>CANTUS010000001.1:45375000-50375000 GCA_947683365.1 Euphorbia pulcherrima | reverse complement strand
AAAATGCAGGTTTTGGAAAATTTCATGTCCTTAACGGTGCATAGAAAATTTTGGTCCACCCATTTTAAAATAGGGTTTTGCATGATGTAAAAGATAAGTGAAGGGTCATACTTACCTGTGGTATTGCATCCACTTGTTAGTTTTCTCATCAGCAAAGATGTCACTGTCAGCCACGTCTTGATCTATTTTCTCTATTGAGGAGATGTCAAATATAGTGATCAATCTCTCATCCGAGAGGAGTGTTGTCGGCCATCATCGAGCATTTTTCTCCTTAGGGAGTGTGGCACTATTAGCCACCATTGAGCAGTTTGTCTAGCCATCGATTTGGGCACTATCTGCCACCATTGAGCAGTTTGTCTCACCATCGAGTGTGGCACTATCAGCCACCATTGAGTAGTTTGTCTCACCATCGAGTGTGGCACTGTCAGCCACCATTGAGCAGTTTATCTCACCATCGAGTGTGGCACTGTCAGCCACCGTTGAGCAGTTTATCTCACCATCGAGTGTGGCACTGTCTTACCATCATTGAGCAGTTTTTCTCACCATCGAGTGTGGCACTATTAGCCACCATTGAACAGTTTATCTCACCATTGAGTTGGGCACTGTCAGCCACCATTAAGCAGTTTGTCTTACCATCGAGTTGGGCACTGTATGCCACCATTGAGCAGTTTCCTCACCATCGAGTGTGGCACTATCATCCACCGTTGAGCATTTTCCTCACCATCGAGTGTGGCACTATTAGCCACTATTGAGCAGTTTGTCTCACCATTGAGTGCGGCACTGTCAGCCACCATTGAGCAGTTTATCTTACCATCGAGTATAGCACTATCAGCCACCGTTGAGTAGTTTATCTCACCATCGAGTGTAGCACTGTTAGCCACCATTGAGTAGTTTATCTCACCATTGAGTGTGGCACTATCAGCCACCGTTGAGCAGTTTATCTCACCATTGAGTGTGGCACTGTAACCCACAGTTGAGCAGTTTGCCTCACCATTGAGTGTGGCACTGTCAGCCACCGTTGAGCATTTTATCTCACCATTGAGTGTGGCACTGTTAGCAACTGTTGAGCAGTTTATCTCACCATTGAGTGTGGCACTGTCAGCCACCGTTGAGCAGTTTCCTCACCATCAAGTGTGGCACTATCTGCCACCGTTGAGTAATTTTCTCACCATCGAGTGTGGCACTATCAGCCACCACTGAGCAGTTTATTTCATCATCGAGTTGGGCATTGTTAGTCACTATTGGGCAGTTTATCTCACCATCGAGTTGGGCACTGTCAGCCACCATTGAGCAGTTTCCTCACTATCGAGTTGGGCATTGTCAGCCACCGTTGAGCAGTTTATCTCACCATCGAGTTGGGCACTATCAGCCACCATTGAGCAGTTTCCTCACCATGGAGTTGGGCACTGTTAGCCATCATTGAGCAGTTTATCTCATAATCGAGTGTGGCACTGTTAGCCACTATTGAGCAGTTTATCTCACCATTGAGTGTGGCACTGTCAGCCACTATTGAGCAGTTTGATTCACCATCGAGTGTGGCATTGTCAGCCACCATTGAGCAGTTTGTCTCACCATCTAGTTGGGCATTGTTAGCCACCATTGAGTAGTTTATCTCACCATTAAGTTGGGCACTGTCAGCCACCATTGAACAGTTTGTCTCACCATCTAGTTGGGCACTATCAGCCATCATTGAGCAATTTTCTCACCATCGAGTTGGGCACTGTCAGCCACCGTTAAGCAGTTTATCTCACCATCGAGTGTGGCATTGTCAGCCACCACTGAGTAGTTTGTCTCACCATCGAGTGTGGCACTGTCAACCACCATTGAGCAGTTTATCTCACCATCGAGTATGGAATTGTCAGCCACCGTTGACCTGCTATTGCAATTTCCTGTAAAATACAAGCTGACATAGCACTGCATGTCGTAAGCACAATACATGACACTACAAAACTTAATAATACTTGACTTGACATGGCACTGCATATGATTGAAATAAATCGATATGACACCACATGTCATTAACATAAATTGTAAAGAGATAGTTGGATCTAAGTTTGGTTATGATGTGTCGGGCTAAAGATCTCACTAGATCGAAGTATGGCTATGATGTGCCTGGGTAAAGATCTCACTGATCAAAGGTTCGGCTATAATGTGCCTATAGTTTAATTTTGAAGCATTCTTATTTAATGATGCATGTGATGTAGTACATTTATTAACGTATGATGAGTTATGCAAGTGCATGATGCATTAAGTTGGCATTTACCCCTAGTCAAATTCGGAGGATGCATCACTCAGTAGCATTTCACTACTGAGGAAATGTCAAATGTGGTGATCAGCCTTCTCATCTAGGAGGAAGTACTGTTAAATAGGGTTATCAGTTCTCTCTATTGGGAGGAGAATTGTTGGATTTGGTAATCAGTTCTCTATACTGGGAGGAAACTATTGAATTTGGTGATCAATTCTCTCTTTCAAGAATTGTCGAATTTATCTCGAATGATTGATTGATTGTCTATATCATTAGGCAGCCAATATTTTAGTAACTTTTGAGTCTTGTACTACTATGTTTTAATGTTGAAGCATTTTCTCAGATGCCTCTTGATCTTAGAAAGCGTCTGAGCTGATTTTGCATTATATTGCATTTGTTGGTGACTAACAATGTCTACTTGGAGACTTGTTGCCTTTGCATCTGTGAATACGTAATATGCATGTAATGCATAATGCAAGTTATGTTTATGCAATGCAGTTTGTTCTTGCAAGATAAAATTGTGCAGCTGCTAGATGGCGTGTGCTTGCTTGGCTCTCAACAGTATTCTTTTGCACTATTAGCTTCTTAGATTTTATCATTCTCAATGATGATGAAAATTTAATTTTGGATTAGAGTCCTAGATGTAGGCTTCATAGCTTCGAGGGATGAGCTTGTCGTTTTTATTATAGTTGTGTGTGCTTTGCATCCATTTCACTCTAGTTGTTGGGCTGGCTTTATACTTGAATATTTGAATAAGGCAAGCTTTCGGGTCCTTCTCAGATCCAATGAATTCCTGAGTTGTAAAACTTTTGCCCCTAGTGGCATATAGCATGAGCCTCAGTAGGTAAACTCCAGTTGCTTGGACTGACAGAGGTTAGATTTTATTCTTTTGACTGGCCGTGCAGATAGAATGGCATGCATCAGTAGTTCTTAGAATTCTTGTGTAGCTGAGTGCAAGAAGATTATTTTCTCACATTTTGGAGATGTGGGAGATTCATACGCTCATGTTGATGAAGAATATTCCTCCTGTGGTTGTTGTACTTCGGCGAGTCATGACAATAAATGACTTTGATTGTGCTTGCATGCAGAGGTTACGCCCTAACTTTTGCCTAAATCGAAGCACAATGACCCTTTTTATTTTTTTTGTTTTTAACCCTAATTTTTGCATAAACCGCCTTTTCAGGTTTTTGATTTATCGAGTTGCCTTAACTTTTGCCTAGACCGCCCTTTAGGGTTTCCAATCTAGCAGGCTCTTTTTTCTTTTTAAAATTTTTTTTGCATGCGCTGTATGAACAAGAGCGGTTACATGAATATTTCTTTTAACAATTATGTGTATTCATTAAGTGCAGACATTTAACAATTCAGCAAAATGACACATCAGTCAAAGAAATATTTTTAGGCACAAAAGTTTGGTATCTATTCCCAAGAACTTTCTCCTGTTATCAACGGTCCTTTTCAGGTTTTACCGGTTGATTTCTCTCTTTCTTTTGTCTTTATTTTTTCTTAAAAGCCCTCACTAGCTTTTAGCAGGCACATTTTTTTGTTTATGTGGTATTACTTGAGCATGTTCTCATTCGAGGGGCTCATGAACTTGTTTCCTCTAATGTCCCTGATGTGTAGCATTCCTTTTATGAGAATCTATTTCACTATGTGGGGTCTCCTTGGGTAGAATTTGCCCCTTACATCAGCATGCACTACTTTCATTCGATTTCGGATCAATTCCCTTAATTTTTACTTTGTCAGTTATTTTTGTTGTCCTGGTCATCCTTTGTTCACTCACCTTTGTGTGTCTCGACGTTAGTTCTCTTTGGTAGAGGAAGGATATGTCATTTCAATGATGTCATGTCCCAGATTGAGACATTTTCGTATATTTATTTGGATATATTCCATTTGCTAGATATTTCTGGCTGATTTGACTTTGTTCGTGTGTGTTCTGCAAGATCCTTATCAAACTTCATGTTTCTTGTCGAGTAGCACATCGTAAGGAAAAGCAAATCATTAGAGACTAGTCTTGTCGGATTTGTTGGTTTGGTTTTCATTATGGTTGTGTTGTTGATGAGGTCCTATCATCATTATGCTAGAGTTGCTTGGGAGTCCGCCATCTAATTTTTCTTGTGTTGCACAGAGTAGATTTTGTCTAGATTGCTTTGAGGCATGGTTCGAGTGATTTTCTTTCTCGATTCTGTTTGGTGAATTGTCTATTGACTTGAGTAGATTCTTCGATAATCTTTTCTTCATTTTTCCCTACAAGTAGTAAGGACATTCCATTGATTGGTCATGCTTGATTGAACTAGGCAAAGGCAGTCACATGTTCTTTTTATCTTTTTTTTTCTCTCTTTTGCAAGGGTTAAGTTATTTGAAATAGATATCATTTCTGGGTTTGTCAAATGTGCCTAAATTTATTTCTTTAATTGGGCCGTCATGAATATTGAATATGTCAAATGTATCCTAGAATGAATACACGAAATCATTATCAAAAACATTGCATATGCAAGCAGATTTATTCATAATATTATTTATTACATTGTTTAGTTTGAGAGCACTAGAGATAAAAGCAAAAGAGCAATCTTAATTATTTAGCGTAGCTCCCACTTCTTCTGAGTAGCTGTTGTTGGCCATACTATTCCTAATTTGGGCTTTTATTTTGGTCTTCCAGAGTTTCTTCATCTAAATGATATTCAAACTCTGGGTCCTCAAGATCAAGTTGTTTATAATCTGGGTTTTCATTTCGCATCATCCCATGGATGTCGTCCTCTTTTAGCTGATCTTCTTCATCATACTTCTCCAGCTTGTTAGCATAATCTACCACATCATTGAAGGTGTTGAACCTTTCCATCTTTATCTCATCTTTATACCTTTGACTAGAACCCTCCACTAGTTTCACAATCAAGGCTTCCTAGTTAGGTGCCCCACTTACTAGCACTCGGACTGCCATCCATCTCAAATAATAATCCTGAAAGGACTCATTCGGACGTTGCTTTATCCTTTCCAGGTCCTGTAGAGTGGTCTTTACCTTCAGATTGAAGGTGTAGTTCTCTATGAAGGCAGAACATAACTTCTTCCAATCGAACTTTACATCTGTCGGCATCCTCATGTACCATTCAGAAGCCGGACCACGGAGAGTGGCTTGGAACAAATTGACGATGTGAACTTTGGGAATCGCCACACTAGTCATGATTCCTAGGTATCCCTTGATATGTGCATGTGGGGATCATGTGCCATTGTATGGAGCTATCTATGGCATCACAAAGTTAGCTGGGAGTGCTTCGGACTTGCTAGATGCGAACTTATCAATATCCATATATTTCTCGATGGATGAAGCAGTGGATTTCCCTGTCTTCGAGGAAGAGTTCTCCATGTCACTGATCTTTGCCTTCAATGCTACTAATTCTGCCTCTTATTCTTGCAACTTTTGAGAGTTCAAGTTCTCTAAGATATTATAGAATTCTGGAGTATCCAAGATTCTTTTGAGGGAGCAGAATATAGCATCATCATCCATCATCTTCTTCTCAGGTTCAGAATTGGAGAAAAATCTGGTGAGTAACTCAACTGGTGATAGGGGTCTAACCTTTGGAGTGCTTGAGATACGTATCGGCCTACTTCTTTCTCATTCCCAACCTTTGCATAAAAATAAAATTAGGGCTTCCCACGTTACACGGATCCTAATGGTTTTTTTTAATGATTGAATGAATGGATGTTATAAATGTATGAATGATACGTACATACATGAATGAATGTATATGCGTGAAATTCAATATTCATGGAACATTGAATAGGTTTTGGTCAAACATTTAGGGAATATTTGACAAAGGTTGGGTATTTGGGGACACCAAACAGGGTTATGAATCTCGATATTCAAGGAATATCAAATGAGATCGGGTGGTCATATATAGTGATGGGCTTTAAATGGGTTATTTGCCACATTCATGGAATGCGCAAATTCGAGTGTCTTTCCGGGAAAGTACAACTCAGGGAAGCGCCATTTTAGGAATGCGCTGAGATTAGGATCATCTAGAATGCCCCTAGGGTAGGACTTGTTTCGGTCATTCAAGGGATGCCAAAAAGGTTATGTCTCACTGGACATTGATTCGACTATCGCTATGTCGCCTTGGTTTGGGTAAGATTTGGTCATTTGGGGAATGCTTAAAAGGTTTGCACCTCGATAGGTATCATTTCAGCAATCACTATGTTACCTAGGGGTCAAATATTCGTCGAATATTTCATAAAAGTTAAGCATTCGAGAAATGCATAACAAAAGGGGTAAGTCTTTGATACTCATGGAATATCAAGCTTGGTCAAGCGATCACTTTAAGTGTTAAGGTTTGGTTGAGTTTTCTTTCGTGGAAAGCATAACTCAAAATTGTGTCATTCTAGGAATACACAAAAGTCGGGGTCATGTAGAATGCCCCTAGGCATTTCGGCTAAGTCATTGCACGAATGTCTTAGCTATTGTGTCTCGTTGGACATCAATTGGCAATCACTAAATCACCTTAATTCTTGGAAAAGCCTTGGTTATTCAGGGAATGCCAAACAAGTATGTGGTACTTAATTCGGCAATCATGGAGTTGCCTAGGTTTTAGTCATTTGGGGAATGCCAAAAGGTTTGGGCTTTGCAGTCGGGTTTAAGACCACTTGTTAGCATAGGTCTGTTGGCCCGATGAGGAATAATGCCTATTTCGTCCAGCGATTAGACAAATAAGCCCAACAGGACCGAATCATCATCCAAAATCCGAAATTCAAAAATCCACATTCTGGGGAAGTTCCGATTTAGCATTTTCTACTGAAAAATCAAAAAGTCAAAGTTTGGTCAAACATAGGTAATTAGCCCGCCGGCTATTTACCGATCTACAGTTAAAAAAAATCAAATCTTACCGAAATCTGGCTAGGATTTACGGGATCTGATGTAAAATTCTGTCAGAGTGGTAATTAGCCCGCCGGCTATTTACCTATGTAATTAGTCCGCCAGCTAATTACCAACCCTCTATATGAAGGAGTGCACCCCCCTCATTTCAGGGAGACGGGGAAAAAATCTAAAAATTTTAAAATTACCTTTATGTCCTTTTTTAGTTCCGAGAATCCCAAAAGCCCCGAAACGCTTTCAAAATAATCCCAGATTCGAGTTCTATCACTAACATTCGGTATAAAATCACTTTACTGTCTTTTTAGATCAAGATCTCACAGTGATCTTCGGTCTAAAAAGACCAAATCTCACATTTTCCTCTAAAAATAATCCAAGATTATAGTCATAACTCGGGTTAAATCTATTTTTCCAACCAAATCACAACCTTTGACAACTTCGGTCCTGCACCGGCTCTTAAGTCATCATGGACAGACGAAAAGGTAAACTGAGGGTAATTGGCTCTAAGCCTAACTTTCAAATTCAATAAAATACATTTTTATTGCTATATTATTACATATTGCATTCCATTTCTCTGGTTAAATGAGTCACTAGTGCCACTTAAATTATAATATGTGTAAATAAGCTCGCAGGTACGGAAAAACATCTAGAATGTGAGGAATCTCTATCCGAGTTTCCAGGCCTAGACCCAAATGTTGCCGTTACTCTGCCAAAAATTCGATAGAAAATGTCTATTTATTAAGCCGTTATAATACCCGTTTTATTTCTTGAATTTAATTCTTAAATAAAGCCGTTGTAATGCAGAAATCACCACAAGTTTCAAAATTCCAATATTAATCGAAACAATTTGAATAATATGGGTAACCATAATGTCCGAACTCAGAATCTCACTTTTTTTTCGGTATAAAAACCCATTTCGGGGCAGTATACCACAATTCCCGATGGAGCTGAACCTGGTGGCGACTCTATTTTATTTTTAAATAAAGTAAAATTCTTTATTTTAAAAATATCTTTTTCTAATAGAATGTGCAAATATATTTCTCAAATATAATCATATTTTTTGCCTACCAAGCCACCGCATTTAAGCAAACTTGATTTTCTCAAACCCCAACGAAATCCGAAGCACGCCCCATGCGCCGCACCCCGCATGCAAGACCAGCCTAAACGTCCTCCCGCTCACAGTGGCGACTCTGCTGGGGAAAAATAATTTTTATAAAATAATTTTTTATAAAAATCCGTTTTTATAAAAATTGTTTTCTAGCATAATAATTAAAATATTGTTCAAATTACATTTTGGAACTAAGGAATTTGTGGTAACTTTTGCATTACACAAATTTTAGGACTGCATAGCATCTGCATTCTTTACCCCAAACCAATTTAGGTGTCTTTTGGTGAAGTATCTCCAAGTTCGCTTAGGGCTTGAGAGGTATGGATCCAATCACACCCCTTGCGTAACATACGAGGACCTTGTTCGCTTAAGGGCAAGACTATCTATGTATATTATATGTGGAAAAGCTTCCTTTGGTTCACTTAGGGCCACTGGAACTCGGTACATAAAGGCGCAGGGTACCCCAAATCGCACCCGATCCTGAGACCAAAACCTACATATAGATGAATCATAGACACTTTCTCATAGGTTTACCCATAAACCTTGAGTGCACATGAGCAGACTTCACTAAGTCCCTCGTTGACTTCAAAACGAAGTAATCGAATGGAGTTAAAAGGGTGGTAGGCGCGATCTAACCGTTTGCTACCTCTGTAGGTTTATTAAATATAAATAAACTAAAAAATGGACATCATAAACATCATGATTGTGTGAAAACTAACCACATCTTTGTGCAGCCATGACATCAATGTGTGCCATGCTATTTCATTTTTTGAGACCAATGAGTCCACCTAGGCTAAACCCGCGAGCCGAAATCAGTCGAGACCAATAAGTCCACCTAGGCTCAGCCCATTAGCCGAAATTAACCGAGACCAGTGAGTCCACATAGGCTCAACCCGCGAGCCAAAATCATTTGAGACCAGTGAGTCCACCTAGGCTCAGCCCATGAGCTGAGACCACCGAGTCCACCTAGGCTCAACCCGCGAGCCAAAATCATTTGAGAGTAGTGAATCCACCCAGGCTCAACCCATAAGCCGAAATAACCTAGACCAATGAATCTACCTAGATTCAGCCTATGAGCCAAAATACACAAAACCGTTTGAGTGGCCCTAATGTCAGCTTAATCCTTGGACCAATGAGTCAAAACCCCTTGAGTGACCCTAGTGTCATCTCACCCCTTGGACCAATAAGTCAAAACCCTTTGAGTGACCCTAGTGTCAGCTCACCCTTTGGACCAATGAGTCAAAACCCTTTGAATGACCTTAGTGTCAGCTCACCCCTTAGACCAATGAGTCAAAACCCTTTAGTGACCCTAGTGTCAGCTCACCCCTTAGACCAATGAGTCAAAGCCCTCTAAGTGACCCTAGTGTCCGCTCACCCCTTAGACAAAACCCTTTGAGTGACCCTAGTGTCAGCTCAACCCTTGGATCAATGAGTCAAAACCCTTTGAGTGACCCTAGTGTCAGCTCAATCCTTGGACCAATGAGTCAAAACCCTCTGAGTGACCTTAGTCTCAGCTTAATCCTTGGACCAATGAGTCAAAACCCTCTGAGTGACCCTAGTGTCAACTCAATCCTTGGGCCAATGAGTCAAAACCCTCCTTGTGACCCTAGTATCAGCTCACCCCTTGGACAGTCAAAACCTTTGAGTGACCCTAGTGTCAGCTTACCCCTTGGACCAATGAGTTAAAACCCTTTGAGTGACCCTAGTGTCAACTCAATCCTTGGACCAATGAGTCAAAACCCTCTGAGTGACCCTAGTGTCAGCTCAATCCTTGAACCAATGAGTCAAAACCCTCTGAGTGACCTTAGTCTCAACTCAATCCTTGGACCAATGAGTCAAAACCCTCTGAGTGACCCTAGTGTCAGCTCAATCCTTGGACCAATGAGTTAAAACCCTTTGAGTGACCCTAGTGTCAGCTCAATCCTTAGACCAATGAGTCAAAACCCCTTGAATGACCCTAGTGTCATCAACCCACCTTTGGCCAGCAAGTCAACTCGCCCTCGGGATTTCAAGTCTGATCCGACTTAGGCCCTTGGTCTTATAACTGTGTGTTTACAATATTCTATGAATGTCGCAAGTTGTCAATTGCTCCTCGAGCGATTGACATATGCCTAAACCCTTTTTAATTTGATTGTATATCTCCATCATTCATCCATACATTTGATCGCTCATACACTCATTCATCTACCGATAAACAAGGTAAGAAAGGCCCTGAGCCACGCCCGATGCACTTACTAACACTTGATCTCTTGCCCTTTCAGGTTGGAAGCGAGAGAGAAGCAGGTTGAGGCACATTACAGGCAGTCCAAAAGTCATACCCCACCACCGGTCGGATCTTTAGCTGGATTTTTCTCTGATCCAGAACCTGAAACCATGATAATAGACGATGATGCAGTTGACTAGTCCCTTAGGAGGATTCTTAACACCCCAGAATTTCATGATATTTGGGAAAGGCTGAGCGCTACTAATGCTCAAAAAACCTAAGAATAAGAGACTGAAATAACCGCACTCAAAGCAAAGACAGCGGACATGGAGAAGCTATCTCCGGTAAAGGATAAATCTGTTGCTCCCTCTATAGAGCAATATGTGGATATTGATCAATTTTTGCCTAAGGAGTCGGAAGCCCTTTCGGCTAACTTTGTGATGCCCTACATGGCCCCATATACTGGTACTGGACCTCCTCACGTGCACGTAGAAAGTTATCTCCAAATTATGACTAGTATGAACATCCCTAAGGTTCACATAGTCAATCTGTTTCAAGCAACTCTTCGTGGGCCCTCCTCTGAGTGGTACATGAGAATGCCAACCGATGTAAAGTCTGATTGCAAAAAGTTGTGCTCGACGTTCCTTGAAACTATGCCTTCAATCTAAAGGTCAAGACTACTCCGCAAGATCTTGAAAGAATTAAGCAACGGCTGAATGAGTTCTTCGAAGAGTTTTCTCTAAGGTGGATGGTTATTCGTGTGCTTGTAACTGGAGTACCTGACCAAGACGCTGTTGGGAACTGACAATCAAATTGAACATGCATAAGAGGCATGGCAGAAATTTAAAATTTTATCCCTGTCCCCAGGAACTCCTAATAGATGCATATAAATTAAATAAAGCCTTAACTAAATAATTCTCTACCTAGGTTAGCATGCAAAGGGCTAGGCATACCATAATTCTAAATTATATCCTAGCACATTTATTTTATACTAAGCATGTTATAACTCTAAGCTATAACTTAAGCATGTTATAACTCTAAGCTATAACCTAAGCATGTTATAACTCTAAGCTATAACCTAAGCATAAAATAAACTAAGCATGCAAAACAACCTAAGAATTTTATTAAGTCTAAAAACGCTTGAAGAAAAAGACCTAATAATAAAAAGAGAAAGATAGAAAACTTACCAGTTGAAGCGTGCTTTAGCAGAACCTTCTTGCACAAGCCTCCACGCATAGGATAGCGTCTATGAGTATCAACACGAACCCCACCAACAAAAACCTCCCAAAGAGGAAGAACTAAGGAGCCTCGAGTAGTTGCTAGCCCACTCCAGAAGCCCTACCCGAAAATACAGACTAGAGGTGCTCGAATAAATTCAAGCTCCTCAAAAAAAATTTACTCAATTACCCAAGAGATTAATCTTTGCGAATCTGAACTTAGGATTTAGCTTTGAGCTTTGGTGCAATTTGAAAGGGGGAGCATGAGAGCCTATTTATAGGCTTGAGGGAGTAAAATTGCTCCCCCACTTCCGATGTGGGATCCCACATGGGTTATGCCCCGTGGATCACCATAACCCGCGAGCATAGCCTGCCCACACAGCATGCATAGTATGCTATGTGTGTTCCGCAAGGCAAGCCCATGCTGGCTTGCCTTGCACGCAAGCTAGGCTCGCAGCCCATGCCATGAGCCCAGCTCGTGGTGCCCTCCATGGCTGCCTTTATACAGCCCATGTTCATGGGCTGCCGCAAACACTGCCCAACAGTATTCGCCCACCTTTCGGTGTACTCCGTACAACCGAACCTTTACAAAATATATTTCATACTTTTCGGTTTAACTCGCCAAAGCAGAATTACCCTTTAATCCCTTTTAAATAAATATTTATTTTTTGACCCTAATAAATTAGTTATCGATCAAAAATAAATTTCTTGGTTTATCCAAAATGATCTGATCACTTTTAACCAATTAAATAATAATTCAATTATTATTTATATTATATTTTCATAATAGAATAAATCTATTAGTTCTTTACTTAGTCCGATGAAGGTCCAATGTGTGTGACCTTATAGGATCCCAAAGTATTGAGCTGTTAAGGCTTAACCAACCCTTGTTCTAATGGAACCATTGGCTCGATGTCTAGACCGTGAATAGAACTCGATTACCTTAAACGACTATAGTACGCCTCTAGCAAGGGTCTACCATCCCCCATTACTCGCAACGTCATTTATGCTTATGACTTAATCCCGGTTAATGCAATAGTTGTCCAATGCGATGAACTCCTTCCATTCTTTAAGTATTATCTGGTTTATAGGGTTCGGTTAAAGTGTTAACCCACTAATAGCAAGGTTGCTCCAAGCTATCCCAGTTATTAACTTGTTACCGAAGTATATTGCCTTTTACCATAATGTGTTTGACTAGAAACCATATCTATCAAACACATACTCTAATCAGAGGTTTATGGAAATCATCACTTCAACAAGTGGCTAGGTACAACTCCTTAATATATCCAAAGCGATGGATTCTTTCTGACTACTCAGCTCACCAATGTGTTGTCATCACTATGCCCGTAATCACCCATGACACCGTAAATTAATGAGTGTATAGAAATGACCCAAAGTATAGCAACAGTACTACACAAGGTAACTAGTATCTCAAGTATAAGGATACTCGCAAAACTTATGCATGAAGATAAACACTAACACATTGATATATACACCAAGTGTTTATCTTATTGCGGTCTCTAATATATCTCCCAAATATATCCGTGAGTCAAACTTAAGGCACCACCTTTAGTCCTTAAGAGATTGACTGCTTAGACCCTTTCCAAGAAAGTTGACCACATGCTAGTCTTTCCGCTTCATCAGTATCCTTTCTTGATGAAACTATGACTAGGGATAGTTCAGACATAATAATAATTGCACATGAAGCAGGTTCCACCAAATATAGTCTCACTATAATTTCTCTGACTTCATGCTATGATACGTCAAGGACTTTTATATACATACATTAATGAATATATTTTAACCAACTATAATATATTTATAAACACATTGATATAAATAAAAGATCAAATGCCTTTATTAATTAAACAAAATATTCGGACTATTACATAATTAAGATATATCGCCTAATTGGTTTAAGGGCATACATCATATCCAACAAACTCCCACTTGCACTAAGGCTAATTAGCCATATGTCTTAATCCATATGCTTTAACATGCTGGTCATGTTTGACGTGAGTCAATGGCTTCGTTAGACCATCCGTGAGGTTCTGATCAGTGGGTACATATTCTAGTCTTATTATCTTGGCATCAACAATCTCCCTAATTATATGATACTTTCTGGATACATGCCTATTTTTCTGATGAGACCGTAGTTCCTTTGCTTGAGCTATAGCACCCTTGTTATTATAATACAAAGTAATTGGATCAATAAACTCAGGCACCACACCAACATCACCAATAAATCCCTTTAACCAGATAGCTTCTTTTATTGCTTCGCATGCAGCAATGTATTTAGATTCTGTGGTTGAATCACTAGTAGTTTCTTGCTTGGAACTCTTCCAGCATAGCGCCTCTCCATTTAACACATACACAAAACCTGATTGAGACTTAAAGTCATCCTTGTCAGATTGAAAATTCGTGTCAGTGTAACCTCTAATTGTGAGGCCATCTTCTCCATAAATCAATAACTCATCCTTAGTCCTTCTCAAGTACTTTAGAATTACCTTAACGGCCATCCAGTGCTTTTCACCTAGATCTGACTGATATCTGCTCATAAAGCTCAAAGCCTGAGAGACATCTAGCCTAGTACATATCATAGCATACATGATGGACCATATCGCGGATGCACAGGGTATATCCTTCATGCGCATTCTCTCCTGAGCTATCTGCGGACACTCAGCCTTAGATAGGTTTATCCCCTTTGTCATCAGAAGATAACCTTTCTTTGAATGCTCAAGGTTGAACCTATTCAATACCTTGTCTATATATGTACTTTGAGAAAGACCTAACAACCTCTTGGATCTATCCCTATAGATCTTTATACCTAGTATAAACGTTGCTTCACCAAGGTCTTTCGTGGAGAATTTTCTTGATAACCATACTTTAACATTTCGAAGAAGAGAAAAATTATTTCCTATTGGTAGAATGTCATCGACATACAATACTAAGAAAACAACTGCACTCCTACTAACCTTCTTGTAAACACAAGGCTTATTAACGTTTGGAGAGAAATCCAGTTCACGGATTGCCTAATTAAACCTTATATTCCAACTCCTGGATGCCTGCTTAAGTCCATAAATGGATCTTTATAGCTTGCATACCTTCGAGCCATTCTGAGATGTAAAACTCTCAGGTTGTGTCATATACACATCTTGGTCTAAATCCCCATTCAGGAATGCTGTTTTAACATCCATCTGCCTGATCTCATAATTGTAATGAGCAGCAATGGCGAGGAGTATCCTTATAGATTTAAGCATGGCTACCGGTGAGAAAGTTTCATCATAGTCGATACCTTCACATTGACTATAACCTTTCACAACCAACCTAGCTTTAAAGGTAATTACATTACCGTCCATGTGAGTCCTCTTCTTAAAGACCCATTTGCACCTAATTGGTCTAACCTCTTACGGTGTATCAACCAAATTCCAAACTTAGTTCTCATACATGGAATCCATTTCTGATTTTATGGCTTTTAGCCATTTATCAGAATCTGAGTTTTTTATTACCTCATTAAATGTCCTTGGTTCATCGTCCTCCATGAGATATAGTTCCTTATCATCAGTGATGATAAAACCATATCTATCGGGACCTTTATGAACACGACCTGATCTTTGCAATGTTTGTATTTTGACAGGCTGTTCTTAGATCTCTTTCTTGTGTATTTAGAACGGGGTCAATCAGTTGATTGTTTATTTCTTCCTCTTGAACTTCCAGTTCAATATTGCTCCCACTGACTTTTGCAAGTAAGTGTTCCTTCACCAAAAAGTGAGCATTCTGAGACACAAATATCTTATGTGCTTCAGGTTGGTAAAACAGATATTCAATTGTTTCCTTTGGATATCCAATCAATAGACACTTATCAGATTTATCGTTTAGCTTATCTGACGTTATCCTCTTTACCATAGCAGGACAGCCCCATACCCTTAAGTGACTTAGAGATGGCTTTTGAGTGAAGATGAGGAAGATAAACCTGTAGAGAGTAAGCTCTACAGAGGTATTATTGGTTCTTTACTTTACTTAACTACTAGTAGGCTTGACATTCAATATGCTATATGTTATTGTGCAAGATATCAAGCTGACCCCAGAGAATCTCACTTAGCTGCTGTTAAGAGAATTCTCATGTATTTGCTAGGCTCTATTGATGCAGGTTTATGGTATCCAAGTAATGCAGACTTTACTCTAAGAGGATACACAGATGCTAACTATGGAAGAGACAAACTTGAAAGGAAAAGCACCATAGGGGGTTGTCATTTCCTCGGTGATTATCTAGTTACATGGTACGACAAGAAGCAAACTCCTGTAACTCTGAGTACAACTGAGGCTGAGTACATGGCTACATAAAGTTGTGTAGCATAATTGCTATAGATCAAGCAGCAACTGGAGGATTATGGTATAAAGTCAAATTGTCTTGAAGTCATGTATGACAACAAGAGTGCCATTGACCTATCCAAGAATCCAGTTCAACATGGCAGGATGAAGCATGTCAATATTAGATATCACTTCATAAGGGATCATATGCTAAAAGGAGAAGTCAAGCTCACATATATTCCAACTAAAGAACAGCGAGCTGACATATTTACAAAGCCCATTGGAAAGGATCAATTCAACATTCTAAGACAACTGATCGGAATGTCCAATCTAATTTGAAGAAATATATCTCACTCTGACCTATTTTGGAGCTGACCAATTTAGGGCACACTTTGAGCTTCAGTAAATTAGGTTAAGTATTTCTTTTACCGCTTGAATTGTGGACACATCATTAAATTATCACCGGTTATCTTTTAAATTTAAACTTAATAGAAACGGTAGAAAGTTATGAAATGATCCATATTCAAAGCAGTTATCCTGTGATTCTCGCCCTCGTTAATCCTATAATGTACATTATGCAATCTAACCGTTGAATCTTGAGACCATGGATTATGAGTTGAACACGTAGCTTTACAGGTTTGTGCGAAGAGTCTTTAGCTATTTAAGGAGAAATTGAGGAAGGGGAAAGGTTACTTTACCAAAATTCCTTTCTCTGCAAATTTCTCTCTAAATCCCTAGATTCTCCATCTTTCTCAAAGCAATCCTTATGGCGAGTACATCAAAAAGAGATTCAAAACCTAGTTTTGACAATCCTCTTTTTGTTTGGGATAAAGATGAGGAGTGCTGGATTACTACTGTAGATCACTGGGCTCAAGTAGCCATTAATTTCAAGGATACAGAAGACTTGTTCATTCCAGCAGGAATAAGATACATTCTAACTAAGTGGGAATCTATAGAAGGAACTATTGTGGATGAGCTAACAACTGTTGATATACTCAGTTTCTCTAGTGATAAATGATTTGGGAGATGGACGCGCCAACACCATCTTCAGGGATTTTTTAAAATTCCAAGTGGTTGCTATGAACAAATCGTCGAGTGCTTTTATAGAGTAATTCATATGCTGAAAGGATTTCAGGATATGTTTGTAACCACCATAATGGGAAGAAAAGTTTATATAACTCTAAAGCTTCTCGCTGGGTTACTAAGAATACGAGAAAGAGGACTCATAATATGTGCTGTGAAGGACAAGGATGAAGATAATATAGACATCCTTGTTGATTATAAAGTTCCTCATGACTACAAAGCCGGAGAACTGATTGCATCTATATTATCTAAAGAAGGTAAGCAGGCTCAAGAGATTATCACCAAAGTACTTCTGCTCAAGACAGGCTCCATAGGGAGATGTCTGAAGTTTGAGAGAGTGTTTGTTTACGCTCTAACTCAGGGTATGTTCATCAACTAGCCTTTGGCTATTCTACATAGGTTTCTAAAAGTGTCTAAGGACATGGTTTATGGCCATCTAGTCATGGGTATATACAGGGCATATGAGCTGGATATGGAAGGACGGGCTTAGAAGAGCAAGATCACACTCAAAGTGATAGAGTCAAGAATTCTGAGTAATGCTCATTTTCATGGGTTGAGATGTGGAGAAAGGCTCAAAAATACCAAGTACATCAAGCTGAAGCTAGGAGAAGTCAGAATGAAGGATGTCAAGGCTATTGTACCTATGAGGAGAATCAGACCTGATGAGGAAGATCAGACTCTGGATGCCTTTGTGGCAAGTGGTCTAGAAAGAATAACCAAGCTCAGAGCAGAAAAAAGAGAAGGAGAAAAGAAGGGTAGCAAGAAGGAGGTCAGGAAGGACTCCAAGAAAGAGAAGGGGAGCTCAGTTCCAATTATTATTCTAAAGAAATCTAGATCTTCTAGAGAAGCTAAGGAAGATAAAAGAAAGGAACTGACTCAGAAGGAGATTGAGGAAGAGAAGAGAGCTAAGGAAGAGTTGAGGGAAGAAATGCTCTCGAAGAAAGAGAGGAAAAGGAAAGCAGAAGCTGCTCAGCTATATGTGGTGACTACAAAGGGAAAGGAAGCTACATCAGTTCGTATTCCCTAAGTAGGTCAGCCAAATAAGAAGCTGATAGTGAAGAAAGGGACAGGAGTTGCCCAAAATATTGAAGAAGCTAAGAAAGTTAAAGCTGTTGAGAAAGAAAGAATAATAAGGAAGTAGGAGGAGATTGAAGCGACTATAAGGAGGAAGATTGAAGAAGCAGTAGTAGCAGCCAAAGCTAAGACTAGCACTGAAGAAGTTTTATAGAAAGCTATGGCTAGCCTGACTGAGAAGGAAGTAATGGAAGTTATTGATGAAGTGATAGGGGCTCTAGATGGAATAGACAATCAAGAAGAGTAGGAGGAGGAAGATGATATGATAGAGGAAGAAGCTATTGAAGTTAATAAGCTAAATTCTATCCAGCAGGTCCCTTTGACTGCTGAGGAAGTCAAGGAGGCTAGGAAGGAGTGAAAAAGAGGGCTGTTGAAAAGAATGAAAGTAGTCATTGATGAGGATGAAAGAGATTTAGAGGATAAGGAGGAAGAAGCTATTGTAGTTGAGCATGGAGCTCAGCTGGCTGAGGTCTCTCAAACTCAGGTTAGTGAGTCCGCTGTTGAAGGTGTTGTAGAGGAGAAGGAGAAGAAAGATGAATATTTCTTTACTTTCTCAAATGAATCTACCCAAACACCACTCTCACCTACACCAATCTCTGCTTTAACCCTACCAGAAAACCAAATACCATCCCCTTCAAGATCAAGCCAAACCAACCAATTCTCTGACCAAAATAATCCAGCCACTGACCAATCTGCCATCATACCATATCTTTCCCAGTAGGATCTCTAGTGCGAGAAGTGTTGTATTTAGAAGGACCTCCACCAATCAGAGGACCTACAATTATTGAAGAGATTCCTAAACAACAACAACCACCATAATAACCTCAACCCCAACCCCAACCCCAATTTATCCAAATGTTGCTTTACTAGGAGACATAAGGAGGTTGGGAAGAGAAAGGTTTCCAGGACTGAGGACTGATGCGGAGATTGATGCTGAGATAGCAAAATCATTGATGTCTGAGGAAGTTCTGAGGAAGATTGCAAAGGCTGTTGAGCCAGTGCAAGGGTTCATAGAGGCGGTTGCGGAAATGAAGACCCATGTCAGATCAGTACCTACCCAATTTTCATTGGTCAAGGCAATAGTATCCCATACTTTGCCCTTGTTATCTATTTTAGGTTGGCATGCAGCTGGTCTAAAGATGGAGGTTGCAGAGCTAAAGAAGCAGATGGCTAAGATATATGAAAGCAACTACAAAGTGCTGAACGATGAAAGGGATTTTCGCAATTCAATGATAGATAAATTCAATCCTCTACTTGAAGCTATGTTAAAGGTGCTAGATGGTTATAGCATACTGAGCAAAGAGAATGATGAAAACACAACTCGCTTGAATGCAGTTGTAGATGGATTAGATGCGTTGATCACAGTGGTAACCAAGCATCATGGGTTACACACTAAGCTACGAAAAGTGAGGGAGGAGATGCTAGAAGTTATCAAGAACTCAGAGGGGGCTGTGTTTAATACCTTGAAGAGGCTTAACATTTTAGATGCTCTGAGTAGTGATATAGTAATGTCAGATGTTGAACTAGAGCTTAATCTTTATCAAAAACTTGGTCACATCAGAGACCAAATCAAGCAAGTTTAAGCTCATATCCTTAATAATGGAGAAGCCTTAGATAAGATTCATAATGAAGTATCTACTTATATCAGGAGCACTCCTATGGTAGAGTGCATTCTCAGAGAAAACAACCAGGCTAAAGCGATAGCATGTCTCACCCAAGTGTCCAAAGAAGGTTTGAATGCTCAATATGAGGTCAGTCCATCTCAATCTCGCGCTTTGGTAGGCTTATTGGCCTTTCTCAGAGAATAAGAGGCTATATCTCAAGAAATCTATGAGTTGCTAGTTCAGAATTTCTCATCCAATGTCTATGGTCAGCTAGAATCATTTAAAGAGTCTCTGAGCTCGTTTGATCATCAAACTCAGGCCATTTTAGATGCAATAGCAATGGGGGAGAAGGATCGCGAGAAGCGTGAGAAGGAAGAAAGGGAAAGAGATCAGAGGATTGCTGTATAATCTGTCTAAGGACCTGGAGCGCATTCAGAGAGAATACATTGAGACCAGGAAGAGGAAAGGTAAGGAGATTGCTCTGCCTAAAGAAAAGAAGACCAGGTGGGATCAGCAAGCTTTTTAGAAGAGAAGAGCCAACTTGGGAGCCCCACCATTGCCTAAAGATTAGAATAGATTTTATGTAATCTGTAGTACTTAAATGTAAAACTTAGTATAGATTAACTCTTTGTTATCTATACTCAAGTTATTATTAATGAAAGATTATAATTTCTGTTCTAAGTTAAGATCTTCTTAACTTTATATATTATTCTGCTATATACATATGCTCTGATCATTTGCAGAAATATATGAGAAGTTGTAAGGGATGCTGGACTCAGAAGATTCAAGAATTATGGGGGAGTTAGCATTCATTCTGAGCAGATTAAAGATGCTGAACAAAAGACATATCAAGCATGAGTACAAGGTAACTTTGATCTAAATATCTTATTGATTTAATTCTCGCTTAGTTAGTTGCCATTGATCAAAATGGGGGAGATTGTTGAACTAAGCATGAGTAAGGACTGACTCAGTGGATGACTCAACTATGCTTAAGTGTTGATCATAACAATTAAGTTTAGTTTGAGATAATTAAATCAATAATGTTGTTGAAATAGATAGTCTATGGTTTTAGAGGAGTTAGAAAATTCAAGGGTAGAATTTCTAAGTCTCCGCTGACCTAGCTGTCAGGTGTTGATGACGTGTGGGTCTCCCTTAGCACCTTTGTAAGAGAGGCAGGGCCCACTGGGGGGGTTTGGTTGGATTTAGGCATGACAAAACATTTTTAGTTAAAGTTTGTACGATAAGCCAATTTTAATGAACAAAAGAATCGAGACCCAAATCTCGATATAATTGATAGAGTCGCCACCTAAGTTATCTACTTGAGAAAGAGTTTTGGTACGGTTCCCTCTCAGCGGGAGACTCATACCTGTTGGATCAGAGATTTAGGTATCGAATGAGTCACTTATTTCTCATTTCTTTGATTCAAAATTACATTCACCGCAAAAAACTATTTTAGTTTTCATTATTTAGGGAATTATCATAGAAATCCTATTTCTACACTCGTTACATGCGTTTATGTAGTACAATAAAGCACAAGCAATAAATAGGGGAATGAAAATTACAACAGGGGGAAAATGGAAGGAATTGTAAAGAGAACCCATACATTTGTTCTAAGTTATAAAACGAAATAAAGATAAATTTCACTGCATCCACAAAAGTTATCACATCTACGACACTTCATAAACAATCATTCTATTGAAAAGAACTTGATTTATTTATGTGAGTTGATTTACCGGATTATTAGTGAAAATGACCAAATGACAAATGGTGATTTCAGGTTCATTCTATAAAGAAAAAAGGAAAATAAAGAAAACCTAGATTCTGCCTCTAGGGCCTATACCTGTACGGCCAATAGGGTACCCGTACGGGTATAGGTGACCCGTACGGGCCTGGGAAGGTCGAGATAGAATCAGCCGCCAGACAAAAATAATAAAAAAGATAAAAGAGGAAGAAATTGGATTTCCCTTTATATGAGTGTGGCATACCAAGATAACCACTAAAATGGCATATTAGGTACCAACAAGGCTCATATTAATCGGGACCGAACCCAAAAAAATAATAAGGCAAATATAACAAATAATAATACCAATAGTAGAAATAATAGTATAACCAAGCGGGATTTCCCTTCTTACGAGCTTGGCGCACTGATATAATATCCCTAGGGATGTATGGTGCCAACAATACTTATAAAGGCTAGGACCAGACCCGGAATAACAGTAGAAATAGAAATGACAGAAGTAGAGAAAAATAATGAAATAAAAGAGGTGTGAGTCTCTTTAAAACTTAGGAGTGTTACCTTTATGGCGTGAATCCACTTTGAGGCGATCCCTTTACTATTGAGAGAGCTTGGCCAAAGTGCACGGAATGAAGTTAGGAATGAATAAAATGTGGATAAAACCTCAAGGAATGGGTTTTCTCCCTATTTTATACTTCTTATACCCCCACTATACCTTTTCTATACCTTTAGAACTATAATTTTTCTATAGTTTTTTATGCTTAAGAGTCATATCCTTGAAATGAAGGGGAAAGGCCCTATTTATAGGGAAAATAGGGTATGTATGTATTAACCAACATTCATAACCTGCCATTTCTGAAATAGGTAAGGCTTACCTTCCAAGCCAGCCTAAATAGGCAATGACTTGACCCGTAAGGGTGGGGCCCCACCCATACGGGTACTGGGGACCTGTATGTGTTCCCTCTAGCCGTATGGAAGATAATACCCATACGGGTACTGCCAGTGGATCTGTACCACCAGGCAACACCTGTACAAGTCCCTAAGGGCAGACTAGGTCTCCTAATGTTGGTCAAACTCTACTCTACAGCAATAGGAACATCTCTGATGGATAATAATTGTAAGACATTGCATTATATAGCTCTCATCATCGTTTCGTGAGGTGGATCGCTAAAATCAGGTGCTCACAGACTGCCCCTCGTGGGATCATTACAGATAGGGATCTGTATAATCTCACAATATGAGCAAGGGTTTGGGAATTATACCTGAGCTAGTGATGGTGATTTAAATAAGTTCCTTTTCTTGGCATAAACTCTTTCCCTTTGCGTTCTTTTCCTGAGGCGAATAGTTCTCCTGTAACTAGCAACTTCATTGAGGAAGAAGCGCATATCCCTTTCTTAAGACAGATCGACTTTCCTGAATGATGTATCCCTTTTCTAAGACGGATGACTCTCCTGGCTGGTGTATCCCTTTCTTAAAGCGGATGACTCTACTGGCTGGTGTATCCCTTTCCTAAAATGGATGACTCTCCTGGTTGGTGTATCCCTTTCCTAAGGCGGATGACTTCTCCTGGTTGGTGTATCCCTTTCCTAAGGCGGATGACTTCTCCTCGTATCCCTTTCCAGAGGTGGATTCCTTCTCCTCGTATCCCTTTCTTAAGGCGGATCGACTCTCCTGTGCGTTCCTTTCCTGAGGCGAACAGCTTTCCTAACTGATGTATCCCTTTCCTAAGGCGGATGACTTCTCCTCGTATCCCTTTTCTAAGGCAGATCAACTTTCCTGACTGATGTATCCCTTTCCTAAGACGGACAACTTTCTTGACTGATGTATCCCTTTCCTAAGGCGGATGACTTCTCTGTGCATTGCTTTCCTGAGGCGAACAACTTTCCTGACTGATGTATCCCTTTTTAAGGCTGATGAATTCTCCTCGTATCCCTTTCCTAAGGCGGATTGACTTTCCTGGCGACTTCACTGGGGAATTTGAATAACCTGAAAAGAGACAGCAATCAAACACCGAGTTAGTCATTATCCAAGCAGACACATCCTTATTCTTGATTATTTTTGTGAAAACAAAAATATTTTTGCCCCTTCAATTAAGAATAAAGTTATATAGATGGGGGTTAACCCCTGAAATAAACTGAAAACTAAGTGTAAGAAATGTCGGGTTTGCCCTATCACTTTAGGGATGGAAAGCCCCTTGGAAGGGCGCTCTCAAAGAATGCCCCTTGGAGGGCTCGATGATGGGGGATACCCCTAGATTGACGGGCTCTGCTGCAGGGAGATGGGGGGATGTCCCTTGATTGAATGATTCCGCTATTAGAAAATGGGG
Organism: Euphorbia pulcherrima; assembly: GCA_947683365.1. NCBI lineage: Eukaryota > Viridiplantae > Streptophyta > Magnoliopsida > Malpighiales > Euphorbiaceae > Euphorbia > Euphorbia pulcherrima. The sequence continues at coordinate 50,351,236 of CANTUS010000001.1, read as the reverse complement.
CGATGCCCCTGGGGTCTAATTCTGCTGATAGGAAATAGGGGCATGCCCCTTGATTGAATGATTCCGCTACTGGGAAATGGGGGGATACCCTTGGGATCTAGTTCTGCTGCTGGGAAATGAGGGGATGCCCCTAGATTGACTCTGCCATTGAGGAGTATAGTAATGCTCTTTTTGGGTGAATTCTTTTCTACCGGGGAAATCTCTTCTTGTAAGATTTGTGTACTAGGGAAAATTTCCTATGATGGACATTTACACAAAAATCATCCTTGTTAATGACCAATTCAAAAATGGCTTACCTTGATTCTTGATTGACTTTTGTGAAAACAAAAATATTTCTGCCCCTTCAATCAAGGATCAAGGTGAGCTAGGGGGCTTACCCCGAATATAACTGTAATGATTGAGTTTAGGAGAAGTGGAGTTAGCCATGATTCTAGACTAGATGTGCCCTTGTAAAGGTCTTTATAATGTTGTGATAAGGGTGGGTTTCTTGAGGCAAACTCCTTTCCTTGGTGTTCTTTTCTTAAGGCGAACATCTCTCCCTTGTTGTACGTATCCCTTTCTTAAGGAGAATGACTTTCCTTTAACTGATGCTGGTGTATCCCTTTCCTAAGCTGGATGACTTCTCCTCGTATCCCTTTCTTAAGGTGGATCAACTTTCCTACTGATGGTGTATCCCTTTCTTAAGGCAGATGACTCTCCCATTAATGGTGTATCCCTTTCCTAAGGCGGATGACTCTCCTGTTGATGGTGTATCCGTTTCCTAAGGTGGATGACTCTCCTGCTGCTGGTGTATCCCTTTCCTAAGGTGGATGACTCTCTTATTGCTGATGTATCCCTTTCCTAAGGTGGATGACTCTCCTTATGCTGATGTTGAGCTACCTGTCAAAAAGACAATAAAAATGTTTCGTTAGTTACTGTCTAAAATGATACATCTTAATTTTTTATTGACTTTATGGTAAACAAAAATTGTTTGCCCCTTCAATTAAGGATGAAGATGTGTGGATCAGGGTTGGTCCCTAATGAAATGTAAACTGAGTTTAGATATGTTGGGTATGGCCCAACTATTTTGAGCTGGAGTACTCCTTAGGGGGTGCCCTTGGGGGAGCTGACTACTGAGGAGATAGCCTTTGAATGGCTAGTCCATTTGGATTGCTGGGGAGAAACTGCTCGGGGCCAATTTCACTTGTTTAGAGGAAGGCATACCTGGGACATCCTAGCGGATGGGGAGTATCCTTCGAAATCATCTCAAGAAAGCTTGACTAGTTGGGGAGGTGCCCCTAGAACTTTACCCTTGGGAGGCTCTGGGGTCGATGCCCCTCAGGTATTCTTCTGACTGAGGGAATGGTTTCTCTAACTGCCTAGCCTCCGGAGACAAGGATTGACTCATTGTGGGGATAGGAGAAATGCCCCTTGAATGTTTCGTCTACTAGGGAAATAGTTATCTTGATGTGGATGCTCTGCTGGAGAAAAGGTGCCCATTTGGTTGGCATTTCGGTTTTGACTTGTCTAACCTGCAGGGGAAACACAAGTTTTATCAGAATATGACCTGAAATGGTACGTCTTGATTTTTAATTAACTTTGTGATCAATCAAGTATTAAGACATACTAGGGTTCTACCCCTAATTAATTATAAAGAGTGAGTGACAAAATGTTGGGTTGGTCCAAATTCTGCTTTGGTATGCCCCTGGAGCGGCCTGACTACTGGAGAAAATAGCCCATGAGTGGTTTAACTGCTTGGAACAAGTTTCGTAGATGACTAGGATTGGTAGGGGGTGCTCCTTGGAAAGAGAAACTTAGCTTCGGGGGGGGTGCCTCTGGTAATTGCCCTGGGTGGCTTGACCGGTTGGGGGGATGCCCCTCAGATGGTTCACTTGTTGGGGAAATGATCCTTCCAATGGTCTGGTTGCTGGGATATTTCTTGGGAGAATGCCCCTCGGCTGGTGCCCCTCGGATGGCACCTTCATTGGGAATGTCCTTTAAATGATGCCCTTTAGGTGGCAGTGTGGCTGGGGGAATTCCTTCTTTTCCTATGGATACCTCTCCTTGGTTCCTGCACATGATAAAGAAACTGGTGAAACACCCTTATCATATAATAACTGTAGAAAAATACGATAAATTTTTTTTGTACAAATAAATATTCATATATTAACACAACCATAATATTTCACATTAACTCTAATATCATTCGTCTATATTACAAACCATAATTATGTTTGATTAGCAAAACCAAAACCCGATCACCTCTATTCTATATACCTGTCATATGAGGAGAGAGAGCGAGATGGATATAGCCGACAGACCTTTCTTCCATGACAGATACGGGTAAGGACCTTCTAGTACAAAACTTTATCTACAACTTCAACAACTGAAAAATATAGAGATTATATGAGTCGCCACTCAGTGAACATAAAAAATCAATGAATCTAACAATCACATACAATCACACCTTCAAAATAAACATACAGTCATTCATATATGCTATTAGATTTATTTAATTGTTGTGACATTTTCGGCCAAACTATTGCCCTGGGAACATGTAACATTTGTAACAATTGTCAATTGATTTGCTGGTCTGCTATATAACAATTGATTGACCTTTCGGTCCGGATAAACAATTGGTTTACCTTTCAGTCCATTTGTCAAATGTTGCAATTAGTTGACCATATAGGTCCAGATAACAGAACATGCATTGCAATGTTTGATCGGCTATGTCACAACGTCTCTCTTTATTTCATTTGTTCCTGTACAAATGCATATATCATGTATAATTCAATTAACTCATGTTTCATCAAATAAACATATGTGCATATAATTCAAATTCATCAAACAACATAAATCATTCATTTTACAGCAATTCTCAAGACATTCAAATATCACATAACAAAACATTTCACCCATAAATTCATATCATGTTTATACTCACAGATAGAATGCTAATTTCCACGAAATCAACTTGTTTCCTCCTCTTGAACACCTTCACAACTTCGTGTTCCTATAAGCATAAATTCACATCAATACATTTCACATTATTTCGTTTTCTATTTATAAAGTTTTCATGACTTAGACTATTGTTACTTGTATACTTGTTCATATGATCTTGCTCTACTTAAAAATTCATAACTTTCAATTCACTTCACCAAATGATCTAATTCTTCTTTTATTCTATCCCTAATACACAAAGATATAATATACTAAAACCTCAAAATTTTCGAAGTCTTATACAATTTATAGTGAATTTTCCTTTAAAACATGTTTCAGTCCCGCTTAACCTGGACAACAGCATAATAAAATGAGCATAACTCTCTCTACATAACATGAATCGACCTGATTCATTTTCCTACTTAAACTATACATATAAATGAATAATATATTAAAAACTCAGAATTTTCTAAGCTTTGTAACAATCCCAGGTTAATTTCGAAAGTCACCCTATCTCTTTGATCATCTAGTTCTGCACACTTCATCTTATAAAAATCATAGCTATTGATCTACTCATCTAAAAATCCCCAAATTTTTCAAGATGAACCTTGACATAAAGTGTAACAATTCATCTTCTTACTAAAACTTCTAATTCTAACTTTAACCTAACAAAAATCACACTACAAAGTTACTAAAATACCTGATTTCTTCCTTCTAGCTCTCTTCTTCTCTTCTTCCTTATGCTTTGTTCTTTGCTTTGTTTTTAGGAGATGAAGACCTGATCTAATTCTTATCAAGCCATACAAAAATCTGAGGAGCAAAAGATAAATTTGCCCTCAAATTCTTTATTTAATACAAATACTAACTATACTAAATACATATAAGTATATCTGTACCATATTAATACTAATTCTAATACTAATGCTTATACTTAAATCCTTATGATATATCACAATTTTATTCAACTTCATATGTTCAAATAATCATTTTATATCTATAACATAACTATACTCCACTTATCCCTTAAAATTCTATAGCTATATAATTCGGTACCTAGATATTAAATATCGTATTTTGTATGGTTAAAATAACAATTATTTTAACTAACCAATTTTAATAAATATAACATGTAAAATATTAAATATAATAATTTCATGACATGTAACAGATGTGGACAAATGCAAATATAATGCGTGAAATGGGATGTTATAACTGGTCAGTCAGACTTTGAGACATGCAGGTCGGGACTTGCCCCTATAACAAGAAAAGATTAAGTTTAGTGATGTTGGGTTGGTCTCAACTCAAACCGGGGTGCCCTTAGTATGCCCCTTCTACTGGCTGGCACTACAAGGGGTGCCCCTAGGGTGCTTGATGATGGGGGGATACCCCTAAATTGTGTCACTTTTGGGGAGTGCCTCTAGGGTGGGTGCCCATAGGGTGTTAGATGATTGGGGGATGCCCCTCGATTGTATCCATTGCTGGGGAATGGAAGGATGCCCCCCTAATTGACTTCTTTGCTAGGGAGGTGTCTTCCTAGATGATTTTTCTGCTGAGGATTTCTTCTAGGTTAACACTTCTTTGGTTCGGGCCAAAATCTCGTCTTGTGGGGATTATTGCCCCTTGATGTTTTAACCGCTTGGGGATCCTTCCATTGAATGAACCTGCACATGAAAAAGTGTTCACATTAGCACTCGCTTTGACATGGCTTACCTTGATTCTCGATTGAGTTTGTGTGGACAAAAAGGTTTGCCCTTTCAATCAAGGATCAAGGTGAGCTAGGGTTTAGCCCCTAATTAGCTGAAAGACTGGGGTTTGAGAAGTGGGGTTTGCCCCAATTAGGATCTCAATTGCCCTTACCACTAAGGAGTTCTAGTTTATTTGGAAAATTGTTCTGAAATAGGAGGGAGGACCCATATGGCTAGGTAGGAGTCGTACGCCTGATACTGACCCATATGGCTGAATAAGCTGTTGGATGGGATGCTTGGGCCTGCTGTTTGAGGAATCTTGCTCCCATTTGAAAAATTGCCCTGAGGGGACCCATAAGGGTAGGGTGGGACCCTGTATGGGTGGCATTTTACCAAGGTGGGACCCGTATGGGTGGGATGGATCCGTACGGGTCCGTTCTTCAGGGAGAGAATGTGTAAAACTAGGTTTTCTGCGACCTTTTTCTGATTTTTGACTTGTCCATTATATTTTAACCCTGTTAAACTGTTGTTTCACCTTTATAGTTCTTGTATAAGACTTTGGGGGCCTTGAGCTTTTACAGAAAGTGGTACGAGAATATTCAAGCTGCTGGGGATGCTAAGCTGCATGCCCGTATTGGCCCATTCGGGTTTACTGATATCGTCAGGGCCATTCCCTAAGCTAGGTTTGCTCGGGCAACTGGAGATACCTCACACCATTTCTAGGGACTTGATAGGGTCAAGCCCTGGCTACAGTGTAGTATAAGGAGTTCCTTTGCCAGCTGCGATCAGATCGAGTAAACTTCTTCTCTAGTAAACCTGCATTTTACATTTCAACAAACCATTAGTCAAAACTGTATTTACGAGATTGCGATACTAATAGTGCATTTATTTTGTGTAGGTCATTTGAGACCCATGGGAGAGGTTGGATACATGTGGGGGCATTGAGCGGATGCGGGGTGGCGTAGAAGACGCCGCTTTGTCCTGGAGTCACCACTTTCCTATGAGTGGTATTTTGGATAACGGGTCCGAGGGTGGAGGACCAGTGCTGTAGTAGAGAGACTGATCCCTCCCCTCTATCCTAGTAGAAGTCTTTTAATTACATCTGATGCCGGGTACTGACCAGAGGTTGCATTTGTTCGTCTAGGACTTGCTGTTATCTCAGGATGCACTAGCCTCGGTAAGTTTCTTTTACCTGTAAAATATAACAAACTATGCATGCCATGACATTTATATACATGTTTATGATTTCTGTTGGCCATGGAGCATGGTAGGTCCGCTCAGGACCTGGAGGCTGTCGAGGAGAGGGCTAGATTCTTGGAGGAGCAGCTGCGGAGTGTGACTGCTGAGGCTGATCAGGCTAAAGCTGAGACTGCTCGAGCGAGGGCCGAGATTGAGATGTTTCAGGGTTAGTTAGCACAGATGACTGAGGACAGACAAATACTGGAGCCACCTAATCTTGTGTTCAAGGAGGACCTTTCTGTGTACCGAGTGGCACTGGCCTTAACCCAGAGGGGTGGAGCCGAGTAGGAGGTGGATCAGCGTGCTGGGGTAGCTGATGTTGCGATTAGGGGTGTCGTGGGGACTGATGACCATGTGATGATCAACATAAATGATCTGCTGGCGGACTCGCAGGACCGTACTCTGGAGGTGCACTCGGGACAGGATCCCCTAGTAGCTTAGACCAAGATATACTTTAATTTTCTGGATGTTTGATACTTTTAGGCCCTGTGTGGGGCACTTTTATTGTGAGCTAGGATTAACACTTCTGCCATTTTACTTTATGTATGCTGAACTTTTCCTTCTCTGAATGATGTTTTAATTTTTGCATAAGCCATTTGGTGTGAGATGACCTATCGAACTTTTATTTGTCCAAATTTTTGCCTGAGTTGTCCTTGATGGCTCAGCTCAGTAGACTTTTCTTTTCTTTGCTTTAACTTTTATCTGGACCGCCCTTTCGGGTTTTCAATCCAATAAGCTTTTTCTTACTTGTCTGAGTCTTTGATTGATCCTTTGCCTCGAGGATATTATTGTCTTGTCCTTCTTTGATAAAGGCTTAATTTGCTGGTGAATTTGACTAGTAACCAAACTTTCAAAGCTTGAGAGACTGGCCCGATTGAGACCGATGAGTATTACCAAGATTTTGGATGAGATCCGTATGCTTGTTGTAGACTCGTATAGGTTCGTATGGATTCCTATACTTCTTCGTACTGGTGAATTGACTGGATGAGATTCATTCTTTGTACATTAGGGGAATGTGCCTTTGAGGTGTCTAAATTGTAACATGGTGCAAGCTGGATGATGCTAGTGGAAACACTTGGCCCTTCGGATGATGTGTGCTATCGAGTAGCCTCAAAGTAGGAAAGCTAAACTTGAGGGATCCCAACTGTGAAGTATTGCTATTATAAATGATGCTTGAAGAATAAAAGCAAGTACAAACTACCGGCGTTTTGAATTGAGTTCTAACTTTTGCATAGACCGCTTGATGTGATGCGATCTATCGAACTGATTTTGTATTTTTCTTTTGTCTTAACTTTTGCCTGAACTGCCCTTGGGTGGGTAAGTTCAGCAGACTTTCTCTGACTTTTGCATAAGCCTTATTTTTTTTCTTTTTTTCTTTTTCTTTTTTTGTGGCTTATCGGTATTTTATCTTTTGTTGAATGATACGCACTGTACAAATAATAAGAAAGAGTACAAGATGTAGAGGAGAAACCGATGTTCATATACTTGTGATCATTTTATCTTAAAGATATGCATGCATTTGTAAGACCCAAATTCTTAGCAAATCATATCATGTTTATCGATGAAATTAAATTTGAGTGCTAGGCAATGGCATTAGTTTCTAATGGTTAACCCTTACCCGCTTTCTAGTCCTTTTACAGATTTTTTAGAAAGCAATTGATGTGTTTTCTCTCGATGCCCTAACTTTTGCCTAAGCGCCCTTTTCGGGTTTTCAACTTAGCGAGCTTTATTTTGAGTTCCCTAACTTTTGCCTTACTGGTTTGTGGAATACCGATCAGCGGGTTGCATCCTAAGTTTTGCTCGAGCAGTAGAAGACCACTCGTCGGGTGATTTATTCTTTATTTTATTCGTTATGCTGCTTTTTTGTGATTTAATTCTTTTAACCTAAACATGATAGCACTTAAACCTATCTTGATTCCTGGATTCACGATCTCATTTCCATCCACGTCCATAAGCTTGATTCCTCCTTTACCAAGCACTTTTATAATCTTGGACGGTCCTTCCCAATTAGGCCTGAATTTGCCCCTAGTATCAGTGTTGACTGGGGATTAGCTGTTTGAGAACCAGATTACCTGCCTTGAGGGGTTGCTTTGGGTAAGCTTGGGCTATTTTAGTGTTGGAATGAACATATCCTTCTCTTTTGTGAAATAAGGGGGTCATGTTATTACGGAGGCTTTTTGGATCATTATATAGGGCGAGGGATCTTCTTTCTTTTGTACAAATGGAGAAAGCATTTTTAGATGGATTCTTTAATGGGAATATAGGTCCAAGGGAGGTACCTACATTGATAAGAAATTCCCATTTGTTTGATGTGACGATTTACCCTCTTGCAGGCTTTAGAAGAGCAATGGATTTAAGCTTGCATTAATTTCAGATTTGTGTTGTAAGATCTTTTCCTTCAACGGTGCTTTTGATGTATAGTCTGTCCTCCTCCCTTTTTTTGATGTGTATCTTCTTCCTTTTATGGAAATGATGAGCTATGACCCAAGGCTATCATGTTTGCTAAGCACTTTTTATTATCTCTCTTTTTTTAGTGGTAAGTTTTAACCATTGGGACCTTATACCATTACGATATACTCAAATTCAATTTCTTTAATAAACATGATGCAATTTTTAGGAATGTTGATTTTATAAGTGTACGACATCTTTAAGAGTGAAATGCTCAAACATAATGTGAATGCATCAATTATTCGTGAAATGCTTTATAAGTGGCATCATTTTGCATCAAAACACTAGCAACGTTAAAAGGTTACCTCATCCTTAAAGTCAGCCCCCAGATGTGGAGGATCTTTATTTTCGATCCTGGTAAGATCCATCGGTGAATCGATAATCTCCCAATTCCAAGCTTCTACTTGTCTTACTAATCTTCTTCATGGTTTGGACTAAAGGAGAAGATCATTGAGCACTTGTAGTCACACCAAAGGGTAGACCCATTGGATGATGAAAGGTTATCCCCTTAGGCGTAGCTACACGGTTGGGACCCTGGCTAGATTCCCCAAACTGAAACATTAACACCATAAATCCTTTACTAGGCTGAATAGACCGGCTAATGGCTGGCGGAACTATCGTATCCCCTAAATCATATGGACCAACTGAACCCCACTGTCCAAACTGGCTGGATGAGAGACAGAGGTGGTGATTCATCCTTTACCTGAACTGAATTTAGTTGAAAAGAAACTTGAATGCGGACCAGATGAACTTGAGATTGTTGCCAAACTTTGATTCTTTCTCAGGTGAGAACCAAATGATCAATACATGCATGGGTTTGATTTATGCATGCACAAATTACAACGATGCATGGTTGGGTTAATTACAAGGATACATAACACAATACATGTGAATCAATCAATTCAGTCCTTATTTCTCCTGCCGGTTCTGAGAGTATTCTTCCTTAGTTTAATCTCACACAAAAATGGGTACCTAGAAGGCAAAATGTTGGGAATTGACAGTCAAATTGAACATGCATAAGAAGCATAACGGAAGTTCAAAATTTTGTTCCTGTCCCAGGAACTCCTATTAGTTGCATATAAATTAAATAAAGCCTTAACTAAATAATTCTCTACCTAGGTTAGCATGCTAAAGGACTAGGCATACCATAATTCCAAATTATATCCTAGCATATTTATTTTATACTAAGCATGTTATAACTCTAAGTTATAACCTAAGCATAAAATAAACTAAGCTTGCAAAAATAACCTAAGCATAATTATTAAGTCTAAAAACACTTAAAGAAAAAGACTTAATAATTAAAAAGAAAGAAAAAGAAAGAAAAAGAACTTACCAGTTGAAGCGTGCTTTTGCAGGACCTTCTTGCACAAGCCTCCAGTCGTAGGATAGCCTCTATCAGTATCCACACGAACCCCACCAACCAAAACCTCCCATGAGGAAAAACTAAGAAGCCACGAGTAGTTGCTAGACCACTCTAGAAGCCTCACCCAAAATATAAACTAGCGGTGCCCGAATAAATTCAGGCTCCATAAAAATAACTTGCTCAAGTACCCGAGAGATTAATTATCTCGCTTAGGGTTTATGCTTTGAGCTTGGTACAATTTGAAAGGAAAGGAGAAAGCCTATATATAGGCTTGGGGGAGCATTTTGCTCCCCCTTATAAGCAATGTGGGATGGGAGTAATTACTCCCATCCCATATGCACAGCGTGTCACATGCTGTGCATTGGCAAGGCAAAGCCCTTGTGGGCTTTGCCTTGCTTTTGGGCTGCACATGTGCAGCCCATTTTTATGGGCTGCCGCGAGCAATGCCCAGCATTGCTTGCACACCTTTCGGTGTACTCCCGCGCACTCGAGTCTGTACAAAAATATTTTTATACTCTCGGTCCAATTAAACTCGCCAATGCAAAATTCCCCTTTTTAATCCCTTTTCAATTATTTATTTTCTGACCCTAATGAATTAGTCATCATTCAAAATAAATTTCTTGGTCCAACCAAAATTGATCTAATCAATTATAATTTATTTATGACTCTATAGTTACCGGTCAAAATAAATTCCTTGGTCTATCCAAAATTGATCTAATCAATTTTAACCAATCAAATAATAATCCAATTATTATTTATGTTATATTTTGTAATAGAATAAATCTATTAGTTCTTTACTTAGTCCGATGAAGGTCCAATGTGTGTGACCTTATAGGATCCCGAAGTATTGAGCTGTTAAGGCTTAACCAACCCTTGTTCTAATGGAACCATTGGCTCGATGTTGTAGACCGTGAATAGAACTTGATTACCTTAAAAGACTGTAGTACGCCTCTAGCAAGGGTCTACCATCCCCCATTACTCAGAACGTCATTTATGCTTATGACTTAATCCCGGTTAATGCAATAGTTATCCAGTGCGATAAATTCCTTCCATTCTTTAATATTAGTACCATCTGGTTTATTAGGTTCGGTTAAAGTGTTAACCCACTAATAGCAAGGTTGCTCCAAGCTATCCCAGTTATTTACTTGTTACCGAAGTATATTGCCTTTTACCATAGTGTGTTTAACTAGAAACCATTTCTATCAAACACATACTCTGATCAGAGGTTTATGGCAATCATTACTTCAACAAGTGGCCAGGTACAACTCCTTAATATATCCGGAGCGATGGATTCTTTCTGACTACTCAGCCTACCAACGTGCTGTCATCACTATACCCATAATCACCCGTAGCACCCTAAATTAATGAGTGCATAGCAATGACCCAAAGTATAGCAATAGTACCACACAAGGCAACTAGCATCTCAAGTATGAGGACATTCGCAAAGCTTATTGTATGAAGATAAACACTAACACATTGATATTTATACCAAGTGTTTATCTTGCTGCGGTCTCCAATATATCTCCCAGATATATCCATGTGTCAAGCTTAAGGCACCACCTTCAGTCCTTAGGAGATTGACTGCTTGGACCCTTTCCAAGAAAGTTGACCACATGCTAGTCTTTCCGTTTCATCAATATCCTTTCTTAATGAAACTATGACTAGAGATAATTTAGACATAATCATAATTTCACATGAAGCAGGTTCCACCAAATATAGTCCAACTATAATTTCTCTGACTTCATGCTATGATATGTCAAGGACTTTTGTATACATACATCAATGAATATATTTTAACCAGCGATAATATATTTGTATAGAAACACATTGATATAAACAAAAGAACAAATGCCTTTATTGATTAAATAAATGATTCGTACTATTACATAATTAAGATATATCGCCCTAATTGCCTTAAGGGCATACATCATATCCAACAAACTCCCACTTACACTAAAGCCAATTAGCCATATATTTTAATCCATATGCTTTAACATGCTGGTCATGTTTGACTTGAGTCAATGGCTTTGTCAGACCATCCGCGAGGTTCTGATCAGTGGGTATATATTCTAATCTTATTATCTTAGCATCAACAATCTCCCTGATTATATGATACTTTCTGCATACATGTCTGTTTTTCTGATGAGACCGTGGTTCCTTTGCCTGAGCTATGGCACCATTGTTATCACAATATAAAGTAATTAGATCAATAGCCTCAGGCACCACACCGAGATCACCAATAAATCCCTTTAACTAGACAGCTTCTTTTGCTGCTTCGCATGCAGTAATGTATTCAGTTTCCGTGGTTGAATCAGTAGTAGTTTCTTGCTTGGAACTCTTTCAGCATACTGGCCCTCCATTTAACGCATACACAAAACCTGACTGAGACTTAAAGTCATCCTTATCAGATTGAAAGCTTGCGTCAGTGTAAACTTTGATAGTGAGATCACCTTCTCCATAAATCAAGAACTCATCCTTAGTCCTTCTCAAGTACTTAAGGATTGCCTTGACGGCCATCCTGTGCTTTTCACCTGGATTTGACTGATATCTGCTCATAAAGCTCAAAGCCTGAGAGACATCCGACCTAGTACATATCATAGCATACATGATGGATCCTATCGCGGATGCATAGGGTATATCATTCATGCGCATTCTCTCTTGAGCTGTCTTCGGACACTCAGCTTTAGATAGGTTAATCCCCTTTGTCATCGGGAGATAACCTTTCTTAGAATGCTCAAGGTTGAACCTATTCAACACCTTGTCTATATATGTACTTTGAGAAAGACTTAACGGCCTTTTGGATCTATCCCTGTAGATCTTTATACCTAGTATAAATGCTGCCGCACCAAGGTCTTTCATGGAGAACTTTCTTGACAACCATACTTTAACATTTTGAAGAAGAGAAATGTCATTTCCTATTAGCAGAATGTCATCAACATACAATACTAAAAAAATGACTGCACTCCCACTAACCTTCTTATAAACACAAGGCTCATTTGCATTTGGGTAGAAATCCAGTTCCCGGATTGTCTGATCAAACCTTATATTCCAACTCCTGGATGCCTGCTTAAGTCCATAAATGGATCTTTGTAGCTTGCATACCTTCGAGCCATTATGAGATGTAAAACCCTCAGGTTGTGTCATATACACATCCCGGTCTGAATCCCCATTCAGGAATGCTGTTTTTACATCCATCTGCCAAATCTCATAATCATAATGAGCAGCAATGGCGAGGAGTATCCTTATGGATTTGAGCATGGCTACCAGTGAGAAGGTTTCATCATAGTCAATACCTTCCCGTTGACTATAACCTTTCGCAACCAACCTTGCTTTATAGGTAATTACATTACCATCCATGTCCGTCTTCTTCTTGAAGACCCATTTGCACCCAATTGGTCTAACCACTTGCGGTGCATCAACCAAATTCCAAACTTGGTTCTCGTACATGGAATCCATTTCTGATTTCATGGCCTTTTGCCATTTATCAGAATCTGAGCTTTTCATTGCCTCATCATATGTCCTTGGTTCATCATCCTCCACAAGATATAGTTCCTTATCATTAGTGATGATAAACCTATATATATCGGGACCCTTATGAACACGATCTGATCTTCGCAATGATTGTGTTTCGACAGTTTGTTCTTGGATCACACTCTTTTGTGTATCTAGAACGGGGTCAATCAGTTGATCGTCTGTTTCTTCCTCTTGAACTTCCAGTTCAATATTGCTCCCACTGACCTTTTCAAGTAAGTGTTCCTTTTCCAAAAAGTGAGCATTACGAGACACAAATACCTTTTGTGCTTCGGATTGGTAAAAATCCAATTATTTCCTTTGGATATCCAATGAATAGACATTTGTCAGCCTTGGCATTTAGCTTATCTGACGCTATCCTCTTTACCATAGCAGGACAACCCCATACTCTTAAGTGATTTAGAGATGGCTTTTTGTTACACCATCTTTTATAACGTGTAAAATCAACTGATTTAGAGGACACTCTGTTTAAGACATAAACCACGCTCTCAAGTGCATATCCCCAAAAGGATTTACTAAGAACTATATGGCTCATCATAGACCTGACCATATCTAATAAAGTTCGATTCCTCCTTTCTGACACTCCATTGTGTTGGGGTGTATAAGGAGGGGTCCGCTGGGGAACTATCCCATTTTCCTTTAGATAATCCTGAAACTCCTGACTTAAGTATTCTCCACCTCGATCCGATCGAAGTGTTTTAATACTTTTCTCAAGCTGTTTCTCTACTTCAGCTCTAAATAGTTTGAATTTTTCAAAACTTTCAGACTTGTGCTTCATCAAGTACAAATAACCGTATCGTGAGTAATCATCAATAAAGGTTATGAAGTAGGAGTATCCTCCTAGTGCCTAAACACTCATTGGACCACGCACATCAGTGCGTATAAGTTCCAATGTACTCGTGGCTCGTTCACCCTTTCCTTTAAAGGGTAACTTTGTCATTTTTCCTTTTAAACAAGGTTCGCAATCACCATAAGACTCCAAGTCTATTGGGCCCAAGTCTCCATGCTTATGCAACTTGGTTAAGCGATCTTTGTTTATATGGCCTAAACGGCAATGCCATAAGTAGAAGGAATTCTCATTACCTAATTTAACTTTCTTCACATTATTTATATTGAAAACTTCTGTTTTAGTATCAAGAATATAAATGCCACCTTTCAACATTCCATAACCATAAATAATATTATTCAAACGAATCTGACAATTATTATTCGAAAATAAAATTTCAAATCCCTCTGTTGCTAAACACGCAACAGATACAATATTCTTAGTTACACTTGGAATGTAATAACAATTATTCAAAACTAAAACAAGTCCACTTGAAAAAATAAGACTAAAGCTCCCTACGGCTAATGCAGCAACTCTGGCTCCATTTCCCACGCGTAGGTCCATCTCCCCTTTTGCAAGTTTTCTACAGTTCCTTAGTCCCTGCACAGAAGTACAGATATGGGAACCACAACCAGTATCTAATACCCAAGTGGATTCTTGCGGAAAAGTAGCAAAGTTTTTAATTACAAATATACCTGAAGTAGATGCCTCTGTAGGCTTCTTCTTCAAGTGCTCAGAAGCAGGAGCTTTGCAATCCCTCTTCCAATGTCCCGGTTTCCCACATTGGAAGCAGACATACTTAGATGCCTTCTTTTCATTCTTCTTCTTACTGATTCTTTTCTTGGCACCCAGTGCCTGCTTCTTCTTCTTAGAAGCCTTGCCTTTTTCAACCAACAGTAGAGGTTTCTGATCTTTCTTGATCTGAGGTTCTACTGTTTTCAGCATGTTAATTAATTCAGGGATAGTTGAATTAATCATGTTCATGTAATAGTTAGTTACGAAGCCTGAGTAACTATCTGTCAAGGACATCAACACAAGGTCAATACTCAAGTCATGATTCATCTCGAATCCCAATCGATTCAGCTTCTCAAGGTATCCCAAGAGTTTCAGTACATGCTGAGAGGCAGAGGTGCCAGCCTGTATCTTGGTCCCGAAAAGGAGCTTGGAGGTCTCATACCTCTCTGTCCTCTCCCTCTCCGAAAAGAGTTCTTCAAGATGGAGAACCATATCCTCCAAGGGCATGTTCTCATGTTGTTTCTGAAGCTCAGGATTCATGGACCCCAACATAATACACATGGCAGTCTCACGATCTTTCCTGTGCTTCAACCAGGCATCATGTTCCACATGATCCTCAACATCAGGTTCTACAGGGAAGATTTCACTTAGGACATAGGCAATTCCCTCAGATCTGAGAACTATTCTCACTGGTCGGAACCAATCAGAAAAGTTCGAGCCATTCAATTTGGTGTCAAGTAACATACGGAGATTAAAATTGGAAGCCATTTTCAACCTAAGATATAAGAAAAGAAAAGTGTTTAGATATTAGTTTAAGTACATGTATTTAATATGAGGACTTTTAATTAAATACATTTTCCTACTATTTTCTTTGAAATTTACAATAGCCCATTCTATTGAATTCGTGAATTTTAGCCCAGCTAAATTTCCTAGTAGGTAGCATCTATAACTAGTCTATTACAACCCCCAATTTTATGAGTCAAGTCATAATAGTCAGTCATAGTTGGAATCCAATTCCATTTGCATCGCATGCAATTGCTAATTCATTCAAGTTCCTTAATCCCAAGGGACGTGTGCTCTTATATTAGCATCTCCTTGAATATGTCTCAGATCTGGGCCTAGCCCCCAATTTTATGGTGGACTACCCCAGCTCTGTTAAGGCAGACCCTATCTCAAACTTTACAACCAATCAATGTGGACTAGAAGGAACGCTTTGCGTAGCACTTTGATAGCCCAAAAAGACCGTATTATAAATCTGAGTAAGGAAGACTATAACTTGCCTTAATATAATTACTTTGGGATTTTATTGGTCTTAAATGTCTCACCCAATCTAGGATTTTATCAGATAGACAAAATTATAATAACTTGTATTAATTCGGGGAATTTTAGAATTAATTTATAAGGTCTAACCTTAGGTGGGTTCAGCTCTTTATTATAATTATTCCATCAACCTAGATTATATGCAAAATAATTAACGCTTTAATTTGTTATATTTATATTGCATTTCCTCTAAGCTTTTATTCAATAATTTTAATTTTATATTTTGTTATAGAAACATATATAAGCACCATCTTATATACTAGAAATAAATTAGTTCATATTAATCCCCCGATTGGTCAATTCAAATTGCACCGATATAGGTTCCCAGGTAGGAGAGGTGCCCTATGAGGAGTAGACACCAAGTCCAATCCTTAGCCAGAACAAATACGGGCACAAACTTGAAGACCAATGGATTCTCTTGAACTAATAAATTTCGTTCTTCCAATCCATGTAAATTGGGAGCATCTATAACCCATGTAATTTAAATAAATTATTGACACTTGTATAATTTGAGTAAGTTGAGCAAGCTTATTCAAAATTATTCACAACTAATTTCTAACCTTGAAATGAAAGGCAAAAGTTATATAAATTGTTCCAAACAATTAAATAAACAAATCATTTCATTTAGAAAATAATATTTAGTTTGCTTCTAACTTAATTATGCACTAAATAGGCAGGCTCTGATACCACTGTTGGGAATTGACAGTCAAATTGAACATGCATAAGAGGCATGACGGAAATTCAAAATTTTGTTCCTGTCCGAGGAACTCCTATTAGTTGCATATAAATTAAATAAAGCCTTAACTAAATAATTTTCTACCTAGGTTAGCATGCTAAAGGACTAGGCATACCATAATTCCAAATTATATCCTAGCATATTTATTTTATACTAAGCATGTTATAACTCTAAGTTATAACCTAAGCATAAAATAAACTAAGCATGCAAAAATAACCTAAGCATAATTATTAAGTCTAAAAACACTTAAAGAAAAAGACTTAATAATTAAAAGAGAAAGAAAAAGAACTTACCAGTTGAAGCGTGCTTTTGCAGGACCTTCTTGCACAAGCCTCCAGTCGTAGGATAGCCTCTATCAGTATCCACACGAACCCCACCAACCAAAACCTCCCCATGAGGAAAAACTAAGAAGCCTCGAGTAGTTGCTAGACCACTCTAGAAGCCTCACCCAAAATATAAACTAGCGATGCCCGAATAAATTCAGGCTCCACAAAAATAACTTGCTCAAGTACCCGAGAGATTAATTATCTCGCTTAGGATTTATGCTTTGAGCTTGGTACAATTTGAAAGGAAATGAGAAAGCCTATATATAGGCTTAGGGGAGCATTTTGCTCCCCCTTATAAGCTATGTGGGATGGGAGTAACTACTCCCATCCCATATGCACAGCGTGTCACACGCTGTGCATTGGCAAGGCAAAGCCCTTGTGGGCTTTGCCTTGGTTTTGGGCTGCTAATGTGCAGCCCATTTTTATGGGCTGCCGCGAGCAATGCCCAGCATTGCTTGCACACCTTTCGGTGTACTCCCGCGCACTCGAGTCTGTATAAAAATATTTTTATACTCTCGGTCCAATTAAACTCACCAATGCAAAATTCCCCTTTTTAATCCCTTTTCAATTATTTATTTTCTGACCCTAATAAATTAGTCATCATTCAAAATAAATTTCTTGGTCCAACCAAAATTGATCTAATCAATTATAATTTATTTATGACTCTAATTAATTAGTTATCGGTCAAAATAAATTCCTTGGTCTATCCAAAATTGATCTAATCAATTTTAACCAATCAAATAATAATCCAATTATTATTTATGTTATATTTTGTAATAGAATAAATCTATTAGTTCTTTACTTAGTCCGATGAAGGTCCAATGTGTGTGACCTTATAGGATCCCGAAGTATTGAGCTGTTAAGGCTTAACCAACCCTTGTTCTAATGGAACCGTTGGCTCGATGTTCTAGACCGTGAATAGAACTTGATTATCTTAAAAGACTGTAGTACGCCTCTAGCAAGGGTCTACCATCCCCCATTACTCAGAACGTCATTTATGCTTATGACTTAATCCCGGTTAATGCAATAGTTATCCAGTGCGATAAATTCCTTCCATTCTTTAATATTAGTACCATCTGGTTTATTGGGTTCGGTAAAGTGTTAACCCACTAATAGCAAGGTTGCTCCAAGCTATCCCAGTTATTTACTTGTTACCGAAGTATATTGCCTTTTACCATAGTGTGTTTGACTAGGAACCATTTCTATCAAACACATACTCTGATCAGAGGTTTATGGCAATCATCACTTCAACAAGTGGCCAGGTACAACTCCTTAATATATTCGGAGCGATGGATTCTTTCTGACTACTCAGCCTACCAACGTGTTGTCATCACTATACCCGTAATCACCCGTAGCACCCTAAATTAATGAGTGCATAGCAATGACCCAAAGTATAGCAGTAGTACCACACAAGGCAACTAGCATCTCAAGTATGAGGACATTCGCAAAGCTTATTGCATGAAGATAAACACTAACACATTGATATTTATACCAAGTATTTATCTTGCTGCGGTCTCCAATATATCTCCCAGATATATCCATGTGTCAAGCTTAAGGCACCACCTTCAGTCCTTAGGAGATTGACTGCTTGGACCCTTTCCAAGAAAGTTGACCACATGCTAGTCTTTCCGTTTCATCAATATCCTTTCTTGATGAAACTATGACTAGGGATAGTTTAGACATAATCATAATTTCACATGAAGCAGGTTCCACCAAATATAGTCCAACTATAATTTCTCTGACTTCACACTATGATATGTCAAGGACTTTTGTATACATACATCAATGAATATATTTTAACTAGCTATAATATATATGTATAAAAACACATTGATATAAACAAAAGAACAAATGCCTTTATTGATTAAATAAATTTTTCGTACTATTATATAATTAAGATATATCGCCCTAATTGCCTTAAGGGCATACATCATATCCAACATAAAATTCTAAGGCTTTTGATAAGAATGGCATAGGGGTATAACAGATGTTGATGTAGAAGGTTCCCATTGCATCAAGCCTCTTTTGGAGAGAGATGGTAATGAGTGCTCCACCCACTAAGGTGTACCCAATATCCTTGGCGATCATAGGTATCACGGTTGCGAGTGTCGCGGAAATAATAGGGCACCCTATCCTAGCGCTAGAAGAAGAGCGCATCTAACTAAAGAGAGAAGGACATAAGAAGTTAAAGTGTGATAATTTTCTCAAATGATGAAAACAATCAAGTAGATGATTTTCGGTGCTCATCTTAATCTTTTAAGCTTTTAAAATAGACCAACATTTTGCAAGTTAAAAGATTAACTCCCCCGCAAAGTTGCCACTGTGAGGTGTCGATGACATCTGGGTCTCCCTTGGCGCCTTTGTTCTATTTTTATTGTTCAACTCTTTGACAACATGAAAAAACCAAAAGCTCTGCCCTCCGGGGCCCACTGGGAGGGGAGGGGTTTGGTTGGATTTAGGCGTGACAAAACATTTTTAGTTAAAGTTTGCACAATAAGCCAATTTTAATGAATAAAAGAATCGAGACCCAAATCTCAATACAATTGATAGAGTCGCCATCCAAGTTGTCTACTTGGGAAAGAGTTTTGGTACAGTTCCCTCTGGGCGAGAGACTCATACCTATTAGATCAGAGATTCGAGTATCGAATGAGTCACTTATTTCTCATTTAGTTGATTCAAAATTACATTCACCGCGTATAACCGTTTTAGTTTTCATCCTTTAGGGAATTATCACAGAAATCCTATTTCTACACTCTTTCACATTCATTACATGCATTTATATAGTACAATAAAGCACAAGCAATAAATAGGGGAATGAAAATTACAACCGAGGGAAAATGGGAGGAATTGCAAAGAGAACCTATACATTTTTTCTAAGTTATAAAACAAAATAGAGATAAATTCCCCTGCATCCACAGACATTAGCACAACTACGACACTTTATAAACAATCATTCTATTGAGAAGAACTTGATTTATTTGTGTGAGTTGATTTACCGGATTATTAGTGAAAATGACGACATGGCATATGGTGATTTTAGATTCATTCTATAAAGAAAACAGGAAAATAAAGAAAACCTGGATTTTGCCTCTGGGACCTATACCCGTAAGGCTAATGGGGTACCCGTACGGCTAATGGGGGGACCCGTATAGGTATAGGGGACCCATATGGGCTTGGGAAGGCCAGGACAGAATCAGCAGCCAAACAAAAACAGCAAAAAAGACAAAAGAGGAAGAAATGGGATTTCCCTTTATATGAGTATGGCCTACCAAGATAACCACTAAAATGGCATATTAGGTACCAATAAGACTCATATTAATCCAGACCAAAAGAATAATAAGGAAAATATAACAAATAATAATACCAATAGTAGAAATAACAGTATAACCAAGCGGGGATTTCCCTCCTTATTAGTTTGGCACACCGATATAATATCCTTAGGGATGTATGGTGCCAACAATACTTATAAGGGCTAGGACCAGACCTAGAATAACAGTAGAAATAGAAATGACAGAAGTAGAGAATAATAATGAAATAAAAGAGGTGTGAGTCTCTTTGAAACTCAGGAGCGTTACCTTTACGGCGTGAATCCACTTTGAGGCGATCCCTTTACTATTGAGAGAGCTTGGCTAAAGTGCACGGAATGAAGTTAGGAATGAATAAAATGTGGATAAAACCTCAAGGAATGGGTTTTCTTCACTTTCTATACCCCCTACTATACCTTTTCTATACCTTTAGAACTATAATTTCTCTATAGTTTTTTATGCTTAAGAGTTGTGTCGTTGAAATAAAGGGGAAAGGCCCTATTTACAGGGAAAATGGGGTTTGAATGCATTAACCAGCATTCATAACCTGCCATTTCCAAAATAGGTAAGGCTTACCTTTCAAGCAAGCCTAAACAGGCAATGACTGGACCTATATAGGTAGGGCCCCACCCATATGGGGTACTGGGGACCCATACGAGCACCTGTTGGGTCTCTAAGGACAGACTAGGTCTCTAACATTGGCCAAACTCTACTTTGCAGTAGTAGGAACACCTCTGATGGACAATACCTGTAACACATTGCATTATATAGCTCTCATCATCGTTTTGTGAGGTGAATCGCTGAAATCCAGTGCTCATACTAGCTATTTAGTTTAACTTTGAGTGATTTCTGGGCTGAGTACTTACTTAGTCACTGACTTAGTATTATTCACTCAGCACTTGATATTTAGATTTTGTTTCAGCTATGTACATTCCGTTTTATCATTCCAGCTGAGTTACTCTATGTCTATCAACGCTGCTGACTTTACCATTTAAGGTAAAAAGGTATCTTTGCTTTTAGTGTTGCTTTTTACAGGAACATTAATGAGATAAAGATGAATAAAATTAAATGCCTTGACAAGACCCAGTGTTATGAAGAAGATGATAAAGTCTTCCAATGCAAAGCTCCACTAAGTCAATTACAACTTTGAGTAATTCTGCAGATCTACCAACATTGTATCGTACACACTGCAACATGTCAGAAAATCAAAGGGAATGGGATGAAGATAAGTGGCAAATCAGCGCGAGTTCTCTCTAATGGAAGACTGGCATCAAACGACAAAGGATTCAAATTGAAGCTCGAATTTCAATCTAACGGATTGAAATGTATTTCACAACGGTGCGATTCTATCTCTTAATAGATCAATTTGAAGAAGCAACGGGTGAATTACTGAGTTGTCAACTTCAGAAGATGCCAAGACAAGTTCAACGGCTACTTTCTCAATCCAACTATAGAAGGAGCAAGAAGGCAATAATTAGAACTTAGAGATTACACCTGAATTTCCCAGAAGCTCAAACTCTGCGAAAATTACAAGCTTTAAGGAATTCTAGCAAGAAAAGCACAACTCAACAACAATCTTCTTAGAATAAGAGAGAATAGTATATATCAATTGATTGTAATATTAGATCATTTATAACTGGATCAATGTTTCTATAAGTTGAATCCAGCTCTTGTTTAAAATCTTTTGAGTTACTAATAGAATAGGGCATTCTAGTCAGCGGGTGAGCGATTGCAGATTGGTGGGTACTTTCTACATTTCGGAATTGTGTGAAAGGCTTCTCGACCTAGGGTAAAGGAGTTGAGATTAGTGAATTAAAGCCGAGACACTCTCTCGAGACTGGATGTAAGCACAGGTTGCCGAACCAGTATAAAAATCTCTGTGTTCGTTACTTGTAATTTTTAATTATTTCTCTCAGCTACCTGACCTAACTCAGGGGAGCTAGTTAATATCGCGAAAAAGTTTTATAAGTTATTGAGTGAGTCATTCACCCCCCCCCCTCTGACTCAGTAAGTGTACGCATAAGGACCAACACTTACCAAGATGTGTTGACTAGAAATTATTTCTATCAACACATACTCTAATCAAATGTTCTAAGCAATTTGTTACTTCAATGTCTCATCTTGATGAAACTATGACTAGGGATAATTAGACCTGATCATAACTGTACATGAAATAGTTCCCACTCAACATAGTCCCACTATGCTCTTACAAATCATGCTATGATATGTCAAGGACTTTTATACATAGATATCAATGAATATATTGAACTAGTCATAATATATATGTAAACGCATTGATATAAACAAAAGATAATGCCTTTATTAATAATAAAATAAGTCATACAAATACATAATTAAGGCATATCGCCATAATTACCTTTAGGGCATACATCATATCTAACACCTACATCCAATCCCCGGAGTTTCCTCCTCCGAGCTTTAATCCATTATTGATTGCTCCTTCCAAGGCGGATAAGCCTTTACAATTTGGAATCCTTTGCACACAGAGTGCCCTTCTCTTGATGCTTCTGATTCCTCAATCTAAGAGTACCTTTCTATTAAATTCTTCTAAATCACAACTTCTCCCAAGCTGTATTTAGGATTGAAGACCTCAGCACCCTTACCTAGTCTATTATGAATCAACAACCTTAAGAAGCACTTGCCTAGTCTTGATTACACTCCAATGGATATAGAAAGAATTTTGTGTTATTAGATCTTTATCTCAAGAATCACTTCTACAACATATATGAATTTATGTGTTCTAACGAGCTTTCTATTACAAACTGATTTTGAAAAAATTTTATTTTATTTTAAAATAGAACTATGTGATTGCTTAGTATGAGTGCTTTTATGATGACGTCGTCCAATTTTTTTGTAGCTAATAGAGTCTTATTTATACTTTCTTGGGTTGAAGATGATCGTTGTAGTGTGCCTTTATGAAAGTACACTTTGTGATCATTGTTATTGTTTGTCCCCATGCATACACTCAGTGAGTCAGAGGGGGTGAATGACTTGCTAGATTAAAACAGGTAAACTTTTACGTGATTAAGGAACCATCACTGAGTAAGTCAATAAGTTGAAAAGAAACTAAGAAAAACTTCAACACAAAGTAAAGAACGCAAAGATTTTATACTGGTTCGGCAACATATGCTTACATCCAGTCCCAAGAGAGTGTCTAGGCTTTAATTCACTAATCTCAACTCCTTTACCCTAGGCGGAGAAGCCTTTCGCAGAGTGTCCCAATTACAACTGAGTACCCTCCTCACTATAATCACTCACCCGCTAAGTAGAATACCCTCTTTAACCAGCAACTCAATAGAGTTCTAAACTAGAGCTGGATTCAACTTATAAAAGCATTGATCCAATTACAATTAATCAAATATTACAGTTTTATTGATCTATTCTATTCTCTCTAATTGCAAAGCAGATTCTTGCTGAGTAATTGCTTTCTCGATTGAATTTTTGTAAAGCTAGGAATTTGACAGAGATTTAGCTTCTTTGAAATCCAGGTGTATTCACCGAGTTCTAACACTTGCCTTCTTGCTCCTTTTATAGATGAATTCAAGAGAGTAGTCGTTGAACTTGCCTTGGCATCTTCTACAATTGTCAACTTAGCTATCTAATTATTGCTTCTTCAAATCAATCCATTGGGAGATAGAATCACACCATTATGAGATAAAAATCAATCTGTTAAGAAATATATAGAATCAGAGCTTCAAAATTGAATCCTTGTTTGATGCCAGAAATCCATTAGAGAGAACTTGTGTTGACTTGCTACGTGTCATCTTTCCATTGCTTCTGGTAATCTAACATACTTGTAGAGTCACGCACTTGCAGGAGATATGCGCAGCTTCAATCCAATTTGACTTTGTCTTCTTGCAGCTTTTCTCCGCACAAACTTTGTCTATATCAGTGCTAGGCTTTTTGTCTTTGTCATGTCATTAATTCTTTTTGTCTTATATATGACGTCTTTCATTAATGTCTGTAAAAGTATAAGGATAAAAGGCAAGATTTAATTTTCCTTTAAATAAAATGGTCTGCATTACTGGAAACTAAAGTAACTCATTGAAATGAATAAACAATAAGCACAACTGAAACATAGTCTAAATATCAAGCGCTAAGTGAACAGTGCTTAGTCCTTAAACTAAGTACACAGCTCAGCCTAAAACAACTCAGAGTTAAAACTAAATAGTTAGGTCAGCGGAAACTTGAAATTCTACCCTTGAATTCAATTTCTCATATATAACCATAGACTATTTATTTTAACATCATTATTTGTTTAATTAGCTCAAGTTGAACTTAATTGATACGATCAAAACTTAAAGCACTACTGAGTCATCCACTGAGCCAGTCTATCCATGTGTTGGGGTCAACAATCTCCCCCATTTTGATCAATGGCAATTAGTTGAGCGAGAAACTAAATCAATAAGATATTTAGATAAGAGTCACCTCAATAGTATGCTTGATATATCATGGTTCAGCATCTCTTTTTGCTTAGAGTGAATGCTAACTCCCCTATGATCCTTGATTTCTCTTAGGTCAGCATTCCTCAATACTTCTCATACTTTTCTACAAGGTCAGTAACACAAATATATCATAAAATACAAGAAGTTAAGAAGTTCTTAACTTAGAACAGAATAAGTAATCTTTATAAATGAATAACTTGAGTACAGATCAACAGAAAGTTAACCTATACTAAGTTTACAAAAAGCACTAAAGATTACATCAAATTCTATTCTAACTAAAACTTATCAGGCAAAATAGGTCAATGCAAGTTAGCATCCTTCTTTTGCTATGCCTCTTTATCCCATCTGGATTTCTTTTGCTTTTGTGGCATGAGATCCTTGCCTTTCTTCTTCCTTAGCTTAGAGTATTCTTTTGCAGCACACTGCAGAGTCTGGGACAGTTCAAAGTTTAATTCAGCGATCCTTACTTCACTCTCTTTCTCTTCTTGCTCATGCTTCTTGAGATCCTTCTTCCCCATTGCCATTGAATCTAACATGGATTAAGCTTGAAGATCAAACGAGTTGAGTGCTTACTCAAATGTGGTTAGATCACCAAATATTTTTGCTGACAAGTTCTTGACCAAGGATTCATAAACTATTTGAGAAATGAAGTCATGTTCCCATAAGCAAGAGAAGAGTACCACTAAGGCGCGTGATTGGGACTGATTCACTTTGAATTAGGCATTAAGTACTTCCCTGGAGATCTGAGTTAAACTTGATAAAGCTCTGGCTTAACTAGTTTTGCACAGCACCTTCTCAAATACTGGAGTGCTTCAAATATGAGATGAGACTTGCTTATGTATCTGATATAAAGCTTGACCATCATTAGAGACATAAGCTTGAATAATATTGATTAGATCATGGATGTGAGAAAGTTTTTTATGGAGTGATGGTTCTTGTTCAGCTTCTAACATAACGATGTCATTATTAAGGGCATCAGATATATTCAATCTTTTCAGTGCAGCCATAATCCCTTCCTCAAAGGCCTTAACTCCCTCTAATAACTCATTCTTCACCTGCTTTAGCTCATTAGAGTTGGCTTAATTTTGCTTAAAAGTCGTTATCAGTGCATCAACTGAACCAATTAGGATATCCAGCTTGGTTATGTTTGAATCATTCTCCTTACTTAAGATGCTATATCCATTGAGCACAGCTTGCAATCCCTACAACACTGGATTGAATTTGTCAATCAAGGAGTTCCTGAAGTCCCTCTCATCATTGAGGACTTTATTATTGTTCTCATAGATTTTCTGCATTTTTTCTTTAAGCTCTGCAACTTCTATCTTTAAGTAGTCAGCCTTCCTACCTACAACGTTATAAAAAGGCACAACATGTGACACAATGGCTTTGGTTAGCAAAAAAGCAGTAGGATCGGACTTTATATGATCCATCATCTCTTCCACAGCCCTCATAAACCCTTGCACTAGCTCACCATCCCTTACAAGTCTCCTCAATACGTCCTTAGACGGTATTGATTTAGCTATAGTAGCGTTAATTTCCTCCTCTATCCTAAATGTTGGATACTTCTCTCTTCCCAATCTCCTCATCTCCCCAAGTAGTTCAACATTGGGGTTGAATTGGGGTTATGGTTGTTGTGTTTAAGGTTGTTCAGTGTAGATCTCCTTAATAGTTAGACCTCTAAGAACTGATCCTTCTATCATTAATGGTTTATGAACTGGAGACCCAACTGGGGAAAGTAGTGGGATGATTTCAGGGTTAGCTATTTGGCTAGAGGTTGAGGTGTTTGTTGGTCAAAGTTTGAAGTGAATGGTGGTTAGATTTTAGAAGTGGTAAGTGATTGCATGTAAATGGGTGTAAGTGAAAGGGGTGGTTTTGTAAAAAGGTTAGGGAAAAGGAAAGGTTCAGGTTGCTTCTCTTCCACACCTTCAACAATTTGCTCACTAGCTTGAGCTATAGATAATTGCTCAGCCAATTGATTCTCCTTGTCATCCAAATCTCCAGCATCCTCATTTATCATAACTTTAGTTCTCTTGAAGAGCTTCCTTCTCTTCTCTCTTCTCTCTTCCTTAGCCTCTTTAGCAGTTATCTCAAGAACCTATCGGTCTTCATCTTCTTCCTCACTAACTTTAAATTCAATTGAGTTAATAGTTTCTGCTTCAGCTTCATCTTCCTACTTTTCCTCACTCTCTATTCCATCCAAGGCTCCTATCATCTCATCCACAACCTCTAGAATAGTGTTCTCAGGCAAAGAGGTTGTTCCCTTTTCATAAGTTTTCTCCATGACAGCCTTTGCCTTAGCAGCTGACTCCTCAGCCATTCTTCTGATCTCCTCCTCAAGGTCTTCTTGCCTTTTCTTTATCCTCTCTACCTCAACAGCTTAGCCTCCTCTAGATTCTAGACTACACCAATTAGTTTCTTGGCCATAAATTTCTTTTTAAGCTGATAACCTACATGCACAGGTACTGATGTAGCTACATGTCCTTCAGCCTTCTCAGAGTCCAGACCTGAATCATCAATTTTCCTCTTTTTAAATCTCTTCAAAGGCATATCTTCCTTCAGCTCAGCTTCAGCAAGCTTCTCCTCCTCTATTTTTTGGGCTATCAACTAGTCAGAGCCCACAGCTTTTGTCCCTTTAGAGAATCTAGATCTTTTGGGGATAGGGATATCCATTGGGTGAGAGCTGGCTGAGCTTGCTCTCTTTATCTCTTTCTTGGAATCTCTCTTAACCTCCTTCCTACTTACCTTCTTAGCATCCATCTTTCCTCCTTCCTCTATAATCTTGGTGATTCTTTCTAATTCCTTAGCCACAAAGGCTGCAAGAGTCTAATCCTCATCCTTGGCATCAATAGGCTTCATCTGTATAGTTGCCTTTAGGTCCTTCACTTTGACCTCTCCCTTCTTGAGCCTGATGTACTTTCCTGGTTTGGACTTGTCCTCATAATGCAAATTATAGAAATGGGCATTGTTGAGAACTCTGGACTCAATCACTTTATACACCGCATTGTTCTTGAGAGGCCATCCTTCTAAATCTAGCTCATAAGCATGGCAAATCTCCATTACCAAGTGGCCATACACCATATTCTTTGACACTTAGAGAAATTTGTGGAGAATGGCCAATGGCCAGTTAATGTACATGCCCTCTGTGATGCCATAGATGAATACTCTCTTAAACTTAGAGCAGCTACCAGTAGAGGTTATCTTTGGTAGCAAAACCTTGGTGACTAGCTCATGGGTTTATTTGCCCTTCTTTGAGAATATAGAGGCTGAAAGTTCTCCAGCCTTGCAGTCAGCCAGCACTTCATAATCCACTAAAATATCCACATATTCCTCATCTCTAATTGCTCTCATTCTAAGTCCTCTCAATCTCATCCCCAAAAGATTAGCAATGAGTTTGGGGGTTACATATGCGTTTCTTCCCATCGTAGTAGTTACGAATAGATCCTCAAAGCCTTCAATGGTATGAATCACATGGAAAAATCTTTTCACTATCTATTCATAGCATCTACTGGGTAGCTCAAAGAATCCTCTGAAATGGTGTGGACGAGTCCATTTACCAAAGCAGTCATCGCTTAAAAAGCTCAACATATCTAGGTGACTGGATTAATAACTACTATGCCTTCCTTTGAACACCCTTCGGTTGGAGAGTAGGCAGTTCTAGCCGGAATGAATACTTCTTCAATCTCCTTATGACCGATAGCAAATTAGGCAGAATGATCTCTTGTGGTAGCCTAATAGGTTTCTTCCTCATTTCTGACAAACAAGGATTCTTGCGCAACTGGTTTAGATGATTGATTAGAAGAACTCGCCATTGAAATAGCTCTAAACAAATATTAGAGAATTAGGGATTTAAGAAAAGGATTGTAGAAGAAATTTGGTAAGAGTAAACTCTCTTTCTTCTTTGTCTCTCCTTAAATAGCAAAACTCTTTGCTTTAACCTGCAAAGCTCACATGTATGACTCACAGATAGTGATCATATTTGAATAGTGAGATTGATCAACGGTTATCGTAAATTTAATGATAACATAAATCATGGAGTATAAACGATTGAATGTGGATCATTTTTAAACCTGCTACCATTTCAATCAAGTTTAAATTTGAAAAGAAACCGGTGACAGTTTTAATAACGTATCCAAAGTTCAACCGTGAAGAAGAAATACTTAACCTAATTTGCAGGAGCTCAAAGTGGAATATTGGTCAGCTCTAGAATAGGTCAGCTGGGAAACATATTTCTTCAAATTGGATTAGACATACCAATTAACTCTCTCAGAGTGTTGAATTGGTCCTTTCCAATGGGCTTTATGATATGTTAGCTCGTTGTTCTTCAGTCGGGATATAAGTTAGCTTGACTTCTCCCTTTAGCACATAATCCCTTATAAAGTGATGTCTAATGTTGACATGCTCCATCCTATTATGGTGAATTAGATTTTTGGATAGGTCAATTGTACTCTTATTGTCACACATGACTTTAAGGCACTCTGACTTTATACCGTAGTCTTCTAATTACTACTTAATCCATAGCAGTTGTACTATACAACTTCCTACAGCCATTTACTCAACCTCAACTGTACTCAGTCCCATAGAAGTTTGCTTTTTGCTATACCATTTCTCTAGACAATCACCAAGGAAATGACATCCTCCAGTGGTACTTTTCCATTCTAGTTTGTCTCTTCTATAGTCAACATAGTGAAATCTACATTACTTGGTTACTATAAACCTGCATTGATAGAGCCTAGTAAATACCTCAGCAGCTAAGTGAGATTTTTTTGTTTCAGCTTGATATCTAGCACAATAATATATAGCATGTTGAATGTCAGGCCTACTAGCAGTTAAGTAAAGTAGGGAACCAATAATACCTCTGTAGAGCTTGTTCTCTACAGGTTTAACTTCCTCATCTTTACTCAGAATAGTATCAGTGGCCATGGGTGTTGACATTGGCTTTGCTTTATCCATGTCAAACTTCTTGAGTACTTCATTGGCATACTTTGCTTGACTGATGAAGATCCCATCATCACCTTGCTTGATTTGAAGACCAAGAAAAAAATTAAGCTCTCCTATCATTGACATTTCAAACTCTTTCTTCATCTACTGGTTGAACTCTTTGCATAGCTTTTCATCAGTTGCTTAAAAAATGATGTCATCAATATGGATTTGGACTAGTAACATATCTTGATGCTTTCTCTTGATGAAAAGGGTTGTGTCTGCCTTTCCTCTGACCTAACCTTTGCTGAGTAAAAAGTTAGCCATTCTTTCATACCAAGCTCTTGTCGCTTGCTTTAGTCTATAAATAGCCTTTTTCAACTTGAAGACACGATCTGGATACTTTGGATCTTCAAATCCTGGGTGTTGTCTGATATAGACTTCTTCTTGGATATAACCATTAAGAAATGCACTCTTAACATCCATTTGAAATAACTTAAAGTTTAAATGAGATGCAAAAGCACAGAGAATTCTTATGGCTTTAAGTCTTGCTACAGATACAAAGGTTTCACCATAGTCAATGCCTTTTTGTTGATTGTAGCCTTGAGCAACTAGTATGGCCTTGTTTTTAACAATATTACCAGCTTCATCTAGCTTGTTCTTGAAAACTGATTTGGTACCAATGATTGACTTGCCTCTGGGTTTTTCCACCAAATCCCAAACTTCATTTCTTCTAAATTAGTGGCTCATCATTTTGTTCAGCTGACCTCTGATCAGCACTAAATTTTGTACACTATCAAGGATGTTCTCAACTGGGTGATCTTTCCTTGCTCTGACTTCTTTTGGTAGATCAGGATTAGGTTGTTGAGCTATAGTTATAGGTTGAGCATCATTATCATCACTAAAGTTGATGGATTGGTCCAAGTCAACTTCATAATCTTCTTTTTCTGGAATTGGATTAGGAATTACAATGGGCTGACAAACTGATCCGTTGACTTGATCTTGTTCCTTTTTATCATCACTAGATTCTCTAACGACATTATTAGTTTCATCAAAATCTACATGCATGGACTCCTCTAAAGAACCAGTTCTCTCGACAGACACTCTGTATGCACTACTGTGTGTTGAGTAACCTAGAAAGATTTCTTCATCGACCTTGGGATCAAATTTAGCTAATTGGTCTTTAGTGTTTAATATAAAGCATTTACAACTAAAGGCCTTGAGATAAACCTTAGGCTTGCACCCCTTCCAAAGTTCATAAGGAGTTTTATTCAAAATTAGGTGAATGAAAACCCTGTTTAGAATATAATAGGCTGTGTTAATATCTTCTCCCCAGAAATACTTTGGTAGGTTGTTATCACTCAACATAGAATGACCCATCTCTGCAATAGTGCAATTCTTTCTCTCAACAACCCTATTCTATTGAGGTGTGTGAGGAGCAAAAAAATTGTGGTCAATACCATGCTTAGAACAGAACTCATCAGACTGCATATTTTCGAATTCTTTTCCATGGTCACTACAAATTCTATTAATTTTAAGGTCTTTTTCATTCATGATCTGGGTAGCCAACCTAGAGAGTGATTCAAATGTTTCATTTTTGCTTGCTAGCAAGATAATCCAAGTGAACTTGGTCAGATCATCTATAATCACAAGGGTGTATTTCATACCACCTATACTTGTTGGCAAAACTGGCCCAAACAAATCCATGTGTAGAAGATCAAGGGGATGAGAAGAAGTCATATCAGCTAATGATTTAAAGGTCTTCCTAAATTGTTTCCCAAGTTGGCATGCTGAGTAGAGTCTATCTTTTTCAAAGGATAGATTGGGTAAACCCTCAATAAGTTCATTTTTAGCTAATTTGGATAGATTGGTCATATTGATGTCTTAACCTTCTGTGCCAAAGCCATGAATTTTCCTTCTTAGAAACTAAACATATATCATTAGAGCCAGGGGATAAATCAATCATACAAACATTATTAATTCTAGGAGCATAAAGAATAGTTTGGTCAAAGTTACCATCAATGACTGAGCAGCTCGCTAAGTCAAAAATCACTTTCCTACCTTTGTCACATAGCTGAGCAATGCTTAGCAAGTTGAACTTTAGGCCTTTCACCAGAGACACATTTTCAATTGAAGGCTTGACTCCCACAGTGTCATTGCCAACAATCTTTCCATTTTGGTTGTCTCCAAAACTGACACTCTCATTCCTCTTTCGCTCTAATGTGATGAATTGGCTTTCTCCACCTGTCATATGCCTCGAGCATCCACTATCTAAATACCACATTCTTCTGTTATCAGTGGATCTCAAGCTCACCTATAAAATAATAAAGTTTTCTAAGGTACCCATGCCTTTCGTTGGCTGGGTCATCCCTTGTTAGTGGTGTTAATCCTATACTAGTCATGCTCATCATAGTAACCATTTTTGTGTCCACACATGAGTGTTTCATGTCCCGACTTACCACAAAAATTACATGCGGCCTTAGGATT
Source organism: Euphorbia pulcherrima (assembly GCA_947683365.1). Lineage (NCBI taxonomy): Eukaryota > Viridiplantae > Streptophyta > Magnoliopsida > Malpighiales > Euphorbiaceae > Euphorbia > Euphorbia pulcherrima. The sequence continues at coordinate 50,318,933 of CANTUS010000001.1, read as the reverse complement.
AGGCCTACTCACTTTACTCTTTGGAGAAACCTTCTCAGAGTGGTGAGTGTGGTTACTCCAAGTATTCCTGTTTGGTTAAGGAGGGACCCATACCTTTTTCAAAGCTATTAATTTAGCAGCTAACTCATTCATTTTCTTAATGAGCTTGCTGTTATATCCATCATGGTACTCAACTTTTTCCATAAGGTATAAGATGTCAAGTGAGGTAGAGGAATTACAGTCCTCTAGATCATCACACCTCCTCTGGAGTAATTTGATATACTTAGCTGACTCCTTAGTCAAGTTAATAACATCATTAAGTACTGCAGCAAGTTCATCTGATGATAAAGGGGGTTCAAATTTTACCTCAGAGTGTTTTCCTTTATCTTTTCTTCTATCAGCTGACTGTTTAGTAGCGAAAGTTATTGGTTGGTCAGCTGACACTACATTTTCATTGGGCTAATCATCAATAGCCATCATGCACACATTTGCCGAGTCTTGTGGTTCCTCATCAAAAGAAGATGATTCCTGCTTAGAGTCATTCCATGTTGCAGCAAGAGCCTTCTTATCTCTTTTCTTCTTGAACTTGTCCTTTTTGGCTTCAGGACAGCTGTACCGAATATGCCATTTCTCACCACATTCAAAACACTTGATATCTTTGCTATGCTATTTGTGTAGTCTTTTATCAGCACCTTTCTTATATTGGCTAGGCTTCCGGTACTTCTAAAAGTTTTCATCTTTCTTTAAGAACCTTCTGAATTTCTTGGTCATCAGGGCTATCTCTTCTCTTCTTTCCTTTGGATACTCTCCCTCTGAGGAATCATCAGCCTTTAAAACAACAGCTTTGTTGGAGATTTCTCTTTCCTTGTGCTTGAACTTCTTGAGCTCATCCTCATACTATTTGAGTAACATCTCATAAGTCAGCAAAGTTCCCATCAACTCATCAAACTTGTAAGTCTTCAAATCATGAGCTTCTTCAATATCACTCTCCTTTGCATTCCATTCCTATGTTACACTTCTCGGAATCTTCTTGAAAGTCTCTTCTTCTATGAAGTTCTTTCCAAGTCTTTTCCACTCATAGATAATGTTCATGAATCTAGTGTTCATGTTAGAGATGTCCTCCTCGGGTTGTATATGAAACATCTCATAATCTTTTATGAGAATGTTGATTTTAGACCCCTTGACCTTGTCAGTACCCTCATAGGTTACTTCCAACTTCTTCTAGATCTCTTTTGTAGTTTCACATGTAGATACTCGATTGAACTCAGTTGCATCAAGAGCACAGTGAAGATAGTTGAAAGCAGCTGCATTTTTTTAAGTCTGATCAAGTCTTGACTATCCCATTCATCAGAGTACTTATTAAATCTTACTCCATTCTTCACAATGGATGGAACAAATGGCCCTTCAACAATAGCCAACCAAGCAAACATACTTTATGACTGAATGAAATTCTTCATTCTATTCTTCCAATAAGTGTAGTCCTCACCATTGAACATGGGAGGCCTGATGACTGACATGCCTTCAGGAAGAATGTATGTTTGGCCCTTTCTACTGGGTTCTCCTCCTTTGTACGCCATGGCCTTTATCTCAAGATTGTAAAATCTTTATAATAAGAACTTGCTCTGATACTACGTGTTGGTCCCTATGCGTACACTTAGTGAGTCGGAGGGGGGGTGAATGACTCGCTAGATTAAAATAGGTAAACTTTTTCACGATTAAGGAAACTGTACTGAGTAAGTCAGTGGAATGAATAAAAACTAAGAAAAACTTCAACACAAAGTAAAGAACACAGAGATTTTATACTGGTTCGATAACTTGTGCTTACATCCAGTCCCAAGAGAGTGTGTTGGCTTTAAGCCACTAATCTTAACTCCTTTACCCTAGGTGGAGAAGCCTTTGACAGAGTGTCCTAATTACAACTAAGTACCCTCCTCATTGTAATCACTCACCCACTGAGTAGAATACTCTCTTCTACCAGCAACTTAACAGAGTTCTAAATAAGAGCTGGATTCAACTTATAGAAGTGTTGATCCAGTTATTATTAATCAAATATTATAGTTCTATTAATCTATTCTCTTATCTCTTGTTGCAAAGCAGATTCTCATTGAGTAGTTGCTTTCTCTATTGAATTTCGGTAAAGCTAGGCAATTGACAGAGATTTAGCTTCTTTGAAATTCAGGAGTATTCACTGAGTTCTAACGCTTGCCTTCTTGCTCCTTTTATAGATGAATTCAAGAGATTAGTCGTTGAACTTGCCTTGGCATCTTCTACAATTTGCTAGCTCAGCTATCCACCCGTTGCTTTTTCAAATCAATCCTTTGGGAGATAGAATCACACCGTTATGGGATAGAATTTAATCCGTTAAGAAATAGATTGAATTAAAGCTTTAAATTTGAATCTTTGTCATTTGATGCCAGAAATCCGTTAGAGAGAACTTGCACTGACTTGCTACATGTCATCTTCCCATTCCTTCTGGTGATCTAACATACTTACAGAGTCGTGAACAGCTTCAATCCAATTTGGCTTTGTCTTCTTGCAACTTTTCTCCTGACAAACTTTATCTTTCAATGCTAGGATTTTTGTCTTTGTCGCATCATTAGTTCCTTTTATCTTATGTATGATGTCTTTCATTAATGTCTGTAAAAGTATAAGGACAAAAAGAAAGATTCCATTTTTCTTTAAATGGAATGGTCAGCGTTACTAGAAACTAAAGTAACTCAGTGAAATGAATAAACAATAAGCACAACTGAAACATGGTCTAAATATCGAGAGCTAAGTGAACAGTGCTTAGTTAGCGAACTAAGCATATAGCTCAGCCCAAAATAACTCAGAGTTAAAACTAAATAGCTAGGTCAGTGGAGACTTGAAATTCTACCCTTGAATTCAATTTCTGATATATAACCATAGACTATTTGTTTTAATATCACTATTGATTTAATTAGCTCAAGCTGAACTTAATTGATATGATCAAAACTTAAAGCACTACTGAGTCATCCACTGAGTCAGTCTATCCTTGTGTTGGGTTCAATGGTTATGATGCAAGTACATTTCTCAAAACGGTTCAAATCTGAGAAATCTTTGACAATTGTCTCTTAACAGCTCTAATTCTTCATGGTCATTAGATTGGTTGCCGATTTGTAGATTATCTTCCCGTTAGATAAATCCAAAAGGTTAGCTCTATCTTCTGTTGTCAACTTTTAGTTGTTACACCTTTTTTATACTTCTACTTTCTGCATGTTAGGTGTCCCGTGGCTGGAAGTTGAACGTTTGTTAAACTGGTCAACTCAATTTTTTTAATAGCATCTTATCTCTTTTAGTGAATTTTAGAGATCATGCTTTTTAGAATTGTAAAGATCGAGACTACTATTCTTGGAAAAAAAATGTAATCATTTGTGCTGTCTAGGGATCTTGAGTTTTCGAAGTTAGTTACTTTTGAGAATCTTGATGTTTAACCTTACTTAGTCCCAAAGGATTGTCTTCTCTTGCTTTGTTATTCCTTGGATTTTATTAATAGCGTTTGAGACATTATGACTGTTATGTTGAGAACTGACAGTCACTTTGAACATGCATAACAAGCATGGCGAAATTTCAAAATTGTCTCTTATCTATAGGAACTCCTATAGGTTGTATATAAATTAAAGCCCTAACTAAATAAGTTTTCTACCTAGGTCATTATGCACAAGTTTATATTATACTAAACATACCATAACTCTAAGTTATATCCTAGTTTAAAAACTATAGCATGCATATAATAACAAAGACATAATTATTAAGTCTAAAAAAGCTTTAAAAAAAGACCTAATAATTAAAAGAAACACTTACCAGTTAAAGCTTGCTTTAGTAGAACGACCCTATTACACAAACCTCCAAGTGTAGGATAGCCTCTATGAGTATCCACTTGAACCCCAACAACCAAAACCTCCCAATGAGGAAGAGCCGTACAGAAATGAGCAGCTGCTAGACCACTCCGAAACCCACCCAAAAATATAACTAGAGGTTCCAGAATAATTCAAGGGTCCTCAAAATTGTTCTTCTAAGTTGACTCAAGAAAAAAGTTGTAGAATCTTAAGTCAGAGCTCAAAGAAAGAACTGGTACACTGAAACAAGGAGGAGAAGGAGCCTATTTATAGGCTAAGGGGAGCAAAAGTGCTCCCCATTTTCCAATGTAGGATTAGGGTTCCAATGTTGGATCAGGGGAAAACTCTAATCCCACACGAATCAGACATGAGGATCCTCTTGGATCCGCTGTTTTGACCCCCAGTATGCTGCACGGCTTGCCGAGCAAGGCAGTCTCTTACGAGGCTTCCTTACCCCGGTAGCTGGGCCTCACAGGACTTCCCATGAGCCTAACTCACGAGTGGCCCAATGGACTATACAAGCATTGCATGGTAGCGCTTGCTCAGTCCATGTCACAGGCAAGCGCAAGCAAGGCTTGTGTGACCTGTAGCCCTTGAGTGCTCCAAGCACTCGCATGGTGTTAGCACGATCTGCTTGACCTAATGATGATTTATAATGATTCGCTAAAGGTCCAGGTAAAGACTGGAATGGAACCAAGTCATCTCCTAGAGTACATAGGATTCCAAAATCCCAAAAATTCACATTCCCAGTAATGTTCCAAGTTACATCCTTGAAATGGTTCAAAATCCATGTTCGAATGATCAAAACAGTCGAAACAGTTAGACAGTCAAACAGTAAAACTATCTTGAAAACACAAAAAACCCAATTTTGAGGGCATAAACGATTGAGTTTGGCTAAAATAAGGCGAAATAGAGGCCAAAGGCCTCTGATTTTGCTCGTTGAGTCATTTCTGTCAAAACAAGGTTTATCGAGAGACAAAACCATTCTATCGTGCGACAGAATACCCAATTTTAAAATATCTTCGGATTGAAAAAATATCTTGTGGAACTAGTCAAGCGACAAAAGCATCCTATCAAGCGACAATTTCCCAGATGAAATAAAATCAGATTAGATCTCTGACAGATTTAGCATCATTATGAATCTGGGATATTTTTTGGGGAAATAACCTCCCCATTTCAACAGACGGAGAAAAGTGGTGAGTTTCATTTCCAAAAATGGCAAAGTTCTATCTTAAAACCATCCAAAAACACTAAAATACAATTCTTTTCCATCACTTTCTAATTCCAATCCATAAAAAGTCATACTCAGGTACTTTTCAATCAATTTCATCACATTTTACTGGGTTTCCTTCGGTGCAATTCGGAGTCTCCCAACCAAACTCATCGACTTTCCTTGAAAGTCTTAGTTCCAAAATCGGCCCTTAACCAAATCTGGACATCAGAATAGGTAAACTGAGGGTGAATTAGATTAATATCCCACCTTTATTACTTTTTATATTTTTTTGCAATTTTTGATAATTTATTCAGTTATTGTCATTTTTGGTTCTATTCATCCATAAATTGCATTAATATGTTGAATTAAGTGTACAAGAAATTCTCCCGGACCCAAAGGATCCATAGTTGGAGTTTTCTATTTTTGCAGCTTATTTGCCATTTACTGATCTCTTGGTCATTTTGGTGATTTTGACTGTTTATTAATCCACTAATATTTATTTTTGATTTATTTTACTTTTTTTTTGTAAAAAATGACAAAACATGATAAAATACCCAATTTGACCTCATTTTCATAAAAATGACATATTTACCCCTAAAAATTAAATTTTCCACAAAATTAATTTTTGGTATTTTAGTTGTTATTTTTACTGAAAAATGAATGACGAATCCATCTTCTGTAGGTCACTAACTCATTAACTATTTATTACTAACCCCTCTGGTGATTGTAATAATTATTTAATTTCTGCTATTTAATTTCCTGCAATCTATTTTTCTGTTATATTTATAACTGAAAATGGATTTAGGTTTAAATTAGCAACTGACAAATCATCCAAGCATAAAATCACAAAATTAAATCAAATGTAATAAGTATTTTATCCACGCTCAAAATCTCATTTTTATATGTATGAAAATCCAACGCGGATCAGTATACCACAATTTTCCGGTGGAGAACTGGGTGGCGACTCTCATTTCTATAAAAATAGAGTTCTTGACTCTATTTTTATTTAATATGTTTTCTTCGAACAATATTACATTTATACACTTTGATTAACTCAACCTCCAGTGCAGTCCCAACATAACAAAAAATCAACAAACAAAAATGACTCATCGAATAAAAACCCATGACCTCATTCAGTGGAAATCTAACCTGCAAAACATGATAAACAAACACACGTCATACGCACCAGTGATCCCATCTCAACACGGCCAAATCGCAAACCGGTTCACCCATCGGAAGGAGGGTCTAGGGCCCGTAAATCCATCATCCACTCATAGTGGCGATTTTACTGGAAAATGGTTCAATCAGGTTGTCTAAAAATAAAATTGACAACATGATAAAAACCATTATTGACAAAATAATGAAAGTTACATTTGATTCAATAATTCATTTTATGCTTAAAATGATTTGTCAAATAGGAAAATTGCATAGCATTTGCATTTTATCCACCCAATTACACCCCGTGTTTTTCAGTGAAGTGTTACTTGAACTTGCTTCTTACGGGACATGGATATGATCACACAACCTGCGTAACGTACGGTGGCACTTTAACTAGCTTATGGTTATCGGGTACACGTATATCAAATGAGGAAAAGGTTTAGGTGGTTCATCTTATGGCTATCGGATCTTAGTACTCTCATTTGCAGGTCACCCTTATTCCTTTACCCAATTTGAGACTTAAACTCAGCATATAGATAAACCATATAAATTTTCCCCGAGGTTTACCTAAAAATTGTGAGAAACTCGAGTTAGACTTTGCTTGTCCCCCGACGACAACAAAGTAACCCACCTACGGACAGAAAAACTCACAGGAGCAATAAGGGCGGTAGGCACGTACTAACCTTTTATTCTTTGTGCAACTTAATTTTATTTTCATATGCATCATCGGTGGAAACTAACCATTGTCTTATGTAGCCATAATCCTTGATTGTGTGCCATGACATCATTAAAATCAAAACCTTTATCCCACACTCCTGAGCAAGCAGGATTAGACCTTTAGGCGATTAACCAATTTGCTAATTTTCATCTCCTTGAGACATATACCATTTTTAGCATTCCCCGAATGACCGAAATGTTTTTCGACAAAGGCAACTCAATGATTGCCGAAATAATGCCCATTGAAGTATAGACTTCCCCTTTGGCATTCCCTGAATGACCATACTCACCTAAACTAAGGCAACTCAACGATTGCCGAACTAATGTCCATTGACATAACCTTTCCTTTTAGCATTCCCGTGAATGACCAAACTCTTCTTTGTCTCTCTCTTTGTGAAATAATACTGAAGATCTGACCTTGGAGTGGATCCACCACACGGACAATGGGTTGAGTTGATAATCTTAATTTGCATGTCTTGTGTTTTATCTTTTTTTTATAGTTACTTTATTTTTTTACAAAGTAATTATTACTTTCACTCTTTTCACTATCGGCATTCACGAACCTACACTTATGCATGTGGGGTCCATGGACCCCACAAATTTTAAAAATATATATATGTTATTATAGATAATTAAGTTTGGATCCCATGACAATTATTGAGTGAACACCGTATATATATTGAAACTACTCATTCATCTTAAGAAAATTAAATTATTAATAAATTTTTTAATAATAACACATACTATTTGGTCTTTTTTTTAGTCGTGTGGTATTACTCATTTACTCATTTAGTCCTTGCTTTTCATCATTTTAGTATACACTATGAATAATAACATTAATAGAGATTCAATGCAAGATAAAAAAAAGGTAACATGTTGGATAACACAAAGACCAAAAGAGTAATAATCAACGATGAAATAGTACAAAAATGAAATAGATAACATATATACCACATAAATTAAATGGATAATTAAGCTATACCACATATTTTAAATGGATATTTTATCAATTAAAATAACAAATACAACATAAATTTAATAATTTATTAATTACTACTGTTTTATTTATTTACTACAGTCGTATTATTATTATTATTATTATTATTATTATTATTATTATTATTATTATTATTATTATTATTATTATTCATGACTTTATTTCTAATTAACATTTTCATGTTATACTAACTTTTTAAGTTTTAGTATGGTACTATAGAAAAAAATTTCTAGATTCACCATTAACTATTAGATTAAAGTTTATATCACTCGTTGAATAGTAAAAAGATCAAAGTGATGATTACTCGGTATAAAAAATAAAGCAACACATGTCGTGTATTATTTATTTACAATTATTGCATAAACCATATTTATCCTTCTTAATATAAATTTATTCTATTTAAGCACAGTTAAAGTTGTATTGAAATCTAGTTTTTAAAAGAATTAAATTAGATTTATTTTGGGTGTGTTTGGAAATAATTTCATAAGAAAATAAAAAAGAATTGAACTGAATTCACCGTTGGAATTCAATTGAGTTGATTTATTCAAACAAATTTTTTTTTAGAACTTTTATTGATATTAAAGAATTCAAATGATTGATAATAAATTTATTTAACATTTTTTTTTAAATTGTTTATAGAAGTAATTTCACTCTTAAAAAAAGCATGTGAAGGATAATATGAGAAAAAAAATATCCAAACGCTTTAGCTCAGATGAGTTCCATCAAAATCATACAATTTTTGACAAGATTTCTATTCTTGACATTCACAAGAATTCAAATCTTGCATGATTTGAATTCTACGGATATATTTTTGGTTTCAAACAAGGGAATTTGGTAAAATGAATTCAATTGAATTGAATTTCCTTAAAAGTGAGCTTTCTAAATACATCCTTAATCTGAAATTCTGATATACAAATCTTTTTGTATAAAATGAATTGAATTTATAAATGTTGATTAAAATGCATCCTAAAACATTACTCTTAGTATATCTATCTAGTGTGATTCGAGTTCAAGTAATCTCTCATGTAATCAGTGTTCTCAATATCATATCATATTGGTTGGTTTGACCGATTTTACCATGAATCTATCATGGCTATGGTATGGTATGCTTAAAAAATGGAGAAAACTGGTTTGAATCAAAAAAACCCGGTTTAAATTCAGTTTTCTCAAAAATCTTCCGGTAACAAGTAAAAACGTTGCTATAGACTCAAAAAGCGTTGCTAAAAACATAAAAAGCGTTAAAATAGCCACTAAAAATCCTAATTAATATATATTTTTTTAAAATAAAAAATTAATAAAATCATTAAGTATACCAATAATACCGCATACCACTTATACGAAGCTAGTTGAGAATAAAATCATCTGTCCCTATTTGTATTTCGTTGTTTCCATTCAATTCTTAACACATATTGTTATTATAATTTATTATATTTCTCTTTTTATTTTTAAATTGTCGTATAATGAAAATTGAACCGGTAAAAATGACATAACGGAGTTAGGGTTGTAGGGGTACCGTGTTTGCTTCCTTCACACACTCACTCCAGAACTTCCCTCGTATCGGGGCGCCAGATTCATTTCCAGGGCAATAACAACAGCAAGCAGAAGATTCGAAATCCAAATCAGTTCGTACTCAAGTCCCAGCCAGCGATAATTTGTTACAATGGGGTTCTCGATGCAGCCATATGGTGTACAATCAATGCTTAAAGAGGGACACAAGCATCTCTCCGGTCTTGATGAAGCAGTATTGAAAAACATCGATGCATGCAAGCAGCTCTCCACTATCACTCGCACCTCTCTTGGCCCCAATGGTACCTTATCCCCCTCTTCGTGGCCTAGGGATCGATTATATAGCTTATAGAAACAAGTTTAGAAAAAGTGATTTAATGGATCTGCTCAAACTACTGTTAATCTATTGCTTAAGCTGTAACCAGCTAGCAAAAGTGGATTGTGGGTTTGAAGTTCATTTGCTTCATTTTCTGGATCAGATTTCCCTTATACCTGTTACTGCTGCATTTTATTGTGCGTTTCACTATGTATTTTGCTGCAGATTTCTGTACCTTAAATACTTGCTAATGCTGCTTAATGCTCTATGTTCCTTTTTATTGTTGCCACTTTTCTTCTTTATTTGGTACAACTTGTGCTCCTGCTGCTAATGTGAAAGCTTGTTGAGCCTAGTAGTTGTGAGCTTTCCTGAGATATGCAAGTTATAACTATGCAGTTTTTTCATTGTAGACAAGTTCTGATTTCTTCAATTTTAAGCTGCTCAAATTGTCAAATTCATTATATGTAAAGGGGGAAATGACTGGAGTCAATTTATCTTAAACATGACTGAAGTGGGATACCAAACAGACTAGTTCTGGTACAGTTCAAGAGTACGTTTGCAATTCTAATCCAGGAGATATTAAATTTATGTGATAAGTGAGTGATCTTATGTATTATGGGTTTGTTTCACTTCTACATGTAATGTGTGCATCTTGTATTATATTTTTCCTTGATATTCAATTAATCTAAGTATTTTGTGAATGTTTTGGCACATTGTGTTGAAGCAGTTTGCTTCTTGATTTCTGATCAGGCATGAATAAGATGGTCATCAATCATTTGGACAAGCTCTTTGTCACCAATGATGCTGCCACTATTGTCAATGAACTTGAGGTTCAACATCCTGCTGCCAAACTTTTGGTCTTAGCGGGCAAGGCTCAACAGGAGGAAATCGGCGATGGTGCAAATTTGACTATTTCTTTTGCTGGCGAACTCCTTCAGAATGCTGAAGAGCTCATCAGGATAGGCTTGCATCCAAGTGAGATTATTAGTGGATACAGCAAAGCAATAAACAAGGTTTACGATTAGTTTATACCTTCTGTTTTTCTCAATTAAAGAGTCTGTACTTGAACTTTCTTGCTCATTAATTCCGCCTTCATATACATTTGCTCTCTTAGACAATTGAAATCTTGGATGAATTGGTGGATGATGGCTCTGAAAAAATGGACGTAAGGGATAAGGAACAGGTCATTACTCGGATGAAAGCTGCTGTTGCAAGCAAGCAATATGGTCAAGAAGATATCTTATCCAGTCTCATAGCCGATGTGAGTTTTAACACATTGCCTTGATTGTCAATAGGTGACAATCAGCATTTTGTATGAATTTAATTCTCTACCTGTATTTACTATTTATTACAGGCATGTATTCAAGTATGTCCTAAGAACCCAACAAATTTTAACGTGGATAATGTTAGAGTTGCGAAGCTTGTGGGAGGAGGCTTGCGTGATTGTACAATAGTCCGCGGAATGGTATTGAAAAGTGATGCTGTAGGTACTATAAAGAGATTAGAGAAGGCAAAGGTATTTTATGTGTCTATTTCTTTCTTTTTTATTATTGAGTATGATATAAACATAATATAAATATGTGTAAGTTCTCTCACTCTATTGAAAAATAAGATTTACAAATTTTCTTACATTCCTATGCATAGACACTTTGTTGAATGTGGCATCATAATGTAGCACCAAGTATACAGGATAATGTGGTGGAAGTTAAGAGATTTGGAGATAGGATTATTATGTTAAGACTCGTACTTGGAAAAGCTACCTTGAATGTAGTTAGTGTGTATGCCCCCCAAGTTGGATTAGATAGAAGTATAAAGGACAAGTTTTGGGAGGACATGGATGTAGTGACTCAACATGTACCAAATGAACACGAGCTTGTCATTGGTTGAGATCTAAATGGACATGTGGGGAATAATAGGGAAGACTATGAGCGAGTGCATGGAGGCTTTGGGTACGGCACTAGGAACGAGGAAGGCAATACAATTTTGGATTTTGCACTAGCTCATGATTTGGTTATAGCCAACACTTGATTACCTACAAGAGTGGGGGTAACCAAAGCCAAATCGATTTTCTGCTTACTAGAAGTAGAAATAAGGCTTTGTGCAAAGACTGTAAGGTTATTCCGGGAGAAGCGCTAACATCTCAACATAGGCTATTAGTCTTGGACATCAAGAAAATGGATATTTGGAGAAAGAGAAAAGAATATAGGGAACCCAAGATTAGATGGTGGGCCCTTAAGGGTATCAAGATGTTGGAGTTTAAGAAAAAGGTATTAGATGGAGGATTTGGAGATATGGAAATCAACGCAAACTCAATATGGAAAGTAATGGGAGAACGTGTAAGGAAAGTAGCAGGTGAGGTGTCAGGATGCATGGTGGTGGAATGAGGAGGTTCAAAATGTTATAAAGAGAAGAGGTATTGGTATAAGATGTTACCAAAAGCAACTAATGGTGAGGCTTTTGAGAAATACAAGAGGGCCAAGAAAGAAGCTAAGAAGGCTGTTAGTCAAGCACGAGGTAAATACTTTGAAGGCTTGTACCAAAAGCTAGGAACACGTGAAGGAGAGAGAGACATATACAAGCTAGCTCGATTGAAGGATAAGGAGACAAAGGATTTGAATGGAGTCAAATGCATTAAAGATGAAACACAAAGAGCCTTGTTAGGAGATAGAGAGATCAAAGAGAGATGGAGAAACTACTTTGATCGGTTATTCAATGATGGAAAGGAAGATGACATTGCAGGATCGGAGGTAAGCGGAGTTGAGAAAAATCTAAATTACACAAGAAGAATTAAGTGGGCCAGATAACATACCGATTGAGGCATGGAAATGCCTTGGAGATGAGGGAATAGTTTGGTTAACCAAACTATTTAACTCTATATATAGGGAGAGGAAAATGCCGGACGAGTGGAGAAGAAGCACCCTTATACCTATATTTAAGAACAAAGGAGATATACAAGACTGCTCTAATTATCGAGGTATTAAACTGATGAGTCATACAATGAAACTTTGGGAGAGAGTGATTGAACACCGTCTTAGGATGATTGCTAAGGTTTCCGTAAACCAATTTGGTTTCATGCTTGGTAGGTCCACGACTGAAGCTATTTTTCTTCTGAGAAATCTAATGGAGATATATAGGGAGAAGGACATTCATATGGTTTTCATTGACTTAGAGAAAGCATATGATAGAGTGCCGAGGAAAGTACTTTGGTGGGCACTGGAGAAAAAAGGTATTCATGTAAAGTACATAAACTTAATAAAGGACATGTATGAAGGGGTGGTAACAAGTTTTAAAACTGGACAAGGAGTGACAGAGGATTTTCCCATCACGATTGGATTGCATCAAGGATCATCTCTAAGCCCATTTTTATTTGCCCTAGTTATGGATGAGTTGACCACCAAAATACAAGACGACATCCCATGGTGTATGTTGTTTGCGGATGGCATCGTATTGGTTGATGAATCAAGGGAAGGGGTTAACAAGAAGCTAGAGGTGTGGAGAAATGCGTTAGAGAGTAAAGGTTTCAAGTTAAGTAGAATTAAGACGGAGTATATGCACACCAAGTTCAGCTTACGGAAAGGAGACGAAGGAGAAGTAAAACTAGGAGATACAATTGTACCAAAATGCAAACGATTTAGTTATTTGGGCGCTATCTTCCACGAGGAGGGGATGATTGATGATGATGTAACTCATAGAATTAATGTAGGATGGATGAAATGGAGAAGTGCTACTGGAGTCTTATGTGACAAAAAGATACCTTTGAAAGCGAAAGGTAAATTCTACAGAACAGTGGTTAGGCCAGCCATGACATATGGGAGTAAATGTTGGGCTATTAAGACGCAACATATTCAAAGGATGAATGTGGCGGAAATGAGGATGCTTATGTGGATGAGTGGGCATACAAGGATGGATCGAATTAGAAATGAGTGCATCCGCCAAAAGACCGGTGTGGCACATATTGGGGATAAACTGAGAGAAGGACGACTAAGGTGGTATGGACATGTGCTACGTAGACCAATAGATGCTCCAGTTAGAAAATGTGAGAACTTATGGACAGAGAGTAAGGGTAGAGGGAGAGGTAGACGTAAGATTACTTGGAGGGAAACTATTTCTAAGGATATGCGTTTACTCGGTATGGACGAAAATTTGGCTTTTGATAGAGCTTCATGGCATCGGAAGATCCATATAGCCGACCCCACCTAGCGTGGGATTTAAGGGTTGGTTGGTTGGTTGGTGGGTATCTCTAAAGAATGTTTAGCAGCACTGTTTTAGAAGGCTCGTGGAGCAATTTAGTTTTCTTGGGCTTGTTAAACGTAGTTCATGGGCGCCTTCCAAATAACTATCAGAAATGGATCTATAGAGTATCATTGTCAGTGCTAACAGTAGATCTATAACTTATTAAGGTTTCTGATGTTTACAATTTCTGCATGAATTATATCTCCTTCAAGTTTCACCTCAGCTCATGCTTTTTCTCATCATCTTCAAATGTTTTGACAAAGTTACGATTTCGAATTTTATATGCGAGTGTCCTTTATGTCCCTCCATAGGTTGCTGTGTTTGCTGGTGGCGTTGATACCTCAGCAACTGAAACCAAAGGAACTGTCCTTATTCACTCTGCTGACCAGGTATAACATGTTCAAATTTTCACCCGATTGTTTTTTTCTTATCAATATTTGTAATTTTCAAATTGCTCGTTGTATTGCCTTATTGGTATACAAGCCTACAAGGTAATGGAAATACTTCTCATGTGTGTTCCATTTTTATTCTTGCAGCTAGAGAATTATTCAAAAACAGAAGAAGCTAAAATCGAGGAATTTATTAAAGCAGTTGCAGATTCTGGTGCCAAAGTAATTGTTAGTGGAGCAGCTGTTGGAGAAATGGCTTTGCATTTTTGTGAACGTTACAAGTACGATGTATTTCCATACACCTTTCCTATTTTCCTGTTCCACCACCAGTTCAAATGCAGTACCTCGCAACTGCTATTGTTACTCTCGTTGATTGAATTCATACTTAATTTGAGTGACTGTCTGGTTTCATTTTAAATAATATTGTTTGGTTGCCTGACTACTTTTTATTCCCTGCCCATGCTCCATGTTGATTTTTCTTTTCCTGGGTTTCTTTTTTTCCAGACTTATGGTTTTGAAGATTAGCTCAAAGTTTGAATTGAGGCGATTTTGTCGCACCACTGGTGCCGTTGCTATGGTAAGCTGCAATCTGCAACCCAGTTTCTACTGTGTACATATTCTATTGAAAATACCATCCTTATGTGCCTTTTTTTTCAATAGCTCAAGCTTTGCCAACCAAACCCAGATGACTTGGGTTATGTAGATTCAATTTCAGTTGAGGAAATTGGTGGTGTTAGGGTATGTTAAAATGTTTCACCCTGTAATTAAAGCATTTTCATTTGAGTGTGTTTTCTTGCCTTCCTTGTTTTGTATAACTCAATAGTAATTTTTCTGTGCAAAGGTGACTCTTGTGAAAAATGAAGAAGGTGGAAACTCTGTATCATCTGTGGTTTTGCGGGGCAGCACTGACAGTATTCTAGAAGACCTTGAGAGGGCTGTTGATGATGGTGTGAACACCTATAAGGTTGTCCTTGAATTGATTACTTATTCACGGGTTCTTACTTTTTTACCTTTTTTGCTTTTCTAATGCAATTTTTTGTTCGAAATTCCGTGTTACTTTAAATTGGTTCCATCTCACTTTCTCGTAAAACGTAAGTGAAAGTGAGTCTATGTTGCCTTCTAGCATTGTTTGATTTTTTCGTGAAAAAAGAGAAAAACTTTAGTGGTGCTTCTTTTATGTGTAAAAACTTTAATTTATTAGTCTCTGCATTTGCCAGGCGATGTGCAGGGACAGTCGTATTGTTCCTGGAGCTGCAGCTACTGAAATCGAGTTGGCTAGAAGACTGAAGGAATTTTCTTTTAAAGAAACAGGGTAATTTTATTCCTCAAGTCAAGTTGTCATATTTCTGCTTTTTTATTGAGTTTGTGGGTACTGGGCTGGCGGCTGGGACATGGTGATTGGACATTACTGATCATATTACTGATTTATTTTTTTGTTTTGGTCTTGCAGATTGGATCAGTATGCAATTGCAAAGTTTGCTGAGAGCTTTGAGATGGTACCTACAACACTGGCTGAGAATGCTGGTCTCAATGCAATGGAGATCATATCATCTCTCTATGCTGAACATGCTTCTGGAAATACCAAAGTGGGAATTGACTTGGATGAAGGTGTTTGCAAGGATATCACAACCATGAACATCTGGGACCTTCATGTAACAAAGTATGTTTTATTATGAAATTCTAGCATTTCCTGTTTGCTATGATCTCGAGAACTTTTCAACAAGTGCCCATGTTTATGTTTAAGTGCTAACTGCTATGTACTTTCTTTGGACTGTGTGGCGTTAATGTATTAGGTGTTTTAGTTAATATAAGAATGCTGGTTTGGGTTTGTGAAAATTCATAGGTGTTGTCAGGAGCTGCGGTTATTGTATTTTTATAGCTAAAATATACTTGGTGTAGTAAGTAACAGCTTGATATCTGTGATTCTTTTCAGGTTCTTTGCACTCAAATATGCGGCTGATGCTGCCTGTACTGTGTTGCGAGTAGATCAGGTATACTGTCTGTCAATGGTTGTTACATATATGCTTTGGCAGAGCCGCCTTTTTGGACCCTGCTGCGGTATAATCCATTTATCCATTTGGCCCCTCTAGTATTAAGGTTACCTATTTCGTCCCTTTGCTATGCTACCTTATTACCTTCTTGGTCCCTTTAGTGCATAATATGCATAGTTACATCAATATAGATTCTACAATGCAGGACCCAAAAAGGTAACAAATTGCATAGTTTAGGTACTTAGTTGGCAATGGTTGCATAGCACATGTTCAAAAAGGTAACAAATTGCACAACACAGGGATCAAATGGATAACATGAATCATAGTTGAGGCGTGCCTCACGCAGAGTGCGGGGTCCTGCGCCTCGCCATACCTCAGACGAGGTAGCGTACCTCGGGCGCGCGCCTTGTGCGTCTAGGTGCGCCTTTTGGTGTACGCCTCAAAGACACTTTTATTTTTCAAGGTTTTAACTTGCTTTAATATGTGTTGTCCATCTATTTTTAAGAGTTTCAACAATAATTCAAGGCTAGATATTCCTAATTCAATTTCTATTAATGCTAGATTAACTCAAGGCTAGATATTCCTACTGCAATATGGAAATTTTACATACATGTGTACATCTTACAATTCTCTTAGTTCTTTTTCTAGTATTGTTATTTCATTTAACTTCACTTTCAAGAAAATAATTTTTGCAAATTTTTTCGCGCTGGCGCCTAGGCACCCGCCTTGACAACGATGACATGAATAGTAGAGGGATCAAATGGAATGAGTTATACCACCCACAGGGACCAAAAAGGCCCTTTTGCCTAAATGTTTTTCACCTTTTTTTTCTTCAAAGCTATAATATTAGGGACTTGTTTTCCATGATTTGATTGGTTTCTGATTTTTTTTTCAGCATTGTGAAGAACTCGTAAGCACATGTGCGATAGCTTAGATTATCAAGTGACAAATAGTTTAATTTTGTTTGCTTGCCTTTTATGCAGATTATAATGGCAAAACCAGCAGGTGGACCAAGGCCTCAGCAGCCTGCAGCAATGGATGAGGACTAGTTGTGCACGTTTTCCTTCTGGCTTTTGGAGCAGAATCTTGTGCTTTGGTACTCTTCACCCTTTTTTTTTCTCCCTCGGGAATTGATGCGTAAACAATTTCGTTTAATGTTATAGGGATGTCAAAGATGTTACATTGTATATGCGTAACTTTTATCCATTTTAATGTGATTGATGATAGCTTGTGGTGATGTGGAAGTTCATTTATACGATTTTGATTTCCGATACCAATTGAGACATTGGTATTGGGGTGCTCTGTTTAAACTTCAAACCATATGCTCACTTTTTCAAATTTAATGTCATTTTAATTTTGTGAAGTTGACATTTCTTAACCCGATATAATTGGAACTAGTTAACATAATAGACGTGAGGTCATGTTCTATTGAAATTTTATGAGCAGATTGGAACTGAATTGAATTTGTTTCAGTTTTAAATTTATAATTATGCAGAACTGAACTGATGTACTTTTTCTAATTACAAGTCCAAGAGAACATGGCCTGAGAGTTATGTTTGAATATCTGATGTAATAAGTTTTTTAAAGTACTTTCTTTTGCCATGAAATCTGGAAATTGCAAGTCTTGTATCCATCAGCTTTCAGTGCAAAATCTCTAATTTGTTCTATTTCCTTTTGCTGTTGTTTTCATTATTCTCAGTTTGAATAGTTAAATTACACAGTTCCTGTTCTTCATCATTATTTGACATAATATTTCTGTTCGATTTATATGATTGTGTAAACGATATTTTAATTAAGGATGGTAAAAAGTAAACTATGAATATGGTAATAATACTAACATAAGGGGAATACATAAAGGTTAATTATTAAAAATATATTATTTAAGTTTTATATTTACATATTTACTTGTTTATTCTTTGTATTCTTTAACCACTTTTAAGTTTCCATTATCAAGGAATACGCTTTACCGCTGTTCTTGTACTATTCATTTTTTTTATTTTTTCATCTAGTTTTGACATTATCTTTTAAACCGTTCATTTTTTTGACATGCTGCTTTAGAGTTTTTTTATTTGTCTTATTTTTATTTTCAAAACGCATCCATTGTGATATACTTTTTCGAAATTTTTTTTCGATTCGATATTTGGTAAGTAACTGGTAGATACCTATTAAGAATCGTATTTTCATATGTTTGAATTTCTCTGTTTTTAATTCACCAGAATCTGGTAAGTATTTGATAAGTATCCTCTAAGTAACAGGTAGGTAATTGGTAAGAATCGTATTTTCATGTCTTTAATTCAACAGAATTTGGTAGGTATTTGTTAAGTAACCGATAAGAATCGTATTTTCATATGTTTTTAATTTCTGTTTTTAATTCAACATAATTTGGTAAGTAACTGGTAAGAATCGTATTTTCATATGTTTTTAATTTCTGTTTTTAATTCAACAGAATCTAGTAAGTAACTGGTAAGAATCGTATTTTTTTTGTGTTTTTAATTTCTGTTTTAAATTCACCAGAATTTGGTAGGCATCTGATAAGTATCTATTTTTAACTCAACAGTTCAAAAAAGTTTTTGAATGTATCTGGTATGATGTTAGTAAATTCATGAAATAGTGTAGAAAGTTGACATAAACTTGGTGGATTGAATAAACTTCCAATGAAATATAAGATTCATACAAGGTTTCTACTAGATATCAATCAGTTATTTACTAGATATTGAACATTTGTAAAAAAGTTTTTGAGTGAATCTGTAGGTATTTGGTAAGTATCTGGTAGAATTAGGGGCGTTAACGAGCCGAACAGAGACCGAATAGTGCATGGCTCGGCTCGTGAACGTATTTGCTCGGGCTCGGCTCGGCTCGAAGCTCGTCGGGCTTAGAAAAATGAAGCTCGGCTCAAGCTCGTGAAAAGCTCGGCTCGAGTTCGCGAGCCTAAAAGAGCTCTAGCATATATGCACTATTGTAATACAAAATAAAAGTGTTGCCCCTAAGTATTTCAACTTTGATGATTAAAACTGATTTATGGCAACACTAGTTAAAAAAAGAATTGCATCAGCAAAATGATATTTTGTTACACTTTTTCAAAAAAAATATCGGAAAATACATTTTCAAAAAGATAACACAATTTATTCGCGCTTAAAGAAATATATAATTTTAAAAAATTTAAACTAATATCATAATATTTTTACCATGATCCGTAATCACTCTCATTTCGTCTCTTTCTATGTTCTATCCTATGTAATTTCATATTTATCATCACTCTTGCAAAGAAGTAGCAAGTTATTTTAAATCATCATTTTACGAATAATTATCGTAAATGAATAATTATTACTCACCAATTATATATAATTAATTTATTTTCCACTAATTTATCAACTACAAAAATTATATGAACATGTTTGCGAGCTTTCGAGCCGAACCTTAGAAGGCTTGATTTGACTTGTTAATATCTCGAGCCGATCCCGAATTCGAGTCGAGCTCTATTGAGTCGAACTCTGACCGAGCTTTGACCAAGCCGAATCTCGAACTGTTTGCGAGCCACTGAGCTTGTTAACACCCCTAGGTAGAATGCTAGTAAATATATGAAATATGTTAGAAATATGTTACCAATGAAATATAAAATTTCTACCAGGTTCGTACCAAATATCTACCACTTACTTACCAAATATCGAATAATTGAAAACTTTTTTTCGAAAAAGTATATCACAATGGATGACGTTTCGAAGATAAAAATGAGACGAACAAAAAACTTTGAAGCGACATGTAAAAAAAATGAACGGTTTGAGAGATAATGGCAAAATAAGATGAGAAATTAAAAAAATGTGAATAGTACACATAAACAGTAACATGAATAGTAGAGAGCATAGGTGGAACGTACAACTTTAATTTTAAAATTTGTTTGATTAGAGAAAATAATAATTCAAATGTTGAGATGAAAGTAAACTTTATTCTTGATATGTATTTATAAAAAGCCCAGTAATAAAGCAAACTATACACACAGGGCTTTAGTGCTTGTGTTTTTCGGTGTCCGTTTGTTCATTAAGACATCAACTATGTCTTTCACAATATTATTGTTATATTTTTCTTCTCCGAAGGATAAAACATTTACTGAAGTTGTAATTCTAGTGGTCACAGATTCGAGTCCACATATAGATGGGGTGGGTAAGGTTTTTATTTCTTGTTATTGCAAGTCTAATGAGGCAAATTTTTTCAAAGAAAATGATATAACATTTGAATGATGTAAAAATGATTCAGATTATTTCGTATTGTTGTTTGTGCTGTTGAACAAGCCAATAGATAAGTATCATCTATTGGCAATTTTCATTGAAGTCATATAGTAGTTTTATCCTATTTGGTAAAACCACTTCAAGGTACTTCTACAATGGCTGGCGGTCACAATATCGATCTCAACCCCACCGAAAAATGCTTAGGAGTGTAGTCTAAAGCATCCACGTTAAAGGTGGTTAGGATACTCTGGATCAATATAATTTGCAACTCTTCAAATTTACAGGTAAATATTCTGTTTGAAACTTTAGTCATTCAAGTTCAGCTTAAAAACCTAGTGATCTCACTATTCGATCATGTGTTACCTTTAAAGACAAGAGAACGTCAAAAGGGCTAGGTTGGATTACTAGCGAAGCCTATCCGGTGCTTAAGTTAGTTTTTCAATAGGGTGAAATGGGTATGAAATAGATGAGGGAATTGGTTATCTCACACCGTTTAGTTGAGATCTTTTTTATAGTCAAGATGATGCTGATGTGGCATGACCACTTATGCCATGTGTCCTGATATTGGACTGAGGCCGAGCTTGGCCTGTTGATGAATAATTTCCCTTACGTGAGCTTGGATGTAGTGATTTAGCTTGATGAGCTTTCTAGGCCCATATACATGTGTTATCACCGAGAAAATTCATCTCCAACAAGTCTAACTTATAAATTTCTTAATTGATTTAGGTCAAAACCTTATCGTCTTTACAATCCTTGTAAGAATACAATTAGAGACCCTTAATAATAATGAAGATATGCAGCAAACAAATAGATAATTGTTTATTGGTGGTTATTGCGAAGCATATGTACCAAGAACGTAATAGGGTTGCAGATTGAATAGTTAGCTTTGGGGCATTTGGGTGGACATATTTTCTGGCATTGGGCTATCGTTATTGATGATGTTGCCGTAGTCTCTTTCTCTCTTTACTTAGCCCTTAAGGCTTCCTTTTCTTGTATAAAAAATACAGTTTAACTATTGAGAATTTAAAGGAGAAAAAATAGGCCATGTTTTATGCGGAAAAGTATTTGATAATTCAACACTTTGAAAGCGGATAATAAAAACAAAAACTATATGCACAATCTATATATAAAATGACTGGTTTTTAATGTGTGTTAAACCATAGCTAAACAAAGCATAAGCAAATAACCAAAGTAAAGAAAAGTGAATAAAAACAGAACTTGGTACTAAAGATAAAGTTAAGACTGAGAAAAGGCAAAAACTGAAAAAACTAAAATACAAGTAGAAACAAAAAGAGCCAATTATCAAACTATGTAATTGTGTGGAAGCTTTTTCTCCATATCTACCTAAAGAGTCTATTTCTTCATCACTATCCACCATAACCACCACCACTACTCCTGAAATTCTTGAACAAAAATTTAGCAGAAAAGGGTTCAAATTTTCAGAATCCAACAATATCCCATTTGTTGAGTTAACAGTTAGAAATGGGAGCTCTTTAAAGCTCCAAATCCCTAGTGCCCATGTCACTTCTTACAGGCCCAAAGTTTATTGGAAAGATGAAGACTTTGCTGAAGAGATTCTCTTTACTGTTACAGGAAAAGGAAAAGATTCTAGGGGTGGGATTGGTTTGGTCATTAATGATTCTGCTTCTAAAGCTTCACTTATTACCTCTGAGTCGTCTGTTAAGGATGTTGATTCTGATGCCATTGATGCTCTTCAGGTGAATTCTTTGATGTTTTTAATTTATTTTCATAAAAATGATAATAGCCTGAAGATTTAATCCGTTTTTCTTGAGAGACAATGTCTGAATTTGGCACTAACAAGGTATTTGGTTCATAGTTCAAAATAGATACTTTTGTATCATATTTTTTAACTGAACTGCTAAATTTCATTTTTGAACAATAGGGGTTTAAATTTCATATTTTTTCTCTTTCTGGTTCATAGTTCAAAATAGGGGATATTCTATGGTGCCCAAAATAGGGGATATTCATAGTTCAAAAAGATACACATGGGTTGTTAAATGATGCCCAAAATTACTTAGTGCTGGCACATGAAATGTCGATTTTGCTGAGATTGACACGATTTTGCCCTTCTCCCCCGTAAAACTCCAACCAACCAATCAAGCCTTAAATCCCACGCTATGTGGGGTCGACTCCCCTATAGAACTCATTAAATTTTTTTTTGTCTAACACATGGATTACCCTTGAATTTGGCCTAAATGATTTACTGCCCCTGAACTTTCACTTGTACAAGTTTGACATGAAAGTCATGTGTCACCTTTTGATTGGTTTGACTTTTCAAAGTAGTCATATTTTTATTTTTCTTTTTCTAACCAGCAGTTGACACTATGCAATTAGAGGGTAAACTAATGCACTTTTGCCAAGTCCATGAGGTTAAAGAGAAATTTTGAAAAGTTCAACGGAACAATAGACCATTTGGACCAAGTCCGTTTTTTATCACTTCTTTGAGTTTTTTTACATGCTCCCGGCACTAAGTGCCCATCTATCCATTAATTGACAAGTGTAATTTTTTATGGTTAAAAAAACTTCCATAAAAATTTGATTGGATGAAAATTACAAGTGTCAATTATAGAATGGATTGACACTATTCAATGCTGGAATACCAGAAGTCATATAAAAAAAACTCCAATTCTCTAGTCCTAAGCGTTTTGGACGTTGAGGCAAAACGCAAGTACCAGTGACTCGGCTTTTTCCAAAACATCTGGCCAAGGCACATGCGTTTTGCCTCAACCCCAACGAATAGATAAGAAAAGAATAAAATGAATTTTACAGGGAGAAGGGTACATTTGAATCATATTTGTTTTGACTGGTAATGGTGCAGGTAGAATTGAGCAATACGAGTGGGAATCTGGAGTTAACATACATAGTTTCACTCTATCCAGAGAGCATAGCAACAGCAGTAATAATAAAGAACAATGGTAGAAACCCAGTAACTCTAACAAGTGCAATTCTGAGTCATTTGAAATTCAAAAGAAGATCAAAGGCAGGAATTCAAGGGCTTAGGACTTGTTCATATTGCCCACACCCTCCTTTTTCTTCCCCTTTCGAACTTTTATCCCCTTCAGAAGCCACGAAACCCGAATCTCCCGGAATGTTCGATTTTAGCTCTGAACCACAAGACAAACTAGGCACTTGGGGAGTTCAAGATGTCCCTTTCATTGTTTTAAACAACAAGTTCAGTAGAATTTATGCTGCTAAACCACAAGATAGAGTAAAACCCATTTACAACACTCCACCTAACAATATGAAACAGTTGATCAGGTATCTACATATTTTGTTCAAATTTTGATGCTTTTATTAAGGCTTAATGCTACTTGAACTTGTCTCAGAAAACCTACCGTATCCTGAACTTTTAATGTGATCCCGTAGATCCCTCGTCTTTCAAAAAGTGCACCACCCTATTGATGACATTTGTCCCACTAACTATAAATTGGGACAAATGTCATCAATCATGAGCAAGGTCCTCAAATACCCAGGCTCCGTGTAAAGAAACTTCATTTTTCTAATTTTCTCTCTCCAATTAGAAGTTGACACATGACGTTCAAAGAGCAAAGTGATACATTTCTTGAAAGTTGAGGGAGCTACGGGATCACTTTGGACAAATAAAGGTACCTGACATGCATTAGGCCTTTAATTAATGGGAAATAATGGAAATTTAAATGGGTTAATGCAGGGGAGGAAGCTGTTCTTTAGATCATTAGAATGGGGTATGAAGACGCATATATCGGCAGCCCAGGTTCGTTAGCAGAGAGATATGGTGAGGAGTATTTTGTGTGCACAGGCCCTGCTGCTATTCTGGTTCCTCTTGTTATCAATCCAGGTGAATCTTGGAAGGGGGCTCAAGTTGTTGAGCATGATAATCTGTAATTTCATTTCATAAATATTCTTTCTTTTTAACTTTGTTCTTCTCAGTGTCAACATTGTAATTACCAAGTTATATGTTACTCAAGAATTCCATCATACTTCATTGTTTTTAAGACTTGAAACTGTATTATCCGAATTCAAGATGGGAAAGACTCTTGAACGGGCAAAACTCGTTAACAATACTTGAATAAGTAGTCCGATGGCATGTTTGGTATTGATGTTTCTCGTAAACTTTTCATAAAATAATATATTTTTTTATTGGGCAAGATATTTTGACTTTAATATTAATTAATTAGAATCTGTTTGCTATTGATTTTTCAGTGTCAAAATTCTGTTATCATAGAGAAATTTTGAAAATGGAGCTTTTCAGAATAGCTGTCTCGGAAAGCAATCCTAAACTGACCCATATATTTGCCTCGTGAAAAGACAAAATTGCCGTTGAAGCACTAACCAAAACTTTTCTTCCATTTTAGGCATGAAACGCTCGGGCCAGGGAGCAGACATACAGTCACAAGAACATGGCCGCGAGGAGTGATCCCGGGCGGAGTACAAGTTTGTTTTGATTTTTCGAATAGATGAGATTAAAATACTTGGCTAACAGCTATTAATGTTTGTTTAAAGTTTAAACTTTTTAAAGTTGTATATTTTTTTTAATATCAATCATTCAATGAATTTTATTGATCCAGACTTAGTTTTAGTAATTTGTGGGGTCCACAGTGTAATTAAATCTCAACCATTAAAATTCAATAGATGATTGAGATTAAGTGAAATATACAACTTTAGAAAGTTTAAACTCTAGAGAATCCAAATCCGTAATGATATAAGTTAAAATCTGTAAAACCAACTTTGAAAGAAAATCATGGGTTATTTGGGAATAGCTACTGTAATTTTCAATTACAACCAACCAAAGACATAGATAAGTGGACCCAATCTGTAGTTTCATTTTCTGCAAAATAAAGCTAAATATATAACAGTACAAGATAAGCTTAAACAGAAATAAATTAAAAATGGCTTCCATTTCACTATCTTCACTAAACTTTTCTCCAGTCTCCTCCACAAGTTCAACAATCAAATTCCCATTATTTTTCAACTCTTCCATTTCTCTTCAAAGCAACAGCAAGAAGAGAGAATTCCCACTTGTTTTTGTAGCTTCAATTCCACACGAACCAACAAATTCAGACTTCTCTAACGACTCGAGCGGGCATGGAGTCACATTCCAGGAAATTGGGAACAGCAGCATTGCCAAGATGAGATTAGAGAATGGAAGCACAGCCACTCTGATGCTGCCAAGTGGCCTTATCACATCCTACAAGGCTCGGATGTGGCATGGAGGAACTATGGAAATCCTGCAAACATCGGTTTCCCAAGGCCAGGATGGCAGCCCTGTTATACGAGGGGGTGTTTCTTTGGCCTTCAGGTTCGGAAATGACGATGAAATCCCATGGTCTCCATCTTCTTGGTCTGTTCATTCCATCACAGGAACTCCTCAGGATTCTATTAAGGTCTGTCTGTAATCTTATACATTCTTTGTTGGCAAAAGGGCCTTTTGGTCCCTGTAGTATAACACATTTGTCCATTTGGTCCCTCTGCTATTCATGTTACCTATTGCGTACATGTATTATGCAATTTGTTACTTTTTGAACCATGTGGTATGTAACCATCACTCGTTAGGCAAAAGGGCATTTTTGGTCCTGGGTGTAACTCATTTGCCCATTTAATCCCTCTACTTATTTATGTTGCTGATTTGGTCCTTGTGCTATGATATTTGTTACCTTTATGAGCCCTATGCTATGCAACCATTACCCATTAAGTCCCTCTATTATGCAATTTGTTACCTTTTTTGGGCCCTATATTGTAGAATCTCTATTGACGTAACTATGCATAATATGCACTAACGGGACCAAAAAGGTAATAGGCTGCATAGCACATGGATCAAACAGGTAACATGTATACCGAAGAGACCAAATGGGCAAATGAATTATGCCACATGGGCCAAAAAGGTGGTTCTGCCTCACCCATTAAGTCCATATATTCTGCAATTTGTTACCTTTTATGGCCCTGCATTGCAGAATCTCTCTTGACGTAACTATGCATAATTTGTACCATATGGGCCAAACTTTGCACGACATAGAGACCAAATACATAACTTGTATATACAAGAGGGATCAAATGCGTAAATGGATTACACGACAGACAGGACCAAAAAGGTGGTTCTACCATTCTTTGTTAGTCTTTCCTCGAATACCAACTTGTGTATTGCATTTTCAGGTTGAACTTGTTAGCAAACATCCGGAGCTCAAGGTTGAAGTAAGACATATAATCAAGCTTCAAGAAGACACCTTAAGCTCATATTTTGTGGTTTCCAACTCGAAATTTTCGCCAATTCAGCTGATGGGAACTATTATAAGCCACCTTACAGTAAGTACACCCGAAGCCACTTACGCGTATGGATTAGGAGGATCAAACTTTTTTAGAATGCCAATGTTCTTGTCAGAGTTCAGCATTGTTCCACCTGATTCTGGTGGAAATCGATACAGTTCCCACCATGGTGTAGGCCTGAGAGCTTTTTTTCCTGGCTGGGGCGAAAGAAACGAAAAGAGCATTAGAACAACAGAAGACCGGAAAGTAGAGAGCAGAGAAGAAATAGAGAATGAAGAAACTGATGACTACAAGGTTTTAACTGATCCGATGAGCAGAATTTATACATATGCACCACGGAATTTTACAATAATTGACAGGGTAGGCATTTATTTCTCGAAACATGAAAATATTTATACTTGTAGTCCTGGAGCCTAGGCGCACGATACGTGCACCGACTAAAAAATATATAAATTATCCTTATAATTAGAAAATTCATTAATCCAAATACTATAATAATAATTCCTAGTAATGTAAAACTACAAGAAACTTGAGTCATCAATCATCAAAATCGTCAGCAAGATAAACATATTCCGCATCTTCATTAGAATCACTCTCAAATTATTCGTCTAATATTAATTTGTCCTCATCAATAATGAAACGTTGATCTTTTATGGGATTGTGATGTGCTGAAGAAAAAACAAAATGTAATAATCGTCGTTTTATGTTTAGAATTATGATATGTACGGTAATTACTATTTAGTTTAGACTTTAGAATCATTAATACTTAAATAGAGTTTTACTAATTAGGTTAACTTAATATTTTAGTAAAAAATATAAAGAAAACAAAATCTAACTAGGCAACTTTACCATCGGTGATACTTAAATAGGCTAAAGTTTTGAAAGTAAAATGGATGTTTAGACTTCTCATAGATATTAAAAAGTATTTAAAAAACCCTAAAAAATGTAATTCTGAAGCGTCTGGCTTACGCCTACCACGCCTAGAGTGCGCCTAGAGCCTAGCGCCTAGGCACATGTGCTCCACCTTGCAAGCACCAAGGCGTCGGTGCTCGAACCTAGTGCGCCTAGTGCCTAAGGTGCGCCTTAGGCACACCACTGACAACATTGTGTTACTTCAATATACTAACAAGTGCTTTTACAATGCAGGGTAGAAGAAACTCAGTTGCGGTTTTAAGAAATGGATTTGATGAAATGTACATGTTTAGTCCAGGTTCAAGCCACGAAATGTATGGAATGTATTCATATGTATGCGTAGGACAATCGGCACTGCTTAAACCAGTAATTTTGAGTCCTGGACAAGTGTGGATGGGTGAGCAGCATTTGCATAATCCTAACCTCTGAATAAAAGATGAATTGCTTTGCTTTTCGAGAGCGTGGGACTCATCAGTGTCGAAAATATGTACAGTGAATGTGCTAGCTTAGGTAAACATATTTTATGGAAAAACAAACAATTTTGCAGCAATAGACGCCTGATAATAGTCAAACAATGTCTGCAGAAGTAAACAAAATGCATGGAGTAAAAAATATCACAATTTGAACAAAATGCCTAAGTATCATATTCAAATAATGTCTTGAACAAAATACTGAATCCCTGGAATAAGACTAAATATTATACAGAATATAGTACTATCATAATGACTAGATAGAGCTTTTGATACAACAGCAAATGCAACTAAGTTGGAACAAGATACTGACTTTCACGATTGTCAATCAACAATAATGAGGTAAAAAGAGCAAGAAGAGCAAATAACAAGCCGACAATGAACCTATAAGAATATCTCCAATGTTTCTTTCCCCCAGAGAATCTTTGAGATTCTTCAATAGACACTTTTTGAGATACTTGGACATCATCAATTGAAGACACCAACTCCGTAGAATCTTGAAATCGTTCGTTGTCGCTATACACGTGTCCATTCTGTTCAACCTCACCATGCTGAAAACCTTTCCCACTCGGACTGTAATAAAATTTGCTTGAGCATGGACTTCTAAACCTTCTACTTTGCTTTTCAAAAAAGCCGGAATCCACATTACTAGGTTCTTGGAGAGATCTTATGAGTTTTCTCGGAGTTGTGAAGATGTTAGTGTTGTTGTCATTTACATGAGAGCGCGGCCTCTGAAGAAAAAACATGGAGGAACAAGTGCATATGATATTAGTTATAGTTGTCAATGCGCTAGGAACAGTCCAGGCGCCCGAGGTCAGGTGCACCTGAGGTATGCTAGGTGCAAAAAAGTTGCAAAAAATGTTTGCTTGAAAAGTAAATTTGAATGCAATAAGAGTACCGGCAAAACAAATAAGAGAATTGTTAGATGTGCATATACATGTAAAATTTACATATTGCATAAGAAATATCGAGCCTTGAATTAATCAAGCCAAAATACGAATATGTAACCTTGAATTATTATTAAAATTCTTAAAAATAGATGGATTACACATATTAAAGTAAGATAAAATCTTCTAAAAAGTGTCCCCAAGGCGGGGTTAAGGCGCACACCAAAAGGCGTGCCTAGGAACACAAGGCACACGCCCAAGGTACGCTACCTCACCTGAGTTTAACATGATTGATAGAGACGTGATCCATCTCGAACTACATGACTGCATAAACGGCATTACACAATCGAAAATATCAACTAGACAGGTAATAATATTCATTTCATTCAGGTTAACAAAGCTAGCAGAAGCAGATTGAAAGACCAAACACATCAAAAAGTAGAAAGAAATTGAACAAAAGAAAAACTCTTCAATCAATTACCTGAGGACTGGGAGTAGTACTCCTTAGACCATTTCTAGAATTCCGGGATAAAAAACCATCGAACCCAGGTACACATTCTCCATTTTCATGATGGCTAGAATGGCCAGAAAACTCATCATACAAGGGACTTCCATTAGCCAACTCTGAAAACAAACCATCTCTGAGAGACACATCAACTCCTCCATTCTCATAGCTGCACAATTTTCGATTATGAGAAATCTGCGTAGCTGAATCAGGTGATTCGACCAATGAATCACATTCCACAAATGAACCAAGCGTCTGTGATTCAGGTGATATAGAACATGGAGAATAACTTCCAGGACTAACCCTACCTCTATAACATTCCACAAATGAACCAAGCGTCCGTGATTCAGGTGATATAGAACATGGAGAATAACTTCCAGGACTAACCCTACCTCTATAACATTCCACAAATGAACCAAGCGTCCGTGATTCAGGTGATATAGAACATGGAGAATAACTTCCAGGACTAACCCTACCTCTATAATCTCTCCTAACCAAGTTCGAACCAGTCAATGATATTTTCTTGGCAGTTTGCAAGGCCTCGAAGGCAGCCCCACTCACATAAGCCATCTGATCAGACTGACACCTGTCCATTTCCTGAATTATCAGGTCAACTCCAGAAACTGTGCTTCTAGGATCTAAACACTTCATCAAGAAATTCACCATTTGAATAGCAGACAATCGTTTCTGAGAATTACCCTCTAAAACACCTGTGTTCAAGATATGTAACCCAGAATTGATCAACAATCTCGCATATGCTTCAACTATTAAAGCATTATGCTTTGCCAAAGCCATTGCAAGGCCTACATGGGAGTTACTCTGAGTAGACTTCTCCTCCAAAGCCACAGCTAAATTCTGGCATACTCTATTCACCATTTCGTCTGAAGCAAACCGCCAATTATCAATTTCTACAAGAGCCTTTAAGCACAGGGCAGCCCCAGAAGTAAGGCTTTCTTGAGAACTCAATAGAGCTTCAGAGAGAGGTTTACAAAGAGAGTGAATTATATGTCTCTTTTTATCCTCTGGGGTGGTTGGATCAATGCCATATCTTGCAATTGCTGGAATTACTTTCGAGCAAGCCTGTTGAAGTGGAAAAGAGCCTGCACTTGAAGCTAAGGTCTTGATAATGGTAGCCATTATGGTTTCAATCTGGGGAACAATGTTGATACCGTGGACACGGGCAAGAACTTCGTAGAGGGAAATTGTGTATTCACTAGATAAAGAACCGGTTTCTTTGGTTTCGGATACTTGAGCAAGAAATTGGGGAATTGCCTTAGAGTCAAGGTCCTTTACATATGATTTCAAGGCTTTCATTGCTGATTTTCGACTATCAGCTCCCTTGTCTAGATTTGCCAATTCTCGCTGCAGCACTGGACTGAGATTTCTACCCATTTGTTATTCCCTGAAACCAAACACAAATCCAATCAGAAATTGTGATTCCTACATTTAAGTAAGAATGATTCCATTTACTAATTTATAATTAGCAATGACCTAATAATTACATCTTTGAGTAATTAAGATCAATTTCCTGTGGAAATGGAAAAAACTATGAAAAATTCATAATTAAGCAAGGGACCGACTAAAGCAAACAGAATCACACGATTTCAACCCAAAGTACAGTTTCCTTATATGAAGGAAAGCAAAAACAAAAATAATTGTTATGCGTACAAACAAAAGACAGGATGACAAAAGTAAACAAACATAACGGAAGAAAAAAAAAGATTCCATTTACTAATTTGAAACCAAACACAAATCCAAGCAGAAATTGCGGTTCCTACATTTAAGTAAGAAAGATTCCATTTACTAATTAATAATTAGCAATGGTCCTCGGAGCTTATATGCTGATTCTACACCTAAAGGTTACATCTTTGAGTGATTAAGATCAATTTCTTGTGGAAAAAATCATAATTAAGAAAGGGACTGACTAAAGCAAACAGAAGCACAAGATTTTAACCCAAAATACAGTTTCCTCATATGCAAAGCAGAAACAAGAACTTTGTTATGCGAACAAACAAAAGAAAGGATGGCAAAAGCAAACGGACATAAGGAAAGAAAAATAAGAAAGGAAACATTTCTCATCACTCGGTGTCATGTCAAGAACAAACAAATACAAATAGCTGAACAAAAAAAACTGGAAAAACATAACAGGAATTAACCCCCAATAGTCTCACATTCAATGAGCAGAGTAAGGGTCTCTTGATTTTGAAATAACATGTGAATCTAATGCAGAACAATTACCACAAGAAATAACAAAAATAAAGAGCTCACGAAACACAGCAGCAGCAAAACAGAGTTACAAATGACTAATCAAAATCAAGAAACAAGCAAAAAAAATCAAAATCGGAGCGCGAAATTAACACTTACCCACTTCTTTAGTAGCTGTAGCAGCTTCTTGTAAATGAATCAAGAAAATGGAAAAAAGGAAAGAGAGAGAGGAATTGAATGAGTGGGATAGGCGTAGAGGGTAATTAGGGTTTTGATGGACACCGCCGGGAGCACGGTATAAAATCATCATTCCCTTTCTTTGATTTCAAATTTTTTTTCAAAAATACCGCCGCTGTCCCTCATTTAGCGGGTTCCACCTGTATTTCTCATGCTTGGACAATTCTATCCTACATTCCAAACGTTGAATTTTTTTTTTAGGAAATAGGATCGTAATTCATTAAAGGATAAATTTAAAAAAATATGCAATGTGGTTTGACTGTTTTGAAAAAAGGTTATTTTAGAAATTTTCTTTCAAATAAGTGTTTGTAGTTTTAAAAGTTAGCAGAAACATGCTAACTATATGTTCTGTGTTTGAAAATTAACTTTTTTTGTTAATGTTACACCAATTATTTTAATAAATTCAACATTCCTATATTTCAACTATATTATTTTTAAATTATTTATTAAGATTTGAGTAAGTTTGGGAAATTTTTTATTTTGTTATGATTTATTAAAGTTATTGTCGATTTTTAATTAATATAATTATTTGTACTTCTCAAAAAGTTCTAAAATTTATCACTAATGTGTATTGTATTTTTATAAACAAAGCTGTAAATTTTCACTTCAAAATGAACAAGATTACCCTTCCATATGTTGTTTCAAAATTTTGGGAAACATATTTTTGCTAACTTTTGAAACCACATGTACCTATTTGAAACAAAAAATTCTATAAGGACCTTTTTGCAAAACGGTCAAACTACATTGCATGTTTTTTAAATTTACCCTTCATTAATAAGCAAAGGTACCACACAAGTTGGAGGATCTAGTGTTCATTTCCCCATAACTAACTTGAGGTGATCCGCCCTCAGTCAGGAATGTGCCACCACATTGATTGTTCTAGTGACACGACTAAATAAACAAATACTAAAGAGCGTAAAATTGTTTTACAATCTTCAATAATAGCATAAAAATAAGAAAGACATGTAGATGTGAGTGCTTCATATAGAATAACACAATCAAACTCCAAGACAATATGTGAGTATTGGAGCGTTTTCATCCATGATAGAGCTTCCCGGACTGACATTGCTTTGGCCTCAGAAATAGAAAGATTTGGCCCCAAAAAATCTGATTTAGCCGCTACAAATGCACCTTCCGAGTTGCGAGTCACTATCCCATAGCACGTTACCTCCCCTTCTTGAAAAATCGATTCGTCTAAACGTTGAATTAGTTCATCATGTATAGAGATGAGCAAACTTTGGTTTGGTTCAAAAATTGAACCAAACCAAACCGATCCTATACCCAAATCAGAAGAAGAATAAAACCAAAACCAAACTAAATTATGTTTGGTTTGGTTCAAACAGAACCGACATAATTAGGTTTTATTTTCGTTCAATTCAGTTATATCCAATTCAATGTCACGAAACAAAGTTGTACTTAATGTGGTATATTTAACTATTGTAATACATTAATCACATCTTACTGATCTTAGAATTGTTAAAACATATGCACCTCAAAATCAAATACATACAGGGACGACGGTAGGCTAGGGCGGGGTATGGCTGCTGCTGGGTTACCCCAGCCGTCGGAGTTCCTCACTGGAGTACCTTGAGTTTCCATTTTGCTATACCCTAATTTTTGTTAGTTGCACAAAATTTAGGCTGAGGAAGACGATGTAAAGGAGAGGAGCTGTTGGGCCATTTATTTTGGGTCTTCTTACACAAATGCCCATAAAAATTAAAATAATTTGGACACACTATAAACTATTTATAAATTAACAAAAATATTAGAAAATAATTACAAAAATACCACGTAGTAGTTATCTAGTAAATATCTAGTAATCGTATAGTAGTTATCTAGTAAACATTTACTAGATTGGTATTACATATGTAGGTTGATATTAGATATGTAATAGATATCTAGTAAACATCTCTCTCTCTCTCTCAACAAAATAGATGTGTTGATTTGCTACATAACTACTAGACGATTACTACATATTTATCATATAACTACTATGTGGTAATGTATTGATTTACTAGATAACTGCTAGCGATTACTAAGTATTTACCATATCAATAATAAATGGTATTTATGTAATTATTCTTATTATGTTTTTGTTAATTTGTAAATTGTGCATGTTTTTTTTATATATGTAATTAGTTTGACTTAATGAATTTTGTAAATATTTCAGTGTGACATGTATATTTTTAATAATTTCCCTTTATTTTGTGGCTGGACAAGGCCCTGAAATTGGGCAATTTTATTATCCATATTAAAACGACACCATTTTAAAATAAAAGGCCAGCCTGCCATTTTAATTACTATAGGTAATTAAATTCTCAATTCTAGCTGTCCGTATTCTTCTTTTCTCTCTATTCTCTAAATAAAGTTTTGTCTTGAGGAGGAAGAAGAACCTCCTTTGAGCGGTCTTCTTCCTCCTCCCCCTTAGTTTTTTAGGGTTATTCTTTTTCTTTTCATATTTTGGTTTTTGCGTGAAATAATCTATATCTGATATTTTATTGAGCTTTCACTATGCGATTGTCTTTTTTAATTGTGGATCTGCTTCTACACAACACAACTATGATAGTATTACCGCTGGGTTGTTCTCCATCTGAATCTAGTTAAAGATACATGTTGATCTTTCATATTAGGTACCCAAATCTATCTCTTTCAAGCAAGATCATCCTAGATCTGCAAAGCTGGTTGGTGTTATGGAGTAAGTCAGAGTTATGGTTGTGGATCTACGATAACCTGAAGTTTAGCTTAAGAAAATATAAGTTGCAGAATTGCTATAATTTAATTTTCTTTATGTTTTTCTCTTGCTCTTGTGGCAAGTTTTTTCTATATCTTAATATGGTGAGATCATGTTTCTCTGATTTTGATAGGATATTTTTTTTGATTTGTGTATCCGTCAAGATGTGCTCTAAGTATCAGTAATTAATGAAACTTTCCTATTTACTCAAAAAAAATTCTCAATTCCAATTACCCTTTTCTTTATTCATCACGGGACTTTCTTCCACTTTATTTTTCTCAATCTCAAATTTCACCTCACCAATTCACGGTTTGTGCCTCTCTAGTCTTTATTGCTGGTTCGCTCTCTCCGTTTCCATTCTGGTTCTAAGTTGCCTTCTTCAATTTCTCCTTCCATTTATGTAAGGTTAGTTACTTTTATATTTAGTTAGTTAGGGTTTATATGAAAATTGACTAAATTGGGGCTTTTAAAATTAAAGTCCATTGTATTATGTTCATTGAATTTGAATTAAGGTAGTTAGGTTTATTGAAATTGAACAAAAATAAGGGTTTTAAAATTGAATAAAAACATTGGAACCCCTGAAACAGTATACCC
Organism: Euphorbia pulcherrima; assembly: GCA_947683365.1. Lineage (NCBI taxonomy): Eukaryota > Viridiplantae > Streptophyta > Magnoliopsida > Malpighiales > Euphorbiaceae > Euphorbia > Euphorbia pulcherrima. The sequence goes on along the minus strand of CANTUS010000001.1, from coordinate 50,283,552 downwards.
TATCAAGGAATATATTCTAAACTTCTAATTTTTCCACTGTATTTAGGTTTATAAAATTATTATTTAAATTTGAATTGATTTTAATTGAATGAATTATAGAATTGTGATTGGTTTGAGAATTAGTTGATTTGATTTTAATTATGTATTGTGTTTGTTGATTTTAGGTGTTGGATCATTTGAAGAAGATTTTTGAACTCAAATTCTAAAAGCAATGAAGTTTGCAACAAGGCTAGTGAAAAAAGACCCCATTCAAGAGGTAGAAGTTTCAGATAACGATATTATTAGTGATCCAGGATTGAGAAACCCAATTATATTTATCCATTTGAGAAAAGAGATTCATTGAAAAGAAGATATTTAGCTAAAGGACTATGTCAACCATTTGGACATAAACTTCCTCAAAAAGTTTATAGTGGAATGAAAAGGAGATTTCAAAGCAAATGGTTTAACACATATCATTGGGTAGAGTATAGCGTTTCTAAAGATAAAGTATATTATTTATATTGCTATTTATCTCCTGATGATGATATCAATAAATCTGGAGGAAATGCCTATACAAAAGTTGGTTATGGCAATTGGAAAAAATCTTCACTTAACTTAGCTTCTCATGAAGGAGAGTTGGGTAGTGCACACACGAAAGCTAGAGGTAAAGTTCTGTACCGAATGCCGAAATCAAAGAGGGAATATTGATGTTGTTTTAACATCTAAAATAATGGCTTTTGATAATGAGTATCGCACACGATTAACCATAGTTGTTAGAGTATCTAGGTATATTTTAGGAGAAGGTTTGAGTTTTCGAGGTCATGATGAGTCCGAAGAATCTTTGCATAGAGGTCATTTTCTTGAACTTTTTAGTTGGATTTTGCAAGTATAATAAAGAACTAAATAAGGTGATGATGTCAAATGCTCCTAAGAACAATCACTTAACTGTTAGGGATATGACGTATGCCTTTAAAATAATTAGGGCGATATATCTTAATTATGTAATGGTACGAATAATTCATTTTATTAATAAAGGCATTTAATCTTTCGTTTATATCGATGTGTTCATATATTTTATGACTGATTAAAATATATTCATTGATATCTATGTACAAAAGTCCTTGACATAACATAGCTTGAAGAGAGAGATATCATAGTGGTACTATATTTAGTGAGACCTACTTCATGTGCAATTATGATTATGTCTAAACTATCCCTAGTCATAGTTTTATCAAGAAAGGATATTGATGAAACAATAAGACTAGCATGTGGTTAACTTTCTTGAAATGGGTCCAAGAAGTTAACCTCCTAATACTGAAGGTGGTGCCTTAAGTTTGACACATGGATGTATCTGGAAGATATATTGGAGACCGCAATAAGATAAATACTTGGTAAATATATCATTGTGTTAGTATTTATCTTTATGCAGTAGCTTTGAGAATATCCTCATACTTGAGATACTAGTTACTTTATGTGGTGCTATCGCTATACTTTGGGTCATACCTATACACCATTAATTTAGGGTGCCATAGGTGATTACGAGTATAGTGATGATAACACATTGGTAAGCTATGTAGTCAAAAAGAATCCATCGCTCTGGATATATTAATGAGTTGTACATGACCACTTGTTGAAGTGATGATTGCTAGAAACGTCTAATCAGAGTATGTGTTTAATAGAAATAGTTTCTAGTCAAACACATTATGGTAAAGGCAATATACTTCGGTAATAAGTAAATAAACTGGGATAGCTTGGAGCAACCTTGCTATTAGTGGGTTAACACTTTAACCGAGCCCAATATGTTGGTCCATGTGTGTATGTATTTAAGCTCAGAGGGGGGGTGAATGACCTCTTTTCATGAAATTAATTGACTTATAAAAGTCTATGTAGTGTGTTTGAAATGATCCAGATAAATTGGATTCGGATGATGCACGTATGAATTAAAATGCACTTAAAGTAAAGACTGAGTATGTAAATTCAAACACTAAGATTTATACTAGTTTGGCCCTGCTTACTCCAGTCCCCGGAGTTTCCTTCCTCTGAGCTTTGTCCACTAGTGAGATTCCTTTGAATCTTGTAGGAATAAAGCCTTTACAGTTGTCTCCGGAGATTTGTTCTACTTTCGAATGTAGAATATGCCACCAAAAGCACTAACTACTGGCTGAGTCCTCTTTCTTTAGCAGGATGTACCACTTAAACTCTACCCAAGTCTAAGCTAAGTCCCACAAGGATATACCACTTAAACTCTCCTAGTTCAAGCTGAGTTCCAATCTCAATACTCACCCAAGTATGCGATTCTCCACCTGTTTTATTGAATGGTTTGGTTTTTGAATTCTTCAAGTTTATAAATCACTTGAGAATTCTTACAAACAGATTGGAGTGTTTAATTCTTGGAGGGATTTTTGTTCACTGATTGATCATAAATGTACCTTGAGTTCTTAATATAATAGCTATTTTTTTGTGAAAATCAACTAGCACCTTCTCAACATGTGAAGCTTCCCTTTTATAGGCTTTGATTATAAATGTAGCCATTGAGGTTGATCTTGAATCTTTACCGTTGATAAAGTATGGGGTGGTGCTTCTGGAGCCATTGATTAATCCGTTAGACACATTATTTAACCCATTTGAATTTTTGGGATTGATGCAAAAATGTGTCAGTAGTCGTTGTTTGGCTTTTTGTGCACTGCTAAATTCTAGGCAAGCTTTGTCAATTATGTGAGTTCCACGTGCCTTTTAATTAGTCTAGGTTAAAAAGGTAGTTGGCTTTTTCTCTTTCCAAGTCAGATATTTGTCCTTTTCTGGAATACGTGCAAGCTGTCACTTTTTCATTCTTCAAGGCAAAAAGAATTTTGACTTTAGACCAATGTGGGGGGAAAAGATAATTTTGAACTTTTCCCTTTTGTCTTGAAAGTAGAATCTTCCAGATGTCTTCAAACTCTCACTTATCCGAATGCTCTTCAATTATTCTATCTCCGCATGCTATTTTTAAGGGGTTAGAAGTTTGTTTCCTTTTCAAACTTTAATTAGATGCTTTTTATATGGACTTAGGGATTTGTTTTCTTCAATGTAAATCCGGATGCTCTTCTTGGACTTAGAGGTTTTGTTTGCTTCAAACCTAATCCGAACTTGTTTTTGGTATGATTCTTTCGGATCATTGTTTCCCAACAATCTCTCCCATTTGATGGAAACAAAAACATTAGTTTAGTAAGTATAACAGTAGGGAATATGATCTATGTATGATTCTTGATACTTAGTCATTTACAATTTAACTCCCCCATAATTCTAGCATCCTAACTCCCCTAGTAATTTTGCATTCTAGCTTCTAAGTTTTTGAATTACAATTGATGTTTGTACTTAGAAGTAAATTTTTGATAAATATTTTCACTATATATACTTTTGCTATTAACAATGGTTAACATCAATGAAGTTTCGAATTACAGATTATAGAAGAGTATATAAGTGAAAATTGTTTGAACTTACTTTTAGAGTTTTTTACATTAAAATAGCTATTCTAGACAACTGTACTACTCCATTTCTTTTCCTGATAATTCTCCCTCTTTGCCTTTACCGTTCTCCCCCTTTTTGTTTGCATCTTCTAGGGGGTCTATAACCATGTAGGAGTGTTGATCCTGTTTCTTTTCCCAGGCTCCGGAATCAATAAAATAATTCGCATTTCCTGCTAAGCAATTTCCAATGATTTTGTCTACAATTTCAGGAATGAGATACAGAGGTTTATAGATCTTTTGGAGTTGTGCATATGATTTTGTAAGGTTGGGGAACATGGTAAGAGCATGTTGCCTATCTTCTTCCTCAAAGAATGGAAACATGGCTTTGCGAAGAGTGAGGGAGCACTTATGTCCAAAGAAACTAGTGTCCCCTATGTGTTGAACCAAGTCTTCCATAATGGGGAGAAGTTGGCTCTTCAGAATTGCAGATAGGGTTTTTGAAGAAGCATGAGCAATAATAGTCAACTATGACATTCCTGAGCTAAATTGTTAAACTTCTTTGATTATTGGTTCACGACCATTATGAAGACTGGTGTTTATGTGTCGGAGTTTAATATCAAAACTTTCCTTCCAATTGTTGATGATCTTCTAGTTCTGGAGAGATGACATTGGAAATCTGCGCTCATATCTTCCATAGCTTTCTCAAGGAGTTTGGGTGATTCCTCCTTGAGAAACTTGGAGAGCTGCTCTTTGAATGCAGTCTGCTCTGTTGAGAGAGATGTGATTCTGAAAGAGATGTCTTTCAATGTTTGAGAAAGAGCATTGGGAATGAATTTTAGCAAGTTTTCAAACTTGGTATCTAGGTGCTCTTTCAGCTCTGTTTTTAGTTCAGTAAAGGAGGTGGTAATATGACCCATGATGGTTGCATAATTATTCTCTACTCCGGTTACAGCTTGTGTTGCTAATCTATTCGCTATTATGATTTTAGAGGTAAGTTGATTAAGTGTAGGAGTAATTTAAGAGAGAGAGAGAGAGGTGTCTACTACTCGTTCAGCTGTAGGAAATTGATTTACTCTCTTCTCAAGATTTCCCACTATTGTTTTGATACTCCCCAACTCTTCTTTCATATCCAGAGTCATGGATTGATTTCTTAGAAGATTTTCTATAGTTCTTACTCTCTAGCATATTTCTTTAAGCATGGGCTTGAACTCATCATCTCTTTGCCCTTCCAATATGGCTTGTTCCAATAGGTTTAAGGCCATTCTCACCTTTTCAGATCTAGAGGGTTTATGGTTGGTGATCTTTCTCCATACCTCACTATCAGTTGAGGATTCTTCCTCAGATCTAGAGCTACTTCTGGTTTTAGTCTCCTCTAATCTGGATAATTCTTCTTCCTCATTATTTTGCTTTTCTTCTCTCTTTTCCTCCAACCTGTCCTCCGGAGTGGCCTTGCCTTTTGAGTCCACTACAGTAGTGTTCTCATAAGATCTCAGACCCTCTCCCTCCTCAGGTGCATTAAGCTCCAGGTTAGGCTCAACTACCTTAGATGCATTTTGAGTGTTTGCATCTACGTTGCCTTGTATATCAGTGACATCACCAGCCATAGCAACAACAGTATTTAAGTTAGGGTAAAAAGTTACCTCATTGTTTATTTATTTTGTAGGCTCTACTACTTCCTCAATTTCTTTTTGCACCTCAATTTTTGGAAGATTGGTATTGTTCTCAATCTCCCCTTCAACTGCCTTTTCAGAACTTTTGGTTCTGACTTCTTTTGTTTATTCAAGAATGTTGGTAGTGTCCTCAACACTCTCTTTAGTTTCCTTTTTAGGTCTTTCTACCTCAACTACCTCAATGTTTGCACCTTTTAAAGGGATAAGTGCTCCAGGAGGAGGCTTTGATTGGGCAGCAAAATTGGGACTTTGTAGTTCCTCCACACTATATCCCTACTAGAGGTGTTAAAGGTCTTGAAGGTCTTGAAGTCAGATCAGGATTGGTTGAGTGGGAATCAATGGAGGAATGGCTTGAGATGATGTTCCAGATGAGCCTCCGGGTCCTTCTATAGAAAGCTAATTTGTCTTGAAATTGTCCTTAACGGTAGCCATCATTTCATTGAACTGTGGATCCTCCGGAGTGATGTTTTTAGAAGTGGAGGTCACTTTCTTCCCCTTTGATTTCTTGGCCTCAACCATTTCCTCTGCTCTAGTAGGCTTGGGAGCAGGCTCATTAATTGTAATACATGGAGCAGGCTTCTTAGGTGCTAACTTAGCTCTTTTGGCCTAAAGATCTTGTTTGAATGTTGGCTCCTTTCTGATAAGTGATCTTTTTGGAACAATATCCTCTTCTTCTGTAGCACTGCTCTCATTAACATCATTTTCTTCAAGAATATCTTCCAATATTTGAGCAACGCCCCTTTTTCTTCCACTGAGAATGGAAGCTACAATCTCCGGAGTTGGTCCTCAACCATAACTTTCAGAGTTTCCACATTCCTCCCTTTCTTGGCAGCTGCTTTGATTAGCCTCCCACTAAGCCTTTTTACTGGTGACTGCCTCATGATTTGTGTGAGGGTCATGGCATCTTCATTAATTTCCTTCACTTCTTCCACAACAAGCTTCAGGTTTATTTTTCTCTAAGCCTTGGGTTTGTTGGTTCTTGCTCTCTTTGCCACTAGAGCTTTCTCAACTGAGCTTCCGGCCTTTCGGACCTTATTCGTCTCTTGTCTTTCTATCCTTTGTCTCAAGGATTTCTCCTTATCCCAAACTTCATCCAAAGATAACTTTTGGAATTTTTTTCTCTAGGATTGCCTTTCCTTCTATGCTCTCAGCTTCGGATAGATCAATACCATTTTTAGTGAGTATTTTAGTGATGAGAGCTCCATAGAAGTATTTATGCTGCTTCATGAAGTGCATTATTAGGACTGACATATTTAAGACTCTGCTTTCCACCTAATGCTGGAGAATGCAGTGTTGAAAGGAGGATGTAGAGGTGAGTGAGCCCTTTCGGATTAGTACAAATTTTGCCTGTACAGATTATAGCAGCCTGGACGTTTCTAGCCAATGAGTGGAGCACTTATTCCCGAAGTATCTTTCCGAAAGCCATAGCTTGGGATCATACTTGACTTTCAGCTTGTCACCATCATTCCTCATAAGTACCCCCTCATTCTTCATTTGGTAGTGAGTCACAAAGAACTCAGGAGTGATAGTAATAATTTCCCTTGCACCTTCATCCGGAGAGCATCATAATAATAATGGACCACGAGATTATCATAAAATTCTCTTACAAGAGCTGGATAAGTGGGATTGGTCATCATGAGGAAGGCCTCAAGATGTTGGTCTTCTAAAAGTTGGGAGTATGGTTCGGTGCTGAATAGAAAATTATCTCCTAAATAATCAGAGGGGATTACTGTATTTGGGCTTTTGAGCTTGAGTGGAATGAAATCCCCATTCATGAGATTAGTGTCTTTAAAGGAATTTTGTGGTGGAGGGGTGGTTTTGGTTTAAGTGTTTGCCATTTGAGGAATTTGGAAGAAAGAAATTTGGGAATTTAGGGTTCTGAAGGAAAAATTGCAGAGTAACAGTAGATTAGTTGCTTGCGTGAAGAAGAAGGAATTTTAGGGTTTTTTTTATAGAGTTTTCAAAGCAAGGGTAGTTTAGTAATCCAGAAGCAGTTTAAGCAGTTAATTTTAAGGAGAGGTTAATGGCATTTAAACCGTAGAATTGGAACGGTTTAATTTTATAATAGTTATAACTTTTTACTGCGCGTGGACTCCCCAATAAATGTTTGAAATTTAAAACATGTACAATTACTTTCTCGTACTTTTACTGCCATTTATCAATCTTGTCTGTTGAGCTGGCAACTTTTCCCTCCGGATCAAAAGTTAACTCACTTTTCCTTTCTTCCTTGATTCTTTAATTTTGAGAAGACTAGAATAACTGCCGTTTGTCTTTCGGATTCTTCTTCAAATTGGATTAGACATTCCAATTGACTCCCTTAGCTTGTTGAATTGATCTTTACTTAATGGCTTAGTAAAGATTTATGCCCTTTGCTCGTTTGTGGGAATGTACACCAAAGTTACATCCTTCTTCATGACATGATCTCTGATGAAATGATGCCTGATATTAACATGCTTCATCCTACTATGTAGCACATGTTTTTTTAACACATCAATTGCACTTTTTTTGTCACACATAAATTCAACACATCCTTCTTAAACACCATAATCCTCCAGTTGTTGCTTGATTAATAGGAGTTGAGAAACACAACTTCCTGCTACCATATATTCAGCTTCTATGGTTGATAATGCTGCCGAGGTTTGCTTTTTCCTATACTATGACACCAAGCAATCTCCAAGAAAGTGACAACCTCCGGATGTACTTCTTCTCTCAAGCATGTCTCTACCATAATTTGCATCAGTGTACCCGTGCAATGTGAAATTTCCATTACTAGAATACCATAGACCAACTTTAGTAGTTCCTAAAAAATATCTAAAAACCCTTTTTACAGCTTTGAGATGTGAATCCTTTGGTTTGACTTGATACCTGGCAAAGCAGCAAACTGTATAATGTATGTCAGGTCTACTAGCTATCAAATATAGAAGTGATCCAATCATCCCTCTGTGAAGCTTCTGATATACATCTTCTCCATCACAATCCTTAAAGAGGACTATGTCTGATCCCATAGGGGTGAACATTGGCTTGCTCTTGTCCATCTCAAACTTCTTTAGTATTTCCTTGGTGTACTTGGATTAGTATATGAAAATCCCATCTAGACTCTGCTTAATTAAAGGCCAAGGAAGAAGTTAAGTTCTCCCATCATTGACATCTCAAATTCCTTTTGCATTTGAGTGCTAAATTCGTCACACATTTTCTGATCAGTTGCTCTAAAGATGATGTCATCAACATAGATTTAGACAAGAATGACATCACCCTTCTTCTTCTTGATGAAAAGGGTTGTGTCTGCTTTACCCTGGATGTAACCCTTGGATATGAGAAATGAAGTGAGTCTCTCATACCAAGCTCTTGGTGCTTGCTTTAATCCATAGAGGTCCTTCTTTAACTTGTACACATGCTCTGGATGCTTTGAATCTTCAAATCCAAGTGGTTGCTTGACATAGACTTCTTCCTGAATGACTCCATTTAGAAAGGCACTTTTGACATCCATTTGGAATAAGGTGAATCCCATGAATGATGCAAAGGCACATAGAATCCTAATTGCCTCCAATCTTGCTACTAGTGCAAAAGTTTCCTCAAAATCAATGCCTTATTGCTGATTGTAGCCTTAAGCAACCAATCTTGCTTTGTTTCTCACCATAACTCCAGATTCATCTAGCTTGTTCCAGAATACCCATTTGGTGCCAATGATTGACTTTCCTTTTAGAAGTGGCACAAGATCCCATACATCATTTCTTGTGAATTGATCTAGTTCTTCTTACATAGCCATCATCTAGCTTTCATCTCCTTCAGCATCCTGAAACTTCTTTGTTTCTATGAGTGAGATAAAAGCAGCGTGGCTCATCATCTTGTTGAGTTGTCCTCTGGTTCTAACTAGATTTTTCACATTGTCCAAAATAGCTTCCACCGGATGATTTTCTTTAGTCCTAGTTTCCCTTTGAAGATCCTCATGCTATTGTGAGGCTTGTTCTTCAATCTCCTCTACTTCATCCTCTTCTCCTTGTCCATCATTGAAATTAATCCTAGTGTTTAGGGGATTGTCTGAAGATTGATTCAGGTTAAAATTGATTTTCTTATCCTCTTCCTTATACTTCCGATCTGAAGTGGATCTTGAGCCTTTTCTGATTCTACTATATTTGGAACTATTTCTTCTAGATCTGTGCTTTTCTTTCCTGCATAGTCAGTCTCATCAAAATCCACATGTATAAACTCTACCACAGTTTGAGTTCTTTTGATATATACTCTGTAAGCTTTGGTATGTATTGAGTAGCCAAGGAAAATTGCTTCATCAGATTTAGGATCAAATTTTCGTAGTTGCTCTATATCATTCAAGATGTAGCATTTACATCCAAAGGCTTTGAAGTACCCAATTTTGGGTTTCCTTCCCTTCCAAATTTCATATGGGGTTTTGTATATGGTTTTTCTAATAAGAGCTCTATTTAGAATGTAACATGCAGTGTTAACGGCTTCATCCCAAAAGTATTTAGGCAATTTATTCTCATTTAGCATTGTTCAAGCCATTTCAACTATTGTTTTGTTTTTCCTTTCAACAACCTCATTTTGTTGAGGTGTATGAGGAGTAGAAAAGTTATTCTCAATGCCCTTGGATTCACAGAATTCAGCAAAATGCTTATTTTTGAATTCTCCTCCATTATCACTCCAGATGCGTGCAATTCTTCTGCCCTGTTCCACTTCTATCAGGATAAATATATTTGAGAAATGGTCAAAGGCTTCATCTTTGCTAGCTAGCAAGGCAACTCGGGTATAGCGAGAGTAATCATCCACTATAACTATAGTGTATTCTCTTCTACCTAAGCTCATTGGCTTGATTGGGCCAAAGAGATCAATATGCAAGAGTTTAAGAACTCTCTTGGAGGGTATATAGGAGATGGAAGGGAAAATTTTTCTTTGTTGTTATTGACATGCAGTACATATATGATCCTTATCAAAAGTAACCTTAGGCAAACCCACAACCAATTCCTTTTCGGCTAGTTTAGATAAGAGGTTCATGCTTACATGTCCCAACCTTCGGTGCCAAAGCCATGATTCTTCTTCTTTAGACACCAATCATATATTCTTTTCCTCATTTTTAATGTTAAGAGAATAGACATTGTTTACTCTAGTTGCATAAATAATGAGTTGATTTGACTTACTATCAGTGATTGAGTAGCCTCCGGAATCAGGGAGACTTTTCTCCCTTTATCATAAAGTTGTGCTACACTGAGTAGATTAAACTTCAGCCAATCAACTAGTAAGACATCTTCTATCTTTAGTTTAGATCCAATGGTTCTATGCCTAATGATTTGTCCCTTTTAATTATCTCGAAAGCTTACTTTTCTACCTTTCTTCCAGATTAAAGTGATGAAATCTTTCTCATCACCAGTCTTGTGCCTTGAACATCCACTATTAATGTACCATGTTTGTTGATCTTCAGTGGATCTAAGACATACCAGCAAAACAAATCAAGTGGGTTTGGGTACACAATAAGATTTGGGGCCTCTCGGGTTATCAACCATTTTAGGCCAAGTATAAATATCATAATTTTAAATCTACATAGTTTAGTTTCATGGTTATTTGCTCCACAAAACCTGCACCCAGCAATTGGTTTATTCTGCTAAAGCTTCTCCTTAATCTTTTGAAGATCCTTCTTCCCATAATCTCTGGAATACCCTGCTTTAGCTAGATCTAGACTGGATTGTTTAGTTTGGATTCAGTAGTTGGTTGGAGGAGTAACGTCTACTTTGTAGTTTTTCTTTAGCTTGATAGGTTGACCATTATAGCCTTTCCCTTTTGAGTAGCTGTGTATCACTGAGTTTGAGTTCTTTGTCCCAATGGAGCATTATATTTTTGAGCTAAAGGCTACTTATGGGATTTCTTTTATTTTAAAGGTTCCAGATTCCTTCTGGAAGTTAGATTTGAATTACTTCTTTGATAGGAAGATTCTAGTTTCCTTCCGGATGCCTCCTTCATCAAAGCTAGTTCCCTATCTAGCCCAGTTACATTGGCATTTAATATCTACACTTGATTTCTTATGAAGTTTTCTTCAACACGATCAATATACTTTGTGCCTCTTATCAGATTGACATCTTATTCCATTGCTTCAGCATCTTCAGCAAGCTCTATTACTTGTCTTTGAAGGGATTTGATAGATTTTATATTTTTCCTCACATTTGTATCATAATCCCTAAAGCTCTAGCAAGATCAATGTGAGATACAGAATTAGAGTGGGAGTTTACCTCAGTGTTGGCTGTCTCAGATTCTAATTCTTTAATTTGTTTAGTGACTTGCTTTGATGGTCTTCTTCTGGATTGCTCTGCTTCCGGCTCAGTTAGTGCTATAATTGCATAATTTACAGTTTCTTTTTGCTCTGTTGAAGATGAGCTACTACTTTCTTCACTGTCGCTCCATGTGGCCATCATTGCCTTCTTCTTGTATTTTTTTATCCCCTTTTGAGCTTGTGAAACTTTGATTTGAAGTGTCCTTTCTCTCTATATTTGAAGCAGGCCATTTCTTTCTCCAGATCTTTCTTTTCTTCTAGTGCTTTTCTGAACTTGTCCTTTCTGGATGAGCTTTCCTTCTTTCCTCTAGAGTCGTATTTTCTAGATTTTCATTTCTTTCTTTCTCAGGAATCTGTTGAACTATTTGGCTAGCATAGCAATTTCTTCTTTATTGTAGTGAGATTCCATTGAACACTTTTCTGTTCTGGAGGAAGCTGATCTGGAGGAATCTGCTTTAAGAGCAATTCCTTTCTTTTTCTGTTCAGGCTTCTTCTCTTGCTGGTTATATCCCTCCAAGGATAGTTCTTGAGTTAAGAGATTGCCAATTAGCTCATCATAACTATAGAATTTAAGATCATGGGCTTCTTCAATGGCATTCTTCTTATTATCCCATTCTTTTGTGAGGCTCCGGAGGATCTTTTTCATCATTTCTTCTTCAGTGATTTCCTTTCCCAGCCTTTTCATTTCATTTACCAGATTTGTGTATCTAGTATTCATGCTACTGATTAACTCCTTTGGTTCCATCTTGAAGGTTTCTAATTTTTGCTGGAGGAGATCAATCCTGGCTTCGTTGACCTTATTGGTTCCTTCATAGGCCACTTCCAGTTTCTGCCAGATTTCTTATGTAGTTTCACGTCCTGATATCCTATTAAATTATGCTGCACTAAGAGCATAATAAAGCATATTAATAGCATTTGCGTTTTCATGCAATTTCTTATAATCATTTTCATCCCACTAATTAAAGGGTTTCTCGGTGGTGACACCCTCAACTTCTTGAGTGGGAATATATGGGCCATCTTTAATAGCCATCCATGCTAGCATGCTTTAAACCTGAATGAAGTTCTTCATCCGGTTTTTCCAAAACATGTAGTGTTCACCGATGAAGAGTGGAGGATGGGTAATGGACATACCCTCTGAAAGAAGTTGTGAGTTATTATAACTCATTTTCATACTTAGATCAAAATCTGGACCTTTAGCTCGAGATTGTTAAATCTCTAGTCTTTGAGCACTTGCTTTGATACCACTTATTGGTCCTTATGTGTATGTATTTAAGGTCTAAGGGGTGGGGTGTGACTGACCTATTTTCATGGAATTAATTGACTTATAAAAGTATGTATAGCGTGTTTGAAATAATCCGAATATATTGGATCCGAATGATGCACAAATGAATTAAAATGCACATAAAGTAAAGACAGAGTAAGTAAATTCAAACACTGAGATTTATACTACTTTGGCCCTACCTACTCCAGTCCCTGGAGTTTCCTTCCTTTGAGCTTTGTCCACTAGTGAGATTCCTTTGAATCGGGCAGAAATCAATCCTTTACAATTATCTCCAAAGGTTTGTTCTTCTTCCAGATTTAGGATATACCACCGAAAGCACCAACTATTGGCTGATTTCTCTTTCTTTAATAGAATTGTGAGGTGTCGATAATGTATGGGTCTCAATTAGTGCCTATGTGAGAGGCAGGGCCCACTGGGGGTTTGGTTGGATTTAGGCGTGATAAAACATTTTTGCCAATTTTAATGAATAAAAGAATCGCGACCCAAATCTCGATACAATTGGTAGAGTCGCCACCCAAGATGTCTACTTGGGAAAGAGTTTTGGTATGCTTCCCTCTGGGTGGGAGACTCATACCTATTGGATCAGAGATTCGGGTATCAGATGAGTCACTTATTTCTCATTTAGTTGATTCAAAATTACATTCACCATGTAAAACCGTTTTAGTTTTCATCATTTAGGGAATTATCATAGAAATCGTATTTCTACACTCTTTCACACTTGTTACATGCGTTTACATATTACAAAAGCACAAGCAATAAATAAGGGAATAAAAATTACAACCGAGAAAAATGGGGGAAATTGCAAAGAGAACCTATACATTTGTTCTAAGTTATAAAACAAAATGAAAATAAATTCCCCTGCATCCACAAAGATTAGCACAATTTATAGCACATCATAAGTTAGCATTTCATTAGGAAACATGTGATTATGTTAGCGTGGCGGTTTTACGATTGATAGTAATCGGGCGGCTTCTAGGATCGGATAGAAATAACATGTCTTCAATGTATTTTGTTATAAAAATGCATTTTAACTTTTGTGGGTTGATTTACCAAATTATTAGTGAAAATGATCGCATGGCATGTGGTGAGTTGGTTTGATTTTTACCTGATTAAAAGTGAATTCTGGGTTCTGTCTGGGGGCTGGTACCCGTATGGATGGGGGGGTACCTGTACGAGTACTGGGGAGGATCGGTACAGGTGTAAGGGGACCCGTATGGGTTCTATCTGGTCCCAGGTAGAAACTCAATTTAGTTTAGTTTGTAGATTAACAAATTAGTGGTACGAAAATAAAAAACTCAATTTAGTTTAGTTTGTAGATTAACAAATTAGTGGTACGAAAATAAAATAATAGGGATTTCCCCTCGTATGAGTATGGCGAACCGATTTGATATATTTGGGGATATATGGTGCCAACAAGGCTCACTCGGGTTAGGACCAGACCCAAAATAAGAAATGAAAGGCACAAATATAATAGAAGAAATAGAGAATAATAATAATGAAATAACTGAGAAGCGAGTCTCTTTAAACTCATGAGCGTTACCTTTGCGACGTGAATCCACTTTGAGATGATCCCTTTACTATTAGGAGAGTCCGGCCAAAGTAGATGATGAAATAAGACTATTTAGGTGAGTATTTGTGTGGAAAAAACCTCCCCTAAATCCTAATAAAAGAAGCTAGGAATGAATAAAATGTGGATAAAACCTCAAAGGAAGGGTTTTCTCCGTATTTTATACCTCTTATACCCCTATTATACCATTTTTATACCTATAGAAATTGCTAGAGTTTTAGTATAATTTTCATATGAGATCTATGTGTTATGAAATGAGGGGAAAAGGCCTATTTATTGGGTGAGAGTCAGGTCTGAATGCAATAAACCGCAATGAAGACCTGCTTTTTCCCAAAAATGGTAAGAGATAGCTTCTGAAAGAGGCTAATTACCCACCCGTATGGGTCTCCTCCACGTATATAGAAGGAATCTTCCCATTCAGGTCTGCTAGTGGATCCTTACCACCAGATAAAACCCGTATGGGTACCTAAGGGCAGACTAGGTCTCCAAACTTTGGCCAAACTCAACTCTGCAGTAGTAGGAACACCTCTTATGGACAACACCTGAAAGACATAGCATCATATAGCTCTCATCATAGTTTTGTGAGAAGGATAGTTAAAATCCAGTGCTCATAGATTGCCCCTTATGGGATCATTGCAGATACGGATCTGTATGATCTCACAATATGAGAGAGGGTTTACAAATTATACCTGAGGTGATGACATGGGCGAGTTCCTTTCTTGAGGTGAACTCTTTTCCCGGGGGTCCCTTTCTTAAGGCGGATGACTTTCCTTTGCTAATGTGTATCCCTTTATTAAGTCGGATGAATTTCCTTTGCTGATATGTATCCCTTTCTTGAGGCGGATGACTTTCCTTTGCTGATGCGTATCCCTTTCTTAAGGTGGATAACTTTCCTTTACTGATGCGTATCCCTTTCTTGAGGCGGATGACTTTCCTTTGCTGATGTGTATCCCTTTCTTGAGGTGAATGACTTTCCTTTGCTGATGCGTATCCCTTCCTTAAGGCAGATGACTTTCCTTTGCTGATGCATATCCCTTCTTGAGGCGAATGACTTTCCTTTGCTGATGCGTATCCCTTTCTTGAGGTGGATGACTTTCCTTGCCAATGGGTATCCCTTCCTTGAGGGAGATGACTTTCCTTTACTGATGCGTATCCCTTTCTTAAGCCAGATGACTTTTCTTTACTACTATGCATCCCTAGTGGCTTTACTAGGGAAGGTATGTATCCCTTTCTTGAGGCGGATCGACTCTCCTGGCTAATGGCATATCCCTTTCTTGAGGTGGATTGACTTTCCTGCTGGGGGTGTATCCCTTTCCTGAGGCAGATTGACTTTCCTGCTAGCAGTGTATCCCTTTCCCAAGGCGGATCGACTTTCCTACTAGGGAATTTGAATAACCTGAAAAGAGATAACAATCAAACACCGAGTTAGTCATTATCTAAGGAGACACATCTTTATTCTTAATTGAATTTTGTGGAAACAAAAATATTTTTGCCCCTTCAATTAAGAATAAAGATGTATGGATGGGGGGTTTGACCCCTGAATAAACTATAAACTAAGTACGAGAAATGTCGGGTTTGGCCCGATCGCTTTGGGATGGAATGCCCCTTGGAAGGGTGCTTCTCAAAGAATGCCCCTTGGAAGGCTCGATGATGGGGGCGTACCCCTTGACTGATTCCACTAGTGGGGAATGCCCCTCGGGTGGGTGCCCCTAAGGTTTTTGATGATGGAGGTGCGCCTCTTGACTGATTCCACTGCTGGGAAATAGGAGGATACCCTCAGATTGGCTATGATTCTGTTACTGGGGAATACCCCTAGGGTGGGTTGCCCTAAGGTTTTTAATGATGGGGTGTGCCCCTTGATTGATTCCACTATTGGGGAATAGGGGTGTGAGCATGGGATTTCGCAGTCCCTCTCGCGAGACGATGATGACGTGTACCCGATTTTAATACCTCAAAATAAAAGTTCTCTTTAGAATTTTTATTACCAAAATAATATTTCTCATGAATTTTATACTTGGTAGAATCCAGTTCGGTGTGGCCAATAATGCATCCGGTAGGAACTTGAACCGATGATTTGCACCCAAATAATAAATACCCATTAAAATATTATTAAAAGTTAAAAAGATGCCTTTCCACCCACTATTAAATTACTTTTCATGACTTTTTTAGTTTTGGGGCCCCGTTAGCTGTCGATATGCTGGAGGCTGATACCACCAGCGGCATCAGCCGTACCGCCGGTGGCATCACTATACCGCTGGCGACATTGAAAAGGGTCCCTCCACAGACAGCCTTTCAGCCACTTTCGGCGAAATTGGTAAAAAAGGCCTCAAAAAGCACCCCATTTCACCTATAAGAGGACACCTTGAGCTGCATTTTAGGAGGGGGAACAAGAGGGAATTTGGAGGTTAGGATTTTTTAATGTGGGAATAGATTTCAGTGAGATAAGAACTAGATAAAACAGAAAAAAGGATTTCAATCCATTTTTCCTGGCTTTTCTTCTTTGAATTCTCTGATTGTGAGTTTGAAGTTAGAAAGTCTCCAAGTTAAAATCAACTTGATTGAATTTAGAAACCAAAAGCACTTAAATTTACTACCAAATCGTCGTAACAAGCTCCCCAGAGGTGTTTCTTTCGGTTTACGAAGAGGTGGATTCACAACCTCGAGGTAAAAATCCTGAGTCTCATAGCTATTTGGCATTAATATTACTGATTTGTGTTAATTTTCATCAATTTATATTCATTTTTGGGTTTTCGGTCATTTTTTTTACTGCCACTACTACTGCCTACAAGCTGATATCGCCGGTGACATAACTGATGTCGCCGGCGGCATCAGCCACGTCGCCGATGACATCAATTGTATCGTCGGCGATATGACTTTCTGGACAGCAGTTTTATTTTCATTTATTCCTGGATTATTTTCCAAAGTTAGAACATATAATGTAATGAAGAAGTCCAAAATCTCTTGTAAATAGACCCCATCTCGTAATGTGTGGGTATTTTCATTTATAATCTGGTTAAAGTAATGATTGAGCCTAAAATTTGATTAAAAATGGAATTTCCCCGAAACCGCCATTCAAATCTCATTTTAACCACCCGGCCGAACTTTATAATATTGTAAATAAAATATGCTATACCCGTGCTAACAATTTTCTGCAGGCAGATGTATATCGGATATTTAGGTATTTTATTTATTGCATAGAAAATGTATAGGACTTGAAAACCTTGTAATAATTTTACTTTCTGCACACTTTTTTTATGGCTGTAAATATTTTATTCATTGCTTCAATCGCTTGATAAACGCGAAAACAACAAAATAACTAAAAACACAAATAAACAGGATGCATTAAACCAATTAAGAAGGAATGAAGTATCTTAACTTGGCCTAATGAAAAATAGATAACATCATCCGAACTCGAAATCTCTAATTAAGTTATGGTCCAACCACCCGGTGGGAAAATCGTATCGAAAATTTCCCGATTGAGCTGAACCGGGTGGCAACTCTATTTTAAGTACGGGATTTCAATCTCGTATCTTTTGAGCACTAAAATATGCAAAATTATTTTCCAAACACTTTATGCGCACCCCCCATCATTTAGGAGGCTGGCCCGACCAGGCTTGGCCCCGCGGCCGTTGTGCGAATAGTCGTCCGCTCACAGTGGCGACTCTGCTGGGGACACTCTTTAAACTTGAACTTTCTTTCAAAAAGTTTAAAAGATTTTGATGATGTATTGAAATCATTGGCTAAATTAAAACTTCATTCCTTTTTTTTAACGTTTTATCCTCACGTGTGTAGATAGTTCGATAATTATAGGTGCCCTATTTCACCCGAGAAGCTCACGAAGTATCACTCATGTCCTGTAGGAATTGAGGATGCCTAGTGGGTGGATCACTTGTTTTAACCAACACGTAAACTTCTACGATCGCACCTATTTAGGTAGTGGTTGAGTAACGTGGAATCAAGGTAAACGAGAACCTTCTACATCAACTACCCTATACCAAAGCCGCGCTAGAAAAAGCCTTAGCACATTATTCCCCTTAGGATTACCCAAAACAAATAAAATAATTGGGACGCGTTTCTTTCACCATTACCGGTGAAGAGGGCAAACTCCATCCTTCCAAAGAGGCGTTACGCGGGAGTCATAAGGTTGGAAGAGGGACGATTCGCGTGCTATGTACTCTGTGATCATGCACCCCTATGCATCGGCTTTAAGAGCCGAAAATGAATCAACTTACCCTTACACTTCCACCCATGGAAGAGGTTTAGCAACACACATAGGACTTCTCTTGTACCTCCGTTGCGTCACCACATATCGCTATGTATGACGTAAGGTACAAACATCCCACGTATGTTGGAGGGATAAGCCATCACGTCATCTCTAACCACATCTACGTGCAACTATGTGCATCATACACCATTCCCGAGGAATAAAAGGCATGTATACCATGCATACCATTCACCAATCCATTCATGGTCTAATCCACTGCCTACAATTTTAGCTAGGAGGAGGCGCACTAACAGTCACACCCTGGCTTGGAAAAGGATAGAGCATCGCCTGATACGTCATTCTCTAACCCCGATTATCACCACGAAAGTCGAAGGAATTCCCCACACCGATTCCGGTGGGGAGTCAGATTCAGAACAAGTTCAGTTGAGTCAAAGTCCCTCTCGACCAGCCATGTCTTTCCCAAGAAATGAAGGGACCCCTCCTCCGGAAGAGCCCTTTGGCCCCACTTCCAGCTCGGGAATAGGATCCCAACCACCACCTGGTTTTGACTTTACTAGTGCTATGATGCAATTCCTGAACTCGGACGCTTTCCAAGCTTCTATCCAAACTATGATTTTGGCAGCTGTCAAGTGAGCTCTTGAAGACAGGAATTTCGATCGAGTATTGGCATCTGACGTTTAGGTCTCGAACGATTCGACACAGATATTGACCAGTCTGGTAGAAGCGAGACCCGTCACATCTATGTTTCAATCAACCCAACCCATGGCAAGTCTATTCCAGTTTGGGCAAACTTTAGCTTTTTTTGTCAACTTCGACCATTCCATCAGTTGTGCCTTTCAACCTAAGACCCTTTGTCCAAAGCTCCACTCCTCCAGTATTCACTCACCAAAGCCCAATTTCTTGGCCACTACCCTCCTTCACTCCTCCGTAGTTCATCGTGACTCCTAAAGGCGCCACCTACCCCCAAAATCCATTTGCCAGCCATCTGACCATTCGCCCTCTGCTACCTCCTCAATGACCAGGTCACGCAACCGTCGGGCGTGACACCTGAGGTAGCCGCCTTTGTTCGGCAAATGATAGCTTCTCAAACCCTCAACGACCAGGTCGCGCATTCTCCAGGCGCATGACCTGAACCCCTGACTATCTCTTATAAGCTTGTCAGCGACCAGGTCATACAGCCTCCGGGCGTGACGCCCGAGATCCAAGCTTACATCAACCGCCTCATCACTGATAAGAAACCTGAGAGGGACAAGGATTGGGTCCCCGACAATTTTACTATACCAAACATGGCTCATTATGATGGCTCAGGAGCACCTGCCTCTCACATCATAATGTATGAAAGAGTGATGCGCGTAAAGAAGCTGAGTGATAAGGTGCTTGCTGAAATGTTTCCCTGCTCCCTTTAGGGTCCTGCCCTCAAATGGTATCACACTTTGCCGCAACATATCATAGTTGGCTGGACTCTCTTATCCGAGGCATTAAAAGTGCACTATGGTTTCAATACCATGATGGAGATGACCCTCCAACATCTTGAGAGGGTCCATTAAATGCCCAATGAAACCTTTAAGCAATACTTGAATAGGTGGATGTCGACTCAGGTCTTGATGAAGTCCAAGCTTAGCCTTGAGGAAATGATTGTCAAACTCCTTGAAGGGTCTCTCCCACTGTTCTACAAGGAAATGGCTACATATTCCTTTCTTTCTTACAAGGCTATATTTAAAAAAGCTGAGAAAATTATGTGAGAGCAGAGTGTGAGAAGGCTGAGAGAGCAGGGAAACCGTGGTTCAAGAAGAATAAAGCTCAACCCTCAGCCCTGGCGCCGGCTAAGCTAAAAATACCAGCTGTAATTCAAGCCATTTCTCACATCCCCGCTATGCCACTTACAGCCAATCCTACTCCATCAACGATTGCTACAACCCAACCTCCTCATCCCCCTTTTTTTTGACCAACCCCTATAAGTTGCCCCTACGGGTCATCTTCCAGCACTTGAGGGAAGCAGGTTTCATATAGTCCCTTCAGGAATACAAGCCACCTAGACCTGAAGATAAGAATAACTTCTATAATTATCACGTTCAGGTGGGACACCAAACCAACAACTGTAAGGCCCTACTCTTAGCTATTCAACGGTTGGTTAGTGAAGCAAAGATTGTTGAACCAGACAAGGCCCTAATCACTATAAATAATCCTTTATCAAACTTTAGAAGTAAGGTCGGCATGCTCCAATCTGGTTTATCCAAAGCCACAGTCTTCGATCTCCTTACTCGAGGGCCGGGCAGTAGTAACTCTATCCTGGTCATCGGTTCAGGTTTACCATCTTGCTCAGTTTTTTACCTTATCAATCAAGCTAACCTGGGAGTCAACTCCATTCAAGGAATGGAAATTGATCCAAACCAACCAAAGCAAGAGAGCAGCAGGTCTAAACCATTTGTAGTAAAAAGAAAGAAAGCTGAGGGGAAAGCACTATTCAGCATAGATTCCTTATATAGATGGAGAACTATTCTGATAAGGATGGGGAGATAGCTCGAGAGACCAAGGCCATAAGCACCAACTTGTTCAAGGTTGATCACCATGACCTTTTTAGTGTGGACAAATATGAGCTACAAGACCCAGATTCAGATTCTGAAGAGCAACAGTACTTGTTTGAAACGCGAGCCACCAAGAGCGTCTTGCTCGATAATGTCCTCAATATTACCCGGAGTGGCCACGTATATCAGCTAAAAGACTGATATCTTTGCCTAAACAAAGACCCAATTCCTGTCAGAGTCAGAACTACTGCAAGACCCCCTTCTCCACCTCTGCCTGTCCTTACCAGTCTTAAGGTTGACCCACTTATTACCATTGAAAAACACCCAAGCCCGATACAGCATCTGGCAATTGGTAATTGACTCTAAAAGGCACCGCAAGGGTTTGATCAAACGACTCCTTAATTTGGAAGCTAATCCGACTACCTCAGTCGTTGAGATATGCACCACAATAGGAGAAGGCATTCCCCCGAGAAAAGGGCCTCAGATTGTGTTTGACAGTTTTAATCTTACGCTCGAGGGAAGGGATCATAATAGGGCCTTATTCATCCGGATCCAAATTCTCGATAAGGTCATCCCGTGCATTATGGTGGATGATGGCTCTGCTCTAAACCTATGCCCTCTGGAAATCCTTCCTCATCTGGGACTGTCAGAGGACATGCTTGAAAGGTCCAACACACTTATTAGAGCTTACGACGATTTAAAATGCAATGTGATTGGGACTTTTGAGGCAGAAGTCACTGTCAAAGGTGTGGCAAACAATGTTCATTTCACCATACTTGACATTCCTATTACCTATTCTCTGTTGCTTGGCCGACCATGGCTCCATGCTTTAGGCGTAATTTCCTCTACACTACACAAAAAAATCAAGCTAATTCATGATGACAAAGTAGTGACTATAGAGGCTGATCCCGCTTCTATTATAGCTGTTATGGAAGCCGAAGCTAATCTAGAAAAGGGCCTTTAGATTGCCATAATTAGAAAAGCTCAGAAGCCTTCTCCCCTTTGGCACAGCTACCTCCACACGGGTATGGGCAAACTAATGAAGAAATCTGGTTACAGACCTGACAAAGGTGGAGGAATACAAGAACAGGGAATTATTGAGGCATTAGAGCCAAAGATCCTTATTCATGGAGCTGGATTGGGATATAAGCCTAGAAAAGCCTATCGCCGCGTCCCTTCTTGCTATTATCACATGGTCACTGTTTGTGAGATCCAAGGCAAGAGACCTTATAAGGGGGAGGCTAAGCCAATTGAGTATGGCATGAAAATGTGGCCCGGCTTTGAGATCTTTAAAGATGTCTATGACTATGAGACTGGTCTCATGATAGTCTTAACTGAACCCGAGCCTACTGAGCCTAATGCGCCTGTCAATATTGTTTCTGATAAGGCTAAAGGGAAAGGTAAGATTTATCCTGAGGATGAGCCTAAGAGAAATAATGAAGAGTCTATCAATCCGAAAATTGAGAATGCTGTGGCAACTGTGATAAAAGCTATGGCGCTACTGATGAGGAAAGGCTAGAGGGGTACCGAGGAAGAAGACTCTATGATAACTATAGTAAAAAAGCTCGCTGAGGCTCTCAACGAAAAGACCGACCTGTCTGAAGGGCCATCACTCACCATTGCCCAAAAGACCGCTCTAGAGCATGACCTAAATGCCATTCTGATAGACGATACAAAGGACACCTCTTCCCATCGACGTCGCTACTGAAGCCCCTCTGCCTGTGGAGGAGGATATGGACGATGTAATTTTTAATATTTCTGATGTTTTTGATACAAACAATGCCACTTATGAGACTTTTAATGCAATGAATAACTCCCATTCTACTTACTTGTTTGATGTCTTTCCTGATGGATCCATGCATTCACATAACAATACACATAATGTTTTTAGCATTAGTGATACATTATTAAGTGAAATAAACCTAAGTACAGATGACAATCCCAAAATGGTAACCATTTCTAAAGATTTAACTCCTGAGAAAAGAAGTGAGATCATAAAAGTGCTTAAAAATCATGTTAATGCTTTTGCCTGGTTGTACAAAGACATGCCTGGAGTTGACCGACAAATCGCCGAACACAGAATCCCAACTGATCCTAAATTTTGACCTGTCAAGTAGAAGCTCCACCAGTTGAGACTTGAATGGACAGAACAGGTTAAGACAGAGGGTTCAAGGTTAATCGAAGCTCGATTCATAGAAGTGGTAGAATACCCGACTTGGTTGTCCAACATCGTCCTAGTACCGAAGAAGGATGGTAGGGTCCGAGTCTGTGTGGATTTCTGAGACCTCAATAAAGCCTCGCTAAAAGATGACTTCCCTCTCCCACACATCGATGTTCTAATTAATAGCACTGCCAGGGCAGCTATGTATTCATCCATGGATGGGTTCTCAGGGTATAATCAGATTCTGGTTAATATTGTCGATAAAGTCAAAACTGCGTTCATCACTGAATGGGGGGTGTATTGCTACAAGGTAATGCCATTCGGATTGAAAAATGCTAGGGCCACTTATCAGCAAGCTATAACTGCCCTCCTACATGACATGATCCATAAAGAAGTGGAAGTTTATATGGACGACATGATTGTGAAGTCCACCACCCGAGAGGAGCACCCTGCTGTTCTCAATAACTTCATGACTCACATTGAAAAGTATAATCTTTGCCTAAATCCAAAGAAATGCGTATTTGGAGTTATCTCCGACAAGCTATTGGGACATGTGGTTAGCCAGAAAGGGATTAAAATGGATCCTGACAAAGCTAAAGCCATTAGGGACATGCCTCCCCCTATGACAGAGAAGGAGGTCCGATCATTTTTAAGGTCCTTGCAGTATGTTAGTCGGTTCATTGCTCGCCTCACTATTGTTTGCGAACCCATCTTTAAACTGTTAAAGAAATAGCAACCCATGGCATGGAACGATCACTGCCAAGTAGCATTTGATAGAATCAAGGCATATCTTGTCAATCCACCTGTCTTGACACCCCCCATCCCAGGGAAACCACTCATCCTGTATCTGGCCATTGAGGAAACTTCCGTCGGGGCCATGCTTGTCCAAGAACATGATGATAAGTGTGGACATGCCATCTATTATTTAAGCAAAAAGTTGTTAGATTATGAAACCCGGTATTCAATTATGGAAAAGACCTATACTATGATGGTTTGGCTCACTAAGAAGTTGCGACATTATTTCCAATCTTATCGCATCTAAGCCGTAGCCAAGATTGATCCAATGAAGTTTCTTTGTTAATCCCCCACTTTAGCCGGCAAATTATCCCGATGGCTGCTTCTCCTGTCTGAATTTGACATTGAATATATAACCCGAAAGGTCATCAAAGGGTGGGCCGTAGCCGAATTCCTGGCTAATCAACCCCTCAGCTCCGACTATAAGGAAAATTTATAGTATCCTGATGAACAGCTCGCCTCTGTTACAACCTTTGATGATGATTGGACAATGTATTTCGACGGTGCTGTGAACTGCCGGGGAGCAGGTCTCGGGGTTATCATCGTCATACCAGATAATGAGATAATCCCATTGTCCAAACATTTAGAATTTGCTATCACTAACAACGGCGCTGAATACGAAGCTTTCCTATTCAGCCTCAAGGCTCTTCTTCAGGTTCAGGCATGCTATGTATCCATCATTGGAGATTTAGCTCTGGTTATCTGTCAGGTCATTGGAGATTAGGAAGTTAAAGAAGAATCTCTCCATCCTTATGTTGAGGCTGTCCATAAATTATCTGAGAAATTTACCTCATGCCTGTACCTCCATGTCCCTCGAGATGAGAATCAAATGGCAGATGCTCTCGCCACTCTCGCGTCCATCTGGGAAGGACCCCAACAGCAACCTATCGCCCTTTGGTTTTGCTGTCTACCAAGACCCTATATCGTGTTCAATCAACTCCTCCAGTTCTCGCCATTTCATCTGAACCTTGTTGGTATTCTAACATCGTTCTATTTCTTCAGACCGATCAATACCCCGCAGATTCTTCTTACTCGGACCGTACCACCCTACGGTGGCTCGCTATCCAGTTTTGTATTATGGATAATGATCTATTTAAGTGCACCAGCGATGGCCTACTTCTCCATTGCCTCACTGATTCTGAGGCTCAGAATGTAATGACCCAGGTCTATGCCGGTGACTGTGGCCCTCATATGAACGGTCTTGATCTCGCAAAGTAAATCCAGAGGTTGGGGTATTTTTGGCTCACTCTCACAGCCGATTGTATCACCCAGGCCAAATGATGCCACCAATGCCAGGTTTATAGAGATATGCAGTATCTACCACCAACCAAGCTCCATCCCTTATCCACCCCTTGGCCATTCTCGGCATGGGGTATAGATATAATTGGTAAAATCCATCCTTCCTTAACAAATGGCCATAAATTCATTCTGGTAGCAGTAGATTACTTTTCAAAATGGGTGGAAGCCGAATCCTTCACCAATGTTACCGCCAGGCAGATGGCCAAGTTCATAGAAAAGCACATCTTTGCTCGATATGGGCTCCCACACTATATAGGCTCGGACAATGGAGTACAATTTTAAGGAGCAACTGCTTCTCTAATTGAGAATTATGGGATCGAGGACCATAGATCTTCTCCCTACAGGCCATAAGCCAATGGAGCTATTGAAGCAGCCAATAAATTGGTAAAGATGATTCTTTCTAAGATGATATCTGGTTACAGGGATTGGGCAGATAAGCTACATTTCGCTATCTAGGGATATCGCACCAGCATACACACCCCTACGGGCCAGACTTTGTTCTCCCTGGTCTACGGGATAGAAGCAGTCTTGCCAGTTGAAACTCAGGTGACCTCATTAAGAGTCGCTCTCGAGGCTAAATTAGAAGAATCCGAGTGGACTCGGGCCAGATTTGAATAGTTGAACATGATGGACGAATAGAGGTTGAAGGCCCTCGACAACCTCCACATGTACCAACAACGTATGGCTTAGGCATATAACAGTCGGGTAAGACATCAAAAGTTCCCCCTGAAGACCGGTGATCTGGTCCTCAAGCAGTTGAAACACTCCACCACTGATGCGAGGGGTAAATTCAGGCCAAACTGGGAAGGACCATATGTAATAAAGAAGCTGCTTAGCAAAGGGGCAGCTAAACTTATGGACATGGATGGGAACGAGTTCGTAAATCCCGTAAACTAAGACAGGCTTAAACATTATCATGTTTAATTCAAAAGAAATAAATCAGAAAAGCAATACACCAAAAAAAATACTTACGTGATAATTACCTGCCTTTTGGTCTTTTACTGATCGGGCAAAAATTAGGGTAACACCCGACAGTTGGTATCCTGCGAACCAACCGTGCAAAAATTAGGGGATGAGACAAACCCGCTAGATCGAAAACCCAAAAAGGGCAATCTAGGCAAAAGTTAGGGTATGTGATCGAAGAGCGAGTGCCTTCTGGAAAACCGATCTCGGCTAGTTGGCACCGTGAGTTAAATCAATGGGAATGTCAACTAAACATCATGTACTTTATTTTATCTCAATTAATAAAAGTTCTCTTTTATTAAAATCTAAATGCTTATACTTATGTGGATCATGTATTCATAAGATTAAGACAACTTCAGCAAGCCTCGGACAGAGTTCGTTTTATTTCATTTAAAAATATTAAAAAAAGGGAAAAAAGAGAGACCTGATGGTTCTGACAAAAGCAAGACTCAAATCGAACTTCCCGCATCATCATCATGGTACCAAGAGATCCACCTCGGTGTGCTAGTAGAAAAGGGGTCCTCTCCCTGCTCCACATGTTCCCCCTCAAAATAGGCCCATGACTGCTTCCGACGGGTCGGCAAGTCTCTTATCTCGGCAAGCCATCCCCTGTAGTGTGTGTCAGTTTCGACGGTTTCTATATGATCATAATCCAGAATCTCAAATACACCACTTCTCCCGAATATGATTGACCCACCTAGCTTTGTAAACTTCGATCTGGTTATGGGGTAGTTTGATTGGGACTCTTTACCTCTTGCCATACTGACGACACAGCCGGTAAGGGGTATAAAATGAAGATTTCTCTAGACCTATCAGTTGAACACATGCTCCCCAAGATTCTATAACCACATCCTGAATTATCCACCATGGACTAACCCACTGAACCTGATCATCAGTATACCCCCTCAAAATAGGCACCCAATCATCATATGTCAACTCATCGAAATCAGCCCGCATAAGCCCTCTTTCCCTCGGATGGACAGGAAGATACTTTTTCGGATTCCTTCGTGGCGCCTCCCTCAACTTCAGCTTCTCCATCAGCCACAACTATAATTCAAAACTCAGGTAAGGATTGGGGAAGGAAATATGCGGGATCAGAAAGAACAAAGGGTACCTATAATAGTAAGAGTTGATCTCCGATAAGTGACGAGTCAACAGAAGTAGCATCCATGTTCAACAAAACATCGGCCAATACAGGAGAAGCCCCTGTCGACATAGGGCTGATGAGTGAAATCAGCCTGAGAGGGGCACTCGGGCTCACTCTGCACATAAATTCCACCATGAGTACTAATGCCACCATAAATGGCCAAGCAGGATGGGATCGGGGCACTCCACGACACCACTCTAGAACTGCTCTAAGCTGAAACCCAGGTTTATCGGGTAACTGAGATAGAAATGGGTCCACAGAATCCAAATTCTATAGCCCTCATGGAATTCCATCTATGCTAAAGTAAAAGTCCGGCAACGCCAATGAAACACGTTAAGGACACGGTGTCCCTAAAATAGCGTGGAATTCTTCGAGTAAGGGGTAAAGCTCGAACGATGAAAATTGGAAAACATGGTCCATTAGATCCTAAAAAGACAGTGCCACTCAAAGGAATTCACGGCTTACAGGCCATCCCACGACATATCAAAATCCTTAAACCCTGAATTTTTCAAGCCTTTTCCAGTCTGTATTCCTCAGACTCTATAGAAAATCCCATAGCTTTTGATTATGGGTTGCCATGACAGGAATGGATAGAATAGTCAAAATTAGATTGCTGGAAAACTAATGTCGCTGGTGATATGGGTGATGCCGCCGGTGATGTAAATGATGCCGCCGGTGATGTGGACCAATTTGGGCGATATCAGGTGATACCGCCGGTGATATGGACTTTCAGACAGCCCAGTATATATTATTCGGGCTGGATGAGTTTGGGCAATATGGGTCATACCGCCGGCGACATAAAGTGAATTTTTTGGTGACATCAGAAGCATTTCTTCTATTTCAGACCTATAAAAACCTGTAAACAATCCTATACTACGTTTCTAATGCCTTTCCAAATAGTGACTCATTCTTATTCAAAATAAAAAGCCCGAAGGCATAAACCATCCAAAAAATTCTGAATATTTAAACCACGAAAGAAACAGAACCCAACAGAAAGAAAAAACCAAATTATTCCAACCCTAATGTATCAAGGGTATAAATAAGCGAATAAAAAAAAGAGAGCAAAATAAACTAAGCATGCCCGCCACTACTGGCCGGGCGAGATGAAACATCTTCGGGACTCACAAGCCAGTCATCTACATCGTCCTCTTCCCTTCCCTCCGTCATGGGCACACTGCTAGACTCCTCGGCCACGACAGGTAGGCATCGGCCGGCAGACATCTTGTTCCCTCTATGACTGGTACTACCGGGGTATGGACTGCCTAGGTTTTGCTTACTTCTCCATTCCTGAATGGTAGCTGCCAGCTGACCCTCAAGGTCTCTCACATGATGCTATAGGTCTGCAGTCTCCTCCTCGTACCGCCGTCGGGCTGCATTAGCATCTGACAAGGTAAGGGCCAAGAAATCCTGCAAACTAGAGAAAATATCAATAATGCATATCATTCATAACATCCATAAATGCATCCCATCTTAACATATGCATAAAATACCTGAGCAAGGAGCGACTGTCTGATGAGTGTATCCCGGAGAACAAAATTCCGCATCACCTGGAAAATCCAAAAGGCAAATCATCAGACACCCTCCTTCAAGGCTAAATAAGATAATAATTAGGCCTTACGTAAGTGGTATTTTCGGGCATGAAAATTGGAGCTTGCCGGCTCGAGCCTATATTCCTAGGGAAGAACTCACCTCAGGAATTCATCAGCAAAAATGTGGTTTCCAATGGATTGACTAGACGCCGCTCCATAAAGTTTATGCCCTCCTGCACACTATAGTGCCATGTCCCACTCTGGTTATCCCAGCCTCTCTTCCTCGTAGGTTCCTGAAAAACATGAAAGCCATACGTCAACAACGTTCCTAAATGATTTCAAAATCATACACACAAGCACAATTATACCTCAAAAGAACATTGCTCCCCTTAAGACATTGGCGCACTCCCGCTAGCTACGTCCATGCCCACCTCATCCTCCCCCTTGGGGTAGATCGCAACATCCCCTTCAAGCGCCTCATCCTCATCATCATCTTCCTCCTTGACATCCATAATGCCTTTGAGGCGCCTTTTCTCATCCTCTAACCATTGTTCATTATGGTACTCCATCGTACCATTTCCATGAATGTGAGGACACACAGGGAGTAGACGCTACAGAAGCTGCTCGTAGAGGCCAGGGATGCTAGGGATCACTCGGCCGTTCCCCTCAATATAATCAGCCTTGTCAGCCTTAGAGGTGATCACTATATGGGGCCACCGTAAGCCCCTAAGAGGATCAACAGGCACTAGTCTAGCAGCCACCGGGACAAACCTCCAGCCCCGGATGTGCTCACCTAGGTACCACTGCTAGGACGGAGGGCACTCAATCACGAACCAGCGATCATCTACCTCCCTCCTGACCCTTACAACCTGTACTAGATTCTCTACCACATCGAAAGGATCCAGGACAAGCTATATCAAAACAACCAATATAAGTCCATAAGCGATTTTTGTTTTATCTAAATGTAAAAACAAAGACTAAATCCAAAATTGCATACCGAGCTCAACCGCACGCTCCTCAAGACCTCCCTATATTTCATAGGGTACTTGGCCTTCCCACCGATGCCCTTGCACCAGTGAGCGAGGAGTGAGAGCCCGGCGGCACAATCTTCTTAAACTCCACCAGCGGGAGGATTTGATGCTCGAAGGCCCAGGCCTGTATAAATAACGACCAATTAATTCAAAAAGCATCATACAATAAATGAGAACGTGTACTATTAAGTAAAATACTTCCAAAGAGATGTACTTAGAGTAACAGGTGGCAAAGACGAAGGGCTTTCTCCTTCTTTCGGGATCCTACGTCCAGCCCATGGTACAGTTTAGCCAAGATGACCCTCAGCCAATTTTTCCTCCTAATGCTCGGCATATCTTCCACAGCAGTTATGAGCACATAATTGATCTTACTCCCCGAGATTGGGAAGAACAGCACAATAAGCAGAGAAATCATAAAGGATTGGACACAAGCCTCCCTCTCATCCTCGGGCACTACATCCGCCCAGGTCTAGTAATGGTACAACTCTCTATAAGACAGCCACCTAGAAATGGGCTTCAGACCAAACAACTCCTTCACCCACCTCACCACGGGCCTCTCAACATGGTACTTATCCATGTAATCATCAAAATGTATGACCTCATCCGTCCAAGGGAGGCCGATCATGGCTACGATGTCAGAAGGTGTAATCGTAGGTTCCCCGAAGGAGAAGTGGAAAGTATGGGTGGTCTTGGACCACCTCTCGGTTAGGGCCATTACTGCTGAATGAGAAAGCCTAGGCATCAGCATTGGTAATATCCGGGCCAAGTCCTCGAACCCTGTGTCATTGATGGCAAGCGCTAGATCAGGGTCATTCTCCAAAATGTGATACCACCATTCACCAATGGTGCCCATTCCCCCTGTATAGGTCAGTTCATACAGCTGCAAAATTAAAAAAACAAAACGGATCAGTCCTGCTTATTTTTCATTAAAAAGCTGCTGATGTCGCTTCTGTTAAAAGTGATGTCATCGACGGCATCACTCCATACCGCTAGCAGCATGGTTAATGCCACCGGTGATATCACCTTAAATAGAAGCGACATCAGACTCCTATAAGCCTTTTTGCAAGGACTGATGCCACTAGCGATATCGCTCATGTCACCGGCGACATCACTATGTGCGGGCAGAACCTGTTTTTCCCCAAAATCGCACCCATCCTACCAAAACCACAAAAATCGCAATCAATCAAACAATTAGCCCGAAAATGGTAAAAATCAATCCTAAAGCATGAAATATAGTCAATCTATTTCACACTTAAAACTCCTATCATGGCACGATTTCAAATCTAAAGCCAAACCAAACCGAACCCAAAAAAGAAAAGATTCGGGTTTTGTGAGATTACCTAAACGTAGCAAAGGTGCTTCTCCTTCTTTAGGGTCAGATTGGTGATGGGAGAATTGATGCCATACCCATACATTTAGGCCGTCTCCTTCAGGCCATATGCAGTAGAAACGGAGGGGATTTTCAATCCCTCAATGGAAGAATTGGGCAGGCTCTCCCTAGCCTTGGTCGATTTGCCCCTAAAAGCCTTGGTAATTCTCTTCATGATTTGAAAGAAAAAGAAAAAAAATCAAAAAACTTTGGAGAGGAGAAGAAGAGGAGGTATGGATTTTGAATAGTGAGGAAGAAAGGAGTTTCAATTCCTTTTAAACTGCCATGTGGAATTTGAGGAGTTTTAATTTATCTGAAACTATCCATTCATGCCGCCAGCGGCATCACTCATGCCGCCAGCGACATCATTCATGTCACCGGCTACATCGCCTCTTTCAATTCAAATTTTGAAATTATCTGACCAGTCAAAGCTGCCACATGGCACTCATGTTGCCGATGATATAGATTCATACCGCCAGCGACATCATTCATGTCGCTAGCGACATCACTCCTCCAATTCAGATTTTTGCATAAGTCCGACCCAAGGGCAACCAATCTATAAAATATGAAACCCGACCAAGGGACAATTTCCCCACGAAGCATAAGTCCAACCAAAGGGCAACCAATCTACAAAGCATAAAACCTGACCAAGGGATAATTTCCCCGCGAAGCATAAGTCCGACCAAAGGGTAATCAATCTATAGAACATAAAACCCGACCAAGGGACAATTTCCCCATGAAGCATAAGTCTGACCAAAGGGCAACCAATCTATAAAGCACAAAACCTAAACAAGGGACAATTTCCCCACGAAGCATAAGTCCGACCAAAGGGTAACCAATCTACAAAGCATAAAACCCGACCAAGGGACAATTTCCCCGTAAAGCATAAGTTCGACCAAAGGGCAACCAATCTGCAGAACATAAAACCCGACCAAGGGAAAATTTCCCCGCAAAGCATAAGTCCAACCAAAGGGCAACCAATCTACAAAGCACAAAACCTGACCAAGGGATAATTTCCCCGTGAAGCATACGTCCGACCAAAGGGCAACCAATCTATAAAATACAAAACCCGACCAAGGGACAATTTCTCCGCAAAGTATAAGTCCGACCAAAGAGCATCCTTTATACAAAACTTAAGCCCAACCAAGGGGTAACTCCTCCACAAAGCTGTTGGTATGCTGGAGGCTGATGCCACCGGCGGCATTAGCCATGCCGCCGGCGGCATCACCATAGTGCTGGCAACATGGTGATACCGCTGGCGGCATTACCATGTCGTCGGCGGCATGGCCCAAAAAGGGTCCCTCCACAGACAGCCTTTGGGCCACTTTCGGCGGAATTAGTCAAAAAGGCCTAAAAAAGCACCCATTTCACCTATAAAAGGACACCTTGAGCTGCATTTTAGGAGGGGGAACAAGAGGGAATTTGGAGGTTAGGATTTTTTAATGTGGGAATAGATTTTAGTGAGATAAGAACTAGATAAAATAGAAAAAAGGATTCCGATCCATTTTACCTGGTTTTTCTTCTTTGAATTCTTTGATTATGAGTTTGAAGTTAGAAAGTCTCCAAGTTAAAATCAACTTGATTTAATTTAGAAACCAAAAGCACTTAAATTTACTGCCAAGTCGTCATAACAAGCTCCCCGAAGGTGTTTCTTTCGGTTCACAAAGAGGTGGATTCACAACCTCGAGGTAAAAATCTTAAGTCTCATAGCTCTTTAGCACTAATATTACTGATTTGTGTTAATTTTTATCAATTTATATTCATTTTTAGGTTTTCGGTCATTTTTTTTACT
Organism: Euphorbia pulcherrima; assembly: GCA_947683365.1. Lineage (NCBI taxonomy): Eukaryota > Viridiplantae > Streptophyta > Magnoliopsida > Malpighiales > Euphorbiaceae > Euphorbia > Euphorbia pulcherrima. The sequence continues at coordinate 50,250,498 of CANTUS010000001.1, read as the reverse complement.
GCCACTACTGCTGCCTACAAGCTGATATTGCCGGTGACATAACTGATGTTGCCAGCGACATCATCCACGTCGCCTGTGGCATCAACCATGTCGCCGGCAACATCAATTATATCATCAGCGATATGACTTTCTGGACAATAGTTTTATTTTCATTTATTCCCGGATTAGCTTATTTTCTAAAGTTAGAACATATAATGTAATGAAGAAGTCTAAAATCTCTTGCAAACAGAGCCCATCCCGTAATGTGTGGGTATTTTCATTTATAATCCTGTTAAAGTAATGATTGAGCCTAAAATTTGATTAAAAATGGAATTTTCCCGAAAATGCCGTTCAAATCTCATTTTAACCACCCGACCGGGCTTTATAATATTGTAAATAAAATATGCTATACCCGTGCTAACAATTTTCTGTAGGCAGACGTATATCAGATATTCAGGTATTTTATTTATTGCATAGAAAAATGTATAGGACTTGAAAACCTTGTAATAATTTTACTTTCCACACTCTTTTTTTTACGGCTGTAAATATTTTATTCATTGCTTCAATCACTTGATAAATGCGAAAATAACAAAATAACTAAAAACACAAATAAACATGATGGATTAAACCGATTAAGAAGGAATGAAGTATCTTAACTTGGCCTAATGAAAAAAAGATAACATCATCCAAACTCGAAATCTCTAATTAAGGTATGGTCCAACCACCTGATGGGAAAATCATACCAAAAATTTCCTGGTTGAGCTGAATCGGGTGGCGACTCTATTTTAAGTATGGGATTTCAATCTCATATCTTTTAAGCACTAAAATATGCAAAATCATTTTCCAAACACTTTACGTGCACCCCCCTGTCATTCAGGAGGTTGGCCCGACCAGGCTCAGCCCCGCGGCCGCTGCATGAAAAGTCGTCTGCTCATAAGGGGGATAACCATAAATTGGCTAATTCCGCTGCTGGGAGATGGGGGGATGTCCCTAGATTGGTGGGGGGATGACCCTTGGTTGACTCCGCTACTGGGGAGTAAAGTAATATCCTTTGGTAAAACCTCTTCTACTGGGGAATTCTTTCGTGGTAAGATTTATTTTGGGGAAGAATTCTTGTGCTAGGATGGACCTGTACACAAAAATCATCTTTATTGGAGATCAATTCGAAAATGGCTTACCTTGATTCTTGATTGACTTTTGTGAGAACAAAAATACTTTTGCCCCTTCAATCAAGGATCAAGGTGAGCAAGGGGGCTAACCCCGAATATAACTAAAATATAGAGTTTAGGAGAAGTCAGGTTGGCCCCGATTCTGGACTAAATGTGCCCCTATAAAGGTCTTCAAAATGTTGTGATATAAGTGGGTTCCTTTCTTGAGGTGAACTCCTTTCCTTGGTGTTCTTTTCTTAAGGCGAACATCTCTCCTTTGCTGTGTGTATCCCTTTCTTAAGGCGGATGACTTTCCTTTAACTGATGCTGGTGTATCCCTTTTCTAAGGCGGATGACTTCTCCTCATATCCCTTTATCAAGGCAGATCGACTTTCCTAGTTTAATTGTGAGCGTACGACCTTTTCCTCACCCGGTGCGACAGCGTGAGATGCGTCGCATGAGGGAAAAAACAACTGGCACTGTGAAGTATGTCAAGGGATTGATCCTCATTTTAAGTGTGATGAAAGCACTGATGTTAAAGTTGGATTTAAGTCCAATTTAGGTGTTAAAGAATAAGAGATCAAAATTCCGTACTTAAAATAGAGTGGCCACCCGGTTTAGCTTAATTGGGAAATTTTAGTACGATTTTCCCACCAGGTGGTAGACCGTACCTTAAGTAGAGATTCCGAGTTTGGATGATTTTATCTATTTTTCATTAGGCCAAGTTAAAATATTTCATTCTTTCTTAATCGGTTTAATCCATCCTATTTATTGTATTTTTGGTTTATATGTTATTTTCGCGTTTATCAAGCATCGAAGGGATAAATAAATTATTACAGTCATCCAAAAGTAAATGCAAAAATTGAAATTATTATAGGGCTTTCAAATCCTATACATTCTCTATATGATAAATAAAATACCCGAAGGCCTAACATCTATCTAACCTAAATCTACCTGCACAAAATGGTTAGCACAGATACGACACGTTGTGCGAGATACATCACGAATCATGTAGTCAGCAAACAAAAAAAACCCGAGTTAGCATGAACATGGCATAAGTATTTATATCATTATAAAGCCCGGTTGGATGGCTAAAATAAGATTTGAACAGCATTTGAGGAAAATTCCATTTTTAACCAAAATTTTGACTCAATTGTTATTTTATCCAGATTATTAGTAAAAATGCCACATGGTATGGGGTGGGGTCTATTTTCAGAAGGTTTTGGACCTCTATCGTTGGACTGTGTATCCTAGCTTTGGAAAATAAACTAGGTCAGAAATGAACAAAATAAAATAACTATCCAGAAGGTCATGGCGCTGGCAACATGGCTGATGATGCCGGCGACATCAATGATGTCGCTAGAGGCATCAGTCTGTAGGTAGGTTGTATGGCTTTCTGAGTACCATAAAGAAAGGGTCCTATAAGAAAGTGAGGCCTCTGGGGAATGTGATATCGCTAGTGGTATCATTGATGTCTCTGGCGACATGAGTGATACCAGCAGTAGTAGGTAATGGTCGAAAAATGACCGAAAACCCGAAAACAAATGTAAATCAACAAGAATTAGCATAAACCAGCAATATTAATGCTAAAGAGCTTCGAGACTCAGGATTTTTACCTCGGGGCCGTGAATCCACCTCTTTGTGACCCAAGAAACACCTCCGGGGACCTTGTAATGATGATTTGGTAGTAAATTGGGTACTTAAGTCTCTAAGTTCCTATTTAGATTGATTTTAACCTAATGTCTACTAATTTTAAACTCACAATCAGAGAGTTCAAAGAAGAAAAACCAGGAAAAATGGATTGAGAATCCTTTTTCCTACCTTTTCTAATTCTTATCTCATTAAAATCTATTTTCGCACTCTAGAATTCTATAAATTCAAATTTCAGATTGTTCTTGTGTTCTCCTCCCTCTTTTTGAAACCCTAAGGTGTGTTTTTATAGGCAAATTGGGGTGGTCTTCGAGACTTTTCAACCATTTTCACTAAAATGGCAAAAAAGAGACTATCCCAAGGGAGAAGATGAACCTCTCAGCCATTTTCACCGAAATGGCAAAAAAGAGACTGTCCCAAGTGAGAAGATGAAAGCTGTATGCAGAGCTGGATTTGGCGATGCCATCGGCAACATGGATGATACTGTCAGCGGTATGGGGCGATACCGCTGGCGGCATGGGGCGATACCGCTGGTGGTATAGGGCAATACCGCTAGCGGCATTAGCTTTTAAAAAGCTGACTGCTAGTGGTCCCACAAGCCTAAAAAGCTGCCAAACATAGGTCAAAGGGGTCAAAGTGGGATTTTGGAATTTTAATGATATGTTAATGGGGATTTAGAGATTATTTTAGTTTGGGTGTAAATCATCGGTTCAAGGTCCTATCGGACGCGTTATCGGCCATGTCGAACTGGATTCTACCAAGATTAAAGTTCGTAAGGAACATTATATTAGTAATGAAAATTCTAAACAGAACTTTTATTATGAGGCATCAAAATCGGGTACATGTCATCATCGTCTAATGAGAGGGACTGTAAATTCTCATGCTCACAGGCTGCCCCTCGGGGGATCACTGCTGCCACATGTCAGTATGATCACACGAAAGAGCAAGGGATAGGAATGATACGTGATGGATGACTAGTTTGCTCCTTGGTTGGGCTTGTGCTTTGTGGAAAGGATGCCCCTCGGTCGGACTCGTGCTTTATGGATTGGTTGCCCCTTGGTCGGACTTGAGCTTCGCGGAGAGATTGCCCTATAGTCAGACTTATGCTTTGTCAAGAGATTGCCCCTTGGTCAGACTTATGCTTTGTGGATTAGTTGCCCCTTTGTGGGACTTACGCTTTGTGGATTGGTTGCCCCTTGGTCGAACTTATGCTTTGTCAGAGATTGCCCCTTGGTCGGACTTATGCTTTGTGGATTAGCTGCCCTTTAGTCAGACTTATGCTTTATGGATTGGTTGCCCCTTGGTCGGACTTGAGCTTCACGGAGAGATTGCTCCTTGGACGGACTTATACTTTATAGATTGGCTGCCCCTTAGTCGGACTTGAGATTTGGGGAGAGAATGCCCCTTGGTCGGACTTATGCTTTATGGATTGGTTACCCTTTGTTGGATTTATGCTTTGTAGATTGGTTGCCGCTTGGTCGGACTTCAGCTTTGCCGAGAGATTGCCCCTTGGTCGGACTTATGCTTTATGGATTGGTTGCCCCTTAGTCGGACTTGAGCTTCGCGGAGAGATTACCCCTTGGTCAAACTTATGCTTTATGGATTGGTTGCCCCTTGGTCGGACTTATGCTTTGTAGATTGGTTGCCCCTTGGTTGGACTTGAGCTTCGCGGAGAGATTGCCCCTTGGTCGGACTTTTGCTTTGTGGATTGGTGGAGTGTAGTTCCTACAATGAGCAACAAGTAAAAGATCAGACCGATTCTTGAATGACGTTTTTATTGCTTGATCGATTTTGTGAAATAAAAATATTTTTGCCACTTCAATCAATAGTAAATCATAATAATGAAGAGTACAAGGGTTTTAGAAGTCCTGGAAGTGATAGGATGGTAGTTAAAAGCGACGTGTGCAAGGTCACGTTAAGATCTTAGAGGGGAGAACCCAAAGATGACATGTCAAGGTCATGCCAGGACCTTCAGTTGGCTTTTGAAGGTTAGAATGTACAAAGCCATTCCATAATCTCTAATGATGTTCCAGGGGATGGATCCGAACATCGATATGTACAGGATCATACCGTAATCTCTGGTTAGTGAATAGGGTGTGAACCCAAAGGGTGATACATACAGAAGCTGTATCAGAGACCTTCAGTTGGCATTCTAGGAGTTAACCCAAAGGGTGACACGTATAGAGCCTGTGTCAGGGACCTTCAGTTGGCATTCTAGGAGTGAACCCAAAGGGTGATACATATAGAGCCTGTATCAGGGACCTTTAGTTGGCATTTTGGTGGTGAACCCAAAGGGTGATACGTACATAGACTGTATCAGGGACCTTCAGTTAGCGTTCTGGGGGTGAACCTAAAGGGTGATACGTATAGAGCTTATATCAGGGACCTTCAGTTGGCATTCTAGGGGTGAACCTAAAGGGTAATACGTGAAGAGCCTATATCAAGGACCTTCAGTTGGCGTTTTAGGGGTGAACCCAAAGGGTGATACATATAGAGCCTGTATCAGGGACCTTCAGTTGGCATTCTAGGGGTGAACCCAAAGGGTGATACGTACAAAGCCTGTATCAGGGACCTTCAATTGGCATTCTGGGGGTAAAATTAAGGGTGATACGTATAGAGCCTTTATCAGGGACATTTAGTTGGCATTCAAAGGGTGAACCTGTAGGGTGATATGTATAGAGCCTGTATTAGGGACCTTCAGTTGGCATTCTAGGGGTGAACCCAAAGAGTGATATGTATAGGACCTATATCAGAGACCTTTAGCTGGCATTCGAAGGGTGAACCTGAAGGGTGATACGTATAGAGCCTGTATCAGGGACCTTCAGTTGGCATTTTGGGGGTGAACCCAAAGGGTGATACATACAGAGCCTGTATCAGGGACCTTCAGTTGGCATTCGAAGGGTGAACCCGAAGGGTGATACGTACAGGGCATGTATCAGGGACCTTCAATTGGCATTCCAAGAGTGAACCTAAAGATTGACATGTACAGGGTCATACTATAATCTCTAGGTAGCGTACATAATGATTATATTGGGTTTGCGGTTATGGATTGTACCTACGAAGAGTAGAATGAGAACAAGATTAGACAGATTTTAGATGACGTTTTTACTACTTGATCAATTTTGTGAAAACAAGATCTCTCAAGGGAAAATCCCTATGGAAGTAGGGATACATGGGGAGCAGGCACTGCTAGTGCCGCTCATAGGAGCCCAAATGCTAGGGATGACCCAACCATTCTCCTCGATATAGTCAGCTTTATAAGCCTCAGATGTAATCACCAAATGGGGCCACCATAAACCCTTAGGAGGATCAGCGTGCACCGGCCTAGCGGCGATAGGGATAAATCTCCAGTCCCTAACCCGCTCTCCCAGGTACCACTGCTATAATAGAGGGCACTCAATCATAAACCGACGGTCATCCACCTCCTTCCTGACCCTTGTAACTTCCAGTAGGTTCTCTCCATGTGAGATGCACTAGACGAGGGAAAAAATAACTGGCGTTGTAAAGCATGCCAAAGGATTGATCCTTATTTTAAGCATGATGAAAGCACTGATGTTAAAGTTGGATTTAAGTCTAATTTAGGTGTTAAAGAATACGAGATTAAAATCCAGTACTTGAAATAGAGTTGCCTCCCGGTTCAGTTCAACCGAGAAATTTTGGTACGATTTTCCCATCAGGTGGTAGACCATACCTTAAGTAGAGATTCCGAGTTTGGATGATGTTATCTATTTTTCATTAGGCCAAGTTAAAATATTTCATTCTTTCTTAATTGGTTTAATCCATCCTAATTATTGTATTTTTGGTTTATATGTTGTTTTCACGTTTATCAAGCATCGAAGTGATAAATAAATTATTATAGTCATCCAAAAGTAAATGCAGAAAATGAAATTATTACAGGGCTTTAAAATCCTATACATTCTCTATGCGATAAATAAAATACCCGAAGGCCTAACATCCATCTAACCTAAATCTACCTGCACAAAACGGTTAGCAAAGATACGGCACGTTGTGAGAGATATATAACGAATCATGTATAGTTAGCAAACCAAACAAGACCCGAGTTAGAGTGAACATGGCATAAGTATTTATATCGTTATGAAGCCCGACTGGATGGCTAAAATGAGATTTGAATGGCATTTGAGGAAAATTCCATTTTTAACCAAATTTTAGAGTCGATTGTTATTTTATCTAGATTATTAGTGAAAACGCCACACGGTATGGGGTGGGGTCTATTTTCAGAAGGTTTTAGACCTCCATCATTGCACTGTGTATCCTAGCTTCAGAAAATAAACTAGGTAAAAAATGAACGAAATAAAATAGCTGTCCAGAAGGTTATGCCACCAGCGACATCAATGATGTCTCTAGAGGCATCAGTCTGTAGGCAGGTTGCATGGCTTTTTTAGTACCATAAAGAAAGTGTCCTACAAGAAAGTGAGACCTTTGGGGAATGTGATGTCACTAGCGGTATCAGAGATGTCTCTAGTGACATGAGTGATACCGTTTGCAACATCACATGTTTCCGGCGACTTAAATTTCTTGCAGCAGCAGCAGGTAACGGTCGAAAAACAACCAAAAACCTGAAAACAAATGCAAATCAACAAGAATCAGTATAAACCAGCAATATTAATGCCAAAGAGCTTTTAGACTCAGGATTTTTACCTCAGGGTCGTGAATCCACCTCTTCGTGAACCAAGGAACACCTCCGGGGAGCTTGTAATGATGATTTGGTAGTAAATTGGGTACTTAAGTCTCTAAGTTCCTATTTAGATTGATTTTAACCTAATGTCTACTAATTTTAAACTCATAATTAGAGATTTCAAAGAAGAAAAACCAGGAAAAATGGATTGAGAATCCTTTTTCCTACCTTTTCTAATTTTTATCTCCCTGAAATCTATTTTCTCACTCTAGAATTCTGTAAATTCAAATTTCAGATTTTTCTTGTGTTCTCCTCCCTCTTTTTGAAACCCTAAGGTGTGTTTTTATAGGCAAATTGGGGTAGTCTTTGAGACCTTTTAGCCATTTTCACCGAAATGGCAAAAAAGAGACTGTCCCAAGGGAGAAGATGAAAGCTGTCTGCAGAGCCCGATTTGGCCATGCCGTCGATAACATGGATGATACCGCCGGTGACATGGGGTGATGCCATTGGTAGCATCAGCTTTTAAAAAGCTGACTGCCAGAGGGCCCACAAGCCTGAAAAGCTGCCAAATATGGGTCAAAGGGGTCAAGGTAGGATTTTTGAATTTTAATGATATTTAATAGGGATTTAGAGGTTATTTTAGTTTGGGCATAAATCATTGGTTCAAGCTCCTACCGGACGCATTATCTGCCATGTCGAACTGGATTCTACCAAGAATAAAGTTCGTAAGGAACATTATATTTGGTAATAAAAATTCTACAGATAACTTTTATTATGAGGCATCAAAATTGGGTACACGTCATCATCATCTCGCGAGAGGGACTATAAAATCCCGTGCTCACTGGCTACCCCTCGGGGGATCACTGATTCTATATGTCAGTATGATTGTACAAAAGAGCAAGGGATAAGAATGATACCTGATGGATGAATGGTTTGCCCCTTGGTCGGACTTATGCTTTGTGGGAAGGATGCCCCTCGGTTGGACTTGTGCTTTGTGGATTGGTTGCCCCTTGGTCGGACTTGAGCTTCATAGAGAGATTGCCCCTTGGTAGGACTTATGCTTTATGCAGAGATTGCCCCTTGTTTGGACTTATGCTTTGTAGATTGGTTGCCCTTTGGTCAAACTTGAGCTTCGCAAAGAGATTGACCCTTGGTCGGACTTATACTTTATGGATTGGTTGCCCCTTGGTCGGACTTATGCTTTGCGGAGAGATTTCCCCTTAGTCGAACTTATGCTTTGTGGATTGGTTACCCCTTGGTTGAACTTATGCTTTATAGATTAGTTGCCCCTTGGTCAGACTTATGCTTTGTAGATTGGTTGCCCCTTGGTCGGACTTAAGCTTCACTGAGAGATTGCCCCTTAGTCGGACTTACGCTTTATGGATTGGTTTCCCCTTGGTCGGACTTGAGCTTCGTGGACAGATTGCCCCTTGGTCGGACTTATGCTTTGTAGATTGGTTGCCCCTTGGTCGAACTTATGATTTGTAGATTAATTGCCCCTTAGTCGGACTTGAGCTTCACGGAGAGATTGCCCCTTGGTCGGACTTATGCTTTGTGGATTGGTTGCCCCTTGGTCAGACTTGAGCTTCGTGGAGAGATTGCCCCTTGGTCGGACTTATGCTTTATGGATTGGTTGCCCCTTGGTCGGACTTATGCTTTGTAGATTGGTTGCCCCTTGGTCGAACTTGAGCTTCGCGGAGAGATTGCCCCTTAGTCGGACTTATGCTTTATGGATTGGTCGAGTGTAGTTCCTGCAATGAGCAACGAGTAAAAGTTCAGACCGATTATCGAATGACGTTTTTACTGCTTGATCGATTTTATGAAACAAAAATATTTTTGCCCCTTCGATCAATAGTAAAAATGTAATTATGAAAAGTACAAGGGTTTTAGAAGTCCTGGGAGTGATAGGATGGCAGTTGAAAGTGACGTATAAAGGGTCACATTATGATCTTAGAGGGGTGAGCCCAAAGGCGACATGTACAGGGTCATGCCGGGACCTCCAGTTGGCGTTTAAAGGTAAGAATGTATAGGGTCATTCCACAATCTCCAATGATGTTCCGAGGGATGAATTCGAAGATCGGTATGTACAGGGTCATGCCGTAATCTTTAGTTAGTGAACAGGAGGTGAACCTAAAGGGTAATACATACAGAGCCTGTATCAGGGACCTTCAGTTGGCATTTTAGGAGTGAACCTAAAGGATGACACGTATAGAGCCTGTGCCAGGGACCTTCAGTTGGCATTCTGAGGGTGAACCCAAAGGGTAATACGTACAGAGCCTACATCGGGGACATTCAGTTGGCGTTCTAGGGGTGAACCTAAAGGGTGATACATACAGAGACTGTATCAAGGACCTTCAGTTAGCATTCTAGGGGTGAACCTAAAGGGTGATATGTACAGAGCCTGTATCAGAGACCTTCAGTTGGCATTCTAGGGGTGAACCCAAAGGGTGATATGTATAGAGCCCATATTAGGGACCTTTAGTTCGCATTCTAGGGGTGAACCCAAAGGGTGATACGTATAGAGCCTATATCAAGGACCTTCAGTTGGCGTTCTGGGGGTGAACCCGAAGGGTGATATATACAGAGCCTATATCAGGGACCTTCAGTTGGCATTCTAAGGGTGAACCCAAAGGGTGATATGTACAGAGCCTGTATTAGGGACCTTCAGTTGGCATTCAAAGGGCAAACCCAAAGGGTGATATGTACAGAGCCTGTATCAGGGACCTTCAGTTGGTGATCTAGGGGTGAACCCAAAGGGTGATATGTATAGAGCCTGTATCAGGGACCTTCAGTTGGCATTCAAAGGGTGAACCCAAAGGGTGATACGTATGGGGCATGTATCAGGGACCTTTAGTTGGCGTTCTAGGGGTGAACCCAAAGGGTGATATGTATAGAGCCTGTATTAGGGACCTTCAGTTGGCGTTCTAGGGGTGAACCCAAAGGGTGATACTTGTAGAGCCTGTATTAGGGACCTTCAATTGGCATTTGAAGGGTGAACTCAAACGGTGATACGTACAGAGCTTGTATCAGGGACCTTCAGTTGGCATTCTAAGAGTGAACCTGAAGATTGACATGTACTGGGTCATGCCATAATCTCCGGGTAGCATACAGAATGATCATATTGGGTTCGCGGTTGTGGATTATACCTGCAAAGAGTAGAATGAGAACAAGAGTAAATAGATTTTAGATGGCATTTTTACTGCTTGATCGATTTTATGAAACAAAAATATTTTTGCCCCTTCAATCAATAGTAAAAACGTAATAATAAAAAGTACTAGGGTTTAGAAGTCTTGGGATGTCGGGGCTAGAGCCGGGATTTCCTCGAGGATGGCTGAAAAAAAGTAGGGGGAGGAGTTGATATCGCCGGTGATATGGATGATGTCGCTGGAGATTTAATGTGATATCGCCAGCGATGTGAGTGCCATATGGCAGCTTTGACTGGTCAAACACATTCAAAATTCAAATCGGTGGAGGTGTTGTCACCAACGGTATGACTGATGTCGCTGGTGATATGGAATGCACAATTTCAGATAAATTAAAACTACTCAAATTCAGCGCTGCAGTTTAAAAGGAAGTAAAACTCCTTCCCTTCCTCATTCTGCATATACAGAAACCGCACCCCCTTTGCTCCATTCTTCTCCAAACCTTTCACTTTCTTCGCTCTTCCAACCATGAAGAGAATTGCCAAGGCTCTCAAGGGAAAATCCGCTAAGGCTAGGGAGAGCTTACCTGATTCCTCCGTCAAGGGGCTGAAACTTCTCTTGGTTATTATTGCTTAAAATTTAAAGGAGACGGCCAAGATGTATGGGCACGGGATCAGTTACCCTATCACCGAACTAACCATGGATAAGGAGAAACATCTTTCCTACGTCCAGGTAATCCTATAAAACTCAAAATTCTTCTTTTTGGGTTGAGTTTTTATTCGGCTTTAGGCTCAAAATAATGTCGTGATAGGAGTTATAAGTGTGAAATAGATTGATTGCAAACTGATATTGTATGTTTTAGGTTCGATTTTTACTGTTCTTAGGCTTAAGATTCAATTAATTGGGATTTTTATGGTTTTGGGGCGACGAGCACGATTTTTAGGGTAAAACAGGTTCTGCCTACATGTTGCGATGCCGCCGGCGGCATGTGCGATATCGTCAACCTCATCAGGCCTTGCAACAGGACAAAGAAGTGTGATGCCATTTCTGCTCTTAGTGACATCGCCGGCAACATCATCCGTACCACCAGCAGTATTAATGATGTCGCTGACGATATCACTTCTAGCAGAAGTGATATCAGTAACTTTATAGTAAGAAATAAGAGCTAGAAAATGACCCGAGACTTATCTTTTTATTTATGATTTTTGTAGCTGCACGGGTTGACTTACACCGAAGGTATGGGCACCATCGGTGAGTGGTGGCACCACATTTTAGAAAAGGACCCCAAACTCGCGCTTGCCATCAATGAGACGGGTTTTGGAGACTTAGCCCAAATTATACCCATCTTAATGCCAAAGCTTTCCCATCCGGCTGTGATTGCTCTTATAAAGAGGTGGTTCGAAACCACCCATACCTTTCACTTCTCATTTGGGGAGGTGATTATCATGCCTTTTGATGTTGTGGCTATGACCGGCCTCCCATGGACGGATGAGGTCATTCATTTTGACACCTACATGGACAAGTATCATACTGAGAAGCCCGTGGTAAGGCGAGTGAAGTAGCTATTTGGCTTGAAGCCGTCTTAGAGTAGATGTGGTGCTCGAGGATGATAGAGACGCTAGCATCCGCTCCTTTGTGATTTCCTTGCTCACTGTGCTGTTTTTCCTGGTTTTGGGGAGCAAGATCAACTACAGGCTAATATCCGGTGTGGAGGATGTGGTGGGTATCAAGAAGAAGAATTAGCAGAGGGTCATCCTAGCGCAAATGTACAATGGGCTAGATGCAGGTGCTCGAAAGAAGGGGAAGGCCCTCCGTCTCAGCCATCTACTTCTTCAGGTATACCTTTCTTGGAAGCATTTTACTTAATTGTGCATGTTTCATTTACTATAGATGGTTTTGAACTGATCAATTGTTACTTATGTAGGCCTGAGCTTTCGAGCACCAGATTCTTTCGCTGGTCGAGTTCATGAAGCAGGTTCCATCAAGTATAGTCCAACTATAATTTCTCTGACTTCATGCTATGATATGTCAAGGACTTTTGTATACATACATCATATATATATATATAGAAACACATTGATATAAACAAAAGAACAAATGCCTTTATTGATTAAATAAACTATTCGTACTATTACATAATTAAGATATATAGCCTTAATTGCCTTAAGGGCATACATCATATCCAACAAACTCCCACTTGCACTAAGGCCAATTAGCCATATGTTTTAATCCACATGCTTTAACATGCTGGTCATGTTTGACTTGAGTCAATAGCTTTGTCAGACCATCCGCGAGGTTCTGATCAGTGGGTACATATTCTAATCTTATTATCTTAGCATCAATAATCTCCTTGATTATATGATACTTCTTAGATACGTGTTTATTTTTCTGATGAGACCATGGTTCCTTTGCCTGATCTATGGCACCATTATTATCACAATATAAATTAATTGGATTAACAGCCTCAGGCACCACACCGAGATCACCAATAAATCCCTTTAACCAGACAGCTTCTTTTGCTGCTTCACATGCAATAATGTATTCAAATTCCGTGGTTGAATCAGTAATAGTTTCTTTCTTGGAACTCTTCCAGCATACCGCCCAACCATTTAACACATACACAAAGCCTGACTGAGACTTAAAGTCATCCTTGTTAGATTGAAAACTCGCGTCAGTGTAACCTTTTATAGTGAGGACACCTTCTCCATAAATCAAGAACTCATCCTTAGTCCTTCTCAAGTGCTTAAGGATTGCCTTGATGGCCATCCAGTGCTTTTCACCTGGATCTGATTGATATCTGTTCATAAAGCTCAAAGCCTAAGAGACATCCAGCTTAGTATATATCATAGCATACATGATGGATCCTATCGCGGATGCATAGGGTATATCCTTCATGCGCATTCTCTCCTGAGCTGTCTTCGGACACTTAGCCTTAGATAGGTTAATCCCCTTTGTCATCAGGAGATAACCTTTCTTAGAATGCTCAAGGTTGAACCTATTCAACACCTTGTCTATATATGTACTTTGAGAAAGACCTAATAGCCTCTTGGATCTATCCCGGTAGATCTTTATACCTTGTATAAATGCTGCTTCACCAAGGTCTTTCATGGAGAACTTTCTTGACAACCATACTTTAATGTTTTGTAGAAGAGAAATATCATTTCCTATTAGCAGAATGTCATCAATATATAATACTAGAAAAATGAGTTCACTCCTACTAACTTTCTTTTAAACACAAGGCTCATTTTCATTTGGGTAGAAATCCAGTTCCCGGATTGTCCGATCAAACCTTATATTCAAACCCCCGGATGCTTGCTTAAGTCCATAAATGGATCTTTGTAGCTTGCATACCTTTGAGCCATTTTGAGTTATAAAACCCTCAGGTTGTGTCATATACACATCCCGGTCTAAATCTCCATTCAGGAATGCTATTTTTACATCCATCTGCCAGATCTCATAATCGTAATGAGTAGCAATGGCGAGGAGTATCCTTATGGATTTAAGCATGGCTACCGGTGAGAAGGTTTCATCATAGTCAATACCTTCCCGTTGACTATAACCTTTCACAACCAACCTTGCTTTATAGGTAATTACATTACCATCCATGTCTGCCTTCTTCTTGAAGACCCATTTGCACCCAATTGGTCTAACCTCTTACGGTGCATCAACCAAATTCCAAACTTGGTTCTCGTACATGGAATCCATTTCTGATTTCACGGCCTTTTGCCATTTATCAGAATCTGAGCTTTTCATTGCCTCATCATATGTCTTTGGTTCATCATCCTCCAGAAGATATAGTTCCTTATCATCAGTGATGATAAACCCATATCTGTCGGGACCCTTATGAACACGACCTGATCTTCACAATGATTGTGTTTTAACAGGTTGTTCTTAGATCACACTCTCTTGTGTATCTAGAATGGGTTCAATCAATTGATTGTCTATTTCTTTCTCTTGAACTTCTAGTTCAATATTGCTCCCACTGACTTTTGTAAGTAAGTGTTCCTTTTCCAAAAAGTGAGCATTCTGAGACACAAATACCTTTTATGCTTCGGGTTAGTAAAACAGATATCTAGTTGTTTCCTTTGGATATCCAATAAACAAACATTTGCTAGCCTTGGCATTTAGCTTATTTGGCGCTATCCTCTTTACTATAGCAGGACAGCCCCATACTCTTAAGTGACTTAGAGATGGCTTTTTATTACACCATCTTTTATAAGGTGTAAAATCAACTGATTTAGAGGGCACTATGTTTAAGATATAAACTGTGCTCTCCAGTGCAGATCCCTAAAAGGATTTACTAAGAACTGTATGGCTCATCATGGACCTGACCATATCTAATAAATTCCGATTCCTCCTTTCTGACACTCCATTGTGTTGGGGTGTATAAGGAGGGGTCCACTGGGGAACTATCCCGTTTTCCTTTAGATAATCCTGAAACTCCTAACTTAAGTATTCTCCACCTCAATCCGATCAAAGTGTTTTAATACTTTTCTCAAGCTGTTTCTCTACTTTAGCTCTGAATATTTTGAATTTTTCAAAACTTTCAGACTTATGCTTCATCAAGTACAAATAACTGTATCGTGAGTAATCATCAATAAAGGTTATGAAGTAGGAGTATCCTCCTAGTGCCTGAACACTCATTAGACCACACACATCAGTATGTATAAGTTCCAATGTACTTGTGGCCCGCTCACCCTTTCCTTGAAAGGGTAACTTTATCATTTTTCCTTTTAAACAAGGTTTGCAATCACCATAAGACTCTAAGTCTATTGGGCCCAAGTCTCTATGCTTATGCAACTTGGTTAAGCGATCTTTGTTTATGTGGCCTAAACGGCAATGCCATAAGTAGAAGGAATTCTCATTATCTAATTTAAGTTTCTTCACATTGTTTATATTGAAAACTTCTGTTTTAGTATTAAGAGCAAAAATGCCTCCTTTTAATATTCCATAACCATAAAGAATATTATTCAAACGAATCTGACAATTATTATTCGAAAATCAAATTTTAAATCCCTCTGCTGCTAAACACGCAATAGATACAATATTATTAGTAACACTTGGAATGTAGTAACAATTATTCAAAACTAAAACAAGTCCACTTGGCAAAACAAGACTAGAGCTCCCTATGGCTAATGCAGTAACTCTGGCTCTATTTCCCACGTGTAGGTCCATCTCCCCTTTTGTAAGTTTTATATAGTTCCTTAGTCCCTACACAAAAGTATAGATATGAGAACCACAGCCAGTATCTAATACCTAAGTGGATTCTCGCGGAAAAGTAGCAAAGTTTTCAATTACAAACATACCTGAAGTAGACGTCTCTATAGGCTTCTTCTTTAAATGCTCAGAAGTAGGAGCTTTGCAATCCCTCTTCCAATGTCCTGGTTTCCCACATTGGAAGCAGACATACTTAGATGCCTTCTTTTCATTCTTCTTCTTACTGATTCTTTTCTTGGCACCCAGTGCCTGCTTCTTCTTCTTAGAAGCCTTGCCTTTTTCAACCAACATTAGAGGTTTTTGATCCTTCTTGATATGAGGTTCTACTGTTTTCAGCATGTTGTTTAATTTAGGGATAGTAGAATTAATCCTGTTCATGTAATAGTTAGTCACGAAGCCTGAGTAACTATCTATCAAGGACATCAACACAAGGTCAATCCTCAAGTCATGATTCATCTTAAATCCCAATCGATTCAGTTTCTCAAGGTATCCCAAGAGTTTTAGTACATACTGAGAGGCAGAGGTACCAGCCTGCATCATCCCGAAAAGGAGCTTGGAAGTCTCATACCTCTCTGTCCTCTCCCTCTCCAAAAAGAGTTCTTCAAGATGGAGAACCATATCCTCCAAGGGCATGTTCTCATATTGTTTCTGAAGCTCAGGATTTATGGACCCCAACATAATACACATGGCAGTTTCACGATCTTTCCTGTGCTTCAACTAGGTATCATGTTCCACATGACCCTCAACATCAGGTTCTACAGGGAAAAATTTGCTTAGGACATAGGCAATTCCCTTGAATCTGAGAACTATTCTCACGGCTAGGAACTAATCAGAAAAGTTTAAGCCATTCAATTTAGTGTTAAGTAACATACAAAGATCAAAATTTGAAGCCATTTTCAACCTAAGATATAAGAAAAGAAAGGTGTTTAGATATTAGTTTAAGTATATGTATTTCATATGAGGACTTTTAATTAAATACATTTTCCTACTATTTTCTTCGAAATTTACAATAGCCCATTCTATTGAATTTGTGAATTTTAGCCCAGCTAAATTTCCTAGTAGGTAGCATCTATAACTAGTCTATTACAACTCCCAATTTTATGAATCAAGTCATAATAGTAAGTCATAGTTGGAATCCCATTCCATTTGCATCGCATGCAATTGCTAATTCATTCAAGTTCCCTAATCCCAAGGGACGTGTGATCTTATATTAGCATCTCCTTGTATATGTCTTAGATCTGGGCCTAGCCCCCAATTTTATGGTGGACTACCCCAGATCTGTTAAGGCAGACCCTATCTCAAACTTTACAACCAATCAATGTGTACTAGAAGGAACGCTTTGCGTAGCACTTTGATAGCCCAAAGAGATCGTATTATAAATTTGAGTAAGGAAGACTACAACTTGCCTTAGTATATTTACTTTGGGATTTTATTGGTGTTAAACGTCTCACCCAAATCTAGGATTTTATCAGATGGACAAAATTATAATAACTTCTATTAATTCAGGGAATTTATTAATTTATAAGGTCTAACCTTAGGTGGGTTCAGCTCTTTATTATAATTATTCCATCAACTTAGATTATATGCAAAATAATTAACACTTTTATTTGTTATATTTATATTGCATTTCCTTTATGCTTTTATTCAATAAATTTAATTTTTTACTTTGTTATAGAAACATATATAAGCACCATCTTGTATACTAGAAATAAATTAGTTCATATTAATCCCCCGGTTGGTCAATTTAAATTGCACCGATATAGGTTCCCAGGTAGGAGAGGTGCCCTATAAGGAGTAGACACCAAGTTCAATCCTTAGCCAGAACAAACACGGGCACAAACTTGAAGACCAATGGATTCTCTTGAACTAATAAATTTCGTTCTTCTAATTCATGTAAATTGGGAGCATCTATAACCCATGTAATTTAAATAAATTATTGACACTTGTATAATTTGAGTAAGTTGAGCAGGCTTATTCAAAATTATTCATAACCATTTTCTAACCATGAAATGAAAGGCACAAGTTTATATATATTGTTCCAAACAACTAAATAAACAAATCATTTCATTTGAAAAATAATATTTAGTTTGCTTCTAACTTAATTATGCGCTAAATAAGTAGGCTCTGATACCACTGTTGGAAACTGACAGTTAGATTGAACATGCATAAGAGGCATGATGAAAATTCAAAATCTTGTCCCTTTCCCCAGGAAATCCTATTAGTTCCATATAAATTAAATAAAGCCTTAACTAAATAATTCTCTACCTAGGTTAGCATGCTAAAGGACTAGGCATACCATAATTCCAAATTATATCCTAGCACATTTATTTTATACTAAGCATGTGTTATAACTCTAAGTTATAACCTAAGCATAAAATAAACTAAGCATGCAAAATAACCTAAGCATAATTATTAAGTCTAAAAACACTTAAAAAAAGACTTAATAATTAAAAGAGAAAAAGAATTTACCAGTTGAAGCGTGCTTTTGCAGAACCTTCTTGCACAAGCCTCCAATCGTAGGATAACCTCTATCAGTATCCACATGAACCCCACCAACCAAAACCTCCCCGGGAGGAAGAACTACTGCAGAAGCCTCACTCAAAAATATAAACTAGAGGCGCCCTAATAAATTCAGGCTCCTAAAAAATAACTTGCTCAATTACCGGAGAGATTAATTATCTCACTTAGGATTTATGCTTTGAGCTTGGTGCATTTTGAAATGAAAGGGGATAGCCTATTTATAGGCTTGGGGAGCAAAAATTTGCTCCCCATTAGCAATGTGGGATGGGAGTACATGGGTTACAATTCACATGCACGTGCATGGCATGCTGTATGTGGCAAGGCAACCTTGCATTCATGGGCTACCTTTGTGCAGCCCATGAACATAGGCTGCCGCGAACACTGCCCAACAGTTTGATGTATTCCGCGTAACCGAACTTTGTACAAAATATTTCATACTTTTCGGTTTTAACTCGCCAATGCAAAATCTCCTTTAAATCCTTTCAAATCAATATTTATTTTTGACTCTAATAAATTAGTTACCAGTCAAAATAAATTTCTTAGTCCAACCAAAATTGATCTAATCAATTATAATTTATTTATGACTCTAATTAACTAGTTACCGGTCAAAATAAATTCCTTGGTCTATTGAAAATTGATCTAATCAATTTTAAACCAATCAAATAATAATCCAATTATTATTTATGTTATATTTTTGTAATAGAATAAATCTATTAGTTCTTTACTTAGTCCGATGCAGGTCCAATGTGTGTGACCTTATAGGATCCCGAAGTATTGTGCTGTTAAGGCTTAACCAACCCTTGTTCTAACGGAACCATTGGCTCGATGCTCTAGACCATGAATAGAACTCGAATACCTTAAACGACTGTAGTACGCCTCTAGCAAGGGTCTACCATCCCCCATTACTCGGAACGTCATTTATGCTTATGACTTAATCCCGATTAATGCAATAGTTATCCAATGCGATAAATTCCTTCCATTCTTTAATATTAGTACCATCTGGTTTATAGGGTTTGGTTAAAGTGTTAACCCACTAATAGCCAGGTTGCTCCAAGCTATCCCAATCATTTACTTGTTACCGAAGTATATTGCCTTTTACCATAGTGTGTTTGACTAGAAACCATTTCTATCAAACACATACTCTGATCAGAGGTATATGGCAATCATCACTTCAACAAGTGGCCAGGTACAAATCCTTAATATATCCAAAGCGATGGATTCTTTCTGACTACTTAGCTTACCAACATGCTGTCATTACTATACCCGTAATCACCCAGAGCACCTTAAATAAATTAGTGTAGTAATGACCTTAAGTATAGCAATAGTACCACACAAGGCAACTAGCATCTCAAGTATGAGGATATTCACAAAGCTTATTGCATGAAGATAAACACTAACACATTGATATTTATACCAAGTGTTTATCTTACTACGGTCTCCAATATATCTCCCAGATATATCCATGTGTCAAGCTTAAGGCACCACCTTCAGTCTTTAGGAGATTAACTACTTGGACCCTTTCTAAGAAAGTTAACCACATGCTAGTCTTTCCATTTCATCAATATCCTTTCTTGATGAAACTATGACTAGGGATAGTTTAGACATAATCATAATTGCACATGAAGCAGGTTCCATTAAATATAGTCCAACTATAATTTCTCTGACTTCATGCTATGATATATCAAGGACTTTTGTATACATACATTAATGAATATATTTTAACCAGTTATAATATATATATATATATATATATATATATATATATATATATATATATAAACAAAAGAACAAATGCCTTTATTAATTAAATAAATTATTCGTACTATTACATAATTAAGATATATCGCCCTAATTGCCTTAAGGGCATACATCATATCCAACATTCTATACCTTATATACCCCCACTATACACTTTCTATACCTATAGAAATTTTTAGAGTTTTAGTATAATTTTCATATGAGATCTGTGTGTTATGAAATGAGGGGAAAAGGCCCTATTTATAGGGTGAGAGTCAGGTTTGAATGCAATAAACCGCATTCAAGACTTACCTTTTCCCGAAAATGGTAAGAGATAACTTCCAAAAGAGGCTGATTAGGAAATTAGAGGACCCGTAGGGGTGGGGCCCCAACTGTACAAGTACTAGGGGACCCATATAGGTCCCCTCCATGCTTATAGAAGGAACCTGCCCATACGGGTCTGCCAGTGGATCCGTACCACCAGGTAGAACCCGTATGGGTACTTAAGGGCAGACTAGGTCTCCGGACTTTGGCCAAACTCAACTCTGCAGTATTAGGAACACCTCTGATGGACAACACCTAAAAGACATTACATTATATAGCTCTCATCATAGTTTCGTGAGAAGGATCGTTAAAATCTAGTGCTCACAAGAATGTACCACTTAAACTCTACCCAAGTCTAAACTAAGTCCTATAGGGATATACCACTTAAACTTTCCTAGTTCAAGCTGAGTCCTAATCTCACAACTCTCCCAAGTATGAGATTCAACACTTGTTTTATCGAATGGTTTGGTTTTTGAATTCTTCAAGTTTATAAATCACTTGAGAATTCTTACAAACAGATTTGAGTGTTTAGTTCTTGGAGGGATTTTACTGATGGAATTAGCTTGAGTTCTTAATGTAATAGCTTTTTTTTTTGTGAAAAATTAACTATCACATTCTCAACATGTGAAGCTTTCCTTTTATAGGCTTTGATCATAAATGTAGCCGTTGAGGTTGATCTTGAATCTTCACCGTTGATAAGGTATGAGGTGGCGCTTCCAAAGCCATTGATTAATCCATTAAACACATTATTTAACCCATTTGAATTGTTGGGATTGATGCAAAAAGGTGTCAGTAGTCATTTGTTTGGCTTTTTGTGCACTGACAAATTCTAGGCAAGCTTTGTCAGTTACGTGATCTTCACGCGCCTTTTAATTGGTCTAGGTTAAAAAGGTAGTTGCCTTTTTCTCTTTCCAAGGCAGATATTTGACCTTTTTTGGAATGCGCGCAAGTTGTCACTTTTTCATTCTCCAAGGCAAAAAGAAATTTGACTTCAAACCAATGTGGAGGGAAAAGATAATTTTGAAATTTTCCCTTCTGTCTTGAAAGTAGAATCTTTCGGATGTCTTCGGACTCTCACTTATTCGGATACTCTTCAATCAGTCTATCTCTAGATGCTATTTTTAAGGGCTTAGAAGTTATTTTCCTTTTCAAACTTTAATTGGATGCTTTTTATATGGACTTAAGGATTTGTTGTCTTCAATGTGTATCCGGATGCTCTTGTTGGACTTAGAGGTTTTGTTTGCTTCAAACCTGTCCAGACTTATTTTTGGTATGATTCTTCCAGATCATTTTTTCCCAACACAATGAACCAAATGGTACTAATATTAAAGAATGGAAGGAGTTCATCGCATTGAGCAACTATTGCATTAACTAAGATTAAGTCATAAGAACAAATGACGTTCCGAGTAATGGGAAATAGTGGACACTTGCTAGAGGCATACTACAGCCGTTAAAGGTAATCGATTTCTAATTACGGTCTAGAACATCAAGCCAATAGTTCTTATAGAACAATGGTTAGTCAAACCTTAATAGCTTACTGCTTTGAGATCCTATAAGGCCACACACATTAGACTTTCTTCGGATTGAGTAAAGAATTAATAGACTTAGTCTATTACAAGAATATTAAATGTAGAATGTTAGAACATTACTTGGTTAGACCAGAGATTTTATTTATTGACCAATGTGAGGTGCCAATGACGTGTGGGTCTCCCTTGGCGCCTATCGACGAGACCCACTGGGGTGATTGGTTGATTAATTTAGGTGTGATGAAACCTTTTTAGTTCAAGTTTGCACATTTTAACCAATTTTATAAATAAAATAATCGAGACCCAAATCTCGATACAAATGGTAGAGTCGCCACCCAAGTTGTCTACTTAGGAAAGAGTTTTGGTAAGGTTCCCACTGGGCAGGAGACTCATACCTCTTGGATCAGAGATTCGGGTGTCAGATGAGTCACTTATTTCTCATTTAGTTAATTCAAAATTACATTCACCATGTAAAACCGTTTTATTTTCATCATTTAGGGAATTATTATGGAAATCCTATTTTTCTACACTCTTTCACACTCGATTCATGCGTTTACAATTTACAATAAAGCACAACCAATAACTAGGGGGAATAAAAATTATAATTGGGAGAGATAGGGAAATTCCAAAGGAACCTATACATTTATTCTAAGTTATAAAATAAAATAAAATAAATTCCCATGCATCCATAAAGATTAGTATAGTTTATAGCACATCATAAGTCAGCATTTTGTTAAGAAAATGTGATTATGTTAGCTTGGTGGTTTTGCGATCGATAGTGCCCAGACGGCTTCTAGGATCAGAGAGAAATAATGAGTCTTCAGTACATTTTGTTATGAAAACACATTTTAACTTTTTTGGGTTGATTTACTGGATTATTAGTGAAAATGATTGCATGGCAAATGGTGATGATGGATTGATTTTACAGGTTAAAAAGGAGAACTTTAGATTCTTCCTGGGGGCCAGTACCCGTACTAGTGGGTGGGACCTATAAGGGTGCTAGTAGGGACCCGTACGAGTCCTTTCTGGTCTGGAAAGAATTTCAGTTCGATCAAAGACAACAAATAGACAGAAAATTTATATAGATAGGGTGGAATATGAGAAATAACGATAATATAAATGAGATGTGAGTCTCTTTGAAACTTAGGAGCGTACCTTTGCGACGTGAATCTACTTTGAAGTGATCCTGTGTTGAGAGAGAGTCCAGCCTAACATAGATGATGAAATGGTGATTTGAGGAATATTTAGATGAGTATTTTTGTGGACAAAACCTTCCTTAAATCCTAATAAATGAAGTTAAAAATGAATAAAATATGGACAAAACCTCAAGGAATGGGTTTTCTCCTTATTTTATACCTTCTATACCTCAACTATACCCTTTCTATACCTATGAAAACTGCTAGAATTTCATAAACTATATGCTATAATTTCTTGTATATCTTGTGTCTCTTTTACTATATGTTCTCCCTCTAAAATGAGGAAAAAGTCCTCTATTTATTGGGGGAAATTGAGTCTAAACGCAATAAATTGCATTCATGACTTGATTTCTCCTAAAAATAGTAAGGATTACCTACCATAAAGCTAGATTAGGAAAATATTGGACCTGTACAGATCCGAGGGGACCCATATAGGTCCCTCCCAAGCGTATAGGGGACTTGACCTGTACAGATCCATCGGTGGATCTATACCACAAAACATGACCCGTACATGTCCCTGAGGGTATATTAGGTCTCTAGACTTGTCTAGACTCAGCTTTGCAGCAGTAGGAACACCTCTGAAGGATAACCCTTGTAAAAGATTGCATTATCTAGCTCTTATCATTATTTTGTGAGAAGGATCATTAAATCTAGTGCTCGTAGACTGCCCCTTATGGGATCACTGCAGATACGGATCTGTATAATCTTACGATGTGAGCGAGAGTTTAGAAATTATACCTGAGGTGATGATATAGGTGAGTTCCTTTCTTAAGGCGAACTCCTTTCCTTAGCATCCCTTTCTTGAGGTGGACAACTTTCCTTCGCTAATGCATATCCCTTTCTTAAGGTAGATGCCTTTCCTTTGCCAATGCGTATCCCTTTCTTGAGTCAGATTACTTTCCTTTGTCAATGCGTATCCCTTTCTTGAGGCGGATGACTTTCCTTTTCCAATGCATACCCCTTTCTTGAGGCGGATGACTTTCCTTTGCCAATGCGTATTCCTAGTGACCCTATTGGGGAAGGTGTGTATCCATTTCTTAAGGCGGATTGAATTTCCTGACTGATGGTGTATCCTTTTCCTAAGGTGGATGACTCTCCTTGTATCCCTTTCTTAAGGCGGATTGAATTTCCTAACTGATGGTGTATCCTTTTTTGAAGGCGGATGACTCTTCTCATATCTCTTTCTTAAGGCGGATTGACTTTCTAGAATGATGATGGTGTATCACTTTCCTAAGGCAGATCGACTTCCCTGGTTGATGGTAGTGCATCCCTTTCCTAAAGTGGATCGACTTTCCTGGCTGATGTATCCCTTTCATAAGGCAGATGACTTTCCTCGTATCCCTTTCTTAAGGCAGATGACTCTTCTGCTAGGGATTTTGAATGACCTATAAAGAGGCAACACTCAAACACTGAGTTAGTTATTGCCTGAGATGACACATCTTGATTCTTGATTGACTTTGTAGTGAATAAAATTTTTTTCCCCTTCAATC
Source organism: Euphorbia pulcherrima (assembly GCA_947683365.1). Taxonomy (NCBI): domain Eukaryota; kingdom Viridiplantae; phylum Streptophyta; class Magnoliopsida; order Malpighiales; family Euphorbiaceae; genus Euphorbia; species Euphorbia pulcherrima. Next base: position 50,225,932 of record CANTUS010000001.1, on the reverse strand, counting down.
AAGAATAGAGATGTGTGGGTAGGGATTGGTCTTGGAATGAACAGTAAACTGAGTTTAGGAATGTCGGGTTTGGCTTGATTGTTTACAAATAGAATGCCCCTTAGAAGGTGCCTTTTAGGGGAATGCCCCTCATGGGGAGATGCCCCTTGATTGGCTCTATTATTGGGGAGTACCCCTAGGGTGAATGCCCCTTGGGCTCGATGATGGGGCGATGCCGCTGGATCGATTAATTCCGCTACTGGGGAATGGAGGATGCCCCTAGATTGATTGATTCCGCTGCTGGGAAATGGGGGGATACCCATCGATTGGCTTCCTTACTGGGGAATTGTTTTGTCTGAATGGCTAGTATGCCGGGGAAATTCACTATACTTTAGGTGAATCTTTGGTTGAATTTGGACAATTTTGGCTTGTTCGGGAAACTTTGGCGAAGGGGATTATTCGTAGGGATCCATACAGGTGGGATGGGACCTATACAGGTCCCATTTTTTATGCGAGAGGCCTAATGGGACCCGTACGGGTGGGGGTAGACCTATTTTTTCTGCAACTTTTTCCTAATTTTTGACTTATCCACTGCATTCTAACCCTATTGAACTATATTTTCATCTTTGCAATTCCTATACAATACTGTAAGAGCCTTGAGCTTCTACAGCAAGTGGTACAAGGAGATCCGAGCTACCAGGGACACTGAGATGTTGACCCGTGTTGACTAATTCACATTTATTAATATCGTCAGGGCCATTCCCTAGGCACTAAAGATGCTGGCTCTTGGTGCTATATCAGCCTTGATAGAGAGATGGTCCTAGATGATGCACACTTTCCACTTGCCTATCGAGGAGGTCACTGTCACTCCCTTGGACATGTACACATTGACAAGATTACATTGGATTGGGGATTTCATTCACTTTGACGTCTACTCCAACCGATGGCACTCACGACCTAAGGTGAAGGCCTATATAGAGACATTACTTGCACTTCATCCTGGAGGGATGGATAAGCTCAAGTATGGAGAGCTCCACAGTTACTGGATTGGGGCAGCCGAGCCCTATTGCTATGGGGGGAGGTACCAGTATGCCTAATCTTTCCTATGACCTTCCTTACCACCTTCTTCTTCCTAGTCAACTCAAGCAACCTTAACTATAGTTTGCTCTCAGCCATCAAGGATCTTACTGCCGTGCTAAGCAAGAATTAGTGCTGGGCCATCTGAGCACAGTTGTACTATGGGCTGGATGTTGGAGTTCAGGGCCAGTAGTTCAAGCTCAAGATCTACCATTTGATCCTACTGGTAATTCCTGAACTAATCTCTTTTACTTTAACCTTTCACTTGAACTGCTTTGCAACTAACTTCACTTTGTTTTGCAGATTTGGGCCTTTGAGCATCAATTTATCCCCAACCTAGGTTTGCCCATGTAGCTTGAGATGCCTCAAATTATCTCTAGGTGGATGGGGCCTTGGCAGAATCGGGCCCTGACCACAGCGGAGTATAGGGAGTTCCTACACCAACTGCGCTTTGATCGAGTAAACTTATTTCATGCTAAATCTATATTCCACATTTTGACAACCATTAGCAGAAACTATATATACAAAGTTATCATACCTATAGTGCATTTACTTTGTGCAGGTCCTTGGAGACCCGTGGGAGGGAATGGTCATACATGGAGACATGGAGCGGATGCAGGCTGGCGTGGATAATTGCCACTTCGTGCTAGAGTCCCCACTCACCCTAGAGTGGTATTTTGGTGGGAGGGTCCGAGATTGGAGGACCAGTTCCATTATGGAGAGATTGATCCCTCCCATAGTCCCAGTAGGAGTCTTCTAGCTGCATCTGATGCCTGGGACAAACTAGGGGCTTTATCTGTTGGGTGAGGAGGCCCGAGTGATGTCAGTAGGGGGCTCCTATGCTACGTCCATCGACTCTTCGCTCCTTCCTCCTTGAGAGAGGATCTATTTAAAGGATATACCCCTCAAGTTCCACTGGAGAGATATTGATGGTGATGATGATGACGATGATGATGATGAGGGCAGTCCGAGGGGCAACCACGCGGGTCCTTCCATAGTTTGAAGTACTAGGGTCCCAGCTAGGTCAGCTACACCTTCTTCTCAAGTATTTTCCTAACTTAGCCTCTGTGAATACCTTATTGCTTCTTAAAATTGACTATGACCCTGAGTGTAACCATTTATTATTATAGCCTCCCACCTCCATGCAGAAGAGGTCTATAGTTGCTGCCCCTACTAACCCAGTGCCTTCGATAAAGCGGTCTCACTCTTCAGGAAGTGTGTCAAAGGGGGTCCTCCGGGCAGAGTTGGATACATTCTTCTGGCTCCTCGATCATTCAGGGAAGCGAGTTGTCAAGGAGATCGAGGAGTCGGTCCATCTCATCTACTTTACCCCATCAAGCTCCACTCATGTGAGGAATTCCCATCCCTTAGATCCTCTTTTATGATTACTGCCTGAAATATCTTTGCGCTGATATGATTTTCTTTTCAGGTGACTATAACTGAGGTGGAGAGGATCGCTAGGGGCTTTTTCTCTGTCTGGGACCTACTGCTAGCTCAAGACGCACTAGCCTCGGTAAGTTTCTTTTACCTGCAAAATTGAACAAATTATCCATGATACATGCCATGATATTTATATATGTGTACTGATCTTATGATTTCCATTACAGACTCTATTAGCTATGGAGCGTTGTAAGTTCGTTCAAGATCTGAATGCTTTAGAGGAGTAAGCTAGGTTCCTAGAGGAGCAATTGCAAGTGCCTATTATCGAGGTCGATCGAGCTAGAGTAGAGGCTGCTCGGGCGAGGTTTAAGGCCAAGGTATTGCGGGGCCAGCTAGCATGGATGGCTAAGGATAGACAGATACCTAAGTCATTTGATTCCTTATTTGATGATAATAGCTTGACATATCGAGTGGCACCAGTGGTGATCTAGGCGGCTAGAGCTGAGGATCAAGTAAAGGAGACCGATACTGCTGTTGGGAGTGAAGCAGGAGCTTTAGAGGTCAGGGTTCTTGATCCACCTGCTACTGATGCTGGTAGGGTAGAGGATTATGTGATGATAGACATGGACAATCTACTGGCAAATGCACAAGACCATTCACCAGAGGTGCGCCAGGGACAGGACCCCCCAATAGCTTAGATTAGACTACAACTACTACTTTCTGGACATTTGATACTTTTGACCCTGCGTGGCTTATTTTGGTGTGAACTTGGATTAATACTTTTGCCATTTCACTTTTATGCATGCTGAACTTTTCTTTTGATGAACTAAAACCATTGAATATCGTTGTCTGCAAACCCTTGTTGCCCCTTTGACATAATTAACAATGAAGCCCATTTATTGTGTACTATGAGCAAATGAGCTAACATTGAACACTCTAAGTTCCTGATCGCAATGAACTGGCCCAATGCAATTGACAAGGATTGCCAAGGCTAGTTGGTTAAAATTAACACTTTTGGGGACATGTGATATCCTGTAATTTCACAATAGGGGAACTTAAGTTTGAGGAATCCTAGTTGTGAGATATGGTAATTACAAATGATGTTCTAATTATTACAAATGACAAAATTGGCGCTTTTGAATTGAGTTCTAATTTTTGCATAGGCCCATCGGTGTGAGATGACCTATCAAACATTTATCTTCGTTTCTTTTTGTCCTGATTTTTGCATGAATTGTCCTTGACTACTTAGTTCAGCAGACTTTTCTTTTTCTTTTCTTTGCCTTAAATTTTGCCTGGACTGCCCTTTCGGGTTTTCGACCTAGCAGGCTTTTTTCTTTCTTTTTCCTTTCATCTTAACTTTTTCCTGGACCGCCCTTTCGGGTTTTCAATCCAGTAGACGTTTTCCAAATTTTGCATAGGTCCGATTTCTTTTATGTCCTATCATTTTTTTGTCTTTTGTTAAGTAATGTACGTGCAGTAAAGATAATAACAAAGATGCATAAAATGCAGAGAAAAATTGATGTTCACATACCTGCGAGTATTTTACCAAAAGACATGCATGCATTCGTAAGACCAAATTCTTAGCAAATCATAACATGTTCATTGATGAGATTAATTGGAGTACATAAGCAATGGTAACAATTTTAAATGGTTAGCCCCTACTACCTGCTGGTCTTTTACTGATTTTCTAGAAAGCAATTAACATTTTTCTCTCAATGCCCTAACTTTTGCCTAAGCCTCCCTTTTTAGGTTTTCAACTTAGAGGGCTTTATTTGCGTTGGAGTACCCTAACTTTTTCCTGACCGATTTGTGGAGTATCGATCAGCGGGTTGCACCCTAATTTTTGCCTAAGTAGTAGAGGACCACTCATCAAGTGATTTATTCTTTATTTCTTTTATTCTTTGTGCTCCTTTTCTATGATTTAATTCTTTTGACCTAGACATGATAATGCTTAAGCCTATCTTGATTCACTGGATTCACAAACTCATTTCCATCCATATCCATAAGCTTGATTCCTCCCTTACCAAGGACTTTATTAACTACAATTGGTCCTTCCCAATTAGGCCTAAACTTGCCCCTGGTGTCAGTGTTGACTTAGCGTAGCTGTTTTAGAACTAGATCACCTATTTTGAGAGGCTAATTTGGTTATCTAACTCTGTTGTTGTAAGCTCGAGCCATGCATTGCTGGTACATCTGTAGGTGGTTAAGTGCCTTGAGCTTCTTCTTATCTATTGCGTTCAACTATTCATACCTAGCCCTTACCCAATCTGACTCTTTTAGCCTAGCTTTAAGTGCCATTCATAGAGATCTTACTTCTGTTTTGATAGGCAACACGACTTTCATTCCATATACCAAGGAAAAAGGTGTCTGATCAGTGGGTGTCCTTACACTAGTTCTATGCCCCCAAACTATAAATGGAAGTTTATCAGCCCAATCTGTATAGGTAGCCACTGTCTTGGATAAGAATCTTCTTGATCGACTTATTGACATTATTGATCATCTTCCCTTTAGAGCTCCTAAGGGATTTGAGTATCGACTTGTAACCCAAGGTGTACTTTTCATTCTTTATAACCAGAGTCAGCCTGCTGTTGATGTTCTCATGAGGGGTTACTCCTTACTTTCCATTCTTCATAACTAGAGTTAGCCTTCTATTGATGCTCTCATGAGTCTTTTTGGTCTTCTTTCTTGATGATGAGACCTTATTTTCCCCCTCATGAAGAAAGACGGACGAAGAGTAATTGTTATCATGTTTACTAAGCACTTTTATCATCTCTCTTTTTGTTGGTAAGTTTTAACCATTAGATTTTTATGCTATTATACTCTAAGTCAACTTCATTAATAAATATGGTGAAATTCTAAGAATGTTGTTGTTATGAGTGTATGATGTCTATAAAGTGAAATACTCAAGCAAAAATGTGAATGGAAAATGCATCAATTTAACCATGATATGCCTCATAAGCAGCATTGTTTGCATAAAAAATTCTTGCAATAATAAAAATTACATCATTTGAATCATCCTCCACAGGTGAAGGGCCTTGTTGGTCAGCCTTGGTAACACTGGTAGTTGAACTGGTAGTCTCAAAGTGCAGGTTCGCATGAGTTTCTTGGGCCACTGCTCTTGCTAAGTTCTTGATGGCCTTGCTTATAGGGTTGCCCTTCTCATCCCCCTTCTAATTCTTCTTCACGATTATGACCAGGGCCTTGGTGATAGCTTTGACTACTTCACTCATCTCATCCCCTTCAACCTTCCTACATATTTCTATAGAAATTGAAGTCTCAATTATGCAACCATTCTTGAAGTCGTACATATCATTAAAGATCTCAAAACCCGGGACCTTCTTTCCTCTTATCTTGATAGGTTCCTCCTCACCTGTGAACACCTTCTTCTTGACCTCAGCCCCTATCATAAGGCAGGACTGGGGCTTGGATTTCTTAGCACCTGGGCAATTTCCCAAACTAAGTTTGAATGGCCACGACACAGGCATAATAGGCTCCAGCATGCCCTGTAGATTTTTCCTAAGCCCCTTTCCTTTCATGTAACCCTGTTTCATCATAATCTTTTCAATCTTAAGGAATATGAATCCCTTAATCAAAAACTTCGTACCTTGGTGAGCAATAGCCACCATAGATTCCTTTTCCTCGGCTTCTATAGCTGCTATAGTGAATGGTTCATCGGCCTCGATGGTCACAAGCTTGCCATTATGGATGAGCTTGACTTTTTGGTGGACTATGGAAGGGATGACCCCTAATGCATAGAGCTAAGGATCACCTAACAATAATGAGTGTGTGACAGGGATGTCAAGGATGGTGGATAAGACTTCAGACTTCACTTCAGCTTTGAACAACCCAATGACACTCCTTTTTGTATCATCATATGCCCTTATAACAGTATTAGATTTCTCCAACAAGGATTTATCTATCCCTAAGTGAGGAAGGATCTTAGAAGGGCAGAGATTAAGGGCAGAACCATCATCCACCATAACACATAGGATAGAACGATCAAAGATTTGCACCTTGATGAAAAGTGCCTTGTTATGCTTGTTCCATTCACTCAAAAGATCTGATGGATAAAACATGATGCGCTCAACCTGATGGGAAGAAGATCCACCAATAACTGAAAATATCTCAACTAAGGTAGTGGAAGGTGTGGCCTTCATTCTTAATAATTTTTTGATCAAACTCCTACGATGATCCTCAGAGTCGATGAGAAGCTGCCAAATGCTATACTTGGCAGGGGTAACTTGCAACTGCTGGATAAGAGGGGTGACCTTCAAATCTATCTTTCCAGTACTAAGCAGAGTTTGAGTCTCTATAGTAGGTGTAAAGTTCAGTCCCTGACTAACACTCTGGATAACTTGAATGTCAATATCTCTACCTCTTCTTCTTTTTGGGAGGACATTAGGGGTGATCCTTCCACTTTGAGTAACATGCAACTCCCCATCTTTCATTTAGCTCCTCCCCTTGGAGGTTTCCACTAACAAGGTTGGCCCTTCAAGGTCATCACTTTCCAATACATGGGCATCAATATCAATTGGTTCAGGTTGAACCAACATAGTTTCCTAATCATAAGTACTTTCTAACTCGTACGCATCAATATTAATAGGGACATGTTCATTGAGTAAAGCCACTATCAAGTGAACCACAGGATTAGGTTGCATGATCATATTAAAGAAATGATGGGAGGGCAGTCCTGACTCAATAGCCACAACCTATTTCTCTAAGTTCGGCAGGGGGTTATTCATGGTGCTAGGTTTCAATTTGGGTTCTTATACCTTCTTCTACCTAATCAGGCTATGAATAGCCTTAAGTAAATCCCTACAAGCGCTGGTATGATGACCCTTGCTAACATGATAAGCACAAAATTGATCCCTATCCTCAGGCTTGGGCAAAACATAGGGCTTGACACTCTAGAGAAGGCCAAGTGCCCTCAACTTGGTAAAGATGGCAGGCAACAATGCCTTCCATTAAGAAATACCATCCTCAACGGTATAGACTATAGCCACTTCTTCTTGCATGACTGCGATTTTATGATTCGAACTAGACCTTGGCTTAGAGGCCTGAGCCGGGGCTGACGGGTCATTCTTCTTGAACCAAGGTTTGATCGACATAATCACCTTCTCCAATTCCTCAATCCTTTCCTATTTCTTAGCCTTCTCAAAGACCTCCACATAGCTAGAGAATTTATCCATACCGAGAACCTTATGGTAAGTAGGTAAGGCACCGTCCATTAACTTTATGATCATCTCGGGGAGGCTTAGTCAATCTTTCAACAAGACTTAGATGGCTATCCACCTTTCAAAATAGGGCATGAATTTCTTATTGAGGTCTTGGTTGATAGCCTCCAAGTTCTATATGGTAGTCTTGATAGTGGCGTTGAAACCATACTATTCAATGGAAGCCTTGGATAAGGCCTTCCAATCTCTAGTCACCTCATTGGATAAAGTATTGTACCACTCGATAGTAGGGGCTTCCAAGGTGCAAGGGAACATCTCGACGAGGACTTTATCACTTAGCTTCCTTATCCTCATAACCCTCTGATAGGTGGTGATGTGAGATTGAGGCGGACCGATTCCCTTATACTTTGCTATAATCGGTATACTAAAGTTTTCAAGGATCCAATCCTCCTCCTAAATGGCTTAAACTGACAGTGTTGATAGCTGAATGCTGGGATTAGTAGCAAGCAACTTCTGTAATAGATCACGCAATTCTATGGACAAGGGTGATCCATCTGATTGAGCAATCGCACCTAAGGGTAAACTTGTTGATTGAGGAAAGGTTATCCCCTTAGGTGTGACTACAAAATTAGGGGTTGGGCCAGATGCCCCAAATTAAAATGCTGGTAGTATAAATCCCTGGCTAGGCTGAGCAAACTGACTGATGGCTGGCCGAACCATTGTACGTACTGATTGTAATGGCTGGCTAACTTAACCAAATGGACCGACTGAACCCAACATACCAAACTAGCTGGAAGATTCTCCATGAATCCAAAGAGGTGGAAACTAAGGCTGAGTGTGTGGATTGTGAGTAACCTTTAAATAGAGGGGCTACTCACTAACCACTACATGCACTACCAGAGCCCTGATGACTCCACCTTGAGAGACATTAGCCATTCTTTCTTTAGATAAGATTTCCCTGATGGAAGCTAGCATCTTATCATTCATTCACTTGAGGAACTGATGAATTCCTAGATACTATGAAATAACATTTGCATTCTCTAGCCTATTATTGGCCCTTGACGCATTTGCCTCCTTACTAGTAATAATATCCTCAACCTCAACATCTATATGGCCATCTGGAATTAGAATACAAGACATTTGTTTGAGCTGATGATTAGTATTAGAATCAAATGGACCAAATTGACTATTTAATGAATTACTTGGTGATGGAGGTGGAGTAACCCTTAACTAAATAGGAGGAGGAGGTGGTGGTGGAACATGAATTCAAATCAAATGGACTTGAGTATGTCGCCAAGCTTTATCTCTTTAAACTTTGGTTGAGGTAGTACCAAAAGATCAGTACATGCATGGAATATGGTATGCATGCACAAATTACAACAATGCATGGTGGGGTTAATTAAAAGGGAATATACAACACATCACATGCAAAGCGTGTCCTCCAACCTTATTCCTCCCACCGATTCTAAAGGTATTTTCCTTTGATTACCACAATGATAATAAAGGGTGACCTAGTCTAATCTCACTAGAAAAAGGGGTACCTAGAAAGTTAAATTCTAAGGCTTTCAATAAGAATGGTGTAGGGACATATCGAAAGTTGATGTAGAAGGTTCCCATCTATCAAGCCTCAAAGAGGGAGATGAAAATGAGTGCTCCACTTTTAGGGTGTACCCATACTCTAAGCGAGTATGGGTGACACCTTCATGAGTTTTGTAGAATAATAGGGCATCCTAACCTAGCGCTAGAAGAAGAGCACATCTAGCTAGAGAGAGAAGGAGAAGAGAAGATAGAGTGTAATAATTTTCCCAAATGATTAAAAAGAAAAGGGGTTGAATTAAGTAAATGATTTTTGGTGATCATCTTAATCTTTTAAGATTTTAAAACAAACCAAAATTATGCAAGTTAAAAGATTATAATCCCCAACAGAGTTGCCACTATGAGGTGTCGATGACGTATGGGTCTCCCTTGGCGCCTACTGGTAGGGCCCACTAGGGTGATTGGTTGATTATTTTAGGCGTGATGGAACCTTTTTAGTTTAAGTTTGCACATTTTAACCAATTTTATTAATAAAAGAATAGAGACCCAAATCTCGATACAATTAGTAGAGTCGCCACCCAAGTTGTCTACTTGGGAAAGAGTTTTGGTATGGTTCCTACTGAGCGACAAACTCATACCTCTTAGATCAGAGATTCGGGTATTGGATGAGTCACTTATTTCTTATTTAGTTGATTCAAAATTACATTCACCGCGTAAAACCATTTTTTATTCATCATTTGGGGAATTATTCTAGAAATCCTATTTTTCTACAATCTTTCACACTCGATTCATACATTTACAATTCACAATAAAGCATAAGCAATAACTAGGGGGAATAAAAATTACAACCGGGGTGAGATAGGGAAACTGCAAAGGAACCTATACATTTGTTTAAAGTTATAAAACAAAATAAAATAAATTTCCCTGCATCCACAAAGATTGGCATAGTTTATAGCACATCATAAATCAGCATTTTGTTAAGAAAATGTGATTATGTTAACGCGGTGGTTTTGCGATTGATAGTTCCCGGACGGCTTCTAGGATCAAAGAGAAATAACGGGTCTTCAGCGTATTTTGTTACGAAAACACATTTTAACTTTTGGGGGTTGATTTACAGGATTATTAGTGAAAATGATCGCATGGCAATGGTGATGATGGATTGATTTTATAGGTTAAAAAGGAGAACTTTAGATTCTGCCTGGGGACCAGTACCTGTACGGATGGGGTAGGACCTGTATGGGTGCTGGTGGGGACCCGTACAGGTCCTGTCTTGTCCAAAAAAAATTTCTGTTCGATCAAAGACCAAAAATAGACAAAAAATTTATATAGATCAGGAAGAATATGAGAAATTACGATAATATAAATAAAATGTGAGTCTCTTTGAAACCCAGGAGCATACCTTTGCGACGTGAATTCACTTTGAAGCGATCCCTATGCTGAGAGAGAGCCTAGCCTGAAGTAGATGATGAAATGGTGATTTTAGGATTGTTTAGGTGAGTATTTGTGTGGACAGAACTTCCCCTAAATCCCAATATAAGAAGCTAGAAATGAATAAAATATGGACAAAACCTTGAGGAATGGGTTTTCTCCCTATTTTATACCTTCTATACTTCAACGATACCCTTTCTATACCTATGAAAACTGCTAGAATTTCATAAAATATATGCTATAGTTTCTTGTATATCTTATGTCTCTTTTCCTATACGTTCTCCCTCTGAAATGAGGTAAAAGTCCTCTATTTATAGGGGAAATCGAGTTTGAATGCAATAAATTGCATTCATGACTTGATTTCTCCTAAAAATAGTAAGGATTATCTACCATAAAGCCTGATTAGGTAGAGGACTTGTCCCATACGGGTCCACCGGTGGATCTGTACCACCAAGCATGACTCGTACGGGTCCCTAAGGGTAGATTAGGTCTCCAAACTAGGCCAGACTCAGCTCTGCAGTAGTAAGAATACCTCTGATGGATAACACTTGTAAAAGATTGCATTATCTAGCTCTCATCATTATTTTGTGAGAAGGAACATTAAAATCCAGTGCTCACAATCGGTGTGAGGTGTCGATGATGTGTGGGTCTCCCTTGGCACCTGTGTGAGAGGCGGGACCCACCGGGGGTTGGTTGGATTTAGGGGTGATAAAACATTTTTAGTTCAAGTTTACACAAAAAGCCAATTTTAATGAATAAAAGAATTGAGACCCAAATCTCAACACAAATGATAGAGTCGTCTCCTAAGTTATCTACTTGGGAAAGAGTTTTGGTACGGTTCCCTCTGAGCGGGAGACTCATACCTATTAGATCAGAGGTTTGGGTATCAGATGAGTCACTTATTTCTCATTTAGTTGATTTAAAATTACATTCACCGCATAAAACCATTTTCATTTTCATCATTTGGGGAATTATCACAGAAATCCTATTTTTCTACTCTCTTTGACACTTGTTACATGCATTTACAGATTACAATAAAGCACAAGCAATAAATGGGGGAGTAAAAATTACAACCGGAGGAAAAATGGGAGAATTGCAAGAGAACTTGCACATTTGTTCTAAGTTAAAAAAATAAAAATAAATTACTCTACATCCACAAATATTAGCACAGTTTATAGCACACCATAAGTTAGCATTTCATTAGGAAAAAATGTGATTATGTTAGCGTGGCGGTTTTACGATCGATAGTGCCCAAGCGGCTTCTAGGATCGAAAAGAAATAATGGGTATTGAATGTATTTTGTTGTGAAAACACATTTTAACTCTTGTGGGTTGATTTACTAGATTATTAGTGAAAATGAACGCACGGCACATGGTGAGTTGGATTGATTTTTAACCGAATTAAAATGAATTCTGGATTCTGCCTGAGGCTGGTACCCATATGGGTGGGTGGGATCTGTACGACTGCCAAGGAGGATCAGTATGGGTATGGTGTACCCGGACGAGTCATGTCTAGTCCAGGTAGAAGCTTTGTTTAGTTTAACTTGCAGATTAATGGCAAAAAAAAAGGGATTTCCCTCCGTATGAGTATGGCACACCGATTTGATATCCTAGAGGATATGTGGTGCCAACAAGGCTCATATAGGGTTAGGACCAACCCTGAAATAGGAAGTAAAGAGAGCAGATATAATAGAGGAGGTAGAGAATAACAACAATAAAATAACTAAGATGTGAGTCTCTTTTAAACTCAGGAGCATTACCTTTGTGGTGTGAATCCACTTTGAGGCGATCCCTTTGCTGTTGAGAGAGTCTGGCCAAAGTAGATGGTGAAATAGGACTATTTAGGTGAGTATTTGTATGGAAAGAACCTCCCCTAAATCCTAATAAATAAAGTTAGGAATGAATAAAATGTGGACAAAACCTCAAGGAATGAGTTTTCTCCCTATTTTATACCTCCTATACCTCCACTATACTCTTTCTATGCCTATAGAAATTGCTAGAACCTTACTATAATTTTTTTGTAGTATATTTTTCATATCCTGTGTGTGGAAATGGTGGGGAAAAGGCCCTATTTACAGGGTGATAATCAGATCTGAATGCAATAAACTGCATTGAAGACATGCCTTTTCTCGAAAAAGGAAAGAGGTAGCTTTCGAAAGAGCCTGATCAAGCAACAAGAGGTGTGGATCCATACCACTAGGCAGCATCCGTATGGGTCCCTAAGGGCAGACTAGGGGGGTGTTTCTCCAAAATTTCTTTTAAGTCAAAAGCTCCTTATGAGGGGAAAAGTAATTAAGTTAAAAAAAGAGAGAAACACTCCAACTTATAAGTTAAAATCTTCTTACAAGTATATTTTAAGTAACAAGTAAAAGTTATAAGTTTGGAGAAACACCCTCTAGGTCTCCTAACTCTAGCCAAACTCGACTCTGCTGGAGTAGGAACACCTCTAATGGACAACACCTATAAGACATTGTATCATATAGCTCTCATCATCATTTTGTGTGAAGGATCGTTAAAATCTAGCGCTCACAATCGGTAACTAATTTATTAGGGTCATAAAATAAAATATAAATATTTAAAGTGGATTAAAAGGGGAATTTTGCCTTAGTAAGTTAAGTTGGACCGAGAGTGCAAAATATATTTTAGACAAGCTTGGGTGCGCGAGCACTGCTGGGCAATGCTTGCGATAACCCATGAAAATAGGCTGCACAAGCGCAGCCCATAAAGACATTTTGCAAGGCCCAGCTCGCCAGCAAGGCAAGCCCACAAGGGCTTGCCTTTCATAGCAATCTGCGCACCGTGCATAGCACACTGGGGATTAGGGTCCCCTAATCCTACATTGGAAAATGAGGAGCTCTTTTGCTCCCCTTCTCCTATATAAAGAGTGCTCCCCCTCCTCTTTCAAATGCACCATAGCTCCTTCTGAGTCTTGACTTGAGATTCAATGTGCTTTCTTGAGTTGACTTTAAGATCTAATTTTTGAGGAGCCTCGAATATTTTGAGGCACCTTTAGTTAATATTTTAGGTAGGTTTTGGATTCCAACGTGTCTGACTCTGTTATTATAAGCTCGAGCCATATGCTGCTGGTACATCTATAGATGGTCGAGTCTTTGAGCCTCTTTTCATCTATTGCATTCAATTACTCGTACCCAGCCCTTGCCCAATATGACTCTTTTAACTAAGCTTTGAGCCCCACTCTTAGAGATCTTACTTTTATTTCAACTGGTAACACAGCTTCCATTCCATATGCTAAGGAGAATGGCGTATGATTGGTGGGAGTTCTTATGATGGTTCTATACCCCTAAGCTGTGAATGGAAGTTTGTTAGCCCAGTTGTGAGCACTAGATTTTAACAATCCTTCTCACAAAATTATGATGAGAGTTATATGATGCATTGTCTTTCAGGTCTTGTCCATCAGAGGTGTTCCTACTACTGCAGAGTTGAGTTTGGCTGAAGTTTAGAGACCTAGTCTACCCTTAGGGACCCATACGGGTGCCCTAGTGGTACGGATCCACTGGCAGACCCATATGGGTCATTCCTTCCATACTCCTTAGGGGGACCTATATGGGTCTCCTAGGACCTATATGGGTAAGGCCCCACACATACGGGTCCTAGGAGACCCATACGGGTCCCCCCTTACGGGTCCTCTTGTTGCATAAATAGGCCCTTTTGGAAGGGAATCCTTTCCTATTTTGGGAAAAGGCAGGTCATGAATGTGATTTATTGCGTTCAGACCTCCTTTCCCCTATAAATAAAGGCCTTCTCTTCACATTTTTAAGATAGAGAGAGCAATTTCTATAGGCATAGAACAGGTATAGTGGGGGGTATAGGAAGCATAAAATAGGGAGAAAACCCATTCCTTGAGGTTTTGTCCACATTTTATTCATTCCTAGCTTCATTTATTAAGATTTATGGGAGATTATGTCCACACAAATACTTACCTAAACAATCATCTGCTTTGGCTGGACTCTCTCAACAGTAAATGGATCATCTCAAAGTGGATTCACGCCGTAAAGGTAACGCTCCTAAGTTTTAAAGAGACTCACATCTCAGTTATTTCACTGTTATTATTCTCTATTTCTCCCATTTTAGCTGGTCCTTTCATTTCTTGTTTCGGGTCTGGTCCTAACCCATATGTGCCTCCTTGGCACCATATATCCCCAAAGAAATCAAATCGGTGCGCCATACTCATACAGAGGGAAATCCCTTTTTAATTTTATTTTTCTACCATCAATCCATTAATCTGTTAATCTGTAAACTAAACTGAATAGAGTTTCTGCCTAGTCCAGAAAGGACCCGTACGGGTACATCATACCCGTACCAGTCCTCCCTAGTACTCGTATTGGTCCATATGAGTACTAGCCTCAGGCATATTCTAGAACTCATGTTTAACCGATTAAAAATCAATCCAACTCACCATTTTCCATGTGATCATTTTCACTAATAATATGGTAAATCAACCCATAAAAGTTAAAATGTGTTTTCACAATAAAATACACTTAAGTGCTGATTTATGATGTGCCATAAACTGTGCTAACGTCTGTAGATGTAGGGGAATTTATATTCATTTTTGTTTTATAACTTAGAATAAATGTATAGGTTCTCCTTGCGATTCCCCCATTTTTCCCCCGGTTGTAATTTTTACCCCCCTACCCCCTCGCATTTATTGCTTATGCTTTATTATAATATGTAAATGCATGTAATGGGTGTGAAAGAGTGTAGAAATAGGATTTCTGTGATAATTCCCTAAATGATGGAAACTAAAACGGTTTTACACGGTGAATGTAATTTTGAATCAACTAAATGAGAAATAAGTGACTCATCCGATACCCGAATCTTTGATCCAATAGGCATGAGTCTCCCGCCCAGAGAGAATTGTACCAAAACTCTTTCCCAAGTAGACAACTTGGGTGGCGACTCTATCAATTGTATCGAGATTTGGGTCTCGATTCTTTTATTCATTAAAATTGGCTTATTGTGCAAACTTTAACTAAAACATGTTTGTCACGCCTAAATCCAACCAAACCCCCATTGGGCCCCGCCTCTCACACAGTGGCCAAGGAAGACCCACACTTGATCGACACCTCACACCAGTCCCTATAAGTATGTTGGATATAATGTATGCCCTTAAGGCAATTAGGGCGATATATCTTGATTACATAATAGTATAAATATTTTGTTTAATTAATAAAGGCATTTAATCTTTTATTTATGTTGATGTGCAAATAAATATATTATAGCTGGTTAAATTATATTCATTGATGTATGTATACAAAAGTCTTTGACATATCATAGCATGAAGTTAGAGAAATTATAGTTGGACTAAAATTTAGTGAGACCTACTTCATGTGCAATTATGATTACGTCTAAACTATCCCTAGTCATAGTTTCATCAAGAAAGGATATTGATGAAGCGGAAAGACTAGCAAGTGGTCAACTTTCTTGGAAAGGGTCCAAGCAGTCAATCTCCTAAGGACTAAAGGTGGTGCCTTAAGTTTGATACATGGAAATATTTGGAAGATATATTGGAGACCGCAGTAAGATAAACACTTGGTATATATATCAATGTGTTAGTGTTTATCTTCACGCAATAAGCTTAGCGAATATCCTCATACTTGAGATACTGGTTACCTTATGTGGTACTATTACTATACTTTGGGTCATTCCCCACACTTATTAATTTAGGGTGTCATGTGTGATTACGGGTATAGTGATGACAACACGTTGGTAAGTTAAGTAGTTAGAAAGGATCCATCGCTCTGGATATATTAAGGACATGTGCCTGGTAGCTTGTTAAAGTGATGATTAATATAAACCTTTGATCAGAGTATATCTTTGATAGAAATAGTTTCTAGCCAAACACACTATGGTAAAAGGCAATATACTTAACAAGTTAATAACTGGGATAGCTTGGAGCAACCTTGCTATTAGTGGGTTAACACTTTAACTGAACCCTATAAACTAGATGGTACTAATATTAAAGAATGGAAGGAGTTCATCGCACTAGATAACTATTGCATTAACCGGGATTAAGTCATAAGTACAAATGACGTTTCGAGTAATGAGGGATGGTAGACCCTTGCTAGAGGCATACTATAGTCGTTTAAGGTAATCAAGTTCTATTCACGGTCTAGAACCTCAAGCCAATGGTTCCATTAGAACAAGGGTTGGTTAAGCCCTAACAGCTCAATACTTCGGGATCCTATAAGGTCACACACATTGGACCTGTATCGGACTAAGTAAAGAACTAATAGATTTATTCTATTACGAAAATATAACATAAATAATAATTGGATTATTATTTGATTGGTTAAAATTGATTAGATCAATTTTTGATAGACCAAGGAATTTATTTTGACCGGTAACTAATTTATTAGGGTCATAAAATAAATATTTATTTGAAAAAGGATTAAAAGGGGAATTTTGCCTTGGTGAGTTAAATTGGACCGAGAGTTCAAAAGTATTTTGTACAGGCTCGGGTGCACTGAAAGGTGTATGAGCAATGTTGGGCATTGCTTCATGGGCTGCCCAAAGGCGCAGCCTAATGGACCACCTTGAGCTAGGCCGGTGGAATGGGTCGTGAGTCCCAGCTCGTGTGCAAGGAAGGCTTGCAAGAACCTGTCTTGCGACAGCAAGTGCAGCGTGCTTTGCTGCACACTTGTCAGACCCGAGGGGCTGCATGCTCCGCGGTTCAAACTCGTTTGTAGGATATGCATTTTGCATTTCCCACATTGGAAAAGGGGGAGCAATGTTTTGCTCCCCAAGCCTATATATAGTCTTCCTCCTCCTCCTTTCTAATTAGCACCAATCTCAAGCATAAATCCTAAGTTGAGATTCACAAAGATAAATCTCTCGGGTATTTGAGCAAGTTCTTTTTGAGGAGCTTGATTTTAATCGGGCACCTCTAGTCTATATTTTCAGGTGGGGCTTTTGGAGTGATCTAGCAACTACTCGAGGCTCCTTAGTTCTTCCTCTCAGGGAGGTTTTGGTTGGTGGGGTTCGTGTGGATACTTATAGAGGCTATCCTATGCTTGGAGGATTTTGTAAGAAGGTTCTGCTAAAGCATGCTTCAATTGGTAAGTTTTCTTTCTATTTCTTTTAATTATTAGGTCTTTTTCTTTAAGCGTTTTTAGACTTAATAATTATGCTTAGGTTGTTTTACATGCTTAGTTTATTTTATGCTTAGGTTATAGCTTAGAGTTATAACATGCCTAGTATAAAATATATATGCTAGGATATAATTTAGAATTATGGTATGCCTAGCCTATGCATGCTAACCTAGGTAGAGAATTATTTAGTTAAGGCTTTATTTAATTTATATGCATCTAATAGGAGTTCTTGGGGATAGGGACAAAATTTTGATTTTTTGCCATGCCTGTTATACATGTTCAAATTGACTGTCAGTTCCCAATAAAGTAGCCACTATCTTTGACAAAATCCTCTTGATTGACTTGTTGGCATTAATGATCAGCTTCCCTTTAGAGCATCTGAAGGATTTTGGGTGTCTTCTTATGACCTAAGATTTTCTTTTCATTTTTTGTAACCAGAGCCAGCCTATTATTGATGCTCTTATGAGACTTCTTGGCCTTCTTTCTTAACAACGTGTACCCTTGTACCCTTTTCCCCCTTTGTGAAGAAAGATGGGCCAAGACTCGTTGTTATCATGTTTGCTAAGCACTTTTATTATCTCTCTTTTACTTAGTGATAGGTTTTAACCATTGGATATTCAAAGTCAACTTCATTAATAAATATGATGATATTTTTAAGAATGTTGTTGTTATAAGTGCATGGTGTCGTTAGAATTGAATACTTGACTGAAATGTGAATGAGAGATGTATCAATTTATTCATGACATGTTTTAAAAAGTACTGATGTTACAACTTATCCATGATATGCCTTATAAGCAGCATTGTTTGCATAAAAAATATTTGCAACATTAAAAATTACATCATTTGAATCATCCTCCACAGGCAGAGGGCCTTGTTGATCAACTTGAGTAATGCAGACAGCTGAACTTGTATCTCTGGTGTGCAAGTTTGCATGTGCTTCTTTGGCTACTACTCTTGCTAAGTTTTTGACAGCCTTATTGATGGGATTTCCCTTCTTACCTCCCTTCCAATCCTTTCTCATGAGTATCACTAGTGCCTTGGTGATGGATTCGATTACTTCTTTCATTTTATCTTCTTTAACATTCCTTGCATACTTCTATAGAAACTGAGGTTTCAATTATGCAGCCTTTTTTAAAATCATATACATCATCGAAGATCTCAAAACCAGGGACCCTCTTGCCCCTTACTTTGACAGGTTCTTCCTCACTTGTGAATATCTTTTGCTTGACCTCATCCCCTATCATGAGGCAGGACTGGGGTTTAGATTTCTTAGCACCTGGGCGATTCCCCAGACCAAGCCTGAATGGCCATGGAAGAGGCAAAATGGGTTCTAACATTCCCTGTAGATTCTTCCCCAGCCCCTTACCTTTCACATAACCTTGCTTTATCATGATCTTTTTGATTTTAAGTGATATATACCTCTAATTCAAAAACTTTATACCCTGGTAAGCTACAGCCACCCTAGATTCTTTTTCTTTGGCCTCCATAGCTGCTATAACAGATGGTTTGTTAGCTTCAATGCTCACTAGCTTGCCATTGTGGATAATCTTAACTTTCTAATGGACTATGGAAGGGATGGTTCCTAATGCATGGAGCCAAGGTTGACCCAATAATAATGAGTAGGTGGCGAGAATGTCGAGGATAATGAATAAGACTTTGGATTTCACTCCCCCTACTGTAACATCAGCTTCAAACACCCGTATAACACTCCTCTTTGTATCATCATATGCCCTTATAATAGTATTGGATTTCTCCAACATGGATTCATCCAACCCTAAGTGACAGGGGCAGAGATTAAGGGCGAAACCATCATCCACCATAACACATGTAATAGAATGATCAAAGATTTACACCTTAATGAAAAGTGCCTTATTATGCTTGTTCCCTTCGGTTGGGAGGTCTGACGGATAGAACTTAATGGGTTCCACTTGATTGGGAGGAGATCCCCCAATAACTAAAAATACTTCAACCAAAGTGGTGGAAGGCGTAGCCTCCATGCTTAATAACTTTTCTATTAGACCCTTCTGATGATCTTCAGAGTCAATGAGAAGCTGCCAAATGCTGTACTTAGCAAGGGTAACTTGCAACTGCTGGATAAGAGAGGTGAACTTTAAGTCTTTATTTTCATTGCCAACTAAGGTTTGAGTTTCAATAGCAGGCGTGAAGATTGGACCCTAATTGATATATGGGATGACCTGGATATCTACATCTCTTCCCCTTCTTCTTTTTGGGAGAGGATTAGGAGGAATCCTTCCACTTTGGGTAACATGCAATACCCCATTTTTCATATAACTTCTCCCTTCAAAATTTTTCACCGACAAGGCTGGTCCTTCGAGCTCATCATTCTCCAATACATAATCATCGATATCAACTAATTTTAGTTGAACCAACAAAGCTTCTTCATCATGAATTCCTTCTAAATTGAATGATATCAATGGGACCGGTTCATCAGGTAAAGCCACTACTGAGTGAACCATAGGATTAGCTTGTAAGATCATATTAAAGACATGGTAGGAGGGTAACTCTAACTTAACAGCTGCAACTTGTTTCTCAAAATTTGGCAAGGGGTAATTCATGGTGCTAAGCTTGAGCTTTGGTTCATGTATCATCTTTTCCCTAATCAAACCACAAATAGCCTCAAGTAGATCTCTATAGGCACTAGTCCGATGACCCTTACTGACATGATAAGCACAAAATTGATCCCTATCTTCAAGTTTGGGCGGGACATAAGGCTTGAGACTCTGAAGAAGACCAAGTGCCCTCAACTTAGTGAAGATGGCAGGCAGAGATGCTTTCCAAGGGGAAATGTCATCTTTGATGGTACGGACTGCAGCCACTTCTTCTTACACTACCGTTGGTTTAGTATTGGAGCCAGACTTTAACTTAGAAGCCTGGGCTGGGGCTGAAGGGTAGTTCCTTTTGAACCAAGGTTTGGCTGACACACTCACCTTCTCCAATTCCTTGATTCTTTCCCATTTCTCATCTTTTTCAAAGACCTCAACATAGCTAGAGAATTTATCCACACCAAGAACCTTATAATAAGTAGGCAGGGCACCATCCATCAACTTTATGATCATCTCAGGAGACTTAGTCTATCTTTCAATAAAACTTGAGTGGCCATCCATCTTTTGAAATAGGGCTTGAATTTCCCATTGAGGGCCTGTTTGATTGCTTCAAAATTTTGTATAGTGGTTTTAATGATGGCATTGAAACCATACTGCTCAGTGAAAGATTCAGATAAAGCTTTCCAATTTTTGATCATCTTATCTAATAGAGTATTATACCATTCGATGGCAGGGCCTTCCAAGGTGCAGGGGGAGCATTTTGGCTAGGACTTTATCACTTAACTTTCTGATTCTCACAACCCTCTGATAGGTGGTGATATGAGATTGAGGTGCATCAGTTCCCTTATACTTTGCTATGCTAGGCATACTAAATTTTTCAGGGACCCAATCCTATTCTCTAGCGGTTTGAACTAAAACTAATGATAGCTGAGAGCTGGGATTTGTAGCAAGTAATTTTTAGAGAATATCACGCAATTCCATAGACAAAGATGACCCCTCTGATTGAGTAATCATACCCAAGGGTAAACCTATTGATTGAGGAAAGGTTATCCCCTTAGGTGTGACCATAAAATTAGGGGTTGGGCTAGATACCCTAAACTGAAATGGAGGGGGTACAACCCCTGACTAGGCTGACTAAACTGACTGATAGCAGGTGGAACCACTGTACCTACTAACTGGAATGACTGGCTAACTAAACCAAATGGACCCACAAAACCCAACTAACTAAACTAACTGGAGGAATCCCCGCGAGTCCGCACAGGTGGCAACTGAAACTGAGTGAATGGATTATGAGTAACTCCTGATACTTTCTCACTAATCATTGCATTCACTGCTGAAGCATTGATAGGTGCGCTATGAGGAGCATTAACCATTCTCTCTTATGCCATGATTGCCCTGATGGAAGCTAACATCTTATCATTCATTCGGTTTAAGAACTGATCACTTCCTAAGTATTGTGAGACGGCATTTACGATCTCCGACCTAACCTCAACCCTCGATGGATTTGCCTCCTCACTAGTAGCAACATTCTCAACCTCAACATCAATCTGGCCCTCTAGATTCAAGATATAAGACATTTCCCAGGATGGTATACAAAAAGATCAACCAAACTAACATGACTGATGGATGAAATACCTATAGATGGAGGTGGAGCAACCCTTAACTGAGCTGGAAGAGGAGGAGAAGGAGCCAAAATTTGAATCAAATGGACCTCAGAATGTTGCTAAGTTATAACTCTTTGAGCTTTGGCTAAGGTGATAACCAAAAGATTAGTACATGCATGGGATGCGCTATGCATGCACAAATTATAACAGTGCATGGCTGGGTTAATTACAGGGGAATGTAACACAATGCATGCTAAGCGATCGATTTAGTCCTTATTTCTCTCACCAGTTCTGAGGGTATTCTTCCTTAGTCTAATCTCACAAAGAAATGGGTACCTATAAGGTAAGATTCTAAGGCTTTTGATAAGAATGGCATAGGGATATATCAGAAGTTTGATGCAGAAGGTTCCCATCGTATCAAGCCTCTTTTGGAGGGAGATAGCAATGAGTACTCCACCCACTAGAGTGTCCCTAATTCCTGGCGGGCATGGATAACACCTTCATGAGTGTTGCGGAAATAATAGGGCACCTTAACATAGTGCTTGAAGAAGAGAGCATCTAACTAAAGAGAGAAGGAGATGAGAAGATAGAGTGTGATAATTTCCCAAATGATGAAAAAGAAAATGGGTTGAATCAAGTAAATGATTTTTAGTGCTCATCTTAATCTTTTAAGCTTTTAAAACGATTAAAAATTTTGCACGTTAAAAGATTATTTCCCTAACAAAGTGGCCATTGTGAGGTGTCGATGGCGTGTGGGTCTTCCTTAGCACCTATGTGAGAAACGGGGCCTACTGGGGCTTGGTTGGATTTAGGCGTGATAAAACATTTTAAGTTTAAGTTTACATAATTGCTAATTTTAATGAATAAAAGAATCGAGACCCAAATCTCGATACAAATGATAGAGTCGCCACCTAAGTTGTCTACCTGGGAAAGAGTTTTAGTACGATTCCCTCTGGATGGGAGACTCATACCTATTGGATTAGAGATTCGGGTATTCGATGAGTCATTTATTTCTCATTTAGGTGATTCACAATTATATTCACCGCGCAAAATCATTTTTGTTTTCATCATTTGGGGAATTATCAAAGAAATCCTATTTTTCTACACTCTTTCACACTCGTTACATGTATTTATAGATTACAATAAAGCACAAACAATAAATGGGGGAATAAAAATTACAACCGAGGAAAATGGGGGACTTGCAAGAGAACCTATACATTTGTTCTAAGTTATAAAACAAATTAAAAATAAATTCCCTTGCATCCACAATGATTAGCACAATTTATAGTACATCACAACTCAACATTTCATTAGGAAAAAATGTGATTATATTAGTGTGGCAGTTTCTCAATCAATAGTGCCCGGGCGACTTCTAGGATCGAAAAGAAATAACGGGTCTTCAACATATTTTGTTATGAAAATACATTTTAACTCTAATAGGTTGATTTACCAAATTATTAGTGAAAATGATCGCATGGCACATCGTGAGTTGGATTGATTTTTAACCAAATTAAAATTAATTCATGATTATGCCTGGGGCTGGTACCCCGGACGGGTGGGTAGGACCTATATGGCTACCAGGGAGGACCGGTATGGGTATGGTGTACCCATAAGGGTCTTGTCTAGTCTAGGTAGAATCTTTTTTCAGTTTAACTTGCGGATTAATGGCAGAAAAATAAAATAAAAATGGGATCTCCCTTCGTATGAGTATGACGCACCAATTTGATATCCTAGAGGTATGTGGTGCCAATAAGGCTCATACAGGTTAGGACCAGACCCGAAGTAGGAAATAAAGAGAGCAAATATAATAGAGGAGGCAGAGAATAACAACAATAAAATAACTGAGATGTGAGTCTCTTTAAAATTTAGGAGCGTTACCTTTGCGGCGTGAATCCACTTTGAGGTGATCCCTTTGCTTTTGAGAGAGTTTGGCCATAGTAGATGGTGAAATAGGATTATTTAGGTGGGTATTTGTATGGACAGAACCTCCCCTAAATCCTAATAAACGAAGTTAGGAATGAATAAAATGTGGACAGAACCTCAAGGAATGGGTTTTCTCCCTATTTTATACCTCCTATACATCCACTATACCCTTTATATACCTATAGAAATTGCTAGAACCTTACTGTAATTTTTCTATAGTATATTTTTCATATCCTGTATGTGGAAATGGTGGGGAAAAGGCCCTATATATAGGGCAAAAATTAGGTCTGAATGCAATAAACCGCATTCAAGACCTGCCTTTTCTCAAAAAAGGTAAGAGGTAGCTTTTAAAAGAGCCTGATCAGGCAACAAGAGGACCCATACGGGTAGGGCCAAACCCTTACGGGTCCTGGAGGTCCCGTATGGGTCCCCTCCAGGTGTACATAAGGAATCTACCCCATACGGGTCTGCGTGTGGATCTGTACCACAAGGCAACACCCCTACGGGTCCCTAAGGGCAGACTAGGTCTCCTAACTTCGGCCAAACTCAACTCTGCAGTAGCAAGAACACTTGTGATGGAAAACACCTATAAGACATTGCATCATATAGCTCTCATCATCATTTTATGAGAAGCATCGTTAACATCCAGTGCTCACAACGGTAATAAATTTATTAGGGTCATAAAATAAAATATAAATATTTGAAGAGGATTAAAAGGGGAATTTTGCCTTGGCGAGTTAAATTGGACTGAGAGTACAAATATATTTTGTACAAGCTTAGGTGCACGAGTACTGCTGGGTAGTGCTCACGGTAGCCCATAAAAATGGGCTGCACAAACGCAGCCCATAAAGGCGTTCTACGAGGCCCAGCTCGCGATCAAGGCAAGCCCGCAAAGGGCTTGCCTTTCATGGTAATCCGCACATCGTGCATAGCACACTCTGCGCGGGTTAGACCCATGGATCTAATAGGATCCGTTGGTTTAACCCTTATTGGATTAGGGTTTTCCCTAAACCCATATTGGAAAATAGGGAGCTCTTTTTCTCCACTCCTGCTATATAAGGAGTGCTCCCCCTCCAATTTTAAATGCACCATAGCTCCTTTTGAGTCTTGACTTGAGATTCCAACGTTCTTTCTCGAGTTGACTTTAAGAGATAATTTTTGAGGAGCCTCGAATACTTTGAGGCACCTCTAGTTAATATTTTGGGTGGGTTTTGGAGTGGTCTAGCAGCTACTCAAAGCTTTACAGTTCTTCTTCATTGGGAGGTTTTGGTTGGTGGGGTTCGTGTAGATACTCATAGAGGCTATCCTACACTTGAAGGCTTGTGTAAGGAGGTCCTACCAAAGCACGCTTCAACTGGTAAGTTTCTCTTTTAATTATTAGGTGTTTTTCCTTAAGTGTTTTTAGACTTAATAATTATTCTTAGGTTATTATTTGCATGCTTATTTTATCTTATGCTTAGGTTATAGCTTAGAGTTATAACATGCTAGGTGTAAAATACTTATGCTAGGATAACTTAGAGTTATAGTATGCCTAGCCTATGCATGCTAACCTAGGTAGAGAATATATTTAGTTAAGGCTTTAATTAATTATATGCAACTAATAGGAGTTCCTAGGGACAAGGGACAAAATTTTGAAAAACCACCATGCCTATTATGTATGTTCAAAGTAACTGTCAGTTCCCAATAATTATATATCAGAGCTTGCCTATTTAGTGCATAATTAACTTAGAAGCAAACTAAACTTTATTTTCTATATGAAATGATTTAAAGTTTATTAATTGCTTGGAACAATAGATGAACTTAGGCTTTCATTTCAAGGTTAGAAAATGGATATAGATAATTTCAAATAAGCCTGCTCAACTTACTCAAAATTATCAAAGACTCAATAAATTATATAAGTTACAAGGGTTACAGATGCTTTCAATTTACATGAATTGAAAGAACGAAATTTATTAGTTTAAGAGAATCCATGGTTTCCAAGTTTGTGCCCGTCTTTGTTCTGGCAAGGATTAGATATGGTGTCTACTTCTCATAGGGCACCTCTCCTACCTGGGAACCCATATCAGTGTAGCTTGAATTGACCAAGAGAGGATTAATAATGGACTGATTTATTTCTAGTATATAAGATGATTCTTATATATGTTTCTATAACAAAGTAAATATCAAATTATTGAATAAAAGCTTAATGGAAATGCAAAATATAACAAATAAAGAACGTTAATAATTTTGCATATAATCTAGGTTGATGGAATAATTATAATAAAGAGCTTAAACCCATTAAAGGTTAGACCTTTTGATTAATTCTAAAATTCCCTAAATTAATGTAAATCATTGTAAATATGTCCATCTGATAAATCCTAGATTGGGTGAGACGTTTAACACCAATACAAAATCCCAAAGTAAGTATATTAAGGCAAGTTATAGTATTCCTTACTCAAATCTATAATACGACCTTTTTCAGTATTAAGTGTTGCGCAAAGCATTCCTTTCATCTACATCGATCGGTTATAGATATTGAGATAGTGCCTTAACAGTACTGGGGTGGTTCACCATAAAATTGGTGACTAGCCGCATGACTGAGACATATTCAAGGAGATGCTAAAATAAGAGCACACAACTTGAATATATTAGCAATTTCATGCATTGCAAATGGATTGGAATTCCAACTACAATGTTCTAATGCGGCTTGACTCATAAAATTGGGGGCTATGTTAGAATAGTTGTAGAGGCTACCTACTTCAAAATCCGGCTACGCTAGATTTCCCAAATTCAATAGAATGAGCTATTGTAAATTTTGAAAAATGGTAGCACAAATGTATTTAATTAAAAGTTCTTATATTAAATACATGTACTATAAACTAAAGTCTAAATAAATTTTCTTTTCTTACATCTTAGGTTGAAAAATGCTCCCTTATATAAATTACCTTGTTGACACTCAAATTCTTGATAAGAACTTGTTCGATGGAAGAAATTACCATGAGTGGTTTGGGATACTGCGAGGAATCCTCAAGGATTCTAAATTGGATTATGTATTGGATAATCCTACCCCGAGTATCTAAGTGCAAAGAGCTTCACAAGTGAATTAAGAGATTTTGAATGGCATAGAAATGATTGTAAGTTTGTAAAGAACTTAATGGTCAAAGATATAGATCCAAATCAGCAAGCTCTATATGAAGAAATGGATTTAGAATCCATGCTAGTGCATCTTAAGGAAGCTAACTATCTCAAGGAGATTCTATTTGATCTTAAGATGCCAATTGACGCCTCAGCTGTTGAATATGGTGTAAAAGTGTTCAATGTTTCTACTCAACTAGGGTATCTCAGAATACATTTTAGTCATAATGTTCTCAAAAGCATTATTTTGAAACATCTGCCTTCAAGGTATGAGAATTTCAAACAGGATTTTACCCTAGTAGGGGATGAATTTAAGCTGTCAGAAATGATAAGCTTGTTGGAACATTTTGAGATTCAACTTAGAAATGAGTTAGACAAACAACTCATTGCTGAAGATCTTAAACTAGAAAGAGTTAAAGGTCTAAGAGTCAAAAGAATGCCCATGGAAATTGAAGAGAAAAATATTGATACTTGGATTAAATCTGCGAACCATGTGGCTTTTAAACATAAGAAGATAAAGCTGAAAGAGGCTTATACTTCAGGTATGTTTGTAATTGAAAAGTATGCTACTTTTCCTTGTGAGTCAACTTGAGTATTGGATGCTGGTTGTGGTTCTCACATCTGTACTTCTGTGTAGGGACTAAAGAATAGTTGGAGGCTTGTAAAAGGGGAGATAGACCTATGTGTGGGAAATAGAGCCCGAGTTACTGCATTAGCCGTAGGGAGCTTCGGTCTTGTTTTGCTAAGTGGCCTAGTTTTAGTTTTGAATAATTGTTACTATATTCTAAATATTACTAAGAATATTATCTCTATTGCGCATTTAGTAGCAGAGGGATTTGAAATTTTATTTTTAAATAATAATTTTCAGATTCGTTTAAATAATTTTCTTTATGGCTATGGAATGTTGAATGGTGACATTTATGTTCTTAATACTAAAACATAAGTTTTTAATATGAACAATGTGAAGAAAGTTAAATTAGATAATAAGAAATCTTTCTACTTATGGCATTGTCATTTAGGCCATATAAACAAAGATCGCTTAACCAAGTTATATAAGTGTGGAGACTTGGGCCATATAGATATAGAGTCTTATAATGATTACTAACCTTATTTAAAAGGAAAAATGACAAAATTACCCTTCAAAGGAAAGAGTGAACGAGCCACAAGTACATTGGAGCTTATACATACAGATGTATGTCATTCAATGAGTTTTCGGGCACTGGGAGGATACTCCTACTTCTTAACCTTTATCGATGATTATTCATGATACGGTTATCTGTACTTAATGAAGCACAAGTCTGAAAGTTTTGAAAAATTCAAAATATTCACAAATGAAGTAGAGAAAAAACTTGAGAAAAGTATTGAATCACTTCAATCTGATCGAGGTGGAGAATACTTAAGTCAAGAGTTTCAGGATTATCTAAAAGAAAACAAGATAGTTCCCCAATGGACCCCTCCTTACACGCCCCAACACAATTGAGTATCTAAAAGGAGGATCAGACTTTATTAGATATGGTTCGGTCCATGATAAGCCCAGTAGATCTTAAGAAATCCTTTTGGAGATATGCACTAGAGAGTGCAGTTTATGTATTGAAAAGAGTGCCCTCTAAATTAGTTGATTTTACACCTAATGAAAGATGGTGTAATAAATGGACATCTCTAAGTCACCAAAGAGTATGGGGCTGTCCTGCTATGGAAAGAGGATAACATCAGATAAACTAGACGCTAAATCTGATAAATGTTTGTTCATTGGATATCTAAAGAAAACTATTGGATATTTATTTTACCAACCGGTGGAACAGAAAGGTTTGGTATCTTGGAGTGCTCACTGTCTTGAAAAGGAACATTTACTTGCAAAAGTTAGTGGTAGCAATCTTGAACTAGAAGTTCAAAAGGAAGAAATAGATAATCAACTTGTTGACCTTATTCTAGATACACAAGAAGGTGTGATCCAAGAACAATATATTGATAAGATCAGATCGTGTCATAAAGGTCCCAAGAGATATGGTTTCATCATCACTAATGATAGGGAACTATATCTCATGGAGGATGATGAAATAGGAACCTAGGATGAAGCAATGAAGAGCTCAGATTTTGATAAATGGCTTAAAGCCATGAAACCAGAATTGGATTCCATGTACAAAAATCAAGTTTGGAACTCGGTCGATGCACCAGAAGAAGTTAGACCTATCGGGTGTAAGTGCATTTTTCAAAAAGAAGAATGTCGTGGACTGTAATGTAATTATCTATAAAGCAAGGTTGGTAGTAAAAGGTTGTAGTCAACGCGAAGGTATCGACTATGATAAAACTTTCTCACCGGTAGCCATGCTTAAATCTATAAGAATACTCCTCCCCATTGCTTCTCATTATGATTATGAGATCTAGCAGATGGATGTTAAAATAACATTCCTGAATGGGGATTTAGACTGGGATGTGTATATGGCTCATCCTAAGGGTTTTACATCTCAGAATGGCTCGAAGGTATGAAAACTTCAAAAGTCTATTTATGGACTTAAGCAAGCAACCATGGATTGGAATATTAGGTTTAATCAGATAATCCGTGAACTAGATTTGTCTCCAAACATTAATGAGCCTTGTGTTTACAAGAAGGTTAGCGGGAGTGCAATCATTTTCTTAGTATTATATGTTGATGAAATTCTATTAATAGGAAATAACATTTCTCTTCTTTAAAATATTGAAGTATGGTTGCCAAGAAATTTCTCCATAAATGACCTTGGAGAAGAAGCATTTATACTAGGTATAAAGATCTATAGAGATAGATCCAAGGGGCTGTTAGGTCTTTCTCAAAGTACATATATAGACAAGGTAATGAATAGGTTCAGCCTTGAGCATTCAAAGAAAGGTTATCTCCCGATGACAAAGGGGATTAACCTATCTAAAGCTGAGTGTCGGAAGATAGCTCAAGAAAGAATGCGCATGAATGATATACCCCATGCATCCATGATAGGATCAATCATGTATGTTATGGTATGTAATAGGCCTAATGTCTCTTAAGCTTTGAGCTTTACGAGTAGATATCAATCAGATCTAGGTGAAAAGCATTGGATGGCCGTTAAGGCAATTCTTAAGTACTTGAGAAGAACCAAAGATGAGTTCTTGGTATATGGAGATGGTAATCTCACTAATGCGAGTTTACAATCTGACAAGGATGACTTTAGGTCTTAGTCAGGTTTTATGTATGTATTTATTGGAGGGGCAGTATGCTGGAAAAGTTCCAAGCAAGAAACTACTACTTATTCAACCATGCAATCTGAGTACATTGCGGCCTATGAAGCAGCAAAAGAAGTTATCTAGTTAAAGGGGTTTATTGGTGATCTCAGTGTGGTGCCTGAGATTGTTAATCAAATTACTTTGTATTGTGATAATGATGGTGCTATTGCTCATGCAAAAGAACCACGTTCTCACTAGAAAACCAGACATGTACTTAGAAAGTATCATATAATCAGGATGATTGTTGATGCTAAGATGATAAGACTAGAATATGTTCCTACTGATCTGAACCTTGCGGATAGTCTGACGAAGCCATTGACTCAAGTCAAACATGACCAACATGTTAAAGCATATGGAATAAGACATATGGCTAATTGGCATTAGTGCAAGTGGAAGTTTGTTAGATATGATGTATGCTCTTAAGGCAATTAGGGTGATATATCTTAATTATGTAATGGTACAAATAATTCATTTTATTAATAAAGGCATTTAATCTTTTGTTTATATCGATATGTTCATATATATTATGACTGGTTGAAATATATTCAATCATATCTATGTACAAAAGTCCTTGGCATAACATATCATGATGAGAGAGATATCATAGTGGGACTATGTTTAGTGAGACCTACTTCATGTGCAATTATGATTATGTCTAAACTGCCCTTAGTCATAGTTTTATCAAGAAAGGATATTGATGAAATAGTAAGATTAGCAAGCGGTCAATTTTCTTAGAATAGGTCCAAGCAGTTAACCTCCTAAGACTGAAGGTGGTGCCTTAAGTTTGACACATTGATATATCTGGAAGATATATTGGAGACCGCAATAATATAAACACTTGGTAAATATATCATTGTATTAGTATTTATCTTTATGCAGTAGCTTTGTGAATATCCTCATACTTGAGATACTAGTTACTTTGTGTGGTACTATAGCTATACTTTAGGTCATACCTATACACTAATTTAGGGTGCCATGGATGGTTATGGGTATAGCGATGACAATACATTCGTAAGCTATGTAGTCTGGAAGAATTCATCGCTCTGGATATATTAAGGAATTGTACCTGGCCACTTATTGAAGTGATGATTGCTATAAACCTCTGACCAGAGTATGTGTTTGAGAGAAATAGTTTCTAGTGAAACACATTATGGTAAAAGGCAATATACTTCGGTAATAAGTGGGTTAACACTTTAATCGAGCCCAATAAACCATATGGTACTAATATTAAAGAATGGAAGGAGTTCATTGCATTGAGAAACTATTGCATTAACTAGGATTAAGTCACAAGCATAAATGATGTTCCGAGTAATGGGGGATGGTGGACCCTTGCTAGAGGCGTACTACAGTCGTTTAAGGTAACTAAGTTCTAATTATGGTCTGGAACCTTAAGCCAATAAATCCTATAGAACAACGATTGGTCAAACCTTAATAGCTTAATACTCTAGGATCCTATTAGGTCATAGACTGGACTTTCATCGAACTGAGTAAAGAATTAATAGACTTAGTCTATTAGAAGAATATTAAATGTTGAATGGTTAGACCGTTATTTGGTTAGAACAGAGATTTTATCTATTAACCGGTAACTAATTTATGAGGGTCATAAAATAAAATACAAATATTTGGAAAGGATTAAAAGGGGAGTTTTTCCTTGGGAAGTTAAATTGGACCGAGAGTACAAAATATATTTTGTATAGGCTCAGGTACGCGAGAGTGCACCAAAAGGTGCACAAGCACTGTAGAGTAGTAGTGCAGCCCATAAAGGCACCTCGTGAGCTGGGCTCACAGCATGGGCTGCGAGGCCTAGCTCATGGGCTTGCTTTGCACGACAATCTGCACACCGTTCATAGCACGCTATGTGCGGGTCAGACCCATGGATCCAATAGGATCCGCTTGTTTGACACTTGTGGGATTAGGGTTTTCCTTAATCCCATATTGGAAAATGGGGAGATCTTTTGCTCCCCTCTTCCTATATAAGGAGTGCTCCCCCTCCTCTTTCAAATGCACCACAGCTCCTTCTGAGTCTTGACTTGAGATTCCAACGTGCTTTCTCGAGTTGACTTTAAGAGCTAATTTTTGAGGAGCCTCAAATATTTTGAGGCACCTCTAGTTAATATTTTTGGCGGTTTTAGAGTGGCCTAGCAGCTACTCAAAGCTTTGCAGTTCTTTCTCATTGGGAGGTTTTAGTTGGTGGGGTTCGTGTGGATACTCATAGAGGCTATCGTACACTTGGAGGCTTGTGCAATGAGGTCCTGCCAAAGCATGCTCAACTGCTAAGTTTCTCTTTACATTAATAGGTCTTTTTCCTTAAGCGTTTTTAGGTTGAATAATTATGCTTAGGTTATTATTTGCATGCTTAGTTTATTTATGCTTAGGTTATAGCTTAGAGTTATAACATGCTAGGTATAGAATATTTATGCTATGATATAACTTAGAGTTATGGTATGCCTAGCCTATGCATGCTAACCTAGGTAGAGAATTTATTTAGTTAAGGCTTTAATTAATTATATGCAACTAATAGGAGTTCCTAGGGACAAGGTATAAAATTTTGAATTTCTGCCATGTCTGTTATGCATGTTTAAAGTGACTGTCAGTTCCCAACATTAACTTCATCATGCATTCAAAGACATATCATAAAATATTGTGCATAAAAGAAGCATGTACAAGAATTTTGAATGAGCTTGGGGACAAGAATTTTTCTCTTTTAATCGATGAAGCATGTCACAGTTCTATAAAAGAATAAATGGCTATGGCTGCGAGGTTTGTGAATGATAAAGGAGAAATTATTGAACGGTTTCTCGGAGTGGTTCATGTGACTGAAACTTTAACAAAGTGTTTGGAAGATGCTGTTGATGATTTTTTTTTGCCAAGAAAGGATTGTCACTTTCAAGAATTTGTGGTCAAGGTTATGATGGAGCTTTGAATATGCGTGGTGAGCTTAATGGGTTACAAGCTCTCATTCTAAATGAAAAACAAGCATGCACATTATATCATTATTTTGCTCAGCAGCTTCAATTAGTTGTTGTGGCTATTGCTGAGGACAACCATGATGTGTGTCAATTTTTTGACTGTGTTTCCATGATTGTGAATATAGTTGGAGGTTCATGTAAAAGGTTAGATTCTCTTCACATTATGAAGAAGTTATGCAAAAGACTAAAAGTTATGAGGCTTCAATTGGGACAGGTAAAAATCAAGAGATGAGCTTAGTGAGACCTGGTACTACTCGATGGGGTTCTCATTTTAAGACAATGCTTTGAATTTTTGACATGTGGGATTCCATGGAGAAAGTGCTTATAACTATTGGAAATGATAGTGATTCAAGAAAAAATTAAAGTACAACTAAGGGTTTGGTGGAGAAAATGGGCTCCTTTGAAATTGTGTTTATTGGAAGGTAAATGTTGTACATTTTAGGAGTGACCAAACCTTTGTCAAGGAATTTGCAAGCTAAAGATCAAGACATAGGAAGTGTGGTTCGTATGGTTCAAACATTAAAGATGAAACTCCAAAAATACAGAGCAGATAGTTGGAAGCAATTGTAGGAAGAAGTCAACTCATTTTGTTTCAAACATAAAGTTAAAGTGCCCAATATAGAGGATTGCATTCAAAGTCGTTGGGCAATACTTGTTGATTGTGAACCGAAAACCCATTATCATCATTTCCGTATAGAATTAATGAAAATGGTATTTTTATCTATTATTTTAACATATATATATATATATATATATATATATATATATATATATATATATATATATATTATTTGTATGTTACGGCAAATCAATGTGAGTTATGTTCTAAATAATTTTTTATAAATTTAATGGTAGGTGATTGATGAAGTTACTACGGAACTAAATCGCCGATTCAATGAAGCAAACACAGATTTGCTTCATAGAATAATGTGGCTCCATCCTTTAAACTCCATTTCTCATCTTGATCATCATGCACTATTATATCTTGCTAAAATATATTCTGAAGATTTCTCTAGTGTTGAGGTGAGTGAGCTTCACTTCCAACTCGAACTCTACATTGATGAAATGAAAATGAATCCTAAGTTTTCTGGTCTTAAGGATTTTGGGACTCTTGCAAAAAAGTTGGTGGAGAATGATTTTCACAATCATTTTCGTTTAGTATACCAACTTATCGAATTGACTTTGATTTTACCAGTTGTTACAGCTACAATTGAGAGAGCATTTTCTACGATGAATATTGTTAAGACTGATTTATAGAACAAGCTTGGAGATATGCTATTGTCAGATTGCTTATTGTGTTATATCGAAAAGAAAATTTCTATCACAATTGAGGATGAAGCTATTTTGCAATGTTTCCAACAATTGGCATCTCACAGAAACATGTTACCGCCGCTTAAGAGATCTTGTAATTTATCTCCTATTAATTAAAAATAGATGTTATCTATTATGTACTTCATTGACTTAAAGTTATTACCATATATATTTTTCTTTTTATTGAATTACTTTGAATTTCAAATGTGGTATGTATTTTGTTTTCGTCTGATTTACCTTTTTGCTGGTCGGAATTACAATCGATGTCCCCATCTGGAATTACAACCGATGATATAGTACAGGATTGCCCTACCCTACATTGTATCCTGGTACCACCCTTGAGCCATTCTGAGACATGTACTTGTCTTTGACAACAACGGTCAAAAGAAGCTTGTTTCACTAAGGCACACATCAATGGTCATCTTCAAGTATGAGAGTGTAAATAAGTCTTTATCCACAATAAGCAAATTGTCGTGAAATTTTACAAAAAGTACACTCAAGCAAAAAGTATTACAATACAAATATCAAAAGCAAACAATTCATTATTTATATTAGTTTGTACATCTAATGCTCGCTACAACAACTCAATCTATATATATTGTAAAAGTGATTCTTGATAACAAAGTACAAGATCACTAAATCTTTATTCAATCCACTCAAAGGTGATCAAGACTAGCTAAGTGAAGCTTGGTAAGGTCTTGGAGTCATAATAGTCTAAGCATAGGTGGTGAGGTCTTCAATCCTAAACACAACTTGATGAAGTTGGTGGGCTTTAGAACAATCTAAGAGAAGGGTACTCATAGATTGGGGAATCAGAAGCAGCAATAGGAGGAAATTCTATGCGGACAATATGATTCTAATTGTAAAGGCTTCACCGCCTTAGAAGGAGAATTAATAGTAGATATAAGCTCAAAGGAGGAAATCTAAGTACTGGAAGTAGGCAGGGCTGAACCAGTATAAAAACTCCGTGTTTGATTTACAGTATCTTTCACTTATTTACTCAAGAATTTATCTTTATTTACATTCTCCTTAAAAGTAAATTATTATCACACATCAAACACCATTCATCAATAGGCTCTAAATCAATTATAATGATTGAATTCAATTAAGTAGATAAGCCTATTATTTCACCTCTATATCGAAAATGAGTCAATCACCCCCTCTAACTCTATATCATACCTTAATAGGGACTAGCACTAATATTTTTTAATTAAAACATGAAAATAAAATTTTAAAAATCATAAAAAGGGAAAAAATCTCCGAACTTACTTGTATTGTATGCTTAGGGCTTATCATCGAAATTGTCTAGATTAGAGGCAGCAGGTTCTATTCAAGGTTGTCGTGTATCTCAGGATGCACCACCTATTTCCCATCTTTAATTTGCTGACGATTGTTTATTGCTCTTTGGGGCCTGTTTGGAGAAATGTAGACACATTAAAGATTGCCTGGCTACATATGAGAGGGCGATGGGACAAATGGTGAATTACAACAAGTCATCAGTATCCTTCAGTGCAAATCTTGATGACGAATATAGCCAATTAATTTCAGATTCCTTGGGAGTTTCAAAATCAACATCTTCATCATTGTACTTGAGAATGCCTATGGTGGTTGATCGAAGTAAGATTGCTAGTTTTGGCTTCATTCGTGATCGTATTTGGAAGTGGATATCATCTTGGAAAAACAAGTTCCTCATTTAGGGAGGGAGAGAGACTCTTATAAAGTATGTTCTCCAGTCAATTCCTTCATACATAATGTCATTATTCAGAATTCTAGAGGCATTATGTGATTCTATCCATAAATTGCTAAATTCATTTTGGTGGGCATCGAATAATGGGGATTGTCGAGGTATCCGTTAGTAGAGATCGGAATTATTGTGTCGGCCTAGAAAACATGGGTGTATGGGATTTCGAAATCTCATTAATTTCAATACTTCCTTGATAGCTAAGCAACCATGGCAGTTTCTTCTTTACGCTAATTCACTTGTAAGTCAAATTTTCAGCTCTAGGCACTTTGGAGAGGGGTCAGTTTTAATGGAAAAATTATCATCTTCCCCGAGTTATGTTTGGAAGAGTATTTTTTCAGCTATAGATTTCTTTAAAAGTAATATTAAATGGTGAGTAGGAGATGGTGCTATAATAAACGTCATTATAGATGCTTGGGTTCACTCTAGGGACCGAATTTTGTTGCATGGTAATGGGAATGCTATTCTTGACAATGTAAAGGTGGCAGGTCTCATTAATTAGGGTGCATGGGATCTCAAATGTGTTCGGGATTGCTTTGATGGTAATGAAGTGAAGCTGATTTTACGAAAGCCGTTGCCCGTTTCTCTGACACCAGATAACCCGTTCTGGCCTTCGGAGACTAAGGAATTATTTACAGCGAAGAGTGCTTATAGGCTGCTTTCATATTCTAGAATCGTACATTTACCCATTTCTCATTTCAAATGGAATAAGTTGTGGGGTTTGCAC
Source organism: Euphorbia pulcherrima (assembly GCA_947683365.1). Classification (NCBI taxonomy): domain Eukaryota; kingdom Viridiplantae; phylum Streptophyta; class Magnoliopsida; order Malpighiales; family Euphorbiaceae; genus Euphorbia; species Euphorbia pulcherrima. Next base: position 50,189,066 of record CANTUS010000001.1, on the reverse strand, counting down.
TTACCTTCAAAATTGAGGATTTTTATTTGGCGTATCTTGATTGATGTTCTTCCGGTTTGATCGAATCTTTTGTAAAGACAAAGTGTAGAGTCCCCGTGTGCCATTTGCAATCGGAAAACCACCTCTCACGCTCTCTTTGAGTATGGTTTTGCCCGTCATGTTTGGTGTTTATTTGACAGCTCAATTTCCATACTAGTGCATGTGGATGTGAAATCTTTCCTCAATGATTGGCTTGACTTTAAAACAATAATTTTTTTATAGAAGGCTTTCCATTTACTATAGGGATTGTGGTGGGCTCGAAACAAGGTTCTATGGCAAGCAACTCATACCTTACCCCATGTAGTGGTACGGAACTCTTGTTCGGCTCATGTGCAATTGCTAGCGGTGAACCCAGGAATCGGTACAGGTTCGACAGTTGTTCCTTAGTAGCAAGTGGTTGGGTGGTGGTAAACGAAAACTTTGGGCTCTTTAACTTGGGAACCTCCATATATCCCATATTTGAAGTGTAACTCTGACGCGATGATTTTCAACAAGGGTGAATTCGTTAGCTATGGATTGATTGTTTGTAATGCTGTAGGTAACTTTGTTTATGCAAAGGCTGGAAGATTAGAGACACATATGACTATTGAAGAAGCTAAGGCTTGTTCCGTTTGTGAGGCATTGGCTTGGATCGAGAACCTTGGTTATTCTCACTTGATAATGGAGATTGATAATAACATTTTGTTTGAAGCTTTGCAAAGTGATGACATTGGTCTTTCCTATTTTTCGTCTATTATTTCGGGTTGTAAGAAACTTGTTAGACTTTTTTATCTTGCATTTTTAACTTGGTGCCATGTAGTTTGAATGTTTTAGCTTACAATTTGGCACGTGAGACCTTTTTAGGTGAGGTAACGGGAGCGTGGACATCTGCCCCACCTTATTGTGTTGTCCATCTATTACATTAATTAATTTATACAACCTCGATTTACAAAAAAAACCTTGATAATAATAATATTTTATTTTCCAAAAGGTCGGCATAAGCGATATAATTATGTACTATCATTTAATTTAGTTTTGGGAAATTGTAACGTACACCCTTTTAGTGTTAGTTTTTCAAGCATCACAACTTAATACAAGTATTTGATTTCTTATATGCTATTTTCCATTTTTTTTTTATTTTCAAGCATCATGTTACACACTCTATGGAGTAGAAATTTCAATTCTAGTATTCTTTGTACAAATTAAGCCTTTTCATTTGGACATCAAGAGGCTGATTTGATATTAGTATAACCTCTAGCTCAAATTCCTCTTCCTAGTTCTTATGCTTGAATTAAATTAGGTAATAAAAATGCTAATGTTAAGGAGCTGCATATGGATTTAACAAAAAATTCTTAATCAACAGGAATGTGAAAAAAAGAGGAGTAACTGAAAATATCGTACCTGAATCCGATATTTTAGAATTGATGTACTATGAACTATATTGAATCTACGATCTAATTCCTGAAAAACAACACAGGCACTTGGGGTCAATCGATGGTTACCCCGTGGGGGACCCTCCGATGCTTAAGTCAGTGAAGGGTTCTAAGGAATATTATGAGAGTGTTTATGAGAAAGTGAATGTACCTATTTGAACTGACCTAAGGGCCTATTTATAGGTGTTAGAGATGTCCCAATTAGATTGGGAGTGGGAGTCTTAGTTGTGATAACATTAGGACTCCACTAATGTATATCCGATTCTTGAATACCAAGTATATAAGAATATGGACAAGGAGAGAATGTAGGGAGTAGAGTCAGACTTGCATTCTCTTTACTTATAAGACACGGAGGTGCCTTCGAGCCGGTTGTAGATCACCTCGAGATTATGACCGTCTAAGGTGCTAACGCGTTGTACGCGACTATCGGGTTCGTACACTTTTCGGATGGATTGTGATATCAGCCGGTGTGATGGGTCGGGTTAACTTGACTATCCCAATATCTTGTGAGAGACGAGTAGGATGGCTCCTTGTTGACCCGGTCTTATGGTCCAAGATGGGCGAGATATATTTAGTAAGTTATCAGAAGCCCCCCTATAAGTGTCAAAAGTTCTTTAAGGCTTCTGGGGGCTTGCACCAGCTCAAATTTTGAGCGGATAAGAGCTAGGGCTACATGGCAAGCTATCATCCAGGCGTTCTTGAAGCTTCCTTAAGAAACTTCAGTCTTTTCATATTCTTTGGTTGTAATTGGTATTTTTGAAATAAAAAAATGAGCCTAATTCTTCTCGATATGTGGTGTTTTGTTTCTGCAATTCAATGATTGAGACCCTTTAGTTCATGTTTGTTTCCTTATTTAAGCACCGTTGAAGTTCATTTCTCCACTTGGGTTACTTTGAAATTCTCTAGCCTATTCCGGCGACTTCTGCTCTTTTGATTTTCAAGGTTATTTCTCCTGTAATTCTTGCTTCCTCAAAGCTCCCCATTTCTAACAAGTAAGTACTCTCTTTCTATCTTTATTTCTCATGAATTTCTGTTGCTGCTATGCTCTCGATTATATGCCATCATAGCTTGAGTTCCATGTTTTGGGATCTCGTTTCAACGAGTTTTGCAAGATCGTATTATGCCATGGTATATCTAGAATTTTTAGGGTAGGGTCTTTTGTGTCTTGGATTTTGTGTTTCAAATGCATTCCTTAAAATTTGGAAAAATGACTTTTCACTGTAATTTATTGCTGGCCGAAATCTGGGTTTATGGATGAACTTGATGAACAAGATCACATAGATTTTTATAGGACCCCTCCCGGCTGAAAATGGACCATATATCTTGATAGGGTAATTTACTCAGATTTTGACCTGTTCTAGGGTTTCCAATATTTTCCAGGCGGCGATGTCATCCTCCTTTCTAAGTAGCAGTTCAAGTGAAAGTTTATTTATCATATTGTGTAGGGAATTGCCAGATTCAGTTTCTCATACTTATGTTAACATAGACCACGCTAACTTGCCTCGTAACCCTAGGATAAAAAGATCAGCCAGGAGGATGGACCAGGTAGAGGGAAATGGAGAAAGGGTGGAGTCTGGAAAGGCTGCCTTAAGCTCACAAATACACTCTTCCAACCCAGCATGGGCGGGAACGGTGGTGAGGAGGTCGAATAAATGGTTGTTGTCTAGTGCCAAGATCACGCTCCTAAAGGGTATAGGCGAAAGAGAGCTGCGATAAAGATGAAAGCCAAAATTGTTATTGCTGAGCCGGCCTTAGGGAAAGTTGTAAAAGAAAAGAAGTTAACTCCTCGGATTAAGGATATGATTTCCATAGTCCACCCGATAGACGTGGAGTTTGAGCGGGCGACCTTTCCCTGGATGCAAAACCATAGGATCATGCTACCATATAAGGATCAACGCATCCAATAACAACCTGAGGGATGGTTCAGTTTGTGTTTACAGCATGCATGGTTCAGCTTTGTTTATCCCCTCCCTCGGGCTATATGTGACCTCCTCAATTTTTGGAAAGTGTGCACGACCTAAATTCATCCCAACTGCTGGGGTGATATAGTGGGCCACTATTAAATATATGAGAACCTAGAACTCAATTTAGACGCGAGCTTCTATAGGCGGGTGGCCTTTTGTAAGATAAATAAAGGCGGGGACCACCTGCACTTTCCTCACAAGGTTGGGTTCTATTCTTTTTCCATAGAGCGGATTCAGTAAAGAATTTCAAGCTGTTCTTCATTTTCATTGAGCTAGAGAAGGGAGTGCCAACTTTCCCCACTCGATGATCGCTCAGTGTGCCTCCTCCCTTTTCAACCCCAAAAAATGACACAGATGTCCGAGTGGAAATTTTTGAAAGACTTAAGATGAGAATGTGGTCTTTAGCCGACGTCTCATATGCCTTTGTACATAACCTTAGGATTATAGACTATCACCTAGACTCCAATGATGGCTATGAATATTATATTGGTCCTCGACCTCTGGGTGAGTTTATTCTCCACCTTATTTTCTTTTCATTTTTTTAAATTTTAGCTATGTCAGGAGTTAAAAATGCGGTTTCTAATGCTATAGCCAAGCCAGAAAAAAACTGTAACAAGTCAACAACCGCCAAGCTCCAAACATAGTTGATGGAGCGACTAACAAAACTGTTGATTCAGTTTTGTTAGGAACGAATGGAGAAAAAGAGGTGAAGAAAGGATCTAACCGGGGGACTATAAGTATCGCCGAGGCATCCGCGAAGGATTGCAAGAAAGTTAAAGTTACCATAGAGGTATATCTCTTCTTCCATATTAGTTTTCATTTCTCACTCCACCATTATGTTGGTTTAACATCAGCTTGTTTTTAGGTAAATGTTGACACCACCACCTAGGTGGTTGATACCTCCGTTCAAGACCTGCTAGCTCCTCGTACTTTGGTAAGGGATGCCCTGGTCCGGGTGGCAGGTGAGGTACTTTCAGTTTCCTCCATGACTATCCAGGAGTCCCTTCACGAGGCTTTTTCAATGGAGCAAGAGAACCTCCGGTACGATAAGGAGGATTTCCCCATGGCTGCCTCTATGCTTTTAAGGACTATTGCCCTTTTTTGTTCATACTTTTACCTTATACATGCTTTTCATTTTTCTTTAGTCTCTGTCTTGAGCGGTCGACTTGTTTCAGCGGGTGGAGGCCGAAACAACCAACACTAGAAGGCTACAAGAGGCAGTGGATATGTGCCAAAAGCTAAGGACCTAGATGAAGGAGGTCAAGGCAAAAAATGTAACTTTAGAGAGGGAGATGAAAAAGTTGAAAGAGGAACATGGACTACTTCAATCTGTTCATGATAACTCATCCAAGAAGCTTGCTAATGCTAAGACGTGCCTACCGGGCGAATCTACAGATGGCTATTCACCAAAGGGAGGAGGACACTGCCAAGTTTATTCACTCCATTGAGGGAATGGTGGATGCCGGCTATGAATTTAGATGGCGGGTTTTTAATGCTTGTAAACAGCTCCACCCGAACCTTCCAGACGATTTAATGTGCTCCGTAAAATACTTGGGAGCAGAGAAAGAGAAGGACTCTTAGGATAATGCCCTTGGTGAGAACACCGGCGAGGCTCAAGAGACACTAAGTAGGGAATTGGAGAAGCCATCTAATAAGAACCTTCCACCTACAGTATGGAGTTTTTGCTATCTTATTTATTTGTATTTTGGCTATGTTGGCCTTTTTTATAAGTATAAATTATGTTTAAGGCCTTTGACGTGTATTTTTGAAGGTCTTATTCTTTCCGAATGTATGCTTCAATTTTTGGTCTTGTTGTCATTTGGTCAGGCGCTAAACTTTATGTCTTATTGTTTGCCTGGAAATTTACACCTTAGTTTTAACTAAGAAGTTTAAAACCCCAAGTGCTTTATTCAACTCAGGTTTTTTCTACCGGTCTTTTCCATTAGCCGGTTTTCTGGGCAGTCTTTATATTTTGTTCGTGTGTTACTACTGCTTGCAAAGAAGATTTAAGGTTCTGTATTATGCCTCAAACTAAGCTTAGTACTTAGACTTTTTGTCGGTCTCGTGTTTTAGCTAGTAGTTAAGTGGTACGGTCTTATATTATGCCATTTTTAACGTCAATAAGTTTGATCAGGACTTATTTGAATTGAATGATTCAAAGTAATTGATAATTTTATTTAAAGAAGTAAAATACAAGTCCGAGAATTCTATGCATTCAGATATCTACTTGAGGGGAGCCGCAACATTAAAAACTTCCTCAAGGGAAAACCCATTGGGAAAAAACTCTCAAGGAAGGAAAAAGAGTACGGCTGCTAAAATCCTTAAGTATCTACTGTGTAATAGGGTCTAAGATTAGAAATGTTCCAAGTGCGAGGAAGCTCTTTATCCTTCATTAAGGGAATTCTATGCATATGGATATCTACTTGAGGGGAGCCGCCTCATTAAAAACTTCCTTAAGGGAAAACCCAGTGGGAAAAAATCCTCAAGGAAGGAAAAAGAGTACGACCACTAAAATCCCTAAGTATCTACTATGTAATACGGCCTAAGATTAGCAATGTTCCAAGTGCGAGGAAGCTCTTTACCCTTCATAATCCCTAATTTGTAAGTAGCCAGCCCGATGACTTTAGTGATTTTGTAGGGGCCTTCCCAGTTGGATCCCATCTTCCCTTTACCTTCTCGAGCCTGCGAAGAGGCTGAATCTTTAAGAACTAGATCTCCTTCTTTGAGTCGGATTTCTCATACTCGTCTATCATAGTATCTTGCAACCTTTGCCTTGTAAGCCATCATGAGGATCAAGGGTCACTCTCTTCTTCCATCCATGTTGTCCAGGTGGTATTTCATATTGATGTCATTGTCTTTCTCTGGGTAATAGGCGACCCAATTCGACAGTGCCCCAATCTCAATCGGTATAACCGCCTCCACCCCATGAATAAGAGAGTAATGGGTTTATATGGTTGTTCCTCAAGGAGTAGTTCTATAGGACCACAAGACTTTGATCAACTCATCCGGCCATCTCCTTTTTCGATCTAGTACTCTTTTCTTAAACCCATCACTTAGGGTAAGATTAGTGACTTCCATCTGGTCGTTTGTCTGTGGGTGTGCTACGGATGAGTAATGATTCTCGATCTTCTAGTGCTCACTAAAATCTTTGAATTTTTCTGAGATGAAATGCGATCCATTGTCCGCTATGATTCTCTTAGGTACTCTAAATTGAGTGATTATATGCCTCCAAATGAAGTCAATGATCCTTTTAGACGTGACCGAGCTAAGTGCTTCTGCCTTGACCCACTTAGAAAAGTGGTGAATTCCCACAAGTATCCATTTCTTATATCTGGCCGCTTCTGGCATTGGGTTGAAAATATCAATTCCCCAAGACGTAAATGGCCAATCGGTCATGATAGGTTTTTGATTTGTCCTAGGAATGCATGATTTTCTCGCATGGATTTGGCATTGGTGGCAAGTTCTTACATATTCTTCTGAGTTGGATTTGACTGTTTCCCAGTAGTATTCAGCCATGGTGATTCTCCTAAGTAGAGTATCGGCTACCTGGTGGGATCCATAATCTCTTTCATGGATTTCTTCTATGATAAGCTTTCCTAGCTCTGGAGTGACGCATTATAAGTAGGATTTTCTATATAATTCATCGCCCACCAAGGTGAAGTACATGGATTTCCTTGTTATCTTCTCCACCTCAATCTTGTCCTTGGGTAGCTTATTGTAAGCTAGGTAGTCATACAAAGGTTGCATCCACCAGAGTGATTTTTTCTAGATCCAGAGGTTTTCACCTTGCTCTTCACATGTTGGCCGGGTCAAGACTTTGTAAGGGCAAATTAGCTCTTTACAAGAGTCTTTTCCCGAAGATGCTTTGGCTAACTCATCTGCCATCTAGTTTTGTGTTCGGGAGATGTACTCGATTTTCCATTTGGTTCCCTTGGCTTCTAGCCTTTATAATAGTGTTCTAACTTTGGCCAAATACTTGACCATCTCTGCTCGCTTAGTCCCAAATGTCCCATTGATTCGGTTTGCCACTTGAGGATGAAAATGTTTGGTGCTATTTCGTTGGCTATCTGTAGCCCTTTGATCACTGATTCATATTCAACCGCATTATTGGTGGCGGGAAATGCCAACTTTGCAGCATATGATAGCCTAATTATTTCTGGCCCTTGTATATAAACTCAAATGTTGGCTCCGTCTGCACAAGAGGAGCCGTCTACATATATTGTCCAGGTTTCAGACGGTATTACATTTTCTGGCTTGATGCCTGCAAATTCTACTATAAAGTTTGCCAATACTTGTGCCTTCAAGGTTTTCCTAGCTTCAAACCTAATATTGTACTCTCCAAGTTTGATAGCTCACTCGGTCTGGCAACCTGATGTACCTAGTCTTTGCAGTACCTTCTTAAGAGAAACACTAGTCCTTACTATGATCATGTGTGCTTGGAAGTATGGTCTCAGCCGGTTGGCTAAGTGGACTAGCGCTAAGGCCAATTTTTTGATCTTGGGGTACCTTAAATCTGCGTTTCTCAACACTTTACTAGTGTAATAAATGGTGTATAGCTCTTGTTCATCTTCTCAAATCAAGACGGTTCCCACCGCCTCATCTATTGTCGATAAGTAAAGGGTGTCACCAACATTAGAGAAGCTCATGAGTGGAGGGTTTTCCAAGAAGTCTTTCATTTGGTCAAATGCTTCTTGGCATTCCTTATCCCATCTAAACTCCCGATCCTTCTTAATTGCCTTATAGAACGGTCTGCATCTTTTTGCTAAAAATGAGATAAACCGTCCTATGGCATTATTCTCCCATTTAGGCGCTGTAATTCATTCAATGTTTGACGTGGCTCCATTAGGATAATTGCATCTATTTTCTCTAGTTTGGCCTTGATTCCTCTCTCATAAATCATGAATCCCAAAAACTTTTTGCTCTTGACCTCAAAGACACATTTCTCCGGGTTGAGCTTTAGTGGGTAGGCTTGCAAGGTTTTAAATACCTTTTCTAAGTCATCTACATGTGACTTTTCACTCTTGATTTTTACAATCATATCATCTACATATACTTCAACCGTCTCTGTAATCATATCTTTGAACATTTTATTGACCAATCATTGGTAAGTTGCTCCCGTGTTCTTTAGTCCAAATGGCATGACCGTGTAACAATATGTCCCTTTGTGAGTAATAAAGGATGTCTTTTCCTCATCTACTGGGTCCATGGGAATTTGATGGTACCCAGCTTTCACATCTAAGAAAGAGTAGACGGTGAACCTAGCCATAGAATCTACTAACTTGTCAATGCTTGGCAATGGGTAACTTTCCTTAGGGGTTGCCTTTTCATATTTGTGAAGTCTATGCACATGCAGTAATTTTCGTTCGGTTTCTTAACCAACACAACTTGTCTAGCCATCTAGGGTAGTGCACTTCCCTGATATGCTTTGGCTTTGAGCAATTTGTCTTCCTCTTCTTCAATAGCATTGTAAGGTGTCGATGACATTTGGGCCTCCCTTAGCACCTGTGTGAGAGGTAGGGCCCACTGGGTTTGGTTGAATTTAGGCATGACAAAATATATTTTTAGTTCAAGTTTCCACAATAAGCCAATTTTAATGAATAAAAGAATCAAGACCCAAATCCCGATACAAGTGATAGAGTCGCTACCCAAGTGGTCTACTTAGAAAAGAGTTTTGGTATGGTTCTCTTTGGGCGGGAGACTCATACCTATTGGAGCAGAGATTCGGGAACCGGATGAGTCTCTTATTTCACATTTAGTTGATTTAAAATTACATTCACCGTGTAAAACCAGTTTTTTCATTATTTGAGGAATTATCATAGAAATCCTATTTCTACACTCTTTCACACTCGTTACACGTGTTTGCAGATTATAATAAAGCACAAGCAATAAATGGGGGAATAAAAATTACAATCGGGGGAAAATGGGGGAATTACAAGAGAGCATATAAATTTGTTCTAAGTTATAAAACAAAATAAAGATAAATAAATTCCCGTGCATCCACAAAGATTAGCACAGTTTATAACACATCATAAAGTCAGCATTTCATTAGGAAAAATGTGACTATGTTAGCGTGGCAGTTTTGCAATCGATAGTACCCGGGCGGCATCTAGGATTGGAGAGAAATAATTGTTCTTCAACGTATTTTGTTATGAAAACACATTTTAACTTTTGTGGGTTGATTTGCCGGATTATTAGTGAAAGTGATCGCATGGCAAATGGTGAGTTGGATTGATTTTTAACTGAATTAAAATGAGTTTTGGATTTTGCCCGGGGCTAGTAGAGAGGACCAGTATGGGTACGGTGTACCCGTATGGGTCCTGTCTAGTCTAGGCAGAAACTTTATTCAGTTTAACTTGCATATTAACAGATTAATGGCAGAAAAATAAAATAAAAAGGGATTTTCCTCCACATGAGTATGGCGCACCGATCTAATATCTCAATGATACAAGGTGCCAACAAGGCTCATACGGGTTGGGACCAGACCCGAAATAAGAGCAAAAATGATAGAGGAGGCAGAAAATAACAATAATGAAATAACTGAAATGTGAGTCTCTTTGAAACTCAGGAGCATTACCTTTGCGGCATAAATCCACTTTGAGGTGATTCTTTTACTGTTGAGAGAATCCGGCCAAAGTAGGTGGTGAAATAGGATTATTTAGGTGAGTATTTTTGTGGACAGAACCTCCCCTAAATCCTAATAAACGAAGTTAGGAATGAATAAAATGTCGACAAAACCTCAAGAAATGGATTTTATCCCTATTTTATACATCCTTTACCACCACTATACCTATTCTATACCTAGAGAAATTACTAGAACTTTACTATAATTTTTCTATAGTTTACCTCTCCTTTTTTAGTTGTGTGTTATGAAATGAGGGGAAAAGGCCCTATTTATAGGGTGAGAGTCAGGTCTGAATGCAACAAACTGCATTCAAAATGTGCCTTTTCCTGAAAAAGGTAAGAGATTACTTTTGAAAGAGGCTGATTAGGCAATCAGAGAACCCGTACGGGTGAAGCCCCACCCGTACGGGTACGAGTGGGTCCCCTCCACGCGTATGGAAGGAATCTACCTATACGGGTCCACCAGTGGATCCGTACCACCAGGCAGCACCTGTATAGGTCTTTAAAGGTAGACAAGGTCTCCTAACTTTGGGCAAACTCAACTCTACAGTAGTAGGAACACCTCTAATGGACAACACCTGTAAAATATTGCATCATATAGCTCTCATCATCATTTTGTGAGAAGCATCGTTAAAATCCAGTGCTCATAAGCATTTTGTCTTTTTGAGGCTCATTTTCCTTTTTTTTGCACTACTGGGGTTGCTTTCGGGTCAAAGTTGAGGCTGTGTTGTATGATTTCTAGCTAGACTCCCAACAGTTCATCATGATTCTAAGAAAATGAATGTTGTTGTCCAACCAAGACTGAGTTGATGCTTGCTGTGGTATCAGCTTTCAAGTCTTTGGCTACTTTTAACTCTCTTCCCAACCCCACCATAAGTACTTCCTGCTCACCAACCGGCTTGGCAATTGAACTACTCTCGTCCGGGCTAAAGTCATCTCGATTTGCACTATACTCCTCTGATTTTTCTTTTTAAGCTACTTTTTTTTTATCTTTTTGCGGCTACGTATGTTTCATGATGATTGAGGGGTTCCATATTGCTATTGTCATCCCCCTTTTAGTTGGTATTTGTAACACCAATTAAATAGGAGATATTGAAGCGAAAGATTCACATAAGAAAGGACATCCTAAGATGATGTTGAATCCGACTGATATTTTAACAATAGTGAAGTCCACCTCAGCTCAATACAAGTGCACTTTGTCCCTGATTTCTACATTCAGCTTGACTTCTCCTAGGGAGACGGTGGAGTGCCCACTTAGATATGATAATGTTGCGTATCCTGGGTGGACGCGGGAGCTATTTACTTTGAGTTGTTTAGATGTTAACCTTATGATTAAATTTATTGAGCTTCTCATGTCGACGAGCATGCGGTATACCATATAGTTTTCTACTACCGCCTCAATAACGAGTGGGTCCGTGTGAGGATTGGTTACCATGGTTGCTTTTTAATAGTTCTTGTTAACTTCTGAGCTGTCACTCATCGTAAGTGACCGACTAGAAGAATGCTTTTCCATTTAAGGAGTCAGTTCTTTATCTTCGCCACCATTTATAAACAAGACTTCCTTTCCTTTTCCTTCTTCGGTTTTCTTTTGATCTTCTGGATTTTCCTTCAAGTTGTTTGAGTCCTCTCACCTTTCTGATTTCCTTATCACACGTTTAACGAATTAGCTAAATTTTCCACTTTTATGAGAGCGCGAACTTCTTCTGCTAGGACCCTACAGTCATCCGTATGGTGTCCCTTAGTTTTTCAAAAGTCGCAATACTTCTCATAATCCTTTCCCAATGTTTTACCCTCTAGGGCGTTTGAAAACCTGATGCTCTTACTTTCTGGTCCATTCTTTATTGTAACCAAAATTTTGCTTAAAGAAGTGTTCAATTTTAGTTTATCTTCTTCATGATCATACCAGCTGTAGCCACGGCTACTTCTACCTCTTCTCTTCTTTCCTCTTTTCTCATCCTATCTAGAACGATCGTTGTTATATGATCTTTACTTATTGGGGCGGCTTACCTCATCAACTTCCACCAAATTTTAAGCCATCCTAATTATTTGGGGGAATTGAGTCGATCTCCTTGTGATTATCTCCTGCTTGAGTCGGTCATTTTGAGTTCCTTTGATTAGGGCTTATTTGGCAGTCCTGAAATCTTGGTCGGCAATGCCCACACAAGCTTCATTAAATCTTTTGAGATAATCTCACAGATACTCGTTCAATTTCTATACAATGCTGTGAATTCTCAGCTAATGCTGTCTGGCTGGACTGATCCCAAGAAATGCTTTACAAATAGCATTTCAAAATCTTTTATCGAGTTGGGGGCTAGCAGAAGAAACCACTGCTTAGTGGCCCCGGATAGGCTAGTGGGGAAGTATCTGCACGGGTATTCCTCGGGCATATTAATTAGGTCCATTCAATCTACGTAGTCCGTCAGATGCATCCTTGGATCATCCTTTCCCATGTATTTCTCTAGAACGAGTGGGAAGACATACTCTAGGAGCTTTTGGCTTAAAATATTTTTCTTGAAAGGAGATAGAGTTTTTTCACTGATCGACTCCTAGAATGAAATAGCATATTTCTTGAGGCGTCTCTTAAACTTAGTATCAAAATCTTCCGAGCTCTCCGAACTAGATTGGGAAGCGGATGAGGAGGACGCGGAAGGAGCAGTGGGAGACTTGTGTTTCTTGCATTTATGCTTCTTTCCTATTTTTTATGACGAGACCTAGAATCATTCTTTTCAGCCGCCTTGGTGGCTACGATTGTTGAGTTAGTTGCCACTCCTTGTTTCTTGTTGATCATTGATACTCCTGCCTGAATTTCTCTTCCTTCTTGTGCCATCATTAATAATCCTTGCAATGTTGCAAGGTCTGAATCCATGAAATCGCCTAGATAAGTTGAAGCGGGCATCTTTGTCATAAGGGTGATCAACTATACTGATACTGGTGGGGAGATTGTTAAGTTTTGGAGTCCCTCCGTCACCTTGGAGACGGATGTTTGTATCCCAGTGATGGAATTGAATTGGGGGAGGAGGTTTTGGTTCACGCCTATCTCAGGCAGAATGGCTATATCTTCATGAATCTCTCCTCCGAGTTGGCCTACGGCCACAAAGTTATTGTAAGCGGATCTCATCATCTAGTTTTGTTGTTTTGGGGTGAGAGCCGCCTGGCGAGCGATTTCAATGAATGAATCCAATTAGGTAGGTGGACTAGAGGAATGTTCCTCCGTCTCCTTACCTAAACTGCATGCTGTCATCGGCACCTTCTTCGCGGCATCCGAGCTATCTACTATAATCTACGCTTTTCCAGTTATGATAGTGTTTCCCGCACCACCTTGGGCGATTTCCACCCCGGAATTGATGATTGACTCTGAATTCTCGTGTGACATGTTTGCACATTAAAACTCAGAATTATCTGAAAGGGAATGTGTTCTTTAGTGAACTACAATTCTCACTTGAGCAAGTAAACAAGGTCCACGCTCACCGCACCACTGAAAATAATGTACTTGAATTCGATATTTAAGAATTAATCTACTACGAACTATATTGAATCTACGATCTAATTCCTACAAAACAATACACGCACTTGGGGGAGATCGGTGGTTACCCGTTGGGAGACCCTTCGATACTTAAGCCAGTAAAGGGTTCTGAGGAATATTATGAGAGTGTTTATGAGAAAGTGAATTTACCTGTTTGAATTAACCTAAAGGCCTATTTATATGCATCAGAGATTTCCCAATTTACATGTTTGAATTAACATAAAGGCCTATTTATAGGCGTCAGAGATTTCCCAATTAGATTGGGAGTGGTAGTCTTATTTGTGATAACATTAGGACTCCACTGATGTATATCCGATTCTTGAATCCCAAGGAGATAAGGATATGGACAAGGAGAGAATGTAGGGACAAGAGTCACACTTGAATTCTCTTTACTTGAAGGACACAGAGGTGCCTTCGAGCCGATCGTAGACCGCTTCAAGATTATGACCGTCTAAGGTGCTAACATGTTGTACGCGGCTATCGGGTTTGTGCGCTTTCCGGCTGGATCGCGATATCAGCAGGTGTCATAGGTCAGGTCCACTTGACTATCCCGATATCATCTGAGAGGCGAGTAGGACGGCTCCTTGTTGACCCGGTCTCATGGTCCGAGATAGGCGAGATATATTTAGTAAGTTACTAGTAACATTGAATAAAGAAATATATACAAGGTATAGCTTACTTGACAATGTAGATTATTGAATATGTGAGAGGATATTCATGTTCGGTTCTCAAATATACATTTGTTGGAAGGGGTGATGAGCTTTAATTGTGACTAATCTCCCAACAAGATTATATCAACGAAGATACCAATTGTACATAGAATGTAGTAAACAAAATTGGCTGACAAACAATTAATTAGAAAAAGCCACAATAAAATCCAAGATTATTAGATTTGCATTAAGAGGAGCATTAGTAGGAGATTGCTTGTTCTTTGGATCAAAGGGGAGAACTAGTTGATTGGAACTCAAACCGAAAAATTGTTGGTGATGATGCAAATTTTGGATAATAAGAAGTTGCTTTATTACATTCTTCTTCAACTGTAGCATAGATGACTTCAACTGATGTACCTGATAGATATTATGATATAATATTATGTATATATCTTTATATTAAAGTTGTATTGCCTAATTAGGTTAAGGTCAACAATGTAATTAAGTACATACCCTATTATGTTAAATATACGCTGCTCTCTCAATTACAGTAGAGAGAATTCGAAAATACCTCGTTATCTTGGTATCAGTATCTGGAATAAATCAAGTTCATCAACAGGTCTATGACACCAAAATTGATTCATGTTTTCCTTTTTTATTTGGGTTAGTTCTTTCCCTTTTCCTTTCTATACCCAGCTGTAAGTAACCTGAAACAAATATTTCATAATTAGTATTTGATAACGATACACAAATTATATGATTTTTGGCTTAATGCATCAACAACATCCTTAACTTGGCACAAAAAAACTCGCTACCTCCTTGAACTTTAGAAGTGACCCCGCAGCTACCTCAAGTTTATAAAAGTGCATCACTTTGCTCCCTGAATGCCACGTGTCAACTTCTGGTTGTTTGACTTTTCAAATATATCATTTTCTAAAATTTTTCCTTTCCAATCAAAAGCTGACACGTGACATTTAGGAAGCAAAATGGCAAACTTTTTCAAAGTTGAGGTAGCTGCAGGGTCACTTTCAAAGTTCAGGGATGCAGCAGGTTGTTTGTCCCAAGTTGAGGATGCAGTTGATGCATTAAGCCATGATTTTTTGTTCCTAAGATGAGTTTAAATTATCTTGAAATTGCTTAAAATAGTTCTCAAGTTTGATTACTATATGCATTAGACTTGATTGATCTGATTGACCAATATGGCCTAAGAAAGGCATTTTAAGTAACTTGAATGAAATGTATATGAAACTCATCTTAAGATGGTTCACCACCTGATTAGATTTTTCAAATGATTGAATTGATACAAAAATTGTATAATTATTTTCAAATAGTATTCATGTTTGTACCATTATAATAAAAAGTGTAAGATGTTTGGTCTTAAGAAAATTCAGTTATTAATTCAGTGCATAGGATAGGAAGGTTTTCTTATCGTTGAGCTAACACTAATTTTAGTTATAAATGTGTGCAATTCTCAAACTAGTTGTTAAAATTCATATACATAAATATTATAAAATTACAAGTAACCTGCATATTGAGTTCATGGATAGTAAGATTTCGATGAGCCTCGATGAGCCTCTTGGTTGGGGAAGGTAGAGGTGGGTTGCGACTAATGCAGCAATCAATTATCGTTGCAATGTCATGATGCCCGAATGAGAATGCTTTTTTTCCGAGCAAAAAAAAGATGATTGTCATTTCAACACCACCAAGTGCGTAGAGCTCGCTTGCTTTTTTGTAAAGGCCAGATCTCGTTTTTGAGAATGTGACTTGAAGATTACTTTCTTTTTGCGTCTTCACCGTCTCCACTTTCTGCCTACCCTTACTCATTCTGTCCATGGCCACCTATGGAATAGTATGATTTGGTTGGAAGAACTGTAAGGGAATTTATATACAAATTCCACAGTTTACATCTTGAGTAATCAAAGCTGTCCTAATGTGCTACAATGGTAAGTTTAATTGGTTACTAATTTTAGATTTTTTATAATCTCAAAAAATGACAGAAATGGTAGAAAACGGTCACATTGTATTCATGATTCACTGAATATATTGCTTACTTGGAAATTATTTTGTTATTCCAGTTTTATTTCCAAATACCTTCAACACGGTCAAAATCTAAACATTTTTACATGCTGGATTTTTGTTGTTGTGATGTTTAGACATTGTTATATACAATTGAAGCTTGATAAAACAATACAAATCCAACGCATAAAACCCCCTTGAACTTGATACTTTTGGTCATCTTCTATACTAAACTTACAGAAGTTAAAGTTTTTACTCTAAACTTGACAAAAGTGCACAAGTTTACCTCTTATTGCTTACATAGAAACTTTTGAATTCTTATGTGCCACGTAGGACGATTACAATTATATGGTTCTGTTTATTCCAGTTAAGAGGGCTAATAGAACACTTTCAACAAATTTAATGAGTAAATTAATGCACTTTGGAAAAGTTTAAGGGTATAATTGGGGATATGGAAAGTTAGGGTGACACATAGTACGATGTGTGAAGTTGAAGGGGTAAGGATGTAATCGGCCAACAATAATTATATAATGAATATGTTATGTCATAACTTATACCAACATTATAGAGTAATATTTTTTGATTAATGCATTAGGTAATAAAAAAAATCATCAAGGGTGTTGGAGATGTTGCAGTTAGCCCACATGAGAAATAAACAAATATTATAAGTGATAGATATATAAGTGGAGTAGATCTTAACACAAACCAATTTATTTTGTTTAGATGGGCTCAACCCCACTTGTATCCTTGCTCAAGCTACGAAGTGTTAGATATGATGTATGCTCTTAAGACAATTATGCTAATATGTCTTAATTATGTATTTTTACAAACTTACTTATTATTGATAAAGGCATTATCTTTGGTTTATATCAGTGTGTTCATATATATTATAACTGGTTAAAATATATTCATTGACATCCGTGCATAAAAGTCCTTAACATATCATAGCATGGAGTGCAACGTATAGTGGGACTATCTTGAGTGAGATATGCTTCATGTGCAATTATGAGTATTCCTAACTATCCCTAGTCATAGTTTTATCAAGACGGGACATTGATGAAGCGAATAGACTAGCATACGTTGTCATACTCTCTTGGATAGGATCCATGCAGCTAATCTTCTAGGCTAATGGTGGTGCCTTGAGTTGACACATGGATGTATCTAGAAGATACATTGGAGACTGCTATAAGATAAACACTTGGTAAATATATCATAGTGTTGGTGTTTATCCTGTTGCAGTAGCTTTGCAAATATCCTCATACTAGAGATGCTAGTTACCTTGTGTGGTACTGTCGCTGTACTTTGGGTCACACCTATTCATTCATTAATTTAGGATGCCACAGGTGACTAAGGGTATAGTGACGACAACACGTTGGTAAGCTGAGTAGTCAGATAGAATCCATCGCTCCTGATATAATTAGGAGTTGTATCTGGTTTCTTGTTGAAGTGACTATTGCTTGAAACCTCTGATCAGAGTATGTGTTGATAGAAATGGTTTCTAGTTAGAAACATCATGGTAAATCAATGTACTTTGGTAACAAGTCAAACACTGGGATAGCTTGGAACAACCTCGCTATTAATGGGTTAACATTTTAACCGAACCCTATAAACCAGATGATACATTATTAAAAAGTGGAAGGAGTTGATCGCATTGGTTACATATTGCACCACCAGGATTAAGTCATAGGAATGTGACATTTCGAATAATGGGTGATGGTAGACCCTTGCTAGAGGCGTACTACAGTCATTCATAGTCATCGAGTTCTATTCACAGCCTAGAACATCAAGCCAATAAGTTCTTAATAAAGAAATAATGTTTGTTAAGCTTTGGCAGCTCAATACAAGAGATCATATAAGGTCACACACGTAGGACCTGAGTAAAGAATTAATAGACCAAGTCTATTACGAGAATATAAATTATTAATGGTTAGACCTGAAATTTATTTTGACCCATAATAATTTTATTAGAGTCATAAATAAATTAAAGTGTTGTTTAAAATGGTTGAACCATTGTTTGCTTAGACCAAAAATTTATTTTGACCGGTAACTAATTTTACTAGGGTTATAAATAAATTAAAGTGTTGTTTGAAATGGATGGACCATTGTTTGGTAAGACCAGAATTTATTTTGATCGGTAACTAATTTTGTTAGGGTCATAAATAAATTAAATTAAAATGGAGGACTAAAAGGAAGTTTTGTCTCTCAATCAAATTTAGGGTAGGACCCTAAAATGACTTGGACCCTATGAGGGTCTCAATAACATCAGAGGGGTGGGTGAGGGGAGGGGGGAATGACCCTTTTTGGGGAAATAAGTAGACTTTAAAAAGTCTTGTATAGCATGTTTGATTATGTTCTGGATATGATGGATCCGGATAATGTAAATATGAAATGTTATGCAATAATATAAAGAGTTAGAAAATCAAACACAGTAATTTTATCCTAGTTCGGCCCTGCCTACTCCAGTCCCCGGAGTTCCCTTCCTCCGAGCTTTTGCACTTGTGGGTTCCTTTCAAACTGGCAGGAATCAAGCCTTACAATTTGTCCCCAGATGGTAACTCTTTCCTGATGTAGGATATACCACTAGAAGCACCAACTCATAGCTGAGTCCTCTTGTCTTTAGCAGGATATACTAGTTAGATTTCCATCCAAACCTAAGCTGAGTCCTACAGGGAGTTCCACTTAAAGCACCAACTCTAAGCTAGATCCCAATCTCACTACTCACCCAAGTATGTGATTTTACACTTTATTTTCCTCAGAGATTTTGGCTTTTGAATTCCTCAGGTTTATAACTCACTTGGGAATCCTTACAAACTAATTTGGAATGGTTTGATTCTTGGAGGGATTATGTCACTAATTGTAATAGCAGATTCTCTAGTGTTTGCTTTCTCAAGACAACCATCATCTTCTCAACTTGTGAAGTTTCTCTTTTATAGGCTTCTATCATAAATGTCGCCATTATGAGTTATTGAAGTTGAATTAAATCTTCACCGTTGATCAGGTAATATGTGGCGCTTCCGGATCGGTTGATCAATCCGTTAGACTGATTATTGTCATGTTGAATCCTTAAGATTGAGGCTGAAAAGTTGTTAGTGATCGTTTTCATTGTATTTTAGGGATTCACCAACTTTTATGCCAGTAGTCCAGATGTGTAAGCTCCACACGCCTTTCCTATTGGTCTTGGTAGAAAAAGGTTGTTACCTTTTCTCTTTCCTATATCAGTCCTTCTGTCCTTTTCTGAAAAGTGTGCTAGCTGTCATTTTTGTCATTCATAAGGGAAAAGGATCTTTGACTTTTTAGACTAAAAAGGTGGAGGGAAAAGTAATTAATGAAACTTTTCCCGTTGTCTTGTTAACTGACTCTTTCGGATGATTTTAGTCTTTGATTTATCTTGATGCTATTCAATCAGTCTTCTTCCGGATGCTTATCTTGAGCATTTTAGGGGTTGTTTCCTTTCTAAACTTTAATCGAATGCTTCCATTATGTGCTTAGATATTTGTAGTCTTCAATATATGTCCTGATGACTTGTTTTGGATCGGATGCTTCCACTTTGGATTAAGGAGATTACATGATTTGTTTCTTTGGTTTTTGTTTTCTTTAAACTTGATCTGGATTATTCTGGAATTAATTCTTCCAGATCATTGTTTCCCAACAATCTCCCCCATTTGAAGGAAACAAAACTAAGCATATGGAAAAGGGGTTTATGAGCTAAGTATGATTCTTGATACTTAGTCATTTACAAGTTTTACTCCCCCATAATCTAAGCATCCTAACTCCCCCAATATTTTTTATTTCTAGCTTCTAAGTTCTTAAAGTACAATTATAGATTGTACTTAGAATCAATTTTGAGTATCAATTTTTCACTATATATACTTCTGTTGTTAACAATAGTTAACTAAAGTTCCAGATTACAATTATATAAATGTATATAAGTGAGAATAGAACTAGCTATTGCATGTTTGTACGTTGAAAAACATAACCATTCTAAAGGATAATCAGCCCTTCATTTACCCCTTTTTCTGGATGACTCTCCCTCTTTACCCTTGCCTTTGCTTTTCTCCCCCTTTTGGTTTTCATCATCTTGGGGATTGATGACCATGTAGGTAAGAGTATCCCAACTCTTTTACCACGCTTCTGAATATACTGAGTAATCCACATTACCTTGTAGGCGCTTCTCAATTATTGTCTCAACCATTGCCAAAAGGAGATGGACTGGCCTTAGTAGATTCCGGAGCTCTTTATAAGATCTGGTAATCTCGGGAATCATTTTCAAGACATAGGCTTGGTCCTCTTTATCAAAGTACAAAAATAGGGCTTTACGGAGGGTCAAACCACACTTGTAGGCAAAGAAGCTAGTGTCGCCAATGTGTTTGACCAAGTTGTTAACAATCGGAATGAGAAGACTATCTGGAGTAGAAGGTGGCGATCTAGAAGGAGAGATGGATAGATTAGCCATACCTAACTTTAGTAGATCAATATCCTTGCAAATGTCTTTCCAGAAATTGTGGACACTAGAATTGAGTATTGTGAGATCCTTGTGAAATTCCTCCTTTAAATTATTTATTAAGTTGTCCGTTCCATTAATCTATCCTACAAACTTAATATTTATGTTGCTTATGTGTTTGGCAAGGAGTTTGGGTAGTCCTTCATCAAGAAAATTTGTTAACATTTCTTGGACAGCTTGGTGCTCTACATTGAAGAATGTTAATCTGGATGTAATTCCTTGTCCTCCTTCAACAATTGCTCCAGGAATGAATTTTTCTAAGTTGTCAAACTTTTTGTTAATATGCTCTTTTAGCTCATTTAACAGTTTTGTGAAGGAAGAGGTGATCTGTCCCATGAGAGTTGCCCAATTATTGTCTCCTCCGGTGAGTGCCTGATCAGTAGAGCGATTTGTTCCTAGTACGGTTGCATTCTTTTGTTCTAGCACTGGTGAGATCTTGGACAATGAGGTTTCAACTTTTAGTTTGGCAGTTGGGAAAGCTTCAACCTTCTTTACTATGTTTTGGACACTGCCCTTTATTTCCCCTAATTCAGGTTTAAGATCAGGTGTCGTTGATTTATTTTTCATTAAGCTTTCAACCGATATCAGTTGTGCATAGATGTTCTAGAGCAGAGGTTTGAATTCATCATCCTTATATCCTTGTAAAGCTGCTTATTCTAGCAATGTCAATCCCATACAGATCTTCTCATTTCTTGAGACATTATAGTCCACAAAGATTTAGGCTTAATTTGCTTCTTTTTCCCATCGAATGAGGATGATTCTTCTGATCCAAAACTGCTTTCTGACTCCTCAGATCCGGATGAATCCTAATTACTTGTCTCTTTCTCAATAGATTCATTCTTTTATTTCTCTTGCTCTTCTAGCCTATCCTTTGGAGTAGCCTCGCTCTTAGAGTCCACTTGCGAAGTGTGCTCATTAAGTCCTAGGCCAGTTCCCTCCTCTGGAACATTGTATTCCGTGATGGACTGGTTGTCCTTAGATGTAGTTTAGGTGTCTGTGCCTAAGTTGTCCTGTATTTCAATGGCTTCACTAGCAGGAATCTCAGCAGTATTAGAGGTGTTTGGGATGACAATTACATGGTTTGTTTGTTGTGGTTCTATATGCTCTTCTTCATTTTGCTTTACCAATCCAGTATCCAAAAGACTAGAACTGTCCTTAGTCTCCCCTCCAATTGCCTCGATAGGACTTACAACACTCTCTTCTATATCCAAAATGATGGTATTTTCATCATCATTCCCTCCAATTGCCTAGATAGGACTTGTAACAACCACCACTTCATTTTCTGGAATGGTGAAATTATCCTCACCATCCCCTCCTGTTGCCTTTTAAGGACTTTCTAGCTCAACCACTTCTGCTTCTTCATTCAATAAGTTATCCGAAAGAGGCTATGTTCTGGCTTTGAAGAGGAATAAGTCCTCATCAGGATACTTAGCCTTTTTAAGAAGCACCAGTTCTGTTGAGGCTATAAGGATTGATGGGCTATCTGTGGCTGTTACTCCAGATGAGCCTCTGGGTCCCTTAGTTAGTATGTTTACTTTAAGGTTATCCCAGACTACTGACATAATTTCCTCATACTAAGGATCCTCCGGAAAGATATTTTTTGGAAGGACCGGTTTCTTAGTAAAAACAACCAGTTCCTTTACCTTACTCAAATCTACTGGTGTAGAGGCTTTGGGGGTTGCCTCTCAATGGTGATCCCGGTAGTTGTCCTTTGAGGGCCTCTTTAAAAAAGTTAATCCCTTCTGGGTTAATTGCTTCTTGAGTAAAGGCTCCCTATCTCTGATTTCCTCGGTATTATAACCATCATCCTCTGCCAGGATATTTTCAATACTTCTTTTCTGCCGCTTCTTCCATCCTTCTCTGATTGCAATAATAGCTACTGCAATGTTCTCATTTACCTCCAGTTCACAAATTGGCCTTTTCTTTTTGTCTACTACTTTGATGAATCTTCCTCTAATCTTAGTCTTATCCAATCTAGTTTTCATTAGTTGTGTGAGGGGTAGTCTATCCTCATCAACTTCCTCAATAACTGGCTTGAGGTTTATCTTTCTTTGAGACTTGGATATAGTTGTTTTGGCTCTCTTGGCCTACAGAGCAATTTTTCAACTTTGGCCTTCCGGACTTTGCTCTTCTCCTTTCTTTCTTCCCTCAGCCTGATTACGTTTTCTTTATTCCATGTTTCTCTAAAGCTTAACTTCTTAAAGTTCTTTTCAAGGATCTCCTTTCCTTGAATGGATTGGGCTCCAGATAAATTAACTCCATTTTCTAGGAGGATTCTGGTGATAAGACCACTATGGGAGTTTTTGTGCTATCTCAGGAAATGGATGATTAGGACTGGCATATTTACAACCCTACTTTCAACCTAGTATTGTAGGACGCAGTGTTGAAAAGAAGAGGCGGTGGTTATGGATCCTTTCCAGATAAGGACCAATTTGGCTGAGACATGTTGGAGTATCCTAGGTGTTTGTGGCTAGTAGGTGGAGAATTTATCTCCAAAGTAGCGGGGAGGAAGCCACTTCCTTAGATAATACTTAACCAGGAGTTCATCCCCATCATTCCTCAACTGAACTCCAACATTCTTCATGTTGAGTTGTTATATAAAGAATTATGGCATGACATTGATAACTTTTCCTTGAACCTTGGTCCTGAGAGCATCATAGTAGAGTGTACTTTCAAGTTGTCATAGAATTCTCTAACAAAATCCGGATAAGTGGGATAGTTGATTTTTAAGAAATCTACAAGGTGTTGATCCTTTATAAGCTGCGAGTAGTGTGAATGGACAACCTTTTTCCCACAAGGACCATGTGAGATGCGTAGCACGGGGGGATAATAATGAGTGCATTGAAGCTTGCCAAGGGATTGATCCTTATTTTAGCGTGATGAAAAGATAGATTCATAAAATCGATGTTGAGATTGAATTGAAGTCTAATTTGCATGTTGAGGTATACGAGACTTGAAATCCCGTATTTTAAGATAGAGTCGCCACCCGGTTAAGCTCCACCAGAAATTTGGGTACGATATTCCCACCTGGTGGTTGGACCGTACCTTAAAATAGAGATTCTAAGTTCGAATGATGTTGCTTACTTTTTATCTATTAAATAGAAAACGCCTACATTTTAATAAGCGTGACTTTAGTTCTTGTGCGATTTAAATCTGGTTAATGTTTGGAGTTTTCGGTTTATGTAGCCATACATCACACAAAAGCGATAAATACAGCAAGAAAAATAATTATTACATGACTTTACAAATACCCATACATTTTTCTAATGTGGAAAAGTAAATAAAACAGATAAATAAATAAAAGGGTGAAACTTGGTCCTAATAGAGCTTACCAAATCAAACCCAACTCCAAATGAGGCAAAATATATACGCGAATAATCACAAATAATGCATAGATAATAAAAAAGGGCAGAAAAAAATCAATCAACGAAGAAAACATATTTTTGGATTTTTTGGGACTAAAAATATAATTTTCGGGCATTTAAATAAGCATCTAAACAACCTAATAATCAATAAAATAAACTAAATGACCTAAAATGCAAGAAAATGGTAAAAAAGGACCAAAAACACAAAACATGGGCTTTTTGGCATTTTTGCTAGTCCATGTGCTATAGTGGGATTTGAGATGCTACAGTGGTAGCCTGAGACGCTGCTGTTGAAGCATCTCAAGCTACGCCGGAGCATCTTAAAACTCACCGAAGCATCTGGCTCGAAAAAACGTCAAGAAGTTCTAAATAACAATTAAGAACAACCAAATAATAAACTCTACCGAATAAAAGTAGATTGGAACTCAGTTATGTTACCTACAGGCTATGAATCCACGTTTTGAGACTTGAACTGGTCATTTGGCAAGCTTTGTGATGAATTTGTGATGAAATCCGATGAAAAATCGACGAACTTAGCGACCGAATTTAGTGATTTTTGTAAAAAAAGTCTCTAAATCCTATTTAAGCCCGTTTTAACTTAAGATTTGTAAATGTTTTTAATGATTCAGGTAAATAACCCTTAAGAATCCAGATTAATCAGATTTCTCAAGTTTTATATGGCTTTCTCTCTCTAAAACCTAAAATATTATTAATGATGAATTAGGTGTCAAATCTGGCCAAAAGTCCCGAATTAGGTGATTTAATGGGTTTATATAGGCCTAACTTACTCTAAATAACTCAATTAGTCCCTAGAAATCCAAAGATTCCCGAAAAAATGAAGAAATTTTGAATTTAGAGAGAGAAACATGGACTGGCGATTGAAAGCCAGAGCCCGCGCAGCATCTCAGGCGGAGACACCGCAGCGGCAGCGTCTCACCGAGCTCCTAGATGGTGCGACGCCATGCACTGCCGTGAGATGCTGCAAATGCAGCATCTCGTGACACCACTGCGTGTCTTAGAGATGTGGCCACTCAGTGGCTACGCTCGCCTTTACAGTGTCTCGCAGCACCATGGGGCGCGCCCACTGAGACGCAAGGGCGCAGCGCGAGATGCACAAGGGGGCATTTTTTACTCGCCCACCCGACGTCTCGCCACCCGCCAGAGCATCTCAGCTCTCTGGCGGCGGCGCCGCCGGGAACGACGGCCCCGGCGAGAAAGGCCAACAGATTTTATTATTTTATTTATGATTTTTATATATTTTTATATATTATTTTTTAAAATCACATATTAATTAATCAGTTAAAGGGAACTAAATAGTTAAAATCCTAACTTCGTCACGAGAATACTTGCCAAACTCAATTCAACTCCGAAATAATAGAATAATAGGCCAAATATTAGGTCAGAGTAAAACATCATCATCGTTCCGCGGGTCACCGAAAAGTCTATGCTCACAGGCTGCCCTCGTGAGATTACCATTTGAGATGTTAAATGTGATTTCATGAAGTAGCGAGGGATAGGAGGTTATACCTGAGGTGTAGGAACCTCGAGTTGGTTGTCTACGGACGGTCATGGGATGCATCATCAATGAACCTATTAAAGAAGGCACGTCTGAATCAATGTCTACTGGCGGTCATGGGATGCACCATCAACGGACCTATTGAGAAGGCAAGTCTAAATTGGTCCTCTACTGGTGGTTTGGGAACGCACCATCAACGGACCTATCGAGAAGGTAAGTCTGAATCAGTTGTCTACCGGTGGTTTGGGAACAACAACAAACCTATCAGAGAAGGCAAGTCTGAATTAGTTGTCTACTGGTGGTCTGGGAACGCACCATCAACGGACCTATCGAGAAGGCAAGTCTGAATTGGTTGTCTACTGGTAGTGTGGGAATGCACCATCAACGGACCTATCGAGAATAGAAACTTGAGAAGTTGGTAGTTGTTGTAGATTGCATTTTTAATTGCTTAGTTGATTTAGTAGAGACAAAAATTTTTGCCCCTCAATTAAGCAATAAAAATGGAATATCGAGAAAAAGAGTTTAGAAATATCCGGGAAGTCCGAGAAATCCATCGTTCAGTTGATTTTGCGATAGTTGTATCGAGATGCCGTTGAAGGGCCGGAAGCTGGATCGCGGTGCCCTTGAAGAGCTAAAAGCTGCATGGAGGTGTCCTGAAAGGATTTTCTGAATTTTAGATTTTGGATCTTTGGATCGATCGTCCATCGGAATTGCCGTATGGCATTCCTTTGAAGGAAGTTTTGAGATATTAATAATTGGCATGAGTTGTGTTTTAGTTGCTTAACTGTTCTATTGCATAAAAAAAAATTTGCTCCTTTAATTAAGTTAATTGAAACGGAAGAACAATCTAAAAGCTGAGCTCGGATTTCCGGGAGTCCAGAGAAACTGTCAAGGTGTCCATCGAGTGTAGGTGATACGTCCCTTGGAGTCTCCATCTTTGACAGCGATTTAGGAAATGTATTGAGATGCCCCTGATTATTATATTGAAGTGCCCCTGGGTATTTGCATCAATGTACTTTTGGGAGAAGCTTTGAGTTCTGATTTTAGGATCCATCGGGTTGGTTGTCCATCTGATTGCCACATGGTGGACCTGTCAAGGTAGTTTTAAAGCACTAGTAAATGATATAAGTTGCATTTTATTGCTTAATTAAATTTGTGGAGAAAAAATTTTTGCCCCTTCAATTAAGCAATAAAAACGGAAGAATGAAATATAAATTAAGATGAGATTTTCTGGAATCCGGAGAAGCTACCAAGGTTGAGCACTGAGACTAGCTGATGTGCCCTTAGGAGAAACTCTACCTTTGAATGTAGGATAGAGAACAATTTTAAGATGCCCTTTCATATAGGTGCTCGCTTGGAGGTCGAGCGCATGGCTTGAGAATGCTTTTCTGTGCTTTGTTCCTTGTAGAATTTAGTATAGAATAATAGACATGACATTTATGGATACTATGCATAGATGCTTGAATGCATGAGCTGCTTAGACTGATCATCCTCTACACATGAGCTACATGACTATTGACTTATCAGTTTTGCTTGATTGACTTATCCAACCCGACTTCTTACTAAGAGAGAGGACATACGGAATCACATCATGGCACGGATAAGACAAGAATGCCTCTGGCGGAGGATTAGGGATGTCGCACATATCAGGTAGGGTTGCCCTTGGGCAGAGAATTAGGGAGGTTATTTTATGCACCCTTTTAGCTAGCTATCCAAAGAGGCAACACAGCTGTATAAACGATTGTTGAATCAAGCATATTGAAGATAAGTGGGATCACAAAGCAAAGTTTGAGATTCTGGATGACGAAAGGCTGGATGCTATCACTACCAATGAATTCTACCAGGGATGGCTTTATAAGATTCAGACTTTATGGACTCGAGATGTTCGGTCATAGTTGAAATAGGGTAGACACGCATGTGAGGACAGATCTGAGCCCTTCGAGTCCATCGAAATGCAGAAGATATTCAGGAACTATGGTGACGATCACAATAATGCAATTATCTCGATGTGATTGATGGCAGTCATTTTTCTTCATTTCTACTTGTCTTAATTTTTGCATAGACCCAAACCTTGAGATGGGCCTATCAGACTTATTTATATCTTGCTTTTACGTCCTAATTTTTACCTAGACCGCCCTTTTCAGGTTTTCAATCTAGCAGACTTTTCCTGGCTTTTGCATAGACCTCGCTTCTTTCCAGTCTATCAGGATTTTTGCCTTTTAACTTTGCTTTTCTTTTCTTTTGAGGTATTAGGTTGATTGAAAATAACCCTACGTTCAACTTACTTAGAACATTTTGCCTTTTGGGCCCAATATATTCATAAAGCACAAACATAAAGGATTCACTAAAATGACAATTTCATTAAATGAATTAAGTTTGAGTACATGGTGATGATAACCATTTCTATTGACCCAAACTCGGGTGTTAACTAGCCTATGAAGGTTTTCTAGCCAACATGCTCTCTTAGCTCGCTTTGCCCTAAATTTTGCCTAGACTTCCCTTTTTGGGTTTTCAGTCTAGCGGGCTGCACCCTAACTTTTGCCTGGCCGGTTTGTAGGGTACAGATCAGCGGGATACACCCTAATATTTTTTGCCCGAGTAGTAGAAGACCACTCGCTGGGTGATTAATTTTATTATTTTTATGTGCCGCTTTTCTGGATTTGATTCTTTTAGGTTAGATATGATAATGCTTCAACTGATCCTGATCGATAGGGTTTACAAACTCATTATTGTCCATAATATTCATGCCCCTTATGACCAGTGCTTTCCTGATTACAAGAGGTCATTCCCAATCTGGTTAGAACTTTCTCCTTGGATTAGTGTCTGTAGGTTTCACTTGTTTCAAAATTAGATCACTAGCCTTTGACAGATACTCTTGATGCTTAGCTCGGTCATTGTACGCTTTTGCTATACACCTCTGGTACATCTGAAGATTGTTCAAGCTGTTTGAGCTGTGCCTGAGCCCATAGTGGTCCCATTGACTTGGGTTCAATGCGACTCTCAAGGATTTTATCTTGGCAGTGGTTGGTAGCATAGCTTCCATTTTATAGACAAAAGAGAGAGGTGTTTGGTTCACGAGAATTCTGACAGTTGCTTGACATCTTTGAAGGGTGATCGGTAGCTCATCGACTCAATTACGACATCCGGTGATGGTATTAGAAAGGATTTTCTTAATAGACTTCTTTGTGGCTTTGGTTGCCCCATTAGCTCGTGGTCTACAGGGTGAAGGTCTACGGCACTTAAAACCATATCTCTTGATCAATTTGGTGGTTGCCCCTTGAAACTGAAATTGATTTTCTAAGACCAAGCGGTGAAGGAGGTCATACCGAGCTAAGACGCATTTCTCGATGAACTTGGCTATCTTCTTGGCGGTAATGTTAATGAAAGACCCGGCTTCCCCCTACTTTTAGAAGCAACCTGCCCCTATGATGATGAAGCAGTGTTCAATTATTGATGAGGGTCGAATCACATCGATCATATGTGTCCCCCTAGCCGAGAATGGCTAATGAGGAGAGAAATAGGGAAGGTTTGTTGTTGTAAGGGAATGGATATTGGGAAGAGTCGATGTTGTATTAGGGGTGGGGATTTTGAGAGTGGGTGGCTGAAGAAAAGGTATGCCATAATTCTGTCGAAGGTGGTCTGGCGATGTTCCTTCTCCCTAATCAGCTGACGTTTCTTCGGTAGTTTGAAAATAGGTTTGCGCATAGTCGTGAGGCCGGCGATGAACCGACTGACATTTTGGATGTATCAAAGCAAGAATTGAGCTTCTTTTTCTGCTTTAGGCATGAAGATTCGATGCTCAGCATTCTGACAATAAAACCTAGGCGTGGCTAGGTGTGACTAGGTGAAAGCATTATCGTGATATTTAAGCACTTTTATCTCTCTTTTTCTTTCAGAGGTTAGGTCATTAGAAATGGTTACCATTTTAGGTTATCATCTGTACTCAAATTATTTTTAGTTAATGAAACATCATGAATACTGAACACATTATGCTTATGATAAAATGAATGCATGGACCCATAGGGCGAAACATCAAACGAGTGAACAAAATGAGAGTCTTCTTTGAAATAAAGTGCCTTAAAGGCAGAATTGTTCACATCTAAATACTAGAAAAGAAAATTACATAAATAGATAGTCGTCCTCTACAGGCGGAGGGTCTTGAGTTGAGGTGCTGGTAGATTAAGCATCGTCGGTAGCTTTTATTGGTGTATCGTCTAGGACTAGATCCAGAACTTTCACTTGTTCGACTGATGGCCTCTCTCCTTCAATCGCTAGATACCTCTCAAGATACTCGTCATATTTAGCAGAAGAATTGGCTTGCATGGTGGTGTTGGCTGAACTGGTCTTCCTAGCTGGCACATCCATTTTTGCTTCCCTTACCAAAAGGGAGATAGTAGCAGCTAAAGCTCTACATTGGTTAGTTTGATGTCCCATTTGTACTTGGTATTTGCAGAAGTTTGCTTTTTCTTTTGGGGTCGGGGGCCTATACTCTTGGAGATTATTAAGCTTGCCGACTTCACGCATTTTAGCATATACTGTGAGCAAGGGCTTTTTGGTGACCGCGGAATGATGATGACGTTTTACTCTGACCTAATATTTGGCTTGTTATTCTATTATTTCAGAGTCGAATTGCATTTGACAAGTATTCTCATGACGAAGTTAGGATTTTATTATTCAGTTCCCTTCAATCGATTAATTAATAGGTGCTTTAAAAATAATAATAAAAATTAAAAAAATAAAATAATAATAATTAAAAAGTAAAATAATAAAATCTCTTGGCCTTTCTCGCTGGCGCAGTCGAAGTGCCGAGACGCTTCGGCGGGTGGCGAGACGCTGGAAGGGTGCGCCCCCACATCTTAGCGCTCGTGGTAACGGAGTGACCACATCACCGAGACACGATGTGGTGCCCCGAGACACTGCCTTTGTAGCGTGTCACAGCGGCGGGTGGTGAGACGCTGCCGCTGTGGCTTCTTGGCCTGAGACGCTGCGTGGGCTTTGACTTTCTGTCGCCACTCTGTCTTTCTCTCTCTAAATTCAAATTTTCTTGAATATTTTTAGGAATCTTTGGATTTTTAGGGACTAATTGAGTTATTTAGAATAAGTTAGGCTTATATAAACACATTAAATCACCTGATTCAGGACTTTTGGCCAGATTTAACACCTAATTCATCATTTAGAATATTTTAGGTTTTAGAGAGAGAAAGCCATATAAAACTTGAGAAATCTGATTAATCCGGATTCTTAAAAAACAATTAGAAATCTTAAGTTAAAACGGGCTTAAAAAGGATTTAGAGACTTTTTTTACAAAAATCACTAAATTCCGTCGCTAAGTTCGTCGCTATTTACGTCGTTGTTTCGATGGATTTCATCACAAAGCTTGCCAAACGACCGGTTTGAGTCTCAAAA
The DNA here is from genome assembly GCA_947683365.1 of Euphorbia pulcherrima. Classification (NCBI taxonomy): domain Eukaryota; kingdom Viridiplantae; phylum Streptophyta; class Magnoliopsida; order Malpighiales; family Euphorbiaceae; genus Euphorbia; species Euphorbia pulcherrima. The sequence continues at coordinate 50,158,053 of CANTUS010000001.1, read as the reverse complement.
TGTGGATTCACGGCCTCTAGGTAACAAAACTGAGTTTCAATCTACTTTTTGTTTGGTACAGTTTATTATTTGGCTGTTCTTAGTTGTTATTTCGGACTTCTTGATGTTTTTCTGAGCCAGATGCTGTGGTGAGTTTTAGATGCTCTAGCGTAGCTTGAGATGCTTCAATGACAGCGCCTCAGGCAACTACTGTCGCATCTCAAATCCCACAATAGCATCTAGACTGGCAAAAATGCCAAAAGCCCCTGTTTTGTGTTTTTTGTCCTTTTTTGCCATTTTATTGTTTTTTTACCCCGATTTCTCCGTGAAAAATTTCTGAAAATTTTTATATAAAATAAAAATAATTTTATTTTTTTTGTATCTAATTTTAGATATATTTAATTATTTAATTGGTTAAACCTTCATTTAATGGCTTAAAAATGAGGTTTTCACCTAATAAATCTAAATAAATCTTTTTACAACAACTAAAAATCCCAAAATATTTTTTGTTATTTTCTTTATTTATTTTAGGTCATTTATTTTATTTTATCGATTATTAGGTTGTTTAAATGCTTATTTAAATGCCCGAAAATTGTGTTTTTAGTCCCGAAAAATCCAAAAATATGTTTTCTCCGTTGACTGATTTATTTTCTACCCTTTTTATTATTTATGCATTATTTGTGATTATTCGCGTATATATTTTGCCTCATTTGGAGCCGGTTCTAATTTGGTAAGCTCGGTTAGGACCAGATTTTGCCCTTTTATATATTTATCCCTTTATTTACTTTTCCTCATTAGAAAAATGTATAGGTATTTGTAAAGCCATATAATAATTATTTTTCTTGCTTTATTTATCGCTTTTGTGTGATGTATGGCTATATAAACTGAAAACTTCAAACATTAACTAGATTTAAATTGCATAAGAACTAAAGTCACGCTTATTAAAATGTAGGCATTTTTAATTTAATAAATGAAAAGTAAGCAACGTCATCCGAACTTGAAATCTCTATTTTAAGGTACGGTCCAACCACCCGGTGTGAATATCGTACCCAAATTCTCGTATCCCTTAACATGCAAATTGGACTTAAATTCGATTTCAACATCGATTTTATCAATCTATATTTTTATCACGCTAAAATGAGGATCAATCCCTCAGCATGCTTCACCGCGCTCATTGTTTTCCCCCCGTGCTACACATCTCATGCGGTCCTTGTAGGAAAAAGGTTGTCTGCTCATAAGTAGGGTTCCGTGTTAAATAGAAAGTTATCTCCCAAATAGTCTGTTAGAACTACAGAGTTGGGATTTCTCAATTTCGGAGGGGTGAAATCTTCATCATTAAGATTAGACTCTTGAAAGATGTATTTGGGAGGAGTGAGTTTATTAGATGCCATTAAGGAGATTATTGGAAAAGATTTGAGATTCAAGGCTTTCTGGAGAGAAATGTGTAGAGTAATAGTAGAGAATTACTTATATGAAGAAGGAGAAGGATTTTGGGGGGTTTTTTTTTATAGAATTTCCAAAGTGAGGGTATAATGGTAATTCGAACATAGTTAAATTTAACAGGATTGATTAGGTGGCAGTTAATTTTGAGGAGAGTGGAGGATGATGTTAAAACCGAAGAATTAGAACGATTTATTTTGTAAAATGATAATTGCTTTTGCCACGTGTGTGATGCCCAATAAACGTTTGAAATTCAAAACGTATATAGTTACTTTTTCTATGCTTTTACTACCATTTGTCTTTTCTATCTGCTGAGTTGGCAATCTTCTTCCAGATCTAGGGTCAACTTTACTTCTCCTTATCTTCCTGATTCCTTGACTTATAAAAGGCTAAACTAATCCCTGATTATCTTCCGGATTCTTCTTCAAATTGGATTAGACATTCCAATTGACTCTCTTAGCCTATTGAATTGATCTTTACTTAATAGCTTAGTAAAGATATCTGCCCTTTGCTCATTTGTTGGAATGTAGACTAGTGCAACATCCTTCTTCATTACATGATCCCGGATGAAATTGTGTCTAATGTTAACATGCTTCATTCTGCTATGTAGCATTGGATTCTTTGATACATCAATGGCACTTTTTTTTGTCACACATTACAACCACACATCTGGATTGAACTCCATAATCTTCTAACTGTTGCTTGATCCATAGGAATTGAACTACACAACTTCCTACTGCCATATATTCTACTTCTAAAGTTGATAAGGCAACTGAAGTTTGCTTTTTGCTGTACCATAATACTAAGCAATCTCTAAGAAAGTGACAGCCTCCGGATGCACTCTTTCTTTCAAGAGTGTCTCTGCCATAATCTGCATCAGTGAAGACTTAAAGTGTGAAGTTTCCATTACTAGGATACCATAACCCAACTTCAGTGGTTCCTAAGAGATATCTAAGGATTCTCTTTACTACTTTGAGATATGATTCCTTAGGATTGGATTGATATCTTGCACAGTAGCAAACTCATAATGCATGTCAAGTCTGCTAGCTATCAAGTACATAAGTGATCCAATAATTCCTCTATATAGCTTTTGATCTACTTCTTCTCAATCACAAACCTTTGATGGGGCTATATTTGATCCCATTGGAGAAGTCATTGACTTGCTTTTGTCCATTTCAAAGTTCTTCAAGGTCTCCTTGGTGTATTTGAATTGATTGATGAAGATCCCATCCAGACTCTGCTTGATTTTTAGACCAAGGAAGAAATTGAGTTCTCCCATCATTGACATCTCAAACTCCTTTCGCATTTGAGTACTAAACTCTTCACACATCTTTTCATTTGTTGCTCAAAAGATGATGTCATCTACATAAATCTGGACTAGAATAACATCATCCTTCTTCTTCTTGATGGAAAGGGTTGTATCTACCTTGCCCTAGATATATCCCTTAGAAATGAGAAATGTAGTGAGTCTCTCATACCAAGCTCTTGGTGCTTGCTTTAATCAATAGAGGGCTTTCTTTAACTTGTACACATGATCCGGATGTTTTGAATCTTTGAATCCAGGTGGCTGCTTGACATAGACCTCTTCCTGAATGACTCCATTAAGAAATGCACTTTTCATATCCATTTGGAACAATGTGAATCCTATAATTGATGCAAAAGCACATAGAATCCAGATTGCCTCTAATCTAGCTACTGGTGTAAAGGTTTCTTCAAAGTTAATGCCTTCTTGTTGATTATAGCCTTGGGCAACCAATCTTGCCTTATTTCTCACCCCCCCTCCAGACTCATCTAGTTTGTTTCAGAATACCCATTTGGTACCTAGGATTGATTTTTCTTCCGAACGTAGCACTAGAACACAGACATCATTTCTGGTGAACTGATCCAACTCTTCTTGCATTGCGATCATCCAGCTTTCTTCTCCATCTGCATCTTGAAATTTCTTTAGCTCAATGAGAGAGACAAACGCATCATGGCTCATCATCCTATTGAGTTATCCTCTAGTTCTGACTGGATTTTGGACATTGTCCAAAATGGCTTCAACCGGATGATCCTTGTGAGTCCGGACTTCTCTTTACAGATCATCTTACTGTATTGGAGCTCGTTCCTCTTTTGCTCTAATTTCCACTTCTTGATCATCCATGAAATTAATCTCAGGTTGATTGAGATTCCCTTATGCTGCTCCTGTATTGAAATCTATTCCTTCATCTTCTTCCTTGTATTTCTTGACTTGGAATGAATCCAGAATCTGTACTTCCTTTTTTTCTTCAATATTTTCAACTTTTGGAGTTAAGTCTTCTGCATTGGAGCTTCTTTTCCCTACATGGTGAGTCTCATCGAAATCTACATGTATTGACTCTATCACTATTTAGGTTCGTTTGTTATAGACTCTGTAAGCTTTGCTATGTATTGAGTAGCCAAGGAAAATTGCTTCATTAGATTTAGGATCAAATTTTCCTAGTCGCTCTCTATCATTCAAGATGTAGCATCTACATCCAAAGGCTTTGAAGTACCCAATTTTGGGTTTCCTTCACTTCTAAATTTCATAAGGGGTCTTTTCTATGGTCTTTCTAATGAGAGCTCTATTTATGATGTATCATGCTGTGTTTACGGCCTCTCCTAAAAATACTTAGGCAAATTGTTCTAACTTAGCATTGTCCGGGCCATCTCAACTAAGGTTCTATTTTTCCTTTTAACAACCCCATTTTGTTAAGGTGTATGAGGAGCGGAAAAGTTATGCTCAATGCCCTTGGAGTCACAAAATTCAGCAAAGTGCTTATTTTTGAACTCTCCTCCATTATCACTCCGGATGTGTTCAATGCTTATACCTTGTTCTACTTCTATTTTTAAGAATTGGTCAAAGGCTTCATCTTTGCTAGCTAGCAAAGCAACCCAGGTATAGCGAGAATAATCATCCACTATGACCATGGTGTATTCTCTTCTACCTAAACTTATTGGTTTGGTTGGCCCAAAGAGATCAATATGTAAGAGTTCAAGAACTCTTTTGAAAGGTATGTATGAGATGGAAAGGAAGCTTTTTCTATGTTGTTTACCTGATTGACATGAAGTGCATATGTGATCCTTATCAAAAGCTACCTTAGGCAAACCCACAACCAATTCTTTTTTTGCTAATTTGGATAGGAGGTTAGTGCTTACCTGTCCCAGCCTCCAGTGCCATAGCCATGATTCTTCTTCCTTAGACACCAAGCATATATTCTTTTTCTCAATTTTAATGTTAACATAACAAACATTATTTACTCTATGTGCATCAAGAATGAGTTGATTTGACTTACTATTAAAGATTGAGCATCTTCCGAAATCAAACATGACTTTCCTTCCTTTATCATAGAGTTATGCTACACTTAGGAAGTTGAACTTCAGTCCATCAACTAGTGAGACATCTTCTATCTTTATTTTAGATCCAATGGTTCCATGTCCAATGATCTGTCCCTTTTGGTTGTCTCCAAAGCTTACTTTTCCACCGCTCTTCTGGATTAAAGTGATGAAGGCTTTCTCATCACCAGTCATGTGCCTTGAGCATCCACTATCAATGTACCATGTATGTTGATCTACTATGGACCTAAGGCATATTTGCAAAACAGATCAAGTAGGTTTGGGTACCCAATCTGATTTGGGTCTTCTTAGGTTATCAACCATTTCAGGCCAAGGTTAAACATCATAATAATCATTTTTTAATTTACATAATTTAGTAATATGATTATTTTTCCCACAAAACCTACACCTAGAGATGGCTCTGCTCTGCTCATTCTTCTTCGGGTTCTTTTTAAGATCCTCCTTTCCAATATTTCCAATGTATCCGGGTTTTTGTATACTTGTCTATCTAGTGTGTATCCGGAAGCTGGTTGGAGAGCAGCTGTGAATCTCTATGCTTGAGGTTTCCTGCTACCTTTCTTTTCTTTTTGATTTGGGGGCACGGGATTCTTTTGATTTAAATTTCTTGGTACTGCTTGCCTTTAATTTCTCCTTCTTTATGAAGGATCTGATTTCCTTCCGGATGCCTCCTTCGTTAGGGTTAGCTCCCTATCTAGCCCTGTCAAGTTTGCACTTAAGATCTGCACTTGACTCCTTAGGAAATTCTCCTTAATCACATCTATATGCTTTATGGTCCTTATCAGATTGATATCTTGTGCCATTGCTTTAACATTTTAAACTAGCTCCAGAACTTGTCCTTATAGGGATTTCATGGCTGTGAGCATTGGATTTTAATGATCCTTCTCAAGAAAAGATAATGAGAACTATATAATGCATCCTTCTATAGGTGTTATCTACTTGGAGTGGTTTTAATGTAGTTTGGTCAATCTTTGTCAAACCTAAAACTTAGAAAAGTAGCGCTAAGCCCTAAAAGGTCTAAAATGGTAAAAACAGATCAAAGCTAGTATAACTGATCATTTTTGGGTTTTTCTAGAAGTTTCAGGAAAAACCTATTGGACCGGTCTATACCGATCCGTATGAGTTAACCCATATCCATATGGGTGGACCGGTTTAACCTATACAGGTCCCCCCAGACCCATACGAGTCCGTCCCATCCGTATCGGTCCGTAAAGTTCCCAAATTACCTAATGAGGTACCAACAAGACTCGTACGAGTCCAGGCCACCCATATCGGTCCCCTAAATGCCCAAATAGTCAGTTTTGATGCCTAAATCTGCCATAAACAAATATGTTCTGCCATAAAAGTATATAATTTGACATAGCATATATAATTTTCCATATAGAAAATGTAATTTGCCATAAGTGAAAATAATTTGCCATATGCAAATATAATTTGACATGAAAGAATATAATTTGCCATAAATGCATATATCAGCCATTTAATGTGTTCAGACCTATTTTCCCCTATAAATAGAGGCCATTCCTCACCTATTTGACACAACAAATACAACTGAGAAATCATAATAGAAAGTAAATACTATTATAGGGAAATTATTCTAGCAAAGTTCTTGAGGTTATAGCAAGGGTATAGAAGAGGTATAGAAGTTATAAAATAAGGGGAAAACAATTCCACATTGGTTTTGCCTGCCTTTTATTCCTTTCTAACTTTATAATTAGGATTGGGAGAGATTCTGTCCACACAAATGCTCACCTAAATAATTCTAAATCCATCATTTCATCATCTACTTTGACAAAGTTTCCATTTAGCATTGGAATCGCTCTAATGTGGATTCACCGCGTAAAGGTACACACCTGAGTTTCAAAGAGACTCACATCTGAGTCATTTTATCATTATTCTCTGTCCCTTCTTTTCTGCCTGTTCTTTTATTCCTATTTTGGGTCTAGTCCTAACCCATATGAGCCTTGTTGGCACCTTATGTCCTTAGGGATATTAAACTTGTGTGCCATACTCATTCGGTAGGAAATCCCATTTTCATTTCATTTCTTATCCATTAATCTGATTATTAAATTAAATAAAGTTTCTACCCGAGACCAGACAGGACCCATACGGGTCCTCCATACCCATACTGGTCCTCCCCGATAGCCGTACGGTTCCCACCCCACCCGTAAGGATACCGGCCCCCAGGAAGACCCCAGAATTCTATTTTAACTGGTTAAAATCAATCAACACACCATGTTCCATGCAATTTTCACTAATAATCCGGTAAATCAATCCACAAAAGTTAAAATGTGTTTTCATAATAAAATACATTAAAGACTAATTATTTCTCTCTGATCTTAAAAGCCATCCAGGCACTATAAGCCGCCATGCTAACATAATCACATTTTTCCAAATAAAATATTGACTTATAAGGTGCTATAAACTGTGCTTATCTTTGTGGATGTAGAGGAATTTATTTTTATTTTGTTTCATAACTTAGAACAAATGTATAGGTTCACTCGCAATTTCCCATTTTTCCCCAGTTGTAATTTTTATTATCCTATTTATTGCTTGTGCTTTATTATAAACTGTTGAATGCATGAAAGAGTGAGATAAATAGATTTCTGTGATAATTCTCCAAATGATGAAAACAAAATGGTTTTATGCGGCGAATGTAATTTTGAATTAACTAAATGAGACACAAGTGACTCATCTGATACCCGAATCTCTGATCCAAAAGGTATGAGTCTCTCGCCCAATGGGAACCATGTAAAAACTCTTTCCCAAGTCGATAACTTGGGTGGTGACTTATCATTTGTATCAAGATTTGGGTCTCGATTATTTTATTCATTAAAATTGGCTATTTGTGCAAAGTTGAACTAAAAAGGTTTTATGACGCTTAAATCCAACCAACCCTCAGTGGGCCCCACCTCTCACATAGGCACCAAGGGAGACCTTCATGTCATTGACACCTTACAGTGGCGACTCTGCTGGGGATATAATCTTTTAACTTGCAAAATGTTGGTTTGTTTTAAAACCTTAAAAGATTAAGATGAGCACCAAAAATCATTTACTCAATTCAACCCGTTTTCTTTTTCATCATTTGGGAAAATTATTACACTCTATCTTGGATGCACTCTTTCTTTATATATTAACCTCACCATTTATCATTGTACATGCCTTATGCATAATCGAACCCATGCATGTATTGATCATTTGGTTCCCACCTGAGCAAGAGTTAAAGCTTGGCAACCATCTCAAGTTCACTTGGTCCACATTCCAATTTGTACGCAACCAAATTTAGTTCTGTCAAGGGTTGAATCTCCGCCTCCATCTCCTCAGTTCTAATAATTAGGCTCAATTGTCTGTATGGTCACTGGGTACGATAGTTCTGCTAGCTGTCAGTCTGTCTATTTAACCTAACCAAGGATTCACGCTGTTAGTGTTTCAGTTTGGGGGATCTAGCCAAGGTCCCAACTGCATAGCCACACCTAAGGGGACAACCTTCCACCATCCAATAGGTCTACCCTTTGGTGTGACTACAAATGCTTAACAATTTTCACCTCTGGTCTAACCATAAGAGGGGAAGATTCGATCCCCAAAAAATATTTGAGGAATTAGAGTACATTGATGAAGAAGAAAGAGGACTAGTGCCAATACAAGTAGAAGTTCTATATTGGGAGACTATCAATTCATCGATGGATTGTACCAAGAATAATGATGAAGACCCTCCTCCTATGGAGGATGATTTCGAGGATGAGGTAACCTTTTAACATTGCTAATGAAAAATGCACTTATAAAGCATATCACGAATAAACTGATGAATTCATACCATGTTTGAGCATTTCATTCTTAAAGATACAGTGCACCCATAAAATCAACATTCTTAAAAATTTCATCATGTTTATTAAAGAAATTGAATTTGAGTACATCGCAATGGCATAAGGTTCCAATGGTTAAAACTTACCACAAAAAAGATAGAAATAAAAAGTGCTTAGCAAACATGATAGCCTTATGTCTTAGCTCATTTTTTTTATAAGGGGGAGAAAGATACACATTACTAAGAAAGAAAGCCAAGAGCCTAAAGAAAAGAAAAAAAAGGGGAAGACATACTTCACATCAAAAACACCATTGAAGGAAAAGATCTTACAACACAAATCAAAAATCAAGGCAAGCTTAAATCCAATGCTCTTCCAAAACCTTCAAAAGGGTAAACTATCACATCCAATAAATGGGTATTTCTTATCAAAGTAGGTACCTCCCTTGGACCTATATTCTCATTAATATATCCCTCCAAAAATGCTTTCTCCATTTGTTCAAAAGAAAGAAGATCCCTCACCCTACATAAGGATCCCAAACCTTCCTCATAATAACATGACCTCCTTCTTTCACAAAAGAGAAAAACCTATCTATTCCAACACTGAATGGCCCAAGCTTACAACAATAGAGTTAGATACCCAAAGCAACCCCTCAAGGGAGGTGATATGATTCTCAAATAGCTACACCCAATGAACACTGATACTAGGGGCAAGTTCAGGCCTAATTGGGAAGGGTCATTCATGGTTGAGAAAATCCTAGGTAAGGGAGGAATTAAGCTCAAGAATATGGGTGGAAATGAGTTTGTGAATCCAGTGAATTAACACAGGCTTAAGCGCTATCATGTCCAGGTTAAAAGAAATAAACCACAAAAAAGCAGCATGCTAAAAAATAAATAAATAAAGGATAAATCACCTGACGAGTGGTCCTCTACTACTTGGGAAAACATTAGGGTGCAAGCCACCAATTGGTATTCCAAAAATAGGTCAAGCAAAAGTTAGGGTACTCTAACAAAAAATAAAGCCCGCTAAGTTGAAAACCCAAAAAGGGTGGCTTGGGAAAAAGTTAGGGCATTGAGAGAAAAACGTCAGTTGCTTTCTGGAAAATCTATAGAAGGACCAAAAAGTGGGTAAGGATTAACCATTGGAAACTATTACCATTGCCTATGCACTTAAATTTAATTTCATTAATGAACATGTCATGATTTGCTATGAATCCTGGTCTTATGAATGCATGCATATCTTTAGGTGAAATAATCGCAAGTATGTGAACTTCAGTTTCTTCTTTACATTTTATGCTCTTTGTTATTATCTGTAATGCGTCTATCATTCAACAAAAGAGAAAATATCGATAAGCCACAAAAAAAGGCTTATGCAAGAGTCGGAAGAAGTCTGATGAACTGAGCCGCCGAGGACATTTCAGGAAAAAAATTAAGACAAGAAAGAAAAGTCTGCTGGGTTGAGCCACCAAAGATAATTTAGGCAAAAATTAGGACGAGAAAAATACAAAATCAGTTCGATAGATCACATCACATTAAGCGGTCTATGCAAAAGTTAGAACTTAATTCAAAAATGCCAGTATCTTGCATTTGCTTTTGTTCTTCAAGCATCTTTTGTAGTAGTAATGTTTTACATTTGGGATCCCTCAAGTTTAGTTTTCCCACTGTGAAGTTACTCGAAAGCACACATCATCCGAAGTGCCAAGTGCTTCCATTAGCATCATCCAACTTGCATCATGCTACACTAAGATGCAAAAAAAAGAGTCTGCTAAACTGAGCTGCCAAGGATAGTATAGGCAAAAGTTAAGACAAAAAAAGAACAGCCTGCTAGATTGAAAACCCAAAAGGGCGGTCTAAGCAAAAATTAAGGCAAAGAAAAAGAAAGAAAAGTCTGCTGGATTGAAAACCCGAATGGGCGGGCCAAGCAAAAGTTAAGATAAGAAAGAAAGAAAAATACAAAATCCGTTTGATAGGTCGCATCACATCAAGTGATCTATGAAAAAGTTAGAACTAAATTAAAAGCGCCAAGTGCTTCCACTAGCATCATCCAACTTGCACCATGTTACAGTTTGGACACCTCAAAGATGGATTCCCCTCTTATGAAAAGAATGAATCTCATCCGATCAAATCGCTAGTGCAAAGAAGTATAGGCATCTATATAAGCTTGTACAAGTCTACAACATGCATACAAATCTCATCCAAATCTTGGTAGTACTCGTCGATCTGAGTCTGGACAATCTCTTAGTAATCTAGAGCTTTGAAAGTTTGGTTACAAGTCACTTCACCAATAATTTAAGCCTTTATCAAAGAAGGGCAAGACAACAAATCCTCGAGGCAAAGGATCAATCAAGGACCCAGATAAGTAAAAAAAGCACAACCTAATCTAAACTATTGGGAGGTCCTATCCCTAGTGCTTATCCTGAGTCTGGTCCTCTACATTCGCCAACAGGTCATCCTTGTCTATCATCATATAATCCTCTACCCCACTAGCATCCGTAGCACGCAGATTAGGAACCCTAGTCTCTAAAACTCCTGCTACACTCTTAGCAATAATACTGATATCCTTTGCTTGCTGCTCTTAACTCCCGCCATCTGAGTGGCCACCAGCACCACCCGATAAGCTAAACTATCCTCATCCGATAAAAAAATTGGATGGCTCAGGTATCTGCTTACCCTCGACCATCTAAGCTAGCTGGACCCACAACACCTCGACCTCGGCCCTCGCTTGAGCAGTCTTCGGTCTAGCCCTCTCCAACTCCTCCTCTAATGGCCCAACCCATTTAGCCTCAGCAGTGGCTACACGCAACTGCTCCTCCAGGAACCTAGCTTGCTCCTCAGAGCCATCCAAATCCTGAGCGGACTTACCATGCTCCATAGCTAATAGAGTCCACAACAGAAACCAGGGGATCACTACACAAATGTAAATGTTCATACATCATTCATCATGCATAATTTAGCTTTAGGTTTTGCAGGTTTGAACTTACCACGAGGTTATCCTAAACCAAAATTAGATCTAACATCAAAAAGAAGCATAAGTCTCATCTGGGGAAACGCTACCCATCCATACTTGTGGTACTTCACAAAAGGCGTACGAGTCTTCTTTTTGGATTCAAGATACGATTCTCATAAGGGTGAAGCACAACAATGTCACAAATGCTATTACAGGAGCACACTAGTCAAACTTGGGTTCCACATAAACTCGTCCTTATCTATATAAGTCCCCCACAGACACATGCATCCCATCCAATAGCTTCTTCAGCCATACGGGTCAGCATCAGGCGTACGGCTCCTACCTAGCCATACGGGGTCCTCTCTCCTATTTTAGAATACTTTTCCAAGTAAAACTAGAACTCCTTAGTTGAAGGGATACGTTAGATCCAAATTGGGGGAAATCCCACTTCTAAAACCCCTTTCTTTCAACTAATTAGAGGCTAAACCCCTAGCTCACCTTGATCCTTGATTGAAGGGACCAGGATTATTGTTTACTTAAAGTTGATCAAGAATCAAGGTAAGCCATGTCAAAGAAATTGCTAATGTGAATACCTTTTAATGTATAGGTTCATTTAAGGGAAGGATCCCTAAGCGATCAAAACATCATGGGGCAATAATCCCCCCAAGATAGGAGATTCTTGCCCAAACCAAGGAAATGTTATCCTAGAGGAAATCTCCAGCAGAAAATTCATCTAGGAAGACACCTCCCTAGTAAAGAAGTCAACTAGCGGGTATCCTGCTAGATATGATGTATGCCCTTAAGGCAATTAGGGCGATATATCTTAATTATATAATAGTACGAATAATTTGTTTAATCAATAAAGGCATTTGATCTTTTATTTATATCAGTGTGTTTGTATATATATTATGCCTGGTTAAATATATTCATTGATGTATGTATACAAAAGTACTTGACGTGTCATAGCATGACGTCAGAGAAATTATAGTTGGACTATATTTGGTGGAACCTACTTCATGTGTAGTTATGATTATATCTAAACTATCCCTAGTCATAGTTTAATCAAGAAAGGATATTGATGAAGCGGAAAGACTAGCATATGGTCAACTTTCTTGGAAAGGGTCCAAGCAGCTCATCTCCTAAAGACTGAAGGTGGTGCCTTAAGTTTGACACATGGATATATCTGGTAGATATATTGGAGACCATAGTAAGATAAACACTTGGTATATATATCAATGTGTTAGTGTTTATCTTCATGCAATAAGCTTTGTGAATGTCCTCATACTTGAGATGCTTGTTACCTTGTATGGTACCATTACTATACTTTGGGTCATTACTATACACTCATTAATTTAGGGTGTTATAGGTATAGTGATGATAGTACGTTGGTAAGCTAAGTAGTCGGAAAGAATCCATCACTCCAGATATATTAAGGAGTTGTACCTGGCCACTTGCTGAAGTGATGATTGCCATAAACCTCTGATTAAAGTATGTGTTTGATAGAACTAGCTTCTAGTCAAACACACTATGGTAGAAGGCAATATACTTTGGTAACAAGTAAATGTTGGATATGATGTATGCCCTTAAGTCAATTAGGGCAATATATCTTGATTATGTAATAGTACGAATAATTTGTTTAATCAATAAAGGCATTTATTCTTTTGTTTAAATCAATGTGTTTCTATGTATATATATTATAGCTGGTTAAATATATTCATTGATGTATGTAAACAAAATTCCTTGACATATCACAGCATGAAGTCAGAGAAATTATAGTTGGACTATACCTGGTGGAACCTGCTTCATGTGCAATTATGAATATGTCTAAACTATCCCTAGTCATAGTTTCATCAAGAAAGGATATTGATAAAGTGGAAAGACTAGCATGTGGTCAAATTTCTTAGAAATGGTCCAAGCAGTCAATCTCCTAAGGACTGAAGGTGATGCCTTAAGTTTGACACATGGATATATCTGGGAGATATATTGGAGACCATAGTAAGATAAACACTTAGTATATATATCAATGTGTTAGTGTTTATCTTCATACAATAAGCTTTGAAAATGTCCTCGTACTTGAGATGCTAGTTACCTTGTGTGGCACTATTGCTATACTTTGGGTCATTACTATACACTCATTAATTTAGGGTGTTACTGGTGATTACGGGTATAGAGATGATAGCACATTGGTAAGCTAAGTAGTCGGAAAGAATCCATCACTCTAGACATATTAAGGAGTTGTACCTGGCCACTTGTTGAAGTGATGATTGCCATAAACCTCTGATCAGAGTATGTGTTTGATAGAAATGGTTTCTAGTCAAACACACTATGGTAAAAGGCAATATACTTTAGTAATAAGTAAACTACTGGGATAGCATGGAGCAACCTCGCTATTAGTGGGTTAACACTTTAACCGAACCCTTTAAACCAGATGGTACTAATATTAAAGAATGGAAGGAATTTATCGCACTGGATAACTATTGCATTAACTAGGATTAAGTCATAAGCACAAATGACGTTCAAAGTAATGGGGGATGGTAGACCCTTGCTAGAGGCGTACTGCAGTCATTCAAGGTAATCGAGTTTTATTCAAGGTCTAGAGCATCAAGCCAATGGTTCCATTAGAACAAGGGTTGGTTAAGCCTTAACAGCTCAATACTTTGGGATCCTATAAGGTCACACACATTGGACCTTCATCGGACTAAGTAAAGAACTAATAGATTTATTCTATTACAAAAATATAACATAAATAATAATTGGATTATTATTTGATTGGTTAAAATTGATTAGATCAATTTTGGATAGACTAAGGAATTTTTTTTGACCGATAACTAATTAATTAGAGTCATAAATAAATTATAATTGATTAGATCTATTTTGGTCGGACCAAGAAATTTATTTTGACTAGTAACTAATTTATTATGGTCGAAAAATAAATATTTATTTCAAAGAATTAAAAGGGATTTTTACATTGGCGAGTTAAAACCGAAAAGTATGAAATATTTTATACAATGTTCGGTTGCGCGGAGTACGCTAAAAGGTGCGCACACACTACTAGGCAGTGTTCGCGGCAGCCCATGTTCATAGGCTGCACAAAGGCAGCCCATGAAAGGGCACTGTGAGCTAGGCTCGTGGCATGGGCCGCATGGCCCAGCTCGCATGCAAGGCAAGCCCAAGGGCTTACCTTGCCACATGCAGTGTGCTATGCACGCTGTATGTGAATGGGTCACACGCGGATCCTTTGGATCTGCATGTGCAACCCTTGCGGGATGGGAGTTTTACTCCCATCCTATATTACTAATGGGGAGCAAAATTTTGCTTCCCAAGCCTATATATAGGTTGTCCCCTCTGCTTTCAAAATACACTATATGCACCAAGCTGAAAGCGTAAATCCTAAGCAAGATATTTTTCTCTCAGGTAATTGAGCAAGTTATATTTAAGGAGCCTAAATTTATTCGGGCATCTGTAGTTTATATTTTCGGGTGAGGCTTCTAGAGTGGTCTAGCAACTACTCGAGGCTTCTTAGTTCTTCCTCCCGGGGAGGTTTTGGTTAGTGGGGTTTGTGTGGATACTCATAGAGGCTATCCTATGCTTGGAGGCTTGAGCAAGAGGGTTCGGCTAAAGCACGCTTCAACAGGTAAGTTCCTTTTCTTTCTCTTTTATTATTAGGTCTTTTTCTTTAAGTGTTTTTAGACTTAATAATTATGCTTAGGTTGTTTTGCATGCTTAGTTTATTTTATGCTTAGATTATAGCTTAGAATTATAACATGCTTAGGTCATAGCTTAGAGTTCTAACATGCTTAGTATAAAATAAATGTGTTGGGATATAATTTTGAATTATGGTATGCCTAGTCCTTTTGCATGCTAACCTAGGTAGAGAATTATTTAGTTAAGGCTTTATTTAATTTATATGCAATTAATAGGAATTCCTGTGGATAGAGATAAAATTTTGAATTTCCGCCATGCCTGTTATGAATGTTCAATCTGACAGTCAGAGTGCCCAACACTAGTATCAGAGCCTGCGTATTTAGTGCATAATTAAGTTAGAAGTGAACTAAATATTATTTTCTATATGAAATGACTTGTTTATTTAATTGTTTGGAACAATATATATGAACTTGTGCCTTTCATTCCAAGGTTAGAAAATGGTTATGAATAATTTTGAATAAGCCTGCTCAACTTACTCAAATTATACAAGTGTCAATAATTTATTTAAATTACATGGGTTATAAATGCTTCCAATTTACATGAATTAGAAGAACGGAATTGATTAGTTCGAGAGAATCTATTGGTCTTCAGGTTTGTGCCTATATTTGTTCTGGCTAAGGATTGCACTTGGTGCCAACTCCTCATAGGGCACCTCTCCTACCTGGGAACCTATATTGGTGAAATTTGAATTGACCAATGGGGGATTGATATGAACTAATTTATTTCTAGTATATAAGATGGTGCTTATATATGTTTCTATAACGAAGTAAAAAATTAAATTTATTGAATAAAAGCTTAAAGGAAATGCAATATAAATATAACAAATAAAAGTGTTAATTATTTTTACATATAATCTAGGTTGATGGAATAATTATAACAAAGAGCTGAACTCACCTAAGGTTAGACTTATAAATTAATTTTAAAATTCCCTGAATTAATACAAGTTATTATAATTTTGTCCATATAAAATCCTAGATTGGGTGAGATGTTTAACACCAATAAAATCCCAAAGTAAATATATTAAGGCAAGTTGTAGTCCTCCTTACTCAAATTTATAATACGGTCTCTTTGGGCTATCAAAGTGCTACGCAAAGCATTCCTTCTAATCCACATTGATTGGCTGTAAAGTTTAGGATAGGGTCTGCCTTAACAGAGCTGGGGTAGTCCACCATAAAATTGGGGGCTAGGCCCAAGTCTGAGACATATTCAAGGAGATGCTAGCACACGTCCCTTGGGATTAGGGAACTTGAATGAATTAGCAATTGCATGCGATGCAAATGGAATGGGATTCCAACTATAACTTACTATTGTGACTTGGCTCATGAAATTGGGGGTTATGATAGACTAGTTATAGATGCTACCTACTAGGAAATTTAGCTAGGCTAAAATTCCCGAGTTCAATAGAATGGGCTATTATAAATTTCGAAGAAAATAGTAGGAAAATGTATTTAATTAAAAGTCCTTATATTAAATGCATGTACTTAAACTAATTTCTAAACTCTTTTCTTTTCTTATATCTTAGGTTGAATATGAACTCCATTTTAAAAATCCATTTTAAATACATCCAAACTTTAATAGCAATTAACTACCATGAATGGATCAAAGACGTCAGGGATATCCTTAAGGATTATGAATTATCATACGTTCTTGAGAATCCATTCACAGGAATTCCAAGCACTGATGCATCGGCTATTATTAAGGATGCATGGTTAAAATATATTAAGGATTCGGTTTATGTCTTACATTTGTTATTAGATACTATGAATCCTGAGATACGTTCACAGTGCGGTCACATGAGTTTGCAAACCATGTTGATCCATCTAAAGAGTTTGCCTAAAAAGGCAAGGTATGACGAAGGAAGGGATAAGTGTTGTAGCACACATCAACAAGATTAGAGATTTCTTGGTGAAATTGGAATCGTTGGGATCTTCAGTCGATCCTATTGGATTCTTTACCCATCAGCTACACTGATTTTGTAAAGAACAATGCTTCAAAGTTTGCAACTGTACTTTCCCTGAAATTGTTGATACATTAAGAAAATTCGATGCCAAAAGCAAAGAAGTTTCAAGAAAGTCTACAAACAAACATTCTCCAAAAAATGGCCAAGAGGATTTTGACGCCAAAGGAGTAGTTAAAGGGTTTAAAAGGAAGAAGAGGACATGTAAGTATGTCTACGTACAATGTAACGTACCACTGGAACAAGAATTGCAAAGCTCCTACTTTTGAGCATTTGAAGAAGAAGCCTACAGAGGCATCTACTTTAGGTATTTTGTAATTGAAAACTTTGCTACTTTTCCACATGAATCCACTTGGGTATTAGATACTAGTTGTGGTTCTTATATCTGTACTTCTGTGTAGGGACTAAGGAACTATAGAAAACCTGTAAAAGAGGAGATGGACCTACGCTTGGGAAATGGAGCTAGAGTTGCTGCATTAGCCGTACGGCGCTTTAGTCTTGTTTTGCCAAGTGGACTTATTTTAGTTTTGAACAATTATTACTACATTCCAAGTGTTACTAAGAATATTGTATCTTTTCTGTGTTTAGCAGCAAAGGGATTTGAAATTTTATTTTTGAATAATAATTGTCAAATTCGTTTAAATAACATTCTTTATGGTTATGGAATGTTAAAAGGTGGCATTTGTGTTCTTGATACTAAAATAGAAGTTTTCAATATAAACAATATGAAGAAAGTTAAACTATATAATGAGAATACCTTCTACTTATGGCATTTTCATTTAGGCCATATAAACAAAATCGCTTAACCAAGTTGCATAAGCATGGAGACTTGGGCCCAATAGACTTGGAGTCTTATGGTGATTGCGAACCTTGTTTAAAAGGAAAAATGACAAAGTTACCATTTCAAGGGAAGGGTGAGCGCGCCACAAGTACATTAGAACTTATACATACTGATGTGTATGGTCTAATAAGTCTTCAGGGACTAGGACGATACTCCTACTTCATAACCTTTATTGATGATTACTCATGATACGGTTATTTGTACTTGATGAAGCATAAGTCTAAAAGTTTTGAAAAGTTCAAACTATTTAGAGCTGAAGTAGAGAAACACCTTAAGAAAAGCATTAAAACACTTCGATCATATCGAGGTGGAGAATTCTTAAGTCAGGAGTTTTAGGATTATCTAAAGAAAAATGGGATAGTTCCCCAGTGGACCCCTCCTCATACACCCCAACACAATGGAGTGTCATAAAGGAGGAATCAGACTTTATTAGATATGGTCAGTCCATGATGAGCCATGCAGATCTTAGTAAATCCTTTTAGGGATATACACTGGAGAGCACGGTTTAGAGTGCCCTTTAAATCAGTTGATTTACACCTTATGAAAGATGGTGTAACAAGAAGCCATCTCTAAGTCACTTAAGGGTATGGGGCTGTCCTGCTATGGTAAAGAGGATAGCGTCAGATAAGCTGAATGCCAAGGCTGATAAATGTCTGTTCATTGGATATCTAAAGGAAATAATTGGATATCTGTTTTACCAACCCGAAGTACAAAAGGTATTTATGTCTCGGAATGCTCACTTTTTGGAAAAGTAACACTTACTTGAAAAAGTCAGTGGGAGCAATATTGAACTGGAAGTTCAAGAGGAAAAAATAGACAATCAACTGATTCACCCCATCCTGGATACACAAGAGAGTGTGATCTAAGAACAACCCGTCAAAACACAATCATTGTGAAAATCAGGTCATGTTCATAAGGGTCCCGATAGATATAGGTTTATCATCACTGATGATAAGGAACTATATCTTATGGAGTATGATGAACTGAGGATATATGATGAGGCAATAAAAGGCTCAGATTCTGTTAAATGGCTAAAAGCCATGAAATCAGAAATGTATTCCATGTACGAGAACCAAGTTTGGAATTTGGTTAATGCCTCACAAGAGGTTAGACAAATTGGGTGCAAGTGGCTCTTCAAGAAGAAGATAGAGATGGATGGTAATGTAATTACCTCTAAAGTAAGGTTGGTTGTGAAAGGTTATAGTCAATGGGAAGGTATTGACTATGATGAAACCTTCTCACCGGTAGCCATACTTAAATCCATAAGAATACTCCTCGCCATTGCTGCTCATTATGATTATG
Source organism: Euphorbia pulcherrima (assembly GCA_947683365.1). Lineage (NCBI taxonomy): Eukaryota > Viridiplantae > Streptophyta > Magnoliopsida > Malpighiales > Euphorbiaceae > Euphorbia > Euphorbia pulcherrima. The sequence continues at coordinate 50,138,732 of CANTUS010000001.1, read as the reverse complement.
AGATCTGGCAGATGGATCTAAAAACATCATTCCAGAATGAAGATTTAGACTGGGATGTGTAAATGACACAACCTGAGGGTTTCACATCTCAGAATGGCTCGAAGGTATGCAAGCTACAAAGATCCATTTATGGACTTAAGCAGGCATCAAGGAGTTGGAATATAAGGTTTGATCAGACAATTCCGGAATAGGATTTCTGCCCAAATTCAAACAAGCCTTGTGTTTACAAGAAGGTTAGTGGGAGTGCAATCATTTTTCTAGTGTTGTATGCTAATGACATTCTGCTAATAGGAAATGACATTTCTCTTCTTCAAAAAGTTAAAGTGTGATTGTCAAGAAAGTTCTCCGTGAAAGACCTTGGTCAAGCAGCATTTATACTAGGTATAAAGATCTAAAGGGATAGATCTAAGAGGCTGTTAGGTCTTTCTCAAAGTACATATATAGACAAGGTATTGAATAGGTTCAACCTTGAGCATTCTAAGAAAGGTTATCTCCCAATGACAAAGGGGATAAACCTATCTAAGGCTGAGTGTCTGATGATAGCTTAGGAGAGAATGCACATGAAGGATATACCCTATGCATCTGCGATAGGATCCATCATGTATGCTTTGATATGTACTAGGCTAAATGTCTCTCAGGCTTTGAGCTTTACGAGCAGATATCAGTCAAATCTAGGTGAAAAGCACTAGATGGCCGTCAAGGCAATCCTTAAGTACTTGAGAAGGACTAAAGATGAGTTCTTGATTTATAGAGAAGGTGACCACATAATTAGAGGTTACACTAACGCGAGTTTTCAATCTGACAAGGATGACTTTATGTCTCAGTCAGTTTTTGTGTATGTGTTAAATGGATGGGTGGTGTAATGGAAGAGTTCTAAGTAAGAAACTACTACTGATTCAACCACAGAATCTGAATACATTGCTGCATGCAAAGTGGTAAAAGAAGCTGTCCAGTTAAAGGGATTTATTAGTGATCTTGGTGTGGTGCCTGAGGCTGTTAATCCAATTACTTTATATTATGATAACAATGGTGCCATAGCTCAGCAAAGGAACCTAGGTCTCATTAGAAAAACATACATGTATCTAGAAAGTAGAATATAATAAGGGAGATTATTGATGCTAAGATATTAGGATTAGAATATGTACCCACTGATCAAAACCTTGCGGATGATCTGACAAAGCCATTCACTCAAGTCAAACATGTCTAGCATGTTAATGCATATGGATTAAGACATATGGCTAATTGGCCTTAGTGCAAGTGGGAGTTTGTTGGATATAATGTATGCCCTTAAGGTAATTGCGGCGATATATCTTACTTATGTAATAGTATGAATAATTTGTTTAATCAATAAAGGGATTGGTTCTTTTATTTATATCAATGTGTTTCTATGTATATATATTATAGCTGGTTTAATATATTAATTGATGTATGTATACAAAAGTCCTTAACATATCATAGCATGAAGTCAGAGAAATTATAGTTGGACTATACCAGTGGAACCTACTTTATGTGCAATTATGATTATGTCTAAACTATCCCTAGTCCTAGTTTCATCAAGAAAGGATGTTGATGAAGGAAAAAGACTAGCATGTGGTCAACTTTCTTGGAAAGGCAAGCAGTCAATCTCCTAAGCACTGAATATGGTGCCTTAAGTTTGACACATGGATATATCTAGGAGATATATTAGAGACCGCAATAAGATAAACACTTGGTATATATATATATCAATGTGTTAGTATTTATGTTCATGCAATGAGCTTTACGGATGTCCTCGTACTTCAGATGCTAGTTACCTTGTGTGGTACTATTGCTATACTTTAGGTCATTACTATGCACTCATTAATTCAGGGAGTTACGGGTAATTACGGGTATGGTGATGTCAGCACGTTGGTAAGCTGAGTAGTCGGAAAGAATCCATCGCTCTGGATATATTAAGGAGTTATACCTGGCCACTTGTTCAAGTGATGATTGCCATAAACTTCTGATCAGAGTATGTGTTTGATAGAAATGGTTTCTAGTCAAACACACTATGCTAAAAGGCAATATACTTTGGTAATGAGTAAACTACTGGGATAGCTCGGAGCAACCTCACTATTAGTGGGTTAACACTTTAACCATAAACGAGATGGTACTAATATTAAAGAATGGAAGGAATTTATCGCACTGGATAACTATTGCATTAACTAGGATTAAGTCATAAGCACAAATGACATTCAAAGTAATGGGGGATGGTAGACCCTTGCTAGAGGCGTACTGCAGTCATTCAAGGTAATCGAGTTTTATTCAAGGTCTAGAGCATCGAGCCAATGGTTCCATTAGAACAAGGGTTGGTTAAGCCTTAATTGCTCAATACTTCGGGATCCTATACGGTCACACACATTGGACCTGCATCGGACTAAGTAAAGAACTAATAGATTTATTCTATTACGAAAATATAACATAAATAATAATTGGAGTATTATTTGATTGGTTAAAATTGACTAGATAAATTTTGGATAGACCAAGGAATTTATTTTGACCTGTAACTAATTAATCAGAGTCATAAATAAATTATAATTGATTAGATCAATTTTGGTTGGACCAAGAAATTTATTTTGACTAGAAACTAATTTATTAGGGTTGGAAAATAAATATTTATTTGAAAGGATTAAAAGGGTTTTTATATTGGCGAGTTAAAATTGAAAAGTATGAAATATTTTGTACAAAGTTTGATTACGTGGAGTACACCGAAAGGTGTGCGAACACTGCTAGACAGTGTACGCTGTAGCCCATGTTCATGGGCTGCACAAAGGTAGCCCATGAAAGGGCAGCATGAGTTGGGCTAGCGGCATGGGCTGCGAGGCCCAGTTCGCATTCAAGGGAAGCCTACAAGGGCTTGCCTTGCCACATGCAGCACGCTGCATGTGAACAGGGTCATACGCGGATCCTTTGGATCCGCGTGTGCAACCCGTGAGGGATGGGAGTTTTACTCCCATCCCACATTGCTAATGGGGACCAAAATTTTGCTCCCTAAGCCTATATATAGGTTGTTCCCTCTCCTTTCAAAGTACATTGTGTGCACCAAGCTCAAAGCATAAATCCTAAGCAAGATATTTTTCTCTCGGGTAATTGAGCAAGTTATTTTTAAGGAGCCTGAATTTATTCGGGCACCTCTAGTTTATATTTTCGGGTGAGGCTTCTGGAGTGGTCCAGCAACTACTCGAGGGTTCTTAGTTCTTCCTCCCGGGGAGGTTTTGGTTGGTGGGATTCGTGTGGATACTCATAGAGGCTGTCCACTCTTGGAGGCTTGTGTAAGAGGGTTTTGCTAAAGTACGCTTCAACTGGTAGGTTCCTTTTCTTTCTCTTTTATTATTAGGTCTTTTTCTTTAAGCATTTTTCAACCTAATAATTATGCTTAGTTTGTTTTGCATGCTTAGCTTATTTTATGCTTAGGTTATAGCTTAGAGTTATAACATGCTTAGGTTATAGCTTAGAGTTATAACATGCTTAGTATAAAATAAATGTCCTCGGATATAATTTGGAATTATTGTATGCCTAGTCCGTTTGCATGCTAACCTAGGTAGAGAATTATTTAGTTAAGGCTTTATTTAATTTATATACAACTAATAGGAATTCCTGGGCATAGGGACAAAATTTTGAATTTCTGCCATGCCTGTTATGCATGTTCAATCTGACTGTCAGTTCCCAACAGTAAACTACTGGGATAGCTTAAAGCAACCTCGTTATTAGTGTGTTAGGACTTTAAGCAAACCCAATAAACAAGATGGTGCTAATATTAAAGATGGAAGGAATTTATTGCACTGGATAACTATTGCATTAACCGGGATTAAGTCATAAGCATAAATGACGTTCCGAGTAATGGGGGATGGTAGACCCTTGCTAAAGGCGTACTATAGTTGTTTAAGGTAATCGAGTTCTATTTACAGTCTATAGCATCGAGCTAATGGTTCGATTAGAACAAGGGTTGGTTGAGCCTTAACATGTCAATACTTTGGGATCCTATAAGGTCACACACATTGGTCCTTCATCGGACGAAGTAAAGAACTAATAGATTTATTCTATTACGAAAATATAACATAAATAATAATTGGATTATTATTTGATTGGTTAAAATTGATTAGATCAATTTTGGATAGACAAAGGAATTTATTTCGACTGGTAACTAATTAATTAGAGTCATATATAAATTATAATTAATTAGAGTCATATATAAATTATAATTAATTAGATCAATTTTGGTTGGACCAAGAAATTTATTTTAACTGGTAACAAATTTATTAGGGTTGAAAATAAATCTTTATTTGGAAAGGATTAATAAGGGAATTTTACATTGGTGAGTTAAATCGGACCAAGAGTACAAAAGTAATCTTTACAGGCTCGGGTGTGCAGGAATACACTGAAAGGTGCGCGAACAATACTGGGCATTGCTTGCGGCAGCCCATGAAAATGGGCTGCAAATGCGCAACCCCTAAAGGGGTGCGCAGTGAGCTGGGCTCGTGGCATGGGCCGCAAGGCCGAGGTTGCATGCAAGGCAAGCCCGCAAGGGCTTGCCTTGCAAGCTACCACATACAGCGTGCGTAGCACGTAGCATGTTGGGTGGGTCACATACGGATCGTTTGGATCTGCGAGTGTGCAACCCGTGTGCATTGCTTTTTGGGAGCGATTTTTTGCTCCCCAAGCCTATATATAAGCTTCCCCTTCTCTTGTTTCAAGTGCACCATAGCTCAGAGAATAAATCCTAAGCGAGATATGTTTCTCTTAGGTCTTTGAGCACTAAGGAGCTTGAATTTATTCGAGCTTCTCGAGTATATATTTTCGGGTGAAGCTTTAAGAGTGGTCTAACAACTACTCAAGGCTTCTTAGTTCTTCCTCCTGGGGAGGTTTTGGTTCGTGGGGTTCTTGTGGATACTCATAGAGGCTATCCTAAGCTTGTTCTGTTAAAGCACACTTCAACTGGTAAGTTCCTTTTCTTTCTCTTTTATTATTAGGTCTTTTTCGTTAAGTGCTTTTAGACTTAATAATATGCTTAGGTTGTTTTGCTTGCTTAGTTTATTTTATGCTTAGGTTATAACTTAGAGTTATAACATGCTTAGGTTATAGCTTAGAGTTATAACATGCTTAGGTTATAGCTTAGATTTCTAACATGCTTAGGTTATAGCTTATAGTTATAACATGCTTAGCATAAAATATACAAGGTAGGATATAATTGGGAATTATGGTATGCCTAGCCCTTTTGCATGCTAACCTAGGTAGAGAATTATTTAGTTAAGGCTTTTTTAATTTATATGCAACTAATAGGAGTTCCTGGGGACAGAGACAAAATTTGGAATTTCTGCCATGCTTGTTATGCATGTTCAATCTGACTGTCAGTCCCCAATAGTGGTATTAGAGCCTGCCTATTTAATGTATAATTAAGTTAGAAGCAAACTGAATATTATTTTCTATATGAAATGATAATTGTTTATTTAATTATTTGGAATAATATATATGAACTTGTGTTTTCTTTTCAAGGTTAGAAAATGGTTATGAATAATTTTGACTAAGCCTGCTCAGCTTACTCAAATTATATAGGTGTCAATAACCTATTTAAATTACATGGGTTATAGATGGTTTCAATTTACATGAGTTGAAAGAACAAAATTTATTAGTTCAGGAGAATCAATTGGTCTTTGCGTATTTGTTCTAGCTAAGAATTGGACATGGTGTCTACTCCTTATAGGGCACTCTCTTACTTGGGAACATATATCGGCACAACTTGAATTGACCAATCGGGGATTAAATATGGATTAATTTATTTCTAGTATATAAGATGGTGCTTATATATGTTTCTATAACAAAGTAATAAATTAAATTTATTGAATAAAAGCTTAAAGGAAATGCAATATAGAATTAACAAATATAAGTGTTAATTATTTTTGCATATAATCTAGGTTGACGGAATATTTATAATAAAGGGTTGAACCCACCTAAGGTTAGACCTTATAAATTAATTCTAAAATTCCCTGAATTAATACAAGTTATTATAATTTTGTCCATCTGATAAAATCCTAGATTGGGTGAGATGCTTAACACCAATAAAATCCCAAGTAAATATATTAAGGCAAGTTGCAGTCTTCCTTACTTAAATTTATAATACGGTCTCTTTGGGCTATCAAAGTGCTACACAAACTATTCCTTCTAGTCCACGTTGGTTGGTTGTAAAGTTTGGGATAGGGTCTGCCTTAATAGAACTGGGGTAGTCCACCATAAAATTGAGGGCTAGGCCCAGATCTGAGACATATTCAAGGAGATGCTAATATAAGAGCACACTTCCCTTGGGATTAGGGAACTTGAATGAATTGGCAATTGCATTCGATGCAAATGGAATGGGTTTCCAACTATGACTTACTATTATGACTTGGCTCTTAAAATTGGGGGTTGTAATAGACTAGCTATATATGCTACCTACTTGGAAATTTAGGTGGGCTAAAATTCCCGAATTTAATAGAATGGACTATTGTACATATCGAAGAAAATAGTATGTCAAATGTGTTTAATTAAAAGACATTATATTAAATGCATGTACTTAAACTAATGTTTAAACTTTTTTCTTTTCTTATATCTTAGGTTGAAAAATGACTTCCAATGTTAATCTCCGTATGTTACTTAACACCATATTAAATGGCCCAAACTTTTCTGATTGGTTCTGAGATTGGAGAATAGTTCTCCAATTCGAGGGAATTGCCTATGTTCTAAGTGAAATTTTCCCTGTAGAACCTGATGTTGAGGATCATATGGAACATGATGCCTGGTTGTAGCATAGGAAAGATCGTGAGACTGCCATGTGTATTATGTTGGGGTCCATGAATCTTGAGCTTCAGAAACAACATGAGAACATGCCCTTGGAGGTCATGGTTCACCATCTTGAAGAACTCTTTTCAGAGAGGTAAAGGACAGAGGGGTATGAGACCTCCAATCTCCTTTTCGGGACCAAGATGCAGGCTGGCACCTCTGCCTCTCAGCATGTACTGAAACTCTTAGGGATACCTTCGGAAGCTAAATTGATTGAGATTTGAGATGAATCACGACTTGAGCAATGACCTTGTTTTGTTGTCCTTGACAGATAGTTGAATGCCAAGGCTGACAAATGTCTGTTCATTGGATATCCAAAGGAAATAATTGGATATCTGTTTTACCAACCCGAAGTACAAAAGGTATTTATGTCTCAGAATGCTCACTTTTTGGAAAAGTAACACTTACTTGAAAAAGTCAGTGGGAGCAATATTGAACTAGAAGTTCAAGAGGAGGAAACAAATAATCAGCTAATTGACCCCGTTCTAGATATATAAGAAAGTGTTTTCCAAGAACAACCTGTCAAAACACAATCATTGCGAAGATCAGGCCGTGTTCATAAAGGTCCCGATAGATATAGTTTTATCATTACAGATGATAAAGAACTATATCTTATGGAGGATGATGAACCAAGGACATATGATAAGGCAATAAAAAGCTCAGATTCTGATAAATGGCTAAAAGTCATGAAATCAGAAATGGATTCCATGTACGAGAACCAAGTTTAGGAGTTGGTTGATGCACTGCAAGGGTTAGACTGATTGGGTGCAAGTGGGTCTTCAAGAAGAAGACAGACATGGATGGTAATGTAATTACCTATAAAGCAAGGTTGGTTGCGAAAGGTTATAGTCAACAGGAAGGTATTGACTATGATGAAACTTTCTCACCGGTAGCCATTGTTAAATCCATCAAGATACTCCTCACCATTGCTGCTCATTACGGTTATGAGATTTGGCAGATGGATGTTAAAATAGCATTCCTAAATGGGGATTTAGATCGGGATGTGTTTATGACACAGCTTGAGGGTTTTACATCTCAAAATGGCTCAAAGGTACGCAAGCTACAAAGATCCATTTATGGACTTAAGCAGGCATCGAGGAGTTGGAATATAAGGATTGATCAGACAATTCAGGAACTGGATTTCTGCCCAAATGCTAATGAGCCTTGTGTTTACAAGAAGATTAGTGGGAGTGTAGTCGTTTTCTTAATATTATATGTTGATGACATTCTACTGATAGGGAACAATAATTCTCTTCTTTAAAGTGTTAAAGTATGATTGTCAAGAAAGTTCTCCACGAAAGACCTTAGTGAAGCAGCATATATACTAGGTATAAAGATCTATAGAGATAAATCCAAGAGGCTGTTAGGTCTTTCTCAAAGTACATATATAGATAAGGTATTGAATAGGTTCAACCTTGAGCATTCTAAGAAAGGTTACCTCCCGATGACAAAGGGGATTAACCTATCTAAGGCTGAGTGTCCGAAGATAGCTCAGGAGAGAATGTGCATGAAGGATATATCCTATGCATCCATGATAGGATCCATCATGTATGCTATGATATGTACTAGGCCAGATGTCTCTTAAGCTTTGAGCTTTACAAGCAGATATCAGTCAGATCTAGGTGAAAAGCACTAGATGTCCGTTAAGGAAATTCTTAAGTACTTGAGAAGGACTAAGGATGAGTTCTAGATTTATGGAGAAGGTGACCTCAAAATCAGAGGTTACACTAACACCATTTTTCAATCTGACAAGGATGACTTTAAGTCGTAGTTAGGTTTTGTGTATATGTTAAATGGAGGGGCGGTATGCTGGAAGAGTTCCAAGTAAGAAACTACTGCTGATTCAACCACGGAATCTAAATACATTGCTGCATGTGAGGCAGCAAAAGAAGTTGTCTGGTTAAAGGGAATTATTGGTGATCTCGGTATAGTGCTTGAGGATATTGATCCAATTACTTTATATTATGATAACAATGGTGCCACAGCTCAGGCAAAAGAACCATGGTCTCATCAGAAAAATAGACATGTATCCATAAAGTATCATATAATCGGGGAGATTGTTAATGCTAAGATAATAAGATTAGAATATGTACCCACTGATCTGAACCTCGCAGATGGTCTGAAGAAGCCATTGACTCAAGTCAAGCATGACCAGCATGTTAAACCATATGGATTAAGACATATAGCTAATAGGCCTTAGAGCAAGTGGGAGTTTTTTTGGGTATGATGTATGCCCTTAAGGCAATTAGGGCGATATATCTTAATTATCTAATAGTACGAATAATTTGTTTAATCAATATAGGCATTTGATCTTTTGTTTATATCAATGTGTTTGTATATATATTATGACCGGTTAAATATATTCATTGATGTATGTATACAAAAGTCCTTGACGTGTCATAGCATAAAGTTAGAGAAAATATAGTTGGACTATATTTGGTGGAACCTGCTCCATGTGCTATTATGATTATGTCTAAACTATCCCTAGTCATAGTTTCATCGAGAAAGGATATTGATGAAGCAAAAAGACTAGCATGTGGTCAACTTTCTTGGAAAGGGTCTAAGCAGTTAATCTCCTAAAGACTGAAGGTAGTGCCTTAACTTTGAGACATGGATATATCTGGGAGATATATTAGAGACCAAAGTAAGATAAATACTTGGTATATATATCAATGTGTTAGTGTTTATCTTCATACAATAAGTTTTGTAAATAACCTAATACTTGTGATGCTAGTTACCTTGTATGGTACTATTACTATACTTTGGGTCATTAATATGCACTCATTAATTTAGGGTGTTACAGGTGATTTCAGGTATAGTGATGACATCACGTTGGTAAGCTGAGTAGTCGGAAAGAATCCATTGCTCCGGTTATATTAAGGAGTTGTTCCTGGCCACTTGTTGAAGTGATGATTGCCATAAACCTCTGATCAAAGTATGTGTTTGATAGAAATGGTTTCTAATCAAAGACACTATGGTAATAGGCAATATACTTCGGTAACAAGTAAACTACTGGGATAGCTTGGAGCAACCTCGCTATTAGTGGGTTAACACTTTAACCGGACCCTATAAACCAAATGGTACTAATATTAAAGAATGGAAGGAATTTATCGCACTGGATAACTATTGCATTAACCAGGATTAAGTCATAAGCATAAATGTCGTTCTGATTAATGGGGGATGGTAGACCCTTGCTAGAGGTATACTACAGTCGTTTAAGGTAATCGAGTTCTATTCATGGTCTAGAGCATCGAGCCAATGGTTCCATTAGAACAAGGGTTGGTTAAGCCTTAATAGCCCAATACTTCGGGATCCTATAAGGTGACATACATTGGACCTTCATCAGACTAAGTAAAGAACTAATAGATTTATTCTATTACAAAAATATAAGATAAATAATAATTGAATTATTATTTGATTGGTTAAAATTGATTAGATCAATTTTGGATAGACCAAGGAATTTATTTTGACAGGTAACTAATTAATTAGAGTCATAAATAAACTATAATTGATTAGATCAATTTTGGTTGGACAAAAAAATTTATTTTGACTGGTAACTAATTTATTAGGGTTGAAAATAATTATTTATTTGAAAAGGATTAAGAAGGGAATTTTGCATTGGGGAGTTAAATTCGACCGAGAGTACAAAAGTAATTTTTACAACCTCGGGTGTGCGGGAATATACCAAAAGGTGCACGGGTAATGCTGGACATTGCTCGCGGGATCCTATAAAAATGGACTGCACATGCACAGCCCCTAACCGCAAGGCCCGACTCGCATGCAAGGTAAGCCCACAAGGGCTTGCCTTACACGCTACCACATGCAGCGTGCGTATCACACTGCATGTGGGGCGGGTCACACGCGGATCCTTTAGATCCGCGTGTGTGCAACCCGCATGGGATGGAAGTTTACTCCCATCCCACATTGCTTTTGGGGAGCAATTTTTTGCTCCCCTAGCCTATATATAGGCTTCCCCTTCTCTTGTTTTAAGTGCACCATAGCTGAGAGCATAAATCCTAAGTGAGAAATTTTTCTCTCGGGTCTTTTAGCAAGTTCTTTTTAAGGAGCTTGAATTTATTCGAGCACCTTGAGTATATATTTTCTGGTGAAGCTTTAGGAGTTGTGTAGCAAGTACTTGAGGCTTCTTATTTCTTCCTCCTGGGAGGTTTTGGTTGGTTGGGTTCGTGTGGATACTGATAGAGGTTATCCTACACTCGGAGGCTTATGCAAGGAGATTCTGTTAAAGCACGCTTTAACTAGTAAGTTACTTTTCTTTCTCTTTTATTATTAGGTCTTTTTCTTTAACCGTTTTTAGACTTAATAATATGAATAGGTTTTTTTGCATGCTTAGTTGATTTTATGCTTAGGTTATAACTTAGAGCTTTAACATGCTTAGGTTACAACTTAGAGTTATAACATGCTTAGGTTACAGATTAGAGTTATAACATGCTTAGGTTATAGCTTAGAGTTATAACATGCTTAGGATAAAATATACATGCTAGGATATAATTGGGAATTATGGTATGCCTAGCGCATTTGCATGCTAACCTAGGTAGAGAATTATTTAGTTAAGGCTTTATTAAATTTATATGTAACTAATAGGAGTAACTAGGGACAGGTATAAAATTTTGAATTTCTGCCATGCCTGTTATACATGTTCAATCTGACTATCAGTTCCCAACATATCCCTCCATTCCCCAATAGTGGATATAGTCGAGGGGCATCCCCCCATCATCAAGCATCCTAGGGGTACTCCCTATAGGGGCATCATCAAGGGGCATCCCTCTGCATCAATCACCCTAGGGGGACTCTCCAGCGGTGCCAGCCAGTAGATATACCAAAGGGGCACCTCGATTTGATTTAGGACCAACCCAACTTGACTAAACTCAGTCTTTTAATCGGGGCAAGTCCTGACCCACATATATCAAAGTTTTACTAACTAGTTCCATTATCAAGTGCAGGAACCCAAGGAGAGGAATCTATAGGAAAAGAAGGAATTCCCCCAGCCACACTGCCCCCATGGGGCATCATTCAAGGGACATATCCAATAAAGGTATCATCCGAGGGGCACCAGCCAAGGGGCATCTTCCCAAGAAGCATTCCCGGCAACTAAATCGTTGGAGGGATGATTTCCCCAATAAGTGAACCATCCGATCGGCATCCCCCTAACCGGTTAAGCCACCTAAGGCAATTTCTAGGGGAACCCCCCGACAACTAAGTTTACCTTTTCATGGGGCAGCCCCTAGTTATCCAAGTCATCTAGGTGACTTGCTCCCAGGCAGTTAAGCCACTCATAGGCTATTTTCCCCAGTAGTCAGGCCTCTCCCGGGGCATACCAAAATAAGATTGGGACTAACCCAACATCTGTTCACTCACTCTTTACAGTTAATTAGAGGCAGAACCCCAGCACGTCTTAATACTTGATTGAAGGGGCAAAAATTTTGTTCGTCATAAAATCAATCAATAATTAAGATGTACCATTCCAAATTAAATATAGATAGAACTTGTTTTTCCCTGTAGGTCCAACAAGACGGAACTTGAATGCCAACCAAAGGGGCACCTCTTCTCCAGCAGAGCATCCATGCCAGGATAGTTTGTTCCCCAGCAGATGGAACATTCAAGGGCATCTCCCCTATCCCCACAAATAGTCAATCCTTGTCTCCGACGGCTAGGCAATTAGAGAAACCATTCCCTCAGTTAGAAGAATACTCGAGGGGCATCGAGCCCAAAGCCTCCCAAGGGCAAAGTTTTAGGGGAACCTCCCCAACTAGTCAAGCTTTCTTGAGACGGTTTCCAAAGACACTCCACAGCAGCTATGATGTCCCAGGAACACCTTCCTACGAAAAAGTGAAATTGTCTCCCAAGCGGTTTTTCCCCAGCAATCCAAATGGACTAGCCATCCAACGGTTATATCCTCAGCACTCAGCTCCCCTAGGGGCAGCTCCCGAGGAGCATTTTAGCTCAAAATAGTTGGGCCAAACTCAACATACCTAAACTCATTTTATAATTTATTCAGGGGCTAACCTCCATCCACACATCTTCATTCTTGATTGAAGAGGCAAAAATAATTTTGTTCATCATAAAGTCAGTCAAGAATTAAGATGTATCATTTCAGACAGTAACTAATGCAACATTTTTATTGTCTTTTTTTAGCAGGTAGCTCAACACCATCAGTAGGAGAGTCATCCACCTTAGGAAAGGGATACACCAACATCAAGAGAGTCATCCACCTTAGGTAAGGGATACACTAGCAGCAGACATCCGCCTTAGGAAAGGGAGACACCAGCAGTAGGAGAATCATCCACCTTATGAAAGGGATACACCATTAGTAGGAGAATCATCCGCCTTAGGAAAGGGATGGAATAACAAAACAGGAAAGTTGATCCGCCTTAAGAAAGGGATATGAGAAGGAGTAATCCGTCTTAGGAAAGGGATGCAATATCAAACTAGGAAAGTTGATCCACCTTAAGAAAGGGATACAAGGAGAAGTCATCCGCCTTAGGAAAGGGATACACCAGCATCAGTTAAAGGAAAGTCATCTGCCTCAAGAAAGGGATACGCACAACAAAGGAGAGATGTTTGCCTTAAGAAAAGAACCCCAAGGAAAGGAGTTTGCCTCAAGAAAGGAACCCACCCATATCATAACATTATGAAAGCCTTTAGACTCAGGCTCAACTCAAGCCTATCCCCAGCAAGCGTACGGGCACTCACTTCCATTTTCAAAGTAGGATTTCTTACCAAGAGGGAGTGCCAGCCAGTAGAAGGGGCATGCTAGGGGCACACCAAGTCAAGTTGAGACCAACCCAACATCTCTTCACTTAATCATTATAGTTAAATTAGAGGCAAAACTCCTAGCTCACCTTGATCCTTGATTGAAGGAGCAAAAATATTTTTGTTTTCACAAAAGTCAATCAAGATTCAAGGTAAGCCATGGTTGAATTGATCACTAATAAAGATGATTTTTATGTACATGTCCATCCTAGTATAGGAATTCTTCCCCAGTAAACAAATCTTACCAGGAAAGACTTCCCCAACAGAAGAGGTTTTACAAAAGAATATTACTTTACTCCCCAACAGCAGGGTCAACTAAGGGGCATCCCCCATTCCTAGTGGTGGAATTAGTCAACCAAGGGGCATCCCCCCATTCCCCAGCAATAGAATCAGCCAATCTAGGGGCATCCCCCCATTTCCTAATAGTAGAATCAGCCAATCCAGGGGCATGCCCCCTATTTCCCAATATCAAAATCAGTCAATCTAGGGGCATCCCCCATCATAAAGCCCTCCAAGGGGCATTCCTCGAGAGGCACCCTCCAATGGGCGCTCCATCCGAAAGTGATCAGGCCAAACCCGACATTTCTCATACTTATTTTTTAGTTTATTTCAGGGGCTAACCCCCATCCACAAATCTTTATTCCTAATTGAAGGGGCAAAAATATTTTTTTCATCACAAAGTCAATCAAGAATAAAGATGTGTCTGCTTGGACAATGACTAACTCGGTGTTTGATTATTATCTCTTTTTAGGTTATTCAAATTCCCCAGTAGGAGAGTCATCCGTCTTAAGAAAGGGATACACCACCAGTAGGAAACTCGATCCTCCCCAAGAAAGGGATACATCAGTTAGGAGAGTCATCCACCTTAGGAAAGGGATACACCATCAGTAAGGAAAGTTGATCTGCCTTAGGAAAGGGATACACCATCAGCTAGGAGAGTTGATCTACCTTAAGAAAGAGATACACACACCTCACTCAATTGAGTCACTAGGGATGCATAGTAGTGAAGGAAAGTCATCCGCTTCAAGAAAGGGATACGCATCGGCAAAGGAAAGTCATTCGCCTCAAGAAAGGGATACGTATCGGCAAAGGAAAGTTAGCTACCTCAAGAAAGGGATACACATCAGCAAAGGAAAGTCATCCAACTTAAGAAAGGGATACACATTGGTAAAGGAAAGTCATCCGCCTCAAGAAAGGGATATGCATCAACAAACGAAAGTTGTCTACCTCAAGAAAGGGACCCCCGGGAAAGGAGTTAACATCTAGAAGGGAACTCGCCCATGTTATCACCTCAGGTATAATTTCTAAACCCTTGCTCACATCGTGAGATCATATAGATTCATATCTGCAATGATCCCATGGGGGGCAGTTTGGAAGCATTGGATTTTAATGATCCTTCTCACGAAATGATGATGAGGGCTATATAATGCATCCTTCTACATGTATTATCTACTCGTAGTGGTTTCAATGTAGTTTGGTCAATCTTTATCAAACCTAAACCTTAGAAAACTAGCCTAAGCCCTAAAAGGTCTAAAATGGTCAAAATCAGTCAAAACTAGTCAAAACCGGTCAATTTCAAGCAATTCTGGGAAGTTTCGGGCAAAACCTATCGTACTAGTCTGTATCGGTCCCTATGGATCCATACGGGTCCATCGCATTTGTATCAATTCAAAAACTTCCCGAATTACCCAATTAGGTACCAACGGGACCCGTACGGGTCCAGGCCACCCGTACCGGTCCCTTGGATGCCCAAACAGTCAGTTTTAATGCCCAAATCTTCCATAAACAAATATATTCTACCATAAAAGAATATAATTCAATATAGTAAATATAATTTACCATATAGCAAATATAATTTGCCATAAGCGAATATAATTTGCCATATGCAAATTTAATTTGCCATATGCAAATATAATTTGCCATATGCAAATATAATTTGACATCAAAGAATATAGTTTACCATAAACGTATATATCAGGCATTTAATGTGTTCAGACCTATTTTTTCCCAATAAGTAGAGGCCATTCCTCACTTATTCAACACAACAGATACAACTAAGAAATCATAATTGAAAGCAAATACTATTATAGGGAAATTATTCTAGCAAAGTTCTTGAGGTTATAGCAAGGGTATGGAAGAGGTATAGGAGGTAATAAAATAAGGGGAAAACAATTCCACATTGGTTTTGCCCACGTTTTATTCCTTTCTAACTTCATATTTAGGATTGGGGGAGATTATGTCCACACAAATACTCGCCTTAATAATTCTAAATCCATCATTTCATCATCTACTTTGATAAAGTTTCCATTCGGCACTAGAATCGCTCTAAAGTGGATTGATTGCATAAAGGTACGTACCTGAGTTTAAAGAGGCCCACATCTCAATCATTTATCATTATTCTCTGTCTCTTATTTTTTGCTTGTTCTTTTATTCCTGTTTTGGGTCTGGTCCAAACCCATATGAGCCTTGTTGGCACCTTATAACATTAGGGATATTAAACTAGTGTGCTATACTCATACGGAATGAAATCCCATTCTCATTTCATTTCTTCTCCATTAATCTAATAATTAAACCAAGCAGAGCTTCTGCTCAGGACCAGATAGGACCCGTATGGGTCCCCTATACCCGTACCGATCCTCCCCAGTAGCTGTACGGGTCGCACCCCACTCTTACAGGTTCCGACCCCGAGGCAGATCCCAGAATCCTATTTTAACTTATTAAAATCAATCAACACACCATTAGCCATGCAATCCTTTTCACTAATAATCCAGTAAATCAACCCGCAAAAGTTAAAATGTGTTTTTATAACGAAATATGTTGAAGACTAATTATTTCTCCCCGATTCTAGAAGCCATCCAGGCACTATAGATCGTAAAACTGCCATGCTAACATAATCACATTTTTCCTTATAAAATGCTGACTTATAAGGTGCTATAAACTATCCTAATCTTTATGGATGTAGGGGAATTAATTTTTATTTTGTTTTATAGGTTAGAACAAATGTATAGGTTCACTCACAATTCCCCATTTCCCCAGTTGTAATTTTTACTCCCATATTTATTGCTTGTGCTTTATTATAAACCATTGAATGCATGAAAGAGTGTAGATAAATAGATTTTTGTGATAATTCCCCAAATGATGAAAATAAAATGGTTTTACGCGGCGAATGTAATTTTGTATTTAATAAATGATAAATAAGTGACTCATCTGATACCCGAATCTCTGATCTAAAAGGTATGAGTCTCCCACCCAATGGGAACCATACAAAAACTCTTTCCCATGTAGACAACTTGGGTGGTGAATCTATCTTTTGTATCGAGATTTGGGTCTCGATTCTTTTATTCGTTAAAATTGGCTATTTGAACAAACTTGAACTAAAAAGGTTTTATCACGCCTAAATCCAACCAACCCCTAGTTAGCCCTTCCTCTTACACAAGTGCCAAGGGAGACCTAGACGTCATCGATACCTTACAATGGCTTTGGTATTTTTCCTGACATTCTGGATCACCACCCCTAAAGCTCTAGCAAGATCAAGGTTAGAAATAGAATTAGAGTGAGAATTTATCTCAATGGTGGCTGTCTCTGATTCTAATTCCTCAATTTTCTTAGTATCTTACTTAGATGGATTTTTTTTGGATTAATCTCCTTCCAGATCTGTCAGTTCCATGAATGAATGGTTAGCTGTTTCTTCTTCCTCTGTGGAAGATGAACTATTACTTTCTTCACTATTACTCCATGTGGCCACCATAGCTTTCTTCTTATATTTCTTGTCTCTTTTGAGCTTGGGGCTTTTGGTTATGAAGTGGCCTTTTTCTCCACATTCAAAGCAGGCAGCATCTTTCTTCGGATCTTTCTTTTCTTCTGGAGCCTTTCTTGGCTCGTCCCTTCTTAAAGTGCCTTCCTTTGATCTTTTTGATTCATACCTTCTGGATCTCCTTCTATCTTTCTTCTTTAGGAATCTATCGAAATATTTGGCCAGCATAGACATATCTTCTTTGTCGTAATTAGATTCCTTTAGTAGCTTATTTGATCTGATGGAGGCTGATCCAGCAGAATCTGCCTTGAGCGCAATGGCCTTCTTCCATTCTTCAAGATTTTTCTCCTATTGGCTATATCTCTCTAAGGATAACTCTTGAGTCAGGAGATTACCAATTAGTTCATCATAACTATAGAAGTTTAAGTCATGAGCTTCCTCGATGACAGTCTTCTTGTTGTCCCATTCCTTGGTCAGACTCCGGAGTATTTTCTTGACCTTATCTACTTCTGAGATCTCCTTCCCATACCTCTTCATCTCATTTACTAGATTAGTGTATCTAGTGTTCATACTGTTGATGGATTCTTTGGGCTCTATATTGAAGGATTCTAGCTTTTGCTATAGCAGATCAGTTTTGGCTTCTTGGACCTTGTTTGTTCCTTCATAGGTCACTTCCAACTTCTACCAGATTTCTTGCGCAGTCTCACATCCAGATATTGTATTAAATTCAGCGGCACTAAGAGCACAATGAAGCATATTAATAGTATTTGCATTTCCCCCAATTTTTTGTAATCATTATCATCCCATAAACTTGAGGGCTTTCAGGTAGTTATACCCTTTACTTCATGAGTAGGATCATATGGGCCATCTTCAATGGCCATCCATGCCATCATGCTTTATGCTTGAATGAAGTTATTCATCCGGTTCTTCCAAAATGTGTAGTATTAACCGGTGAAAAGTGGCGGATGGGTAATAGACATACCCTCAAGAAGGAGTTGTGAGTTTTGAAAACTCATTTTGATTCTTGGATCAAAATTTAGACCTTTAGCTCGAGATTGTTAGATCTCTAGTTTTGAGCACTAGCTTTGATACCAGTTGTTGGTCCCTGTGAGGATCTAAATAAGGTCCAATGGGGGGGTGAATGACCCTTTTTGCAGAAATAAGCAGACTTTAAAAAGTCTTATGTTGCTTGTTTGATTATGTTCCAGATATTATGGATCCGGATAATGCAAATATGAAATGTTATGCAATAATATAAAGAGTTAAAAACTCAAACATAGTAATTTTATCCTGGTTCAGCCCCGCCTACTCTAGTCCTCAGAGTTTCCTTCCTCCGAGCTTTTTCATTAGTGGATTCCTTTCCAACTGGCAAGAATCAAGCCTTATAATTTGACTCCGAATGGTAACTCCTTCCGGATGTAGGATATACCACTAGAAGCACCAAATCCTAGCTGAGTCCTCTTGTCTTTAGCAGGACGTACAACTTAGATTTCTAACCAAACCTAAGCTGAGTCCTACAGGGAGTTCAACTTAAAGCACCAACTCTAAGCTAGATCCCAAACTCACCACTCACCCAAGTATGGGATTTTACACTTTATTTTCCTCAAAGATTTTGGCTTTTGAATTCCTCAAGTTTATAACTCACTGGGGAATCCTTACAAACTGATTTGGAATGGTTTGATTTTTGGAGGGATTATGTCAATGATTGTAATAGCGGATTCTCTAGTGTATCCTTTCTCAAGACAACCAGCACCTTCTCAACTTGTGAAGTTTCTCTTTTATAGGCTTCTGTTATAAATATAGCCATTGTGAGTTGTTGAAGTTGAATTAAATCTTCACTGTTGATTAGGTAATATGTAGTGCTTTTGAATTTGTTGATCAATCCGTCAGATTGATTAATTATCCCGTTAAATCCTTAAGATTGAGGCTAAAACGTTGTTAGTGATTGTTTTCCTTGTATTTTAGTGATTCATAAACTTTTATGCCAATAGTCCGAATTTGTAAGCTCCACGCGCCTTTCCTATTGGTCTAGGTAGAAAAATGTTGTTAGCTTTTCTCTTTCCTATATCAATCCTTCTATCCTATTATGAAAAGTGTCCTAGCTGTCATTTTTGTCATTCATAAGGGGAAAGGATCTTTGACTTTTTAGACCAAAAAGGTGGACAGAAAAGTAATTTTTGAAACTTTTCCCATTGTCTTGTTAACTGACTCTTCCGGATGATTTTAGTCTTTGATTTATCTAGATGCTATTCATTCAGTCTTCTTCCGGATGCTTATCTTGAGCAATTTAAATTTTGTTTCCTTTCCAAAATTTAACCGGATGCTTCCATTATGTGCTTAGATATTTGTAGTCTTCAATATATGTCCTGATGACTTGTTTTGGATCGGATGCTTCCACTTTGGATTAAGGAGATTACATGATTTGTTTCTATGGTTTTTGTTTTCTTCAAACTTGATTCGGATTGTTCTGGAATTAATTCTTCTAGATAATCATTTATAGTTGTTTACTTAAAAATTAGACGATATAATATCTAGACATTATTTTTTCTTTCTTATTTATTAAGTTTATTATTCTATATTTTCAAATAGATTTTATTAAAGTTCAACTATTGGATATAGCACTTCTAAAAAAACATAAAAAAGTATATAATAGTTTAATAGATGATTATTTATGTATTTTAAATATATTCAAATGAAAAAAATATATAATTATTTTGAAAATGTTATGAACTCCAATTTTAAAGTAATGGGTCGGTTATTATGTTCTCGTATTTTCTACATAGAGTTTCAACTTGATTCTACATAGAATTTCAACTTGATTTACATGCTTAAGATTATATAATATCAATTTTAACTAGCATATAATTAAGAGTGTGACATCGGTTATTTAACTACATTGGTTAACGACAAATGTCTTATCCTAGTGGTTGAGACTCTTCCTGTGACTATGGGATGTTATGAATTCGAGACGCATGAGGAATGTGGTAAGATTTTCCTTTTTCATTTAATGTAAGTGCAATTGCTCAATTTTTGGAAAATATTTTTTTTTAAAGTGTCGAACATAATTTTATTTTACATAAGCCCATATTTTATTTTTTGCTCAGGGCACTGGAAATTTCCGAGATAGTTCCTCTATAAAATCTCCGATTTTAGCTTCTATCATTGCTGGGAACGAAGAACTTCAAGTTACATTTGTAGTATTCCAGTTTTTTTGGTTAACAAATAAGAAATTCTGGGTTTTTAGATTCTAACAGGTGTGAATTTGAGGGAAAACGAGAGATGGAAAGCAGTGATGTAAGAAAATTAGGCATGTGAGGTGGTCTGATCTTTTTTCCCCTTTTATGGTCCTATTTTTATGGACATCCGAAGGTGCCCATGTCCACGTGATCTCTCTTAACGTTACCATGGAGAAATCCGTAAAACGATAATGTTTTAAACCACAAGGGCTCTTTTGAAAAAAAACACATGGGCCTTTTTGAAAATGAGTGGAACCACATGAGGGTTTTTAAAGTTAACCATATTTTTTCAATAAATAGTAGTAATTTTTAGATACATATGAAAATAAAATTAATAAAGGATCTTGTATATGAATATCTGGATATGTACAGTCAGTAGATTTAAGAAAAAGGAAAATATGATAAAAACCCTAACTCCGAGCACTATATAAGCCCAACTTAAAACTCACTCAAAACTCAGTGTCTGCTTAAGGGGGAGATGCGAGAACCCTGCACAAGATTATTCACACCAAAAAGTGAAGAAAAAAGGTATATTGAAATCTGAACTTCCTCTTGATTTTAATCTTGATTAATACCGCAGAGAAATATGATGAATAGATCAGAATTACTCTAAAGAAATTGAGAGAAATATGATCTGGTTTGCAAGTCTTAATGCTTTTTAAATCAGGTTTGCTAACCTGGAAAAATAAATGTAACTAGGATTTTTAAGATCTAAAATGATAGATATACATCTCAGATTTTGAAATAATTAATTGTAATTTCATGTGTAGGATCGATTATGATTGAAATATCCTGATCCTTTTTATTCGCCACAACATTAAAGGTATCTGCTAATTATTATAGTTTTACAAATTGAATAAATTCTGAACAGATCAGTTTTACAAATATGATGATTTGAAAATTTTCAGCTCAATTATGTGGGAATATGATCCAATGAAAACTGGTTTGAAGCTTCTTCAAATTTTTGTTTCCTATTATGATGCATTACAAAGATCATGTTTTATCAGTATTAGTAAGTCAAATCTAGTACCTCAATAATGAAAAAAGAAACCACATAATAGTTTATAAAGTTCGGTGAGTTTTTGGAGGAATTGGGGTTGTAAAAGTTGTAGCACTAAGTCGAGTGGTAGTGGTGTCAGCTATGTATATCTATTCAACAGTTTTCTGCCTCGAGCTTGTCTTCTCGAAGCTTGTCGCAAGCTAAGAAATCGTACCTAGGTTGTATCAAACCAAGTGACGTCTTTTGTACCCAAAGGCTTTCACCTTATTCTTCACATGTTGGACGGGTCAATACCTCATAAGGTAAACTTAGCTCTTTTCATGAGTCCTTGCCTGCAGCCTTCTTGACTAAATCATATGCTATTTTGTTCTACTTCTGAGAAATATATTCGATCTTCCACTCAGTTTCCTTTGCTTCTAATTTCTTTATCAAGGTCTCCACTTTGGGCAAATACTTAATCATGCTGACTCGTTTAGTCTCGTACGTCCGATTGATATGATTCATAACTAGCTTTGAGTCGCTTTTGAGGACTCTATTTGGTGTTATTTCATTAGCCAGCTCTAGCCCTTTAATAACTGCTTCATATTATGTCACGTTATTGATGGAAGGGAATGCCAACTTAGCAGCATATGACAACCTGATTTTCTCTAGCCCTCGTATATAGACTCTGATGACGACTCCTTTGGTGCAAGAAGATCCATCTACATATATTGTCCAAGTTTTTGATCGAACCGGCCTGTCCAGTTCGAGTCCTGCAAATTCTACTATGAAATCATCTAACACTTGTGCTTTCAAGTCTTTCCTAGCCTTGAAGCTTATGTCGAACTCTTCTAGCTTTATCGCCCACTTGGCTAGTCATCATGATGCGTCTGGCCTCTGCAGCACTTTATTGAGGGGAAAGCTAGTTCTCACAATGATGGTGTGAGCCTAAAAATATGGTCTCAGCCAGCTAGCCGAGTGAATTAATGCTAGGGCCAACTTCTTAATCTTGGGGTACCTTAACTCGGCGTTTCTTGACACTTTGCTAGTGTAGTAAATAGGATATTGACCTTGGTCACCTTCTCAAATCCAAATTATCCCTATTGCTTCATCTATTATTGCCAAGTATAAGTATAATGTTTTCGCGTTATTGGGGCGGCTCATGAGTGGAGGCTTGGCTAAAAAGTCTTTCATTCTATTGAAGGATTCTTGGCAACACTTGTCCCATTTGAAGCCTCAATCTTTCTTGATTGCTTAGAAGAAAGGCATGCATTTCTAAGCCAAAAAAGAGATGAACCGTTCCAAGGCCTTAATTCTTCTATTGAGACGTTGTACTTCGTTCAAGGTTTGAGGTGGCTCCATCTGGATTACGGCTTTGATCTTTTCAAGATTCGCCTCGATTCCTCTTTTTGAAATCTTAAACCCCAGAAACTTTCCAATCTTAACTCCAAAGACACATTTCTCCGGGTCGAGCTTTAGATGGTAGGAGAGGGCCTTAAATATACTATTTAAGTCTTCAGCGTGTGTTTCTTCATCTCTAATTTTGGGGATCATGTCATCAATGTATACTCCCATAATTTTTCCAATCATGTCTTTGAACATTCTGTTAAACAATCTTTGGTAAGTGCCGCCAGCATTTTTTAGTCCAAATGGCATGACCGTGTAGTAATATGTTCCCTTATGAGTTATAAAGGATGTTTTTCTTCATCTATTGGATCTATGGGAATCTGACAGTAACCCAATTTTTCATCCAGAAAAGAGTAGATGGAAAAATCGGTTATGGAATATACTAGCTGGTCAATACTTGGAAAAGGGTAACTATCTTTAGGAATTGCTTTGTTCAAATCAGTGAAGTCTACACATATGTGATAGTTCCCATTTGGTTTCTTAACCAAAACACATTTGCCAGCCACTTTTGGTAATGTACTTCTTCAATATTCTTCGATCTGAGTAGTTTAACGATTTCTTCTTCTATAGCCTTATGTCTTTTTGGAGCATGTTTTTTCTTCTTCTATACTGCTAGTGCGGCTTTCGGGTCTAGGTTGAGGTTGTGTTGTATTATCTCTGGCCAAACTCCCAGCATGTCATCATTGGACTAAGAGAATGAATGTTGTTGTACCATAAAGATAGAGTTGATGTTTGCCTTTCTGTCTACCTTCAAATCATTAGCCACTCTCAATGATCTACGTGAGCCTACCATTAGAACTTTTTTCTCACCAATCTGTTCTACTGCTTGACTACCTTCATCCGGGCTAAATTTGTCACAATCTTCACTATAGTCTTCGAATTCTTCTTCTTCAGCCGATTCCTTTTCTCTTCTAAGCGCTGCTATATATGTTTCATGAGCAATCGAGGTATTTCCTATTGCTACTATCATCCCCTTTTTAGTTGGTATTTGTAATACTAAGTAGAGTGGAGCCAATTAAGGTGGCAGATTCACATAGAAAAGGGAAACCCAAGATGATGTTAAAGCCGACTGAAATCTCAACAATTGTTAAATCAACTTTAGCTCGGTAAACATTCTCTTAATCATCTATTTTAACTTCCAGCTTGACTTCTCCTAGAGAGACTGTAGAGTGCCCGCTTAGATCTAACAAGGTGGCATATCCTAGTTGGACGCATCGGCTGTTGACTTTCAATTGTTCAAATGTTGATTTAGTTATCAGATTCACAGAATTTCCTATGTCGACTAGAACACGGTGCTACTACTTCTATAACAAGTGGATCTATATGGGGCTTGGTTACCATGGTTACCTTCTGGTAGGCTTTGTTAGCTTTTGAATAGTATCTTATTATGATTGACTGGTTGGAAGAGTACCTAGTCTTCTTGAAAGGCGGTTCTTTATGCGCGTCACCGTATATTACCATGACCTTTCACGATCTCTACTCGCCAAGTTTCTTCTTATCTTTAGGCTTTTCTTATGAGTCATTTAAGTCGTCTCTTTTATCTGATCTGACGTCTGATCTTTTTTTCACGCCTTTTATAAACTGGCTAAACTTACCAATTATAAGGGCATAAACCTCTTCCTTTATGACTCTATAGTCATTTGTATCATATCCCCTAGATTTGTGGAAGTCGCAGTATTTGTTATAATATCTTCCCAACATTCATCCTTCGAGGACATTTGGAAAAATGAAATTCTTTCTTTCAGGCCTATTCTTGATAGCCACCAAAATCATGCTCAAGGAAGCATTTAATTTTGGCTCCTCCTCATCTTCCGGGTCAAACCGACCAAACCCACGGCTTCCACTGCCTCTGCTTTTCTTGCTTCTTTTATCCTCCCATCTAAAGCGATCGTGATCCTCAAAACTTCTATTATTAGGTCCAGATATTTCATCAACTTCTACCAGATTTTGGGCCATCCCAATCAGCTGTGTAAATTGAGTCGGCTTTTTATTGGTCCCTTAGTGATTAATAATTAGGGTCAGAGGGGGGTGAATAACACTTTTTGCAAAATTTTAGACTTTAAAAAGCCTAAGTGTAGCGTGCTTGAAATGAACTAGAGTAAATAGATCTGGATGATGCAAATATTAAATAAAATGCACTAAAATGAAAGATGAAAGTAACGGAGATCAAACACAATAGTTTTATCCTGGTTTGGCCCGGCCTACATCCAGTCCTCGGAGTTTCCTCCACCAAGCTTAAATCCACTAGTGATGATGATTTCTTTTATAGGTAGAAATCAAGCCTTTACAATTTATCTCCAGAGATTTCTTCTCCTCCTGATGTAGGACATACCACCACAGCTAACACCTAGGTTGGCTAAGTCCTTTACAAGTTATCTACAGAAAATCCTTCTCTTTCGGATGTAGGATATATCACCATAGCTAACACCTAGCTTGGCTAAGTCCTTTTATCTTAGGGATATACAACTCAAACTCTTCCTAGTTCAAGCTAAGTCCCCAATCTCAATACTTACCTAAGAATGAGATTTTACAACATTTGTCTTTACAAAGGTTGGGTTTTGAATTCTTCAAGTTATTAGGTTGACTTGAGAATTCTTACAAACAGATTTTAAGTGTTTATTTCTTGGAGGGATTATGATCACTGATTGAATAGCAAATTTCTCAAGATGATAGCTTTCTAAAATCAACCAGCATCTTCTCAACATGTGAAGCTTCCCTTTTATAGGCTTGGATCATAAATGTAGCCGCTGGGTAATCTTAAATCTTCACCATTGATCAGATAAGTGTTGGCGCAATCGGAGCATTTAATCTTTTCGTTAGACCCAATAAATGTCCCATTTGAATTTGTTGGGATTGGAGCAGCAAAGATGTTAGACGTCGTTTCTTTGGCTTTTTGTGCTCTAAAAACTTCCGTGCAAAGTTTGTCTCCTTCCATGTGATTTACTATTGGTCTAGGTCAAAAAGGTAGTTGCCTTTTTCTCTTTCTATGTCAGTCCTTTTTGTCCTTTGCAAAAATTGTGCAAGCTGTTGCTTTTGCTTTATCCAAGGCAAAAGGTTGAGTTTGACTTCATACCAAATTGGAGGGAAAATTAATGTTTGAATATTTCCTTTTGTCTTATGAGTTGTGTCATCTGAGTGTCTTCAGAATTTATTTTTGGGAGATTCTCTTCCAGATGTGATCTTCTTCAGATGCTATCTTCTTGGGCTTAGGAGTTTGTTTTCAAACTTTATCCGGATGCATTCTTCTTGGACTTCATTCTTTGTTTTCTTCAAAACCATATTCAGATGCTTGTCTTGAGTTTTCTTCTTCCGTATCATTATTTTCTAACAATCCCCCATTTTAATTGAAACAAAAACCTAAGGATAGAAGAACATATAATTGGAAATATGAACTAAGTTTGATTTTTGATATTTAGTCATTTACATAGTTTCTTCCCCATAATTTCAGCATCCTAACTCCCCCAAGATTTTTGCATCTATGCTTCCAAGCTACAATGATGTGTTTAGTACAATTGGTGGTTGTACTTAGAAGCAATATTGAATAATTTTGTTTTCACTATATATCTTCTAATGTTAACATGTGTTAATATCATGAAGTTCAATTACAAAAGATTACAGAGGTTATAAGTGAAAACTTATTACATAGGAAAGCTATTCAATTACATATGGCTAAAAAATTGCAACCTATGCTACTTTTTCTTGCCATTTCTAGCTTCTGCTCCCTTCTGCTCTTTGCCTTTCTCCCCCCTTTTATTTTTAGTGGAGCTAGGGTTACTGACAATGTGCTTTCTATTCTTCCACTGATTCTCCCAGGCTCCTGATAAAATTGTATATTTCTCATTTCTAGGCATCCTCTGTTCTATTTTCTAGGAGGCACCAGGTGGAAGGGCTTAAGCATCTTCTTGAGTTAGGAGTAAGATTTAGAAAGATTGGGATGCGCAGCTAGAGCATACTCTTGGCTTCCTTTCTCAAAATATAGAAACATGCCTCGAAGAAGAGTGAGTCGAAATTTGTAACCATAAAACCTAGTGTCACCTATGTGCTAAGCTAACTATTGGATATAGGGCATAATCATGCTTTCTAAAATAGATGATAAAGAGGTTGAAGTTAAAGGAATAGTTAAGTTTAATTTTGACATTGAGGAGCCTAGCTGGTGGATTTCTTCTGTGATTGTCTAGATATTGTTTTGCAGGGATTCAATTATGTGTTGGAGCTCAATCTTAAATATTTCCTGCCAGTTGTCAATAGTCTTGTCCATAGTATGAATACTAATTTTAAACTCCTTAACTAGATCCTTAGCCTTCTTTGAGAAGAGATTAGGCATGTCAGTCTTTAGAAAATTAGTTAACTTGTCCTTCATGGCTGTTTGTTTAGTGGAGAGACTATTGAGGCTGGAGTTGACAATATTGGAGCTTTGACTAACTGCGGTGGGAATAGAATTTAGCATTTCCTGAAGCTTTTGTTCTATGAAGTCCTTTGATTAAGTTTTGACCTCTGTGGTAGCAGAAGTGACATGCCCAAGAACTGCGGCACTACTAGCGTCAACTCCAGTTGTAGCCTGTGATTTATAAAGAGAGCTTTTCCAAGATTGGAGTGACCCTGGATAGAGTAGTTGCTGCAACCTGCTCACCACTAGGGAAATTATTGACTTATTGCTTAATTACAGTGAGCCTAGTGTGAGGTGTCAATGACGTATAGGTCTCCTTTCATGCCTTGAGGAGGGGCCCACTACGGTGATTGGTTGGTTAATTTAGGCGTGATGGAACCATTTAGTTCAAGTTTGCAAATTTTAACCAATTTCATGAATAAAATAATCGAGACCTAAATCTCGATGCAAATGATAGAGTCACCACCCAAGTTATCTACTTGGGAAAGAGTATTTGTATGGTTTGTATCGGGCGGGAGACTCATACCTCTTAGATCAAAGGTTCGGGTATTAGATGAGTCACTTATTTCTCATTTAGTTAAAACAAAATTACATTCACCGCGCAAAACATTTTATTTTCGTCATTTGGAGAGTTATTATGGAAATCCTATTTTCTACACTCTTTCACACTTGATTTATGCATTCAACAGTTCATAATAAAATACAAGTAATAAATAGGGGATTAAAGTTACAACAGGGGGAAAATAGAGGGAGTGAAAAAGAACCTATACATTTGTTCAAAGTTATAAAACAAAATAAAATAAATTCCCCTGCATCCATAAAGATTAGCACAATTTATAGCACATCATAAGTCAGCATTTTGTTATGAAAAATGTAATTACAATGGTGGTTTTGCAATTGATAGTGCCTAGATGACTTCTAGGATCGGAAAGAAATAACGGATTTTCAGCGCATTTTGTTATTAAAATACATTTTAACTTTTGTAGGTTGATTTACCGGATTAGTAGTGAAATAGATTGCATGGCAAATGGTGATGTTAGATTTCTTTTGTAGGTTAAAACTTTAGGGTTCTGCCTGGGGGCCAATACCCGTATGAGTGGGGTGGGACCCCATATGGGTCCTGTCTGCTCCTGGGCAAAAACATCAGTTCGAAAAATATGATAGATTTATATAGATGAAGTAGAATATGAGGAATAATGATAAAATAAATGAGATGTGAGTCTCTTTCAAACTCAGGAGCACACCTTTACGACGTGATTCCACTTTAAAGCGATCCTTGTGCTGAGAGAGCGAGTTTATTCCAAGTAGATGATGAAATGGTGATTTTAGGACTGTTTGGGTGAGTATTTGTGTGGACAGAGCCTCCCCTAAATCCTAATAAATGAAGCTGGAAATGAATAAAATAAGGACAAAACTTCAAGGAATAGGTTTTCTCCCCATTTTATACCTTCTATATCTCAACTATACCCTTTCTACACCTATGAAAACTGCTGGAATTTCATAAACTATTTGCTATAATTTCTTGTATATCCTGTCTCCTTGTATATGTTGTCTTCTTGAAATGAGGTAAAAAGCCTCTATTTGTAGGGAAATTCGATTCTGAATACAATAAATTGCATTCATGACTTGATTTCTCCTAAAATGGGCATGATCTACATCCCATAAAGCCTGTTTAGGTAAATACAGGACCCCTACGGGGTCTGATGAGTCTTGTATAAGTGTAGGGGGATCCATACGGGTCCCTCCTAAGCATATGGGGGACTTAACCCATACGAGTCCATCGATGGATCCGTACCACCAATCATGACCCGTACAGGCCCCAATGGGTAGATTAGGTCTCCAGACTCTGCTAAACTTAGCTCTGTAGTAGTAGCAACACCTCTGATAGATAACACCTGTAAAAGATTGCATTATCTAGCTCTCGTCATCATTTTATGGGAAGGATTGTTGAAATCCAGTACTCGCAGACTGCCTCTCATGGGATAGCTGCAGATACGGATATGTATGATATCACGATGTGAATGACTGTTTAGAAATTATACCTGAGGTGATGACATGGGCGAGTTCCTTTCTTGAGGCAAACTCCTTTCTTAGGTATCCCTTTCTCGAGGTGGAAAACTTTCCTTCACTAATGCATATCCCTTTCTTAAGGTTGATGACTTTCCTCTGCAGCTGCGTATCCCTTCCTTGAGGCTAATGACTCTCCTTTGCCGGATGGTGTATCCCTTTACTAAGACAGATGACTTTCCTTTGCCAATGAGTATCCCTTTCTTGAGGTGGATGACTTTCCTTTGCGAATGCGTATCTTTTTCTTGAGGCGGATGACTTTCTTTTGCTAATGTGCATCCCCAGTGACTCTACTGGGGAAGTTGTGTCTTTTATTGTGTGCATCCTTTTCTTAAGGATGATCAACTTCTCCTTGTATCCCTCTTTTAAGGTAGATCAACTTTCATGAATGATGTATCCCTTTCTTAAGGTGAATGACTTTCCTCATTGATGGTGTATCCCTTTCCTAAGGTGGATGACTTTCCTCGTATCCCTTTCTTAAGGCAGATCAACCTTCCTAACTAATGGTGTATCCCTTTCTTAAGGTAGATGACTTCTCCTCATATCCCTTTCTTAAGGCGGATCTACTTTCCTAGATGGTGTACTCCTTTCCTAAGGAAGATGATCTCCTACTGGGGATTTTGAATAACCTGCTAAGAGATAATAAAAAACATTGAGTTAGCTACTCCCTGAGATGACACATATTGATTCTTGATTGACTTTGTAGTGAACAAAAATTTTTGCCCCTTCAATCAAGAATGAAGTTGTGTGGGTAAGGATTGGTCTCGAAATGAATAGTAAACTAAGTTTAGAAATGTCGAGCTTGGCTTGATTGTTTAAGGATGGAATGCCCCTTGGAAGGTGCCTTTCGGGGGAATTCCCCTTAGGGGAGATGCCCCTTGATTGGCTCTGTTGGGGAGTGCCCCTAGGGTGAATGCCCCTCAAGAGCCGATAGTTGAGGGATGCCCCTAGATTGACTGATTCAACTGCTGGGGAATGGGGGGATGCCCTAGATTTATTGATTCTGTTGTTGGGGAATGGGGGGAATGCCCCTCGATTGGCTTCCTTACTGGGGAATTGTTTTGTCTGAATGACTATTATACAAGGGGAATTCCCTATACTTTAGGTGAATCTGCACATGAAAAATTGTCACCGTTAGTAGTTGCTTTAAAATAGCTTACCTTGGTTTTTGATTGACTTTGTGAAAACAAAAATTTTTGCCCCTTCAATCAAGGATCAAGGTGAGCTAGGGGTTTTGCCCCTAATTTAACTAAAGTAAGGAGCTCGAGAGAAATGGGGTTTGGCCCCCAATCCTGAACCTGAGGTACCCCTGCCACTAAGAAATCCTCATTTTGACTTGAAGCAAGAAAATGCCATAGGAGCAAGGAGAGGACCCGTAGGGGTGGGGTGGGACCCGTACAGGTCTGAATTGGGATCTTTTAAATAATAGTCGACTCCTTCCCTTCCTGCTTTTACCAAATTTATGATTTCCTTACAAATTCTGGCGAATTCCTTCTAAAATCCATCCAAAACATATAAATAGATTCCAAAGACTCGCCGTTTCTCCATTAGGCGCTAAAATTTGCCCTGAGTAGGTGATTCAGAGCTTTGGGAATTCTCGGTTTCAATCGGGTATGCTTTTTGTGAGGGGGACTCATTTTTTTGTCTCATTCCCACTTCTGAAGTACCTTTGACTCCTTATGCTAATACCCACGCCTCAATACTCTAGGTATTTCAATTAATTCCCCACTTTTCCGTTTTTGAGATTTTCAGAATTTATCGATTTTTGGCATGATTTGGGGTGTTTTAGATCCTAAAATAGATCCTGATGCATGTAACTTTAGTCTAGGATGCTTTTAGGACTGATTTGAATGTGTTTTGGCTGAGATTGGTTAAAAATTAGCTCTTTGGGAATTTTTAGATGAGGGACTGCTTCACAAGGACTCATACAGGTAGGGTGGGACCCGTATGGGTCCCTTTTTTGTTTAGGAGGCTCAATGGGACTCGTACGGGTGGGGCAGACCCACACGGGGTCCTATCTTTAGGGAAAGAATGTCCAATTCTTTATTTTCTGCAACTTTTTCCCAATTTTTGATGTATCCACTACATTCTAGCCCTGTTGAACTGTGTTTTAGTCTTTATAGTTCCCATACAAGATTGTGGGAGCCCTGAGCTTCTACAGGAAGTGGTACAAGGAGATCCAAGCTGCCACAGACACTGAGCTGCTGACTCGTATTGACTCATTTAGGTTCACAAATATCATCAGGGCAATTCTGCATGCCTTAAAGACGCTGACTCCTGGTGCTATATCGACCTTGATAGAGAGATGGTCTAAGACGATGCACACTTTCCACTTGCCTATTGGGGAGGTCATCGTTACTCCCACAGAAGGGTGTGCACTAACAGGATTAGAT
The DNA here is from genome assembly GCA_947683365.1 of Euphorbia pulcherrima. NCBI lineage: Eukaryota > Viridiplantae > Streptophyta > Magnoliopsida > Malpighiales > Euphorbiaceae > Euphorbia > Euphorbia pulcherrima. The sequence goes on along the minus strand of CANTUS010000001.1, from coordinate 50,106,907 downwards.
TAGAGCAGGGACGTAATCCACTTCGATGTCTATGCCAACTGATGGCACTCCCGGCCTTAGATGCAGGCCTATGAAGAAAGACTACTCGGGCTTTATCCTGGAGGCACGGACAAGCTCAACTATGGAGAGCTCTATAATCATTGGATTGGGCAGCCGAGCCCTGTTGCTATAGGGAGGAGGGACCAGTACGTGTGGTCTTTCCTACTGACCTTTCTCACCACCATCTTCTTCCCAGTCTACTTGAGCAACCTTAACTATGGTTTGCTCTCAGCCATCGAGGATCTTGCCCCTATGCCAGGAAAGAATTAGTGCCGGGCCATCCTATCATAATTGTACTATAGGCTGGATGTTGGAGTTTGAGGCTAGCAGTTTGAGCTTAAGATCTATCATCTGATTCTACAAGCAATTCCTTAACCAATCTCTTGTGCTTTAACCTTTTGTTCGAACTATTCTGCAACTAATCTTTACTTTGTTTTGTAGATTTGGGCCTTTGAGCATCGATTTATCCCCCGGCTAGGTTTTCCCATATAGCCTGAGACATCTCATATTATCTTTAGGTGGATGGATCCTTAGCAGCATCAGGCCCTGACCACAGTGGAGTATAGGGAGTTCCTTCGCCAACTGTGCTCTAATCGGGTAAACCTCTTTCATGTTGAACCTATATTTTACATTTTGACAATTGTTAGTAGAAACTGTATTTACAAAGTCATGATACTTATAGCGCATTTACTTTGTGTAGGTCGTTCGAGACCTGTGGGAGAGGATGGTCATACGAGGAGACATCGAGCGGAAGCTGGCTGGCATGGATGATCACCGCTTTGTGCTGGAGTCCCCGCTATCCCTAGAGTGGTATTTCAATAGGAGGGTCCGAGTCTAGAGGACCAGTGCTATTACAGAGAGATCGATCCCTCCCTCTATCCCAGTCAAAGTCTTCTGGCCGCATCTAATGCCTAAGAGGGATTAGGGGTTTATCTATTGGGTGAGGGGGCACCGGTGATGCCAGTAGGGGGCTCCTATGCTAAGTTTATTGACTCTTCACTCCTTCCTCCTTGTGAGAGGATCCATTTCAAGGACATCCACCTCGAGTTCAACTGGAGAGATAGTGATGGTGATAACGATGATGATGATGACGAGGGTGGACTGAGGGGCGACCGTAGGGGTCCTTTTGTGGTTCGGAGTACTGAGGGCCCAACTAGGTCTGCTGCACCTTCTTCTCATGTATTTTCCTAACTTAGCCTTCATGAATACCTTCTTATTTCTTGGAATTTACTATAACCCTGAGTGTAACTATTTATCATCGTAGCCTCCCACCTTCACATGGAAGAGGTCTCCTACTACTGCCCCTACTGACCCAAAGCCACCGACGAAGAGGTCTTGCACTTCAGGGAGTGTGAGAGAGGGGGTCTTTCGGGCAGAGTTGGATACTTTCTTCCGACTCCTCGATCATTTGTAGAAGTGAGCTGTTAAGGAGCTCGAGGAGTCGGTCTATCCCATCCGCGTTACCCCATCTAGCTCCACTCATATGAGGAATTTTCTACTTCGATCTCGTCCTTATAATAACTGATTTAGGATGTTCATGTTCTGATATGGTTTTCTCTTCTAGGTGGCTGTGTCTAAGGCAGAGATGATTGCTAGGGGTTTTCTCTCTATCCGGGACCAACTACTAGCTTAGGACACACTAGCCTCGGTAAGTTTCTTTTACTTGAAAAATTTAATAAACTAAAGATGATGCACGCCATGATATTTATATATGTGTATTGATCTTATGGTTTCCATTGTAGACTCTGCTAGCTATAGAGTGTGGTGGGTCCACTCAAGATTTAGATGCTTCAGAGAAGTGAGCTAGCTTCTGAGAAGTGAGCTAGGTTCCTATAGGAGCAATTGCGAGTGGCCACTATTGAGGCTGACTGGGCTAGCGCGGAGGCTGCTCGGGTGAGGGTCAAGGTCGAGGTATTGTGAGGCCAACTGCTACGAATGATCGAGGATAGATAGACACCTAAGCTATCTGATTTCATGTCTGATGATGATAGCTTGGCATATCAAGTGGCACTGGTGGTGACTCAGGTGGCTAGAACTGAGGAGCGAGTAGAGGAGACTGATACTACTGGTGGGAGTGTAGAAGGAGCTTCAGAGGTTAGGGTTCCTGATCCACGTGCTATGGATGCTGGTGGGGCAGAGGGTCATATAATGATGGACATGGATGATCTGGTGGTGGATACACAAGGCCAGACACTAAAGGAGCGCCAGGGACAGGACCCCCCAATAGCTTAGATTAGACTGCAGCTATTACTTTCCGGACATTTGATACTTTTGGCCCTGCATGGCTTATTTTGATGTAAACCTGGATGCTATTTACATACTACTTTTTATTACTTTGAACTTTATGCATTCTAAACTTTCTTTTTCTAAACTGAAACCGTTAAATACCGTTGTCTGCAAACCCTTGTTGCATCTTGACATAACTAACAATAAAGCCCATATAGCATGTACTACAAGCAAATGAGTTAACCATTGAACACTCCAAGTTCATGATCGCAATAAACTGGCCCAATGTGCCTGACAAGGATTACCAAGGTTGTCTGGTTGAAATTAGCACCTCTGGGGACATGTTCTATCCTACTATTTCAAATTAGGAGAACTAAGTTCAAGGAATCCTAGTTGTGAGACATAGCAATTACAAATGATGTTTTAATTATTACAATTGACAAAACTAGTGGTTTTGAATTGAGTTCAAATTTTGGCATAGGCCCCTTGATGTGAGATGACTTATCTAACATTTATTTGTCCTAATTTTTGCCTAAATTGCCCCTGATGGTTCAACTTAGCGGACTTTTCTTTTTCTTTTCCTTGCCTTAACTTTTGCTTGGACCTCCCTTTCGGGTTTTTGACCCAGCAGGCTTCCTCTTTCTATATCTTTCGTCTTAACTTTTACTTGGACTACCCTTTTAGGTTTTCAATCCAGCAGACATTTTTCGAATTTTGCATAGGTCTGATTTCTTTTGTGGCCTATCGGTATTTTTTGTCTTTTGTTGAGTAATGTACATACAGTAAAGATAACAATAAAGATGCATAAATTGCAGAGAAAAACTGATGTTCACACACCTTCAATTATTTCACCTAAAGACATGCATTCATTCATAAGACCAAAATTCTTAGCAAATCATAACATGTTCATTGATGAGGGTAATTTGAGTATATAGGCAATGGTAACAATTTCCCATGGTTAACTCCTACTGCCTACTGGTTTTTATAGATTTTCTAGAAAGCAACTAACATTTTTCTCTCAATTCCCTAACTTTTGCCTAAGCCGCCCTTTTTGAATTTTCAACTTAGCGGGCTTTATTTTCATTGGATTACCCTAACTTTTGCTTGACCGATTTACAGAATACCGGTCAGTAGGTTGCACCCTAATTTTTGCCCGAGTGGTAGAGGAACACTCGTAGGGTGATTTATTCCTTTATTTCTTTTTTTATTCTTTTGTGCTGCTTTTATATGATTTAGTTCTTTTGACCTCGACATGATAATGCTTAAGCCTATCTTGATTCACCGGATTCACGAACTCATTTCTATCCATATCCATAAGCTTGATTTCTCCCCTACCATGGACTTTCTTAACTACAAATGGTCCTTCCCAATTAGGCCTAAATTTGCCCCTAGTGTCGGTGTTGACTTGGTATAGTTGTTTGAGGACCAGATCACCTGCCTTGAGAGGTTATTTTAGGTATCTGACTCTGTTGTTGTAAGCTTGAGCCATGCACTGCTGATACATCTATAGGTGTCAAGTGCTTTGAGTTATTTCTTGCCTATTGCATTCAACTGTTCAAACCTACCCCTTACCCAATCTGAATCTTTCAACCCAGCTTCGAGTGCCACTCGTAGAGATCTTACTTCTGTTTTAATAGGTAACACAACTTCCATTCATATACCAAGGAGAAAGGTATCTGATTAGTACGTATCCTTACACTGGTTCTATATCCCCAAACTACAAATGGAAGTTTGTCAGCTCAATCTCTATAGGTAGCCACTGTCTTAGACAAAATCCTCTTGATCGACTTATTAACATTAATGATCAACTTCCCTTTAGAGCTCCTGAGGGATTTGAGTATAGACTTGTAACCCAAGGTGTACATTCCATTCTTTATAACCAAAGTCGGCCTGTTGATAATGCTCTCATGAGTCTTTTTGGTCTTCTTTCTTGATGATAAGACCCCCTTTTCCCCGTCATAAAGAAAGACGGACCAAGACTAATTGTTATCATGTTTACTAAGCACTTTTATCATCTCTCTTTTCGTTGGTAAGTTTTTACCATTGGATTTTTATGCCATTGTTATATACTCCAAGTCAACTTCATTAATAAATATGGTGATATTCTAAGAATGTTGTTGTTATGAGTGTACGATGTCTATAAAGTGAAATACTCAAGCAAAAATGTGAATGGAAAATGCATCAATTGAACCATGATATGTCTTATAAGTAGCATTATTTGCATAAAAATGTTTGCAACATTAAAAATTACCCCATTTAAATCATCCTCCACAAGCGGGGGGGCCTTGTTGGTCATCCTTGGTAACACTGGCAGCTGAACTGGTAGTCTTAGTGTATAGGTTCGCATGAGTTTCTTCAGCCACTGTTCTTGCTAAGTTCTTGATAGCCTTCCTTATAGGGTTGCCCTTCTGATCCCCTTTTCAATTTTTCTTCATGAGTATAGCCAGTGCCTTGGTGATAGCTTCGACTGCTTAACTCATCTCATCCCCATCAGCCTTCCCACATACTTCCATAGAAACTGAGGTCTCAATCACTCAGCCATTCTTGAAGTTGTACACATCATTGAAGATCTCAAAGCTGGGGATCTTCTTTCCTCCTATCTCGATAGGTTCTTCCTTACCTGTGAACTCCTTTTTCTTGACCTCAGCCCCTATCATAAGGCAGGACTGGGGCTTAGATTTTGTAGCACCTGGGTGATTTCCCAAACCAAGTATGAGTGGCTATGGTACAGGTATAATGGGTTCTAGCATGCCCTGAAGATTCTTTCCAAGCCCCTTTCCTTTCACGTAACCCTGCTTCATCATAATCTTTTTAATTTTAAGGGATATGTATCCCCTAACTGAAAACTTCATACCCTGGTAAGCAACAGCCACCTTAGATTCCTTCTCCTTGACTTCCATGGCTGCTATAATGGATGGTTCATCAGCCTCGATGGTCACTAGCTTGCCATTTGTGACAAGCTTGACTTTCTAGTGGACCGTGGAAGGGATGACCCCTAATGCATGGAGCAAAGGATGACCCAACAATAATGAGTACGTGATAGGGATATCAAGGACTGTTAACAAGACTTTGGACTTCACTTCCCCAGTTGTAACTTCAGCTTTGAACTCTCTAATGACACTCTTTTTTGTGTCATCATATGCCCTTATAACAGTATTGGACTTCTCCAACATAGATTTATCTAGCCCTAAGTGAGCAAGGATCTTGGCAGCACAAAGATTAAGGGTGGAACCATCATCCACTATAACACATAGGATAGAACGATCAAAGATTTACACCCTAATGAAAAGGGCCTTTTTTTTTGTTCCCTTCTCTTGAAAGATCTAACAGATAAAATATAATGAGTTCAACCCGATTGGAGGAAGATCCTCCTATAACTGAAAGCACCTCAACCAAGGTAGTGGAAGGTGTGGCCTCCATGCTTAATAATTTTTCAATTAAACCCCTGCGATGATCCTCAGAGTCAATAAGAATCTTCCGAATGCTATACATGGCAGGGGTAACTTGCAACTGCTGAATAAGAGGGGTGACCTTTGAATCTATCTTTCCAATACTAAGCAGAGTTTGAGTCTCAATAGCATGCATAAAAGTCAGTCCCTGAATGACACTCGGGATGACTTGAATGTCAACATCTCTACCTCCTCTTCTTTTTAGGAGGACATTAGGGGAGACCCTCCCATTTCAAGTAATATACAACACCCCATCTTTCATATAGATCCTCCCCTCGGAGGTTTTGACCAACGAGGTCGGCCCTTCAAGGTCATCATTCTCCAATACATAGGCATCAATATCAATTGGTTCAGGTTGAACCAAAATAGTTTCCTCATTATAATCACCTTCTAACCCATACACATCATTATTAATAAGCACAGGTTCAACGGGTAAAGCCACTACCGAGTGAACCACAGGATTAGCTTGCATGATCATATTGATGACATGATGGGAGGGCAGTCCTAACTCAACAGCTGTAACTTGTTTCTCAAAATTTGACAGGGGGTTATTCATGGTCCTAGGTTTAAGTTCAAGTTCTTAGATCGTTTTCTCCCTAATCAGGCCATGAATACCCTCAAGTAAATCCCCATAGGTGCTAGTGCAATGACCCTTGCTAACATGATAAGCACAAAATTGATCCCTATCCTCAAGCTTAAGCGAAACATAGGGCTTGACACTATTGAGAAGGCCAAGCACCCTCAACTTACTAAAGATGGTAGGCAGCGGTGCCTTCCAAGGGGAAATGCCATCCTCAATGGTACGGACTGCAGCCACTTCTTCTTACACTACTATGGCTTTGGGATCGGAACTAGACCCCAGCTTAGAAGCTTGGGCTGGGGTCGATGAGTCATTCTTCTTGAACCAAGGTTTGGTCAACACACTCACCTTCTTTAACTCCTCGATCCTTTCCCATTTCTTGGCCTTTTTAAAGACCTCCACATAGCTAGAGAATTTATCCATACCAAGAACCTTACCGTAAGCGGGCAAGGCATCATCCATCAACTTTACGATCATCTCAGGGAGACTCAGTCGGTCTTTCAACAAGACTTGGATGGCCATCTACCTTTTAAAATAGGGCTTGAATTTCTCATTGGGGGCTTGCTTGATAGCCTTCAAATTATGTATGGTGGTCTTGATAGTGGCATTGAAACCATACCATTCAATGAAAGACTCAGATAAGGCCTTCCAATCTCTAGTGACTTCATCGAATAAAGTATTGTACCACTTGATAGTAGGGCCTTCCAAGGTTCAAGGAAAGATCTCAGCGAGGACTTTAACACTTAGCTCCCTTATCCTCATAACCCTCTGATAGGTGGTGATGTGAGATTATAGTAGACTAGTTCTACTATACTTTGCTATGCTAGGCATACTAAAGTTTTCAGGGACCCAATTCTCCTTCCTAGTGGCTTGAACTGATAGTGCTAATGGCTGAATGCTGGGATTGGTAGCAAGCAAATTCTATAATAGATCGTATGATTCCACAGACAAGGATGATCCATCCCACTGAGTAATCGCACCCAAGGGTAGACCTATTGATTGAGGAAAGGTTTTCCCCTTAAGTGTGACTACAAAATTAGGGGTTGGGCCAGATGCCCCAAGATGAATTACTGGTGGTATGAATCCTTGGCTAGGCTGAGCAAACTAAATGACGGCCGGCAGAACCGCTGTACCTACTGATTGTAATGGCTAGCTAACTAAACCAAATGGACCGATTAAACCAAACTAACCAAACTGAGTGGAAGATTCTCCACGAACCTAAAGAGGGGGCAATTGAGACTGAGTGAGTGGATTGTGAGTAACCTTTGAAAGGAGGGGCTGCTCACTAACCACTGCGTGCACTGCCAGAGCCCTGTTGACTCCACCTTAAGAGACATTAGCCATTCTTTCTTTGGCTAAGATTGCCCTGATGGAAGCTAGCATCTTATTATTCATTTGGGCGAGGAACTGATCACTTCCTAGATACTATAAGGCGATATTTACAATCTCTAGCCTAATATCGGCCATTGACGCATTTGCCTCCTCACCAGTAAAAACATGCTCAAGTTCAACATCTATCTGGCCCTCTAGTGTCAGAATACGAGACATTTCTTTGAGCTGATGAGTAGTGTTGAGATCGAATGAACCAAAATGATTGCTTAATAAATCACTCGGAGATGGAGGTGGAGTAACCCTTAACTAAACTGGAGGAGGTGGTAGTGGTGGAACAAGAATTCGAATCAAATAGACTTAAGATCATTGCCAAGCTTTAAGTCTTTAAATTTTGGTTGAGGTAGTAACCGAAAGATTAGTACATGCATGGGATGGGATATGAATGAATGATGCATAACAATGCATGGTGGGGTTAATTACAAGGGAATGTAACATAACACATGTGAAGCGATCGATTCCGCCATTATTTCTCCCGCCAATTCAAAAGGCATTCTTCCTTAGTCTAATCTCACACAGCAAAAGGGTACGTACAAGGTCAAATTCAAAGGATTTCAATAACAATGATGTAGGGACATATCGGAATTTGATGTAAAAGAATCCCATAACATCTAGCCTCAAAGAGGGAGATGACAATAAGTGCTCCACCCCTTAGGTGTACCCATACTCTAAGCAGGTATAATTGACACCTTCATGAGTTTTACAGAATAATAGGGCACCTAACCTAGCACTAGAAGAAGAGCGCATCTAATTCTAGAGAGAGATAGAGATGAGAAGATCCAGTGTGATAATTTTCCCAAATGATGAAAAAGAAAATGGGTTGAATTAAGTAAATGATTTTCGGTGCTCATCTTAATCTTTTAAGCTTTTAAAATAAACCAACAATTTGAAAGTCAAAAGATTATCATCCCTAGCGGAGTTGCCACTGTAAGGTGTCGATGACATGTGGGTCTCCCTTGACATCTTGCGGCGGGGCCCACTAGGGTAATTGGTTGGCTAATTTAGGCATGATGGAACCATTTAGTTTAAGTTTGCACAGTTTAACCAATTTTAAGAATAAAAGAATCGAGACCCAAATCTCGATCCAAATGACAAAGTCGCCACCCAAGTTGTCTACTTGGAAAAGATTTTTGTTATGGTTCCTATTGGGTGGGAGGCTCATACCTTTTGGATTAGGTATTTGGGTATTAGATGAGTCACTTATTTCTCATTTAGTTAATTCAAAATTACATTTGCCGCATAAAACCATTTTATTTTCAAAATTACATCCTATTTTCTACACTCTTTCACACTCGATTCACGCATTCAATAGTTCGTAATAAAATACAAGTAATAAATAGGGGAATAAAAGTTATAACAGGGGGAAAATGGGGGTGTGAAAAAGAACCTATACATTTGTTCTAAGTTATAAAACAAAATAAACTGAATTCCCCTGCATCCATAAAGAATAGCATAGTTTATAGCACATCATAAGTCAGCATTTTGTTAAGAAAAATGTGATTATGTTAGCGTGGCGGTTTTGCAATCGATAGTGCCCAGACGACTTCTAAGATTGGAAAGAAATAACGGGAATTCAGCACATTTTGTTGTGAAAACACATTTTAACTTTTGTGGGTTGATTTATCGGATTATTGGTGAAAATGATTGCATGGTAAATGGTGATGTTAGATTGATTTTACAGGTTAAAAAGGAGAAATTTATGGTTCTGCCTAGGGGCCAGTACCCATACGGGTGGGGTGGGACCCATACGAGTGCTGTTGAGGACTCGTACGGGTATGGAGGGACCCGTACGGGGTCTTGTCTGATCCCGGGAAGAACCTCAGTTTAGAAAATATGACAAATTTATATAGATATAGTAGAATATGAGAAATACCCATAAAATAAATGAGATGTGAGTCTTTTTGAAACTCAGGAGCGTACCTTTGCGACATGAATCCACTTTGAAGCGATCCTTGTGCTAAGAGAGAGTCTAGTCAAAGTAGATGATGAAATGGTGATTTTAGGACTGTTATATAAGTATTTGTGTGGACAAAACCTCCCCAAATCCAAATAAACGAAGCTAGAAATTAATAAAATATGGTTAAAACCTCAGAGAATTGGTTTTCTCCCTATTTTATACCTTCTATACCTTAACTATACCCTTTTTATACCAATGAAAACTACTAGAATTTCATAAACTATATGCTATAATTTCTTGTATATCTTTTCTCCTTCTTATATATGTTGTCTTCTTGAAATGAGGTAAAAAAAGCCTCTATTTATAGGGGGTAAAAAAAGCATTCATGACTTGATTTCTCCCAAAATGGCCATGATCTACATGCCATAAAGCTTGTTTAGGCAAATACAGGACCCGTACGGTTTCAGTGGGACCCATACCATACTCTTGGGAGGGCCCGTACGGGGCCCTCCCAGGAGTATGGGGGACTTGACCCGTACGGGTCCATCGATGGATCTGTACCATAAATCCTGACGTAAATTGGTCCCTAAGGGCATATTAGGCCACCAGACTCGGCTAAACTTAGCTCTGCAGCATGAGGAACACCTCTAATGGATAAAAACTATAAAAAATTGCATTATCTAGCTCTCATCATCGTTTTGTGAGAACAATCATTAAAATCCAGTGCTCACATCTGACCTAAATGTCCTCCAACTCCTTCTTCAGTCTTGTGAAATAGATAAATTTTTAGTTGAGGATTCTACAACCTTCTTTCTAGCATAGAATTCCCTAAGAAGTGGCTCAAGATCAGGGTCATTACTTTTGTTATCCTCTGTAGTAGCCTCTTCTAGCAATTTCCATGCCATTTTATGTTACTTCTCCTTGGTAGAGGGTTTGATTAGAGTGCTGGCTTTTTCTTCCATCTGGTTTGTACTAACCAGAGAGTAATTGGGATTGGAAGTACTCTTATTATCATCCTTATGATTATCATTATTATCAGAAGAGGATTTTAAATCCCTATCAAGAGAGGTGGCTAATCTATGGTCTCCTTCGTCCTTGTTCTCCTCCCTTTCCTTTAAAGTGACCTTGTCCTTAGACTCTGCTATAGTAGCATGCTCTTTGGATCTTAGATCCACTCCCTCCTCTTGTGCTTCTATTCCACTAGAACCAAGAACTTGGTCTGATGTTTACACCTTGCTTGGCTCATTTACATTAGACACAATTGGAGATTTGGATGTATCTAACTTGCCTTGATTTTCATCAATTGCAGCTTCTTCAGTAGCTGGCACTACTGGTTCAGTAATATTAAAATCAATTGGTACCTTTTCATTGTTCTTCTTAGAATTTTATGCTTCTGCTTCCTCTTGAGTTTCATTGGCCTTCTCCAGTGTTTGAATTGATTCCAACGCAATGATGGGTTTTAGATTTAGTTGAGCAACTATCTCCTTACCATATAGCTCTCTCACATTTTCTACACCCATTTTTTACATGAGAATGGGTAGAGGATTTACTACCGGAGGAGCAGCTGGGTCACTAGCCTTGGAGGAGCTTCGGTGCCCTTCTATGGTAGGAGTAGGCTTATCATTTTTAGTTTCTATGACATTGGCCATTACTTGCTCATTTTCTTGATCATTCATATTAAATGTAGCTGCTGTAATATCCACATTCTTGCCCTTATCCCTCCGAGCCTCGGCTATGACCTCTTCTCTGGATGGCTTAGGAGCTAGATCCTTCAGTTTAATCCCTACCTTTGGCTGTGCCCTAGTTTTTGCTTTCTTGGGCTTTAAGGCTTGAGAGAGAGTTGATCCTTTCTTAACCAGTTTATTTTTTAGCTTAGAAGAAGTTTCTTCCTCTTCCTTACTGCTTTTTGAAGCAGTAAGCCTTCCATTAGCTCCTCAACCTTCTTTTCAGCACCTCTCTTTCTTCCAGCTTAGATGGAAGCAGCAACCTTGGGCATGTCATTCAACCCCTCGGCTTTAACTTTCTTCTTCCCCATTACCTGCTTTGCAACAGCTTTTACCAGCCTCTTTCTAATTTCACATTAGATTGTTTAAGAATTTCACTCAAAGTGAGAGAATCCTTATTTACCTCTATCTCCTCTTCTTCTTCCACTAGCTCTAGTCTATCTTCTTCTGAGCTTTAGGCCTAACAGTTCTGGCTCTTTTTACTACTGTAGCCTTCTTGACTATTTCTCTAATTCTCTTGGTTTTACTCCTCTCTTGCTTAGCCCTTTTTTGTTCCAGAGCCTTTGCCTCATCCCAAACCTCATTAAAGGTTAGCTTCTCGAAATTTTTGGCAAGAATTGCCTTGCCCTCAACCTTTTCCGCTCTGGTCAAATCCTCTTCATTTATTGAGAGGATTTTAGTAATGAGCCCCCCATGAGAGTACTTGTGCTACTTCATATAGTGGATGAGGAGCACATCATGTTGAGAACTGACAGTCACTTTGAACATGTATAATAAGCATGGAGAAAATTCAAATTTTTGTCCCTTATCCCAGGAACTCCTATTTGTTGCATATAAATTAATTAAATCCTTAACTAAATAAATTCTCTACTTAGATTAGCATGCATAGACTAGGCAAATCATAATTCTAAATCATATCCTAGCATAAATATTTTATATTGAACATGTTATAACTCTAAGTTATAATTTAAATATAAAATAAATTAAGCATGCATAATAACCTATGCATAATAATTATTAAGTCTTAAAACGCTTAATAAAAGGACTTAATAATTAAAAGAGAATTAGAGGACTAACCAGTTGAAGAGTGCTTTAGCATAACCTTCTTACACAAGCCTCCAAGTATAGGATAACCTCTATGAGTATCCATACGAACCCCACCAACTGAAACCTTTCAATGAGGAAAAACCGCAGAGTTTTGAGTAGCTGCTAGACCACTCCAAAACCCACCCGAAATATTAACCAAATGGACTCCTTAATTTTGTCTTCTAATTTGACATTAGCTCATAGGAAGTTATATGGTGCAAAGAATGAAGAAGAGAGGCTTGGTTTATATAGTGGGAGCATATGCTCCTGAATTTAATGTGGATTTAATGTGGATTTAATGCGAGATTACATGTGTGATTACATGCCAATTTAAACACAAGATTAACTGCGGGATTAAATGTCAATTTAAATACAAGATTTAATTGTTGGATTAAATATCAATTTAAATACAATATTTAATTATTGGATTAAATCTCAATTTAACTGTAGGATTAAATCTTAATTTAAATACAAGATTTAATTGATGGATTAAATGCCAATGTACATACATGATTTAATTGTTGTATTAAATGCTAATTCAAATACACAATTTAATTGCTGGATTAAATGCTAATTCAAATACATGATTCAATTGCTGGATTAAATCTTAATTTAAACACAAAATTTAACTGTCGGATTAAATGCCAATTTAAATACATGATTTAACTTAATCCTCCTCTCTTTTAATTTATTTTATGACCCTAATAAAATTAGTTGTCGGTCAAATAAATTCTTGGCTTAACTATAAAATGATTTAATCATTTTGAACAACACTTTAATTTATTTATGACCCAAATAAAATTATTTACTGCTCAATAAATAAAATCTCTGGTCTAACCAGGTAATAGTTCATCCATTCCTTTAATATTTTTGTAATAGATCAAGTCTATTAATTCTTTACTCAGTCCGATGAAAGTTCAATGTGTGTGACCTTATAGGATCCCGTAGTATTGAGCTGTTAAGGTTTGATAAATCTTTGTTCTATAGGAACTATTGGTTTGAGGTTCTAGACCATGAATAGAACTTGATTACCTTAAACGACTGTAGTACGCCTCTAGCAAGGGTCCACCATCCCCCATTACTCATAACGTCATTTGTGCTTATGACTTAATCCTGGTTAATGCAATAGTTGTCCAATGCAATGAAGTCCTTCCATTCTTTAATATTAGTACCATCTAGTCTGTTTGGTTAGGTTAAAGTGTTAACCCACTAATAGCGAGGTTGATCCAAGCTATCCTAGTTATTTACTTATTACTGAAGTATATTGCTTTTTACCATAATGTGTTTGACTAGAAACCATTTCTATCAAACACATACTCTGATCAGAGGTTTATAGCAATCATCACTTCAACAAGTGGCCAGGTACAACTCCTTAATATATCCAGAGTGATGGATTCTTTCCGACTACATAGCTTACCAACGTGCTGTCATCACCATACCCATAATCACGCATGACACCCTAAATTAATTAGTGCATAGGTACGACCCAAAACATAGTGACAGTCCCACACAAGGGAACTAGTATCTCAAGTATGAGGATATTCGCAAAGCTACTGCATAAAGATAAATATTAACACTACGATATATTTACCACGTATTTAGCTTATTGCAGTCTCCAATATATCTTCCAGATATATCCATGTGTCAAACTTAAGGCACGACTTTCAGTCATAGGACTTTGACTGCTTGGACCCATTCCAAGAAAGTTGACCACATGATAGTCTTACTGCTTCATCAATACCCTTTCTTGATGAAACTATGACTAGGGATAGTTTAGACATAACCATAATTACACTTAAAGCAGGTCTCACTAAGTATAATGCCATTATAATTTCTCTCACTTCACGGTATGATATGTCAAGGACTTTTCAACATAGATATCAATAAATATATTTTAACCAGTCATAATACATATTAACACATTGATATAAACAAAAGATTAAATTCCTTTATTAATTAAACAAATTATTCATACTAATACATAATTAAGATACATCGCCCTAATTGCCTTAAGGGCATACATCATATCTAACACAACTGTGTTGAGTTCCCTGCTCTCAACCCAATGTTGGAGAACATAATGCTAGAAGGCTAAAGCAGTGTTAAGAGATCCATTCCTCACAAGGACTAGCTTGGGCATCACAAATTGTAGCTCCCTTGGTACCTCCGACCAGTGGGTAGAGTACTTGTCACTAAAGAATCTTTCGGGTAGCCACTTCTCTGGTTCATACTACACCATTTGCTCATCCTCATCATTTCTCATTATTACCCCATTGTTCTTCATGTTAAAGTAACAAAGAATTGAGGGGTTACTGTAATCACCTTGCCTTGGACTTTAGTCCGAAGAGCATCAGCATAGCTGTGAGCTCTCAAGTTGTTGTAGAATTCCTTGACCAACATGGGGTAGTTTGGGTTCTTCATCTGGAGGAACACTTCTAGATGTTGATCTTTCATAAGCAGTTGCGCATATGGCTTTGTTGTAAATATATACTCATCTCTTAGATAATTAGAGGGCATGATTGTATCTACGTTCTTGAACTTCACTTCAATAAAGTCTTCATCCTTGAATGATGATTCTGGTCATTGATTCCTTAGTAAAACTACAGCTTAGTTCTTAATTCTGGCCATTTGAGGGTGTGTGAAAGAAAATTTGAAGGAATTTAGGGTTTTTGAAGGTATTTTTGCAGAGTAACAGTAGTGAGTTGCTCGTATGAAGAAGACAAGGAATTTGAGGGCTTTTTATAGAGTTTTGAAAGTGAGGGTAATTTGGTAATCCTGAAGTAGTTAGTTTTAACTGGATTTATGAGCTGTCTATTAAATTTGGAGAGAGGAGTTAATGGCTTGAAAATCGGATAATGGGAATAGTTTTATTCCATTTGTAACTGTTATGATTTACCATACCTAAGGGTTTGAAATTCAAAAAGCAATAGTTACTTTTTAGCGCTTTTTCTACCATTTGTCACTCTTGTCTACTTAGCTGGCATTTTTCTCTTCTAGAACCTGGATTAGTGCAATTTTCTTTTCTTCCTTATTTTCTTTGCTTCTTAGATTGGATTTGACATTCCTATGGCCTCCCGAAGCTTGTTGAATAGATCTTTACTTAGTGCTTTAGTATAGATATCTGCCCTTTGCTCATTGGTTGGAATGTAGACTAGGACTACATCTTTCTTCATTACATGATCTTTGATGAAATGGTGTGTGATATTGGCATGCTTTATCCTGCTATGTAGAACTGGATTCAGTGACACATCAATTGCACTCTTGTTGTCACACATTACATCTACACATCCTGCTTGAACTCCATAATCTTCCAACAGATGTTTGATCCATGGGAGTTGTGCAACATAGCTTCCAGCTTCCAGCAGCCATGTATTCTACTTTTGTAGTTGATAATTCCACTAATGTTTTCTTCTTGCTATACCATGATACTAAGTAATATCCAAGAAAATGACACCCTCAGGATGTGATTTTTCCTTCAAGCATATCTCTGCCATATTTAGCATCAATGTACCCTTTCATTATAAAGTTGCCTTTACTTGGATACCATAGACCAACTTCAGTTGTTCCTACCAGATATCTGACCACCCTCTTGACAGCTTTCAGATGTGATTCTATGGGATTGTCTTGATATTTTGCATAGTAGCAAGCTATATAGTGTATATCTGGTCTACTAGCAGTTAGATATAGAAGTGATCCAATCATACCTCTATATAGCTTCTAATCTACCTCTTCCCCATCATAATCCTTTGAGAGAACTATATCTGATCCCAAAGGAGTAGACATTGGTTTGCTCTCATCCATGTCAAACTTCTTGAGAATTTCCAGTATTTGGATTAATTTATCAAAATCTCATTCAGACTTTGCTTGATTTGAAGACCAAGGAAGAAGTTGAGTTCTCCCATCATAGACATCTCAAATTCTTTCTTCATCTGAGTGTTGAATTCTTCACACATCCTCTCATCAATTCTCCAAAGATGATATCATCCATATAGATTTGGACAAGAATGTCATCATCCTTTTTCTTTTTGATGAAGAGTGTTGTATCTGCCTTCTCCCAAAATCTATCCCTTAGTTATGAGAAATGAGCTGAGCCTCTCATACCAAGCTCTTGGAGCTTACTTCAATCTTTAGAGAGCCTTTTTTAGCTCGTAGACATGCTCCGGATGTTTTGAGTCTTCAAATCCTGGCAGCTGCTTAACATAAACTTCTTCTTGAATGGCTCCATTTAGGAAGGCATTCTTGACATCCATTTGGAACAAGGTGAATCCCATTGAGGATGCAAAAGCACATAAGATCCTTTTTGCTTACAATCTTGCTACTGGAGCAAAGGTTTCTTCAAAGTCTATGCCTTCTTGTTGGCTGTAGCCTTGGGCAACAATCTTGCTTTGTTTCTCACCAGTACTCTAGATTCATCAAGTTTGTTCCAGAATACCCACTTCATGCCAATAATTGACTTTCCTTCTAGAAGTGGTACTAGATCTAAGACATCATTTCTTGTAAACTGATCCAGTTCTTCTTGCATGGCCAACATCCAGCTTTCATCTCTATCTACATCATGAAATTTCTTTGGCTTAATGAGTGAGACAAATGCAACATGGCTCATTATTCTATTGAGTTGCCCTCTAGTTCTGACTGGATTTTGTACATTGTCCAAAATGGCTTCTATTGGATGATTCCTATGAGTCCGGATTTCTCTTTGAAGATCTTCATGTCATAGTGGAACTTGCTCTCCATCAGCATTAACTTCTGCATTTGGTCCTTGTTCATCATTAAAATTTATTTCAGAACTATGGAGATTTTCTTATGGATGATCATCATTGAAATTGATTCTTTCATCTTCTTCTTTGTATTTCCTTACTTGAGAGAGTTCTGGAATCTGCGCTGGTTCTTCTTCTGTGGCATTTTCTTCTTCCGGTACTATGTTATCCGTATCTTGGTTTTGTTTTCTAGTATGGTTAGTCTCATTAAAATCTACATGTATTGACTCAACCATAATTTTAGTTCTCTTATTAAATACTCTATAAGCTTTACTATGTATTGAGTAGGCAAGGAATATTGCTTCATCAGACTTTGGATCAAATTTTCCTAGTTGCTTTCTATCATTTGGGATGTAGCATTTACATCCAAATGCTCTAAAGTAACCAATTTTGGGTTTCTTTCCCTTCTAGATTTCATATAGGGTCTTGTTCATGTTCTTTCTAATGAGAGATCTATTTAAAATGTAACATGCAGTATTTACAGCTTCTCCCCAAAAGTTTATAGTAGGCTATTCTCACTTAGCATTATTCGAGGCATTTGAACTATAGTTCTATTCTTCCTTTCTACAACCCCATTCTGTTGAGGTGTATGAGGAGCAGAGAAGTAGTGCTCAGTACCTTTGGATTTATAGAATTCAAGAAATTGCTTATTTTTGAATTCTTGTCCATTATCACTCCGGATATGTGTAATGCGTATGCCTTATTCTACTTCTATTCTAATTAAAATTCTAGAGAAATGTTCAAAGGCAGCATCCTTGCTAGCTAGCAAAGCTACCCTGGTATAGTGAGAATAATCATCCATAATGACCATGGTGTATTCTATTCTACCTAAGCTCATTAGTCTAACCAGACCAAAGAGATCAATATGCAACAATACAAGAACTCTTCCGGTTAGTGTGTAAGGGATATAAGCGAAACTTTTTCTATTTTGTTTACGTAGTTGACATACAGTACATATTTGATCCTTATTAAAAGCAACCTTAGGTAAAACCTCAACTAGTTCCTATTTGGCTAGTTTGGATAGGATGTTCATGCTAACATGTCCCAACCTCCAGTGCCATAGCCATGATTCCTCTTCCTCAGACACTAAGCAAGTGTTATTCTTTTTCTCATTTTTAATGTGGACAACTAAACATTATTTACTCTGGGTGCAAGAAGAATAAGTTGATTGGACTCACTATTAAAAAATTGAGCAACCACTGGAGTCAAAAATCACCTTTTTTCCTCTGTCGTAAAGATGACCAACACTGAGTAGGTTGAATTTTAGTCCATCAACTAGAGAGAAATCTTCTATCTTTAATTCAGATCCAATGGTTCCATGCCCAATGATCTGTCCTTTTTTATTATCTCTAAAACTGACTTTTCTTCCCTTCTTCTGGGTCAGTGTGATAAAGGTTCTTTCATCACCAGTCATATGCCTTGAACAGCCACTATCAATGTACCAAGTTTGTTGATCTTCAGTGGACTTCAGGCATACCTATAAAATAGGGCAAGTGGGTTTAGGTACCCAATCAGATTTAGGTCCTCTCGGGTTAATAACCATTTCTGGCCATCGATTAATATCATAATAAACATTTTTATATCTACATGTTTTAGTCACGTCGTTATTTCTACCACTAAACCTACACCAAGAAATGGGTTTGTTCTACTCAAGCTTCTTCTCAATCTTCTGAAGATCTTCTTTTCTATAATCTTTAGAATACCTAGCTTTGAGTAGTTGTAAGTCTACTCGTCTGGTTTGTATCCAGTAGCTAACTGGTGGGGCTATTTCTACTTTGTGATTCTTTCTTTACTTGATTGGTTGGCCATCATAGATCATTATAGCTTTCCCTTTTTTAGCAGCTGTATATCTTTGCGCTTAAGGCTATTTGCTGATGTTCTTTCCTTTTTTAGTAGCTGTATATTTCTGCGCTTGAGGCTGTCTACTAATTTTCTTTAGATTTGAAGATTCTGGATTCTATCTTGCAGCTTCCTTCATCAAGGCCAGTTCCCTCTCTAGCCCAAATAGATTGGCGCTGAGTATTTGGACTTGAGATCTTATAGAATTTTCTTCAACATTCTCACAATTGTCCCAATGACTCAACATCTAGCTCGATTACTTGTCTTCAAAGAAGGTTGATATATCTTGTGTTCTTCATTAGACTGTTGATCACAATCCCTAAAACATTAGCAAGATTATTGCTAGAAATGAAGTTAGAGTGATAGTTTACCTTTGTACTGGTTGACTTAGACTCTAATTCTTCAGCTCACTCAGTGATTTATTGAGTTGTTCCTCTTCTAAAATGTTCTGCCTCTAGCCTAGTTAATGCCATGAATGCACAGTTAGTAGTATCTTCATCATTTGAGATTGATGAACTACTCTTTCCTTGATGTTGCTCCATGTGGCCACCATTGCCTTTTTCTTGTGCTTCTTCTCATTTTTGAGCTTAGGACATTTTGCTTTGATATGTCCTTTCTTACCACATATAAACCAAACAACCTCCTTCTCTTGATCTTTCTTATCATCCGAATCCTTTCTGTATTTATCTTTCTTGGAGCTACTTTCCCTCCTTCTTCTAGATTCAAACCTTCTGGAGCTTCTCTTTGACCCTTTTTCTTCCTTCCTCAGGAATCTTTTGAACTATCTGGCCAGTATAACCATTTCTTCATTGTTATAAGGAGATTGTCTTAATTGTTTTTCTATTCCGAATGAGTCTGTTCCGGAAGAAATTACCTTGAGAGCAATTCCGTTCTTTTTCTCCTCAGGCTTCTTTTCTTGTTGGCTATATCTTTCTAGGGATATTGAGTGAGTAGGTTTCCAATGAGTTCGATATAACCATAAAATTTTAGGTCATGAGCTTCCTCAATGGTTGTTTTCTTATTATCCTATTTGTTGGTGAGACTATGGAGAATCTTCTTCACCCTCTCCTCTTCTATGGTCTCCTTTCCCAGTCTCTTCATTTCATTTACCAGATTAGTACATCTAGTATTCATGCTGCTGATTGACTCCTTTGGTTTCTTCTTGAAGTTTTCCAGTTTTTGCTAGATGAGATCAATCTTGGCTTCACTAACCTTGTTGGTTCCTTCATAAGTCACTTCAAATTTCTACTAGATTTCTGAAGTTGATTCGCAGCCTGAGATCTTGTGACATTCAGTTGCACTCAAAGCACAATGAAGCATGTTAATAGCATTTGTATTTTCACACAATTTCTTAAAATCATTGTCATCCATTATTTTGAAGGTTTTCTGATTGTAATACCCTCAACCTCATAAGTAGGGATTTATAGGTTATCCTTGATGGCTAAAGCATGCTAACATGCTTTGTGCCTATATAAAATTCTTCATCTAGTTTTTCTAAAACATGTAGTGTTTGCCGTTGAAGAGTCGGGGACAGATTATAGACATACCCTTTAGGAGAATCTATGAGTAATTATTCTGATAACTCATTTTGATCTTGAGATTAGTTGGACATTTAGCTCGAGAGTGTTAAGTCTCTAGTTGTGGATACTTGCTCTGATACCACTTTTTGGTCCCTTAATGATTAACAACTAGGGTCAGAGGGGAGTGAATGATCCTTTTTAGGGAATTTTAGACTTTACAAAGTCTAAGTATATCCTACACCCGGAGGAGAATAAATCTCTAGAGACAAATTATAAAGGCTTAATTTTTGCCCATGAAATAAATCTAATCACTAGTGGATTTTATGCTCGGAGGAGGAAACTCCGGGGACTGAAGGTAGGCAGGGCCAAACCAGGATAAAATATATGTTTTTGATCTCTCTAACTCTAAACTTTATATAGCACATTTATATTAATACTTGCATTACCCGGAGGTTATACCAATTTTCATCCGGATCATCCATTTCACGCTACACTAAGACTTTTCAAAAGTCAGTAAATTCTGCAAAAAGGTTCATTCACACCCCTCTAACCTAATATACATTCACATAGGACCAACAAGTGGTATCAGAGAAAGTGCTCGCAATCAAAGATCTAACAATCTCGAGCTAAAGGTCCATTTTTTATTAAAGAATCAAAATGAGTTTTAACAACTCACTGCTTTTTTCGGAGGATATGTCCATTACCCGACCTCCACTCTTCATCGGCGAACACTACACGTTTAAGAAAAACCGGATGAAGAATTTCATTGAGGCCCAGAGCATGTTAGCATGGATGACCATTAAAGATGGCCCATGTACTCCCACTTATGAAGTTGAGGGGATCACCACCAAGAAACCCTCTAATCAAAAGGATGAAAATTAGTGTAAGAGATTGGGTAAAAATACAGATGATATTAACATACTTCATTGTGCTCTTAGTGTAGAAGAATTTAATAGGATATCTAATGTGAAAATGTACAAGAGATATGGCAGAAAGCTTGAAGTGAGCTATAAAGGAACCAACAAGGTCAACAAAGCAAGGATAGATCTCCTACAACAAAAACTTGAAACATTCAAGATGGAACCAAAGGAGTCAATCAGTAGCATGAACACCAGATAAACCAATCGGTTTAATGAAATGAAAAGGCTGGGAAAGGAGATCGCTGAAGAGGAAATGGTGAAAAAGATCCTCCAAAGTCTCACCAAGGAATGGGATGACAAGAAGACTGCCATTGAGGAGGCTCGTGACTTAAAATTTTATAGTTATTGTGAACTTTCGATGGTCGAAGATATATGGATCTCCCTTGGCACCTTGGGGCAGGGTCCACTGGGGGTTGGTTGATTTAGGCGTGATAGAACCATTTAGTTCAAGTTTGCACATTTTAACCAATTTTAATGAATAAAAGAATCAAGATCTAAATCTCAATACAAATGATAGAGTCACTATGAGCACTAGATTTTAACGATTCTTCTCACGAAATGATGATGAAAGCTATATAATGGATCCTTCTACAGGCGTTATCTAGTTGGAGTGGTTTTAATGCAGTTTGGTCAAGCTTTGTCAAATATAAACCTTAGAAAACTAGCGCCTAAGCCCTAAAACGTCTAAAATCATCAAAATAGGTCAAAACAAATCAAAATCGATCAGTTTTGGGCAGTTTTGGGCAAAACTAGTCGGACCAATCCGTACGGGTCCACCCCATCCATACCGGTCTGAAAACTTCTCGAATTGCCCAATTCGGTATTAATGGGACCCATACAGGTCCAGGCTACCCTTACCGATCCCCCAGACTCCTAAAAAGTCAGTTTTAATGCTCAAAATCTACCACAAACGAAAATATTCTGCCATAAAAGAATATAATTCGATATAGTAAATATAATTTGCTATATAGCAAATATAATTTGCCATAAACGAATATATTTTACCATAAAAGAATATAATTCGATATATTAAATATAATTTGCCATATAGCAAATATAATTTGTCATAAGCGAATATATTCTGCCATGAAAGAATATAATTCGATATAGTAAATATAATTTGCCATATAGCAAATATAAGTTGCCATAAGCGAATATATTCTATCATAAAAGAATATAATTCGATATAGTAAATATAATTTTCCATACATCATATATAATTTGCCATAAGCAAATATAATTTTCCATAAAAGAATATAATTTGACAGAAAATAATATAATCTGTCATAAACGCATAAAATCAGCCATTTAATGCCTTCACACCATTTTTCCCCCCATAAATAGAGGCCATTTTCCTCATTTTAAGAGGACACAACATACACGATTGAGAAGTCATAATAGAAAGCAAATACTACTATAGGGAAATTATTCTAGCAAAGTTCTTGAGGTTATAGCAAGGGCATAGAAGAGGTATAGAAGTTATAAAATAGGGGGAACACCATTCCAAATTGGTTTTGCCCATATTTTATTCCTTTCTAACTTCATACTTAGGATTGGAGGAGATTCTATCCACATAAATACTCACCTAAATAATTCTAAATCCACCATTTCATCATCTACTTTGACAAAATTTCCATTTGACATTGGAATCGCTCTAAAATGGATTCACAACGTAAAGGTACTCTCTTGAGTTACAAAGAGACTCACACCTTAGTTATTTATTTATCTCTCTCCATCTACTCTATTCTATCTGTTCTCTTATTCTTGTTTTTGGCCTGGTCCTAACCCATATGAGCCTTGTTGGCACCTGATGTCCTGAATGATATTAAACTAGTGCGCCATACTCATGCAGAAGGAAATCCCATTTTCATTTCATTTCTCCTCCATTAATCTGATTATTAAAATTAAATAGAGTTTCTTCCCAGAACCAGACAGGACCTATATGGGTCCCCCATACACGTACCGGTCCTCTCCAATAATCGTATAGGTCCCACCCCAATCGTACGGGTACCGGCCCCTAAGTAGAACCTAGAATTCTATTTCAATTGGTTAAAATCAATCAAAATGCCATTTTCCATGCGATCACTTTCACTAATAATCTAGTAAATCAACCCAAAAAAGTTAAAATGTATTTTCATAACAAAATATGTTGAAGACTCGTTGTTTCTCTCTGATCCTAGAAGCCGCCCGGGCACTATCGATCGTAAAACTACCACGCTAACATAATCATATTTTTCCCAATAAAATGCTTACTGATGATGTGCTATAAACTGTGCTAATCTTTATGGATGTAGGGCAATTTATTTTTATTTTATTTTATAACTTAGAACAAATGTATAGGTTCTCTTGCAATTCCCCTATTTTCCCCCGGTTGTAATTTTTATTCCCCCATTTATTGCTTGTGCTATATTATAATCTGTAAAAGCACGTAACGAGTGTGAAAGGGAGTAGAAAAGTATGATATATCTGATAATTCCACAAATGATGAAAATAAAAACGGTTTTACGCGGTGAATGTAATTTTGAACCAACTAAATGAGAAATAAGTGACACATCTGATACCCAAATCTTTAATCCAATAGGTATGACTCTCTCACCCAATAGGAACCGTACCAAAAACCTTTCCTAAGTAGTCAACTTGGGTAGCGACTCTATCATTTGAATGGAGATTTGGGTATCGATTCTTTTATTCATTAAAATTAGCTACTTGTGCAAACTTGAACTAAAAAAGTTTTGTCACGCCTAAATCCAACCAGCCCCCAGTGGGCCCCGCCTCTCACACAAGCACCAAGGGAGACCTATGCGTCATCAACACCTTACAATGGTGACTCTAATAGGGATTATAATCTTTTAACTTGCAAAATTTTGGTTTGTTTTAAAAGCTTAAAAGATTAAGATGAGCACCAAAAATCATTTACTTTTCAACCCATTTTCTTTTTCATCATTTGGGAAAATTATCACACTCTATCTTCTCATCTCCTTCTCTCTTTAGTTAGATGCACTCTTTCTCTAATGCTAGGATAGGGTGATCTATTATTTCCGTAAAACTTACAAAAGTGCCACCCATGCCGTCCAGGAATTGGGTACACTCTAGTTGGTGGAGTACTTATGGCCGTCTCACTCCAAAAGAGGCTTGATGAGATGGGAACCTTGTACATTAAACTTCTGATATGTCCCTATGCCATTCTTATCGAAAGCCTTAGAATTTTACCTTCTAGGTACCCATTGCTGTGTGAGATTAAACCAAGGAAGAATACCCGCAGAACTGGCGGGAGAAATAAGGATGGAATTGATAGCTTTGCATGTGTTGTGTTATATTTCCCTGTAATTTAACCTCACCATGCATCATTATACATGCCTCATGCATAATCGAACCCAAGCATGTATTGATCATTTGGTTCTCATCTGAGATAGAATCAAAGCTTGGCAACCATCTCATGTTCATTTGGTCAGCATTCGAGTTTCTACTCAACCAAATTCAATTCAATTAAGGGTTGAATCTCCACCTTCTCCTAGTAATCCATCACCCAGTCAGGTCGAGTAGTTGGGTTCAGTTGGTTTATATGATTTAGAGGTATGATAGTTCCGCCAGCCGTCAGTGGATCTATTTAGCCTAACCAATGATTTATGTTATTAGTGTTTCAGTTTGGGGGATCTAGCAAGGCCCCAATTGCGTAGCCACAACTAAGGGGACAACCTTCCATCATCCAACAGGTCTACCCTTTGGTGTGACTACAAATGCTCAACAACCTTCATCTACAGTCTAAGCCATAAGAGGGGAAGATTGGATCCCCGAAAAGGCTGAAAAGTGGAAAATATATAAGGAATTGGAGTACATTGATGAAGTAGAAAGAGGACTAGTGCCAATACAAGTAGAAGCTCAGTATTGGGAGACTATCGATTCACCGATGGATCCTACCGAGATTAAAGATGAAGACCCTCCACATCAGGAGGATGATTTCAAGGATAAGGTAACCTTTAAACATTGTTGGTATTTTGATACAAACAATGCCACTTATAAAGCATATTATAAATAAATTGATGCATTCACATTATGTTCAAGCATTTCATTCTTAAAGATATCGTGCAATCATAAAATCAATATTCTTAAAAATTTCATCAAGTTTATTAAAGAAATTGAATTTGAGTACATCGCAATGGCATAAGGTACCAATGGTTAAAACTTACCATAAAAAAAGAGAGGGATAAAAAGTGCCTAGCAAACATGATAGTCTTATGTCTTAGCTCATCTTTTTCTATAAGGGGGGAGAAAGATACACATCACTAAGAAAGAAAGCCAAGAGCAAAAAGAAAATAAAAAAATAAAAAAGGGGAAGACATACTTCACATCAAAAGCAACATTGAAGGAAAAAATCTTACAACACAAATCCAAAATCAAGGCAAGCTTAAATCAAATGCTCTTCCAAAACCTTCAAAATGGTAAACTATCACATCCAAAAAATGGGCATTTCTTATCAATGTAGGTCTTTGCTCATCTTTTTCCATAAGGTGGGGAGGAAGATACACATCATTAAGAAAGAAAACCAAGAGCCCAAGAGGAAAACAAGGAAGACACACTCCACATCAAAAGCACATTTGAAGGAAAAGATCTAACAACACAAATCCAGAATCAATGAAAGCTTAAATCCAATGCTCTTCCAAAACCTTCAAAAGGATAAACCATCACATACAACAAATGGGCATGTCTTGTCAATTTAGGTACCTCCCTCGGACCTATATTCCCATCAAAATATCCTTCCAAAAATTCTTTCTCCATTTGTTCAAAAGAAAGAAGATCCCTCACCCTACATAATCATCCCAAACCTTCCCCACAATGACATGACCTCCTTCTTTCACAAAAGAGAAAAACATGTCCATTCCAATAATAAATGGCCCAAGCTTACCAAAAATAAAGTTAGATACCCAAAATAACCCCTCAAGGCAGGTGATCCAATGCTCAAATAGCTATACCAAGTCAACACTGATCCTAGGGGCAAGTTCGGGCCTAATTGGGAAGGGACGTTCATGGTTGAGAAAATCCTGGGTAAGGGAGGAATTAAGCTCAGGGATATGGGTGGAAATAAGTTCATGAATCTAGTGAATCAAGATAGGTTTGAGCGTTATCATGTCTAGGTTAAAAGAAATAAATCATAAAAAAGAAGCGCGCCAAAAAAAATATATAAAGAATAAATCACCCAACGAGTGGTCCTCTACTACATGGGCAAAAATTAGGGTGTGACCCACTGATCGGTATTCCATAAATTGGTCAAGCAAAAGTTATGGTACTCCAACAAAACTAAAGCCCTCTAAGTTGAAAACCCAAAAAGGGCGACTTAGGAAAAAGTTAGGGCATTGAGAGAAAAAATGTTAGTTGCTTTCTAAAAAATCTGTAAAAGACCCAAAAGCAGGTAAGAGTTAACTATTGGAAACTATTGCCATTTCCTATGCACTAAAATTTAATTTTATCGAGGAAAATGTTATGATTTGAAAAGAATCATGGTCTTATGAATGCATGCATGTCTTTAGGTGAGATAATCGCAAGTACGTGAACATCAGTTTCTCCTCTGCATTTTGTGCTCTTTGTTATTGTCTGTATTGCGCGTACCATTCAATAAAAGACAAAAATACCAATAGGTCACGAAAAAATAAGGCCTATGTAAAAGTTGGAAAAAGTTTATTGAACTGAGCCGCTAAGGAAAGTTCAAGCAAAAGTTAAGATAAAAGAAAAGAATGAGAAAGTTTGCTGGGTTGAGCAGCCAAGGACAATTCAGGCAAAAATTAGGATAAGAAAAATACAAAATCAGTTCAATAGATAGCATCACATCAAGCGGTCTATCCAAAAGTTAGAACTCAATTAAAAAATGCCAGTATTTTGCACTTGCTTTTTCAAGCATTACTTATAATAGTAATGTTTCATAGTTGGGATCCCTAAAGTTTAGTTTACCACTGTGAAGCTACTCGTCATCCAAAGCGCCAAGTGCCTCCACTACCATCATCCAGCTTACACCATGTTACAATTTGGACACCTCAAAAACACACTCCCCTAGTGTGTAAAGTGTGAATCATAGCTAATGAATCTCGGTAGTACTCGTTGGTCTGAGTCGAGCCAGTATTTCAGTAATCTAGAGCTTCAAAAGTTTGATTACTAGTCAATTCACAAGCAATTTAAGCCTTTATCAAAGAAGGACAAGACAACAATATCCTCGAGGCAAAGGATCAATCAAGGACCCAGACAAGTAAGGAAAACACAGCCTAATCTAAGCTACTAAGTGGTCTTGTCCTTGGTACTCATCTTGAGTCTGGTCCTGTGCATCCGCCAGTAAGCCATCCTTGTCTATCATCACATGATCCTCTGCCTCACCAGCATCCACAGCAGCTAGATCAAGAACCCTAGCCTCTAAAGCTCCTGCTATACTCCCAGCAATAAATACTGATCTCCTATTATCGCTATTCTACCTCCAGCTTAGCTCTCGCCACCTGAGTGGCCACCAGCGCCACCCGACAAGCGAACTATACTCCTCTAAAGAAAGAAAAAGCTTGCTGGATTGAAAACCCAAAAGGGCAGTCCAGGCAAAAGTTAAAGCAAAGAAAAGAAAAGGACCGCTGAATTGAGCCATCGAGGACAGTTCAGGCAAAAATTAGGACAAAAAGAAAAAAAAATAAATGTTTAATAGGTCATCTCTCATCGAATGGCCTATGTAAAAGTTAAAACGTCACTTAGTTCCCTCGCTATGAAATCACTAGATGAAGGTAATATGGGTTACAAAGTAACAATACTCCACAATCTTAGTTTAGAAAAAGAAAAAATCATCATGCATAAAAGTTAAATGCTGAAAGTACCACTCCAAGTTTACACCAAAATAAGCCACGTAGGGCCAAAAATTATCAAACGTCCAGAAAGTAAAATTACATCTCAATCTAAGCTACTGAGGGATCCTCTCCCCAAGGATCCTCTAAAGTCTGATCCTGTGAATCTGCCAACAGGTCATCCAAGTTAATCATTACATGGTCCTCACTCCCTGCGGCACCCTCAGCAGTAGCATCGGCTCCCCCAGCGTGCTAGCCTACCTCCTGCTCAGCTCCTCTATTTTGGGTCACTATCAGGGCCACTTGGTAGGAAGAAAGGTCATCCTCAGACACAAAAGCATAAGGCTCAGGTATCTGTCTATCCTCGATCATTTGGACCAGCTGGCCTCGCAACACCTAGATATCGGCCCTCACACGAGCGATCTTTACTCTAGCCCGGTTGGCCTCATCAGTGGTTACTCGTAACTAGTCCTCCAGGGACCTAGCTCTCTTCTCGAAAGCATCTAAGTCCCGAACGGACTTACTATGCTCCATAGCCAATAGAGTCTATAACGAAAACTAAGGGATCAGTACACATATGTAAACATTCATACATCATGCATCATGCATAGTTTAGTCTTGAGTTTTGCAGGTTTGAACTTACCACAAGGGTATCCTGCACCAATGTTAGATCCAACACCATGGGGAAACATAAGTCTCATCAGGGCATACACTACCCATCCATACTTGTGCGAGTTCACGAAGGGCATATAAGTACTCTTTTTAAATTCAAGACAAGGTCCTCACCAGGGTGAAGCATAACAATGTCATAAATGCCATTATAGGGGCACACTAGTCAAACTCGGGTTTTACTTAAACTCATCCTCACCTATACGGGTCCCCAGTAGGTGTAGGCATCCCATCCAGTAGCTTCTTCAGCCATATAGGTTGGCATGAGGTGTATAGCTCCTACCTAGCTATGTGGGTCCTCCCTCCTATTTTAGAATAGTTTTCCAAGTAAAACCATAACTCCCAAATAGCAGGGATACATTAGATCCGAATTGGGGCAAACCACACTTCTCAAACCCATTTCTATCAGCTAATTAGGGGCTAAACCCCTAGGTCACCGTGATCCTTGATTGAAAGGGCAAACATCTTTGTCTACACAAAGTCGATCAAGAATCAAGGTAAGCCATGTCTAGGAAATTGCTAACATGAATACTTTTCATGTGCAAGTTCATTCAAAGGGAGCATCCCCAAGAGGTCAAAACATCAAGGGGCAACAATTATCCTAGAAGAAAACCCTAATAGAAAAATCATCTAGGAAGGAACCTCCCCAGCAAAGAAGTCAATTGGAGGGTAACCCTCCATTCCCTAGTAGTGGATACAGTCGAGGGGCATCCCCCCTATCATCAAACACCCTAGGGGCACCCACCCTAGGGACATCCCCCAAAAGGGATACCATCAATGGGCATCCCCCTACCATCTAACACCCTAGGGGCATCCACCCTGGAGGCACTCCCTAAAGTGAAACAATCGAGGGGTATCCCCCCATCATCAAGCACCTTAGGGGCACTCCTCAGTAGTGCCAGCTAGTAGAAGGGGCATACTAGGTACACCCCAATTCAAGTTGGGACCAATCCAACATCACTAAGCTCAGTCTTTTCTTTTAATCGGGGCAAGTCCTGACCCACGTGTCTCAAAGTCTTATAGACCAGCTTCTTTATCATGTGCAGGATCCCAAGGAGAGGTATCCGTGGGAAAAGAAGAAATTCCCCCAGCTACACTTGCACCTAATGGGCATCAGTCAAAGGATATACCTAACAAAGGTATCGTCCGAGGGGCACCAGCCAAGGGGCATCTTCCCAAGGAGCATTTCCAGTGACCCGACCATTGTAGGGATCATTTCCCTAACAAGTTAACCATCTGAGGGGCATCCCCCCAATCGGTCAAGCCATCCAAGGCAATTTTTAGGAAAACCCCCCTGGCAGCTAAGTTTCTCTTTCCAAGGGCACCCCCTAGCAATCCAAGTCATCTGGGAGACTTGTTCCCAAGCAGTTAAGCCATTCATAGGCTATTTTTCCCCAGTAGTCTGGCCACTCCTGGGGCATACCAAAGTAGAATTGGGACCAACCCAACATTTCGTCATCTTTATTATTAACTAGGGGCAGAACCTTAGTACGTCTTAATACTTGATTTAAAGGATAAAAATCTTTGTTCGTCACAAAGTCAATCAAGAATTAAGATGTACCATTTCAGGTCATATTCTGATACAACTTTTTTTCCCCTGCAGGTCAGACAACATGAAACCTGAATACCAATAAAATGGTCGCTTTTCTCCAGTAGAGCAATTACATCATAATAGTTTGTTCCCCAGCTGACAGAACATTCAGGGGGCATGTCCCTTATCCCCATAAAGAGTTAATCCTTGTCTTGGACGGCTAGGTAGTTAGAGAAACCATTCCATCAGTCAGAAGAATACCCGACAAGCATCAACCCCAAAGCCTTCTAAGGGCAAAATTCTAGGGGAACCTCCCCAACTAGTCAAGCTTTCTCGAGATAGTTTCTAAAGGCACTCCAAAATGGCTAGGATGTCCTAAGAACACCTTCCTCTAAACAATTGAAATTGCCCCTGAGCATTTTCTCCCCAGCAGTTCAAATGGACTAGCCATTCAAATGCTATCTCCTCAGCAGTCGGCTCCCTAGGAGCACCTTAATTCATGTTGGGCCAAACCTAACATTTCTAAACACACTTTATAGTTTATTTAGTGCTAAACCCCGTCCACACATCTTCATTCTTGATTGAAAGGGAAAAATATTTTTGTTCTTCACAAAGTCAATCAAGAATTAAGATGTATCATTTCAAACAGTAACTAACGTAATGTTTTCATTGTCTGTTTTTGCAGGTAGCTCAACACCATCAACAGGAGAGTCATCCACCTTAGGGTACGGATACACCAGCATCAGGAGAGTCATCTGCCTTAGGAAAGGGATACACCAGTAGTAGGAGAGTCATCTGCCTAAGGAAAGGGATACACCAGCAGTGGGAGAGTCATATGACTTAGGAAAGGGATACACCATCAGTAGGAGAATCATCTGCCTTAGGAAAGGGATGCAATATCAAACTAGGAAAGTCGATCTGCCTTAAGAAAGGGATACGAGGAGAAGTCATCTATCTTAAGAAAGGGATACACCAACATCAGTTAAGGGAAAGTCATCCGCCTTAAGAAAGGGATACGCACACCAAAGAAGAGATGTTTGCCTTAAGAAAAGAACACCAAGGAAAGAAGTTCGCCTCAAGAAAGGAACCACCCATATCACAACATTATAAAGACCTTTATAGGGGCAAACTAGTTAGACTCAGGCTCAACTAAAGCCCATCCCCAGCAAGCATACATGCACTTTCTTCTATTTTCAAGCTAGATTTCTTACCAAGAGGGAGTGTCAGCTAGTAGAAGAGGCGCGCTAGGGGCATACAAAGTCAAGTTGGGACCAACCCAATATCTCTTCACTCAATCATTACAGCTAAATTAGGGGCAAAGCCCCTAGCTCACCTTGATCCTTGATTGAAGGGGTAAAAATATTTTTGTTTTCACAAAAGTCAATCAAGAATCAAGGTAAGCCTTTTTCGAATTGATCACTAACAAGGATGATTTTATGTACAGGTCCATCCCAACACAGGAATTCTTCCCCAGTAAACAAATCTTACCAGGAAATACTTCCCCAGCAAAAGAGGTTTTACTAAAGGATATTACTTTACTCCCCAGTAGCGGAGTCAACCTAGGGGCATCTCCCTACCAATTCAGGGGCATCCTCCCATTTCCTAGTAGCGGAATCAACCAAGGGGCATCTCCTTACCAATCCAGGGGCATCCCCTCATTCCCCAGCAGTAGAATCAACCAAGGGGCATCCCTTTATTTCCCAATAGCGGAATCAACCAAGGGGCATGCCCTATATCCCATCAGCAGAATCAACTAAGGGACATCCCCTCCTTTTCTAGTGGTAGAATCAACCAAGAGGCATCCCCCTATTTCCTAGCAGCGGAATCAACCAAGGGGCACCCCCTATTTCCCAATAGCTGAATTAGTCATATAAGGGGCATCCCCCGTTACCGAGTCCTCTAAGGTACATTCTTTGAGAGGCACCCTTCGAAGGGGCATTCCATCCTAAAGCAATCAGGCCAAACCCAACATTTCTCACACTTAGTTTGCAGTTTATTCAGGGGTCAACCCCGCATCTACACATCTTTATTCTTAATTGAAGGGGAAAAAATATTTGTGTTCATCATAAAGTCAATCCAGAATAAAGATGTGTCTTGTTAGATAATAACTAACTCAGTGTTTGATTGTGTCTTTACAGGTCATTCAAAATCCCCAATATGAGATTCTTCCTCCTCAAGAAAGGGATACATCAGCTAGGAAAGTCAATTCGCCTTAGGAAAGGGATACATCAGTCAGTAAAGTCAATCTACCTTAGGAAACGGATACATCACCAGTCACGAAAGTCAATCCACCTTAGGAAAGGGATCCATCATTAGCCAAGAAAGTCGATCCGCCTTAAGAAAGGGATTCTCAGACCTTCCCTAGTAGAATCACTAGGGATGCACAGTAGCAAAGGAAAGCCATCCACCTC
Source organism: Euphorbia pulcherrima (assembly GCA_947683365.1). Classification (NCBI taxonomy): domain Eukaryota; kingdom Viridiplantae; phylum Streptophyta; class Magnoliopsida; order Malpighiales; family Euphorbiaceae; genus Euphorbia; species Euphorbia pulcherrima. The sequence continues at coordinate 50,074,064 of CANTUS010000001.1, read as the reverse complement.
AAGGAAAGGATACGCATCGATAAAGGAAAGGCATCCGCCTCAAGGAAGGGATACGTACCTTTATAGGAAAGTCATCCACCTCAAGAAAGGGATATGCATTGGCAAAGGAAAGTTGTCTGCCCCGAGAAAGGAGTTCACCTCAAGAAAGGAACTCATCCATGTGATCACCTCAGGTATAATTTCTAAACTCTCGCTCACATTATGAGATCATGCAGATTTGTATCTGCGATGATCCCACAAGGGGCAGTCTGTTAGCACTGGATTTTAACGATCCTTCGCACAAAATGATGATGAGAGATATATAATGCATCCTTCTATAGGTGTTATCAATTTGGAGTGGTTTCAATGTAGTTTGGTCAAGCTTTGTCAAATCTAAACCTCAGAAAACTAGTGCCTAAGTCCTAAAAGGTCTAAAATGGTCAAAATAGGTCAAAACCAATACAAACCGATCAGTTTCAGGCAATTTCAGGAAGTGTTGGGGAGTTTCATTCATAATCAATCAACCCAGTCCAAACCAATCCATACGAGTTGACCTAGATCCATATCGGTCCATAAGGATCCGTATGGGTGGATCGGTTGGATTCGTATGGGTCCACCCCATTCGTACCAATCTGAAAACTTCCCGAATTGCCCAATTTGGTATTATGGGGGCCTATACGGGGTCCTGGGCACCCGTACCAATCCTTTAGATGCCCAAATAGTCGGTTGTAATGCCCCAAATCTGCCATAAATGAATATAATCTGCCATAAATGAATATATTCTACCATAAAAGAATATGATTTGATATAGTAAATATAATTTGCCATATAACAAATATAATCTACCATAAATGAATATATTCTGCCATAAAAGAATATAATTCGATATAGTAAATATAATTTGCCACATAGCAAATATAATTTGCCATAAGCGAATATATTTTGCCATAAAAGAATATAATTTGCCATAAAAGAATATAATCTGCCATACATGCATAAAATCAACCATTTAATGCATTTAGACCTTTTTTCCCCTACAAATAGAGGCCATTTTACTCATTTCAGCAGGACACAACATACATAACTGTGAAATCATAATAGAAAGTAAATACTACTATAGGGAAATTATTCTAGCAAAGTTCTTGAGGTTATAACAAGGGCATAGAAGACGTATAGAAGTTATAAAATAGGGGGAAAACCATTCCACATTTGTTTTGCCCACATTTTATTCCTTTCTAACTTTATACTTAGGATTGGGGCAGATTCTGTCCACACAAATACTCACCTAAACAATTCTAAATCCATAATTTCATCATCTACTTTGACAAAGTTTCCATTTAGCATTGGAATCGCTCTAAAGTGGATTTACTGCGTAAAGGTACGCTCCTGAGTTTCAAAGAGACTCACAACTCAGTTATTTGTTTTTCTCTCTCCATCTACTCAATTCTATCTATTTTCTTATTCTTGTTTTGGGTCTAGTCCTAACCCAAATGAGCCTTGTCGGCACCTTATATCCTTAGGGATATTAAATTGGTGTGCCATACTCATACGGAAGGAAATCCCATTTTCATTTCATTTCTTCTCCATTAATCTAATTATTAAAAATAAATAGAGTTTCTTCCCGGGACCAGACAGGACCTATATGGGTCCTCCATACTCGTACCGCTCCTCCCCGCTAGCTATACGAGTCCCACCCCACCCATACAGGTATCGGCCCCTAGGCAGAACCCAAAATTCTATTTTAATTGGTTAAAATCAATCAACACACCATATGTCATGCGATCACTTTCACTAATAATTTGGTAAATCAGCCCACAAAAGTTGAAATGTGTTTTCATAACAAAATACGTTAAAGACTCGTTATTTCTCTTTGATCCTAGAAGTCGCCTGAGCACTATCGATCGTAAAACCGTCATGCTAACATAATCACATTTTTCCTAATAAAATACTGATTTATGATGTGCTATAAACTGTGCTAATCTTTATGGATACGGGGGAATTTATTTCTTATTTTATTTTATAAATTAGAACAAATGTATAGGTTCTCTTGCAATTCCCCCATTTCCCCCCAGTTGTAATTTTTATTCCCCCATTTATTGCTTGTGCTTTATTGTAATCTGTAAATGCATGTAACGAGTGTGAAAGAGAGTAGAAAAATAGGAAATCTATGATAATTCTTGAAATGATGAAAACGAAAATGGTTTTACGCGGTGAATGTAATTTTGAATCAACTAAATGAGAAATAAGTGACTCATTTTATACCTGAATCTCTGATCTAATAGGTATGAGTCTCTCACCCAGTGGGAACCGTACCAAAACTCTTTCCCAAGTAGACAACTTGGGTGGTGACTTTATCATTTATATCGAGATTTGAGTCTCGATTCTTTTATTCATTAAAATTGGCTATTTGTACAAACTTGAACTAAAAATGTTTTGTAACGCCTAAATCCAACCAACACTTAGTGGGCCCCCCTCTCACACAGACGCCAAGGGAGACCCACATGTCATCAAAACCTCATAGTCACCTCCTAAGTTGTCCACTTGGGAAAGAGTTTTGGTACGGTTCGCATTGGGCGGGAGACTCATACCTTTTGGATTATAGATTTGGGTAATGAATTAGTCACTTATTTCTCATTTAGTTAATTCAAAATTGCATTTGCCACGTAAAACCTTTTTCATTTCATCATTTCGGGAATTACTACAGAAATCCTATTTTTTTGCACACTTTCACACTCGATTCACGCGTTCAACAATTTATAATAAAACACAAATAGTAAAAGGGGAAATAAAATTACAACCAGGTATAAATGGGGGAATTGCAAGGGAGCCTATACATTTGTTCTAAGTTATAAAATAAAAATAAGTAAATTTATGTGCATCCATAAAGATTAGCACAGTTACGACTCATCATAAGTCAGCATTTTGTTAGGAGAATGTGATTATATTAGCATCAAGGTTTTGCGATCGATAGTGCCCGGACGGCTTCTAGGATTGAGAAGAAATAATGGGTCTTCAACATATTTTGTTATGAAAACACATTTTAACTTTTTTGTGGATTGATTTACAGGATTATTAGTGAAATTAATCGCATGGCAAATGGTGATGTTAGTTCATTTTACAGGATTAAAAGGGAAACTAAGTTCTGCTTAGGGGCCAGTACTCGTACGGGTGGGGTGGGACCCGTATAACTATTGGTAGGACCCATACGGGTATGGGGGAACCCGTACAGGTCCTATCTAGCCCCAGATAGAACCTCAGTTCAATAAAAATATCAGATTTATAGAGAAAGAATATAATTGAAATAGGATTTCGTTCCATATAGGTATGGCGTACCAATTTAATATACTTAAGGATATAATCGTACCAACAAGGTCCATGTGGGTCAGGACCAGACCCAAAACAAAATTGAGAGTAGATGGAATTAAGTAGATGGAAAATGACAATAAAATGAATGAGGTGTGAGTGTCTTTAAAACTCAGGAGCGTACCTCTATGCAGTGAATCCACTTTGGAGCGATCCTAATATCGAATGGAAGATTTGTCAAAGTAGAAGGATGAATGAAGGATTTAAAACTGTTTTAAGTGAGTGTTTGTATGGACAGAACCTCCCCTCAATCCTAAAATGAAGCTAGAGAGAAATAAAATGTGAACAAAATCCTTGTAGAAAGGTTTTCTTCCTATTTTGTCTCTTCTATACCCTAACTATACCCTTACTATAACCTTAAAAACTTGCTAGAATTACTTCCCTATTGTATTATTTTATTCTCTTATGTTTCTCTTATCTTTCTTCTTCTCGAAATGTGAAGAAATGCCTCCTTTTTATAGGTGAAAAATGTGTGTGAACGCTTTAAATGCTATTTATTGCTAATTTTATGCATTTATGGCTGATTTTGTACATTGAAACAAACTATTTGGGCATCGGGAGGACCCATACAGGTGGCTTGGGACCCGTACGGGTCCTTTTAGGACTAGTATGGACAATTCTGGGGGATTTTGGACTGGTATGGATGGGTTGGACCCATACGGATCGGGTCGACTGGTCTGATTAGTTTGACTAAAATTGACCGATTTTAGCTAAACTAACTTTTTAGGGACCGAGGCATCGATTTTCTAAGGTTTATGTTTGACAAAGCTTAACCAAACAACATTGAAACCACTCCAAGTAGACAGCACCTATAGAAGAATGCATCATATGCTCTCATCATCATTTTATGAGAAGGACCATTAAAATCTAGTGCTCACAGACTGCCCCTTACGGGATCAAATATAGATAAGGATCTATATGATCTCACGATATGAGGAAGGGTTTAGAAATCATACCTGAGGTGATGATATGGGTTGGTTCCTTTCTTGAGGCGAACCCCCTTCCTTGGCATCTCTTTCCTGAGGCAAACAACTTTCCTTCATGTTCCTTTCTAAAGGCAAACATCCTTCCTTCATGTTCCTTTCTCGAGGCAAACATCCTTCCTTTGTGTTCCTTTCTCAAGGCGAACATCCTTCCTTTATTGTGCATATCCCTTTCCCAAGGTGGATGACTCTGCTTTGACTGATGTTGGTGAATCTCTTTCCTAAGGCGGATCAACTTTCCTACTGATCATGTATCCCTTTCCTATTGTGGATGGCTCTCCTGTTGATGGTGCATCCCTTTCCTAAGGCAGATGACTCTCATGCTGATGATGTATCCCTTTCCTAAGGCAGATGACTTTCCTGCTGATGATGTATCCCTTTCCTAAGGCGGATGACTTTCCTGCTGATGGTGTATCCCTTTCCTAAGGCGAATGACCATCCTGTTAGGGATTTTTGATTTACCTATCAAAAGATAATAAAAAAATTGTGTTAGTTACTGCCCTAAATGACACGTCTTGATTCTTGATTGTCTTTATAGTGAACAAAAATTTTTGTCCTTTAAATCAAGAATGAGGATGTATGGATTGGGATTGGTCCCTAATGAAATGTAAACTGATTTCAGATATGTTGGGTTTGGCCTAACTGTTTTGAGCTGGAATGCCCCTTGGGGGGTGCCCCTGGGGGAGATGAGCGTATAGGACATACCCTTTGAATGGCTAGTCCTTTTGGACTACTGGGGAGAAACTGCTCAAGGGAAATTTCAATTATTTAAAGGAAGTTGTTCCTGGGGAGTATCCTAGGAAACCATCTCGAAAAAGCTTGACTAGTTGGGCGGTGCCCCTTGGATACTCCTCTGACTAAGGGAATGGTTCCTTTAACCATCTAATCATCAGGGATAGAGATTGGATTCTTATAGGGATAGGGGGGATGCCCCTTGAATATTCCATCTGTTGGGGAATAAACTATCCTGATGTGGATGCTCTGGTGGAGAAAAGGTGCCCCTTTGGTTGGCATTCAGGTTTTGTCTTGTCTGACTTGGAGGGAAAAACAACTTGTGTTAGAATATAATCAGAAATGGTGTGCCTTATTTCTTGATAGATTTTGTGATGAACAAAAAAAATTTTCCCCTTCAATCACGAATTAAGGTGCACTAGGGCTTTATGTGAGATGTCGATGACATTTGGGTCTCCCTTGATGCCTTGTGGCAAGGCCTACTAGGGTGAATTGTTGATTGGTTTAGGCATGATGAAATCATTTAGTTCAATTTGCACATTTAACTAATTTTATGAGTAAAAGAATCGAGACCCAAATCTCAACACAAATGATAGATTCGCCACCAAAGTTGTCTACTTGGGAAAGAGTTTTCGTACGGTTTCCATTGGGTAGGAGACTCATACCTATTAGACCAGAGATTCGGGTATCAGATGAGTCACTTATTTCTCATTTAGTTAATTCAAAATTACATTCACCATATAAAGCTATTTTATTTTCATCATTTGTGGAATTATTACAAAAATCTTATTTTTCTATACTCTTTCCCACTTGATTCATGCGTTTACAATTTATAATAAAGTATAAGCAATAACTGGGGGAATAAAAATTACAACTGGGGGAAAATAGGGGAATTGCAAAAGAGCCTATACATTTGTTCTAAGTTATAAAACAAAATAAAATAAATTCTTCTGCATCTACAAAGATTAGTACAGTTTATAGCACGTCATAAGTCAGCATTTTGTTAAGAAAAATGTGATTATGTTAGCGTGGCGATTTTGCAATCGATAGTGTCCGGATGGCTTCTAGGATAGGAGAGAAATAATAGGTCTTCAGCCTATTTTGTTATGAAAACACATTTTAACTTTTGTTGGTTGATTTACCAGATTATTAGTGAAAATGATTGCATGGTAAATGGTGATGTTAGATTGATTTATAGGTTAAAAAGAAGATATTTAGATTTTACCTAGGGGCCAGTATCTGTACGGGTGGAGTGGGACCCGTATGGGTGCTGGTGAGGAACTGTACGAGTATAGGGGGACCCATATGAGTATTGTCTAGTCCCGGACAAAACTTCAGCTTAGTAAATATGATAGATATATATAAATGGAGCAGAATATGAGAAATAACGATAAAATAAATGAGATATGAGTCTCTTTCAAACATAGGATCGTACCTTTACGACATGAATCCACTTTGAAGCGATCCCTATGCTAAGGGAGAGCCTAGCCTAAGTATAAAATGAAATAGTAATTTTAGGACTGTTCGTGTGGACAGATCCTCCCCCAAATCCTAATAAACGAAGCTAAAAATTAATAAAATATGGACAAAACCTAAAGGAATGGGGTTTCTCCCTATTTTATACATGTTATACCTTAACTATAACCTTTCTATACTTATGAAAACTGCAGGAATTTCATAAACTATATGCTATAATTTCTTTTCTAATTGTCTCTTTCTTGTATGTCATGTCTCCTTCGAAGTGAGGTAAAAAGCCTCTATTTATAGGGGGAATCGAGTTCGAACACAATAAATTGCATTCATGATTGATTTCTCCCAAAAATATTAAGGATTACCTACCATAAAGCTTTTTAAGGCAAATAAAAGACATGTACGGGTCCGAGGGGACCCGTATGGGTCCCTCCCAAGCATATGTGTTACTTGACTTGTATGCGTCCACTAGTGGATCTGTACGACCAAGTATGACTTGTACTAGTCCCTAAGGGCAGATTAGGTCTCTAGACTTGGCCAAACTTGGCTCTGCAGTAGTAGGAACACCTCTATTTGATAACACTTGTAAAAGATTGCATTATCTAGCTCTCATCATCATTTCGTGAGACGAATTGTTAAAATCCAGTGCTCACAGACTGCCTCTTATGGGATCACTGCAGATACATATCTGTATGATCTCATGATGTGAGGGAGGGTTTAGAAATTATACCTGAGGTGATGACATGGGTGAGTTCCTTTCTTAAGGCAAAATCCTTTTCAGGGTGTCCCTTTGTCGAGGCAGACGACTTTCCTTTATTGATGCGTATCCCTTTCTTATGGCGGATGACTTTACTTTACTGATCCGTATCAATTTCTTGAGGCAGATGACGTTCCTTTACCAATGCGTATCCCTTTCTTGAGGTGGATGACTTTCCTTTGCTAATGTGCATCCCTAGAGAAGATGTGTCTTTTATTGTTTGTATCATTCGTATCCCTTTCTTAAGGCAGATCTACTCTCCTAATGATAGTGATGTATATATTTCTTAAGGCAGATGACTCTCTTGCTGGTGTATCCCTTTCCTAAGGCGGATGACTTCACTTATATCCCTTTCTTAAGGCGGATTGACTTTTCTGTCTGGGGATTTTGAATGACCTACTAAAAGACGATAAAAAACCATTGAGTTAGTTACTACCTAAGATGACACATCTTGATTCTTGATTGACTTAATGGTGAATAAAAATTTTTGCCCCTTCAATCAAGAATGAAGATGTGTGGGTAGGGATTGGTCCTAGAATGAATGGTAAACTGAGTTTGGGAATCTCGGGTTTAGCCCAATTGTTTAGGGATGGAATTCCCTTGGAAGGTACCTTTTGGGGGGAATGCCTCTTGGCGGGAGATGCCCATTGATTGGTGCTATTGCTGGGGAGTGCCCCTAGGGTGAATGCCCCTTAAGAGCTTAATGATGGGGGGATGCCCTTAGATTGACTGATTTTACTGCTGGGGAATGGGGGATGCCCCTTAATTGGCTACCTTACTAGAGAATTATTTTGTCTGAATGGCTAGTATGCTAGGCAAATTCCCTATAATTTAGGTAAATCTGCACATGAAGAATTGTCATTGTTAGCACTCATTTTAAAATGGCTTGCCTTGATTCTAGATTGACTCTGTAAAAATAAAAAATTTTCCCCTTCAATCAAGGATAAGGATGAGCTAGGGGTTTTTCCCCTAATTTAACTAAAGTAAGGAGCTTGAGGGAAGCGGGGTTTGGCCCTCAATCTTGAATTTGAGGTGCCCCTACCACCAGGAAATCCTTATTTTAACTTGATGTAAGAAAATGACTCTAGTGTAAGGAGAGGACCCGTATAGATGGTATGGGACCCATACGGGTGCCTATTCGTGAAAGTGGGACCCGTACGGGTGGAAGGGGACCCGTACGGGTCTGGATCGAGATCGTTTAATTGACAATAGACCCTTCTCCTTCCCGTTTTTACCAAATATCCAATTCTCCCCTAAATTCCGATGAATTTCTTCCAAAATCCATCCAAAATGTATAAAAATATTCCAAAGACCGGTCGTTTCTCCATTAGGTGCGAGGATATGCCCCGAGTAGGCAATTTGGAGCTTCAGGAATGCGCGGTTTTGGTTGGGTATGCTTTTTATGAGGGGGACTCATTTCTTGGTCTCACTCCTATTGTTGAAGTGCCTTTGATTCCCTCTGTTAATACCCACGCCTCAAAACTCCAAGTATTTTAGTCGATTCTCCACTTTTCCATTTTCGAGATTTTTAGAATTTCTAGATTTTTGGAACGATTTAGGGTGTTTTAGATCCTGAAATAAAGCCTGATGCATGTAATTTTAGTCTATGATGGTTTTAGGACTGATTTAAATGAGCTTTGGTTAAGATTTGGTTGAATTTGGATTGTTTAGGAAGTTTTCACATATAGACTATTTGTAGGGGACCCGTACGGGTGGGGTGGGGCCTATACAGGTCCTATTTTTGGTACGGGAGGCACAATAGGACCCGTATGGGTGGGATGGACTTGTACGGGTCCCAACTTCAGGGACAAAATGTCTAATTCTTTGTTTTCTGCAACTTTTTCCCAATTTTTGATTTATCCAATGCATTCTAACCCTGTTGAATTGTGTTTTCATCCTTGCAGTTCCCTTACAAGATTGTGGGAGGCCTGAGCTTCTGTAGAAAGTAGTATGAGAAGATACGAGCTATGGAGGATACCAAGCTCTTGACCCACATAGATTTATTTGGGTTCAGAGATATTATCAGGGCCATTACTTAGGCCCTAAAGACACTGGCTCCGGGCGCTACTTCAGCTCTAATAGAGAGGTGGTCGGAGATGACTCATACTTTTCACTTGCCTATTGGGGAGGTTACCGTCACCCCCTCAGACATGTGTGCATCGATAGGATTAGATTAAAGCAGAGATACCATCCACTTTGATGTCTACACTGACCGATGGCACTCCCGGCCTAAGGTGAAGGCCTATATGGAGAGACTACTTGGGCTTCGCCTTAGAGGGACGGACAAGCTCAAGTATGGAGAGCTCTATAGTTATTGGATCGGGTAGCCGAGCCTTGTTGTTGCAGGGTGGAGGGACTAGTATGCCCTGTCTTTCCTACTGGCCTTCCTCACCACCATCTTCCTCTTAATCTACTCGAGCAACCTTAACTACGGTTTGCTCTCAGCCATCAAGGATCTTACCGCTATGGCGGATAAGAATTGGTGTCGAGCTATCCTGGCACAATTGTCCTATAGGCTAGATGTTGGAGTCTGGGGCTAGTAGTCTAAGCTTAAGATCTACCATCTAATCCTACTGGTAATTCCAAAACTGATCTCTTATGCTTTAACCCTTTACTCGAACTGCTCTATAACTAACTTCATCTTATTTTGCAAATTTGGGCCTTTGAGCATTTGTTTATCCCTAGGCTAGGTTTGCCCAGGAAGCCTGAGACACCTCATATTATCTCACGGTGGATGGGGCCTTGGCAGAATCAGGCCTTAACCATAGTGGAGTATAGGGAGTTCCTCCGCCAGGTATGCTATGATCGGGTAAACCTTTCTTATGCAAAGCCTGTATTTTATATTTTGACAACTGTTAGTAGAAATTGTATTTACAAAAGCATGATACTTACAGTGCATTTACTTTATGCATGTTATTCGAGACCCATGGGAGAGGATGGTCATGCATAGAGACATTAAGCAGATGCGGGCTGGCGTGGATGATCAGCCCTTCATTTTGGAGTCCCCGCTCTCCCTAGAGTGGCATTTTGGAGAGAGGGTTCAAGAGTGGAGGACCAGTGCTATTGTGGATAGACCAATCCCTCCTCCTATCCCAATGCAAGTATTCTAGCTACATCTAATGCCTGAGAAGGATTAGGGGCTGTACCTATTGGGCGAGGGGGCCTGAGTGATGTCAGTGGGGGGATCATATCCTGTATTCATCGACTCTTTGCTCCTTCCTCCCTGTGAGAGGATCCATTTCAAGGACATCCCCCTCGAGTTCCACTAGAGCAATAGTGATGGCAATGATGATGATGAGGATGATGATGATGATGACGACGACAACGAGGGTGGATAGAGGGGTGATCGTAGGGGTCCTTCTGTGGTTTAGAGAACTGAAGGCCCCTAGTTCTACTACACCTTCTTCTCAGGTATCTTCCTAACTTATCCTTCGTGAATACCTTATTGTTTCTTAGAATTGACTGTGACCTTTACTGTAATTTTTTCATTATTGTAGCCTCCTACTACCATATGGAAGAGGTCTCCTACTGGTGCCCCTGCTGATCCATAGCCGCCAACCAAGTGGTCTCGCACTTCCGGGGGTGTGAGAGAGGGGGTCCTCCGGGTAGAGTTGGATACTTTCTTTTGACTCCTCGATCATTCAGGGAAGCAATTTGTCAAAGAGCACCAGAAGTCAGTCCATCCTATTGGCTTTACCCATCTAGCTCCACTCGCTTGAGGAATCTCTAGCCTTTAGACTCATTCTTATAATAATCGCCTAGGATGTTCTGCTCTCATGTGATTTTTTTTCTTTTCAGGTGACCGTGTCTGAGGTAGAGAGGATCACTAGGGATTTCTTCTCATTTCGAGATCTGCTACTAGCCTCGGTAAGTTTCTTCTACCTACAAAATTTAATAAACTATGCATGATGCGTGCCATGATATTTATATATATGTATCGATCTTATGATTTCCATTGTAGACTCTACTGGCTATGGAGCGAGGTAAGTCCACCTAGGATTTGGATGCCTCTGAGGAGCAAGCTAGGCTTATAGAGGAGCTATTGCCAGTAGCCACTACTAAGGCTGACCGGGCAAGAGTAGAGACTGCTCAAGAGAGGACCGAGGTCAAGGTGTTGCGGGGCCAGCTGGCACAGATGACCAAGGTTAGATAGACACCTGAGACATCAGATTCTATATCTGATGATGATAGCTCACCATATCGAGTGACACCTGTGGTGACTCAGGGGGCTAGAGCTGAGGAGAAAGCAGAGCAGTAAGTAGAAGAGACCGATACTGTAGCTAGGAGTATAGCAGGAGTATTAGAGGTCAGGGTTCTTGATCTTCCTATTATGGATACTGGTGGGGCAGAGGATCATATGATAATAGTTATGGATGATCTGCTGACACCAAATGAGCGCCAGGGACAGGACCCCCTAATAGCTTAGATTAGACTGCAGCTATTACTTTCTGGACATTTGATACTTTTGGCCCTATGGGGCTTATTTTGACATAAACCTGGATACTATTTACAGACTGCTTTTATTGCTTTGAATTTTATGCATTCTAAACCTTCTTTTTCTGAACTAAAATCGTTGAATATCGTTGTCTGTAAACACATATTGCCCCTTGGCATAATTAATAATGAAGCCCATTTAGTGTGTACTATGAGCGAGTGAGTTAATCGTCGAACAGTCTAAGTTCCTCATGGCAATGAAATTGCCCAATGCAACTGCCAAGAATTACCAAGGCTGGCTAGTTGAAATTAGCACTTCTAGGGATACGTGCTATTTTATTATTTCACAATAAGAGAACTAAGCTCAAGAAATTTTAGCTATAAGACATGGAAATTACAAATGTTGTTCTAATTATTAAAAATAGCAAAACTAGCACTTTTGAATTAAGTTCTAATTTTTGCATAGACCACTTGGTTTGAGATGACCTATCTAACATTTATCTTAAATTCTTTTTGTCCTGATTTTTGCCTGAATTGTCCTTGATGGCTTAGTTCAGCGGACTTTTCTTTTCTTTGCCTTAACTTTTGTCTGGACTGCCCTTTTTGGTTTTCGACCCAGCAGGCCTCCTCTTTCTTTTTCTTTCGTCTTAACTTTTGTTTGGACCGCCCAGTTTTCAATTGAGCAGACGTTTTTCAAATTTTGCATAGGTCTAATTTCTTTTGTGGCCTATTAGTATTTTTGTCTTTTGTTGAGTAATGTACGCGCAGTAAAGATAACAACAAAGATGCACAAAATGTAGCAAAAAATTTATGTTCACATACCTATAATTATTCCACCTAAAGACATGCATACATTCATAAGACCAAGATTCTTAGTAAATCATAACATGTTCATTGATGAGATTAATTTGAGTACATAGGCAATGGTAACAACTTCCAATGATTAACTACTACTGCATACTGGTCTTTTATATATTTTCTAGGAGGCAACTGACATTTTTCCCTCTATGCCCTAACTTTTGCCTAAGCCGCCCTTTTTGGGTTTTCAGCTTAGCAGGCTTTATTTGCATTAGAGTACCCTAACTTTTTCCTGACCAATTTGTGGAATACCGATCAACGGGTTGCACCCTAATTTTTTCCTGAGCAGTGGAGGACCACTTGTTGGGTGATTTATTCTTTTATTTCATTTATTCTTTGCACTGCTTTTCTATGATTTAATTCTTTTGAACTAGACATGATAGCGCTTAAGACTATCTTGATTCATTGGATTCACGAACTCATTTCCATCCATATCCATAAGCTTGATTCCTCCCTTGCCAAGGACTTTTTAACTACAAATGGTCCTTCCCAATTAGGATTGAACTTGCCGCTAGAGTCAGTATTGACTTGGCGTAGCTGTTTGAAGACTAGATCACCTGCCTTGAGAGGTTGTTTTGGGTATCTGACTCTATTGTTGTAAGCTCGGGCCATGCGATGCTGATACATCTATAGGTGGTCAAATGCCTTGAGTCACTTCTCATCTATTGCATTCAACTATTCATACCTAGCCCTTACCCCATCTGAGTCTTTCAGTCAAGCTTCGAGTGCTACTCATTGAGATCTTACCTCTATTTTGACAGGCAACATGGCTTCCATTCCATATACCAAGGAGAAAGGTGTTTGATCAGTAGGTGTCCTTACGCTGGTTCTATACCTCGAAACTACAAATGGAAGTTTATCAACCCAATCAAGTGATGCCCCAAACCAAGTCTGAGTGGCTATAGTATATGTATGATAGGTTCTAACATGACCTAAAGATTCTTCCCAATCCCCTTTCCTTTTACGTAACCCTGCTTCATAATAATCTTTTCAATCTTATCCTTAACTAAAAACTTCATACCCTGATGAGCAATAGCCACCCTAGATTCCTTCTCCTTGGCTTCCATAGCTGCTATAACAGATGGTTCATCAGCCTCGATGGTCACTAGCTTGCCATACTGGATGAGCTTGACTTTTTGGTGGATAATGTAAGGGACAAGCCCTAATGCATAGAGCCAAGGATGACCAAATAATATTGACTAAGTGATAGGGATGTCAAGAATGGTGAATATAATAGGTTCAACCTGATTGGAAGAAGACCCTTCAATAACTGAAAACAATTCAACCAAGGTAGTGGAAGGTGTATCCTTCATGCTTAACAATTTTTCTATCAAACCCTTACAATGATCCTTAGAGTCAAAGAGAAGCTGCCAAATGGTATACTTGGCAGGGTAACTTGCAACTATTGGATAAGAGGGGTGACCTTTGAATCTACCTTTCCAGTACTAAGTGGAGGTTGAGTCTCGATAGCAGGTGTAAAGGTCCGTCCCTGACTCACACTCGGGATTACCTGAATGTCAACATCTCTACCTCTTCTTCTTTTTAGGAGGGAATTAGGGGCCACCCTCCCACTTTGGGTAATATGCAACACTCCATTGCTCATATAGCTTCTTCCCTCAGGGGTTTTTACCAGTAAAGTCAGTCCTTTAAGGTCATCACTTTCCAATACATAAGCATCAATATTAATTGGTTCAGGTTGAACTAATATAGTTTCCTCATCATAAGCACCCTCTAGCTCTTATCCATCAATATCAATAGGGAAAGGTTCATCGGGCAAGACCACTACTGTGTGAACCACCTGGTTGGCTTGCATGATCATATTAAAGACATGATGGAAGGGTAGTCCTAACTCAACGGCCATACCCTGCTTCTTAAAATTTGGAAGGGGTTATTCATAATGCTTGGCTTAAGCTCGGGTTCTTCGATCTTCTTTTCTCTAATTAGGCCATGAATAGCCTTAAGTAAATCCCTACAGGCGTCAGTGCAATAACCCTTGCTAACATGATAAGCATAGAATTGATCTCTCTCCTCAGGCTTGGGCGGGACATAAGGTTTCACACTATGGAGAAGGCCAAGTGCCCTCAACTTACTAAAGATAGCAAGCATGGGTGCCTTCCAAGGGGAAATACCATCCTCAATGGTACGGACTGCAGTGACTTCTTCTTGTACTATTGCAGTTTAGGGATCCAAACTAGACCTCGGCTTAGAGGCTTGGGCTAGGGCTGACATATCATTCTTCTTAAACCAAGGTTTGGCCAGAACACTTACCTTCTCCAACTGCTCCTTTCCTATTTCTCGGCCTTATCAAAGACCTCCATATAGCTAGAGAATTTATCCAAACCCAAAACCTTACGGTAAGCGAGGCACCGTCCATCAACTTTACAATCATCTCAGGAAGGCTCAGTCAATCTTTCAACATGACCTCGATGGCCATCTACCTTTCAAAATAGGACTTGAGTTTCTCATTGGGGGCTTGCTTGATAGCCTCCGAAGTTTGTATGGTAGTTTTGATGGCGGCGTTGAAACCGTACTACTCAATGAAAGCCTTAGATAAGGCCTTCCAATCTCTAGTTATCTCATCGAATAAAGCGTTGTACCATTTGATAGCAGGGGGCCTCCAAAGTTTAAGGCAACATCTCAGAGAGGACTTTATCACTTAGCTTCCTTATCCTCAAAACCCTCTGATAGGTGGTGATGTGATATTGAGGTGGATCGATTCCCTTATACTTTGCTATGCTAGGCATACTAAAGTTTTTGGGGACCCAATCCTCCTCCCTGGGGGCTTGTATTGATAGTGCTGACGGATGGATACTAGGATTAGTAGTGAGTAACTTTTGTAGTAGCTCACATAATTCCACAGATAAAGATGATCCATCCGACTGAGTAATCACACCCAAGGGCAAACCTACTGATTGAGGAAAGGTTGTCCCCTTAGGTGTGACTAACAAATTAGGGGTTAGGGCAAGTGCCCCAAATTGAAATGATGCTGGCATAAACCCTTGGCTAGGCTGAGTGAACTGATTGGCGGCCAACAGAACCACTATACCCACTGATTGTAGTTGCTGGCTAATTGTACAAAATGGACCAACTGAACCCAACTGACCAAAAAGATTCTCCATGAATCTAAAGAGGTGGCAACTAAGACTAAGTGAGTGGATTGTGAGTAACCCTTGAAAGGAGAGGCTACTCACTAACCAGTATGTGAAATGCCAAAACTCTGATAGGTGCACCCTAAGAAGTATTGGCCATTCCTTCTTCAGCCAAGATCATCAAGATGGAATCTAGCATCTTATCATTCACCCGGTCAAGGAATTGATCACTTCCTAGATACTGCAAGACGACATTCAGAATCTCTAGCCTAATATCGGCCCTTGATGCGTTTGCCTACTCGCCAGTAATAATATCCTCAACCTCAACATCTATATGGCCCTCTGGAGTCAGAATACTAGACATTTCTTCAAGCTAATTAGCAGTATCAAGATCAAATGAACCAAACTGACTACTTGATGAATCATTTAGAGATAGAGGTGGAGTAACCCTTAACTGAATCGGAGGAGGAGGTGGTGGTGGGAAACGAATTCGGATCAAACAGACTTGAGATTGTCGCCAAGCTTTAACTCTTCAAACTTTGGCTGAGGTAATAACTAAAAGATTAGTACATGCATGGAATGTGGTATATATGCACAAATTTCAACAATGCATGGTGGGTTAATTACACACAATATAACACATGCAAAGCATGTCTTTCAACCTTATTCCTCCTATCAATCCCGAAGGTATTTTCCTATGATTACCACAAGGATAATAAAGGGTGACCTAGTCTAATCTCACTGGAAAAAGGTACCTAGAAGGGTAAAGTTCTAAGGCTTTCAATAAGAATTTGTAGGAACATATGGAAGTTGATGTTCCTATTGCATCAAGCCTCTTTTGGTGAGTGCTCCACTCAATAGAGTGTCCCTGATTCCTAGCGGGCATGAGTGACACTTTTGTAAGTTTCACAAAAAAAGGTCACCTTAACCTAGTGCTAGTAGAAGAGCGCATCTAGCTACAAAAAATGAGATCAGAAGATAGAGTGTAATAATTTTCCCAAATTATGAAAAAGAAAATGGGTTGAATTAAGTAAATAATTTTTGGTGCTCATCTTAATCTTTTAAAATTTTAAAACAAACCAACATTTTGCAAGCTAAAAGATTATGTTCCCTAGTAGAGTCACCACTGTGAGGTGTTGATGACGTGTGGGTGTCCCTTAGCGCCTTGCAATGGGGCCCATCGAGGTGACTGGTTGATTGGTTTAGGCGTGATGAAATCATTTAATTCAAGTTTGCACATTTTAACCAATTTTATGAATAAAAGAATCGAGACCCAAATCTTGATACAAATGATAGAGTCACAACCCAAGTTTTCTACTTGGGAAAGAGTTTTGGTACGGTTCCCATTGGGTGAAAGACTCATAACTTTTGGATCAGAGATTCGGGTTTCGGATGAGTCACTTATATCTCATTTAGTTAATTCAAAATTACATTTGCCACGTAAAACCGTTTTATTTTCATCATTTAGGGAATTATTGTGAAAATCCTATTTTTCTACACTCTTTCACACTCGATTTATGCGTTTACAATTTATAATAAATCACAAGCAATAACTAGGGGAATAAAAATTACAACGGGGGGAAAATGGGGGAATTGCAAAAGAGCCTATACATTTGTTCTATTTTATGAAACAAAATAAAATAAATCCCATGCATCCACAAAGATTAGCATAGTTTATATCACGTTATAAGTTAACATTTTATTAAGAAAATTGTGATTATGTTAGCGTGGCAGTTTTGCAATCGATAGTGCCCACATGGCTTCTAGGATCGGAGAGAAATAACAAGTCTTCAGCGTATTTTGTTATGAAAACACATTTTAACTTTTATGGGTTGATTTACCAGATTATTAGTGAAAATGATCGCATGGCATATGGTAATGTTAGATTTATTTTACAGGTTAAAAATAAGATCTTTAGATTCTACTTAGAGGCTAATACCCGTACGGGTGGGGTGGGACTTATATAGTTATTGGTGGGGACCTGTATGAGTTTGAAGGGACCTATACGGGTCCTATCTGGTCCTGGGCAGAACCTCAGTTCAACAAATATGACATATTTACATAGATGGAGCAGAATATGAGAATTAACGATAAAATAAATGAGATGTGAGTCTCTTTGAAACTCATGAGCATACCTTTTTTATGTGAATCAACTTTAAAGCGATTCCTATGCTAAGGGAGAGTCTAGCCAAAGTAGAAAATGACATGGTGATTTTAGGACTGTTTAGGTTAGCATTTGTGTGGACAGAACCTCCCTAAATCCTATAAATGAAGCTAGAAATGAATAAAATATGGACAAAACCTCAAGGAATGGGGTTTCTCCCTATTTTATACCTTCTATACCTCAACTATACCCTTTCTATACCTATGAAAACTGCTAGAATTTCATGAACTATATGCTATAATTTCTTTTTTAATTGTCTCTTTCTTATATATGTTGTCTCATTCAAAATGATGTAAAAAGCCTCTATTTATGAGGGGAAATCAAGTCTGAACACAATAAATTGCATTCATGACTGATTTCTCCCAAAAATAGTAAGGATTACCTACCATAAAGCATGTTTATGAAAATAAAGGACCCGTATGGGTCCCTCCTAAGCATATAGGGGACTTGACCCGTACGGGTCCATCAGTGGATCTGTACCACTAAGTATGACCCGTATGGGTCTCTAATGGCAGATTAGGTCTCCAAACTTGGGCAAACTCAATTCTGCAATAGTAGGAACACTTCTGGCTGATGACACCTATAAAAGATTGCATCATCTAGCTCTCATCATCATTTTATGAGAAGGATCATTAAAATCTAGTGCTCACACTTTGCCCTAGGTTAACTAAAAAAGATTGATTGTAGAGATATTGAGTTGGTCCCAGTCTAGTTTTGATATGAACCTGGAGTGGCCTAACTTCTGGGGAAAATATCCTATAAGTGGCTTAACTACTTAAGGAACAAGTCTCCTATATAACTTAGATTGCTAGGGGTTGCCCCTGGAAAGAGAAACTTATTTGCCGGGGGGAATTCACCTGGAAATTGCCTTATGATGGCTTGGGGTGGTGCCCCTAGAATATTTTGTTTACTGGGCAAATGATCCCTCTAACGGTCTAGTTGCTGGGAATGATTCTAGGGGAGGTATCACTCAGATGGTGTCCCTCGAATGGCACCTTTGCTGGGTATGCCCTTTGAATGGTGCCCCTTAGGTGGCATTGTGGTTGGAGAATGCCTTTTTTGCCTATGGAAGCCTTTCCTGGGGTTCCTACACATGATAAATAAAATTGGTTAGTAAAGCTTTGAGACGGCATATCTAAATTTTTGATTGACTTTGTAAAGAATAAAAAATTTTGCCCCTTCAATCAAAAAATTGAGATACGCGGCTCAGGACTTGCCCCGATTAAAAGAAAAGACTGAGTTTAATGATGTGAGATTGGTCCCAACTCTAACAAGGGTACCTCTAGTATGCCCCTTTTACTTGCTGGCACTGTTAGGGAGTGCCCCTAGGGTGTTTGATGATGGGGGGATGCCCCTCGATGGTGCCCCTTTTGGGAGTGCCCCTATGGTTGATGCCCCTAGGGTGTTTGATGATGGAGGGATGCCCCTCGATGCTTCCCCTTTAGATATTGCCCCTAGGGTGTTTAATGATGGGGGGGATGCCCCTTGATGGTGCCCCTAGGGTGGGTTCCCCTATAGTGTTTGATTATAGGGGGATGCACCTTAACTAGATCCACTACTAGGGAATGGAGGGATGCCCCTCGATTGACTTCTTTGCTATGGAGGTGTCTTCCTAGATGAATTTTGTGCTAGGGATTTCCTCTAACATAACATTTCCTTGGTTCGGGCAAGAATATCTTGTCTTGTGGGGATTGTTGCCCCTTGTTGTTTTGATTGCTTGAGGATCCTCCCCTTGAATGAACCTATACATGAAAAGTATTCACGTTACCAGTTGTCTTAGCATGGCTTACCTTAATTCTTGATTGATTTTGTGTAAACAAAAATTTTTGCCCCGTCAATCACGGATCAAGGTGAGCTAGGGGTTTAGCCCCTAATTAGCTTAAAGAACGGGGTTTGAGAAGTGGGGTTTTCCCCAATTTAGATGTGATGTGCCTCTGCTGCTGAGAAGTTTTGGTTTTGCTTGGAAAATTGCCTTAAAATGGGAGGGAGGACCTGTACGCCTGATACTAATTTATATGGCTAAGGAAGCTATTAGATGGGATGCATATGCCTGTTAGGGACCCGTATGGCTGAGAATGGGTTTAAGTGGAACTCGAGTTTAACTAGTGTGCCCCTATAACATTGTTGTGCTTCTCCCTTATGAGAACCTCATCTTGAATCTGAAAAGAGGATGTGTACGCCTTTCATGGATTTGTACAAGTATAGACGAACAGTGTATGCCCAAGTGAGAATATGCTTTTTCTTAATGTTGGATCTGATGCTGGTGCAGGATACTCTTGTGGTAAGTTCAAACCTTCACAAATCAAAACTTAAACTATGCATGATACATGATGTATGAACATTTAGTGGTTGTACTGATGTTTTGCCCCATTTTCAAAATTCATTTGTCATGGAGCGGGAGTGATTGAACTGTGATTCAGACATGTTCTTCAAGAAGCAAGTCCATTTCTTTGAGATGTTGTACATGCTAGAAAGTGGTTGATACCTTGATTTTTCTTATAATTACATAGTTCCTAGAAGGCCTCTCGTACTACTAAGCCTCATATGTATTGATTTTCTAGAACTGCAGTATCTCCTTAGACTCGTACGTCTCTTCTCTGATTTGTGCCCCATATTTAAAGAATTACATGGTATATTTGGTACCCTTTGCCCAAAGGATATTTGCATTGTCATCTTATCCTTCTTCGATTTAAGATAAAGACTTGAATTGCTAGTAAATTGACTAGTAACCAAACTTTCAAAGTTCTAGATCACCAAGAGACTGACCCGAATCAAATTGATGAGTACTACCAAGATTTGTTAGTTGATATTCACACTTTGCACAATATGGGGGGAGTGTGTCTTTAAGATGTCCAAACTATAACATGGTACAAGTTAGATGATGCTAGTGGAACCACTTGGTGCTTTTAATTTGAGTTCTAACTTTTGCATAGACCGATTGATGTGATGCAATCTATTGAGTTGATTTTTGAATTTTCTTTCTTTCTTCTTTTTCTTTTTCTTTTTCTTTTTTTAGTCTTAACTTATGCCTAAACTATCCTTGGCAGCTCAGTTTAGCAGACTTCCTATCTTTTCTTTTTTTCTATTTTTTTGTCATAACTTTTTCCTGAATTGCCCTTTTGGGTTTTCAATCCAACAGACTTTTTCTGACTTTTGCATAAACCTTATTTCTTTTATAGCTTACAGGAGCTTTTATCTTTTGTTGAATAATACATGCATAGTAAAGATAACAACAAAGAGCACAAAATGTAGAAAAAACTGATGTTCACATACTTGCGATCATTTCATCTAAAGACATGCATGCATTCATAAGACCAAGATTCTTATCAAATCATAAAATGTTCATCAATTAAATTTGAGTGCATAGGCGATGGTAATAGTTTCTAATGGTTAACCCTTACCTGCTTTCTGGCCCTTTTACAGATTTTCTAGAAAGCAAGTGACGTTTTTCTCTTGATGCCCTAACTTTTGCCTAAGCCGCCCTTTTCGGGTTTTCAACTTAGTGGGCTTTATTTTTGCATTGGGGAACCCTAATTTTTGCCTGATCGGTTTGTAGAATACCGATCAGTGGTTGCACCCTAATTTTTGCCTGAGTAGTAGAAGACCACTCACCGACTGATTTTTTTATTTCTTTTATTTTTTTTGTGGCGTGCTACTTTTTTATGATTTATTTCTTTTAACTGAGACATAGTAGCGCTTAAGCTTGTCTTGATTCATTAGATTCACGAACTCATTTCCATCTGTGTCTGTGAGCACGGGATTTTGCAGTCCCTCTCGCGAGACGATGATGACGTGTACCCGATTTCAATACCTCAAAATACAAGTTCTCTTCAGAATTTTTATTACCAAAATAATATTCCTTGTGAATTTTATAATTGGTAGAATCCAATTCGGCGTGGCCGATAACGCGTTCGGTAGGAGCTTGAACCGATAATTTGCACCCAAATAATAAATACCCTTTAAAATATTGTTAAAAGTCATAAAGATGCCTTTTTTCCACTATTAAGTCACTTTTCCCGACTTTTTAGGCTTTTTGACCCGTTGGTTGTCGGTATGCTGGAGAATGATGACGCCACCGACATCATTCATGCCGCCGGCGGCATCACCATACCGCCGGCGGCATGAACCATACCGCCGGCGACATGACACAAAAATGATTCCTCCACAGACAGCATGTCGGCCACTTTCGGCGGAATAAGTCAAAAAGGTCTCGAAAAATACCCCAATTTGCCTATAAAAGGCACCTAAAACTGCATTTAGTGGGGGGGACTGAAATTATAGAGGAGAGGAGCTAAATTGGGCAATTAAGAGCTGAAATCGAGAGTAGATTTTAGTGAGATAAGAACTAGAAAAGGCAGGAAAAAGGATTCTAATCCACTTTTCCCGGTTTTTCTTCTTCGAACTCTCTGATTGTGAGCTTAAATCAGTGGGTCTTTGGATTAATTCAATCGGATAGAATTTAGAGACCTAAAACCTTTAAATTAACTACCAAATTATCGTTCCAAGCTCCCCGGAGGCGTTATTGTTCAGTTCACGAAGAGTTGAATTCACTACCCCGAGGTGAAAATCCTGAGTCTCATAGCTCTTCGGCTTTATTATTATTGTTTTACATTTTTTTGTTGATTTGTATTTGCTTTAAGTTTTCAGTTATTTTAACTGCAAACCGCTGCTGCTGCGAGAAATTGAAGTCGCCAGAGACACGTGATGTTGCCGACTGTATCACCCATGTCGCGAGAGACATCGTGGATACGGCCGTTAGCGTCGCATTCCCCGGAGATCTCGTTTTCTCACAGAAACCTTTTTTTTACGGTACTCAGAAAGCCCTGTGCCTGTCAGCATGCTGATGTCGCCCGTGACACAACTGATATCGCCGGCGGCATCATCCATACCGCCGGCGATATCACCTATGTCATCGGCGGCATCAGATGCCCGACGGCGGCATGGCTTTCTGAACAGCAGTAATGCCTTCATTTGTTTCCCAATTAATTTATTTTCTGAAGGTAGGACCTATAGTGCAACGATGGAGGTTCAAAACCTCTTGAAAACAGACCCGCCCCTCGATGAGTGGTATATTCACTTGTAATCTGATTAAAGCAACGACCGAATCTAAAATTTGGATAAAAATGGAATTTCCCCGCAAACGCCATTCAAATCTCGTTTTAGCCATCCAATCGGGCTTTATGATGTTATAAATAAAATATGCCATATCTGTGTCGACTATCCTCTGCAGGTAGATGTATATCGGACATTCGGGTATTACATTTGTTACGTAGAAAATGTACAGGACTGGAAAATCTTGTAATAATTCTATTTTCCGCACTTATTTTTTCCTTACATTTGTAAATGTTTTATTTATCGCTTCAATTGCTTGATAAACGCGAAAACCACAAAATAACTGAAAATACAAATAAATAGGGTGGATTAAACCGATTAAGAAAGAATGAAGTATCCTAACTTGGCCTAATGAAAAGTACATAACATCATCCGAACTCGGAATCTCTACTTAAGGTATGGTCCAACCACCCGGTGGGAAAACCGTACCGAAAATTTCCCGGTTGAGCTGAACCGGGTGGCGACTCTATTCTAAGTACGGGTTTTCGATCTCGTATCTTTTAAGCATTACAATATGCAAAATCATTTTCTTTTCAACCACATCACACTCGTCTCCCCGACGCACAGAAAAGCGGGCCCGCCCGACAGGGCCCGGCCCCGCGCCGCAGCCGCGCATTATCAGCCGTCCGCTCACAGTGGCGACTCTGCTGGGGATTTGCTTTAAACTTGAACCTTCTTTCATAGTTTA
This sequence comes from Euphorbia pulcherrima, assembly GCA_947683365.1. Classification (NCBI taxonomy): domain Eukaryota; kingdom Viridiplantae; phylum Streptophyta; class Magnoliopsida; order Malpighiales; family Euphorbiaceae; genus Euphorbia; species Euphorbia pulcherrima. The sequence continues at coordinate 50,050,435 of CANTUS010000001.1, read as the reverse complement.
AAAGACTTTGATGATGTATTGAAATCATTGGCCAAATTAAAATTTCATTCTTTTCTTATGACGCCTTATCCTCACGCGTGTAGATAGTTCGGTAATTTTAGGTACCCTATTTTACCCGAGAAGCTCACAAAGTATCACTCATGCCCTATTGGAATTGAGGATGCCTAGTGGGTGGATCACTCGTTTTAACCAACACGAAAACTCCTATGACCACGCCCATTCGGGTAGTGATTGAGTAAACGTGGAATCAAGGTAAACGGGAATCTTCTACATCAACAACCCTATACCAAAGCCGCGTTAAAAGCCTTAGCATATCTTTCCCCTTAGGATTACCCAAAACAAATAAAATAATTGGGACGCGCTGCTTTCACCATTACCAGTGAAGCAGCCAAACTCCATCCTACCAAAGAGGTGTTACGCGGGAGTCAAAAGGTTGGAACAGGGTCGATTCGCATGCTAAGTGCTCTATGATCATACACCCCCATGCATCGGCTTTAAGAGCCGAAAATAAATCAACTTACCCTTATCACTTCCACTCATGGAAGAGGTTTAGCAACATGTGTGGGACTTCTCTTGTACCTCCGTTGCGTCACCACATATCGCTATGTATGACGTGAAGTACACTCGTCTCATATATGTTGGAGGGATAAGCCATCACATCATCTCTAACCACATCTACGTGCAGCCATGCGCACTACACGTCACCCCCAGGGCATAAAAAGACATACATACATACCATCCATACCATTTACAACCCATTCATGGTCTGATCTGTGACTTGTGATCCTAAGCAGCCCACCTCTTGAACCAAGACTTTCACAACCAACCATGTCTCTTCCCCATGATGACAACCGTACCTCATCCAGAGGACAAGCTAGCCTTCCCTCCACCGCAGGGGCAACAGCTCACCCGCCGTCTCTTGGATCGGAGATCACCGCTGCTATCATCCAGTTTCTGAACTCCGATCAGTTTAGAAACATCATTCAGGAGATAGTGTATGTATCCGTCAAGAAGGTCTTAGAAAGTCAGGACTTCGACCAAGTCATGCAATCTCCGGGCATGACACCTGATGGCGGTACACTCTGGCAATCACCGCTAACTGCTTACCCTGGACAAAGAGAAGAGGCCCAGAGTCCAATTCTTCCACCATTTTTTAACACCTTACCAACTTTGGTCACCCCATCACAGTTTAAAACTCCCGCTGCCCCGATGCTTCCTCAATACGACCAAGTCATGCAACCCAACGTTGAAGACTTCTTACGTCAATTGATGATAGCAGACTGCTCTCAAGAGGAAAGGGTCCAAACAGAGAAAGACCAGTTCTTTCAATACACTGAATCACCCACACCCACACCTCAAATCATGATGGACCAAGGAACCTATCAGAAGTCGGCACCTGTTACCATTATTCGGCCAAACAACGGTCTTAAGTGTAGAACCAATCCGTGGAAACTGCCACTTAATGTAATCTTCACCGGGTTGAAGGAAGCTGGGATTCTTAAACCTCTCCACGAATTCAATCTCCCCTTGAGAGAAGAAGGAAAAGGCTTTTGCAGATATCACATGTTGTCAGGTCATAACACCAACCAATGCAAAGCTTTGGTCCGTACCATCCAACGACTGGTGGATGAAAAGAAGATTACCGACCCTGAAAGGGCATCCTACCCTTTACCAGAGTCTGGCAATCGGACACGGACGATTAATCCTAGCTTTTCCAAACAACGGAAAGCTCCTCAAGATCTCATCAAGGCCATCTACTCAAATGGTGGGGGAAAATCACGCTCTGATGGTGAGGACGAAGAATCCCGATTTGCGATTCTTGGAGTTCAGACCTTTTAGCTCCATGAGCCACTTCCATTTTTCTTACTTGTGATTGTGTTGTACCCTTTGATCAGCGTCTTCATATGAGCATACGTACGACGCTTTCAGTATGTAAGAAATTTTTATTAAATGGAATTAAATTGAGTACATTATGTGGTAATCAAATCCAATAATTTAAACCCTGTCAAACACATGAGGGATAATAAAGTGCTTAAAGACCGTGATAATGTTTTTGCTCAATAATCGGATTGTTGAAACGCCATGGGTCCCTTCTAGAATTGACTCAACGGCCCTACATCGGTGCACCATCAAGCCACCAAAGAAGTATTAATCGGTCCCCCGAAATAGAAAATCAAGGCTTACACCCAACGGAGCCCAGCCTCCATCAAACAAACATCGTAGCCAAAATCTCATACCAACATCACCACCAAGAACACGACCAAATTTGAAGATAAACACATCTTCACTCGGTATAAATCAACCCCATCAAACCCTTCGGCTAACAAAGGTCAGGGGGCAACCACTTCCAAAGACACCAAGTATAAAGGCAAACACCTTCATCCCACAAGCCACGAAGACGATTGTGCAACAAATGTCGCAATCGGCTTACCAAATGAACCAACAAGGCAAACAACCACTACAAAGGCACCAAACAAAAGGTCCTTAAGCCGAACATCACTTGTTCACAACCCATCACCCCTAACACATAATACGAGTCTGCAGACCCCGAATTGAAGGATCAATCAAAATAGCGATCAGGACGACAATCAAACCAATCGATGAAGCCTTGGAGGAAGCGCCAAAAACTCCCGTAAACTAAACGGCTTGCAACAAGGTCAGCCAAAAGCTCCCGACGTAACTCTGAAGGTCAGAATGAACTGGGTGATCCAGGCGAAAATAAAACGGGCACCAAGGAACTTGGAGAATCTGCAAAAGCACAACTATGCACACAAAAGCAAATCAGATATCCTATGCCCTTTCCAAGAGTCATAAACCCAGCACTGAAAAGTTTGAGACCTTCCGGTACTAAGGTTAAGTTCAGATCAGATTGAAGAGACCATCGTATGATCGGTAATGGCACCAAATAAGCGAGGCTGTTAGAATTATGAGCGTAGACAAGAAGCGAATTCATCGATCTAGCCGACCAAGACAAGCTTAAGCATTATCAGGTCTAAACAAAAGAAATAAATCAGAAAAAGCGGCACACTAAAAAATATATATACAATAATCGCCCGCCTGTCGTTCTTCTATTGACTGGGCAAAAATTAGGGTTACACCCGACGGTCGGTACCCTGCAAACCGGCTGTACAAAAATTAGGGGATAAGTCAATAATGCCTGTTGAACTGAAAACCCGAAAAGGGCGGTTCAGACAAAAATTAAGGCAGGAGAGAAAAACAATAAGATGTTAACTTGAAAACCTGTAAAGGCTGGTTAACACCAGGGGTCCCATTAATGAAAATGATTGCCAACATCTTGTACTCAAATTAAATTCACTCGATAAAAGGGTCTTTCATATTGGAACATTTGTACTTGTGATTATGTGAATGCCTGGCAATCGAAGGATGAAAACATCACAAGTAAGCTTAATCGAAGACACTACGCGATCAAAGGTCGGAATAAAATCTGTTAAGGCGAAAACCCGAAAGGATAGTCCATGCAAACCGTGGGACCAAATTGGAGCCCAAAATCTATGTTCACCGGGCTTTGCGGAAACCCCCACAGCTTTTGGTTATGGGTTGCCATGACGAAAACGGACGGAAGGGTCAAAAACAGGTTGCTGGAAGATTGAAGCCGCCGGCGATATAGGATCAATTTGGACGACTTGGGTCATGCCGCCGGCGGCATAGGGTCAACTTTCTGGGCGGCATCAGAAGCATTTCAGCCATTTCAGACCTGTACAAAAACTGTAAACAATCCTACGCTACATTCCCAATGACTTGTCAAAACAGCAATTCATTTTTATGAAGGCCCGAGGGCACAAATTGCTCAAATTGTATCGAATACTCTGGCCCATAACAAAAATATCAAAACCCCAATGTGTCGGAGGTACAAACAAGAACAAGGCAAAACAAAAAGGAAAAGCAAAACTAAGCATATCCACCACTACCGGCTGGACGTGATGAAACGTCATCGGGACTTGCGAACCAATCGTCAACATCGTCTGCCTCTCTTCCCTCCGTCATGGGAACGCTACTAGACTCCTCAGCCGCGGTAAACGCACGTCGGCCGGCAGACTTCTTGACCCCCCTACGACTAGTACCCCCAGGATGCGCACGGTCCAGATTCTGCTTACTTCTCTGTTCTTGAGCGGTGGCCGCCAGCTGTCCCTCGAGATCGCTCACACGGCGCTGTAGAGCTGCAGTCTCCTCCTCATACCGCCGCCGGGCCGCGTCAGCATCAGACATAGAAAGGGCTAAAAAATCCTGCAAACCAGAGAAAGTATCAGCCTTGCATATCATGCATAACATCCATACATATATCCCATATTAACATGTGCATGAAATACCTGAACAAGAAGCGATTGCCCAATGAGGGTATCCCGAAGAACAAAATTGTTCTCCGCCAGCTGCTCCACATGACTCCGCGCCACCTAGAAAATCCAAAAAGCATACCCTTAGACACCCACTTCTAAGACTTAATAAGAAAATAATTATTAGGTCTTACGTAGGTAGTATCTTCAGGCATGAAAATCGGGGCTTGCCGGCTCAAGCCAACATTCCTATGAGTGAATTCGCCTCGAGAGTTCATCAACAGGAAGGTGGTTTCCAACGGATTAACCAATCTCCCCTCCACGAAGTTTATGCCCTCCGACGCACCATAATGACGGGTCCCACTTTGGTCATCACGGCCCCTCTTTCTCGCAGGCTCCTGCAAAATGTAAAAGTCACACGTCAACAACGTCCCTAAGCGACTTCAAAATCATACACACAAACACAATCATACCCCGAAAGAACGTGGCTCCCCTTGGGACATCGGCACGCTCCCGCCAGCTACGCCCGCACCTACCTCATCCTCCCCCTCAGGGTCGACCGCAACGTCCCCTTCCAGCGCTTCATCTTCATCATCATCATCATCATCATCATCCTCCACAACGCCTCCGAGGCGCCTCTTTTCGTCCTCCAATCGTTGCTCGTTATGATACTCAATTGTATCGTCGCCATGGATACGAGGACACACGGGGAGCAGACGCTGAAAAAGCCGTTCATAGAGGCCAGGAACGCTAGGGATCACTCGGCCGTTCCCTTCAATATAATCGGCTTTATCGGCCTCTGCAGAAATCACCAAATGAGGCCACCACAAGCCCCGCGGAGGATCGGCAGGCACCGGTCTAGCAGCAACCGGAAGGGACCTCCAACCCCGAACGCGCTCGCCCAGATACCACTGCTGGGACAGGGGGCACTCAATCACAAACCGGCGGTCATCCACCTCCCTCCGAACCCGTGCGACCTCAGCCAAGTTCTCCACCCCATCGAACGGGTCCAAGACGAGCTACATCAAAACAACCAACATAAGTCCATAGACCAAATAAATAAATAAATAAATAAAAAAAAAAAAAAAATCGCGTACCGAACTCAATCGTACGCTTCTGAGGACCTCCCTATACAGCGTAGGATACTTGGCCTTCCCACCGATGCACCCGCACCAGCGGGCAAGGAAATGAGAGTCCGGTGGCACAACCGTCTTAAACTCCATCGGCGGAAGGATCTGATGCTCGAATGCCCAAGCCTGCACAAATAACGATCAACCAATCCAAAAAAACGTCATGCAAGAAACGAGAACACATGCTATCAAAGAGAATATCTACAAAAAGTGATACCTGGAGTAGCAGATGGCAAAGGCGAAGGGCTTTTTCATTCTTCCGGGCTCCCACATCCAGCCCGTGGTACATTTGGGCCAAGATGGCCCTCGGCCAATTCTTCCTCCTGATTCCCGGCACATCTTCCACCGCGGTTATAAGTATGTAGTTGATCTTACTCCCCGAGATTGGGAAGAACAGCACGGTAAGTAGTGAGATCACAAAGGAACGGACACATGCCTCCCTTTCCTCCTCAGGCACCACATCCACCTGGGTCCAATAACGGTACAACGCACCATAGGACAGCCGCCCAGAAACGGGCTTCAGTCCGAACAACTCCTTTACCCGCCTCACCACGGGCTTCTCAACATGGTACTTATCCATGTAGACGTCAAAATGGATAACCTCGTCCGTCCAAGGAAGGCCGGTCATGGCTACCACATCAGAAGGGGTAATTGTAACTTCCCCAAAGGGGAGATGGAAGGTGTGGGTAGTCTCGGACCACCTTTCAGTCAATGCCGTTACTGAAGAATGAGGTAGCTTAGGCATCAACATAGGCATGATTCGAGCCAAATCCCCAAACCCCGTCTCGTTAATCGCAAGCGCAAGCTCGGGATCATTCTCTAAAATGTGATGCCACCACTCACCGATGGTGCCAATCCCTCCTGTGTAAGTCAATTCGTATGGCTGCAAAATCGAAAGCAAAACGAATCAATTCTGTGCATTTCTGTCAAAAAGACTGCTGATGTTGCCTGTGTTAAGAGCGATATCGCCGGCGGCATCAGCTCATACCGCCAGCGGCATGGCTCATGTCGCCGGCGGCATCAGCTTCAACAGAAGCGACATCAGACTCCCATAAAGCCTTTGCCAAAGGCTGATGTCGCCAGCAACAACATTGATGTCGCCAACGGCATCACTCATGCCGCCAGCGGCATCACTCTACGCGGGCAGAACCTGTTTTCTCCCTAAATCGCACCCATCGTGCCAAAAATCACAATCAATCAAACAACAAGGCGAAAACCGATCCTAAAGCATGCAATGACTGAGATATTCCACATTTTAAACCCCTATAATAGCATGTTTTCAAATCTAAAGCAAAATCAAATCAAATTCAAAAAGGAGTAATTCGGGTTTTTGTGGGATTACCTGGATATAACAGAGATGTTTCTCCTTCTCCGGAGTCAGGTTGGTGATAGGAGAGTTAATACCATAGCCATACATTTTTGCCGTCTCCTTAAGGCCGTATGCAGTGGGAACGGAAAGGATTTTCAATCCCTCGACGGAAGAATCGGGCAGGCTCTCCCTAGCCTTGGATTTACCCCTAAAAGCCTTGCTAATCCTCTTCATGATTTGAAAAAGCAAAGATAGAAATCAAAGGGCTTTGGGAAAGAAGAGAAGGGATACGGTTTTGAGAGAGAATGGGGAAGAAAAGAGTTCCAATCTCTTTTTAAACTGCCGCGCGGGATTCGAGGAGTTTTAATTAATCTGAAACTGTCCCTCCATGCCGCCGGCGATATCAGCCCATGCCGCCGGCGACATCACTTAAACCGCCGGCGATATCAATGCCTCATTTAGTTCAAATTTTGAAAATTATCTGACAGTCAAAGCTGCCACGTGGCATCCATACCACCGGCGATATCAGCCCATGCCGCCGGCGACATCACTTAAACCGCCGGCGATATCAACGCCTCATTTAGTTCAAATTTTGAAAATTATCTGACAGTCAAAGCTGCCACGTGGCATCCATACCACCGGCGACATCAGTCCATGCCGCCGGCGACATCACTCAGGCCGCCGGCGACATTGCCGCATTTAGTTCAAACTTAGAAATTATCTGACCAGTCAAAGCTGCCACATGGCATCCATACCGCCGGCGACATAAACTCATGCCGCCGGTGATATCAGTCATGCCGCCGGCATTGTTGCCCCTCCAAACTAGGTCTTTAGGACGAAAGCCCAACCGAAGGGCGATCTCGTCAGAATGAGCCCAACCGAAGGGCGATCACTTCAGAAGGAGCCCGACCGAAGGGCGACCTCTTCAAAACGAGCCCAACCGAAGGGCGATCTCTTCGAAACAAGCCCGACCGAAGGGCGACCTCTTCAAAACGAGCCCAACCGAAGGGCGATTTCTTCGAAACAAGCCCGACCAAAGGGCGATCTCATCAAAACGAGCCCGACCGAAGGGCGACCTCTTCAAAACGAGCCCAACCGAAGGGCGATCTCTTCGAAACAAGCCCGACCGAAGGGCGACCTCTTCAAAACGAGCCCAACCGAAGGGCGATCACTTCGAAACAAGCCCGACCAAAGGGCGATCTCGTCAAAACGAGCCCAACCGAAGGGCGATCTCATCAAAACAAGCCCAACCGAAGGGCGATCTCGTCAGAATGAGCCCAACCGAAGGGCGATCTCATCAAAACGAGCCCGACCGAAGGGCAATCACTTCAGAACAAGCCCAACAGAAGGGCGATATCTGCAAAGTGAAAGTCCGACCAAAGGGCGATCTCGTCAAAACGAGCCCAACCGAAGGGCGATCTCATCAAAACGAGCCCAACCAAAGGGCGATCTCGTCAGAATGAGCCCAACCGAAGGGCGATCTCATCAAAACGAGCCCGACCGAAGGGCAATCACTTCAGAACAAGCCCAACAGAAGGGCGATATCTGCAAAGTGAAAGTCCGACCAAAAGACAATCACCATACCAAACCGAAAGCCCGGCCGAAGGGCAACCTCTTCAAAACGAGCCCAACCGAAGGGCGATCTCTTCGAAACAAGCCCGACCGAAGGGCGACCTCTTCAAAACGAGCCCAACCGAAGGGCGACCTCTTCAAAACGAGCCCAACCGAAGGGCGATCTCTTCGAAACAAGCCCGACCGAAGGGCGACCTCTTCAAAACGAGCCCAACCGAAGGGCAATCTCTTCAGAATGAAAGCCCAACCGAAGGGCAAATCTCCTCAGAATGAAAGCCCAACCGAAGGGCAATCTCTTCCATTCGAAAACCCAACCGAAGGGCGACCTCATCAAAATGAGCCCGACCGAAGGGCGATCTCTTCGAAACAAGCCCGACCAAAGGGCGATCTCGTCAAAACGAGCCCAACCGAAGGGCGTTCTCATCAAAACGAGTCCGACCAAAAGACAATCACCATACCAAACCGAAAGCCCGGCCGAAGGGCAACCTCTTCAAAACGAGCCCAACCGAAGGGCAATCTCTTCAGAATGAAAGCCCAACCGAAGGGCAAATCTCCTCAGAACGAAAGCCCAACCGAAGGGCAATCTCTTCCATTCGAAAACCCAACCGAAGGGCAATCTCTTCAGAATGAAAGCCCAACCGAAGGGCGACCTCTTTAAAGTAAAACGTCCGACCAAAGGACAATCACTATATGAAGTGAAAAGCCCGACCGAAGGGCAAACTCCCCACGAACTGTAAGTCCGACCAAGGGACGAACAGTAGACAAAGTATAAATCCAACCAAAGAACAAACAGTCAACAAAGCGTGAGTCCGACCAAGGGACGAACAGTCGACGAAGCGTAAGCCCGACCAAGGGGCAAAAAATCAACGAACTGTAAGTCCAACCGAAGGACAATCACTGTACCAAATGAGAGCGCGACCGAGGGGCAAACCTCTTTATTCAAAGCAGGAGCCCGACCAAGGGGCAAACCTCTTTATTCAAGGCAGGAGCCCGACTAAGGGGCAAACCTCTTTATTCAAGGCACAAGTCCGACCAAGGGACAAGTTCTCTACGAGGCACAAGTCCGACCAAGGGACAAATTCTCTACGAGGCACAAGTCCGACCAAGGGACAAATTCTCTACGAGGCACAAGTCCGACCAAGGGACAAATTCTCTACGAGGCACATGTCCGACCAAGGGACAAATTCTCTACGAGGCACAAGTCCGACCAAGGGACAAATTCTCTACGAGGCACATGTCCGACCAAGGGACAAATTCTCTACGAGGCACAAGTCCGACCAAGGGACAAATTCTCTACGAGGCACAAGTCCGACCAAGGGACAAATTCTCTACGAGGCACAAGTCCGACCAAGGGACAAATTCTCTACGAGGCACATGTCCGACCAAGGGACAAATTCTCTACGAGGCACAAGTCCGACCAAGGGACAAATTCTCTACGAGGCACATGTCCGACCAAGAGACAAATTCTCTACGAGGCACAAGTCCGACCAAGGGACAAATTCTCTACAAGGCACAAGTCCGACCAAGGGACGAACAGTCGACAAAGCGTAAGTCCGACCAAGGGACGAACAGTCGACAAAGCGTAAGTCCGACCAAGGGACTAACAGTCGACAAAGCGTACGTCCGACCAAGGGACAAACAAACGACAAAGCGTACGTCCGACCAAGGGACAAACAAACGACAAAGCGTATGTCCGACCAAGGGACAAACAAACGACACAGCGTATGTCCGACCAAGGGATAAACGATCAACAGAGCGTAGGTCCAACCAAGAAACGAATAGTCGACAGAGCACAAGTCCGACTAAGGGACAAATAGTAGACAAAGTATAAGTCCGACCAAAGGACAAAAGATCAACAAAGCTTAAGCCCGACCAAGGGACAAACGATCAACAGAGCGTAGGTCCGACCAAGGGACGAATAGTCGACAGAGCATAAGTCCGACCAAGGGGCAAACAATCGCAGAACATAAGCCCGACCAAGGGGCAAACCAGTCATCCTTCAGGTATCATTCCTATCCCTTGCTCTTTCGTGTGATCATACTGACCTGTGTCAGCAGTGATCTCCCGAGGGGCAGCCTGTGGGCACGGGATTTTGCAGTCCCTCTCGCGAGACGATGATGACGTGTACCCGATTTCAATACCTCAAAATACAAGTTCTCTTCAGAATTTTTATTACCAAAATAATATTCCTTGTGAATTTTATAATTGGTAGAATCCAGTTCGGCGTGGCCGATAACGCGTTCGGTAGGAGCTTGAACCGATAATTTGCACCCAAATAATAAATACCCTTTAAAATATTGTTAAAAGTCATAAAGATGCCTTTTTTCCACTATTAAGTCACTTTTCCCGACTTTTTAGGCTTTTTGACCCGTTGGTTGTCGGTATGCTGGAGAATGATGTCGCCACCGACATCATTCATGCCGCCGCCGGCATCACCATACCGCCGGCGGCATGAACCATACCGCCGGCGACATCATCATGTCGTCGGCGACATGACACAAAAATGATTCCTCCACAGACAGCATGTCGGCCACTTTCGGCGGAATAAGTCAAAAAGGTCTCGAAAAATACCCCAATTTGCCTATAAAAGGCACCTAAAACTGCATTTAGTGGGGGGGACTGAAATTATAGAGGAGAGGAGCTAAATTGGGCAATTAAGAGCTGAAATCGAGAGTAGATTTTAGTGAGATAAGAACTAGAAAAGGCAGGAAAAAGGATTCTAATCCACTTTTCCCGGTTTTTCTTCTTCGAACTCTCTGATTGTGAGCTTAAATCAGTGGGTCTTTGGATTAATTCAATCGGATAGAATTTAGAGACCTAAAACCTTTAAATTAACTACCAAATTATCGTTCCAAGCTCCCCGGAGGCGTTATTGTTCAGTTCACGAAGAGTTGAATTCACTACCCCGAGGTGAAAATCCTGAGTCTCATAGCTCTTCGGCTTTATTATTATTGTTTTACATTTTTTTGTTGATTTGTATTTGCTTTAAGTTTTCGGTTATTTTAACTGCAAACCGCTGCTGCTGCGAGAAATTGAAGTCGCCAGAGACATGTGATGTTGCCGACTGTATCACCCATGTCGCGAGAGACATCGTGGATACGGCCGTTAGCGTCGCATTCCCCGGAGATCTCGTTTTCTCACAGAAACCTTTTTTTTTTACGGTACTCAGAAAGCCCTGTGCCTGTTAGCATGCTGATGTCGCCCGTGACACAACTGATATCGCCGGCGGCATCATCCATACCGCCGGCGATATCACCTATGTCATCGGCGGCATCAGATGCCCGACGGCGGCATGGCTTTCTGAACAGCAGTAATGCCTTCATTTGTTTCCCAATTAATTTATTTTCTGAAGGTAGGACCTATAGTGCAACGATGGAGGTTCAAAACCTCTTGAAAACAGACCCGCCCCTCGATGAGTGGTATATTCACTTGTAATCTGATTAAAGCAACGACCGAATCTAAAATTTGGATAAAAATGGAATTTCCCCGCAAACGCCATTCAAATCTCGTTTTAGCCATCCAATCGGGCTTTATGATGTTATAAATAAAATATGCCATATCTGTGTCGACTATCCTCTGCAGGTAGATGTATATCGGACATTCGGGTATTACATTTGTTACGTAGAAAATGTACAGCACTGGAAAATCTTGTAATAATTCTATTTTCCGCACTTATTTTTTCCTTACATTTGTAAATGTTTTATTTATCGCTTCAATTGCTTGATAAACGCGAAAACCACAAAATAACTGAAAATACAAATAAATAGGGTGGATTAAACCGATTAAGAAAGAATGAAGTATCCTAACTTGGCCTAATGAAAAGTACATAACATCATCCGAACTCGGAATCTCTACTTAAGGTATGGTCCAACCACCCGGTGGGAAAACCGTACCGAAAATTTCCCGGTTGAGCCGAACCGGGTGGCGACTCTATTCTAAGTACGGGGTTTCGATCTCGTATCTTTTAAGCATTACAATATGCAAAATCATTTTCTTTTCAACCACATCACACTCGTCTCCCCGACGCACAGAAAAGCGGGCCCGCCCGACAGGGCCCGGCCCCGCGCCGCAGCCGCGCATTATCGGCCGTCCGCTCACAGTGTCCATGAGCTTAATTCCTCCCATGCCAAGGACTTTCTTAACCACGAATGGTCCTACCCAATTAGGCCTAAACTTGCCCCTAGAATTAGTCTTTACTTGGTATAGCTATTTGAGAATGAGATCACCTACCTTTGAGGGGTTGATTTAGGTAAGCTTGGGTCATTTAGTGTTATAATGAATAGGTTCTTCTCTTTTGTGAAAGAAGGAGGTCATGTTATTATGGGGAAGGTTCTCCTTCTTGTGGAAGGAGATCACGTTATTATGAAGGCTGGGGATCATTATGCAGGGTGAGCGGTCTTCTTTCTTTTGAAAAAATGGAGAAAGCATATTTGGAGGGATATTTTGATGGGAATATAGGTCCAAGGGAGGTACCTACATTGACAAGCATGCCCATTTATTGTATGTGATGGTTTATCCTTTTGAAGGTTTTGGAAGAGCATTGGATTTAAGCTTTCATTAATTCTGGATTTGTGTTGTTAGATCTTTTCCTTCAAAGGTGCTTTTGATGTGGAGTGTGTCTTCCTTGTTTTCCTGTTAGGCTCTTGGTTTTCTTTCTTAGTGATGTGTATCTTCCTCCCCCCCTCATGGAAAAAGATGAGCAAAGACCTAAGGCTATCATGTTTGTTAAGCACTTTTCATCTCTCTTTTTTTGTGGTAAGTTTAACCATTGGAACCTTATGCCATTGCGATGTACTCAAATTCAATTTCTTTAATAAATATGATGAAATTCTTAAGAATGTTGATTTTGTTAGTGCATGATATCTTAAAGAATGAAATACTCAAACATGATGATAATGCATCAATTTATTCGTGATGTGCTTTATAAGTGGCATTGTTTGCATCAAAATGCTAGCAACGTTAAAAGGTTACCTAATCCTTGAAATCATCCTCCATATATGAAGGGTCTTCTTCTTTAATCTTTGTAAGATCCATCGGTGAATTGGTAGTCTCCCAATCCTGAGCTTCTACTTGTATTGGCACTAGTCCTCTTTGTGCTTCATCAAGGTCCTCTAATTCCTCAATTCTTTCTCACTTTTTAGCCCTTTGATAAGTGGTTATATGTGATTGAGGAGGACTGGTTCCCTTATACTTCTCTATGCTAGGCATACTAAAGTCATCAAGGACCCGACCCTCTCCCTTTGAGGCTTAAATGGGATGGGAAGGTTGTTGAGCAATCATGATGGCAGCAAGCAACTTTTGAAGTAATTCTTGCAGTTCTAAGGACAAAAATGATGCTCCTTTATGAGTAGCCACACCGAAGGGTAAACCTATTGATTGAGAAAAGGTCGTCCCCTTAGGTGTGGCTACAAAATTGGGACCTTGGCTAGATCCCCTAAACTAAAATATTGTTGGCACAAATCCTTAGCTAGGATGACCAAATTGGCCATCTGTTGGTTGAACTGTCGAACCTACTGACTGAAATGGCTAGCTGAACTAACCAAGCAGACCAACTGAACCTAACTGACCAAACTAACTGAACGATCCTCCTTAGACTTGAATAGGCGATAAGTGAGATTGAGTGAACTGGATTTGGAACAATGGGATATGAGCAACCCTAGATGGGGTAGGCTACCCACTAACCAGTGCTTAAACTGATGGAACTAGAGTAGTGTCAAATTGAGAAGTATTGGCCACCCTCTCTTAGGCCAATATTGCCCTTATTGAAGCCAACATTTTATCATTCACGAGGTCAACAAACTGACTACTTCCCATGAATTATGAGGCGCCATTTGCAATCTCTGGCCTAATATCGGTCCTTGATGAATTTTCCTCCTCCATAAAACTAGCATCCTCAAACTTGACACCCACAAGTCCATCATGGGTCAAAATATAAGACATCGCCTTAAGCTGATGAGTAGTATTGAGATCAAACTAACTGCTAGATAGACCACTCAGAGATGGGACCTTAACCCTTGACTTAATCAGAGAAGGTGGAGGGAGCACTGGAACGCGGACCAAACAGACTTGAGAATGCTTTTAACCTTTGACTCTTGTTAGAGCAGGAACCCAAATACCAGTACATGTATGGGTTTGGTTATGCATGCACAATTTACAACAATGCATGGTGAGGTTAATTACAAGGGAAAATACAACACAACACATGCGAGCGCGTCTTCCAACCTTATCCCTCCCGTCGATTCTTAAGGTATTTTCCTTTTATTACCACGAGGATAATAAAGGGCGACCTAATCTAATCTCACCCAAAAAAGGGTACCTAGTAGGATAAAGATTCTAAGCCTTTTGATAAGAACGGTGTAGGGATGTAATAAAAGTTTATGTAGTAGGTTATCATCGCATCAAGCCGCTTTTGAAGGGAGATGACAATGAGTGCTCCACCCACTTGGATGTCCCCAATTACTGGCGAGCATGGGTGACACCTTCGTAAGTTTCGTTGAAAAAATAGGGCACCCTAACCTAACACTGGGTGAAGAGCTCATTTAATTCAAGAGAGAAGAAGGTGAGAAGATAGAGTGTAATAATTTTCCTAAATGAAGAAAAAGAAACTGGGTTGAATTAAGTAAATGATTTTCAGGGCTGATCTAAATCTTTAAAGCTTTTCAAAAAAACAAACCAAAGTTTTACAAGTTAAAAGATTATATTCCCCAGCAGAGTCGTCACTGTGAACTTTCGGTGGTCGAAGATATGTGGATCTCCCTTGGCACCTTACGGTGGGGTCCACTAGGGGTTGGTTCATTTAGGCGTGATAGAACCATTTAGTTCAAGTTTGCTCATTTTAAATAATTTTAATGAATAAAAGAATCGAGACCTAAATCTCGATACAAATAATAGAGTCACCACGCAAGTTGTCTACTTAGGAAAGAGTTTTGGTACGGTTCCCAGTGGGCGGGAGACTCATTCCTTTTGGATCAGAGATTCGGGTATCGGATGAGTCACTTATTTCTCATTTAGTTAATTGAAAATTACATTCGCTGCGTAAAATTGTTTTCTTTTAATCATTTGGGGAATTACTATAGAAATCCTATTTTTCTAAACTTTTTCACACTCGATTCTTATGTTCAACAATTTACAATAAAGCACAAATAATAAAGGGGGAAATAAAATTACAACTAGGGGAAAATGGGGGAATTGCAAGGGAACCTACGCATTTGTTCTAAGTTATAAAACAAAAATTACTAAATTTGCCTACATCCACAAAGATTAGCACAATTATGGCACATCATAAGTCAGCGTTTTGTCAGGAAAAATGTGATTATATTAGTATGGTGCTTTTACGATTGATAGTGCCCGGGCGGCTTCTAGGATCGAGAAGAAATAACGGGTCTTCAACGTATTTTATTATGAAAACACATTTTAACTTTTCGTAGGTTGATTTATCGGATTATTAGTAAAACTGATCGCATGGCAAATGATGATGTTAGTTCATTTTACAGGATTAAAAGCAAAAATGGGTTCTTCCTGGGGGCCAGTACCCGTATGGCTATTGGTAGGACCCGTACGGGTCTTATCTGGTCTCGGAGAGAAACTCAGTTAAGTAAAAATAGCATATTTATGGAGAAAGAATAGAATAAAATAGGATTTCCTTCCATATGGGTATGGCATACCAATTTAATATCCTTAACGACATAACGGTACCAACAAGGCCTATATGGGTTATTACCAGACCTAAAACAAAATTAAAGGAGCAGATGGAATTAAATAGATGGAGAATGACAATAAAATAAATGAGATGTGAGTCTCTTTGAAACTCAAGAGTGTACCTCTAGGCAGTGAATCCACTTTGGAGTGATCCCAATACAGAATGGAAGCTTTGTCAAAGTAGAAGGATGTATGAAGGATTTAGAACTATTTTAGGTGAGTGTTTATGTGGACAGAACCTCCCCTCAATCCTAAAATGAAGCTAGAGAGAAATAAAATGTGGGCAAAATCCTTGTAGAAAGGTTTTCTCCCTATTTTATCTCTTCTATACCCCAACTATACTCTTATAATAACCTCAAAAACTTGCTAGAATTATTTCCCTATAGTAGTATTTTATTCTCATATGTTTCTCTTATCTTTCTTCTTCCCAAAATGTGAAGAAATGCTTCTTTTATATAGGTGAAAAACGTGTGTGAACGCTTTAAATGCTATTTATTGCTGATTTTATGCATTTACGGATGATTTTAAGCATTAAAACATACTGTTTGGGCATCGGGAGGACCCTGTACGGGTGGCCTGGGACCTGTACGGGTCCTAGTAGGACTGGTATTGACAATTTTGTTAGATTTTGGACCAGTATGGATAGGTTGGACTTGTACTGGTCAGGGAGGATCCATACGGGTCAGACCGGGTTGACCCATACGCACCAGGTTGACCGGTCTGACTGGTTTCGATTGAAAATGACCGAAATCGATCGATTTTGATCAGATTTGACCAATTTTGACCCAAACTAACTTTTTTAGGGATCTAGGCATCGATTTTCTATTAGGTTTGACAAAGCTTGACTAAACAACATTGAAACCACTTCGAGTAGACAACACCTGTAGAAGAATGCATCATATAGCTCACATCATCGTTTCGTGAGAAGGACTGTTAAAATCTAGTGCTCATAATTATGATGAACTCATTGGTAATTGCCTAACTTAAGAGCTATCCATGGAGAGATACAGCCAATAAGAGAAGAGGCCTGAGAAATAGAAGAAGCGATTTCACTGAAGGCAGACTCATCCATAACAGAGTCCTCCAAATTAGAAAAATAATCAAAACCTTCTTCCTACAAAAATGATGACATGGCCATGCTGGCCAGAAGATTTGATAAAGTCCTTAGAAAGGAAGAAAGAAGATCAAGAAGAAGGTTCAGAAAGCCTGACTCTAGAAAATGGAAAGAAAGCAGCTCTAAGACGAATAAGTAAAAAATGGGTCTGGAAAAAAAGAAAGATCAAGAGAAAGAGATTAGCTGCTTTAAATGTGGAGAAAAAGGACATTTTAAGGTAAATTTTCCTAAGCTCAAAAAGGAGAGGAGACATAAAAATAAGACAATGGCGGCCATATGGAGCAATAGCGAAGATAGCATTAGTTCAACATCTTTGAAAGGAAAGGAAACTACTAATTGTGCATTCAAGGCACTAACAGAGCCAGAGGTAGAACCATCTAGAAGAGAAACAGCTGAGAAGATCACTGAGTAAACATGTGAATCAGAGTTAGAGTCAGCCAATACTGAGGTAAACTCTTACTCTAATCATTTTTTTAACAATGATCTTGCTACAGCTCTAGGCATTGTAATCAACAACGTAAGGAAGAATGCTAAGGACATAAAATCCCTTCAAAGGCAAGTAATAGAGTTGACAAAAGATGCTAAAGCAATGGCATAAGACATCAATCTCATAAGAGGCACATAGCACATAGACACTGTTGAAGAGAACTTCCTCAAAAATCAAGTCCAAATTTTGAGTGCAAATGTGTTTGGATTAAAGAGAGAGCAAACCTTGCTGAACGAAGCTACTGCAAGAAATCCAAGGGCAGCTCATGGAAGAAATCTAGAATCCTCTAATTAAAGAAGGAACTCAAATCCAGCCTTTGGAAGACATTTGAAATCTTTAAAACAAAAGAAATTCTGGAAGTAGCCCCAAGCACAAAAGCATAATGCTCCACCGGGTAAAAGAACTCAAACTTATAGATACACAGCTGCTCAGAAGGGAAAAGTTGTTGTAGTCTATGATGATCAACCTACCAAGGAAAAGAAAAACTACAAAGTAGAAGTTTCTCCTCCAGCCAACTACAGATTCAAACCAAACAATCAAGTCTGGATCTATCCAAAGTAGGGTACTCTGGAGACTATAGGAAGAAGGATCTTCAAAAGATTGCAGAGAAGCTCAAGCAGAACAAACCAGTTATTGGGTACAGGTTTTATGGGGAAAATAACCATATTACTAAACAATCTAGATTTAAAAATGGTTATTATGATATCATCCTTGGCCTGAAATGGTTGATAACCCGAGTGGACCCAAATCTGATTGGGTACCCAAACCCACTTGATCTATTTTGCACATATTCCTTAGGTCCACTAAAGATCAACAAAATGGTACATTGATAGTGGATGCTCAAGGCACATGACTAGTGATGAAAAACCCTTCATCACTTTAATTTGGAAGAAAGGTGAAAAAGTAAGCTTTGGAGATAATAAAAATGGACAAGTCATTGGGCATGGAACCATTGTATCTAAACTAAAGATAGAAGATGTCTCACTAGTTGATGGACTAAAGTTCAACATACTCAGTGTAGCATAACTCTGTGACAAAGGGATAAAAGTCACCTTTGACTCAGGAGGCTGCTCAATCAATGATAGTAAGTCAAATCAACTCATTCTTTATGCACCTAGAGTAAATAATGACTATTTTGTTAACATTAAAAATGAGAAATAGAATGTATGCTTGGTGTATAAAGACGAAGAATCATGGCCATAGAACTGGAGGTTAGGACATGTTAGCATGAACCTCTTATCCAAACCAGTAAAAAAGGGATTGGTTGTGGGTTTGCCTAAGATTGCTTTTGTTGGGAACTGACAGTCGCTTTGAACATGTATAACTAGCATGGTCAAAATTCAAAATTTTGTCCCTTGTCACAAGAAATCCTATTAGTTGCATATAAATTAATTAAAGCCTTAACGAAATTAATTCTCTACTTAAGTTAGCTTGCATAGGCTAGGCGTACCACAATTATAAATTATATCCTAGCATAAAAATATTTTATTTTAAACATGTTATAACTCTAAGTTATAATCAAGGTATAAATTAAACTAAGCATGCAAAATAACCTAAGAATAATAATTATTAAGTCTTAAAACGCTTAATAAAAGGACTTAATAATTAAAAGAGAATTAGAGGACTTACTAGTTGAAGCGTACTTTAGCAGAACCTTCTTATACAAGCCTCCAAGTATAGGATAGCCTCTATGAGTATCCGTACAAACCCCACCAACCGAAACCTCCTAATGAGGAAGAACCGCAGTGTTTTAAGTAGCTGCTAGACCACTCCAAAACCCACCCAAAATATTAACCAAAGGGACTCCTTAATTTTATCTATTAAGTTGACATTAAGAAAACGTGTTACAATCTTAAGTCAGAGCTCATAGAAAGATATGATACAAGAAATGAGGAAGAGGGGCTAGCTTTATATAGGGGAAGCAAAGGCTCCGCGGATTTAATGCGGGATTAAATGCGGGATTAAATGCAAGATTAAATACAGGATTAAATGCGGATTAAATGCGAATTTAATACGAGATTAAATTTAATCCTCATTTCTTTTAATTTATTTTATGACCTTAGTAAAATTAGTTACTGGTCAAAATAAATTCTTGGCATAACCAAAAAATGATTTACTGCTTTTAATAAACACTATAATTTATTTATGACCCTAATAAAATTAGTTACTAGTAAATAAATAAAATCTCAGGTCTAACCAGGTAATAGTTCAACCATCCCTTTAATATTTTCATAATATATTAGGTCTATTAATTCTTTACTCAGTCTGATGAAAGTTCAATGTGTGTGACCTTTCAAGATCCCGTAGTATTAAGCTGTTAAGGTTTGACCAATCTTTGTTCTATATGAACTAATGGCTTGAGGTTCTAGGCCGTAAATAGAACTCGATTACCTTAAACAATTGTAGTATGCCTCTAGCAAGGGTCCACCATCCCCCATTACTCAAAATGTCATTTGTGCTTATGACTTAATCCTGGTTTATGCAATAGTTGTCCAATGCGATGAACTCCTTCCATTCTTTAATATCAACACCATATGGTTTGTTAGGTTTGATTAAAGTGTTAACCCACCAATAGCGAGGTTGCTCCAAGCTATCGCAGTTATTTGCTTATTACCAAAGTATATTACTTTTTACCATAATGTGTTTGACTTGAAACTATTTCTATCAATCACATACTCTGATCAGAGGTCTATAGTAATCATCACTTCAACAAGCTGCCAGTTAAAAACTCCTTAATATATCGGGAGCGATGGATTCTTTCCGACTACATAGCTTACCAACGTGTTGTCATCACTATACCAGTAATCACCTGTGGAAACCTAAATTAATGAGTGAATAGGTATGACCTAAAGTATAGCAATAGTACCAAACAAGGTAACTAATATCTCAAGTATGAGGATATTCGCAAAGCTACCGCATGAAGATAAACACTAACACATTGATATATATAACAAGTGTTTTATCTTACTGTTGTCTCCAATATATCTTCTAGATATATCCATTTGTCAAACTCAAGGCACCACCATTAATCTTAGGAGGTTAACTGCTTAGACCCTTTCCAAGAGAGTTGACCACATGTGAGTCTTACTACTCCATCAATATCCTTTCTTGATGAAACTACGACTAGGGATAGTTTAGACATAGTCATAATTACACATGAAGCAGGTCTCACTTCATGTAGTCCCATTATAATATCTCTCACTTCATGCTATGTATTATGTCAAGGACCTTTGTACAAAGATATCAATGAATATATTTTAACCAGCCACAATATATAGAACACATCGATAAAAACAAAAGATTAAATGTCTTTATTAATTAAACAAATTATTTGTACTAATACATAATTAAGATATATCTCCCTAATTGCCTTAAGGACATACATCATATCTCAAAAACTCCCATTTGCACTAAGGCCAATTGGCCATATATCTTACTCCATATGCTTTAACATGTTGGTCATGTTTGACTTATGTCAATGGCTTTATCAGACCATCCATGAGGTTCTGATCAGTGGGGACATATTCTAATCTTATTATCTTAGCATCAATAATCTCCATGATTATATGAGACTTTCTAAGTACATGTCTATATTTCTAGTGAGACCGAGGTTCCTTTGCCTGAGCTATAGCACCATTAGTATCATAATACAAAGTAATTGGATCAATAATCTCAGGCACCACACCGAGATCACTAATAAATCCCTTTAACCAGAAAACTTCTTTTGCTGCTTCACAGGTAGGAATGTACTCAAACTCCATGGTTGAATCAGCAGTAGTTTCCTAATTGGAACCTTTCTAGCATATTGCCCCTCCATTAAACACATATATAAAATCTAACTGAGACTTAAAGTATCCTTGTTAGATTGAAAACTCGCATCAGTGTAACCTCTAATTGTTAGGTCACCATCTCCATATATCAAGAACTCATCTTTAGTCCTTCTTAAGTACCTAAGAATTTCCTTGATGGCCATCCAATGCTTTTCACCTAGATCCAATTGATATCTACTCATAAAGCTCAAGGCTTGAGAGACATCTGACCTAGTACATATCATAGCATACATGATGGATCCTATCACGGATCCATAGGGTATATCCTACATGCGCATTCTCTCCTGAGCTATCTTCGAACACTCAATCTTAGATAGGTTTATTCCCTTTATCATCGGGAGATAACCTTTCTTCAAATGCTCAAGGCTGAACCTATTTAGTACCTTGTCTATATATGTACTTTGAGAAAGACCTAACAGCCTCTTAGATTTATCTCTATAGATCTTTATACCTAGTATAAATGTTGCTTCTCTAAGCTCTTTCATGGAGAACTTCCTTGACAACCATATTTTAATACTTTGAAGAAGAGAAATGTCGTTTCCTATTAGTAGAATGTCATCAACATATAATACTAAGAAAATGACTGCACTTCCACTAACCTTCTTATAAACACAAGGCTCATTTATGTTTGGACAGAAATCTAGTTCATGGATTATTTGACCAAACTTGATATTCTAAACCCTGGATGCTTGCTTAAGTCCATAAATGGACCTTTGCAATTTTCATACCTTCAAGCCATTCTGAGATGTAAAACCCTCAGGCTGTGTCATATACACAACCTGGTCTAAATCCCCATTCAAGAATGATGTTATAAAATCCATCTGTTGGATCTCATAATCATGTGAGCAGTAATGGTGAGGAGTATTTTGATGGACTCAAGCATGGCTACCGGTGAGAAAGTTTCATCATAGTCAATACCTTCATGTTGACTATAACCTTTTGCAACCAACCTTGCTTTATAGGTAGTTACATTACCCTCCATGTTAGTCTTCATCTTGAAGACCCATTTGCACCTGATAGGTCTAACCTTGTCTGGTGCTTCGACCAATTTCAAACTTGGTTTTCATACATGGAATCCATTTCCAATTTCATGGCTTTAAGCCATTTATCATAATCTAAGCTTTTCATTGCTTTATCAAAAGTTCTTGGTTCATCATCCTCCATGAGATATAGTTCCCTATCATTCATGATGAAAAAACCATATCTTTAAGGACCTTTATAAACATGACCTGATCTTCGCAATGATTGTGTTTCGATAGGTTGTTCTTGGATCATACCTTTTTGTGTATATAGAATGGGGTTCATCAGCTGATTATCTATTTCTTCCTCTTAAACCTCCAGTTCAATATTGCTCCCCCTGACATTTGTAAGTAAGTGTTCCTTTTCCAAAAAGGTGAGCACTCCGAGACACAAATACCTTCTGTGCTTTGGGTTGGTAAAATAAATATCCAATAGTTTCCTTTGGATATCCGATGAATAGACACTTATCAGACATAGCATCCAGCTTACCTGATGCTTTCCTCTTTACCATAGCAGGATAGCCCTGTACTCTTAAGTGACTCAGAGATGGTCTTATATTACACCATCTTTCATAAGGCATAAAGTCAACTAATTTAGAGGGCACTCTGTTTAATACATAAACTGCACTCTCTAGTGCATAACCCTAAAAGGATTCACTGAGATTAGCTTGGCTCATCATGGACCGAACCATTTCTAATAAAGTCTAATTCCTCCTTTTTGACACTCCATTATGTTGGGGTGTATAAGGAGTATTCCACTGGGGAACTATCCCGTTTTCATTCATATAATACTGAAACTCTTGACTTAAGTATTCTCCACCTCGATCGGATCGAAGTGATTTAATACTATTCTCAAGCTATTTCTCTACTTCATTTCTGAATACTTTAAACTTCTCAAAACTCTCAAACTTGTGCTTTATTAAATACAGATAACCATATCGTGAATAATCATCAATAAAGGTTATAAAGTAGAAGTATCCTCCTAGTGCCTTAACACTCACTGGACTATACACATCTGTACGTATAATGTTAAATGTACTAGTGGCTCGTTCACCCTTTCCCTTAAAGGGTAACTTTGTCATTTTCCCTTCTAAATAAGGCTTGTAATCACTATAATACTCCATGTCTATTGGGCCTAATTCCCCACGCTTGTATAACTTAGTTAAGCGATCTTTGTTCATATGGCCTAAATGATAATGCCACAAGTAGAAAGATATCTCATTATCTAATTTAACTTTCTACACATTGCTTATATTAAAAACTTCTGCTTTAGTATCAAGAACATAAATACCACCATTCAACAGCCCATAGCCATAAAGAACATTATTTAAACAAATCTGACAATTATTATTCGAAAATAAAACTTCAAATCACTTTGCTGCTAAACGCTCAACAGAGATAATTTCTTAGTAACATTCAGAATATAGAAACAATTATTCAAAACTAAAACTAAGCCACTCGTCAAAACAAGATTAAAGCTTACTACGGCTAATGCAGCAACTCATTCTCCATTTCCCACACGTAGGTCCATCTCCCCTTTTGCGAGCTTCCTACTGTTCCTTAACCCCTACATAAAAGTATAGATATAAGAACCACAACCAGTATCCAATACCCAAGTTGATTCATAAGGAAAAGTAGCATAGTTTTCAATTACAAACATACCCGAAGTAGATGCCTCTGTAGGCTTCTTCTTCAAATGTTTAGAAGTGGGAGCTTTACAATCCCTCTTCTAGTGTCTCAGTTTCCCACACTAGAAGCAGACATATTTAGATGTTTTCTTTTCTTTCTTCTTCTTACTGTTTATTTTCTTGGCCCCCAGTGCCTTCTTCTTTTTAGAAGTTTTGCCCTTCTCGAGCAACAACAATGTTCTCTGATCTTTCTTGATCTGAAGTTCTACTTTCTTTAGCATGTTGATTAATTCTAGAATCGTAGAATTAATCTTGTTCATATAATTCTTAGTTAAAAATGTGAATAACTATCTTTTAAAGACATCAACAAAAGGTCAACACTTAACTCATGTTTCATTTTGAATCCCAATCGATTCATCTTCTCAAGGTATCCTAAGAGTTTTAGTACATGCTGAGAGGTAGAGGTGCCAGCCCTCATCTTGGTTCCTAGAAGAAGTCTTGAGGTCTCGTACCTCTCTGTCCTTTCTTACTCAGCAAAGAGCTCCTCAAGATGGAGAACCATGGTCTCTAAGTCCATGTTCTCATGTTATTTCTGAAGCTCAGGATTCATGGACCCTAATATGATGCATATTGTAGTCTCACGATCTTTCTTGCGCTTCAACCAGTTATCATGTTCCAATTGATCCTCAACATCAGGTTCTACCAGGAAAACCTCATCTAGAGTATAGCTAATTCCCTCAAATTTGAGAATTATTCTCATAGCTCAGAACCAATTAGAAAAGTTTATGCATTCAGTTTAGTGTCGAGTAATGGACGGAGATTAATGTTGGAAGTCATTTTCAACCTAAGATATAAGAAAGGAGAAACATTGTTTAGACTTTAGTATATAGCATATGTATTTAATATAAGGACTTTGAAACAAATACTTTTATTATACCATTTTTTGAAATTTACAATAGTCCATCTATTGAATTCGGGAGGTTTAGCCTAGCTAAATTTCCAAGTAAGTATCATCTATAACTAGTCTAATACAAACCCCAATTTTATGAGACAAGCCATATTAGTAAGTTTCAGTTGGAGTTCCATTCCATTTGCATCGTTTGCAATTGCTAATTTATTCAAGTTCCCTAATTCCTAGGGACGTGTGCTCTTATATTAGCATCTCCTTGAACGTGTCTCAGTCCTGCGGCTAGCCCCCAAATTTATGGTAGACTACCCCTTCCTATTAAGGCAGACCCTATCTCAATTTTTATAACCGGTTGATGTAGCCGAAAGGAATGCTTTGCGCAACTGTTTATATCCGAAAAATAGAGTATCATAAATTTGAGTAAGGAAGACTTATAACTTGCCTTAATATATTTGCTTTGGGATTTTTATTGGTGTTAAACGTCTCACCCAATCTAGGATTTATTAGATGGACATACCTATAATAATAATTTTTATTAATTCATGGAATTTTAGAATTAATTTATAAGGTCTAAACTTAGGTGGGTTCAGGCTCTATATTATACTTATTCCATTAACCTAGATTATATGCAAAATAATTAACATTTTTATTTGTTATATTTATGTTGCATTTTCTTTAAGCTTTTATTTAATAATTTAATATTTACTTTGTTATAGAAACATATATAAGAACCACTTATATACTAGAAATAAATTAGTCCATATTTAATCCCCTCTTTGTTAACTCAAGTTGCACCGATATATATTCCTAGGTAGGAGAGGTGAACTATGAGGAGTAGACACTTTGTCGAATACTTGCTAGAACATTTACGGGAACAAGCTTGAATAACATGGATTCTCTTGGACTAATAAATTTAGTTCTTTTAATTTATTTAAATTGAAAGCATCTATAACTCATGTAATTTATACACTTTATTAAGTCTTTGATAAGTTTGAGTAAGTTGAACAAGCTTATTCAAAATTATCTATATCCATTTTCTAACCGTTGAAATAAAATTCTAAGTACATCAATTGTTCCAAACAATTTAATACACTTTAAATTATTTCATATAGAAAATAAAATTTAGTTTTCTTTTAACTTAATTTTGCACTAAATAGGCAGGCTCATGATACCACTGTTGGGAATTGACAATCACTTTGAACATGTATAACAAGTATAGCTGAAATTCAAAATTTTGTCCCTTATCCCAGGAACTCCTATTAGTTGCATATAAATTAATTAAAACCTTAACTAAATTAATTCCCTTCTTAAGTTAGCATGCATAGGCTAGGCGTACCATAATTCTAAATTATATCCTAGCATAAAATATTTTAAAGTAAACATGTTATAACTTTAAGTTATAATCAAGTTATAAAATAAACTAAGTACGAAAAATAACCTAATCATAATAATTATTAAGTCTTAAAACGCTTAGTAAAAGGACTTAATAGTTAAAAGAGAATTAGAGGACTTATCAGTTGAAGCGTGCTTTTGCTGATACTTCTTACACAAGCCTCAAAGTATAGGATAGCCTCTATGAGTATCCACACGAACCCCACCAACTGAAACCTCCCAATGAGGAAGAACCACAAAGTTTTGAGTAGCTGCTAGACCACTCCAAAACCCACTTGAAATATTAACCAAAAGGACTCCTTAATTTTATCTTTTAAGTTGATTTATATAGGGAAAGCAAAGGCTCCCCGAATTTAATATGGATTTAATGTGGGATTAAATGCGGACTAAATGCAGGATTAAATATGGATTTAATGCAAGATTAAATGCCGGATTAAATGGGGATTAAATGCAAATTTAATATGAGATTAAATTTAATCCTCCTTTCTTTTAATTTATTTTATGACCCTAATAAAATTAGTTACCGATTAAAATAAATTCTTAGCTTAACCATAAAATGATTTAATCATTTTAATCAACACTTTAATTTATTTATGACCCTAATAAAATTAGTTCATGGTCAATAAATAAAATCTCTAGTCTGACCAGGTCATAGTTCAACCATCCCTTTAATATTTTTGTAATAGATCAAATCTATTAATTCTTCACTCAGTCCAATGAAAGTTCAATGTGGGTGACCTCATAGGATCCCGTAGTATTGAGCTGTTAAGGTTTGACTAATCTGTGTTCTATAGAAACTATTGGCTCGAGGTTCTAGACCGTGAATAGAACTCGATTACCTTAAACGACTATAGTACACCTCTAGCAAGGGTCTACCATCCCCCATTACTCGAAACATCATTTGTGCTTATGACTTAATCCGGGTTTATGCAATATTTGTCCAATGCTATGAACTACTTCCATTCTTTAATATCAGTGCCATCTGGTTTGTTGGGTTTGATTAAAGTGTTAACCCACCAATAGCAAGGTTTCTCCAAGCTATCCCAGTTATTTGCTTGTTACCGAAGTATATTACTTTTTACCATAATGTGTTTGACTAGAAACTATTTCTATCAATCACATACTCTGATCAGAAGTTTATAGTAATCATCACTTCAACAAGCGGGTAGGAAAAAAGTCCTTAATATATCTGGAGCGATGGATTCTTTTCGACTACATAGCTTACCAATGTGATTTCATCACTATACCCATAATCTTCCTTGGCATCCTAAACGAATGAGTGAATGGTATGACCTAAAGTATAACAATAGTACCACACAAGGTAACTAATATCTCATGTATGAGGATATTTACAAAGCTACTGCATGATGATAAACACTAACACATTGATATATATTCCAAGCGTTTCTCTTACTACGGTCTCCAATATATCTTCCAGATATATCCATGTGTCAAACTCAAGGCACCACCTTCAATCTTAGGAGGTTAACTGCTTGGACCCTTTCCAAGAGAGTTGACCACATGCTAGTCTTACTGCTCCATCAATATCCTTTCTTGATGAAACTATGACTAGGGATAGTTTAGACATAATCATAATTGAAGTTGAAGCAGGTCTCACTACACATAGCCCTATTATAATATCTCTCACTTCATGCTATGTATTATGTCAAGGACCTTTGTACAAAGATATCAATGAATATATTTTAACTAGTCATAATATATATGAACACATCGATATAAACAAAAGATTAAATGCCTTTATTAATTAAACTAATTGTTCATACCAATACATAATTAAGATATATCGCCCTAATTGCCTTAAGGGTATACATCAAATCTAATAGCTTTTGACAAGGATCATATCTACACTGCATGTCAATTAGGTAAACAAAACAGAAAAAGTTTCCCTTCCATCTCTCATATACCTTCCAAAAGAGTTCTTGAACTCTTACATATTGATCTCTTTAGACAAATCAAACCAATGAGTTTAGGTAGAAGAGAATACACTACGGTTATAGTGGATGATTATTCTCGCTATAGCTAGGTTGCTTTGCTAGCCAGCAAGGATGAAGCCTTTAACAATTCTCAAAAATATTTCTTTGGATAGAAGTAAAACAGGGCATATGTTAGATATGATGTATGCCCTTAAGGTAATTAGGGCGATATATCTTAATTATGTATTGGTACAAAAAATTTGTTTAATTAATAAACGCATATAATCTTTTGTTTATATCAATGTGTTCATATATATTATGACTGGTTAAAATATATTCATTGATATTATTGTACAAAGGTCCTTGACGTAATACATAGCATGAAGTGAGAGATATGATAGTAGGACTATGTGTAGTGAGACTTGCTTCATGGGCAATTATGATTATGTCTAAACTATCCCTAGTCAAAGTTTTATCAAGAAAGGATATTGATGGAATAGTAAGACTAGCATGAGGTTAACTCTCTTGGAAAGGGTCCAATAGTTAACCTCCTAAGACTGAAGTGGTGCCTTGAGTTTGACACATGGATATATCTGGAAGATATATTGGAGATCGCATTAAGATAAACACTTGGTATATATATCAATGTGTTAGTGTTTATCTTCGTGCAATAGCCTTGCCAATATCCTCATACTTGACATATTAGTTACCTTATGTGGTACTATCACTATACTTTGGGTCATCCCTATTCACTCATTAATTTAAGGTGCTATGGGTGATTACGGGTATACTGATGATAGCACATTGGTAAGCTATATAGTCGGAAAGAATCCATCGCTCCAGTTACATTAAGGAGTTATACCTGGTCACTTGTTGAAGTTATGATTACTATAAACCTCTTATCAGAGTATGTGATTGATAGAAATAGTTTCTAGTCAAACACATTATGGTAAAAAGTAATATACTTTGGTAATAAGTAAATAACTAGGATAGCTTAGAGCAACCTCGCTATTGGTGGGTTAACACTTGAATCAAACCCAATAAACCAGATTGTACTAGTATTAAAGAATGGCACGAGTTCATTGCATTGGACAACTATTGCATAAACCAGGATTAAGTCATAAGTACAAATAACATTTTAAGTACTGAGGGATGGTGGACCCTAGCTAGAGGTGTACTACAGTTGTTTAAGGTAATCGAGTTCTATTCACGGTTTAGAACCTTGAGCCAATGGTTCCTATAGAATAAGGATTGGTCAAACCTTAACAGCTCAATACCTTGGGATTCTATAAGATCACACACATTGGACTTTCATCGGACTGAGTAAAGAATTATTAGACTTGATCTATTACAAAAATATTAAGTATTGAATGGTTGGACCATTACCTGGTTAGACCGGAGATTTTGTTTTTTTGACCAGTCTCTAATTTATTAGGGTTGTAAAATAAAATATTTATTTGAATTAGAGTAAAGACGTAAAATATACTAGACTACCTAAAATGAGGGTTAGACCCTTTGCGTATAGGACTCATAAGGCCAAAGGGCTTGTGGGACCTGTAAGAGCCTACGCGAGTGTAAATGGCATTCGTGGGGTGCAAGCAGCCTAAGTTAGGCTTGCGTTGGCCTGCACCAAAGGCCACCTATAAGCTAGGCTCTCCTGAAGTCCCGCGAGGCCCAGCCCATGAGATGAGGCAGGCTAGCAAGAGCCTGCCTTGTGTGGCATAAGACCCGGCTAGCTGAGAAAGCCGGGTTGGCGTAGGCAACACAAGGATCCTATAGGATCTGCGTGTTTTCTAAGGGTGGGATAAATACAGGGAGCTTTTGCTCCCCCAATAAATTGAGCTCCCTTTCTCAAATGCACCACAAGATCATTTGAGCCATGATTTGAGATTCTAACGCGATATCTCTCAAATCAACTCAAGAGCAAATACTTTTAATTTTGGGTGGGTTTTTGGAGCGGTCTAGAAACTACTCAAAGCTTTGTGATTCTTCCTCTTTGGGAGGTTTTGGTTGGTGGGGCTCATGTGGATACTCGTAAAGGCTATCCTATACTTAGAGGCTTGTGCTAGAAGGTTCTGCTAAAGCACACTTCAACTTGTGAGTCCTCTAATTCTCATTTAATTTTTAAGTCCTTTTATTAAGCATTTTAAGACTTAATAATTATTATGCTTTGGTTTTTTAGCATGCTTAGTTTATTTTATACCTTGACTATAACACAGTTATAATATTTTTAAAATAAAATATTTTTATGCTAGGATATACTTTAGAATTATGGTACGCCTAGCCTATGCATGCTAACCTAAGTAGATGATTAATTTAGTTAAGGCTTTCATTAATTTGTATGTTATTAATAGTAGTTCCTAGGGACAAGGGAAAAAATTTTGAATTTCTGTCGTACCTGTTATGCATGTTCAAAGTGACTATTAGTTCCCAACAGTGGAATCAGAGCCTGCCTATTTAGTACATAATTAAGTTAAAAACAAACTGAATTTTATTTTCTATATGAAATTATTTAAATTTTATTAAATTATTTGGAACAATATATGAACTTAGGCTTTCATTTCAAGGTTAGAAAATGGATATAGATAATTTCAAATATGCCTGCTCAACATACTAAAACTTATCAAATACTCAATAAATTATATAAATTACATGGGTTATAGAAGCTTTCAATTTACATGAATTGAAAGAACGAAATTAATTAGTCCAAGAGAATCCATATTTCTTCAATCTTGTGCCCGTATATGTTCTGGCAAGGATTGGACAAGGTGTCTACTCCTCATAGGGAGCCTCTCCTACATGGGAATATATATCGATGCAGCTTGAGTTAACAAAGAGGGGATTAAATATGGACTGATTTATTTCTAGTATATAAGATGGTTCTTATATATGTTTCTATAACAAAGTAAATATTAAATTATTGAATAAAAGCTTAAAGGAAATGCAATATAAATATAACAAATAAAAGTGTTAACTATTTTGCATATAATCTAGGTTGATGAAATAATTATAATAAAGAGCTTGAACCCACCTAAGGTTAGACCTTATAAATTAATTCTAAAATTCCCTGAATTAATATAAATTGTTATGGTTTTTCAAAAAAAATAATAAATTATTATAAATATGTCCATCTATTAAATCCTAGATTGGGTGAGACATTTAACACCAATAAAATCCTAAAGTAAATATATTCAGGCAAGTTATAAGTCTTCCTTACTAAAATTTATGATACGACCTTTTTCAGCCATAAAGTGTTGTGCAAAGCGTTCCTTTCATCTACATCAACCGGTTATAAAAATTGAGATAGGGTCTGCCTTAATAGGAATGGGTAGGCAACCATAAAATTGGGGGCTAGCCGCAGGACTGAGACACGTTCAAGGAGATACTAATATAAGAGCACACATCCCTTGGTTTTAGGGAACTTGAATAAATTAGCAATTGCATATGATGCAAATGGAATGGAATTCCAACTACTACTTACTAATATGGTTTGGCTCATAAAATTGGGGGTCGTATTAGACTAGTTATAGATGCTACCCACTTGGAAACTTAGCTAGGCTAAACCTCCCGAATTCAACAGAACGGACTATTGTAAATTTCAAAAAATGGTAGGATAAAAGAATTTAATTAAAAGTCCTTATATTAAATACATATACTATATACTGAAGTCTAAGCAATGTTTTTCTTTTCTTATATCTTAGGTTGAAAATTTTTACATACATGAATATGTATCCCATTATCAATGCACCTATTCAAACAGTCTCTCTTGATAAAAAAAAGTACTTTTAATGGTCACAACTATGAGGATTGGTTCAAAGCACTGAAGGAGGATTCGAAACACTTCTATTTGGATTATGTATTGGATGATCCAAGCCCTGAACATCCGGGTATAGGTAGTTTCGATTGGGAAATAAATCATTTTGAAAAACATAAAAGGGACTGTATCTATGTGGCTAAGGTAATGGTCAAAAGTATGTCCTCAGAATGGCAAGAACTATACAAAGAGATGGACTTAAAACCTATGCTCTATCATCTTAAAAGGGTTCATCATCTTGGAGACTTGATGTTCAGAAAAAAGATGTCGGATGATGCCTGAGCCACTGAGCATATCATAAATATTTTTTATGCGTTAGAGCAGTTAAGATAACTTAGGATACCGTACAGTGATGATACTGTAAAGACAGCCATGTTGGAAGCTTTACCCAAAAGGTATAGGGCTTTCAAGAAAGACTTTTCCAAACCTGGTAAAAGTTATTCTATATCTCATATGATAGACATGCTAGAGTAGTTTGAAATTGAGTAAAGGAATAAGCTGTAATATCAACGGTGGGCTAAGGACCTTAAACTAGGAAGTTTGAAAGGTTTAAATATCAAAAGATCACTCATTGCTTGTAAAGAAGAAAGAAGAAACCTTGAGGTTAATTCTATTAAAGCTGGTTGGACCATACAGAAAACAAATATGGATTTAGTTTCTAAACAGTTGAAGATAAAGCTTAAAAGGGTTTATACTTCATGTATCTTTGTAATTGAAAACTATGTTGCTTTTCCTTACGAATCAACTTGGGTATTGGATTACTAGTTTTGATTCTCATATTTGTACTTCTATATATAGACTAAGGAACAGTAGGAAGCTTGCAAAAGGGGATATGGACCTGTGTGTGGGAAATGGAGGATGAGTTACTGCATTAGCCATACGAAGCTTTAATATTATTTTACCGAGTGGCCTAGTTTTAGTTTTGAATAACTGTTACTATATTCTAAATGATACTAAGAATATTATCTCTGTTGTGCGTTTAGCAGTAGAGCGATTTGAAGTTTTAATTTTAAATAATAATTCTCAGATTAATATAAATGATGTTCTTTATGGCTATGGATGTTGAATGGTGGCATTTATGTTCTTGATACTGAAATAGAAGTTTTTAACTTAAACAATGTGAAGAAAGTTAAATTAGATAATGAGAAATCTTTCTACTTATGGCATTGTCATACAGACCATATAAACAAAGGTCGCTTAACTAAGTTATACAAAGATGGAGACTTAGGCCCAATAGGCTTGGAGTTGTATGGTGATTGTGAGCCTTATTTAAAAGGAAAAATGATGAAGTTACCTTTTAAAGGAAAGGGTGAACGAGCCACTAATACAATGGAAATTATACATACAGATGTGTGTGGTCCAATGAGTGCTAAGGCACTAGGAGGATACTCCTACTTCATAACCTTGATTGATGATTATTCACAATATGGTTATCTATACTTAATGAAGCACAAGTCTAAAAGTTTTGAGAAGTTCACAATATTCAGAAATGAAGTAGAGAAATAGCTTGAGAAAAGTATTAAAGCACTTTAATCTGATCTAGGTGGAGAATATTTAAGTCAAGAGTTTCAGGATTATCTAAAGGAAAATGGGATAGTTCTCTAGTGGACCTCTCCTTATACACCCCAACACAATGGAGTGTCTGAAAGGAGGAATCAAACTTTATTAGATATAGTTCGGTCCATGATAACCCAAGCAGATCTCAATAAATCCTTTTGGGGATATGCACTAGAGAATGCAGTTTCTGTATTAAATAGAGTGCCCTCTAAATTAGTTGACTTTAAACCTTACGAAAGATGGTGTAATAAAAGACCATCTCTGAGTCACCTAAGAGTATAGGGTTGTCCTGCTATGGTAAAGAGGATAGCATCAGATAAGCTGGACGTTAAATCTGACAAGTATCTATTCATTGGATATTCAAAGGGAACTATTGGATATTTATTTTACCAACCTAAAGCACAGAAGAAGTTTATATCTCGGAATGCTCACTTTTTGGAAAACGAACACTTACTTGCAAAAGATAGTGGGAGAAATATTGAACGGGAAGTTCAAGAGGAAGAAATAGTTAATCAACTAGTTGACCCCATTTTAGATACACAAGAAAGTTTGATCCAACAATAACCTGTCAAAATATAATCATTGTGAAGATTAGGTCATGTTCATAAAGATCCTAAAAGATATGGTTTAATCATTACGGATGATAGGGAAATATATCTCATGAAGGATGATGAACCAAGAACTTCTGATGAAGCGATGAAAAGCTCAGATCCTAATAAGTGGCTTGAGGCCATGAAATCGAAAAGGGATTCCATGTATGAAAACCAAGTTTGGAAAATGATCAATGCACCAGAAGAGGTTAGACCCATCGAGTGCAAATGGGTCTCTAAGAAGAAGACTGACATGGACGGTAATTTAATTACCTATAAGGCAAGGTTGGTCAAGAAAGGTTATAGTCAATGTTTCATATTAACTATGATGAAACTTTCTCAC
Organism: Euphorbia pulcherrima; assembly: GCA_947683365.1. Taxonomy (NCBI): domain Eukaryota; kingdom Viridiplantae; phylum Streptophyta; class Magnoliopsida; order Malpighiales; family Euphorbiaceae; genus Euphorbia; species Euphorbia pulcherrima. The sequence continues at coordinate 50,015,819 of CANTUS010000001.1, read as the reverse complement.
CGATAGCCATGCTTAAATCCATCAGAATACTCCTTGCCATTGCTGCTCATTATGATTATGAGATCTGGTAGATAGATGCTAAAATAGCATTCCTGAATGGGGATTTGGATCGGGATGTGTATATGACATAGCCTGAGGGTTTTACATCTTAAAATTGCTCCAAGGTATGCAAACTGGAAAGGTCCATTTATGGACTTAAGCAAGCATCCAGGAGTCAGAATATAAGGTTTGATCAGACAATCTGTGAACTAGATTTCTATCCAAACATTAATGAGCCTTGTGTTTACAAGAAGTCTAGTGGGAGTGCAGTCATTTTCTATAGTATTATATGTTAATGGCATTCTACTAATAGGAAATGACATTTCTATTCTTCAAAGTATTAAAATATGGTTGTCAAGAAAGTTCTCCATGAAAGACCTTGGAGAAGCAGTATTTGTACTAGGTATAAAGATCTATAAAGATAGATCCAAGAAGCCGTTAGGTCTCTCTCAAAGTACATATATAGACAAGGTACTGAATAGGTTCAGCCTTGAGCATGAAAAGAAAGTTTATCTCCCGATGATAAGGGGAATAAGCTTTTTGAAGACTAAGTGTCCGAAGACATCTCAAGAAAGAATGTGCATGAAGGATATACCCTATGCATCTGCGATAGGATCCCTCATGTATGTTGTGATATGTACTAGGCAAGATATCTCTCAAGCTTTGAGCTTTATGAGTAGATATCAATTAGATCTAGGTGAAAAGCACTGGATGGCTGTCAAGGTAATTCTTATATAGTTTAAAAGGACTAAAGATGAGTTCTTGGTATATGGAGATGGTGACCTCACAGTTAGAGGTCACACTTATGTGAGTTTTCAATCTAACAAGGATGACTTTAACTCTCAATCAGGTTTTATATATGTGTTTAATAAAGGGGCGGTATGCTGGAAAAGTTCCAAGTAGGAAACTACTATTGATTCAACCATGGAGTTTGAGTACATTGCTGCCTGAGAAGCAGCAAAAGAAGCTATCTAGTTAAAGGGATTTATTTGCGATCTTGGTATAGTGCCAGAGATTGTTGATCCAATTACTTTATATTCTGATAGTAATGGTTCTATAGCTCAGGCAATGGAACCACGGTCTCACAAGAAAAATAGACATGTACTTATAAAGTATTATATAATCAGGGAGATTATAGATGCTTAGATAATAAGATAGGAATTTGTCCCCACCGATCTGAACCTCGCGGATGATTTGATAAAGCCATTGACGCAAGTTAAACATGAGCAGCATGTGAAAGAATATGGAGTAAGACATATGGCTAATTGGCCTTAGTGCAAGTGGGAGTTTGTTAGATATGATGTATGCCTTTAAGGCAATTAGGGCGATATAGCTTAGTTATGTATTGGTACAAATAATTTGTTTCATTGATAAAGGCATTTAATCTTTTATTTATATCGATGTGTTCATATATATTGTGACTGGTTAAAATATATTCATTGATATCTTTGTACAAAGGTCCTTGACATAATACATAGCATGAAGTGATAGATATGATGGTGGGACTATGTGCAGTGAGACCTACTTCATGTGCAATTATGATGATGTCTAAACTATCCCTAGTTATAGTTTCATCACGAAAGGATATTGATGGAATAGTAAGACTAACATGTGGTCAACTCTCTTGGAAAGGGTCCAAGTAGTTATCCTCCTAAGACTGAAGGTGGTGCCTTGAGTTTGACACATGGATATATCTGGAAGGTATATTGGAGATCGTAGTAAGATAAAGACTTGGTATATATATCAATGTGTTAGTGTTTATCTTCATGCAGTAGCTTTGCGAATATCCTCATACTTGAGATATTAGTTACCTTATGTGGTACTATCGCTATACTTTGGGTCATACCCATTCACTCATTAATTTAGGGTGCCACTGGTGATTACGGGTATAGTGATGACAGTACATTGGTAAGCTATATAGTCAGAAAGAATCCATCGCTCTGAATATATTTAGGAGTTGTACCTGGCCACTTGTTGAAGTGATGATTACTGTAAACCTCTAATCAGAGTATATGATTGATATAAATAGTTTCTAGTCAAACACATTATGGTAACAAGTAATATACTTTGGTAATAAGTATATAATTAGGATAGCTTAGAGCAACCTCGCTATTTGTGGGTTAACACTTTAATCAAACCCAACAAACCAAATGGTACTAGTATTAAAGAATAGAAGAAGTTCATCTCATTGGATAGCTATTGCATAAACCAAGATTAAGTCATAAGCACAAATGACGTTCTGAGTAATGGGGGATGGTGGCCCCTTAGTAGAGGCGTACTACAGTCATTTAAGATAATTAAGTTCTATTCACAGTCTAGAACATTGAGCCAATGGATCCTATAGAACAAGGATTAGTCAAACCTTAACAGCTCAACACTTCGGGATCTTATAAGGTCACACACATTGGACTTTCATTAGACTGAGTAAAGAATTAATAGACTTGATCTATTACAAAAATATTAAGTATTGAATGGTTGGACCATTACCTGGTTAGACTAGAGATTTTATTTACTAAACAGTAACTAATTTATTAGGGTCATAAAATAAAATATTTATTTGAATTAGTGAAAATAGCTAAAATATATCGGACTGCCTAAAATGAGGGTTGGACCCTTCGCATATAGGCCCCGTAAGCCCAAAGGGCTTGCAGGGACTACGCGAGCCCACACGAGTGCAATTGGCACTTGTGGGATATAAGCAGCTCAAGATGGGCTTATAGGGCCTGCGTGAGCCCACATGAGTGCCAATGGCACTTGTGGGGTGCAGGCAGCGCAAGCTGGGCTATCGCTGGCATGCACCAAAGGCCACCCGCTAGCTAGGCTCATGGGAAGTCCCATGAGGCCTAGCCTGCTGGATAAGGCAGGCTAGCAAGAGCCTGCCTTACGCAGGCCATGACACCCGCAAGTTGGGCTTGGAGGGAAAGCCCTCAAGGCCTAACCCATGTGACAAGGCTTGCGGAGCAACCCTAGTTAATATGGACGGCACATGGATCCTACAGGATCAGCGGGTTTGCCAAGGGTGGGATGGGGCTATCCCCATCCTCCATTAAATATGGGGAGCCTTTTCTCCCCCTATAAATTGAGCTCCCTTTCTCCTTTCTCAAATGCACCACAAGCTCATTCAAGCCTTGATTTGAGATTCCAATGCGATATCTCTCAAGTCAACTCAAGAGAAAATACTTTTAATTTCGGGTGGGTTTTTTGAGTGGTCTAGCGGCTACTCAAAGATTTGCGGTTCTTCCTTATTGGGAGGTTTCGGTTGGTTGGGTTTGTGTGGAAACTCATTGAGGCTATCCTATACTTGTAGGCTTGTGTAAGAAGGTTCTAAAGAACGCTTTAACTAGTAAGTCCTCTAATTCTCTTTTAATTATCAAGTCCTTTTATTGAGCATTTTAAGACTTAATAATTATTATGCTCAGGTTGCTTAGCATGCTTAGTTTATTTTATACCTTGACTATAGCTCAGAGTTATAACATGTTTAAAATAAATATTTTTATGCTAGGATATAATTTAGAATTATGGTACGCTTAGCCTATACATGCTAACCTAAGTAGAGAATTAATTTAGTTAAGGCTTTAACTAATTTATATGCTACTAATAGGAGTTCCTAGAGACAAGGGACAAAATTTTGAATTTCTGTCATGCCTGTTATGCATGTTTAAAGTGACAATCAGTTCCCAACAACATAAGCATTGCACACATCCGGAGTGATAATGGAGGATAATTCAAAAATAAGTGCTTTGCTAATTCTGTGAATCCAAGGGCATTGAGCACAACTTTTCTGCTCCTGGTACACCTCAACAAAATGGAGTTGTAGAAACAAAAAACAAAACAATAGTTGAAATGGCTCGAACAATGCTAAATGAGAATAGATTGCCTAAATACTTCTAGCATGAGGCCGTAAACACTACATGTTATATTTTAAATAGAGCTCTCATTCGAAAGACAATAGAAAAAACCCCATATGAAATCTAGAAGGGAAGAAAACCCAAAATTAGGTACTTCAAAGCCTTTGTATGTAAACGCTACATCCTAAATGATAGAGAGCAACTAGGAAAATTTGACCCTAGGTCTGATGAAGCAATTTTCCTTGGCTACTCAGTACATAGCAAAGCTTACAGAGTATATAACAAAAGAACTCAAACTATGGTAGAGTCAATACATGTAGATTTCAATGAGACTAACCATGCAGGAAAGAAAAGCCAAGATCCGGATGATGTAATTTCGGATTCAGCAGAACAAGCAAAGCTCAAGATCAACTTCAATGAAGATCCACCACCAGAAAATCTCCATGTTGAAGAAATTAACTTCAATGATGGATAAAAACCAAAAGAAGCAGTTGATGTAAATGACGAACAGGTTCCCCAACCTCATGAAGAACTTCAAAGAGAAATCTGGACTCACAGGGACCATCCGATTGAAGCCATTTTGGACAATATCCAAAATCTAGTCAGAACCACAGGATAACTCAATAGAATGATGAGCCATGTTGCTTTTGTCTCTCTCATTGAGCCAAATAAATTTCAAGATGCTGAAGGAAATGAAATATGGATGATGGCCATGCAAGCAGAGCTTGAACAATTCATAAGGAATGATAATGGGATCTAGTCCCACTGCCAAAAGGAAAATTTATCATTGGCATAAAATGGGTGTTCCGGAACAAACTTGATGAATACTGAGTAGTAGTGAGAAATAAGATAAGGGAACAAACTTGATGAATACTGTGTAGTAGTGAGAAATAAGACAAGGCTAGTTGCTCAAGGATACAATCAATAAGAAGGCATAGATTATGAAGAAATTTTTGCTCCAATAGCAAGACTGGAAGCAATAAGGATCTTATGTGCTTTTGCATCCTATATGGGATTCACCTTGTTCCAAATGGATGTCAAGAGTGCCTTTCTGAATGGAGTCATTCAAGAAGAGCTCTATGTCAAGCAACCACTAGGATTCAAAGACTCAAAGCAACTAGAAGATGTCTACAAACTGAAGAAAGCTCTTTATGGGTTGAAACAAGCACCAAGAGCCTGGTATGAGAGACTCACACCATTTCTCATATCTAAGGGATACATTTAAGGCAAAGAAGATACAACCATCTTCATCAAAAAGAAGAAGGATGATGTCATTCTTTTCGAAATCTATGTTGTTGACATTATCTTTGGACCAACTGATGTCAAGATGTGTGAAGAATTCAGCTCACAGATGAAGAAGGAATTTGGGATGTCTATGATAGGAGAACTCAACTTCTTCCTTGGTCTTCAAATTAACAAGAGTCTGGATGGGATATTTATAAACCAATTCAAGTACACTAAGGAGATACTAAAAAAGTTTAAAATAGACAAGTGCAAGCCAATGTCCACTCCCATGGGGTCGTATACAGTCCTATCAGAGGATTTTGATGGAGAAGAGGTTGATCAGAAGCTCTACAGGGAAATGATTGGATCACTCCTATATCTAATTGCAAGTAAACCAGACATACATAATGTTGTGTGCTATTGTGCAAGGTATCAAGCCAATCCAAGAGATTCCCACCTTAAAGTAGTCAAGATGGTACTGAGATACTTGATAGGATCAACAGAAGTAGGCTTATAGTATCCTAGTAATGGCAATTTTACATTGTAAGGGTATGTAGATGCTGATTATGGCAGAGATATGCTTCAAAGAAAAAACACATCCGGAGGCTGCCACTTTCTTGGAAACTACTTGGTGTCATTGAACAGCAAGAAACAAACTTTAAAAGCCCTTTCAACCATAGAAGCAGAATATATGGCTATCGGAAGTTGTGTTTCTCAACTCCTATGGATCAAACAACAGCTAGAAGATTATGGAGTCCAAGTAGGATGTGTTGATGTGATGTGTGACAACAAGAGTGCAATTGATGTGTCAAAAAATCCAATGCTAGCAGGATGAAGCATGTCAACACTAAGCATCATTTTATCCGGGATCATATGATGAAGAAGGATGTGATTTTGGTCTACATTCTAACAAATGAGTAAAGGGCAAATATCTTTACTAAACCTCTAAGCAAAGATCAATTCCATAAGCTTAGAGAAGCAATTGGAATGTCAAATACAATTTAAAGAGGGTTCCGGAAGATAAGTCAATAAATCAAGGAGAAAACTGAAGAATGTCAACTCTTAATCCAGAACAAAATATTGCCAACTCAGCAGACAAGAAATGATAAATTGTAGTAAAAGCGCAAAAAAGTAAGTATACAAGTTTTGAATTTCAGACGTTTATTGGGCAATGCACGCTCGGTAAAAATACAATAGTTACAAACAAATAAACCAATCCAATTCTCCGATTTACATGCCATTAACCTCTCTCCTCAAATTTTAACTGCCAGCTCATTGATCCAGTTAAATATAACTACATTCGGATTACCATATTACCCTCATCTTGAAAAATCTATAAAAAAGACTCCAAAATCCATCTTCTTCTTCATGCAAGTAATCAATCTACTATTACTCTGCACAAAAATCCTTTGAACCCGAATTCACTCAAAATCATTCAATTCTCTCAAATGGCCACCACCCAAACAAACACAACCCCTTCACCGAGAAACACTGCCAAGGTGGAAAACCTGAGAGACAAAGATTTCATTACTCTTAAACTCAAGAGCTCTAACACTATCACACCCTCTAATTATCTGGGTGATGAATTTCTCTTCAAAACTGAACCTTACTCACAACTTCTCAAAGACTAACATCTTGGGGTCTTCCTACAAATGAAAAACCCCACTTATCCAGTTTTTGTCGAAGAGTTTTATGAAAACCTTCAATGCCATTTCTATTTTGACGCTTGCAGGACAAAGGTACATGGAAAAGTGATTACTCTAACTCCTGAGTTCTTTATAACTCATTTCAACTTGAAAAATGATGGATTGATGATGAAAACTAATGGTGATGAAGAGATCGTAAAGTATAATCCAAGACTATGGCTTCTGGAGCGATTCTTTAGAGACAAATGTTCCACCCTCTGGCGAGAAACTCCTAGACTTCTTGAATTCATCCTCGTCAAGTTTCTGCTAATCCAAAGGGGATCCCTAAACACCGCATCAGCTTTCCAAGATTACATTATTTAGCATTGGGTGGAAATTAGGGTTCTCAATATGCCGGTCATACTCATCCACTATATAAAGCAACACAATTATTCTTATGGCAGCCTCATCATTAAAATCCTCATAGCTAATGAAATTGATCTCAGTGGAGAAGAGTCCATTAAAGGAAAGGCCATTCTGGAGAAGAACTTCCTTAATCTGATTCACGGTGAAGTGTGGGATGAAGAATAAGTGATTAGGTAAAGAAGAGAAAAGTAGGGTCTAAAAAGCCGAAGGCACGGTTGAGAAGGCTCCTGTTGTGAAGAGGGCAAGAACCACAAAGCACAAGGCTTAGAGAAAGATTAGTCTAAAGCCAGTAATAGAACATAATGTGGTTAAGGAAGTGGATGAGGACCAGCTAACTCTCACCCAGATTATGAAACAAACTCCAGAATAGCCCAAGACAAGGAGAAGGCTTGTGAAAATTGCTACTAGAAAGGGGAAGAATATTGAGACACCAGAGGTAATAATAGAGGACCAACTTTTGAAAATAGCAGACTCCATTCATGTTGGAAGAAAGAGAGGTGCTACTCAAACTTTTAAAGATATCCTTGAGGAGGATACTACTGTTGAGAGTAGTGGCATTGAGGAGAAAGAAGTTATGCCAAAAAGAAAGCAGCTATTAATGAAGGGGCCAACTTCACTTAGGCTCTAAGATCAAAAGGAGCTAAGCTAGAACCAAACAAGCCAGTATCCAGGAACTCCATCAGGGAGCCTGCTCCTAAAGCCACTTAGGCAGGGCTAATAGCTAAGACCAAGATGAGCAAAAGTAAGCATGTGGAGATAACAGCCACTACCCCTTATTCGGAGGATCCAGAATATAATGAGATGATGGCAGCTATTAAAGAAAATCTTAAGGCCAATCAGCTCACAAAAGAAGGACCTGGAGGCTCATCCGGAGCATCAAGCCAACCCATTCCTTCGATAACCCCTACTCCACTAATTCTTATCTCTCCTCTAGATCTCCCACATCTAAATGAAGACTATACTAAAGAAGAGCTAGATAGTCTTAACTTCTAAGCCCGTACAAAACCTCTTCAGGAATCACTTTTTAATCCAACAGCAGCTGAGGTTGATGTAATAAATGTTGAAAGTCTTGAAAAGGCGACTGAGAAAAAGGAGAAAAGTCCCCGAAAAGGCATTTGTAGAGGAGATTGAGGACATTGCCAATCTTCTAGAGGACACAACATAAAAGGGAGTTGATGACCAAATAAAGCATCCAGATCAGCTTAACACAGAGGTGTTAGGAACAGACAGTCAGATTGAACATGCATAACAGGCATGGCAGAAATTCAAAATTTTGTCCCTGTCCCTAATAACTCCTATTAGTTGCATATAAATTAAATAAAGCCTTAACTAAATAATTCTCTACCTACGTTAGCATGCAAAAGGACTAGGCATACCATAATTTCAAATTATATCATAGCACATTTATTTTATACTAAGCATGTTATGACTCTAATCTATAACCTAAGCATATTATAACTCTAAGCTATAACCTAAGCATAAAATAAACTAAGCATGCAAAACAACCTAAGTATAATTATTAAGTCTAAAAACGCTTAAAGAAAAAGACCTAATAATAAAAGAGAAAGAAAAGGAACTTACCAGTTGAAGCGTGCTTTAGCAGAACCCTCTTACACAAGCCTCCAAGCGTAGGACAGCCTCTATGAGTATCCACACAAAGCCACAAACCAAAACTTCCCTGGGAGGAAGAACTAAGAAGCCTCGAGTAGTTGCTAGACCACTCCAGAAGCCTCACCCAAAAATATAAACTAGAGGTGCCCGAATAAATTCAGGCTCCTTAAAAATAACTTGCTCAATTACCCGAGAGAAAAATATCTCGCTTAGGATTTACGCTTTGAGCTTGGTACACACAGTGTATTTTGAAAGGAGAGGGCATAGCCTATATATAGGCTTACGGAGCAAAATTTTGCTCCCCATTAGCAATGTGGGATGAGAGTAAAACTCCCATCTCACATGGGTTGCACACGCGGATCCAAAGGATCCGTGTGTGACCCCGTTCATATGCAGCGTGCTATGCACGTTGCATGTGGCAAGGCAAGCCCTTGTGGGCTTGCCTTGCATGCGAGCTGGGCCTCGCAGCCCATGCCGTGAGCCCAACTCGCAGTGCCCTTTCATGGGCTGCCTAGCAGTATTCATGCACATTTCGGTGTACTCCGTGCAAATGAACTTTGTACAAAATATTTCATACTTTTCAGTTTTAACTCGCCAATGCAAAAATCCGTCTTAATCCTTTCAAATAAATATTTATTTTTCGACCCTAATAAATTAGTTACTAGTCAAAATAAATTTCTTGGTCTAACCAAAATTGATCTAATCAATTATAATTTATTTGTGAATCTAATTAATTAGTTACCGGTCAAAATAAATTCCTTGGTCTATCCAAAATTGATATAATTAATTTTAACCAATCAAATAATAATCCAATTATTATTTATGTTATATTTTCGTAGTAGAATAAATCTATTAGTTCTTTACTTAGTCCAATAAAGGTCTAATGCGTGTGACCTTATAGGATCCCGAAGTATTGAGCTGTTAAGGCTTAACCAACCATTGTTCTAATAGAACCATTGGCTCGATGCTCTAAACCGTGAATAGAACTCGATTACCTTAAATGACTATAGTACGCCTCTACCAAGGGTCTACCATCCCCCATTACTTGCAACGTCATTTGTGCTTATAAATAAATCTCAGTTAATGCAATAGTTATCCAGTGCGATAAATTCCTTCCATTCTTTAATAACATCTGGTTTATAGGGTTAGGTTAAAGTGTTAACCCACTAATAGCGAGGTTGCTCCAAGCTATCCCAGTAGTTTACTTGTTACCAAAGTATATTGCCTTTTACCATAGTGTGTTTGACTAGAAACCATTTCTATCAAACATATACTCTAATCAGAGGTTTATGGCAATCATCACTTCAACAAGTGGCCAGGTACAACTCCTTAATATATCCAGAGCGATGGATTCTTTTCGACTACTCAGCTTACCACCGCGTTGTTATCACCATACCCATAATAACCCATAACACCCTAAATTAATGAGTGCATAGTAATGACCTAAAGTATAGTAATAGTACTACACAAGGTAACTAGTATCTCAAGTACGAGGACATTTGCAAAGCTTATTGCATGAAGATAAACACTAACACATTCATATATATACCAAGTGTTTATCTTACTGCGGTCTCCAATATATCTCCTGGATATATCCATGTGTCAAACTTAAGGCACGACCTTTAGTCCTTGGGAGATTGACTGCTTTGACCCTTTCCAAGAAAGTTGAAAACATGCTAGTCTTTCCGCTTCATCAATATCCTTTCTTGATGAAACTATGATTAGGGATAGTTTAGACATAATTATAATTACACATGAAGCAGGTTCCACCAGATATAGTCCAACTATAATTTCTCTGACTTCATGCTATGATATGTCAAGGACTTTTGTATACATACATCAATGAATATATTTAACCATCTATAATATATATACGCAGAAACACATTGATATAAACAAAAGAACAAATGCCTTTATTGATTAAACAAATTATTCGTACTATTACATAATTAAGATATATAGCCCTAATTGCCTTAAAAGCATACATCATATCCAACAAACTCCCACTTGCACTAAGGCTACTTAGCCATATGTCTTAATCCATATGCTTTAACATGTTGGTCATGTTTGACTTGAGTCAATGGCTTTGTCAGACCATCCGCGAGGTTCTGATCAGTGGGTACTTATTCTAATCTTATTATCTTAGCATCAACAATCTCCCTAATTATATGATACTTTTTGGATATATGTCTATTTTTCTGATGAGACCATGGTTCCTATGCCTGAGCTATGGCACCATTGTTATCACAATACAAAGTAATTGGATCAACAGCTTCAGGCACCACACCGAGATCACCAATAAATCCCTTTAACTAGACAGCTTCTTTTGTTGCTTTGCATCCAGTAATGTATTTTGACTCTGTGGTTGAATCAGCAGTAGTTTCTTGCTTGTAATCTTCCAGTATACCGCCCCTCCATTTAACACATACATAAAACCTGACTGAGACTTAAAGTCATCCTTGTTAGATCAAAAACGTGTGCTAGTGTAACCTCTAATTGTGAGGTCACATTCTCTATAAATCAAGAACTAATCCTTAGTTCTTCTCCAGCACTTAAGGATTGCCTTGATGGCCATCTAGTGCTTTTCACCTAGATCTGACTGATATCTTCTCATAAAGCTTAAAGCCTGAGCGACATGTGGCCTAGTACATATCATAGCATACATGATGGATACTATCGCGGATGTATAGGGTATATCCTTCATGTGCATTCTCTCCTGAGCTATCTTCGGACACTCAGCCTTAGATAGGTTTATCCTCTTTGTCATCGGGAGATAACCTTTCTTAGAATGCTCAAGGTTGAACCTATTCAATACCTTGTCTATATATGTACTTTGAGAAAGACCTAACAGCCTCTTGGATCTATCCCTGTAGATCTTTATACCTAGTATATATGTTACTTCACTAAGGTCTTTCATGGAGAATTTTCTTGATAACCACACTTTGACATTTTAAAGAAGAGAAATGTCATTTCCTATTAGCAGAATGTCATCAACATACAATACTAGAAAAACAACTGAACTCGCACTAACCTTCTTGTAAACACAAGGCTCATTTGCACTTGGGCAGAAATCCAGTTCCCAGATTATCTGATCAAACCTTATATTCCAACTCTTGGATGCCTACTTAAGTCCATAAATGGATCTTTGTAGCCTGCATACCTTCAAGCCATTATGAGATGTAAAATCATCAGGTTGTGTCATATACACATCCCGGTCTAAATCCATTCAGGAATGTTGTTTTTACATCCATCTGCAAGATCTCAGAATTATAATGAGCAGCAATGGTGAGGAGTATCCTTATGAATTTAAGCATGGCTACTGGTGAGAAGGTTTCATCATAGTCAATACCTTCCCATTGACTATAACCTTTTACAACCAACCTTGATTTATAGGTAATTACATTACCATCCATGTCTGTCTTCTTCTTGAAGTCCCACTTGCAACCAATTGGTCTAACCTCTTGCGGTGCATCAACCAAATTCCAAACTTGGTTCTCATACATGGAATCCATTTCTGATTTCCTGGCTTTTAGCCATTTATCAGAATCTGAGCTTTTTACTGCCTCATCATATGTCCTTGGTTTATCATCCTTCATAAGATATAGTTCCTTATCATCAGTGATAATAAACCCATATCTATTGGGACCCTTATGAACATAACCTGATCTTCACAATAATTGTGTTTCGATAGGTTATTCTTAGATCACACTCTCTTATTTATCTCGAATGAGGTCAATCAATTGATTATCTGTTTCTTCCTCCTGAACTTCCAGTTCAATATTGCTCCCACTGACTTTTGCAAGTAAGTGTTCCTTTTCCAAAAAGTGAGCATTCCGAGACACAAATACCTTTTGTGCTTTGGGTTGGTAAAATAGATATCCAATTGTTTCCTTTGGATATCCAATGAACAGACATTTATCATCCTTGGCATTCATCTTATCTGACGCTATCCTCTTTACCATAGTAAGACAGCCCCATACTCTTAAGTGACTTAGAGATGGCTTCTTATTACACCATCTTTCATAAGGTGTAAAATCAACCGATTTAGAGGGCACTCAGTTTAAAACATAAATCGTGCTCTCCAGTGCATATCCCCAAAAGGATTTATTAAGATCTGCATGGCTCATCATGGACCTGACCATATCTAATAAAGTTTGATTCCTCCTTTCTGACACTCCATTGTGTTGGGGTGTACAAGGAGGGGTCCATTGGGGAATTATCCCGTTTTCCTTTAGATAATCCTGAAACTCTTGACTTAAGTATTCTCCACATCAATTCGATCGAAGTGTTTTAATACTTTTCTCAAGCTGTTTCTCTACTTCAGCTCTGAATAGTTTGAACTTTTCAAAACTTTCACACTTGTGCTTCATCAAGTATAAATATCCATATCGTGAGTAATCATCAATTAAGGTTACGAAGTAGGAGTATCCTCCTAGTGCCTGAACATTCATTGGACCATATACAGCAGTATGTATAAGTTCCAATGTACTCGTGGCGCGCTCACCCTTTCCTTGAAAAGGTAACTTTGTCATTTTTCCTTTTAAACAAGGTTCGCAATCACCGTAAGACTCCAAGTCTATTGGGCCCAAGTCTCCACGCTTATATAACTTGGTTAAGCGATCTTTGTTTACGTGGCCTAAACAACAATGCCATAAGTAGAAGGTATTCTCATTATCTAATTTAACTTTCTTCACATTGTTTATATTGAAAACTTTTGTTTTAGTATCAAGAACATAAATGCCACCTTTTAACATTCCATAACCATAAAGAATATTATTCAAACAAATCTAACAATTCTTATTCGAAAATAAAATTTCAAGTCCTTCTGATGCCAAACATGCAATAGATACAATATTCTTAGTAACACTTGGAATGTAGTAACAATTATTCAAAACTAAAACAAGTCCACTTGGCAAAACAAGACTAGAGCTCCCTACGGCTAATGCAGAGCTCCATTTCCCACGTGTAGGTCCATCTCCCCTTTCGCAAGTTTTCTACAGTTCCTTAGACCCTACACAGAAGTATAGATATAAGAACCACAACTAGTATCTAATTCCTAAGTGGATTTACGCAGAAAAGTAGCAAAGTTTTCAATTACAAATATACTTGAAGTAGATGCCTTTACAGGTTTCTTCTTCAAATACTTAGAAGCAGGACCTTTGCAATCCCTTTTCCAATGTCCCGGTTTCCCACATTGGAAGCAGACATACTTAGATGCCTTCTTTGCTTTTTTCTTCTTACAGATTCTTTCCTTAGCACCAGTGCCTGCTTCTTCTTCTAAGCCTTGCCTTTTTTAACCAACAATAGTGGTTTCTGATCCTTCTTGATCTGAGGTTGTACTATTTTCAGCATGTTGATTAATTCAGGGATAGTAGAATTAATCTTCTTCATGTAATAGTTAGTCATGAAGCCTAAGTAACTATCTGTCAAGGACATCAATATAAGGTCAATTCTTAAGTCATGATTCATCTCGAATCCCAATCGATTTAGGTTCTCAAGGTATCCTAAGAGTTTCAGTACATGCTGAGAGGTAGAGATGCCAGCCCGTATCTTGGTCCCGAAAAGGAGCTTGGAGGTCTCATACCTCTCTGTCCTTTCCCTCTCCAAAAAGAGTTCTTCAAGATGGAGAACCATGTCCTCCAAGGGCATGTTCTAATGTTGTTTCTGAAGCTCAGGATTCATGGACCCCAATATAATACACATGGTAGTCTCACGAGCTTTCCTGTGCTTCAACCAAGCATTATGTTCCACATGATCCTCAACATCAGGTTCTACAGGGAAAATTTCACTTAGAACATAGGCAATTCCCTCAGATCTGAGAACTATTCTCATGGCTTGGAACCAATCAGAAAAGTTTAAGCCATTCAATTTGGTGTCAAGTAGCATACGGAGATTAACATTTGAAGTCATTTTCAACCTAAGATATAAGAAAAGAAAAGTGTTTAGATATTAGTTTAAGTACATGCATTTAATATGAGGACTTTTAATTAAATACATTTTCCTACTATTTTCTTCGAAATTTATAATAGCTCATTCTATTGAATTCGGGATTTTTAGCCCAGTTAAATTTCCTAGTATGTAGCATCTATAACTAGTCTATTACAACCCCCAATTTTATTAGCCAAGTCACAATAGCAAGTTATAGTTGGAATCCCATTCTATTTGCATCGCATGCAATTGCTAATTCATTCAAGTTCCCTAATCCCAAGGGACGTGTGCTCTTATATAAGCATCTCCTTGAATATGTCTCAGATCTGGGCCTAGCCCCTAATTTTATGGTGGACTACCTCAGCTCTGTTAAGGCAGACCCTATCTCAAACTTTACAACCAATCAATGAGGACTAGAAGGAATGCTTTGCATAGCAATTTGATAGCCCAAAGAGACCGTATTATAAATTTGGGTAAAGAAGACTATAACTTGCCTCAATATATTTACTTTGGGATTTTATTAGTGTTAATAAAATCAATCAATGTGGACTAGAAGGAACGCTTTACGTAGCACTTTGATAACCCAAAGAGACCGTATTATAAATTTGAGTAAGGAAGACTATAACTTGGCTTAATATATTTACTTTGGGATTTTATTGGTGTTAAACAACTCACCCAATCTAGGATTTTATCAGATGGAAAAAATTATAATAACTTATATTAATTCAGGAAATTTTAGAATTAATTTATAAGGTCTAACCTTAGGTGGGTTCATCTCATTATTATAATTATTCCAGTAACCTAGATTATATGCAAAAAAATTAACACTTTTATTTATTATATTTATATTGCATTTCCTTTAAGCTTTTATTCAATAAATTTAATTTTTTTACTTTGTTACATGAACATATATAAACACCATCTAATATACTAGAAATAAATTAGTTCATATTAATCCCCCATTGGTCAATTCAAATTTCACCGATATAGGTTCCCAGGTAGGAGAGGTGCCTTATGAGGAGTAGACAACAAGTCCAAGCCTTAGCCAGAACAAATATGGGCACAAACTTGAAGTCCAATGGATTTTCTCCAATTAATAAATTTCGTTCTTCCAATTCATGTAAATTGGAAGCATCCATAACCCATGTAATTTAAATAAATTATTCACACTTGTATAATTTGAGTAAGTTGAGCAGGCTTATTCAAAATTATTCATAATCGTTTTCTAACCTTGAAATGAAAGCACATTTCATATATATTGTTCCAAAAAATTAGAAAAACAAATCATTTCATATATAAAATAATATTTAGTTCGCTTCTAACTTAATTATGCACTGAATAGGTAGGCTCTGATACCACTGTTGGGAACTGATAGTCAGATTGAACATGCATAACAGGCATGGCAGAAATTCAAAATTTCGTCTATCCTTAGGAACTCCAATTAGTTGCATGTAAATTAAATAAAGGCTTAACTAAATAATTTTCTACCTAGGTTAGCATGCAAAAGGACTAGGCATACCATAATTACAAATTATATCCTAGCACATTTATTCTATACTAAGCATGTTATAACTCTAAGCTTTAACCTAAGCATGTTATAACTATAAGCTATAACCTAAGCATAAAATAAACTAAGGATGCAAAACAACCTAAGCATAATTATTAAGTCTAAAAATGCTTAAAGAAAAAGATCTAATAATAAAAGAGAAAGAAAAGGAACTTACCAGTTGAAGCGTGCTTTAGTAGAACCCTCTTGCACAAGCCTCCAAGCGTAGGACAACCTCTATGAGTATCCACACGAACCCCACCAACCAAAACCTTCCTGGGAGGAAGAACTAAGAAGCCTCGAGTAGTTGCTAGACCACTCCAGAAGCCTCACCCGAAAATATAAACTAGAGGAGCCCTCAAAAATAACTTGCTCAATTACCCAAGAGAAAAATATCTTGCTTAGGATTTACGCTTTGAGCTTGGTGCACACATTGTATTTTGAAAGGAGAGGGGACAGCCTATATATAGGCTTGGGAGCAAAATTTTGCTCCCCATTAGCAATGTGGGATGGGAGTAAAACTTTCATCCCACAAGGGTTGTACACTCAGATCCACAGGATCCGCGTGTGACACTTTCACATGCAGTGTGCTATGCACGCTGCATGTGGCAAGGCAAGCCCTTGCGGGCTTGCCTTGCACACGAACTGGGCCACGTGGCCCATGCCACGAGCCCAGCTCACTATGCCCTTTCATGGGCTGCCTCTGTGCATCCCATGAACATGGGTTGCCGCGAACTCACCAATGTAAAAATCCCTTTTAATGCTTTCAAATAAATATTTATTTTTCGACCCTAATAAATTAGTTACTAGTTAAAATAATTTTCTTGATCCAACCAAAATTGGTCTAATCAATTATAATTTATTTATGACTCTAATTAATTAGTTACTGGTCAAAATAAATTCCTTGCTCTACCCAAAATTGATGTAATCAATTTTAGCCAATCAAATAATAATCCAATTATTATTTATGTTATATTTTCGTAATAGAATAAATCTATTAGTTCTTTACTCAGTTCGATAAAGGTCCAATGCGTGTGACCTTATAGGATCCCAAAGTATTGAGATGTTAAGGCTTAAGCAACCCTTGTTCTAATGGAACCATTGGCTCGATGCTCTAGACTGTGAATAGAACTCGATTACCTTAAACGACTGTAGTATGCCTCTAGCAAGGGTCTACCATCCCCCATTACTTGCAACGTCATTTGTGCTTATGACTTTATCCCGGTTAATGCAATAATTATCTAGTGCGCTAAATTCCTTCCATTCTTTAATATTAGTACCATCTAGTTTATAGGGTTTGGTTAAAGTGTTAACCCACTAATAGCGAGGTTGCTCCAAGCTATCCCAGTAGTTTACTTGTTACTGAAGTATATTGCCTTTTACCATAGTGTGTTTGACTACAAATCATTTCTATCAAACACATACTCTGATCAGAGGTCTATGGCAATCATCACTTTAACAAGTGGCCAAGTACAACTCCTTAATATATCTGGAGTGATGGATTCGTTCCAACTACTTAGCTTACTAATGTGCTATCATCACCATACTCGTAATCACCCCGTAAGACCCTAAATTAATGAGTGTATAGTAATGGCCCAAAGTATAGCAGTAGTACCATACAAGGTAACTAGCATCTCAAGTACGAGGACATTTGCAAAGCTTATTGCATGTAGATAAACACTAACACATTGATAAATATACCAAATGTTTATCTTACTACAGTCTCTAATACATCTCCCAGATATGTCCATCCGTCAAACTTAAGGCACCACCTTTAGTCCTTAAGAGATTGACTTTCCAAGAAAGTTGACCATATGCTAGTCTTTCCGCTTCATAAATATCCTTTCTTGATGAAACTATGACTAGGGATAGTTTAGACATAATCATAATTGCACATGAAGTTGGTTCCACCAGGTATAGTCCAACTATAATTTCTCTGACTTCATGCTATGATATGTCAAGGACTTTTTTAGACGTACATCAATGAATATATTTAACCAGCTATAATATATATACACAAAAACACATTGATATAAACAAAAGAACAAATGCCTTTATTGATTAAACAAATTATTCGTACTATTACATAATTAAGATACATTGCCCTAATTGCCTTAAGGGCATACATCATATCCAACAAGAGGTACCTCCAAATCTCAACTCTTATATTGTTGATACTGTGGACACTGGGGTAGTTGAAATACAAGCCAACTTGGATGCCAACCCTCATGATGCACCTAAGGAAGTTAGGCTTAACCCGGAGCAAATCACTCCAAAGGAGGGAGATGGTCTGAGATCCATTGAACAGGCTACTATAGTGGACTCACAGGGTGAGGCCGCTCCAACGAATCGGTTAGAAGATTAGAAGGGAGAAGAGAAGGATGATAGGAGCAAAGAAACCTCCAACGCAAAAAAATTTTGGATGCAAGAGCAGCTCTGGATCAGAAGAGTCTGCTACTGATAGTAAGGAAAGGAGGAAAATAACCAAGGCAAAATTTCCACCATACTTCTCTATCATAAGACCTGAAAAAGTGAGAATGGCCCTAAAGGTATTGGAAGAAGCTACTTTGGAAGGAAAGCAAAAGGCTGATACACTCCAGCCATTGATCCAGGAGATGTGCCAAAGGTTTCTTGCTATTGAAAGATGGTAAAAAGTCAATCATCCTCTCCGGACTTGAAGACTGATTTGGAGGAGAAAAAGGCTAAAATCACACAGATCGAAGAAAGAGTTAGTAAATTTCCTACTGTTGATCAAGTAGCAGAGACTTCCCTTTCCAAAATCACTCCAGCACTTAATTAGCTTACCTCTGCAATTATAACTGCAAACATATCTGTAACTGAGGCAGCTACCGGAGTAGAGAATCACTGTACAACAATCTTGGGTCATATGACCTCAACATCCACTGACCTTAAGACTGAAACGAAGGAGAATATGGATTCCAAGTTCGAAAACTTGCTAAAATTCATCCACAATGCCATCACTAAATCCTCAAAGGATACCTCCTCTGGACTCACTTCCTTACTGATGAGCAAAAAGCCTTCAAGGAGAAGCTCAAAGAGTTTCTCAAGGATGAATTACCAAAGCTCCTTGAGAAAGTTGTGGATGACATGAGCAGCGATTGCAAAACCCAAGTCTCCTCTATCGAAAAACTCATTAGCATTTGGAAGGAAACCTTTGAAATTGAACTCCAGTACATCAACTCAAGCATCCATAATGAAACTAAAACTATCACAGATGAAATAAAGCTGCTCAGTACTAGTATGAATAATCTCAGTCTCACTGATCCTTCTACCTCTACTTCTACTTCTCCTCCAGCCATACTTGAAAGTCAACTTCTTCCCCTCTTTTAACAACTTGTCTAGAATATTGGGGACACAGGCTTCAGCGGTTATCAATGCTCACTTACTTTGCTCCGGAGGTTATTTCGTTCTTTGAGAAAGAGGATCAAGAATATGCTCTGTCCATACATCCCAACTTAACCAAGTCATATGATCAGCTTTAGAAACTAATCAAACTAATCCACCTTGCACATGCTACAATTGATAGAATTATTAAGCAACATTTGGCTGGGAATGAGGATTATACCATTCTATCCGGAGCTTGGGAGAACAAATGGAACAAAAGGACCTAATTAACCCCCCGAAAGATGCAAAAAAAAATGGGGAGAAAGAAAAGGATGCCACAGAGCAAGAGGATATGGAGACAGATGATAGCTAGTATAATTTTGAAAACACATGTAATACCTAGTTAATGTATTTTTCACTTATAATTTTTGTACCTTGTAATCATACACTTCATTGATATTCACTATTGTTAACAGCAGAAGTTATATAGTGAAAAATGTTATTCAAAATCTCTGCTTCTAAGTACATCCATCAATTGTACTAGAAAAACTTAGAACCTATAAAGCAAAAACATTGGGCGTTTAGGCTGCTAGATTATAGGGGAGTAAATCCGTAAATGACTAAGTATCAAGAATCATACTTAGCTCATATCCCTAGTTATTTCTCTTTGCACTTGGATTTTTGTTTCCATCAAATGGGGGAGATTGCTGGGAAACAGTGATCCGAAAGAAGACAACTCAAACCAATCAACAGGATAATATGTTTGAACGAAACAAAATGCCTAAGTCCAAGAAAAGGATCTGGACTAGATATCAAAGACTACAAATCCCTAAGTCCAAGAAGAGAGCATCCAGTTAAAGTTTGGAAAGGAAAAAAACTTCTAACCCCTTAGAGAAAGCATCTAGAATATATCACCATTGAATAGCATCCAGAATAAGATTGACTCTGAAGACATCTGGAAGACTCAATTCTCAAGACAAAGGGAATTTTCAAATATTCAAATTCCCTCCAAGATTGGTCTGAAGTCAACAACCCTTCTGCCTTGAAAAGAGAAAAAGAGATTGCTTGCACGCAAATTATAAAAGGATTGACATGGAGAGAGAAAAAGGCAATAACCTTTTCAACCTAGACCAATTGCATTGCACGTAGAGCTCAAACAATTGACAAAGCTACCTAAAATTTGCCAGTACATAAAATGCCAAATTAACGACTTCTAACACCTTTGTCTCGCCAATCCCAATAATTCAAACGGGCTAATCAATGAGTCTAACAGACTAATCAACGGCTCCGGAAGCACCATCTCATATCTAATCAATGGTGAAGATCCAATATCATTCCAACAATACACAATGGCTATATTTGTGATCAAATCCTATAAAAGGGAAAATTCATAAGTTGAGAAGATGTTGGTTGATTTCACACAAGCTATTACATTAAAAATTTAAGCTATTTAATCAGTGACCTTAATCCCTCCAAGAACCAATCACTCAAATCAGTTTGTGAGGATTCTCAAGTGACATTATAAACTTGAAGAATCCAAAACCCCAAAACCTTTGATAAAATAAAGTGTAAAGATCTCCTACTTGGGTGGGTAGTGAGATTAAGACTCAGCTTGAACTAGAGAGTTTGAGTGGTATATCCCTATAGGACTCAGGTTAGACTTGGGTAGTTAAAGTGGTATATCTTGCTAAAGAGAGAGGACTCAGCCAGAAGTTGGTGCTTTTGTGGTATATCCGACATCTAGAAGAAAGGTCATCTTCCAGAGACAACAGGAAAGGACTCAGCTGAAGATTGGTATCTTTAGTGGTATATCCTACATCCAAAGGAGAATAAATATCCGGAGACAAATTGTAAAGCCTTGATTTCTGACCGCAAAGAAATCTACTCATTAATGAATTTTAAGCTCGGAGGAGGAAACTCCGAGGACTGGAGGTAGGCAGGGTCGAAGCAGGATAAAACTATCTGTGTTTAATCTCTTTAACTCTAAACTTTACATTTCAACCAAATTTAAATTAATTCTTGCATTATCCAAAGCTTACACTAGTTTACATCCGGATCATCCATTTCACGCTACACTAAGACTTTTTAAAAGTTTGGAAATTCTGCAAAAAGGGTCATTCACCAACCTCTAACCTGAATATACATTCATAAGGGACCATCAGTGCTCACAGTCAGAGATCTAACAATCTCAAGCTAAAGGTCCATTTTTTTATTCAAAAATTAAAATGAATTTTAATAACTCATAACTTCTTCTAGAGGGTATGTCCATTATCTAACCTCCACTCTTCACCGGTGAACACTACACATTCTAGAAAACCTGGATGAGTATGTTAGCATGGATGGCCATTAAAGATGGCCCATATACTCCCACTTATAAAGTTGAGCGGATCACCATTAGGAAACCCTCCAATCAATGGGATGAGAACGACTATAAGAAATTGCGTGAAAACATAAATGATATTAACATGCTTTATTGTGCTCTTAGTGCAACAGAATTCAATAGGATATCAGGTTGTGAAACTGCACAAGAGCTCTGGAAAAATCTTGAAGTGACCTATGAAGGAACCAACAAAGTCAAGGAAGCCAAGATTGATCTACTGCAATAAAAACTTGAAACCTTCTAAATAGAACCAAAGGAGTCAATCAGTAACATAAATACCAGATACACCAATCTAGTTAGTGAAATGAAAAGGCTAGGTAAGGAGATCACTGAAGAGGAAATGGTGAAGAAGAACCTACGGAGTCTGACCGAGGAATGGGATAACAAGAAGACTGTCATTGAGGAAGCTCATGACTTAAAATTTTATAGTTATGATGAACTCATTGGTAATCTCCTAAATCAAGAGCTATCATTGGAGAGATACAACCAACAAGAGAAGAGGACTAAGGAAAAGAAGAAAACAATTGCACTAAAAGCAGACTCATCTAGAACAGAATCATCTGGATCAAAAAAGCAGTCAAAACTTCTTCCTGCAAAAATGATGACATAGCCATACTGGCCATAAGATTTGATCAATTCCTTAGAAAGGAAGAAAGAAGGTCAAGAAGAAGTTTCAAAAAACCTGACTCTAAAAAATGGAAAGAAAGCAGCTCAAGGAAGGACAAGTACAATAAGGGTCCAGAAGAAAAGAAAGACCAAGAGAAAGAGGTTGGATTCTTTAAATGTGGAGAAAAACGACACTTCAAAGTAAAATGTCCTAAGCTCAAATAGGAGAGGAAAAACAAAAAGAAGGCAATGATAGCCACATGGAGCGATAGCATGAGAGAAGTAGTTTGTCATCCTTAGAAAAGGAAGAAACTGCTAACTATGCTTTTGCGGCACTAACAGAACTGGAGGCAGAACCATCCGGAAGAGGAATAACTAAGCAGGTCACTGAGCAAACATGTGAATCAGAGTCAGAGTCAGCAAACAGTGAGGTAAACTCTCACTAAAATCACTTTTCTAACAATGATATTGCTAGAGCTCTAGGGATTGTAATCAACAATGTGTGGAAGAACGCCAAGGCCAGAAAATCCCTCCAAAGGCAAGTGATGGAGATAACATAAGATGTCAAAGCAATGGCATAAGACATCAATCTCATAAGAGGTACAAAGTACATGGACACTATTGATGAGAACTTCCTAAATATTCAAGTCCAAATTCTGAGTGCAAATGTGTTTGGGCTAGATAGAGAGCTAACATTACTAAAGGAAGCTATCGGGAGAAATCCAAGACCAGCTCATGGAAGAAAACTAGGACCCTTAAACCAAAGAGGGAATCCAGAACCTTCAAGACCAAAGAAAGTCTGGAAGCAACCTCAAGCACAAATATACAATGCTCCACCTTATAGGAAAACTCAAACTCAAAAATACATAGTTGCTCAAAAGGGAAAAGCTATGGTAATCTGTGACAATCAACCTACCAAGCAAAAGAAAAACTATAGAGTAGAAGTTGCTCCTCCTGCTAACTACTAGATCCAAACTAATCAATCAAGTTTGGAGCTGTCCAAAGCAGGGTACTCTAGAGACTATAGAAAGAAGGATCTTGAAAAAATCGAGGAGAAGCTCAAGCAGAACAAACCAGTCGCTGGGTGCAGGTTTTGTGGTGCAAATAACCATATGACTAAAATATGTAGATAAAAAAATGGTTATTATGATATTTATCCTTAGGCTGAAATGGTTGATAACCCGAGAGGACCTAAATCTGATTGGGTAACCAAATCCACTTGATCTGTTTTACAAGTATGCCTTACATCCACTAAAGATCAATAAACATAATATATTGATAGTGGATGCTCAAGGCACATGACTGGTGATGAAAAAGCCTTCATCACTTTAACCTAGAAGAAAGGTGGAAAAGTAAGCTTTGGAGATAATCAAAAGGGACAAATCATTGGACCTGGGACCATTAGATCTGAATTAAAGATAGAAGATATCTCTCTAGTTGAAGGACTTAAGTTCAACCTACTAAGTGTTGCTCAACTCTGTGACAAAGAAAGAGAAGTCATCTTTGACTCTAGAGGCTGCTCAATCATTGATAGTAAGTCTAATCAACTCATTCTTTATGCACCTAGAGTAAATAATGTTTATCATGTTAACATCAAAAATGAGAAAAAGAATATATGCTCGGTGTCTAAAGAAGAATAATTATGGCTGTGGCACCGGAGGTTGGGACATGTTAGCATGAACCTCCTATCCAAACTAGCCAAAAACGAATTGGCTGTGGGTTTGCCTAAGATTGCTTTTGATGAGGATCACATCTGTACTGCATGTCAACTAGGTAAACAAACTAGAAAAAGCTTCCCTTCAATCTCCTATATACCTTCCAAGAGAGTTCTTGAACTCTTGCACATTGATCTATTTTGCCCAATCAAACCAATCAGTTTAGGTAGAAGAGAATACACTATGGTTATAGTAGATGATTATTCTCACTATACCCGGGTTGCTCTGCTAGCTAATCCTTTGACCATTTGTCTAAGATATTCATCAGGATAGAAGTAGAACAAGGAATAAGCATTACATGCATCCAGAGTGATAACAGAAGCGATACACTTGAAAGAAAAAGCACATCCGTAGGATGCCACTTTCTAGTGGATTTCATAGTGTCCTGATATAGCAAGAAGCAAACTTTAGCAGCATTGCCAACTACTGAAGCTGAGTATATGGCTAGTGGAAGTTGTGTTGCTCAACTCCTATGGATCAAACAATAGTTAAAAGATTATGGAGTTCAAGCTGGACGTGTTGATGTGATGTGTGAGAGCAAGAGTGCAATTGATGTGTCAAAGAATCCAGTGCTACATAGCAAGATAAAGCATGTCAACATTAGGCATCATTTCATCTGGGATCATATGATGAAGAAGGATGTGGCTTTTGTCTACATTCCAACAAATGAGCAAAGGGAAGATATCTTTACTAAACCTCTAAGTAAAGATCAAGCAATTGGAATGTCAAATCAAATTTGAAGAGGGTTTCGGAAGACAAGTCTAGGAATCAAGGAGAAAAATAAGGAATATCGATTCTAGATCCGGAAGGAAATAGTGCTAGCTCAGAAAATAAGAAATGATAAATGGCAGTAAAAGCGCAAAAAATTAACTATACA
Organism: Euphorbia pulcherrima; assembly: GCA_947683365.1. Classification (NCBI taxonomy): domain Eukaryota; kingdom Viridiplantae; phylum Streptophyta; class Magnoliopsida; order Malpighiales; family Euphorbiaceae; genus Euphorbia; species Euphorbia pulcherrima. The sequence continues at coordinate 49,990,649 of CANTUS010000001.1, read as the reverse complement.
CATACACGTTTTGAATTTCAAACATTTATTGGGCAATCCACGAGTGGTAAATTGCAATAGTTACGAATGGAATAAACCATTCCAATTCTCTAGTTTACACGGCATTAACCTCTCTCCTCAAATTTTAACTGCCACCTCATTGATCCAGTTAAATGCAACTACATCTAGATTACCATATTACCCTCATCTTGAAAAATCTATAAAAAGCCTCCAAAACTAATCTTCTTCTTCACGCAAGTAATCAATCTACTGTTACTCTGTAGAAAAATCCCTTCTAACTCGCTCAAAATCCTTCAATTCTTTAAAATGGCCAACACTCAAGCAAAAATGAACCCTCCTCCAAAGAACACTTTCAAGGTGGAAAACCTCCTTGACACATATTTCATTCTGGTAAAGCGAGTAAGTTCAGACACAATAATTCCCTCAGATTATCTAGGTGATAAATTCCTCTTCTCCACTGAACCATATGCCCAACTTTTAAAATACCAACATCTAGAGGTCTTCCTCCAGATGAAAAACCCAACCTATACTATTCTCATCAAGGAGTTCTATGTCAATATCAAGGTTCACACCTACTATGATGCACTCCGGACAACAGTGCAGGGGAGAGTAATTATCCTCGCTCCATATTTCTTTAAAGCCCACTTCAATATGAAGAATGAAGGAGTAATCATGAGGACAAATGGTGATGAGCAAATAGTCAAATACAGTCTTAAACTTTGGCTTCCTGAGAGATTCTTTGGGGATAAATGATCCATTCTTTGGCTAGAAACCCTCAGACTCCTTCAATTCATCCTTGCAAAGTTTGTGCTAATCTGGAGGGGATCTCTCAACACTACATCTGCTTTCTAGCAATATATCATCTAGTATTAGGTGGAGAGTAGAGTACTAAACATGCCAGTTCTCCTCATCCACTACATCCGACAATAAAATTACTCTTATGGAACTCTTATCACAAAAAATCCTCTCAATAAATGGGATTAATCTATTCGGAGAAGTGCTTGATGAAGGAAAGGAAATTCTAGAAAAGAATTTCTATAAACTTTATTTTAATAAGGTATAGGATGAAGAGAAAGCCCTGAGACAGAGGGGGGAGAAGTGGGAGAAAAGTAGGGTGAGGAAGTGCTCCGGAGATACTGTGGAGAAGTATCCAATTGCAAAGAGGGTAAGAACCACAAAGCCCAAGGCTTAGATAAAGATTAATCTAAAGCTTGTGATGGAAGACAATGTAGTTGATAAAGAGGATGAAGACCAAATGACTCTCACCCAGATTATGAAATAGACTCTGGAATAGCCTAACATAAGAATAAGGCTTATTAAGGCGGTAGCTAAGAAAGAAAAACCAATTAGTGAACTGGAAGCAAATGAGCATATCGTAATAGCAGCTACTGCAATAAAGGATGGATGGAATAAAGGAGCCCAAACCACCACTAAGGACATTCTGGAAGATGAGAGTGTATCAAGTAGTACCACCGAGGAAGAAGAGTGGGTATCTAAAAGAAAAATTATCAAGAAAGGGCCAACTTTCACTCATGCTCTAAGAGCAAAGAGAGCTAAAATCGCTCCTAAGAAATATGTTGCCAGAATATCCATCAAGGAGCCTGCTCCGAAAGCCACTCCAGCAGAAATAATGGCTAAGGCTAAATTGAGCAAAGGGGAAAATGTGGAGATAACTGCCAAAACTCTTCATCCAGTGGATCTGGAGTATGAGAACATGATGGTTGTAATCAAGGAAAATCAATAGATTAATAATCCTGCCCCTACCTTGGATGGACCCGGAGGCTCATTCGAAGAATCAAATCAAGAAGCTCCTCGGGTAGATCCCTCCATACCAATCCTAGTCTCACCCTCCAATCTCCAATGTCTTAGAGAAGGGTATAGTGAGGAAGAGCCGCAGGCATTCTAACCACGCATACAACCCCTTCAAAAATCCTTACTAAACCAAGAAATCACTGAAATCGAAGTCATAGAACTTGAAAGTCCTGAAAAGGCAATTAAGAAAGGGGAGAAAAGTCATTAAAAGGCATATGTTGGGGAGATTGAGGACATTACCAATCCTCTAGAGGACCAAACTAAAAAGGGAGTAATTAAGGAAAGAGAGCATCCAGATCAACTAAACACAAAGGTAACTCTTGATCCTAACATTGATGATGCTGCTGGTGTAGTCGTTGGAGTTATAAAAAAATAAGGCAACTTAGATGTAGATTCTCAAAATGCTTCTAAGGGAGATGAGCTAAACCTAGAGCAAAATACTCCAAAAGAGGGAGATGGTTTGAGATCCACTTAGCACACTAATATAGTGGACTCATAGGGCGAGGCCACTCCGGCGATTAGGGTGGAAGAAAAGAAAGGAGAGGAGAAGGATGGTAAGGGAGATAAATCCTCTAGTTCATAGGAGTCGGGAAGTGGCTCCAGATCTGAATCAGAAATAGATAGCTCCGGATTAGAGGAGGAGTCTGAGACTGACAGCAAGGTGAGAAGAAAAATTACTAATCCACAACCCACTAGAGCCAAAAAAAAGTCAGAATGGCATTAAGCCTACTAGAAAAAGCTACTTTGGAGGGCAAAGAAGTTATGAATTCAAACCCATGCTCTAAGAGGTATGCCAAAGACTCATAACTATTGAAAAGCTGGTTAAAGATAAATCCATATCTCTGAAGTTAAAAGCTGTGCTAGAAAATATAAAGACCAAGATCAACAACCTTGTGGTAGCTACATCCCTTTCCGAGATCACTCCTGCTATATACCAGCTTTCCTCAACAATCACAACATCAAATTGAATTGCTATTGAGGCAGCTATGGGAGCTGAAAATAATTGTGCCACTATAATGGGCCATGTAACCTCCTCTTCCACTAATCTCAAAATAGAACTAAAAGAATATGTGGATTAGAAATTCCAAGAGGTAACGAACTCCATCCCTTCTGTAATCAGTAAAGGAGGAAGCACTATAACCTCCGGACTCTCTGAACTCAAATTAGAGCAAACAGTGCTTTAAGAGAAACTCGCCAAATTCCTCAATGATGAGTTACCTACTCTCCTAGCCAAGGAAGTTGAGGATATAGGGCATGATTCCAAGAATGGTCTATCCACAATGGACAAAACGATAAGCAATTATAAGGAGACTTTTGACATTGAGGTCCGGCACCTAAACAAAAGCATTCACAATGGAAGAAAGGCAATAACCAAAGAGGTTCAAAAGCTCAGCTCTGGTATATCACAATTAACTATCTCTACTCCATCAACATCCACTTTTACTTCTCCTCCAGCTATTCCAGAAAGCTACTTTTTCCCTTCATCCAAAACCTAGTCCAAGGCATTGGAGATACCAATTTCAATGGCTAGCAATGCAGGCTCACATTACTCAGGGGTATGTTGTTGGATATGATGTATGCCCTTAAGGCAATTAGGGCGATATATCTTAATTATGTAATAGTACGAATAATTTATTTAATCAATAAAGGCATTTGTTCTTTTGTTTATATCAATGTGTTTCTATACATATATATTATAGCTGGTTAAAATATATTCATTGATGTATGTATACAAAAGTCTTTGACATATCATAGCATGCAGTCAGAGAAATTATAGTTGAACTATATTTAGTGGAACCTACTTCATGTGCAATTATGATTATGTCTAAACTGTCCCTAGTCACAGTGTCATCAAGAAAGGATATTGATGAAACGGAAAGACTAGCATGTGGTCAACTTTCTTGGAAAGGGTCCAAGCAGTTAATCTCCTAAAGACTGAAGGTGGTGCCTTAAGCTTGACACATGGATATATCTGGGAGATATATTGGAGACCGCAGCAAGATAAACACTTGGTATAAATATCAATGTGTTAGTATTTATCTTCATGCAATAAGCTTTGCGAATGTCCTCATACTTGAGATGCTAGTTGCCTTGTGTGGTACTATTGCTATACTTTGGGTCATTGCTATGCACTCATTAATTTAGGGTGCTACGGGTGATTACGGGTATAGTGATGACAGCACGTTGGTAGGCTGAGTAGTCAAAAAGAATCCATCGCTCCGGATATATTAAGGAGTTGTACCTGGCCACTTGTTGAAGTGATGATTGCCATAAACCTCTGATCAGAGTATGTGTTTGATAGAAATGGTTTCTAGTCAAACACATTATGGTAAAAGGCAATATACTTCGGTAACAAGTAAATAACTGGGATAGCTTGGAGCAACCTTGCTATTAGTGGGTTAACACTTTAACCAAACCCAATAAACCAGATGGTACTAATATTAAAGAATGGAAGGAATTTATCGCACTGGATAATTATTGCATTAACCGGGATTAAGTCATAAGCATCAATGACGTTCCGAGTAATGGGGGATGGTGGACCCTTGCTAGAGGCGTACTACAGCCGTTTAAGGTAATCAAGTTCTATTCACGGTCTAGAACATCGAGCCAATGGTTCCATTAGAACACGGGTTGGTTAAGCCTTAACAGATCAATACTTTGGGATCCTATAAGGTCACAAACATTGGACCTTCATCGGACTAAGTAAAGAACTAATAGATTTATTCTATTACAAAAATATAACATGAATAATAATTGGATTATTGTTTAATTGGTTAAAATTGATTAGATCAATTTTGGATAGACCAAAGAATTTATTTTGACCGATAACTAATTAATTAGAGTCATAAATAAATTATAATTGATTAGATCAATTTTGGTTGGACCAAATTATTTATTTTGACTGGTAACTAATTTATTAGAGTCAAAAATAAAAATTTATTTGAAATGATTTTTAAGGAATTTTGCATTGGTAAGTTGGAACCGAAAAGTATAAAATATTTTGTACAAAGTTCGGTTGCTGAAAAATGCGCAACCCTTATTCATGGGCTGCACAAAGGCAGCCCATGATAAGTGGCGGTGTGTGATGTGAATTAACATATATATATATATATATATATATATATATATATATATATATATATATATATATATATATATATATATATATATATGTTAATTAATGGGATGGGAGTAATACTCCCATCCCACATCGATGAAAGGGGGAGCATTTTTGCTCCCCCAAGCCTATATATAGGCTATTTCCTTTCCTTTCAAATTGTACCAAGCTCAAAGCATAAATCCTAAGCTAGATAATTAATCTCTCAGGTACTTGAGCAAGTTATTTTTGTGGAGCCTGAATTTATTCGGGCACCGCTAGTTTATATTTTTGGGTGAGGCTTCTAGAGTGGTCTATCAACTACTCGAGGCTTCTTAGTTCTTCCTCCTGAGGAGGTTTTGGTTGGTGGGGTTCGTGTGGATACTGATAGAGGCTATCCTACGACTGGAGGCTTGTGCAAGAAGGTCCTGCAAAAGCACGCTTCAACTGGTAAGTTCTTTTTCTTTCTCTTTTAATTATTAAGTCTTTTTCTTTAAGTGTTTTTAGACTTAATAATTATGCTTAGGTTATTTTTGCATGCTTAGTTTATTTTATGCTTAGGTTATAACTTAGAGTTATAACATGCTTAGTATAAAATAAATATGCTAGGATATAATTTGGAATTATGGTATGCCTAGTCCTTTAGCATGCTAACCTAGGTAGAGAATTATTTAGTTAAGGCTTTATTTAATTTATATGCAACTAATAGGAGTTCCTAGGACAGGGACAAAATTTTGAATTTCCGTCATGCCTCTTATGCATGTTCAATTTGACTGTCAGTTCCCAACATATGTTTCCATTCATGGAAGAAGAAGATCAAGAATATGTTCTCTCCATACACCTAAATCTGACTAAGTCATATGCCCAACTCTGGAAGCTTATCAAGCTGGTTCATCCCATTCCTGCTATAGTGGATAAAGTTCTTAAGCAGCGCTTAGCAGGTAATGAAGATTACACCATTCTCTTATAAGCTTGGTAAAAGAAATGGGATAAACGCACTTATATGGTAATAGACCCCCTGAAGATGCAAACAAAAAGGGGGAGAAGGAAGCCACAGAGCAAGAGGCTATGGAGATGGATGAATAGCTAGTTAAATTTTTGAAAACACATGTAATAGCTAGCTATTGTATTTTTCACTTATAATTTTTGTATTTGTAATCCTGCACTTCATTGGTGTTAACTATTGTTAACATCAGAAGTTTTATAGTGAAAAATGTTATTCAAAATTCTGCTTCTAAGTACTACTAGAAAAACTTAGAAGCTATAATGTAAAAAATTGGGGGATTTAGGATGCTAGATTATGGGGGAGTTAATATGTAAATGACTAAGTATCAAGAATCACACTTAGCTCATATTCCCTAGTTAATTCTAATTGTACAATGATCCAAAAGAAGACAACTCAAACCAACCATCAGGAAGATATGTTTGAAGAAAACAAAATGCCTAAGTCCAAGAAAGGATTCGGACAAGACTTTGAAGACTACAAATCCATAAGTCCAAGAAGAGAGCATCCTATTAAAATTTTGAAAGGAAACAAACTTCTAACCCCGTGAAGACAGCATCCGAAACAAAGCACTTTTGAATAGCATCCAGATTAAGATTGAGTCAGAAGACATTCGGAAGACTTAAGAGAAAAAGTAACAGCTTGCACACAATTCAGAAAAGGACAAAAGGACTGATATGGAGAGAGCGAAAAAGGTAACAACCTTTTCAACCTAGATCAATGGTATGGCGCATAGAGCTCAAACAACTGAAAAAGCTACCTAAAATTTAGAAGTACACAAATGTCAAATAAACGACAATAGACACCATTGTCTCGCCAATCCTAAAAATTCAAACGGGGCCAATCAATGAGTCTAACGGACTAATCAATGGCTCCAAAAGTGCCACTTCTTATCTGATCAATGGTGAAGATTCAATACTATTCCAACAGTACACAACGGCTACATTTATGTTCAAAGCCTATAAAAGGAAGCTTCACAAGTTGAGAAGATACTGGTTGATTTTACAAAAAGCTATTACATTGAGAATTCAAGCTATTCAATCAGTGAACTTAATTGCTTCAAGAACCAAACACTCTAATCTGTTTGTAAGGACTCTCAAGTAAAATTATAAACTTTAAGAATCCAAAACACCAACCCTTTGATAAAACAAAGTGTAAGGAATATCATACTTGGGTGAATATTGAGATTAGGACTCAGCTTAAAGTAGGATAGTTTGAGTGGTATATCCTTGTAAAACTCAGCTTAGACTTGGGTAGTTTAAGTGGTATATCCTGCTAAAAAGAAAGGACTCAGACAAAAGTTGGTGCTTTTGGTGGTATATCCTACATCCGGAAGAGAGGTCATCTTTCGAAGACAACGCGAAAGGACTCAGCTGAAGATTGGTGTCTTTAGTGGTATATCCTACATTTGGAGGAGAATAAATCTCCGGAGATAAATTATAAAGGCTTGATTTCTGCCCGCGAAAGAAATCTACTCACTAGTGGATTTTAAGCTCAGAGGAGGAAACTTCGGGGATTGGAGGTAGGCAGAGCCGAACCAGGATAAAAAAACATTTGTGTTTGATTTCTCTAACTCTAAAATTTACATTGAAGCACTTTTATATTAATATCTGCATTATCCGGAGCCTACAACAGTTAGCATTTGGATCATTCATATCACGCTACGCAATAACTTTTTAAAGTCTATAAATTCCGTAAAAAAAAGGGTCATTCACCCCCCCTCTGACCAATATTAACATTCAAAAGGGACCAATATTTCAAAGTTCAGGTAGTTGCTGGGTCACTTTCAAAGTTCAGGGAGACAGCGAGTTTTTTGTGCCAAGGTGAGGATGTTGTTTATATATTAAGCCTTCAAAGAATAATTACTAGATTCCAGTTAGCCGTGCAAATGGTTATTAAATAATCAATATCAGATCCTCACCAAGTAATTCAATTCATAGAATGATGAACTCCTTACCATTGTAGCAAAGTAATAGAAAACAAAATTGCATCTACATATTCTATAGAACAGAACTTCCAAAACCATTAATAGGTTGGGATTAATAGTATTATTATATGAGGACGATGACAGTTTGATGACCAAGAAGTTTAATTCACAGATGAAAGAAATTCAATTTGTCATTCTTTTAGAAAAATACTCTTTTAGGCTCTCATGAAATACAAAATTATATTTTCAGAGATTAAATTTTGTTTCCATAAAACAAAACAAAACGCTGTAAGTTTATCTTTACTTTATCTTCTTTATGCTATTTTTTCCTTCTGGTGGGACACACTGTTCCATTAGGGGGTTTTTAAAAAAAATCTTATTTATGCTAAATGAAGATTTATTAACTGATTACGGAAATAGAAATCTTACCTTCATCAATTGATGTTAACCTTGATTTGGGAACTTTGAAATGGAAAAGTTGAAAAGTTGAAGAAATTACCAGAGGTCTTTTGAGCTCTCCAATACTCCTTAGATGGTGTATATGCTTTCTGAAAAGCTTTGGTGTGGATTAGTTTTGGGAGCTCAGGGACCCTTGGTATATATAGAAAAGAATGGCCAAAATCAACTATCACAATTTCGTCCATCCATACAGAAATTTTGGATTCAGTTGTGGGAAATCTTAATGGCTTGATATCTAAATTCAAAGTGTCTAGCAGATTTGATGGACAAGTGGAATAATTATCCTCTTTTTTTAGTCTGCTGCTTTATTTGGTTCGCACTCTATATGTCCCTTGAAAGGACCACTTCTGTGTGAAATCAAAAATTAATCTTACATTCTCACTTAGTCCTTTCAATTATATACCAACATCGTTTAGAAATAATATACATGAATTATAGCGACATATATTCATAAATCAAATATTATCTTCCATGTATTACGATATATATTATTTCTCTTAATGAATAAACCTTATATTTATTTAGGGTCCAACAAAAAATTGTTTATTCTCAAATATGAATAATGTGCGCACTCTGAATGAGAAATAACTAACAAATATTAGATGAAGAGTTTTAACAAATACGTCATATTCACCGGCCAAGGCCCATTCGAGTTACATGATCCTTAGACTTCACCGTAGCATGCCTTTAGTAAAGGATTAACTATCATCAATTCATTACTTAAATGACCACTTTTCTCTCCACAACACATTCTTTATGGCTAAATACTTTGTCGATATATTCATATTTTACTATCGCCCTGTTATTTTTAGCCAGCAGACTGCAACTGAATTGTTGTTGGGGAATTACTGAAAATAACTTGGATGATCTCTAAAGTCGTGATAACACTTTTAGATTGAAACTAATTTGGTGGTTCTCTCAAATTTTTCAATCGAATAAAATCAGAGTAAAAATCAAAAACTTAGAATGAATTTTCATTGTGAAGAAAAGTGAACCAGCCCATAAGCATTGCAAAAAAATCGCCTGTAAGGGTGCTAATGCCAAGTTTTTATAAACCTGAAACAAGTAGTCACAATGGTTCAAAATAGAAGCATTGCAAAAGGTTGTGTCCATTCCAGCAGTCATGACGATTCAAAATAGAAGCATTGCGAAAGGTTGCATCGTACCTCTGTAAGTTAAGTGTCGTGATAAAACTCGAACAAGCATGCATTCCGCACTCTCTTTACTTTTTTGATGAAATATTACGATCGCATTGGTCAACTAGTTGATCCAATTACACTAAAATACCAATAATCCTCACCCATTTTACTGTAATCCTTGATTAACTAAACATTTTCACAACAAATAACAAAATTACGCATAAATGAAATATAGTGATGATTGAAATTCATCTTCGTATATTACACATTCCAAATTTTCGAATACCAAAGGTGTCACTATGGATTGAACCTTAGTTATCCATCTTGAATACTCAAAGATAATATACACATAAGTCAACGTTCTAACATGTTCTTATTTCACACTATCGTTTACTAGCCTTGTGTCCCTCTCCTTCATAAGCATATCAAAGTCAAGCGGCTAAACTTCATGCTTATATAGGTAGTTCTTTTACTCTTGCACCTACATATGCAATTTTTCAAAAGAACTACCAAGAAGTTAAAATTCAACCTCCTTATCTTGCAGTTTTGAAGACACACCTTGGGATGTTTTATTTGTGTGTTTCAATCTCTAGATGTTAAGCTTTCCTCATTAAATTCAGCACCTAATGTCATATTAGATGGGCATTGGGTATCTTAACATGCGTAATTCCAAATGGACTTTAATCCCATCCCCAAAGTCGACTTCTACACAAGATCTCTCCTTAACCCTTTGGTTAAATGATCGGCTAAATTATGCTAAGTTTTTACAAACTCTAATGATATAACATTACGCATGATGCGTTCGACCACAATGGAATTTCCTAGATTAGATCTCTTAGCCATTCAGCTTCTTTACTAGCTGCTACTTATGTTACAAACTCATATTCCATTATTGAGTTAGTCATACAATTATGTTTCTTTGACGCCCAAGCGATAGTACCTCCCCCAAGAAGGAATACCCATCCATTTGTGGAAGAACCATCTTCCTCATTAGAAATATAATTTGCATCTGAATAACCTTCAAATATTGAAGGAAATCCTGTATAAGTCAAACCATAATCCTTGGCTCCTTTTAAGTACTTGAACACTCAACCTAAAGCTTGCTAATAATGCGAACTAGGATATAGTATATCTACTGAGATTTCAAACAGCATAAGCTATATCCAGCCTCGTGCTAATCATGGCATATATAAGACTACCAATAGCTCTTGATTATTCAAGTTAAGATACTGCAATACCTTTATTAGGTAGAAGTTTAATAAAAGGACTTATAGGAGTGCTAACTGGAGAATAATTCTTGAAGTTCAATTTATTCAAGATTTTCTCAATATAATGAGATTGAGAAAATGACATAACATTTTTCTTTCGCTTGATTCTTATACCAAGAATCACTTTAGCCTCCCCCAAATCCTTCATCTCAAAACTAAAGGACAAAAAATTCTTGGTTTGATCAATTTGACTTTGGCCGGTACCAAAAAAAACATGTCATCTGCATGTAAACAAATCATTACTCCTTTACCAGAAACATCAAAATTGCTATATACAAATTTGTCTACTTGGTTGATTTGAAAACCATTAAACATAACCACATCATCAAACTTTTGATGTCACACTTTTGGTGCTTGTTTCAGTCCATATAGCAATTTCTTTAACTTGCATACTTTGTTTTCACAACATGACATAATAAACCCTTACAGTTGCCTCATATAAATCTCCTCCTCTATTTCACCATTCAGGAATGCATATTTTACAATCATTTGATGAATTACACGGTTTTTCAAATTAATCAATAAATGAAAATTTTAGTAAAAATAATTTGTGACATTAGAAACTTTTATAAAACTCACAAACTACTTTTCATAATATTTATGAATTTATTTACACAAAATAAATATAATACTCACTTTTCTAGACCTTAAAAAATTCTATAAAAATAACCATTAAATTTAAAAAATATTCTAATGGAGGTGTAGGAAAAAATTCGGAGCAAAAAGACGTTGTTTAGGGCCTCAAATCGCAAAAACACATATGAGGCCATTAGGGACGCACCATGTGGTATTATGTTGACCAGTCAACTTTGACTTTTGACTGATACATGGCAGTCAACCATTGACTTGTCAATCCGAAGGTTAAATCAATGCCATATGGATGATGGTTAAAGTTGGATAAAGATAAAAGTTTCTGGCGACGCTTAATATCACTAAAGGTTGCTAGAACTGCTTCACTTAAACCAAGAGTTACATTCTTTCTTGCAACATTATTCTCAAGCGTCGCAACAGATCGATACCACCAAACACAAACCGTCAAAATTAATAATGAAACGCCGCGAAAATGGTTGTCAAAACAAACCGTCACAATTTTTCATTGTACAATGGATTCTGCATTTAGAATCCCTTGCAAAACGCAGAAAAATGATTTCTAATTTTAAATCATTTGGAAAATGATTTCGGCCTCCGATCAAACCTCTCCTAAGATTTTTCGACGTCCCGAGTCCAATGGATTCATTATTTTTACCAAAAATTGAACAGAAACTCCTTATTTACCCAAAATAATGCTAAAACGCATCTTTTTTCGGCGATAATGACATGAAAATGCCCGAAATCAAACATAATTGATTCAAAAGCGACTTTGAACATAAAAATACAAAATTTTGTTCAATTATTGACTAGATTACAGAATCATGGCCAAAACGCTCCAAAAACTCTATTTTTGCACCATTTTACATACTTTAACCATAAATTCGACAAAAAAATTCACGGAAATCATTCCCGAAAAAAATTTTAGAATTTCCAGAACTTGAAGAATGAGAATTTACGTACAAAGCACAGAAAAACATAGTAAAAATCTTTGCTCTGTTATCAACGAAGGAAGTCGAATAAGAACATATCGAATTGCGTACCTTTTTGGTGCCCGAAATCGAAGAGTGCCACTATGACACCAGTTGTATGAAAAAAACGAGATTGAATCACGGTATTTTGAACATCAATCGATTTCCACAACTTCTTCAACAGATTCTCCGTTCGTCATTTTGAAAAAATTTAGTTTCAATCTTTGTTGGAGAATTACTGAAAATAACTTGGATAATTTCTAAAGTCGTGATAACACTTTCAGATTGAAACTAATTTGGTGGTTCTCACAAAATTTTCAATCCGATAAAATAAAAGTAAAAATCAAGAACTTAGAATGAATTTTCGATGTGAAGAAAAGTGAACCAACTCGTAAGCGTTGCAAAAAACCGCCTGTAAGTGTTGCCAGTGCCAGGTTTTAATAAACTTGAAACGAGCAGTCGCAACGGTTCAAAACAGAAGCATTGTGAAAGGTTGTGTCCATTCTAGCAGTCACGACGATTCAAAACAGAAGCATTGCGAAAGGTTGCATCGGACCTCAGTGAGTTAAGTATCATGATAAAACTCGAACAAGCGTGCACTCCGCATCCAATTACACTAAAATACCAACAATTGTCACAATAAATTCTTAATGGCTTAGAAAATTCTAAACCCAGACAAAAACTTTTCAACCATACACCATATGATATAGTCTCAAAACATGAAATATATTATTTAACCCTTAATTCTTCGGTGGTCTATACATAGGTTACTATGATACATTCCTAATATTCTGCGAGCAAATGCTAGTGAACCTTATGATTGGTTACAAGTAATATATAGGATAAGAAAATAAAATGTACTCCCAATGACCTTATGGTATATTCCTTAATTCAATTCATGATATTTTTCTTTTCTTTAAAACCAAAAGGAATGACAATATAATGAAAAATATCATTAACGAGAGTCTTATTTTATCCATATATAGACTTGTAAGCTTGCAAACCAACTGCTCACCTTTAATAGAGGAAATTTATATGTTGTTACATATAAACCTCTTCCTCTATATCACCATTTCAAAAAGTTGTCTTGAGACTAATTTAACAAATAATATAGGGTAAATAATTATTACCTTCTCAAAGTTTGCACTAATACACTATTAACTCCTTATATTTTTTCAATACAATTTATAACTCCTTATATTTTGTCTCCATCCAACTATAACCCCCCTATGTTATGTTTTGTTACTTGTCCATTCAAATAATATTTTTATTCACAAAATTGTCCTTATATCCATTCTTTGTCAATTTAACATATTTTTTATCATCGGGTTATTTTCAATTTATTTCTGAACATTTCTTACATTTTTTCTGTTTAATTTTCCGAATTTATTCACTTGTTTCTTTTAATTGACCTCCTTAGATATTTAGGGTACAAAATGACCCTTTTTTATTTTCCGTAAACTTTATTAAACATTTGGAAATCTCATATAATTGGAACAATTTGATTTTCATTCTATTAATATGCTCTATTACCCTCCCTTTTAGCAATACATGTTAGAAACTAAAATTATATAAAATCATTTGCTTGTATCAATGTTAATTAATAGTTAATGTTTTGATAATTACAAATGTTTATCATAAATCTACAGATAAAGCAAAACTAGTCAAAATCTATAACAAGAAATCAATTAGAAAGAAAAAAAATTAAATAAAGAATTGTATATATGAATTACATTATTGAAATACTTTAATTTTTTTAATTGTTAAAGACTTACGGTAAATATGATTAATTTTGTAATTTGATACTCTTAATTGGTTTGTGTTTCATTAAACTTTGGAGTTTTTCTAATACCTTGTGTAGAGCCTCTCACCCCACAAACATACATATACTTATGGTTATAGTGCTAAAGGATCACTTGGGACCCTAAAATATATAAGGAGGACCAATTAAAAAAATAAAATGAAAATGAGTGGAAAATGTAAGAAACATAACGAAATAGATTGAAAATAACCCCATGATAAAAAAATATGTTGTAAAAATAGGTTAAATTTACAAAGAATGAGTATAAGGGTAATTTTGTCAATAAAAATAATATTTGGATGGAAAAGTGACAAAATATAACATAGGGAGGTTATGGCTGGATGGATACAAAATACAAGAAGGTATAAATTGTATTAAAAAAATATAGGGAGGTACTAATGTATTAGTGCAAACCTCAGGGAGGTTATAATTATTTACCCAATAATATATGTTTGCCAATGTTAAAACATGTAACATAAATCACCAACATAAAAATTGCTTGTAGACTGAATTTTTATTCCAAAAGATCTATGTTCAACTTATATGATAATACTATCAAATTATGTACCACTTTCTAATCCTTATGGGTAAATTAGAAAATAATTTGATATATTATCCCAATTAATACAATAAAATGATCATGTGAGAAAAACTTTACTATATTAATTACAAGTAATAATTTTACTCTAAATATGATCCAAAACAACTTAATATATAATTTTATATAATTAAAGTTGAAATGGCTGAACTTTAAACATATAAAATTATATGGATCATTATTGTTAGAGGAAGAGGAGTTTAAATAAATAAATAATATTAATATGTAAAGCATAAGTAAAAAATATACAAATACAATACTTAATTTTTTTTAATTTCTCTCACTTAATTACAAGTGCCTGCAATTTAACAGACTAACTTTATGGTGTACATTATTGCTGCGTAAAAGTCCAAGTCTCCTATTTTAAAGTTCAAGTCTTCTACAAGACTCCAAATGCAAGCTTTCAATGTTCCCCAGCGACACTACAGCAACTTATTCAAAGTCCATGTACCACCCTTTTCTCAAATAATATTGCGGCAGTTACATTGCCGTCTCTCAATTCCAATAATATATTGCAATTTCTAATTTTTTGAATTATTTAATGAATTAAGTTTTATTATATTTCAACACTCCCCCGTAAACTTAATTCTTCGTTATTCTCAATGACCCTCGTAATTTATTGAACACGTCATACTTCAGTGGGTTCGTAAAGATGTCCGTTATTTAATCTTGCGTTTTGACATACTTCAATGTCACTTCCTTCTGCTTAATACATTCTTGGATGAAATAGTACATCGTATCGATCTGTTTGCTTCGGACATGGAAGACAGGATTTTTTGCCAACGCAACGCTGATTTGTTATCAACAAAAATATTTGTTGGGTCATATTGTGTCATTTGAAGCTCCTTTAACAATCTTCTCAGCCATATTACATGACACACACATGATGTTGCAGCACCGTATTCAGCTTCACAAATTGACAATGTCACAATTGGTTGCTTCTTTGAACTCCAAGTGAACGTTGTTTCACCAAGAAAAAATACAAATTTGCTAGTACTTTTTCAGTCATTTTTATCACCAGCCCAATCACTGCTACTGTAACCAACTAATTTGAACTCGTCAGATTTTGAATAATGTAGTCCAAAATTAGTTGTACCTTTTACATAGCAGAGTATTCTTTTTGCTGCATTCTAATGAGACTCCTTTGGTGCTACCATGTATCTACTGACTAGCCCAACTGCAAATAGAATGTCGGGCCTTGTGCAAGTTAAATACCTGAGACTCCCGATCAGACATCGAAATTTTGTCAGGTTCACACTAATTCCATTCTCATCCTTGGTCAATTTTAGGCTGCATTCGACCGGAGTGTTGACACGATTGTAACTCTCCATCTTGAATTTCTTCAAGATCTCCTTAGCAAAGCTATTTTGACTGATAAATATGCCATTATAATTCTGCTTCACTTCAATGCCGAGATAGTATGACATCAAGCCAATGTCAGTCATTTCAAATTCGCTGGTCATCGTCCTCTTGAAATCTTCAAATATTTGAGAATTATTTCTGGTAAAAATAAGATCATCCACCTATAGGCAAACAAGCAACATGTCTCCATCTTTCACTTTCACGTACAACGCATACTCTTGTGGGCATTTGACAAATCCATTTTCTTAAAAATATTTGTCAATTCGACTATTGGAAGCTCTCGGTGCTTGCTTTAATCCGTACAATGCCTTCTTCAGTTTTAGCACTTTTTCTTCATGGCCTTTGATGATGTAACCGGGTGGTTGTTGGATATAGATTTCCTCCTCCAAACATCCATTTTAAAACGCAGACTTGACATCCATTTGGTGGATTTTCCAACCATTTTACGCAGCAACTGAAATCACTAATATGATAGTCTCCATTCTTGCGACCGGTGCAAAAACTTCATCATAGTCAATACCAGATTTTTTACTATATCCTTTTGCCACCAATCTCGCCTTATGTCAAACAATTTCTCTGTTCGCATCTTTCATTACCTTAAAGACCCATTTATCTCCATTGGACTTTTTATCAGTTGGAAGTTTAGTTAACTCCCACATCCGGTTCTTCTCTATTGAATGTATCTCCTCCATGGCTTTTCTCAATCTCTCATCTTTCATGGCTTCTTCGGCATCAATGGGCTCACTATCAATTAGATGATAGTAAAGATTTAATTTGTCTTTGTGTTCTAGGGTGGCATCATAAAGCTCTTCCACAAGCCAGAATTTTCTAGGTCTTTCTTTGGGACTTTGACTTTCGTCATCTTCTTGTCTTGGAGATGCAATAGGTATTGGACTATAAGACGTCGACGTTGTGGCTGACTCCTCCACATCATGATCATTGTTTTCATCCATGGTGGAAGGATAAAAACTGTAAATCTTCTTTTCATTATTCCAATCCCAAATCGCTTCCTCGTCAATGGTGACATCCCTGCTGATAATCATCTTTCCCGTGTTAGGATCAAACATCCTATAACCTTTAGAAAATTCCGAGTAACCAACGAACAAGTATTTTTTACTTTCATACTCCAATTTTCTCCTTTCTTCATCTACGACATGAACATGTGCAACACTCCCAAAAACACGAAAATGAGAGATATTTGGCTTTCTCCCACTCCATGCTTCTTGAGGTGTCATATCTGTGACACTTGTTGTTGGAGATTAGTTCAGGATGTAAATCGCACAACCAATAGCTTCTGCCCACAACTCCTTAGGCAAGTTCTTGCTCTTTAACATGCTCCTCACCATGTCCATCACTGTTCTGTTCTTTCGTTCAACAACACCATTTTACTGAGGCGATCTCGGGATTGATAAGAAATGAAGAATTCCATAATGCTCACAGAATTGTTTGAATTCATTTGACGTGAATTCTCCCCCTCTCTCAGATCTCAGGGCTATAATGTAATAACCACTTTCTTTCTGAACGAGCGCCTTGAACTTCTTGAATGCTCCAAAAACTTCTGATTTTTCCTTCAAAAGATACACCCACGTTTTTCTGCTATAATCGTCAATGAATAGCGAAAAATATTTGTTTCCTTCCAACGATGTTGGTGTCATTGGTCCGCAAACATCGGTATAGATTAGCTCAAGCGGCGCCTTTGCTCTTGACATAGACTCCTTTGGAAAACTGGTTCTAGATTTTTTTCCACCAAGACATCCTTCACAAAGTTGATGCGGTTTATCAATCGGGGGAAGACCATGCACCATCTTCTTCAGGCTTAGCAATTTTAACCCTCCAAAGTTGAGATGCCCGAATCTCAAATGCCAAAGCCAATCAGATTCGTTCTCGCGGGCTTTTAAACACTTGCCCACGTCTGTCTTGATGTTAAGAGTGAACATCCGGTTCTTTGACATAGGCACACTTACAAGCAGCTCCTTCTCGTTCAACAGCACCAACTTTCGATTTACCGTATGAACTTGGTAATTTTTCTCTAGCAACTGCCCCAAACTTAAAACGTTACTTTTCATATTTGGAACAAAATAAACATTACTTATGAACTGGTGCTCTCCATTTTTCAAATGAATGAGAATAGTTCCTTTGCCTCGAATAGGAACTTTGGACGAATCTCAAAAGACGACATTTCCACTGAACGATTTGTCCAATTCTACAAACATCTTCTCATCTCCACACATATGGTTGCTCGCTCCATTTTCAAGATACCAAATGTTGTTTTCTTGACTATAGTCACCTTCATGGGTTAGTAAAACCGTGTTGGTTACCTCCTAATCTTGGATGTTGTTAGCCATCTCCTCTGCTTGGTTCGGTGGGCTCTGGCACTTTAAAGCGCAGTGGCCAAATCTTGAGCAATTATAGCACTAAACATTGGACTTGTCTTGTCCACCATTTTATCTCCAGTTTCCTCTTCCTCATCCTCATCCTCGTCCACATACATGACCTCTGCCTCGTGTGGACTGATTATCTCTGTTGTTATTTTCGCCGCTGCCATATTGTTGATTTCTACTATGCCCTCTTCCTCTTCCATTTCCTCCATGGCCCCTACCACGTCCTCTTTCGAAATGATTAGCAGCTCGGCTATTTTTACCTTCTTTTAACGAAGCATTTGCTGCCAAGACTTGTTCAATAGACTCCTCTTTTTATCTATTTCACGTGCTTGCAACGAGCCAACAAGTTCATCAACGACCATCGTACTTGTGTCTCGTGACTCTTCTATGTCCACTACTATATAGTCAAACTTCGGTAGTAGTGACCGTAGAATTTTTTTGACGGTTTTCGATTCATTGAGTTTTTCTCCGTACTGGCGCATTTGATTTACGATAGATTTTACTCGTGAGGAATAATCAACAACAGTTTCTGTCTCCTTCATTTTCATCGCCTCGAACTCACCCCTCAACATTTGTAGTCAAACTTTTTGAACTTTCTCTGCTCCTTGAAGAGAAACTCGTAGTATGTCCCATGCCTGTTTGGAAGTGGTTGCTTCTACCACCTTTTCAAATAGTACATCATGTAAACCTTGATGGATCAGACTAAGCGCCTTCTGGTCATTTCTTCGACTCTTGTGCAAACTATCTTTTTCAGCTTGAGACAGTTGTGCATTTTCAGCTGGGACTTCGTAACCTTTTTCAATAATATCCCAAACATCTTAGGCTCCGAGAATTGCCTTCATTTTAATGCACCAATTTTTGTAATTGATTTTTGTAAGTTGAGGGAAGTTGAAGGAAATACCGTTGGTATTCATTTTTAGGAGGATTTTTCAAGAAAAAAAAATTGTTTCTAGGCGTACAGGGGTTGTTGCGACACTTCCAAAATCTCTGGCTACACGCTGGAGTTACTGCAACTCTTTCTGCAATTTTCGCAACACTTTGAATAGCCTTTTGCGACACCCTCTGGACTACAACAACACCTGAAATTCTTTTTAAAACTCAAATTTTTTACTCGAAAATTTTTTTTTTGGAAAGAGGATCGGATTTCAAAATGGCTCTAATACCACTTTATTGGAGGATGATGAGTTTAATTAAATAAATAACATTAACATGTAAAGCATAATTAAAAAACATACAAGTACAATACTTAATTTTTTTTTTAATTTCTTTCACTTAACACCAGTATATTACAAGTGCCTTATATAGGCAATTTAAACAGACTAACTTTATGGTGTATGTTATTGCTGCGTAATGCATTTCTGTTCTTAATTAAATGCAAAGTCCAAAGTCTCCTATTTTAAAGTCCAAGTCTTCTACAATACTCCAAATGCAATGCAAGCTTTCAATGTTCCCCGACTACACTACATTAGCAACTTATTCAAAGTCCATGTACCACCCTTTTTTTCAAATAATATTGCGGAATTTACATCGCCTCTCTCAATCCCAATAATATATTGCAATTTCTAATTTTTTGAATCATTTAATGAATTAAATTTAATTATATTTTAACAATTATACCTTTAGCAATTTAGTTGTGTATCACATATTAATCATTCTTAATGTATGTGATCCAAATATATATATGTATAACTTTTATATAATCAAAGCATGCGACAATGTTCAGAGTTGTGGATGTTGTAGTTTGTCATTTTGTTAATTACGAGACATCTTCATGCATTATGTATGTTAATTTATGAAACATCTTAATTGTATTTTGATTGCAGAGAGGTTACTCGCAAATATATATTCTACATCGAAACAACTCCAAATGTTATTTTCAGTAGTTGAATCGGTCATATGTGATAATTAGTAGGCAGTTTGGCCTCATTCTTGGAACGAGGAGGTCTCCCTCTCGGCTTCCTCTGAATCTCTATTTGTGCATCACTTCAAACTATGCACCATGTGGAAAACATGGTCAGCAATAGCAGCAAGAGCCGATTCAAAATTAATTGCTTCTTCGGTAGATTGCAAAAAAGACAGGACATGGAGAAGGAACAATATAATTCTGCCAAATAGTTAAAAAATATAACTCATTCCAACCGTTCTATTTCATTCTAAACAAATTAATCACAAGCAACAACAATTTAATAAAATGATTGAGCAATTAATTTAGAAGATAAACATCAATAATTATAATAATTGAGCAAAACTATCCCAAAATAGCATCAGGGAAATGCTAATTAATAGCATACTCAACATAATGATAATTCAAAACCTTAAACTTTGAGAAAAGTAGTAATGGAAATTATCACCGGCTACACTGAACAATCTGGATCATTTGGTCCCTCCATTTGGTTGTTTCCGTCCAACTGATTTATGGAATAAGCCTCTTCTCCTGTCCAACGACCTTCTTAAAGCGTTGAAATAATGATGAAGATGGACCAACTATTGTGGGTATGGCAGAAACACTTGTACTGAATGTTGATTTTTACCACAAGGATCATATGATGTGTGCTTCATGGTATTGCAGATTTTATACGCCCTATAAAGAACATCTACACTGGTTGATAAAGAATTACACTTTTGAGGAGCGGTGTTCGCATCAAAGACGACCAAATATGATTTGCACTTCTATTCTGCTTATTTCCATTAGAGTTTCAACAAGCAGGTCCATATGCATTCCTACTCAAATTAGAGGGATGAACTTTGGCCGGGGAAAAAAATCATGGTTGGTAGGGGAAGATATATTACTTGGACATTGTTGAGTACAATAACCCTCGAAGTGATTCATGACTGCTTTGATATAGTAGAAGACGACATTTCCCAACATTGTCTACCTTCTTCTCATTTTTATTGTCCCATGTTCAGCCAAAGTTTTCGGGATGACTACTCCAATTCACCCGGTATTTCTGCAGCAATCATAAGCCCACTGTATGTTACTTAACATTGTTCACTGAAATTGATTAATAATAAACTTTATATTATTTCGAAGCATATTTTTAATTTCCCGTAGTTCGTGAAACTAATTAGAAAATGTAATAAGGAAAACCTGCAAATGGCTTTGAACTTATTGATTGTAAGCCCATCAACATGCATATGTTCTCTTATTTGCTTCAGTCTAGCCACTGAGACGAACACAACAAAAGATGAAACTCAACCTCAATCTTTCTAAAAATGTATTTTTATAGCTTCTGACAGACAGCTTATCATATTGATTAATTTTTTAAGTTATCCCAGCTATCACACCATAATGAAATTTGAGTTTTAGCTGTTTATCTGCAGCAGCTTCTGGATGACAATGATAAGCATATTGGAATGTTACTTGTCGTTAAGTAAAAGAACACATTTTCATACGTCACACTATTGTAGTTTGGAAGCATATTTCTAAATCTGATCAATAGAAAACTTTACGTATTTCAAAATTAACATAGTGATAAGTACATTATTCCTTTAATATCTTAACAATCTTAGCTAGATCTATGTACCGATATTACTAAAATCACTTTTCATCCCCCCAAATTAATTTCATTGATCAGAATACGAACCTAATTTGCAAATCATTACATATCTATCCCTTTTTCTCTCAATCAAAACATTGAGAATATGCATGAAAGATAAACAAAACTTCAAGTTTAGTAACATCATGGCTAGCCAAAAAGCTATAGAAACTATCCGAAGTTTAGTAACATCATGGCTGGCCTAGAAACATTAGACTTCAAACCATTAAATGGAGGAAAGAATGTAAGGTATCAAATAATTTTTGAGAGTTTGCCAACCTTATATGTTTTGATTCAAAAATATTGGCGAGGCCTGTGTCATTTGAAAATGTCACAACAGTCTCAGTCGGGCGTAGGGACAACCTGATGGTGTTTGGTTCCACCATATGGGCCTTTGCAGCCTTTTCCTGCACACACAATGTGTAACAAAACTATTGAACTCTTTCCCCAAAAAACATAGAAATTTTAACTATCAAATACAGTTAGCAGTACCTGACCAAGTATTTTCTTGATAGTTCATTTCTTATTGTTGCTTCTTTATTTTATCTTCTCGTTTCTTCCTGCTGGAATCTTGACCAAGTATTTTCTTGATAGCCTCAGCCTACAGAATTTCAAAAATCAGGAAAAGAAAATGTTTTTTGAAATCTGCTTTTCTTATAAAATATAATGAAAGAAAATTACAATTCAATAAAGAAATGAACCTCAGATTCTCGGGCGGCCTTCTCAACTTGCGTTCTACGTGTCTGAGCTGCTTCAGCCTTCTTTATTTGCAGCTCAACTTCGCATTGCATCAATCTTAAAGAGTAGTACCTTGTTAAACTGTCCCTGGAACCAAAAACTGAAACCACATTAGCATCTGGTAATACACGGCAGCGTAGATTATTCTAATAAAGTTAAAACTGTAGAAGATGATTCTACTAGGTTTCTGACCAGTATTTGTTCAAAAGCAATGAACAGTTGTGATGTGAATTCTCACCAGCGACACTCTGCAATCTTGACAGAAATTTGATGTTTTTCTCTGAATTTGGTAGAAACATCTACACATAAAAATTTGATTATTCAATAAGTCCTTTTAGATCTTAACCATCCTAGCTACATCTAAATGAGCTGAAAATTTTCAAATCATCAGATTTGTAAAACTGATCTGTTCAAAATTTATTCAATAGTGGTGAATAAACAGGATCAGGATATTTCCATCATCATCTATCCTAAACATGAAATTACAATTAATTATTTCAAAATCTGAAATGTATATCTGTCATTTTAGATCTTAAAAATCCCAGTTACATTTATTTTTCCAGATTACCAATCCTGATTTGAAAAGCATTACGATTTGCAAACCAGATCAGATTTCTCTCAATTTCTTTAGAGTAATTTGGATCTATTCATCATATTTCTCTGCGGTATTAATTAAGATAAAATGAAAAAGGAAGTTAAGATTTCAATATACCTTTTTGCTTCACTTTGGGGTGTGAATAATCTTGTGCAGGGTTCTCGCATCTCTCCCTTATGCGGCCACTGAGTTTTGAGTGAGTTTTAAGTTGGGCTTATATAGTGCTTTGAGGTTAGGGTTTCATCATATTTTCCTTTTTCTTAATGATTTCCTTTCTAGAATATACTGACCAAGCATATCCAAATATTCATATACAACAACCTTTATTAATTTTATTTTCTTATGTATCTAAAATTTACTCCTATTTATTGAAAAAAAATACTTAACTCTTCTTGTTTGTTTCCTTGTCCATCTTGACCAGTTGCAGAGCATATATTTTTGTGTTGAACATTGCTTAAGACAAAATGTCAGAGGAAGGTAAGTTTTAAATTCCGAGTTTCAACCTATTAGAGTTAGGAGAGTAGAATGTATACATAAGTTTCGACTTGTAACTTTCATTTATTGTAAATAAAATTGTGCCACCGGATTGAAAAGCGAATTACATCGTACTAGAGTTGCATTATACGTGCATTCTTTTTGGGTAAAGATTTTCTAAAGTTGGTATTTCAACATTTCAATTATTTTGAGCCATAGGATGGAAATTGGATGGGTGGAATTTTATCTATTATTTATAATTCAAAAATAAATAATTTACTTCTATCTCTTTCTCTTTCACAATTTTAGCTTTAGAGAATCCATTTTCCAATCTTTTTTTTGTAATGATTTAGTTAAATGGTTTTGTATTTTTCCGAATTTTTTCCTCTCCCCTATCAAAAAAAATAATAATATAACCTTTATGAAGACAAGTAATAACATTTTGTGCATGCCTATAATCACGATATTTTATGTTAGCTAAATATGGTTACTAGAAGTAACATAATTTATACTTAGTAGAGTATTCGATTTAATAAAAAAATAATCATTAACAATTATTTAAACAAGTTCAATATTAAATAATATTTATAGTGCATAATTTATATCTCTTGTTAATTACAAATAAATACATAGTTAAGTAATTTCTTTTTTATGAAATTAAAAAGCTATTTATAAAAAATTAAATTATTTATCAAGATGTATATCACTTCATTTAGTGTTTTCTAATGTTGTAAATAAAATTCGACCAACAATAAAATCAAAGTTTTGCATTATCACATCGATAGATAAGTCTAGTTTACGGATATAAAAATAAAGCCCAGTAGTACTTCACCAGGATTATTGAAATTCTTATCCATTTGTGGCCTTCAATTAGATTCTCATTTTATATTGAAAATTGGGAATTTTTAACACAATTTCTCTTAACATACTTTTATGTGTAAAAAAATTTGTTGTCCCCAAGTTTTATGACCACTTCTTCTATGCATCTAATTCATTTTTTGACACATGGTTAATTAGTACATAAACTAAATACATACAAAAGTGATCTATTGAATTTAGACGTAAAAAAAAATTGAATGATGTAGAAATATGAGTTTGCCTTAGGAAACATGAAAAACACAATATGGACATCATCCAACGGAAAAGGTCTGGATATAAAACAATGTATAATACAGAAGTTAAACATTTACTCCATGCTGATATAATACAGAAGTTGCAAAGTAGATAAGTATTTTGAGATCATCCAACGGAATATGGACATCAATTACTCTAAAACAATGTATAATACAGAAGTTGCAAAGTAGATAAGTAATACAGAATACATCAATTTAGAGAATTTAAAGTTTTTGAGTCGTAGCTTCTTTTGTGACATGTTGAGAACACCAGTTTGATGAACGGGAGTTTCATCATTAGTTGATGTTGGGCTAGTTCTAGTCAGAGAACTTTTCCATGTTCTAAAATTCCTAAAAATAAATAACAAAATTTGTTAACACAAAATTCTCAACCATTAACACAGTTAATCCATAAAAATAACAAAATAATTACAAATACAAGTTACTGTGCCAGGATAATTGGATAAAGCAATACGAATGAGGTTAATTAGAATTTAGACAAAATCCTCAATTGCTAAATTGAAAACTAAAAATTGAAGAGACAGAATCTCAATTAAACACACCAACACAAACAAATACAAAAAATAAAAAACCTATAACAGAAATTACGGGCAAGAAAATTATGAATTTGACATTTAAAATTGAAAACCGAAACTGATGTGGTACCTGCCTTCGTCGAACGAAAAAGAGCTCGAGAGAAAATGGAACGCAGGTTAAAGCCTTAGACGAGAAAGTATGTATGTGAGAAATTGACAAGTCGAGCTGCCTTCCAAGTTTTAATCAATTAGTTCTAATTTATTTTAAAAATATTTTAAGGGCGTAAAACGACGTCGTGTGCTCTTTTAAGTTAAACCACAAAATGACGTCGTTTTGCTCCACTAAGCTTAACAAGAATTTGAAACAGGGTATACCTTCTTCCCTAATACCCAGAAAACGCAGCTCCTCTGCAGAGGCATCCATGGGAGCTTTGCAGAGGCAAAACTTGTCGGAGGTTGTTGGGTGGACGGCTGCCTCTACAAGCCCCCACCTAGCACCGCCCCTGCAACTTTTTTGAAAATGAAATAACGAAGTCTTTCTTCTGTCTTTTAATATCACAAAACATCCAATTTTTCAAAAATGAGCTCCAACACAATAAAATTATATACATGACTTGAGCAAGGAGCACTATCTCTCTTCCAGAGACTAATAATCTAGAGAAACCCTAGATTCAACTCCAAACAATTGAAAACATTTCCGTATTCAGTGAAACCCTCCCTAGTCCAGTATAATAATGATCATCGGGATTACTTTTGCTGTGGAAGACCTTGTTGTTCCGCATTTTCCAGTTTTTCCAAGCAATTAGAAGCCATAGTGTAGGTGCTATCCTATTCTTTCTGTTGCCGTCGACAATCCCTGTCCGTTGGTCGAAAAACTGAATTGAAGAGCTTGGGACAACCATGGAGATGCCCATCCAATAGAATAATGATCTCCAAATTGTAATACTTACTGAACAATGGAGGATAGCATGATCTTGTGTTTCTTCAGCTTCAGAGAATGGGCAAATACCAAGTCTTGCGCCAGGAGGATTGAAAGTCGAACAAGTAAAATTGAACCAAAAAAAAAAAAACAAACAAACAAACCTTGATATCAGGCCTCAAATGGTTGTGTCATCTCTCTCTACATTATTTGCCAATTCTTCCACTAAGCATCTTTGCTATATGAGACCATTTGTTAAACGACGAAACGTTTTCAGTGTTTTTCTTGTAACACAAACAATAAAGCCTTAACACTAATCTTTAATTAACAAAAGTAAAAACGAAAGATTAATTCACCTGTCTTCTCGAGGTGTCCATTGGCCTTAATTCACCTGTCTTCTCGAGGTGTCCATTGGCCTTTGACTATCACCGATTTCTTCCTTTGATCAACACCATTAATATAGTTATCAGCAATGATATCGGAGACGATGGATATCTCAAGGATAGCTGATTTCATAGAGGACTCGCACTCTTATGTGATACTAGTTAGTGGTTTGGGCTTATTTTTGGAACCACGAAGTCCCCTATAAGCTTTCTTTAAATCCAAAACAATGGATATCACAAGGACATCTTGATATAAAAAAAAGAATTTTAATAAATTAGTTAACATTAAATCGTCAATATCTAGACAAGTATATTTTTCCTTTACTTTCTTAACAAACTAAGTTGAGATCAAATCTACAAATCCACATTAATAAATCACTTTTCATCAACCAAATTAATTTCTAAAGGATTCTAACATTGAACCTAATATGTAAATCATTACAGATATGTGATTCATCTATTAGAATTATAAAGAAGAATATCGGTTAATCAATATAACATGAACCAAGGAAATGTAATATTTAGAGCAAATTAAAAAGGACTTATTATTTCATAAACACACACCCTTTACAATAATAAATTAGCTCATTATATGGAGCTCTTAACCGACACTTCAAACAAATTTAAAACCACAAAATTACAACTCTAATTTTGTGCCACTTCTCCTCTTGTTCAGCACATACAACTTTTTTTGTTTGTTTATAACCACCTAATCAAGTAGTCATCATCAACTAAATTTTGTCTGGTAACTCATCACAATAACAATTAATGTCTTTTGACTTGCTAATTTCCATCACATTCTTGGTCCATTATACCACGTACACTTCATCTACTCTTCTTATTTTTTCTTTTTCCATGCTTAAGTTTAGTTTTTTCATAATTAAGTTTAGTCGAGTTTCAACACTCCTCCTAAACTTAATTATTTGTTATTCTCAACAATGCTCGTAATTTGTTGAACACATTGTACTTCAATGGCTTTGTAAAGATGTCCGCTATTTGATCTTGCTTTTTGACATACTTCAATGTGATTTCCTTCTGCGCAATACATTCTCGGATGAAACGGTACCTCGTATCCATGTGTTTGCTTCGGTCATGGAAGACTAGATTTTTTGCTAATGCCAATGCCGATTTATTATCGACAAAAATATTTGTTGGGTCATTTTGTGTCAATTGAAGCTCATTCAACAATCTTCGCAACCATATTGCATGACACACACATGATGTTGCAACAACATATTTAGCTTCACACGTTGACAATGTCACAATAGGTTGCTTTTTCGAACTCCAAGTGAACGCTGTTTCACCAAGAAAAAATACATATCCGCTAGTACTTTTTCGGTCATTTTTATCACCAGCCCAATCACTGTCACTGTAACCAACTAATTTGAACTCTTCAGATTTTGAATATTGTAGTCCAAAATTAGTTGTTCCTTTGACATAGCGGAGTATTCTCAATGAGACTCCTTAGGTGCTTCCATGTATCTGCTCACTAGCCCAACTGCATATAGAATATCATGCCTTGTGCACGTCAAGTACCTCAAATTCCCGATCAAACTTTCGAAATTTTTCTGGTTTACTCCTACTCCATTTTCATCCTTGGTCAATTTTAGACTGCATTCAATCGGAGTATTGACATGTTTGCACTTCTCCATCTTGAATTTTTTCAAGATCTCCTTAGCAAAGCCACTTTGCGAAATAAAGATTCCATCTTCCTTCTGCTTCACTTCAATGCCAAGATAATATGACATCTGGCCAATATCAGTCATCTCAAATTCACGAGTCATTGTCCTCTTAAAATCGTCAAACATTTGAGGATTATTTCCGGTGAAAATAAGATCATCCACGTATAAGCACACCATCAACATGTCACCACCTTTTACTTTCACGTATAAGGCGTACTCGTGTGGGCATTTGACAAATCAATTTTCGTGAAAATATTTGTCAATGCGACTATTCCAAGCTCGCGATGCTTGCTTTTCGTAAAGTGCCTTCTTCAGTTTTAGCACGTTTTCTTCATGGCCTTTGACAATGTAACCAAGTGGTTGTTGGATATAAATTTCCTCCTCCAAATATCCATTGAGAAATGCTGAGTTGACATCCATTTGGTGGATTTTCCAACCATTTTGTGCAGCAAATGAGATCACCAATCTGATCATCTCCATTCTTGCGCTGGTGCAAAAACTTCATCATAGTCAATACCGGGCTTTTGACTATATCCTTTCGCAACAAGTCTTGCCTTGTGTCATACAATTTCTCCATTCACATCCTTCTTTGCTTTGAAGACCCACTTAACACCAATGGGCTTTTTATCAGCTGAAAGTTTTGTCAACTCCCATGTCTTGTTCTTCTCAATCGAGTTGATCTCCTCCTCCATGGCTTTTCTCCATCTCTCATCTTTTAAGGCTTCTTCAACATCAATAGGCTCACTATCAATAAGATGACAATAAAGAGTTAATTCTTCATTGAGCTCTCTAGTGGCATCGTAAAGATCTTCCATAAGACAAAATTTTCTTGGTCTTTCTTTAGGACTTTGACTTCATCATTCTCTTATCCTGGAGAAGCACTTCAAATAGGACTATATGACGTCGATGCTGTAGCTGATTCCTTCTTAATATTATCATTGTTTTCATCCATGGTGAAAGGATAAAAACTATAAATCTTTTGCTTGTCATTATTCCATTCCCAAATTCCTTCATCGTCAATAGTCACATCCCTACTTATGATCGTCTTTCTCATATCACGATCAAACATCTTGTAACCTTTTGAAAATTATAAATATCCAACGAACAAGTATTTTTTGCTTTTGTCGTCTAATTTTCTTCTTTCTTCATCGGCAACATGAACATGTGCAACACTCCCAAAAATACGAAGATGAGAGATATTTGGCTTTCTCCCACTCCATGCTTCTTGGGGTGTCATTTCTAAAACACATGTTGGTGGAGACCGGTTCAAGATGTAAACAACACGATCAACGGCTTCCGCCCACAACTCCTTGGGAAAATTCTTGCTCTTTAATATGCCCCTCACCATGTCCATCACTATTTTGTTCTTTCATTCAACAATGCCATTTTGCTGAGGCGATCTCGCGACGGATAAGAAATGATGAATTCCATGATGCTCACAAAATCTTTTGAATTCATTTGACGTGAATTCTCCCCCTCTATCAGATCTAAGGGGTTTGATGTAATACCCACTTTCTTTTTTCCACCAGTGCCTTGAATTTCTTAAATGCTCCAAAAACTTCTGATTTCTCCTTCAGAAGATACACCCATTTTTTTCCCAGCTATAGTCGTCAATGAATAACAAGAAATATTTATTGCCTCCCAATGATGTAGGTGTCCTTGGTCCGCAAACATCGGTATGGATAAGCTCAAGTGGCACCTTTGCTCTTGACATGGACTCTTTTGGAAAACTTGTTCTAGATTGTTTTCTAACCAGACATCCTTCACAAAGTTGATGCGTTTTGTCAATAGGGATGTGAGCGGATGACGTTCGGGCTGGCCCATTTGAGTGACGGGGAGATGAGTGTGATATATTTGAAAAAATGATTTTGCATATTTTAATGCTTAAAAGATATGAGATCAAAATCCCGTACTTAAAATAGAGTCGCCACCTGGTTCAGCTCAACCGGGAAATTTTTGGTACAATTTTCCCATCGGGTGGTTGGACCATACCTTAAGTAGAGATTCTGAGTTCGGATGATGTTATCTATTTTTCATTAGGCCAAGTTAAGATACTTCATTCTTTCTTAATCGATTTAATCCATCCTATTTATTTGTATTTTTATTTATTTTGTTATTTCCATGTTTATCAAGCAATTGAAGCAATAAATAAGATATTTACAGCCATAAAAAAATAAGTACGAAAAATAAAATTATTACAAGGTTTTCAAGTCCTATACATTTTTCTATGCAATAAATAAAGTACCTGAATATCCAATATACGTCCGCCTGCAGAAGATTGTTAGCATAGGTATAGCATACTTTATTTACAGTATTATAAAGCCCGGTCGGATGGCTAAAATGGGATTTGAACGGCGTTTTCGAGAAAATTCCATTTTTAAGTAATTTTTAGGCTCAATCATTATTTTAACCGGATTATAAATGAAAATAAAACTGCTGTCCAGAAAGCCATATCACCGACGATATAACTGATGCTGCCGGCGACATGCCTGATGCCGCCAGCGGCATGGCTAATGCCGCCGGTGACATCAATTTTGTCATCGGCGGTATCAGCTTATAGGCAGCAGTGGTGGCAGTAAGAATGACCGAAAACCCAAAAATAAATATAAATTGACAAAAATTAACACAAATCAGTAGTATTAATTCTAAAGAGCTATGAGACTCAGGATTTTTTTACCTCGAGGTCGTGAATCCACCTCTTCGTGAACCAAAAGAAACACTTCCGGGGAGCTTGTTATGACGATTTAACAATAAATTTAAGTGCTTTTTTGGTTTCTAAATGCACTTAAGTTGATTTTAACTTAAAGAATTATTGATTTCCACTCACAATCAGAGAATTCAAAGAAGAAAAACCAGGAAAAATGGATTGGAATCCCTTTTTTTTTCTATTTTTTCTAATTCTTATCTCACTAGAATCTATTCTCACATTAAAATCTTAACATTCAATCCCCCCCTCAACAATGTAGCCCAAGGTGTGCTTTTATAGGTGAAATGGGGTGCTTTTTGAGGCCTTTTTTTAATAATTCTGCCGAAAGTGGCCGAAAGGCTGTATGTGAAGAGACCCGTTTTAGGTCATGCCACCGGCGGTATGGACGATGCCTCTGGCGGCATTAGCCTCTAGCATACCGACAACTAATGGTTCAAAAAGCCAAAAAAGTCAGGAAAAGTGGTTTAATAGTGGGTAAAAAGACATATTTTTAACTTTTAACAATATTTTAAAGGGTATTTATTATTTGGGTGCCAATCATCGGTTCAAGCTCCCACCGGACGCGTTATCAGCCACGCCGAACTGTATTCTACTAAATAAAAATTCGCGAGGAATATTATTTTGGTAATAAAAATTCCAAAGATAACTTCTAATTTTAAGGCATTAAAATCGGGTACACGTCATCATCGTCTCGCGAGAGGGACCGTAAAATCCCATGCTCACAGGCTGCCCCTCGGGGGATCACTGTTGCCATAGGTCAGTATGATCACACGAAAGAGCAAGGGATAGGAATGATACCTGATGGGTGACTAGTTTGACCCTTGGTTGGACCTTGTGCTTTGTAGAGCGGTTGCCCCTTGGTCGGGCTTGAGCTTTATGGAGGAATTGCCCCTTAGTCGGGCTTGAGCTTTGGGTAAAGGACGCCCTTTGGTCAGACTTATGCTTTGCGGAGGAATTGTCCCTTGGTCGGGTTTTATGTTTTATAGATTGGTTGCACTTTGGTCGGACTTATGCTTCGCGGAGAAATTATCCCTTGGTCGGGTTTCGTATTTTGTGGATTGGTTGCCCTTTGGTCGGACTTATGCTTCACGGAGAAATTGTCCCTTGGTCGGGTTTTGTGTTTTGCAGATTGGTTGCCCTTTGGTCGGACTTATGCTTCGTGGAGAAATTATCCCTTGGTCGGGTTTTGTGTTTTGCAGATTAGTTACCCTTTGGTCGGACTTATGCTTCGCGGGTTTCGTGTTTTGTAGATTGGTTGCCCTTTGGTTGGACTTATGCTTTGTAGATTGATTGCCCCTTGGGCGGGCTTTCACTTTGTGAGGAGATTGCCCTTCGGTCGGGCTCGTGCTTTGTGGAGTGATTGCCCCTTGGTCGGGCTTGAGCTTTATATAAAGGACGCCCTTTGGTCGGGCTCGTCCTTTGGAGAATGATTGCCCTTCGATTGGGCTCGTGCTTATGGAGTGATTGCCCCTTGGGCTGGCTTTTACTTTGAAGAGATTGCCCTTCGGTCGGGCTTGTGTTTGGTATAGTGATTGTCCTTTGGTTGGACTTGTGCAAAATCTGAATTGGAGGGGTGATGTCGCCGGCGGCATGGATGATATCGCCAGCGGTATGAATCTATGTCGCCAGCAACATGAGTGCCATGTGGCAGCTTTGATTGGTCAGATAAATTCAAAATTTGAACTAAAAGAGGCGATGTCGTCGGCGGTATGAGTGATGTCGCTGGCGGTATGGATTGATGCCGCCGGTGGCATGAATGGACGGCTTCAGATAAATTAAAACTCCTCGAATTCCGCACTACAGTTTAAAAGGGATTAAAACTCCCTTCTTCCTCATTATCCAGAAACTGCACCCCCCTCACCTTCTCTTCTCCCAAATTTTTTTATTTTTTTTTCTTTGTCTTTGAAATCATGAAGAGAATCACCAAGGCTTTCAGGGGCAAATCTAAGGCTAGGGAGAACTTGCCCGATTCTTCTGTTGAGGGGTTGAAAATCCTCTCTATTCCTACCACTTACGGCCTGAAGGAGACGGCCAAGATGTATGGCTATGGGATCAATTCTCCCATCACCAATCTAACCCCAGATAAGGAGAAGCACCTTTGCTATATTCAGGTAATCTCACAAATCCCGAATCTCTTCTTTTTGGGTTTGATTTGATTTGGCTTTAGATTTGAAATTGGGCCATAATAGGAGTTTAAATGTGAAATAGATTGACCATATTGCATGCTTTAGGATCGATTTCTACCGTTTTTGGGCTTTATTGTTTGATTGATTGCGATTTTTGTGGTTTTGGCACGATGGGTGCAATTTTGGGAGAAAACTGGTTTTGCCCATACATAGTAATGTCGCCGGCGACATGAGTGACGTCGTTGGTGGCATCAGTCCTTACGAAAGGGCCTATGGTAGTCTGATGTCGGTTCTGTTTAAAGTGATGTCACCAATGGTATCATCCACGCCGCTGGAGGTATGGATTGATGTCGCCGGCGACATCGCTTTTAGTAGAAGCGACATCAGCAGCTCTTCTGATGAAAAATAAGTAGGACTGATCCATTTTGTTTCTAATTTTACAGCCATATGAACTGACTTACATAGGGGGAATGGGCACCATATCTCGGAGAACCACTCCGATCTCGCGCTTGCCATTAATAAGACAGGGTTTAGGGACTTGGCGCGGATAATGCTAATGCTGATGCCTAAGCTTTCTCATGCAGCAGTAACGACCCTAACTGAGAGGTGGTCCGAGACCACCCATACCTTCCACTTCTCTTTCGAGGAAGCTACGATTACCCCCTCTGATATAGTAGCTATAACCGGCCTCCCTTGGACGGACGAGGTCATACATTTTGATGCTTATATGGATAAGTACCATGTTGAGAGGCCCGTGGTGAGGCGGGTGAAGGAGTTGTTTAGTCTGAAGCCTGTTTCTGGGCAACTGTCCTATGGAGAATTGTACCATCACTGGACCCGGGTGGACGTACTATCTGAGGAGGAGAGGGAGGCTTGCATTCGATCCTTCATGATTTCTCTACTCGCTGTTCTGTTCTTCCTAATCTCGGGGAGTAAGATTAATTATGTGCTTATAACTGCTGTGGAAGACGTGCCAGGAATCAGGAGGAAGAATTGGCCGAAGGCTATATTGGCTCAGTTGTACCATGGGCTAGACGTGGGGGCCCGGAAGAAGGAGAAAGCCCTTCGCCTTTGCCACTTGTTACTCCAGGTATATCTATTTAGAAATATTTTTCTTGATAGCGCGCATTCTTATTTATTGTATGATGCTTTTTGAATTGATTGGTCGTTATTTATGCAGGCCTGGGCCTTCGAGCATCAGATCCTCCCGCCGGTGGAGTTTAAGAAGGTTATGCCGTCGGGCTCTCACTTCCTTGCTCGCTGGTGTGGGGGCGTTGGTGGGAAGGCCAAGTACCCCATGAAATATAGGGAGGTTCTGAGGAGCGTGCGGTTGAGCTCGGTATGCAACTTTTGATTTAGTCTTTATTTTTACATTGAAACAAAAATCGATTATGGACTTATATGGGTTCTTTTGATGTAGCTCATCTCGGATCCATTCGATGGGGTGGAGAATTTAGCCGAGGTCGCAAGGGTCCGGAGGGAGGTAGATGATTGCTAGTTTGTGATTGAGTGCCCTCTATCCCAGCAGTGGTATCTAGGCGAGCTCATTCGGGGCTGGAGGTCTGTCTGGTGCCTGCCGATCTTCCCAGGGGCTTATAGTAGCCCCATTTGGTGATCTCCTCCGAGGCTGACAAGGCTGATTACATTGAGGGGAATGGCCGAGTGATCCCTAGCGTCCTCGGCCTCTACGAGCAGCCTCTACAGCATCTACTCCCTTTGTGTCCTTGCATCCACGGAAATGATACGATTGAGTATCACAACAAGCAACGGTTGGAGGATAAGAAGAGGTACCTTAAAGGCATTGTGGACGTTGATGAGGAAGATGATGATGAGGATGAGGCGCTTGAAGGGGATGTTGTGATCGACCCCAAGGGGAAGGATGAGGTGGGCGCGGACATAGCTGGCTGGAGCGCGCCAATGTCCCAAGGGGAGCAACGTTCTTTTGAGGTATGATTGTGCTTGTGTGTATGATTTTAAAATTATTTAGGAATGTTGTTGACGTTTAGCTTTCATATTTTTCAGGAACCCGCGAGAAAGAGGGGTCCATGATAACCAAAGTGGGACCCGGCACTATGGTGTGTCGGAGGGCATAAACTTTGTGGAGGGGCGTTTACTCAATCCGTTGGAGACCACATTCCTGCTGATGAACTCCCTAAGCGAATTCCACCATAGGAATATTGGCTTGAGCCGGTAAGCTCCTATTTTTATGCCTGAAAATACTTCTTACGTAAGGCCTAATAATTATTTTCTTGTTAAGCCTTGGATGCGGGTGTCTAAGGATTTGCCTTTTGGATTTTCTAGGTGGCGCGGAGCCATGTAGAGCAGCTCGCAGAGAACAATTTTGTTCTCCGGGATACCCTCATTGGACAGTCGCTCCTTGCTCAAGCATTTTATGCACATGTTAAGATGGGATGCATGTATGGATGTTATGCATGATATTCACTGCTGATATTTTCTCTGGTTTATAGGATTTCTTGGCCCTTTCCTTGTCAGATGCTAATGCAGCCCGACGGCGATGCGAGGAGGAGACTACGGCCCTATAGCGTTACGTGAGTGATATCGAGGGTCAGCTGGCAGCCACCGCTCAGGAATGGATAAGTAAGCAAAACTTGGACCGTGCGCACTCCGACAGCTCCAGTCGTAGGGGGATCAAGATGTTCGCCGGCCGACGCCCGCCTGCTGTGGTCGAGGAGTCTAGTAGTGTGCCCATGACAGAGGGAAGGGAGGAAGACGATGATGATGTTGGTGATTAGCTTGCAAG
Source organism: Euphorbia pulcherrima (assembly GCA_947683365.1). Lineage (NCBI taxonomy): Eukaryota > Viridiplantae > Streptophyta > Magnoliopsida > Malpighiales > Euphorbiaceae > Euphorbia > Euphorbia pulcherrima. The sequence continues at coordinate 49,954,674 of CANTUS010000001.1, read as the reverse complement.
CCCTGATGATATTTCATCCCGCCCAGCCGGTAGTGGCGGGCATGCTTAGTTTTATTTCATTTTGCTTTTTAGTTCTTAGTTTGTACCCTCAATACATTGGGGTTTGGATAATTTGGTTTTGTCGTCAGCTAGATGTTTTGGGACATCTTGAGTGATTTGCGCTCCGGGCTTTTTATTTTGAATACAGAAATGAATTGCTGTTTGATAAGGCATTAGAAATATAGCATAGGATTGTTTACAGGTTTTGTACAGGCCTGAAATGAAAGAAATGCTTCTGATGCAGCCAAAAAATTCACTCCATGTCGCCGACAGCATGACCCATATCGCCTAAACTCATCCAGCCTAAATAATATATACAGGGCTGTCTGAAAGTCCATATCACTGGCGACATCATCTGATATCGTCCAAATTGGTCCATATCGCCAGCGGCATCAATTACATCACCGACGGTGTCACCCATATCACCGGCGGCATCAGTTTTCCAGCAACCTGATTTCGACTATTCTATCTATTCCTATTGCCACGGCCGAGAGTCACTGTTATGGTAACCCACAATCAAAAGCTACGGGGTTTTCTGCAGAGCTTGGGGAATGCAGACTAGAAGAGGCTTGAAAAATTCAGGCTTTGAGGGTTTCGATATGTCGCGGTGTGGCCCATAAGCCATGAATTCCTTCGAGCGACACTGTCTTTTTAGGATCTAATGGACCACATTTTTCGATTTTCATCATTCGAGCTTTGCCCCTTGCTCGAAGAATTCCATGCTATTTTAGGGACACCATGTCCTAAACACGTTTCACTGGCATTGCCGGACTTTCATTTTAGCATAGGTGGAATTCCACGAGGGCTGTGGAATTTGGATTCTGTTGACCTATTTCTGTCTTAGTTGCCTAATAAACCTGGGTTTCAGCTCGGAGCAGTTCTAGAGTGGTGTCGTGGAGTGCCCCGATCCCATCCTGCTTGGCCATTCATGGTGGCATTATTACTCATGGCGGAGTTTATGTGTAGAGTGAGCCTGATTGCTCCGCTCAGGCTGATTTCACTTATCGGCCCTATGTTGATAGGGGCTTCCCCCGTGGCTGTGGGGTTGGCCGATGTTTTGTTGAATGTGGATGGTGCTTCTGTTGACTCATCACTCATAGGAGATCAACTCATATTACTACATGTATCTTTTATTCTTTCTGATCTAAACATTTCTTTCCCCCATTCTTACCCAAGTTTTGAATCATAGGTCTGGCTGATGGAGAAGCTAAAGTTGAGGGAGGCACCACGAGGGAACCCAAAAAAGTATCTTCCCGTCCATCTGAGGGAGAAAGGGCTTATGCGGGCTGACTTCAACGAGTTGACATATGATGATTGGATGCCTATTTTGAGGGGGTATACTGACGCGCAGGTTCAGTGGGTTAGTCCATGGTGGAGAATTCAGGATGTGGTTGTAGAATCTTGGGTAGCATGTGTTCAACTGATAGGTCTGGAGAAATCTTCATTTTATACCCCCTACCAGCTATGTCGTCAGTATGGCAAAAGGTAAAGAGTCCCAATCAAATTGCCTCACGATCAGATCGGAGTTTACAAAGCTAGGTGGGTCAACCATATTCGGGAGAAGTGGTCCAGGGAGGCTGTATTTGAGATTCTGGATTACGGTCACATAGAAATCACCGAAACTGACACACACTACAAGGGATGGCTTGCTGAGACAAGAGACTTGCCGACTCATCGGAAGCGGTCATGGGCCCATTTTGAGGGGGAATGTGCGGAATGGGGAGAAGACTCCTCTTCTACTAGCACACCGAGGCGGATCTCTAGGTACTGTGACGATGATGCGGGAAGCTCGTTTTGAGTCTTGCTTTTGTCGAAACCATCAGATCTCTCCTTTTTTAATATTTTTAAATGAAATAAAATGAACTCTGTCCGAGGCTTGCTGAAGTTGTCTTAATCTTATGAATACAGGATCCACATAAGTATAAGCATTTAGATTTTAACAAAAGAGAACTTTTATTAATTGAGATAAAATAAAGTACATGATGTTTGGTTGACATTCCCATTGATTTAACTCTCGGTGCCAACTAGCTAAGAACGGTTTTCTAGAAGGCACTCGCTTTTCGCTTACGTACCCTAACTTTTGCCTAGATTGCCCTTTTCGGGTTTTCGATCTAGCGGGTTTGTCTCATTCCCTAATTTTTGCACGGTTGGTTCGCAGGATACCAACTGTCGGGTGTTACCCTGATTTTTGCCCGATTAGTAAAAGACCGAAAGGCAGGTAATTATCACGTATATATTTTTTTAATGTGCTGCTTTTCTTATTTATTTCTTTTAATTTAAACATGATAACGCTTAAGCCTGTCTTGGTTTACGGGATTTGCGAACTCGTTCCCATCCATGTCCATAAGTTTAGCTGCCCCTTTGCTAAGCAGCTTCTTTATTATATATGGTCCTTCCCAATTTGGTCTGAATTTACTCCTCGCATCAGTGGTAGAGTGTTTCAACTGTTTGAGGACCAGATCCCTGGCCTTCAGGGGGAACTTTTGATGTCTTATCCGACTGTTATATGCCCGAGCCATACGTTGTTGGTACATCTGGAGGCTGTCGAGGGCCTTCAGCCTCTGCTCATCCATCATGTTCAGCTATTCAAATCTTGCCCAAGTCCATTCGGATTCTTTTAACTTAGCCTCTAGAGCAACTCTTAATGAGGTCACCTGAGTTTTAATTGGCAAGACTGCTTCCATCCCGTAGACCAGGGAAAACAGAGTTTGGCCCATCGGGGTGCGTATGCTGGTGCGATATCCCCAGATAGCGAAATGCAGCTTATCCGCCCAATCTCTATAACCGGCTATCATCTTAGAAAGAATCGTCTTTGCCGATTTATTGGCTGCCTCAACAGCTCCATTAGCTTGTGGTCTGTATGGAGAAGACCTATGGTGCTCGATCCCATACTTCTCAATTAGTGAAGCAGTTGCTCCTTGAAATTGTACTCCGTTGTCTGAGACTATATGGTGTGGGAGCCCATATCGAGTAAAGATATGCTTTTCTATGAATTTGGCCATCTGCCTGGCTGTGACATTGGTGAAGGATTCATCTTCCACCCATTTCGAAAAGTAATCTACTGCCACCACAATGAATTTGTGGCCATTTGTTGAGGAAGGATAGATTTTACCAATTATATCTATACCCCATGCCGAGAATGGCCAAGGGGTGGATAAGTGATGGAGCTCGGTCGGTGGCAGATGCCGCATATCTCTATAAACCTGGCATTGGTGGCATCGTTTGACCTAGGTGATACAATCGGCTGTGAGAGTGAGCCAAAAATATCCTAGTCGCTGGATTTTCTTTGCGAGGGCAAGACCGTTCATATGAGGGCCATAGTCACGGGCATGGACCTGGGTCATTACGTTCTGAGCCTAGGAATCAGTGACGCAATGGAGAAGTAGGCCATCGCTGGTGTGCTTGAATAGGTCATTATCCATAATACAAAACTGGGTAGCGAGCCACCATAGGGTGGTACGGTCGGAGTCGGAAGAATCTATGGGATATTGGTCGGTCTGAAGAAATAGGACGATGTCAGAATACCAACAAGGTTCAAATGAAATGGCGAGAACTGGAGGAATTGATTGAACATGATATGGTATCTTGGTGGACAGCAAAACTAAAGGGCGGATAGATTGCTGTTGGGGTCCTTCCCATATGGATGCGAGAGTGGCGAGAGCATCTGCCATTTGATTCTCATCTCGAGGGACATGGCGGTACAAGCATGAGGTAAATTTCTCAGACAATTCGCGGACAGCCTCAACATAAGGACGGAGGGATTCTTCTTTAACTTTCCAATCTCCGGTGACCTGATGAACAACCAGAGCTGAATCTCCGATGACAAATATATGGCTTGCCTGAACTTGAAGAAAAGCCTTAGGGCCGAACAGGCAAGCTTCGTATTCAGCGCCGTTGTTGGTGACATCAAATTCTAATTGTTTGGATAATAGGATTATCTCATTATCTGGTATGATGATGATGACCCCGAGACCTGCTCCCTGGTGGTTCACAGCGCTGTCAAAGTACATTGTCCAATTGTCATCAAGGGTTGTAACAGAGGCGAGCTGTTCATCAGGGCACTCTAAATTTTCCTTATAGTCGGAGCTGAGAGGTTGATTAGCCAGGAATTTGGCTACAGCCCACCCCTTAATGACCTTCCAGGTTACATATTCAATGTCAAACTCAGACAAGAGAAGTAGCCATTGGGACAATTTGCCGGCCAGAGTAGGGGATTGACACAGAAACTTCATCGAATCAATCTTAGCTACGGCTTGGACACGATAAGATTGGAAATAATGTCGCAACTTCTTAGTGAGCCAAACCATGGTAGTATAGGTCTTCTCTACAATCGAATACCAGGTTTTATAATCTAACAGCTTCTTGCTCAGGTAGTAGATGGTATGTTCGCGCTTATCATCATGTTCCTGGACAAGCATGGCTCCGACGGAAGTTTCTTCAATGGCCAGATAAAGGATGAGTGCTTTCCCTGGGATGAGGGGTGTAAAGACTGGTGGATCGACAAGATATGCCTTGATTCTATCGAATGCTACTTGGTAGTGATCGTTCCATACCATAGGTTGCTATTTCTTTAATAGTTTAAAGATGGGTTCGCAGACAGTAGTAAGGCGAGCTATGAACCGACTAATATACTGCAAGGACCCTAAAAATGATTGGACCTCCTTCTCTGTCTTAGGGGGAGGCGTGTCCCTGATGGCTTTGACTTTGTCTGGATCCATTTCAATCCCTTTCTAGCTAACCACGTGTCCTAACAGTTTGCCGGAGGTAACTCTAAATACGCATTTCTTTGGATTTAGACGAAGATTATAGTTTTCAATGTGAGTCATGAACTTGTCAAGAACAACAGGGTGCTCCTCTCGAGTGGCGGACTTCACAATCATGTCATCCATATACACTTCCACTTTTTTACGGATCATGTCATGTAGGAGGGCAGTTACAGCTCGCCGATAAGTGGCCCCGGCATTTTTCAATCTGAATGGCATTACTCTATAGCAATATACCCCCCATTCAGTGATGAACTCTATTTTTACTTTGTCGACAATATTAACCAGAATCTGATTGTACCCTGAGAACCAATCCATGAATGAATACATAGCCGCCCCGGTGGCGTTATCAATTAGAACATCGATGTATGGGAGAGGGAAGTCGTCTTTTGGCGAGGCTTTATTGAGGTCTCAGAAATCCACACAGACTCGGACCCTACCATCCTTCTTCGGTGTTAGGACGATGTTGGACAACCAAGTCGGGTATTCTACCACTTCTATGAATCGAGCTTCGATCAACCCATTCAGGTCTTAACCGGTGGATCTTCTGTTTGACAGGTCGAAATTTAGGATCAGTTGGGATTTTGTGTTTGGCAATTTATCGGTAAACCCCAAGCATGTCTTCGTATGACCAGGCAAAAGCGTTAACATGATTTTTAAGCACTTTTATGATCTCACTTCTTTCCTCGGGAGTTAAATCTTTGGAAATGGTTACCATTTTGGGATTGTCATCTGTACTTAGGTTTATTTCACTTAATAACGTATCACTAATGCCAAAAACATTATGCGTATTGTTATGAGAATGCATGGACCCATCAGGAAAGACATCAAACAAGTAAGCGGAATGGGAGTTATTCATTACATTAAAAGCCTCATAAATGGCATTATTTGTATCAAAAACATCAGAAATATTAAAAATTACATCGTCCATATCCTCCTCCACAGGCAGAGGGGCTTCAGTGGCAATGTGGATGGATGGGAGAGGTGTCCTCTGTATCGTCTATCAGGGTGGTGCTTAGGTCGTACTCCAGAGTGGTCTTTTAGGTAATGGTGAGTGATGGCTCTTCAGACATGTCGACCTTTTCGGTTAGAGCCCTGGCGAGCTTTTCTACTATGGCTGTCATAGCATCTTCTTCCCTGTTACCCTTCCAGCCTTTCTTTATCAGTAGTGCCATGGCTTTTATCACGGTCGCCACAGTATTCTTAATTTCCGGATCGATAGGCTCATCCTTAGGATACATCTTACCTTTCCCCTTAGCCTTATTAGAAATTACATTGACAGGTGCATCAGGCTTAGTAGGCTCAGGTTTAGCTGAAACTATCATGTGAGCAGCCTCAAAGTCATAGACATCTTTAAAGACCTCAAAGTCGGGCCACATTTTCCCGCCATACTCGATTGGTTCAGGCTCCCTTTTGTAAGGCCTCTTGCCTTGGATTTCACAAATAGTGACCATGTGGCAATAGCAAGAAGGGATGCGGCGATAGGCTTTTCTAGGCTTATATCCCAGTCCAGCTCCGTGAATAAGGATTTTTGGCTCCAACACCTCAATAATTCCCTGTTCGTGTATTGCTCTACCTCTGCCAGCCCTGTAACCAGACTTCTTCATTAGTTTGCCTATACCCGCGTGAAGGTAGCTGTGCTAAAGGGGAGGAGGCTTTTGAGCTTTACTAATCATGGCAATCTGAAGGCCCTTTTCTAGATTAGCTTCAGCTTCCATGACTGCCATAATAGAAATAGGATCGGCCTCTATAGTCACCATCCTGTCATCATGAATTAGCTTGATTTTTTAGTATAGTATGGAGGGTACTGCACCCAAAGCATGGAGCCATGGTCGGCCAAGCAACAGAGAATAGGTAATAGGAATGTCAAGTACGGTGAAATGTACATTGCTTACGACACCTTCGACAGTGACTTCTACCTCAAAAGTCCCGATTATATTGCACTTTAAATCATCATAAGTTCTAATAACCGTGCTGGACCTTTTAAGCATGTCCTCTGACAGCCCCAGATGAGGAAGGATTTTTAGAGGGCATAGGTTTAGAGCGGAGCCATCATCCACTATGACGCACGGAATGACCTTATCGAGAATTTGGATCCGGAGGAACAAGGCCCTATTGTGATCCCTTCCCTCAAGCGTAAGATCAAAACTGTCAAACATAATCTGAGGCCCTTTTTTCGGAGGAATGCCTTCTCCTATCATGGCGAACATCTCAACGACCGAGGTGCTCGGATTAGCTTTCAGATCAAGGAGTCGTTTGATCAAACCCTTGCAAAGCCTTTCAGAGACAATTACCAGTTACCAAATGCTGTATCGGGCTTAGGTGTTTTTCAACTAGGTAATAAGGGGGTCAACCTCAAGACTAGTAGGGATAGGCGGAGGTGGAGAAGGGGGTCTTGCAGTAGTTCCAACTCTGTCAGGAATCGGGTCTTTGTTTAGACGAAGATATCGGTCTTTCAACTGATATACGCGACCACTCCGGGTAATATTGCGGACATTATCGAGCAAGACGCTCTTAGTGGCTCGCGTTTCAAATAGGTACTGTTGCTCTTTGGAGTCCAAACCTGAGTCTTGTAGCTCATATTTATCCACACTAAAAAGGTCATGGTGATCAACCTTGAACAAGTTGGTGCTTATGGCCTTGGACTCTCGAGCCATTTCCCCATCCTCATCAGAATAGTTTTCCTTCAAAACAAAGGAATCTACGTTAAACAGTGCTTTCCCCTCAGCTTTCTTTCTTTTTGCCACAAATGGTTTAGACCTGCGACTCTCTTTCTTTGGTTGGTTTGGGTCAATTTCCATTCCCTGAATGGAGTTGACTCCCGGGTTGGCTTGATTGATAAGGTCAAAAACTGAGTAAGATGGTAGACCTGAACCGATGACCAGGATAGAGTTACTACTGTCCGACCCCCGAGCAAGGAGATCGAAGACTGTGGCTTCGGGTAAACCAGATTGGACCATTCTGACCTTACTTTCAAAGTTTGGTAAAGGGTTATTCATAGTGCTCAAGGCCTTGTCTGGTTCAACAATCTTTGCCTCGCTAACCAACCGCTGAATAGCTGAGAGCAGGGCCTTGTAGTTGTTAGTTTAGTGTCCCACCTGAACGTGATAATTACAGAAGTTATTCTTATCTTCAGGTCTAGATGGCTTGTATTCCTGAAGGGATTGTATAAAACCCACTTCCCTCAAGCGCCGGACGATGACCTAGAGGGTCAATTTATAGGGGTTGGTCAAAACAAAAGGGGCATGAGGAGGTTGGATTGTGGCAATCGTTGATGGAGTCGGAATGGCTGTAAGTGGTGTAGCGGGGGTGTGAGAAATGGCTTGAATTGCAGCCGGTGTTTTTGGCCTAGCCAGCGCCAGGGCTGAGGGTTGAGCTTCATTCTTCCTGAACTATGGTTTCCCCGCTCTCTCGGCCTTCTCACGCTCTGCCTCACGCTCAATTTTCTCAGCTTTCTCAAACACAACCTTGTAAGAAAGAAAGGAATCTGTAGCCATTTCCTTGTAGAACAGGGGGAGAGACCCTTCGAGAAGTTTGACAATCATTTCCTCAAGGCTAAGCTTGGACTTCATCAAGACCTGAGTCAACATCCACCTATTGAAGTACTGCTTAAAGGTTTCGTTGGGCATTTGACGGACCCTCTCAAGATGTTGGAGGGTCGTCTCCATTATAGTATTGAAACCATAATGCACTTTCAATGCTTCAGATAAGAGAGTCCAGTCGGCGACAATATGTTGTGGCAAAGTGTGATACCATTCGAGGGCAGGTCCCTGAAGGGAATAGGGAAACATTTCAGCCAGCACCTTATCACTCAGTTTCTTTACCCGCATCACTCTTTTGTACATTATAATATGAGAGGCAGGTGCTCCAGAGCCATTGTAATGGGCCATGTTTGGTATAGTAAAATTGTCGGGGACCCAATCCTCATCCCTCTTAGGTTTTTTTTATCAATGATGAGGCAGTTGATGTAAGCTTGGATCTCGGGTGTCATGCCTGGAGGCTGCGTGACCTCGTCACTGATCGATTTATGAGAGATAGTCGGGGCTTCAGGTGTTGTGCCCGGAGAATGCGCGACCTGGTCGTTGATGGTTTGAGAAGCTATCATTTATCGGATAAAGGCGGCTACCTCAGGTGTCACGCCCGGAGGTTGCGTGATCTAGTCGTTGAGCGTCGGAGGTAGCGGAGGGCGAATGGTCAGCTGGCTAGTGAATGGATTTTAGGGGTAGGTGGTGCCTTTAGGAGTCATAATGAACTGTAGAGGTGTGAAGGAGGGTAGCGGCCTAAAAATTAGGCTTTGGTGAGTGAATACCGGAGGAGTAGAGCTTTGGGCGAAGGGTCTTAGATTGAAAGGTACAACCGACGGAATGGTCGAAGTTGACAAGAAAGCTGAAGCCTGCCTAAACTAGAATGGACTCGCCAAGGGTTAGGTTGATTGAAACACAGGTGTGACGGGTCGTGCCTCTACCAGACTGGTCAATATTTGTGTTGAACTGTTCGAGGCCTGAATGTCAGATGCTGATACTCGATCAGAATTCCTGTCTTCGAGAGCTCGCTTAACGGCTGCCTGAACCGTAGTTTGGATAGAAGCTTGGAAAGCATCCGAGTTCAGGAATTGCATCATAGCACTGGTAAAGTCGAAACCAGGTGGTGGTTGGGATCCTGTTCTGGCCAAAGGGCTCTTCTGGAGGAGGGGTCCCTTCATTTCTTGGGAAAGACACGGCTGGTCTAGAGGGACTTTGGCTCAACTGAACTTGTTCTGAATCTGATTCCTCGCTGGAATCGGTGTGGGCAATTCCTTTGACTTCTGTGGTGACAACCAGGGTCAGAGGATGATGTATCAGGCGATGTTCTACCTTTTTCTAAGCCGGGATACGATGGTCAGTGCGCCTCATCCTAGCTGAAATGGTAGGCAGTGGATCAGACCATGAATGGATTGGTGAATGGTATACACGGTATGCATGCCTTTTGTTCCTTAGGAATAATGTGTAATGGGCATGGCTGCACGTAGATGTGGTTAGACATGATGTGATGGCTTATCCATCCAACATATATGGGATGTTTGTACTTCACGTCATTTATAGTGATATGTGGTGACATAACGAAGGTACAAAAGAAGTCCTACGTATGTTGCTAAACCTCTTCCACGGGTGGAAGTGGTAAGGTTAAGCTGATTCATTTTTGGCTCTTAAAGCCAATGCATTGGGGTGCATGATCACAGAACACCTAGCACGCGAATCGTCCCTCTTCCAACCTTATGACTCCCGCATAATGCCTCTTTGGAATGATGGAGTTTGGCCTCTTCTCCGGTAATGGCGAAAGAAACACGTCCCAATTATTTTGTTTGTTTTGGGTAATCCTAAGGGGAATGATGTGCTAAGACTTTTTCTAGCACAGCTTTGGTATAGGGTTGTTGACGTAGAAGGTCCTCGTTTACCTTGATTCCACGTTACTCAAACACTACCCGAATAGGTGTGACCGTAGGAGTTTATGTGTTGGTTAAAATGAGTGATCCACCCACTAGGCATCCTCAATTCCAACAGGGCATGAGTGATACTTCGTGAGCTTCTCGGGCGAAAATAAGGCACCTAAAATTACCGAACTATCTACACGCCTGAGGATAAAACGTTATAAAAAAGAATGAAGTTTTAATTTGCCCAATGATTTCAATACATCATCAAAATCTTCTTAACTTTATGAAAGAAAATTCAAGTTTAAAGAAATGTCCCCAGCGGAGTCGCCACTGTGAGCGGACGACGTTTCGCGCGGCGGCAGCGGGGCCGGGCCTTGTCGGGCCGGCCCATTTGAGTGACGGGGAGATGAGTGTGATATATTTGAAAAAATGATTTTGCATATTTTAATGCTCAAAAGATACGAGATTGAAATCCCGTACTTAAAATAGAGTCGCCACCCGGTTCAGCTCAACTGGGAAATTTTTGGTACGATTTTCCCACCGGGTGGTTGGACCATACCTTAAGTAGAGATTCCGAGTTCGGATGATGTTATCTATTTTTCATTAGGCCAAGTTAAGATACTTCATTCTTTCTTAATCGATTTAATCCATCCTATTTATTTGTGTTTTTAGTTATTTTGTTATTTTCGTGTTTATCAAGCAATTGAAGCAATGAATAAGATATTTACAGCCATAAAAAAAATAAGTGTAAAAAATAAAATTATTGTAAGGTTTTCAAGTCCTATACATTTTTCTATGCAATAAATAAAGTACCTGAATATCCAATATACGTCCGCCTGTAGAAGATTGTTAGCACAGGTATAGCATACTTTCTTTACAATATTATAAAGCCCGGTAAGATGGCTAAAATGGGATTTGAACGGCATTTTCAAGAAAATTCCATTTTCAAGTAATTTTTAGGCTCAATCATTACTTTAACCGGATTATAAATGAAAATAAAACTGCTATCCAGAAATTCATATCGCCGACGATATAACTGATGCCGCCGGCGACATGCCTGATGCCGTCAGCGGCATTAATTTTGTCACCGGCAGTATCAGCTTATAGGCAGTAGTGGCATTGAGAATGACTGAAAACCCAAAAATGAATATAAATTGACAAAAATTAACACAAATCAGTAGTATTAATGCCAAAGAGCTATGAGACTCAGGATTTTTTTACCTCGAGGTCGTGAATCCACCTCTTCGTGAACCAAAAGAAACACTTCCGGGGAGCTTGTTACGATGATTTAACAATAAATTTAAGTGCTTTTTTTGTTTCTAAATCCACTTAAGTTGATTTTAACTTAAAGACTTATTGATTTCCACTCACAATCAGAGAATTCAAAGAAGAAAAACCAGGAAAAATGGATCGGAATCCCTTTTTTTCTATTTTATCTAATTCTTATCTCACTAGAATCTATTCTCACAATATTTTAAAGGGTATTTATTATTTAGGTGCCAATCATCGGTTCAAGCTCCCACCGGACACGTTATCGGCCACGCCGAACTGTATTTTACTAAATAAAAATTTGCGAGGAATATTATTTTGGTAATAAAAATTCCAAAGAGAACTTTTAATTTTGAGGCATTAAAATCGGGTACACGTCATCATCGTCTCGCGAGAGGGACCGCAAAATCCCATGCTCACAAGGTGGAAGACCGTGCACCATCTTCTTATGGCTTAGCAATTTCAACCCGCCAAAGTTAAGATGGCTAAATCTCAGATGCGAAAGCCAATGAGGGTCCTTTACACATGCTTTTAAACACTTGACAACGTCCATCTTGATGTTCAGAGTAAACATCCGGTTCTTTGACACAGGCATACTTGCAAGCAACTCCTTTTTGTCATTCAATAGCACCAACTTTCTATTCACCATGTGAACTTGATAAATTTTCTCCAGCAGCTTTCCCAAACTTAAAATATTACTTTTCATGTTTGGAACATAATAGACATTGCTGATGAATTGGTGCTCTCTAGTTTTTAAAAGAATGAGAATAGTTCCTTTGCCTCGAATAGGAACTTTTGACGAATCTCAAAAGACGTCATTTCCACTGAACGATTTATCCAGTTTTATGAACATCTTCTCATCACTGCACATGTGATTGCTTGCTCTATTATCAAGATACCAAATGTTGTTTTCTTGACTGTGATCACCTTACGGTCCGTAAAACTGTATCGGTTACCTCCTCGTCTTGGATATTATTAGCTGTCTCCTCTACTTGATTTTGCGGGTTCCATCACTCAGATGCGTAGTGGCCAAATCTCGAGCAATTATAGCATTGAACATTGGATTTATCTCGTCCAACATTTTGTCTCTAGTTCCCTCTTCCTGGTCCTCGTCCACGTCTATGACCATGACCTCTGCCTCGTATGGACTGATTATCTCCATTATTATTTTCACCTCTACCGAATGGTTGATTTCTGCCACGTTCTCTTCCTCTTCCGTTTCCTCCATGGCCCCTACCACGTCCTCTTCCAAATTGAGTAGCAGCTCGGCTATTTTCACCTTCGTTTAATGAAGCCTTTGCTGCCAAGACTTGTTCAACAGACTCCTCTTTTTGTCTATTTAGCCTCTCCTCACGTGCTTGCAAAGAGCCAACAAGTTCATCAACGGTTATCATACTTGTGTCTCGTGACTCTTCTATGGGCACTACTATATAATCAAACTTTGGTAGTAGCGACTGTAGAATTTTTTCTACAGTTCTCGATTCGGCGAGTTTTTCTCCGTACTGCCGCATTTGATTGACAATAGATTTAACTCGTGAGGAATAGTCTACAATTGATTCTAACTCCTTCATTCTCATCATCTCAAATTCTCCCCTCAACATCTGAAGTCGAACTTTCTGTACTTTCTCCTCTCCTTGAAGAGAAATTCGCAGTATGTCCCATGCTTGCTTAGAAGTGGTTGCTTCCAACACCTTCTCAAACATTACATCATCTAAACCGTGGTGGATTAAACGAAGTGCCTTCTGGTCATTTCTTCGATTTTTGTGCAAACTATCTTTTTCAGCCTGAGACAGTTGTGCATTTTAAGCTGGGACTTTGTAACCTTTTTCGATAATATCCCAAACATTTTGGGCTCCGAGAATTGCCTTCATTTTGATGCACCAATTTTTATAATTGGTTTTGGTTAGTTGAAGGGAATATTGTTGGTATTCATTTTTTAGAGGCTTTTCAAAGAACTTGAATTTTTTTATTTCGTACAGGTGCTGTGGCAACGCTTCTAAGTTTCCGGCAACACTTTATGCGTACTGTAATAGTTTTTACAGCTTTTTGCAACGCTTCTGACGGTCTTATTGCGACACTTCTGGGTTTCTGTGACGCCCTAAATTTCTCAAACTCGACTTTTTGACTCGGAAAAATTTCTTGAGAAAGGGATCGGATTTCAAAATGTTTCTGATACCACTTTGTTAAAATTATAAAGAAGAATATCAGTTAATCAATATAACATGAACCAAGGAAATGTAATATTTAGAGGCAAATTAAAAAGGACTTGTTATTTCATAAACACACACCCCTTACAAAAACAAATTCGCTCATTATATGGAGCTCTTAACCGACACTTCAAACAAATTTAAAACTACAAAATTACAACTCTAATTTTGTGCCACTTCTCCTTTTGTCCAGCACATATAACTTTTTTTGTTTGTTTATAACCACCTAATCAAATAGTCATCATCAACTAAATTTTGTCTGCTAACTCATCACAATAACAATTAATGTCTTTTGACTTGCTAATTTCCATTACATTCATAGTTGGTCCATTATACCGTGTACACTTCATCTCCTCTTCTTATTTTTTCTTTTTTCATAATTAAGTTTAATTTTTTCATAATTAAGTTTAGTCAAGTTCCAGCATCATCTTCACAAAGGTTCAACACAACATTAGGAGATGTCCATGTTGAAAACGACGCAAGATTCCTCGAATTCGAGGATTTATCAGCAGATTTAGTTCCCAGATTTGAACTGTTAATATCATTAAGTAAAATTCTCATCAATTTACCATACTAACAAAATAGAAAACAATATGGAGTTTCCTATCAACTTATCATTGATGTAAAGTAGAAGGAGGATTTACAAAATTGGTTACCTGAACATTCAAAGGGACAACAATAACACCAAAATTGGTTTGGCGATCGAAACACTTGCACGCATTATAATGCCACCACACCGCTCGACTTGCTGCCACACCTTTGCCAGCCACAATTCCTCCAAAAAAAATTATACTTGTAGGTGTTCAAATTATTAAACTTAATGTGATAAAAAAATAATGAAAAAAAGGGTCAAAAATAGCAAGCCACCTAAATTGGACTTTGAAAAAATTGGTATTTGTAGGATTTGTTAGTTGGATTTTGTGGAAAATTAAAGTAAGTTGTTAACCTAAATTTGAATTTTGTGATAGATTGAATTATTGAGAAAATGATAGGGCAATGCCAGAATTCATCAAATGCCTATATAAGGCAATGTAATTTGCTATTTTGAAGAGAGTAAGAGAGTGAAAAAATAATAAGAGTTTATGAGTGTATTGTAATAAAATTAGTGTGAATTACTCATTTTTATGTTTTAAGCATTTTCTTGCTTGATTATTTTCCTCTTCCATCCAACAAAGTGGTATCAGAGCCATTTCGTATCCAATCCTCTTCCCAAAAATCCCCGAGTAAAAAAGTCGAGTTTAAAGAGTTTCAGCCCAGAAAGTGTTGCAATAGGCTGTCAGAAGTGTTGCAAAAAAAATTGCAGAAAGTGTCGCAGTTAGCATAAAGTGTTGCCAATACTCAAAAAAGTTGCAATAGCCTCTATTTTTCCTTTCTGGAAAATTTTCAAGTTCATATAAAATTGCAAGGAAATATTTTCCCTTGCTGTTCTCCTTGCAAAATCTGTCTGAAGCTATAGCGACGTACCAAAGTGTCGCAATCGACTCAAAAGCGTTGCAATAACCCCTGTACTCTTTGAAACAAATTTTCCTTTACAAAAATGAATCCCAACGGTGTTTCCTTCGTTTTCCCTCAACTTACAAAAACCAATTACAAAAATTGGTGTATCAAGATGAAAGCCATTCTAGGATCCTAAGATGTTTGGGATATTGTTGAAAAAGGCTATGAAGTCCCAGCTGCAGATGCACAACTGTCGCAAGCCGAAAAAGACAGTTTGCATAAGTGTCGTCGTAATGACCAGAAGGCTCTTAGTATCATCCATCAAGGGTTAGATGATGTTATGTTTGAGAAGGTGGCAGAAGCGAGTACCTCCAAGCAAGCTTGGGATATACTATGAGTTTCTCTTCAAGGAGAGGAGAAAGTGCAAAAAGTTCGGCTCCAAATGTTAAGAGGAGAGTTCGAGATGATGAAGATGAAGGAGACAGAAGTGATTGTAGATTACTCCTCACGATTAAAATCTGTCGCTAACCAAATGCGGCAATATGGAGAAAAGCTTGAAGAATCAAGGGTTGTTGAAAAACTTCTAAGGTCACTACAACCAAAGTTTGACTACATAGTAATGGCAATAGAAGAATCTCGGGATATAAGTAAAATGACTGTCGATGAAGTAGTTGGCTCATTACAAGCACGTGAGGAGAGACTAAACAGATAAAGAGAAGAGTCTGTAGAACAAGTCTTGGTAGCAAAGGTTCCAGTCAAAGGTGAAAGTAGCCAGGATTCTAGCCATTACGGACGAGGACGTGGTAGAGGCCGTGGAGGAAATGGCAGAGGAAGAGGACGTGGCAAAAATCAACCATTCGGTAGAGGTGAAAATAATAATGGAGATAATCAGTCCATACGAGGCAGAGGTCGTGGTCATGGACGTGGACGAGGAAGAGGAAACTGGAGGCATAATGATGGACGTGACAAGTCCAATGTTCAATGCTACAATTGCTCCAGATATGGCCACTATGCAGCAGAATGTCGGAGCCCACCAAAGCAAACAGAGGAAAAGGCGAACAACATTTAAGAAGAGGACGTAACCAACACGGTATTACTAACCCGTGAAGGTGAATACAGTCAAGAAAACAACATATGGTATCTTGATAATGGTGCAAGTAACCATATGTGTGGAGACAAGAAAATGTTCGTAGAGCTGGACCAGTCATTCAGTGGTAATGTTGTTTTTGGGGATTCCTCAAGAGCTCCTATTCAAGGAAAAGGAACTATTCTTATTCGTTTAAAGAATGGAGAGCACCAATTCATCAGCAATGTTTATTACGTTCCAAACATGAAAAGCAACATTTTAAGCTTGGGACAACTGCTAGAGAAAAATTACCAAATTCACATGGTGAATAGAAAGTTGGTGCTGTTAAACGAAAAGAAGGAGCTGCTAGCTAGTGTACCACTGTCAAAAAATAGAATGTTCACTCTCAACATCAAGACGGATGTAGCAAGATGCTTAAAAGCTTGCGTGAAAGAATCTAATTGGCTTTGGCATTTGAGATTCGGTCATCTCAATTTTGGAGGGTTGAAATTGCTAAGCCAGAAGAAGATGGTGCATGGTCTTCCGCTGATTAATAAACCCCATCAGCTTTGTGAAGGATGTCTTGTTGGAAAACATTCTAGAACTAGTTTTCCAAAAGAGTCCATGTCAAGAGCAAAGGCTCCCCTTGAGCTTATTCATGCCGATGTCTGCGGACCAATGACACCAATATCATTGGGAGGCAACAAATATTTCTTACTATTCATCGATGATTATAGCAGAAAGACGTGGGTTTATTTTCTGAAAGAGAAATCAGAAGTTTTTGAAGCATTTAAAAAGTTTAAAGCTATGGTGGAAAAAGAAAGTGGCTATTACATCAAAGCTTTAAGATCCGACAGAGGGGGAGAATTCACGTCAAATGAATTCAAAAGATTCTGCGAGCATCAAGGAATCCGTCATTTCTTGTCAGTCCCGAGATCGCCTCAGCAAAATGGTGTTGTTGAACGAAAGAATAGAACCGTGATGGATATGGTGAGGAGCATGTTAAAGAGCAAGAATTTGCCCAAAGAGTTGTGGGCAGAAGCTGTTGATTGTGCTGTCTACATCTTGAACCGATCTCCAACAACAAGTGTATCGGATATGACACCCCAAGAAGCATGGAGTGGGAGAAAGCCTAATATCTCTCATTTTCGTGTTTTTGGAAGTGTTGCACATGTTCATGTTGCGGATGAAGAAAGGAGAAAGCTGGACGACAAAAGCAAAAAATACTTGTTCTTGGGATATTCAGAATTTTCAAAAGGTTATAAGATGTTTGATCCTGACGCAAGGAAGACGATCATCAGTAGGGATGTGACTATTGACGAGGAAGAAATTTGGGAATAGAATAATGACAAGCAGAAGAATTACAGTTTTTATCCTTTCACCATGGATGAAAACAATGATCGAGATGTGGAGGAGTCAGGCAAAGCATCGACGTCATATAGTCCCATTCCAATTGCATCTCCAGGACAAGATGATGATGAAAGTCAAAGTCTAAGAGAAAGACCTAGAAAATTTCGTCTTATTGAAGATCTTTATGATGCAACGAGAGAGCTCAATGAAGAATTGACTCTTTATTGTCATCTTATTGATAGTGAACCTATTGATGCTGAAGAGGCCATGAAAGATGAGAAATGGAGAAAAGCCATGGAGGAGGAGATCAATTCAATTGAAAAAAACAAGACGTGGGAGTTGACCAAACTTCCAGCTGACAAAAAGCCCATTGGAGTCAAATGGGTGTTCAAAGCAAAGAAGGATGCAAATGGAGAAATCGTTCGACATAAAGCGAGGCTAGTCGCAAAGGGATATAGTCAAAAACCCGGTATTGACTATGATGAAGTATTTGCACCAGTAGCAAGAATGGAGACTATCTGACTAGTGATCTCAGTCGCTGCCCAAAATGGATGGAAGATCCACCAAATGGATGTAAAATCAGCATTTTTGAATGGATACTTGGAGGAAGAGATCTATGTCCAACAACCACCTGGTTACATTGTCAAAGGTCATGAACGAAAAGTATTGAAGCTCAAGAAGGCGTTGTACGGACTTAAGCAAGCACCGAGAGCTTGGAACAGTCGCATCGACAAATACTTTTGCGAGAATGGATTTATGAAGTGCCCACACGAGTATGCCTTGTACGTGAAAGTGAAAGGTGGAGACATATTACTTGTTTGCTTATATGTGGACGATCTCATATTTACCGGAAACAATCCTCAAATGTTTAATGATTTCAAGAAAACGATGACTCGTGAATTCGAAATGACTGATATTGGCCTGATGTCGTACTATCTTGGCATTGAAGTGAAGCAAAGTGATGATGGAATTTTTATTTGTCAAAGTGGCTTCGCCAAAGAGATCTTGAGGAAATTTAAGATGGAAAATTGCAACCCTGTCAGCACTCCGGCCGAATGCAGTTTGAAATTGACCAAGGATGAAAATGGAGTCAGGGTGAACCTGACAATTTTTCGAAGTTTGATCGGGAGTCTCAGATACCTGACGTGCACAAGGCCAGATATTCTGTATGCAGTTGGACTAGTGAGCAGATACATGGAAGAACCGAAGGAGTCTCATTGGAATGCAGCGAAAAGAATACTCCGCTATGTTAAAGGTACAACTAATTTTGGATTGCATTATTCAAAATCTGACGAATTTAAATTAGTTGGCTATAGCGACAGTGATTGGGCTGGCGATAAAAATGACCGAAAAAGTACAAGCGGGTTTGTATTTTTTCTCGGTAACACGGCATTTACTTGGAGTTCAAAGAAGCAACCTATAGTGACGTTGTCAACATGTGAAGCTGAATATGTTGCTGCAACATCATGTGTGTGTCATGCAATATGGCTGAGAAGACTATTAACGGAACTTCAAATGACACACCATGATCCAACGAATATTTTTGTCGATAACAAATAAGCATTGGCATTGGCGAAAAATCTTGTCTTCCATGATCGAAGCAAACACATCGATACAAGGTATCATTTCATTCGAGAGTGTATTGAGCAGAAGGAAGTCACATTGAAGTATGTCAAAACACAAGATCAGATAGCGAACATCTTTACAAAGCCATTGAAGTATAACGTGTTCAATCAATTGCGAGCGTTATTGGGAATAACGGATAATTAAGTTTACGGGGGAATGTTCAAATTATTAAACTTAATGTGATAAAAAAATAATAAAAAAAGGGTCAAAAATAGCAAGCCACCTAAATTGGACTTTGAAAAAGTTGGTATTTATAGGATTTGTTAGTTGGATTTTGTGAAAATTAAAGTAAGTTGTTAACCTAAATTTGAATTTTGTGATAGATTGAATTATTGAGAAAATGATATGGTAATTGCAGAATTCATCAAATGCCTATATAAGGCAATGTAATTTGCTATTTTGAAGAGAGTAAGAGAGTGAAAAAATAATAAGAGTTTATGAGTGTATTATAATAAAATTAGTGTAAATTACTCATTTTTATGTTTTAAGCATTTTCTTGCTTGATTATTTTCGTCTTCCATCCAACAGTAGGTAGTTTCTGTAATAAAACAAATTGTGTGATTTATACTATTAATTTCATTTAGAAAGTATAACCTATCAACTTACAATAGCAACAAAAATAAACAATTATGTGCTTCCTATCATTGTTATATAAGATGAATTTAGATTCTTTAGATCATCTGCAGGTTCTGTTAGGATTATTATAATTATTCTAAGGACCCAACTTTCATCAGTTGTATTTCTTTCAAACAAATTAACAGCGAATCCCACTTCAATAAAGAAACCAGTCAATTAAACAATTTAATCAAACAAATATGAACTAATTACAAGATAAACCAACAACAACAATAATATAAATAGAGCAAAACTGTCCCAAACCAATCAACAACATTCTAATAATTCTAAAGTCTTAACTTACTTGGTGAAATTGTGAAACGGAAATTCTCGCCGGCGACACTCTGCAATCTTGATAATAATTCAATGCTTTTTCTTTGAATCCGATCTGCACATGATTTTTGATTAATGAGTTTAAAATTATCAAGAATATGATAACTAGATATGCTATTTAAGAAATATTTTCGCCCTGAATAGCTAATCAAATATCGTCCCAAGAAAAACTTCAAATCATGATAATATCAAATCAGATTCATAAAAACAATATGGATATATTCAGATCTCTCTCCAATTGTTAAGATATATCTATTAGATCTCTCTATAATCTTAATCTGGATAAAAATAAAGGGGAAGTTGAGGATTGAATATACCTTTTTGCTGCAATTTTTGTGGGGAATCGAAACAATAAATATGCCTAGGATCTTTCCATCTCTTCTTGATTAGATCGACCATGTCTAAGCATAGAAAATTGTGGTGAAATGAGGGAAAAAAACATGCGGCCACTGAATAAATTCCACTCAGGCTTAGGGTTTCTTCTCATTTCTTTTATTTTGCATTTTTCATATATTCCTTTTAAGCACTTTCCTATTTTGGATGTGATTGGGAAATAAATTCTAAATTGTCTTTTATTATGTAGTGTCTAAAAATTATTTTATTCAAGAACCATTGAACTCTTCTTCTTTTGTTTTGGCATCCATGCTGAGACCAAAAACATATATTTTGTGTTGCACATATGGCTCGAGATAAATACTAGAAGAAGGCTACTTGTTATGAGGGCAATTTCAATGGTTTTCCATTTTAGGGAATGAGAATACATATGGAAAATGGTTGAGTAGTCTAACCATTCCTCGTATGGTATGTCCCCATTTTGGGAATAAAATATTTTAATAATATAATTTTATTTTTGATTTTTTTAATTGTTTTGGCAGTTGAGTACAAAAAAATTGATGTAAATAAATTATTATAATAATAGTAAGATATTATTATATTTAGAAAATCTAAAATGGGGAATAAAAAATGGAAAAAATGGTTGGAGCAAAAATACTGTAAATCTCCCAAAATCGGGTTTGAGCCAGGGCGAATTTATGTGTATTAGAGTGGGGTCCATGGACCCCACTTCCTTAAAAAATTCATACTAAATTATGTATAGTTAAATGTTTGGACACCACAAAAATATATGATTGGACTCCATATATTAATGAAAATCTATTAAAAATTCCTATAAAAAAGTTAGTAGCCAATCAAATTTCAATGACTTCTCTTATTTATTTAACTAATTTCTAAAATTTTTCATTTCTTATATTTATTTTACTAATTTTTGACCTTTTGCTATGTAAAGAAAAGTTTTAAATAAGTTTTTTTTCTAAATATTATTTACATAAATATTTATTTACATATATTAAAATTAAACCTTTTTCTTTATAAATACTCGGACCCCATATTAAAAAAGGTCTAGATTCGCCATTGGTTTGAGAAATGAAAAATGGAGAAAATTGTTAGACTTGCTCTAATGATTCTCGACCAGTGCTTCCACTGTTGCTCAAGGAGATTATTAATCATACCTATATCATTGCCGCTAAGTAAAACTTTATCCATCGATCGAGTGAATTTCTTTATTCAGTCTGATTGTAAAAGGGAAAAGTGCACTTGAGTGGATTACTAATTAAGCCAGATCTCTCTTCTTGTACAAACATAGGAGTGTGAGTTACATCGACCATACATTTTTTTATTATTTAGTGGTGTTAAGTGTCCATGAAATTTTGTTAGTCCATCCTTAAGTATTCACCAGGGATCAAAACTTAGGATATATATATGGAGCAACCTTAAATCTTGGGGCCAACTATCTTGCGCTTCGAGGCACCCACAAATTAGAGATCAGAGATAGGCTGGGTGTGACCACGACGTAAAGGTGTCGCCCACAATTAGATCCACCCTTGACACCTCGTTGTGAAAAAAATATGTATTACTTAATTAATCATATCACATATTTGTGGCAAAGGTTTAGCTTAGTAGTTGAGCCTGAAGTTGTGATCCTATAGGTCACAGGATCGAGTTCAAATTTGGGAGGAGTGGAGTGGGGTTTTTCTTTATTATTATTGTAAGCCCGAATAAAATTTTTTTTTAAAAGTGTCCTTTAATTTTGATATAATTTTTGTTCCAGAATTTACTATTTTCCTCATAAAAAAATATTAAGTATATATTCAAAATTGTATGTCACCTCCTCGACGATATAACGGTAGTTTCTTTTTATAGGCTTGTTGGTATCTAGTTTAGTGCTGTAACTTCCTTGTAAATAAGTATGTTATACTTCGTATTGAACCTGATAATTAATTCAATAACATGCATAATAATTTAGTAATTAAAATATATAGAATCAATTTATTAGTTAAGGATATTACCTCAACTTATCCTACGACAATTTTATCAATTTAAAGCAATCGAAATTCTTTTCGCTTATATTCCATAGTCAAATTAAAAAAAACCTAATCATCAGGAAATGCCATTTTGATTTGGCTGATACATAAACTGAGATAACTGTAGAGCTATACTAATTAATGAGAATCGATAAACAAATGAGTTGCATATTGCCAAAGATTTTGTTTTAAACTAAATGAAAGCATTACAACCTCATTGAGTGGAGCTGGGTTTTCCACATTATCATATACTACCCTTGGCACCTTATAAACTGTTGAGTAGATTTACATAGCTGACACCACTACCACTCGACTTAGTGCTACAACTTTTACAACCACAATTCCTCCGAAAATTCACCCGACCTTATAAACTGTAACTTGGTTGCTTTTTTCATTATTGAGGCTACTAGATTTGATTTACCTATATTGATAAAACATGCGCTTTGTAATGCATCACGACAGGAAACAAAAATTTGAAGAAGCTGATAACTTAATATATTTCATCCGTCTCGGGCCACAAAGATCGGGTCAACATAAGCTAGTTGGCTCAACTTGCAAAGGATACAAAGGTGGTTAGGCAAATCTATCTCACGAAGCTGGTTGAACCAACAGTCCAGCCGGTGATAGACAAACTAGATAGCCGCATCTAGTGTGCTAACGTCATAAAGCACACATGATGTCGAGTCGGTCCAAGACCGGCTCAAGGGCACCTCCGTGCAATACAAGTAAGGAGAATCTAGGTCTGATTCTAATCCCTATATTCTCTCCACTTACCTGTCATAATCCTAATCTACTTAGGATACATATCATTTTCCTATCCTAAAGAGATAATATGAAAGAGTCCTCCTTAATAAGGAAATAACTTCTAAATAAGATCCTAAGGATTCCCTCATCAGGAAATACTAGTTCTATATCAATTAGAATACCTTTTACGCCTATATATAGGCCCTTAGGTCAGATCAAAGGTAAATTTACATTCTCATACTCATGCTAAAATATTTCCTCGAAACCCTTACTGACTTAAGCATCGGAGGGTCACCCACGGGGTAACCATCGATCACCCCAAGTTTGTGTCTATTTTACAGGAATTAGTCTAATAATTCAGCAAGATTCATAGAATATCAATTCTGAAATATCGACATTCAGGTACGATATTTTCAATGGCGCGGTGAGCGTGGACTTCGTTTACTTGCTCAGGCGAGAATCGTAGTTCACTTAGAAGAACACAAATCCTTTTTTTTAAAGTTTTCGCTACTTGAAGTAGTCACTCGAAAACACTGAACCAATCATCAATTACGACATTGAAACACCCAAGGCGGTACGAAAAATGCCGATGCTGTAGAAAATATGCCATTAATAGCAGGTAGCTTGGGAGTAGCAGAAACATGTAAACGCTCCTACCAGACCCTTACGGAATTGGACCCATTCATTGAAATTGCTAAGAAGGGCTCCCTCACTCCAGAATAGGAAGGAAAAATGATGAGGTTCGTTTCAATCACTATGTGGTTGTAGGCCGGCTTGAAGGAGAAATTTTGGATGACATGATCATTCAACCAGAGATTGGCGTGAACCGGAACCTCCTAAGTCAATTCAACTCCATTCCCAACATAGAGATGTTAGTCCTTGTGCTTAGTTATTTAGGATTAGAGGGGGGTGAATGACCCTTTTTGTGGAATTTTCAAACTTTAAAAAGTCTTGTGTAGTGTGTTTGATTTTCCGAATCTATAGGTTCCAGATAATGCAGATATAAAATGAAATGCACAAAAGTAAAGACGTAAGGTAAAGAAAATCACACACAAGAGATTTTATACTGGTTCGCCCCTGCCTACATCCAATCCCTAGAGGTTCCTTCCACTGAGCTTGTTTACTAGTGTAATTCCTTTCCAACTGGCAGGAATTAAGCCTTACAATTTGTCTCCTGATGGTGATCCCTCTTCTGGAAGTAGGATATACCACTAGAAGCACCAACTCCTAGCTGAGTCCTTTCACTTTAATAGGATATACCACTTAAACTACCCAAGTTTAAACTGAGTCCTATAGGGATATACTGCTTAAAGGACCAACTTTAAGCTAAATCACAATCTCAATACTTCACCCAAGTATGAGATCTTTTACACTTTGTTTTCTCAAAGGTTTGGGGTTTTGAACTCTTCAAGTTTATAATATCACTTGAGAGCTCATACAAACAGATTTGAATATGTCTAGTTCTTGGGGGGATTTTTATTCACTGATAGAATTAGCTTGAATTCTCTTTTGTAATAGCTTCTTGTGAAGCTTTCCTTTTTATAGGTTTTGGTCATAAATATAGCCATTGTGAACCGTTGAAGTTAATCTTGAATCTTCATCATTGATAAGGTATGATGTGGCGCATCTGGAGCCATTGATCAATCCGTTAGACTAAATAAATGTCCGTTTGAATTTTTGGGATTGAGGCTAAAAAGTTGTCAGTGATCATTTTGTTTGTATTTTAGTGAATCACCAACTTTTATTCCATTTGCTTTTTATGTGAGCTCCACGTGCCATTCCCATTGGTCTATGTCAAAAAGGTTGTTACCTTTTTCTCTTTCCTGTGTCAGACCTTTTCTTCGTTTCGGAAATTCGTGCTAGCTGTCTCTTTTTCAATCTTCAAGGAAAAAGGTACTTTAACTTCAGACCAAATGTGGAGGGAAAAGATTTTTTCAATAATTTCCCTTTGTCTTGATAATTGAGTCATCCAGATGTCTTCATAACTTAATTTATACGAATTCTCTTCAATCAGTCTTCATGTTTCGGATGCTGACTTGAGAGGTTAAAAGTTTGTTTCCTTTCCAAACTTTCACCAGATGCTTTTCTTTTGAACATCTCGATTACTTGGGTTTTTGACTGCTTCTTGGATGTAGAAGATTATGTCTTTGCTTTCTTCTTGGACTTAGGAGATTTTGTTTTCTTTAAAACTGATCCGGATATTTCTTTGGATTGGTTCTTTCAAATCATTTTTTCCCAACATTCTCCCCCATCTGATGGAAATAAAAACCTAAGTACAATACAACACAAGCAAAAGGGGTGATATTATCTAAGTATGATTCTTGATTTTACTCCCCTATAATTCTAGCATCCTAACTCCCCCAACAATTTTGCATCTTAGCTTCTAAGTTTTGAAGTACAATTATTTGTTGTACTTAGGAGCACTTTTTGGATAAATGTTTTTTACTTTATATACTTCTTTTAACAATAGTTAACATCAAAGAAGTCTGGATTACAAGATACAGAGTATATAAGTAAAAATTGCAGAACTAGCTGTTACAATTTTTTACAAGTATAGAAATAGCTATTCTATAAACTCCTGCCTTCCAGATTATTCTCCTTTCTTGCTTTTGCTCGCCTCCTTCGATTCTGGATTCTTCTCCCCCTTTTTATTTGCATCATGTTCAGCTTGGGGGTCTATCACCATATATGAGCATTGATCCCGGTTCTTCTACCAAGCTCCAGAATACACTGAGTAATCTATTTTCCCTTGAATGCGTTTTCCCAGAATGATATCAATAGTGGCAGGGAGTAGATGTAGAGGTTTGACTAGCTTCTAGAGTTGGGAATAGGACTTGGCTAGATTAGGATGCATTTTGAGCAAATGATCCCTGTCTTCTCATTCAAAAAATGGAAAAGAGCCTTGAGAAGGGCCAGGTTACATTTGTAGCCAAAAAATCAAGTATTCCCAAAATGCTTGACAAGTTCCTAAATGATGGGTAGGAGAATGCTTTCCAGAATAGCAGAGGAGGTTCCAGATGAAGAAGGAGCGTTGATTGAAAGACTTGCATTACCAGTTTGGAGTTTCTCAATCTCCTAGATGCTATCTCTCCGGACGTTATGAACATTGGTATTGAGATTATTTAGGCCTTTGATGAATGCCTCCTATAGGTTATTAATGAGCTTGTTTGTTCTAGATAGATGGCATTGAAAATATTTGCTCACATCTTCCATATATTTTTCCAGGAGCTTGGGTAATGCTTCATCCAAAAAATTACATAGCATTTCTTAGGCTGCCTGATGTTCTTCATTGAGCATTGTGAGTCCGGAAGTGACATCCTTAGATGATTCTGCTATGGCTCTAGGGATGAATTTTTATAAGTTTTCAAACTTACTATCAATATACCCCTTGAGCTCAGTTTTCAGGTCTGTGGAGGATGAGGTAACTTGGCCCAGAATTGTAGCACAATTATTTTTGGCTCTAGTAGAGGCTTGAGCTGATGTTTTGTTAGCCATTATAATTGCAGATGAGAGTTAGGTTAAGACCGGATTGATCTGAGATAGGGAAGTTTCTGCAACTTGGGCAGTAGTGGGAAACTGATCAATCTTGCTTTCAATATACTTCAACCCAGATTTTATGTCTCCCAGTTCTTGCTTAAGATCCTGAGTCATGGTTTATTCTATTATCAATTTCTCTATAGATTTTAGTTGATCATATATGCTATAGGGCGATCGCCTAATATCATCTTCTCTATGCCCTTCAACAGTGGCATACTCCAACAAAATTTAGGCTATTCTGAGTTTTCTGCTCTAGATGGCTTAGGATTGATGGTTGGATTTTTTAGCAGTCTCTTCAGGGTGGATTCTTCTCCAAAGAGCTACTATCTATTTCTTCTTCTGATCCGGAGGATTCTTCATCCTCATTACTTTCTCCAACCATCTTCTCTTCTTCCTTCTCTTCCTCCAACCTTTCCTCTGAAGTGGCCTCGCCCCGTTGAGTCCACTTTAGAAGTGTGCTCAATGGGTCCCAGACCAACTCCCTCCTCCAGAGAAGTTTGCTTCGGGATAGACTCAATGTCCTTAGATGCATTTGAGATGTCTGCATCTAAGTTATCTTGAATTTTATTTGCATCACCAGCCAAGTTATCAACATTATTAGAAGTGTTTGAAATTATTTGAGTGTTTTGTTGTGGCTCAGTATGCTCTATTTCTGTTCGCTCTTTAACCACTATTTTCGGAAGGCTGGTATTTTCCTTAGTCTCCCCTTCAAGTGCCTTTCCAGGACTTATAATTCTCACTCCTTCTTCCTAATCTGGAATAGTGGTACTGTCCTCACCATTCACTCTAGATGCCTTTTTAGGACTTTCCACTTCAACTACCTCTGATTATGTAATCAATAGATTATCTAGAAGAGGTCCAGTTCTTGCCTTGAATACATAGAAATCTTCTTCCGGATACTCACTTTCTTGAAGAAGACATAGATCTTTGGAGGAGATAAGAATCGGTGGACTGTCATTTATTGTGTTACCGAAAGAGACTTCGGGTCCCTCCTTAGTGAGTTGATTGGCTTTTAGATTTTCTTTCACAACTTCCATCATTTCTATATACTGAGGATCTTCTGGATTAAGGTTGTCTAGAATGATGGGTTTTCCAGCAACCATGATTTCTTTCCCTTTACTGATATCTACTAATTTTATAGCTCTAGGAATTGGATCTTAGATCTGGATTCCAGTAGTAGCCTTTCTTAGGGGTTAATTTAGCTCTTTTTGCTTTAAGGGCCTCACTGAAGGTGGGTCCTTCCCGGATAAATTGCTTTTACTACACAGGTTCTTCATCCTCAGTTTCTTCATTATCAGACTCAATATTGCCTCTAAGGACATCTTCAATCACGATCTTGGCACTCTTTAACCATCCTTTCCAGATTGCAGTAGCAGCTACAACATTTGGTTCAGAGGCTTCCAGTTCATAAACTGGTTTCTTTGCTGTAGCTTTGATCATCCTACCTCTCTTCTTAGGCTTCTCTGGGGTAGTTTTCATTAGTTGTGTAAGGGAAAGTTTGTCCTCATCTAATTCCTTAACCCGCTCCATTGTAGGCTTCAATTTTCTTTAGCTTCTAGCCTTAATGGTTCTCTCCCTTTTAGCTTCCAGAGCTAGTTCTATGGAACTTCCGGCCTTTCGGATCTTGGTCTTCTTAGCCCTTTCCTTTTTCTATTTCTGGGCTTTTTCTTCATTTCAAATCTCCCCAAAGGATAGCTTCCTAAAATCCTTCTCAAGAATTTCTTTTCCTTGGATCAATTGGACTTCAGACATGTCAATTCCATTTTCATGAAGAATTTTAGAGATGAGAGCGCCATGGGTGTTTTTATATTGCTTTAGGAAGTGGATGATAAGGGCTGGCATGTTTACGACCCTCTCTCCACCCAATCCTACAAGATGCATTGTTAAAAGGAGGATGCGGTGGTGAGAGAGCCCTTTCAGATTAGGATGAATTTGGCCAAGAAGAATTATAGCAGTTTGGGGGTTTCAGGCCAATAGGTTGAAAACTTATCTCTAAAGTACCTGATTGAGATCCACATCTTTGGGTTGTACTTGACTTTAGGCTTATCCCCATCAGTCCTTAATAGAACCCTATTCATTCTTTATCTCAAAGTGGGTCATAAAGAATTCCATTGTGATGGTTATCACCTTCCCATCCACCTTGGTCCAAAGGGTATCATAATACAATTGGATCATTAGATTATCATAGAATTCCCTAAGAAGATCCGGATATGTTGGGTTGTTCATCTTGAGAAAGACCTCAAGATGTTGGTCTTTTAGGAGTTGTGAGTAAGGTTCAGTGTCGAATAGAAAGTTATCACCCAAGTAGTCTGAGGTAACTATTGTATCAGGGGATTTAAGCTTTAGTGGAATAAAATTTCTATTCTGGAGATCAGCTTCTATAAAGGTGTTTCTAGGAGGAGGAGTGGTTTGGTCTTGGGTGTTTTCCATTTGAGATTGTAAGAAAGAATTAAGATTCTAGGGTTTCTAGAGAAAAATTTGCAGAGTAATAGTAGAGTAGTTGCTCGCATGAAGAAGATGAGTGATTTTTAGGGGTTTTTATAGAATTTTCTGAGTAAGGGTAGTTTGGTAATCTAGACGTAATTAAAGTTAACTTGATTGGTGACATGGCAGTTAAAGTTTTGGAGAGAGGTAAATGGCATTTAAATTGGAGAATTGGAACGGTTTATTTTGTAAAGCAACTATTACTTTTGCCGTGCGTGTGTTTGAAATTCAAAACGTGTACATTTACCTTTTTGTGCTTTTATTGCCATGTGTCACTATTATCTACTGAGCTGGCAATATTCCTTCCAGATCTATCACTGAATCTTCTTCTTTTGATTTCCTTCCTTGAGTTGCCAAGGATCTTTATGACTCCGAATTGTCTTCCGGATTCTTCTTCAAATTAGATTTGACATTCCAATTGCCTCTCTTAGCTTATTGTACTGATCTTTTCTCAATGGCTTACTAAAGATGTCAGCCTTTGCGCATTTGTTGGGATGTAGACCAAGATAACCTCCTTTATCATTACATGATCCCTGATGAAATTGTGTCTGATATTAACATGTTTCATCCTGCTATGTAGCACTGGATTCTTTGACACATCAATTGCACTTTTTTTTATCACACATCACTTCTACACATCCTACTTACACACCATAATCTTCCAATTATTGCTTCATCCATAAGAGTTGAGCAATAGAACCTCCTGTTTCCATGTATTCAACTTCTATAGTTGATAAGGCTTTTGAAGTTTGCTTCTTGCTATACCGTGATACTAAGCAATCTCCAAGAAAATGACAGCCTCTGGATGTGCTTTTTCTCTTAAGTGTGTCGCTTCCATAATCTACATTAGTGAATCCTTGCAAAGTGAAATTGCCATTACTAGAATACTATAGTCTAACTTCAGGGGGTTCCTAGAAGATATCTAAGAATTCTCTTCACTGCCTTGAGATGTGATTCCTTTAGATTGGCTTGATATCTTGTATAGTAGCAAACTGCATAATGTATGCCAGGTCTACTAGTTGTCAAGTATAGCAGTGATCCAGTCATCCCTCTATAGAGCTTCTGATCTACATCTTCACCTTTACAATCCTTTGAAAGGACTATATCTGATCAGCAAAATGCTTATTTTTGAATTCTCCTCCACTATCACTCCAGATGCGTGAATGCTTTTGCCCTGTTCTAGTTCTATTCAGATGAATATTTTTGAGAAATGGTCAAAGGCTTCATCTTTGCTAGCTAGCAAAGCAACCCAGGTATAACGAGAATAATCATCTACTATAACCATAGTGTATTCTCTTCTACCTAAACTCATTGGTTTGATTAGACCAAAGAGATCAATGTGTAAGAGTTCTAGAATTCTCTTAGAGGGTATATAGGAGATGAATGATAAACTTTTTCTATATTGTTTACCTAATTGACATGCAGTGCATATGTGATCCTTATCAAAAGCTACCTTAGGCAAACCCACAACCAATTCCTTTTTGGCAAATTTGGACAGGAGGTTCATGCTTACATGTCCCAACCTCCGGTGCCAAAGCCATGATTCTTCTTCTTTAGACACCAAGCTAATATTCTTTTTCTTATTTTAAATGTTAACAGAATAGACATTGTTTTCTCTAGGTGTATAAAGAATGAGTTGATTTAACTTACTATCAAAGATTGAGCTGCCTCCAAAATTAAAGGTGACTTTTCTCCCTATATCACAGAGTTGTGCTACACTTAGCAAGTTGAACTTCAGTCCATCAACTAGTGAGACATCTTCTATCTTTAATTTAGATCCAATGGTTCCACGTCCTATGATCTGACCCTTTTGATTGTCTCCAAAGCTTACTTTTCCACCTTTGTTCTGGATTACGGTAATGAAAGCTTTCTCATCACCAGTCATGTGCCTTAAGCATCCACTATCAATGTACCATGCATATTGATCTTCTATGGATCTAAGGCATACCTCAGCACTTGCTGATTGTGATTCATCATTGATTTGCTCAGTGGTATGCTTTGATGGGTTTCTTTTAGATCGCTCAGCTTCTAGATCAGATAGTGCTATAAATGCACATTTTGCATTTTCCTCTTCTTCTGTTGAAGATGAGCTACTGCTTTCTTCACTATTGGTCCATCTGGCCACCATTGCCTTCTTCTTGTATCTCTTTTCCTTTTTCAGCTTAGGACATTTGGAGTTTACAATTTCCTCTTCTTTTGTTGAAGATGAGCTACTGCTTTCTTCACTATTGCTCCATCTAGACACCATTGCCTTCTTCTTGTATCTCTTTTCCTTTTTTAGCTTGGGACATTTAGACCTGAAGTGTCCTTTGTCACCACATTTGAAGCAAGCCGATTCCTTTTCCGAATCTTTCTTATCTTCCGGAGCTTTTCTAGGTTTGTCTTTTCTTGAGGATCCTTCCTTTATTCTTTTGGAATCATATCTCCTGGAGCTTCTTCTTTCTTTTTCAGGAATTTCCCAAATTGTTTGGCCACTATAGCCGTTTGTTCTTTATTGTAATGGGATTCCTTTGACTTCTTTTTCTATCCGAAGGAAGCTGATCCGGATGATTCTGTCTTGAGTGCAATGGCTTTCTTCTTTTCTTTCAGTTTCTTCTCTTATTGGCTGTATCTCTCTAATGATAGTTCTTGAGTCAAGAGATTGCCAATAAGTTCATCATAACTATAAAAGTTTAAGTCGTGAGCCTCCTCAACGACTGTCTTTTTGTTATCCCATTCCTTGGTAAGACTCCGGAGAACCTTCTTCACCATATCTGCTTCAGAGATTTCCTTTCCAAGCCTCTTCATTTCATTAACCAGATTAGTATATCTGGTATTCACGCTATTGATGGATTCCTTTGGTCCCATCTTGAAGGTTTTAAGCTTTTGTTGAAGTAGTTCTATTTTTGCTTCCTTGACTTTACTGGTCCCTTCATAAGTCACTTCAAGATTCTGCCATATCTCTTGTGCAATTTTACATCCAAAAATCCTGTTAAATTCAGCTGCACTAAGAGCTCAATGGAGCATGTTAATAGTATTTGCTTTTTCATGCAACCTTTTATAATCATCTTCATCCCATAAATTTGAGGGCTTCTGGGTGGTTAAACCCTCTACTTCATAAGTGGGAATATATGGGCCATCTTTAATGGCCATCCATGCCAACATGCTTTGAGCCTGAATGAAATTCTTCATCCGATTTTTCTAGAATGTGTAGTATTCAGCGTTGAAGAGTGGAGGATGGGTAACGGACATACCCTCTAGAAGGAGTTTGAGTTATTAAAACTCATTTTGTTTCTTGAATCAAAATATGGACCTTTAACTCGAGATTGTTAGATCTCTAGTTTTGAGCACTTACTCTAATACCACTTGTTGGTCCTTGTGCATAGTTATTTAGGGTCAGAGGGGGATGAATGACCCTTTAACCGAATTTTCAAACTTTAAAAAGTCTTGTGTAGCGTGTTTGATTTTTGATCCGGATCTATAGGTTCCGGATAATGTAGATATAAAATGAAATTCACAAAAGTAAAGACTTAAGGTAAAGAAAATTAAACACAAGAGATTTTATACTAGTTCGGCCCTGCCTACATCCAGACCCTAGAGGTTCCTTCCTCTGAGCTTGTCCACTAGTGTAATTCCTTTCCAACTGGCATTAATTAAGCCTTACAATTTATCTTTGGATGGTGACCCCTCTTTCGAAAGTAGGATATACCACTAGAAGCACCAACTCCTAGTTGAGTCCTTTCACTTTAATAGAATATACCACTTAAACTACCCAAGTCTAAGCTGAGTCCTATAGGGAGATACTACTTAAAGCACCAACTCTAAGCTAAATCCTAATCTCAATACTTCACCCAAGTATGAGATCTTTTACACTTTGTTTTCTCAAAGTTTTAGGGTTTTGAACCCTTGAAGTTTATAATGTCACTTGAGAGCTCTTACAAATAGATTTGAATATGTCTAATTCTTGGGGGGATTTTTGTTCACGAATTGAATTAGCTTGAATTCTCTTTTGTAATAACTTCTTATGTAATCAACCAGCACCTTCTTAACTTGTAAAGCTTCCCTTTTATAGGCTTTGATTATAAATGTAGCCGTTATGAACCATTGAGGTTGATCTTGAATCTTCACCATTGATAAGGTATGATGTGGCGCATCCGGAGTCATTGATAAATCCGTTAGACTAAATAAATGTCCATTTGAATATTTGGGATTGAGGCTAAAAAGTTGTCAGTGATCATTTTGTTTGTATTTTAGTGAATCACCAACTTTTCTGGCGCTTGCTTTTTGTGTGAGCTCCACACGCCATTCCCATTGATCTATGTCAGAAAGGTTGTTTCCTTTTTCTCTTTCCTGTGTTGGACCTTTTGTCCATTTCAGAAATTCGTGCTAGCTGTCTCTTTTTCCATCTTTAAGGTAAAAGGTACTTTGACTTTAGACCAAATGTGGAGGGAAAAGAGATTTTAAATAATTTTCCTTTGTCTTGATAATTGAGTCATCCGGATGTCTTCATAACTTAATTTATCTAGATTCTCTTCAATTAGTCTTCATGTTCCCCTTGCTGACTTGAGAGGTTAAAAGTTTGTTTCCTTTACAAACTTTAACCAGATGCTTTTCTTTTGAACATCTTGATTACTTGTGATTTTGAATACTTCTTGGACTTAGAAGATTATGTCTTTGCTTTCTTCTTGGAGTTAGGAGATTTTGTTTTCTTCAAACCTGATCCAGATATTTCTTTGGATTGGTTCTTTCGAATCATTTTTTCCCAACAACAGACGTATGTGCCTATGGTAACTAAAGGAATTCAAAATTTGGGTATCTCGCAACTGGGTCCAGTTCAGCCGGTCACTCCCTCAACCGTTGCACCGGCGTGAACTCAGTCGACAACTAACCAAGATCAGAACCTAGCTAAGCTGGAAGTGTTATTGACGATGCTATAAAATAATCAAGAACTTCCCTCTAGGCTAGGAGATGTTAGATATGATGTATTCCTATAAGGCAATTAGGGCGATATATCTTAATTATGTAATAGTATGAATAATTTGTTTAATCAATAAAGGGATTTGTTCTTTTGTTTATATCAATGTGTTTCTGTGTATATATATTATAGCTGGTTGAATATATTCATTGATGTATGTATACAAAAGTCCTTGATATATCATAGCATGAAGTCAAAGAAATTATAGTTGGACTATACCTGGTGGAACCTGCTTTATGTGTAATTATGATTATGTCTAAACTATCCCTAGTCATAGTTTTATCAAGAAAGGATATTGATGAAGCGAAAAGACTAGCATGTGGTCAACTTTCTTAGAAAGGGTCCAAGCAGTCAATCTCCTGAGGACTGAAGGTGGTGCCTTAAGTTTGACACATGGATATATTTGGGATATATATTGGAGACCGCAGTAAGATAAACACTTGGTATATATCAATGTGGTAGTGTTTGTCTTCATTCAATAAGCTTTGCGAATGTCCTCGTACTTGAGATGCTAGTTACCTTGTGTGGTACTATTGCTATACTTTAGGTAATTACTATGCACTCATTAATTTAGGGTGTTAAGGGTGATTAAGAGTATGGTGATGACAGCATGTTGGTAAGCTGAGTAGTCAAAAAGAATCCATCGCTCTGGATATATTAAGGAGTTGTACCTGGCCACTTGTTGAAGTGATGATTGCAATAAACCTCTGATCAGATTATGTGTTTGATAGAAATGGTTTCTAGTCAAACACACTATGGTAAAAGGCAATATACTTCGGTAATAAGTAAACTACTAGGATAGCATGGAGCAACCTCGCTATTAGTGGGTTAACACTTTAACCAAACCCTATAAACTAGATGGTACTAATATTAAAGAATGGAAGGAATTTATAGCACTGGATAACTATTGCATTAACCGGGATTAAGTCATAAGCACAAATGACGTTCCACGTAATGGGGGATGGTAGACCCTTGCTAGAGGCGTACTACAGTCGTTTAAGGTAATCGAGTTCTATTCACAGTCTAGAGCATTGAGCCAATGGTTCCATTAGAACAAGGGTTGGTTAAGCCTTAACAGCTCAATACTTCGGGATCCTATAAGGTCACACACATTGGACCTTCATCGGACTAAGTAAAGAACTAATAGATTTATTCTATTACGAAAATATAACATAAATAATAATTGGATTATTATTTGATTGGTTAAAATTGATTGGATCAATTTTGGATAGATTAAGGAATTTATTTTGACCGGTAACTAATTAATTAGAGTCATAAATAAATTATAATTGATTAGATCAATTTTGGTTGGACCAAGAAATTTATTTTGAGTAGTAACTAATTTATTAGGGTCAGAAAATAAATATTTATTTGAAAGGATTAAAAGGGATTTTTGCATTGGCGAGTTAAAACCGAAAAGTATGAAATATTTTGTACAAAGTTCGGTTGCGTGGAGTACACCGAAAGTATAAAATAACATGCTTAGTATAAAATAAATGTGCTAGGATATAATTTGGAATTTTGGTATGCCTAGTCCTTTTGCATGCTAACCTAGGTAGAGAATTATTTAGTTAAAGCTTTATTTAATTTATATGCAACTAATAGGAGTTCCTAGGGACATGGATAAAATTTTGAATTTTCGCCATGCCTGTTATGCATGTTCAATCTAACTGTCAGTTCCTAATAGGAGGAATGCTCACTAGAACTCCTAACCCGGGGCAAGGTCTTGCTACCTATTCAATAGCTGTCACAACCGAGGAGGCCAAGAAAGATTATTCAGGCTCTTGCCATAAATCAAAGGGGAAGAAGGTAAAGGAGCATAGATGACTAAAGTCTCCCTCCTCCTCCTCTTCTCCCTCGTCCGGCTCAGAGAACTCTTCCAAGGATAGCGACACCAAGTTTAGGAGATGCTTGAAAAGATACGCAATTTTGTTTTAGGAACCAATCAATTAGAGGTCGGTTGGCTTCGTAGCGAGACCGCTTAAGTAGCTTTACGGGAAAGGAGAGGGACGCTGGGTCAGGTCACTCGAACAGACCAACTCGGGGAGGTACGGGCTTGCTTTACCGCGAGACCAGAGGAACTTTAAGCCACTCGACCAAGGCCAGAGGTAGGTAGTCTCTTTACCGGGAAAGCATCTTCGTACCTTTCGCGGCACACTTGCTATCTTAGCCTGAATACATTGTAATTACGTGTAAAGCATTTCACACACTGCCCAATAGATGGCACAGCGAGTCCTGTAGCCACTTTTTTGGCCTAACCTAAGAAGAAGGAAGAAGGATTATCTCCATTTAAGAAAAACATCCTGAGTCAAAAACTCCTAGAATACGTTTTTCCACCTGTCGTGGAGAAATATAATGGCAAGGATGACCAAAAGATGCACTTACAAAATTACTGCGACTGGATGGACTTAATAAATGCTCCTAAAGTCTACAGATGCGAAGACTTCCTAACCATATTAGGCGAGGCAGATAAATAGTGGTTTTTCTGGCTGCTGCCTAATTCAATTAAAGATTTTGAATAATTATTAGGGAAGTTTGTTAAGCATTTCTTGGGATCAGCTCAACTGGCCCTTGTTAGCCGTGACCTTCATAGCATAGTCCAAAGATCAAATGAGTCCCTGCGAGATTTCTTTCAAAGATTTAATGAAGCCTGTGTGGGAATCACAGACCTTGACTTTGGAACCACTAAGGAGGCTTGATTAGAGGAACTTAGAATGAAAAACTCAAGAAGAAGATCATAACCAAAAAGTGTTGGAAAACAATGATCCGGAAGAAGAAAACTCAAGACAAGTGTCTAGATATGGTTTTAAAGAAAACAAAGTCCTAAGTCCAAGAAGAATGCATCCGATTAAAGTTTGGAAACAAACCTCTAAGCCCAAGAAGACAACATCCGAAGAAGATCATATCTGGAACAGAATCTGACAAAGCTAAAGTTTGAAGACATTCGGAAGACACAACGCACATGATAAAGGGAAATATTCAAACATTAATTTTCCCTCCAATTTGGTATAAAGTAAAACTTGACTTTTTGCCTTAGATAAAGCAAAAGCAACAGTTTGCACAATTTCAGCAAATGAAAAAAAGGACTGACACAGAAAGAGAAAAAGGCAACCACCTTTTCTAACCTAGACCAATAGCAAGGCACGTGGACCCTAAAAGGAGACAAACTTTGCACAAAAGTTTGTAGAGCACAAAAGCTAAAGAAATGACGACTGATATCTTTACTGCCCCAATCTCAACAAATTCAAACGGGACATTTATTAGGTCTAATGGAAAGATCAAAGGCTCCGGTTGTGCCAACACTTATCTAATCAACGGTGGAGATTCAAGATTACCCAATGGCTATATTTATGATCCAATCCTATAAAAGGGAAGCTTCACATGTTGAGAAGATCCTGGTTGATTTGAGAAAGCTATCATCTTGAGAAATTTGCTATTCAATCAGTGATCATAATTCCTTCAAGAATTAAAAACTTAAAATATGTTTGTAAGAATTCTCAAGTCAAGTTAATAACTTAAAGAATTCAAAACCCAAACTTTGTAAAGACAAAGATTGTAAAATCTCATACTTGTGTAAGTATTGATATTAGGGACTTAGATTGAACTAGGAAGAGTTTGAGTGGTATATCCCTGAGAGAAAAGGACTTAGCCAAGCTAGGTGTTATTTGTGGTATATCCTACATCCGGAAGAGAAGGATTTTCTGGAGAAAACTTGTAAAGGACTTAGCCAAGCTAGGTGTTGGCTGTTGTGGTATATCCTACATTAGGAGGAGAAGAAATCTCCAGCGATAAATTGTGAATGCTTGATTTTTGCCCGTTAAAGAAATCATCATCACTAGTGGATTTAAGCTCGGAGGAGGAAACTCCGGGGATTAGACCTAAGCGGGGCAGAACCTGGATAAAACTACTGTGTTTGATCTCCTTTACTTTAACCTTTCATTTTAGTGCATTTTATTTAATATTTGAATCATTTGGATCTAATTACTCCGATTCATTTCAAGCATGGATACCATTAAAGACACCAATCTTCAGTTGAGTCCTTTCACGTTGTCTCCGAAAGATGACCTTTCTTCCGGATGTAGGACATACCACCAAAAGCATAAACTTCTGGTTGAGTCCTCTCTCTTTAGCAGGATATACCACTTAAACTACCCAAGTCTAAGCTGAGTCCTACAGGGATATACCACTAAAACTCTCTAGTTCAAGCTAAATCCCAATCTCACCACTCACCCAAGTAGGAGATCTTTACACTTTGTTTTATCAAAGGTTTTGGGGTTTTGGATTCTTCAAGTTTATAATGTCACTCGAGAATCCTTACAAACAGATTTGTGTGATTGGTTCTTGGAGGGATTAAGGTCACTAATTTAATAGCTTGAATTCTCAATGTAATAACTTGTGTGAAATCAACCAGCATCTTCTCAACTTATGAATTTTCCCTTTTATAGGCTTTGATCATAAATGTAGCCGCTGTGTACCATTGGAATAGAATTGGATCTTTACCATTGATTAGATATGAGATAGCGCTTCCGGAGCCGTTGATTAGTCCGTTACACTCATTGATTGACCCATTTGAATTATAAGGATTGACAAGACAAAGCTGTCAGACATTGTTTATTTTGCATTTTGCGTACTGCCAAATTTTAGGTAGCTTTGCCAATCAGTTGAGCTCCACGCGCCATGCAATTGGTCCAGGTTAAAAAGGTTGTTGCCTTTTTCTCTCTTTATGTCAGTCCTTTTGTCCATTTGTAATTTGCATGCAAGCTGTCACTTTTTCTCTTTTCAAGGAAGAAAGGGTTGTTGACTTCAAACCAATGTTTGAGGGAATTTGAATATTTGAAAATTCCCTTTGTCTTGAGAATTGAGTCTTCCGAATGTCTTCATACTCAATCTTATTCCGGATGCTATTTAATGGTGATCAGTTTTGGATGCTTTCTTCAAGGGGTTAGAAGCTTGTTTCCTTTCCAAACTTTAACCAGATACTCTCTTCTTGGACTTAAGGATTCGTAGTCTTTAATATCTTATCCATATCCTTTTCTTGGACTTAGGCATTTTGTTTTATTCAAACATATTGTCCCAATGATTAGTTTAAGTTGTCTTCTTCTAAATCATTGTTTTCCAACAAGAACTAGCTCTGATACAACTTATTGGTCCCTTGTGAATGTTAATATTGGTCAGAGGGGGGGTGAATGACCCTTTTTTATGGAATTTATAGACTTTAAGAAGTCTTTGTGTAGCGTGATATGAATAATTCGGATGCTAACTAGTGTAGGCTTTAGATAATGCAGATATTAATATAAAAGTTCTTGAATATAAAGTTTAGAGTTAGAGAAATCAAACACATATGTTTTTATCCTGGTTCAGCCCTGCATACCTCCAGTCCCCTGAGTTTCCTCCTCGGAGCTTAAATTCCACTCGTGGTTAGATTTCTTTCATGGGCAGAAATCAAGCCTTTACAATTTGTTTTCGGAGATTTATTTTACTCCGGATGTAGGATATACCACTAAAGACACCAATCTTCCGCTGAGTCCTTTCATGTTGTCTCTAGAAGATGACCTCTCTTCGGGATGTAGGATATACCACCAAAAGTACCAACTTCTAGCCGAGTCCTTTCTTTCAAGCAGGATATACCACTTAAACTACCCAAGTCTAAGTTGAGTCCTATAGGGTTATACCACTAAAACTCTCTAGTCCAAGCTGAGTCCTAATATCAATACTCACCCAAGTATGAGATTCTTTACACTTTGTTTTATCAAAGGGTTGGTGTTTTGGATTCTTCAAGTTTATAATTTTACTTGAGAGTCCTTACAAACAGATTAGAGTGTTTAGTTCTTGAAGGAATTAAGTTCACCAATTGAATAACTTGAATTCGCAATCTAATAGCTTCTTGCAAAATCAACCAACATCTTCTCAACTTATGAAGCTTCCCTTTTATAGGCTTTGATCATAAATGTAGCCGTCGTGTACCGTTGGAATAGTGTTGAATCTTCATTGTTGATCAGATAAGAAGTGGTGCATCAAAAGCTGTTGATTAGTTCGTTAGACTCATTGACTAATCCATTTGAATTTTGGGATTAGCGAGATAAAGGTGTCAGTTGTCGTTTATTTGACATTTTATGAACTATCAAATTTTAGGTAGCTTTGTTAGTTGTTTGAGCTTGGCGCACCATAACATTGATCTAGCTAAAAGAGGTTGTTACTTTTTCTCTCTCCATATCTGATTTGCGTGCAAGTTGTCACTTTTTCTCTTTCCAAGGCAAAAAGGGTTGTTGACTTTAGACTAATTTTGGAGGGAATTTGAATATTTGAAAATTCACTTTATCTTGAGAATTGAGTCTTCCGGATGTCTTCTGACTCAATCTTAATCGGGATACTATTCAAAAGTGCTTTGTTCCAGATGCTGTCTTCAAGGAGTTAGAAGTTTGTTTCCTTTCCAAACTTTAACCGGATGCTCTCTTCTTGGACTTATGGATTTGTGGTCTTCAAAGTCTTGCCCGGATCCTTTCTTGGACTTAGACATATTGTTTTCTTCAAACATATCATCCAGATGGTTGGTTTGAGTTGTCTTGTTCTAGATCATTATTTTCTAACATAAAAAAGTACTCCATTTAACTCTACGATTTGGACTCAACCACTCTCATAAAGGAGAGTGAACTTCACATGCTTGCCACATATGAGTTTTGACTTGTCAACCCAATAAAATCATGAAATGTGGCATTTTAAAATAAAATAAAAAAATCAAATCATCATCATCATCATCATCATCTTCTTCTTCTTCTTCTTCTTTTCTCTTTCTTCTTCTTCTTCTTCTTCTTCTTCTTTCCCTTTTTATCTTCTTCTTCTTCTTCTTCTTCTTATTATTATTATTATTATTTTTATCATCATCATCATCATCATCATTATTATCCTTTTTCTGAACTAGCTTAGAGAAGGAAGAAATTCTTATTGAATCGAGATGAAATTACAGATATTGAGCTCCTGCTTTATATATCAGCTAGAGTAGTACATTTTCTTATTATGTACACTATTACATTGGATACATTCCAAGCTAACCGTTTATTTAACTAACTTCTTAACTGCTAACTAACTTCTAACTGACTTCTACACTCCTCCTTCAAGTTGGGGATGGTTTACAATCCCAAACTTAACTAGTGAGTTAGTTAGTTGAGTATGAGTGATTGGTGTGAATGAGTCCATGAGTTGACTTTATGACTCAACATGTGTGGTCGAGATGAAACCCTTTTCAACATGTTCTCTGATGATGTGATAGTTGATATTAATGTGTTTTATCCACTCGTAGTGAATAGGATTTACTGCAATTGCTATGGCTGCTTTGCTGTCGCCATGTAATGGATTTGGGAGCTATAGATGTAATTGGAAATCTTTAAACAAGTAAGAGAGCCATTTTAATTAACATGTTATGATTGCCAAGCTTCTATACTCAGCCTCTGCAAATGACTTGCTTACTATACTTTGCTTCTAATACTTCCATGATATCATTAACTTACCTATGAAAACACAAAATCATATTATTAAGTGTCAGGTCTATTTATAGCTTGCTCGATCTGCATCTGAGTAGCCCTTAGCATTAAATCCTTTTACATTGGATAAAACAATCCATAGGTTTATGTTCCCTTTAGGTATCTTAATAAGTGCAGTGTAGCATAACTTCCATATGTAACTTTGTAGGCTTTGACATGAATTGTGTTGGTAATTGACAGTCACTTTGAACATGGATAACAGATATGGCGGAATTTCAAAATTTTGTCCCTTGTCCTTAGGAACTCCTATTAGTTGCATATAATTAATTAAATACTAAATTAAATTAATTCTCTACCCAGGTTATCATGCATGGGTCTATTACACTAAGCA
This sequence comes from Euphorbia pulcherrima, assembly GCA_947683365.1. Classification (NCBI taxonomy): domain Eukaryota; kingdom Viridiplantae; phylum Streptophyta; class Magnoliopsida; order Malpighiales; family Euphorbiaceae; genus Euphorbia; species Euphorbia pulcherrima. The sequence continues at coordinate 49,912,611 of CANTUS010000001.1, read as the reverse complement.
TAATAACTCTAAGTTATATCCTAGCATAAAAACTAAGCATGCATAAAATAACCTAAGCATAGTTCTTAAGTCTAAAAACGCTTAAATAAAAAAGGCCTAATAATTAAAACAGAAACTTACCAGTTGAAGCATGACCTCTTGCACAAGCCTCCAAGTGTAGAAGACCTCTATGAGTATCAACACGAACCCCACCAACCGAAACCTCCCAATGAGGAAGCCGCAAAGTTTCGAGTAGCTACTAGAAACTCCGAAACCCACCTAAAAATATAAACTAGAGGTCCCTAAATTAAAAATAAATTTAGGGTCCTTGAACTATGATCTATGAGGATCAAAAAGTCCTTCTATGCTGACTCGAGAATCCTCTCCGAAGATCTTAAAAAAATGTCTTAAAAGACTCAAGTGAAAGTGCTTTGAAAGGGGAGCCAAAGGCTCCTTATATAGCCAAGGGAGAGGGAAAACCCTCTCTCTTTTCTGATATGGGTGCATTTGCATATATCATTCGCGGGCCTGACTTGCGGATTCTACTGGATCCACGGGTTGGGCACGTACTACCCGCACACTTCTGCACGATGCTTAGGATAATATGCAGTGTTTCTCATGCACCGCCATGCACCCTCTGCGCACTGGTGCACAAGTCAGTGCGTGGGGAAGTGCACAGTTCTACTCCAAACAGCCTTGTACACCCCGCATATGCATCGTGCACTGCTTAAGTAGTACCACCGACCCCCGCATGGACCAGTATCTCTTCTGATGGCTATTTACCATTTAGTTCCCTCTCAAATAAATATATTTATTTATGACCCTAATAAAATTAGTTACCGATGAAAATAATTTCCTTGTCCAACCAGATAATGGTCCAACCATTATTTAATTATATACTTATAATAGACTTGATGTATTAATTCTTTACTCAGTCAGATGAAGGTCCTATGTGTGTGACCTTTTAGGATGCCGAAGTATTGAGCTGTTAAGGCTTAACAATCCTAGTTCAATAAGAACTTATTAGCTCAAGATTCTTGACTATAATTAGAACTCGATGACCTTAAACCACTGTAGTACTCCTCTAGCAAGGGTCTACCATCCCCCATTACTCAGAACATCATTTGTGCTTATGAATTAATCCTGGTTAATGCAATAATCAACCAATGTGATGAACTCCTTCCATTCTTTGATATATATACCATCTAGTTTATTGGGTTCAGTTAAAGTGTTAACCCACTAATAGCGAGGTTGTTCCAAGCTATCCCTATAATTGACTTGTTACCAAAGTGCATTGCTTCACCATGGTATGTTTGACTAGAAACGATTTCTATCAAACACATACTCTGATCAGAGGTTTCTAGCAATTGTCACTTCAACAAGTGTCCAGGTACAACTCCCAATTATATCGGGAGCGATGGATTCCATCCAAGTAATTAGCTTACCAATGCGCTATCATCACTATACTTGTAACCACTCATGGCATCCTAAATTAATGAATGAATATGAATCGACCAAAGCATAGTGACAGTACTACACAAGGTAACTAGTGTCTTAGGTATAAGGATATTCACAAAGCTATTGCAATAAGATAAATACCAACACTTAGATATATTTACCAAGTATTTATCTTATAGCGGTCTCCAATGTATCTTCCAAATACATCCATGTGTCAACTCAAGGCACCACCTTTCAGTCTCGGAGATTAAATACTTTTATCCATTCTAAGAAAGTATGACCACATGCTAGTCTATCTGCTTCATCAATGTCCTGTCTTGATGAAACTATTACTAGGGATAGTTTAGTCATAATCATAATTACACATGAAGCAGATCTCACTAAACATAGTCCACTATGATCTGCACTTCATGTTATGATATGATAAGGACTTTTGTACAGAGATATCAATGAATATATTTTAACCAGTCATAATATATACGAACACATTGGTATAAACAAAATTTAAATACCTTTATTAATAATTAAATTGTTCGTACAAATATATAATTAAGACACATCTACCTAATTGCCTTAAGGGCATACATCATATCTAACAATCTCTCACTTGCACTAAGGCTAATTAGCCATATGTTTAATTCCAATGCTTTCACATGCTGGTCATGTTTGACTTGTGTCAACGACTTTGTCAGACCATCCCCCAGGTTCTAATTAGTGGTAACATATTCTAGTCTTGTCATCTTTGTATCAACAACCTCCTTGATTATATAGTACTTTCTAAGTAAATGTATGTTTTTCTAGTGAGATCGTAGTTCCTTTGCCTAAGCTATTTCCCCATTATTATCACAATACACCGTGATTGGATCAATAATTTCGGGCACCACACCGAGATCACCAATGAACCCTTTAACCAGACAGCTTTGTTCGCTACTTCACAAGTAGTAATGTACTCAGATTCTGTGGTTGAATCAATAGTAGTTTCTTCCTTAGAACACTTCCAGCATACTACCCCTCCATTAAATACAAATATAATCCCTTATTGAGACTTAAAGTCATCCTTATCAGATTGAAAACTCGCATCTGTGTAACCTCTTATAGTGAGGTCACATTCTCCATGAATCAAGAATTCATCCTTAGTTCTTCTCAAGTTCTTAAGGATTTCCTTGATAGCCATCAGGTGCTTTTCACTTGGATCTGCTTGATATCTACTCGTGAAGCTCGAGGCTTACAAGAAATCTGGCCTAGTACATATCATAGTATATATGATGGATCCTATTGCAGATGTATAGGGTATATCCTACATGTTTATTATTTCCTAAGGTGTCTTAGGACACTCAGACTTAGATAGGGTACCTCCCTTTGTCATCGAGATATAACCATTCTTTGAATGCTCAAGGCTGAACCTAGTCACCTTATCTATATATGTACTTTGAGAAAGACCTAGCAGCCTCTTAGATCTATCTCTATAGATCTTTATACCTAGTATAAATGTTGCTTCCCGAAGGTCTTTCATGGAGAATTTTCTTGACAACCATATTTTTAACTGTATGAAGAAGATCAATATAGTTTCCTATTAGTAATATTCATCGACATACAACACTAGCAATCTGACTACACTCCCACTAACCTTTTTGTAAACACAAGGCTCATAAGCATTTAGAGAGTGTCTGATGAAACCTAATAAACCAACTCCTGGATGCTTGCTTAAGGCCATAAATAGAATTTTGCAATTTGAAGACCCTTCGAGCCATTCTGAGATGTAAAACCCTCAGGATGTGTCATATACACATCCCGACCCAAATCCCCATTTAGGAAAGATTTTTTAACATCTATCTGCCAGATCTTATAGTTATAATAAACAACAATGGCGAGGAGTATTCTTATGGATTTAAGCATGGCTACAGGTGAGAAAGTCTCGTCATAGTCAATACCTTCACGTTAACTATAACCTTTCACAACCAACCTTTGCTTATAGGTAATCACATTACCATTCATGTCAGTCTTCTTCTTGAAGACCCATTTGCACCTTATAGGCCTAACCTCTTCTGGTACATCCACCAAATTCCAAACCTTATTTTCGTACATGGAATCTATTTTTAATTTCATGGCTAACATCCATTTATCGTAAATTGAGCTATTCATTGCTTCCTCATATTTCTTTGGTTCTTCATTCTCCATGAGATATAGTTCTCTATCATCAGTGATTATAAAACCATATCTCTTGGGACCTTTATGAACTCGACCTAACCTACGCAATGAAGGTGTTTTAATATGTTGTTTTTTTGACTACACTTTCTCGTGTATATAGAATAGGGTCAATCAGTTGATTGTCTATTTCATCCTCTTAAACTCCTAGTTCAAGATTTCTCCCACTGACTTTAGCAAGTAAGTGTTCCTTCTCCAAGAAGTGATAATTTTGAGATACAAATACCTTTTGTTCCTTGGATTGGTAAAAAAATCTGATTGTTTCTTTTGGATATCCTATGAACAAACACTTATCAGATTTATCCTCAAGCTTACCTGATGCTATTCTCTTTACTATAGTAGGATAGCCCCATACTCTTAGGTGAATAAAAGATGGTTTCTTACCATTTCTCATAAGGTGTAAGATCAACTAATTTAGAGGGCACTCTGTATAATATATAAACTATGGTCTCAAGTGCAAATCCCCAAAAGGATTTACTGAGACTTTCTTAGCTCATCATGGACCAATCCATATCTAACAATGTTTGATTCTTCCTTTTAGACAAGCCATTGTGCTGGGGTGTGTAAGGAGGTGTCCATTGAGATAGAATCCCATTTGCCTTTAGATAACCCCGAAACTCTTGACTTAAGTATTCTCCAACTCGATCAAAATGAAGTGCCTTAATACTTTTCTCAAGTTGTTTCTCTACTTCATTCCAGAATATTTTGCACTTTTCAAAACTTTCAAACTTGTGCTTCATTAAGTACAAGTACCCATATCGTCAGTAATCATTGATAAATGTAATGAAGTAGGAATAACCTCCAAGTGCTTGAACACTCATTTGACCATATACATATGTATGTAACAGATCCAATGTACTTATTGCTCATTTACCCCTTCCCTTAAAGGGAACTTTATCATCTTTCCTTTTAAACAAGGTTCACAATCACTATAAGACTTTAAGTCAACTGTGTCCAAGTCACCATGCTTGTGTAACTCAGTTAAGCAAGCTTCGTTTATATGCCCTAGACGACAATGCCATAAGTAGGAGGATTTCTCATTAACTAACTTTCTCTTAGTATTGTTTATATTGAGAATATGATTTTGTAATTATGAAATATCATTCATCATTTTACAATAAAATATCTTTCATAACTTTGATAATACCTTTTATCAAATCAGACAAAATTCCATCTGCTGTGAAGTAGGAAATAATATTTATAATGACAATTGAATATCATTTTATCTTATTACAAATTTAGCAAAGTGAAGATTTTAAGTCCCTACACCAATAGCAGCCACTAAGCTCTAATGATTTTCTGCAGGTACAACTCTACTTTTGCCAACCCTCTACTTTTCATCAATATCTATACCTTCGTATGGATATACAATTCTCATTAGGCATCCTATACCAATTTAGAAATCCCTTGAGATGTAGAAATTCTCAATATCAAACTTCTTGAAGTGGAAGCTTCCCAAGCCTCCTCTTCTCATGCTATGAGATTTGAGCCATATTGATCTTGTTTCCAATATCCCATATTGAAATGAAGATCTTGTTTCCAATATTTCATATTGAAAACAAGAATTTTGTCTCCAAGACAAAATTCTCAGTATTCCTTTTACTTTTTCATTTCACTTTGCTCTATGTTGCTTCTAAGCTAGACACCATGTGTCCCTTTACTTCCTTGAGACACGAACCATTTCAAATTTAAATTTCTGAGAAATTGATCCCACCAATTTTCCATCAAGAATATTTTGGTCCAAATTTTCCACCATGGAAAATCCTTTCTTTAAGATGTAAATGCATAGACTTCCAAGTCAATGATTTCATGATGCCCCCTAGCTAAGGTAACACGGATCCTAACTTCTAACTAGATGTTTATCCTAGTTTTCTTAGAGCTACTTGCATAAGGTAATATCGATGTTTAAAACTTCCTAGTTATTATATCCTTATTTCCTTTATGCAATTACAACATTGCCGCATTAAATAAAAGTGCTTGCATCATGTAGTTTAGTGTTGGGCTCATACGGTGTATGGGCCAAGCCTTACGCTTTGAGGAACATCCTCACATTTCTAAACAAACCCTTGAAGCTAGAGACAGTCAAAATTAATTATAAAAGTGAATGTTTATATTAAAATAAAGATTTTAACCAAGATATATAAGATAAGAATTATTGTTTAGACTTAGTATATAGTACATGTATTTAAATTACGGACTTTTAACTAAACACATGTATCCTACCATTTTGTCGAAATAACAATAGCCCATTCTATTGAATTTGGGAAACTTAGTCCAACTAATTTCCAAGTAGGTATCATCTCTAACTATTCTAATACAACGCTAATTTCATGAGTCAAGCCATATTCATAAGTTATAGTTGGAATTCCATTCCATTTGCATCGTATGCAATTGCTAATCCATTCAAGTTCCCTGACCAGAAGGACGTGTGCTCTTATTTTAGCATCTCCTTGAATGTGTCTCCATTCTTGAGTTAGCCCCAATTTTATGAGTAAAAAACTAACCCAGTTAGGTTAAGGCAGACCTTATCAACATCTATAACCAGTCGATGTAGATTGAAGGAGCACTTTGCATAAAACTTATGGTCGAAAAAGACCATATTATAGATACAATTAAGGAAGACTTTATATTGCCTTAATATATTTGCTTTAGGATTTTATTAGTGTTTAATGTCTCACCCAATCTAGGATTTATCAGATGGACATGGTTGTAATACTTTGCATTAATTTAGAATATTTTTAGAATTAATTAAAGGTCCAACCTTTAGGGGTTAATGCTCTTTATTATAACCATTCTATTCACCTAGATATTATGCAAAATTCTTTACATGTTTTAATTTGCTATTTATTTTGTAATACCATTAAGCTTTTATTCAATAATTTAATACTTACTTTGTTATAGAAACATATATAAGAACTCGTCTTATATACTAGAAATTAATCAGTCCATATTTAATCCTTTTCGTCAATTCAAGCTGCACCGATATGGGTTCCCAGGTAGGAGAGGTACCCTATGGTAAGTAGACACCAAGTCCAATCCTTTCCAGAACAAACACGAGCACAAACTCAAAGACCATGGATTCTATCGTACTAATAAATTTCTTTCTTTCAATTCATGTAAATTGATAGCATCTATAACCCTTGTAATTAATATAAGTTATTGAGTTTTGATAATTAATTGAGTAAGTTGAGCAAGACTTATTCTAATTATCAATATCCATTTTGTAACCCTAAAATGAATCCCAAAGTTCATCTATTGTTCTAAATAATTAATAAACTTTATATTATTTCATATAGAAAATAAAATTCAGTTTGCTGTAACTTAATTATGCACTAAATTAGCAAACTCTGATACCACTGTTGGGAACTGAAAGTCACTTTGAACATGCATAACAGACATGGAGGAATTAATTAAAGTCTTAACTAAATTCATTCTCTACCTAGGTTATCATGCATAGGTCTATTATACTAAGCATACCATAACTCTAAGTTATATCCTAGCATAAATATTTTATACTAAGCATACCATAACTCTAAGTTATATCCTAGCATAAAAACTAAGCATGCATAAAATAACCTAAACATAATTATTAACTCTAAAAGAGCTTAAAGAAAAAAGACCTAATAATTAAAAGAAAAACTTACCAGTTGAAGCTTGACCTCTTGTACAAGTCTCCAAGTGTAGAAGATCTCCATGAGTATCCACACGAACTCCACCAACCGAAATCTCCCAATGAGGAAGAACCATAGAATTTCGAGTAGCTGCTAGACCACTCCGAAACCCACCTAAAAATATAAACCAAAAGTCCTCGAATTAAAAATAAATTTAAGGTCCTCAAACTTTAATCTGTGAGGATCAAAAAGTCCTTCTATGCCGACTCAAGAATCCTCTCTGAAGGTCATCAAAAAATGGCTTGAAAGACTCATATAAAAGTGCTTTGAAAGGGGAGCCAAAGGCTCCTTATATAGCCCAAGGGAGAGGGAAAAACCCATCCCTTTTCCGATGTGGGATATGTGTATATTCACATATCCCATGCGGGTTGGGCTCACACTTAAGCGCGGTGCGTGGGACAGCTTGTGGTGTTTCTTGCGCACCCCACGCACCCTCCTCGCACTGATGCACAAGTTAGTGCACAATGTGCAGTGCTGCTCTAAACAGATCGGTGCACCCTGCGCACCCATCATGCACTGCCTAAGTAATGTCGCACACCCCCACATGCACAAGTATAGCTTCTGATGATAATCTACCTTTTAGGTCCCTATTTATTTATGACCCTAAAAAAATTATCTACCTGTAAAATCAAATTCCTAGTCCAACCATATAGTGGTCCAACCATTTATTTAATTATATTCTCGTAATACAATTGATCTATTAATTTTTTCTAATCCGATGAAGGTCCTGTGTGTGAGACCTTATCGGATCCCGAAGTATTGAGCTGTTAAGGCTTAACCAATCCTTGTTCAATAAGAACTAATTGGCTCAAAATTCTTGACCTTAATTAGAACTCGATGATCTTAAATGACTGTAGTATGCCTCTATCAAGGTTATATAATCCCCCATTACTCGGAACGTCATTTGTGCTCATGACTTAATCTTAGTTAATGCAATAGTCAACAAATGCGATGAACTACTTCCATTCTTTAATACACACACACACACACACACACACACACACACATACTATTTGGTTTATTAGTTTCGGTTAAAGTGTTAACCCACTAATAATGAGGTTTCTCCAAGCTATCCCAGTTATTAACTTGTTACCGAAGTACATTACTTCACCATGTTGTGTTTGACTAGAAACCATTTCTGTCAAACACATACTTTGATTAGAGGTTTCTATCAATTGTCACTTCAACAAGCGGCCAGACATAACTCCTAATTATATCGGCAGCGATGGATTCCATCCAACTACTTAGCTTACCAACGTGTTGTCATCACTATACCCGTAATCACCCTAGGCATCCAAAATTAATAAATGAATAGGAATGACCCAATATATAATGACAGTACCACAAGAGGTAACTATTGGATACGATGCATGCCCTCAAGGCAATTAGGGCGATATATCTTAATTATGTAATAGTGCGAATAATTTTATTCAAATTAATAAAGGCATTTAATCTTTTATTTATATCGATGTATTCATATATAAATTATGACTAGTTAAAATATATTCATATATATATATATTTATGTTCAAAAGTCCTTGATATATCATAGAATGAAGAAAGAGACATCATAGTAGGACTATGATTAGTGAGACCTTCTTCATGTGCAATTAAGACTATGTCTAAACTATCCCTAGTCATAATTTCATCAATAAAGGATATTGATGAGACAGTAAAACTAGCATGTGGTCAACTTTCTTAAAAGGGTCCAAGAAGGCAACCTCCTAAGATTAAAGGTGGTGCCTTAATGATATATGGATATATTTGGAAGATATATTGGAGACCGCAATAAGATAAACACTTGAGATAAATATATTATAGTGTTAGTGTTTATCTTTATACAGTAGCTTTGCGAATATCCTCACACATGAGATACTAGTTGTCTTGTATGGTACTATCGCTATACTTTGGCTCATACTTATACACTCTTTACTTTACAGTGCCATAGGTGATTACTAGCATAGTAATGACAGAATGTTGGTAAGACATGTAGTCGGAAAGAATTCATTACTCCGGATATATTAAGGAGTTGTGCCTGGCCACTTGTTAAAGTGATGATTGCTATAAACCTCTGAATAGAGTACGTGTTTGATAGAAATAGTTTCTAGTCAAACACGTTATGGTAAAAAGCAACATACTTTAGTAACAAGTAAATCACTGGGATAGCTTGGAGCAACCTCGCTATTAGTGGGTTAACACTTTAACCAAACCCAATAAACCAGATGGTACTTATATTAAAGAATGGAAGGAGTTCATCGCATTGAGCTACTATTGCATTAACTAGGATTAAGTAATAAGCACAAATGACGTTCCGAGTAATGGGGGATGGTGGACCCTTGCTAGAGGTGTACTACAGTCATTTAAGGTAATTAAGTTCTAATCACGGTATAGAACCTCAAGCCAATAGTTCCTAAGTATTCTATTCTAAGTATTGACTTTAGCATTCTCGAGTTGACCTAGAAGAATATTTTTGAGGAGCCTCGAATATTTTGAGGCACCTCTAGTTAATATTTTCAGGTGGGCTTTTAGAGTGGTCTAGCAGCTACTCAAGGCTTTGCAGTTCATCCTCATTGGGAGGTTTTTGTTAGTGGGGTTTATGTGGATGCTCATAGAGGCTATCCTACATTTGGAGGCTTGTGCAATAGGGTTCAGCCAAAGCACGCTTCAACTGGTAAGTTTTCTTTTTCTCTTTTAATTATTAGGTCTTTTTCTTTAAGTGTTTTTAGACTTAATAATTATTTTGCTTAGCTTATTTTTGCATGCTTAGTTTATTTTATGCTTAGGTTATGACTTAGAGTTGTAACATGCTTAGTATAAAATATTTATGCTAGGATATAATTTAGAATTATGGTATGCCTAGTCTATACATGCTAATCTAGGTAGAGAATTTATTTAGTTAAGGCTTTAATTAATTTATATGCTACTAATAAGAGTTCCTTGGGACAAGGGAAATTTTTTTGAAATTCCATCATGCTAGTTATGCATGACTAAAGTGACTGTTAGTTCCCAATAGTGGTATAAGAGCCTACTTATTTAGTGCATAATTAAGTTGGAAGCGAACTGAATTTTATTTTCTATACGAAATGATTTAAAGTTTATTAACTTGTTTGAAACAATAGATAAACTTAGGCTTTCATTTCAATGTTAGAAAATGGATATGGATAATTTCAAATAAGCCTGCTCAACTTACTCAAAATTATTAAAGACTCAATAAATTATATAAGTTAGGTGGGTTATAGATGCTTTTAATTTACATGAATTGAAAGAACTAAATTTGTTAGTTCAAGAGGATCTATGGTCTTTGAGTTTGTGCCCATGTTTGTTCTGGCAAGGATTGGACTTGGTGTCTACTTCTCATATGGCACCTCTCCTACCTGGGAACTTATATCGATTTAGCTTGAATTGAGCAAGAGGGGATTAAATATGGACTGATTTATTTCTAATATATAAGATGGTTCTTATATATGTTTCTATAACAAAGTAAATATTAAATTATTGATTAAAAGCTTAATGGTAATGCAAAATAGAACAAATAAAGAATGTTAATAATTTTGCATATAATCTAGGTTGGTGGAATAATTATAATCAAGAGCTTGAACCCACAGAAGGTTAGACCTTATGAATTAATTCTAAAATTCATTGAATTAATATAAATTATTATAAATACGTCCATATGATAAAATCATAGATTGGGTGAGACATTTAACAACAATAAAATCCTAAAATAAAATTCCAAAGTAAACATATTAAGGCAAATTATAGTCTTCCTTACTCAAATTTATAATACAGTCTTTTTCAGCCATAAAGTGTTGCACAAAGCATTCCTTTCGTCTACATCAAGCGGTTATAAAAATTGAGATAGGGTCTACATCTTAGGTTGAAAATGACTTCCAATATTAATCTCCGTCCGTTACTTGACACCAAACTGAAAGGCTCAAACTTTTCTGATTGGTTCCGAGCTGTGAGATTTTCCCCATGGAACCTAATGTTAGGGATCAAGTGGAACATGATGCCTGGTTGAAATACAAGAAAGATCATGAGGCTTCAACATGTATAATATTGGGGTCCATGAATCCTGAGATTCAAAAGCAACATGAGAACATGGAATAACATAACATGGTTCTCTATCTTGAGGAGCTCTTTGCTGAGCGAGAAAGGAAAGAAAGGTATGAGACCTCAAGATTCCATTTTGGAACTAAGATGCAGGCTGGAGCCTCTACCTCTCAATATGTACTAAAACTCTTGGGATACCTTGAGAAACTGAAATGATTGGGATTCAAAATGAATCATGAGCTAAGTATCGACCTTGTGTTGATGTCTTTAACAGATAGTTACTCAAATTTTTTGACTAACTATTACATGAACAAGATTGATTCTACATTTCCAAAATTAATCAACATGTTGAAGATAGTAGATCCTCATATCCAGAAAGAACAGAAGACACTACTGTTGCTCGAGAAGGCTAAAAATTCTAATAAAAAGAAGAAGGCATTGGGAGCCAAGAAAAGAATTAGTAAGAAGAAGAAAGATATGAAGACAGCTAAATATGTCTGCTTCCAGTGTTGGAAACCAGGACACTGGAAGAGGGATTGCAAAGCTCCCACTTCTAAACATTTAAAGAAGAAGCATGCAGAGGCATCTACTTCAAGTATGTTTGTAATTGAAAACTATGCTACTTTTCCTTGTGAGTCAACTTGGGTATTGGATACTGGTTGTGGTTCTCACATCTATACTTCTATGCATGGACTAAGGAATAGTAGGAGGCTTGTGAAAGGAGAGATGGACCTATGTGTGGGAAATGGAGCACGATTTGCTGTATTAGCCGTAGGGAGCTTTAACCTTATTTTGTTGAGTGACCTACTTTTAGTTTTGAATAATTGTTACTATATTTTGAATGTTACTAAGAATATTATCTCTGTAGCATGTTTAGCAGCAGAGGGATTTGAAATTTTATTTTCAAATAATAATTGTCAAATTCGTTTAAATAATGTTCTTTATAGCTATGGAATGTTGAATAGTGGCATTTATGTTCTTAATATGATCAATGTGAAGAAAGTTAAATTAGATAATGAGAAATCTTTCTACTTATGGAATTTTTATTTAGGCTATATAAACAAAGATCACTTAACCAAGTTGCATAAGCATGGAGACTTGGGCTCAATAGACATGGAGTCTTATGGTGATTACAAACCTTGTTTAAAAGGAAAAATGATGATATTTCCCTGCAATAGTAAGGACGAACGAGCCACGAGTACATTAGAGCTTATACATACAGATGTAGGTGGTCCAATGAGTGTTCAGGCACTAGGAGGATACTCCTACTTTATAACTTTCATTAATTATTATTCACGATACGGTCTGTACTTACTGAAGCATAAGTCAGAAAGTTTTGAAAAGTTTAGGACATTTAGAAATGAAGTAGAGAAACAACTTGAGAAAATTATTAAAGCACTTTTATCTAATCGAGATGGAGAGTACTTAAGTCAAGAGTTTCAGGATTATCTAAAAGAGAATGGGGATAGTTGCCTAGTGGACCGCTCCTTATACATCGCAAACCAATAAAGTGTGTGAAAGGAGGAATCATACTTTATTAGATATGGTTCAGTCCATAATGAGCTAAGAAGATCTCAGTAAATCCTTTTGGGGATATGCACTAGAGTGCGTAGTTTATGTATTAAATAGAGTGCCCTCTAAATCAGTTGATTTTACGCCTTACGAAAGATGGTGTAATAAAAGGCCATCTCTAAGCAACCTAAGAGTATGGGGCTGTACTACTATAGTAAAGAGGATAACATAATATAAGCTAGGCACTAAATCTGACAAGTGTCTGTTCATAGGATATCAAAAGGAAACTATTGGATATTTGTTTTACTTACCCGAAACAAATAAGGTATTTGCGTCTTAGAGTGCTCACTTTCTTGAAAAAGAACACTTACTTGCAAAAGTTAGTGGGAGCAATCTTGAATTGGAAGTTTAAGAGGAACAAACAGACAATGAGCCGATTGACCCCATTTTAGATACACTAGAAGGTGTGATCCGAGAACAACCAATCAAAACACAATCATTACGAAGATCATATCATATTCATAAAGGTCCCAAAAGATATGGTTTTATCATCAATCAAAACACAATCATTACGAAGATCATATCATGTTCGTAAAGGTCCCAAAAGATATGGTTTTATCATCACTGATGATAGGGAACTATATCTCATGGAGGATGATGAACTAGGAACCTATGATGAAGTAGCAAAGAGCTCAGATTCAGGTAAATGGGTTAAAGCCATTAAATTAGAAATGGATTCCATGTATGAAAACCAAGTTTGGAATTTAGTCAATGCATTGGAAGAGGTTAGAACTATCGAGTGCAAGTGGGTCTTCAAGAAGAAGACTGACATGGACGGCAATGCAATTACCTATAAGGCAAGGTTGGTTGTGAAAGGTTATAGTCAACGCAAAGGTATTGACTATGATGAAACTTTCTCATCTGTAGCCATGCTTAAATCCATAAGAATACTCCTCGCCATTTTTACTCATTATGATTATGAGATCTAGCAGATGGATGTTAAAACAGCATTCTTGAATGGGGATTTGGTTCAGGATGTGAATTGTGAGCATAGGATTTTACACTCCCTCTCGCGAGACTATGATGACATATGCCCGATTTTATTCCTCATAATAAAAATTCTTTTTTTGAATTTTTATTACCAATATAAAGTTCTCTATAAATTTTATTTTTGAAAAACTTCAGTTCGACATGTCCAATAATGCGTCCGGTGGTAACTTAGACCGATGATTGGCACCAAAAAAATAATTTAGTCCAAAATACCCACAAAAAGTCAAAAAAGACCCCAATAATTCAGTTTTTGGGTCAAAATCACCTTTTGCTCGATTTCCTCTCCCTTTCCTCGATTTTAGGCTTAAATCGTGCTAAGTTTTTCAGACCTGTCGGAAGAGCGAGGCCACCGGTGGCCTCGCTGATACTGCCGGCGGCATGGCTTTCATCTGCAGAATAGATGTGTGCCTTTTTGCTCGATATCTATTGGGTAATTGATCAAAGGCAATTTCTAACGGATTTTAGCCTATATAAGCATCGTTTCTGAACATTTGAAGGGGTTGAACACTTGAGACTCAAAATCTTATACAGATTCTGATCATTTAGCTAGATTTAGTGGGATAAGGTTTAGAAAAGGTAAGAAAAGGGGATTCAATTCATCTTTTCTTAGTTTTTCTCTACTTAACTCTGTGATATTAAGTAGATTTTCAGGTTTAGAATCACCAAAAATAAGATTTAGAGACCAAAATCACCCCTTACTTCCTAAAATCATCATTTGAGCTCCCCGAAGGTGTCATACAAATGACGAAGAGGTGGATTCACAACCCCGAGGTAAACATTCTGAGTCTCATAGCTCTTTGACTTTCATTTTACTTGTTTGTTGTGTTTTAGTTCCTGTTTGTGCTTAGTTTTGGGTTTTTAGTCGCTTTCTAACTAAAAACAGCTACTGCAAGAAACTAAAACCACCAAAGGCATTTGAAGCCGCCGACGTATCAACCATGTCGCCAGTGGCATCATTGATACCTCCAGTGGCCTCATTTTCTTGCATGACCCTTTCTTTATATCATCCAAAATGTCATGCATCCTACCTATGTAACTAAGATCGCCAGCGGCATCATCAATATCGGCGGCAGGCTCAGTCATGCCGGCGGCGGCATGGCCTTATAGATAACAGTTTTCATTTTTGTTTTTATTCCTGACTTAGTTTAAATTCCCGAAGCTAGGATGTACAGTGCAACGACGAAGGTCTAGAACCCTCTAAAAATAGACCTCACCTCATACCATGTGGCATTTTCACTAATAATCCGGTTAAGATAACAATCGAGTCTAAAATATGAATATAACAGAATTTTCCCACAAACGCAGTTTAAATCTCATTTTTAGCCGTCCAACCGAGCATCATAAATTGTAAATAAATATGCCATGTTCACGCTAACTTAGGTCTTGTTTTGTTTGCTAACTATGAATGTTATGTGATATATCTCGTACGATGTGCCGTATTTGTTCTAACCGTTTTGTGCTGGTAGATTTAGGTTAGATGAATGCTAGGCCTTCAACTATTTTATTTATTGTAAAGAAAAATGTATAGCTATTTAGAAATCCATATAATTATTATTTTATCTCCTGCATTTTATTTGTTGGATGACTGTTTTAATTATTTGTTTCCCGCTTTTGAATGCTTGCTAAATAACGCGCTAACAACATATAAATCGAAAACACCATAAATAGGGTGGATTAAAACCGATTAAGAAAGAATGAAATATTTTAACTTGGCCAATGAAAAATAGATAACATCATCTAAACTCAGAATCTCTACTTAAGGTTGGTCTACCACCCGGTGGGAAAATCGTACCTAAATTTCCCAATTGAGCTGAACTGGGTGGTTACTCTATTTTAAGTACGAGATTTCAATCTCGTATCTTTTGAACATTAAAATATGCAAAACCATTTTCTACCATCATGATCACTTTTATTTTTAAAGGAGACCGGTCCTCCGGCCCGGCCTCACGGCCTGTCTAAAATGTCGTCCGCTCATAGTGGGGATTTGTCTCTTTAAACTTGAAATATAAAATTTTCAATAAGTTTAAAAGATTTTGATTATGTATTGAAATCATTGGCCAAATTAGGACTTCATTCTTTTTTATGATGTTTTATCCTTACGCGTGTAGATAGTTCAGTAATTTTTAGGTGCCCCATTTTTACTCGAGAAGCTTGTGAAAGTATCCCTCATGCCCTATTTGGAATTGAAGGTACCTAGTGGGTGGATCACTGGTTTCAACCAACATGTAAACTCATGCAATCACACCTATTTAGGGAGTGGTTGAGTAAGGTGGAATCAAGGTAAACGAGAACCTTCTACATCAACAACCATACCAAAGCCGCGCTAGATAAAGCCTTAGCACTTCAATCCTTTAGGACTTCTATAATAATGAAAATAATTAGGACGCACTTCTTTCGCCACTACCAGTGAAGAAGCCAAACTCAATCATTTCTAAAGAGGCGTTATGCGGGAGTCATAAGGTTGGAAGAGGGACGCTTTGTATGCTATGTGCTACATACTCATGCATTCCCCATGCATCGACTTCAAGAGCCAAAGATCAATCAACTTACCCTTACTGATTTGCATTCATGGAAGAGGTTTAGCAACATTTATAGTACTTCTTTTGTACCCCTGTTGAGTCATGATATATCACTATACGTGACGACGGGTACGAGTGTCCCACAGATGTTGGAGGGATAAGCCACCGCATCATCTCTAACAACATCTACGTACATCCATACATACCATGCATTGGTTATTAGACAAAGGTCATTCACCCTATCCATAACATCTCACGATCCATGCATGATCTGATCCGCTACCTACCATTTTAGCTAGGAGGAGGCAAAGTTATCCTCGCACCCCGGTTTAGAGAAGGCTCGACCATCACCTGATTCATTGTTCTCTCTCCCCGGTTGTTGCCACAGAAGTTGAAGGGGTTCTATTTACTGATTCTAGTGGGGAGTCAGATCAGATTCATTTAGGATAGAGGTTCTCTCAGCCAGCCATGTCTTTACCGAGCAATGATGAAAACCCTCCTCCGCTTGAGGAGCTAGTTGGCCCTATTCGCACCTCTAAAATAGCAGCTCACCTCCCTCCTTGTTTTGATTTCGCTAGTACTATAGTGCAATTTTTGAATTCAGATGCATTCTAAGCCTCTATCCAAAACACTATCCAGGTAGCCGTTAAGCAAGCCCTTAAGGATAGGAATTCCGACCAGATCTCTGAGTCCGATATATAAGACCAAAACAGTTCAGTACAGATGTTGGCTGGTCCGGTAGGGATAAGACTAGTTGCACCTACTTTTAACCAGTCCCCTTGACTCAGTTTATGGCAAGCCCTTTTCAGTTTGGGTAATCTTCTACTTTCCTATCAACCTCGAGAACCCCATCGATTGTTCCTTTCAATCCAAGACCTTTTGCTCAAAGCTCAGTTCCTCTAGCATTCACTCCTCAGTTTTCAGCTTCTTCCAGCAGACTAATCTAGCCTACGCAATCCTTTACTCCCCCTTAATTTATTGTTACTCCCAAGGGAACTAGTTATCCCTACAATTCTTTTAGTAACCAACTGATTGCTTGTCCTCCACCATCTCCACCAGCTAATGACCAGGTCACACAGCCTCTGGGCTTGACATTGAAAGTAGCTACTTTTATTAGCTAGATGATGGCCTCTCAGATCAATGATTAGGTCATGCATTCTTCAGGAGCGACACCTGAAGCCACAGCTTTCTCTCAGCCGATCAATGACCAGATCTCATAGCCTTTAGGTGTGACACTAG
Organism: Euphorbia pulcherrima; assembly: GCA_947683365.1. Classification (NCBI taxonomy): domain Eukaryota; kingdom Viridiplantae; phylum Streptophyta; class Magnoliopsida; order Malpighiales; family Euphorbiaceae; genus Euphorbia; species Euphorbia pulcherrima. The sequence continues at coordinate 49,894,925 of CANTUS010000001.1, read as the reverse complement.
AGATTTAAGTCAACATCAATCACCTTATAGCCGCTAAGGAACCCGACCGAAGGGAAAATTGGGTCCCTAATAATTTTAATATACCGCATATGGTGCATTATGGTAGGTTCGATGCACCTACTTCCTATATTATTATGTATGAAAGAGTTATGTGTGTAAAGAAATTAAGCGATAAAGTGCTTGCTGAAATGTTTCCCTTCGGACTTTGCCCCAGCACATTATAAATGATTGGAAACTTCTTTCTAAGGTTCTGAAATTGCATTATGGTTTTAATACTATGATGTAAAAAACCCTCCAACATCTCGAGGGAGTCTGCCAAATTCCTAACAAAACCTTTAAATAGTATTTTAACCAGTGGATGTCGCCCAGGTTCTGATGAAATCTAAGCTAAGTCTCAAGGAGATGATTGTTAAGCTCCTAGAGGAATCTCTTCCCCTTTTTAGTAAGGAGATGGCCACTGATTTATTCCTTTCTTATAAGGCTGTATTTGAAAAATCTGAGAAAATTGAGCTTGAGGAGGAGCGTGAAAAGGCAGAAAAGGCAGGGAAACCCTGGTTTAGAAAGAATAATGATGCTCAGCCCTCGGCTCCGACACCTGCTAAGCCCAAAGCCCCTGCTGCAATTCAGGCCATTTCTTAAACCCCTGCTTCACCCCTGGCTATTTCTCAAGCTCCATCGGCAATGGCCGCAGTCCAGCCTCCTCGTCCTACTTTTGTTTTGGCCAATCCATACAAGTGCCTCTTCAGATTATTTTTAAGCGCTAGAAGGAAGCAGGTTACATCTAGTCCCTCCAGGAGTATAAGTTGCCTAAACCTGAAGATAAAAACTATTTCTATAAGTAACATGTTTAAGTGGGTCATCGAAGCAACAATTGTAAGTCCTTGCTTTCAGCTATCCAGCATCTAGTTGGTGAAGGAAAGATTGCTGAACTTGATAAAACCCCAAGCACAATTAACAACCCCTTGCCTAATTTTGGGAACAAGGTGGGAATGATCTAGTCTAGCTTGCCTGAAGCTATAATCTTTGAACTACCAGGGTCCGGGTAGTAGTAATTCTATTCTAGTTATCAGTTCCGGTCTCCCGTCCAGCTCAGTTTTTGATCTGATTAATCAAGCTAATCCGAGAGTTAAATTAGTTTAGGGTATGGATGTTGACCGAAATCTGCCTAAGGAAGAAAGCCACGGAACTTAGCCTTTTATGGCTAAAAGAATGAAAGTTGAGAAAAAGCCACTCTTTAGTGTAGATTCCTTTATTTTAAAGGACGATTATTCTGATGAAGATAAGGGAGTAGTCAAAGTAGCCAAGCCCGCAAACCCTGAACTGTTTAAGGTTGATTCACCTGCCAATGAGAATCTGAATGAATTGTTTATGATGGATCAGAATGAGCCTTTCAATTTGGATGAGTATGAGTTGTAAAACCCGGATTTGGACTCTGACGTCTTACAATATCTATTTGAAACACGAGCCACTCGAAGTGTCTTGCTCGATAATTTTCTCAATATTACTTAGAGTGCCCATGTATATCAGCCCGAGGATTGTCATCTCCATCTGTATAAGGACCCTGTCCCTAGGAGAATAGGCACCACTGTAAGGCCTCCTTCTCCACCTCCACCTATTCAGACTAGTCTTGAGGTTTATCCTCTTAGAACTCAGCTCAAAAACACCAAAGCTTGTTATAGTATCCAGTAGTTGGTTATCGATTCTGGTGGGCATCACAGAGGGTTGATTAAGCAACGAGTCAATTTGAAAGCTACTCTGACCACTTCTATTGTTGAGATGTATGCTAGAGTCAGGGAAGGAATTCCTCCAAGGAAGGGATCGTAAATTGTATTTGACCATTTTGATCTTCCGCTTGAGGGTAGGAATCACAATAGGGCCTTGTTCATCCCTATTCAGATCCTTGATAAGATTATCCCCCGTATCATGGTGGATGAGGGCTCCGCCCTAAATCTGTGGCCCCTGAAAGTCATTCCTCACCTAGGACTATTAGAAGAAATGCTTGAGAAATCCAACACTATTATCAGAGCTTATGATGATTTAAAATGCAGTGTGATTGGGGCCTTTGAGGTAGAAGTCACTATTAAAGGTGTTTTGAGCAATGTGCGGTTCACTTTGCTCGACATTCCTGTTACTTACTCTATGTTGCTCGATCGACCTTGGCTCCATGCCTTGGGTGTAGTTCCCTCCACTCTCCATCAGAAATTCAAGCTCATTCACAAGGATAAGTTGGTCACTATAGAGGCCGATCCCTCTTCTATTGTGGCTGTTATGGAAGCCAAGGCTAAATTAGAGGAAGGTCTTCAGATTGCTATGGTTAGTAAGACTGAGAAATCTCCTCCCCTTTGGTATAGTTATCTCCACTCCAGTATGGGAAAACTAATGAAGAGAGCTAGGTATAAGCCCGTAGAGGCTGCAAAATGTATGAGCAGGGAGTTATCAAGGCTTTAGATCCAAAAGTGCTAGTCTACCAAGTGGGAATAGGGTACAAGCCCAAAAGGCCTATCACCGTGTTCCTTCCCGCTACTGTCGAATGGTAACTTTTTTTGAAATACAAGGTAAGAGGCCTTATAAAGGAGAGCCTAAACCCATTGAGCATGATGGGAAAATGTGGCTTGATTTTGAGATCTTTAAGGATGTTTATGACTTTGCTATGGGCTGCATGGTTGTCTTCGCTTAACCCGAACCCACTGAGCCTGTGGCGCCTGTCAATGTCATTTCTAATAAGGCTAAGGGGAAGGGCAAGATGTATCTTGAGGATGAATCTAGGGGAATTAATGAGGTGTCCGGGGATCGAGAAGTTGAAGATGTTGTGGATACCATGACTAGGGCTATGGAATTTCTGATGAAGAAGGGTTGGAAGGGTGAGAGAACTAGGGAAGAGGACGCCATAATAGAGATCATAAGAAAGCTTACCAGGGCCCTAGCCAAGAAAGCCAACTTGTTAGGAGAACCATCCCTCGCCGCCGACTAGAAAGTGGCTATAGAGCATGACCTAGACACCATTTTGATGAAGACTACAAAGGATGCTTCTCCTATTGCTGCTACCACCACTGAAGCCCCTCTGCCTATGGAGGAGGACACTATGGACAATGTAATGTTTAATAATTCTGATGTTTTTAATGCAAACAATGTTGCTTACAAGGCTTTTAATGCAATGAATGACTCTCATTAGCTTACTTATTTGATGTTTTTCATGATGGATCCATGCATTCACACATAACATTTTTGGGATTAGCGATACATCTTTATGGGAAATAAACCTTAGTACTGATGACAATCCTAAAATGGTAACCATTTCCAATGACTTAACTCCAGAGTAAAAAAGTGAGATAATAAAAGTGCTTAATGATCATGTTAATGCTTTTGCCTAGTTATACGAAGATATGCCTGGGGTTGATCGTCAAATTGCTGAGCATATAATTCCAACCAATCCCAAGTTTAGGCCTGTCAAGCAGAAGCTCCGTCGGTTAAGAGCAAAATGGGAAGATCAGGTTAAGGTAGAGGTTTTGAGGTTAATTTAGGCTTAATTTATCGAAGTGTTAGAATATCTGACTTGGTTGTCCAACATAGTTTCGATTCCAAAGAAAGATGGTAGAGTCTGAGTTTGTTTTGACTTCCGAGATCTCAACAAGGCTTTGCCTAAGGGCGATTTCCTACTTCATCACATAGATGTCCTGATTGACAACATCGCTAGGTAGCCATGTACTTGTTTATGGACGGGTTCTCTGGTTATAATCAGATTCTGTTGGATATCATCGACAAGGTCAAAACAACATTCATTACCGAATAGGGGGTTTATTAGTATAAAGTAATATTATTTGGGTTAAAGAATGTCAGGGCCACTTATCAGCACACCGTAATCGCCCTTTTGAAGGACATGATCCATAAAGAAGTGGAGGTATATATGGATGATATGATTGTGAAGTTTGCTACCTGAGAGGAGTACCCTACTACGCTCGATAGATTCATAAACCGTATCGAGAAGTATAATCTCCGCCTGAATCCAAAGAAGTGTGTGTTCGGGGTTACTTCAAGAAAGTTACTGGGGCATGTGGTTAGTCAGAAAGGAATTGAAATGGAACCTAATTAAGCCAAAGCCATTAGGGATATTCCCCTGCCTAAAATAGAGAAAGAGGTCCCATCATTTCTAGGGTCCTTATAGTATGTCAGCTGGTTCATTGCCACCTTACTGCCATATGCAAGCCCATCTTTAAATTATTGAGAAAGAAACAACCAGTAGTATGGAATGATCAATGCCAAGTGGCATTTGACAGAATCAAAGCTTATCTTGTTGACCCACCCGTTCTAAAGCCCCTCATCCTCAGGAAACCTTTGATCCTATACCTGGCTATTAAAGAGTCTTCTGTAGGGGCAATGCTTGTCCAAGAGCATGATGATAAATGGGAGCATACAATCTACTACTTGAGGAAGAAGTTATTGGATTATGAAACCTGGTACTAGATTGTTGGGAAAACTTGCACACCATGGTTTGGCTCACCAAGATGTTATGCCATTATTTCAATTCTTACCGAGTCCAGGCCGTGGCTAAGATTGACCCCATAAAGTATCTTTATCAATACCTCACTCTAGCCGATAAACTTTCTCGATGGTTGTTGCTCCTATCCGAGTTCGATATTGAGTATGTCGCTAAGAAGGTTGTTAAGGGGCTGGCAGTTGTACAATTCCTGGCTAATCAACCCCTTGATTCTGACTAAGTTAAGAACCTGGAGTTTCCTGATGAGCAGCTCACCTCCGTCAAAATCATCGTGCGTGTGTGGACTATGTACTTTGACGATGCTATGAACTGATAGGGAGTAGGCCTTGGAGTTATTATAGTCACACTGAATAATGAAATGATCCCATTGTCTAAACACTTGGAATTCGCTATCACCAATAATGGCGCTAAGTATGTAGCATGTCTATTTGGTCTTGAAGCCCTCTTCCAAGTTGGGGCCAGCATGGTATCTGTAATTAGAGATTCGGCTCTTGTAATCCTTTAGGTTATTGGGGATTAGGAAATCAAAGAGGAATATCTTCATCCTTATATTGAGGGAGTCCGCAGTTTATCCGAGAAATTCATCTCTTGCTTGTATCACCACGTCCCCCGGGATGAGAATCAGATGGCTAACTCTCTAGCCACCTTGGCCTTCTTATGGAAAGGAGCCCAACAACAGCTTATCCATCTATTGGTTCTCTTATCAACTAAGATCCCCTACCCTACTCAATCGGTTCAGTCAATCCTCGCCATCTCAACCGAACCCTGTTAGTACTCCAACATCGTCATGTTTCTCCTAACAAGCCAATATCCTCTGGATTCCTTTGACTCAGACCGTACCACCCTCAGCCGGCTCACTATCCAATTCTAGATGTTTGATAATGATCTATTCAAGTACACCAGTGACAGTCTGCTGCTTCATTGCTTAACTGAATAAAAGGCTCATAAATTTATTGATCAGGTCCATGCCGGCGATTGTAGCCCTCATATGAACGGCCTCACTCTCACAAAGAAAATTCAATGGTTGGGATATTTTTTTCTCACCCTCAAGGCTGATTGCATCGCCTAATTTAAAAGGTGCCACCAATGCTAGATTTATGGGGACATGCAGCATCTGCCACCCATCGAGCTCCATCACTTATCTACTCCTTGGCCATTATAATCGGTGAAATTCATCCTTCATCAATAAATAGGCACCGATTCATCATGGTAATAGTGGACTATTTCTCGAAATGGGTAGAGGCTGAATCCTACACCAATGTCATCACCAAGAACAAGGCCAAGTTCATTAGATAGCATATCTTTGCCTGGTATGGGGTTCTACATCATATAGTCTCAGATAATGAGGTATACTCCAAAGGGCAATCACTGATCTGATTGAGAAATATGGGATTGAGCACCATAAATCTTCTTAGTACAGACCGCATGCCAATGGTGCTATTGAGGTAGCCAATAAATTGATAAAGAAGATCCTTTCTAAGATGATAGTTAGTTATAGGGATTGGGCAGATAAGCTACCTTTTGCTATTTAAGGATATCATACAAGCGTCTGTACCCCGACTGGTCAAACTCCGTTCTCCCTAGTCTATAGAATGGAAGGGTCTTGCCAATTGAAACTCAAGTAACCTCACTGAGAGTCGCATTAGAAGCTAAGCTGAAAGAATCTGAATAGACTCAGGCAATTTTTGAATAGCTGAATATGATGGATGAGCAGAGGTTAAGGGCCCTAGATAATCTCCAGATGTACTAGCAGTGCATGGCTCGAGCCTATAACAATTAGGTGAGATACATGAAAGTTAGAGATCTAGTCCTTAAGCAGCTGAAACCTTCCACCACTATTGCAAGGAGCAAATTTATGCCCGACTGGGAAGGACCATATATGATAAAGAAGATGCTTAGTAAAGGAGCAGTTAAGCTTACGGACATGGATGGGAATGAGTTTGTAAACCCCGTGAACCAGGATAGGCTTAAGCGTTATCACATCTAATTTAAAAGAAATACATCAGAAAAAGTAGCACACAAAAAATAGATATAATATTCACCCGCCTTTTGGTCTTTTACTGATTAGGAAAAAATTGGGGTGACACCCAATTGTTGGTATTCTACAAACTGGCTATGCAAAAATTAGGGGATACGAACAACCAACTAGGTCAAAAACTTGAAAAGGATGATCTAGGAAAAAATTAGGGTAAGTGATCAAAGAGAGAGTTGCCTTCTAGAAAACCTATCTAGGCTAGTTAGCACCGGAAGTTAAATCAATGGGAATGTTTACCAAACATCGTGTACTTTGTTTGATTCACTTAATGAAAGTTTCTCTTTTGTTGAATTATGAATGCTTATGTCTATGTGAATTTTTTTATCCATATGGTAAAAATAGCTCAAGTAAACCTAATACAGAGTTTACGTTATTCTAAAATCAAATGCGCAATACATAAAAATAATTCTGATAGACTGAAAAGAGTAAGGTGTATGCAAAAGTCAGAATTAGTCTGTTGGATTGAAAACCCAAAAAGGGTGGTCCAGGCAAAAATTAAGACAAGATTCGGTAAATTAAAAACCCTATGGGGCAGTCTATGCAAAAATTAGAACCCAATAAAAGACATAATAAAATAAAGTTTGATAGGTCTGTCACCCTGACTAGCCAGTGCAAAAAGATAGAGCTAAAAGGAAGCGCATCTCAAGTCAATCTCCCTACATCATCATAATACCTAGAAATCCTCCGCAAGGTGGGAGTGGAAAAGGGCTCATGTTCCTGCTCTGCTCGCTCTCCCTCAAAGCAGGCCCATAATTGCTCGGATCAGGTCGTCAGACTTCTAATCTCAGCGAGCCATCCTCTATAGTGTATATCAGTCTCAATGGTCTCCACATAAGGATAGTCCAGAGTCTCAAGTATGGCCTCCCTAGCTCACTTCTCCCGGATATGGTTCACCCATTTAGCTTTACAGACACCGATTTGGTTATGAGGTAGCTTGATAGGGACTCCCTATTACTTGCTATACTAATAGCACAATCGGTAAGGGGTATAGAATGAGGACCTCTCCAGATCTATCAACCAAACGCAGGATCCCTAGGACTCCATGACCACATCTTGAATCCTCCACCATAGGCTAACCCACTATATCTGTGCATCTGTATACCCCCTCAGAATAGGCACCCACTTGTCAAATGTCAGCTGATCAAAATCTACTTGCATGAGCCCCCTTTCCCTCAGATGAATGGGTAAGTACTTCTTCAGATTCCCTCATGGTGCCTCCTTCAGCTTCAACTTCTCCATCAGCCAAACCTGTAATTCAATTTCAAATAAGAGTAGAAAGAAGTGAATAATTTGTTAAGTTGGTGAATGAATACCTGCAGTAGTATAAGATGGTCACCAATAAAACTCGGGTCGATGGAAGGATCGTCTATATTAAGAAGGATCTCGATTAGTCCCACAGATATGGGAGAAACCCTTATTGACATAGGACCAATAAGTGAAATCAGTCCGAATGGGGTGAGTGGGCCCACTCGGAAAGTAAACTCCGCCATGAGTAATAGTGCCACCATGGATGGCCAAGCAAGATGAGATCTAGGCACCCCTCAGCACCACTCCAACATGACACTAAGCTAAAATTCGGGTTTGTTAGGCGATCAGGGATAGAAATGGGTCCATAGAACCCAAATTCCACAACCCCCAAAGAATACCATCCGAACCAAAATGAAACTCCGGGAGTGCTAGGGGCACGCGCTTGAGGCATAGAACCCCTAGTATAGCATGGAACTCTTCAAGCAAAGGGCATAGCTCAAACAAAGAAAATCGGAATACGTGGTCCATTCAATCACAAAAATTCAATGTTGTGGGAAAGAATCTGAGACTTACGGGCCACCCCATGATGTATCCAAAGCCCCATAGCCCATATATTTCTAGCTTCTTTTAGTCTGCATTTCCCAGGCTCTCCTAGAAGTCCGTAGTTGTTAATTACGGTTTGCCATGATTGAATTTGAGAAAATGGCCGATTCTAAGTTTCTGGGCAAGTATTGCTGGCAGTGGTATGAGTTAGCTCACTGGCTGTATAGACCCGGTCACCGGCTATATGGATTTGCAAGCAGTTTTATCTATATTATTTAGCAAGTTAGAATTTCATGTAAAGGGAGATATCAGTTATGCCGCTGGTGGCATGGCCATATTTTCTATAAATTTTAGGCATGTTTTAACTAGTTTAAACCTGTAAACAACTTGTAAAGACTCTACAATCTGTTTCCAGGACATATCCAAGCATAAAATCCAAATCTTATTCAAATCAAAAGCTCGATGGCACAAACCATCCAAAATATCCCAATCCTAGGCCTAAATAAGGGCAAGATTATCCGAAATTATCTAGACCAAAATCAAAAGTCTAAAGTATCGAAGGCGTACAAAACCAAAATCCAAAAATAAGCATAAATAAAATAAGATCAATAGCTGGATCTAAAACAAGCCGCCACAGTCGGGCGGGTGAGACGAGACATCCTCATCCCCCAAAAGATAGTGGTTGATGACATCTTCTTCGGTCCGTGAGATGCTCTAAGAACTCTCGCGAACACCTGTATGGCGTTGCCAAATTGTCACCTTCCTTCCCCTTTGGCTCAGCTCGCCTAGGGGTGCATGGTCCATGTTGTTTTTGCTCTGCGTCTGATGTAATATGGCATCTAGTTGGTTCTCCAGCTCGCTCACTCGATGTTGGAATTCCCTCGCCTCTTCCTCATACCTCCGCTGGGCCTCACTAGTATCTAACAACGTGAGGGCCATGAAGCCTTACAAATAGAGAAACAACAACAATCCATATTGTTCATATAATCCATTCATGCATTTTTTTCTAATATCATATTTTAATAGGGGATATACCTGAGCAAGTAGAGTCTGTGAAACAAGTGTGTCCCTGAGAGCAAAAACATTCCCAGCCAACCACTTTACCTCGGCATGGGGAACCTGGAAAATCTAAAAGGAAATCAAAAGGAATTCATAAAGGGCTTATCATCTAGAATTCTTTGCATTTGTGCAAAGCTTACATGAGTGGTGTTTTCTGGCATAAAGTTTAGTGAGTGGCTGGTCGAAGTAATCTGCCTAGCCTGAAAGTCGCCCCTCAAGTTCATTAGAAGAAATTGGGTCTCTAAGCAGTCGAGAGGTGCCCGTCGACAAATTCAGCTCCCTTGGGCATGCCATGATATCGTACCCCGCTGTCCTCAGCTTGTCCTCTCTTCCTAAAGGGTACTTGAAAAATCTAAAAAGGCAAGCATAAGCAACCGTTTTTGACCCAAAGCATATATACATATATAATCATAAAGAGGAAGCAGTACGATCTTACATCAGAGGAATGATGCCCCTCATGAGCCGTCAAAGCATCCTGGCTGACCTCACCCTACCCCTTGGAATGGCCCTCACCACCACCACTCCCTTTCTTATTATCATCAATAGTAATAATACCACGCCTCTGTCTTTTCAGCTCCTCCTCCTTCTTCTTCCTATGTAAATCAATGGAGTAATTATCATGAATGCGGGGGCATATGGGGAGCAACCATGATATGTGGCCATTGTAGGAGCCTGGGACACTCTGCACCATTTGGCCTTTCCCCTCCAAATAATTAGTCTTATCGGCCTCCCCGGTGGTAGTTAAATAAGGCCACCAGAGGCCTATAGGAGGATTCACGGGTACAGGCCTAGCAGCAAGCATAAGCTCTCCAGCCTCAAAGCTCTTTCCCCCAGGTACCAGGGTAATGCTATGGGGCACTCCATGATAAATCAGCGGTCATCTACCTCCCACCGGACAGTGAGAACATCATCTCGGTTGGCCAGCTCCTCAAAAGGATCCCGAACAACCTAGCCAATCAATAAAGCAACAAATCAATGTAAGTAATTCAAATTCATAAATATGTTTTATTCACTAATGGTTTGTTGAATGTAAGATAGGGTTTAAAGTCAAAGTAGCATATCAAACAGTTTTGCAAGCTCTGTAGTGCCTCCTTATATGCAGTGGGATACTTACCGAGTCCTACGATGCTCTCGCACCACCGGGCAAAGAAATGAGAACCTGGTGGTATCGTGGTATTGAATTGGACCGGGGGGGGGGGGAGGATTTGATGTTCAAAAGCCCACAACTGTACAATTAATAACCAATCAGTCCAAAAGATCAACACACCAAAAATATAGAAACACAGCTAGCCATAATAATGAACGGCTATTCAAAAGGGCATACCTGGAGTAGAAAATGACTCAATCGAAGGACTTTCTACTTCTTTCAAGCTCCTATATCCAGCCCATAATACATCTGTGCCAAAATGGCTTAAGGCCAATTCTTCTCCTTAATGATCTTGACATCCTCAATCGCTGAAATCAATCCATAGTTGACCTTGTTGCCCCGTGACTGGGAAGAACAACACAGTTAACAAAGAAATGGTAAAGGAATACACACAAGTGACCCTCTCAGTCTTAGGGACCACTCTGACTCCCTTCCAATACTCATATAGCTCCCCAGAGAAAAACCACCTCGCCTTGGGCTTCAACCCGAACAACTCAGTCACTCTCTTCACAGCCGGCTCCCTAAGGCGGTTCCTCTCCATGTACACATCAAAGTGAATCACTTCCTTAGTCCATGGTAGCCCAGTCATCACTATCATATCCGAAGGACTAATAGTCACCTTGCCAATTTAGAGGTGAAAAGTGTGAGTGGTCTCGGACCACTTCTCAACCAAGGCAGTTAGGGTCATGTGAGACAGCTTGGGCATCAATAGGGGCATGGTATGGGTTAAATCCCCAAAACCTATATCATCAATCGCAACCGCTAGCTTCGGGTCCTTCTCGTCAATATGTTTCCACCATTCTCCGATGGTCCCCATACCTCTGGTACAAGTGTGATTATGTGGCTGTAAAATAAAAAAGGAACGGATTAGCTAAGTAATTCAAATTCTATATCGTTTTACTTTTGGAAAGCTGCTGATGAGCCATTGGGGCAGTGATGCCACTGGCGACATCAGCCATACCATCAGCGGTATGGATGATGTCGCCAATGACATCGCTAAAATTGGCAGTGACATGGCATATTTCTAGCCTCTTTTAAAGGCCTAAAGCCGCTAGCAATAATAGTGATGTAACCGGCGACATCATTTCTACGGGCAAAACCCAGTTTTGCCAAAAAAGCACAAAATCAGACCAAATCACCAAAAATTGCAATTAATCAATTTCAAGGCATAAAAGTAGCATAAATTAAGTGAAAATTGCATTCTAACACATATCTATTATTTTTAACACTTATTTTACAAACTTTTTTCAGTCTAGGATCAAAATCTTTAAATTAAAATGAAAAGGTTTGAGTTTTGTAGGTTTACCTGGATGTTGGAGATATGGTTCTTCTGAACCGAGATGAGATCATTGATTGGAGCCACTATCCCGTACCCAAAAACAACATCAGACGCTTTAAAGCCATAACCCATGTGAATCGGGCAAAGCTTCAACCCCTCAATGGAAGAAGCAAGCAAGTCCTCAAATTTGGAACTGCTAGATTTTTGGCCAAAGATTTTCTTCTTGGTTGAAATCGAAAGCAAAGAGAAAGATTGAGTTCTTGAAGAGTAGAGAGAGAAGAGAGAAGTTTTGACTTCTGTACGTACAAAAATAGGTGAAAGAAGAGTTTAATCCCGAATTAAACATCCGTGCGGAATTCGAGGAGTTTGATTTTATTTAAAACTGTTTGTCCATGCCATCGGCGGCATCAGTCAGATCGCCAGTGGTATCATTCATGCCGCCAGTGGTTTCAACTTCAGTAATTTGAATTTTGAATTTCCTTGACCTGTAAAAGATGCCATATGGCACCCATATCGCTAGCGGTATCGCTCCAAATCACCGACGGCATCAACCAAGCCGCCAGCGACATCAAAGTTTTCCCCTATATTTTTCTAGCAAATCCAATGTTTCCCGGCTCCAGCCTCGACATCCTAGGACTTCTAAAACCCTTATACTTTTAATCTATTACGTTTTTACTATTGATAGAAGGGGAAAAAATATTTTTGTTTTAAAAAATCGATCAAGCAGTAAAAATGTCATCTAAAATAAGTATAAATCTTTATTTACTTGTCATTTGCTGTAGAAATGACGCTCCATATTGTCGACACCTAAAAGCCTAAGCCCCGCTTAGCAAATCTTAAAAGCCCAAGCCCTGCTTGAAAAATACTAAAAGCCCAAGCCCCGCTTGGCAAATCTTAAAAGCCCAAGCCCCGCTTGGCAAAGCCTAAAAGCCCAATCCCCATTTAGCAAAACTCCAATCCCAAGCCCCGCTTAGCAAACCGACAAAGCTCAAGCCCGACCAAGGGGTAACTCAATCTCAAAGCCTAAGTCCCACTTGGCAAATCGATAAATCTCAAGCCCGACCAAGGGGCAATCCAATCTTAAAGCCCAAGCCCTGCTTACCAAACTGACAAAGCTCAAGCCTAACCAACGGGAAATCTAATCTTAAAGCCCAAGCCCCGGTTGGTAAACCGATAAAGCTCAAGCCCGACCGAGGGGCAATCCAACCTCAAAGCTTAAGCCTGACTAAGGGGCAAACCAATCACCAAATGGAGTCACTAGCAAAATCAAAACCTTCTCATGCATCAGGTACAATTCCTAACCCTTGATCTTTCATACGATCATACTGACATGTGGCAGCAGTGATGCTATGAGAGGTAGCCTGTGTGCATGGGATTTTACAGTCCCCCTCATGAGACGATGATGATGTATCCCCAATTTTATTCCTCAAAATAAAAATTCTTTTTTGGAATTTTTATTACCGATATAAAGTTCTCTATGAATTTTATTTCTAAAAAAATTCAGTTTGTCATGTCCGGTAACACATCCGGTGGTAGCTTAGACCGATGATTTACAACTAAAAAATAATTTAGTCCAAAATACGTATAAAAAGTTGAAAAAAGACCCCTATAATTTAGTTTTTCCATCAAAATCACCTTTTGTCGGATTTCCTCTCCCTTTCCCTGATTTCTAGCTTAAATCGTGCTAAGATTTTTAGACCTGTCAAAAGAGCGACATCATTGGCGACCTCACTAATACCGCCAGTGGTATCATTCATGCCGATGGTAGCATGGCTTTTAGCTGTAGAGCAGCTGTGTGCCTTTTTGCTCAATATCTATTGGGTAACTGATTAAAGGCGATTTCCAATTGATTTTAGCCTATATAAGCAGCATTTCTCAGCCATTTAAAGTGGTTGAACACTTGAGACTTGAAATTTTATAGAGATTTTAAGCATTTAGCTAGATTTAGTGGGATAAGGTTTAGAAAAGGTAAGAAAAGGGGATTCAATTCATCTTTTCTTGGTTTTTCTCTACTGAACTCTCTAATATTAAGTAGATTTTCAGGTTTAGAATCACCAAAAAAAGGATTTAGAGACCAAAATCACCCTTTACTTCCCATAATCATCATTTGAGCTCCCTAGAGGTGTCATACGGATCACGAAGAGGTGGATTCACGTGCCCGAGGTAAAAATTTTGAGTCTCATAGCTCTTTGGGTTTTCATTTTACTTGTTTGTTGTGTTTTAGTTGCTATTTGTGCTTAGTTTTGGGTTTTTGGTTACTTTTGGGCCAGAAATAGCTTCTGCAAGAAACTAAAATCGCCGGAGGCATTTAAAGCCCTGGCGGTATCAACCATGCCACTAACGACATCGTTGATATCGCCAGTTGCCTCATTTGCCCCTGGTGGCCTCGTTTTCTTGTATGACCCTTTCTTTATGGTATCTAGAATGTCATGTAGCTTGCTTATGTAATTGAGATCACCAGCAGCATCATTGATGTCACTGGCGGCCTCAGTCATGCCGCCAGTGGCATGGCCTTCTGGACAGCAGTTTTTATTTTCATTTTTATTTCCAACTTAGTTTAAATTCATGAAGCTAGGATGTACAGTGTAACTACAAAGGCTTAGAACCCTCTAAAAATAGACCTCAACCCATACCATGTGGCATTTTCACTAATAATCCGGTTAAGATAACAATCAAGTCTAAAAAATGAATATAACAGAATTTTCCCGCAAATGCCGTTTAAATCTTATTTTTAGCCATCCAACCAGGCTCTATAGATTGTAAATAAATATGCCATGTTCACACTAACTAGAGTCTTGTTTTGTTTGCTAACTATGCATATTACGTGATATATCCCGTACAATGTGCCGTATTTATGCTAACCGTTTAGTGCAGGTAAATTTAGGTTAGATGAATGCTAGGCCTTTGGGTATTTTATTTATTCTATAGATAAATGTATAGGTATTTGGAAAGCCATGTAATTATTATTTTATCTCCCGCATTTTATTTATTGGATGACTGTGATAATTATTTATTTCCTGCTTTTGAATGCTTTCTAAATAACGCGCTAACAACATATAAACTGGAAACACCATACATTGGATGAATTAAAACCAATTAAGAAAGAATGAAATATTTAAACTTGGCCAATGCAAAATAAATAACATCATCCAAACTCAGAATCTCTACTTAAGGTATGGTCTACCACCCAGTGGGAAAACCATTTTCTATCATCATGATCACTTTACATTTTTAAAGGAGATCGGTCCTCTAGCCCAGCCTCGCGGCAAGTCCAAAATGTCATCCGCTCACATGTATATGCCACAACCTAAGGGTTTTTCATCTAAGAATGGCCCAAAGGTATGCAAACTGCAAAGGTTTATTTATGGACTTTAGCAAGCATCTAGTAGTTGTAATATAAGGTTTGATCAGACAATCCATGAACTGGATTTCTATCCAAACATTAATGAACCTTGTGTTTACAAGAAGGTTAGTGGGAGTGCAGTCAATTTCATAGTATTGTATGTCGATGATATTCTACTAATAGGAAACGACATTTCACTTCTTTGAAATATTATAGTACGGTTATCAAGAAAATTCTCCATGAAAGACCTTGGAGAAGAAGCATTTATACTAGTTATAAAGATCTATAGATATAGATCCAAGAGGCTGTCAGGTTTTTCTCAAAGTACATATATAGATAAGGTATTTAATAGGTTCAAACTTGAGCATTCAAAGAAAGGTTACCTCTCGATGACAAAGGGGATTAACCTATCTAAAGTTGAGTGTCTGAAGACAGCTCAGGAAAGAATGCGCATGAAGGATGTACCCTATGCATCCACAATAAGATCCATCATGTATGCTATGATATGTACTAGGCTAGATGCCTCTCAAGCTTTGAGCTTTATGAGTAGATATCAATCGAATCCACGTGAAAGGCACTAGATGGCCGTCAAGATAATTCTTATGCACTTGAGAAGGACTAAAGATGAGTTCTTGATATATGGAGTTAGTGACCTCACAATTAAAGGTTACACAGATGTGAGTTTCTAATCTGACAAGGATGACTTTAAGTCTCAATTAGGTTTTGTGTATATATTAAATGGCGGGGCAGTATGCTAGAAAAGTTACAAGCAACAAACTACTGTTGACTCAACCACGAAATCTGAATAAATAGTTGCCTGTGAAGCAGCAAAAGAAGCTGCCTGGTTAAAGGGATTCATTAGTGATCTTGGTGTGGTGCCTAAGATTGTTAATCCCAGTATCTTGTATTGTGATAACAATGGTGCTATAGCTTAGGCAAAAGAACCACGGTCTCACCAGAAAAAAAACATGTGTCCAGAAAGTATCGTATAATCAAGGAGATAGTTGGTGCTAAGATGATAAAACTAGAATATGTTCCCATTAATCAGAACCTCACAGATGGTCCGATAAAGCCATTTGCTCAAGTCAAATATGACCAATATGTTAAAGCATATAGATTAAGATGTATGGCTAATTGGCCATAGTGCAAGTTGGAGTTTGTTGGATATGATGTATGCCCTTAAGGCAATTAGAGCGATATATCTTAATTGTGTAATAGTACGAATAATTTTATTCAAATTAATAATGGCATTTAATCTTTTTTTTGTATTGATGTATTCATATATATATATATATATTATCACTAGATAAAATATATTCATTGATATCTATGTACAAAAGTCCTTGACATATCATAGCATGAAGAAAGAGATATCATAATAGGACTATAATTAGTGAGACCTTCTTTATGTATGATTATAACTATGTGTAAACTATCCCCAGTCATAATTTCATCAAAAAGGATATTGATGAGACAGTAAGACTAGCATGTGGTCAACTTTCTTGGAAAGGGTCCAAGCAGTCAACCTCCTAAGACTGAAGGTGGTGCCTTAAGTCTGACACATAGATATATCTAGAATATATATTGGAGACCGCAATAGGATAAACACTTGGTAAATATATCACAGAGTTAGTGTTTATCTTTATGAATAGCTTTGTGAATATCCTTAAACTTAAGATACTAGTTGCCTTGTGTGGTACTATCGCTATAATTTGGCTCATACCTATACACTCTTTAGGGATAGTGATGACATCACATTGGTAAGCTATATAGCCGGAAAGAATCCATTGCTCTGGATATATTAAGGAGTTATACCTATCCACTTGTTACAGTCATGATTGCTATGAACCTCTGATTAAAGTATATGTTTGATAGAAATAGTTTCTAGTAAAAAACATTGTGTTAAAAAGAAATATACTTCAATAACAAGTAAATAACTGGGATAGCTTGGAGAACCTCACTATTAGTGGGTACGGTTGTCTACTTGGGAAAGAGTTTTGGTACGGTTCCCATTGGGCGGAAGACTCATACCTTTTGGATCAGAGATTTGGGTATCGGATGAGTCACTTATTTCTTATTTAGTTAATTCAAAATTACATTCACCACGTAAAACCATTTTGTTTTCATCATTTGGGGAATTATTAAGGAAAGCCTATTTTTCTACACTCTTTCACACTCATTACATGCTTTTAGAGATCATAATAAAGAACAAGCAATAAATGGGGGAATAAAAATTACAATCAGGGGAATATGGGAGAACTGCAAGAGGACCTATACATTTGTTCTAAGTTATAAAACAAAATAAAATAAATTCCCCTGCATCGATAAAGATTAGCATAGTTTATAGCACATCATAAGTCAAAACTTTATTAGGAAAAATGCGATTATGTAAGTGTGGCGGTTTTGCAATCGATAGTGCCTAGACGGCTTCTAGGATTGGAAAGAAATAACTGGTCTTTAGTGTATTTTGTTATGAAAACAAATTTTAACTTTTGTTGGTTGATTTATCAAATTATTAGTGAAAATGATCACATAGAAAATGGTGAGTTTTGGTTGATTTTATTGATTGAAAAAGGAACTGTGGGTTCTGCTTGGGAGCTAGTACCCGTACGGCTTCTGGGGAGGACTAGTACGGGTATGTAGGAACCATATGGGGTCCTATCTAGTCCTGGGCAGAAACTCAGTTTAATTTGACAAGCAGATTTATGGAGGGGGAGCGAAATAAGAATGGGATTTCCTTCTGTATGAGTATAGCGCACCAGTTTAATATTCCTAGGGACATAAGTTGCTAGCAAGGCTCATACGGGTTAGGACCAGACCCAAAATAGGAATAAAGAGCATATAGAATTTAATAGATAGGGAATAATAATAAAATGACTGAGATGCGAGTCTCTTTGAAACTCAAGAGAGCACCTTTATGGCGTGAATCCACTTTAAGGCGATCCCTTTGCTGTAAGAGAGTCTAGCAAAAGTAGATGATGAAATGATAATTTTTGGACTATTTGGGCGACTATTTGTGTAGACATAACCTTCCCTAAATCCTAATAAACAAAGCTAGGAATGAATAAAATGTGGACAAAACCTCAAGGGATGGGTTTTCTCCCTATTTTATACTTCCTATACCTCAACTATACCCTTTTTATAACTATAAAAACTGCTAGAATTTGTATATAATATCTTTTCTCTATTGTGTGTGTTGTCTATGAAAATAGGTGAAGAAAGGACGCTATTTATAGGGGAAATTAGGTCTGAACGCAATAAATCACATTCATGACCTGATTTCTCCCAAAAATAGTATGAATTACCTTCCATGAAGCCATAATAGGCAAGAACAAGAACCGTACAGGTCCTATAGGACCCGTACAGGTCCCCTCCAAGTGTATGGGAAAATAACCCCTACGGGGTTCACCGGTGGATCCGTATAACTAGGCAACACCTGTATGGGTCCCTAAGGGCAGACTAGGCCTCCAAACTTTGGCCAAACTCAACTCTTATATAGTAGGAACACCTCTAATGAATAACACCTATACGAGATTGCATTATCTATCTCTCATCATCATTTTGTGAGAAGGATCACTAAAATCCAGTGCTCACAGACTGCCCCTCATGGGATCACTATAGATACAGATCTGTATGATATGAGTGAGGGTTTAGAAATCATACTTGAGGTGATGACATGGGTGAGTTCCTTTCTTTAGGCGAACTCCTTCCTGGGTGTCCCTTTCTTGAGGCGGGCAACTTTCCTTGCCAATGCGTATCCCTTTCTTGAGGCAGATGACTCTCCTTTGCTGATGTGTATCCTTTTCTTGAGGTGGATGACTTTCTTTCACTGATGCATGTCCCTACTGACTTTACTAGGGAAGGTGTGTGTATCCCTTTCTTAAGGTGGATTGACTTTCCTAGCTGATGTATCCCTTTCCTAAGGCGGATCGACTTTCTTGGCTAATTGTGTATCCCTTTCCTAAGGCAAATGACTCTTCCAGCTGATGGTGTATCCCTTTCCTAAGGTGGGTGACTCTCCTAGCTGATAGTGTATCCCTTTCCCAAGGCAGATCGACTTTCCTAGCTGATGGTGTATCCCTTTCCTAAGGCAGATGACTCTCCTAGCCAATGGTGTATCCATTTCCTAAGGTGGATCGACTTTCCTGGTGGGGATTTTGAATGACCTATAAAAAGACAACAATCAAATGCCAAGTTAGTCATTGTCTAAGCAGACACATCTTAATTCTTGATTGACTTTATGATGAACAAAAATTTTTGCCCCTTCAATAAAGAATAAAGATGTGTTGATGGAGGGTTGACCCCTAAATAAATTGTAAATTGTGTTTAGAAATTTTGAGTTTGGCCTAACTATTTTGAGCTGGAATGCTTCCTTAGGGGGTTTCCCTAGGGGAACTGACTGCTGAGGAGATAGCCTTTGAATGGCTAGTCCGTTTGGATCGCTAGGGAGAAACTGCTCCGGGGAAATTTCAATTATTTAGAGGAAGGTGATCCTGG
The DNA here is from genome assembly GCA_947683365.1 of Euphorbia pulcherrima. NCBI lineage: Eukaryota > Viridiplantae > Streptophyta > Magnoliopsida > Malpighiales > Euphorbiaceae > Euphorbia > Euphorbia pulcherrima. Next base: position 49,875,279 of record CANTUS010000001.1, on the reverse strand, counting down.
GACATCCTAGCTGCTGGGGATTATCCTTGGAAACCATCTCGAGAAAGGTTGACTAGTTAGGGGTGGCCCTCGAATACTACTCTGACTGGGGGAGTGGTTCCTTTAACCATTCGATCATTGGAGATAGAGATTGGCTTCTTATAGGGATATGGGGGATGCCCCTTGAATGTTCCGTCTATTGGGGAACGAAATATCCTATTGTGGATGCTCTACTAGAGAAAAGGTGCCTCTTTAGTTGGCATTCACGTTTTGTCTGGGCTGATATGTAGGGGAAAATTTTTTTATCAGAATATGACCTAAAATGGTGCATTTTAATTCTTGATTGACTTTGCGACGAATAAAATTTTTTGCCCCTTCTATCAAGTATTAAGACATACTAGGGTTCTGCCCCTAATTAACTATAAAGAGTGAGTGAAGAGATGTTGGATTGGTCCCAATTTTTGTATGCCCCTAGAGTGGCTTGACTATTGGGGGAAAATAGCTTGTAAGTTGCTTAACTACTTGGGAGGAAGTGTCCTAGACAACTTAGATTCCTAGGGGGTGCCCCTTGAAAAGCGAAACTTAGCTGCTAGAGGGGTCCATGGAAATTGCCTTGGGTGTCTTGACCGGTTGGGAGGATACCCCTTAGATGGTTTGCTTGTTAGGGAAATGATCCCTCTAACGGTCTAGTTGCTGGGAATGCTTCTTGGGAAGATGCCCCTCGGATGGCACTTTTATTGGGTATGCCCATTGAATGATGCCCCTTAAGTGGCAGTGTGGCTGGGGGAATTCCTTCTTTTCCTAAGGATACCTCTCCTTGGTTTACTACATATGATAAAGAAATTGGTCAGTAAAACTTTGAGATGTAAGGGTCAAGACTTACCCCGATTAAAAGAAAAGACCGAGTTTAGTGATGTTGGGTTGGTCCCAACTCGAATCGAAGAGTCCTTATTGTGGCCCTTCTACTGGCTGGCACTGTTGGGGTGTGCCCTTATAGTGTTTGGTGATAGGGGGATGCCCCTCGATTGGTTCCTCTGCTGGGGAATGGAGGGATACCCCTCGATTGACTTCTTTGCTTGGGAGGTGTCTTCCTAGTTAATTCTTCTAGTGGGGATTTCTTCTAGGATAACATTTCCTTGGTTCGGGTAAGAATCTGTTCTCTTATGGGGATTGTTGCTCCTTGTTGTTTTGATCTCTTAGGGACTCTCCCTTTTAATGAACCTGCATATGAAAAAGTGGTCACATTAGTAGTTATTCTAAAATGGCTTACCTTGATTCTTGATTGATTTTGTGAAACAAAAATTTTTTGCCCCTTCAATTAAGGATGAAGGTGAGCTGGGGGTTTTGCCCCTTATATAATTGTCATAGGGGTTTGAGAGAAGTGGGGTTGACCCTAATTTGAATTTAATGTGTCCCTGCTATTTAAGGAATCTTGCTCCCACTTGAAAAATTGCCTCGATATATAAGGAAGGGACCGATACGGGTGGGTGGGACCCCCACGAGTTCCATTTTTTATACAGGTGCAATATGGGACTTGTACGGGTGGGGGTGGACCCCTATGGGTCCCTTCTTCAGGGATAGAATGTTCGAAACTGGAATTTCTGCAATCTTTTTCTGATTTTTTATTTGTTCAGTGTATCCTAACCATGTTAAATTGTTGTTTTGCCTTTGTAGTTCCCGTATAAGACTATAGAAGCCCTAAGCTTCTGTAGAAAGTGGCATGAGGAGATTCCAGCTGCCAGGGATACTGAGCTACTGGCCCATTGTGAGTGGGCGTGGTTTTAATAGGAGCACCCGGGGTGCGACGCGTGGGGCGCATCTGGTTCGGTTTGAGAAAATCCGATTTGCTTAAATGCAATGACTTTATATAAGCAAAAAATGTGATTATACTAAGAAATATATTTACACATTTTAGTAAGAAAATATATTTTTAAAATAAAGCATTTTTACTTTATTTAAAAAATAAAATAGAGTCGCCACCCGGTTCAGGCCCATCGGGAATTGTGGTATACTGATCCAAAATGGGATTTTTATACCAAAAATAAAATGAGATTCTGAGTCCGAACATAATAGGTACTCATATTGTTCAAATTATTTGGATTAATTTTGGAAGTTTGGAATTTGTTGTAATTTCTGCATTATAACGGCTTTATTTTAGAATTAAATTCAAGAAATAAAACGGGCATTATAACCGCTTAATAAATAGGAATTGATTACCGAAATTTTGGCAGAGTAACGGCAGTGCTACGATTTTAGCCCGGAAACTCGAATAGAGTTTCCTCTCGTTGTGGATGTTTCATCCGTACCTACGGGCTTATTTACATATATTATAGTGTAAGTGGCTCTAGTGGCTCACTTGACCAGAGAAATGAAAATGGAATGTGCAATAATAGAATAATGAAAATGAATTTTAATGAATTTTAAAGTTGGGCTTAGAGATAATTACCCTCATTTTACCTTTTCATATGTCCAGGGTGACTTGAGAGTCAGCGCAGGACCGAAGTTGTCAAAGGTTGTGATTTAGTGGAAAATAGGTTTAACCCAAGTTATGACTATAATCTTGGATTATTCCTAAAGGGAATGTAGAGTTTAAGTCATTTTTAGACTGAAGATCAGTGTGGGATCTTGATCTCAGAAGACCAGAAACTGAGTTGATAATGAGTGTCGGTGATAAAGCTCAAATTTAGGAATGTTTTGACAGAGTCTCGGGGCTTTTAGGACTCCTGGAACTAAAAAGGACACAAAGGGAATTTTTGGATTTTTGAAAAATTTCCGTCTTTTTAAAATGAGGGGGCAAGTCCCCTATTTATAATGGGGAGGTAATTAGCCAGCGAGCTAATTACATAGGTAATTAGCCGGCGAGCTAATTACTTAGGTAATTGGCCAGCAGGCTAATTACCTATCTGACAAGAGTTTACATCAGATCCCATAAAATCTTGCCAGATCTCGGTAAGATTTGATTTTTTTTTACCATAGATAGGTAATTACCCTGTGGGATGATTACCTATGTTTGACCAAATTTTGATTTTTTGAGTTTTTAGTAGGAAATGCTAAATCAGAGCTTCCCTGGAATGTGGATTTTTGAATTTCGGATTTTGGATGATAATTCGGTCCTTTTTGGCTCTTTTGTCTAATCACTAAATGAAATAGGCATTATTCCTCATCGGGCCAGAATGAATCTATGCTAACAGTTTGCCCCTCGCATACATAAATTTCATTCTAGAAATTTTATCGTACGCGAAACAAACAAAATAGTGTGTGTGGAATGCAATGGATTAAAATATTTTTAATCGATAAATTTTGAAACAAAAGATATTTTGCCTATTCGATTAAAAATTTATTAATGAGTTGCATGATATTAAAATTGACCAGGGGTCACAATAAATATTATGGGGTGCTTAATACATGAGTGACTGTACAAAAATAGCTTTTAGGTCCGCTCGTTATGTAAACAATGCAGAAAATGGATGAAAAATACAAAATTGCAAAAACTTTCAAAATATACATAATTAGCCAGCAGGCCAATTACCTATGTAACGGTAACTTTTATAGCCATTATACGTAAACGCGTGACAACTGGCTAGGTAATTAGCCAGCGGGCTAATTACATATGTAATTACCCGGTGGGCTAATTACCTGCAGTCTATAAAAACAGCAGCTTGGCTACTATTTTCACAAAAAAAATCCTTTCTTCCTTCTCTTGCGTTTTCTGCTCTTCTTTTCCGAAAATTTTTGCTTTCGAGCTATCTTCAATAATGATTTCCTTGATTTTCTTTCCTTTTCTGCCCCTTTTATTTTGATTTTGCGGGGTTTCTATGTGGTTCAAGCTTTATAATATCTGCTTAGATCTGCCAGCCATTGAAGTGACTACTCGGAACGTGCTCATTGATGGTCAGCAAGTGGAACTATCTGATGCTTTATATGAGCTTCCATTGAATTGATGTAGCATGGGATTCATCTTGGGGATTTTATTTTGCCTGCCTTGAAGCCTTCTGATCATCTTTTCTCGAATTCTGATAAGCCTTACCGCTGCTTTTATATTGCACAATGATTTATTCTTTTTATTGCTTATTTATTTAGTGATTTATTAAATGCAATGATTTTTCGATAATTGTGTGATTTATCAAAAACTGGCATGTGATATGTGTATATGCATTTTTCTCAGGTCACCAAGCATGAGGGTGGTAGCATTACCCACTTTTATAAGTGGTATAAGGCCATTGTTGATGGGACGTCCTTGGGAAGGATGGTGAGGAATTGCAAGTAATCGAGATCTTGTAAGTATCCGCACATCCCAATCGATACTTCTACCCACATCTTGAGTAGGTGGTCTGACACTACCCACACTTTCCACTTCCGTTGTAGGGAATATACTATCACTCTGTTGGATTACTGTGCCATCATAGGTCTTCCTTTTCACGGTAATGTGGTCCATTTCAATGCTTGCTTTACTTACCATAACTTTAATATGGACACCATTGAGGCTTTGATTGGCTATTTCGGAGACAAGCCCAGGAGAATTTCTTGCGAGAAACTCATGACCTTCTGGACTACCGAGGATAGGAGGCACTTAGCTTCTGCCTGTGATGCTAGGGCTTTTATGGCCGTTCCTTTGTCGTAGTTATGCTTTCTACTGGGGTTTTATTGCAAATCTCCATATCGTGCTAACTTTGATTTAGCCATCTTGCTTTGACGAGTATGCCTGGGGCCAAGCCACGTTGTGCCATCTATATTGGGCCCTTGATTAGTGTGCGAGGAAAAGGATCGACAAGTTCAAATATTGCCTCCAGATTGTCTTTGTAAGGACTTAACTCTTTTTCTTCCTTATGAGCATTTTGCCCATCCTTTAGTGTTCTAATTTCTTTTGACTTTTCATAGATCTAGCTTTTAAGATGGGTATTCTCCCAGGGACCAAGCTTATGCGAGATGGTAGCTATCCTTTTACCCTCGACTGCCGTATTACTGGCGTAGTTGGGAGATGGAGTCTTGTTCCGTGCTTTTTGCTTACCTTCGTAATCTGTCTTTAGAGAAGGTATGCTCCATGATTCCTTGATTCACTTTAATTGCTATATCTGCTACAATCGTCGAATCATTATTCCACCTTTACTTTTTTTTTCAGATTAAGATGCAGCCTTGGGGGCATGCTCTTTAGAGTGGTATCTAGGGGAGCGCATCTAGGGTTGGCATCTTCCTCTCTAGTAGCATTCCATCCCTCCTGAGGTGCTCTGGTGGATTTTATGGCATCATAGCTCTCTTGACTTTGCATGATTGGCCTTTAATGGTTTACCTAGCGCCTTCCCGGAGAGGGTTGGGAGATATGAAGAGTTTTGTCGCTCGTAGCTGCTTGGATGGCCGGAATGGACCCCATCCCTGTCAAGCCTGAACCAGATATTCATAACCCTTCTGAGGGTGACACCCCTTTCACTTCTGCTCCTAGCAGCCAGGCTGGATTGGGATTGCCCAGGACTGTCTGGATGACAGTATCCTCTCTTTCATTACTTCTAATTTTTCCTTATCGTTTTAATCATTGCGCTTGGTTGGACTGATTTTCCTTTGCTTTGTCATTTTTTGTAGGATCACCAAGGTAGGGAGAGACCTGCTACTACTTTTGCTCATGTGGGTAGCTCTTCGGTGTTATCTATCCTACCTCAGGGTTCGATGATCGTAGAGGGACATTGAGGATTTCAGAATCAGTCGCCCATGTCTTTGATGTACCATCCCGACCTGAGTACTTATACACATTGATTCTGCCTTACTTGGATCCTGAGCATATAGTGGCCTTCTATCCGGCTGATACTACTCATGTGAGTTTCCTCTGCCTTTTCTTCTATCTTTTCCTTAGACTATGTCGGCTTTGACTTGTTCTTGATCTTTTATCCTTACAGGTGCTCATTGCTGATAGTATCTCCGACTAGGGATATATTCAAGGGCAGCAACGGTTCATGATGCACCAAAACTCCGATATGGCTATATGTTCATTATTTTAATAATGGTGCATGGCATTATATAAAATGTATATAAATGATTTGTGTTAAAATGTTGCAGCTAGAGATTCGATGGCTTCGAGGTCTGTTAGGGATGCTCTAGATGGATGATCCACAACAGCAGCTATAGCAGGGATAGAAAGATCCTTCTGGATTCTTTCCTCAAGGAGGTTACCCTCCTCCTCCATCGTCCTTTAATCCTGGCCACCCGAGCTCTAGCGGGTAGTAGATAGGCTTTTTTTCTTGTGTTGTTTTCTTTACTTTAGGCCTTTTGCAGTGCCTTTTCCTGTATGAAAACATTTTTATATATAAGAGAATTTTTGCATTATTCCTTCACTTTGTGCTTTCTTTTGTTCGTTGATCGAGTTTATCGGGTAATCTGCCAGATATTGGCAGATTGCCCAGTAAACTATGTCTAGCAAACTGCTACTCTATGAGATTTTTCCACGGAGAACTATATCCGTTTTCGTGCAAATTTGAATGTTTATTTGAAGAACTCCGATGGTTGGGACCATCTCGGGGTCTGCGGTCTGGCGCATATGAAGTAATACTGTCACATTTTTGTTAAGGATAATGTGATCTAAGCTACGATCAAATTTTAGGATCCTATCAACAATGTGTTCCATTTTGGAGAGCACGAGTTATGCCCCTTATTTGAAGAATTGTATGGGCTCCTGAGATCTCCAGCTGACATGCCTCCAGCCATTCTGACGCATAATCCTGAGTTTTTTGATCCGTTGATGGACCATTTTTAGTTGAAATGATTTGAAAGGCACCGATTGATTTGTGACAAGGGCTTGAGGTTGGATGTTACTTTTAACATAGTTAGGGGCCTTCCCTCTAACGATGTAAGCTGGCTTGTGCTCATTTGCTCACTCTTACTGGGAGTCTTCTTTTGCGAGGTTCCTACTATGGTTTACAGCTTTGCCTTCCTTATTATCATCGAAAGATATTAGAGGGGAAATCCCCAGTTGCGGTGAGTTTGGCTTAGACCGTGATCTTTATGCGCTCTTCTCGGAATGGGACTGAAGCTACTACTAAGGGTAGCATGCTTCTTCTTTAGGTAAATTTTATTTGAGGCTTTCTTTTTACATGAGCCACCCTTTTGGGTTTTCGATTCATCAAGCTTGCCTTAATTTTTGCCTAGAACTCCTTTATAGGTTTTCAATCCAGCAGGTTATCTTCTTTTTTTTTCTTTTTTTCCTTTTGTCATTTTTTTATGCTTTTTGTGTTGCTTTTGTGTTGCCCTTATAGCTTTGGCTTTGGGAAAAGTTTTCTGTGTTGTCTGTTCCTACGAGCATGGATTTTCATCCGAAGGCCTATAGGGCTCGGGGCTCCATGGTTCACATTAGGAATCATCCTTATAGGGATTTTACAGGTTGAGGAGTGGGTCCAGTTTATGGGTAGCCGAGCTTCTGAGGATGTTTATTGGGTATACCCTTGGTGGGGTATCACGCATGTGACTATCAACTTTGCTAGGGGTGGCGTGGTCCTCATCGGTCTTTTCAAGATCATCACCTATTCTCCTGGTGGCTTACGTATATAGTATGGCCATTCTTAGGGGTTCTCTACATCCTTGTGTACCTTGATTAGCTCAGAGCTTTCTTAAACTCGAGTTTATCATCATGACGTAAGGTGGATTAGTCGCACTCAGGTGGAGATGAACTATTCTGTCCCCTTTGAAGTCCATCCTTTCAAGGCTTATCGTGTCTAGGATGCTAGTGTTTGTAGGCTTCCCACTCTTAGAGAGAGGCTTATCGAGACACAGAGACTCTGTAGCTTCCTTGAGGGTCATTGAGCTGGCCATCACATGTCTTTTGTTCTAGTGGGAAAATAAAGGCATTAGGCCTCGTCGTTCGGCTTTGTAGTTTCTATTTCGTGTTTGTAATGTACTTTTATGTGTAATAAAGGTCAAAAGATGCTATTTGAATGCGTGTTTCATTAAACAATCCGCAGTTTCCATTTAATACGCTCATTTAGTATTTTTAACATGAACATGTTACTACAAGAGATATTATTTAAACAGGAGGGACAAATGGTATTTATTCCCAAGAAATGCCCGTTGTTGCTTAAGGTTCCAAATAGATTTTACCTAAGGCGCCACTCTTTTATTTTAGGTCTTTATTTTTGCTCAAGAGCCCTCACTAACCCTTGACATACCTTTATATTTCTTTTCTTTTTTTTCTTGTACATATTTTTTTACACGGGATATCGCTTCAGCTTATCGCGATTTACTGGATTCACGAATTTGTTGCCATCCAAGTCTGAGATTTTTACTGGCCCTTTATTGAGAGTCTTTCTTACCATGTACGACCCTTCCTAGTTTGGATGGAACTGCCCTCGAGCATCTATGTGCATTTTATGAGACTGCTTTAAGACTAGATTGGCCATTCTCAAAGGTTGGTCTTGCCCCTTGACTTTACGGTTATAAGCCTTGGCCATGCACTCTTGGTATAACTGTAGATTTTCCAATGACGTTAATCATTTTTCATCGACTAAAGTCAGTTTCTAGTATCTTGCTTTCGCCCACTCATCTTCAGGTAGTCTTGCTTCAAGGGCTACGCATAAAGATTTGACCGTCTATTTCAACGGGCAAAATTGCCTCCATTCCGTAGATGAGAGAAAAAGGAGTTTGACCACTAGGAGTCTTGATGCTAGTTCTACATCCCTACAAGGCATAAGGTAAATGATCGGCCCAATCTTGGTTGTTAGAGATCATCTTGGAGAGGATTTTCTTGATTGCCTTATTAGCTGCTTCTATAGCTCCATTATTCTAAGGGTGATAGGGCGAAGAGCGATGATGCTCAATCCCATGCTTCTCACTAACATCGGTTGTCTCCCCTTGGAACTATACGCCACTGTCAGTTATTATATGATGAAGAATGCCATATCTGGCGAAGATATGTTGGTGAATGAACCGAGCCATCTTCTTGGTCGTGATGCTCGCGTATGTTTCTACTTCAACCCATTAGGAAAAGTAGTCGACAGCTACTATAATGAAGCGATGGTTGTTAGTTAAAGATGGTCTTACATCTCCAATGATATCGATGCCCCAGGCTGAGAATGGCCAAGGCGTTGTCAAGTTTTGCAGTGTTGTTGGGGGGAAGTGGCTCATATCTCCGTATATCTGACAAGCATGGAAAGTCTTTGCTTCTTGAACACAGTCGGCTAGCATGGTTAGCCAAAAGTACCCCATTCTTTGGATTTTCTTTACCATCATGATGCCATTCATGTGTGGACCACAGTCTCCCGAATGTACCTCATTCATTACCCTTTTAGCTTCCTATTAGGTTAGGCACTTTAATAGCAGGCCATTAGAGGATCTCTTGAAAAAACCCCCTTTATCAGGTAGAACTACATAATTAGCATCCTTAAATATTTCTATCAGAGTCCGTAGCCTCAGATAAAAATTCACCATTTTCGAGGAGTTTGAGGATGCTAAAATACTAGGGTTTTCCCTCTTCCATGGTATCTTTTATTGACGAATGTAGTATGGAGATTAGGTTGTTTCCATATCAAGGGGTTTGATTGGCTGCTTTTGGGGTCCTTTCCACATGGAGGCCAGAGTGGCCAATGCATCTGCCATCTAGTTCTCCTCACGGGGCATGTGATGAAATTTGCATTCGTTGAACACTGCGGCTTTTCTTCATATAGCCTCTAAGTAGGTTCTGAGAGATTCCTCCTTTAATTTCCAGTGGCCCGTGACATGCTTGATGATCAAAGCTAAATCACTGATAATCTTTACCTTGTCCACTCTAAGAGTGATTAGGGCAGACATTCTAAATAAATAGGCTTCATACTCTACCCCGTTATTTATTGTGAGAAATTCTAATCGCTTGATAGATGTATGAGTGCCCCATATGGTGTTATGATGATAACCCCCAGGCTAGCTCCTCACTTATTAATGGGACCATTGAAGAACATGGTTCATCTTCTGGGATTCTCTATAGTGGTTGCGAAACATTCGTTAGAAATTTTAGGTTTTCCTATTCTCCTTCCTTGAGTGGCTGATTTACTTGGAACTTAGCCACTGCCCTTCCTTTGATGGCCTTTTTAGTGACACACTCGATATCAAATTTTGATAGTAACATAAGCCACCTTGCCAGTTTTCCAGTAAGTTAGGGATCTTGGCATAAGTACTTTATAAGATCAACATTTACGACCGCTTAGAACCTGTAAGATTAGAAGTAGTGCCTAAGTTTCTTGGTAAGCCAGGCCATCGTGGCACAAGTTTTCTCTATGATGGTGTATCGAGTCTCGTACTCTAGCAAATTCTTACTAAGGTAATAAACAACATGTTCCTTCTTATCTTTGTGCTCTTGAAAAAACATAGCCCCCCATAGATGTCTCTTCTATAGCTAAATAGAGAATGAGTGGCTTTTCAAGAATTGGCGGCTTCAATACTGGAGGGTTTATTAGGTAAGCTTTAATTCTGTCAAAGGCTTCCTGACACTGGTTGTTCCATTCTATTGGTCGCTGCTTCCACAAGAGCTTAAAGATAGGCTCGTATGTGGTGGTCAATCATATTTCTATCTCAGTCATTGGCACATGCTTTTTCCTGATAGCATTAGCTTTGTTGGGATCCATCTCTATGCCTCTTTTGCTAACCATGTTTCCCAGTAACTTGCATGATGTGACACTGAATATACACTTCTTTGGGTTGAGACAAAGATTATATTTCTCTATTTTTATGAGGAATCGCTCTAACACTACCGGGTGTTCTTCTGGTGTAATGGATTATACAACCATATCATCTATGTAGACTTCGACTTCTTTATGCATCAGGTCGTGTAGTAATGTTGTGACTGCTCGTTGGTAGGTTCCCCTAACATTTTTAAGCCCGAAAGGCATAACCCTGAAATAATAGGTCCCCCACTAGGAGATGAATGCAGTTTTGAACTTTTCTATTACATTCATGAGGATCTGGTGATATCCTAAGAACCCATCCATAAAGGACTACATGGCTGCTTTTGCCATGTTGTCTACCAGAACATCAATGCGTGGTAGTGGGAAATCATCCTTATGGGTAGCCTTATTCAAGTCCCTTAAGTCTACACAAACTCAAATGTCGCCATTGTTCTTGGGTATGGGAACTACATTGGATAGCCAAGTCGGATACTCAACGACCTCGACAAAATTAGCCTTGATCTATTTAGCCACTTCTGCTTTGACCTTTTCAGCCCATTCTGGGCGCATTCATCTCATCTTTTGCTTCACTGGCTAAATTTTTAGGTGCGTGGGGATTTTGTATTTGGCGATGTATCGATCAAGTCCTGGCATGTCTTCATGAGACCAAGCAAAGGCTAAAACGTGATTTTTCAATACTTTTATTACCTCTCTCCCTTGTTCAATAGGAAATTGTTTGAAAATGTATACCATTTCTGGATCATCTTCCGTATTTAAGTTAATTCCTTTTGTAATATCATTATCCATGTTAAACATGCTAGATGAATGCTGGAATGGATGCATGGAATCATAATCAGAAACACAATCCAAATAAGCAAAGTTCTTCATCTCACTATCATCATAAAGTACATTATTCATTTTAAATAGGCTGGAAATGGAAATAAAAGACTCATCCTAATTAGTGGGGTCTGGCTTTGTCGGGGATTATTCTCCTGTGGCAACTGGCTTTAATAAGATGTCCTCATCATCTTCTTCTTGTACCTTTGCCTTGCCTTTCATGGTCGTGACCATGTCCATGACGGCTTAGCACAAGCCACCTCCCTTGCTGCTTGCTTCTTCCACTATCATGAGTTGTGCTTGAAGGTGCTTGGTTGGAGTGTCAAGGATTTCCTCCTCTTTAATTAGCTTCTTGATCTTCTTTGGGTGTACTTGTTCATCAAGCTTGGTTTGATCCAAAATTGCTCCAATATCTAGCTGATGACTTGCTTCCTTCGATATACAAGTTATAGAGCTTTTGCCATACTTACCGTAGTCGACTACATCTGAGAAGATCTCAAATCCCAGAACCATTTCCCTTGGTGAGTAACAGGCTCAGGGATTCCATTATAGGGCTGTTGTAGCTTCTTCTGAAAGACCGTTTTATGGGCTATTCTTCTAGAGCCTGTGTAACTGAGTCCCAGAGGTTTCCACTCTCCTGCCCCTATATTGAAGGTTAACATTCCCTATTCATGCGCACCTAGTCCTTTTCCAAGAGTGTGGTGTTTCTGTATTTAACCCTGGATCCAAGGGCCTCAGCACCTCTAGTTGCCTATTCAATTCTTGCCTAATTGTGGCTATGGTAAATCCTTTCATATGGCTCTCTTCCATTTTTAGTGCTGCTACCACGGATGCCTCGTCAGCCTCTAAAGTAACAATCTTTCCATGGAATGAGATTTTTATTTTCTAGTGAAGAGTGGGTGGAACTCCTCCCAGAGCATAAAGCCATGGCTGCCCGAGCAATATAGAGAAGGTTACCAGGATATCTATAACTATGAAAAGCACTGTGGATGAGATTTCATTAATGGTAACTTTGGCTTTAAACGTGCCAATGATGGTCCTCTTGGAGTTATCATAGGCCTTGATGACCGTTTTAGATCTCTTTAAGTCCTTCTCAGTTAGTCCCAAGATTGGTATAATATCCTTAGGGCAGACATTTAGTGATGAATCGTCGTCAACCATTATACACAGCATGATGCACCCAATAACACTTAGCTTCAATTAGAGGGCCTTATTATGGCAAATGCCTTCATCGGGTAGATCCAAGCTTGAGAAGACAATGTCAGGGATGATAGTACTAGTCTCATGGTTAAGTAGCGCGTAGACTTATTCTGGCGATGCTAAGGGAGACGTTTTGATCTCTATTAGCTTTTTAACGACAGCAAGCCTATAATCTTGAGAACCAAGGAGGAGGTCCTAGATGCTCATCTTAGTGGTGGTGGCCTTCAATTGATCCACAATTGGACTTTCTATTTGCTTTGAGGATTTAACAAAAGTAGGGGGTGCGGTGGGCTCAGCCCTTGATATTGCTGGGGCTATTGATCTAGTGACTTCCCTCCTCTAGTGATAGGACTGATAACCTAAGTTGGCAAGTTCATTATTTCAAAGACCTCGAACTCGTCAAAATCTTCATCAAGTGGTATCTCCCCCAAATTAATTGGTTTCTTTATAGAAGATGGTGCTTTGGTCGTGAAGGGCCATTGCATAAAGGGAACCTTTCCAGGCTATTTCTCTAGAACAACGAGGTTCTCTTATAAGATTTGGCACATGACAGGATTACATTCTTACCTAATCATACGGATGGACGAGGAGGCTCCATCTGATGCATTCTGATCATCGAGCATGTCTAGTGCATCATCGTAGGCGATTTGTCTATTTTTAGATTTATTTATGTGCCATATATATTCCCTGGCTGATTCCATCGACGTTGGACACATAGCATTGGTCACTTCCCATTCCCAATACAGTAAGGGGTTCCCACGTCTGTCTAGCTCAGGGGTTGAGTTTTTCGGCGGATTGACCCATATGAAGTAATCGAAGAATTATCTAGCTAAAGTTTTCCAAAATGACCTCTGGTAGAATGTTGGCCCCTTGTACCAGACAACAACTTTTTCTCGGAGAGTCAAATGGAACCTCTCTCGCCAATATGCGTAGTGAACATACCCATCGCTCATCATTTGGACAGATTCGCGAATGTAGAGGCGTGGCCTTGTATTTCTGTTGTAGAATATAGGATAAACTTCCCTTAAATTCGGGCTTCGGATCTGATAATTGGCTCAAGCTAATTCATTTTCTACATGGATCCTCTCCATGATGTACTCCTGAGAAGGCTTTTGCCCCTTTTCTTGAATCATATTAATGATGTTCTCACTGCTTGAGTTGAAGTCTATAAAGTCTTCGGAATCGTTGCTTGCTGCAGACTATAAGGTGCCTAGGGAGTCATGCTCTAAAGATGAGGCATAGCTTTCAGCTCCATCATAATCTACCATCATACCATTGGGGAAGGGAGCCTCGCATTTGAAATCTCCTGGTAAGGGATTTAGCTTGTTGCTTGAAAAGGTCTCAGATTCATACCCCAAGTTATCCACCTCACTTTCATCTTCGTGATCCAATTTACTAGAGTGCCCAAATTCTTCTACTTCCTTATCTGAATCCTCAAAAGGCCGTTGCCCATTCAATGGTCCCAATTTGGTGCTTGTTGATCTGGGATATCATCATTAGAATCTTCTTCTGAAACCTCCTCGGGATCTTTTTCAGGATCTTCCTTGAGACCTTCCTTGGGATCTTCCTTGGGGTCTTCCTCTGGATCTTCCTTAGGATCTTCCTCCTTCATTTCAGCCTCAACCCCTACGATAGCCACACGAAAGTCGAAGACCATGCTTCATATGCTGGCGAATGTTTCCTCTACATGGGCGCTATATGATTTAATGTCAGCATGGATCCCTTCAAATGGATCTCGTAATTTAATGCTCACTTAGTTTCTGTGGTTTATTTATGATGCCACATTTGCACGATGTTCGGCAAGTGGGTGCGGTATCACTTCATTCAAGTTAATGTCGAGTTACCTTTGCTGGTCTTTATGATCACTCCAGGCCTATTTAGGTTCATACAACTCTTGACTTTCTGAGTGTACTGCTCTAGAAGAGCTCCTAAATTTAAACAAACTTATTTCGATGTAATTTGAACTCATGTAATCCGGGGGAGTGTACATGGGGGATTGTGAAGGAGGAATATCCTACCAACCAGCATTACATTGGTCTACTTATGGTGCCAACCACCAGCAAAGCAAATCTAGGTACGGTTGAGATCCCATGAAGTAGTGAAGGAAAGACCTCTCCATAAAGTACTAGTTCCATCAACCTTCCATTAGCATTGTGTCGTACCAGTCCATGGTTGGTCCTTCAAAGAAGCTGGGGAATTGAGGTGCAAAACCCATCATGGTTATCCCTTGTTCGTGCATAAATTGGACGAATTCTTCTATATGCTCATTCGAGGTCAGAGACTCCTTGGTATGTGAGGTGTGGTAGCACTTGGTATTATTCGAGCCCTTCTCTTCTCATCCTTAAGACATATTTATCGACCATGTAGATAATGTCCATGTTATCGAAAATCATGTTCTCCCCCCATCCCGAGTCATGTTAGAAGTTATCCATCACATCAATACTGTATTCATCGGCTTTCACCTGAACATTGATGGCATTTATTGTAGCCTTAAAGTTGGTTGGGGGATTAGTCTACGTGCTCGGTTTCTTCTCAGGCTCTTTCATTCTCCCGTCGGCTATCATCTATTGGAGATCTTTTAGTAGCCAAGTGCATTCATTAGTCCGATGCCTCTTGATGATATGATAGGCACAAAAGTTGTCTCTATCTACTACAGCAGGCAGAGCGAATGGCTTTATGCTCTGGAGTTGGTTAGACTTCCTCAGTTTGGTGAATATTTATGACAGTGATTCTACCCAAAGGGAGATAGATTGGTGAGTCTGCACCTGAGTGGCTGCTACAACTTTGGCTGGGGCCTTTGAGGACTCAGAACTGCCTTGTTTGGAGGATCAACCCTTTTCCCAGTATCGAGGTTTAGTATAATCTTGCTGTTCTTGCTTCTTAGCCTAGTCCTTTTTCTCGTACTTTTCCAGTCTCTTGGCATAGTCCACCACATCGTTAAAGGTGTTGAATCTTTTCATTTTCATTTCATCCTAGTACTTTAGGCTAGAGCCTTCGACAAGCTTCACTATCAGGGCATCTTGGTCGGGTGCCCCAGTTACGAGCCATGAACAACCATCCACCTCAGGTAAAATTCTTCAAATGACTCATTTGGCTGTTGTTTGATCCTTTCAAGGTCTTGCAAGGTGGTTTTGACCTTCAGATTGCAGGCATAATTCTCCAAGAATACCAAGTATAGCTTCCTCCAATTGGATTTCACATCCATTGGTATTCTTATATACCACTCGAAAGTGGGTCCACATAGGGTTGCTTGAAAAAAATTGACTATGTGAACCTTAGGGATGTTCATGCTATTTATAATTCAAAGATAACTTTCCACATACGTGTGAGGAGGCCCAATATCAGCATATAGGGCCATATAAGGCATCACAAAGTTAGCCGGAAAGGCTTCTGATTCCTTTGGCAAGAATCGATCAATATCCATATACTGCTCGATAGAGGGAGTAATAGATTTATCTCTGGTGGGGGATAACTTCTTTATATCTGCCATCTTTTCCTTTAATGCTACTATCTGGGTCTCTTGTTCTTGGGTTTTTTGAGCATTAGCAATGCTCAGCCTTTCCTAGAGATGACAAAATTTTAGAGTACGAAGAATCCTTCTGAGGGACTTTCCAACTGCATCATCCTCTGCCATTAGGGTTTCAGGTTCTGGATCAAGAAAAATTTGGCCAGAGATTCGATTGGTGGTAGGGGTATGACTTTCAGGTTTCCTGTAATATGCCTTAACCTCCTTTTCTCTCACTTCTAACCTGAACATTGTAAGAGATCAAGTGTTAGTAAGTGTGTTGGGTGTGGCTCTGAGACCTTATTACCTCAGCCTGTTGAGATGCGTGAATGGATGGATGAATGTGCAAATCAATGGGTATGACCAAATAATAAGGGGTAGGGTGTAAGCCAATTATTCAAGGAGCAATCGGTGAGGGGAGTCTGTAACATTCGCGAAACATTAAAAATGCTAGGTTTGAAGACCAGAAGGTATGAGTTCAAATTTAATTCGACTCGGTAGTTTAGGGTGAGCTGACTCATTGGCCAAGGGTTTGACTCATTAGTCCAAGGGTGAGCTGACTCGTTGGTCACTCAAAAAGTGGTTAACTCGTTGGTCCAAGGATGAGTTGACTCATTGGTCACTCAAAAAGGGGTTAACCCATTGGTCTAAGGGCGAGCTTACTCACTGGTCACTCAAAAAGGGGTTGACTCATTGGTCCAAGGGTGAGCTAACTCGCTGGTCACTTGAAAAGGGTTGACTCATTGGTCCAAGGGTGAGCTAATAGGCTGGTCCTCGAAAAGGGGTTGACTCACTGGTCCAAAGGTGAGCTGACTTGATGATCACTCGAAAAGGGTTGGCTCATTAGTCCAAGGTGAGCTGACTCGCTGGTCACTCGAAGGGTTGACTCATTGGTCCAATGGTAAGCTGACTCACTGGTCACTTGAAAAGGGGTTGACTCATTGGACTAAGGGTGAGCTGACTCGCTGGTCACTTGAAAAGGGTTGACTCATTGGTCCAAGGGTGAGCTGACTTGTTGGTCACTCGAAAAGAAGTTGACTTAATGGTCCAAGGGTGAGCTGACTCGCTGGCCACTCAAAAAGGGGTTAACTAATTGGTCCAAGGGTGAGCTAACTCATTAGTCACTAGAAAAGGGTTGACTCATTGGTCCAAGGGTGGGCTGACTCGCTAGTCACTCAAAGGGTTGACTCATTGGTCTAAGGGTGAGCTGAATCGCTGGTCACTCAAAAAGGTTGACTCATTAGTCCAAGGGTGAGCTAACTCATTGGTCACTCAAAATGGGGTTGACTCATTGGTCTGAGGGTGAGCTAACTCACTGGTCACTCAAAAAGGGTTGACTCATTGGGCTAAGGTAAGCTGACTCGCTGGTCACTCGAAGGGTTGACTCATTGGTCTAAGGGTAAGCTGACTCACTGGTCACTCGAAAAGGGATTGACTCATTGGTCCAAGGATGAGCTGACTCGCTAGTCACTCAAAAAGGTTTGACTCATTGACTCGCTTGTCACTTGAAAAGGGGTTGACTCATTAGGCCAAGGGTGGGCTAACTCGCTGGTCACTCAAAGGGTTGTGTATTTTGGCTCAAGGCCCGAGCCTAGGTAGATTCATTGCTCTTGGTTCATTTTGTCTCATGGGTTAAGCCTAGGTGGACCTACTGGTCTTGGTTTATCTTAGTTTCCTATAGCTAAGGAAATAGAATGGTATGACATACATCAATGTCATGGTTGCACGAAGGTGTGATTAGTTTCACACAATTAGGATGTTTATGATGTCAGCTTTTTAGTTTATTTATATTTAATAAACCTGCATAGGTAGCAAATGGTTAGATCTAGCCTACCACCCTTTTGACTCTATTTGGTTACTTCACTCTAAAGCCAACGGGGTACTTAACAAAGTATGTTTGGGTAAACCTATGGGGAAGTGTCTATGGTTCATCTATATATAGGTTTCGGCCTCAAGATTGGGTGCAATTTAGAGTACCCTGCGCCTTTGTGTATTGAGATCCAGTGGCCCTAAGCGCACTAAAGGAGTCATTTCCACATATAATTTACTCAAGTGGTCTTGCCCTTAAGTGACCAAGGTCCTCGTAAGTTACGCAAGGTGTGTGATTGGATCCATACCCTCAAGCCCTAAGCGAACTTAGAGATAGTTCACCAAAAGACACCCAAATTGGTTTAGGGGTAAAGAATGCAGATGCTATGCAATCCTAAAATTTGTGTAATGTAGAAGTTATCATAAATTCCTTAATTTCAAAATTTAATTTGAACAATATTTTAATTATTATGTCAAAAAAGAATTTTTTTTATAAAAATCAGGATTTCAAAAAAATAGAGATCCCCAGCGGAGTCGCCACTGTGAGCGGGCGTGGTTTTAATGGGAGCACGCGGGGTGCGGTGCGCAGGGCACATCTGATTTGGTTTGAGAAAATCCGGTTTGCTTAAATGCGATGACTTTATATAAGCCAAAAATGTGACAATGTTGAGAAATATATTCACACATTTTATTAAGAAAAGATATTTTTAAAATAAAGCATTTTTACTTTATTTAAAAAAATAAAATAGAGTCGCCACTCGGTTCAGCTCTACCTAGAATTGTGATATACTGATCCAAAATGAGATTTTTATACCGAAAAGAAAATGAGATTCTTAGTTCGGACATAACAGGTACTGATATTGTTCAAATTGTTTGGATTAATTTTGAATTTTTAGAATTTGTGGTAATTTCTGCATTGTAACGGCTTTATTTAAGAATCAAATTCAAGAAATAAAACGGGCATTATAACGGCTTAATAAATAGGAATTTGTTACTGAAATTTCGACAGAGTAACGACAGTGGTTGGGTTTTAGCCCGAAAACTCGGATAGAGTTCCCTCTCGTTCTGGATGTTTCATCCGTACATATTATAGTTTAAGTAGCTCTAGTGGCTCACTTGACCAGAGAAATGAAAATGTGCAATAATAGAATAATGAAAATGAATTTTAAAGTTGGGCTTAGAGCCAATTACCCTGAGTTTACCTTTTTGTCTGTCCAGGGTGACTTGAGAGCCAGCGCGGGACCAAAGTTGCCATAGGTTGTGATTTGGTGGAAAACAGGTTTAACCCAAGTTATGACTATAATCTTGGATTATTCCTAAAGGAAATGTAGAGTTTAATTAGTTTTTAGACCGAAGATCACTGTGGGATCTTGATCTAAAAAGACCAAAAACCGAGTTTATACCAAGTTTTGGTGATAAAGCTCGAATTTAGGAATGTTTTGACAGAGTTTCGGGGCTTTTGGGACTCCCGGAACTAAAAAAGGACATAAAGGGAATTTTGGGATTTCTAAAAAATTTCCGTCTTTTCAAAATGAGGGGGCGAGCCCCCTATATATAATAGGGAGTTAATTAGCCGGTGGGTTAATTACATAGGTAATTAGCCGGCTGGCTAATTACCTTTCTAACAAGATTTTACATCAGATCTCGTAAAATCTTTCTAGATCTCGGTAAGATTTGATTTTTTATACTGTACAGAGGTAATTACCCGGCTCGATGATTACCTAGGTTTGACCAAATTTTGACTTTTTGATTTTTTAGTAGAAAATGCTAAATCGGAGCTTCCCCGGATTGTGGATTTTTGAATTTCGGATTTTTGATAACAATTTGGTCCTTTTTGGGTGTTTTGTCTGATCACTGAACGAAATAGGCATTATTCCTCATCGGGCCTAAACGAACCTGTGCTAACACCCATATTGATCCATTTGGGTTCACTAGTATTGTCAAGGTCATTCCCCAGGCCCTGAAGGCACTGCCTCAGGTGCTATATCGGCCTTGACAAAGAGATGGTCTAAGACTACATAACTTTCCACTTGCCTATTGCGAAGGTCACTATCACCCCCTTGGATGTTTGTGCCCTGACATGATTGGATTGGAGCAAGGATGTCACCCACTTTGACGTTTGTGCGGATCAATGGCATTCTCGAGCCAAGGTTAGGGCTCAAGCAAAGAGACTTCTTAGGCTTCGTCATGGAGGGAAGGACATGCTCAAGTATAGTGATCTTTACAACTACTGGATTAGGCAGTCTAGCCCTGTAGCTGCGGCGAGGAGGGATCAGTATGCCTTGTCTTTCCTGCTAACCATCCTCTCCACCATCTTCTTCCCGGTGTACTCGAGCAACATCAACTATGATCTGCCGTCTACTATTGAGGATCTTGTCGCTATGCCAGGCAAGAACTAGTGCCGGGCTATCCTAGCATAGTTGCACTATGGGGTAGATGTTGGAGTTCGAGTTCAAGATCTGCCATCTAATCCCTATAGTAATTCTTGAACTCAATCTTTTATGCTTGAGCCTTTTATTTGAACTGCTTTACAACTGAATTTGCCTTGTTTTATAGATTTAGGCCTTTGAGCACTAGTTTATCCCCGGGCCAGGTTTGTCTGAGCAGCCTGAGATACCTCACATCATTTTAAGGTGTATGGGACCTTAGCAGCAAAAGGTCAAGACAGTAGCGGAGTATAAATAGTTCCTCCGGCAGTTACAGTCTGATCGGGCAAACTTCTTTTGCACTAAATCTATATTTTACATTTCCACAAACTATTAGTAGAAACTATATTTATGAAGTTATGATACTTATAGTTCATTTACTTTATGCAGGTCATTCAAGACCCGTTGGAGAGGATGATCATCCAAGAGAATATGGAGTGGATGCGGGCCACCGTGGCTGGTCGCCACTTTATGTTGAAGTCTTCTCTCTCCTAAGAGTGGTACTTCAGGGAGAGGGTCTGAGACTGGAGGACCAGTGTCGCTGCTGCCCCTGCTGACCTAAAGCCGCCGATAAAGTGGTCTCATATGTTGTAGGGTGTGAGAGAGGGGGTCCTCTGGGCAGAGTTGGATACTTTCTTTCGACTCCTATATCATTCGGGGAAGCAAGCTGTCAAGGAGCTCGAGGAGTTGGTTCATCCCATTCACTTTACCTCATCTAGCTCCACTCTCGTGAGGAATTCTCTACTTTAATCTTATCCTTATAATAATCTCTTAGAATATCCCATTCTGATATGGCTTTCTCTTTCAAGTGACTAAAGGATAGCTAGGGATTTCTTCTCCGTCCGGGGATTATTCCTAGCTCAGGACACACTTGCTTTAGTAAGTTTGTTTTAGCTATAAAATTTAACAAACTATGCATGATGCATGCCATGACATTTATATATGTGTACTAATCTTATAATTTTCATTGTAGACCCTATTTGCTATAGAGCGTGACAGGTCTGCCCAGGATCTAGATGCCTCTGAGGAGCGAGGTAGGTTCCTATAGGAGTAGTTGCGAATAGCCATTCCTGAGGCCAACTAGGCCAAGACACTAGAGGAAGAGTTGGAGAGGGTTAGAGCGGAGACTGCTCGGGTGAAGGCTGAAGTCGAGGTGTCGTGGGAACAGCTGGCCTATATGATTCAAGGGTAAGCAGATACCTGAGCCATTTAATTCTTTAGTAGAGGAGGATAGCTCAGTATGTCCAGTGGCACTGGTGGTCACTCAGGTGGTGAGAGCTGAGTAAGAGGTAGAGCAGCGAGAAGAGGAGATCAGTATTGCCGCTAGGAGTATAGTAGGAGCTTCGGAGACCATGGTTCCTGATCTGCCTGCTGCAGATGCTGGTGGGGTAGAGGATCATTTGATGATAGATAGGGATGACTTACTGGCGGATTTGTATTACTAGACTCAGGATGAGACCCAAGGATAGTACCCCCTAATAGCTTAGATTAGGCTGTGCTTTTCTTACTTATCTAGGTCCTTGATTGATCCTTTGCCTCGACGATATTGTTAGCTTGCCCATCTTTGATAAAGAGTTAAATTGCTGGTGAATTGACTAGTAACAAAAATCTCAAGCTTTAGATTACTGAAAGATTGACCCGACTGAGACCGATGAGTACTACCAAGATTTGGATGAGATTTGTATGCCTGTTAAGGACCCGTTTAGCTGGGAATAGGCTCAAGTTGAACTTGAGTTTGACTGGATTGCCCTTGTAAAGGCCTTTATACTATTGTTGTGCTTCTCTCTAATGAGAACCTTGTCTTGAATCTGAAAAGAGGATCCGTACGCCTTTTATAGACTTGTACAAGTTTATATGGATTCCTACACTTCTTTGCACTAACGATTTGATCGGTTAAGATTCATTCTTTGCATGTTAGGGGAATGTGTCCTTAAGGTGTCCAAATTTGGACATGGTGTAAGTTGGATGTAGATAGTGGAAGCACTTGGTGCTTTTAATTTGAGTTCTAACTTTCGCATAGATCACTTGAGGTGATGCGATCTATTGAACTGATTTTTGTATTTTTCTTTTGTCGTAACTTTTGCCTGAATTGTCCTTGTCGGCTCAATTTAGTAGACTTTTCTTTCTTGTCTTAACTTTTGCCTGAATTGTCCTTGTTGGCTCAATTTAGCAGACTTTTCTTTCTTGTCTTAACTTTTGCCTGAACTGTCCTTGGCGGCCCAGTTCAACAGACTTCCTTTTTTTTGCGTCTTAGTGGTGTCCACACTGTAACATGGTGCAACTTAGATGATGCTAATGGAAGCACTTGGTACTTTGGATGGTGTGTGCTATCGAGTAGCTTTATAGTGGGAAAAACAAACTTGAGGGATACCAACTGTGGAACATTGCTATTATAAATGCTGCTTGAAGAACAAAAGCAACTACAGAATACTAGGGTCTTTGAATTGAGTTCTAACTTTGGCATAGATCACTTGATGTGATGCAATCTATCGAACTAATTTTTTTATTTTTCTTTCTTTTATCTTAACTTTTGCCTGAACTGTCCTTGGGGGCTCAGTTCAGCAGACTTCCTTTCTTTTCTTCTTCTTTTATTGACTTTTGCCTGAACTATCGTTGGCAGCTTAGTTCAACAGACTTTCTTTCTTTTCTTCTTTTTTCTTGACTTTTGCTCGAACTATCCTTGGCGGCTCAGTTCAGCAGATTTTTTTCGACTTTTGCATAAACCTTATTTCTTTTATGGTTTATCGATATTTTGTCCTTTGCTGAATAATACGCGTAGTACAGATAATAACAAAGAGCACAAAATGTAGAGAATAAACTAATGTTCACGTAGTTGCGATTATTTCACCTAAAGACATGCATGCATTCATAAGACCAACGTTGTTAGCAAATAATAACATGTTCATCAATAAAATTAAATTTAAGTGCATAGGCAATGGTAATAGTTTCCAATGGTTAACCCTTACCTACTTTTTGGTCCTTTTACAGATTTTCCAGAAAGCAACTGACGTTTTTCTCTCGATGCCCTAACTTTTGCCTAAGTCGCCCTTTTCCGGGTTTCAACTTCGTGGGATTTATTTGCGTTGGGGTACCCTAACTTTTGCCTAACCGATTTCTGGAATATCAATCAGCGAGTTGCACCCTAATTTTTGTCTGAGCAATAGAATACCACTAGCCGGGTGATTTATTATATTTTTCTTTTGTGATGTGCTTTTTTGTGATTTATTCCTTTTAACCTAAACATGATAGCGCTTAAGCCTATCTTAATTTACTAGATTCACGAACTCATTTCCATCCATGTTCATGGGCTTAATTCCTCCCTTGCCAAGGATTTTCTTAACCTTGAATGGTCCTTCCTAAATAGGCCTCAACTTTCCCTTAACATCAGTGTTGACTTGGCATAGCTATTTGAGAACCAGATCACCTGCCTTGAGGGGTTGCTTTGGGTATCTGACTTTATTGTTGTGAGCTTGGGCCATTTAGTGTTAGAATGGATATGTTTTTCTCTTTTATGAAAGAAGGAGGTCATGTCATTGTGGGGAAGGTTTGGGATTATTATGTAGGGTAAGGGGTGTAAGGTATCGATGACATGTGGGTCTCCTTTGGAGCTTGTGTGAGAGGTAGGGCCCACTAGGGGTTGGTCGGATTTAGGCGTGACAAAACATTTTTTAGTTAAAGTTTGCATAATAAGCCGATTTTAATGAATAAAAGAATCGAGACCCAAATCTCGATACAAATGATAAAGCCGCCACCCAAGTTGTCTACTTGGAAAAGAGTTTTGGTATGGTTCCCTTTGGGCGGGAGACTCATACCTATTGGATCAGAGATTTGGGTATCGGATGAATCACTTATTTCTTATTTAGTTGGTTCAAAATTACTTTCACGGCGTAAAACCGTTTTTATTTTCATCATTTAGGGAATTATCACAGAAATCCTTTTTCTACACTCTTTCATACTTGTTACATACATTTACATATTACAATAAAGCACAAGAAATAAATAGGGGGATAAAAATTACAACCAGGGGAAAAATGGGGGAATTACAAGAGAACCTATACATTTGTTTTAAGTCATAAAACAAAACAAAAATAAATTCCCATGCATCCACAAAAGATTAGCATACTTTATAGCACATCATAAGTAAGCATTTTATTATGAAAAAAGGGATTATGTTAGTGTGGCAGTTTTACAACGATAGTGCCCCGACGGCTTCTAGGATCAGAGAGAAATAACTAATATTTAATGTCTTTTGTTATGAAAACACATTTTAACTTTTATGGGTTGATTTACCGAATTATTAGTGAAAATGATTGCATGGTAAATGGTGACTTGGATTGATTTTTAACCAGTTTAAAATGAGTTCTGGAATCTGCCTGGGGCTAGTACCCGTACAGGTGGATGGGACCCGTACTGCTACCAAGGAGGACCGGTACTGGAATGGTGTACCCGTACGTATCCTGTCTGGTCCATACAAAAACTTTGTTACAATTCAATTTACAGATTAACAGATCAATGGATTGGTGGCAGAAAGATAAAATAAAAAGGGATTTCCCTCCGTATGAGTATGGCGCAACGATCTAATATCTCGACGATACAAGGTGCCAACAAGGCTCATATGAGTTAGGACCAGACCCGAAATAAGAAATAGAAAGAGCAGATATAATAGAAGGGGAAAAAAGTAGTAACAATAATAAAATCGAATTGTCAGTCTATTTGAAACTCAGGAGCGATACTGTGAGCGGGCGGACTCTTTCGTAGGCTGCTTGTGGGGTGCAGCGTGCGGGGCGCGCTTTGGGTTTGCTGTAGTTTGAGGAAACTGCGATGTTTGGTTTGGTTTGAGAAAATCTAGTTTGGTTAAATACGGTGGATTTATAGGCCAAAAATGTGATTATATTGACAAATATATTAACACATTTCATTAGGAAAAGATATATTTTAAAATGAAGCGTTTTTACTTTAATTAAAAATAAAGTAGAGTCGCCACCTGGTTCAGCTCCACCGGGAATTGTGGTATACTGATCCAAAATGGGATTTTTATACCAAAAAGAAAGTGAGATTCTGAGTTCGGACATAATAGTTACTCATATTGTTCAAATTGTTTGGGTTAATTTTGGAATTTTGGAATTTGTGGTAATTTCAGCATTACAACGGCTTTCTTTAAGAACGAAATTCAAGAAATAAAATGGGCATTATAACGACTTGATAAATGGACAATTTCTATTGAATTTTTGGCAGAGTAATGGTAGTGCTGGGGTTTGGGCCTAGAAACTCGAATCGAGTTTCCTCACATTCTGGATGTATGTTTGTACCTGCGAGCTTATTTATACATATTATAATTTAAGTGGCACCAGTAGCTCACTAAACCAGGGAACTGGAATGCGATATGTAATAATAAAGCAATAAAAATGTGTTTTCATGAATTTGAAAGTTGGGCTTAGAGCCAATTACCCTCAGTTACCTTTTGTTTTGTCTAGGATGACTTGAGAGCCGGTGCAAGACTGAAGTTGCCAAAGATTGTGATTTTGTTGGAAAATAGATTTAACCCAAGTTTTAGCTATAATCTTGGATTATTTCAAAAGGAAATATAAGGTTAAAGCCGTATTTAGACTAAAGATCACTGTGAGATCTTAATCTAAACAAACTAGAGACTGAGCTTCTACCGAGTGTATGTGATAGAGCTCAGATCTAGGAGTGTTTTGAAAGAGTTTTGGGGCTTTTGGGATTCCTAGAACTGAAAAAGGACACAAAGGTAATTTTAGGATTTTTACAAGATTTACGTCTGTTGAAAATGAGGAGGGGGGTGACCCCGTATTTAAAATAGGGAGGTAATTAGCCAGTGGGCTAATTATATAGGTAATTCGTCGGCGGGCTAGTTACCTATCTGACAAGATTTTACATCAGATCCCGTAAAATCTTGCCAGATCTCGATAAGATTTGATTTTTTTACTATAGATCGATAAATAGCCGGCGGGCTGATTACCAATGTTTGACCAAACTGTGAATTTTTGATTTTTCAGTAGAAAATGCTAAATCGGAGCTTTCCTAGAATGTGGATTTTCAATTTTGGATTCTGGATGATAATTCGGTCCTTTTTAGCTGATCATTGAACAAAATAGGAATTATTCCTCATCGGGCGGACCGTGCTGACAGTTTGCCCCTCGCGTACAAAACTATTTCTCACCATTGAGTTGGGCATTGTCTTGCCACTGTTGAGCAGTTTTCCTCACCATCGGGTTTGGCACTGTCTTGCCACCTTTGAGCAGTTTGTCTCACCATCGTGTGTGGCACTATCAGCACACCATTGAGCAGTTTCCTCACCATCGAGTGTGGCACTGTCAGCCACCATTGACCTAGTATTGCAATTTCTTGCAAAATACACGCTGTCTTGGTGCTCCATGTCGCAAGCACAATACATGACACTATAAAACTTGATACTACTTGACTTGACATGGCACTGAATGTTATTGAAATAAATTGACATGACACCACATGTCATCAACATAAATTATGAAGATCTCGCTAGATCTAAGTTTGGCTATGATGTGTCGGGCTAAAGATCTCACTAGATTAAAGGTTCAGCTATGATATGCCTTGGTAAAGATCCCACTGGATTAAAGGGTCGGCTATGATGTGCTTGTAGTTTAATTTTGAAGCATTCTTATTTAATGATGCATGTGATGTAGTACATTTACTGACGTATGATGAGTTGTGCAAGTGCATGACGCATTAAGTTGGCATTTGCCCCTAGTCAAATTTGGAGGATGCATCACTCAGTAGCTTTTCATTGCTGAGGAAATGTAAAATGTCGTGATCAGCCTTCTCATCTGGGAGGAAGTACTATCAAATAGGGTGATCAGTTCTCTCTATTGGGAGGAGAACTGTTGAATTTCGTGATCAATTCTCTCTACTAGGAGGAGAACTATCGAAATTGTTGATCAATTGTTTCTACTAGGAGAAGAACTGTTGAATTTAGTGATCAATTATCTCTATTGGGAGGAGATCTGTCGAATTTGTTGATTAATTCTCTCTACTAGGAGGAGAACTATCAAATTTGGTGATCAATTCTCTCTATAGGGAGGAGAACTATCAAATTTGGTGATCAATTCTCTCTTTTAAGAACTGTCGAATTTGTCTTGAATGATTGATTTATTGTCTATGTCGTTGGGTAGCCAATATTTTGGTGACTTTGGAGTATAGCATTACTGTGTTTTGATTGTTGAAGCATTTTCTCAAATGCCTCTTGTCTGAGCTGATTTTGTATTATGTTGCATTTGTTGGTGACTAACAATGTCTACTTGGTGACCTATTGCCTTTGCACTTGTAAAAATGTAATATGCATGTAATGCGTAATGCATGTTATGTTTATGCATTGCATTTTGTTCTTGCAAGATAAAATTTACAATTGTTGGATGACATATGCTTGATTGGTTCTCAATAGTATTCTTTTGTACTATTTACTTCTTGGTTTGGTCATTCTCAGTGATGATGAAAATTTGATCTCGGGTTGGAGCCCTAGATGTAGGCATTCTAGCTTCAAGGGATGAGCTTGTCATTTTCATTGTACTTGTGTGCGCTTTGCATCCATTTCACTCTAATCGTTGGGCTGGCCGTGCACTTGACTACTTGAACAAGGAAAGGTTTCTGGTCCTTCTCAGATTTAATGAATTCCTGAGTTGTGAAACTTTTGCCCCTAGTGGCATATAGCACGAGCCTCAGCAGGTAAACTCCAGTTGGTTGGACTAATAAAGGTTAGATTTTATTCTTTTGACTGACCGTGCAGATAGAATGGCATGCATCAACAGTTCTCAGAATTCTTGTGTAGCTGAGTTCAAGAAGATTGTCTTCTCACATTATGGAGATGTAGGAGATTCTTACGCTCATGTTCATGAAGAATATTGCTCCTGTGCTTGTTGTCATTCGACGAGTCATTGCGATAAATGACTTTGATTGTGCTAGCATGCAGAGGTTATGCCCCAATTTTTGCCTGAACCGAAGCACAGCGGGCCCTTTTTATTTTGTTTTTCTAACCCTAATTTTTGCATAAACCGCCTTTTTAGGTTTTCGATTTATTGGGTTGCCTTAACTTTTGCCTGGACCGCCATTTCGGGTTTCCAATCGAACATGCTTTTTTTTTCTTTTTGAATTTTTTTTTCATGCGATGTATAAACAAGAGCGCTTACATGAATGTTTCTTTTGACAATTATGTGTATTCATTAAGTGCAGACATTTAACAATTCAACAAAATGACACATCAGCCAAAGAAATATTTTTAGGCACAAAAGTTTGGTATGCATTCCCAAGAACTTTCTCTTGTTATCAATGGTCCTTTTAAGGTTTTACCGATTGATTTCTCTCTTTCTTTTGTCTTTATTTTTTTCCTAAAAGCCCTCACTAGCTTTTAGCAGACACATTTTTTGTTTATGTGGTATTGCCTGAGCCTGTTCTCTTTCGAGGGGCTCATGAACTTGTTTCGTCTGATGTCCCTGATGTGTAACATTCCTTTTATGGGAATCTATTTCACTATATGGGGTCTCCTTGGGTGGAATTTACCCCTTGCATCAGCATGTATTACTTTCATTTGATTTAGGATCAATTCCCCTAATTTTTACTTTGTTAGTTATTTTTGTTGTCCTAGTCATCCTTTGTACACGCACGTTTGCGTGTCTCAATGTTGGTTCTCTTTGGTAGAGGAAGGATATATCATTACAATAATGTCATGCCCCAGGTTCAGACACTTTCATACATTTGTTCGGAGATATTCCATTTGCTAGATATTTCTGGCTGATTTGACTTTGTTCGTGTGTGTTCTATAAGATCCTTATCAACCTTCATACTTCTTGTCGAGTAGCACATCATAAGGAAAATCAAATCTTTAGAGACTAGTCTCGTCAAATCTATTGGTTTGGTTTTCCTTACGGTTGTGTCATTGATGAGGTCCTTTCATCATTATCCTAGAGTTACTTGGGAGTCCTCCATATGATTTTTCTTGTGTGGCATAGAGTAGATTTCGTCTAGATTGCTTTGAGGCATGGTTCGAGTGATTTTCTTTCTCGATTCTATTTGGTGAATTAACTGTTGACTTGAGTAGATTCTCTGATGATCTTTTCTTCATTTACCCCTACGAGTAGTAAGGACATTGCATTGTTGGACATGCTTGATTGAATCAGGCAAAGGCATCTACGTGATTTTATTGTTTTCTTTTTCTTTCTTTCTCTTTTACAGAAGTCAAGTTATTTGAAATAGATACCATTTCTGGGTTTGTCAATTGTTCCTAAATTTATTTCCTTAATTGGAGTGTCATGAATGTTGAATATGTCAAATGTATGCTGTAATGAATACATGGAATCATTAGAAAAAACATTGCATATGCAAGGTGATTTATTCATAATATTAGCCATTACATTATTTAGTTTGAAAGCACTAGATATAAAAGCAAAAGAACAATCTTTATTTTTTAGCATAGCTCCCAACATTAAAGATGCACATGATTGATGAGTTAAAATGTGGGACTTAGAGTCCAAACATCAGCTTGTCAACTATTTCACATTCCTCTTGCAGTTCTTTCTGGACGTCGCAGTCCTCAGGTACACTTTCTTTTTTACTCTGGAGCTACAAAATATCTTCCGCTGCTTGATCATTAATCTTGATTGGACCAGCTTGGGAAACTTGAGTTAAGGTTTGAATTGCTTTTCCCTTAGTTAAAACCCTTTCTTTCATAGAAAGTCTTGTTGAAATCCATGCTTGTCCCGAATGGGATGAAGAGTTGAGTGTACAAGGTTCTCTCATCATTCCTTCACTTATCAGTTGTTTGATATCATGCAGTAGGTGGGTGCATTCATTAGTTTGATGTCCCTTGACAACATGATAGGTACAGAAGTTATCCTTATATATTTCGTTTGGCTTTTAGTAAAGTTTCAAGCTTTGAAGTAGACCAGCAGTTCTACACTTGGAAAATAACTTTGCCAATGATTCCTTCCACGGGGATATCCCATGTATGATTGGTTGATTAGGAATAGCTTCAATTATTTTTGGAACATCATCCCCAATAGGCAGATCATTTTTATTTTGGCTTCGATTCGATAGAGGTATGCCAATGGTTGATCATCCAATATTTTCCATATTTTGACTCTTCGTCTGGTTGACATGGTGAGGTTGGATATGTTTCCTCCTTGCAGTATGGGCATTAGGTATTATGGAAAGCCTTTTTGTAATTGCATCATCAATCATTTTCAAGAATGTATCTGACTCCAGAAAGTCTTTCACGGCTTTGGATACTGCTTCTACAATGATTTTATCTTGGTCATGATTATCCATTTTATTTATAGAGAAGATGTCGATCAACTCGATTATTCTTTGAAGAAATGTTGTTATATGTGGAACATAAAACCCAATGATATAATGTTAATAACAAACTGCCTTGCCTAACCATCTTGAGTGATAATGTTTTAGTTAAAGTTAGTCACAAATTTTTTTAGGAGTGATGCATATAAAACATTAGCCACATATGATGCGGGATGGTTTAACTGATGATATGGATTATCTTTACATGTTTAGGTATGAGATTAATGATATGAGGGAAAGAATGATTGGTCAGATATGATGAATGAATTCACAAGAATGAGCTTTTGATGCTTGAATGTAATGTGTGCATGCATTTGTATATGGTGAATTGGAGAGAAGTTAGATATTCGAGGTTGGTCTATCTCTCTCTCTCTCATTTAGGCTAAGTCCAATTGGGATAAATGCAAGACTATGGTTAACAACCTAGAGATACTAATGGTGTGTGTATTCTGGGTACCTACAGGATCGGGGCTAGCATCTTAATAAGCATAACATAGTGTAATGTGACACAACATGTCGTAAGCATAACACAAGATGACATGATTCTGCATGTCAAAGCATGGCATGGTAAATCAAAATACAACACAATGCTGCACGTCTAGAGTATAACTAAACCTAACATGTCACTGCACGTCAAAATGGAAATATAGCGTGACATGACACTACATGATAAAATAGAAATATAGTGTGACATGACACTACATGTCAAAATGGAAATGTGACATGACCCTACATGTCAAAACATGACATGGCACTACATATCATAAGCTCAGGGTTTAGATGGCATTATATGTTATACATATGGATACATGGCACTACATGTTATAAGTACAAAGTTATATGGCACTACATGTTATAAGTACAAAGTTACATGGCACTACATGTTATAATTATAGAATGCATGTTATAGACTAAACTTAACATAGTACAACATGTCGGGTCTTGGCTATAACCCTAATGAATATATTTGATTGTGTAGGATCTTAGAGGTACCGGAAAAAGGGCGCTAAACATCAATGGATCATTCATCTAGAGAGTGGTTTTAACATTCATAGAGTATTTAACAATGGTCAGGTATTCGAGGATACCGAATAGGGTTGTGAATCTCGATATTCAGGGAATATCAAATGAGATCGGGTGGTCATATATAGTGACGGGGTCTAATTGGGTTATTTGCTATATTCGTAAAATGTACAAATTCGAGTGTCTTTCAGGGAAAGTATAACTTAAGGAAGCACCATTTTAGCAATGCGCTGAGATTGGGGTCATCTAAGATGCCCCTAAGGTAAGACTTGTTTCGTTCATTCAAGGGATGCCAAAAAGGTTGTGTCGCACTGGACATTGATTCGACAATCGCTATGTCACCTTGGTTTGGGTAAGATTTGGTCATTCGGGGAATGTAAAAAAGGGTTGCACCTCGATGGGTATCATTTCAGCAATTACTATGTTACCTAGGTGTTAAATATTCGTGGAATATTTCATAAAAGTTAAGCATTCGAGAAATGTATAACAAAAGGGGTAAGTCTTTGATACTCATAATATCAAGCTTGGTCAAGCATCACTTTAAGTGTCAAGTTTTGGTTGAGTTTTCTTTCGTGGAAAGCATAACTCAAAATTGTGTCATTCTAGGAATACACAAAAGTCAGGGTCATGTAGAATGCCCCTAGGCATTTCGGCCAAGTCACTATAGGAATGTCTTAGCTATTGTATCTCGCTGGACATCAATTAGCAATCACTATATCACCTTAATTCTTGGAAAAGCCTTGGTCATTCAGGGAATGCCAAACAAGTCTGTGGTACTTAATTTGGTAATCATGGGGTTACTTAGTTTTAGTCATTTGGGGAATGCCAAAAGGTTTAGGCTTTGCAGTCAGGTTTTAGACCACTCAATGGTCGGGATCAGATGGCTCGCTGGTCAGGATTAGATGACTCGCTGGTCGGGGCTTGATGACTTACTAGTCTAATTTTTTTCAACTCATTGCTCGAGTTTGAATTGACTTAGGGATTGAAGGTGACTTTATTAGTTAGGTGACTCACTGGTTTTATTGACTCGCTAGTTAGGTTTTGGAATGACTTTAATAGTTGAGTGACTCGTTGGCCTGGTTTTAGGATGACTTTAATAGTCAGGCAACTTGAAGGCTTTGTTTAGAATCGTCTTATGATCTGGTGGGTTAACGTGCTAGTCACCCGTAGGTTGACTCATTGGTCCAAGGTGAGATGACTTGCTGGTCACTCGAAACATTGACTTAGTCATCAAGGGTGAGTAGACTTACTAAGAACTCAATGGGTTGACTCATTGGTCCAAGGGTAAGCTAACGCGCTAGTCACTTGAATAGGGTTGACTCATTGGTCCAAGGGCGAGCTGACTTGCTAGTCACTCGAAGGGGGTTGAGTCATTGGTCCAAGGGTGAGCTGACTTACTGGTCACTAGAAAGGGGGTTGACTCATTGGCCCATGGGGTGAGTTGACACTAGGGTCACTCAAAGGGGTTTTGACTCATTCGTCCAAGGGGTGAGCTGACACTAGGGTCACTCAAAGGGTTTTGACTCATTGGTCCAAGGGTTGAGCTAACACTAGGGTCACTCAAAGGGTTTTGACTCACTGGTCTAAGGGTTGAGCTGATTCTAGGGTCACTCAAAGGGTTTTAACTCATTAGTCTAAGGGGTGAGCTGACACTAGGGTCACTCAAAGGGTTTTGACTCACTGGTCTAATGGGTGAGCTGACACTAGGGTCACTCAAAGGGGTTTTAACTCATTGGTCCAAGGGTCAAGCTAACACGTGGGTCACTTAAAAGGGTTTTGACTCACTAGTCCAAGGGTTGGGCTAACACTAGGGTCACTCAAAGGGATTTTGACTCATTGGTCCAAGGGGTGAGCTGATACTAGGGTCACTCGAAGGGTTTTGACTCATTGGTCCAAGGGGTGAGCTGGCACGAAGGTCACTCAAAGGATTTTGACTCATTGATCCAAGGATGAGCTGACTCTGGGGTCACTCAAAGGGGTTTTAACTCATTAGTCCAAGGATGAGCTGACTCTAAGGTCTCTAGAAGGGGTTTTGACTCATTGTCCAAGTATAAGCTGACTCTAGGGTCACTCGAAGGGGTTTTAACTCATTGGTCTAAGGGTTGAGCT
Source organism: Euphorbia pulcherrima (assembly GCA_947683365.1). NCBI lineage: Eukaryota > Viridiplantae > Streptophyta > Magnoliopsida > Malpighiales > Euphorbiaceae > Euphorbia > Euphorbia pulcherrima. Next base: position 49,841,440 of record CANTUS010000001.1, on the reverse strand, counting down.
GACACAGGGGTTACTTAAAAGGGTTTTGATATCTTTCGACTCATGGGTTGAGCCTAGCTTGATTTACTGGTCTTGATTATTTTGGCTCACGGGTTGAGCCTGTGTGGACTCATTGGTCAGGGTTCATTTCGGCTCATGGGCTGAGCCTAGGTGGACTCACTGGTCTTTATTATTTTGGCTCACGAGTTGAGCCTAGGTGGACTCACTAGTCTTGGTTCATTTTGGCTCATGGGCCGAGCGAAGGTGGACTCACTGGTCTCGGCTAATTTTAGCTCATGGGCTGAGCGTAGATGGACTCACTGGTCTTGGTTCATTTAGGCTCATGGGTTGATCCTAGGTGGACTCACTGGTCTTGGTTCATTTGAGCTCAAGAGCTGAGCCTAGGTGGACTCACTGGTCTCAACTAATTTTAGCTCATAGGTTGAGCTTAGGTGGACTCACTAGTCTTGGTTCATTTCGATTCATGGGCTGAGTCTAGGTGGACTCACTGGTCTTGGTTGATTTAGGCTCATGGGTTGAGCCTAGGTGGACTCACTGGTCTTGGTTCATTTCAGCTCAAGGGCTGAGCCTAGGTGGACTCACTGGTCTCAACTAATTTTAGCTCATAGGCTGAGCTTAGGTGGACTCACTAGTCTTGGTTCATTTCAGTTCATGGGCTGAGCCTACGTGGACTCACTAGTCTCGATTCATTTTGGCTCATGGGCTGAGCCTACGTGGACTCACTAGTCTTGGTTCATTTCGGCTCATGGGCTGAGCCTAGGTGGACTCACTGGTCTGGACTAATTTTGGCTCATGGGCTGAGCCTAGGTGGACTGACTGCTCTCGGTTCATTTTGGCTCATGGGCTGAGCCTAGGTGGACTCACTAGTCTTGACTAATTTCATCTCATGGGCTGAGCCTATGTGGACTCACTAGTCTCAGTTAATGAAATAGCATGGCATACATTAATGTCATGGCTGCACAAACATGTAGTGAGTTTTCACACAATCATAATGTTCATGATGTCCGTTTTCAGTTTATTTATATTTAATAAACCTACACAGGTAGCAAACGGTTAGATCGTGCCTACCGCTCTTTTAACTCCATTGGGTTACTTCGCTTTGAAGCCAACAGCGGACTTAGCAAAGTCTACTCACCTACACACAAGGTTTTTCGGGTAAACATATGAGAAAGTGTCTATGTTTCATCTATATGTGAGTTTCAGTCTCAGGATTAGGTGCGATTTTGGGGTACCTTACGCCTTTATATACCGAGTCCCAGTGGCCCTAAGCGACCCAAACGAAACTTTTCCACATATAATATACGTAGGTAGTCTTGCCCGTAAGCATACAAGGTCCTCATACATTACGCAAGGTGTGTGATCAGATCCATATCCCTCAAGCCCTAAGTGAACTTGGAGATACTTCACCAAAAGACACCTAAATTGTTTTAGGGGTAAAGAATGAAGATGCTATACAGCCCTAAAATTTGTGTAATGTAGAAGTTACCACAAATTCCTTAGTTCTAAAATTTAATTTGAACAATATTTTAATTATTATGTAAAAAAAGAATTTTTTTAAGAATCAGGTTTTTATAAAAACAATTTATATCCCCAGCGGAGTCGCCACTGCGAGCGACCGGACGTTTTCACCGGTTGCGCGCGGGGTACGGCACGTGGGGCGCGATTTGGGTTTGATGCAGTTTGAGGAAACCGCGGCGTTTGGTCTGGTTTGAGAAAATCCAGTTTGGTTAAATGCGGTGGCTTTATAGGTCAAAAATGTGATTATATTAAGAAATATATTAATACATTTCATTATGAAAAGATATTTTTAAAATAAAGCATTTTTACTTTATTTAAAAATTAAATAGAGTCACCACCCGGTTCAGCTCCATCGGAAATTGTGGTATACTGATCTAAAATGGGATTTTTATACCAAAAAGAAAGTGAGATTCCGAGTTCGGACATAATAGTTACTCATATTGTTCAAATTATTTGGGTTAATTTTAGAAATTTGAAATTTGTGGTAATTTCAACATTACAACGGCTTTATTTAAGAATTAAATTCAAGAAATAAAATGGGCATTATAACGGCTTAATAAACGGACATTTTTTATCGAATTTTAGGTAGAGTAATGACAGCGTTGGGGTCTAGGCCTGGAAACTGGGATAGAGTTTCCTCACATTCCGGATGTATGTCTGTACCTGTGAGCTTATTTACACATATTATAATTTAAGTGGCACCAGTGGCTCACTTAACCAGAGAAATGGAATGCGATATGTAATAATAAAGCAACAAAAATGTGTTTTAATGAATTTGAAAGTTGGGCTTAGAGCCAATTACCCTCAGTTACCTTTTCATTTGTCCAGGATGACGTGAGAGCCGGTGCAGGACCAAAGTTGTCAAAGTTTGTGATTTTGTTGGAAAATAGATTTATCCCAAGTTATGACTATAATCTCGGATTATTTCTATGGGAAATATAAGGTTAAAGTCATTTTTAAACCAAGATCAGTATGAGATCTTCATCTAAAAAGATCGGAGACTGAGCTTATACCGAGTGTCGGTGATAGAGCTCTGATCTGGGAGTGTTTTGATAGAGTTTCGGGGCTTTTGGGATTCCCAGAACTGAAAAAGGACAAAAAGGTAATTTTGGGATTTTTACAAAATGTACGTCTGTTGAAAATGAGGGGGGGTGACCCCATATTTATAATAGGGAGGTAATTAGTGGGCTAATTACCTATCTGACAAGATTTTAAATCAGATCCTGTAAAATCTTATCGGATCTCGGTAAGATTTGATTTTTTTTATCGTAGATCGGTAAATAACAGGCGGGCTGATTACCTATGTTTGACCAAACTTTGAATTTTTTTGTTTTTCAATTGGAAATGATAAATCAGAGCTTTCCTAAAATATGGATTTTGGAATTTTGGATACTCGATGAAAATTTAGTCCTTTTTAGCACATTTGTCTAATCACTGAACGAAATAGGCATTATTCCACATCGCGCGAAGCAAACAGTGCTAACAGCTACCTTTGCGGTGTGAATCCACTTTGAGGTGATCCCTTTACTGTTGAGAGAGTCCGGCCAAAGTAGATGGTGAAATAGGACTATTTAGGTGAGTATTTGTGTGAACAAAACCTCCCCTAAATCCTAATGAATGAACTTAGGAATGAATAAAATGTGGACAAAACCTCAAATGATGGGTTTTCTCCCTATTCTATACCTCCTATACCCCCACTATACCTTTTCTATACCTATAGAAATTGCTAGAACTTTTACTATAATTTTTCTATAGTTTTTCTTCTAATCTAAATGTATGTTATAAAATGAAGGGAAATGCCCTATTTTTAAGCTGAAAGTTAGGTCTGAATGTAATAACCCACATTCAAGACCTGCCTTTTCCCGAAAATGGTAAGGATTACTTCTAAAACAGGTTGATTAGGCAATTAGAGGACCCGTAGAGGTGGGGCCCACCCATATGGGTACTAGGAGAACCGTACGGTCCCCGTCATACATATGGAAGGTAATCCCCGTACGGGTCTGTCAGTGGATCCGTACCACTAAATAGAACCCATAAGGGTACCTAAGGGCAGAGTAGGTCTCCGAACTTTGGCCAAACTCAACTCTGTAGTAGTAGGAATACCTCTAATGGACAACACATGAAAGATATTACATCATATAGCTCTCATCATTATTTCATGAGATGAATCATTAAAATCCAGTGCTCACAAACTGGCCCTTGTAGGATCACTATAGGTACGGATCTTTGTGATCTCATGATGTGAGAGAGGGCTTCAAAATTATACCTGGGGTGATGATATGGGTGAGTTCCTTTCTTGAGGTGAACTCCCTTCCTGCAGGGTCCCTTTCTTAAGGCGGACGAGTTTCCTTTGCTGATGCGTATCCCTTTCTTGAGGAGAATGACTTTCCTTTGCTGATGCGTATCCGTTTCTTGAGGCGGATGACTTTCCTTTACTATTGTGCATCCCTAGTGCCTTTACTGAGGAAGGTGGTGTATCCCTTTCTTAAGGCGAATCGACTCTCCTAGCTGATGGTGTACCCCTTTGCTAAGGCGGATTGACTTTTCTGGTTGATATTGCATCCCTTTCCTACGGCGGATGATTCTCCTGACTGACGTATCCCTTTCTTAAGGCTGATTGACTTTCCTGGATGATGTATCCCTTTCTTATGGCGAATGACACTTCTATTGATGGTGTATCCCTTTCCTAAGGCGGATGACTTTCCTAACTGGTGATTTATCCCTTTCCTAAGGCGGATCAACTTTCCTGACCGATGTATCCCTTTCTTATTGCAGATCGACTTTCCTGCTGGGGAATTTAAATAACCTAAAAGGCGACAATAATAAAACACCGAGTTAGTCATTATCCAACCAGACACCTCTTTATTCTTTAATGACCTTTGTGAAAACAAAAAATATTTTTGCCACTTCAATTAAGAATAAAGATGTGTGGACGAGATCACTATATGCAAGAACGGTCAGGTTTGGCCCAATTATTGCCGGTTTCTCTGCTGGAAAATGCCTTTAGGGTGGATGCCCTTAGGGTTCTTGATGATGGGATGTGCCCCTTGGCCGATTTAGCCATTGAAGGATGGGGGGATGCCCCTAGATTGGTAGGGAGATGCCCCTTGATTGATTCCATTGCTGGGAGATAGGGGGATGCCCCTTGGCTGATTCCTCTATTGGGGAATGGGGGGATGCACTGGATTGGCTGATTATTCTACTGAGAGATCGGGAGATGCCCCTGAATTGGTGGGGGGGATGCCCCTTGATTGATTCTACTGCTGAGGAATGGGGGTATGCCCCTAGATTGACTGATTTTGCTATTGGGGAATAAGGCGAAGTCCTTTAGTGAAACTTCTTCTATTGCAAAGCAAAGTGCATTTCTTCTGATGGGGAAGTCTTTCCTATGCTAGGATGGTCCTGTACACAAAAAAAATTATGATTACTGATCAATTTGATAATGGCTTACCTTGATTCTTGATTGAGTTTTACAGAAACAAAAATATTTTTGCCCCTTCAATCAAAGATCAAGCAGAGCATAGGGACTTATCCCAAATATAACTGAAATAAAGGGTTAGAGAAGAGCGGGGTTGGCCTCGAGCTTGGACTTGATGAATTTCTGGTGCTTTGTGAAACACCAGTTCAAAAATCTACCCCTATATGGCAAGAGAGGGCTTGTACGGGTGGGCCATGAACTGTATAGGTAGGGTACTTAAGACTCGGGACCCATACGGGTTGGGTGAGACCCGTATATGTCCCCGATGGGGGTTTCAAAAGGCTGATTAGTCCCCTCATATCTCGTTGTATACCAAAACTTCCCTTTTTGCAACTCCGATAATTTTTTTTCCTAGAAATCAACTAAAGATGTATAAGAAGATCCTATGGGCCGACCCCTTTTCCCTTAGACTTAAGGGCTTGACCCCGATGGGCGATTTGGGACTTTGAGAATGCCCAGTTTCCATCGGGTATGCATTTCGTGAGGGAGACTCGTTTCTGGGGCTCACTCCTATTTCTGAAGTGCCAGTAATCCCTTTCCCTGAGATCCATGCTTTAAAATTCTAGGCAATTTTACTCGATTCTCCATTTTACATTTTTGGACCTTTGAAATTCCTTGGATTTTGGCACAAATTAGGGTGTTTTAGACCTTGGAATAGAGCCTAATATAGGTAACTTTAGCCTAGGATGCTTTTAGAATAGTTTTGGATGAGCTTTGGACAAATTTGGATGCTTTTGGATTTTTGGGGAGATTTGCGTAGAGGGATTGCTTGCAGGGGTCCTGTACGGGTGAGGGGCAACCTGTACGAGTCCTATTTTTCATACAGGAGTGGCTACCCGTACGGGTCCTGTCCTTATGGACATAATGGTTGCTACTTTGATTTCTGCAATCCTTTTCTAATTTCTGGCTGGTCTACTGTATTCTAACCCTGTTAAACTATACTTCTATCTTTGTAATTCTAATATAAGATTGTGGAGGCCCTGAGCTTCTGCAAGAAATGGTGTAAGAAGATTTGTGTCCTGGGGATATGGAGTAACTGACCCACATCGATTCTTTTGGCTTCAGCGACATTATCAGGGCCATCCCTCAGGCCCCTAAGACATTGGCCCCGAATGTCGTTTCAGCTCTGACGGAGAGATGGTAAGAGATGACCCATATTTTCTACTTGCCCATTGGAGAGGTTACTATCACTCGCTCGAATGTGTGTGCCACAATGCGCCTGAAGTGGAGCTGGGATCTGGTCCACTTTGATGTTTATGCTGACCAATGGCATTCCCGGCCAGAGATCAAGGCCTATATTGCTAGACTACTTGGGCTTCGTCTGGGTGTGATGAACTAGCTCATGTATGGGGACTTGCATATTTACTGGATAAGGCAGCCGAGTCCTGTTATGGTTGATAGGAGGGACCAGTACGCCGGGTCTTTTCTACTGATATTTCTTACCACTGTCTTTTTTCCTGTGGACTCGAGCAACTTCAACTATGACTTGCTCGCTGCAGTGGAGGACCTCACTACTGTGCCAGGCAAGAACTCGTGCCGGGCCATTCTAGCACAGCTATGCTACCGGTTGGAAGTCAGAGTCCGGGGTGAGCAGTCTGAGCTCAAGATCTGCCATCTGATACTACTAGTAAATCCTGAACCGGTCTTTTGTGCTTTAATCTTTTACTTAGATCATGCTATGATTGATCCTTATTTTGTTTTGCAGATTTAGAACTTTGAGCACCGGTTCATCCCCAGGCCGCATTTGCCCATGCAGCTTGAGACACCACATATCATTTCTAGGTAGATAGGGCTTTGGCATGGCCAGCCCTTGACTATAGTGCACCACCGAGAGTTCCTATGCTAGTTGTGTTTAAATCGAGTAAACTTCTTCCCTACTAAACCTGCATTTTACATTTTAACAAACCATTAGTTGAAACTGTATTTACGAGGTTGTGATACTTGCAGTGCATTCATTTTGTACAGGTTATTCGAGACCTATGGGAGATATTAGCCATGCATGGGGCTATTGAGAGGATGCGGGCTGGCGTGGCGTGGATGACTGCCTCTTTGTCCTATAGTCACCAGTCTCCTACAAGTGGTATTTTGCTGAGCGGGTCTGAGGGTGGAGGACCAGTGCTATGGTGGAGAGACCGATCCCTCCCCCGATCCCAGCGAGCATCTTCTGGCCTCATCTCATGCTAGGGACCGAACAGGGGCTATACTTATTAGGTGAGAGGGCTCACGTATTGTCTGTGGAGGGTTCTTATGTTGTGTTTGTTGATTCTTCCCTTCTTCCTCCTTGTGGGAGGATCCACCATGAGGATGTCCCTCTCGAGTTTCACTAGAGCGACGGTGAGGATAACGACGAGGAGGGTGGACCGATAGGTGACCGTGGGGGTCCATCCATAGTTCAGGTTTGCTACCCCTTCTTCTCAGGTATGCATCTAACTTAGCCTTTATGAATTCTTCACTACTTTCTGAAATTGACTATGATTTTTAATCTCATTCTATGTTGTTACAGCCTCCCGCTTCCACGTGCAAGAGATCTGCTACTACTGCTATTGTTGCCTTGAGCTAACGGTGAAGCGATCTTGGGCTTTCGGATCTATGAGGGAGGGCATCCTCCAAGCTAAGCTAGATACTTTCTTTTGACTCGTCGACCATTCAGGGAAGCGATCTGTCAAGGAGCTCAAGGAGTTGGTCTAGCCTATTGGTTTCACTCCCTCCAACTCTACTCATGTAAAGAATCCTTTATCTTAGCATTCATCTATTACTGCTGTGATTGTTTTGAATATCCTGTCGTAATGTGACCTTTTCCTTTTAGGTGACCATCTCTGAGGCTGAGAGGATTGCCAGGGGCTACTTTTCAGTGTGGGATCTACTATTGGCCCAGGATGCACTAGCTTTGGTAAGTCTCTTTTTCCTGTAAAATTTTGCAAACTATACATGCATGCTCTAACATTTATATATGTACTGATCTAATGATTTGCATTGCAGACCCTGCTGGCCATGGAGCGCAACAAGTTTACCCAGGACTTAGATGCTTTAGAGGAGAGGGCCCGGTTCTTAGAGTAGCATCTACAGGCAGCTACCACTAAGGCTAACCAGGCTAGGGCTAAGACCGCTCGAGTGAGGGCCGAGATTGAGATGCTAAGCTGCCAGCTTGCTAGGCCGGCTGAGGATAGATAGATGCTGATTCCTTCTGATGATGAGTCTAAGGATGATCTTTCTGCATACTGGTTGACTCAGAGAGCTAGGATCAATCTTTTGAGGGTGCTGATGCTGCTGTGGCTGCTATAGGGACATTGGAGACTAGGGTCCCTACTTAGCCAGTTGTCAATACTAAGGAGGCTGAGGATCACATGACCATAGATGTGGATTACCTACTGATGGATACTTAGGACCGGACTCAGGAGGGTCACCAGGGATAGGATCCCCTAATAACTTAGGTTATGATTACTTTATGAACTACTATTACTTTTGGGCCCTACGTGGCCTGTTATGATTGTAAACTTTAGATTAGCACTTTTGACATTTTGACTTGTATGCATGCTGCCTTTCTTTGAACTGAGAGTATCGAGTATTGTTCTTTTGCAAACCCGTGTTTTATCTAGAGATTTCATAGTGAGGGGACTGAGTGATGTTCTAACTTTTAAATAGGCCATTTGATGCGAGGTGACCTATCAAATATTTATTTTTTTCTTTTTGTCCTAATTTTTGCAGGAACTATCCTTGATGGCTTAGCCCAACAGACTTTTTTCTTTTAGCTTTAACTTTTGCCTAGACCGCCCTTTAGGGTTTTCAACCTAGCAAGCTTCTTTTTCTTTCTTTTCTTTTTGCCTTAATTTTTGCCGAGACTGCCCTTTCGGGTTTTCAATCCCGCTGGTTTTTCTTTTGCTCTTGTCTTAACTTTTGCCTTGATGGCCCTTTCGAGTTTTCAATCCAGCAGACTTTTTCTGAATTTACATATGCTTGATTTCTTTAGAACTTTTCATTTCTATTGGATTACTTGTGAAAGGAATAAATAACAATGATGCGTAACATGTAGAGAAGAATTGATGTTCATATACCAGCAATTATTTCACCTAAAGACATGCATGCATTCATAAAACCAAGATTCTTAGCAAAATCATAACATGTTCATTGATGAGATTAATTTGAGTACATAGGTAATGGTAACGATTTCCAATGGTCAACCCCTACTGTCTACTGGTCTTTTATAGATTTTCTAGAAGGCATCAGACATTTTTCACTCGATGCCCTAACTTTTGCCTAAGCAGCCCAGGTTTTCAACTTAGTAAGATTTATTGCGTTAGAGTGCCCTAATTTTTACATGACTAATTTGTGGAATACCGATCAGTGGGCTGCACCCTAATTTTTGCCCGAGCAATAGAGGACTACTCGCCGGGTGATTTATTCTTTATTTCTTTTATTCTTTATGCTACTTTTTTATGATTTAGTTCTTTTAACCTAGACATGATAATGCTTGAGCCTATCTTGATATACTGGATTCACAAGCTCAGGTCCATCCATATCCATAAGCTTGATTCCTCCCTCACCCAAGATTTTCTTTACAACAAACTGCCCTTCCCAGTTAGGCCTAAACTTGCCCATAGTGTTAGTGTTGACCTAGCGTAGCTGCTTGAGAACCAAACCACCCGCTTTGAGAGGTTGCTTCAGGTATCTGACTCTGTTGTTTTAAGCTTAAGCAATGCACTATTAGTACATCTGTAGGTGGTCAAGTGCCTTAACCCGCTCTTCATCTATTGCATTCAACTGTTTATACCTGGCCCTTACCCAATCTAATTCTTGTAATTGAGCTTTGAGTGCCACCTTTAGAGACCTTACGTCTTTTTCTACTGGTAGCATAGCTGCCATTCTATATACCAAGGAGAATGGTGTCTGATCGGTGGGAGTTCTTTTATTATTCTATACCCCTAAATTGCGAATGGGAGCTTATCACTCTAATCCCTGTAGGTAGCCATTTTTTTGGACAGAATCTTCTTGATTTATTAATGATCAGCTTCCTTTTAGAACTTTTGAGTGATTTTAGGCATCTTTTGTGACCTAATATGCGCTTTCTATTCTTTTAGTAACTTGGCCCAGCCTGCTGTTGATGTTCTTATGAGTCTTCGTGGTCTTCTTTCTTGGCAAAATGTACCTTTGTACCCCTTTCTCCCATTGTAAAGAAGACGAACTAAGACTTATTATCATCATGTTTGCTAAGCACATTTATTATCTTTCTTTTATTTGGTAGGTTTTAACCATTGGATATTCAAACCATTGCGAGGTTTTCAAAGTCAACTTCGTTAATAAATATGATGATATTTCAAGAATGTTGTTGTTAGGAGTTCATGGTGCAATTAGAATGAAATACTCGAGTGAAATGTGAATGGGAGATGCATCAATTTATTCATAACACGCTAAAAAAAGAGTACTAATATTACAACTTATTCATGATATGCCTTATAGGCGACATTATTCGCATAAAAAATATTTGCAACATTAAAAATTACAATCATTTGAATCATCCTCCATAGGCGGAGGGTCTTGTTGATTGGTTTTAGAAATACTAACAGCTTAACTAGTATTTACCTGTCCTTTTTCTGCTACTGCTCTTGCTAAGTCCTTGACAACCTTGCTGATGGGATTTCCCTTTTCACCTCCCTTCCGATTCTTCCTCATAAGTACTGCTAGTGCCTTGGTGATGGACTCAATTGCATCTTTCATTTCATTTTCTTCAGCATTCCCATATACTTCCACAGAAATTAGGGTACCAATAATATAGCCTCTCTCAAAATCGTATACATCACTAAAGATCGCAAAAACAGGGACCCTTTTACCCCATACTTCAACAGGTTCTTCCTCACCCGTGAATACCTTTTGCTTGACCTCAACCCCTATCATGAGCTAGGAATAGGGTTCAGATTTATTAGCAATTGGGCGGTTCCCCAATCCAAATCTTAATGGCCATGAAAGAGGTAAAATAGGTTCCAGCATACCCTGCAGATTCTTTTCAAGCTCCTTACCTTTTACATAACCTTGCTTCATCATAATCTTTTTGATTTTAAGTGATATGTACTTTCTGATCGAAAATTTTGTATCCTGGTGAGCTATAACCACCCTAGATTCTTTTTCTTTGGCTTCCATAGATGCTATAATAGATGGTTCATCAGCTTCAATGGTTACTAGATTGCCATTGTGGTTAAGCTTAACTTTTTGATTAACCATGGAAGGGACGATTCCTAATGCATGAAGCCAAGGTTGACCCAATAATAATGAGTAGGTAATGGGAATGTTGAGAATAGTGAATAAGAATTTGGATTTCACTCCCCCCAACTATAACCTCTGCTTCAAAGACCCTAATGACACTCCTCTTTATGTTGTCATATGCCCTTATAATAGTATTGCACTTTCCTAGCATGGATTTATATAGCCCTAAGTGAGGAAGGATCTTGGTAGGGCAGAGATTGAGGGTGAAACCATCATCCACCATAACAATTGGGATAGAATGATCAAAGATTTGCTCCTTAATAATAAAAAGTGCCTTGTTATTCTTCTTCCCTTTGGCCGGGAGGTCTGACGGATAAAAGTTAATGGGTTCAAATTGATCGGTAGAAGATCTCCCAATAAGTGAAAATACTTCAACCAGAGTGGTAGAAGGTGTAGCCTTCATGCTCAATAACTTTTCTATCAGACCTTTGCGATGATCTTTAGAGTCAATGAGAAGCTGCCAAATGTTGTACTTAGCAGGGGTGACTTGCAACTGCTGGATAAGAGGGGTGATTTTCTTTTTAGTAACTACCAGAGTTTGAGTCCCAATAGCAGGCGTAAGGATTGGACCCTAATTGATATTTGGAATAACCTGAATATCTACATCTCTGCCCTTTCTTCTTTTTGGAAGAGGATCGGGAGGAATCCTCCTACTTTGGGTAATATGCAACACCCTATTTTTCATATAACTTCTCCCTTCGGAAGTTTCCGCTAATAAGGTGGGTCCTTCGTGCCCATCACTTTCCAATACATAAGCATCAATAACAATTAGCTCCAATTGAACCAACATAGCTTCCTCATCATGAATCCCCTCTAACTCGAATGCATCGATGTTAATGGGGACTAGTTCATCGGGTAAAGCCACAACTAAGTGTACCACAGGATTAGCTTGTGAGATCATATTAAAGACCTAATAGGAGGGCAATCCTAACTTGACAGCCATAATCTATTTCTCAAAATTTGGTAGGGGGTTATTCATGGTGCTAGGTTAAGCTCAGACTCTTATATCTTCCTGTCCCTAATCAAAATGCAAATAGCCTCAAGTAGGTCTCTATAAGCACCAATGCTATGCCCCTTACTGATATGATAAGCATAAAACTAATCCCGGTCTTCAGGCTTATGCAGGACATAAGTTTTAATACTCTGAAGAAAGCCAAACGCCCTCAACTTAGTGAAGATGGCAGGCAGAGATGCTTTCCAAGGGGAGATGCCGTCTTTGATGGTACGGACTGTGGCTACTTCTTCTTGCACTACCACTATTTTTGGATAGTAACTAGACTTTTATTTAGAAGCCTGGGCTAAGGCTAAAGGGTCACTCTTTTTGAACCAAGGTTTGGCCGGTACACTTGACTTCTCTAATTCCTCGATTCTTTCCCATTTTTCAACTTTTTCGAACACCTAAACATAGCTGGAGAACTTATCCATACCAAGAACCTTATGATAAGTAGGCAGGGCACCATCCATTAGCTTTACAATCATCTTAGAGAGACTTAGCCTATCTTTCAACAGAACCTAAGTGGCCATCCATCTTTCAAAATAGGGTTTAAATTTCTAATTGGGGGCTTGCTTAATGGCATCCAAATTGTGTATGTTAGTTTTAATGGTGGCATTGAAACATATTACTCGATGAAAGCTTTAGATAAAGCTTTCCAGTTTTTGGTCACCTCATCTGATAGAGTGTTGTACCATTCGATAGCAGGACCCTCCAGGGTGCAAGGGAACATTTCGGCTAGGACCTTATCACTTAACTTTTTGATTCTCATAACCCTCTAATAGGTGGTGATGAGAGATTGAGGTGGACCAGTTCCCTTATACTTCGCTATTCTAGGAATACTAAAGTTTTCAAGGACCCAGTCCTCCTCTCTAACAGTTTCAACTGATAGTGACAATGGTTGAGAGCTAGGATTGGCAGCTAGCAATATTTGAAGAAGATCACGCAATTGTGCGAACAAGGATGACCCCTCTGATTGAGTAATCACACTTAAAGGTAAACCTGTTGATTGAGGAAAGGTTGTCCCCTTAGGTGTGACCAAAAAATTAGGGGTTGGACCAGATGCCCCAAACTGAAATGAGGCAGTACAAATCCCTCACTAGGTTGAGCAAACTGACTGACAACTGGCAGAACCCCTATACCCACTGACTGGAACAATAGGCTAATTAAACTAAATGGACCCAAAGAACCCAACTGACCAAATTGATTGGAAGAATCCCTGTGAGTTCGCATAAGTGGCAGCTAAAACTGAGTGAATGGATTATGAAGAACCCTCGATACTTGATCACTAATCACTATATTCACTGCTGAACACTGATAGGTGCGCTATGGGGAGCATTAGCCATTCTCTCTTTAGCAATGATTGGTCTGATGGAGGCCAACATCTTATTATTCATTCAGCTTAAGAACTAATCACTTCCTAAGTACTATGAGATAGCATTTACGATCTCTGACCTAAACTTAGCCCTCGATGCATTTGCCTCCTCGCCACTAGCAACATTCTCAACCTCGACATCAATCTGGCCCTCTATAGTTAGGATTCGAGACAATTCCTTAAGATGGTAGGTAGAAAGATCAACCAAACTAAACTAATTGCTAGACTAAATACCCATAGATGGAGATAGAATAACCCTTAACTGAAATGGAGGAGGACATGATGGTGGAGGAGCCAGAATACGAATCAACTAGACATGAGAACATCGCCAAGCTCTTTCTCTTTAAGGTTTGGTTTTGGCTGAGGTTATTACCAAAATATCAGTACATGTATGGGATGGGTTTTGCATGCATAAATTATGATGATGCATGGTGGGGTTAATTACAAGGGTATGTAACACAACACATGCGAAGCAATCGATTCCGTCATTATTTCTCCCACCGAGTCTGAGGGTATTCTTCCTTAATCTAATCTCACACTGAAATCAGGGTACCTATAGGTTAAAATTCTAAGGCTTTTGATAAGAATGGTGTAGGGACATATTAGAAGTTTGGTGTAGAAGGTTCCCATCGTATCAAGCCTCTTTTAGAGGGAGATAGCAATGAGTGCTCCACCCACTAGAGTGTCCCCAATTCCTAGTAGCATTGGTTACACATTTGTGAGTATCACGGAAATAATAAGGCACCTTAACCTGGCCCTAGAAGAAGAGCATATCTAACGAAAGAGAGAAGGAGGTGAGAAGACAGTGTGATAATTTTCCCAGATGATGAAAACAAAAGCAGGATGAATCAAGTAAATGATTTTCAGTGCTAATCTTAATCTTTTAAGCTTTCAAAACAAACCAAGAATTTTTCCAATTAAAAGATTACTTCCCCAATAGAGTTGCCACTGTGAGGTGTTGATGATGCTTGGGTCACCATTGGCGCCCATGTGAGACGAAGGGCCCACTAGGGGTTGGTTGGATTTAGGCGTGACAAAACATTTTTTAGTTAAAGTTCGTACAATAAGCCAATTTTAATAAATAAAAGAATCTAGACCCAAATCTCGATACAAATGATAGAGTCACCACCTAAGTTGTCTACTTGGGAAAGAGTTTTGGTATGGTTCCCTCTAGGTGGGAGACTCATACCTATTGTATCAGAGAAACGGGTATCGGATGAGTCACTTATTTCTCATTTATTTGATTCAAAATTACATTCATAGAATAAAACCGTTTTTGTTTTCATCATTTAGGGAATTATAACAGAAATCCTATTTCTACACTCTTTCGTACTCGTTACATGCATTTACATATTACAATAAAGCACAAGCAATAAATGGGGGAATAAAAATTACAACTTGGGGAAAAATGGGAGAACTAAAAGAGAACCTATACATTTGTTTTAAGTTACAAAATAAAATAAAAATAAATTCCCCTGCATCTATAAAGGTTAGCATAATTTATAGCATATCCTAAGTCATGATTTTATTAGGAAAAATGTAATTATGTTAGCGTGGAAGTTTTGCAATCGATAGTGCTTGAGCGGCTACTAGGATTGGATAGAAATAACTGATCTTTAACATATTTTGTTACGTAAACACATTTTAACTTTTATAAGTTGATTTACCCAATTATTAGTGAAAATGATCGCATGGCAAATGGTGAATTGGATTGATTTTTAACCAGTTTAAAATGAGTTCTGGAATTTGCATGGGTCTGGTACCCCTACGGGTGGGTGGGAACTTTACGGCTAATAGGGAGGACCAGTATGGGTATGGTGTACCCGTATGTGTCCTATCTAGTTCAATAGAAACTTTGTTCAATTTAGTTTATAGATTCACAGATTAATTTCCCTCCGTATGAGTATGGCGCATCGATCTAATATCTCGACGATACAAGGTGCCAACAAGGCTCATACGGGTTAGAACCAAACTCAAAATAAGAAACAGAAAGAGCAGATATAATAGAAGGGGCAGAAAGTAATAACAATAATAAAATTGAAATATGTATCTCTTTGAAACTCAATAGCGTTGCCTTTATAGTGTAAGTCCACTTTGAGGTGATCCCTTTACTATTGAGAGATTCCGGCCAAAGTAGATGGTGAAATAGGACTATTTAGGTGAGTATTTATATGGATGGAACCTCCCCTAAATCCTGATGAATGAATTTAGGAATGAATAAAATGTGGACAAAACCTCAAATGATGGGTTTTCTCCCTATTTTATACCTCCTATACCCCCACTATACCTTTTCTAAACCTATAGAAATTGCTAGAACTTTTACTATAATTTCTCTATAGTTTTTCTTCTAATCTAAATGTGTGTTATGAAATGAAGGGAAAAGCTTTATCTATAGGGTGAAAGTCAGGTTTAAATGCAATAACCCGCATTCAAGTCCTACCTTTTCTCAAAAATGGTAAGAGATTACTTCTGAAAGAGGCTAATTAGGCAACCAGAGGACCCGTACGGGCCCCCTCCACATGTATGGAAGGTAATCCCCATACGATTCTGTCAGTGGATTCGTACCACTAGACAGAACCCCGTATGGGTACTTATGGGTAGACTATGTCTCTGGACTTTAGCCAAACTCAACTCAACAGTAGTAGGAACACCGCTGATGGACAACACTTTAAAGACATTGCATCATATAGCTCTCATCATCATTTTGTGAGAAGGATCGTTAAAATCCAGTGCTCACAAGGGGTCTTCTTTTTTTAAACACACAGAGAAAGCCTTTCTTAAGGGACATTTAAATGGGAATATAGTTCCAAGGGAGGTAAATAAATCGATAAGAAATGCCCATTTGTTGGATATGATGGTTTATCCTTTTGAAGATTTTGGAAGAGCATTGGATTTAAGCTTGCATTGATTTTGGATTTGCGTTGTAAGATTTCTTCCTTCAACATTTTGACGTGGAGTATGTCTTCCTTTTGGGGGGGTGGGGGGGGGGTTCTTGGTTTTCTTTCTTAGTGATGTGTATCTTCCTCCTCCCTTATGGAAAAAGATGAGGTAAGACCTAAGGCTATCATGTTTACTAAGCACTTTTCATCTCTTCTTTTTTATGGTAAGTTTTAACCATTGGAACCTTATGCCATTGTGATGTACTTAAATTCAATTTCTTTAATAAACACGATGAAATTTTTAAGAATGTTGATTTTATGAGTGCATGATATCTTTTAGAATAAAATACTCGAACATGATGTGAATGCATCAATTTATTCATGATAAGCTTTAAAAGTGGCATTGTTTGCATCAAGACACTAACAACGTTAAAAGGTTACGTCATCCTCTAAATCATCCTCCACATATAGAGGGTTTTCATCTTCTATCTTGATAGGATCCATTGGTGAACCGATAGTCTCATAATGCTGAGCTTCTACTTGTATTGTCACTAGTCCTCTTTTACAACTTGGACCGAAGGTGAAGATTGTTGAGCACTCGGACATGTGGCGAACAAATTTTTCAATTAATCACACAATTCCATAGATAAAGATGAGTTATTGGGCTGGGTATTCTCACCGAAGGGTACACCTGTTGGATGAGGGAACGCTATCCCCTTAGGCATGGCTACGCAGTTGAGACCTTGGCTAGATCCCCCAAACTGAAACACTAGCGGCACAAATATATATAGACCAACTGATAACTGGCAGAATTGTGAACCCAACTAATCAAACTAACTAGATGATGGACTACTAGGAGATGGAGGTGGAGATTCAACCCTTAGTTAAATTGAATTCTGTTGCATAGGAACTCGAATGTGGACCAAATAAACTTGAGATGGTTACTAAGCTTTGACTCTTGCTCAGATGGGAAACGAATGATCAATACATGTATGGGTTCAATTATGCATGAGGCATGTACAATGATGCATGTTGAGGTTAATATACAAAGATAGAGTGTAATAATCTCCCCAAATGATGAAGAAGACAACAGGTAGAATTAAGTAAAAGATTTTCGGTGCTCATCTTAATCTTTCAGCTTTTAAAAAACAAACCAAAATTTTGTAAGTTAAAAGACTATTATCCCCAGCAGAGTCGCCACTATAAGGTATCGATTACATGTGGGTCTCCCTTGGCACCTTGGTGAGAGGCAGGGCCTACTAGGTGCATTGGATTTAGGCGCGATTAAACCGTTTAGTTCAAGTTTGCACAATTTACCTAATTTTAATGAATAAAAGAATCGAGACCCAAATCTCAATACAAATGATAGAGCCACCACCCAAGTTGTCTACTTGGGAAAGAGTTTTGGTATAGTTCCCACTGGGCGGGAGATTCATACCTTTTGGATTGGAGATTTGGGTATCGAATGAGTCACTTATTTCTCATTTAGTTAATTCAAAATTACATTCGCCGCATAAAACCGTTTTGTTTTCATCATTTGGGGAATTATTATGGAAAACCTATTTTTCTACACTCTTTCAAAGTCATTACATGCGTTTACATATCGTAATAAAGCACAAGCAATAAATAGGGGAATAAAAATTACAACCGGGGGAAAATGGAGGAACTGCAAGAGGACCTATACATTTGTTCTAAGTTATAAAACAAAATAAAATAAATTCCCCTGCATCCAAAAAGATTAGCACAGTTTATAGCACATCATAAGCAAACATTTTATAAGGAAAAATGTGATTATCTTAGCGTGCAGTTTTGCAATCGATAGTGCCCGAACGACTTCTAGGATCAAAAAGAAATAACTGCTCTTCAGCGTATTTTGTTATTAAAAAACATTTTAACTTTTGTGGGTTGATTTACCGGATTATTAGTGAAAATGATCGCATGATAAATGCTGGGTTTTGATTGATTTTACTGATTAAAAAGGGAACTATGGGTTATTCCTGATAGCCTGTACCTGTATGGGTGGTACAGGACCTGTACAACTATTGGGGAGGATCAGTATGGGTATGGGGGACCCGTATGGGTCCTGTCTATTTCTAGGAAGAAACTCAGTTTAATTTAACAAGCAGAGTAATGGAGTAAGGTGCTAGCAAGGCTCATACGGGTTAGGACTAGACCCAAAACATGAATAAAGAGTAGATAGAATTTAATAGACAGGGAAAAATAATAAAATGATGTAGATGCGAGTCTCTTTGAAACTCAAGAGCATACCTTTACGGCTATTGGGAACTGACAGTCAGATTGAACATGCACAATAGGCATGGTGGAAATTCAAAATTTTGTCCCTGTCCCAAGGAACTCCTATTAGTTGCATATAAATTAAATAAAGCCTTAACTAAATAATACTCTACCTAAGTTAGCATGCAAAAGAGCCAGACATACCGTAATTCTAAATTATATTCTAACATAAATATTTTATACTAAGTATGTTATAACTCAAAGCTATAACCTACGTATAAAATATACTAAGCATGCAAAACAACCTAAGCATAATTATGAAGTCTAAAACGCTTAAAGAAAAAGACTTAATAATTAAACGAAAAAATGAGGACACGCCAGTTGAAGCGTGCTTTAGCAGAACTTCATTACACAAGCCTCCAAAGTAGGATAGCTCTATGAGCATCCACACGAACTCCACCAACTGAAACCTCCCAATGAGGAAGAACCAAAGAACCTTGAGCAATTGCTAGATCACTCCAAAATTCCCACCCGATAATATATATTCTGAAGATCCAAGATCCACTTAAATTTGGTGCACAGAACAATGGAGAAAGGGGGAACACTATATAGGGGGAGCTAGGGCTCCCCACATTTAATGCGCGATGGGGTAAAATCCCCATCCCTCCCTTAGCAATGCGCGGATCCAATGAGATCAGCTTGCTGCCCACGTCGACTTGACTTGCTCTGCAAGTCAGGTCATTGCCACACAAGGTAGGCTCTTGCAAGCCTGCCTTATCCCACAGGCTGGGCCTTGTGGGCTCTCTCGCAAGCCCAGCTTATGGGTTAGCAAGGGCTGCACAAGGCAGGCTCTTGTGAGGCTCTCTTGTCCCGTGGGCTGGGCCTCACGGGACTTCCCGTGAGCCTAGCTCGCGGGTGGCCTTGCTGCAGGCCAGCACAACCCCAGCTTGCGCTGCCTGTAGCCCATGAGTCCTCTTGCACTCATACGGGCTCGCGTAGGCCAGCAAAGCCTTCGGGCTTGTGAGTCCTATTAGTGAAGGGTCCAACCCTCGAATTTTGTAGTTCTAGCCTTTTCTCCATATCAAATAAATATTTATTTTATGGGCCTAATAAATTAGTTACCAGTCAAAATAAATTTCTTGGTCCAACCAAAATTAATCTAATCAATTATAATTTATTTATGACTCTAATTAATTAGTTACCTGTCAAAATAAATTCCTTGGTCTATCAAAAATTGATCTAATCAATTTTATCCGATCAAGTAATAATCCAATTATTATTTATGTTATATTATCATAATAGAATAAATCTATTAGTTCTTTACTTAGTCTAATGAAGGTCCAATGTGTGTGACCTTATAGGATCCCAAAGTTGAGCTATTAAGGCTTAACCAACCCTTGTTCTAAAGGAACCATTGGTCGATGCTCTAGACAGTGAATAGAACGCGATTACCTTAAATGATTGTAGTACGCCTCTAGCAAGGGTCTACCATCCCCCATTACTCGGAATGTCATTTATGCTTATGACTTAAACCCGGTTAATGCAATAGTTATCCAGTGCGATAAATTCCTTCCATTCTTTAATATTAGTACCATCTAGTTTATAGGGTTCGATTAAAGTGTTAACCTACTAATAGCGAGGTTGCTCCAAGCTATCCCACTAGTTTACATGTTATCGAAGTATATTGCCTTTTACCATAGTGTGTTTGACTAGAAACCATTTCTATCAAATACATACTCTGATCAGAGGTTTATGGCAATCATCACTTCAACAAGTGGCCAGGTACAACTCCTTAATATATCCGGAGCAATGGATTCTTTCCGACTACTCTGCTTACAACGTGCTGTCATCACTATACCTGCAATCACCCGTAACACCCTAAATTAATAAGTGCATAGTAATGACCTAAAGTATGGCAATAGTACCACACAAGGTAACTAGCATATCAAGTGTGAGGACAATCGTAAAGCTTATTACATGAAGATAAACACTATCACATTGATATATATACCAAGTGTTTATCTTACTGCGGTCTCCAATATATCTTCCACATATATCCATGTGTCAAACTGAAGGCACCACCTTTAGTCTTTTAGGAGATTAACTGCTTGGACCCTTTCCAAGAAAGTTGACCACATGCTAGTCCTTTCGCTCCATCAACATTCTTTCTTGATGAAACTATGACTACGGATTGTTTAGACATAATCATAATTGCACATGAAGTAGGTTCCACCAAATATAGTCCAACTATAATTTCTTTGACTTCATGCTATGATATGTCAAGGAATTTTGCATACATACATCAATGAATATATTTAAACGGCTATAATATATATACAAGCACATTGATATAAACAAAAGATTAAATGCCTTTATTGATTAAACAAATTATTCGTACTATTACATAATTAAGATATATCACCCTAATTGCCTTAAGGGCATACATCATATCCAACAAACTCCCACTTGCACTAAGGCCAATTAGCCGTATGTCTTAATCCATATGCTTTGATATGCTAGTCACGCTTGACTTGAGTCAATGGCTTTGTTAGACCATCCGTGAGGTTCTGATCAATGGGTACATATTCTATTCTTATTATCTTAGCATCAATAATCTCCCTGATTATATGATACTTTCTGGATACATGTCTATTTTTCTGATGAGACCGTGGTTCTTTTACCTGAGCTGTGGCACCCTTATTATCACAATATAAAATAATTGGATCAATAGCCTCAGGCACCACACCGAGATCACCAATAAATCCCTTTAACCAGAAAACTTCTTTTGCTGCTTCACATGCAGCAATGTATTCAAATTCCATGGTTGAATCAGCAGTAGTTTCTTGCTCGGAACTCTTCCAGCATACCGCACCTTTATTTCACACATACACAAAACCTGATTGAGACTTAAAGTTATCTTTATCAGATTGAAAATTTGCGTCAGTTTAACCTCTAATTTTGAGGTCACCTTCTCTATAAATCAAGAACTCATCCTTAGTCCTTCTCAAGTACTTAAGGATTGCCTTGACGGCCATCCAATACTTTTCACCTCGATTTGACTGATATCTGCTCATAAAGTTCAAAGCCTGAGAGACATCCGGCCTAGTACATATCATAGCATACATGATGGATCTTATTGCAGATTCATAGGGTATATCCATCATGTGTACTCTCTCCTGAGCTGTCTTCGAACACTCAGCCTTAGATAGGTTTATCCCCTTTGTCATCAGGAGATAAACTTTCTTAGAATGGTCAAGGTTGAACATATTCAATACCTTGTCTATACATGTACTTTGAGAAAGACCTAACAGCCTCTTGGATCTATCCCTGTAGATCTTTATACCAAGTATAAATGCTACTTCACTAAGGTCTTTTATGGAGAACTTTCTTAACAACCACACTTTAATGTTTTGAAGAAGAGAAATATCTTTTCCTATTAGCAGAATGTCATCAACATACAATACTAGAAAAATGACTGCACTCCCACTAACCTTGTTGTAAACTAAGGCTCATTAGCATTTAGGCAGAAATCTAGTTCCCGGATTGTCTGATCAAACCTTATATTCCAACTCCTGGATGCCTACTTAAGTCCATAAATGGATCTTTGTAGCTTACATACCTTTGTGCCATTCTGAGATGTAAAACCCTCAGGTTGTGTCATATACACATCCCGATCTAAATCCCCATTCAGGAGTGCTATTTTTACATCCATCTGCTAGATCTCATAATCGTAATGAGGAGCAATGGTGAGGAGTATCCTTATGAATTTAAGCATGGCTACCAGGGAGAAAGTTTCATCATATTTAATACCTTCCCATTGACTATAACCTTTTGCAACCAACCTTGCTTTATAGGTAATTACATTACCGTCTAGGTCTGTCTTCTTCTTGAAGACCCACTTGCACCCAATTGGTCTAACCTCTTGGGGTGCATCAACCAAATTCCAAACTTGGTTCTCGTACATGGAATCCGTTTCTGATTTCATGGCTTTTAGCCATTTATCAGCTTGGTTCATCATCCTCCATAAAATATAGTTCCTTATCATTAGTGATAATAAACCATATGTATCGGGACCCTTATAAACATGACCTGATCTCCACAATGATTGTGTTTTGATAGGTTGTTCTTAGATCACACTCTCTTGTGTATCTAGAATGGGGTCAATTAATTGATTGTGTGTTTCTTCATCTTGAACTTCTAGTTCAATATTGCACCCATTGACTTTTGCAAGTAAGTATTCCTTATCCAAAAAGTGAGCATTTCGAGACACAAATACCATTTGTGCTTCGAGTTGGTAAAATAGATATCCAATTGTTTCCTTTAGATATCCAATGAATAGACATCTGTCAACCTTGGCATTCAGCTTATCTGATGCTATCCTCTTTACCATAGTAGGATAGCCCCATACTATTTGGTGACTTAGAGATGGCTTCTTGTTACACCATCTTTTATAAGGTGTAAAATCAACTGATTTAGAGGGCACTCTATTTAAAACATAAATTATGCTCTCCAGTACGTATCCCCAAAAGGATTTACTAAGATCTGCATGGCTCATCATGGACCTAACCATATCTAATAAAGTCTAATTCCTCCTTTCTGACACTCTATTGTGTTGGTGTGTATAAGGAGGGGTCCATTGGGGAACTATCCCATTTTCCTTTAGATAATCCTGAAACTCCTGACTTAAGTATTCTTCACCTCGATCCGATCGAAGTGTTTTAATACTTTTCTCAAGTTGTTTCTCTACTTAAGCGCTAAATAGTTTGAACTTTTCAAAACTTTCAGACTTGTGATTCATCAAGCACGAATAACCATATGGTGAGTTGTCATCAATAAAGGTTATGAAGTAGGAGTATCCTCCTAGTGCCTGAACACTCATTTGAACCCACACATCAGTATGTATAAGTTCCAATGTACTCGTGGCCTGCTCACCCTTTCCATGAAAGGGTAACTTTGTCCTTTTTCCTTTTAAACAAGGTTCATAATCACCATAAGACTGCAAGTCTATTGGGCCCAAGTCTCCATACTTTATGCAACTTGGTTAAGCGATCTTTGTTTATGTGGCCTAAATGACAATGCCATAAGTAGAAGGAATTCTCATTATTTAATTTAACTTTCTTCACATTGTTTATATTGAAAAGTTCAGCTTTAGTATCAAGAATATAAATGCCACCTTTCAACATTCCATAGCCATAAAGAACATTATTCAAATGAATTTGATAATTATTATTCGAAAATAAAATATTAAATCCTTCTGCCGCTAAACACGCAACAGACATAATATTCTTAGTAATACTGGGAATGTAGTAATAGTTATTCAAAACTAAAACATGTCCACTTGGCAAAATAAGATTAAAGCTTCCTATGGCTAATGCAGCAACTCTGGCTCCATTCCCCACACTTAGGTCCATCTCCCCTTTTACAAGTCTTCTACTATTCCTTCATCCCTGCACAGAAGTACAGATATTAGAACCACAACCAGTATCTAATACGCAAGTGGATTTATGTCAAAAAGTTGCAAAGTTTTCAATTATAAACAAATTAGAAGTAGATGCCTCTGCAGGCTTCTTCTTCAAATGCTCAAAAGTAGGAGCTTTGGAATTCTTGTTCCAATGGTACGTTACATTAGTCATAGACATACTTACATGTCCTCTTCTTCCTTTTAAACCCTTTAACTACTCCTTTGGGGACAGAATCCTCCGGGCCATTTTCTGGAGAATGTTCGTTTGTAGACTCTCTTAAAACTTCATTGCTTTTGGCATCGAATTTTCTCAACGCATCAACCATTTTTGGGGAAAGTACAATCATGAACTTTGAACCAATGTTCCTTTACAAAATCAGTGTAGCTGATGGGTAAAGAATCCAACAGGATATCCAATCCTAAGGATTCACCGACCGAAGATCCCAACGATTCCAATTTCTCCAAGAAATCTCTAATCTTGTTGATGTGTGCTACAACAGTTGTCCCTTCCCTCATCTTAGAGTTTGAAAGTTCACTAGTTAATTTGAACATTTCATACCTTACCTTTTTAGGCAATCTCTTTAGATGGATCAACAAGGTTTGCAGACTCATATGATCGCACTGTGAACGTATCTCAGGATTCATAGTATCTAACAGCAAGTATAAGACATAAACTGAATCCTTAATATATTTCAACCATGCATCCTTAATAATAGCCGGTACATCAGTGCTAGGAATTTTTGTGAATGGATTTTCAAGAATGTATGCTAATTCATAATCCTTAAGGATATCCCTTACAACCTTGATCCATTCATGGTAGTTAATTGCTGCCAAAGTTTGGATGTATTTAAAACGGATTTTCAAAATGGAGTTCATATTCAACCTAAGATATAAGAAAAGAAAAGAATTTAGATATTAGTTTAAGTACATGAATTTAATATAAGGACTTTTAATTAAATACATTTTCCTACTATTTTCTTCGAAATTTACAATAGCCCATTCTATTGAATTCAGGAATTTTAGCCTAGCTAAATTTCCTAGTAGGTAGCATCTATAACTAGTCTATTACAACTCCCAATTTTTACGAGTCAAGTCATAATAGTAAGTTACAATTAGAATCCTTATTCCCAAGGGACGTGTGCTCTTATGTTAGCATCTCCTTGAATATGTCTCAGATCTGGGCCTAGCCCCCAATTTTATGATGGACTACCCCAGTTCTGTTAAGGCAGACCCTATCCCAAACTTTACAACCACTAAATGTGGACTAGAAGGAATGCTTTGCGTAGTACTTTGATAGCCCAAAGAGATCGTATTATAAATTTGAGAAAGGAAGACTACAACTTGCCTTAATATATTTACTTTGGGATTTTATTGGTGTTAAACGTCTCACCCAATCTAGGATTTGATCATATGCACAAATTATAATAACTTGTATTAATTCAGTGAATTTTAGAATTAATTTATAAGGTAAAACCGTAGGTGGGTTCAACTCTTTATTATAATTATTCCATCAACCTAGATTATATGCAAAATAATTAATACTTTTATTTTGTTATATTTATATTGCATTTCCTTTAAGCTTTTATTCAATAAATTTAATATAAATTTAATTGCCTATTTCCAAACAATTAAATAAACAAATCATTTCATACAGAAAATAATATTTAGTTCGCTTCTAACTTAATTACACACTAAATAGGCAAGCTCTAATACCACTGTTGGGAACTGGCAGTCAGATTGAACATGCATAACAAGCATGGCAAAAATTCAAGATTTTGTCCATGTCCCCAGGAACTCCTATTAGTTGCATATAAATCAAATAAAGCCTTAACTAAATAATTCTCTACCTAGGTTAGCATGCAAAAGAGCAAGACATACCATAATTCTAAATTATATTCTAGCATAAATATTTTATACTAAGTATGTTATAACTCTAAGCTATAACCTAAGCACAAAATATACTAAGCATGCAAAACAATCTAAGCATAATTATTAAGTCTAAAACACTTAAAGAAAAAGACTTAATAATTAAACAAGAAAATAAGGACGTACCAATTGAACCGTGCTTTAGCAGAACTTCATTGCACAAGCCTCCAAAGTAGGATAGCGTATATGAGTATCCACACGAACCTCGCCAACTAAAACCTCCCAATGAGGAAGAACTGAAGAACCTTGAGCAATTGCTAGATCGCTCCAAAATTCCCACCCAAAAATATATATTCTAAAGATTCAAGATCCACTTGAATTTGGTGCACAGAATAATGGAGAAAGGGGGAACAATATATAGGGGGAGCTAGGGATAGGGGGAGAAAGGGGAAACCCTATCTCGCCCTTGGAAACACGTGGATCCTATAGGATCTGCGTGCTGTCCATGCTGACCCAACTTGCTTCACAAGTCGGGTCTTGGCCACGCAAGGCAGGCTCTTGCGACCCTACCTTGTCTCGCGGGCTGGGCCTCTCGGGCTCTCCTGTGAGCCCAGCTCACGGGTTGGCAAGGGCTGCACAAGGTAGGCTCTTATGAGCCTGCCTTGTCCTGTGGCCTGGGCCTCACAGGATTTCCCTCGAGCCCAGCTCGTTGGTGGCCTTGCACTAGTGCGGGCTCGCGTAGGCCTGCAAAGCCTTTGGGCTTGCGAGTCCTATTAGCGAAGGGTCTAACCCTCAAATTTTGCAGTTCTAGCCTTTTCTCCATATCAAATAAATATTTATTTTGTGACCCTAATAAATTAGTTACCAGTCAAAATAAATTTCTTGGTCTAATCAATTATAATTTGTTTATGACTCTAATTAATTAGTTATCGGTCAAAATAAATTCCTTGGTCTATCCAAAATTGATCTAATCAATTTTAACCAATCAAGTAATAATCCAATTATTATTTATGTTATATTTTCGTTATAGAATAAATTTGTTTGTTCTTTACTTAGTCCAATGAAGGTCCAATGTGTGTGACCTTATAGGATCCCGAAGTATTGAGCTTGTAAGGCCTAACCAACCCTTGTTCTAATGGAACCATTGGCTTGACACTCTAGACCGTGAATAGAACTCGATTACCTTAAATGACTGTAGTATGCCTCTAGTAAGGGTCTACCTTCCCCTATTACTCGGAACATCATTTATGCTTATGACTTAATCCCGGTTAATGCAATAGTTATCCAGTGCGATAAATTCCTTCCATTCTTTAATATTAGTACCATCTGGTTTATAGGGTTTGATTAAAGTGTTAACCCACTAATATCAAGGTTACTTAAAGCTATCCCAATAGTTTACTTGTTATCAAAGCATATTGCCTTTTACTATAGTGTGTTTGACTAGAAACCATTTCTATCAAACACATACTCCAAGTGGCCAGGTAAAACTCCTTAATATATCTGGAGCGATGGATTCTTTCTGACTACTTAACTTACGATGTGCTGTCATCACTATAACCGCAATCACCCATAACACCCTAAATTAATGATTGCATAGTAATGACCCAAAGTATAACAATAGTACTACACAAGACAACTAGCATCTCAAGCATGAGGACATTCGCAAAGCTTATTGCATGAAGATAGACACTAACAAATTGATATATATACCAAGTGTTTATCTTACTACGGTCTCTAATATATCTCCCGAGTATATCCATGTGTCAAACTTAAGGCACCACCTTCCATCTTTTAGGAGATTAACTGCTTGGACCCTTTCCAAGAAAGTTGACCACATGCTAGTCTTTTCGCTTCATCAATATCCTTTCTTGATAAAACGATGACTAGGGATAGTTTAGACATAATCATAATTGCACATGAAGTAGGTTCCACCAAATATAGTCCAACTATAATTTCTCTAACTTCATGCTATGATATGTCAAGAACTTTTGCATATGTACATCAATGAATATATTTAAAAAGCTATAATATATATATAGGCACATTGATATAAATAAAAGATTAAATACCTTTATTGATTAAACAAATTATTCATACTATTACATAATTAAGATATATCGCCCTAATTGCCTTAAGGGCATACATCATATCCAACAACGGCGTGAATCCACTTTGAGCCGATGCCTTTGCTGTGAGAGAGTCTAGCTAAAGTAGATGATGAAATGATGATTTTAGGACTAT
Organism: Euphorbia pulcherrima; assembly: GCA_947683365.1. NCBI lineage: Eukaryota > Viridiplantae > Streptophyta > Magnoliopsida > Malpighiales > Euphorbiaceae > Euphorbia > Euphorbia pulcherrima. The sequence continues at coordinate 49,813,141 of CANTUS010000001.1, read as the reverse complement.
TTAGGCAAGTATTTGTGTAGATAGAACCTCCCTTAAATCATGATAAATGAAGCTAGGAATGAATAAAATGTGGCCAAAACCTCAAGGGATGGGTTTTCTCCCTATTTTATTCTTCCTATACCTTAACTATACCCTTTTTATTACTATAAAAACTGCTAGAATTTGTATATAGTATCTTTTCTCTATTGTGTGTGTTGTCTATGAAAAGTGGTAAAGAAAGGCCTCTATTTATAGTGGGAAATTAGGTCTGAACGCAATAAATTGGATTCAAGACCTGATTTCTCCCAAAAATAGTATGAATTACATTCCATAAAGCTTGAATAGGCAAGAAAAGGACCCGTATGGGTCCCCTCCAGGTGTATAGGGGAAATGACCCCATACGGGTCCACTGGTGGATTCATACCACCAAGCAGCACCCGAACGGGTTGCTAAGGGCAGACTAGGTCTCCAAATTTTGGGTAAACTCAACTCTACTGTGGTAGAAACACCTCTGATTGATAACACATGTAAGAGATTGCATTATCTGGTTCCCATCATTGTTTCATGAGAAGGATCATTAAAATCCAGTGCTCACATCAACGGACTTTTCTTTTCTTCTTTTTTTTGCCTTAATTTTTGCTTAGACCGCCCTTTTAGGTTTTCAACCCAGTATGCTTCCTCTTTCTTTTTCCTCTCGTCTTAACTTTTACCTTGACTGCCGTTTTGGGTTTTCAATCCAGCATACATTTTCTTTCTTTTTCTTTTGTCTTAACTTTTGCCTGGACCTCCATTTCAGGTTTTTAATCCAGCAAACATTTCCTTTCTTTTTCTTTCGTCTTAACTTTTTCCTAGACTGCCCTTTTGGGTTTTCAATCTAGTATACATTTTCTAAATTTTACATAGGTCTGATTTATTTTGTGGCCTATCGATATTTTATCTTTTATTGAATAAGGTTCGTGCACTAAAGATAACAACAAAGATGCACAAAATTCAGAGAAAAACTAATGTTCACATATTTGTAATTATTTCACTTGAAGACATGCATGCATTAGTAAGACCAAAATTCTTAGTAAACCATAACATATTCATTGATGAGATTAATTTGAGTACATAGGCAATGGTAAAAATTTCCAATGATTAACCCCTACTGCCTATCGGTCTTTTACAGATTTTCTAGAAAGCAGCTAACGTTTTTCTCTTAATGCTCTAACTTTTGCTGAAGCCTCCCTTTTTGGGTTTTAAACTTAGCGGGGCTTTATTTGCGTTGGAGTACCCTAACTTTTACCTAACTGGTTTGCGGAATACCGATCATCGAGTTACACCTTAATTTTTGCTCGAGTAGTAGAGGATCACTCGTCGGGTGATTTATTCTTTATTTCTTTTATTCTTTGTGCTACTTTTTATGATTTAATTTTTATACCCTAGACATGGTAATGCTTAAGCCTATCTTGATTCACTAGATTCACGAACTCATTTCAATCCATAGCAATAAGATTGATTCCTCCCTTGCCAAGGACTTTCATAACTACAAATTGTCCTTCCCAATTAGGCCTGAACTTACCCCTAGCATCAGAGTTGACTTGGCGCAGCTATTTGAGAACTAAATCACCTGCCTTAAGAGGCTACTTTAGGTATCTGACTCTATTGTTGTAAGCTCGAGCCATGAGTTGCTAATACATCTATAGGTGGTCAAGTACTTTGTGCTGCTTTTCATCTATTACATTCAATTGTTCATACCTAGCCCTTATCCAATCTGATTCTTTTGGCCAAGCTTCGAGAGCTACTCATAGAGACCTTACTTCCATTTCAACAGGTAATATGACTTTAATTCCATATACTAAGGAGAAAGGTGTCTGTTTAATGGGTGTTCTTACACTGGCTCTATACCCCCAAACCGCAAATAGAAGTTTATCAGCCCAATCCCTGTAGGTAGCCACTATCTTAGATAAGATCTTTTTGATAAACTTATTGGCAACCTAAACTTCCCCATTAGCTTGTGGTCTATATGGAGAAGATCTGTGATGCTCGATGTTGAACTTCTCAAATAATTCAGACATGGCCCCTTAAAACTGAACCCTATTATCGGATACCACATGGTGTGGAACCCTATATCCAGCAAAAATATGCTTCTCTATGAACTTGGCCATTTTCTTAGCGGTAATACTGGTGAAAGTTTCGACCTCAACCCATTTTGAAAAATAATCAACTACAACTATGATGAATCGATGCCCATTGGTTGATGATGGTCTAATTTCACCCATTATATCTGTTCCCCACGCCGAGAAATGCTAAGGAGTAGATAAATTGTGAAGTTTGGCTGGGGGTAAATGTTGTATATCCCCATGAATTTGGCATTCATGACATTTCCTGACCTTGTCGACACAGTCGGCATTCATTGTGGTATAAAAGTATCCTAGTCTCTGAATCTTCCTAGCCAAAGCCATCCCATTCATATGTGGGCCGCACTTCCCTGAGTGCACCCTTTCCGCCTCTTCTTTTGTTAAACATCTCAACAATAAACCTTCAGCTTTCCTTTTGAAGAGATCCTCATCAACTAGTCTGAACTATGTCGCCAACCTCTTGAGAATCATGTGATCTAGACTTGATGCCCCTTTAAAACATTTTCCTCTTCTTAGAAACTCTTTAATGTCATCATACCAGCAAGCCTTTTGCTCTTCCATGGTCATTACTCGAATTCTCTCATGAAATGGGAAATGAGTCATTTCTATTACCAACGGATAGACGGGTTGAGCCTCTTCTCCCTCCCACGGCAAGGCTAAGGTGGCTAAAGAGTAAGCCATCTGATTCTCATCCCTTAGTATATATTGGAAAAAGCACTGATTGAACTGTACTGTCAAATCACAGACTGCTTCTACGTACGGCCTAAGTGAATCTTCTTTGATCTCCCACTCCTCTACAACATGCCTTATCACTAGTGTGGAATCTCCCATCACCCTGACTTCCTTTTCTTCTACTTTTAATAGAGCATCAAGAATGAGGATACAAGCTCATATTCGGCTCCATTATTGGTGACAGGGAATTCCAATTGTTTGCTTAGTGGGATAACCTCACCATGAGGTATACGTGTAATGATGATTACCCTAAGACTGGTACCCTTTCGATTCATAGCCCTATTAAAATACATGATCCATTTGGCCTTCTCTACTTCTACTGCTACTAACTACTCATTAGGAAAATCCATATTTTTAACATAATCAGACTTTATGGGTTGACTTGCTAAAAATTCAGCCACTACTCTCCCCTAAATAACCTTGTTTGTAACGTACTCAATACCAAATTCAGATAATAAAAAAGCCAATGAGAGATCTTCCCTACCAATGTGGAGGATTGACAAATATACTTCATTGGGTCCACCTTTGCAACTGCTTGAATTCTGTAAGATTGGAAGTAGTGCCTCAACTTTTTGGTTAACGTTACCATCGTAGTACACGTCTTCTCTACTACCGTGTATTTTGTCTCATATTCCATTAGCTTCTTACTTAATTAGTAGACAACGTGCTCGCTCTTGTCATCTTGTTCTTGGACTAACATTGCACCCATAAACGACTCTTATGTGGCCAAATAGAGAATTAGTGGCTTATCGGGCATTGGAGGTTTCAAAACTAGGGGACTCATGAGATACGCCTTTATCTTATCAAATGCTATCTGACACTGCTCGTTCCACTCTATCGGCTATTTCTTTCTCAACAACTTAAAGATTGCCTCTCACATTGTCGTTAACTTTGCAATAAAATGACTCACGTACCGAAGTGATCCAAGAAATGACCTAACTTCCCTTTCTATTCTAGGAATATGCATTTTTTGAATAGCTTTAACCTTGTTGGGGTCAAACTCAATCCCCCTTTGACTGACGATGTAGCGTTAGAGCTTCTCTGACATCACTCCAAACACACACTTCTTCAGATTCAAACATAGGTTGCGCCTGCATTTTTCAACCTAAAACGCATTACCTTATAATAGTGTACTCCCCATTCTGTGATAAAGGTTATCTTGACCTTGTCAATGATGTCCATTAGGATCTAATTATACCTAGAAAACCCATCTAAGAATGAGTACATCGCAGCTCTAGTGGCACTATCTACTAGTACATCGGTAGGTGCTAATGGGAAATCATCTTTTGGAGATGCCTTATTCAAATCGCAAAAGTGGATACACATTCTAACTCTTCCATCCTTTTCAAGGACTGGGATGACGTTTGCTAACCATGTCAGATACTCAATTACTTCAATGAATTCAGCCTCTAATAATCTAGCAACTTCAGCTTTGATTGTGTCGGCCCACTTTAGATGCAATCTTCTTAACTTTTGTTTGACTGGCTTAAACCTGGGATCGATTGGGTTACGATGTTCAGCAATTTGGAGGTCTACCCTAGGCATGTCCTCGTAGGACCAAGCAAAAGAGTTAACATGTTTTCTAAGCACTTTTATCATCTCTCATTTTTTAATAGGGTTAGGTCATTTGATATAGTTACCATTTTTGGAGTTTCCTTTGTACCCAAATTAATGTCAGGCAATGAAACGTCATGAATGCTAAAAATAATATGCATATGGTCAGATGAATGCATGGTGCCATTAGGCAAAATATCGAACAAGTAAGTAAAATCACTATTATTATCATTAGGATGCCAGAAGGCTATATTTTCATTACATATGATTTCATGGTCATCCTCCACAAGTGGAGGGTCTTCTTGGTCACTCATCAGGATGTGAGTTAGGTCATGATCGAGATCTTGCAATTATCTCTCGGTCAACACATCATCCACGAATTCTATTGTGACTTGGGTCAAGTTTCTCAAGGCTTCCTGAATAGGTGTCTTCTTCTTATCCCTTAACCATAGTAGGGTGTATTAAAGTAGTGAGAGTATCTATAGGTTTGTCCACTTCAATCTTTGATCGGTCGCTCTCTTCCATTTTCTTAAAAAACTTTTCTGCTTCTATGGTTGCTTCATAACTCTCAGGAATGGTCTTGTATGCTTTTATGAATGCTGTCTTGCGGAGGCGGGTAGATAGCCTAAAGATGAATCGATTAGGTAATTCTTTCTCATAGGGTTTTATTTTAAGAGCTACCAAGATTGTTAACCATCTTTGGAAATAATCATGGACAGGTTCCCCACTCCACTGCCTGATAGCTATAAGATCATCTATGGGGTATTCTTCCCTTGCTTTCTTGGTTTCTATGATGCGCTTCGATACCTCATCTTCTTCTAAACCTGAGTAAATCATGGCTATTCCTTCTCCTCTTCGCCTGGGCTTACAAACCTTCCCTTTGTCAATTGGCACTGTGATAGTTTTGAGGAGATCTTCACATACTTTAGTTGGGTGACCAAAGCTGACATGATAGATGCATAAGTTACCATTTTCTTTAAAATTTGGTAGACATATGGCTGGAGGTGATCAATCAACCCATACTTTTTCAGCTTCTTGAAGAGCTTCAACAAAGGAGTCTCCCAAGGTGACATATCATCGAGAGTCATAGGATGAATCCTTTGATCATAAACCATATAGTAGGGTAAACTCGGGATATAAGGAAGGGTTGTCCCCTTTGGCATAACCACAAAGTTGGGAAATTGACTCGGATCCTTGCTACGGTGAACTTTTGAAATGGCCTCTTGATGAAGCAGGCAGGACCTATTACTAACTGTGAGGAGTGTTGGGTTTGCTGGTTGGACAGATTGACCAAATTGAGTCATAAGGTGAACTGGGAGTGAGGAAGTTTGTTGAATCTTGAACTAAGGTGGTAAACAAAAGCATAGTACATGCATGGGATGGGATATGGATGAATGATGCACAACAATGCATGGTGGGGTTAATCACAAGGGTATGTAACACAACACAAGCGAAGCAATTAATTCTGTCCTTATTCCTTCCGCCATTTCTGAGGGTATTCTTCCTTAGTCTAATATCACACAGAAATAAGGGTACCTAGAAGGTAAAATTCTAAGGCTTTCGATAAGAATGATGTAGGGCTATATTGAAAGTTGATGTAGTATGTTCCTATCGTATCAAGCGTCTTTTGAAGGGAGATGACAATGAGTGCTCCACCCATTAGAGTGTCCCAAATTCCTAGCAGAGCATGAGTGACACTTTTATGAGTTTCACAGAAAAATAGGACACCCTAACCTAGTGCTAGAAGAAGAGTGCATGTAGCTAGAGAGAGAAGGAGATGAGAAGATAGAGTATAATAATTTTCCTAAATGATGAAGAAGAAAATAGGTTGAATGAAGTGAATGATTTTCGGTGCTCATCTTAATCGTTTAAGCTTTCAAAACAAACCAAAATTTTGCATGTTCAAAGATTATTTCCCCAGCAAATTCGCCACTATGAGGTGTCGATGAGATTTGGGTCTCCCTTAGTGCCTTGGTGAGAGGCAGGGCCTACTGGGGTGGTTGATTAATTTAGGCATGATGAAACCATTTAGTTCAAGTTTGCACATTTTAGCCAATTTTATAAATGAAAGAATCGCGACCCAAATCTCAATATAAATGATAGAGTTGCCACCCAAGTTGTCTACTTGGGAAAGTGTTTTGGTACAATTCCCATTGGGCGGGAGACTCATACCTTTTCGATCAGAGATTCGGGTGTTGGATGAGTCACTTATTTCTCATTTAGTTATTTCAAAATTACATTGGCCGCGTAAAACCATTTTTTTCATCATTTGGGGAATTATTATAGAAATCCTATTTGTCTACACTCTTTCACACTCATTACATGTGTTTATAAATTACAATAAAGCACAAATAATAAATAGGGGAATAAAAATTACAACCGGGGAAATGGGGGAATTGTAAAAGAACATATACATTTGTTCTAAGTTACAAAACAAAATGAAATAAATTCCCCTACATCCATAAAGATTAGCATAGTTTATAGCACACCATAAGTCAGCATTTGGTTAGGAAAAATGTGATTATACAAGCGTGGTGGTTTTGTGATCGATAGTGCCCGGACGGCTTCTAGGATCGGAGAGAAATAACGAGTCTTCAGTGCATTTTATGAAAACACATTTTAACTTTTTGTGGGTTGACGTACCGAATTATTAGTGAAAACGATTGCAATGCAAATGGTGTGGTTGGATTGATTTTACTGATTAAAAAGGGAGCTATGAGTTCTGCCTGGGGGCGAGTACCCATACGGGTAGGGTGAGATATATACGGCTACTGGGGAGGATCAGTACGGGTATAGGGGACCTGTAAGGGTCCTGTCTAGTCCCGAGCAAAAATTAAGTTTAGTTAACAATCAGATTTATGGAGGAGAAATGAAATAAAATGGGATTTCCTTTTATGTGGGTATGGAGCACCGATTTAATACCCCTAAAGATATAAAGGTACCAGCAAGGCCCACATGGATTAAGATCGGACCCAAAACAGGAATAAAAGACTTGATATAATTGGATAGATAGATAATAACAATAAAATGACTAAGATGTGAGTCTCTTTAAAACTCAGCAGTGTACCTTTATGACGTGAATCCACTTTGAGGTGATCCCTTTGCTGTGAGAGAGCCTTACCAAAGTAACTAATGAGAGGGAAAATTTAGGACTATTTAGGCGAGTATTTGTGTGGACAAAACCTCTCCCAAATCCTAATAAATGAAGCTAGAAATGAATAAAATGTGGACAAAACCTCAAGGATGGGTTTTCTTCCTATTTTATACCTTCCTTACCTAACTATACCCATTCTATACCTATAAAATCTACTAGAATTTCATACATTATTTTTCTATAATTTCTTGTATGTCCTTCTCAATATGTGTCTGTGTGTTGTAAATAATGTGTGTTGAAATGAGGTGAAAAAGCCTCTATTTATAGGGGAAATTAGGTATGAACGCAATAAATCGCATGCATGACCTGATTTCTCCTAAAAATAGCGTAGATTACTTGCCATAAAACCTAAATAGGTAAGTACGAGACTCGTATAGGTCTCCCCTAACCCATACCTATGGGACCCGTACGAGTCCTCTCTAGGCGTATAGGGGTTATGACCCGTACGGGTCTATTGGTGGATCTGTAGCACCAGGCATGACCGGTATGGGTCCCTAAGGGTAGACTAGGTCTCCAAACTTGACCAAACCTTATTAGATATGATGTATGTCCTTAAGGCAATTAGGGAGATATATCTTAATTATGTAATGGTACGAATAATTTATTTAATTAATAAAGGCATTCAATCTTTTGTTTACAATGATGTGTTTATAAATATATTATGGCTGGTTAAAATATATTCATTGATGTATGTATACAAAAGTCACTGCCGTATCATAGCATGAAGTCAGAGAAATTATAGTTGGACTATATTTAGTGAGACCTGCTTCATATGTAATTATGATTATATCTGAACTATCGCTAGTTATAGTTTCATCAAGAAAGGATATTGATGAAGCGGATAGACTAGCACGTATCAACCTTCTTCGAAAAGGTTCAAGCAGTTATTCTCCTAAGGACTGGAGGTGGTACCTTAAGTTTGACACACGGATATATCTAGGAGATATATTGGAGACCGCAGTAAGGTAAACACTCATTGTAAATATATCAATGTGTTAGTATTTATCTTCATGCAATAAGCTTTGTGAATATCCTCATACTTGACATGCTAGTTATCTTGTCTGGTACCATCGCTATACTTTAGGTCATTCCCATACACTCATTATTTTAGGGTGTCACGGGAATAATAATGATAGCAAACTAGTAAGCTATATGGTCGGAAAGAATCCATTGCTCTAAATATATTAAGGAGTTATACCGGCCTCTTGTTGAAGTGATGATTGTATAAACCTCTAATCAGAGTATGTATTTGATAGAAATAGTTTCTAGTCAATTACACCATGGTAAAAGGTGATATACTTCGGTAACAAGTTAATAACTAGGATAGCTTGGGGCAACCTTCCTATTAAAGGGTTAACACTTTAACCGAACCCTATAAACCACATGGTACTAATATTAAAGAATGGAAGGAGTTCATTACACTAGACAACTATTGCATTAACCAGGAATAAGTCATAAGCACAAATGACATTTCGAGTAATGGGGGATGGAAGACCCTTGCTAGAGGAGTATTATAGTCATTTAAGGTAATCGAGTTCTATTCACGGTCTAGAACCTCGAGCCAATGGTTTCATTAGAACAAGGGTTGGTTAAGCCTTAACAACTCAATACTTCGAGATCCAATAAGGTCATACACATTGGACCTTCATCAGACTGAGTAAAGAATTAATAGATTTATTCTATTATGAAAATATAATATGTACAATAATAATTAGATTATTATTTGGTTGGACCAAAGATTTATTTTAACCAGTAACTAATTTATTAGGGTCTTAAAATAAATTAATATTTGAAAGGGTTGAAAAGGAATTTTTATAATTGAGGAATAAAGGTCGGAGCCTGCACAAATGGGGCCCATGTTTTAGGGCCCCATATAGCGGCTAAAGGGTTATGGGCTCGGTACATGCTCGAGCCCACACGCTAGGTCATACTAGTGTTGCTAGGTAGTGCTGGGTGGGCCTAGTGAAGCCCAACCCACAAGCTGGGCTTATGGGAAGGCCCACAAGCCCATCTTGTGGGAGCGAGGTAGACCGTTATGGCTTGCCTTGCAAGGGCTACCATGCAGCGTGCTAAGCACCCTACACATGGGTTAACTCGCAGACCCTTGGGGGTCCATGTGTTGACCTATATGGGATTGGGCAAATTTTTCCCAATCCTACATTGGAAAATGGGGAGCACTTTTGCTACCTCAGCCTATAAATAGGCACATCCTTCTCCCTTTTTCTATGCACCAAGTTCAAGAATAAATCCTACGATAACAAGTTATTTTGAGGAGCTTGATTTTATTCGAGCACCTCTAATTTATATGTTTTGGTGGAGCTTTTGGAGAGGTCTAGCAACTACTCAAGGCTCCTTAGTTCTTCCTCCCAGGGAGGTTTTGGTTGGTGGGGTTCGTGTGGATACTATTACAGGCTGTCCCAGGCAAGGAGGCTTATACAAGAAGGTTCTACTAAAGCACGCTTCAACTAGTAAGTTTTCTTTCTTTCTCTTTTAATTATTAGGTCTTTTTCTTTAAGCATTTTCAGACTTAATAATTATGCTTAGGTTGTTTTGCATGCTTAGTTTATTTTATACTTAGGTTATAGCTTAGAGTTATAACATGCTTAGGTTATAACTTAGACTTATAACATGCTTTGGTTATAGCTTAGAGTTATAACATGATTAATATAAAATATTTATGCTAGGATATAATTTAGAATTATGGTATCCCTAGCCTATGCATGCTAACCTAGGTAGAGAATTATTTTGTTAAGGCTTTATTTAATATGCAACTAATAGGAGTTCCTATGAACAAGGGACAAAATTTTGAATTTCCGTCATGCCTGTTATGCATTTTCAAAGTGACTGTCAGTTCCCAACAGTGGTATCAGAGCCTGCCTATTTAGTGCATAATTCAGTTAGAAACGAACTGAATTTTATTTTCTCTATGAAATGTTTTGAGTTTTATTAACTGTTTGGAATAATAGATGAACTTGTATTATCATTTCAAGGTTAGAAAATGGTTGTAGATTCTTTTTGAATAAGCCTGCTCAACTTACTCAAAATTATCAAAGTTTCAATAATATATCTAAATTACATGGGTTATAATTGCTTCCAATTTACATGAATTGAAAGAACAAAATTTATTATTTTAAGAGGATCCATATGACTTCGAGTTTGTGCCTGTATTTGTTTTGGCTAAGGATTGGACTTGGTGTCTACTTCTCCTAGGGCACCTATTCTACATAGGAACCTATATCGGTGCAGCTTGAATTGACCAATGAGGGGATTAAATATGGACTAATTTATTTCTAATATATAAGATGGTTCTTATATATGTTTCTATAATAAAGTAAAAAGAATTAAATTTATTGAATAAAAGCTTAAAAGAAAAGGAATATAAATGTAACAGATATAAATGTTAATTATTTCACATATAATCTAGGTTGATGTAATAATTATAATAACGAGCTTGAACCCACCTAAGGCTGGAACTTATAAATTAATTCTAAAATTCCCTGAATTAATATAAATTATTATAAATATGTCCATCTGATAAAATCCTAGATTGGGTGAGTCGTTTAACACCAATAAAATTCCAAAATAAATATATCAAGGCAAGTTATAGTCTTCCTTACCTAAATTTATAATACGGTCTCTTTGGGATATAAAAGTGTTGCGCAAAGCATTCCTTTTGGTCGACATTGATCGATTATAAAAATTGAAATATGGTCTGCCTTAACAGGACTCAGTAGTCCCCAATTCAATTGGGGGCTCGCCGCAGGACTGAGACATATTCAAGGAGATGCTAAAATATGAGCACACGTCCCTTGGATTAGGGAACTTGAATGTATTAGCAATTGCATACGATGCAAATGGAATGGTATTCCAACTATAAATTACTAATGTGACTTGACTTATAAAATTGACAGTCATAATAGGCTAGTTATAGGTGCTCCTAGGAAGTTTAGCTAGGCTAAAATTATCGAATTCAATAGAATGGGCCATTGTAAATTTTGGAGAAAATAGTAGGACAAATGTATTTAATTTAAGACCATTTATTAAATGCATGTACTAAAACTAATATCTGAATAATTTTCTTTTCTTATATCTCAGGTTGAAAATGACTTCCAACATTAATATCCGTCTGTTACTTGATAAAAAACTGAATGGCTTGAACTTTTCTTATTAGTTTCGAGCTATGAAAATAATTCTCAGATCTGAGGGAATCGCCTATGTTCTAGATGAAATTTTCCCTATTGAACCTGATTTTAAGGATCATGTGGAACATGATGCCTGGTTAAAGCACAAGAAAGATCGTGAGACTGCAATAAGCATAATGTTGGTGTCCATGAATCCTGAGCTTCAGAAACAACATGAGAACATGACCTTAGAGGACATGGTTCTCCATCTTGAGGAGCTCTTTGCTGAGCGGGAAAGGATAGAGAGGTATGAGACCTCTAAACTCCTTTTTGGAACCAAGATGCAGGTTGGCACCTCTACCTCTCAGCATGTACTGAAACTCTTGGGATACCTTGAGAAGCTAAATTGATTTGGATTCGAGATAAATCATGACTTAAAATTGACCTTGTCTTGATGTCCTCAATAGATAGTTACTCAGGCTTCGTGACTAACTATTACATGAACAAGATTAATTCTACTATTCTATAATTAATCAATATGCTAAAGATAGTAGAACCCCAGATCAAGAAAGATCAAAAACCACTACTGTTGGTCGAGAAAGGCAAGGCTTCTAAGAAAATGAAGCAGGCACTGGGTGCCAAGAAAAGATCAGTAAAAAGAAGTAAGAAAAGAAGACATCCAAGTATGCCTGCTTCCAGTACGGGAAACTGAGACATTAGAATAGATAATCCAAAGCTCTTGCTTCTAAACATTTGAAGAAGAAGCCTACATAGGCATCTACTTTAGGTATGTTTGTAACTAAAAACTATGCTACTTTTCCTCATAAATCCACTTGGGAATTAGATACTGGCTGTGTTTCTCATATTTGTACTTTTGTGCAAGGATTAAGGAACAATAGAAGACTTGCCAAAGGGGAGATGGGCCTACATATGGGAAATGGAGCTCGAGCTGCTACATTAGCCGTAGGAAGCTTTAATCTTATTTTGCAAAGTGGACTTGTTTTGGTTTTGAATAATTGTTACTACATTCCGAGTGTTACTAAGAATATTGTATATGTTGCGTGTTTAGCAGCAGAAGGATTTGGAATTTTATTTTCGAATAATAATTGTCAGATTCACTTGAATAATGTTCTTTATGGTTATGGGATGTTGAATGGTGGCATTTCTATTCTTGATACTAACAGAAGTTTTTAATATAAATAATGTAAAGAAAGTTAAATTAGATAATAAGAATTCCTTCTACTTATGGCATTGTCGTTTGGGCTACATAAACAAAGATCGCTTAACCAAGCTGCATAAGCGAGGTGACTTAGGCTCAATAGACTTGGCGTCTTATGGCGATTACGAACCTTGTTTAAAAGGAAAAATGACAAAGTTGGTCCAATGAGTGTTTAGGAACTAGGAGGATACTCCTACTTTATAACCTTATTGATGATTATTCGCGATACGGTTATCTGTAATTAATGAAGCACAAATCTGAAAGTTTTGAAAAGTTCAAAATATTTAAAACTGAAGTAGAGAAATAGCTTGAGAAAAGTATTAAAGCACTTCGATTTGATTGAGGTGGAGAATACTTAAGTTAGGAGTTTCAGGATTATCTAAAGAAAAATGGGATAGCTCCCCAATGGACGACCCCTTATACGCCCCAACATAATGGAGTGTCTAAAAGGAGGAATAAGGCTTTATTAGATATGGTTCAGTCCATGATGAGCCAAGAAGATCTCAGTAAATCCTTTTGAGAATATGCACTAGAGAGCACGTTTTTTGTATTAAATAGAGTGCCCTCTAAATTAGTTGATTTTACACGTTGTGAAAGATGTAATAAAAGGCGATCTCTAAGTCACCTTAGAGTATGGGATGTCTTGCTAAGGTAAAGGGGATTGCATCAGATAAGCTAAGCGCCAAATCTGACAAGTGTCTATTCATTGGATATCTAAAGGAAACTATTGGATATTTGTTTTACCAACCCAAAGCACAGAAGGTATTTGTGTCTCGTAGTGCTCACTTTTTGGAAAAGGAACACTTACCTGCAAAAGATAGTGGGAGCAATAGTGAACTGTAGGTTCAAGAGGAAGAAATAGATAATCAGCTGATTGACCCCATTCTGGATACATAAGAAAGTGGGATCCAAGAATAACCTTTTGAAACACATACATTGTGAAGATCAGGTCGTATCTATAAAGGTCTCGATAGATATGGTTTTATCATCATAGTTGACAAGGAGCTATATCTCATAGAGGATGATGAACCAAGAACTTATGATGAAGTAATGAAAAGCTAAGATTCTGATAAATGGCTTAAAGCCATGAAGTCAGAAATGGATTCCATGTATGATAACCAAGTTTAGAATTTGGTTGATGCCCCACAAGAGGTTACACCGATCGAGGTGCAAGTGGGTCTTCAAGAAGAAGACTGACATGGATGCTAATGTGATTACCCATAAGGCAAGGTTAGTTGCGAAAGGTTAGAGTCAATGTGAAGGCATTGACTGTTATAAGCGGACGACCTTTTTCTCACCCGCAAGGACAACATGAGATGCGTAGCATGGGGGTGGAAAATAACAAGCGTTGTGAAGCGTGCTAAGGGAGAATCCTTATTTTAAGCGTGATGAAAATAATAATGAAAATGATTTTGATATTGAATTTAAGTCCAATTCACGTGTTAAGGGATACAAGACTTGAAATCCCGTATTTTAAGATAGAGTCGCCACCCAGTTTAGCTCAGTCGGGAATTTGGATACGATATTCCCACCGGGTGGTTGGACCGTACCTTAAAATAGAGATTCTAAGTTCAGATGATGTTGCTTACTTTTCATTTTTAAATCAAACCATTTATATTTTAATAAACGCGACTTTAGTTCTTATGCAATTTAAATCCAATTATTGTTTAGAGTTTTCGGTTTATATGACATACATCACAAAAAAGCGGTAAATAAAGCAAATAAATAATTATTACAAGGCTTTACAAATACTTACACAATTTTCTAGTTCGAGAAAGTAAATAAAGCGACATAAACAAATAGAGGCAAAATCGGGTCCTAACAGAGCTTACCAACTCAAACCCGGCTCCAAATGAGTCAAATTATATACGAGAATAATCACAAATGATGAAATAATAAATAAAAGCAGTAAATAAAATCAAACAATGGAAAATAGCATATTTTTGGATTTTTTGGGACAAAAACACAATTTTCGGGCATATATTAATTGTCTAGGCAACCTAAAAATTAATAAAATAAATTGAACAACCTAAAATAATAAAGGAAAAATATAAAATATTTTTAAGGATTTTTATATATTATAAAAGATTTATTTAGATTTTATTTAGTTAACAAAGCCATTTTTCAGCCATTAAAAGGCGATTTAATTAATTAAATTATTAATAATAACATGAAAAATAGATTGAGAATTATATTATGATATTATAAATTAATATGATTTATTGAGAATTTTTCGGGTGGAAAATCGGGGTAAAAAATGGAAGAAAACAATAAAATAGGGCCAAAAACACAAAATAAAACACACAAGGACCATTTGGACATTTTTTACCAATAGGCCGACTTAGAGAGGTGGTAGGCAGATTGAAGGACATGGTAGGCCGACTCACTGAGGTGGTCTACCGGAAAAAAGTCTCTAAACAGACCGAAATCGACATTTTTGTGCCCGAAAATCCAAGATTATTGACATTTCAAGTCGTTTCCAATATTATTATAGTAGATTTGGACTTAAAATGCTAAAATATCTTTGATTTTTGAGTTTGGGGGGAAAACCCCAAGAAAATCCGGTGAAAAAGCGATTGGCCGTTTGAGCGATACGTAGGCCGACTGAGCGATATGGTAGGCCGACTCGGAGTTTTGCTGTTAGCCGGAGTTTTGCCAAAAAATCATGAAAAGTCAAAAACAAGGGCTAAACACTCGGAAAAACAACCAAAAACACAGCAAAAAGCAATAAATAACTTAAAGAAATAGATTGGAACTCAGAAAATTACCTAAAGGCAGTGAATCAACTCTTGAGACTCGAATGAACCTTTGGCGAGCTTTTGACAATTTTGTGACGGGAGAAAACCAAGACCAATTTAGCAAGGAATTTAGTGCTTTTGTGAGGAAAAAGTCCCTAAATCCTATTTAAATCAGTTTTTAACTAAGATTTCTACTTGATTTTAATATTTAAGCTAAAAGATTAAGCCTAATAAAGCTTAAGAAAACTAAATCATTTGAATTTCCATAGCTTTATTAAACTTGCTCTTTCTAAAAGCCTAAAACAAATGCTAAAATCTGAAATTTCTACTTAAAATGAGCAAAAGTCCATTTTTAGTGATTTTGGGGGTTTATATAGACTTGAATAAGTGAAAATAATTTATTTGGTCCCTTAAAACATGGATTTTGTGGAAAAAAATGGGTCAAATTTTGAATTTTAGACAGAGAAAATGACTGAAATGCTCAAGTACAGTCCTTGGAGCAAGGCTGCTTCAGTGACGCGGCCTGACCGCTCCGGCGGCCGGACCATCGTCGAAATCCAGCAAAAGGGCAGATTTTCTAGGAAAATGTCGTTAAACTTACAAAAAAATCATAACTTTCATTACGGTTAGCCAATTCAAGCGATTCTTCACATTTCAGAAACTTCAGAGAGTCTAGAACCAACGAAAAATAACCGGACTTGCTGAAAATGTTTTTGTTTTTCAGAAAACCACGAAACAAATTACTGCACGCTAGAAAAAGACAAAAGCTCATTTTAAATACAATTTTAATTACTTTTAATGACTTTAAGTGCAGTCAAAGGTCACATAATTGCGAAAAGGAGCTTTCCAAATGTGATTCAACTCTCATAGAATAGAATAACTAGTCCCTAAAAGGTTAGAGCAAGAAGTCATCATCATTCCGTGGGACACCGAAAAGCCAGTGATCACAGGCTGCCCCTCGTGAGATTATCAGTTGGAGGGCCAAGTGTGATCTCACTAAAGAGCAAGAAAAAGATGGGTACACCTAACATACAGATTCTCAAACCAGTTGTTTTATGGGATTGCCATAAACAGACCTATCAAGAACCAGATTGACTTAGAAATTTTGGTCTGGCATTGCCCTCGTTGCCTCTAATGGATTTGAGGTAGATTGTTGGTTGCCTTGGGGTTGGATTTGCCAAGAGTACCAAAAGAGTCTCTTGGACTTTGAGCATTGTCGAGAGCATTGAAAGAGATCCTTAGACTAAATTGATTACCGACAGCATTTGAGGAGACCCTTGGACTACTAAGATGATTGCCTTGAAAATTCAAAGAGACTCTTGGACTAAAATGATTGTCGTGAGCTTCTGAGGAGGCCCTTGGACTAAATTGATTGCTGAGAGCATCTGAGGAAACCCTTGGACTAAACTGATTGCTGAGAGTGTCTAACGAGATCATCAGACTAAGAATACCTGCTTGGACCGAAACGCATGCCGGGGATGACTAACGAGATTCCTGAGTTAGAATGCATACCAAGAAGTCACTGAATTATACCGAGGATGACTAATGAGTTCATTAAACTAGGGAGACTAGTTCGGATTAAAATGCATGCCAAGGATGGCTAACGAGATCCTTAGATTGGAACGCATACCAAGGACATCACCAAAAGTTACCAACGATGTCTAAGGAGATCATCAGACTAGAGAGAGTTGCCAAAAATGCCTGAGGAGACCGTTAGACTAAAGGATTTGCTGAAAACACCTGAGGAGACCGTCGGACTAAAGGATTTGCCTAAAATGCCTGAGGATACTGTCGAACTAAAGGATTCGCCAAAAACGCCTGAGGAGACTGTCGAACTAGAGGATTTGCGAAAATGCCTAAGGAGACAATCCGACTAAAGGATTTGTCGAAAATGCCTAAGGGGACCGTCGGACTAAAGGATTGGCCAAAAACACCTGAGGAGACTGTCAGAGTAAAGGATATTATGCTTAATTATTTTTATGGAACAAAAATATTTTTGCCCCTTCAATTAAGCAATAAAAATGGAAGAATGAATTATAAATTGAGTTAGGATTTCCGGGTGTCCGAGGAAACTGGGGTGCCGATCGGGACTCGCTGGTATGCCCCTTGGATTCTCTATCTTTGAAAGCAGTTTAGAACATGTGTTGAGATGCCCTTGATGATTTTATTGAGGTACTCCTAGGCAATTGCATCAAGGTGCCCCTGGGAAATAATCTGAGTTCTGATTTTAGAATCCACTGGATTAATTATCCATCTAGATTGCCACATGGTGTACCTGTCAAGGAAATTTTAAAGCATCTGTAAATGATATAAGTTGCATTTTTATTTGTTAATTGATTTTGAGGAACAAAAATGTTTTTACCTCGTCAATTAAGCAATAAAAATGGAAGAATTAAATATAAATAGAGTTAGGATTTCTAGGAGCCTGGAGAAACTACCGAGGTTGGATGTAGAGCTTAAAGACATGAGTTGACATGCCCCTTAGTCACAGCCTAGAATATAGGATAGAAAACAATTCTGAGATGCCCCTTGATATAGGGGCTTGTTTGGAAGTCAAGCGTATGGCTCGAGGATACTTTTCTGTGCTTTATTTCTTGCAGAATTCAGCATAGAATAATAGACATGACATTTATGAACATATGCATAGATTTATGAATGCATAAGCTGATCATCCTCCACATCTGAGCTGCATGACTATAATTTTGATTGGTTTTTCTTGCTTTGGTTGCTTGCTTAGAGAGAGAATATATGGAATTGCTTCGCAGCACAGACAAAATAAGAATACCTATGGCGGAGGATTAGGGAAGTCTCACAGATTAGGCAGGAATGCCCTGGTGGAGAATTATGGAAGTTGCGGCGAACATGCGAGGCTTGAGCGTTTGGATACCATAGCTGAGAAAGGACCTATGAAATTTATGTCACTAGTATGAGAAGTGACAGAGTGCTCCTAATGAGCTATTCAAAGTGGCAAGCTGGCCGTAAATTGATTTCTGGATCGAGCATGTCGAAGACAAAGGGGTGCATGAATCAAAGTTCAAGATTCTAGATAACAAATGACTGGGACCTATCAATACCAATGAATTGTACCAAGGATGGTTTAAGGAGATTGAGGACTCGAGATGCTTGGTCTCTATCGAGATTGGGGTGGACATATGCAGAGGATAGGTTTGAGCCCATTGAATCCACTTGACCAGCGAATGCATTAGGCACTTTGATGATGATGACGATAATGCAGATATCTCGATGTGATCGATGGCAGTCATTTATCTTTGTTTTGATTTCTTAATTTTTGCATAGACCCAAACCTTGAGATGGGCCAATCAGACTTTGATCATTTTGCTTTTATGTCCTAATTTTTGCCTAGACCCCCCTTTTCGAGTTTTCAATCCAACAGACTTTCCCGGCTTTTACATAGACCTAGATGTTTTCAGTGTATCATGATTTTTGACTTTTATCTTTCTTTTCTTTTGAGGAATTGGGATGACTGCATGGAACCCCACGTTCAACTTACTTCCAACATTTCGCCTTTTGGGCATAATATATTCATTCAAGTACAAACATACATGATTTAGTAAAATGTCATTTCAATTAAAAGAATTAAGTTTGAGTACATGATGATGATAACCATTTCTATTGACCCAAAGTCTGGTGTTAACTAGCCTATGTAGGTTTTCTATCCAACACACTCTCATTGCTCACTTTGCCCTAACTTTAGCCTAGACTGCCCTTTTTGGGTTTTCAGTCTAGCGGGGGTTTCTTGCACCCTAACTTTTGCGTGATTGGGTTGTAGAATACCGATCAGTGGGATACACCCTAATTTTTGCCCGAGCAGTAGAGGACCACTCGCCGGGCGATTGATTCCATTTATTTTTTTATGTACTGCTTTTTTGGATTTGATTGTTTTGATTAGGTATGATAATGTTTCAACCTGTTTTGATCGATAGGGTTTACGAATTTGCTACTGTCCAAAGTCTTCATGCCCATCGTATCGAGAACTTTCTTAATCATGTAAGGTCTTTCTCAATTGGATAAGGACTTCCCCCTTAGATCAGTGTTTGTGGGCTTTATTTGTTTCGAATTAGATCACCGGCCCTTGACAGGTACTCATGATGCTTGGCTCGGTCATTGTATCCTTTTGTGCTGTTGATATATCTAAAGACTGTTTAATCATGTACAAACTGTGCTTTAGTCTATAAGGGTCCCTTTGACTTGGATTCAATGTGACTCTCAAGGATTTTATCTTGGCATTGGTTGGTAGCATGGCTTGCATTCCACAGGCCAAGGATGAAGGTGTTCGACTTGCAAGAATTTTGACATTTGCTTGACATCTTTGAAGGGTGAATGGCACCTCATCGGCTCAATCATAACATCCAGCGATGGTCTTAGAAAGGATTTTCTTAATAGACATGCTTGTGGCTCTGATTGTCCTATTAGCTCATGGTCTACATAGAGAGGGTCTGCGGCGTTTGAACCTATATCTCTTGATCAATTCGGTGGTAACCCCTCAGAACTGAAACCCATAGACTGAGGTGATACGATGAAGTAAGCCATACTAGGTGAAGATGCATTTCTTGATGAACTTAGCCATCCTCTTGGAGGCAATGTTGGTGAAAGACACGACTTCCCCTTATTTTGAGAAGTGACCTGCCGCTATAATGATGAAGCAGTGTTCATTTACTGAGGTGGGTCGAGTCTCGTTGATCATATTTTTCCCCTCGCCGGGAATGGTAAATAAGGAGAGAAATGAGGAAGGTTCGTAGTTTTAAGTGAATGGATATTAGGAAGAGTCAATTTGTATTAGGGGTAGGAATTTTGAGAATGAGTGGGAGAAGAAAAGGTAGCCATAATTCTATCAAAGATGATCTGACGATGCTTTTTCTCCATAATTGGCTAATGCCACTTTGGTAGTTTGATAATAGGTTTGCATATAGTGGTATGCTATGAACTGATTGACATAAATAACACATCCAAGGAAGAACTGAGCTTCTTATTCTGCTTTAGGTGTGAAGACGTAGTGCTTGGCATTCTGACAATAAACCCTGGGCATGTCTAGGTATGATCAAGCGGAAGTGTTATCATGATCTTTAAGCACTTATTATCTCTCATGTTCTTTCAGAGGTTAGGTCATTAAAGAATGGTTGCCATTTTATGTACTCAAATTTATTTTAGTTAGAGAAATGTCATGAATACTGAACAAGTTATATTTATGACCAAAAATGAATGTATGGACCCATAGGGCAAAACATCAAGAAGATAAGCAAAAATAAAGTCTTTGATTGAAATAAAGTGCCTTAAAGGCAGAGTTGTTCACATCTAAATACTAGCAAAATGAAAAGAAAATTACATGAGTAGATAGTCATCCTCCATAAGCGGAGGGTCTTGAGTGGTAGAGCTAGTAGACTAAGCATCCTCGGTAGCTTTCATTGGCATGTCGTCCAGGACGAGATCCAGAACTTTAACTTCTTCGGCCGATAACTTGTCTCCTTCTTTCGCTAGAGACCTCATGAGATTCTTGTCAGATTTGGCTGTAGAATAGGCTTTCACAATGGTGTCGGCTAAATTAGAGAAGATCGAAGCCAACATAAATTCTTCAGGTAGAACGGAATTGATCACCCCTACCTCATCGCTCGAGTTTGATGACGGTTTCTCCTCAATATCGGCCCTTATAGCTGACTGAGCCATTTTCCCTTCTCTCACCAAGCGCTAGATGGCCCTACCTAGAGGTTTGCACTGATCTATTGTGTGCCCTACCTGAATATGATAACGACAAAAGTTTCCTCTTTCTTTAGGTGTAAGAGCACGATATTCACGAAGAGAGGTAAGCATGCATTTCTCTAGCAACTTAGCAAATAGAACACTAAGAGGGAGCTTCCATGGAGACACGAATGCTTTCTGAGCAAGCATCCAGGCAGGTGCGGCTTGAGTTGTGAAAACATTCTCTTGACCAACGACTTGAACTGCGATTGTCTTCTCCTCGATCGAAACTGGAGTAACTTTGAAAGATTGAGAATTGTTGTTGTTGTTAAACCAGGGTTTGCTGCCACTTGGATTGATAGCTTTCTTTTTCTCCTCATGATGCTCAATTTTCTCAGCCTTTTCAAAGACCTTCTGATAAGATTCAAAAGAATCGATTTCCATTTCCTTATGGAGAACTAGGAAGGCCCCGTCAAGTAGCTTCGGGATCATTTCTTTCAAACTGAGCTTTTGTTTCAATAGGACTTAAGTGGCCATCCATCTATTCAAGTAGGACTTAAAGGGTTCACCTTACTTTTGCTTAACGGCTTCGAGATGTTGGATAGTTGTTTCCATGGTAGAATTGAACCTATAGTGACCAATCAAGGCTTTAGAAAGGAGCTTCCAATCTAGGATTATTGACTTAGGGAGAGTATTATACCATTCAAGCACTGCCCTTGCTTGGGTACATGGAAATAACTTAGCCAGAACTTTGTACCCAATTTTTTTAACTCGCATAATCCATTCGTACATTATGATGTGGGATTTGGGAGGTCCCTCATCGGAGTAGGCTTCCATTCGAGGCATTGAAAAGTTCTTAGGAACCCAATCTTCATCCCTCACCACTTTCTTCTCTTCATTCTTACCCAGAAGCTGCTTAAAGAATGCCACCATTTCGGGTGTCACGCTTGGAGGTTGCATGACCTGGTCAATTGGTGTCATGCCCGGAGGCTACGTGACTTGGTTGTTGTGTATAGAAAAGGCCCTAAATTGAAATGGTGGAGGACGAGTTGGAACCTCAACTTGGGGATGGATTTGTAAGTTAGGAGTGAAAGGATTTAGGGGATAAACAGTCCCCCTTGGGGAGATCGAGAAACTAGGAGGAAAGAGCAAAAATGACGTCGGGGGTGCCAGAGGAAGGGTAAAACCACTTGAAGGTACAATCATCTAGGTAGTAAATCCCCCTGAGATCACAGGGAAAGTAGGAGCTATACGGGAAGGCCTTAGGTTTAAAGGAGGAAAGCCAAAGGTTGGAGGAGCAAAGGATGAGGGTGGCTGAGAGGAATTCTATCCAAATTGAAACTAGCTCTGTTGGATAGGTCGGACAAGTGGTACCGGGTGAAAGATAGGTGGCGTTTGAATTGATGAAATAAACTATTCTAACCTGAACCTTCTTGAACTACCCCATTCTGAATGATCCCAGACTGTCCCTAAGCTTAAGAAAATGACCCTGATGGTCCCTAAACATTCCTTTCTTCTTTAAGAGCCAATCAAACCTAATCTTGGATGGCATTTTTGAACATATCAAATTGAAGAAACTGAGCCACAGCATTGGCTAACTCTGTACCCATCGGAGATTGACCCTGACCCGGACTCTAATGAGGTAGGGATGGAGAAGGGGAAGGAGTGATCTCATTAGGTGCACCATTCAAATGCAGAGCAGACATGGTAGGAAGAACTGATTCTGACATTAAACTCATTGGACGGTGAACTAAATGGCGATGAAGTCAGAGCAAAAGAGGATTGCGGTAATGAGGATGTCTCGACCTAGCTAAAGAAACTGAAAGACGATCAGCCCGAATCAAACCATGAACGAAGTGGATGATTTTATAATAATCTGAGTGATAAATGCAATATATTTGGTGGTTTACAGAGGTAGAGAGTAGAAGAGCTTAGGATGCGAAGCTTAACCCCAAAATACGTGAGACGTGCGAGTTCCTTGCCATGCCTAGTGAACTAGATATGGATCGTAAGGACTCAAACAATCTCAGGCATTTTTTTTAAATTCCCCCTTCAAGTGAGGGGAGAGTAGAGGAAAGTGAAAACAAAAATTAAGAGTCACCCACAGGGGCCTATGGATGAGTTTTGCATGAATGAGCACAACATAAGTAGCACACGAAAGTGAATAAATCTCTTCCAACCTTACGACCTCGTGCAACGTCAATTTGGAATCTGGGGTTAACTCTAGCGCCAGGGAACGACAAGAGAGTATACGACCTAGTCCTAAATTATTTTGGTGAACCTAAGGGGAAGTTGCTATGGCTAGTTTTATCGCGATTCGTAGTCTCAAACTGCCGGTATCGTGAACGATACTGTAGAAGGGTCTAGTTTACCTTGATTCCTTGTAACTCAACCACTCTTCAAATGAGTTCGATCGTGGGAATCAGATGCTGCTTGAAATGAGTGATCCACCCATAAATATCCCTAATTCCTGGCGGGCATGAGGTATACAAGTGAGCTTCACGGGGGTGAAATAATGGCATCTTAAAACTTAAAATCTAACTAAATGGTGGATTCAAAAGACATAAAAAAATAAAGAGTTGATTTAAAAATGATTTAGGCACATCATCAAAATCCTTTAACCAATTTTTGAAAATAAAAGCGATTTTTCAAATTTTAAGTTAAAAGGAAATCCCCAGCGGAGTCGCCACTATGAGCGAATGACCTTTTTCCCACTCGCGAGGATCGCGTGAGATGCGTAGGATAGGGGGTGGAAAATAATGAGCGTTGTGAAGTGTGCTAAGGTAGAATCCTTTTTTAGGCGTGATGAAAATAATAATGAAAATGATGTTGAATATTAGCCTAATTTGCGTGTTAAGGGATACAAGACTTGAAATCCCGTATTTTAAGAGAGAGTCGCCACCCAGTTTAGCTCCATCGGGAATTTGGGTACTATATTCCCACCGGGAGGTTGGACCGTACCTTAAAACAGAGATTCCAATTTCGGATGATGTTGCTAACTTTTCATTTCTAAATCAAACCATTTATATTTTAATAAATGCGACTTTAGTTCTTATGCGATTTAAATCCGGTTATTGTTTAGAGTTTTTGGTTTATATGCCATACATCACCCAAAAGTGGTAAATAAAGCATATAAATAACTATTACAAGGCTTTACAAATACCTATACATTTTTCTAGTGCGGGAAAATAAATAAAGTGAGATAAATAAATAGAGGCGAAATCGGGTCCCAATCGAGCTTACCAAATTGAGCCCGACTCCAAGCGAGGCAAAATATATATGAGAATAATCGCAAATGATGCAACAATAAAGAAAAGCTGTAAATAAAATCAAACAAGGGAAAATAGCATGTTTTTAGATTTTTCGGGACAAAAACATAATTTTTTGGCATTTATTAATTATTTAAGCAACCTTAAATTAATAAAATAAACTAAACAGCATAAAATAATAAAGAAAAAATAGAAAATATTTTTGGGGAGTTTTATATATTATAAAAGATTTATTTAGATTTTATTTAGTTAAAGAAACTATTTTTAAGCCGTTAAAAGGCGATTTAATTAATTAAATAATTAATAATAATACGAAAAATAGATTGAGAATTATATTATGATATTATAAATTAAATGTGATTTTTGAAAAAAATTTCGGGTGGAAATCGGGGTAAAAAATGCAAGAAACGATAAACAAGGCCAAAACAAAAAATAAAACACACAGGGACCATTTGGATATTTTTTACCAGTAGGCTGACTCAGTGAGGTGGTAGGCTGATTCAGTGACATGGTAGGCTGACTTAGTGAGTCGACCTTCTGCCCACTAAGGTGCTCTACCGAAAAAAGTGTCTAAAGTAGCCGGAATTGACATTTTTAAGCTCGAAAACCCAAGAACATTGAAATTTCAAGTCATTTCCTACAATATTCCAGCAGATTTAGACTTAAAATGCTAAAATAACTTAGATTTTTCAGTTTGGGGGGAAAGCCCCAAGAAAATCCAACGAAAAAGCGATTGGCTGTTTGAGCGACACGTAGGCCGACTGAGCGACATGGTAGGCCGACTCGCCGAGTTGGCAAGCGATGTCGTTCAGGCGGCCTGCTGTTGCCAGAGTGGTCAGCCGGAGTTTTGCCGGAAAAATATGAAAAAGTCAAAAGCAAGGGCTAAACACCCGAAAAAACAACCAAAAACACAGCAAAAAGCAAGAAATAACTTAAAGAAATAGATTGGAACTCAGAAAATTACCTAAAGGCAGTTAATCCACTCTTGAGACTCGAATCAACCTATGGCGAGCTTTTGAAGATTTTGTGACGGGAGAATCGATGAACCAAGACCGATTTAGCAAGGGATTTAGTGATTTTGTAACAAAAAGTCCCTAAATCCTATTTAAATTAGTTTTTACCTAAGATTTCTACTTGATTTTAGTATTTAAGTCAAAAGATTAAGTCTAAAAAGGCTTAGGAAAACTAAATCATTTGAATTTCCATAGCTTTATTAAACTTGCTCCTTTTAAAAGCCTAAAAAAATGCTAAAATCTGAATTTTCTACTTAAAATGAGCAAAAGTCTATGTTTAGTGATTTTAGGGGTTCATATAGACTTGAATAAGTGAAAGTAATTTATTTGGTCCCTTAAAAATATGGATTTTGTGGAAAAATCGGGTCAAATTTTGAATTTGAGACAGAGAAAATGACTGAAACATTCAAGTACAGTCCTTGGAGCAATTCCACTTCAGTGACGAGGTAGGCCACCTCGCTGACACGGCTGGCTGTCTCGCTGACACTGCCTGGCCGCTCTGGCGGCTAGATTCTGGAGACCATCTCTAGAATCCGATGAAAGGGCAGATTTTCTAAAAAAATGCCGTTGAACTTAAAAAAATCATAACTTTCACTACGGTTATCCGATTCAAGCAATTCTTGACATTTCGAAAATGTCAAAGAGTCTAAAACCTAGGAAAAATAACTGGACTTGCTGAAAATGTTTTGGTTTTTAAGAAAACGGCGAAACAAATTACTACAAGTGAGAAAAAGATAAAAGCTCATTTTAAATGCAATTTTAGTTATTTTTAATGACTTTAAGCGCCATCAAAGGTCACACAATCGCTAAAAGGAGCTTTCCAAATATGATTCGACTCTCGAAGCATAGAACAACTAGTCTGTAAAAAGTTAGAGCAAAAGGTCATCATCGTTGTGCGGGACACCGAAAAGCCCGTGCTCACAAGCTGCCCCTCGTGAGATTATCACTTGGCAGGCCAAGTGTGATCTCATGAAAGAGAAAGAGAAAGAAGGGTATACCTGACATACAGATTCTCGAACCGGTGGTCTTCTTGGATTACCATAAATAGACCTACCAAGAACCAGGTTTACTTAGAAATTTTTGTTCGGTATTGCCCTCATTGCCCCCAACAGATTTGAGGTAGATTGTTGGTTGCCTTGCGGTTGGACTCTAAGCATTACCTGGAGCATCTAAAGAGATCCTTGGACTAAATTGATTGCCGAAAGCATTTGAGAAGACCCTTGGACTACTAAGACGATTGTTGTGAGAATCCAAAAAGACTCTTAGACTAAAATGATTACCGAGAGCATCTAAGGAGGCCCTTAAACTAAATTGATTGCCGAGAGCATCCAAGGAAACCCTTGGGCTAAATTGATTTATGATAGTGTCTGACAAGATCATTGGATAAAGAAGACCTGCTTGGACCGAAACGCATGCCGGGGATGACTAACAAGATTCCCGAGCTGAATACATACCAAGACGTCATTGAATGATGCCGAGGATGACTAATGAGATCATTGGACTGTGGAGACTAGTTTGGATTGAAACGCATGCCAAGGATGACTAATGAGATCCCTAGACAGGAACACATACCAAGGATGTAACAAAAAGATGCTGAGGATGTCTAACGAGATCATCGGACTAGGGAGACTTGCCGAGAATGCCTGGGGAGACAATCAGACTAAAGGATTTGCTAAAAATTCCTGACGAGTTCATCGGACAAAAGGATTTCCTGAAAATGCCTGAGGAGACTGTCGGACTAAAGGATTTTCTAAAAATGCCTGAGGAGACTGTCGGACTAGAGGATTTGCCGAAAATGCCTGAGGAGACCGTCGGACTAAAGGATTGTCCAAAAATGCCCGAGGGGACGGTCAGACTAAAGGATTTGCCAAAAACGCCTAAGGAGAGCGTCGGACTAAAGGATATTGTGCCTATCAAAGAAGTTTTGAGATATTAGTAATCGATATGAGTTGCATCTTTATTGCGTAATTTTTTTGTGGAACAAAAATATTTTTGCCCCTTTGGCAAAAATATGATGAAACTATGATGAAACTTTCTCACCGATGGCCATGCTTAAATCCATAAGGATACTCCTCGCCATTGTTGCTCATTACGATTATGAGATTTGGCAGATGGAAGTTAAAACAATATTCCTGAATGGGGATTTAGACTGAGATGTGTATATGACACAACCTGAGGGTTTTACATCTCAAAATGGCTCGAAGGTATGCAAGCTGCAAAGATCCATTTATGGACTTAAGCAGGCATCCAAGACTTGGAATATAATGTTTGATCAGACAATCCGTGAATTGGATTTCTGTCCAAACATTAATGAGCCTTGTGTTTATAAGAAGGTTAGTGGGAGTGTAGTTGTTTTCTTAGTATTATATGTCGACGACATTCTACTAATAGGAAATAATATTACTCTTCTTTAAAATGTGAAAGTATGGTTGTCAAGAAAATTCTCCATAAAAGCCTTGCTGAAGCGGCATTTATACTGGGTATAATGATCTATAGGGAAAAATCGAAGAGGCTGTTAGGTCTTTCTCAAAGCACGTATGTAGGCAAGGTATTGAATAGGTTCAACCTTGAGCATTCGAAAAAAGGTTATCTCCCAATGACAAAGGGGATTAACCTATGTATAGCTGAGTGTCTGAAGACAGCTCAAGAAAGAATTTGCATGAAGGATATTCCCTATGCATCTGCGATAGGATCCATCATGTATGCTATGATATGTAATAGGCCATATGTCTCTCAGGCTTTGAGCTTTACGAGTAGATATCAATCAGATCCAGGTGAGAAACACTGGATGGCTTACAAGTCAATTCTTAAGTACTTGAGAAGGTCTAAAGATGAGTTCTTGATATATAGAGATGGTGACCTCAAAATTAGAGGTTACACTGACATGAGTTTTTAATCTGATAAGGATGACTTTAAGTCTCAGTCGGGTTTTATGTATGTGTTAAACTGAGGGGCGGTATGCTAGAAGAGTTCCAAGCAAGAAACTACCGCGGATTCAACCACGGAATCTTAATACATTGCTGCATGCAAAGCAGCAAAAGAAGCTATTTGGTGAAAGGGATTTATTGGTGATCTCGGTGTGGTGCCTGAGACTATCGATCTAATTACTTTGTATTAGAATAACAATGGTGCTATAGCTCAGGCAAAGGAACCACGATCTCACCAGAAAGATAGACATGTATCCAGAAAGTATCATATAATTAAGGAGATTTTTGATGCTAAGACAATAAGACTAGAATGTGTACCCACTGATCAGAACCTCGCGGATGGTCTGACAAAGTCATTGACTCAAGTCAAACATGACCAGCATGTTAAAGCATATGGATTAGAACATATGGCTAATTGGCCTTAGTGCAAGTGGGAGTTCATTAGATATGATGTATGCCCTTAAGGCAATTAGGGCAATATATCTTAATCATGTAATGGTTAGAATAATTTGTTTAATTAATAAAGACATTTAATCTTTTGTTTATATCAATGTGTTTGTAAATATATTATGGCTGGTTAAAATATATTCATTGATGTATGCATACAAAAGTCCTTGACGTATAATAGCACGAAGTCGCAGAAATCATAGTTGGACTATATTTAGTGAGACCTCCTTCATGTGTAATTATGATTATCTCTAAACTATCCCTAGTCATAGTTTCACCGAGAAAGGATATTGATGAAGTGGATAGACTAGCATGTGTTCAACTTTCTTAGAAAGGGTCCAAGCAGTCAATCTCTTAAGGACTGAAGGTGGTGCCTTAAGTTTGACACATGGTTATATATGGGAGATATATTGGAGACTGCAGTAAGGTAAACCCTCGGTGTAAATATATCAATGTGTTAGTGTTTATCTTCATGCAACAAGCTTTGTGAATATCCTTATACTTGAGATGCTAGTTTTTTTGTGTGGTACCATTGCTATACTTTGGGTCATTCCCATACACTCATTATTTTAGGGTGTCACGGGTGGTTATAGGTACAATGATGATAGCATGTTGGCAAGCTATGTAGTTGGAAAGAATCCATTGCTCCAGATATATTAAGCAGTTGTACCTGGCCGCTTATTAAAGTGATGATTGCTATAAACCTTTGATCAGAGTATGTATTTGATAGAAATAGTTTCTAGTGAAATAAGCCATGGTAAAAGCCAATATACTTCGGTAGCAAGTTAATAATGAGGATAGCTTGGAGCAACCTTCCTATTAGGGGGTTAACTCTTTAACCGAACCCAACAAACCAGATGGCACTAATATTAAAGAATGGAAGGAGTTCATCGTACTAGACAACTATTGCATTAATCGGGATAAAGTCATAAGCACAAATTTTCTTCCAAGTGATGGGGGATGGTAGACACTTGCTAGAGGCGTACTACATTCGTTTAATGTAATCGAGTTCTATTTATGCTCTAGAACCTCGAGCCAATCGTTCCATTAGGACAAGGGTTGGTTAAGCCTTAACAGCTCAATACTTCGGAATCCTATAAGGTCACACTCATTGGACCTTCATCAGACTGAGTAAAGAATTAATAGATTCATTCTATTATAAAAATATAATATATATAATAATAATTAGATTATTATTTGGTTGGACCAAAGATTTATTTTGACCGGTAACTAATTTATTAGGGTCTTAAAATATATTAATATTTGAAAGGGTTGAAAAGGAATTTTTCCAATTAAAGTAAAAGGGTCGGATCCTACACAAATAGGGCCCACATTTTGGGGCCCTATATAGCGGCCAAAGGGGTGTCGACTCGGCATATGCGTGACCCCACACATTGGGTCACACTAGCGCTGCTGGGCAGCGCTGGGTGTGCCCAGAGAAGCCCAACCCACAAGCTAGGCTTGTGGGAGCAAGGCAAGCTGTTATGGCCTACCTTGCAAGGGCTGTTGTGTATAGTGCTAAGCACACTGCTCCCCCAAGCCTATAAATAGGCACCTCCTCCTCCCTTTTTCTATGGACCAAGTTTAAGAATAAATGCTACGATAAAGGTCAACTTCAACAAGTTATTTTGAGGAGCTTAATTTTGTTCGAGTCCTGCTAGTTTATATTTCCTGGTGGGGCTTTTGGAGTGGTCTAGCAACTACTCAAGGCTCATTAGTTCTTCCTCTTGGTGAGGTTTTGGTTGGTGGGGTTCGTGTGGATACTCATAAAGGCTATCCTATGCTTGGAGGCTTGTCCAAGGAGGTTCTACTAAAGCACGCTCCAACTGGTAAGTTTTCTTTCTTTCTCTTTAATTATTAGGTCTTTTTCTTTAAGCTTTTTTAGACTTAATAATTATGCTTAGGTTCTTTTGCATGCTTGGTTTATTTTATGCTAGTTATAGCTTAGAGTTATAACATGCTTAGTATAAAATATTTATGCTAGGATATAATTTAGAATTATAGTATGCCTTGCCTATGCATGCTAACCTAGGTAGAGAATTATTTGGTTAATGCTTCATTTAATATGCAACTCATAGGAGTTCCTAGGGACAAGGGACAAATTTTTGAATTCTACCATGCCTGTTATTCATGTTCAAAGTGACTGTCAGTTCCCAACAAACTCAACTTTACAGCAGTAGGAATACCTCTAATGGATAATACCTATAAAAATTGCATTATCTAGCTCTCATCATCATTTCGTGAGAAGCATTGTCAAAATCCGGTGCCCACACTATGTATACTAACATTGGTAGAGAATTTATTTAGTTAAGGCTTTAATTAATTTATATGCAACTAATAGGAGTTCCTTGGGGCAAGGGGCAAAATTTTGAAACTCTGCCATGCCTGTTATGCATGATCAAAGTGACTGTCAGTTCCTAAAAGTAACTAGTATCTCAGGTACGAGGATATTCACAAAGCTATTGCAATAAGATAAATAGCAACACTTAGATATATTTACCAAGTATTTATCTTAAAGCAGTCTCCAATGCATCTTCCAAATACATCCACGTGTCAAGTCAAGGCACCACCTTTTAGTCTAGAAGATTAACTGATTGGATTATTCCAAGAAAGTATGACCCCATGCTAGTTTATCTGCTTCATCAATGTCATGCCTTGATGAAACTATGACTAGGGATAGTTTAGTCATAATCATAACAACACATGAAGCAGATCTCACTAAAAATAGTCCCACTATGATATGCACTTCATGATATGATATGACAAGGACTTTTGTACATAAATATAGTTGAGCCCAGCACAAAGTTGGACTGACTCAATGGATGACTCAATTGTGCTTAAAGTTTTTTTTATCATACCAATTGGTTTAGTTTGAGTTAATTAAATCAATAATGATGTTAAATTAGATAGTTTATGGTTTTAGTTGAGTATTTTAATTCAAGGGTATAATTATAAATCTCTGTTGACCTAGCTATTTGATTTAACTCTTAGTTATTTTGGGCTAAGCTGTGTTCTTAGTGTTGCTCTAGATTAAGGCTTTAGCATGTAAAACAGGTGCAGCAGAAATTCAAAAAAATTTAATCTAGTTCCCTTAAACTCCTAAGCATGGCATGACTGATAATAGTGCTAGTCTTAAATTATTCTAGGTCATAAACACTTCTTAAAAGGACCTAATAATAATTTAACCACTTACCAGTTGAAGCGTGAATCCTGTAGTCTATAGAAAGAGCCCTCAGCTATGTGCAAAGACTTCAAAGTAGAAGCCCTCTAAGAATAGTCCACACAAGCACTACCGACCAAAACCTTCTAGAAAGGAAGAACCAATAAATAAGCAGAGAATACCTAGCTCCTCCCTACTAATTTATTCTAGAAGAAATTCTCTTAGTTTTCTATTCTAAGTAAACATGCCTTTCGACGGTTACTTTTAGAAATCAGAACAACTAAGAGAAAAAGAGAGCAAGAGAGGGATTATAGAATTTAGGACAAAAAATAATGAAGGTGGAGGAGGCTCCTATTTATAGTGGTTAGGAATTATTCAAAAGATAATAAAGTCCCTAACCTCAACCAATCAGAAATAAAATAAAAGTGGCAAACTTGTATTTAATTAAACCCTGGATGAGTTGGAAACCAACTCAAATACTGGGAGCTTCCTTTCGGAGCAAGCTCCCAGTCTGACTAGGAGATTGCTTGCCATTCGGACAACAGTCCCTTGTGGGCTTACGCAGGAGCGCAAGCCCACAAGGCTTGCACCTACAGTGCTTGGGCTTATGGTGGTGCACAGGCCCGCGGGCAGTGCAGGCCACCATGGGCTGCGCTCTATGCAACGCACACTCTAGTGTGAGCTGTAGCCCATAGCGTAAGCCCATAAGGGCTACATGCCTGCGCAGCCCCTTAGGCTTGCGCATGCGCGCACTGCGGGCTGCCTAAATGCAACCCGCTTGCATGTGCACTATAGGCCATGCGCACTACTATTCCAAACAGTGCTGCCATATTGCCAATGTGCACGTCTTTTATGCACTATCCTACAGTACATTTTCAGACCCACTTCCATAGATTTATCAACCATCTAATATTTATAAATCCTGCTAAGTTCGGTCCATTCTTCCTTTTATTTATTTCATCCTCCTTATTATTTAACAAGTTCATTAGTCCAACCAAAGAATGATATGATGCTAACCGCTATTAGGGCAATCATGACCGAGGAAAAAAGGGCAAATGCTTCTCTTAGTGCTTTAATAGTGAATGCAGTGGCCAGTGAGCCAGTATTAGGAATCACTCATAATCCATTCACTCAGTTTCGATTGCTGCCAGTGCAGACTCAAAGGGATTCTTCCTATCCTTTTGGTCAGGTGGGTTCTGTGGGTCCATTTGGTTTAGCTAGCTTATCATTACAGTCAGCGGGCATAGTGACCCCTCCAGTCATCAGTCAATTTGCTCAGTCTAGTCAGGGATTTATATCACCACCATTGCAGTTTGGGGTATCTGGTCCGATCCCAAATTTTGAGGTCACGCCTGAGGGGGCAACCCTTCCTCAATTAGTAGGTCTACCCTTAGGTCCAATTACCCAATTAGAAGGGTCATCTCTATCTGTAAAATTGCGTGACTTGCTTCAGAAGTTGCTTACTACTAATCCTAGATTCCAACCATCCATCTAAGTAACTAGAGAGGAAGATTGGGTCCTAGAAAACTTTAGTATGCCTAGCATAGCGAAGTATAAGGGAACCAGTCCACCTCAATCTCATATCACTACCTATCAGAGGGTAATAAGGATCAGGAAGTTAAGTGATAAGCTCCTAGCCAAAATGTTCCCCTACACCTTGGAAGGTCCTACTATCAAATGGTACAACACTCTATCAGACGAGGAGACCAAAGATTGGAAAGTTTTATCAAAGGATTTTATTGAGCACTATAGTTTTAATGCTACCTTTAAAACTACTATACACAATTTGGAGGCTATCAAGCAGGCCCCCAATGAGAAGTTAAAACCTTACTTTGAAAGGAGGATGGCCAATCAAGTTCTATTGAAAGATAGGCTAAGTCTCCTAGAAATGATCGTGAAGTTAATGGATGGTGTCCTACCTACTTATCGTAAGATCCTTGGCATGGATAAATTCTCTAGCTACGTTGAAGTCTTTAAGAAGGCCGAGAAATGGGAAAGAATTGAGGAATTGGAGAAGGCTAGTATACCAATGAAACCTTGGTTCAAGAAGGGCGACTAGACCTCAGCCCAGGCTTCTAAACTAAGGTCTAGCTTGGATCCTAAGACTGCAGCCGTACAAGAAGAAGTTACTGTGGTCCATGTTTTTGAAGATGGTGTTTCCCTTTGGAAGGCGTCCATGCCTACCATCTTTACCAAGCTAAGGACACTAGGCCTCCTTCAAAATATTAAACCCTATGTTCCCCCAAAGCCTAAGGATAAGGATCTGTTCTGCGCCTATCACATTTGTAAAGGTCATTGCACAGGTGCTTGTAGAGATTTCCTAGAGGCCATTCGTGGATTGATTAAGGGTAAGAAAATCCAAGAACCCGAACTTAAACCAAGTACCTTAAATAACCCCTATCGAGATTTGAGAGTCAGGTCGCAGTTGTTGAGTTGGGGCTCTCCTCCCATCATGTCTTCGATATGATCATGCAAGCTAACCTGATGGTTCACTCGGTGGTAGCCATACCTGATGAATCTATCCCTATTGATATTGATGCATACGAGTTAGGAGATGCTTATGATGAGGAAGCTATTCTAGTCCAACCTGAACCAATTGACATTGATGCTAATGTATTAGAGCACAATGACCTTGAAGAACCGGCACTAGTGGTTGAAACTATAAAAGGGAGAAGCTATATGAAAGACGAGGTCTTGCATATTAACCACAGTGGAAGGGTGGCTCTTGCTACCCTCCCAAAAAAGAGAAGGGAAAGAGAAGCTGACATCTAGATCCTCCCAAATACCAACACGGGACCTACTTTCATACGTGCCACTGAGACCCAGGTTCTAACGGATACAAAGAAAATAGATTCGAAAGTTACTCCCCTCATCCAATAGTTATAAGTTACCCTAGCCAAGTAGAATGTTTGGCAACTTCTCATTGATTACGAGGATCATCGCAGGGGTCCGGTAGAAAAGTTATTAAGCATAGAAGCTACACCTACCACCTCCCTCATGGAAGTGTTCTCAGTTATGGGAGGTTTCCACCCAACCACATGGAACCCATCTTATTTTTCCCATCAGATCTTCCGACTGAAGGAAATAAACATAATAAGGCACTTTTCATTAAGGTGCAGATCTTTGATCGTTCTATTCTAAGCGTTATGGTGGATGACGGTTCGGCTCTCAACCTTTGCCCTTAAAAGATTCTCCCTCACTTAGGATTGGGTGAGTCAATTCTTGAAAAATCTAATACCGTCATAAAGGCCTATGATGATACAAAGAGGAGTGTGGTTGCTGTCTTTGAAGCTGAGGTCACAGTCGGGGAAGTAACATCTAAGGTCTTGTTCACTGTACGAGACATCCTTGTCTCTTACTCACCATTATTGGGTCGTCCCTGGCTCCATGCACTATAGGCAGTTCCTTCTACGGTCTGTCAAAAAATTAAACTCATTCATGATGGCAAGCTAGTAACCATCAAAGCTGATGAACCATCAGTTATAGTGGCTATGGAAATGGAAGAGAAGGAATTAAGGGTGGCTGCAGCTCACCAAAATAAGATTAAGAGCCTTGTGTCCCTAGCATAGCGAAGTATAAGGGAACCAGTCCACCTCAATCTCACATCACTACCTATCAGAGGGTAATAAGGATCAGGAAGTTAAGTGATAAGCTCCTAGCCAAAATGTTCCCCTACACCTTGGAAGGTCTTACTATCAAATGGTACAACACTCTATCAGACGAGGAGACCAAAGATTGGAAAGCTTTATCAAAGGATTTTATTGAGCACAATAGTTTTAATGCTACCTTTAAAACTACTATACACAATTTGGAGGCTATCAAGCAGGCCCCCAATGAGAAGTTAAAACCTTACTTTGAAAGGAGGATGGCCAATCAAGTTCTATTGAAAGATAGGCTAAGTCTCCTAGAAATGATCGTGAAGTTAATGGATGGTGTCCTACCTACTTATCGTAAGATCCTTGGCATGGATAAATTCTCTAGCTACGTTGAAGTCTTTAAGAAGGCCGAGAAATGGGAAAGAATTGAGGAATTGGAGAAGGCTAGTATACCAATGAAACCTTGGTTCAAGAAGGGCGACTAGACCTCAGCCCAGGCTTCTAAACTAAGGTCTAGCTTGGATCCTAAGACTGCAGCCGTACAAGAAGAAGATACTGTGGTCCATGTTTTTGAAGATGGTGTTTCCCTTTGGAAGGCGTCCATGCCTACCATCTTTACCAAGCTAAGGACACTGGGCCTCCTTCAAAATATTAAACCCTATGTTCCCCCAAAGCCTAAGGATAAGGATCTGTTCTGCGCCTATCACATTTGTAAAGGTCATTGCACAGGTGCTTGTAGAGATTTCCTAGAGGCCATTCGTGGATTGATTAAGGGTAAGAAAATCCAAGAACCCAAACTTAAACCAAGTACCTTAAATAACCCCTATCGAGATTTGAGAGTCAGGTCGCTGTTGTTGAGTTGGGGCTCTCCTCCCATCATGTCTTCGATATGATCATGCAAGCTAACCTGATGGTTCACTCGGTGGTAGCCATACCTGATGAATCTATCCCTCTTGATATTGATGCATACGAGTTAGGAGATGCTTATGATGAGGAAGCTATTCTAGTCCAAGCTGAACCAATTGACATTGATGCTAATTTATTAGAGCACAATGACCTTGAAGAACCGGCACTAGTGGTTGAAACTATAAAAGGGAGAAGCTATATGAAAGACGAGGTCTTGCATATTAACCACAGTGGAAGGGTGGCTCTTGCTACCCTCCTAAAAAAGAGAAGGGAAAGAGAAGCTGACATCTAGATCCTCCCAAATACCAACACGGGACCTACTTTCATACGTGCCACTGAGACCCAGGTTCCAACGGATACAAAGAAAATAGATTCGAAATTTACTCCCCTCATCCAATAGTTATAAGTTACCCTAGCCAAGTAGAATGTTTGGCAACTTCTCATTGATTACGAGGATCATCGCAGGGGTCCGGTAGAAAAGTTATTAAGCATAGAAGCTACACCTACCACCTCCCTCATGGAAGTGTTCTCAGTTATGGGGGGTTTCCACCCAACCACATGGAACCCATCTTATTTTTCCCATCAGATCTTCCGACTGAAGGAAATAAACATAATAAGGCACTTATCATTAAGGTGCAGATCTTTGATCGTTCTATTCTATGCGTTATGGTGGATGACGGTTCGGCTCTCAACCTTTGCCCTTAAAAGATTCTCCCTCACTTAGGATTGGGTGAGTCAATGCTTGAAAAATCTAATACCTTCATAAAGGCCTATGATGATACAAAGAGGAGTGTGGTTGCTGTCTTTGAAGCTGAGGTCACAGTCGGGGAAGTAACATCTAAGGTCTTGTTTACTGTACTAGACATCCTTGTCTCTTACTCACCATTATTGGGTCGTCCCTGGCTCCATGCACTATAGGCAGTTCCTTCTACGGTCTGTCAAAAAATTAAACTCATTCATGATGGCAAGCTAGTAACCATCGAAGCTGATGAACCATCAGTTATAGTGGCTATGGAAATGGAAGAGAAGGAATTAAGGGTGGCTGCAGCTCACCAAAATAAGATTAAGAGCCTTGTGTCCCTTAAAGTTGAGAAAATCTTGACAAAACAAGGCTATCGAAAGGTAAAAGGACTCAGGAATAATCTTTAAGGCATGTCAAAACCTATCATACCTCTTCCTTGGCCGTTCAGATTCGGTTTAGGATATCGTCAAGGTGCTAGGAAATCCAAGATACAGTTGTGTCTCATGGTAGGAGCTAGAGTAAAAAAGAAAGCATTTTCAGGTGAGGATGAACCTGTCGAGGTTAGGGGTAAAAGGGTCCCTGGTTTTGAGATCTTTAATGATGAATTGAGCCGCTAAGGAAAATTCATGCAAAAGAAAAGACAAAAGAAAAGAAAAATACAAAATTAGTTCGATAGATCGCATCACATCAAGCGATCTACGTAAAAGTAATAACTCAAATTAAAAGCACCAAGTGCTTCCACTAGCATCATCCAGCTTGCACCATGTTACAATTTGGAGACCTCAAGGACACATTACCCTAATGTGCAAAGAATGAATCGCATCCAATCAAATCGTAAGTGCAAAGAAGTATAGGCATCTATATAAACCTGTACAAGTCTATAAAAGGCGTATGGATCCTCTTTTCAGATTCAAGACAAGGTTCTCACCTGAGAGAAGCACAACAATAGTATAAATACCTTTACAAGAGCAATCCGGTCAGAGTCAGGATCAACTTAAGCCTAGTCCCCAACCAAACGGGTCCCTAATAGGTATACAGATCTCATACAAATCTTGGTAGTACTCATTGGTCTTAATTGGGCTAGTCTTTCAGTAGTCTGGAGCTTTAAAAGTTTGGTTTCTAGTCAAATCACCAACAATTTAAGCCTTTGTCAAAGAAGGACAAGAAAATAATATCCTCGGGGTAACGGATCAATCAAGGACCCAGACAAGTAAGGAAAGCACAGCCTAATCTAAGCTACTGATGGGTCCTGTCCCTGGTGCTCATCTTAAGTCTGGTCCTGCTCATCTACCAGTAGGTCATCCCTATTTATCATCACATGATCCTCTGCCCTACCAGCATCCACAGTAGATAGATCAGGAAACCTGGTCTCTAAAGAATCTGCTATACTTCCAGTGGTAATACTGATCTCCTTTACTCGCTGCTCTACCTCCCGCTCAGCTCCTGCCACCTAAGTGGCTACCGAAACCACTCGACAAGCCTAGCCATCCTCCTTCAAAGAAGAATCGGATGGTTCAGGTATCTGCTTACTCTCGATAATCTAGGCCGGCTTGCCCTGTAACACCTTAACCTTGGCCCTCACCTAAGTAGTCTCTGCTCTAGACCTCTCTAACTCCTCCTCTAGTCGCCTGACCTTGTTGGTCCTAGTAGTGGCTACTCGCAACTGCTCCTCTAGGAACCTAACTCACTCCTTATAGGCATCCAGATCCTGGACGGACCTGTCATGCTCATAGCCAACAAGGTCTACTATGAAAATCATAAGATCAAAACACGTATATAAATGTCATGGCATGCATAGTTTGTTAAATTTTGTAGGTGAAAGAAAATTACCGAGGCTAGTGCATCCTAAGGTAGCAGCAGGTCCCGGTCAGAGAAGAAACCTTAATCAATCCTCTCTGCCTCCGCTATGGTCACTTGAGAGAGAAAATAATATCAGAATGGGATATTCCAAGCAGTTATTATAAGGGCAAGATTTAAGGAGAGAATTCCTTACATGAGTGGAGCTAGGGGGAGTAAAGCATATGGTGTGGGCTGACTCCTTAGGCTCCCAGATAGCTATCTTCCCCGAATGGTGGAGGAGTTAGAAGGAAGTGTCCAGATCTATCCAGAGGCCCCCCTCTCTCACACCCCTTAAAGCGTGAGACTGCTTCATCCGTGGCTCTAGGTCAACAGGGACAACAATGACACTGGTCCTCCAGTATCAGACCCTCTCGCTAAAGTACCACTCTAGGGAGAGAGGAGACTCCAGCTCAAAGTGGCGATCATCCACGCTGGCCTGCATCTACTCGATATTCTCATGGATTACCATCCTCTCCCATGAGTCTCGAATGACCTGCACAAAGTAAATTCACTGTAAGTATCATAACTTTATAAATACAGTTTCTACTAACAGTTTGTGGAAATGTAAAATATAGATTTAGTGCAAAAGAAGTTTAATTGATCAAAGCGCAGCTGGTGGAGGAACTCCCTATACTCTACTATAGTCCTGACCTTTTACTGCTAGGGTCCCATACACCTCGAGATGATGTGAGGTATCTCATGCTGCTCGGGAAAACCTGGCCTAAGGATAAACCAATGCTCGAAGGCCCAAATCTACAAAACAAGGCAAAGCCAGTTGCAAAGCAGTTCAAATAAAAGGCTAAAGCACAAAAGATTGAGTTTAGGAATCACCTGGAGGATCAGATGGCAGATCTTGAGCTCAGACTGCTGGCCTAGAACTCCAACATCCAGCCTATAGTACAACTATGCCAGGATGGCCCAACACTAGTTCTTGGTTGGCACAGTGGCAAGATCCTTAATAGCATATGAACGACCATAGTTGATGCTTTTTGAATACTCTGGGAGGAAGACAGTGGAGAGGAGTAGGGAAGATTAGGCATACTAATCCCTCCTCCCTACAGTTATAAGGCTAGATTGCCAGATCCAGTAGTCATAAAGATCTCCATACTTGAGCTTGTCCTTCCCTCCATGATGAAGCCCAAGAAGTCTCTTTGAATGAGCCCTCACCTCGGCTTGAGAATGCCAGCGATCTAAATAAACATCAAAATGGGTGACATACCCACTCCAATCCAATCATGTTAATGCACACATGTTTGAGGGGGTGACCGTGACCTCTCTGATAGGCAGTTGGAAAGTTTGTGTTATCTCGGACCATCTCTCTATCAGGGCCAATATAGCACCAAGAGCCAGTGTCTTTAGGGCCTGGGGAATGGCCCTGATGATATCAGTGAACCCGAAAGAGTTAATATGGGCCATTAAATTAGTATCCCTAGCAGCTTGAGTCTCCTCGTGCCACTTTCTATAGAATCTCAAGACTCCCACAGTCTTATAAGGGAACTGCAAAAACGAAATAATAGTTTAACAAGGGTCATTCAAAGGGAGGATCCCTAAGCAGTAAAAACATCAAGGAGCAACAATCACCACAAGATAAGAGATTCTTGCCCACACTATGGAAATGTTATCCTAGAACAAATACCCAAGAGAAAATTCATCTAGGAAGACACCTCCCTAGCAAAGAAGTCAATTGGGGGGCATCCCTACATTCCTTAATAGTGGATACAGTCGAGGGGTATCCCCCTATCATCAAACACCGAAGGGGCGTTCCCTAGCAGTGCCAGCCAGTAGAAGGGGCATACTAGTGACAACCCGATTCGAGTTGGGACTAACCCAACATCACTAAACTTAGTCCTTTGTTTTAATCAATGCAAGTCCTCACCCACATATCTCAAAGTTTTGCTAACCAATTTTGTTATCATGTTCAGGAACCCAAGGAGAGGTATCCATAGGAAAAGAAGGAATTCCCCTAGCCACACTGCCACCTAAAGGGCATCATTCAAAGGACATGCCAAACAAAGGTGCCATCCGAGGGACATCTTCCCAAGAAGCACTCCCAATAACTAGGCCATTAGAGGGATCGTTTCCCTAGCAAGAAAACCATCCAAGGGGCATCCCCCCCAATCAGTCAAGACACCGAGGATAATTTATAAAGGACCCCGGACAGCTAAGTTTCTCTTTCCAAGGGGCACCCCCGGTAGCTAGGTTTCTCTTTCCAAGGGGCACCCCCTAGTTATCTAGGAGACTTGCTCCCAAGCAGTTAAGCCACTCATAGGCTATTTTCTCCCAGTAGTCGGGCCACTCTAGGGACATACCAAAATAAGATTAGGACCAACTCAACATCTCTTCACTCACTCTTTACAATTAATTAGGGGCAGAACCCCAGTGCATCTTAATACTTGATTGAAGGGGCAAAAATATTTGTTCATCCCAAAGTCAATCAAGAATTAAGATGTACCGTTTCAGGTTATATTTTGATAAAACTTATTTTCGCCTGCAGGTTAGATAAGATAAAACTTGTAAGCCAACTAAAGGGGCACCTTTTCTCCAACAGAGGATGCACATCAGGATAGTTCGTTCCCCAGCATATTGAACATTCAAGGGGCATCCTCCCTATTCCTACAAGAAGCCAATCTTTATCCCCGATGACCGAATGGTTAAAGGAACCATTCCCCCAGTCAGAGTAGTATCCAAGGGGCACCCCCTAACTAGTCAGGCGATACTCCCCAACAGCTATGATGTCCTAGGAACACCTTCCTCCAGATAATTAAAATTGACCCCGAGCAGTTTCTCCCTAGCAGTCCAAATGGACTAGCCATTGAAGTGTTATATCCTCAGTAGTCAGCTTCCCAAGGGCACCCCGATTCATGTTAGGCCAAAGCCAACATTTATAAACACAGTTTAAACTTTTCTTAGGGGCTAACCCCCATCCACACATCTTCATTCTTGATTAAAGGGGAAAAAATTTTTGTTTACCATAAAGTCAATCAAGAATTAAGATTTATCATTTCAGATAGTAACTAACGCAACGTTTTTATTGTCTTTTTGGCAGGTAGCTCAAAACCACCAGCAAGAAAGTCATCCACCTCAAGAAAGGGATACACCAGTAGCATGAGAGTCATTCACCTTAGGAAAGGGATACACCATCAGCAGGAGAGTCATCTGCCTTAGGAAAGGAGTACACCATCACTAGGAGAATCATCCGCCTTAGGAAAGGGATATAATATCAAACCAAGAAAGTTGACCTGCCTTAAGAAAGGGATACAAGGAGAAGTCATCCGTCCTAGGAAAGGGATACACTAGCATCAATTAAAGGAAATTCATCTGCCATAAGAATGGGATATGCACAGCAAAGGTGAGATGTTCGCCTTAAGAAAAGAGCAGAAAGGAAAGTAGTTCACCTCAAGAAAGGAACCCACCCATATCACAACATTATAAAGACCTTTACACGGGCAAGCTAGTTAGACTTAGCCTTAACTCAAGCCCATCCCCAGCAAGCGTACGTGCACTCACTTCCATTTTAAAGCTGGAT
The DNA here is from genome assembly GCA_947683365.1 of Euphorbia pulcherrima. Lineage (NCBI taxonomy): Eukaryota > Viridiplantae > Streptophyta > Magnoliopsida > Malpighiales > Euphorbiaceae > Euphorbia > Euphorbia pulcherrima. The sequence goes on along the minus strand of CANTUS010000001.1, from coordinate 49,770,405 downwards.
TTCTTACCAAGAGGGAGTGCCAGCCAGTAGAAGGGGCACACTAGGGGCACACCAAGTCAAGTTGGGACCAACCAAACATCTCTTCACTCAATCATTAGTGTTAATTAAGGGGCGAACCCCTACCAGCACACCTTAATCCTTGATTTAAGGGGCAAAAATTTTTGTTCATAGCAAATCAATAAAGAATTAAAGTATACCATTTTAAGATAGTTAACTAACATAATTACTTAACATGTGCAGGCTTATCAAGAAAGAGAGCATACGCGATAATAATACCATTCTATGACCATCACTTCGATGAGTATCCCTAGAAGCCTAATCGAGTAAAGGAACATTTTCCCTAGCAATCAAATCATTCAAGGGGCATCCTCCCAATGGTTGAGCCACTCAAAAGAAGTCAACCAAGGGGCATCCCCTCATTTCCTAGTAGCAAAATTAGTCAACTAACGGGCATCTCCTTATTTCTCAGTAGCAAAATTAGTCAACCAAGGGGCATCACCCTATTTTTCAGTAGTAGAATCAATCAACCAAGGGGCACCCCTTCATTTCCCAGTAGTGAAATCAAACAACCAAGGGGCATCCCCCCATTTCCCAGCAGCGAGATAAACCAAGGGGCATCCCCCCATTTTTCAGTCATGGATTTAACCAATCTAGGGGCATCCCCCATCATAAAAAACCCTAAGGGCACCCACCCTAGGGGTATTCCCTAAAAGTGGAACTAGTAAAGGGCATCCCCCATCATCATCAAATACCCTAGGGGCACCCACCATGGGGACATTCCCTAGTAATGGAACTGGTGAGGGGCATCCGCCCCCTCGTAATAAAATACCATTGGGGCACCCACCTAGGGGCATTCCCCAGTAGTAGAACCAGTAAGAGGTATCCCCCCATCATCAAATACCGTAGGGGAACTCACTAGAGAGGCACCCTCCATGGGACACTCCATCCTAAAGTGATCAGGCCAAACCCAACATTTCTCGCACTTAATTTACAACTTATTTAGGGGCCAACCTCCATCCACGCATCTTCATTCTTAATTGAAGGGGAAATTTTTTTTCTTTGTCACAAAGTCAATCAAGAATTAAGATGCATTAGCTTAGATAATGACTAACTCGTTGTTTGATTGTTGTCTCTTTATAGGTTATTCAAAGTCCCTAGTAGGAAAGTCATTCACCTTAGGAAAGCGATACATTAGTCATGAAAGTCATCAGCCTTAAAAAAGGGATACATCATCAGTAAAAAAAGTCGATCCACCTTAAGAAAGGGATACACCAGTAGGAGAAGTCATCCGTCTTAGGAAAGAGATACATCACTGGTCAGGAGATTCATTTCACCTTGAGAAAGGGATACACACAGCATCCCTAATAGAGTAACAAGGGATACACATTTGCAAAAGAAAGCCATTCACCTCAAGAAAGGAATACCCGTACTGAAAGTCATCTGCCTCAAGAAAGGGATATACATTGGCAAAGGAAAGTCATCCGCCTCAAGAAAGGGACACCTAGGACAGGAGCTTGCCTCAAGAAAGGAACTTACCCTTGTCATCACCTCTGGTATAATTTCTAATCCTCACATTGTCAGATCATACAGATCTGTATATGCAATGATCCTGCAAGGGGGAGTCTCTGAGCACTGGACTTTAATGATCCTTCTCACAAAACAATGATGAGAGCTAGATAATGCAATCACTTATAGGTGTTATACATCAGAGGTGTTCCTACTATCGCAGAGCTAAGTTTTAGCTAAGTTTGGAGACCTAGTCTACCCTTAGGGACCCATACATATGCTGCTTGGTGGTACAGATCCATCAGTGAACCCATACAGGTCATTTGCCCCATATGCTTGGAGGGGACCCATACGGGGCCATCCAGACCCATACGGGTTCCGTTCTTGCCTAATCAAGTTGTATGGAAGGTAGTCCATACCTATTTTGGGAGAAATCAGGTCATGAATGCAATACCTAATTTCCCCCCATAAATAGGGGCCTTTCCTCACCTCTAAGACAAATACAATACATACACAACACAAAATATAGAGAAAATATATTGCATACAAATTGTAGCAGTTTCTATAGGTATAGAAAGGGTAGAGTTAAGGTATAGGAGTTATAAAATAGGGAGAAAACCCATCCCTTAAGGTTTCATCCACATTTTATTTATTCCTAGCTTCATTTACTAGTATTTGGGGGAGGTTATGTCCATACAAATACCTTCCTAAATAGTCTTAAAATCTCCATTTCAACATCTACTTTGGCTAAACTCTCTCTCAACAAAGGGATCACCTCAAAGTGGATTCACGTTATAAAGGTACGCTCCTGAGTTTCAAAGAGACTCACATCCCATTTATATTATCAGTATTTCTCTGTATTCTGCCCCATCTATACAAAATCTGTAAAACAAAACTAAATTATTGTTCTTTCTAGACTAGATAGGACCCCTACGGGTCCTCCATACCTGTATGGGTCCCTGTCAGCACCCGTACGGGTCCCACCCATCCGTATGGGTACCGACCCCCATGTAGAACCCAAAATTCTCTTTTAACTAGTTAAAATCAATCCAACTCACCATTTGCCATGTGATCATTTTCAATAATAATCAGGTAAATTAACCCGCAAAAGTTAAAATGTGTTTTTATAACAAAATACGTTGAAGGCTCGTTATTTCTCTCCGATCCTAGAAGCCGTCCGGGCACTATCGATTGCAAAATCGCCACGCTAACATAATCATATTTTTCATAATAAAATGATGACTTATGATGTGCTATAAATTGTGCTAATCTTTGTGGATGCAGGGGAATTTATTTTGTTTTATAACTTAGAACAAATGTATAAGTTCTTTCGCAATTCTCCCATTTTCCCCCGATTGTAATTTTTATTCCCTCATTTATTGCTTGTGCTTTATTATAATCTGTAAACGTACGTAACGACTGAGCAAGAGTGTAGAAAAATAGGATTTCTATGATAATTCCCCGTACGCGGTGAATGTAATTTTAAATTAACTTAATGAGAAATAAGTGACTCATCCGATACCCGAATCTCTGATCCAAAAGGTAAGAGCATCCCACTTATTGGGAACCATACAAAAACTCTTTACTAAGTAAACAACTTGGATGGCGACTCTATCATTTGTATCAAGATTTGGGGCTCGATTCTTTTATCCATTAAATTGGCTAGTTGTTCAAACTTGAACTAAAAAAGTTTAATCACACCTAAATCCAACCAACCCCAGTGGGCCACGCCTCTCACCTAGATGCCAAGGATGACCCACACTATGAGCACTATATTTCAATGATCCTTATAATGAAATGATGATGAGAGCTATATGATGCAAACTCTTATAGGTGTCATCCATTAGAGGTGTTCCTACTACTACGGAGTTGAGTTTTGCAAAAGTTTGGAGACCTAGACTGCCCTTAAGGACCCGTACGGGTACTTCTTGGTGGTGCGGATCCACTAGGAAACGCGTACAGGTCATTTCCTTCCATACACCTGGGGGGACCCGTACTCATACAGCTGGGGCCCTACCCATATGGGACCTCTTGTTGCCTGATCTGGCTCTTTTGGAAGGAGATCCTTAGCTATTTCGGGAAAAGCCTGGTCTTGAATGTAATTTATTGCATTCAGACCTCCTTTCACCCTATAAATAGGCCCTTTCCTCACCATTTCAAAAGAAGAGAACAAGATACAACACATAACGCATATATTACAGGCAAATTCTAGCAGTTTCTATAGGTATAGAAAGGGTATAGTTGAGGTATAGGAGGTATAAAATACGGAGAAACCCCATCCTTTAAGTTTTTGTCGACATTTTATTCATTCCTAGCTTCATTTATTAGGATTTTAGGGAGGTTCTGTCCACACAAATACTCACCTAAATAGTCCTATTTAACCATCTACTTTGGCTAGACTCTCTCAACAGCAAAGGAATTGCCTCAAAGTGGATTCGCGCCGTAAAGGTAACGCTCCTTAGTTTAAAAGAGACTCACATCTCAATTGTTTTATTATTATTATATGCCTCCTCTATTATATATGTTCTTTTATTCTTGTTTAGGGTCTGGTCCTTAACCATATGAGCCTTGTTGGCACCACATATCCTTAGGGATATTAAACCAGTGTGCCATACTCATACGGAAGGAAAGCCCATTTTTATTTCATTTCTCCTCCATAAATATGCATATTAAACTAAACTAAATTTCTGCCCAAGACCAAACATGACCCGTATGGGTCCCGTATACCCTTACTAGTCCTCCCCGGTAGTCGTACGGGTCCCACCCACCCCGTACAGGTATCGACCCCCAAGCAGAACCTATAATTCATTTTAATCAGTTAAAATCAATCCAACACACCATTTACTATGCAATCATTTTCACTACTAATCTGGTAAAGTAACCCACAAAAGTTAAAACGTGTTTTTGTAACAAAAATATGTTGAAGACTCATTATTTCTCTCCGATCCCAGAAGCCACCAGGGCACTATCGATTGCAAAGCCACCATGCTAACATAATCACATTTTTCCTTCTAAAATGCCGACTTATGATATGCTATAAATTGTGCAATATCTGTCGATGGAGGGGAATTTATTTTTGTTTTATTTTATAACCTAGAACAAAGGTACAGGTTCTCTTTGCGAATTCCCTAATTTTTCCCTGATTGTAATTTTTATTCCCTCATTTATTACTTGTGCTTTATTGTAATTTGTAAATGCATGTAATGAGTGTGAAAGAGTATAGAAAAATAGGAATTCTATGATAATTCCCTAAATGATGAAAACAAAAACGGTTTTACGTGATGAATGTAATTTTGAATCAACTAAATAAGAAATAAGTGACTCATCCGATACCTGAATCTCTAATCTAATAGATATGAGTCTCCCCCCCAATGGGAACCATACCAAAACTCTTTCCCAAGTAGATAACTTAGGTGGCGACGCTATCATTTGTATTGAGATTTGGGTCTCGATTATTTTATTCATTAAAATTAGCTATTTATGCAAACTTGAACTAAAATAGTTTTATCACGCCTAAATACAACCAACCCCGAGTGGGCCCTGCCTCTTACACAGCAGCCAAGGGAGACTGATATGTCATCAACACCTCACAGTGGCAACTTCACTAGGGAGTGTAATCTTTTAAATCGCAAAATTTTGGTGTGTTTTAAAAGCTTAAAATATTAAGATGAGCACTAAAAATCATTTACTTGATTCAACCCGTTTTCTTTTTTCATCATTTAGGAAAATTATAACACCCTATCTTCTCATCTCCTTCTCTCTTTAGTTAGATGCGCTCTTCTTCTAGCACTAGGTTAAGGTGCCCTATTATTTTTGAGACACTCGCAAAGGTGTTACCCATGCCTGCCGTGAATTGGGGACACTCTAGTAGGTGGAGCACTCATTGCTATCTCCCTCTAAAAGAGGCTTGATATGATGGGAACCTTCTACATTAAACTTTTGATATGTCCCTACACCATTCTTATCAAAAGCCTTGGAATTTTCCTTTCTATACCCCTTTCTGTGTGAGATTAGACTAAGGAAGAATACCCTTAGAATGGGCAAGTGAAATAAGGATGGAATCGATTGATTTGAGTGTGATGTGGTATGTTCTCTTGTAATTAACCCTGCCATGCATTATTGTAATTTGTGCATGCATAATGCATCCCATGCATGTACTGATCTTTTGGTTACCACCTTAGTTTAAGATTCGACAAGTTTCCTCACTCTCAAGCTCATCCATAGCTTAATTTGATCGGTCTATTCAGCCAGTGAACCCAACACTCCTCATAGCCAGTAATGGATCCCACCTACTTCATTAAGAGGCCATGTTGTAAGTTCATCGTAGTAAGGGTCTGAGTCAGTTGCCCGACTTTATGGTTATACCAAAGGGGATAATCCTCCATTATATCATGGGTTTACCCTATTGTGTGACTCACGACCAAAAGGTTCATCCTATGACTCTTGATGACATCTTACCTTGGGGTACTCATCTTTTGAGCCTCTTCAAAAAGCTAAAGAAGTATAACTTGATTGATCATCTCAGACTATATAGCCAGCTAAAACAAGTGGAGAGGGGCGATTTCTGCGTGTACCATGTTAGCTCTAATCATCCGACTAAAGTATGTGAGGATCTCCTCAAAGCCATCATGGTACTCATTGATGAATGGAAAGTTTGTGAACCCCTAAGAAGTGGGGAGGAAGTAGACATGATTAATTCAGGATTAGAAGAAGATAAGGTATGGAAGTGCATCATAGAAGCCAAGAAAGCAAGAGAAGAACCATCCATATTTGACCTTATAGCAATCAGGTAATGGAGTAGGGAACCTGTCTATGATTACTTTCAGAGATGGTTAACAGTCTTGGTAGATATTAAAATGAGAACTCATGAGAAGGAATTACCTGATTGATTCATCTTTGAGTTATCTACTCACCTTAGAAAGATGCCATTTGTGAAATCTTATAAGACCATTTCTGAAAGCTATGAAGTCACCATAGAAGGAAAAAATGTTTCAAGAAAATGGAAGACAGCGACCCATCAAAGATTGAAGTGGACAAAGCTATAGATACCCTTACTACTTTGATATACACCTTATTATGCTTGGGGGATAAGAAGAAGGCATCTATTCAAGAAGCCTTGAAGAACCTAGCCCAAGTCACAAGAGAAATTAAGGATGATATATTAACAGAGAAACAGTTGCAAGATCTGGATTGTGAGCTGACTCATATCCTGATGAGCGACCAAGAATGCCCTCCACCTGTGGAAGATGATAATGCAATCATATGTAATGAAAGTGATGTACCCTTCGGACATCCTGATAATAATGATAGTGATTTTTCTTACTTATTTGATGTTTCGCCTGACGGCACCATACATTCGTCTGACTATGCACAAAACATTTTTAGCATTCATGATACTTCATTGCATGACATTAATTTAGGAGCTAAGGAAAATTCAAAAATGGTAACAATATCCAATGACTTAACTCCTATAAAAAAAGAGAGATGATAAAAGTGCTTAGAAAACATATTAACGCTTTCGCCTGGTCCTATGAGGACATGCCTGGGGTAGTTCGCCAAATCACTGAGCATTGTATCCCAACCGACCCCAGGTTCAGACTAGTCAAACAAATGTTAAGTAGGTTGTACCCAAAATGGGCTGATAAAATCAAAGCTAAAGTTGCTAGGTTATTAGAAGCTAAATTCATTAAAGTAATCGAGCATCCGACATGGTTAGCAAACATCATCCTAGTCCCTAAGAAAGATGGAAGAGTCAAAATGTATGTCGACTTTTGTGATTTGAATAAGGCCTCTCTAAAAGATGATTTCCCATTGCCACACATCAATGTATTGGTAGATAGTGCTGCCAGAGCTACAATGTACTCATTTGTATTAGATCTTAATGGACAGGATCGATAAGGTCAAGATAGCCTTCATCACAGAATGGGAGTGTATTGTTATAAGTTAATGCCTTTTAGGCTGAAGAATGCAGGGGCAACTTATCAAAGAGCTATGACAGCTTTGCTACACAATATGGTCCACAAAGAGGTTGAGGTTTACGTAGATGACATGTTAGTAAAGTCAAATGCTAGGGAAGAGCATCCTGAGATTTTGGAAAGGTTCTTGACTATAATTAAGAAATATAACCTGCTTTTAAATCCAAAGAAGTGGGTGTTTAGGGTGACTTTCGGGAAGCTCTTGGGCCATATTGTCAGTCAGCGGGGGATCGAGGTTGATCCCAATAAGATTAAAGCTATTCAAGAAATGCCTATTCCTGAAATTGAAAGGGAAGTCAGGTCATTCCATGGATAACTTCAATACACGAGTCATTTTATCGCCAAGTTAACGATAGTGTGTGTGACAATCTTTAAGTTGTTAAGAAAGAAACAGCCGATAGAATGGAATGAGCAGTGCCAGATAACATTTGACAAGATAGAGGCTTATCTTATGAACCCCCCTGTTTTGAGCCCTCTGATGCCCGATAAGCCGCTGATTCTTTATTTAGCCATAGAGGAGTCATTTACAGGGGCAATGTTGGTCGAAGAGCAAGATGATAAAAGCGAGCATGCTTTTTATTACTTGAGTAAGAAGTTATTCGAATACGAGACAACATACATGGTAGTAGAGAAGATGTGTACAACAATGGTATGGTTAGCAAAGAATTTGAGGCATTACTTTCAGTCCTATAAAATCTAAGTAGTTGCAAAAGTGGACCCAAAGAAGTATCTTTGTCAATCCCCTACATTGACGGGAAGTTCTCTCATTGGCTCTTGTTATTATCTGAATTTGATATCGATTATGACATGAAGAAGTTTATTAAGGGGAGAGTAGTGGCAAAATTTTCGGCAAGTCAACCCATGGAGTCTTACTATGTTAAGAATCGGGTTTTCTGTGATGAGAAGTCAGCAGCTATAAAGGTAGAGAAGGCCTAATGGATCATGTATTTTGATGGGGCTATAAATCGAAATGGTGCCGGTCTTGGGGTAATCATCATCACACTATAAGGAGAGGTTATCCTACGAAGCAAGTGATTAGAATTTCCGGTCACCAATAATGGGGTTGAATATAAAGCTTGTCTCTTTGGTCTTGATGCTCTTTTAGAAGTAGGGGCAAAGGAAGTCAGGGAGATGAGAGATTCTGCATTGGTGATAAAGTATGTTGTAGGGGAATAGGAAGTCAAAGAAGAGTCACTCAGGCCATATGTACAAGCAGTTTGGGACTTGTTAGTACAGTTTAGCCAATGCTTCTTCCAATATATATCAAAGGATGATAATCAGATGGTCGATTCTTTGGCTACCTTAGCCTCAATGTGGGAGGAAGAAAAGGCTCAACCCATCCGTCCGATCATAACAGAAATATCTCAGTCTCCATTTTATGAAAAGGTTTGAGTTATGACCATTGAGGAGCAAAAGGTTTGTTGGTATGACGACATCAAAAGGGTTCTGAAAGAAGGGTAATGTCCTGAAGGGTCATCAGGTTCGGATCGGCTGAATCTCAAAAGGTTAGCAACACAATTCAGACTAGTTAACAAGGATCTCTTCAAGAGGATGGCTGAAGCATTATTGTTGAGATGTTTAATAGAAGAGGAAGTAGAAAGGTTAATGAATCAGGTACACTCAGGGGATTGTGGCCCACATATGAATGGAATGGCTTAGGCTATAAAAATTCAGAGAAGGGGGTACTTCTGGACTACCATGAACGCTGACTATATAGACAAGGTCAGGAAATATCATGAATGCCAAATTCATGGGGATATACAACATTTAACCCTATCTGAACTTCATAATTTGTGTACTCCTTCGCCTTTCTCAGCTTGGGGAATAGATATAATTGGTGAAATTCGGCCATCATCAACCAATGTGCATCAATTCATTATAGTCGTAGTTGGTTATTTTTTAAAATGGGTAGAGGCTGGATCCTACATCGGTATCACCGCCAAGAAAATGGCCAAGTTCATAAAGAAGCATATTTTTGCTCGATACAAGGTTTCGCACCATGTGGTATCTAATAATGGGGTTCAGTTTCAAGGTGCCATGACGAAAAGCCCATGCTCATAGGCTGCCCTCATGAGATTATCACTTGGCGGGCCAAGTGTGCTCAGGGTATACCTGACATGTGAATTCTTGAACCGATGGTCTTCTAGGATTGCCATACATGGACCTATCAAGAACCAGGTTTACTTAGAAATTTTGGTTCAGTATTCCCCTCGTTGCCTCTAACAGATTTGAGGTAGATAATTGGTTGCCTCGTGGTTGGATTTGACAAGAGTACCAAAAGAGTCTTTTATACTTTGGGCATTACCTAGACCATCTAAAGAGATCCTTGGACTAAATTGATTACCGAGAGTATTTTAGGAGACCCTTGGACCACTAAGATAATTGCCGTGAGAATCTGAAGAGACTCTTAGACCAAAATGATTGCCGAGAGCATCTGAGGATGCCCTTGGACTAAATTGATTGGCGAGAGGATCTGAGGAAACCCTTGGACTAAATTGATTACCGAGAACTTCTAACAAGATCATCGGACATAGAAGACCTGGTTGGACCAAAATGTATGCCGGGATGATTAGCGAGATTCCAGGGCTGGAATGCATACTAAGACGTCACTAAATGATGCTGAGGATGACTAACAAGATCATCGGATTGGAGAGACTAGTTCAGATTGAAATGCATGCCAAGGATGACTAATGAGATCCCTGGACTAGAATGCATACCAAGGACGTCACAAAAGGATGCTGACGATGTCTAATGAGATCATCAGACTAGGGAGACTTGCCGAAAATGCCTGAGGAGGCCATCAGACTAAAGGAATTGCTGAAAATGCCTGAGGAGACCGTGGAACAAAATGATGTGCCAAAAATGCCTGAGGAGACCATCGGACTAAAGGATTTGCTAAAAATGCCTGAGGAGACCGTCGGACTTGAGGATTTGCCGAAAATGCCTGAGGAGATTATCGGACTAAAGGATTTGCCCAAAATGCCTGAGGGGACCGTCGGACTAAAGGATTTACCGAAAACACCTAAGGAGACCATCAGACTAAAGGATATTGTGCCTGTCAAAGAAGTTTTGAGATATTAGTAATCGATATGAGTTGCATTTTCATTGCTTAATTTTTTTTGTGGAACAAAAATATTTTTGCCCCTTTGGCAAAAATATGATGAAACTATGATGAGACTTTCTCACCGGTGGCCATGCTTAAATCCATAAGGATACTCCTCGCCATTACTGCTCATTACGATTATGAGATCTAGTAGATAGATGTTAAAACAGCATTCCTAAATGGGGATTTAGATTGAGATGTTTATATGACACAACCTGAGGGTTTTATATCTCAAAATGGCTCGAAGGTATGCAAGCTGCAAAGATCCATTTATGGACTTAAGAAGTAGGCATCCAGGACTTAGAATATAATGTTTGATCAGACAATCCATGAACTGGATTTTTGTCCAAACATTAATGAGCCCTGTGTTTACAAGAATGTTAGTGGGAGTTCAGTTGTTTTCTAGTATTATATGTCGATGACATTCTACTAATAGGAAACAATATTTCTCTTCTTCAAAATGTTAAAGTATGGTTGTCAAGAAAATTCTCCATGAAATCCTTGGTGAAGCGGTATTTATACTGGGTATAAAGATCTATAGGGATAGATCCAAGAGGCTATTAGTCTTTCTCAAAGTACATATATAGACAAGGTATTGAATAGGTTCAACCTTGAGCATTCAAAAAAAGGTTATCTCCCAATGACAAAGGGGATTAACCTATCTAAAGTTGAGTGTCCAAAGATAGCTTAAGAAAGAATGTGCATGAAGGATATTCCGTATGCATCCATGATAGGATCCATCATGTATGCTATGATATGTACTAGGCCAGATGTCTCTCAGGCTTTGAGCTTTATGAGTAGATATCAATCGGATCTAGGTGAGAAACATTGGATGGCTGACAAAGCAATTCTTAAGTACTTGAGAAGGACTAAAGATGAGTTCTTGATATATGGAGATGGTGACCTCAAAATTAGAGGTTACACTGACATGAGTTTTCAATCTGATAAGGATGACTTTACATCTCAGTTGGGTTTCGTGTATGTGTTAAATGGAGGGGCGATATGCTAGAAGAGTTCCATGCAAGGAACTACTGCATATTCAACCACAAAATCTGAATACATTGCTGCATGCAAAGTAGTAAAAGAAGCTGTTTGGTTAAAGGGATTTATTGGTGATCTTGGTGTGGTGCCTGAGACTGTTGATCTAATTACTTTGTATTGCAATGACAATGGTGCTATAGCTCAGGCAAAGGAACTACAGTCTCACTAGAAAAATAGTCATGTATCTAGAAAGTATCATATAATCAGGGAGATTGTTGACGCTAAGATAATAAGACTAAAATATGTACCCACTGATCAGAACCTCACGGATGGTCTGACGAAGCCATTGAATCAAGTCAAACATGACCATCATGTTAAAGCATATAGATTAGGACATATAGCTAATTGGCCTTAGTGCAAGTGGGAGTTTGTTAGATATGATGTATGCCCTGAATGCAATTAGGGCGATATATCATAATCATATAATGGTACGAATAATTTGTTTAATTAATAAAGGCATTTAATCTTTCATTTATATCGATGTGTTTGTAAATATATTATGACTAGTTAAAATATATTCATTGATGTATGTTTAAAGAAGTCCTTAACGTATAATAGCACGAAGTTAGAGAAATCATAGTTGGACTACATTTAGTGAGACTTGCTTCATGTGTAATTATTATGTCTAAACTATCCCTAGTCATATTTTCACTAAGAAAAGATATTGATGAAGCGGATAGACTAGCATGTGGTCAACTTTCTCGGAAAGGGTCCAAGCAGTCAATCTTCTAAGGACTGAAGGTCGTGCCTTAAGTTTGACACATGGATATATTTGGGAGATATATTGGAGACTATAGTAAGGTAAACACTCGGTGTAATTATATCAATGTGTTAGTGTTTATCTTCAAACAATAAGCTTTGCGAATATCCTCATACTTGAGATGCTAGTTATCTTGTATGGTACCATCGCTATACTTTGGGCCATTCCCTTACACTCATTATTTTAGGATGTCATGGGTGGTTATGTGTATAATGATGATAGCATGTTGGTAACCTATGTAGTTGGAAAGAATCCATCACTCCAGATATATTAAGGAGTTGTACTTGGCCGCTTGTTGAAGTGATGATTGCTATAAAACTCTAATCAAAGTATGTATTTGATAGAAATAGTTTCTAGTCAAATAAGCCATGGTAAAAGGTGATATACTTCGGTAACAAGTTAATAACTAGGATAGCTTGAAGCAACCTTCCTGTTAGTGGGTTAACACTTTAACCGAACCCTATAAACCAGATGGTACTAATATTAAAGAATGGAATGAATTCATCACCCTAGACCACTATTGAATTAATTGGGATTAAGTCATAAGCACAAATGACATTCTGAGTAATGGGGGATGGTAGACCCTTGCTAGAGCCTTACCACAGTCGTTTGAGGTAATCAAGTTCTATTCACGGTCTAGAACCTCTAGTCAATGGTTCCGTTAGAACAAGGGTTGGTTAAGCCTTAACAGCTCAATACTTCAAGATCCTATAAGGTCACACTGATTGGACCTTCACTGGACTGAGTAAAGAATTAATAGATTTATTCTATTATAAAAATATAATATATATAATAATAATTAGATTATTATTTGGTTGGACCAAAGATTTATTTTGACCGGTTACTAATTTATTAGGGTCTTAAAATAAATTAATATTTGAAAGGGTTGAAAAGGAATTTTTCCAATTGAGGTAAAAGCGTCGGACCCTACATAAATGGGGCCCATGTTTTGGGGCCCCATATAGCGGCTAAAGGGCTATGGACTAGGCACATGCGTGACCCCACTTGATGGGTCACACCAGAGCTACTGGGAAGCGCTGGGTGTGCCCAGCGAAGCCCAACCCATAAGTTGGACTTGTGGGAAGGCCTACAAGCCTAGCTTGTGGGAAGGCCCACAAGCCCAGCTTGTGGGAGCAAGGTTGGTCATTATGGACTGCCTTGCAAGGGCTGTTGTGCAGCGTGCAAAGCATGCTGTAAGCAGGTCAACCCACGGACCCATGGGGGTCCATGTGTTGTCCCATATAGGATTGGACAAATTTTGCCCAATCCCAAATTGGAAATTAGGGAGCAGTTTTTCTCCCCCAAGCCTATAAATAGGCACCTCCTTCTCCCTTTTTCTTTGTACCAAGTTTAAGAATAAATCCTATGATAAAGGTCAACTTGAACAAGTTATTTTGAGGAGCTTAGTTTTATTTGAGCACGCTAGTATATATTTTCTTATGGGGTTTTTGGAGTGGTCTAGCAACTACTCAAGGCTCCCTAGTTCTTCCTCTCGAGGAGGTTTTGGTTGGTAGGGTTCGAGTGGATACTCATAGAAGCTATCCTAGGCTTGGAGGCTTGTCCAAGGAGGTTCTGTTAAAGGACGCTTCAGCTGGTAAGTTTTCTTTCTTTCTCTTTTAATTATTATGTATTTTTCTTTAAGCTTTTTTAGACTTAATAATTATGCTTAGGGTCTTTTGCATTATTGGTTTATTTTATGCTAGTTATAGCTTAGAGTTATAACATGCTTTAATTAATTTACATACAACTAATAGGAGTTCCTTCGGGTAAGGGAAAAAATTTTGAAATTCTGCCATGCCTGTTATGCATGATCAAAGTGACTGTCAGTTCCTAATAGTAACTAGTATCTCAGGTACGAGGATATTCATAAAGCTATTGCAATAAGATAAATAGCAACACTTAGATATATTTACCAAGTATTTATCTTAAAGCAGTCTCCAATGTATCTTCCAAATACATCCATGTGTCAACTCCAATCACCACCTTTCAGTATAGAAGATTAACTGCTTGGATTATTCCAAGAAATTATGACCACATGCTAGTCTATCCGCTTTATCAATGTCATGCCTTAATGAAACTATGACTAGGGATAATTTAGTCATAATCATAATTGCACATGAAGTTAATCTCACTAAAAATAGTCCCAATATGATATGCACTACATGATATGATATGACAAGGACTTTTGTACATAAATATTGTTGAGTCCAGCACAAAGTTGGACTGACTCAATGGATGACTCAGTTGTGTTTAAAGTTTTTTTTATCATACCAATTTGTTTAGTTTGAGTTAATTAAATCAATAATGATGTTAAATTAGATAGTTTGTGGTTGTAGTTGAGTATTTTAATTCAAGGGTATAATTATAAATCTCTACTGACCTAGCTATTTGATTTAACTCTGAGTTGTTTTGGGCTAAGCTGTGTTCTTAGTGTTGGTCTAGATTAAGGTTTTAGCATGTAAAACAGGTGGAGCAGAAATTCAAAAAAATTTAATCTAGTTCCCTTGAACTCCTAAGCATGGCATGACTGATAATAGTGCTAGTCTTAAATTATTCTAGGTCATAAACACTTATTAGAAGGACCTAATAATAATTTAACCACTTACCAGTTGAAGCGTGAATCCCGTAGTTCGTAGAAAGACCCCTCGACTATATGCCAAGACTCCAAAGTAGAAGCCCTCTACGAATAGTCCGCACGAGCACTACCAACCAAAACCTTCTAGAAAGGAAGAACTAATAAACAAGCGGAGAATAGCTAGCTCCTCCTAACTAATTTATTCTAGAAGAAATTCTCTTAGTTTTCTATTCTAAGTAAAAATGTCTTTCGATGATTACTTTAGGAATCAGAACAACTAAGAGAAAAAGAGAGCAAGAGAGGGATTATCGAATTCAGGACGAAAAATAATGAAGGAGGAGGAGGCTTTTGTTTATAGCGGTTAGGAATTATTCAAAAGACAATAATGTCCCTAACCTCAACCAATCAGAAATAAAATTAAAAGGGAAAACTTGTATTTAATTAAACCTTGGACTAGTTGCAAAACAACTCAAATACTAGGAGCTTGCTTTCGAAGCAAGCTCCTAGTCTGACTGGGAGACTGCTGGTCATTCGGACAACAGTCCGTTGTGGGCTTGCGTTGGTGCGCGTCCACAAGGCTTGCACCTACCACGTATCGGCCTGCGATGGTGCGCAGGCCCACGGGGAGTGCAGCCCGCCATGGGTTGCGCTCTATCCAGCCCGCACTCTAGTGCCTATAGTGGCCCGCACGTAAGCCCATGAGGGCTGCCTGCCTGCGCAGCCCCTTAGGCTTGCACATGCATCCACTGCAGGCTGCCTAAATGCAACCCTCTTACTTGTGCCCTATGGGCCATGCGCAACACTATTCTAAATAGTGCTGCCATGTGGCCCATTCACAGGTCTTTTATGTACTGTCCTATAGTATTTTTTCAGACCCACTTGCACAGATTTATCAACCATCCAATATTTATAAATCCCGCCAAGTTCAGTCCATTCTTCCCTTTATTTATTTTATCCTCCTTATTATTAACAAGTTCATTGGTCCAACCAATGAATGATATGGTGCTAACCGCCATCAGGGTAATCATAACCGAGGAGAGAAGGGCAAATGCTCTTGTTAGTGCTCCAACAGTGAATGCAGTGTCCAGCGAGCTAGTATCGGGAATCACACATAATTTATTCACTCAGTTTCAATTACAGCCAGTGTAGACTCAAAGGGATTCTTCCAGTCCATTTAGTCAGTTTGGTTCAGTGGGTCCATTCTATTTAGCTAGCTTATCATTCCAGTCAGTAGGCATAGTGACCCCTCCAGTCGTCAGTCAGTTTGCTCAGTCTAGTAAGGGATTTGTACCACCACCACTGCAGTTTGGGGCATCTGGTCCGATCCTTAATTTTATGGTCATGCCTAAGGGGATGACCCTTCCTCAATCAGTGGGTCTACCCTTAGGTATGATTACCCAATCAGAAGGGTCATCTTTATGTGTGAAATTTCCTGACTTGCTTCAGAAGTTGCTTACTACTAATCCTAGATCCCAACCATCCATTCAAGAAATTAGAGAGGAAGATTAGGTCCCTGAAAACTTTAGTATGCCTGGCATAGCAAAGTATAAGGGAACCAATCCACCTCAATCTCACATCACTACCTATCAAAGAGTTATGAGGATCAGGAAGTTAAGTGATAAGGTCCTAGCCAAAATGTTCCCCTGCACCTTAGAAGGTCCTGCTATCGAATGGTACAACACTCTATCAAACGAGGTGGCTTGAGATTGGAAAGCTTTATCAGAGGCTTTTATCGAGCAGTATGGTTTCAATGCTACCATTAAAACTACCATACAAAATTTGGAGGCTATCAAGTAGGCCCCCAATGAGAAGTTCAAACCTTACTTCGAAAGGTGGATGGCCACTCAAGTTCTATTGAAAGATAGGCTAAGTCTCCTGAAAATGATCATGAAGTTAATGGATGGTGCCCTACCCACTTATCGTGAGATCCTTAGCGTGGATAAATTCTCTAGCTACGTTGAAGTCTTTGAGAAGGCTGAGAAATGAGAAAGAATTGAGGAATTGCAAAAGGCTAGTATACCAGCCAAACCTTGGTTCAAGAAGGGCGACTCGACCTCAGCCTAAGCTTCTAAACCGAGGTCTAACTTAGATCCCAAGACCGCATCCGTACAAGAAGAAGTTACTGTGGTCCGTGTTTTTGAAGATAGTTAGACCCTTAGAAGGCGTCCCTGCCTACCATCTTCACCAAGCTAAGGGCACTAGACCTCCTTTAAAGTATCAAACCCTATATTCCCCTAAAGCCTGAGGATAAGGATCAGTTCTGTGCCTATCAGATTTGTAAAGGTCATCGTGTAGGTGCTTGTAGAGATTTCCTAAAGGCCATCCATAGACTGATTAAGGGTAACAAAATCAAGGAACCCAAACTTAAACCAAGTACCTTGAATAACACCGTATTGAGATTTGAGAGGCAAGTCGCGGTTATTGAGTCGGGGCTCTCCTCCTGTCATGTCTTCGATATGATCATGCAAGGTAACCCAATGGTTCACTCGATGGTAGCCATACCCGATGAATCTGTCCCTATTGATATTGATGCATACGAGTTAGGAGATGCTTATGATGAGGAAGCTATGCTGGTCCAACCTGAACTAATTGGCATTGATGCTAATGTATTAAAGCACAATGACCTTGCAGAACTGGCACTATTGGTTGAAACTCCTGAAGGGAGAAGCTATATGAAAGATGAGGTCTTGCATATTACCCGTAGTGGAAGGGTGGCTCCTGCTACCCTCCCCAGAAAGAGAAGGGACAGAGAAGCTGACATCTAGATCCTCAAAATGCCAGCACAGGACCTACTTTCATACCTACCACTGAAACCTAGTATCTAATAGATATAAAGAAAATAGATTCAAAAGTTACTCCCCTCATCCAACAGTTACAAGTTACCCCGGCCAAGTATAGCTTTTGGCAACTTCTCATTTACTCCGAGGATGATCGCAGGGGTCTGATAGAAAAGTTATTAAGCATAGAAGCTACACCTACCACCTCCCTCATAGAAGTGTTCTCAGTTATGGGGGGTTTCCACCCAGCCACATGGAACCCATCTTATTTTACCCGTCAGATCTTCCGGCTGAAGGAAATAAACACAATAAGGCACTTTTCATTAAGGTGCAGATCCTTGATCGTTCTATTTTGTATGTTATGGTGGATGAAAGTTCTGCTCTCAACCTTTGCCCTTCCAAGATTCCCCCTCACTTAGGATTGGATGAGTCAATGCCTGAAAAATCTAATACTGTCATAACGGCCTATGATGATATAAAGAGGAGTATGGTTAGGGTCTTTGAAGCTGAGGTCATAGTCGAGGAAGTAACATCCAAGCTCTTGTTCACTATACTGGACATCCTTGTCTGTTACTCACTGTTATTGGGTTATCCCTGGCTCCATGCACTAGGGGCAATTCTTTCTCTGCCCCATCAAAAGATTAAACTCATTCACGATGGCAAGCTAGTAACCATCAAAGTCAATAAACCATCAATTATAGCGGCTATGGAATGGCTACAGCTCACCAAAATAAGATTACAAGGCTTGTGTCTCTTAAAGTTAAGAAAATCATGACGAAACAAGGTTATAAAAAGGGAAAAGGACTCGAGAATAATCTTCAAGGCATTTCAAAACCTATCACACCTCTTCCTTAGCCGTTTAGATTCAGTTTAGGATATCGTCCAGGTGCTAGGAAATCCAAGATATAGTCGTGTCTCAAGGTGCTAGGAAATCCAAGATATGGTTGAGAAAATCATGACGAAACAAGGTTATGAAAAGGGAAAAGGACTCGAGAATAATCTTTAAGGCATTTTAAAACCTATCACACCTCTTCCTTGGCCGTTTAGATTCATTTTAGGATATCGTCCAGGTGCTAGGAAATCCAAGATATAGTCGTGTCTCATGGTAGGAGCTGGAGTAAAAAAGAAAGCATTTTCAGGTGAGGATGAACCCGTCGAGGTTAGGGGCAATAGGGTCCCTAGTTTTGAGATCTTTAATAATGAATTGAGCCGCCAAGGACAATTCGGGCAAAACAAAAGACAAAAGAAAAGAAAAATACAAAATCAGTTCGATAGATCGCATCACATCAAGCAATCTATGTAAAAGTTAGAACTCAAATTAAAAGCGCTAAGTGCTTCCACTAGCATCATCTAGCTTGCACAATGTTATAATTTGGACACCTGAAGGACACATTACCCTAATGTGAAAAGAATGAATCTCATCCAATCAAATTGCCAGTGCAAAGAAGCATATACATCCATATAAACCTGTACGAGTCTACAAAAAGGCGTACGGATCCTCTTTTCAGATTTAAGACAAGGTTCTCACCAGAGAGAAGCACAACAACAGTATATATGCCTTTACAGGAGCAATTCGGCCGGACTCAGGTTCAACTCAAGCCTAGTCCCAAACCAAATGGGTTCCTAACAGGTATACAGATCTCATATAGATCTTGGTAGTACTCATTGGTCTCAATCAGGCTAGTCTTTCAGTAGTCTAGAGCTTTGAAAGTTTGGTTTCTAGTCAATTCACCAATAATTTAAGCCTTTATCAAAGAAGGACAAGACAACAGTATCCTTGGGGCAAAGGATCAATCAAGGACCCAGACAAGTAAGAAAAGCATAGCCTAATCTAAGCTACTGGGGGTTCCTGTCCCTAGTGCTCATCCTGAGTCTAGTCCTGCTCATTCGCCAGCAGGTCATCCTTATTTATCATCACATAATCCTCTGCCCTACTTGTATTACTAGTATCTACAACAGGCAGATCAGGAACCCTGGTCTCTAAAGGTCCTGCTATACTTCCAGCGGTAATACTGATGTCCTTTACTCTCTACTCTACCTCCTGCTCAGCTCTTGCCACCTAAGTGGCTACCAGCACCACCCAACAAGCCAAACTATCCTCCTCCAAAGAAGAACCAGATGGTTCAGGTATCTGTTTACCCTCGGTCATCTGGGCCAGCTGGCCCTGTAACACCTCTACCTCAGCCCTTGCCTGAGTAGTCTCTGCTATAGCCCTCGCCAACTCCTCCGCTAGTGGCCTAACCTTGTTGGTCCCAGTAGTGGTTACTTGTAACTGCTCCTCTAGGAAAATAACACGCTCCTCATAGGCATCCAGATCCTAGAAGGACCTGTCATGCTCCACAGCCAACAAGGTCTACAATGAAAATTATAAGATCAGAACACATATATAAATGTCATGGCACACATAGTTCATTAAATTTTGTAGGCAAAAGAAACTTACCGAGGCTAGTGCATTCTAAGCTAGCAGCAGGTCCCGGATGGAGAAGAAACCCCTAGCAATCCGCTCTACCTCAGCTACGGTCACTTAAGAGCGGAAACACTATCAGAATGGGATATTCCAAGCAGCTATTATAAGGGCAAGATTAAAGGAGAGAATTCCTTACATGAGTGGAGCTAGAGGGAGTAAAGCGTATTGTGTGTACTAACACCTCGGGCTCCCTGATAGCTCTCTTCCTCGAATGGTCGAAGAGTCAAAAGGAAGTGTCCAGATCTGTCCTGAGGCCCCCATCTCTCACACCCCCTGAAACATGAGACTGCTTTATTAGTGGCTCTAGGTTAATAGGGGCAGTAGTGAAACTGGTCCTCCAGTATCGAACCCTCTCGCCAAAGTACCACTCTAGGGAGAGAGGAGACTCTAGCACAAAGTGGTGATCATCCACGCTGGCCTGCATCGGCTCGATATTCTTGTGGATTACCATCCTCTCCCATGAGTCTCGAATGACCTACACAAAGTAAATTCACTGTAAGTGTCATAACTTCATAAATACAGTTTTTAAAAACAGTTTGTGGAAATCTAAAATACAGATTTAGTGCAAAAGAAGTTTACTTGAT
Organism: Euphorbia pulcherrima; assembly: GCA_947683365.1. Taxonomy (NCBI): domain Eukaryota; kingdom Viridiplantae; phylum Streptophyta; class Magnoliopsida; order Malpighiales; family Euphorbiaceae; genus Euphorbia; species Euphorbia pulcherrima. Next base: position 49,749,617 of record CANTUS010000001.1, on the reverse strand, counting down.
CAGAGGGCAGCTGGTGGAGGAACTTCCTATACTCTACTATAGTCCCAGCCTTTTACTGCTAGGGTCCTATACTCCTCGAGATGATGTGAGGTATCTCAGGCTGCTCGGGCAAACCTAGCCTGAGGATAAACCAATGCGCAAAGGCCTAAATCTACAAAGCAAGGCAAAGTCAGTTTCAAAGCAGTTCAAATAAAAGGCTAAAGCACAAAAGATTGAGTTTAGGAATGACCAGGAGGATTAGATGGCAGATATTGAGCTCAGACTGCTGGCCTCAAACTCCAACATCTATCCTATAGTACAACTCTACCAGGATGGGCTGGCACCAGTTCTTGCCTGGCACTGTGGCAAGATCTTTAATAGCATATGATCGACCATAGTTGATGTTGTTCGAATACACTGGGAAGAAGATAGTAGAGAGGATGGTCAGTAGGGAAGATTGAACGTATTGATCCCTCCTCCCTACAGTTACATGGCTAGACTATCGAATCCAGTAGTCATAAATATCCCCAAACTTGATCTTGTCCTTCCCTCCAAGATGAAGCCCAAGAAGTCTCTCTTAGTGAGCACTCACCTTGGCTTGAGAATGCCAGCAATCCACATAAACATCAAAATGGGTGACATACCCCCTCCAATCCAATCATGTTAGTGCACACACGTCTAAGGGGGTGATAGTGACCTCTCCGATAGGCAAGTGGAAAGTGTGTGCCATCTCCATCTCTCTATTAGGGCCGATGTAGCACCCGAAGCAGTGTCTTTAAGGCCTGGGGAATGGCCCTGATGATATTAGTGAACCCGAATAAGTCAATATAGGCTAGAAAATCAGTATCCCTAGCAGCTTGAATCTTCTTGTGCCACTTTCTATAGAAGCTCAGGACTCCCACAGTCTTATAAGGGAACTACAAAAGCAAAACAACAGTTTAACAAGGGTCATTCAAAGGGAGGATCCCTAAGCGGCCAAAACATCAAGGAGTAACAATCCCCACAAGATAAGAGATTCTTGCCCGAACTAAGGAAATGATATCCTAGAAGAATTCTCCAAGAGAAAATTCATCTAGGAAGACACCTCCCTAGCAAAGAAGTCAATTGCGGGGCATCCCTGCATTCCCTAGCAGTAGATACAGTCGAGGAGCATCCCTCCATTATCAAACACCCAAGGGGCATTCCCCAACAATGCTAGCTAGTAGAAGGGGCATACTAGTGACAACTCAGTTTGAGTTGGGGCCAACCTAACATCAGTAAACTCAGTCTTTTCTTTCAATCAGGGCAAGTCCCAACCCGCGTATCTCAAAGTTTTGCTAACCAGTTTCTTTATCATGTTCAGGAAACCAAGGAGAGGTATCCATAGGAAAAGAAGGAATTCCCCCAGCCACATTGCCACCTAAAGCGCATCATTCAAAGCACATGCCCAACAAAGGTACCATCCGAGGGATATCTTCCCAAGAAGCATTCCCAACAACTAGACCATTAGAGGGATCATTTCCCCAGCAAGCAAACCATCCAAGGGGCATCCCCTAATTGGTCAAGACACCGAGGGCAATTTCTAAGGGGCTGCTGGTAGCTAAGTTTCTCATTCTAAGGGGCACCCCCAGGCAGCTGGGTTTCCCTTTCCAAGGGTAGCCCCTTAGTCGTCCAGGAGACTTGCTCCCAAGTAGTTAAGCCACTTATAGGCTATTTCCCCCCAGTAGTTAGGCCACTCTAGGGGCATACCAAAATAAGATTGGGACCAACCCAACATCCCTTCACTCACTCTTTAAGTTAATTAGGGGTAGAACCCTAGTGCGTCTTAATACTTGATTGAAGGGGCAAAAAAATTTGTTCATCACAAAGTCAATCAAGGATTAAGATGTACCATTTCAAGTCATATTCTGATAAAACTTATTGTTCCCTATAGGTTAGATAAGACAAAACCTGAATGCCAACTAAAGGGGCACCTTTCCTCCAACAGAGCATCCACATCAGGATAGTTCATTCCCTAGCATATGGAACATTCAAGGGGCATCCCCCCTATCCCCACAAGAAGCTAATCTATATCCCCGATGACTGGATGGTTAAAGGAACCATTCCCCTAGTCAGACTAGTATTCAAGGGGACCCCCCAACTAGTCAAGCTTTCTCGAGATGGTTTCCAAGGATACTCCCTAATAGCTAGGATGTCCTAGGAACACCTTCCTCTAGAAAATTAAAATTGTCCCCAAGGAGTTTCTCCCTAGCAGTCCAAATGGACTAACCATTCAAGAGCTTTCTCCTCAGCAGTTAGCTCCCCAAGGGCACCCCGATTCATGTTGGGCCAAACCCAACATTTCTAAACACAGTTTATAGTTTATTTAGGGGCTAACCCCCATCCACACATCTTCATTCTTGATTGAAGGGGCAAAAGTTTTTATTTACCACAAAGTCAATCAAGAATTAAGATGTATCCGCCTCAAGAAAGGGATACACCAGCAGCATGAGAGTCATTCACCTTATAAAAGGGATACACCAGCAGCAGGAGAGTCATCCACCTCAGAAAATGGATACAACATTAGCAGGAGAATCATCTGCCTTAGGAAAGGGATGCAATATCAAATTGGTAAAGTCGATCTGACTTAAGAAAGAGAAACAAGGAGAAGTCATCCATCTTAGGAAAGGGATACACCAGTATCAATTAAAGGAAATTCATCCACTATAAGAAAGGGATATGCACAGCAAAGGTGAGATGTTCGCCTTAAGAAAAGAATACCAAGGAAAGGAGTTCGCCATAAGAAAGGAACCCAACCATATCACAACATTATAAAGACCTTTATAGGGGCAAGCTAGTCAGACTTAGACTCAACTCAAGCCCATTCCCATCAAGCGTACGTTCACTCACTTCCATTTTCATGCTGGATTTCTTTCTAAGAGGGAGTGCCAGCTAGTAGAAAGGGCACGCTAGAGGCACACCAAGTTAAGTTGGGACCAACCCAACATCTCTTCACTCAATCATTATAGTTAATTAAGGGGCGAACCCCCACCAGTACACCTTAATCCTTGATTTAATGGGCAAAAATTTTTTTTCACCATAAATCAATAATGAATTAAAGTATGCCATTTTAAGATAGTTAACTAACATAATTACTTATCATGTGTAGGCTTATCAAGAAAGAGAGCGTACGTTATAATAATACCATTCTAGGGGGATCACTTTGATGAGTATCCCTAGAAGCCTAATCGAGCAAAGGAACATTTTCCCCAGCAGTCAAATCATTCAAGGGGCATCCCCCCACCAGTTGAGCCACTCAAAAGAAGTCAACCAAGGGGCATCCTCCATTACATAGTAGCAAAATTAGTCAACTAAGGGGCATCCCCCCATTTCTCAATAACAGAATCAGTCAACCAAGGAGTATCACCCATGTTTCCTAGTAGCAAAATCAGTCAACCAAGGGGCACCCCCCTATTTCCCAAAACCAAAATCATACAACCAAAAGGCCTCCCCCCATTTCTCGGTAGCGGAATCAACCAAGGGGCATCCCCCCATTTCTCAGCAGTGGAATTAACCAATCCAGGGGCATCCCCCAATATCAAAAACCCTAAGGGCACCCACGCTAGGGGTATTCCCCAGTAGTGGAACCAGCGAAGGGCATCCCCCATCATCATCAAATACCATAGGGGCACCCTACCCTAAGGAAATTCCCTAGCAGTGGAACTAGTGAGGGGCACCCCCCCTTATAATCAAATACCATAGGGGCACCCACCCTGGGCACATTCCCCAGCAGCTGAACTAGTGAGCGAAACCCCCCCATCATCAAATACCCTAGGGAAACTCACTCGAGAGGCACCCCTCTGAGGGACACTCCATCCCAAAGCAATCGGGCCAAAACACAACATTTTTTGCACTTAATTTACAACTTATTCAGGGGCCAACCCCCATCCACACATCTCCATTCTTGATTGAACAGGCAAAAATTTTTATTTATCACAAAGTCAATCAAGAATTAAGATGTGTCAGCTTAGATAATGACTAACTTGGTGTTTGATTGTTGCCTCTTTATAGGTTATTCAAAATCCCCAATAGGAAAGTCGTCCGCCTTAGGAAAGGGATACATTAGTTGGGAAAGTCATATGCCTTAAGAAAGGGATACATCAGTATTCAAAAAACTCAATTCACCTTAGGAAAAGGATACATCAGTAGGAGAAGTCATCCACCTTAGGAAAGGGATACATCACTAGTCAGGAGAGTCAATCCGCCTTAAGAAAGGGATACACACATCATCCCTAATAGTGTAATAAGGGATACACATTTGCAAAAGAAAGTCATTCGCCTCAAGAAAGGAATAACCATTGGCAAAGGAAAGTTATCCACCTCAAGAAAGGGATATGCATCAGCAAAGGAAAGCCGCCGGCCTCATGAAAGGGACACCGAGGAAAGGAGTTCACTTCAAGAAAGGAACTTACCAATGTCATCACCTCAGGTATAATTTTTAGACCCTCGCTCACATTGTGAGATCATACAGATCCGTATATGTAGTGATCCCACAAGGGGGAGTCTGGATTTTAATGATCCTTCACAGGAAACAATGATAAGAGCTAGATAATGCAATCTCTTATAGGTGTTATACATCAAAGTTGTTCCTACTATCGTAGAGCTGAGATTTAGCCAAGTTTGGAGACCTAGTCTACCCTTAGGGACCCGTATGGGTGCTACTTAGTGGTACAGATCCATCGGTGGACCCGTTTGGGTCATTTGCTCCATACGCCTAGAAAGGACCCGTACGGGGTCCTCCAGACCTATATGGGTCCTGTTCTTGCCTAATAAGGTTGTATGAAAGGTATTTCATACCTATTTTGGGAGAAATCAGGTCATGAATGCAATTAATTGCATTCATACCTAATTTCCCCTATAAATAGGGGCCTTTCATCACCTCTAAGTTATATACAAAACATACACAACACAGAATTTAGAGAAAAGATATTACATACAAATTCTAGCAGTTTTTATAGGTATAGAAAGGGTAGAGTTAAGGTATAGGAGTTATAAAATAGAGAGAAAATCCATCCCTTGAGGTTTTATCCACGTTTTATTCATTCCTAGCTTCATTTATTAGTATTTGGGGGAGGTTCTGTCCATGCAAATACTCACCTCAATAGTCCTAAAATCTACATTCAACATCTACTTTGGCTAAACTCTCTCTCAGCAAAGGGATCGCCTCAAAGTGGATTCACGTCATAAAGGCATACTCTTGAGTTTCAAAGAGACTCACATCCCATTTATATTATCAGTATTTCTCTATATTCTGCCCCATCTATACAAAATCTATAAAACAAAACTAAATTAGGGTTCTTTCTAGACTAGAAAGGACCCGTATGGGTCCCCCATTCCCGTACGGGTCCCTGCCAGCACCTATACAGGTCCCATTCATCCGTATAGGTACCGGCCCCCACGCGGAACCTAAAATTCTCTTTTAACTTGCTAAAATCAATCCCACTCACCATTTATCATTTTCACTAATAATCAAGTAAATCAACTCACAAAAGTTAAAATGTGTTTTTATAACAAAATATGTTGAAGACTCGTTATTTCTCTCCGATCCTAGAAGCCGCCCAGGCACTACCGATAGCAAAATCGCAACGCTAACATAATCACATTTTTCCTAATAAAATATTGACTTATGATGTGCTATAAATTGTGCTAATCATTGTGGATGCAAGCGAATTTATTTTCATTTTGTTTTATAACTCAGAACAAATGTATAAGTTCTTTCGCAATTCTCCCATTTTCCCCCAGTTGTAATTTTTATTCCCCTATTTATTGTTTGTGCTTTATTGTAATCTATAAACATTTGTAATGTGTGAGAAAGAGTGTAGAAAAATAGGATTTCTGTGACAATTTCCCAAATGACAAAAACAAAACGGTTTTATGCGGTGAATGTAATTTTGAATTACCTTAATGAGAAATAAGTGACTCATCCAATACCCAAATCTCTAATCCAAAAGGTATGAGTATCCCACTCAATGGGAACCGTACCAAAACTCTTTCGTAAGTAGAGAACTTGGGTCGCGACTCAATCATTTGTATCAAGATTTGGGTCTTGATTCTATTATTCATTAAATTGGCTAATTGTGCAAACCTGAACTAAAAAAGTTTAATCACACCTAAATCAAACCAACCCTAGTGGGCCCCTCCTCTCACCTAGATGCCAAGGGAGACCCACACTATAAGAACTGGATTTTAATGTTCCTTCTCATCAAGCGATGATGAGAGCATTAGAGGTGTTCCTACTACTGCAGAGTTGAGTTTGCAAAAGTTTGGAGACCTAGACTGCCCTTAAGGACCCGTACGGGTACTGCCTGGTGGTGTGGATCCACTAGCGGACCCGTACGGGTCATTTCCTTTCGTACACCTAGGGGGACCTGTATGGGTCCCTAGGACCTATATGGGTAGGGCTCCACCCCGTATGGGTCCTCTTGTTGCCTGATTAGGCTCTTTTGGAAGGGGATCCTTAGCTATTTCCGGAAAAGGCAGGTCTTGAATGCAATTTATTGCATTCAGACCTACTTTTACCCTATAAATAGGGCCCTTTCCTCACCATTTCAAAAGAAGAGAACAAGATACAATACATAACACATATTATAGGCAAATGCTACCAGTTTCCATAGGTATAGAAAGGGTATAGTTGAGGTATAGGAGGTATAAAATAGGGAGAAACCCCATCCTTTGAGGTTTTGTCGACATTTTATTCATTCCTAGCTTCATTTCTCAGGATTTCGGGGACGTTCTATCAACACAAATACTCACCTAAATAGTCCGATTTAACCATCTACTTTGGCTAGACTCTCTCAACAGCAAAGGGATCACCTCAAAGTGGATTCACGCTATAAAGGTAACGCTCTTGAGTTTCAAAGAGACTCACATCTCAATTGTTTTATTCTTATTATGTGCCTCCTCTATTATATATGTTCTTTTATTCTTGTTTTGGGTCCGGTCCTTAACCATATGAGCCTTGTTGGCACCACATGTGCTTAGGGATATTAAATTAGTGTGCCATACTCATACAGAAGGAAAGCCCATTTTTATTTCATTTTTCCACCATTAATATGCGTATTAAACCACACTAAATTTTTCCCGGGACCAGACATGACCCGTATGGGTCCCCTATACCCTTACTGGTCCTTTCGATAGTCGTGCGGGTCCCACCCACCCGTATGGGTACCGACCCCTAGGCAGAAACTATAACTCATTTCAATTAGTTAAAATCAATCCAATACATCATTTGCCATGCGATCATTTTCACTAATAATCTAGTAAAGTAACCCATAAAAGTTAAAATGTGTTTTCGTAATAAAAATACGTTGAAGACTCATTATTTCTCTCCAATCCTAGAAGCCACCTGGGCACTGTCGATTGCAAAGCCACCACGCTAGCATAATCACATTTTTCCTTCTAAAATGCTGACTTATGATATGCTATAAACTGTGCCGATATCTGTGGATGCAGGGGAATTTATTTTCATTTTGTTTTATAACCTAGAATAAATGTATAGGTTCTCTTTGTGAATTCCCTCATTTTCCCTCGGTTGTAATTTTTATTCCCTCATTTATTGCTTGTGCTTTATTGTAATTTGTAAACGCATGTAATGAGTGTGAAAGAGTGTAGAAAAATAGGATCTCTATGATAATTCCCTAAATGATTGAAACAAAATCGGTTTTACGTGGTGAATGTAATTTTGAATAACTAAATGAGAAATAAGTGACTCATCCGATACTTGAATCTCTGATCTAATAGGTATGAGTCTCCCATCCATTGGGAACCGTACCAAAACTCTTTCTCAAGTAGACAACTTGGGTGCAACTCTGTCATTTATATAGAGATTTGGGTCTCGATTCTGTTATTCATTAAAATTGGCTATTTGTGCAAACTTGAACTAAAAAGGTCTTGTCAAGCCTAAATCCAACCAAACCCAATGGGCCTCGCCTCTCACACAGCCGCCAAAGGAGACCCACACGTCATCAACACCTCACAGTAGCGACTTCACTAGGGAGTATAATCTTTTAACTTGTAAAATTTTGCTTTATTTTAAAAGCTTAAAAGATTAAGATGAGCATCGAAAATCATTTACTTGATTCAACCCATTTCTTTTTTCATCATTTGGGAAAATCATCACACTCTATCTTCTCATCTCCTTCTCTCTTTAGTTAGATGCGCTCTTCTTCTAGTGCTAGGTTAAGGTGCCCTATTATTTTTGAGACACTCACAAAGGTGTTACCCATTCTCGCTATGAATTAGGGACACTCTAGTGGGTGGAGCACTCATTGCTATCTCCCTCTAAAAGAGGCTTGATGCGATGGGAACCTTCTACATCAAACTTTTGATATGTCCCTACACCATTCTTATCAAAAGCCTTGGAATTTTACCTTCTAGGTACCCCTTTCTGTGTGAGATTAGACTAAGAATACCCTAAAAATGGGCAACTGAAATAAGGATGGAATAGATCGATTTGAGTGTGATGTGTTACTTTCCCTTGTAATTAACCCTGCCATGCATCACTATAATTTATGCAAGCATAACGCATCCCATACATGTACTGATCTTTTGGTTACCTCCCCAGTTCAAGATTTGACAAGTTTCCTCACTCTTAAGCTCATCCATGGCTCAATTTGGTTAGTCTATTCAGCTACCAAATCCAACACTCCTCACAGCCAGGAATGGATCCTACCTGCTTTGTCAAGAGGCCATGTTACAAGTTCACCACAGTAAGGGTCCGAGTCAGTTGCCCGACTTTGTGGCTATGCAAAAGGGGACAATCCTCCCTTATTTCATGGGTTTACCCTATTGTGTGACTAACGACCAGAAGGTTCATCCTATGACTCTCAATGACATCTCACCTTGGGGTACTCCTCTTTTGAGCCTCTTTAGAAAGCTGAAGAAGTACAAGTTGATTGATCATCTCTGACCATATGTCCAGCCAAAGCCGGAGGACAGGGGCGATTTCTGCATGTACCATGTTAGCTCTGATCATCCGACTAAAGTATGTGAGTATCTCCTCAAAGCCATCCCAGTTATCACTGACAAAGGGAAAGTTTGTGAACCCTAGAGAAGAGGGGAGGAAGTAGACATGCTTAATTCCGGATTAGAAGAAGATAAGGTATGGAAGTGCATCATAGAAGACAAGAAAGCAAGAGAATAACTATCCATATTTGACCTTATAGTAATCAGGCAATGGAGTGGGGAACCTATCTATGATTACTTTCAGAGATGGTTAACAGTCTTGGTAGATATTAAAAGGAGACCTTATGAGAAGGAATTACTAGATTCATTCATCTTTGGGTTATCTCCTCACCTTAGAAAGATGCCATTTGTGAAATCTTATAAGACCAATTCTGAAAGCTATAAAGTCGCCATAGAAGTGGAAAAATGTTTTAAGAAAATGGAAGATAACGACCCATCAAAGATTGAAGTAGACAAAGCTATAGATACCCTCACTACTTTGATATACACCATATTATGCTTGGAGGAAAAGAAGAAGACACCTATTCAGGAAGCCTTAAAGAACCTGGCCCAAGTCAAAAGAGAAACCAAGGACGACATATTGATTGAGAAACAGTTGCAAGATCTGGATTGCGATGTGACTCATATCCTGATGAGTGACCTAGAATGCCCTCCGCCAGTGGAGGATGATAATGCAATCATATGTAATAAAAGTGATGTAGCCTTCAAACATCCTGATAATGATGATAGTGATTTTTCTTACTTGTTTGATGTTTCACCTGACGGCACCGTACATTCATCTGACCATACGCATAACATTTTTAGCATTCATGATACTTCATTGCATGACATTAATTTGGGAACTAAGGAAAATTCAAAAATGGTAACAATATCCAATGACTTAACTCCTATTGAAAAAAGAGAGATGATAAAAGTGCTTAGAAAATATGTTAACCCTTTCGCCTGGTCCTACAAGGACATGCCTGGGGTAGATCACCAAATTGCTGAGCATCGTATCCTAATTGACCCCAGGTTATCCTAATTGACCCCAGGTTTAAACTACTCAAACAAAAGTTAAGGAGGATGCGCCTAAAATGGGCTGATAAATTCAAAGCTGAAGTTAGTAGGTTATTACAAGCTAAATTCATTAAAGTAATCGAGTATACGACATGGTTAGCAAACGTCATCCCTGTCCCTAAGAAAGATGGAAGAGTTAGAATGTGTGTCGACTTTCATGATTTGAACAAGACCTCACCGAAAGATGATTTACCATTGCCACACATTGATGTACTAGTAGATAGTGCTGCCAGAGCTGCAATGTACTCGTTCGTATATGGGTTTTTTGGGTACAATTAGATCTTAATGGACATCATCGATAAGGTCAAGATAGCTTTCTTCATAGAATAGGAGTGTATTATTATAAGGTAATGCCTTTTGGGCGGAAGAATGCAGGGGAAACTTATCAAAGAGCCATGACAGCTTTGCTACACAACATGGTCCATAAAGAGGTTGAGGTTTATATAGATGACATGTTAGTAAAGTCAAATGCTAGGGAAGATCATCCTGAGATTTTGGAAAGGTTCTTGACCAAAATTATGAAATACAACATGCATTTGAATCCCAAGAAGTGTTTGTTTGGGGTGACTTTCGGAACACTGTTGGGCCATTTTATCAATGTGAGCACGGGATTATGCGGTTCCTCTCGCGAGACGATGATGACGTGTACCCGATTTTAATGCCTCAAAATTAAAAGTTCTCTTTAGAATTTTTATTACCAAAATAATATTCCTCGCAAAGTTTTATTTGGTATAATATAGTTCGGCGTGCCCGATAACGTGTATGGTGGGAGCTTGAACCGATGATTGGCACCCAAATAATAAATACCCTTTAAAAAATTGTTAAAAGTCAAAAAGATACCTTTTTACCCACTATTAAACCACGTTTCCCTACTTTTTCGGCTTTTTGACCCATTAGCTGTCGGTATGCTGGAGGTTGATGCCGCTAGAGGCATCATCCATGCCGCCGGCGGTATCACCATACCACCGCTGACATCGGCCACACCGCCGGCGGCATGACCATGTCGCCGGCGGCATGACCTAAAATGGGTCCCTTTACAGACAGCCTTTCGACCACTTTCGACGGAATTATTAAAAAAAGTCCTCAAAAAGCACCCCATTTCACCTATAAAAGCATACCTTAGGCTGCATTGTAGAGGAGGGGAATGGAATGTAAAGATTTTAATGTGAGAATAGATTCTAGTGAGATAAGAATTAGATAAAACAGAAAAAAAAGGATTCCAATCCATTTTTCCTGGTTTTTCTTCTTTGAATTCTCTGATTGTGAGTGGAAATCAGTAAGTCTTTGAGTTCAAATCAACTTAAGTGGATTTAGAAACCAAAAGGAACTTAAATTTATTATTAAATCATCGTAACAAGCTCCCCGGAAGTGTTTCTTTCGGTTCACGAAGAGGTGGATTCATGACCTCAAGGTAAAAAATCCTGAGTCTCATAGCTCTTTAGCATTAATACTACTGATTTGTGTTAATTTTTTGTCAATTTATATTCATTTTTGGGTTTTCTGTCATTTTTAATGCCACCACTGCTACCTACAAGCCGATACCGCCGGTGACGTAATTGATGTTGCCGGCGGCATCATCCGTGTCACGAGCGGCATCAGGCATGCCACCAGCGGCATCAGTCATATTATCGACGATATGACTTTCTGGACAGCAGTTTTATTTTCATTTATAATCTGATTAAAACAATGATTGAGCCTAAAAATTACTTAAAAATGGAATTTTCTCGAAAATGCCGTTCAAATCCCATTTTAGCCATCTGATCGGGCTTTATAATATTGTAAATAAAGTATGTTATATCTGTGCTAACAATCCTCCGCAGGCGGACATATATTGGATATTGAGGGACTTTATTTATTGCATAGAAAAATGTATAGGACTTCAAAACCTTGTAATAATTTTATTTTCCGCACTTATTTTTTTTATGGCTGTAAATATCTTATTCATTGCTTCAATCACTTGATAAACACGGAAATAACAAAATAACTAAAAATATAAATAAATAGGATGGGTTAAATCGATTAAGAAAGAATGAAGTATCTTAACTTGGCCTAATGAAAAATAGATAACATCATCCGAACTCGGAATCTCTACTTAAGGTATGGTCCAACCACCCGGTGGGAAAATTGTACAAAAAATTTCCCGGTTGAGCTGAACCGGGTGGTGACTCTATTCTAAGTACGGGATTTCGATCTCGTATATTTTAAGCAGTAAAATATGTAAAATCATTTTTTAAATATATCACACTCATCTCCCCATCATATAAAGTGAAAAGGCCTGAAAGGGCCCAGCCCCACTACCGTCGCGCGAAACATCGTCCGCTCATAATGGCGACTCTGCTGGGGACTTTCTTTAAACTTGAATTTTCTTTCATAAAGTTTAGAAGATTTTGATAATGTATTGAAATCATTGGCCAAATTAAAACTTCATTCTTTTTTATAACGTTTTATCCTTACGCGTGCAGATAGTTCGATAATTTTAGGTGCCCTATTTTCACCCGAGAAGCTCACGAAGTATCACTCATGCCCTGTTGGAATTGAGGATGCCTAGTGGGTGGATCACTCGTTTTAACCAATATGTAAACTCCTACGGTTGCACCTATTCGGGTAGTGGTTGAGTAACGTAGAATCAAGGTAAACGAGAACCTTCTACATCAATAACCATATACCAAAGCCGCGCTAGAAAAAGCCTTAGCACATCATTCCCCTTAGCATTATCGAAAACAAACAAAATAATTGGGACGCGCTTCTTTCGCCATTACCGGTGAAGAGCCCCAACTCCATCATTCCAAAGAGGAGTTACGCGGGAGTCATAAGGTTGGAAGAGGGACGATTTGCGTACTATGTGCTCTGTGATCATGCACCCCCATGCATTGGTTTTAAGTGCTAAAAATGAATCAGCTTACCCTTACCACTTCCACCCGTGGAAGAGGTTTAGCAACATACGTAGGACTTCTTTTGTACCTTCGTTGCATCACCGCATATCACTATGACTGACGTGAAGTACAAACATCCCACGTATGTTGGAGGGATAAGCCATCACGTCGTCTCTAACCACATCCACATGCAGCCATGCGTATCACATGTTATTCCCCAAGAATAAAAGGCATGCATACCATGAATACCATTCACCAATCCATTCATGGTCTGATCCACTGCCTACCATTTCAGCTAGGACGAGGCACACTGACCATCGCATCCCGGCTTGGAAAAGGGTAGAACATCGCCTGATACGTCATCCTCTGACCCGGGTTGTCACCATAGAAGTCAAAGGAATTCCCCACTCCGATTCCAGTGAGGTATCAGTTTCAGAACAAGTTTAGTTGAGCCAAAGTCCCTCTCGACCGGCCATGTCTTTCCTAAGAAATGAAGGGACCCCTCCTCCAAAAGAGCCCTTTGGCCCTACTTCCAGCTCGGGAACAGGATCCTAACCACCACCTAGTTTTGACTTTACTAGTGCTATGATGCAATTCCTGAACTCGGATGCTTTCCAAGCTTCTATCCAAACTATGGTTTAGGCAGCCGTTAAGTGAGCTCTTGAAGATAGGAATTCCGATTAAGTATCGGCATCTGACATTCAAGCCCCGAATGATTCAACATAAATATTGACCAGTCTAGTAGAGGCAAGACCCGTCATGCCTGTGTTTCATTGAACCCAACCCTTGGCGAGTCCATTCCTGTTTGGGCAGGCTTCAGCTTCCTTGTCAACTTCGACCCTTCCGTCGGTTGTACCTTTCAATCCAAGACCCTTCACCCAAAGCCCCACTCCTCTGATATTCACTCACCAAAGCCTACTCTCTCAGCCACTACCCTCCTTCATGCCTCCGCAGTTCATCCCCAAAATCCATTTGCCAGCCATCTGACCATTCGCCCTTCGCTACCTCCGACACTCAATGATCAGGTCACGCAACCTCCGAGCGTGACACCTGAGGTAGCCGCCTTTATTTGGCAAATGATAGCTTCTCAAGCCATCAACGACTAGGTTATGCATTCTCTGGGTGTGACACCTGAAGCCCCGACTATCTCTTATAAACCGGTCAGCGACCAGGTCACGCAGCCTCCAGGCGTGACACCCAAGATCTAAGCTTACATCAACCGCCTCATCACTAATAAAAAACCTAAGAGGGACGAGGATTGGGTCCCCGATAATTGTACTATGCCAAACATGGCTCATTATGATGGCTCAGGAGCACCTGCCTCGCACATCATAATGTACAAAAGAGTGATGCACGTAAAGAAGTTGAGTGATAAGGTGCTAGCTGAAATGTTTCCCTGTTCCCTTCGGGGTCCTGCACTCGAATGGTATCACACTTTGCCGCAACATATTATCGCTGATTGGACTCTCTTATTGGAGGCATTGAAAGTATATTATCGTTTCAATACTGTGATGGAGACGATCCTCTAACATCTTGAGAGGGTTCGTCAAATGCCTAACGAAACCTTTAAGCAGTACTTCATTAGGTGGATGTCAACTCATGTCTTGATAAAGTCCAAGCTTAGCCTTGAGGAAATGATTGTCAAACTTCTCGAAGGGTCTCTCCCCCTACTCCGCAAGGAAATGGCTACAGATTCCTTTTTTTCTTACAAGGCTATGTTAAAGAAAGCTGAGAAAATTAAGCATGAGGCGGAGCGTGAGGAGGCCGAGAGAGCGGGGAAACTGTGGTTCAGGTAGAATGAAGCTCAACCCTCGGCCCTGGCGCCGGCTAAGCCAAAACCACTAGCTGCAATTCAAGCCATTTCTCACACGCCCGCTACACCACTTATAGCTAAGCCGGCTCCATCAACGATTGCCACAATCAAACCTCCTCATCCCCCTTTTATTTTGACCAACCCCAATAAATTGCCCCTATGGGTCATCTTCTAGCGCTTGAGGGAAGCAGGCTTTATATAGTCCCTTCAGGAATACAAGCCACCTAAAGATAAGAATAACTTCTGTAATTATCACCTTTAGGTGGGGTACCAAACCAATAATTGCAAGGCCCTGCTCTCAGCTATTCGGTGATTAGTTAGCGAGGCAAAGCTTACTAAACCAGACAAAGCCCCAAGCACTATGAATAACCCTTTATCGAACATCAAAAGTAAGGTCGAAATGGTCTAATCTGGTTTACCCAAAGCCAGTCTTTGATCCCCTTGCTTGGGGGCCGGGCAGTAGTAACTCTATCCTGGCCATCGGTTTGGGTCTACTATCTTGCTTACTTTTTGACCTTATCAATCAGGCTAACCCAGGAGTCAACTCCATTCAAGGAATGGAAATTGATCCAAACCAACAGAAGCAAGAGAGTCGCAGGCCTAACCCATTTATGGTAAAAAGAAAGAAAGCTGAGGGGAAAGCACTATTTAGCATAGATTCTTTTGTTTCGAAGGAGAACTATTCTGATAAGGATGGGGATATGGCTCAGGAGTCCAAGGCCTTAAGCACCAACTTGTTCAAGGTTGATCACCATGACCTTTTTAGTGTGGATAAATATGAACTACAAGATCCGGATTCGGACTCCGAGGAGCAACAATACTTGTTTGAAACGGGAGCCACCAAGAGCATCTTGCTCGACAATGTCCTCAATATTACCCAGAGTGGTCGCGTATATCAGCACAAAGACCGATATCTTTGCCTAAACAAAGACCCGATTCCTGGCAGAGTCAAAACTACTGCAAGACCCCCGTCTCCACCTCTGCCTATTCCTACCAGTCTTGAGGTTAACCCCCTTATTACCCAACTAAAAAATACCTAAGGCCGATACAGCATCTAGCAACTGGTAATTGACTCTAAAAGGCATCACAAGGGTTTGATCAAGCAGCTCCTAGATCTGGAAGCTAATCCAACCACCTCGGTCGTTGATATGTGCACTACAATAGGAGAAGGCATACCCCCGAGAACAGGGCCTCAGATTGTGTTTGATAGTTTTGATCTTAAGCTCGAGGGAAGGGATCACAATAGAGCCTTATTCATCCGTATCCAAATTCTCGATAAGGTCATCCCGTGCGTCATGGTGGATGACGGCTCCGCTCTAAACCTATGCCCTCTAAAAATCCTTCCTCATCTAGGGCTGTCAGAGGATATGCTTGAAAGGTCCAGTACAGTTCTTAGAGCTTACGGCGATTCAAAGCGCAATGAAATTGGGACCTTTGAGGCAAAAGTCACTGTCGAAGGTGTCGCAAGCAATGTATGTTTCACTGTACATGACATTTCTCTTACCTATTCTCTGTTCCTTGGCCGACCATGGCTCCATGCTATTGGTGCAGTACCCTCCACACTACACTAAAAAATCAAGCTAATTCATGATGATAGAATGGTGACTATAGAGGCCGATCCTGCTACTATTATGGCTGTTATAGAAGCTGAAGCTAATCTAGAAAAGGGCCTTCATATTGCCATGATCAGTAAAACTCAAAAGCCTCTACCCCTTTAGCATAACTACCTTCACGCGGGTATGGGCAAACTAATAAAGAAGTCTGGCTACAGGCCTGGCAGAGGTAGAGGAATACACGAACAAGGGATTATTGAGGCGTTGGAGCCAAAAATCCTTATTCACGGAGCTGGACTGGGATATAAGCCTAGAAAAGCCTATCGAAGCATAACTTCTTGCTATTGTCGAATGGCCACTATTTGTGTAATCCAAGGCAAGAGGCCTTACAAAGGGGAGCCTAAACCAATCGAGTATGGTAAGAAAATGTGGCCCGGCTTTGAGGTCTTTAAAGATGTCTATGACTTTGAGGCTGGTCACATGATAGTTTCAGCTGAACCTGAGCCTACTGAGCCTGATGCGCCTGTCAATGTGATCTCGGATAAGACTAAAGGGAAAGGTAAGATGTATCCTGAGGATGAGCCTATCGATTCAAAAATTGAGAATGCTGTGGCGACCGTGACAAAAGCTATCGCACTATTGATGAAGAAAGGCTGAAAGGGTAATGGGGAAGAAGATGCTATGACAGCCATAGTAGAAAAGCTCGCTAGGGCTCTAACTGAATAGACTAACCTGTCTGAAGAGGCATCGCTTACCATTACCCAAAAGACCACTCTAGAGCATGACCTAAGCACCACCCTGACAGATGATACAGAGGACACCTCTCCCATCGACGTTGCCACTGAAGCCCCTCCGCCTATGGAGGAGGATATGGACAATGTAATTTTTAATATTTTTGATGTTTTTGATGCAAACAATACTGCTTATGAGGCTTTTAATGAAATGAATAACTCCTGTTCGCTTACTTGTTTGATGTCTTTCCTGATGGGTCCATGCATTCACATAATAATACGCATAATGTTTTTAGCATTAGTGATACGTTATTAAGTGAAATAAACCTAAGTACAGATGACAATCCCAAAATGGTGACCATTTCCAAAGATTTAACTCCCGAAGAAAGAAGTGAGATCATAAAAGTGCTTAAAAATCATGTTAATGCTTTTGCCTGGTCGTACGAAGACATGCCTGGGGTTGACCGATGAATTGCCGAACATAGAATCCCAAATTATCATAAATTTTAACCTATCAAGCAGAAGCTCCGCCGGTTAAGACCTGAATGGGCAGAATAGGTTAAGGCAGAGGTTTCAAGGTTAATTGAAGCTCGATTCATAGAAGTGGTAGAATACCCGACTTAGTTGTCCAATATCATCCCAGTACCAAAGAAGGATGGTAGGGTCCGAGTGTGTGTGGATTTCCGAGACCTCAATAAATCCTCGCCAAAAGATGACTTCCCTCTCCCACACATTGATGTTCTAATTAATAGCACCACCAGGGTGGCTGTGTATTCATTCATGGATGGGTTCTCAGGGTACAATCAGATTCTGGTTAATATTGTCGACAAAGTAAAAATAGCGTTCATCATTGAATGGGGGGTGTATTGCTACAAGGTAATGCCATTCGGATTGAAAAATGCCAAGGCCACTTATCAGTGAGCTGTAACTGCCTTCCTACATGACATGAACCATGAAGAAGTGGAAGTGTATCTGGACAACATGATTGTGAAGTCCGCCATTTGAGAGGAGCACCCTGCTGTTCTTGACAAGTTCATGACTCGCATTGAAAAGTATAATCTTCGTCTAGACCCAAAGAAATGCGTATTTGGAGTTACCTCCGGCAAGCTGTTAGGACATATGGTTATCCTAAAAGGGATTGAAATGGATCCAGACAAAGCCAAAGCCATCAGGGACATGCCTTCCCCTAAGATAGAGAAGGAGGTCCGATCGTTTTTAGGGTCCATGCAGTATGTTAGTCGGTTTATTGTTCGCCTCACTATTGTCTACAAACCCATCTTTAAACTGTAAAAGAAACAGCAAATCATGGTATGGAATAATCACTACCAAGTAGCGTTTGATAGAATCAAGGCATATCTTGTCGATCCACCCATCTTAACACCCCCTATCCCAGGGAAACCACTCATCCTTTATCTGGCCAATGAAGAAACCTCCATCGGAGCCCTACTTGTCCAGGAACATGATGATAAGCCCGAACATGCCACCTACTACCTGAGCAAGAAGCTGTTAGATTATGAAACCCAATATTCGATTGTCGAGAAGACCTATACTACCTTGGTTTGGCTCACTAAGAAGTTGCGACATTATTTTTAATCTTATCGCGTCCAAGCCTTAGCTAAAATTGATCCAATGAAGTTTCTTTGTTAATCCCCTACTCTGGCCAACAAATTGGCCCAATGGCTACTTCTCCTCTCTGAGTTTGACATTGAATATGCAACCTAGAAGGTCATTAAGGGGTGGGCCGTAGCCAAATTCCTGGCTAATCCACCTCTCAGCTCCGAATATACGGAAAATTTAGAGTTCCCTGATGAATAACTCACCTCTGTTACAACCCTTGATGATAATTGGACAATGTACTTTGACGGCGCTATGAACCGCCGGGGAGCAGGCCTCGGGTTCATCATCGTCACACCAGATAATGAGATAATCCTATCCAAACGTTTACAATTCGACGTCACCAACAACAGCACTGAATATAAAGCTTGCCTGTTCAGCCTCGAGGCTCTTCTTCAAGTTTAGGCACGCCATATATCTATCATCAGAGATTTAGCTCTAGTTGTTCGTCAGGCCACCAGAGATTAGGAAGTTAAAGAAGAATCCCTCCGTCCTTTTCTTGAGGCTGTCCGTTAATTGTTTGAGAAATTTACCTCATGCCTGTACCGCCATATCTCAAATGGCAGATGCTCTCGCCACTCTTGCGTCCATGTGGGAAGGACCCCAACAGCAACCTATCTGCCCTCTGATTTTGCTGTCCACCAAGATCCCATATCATGTTCAATCGACTCCTCCAGTTCTCATCATTTTTATCTGAACCTTGTTGGTATTCTAACATCATCCTATTTCTTCAAACCGGCCAATACCCCACAGATTCCGCCAACTCAGACCGTACCACCCTACGGCGACTCGCTACCCAGTTTCGTATTATCGATAATGACCTATTCAAGCGCACCAACGACGGCCTACTTCTCTGTTGCCTCACTGATTCTAAGGCTCAGAACTTAGTGACCCAGGTCCATGCCGGTGACTGTGGCCCCTATATGAATGGTCTTACCCTCGCAAAGAAAATCCAGCGACTAGGGTATTTTTGGCTCACTCTCACAGCCGATTGTATCGTCCAGGTCAAATGATGCCACCAATGCCAGGTTTACGGAGATATGCGGCATCTACCACCGATCGAGCTCCATCACTTATCCACCCCTTGGCCATTCTCAGCATAGGGTATAGATATAATTGGTGAAATCTATCCTTCCTCAACAAATGGCCACAAATTCATTATGGTGGTAGTAGATTACTTTTCGAAATGGGTGAAAGCTGAATCCTTCACCAATGTCACTGCCAGGCAGAGGGCTAAGTTCATAGAAAAGCACATCTTTGCTCGGTATAGCTCCCACACCATATTGTCTCAGACAATAGAGTACAGTTTCAAGGAGCAACTGCTTCACTGATTAAGAAGTATAGGATCGAGCTCCATAGGTCTTCTCCATATAGACCACAAGCCAATGGAGCTGTTGAGGCAGCCAATAAATCGGTAAGGATGATTCTTTCTAAGATGATAGCCGGTTACCAATATTGGGCGAATAAGCTGCATTTCACTATTTGGGGATATCGCACCAATATACGCACCCCGACGGGCCAAACTCCATTTTCCCTGGTCTACAGGAAAGAAGCAGTCTTGCCAGTTGAAACTCAGGTGACCTCATTAAGAGTTGCTCTAGAGGCTAAGTTAGAAGAATCCAAATGGACTTGGGCAAGATTTGAATAGCCGAACATGATGGGCGAGCAGAGCCTGAAGGCCCTCGACAGCCTCCAGATGTACCAACAACATATGGCTCGGGCATATAACAGTGGGATAAGACATCAAAAGTTCCCCCTAAAGGCCGGGGATCTGGTCCTCAAACAGTTGAAACACTATACCACTGATGCGAGGGGTAAATTCAGGCCAAATTGGGAAGGACAATATGTAATAAAGAAGCTGCTTAGCAAAGGGGCAGCTAAACTTATGGACATGGATATGAACAAGTTTGTAAATCCCGTAAACCAAGACAGGCTTAAGCGTTATCATGTTTAAATCAAAAGAAACAAATAAGAAAAGCAGCACACCAAAAAATATATACGTGATAATTACCCGCCCTTCGGTCTTTTACTGATCGGGCAAAAATCAAGGTAACACCTGACAGTTGGTATCCTGCGAACCAATCGTGTAAAAATTAGGGAATGAGACAAACCCGCTAGATCAAAAACCCAAAAAGGGCAATCTATGCAAAAGTTAGGGTACGTGAGCGAAAAGAGAGTGCCTTCTAGAAAATCGATCTCAGCTAGTTTGCATCGGGAGTTATATCAATGGGAATGTTAACCAAACATCACGTACTTTATTTTATCCCCATTAATAAAAGTTCTCTTTTGTTAAAATCTAAATGCTTATACTTATGTGGATCCTGTATTCATAAGATTAAGACAACTTCAGCAAACCTTAGACATAGTTCATTTTATTTCATTTAAAATTGTTAAGAAAGGAGAGACCTGATGGTTCCGACAAAAGAAAGACTCAAAATGATCTTCCCGCATCATCATCACAGTTCCTAGAGATCTGCCTAGGTATGCTAGTAGAAGAGGAGTCTTCTCCCCGTTCCACACATTCCCCCTCAAAATGGGCCCATGACCGCTTTCGACGGGTCAATAAGTCTCTTGTCTCGGCAAGCCATCCCCTGTAGTGTGTGTCAGTTTTGGTGGTTTCTATGTGATCATAATCTAGAATCTCAAATACAGCCTCCTTGGACCCTTCTCCTGAATATGGTTGACCCACCTAGCTTTGTAAACTCCAATATGATTATGGGGCAATTTGATCGGAATTCTTTGCCTTTTGCCATACTGACGACATAGCCAGTAGGGGGTATAAAATGAAGATTTCTCTAGACTTACCAGTTGAACGCGTGCCCCCCAAGATTCTACAACCATATCTTGAATTCTCCACCATGGACTAACCCACTAAACCTATGCATCAGTATACCCCCTCAAAATAGACACCCAATCATCATATTTCAACTCGTCAAAATCAGCCCGCATAAGCCCTCTCTCCCTCAGATGGATGGGAAGATACTTTTTCGGGTTCCCTCATTGCACCTCCCTCAACTTCAGCTTCTCCATCAGCCAAACCTATAATTAAAAACATGGGTAAGGATAGGGGAAGGAAATGTTCGGATCAGAAAGAATAAAGAGATACCTGTAGTAATATTAGTTGATCTCCTATGAGTAACGAGTCAACAGAAGCACCATCCACGTTCAACAAAACATCGGCCAACCCCACAGCCATGGGGGAAGCCCCTATCGATATAGGGCTGATGAGCAAAATCAGCCTAAGCGCAGCGATCAGGCTCACTCCACACATAAACTCCGCCATGAGTAATAATGCCACCATGAATGGCCAAGCAGGATGGGATCGGGGCACTCCACGACACCACTCTAGAACTGCTCCAAGCTAAAACCCAGGTTTATTGGGCAACTGAGATAGAAATGGGTTAACAAAATCCAAATTCCATAGCCCTCATGCAATTCCATCTATGCTAAAATGAAAGTTGGGCAATGCTAGTGAAACGCGTTTAGGACACGGTGTCCCTAAAATAGCGTGGAATTCTTCGAGCAAGGGGCAAAGCTCGAACGATGAAAATCAGAAAATGTGGTCCATTGGATCCCAAAAAGATAGTGCCGCTCGAAGGAATTTGCGGCTTATAGGCCACGCCGCGACATATCGAAACCCCCAAAGCCTAAATTTTTCAAGCCTCTTCTAGTCTGCATTCCCCGGCCTCTGCAGAAAACCCCATAGCTTTTGATTGGGGGTTGCCATGACAGGAATGGACAGAATAGTCAAAATCAGGTTGCTGGAAAACTGATGTTCTTGGCGATATGGGTGATGCCGCCGGCAATATAATTTATGCCGCAGGCGATATGGACCAATTTAGGCAATATCAGATGATGCCGCCGGCGATATACACTTTCAGACAACCCTATATATATTATTTAGGCTGGATGAGTTTAGGCGATATGGGTCATGTCGCCGTTAACATGGAGTGAATTTTTTGGCAGCATCAGAAGCATTTCTTTCATTTCAGACCTGTACAAAACCTGTAAACAATCCTATGCTATGTTTCCAATGCCTTACCAAACAGCAATTCATTTTTGTATTCAAAATAAAAAGCCTGGAGGCAGAAATCAATCAAAATGTACTAAAACATCTAGCCTACGACAAAACAAAATTATCTAAACCCCAATGTATCGAGGGTACAAACAAAGAACTAAAAAGCAAAATGAAATAAAACTAAGCATGCCCGCCACTACCGGCCGAGCGAAATGAAATGTCATCAGGGCTCGCAAGCCAATCACTAACATCGTCCTCATCTTCCTCCCTTCCCTATATCATGGACACAGTGCTAGACTCCTCAACCACGGCAGGCGGGCGTCGGCCGGCGGACATCTTGATCCCCCTACGATTGGTGCTCCTAGGGTGCGCACGGTCCAAGTTTTGCTTACTTCTTCGTTCCTGAGCGGTGGCTGCCAGCTGACCCTTGAGATCACTCACGTGATGCTGTAGGACAATAGTCTTCTCCTAGTACCGCCATCGGGCTGCATTAGCATCTGATAAGGAAAGGGCTAAAAAATCCTGCAAATCAGAGAAAATATCAGTAGTGCATGTCATGTATAACATCCATACATACATCCCATCTTAACATGTGCATAAAATACCTAAGCAAGGAGTGACTGTCCAATGAGGGTATCCTAGAGAACAAAATTGTTCTCTGCGAGCTGCTCCATATAGCTCCACGCCACCTGGAAAATCCTAAAGGCAAATCCTTAGACACCCGCATCCAAGGCTTAACAAGAAAATAATTAGTAGGCCTTACGTAAGTAGTATTTTCAGGCATGAAAATCGGAGCTTGCCGGCTCAAGCCGATATTCCTACTGAGGAATTTGCCTCAGGAGTTCATCAGTAGGAATGTGGTTTCCAACAGATTAACCAGAAGTCCCTCCACAAAGTTTATGCCCTCCGGCACACCATAGTGCCGGGTCCCACTTTGGTTATCCCGACCCCTCTTTCTCGCGGGTTCTTGAAAAACATGAAAGCCACACGTCAACAACGTTCCTAAATGACTTTAAAATCATACACACAAGCACAATCATACCTCAAAAGAATGTTACTCCCTTTGGGACATTGGCGCGCTCCCGCCAGCTACGTCTGTGCCCACCTCATCCTCCCCCTTGGGGTCGACCGCAACATCCCCTTCAAGCGCCTCATCCTCATCATCATCTTCCTCAATAACGACCACAATGCCTTTGAGGCACCTCTTCTCATCCTCCAATTGTTGCTCGTTGTGATACTCGGTCGTATCGTTTCTATGGATGCGAGGACACACAGGGAGTAGACACTGCAGAAGCTACTCGTAGAGGCCTGGGACGCTAGGGATCACTCGACCGTTCCCCTTAATGTAATCAGCCTTATCAGCCTCGGAGGAGATCACCAAATGGGGCCACCATAAGCCCCTGGGAGGATCGACAGGCATCGGTCTAGTAGCCACCAGGACGGACCTCCAGCCCCGAACATGCTCGCCTAGGTACCACTGTTGGGATAGAGGGCACTCAATCATGAACAGGAGGTCATCTACCTGCCTTCGGACCCTTGTGACCTCGGCTAATTTCTCCACCCCATCGAATGGATCCAAGACGAGCTACATCAAAACAACCAATATAAGTCCATAAGTGATTTTTGTTTCATCTAAATGTAAAAACAAAGACTAAATCAAAAATTGCATACTGAGCTCAACCAAGTGCTCCTCAAGACCTCCCTATACTTCGTAGGGTACTTAGCCTTCCCACCAATGCCCCTGCACCATCGAGCAAGGAAGTGAGATCCCGGTGGCACAAACTTCTTAAACTCCACCAGTGGAAGGATCGGATGCTCGAAGGCCCAGGCCTGCATAAATGACGACCAATCAATTCAAAAAGCATCATACAATAAATGAGAACGCGTGCTATCAAGAAAAACATTTCCAAAGAGATATACTTGGAGTAATAAGTGGCAAAGGTGAAGGGCTTTCTCCTTCTTCCGGGCCCCCACGTCTAGCCCATGGTACAACTGAGCCAAGATGGCCCTCGGCCAATTCTTCCTTCCAATTCCAGGCACGTCTTCCGCAGCAGTTATAAGCACATAATTGATCTTACTCCCTGAGATTGGAAAGAACAACATAGTGAGTAGTCCTGCTTATTTTTTATCAAAAAAGCTATTGATGTCACCTCTGTTGAAAATGATGTCGCCGACGGTATCCCTCCATACTGCCAGCGGCATGGTTCATGTCGCTGGTGACATCGCCTTAAATAGAAGTGACATCAGACTCCTATAAGCCTTGTCACATGGATTGATGCCACCAGCGACATCACTCATGTCACCGGTGACATCACTATGTGCGGGCAGAACCTGTTTCTCCCTAAAAATTGCACCCATCGTGCCAAAATCGCACAATAAGCCTAAAAACGGTAAAAATCAATCCTAAAGCATGCAATATGACCAATCTATTTCACATTTAAACTCCTATCATGGCATGATTTCAAATCTAAAGCCAAATTAAGTTGAACCCAAAAAAAGAGATTCGGGATTTGTGAGATTACTTGAACATAGCAAAGGTGCTTCTCCTTCTCTAGGGTTAGATTGGTAATGGGAGAATTGATCCTATAGCCATACACCTTGGCCGTCTCCTTCAGGCCGTAAGCAGTAGGAACAGAGAGGATTTTTAACCCCTCAACAGAAGAATCAAGCAAGTTCTCCCTAGCCTTGGATTTGCCCTTGGAAGCCTTGGTGATTCTCTTCATGATTTCAAAGACAAAGAAAAAAAAATCAAAAAACTTTGGAGAAAAGAAGGAGAGGAGGGTACGGTTTCTGAATTGTGAGGAAGAAGGGACTTTCAATCCCTTTTAAACTGCCGCACAGAATTCGAGGAGTTTTAATTTATCTGAAACTGTCCGTTCATGCCGCCAGCGGCATCACTGCATGTCACCAGTGACATCACTCATATCGTCGGAGACATTGCCTCTTTTAGTTCAAATTTTGAATTTATCTGACCAGTCAAAGCTGCCATGTAGCACTCATGTCGCTAGCGACATAGATTCATATCGCTGGCGATATCGTCTATGTCGTCGGCGACATCACTTCTCCAATTCAGCTTTTTGCATAAGCCCAACAAAAGGACAACTAATCTACAAAACAGGAAACCCGACTAAGGGATAATTTCTCTACAAAGCATAAGTCCGACCAAAGGGCAACACGAAACCTAGCCAAGGGACAATTTCTCCGCAAAGCATAAGTCCGACCATAGGGCAACCAATCTATAAAACACAAAGCCCGACCAGGGGACAATTTCTCCGTAAAGCATAAGTTTGACCAAAGGGCAACCAATCCACAAAACACGAATTCCGACCAAAGGACAACCAATCTACAAAACACGAAACCCAACCAGGGGACAATTTCTCCGCAAAGCATAAGTCTGACCAAAGGGCAACACGAAACTCGACCAAGGGACAATTTCTCCGTGAAGCTTAAGTCTGACCAAAACACAAAACCTGACTAAGGGACAATTTCTCCGCAAAGCATAAGTCCGACCAAAGGGCAACCAATCCATAAAACACGAAACCCGACCAAGGGACAATTTCTCT
The DNA here is from genome assembly GCA_947683365.1 of Euphorbia pulcherrima. Classification (NCBI taxonomy): domain Eukaryota; kingdom Viridiplantae; phylum Streptophyta; class Magnoliopsida; order Malpighiales; family Euphorbiaceae; genus Euphorbia; species Euphorbia pulcherrima. Next base: position 49,723,435 of record CANTUS010000001.1, on the reverse strand, counting down.
GCGAAGCATAAGTCTTACCAAAGGACAACCAATCTACAAAACACAAAACTCGACCAAGGGACAATTCCTCTGCAAAGCATAAGTCTGACCAAAGAGCGTCCTTTACACAAAGCTCAAGCCCGACCGAGGGGTAATTCCTCCACAAAGCTCAAGCCTGACCAAGGGGCAACCGCTCTACAAAGCATACGGTCCAACCAAGGGTCAAACCGGTCACCCATCAGGTATCATTCCTATCCCTTATTCTTTTATGTGATCATACTAAACTGTAGCAGCAGTGATCCCCCGAGGGACAGCCTGTGAGCATGGGATTTTGTGGTCCCTCTCGCGAGATGATGATGACGTGTACCCGATTTTAATGCCTCAAAATTTAAAGTTCTCTTTGGAATTTTTATTACCAAAATAATATTCCTCATGAATTTTTATTTGGTAGAATACAGTTAGCCATGGCCGATAATGCGTCCGGTGGGAGCTTGAACCGATGATTGGCACCCAAATAATGAATACCCTTTAAAATATTGTTAAAAGTTAAAAAGATGCCTTTTTACCCACTATTAAACCACTTTTCCCGACTTTTTTTCGGCTTTTTAACCCATTAGCTGTCGGTATGCTGGAGGCTAATGCCACTAGAGGCATCATCCATGCCGCTAGTGGTATCACCATACCGCCGATGACATCAGCTATACCACTGATGGCATCACCATGTCGCCGGCGGCATGACCTAAAATGAATCCCTTCACAGACAGCCTTTCAGCCACTTTCAGCAGAATTATTAAAAAAGGCCTCAAAAAGCACCCCATTTCACCTATGAAAGCACACCTTGGGGTTGCATTGTAGAGGAGGGGAATGGAATGTTAAGATTTTAATGTGAGAATAGATTCTAGTGAGATAAGAATTAGACAAAACAGAAAAAAAAAAGGAATCCGATCCATTCTTCCTGGTTTTTCTTCTTTCAATTCTCTGATTGTGAGTGGAAATCAATAAGTCTTTAAGTTAAAATCAACTTAAGTGGATTTAGAAACCAAAAGGAACTTAAATTTATTGTTAAATCATCATAACTACAAGCTGATACTACTGGTGATGTAATTGATGTCGCCGGCGGCATCATCCATGTCGCTAGCGGCATCAGGCATGTCGCCGGCCGCATAAGTCATATTGTCGGCGATATGACTTTCTGGACAGCAGTTGTATTTTCATTTATAATCCGATTAAAACAATGATTGAGCCTAAAAATTACTTAAAACTGTAAATAAAGTATGCTATATCTGTGCTAACAATCCTCTACAGGCAGATGTATATTGGATATTCAGGTACTTTATTTATTGCATAGAAAAATGTATAGGACTTGAAAACCTTATAAAAATTTTATTTTCCGCACTTATTTTTTATAGCTATAAATATCTTCTTCATTGCTTCAATTGCTTGATAAACATGGAAATAACAAAATAACTAAAAATATAAATAAGTAGGATGGGTTAAATTGATTAAGAAAGAATGAAGTATCTTAACTTGGCCTAATGAAAAATAGATAACATCATCCAAACTCAGAATTTCTACTTAAGGTATGGTCCAACCACCCGGTGGGAAAATCGTACCAAAAATTTCCCGATTGAGCTGAACCGGGTGACGACTCTATTCTATGTACGGGATTTTAATATCGTATCTTTTAAGCATTAAAATATGCAAAATCATTTTTAAAATATATCACACTCATGTCCCTGTCACACAAAATGAAAAGGCCCGAAAGGGCCCGACCCCGCTATCGCCGCGCAAAATGTCATCCGCTCACAGTCAGTCAGTGGGGATCGAGGTTGACCACCATAAGGTTAAAGCTATTCAATAAATGCCTATTCCTAAAATCAGAAGGGAAGTCAGGTCATTCCTTGGATAACTTCAGTACGCGAGTCATTTTATCGCCAAGTTAACGACAGTGCATGAGCCAATCATTAAGTTGTTAAAAAAGAAGCAGCCGATAGAATGAAATGAGCAGTGCAAGAAAAAATTTGACAAGATAAAGGCTTATCTTATGAACCCCCCAGGTTTGAAGCCTCTGATTCCCGGTAAACTGCTGATTCTTAATTTTGCCATAGAGGAGTCAACTGTAGGGACAATACTCGTCCAAGAGCACGAGGATAAAAGCGAGCATGATGTCTATTACTTGAGTAAGAAGTTATTTGAATACGAGACAAAATACATGGTAGTAGAGAAGATGTGTACAACAATAGTTTGGTTAGCTAAGAAGTTGAGGCATTACTTCCAATCCAATAAAATCCAAGCAGCTGCAAAAGTGGGCCCAATGAAGTATCTTTGTCAATCCCCCACATTGGTAGAGAAGCTCTCTCATTGGCTACTATTATTGTCTGAATTTGATATTGATTATGTCATGAAGAAGTTTATTAAGGGGAGAGTAGTAGCTGAATTTTTGGTAAGTCAACCCATAGAGTCTAACTATGTTAAGAATCTGGATTCCCCTAATGAGCAGTTAGCAGCTGTAAAGGTGGAGAAGGCCTAATGGATCATGTATTCTGATGGGGATATGAATTAAAAGGGTCCCGGTCTTGGGGTAATCATCATCACACCACAAGGAGACATTATCCCGTTGAGCAAGCGGTTGGAATTTCTAGTCACCAATAATGGGGCCGAATATAAAGCTTGTCTCTTTGGTCTTGATGCTCTTTTAGAAGTAGGGGCAATGGAAGTTAGGGAGATGGGAGATTCCACACTGGTGATAAAGCATTTTGTAGGGGAATGGAAAGTCAAAGAAGAGTCACTCAGGCCATTTGTGGATGTGGTTTGGGACTTGTCAGTACAGTTCAACCAATGCTTCTGCTAAAATCGGATGTTTGATTCTTTGGGTACCTTACCCTCAACGTGGGTGGGAGAAGAGGCTCAGCCCATCCGTTTAATCATAATAGAAATAGCTAAGTCTCCATTTTACTAAAAGGTTCGAGTTATGACCATCGAGAAGCAAAAAGTTTGCTAGTATGATGACATCAAAAGGGTTCTGAAAGAAGGGAAATGTCCTGAAGGGTCACTAGGTTCGGATCGCCAGACTCTCAAAAGGTTAGCAACATAATTCTGGCTAGTTAATGAGGATCTCTTCAAGAGGATAGCTGAAGGATTATTGTTGAGATGTTTAACAGAAGAGGAAGTAGAAAGGGTAATGACTTAGGCACACTCAGGGGATTGCTGCCCACATATGAATGGAATGGCTTTGGCACAAAAATTCAGAGAATGGGGTACTACTCAACTACGATGAACGCTGACTATATAGATAAGGTAAGGAAACGTCATGAATACCAAATTTATAGGGATATACAACATTTAAGCCCGTTTGAACTTCACAATTTGTCTACTCCTTGGCCTTTCTTAGCGTGGAGAATAGATATAATCGGTGAAGTTCGGCCATCATCAACCAATGGGCACCGATTCATCATAGTCGCAGTTGATTATTTTTCAAAATGGGTAGAGGCTGAATCCTACACTGGTATCACTGCCAAGAAAATGGCCAAGTTCATAGAGAAGCATATTTTTGCTCAAAATAGGGTTCCGCACCACATAGTATCCGATAATGGGGTTCAGTTTCAAGTTGCCACGACGGAATTATTTGAGAAGTTTAGTGTCAAGCCTCACAGATCTTCTCCATATATGCCACAAGCTAATGGGGTAGTTGATGCTGCCAATAAGTCAATCAAGAAAATCTTATCAAAGATAGTGGCTACCTACAGGGATTGGGCTGATAAGCTTCCCTTTGCAATTTAGGGGTATAGAACCAGCATAAGAACCCCCACTAATTAGACACCTTTCTCCTTGGTATATGGAATGGAAGTTGGGTTATCGGTCCACACAAAGTAAGATCTCTAAGAGTGGCACTCAGAGCCTAATTAAAGGAGTCAGATTGGGCAAGGGCTAGGTATGAACAGTTGAATGCAATAGATGAAAAGCGACTCAAAGCACTTGACCACGTACAGATGTACCAGCAGTGTGTGGCTCGAGCTTACAATAATTGAGTCAGGTACCCAAAGTAACCTCTCAAAGTGGGTGATCTGGTTCTCAAACAACTATGCCAGGTCAACACTTACGCTAGGGGCAAGTTCAGGCCTAACTAGGAAGGACCATTCGTTCTTAAGAAAGTCCATGGCAAAGGAGGAATAAAGCTTAAGGATATGGACGAAAATGAGTTCATGAATCTAGTTAATCAAGATAGGCTTAAGCATTATCATGTCTAGGTCAAAAGAATTAAATCATAAAAAAATAGCACACGGAATAAAAAGGAAATAAAGAATAAATCACCCAATGAGTGGTCCTCTACTACTCGGGAAAAAATTAGGGTGCAACCCACTAATTAGTATTATGTAAATCGGTTAGGCAAAAATTAGGGTACTCTAATGCAAATAAAGCCCGCTAAGTTGAAAACCCAAAAGGGGCGGCTTAGGCAAAAGTTAGGGCATTGAGAGAAAAATGTTAGTTGATTTCTGGAAAATATGTAAAAGACCAGTAGGCAGTAGGGGTTAATCATTAGCAACTGTTACCGTTGCCTATGTACTCAAATTAATCTCATCAATGAACACGTTATGATTTTGGTAAGAATCTTGGTCTTATAAATGCATGCATGTCTTTAGGGGAAATAATCGCAGGTGTGTGAACATCAATTTTTCTCTACATAATTTTATTCTTTTTAGTGTATATGATCTCCAACAAAAGATAAAAGTACTGATAAGTCACAAAAGAAATTAGGCATATGCAAAGTTTAGATAAAGTCTACTGGATTAAGCTGTCAAGGACAATTCGGGAAAAAGTTATGCTGGATTGAAAACCCAAAAGGGTGGTCCAAGGAAAAGTTAAGACAAAAAAGTAGCATGTGGGGTTGAAAACCTAAATGGATGGTCCCCAGCAAAAATTAAGGCAAAGAAAAAGAAAGAAAAAGCCTGCTATATTAAAAACCCGAAAGGGCGGTCCAGGAAAAAGTTAAGGCAAAAAAATAAAGAAAAAGCTTGCTAGATTGAAAACCCAAAAGGGCGGTCTGGGCAAAAGTTAAAGCTAAAGAGAAAGGTTCGCTAGACTGAGCCGTCAAGGATAGTCTAGGCAAAAATTTGGACAACAAGAAAGGAAAATGAATGTTCGATAGGCCATCTCACATCAAATGGCCTATGCAAAAGTTAGAACATCACTTAGTCCTCTCGCTACGAAATCACTAGATGGAAATAATACGGGGTTTGCAAAGCAGCAATACTCAATGATCTGAGTTCAGAAAAAGAAAAATCAGCATGCATAAAAGTTAAATGTCAAAAGTCCAAATCCAAGTTTTACACCAAAATAAGCCACATAGGGCCTAAAAGTATCAAATGTTTAGAAAATAAAAGTGCATATCAATCTAAGCTTAGTGGGGGATCCTGTCCCTTATGATCCTCTGAAGTCTGGTCCTGTGTACCTGCCAACAGGTCATCCATATCGATCATCACAAGATCCTCAACCCCTGCGGCACCCTCAGCAGCAACATCAGCTCCCTCAGCAGGTTGATCCACATCCTGCTCAGCTCTGCCCCTCTGAGTCACTGTTAGTGCCACTCCGTAGGCTATAAGATCATCCTCGGACTTAGAATCAGATGGAATAGGTGTCCGTCTATCCACAACCATGCTTGGTAGCTAGCCCTATAGCGCCTCTATCTCAGTCCTCGCCCTTGAAGTCTCCGTCCTAGCCTGGTCAGCCTTAGTGGTGGCTGCCGATAGCTGCTCTTCTAGAAACCTAGTTCTCTCATTAGAAGCATCCAAGTCTCAAGCGTACTTGTTGCGCTCCCTAGCCAGCAGAGTCTGAAATAGAAATCATAAGATCAATACACATATATAAATGTCATGGCATGCATCATGCATAGTTTGTTGAATTTTATAAGTAAAAGAAACTTACCGAGGCTTACGCATCCTAGGCCAGTAGCAGATCCCGAATGGAGAAGTAGCCCCTAGCAATCTGCTCAGCCTAAAAAATAGTCACCTGCAAGAGAAAATCGTATCAAAATGTGACATTCTAAGCAGTCACTACAATTGACAAGGTTAAAAGCAAGGGATTCCTTACGTGAGTGGAGCCGGATGGGGTAAAACCATTGGGCTAGATCGACTCCTCGAGCTCCTTGATAGCTCACTTCCCCGAGTGATTGAGGAGCCGAAAGAAGGTATCTAGATCTACTTGGAGGACCCCCTCTCTCAGGACCCTAAAGTAAGAGATCACTTTATTGGCAGCTCAAGAATAGTGGCAGCAGCGACGGTAACATGCCTCTTCCGTGTAGGCGCGGGAGGCTGTAAGAAAAAGTTACACTTAGAATCACAATCAATTTTAAGAAATAACAATGTATTCACAAGGGTTAAGTTGAGAAAATACCTGAGAAGAAGGGTAGCAGACCTAGCCAAACTCTCAGTCCTCCGGACTATCGATGGACCCCCATGGTTGCCCCTCAGTCCGTCCTTATCGTCATCATCATCATTATCATCCTCACTATCACTCTAGTAGAACTCTAGGGGGTCATCCTCGGGTTGAATCTTCTTACAAGGAGGAACGAGCAAATAATCGATGAACTAAGTGTAGGAGCCCTCTACTGATAGCACTCGAGCTCCTTCGCCCAACAGGTACAACCCCTAGTCAGTCCCTGACATCAGATACAGCTAGAAGACTCCTGTTGGTATTGGGGGACGGATTGATCTCCCTTTCAGTTTGTTTGGTCAGTTGGGTTCCATGGGTCCATTCCGTTTAGCTAGCTTATCATTCTAGTCAACGGGCATAGTGACCCCTCTAGTCATCGGTCAGTTTACTCAGTCTAGTTAGGGATTTATACCACCACTATTGCAGTTTGGGGCATCTGGTCTGATCCTAAATTTTGTGGTCATGCCTAAGGGGATGACCCTTACTTAATCAGCGGGTCTACCCTTAGGTGTGATTACCCAATCAAAAGGGTCATCTTATTTTGTGAAATTGCACGACTTGCTTCAGAAGTTGCTTATTGCTAATCCTGGATCCCAACCATCCATCCAAGAAACTAGAGACAAAGATTGGGTCCCTGAAAACTTTAGTATGCCTAGCAAAACGAAGTATAAGGGAACTAGTCCACCTCAATCTCACATCACTACCTATCAGAGGGTTATGAGAATTAGGAAGTTAAGTGATAAGGTCCTAGCCAAATTGTTCCCCTGCACCTTAGAAGGTCCTGCTATCAAATGGTACGACACTCTATTACACAAGGTGACTAGAGATCGAAAAGCTTTATTAGAGGCTTTTATCGCGCAGTATGGTTTCAATGCTACCATTAAAACTACCATACAAAATTTGGAGGCTATCAAGCAGGCCCCCAATGAGAAGTACAAACCTTACTTCAAAAGGTGGATGGCCACTCAAGTTCTATTGAAAGATAGGCTAAATCTCCCGAAAATGATCGTGAAGTTAGTGGATGGTGCCCTACCTACTTATCATAAGATCCTTGGCATGGATAAATTCTCTAGCTATGTTGAAGTCTTTGAGAAGACCAGGAAATGGGAAAGAATTGAGGAGTTAGAGAAGGCTAATATACTAGCCACACCTTGGTTTAAGAAGGGCGACTCGACAACAACCCAGGCTTTTAAACTAAGGTCTAGCTTAGATCCTAAGACCGCAGCCATACAAGAAGAAGTTACTATGGTCCGTGTTTTTGAAGACGGTGTTTCCCCTTCGAAGGTGTACCTGCCTACCATCTTCATCAAGCTAAGGGCATTGGGCCTTCTTCAAAGTATCAAACCCTATGTTCCCCCAAAGCCTAGGGATAAGGATTGGTTCTGTATCTATCATATTTATAACGGTCATCGCGCAGGTGCTTGTAGAGATTTCTTGGAGGCCATCCATGGACTGATTAAGGGTAAGAAAATCAAGGAACCTGAACTTAAACCAAGTACCTTGAATAACCCCCTACCGAGATTTGAGAGACAAGTCATGATTTTTGACTCGGGGCTCTCCTTCCATCATGTCTTCGATATGATGATGCAAGCTAACCCGATGGTTCACTCGGTGGTAGCCATACCCGATGAATATGTCCCTATCGATATTGATGCATACGAGTTGGGAGATGCTTATAATGAGAAAGCAATGCTAGTCCAACCTGAACCAATTGACATTGATGCTAATGTTTAGAGCACAATGAACTTGAAGAACCGGCACTATTGGATGAAACTCCTAAAAGGAGAAGCTATATGAAAGATGAGGTCTTGCATATTACCCGCGGTGGAAGGGTGGCTCCTACTGCCCTCTTAAAAAGTGAACGGACAGAGAAGCTGACATCCAAATCCTCCCAAATGCCAGCACGGGACCTACTTTTATACGGGCCACTAAGACCCAGGTTCTGATGGATACAAAGAAAATAGATTCAAAAGTTACTCCCCTCATCCAGCAGTTATAGGTTACCCTAGCTAAGTACAGCATTTGGCAACTTCTCATTGATTCTGAGGATCATCGTAGGGGTCTGATAGAGAAGTTATTAAGCATAGAAGCTACACCTACCACCTTCCTCATAGAAGTGTTCTTAGTTATGGGTGGGTTTCCTCCCAGCCACATAGAACCCATCTTATTTTACTAGTCAGATCTTCCGGCTAAAGGAAATAAACACAATAAGGCACTTTTCATTAAGGTGCAGATCCTTGATTGTTCTATTCCGTGTGTTATGGTGGATGACGGTTCCGCTCTCAACCTTTGCCCTTCCAAGATTCTCCCTCACTTAGGATTGGATGAGTCAATGCTTCAAAATCCTAATACCGTCATAAGGGCCAATAATGATGCAAAGAGGAGTGCGGTTGGGGTCTTTGAAGCTGACGTCATAGTCGGGGAAGTAACGTCAAAGGCCTTGTTTACTGTACCGGACATCCTTGTCTCTTACTCACTATTGTTGGGTCGTCCTGAGCTCCATGTACTAGGGGCAATTCCTTCTATGGTCTATTAAAAGATTAAACTCATTCACGATGGCAAGCTAGTAACCATTGAAGTCGATGAACCATCAGTTATAGCGGCTATGGAAATGGAAGAGAAGGAATCTAGGGTGGCTGCAGCTCACCAAAATAAGATTAAGAGGCTTGTGTCTCTTAAAGTTGATAAAATCATGACAAAACAAGGTTATCGAAAGAGAAAAGGACTCAGGAATAATCTTCAAGGCATGTCAAAACCTATCATACCTCTTCCTTGGCAGTTTAGATTCGATTTAGGATATCATCGAGGTGCTAGGAAATCCAAGATACAATTATGTCTCATTGTAGAGCTAGAGTAAAAAATAAAGCATTTTCAGGTGAGGATGTAATCGTCAGGGTTAGGGACAAAAGGATCCCTAGTTTCGAGATCTTTAATGATGAATTGAGCCGCCAAGGACAATTTAGGCAAAAGAAAAGACAAAAGAAAAGAAAAATACAAAATTAGTTCAATAGATCGCATCAAATCAAGCGATCTATATAAAAGTTAGAACTCAAATTAAAAGCGCTAAGTGCTTCCACTAGAATCATCCGACTTCCACCATGTTAAAATTTGGACACCTTAAGGACACATTACCCTAATGTGCAAAGAATGAATCTCATCCAATCAAATCGCCAGTGCAAAGAAGTATAGGCATCCATATAAACCCACACAAGTCTACAAAAGGTGTATGGATCCTCTTTTCAGATTCAAGACAAGGTTCTCACCTGAGAGAAGCACAACAACAGTATAAATGCCTTTACAGGAGCAATTTGGTCCAACTCAGGTTCCACTTAAGCCTAGTCCCAAACCAAACGGGTCCCCAATAGGTATACGGATCTCATACAGATCTTGGTAGTACTCGTTGGTCTCAATCGAGCTAGTCTTTCAGTAGTCTAGAGCTTTGAAAGTTTGGTTTCTAGTCAATTCACCCAAATTTAAGCCTTTATCAAAGAAGGACAAGACAACAATATCCTCAAGGCAAAGGATCAATCAAGGGCCCAGATAAGTAAGAAAAGCACAGCCTAATCTAAGCTACTAGAGGGTCATGTCCATATTGCTCATCCTGAGTCTGGTCCTGCTCATCCGCCAACTGGTCATCCCTATTTATCATCACATGATCCCCTGCCCCACCAGCATCCATGGCAGGCAAATTAGGAACCCTGGTCTTTGAAGCTCCTGCTATACTTTCAGCGGTAATACTGATCTCCTCTACTCGCTACTCTACCGCCTGCTCAGCTCCTGCCACCTAAGTGGCTACCGGCACCACCCAATAAATCAAACTATCCTCCTCCAAAGATAAATCAAATGGTTTAGGTATCTGCTTACCCTTAGTCATTTGGGCCAGCTAGCCCTACAACACCTCAACCACGGCCCTCACCTGAGCAGTCTCTTCTCTAGCCCTCTCCAACTCCTCCTCTAATGGCCTGACCTTATTGGTCCCAGTAGCGGCTACTTGCAACTGCTCCTCTAAGAACCTAACTCGCTCCTCATAGGCATCCAGATCCTAGACGGACCTGTCATGCTCCACAGCCAACAAGGTCTATAGTGAAAATCATAAATTAGAACACATATATAAATGTCATGGCATGCATAGTTTGTTAAATTTTTAGGTGAAAGAAACTTACCAAGGCTAGCGCATCCTAAGATTGTAGTAGGTCCCGGATGGAGAAGAAACCCCTAGGAATCCACTCTGCCTCAACTATTGTCACTTGAGAGAGAAAACACTATCAGAATGGGATATTCCAAGCAGTTATTATAAGGGCAAGATTAAAGGATAGAATTCCTTACACGAGTGGAGCTAGAGGGAGTAAAGCATATTGTGTGGAGTGACTCCTTGGGCTCCATAACAGCTCTCTTCCTCGAATGGTTGAGGAGTCAGAAGGAAGTGTCCAGATCTGTCCAGAGGCCCCTCTCTCTCACACCCCTTGAAGCACGAGACTGCTTTGTTGGTAGCTCTACGTCAATAGGGGCAGCAAGGACACTGGTCCTCCAATATTAAACCCTCTCGCCAAAGTACCACTCTCGAGAGAGAGGAGACTCCAGCACAAGGTGGCGATCATCCACACTGGTCCGTATATGCTCGATATTCTCATGAATTACCATCCTTTCCCATAAGTCTCGAACAACTTACACAAAGTAAATTCACTGTAATTGTTATAACTTTGTAAATACAGTTTCTACTAACAATTTGTAGAAATGTATAATACATATTTAGTGCAAAAGCAGTTTACTTGATCAGAGCGCAGCTGGCAGAGGAACTCCCTCTACTTTACTACAGTCCCGGCCTTTTGCTGCCAGGGTCCCATATAACTCGAGACGATGTGAGGTATCTGAGGCTGCTTAGGCAAACCTGGCCTGAGGATAAACCAATGCTCAAAGGCCCAAGTCTACAACACAAGACAAAGTCAGTTGCAAAGCAGTTCAAATAAAAGGCTAAAGCATAAAAGATTGAGTTTAGGAATGACCAGGAGGATCAAATGGCAGATCTTAAGCTCAGACTCTTGGCCTTCCAACATCCAGCCTATAGTACAACTATACCAAGATGGCTTGGCACTAGTTCTTTCCTGGCACAGCGGCAAGATCCTTCATACTATATGATTGACCATAGCTGATGCTGTTCGAATACACCGAGAAGAAGACAATGGAGAGGAAGGTCAGTAAGGAAGATCGGGCATACTAGTCCCTCCTGGCGATAATTACAAGGCTAGGCTGTGTGATCAAGTAGTCGTAAAGATCCCCATACTTGAGCTTGTCCTTCCCTCCAGGATGAAGCCTAAGAAGTCTCTCTGAATAAGCCCTTACCTCAGTTTGAGAATGCTAGCGATCCGCATAAACATCAAAATGGGTGACATTCCTGCTCTAATCTAATCATGTTAGTGCACACACTTTTGAGGGGGCGACAGTGACCTCTCCAATAGGCAAGTGGAAAGTGTGTATCATCTCGGACCATCTCTCTGTCAGGTCCGATATAGCACTAGGAGCCAGTGTCTTCAGGGCTTGGGGAATAGCCCTGACGATATCAGTAAACCTAAATGAGTCAATATGGGCCAGCAACTCAGTATCCCTAGCAGCTTGAATCTCCTCGTGCCACTTACTATAGAAGCTCAAGACTCCCACAGTCTTATAAGGGAACTCTAAAAGCAAAACAACAGTTTAACAAGGGTCGTTCAAAGGGAGGATACCTAAGTAGTCAAAACATCAAGGAGCAATAATCCCCACAAGATAAGAGATACTTGCCCAAACCAAGGAAATGTTATCCTAGGAGAAATCCCTAAGAGAAGATTCATCTAGGAAGACACCTCCCTAGCAAAGAAGTCAATTGTGTGGCAACCCTACATTCCCTTATAGTGGATACAGTCGAGGGGCAGCCCCTCATCATCAAACACCTAAGGGGTATTCCCCAGCAGTGCTAGCCAGTAGAAGGGGCATACTAGGGATAACCCGGTTTGAGTTGGGACCAACCCAATATCACTAAACTCAGTCTTTTCTTTCAATTGGGGCAAGTCCCGACCCGCGTATCTCAAAGTTTTGCTAACCAGTTTCTCTATCATGTTCAGGAAACCAAGGAGAGGTATCCATAGGAAAAGAACGAATTCCCCCATCCACAAAGGGCATCATTCAAAGGACATGCCCAACAAAGGTGCCATCCGAGGGACATCTTCCCAAGAAGCATTCCCAATAACTAGATCTTTAGAGGGATCATTTCCCCAGCAAGCAAACCATCCAAGGGGCATCCCCCCAATTGGTCAAGACACCGAGGATAATTTCTAAGGGGCCCCTGATAACTAAGTTTCTCTTTCCAAGGGGCACCTCCGCATCTAGGTTTCTCTTTCCAAAGGGTTCCCCCTAGTCATCTAGGAGACTCGCTCCCAAGTAGTTAAGCCACTCACAGGCTATTTTCCCCCAGTAGTCAGGCCACTATAGGGGCATATCAAAATAAGATTAGGACCAACCCAACATCTTTCACTCACTCTTTGCAGTTAATTAGGGGCAGAACCCCAGTGCATCTTAATACTTGATTGAAGGGGCAAAAATATTTGTTCATCACAAAGTCAATCAAGAATTAAGATGTACCATTTCAGGTCATATTCTGATAAAACTTATTTTTCCCTATAGGTTAGATAAGACAAAACCTGAACGCCAACTAAAGGGACACCTTTTCTCCAACAGAGCATCCACATCAAGATAGTTCGTTCACCAGCATATGGAACATTCATGGGGCATCCCCCCTATCCCCACAAGAAGTTAATCTATATCCCCGATGACTGGATGGTTAAAGGAACCATTCCCCTAGTCAGACTAGTATCCAAGGGGAACCCCCAACTAGTCAAGCTTTCCCGAGATGATTTCCAAGGATACTCTCCAACAGCTAGGATATCCTAGGAAAACCTTCCTCCAGATAATTAAAATTGCCCCCGAGCAGTTTCTCCCTAGCAGTTCAAGTGGACTAACCATTCAAGAGCTATCTCCTCAGCAGTCAGCACCCCAGGGGCACCCCGATTCATGTTAGGCAAAACCCAACATTTCTAAACGCGGTTTATAGTTTATTTAGGGGCTAATCCCTATCCACACATCTTCATTCTTGATTAAAGGGGAAATTTTTTTTATTTACCCCAAATTCAATCAAGAATTAAGATGTATCTTTTCAGATAGTAACTAATGCAAAATTTTTATTATATTTTTGGCAGGTAGCTCAAAACCACAAGCAGGAAAAGTCATCCGCCTCAAAAAGGGATACACCAGTAGCATGAGAGTCATTCACCTTATAAAAGGGATACTCCAGTAGTAGGAGTGTCATCTGCCTTAGGAAAGGGATACATCATTAGTAGGAGAATCATCCACCTTAGGAAAGGGATGCAATATTAAACCAGGAAAGTCTATCTGCCTTAAGAAAGGGATACGAGGAGAAGTCATCCATCTTAGGAAAGGGATACACCAGTATCATTTAAAGGAAATTCATCCGCCGTAAGAAAGGGCTATGCACAGCAAAGGTGAGATGTTCGCCTTAAGAAAAGAACACCAAGGAACGGAGTTTGCCTCAAGAAAGGAACCCACCCGTATCACAACATTATAAAGACCTTTACAGGGGCAAGCTAGTCAAACTTAGGCTCAAGCCCATCCCCAGCAAGCATATATGCACTCATACATGCACTCACTTCCATTTTCAAGCTATATTTCTTACCAAGAGGGAGTGCCAGCTAGTAGAAGGGGCACGCTAGGGGCACATCAAGCCAAGTTGGGACCAACCCAACATCTCTTCACTTAATCATTATAATTAATTAAGGGGCGAACCCCCACCAGCACACCTTAATCCTTGATTTAAGGGGCAAAAATTTTTATTCACCACAAATCAATAATGAATTAAAGTATGCCATTTTAAGACAGTTAACTAACATAATTACTTAACATATGCAGGCTTATCAAGAAAGAGAGCGTACGTGATAATTAGACCATTCTAGGGGATCACTTCGACGAGTATCCCTAGAAGCCTAATCGAGCAAAGGAACATTTTCCCCAGTAGTCAAATCATTCAAGGGGCATCCCTCTACCAGTTGAGCCACTCAAAAGAAGTCAACCAAGGGGCATCCCCCGTTTCCTAGTAGCGGAATTAGTCAACTAAGGGGCATCCCCCCATTTCTCAGTAGTAGAATCAGTCAACCAAGGGGCATCACCTCTATTTCCCAATAGCAGAATCATTCAACCAAGGGGCACCCCTATGTTTCCTAAAAGCAGAATCATACAACCAAGGGGCATCCCCCCATTTCTCAATAGCGGAATCAACTAAGGGGCATCCCCCCATTTCTCAATAGCGGAATCAACTAAGGGGCATCCCCCATTTCTCAGTAGTAGAATTAACCAATCTAGGGGCATCCCCATCATCAAAAACCCTAAGGGCACCCACCCTAGGGGTATTCCCCAGTAGTGGAACCAGCGAAGGACATCCCCCATCATCATCAAATACCCTAGGGGCACCCACCTTGGGGATATTCCCCAGCAGTGGTACTAGTGAGGGGCACCCCCCTTATAATCAAATACCCTAGGGGCACCCACTCTAGGGGCATTCTCCAGAAGCTAAACCATTGAGCGGCACCCCTCCATCATCAAATACCTTAGGGGAACTCACCCGAGAGGCACCCTTCAAGGGACGCTCCATCCTAAAGCATTCGGGCCAAACCTAACATTTCTCGCACTTAATTTACAACTTATTCAGGGGCTACCCCCCATCCACACATCTTCATTCTTGATTAAAGGGGCAAAAATTTTTGTTTATCATAAAGTCAATCAAGAATTAAGATGTGTCAGCTTAGATAATGACTAACTTGGTGTTTGATTGTTGTCTCTCTATAGGTTATTCAGAATCCCCAGTAGGAAAGTCATCCACCTTAGGAAAGGGATACATTTGTCAAGAAAGTCATCCGCCCTAACAAAGGGATACATCATTAGTCAAAAAACTTGATCCACCTGAAGAAAAGGATAAACTAGTAGGAGAAGTCATTCGCCTTAGGAAAGGGATACATCACCGGTCAAGAGAGTCAATCCGCCTTAAGAAAGGGATACACACATCATCCCTGGTAGAGTAATAAGGGATATGCATTTGTAAAAGAAAGTCATTTGCCCAAGAAAGGAATACCCATTGGCAAAGGAAAGTCATCCACCTCAAGAAAGGAATGCATCAGTAAAGGAAAGCCGTCCGCCACAAGAAAGGGACACCCAGGAATTTTGTTCACCTCAAGAAAGGAACTTACCCATGTCATCACCTCAGGTATAATTTCTAAACCCCCACTCACATCATGAGATCATACAGATCCGTATATGTAGTGATCCCACGAGGGGGAGTCTGTGATCACTAGATTTTAACGATCCTTCTCATGAAACAATGATGAGAACTAGATATTGCAATCTCTTATAGGTGTTATACATCAGAGGTGTTCCTACTACCACAGAGCTGAGTTTTAGCCAAGTTTGGAGACCTAGTCTACCCTTAGGGATCCGTATAGGTGCTGCCTGGTGGTACAGATCCACCGGTGGACCCGTCTGGGTCATTTGCCCTATACGCCTAGATGGTGACCCGTACGGGGCCCTTCAGACCTGTATGGGTCCCATTCTTGCTTAATCAGGCTATATGGAAGGTATACCATACCTATATTAGGAGAAATCAGGTCATGAATGCAATTAATAACATTCATACCTAATTTCCCCCCATAAATAGGGGCCTTTCCTCACCTCTAAACATATAAAATACATACCCCACATAAAATATAGAGAAAATATATTACATACAAATCTAACAGTTTTTATAGGTATGGAAAGGGTAGAGTTAAGGTACAGGAGTTATAAAATAGGGAAAAAACCCATCCCTTCAGGTTTTGTCCACATTTTATTCATTCCTAGCTTCATTTATTAGTATTTGGGGGAGGTTCTGTCCACATAAATGCATGCTTAATAGTCCTAAAATCTCCATTCAACATCTACTTTGGCTAAACTCTCTCTCAGCAAAGGGATTGCCTCAAAGTGGATTCACGTCGTAAAGGTACACTCCTGAGTTTCAAAGAGACTCACATCCCACTTATATTATTAGTATTTCTTTGTACTCTGCCCCACCTACACAAAATATATAAAACAAAACTAAATTAAGGTTCTTTCTGGACTAGAAAGGACCCGTATGGGTCCTCCATACCCGTATGGGTCCCAGCCATCCTTACGTGTACTGGCCCCCACCCAGAACCCAAAATTCTCTTTTAACTGGTTAAAATCAATCCAACTCACCATTTGCCATACGATCATTTTCACTGATAATCAGGTAAATCAACCCACAAAAGTTAAAATGTGTTTTTATAATAAAATACGTTGAAGACTCGTTATTTCTCTTTGATCCTAGAAGCCGCCCAGGCACTATCGATTGCAAAATTGCCACGCTAACATAATCCAATTTTTTCTAATAAAATGTTGACTTATGATGTGTTATAAATTGTGCTAATCTTTCTGGATGCAAAGGAATTTATTTTCATTTTATTTTATAACTTAGAATAAATGTATAAGTTCTTTCGCAATTCTCCCATTTCCCCCGGTTGTAATTTTTATTCCCCCATTTATTGTTTGTGCTTTATTGTAATCTGTAAACATTTGTAACGTGTGAGAAGTAGAAAAATAGGATTTCTATGATAATTCCCCAAATGATGAAAACAAAACGGTTTTATGCGGTGAATATAATTTTGAATTAACTTAATGCGAAATAAGTGACCCATCTGATACCCAAATCTCTGATCCAAAAGGTATTAATGTAATTTTGGGTCTTGATTCTATTATTCATTAAATTGGCTAATTGTGCAAACTTGAACTAAAAAATTTTAATTGCACCTAAATCCAACCCTAGTGGGCCCCTCCTCTCACCTAGACGCTGAGGGAGAACCACACTATGAGCACTGGATTTTAATGATCCTTCTCATGAAATGATGATGAAATCTATATGATGAAAACTCTTGTAGGTGTCATCCATTAGAGGTGTTCCTACTACTACGAAGTAGAGTTTTGCAAAAGTTTGGAGACTTAGACTGCCCTTAGGGACCCCGTTCGGGTGCTTTCTGGTGGTGTGGATCCACTAGCGGACCCATATGGGTCGTTTCCTTCCGTATGCCTGGGGGACCCGTATGGGTGGGGGCCCACCCGTATGGGTCCTCTTGTTGCCTAATCGAGCTCTTTTGGAAGGAGATCCTTAGCTATTTCCAGAGAAGGCAGGTCTTGAATGCAATTTATTGCATTCAGACCTCCTTTTACCCTATAAATATGGCCCTCTCCTCACCATTCAAAAGAAGAGAACAAGTTACAACATATAACACATATATTATAGGCAAATTCTAGTAGTTTCTATAGGTATAGAAAGGGTATAGTTGAGGTATAGGAGGTATAAAATAGGGAGAAACCCCATCCTTTATGGTTTTGTCGACATTTTATACATTCCTAGCTTCGTTTCTTAGGATTTGGGGGAGGTTCTGTCCACACAAATACTCATCTAAATAGTCCTATTTAGCCATCTACTTTGGCTAGACTCTCTCAACAGCAAACGGATCGCCTAAAGGTGGATTCATGCTATAAAGGTAACGCTCTTGAGTTTCAAAGAGACTCACATCTCAATTGTTTTATTATCATTATGCACCTCCTCTATTATATATGTTCTTTTATTCTTATTTTGGGTCTGGTCCTTAAACATATGAGCCTTATTGGCACCACATGTCCTTGGGGATATTAAATTAGTGAGCCATACTCATACGGAAGGAAAGTCTATTTTTATTTGATTTCTCCTCCATTAATATGCGTATTAAACCATAATAAATTTCTGCCCGGGACCAGACATGACCCATATAGGTCCCCCATACCCTTACGAGTCCTCCCGATAGTTGTACTGGTCCCACCAACCTGTACGATTTCCGACCCCTAGGCAGAACCTGTAACTCATTTCAATCAGTTAAAATCAATCCAACACACCATTTCCTATGTGATCAATTACACTAATAATCTGGCAAAGCAACCCATAAAATTTAAAATGTGTTTTCGTAACAAAAATACGTTGAAGACTCGTTATTTCTCTCTAATCCTAGAAGCCACCTGGGCACTATTGATCGCAAACCCACCACACTAACATAATCACATTTTTCCTTCTAAAATGCTGACTTCTGATATGCTATAAATTGTGCCGATATATGTGGATGCAGGGGAATTCATTTTCATTTTGTTTTATAACCTAGAACAAATGTATAGGTTCTCTTTATGAATTCCCCATTTTCCCTCGGTTGTAATTTTTATTACCTAATTTATTGCTTGTGCTTTATTATAATTTGTAAACGCATGTAATGAGTGTGAAAGAGTGTAGAAAAATAGGATTTCTATGATAATTCCCTAAATGATTGAAACAAAATCAGTTTTACGCGGTGAATGTAATTATGAATCAACTAAATGAAAAATAAGTGACTCATCCAATACCCAAATCTCTGATCTAATAGGTATGAGTCTCCCACCCAATGGGAACCGTACCAAAACTCTTTCCCAAGTAGACAACTTAGGTGGCGACTCTATCATTTGTATCGAGATTTGGGTATCAATTCTTTTATTTATTAAAATTGGCTATTTGTGCAAACTTAAACTAAAAAGGTTTTTTCATGCCTAAATCCAACAAACCCTTAGTGGGCCCCGCCTCTCACACAGTCGCCAATGGAGACCCACACATCATCAACACCTCACAGTGGTGACTTCACTAGGGAGTATAATCTTTTAACTTACAAAATTTTGGTTTGCTTTAAAAGCTTAAAAGATTAAGATGAGCACCGAAAATCTTTTACTTGATTCAACCCGTTTTCTTTTTTCAACATTTGGGAAAATTATCACACTCTATCTTCTCATCTCCTTCTCTCTTTAGTTAAATGCGCTCTTCTTCTAGCCTTATGTTAAGGTGCCCTATTATTTTCAAGACACTCGCAAAGGTGTTACCTATATCTGCCATGAATTGGGGACACTCTAGTGGGTGGAGCACTTATTGCTATCTCCCTCTAAACTAGGCTTGCTGTGATGGGAACCTTCTACATCAAACTTTTGATAGGTACCCCTTTTTGTGTGAGATTAGACTAAGGAAGAATACCCTCAGAACCAATGAGAGAAATAAGGATGGAATCAAACGATTTGAGTGTGATGTGTTGCCTTCCATTGTAATTAACCCTGCCATGCATCATTGTAATTTATGCATGCATAATGCATCCTATGCATGTACTAATCTTTTGGTTACCACCTCAGTTCAAGATTTGACAAGTTTCCTCACTCTCAAGCTCATCCATGGCTCAATTTGGTCGGTCTATTAAGCCAGCAAACCCAACACTCCTCACAGCCAGTAATGGATCCCACCTGCTTCGTTAAGAGGCCATGTTACAAGTTCACCGCAGTAAGGGTCCAAGTCAGTTGCCCGACTTCGTGGTTATACAAAAGGGGACAATCCTCCCTTATTTCATGAGTTTACCCTATTGTGTGACTCATGACCAGAAGGTTCATCCTATGACTCTCGATGACATCTCACCTTGGGGTACTCCTCTTTCGAACCTCTTCAAGAAGCTGAAGAAGTATAAGTTGATTGATCATCTTCGACCATATGTCCAGCCAAAGTTGGCGGAGAGGGGAAATTTCTACGTGTACCATGTCAGCTCTGATCATCCGACTAAAGTATGTGAGGATCTCCTCAAAGCCATTATGGTACTCATTGACAAAGGGAAAGTTTGTGAACCCCAGAGAAGAGGGGAGGAAGTAGATATGATTAATTCGTGATTAGAAGAAGATGAGGTATGGAAGGGCATGATAGAAGCCAAGAAAGTAAGAGAAGAACCATCCATATTTGACCTTATTGTAATCAGGCAATAGAGTGAGGAACCTATCTATGATTACTTTCAGAGATGGTTAACAGTCTTGGTAGATAGTAAAAGGAGACCTTATGAGAAGGAATTAGCTGATTTATTCATCTTTGGGTTATCTCCTCACCTTAAAAAGATGCCATTTGTGAAATTTAATAAGACCATTTCTGAAAGCTATGAAGTCGCTATAGAAGTGGAAAAATGTTTCAAGAAAATGGAAGATAGCAACCCATTAAAGATTAAAGTAGATAAAGCTATAGATACCCTCACTACTTCGATATACACCATATTATGCTTTGGCTATATTATGCTTTGGGGATAAGAAGAAGACACCTATTCAGGAAGCCTCGAAGAACCTAGCCCAAGTCAAAAGAGAAACCAAGGATGACATATTGATAGAGAAATAGTTGTAAGATCTGGATTGCGACCTGACTCATATCATGATGAGTGACCAAGAACGCCCTCCGCCTATGGAGGATGATAATGCAATCATATGCAATGAAAGTGATGTAGCCATCGGACATCCTGATAATAATGATAGTGATTTTTCTTACTTGTTTGATGTTTTTTCTAATGACACCATACATTCATCTGACCATACTCATAACATTTTTAGCATTCATGATACTTCATTGCATGACATTAATTTGGGAACTAAGGAAATTTCAAAAATGGTAACAATATCGATTGACTTAACTCCGATCAAAAAAAGAAAGATGATAAAAGTGCTTAGAAAACATGTTAATGCTTTCACCTAGTCCTACGAGGACATGCCTGGGGTAGATCACTAAATCGATGAGCATTGTATCCCAATCGACCCTAGGTTCAAACTAGTCAAACAAAAGTTAAGGAGGTTGTGCCCAGAATGGGCCGATAAAATCAAAGATGAAGTTGCTAGGTTATTAGAAGATAAATTCATTGAAGTAATCGAGTATCTAACATGGTTAGCAAACATCATCCCTATCCCTAAGAAAGATGAAAGAGTCAAAATGTGTGTCGACTTTCGTGATTTGAACAAGGCCTCACCGAAAGATGATTTCCCATTGCCACTCATCGATGTACTGGTAGATAGTGCTGCTAGAGCTACAATGTACTCTTTTGTATATGGGTTTTCTGGGCACAATCAAATCTTAATGGACATCATCGATAAGGTCAAGACAGCCTTCATCACAGAATGGGAGTGTATTATTATAAGTTAATATCTTTTGGGCTGAAAAATGCAGGGGAAACTTATCAAAGAGCCATGACAGCTTTGCTACATGACATGGTCCATAAAAGAGGTTGAGGTTTATATAGAGGACATGTTAGTAAAGTCAAATGCTAGGGAAGAGCATCCTCAGATTTTGGAAAGGTTCTTTACCAGAATTAATAAATATAACCTGCATTTAAATCCGAAGAAGTGTGTGTTTGGGGTGGCTCTCGGGAAGCTCTTGGGCCATATTGTCAGTCAGCGGGGGATCAAGGATGACCCACACAAGGTTAAAGCTATTCAAGAAATCCCTATTCCTAAAATCAAAAGGGAAGTCAGGTCATTCCTTGGATAACTTTAGTACACGAGTCATTTTATCACCAAGTTAACGATAGTGTGTGAGCCAATCTTTAAGTTGTTAAGAAAGGAATAGTCAATAGAATGGAATGAGTAGTGCTAAAAAAACATTTGACAAGATAAAGGATTATCTCATGAACCACCCAGTTTTAAAGCCTCTAATGCCTGGTGAACCGCTGATTCTTTATTTAGCCATAGAGAAGTCATTCACAGGGGCAATGTTGGTCCAAGAGCCAGAGGATGAAAGAAAGAATGATGTCTATTACTTGAGTAAGAATATATTGGAATATGAGAAAAAATACATGGTAGTAGAGAAGATGTTTACAACAATGGTATGGTTAGCTAAGAAGTTGAGGCATTACTTCCAGTCCTATAAAATCCAAGCAGTTGCAAAAGTGGACCCAATGAAGTATCTTTGTCAATCCCCCACATTGGCAGGGAAGCTCTCTCATTGGCTTCTGTTATTGTCTGAATTTGATATCGATTATATTATGAAGAAGTTTATTAAGGGGAGAGTAGTGGCTGAATTTTCGGCAAGCCAACCCATAGAGTCTGACTATGTTAAGAATCTAGATTTCCCTGATGAGTAGTTAGCAGCTGTAAAGGTGGAGAAGGCCTAATGGATCATGTATTTTGATGGGGCTATGAATCAAAAGGGTGTCGGTCTTGGGCTAATCATCATCACACCACAAGGAGATGTTATCCTACTGAGCAAGTGATTGGAATTTCCAGTCACCAATAATAGGGCCGAATATAAAGCTTGTCTCTTTGGTCTTGATGTTCTTTTAGAAGTAGGGGAAAAGGAAGTTAGGGAGATGGGAGATTCCACACTGGTGATAAAGCATGTTGTAGGGGAATGGGAAGTCAAAGAAGAATCACTTAGGCCATATGTAGAAGCAGTTTGGGACTTGTCAGTACAGTTCAACTAATGCTTCTTCCAAAATCAGATGGTCAATTCTTTGGCTACCTTAGCCTCGATGTGAGAGGGAGAAGAGGCTCAACCCATTCGTCCGATCATAATAGAAATAGCTCGGTCTCCATTTTACGAAAAGGTTTGAGTTATGACCATCGAGGAGCAAAAGGTTTGCTGGTATGATTACATCAAAAGGGTTCTGAAATAAGGGAATTGTCCTGAAGGGTCATCAGGTTCGGATTGCCAGACTCTTTAAAGGTTAGCAACATAATTCCGGCTAGTTAATGAGGATCTCTTCAAGAGGATAGCTGAAGGATTATTGTTGAGATGTTTGATAGATGAGGAAGTAGAAAGGGTAATGACTTAGGTATACTCAGGGGATTGCGGCCCGCGTATGAATGGAATGGCTTTGGCTACAAAAATTTAGAGAATGGGTGCTTCTAGACCACGATGAACACTGACTATATAGACAAGGTTAGGAAATGTCATGAATGCTAAATTCATGGAGATATACAGCATTTAACCCCATTTGAACTTCATAATTTGTCTACTCCTTGGCCTTTCTCAACGTGGGGAATAGATATAATCAGTGAAATTCGGCCATCATCAACCAATGGGCACCGATTCATCATAATCGCAATTGATTATTTTTCAAAATGGGTAGAGGCTGAATCCTACACCAGTATCACCACCAAGAAAATGGCCAAGTTCATAGAGAAGCATATTTTTGCTCGAAACGGGGTTCTGTACTATATGGTATCCGATAATGGGGTTCAGTTTCAAGGTGCCACGACGGAATTATTTGAGAAGTTCAATGCCGAGCATCACAGATCTTCTCCATATATGCCATAAGCTAACGGGGTAGTTGAAGCTGCCAATAAGTCAATCAAGAAAATCTTGTCAAAGATAGTGGCTACCTATAGGGATTGGGCTGATAAGCTTCCCTTCGCAATTTAGGGGTATAGAACCAGCATAAGAACCCCCACTAATTAGACACCTTTCTCCTTAGTATATAGAATGGAAGTTGTGTTACTGGTCAATACAGAAGTAAGATCTCTAAGAGTGGCACTCAGAGCCCAATTATAGAAGTCATATTGGGTAAGGGCTAGGTATGAGTAGTTTAATGCAATAGATGAAAAGCAACTCAAAGCACTTGACCATCATAGATGTACCAGCAATGTGTGGCTTGAGCGTACAATAATAGAGTCAGGTACCTAAAGCAATCTCTCAAAGTGGGTGATCTGGTTCTCAAACAACTATATTAGGTCAACACTTATGCTAGGGGCTAGTTTAGGCCTAACTAGGAAGGATCGCTCATTATTGAGAAAGTCCATGGCAAAGGAGGAATCAAGCTTATGGATATGGATGAAAATGAGTTCATGAATCCAGTGAATCAAGATAGGCTTAAGCGTTATCATGTTTAGGTCAAAAGAATTAAATAATAAAAAAAGTAGCACACGGAATAAAAAGGAAATAAATAATAAATCACCCAATGAGTGGTACTCTACTACTCGGGCAAAAATTAGGGTGTAACCCGCTAATTGGTATTCCGTAAATCGGTCAGGCAAAAATTAGGGTACTCTAATGCAAATAAAGCCTGCTAAGTTGAAAGCCCAAAAAGGGCAGCTTAGGTAAAAGTTAGGGCATCGAGAGAAAAATGTTAGTTGATTTCTGGAAAATTTGTAAAAGACCAGTAGGCAATAGGGGTTAACCATTGGAAATTGTTACCATTACCTATATACTCAAATTAATCTCTTCAATGAACATGTTATGATTTTGCTAAGAATCTTGGTCTGATGAATGCATGCATGTCTTTGGGTGAAATAATCACAGGTGTGTGAACATCAATTTTTCTCTACATCATTGTTATTATTTTCACTGTACATGTTATCCAACAAAAGATAAAAGTACTGAAAAGTCACAAAAGAAATCATGCATATGCAAAGTTTAGAAAAAGTCTGTTGGATTAAGCCGCCAAGGTTAATTCGAGAAAAAGTTATGCTAGATTGAAAACCCAAAAGGGTGGTCCAAGGAAAAGTTAAGACAAAAAAGTAGCATGCGGGGTTGAAAACCCGAAAGGGCGGTCCTGGCAAAAATTAAGGCAAAGAAAAAGAAAGAAAAACCCTGCTAGATTTATAACCTGAAAGGGCGGTCCAGGAAAAAGTTAAGGAAAAAAAATAAAGAAAAAGCTTGCTACATTGAAAACCCAAAAGGGCAGTCCAGACAAAAGTTAAAGCTAAAGAGAAAGGTCCGCTAGACTGAGCCATCAAGGACAGTCCAGGTAAAAATTTAGACAAAAAGAAAGGAAAATGAATGTTTGATAGGTCGTCTCACATCAAATGGCCTATGCAAAAGTTAGAACATCACTTAGTCCCATCGCTATGAAATCACTGGATGGAAATAATACGGGTTCGCAATGCAACAATACTCAATGATCCCAGTTCAGAAAAAGAAAAATCAGTATGCATAAAAGTTAAATGTCAAAAGTACCGATCCAAGTTTTACACCAAAATAAGCCACGTAGGGCCTAAAAGTATCAAACTTTCAAAAAATAAAAGTGCTTATCAATCTAATCTTAGTGGGGGATTCTGTCCCTCACAGGCCTCTAAAGTTTGGTCATGCGTAGCTGCCAATAGGTCATCCATGTCGATCATCACTTGGTCCTTAACCCCTACGACACCCTCAGCAGTAGCATCAGCTCCCTCAGCTTGTTGATCCACCTAATGCTCAGCTCCGCCCCTCTAAGTCACTGCTAGTGCCCCTCGGTAGGCTATAAGATCATCCTTGGACTTAGAATCAGATAGAACAGGTGTTCTTCTATCCTCAATCATCCTTGCTAGCTGGCCCTATAGTGCCTCTATCTCGGCCCTCACCCGGGCAGTCTCCATCCTAGCCTGGTCAGCCTTAGTAGTGGTTGGCCGCAACTGCTCTTCTAAAAACCTATTTCTCTCCTCAGAAGCATCCAAGTCCTCGAGCGTACTTGATGCACTCCATGGCCAACAGAGTCTGCAATAGAAATCATAAGATCAGTACACATATACAAATGGCATGGCATGCATCATGCATAGTTTATTGATTTTTGTAGGTAAAAGAAACTTACCGAGGCTCGCGCATCATGGGCCAATAGCAGATCCTGAATGGAGAAGTAGCCCCTTGCAATCCTCTCAGCCTCAAAAATGGTCACCTGAAAGAAAATATTATATCAAAATGTGACATTCTAAGCAGTCACTACAATGGACAAGGTTAAAATTAAGGGATTCCTTACGTGAGTGGAGCTGGATGGGGTAAAACTAATGGGCTAGGCTGACTCCTCGGGCTTCTTGACAGCTCACTTCCCTGAGTGATTGAGGAGCCGAAAGAAGGTATCTAGCTCTGCCTAGAGGACCCCCTCTCTCATAGACCCTAAAGCACGAGACCGCTTTATTGGCGGCTCAAGAACAATGGCAGCAGCGGTGGTAGCATACCTCTTCCATGCAGGTATGGGAGGCTATAAGAAAAAGTCACACTTAGAACCATAATCAATTTCAAGAAATAACAAGGTATTTATAAGGGTTAAGTTGAGAAAATACCTGAGAAGAAGGGTAGCAGAGCTAGCCAAACTCTCAGTCCTTCGGACTATGGATGGACCCCCATGGTTGCCCCTCAGTCCATCCTTATCATCGTCATTATCATCATCATCCTCACTAACACTCTAGTGGAACTCCAGGAGGTCATCCATGGCTTGAATCTTCTTGCAAGGAGGAAGGAGCAAAGAATCAATGAACTAAGTATAGGAGCCCTCTACCGATAGCACTCGAGCTCCCTCGCCCAATAGATACAACCGCTAATCAGTCTCCGACATCAGATACGGCTAGAAGATGCTCGCGGGGACTGGAGGAGGGATGATCTCTCTACCACAAAACTAGTCCTCCATCCTTGGACCCACTCACCAAAATACCACTCAAAGGAGAGTGGTGACTCCAGAATGAAGCCGTGGTCATCCACGCCAACCCGTAACCGCTCAATAGCTCCATGTATATCCAACCTCTCCCACAGGTCTCAAATAACCTGCACAAAATAAATGCACTGTAAGTATCACAACCTCATAAATACAGTTTCTTCTAATGGTTCGTTGAAATGTTAAATGCAGGTTTAGTAAGAAAGAAGTTTACCCGATTAGAGCGCAGCTGGCGAAGGAACACCCTGTACTGCGCTATAGCCAGGCCCTGACCCTACTAAAGCCCCATCACTTGGATATGACATAAGACATCTCAGGCTACATGGGCAAACCTGGCCTAGGGATAAATCGGTTCTCAAAGGCCCAAATCTGAAAGACAAAATAAGGATTAGTTGCAACACAGTTTGAACAAAAGAGTAAAGCATAAGAGATCAGTCAGGGGCTTACCAGTAGAATCAGGTGGTAGATCTTGAGCTTGAACTGCTGACCCCAAACTCTAATGTCCAATCTGTAATATTATAGTACCAGAATGGCTCAACACTAGTTCTTGCCCCGTATAGTGGTAAGATCCTCTACTGCAGAGAGCAAGCTATAATTGAGGTTGCTCGAATAGATCGGGAAAAAGATGTTAGTAAGGAATGTTAGCAGGAAAGATCGGGCGTACTGATCCCTCCTACCCACAGGAACCGAACTCAGCTGCCTAATCTAATAAGTATGCAAGTCCCCGTACTTGAGCTTCTCGTTCCCTCAGACGGAGACTAAGTAATCTCGCAATATAGGCCTTGACCTCAGGCCGGGAATGCCACCTATCCGTATAGACATTAAAATGAACGATATCCCCACTACAGTTGAATCCCGTCAAGGCACACACATCTGAGGGAGTGATGGTTACCTCCCCAATCAATAAATGGAATGTATGGGTCATCTCTAATGACCTCTCTGCAAAGGCTGAAATGGCACCTGGGGCCAACATCTTCAGACCCTGAGGGATGGCCCTAATGATGTCACTAAAGCCAAAGGAACCTATGTAAGTTAGTAGCTCGGTATCCCCTGCATTACAGATCTCCTTGTGCCACTTCCTAAAGAAGCTCAGGGCTCGCACAGTCTTGCACTAAAACTGTAAAGACAAAATCATAGCTCAATAGGGCTAGAATGCAGCAGACAAATCAAAAATCAATTGAGAATTGCAGAAATTAGAAAAATTAGCATTCTATCCCTAAGGACAAGACTCGTACGGGTCCGACCAACCCGTACGGGTCCTCTCAAGACTCCCATACCAAAAATAGGACCCGTAAGTGTCCCCCCTCACCCCGTATGGGTCCCTATAAATAGTAGCATCTTGAAATAAACTCCCTAAAAATTCAAATCATCCCAATTCAACCAAATCTTATCCAAGACTATCCTAAAATCATCTGAGGCTAAAGTTACATGCATCAGGCTCTATTACAAGGACTAAAATGCCCTAAATCATGCTAAAAATTGAGAAATTTCCAAGAAACTCAAAATGGAAAATGGAGAATCAAGTAAAATTATCTGAAGTTTGGAAGCATGAGTGTCAGGAGAGGGAATTAGAGGCACTTCAGAGATTAGAATAAGCCCCAGAAATAGTCGTCTTCACAAAAAATGTACCTTACAAAAATCGAGCATTCCCGCCATGGGCAAATCCTCATGTCTAATAGAGAAGCGGCCAGTCCTTGGGATCTTTTTCTACATCTTGATCAATTCTAGGGAGAAAATCACTAGAGATTGCAAAATGGGAAATTTTGTGTAAGGTGGGATATGAGTAGTCTGATCAGCTTTTAAAACCCCCGGTATGGACCCTTACTGGTCCCACCCCACCCATATGAGTCCCAATCTTTAAGGCTCCCACCCGTATACGGGTCTTCTCTTGCCATCCAAGGGAAGATTTTGAACCGGTATTTCATAAAAGCACTAGAAATTCATCTAGTCAGAACTCAGGGCCCACTTATCTTAAACCCTGTATTTTAGTTAAATCATGGGCAAACCCCTAAGCTCACCTTGATCCTTGATTGAAGGGGCAAAAATTTTTGTTTTCACAAAATTCAATCAAGAATCAAGGTAAGCCATTTTTGAATTGATCACTAATAGGGATGATTGTTAGAAAACAATGATCCGGATAATAAAATCTAAAATTCATTCGGATCAAGTTTGAAAGAAACAAAAACGAATGTAAGTAATTCTCTTAAATCCAAATGGAAGCATTCGGAAAAAGCTAAGAACGTTTTTTAGACAAAATCAGAAACCTAAGCAAAGGAGGAAATCAAGGACAAAGTTTGGAAAGGAAATAAACTTCCGTCCTCCAAGTCATGCATCCGGAAGAACTGATTAAAGCCATATCCGGAAGGAAGATCCGGAATATATAGTTCCAAAGGACATCCGGATGACTCATCCGGAAGACCTATATCTAAAAGCTAAGGAAAGTCTAAAACATACCTTTCCTTCTGCCTCCTTGGTCTACTAAAGTCAAAGATTCCTTTTCCTAAGAAATAAGTAAAAAAAGATAGCTTGCACCATTCAAGGAAAAGTCAAAAGGGTCTAACACAAGACAGGGAAAGTATGACTACTCTTTCTATTAGACCAATAAAGGCACGCGTGGAGCTCATAGTATATGATAACTGGTATAAAAGTTGGTGTATCACAAAATGACAAAAAAATGATCACTGAAAACTTTCCAGCATTAATCCCAAGAATTCAAATGGATCAAAATATAGTCTAACAGACTGATCAATGGATCTGGAAGCTCTATATCACAACCTAATCAAGGGTGAAGATTGAATAAAAGCTTACCAACCACAAATGGCTACATTTATGATCAAAGCCTATAAAGAGGGCTCTTCACCAATTGAGAAGAGCAACTGATTTACTTACAAAAGCAAGTAACAAAGCAACACACATTCAATCAGTCAAGAAAATCCCTCTAAGAACCTTTGATTCAAAATCTGTTTGTAATGATTCCCAAGTGAAACTATAAACTTGAGGAACTCCAAAAACCAACCCTTCGTTATAAACCAAAGAGTAAGAATCTCTAAATTGGGTGAGTTGGGAGATTGGGATATAGCTTGAAGTGGGTGCTTTAAGTGAAATCTCCCTGTAGGACTCAGCTTAGATTCAAGGTAGAAGGCTAAGTGGTATATCCTACTAAAGATAAGAGGACTCAGCTAGGAGTTGGTACTTCTAGTGGTATATCCTACTTCCAGAAGGGGTCACTATCCGAAGACAAATTTGTAAGGCTTGATTCCTGCCAGTTGAAAAGGAATCCACTAATGGACAAGCTCGGAAGAAGGAAACATCGGGGGATAGACATAGGCAGGGCTGAACCAGTATAAAACACTTGTGTTTGATTTACTTTTACTTTTACTGTATTTCACTCATTTGCATCTTCCGGATTCATTCTCTGGATTATATTCATCATCCGGAACCATCTTCCGGATCATAATCAAACATGCTACACCAAGACTTTTTCTAAGTCTATAAATTTCGCGAAAAAGGGCCATTCACCCCCCTCTGCCCTTATAATTACTCTCACAGGGACCAATAAGTGGTATCAGAACTAGGTTCTCAAACTAGAGATCTAACAATCTTGAGCTAAAGGTCCACATATTTTTATTCATAAATCAAAATGAGTTTCCATAACTCGTAACTTCTTCCCGAGGGTATATCTGTTACCCGTCCTCTACTCTTCACCGGTGAACACTACACGTTCTATAAAAACTGAATGAAGAACTTCATCCAGTCACAAAGTATGCAAGCATGGTTAGTTATTAAAGATGGCCTGTATGAACCTACTTATGAAGTAGAGGGTATGACTACTCAAAAGCCATCAAGCATGTGGGATGATAATGACTTTAAAAAATTGCATAAAAATGCAAATACTATTAACATGCTTCATTGTGCTCTTAGTACAGTGGAATTCAACAAGATATCTGGATGTGAGACTACAAAAGAGATATAGGAGAAGCTGGAAGTAACCTATGAAGGAACTACCAAAGTAAGAGAGGCCAAACTTGATCTACTCCAACAAAAGTTTGATTCTTTTAATCAATCAGCAGCATGAACACTAGATACACAAATCTAGTGAATGAAATGAAGAGGCTAGGAAAGGAGATTCCAGAAGTAGAAATGGTCAAGAAAGTGCTCTGGAGTCTCACCAAGGAATAGGACAATAAAAAGACTACTATTGAGGAAGCTCATGACTTAAATTTTTACAGTTATGATGAACTCATTGGTAATCCTCTAACTCAAGAATTGTCCTTGGAGAGATACAGCCAATAAGAAAAGAAACCTGAGGAGCGAAAGAAGGCCATTGCTCTTAAGGCAGAATCCACCGGATCGGGCTCATCCGGAGAGGAAGAGCAAATAGATGAGTCAATGAGTACTAAAGATCATCTTGCTCTATTGACCAAAAGGCTAAATTAATTCATACAAAAGAAGCATAAAGGAACATCAAAAAGGTATGAATCTCAGAGACCAAGAGAAGGCACCACCAGAAGAGGTAAGCACTGAAGGAATCTAGAAGAAAAGAAAGATCCAGAGAAAGACGCCTCCTATTTTGAATGTGGCAAAAAAGGCCACTTCAGAACAAAATGTCCCAAACTCAAGAAAGCAAAGAAATTCAAAACAAAGGCAATGGTCACTACATAGAGCAAAAGTGAAGAAAGCAGCAGCTCATCTTCAATAGAAGAGGCGGAAACTGCTAACTGTGCATTCATGGCTCTAACTGAACCAGAAGCAGAGCAACCCGAAAGGAACACCTCAAGGTAAGAAATAGTGCAAATTGAAGAATCAAAATCAGATTCAGCAAACACTGAGGTAAACTCTTACTCTAACTCTACCTCTGACTTTGATCTTGCAAAAGCTCTCTCTATTGTTATCAAGGGAGTGAAAAAGAATGCAAAAGCCATCAAGTCTGTGAAAAGAGCAATACTAGAATTGGTTGAAGATGCTGAGGTGATGGCACAAGACATCAATTTGGTTAGAGCAACATATTGATGTAGTAGAAGAAAACTTTCTGAGAAATCAAGTCCAGATTCTAAATGCAAATGTAAAGGAACTGGATAGAGAAGTTAATCTATTAAAGGAAGCATCCAGAAATGAACCTGAAATAAAGAATCCAAGAAGAGATAATCCCCCTCCTCCTCAGAACAGGATTCAATGGAACTCAAATCAAAGGACAAATGAAGTAAGAAGACAGCCATAAGCTCAAAGATTTACTGCTGCTCAGAAGGCAAGGGCTAAGGTAGCTTATAACCAACTACCTATCAAGTAAAGAAAAAATTACAGAGCTAAAATTGCACCTCTAAC
The DNA here is from genome assembly GCA_947683365.1 of Euphorbia pulcherrima. Taxonomy (NCBI): domain Eukaryota; kingdom Viridiplantae; phylum Streptophyta; class Magnoliopsida; order Malpighiales; family Euphorbiaceae; genus Euphorbia; species Euphorbia pulcherrima. Next base: position 49,691,384 of record CANTUS010000001.1, on the reverse strand, counting down.
CAACTTTTGGAATTATACCGAACCATCCACTAGTGTGCACGAAGCTGTGTATAAAAGCAACTACGGAAGGGAGGATCTGGAGAAGATCAACAAGAAGCAAAAGCAAAACATACCTATTTTAGGGTGCAGGTTTTGTGGGAAAAATAACCATATAACAAAATCATGTGGATTAAAAAATGGCTATTACGATGATTATCCTTGGCCTGAGATGGTTATTAACCCGAGAGGACCCAAATCTGATTGGGTACCCAAACCCACTTGATTTGTTTTGCATGTATGCCTTAAATCCACAATAGATTAGCACACTTAGTACATTGATAGTGGATGCTCAAGGCACATGACAGGTGATGAGAAGGCCTTCATTACATTAACCCAGAAGAAGGGAGGCAAAGTGAGCTTTGGAGACAGTCAAAACGGTCAGATCATTGGTCATAGAACCGTTGGATCTGGATTAAAGATTTAAGATGTCTCACTAGTTGATGGACTATAATTCAACCTACTAAGTGTGGCTCAATTATGTGATAAAGGAAGAAAAGTCACATTTGACTCCGGAGGCTGCTCAATTTATGACAATAAGTCCAACCAACTTATTCTTTATGCACATAGAGTAAATAATGTCTATTCTATAAACATTAAAAATTATAAGAAGAATATATGTCTTGTGTCTAAAGAAGAAGAATCATGGCTATGGCATCGGAGGTTGGGACATATAAGCATGAACCTCCTGTCCAGATTAGCCAAAAAGGAATTAGTTGAGGGTTTGCCTAAGGTTGCTTTTGATAAAGATCATCTATGCACCGCATGTCAACTAGGTAAACAACATAAGAAAATTTTCCCTTCCATATCATACATTCCTTCCAAAAGAGTACTTGAGCTCTTACATATTGATCTTTTCGATCCAACTAAGCCATTAAGCTTAGGTAAAAGAGAATACACCATGGTCATTGTAGATGACTATTCTAGATATACCTGGGTTCTCCTGCTAATAAGCAAGGATGAAGCATTTGACCAATTCTCCAAAACATTCATCCGAATAGAAGCAGAATAAGGCATACACATTGCACGCATCCGGAGCGATAATGGTGGAGAATTCAAAAATAAGCATTTTGCTAATTTTTGCGACTCCAAGGGCATTGAACACAACTTCTATGCCCCTCACACTCCTCAATAGAATGGAGTAGTAGAGAGAAAAAATATGACCATAGTAGAAATGGCTGGAACGATGCTAAGTGAAAATCGTTTGCCAAAATATTTCTGGGGTGAGGCCGTAAACATAGCATGCTACATCTTAAATAGAGCTCTCATTAGAAAAACTATAGAAAAGACCCCATATGAAATCTGGAAGGGAAGAAAACCAAAAACTAGATACTTCAAAGCATTTGGATGTAAATGCTACATCCTTAATGATAGAGAGCAATTAGGAAAATTTGATCCTAAATCTGATGAAGCAATTTTCCTCGGCTACTTTACACATAGTAAGGCTTATAGAGTCTTCAATAAATGAACCCAAACTATAGTAGAATCTATACATGTAGATTTTGATGAGACTAACACTGCAAGAAAGAAAAGCTACACTCTAGAAGATCAAGTTCCAGAAGCTAAACGATCTAAAGAAAAGAAGAAAAGAGGAATTCCTGACTCATTTCAAATCAAGAGGTACAAAGAGGAAGAAAAAGGAATGACTTTTGATCCAGAAATAGAACAAGTCAATCTTAATCAATAAGGATTTGACCTTAATGAAAGAGTAGATGAAACTGAAGTGGAACAAGTTCAAATTCAATATGAAGGACTAGAAAGGGAGATCCGGACCCACAGAGATCATTCCATAGAGAATATTCTAGATGATGTTTACAATCCAGATAGAACCAGAGGTTAGCTCAATTGGATGATGAGCCATGCTGCTTTTGTCTCTCTCATAGAGCCAAAGAAATTTCAAGAAGCTGAAGGGGATGAAAGCTAGATGATGGCGATGCAACAAGAGCTAGATCAATTCACCATGAATGATATGTGTGATCTTGTGCCCTCTCCTAAAGGAAAGTCAATTACAGGTTCTAAATGGGTGTTTTGGAATAAACTTGATGAATCCAGAGCAGTAATAAGAAATAAGGCAAGACTAGTCGCTCAAGGCTATAATCAGCAAGATGGAATTGATTTCGAGGAAACATTCGCTCCTGTAGCAAGACTGGAAGTAATTCGGATCCTATGTACTTTTGCATCATTCATGGGGTTCACATTATACCAAATGGATGCCAAAAGTGCATTTCTAAATGGTGTCATTCAAGAAGAAGTGTATCTCAAGCAACCACCTGGATTTAAAGATCCGAAGCATCCGGATCATGTCTACAGACTAAAGAAAGCTCTTTATGGATTAATACAGGCACCAAGAGCCTGGTATGAAAGATTAACCTCAATCCTTATATCCAAGGAATATACTAGAGGCAGGGCAAATACCACACTCTTTATCAAGAAGAAGAAAAATGATATTATTCTAGTCGAGATCTATGTGGATGATATCATTTTTGGTGCCACTGATGAAAAGATGTGCAAAGAATTTAACTCTCAAATGCAGAAGGAATTTGAGATGTCCATGATGGGAGAGCTCAACTTCTTCCTTGGTCTACAAATCAAACAAAGTCCAGATGGGATTTTCATAAATCAATCAAAATACACTAAGGAGATCTTGAAAAAGTTTGAAATGGACAGCAACAAACCAATGTTTACTCCAATGAGTTCAGATATAGTCTTATCTAGGGACTGTGAAGGAGAATATGTTGATCAAAAGCTGTATAGGGGAATGATTGGCTCACTCCTCTACTTAACAGCTAGTAGGCCTAATATACACTATGCAGTATGCTACTACATAAGGCATCAAGCTAATCCCAAGGATTCTCATCTCAAGGCTGTCAAAAGGATACTTAGATATCTCCTAGGAACCACTGAAGTTGGGTTATAGTATCCTAGTAATGGAGACTTTACTCTCTAGGGGTACACAGATGCAGACTATGGCAGAGATACTCTTAAGAGAAAAAGTACATTCGGAGGATGTCATTTTCTTAGGGACTGCTTAGTCTCATGGTATAGCAAGAAACAAACTTCAGTTCCCCTATCCACCATAGAAGCAGAATATATGGCAGCTGGAAGTTGTGTTGCTCAACTCCTATAGATCAAACAATAACTCAAAGATTATGGAGTGCAATCCAGATGTGTGGATGTATTATGTGATAACAAAAGTGCTATTAATGTGTTAAAGAATTCGATGCTTCATAGCAGGATGAAGCATGTCAATATAAGGCATTACTTCATCCTGGATCATGTGATGAAAAAGGAAGTTACACTGGTATATGTTCCAATAAATGAACAAAGAGCTGATATCTTTACTAAACCTTTAGGTAAAGATCAATTTTGAAAACTAAGAGAATCAATTGGGATGTCAAATCCAATCTAGAAAAACTACGGAAGATAGCATCTAACCAAGCCGGATCTTGAGATAAAATTCTCACTCTAAAAGAAAAGAAGATTTTGGAAGGTATATTCCAAAAGATTGCCACGTCAGCCGATAACAATGACGTATGGTAGTAAAAGCCCATAAAGGTAACTATTACTTTTTAAATTTCAAAAGTCCATTAGCTGTTACATGCGCAGTAAATACAACAGTTAATTCAAAAATAAACTGTTCCTATTCTCCGATTAAACTAAATTCACCTCTCTCCTAAAAAAATGACTGCCATGTCATCAATCCAGTCAAAACCATCGGAGTCCGGATTATAATTATACCCTCATTTGAATAAAGTCTATATTAACCCCCTCAAAATCCCTTCTCTTCACACGAGCAACAATCTCACTGTTACTCTGCAAAAATTCAAACCTAAAACACCATCTCTCAAATGCTAAAAAATGGCAGCAAAAAACACCTCAAACACCCTTAAAATCCTACCGAGCAAAAACCTCTTCCAAGTATCTGACTTGAAAGATGCAGATTTTGAATCCTTAAACCTCAAAACTTCCGATTTAGCCATCCCTACTGATCATCTAGGAGATGACTACCTATTCAAAACTCCACCTTTCTTCACCCTAATTAAAGATCAAAATCTGGGTGACCTTCTCAAAATAAATTGCCCAACCTATCCCAAGCTGGTGAAAGAATTCTTCTCAAATCTAAGTGCGCACAATCATTTTGATGCCCTCCGCACTGAGGTACAAGGAAAAGTTATTCTTCTAACACCAGAATTCTTTGAGAAGAATCTAAATATGAAGAACTCTAGAGTACTGTTCAGAAAAGATAGGGATGAAATTGAAGTTGAGTATGACTCCAAGCTATGGCTTCACCAGAACTACTTCGGTGATAAATTTTTAACATACTTCCCCAGAATGCCTAGATTCCTACAGCATACTCTGACAAAGCTTATTTTGATAAGAAAGGGGTTATTGACTACAGTCTTCTCCCTTTAACACTGCATTCTGCAGCACTACATTGGCAGTGTGGAAGTAAACTGGCCAATCTTGATCATCCATTATCTCAAGACCCATGTAAACTCTCATGGCGCCTTGATTACAAGAATCCTCCAAGAGGCAGAAGTGAATCTAACCGAATTTGAAGGGATTTATGGAAAGCCCATCTTAGAGAAGAATTTCCTAAACCTCCACTTTAATGAAGAATGGGATGAAGAGAAGGTGAATCTAAAAAGGGACGAGCGCAAAATTAAATCCAGAAAAGCAGTTGATCCAGAAGCAGAGGCACCCATTCCCAAAAGGCCTAGAACCACCAAAGCCAAGGCCAAAAGGCAAGTAGAAATGATGTCGGAAGAGATTGATGAGGACACTCTGCCCCCCACTCAAATCCTAGGCTCTGAACAGCCAAGACCCAGAGGCAGACTGATTAAAGCCGCAGCCAAGAAGGGACAGCATGGGCTTACTGCGGGTTTACCAAAAATTGCTACAAAGGAGATTGAGGCTAGAAGAAGGAAAGCCAAGAGAACTTTGGCTGAGATGGAAGAAAAGGCTATTGATGAGGAAATAGAGGATGAGGCTCCTCCTCAAAAGCAGCTCCATAGAAAAGGGCTAACATTTGATGAAGCTCTCACTGTTCAAGAAAAGAGAGCTAGTGAAGGCAGGAGGCTTGCTAGGATCATACTAAGTGAGGAAGAAAGGCAGTATAGGGAGAGACGCGCCTCAAAGAAAGCACAAAAAAATGTTCCCGAAGTAATAGAATTCGTAGGACAAGCTGGTGAGCAATATACTGAAATTTAGGCCGCTATCAAGGAAAATAATGCAAAAAATCAGGGGAAAACAACCGAAGGACCTACCAAATCATCCCAAGCTCCCCTAATTCTTGTACATCCAGAGGACATGGAAACTTTGTTAAAGATTCTGGAAGCACATAAATTCCTATTTATTGAAAGAACAGAATCACTTCTAGAGAATTTGCTTGGATCCAACAATGCAGTCATCAATCTTGAAAGTCCTGAAAAGGCATTGAAGAAGGCTGTTGAGGAAAATACCAACATGCTTGAAGAAGAAAAGGAAAGTCTTGAAAAGGAAACTATAGGGGTGGTTGAGGACAGTTCCAACCATCCGGAGGAAAGGCCGGAAGAAGAAAGAAGGGATGAGGATCAGATGCTACAAACCAATTAGGTAACCCCAAATCTTCTTCATCTCTCTTCTAAAAATGAAAAGCACAACTTAGCTACAATCTCTCATAATCTAGCTAAGGACATAGTGCCAAACCCAAATGCAACAGCTTTGGAGGAGGGAGAAAGTTTGAGTTCTAAGGGACACACTTCTGAAGTGGATCCTGCGGGTGAGGCTACTCCGGAGGAAAGGGAAATGAGCAAGGGTGGAGAAGAAAGAGCAATTGGAGGCTCATGTTCGGAAGATGCTAGCCCCTCTGGAAGCAATTCAAGCTCCATAAGTGAATCCTGCTCATCCGGTAGTGACTCATCCGGACCCTCCAACAAACACTTCCCTCCTCGCATAAAATTAGTGACTCTTCCTGATGAAAACTCCAAAGAATCTAAAGTCAGTTCAGCTCTCAAACTTCTTCAGGAGGCAACTCTTAAGCATCATGGAAAAGGGTTTTATCAAGAAGAGCCTCCTGACCATCTGCACCCATCTCAAAGTTGTGGAAAAGGAATTAATCAGGCAAAAGTCAAATCAAGAGGTCCGTAAGGATTTAGGTGAAATCAAAGAAAGGTTGAAGTGCCTCCCAAAAATTGAGCAATAGGTCAGGAACTTCCCAACACCCGGATCTTTGGCGGCAGCTTCCCTTTTTGAGATTAAGCCTCTCTTGAATGAGATAAAGGAAAGCACCTCTAAATCAAATTGCAATACCAATCAAGCCAATACCTTAGCCTCTGATAATTATGCAATAGTGCTTAAGAGGATGTCCTCCTTTGGCACAGACCTATCCACAGAACTCAAGGACTACATAGATACCAAGTTTGAAAACTTGTCAAAATTCATGAAGGATAAGGATTTAAAACCGACTTTGCTAAAAATAGAGACTGATCAGCAGGTTACTCAAGAAATGCTTGCCACTTTCATAGACAAAACCATCCCCAAACTGAAAGAGAAGCTCCTTGATGATATGGGTTATGAAATGCAAGCAAGGAACTCCAGTATTGAATAGGTAATAACAGAGTGGAAGAAAACCATCTCCAAAGAAATTAAAGATCAAACGGAGTCTATCCACAATGGCTGGAAGGGCCTTAGTGACAAAATCACCCTTCTTCAAATCGAAATAAATAGGTTGTCTATCTTCGAACCCTCATCTTCTCTGGATACTTCAGAATGCCAGCTCATTCCTATCCTGCACGATCTGGTTCAGTCTATAGGGGATTTAGGGTTTATGAGCCAAAAAGGCTTGACTATACTCACCAAGGCCTTATTCCCTTACTTTGATCCCATGGACCAAGAATAGATTCTGCGCATTCTCCCTCAATTCTCACAATCATATGATCAGCTTCGGAGGGCCCTTGGTCCTTACTACTTGACTCTGCCTTTCGTAAATCACATCATTGATGAGCGAGCCAAAGGTAACAAAGACTACTCTGTCTACTCCTCTGCCTGGCAGAAATCTTGGGATAAACATACCTATATGGTCATTGACCCACTTGATGGAAGGAAAAAGGGGGAGGAAGAAGATCAAAGTCAGCAAGGAGATGGAAGGGGGAAAGAAAAAACACTGCAAGTCCGGAAGAGTGGTCCGTCTGGAGAGATAGTTAGGCTAGCTAGATAAAATTGTAATAGCTAGATTCTCTTTATATGTATTTTTATATCTTGTAACATTGATCTTCATGATGTTAACCATTGTTAATAGCAGAAGTATATATAAAGGGAAAAATTCTTAACTATCAAAACAAATGCTTCTAAAGTACAATCTATAATTGTACTAAAACAAACTTAGAAGCAGAAGTCATAAAATTATGGGGGAGCCTGGATACTAAAATTATGGGGGAGTACCTTAAAAGTTAAATGTCCTAAGTTTTTGTTTCCATCAAATGGGGGAGATTGTTGGAAAACAATGATCCGGATAATAAAATCTAAAATTCATCTGGATCAAGTTTGAAAGAAACAAAAAACGAATGTAAGTAATTCTCTTAAATCCAAATGGAAGCATCCGGACAAAGCTAAGAACATTTATTAGACAAAATCAGAAACCTACTCAAAGGAGGAAATCAAGGACAAAGTTTGGAAAGCAAACAAACTTTCATCCCCCAAGACATGCATCCGGAAGAACTAATTGAAGCCATATCCGGAAGGAAGATTCGAAATATATAGATCCAAAGGACAACCAAAAGACTCATCCGGAAGACCTATATCGAAAAGCTAAGGAAACTCTAAAACATACCTTCCTTTCTTTCTTCCTCCTTGGTCTACTAAAGTCAAAGATTCCTTTTCCCAAGAAATAAGTACAAAAAACAGCTTGCACAATTCAGGGAAAAGTCAAAAGGGTCTAACACCGGACAGAGAAAGTCTAACTACTCTTTCTATTGGACCAATAAAGGCACTCGTGGAGCTTACAGTATATGACAACTGGTATAAAAGTTGATGTATCATAAATTGACAAACAAAACAATCACTGATAACTTTCCAGCATCAATCCCAAGAATTTAAACGGATCAAAATATAGTCTAACGGACTGATCAATGGATCCAAAAGCTCCATATCACAACCTGATCAAGGGTGAAGATTGAATGATAGCTTACCAACCACAAATGGCTAAATTTATGATCAAAGCCTATGAAGAGAGCTCTTCACCAATTGAGAAGAGCAATTGATTGACTTGCAAAAGTAAATAACAAAGCAACACACATTCAATCAGTCGAGAAAATCCCTCCAAGAACCATTGATTCAAAATCTGTTTGTAAGGATTCCCAAGTGAAACTATGAACTTGAGGAACTCCAAAAACCAACCCTTCGTTATAAACCAAAGAGTAAGAATCTCTAACTTGGGTGAGTTGGGAGATTGGGATATAGCTTAAAGTTGGTGCTATGAGTGAAATCTCCCTGTAGGACTTAGCTTAGATTCAAGGTAGAAGGCTAAGTGGTATATCCTACTAAAGATAAGAGGACTCAGCTAGAAGTTGGTACTTCTAGTGGTATATCCTACTTTTGGAAGGGGTCACTATCCGGAGACAAATCTGTAAGGCTTGATTCCTGCCAGTTGGAAAGGAATCCACTAGTGAATAAGCTCGGAAGAAGGAAATTCCAGGGACTAGACGTATGCGGGGCCAAACTAGTATAAAACACTTGTGTTTGATTTACTTTTACTTTTACTATATTTCACTCATTTGCATCTTCCGGATTCATTCTCTAGATTATATTTATCATACGGAACCATCTTCCGGATCATAATCAAACACGCTACACTAAGACTTTTCCTAAGTCTATAAATTCTATGAAAAAGGGCCATTCACCCCCCTCTACCCTTATAATTACTCTCACAGGGACCAACAATGATTTTTGTACAGGTCCTCCCTAGAGCAGGAAATTTTCCCCGATGTCTTGCAAAGAAACAATTCCCCTGCAAGAAAGAGTTTACCAAAGAGCATTACTATACTCCCCAGCAGCGGAGTCAACCAAGGGGCACCTCTCACCGATCCGAGGGCACCCTCACTAATCTAGAGGCATCCCCTCATTCCTAATAGTGGAATTGGTCAATCTAGGGGCATCCCTGCATCGTCAAGCCCTCTAGAGGGCATTCTTTGAGAGGCGCCCTTCCAAGGGGCTTTTCATTCTAAAGCGGTTATTCAAAATCCCCAGTCAGGAGAGTCATCCACCTTAGGAAAGGGATACATCAGCTAGGAGAGTCATCTGCCTTAGGAAAGGGATACATCAGCCAGGAGAGTCATCCGCATTAGGAAAGGGATACATCAGCAAGAGAGTAATCTGCCTTAGGAAAGGGATACATTAGCCAGGAGAGTCATCCGCCTCAGGAAAGGGATACACCATTAGCCAAGAAAGTCGATCTGCCTTAAGAAAGGGATACACAAACCTAACCCAGTAGAGTCACTATAGATGCACAGTAGAAAAGGAAAGGCATACACCTCAGGAAAAGGATACCCATCAGAAAGGAAAGTCTTCCGCCTTAGGAAAGTGATACGCATTAGCAAGGAAAGTCAATCCACCTCAAGAAAGGGATACACATCAGCAAGGAAAGTCGATCCACCTCAAGAAAGGGATACGCATTGGCAAGGAAAGCCATCTACCTCAAGAAAGGGACACATAGGAAAGAAGTTTGCCTCAAGAAAGGAACTCACCCATGCCATGACCTTAAGTATCATTTTTAAACCCTCGTTCACATCATGAGATCATATAGATCCTCATCTACAGTGATCCCACGAGGAGCAGTCTATGAGCACTAGATTTTAATGATCTTTCTCATGGAATGATGATGAGAGCTACATAATGCAATCTCTTACATGTGTTATCCATCAAAGGTGTTCCTACTACTTCCGAGTTGAGTTTTGCAAAAGTTTTGAGACCTAGATTTCCCTTAGGGACCTATATGGGTGCTACTTTATGGTACGGATCCACTAGCAGGCCCGTACGGGTCATTTCCTTCCATAAGCTTGGGGGACCCGTACGGGTCCCCTAGAACCCATATGGGTGGGGTCCCACCCATACGTGTCCTCTTGTTGCCTGATTAGACTCTTTTAGAAGTAGATCCTCACCTATTTTGGGAAAAGGATGGTCTTAAATACGATTTATTGAATTCAGACCTCCTTTCACCCTATAAATAGGGCCCTTTCCTCACCATTTCAAAAGAAGAGTACAAGATACAACACATAACACATATATTATAGGAAAATTCTAGCAGTTTCTATTAGTATAAAAAGGGTATAGTTGAGGTATAGGAGGTATAAAATAGGGAGAAAACACATCCTTTGAGTTTTTGTCCGAATTTTATTCATTCCAAGCTTTGTTTATTAGGATTTGAGGGAGGTTCTGTCCACATAAATACTCACCTAAATAGTCCTATTTCAACATCTACTTTGGCTAGGCTCTCTCAATAGTAAAGGGATCGTCTCAAAGTGGATTCACCCTGTAAAGGTTACGCTCCTGAGTTTCAAAGAGACTCACATCTCAGTTGTTTTATTATTATTCTCTACCTCCTCTATTATATATGTTCTTTTATTCTTATTTTGGGTCTGGTCCTTACCCATATGAGCCTTGTTGGCACCATATGTCCTTAGGGATATTAAATCGGTGTGCCATACTCATAAGGAAGGAAATCCCATTTTTATTTCATTTCTCCTCCATTAATCTGCGTATTAAACCAAACTAAGTTTTTGCCCGGGACCAACAGGACCCATACAGCTCCCCCGTACCTGTATCAGTCCTCCCCGGTAACCGTACATGTCTCAACCCCTAGGTAGAACCCAGAACTGATTTTAATCAGTTAAAATCAATCCAACACACCATTTGCCATGCGATCGTTTACACTAACAATCCGGTAAATCAACCCACAAAAGTTAAAATGTGTTTTCATAACAAAAATACATTGAATTCTCATTATTTCTCTCCAATCCTACAAGCCACCCGGGCACTATCGATCGCAAAACCACCACGCTAACATAATCACATTTTTCCTAATAAAATGTTGACTTATGATATGCTATAAACTGTGCAGGTATATTTAGATGCAGAGGAATTTATTTTCATTTTGTTTTATAACCTAGAACAAATGTATAGGTTCTCTTCGTAAATTCTTCCATTTTCCCTCAATTGTAATTTTTATTCCCCCATTTATTACTTGTGCTTTATTGTAATCTGTAAACGCATCTAACGAGTGTGAAAGAGTGTAGAAAAATTGGATTTCTGTGATAATTCCCCAAATGATGAAAACAAAAACGGTTTTAGGCGGTGAATGTAATTTTGAATCAACTAAATGAGAAATAAGTGACTCATCTGATACCTGAATCTCTGATCCAATTGGCATGAGTCTACCACCTAATGGGAAACATACCAAAACTCTTTCTCAAGTAGACAACTTGGGTGGCGACTCTATCATTTATATCGAGATTTGGGTCTCGATTCTTTTATTCATTAAAATTGGCTATTTATGTAAACTTGAACTAAAAAGGTTTTATCATGCCTAAATCCAACCAACCCCTAATGGGCCCTGCCTCTCACACTGGCGCTAAGGGAGACCCACACATCATCGAGACCTCACACACATGTCATTGACACCTCACAAAGACCTTTAAGTCTTTAGCTGATATATCTTCCTCTCGTCCCCTTAATATTCTACACATGGATTTGTTTGGGCTTTTATTGCCAACAAGTCTAAGTGGAATGAAATACACTCTTATGATTGTAGATAATCTGACTAGGTTCACTTGGATTGTCTTGCTTGCAAGCAAAAATGATGCGAGCATAGAATTTTCTCGTGCCACTAGTCGAGGATGAAAGGTTGGCTCTATACTTTATTACGTCCTAATATGTTAAGTTTGAAATTGATTTATGGAATCGGCCTCGAGAAATTACATCCAGTCCCTCACACCCCTGTCAGAAACCCTTAAAAAGCCCTCAAAAAGTGTACCCCTATCATCAACGATAGTACCGCCGTCGGTAGACAATGTACTATTATTCCTTATACAGTACCGACGTCTATTAATTTCCTGGTTAGCTTTAACCGACTCAATTCAAATTTCCTATTTAAAATTAATAAAAACAAGTACCGGTATCCCTAAAAAGGGTATCGGTATCGACTTTTTTGGCAGAAAATAAATGTGAATTAATTCAATTTTCCCGTTCAGTTGAAGAATTAATTATTTTTCCCGATTTTACCTCTTATTTTTCACTATAAATAGAAGCCTAAAATCAATTTCTCATATACAATTATCATCTATCAAATCTATTCTGCATAATTAGTTCTAGGAAAGTTCTTACTGATGTTTTGTCCAAATCATTCCCGAGTTTTTAGTAAGTTTAAAATAAAGAGGGGAATTTATTTTCGCCTAGTTATTTTTTACCAATCTTTAACTCATCTCTTCCAATCCAATCACTCTTCACAAGACTATTGCCGTATCATTTAAGATCTAACAACGGATCCACAAAAAAAAGGTACACAATTTGAGACTAAAATAATAATTATTTTAATTTATTTTTTGCTTCAACTTATTAAAGTTTCAATTCATGCCACATCAATTGAATAAAATTTGTTACAATTGAACTTGACTATAAACCAATCTATTTTATTTATGTCTCATCTTCATCTAACGCTCCATCACCAATAATAATCTAATTAATTCACAATATAAATTACTTATATTTCATTTCCATAGTATAAGTTGTTTATATTGTATATTATAAATTATTGATATTCCATAATATAAATTATTTTTAATTAATTTCCATAATATAAACCGTTTATATCTCATTTCCATAATACAGATTGATTATAGTTGGTTTCTATAACATAATTAATTCACACTCCAAAAATGTAAATAATTCATATTTCATTTCCGATTATAATTATGCTATGTTTCATTTCCCGTTTTATTCCATTTCCATTTTCAATTATGCAATTAATCCATGCTTAATTCTTTTATGTCACAACTAATTCATATTCCACTTTTATTTATTTCCTGCTTCACTCTTAATCATACAGCATTTTCCTTTCTTGCTATTTCAATTACTTGTAAATTTCATTAATTATATTTGAGCGGGTAAGAGCTCTTTGTGGTGATTTTATTCTACGGATTAGCTTGCAACCCCTGGAACCCTTTTCTATACCTCTCTTCCCATTTCTTCTTAAATTGTGAAATTGCCTGCCATATTTACGATCCTACCATTCTTTTAATTTTGTGAATTGCTAAATTTATCATGGCGTCGTGATGCTGGAAGAATGGCACCATGATCCTTGACACCAGTATCGCTATTTGTTTCGGACTTAAATCCAATATTTCTGTTTTAACCTTTTATTTGTATGATAATTGCCCAAAATCAATTTGCTTTCTATTATGTGTTATAAGCATGTGGTAACTGCCATAAAATGATGTCATGACCACGTTGAGGTGATGTGTTTTGATTAGAATAGCTCTTCTTCTCATCTAACTTCTTAAAATGAATTTAGGTAATATGTTTGACATTTAATAAACAATTTTGGTATTTCAATTTAAATTGGCTTAACAAATCAGAAAAGTAATTCATCCGGATCCAAATCTCTAAATTAAGGTATAGTTTTGTTCTTGAGATAGTGCTATACTAGAATTTCCTAGAATAGCCGATCCAGGTTGCAACTCTATATTTTAAATTACGGATTTAGCTTCATAAATCTTTTGGACATTATTTTATGAATTGTTTTATATTCTCTTCGACCAATTCTATTTATTAAAACCCCCAACCGAGTTACCAAGTTGCCTCAGTTGCCTACAATTAATGCTTCAATTGTCCTAAAAAGGAAAGTTGCCTTGATTGACCCTATTTACCCCATAAAATCAAATGCGGTCCGCCCGATTCCAAAAAACACATCGTCCGCTCACAGATGAAACATTTGAATCATTATCTAAGTTGGCTACCCGGATCATGAATGAAAAAGACCTTAAAATTAATAGAATCTATAGTGACCATGGAAGGGATTGAAAACAGACAGTTTGAGGAATTCTGTTTTAAGCATGGTATTGACCATAACTTTTCTACTCCTCATACACCTCAGCGGAATGGGGTTGTTGAGAGAAAGAATAGCACTATTATGGAGATGGGTCATTCCATGTCGAGTGATAACAACCTACGAAAGTATTTCTAGGGACAAGCTGTTAGTAGAGCATGTTACATTCGAAACAGGGTTTTTATTCGCCCAATTTTGAACAAAACTCCTTATGAACTTTGGAAGGGGCACAAGACTAAGGTTGGTCATCTCAAGGCCTTTGGTTGTAGATGCTTCATATTAAACACAAAAGACTAATTGGCTAAATTTGATCCCAATGCTGGTGAAGGAATCTTTCTGGGTTACTCAACACACAGTGGGGCACATAGAGTGTATGTCAAGAGAACTGGAACTTTAGAGGAATCCATGCATGTAGATTTTGATGAAACTAACAATGTAGGTAAAGAAGCCAGTCATGATGAAAGGGAACAAGATCTAGTTAACGGATCAGCCAGTCAGCCCATTGTAATTCTTGATCCAATACCAAGGAAACAAGCTTATGAAGTTGACCTGGACCAATCCATCAACTTTGGTGATGGTGATGATGCTCAATCAATGACAGTAGCTCAGTGAGCTTATCCTGATATACCAAGAGAAGTTAGAGCAAGAAGAGAACACCTAATTGAGATGATTCTTGAATGTGTGCAAAATCTAGTGTTGACCAGAGGTCATCTAAATAGAATGATGAGCCATTTAGCATTTGTCTCATTGATTGAACCTAAGAAATTTGAAGATGCTAAGTTTGATGACAAGTGGATGATTGTAATGCAAGAAGACCTACCAATTTAGAAGACATGAAGTTTGGGATTTGGTGGAGAAAACCAGAGGCAAGTCAATCATTGGCACTAAATGGGTTTTCAAGAACCAGCTAGATGAAGCTAGTCATGTTGTCAGAAACAAAGCGAGAATAGTTGCTCAAGGCTACAATAAATGAGAAGACATTAAATATAGTGAAACCTTTGTACCAGTAGCAAGACTTGAAGCCATAAGAATTCTATATGCTTTTGCATCTCATATGAACTTTAAATTATTTCAAATGGATGTTAGAAGTGTATTTCTTAATGGTTACATTCAAGAGGAATTCTATTTCTGACAGCCCCCGGGCTTTGAAGATCCAAAGTACCCAGATCATGCTTGAAGTTAAAGAACACTCTTTATGTATTAAAGCAAGCTCCAAGAGCTTAGTATGAAAGAATGCTAACTTTTTATTCAGTAAAATATTATATCAAAGGAAAGGTAGATACAACCCTTTCATCAGGAGAAAGCATCAAGATGTGTTGTTGGTCCAAATCTATGTTAGTGGCATCATTTTTAGAGCAACTGATGAAAAGATATGCAAGAAGTTTAGCCAGCAAATGAAGAAAGAATTTGAAATGTCTATGATGGGAGAGCTTAACTTCTTACTTGGTCTACAAATCAAGCAAGGTGATGATGGGATCTTTATCAGCCAAGCCAAGCATGCTAAGGAAGTACTCAAGAAGTTTGACATGGATATAGCTAAGCCAATGTCAACACCCATGGCCACTGCTACAATTCTAAGTAAATATGAGGAAGGTAAACCTGTAGAGAGTAAGTTCTACAGAGGTATCATCGGTTCTCTACTTTACTTAACTACTAGAAGGCTTAACATTCAATATGATGAATGTTATTGTGTAAGATATTAAGCTAACCCCAGAGAATTTCACTTAGCTGTTGTTAAAAGAATTCTCAGGCATTTACTAGTCTCTATTGATGAAGGTTTATGGTATCCAAGTAATGTAGATTTCACTCTAAGACGATACATTTATGTTGACTATAGAACAGACAAGTTAGAAAGGAAAAGCACCACTAGAGGATGCCATTTCCTTGGTGATTTTCTTGTCACATGGTATAGCAATAAGTAAACTTCTATAGCACTAAGTATAGTTAAGGCTGAGTACATGGCTGTAGGAAGTTGTGCAGCACAATGGCTATGGATCAAGCAACAATTAGAGGATTATTGTATAAAGTCCAAGTGCCTTGAAATCATGTGTGACAACAAGAGTGCAATTGACCTATCCAAGAATCCAACTCAGCATAGCAGGATGAAGCATGTCAATATTAGACATCACTTCATAAGGGATCATGTGCTAAAGGGAGAAGTCAAGCTAACTTACATCCCTACAGAAGAACAACGAGCTGACACATTCACAAAGCCCATTAGAAAGGATCAATTCAACATTCTAAGAGAATTAATTGGAATGTCCAATCTAATTTGAAGAAACAAGGTTACTCGCTGACCTTTTCTTGAGCTGACTTATTGTTAGATATGATGTATGCCCCAGAGCAATTAGGCAGATATATCTTAGTTAGTTAAATTTTTACGAACAGATATAAAGGCATTTCTTTGTTACATCGATGACTGCAAAAAAATATTATAACTAGTTAAGAATATATTCATTGATGTGTTTGTAAAAGTCCTTGATAAAATCATAGCACATATTGCAAGGGCATAGTGGGACTATGTTGGGGAGAACTGGCTTGTGTGCAATTATGATTTGTCTAAATATCCCTAGTCATAGTATCATCAAGACTGGACATTGATGAATATGGATAGACTAGCATGTATCATCATACCTCTTAAATCTGATTTAGAGTAGCATATCTCTAGTGCTAGAGGGTGGTACCTTGGGTTAAGACATGAATGTATTCAGGGAAATACATTGGAGACTACTATGAGACAAAACTCGATAATCTATATTATATGATGGTGTTTTATCATCTTATTGCAATAGCAATATAAATAACCTTAGACCTAAGATACTAATTACCTTGTTCAGATGTTGCTATACTTTGGGTCATACCTAAGCATTCTATAAACTAGGTGATACAGATGATTATGGGTATAGTTGATGTCTGTCTGTTGTAAGCTAAGTAGTCAAGATGGAATCTATCACTCCATTGTAGCAATATAAGGGAGTTGTACCATGGCCACTTGCTAGAAGTGACACACTCATAAACCTCTATAGAGTATGGTTTGATAGGATGAGATCCTAGTCAACACGTTAATACGGTTGAGTAGTGTACTCTGGTAGTAAGACTAAATTACTAGGGTAGCCTCTAAGGCTACTAGTGGACTGACACTTAAACCAAGTCTAAGAAACCAGATGGTACTTAACAGTTGATAGAAGGAGTGAATTATATTGATATTATTGTAGAACCGAGATTAAGTCACAATGCACGTGACGTTCTGAAAATTAAGGGGTCATATGCCCTGTGCTAGAGAGCCACTATGACTGTTCAAAGTCATTAGAGTCCACAACGGTCTAGAGCTTCGAGCCAGCCAAATTACTAAAAAGGAATTTAAGCTAGGTCAAATTTAATGGTTCGATATTACGGGATCCTATAAGGTCACACACTTTGATTTACGACCGAGCCATGCAAAGAACTTTTATATTAGGTCTCCTCTAGAAGAGAAATAAATTTTTAAACCATTTTAATTGGTTGGACCAATTTCTACTGGTTTGACTAGTATACTAGATATTAATGGTTAGACTAATACTACTGGTTAGACCAGTAAGCTATGAAATAATAGGGAGAGACAAAATTAAATAATAAGGGAAAACAAGAATAAATAGCGTGGTTCATGAATATTGGGTATTGCTTGAATTGGCGCAAGTGGATCGGCAAGAAAAATTGCTGCACATATTTTTTGAGACTAAAATCTGTGTACGGTCCAAAGCGGTGTTGTGTGTGAACAACAATACTCAATACACGCAGAAAAAAGGGGGCCTTGGGATTTGGTGGGCCGCCTAGAGTAGTCCACTGCACACAGTGTGTGGCCTACTAGGCTATACTGTGCGCGGCCCAGTAGGAGCACAGGGCGCCAGTGCGTGGCACTGTGTAGCATAGCCAGTAAGGGTTATACTATTGTAGGCTCTGAGCCTATGCACCTGCGCAGGCCTAGAACATTTCTGCTGGTCTTTTGGCCAGCAGTGTTTGAGTTTAAGTGGGGAGCTTGCTCCCCAAGCAAGCTCCCAATTAAGTTTGTTTCAAACTCTATTATGGTTCTTTTAAATTAAATGTTTTGCCCTTTATTTAATTAATTCTATTGGTTAATGGTTGGATTAAATTTTCCTTCTAATTTACTTCTACCACTATAAATAGAGCTCTTCCCTTTCATTATTATCCATTCCATTCTTCTTTCCCTCTTTTATTCTCTTAGTTGTTCTGGTTCCTAAAAGTAATCTATCGAAAGACGTATTTACTTTGAATAGAAAACTAACGGAATTTCTTCTAGAATAGATTAGTAAGGAGGATCTAGTTATCTTCTACTTATTTATCGATACTCCCTTTTGGACTATTTATAGAGGGCTTCTACTTTGGAGTCTTTGCATGCAGCTCATGGGGTCATTCTACTGACATTAAGATTCACGCTTCAACTGGTACATGATTAAATTATTATTAGGTCCTTTTATAAGTGTTCATGACCGAGAATAATAATAGACTAGTTTATGTTGTCAATCATGCCATGCTTAGGAGATCCTTGGACTCTAGATTAAATTTTGAATTTCTGCTACGCTTGTTTTACGTTCTAAAACCCTTAATCTAAACCAACACTTATTTTCCACTATGAGCTTCTACGAATTTAGTTAAGAGTTTCTTCTTCGCGCTTGAATTTTGGACACGTCATTAAAACTATCACCAGTTTCTTTTAAAAGTTAAACTTGATAGAAATGGTAGCAAGTTCAAAAACATTCCAGATTCAACTGTTTACACTTCGTGATTTATGTCATCATTATTTCTATAGTAACCATTGATCAATCTCACCGTTGAATTCCACTCAATGTATGTGAGTCATACATGTAGCTTCGCAGGTTAAAATTCGAAGAGTTTTGCTATTTAATGAGAGACAAAGAAGAAAGAAAGCTTTACTTTTACCAAATTTCTTCTACAACCCTCTTCTTAAATCCTGATTCACTGTCTCCATTCGAAGCTTATATAGTGATGAGTTCTTCAGGGAGAGCACTTGAACCGAAAACTCCAGAGCCCTTGTTTAAGAAGAATGAGAAAGACAGTACCTGGTATACTACCAGAGACCATGTAGCCAAATTCATGGTCAGTTTCAAAGAATTTGAGGGTATTCACATCCCTAAAGGAACTATTTACAAACCCACCAAATGGGTATCCATTGACAATTTTGAAGTGGATGATCCTATTACTATGGACTTTCTAAGTTTCGCAAGTAATGATAGGTTTGGAAAATAGACGCGCCAACACCACCTAAGGGGATTCTTTGAAATTCCAAGTGGTTGCTACGAGCAGATTGTGGAGAGCTTCTTTAGAGGAATCCATCTTGTAACTAGATTTAATGATATCTTTGCCACATCCTTGCTAGGAAAGAGAGTGTCTATGACGTCTAAAGATGAGTGTCGTTGGAGATGAGGAATCTATGGACATCCCTATAAATTATGAAGTTCCTACTGACTACAAAGATAGAGAATTAGAGCCTCCATATTTTCAAAGAAAGGCAAGCAAGCCCATGAACTGGTAACCAAAGTCCTGCTTCCTAAAACTACATCAATAGGGAGCTGTTCAAAATTTGAAAGGGTGTTCATCTATTCTATTACTGAAGGCATGGCTATCAACTGGCCTCTTTCAATCCTTCATAAGTTCTTGAAAGTATCCAAACATATGTTATATTGCCATCTTGTAATGGATAATTACAGGGCATATGAGTTGGACCTGGAAGGATATGGGATCAGCACAAAATTGAGTTCAAGTTGATAGAATCAAGGATTCTTAGTAATGCACATTTCTAAAATCTTCATTGTAAGGAGAAGACCAAGCCTGGAAAATAAATCTCGCTCAAAAAAGGAGAAGCCAGAGTAAAAGCCCAAATTATATTGTAGCCCATTGATCCTAGAGATGAGGATCAGACTCTTAAAGCTTTTATGGCTAAAGAATTATAGACAAACAAGGAGGGTAGTCTAAATTGTTAGATATGATTTATGCATTAGAGACAATTAGGGAGACATATCTTAGTTAGTTTTATTTGTACGAACAAAGTTTTATTGATAAAGGCATTAACAAAGTTTAATTGATAAAGGCATTCTTTCGTTATATCAATGATTGTGAAAATTTATTATGAATGGTTTAGAATATATTCATTGATGTTTTTACAAAATTCCATGGCATAATCATAGCACATATTTCAAGGCATATTGGGACTATGTTGGTGAGAACTGGTTCGTGTGCAATTATGATTTTTCTAAATATCCCTAGTCATAGTATCATCAAGACTAGACATTGATGAATGCAGATAGACTAGCATGTGCCGTCATACATCTTGAATCTAATTCAGAGTAGCGTATCCCTAGTGCTAGAGGGTGATATCTTGGGTTAACATATGAATGTATTTAGGGAAATACATTGGAGACCGCTTTGAGACAACACTATATAATCTATATTATGTGTTGGTGTTTTATCATCTCATTGCAATACCAATACGAATATCCTTAGACCTGAGATACTAGTCACCTTGTTCATATGTTGTTATACTTTGGGTCATACCTAAGTGCAAGCGGGCGAGGTTTTATGGGAGCATGCGGGGTATGGTGCACGGGGCACGATTCGGTGCAGTTTGAGGAAATTGCGGTGTTTGGTTTGGCTTGAGAAAATCTGGTTCACTTAAATGTGTGTGCCTCTTTTATAATAAAATGCTGGATTTTATTAAAGAGAAAAGTTATTTTTACTATTTTTTACGTAAACTTAATGAATGTGAAAAACATAGCTTTTTATAAGCCAAAAATGTGATTATATTGAGAAATATATTTACACATTTTATTAGGAAAAGATATTTTTAAATTAAGCATTTTTACTTTATTTAAAAAATTAAAATAGAGTCACCACCCAGTTTAGCTCCACCGGGAATCGTGGTATACGTATCCAAAATGGGATTTTTATACCAAAAAGAAAGTGAGATTTTGAGTTAGGACATAATAGTTACTCGTATTGTCCAAATTGTTTGGATTAATTTTTTAATTATGTTTTTTGTGGTAATTTTGGCATTACAATGGCTTTATTTAAGAATTAAATTCAAGAAATAAAACAGGCATTATAACAGCATAACTAAATAAATATTTGCTACCAAAATTTTGGCAGAGTAATGGCAGTGTTTGGGTTCTGGCCCGAAAACTTTGATAGAGTTTCCTCACATTCTGGATGTTTATCCGTACCTGCGAGCTTATTTACACATATTATAGTTTAAGTGGCCTCAGTGGCTCACTTAACTAGAGAAATGAAATGCAATGTGCAATAATAGATTATAATAAAAATGAGCTTTAATGAGTTCTAAAGTTGGGATTGGACCTATTTACCCTCAGTTTACCTTTTTGTCTGTCCAGGATGACTTGATAGCCGATGTAGGACTAAAGTTGTCAGGAGATAAATGTGATTTGGTTGGAAAATAGGTTTAACCCAAGTTATGGCTATAATCTTAGGTTATTCCTATAGAAAATGCGAGTTTTGCAGAGATTGAGTCATTTTTAGACCGAAGATCACTGTGAGATCTTGACCTAAAAAGACAGGAGAGTGAACTTATACCGGATGCCGGTGAAAAAGCTCGTATTTGGGAGTGTTTTGATAGAGTTTTGGGGCTTTAGGGACTCCTAGAACAAAAGGGGACAAATTTGAGATTTTTGGATTTCTTTTTCGTTTTCATCTCTGTTTAAATGAGAGGGGTGAGCCCTTATTTATAGAAGGTAGGTAATTAGCCGGTGGGCTACTTACCTATCTGATAAGATTTTACTTTAAATCCTGTAAAATCTTGCCAGATCTCGGTAAGATTTGATTTTTTTACTATAGATGGGTAATTAGCCAGCGGGTTGATTACCTATATTTGACCAAACTTTGACTTTTTGATTTTTCAGTAGGAAATGCTAAATCAAAGTTACCCTGGAATGTGGATTTTTGAATTTTGGATTTTTTTATGACAATTTAGTCCTTTTTTGGCTCTTTTTTCTGATCACTGAATGAAACAGGCATAATTCCTCATCGGGCCGGAACGGACCTGTGCTAATAGTTTGCCCCTCGCATTCAAAAATTTCGTGCTAGAAATTTTGCCGTATGCAAAACAAACAAAATAGTGTATGTAGAATGCAATGAGTTAAAATATTTTTAATCAACAAATTTTGAAATAAAATATATTTTGTCCCTTCAATTTAAAATTTATTAATGAGTTGCATGAGATTAAAATTGACCCAGGGTCGAATAAAATATTTTTAGGTGCTTAATGCATGATTGACTATGTAAAAACAGCTTTTAGGTCTGCTCATTTTATAAACAATGCAGAAATGGATGAAATATGCAAAATTGCAAAAAAATTTAAAACATACATAATTAGCCGACGGGCTAATTACCTATGTAACGGTAACTTTTATAGCCATTAAGCGTAAACGCGTGACAGCTGGTATAGGTAATTAGTCGGTGGGCTAATCACATATGTAATTAGCCGGCGGGCAAATTACCTGCGAGCTATAAAAATAGCAGCTTGGCTGCCATTTTCTCCACACCAAAAAATTTCACTTCTTCTCTCTTGCGGATTTAGCTCCTTTTCTTCGAAAATTTCCGCCTCCTAGCTATTTTTGACAATGATTTCTTTCATCTTTTTTTTCCTTTTCTGGCCCACCTCTTCAGATTTTGTGGGGTCTCCATGTGGTTTAAGCTTTACAATATTTGCTTGGATTTGCCAGCCATCTAAGTGACTACTCAAAACATGCTCATTGACGGCCAACAAGTGGAATTATATGAGGTTCCCACCGAGGCCTTATACGGGCTTCCGTAAAACTGGATGTACCACGGGATCCGTCTTGGGGATTTCATTCCGCCTGTTTTGAAGCCTTCCGACCACCTTTCTCGGATTCTAGTAAGCCTTACTACTTTTACCGCATTTGTTACCACGTTATTATTATTATGATTATTATTTATGATGTTATTTTTTATTCGTTTATATATGTATTTTTTGCTCTTTATTTTTGGCATGAATGCAATGGCCTTCGATAATCCTGTGGTTTATCGAAGACTGGTGTATGATTAGTGTATATGCATTATTTTTTATAGGTCACCGGCCATGAGGGCAGTAGCATTTATCACTTTCACAAGTGGTATAAGGTGCTATCTCCTATTGCCAAAACCATTATTAATGGGATGTCCTTGGGGAGGGTGGCGTGGAACTACAAGTACATGAGGCATCACAAGTATCCGAACATCCCAGCCGGTACTTCTACCCACATCTTGAGCAGGTGGTCCGATACTACCCACACTTTCCACTTTTAGTGCAGGGAATACACTACTGTGCCATCACTGGTATTCCCTTCCATGGTAACGTGATCCACTTCAATGCTTGCTTTACTTATGACAACTTCAATGTGGAGACCATTAAGCCTCTGATTGGCTGCTCTAGGGATAAGCCTGGATGAGTTTCTTACGAGAAACTCATGACCTTTTGGACCACTGGGGATAGAAGGCACTTAACTTTTTCCTGCGAGCCCAGAGCTTTCATGGCTGCTACTTTATCATGGTTGTGCTTCCCTACTAGGGGTTTGATCATGATTCTCCACATTCTTACTACTCTGATTGATTTGACCCACTTTGATGAGTATGCCAAGGGTCGAGGCGCATTTGGTCATCTGTATTAGGCCTTTGATCGGTGCGCGAGGAATTGGATTGGTAAGTTCAAATCTTGTCTTCAGATTATCTATGTATGGATTCAACTCTTTTTTTTCTTTATGAGGATTTTTGTCTGTCTTTTAGCATCTGGATTTCTTTTGATTGCTTGCAGATCTAGCTTTTTGAGATGGGGATTCTCCTGAGGACCAAGCTCGAGTGAGGTGGTAGCTATCCGTTCAGTCCTCGTCTGCCATATTACTGGCGCAGTTGGGAGATGGAGTCCTTGTGAGCATGGGATTTTGCAGTCCCTCTCACAAGACGATGATGATGTGTACCCGATTTTAATGCCTTATAATAAAAGTTCTCTTTAGAATTTTTATTACCAATATAATATTCCTTCTGAATTTTATACTTGGTAGAATCCAGTTCGGTGTAGCCGATAACGTGTCCGGTGGGAGCTTGAACTGATGATTTACACCCAAATTACAGTAAATCTCTAAATACCCATTAAAATATCATTAAAATTCAAAAAAGATGCCTTTCGACCCACTTTTAACCACTTTTGCTGACTTTTAGGGCTTATAGGTCCGCTGGCTATCGGCTTGCCGAAGGCTGATGCCACTGGCTGCATCAGCCATACCGCTGGCAGCATCAATGTTGTCGCTGGTGCCATCAGCCATACCACCGGTGGCATGACCCAAAACGGGCCCCTGCACAGACAGCTTTTCTTGCCACTTTCGGTGGAATTGATCAAAAAGGTCTCGAAAACCACCCCATTTTACCTATAAAAACACACCTTAAGCTTTGGGGAGAGGGGGGGAAAACCATCTAAGATTGGAAATTTAATGTTAGAATAAGAAAATAGATTTTAGTGAGATAAGAATTAGATAAGGCAGGAAAAAGGATTCTAATCCATTTTTTCTTGGTTTTTCTTCTTTGAACTCTCTGATTATGAGCTTAAAATTAGTAGGTATTTTCGTTAAAATCAACTTAATAGGATTTAGAGACTTAGAACTCTTAAATTTTACTACTAAATCATCATTACAAGCTCTCCGGAGGTGTTTCTTTTTGGTTCACGAAGAGGTGGATTCATGATCCCGAGGTAAAAATTCTGAGTCCCATAGCTCTTTGGCATTGACATTACTGATTTATGCTGATTCTTATTGATTTGTGTTCATTTTTGGGTTTTCAGTAATTTTGACTGTTGCCCGCTTCTGCTGTAAGAAATTGAGGTCGCCGGAGACATATGATGTCGCCGGTGGTATCACCCATATCGCTAGAGACATCACTGATACTGCTGGTGGCATCACATTTCCCAGAGACCTCACTTTCTTGTGGGTCCTTTTCTCTATGGTACTCAGAAAGCCATGTAGGCTGCCTGCATACTGATGCCTCTAGCGACATCATTGATCTCACCGGCAGCATCAGCCATGTCGCCAGCAACATCAACCATGTCATCGACGGCATTAGTCGTATCATCGGAGGCATGACTTTCTGGAAAGCTATTTTTATTTCGTTCGTTTTCGACCTAGTTTATTTTCCGAAACTAGGATACACAGTGCAATGATGGAGGTCCAAAACCTTATGAAAATAGACCCCACCCCATAAGATGTGGCATTTCCACTAATAATCCGGTTAAAACAATGATCGAGTCTATAATTTGGTTAAAAATGGAATTTTCGCCACAAATGCCTTTCAAATCTCATTTTAGCCATCCAACCGGGCTTTATAATATTGTAAATAAAATATTCCATGTTCACGCTAACTTGGGTCTTGTTTAGTTTGCTAACTATATATGGTTCATGAGATATCTCGTACGACATACCGTATCTGTGATAACCATCTTCTGCAGGTAAATGTATGTTAGACCTTCGGGTATTTCATTTATCGCATATAAAAATGTATAGGATTTAGATGCCTTGTAATAATTTTATTTTCCACACTTATTTTTGGATAACAGTAATAACTTATTCATCGCTTCAATTGGTTGATAAACGTGAAAATAACATAATAACCTAAAACACAAATAAATAGGATGGATTAAACCGATTAAGAAAGAATGAAGTATCTTAACTTGGCCTAATGAAAAATAAATAACATCATCCGAACTCGGAATCTCTACTTAAGGTATGGTCCAACCACCCGATGGGAAAATCGTACCAAAAATTTCATGATTGAGCTGAACCGGGTGGTGACTCTATTTTAAGTACGGGATTTCGATCTCGTATCTTTTGAGCATTAAAATATGCAAAACCATTTTCCAATCACATCACTCACGCATCCCCCATTATTTTAAAGAGGCTAGTCCAGCAGCCTGGCTTCGCAGCCGCCTCAAAAAAAATTGTCCGCTCACAGCGACGACTCTGCTGGGGAATGATCTCTTTAAGCTTGAACTTTCTTTTCATAAAGTTTAAAAGATTTTGATGATGTATTGAAATCATTGGCCAAATTAAAACTTCATTCTTTTTTCATAACATTTTATCCTCATGCGTGTAGATGGTTTGGTAATTTTTAGGTGCCCTATTTTACTCGAGAAGCTCATGAAAGTATCACTCATGCCCTATTGGAATTAAGGATGCCTAGTGGGTGGATCACTCGTTTTAACCAACACATAAACTGGTACGATCGCACCTATTTGGGTAGTGGTTGAGTAATGTGAAATTAAGGCAAACGATAACCTTCTACATCAACAACCCTATACCAAAGCCGCGCTAGAAAAAGCCTTAGCACACCATTCCTTTAGGATCACTAGAACAAATAAAATAACTGGGACGTGCTTCTTTCGCCATTACCGGTGAAGAAGCCAAACTCCATCCTTCCAAAGAGGCCTTACGCGGGAGTCATAAGGTTAGAAGAGGGACAATTTGCATGCTATGTGCTCCATGATCATGCACCCCCATGCATCAGATTCAAGAGCGAGAAATGAATCAACTTACTGTTACTACTTCAGCCCGTGGAAGAAGTTTAGCAACACACATAGGACTTCTCTTGTACCTCCGTTGCATCACCATATATCACTATGTATGATGTAAGACACAAATGTCCCATATATGTTGGAGGGACAACCCGTCACATCATCTCTAACCACATCTATGTGTAGCCATACATATCACGCACTGCTTCCAAAAACAAAAGGCATGCATACCATCCATACCATTTATAAACCCATTCATGATCTCATCCACTGCCTACCATTTTAGCTAGGAAGAGGTGGACTGATGGTCGCATCCCGATTTAGAAAAGGATAGAACACCGTTTGATTCATCATCCTCTCACCCCGATTGTCACCACGGAAGTCAAAGGGATTCCACACACTGATTCCAGTGGGGACTCAGATTTGGAACAAGTTCAGTTGAGCTGGAGCCCTTCTCAACCAGCCATGTCTTTTCCAAGAAACGAAGGGACCCCTCCTCTTGAAGAACCCTCTGGCCCTACTTCTACCTCGGGAACGAGATCCCAGCCACAGCCTGGCTTTGACTTTGCCAATGCTATGGCACAATTCCTAAACTCGGACACTTTTTAGGCTTCTATCCAAACCACTGTGCAGGCTGCCATTACACAAGCTCTCAAAGACAGAAATTTTGATCGAGTATCAGCATCCGATATTCAGGCCCAGAATTGTTAAGCACAGATGTTAACCAGTCCGGTAGGCACAAGACCTATTGCACCTATTTTTCCATCAACCCAGCCTATAGCAAGCCCATTCTAATTTGGGCAAGCTTCGGCTTTTCTATAAACTTTGACCGTTCCATCAATTGTGCCTTTTTATCCAAGACCTTTTGCTCAAAGCTCTGCTCCTCCGGTATTTACTCACTAGTGCCCAGCTTCTCAGCCACTGCCCTCTTTCACTCCTCCACATTTCACTATAACTCCTAAGGGTACCACCTACCCCCCAAATCCTTTTACCAGCCAGCTGACCATTTGTCCTCCGCTACCTCCAAAACTCAATAACCAGGTCACGCAACCGCTAGGCATGACACCTGAGGTACCACTTTTGTCCGACAACTGATAGCTTCTCAAACTGTCAACGACTAGGTTGCATAGTCTCTAGGCGCAACACTCGAAGCCCTAGCTATCCCTCACAAACTGATCAGCGACCAGGTCACGTAGCCTTCGAGCGTGACACTCAAGATCCAAGCTTACATCAACTGCCTCATCACTGCTAAGAAACCTGAAAGAGATGAAGACTAGGTCCCAGATAATTTTAATATGCCAACTATGGCTCATTATAATGGTTTTAGAGCACCTGCCTCTCATATTATAACGTTTGAAAGAATAATGCACATGAAGAAATTAAGTGATAAGGTGTTTGCTGAAATGTTTCCTTGCTCCCTTCGGGGCCCTGCCCTCGAATGGTATC
Organism: Euphorbia pulcherrima; assembly: GCA_947683365.1. Classification (NCBI taxonomy): domain Eukaryota; kingdom Viridiplantae; phylum Streptophyta; class Magnoliopsida; order Malpighiales; family Euphorbiaceae; genus Euphorbia; species Euphorbia pulcherrima. The sequence goes on along the minus strand of CANTUS010000001.1, from coordinate 49,663,245 downwards.
ACACCTTGCCACAGCATATTGTCACTGACTAGAATCTTTTATCTCAGGCATCAAAAGTGCATTACAGTTTTAGTACTATGATGGAAACAACCCTCCAACACCTTGAGAGGGTCCATCAAATGCCCAATGAAACCTTTAAGCAATACTTTAATCGGTTGATGTCAACCCAGGTCTTAATGAAATCCAAGCTAAGCCTCGAGGAAATGATCGTCAAACTCCTCGAAGGGTCTCTCCCCCTATTCCATAAAGGCTGTTGGATATGATGTATGCCCTTAAGGCAATTAGGGCGATATATCTTAATTATGTAATAGTACGAATGATTTATTTAATCAATAAAGGCATTTAATCTTTTATTTATATCAATATGCTTGTATATATATATATATATATATTAAAGCTGGTTAAATATATATTCATTGACGTATGCAAAAGTCCTCGACATATCATAGCATAAAGTCAAAGAAATTATAGTTGGACTATATTTGGTGGAACCTGCTTCATGTGCAATTATGATTATGTCTAAACTATCCCTAGTAATAGTTTCATCAAGAAGGGATATTGATGAAATGGAAAGACTAGCATGTGGTCAACTTTCTTTGAAAGGGTCAAAGTAGTTAATCTCCTAAAGACTGAAGGTGGTGCCTTAAGTTTGACACATCGATATATCTGGGAGATATAGTGGAGATCGCAGCAAGATAAACACTTGGTATATATATCAATGTGTTACTGTTTATCTTCATGCAATAAGCTTTGCGAATGTCCTCATTCTTGAGATGCTAGCACCCTTGTGTAGTACTATTGCTATACTTTGGGTCATTACTATGCACTCGTTAATTTAGGGTGCTACGGGTGATTACGGGTATAGTGATGATAGCACGTTGGTAGGCTGAGTAGTCGGAAAGAATCCATCGCTCCGGATATATTAAGGAGTTGTACCTAGCCACTTATTGAAGTGATGATTGCCATAAACCTCTAATCAGAGTATGTGTTTGATAGAAATGGTTTCTAGTCAAACACACGATGGTAAAAGGCAATATACTTCGATAACAAGTAAACTACTAGGATAGCTTGGAGCAACCTTGCTATTAGTGGGTTAACACTTTTCCCGAACCCTATACACTAGATGGTACTAATATTAAAGAATGGAAGGAATTTATCGCACTGGATAACTATTGCAATAACCGGGATTAAGTCATAAGCATAAATGACGTTTCGAGTAATGGGAGATGGTAGACCCTTGCTAGAGGCGTACTACAGTCATTTAAGGTAATCAAATTCTATTCACGGTCTAGAGCATCAAGCAAATGGTTCCATTAGAACAAGGGTTGGTTAAGCCTTAATAGCTCAATACTTCGGGATCCTATAGGGTTACACACATTGGACCTTCATCGGACCAAGTAAAGAACTAATAAATTTATTCTATTACGAAAATATAACATAAATAACGACTGGATTATTATTTAATTGGTTAAAATTGACTAGATCAATTTTGGATAGACCAAGGAATTTATTTTGACCGGTAACTAATTAATTAGAGTCATAAATAAATTATAATCGATTAGATCAATTTTGGTTGGACCAAGAAATTTATTTTGACTGGTAACTAATTTATTAGAGTCAAAAATAAATATTTATTTAAAAGGATTTAAAGGGGATTTTGCATTGGCAAGTTAAAATCGAAAAGTATGAAATATTTTGTACAAAGTTCGATTGCGCGGAATACAATGAAAGGTGCACGAACACTGCAAGGCAGTGTTCATGGCAGCCCATATTAATGGGCTGTACAAAGGCAGCCCATTAATGCAAGGCAAGCCCACTTGCCACATGCAGCGTGCTTTGCATGCTGCATGTGTATGGAATGCCCATGTGGGATGGGAATTACTCCCATCCCACATCGCTGATGGGGAGCAATTTTTTGCTCCCCAAGCCTATATATAGACTGTCCTCTTTCCTTTCAAAATGTACCAAGTCAAAGCATAAATCCTAAAAGAGATAATTAATCTCTCGGGTAATTGAGCAAGTTATTTTTGGGGAGCCTGAATTTATTCGGGCACCTCTAGTTTATATTTTTGGGTGAGGCTTCTGGAGTGGTCTAGCAACTACTCGAGGCTTCTTAGTTCTTCCACCCGGGGAGGTTTTAGTTGATGGGGTTCATATGGATACTGATAGAGGCTATCATAAGATTGGAGGCTTATGCAAGAAGGTTCTACAAAAGCACGCTTCAATTGGTAAGTTCTTTTTCTTTCTCTTTTAATTATTAAGTCTTTTTAAGTGTTTTTAGACTTAATAATTATGCTTAGGCTATTTTGCATGCTTAGTTTATTTTATTCTTAGGTTATAACTTAGAGTTATAACATGCTTAGTATAAAATAAATATGCTAGGATATAATTTGGAATTATGGTATGCTTAGTCCTTAGCATGCTAACCTAGGTAGAGAATTATTTAGTTAAGCCTTTATTTAATTTATATGCAATTAATAGGAGTTCTTCGGGACACGGACAAAATTTTAAATTTCCGCCATGCCTCTTATGCATGATCAATCTGACTGTCAGTTCCCAACAGTGGTATCAGAGCCTACCTATTTAGTGCATAATTAAGTTAGAAGCAAACTAAATATTATTTTCTAAATGAAATGATTTATTTATTTAATTGTTTGGAACAATATATATAAACTAATGCCTTTCATTTTCAGGTTAAAAAATGGTTATGAATAATTTTAAATAAGCCTGCTCAACTTACTCAAATTATATAAGTGTCAATAATTTATTTAAATTACATGGATTGTAGATGCTCCCAATTTACATGAATTGGAAGAACGAAATTTATTAGTTCAAGAGAATCCATTGGTCTACAAGTTTGTGCCCGTATTTGTTCTAGCTAAGGATTGGACTTGGTGTCTACTCCTTATAGGGCACCTCTCCTACCTGGTAACCTATATCGATGCATTTTAAATTGACCAATCGGGGGATTAATATGAACTAATTTATTTCTAGTATATAAAATGGTGCTTATATATGTTTCTATAATAGAGTAAAAAATCAAATTTAGTGAATAAAAGCTTAAAGGAAATGCTATATTAATATAACAAATAAAAGTGTTAATTATTTTGCATATAATCTAGGTTAATGGAATAATTATAATAAAGATCTAAACCCACCTAAGGTTAGACCTTATAAATTAATTCTAAAATTCCTTGAATTAATACAAGTTATTATAATATTGTCCATCTGATAAAATCCTAGATTGGGTGAGACATTTAACACCAATAAAATCCCAAAGTAAATATATTAAGGCAATTTGTAGTCTTCCTTACTCAAATTTATAATACGGTCTCTTTAGGCTATCAAAGTGCTACGCAAAGCGTTCCTTCTAGTCCACATTGATTGGTTACAAAGTTTGAGATATAGTTTGCCTGTCCACCATAAAATTGGGGGCTAGGCCCAGATCTGAGACATATTCAAGGAGATGCCAATATAAGAGCACACGTCCCTTAGGATTAGGGAACTTGAATGAATTAGCAATTGCGTACGATGCAAATGGAATGGGATTCCAACTATGACTTACTATTATGACTTGACTTATAAAATTAGGGGTTGTAATAAACTAGTTATAGATGCTATCTACTAGGAAATTTAGCTGGGCTAAAAATTCACGAATTCAATAGAATGGGCTATTGTAAATTTCAAAGAAAATAGAAGGAAAATGTTTAATTAAAAGTCCTCATATTAAATACATGTACTTAAACTAATATCTAAACACTTATCTTTTCTTATATCTTAGGTTGATAATGGCTTCTAATTTTAATCTCCATATGCTACTTGACACCAAATTGAATGGCTCGAACTTTTCTGATTAGTTCAGAGCTGTGAGAATAGTTCTCAGATCCAATGGAATTGCCTATGTCCTGAGTGAAATTTTCCATGTAGAACCTGATGTTGAGGATCATGTGGAACATGATGCCTGGTTGAAGCACAGGAAAGATCGTGAGACTGCCATGTGTATTAAATTGGGGTCTATGAATAGTGAGCTTCAAAAATAATATGATAATATGCCCTTAGAGGATATGGTTCTCCATGTTGAAGAACTCTTTTCGGAGAGGGAGAGGATAGAGAGGTATGAGACCTACAAGCTCCTTTTTGGGACCAAGATGCAGGCTGGCACCTCTGCCTCTCAGCATGTGCTGAAACTATTAGGATACCTTGAGATACTGAATCGATTGGGATTCGAGATAAATCATGACTTAAGCATTGACCTTGTGTTGATGTCCTTGATAGATGATTAGTTAGGCTTAGTGACTAACTATTACATGAATAGGATTAATTCTACTATCCCTGAATTAATCAACATGCTAAAAATAGTAGAACCTCGGATAAAAAAGGATCAGAAACCTCTACTGTTGGTTGAGAAAGGCAAGGCTTCTAAGAAGAAGAAGCAGGCACTGGGTGCTAAGAAATGAATTAGTAAGAAGAAGAATGAAAAGAAGGCATCTAAGTATTTCTACTTCCAATGTGGGAAACCGAGACATTGGAAGAGGGATTGAAAAGCTCCTGCTTCTGAGCTTTTGAAGAAGAGGCCTACATACTTTTTCGTGAGAATCCACTTGGGTATTAGATACTGGTTGTGGTTCTCATATCTGGACTTCTTTGCAAGGACTAAAGAACTATAGAAAACTTGCAAAAGGGGAGATGGACCTATGCAAGGGAAATGGAGCCAGGGTTACTGCATTAGCCGTAGGGAGCTTTAGTCTTGTTTTGCCAAGTGGGCTTGTTTTAGTTTTGAGTAATTGTTACTACATTCCAAGTATTACTAAGAATATTGTATTTGTTGCGTGTTTAGCAGCAAAGGGATTTGAAACTTTATTTTCGAATAATAATTGTTAGATTCGTTTGAATAATATTCTTTATGGTTATGGAATGTTGAAAAGAAGCATTTATATTCTTGATACTAAAACAAAAGTTTTCAATATAAACAATGTGAAGAAAGTTAAATTAGATAATGAGAATTCCTTCTACTTATGGCATTACCGTTTAGACCGCAAAAACAAAGATCACTTAACCAAGTTGCATAAGTGTGGAGACTTGGGCCCAATAGACTTGGAGTCTTATGGTGATTGCGAACCTTGTTTAAAAGGAAAAATGACAAAGTTACCCTTTCAAGGAAAGGGTGAGTGGGCCACAAGTACATTGGAACTTATACATACTGTTGTGTGTGGTCCAATGAGTGTTTAGGCACTAGGAAGATTCCTACTTCATAACCTGTATTGATGATTACTCACGATACGGTTATTTGTACTTGATGAACCACAAGTCTGAAAGTTTTGAAAAATTCAAACTATTTAGAGCTGAAGTAGATAAATAGCTTGAGAAAAGTATTAAAACACTTCAATCAGATTGAGGTGGAGAATACTTAAGTCAGGAGTTTCAGGATTATCTAAAGGAAAATAGGATAGTTCCCCAATGGACCCGTCCTTATACACCCCAACACAATGGAGTGTCAGAAAGGAGGAATCGGACTTTATTAGATATGGTCAGGTCCATGATGAGCCATGCAGTTCTTAGTAAATCCTTTTAGGGATATGCACTCGAGAGCACGGTTTACGTCTTAAATAGAGTGTCCTTTAAATTAGTTGATTTTACACCTTCTGAAAGATGGTGTAACAAAAAGCCATCTCTAAGTCACTTAAGAGTATGGGGCTATCCTGCTATGGTAAAGAGGATAGTGTCAGATAAGCTAAATGCCAAGGCTGATAAATGTCTGTTCATTGGATATCCAAAGGAAATAATTGGATATCCATTTTACTAACCCAAAGCATAAAAGGTATTTATGTCTTGGAATGCTCACTTTTTGGAAAAGGAACACTTACTTGCAAAAGTCAGTGGGAGCAATATTGAACTAGAAGTTCAAGAGAAAGAAACAGACAATCAATTGATTGACCCCATTTTAGATACATAAGAGAGTGTGATCCAAGAACAACCTGTCGAAACATAATCATTGTGAAGATTAGGTCGTGTTCATAAGGGTCCCGATAGATATGGGTTTATCATCACTAATGATAAGGAACTATATCTTATAGAGGATGATGAACCAAAGACATATGATGAGGTAATGAAAAGCTCAGATTATGATAAATGGCAAAAGGCCATGAAATCATAAATGGATTCCATGTACGAGAACTAAGTTTGGAATTTGGATGATGCACCACAAGAGGTCAGACCAATTGGGTGCAAATGGGTCTTCAAGAAGAAGACAGAAATGGATGGTAATGTAATTACCTATAAAGCAAGGTTGGTTGTGAAAGGTTATAGTCAACGGGAAGGTATTGACTATAATAAAACCTTCTCACCTGTAGCCCTTCTTAAATCCATAAGGATACTCCTCACCATTGCTACTCATTACGATTATAGGATCTGGTAGATGGATGTAAAAACAGCATTCCTAAATGGGGATTCAGACTGGGATGTGTATATGACACAACCTGAGGGTTTTACATCTCAGAAGGTATGTAAGCTATAAAGATCCATTTATGGACTTAAGCAGGCATCCAGGAGTTGGAATATAAGGTTTGATTAGACATTCCGGGAATTAGATTTCTACCTAAATGCAAATGAACCTTGTGTTTACAAGAAGGTTAGTGGGAGTGCAGTCATTTTTCTAGTATTATATGTTGATGACATTCTGCTAATAGGAAATGACATTTCTCTTCTTCAAAAAGTTAATGTATGGTTGTCAAGAAAGTTCTCCATGAAAGACCTTGGTGAAGCAGCATTTATACTAGGTATAACGATCTATAGGGATAGATCCAAGAGGCTGTTAGGTCTTTCTCAAAATACATGTATAGACAAGGTGTTGAATAGGTTTAACCTTGAGCATTCTAAGAAAGGTTATCTCCCGATGACAAAGGGGATTAACTTATCTAAGGCTGAGTGTCCAAAAACAGTTTAGGAAAGAATGCGCATGAAGGATATACCCTATGCATCTGCGATAGGATCCATCATGTATGCTATGATATGTATTAAGCCAAATATCTCTGAGGCTTTGAGCTTTACGAGCAGATATCAATCAGATCCAGGTAAAAATTACTGGATCGCCGTCAAGGTAATCCTTAAGTACTTGAGAAGGACTAAGGATGAGTTCTTAATTTATGGAGAATGTTACCTAACTATCAAAGGTTACACTGACACGAGTTTTCTATCTGATAAGGATGAATTTAAGTCTCAGTCAGGTTTTGTGTATGTGTTAAATGAAGGGGTAGTATACTGGAAGCGTTCTAAGCAAGAAACTACTGCTGATTCAACCACGAAATCTGAATACATTGCTGCATATGAAGCAGCAAAAGAAGCTGTCTGGTTAAAGGGATTTTTTGGTGATCTCGGTGTGGTGCATGAGGTTGTTGATCCAATTACTTTATATTGTGATAATAATGGTGCTATAGCTAAGACATAGGAACCACGGTCTTATCAGAAAAATAGACATCTATCCAGAAAGTATCATATAATCTGGGAGATTATTGATGCTAAGATAATAAGATTAGAATACGTACCCACTGATCAAAACCTCGTGGATGGTCTGACAAAGCCATTGATTCAAGTCAAACATGACCAACATGTTAAAGCATATGGATTAAAACATATGGCTAATTGGGCTTAGTGCAAGTGGGAGTTTGTTGGATATGATGTATGCCCTTAAGGCAATTAGGGCGATATATCTTAATTATGTAATAGTACAAATAATTTGTTTAATCAACAAAGGCATTTAATCTTTTGTTTATATCAATATACTTGTACATATATATATATATATATATTTAACCAGCTTTAATATATATATATATATGTACAAGTTTACCAAAAAAAATAATATATATATATATATATATATATATATATATATATTATTTTTTTTGGTAAACTTGTACACATATATATATATTAAAGCTGGTTAAATATATATTCATTGACGTATGCAAAAGTCCTTGACATATAATAGCATGAAGTCAGAGAAATTATAGTTAGACTATATTTGGTGGAACATGCTTCATGTGCAATTATGATTATGTCTTAACTATCCCTAGTCATAGTTTCATCAAGAAAGGATATTGATGAAATGGAAAGACTAGCATGTGGTCAACTTTCTTAGAAAGGGTCCAAGCAGTTAATCTCCTAAAGACTGAAGGTGGTGCCTTAAGTTTGACACATGGATATATCTGGGAGATATATTGGAGACCGCAGCAAGATAAACACTTAGTATATATATCAATGTATTAGCATTTATCTTCAGGCAATAAGCTTTGTGAATGTCCTCATTCTTGAGATGCTAGCTACCTTGTATAGTACTATTACTATACTTTGGGTCATTACTATGCAGTCATTAATTTAGGGTGATACGGGTGATTACGGGTATAGTGATGATAGCACATTGGTAGGCTGAGTAGTCGGAAAGAATCCATCGCTCCGGATATATTAAGGAGTTGTACCTGGCCACTTATTGAAGTGATAATTGCCATAAACCTCTGATCAGAGTATATGTTTGATAGAAATGGTTTCTAGTCAAACACACTATGGTAAAAAGCAATATACTTCGGTAATAAGTAAACTACTGGGATAGCTTGGAGCAACCTCACTATTAGTGGGTTAACACTTTACCTGAACCCTATAAACCAAATGGTACTAATATTAAAGAATGGAAGGAATTTATCGCACTGGATAACTATTGCATTAACCGAGATTAAGTCATAAGCATAAATGACGTTCCGAGTAATGGGGGATGGTAGACCCTTGCTAGAGGCGTACTACAGTCGTTTAAGGTAATCGAGTTCTATTCATGGACTAGAGCATCGAGCCAATGGTTCCATTAGAACAAGGGTTGGTTAAGCCTTAACAGCTCAATACTTCGGGATCCTATAAGGTCACACATATTGGACCTTCATCGGACTAAGTACAGAACGAATAGATTTATTCTATTACGAAAATATAACATAAATAATAATTGGATTAATATTTGATTGGTTAAAATTGATTAGATCAATTTTGGATAGACTAAGGAATTTGTTTTGACCGGTAACTAATTAATTAGAGTCATAAATAAATTATAATCGATTAGATCAATTTTGGTCGGACCAAGAAATTTATTTTGACTGGTAACTAATTTATTAGAGTCAAAAATAAATATTTATTTGAAAGTATTTAAAGGGGATTTTGCATTGGCAAGTTAAAACCGAAAAGTATGAAATATTTTGTACAAAGTTCAGTTGCTCGGAATACACCGAAAGGTGCGCGAACACTGCTAGGCAGTGTTTGCAGTAGCCCATATTTATGGGCTGTACAAAGGCAGCCCATGAATGTAAGGCAAGCCCATGCCACATGTAGCGCGCTATGCACGCTGCATGTGTTTGGAATGCCCATGTGGGATGGGAATTACTCCCATCCCACATCACTGACGGGTATCAATTTTTTGCTCCCCAAGCCTATATATAGGCTGTCCCCTTTCCTTTCAAAATGTACCAAGCTCAAAGTATAAATCCTAAGCAAGATAATTAATCTCTCGGGTAATTGAGCAAGTTATTTTTGAGGAGCCTGAATTTATTCGGGCACCTCTAGTTTATATTTTTATGGTTAGGCTTCTGGAGTGGTCTAACAACTACTCGAGGCTTCTTAGTTCTTCCTCCTGGGGAGGTTTTGGTTGGTGGGGTTTGTGTGGACACTGATAGAGGCTATCCTATGATTGGAGGCTTTTGCAAGAAGGTTCTACAAAAGCACGCTTCAATTGGTAAGTTCTTTTTCTTTCACTTTTAATTATTAAGTTTTTAAGTGTTTTTAGACTTAATAACTATGCTTAGGTTATTTTGCATGCTTAGTTTATTTTATGCTTAGGTTATAACTTAGAGTTATAACCTGCTTAGTAGAAAATAAATATGCTAGGATATAATTTGGAATTATGGTATGCTTAGTGCTTTAGCATGCTAACCTAGGTAGAGAATTATTTAGTTAAGGCTTTATTTAACTTATATGCAACTAATAGGAGTTCCTGGGGACAGGGAGGAAATTTTAAATTTCTGCCATGCCTCTTATGCATGTTCAATCTGACTGTCAGTTCCCAACAAAGGTTGTATTTGAGAAAGCCAAGAAGATCGGTGTGAGGCAGAGCCTGAAAAGGCCGAAAGAGCGGGAAAACTGTGGTTTAAAAAAAATAATGAAGCTCAACCCTCAGCCCCGACGCCAGCTAAGCCGCACCGGCTGCAGTTCAAGTCATTTCTCAAACCCCTACTGCACCCCTCACAATCACTTTAGCTCCACCGATGGCTTCCATAATCCAACCTCCTTGCCCCCTTTATTTTGGCTAACCCTTATAAGTTGCCCCTACGGGTCATCTTTCAACGTTTGAGGGAAGTGGGTTTCATACAGTCCCTTCAGGAATATAAGCCACCTAGACCCGAGGATAAGGATAACTTCTGTAACTATCATGTTCAGGTAGGACACCAAACAAACAATTATAAAGCCCTACTCTCGGCAATTCAGCACTTGGTTATCGAATCAAAGATTGTTGAACCTGATAGAATTTGAGTACTATGAATAATCCTTTACCGAATTTTGGGAACAAGGTTGGCATGGTCTAGTCTAGTTTATCTGAAGCCACAATCTTTGATCTCCTTGCTCGGAGGCTAGACAATAGTAACTCTATCCTGGTCATCGGTTTGGGTCTCCCGTCTTACTCAGTTTTTGATCTAAACAATCAAGCCAACCCAGGGGTAAACTCTGTCCAAGGGATGGACGTTGATCTAAACAAACCAAAGTAAGAGAGCAGCAGGTCTCAGCCATTTGTGGCAAAAAGAATGAAAGTTGAGAAAAAAACTACTATTTAGCGTAGATTTCTTTAGGAGGACTACTCTGATAATGATGAGGAAGTAGCTCAGTAGCTCAAGGGACCAAGGCCGTAAGCACCGAATTATTCAAGGTTGATCAAAATGACCTTTTTAGCGTAGATAAGTATGAGCTACAAAACCCAGATTTGGGCTTTAAGGAACAATAATATCTATTTGAAACATGAGCCACTAAGAGTGTCTTGCTCGATGATGTTCTTAACATTACTCGGAGTGGTCGCATATATCAGCCTGAATACCGATATCTCTGCTTAAGCAAAGACACGGTTCCTAGCAGGGTTGGAACTACCGTGAGACCCCCTTCTCCACCTCCGCCTATCCCGACCAGTCTTGAGGTTAACCCTCTTATTACCCAGCTGAAAAACACCTAAACCCGATGCAGTATCTGGCAGCTAGTAATCAACTCCGAAGGGCATCACAAGGGCTTGATTGAATAGCTCCTCGATTTAGAAGCTAATACGGCCACCTCGGTCGTTGAGATGTGCGCCATGGTTGGAGAAGGCATTCCCTCGAAAAAAGGGCCTCATATTATGTTTGACAATTTTGATCTTCCACTCAGAGGTAAGGATCACAATAGGGCCTTATTCATCCGAATCCAAGTCCTCGATAAGGTTATCCCATGTGTCATAGTGGACGATGGCTCTACTCTAAATCTGTGCCCTCTAAAAATCCTTCCTCATCTGGGACGGTCGGAGGACATGCTTGAAAAATCCAGCACCATTATTAGAGCTTATGATGATTCAAAGCGCAATGTAATTGGGACCTTTGAGGCAGAAGTCACTGTAGAAGGTGTGGCAAGCAATGTACGCTTCACTATACTTAACATTCTTGTTACATATTCTCTGTTGCTTGGCCAACCATGGCTTCACGCTTTAGGCGTTGTTCCCTCTACACTACACTAGAAAATCAAGCTTATTCATGAAGACAGAATGGTGACCATAGAGGTCGATCCCGCTTCCATTACGGCTATTATGGAAGCCAAAGCTAGATTAGAAGGAGGCCTTTAGATTGCCGTGATTAGCAAAGCTCAGAAGTCTCCTCCCATTTAGCATAGCTACCTTCATTTTGGTATAGGTAAACATATGAAGAAATCAGGTTACAAGTCTGGCAGAGGTGGGGGAATACATGAGCAGGGAATTGTTGAAGCATTGGAGCCGAAAATCCTTACCTATTAAGCTAGATTAGGATATAAGCCTAGAAAAGCCTATCGCCGCGTCCCCTCCTGCTACTATCATATGGTCACTATTTGTGAAATCCAAGGCAAGAGGCCTTATAAGGGAGAGCCTGAGCCAATCGAGTATGGCAGAAAAATATGGCCTGGCTTTGAGATCATTAAAGATGTCTATGACTTCGAGACCGGCTACATGATAGTTTCGGCCGAACCCAAGCCCGCTGAGCCTGATACACCTATCAATGTTGTTTCTAATGAGGCTAAGGGAAAAGGTAAGATGCATCCCAAAGATGAGCCTGAGGCAAGTAGTGAAGAGTCTATCGATCTAGAAATTGAAAATGTTGTGGCAACCGTGACTGAAGCTATGGCACTGCTGATGAAGAAAGGCTGGAAGGGTGGGAGAACCGAGGAAGAAGGTGCTATAACAGCAATAGTAGGGAAGCTCGCCATGGCTCTCGCTGAGAAAGCCAACCTATCCGGGGGGCCATCACTCACCATTGCCCAAAAGACCACTCTGGAGCACGACCTGGGTGCCATTTTGATAGACAATACAGAGGATGCTCCTCCTATTAATATTGCTATTGAAGCCCCTCTGCCTATGGAGGAGGATATGGATGATGTAATTCTTAACATTTCTGATGTGTTTGATGTAAACAATACTGCTTACGAGGCTTTTAATGCAGTGAATAACTCTCATTCTGCTTACTTGTTTTATGTCTTTCTTGATGGATCCATGCATTCATATAACAATACACATAACGTTTTTGGCATTAGTGATACAACATTAAGTGAAATAAACCTAAGTACAGATGACAATCCTAAAATGGTGTCCATTTCCAAAGACTTAACTCCCGAGGAAAAAAGTGAGATCATAAGAGTGCTTAAAGATCATGTTAACACTTTTGCCTGGTTATATGAAGACATGCCTAGGGTTGATCGACAAATTACCAAACACAGAATCCCAACTGATCCTAAATTTTGACCTGTCAAGCAGAAGCTCTATCGGTTGAGGCCAGAATGGGAAGATTAGGTTAAGATAGAGGTCTCAAGGCTAATTGAAGCTCGATTTACTAAAGTTATAGAATACCTGACTAGGTTGTCTAATATAGTCCCAGTTCCGAAGAAAGATGGTAGGGTCCGGGTCTGTATAGATTTTTGAGATCTCAATAAAGCCTCACCGAAAGACGACTTCCCACTCCTGCACATTGATGTCATGATTGATACTGCCGCTAGGGCAGTTATGTATTCGTTCATGGATAAATTCTCGGGGTATAATCAGATTCTGGTTAATATTGTCGACAAAATCAAAATGGCGTTCATCACTGAATGGGGAGTGTATTGCTACAAGGTAATGTCTATGGGTTAAAAAATGCTGGGGCTACTTATCAGCATGTTGTAACCACCCTCTTACATGATATGATCCATAAAGAAGTGGAAGTGTATGTGGATGATATGATTGTGAAGTCCGCTACTCGATAAGAGCACCCTGCTATTCTTGACCTGTTTATGACTCGTATTGAAAAGTATAACCTCCACCTAAATCCAAAGAAGTGGGTATTTGGGGTTACTTCAGGCAAATTGTTGGGGCACCTAGTTAGCTAGAAAGGAATCAAAATGGATCCAGACAAAACCAAAGCCATCAGGGACATGCCTTCACCTAAGATAGAGAAAGAAGTCCGATTGTTTTTAGGGTCCTTGCAGTATGTTAGTCGGTTCATTGCTTGCTCATTACTGTTTGCGAACCCATCTTTAAGCTATTAAGAAAATAGCAACCTGAAGTATAGAATGATCACTGCCAAGTAGCATTTGACAGAATCAAGGCATATCTTATTGATCCATCCATTTTGACACCCCCCATCCTAGGAAAACCGCTTATCTTTTACCTGGCTATCGAGGAAACTTCCATCGGGGTCATGCTTATCCAACAACATGCTGATATGCTTGAACATGCCATCTACTACTTGAGCAAGAAGTTATTAGATTATGAAACCCGGTATTCAATTATGGAAAAGACCTGCACTGCCATGGCTTGGCTCACTAAGAAGTTGCGACATTATTTTCAATCTTATTGTATCCAAGCCATGGCCAAGATTGATCCAATGAAATTTCTTTATCAATCCCCCACTCTAGCCAGCAAATTATCCCGATGGTTATTAAGGGGAGGGCCGTAACCAAATTCTTAGCTAATCAACCCCTTAGCTCTGACTATAAGGAAAATTTGGACTTTCCTGATGAGCAGCTCACCTCTGTTACAATCCTTGACAATGTCTGGACAATGTACTTCGATGGCATTGTGAACTGCCGGGGAGCAGGTCTCGAGGTCATCATCATCACGCCGGATAATGAGATAATCCCATTGTCTAAACGCTTAGAATTCACTATCACCAAGAACAACGCTGAGTATGAAGCTTATCTGTTCGGCCTTGAGGCTCTTCTTCAGGTTCGGGCCCACTATGTATCTGTCATCGGGGATTCAGCTCTAGTTGTCTGTCAAGTTATCGGAGATTGGGAAATTAAAGAGGAATCTCTACGTCCTTACGTCGAGGCTGTCCGTGAATTGTCTGAGAAATTTACCTCATGCTTGTACCGCTACGTCCCTCGGGACGAGAATCAAACGGTTGATGCTCTCATCACTCTCGCGTATATATGGGAAGGACCTCAGCAACAGCTTATCCACCCTTTGGTTATGTTGTCCACCAAGATCCCATACCACGTTCAATCGGCTCCTCCATTCCTCGCCATCTCACCCGAACCTTGTTAGTATTCTGACATTGTCCTGTTCCTTCAGACCAGCCAATATCCTATGGGTTCTTCTGACTTGGACCATACTACCCTATGGCGGCTTGTTATCCAGTTTTATACTATGGATAATGATCTATTCAAGTGCACCAGCGATGGCCTGCTTCTCCGTTGCCTCACTGACTCTGAGGCTCAGAACGTAATGACCCAAGTCCATGTTGGTGACTATGGCCCTCATATGAATGGTCTTGCTCTCACAAAGAAAATCTAGCGGTTGGGGTATTTTTAGGTCACTCTCACAGCCGATTACATTGCCTGGGTCAAACAATGCCACCAATGCTAGGTTTACGGGGATATGCAGCATCTACCGCCCACCAAACTCCATCATTTATCCACCCCTTGGCCATTCTCGACATGGGGGATAGACATAATTGGTGAAATTCGTCCTTCTTTAATAAACGGCCATAGATTCATTGTGGTAGCAGTAGATTACTTCTCGAAATGGGTAGAAGTCGAATCCTTCACCAATGTCACCGTCAAGCAAATGGCCAAATTCATAGAGAAGCACATCCTCGCTTGGTATGGACTTCCACACCATATAGTCTCGGACAATGGGGTACAATTTCAAGGAGCAACTACTTCTCTAATCGTGAAATACGGGATCGAACACCATAGATCTTCCCCATACAGACCGTAAGCTAATGGAGCTTTTGAGGCAGCTAACAAATCGGTAAAGACGATTCTTTCTAAGATGATAGCTAGTTACAGGGATTGGGCAGATAAGCTATATTTTACTATTTAGGGATATTGCACCAGCATTTGCACCCCGACAGGCCAAACTCCGTTCTCCCTTGTCTACGGGATGGAAGCAGTCTTGCCAATTGAAACTCAGGTGACGTCCTTAAGAGTCACTCTGGAGGCTAAGTTAAAAGAATTTAAATGGATCTAAGTGAGATTTAAATAGTTGAACATGATGGATGAGCAGAGGTTGGAGGCCCTCGATAACCTCCAGATGTAGCAGCAATCAATGGCTCGAGCATATAACAGTTGGGTAAGACACTAGAAGTTCCCCCTAAAGGCTCGTGTTCTAGTCCTTAAACAGCTAAAACATTCTACCATTGATGCGAGGGGCAAATTCAGGCCAAATTAGGAAGGACTATATGTGATAAAGAAGGTGCTTAGCAAAGGGGCAGTTAAGCTTTTGTACATGGATGAGAACGAGTTTGTAAATCCCGTGAACCAAGACAGGCTTAAGCATTATCATATCTGATTCAAAAGAAATAAATTAGAAAAGTGGCACACAAAAAAATATATACATGATAATCATCCGCCTTTCGGTCTTTTACTGATTAGACAAAAATTAGGGTGACACCCGATGATTGGTATCCTGTAAACTAGCCTTGCAAAAATTAGGGATGAGTGAAACCCGCTAGGTCAAAAACCCGAAATGGGCGATCTAGGCAAAAGTTAGGGTATGTGAGAAAAAGAGCGAGTGCCTTCTAGAAAACCAATCTAGGCTAGTGGGCACCGGGAGTTAAATCAATAGGAATGTCAACCAAACATCGTGTACTTTATTTTATCTCAATTAACGAAAGTATCTCTTTAGTTGAAATCTAAATGCTTATGCTTATGTGAATCCTGTATTCATAGGATTAAGACAATTCCATCAAGTTTAGTACAGAGTTCATTTTATTCCATACCAAATGCATAAAAAATTGAGACAAAGTCTGATAGCTCAGTCACCCCGACTAGCCTATGCAAAAGATAGAACTGACAAAAGTGGGTCTCAAACCAAGCTTCCCGCATCGTTGTTATAGTACCTAGAGATTCGCCTCACTGTGGTAGCAAAAAGGGGCTCCTCCCCCTACTCCGCATGCTCCCCCTTGAAGCAAGCCCGTGACTGCTAAGCATCTTATCTCAGTAAGCCATCCTCTGTAATGTGTGTCAGTCCCAATGGTCTCCACATGATCATAATCTAGAATCTCAAATACAGCTTCCCTGGACCACTTCTCCCGAATATGGTTGACCCACCTAGCTTTGTAGATTTCGATCTAATTATAGGGCAGCTTAATTGGGACAAATTGCCTCTTGCCATACTGACGACACAACTGGTAAGGGGTGTAGAATGAAGATCTCTCCAGACCTATCCACTGAACACAAGCTCCCCAGGATTCTACAACCACGTCCTGAATCCTCCCCCATAGACTAACCCACTGAACCTGTGCATCAGTATACCCCCTCAAAATAGGCACCCAATCATCATATGTCAGCTGATTAAAATTAGCCCGCATAAGCCCCCTCTCCCTCAGATGAACAGATAGATATTCTTCGGATTCCCTCGTGGCGCTTCCCTTAACCTCAGTTCTATCAGCCATACCTATAATTCGAATTTAAGTAAGTATTGGGGAAGGAAATAAGCGAAATTAGGAAGAACAAAAGGTACCTATAGTATTATGAGTTGATCTCTGATAAGTGCTGGGTCAACGAAAGCGGCATCCATGTTCAGTAAAACATCGACCAACCCCACAGCCATGGGAGAAGCCCCTGTAGACATGGGGCTGATGAGTGAAATCAGCCTGAGTAGAGCAATTGGGCTCACCCCGCACATAATCTCCGCCATGAGTAGTAATGCCACCATGGATGCCCAATCAAGGTGACATCGAGGCGCCACACGGCACCACTCTGAAACTACTCCGAGCTGAAACCCAGGTTTGTTAGACAACCGGGATAAAAATGGATCTACAGATTCCAAATTCCATAACCCTCAAGGAATTCCACCATCGCCAGAATGAAATTCCAGTAATGCTAGGGGCATGTGTTTAGGGCATGGTACCCCTAAATATAGCGTAGAACTCTTCAAGCACGGGGCAAAGGTCGAACGATGAAATCGGAAGACGTGGTCTATTTGGTCCCAAAAAGATAGCGCTGCTCGAAGGAACTCGCGGCTTACGGGCCATGCTATGACATATCGAAACCCCTAAAGTCTGAATTTTTCAAGCTTCTTCCAGTCCGAATTTCCTAGACTTTGCAAAAAACCCCGTAGCTGTTGATTGTGGGTTGCCATGATAGGAATTGGCAGAATGGCTGGAATCAGATTTCTAGAAAGGTGATACCGCCGGTGATGTAAGTGATGTCGCCGGTGATATGAACCAATTTTGGCGGTATCAACTAATGTCGCCGGCGATATGAGCTTTGAGACAGTCCTGTCTATATTATTTTAGCTGATTGAGTGTGGGCGATATGGGTCCTACTGCCGGCAGCATGGAGTTAATTTTCGGCAGCATTAGAAGCATGTTTTTCATTACAGACCTATACAAAACCTGTAAACAATCCTGTAATCCATTTCCAAATACCTAATCAACATAAATCATTCAAAAATCCCAAATATCTAGCCTACCGAAGCAAAACCAAACAACAAATCCAAATTATTCAAACCCCAATGTATCAAGGGTACAAATCGAAATCTGAAACAAAAAGCAAAATGAAAATATAAAGCTAAGCATGCCCACCACTGCTGGTCGGGCAGGATGAAACGTCCTCGGGGCTCACTAGCCAATCATCAACATCATCCTCCTCTCTTCCCTCAGTCATCGGGACACTGCTGGACTCCTCGACAGTAACAAACGGGTGTCGGCCGGCAGACATCTTCACTCCCCTGCGACTGGTGCTACCAGGGTGCTCGCGATCTAAGTTTTGCTTACTCCTCCATTCCTGAATGGTAGCCTCCAGCTGACCCTCAAGGTTGCTCATATAATGCCAGAGTTCTACAGTCTCCTCCTCGTATCTCCATCGGGCCACATCAATGTTTGATAAGGAAAGGGGCAAGAAATCTTACAAACCAAGGAAAATGTCAATAATGCACTTCATTCATAGCATCCATACATGCATTGTATCTTATTTTGGCATGTCATAAATAGGGAATATCCTTGAACAAGCAGCGATTGCTCGATAAGCGTGTCCCAGAGTGCAAAATTGTTCTCTACAAGTTGCTCCACATGGCTCTGCGCCACCTAAAAATCCAATAGGCAAGTCATTAAGCACCCGCATCTAAGGGTAAATAAGAGAGCAATTACCAGGCCTTACATAAGTAGTGCTTTCTGGCATAAAGATCGGAGCATGCCGGCTCAAGCCTATGTTCCTAGGTTGAAACTCACCTCAGGAATTCATTAGTAGGAACTGGGTCTCCATCGGGTTAACCAGATGCCTTTCCATGAAATTTATACCCTCTAGCACACCATAGTGCTGCATCCCACTCTGGTTGTCTCGAACTTGCTTCCTCGCAGGTTCCTGAAAAGCACAAAAAACACACATAAGAGACATTCCTAAACCCAACCATTTACAAATCATGCACATAAATGCAATCATACCTCAAAAGAGTACTGCCCCCTTGGGACATCGGCACACTCCCGCCAGCTACATCCGTGCCTGCCTCATCCTCCCCCTCAGGCTCGATCCCAACATTGCCTTCAATCTCCTCCTCTTCCTCCTCTTCTTCCTCCTCCTCGGCATCCACAATACCTTTGAGCTGTCTTTTCTCCTCCTCTAGCCTTTGCACATTATGGTATTCAATCATATCATTCCTATGGATGCAGGGGCACAGGGTGAGTAGGCATTGTTGGTGCCACTCATAGGTGCCTAGAACGCTCGGAACAACCCGGCCATTCCCCTCGATATATTCGGCTTAGTTAGTTGTGGATGTAATCACTAGATAGGGCCACCATAATCCCCTAGGAGGATCGGCGAGCATCGGTCTATCGTGATTGGGATAAACCTCTAGCCCCGGACGCGCTCCCCTAAGTATTACTGCTGAGACAAGGGGCACTCCATGATAAACCGACTGTCATCCACTTCCCTCCTGACCCTTGCGACTTCCAGCCTATTCTCCACCCCATCAAATGGGTCCAGGATAAGCTGCACCAACAATCAACCAAAACAACCGATATAAATTCATAAATGATTTTTGTTTACTAAAGTTTTATTCTAAATGTGAAACAAGGACTAAATCAAAATATTGTGTACCGAGCTCAATCGCACACTCCTCAAGGCCTCCCTGTACTTCATGGGGTACTTGGCCTTCCCACCAATTCCACCGCACCAATGAGCAAGGAAATGGGAACCCGGCTGCACGGTCTTCTTGAACTCAATCGGCGAGAGGATCTAATGCTCAAAAGCCCAGGCCTACATAAGTAACAATTGATCATCTCAAAAACATCCTCAGTAAATGAGATATGCACAATCAAGTAAAATGCTTCCAAGAAGATATACCTGAAGTAGCAGATGGCAGAGGCGAAGGGCCTTCCCCTTCTTCTGAGCACCCATATCTAGCCTGTGGTACATCTGGGCCAAGATGGCCCTCGGCCAATTCTTCTTCCTAATGCCCGCCATATCCCCTATAGCAAATATCTGCCCATAGTCGATCTTGCTCCCTAAGATTGGGAAAATAGCACGGTGAGCAAGGAAATCATGAAGGAGTGGACGCAAGTGTCTCTCTCATCCTTAGGCACCACATCTGCCCTAGTCTAGTGTTGGTGCAGCTCACCATAAGATAGCCACCCTAAGACGGGCTTCAAACCAAACAACTCCTTCACTCGCCTCACCACGGGCCTCTCAATGTGATATTTATCCATATAGGAGTCAAAGTGAATGACCTCGTCCATCCAAGGGAGCCCGGTCATAGCTACAACATCGGAGGGTGTGATGGTCACTTCGCTAAATGAGAAGTGAAAGGTGTGAGTGGTTTCAGACCACCTCTCTGTAAGGGCTCTCATGGCCGGATGGGAGAGCTTGGGCATTAACATCAGTATGATTCAGGCTAAGTCCCTGAAACCTGTCTCATTGATAGCTAGCACAAGTTCGGGATCCTTTTCTAAAATATAGTGCCACCACTCACCGATGGTGTCCATGCCTCCGGTATAAGTTAGTCTGTGTGGCTACAAAAAATCAAAAGCAAAATAGAAAAGTCCCTATTTATTTTCTCATCACTGGAACCTGATGGAAGGCTACTGATGTCGCTTCTGCTTGAAGCAATGTCACCAGCGACATCACTCCATACCGCTGGTGGTATGGATGATGTCGCCGATAACATCACTTTAATCAGAAGTGACATCATGCCTCCCTAGGCCTTTTTGCAAGGCCTGATGCCACTAGCAACTTCGCTTATATCGCCGGCGATATCACAACCTGCGGGCAGAACCCGTTTTCCCCGAAAATTGCATTCATTGCACCAAAACCGCAAAAATCACAATCAATCAAACAATAAGCCTAAAAAATAGTTAAAATCAAGCCTAAAAAATCACAATTTTTAGCCTAAGGCCGAATCAAAACTCAACCCAAAAAGAAGAAATTCGAGTTTTGCAGGATTACCTGGATGTAGGAAAGATGTTTTTCCTTCTCAGGAGTTAGATTGGTGATGGGAGAATTGATCCCCGTACCCATACATCTTGGTCGTCTCCTTCAAGCCATAAGCAATAGGAACTGAGAGAATTTTCAGCCCCTCGACAGAGGAATCAAGCAGATTCTCCCTAGCCTTAGCAGATTTTCCCTTAAAAGCCTTGGCAATTCTCTTCATGGTTGGAATAGTAGAGAAAATCTGAAGATTTGGATAAGAATGGAGCAAAGAGTTATGGTTTTGCAGAATGAGGAAGAGAAAGGAGTTTTACTTCCTTTTAAACTGCCGTGTGGAATTTAAGGAGCTTTAATTTATCTAAAACTGCATAATTCATGCCGCTGGCGGCATCACTCTATACCACTAGTGACATCACCCATGCCGCTGGTGACATCACCTCCTTCAATTTGAATTTTGAATTTGTTTGACCAGTCAAGCCTGCCATATGGCATTTATGCCGCCGGTGTCATCACCTCCTTCAATTTGAATTTTGGACTTGTTTGACCAGTCAAAGCTGCCACGTGGCACTCATGCCACTGGCGGCATCATTCCATACCGCCAGCGACATCATCTATATCGCCAGCAATATGAGCTATCTCCATGCCTTTTTTCAGCCATCCTCGGTGAAATCTCGGTTCTAGCCCTGACATCCCAGAACTTGCACAAAACCATAATTATAAACCTAATACACTCATCCTATAGGCTACCAAGAGATTACAGCATGACCCTATACGTATCACCCTTCGGATTCACCCTAGAATGCCAACTAAAGGTCCCCGACATAGTCTCTGCACGTATCACCTTTCGGATTCACACCAGAACGCCAACTGAAGGTCCCGGCATGACCCTGTACATGTTGCCTTTGGGTTCACCTCTCCGTAAAGCATAAGTCAGACCAAGGGACAACCACTCTCCACAAAGCACAAGTCTGACCAAGGGACAACCACTCTATAAAGCACAAGTCCAACCAAGGGGCAACCAATTCACAAAGCATAAGTCTGACTAAGGGGCAACCAATCCATAAAGCACGAGTCCGACCAAGGGACAATCTCCCCACAAAGCACAAGTCCGACCAAGGGACAATCTCTTCACAAAGCACAAATTCGACTAAGGGGCAACCAATCCACAAAGCACAAGTCTGACCAAGGGACAATCTCCCCACAAAATTCAAGTCCGACCAAGGGACAATCTCTCCGCAAAGCATAAGCCTGACCAAGTAGTAACCACTCTGCAAAGCATAAGTCCAATCAAAGGGCAACCAATCCACAAAGCACAAGTCCGACCAAGGGACAATCTCCCCACAAAGCACAAGTCATACCAAGGGACAATCTCTCCATAAAGGATAAGTCCGACCAAGGGGCAACCAATCCCCACAAAGCACAAGTCCGACCAAGGGACAATCTCTTCGAAAAGCACAAGTCTGACTAAGGGGCAACCAATCCATAAAGCACAAGTCTGACCAAGGGACAATCTCTCCATAAAAGTCAAGTCCGACCAAGGGGCAATCTCTCTGCAAAGCATAAGCTCGACTAAGGGTCAACCACTCTGTAAAGCATAAGTCCAACCAAGGGGCAACCAATCCACAAAGCACAAGTTCGACCAAGGTACAATGTCCCCATAAAGCCCAAGTCTGACCAAGGGACAATCTCTCCACAAAGCACAAGTCCGACCAAGGGGCAACCAATCCATAAAGCATAAGTCTGACCAAGGGGCAACCTATTCACAAAGCATAAGTCTGACCAAGGGATAACCACTCCATAAAGCATAGGTCTGACCATGGGGCAATCTCTTCGTAAAACACGAGTCCGACCAAGGAACAAACAAGTCATCCATCAGGTATCATTCCTATCCCCTGCTCTTTCGTATGATCACACTGACATGTGGCAGTAGTGATCCCCCGAGGGGCAGCCTGTAAGTATGGGATTTTACAGTCCCTCTCGCGAGATGATGATGATGTGTACTCGATTTTAATGCCTCATAATAAAAGTTCTCTTTAGAATTTTTATTACCAATATAATATTCCTTCCAAATTTTATACTTGGTTCCAGTTCGGCGTAACCGATAATGCATCCGGTGGGAGCTTGAACCAATGATTTACACCCAAATTAAAGTAAATCTCTAAATACCCATTAAAATATCATCAAAATTCAAAAAAGATGCCTTTTAACCCACTTTTAACCACTTTTAGCAACTTTTTAGGCTTATGGGCCCGCTGCCTATTGGCTTGTCGAAGGCTGATTCCACTGGCGGCATCAGCCATGCCGCTGATGGCATCAATGATGTCGCTAGCAGCATCAGCCGTACTGCTGACAGCATCACCATGTTGCTGGCTGCATCACCCAAAATGGGCCCCTGCACAGACAGCTTTTCTTGCCACTTTCGGTGGAATTAGTCAAAAAGGTCTCGAAAACCACCCCATTTTGCCTATAAAAACACACCTTAGGCTTTGGGGAGAGGGGGGGAAAACCATCTAAGATTGGAAATATAATGTTAGAATGAGAAAATAGATTTTAGTGAGATAAGAATTAGATAAGGCAGGAAAAAGGATTCTAATCCATTTTTCCTTGTTTTTCTTCTTTGAACTCTCTGATTGTGAGCTTAAAATTAGTAGGTATTTTTGTTAAAATCAACTTAATAGGATTTAGAGACTTAGAACTCTTAAATTTTACCACTAAATCATCATTATAAGCTCCTCGGAGGTGTTTGTTTTTGGTTCACGAAGAGGTGGATTCACGACCCCGAGGTAAAAATTCTGAGTCTTATAGCTCTTTAGCATTGATATTATTGATTTATGCTGATTCTTGTTAATTTGTGCTCATTTTTGGGTTTTTGGTAATTTTTTACTATTGCCTGCTGATGCTACAAGAAATTGAGGTTGCCAGAGACATGTGATGTCATCGGCGGTATCACCCATATCGCTAGAGACATCACTGATACCGCTGGTGGCATCACATTCCCCAGAGACCTCACTTTCTTATGGGACCTTTTCTTTATGGTACTCAGAAAGCCATGTAGCCTGCCTGCATACTGATGCATCTAGCGACATGATTGATGTTACCAGCGGCATCAGCCACGTCGCCAGTGACATCAACCATGTCATCGACGGCATCAGTTGTATCGTCGGCGGCATGACTTTCTCGATAGGTATTTTTATTTCATTCATTTTTGACCTAGTTTATTTTCTGGAACTAGAATACATAGTGCAACGATGGTGGTCCAAAACCTTCTAAAAATAGACCCCACCCCATAACATGTGGCATTTTCACTAAAAATCCTGCTAAAACAATGATCGAGTCTAAAATTTGGTTAAAAATAGAATTTTCCTGCAATCG
Organism: Euphorbia pulcherrima; assembly: GCA_947683365.1. Lineage (NCBI taxonomy): Eukaryota > Viridiplantae > Streptophyta > Magnoliopsida > Malpighiales > Euphorbiaceae > Euphorbia > Euphorbia pulcherrima. Next base: position 49,638,741 of record CANTUS010000001.1, on the reverse strand, counting down.
CCATTCAAATCTCATTTTAGCCATCCAACCGGGCTTTATAATATTGTAAATAAAATATGCCATGCTCACGCTAACTTGGGTCTTGTTTGGTTTGTTAACTATATATAGTTCGTGAGATATCTCGTACGACATACCGTATCTGTGCTAACCGTCTTCTGCAGGTAGAAGTATGTTAGACCTTCGGGTATTTCATTTATCGCATAGAAAAATGTATATGATTTAGAAGCCTTGTAATAATTTTATTTTCCGCACTTTTTTTTGGATAACTGTAATAACTTATTCATCACTTTAATTGCTTGATAAATGCCAAAACAACACAATAATCGAAAACATAAATAAATAGGATGGATTAAACCGATTAAGAAAGAATGAAGTATCTTAACTTGGCCTAATGAAAAATAGATAATATCATCTGAACTCGGAATCTCTACTTAAGGTATGGTCCAACCACCCGGTGGGAAAATCATACCATAAATTTCCTAGTTGAGCTGAACCAGGTGGCGACTCTGTTTTAAGTACAGGATTTTGATCTCGTATCTTTTGATCATTAAAATATGCAAAACCATTTTCCAATCACATCACTCATGCATCCCCTATTATTTTAAAGAGGCCGGTCCACCGGCCCGGCTTCGCAGCCACCGTGTAGAACGTCGTCCGCTCACAGTCCCATTCCGCTCTTTCCGCTCGCCTTCATACTTTATCTTTTGAGTAGGTATACCCAATAGCTTCCTTGATTTATTTTAATCACTATATCTACTATAATTGTTGTACTAATGCTTGGTCCCTCTTTCTCCTCAAAGATTAAGACGCAGCCTTGGGTCATGCTCTTCAGTGGCTAGAGTTTATGAGATTGGCTAGGGAATTTGTAAACACCTAGCTGATTATAGAGACTCCCTTCTCCTTGGAGTGGTACCTTGGAGAGCACATACAGAATTGGCATCTTCCTCCCAAGTCATATTCTATTCCTCCTAAGGTGCCCTAGTGGATTTTTTGGCCACATAGCTCACCTGACTTTGAGCGACTAGCCTCCGATGGCTTAACCAGCGCCTTCTCGTAGTGGGTTAGGGGGTATAAGGAGTTTTGCCATTCGCAGTTTCTTGGATGGCCAGAGACGGACCATGTTCCTTTTGAGCCTGAGCCAGACATCTACAACCCTTTAGAGGGTGATGCCCCTTCGAATTCTGCCCCTAGTGGTCAAGCTAGATAAGGTTTGCCAAGGACTATTCGGATGATAGTACCTTCTTTTTCATTGACTCAGGTTTCTTCCTTTTCTTTTCATTATCACGCTCAATTGGACTAATTTGCCCTTGCCTTGTTATCTTTGTAGGATTGCCAAGGTAGGAAAAGGCCTACGTCTACTTCCGATCATACGGGTAGTTCTTCGGCGTCATCTATCCTGCCTAAGAGTTTAGCAATGGTGGAGGGACATCAGGGGTTTCAGTATCAACCGCCCATGTCTCTAATGTACCGTTCTAACCTAAGTACTTATACGCTAATAAGCCTACCTTATCTGGATCCTGAGCATCCAGTGGCCTTCTATCCGTCCGATTCCACTCATGTGAGCCTTCCTTAATTTTTCTTCTTCTTCTTTTTATAGGATCTCATATTGTGATAGTTCTAACTCATTCTAATCTCTCATTCTTGCAGGTCCCTACTGCTGATAGCATCTCTGATTGGGGATATATCCAAGGATAGTAGCGGTTCATGATGAATCAAAATTCTGATATCACAGTACATTCATTATTTTATTATTTTAATGATGATGCATGGCATATTATGAAATGCATATGAATGATCTATGTTAAAATGTTGCAGCTTGAGATCTGACGGCTTCGAGGCTTATTGGGGATGCTCTAGATGGATGACCTGCAGCAGCAGCCACAGCAGGGATAAGGCAAACCTTCTAGATTCTTTCCTCAGGGGGTTACCCTCCTCCTCCATCGTCCTCTAAACCTAGCCACCCGAGTTCTAGTGGGCAGTAGATAGGCTTCCTTTATTTATGCCCCTTTTTTTTCTTTTTTTCTCTTTTTAGGCCATTTGTAGAGCCTTTTCTTGTATGAACACTTTTTTTTATTTATGAAAGATTTTTGCATTATTCTAGCACCTTGTGCTTTCTTATTATCCTGAGTTTTTTGACCCATTGATGAACCATTTTTAGTTGCAATGACTTGACAGGCGCCGACTGATTTATAACGAGACTTAAGGTCAGTCGTGGCTTTTAAGATAGTTAGGAACCTTTCTCCTGATGACCGATCTGGCTTCCACTCATTTTCTTACTCTTGCTAGGAGTCTTCCTTTGCGAGGTTCCTACTGTGGTTTGTAGTTTTGCCTTCCTGACTATCATTAATCAGACGTTAGATGGGAAATCTCCCAATGCAGTAAGTTTGGCTGAGACACTGATCTTTATGCATTCTTCCTGGAATGGGGCTAGAGTTACTACCAGGGGTAGCAGATTTCTCCTTCAGGTAAATTCCATTTTAGCTTTTCTTTTTGCACGAACTACCCTTTCGGGTTTTTAATTCATCAGGCTTGCCTTAATTTTTTCCTGGAATGCCTTTTCAGGTTTTTAATCCAGCAGGCTATCTTTTTTTCTTTTATTTTTTTCTTCTTTTTCTTTTGCTTATATATTTTTTTATGCTTTTGTGTTGCTTTTGTAGCTTTGGCTTTGGGACAAGCTTTCTGTATTATTTGTCCCTACAAGCATGGATTATTATTTGAAGTCCTATTGGGCATAGGGTTCCGTAGTTCGTATCGGCAACTGCCTTTATAGAGATTTTACTGTTAAGGAGTGGGTTGAATTTATGGGGTATTGAGCTACCAAGGATATCTGTTGGGTTTGCCCTTGGTGTGGAATCACGCATGTGACTACTGACATTGGTAAAGATGGCGTAGCCCTCATTGGCCTTTCTAAGATTATCACCTACTCTCATAGTCGCTTGTGCAGGCAGTATAGTCGCCCTCAGGGGTTCTTGACTTCCTTATGTACCCTGATTGGCTCTGAGCTTTCTTATACTTGAGTTTATCATCATGACGTGAGGTGGATTGGCCACTCTAGGGTAGAGATGAACTATTTTATGCCTTTTAGCATCCATCCCTCTGAGGTGTATCGGGTTTGGGTTGCGAGTACTCGTTGGCTTCCTACCCTTGGAGAGAGGCTCATCGAGATGTAGAGACTCCATAGTTTCCTTGGAGGTCATTGAGCTTATCATCATGTATCTTTCATTCCCATGCAAAAATAAAGGCTTCAGGCCTTGTTGTTTGCCTTTGTCATTTTCATTTCCTATTTGTAATGCATTTTATGTGTAATAAAGGTGAAAAGATGCTATTTGAATGCGTGTTTTATTTAAACAATTCACAGTCTTCATTTAATGCACTCATGGAGTATATTTAACATAAACATGTTACTATAAAAGATATCATTTAAATAGAAAGGACAAATGGTATTTATTCCCAAGAAGTGCCCACCGCCACCTAAGGTTCTGAACTGATTTTACCTAAGGCTTCACTCTTTTATTTTAGGGTCTTAATTTTTGCTTGAGAGCCCTCACTAGCTCTTGACAGGCCTTTATACTTTTCCTTTTTTTCTTTTTTTTCTTTTTTTTACATGAGATAGCGCTTCAGCTTGTCACGATTTACTGGATTCACAAATTCATTGTCATCCAGATCTGAGATTTTTATTGCCCCTTCACTGAGAGTCTTTCTTACTACGTACGGCCCTTCCCAGTTCGGTTGAAACTTTTCTCAAGCATCTAGTGTTTTACAAGATTACTTTAAGACCATATTGCCCACTTTCAGGTGTTGATCGTGCCCCTTGACCTTATGATTGTAGGCCCTTATTATGCATTATTGGTACAACTGCAGATTCTCTAATGCAGTTAATCATTTCTCATCGATCAAAGTCAGTTCTTCATGCCTCACCTTTGCCCATTCATCTTCAGGCAGTCTTACTTTAAGAGCTATGCTCAAAGATTCAATCTCTATTTTAACGAGTAATACTGCCTCTATCTCGTAGATAAGAGAAAAATGAGTTTAACCTGTAGGAGTCTTGACACTGGTCCTATATCCCCACAAGGCATTGGGCAAATGATCATCTTAATCTCAATAGTTAGAGATCATCTTGGAGAGGAATTTCTCCATCGCATTATTAGCCGCTTCTATAGCTCCGTTGGCTTGAGGTCGATAGGATGAAAAGCGATGATGCTCGATTTCGTGCTTCTTAATAAGATCGGTTGTTTCCCCTTGGAATTACACACCATTGTCACTTATTATATGATGAGGAATGCCATATCTGGCAAAGATATGTCGCTGAATAAATCAGGCCATTTTCTTAGTCGTGATGCTTGTGTATGATTCTACTTCAACCTAGTTGGAAAAGTAATTAACGGCCACTATAATGAAGCGATGGTCATTATTCAAAGACGGTCTTATCTCTTCAATGATATTGATGCCCCAGGCTGAGGATGGCAGGGGCGTTGTCAAGTTTTACAATGCTATCGGGGCAAGTGGCTCACATCTCTATAGATCTGACAAGCTTAGCAAGTCTTCACTTCTTAAATTCAGTTAGCTAGTATGGTTAGCAAAAAGTATCCCATTTTTAGGATTTTATTCGCCATCATGATGCCATTCATGTGTGACCTTAGTCTCCTGAATGTACCTCTTTAATCACCTTTTCAGGTTCTTATTAGGTCAGGCACTTCAACAGTAGGCCATTAGAGGACCTCTTGAATAGATCTCCTTTCATTAGGAAAAATTGTATAGCGATCTTCCATACCATAATTCTGTCGGAATCTATAGCCTCGGCCGAGAATTCACCATTTTCGAGGAACTTGACGATGTCGAAGTACCAGGGTTATTCCTTATCTATGGTGTCATTTATCGCACGGACGTAGTATAGAAATTGAGTCATTTCCATAATAAGGGGTTTTATTGACTGCTTTTGGGGCCCTTTCCACATGAAGGCCAAAGTGGCCAATGCATCTGTCATTTAGTTCTCTTCCTAGGACATATGACAAAACTCACATTCGCTGAACGTCACGGATTTTCTCCATATAGCCTCTAGGTAAGATCTAAGGGATTCCTCCTTTAGTTCCCAGTCCCCTGTGACATGTTTAATGACCAATACTAAATCACCGATAATTTTTACTTTATCCGCTCTAAAAGTGACTAGGGCAAACATTCCCAATAGACAGGCTTTATATTCTTCCCTGTTATTCGTGGTGAGAAATTCTAATCATTTTGATAGAGGTATGAGTGCTCCATCTAGCGTAATGATGATGACTCCCAAGCCAGCCCCTCGCTTGTTGACGGCGCCATTAAAGAACATGGTCCATTTTCTAGAATTTTGTGTAGCCATTGCAAAGCATTGATCAGGGAATTCCATATTCTCCTATTCCCCTTTATCAAGTGGTTAGTTTGCTAGGAATTCGGCCACTGCCCTTCCCTTTATGGTCTTCTTAGTGAAATATTCAATATCAAATTCTAATAGTAATAAGAGCCACCTTGCCGATTTTTTTGTTAGCGAAGGAGCCTGACATATATACTTCATTGGATCCACTTTTGCGACTGCTTAAATTCTATAAGATTAGAAGTAATGTCTGAGTTTCTTAGTGAGCTAGACCATGGCGGCACAATTTTTCTTCACAATGGTGTATCGAGTCTCGTATTCTAGCAATTTCTTATTGAGGTAATAAACTATGTGCTCCTTCTTATCTTCGTGCTCCTGAACCAACATGGCTCCCACAGATGTCTCCTCTGTTTCTAAATAGAGAATGAGCGGCTTCCCTAGAATCAATGCCCCCCTTGGTCATCTTTTAATAGCCAGGTGCATTCATTAGTGCGATGCCCCTTGGTTACATAATAGGCATAAAAGTTATGTTTGTTTGCCACGGTAGGTGGAATGAATGGTTTGATGCTCTAAAGGTGGTCGAACTTCCTCAGCTTGGTGAATATTTGTGATAACGACTCCACCTATGGGGAGATAGACTGATGAGTCTGCACCTGAGTGGATGCTATAACTTTGGATGGAGATTTTGAGGAGTCAGGGCCGCCTTGTTTGGACGATCCGCCTTTTTCCCAATATTTGGGCTTAGTGTGAGCCTGCTGCTCTTGTTTCTTCATCCAGTCTTCTTCATCGTACTTCTCTAGCCTTTTGGCAGTGTCTACCAAATCATTACAGGTATTAAACCTTTTCATATTTATGTCATCTCGGTACCTCTGGTTGGATCCTTTGACGAGCTTCACTATTAAGGCCTCTTGGTTAGGTGCCCCAGTCATAGGTACGCGAACAGCCATCCATCTCAAGTAATATTCCTCAAAGGACTCCTCTGGGCGTTGTTTGACCCTTTTAAGATCTTGCAAAGTATTTTTGACCTTTAGATTGAAAGTGTAGTTCTCCATAAATGCAGAACATAGCTTTTTCCAATAACATTTCACATCCGTTGGCATCCTCATGTACCATTCAGAAGCTAGTCTATGTAGAGTGGCTTAAAACAGGTTAACTATATAACCTTAGGGATGTTCATGCTAGTCATGATCTGGAGATAACTCTCAACATGCGTATAAGGAGACCCAGTGCTAGTATATGGAGCTATATAAGGCATCACAAAGTTGGCTAGGAGGGCTTCAGATTCCTCCGGCGAGAACCAGTCAATGTCTACATATTGCCCGATAGAGGGACCAACAGACTTGTCTATTCTTGGGGACAGCTTTTCCATCTTTTCCATCTTTTCCTTAAATATCGCTATCTCTGCCTCTTGTTCTTGGGCTTTTTGAGCATTAGAAGTGCTCAGCCTTTCCCAAACATAACAGAATTCTAGAGCGTTAAGAATCCTTCTAAGCGATTGTCCAACTGCATCATTATCTACCATCATTGTTTCAGGTTCTAGATCGGAGAAAAATCTGGCTAGAGATTCAACTGGTGGTGGGGGTCTGACTTTTGGGCTACTCGTAGTATGTCTTAACCTCCTTCTCTCTCGCTTCCAACCTGAAAATGCAAGGGATCAAGTGTTAGCAAGTGTATCGGGTGTGGCTCTAAGCCTTACTTACCTTGTTTATTAGAACTAATGAGTGAATGAATATATGAATGAATGAATGAATGAATGAATGAATGGATAAATATATACAAATTGCAGGGATTTGGGTGTATGCCAACAGTTCAGGGAATAATTGGCAAGGGTAGTCTGTAATATTTATGGAATACCACAGACATGCGGTCCTAAGGCCAGGGTTTTGAATTAAATCTGGTTTGACTCGATGGTCAAGGGTGAGTTGAGTCGCTGGTCACTCGGGGGTTCACTCTATAGTCGAGGGTGATTTGACTCACTAGTCACTCGAGAGTTGACTCGATGGTCTAAGGTGAGTTGACTTCCTGGTCACTCAGGATTTGACTCGGTGGTCAAAGGTGAGTTGACTCGCTAGTCACTTGAGGGTTGACTCAATGGTCAAACGTGAGTTGACTCGTTGGTCACTCGAGGGTTGACTCAGTGGTCTAAGGTGAGTTGACTCACTGACAAAAGGTCAGTTGACTTGCTGGTCACTTGAGGGTTCACTCGGTGGTCAAGGTGAGTTGACGCGCTGGTCACTCGGGGGTTGATTTGGTGGTCAAACGTGTTCCGGCTCACGGATTGAGCCAAGGTGGACTCACTGGTCTCAGTCATATTAGCTTCCGATAGTTTAGGAAATAAAATGGTATGTCACACACCAATTTCATGGCTGCACAAAGATATGGTTAGTTTTCACACAATCGTAATGTTTATGATGTCCGTTTTTTAGTTTATTTATATTTAATAAACCTGCACATGTGGCAAATGGTTAGATCATGACTACCACCCTTTGAACTCCATTTGGTTACTTCGCTTTAAAGCCAATGTGGGACTTAGCAAAGTTTGCTCGCGTGCACTCCTGGTTTTTATGTAAACCTATGGGGTAGTATCTATCTTTCATCTATATGCAGGTTTCGGTCTCAGGATTGGGTGCGATTGGGTATGCTGCGCTTTTATGTACCGAGTTCTAGTGGCCCTAAGCGAACCAAAGGAAACTTTTCCACATATAATATACTCGAGTAGTCTTGCCCTTAAGCGAGCAAGGCCCTTGTATATTACGCAAGGGGTGTGATCGGATCCATACCCCTCAAGCCCTAAGCGAACTTGGAGATACTTCACCAAAAGACACCTAAATTGGTTTAGGGGTAAAGAATGCAGATGCTATGTGTGAGCACTAGATTTTAACGATCCTTCTCATAAAATCATGATGAGAGCTATATGATGCAATGTCTTACAGGTATTGTCCATCAGAGGTGTTCCTATTGCTGCAGAGTTGAGTTTGGCCGAAGTTCGGAGACCTAGTCTGCCCTTAGGTACCCGTACGGGTTCTATCTAGTGATACGGATCCACTGTCAGACCCATACGAGTGATTACCTTTTATACGTATGGAGGGGACCCGTACGGGTACCCTTGTACTCGTATACGATCTGATTGCCTAATTAGCCTCTTTTGGAAGTAATCTCTTACCTTTTTCGGGAAAAGGCAGATCTTGAATGCAGTTTATTGCATTCAGACCTGACTCTCACCATATAAATAGGGCCTTTTCTCGTCATTTCATAACACACAATTTATAGGAGAAACAAACTATAGAAAAATTATAGTGAAGTTCTACCAATTTCTATAGGTACAGAAAAAGGTATAGTGGAGGTATGGGAGGTATAAAATAGGGAGAAAACTCATTCCTTGAGGTTTTGTCCACATTTTATTCATTCCTAACTTTATTTATTAGGATTTAGGGGAGGTTCTGTCCACACAAATACTCACCTAAATAGTCCTATTTCACCACCTACTTTGGACGGACTCTCTCAACAGTAAAGGGATCACCTCAAACTGGATTCACTCCGCAAAGGTAACACTCCTGAGTTTCAAAGAGACTCACATTTTAGTTATTTCATTATTGTTATTTCCTGCCTCCTCTATCATTTTTTCTCTTTTTATTTCTTGTTTCGGGTCAGGTCTTAACCCGTATGAGCCTTGTTGGCACCTTGTATCTTCGAGATATTAAATTGGTGCGCCATACTCATACGGAGGGAAATCCCTTTTTATTTTATATTTCTACCATTAATCTATTAATCTATATGTTAAACTGAACAAAGTTTCTGCCTGGACCAGACAGGATACTATACCCCTACCGATCCTCCCTGGTTATCGTACGGGTCAATACAGAACTCATTTTAATTTGGTTAAAATCAATCCAACTCACCATATGCCATGCAATCATTTTCACTAATAATCCGGTAAATCAACCCACAAGAGTTAAAATGTGTTTTCATAACAACAAATGCGTTGAAGACCCATTATTTTATTCTGATCCTAGAAGCTGCCTGGGCACTATCGATCGTAAAACCGCCACACTAACATAATCACATTTTTCCTAATGAAATGCTGACTTATAACGTGCCATAAACAATGCTAATCTTTATGGATGCAGGGGAATTTATTTTTATTTTATTTTATAACTTAGAACAAATGTATAGGTTCTCTTGCAATTCCTTCATTTTCCTCCGATTGTAATTTTTATTCCCCTATTTATTGTTTGTGTTTTATTGTAATATGTAAATGCATGTAACGAGTGTGAAAGAGTATAGAAATAGGATTTTTGTGATAATTCCCCAAATGCTGAAAACAAAAACGGTTTTACGCGGTGAATGTAATTTTGAATCAACTAAATGAGAAATAAGTGACTCATCTGATACCCGAATCTCTGATCCAATAGGTATAAGTCTCCCTCCCAGAGGGAATCGTACCAAAACTCTTTCCCAAGTAGACAACTAAATGAGGAATAAGTGACTCATCTGATACCCGAATCTCTTTCCCAACTAAATGAGAAATAAGTGACTCATCCGATACCCGAATCTCTAATCCAATAGGTATGTCTCTCGCCTGGAGGGAACCGTGCCAAAACTCCTTCCCAAGTAGACAACTTGGGTGGCGACTCTATCATTTGTATCGAGATTTGGGTCTCGATTCTTTTATTCATTAAATTTGGCTTATTGTGCAAACTTGAACAAAAAATGTTTTGTCACGCCTAAATCCAACCAACCCCAGTGGGCCCCACCTCTCACACAAGCGCCAAAGGAAACCCACACATCATTGACACCTCACAATGGCGACTCTACTGGGGACATACTCTTTTAACTTGCAAATTTTAGGTTTGTTTTAAAAGCTTAAAAGATTAAGATGAGCATCAAAAATCATTTACTTGATTCAACCCCGTTTTCTTTTTCATCAATTAGGAAAATTAACACACTCTATCTTCTCATCTCCTTCTCTCTTTAGTTAGATGTGCTCTTCTTCTAGCACTAGCTTAAGGTGCCCTATTATTTTAGTAGCACTCGCGAAAGTGTCACCCATGCCTGCTAGGAATTAGGGACACTCTAGTGGGTGGAGCACTCATTGCCATCTCCCTCCAAAAGAGGCTTGATGCAATGGGAACCTTCTACATCAAACTTTTGATATGTCCTTATGCCATTCTTATCAAAAGCTTAGAATTTTACCTTCTAGGTACCCTAATTTCTATATGAGATTACACTAAGGAAGAATACCCTCAAACTCGGTAGGAGAAATAAGGACGGAATCGATCGCTTCACATGTGTTGTGTAACATTCCCCTGCAATTAACCCAGCCATGCATCATTGTAATTTGTGCATGCATAATGCATCCCATACATGTATAGATCTTTTGGTTATCACCTCAGCCAAAGCTCAAATGGTTGAAACTTGGTGATGTTTTCAGGTCCGTTTGATTCAAATTCTGGCTCCTCCTCCTCCTCCTCTACTAGCTCAGTTAAGGGTTGCTCCACTTCCATCTATGGGGATTTCATCCAACAATCAGTTTAGTCCAGCTAATCTTTCTGTCTACCATCCTAAGGAAATGTCTTGTATCCTAACTCTAGAGGGCCAGATTGATGTTGAGGTTAAGGATGTTGCTACTGGTGAGGAGGCAAATGCATCGAGGGCCGAAGTTAGGTCGAAGATCGTAAATGTCATCTCACAATACTTAGGAAGTTATCAATTCTTGGACCGAATGAATGATAAGATGTCGGCATCTATTAGGGCAATCATGGTTGAAGAGAGAATGGTCAATGCTCCTCATAGCGCACCTATTAATGCTCCAACAGTGAATGCAGTGATTAGTGAGCAAGTATCGAGGGTGACTCATAATCCATTCACTCAGTTTCAGTTGCCACCTATATGGACTCATGGGGATTGTTCCATTTAGTTTGGTTAGTTGGGTTTTGTGGATCCATTTAGTTTAGTTAGCCAGTCATTTCAGTTAGTGGGTACAGTGGTTCCACCAGCCGTCAGCTAGTTTGCTCAGCCTAGTCAGGGGTTTGTACCACCTCCATTTCAATTTGGGGCATCAGGCCCAACCCCTAAGTTTGTGGTCACATCTAAGGGGATAACCTTTCCTCCATCAATAGGTTTACCCTTAGGTGCGGTTACTCAATCAGAGGGGTTATCCTTGTCCGTGGAATTGCGTGATCTTCTTCAAAAATTACTAGCTGCCAATCCCAGTTCTTAGCCATCGTCACTATCAATTCAAACCACTAAAGAGGAGGATTGGGTCCCTAAAAACTTTAGTATGCCTAGCATAGCAAAGTATAAGGGAACTGGTCCACCTCAATCTTACATCGACACCTATCAGAGGGTTATGAGAATTAAAAAGTTAAGTGATAAGGTCCTAGCCAAAATGTTCCCTTGCACCCTAGAAGGTCTTGCTATCGAATGGTACAATACTTTATCAAATGAGGTGATCGAAAATTGGAAATCTTTGTCTGAAGCTTTCATTAAGCAGTATGGTTTCAATGCCACCATTAAAACTACCATATAAAATTTGGAGGCAATCAAGCAGGCCCCCTTTGAGAAATTCAAGCCCTATTTTGAAAGGTGGATGGCCACTCAGGTTTTGTTGAAAGATAGGCTAAGTCTCCCTAAAATGATCATGAAGTTGATGGACGGTGCCCTGCCCGCTTATCGTTAGGTTTTTGGTATGGATAAATTCTCTAGCTATGTTGAGGTCTTTGAAAAACCTAAGAAATGGGAAATAATCAAGGAATTGGAGAAGGCGAGTGTGCCGGCCAAACCTTGGTTCAAAAAGAACAACCCTTCAGCCCTAGCCCAGGCTTCTAAGTCAAATTCTGGCTCCGATCCTATAGCAGCGGTGGTGCAAGAAGAAGTAGCTTTAGTCTGTACCATCGAAGATGGCATTTCCCTTTGGAAAGCATCTGTGCTTGCCATCTTCATTAATTTAAGGGCACTTGGTTTTCTTCAGAGTATCAAGCCTTATGTCCCGCCTAAACCTAAAGATAGGGATCATTTTTGTGCTTATCACGTAAGCAAAGGTCATCGTATTGGTTCCTATAGAGATTTGCTTGAGGCTATTCGTGGTTTGATTAAGGAAAAGAAAATTCATAAACTTGAGCTTAAGCCTAGCACCATGTATAACCCCCCGCCAAATTTTGAGAAGCAGGTTATAGCTGTCAAGTCAGGGTTACCCTCCTACCATGTCTTCAATAAGATCTCGCAAGCTAATCATATGGTTCACTCAGTTGTGGCTTTACCTGATCAATCAGTCCCCATTGACATTGATGCATTTGAGTTCGAAGGAATTCATGATGAGGAGACCATGTTAGTTCAACCACAGCCAATTAATATTGATGCTTATGTATTGGAGAGTGATAAGCTCAAAAGACCCCCCTTATTGGTGGAAACTTTCGAAGGGAGAAGTTATGTGAAAATGGGGTATCGCATGTTACCTGAAGTGGAAGGATTCCTCCTAATCCTCTCCCAAAAAGAAGAAGAGGCATAGATGTGGATATCTAGGCCATTCTAAATATCAATTAGGGTTCAATCTTCATGCCTGCTATTAGACCTCAAACCCCGGTCGGTACTAAAAAGAATGTAACCCCTCTTATCCAGCAGTTGCAAGTTACCCCTGCTAAGTACAGCATTTGGCAGCTTCTTATTGACTCTAAAGATCATTGCAAAGGTCTGATAGAAAAATTATTAAGCATGGAGGCTTCTCCTTCCACAACTTTGGTTGAAGTGGTTTTCGTAATGAGGGGATCTCCTCCCGATCAAGTTGAACCCATAAAGTTCTATTCGTCAGACCTCCCAGCCGAAGAGAATAAGCATAACAAGGCACTTTTCATTGAGTTGCAAATCTTTAATCGTTCAATCCCATGTGTTATAGTGGATAATGGTTCCGCCCTCAATCTCTACCCTGCTAAGATCCTTCCTAACCTAGGGCTAGATGAATCCATGTTGGAAAAATCCAATATCGTTATATAGGCCTATGATGATACGAAGAGGAGTGTCATTGGGGTTTTTGAAGCTAAAGTTACAGTTGGGGGAGTGAAATCCAAAGTCTTATTCACTATTCTAGATATTCTCGTTACCTACTCATTATTATTGGGTCAACCTTGGCTCCATGCTTTGGGAGCCATCCCTTCCACAGTCCATCAGAAAGTCAATCTTATTCACAATGGCAAGCTAGTGACCATTGAAGCTGATGAACCATCTGTTATAATAGCTATAGCTATGGAGGCTGAAGAAAAAGAATCTAGGGTGGTCGTAGCTCACCAGGGTACAAATTTTTTAATTAGGAGGTATATATCGATTAAAATCAAAAAGATCATGATGAAGCAAGGTTATGTGAAAGGTAAGGGCGTCGGAAAGAATCTCCAAGGTATGCTGGAACCTATTTTACCTCTTCCATGGCCATTCGGACTTAGTTTGGGGAATTGCTCAGGTGCTAAGAAATCTAAACCCTAATCCTGCCTCATGATAGGGGTTGAGGTCAATCAAAAGCTATTCACGGGTGAGGAAGAACCTATTGAGGTAGGGGGCAAAAGGGTCCATGGTTTTGAGATCTTCAATGATGTATATGATTTCAAGAAAGGCTACATGATTGAAACCTCAGTTTCTATGGAAGTATGTGGGAATGCTGAAGATGATGAAATGAAAGAAGCAATTGAATACATCACTAAGGCGCTAGAGGTACTTATGAGAAAGGATTGGCAGGGAAGTGAGAAGGGAAATCCCATCAGCAAGGCTATCAAAAATTTAGCAAGAGCAGTAGCCAAAGAAGCACATGCAAGCCTACACATCGGAGCTACTAATTCAGCTGTCAATATTGCCAAAGCTGAAGGCCTTCCGCCTGTGGAGGATGATTCAAATGATGTAATTTTTAATGTTGTAAATATTTTTGATCCAAACAATGCCGCTTATAAGGAATATCATGGATAAGTTGTAACATCAGTACTTTTTAGCATGTCATAAATAAATTTATGCATCTCTCATTCACATTTCATTCGAGTATTTCATTCTAATTATACCATGCACTCATAACAACAACATTCTTAAAAATATCATCATATTCATTAATGAAATTAACTTTTAAAACATCACAACGGTATAAATATCCAATGGTTAAAACCTATCGATAAAAGAGAGATAATAAATGTGCTTAGCAAATATGATAACAATAAGTCTTAGTCCATTTTTCTTCATGAAGGGGGAAAAAGGTACAAGGGTATACGTAGTCAAGAAAGAAGACCAAGAAGACTCATGAGAGCATCAACAGCAGGCTAGCTCTGGTTATGAAAAATAGAAAGCACATGTTGGGTCACAAAAGATGCCCAAAATCCTTCAGAAGCTCTAAAGGGAAGCTGATCATTAATAAATCCAGAAGGTTTTAACCAACAGTGGCTACTTATAGGGACTGGGCTGATAAACTTCCTTTTGTGCTTTAGGGGTATAGAATTAGTATAAGAACTCCCACCGATCAGACGCCATTCTCCTTGGTAAATGGAATGGATGTTGTACCACCAATTGAAATGGAAGTAAGATCTCTAAGAGTGGCACTTGAAGCTCAGTTAAAAGAGTCAGACTAGGCAAGGGCTAGGTACGAGTAGTTAAATGCAATATATGAAAAGTGGCTCAAAGCACTTGACCACCTACGGATGTACGAATAACACATGGCTCGAGCTTACAATAACAAAGCCAGGTACCCCAAACACCCTCTGAAAGTGGGTGATCTGGTTCTCAAACAGCTACGCCAAGTCAACACTGATGCTAGGGGCAAGTTCAAGCCTAATTGGGAAGGACCATTTATAATAAAGAAAGTCCTGGGAAAAAGAGAAATCAAGCTTATGGATATGGATGGAAATGAGTTCGTGAATCCAGTAAATCAAGATAGGCTTCGTGAATCCAGTAAATCAAGATAGGCTTAAGCGTTATCATGTTTAGGTTAAAAGAATTAAATCATAAAAAAGCAGCACAAAGAATAAAAGAAATAAAGAATAAATCACCCGGCCAGCGGTCCTCTACTGCTCAGGCAAAAATTAGGGTGCAGCCTGCTGATCGGTATTCCACAAACCGGTCAGGCAAAAATTAGGGCACTCCAACGAAAATAAAGCTCGCTAAGCTGAAAACCCAAAAAGGGCGACTTAGGCAAAAGTTAGGGCATCGAGAGAAAAATGCCAGTTGCCTTCTGGAAAACATGTAAAAGACCAGTGGGCAGTAGGGGTTAGCCATTGGAAATTGTTACTATTGCCTATCTACTCAAATTAATCTCATCAATGAACATGTTATGATTTTGCTAAGAATCTTGGTCTTATGAATGCATGCATCTCTTTAGGTGAAATAATCGTAGGTGTGTGAACATCAATTTTTCTCTACATGTTGAACATCATTGTTATTTCTTTCATTATACATGTAATCTAACAAAAATAAAAGTTCCAAAGAAATCAGGCATATGTAAATTTAGAAAAAGTCTGCTGGATTGAGCCGCCAAGGACAATCCACGTAAAAATTAAGACAGTCTGCTGGATTTAAAACCTAAAAAGGCAGTCCAGGAAAAAGTTAAGACAGAACAAAAGAAAAGCCAGTGGGATTGAAAACCTGAAAGGGTGGTCTCGACAAAAAAAATTAAGGTGAAGAGTAAAGAAAAAGCTTACTAGGGTGAAAACCTGAAAGGGCGGTCTAGGCTAAAGTTAAAGCTAAAAAGAAAAAGTCCGCTGGACTGAGCCGCCAAGGATAGTTCAGGAAAAAATTAGGACAAGAAGAAATAAAAATAAATGTTCGATAGGTCAACTCACATCAAATGGCCTATGCAAAAGTTAGAACATCACTCGGCCCCCTCACTACAAAATCACTGGATAAAATACGATTTTACAAAGCAGCAATACTCAATGATCTTAGTTTACAAAAAATCCACATGCATGAAATTTAAATCTCAAAAGTATCAATCCAAATTTTACATCCAAAACAAGCCGTGTAGGGCCCAAAAGGCACCAACAGTTCAAAAAGTAGTTATAATCTAAGCTATCATGGGATCCTGTCCCTAGCGACCCCTCGGCATCTGATCCTGAGTATCCTCCAGCAGATAATCCACATCTATAGTCATATGATCCTCAGCCTCACTAGTATCAATAGTTGGCTAGACGGGGCCCCTAGTCTCTAAGGTCCCTACCGCAGCCCCAGCAGCATCAACCCCCTCAACAGACTGATCTCCACCCCTCTGAGCCACTCGGTATGCAGAAAGATCATCCTCAGACTCATCATCAGAAGGACCCTATGTCTACCTATCCACAGTCATCCTCGCTAACTGACCCCTCAATATCTTAATCTCAGCCCTTGCCTGAACGGTCTCGGCCCTAGCATGGTCAGCCTCAGTGGTAGCTGCCCGCAGCTGCTCCTCTAAGAACCTGGGGCTCTCCTCCAAAGTATCCAAGTCCCGAGCGGACTTGCTGTGCTCCATGGCCAGTAGGGACTGCAATAGAAATCATAAAATCAGTGCACATATATAAATGCCATAGCCTGCATGCATAGTTTGTTAAATTTTGCAGAAAAAAAGGAACTTACCAAAGCTAAGGGATCCTAGGCCAGTAGCAAGTCCTGTATAGAGAAAATTAGCCCCTGGCAATCCTCTCGACCTGAGAGATGGTCACGTAAAAGGAAAATGTCACATCAGAATAGTACATTCTAAGCAATCATAGTAGTGGATAAAGATTAAGGCAAGGGATTCCTTATATGAGTAGAGCTGAAAGGAGTGAAATCGATAGGCTGGACCGACTCTTTGAGCTCCTTGACAACTCACTTCCTCGAATGATTGAGGAGCCGAAAGAATGTATCCAGCTCAGCTCGAAGGATCCCCTCTCTCACAGACCCAGAAGTGCGAGACCGCTTTGTCAGCAGCTCAGGGGCAGCGACAGCAGCAGCAGTCTCTTCCGCATGGAAGTGGAAGGCTATAGCAATAAAGGATCATACTCAAAATCCTAAATAATTTTAAGAAATAGTAAGATATTCACAAAGGTTAAGTTAAGAAGATACCGAAGAATAAGGGGTAGCAGACCTAGCCGACCCTTTGGCACCCCAAACTATGGATGGCCCCCAACGGTCGCCACTCGGTCCACCCTCCTCATCATTGTCATCATCATCATCCTCACTGCCACTCCAATAAAACTCAAGTGGCTCATCCTCATGGTGAATCCTCTTGCATGGAGGAAGTAATGAGGAATCGATAAACTCGGTACAAGAGCCCTCTACATACAGCATACGAGCCTCGTCACCTAATAGTTACAGCCCCTAGTCGGACCCCGATATGAGATGAGGCTAGAAGATACCCGTTGGGATCGAGGGAGGGATTAGTCTCTCCACCATGGCACCGGTCCTCCACCCTTGGACTCGCTCACCAAAATACCACTCATAGGAGAGTGGTGACTCCAAGACGAAGCGGCGGTCATCCACGCCAGCCTACATCTTCTCAATATCTCTGTACATATCCATCATCTCCAACGAGTCTCGGATGACCTATAAAAAATAAATGCAATGTGAGTATCACAACCTCGTAAATACAATTTCGACTAATGGTTCGTTGAAATGTAAAATATAGGTTTAATAGGGAAGAAGTTTACCCGATTTGAATGCAGCTGGCATAAGAACTCTCGGTACTACACTGTAGTCAAGGGCTAGCCCTGCCAGAGCCCCATCCACCTGGAAATGATATGCGGTGTCTCAAGCTGCAGGGGCAAACTTGGCTTGGGGATAAACAGGTGCTTAAAGGCCCAGATCTGTAAAATAACCAGTCACAGTACAATTTAAATGAAGGGTTAAAGCACAAGAGATCAGTTTGTAGTTTACCAGTAGTATAAAGTGGCAGAACTTGAGCTCAGACTACT
This sequence comes from Euphorbia pulcherrima, assembly GCA_947683365.1. Taxonomy (NCBI): domain Eukaryota; kingdom Viridiplantae; phylum Streptophyta; class Magnoliopsida; order Malpighiales; family Euphorbiaceae; genus Euphorbia; species Euphorbia pulcherrima. The sequence continues at coordinate 49,620,516 of CANTUS010000001.1, read as the reverse complement.
CACCCCGAACTCCGATGTCCAGTCCATAATAGAGCTGTGCTAGAATGGCTTAGCACTAGTTCTTGCCTATCACTAGTTACATATATCAGGCTCTATTCCAAGGTCTAAACACCCTAAATCATGCCAAAAATTGAGAAATTCTCAAAAAAAACTCAAAAATGGAAAATGACGAATTAGGGGAATTACCTGGAGTTTTTAGGCGTAGGTCTCAGGAGAAGGAATTAGGGGAACTTCGGAGACAGAAGTGAGCCCCATAAACGAGTCTCCTTCGTGAAAGGTATACCTGATGAAAACCGGGCACTCTCGAAGCCTTGAATCGCCCACCTGGGCAAATCCTCGAGTCTACGGGAATAGCGGCCAGTCTTTGGGATCTTTTTATACAACTTGATTAATTTGAGGCAGAAAATCATCGGAGATAGTAAAATAGGAAGATTTTGTGTAATGCGGGATATAAGGAGTCTTATTAGGATTTAAAACCCCCGTCGGGGACCTATATGGATCCCATCCCACCCGTACGGGTTCTACCTCTCAAGGATCCTACACGTATGGGTCCTGGCCCACCTATACGAGCCCTCTCTTGCCATCTAGGGGTAGATCCTTGAACCAGTATCTCAGAAAGCATTAGGAATTCATCCAGTCTGAGTTCGGGGCCAACCCCGCTCCTCCTCTACCCTATATTTCAGTTATATTCGAGGTAAGCCCCATGCTCACCTTAATCCTTGATTGAAGGGGCAAAAATATTTTTGTTCTCACCAAAGTCAATCAAGAATCAAGGTAAGCCATTTTCAAATTGATCACTAACCGGGAAAATTTTTATGTACAGGACCATTCTAGCATAGGAAGGACTTCCCTGGCAAAAGAAATTCACTTTACTCCCCAGTAGTGGAGTCAAGTCAAGGGGCAAACCCCCATCATGAATAACCCTAGGGGCACTCACCCTAGGGGCATTTCCAGTAGAGGAATCAGATCTCGAGGGCATCCCCCCACCAACCCAGGGGCACCCCACCATCCTCCACTAGTAAAATCAGTCAAGGGTCACGCCCCTATCATCAAAAACCCTAGGGGCACTCAATCTAGGGGCATTTACAGTAGAGGAATCAAATCCCAAGGGCAACCCCCTTATTCCCCAATAGTGGAATTAAGTCAAGGGGCATCCCCCTATCTCCCAGCAGTGGAACCATTCAATCTAGGGGTATCCCCTTATCGTTGAGCCCTCCAAGGGGCATTGGCACCCTTCCAAGGGGCATTCCATCCCAAAAGTAGTCGGGCTAAACCTGATATTTCTTGCACTTAGTTTTCAGTTTATTTCAGGGGTCACCCCCCATCCATACATCTTTATTTTTAATTGAAGGTAAAAAATATTTTTATTTTCATAAAAGTCAATTAAGAATAAAGACATGTCTATTTGGACAATGACTAACTCGGTGTTTGATTGTTGTCTCTTTTTAGGTTATTCAAATTCCGCAGTCAAGAGAGTCATCTGCTTTAAGAAAGGGATACCGGTCAGGAAAGTTGATCCACCTTAAGAAAGGGATACATCATCAGTCAGGAGAGTCATCTGCCTCAGGAAAAAAGATACGCCATCAGCACCAGGAGAGTCAATCTGTCTTAAGAAAGGGGTACATCATCAGTCATGAGAGTCAATCCGCCTTAGGAAAGGGATACATCATCAGTTAGGAGAGTCAATTCGCCATAGGAAAGGGATACACCATCAGTTAGGAAAGTCGATCTATCTTAAGAAAGGGATACGCCATCTTCCCCAATAGAGTCGCTAAGGATGCGCAGTAGCAAAGGAAAGTCATCCGCCTTAGGAAAGGGATATGCAGTAGCAAAGGAGAGTCATCCGCCTTATAAAAGGGATATGCAGTAGCAAAGGAAAGTCATCCACCACAGGAAAGGGATACGCACAAGTAAAGGAAAGTCATCCGCCTCATAAAAGGGATACGCAGTGGCAAAGGATACTTGTCTGCCTCAGGCAAAGGGGCACCCAGGGCAGGAGTAAGCCTCAAGGAAAGAACTCGCCCATGTAATCACCTCAGGTACAATTCCTAAACCCTCGCTCACATCGTGAGATTGTACAAATCCATATCTGTAGTGATCCTATGAGGGGCAGTCTATGAGCGCTGGATTTTAATGATCCTTCTAACAAAATGATGATGAGAGCTATATGATACAATGTCTTATAGGTGTTGTCCATCAGAGGTGTTCCTACTGTTGTAGAGTTGAGTTTGGCCAAAGTTCGGAGACCTAGTCTACCTTTAGGTACCCATATGGGTTCTATCTAGTGGTACGGATCCACTATTAGACCCATACGGGTGATTACCTTTCGTACATGTGGAGAGGACACGTACCATACAGGTGGGGCCCCACCCAAATGGGTCTTCTGATTGCCTAATCAACCTCTTTTGAAAGTAATCTCTTCCCTCTTTTGGGAAAAGGTAGGTCTTGAATACGGTTTATTGCATTCAGACCTGACTCTCACCCTATAAATAGGGCCTTTTCCCCTCATTTCATAACACACAATTTATAGGAGAAATAAACTATAGAAAAATTATAGTGAAGTTTTAGCAATTTCTATAGGTATAGTAGAGGTATATGAGGTATAAAATAGGGAGAACCCATTCCTTGAGGTTTTGTCCACATTTTATTCATTCCTAACCTAGTTTATTAGGATTTAGGGGAGGTTTTGTACACACAAATACTCACCTAAATAGTCATATTTCACCACCTACTTTGGACGAACTCACTCAACAGTAAAGGGATCACCTCAAAGTGGATTTACGCTACAAAGGTAATGCTCTTGAGTTTCAAAGAGACTCACATTTCAGTTATTTCAGCCTCTATCATTTTTGCTCTTTTTATTTCCTATTTTGGGTCAGGTCTTAAACCATATGAGCCTTGTTGGCACCTTATATCTTTGAGATATTAAATTGGTGCGCCATACTCATACGGAGGGAAATCCCTTTTTATTTTGTTTTTCTGCCATTAATCTGTTAATCTATAAGTTAAACTAAACAAAGTTTCTGCCTGGACTAGACAGGACCCACACGGGTACACTATACCCATACCGGTCATTCCTGGTAGTCGTACGGGTCCCACCCACCCATATGGGTACCAGCCCCAGGAAGAATACATAACTCATTTTAATTCGGTTAAAAATAAATTGAACTCACCATATGCCATGCGATCATTTTCACTTATAATCCGATAAATCAACCCACAAGAGTTAAAATGTGTTTTCATAACAAAAATGCATTGAAGACCCATTATTTCTTTCTGATCCTAGAAGTCGCCTGCGCACTATCGATCGTAAAACTGCCATGCTAACATAATCATATTTTTCCTAATGAAATGCTGACTTATGACGTGCCATAAATTGTGCTAATTTTTGTGGATACAGGGGAATTTATTTTTATTTTGTTTTATAACTTAGAATAAATGTATAGGTTCTCTTGCAATTCCCCCATTTTCCCCCGGTTGTAATTTTTATTCCTCCATTTATTGTTTGTGCTTTATTGTAATATGTAAAGGCATGTAACGAGTGTGAAAGAGTGTAGAAATATGATTTCTGTGATAATTCCCCAAATGATAAAAACAAAAACATTTTTATATAGTGAATGTAATTTTGAATCAACTAAATGAGAAATGATTGACTCATCCGATACCCGAATATCTGATCCAATAGGTATAAGTCTCCCACCCAGAGGGAACCACACCAAAACTCTTTCCCAAGTAGATAACTTGGGTGACGACTCTATCATTTGTATCGAGATTTGGGTCTCGATTCTTTTATTCATTAAAATTGGCTTGTTGTGCAAACTTGAACTAAAAATGTTTTGTCACGCCTAAATCCAACCACCCCCAGTGGGCCTCGCCTCTCACATAGGTGCCAAGGGAGACCCACACGTCATCGACACCTCACACTATACAATCCTAAAATTTATGAATTGTTGAAATTACCATATACTCCATAATTCCAAGATTTAATTTGAACAAAATTTTAATTATTGTGTCAAAATTTTTTAATAAAAAACAGGTTTTTATAAAAATAATTGTCCCCAATAGAGTTGCCACTGTAAGCAGGCGAAATTTTAATAGGTTAGCATGCGGGGTGCAAGGCGCGGGGCGCGTTCGGTTTGGTACAGTTTGAGGAAACCACGATGTCGTTCTTTTAATAAAACGTTTGGTCTTATTAAAGAGAAAATTAATTTTATTATTTTTCACGTAAACTTATTAAGTGTGAAAAACATGACTTTTTATAAGCCAAAAATGTGATTATGTTGAGAAATATATCTCACATTTTATTAAGAAAAGATATTTTAAAATAAAGCATTTTTACTTTATTTAAAAATAAAATAGAGTTGCCAGCCGGTTCAGCTCCACCAGGAATTGTGGTATACTTATCCAAAATGGGATTTTTATACCGAAAAGAAGATGAGATTATGAGTTCGGACACTATAGTTACTCATATTATTCAAATTGTTTAGATTAATTTTGGAATATTGGAATTTGTGGTAATTTCTGGATCACAATGGTTGTATTTAAGAAATAAATTCAAGAAATAAAACAGGCATTATAATAGCATAATAAATTGATATTTTCTACCAAAATTTTGGCAGAGCAACGGCAGTACTTGGGTTTTGGCCTGAAAACTCGAATAGAGTTTCCTCACATCCTGGATGTTTTATCCGTATCTGCGCGCTTGTTTACACGTATTATAGCTTAAGTGGCCTCGGTGGCTCACTTAACCAGACAAATGGGATGCAAATATGTAATAAAAATGATATAAATGAACTTGAATGAATTCAAAAGTTGGGCTTAGAGCCAATTACCCTCAGTTTACCTTTTTGTCTGTCTAGGATAACTTAAGAGCCGATGCAGGACCGAATTTGTCAGAAATTATGATTTAGTCGGAAAATAGGTTTATCCCAAGTTATGACTATAATCTTGGATTATTCATAAAGGAAATGACGGTTTTTGGAAGATTGAGTCATTTTTAGACTGAAGATCACTGTGAGATCTTGATCTAAAAAGATAGGAAAATTAGTTTATACCGAATGTCGATGATAAAGCTTAGATTTAAAAGTGTTTTTGACAGAATTTTGGGGATTTTAGGACTCCCGGAACAAAATGGCACAAAATGGATTTTTTTCTCTTTTTTGTCCGTTCTAAAAATGAGAGGGGAAGTCCTTTATTTATAATGGAGTGGTAATTAGCCCAGCAGGGGCTAATTACCTAGGTAATTATCCGACGGGCCAGTTACCTATCTGACAAGATCTTACTGTAGACAGGCGATTAGCCGGTAGGATGATTACCCATGTTTGACAAAATTTTGACTTTTTGATTTTTTGGTAGAAAATGTTAAATCAAAGCTTCCCTGGAATGTGGATTTTTGATTTTCATAATTCGATCCTTTTTGGCTCTTTTATCTGATCACTAAACAAAATAGGCATAAAACCTCATCGGGTCAGAACGGACCTGTGCTAATAGAAGTAGTGTGTATCTCCTGCAAGTGTGTGACTCTGCAGATTTGCCAAATTACCAGAAGGAATCGGAAGATGACACGTAGCAAGTCAAGGTAAGATCTCTCTAACGGATTTTGGGCATCAAACGACAAAGGATTGAAAATTGAAGCTTTGATTCAATTTGTTTCTTAACGGATTGATTTCTATCTCACAACGGTGTGATTCTATCTCCCAATCGATCGATTTGAAGAAGCAACGGGTGAATAGCTGAGCTATCAATTCTAGAAGATGCCAAGACAAGTTCAACGGCTACATTCTTATTTTCAACTATAAAAGGAGAAAGAAGGCAAGCATTAAAACTTAGTGAATACACCTAAATTTTTAAGAAGCTAAAACTTTGTCAATTATCCAGCTTTAAAGAGATTCAATCAAGAAAGCAACCACTCAGCAAGAATCTCCTTTTCAACAAGAGAGATTAGAATAGATCAACTAAATTATAACATTTGATCATTGTAACTAGATCAATGTTTCTATAAGTTAAATCCAGCTCGTGTTTAGAGCTCTGTTGAGTTGCTGGTAGAAAAGGGTATTCTACTCAGCTAGTGAGTGATTACAGTGAGGAGGGTACTCAATTGTAATTCGGACACTCTATAAAAAGCTTCTTTGCCTAGGGTAAAGGACTTGAGATTAGTGGATTAAATCCAAGACACTTTCTTGGGACTGGATGTAAGCACAAGTTGTCGAACCAGTATAAAATCTCTATGTTCTTTACTTTGTGTTGAAGTTTTTCTTAGTTTCTGCTCAGCCCGCTGACATACTCAGTGAGGATTCCTTAATTGTAAAAAACGTTACCTGTTTTAACCTAGTGAGTCATTCATGCCCCCCCCCCCTCTGACTCACTGAGTTGTACGTATAGGGACCAACAAATATCAATGAATATAGTTTAACCAATCATAATATATATGAACACATTAATATAAACAAAAGTTAAATGCCTTTATTAATAATTAAAATGTCCATACAAATATATAATTAAGACATATCGCCCTAATTGCCTTAAAGGCATACATCATATCTAACAAATTGACTAAGCTTTTATGTTGCAAAGTCAATGTTAGGCCTAGTAAAATGCAAATAGAGAAATATGCCTATCAATCTTCAATACTAATCTGGGTTTTGAAGCAATGGACTTAGAGGTGTTGGTTGAAAACCCAGTGGAAGTGGTGTCTTTGTTTCATTTTCGTTTTCAAACTTAACTTCCTCGATCAAATCTGAGATATATTTAGATTGGGATAACAGCATCCCTTCTTCAAATCTTGCCATTTGAATGCTAAGAAAATACTTGGCATTGCCCATGTCTTTGATTGTGAAAGCATTGTACAAGCCATCTTTAAGCTTTAAGATTCTTACTTCACTTGTGCTTGTAATTAGTAAGTCATCTATATAAAGTACAATAGCTAGGAACTCATCAGTAACTGACCCTTGTACATATAGGCAGTGATCATGGTCTTATTTTGTGAGGCCAAACTGAGTGAGTTTGTTAGCTAATTCTTTGTTCCACTGTCTTTCAGCCTGCTTTAACCCATACAACGATTTCACTAGTTTACAAACTTAGCCTTTTCTGCTTTCTTATATCCCTCTGGTGGGTTCATGTATAGATCCTCTTCAATGTAGCCATGTAAATATGCATTATTTATGTCAATTTGGTGGACTAGCCAACTTTTTATTGCTGCTATATCTAAGAGTAATCTCACTGTCACTATTTTGGAAACTAGTGAAAAGGACTCTGTGTGTAAAGCAAGGCTAGTGGAAGAGGGGTACAATCAATCCTATAAGATTGATTGCACCCTATTTCCACTAGCCTTGCTTTACACCTCTCTACTTCCCCATTTGGCTTGTACTTTATTCTGTAAACCCATTTTGAGTTTATTCCCTTCTTATCATGTGGCAATCCTGTCAGTACCTAAGTGTTGTTGTTTTCCAATGCTTTTATTTCTTGTTGCATTGCAATGATCCATTTTGGGTTTTGATTTGCCTCATGAAAGATTCTTAGTTCCTTTTCTTAGTGTATGTTGGCTATAAAAGCTGGTTGTTGTGGTTTGAGGAAAAATGTTTTAGGCAAGGTGGTTTCTGTGGTTTGGTTTGTGGCTAAATTTGAGACAAAATTTACCATCCATATTGGTGGTTTAGTTTGTCTACGTGATTTTTTATTTTCTCTATTTGTGGGTTTGGTGACTGAGTTTGGGATATGGATGTTTGTTTAGTCTGTGGTTTTATGTTGTGTAGGTGCAGAGTTACAAGTTTTGTTTTCTTGTTGGTTGGTTTCAGGTTCAGGTTGGCTTTGTGTGTTTTGGATAGGTATGGTTTTAGGCTTAGAGATGAATGGATCATTGATATTGACTAGTGGCACCATGTAGGTGTCTTCATTGAAAACTTCTAATAGTTTTCTCTTATCCATGAATGGGAAATCCATTTCATGGAAAGTCACCTCTCTTGAGGTAATAATTTTCTATTCCGTAGTGTTGAACACCAGAAAACCCTTTTAGCCAAAAGGTTAACCTATGAAAATGGCTTCACTTGCCCTTTTCCCAAACTTATTTGTTTGTTGGCCTAAGTTCTTATAGAAACACTTACATCCAAAAGCTTCAAATGGCTATAGTCAGGGTCTCTCTTATAAAGCCTTTTGAATGGACTTTCCCAGTTTAGTCCTTTTGTTGGTAATAGGTTGATGATGTGAGTAGCAACAGCAATGGCCTCTCTCTAGAAGTCATTTGGCAATCCTGATTGAAATAACAGTGACCTACCCCCTTCCAGCAAGTGCCTATGTTTCCTTTCAATCACACCATTCTGTTGTGGTGTGTATGCATAGCTCCTTTCGTGCTCTATCCCCTTTTTTATAAACAGCTATTAACACATGCTATTTATGAATTCTAACCTATTATCCATTCTGACCTTTTGTATAGTGACCTAAAACTGGTTTTCCAGTTTCTTTAACAGTTTTTGTATTACAGTCAGTACTTGTGATTTTGACTGCAGTAAAATTGTCCATAGTGATCTTGAGAAATCATTAACCACAATGAGTATGTAATTTGCACCTGTCATAGATTTTTTATAATAGGGACCCCAGATGTCCATATATAGCAAGGCTAGTATTCTTTTCTCAATTTTTTGAGTAACTGGTAAAACAATTCTGTGTTGTTTTGACAGATGACAAATATTACAAGGTGGTAAAATCTCATGATTCTTTACTTCTGATACATGTCCAAGTTTTTTCCAAGACACATGTCCCAAATGAAAATGCCACAACAAGTTTTCTTTTTGTTCTTTTACAATAGAAACAAAAGAAAAATCAGCTTTATTTACTACTTTGCTTAGTATTGCTGGGTCAAAAGACTTCCTGATTAGCTGATATAGGCCTTCTTGCATAAAACCAACTGTTATAGGCTCCTTAGTCTTTAGGTCCTATAAAACATAATAACCTGGTTGGAATCTTATGGCAATTTCAAACTCTCTAAGTAATTGGCCTACAGACAGGAGATTGAACTTGAAAGTGGGAACATGAAGAATAATTTTCAGCTCAAATTTTTCATTGAAACATATTGTGCCTACATGTTTGATCTGTTGAATTGTGCTGTCAGGTAATATTATTGTCCTTGCTATTTTCCTTGTAGTATACTGTGTAAAATTGACTAGTTTTGCATACATGTGTGATGTGGCACCTGAATCTATAATCCAGTGGTCATTTTCATAGTTAATAATTACATATTCAAGGACATTACCTACGAAACCTGCATACATTGCACTGCATCCAGCTTCAAGGTTTCCTTTTCCACTCAAATACCTTTGCACTTCCTTCTTTACAATTTGTTTCATGCCTATCTCACTTCCATCAGAATCACCATAAAAATCAAATGGTGTAGCATGTCCAACAAGATTAGCTTTTGACTGATTATTCCATTTCTTCTTCCCCTTCTTTCCTTTTTGCATTTTTTGTTTGATGCATTCAGGATAGCCGTTCAACTTCCATCATTCCTCTTTATGTGCTTTGTTTTATCGTTGTGAGTGCATTTTCTAGCATTTTCATTTGTGTTTGTCAAAGAATCATTTGTTACTGCATTTGTTATGTCAATCACAGTGGCAAAGGCTGTTGGGGGATTCCATAGAATGAAGCCTTGAATATCTGTAAAAAATGTCTCTCAATCCTTGTTGAAGAAATCTGATAAAATGATGCATGGATACTTCTGAAGTCGTGACGAACACTTTTAGATTGAATCTTATTTGACGGTTCTACCAAATAGATCAATCGGATAAAATCAGAAACGACAAGAACTAAGAATGAATTTTTATTGTGAAGAAAAGCGAACCAAAAATTGCAGAAATCGTTGCAAAAAACTCTCTCTATAAGTGTTGACAATGCAATGTTTTATAGACCTGATACGAACAGTTGTAACTCTTCAGAACAAAAGTGTTGCGAAAACACATGTCCATTCAAGCAGCTGCAACAGTTCATAACAGAAGTGTTGCGAAAGGTAGCTCCCGGACCCTCGTAAGCTAAGTATCATAATAGATCTCGAACAAGCGTGCACTCCACAATCTCCTAACTTGTTCGATGAAATATTACGACTGCATTGGTCAACTAGTTGATCTAATTACACTAAAACACCAACAATCCTCCCCCATTTTAGTGTAATCCATGATTAACTAAACAAAATCACAACAAATAACAAACTTATGCATAAATGAAATATCGTGATGATTGAATTTCATCTTAGTATATTACACATTCCAAATATTCGAATACCAAAGGTGTCACTATAGATTGAACCTCAGTTATCCATCTTGAATACTCGAAGATAATATACACATAAGTCAACATTCTAACATGTTCTTACTTGACACTGTCTTTTACTAGCCTTATGCCCTTATCCTTCATAAGCATATCAAAACCAAGTCCAAGCTTCTTGAAGCGGCTAAACTTCATGCTTATATAGGTAGCCTTTTTACTCTTGCACCTGTGTATGCAATTTTTCAAAAAGGCTATTAAGAAGTTAAACTTCAACCTCCTTCACTTGCAGGTCTGAACACACACCTTAGGATGTCTTAATCAGTGCGTTCCAATCTCTAGATGTTAAGCTTTCCTCATTGAATTTAGCACCTAACGTCATATTAGGTGGAAATTGGGTATCTTAACATGAGAGATTTCAAATGGACCTTAATTTCATCCCCATAGCCGACTTTTACACAAGATCTTTCCTTAACCCTTTGGTTATATGATCGGCTAAATTATGCTCAGTTTTTACAAACTTAGATTCCATTATCGAATCACTCACACAAGTTTGTTTCTTAGATATCCAAGAAGTAGCACCTCCCCCAAGAAGAAACACTCATCCACTTGTGGAAGAACTATCCTCCTCATAAGAAAAATAACTTGTATCTAACTAACCTTCAAAAATCGAAGGAAGCCATTAGAAACACGCCATGTGGCATTATGTTGACAATTCAACTTTAACTTTTGACTGACACGTGTCAGTCAACCATTGATAAGTCAACCCTAAAGGTTAAACCAATGCCACATTAGATGATAGTTAAAGTTGGATAAAAACAAGTTTCTGGAGACGCTTAATTCCACTAAAGTGTTGCCAAAATTGCTCCACTTACATACTTTCTTGCGACACAAAAAAAATATTCTGGCAACGCTCTGAAAATCGTTACCATATCAATTAGTAGCCTTGTTGCTGGCAACACTTATAAAAGCGTCGCAATAGATCATAAAAGCGTTGCCAAAACTGCTACACGAAGCATCACCATAGATCATGAACCGTCACAAATGGTTGTCACAAAAAACTAACCGTCTTGACTTTTCATTTTGTGACGGAATTTCTGACGGACGCAGAATCCCTCACAAACAACCTAACTGTCGCATTCAGAAACTGTCAAAATAAGCCATCCATTGACTTTTCCTTTTGTGACGGAATCTCTGAAGGAATCAGAATCCCTCACAAACCGTCACAATGAACCATGAACTGCCGCGAAAAATAGTTGTCGTAAATGAACCATCGCAACTTTTCATTCTGCAACAAATTTTGCAACGGATTCAAAATCCCTTGCAAACTGCAGAAAAAATGAATTCAGATTTTAAATCATTTCAAAATCAATTCCGGCCACTGAAAAAACCCCTCCTTAGGTTTTTCGACATCCCGGGTCCAATGGCACTGTTCTTTTTACAAAAAAAACAACCTAAACAAGTCGTTTACACAAAACGACTTGAGAATCAAGATTTTTTTTCTAGAAAAAGAACGTTTATACCGCCATGAACAACCGAAAACAAAAATGGCCATCAAACATAATTCAATATAACTTCAATAATTAAAAAAATTCAAATCCTAAATTTTAAAGCATCAAACTTCAATTAAAACATAATAAAATCAACATTCATATTTTTCAGAATTTTCCAGATTTCGTGACCTTACTTCCCCTGCATTTTTCTCCATCATCAAATCGAAAATTTTTCTTCTAAACATAATTAGCTACATGTCTCAGCTTTCCAAATCCACCAGAATCATAGAAATCCAAATTGTATAACCAAAGTTATGATCAAAACACTAAACAGTGTACAAAGGTGAGATTTTCCGAAAACAGATTTCATGACTCAACTTCAAACAAAAATTTCACATTGAAAACGAACGAAATTAATTAAGGTTTCTTCTGAAAATATATTATTTAGATTCTGTAGATATCAATAGAATGAAGAATCATTCGAATCGGATTTATATAGCAAGAGAAAACATCAAAATAAAATAGGGGCAAAATCTGGAAGTTTTTCAAAAAATTGAGGAATCGAAATTAGAGACACAAACCATCATCACAAGAGAACGGATCGAATTCGTACCTTTTCGGTGAAAACCTCAGGCTTCAAGTGACAAAATAAGATTCAATCTTTGTTGGGGGATTCTGGTAGAATGAAACCTTGAATATCTGTAAAAAACGTCTCTCAGTCCTTGTTGAAGAAATCTAATAAAATGATGCATGGATACTTCTGAAGTCGTGACGAACACTTTCAGATTGAATCTTATTTGGCGGTTCTACCAAATAGATCAATCGGATAAAATTAGAAACGACAAGAACTTAGAATGAATTTTTTTTGTGAAGAAAAGGGAACCAAAAATTGCAGAAATCGTTGCAAAAAACTCTCTCTATAAGTGTTGACAATGCCATGTTTTATAGAGCTGATAAGAACAGTTGTAACTCTTCAGAATAGAAGTGTTGCGAAAACACATGTCCATTCGAGCAGCTGCAACAGTTCATAACAGAAGTGTTGCGAAAGGTAGCTCCCGGACCCTCGTAAGCTAAGTATCGTAATAGATCTCGAACAAGCGTGCACTCCGCACTCTCCTAACTTGTTCGATGAAATATTACGACTGCATTGGTCAACTAGTTGATCCAATTAAACTAAAATACCAACAAAGGCTTGGTCTAGTGGTTGAGCTATGAAGATCGTAGAGGTCGCAGGTTCGAGTCCACACTTGGGCGGGGTGGGATAAGGTTTTCCTTTGTTATTATTGTAAGCCCATATGAGGCAAAAAAAATTTTAAAGAAAACCCTCACTACCATTGAATTGTCTCATTTACAGAAGGTAGTGGATCCAATAGCAAGATTTGCCCTTTGGTAGAATCATATCCATCATGCAGTCCTATCAAGAACTGCAGGACTTTATCTTCTTCAATTGAGACCATTAGCTGCTACAACACTAATCCGCAACTACACTTTGGAACTGGCCAGAGGTAGGCATAATCTTCCCAAAGTTGTTTCAATTTCAAGAAATATTGCATAACAGACATGTTACCTTGTTTCTGTGTGCTGATTTGATTCTCGATTGAATACAACAATGGTCCATTGCTCTCTCTAAGTCTTGACTCCAATTCTTCCTATAGTTACCTTGCTTCAATGTAGTATAAGAAAGATTGAGACAATTCTTTTGATATTGAGTTAATCAACCATGCCAACACTATACTATCATAGTTTTTCACTTCTTGTACCTTAGATCTGCTTGATCTGGTTTGTTGTTTGGCCCTATAACAAAATCCAATTTCTCCTTCGCAGCCAAAGATATCTTGATCGCTTTACACCAATCAACGTAATTCTTTGCGTTGAGTGGATTACTAATCTGGTACACTCCAGGATTTTTTATCCCTGCAGATTCTATGAGTCAATTTCATGATCTTGCTGATGATTCCTGGTTTGCTCGCGCTTGATCTGTCCATTGCGATTGCTGCCTCAACAGCCATTGAAAAAATGATAAGTATCTCTCTTAATCTCTCTCAAATTTTGCGGAATGAATCGAGAATGAAACCCTAGCGCTCTGATACCATCTAGAACTAGCTGAGAGAAGGAAGAAATTCTTATTGAATCGGGATGAAATTACAGAAATTGAGCTCGTGCTTTATATATCTGCTGGAGTAGTACATTTGCTTACTATGTACACTATTACATTTGGATTAATTCCAAGCTAACCGTTTATTTAGCTAACTTCTTAACTGCAAACTAACTTCTAACTGACTTCTACACTTTTCCTCTTTCTTTTCTCTTTTTCTTCTTCTTCAATTTTTTTTAAAAAACATCAAACATTTTCCGGAAAAAATCTTGGAATTAGAAAACTTCTCCGGGAAAATATGGGGAAAATCATGGATTTTCCAGGAAAATTTCGGATTATAAAGGAAAATTCAAGATTTTCATAGAAAATCTCGGATTTTCCGGGAAAAAGTCAACACGTGTCCTCAAGTCAAAAGGAGCAATGTCAACTCCTAAATAGGACGGAAGGAGTTAAATGGTGCACTTTTTCAAAGTTGAGGTAGTTGCGTGGTTACTTCCAAAGATTAGGGAGGCAGTAGGTTTTTTTGAGCCAAGTTGAGCATGTTGTTGATGTATTATGCTTCTTTAAATTCTTTATCATTGAACTGTAATTTATTAATTACTATGTTTAGGTTGAAAAGTACATGTGTTAGTCGATTAGCACCATCAGGTTGTAATGCCTGCTTCATCTTCTGCTCCAACTTATTTCCGGCTACTTGGCCTGGAAAAGGACAGCAGTTTCCCAATCCGCGTTTAACATCCTCTTGCTCTGAAGTAAATTCAGAATAGATCCTTTATCTTTTGAACTCATTTCAGCGAGCAATCTCAGTTCCAGCTAAAACCATTCGAGTCTAGCTGTTTGCATCCTGAAGCAACATCAATTTGGTCTCGGGAATTCAAATCAAGTTTTTTTGAAAAGTAAGGGAGTCTATATGCTTGTGAGATGTTCTCATTCTGTTGTTTACCTGACTCTGCTCTTGCCGTCTTGTTTGTGTGGTCAATGAATTTATCATCATCATTATACTTTCCCTCCTTTCTGCTTTCTCACTGGACTCCAACTCTCATGGAAAGATCACTGGGGTTCCTGTCTGGATAAAAAGTTGGTCTTTCTACGTGCTCCTCACTGAGGAGAGAAAAAATTTCTCTGTATTGTGCATTTCTTGATCCTTTTGAGATCCTTCACAGGATGTCAGGCAACTATTTAATGAACAATCAGTAGGTGGAGCTGTTTGTGTTTGCTTGGGGCAGAGATCCTGTAGTTCTTTCATATCGGAAAATGCATAATCAAGGCATTGAGTAGATACTTTGGACACTAATTCTGAGAGTTGAACTTTTGCGGCTTCAAGTCCCACAGTACCTATATTCTGCCTTCCTAGAGTTTCTTGGGCTTTCTCCAGAACTGCTTGTAGATATTTTCCTTGAGCTTCTATGCGCAGTTGTAAATGTAGCTGTACCTGAGTGGGCCATGTAGCTAGAGTTATTCATCCACAAGTAATTGGCCAAATACATCAATTACCCCCGTGACCTAGGCCTAAATGGTCTTTTGCCCCCCGAACTTGCAAAAGTGCACCAGTTGGCCCCCTGTTTGCCACATGTCAACTTCTAGTTGGAGATGGAAAAATGAAAAAATGACATCTTTGAAAAGTCAAACCAACCAAAAGCTAACACTTGGAATTCAGGAGCAAACTGGTGTACCATTGCCAAGTTGGCAGAGCTAATAGAAACAAGTGAAAGTTTAGGGGGTAGAAGACTATTTGGGCCGAGTTCGGAGGGTAATTGATGTATTAGGCCTAAGTAATTCATACATTGCGTAAACTTTGAAAATGTTGAAAAGAGCTGACTATTATTGTAACAATCTTAGTTGTGGTACCTCTAGTTCCTCATGTAGCCTTCTTTGAACTTCGATTTGTATCTGGAGCGCTTCATTGATGTGTAGGCTTCTTCATTTTAAAATATTCGTAAAAATGAGCATAATTCTAAAGGTGATTTTCCATATAAGAAAAAGAAGCGATTCAAAATAAGTTGGATATGCATCTTCATACTTATTTGTTTGTGATCCACTAGTTAAATTGTTGATATGATTAACATTCGCTTCAGTTATTCTATTGCCTTCCATAACTGCTGGACCTGTACCAAATATTATATTTCAGTGTTTCACAGCAAGAAGCTGAAATTCGGGGATAAAGTTTATAAAGCCGTGTCAATTCTTACCTATTTTATTGCTTCCGTTATTCGGATGCCCATGAAGGTTCTTACTAAGCCTGTATTTCTGCAAATTGAAAGATGGTGTTAATTTTTCATACTAGAGTTTAGAAGGAAAAATACCAATAAAAAACCTTTCATTATGAACAAAATAGGAAATATGTGTAGCCTGCGTTTAGCACTCACACTTTACCTGTAGATGACTCTTTAGATGATACAAGTTAAGTCCTGGAATTCCCATAAGTTTCATAACTGATTTTGGAGTAGCTTCTGCAAAGTAGAATAACAAGTGTTGAATATGTGATAGTAACAGTAAGCATATGCTATTCTATGGAATAGAAATAGAAATGATTGGAAAGATGTCAAATATAGTAGAGTATATGTCTAACATCCGTCAACGCATAGAAAAACTTTTCCTAATTTATATACATCTCGCGAAAAAGCTATTCCCTATTAGTTTCAAAAAGGAATAGCTTTTCCGCGAGATGTATATAAACTAGGAAAAGTTTTTCTGTGCGTCGACAGATTCTAGATGAGAAGTGTCATATATGACATCTTTCCATACATTTCTATTTCTATTCCACAGAATAGCATTTCCGCGAACCAAACGAGCCCTAATATTTTGATGCTGAACTTCTGCAATATTTTTTTTTATACTCACTATCTGCTCCTCCAAGATGATTGACTGCTTCTGTGAACCGCTCATGAAGGTCGGGTGTCCATTTCAATCTAGGTTTTGCATCGGTTGAGAGGACAAGTCCTGAGTCTCCACCTTGCAAGAACCAATGCCTTTCGGGAGGGATCGGCACTCTTGATGATGAGTAAATGCTCTTTCCTTGATGATGACGGTACATCCTTATCTCTAGAAAATTAATTCAAGCTGTTATGTAGCTAATGCACCCTCATTTTGTTTGTGAAATGTTCAACTTAATTATGCAACGCTCTTCTTGATACTTGTAATGGAAATTTTTTATGAATCACATACCAAATAACTAGCCAAGCTGGCTTTTATAAAGCCAACCAGTGAAGCGTAGAATCTCACCTGACCCCATCCAATATTCACAGTGACTTGAAAAGAGAGATTGATTCCTACTTTGTTTTAGTGCTGAGTGCTCTACCTATTTGTATTCTTCTCAACATTAACTCTCCGAAACACATTTACCGCACTGTATTAGATACCAGAGTAGATCCATCTGAGTTTTTCAAGTTTTGTACATTGCGATTTTGTCCATCTAAAAAAAGTAAGAATCTTTCTCCTGGGAATATTTATGACTTGGATGATGAGAATCTACTAGTTGTATTGTGTTCTCATATTTATTATATATTCTTCTCTTCATCATCTTGGTTTGAGAAATATTTTCTCTGTTATCAATTTTTTTTTGAAAACCCCCAGAGGAACATTGTGTCTCCTTAGAAGGAAAAAGATTGAGGCAGGTGAAAATTTCGGGACGGGTGTCCCAACTAGGTTGGTGCCCCCACTTACCTACAAAACACATGCTCTCTTTATTAATACAATCCAAATTCTGCTATCAAGAATTTTATCTGATTTTATATAATTGGAGTTTTATATAGTTTTTTGATATGCCATAACATTGTTTTAAGTGGCTATATTTGGGAAATGTAGAAGAAGATTCTGTTGACTAAAGGACATAGAAGCTTTGGAATAAAGGGTGGGAAGATGTTTGTCCTTCGACATTGTTTGAAGGCAAGGAATGGACTAAGGAATACATTCAGTTTTGTCTCCTTCAGTAAGTATGGTACTATTCAGCCACGTAGAAGAGGGCCCATTTTTTTCATCTTTAGGCACTGTTCTTTTTAACTTCTGAAAGCTGAACTAAATTGAACTGAACTGAAGTTGGCTGAACTGAAGTGAGATGAAGTGAACTTATTCCATTGTAAATTTATAACTACGCAGAGCTGAACTGAACTGAAGTGAACTGAACTGAAGTGGTCTGAACTGAACTGAACTACATTGAATTGCAGTCCAAAAGAACATAGCCTTAATTGGCATAATTCTGGGTCCGAATTAAGAGAAAAAAAGGGTTGTACTTGCCTTGGGGACTTGGCCTTGACTTCTGCTACCATTGCCCAGATTCTCTTGTATGAATCTATACACTCCTATTTCTCTGCATATTTACCATTGGCTTTATGCATCAATAGGTACGTACCTAAACTTGTCCAAAAACACTTATGCCCCCTCAACTTTTAAAGTGACCCCGTAGCTCCCTCAACTTTCAAAGCGGCACCACATAGCTCCCCGAATGCCACGTGTTAGCTTCTGATTAGTTTGTCTTTTCAAATATGTCATTTTTTGTGGTTTTCTCTCTCTAATCGTAAGCAGTCTACGTGGCATTCAATGAATAAAGTGACGCACTTTCTGAAAGTTGGGGGAGCTACAGGGTCGTTTTGAAAGTTCGGGGGCATAGATTTTTTGGGACAAGTTCAGATACCTGATGCATTGGCCTTTGCCATTTTTACCATCTTTTCTTCACTGATTTATTACTAAATAATTCATATAGTTCTGTTTAATTTCTGAAGGATATTAATTGAAGTAATGAACTTGTATAAATATTTATTTCTTTAATAAACATTTTGTTTCAGTATTGCTTTATTAGTTTCCAATACTTTTATTCTGAAGGTTGTGTTGAATTCCAATCAAGCATCTGTTCTTGAGTTGATAATCAAGAATCAAATTCTACCTATTTAATTTACACAGAATATCATAGACTGATCAAGTTTTTTATAACATTGCTAAACCTGCACGATATAAAATATATTTTTTCGAGCGAATGAGGACATATTTGGTATGCTGTTACCCACTTAATTAGTGCTTTGAAAAAGATGCATCTTTGATAAATATTGTCAAAACTCCCGGGAAGTTTAAGCGTTCATTGATTAAAAAATTGTAAACATTTTTTTCTGCTATAGGTATGGATAAAATTCTTATTGCTTGAACAAAATCTAAGTTCCAATTGTTTTTTTTTTATGAAAATCAATTTGATTCTGATATGTGAGGATATTTTATGCAGGAATCTATGAAAAAGTCCTCAGGAAAAGCATTAAAGTGAAATTCCTAATAGTTTGTCGGCTTGTGGATAGGAATAATTTGCATAAGGCATATGATAAGGTACCTGTCAAACTGCTAGCAGCAAAATAAAAGATACGTAGATTTTTACGTGAAAACCCTAAATGAATTAGGAAAAAATCACGGGACTAACTCCGAATAATTCTTCCACTATGAAAATAATACTCCCTCCATCTAGAAATTATTGTCTCTTTAGTCATTTTATTAGTTCTCTTTTAAGTTGTCAATTTAGATTATCAATGCATTTTGTACAATTTTTTCTCTAATTTACCCTTGTATTAATTACGAGAGAGAGTATGTATTCTTAAAATTATAAGTGTGTAATTAAGAAAAAAGAGAATTTAGTAAAGGATAAATTAGTCATTTTAGTTGTGTAATAAATTTTTTATTGATTTTGATAATTCGGTTAAATAGACAATATTTTATAGATGGAACGAGTAATAGGTACACCAAGAGATTACAAAAATAGTGGCACGTATTTCCCATAACCTCACTATTTTTCTCTCTTACCCAACTCTTAGGAACCCTTTTCCTAAGGCTCTCTACACAGATTACATTTTTATCTGTGTTTCTTCTCTCTTGATCTCTTCTGCTCTCTCTTTTGTTCTGCTTAAAATGAGCAAAACCTCCTCTATTTATAGGAGATTCAAAACGCATATGGCCGAATTGTGCACAATAATTTTACTGTGCACTTTTTGAAAAACACGTTCCGTCGACATGCCTCCTTTTTACTTTTTTTAATTAATCAGTGGATCCCACAATAAGAGGGACACCACTCAATAAAACTCTCCCTCCCGACTACATTGTGGGACTCTCCATCCCGGTTGCTTCAATGCACTGGTCGAACTTTTCTTTTGGAACGACCTTTGTCAGCATATCAGTAGAATTATTGTTTGTATGAATCTTCTGCAGCTTGAACTCTTTTTCTTCAATGGCAAGTCTGAGCCAATGATATCTTACATCAAAATGTTTCGTCCGTGCATGATACATAGTATTTTTGCTCAAGTCTACTGCACTTTGACTATCACAATAAACTATATAGTCTTCTTGTTGCACACCCAATTCTTAAAAGAATCGCTTTAACCAAAGCATTTCCTTTCCTACTTTCGCTGCTGCAACGTACTCTGCTTCGGTTGTTGATAATGAAACATATTTTTGTAACCGTGACTGCCATGAAATAGCTCCCCCTGAGAATGTAAATAAATAACCCGATGTAGATTTTCTTTCATCAAGGTCACCAGCCATATCTGCATCTGTGTAACCAACAAGTGCAGATTTTCCAACTCCAAAAGTTAAACATAACTTTGAAGTTCCTCTCAGGTATCTGAAGATCCATTTTACTGCTTCCCAATGTGTCTTTTGGGGATTTGACAGGAATCTACTCACAACTCCAACTGCATGAGCGATGTCTGGTCTCGTACACACCATTGCATACATCAAACTCCCGATCGCTGAAGAATATGGAACGTTTGACATATCTTCTATATTTTTCTCTATTGAAGGGTAGGATTTCTTACTTAACTTGAAATAAGCGGCAAGTGGAGTGCTAACTGGTTTGGCATTCTTCATATTGAACCTTTCTAGTACTTGTTCAATATATTTTTCGTGCGATAACCATAGCCTGCGGGACCTTCGATCTCGTGTAATTTCCATTCCAAGAATTCGCCTTGCCGGTCCCAAATCCTTCATGTCAAACGCCTTAGACAAATCACACTTAACTTACTAATCATTTTGGCATCTGGTCCAACGATTAGCATATCATCAACATATAAGAGAAGAATGATAAATTTTCCATTAGGGAATTTCTGAACATATACACATGGATCAGCTTCTGTCCTCCTGTATCCATGATTCACCATGAAAGAATCAAACTTTTTATACCATTGTTGCGGAGCTTGTTTTAACCCATACAAACTTTTCTTCAAGCATCAAACCATGTCCTCATTTCCCTTGACCTTGAAACCTTCTGGTTGTTCCATATAAATTTCTTCTTCTAAATCCCTATGTAAGAACACGGTCTTTACATCAAGCTGTTCTAACTCAAGGTTCAAGCTGGCTACAAGACCTAGCACAACTCGAATGGAACTCATTTTCACAACTGGTAAAAAAATCTCGTCAAAGTCGATAGCTTTCTTTTGAGTAAAACCTTTGACAACCAATCGAGCTTTGAATCTCACTAGGTTTCTATCATCTTTCTTTAGCTTGTATACCCATTTGTTCTTGAGTGTTCTCTTCCCTTTAGGAAGTTTCACCAGCTCGTACGTGTCATTCTTCTTCAAAGAATTCATCTCCTCCTGCATGGCCTTCATCTAACAATCTTTATCTTTACAAAATTGCATATCTTGGAAGCTTTCAGGCTCCCCCTCATCAGTGATTAAAATATAATCAGAACTGGAGTATTTTGTAGATGGTTGGCGTTCTCTGATTGACCTCCTTATTTGAGGTTCTTCGTCTAGTAGAATGGGGTTCTTTGGCTCCCCCTGCTCAATACCCTCTTCATTTATATCTTCATCTACAATCGTATCTTGATCCCTCACAACTGGCTCTTCTTCTCCATCTTGTTCTGATTGATGCACTCTTCTTTCTGTGGCATCATCTAATAGAATGCTCTCTAGTGTTATATCGATAACACCGTCACTTGTAGATCTTTCACTAATGATATCATTCTCATGAAATACAAGAAAGTATCTTCTTCCTCCAATGGATTCTGTATCCATGGGACCACAAACGTCAGAGTGTACCAACTCTAACTTATTATTTCTCCTTCTAGAGCTTTTCTGAAATGAAACTCGATGTTGCTTCCCAAATAAATAGTGATCACATAGGTTAATTTTTCCTTTGGCTAATGGGATGAGGGACTTCTTAGCCAGTATATTCAACCCTTTCTCACTAGCATGCGCTAGTCGCCTATGCCACAAATTTGGTGAAGCATCATCTCCAACTGTATTCAGTTGACCTGCACATATTATTGCGAGCGTTTTGTATAGCGAGCAACACAATCTTCCTTTCACCACCACCAACGATCCTTTGGTGAGTTTCCAGTTTCCATTGCTTGTATGATTGTGATAACCTTCCTTGTCCAATACACTAACCAACAACAAGTTCAACCGAAGATCTGGAACGTGTCACACATTTTTAAGTGCTAATGTGCATCCGACACTTGTATTCACACAGATATCGTCGATTCCTACCATTTGCGAGACACTATTATTTTCCATTTTAATAGTACCAGAATCACCCGCTTTATAGGTTGAGAAGTATTCCCTTTTTGGAACATAGTGGTATGAGGCACCGTAATCTACAATCCACTAGGTATCTGCATCTCCAACATAACAATAATCTGCATCATGAGATACTAAAGCCACCTCTCCATCTTCTTTTATGACTGTAACAGATGTATTTTTGTCATTATCTTGACTTCGATTTGCATTCTCTTGTTTAAAGAAACGGCAGTTCCTTTTGAGATGGCCCTACTTTCTACAGTGGTAGTATGACCTCTTCTCCCCGGACTTAGATCTATCTTTCGATTTTCCATTCCCACAACCTCTACTCTTGCTTCGACCCCTGTTTTCCGTGATAAAGGCTTGTGAACTGGTACTAGCAACGTCTCTTCTACGAAGTTCTTCATTAAGTAGGCTATTCTTTACCATAGACATTGTTACCACACCATTTGGAGTTGAATTACTCAATGATACGACAAGAGTATCCCAGCTATCTGGTAGAGTTCCCATCAAAAGACATGCTTGCATCTCATCATCCAAGGACAAACCCATGACTGCTAACTCACTTATGAATCCTTCAAAGTCGTGCAGGTGTTGTGTGATTGATCGTCCCTCTGTCAGTTTCAAGTTTATCACTTTGCGAATCATGAACACTTTTCCTTGAGCATTTTTAGCCTCGTACATATCCTCTAGCTTCTTCCAGAGAACTTTGGGATCTGTTTCGTTCCTCACGTGGTTGTACAGGCTAGCATCGATCCATTGGCGTATTGTACCCAATGTCTTCTTCTTCAACTTTATCCACTGCTGTTCTTTCATATCCTTTGGCTTTGCGTCGTCACCCTCAATTGGATCATACAAATCTTTGCAATTAAGGTAGTCCTCCATTCTAGATTTTCATATTGAATAATTTGTATCCATCAATTTCATCATTACACTATCATTCGTCATGTCAAAACTTTAAAAATGGCAAAATTTTACTATTCACAAATATTACTATTCACGTGAATAGTAACCATATACTGAATAGTGTCGTATACTCAAATAGTAATAGAAATAGATTAAATAATAATGATATGAACATTATTCATAAAATGGACCAAATATGAATAGTATCATTTAAGTTACTATTTTACTATTTATTCAAATTGCGTTTCTACAACGGTTTTTCGAACGGACTGCGCCACCGGATTCGTCGTAATTTTCTCGTCGTTGTGGTATATTTATTTTTGAAAAATATATCCACGGATTCAGTTGATAAAACAACCTTCGACTCTGGTACCACTTGTTAGGGGGCTCCCTTTGCATGCCCACCCCAGCTTCGCCCCTGTTTCTTATATCAATAGTGGTTTTGTTTTGTATAACACAAGAGCGTACTTGGATTAACCTCTCTCTATCTCTATGGATGTATAATTAACTACCTACAAGGGTTGGTCCAAGTGGTAAGCAACTTGATTTTGCTTAAGCAAGGTCTCAAATTCGAGTCCTAGTGGATACAGAAAATCTTTATTGGGAGACTCGCCCATCACAACCAGGTGCGCGACCCGGATCGAATCTGGACGTAGTCGGAGCAAAGCTCCGATAAATCAGATGGGAAAAAAATGGATGTTTAATTAATTATTCTCCATTGCATAAGAGTGGACTTGAATTCTTGTTCTACCTTGTACTTACATTTCCTTATATGGAATTTTTTTTATATAAATTTTACTTTAGGGACGAGAGGAAGCTATTGAAAGTGATTAGAGAATCAAGTTAAAGACTAGTCTATCATAAGCAATGGTTGCGTGTTCCATTTTGATTGGTTAAATTTTTTACCGCATGCGCATGGCATGGTATTGGATGAAATCCAAAGTGAGAAATGACCACGGAATGTATTCTATTCCAAAAATATAGAAAAAAAAAGAAAGTTGTTATAGATTCTATAAGAGTGAGAACAATAGAATCTAACTCAAAGTAAGGCCAATGAGTCATATTCTCAAGTCAAGAATTTTGTTTATTCCTTTACTACTAAAGCCACACAAAATGGGTTCTCCCACCATCTTTTAATATGCCTAGATAGATGCCTTTTAATCAGTGTGGTGGTGTCAGGGTGTTAAATAGGGTGGACGAAAAATCAATGTTATTAAAATCGGACGGGATTGACCAGTCCAATCAATAAAACCATAATTAAATCACGATTGAATTCGATTGAACTGTAATTAAATCACTAGAACATAGTACCATTGCCTTTACCGATTTGATATCCTAAGGTGGCAGAAAAAATATAGATATTGTTCTATCTCTGTTTGGGTGGGGTGGGGCGGGGCCGTGCCCTACCCTACCTCCCTTCCCACCGCCCATGCTTTCAGCCTTTTATGATTAGTGTTGTGTCCTTGTAAGTAGAGAATATTTGCTGTGTTTAAAGATTGTTTAGTTTTTTGTTTAATAAGTTCCATTTTGTAGCTCACTTCTTGCATTCCTAATCCTATGTTAACCACAACAACTAGTTCCTTTCTTGTGTTGTTGTCTATCTCAATTCAATGCTATTATATTTGTCTTTTATGCTTTATACACATTATGTTCCATTTTTATGCACTATATACGTATTTGAGTATTATACCAATTAAACCACAAAAAAAATGACCGGACAATGCTTTTACATTTGAGCATTATATGTTGAAGAATCACCCTATCTGAATTAAGCCAGCTCTTGTCATTTTAAATGTTGTTAGAAATCAATAGCTTCACAAATGAAATTAGATAAACTAAAATGCACATAAATAATTATGGATTATGTGGGAATAGATCGATAGTGTAAAGCAGAGAGTGCAATACCTCAACTTCGAAGTGATTTTTCATACAAAGCTTGGTCAATTACCATGGAAAATGACCCTTCACACACTTTCCGCCATGTGTGCTGGTGATATCCAAAATTATAAATTTAGCACATGTCAAAAAATGTGAGGAGTCTTTTTTCCACGTTAAAAAACAATGTATCTAGTATAATTTCGCCCTTGAAGCGCTATTGCCATTCATGTTGGTTTAATTGATTGTTTTTAACTTTAATGTCATCAATTTCGTTCTTTTGTTTTTTATTTTGTTTCTCTCTGGTAGTGCCATTTGATCAATGGAGTTTCAAGTTTGTTAAGTCTAGAAGTATTAGGTAGGGTTAAGAAATGCAAATACAATTTGTATGAATATATTCATATCCCATATATCTAAATAGCATAATTAATATTGATTTATGTTATCATGTTAAAGATCCAAAAACAAGAATAAAAAGGATATGGCAATTAATAAATATATTTAGGGGAGTTGATAAAAACAGATGGCAACTGGCATTTTCTTGCAATTATATTCAAACGGAAAAAAACAGATATCAAATATTTAAATTTAAAATACATAAAAAGGATTTGTTTCCTGGAATATTTACATATATAATTTTAATTCAATTTAATAATGATTTTAGAAAAAAAAAATTGTAATATGATTCCACAAATGATAGGAAATGAAGTAAGAAACACTTAGGGTTGAGTTATTAGTTTCTGTAGAAGTATCCATCCCAAAATATAGTTAACATAATTAGTTAATCACAATATCAAATTAGTTCATGGGAAAAGGGAAATACATAATGCCATAGAATTTGTAATCTCATTTAGTGATATTCAGCATTGAAGCGCAGTGAAGTATGTTAATAACATTTGCGTTACTTTGATTACGATGAACTTCTAGTTTAGTTCATTTTTAGGTTTGGTCTGGGGTTGGTTATTTACAGTTACAGTGGCATTAAATAGGCCATTTGCAATGGCTTGCCACGCATACTGGTCCTGAGACTGTATGAAATTCTCCATACGGTTTTTCTAGAAGGTGTAGCTCTGGTCATAGAATAGAGGAGGTCTCGTAATAGAGGACTCCTGCTTTTGTCACTCATGCTTACCTGTCTCATAATGGAGGAGGTCTCGTAATATAAGTCTGAGCAGTTTACATGCCTCCTCCGGAAAGCTGTCTCATTCTTTTGTCACTCATGGTTATCTTTATACTCCTTAGACTGTTAAGTAACAAATAACAGAGTCAGCTCTGATACCAATTGTCGGTTCTAGAGGGGTGGTTTGGAGTAAGAGGGGGGTGGTTGACTCCTTTTCGTAAATAAGCAAGTAACTAAATCAAAGCTTCTGAAGCAATCAAATAAATTGAGAATAAGAAAGTTAAAGATTTAAACACTGCAATTTTATATTGGTTCGAATACTACCTACCTCTAGTTCCCAGAGCGTCCGCTTCTGAGCTTTAATCCACTATAGTCAACTCCTTCTGAGGCGGAGAACCCTTTACAAATGGAATTCTTGCAGCGAAGAGTACCCTCCTCTTCCTGTCTCTGATTCCTTAATTCAAGAGTACCATTCTCTTGAATTCTTCTAAATCACAACTTATCCCAAGTTATATTTAGGTTAAAATAAGACCTCATCAAGCACCTTGCTCAGTCTTTGAGAGTGGATTGAAAATATATTAGTGATCTTGTACTCTTTGTTATCAAGAATCACTTTTATAACAGATTTGAAAATTAATTGTTCTAACCTTTCTGGATGATGACAAACTGATTTGATAAAGTTGTTTGCTTTTGAGATTTTGCAGATTGGATTGAGAGATTGCAATTTTTTAATGAAAGCTTGGATAATTTTTCTCTTAGCTGGTAGAGGCCTTTATATAAAATCTTCCCGTTGTGACTCATCCTCAGAGTCACAATCTTGTCCGTTGTCTCACAACAGCTCTTTTCCTTGAGAACCGTTAGACTCATCTTCGATTCCTTTAGGCACATTGGCAGAAGTCAACTCTACCAACTTTCTATGAATGACCAGGCTTTTGCACGAATTAGTCCCATACAACTTTACTTGTGTCAGTTGTCAGGTGGCTAAAAGTGGTCCTTCCTCTTTGTTTCCAACTCACTTTCTTGAAAATCCTCTTACTAATTTTTGTGCAATTTGGATCACCTATCTTTTTGGATCATAAAAAATAGAGGCCTATTTTTATTATTTGTCTTCACGTAAGTTGATGCATTGGGATCTAAGTTTGACCGTAGAATATGATTTCCTTCTCTTGTACGCCAGAATAGTTGTGAGCACAGGCTTTTCGGTGTCCCGCGGAGCAATGATGACGTTTTGCTCTAACCTCTTTTCGGGCATGTTGTTCTATTCTTTTGGAGTCGAATCGCATTTGGCAAGTACTTCTCTTGACGATTTGGGACTTAAATCGCGTCATTTCCATCACAGGTTAGTTAATAAAAATCAATAAATTCATAAAATAAAATAAATAAAATAAAAAAATGCTAGGTTTCCCTCTCCTTATCGGACCCGCCGCCGGAGTGGTTTGCCGCGGCCTCGCACGATTCGGCGCGCGTGGCCACAAGGTGGCCACATCACTGAACCGCGCCCCCTTGCGAGGTTCACCTCGTCCCTTGCGCAGTTCACCGCACTGCTGACAACGATTGAGATTCAACCGTTGCACAGGTCTCTGGGTTCGTTGCCAAAGTTCGTCTTTCTCTCTCTAAAGCGGATATTCTCAATTTTTCCTGGAATTTTAACATTTCTAAGGACTAATTGGGTTATTTAGAGTGAGAATAGTCTATATAATTCCATTAAATCACCTAATTCATGATTTTTTTGGCCAATTTAGAGATTGAAATTCACATTTTAGGGTTCTTATCATTTTAGAGAGAGAAAGCTTCATAAAGCCATGGAAATCTAATTAATTTGGATTCCTAAGCGTTATTAGGCTTGATCTTTTAGTCTAAACACTAAAATCAAGTAGAAATTGTAGGTTAAAACGGACTGAAATAGGATTTAGGGACTTTTTCTCACAAAATCACTAAAATCTAGAACTGAGTTCATCACTAATTTCGTCACTATTTTGTCGGGTTTCCGTCACAAATCTGTCAAAAATCTTGTCAAATGCCCGGTTCAAGTCTCAAAACATGGATTCACGGCCTAAAGGTAACAAAACTGAGTTCCAATCCTTTTTCTTTATTTTTTAGTTGCTTTTGCAGCTCTGTTGGTTGGTTTTTGGGGTCTTCTATCCATTTCCTTCAATATTTTTGCAAAACACCTTTCCGGGTGTTTTCGGTCTTTTTCTCCCCCGATTCAAAAAATCAAAATTATTTTGTCACTTTAAGTCCAAATCTACTATAATATCGTGGGAATCGGCTTAAAATTTTGTAATCTTGAGTTTTCAGGTGCAAAAATATCGATTTTGGTCTGTTTGGCATTTTTCCGGAATGACCGCTCCGGTGGTCATCCAACCGCTGAGACGGCAGCGGTCATCACTACCATGGCAGCGGTTGGATGGCCACAACAGCGGTCAAACTGGCAAATATGCCAGTAGGTCCCTGTTTTATATTTTTGGCCCTGTTTTATCGTTTTCTTGCTTTTTTACCCCGATTTTCACCCAAAAAATTTTCAAGAAATCATAAATAATCTGGAATTAATTAAAATAATTTTTAACCTGATGAAATTATTTTATTAATTATTTAATTGGTTAAATGTCTATTTAATGGCTTAAAAATGGCTTTTTTACCAAATAAATTCTTAATAAATCTTTTTATCCTAAATAAAAATCAAAAAATATTCTGTAAATATCTTAATTAATTTTAGGGTTATTTAGTTTATTTAATTAATTATTAGGTTACTTAGATAATTATTAAATACCCAAAAAGATGTGTTTTTAGCCCCCAAATATCCTAAAAAATTCTTTTCTCCCTTGTTTTAATTTCTTTTCTGCCCTATGATTATTTGTGTGTTATTTTGTGATTATTTATGCATGGTTTATCATTTTCGGAGCTGGTTCGGTATAGGTAAGTTCGATTGAGGCCCAGTTTCGGTCTTTCGTTATTTATTCATTTTATTTTCCTGCATTAGAAAAATGTATAGGAATTTGTAAAGCTATATAATAATTAATTTACTTGTTTTATTTACTTCTTTATTGCATGATGCGCCATGTGATGTATGGATTACATCAATCGGAAATTCTATTCTGAGGATTAAATCATATAAGAACTGAAGTCGCCTTTATTAAAATATAAATGGTTTGATTTAATAAATGAAAAAGTAAGCAACATCATCCGAATTCAGAATCTCTGTTTTAAGGTACGGTCTAACCACCCGGTGGAAATATTGTACCCAAATTCTCGATAGAGCTAAATCGGGTGGCGACTCTGTCTTAAAATACGGGATTTTGGGTCTCGTATATTTTAACATTAAATTGGACTAAAATTCAACTTCAACATCGTTTCATCAGTCTATTTTTATCACACCATCTAAAATGAGGATCAATCCCTCGGCTCGCTTTGCCGCGATTACATTTTTTCCTCGCTTCTCATGCGGGGGGGAAAAAGGTCATCCGCTCTCAATAGTCTTCGAGATTCTTGGCTTATGTGATTATTTTCTGATCTTCTAGTCTCTTATCTTGCTTCTGAGATTCAGAGCTTTCTAAGCGTGAACATCTTTCGAGTGCCCAATTTATGATTTTTAGTTATCTTCAAAACTTGACTTCTGGATTTCGAACCTTAGCTTATGAGAATTCTTCTTCTGGGCTATGTTCAACATTTTTCTTAAGGGGGATATGTTTTTATCGTTAATCGACTACTGATACGAGATAACATATTTCTTTGCTGCTTTCTTGAACTTAGTATGAAACTCGTTGTCATCTAATTCTCCAGATGAGGTTCCCTAGCTAGAAGAGGAAGACTTATGATGTCATAGCCTTTTAACTTATGATGAGATCTAGAGTTATCGTCCACAGGACGCGGGTTGTAACTTCGGTTGAGTCAGTTTCTAGGACTTGTCTTTGAGATGCAGTCCCTACAACCCCCATGGGAAATTGAAGGAGAATACTCTGAATCATCATCAAAATGCCTTATAGTGGAGCTAATTGGTTTGGATTAGGGGTAGCAAATCCAGTCGTTATTGGCTGATTTACTACCAGTAAGGTTGTTATGGGGAAAGCTATGATCGGCTGAGCTGATGCCGGTTGTGAGATCATCATACACTTGAATCCTTTTGTAACCAAGGGTACAAACGTTTGGGTGTTGGTAACAAAATTGAGTTAAGGAAGGAGACTATGAGTGACGGCTAACTCAGGAGGGAACACCGCTTCAAAACTCTAGGATCCTCCCGTAATCTGACCATCGTCCTTGTAGTGATTATAGATGGACGTCGTCAAATGGTTATGTTCGTCTATAATCAAATTATGCCTTTGGGCGATCTCAATGAACGGGTCCAAAGAATTTAAGGTTTTTAGGGGGTGATTCCCCACCACCAGGACAACATTGACCGTTGTGAGTGGCATCTCCATCGAGCTAGTGTTTTCAACACCATCATAGGTATTATCAACACTAGAGTTGTTGAGTTGATCACTGTTTTCAAGCGACATTCTTGAACAATGAAAGCTTAAATTGAAAAGGTTTGTGTTCCTCCTAGTGAATTGCGATTCTTACCTGAGCTAGTGAACGTAGTCCACGCTCACTACACCACTAAAAATATTGTACCTTTGAGTGTCGATACTTCAAAATCAATCTAATGAACTATATTGAGTCTTTGGAAGAATCCCTACAAAATAATACACGAACTTGGGGGTGATCGGGTTTGCCCCTTGGGGGACTCTCCAATGCTTAATTCAGTGAAGGTGTTTTAGAGAGAATTTAGTGAATAGTTTAGAGTGTGAGAATGCAATACCTTAGACCTGACTAATGGTGCCTTTATATAGGCATTGGAGATGTCCTATTCATATTAGAATAGGAAGTCTTACTTATTGTGAGAGTATGACTCCTTTCCTATTTATCTGATACTTGAATCCTAAGTAGATTAGGAGAAGGTTGCTAATTAAAGGGAATATAGGGATTAGAATCCTAGATGGATTCTCCCTACTTGTGTGGTACAGAATAATGATCCAACCGGTACATAGCCAGCTCAAGAAGCATCCTGCTTAGGGCAAGCAGGTGCCACATGTTGGAAAAATGAGAATTCTATGTTACTTTCAGAAGAATATTTTATGATATTTTTGTTGAGAAAAATATCTTTAGTCAAAATATTTATGAAGATCGATATTGGTTTTATTTCCTTCATAAAATCAGTTTTAATTGTGTTTAATTCTCCAACGGTTATATTTTAATTAAGTGTTTGTAACTACCATCAATTATAGTTTTAAAGGCTTTTTATTTATTATTTTATAATAACTCTTTTGATATACTATAAAAAGATGAGCAGGTTTTCTTTTGTGGAGAATCCAATTTTACATACTCTCTTCTTCCTCTATTTTCTTGATATATACACACATTTCTAATTCATGTACCCAAACTCAAATCAAATTTGAAGGAGTTGTTTAATCCTGGAAGGAACTACGAAGTATCCTTTAAGGACAGAGTCTCCTACTCGACTCAACTCATCCTAACGCTTATAAATTTGTTCTTGTTGTTTCAGTGATGTTCCAAGTAATTAAAATCATTACTTACAGCTTCTGAGCTTCTACAATAAATTTAGATCCGGAAGTGTTGCCTCTAATCCAGTATTTAACCTTCTGCAACAGTTTTTAGAAATGCGTTGCCTCTGTCCGGAAGCAACTCCGGAACTAGCTTTAAAGAGCAAATTTTCCAACAATCTTAAAGGATTTTCCGTGATGGAAAATTATGCTTCTCTTACGAGACTCAATTCTTCAAGACTATGAGAGTAGTTGTTCCTCCACTAACTATTCCAATATGATAGGTCATTTCGTGATATTACAAAAGTTGAAATTGGTGCTATCTTTCGAAAGTTGAAGCTAATGAGATTTAGGAATCTTTGATTTTCAAATACAATTATGAGGGTGCTCAAAAGCAAAAGTTGTCATTGGGCTAAAGAAAGTCAATTGGAAGGAGATCATAATAACTAAAGGGAAGGAGATAGTCTCAAAGGAAAACATTATGGAGACCAATCCTCGTTAAGGAAAAAGGTACGAATTTCTCTATGGTTATATGCTCAAAAGTAATAAAACCTTCAATAACATAAAAGGGGAAATTTTATACATGTAACCATCATGCTCCTAAATGGAGGAAAAGAGTTGTGAAATGTGACAATCCTACTCAACTTATAATTAAGTAGATGATATTATATTATGTAGTCATTTCACAAGTAAACATGGTGATTGATGTGAATGAGTGGGTTATTGACTATGGAGTAATGAGGCACATTTGTGAGAGTAAATAAAAATTCCCTATAGTCATGTACACCCAAGTTGAAAGAGGAGAATAAAGGCTCTCCTCAAGCTCACATCTTTAGCACATAATAAGGTGCTACTAGTTCCCAATGTTTAAACCAAATTGGTTTCAATGAGCCTTTTAGTCAAAAATGGAGTGGAGGTAACTTTTGAGTCCGACAAGGTTTTAATAACCAAAGATAGGGTGTTGTCGGAATGAGCTATGTGAACCATAGAATATTTTTAAGATAATTAATTTATATGTTTACTCTTCTTTACCAATTTGGTTGTTTTGTGAGGTTTACGTTGTGGTAGTTAAGGTTTATTAATTTGAGTAATTTTACTTCATAAGTTCATATTTCAAGGCTTTTGGGTTGAATCAAAATATTTATTTGTTGAGGAATAAATGAGGTTTTAATATGTTTTATGTGGATCAATATGTTTTGAATTAAGTTTTTTTGAGACATCTTGATTCCAAGTTTATTGGAGTTGGTTGATAGCCTACTTGTGACAAAACTTTTGTTTTATGTTTGCTGGAAATTTTTCAGTTTTGAACAATCTTGATTGTTTATAAGTTTTCTTGTGATTTACGACTCCGTTTTGAGTGATTCTTGTTTCTATGGTTTTATGAGACATAGATCAAGTTATGTTTAGAAGGAATGTTTTTCAAGTTCTTTCGTTTAGTGGGTTGAAATATTTATTGATGTTGAGATTAGAATCTCAGTTTTCTGGAATTTCAGCTTTGTGCGCAGCTGATTGTTTGTGGCATAACTTGAGATATATAAATCAGTTTTATGTATTTTTAGTGAAATTGGAAACTTAATACATATATGTTTTTATGAGTAGAAGAAAGTTTTTTCAAATAACCTCTTTTACATGTTCAAATTTTGAGTCAAAGTGGACTCATGAAATCTGAATTTGTGCAGATTTCATATGTGAAAAATTGTTAACCATGTGTGGTTATATGAGTATAATTTTGGTGTGTTTATCTTGAAATTTGATGGTTAATAATTTCTAGTAAACTTGAGGCACATGAGAACATGTTATGCGTTATTTAGTATATATACGAGTTTCATATTTAATATGTTAGATATATATACTTAAGACATTTGTTGGTGGAACTATTTGTTAAGATTCTTATACAAATAGAATTTCATATGAGAAATTGATAAAACACCATATGAGAAATGAGAGGGTTGTCATCCTGATTTGAAATATTCAAAAGTGTGGGAGTGTTTTATTAACGTGGTTCCTATCGAATTTATGAAAAGAGAAATATGTTCAAACTTTATGTTGGTGTGTTTACAAGCTATGTTGAACATAGTGATGTACTTACAAAAAACATCTTTGAGACAAAGAACACAAGTTCTTTGCGAATGTTTTTAATAAAGACTAAAGAGGTTTCCATTTTTAAGTATTGTTCTGGATGTTGACCTGGTTGCACATATTTTTCAAATTGAGTTTGGAATTGATATTTTGAGGAGAGGCAAGAAAAATTTGAAAAGAAAGTTTTGGTGAAAATTTTTATAAGTGTTCGATTGAAGATAAACCTTTATTTTTATGAAGCTATTTCATCTTTCAAAGCAAAGTGTTTGCAAGAAGCTTTTTATTTTGAGTTTGTTTCTATTCTTTGGAATATAGAACTTGTATTTTAGCTTATGATCCTCCGAAGCTAAATCAGTTGGTTATGAGTGGTGTTTATTTTCTACAAGAAAATTGTTATGAAACAATGATCCGGATCATAAATTGAACTAAAATATCCGGATCAAGTTTGAAAGAAATAAAAACTTAAACCCCTAAATCCAAATGGAAACATCAGGACAAGATCCAGCTACAAGGTCATCCATTGAAGACATCAAGTACCTAAGCATATACTGGAATCATCAGGATAAAGTTTGGAAAGGATACAAACTTTAATCCTTCAAGATCAGCATCCAAAAGAACAGATTGCACTAGCTCCGAAAGAAGATAGATCCGGAGATAATGAGTCTGAAGACATCCGAAAGACTCATGCTTGAAGACAATGGGAAAAGTTTCAAAGATAATTTTTCCCTCCACCTTTTGGTCTACAAAGTCAAAGGTCCTTTCCCCATATGCAAGACAAAAGAGACAGCTTGCACTTTTTAGAAAAAGGACAAAAAGACTGACATCAGACCGAAAAAGTTAAGAACCTTTTTCACCTAGACCAATAAGGAGGCGCGTGGAGCTCACACCAAAAGGTTACTTGTATAAAAGTTGGTGTGTCACTAAAATACAAGGAAAACAATCACTGACTTCTTTTCAGCCTCAATCCTAAGGATTCAAACGGGGTGAAATTATTGTGTAACTAATTGATCAACGGCTCTGAAAGCTCCACATTCAACCTGATCAAGGGTGAAGATTAAATTCAAGCTCAACGACCAACAACGGCTACATTTATGATAGAAGCCTATAAAAGGGAAGCTTCACACATTGAGAAGGTTGGCTGGTTGACTTGAAATAGCAATTAACAAAGAGAATTCTCAAGAAGCAATCAGAAATTCATCCCTCCAAGAATCAAACAATTCCAAATTAGTTTGTAAGGATTCCTAAGTGAGTTATAAACTTAAGGAAATCCAAAAATCAAAACCTTTGACAAAAACCAAAGTGTAAAAGATCTCCTACTTGGGTGAGTAGTGAGATCGAGATATAGCTTGAAGTAGGTGTTTTGAGTGGGATCTCCCTGTAGGACTCAGCTTAGAATCGGGGTAGAATTCTAAGTGGTATATCCTGCTAAAGATAAAAGGACTCAGCAAGGAGTTGGTGCTTCTAGTGGTGTATCCTACATCCGAAAGGGGTTACCATCCGGAGACAACCTGTAAGGCTTGATTCCTGCTAGTTGGAAAGGAATCCACTAGTGGATAAGCTCGGAGGAAGGAAACTCCGGGGACTGGATGTAGGCGGGGCCAAACTAGTATAAATCATTGTGTTTGATTTTCTTTCCTTTACTTACTGCATTATATTATCATATTTGCATCATCCAGATCCATCCTCCGAATCATAATCAAGCATGCTACACTTAGACTTGTTAAAGTCTATTAATTCCGTAAAAAAGGGTCATTCACCCCTCTCTGACCTTATATAAACTCTCATAGGGACCAACAGTGGTATTAGAGCAAGTGCTCAAAATTAGAGATCTAATAATTGTGAGCACGGGATTTTGCAGTCCCTCTCGCAAGACGATGATGACGTGTACCCGATTTCAATACCTCAAAATAAAAGTTCTCTTAAGAATTTTTATTACCAAAATAATATTCCTTGTGAATTTTATAATTGGTAGAATCCAGTTCGGCGTGGCCGATAACGGGTTCGGTAGGAGCTTAAACCGATGATTTACACCCAAATTAAATAATATCCATTAAAATATTGTTAAAAGCCATAAAGATGCCTTTTTCCACTAATAAACCACTTTTCCCGACTTTTTAGGCTTTTTGACCCGTTGGTTGTCGGTATGCTGGAGAATGATGTCGCCACCGATATCATTCATGCCGCCGGCGGCATCACCATACCGCCGGCGACATCATATGATGATGTCGCCGGCGACATGGCACAAAATGATTCCTCCACAGACAAGCCTGTCGGCCACTTTCGGCGGAATAAGTCAAAAAGGTCTCGAAAAATACCCCAATTTGCCTATAAAAGGCACCCAAAAACTGCAATTAAGGGGGGGAACTGAAATTATAGAGGGAAGGAGCTAAAATTAGGCAATTAAGAGCTGAAATTGAGAGTAGATTTTAGTGAGATAAGAACTAGAAGAGGCAGGAAAAAGGATTCTAATCCATTTTTCCCGTTTTTTCTTCTTCGAACTCTCTGATTGTGAGCTTAAATCAGTGGGTTTTTGGGTTAAATCAACTTGATAGAATTTAGAGACCTAAAACCTTTAACTTTACAATCAAATTATCGTTGCAAGCTCCCCGGAGGTGTCATTGTTCAGTTCACGAAGAGTTGGATTCACTACCCCGAGGTGAAAATCCTGAGTCTCATAGCTCTTTGGCTTTATTATCATTGTTTTGCACTATTTTTTTGTTGATTTGTGTTTGCTTTAAGTTCTCGGTTATTTTAACTGCAAACCGCTGCTGCTGCGAGAAATTGAAGTCGCCGGAGACATGTGATGTTGCCGACTGTATCACCCATGTCGCGAGAGACATCGTGGATACCGCCGTTAGCATCGCATTCCCCGGAGACCTCGTTTTCTCACGGAATCCCTTTTTTATGGTACTCAGAAAGCCCTGTGCCTGTCCGCATGCTGATGTCGCCCATGACATAATCGATGTCGCCGGCGGCATCATCCATGCCGCCAGCGACATCATCTATATCACCGGCGGCATCAGATGCCCAACGGCAGCATGGCTTTCTGAACAGCAGTATTATCTTCGTTTGTTTCCAAATTAATTTATTTTCTGAAGCTAGGACCTATAGTGCAACGATGGAGGTTCAAAACCTCCTGAAAACAGACCCGCCCCGCGATGAGTGGTATATTCACTTGTAATCTGATTAAAGCAACGACCGAATCTAAAATTTGGATAAAAATGGAATTTCCGTGCAACGCCATTCTAATCTCGTTTTAGCCATCCAATCGGGCTTTATGAAGTTATAAATAAAATATGCCATATTTGTGTCAACCATCCTCTGCAGGTAGATGTCTATCAGACATTCGGGTATTTCATTTGTTACGTAGAAAATGTACAGGACTTGAA
Organism: Euphorbia pulcherrima; assembly: GCA_947683365.1. Taxonomy (NCBI): domain Eukaryota; kingdom Viridiplantae; phylum Streptophyta; class Magnoliopsida; order Malpighiales; family Euphorbiaceae; genus Euphorbia; species Euphorbia pulcherrima. The sequence continues at coordinate 49,583,288 of CANTUS010000001.1, read as the reverse complement.
AATCTTGTAATAATTCTATTTTCCGCACTTACTTTTCTTTTACGTTTGTAAATATTTTATTTATCGCTTCAATTGCTTGATAAATGCGAAAACCACAAAATAACTGACAATACAAATAAATAGGGTGGATTATGCCGATTAAGAAAGAGTGAAGTATCCTAACTTGGCCCAATGAAAAGTAGATAACATCATCCGAACTCGGAATCTCTACTTAAGGTATGGTCCAACCACCCGGTGGGAAAATCGTACCGAAAATTTCCCGGTTGAGCTGAACCGGGTGGCGACTCTATTCTAAGTACGGGGTTTCGATCTCGTATCTTTTAAGCATTACAATATGCAAAATCATTTTCTTTTCAACCACATCACACTCATCTCCCTGACGACCAAAAAGCGGGCCCGCCCGACAGGGTCCGGCCCCGCACCGCAGCCGCTCAAACAGCCGTCCGCTCACAATAATCTAGAGCTAAAGGTCTAAAATTTTGATTCAAATATCAAAATGAGTTTTCAAAACTCACAACTCCTTCCCAAGGCTATGTCCATTACCAGTCCTCCACTCTTCACCGGTGAACACTACACATTCTGGAAAAACTAGATGAAGAACTTCATTCAAGCATAAAGCATGCAAGCATGGTTGGTTATCCAGGATGGCCCATATGAGCCTACTCATGAAGTAGAGGGTATGATCACCCGAAAGCCATCATGCTTATGGGATGAGAATGATTTTAAAAAGTTGCATGAAAATTCAAATGCTATTAATATGCTTCATTGTGCTCTTAGTGCAACAAAATTTAACAGGATATCTGGATGTGAGACTACAAAGGAGATCTAGGAGAAGCTAGAGGTAACCTATGAAGGAATAAGTAAAGTGAAAGAAGCAAAGATTGATCTACTCCAGCAAAAACTCAAATCCTTCAAGATGGAGCTAAAAGAATCCATAAGTAGCATGAACACTAGATATAACAATCTAGTGAATGAGATGAAAAGGCTCGGAAAGGAAGTCTCTGAAGTAGTAATGGTGAAAAAGGTGCTCCGAGTCTCACCAAGGAGTGGGATAACAAGAATATTGTCATTGAGGAAGCTCATGACTTAAATATGTATAGTTATGATGAGCTCATTGGCAATCTCTTAACCCAAGAGCTGTCCCTGGAGAGATATAGCCAACAGGAGAAGAAGCCTGAAGAAAAGAAGAAAGCTATTACACTAAAGGCAGAATCCACCAGATCACCTTCATTTGGTGAAGAAGAGCAAGTCACTGAGTCACTAAGCACCAAAGAACAATGTGCTCTATTAACTAGACAGCTCAACAGGTTCATATAAAAGAAAGATAGAAGGAAATCAAGAAAGTATGAATCCCGAAAACCAAGAGAAGGCACATTCAGAAGAGACAAGGCCAGAAAGAATCCAGATGAAAAGAAGGATCCGGAAAAAGAAGTTGCCTATTTTGAGTGTGGAGAGAAAGGCCATTTCAAAACAAAATGCCCCAAGCTTAAAAGAACCACGAAGTATAAAAAGAAGGCAATGGTGGCTACCTGGAGCAACAATAAGGAAAGCGGCAGTTCATCTTCAATAGAAGAAGAAGAGACTACCAACTGTTCATTCATGGCACTGACTGATCCAGAAGTAGAACAATCCGAGAAGAATTCCTCTAAGCAAGATACAATGCAAATTGAAGAATCAAAATCAAAAATAGCAAACACTGAGGTAAACTCTTATTCTAACTCTGCTTCTAATTTTGACCTTGCTAGAGCTCTATCTATTGTGATCAAGAGTGTGAAGAAGAATGAAAAAGCAATCAAGTCTTTAACAAGACAAGTGTTAGATATTGCTGAGGATAGTGAAGCCTTGGCACAAGATGTCAACCTGATAAGAACAGCGAAGCACATTGATGAAGTCGAGGAGAACTACCTAAAGAATTAAGTGCAAATGCTAAGTGCCAATCTGATTAGGCTGGATAGAGAAATAGCATTGATAAAGGAGGCATCCGGATGGAAATCAAATTCTCCACAAAGAAGGAGAAATCCAGGGAAGGCTACATCAAAAAATCCACATCATGCTGCCAAAGGAAATCCAAAACCTTCTAACCAAAAGGTAAAAGAGGTCAGCAGGCAACCACAAGCCCAAAGATATACTGCTGCTCAAAAGGGAAAGGCTAAGGTGGTTTACAACGAACAACCTGCCAAACAAAGAAGAAATTGTGCAGTAGAAGTTGCACCCCTAACCAGCTTCACGATACACAACGGACCATCTATAAGTATACAAGAAGCTGGATATAAGGAAACTATGGGAAGGATGATCTTGAAAGGATAAAAAAGAAGCAGGAACAAAATAGATCCATTGCTGGGTGTAGGTTTTGTGGGAAAAATAATCATATTACTAAATTAAGTAGACTAAAAAATGGTTATTATGATGTTAATCCTTAGCTTGAGATGGTTATTAACCCGAGAGGACCCAAATCTGATTGGGTTCCCAAACCCACTTGATTTGTTTTACAGGTATGCCTAAGATCCACAGTAGATCAACACACTTAGTACATTAATAGTGGATGCTCAAGGCACATGACAGGTGATGAGAAGGCCTTCATCACATTAACCAGGAAGAATGGAGGCAAAGTAAGCTTTAGAGACAATAAAAAAGGATAGATCATTAGACATGGAACCATTGGATCCGAATTAAAAATTGAAGATGTCTCACCGATTGATGGACTGAAGTTCAACTTACTAAGTGTAGCCCAACTCTGTGACAAAGGAAAAAAAGTCACATTTGATTCCGGAGGCTGCTCAATTTATGATAGTAAGTCAAATCAACTTATACCTCATGCACCTAGAGTAAATAATATCTATTCTGTTAACATTAAAAATGAGAAAAAGAATATCTTCTTAGTGTCTAAAGAAGAAGAATCATGGCTATGGTACCAGAGGTTGGGAAATGTTAGCATGAACATCCTATCCAAACTAGCCAAAAAGGAATTAGTAGTGGGTTTGCCTAAGGTTACTTTTGATCAGGATCATCTATGCACTGCTTGCTAATTAGGTAAACAGCATAAGAAAAGTTTCCCTTCCATTTTCTATATTCCTTCAAGAAGAGTACTTGAACTCTTGCATATAGATCTCTTTGGTCTAGTTAAACCCTTGAGTTTAGGTAAAAGAGAATACACCATGGTCATTGTGGATGATTATTCTCGAAATACCTGGGTTCTCTTGCTGGCAAGCAAAGATGAGGCCTTTGACCAATTCTCAAAAACATTCATTCGGATAGAAGTAGAACAGGGCATAAGCATAGCATGCATCCGGAGTGATAATGGTGGTGAGTTCAAAAATAGGCATTTTGTTGAATTTTGTGACTCCAAGGGCATTGAACATAACTTCTCTATCCCTCATACCCCTCAATAAAATGGAGTTGTTGAGAGAAAGAATAGGCCCATAGTTGAGATGGCTAGAATAATGCTAAGTGAGAATTGTTGCCAAAATATTTCTAGGGTGAGGCCGTAAACACAGCATGTTACATCTTTAATAGAGCTCTCATTAGAAAGACCATAGAAAAGACCCCATATGAAATCTGGAAGGGAAGAAAACCCAAAATTGGGTACTTTAAGGCATTTGGATGTAAATGCTATATCCTAAATGATAGAGAGCAACTAGAAAAATTTGATCCTAAATCTGATGAAGCAATTTTCCTTGGCTACTCAATACATAGTAAGGCTTACAGAGTCTTCAATAAATGAACCCAAACCGTGGTAGAGTCTATACATGTAGATTGCAATGAGACTAACCACAGAGGTAAAAGAAGTTCAACTCCAGAAGAACCAATTCTGAAAGCTGAAGAATCTGGAGAAAAGGAGGCAAAAATTCTTGATTCATTCTAAATCAAGAAATATAAAGAAGAAGATAAAGGAATACCTTGATCTAGAAGTACAACAAGTTAATCTCAACCGACAAGAGATTAACTTCAATGAAGGTTAAGAAAAAGCAACTAAGGCAGAAGTGGAACAAGCTCCAATCCAACATGAAGGATTACAAAGGGAAATTCGGGCTCATAGAGATCATTCAATGGATAATATTCTGGATGATTTTTAGAATCCAATAATAACCAGAGGTCAACTCAATAGGATGATGATTCATGCTACCTTTGTCTCATTAATTGAGCTAAAGAAATTCCAGGATGCAGAAGGTGATGAAAGTTGGTTGATGGCCATGCAAGAAGAACTAGATCAGTTCTCCAAAAATGATGTCTGGGATCTAGTACCACCTCCTAAAGGAAAATCAATCATTGGCACTAAGTGGGTGTTCCGAAACAAGCTTGATGAATCTGGAGTTGTGGTAAGAAACAAGGCAAGATTGGTTGCCCAAGGATACAACTAGCAAGAAGGAATTGATTTTGAAGAAACCTTTGCACCAGTAGCAAGGTTGGAGGCAATTCAATCCTATGATCTTTTGCTTCATTCATGGGGTTCATACTATACCAAATGGATGTCGAAAGTACATTTCTAAATGGTGTTATCCAAGAAGAAGTCTATGTTAAGCAACCTCCCAAATTTGAAGACCCAAATCATCTGGATTATGTGTACAAACTGAAGAAGGCTCTCTATAGATTAAAGTAGGCACCTAGAGCTTGGTATGAAAGATTAACCTCATTCCTTATATCCAAGGGATATATCAGAGGCAAGGCAGACACCACACTCTTCATCAAGAGGAAGAAGGATGATGTTATCCTAGTCCAAATTTATGTGGATGATATCATTTTTAGAGCTACTAATGACAAGATGTGCAAGGAGTTCAGCTCTCAAATGCAGAAGGAATTTGAGATGTCCATGATGGTAGAACTCAATTTATTCCTTGGTTTACAAATCAAGCAAAGTCTGGATGGGATTTTCATTAACCAGTCAAAGTATACCAGGGAGATCTTGAAGAAGTTTGAAATGGACAAGAGCAAGCCTATGTCCACTCTAATGGTTTCAAATACAGTCCTATCCAAGGATTGTGAAGGAGAAGATGTTGATCAGAAGCTCTACAGAGGGATGATTGGCTCACTCTTATACTTGACAGCTAGCAGGCCTAAAATTCACTATGTAGTCTACTACTATGCAAGGTATCAAGCTAATCCTAAGGATTCTCATCTCAAAGCAGTAAAAAGAATTCTTAGATACCTCCTAGGAACCACTAAAGTTGGATTATGGGATCCTAGTAATTGAGACTTCACACTCTAAGGATTCACTGATGCAGATTATGGGAGAGATACTCTTGAAAGAAAGAGTACATCCGGAGGTTGCCATTTCCTTGGAGATTGCTTAGTATCGTGGTATAGTAAGAAGCAAACTTCAGTTGCTTTATCTACTATAGAAGTAGAGTATATGGCAACTGGAAGTTGTATGGCTCAACTCCTTTAGATCAAGCAACAACTAGAAGATTTTAGAGTTTAATCTGGATGTGTGGATGTTATGCGTGATAACAAAAGTGCCATTGATGTGTCAAATAATCCAGTACTCTACAGCAGGATGAAACGCATAAACATAAGGCATCATTTCATTCGGGATCATATGATGAAGAAGGATGTTGCATTGGTATACATTCCAACCAATAAGCAAAGAGCTGAGATCTTTACGAAGGCGCTGAGTAAAAATCAATTTGGGAAGCTGAGGGAGTCAATTGGAATGTCTAATCCAATTTGAAGCTAAACTAGAAGACAGTCCAAAATCAATCCGAATCCTGAGGAGGACAATTAATCCGAAAGAAAAGAAGCATTGCAGGAAAATCCATTCCAGAGAAAGGTGCCATGTTAGCAGACAAGAATGATAAATGACAGTAAAGGCACTTAAAGGTAACTGTTACTTTTTGAATCTCAAACGATTATTGGCTATCACACGTACGAGTGAAAATCCAGCCAATTCAAAAATAAACCGTTGCCATTCTCCGATTTTAATGCCATTTACCTCTCTCCTCCAAAACTAACTACCATGTCATCAATCCAGTTAACTTTAACTACGTTTGGATTACCAAAATACCCTCGCCTTGAAAAATCTATATAAACCCCTCCAAAATTACCCTTCTTTTTCACATGAGCAACTAAGTACTATTACTCTACAATTTTCAAAACTCAAAACCCTAACTTCTTTTGAAACCCTCTCAAATGGCTGTAATTATCATAGAAGAAGGACCTGTTTCCTACCCAAAACATCTTCTCAGAATCTGATCTAAAAGATAAAGACTTCATCCCTATAAACTATAAACCCTCTGATTCTGTTATCCCCACTAATTTTCTGGGCGATAACCTCCTTTTTGAAATTGATCCCTACTCTAGGCTAATTGAGGATCAGCACTTGACAGACTTTCTCAAGAAAAATTGCCCAACATATCCAGATTTAGTTCAGGAGTTTTATGACAATTGGAGAGCCAACGAGCACTTTGATGCCCTGCGAACTAAGGTTCAAGGGAAAGAGATCACTATCACTCTGGATTTCTTTGAGAACTCCCTCAATATGAAGAATAGCGGATTTTTGATGAGAGCTAATGGAGATGAGATAAAAGTGAAGTGCGATCCGAAAATGTGGCTTCCTACAAGATACTTTGGGGAAAAGTTCTCCACCTACTGGTCACAAGCACCAAGATATCTCTAGCACATGCTTGCAAAATTAGTGCTCATCTGGAAGGGATCACTCACAACCATTTCCAATTTCAACACTGTTTACTACAGCACTGGGCAAAATGCAGAGAGGTTAATGTACCAGTGCTGATAATTCATTACTTGAAGTAGCATAGAAACTCTCACGGGGCACTGATCACCTGGATTCTTTAAGTGCATGAGATTGATCTTTCCGGATTTAAAGGAGTGAATGGAAAGGAAATATTGGAGAAGAACTTCAAGAAATTGAGCTTTGGGGAAACATGGAATGAAGAGAAAGCCAAAAAGCTCCGAGATGATAAGAAGAGCAAAGCAAGGAAAGCTATAAATTCGGATGAAATTGCTCCTGCTCCCAAGAAAGCACGAACCTCCAAGCCTAAGGCAAGGAAGGAACTAGCCTTATTTTTGGCTACGGATATCAATGAGGATGCCTTATCCTTAACCTAGCTATTGGCCAAATCCACGGAGCAGCCTAAGTCAAGAGGCAGATTGATCAAAGCAGTTGATAAAATGAAAAAGCCTGTATGTAAACTAGAGGCAAAAGAGACCATTACAGTGGCTACTGCTGCTATAAGAAAGGGATACCAAAAATGGCAGAAAAGAAAGGCAATAGAAATGCTAGTAGAATAGCATGGATCTGAGGAGGAAGAAACAGAGGATGATGCTCCAATTCCCCGGAAGCAATTCACCCGGAAGGGGTGTACCTTTGATGAGGCTGTAAAGGCCCAAAAAGCTCAAACTCAACAAAAGAAGAAGGCCAAAACACCTACGGGCATAATTATTGATGAGGAAGCAGCCATAAGGGTAGTAGTAGAGGAGTTAGCTAAGGCAAAAGTCTCCAAGGGTAAATATGTGCCCTGATCGAATGAAGACATCCTTCTGGAGGATCCTTAGTATGAGGAACTGATGGCATCAGTTGCTGATAATTACCGGATCAATAATTAGACAGTAGCAGGGCCCAATGGCTCTTTCGGTGCTTAACTCATCCAAATTGATCCAGTGGATATGGCAGAAATCTCCCGAGATTCGAAAGCAGCAAATTTTCATTTCTTACCTAGATCTGGACCTCTTCCGGAGAACCTTCTTCATCCAAAAGCTGAAATCCCAACTGAAATAAGTCCTGTAAAGGCATATAAAGAGGGCATTAAGGACATTTCCAATGCGCCTTAGGGAGCAATGTTAAGTCCTACTAAGGCATTAGAAGGGGTGGCTGAGGACATTACCAGCCATTCGAGAGTTGAGGAGGTTGAGGAAGGACGAAAGGAAGTAGCTGATTTAAACAAAATGCCATCCACTAAGGAAATCCCTAACTTAGTATCTTTTGATATCAATGCTAATGTTGCTGCTAGTACTGAAATAGCAACTGAACAAAGGGACAACTTGGATGCACATTCCCCAATTGCATCTAAGGATCAAGAATTTGGCCTAGAACATAAAGTTCTGGAGGAGGGACTTAGTCTAAGATTCGATGAGAAAGCTCCTAGAGTGGACTTAAAGGACGAGGCTAGTCCGGAGGAACGGTTGGAGGAAGAAGAAGAAGAAGAAGAAGAAGAAGAAGATAACAGTGGCTCTTTCGGCTCATCCGAAGATGATTCCGCAAGTTCATCTGGAGATAAAATCCCTTCTACTGCTAGCCCTATTAGAATTCCAGCAATTAACACTAAGCAAGCAAAGGTTATAGCGGCGCTTAAATTGCTAAAAGGAGCCACTCAAGAGGAGACTGAGGAAGGGTATAACAAGCAGAGTCTCCTGAATATATGCAAACACTTACAAACTGTGGAGAAAATACTTATCGAAGAATTCCAGCCTCTGACCATACAAAAAGAATTTGAAGAAATAAATGGGAATATCAAGAAGATGGCAGAGAAAGTGGGGGAGTTTCCCTCTCCAGGCACACTGGCAGAAGCATCCTTATCTCAAGTCAAACCTGTACTTGAGAAACTCAACTCAAATATAGTAGAAGCAAATCGGATTGCGAGTCAAGCAAACACGAGTACAAATAATAATTGTGCAACTGTTCTGGATAAAATCACCTCATCCTCCTTGGAGCTATCAACTAAAATTAGGGAGTATATTGATACCAAGTTTGAAAACTTGTCAAAATTCATGGTTAAAAGAGATCTAAAGCCTGCAATCATAGAATTGGGAGTACACCAATAAGTAGACCAGGAAATGCTTATGGACTTTCTAGATAATCTCTCCCTAAGATCCAACAAAAGATGCTAGATGATATAGGTGAAGAGATGGGAAGTCGCCTGGCCAGAATAGAAAAGATAATAAATGACTGGAAAGCCTCCGTCATAAAAGAAACATCGCTTCAAACAGAATCTATCCATAGCATGCAGAGAGGAATTAGTGAAGAAATAAATCTACTTCAAATCGGAATCAATAACCTATCCTTATCCGGATCCTCTTCTAGCCTAACAATTCTGGAAAGCCAACTCCTTCCAGTCTTCCACAATTTAATTCAAGTAATTGGGGATTCTAGGTTCTTCGGACAAAAAGGGGTGACAACACTGCTAAAGGCACTCTTCCCTTACCTTGACAAGAAAGATCAAGAGTTTGTACTCCACATCCATCCTACTATCAAACAGACATATACTCAACTGAAGAAAGCTATCCGACCCTATTACCTTACTCCAGCAACCGTTGATCAAATCATTGATGAGAGGAGCAAAGGTAATGTTGACTACTCCATTTACTCCAAAGCTTGGCAAGAAGCCTGGGGTAACAGAACCTACATGGTAATCAATCCCTAGCTGAAAATAAAAAGAGGGAGAAAAGTCAGTAAGGGGAAGGAACCAACAAAGGCAAGGAAAAGGAGGGAGGACCATCCGGTGGAAATTAGACTAGCTTATCATTCAATGTAAAATTTTGTAATAGCTAGATTCACTCATATATTTCTGTATTTGTAATCTTGCACTTCATTGATGTTAACTATTGTTAACAGCAAAAGTATATTGTGAATATCTAATTTCTGAAAAAATTGCTTTTAAAGTACAATCTGTAATTGTACTATAAAAACATTAGAAGCTGGAATTCAAAAATATTAGGGGAGTTAGGATGCTAGAATTATGGGGGAGTAAAACTTGTAAATGACTAAGTATCAAGAATCATACTTAGCTCATTTATACTCCATTCCCTTGTGCTTGGTTTTTGTTTCCATCAAATGCGGGAGATTGTTAGGAAACAATGATCCGGATCATAAATTGAACTAAAATATCCAGATCAAGTTTGAAAGAAACAAAAATTTAAACTCTTAAATCTAAATGGAAACATCAAGACAAGATCCAGCTACAAGGTCATCTATTGAAGACATAAAGTACCTAAGCATATACTAGAATCATCAGGATAAAGTTTGGAAAGGAAACAAACTTTAATTTTTCAAGATCAGCATCCGAAAGAACTGATTGCACTAGCTCCGGAAGAAGATAGATCCGGAGATAATGAGTCTGAAGACATCCAAAAGACTCATGCTTGAAGACAATGGGAAAAGTTTCAAAGATAACTTTTCCCTCCACCTTTTGGTCTACAAAGTCAAAGATCCTTCCCCCATATGCAAGACAAAAGAGACGGCTTGCACTTTTCAGAAAAAGGACAAAAAGGTTGACACCGGACAGAAAAAGTTAACAAGCTTTTTCACCTAGACCAATAAGGAGGCGCGTGGAGCTCACACCAAAAGGTTACTTGTATAAAAGTTGGCGTATCACTAAAATACAAGGAAAACGATCACTAACATCTTTTCAGCCTCAATCCGAAGGATTCAAACGAATCAAATTACTGTCTAACGGATTGATAAACAGCTCTGAAAGTGCCATATACAACCTGATCAAGGGTGAAGATTAAATTCAAGCTTAACAACCCATAACGGCTACATTTATGACAGAAGCCTATAAAAGGGAAGCTTCACATATTGAGAAGCTTGGTTGGTTGACTTGAGATAGCAATTAACAAAGAGGATTCGCAAGAAGGAATCATAAATTCATCCCTCCAAGAATCAAACAATTCCAAATCAGTTTGTAAGGATTCCTAAGTGAGTTATAAACTTAAGGAAATCCAAAAACCAAAACCTTTGACAAAAACCAAAGTGTAAAAGATCTCCTACTTGGGTGAGTAGTGAGATCGGGATATAGCTTGAAGTAGGTGTTTTGAGTGGGATTTCCCTGTAGGACTCAGCTTAGATTTGGGTAAGAAGTCTAAGTCATATATCCTGCTAAAGACAAAAGGACTCAGCTAGGAGTTGGTGCTTCTAGTGGTATATCCTACATCCGGAAGGGGTTACCATTCGGAGATAACCTGTAAGGCTTGATTCCTGCCAGTTGGAAAGGAATCCACTAGTGCATAAGCTCGAAGGAAGGAAACTCCGGGGACTGGACGTAGGCGGGGTCGAACCAATATAAATCACTATATTTGATTTTCTTTCCTTTACTTACTACATTATATTGTCATATTTGCATCATCCGGGTCCATCCTCCGGATTATAATTAAACATGCTACACTTAGACTTGTTAAAGTCTATTAATTCCTCGAAAAAGGGTCATTCACCCCCCTCTGACCTTATATAGACTCTCATAGGGACCAACAAAAATCTTTGGTCTTATGCTCCGATAAATATGTTTCTTCTATATTTTTGTTATATCTTTTTTTACAATTGAGTTCACCATATGGGTGTTAAAATTGTCTTTCAAAATAAATTTTTTTATATATATAGTGCAACTTGAGGGGTATGTAGAGCCTGGACATGGATGGAAATTAAGGTGATTAAGTTTTTGTGTGTTTTATTCACAAGCACCTACATAATGAGTAGATAAGTTTTATCTTTTGAGGTGGATATATGTGTATATACTAAAGTGATTAATGATATATGTGTGATTATATATGGATGATATAGCTATCTTTATTTCGAGTATTGGTGTTGTCAATAGAATAAAGATAATCTTATTATCAATATTTGTCATGAAAGACATAAGAGAAGCCAATGTGATATTCAGTATGAGAATCATAAGGATGAAAGAGAGTGTCTTGTTAACACAAGAACACTATGTTGAGAAACTTCTTGAGAAGTTTGAGTTTTATAATGTAAATCATGTGAGTATCCCTTATGATTCCATACTTAATAAGAGGAAGATAATGATGATCTAGTGGCTAAATCCAAGTATGCATTTGTACTTGATGAGTTTCACACATTGAGACATAGCATAAGCTATGTGAGTAAATATACACATAATCCAAATGTTGATAATTAAGAAGCCAGATTGGGGCTTATGAAATATTTGAGAGGAACCATGAAATATTGTATTCTATATAATGAATTTCCCATTGTTCTTGAGGGAAACAATGATGTTGAGTGAATCTTTGATTCATATGAGAAGAAATTCATTAGTGAATTTCCCATTGTGTAATGAGGGGAACAATGACGTTGAGTGAATTTTTAATTCATATGGGAATAATTTCATTAGAGGTTATGTTCTCACATTTGGTGATAGAACAATAACATAAAAACCAACTAAGCAAGCTATGTTAAGAATTAGTTGCTTGAGAGTTAGAACAAAATGAGACTCAGTAGTTGAAAAAACCTTCTTAGTAAGTGTTACTTTAGAAGGTCAACACATTCAATGTATATACATTATTATCATTATTGCAAAGTGGCAATATATATTGAGATATAAGACCTATAATGGCAAAAGTACAACGTATATGTTTAAGACATATTATTGAGATAGAATTTTATCCATTTAAGTCTAGAGTGATTCTGATCAAATCATCTGACTAATTTTTGGAAAATAAATTTTTGAAAAAGAAATTTATTTTGATACATCAGAGAGGGTGAGACTTAAGCTAATTTGAAATTAATGAAGGGTGGGAACCCAACCTACATGAGTGGAGATCCCACGGAATAGGTTCATATGGGTACTAACAAGCCTTCCGTTAGTTCTGCTAGCACTATAAAAATATTATCCCAATCCTAGATGTGTGAAAAGTGCTTTGTTGCGTATTTTGAGAGGTTGAGTTAAAAGGATTCTTAATGAGATTTCATAGCCCTTATAAGTGGTGTATAAAGTGCAATGTACACTTGATGATATCACCTATGTGAGTGTGAAGTGGGGCCGCTTCTATGAGATATAATACTGGCAATATCTCTAGAGCACTCATCGAAGACCAGGCACGCGCACGGCCTATTCGTGCAAAATCGCGATGAACAGAAATGTACTTGGTGTAATGTGATAGGTAAAATCCCTATCTTACAATAGCGTTTATTTGGTTCATAGTAACTATATGTTTCACCAAATATTCCGTAAGTTAAATTTTATCTATCAAGTTCTGGTTCATAGTCCACAAGACACCAGTTCCATGCATTATATATCAAACCAGATATATCCAGAAAATTCTTTTTTATTAAATCTTCTTTTGAAAGTTGCGGAGGATTGTTGGAAAAATGAGAATTTTATGTTACTTTCAATATAATATTTTGTGATATTTTTGTTGAGAAAAATATCTTAGGTCAAAATATTTATGAAGACCATTATTGGTTTTATTTCCTTCATAAAATCAGTTTTAATTGTGTTTAATTCTCCAACGGCTATATTTTAATTAAGTGTTTGTAACTGCCGTTGTTTACGGTTTTAAAGGCTTTTTATTTATTATTTTATAACAACTCTTTTGAAATACTATAAAAATATGAACGGGCTTTCTTTTGTGGAGAATCCAATTTTACCTACTCTCTTCTTCCTCTATTTTCAAGATATATACACACATTTTTTATTCCTATACCCAAACTCAAATCGAGTTTGAAGGAGTTGTTTAATCCTGGAAGGAACTACGAAGTATCCTCTAAGGACAGAGTCTCCTACTCGACTCAACTCATCCCAACGCTTATAAATTTATTCTTGTTGTTTTAGTGATGTTCCAAGTAATTAAAATCGTTATTTACAGCTTCTGGGCTTCTGCAATAGATTCAGATCCGGAAGTGTTGCCTCTGATCCAGTATTTGAGCTTCTGCAACAATTTTCAGAAAAAGCGTTGCCTTTGTCCGGAAGCAACTCTAGAACTAGCTTTAAATGGCAAATTTTCCAACACCACGTGTGAATGCTTTGTCCCACTGTAACTGGCTAGAGTACTATTTGAGCCGAATCCCTTAGGGCAGGATTTGATTGATTATCCTTCCCATGGGCTTCAGCTAGGCAGCTCAAGTTGACCCGATCTCCTAGACCGAGACAGATAAGAATATATTACGAAGTTAATAATTATTTATAATATAAAATTTTATTTAAAAATTTTAATTTAAATTATTGGATCTAAATTAAAGTTAATGGACTTAAAAATGAACTTATTGAACAAAAATAAGGTTAGAAAGAACTTTTTTATCTATACGAAATTCAATTTCTACAATCATGAATATTAATAATAGCGCACAATTTAAATACTTGCTCAGTAATTAATAAGGTGTAGTTCAGTTGATAATGCAGGTTAGATAAGTTGGAGGAGAATAATATTTGAATCCTATTAAATATACTTATTGAGATGGGTAAGGAGCCTTAACTGTGACTAAGCCCTGAATAAAATTATCTCAATGAAAATACTTATATATATTAAAAAAAAATACTTACTTAGTATGTTCGAAAATCGTTTCAATAAAAGAATAAAATAAGATCAGCAATGAAATATCAACATTCCTTAATATTGTAAGAATATATTAAATTAATTTTTTTGCTAATTAATTTTCTATTTGATTAGGAAGAAAATAAAAAAATATGAAGTAACTTTTCTGTAAGGTTGAAATTATATTTTAAATATAGTAGGGCCGGCCGGTATTTTAAGTTGGGTATAGTTAAAATATTGAAATGTCACAAGAAATCTGTAGTATAAGTTACATAGGTCACGTACAAGGTTATATATGATAGTGATAAAAAAATAAAATTTATGTATGAAATTAAAAATACAAGAATAGTTAACGTATTATAGATGAAATTAAGCCGAATTTTTGTTGTCTAACTCATCTATATAAATAGAACGTACAAATATGTAAAATCCAACAAAAAAAAGTTTTGTTGTTAGTCATTTTATGAAAACATAACTGGACAAATATGTGATTAAGCAAAATAGATAGGTTGATGTCGTGACATTACTAACGGTAAGTTTGGGATTGCTTTCCAAACTGCTTATTTTGAAAGCTCCATTTTCAAGCTTTTTCTATAAACAGTAGATTTAATTTTAAAAAAAATAAGTTAGACAGTTCCTAATAAATTAGAGTGAATGATGAAAATGTATTGTTCAAAAGCAAAAAATATATAATTTTATTAAAAATTTATAAAAATAACTTATTTTAACAACATATAATAAATATATAAAAGTAACCGTAAAGCAAGTTTAGGATTGATTTCCCCTTCTTTTCCAAGAAGTTAGTAAAATACTTTTCGAAATTATGCGGAAAGCAACTTTGGTCCTTTAGAAATTAGAAAGCAATGCTAAAAGCGTTGTAAAGGGCCAAAATGGTCCTTTTAGTTGACAAGGTGATTCATTTAGCCTGACTTAGATTAGACATCAATTCAACACCAAATTGGCTACTTTTGACAAATTCGCTCAATCCCCAAATCACGCAGAGGGCTAATTTGACCAAATAAAAGAGACAAGGTTGGGCTGTGTGAACGAGTTGATACCCGAAAATTGATTTATGCTAATCTGATATGTTTCACTAGCAAACTATTATTCAGTTTCATAATATGAACATATTATGAAATAAAAATAAAAGCATCAACCATCTAATAATCCACCAAACTTGGAACCTTTTTGAGATTGTTTTCCACATAACAACATAGTTTAGTCTTGGTTAAACGATTTTGACTCTTAGTACTAATTAATTATGATATGTTTGCTATTGATTTCCAAAGGTCAAAATCTACTCTTACAGAGAGCTTGAAAATGGAGCTTTTCATGACAGCAGTATGAGAAAGCAATCCCAAACTTATCCTTACTAGTGTTAGGCATCTATAAATCCTACACATATCCACCGTTGACGCGAATAACCTGCCCATTAATCCATTCACTAGCATCAGTAGCCAAGAACCCAACAACAGATGCAACATCCTTGGTCTCACCGAGCCGGCCTAGTGGGCATTCATCAATATTCTTCTCAATTTGTTCCTCAGTTTTCCCTGCAAAATACATCTCGGTTGCTATAGGACCTGGCGCAACGCAGTTTGCTGTAATCCTAGTTCCCTTTAACTCCTTCGCCAGTATCTTAACCATTGTCTCTACTGCTGCCTTTGAAGCTGCATATGCTCCGAATCCTGGCTTCAATCCACCAGTGATGGATGATGATAATGTTATTATTCGGCTTCCACCGCCACGCTTTAGCCGATTTGCTGCCTCTTTGCAGCACAAGAATGCACCTTTAGTGTTGACACTGTAAAAACGAAGACCTTATTAGATCAAATCAACTCCAACTACAATATAATTACATTGTTATGTGTCATTGTTTTCAAGGAAACCCAATGCTGGAATATTTCAGAAATCAACTATTTTATGTTCAACGAATTGTAACAGACTTCTATAACTCAAATGCATTTTTGGAGCCTAACCTATTGAAATTGTCTAATTGATGCATGACATATCTAATTTTTGCCTATTTGGTGTCTGGCCTTCCAATTTTAGTACAATAACTTAACATACAAATGAGGGTTGACAAGTTCATGCAATGTCAAAAAAAATATGTTGATGCTTCATATTATTTGAATCATAAGAAAGATACTTAATGTACTAAACTCATTGTTTTAAAATCCCCGCCTAACTTCGCCTAGGCCCTATTTCGGGGCTTGCCGCCCGACTTTTCATTCCTCGAGCACTATCAGGCGTTATACCTATATATTGCCGCCTAGGTACCGTCTAGTCCGATCTTTTCCGCCTAGGCATCGCCTAGTCCAATTTTTTTCGCAATTTTTAAGATACTGATACTTACAATAATTATAGTTCAATTTTTTCAATTCAGATAAGGCAACTCGGTTGGTAAAACTAATGTACAACAAAATATTCTCACCATACAATTGATTTTAATGCTGATGTGTTTTTATGTAAGAATTAATTAAGACTCATGTTTTCATATACTAAACTATGTTTTTGAAATATATCATGTTATATTATAATGTATTTTTCAGTTGAATTTATACTTTTATCTATTAATAAATAAAAAAATAAAAAAAAATACAATTTCGCTTAAGAAGCTCTGGCCGCCTGACTTGCGCCTAACGTTTTTTAAAACATTGAGTAAACTACAACAAATCAAGTACCAAAAAGGCAAAGTTTAGACAGGTGAGACACCAAATAGGCAAAAAAAAGGTGAATATATCAACAAAAGGACATTTGTAATTATCATATTTCAGAACAGTTCTACATTCATCTCAACATTATATGTTTCTCCAATTTCTATCATGATCAAACTTACATGCCTTAAGCCCGTAACCCCAATACAAGCAAAAATGGACTAACATATATTTTGCGAACAACCCGATCAACAACTCAATTTATCTCTCTTACTAAGATAAGACTATACAAGTTCAAGGTTATAAACCTCTACACCTAAAAATGGATTAAATAAGCACAGCTTCTATCTGACTTTCTGGTCTTCCTAAATCCTATTAACTTCTCATGGATGCAATTCAATTGGTATAATGATGAATCAGATTAGCTTTCTGAAATCAGTTTGGATATTGCAAACAATTTCAAAATCAATCCTCAATGGAAAGAATGCCCAAAATTACGAAGGAAAAGAAATCAAATCGCATTTCATCACTTAGCAAAAGAACAGGCACATACTCATCAATCAAGTATTAGTCTAATAACTGAAATAAATACCTAAAAGTGTGTTCGAAATCCTCCAAGGAAGTATTAGCAATGGAAGGGTACTTAGAATCCAAAACCCCAGCACAGTTGACCAAGACAGAGACCTGAGAGCCGAAAATTCGCTCAGCTTCATCGAAGAGAGACTTGACCTGAGAAGGATCGGAGACATTAGCTTGTACAGAAATGGCGCGAGGGCGACCATTAGCAGAAGAATTGATTTGTCGGACAAGAAGATCAGCCTGGTCCCTGTTCGAAGAGAAATTGATGACGAGTTTTGCGCCCAAGGAAGCCAAATGGAGAGCAATTGCTTTCCCAATTCCACGAGAGGAGCCTGTTACTATGGCGATTCTATCTTCGAGTGCCAGCGGCGATGAATTCGCTGTCGCCATTGGATATGGATTTACAGTATATAACACAGTGGTGTTTCGTTTATCTTCTTTTTTTTTCCAACTTTTCTCCTTCTCTTCGTGTAAAAAAAATTGACACTTATAAACTTTTTTTTTATTAATAATTGACACTCTAACTTACTCCCTCCCCTTGACATTTTGACTTCTTTTTTTGAGGTTTTAAAATTTTAATATATTTTTATTATTTTTTTAATTTATTTTATATTAATTAGAAGAGAGATAATTAATTATAATTAATAATAAAAAAAAATATTTTTATATAAAATATAAATAATAAATTAATTATTTCAACCGTTTAATAAATATTTTATTAATTTTAATAAATCAGTTAGATTATTAAAGTTTTAAAAATGAAGAAAGTGTTAATTAAAATTTTCTAATTAATATTTTTAATTAATAAATAATAAGTTGTTAGTCTCACCAAACTTCCTCAATAATCTTTCTTTTTTTTTTCTTGATTAAGCTTTATGTTAGTAATTATTATTAAATGTTTAAATATATTTGGCGTTGCATCAACGTAGCACATATTTTCACACTCAATTATAATTTTTAAAACTAAAACACTAATTTGGTCATCAAGCAAGGTATAGCTAGTTTATTCAAATGGCATGTTATTCAATTGGTCCTGGTATTAGTAGTAACATTAATAGATGTTATATTGCAAAAGGCCCAAAAATGTGACACTAAATAATACATGGATTAAGTGAGTAGCGATTGAATAATAAAGAGTTTAATTAATAACATATTATATGATACAATGATTAAATAGATAATATATTACGTAACACATGGACCAATACCACAGAAATAAAATGGATGAACTGGCTATATAATAAGGACCAAATATATGATTTTATCTTGATTTACGACCTCGGTAAAAAGTGCACCACTTTACAATTTATGATTTAAGTAGCTTAAACATTTAAAAAATGAGCTCGTTGTGTTATGAATTGAGAGATATGTTTACATTAGATAAATGGTTAGAGGGAAATCAATAACTTCCTCTCACACTTTAACCTCTTGTCTGTATAGTTAACCTCTTGTCTCTATGTTTACAACTCGTGGTACCCATCCAGTCCAACCCAAACCTGCTCTTGTAGACTGGGTTTGGACTCTTTTTTTGCTAAGTTCAGCCTAGCTCAAACTCATTAAACTCCAAAATTTCATAGATTGGATTTAGCTTTAAATATAAATAGTGAGAATGAAATTGATGTTCAATAAGTTCAAAAATGCTAAAGTCAAACCACATCATTCAAAAGAAAAGAGCAAATCACAAACACAACACATTAGATAACAAATCCACCATTAACTCTAACAACTTGCCCATTGATCCACTCTCCTGCATCAGTAGCCAAGAACCCCACAATTTCACTTATATCCTTAGGCTGGCCAAGCCGGCCTAAAGGGCAAGCATTGAATACTCTCTTAACTGTTTCCTCGGTTTTCCCATCAAAAAACAGCTCTATAGCCACCGATCTTGGAGCAACACAGTTAGCGGTAATCCCTGTACCTTTTAACTCCTCAGCTGGAATCTTTACCATGGTCTCGACGGCCGCCTTGGAGGCTGCATATGCTGCATACCCAGGTAAATTTGCCCTAACAACAGATGTTGATATGGCGATAATCCTTCCACCACGTCCACGAGCCATCCTATTGGCTGCCTCGCGACAGGTTAAGAAAGCTCCTTTGGTGTTGACATTGAAAGTCGTATCGAAGTCCTCGACTGTTGTCTTGGATAAAGTTGGATACTTTGGATCCATAACTCCGGCGCAGTTTTCGAGGATATGGATTTTGAATCCAAATTCTTGCTCAGCTCTATCGAAAAGGTGTTTCACTTGGTTTGGATCGGATATGTTGGCTTTTATAGCAATTGCTCGAGAGGGTGAGGTGTTGTGTTTTGATGCAAGGTGATCGGCTTGGGTTGAGCTTGAGGTGTAATTGATAACCACATTTGCGCCTAGGGAATGGAGATGGGTGGCAATGGCGCAACCGATGCCTCGTGAACCGCCGGTTACTATGGCTACTCGGCCATTGAGTGGAAGGGACTCTTTAGTTATTTCACTTGCCATGATGCAAGGAACTATGTGGAGATGCTATTTCATGCCATTTCTATTTATATGATCTTACTACTGTATCCCAGTCTAGCATCAAAAGAAGTCAAATTTCTACAAAGTCCAAAGGGTCAGAATGCCATTACTGCCCTTGTAATTGTCATATGATATCTAAGACTCACAGGGGCTTTTTGGTCACTAAACCTGAAAAAGAAAATTGAATTCAAAGTCAACGGTTGCTTGCATCAGCGCTTACACAATATGGGCAATTTTTAAATACTACTCCCTCCATATTTTTTTACTTGTCTTCCTATAAGTTTCACACTTTTTAATAAAACTCATTTATTAATGATATAAAAATACTAGTTTACCCTAGTATCTCCAATTAATGCCTTAATTTTTCAATCAAAGTGCAATTAATGCTAAGGATATAGTTGGAAGAATAATGAAAAAAGTACCTAGAAAATAACAAATGACAAGTATTTTAATAATCCAATTTTAGGCTAGAATGCCTATTTTAAAAAGATGGAGGGAGTACCAATTAGACCTTTCTTGCATCATTAAATTCGTCGTCACGGCCTCACATGTTGCATAATTAAAGCATGATGCAGTTAGTTATATA
The DNA here is from genome assembly GCA_947683365.1 of Euphorbia pulcherrima. Classification (NCBI taxonomy): domain Eukaryota; kingdom Viridiplantae; phylum Streptophyta; class Magnoliopsida; order Malpighiales; family Euphorbiaceae; genus Euphorbia; species Euphorbia pulcherrima. The sequence continues at coordinate 49,562,757 of CANTUS010000001.1, read as the reverse complement.
TATTAAATTTCTGCAAAAATCCCCATCTCAGATATGGTTTAAATCTGAGACCTTTAGAGGCCACAGATTCACTCTTACCACTTCACCACAAAAGAATTGCATTATGATGTAGTCATATATAAAGAAAAAGTGAGAGAAAAGAAGACCTTCAAAAGATATATAAGATAGGGTTAACTTAAAAAACATATCATGTGGTTTCTCTCATTTTTAAAAAGGATTTGTGGAATTTTTTTAAAAAAAAGGTCTGAAGTTTCAGACTGTTAGCAATTGAAGAGCTTTTTTATAATACCGTTAAAAGTAATGATGTGGCAAGGGGCTTTTTTGAAATTCATAACTTATTCATCTCCTTTGTTCCTAGCAACTCAAACTCAACCATGAAAACTTAATTGGATCAATTAGATGAACAACCTCATTATCACTTCCAGATGAAATTACCAATGAAGATTCAGCAGAGGATCATCATAGAAAAATATACGGAAAATTAAGGTGAAAATGTCAAGGCAACTGGGTTTTAAATCCCAATTCTCCAAAAACCTTTCACGATGAATCTAGCCCATTTCACAAAAACCCCTAGAATTGCCTTAGGAATCAGAGAGAAGGAATGGGTCTTACCAATTCATGGAAATGGGTGCCTCATGAATGAAAATTTCCAAGGATTAACTGCATAGATTTGTTGGGTCCCGTATATCAATTCGGTTGCAAGGTGATATGTATTAACTAAAATAAATACATAGATTTTGCAACAACGAGTATAAAAATAAATAGAACAATAAAGAGACACAAAGATTTACGTGGAAACTCTTTGAAAGGGAAAAACTATGGAGCGCCAAAAATAATTCCACTAATAAATAATGGGAATACAACAATAAAGCCTCTCTCAGGTATACCCAAACTTGAGGTATAACATAATTTTAAGAGAAAGTTGGAATGCCAAAAAAAAATTAACCCTTACACCTAAATAGTGTAGTATTTCCCAAACTACTCAACTCACTCCGCTAATTTCTCTCAAACTCCTTTTATAGGAAATGCTCTACAAAAGAAAACTCAATTTTTGCTTGGATGAATTTGGATTAATGGAAATGCCTATTTATAGGTAAAAAAAGTTGCATCAACTTTCCAATTGCCAATTAATATGTCAATTACTAACTACCATTTTCCCACCTTATTTGTTGGCAATTAAGTAGCCTCCAAATTGGTTGAATTAATTAGCCTCCAAATTGGTTTGGACGTAACAATTCTCCTCCTCCAAACCAATGGGGTATGAAATAAGCTCTTACTTGGAGCTCATGTCGATCAGCTCATTGCACAACTCAAACTTATCTCGATGAATAACGTTTGTCAACATATCTGAGGGGTTCTCTTTTGTTGGAATTTTGTCAAGCTGAAAAATCCCCTTTTCCAATTGCTCACGTATCCAGTGATAGCGGATATCAATGTGCTTTGTTCGAGAATGATACATAGTATTCTTGCTCAAGTCTATAGCACTTTGACTGTCGCAATATACTATGCAGTCAACTTGTTTTTGACCTAGCTCTTCAGAGAATCTCTTTAACCAAATCATCTCTTTTCCTGATTCAGCCGCTGAAATGTACTCTACTTCGGTCGTAGAAAGTGCAACACATTTCTGTAATTTAGATTGCCCAGAAATTGCTCCCCTCGCAAATGTAAACACGTATCCCAAAGTTGACTTTCTATGATCGAGATCTCCTGCCATGTCAGCATCAACAAAGCCTTCTAGGATTGGTTTAGATCCACCATAACATAAGCACTTCCTTGAACTTCCCTTCAAATATCTGAGAATCCATTTTACTGCTCCTCAGTGTTGTCTTCCCGGATTATCTAAGAATCTCCTTACAACTCCAACAGCATGTGCAATGTCTGGCCTTGTGCAAACCATCGCATACATCAAAGTCCCCACAACGAAGGAATATGTAATCTTTCTCATGTCTTCCTTTTCTTCTTTGGTTGTAGGACAAGATTCCTTACTCGGTTTCAGATGAGCGGCAAGAAGAACGCTGACTGATTTAGCATTTAACATGTTGAAACGTTGTAGCACACGTTCGACATATTTTTCTTGTGACAGCCACAACCTATTGTTGCTTCGATCACGAATAATCCTCATGCCCAAAATCTATTATGTTGGACCCAAGCCTTCATGTCAAAGGACTTCGCTAACTATTCTTTCAATTTACGAATTGAAGAAACATCTTGTCCCACGATCAACATATCATCAACATATAACAACAATATGATAAAGTTGTTATCAGAGAATCTCTTGAAGTAAACAAATGGATCCGCCTGAGTCTTCTTGTAGCCATGACTACTCATGAAAGAGTCAAACTTCTTGTACCATTGTCCGGGTGCTTGTTTCAACCCATACAGACTCTTTTGCAGCTTACAAACCATGTGCTCTTTCCCTTTTACTTCGAAGCCTTCTAGTTGCACCATGTAGATTTCTTCCTCTAGGTCGCCATGAAGGAAGGCAGTTTTCACATCTAACTGCTCAAGCTCAAGATTCAAACTTGCTACCAAGCTTAGAACTGCTCGAATAGGAGTCATTTTAACCACCGGAGAAAAGATTTCATCAAAGTCAATTCCTTTCTGTTGTTGAAATCCTTTCACTACTAGACGAGCTTTATACTTTACTAACTTTCCATTGCCATCTCTTTTGAGCTTGAAAACCCATTTGTTCTTCAAGGCTTTTCTTCCTCTGGGAAGTTCGACTAACTCATATGTGTTGTTTTTCTGCAAGGAATTCATCTCATCTTGCATTGCCTCCAGCCAAAATTCTTTATCTGCATGAGTTAGAATTTCCTGAAAATTCTCCGGCTTCCCCTCATAAGAATATACTCAGAAATAAGATACTTTAATGTTGGTTGGCGATCCCTAGTAGATCTTCTAAGCTGTTGTTCAGCTTCAGCTTGCTGGATGGGTTGCTCCCCCTGCTCATCAACATCTTCTTGCTCGTGATCCTCCATTAGCTCTGGAATTTCATCGTTGTTCTGAACTTGTTCCTCATCTCCACCAATGGTACTGTTTGACGATGAAGGAACATGGTTGGGAATGACGTCATTCACAAGTCCTGACTTTCCATTCTTCTTAAAGCTTTCTATAGTCTCATTTTCTTGAAAGACTACATCTCTGCTTCTAATTGTCTTCTTCTTCTTTGGGTCCCACAGTTTGTACCCAAACTCTTCATCTCCATATCCAAGGAAGATACATGGACTTGATTTGTCATCAAGCTTTGACCGTTGCTCCTTAGGCACATGTGCAAATGCCTTACAGCCGAACACTTTCAGATGAGAGTATTGAACATCTTTTCCAGTCCATACTCTTTCTGGAATATCAAAATCTAGAGTAGCAGATGGTGACCTGTTGATGAGATAGCAGGCTATGCGTGCTGCTTCTCCCCAAAACGACTTTGGCAAGTTAGCCATTTTGAGCATACATCTGACCTTCTCCACAATAGTGCGATCCATCCTTTCTGCTATACCATTGTGTTGTGGGGTTCCAGGTACAATCTTTTCATGTCGAATTCCATGTCTAGAACAGTAGTTCTCAAACTCGTGTGATGTTAATTCACCTCCATTATCGGATCGGAGACACTTTAATTTCTTGTTTGTCTCTCTTTCCACCATAACATGAAATTTCTGGAATGACTGAAATACCTGATCTTTTATTCTTAGGAAATACATCCACAGCTTCCGGGATGCATCATCAATGAAAGTAACAAAATACTTGTTACCTCCCAAGGTCTCATATTCAAAGGGGCCACAAACATCTGAGTGCACCAAGTCGAGAACACTTGACTTTCTGCTTGATGACTTGTTGAATGACACTCTATGTTGCTAGCCGAATACGCAATAATCACATGGAGATAATGGTGTACCATTAGCCGAAGGTACGAGCGCTTTCTTGGCTAGAATCTGCAACCCTTTCTCACTGATGTGAGCCAATCATCCATGCCACAAATCTAGTGAAGACTCTTCTTCAACAGCATGCAATCCATCTTTACAAATGACTGCATTTGTTTTGTACAATGTACAACACATGGCACCTTTCGCAATCACCAAGGAATTCCGGATAAGCTTCCATTTCCTACTCCCGAAGAAATTCTCGAAGCCTTCACAATCTAGGACACCACAAGATATTAAGTTGAGCCTCAAATCAGGAACATGTCTAACTTCTTTGAGGATGAGTGTGTAGCCAGTGTTCGTCTTAATATGAATGTCACCAATTCCAATGATTTTTGAATGGCCATTATTGCCCATCTTCACCATACCAAAATTTCCTGCTCCGTATGTGGTGAAGAACTCCTTGTTGGGAGTGGCGTGATAAGATGCTGCAGTGTCAATCACCCATTCCGTATCATCTTGACTTGAGACTTGCAGACATTGTTCTTCATGACTGAAGGAGAGAACAACAATCTCCTCAGTTGCTGCAGTAGTGTTCTTATCTTCCTCCTGGTTATTGCCATCCTTATGTTCTCTCTTCAGCTTTTGATAGTTCCTCTTCAGATGGCCTTCTAGTCCACAGTGGTAGCATTTGACCCTACCCTTAGACTTAGATCTGCCTCTGAATTTTTCTCCTCTTTTGGATTTGTCAGGATTGTTGGGACCTCGATTTTTGCTCTGACCTCTGTGTTCTATGATAAGAGCTTGGCTACTTTCGACAATCATAACTTTCCTCCTTGTCTCCTCGTTGAGCGAAGTGCTAACAACGTGGTTTAAGGATAATTTTCCATCTAGAGCCGAATTGATCACAGACACCACCAAGGTATCCCAACTTTCCGGTAGAGAGCTGAGCAACAATAAGGATTGGACTTCATCTTCAAGTGTTGTTTGCATAGAAGATAACTGATTAATAGCACTTCGAAATTCATTCAAAAATTCGGCAACAGGAGGTCCCTCCTTGTATTTCATGTTGACAAGCTTCCTTATTAGAAACAACTTGTTTCCATCAGTTTTCCGATCATAAAGATCTTGTAGCTTCTTCCATAGTTCTGGGCATATGTTTCTTCCGAGACATGGCCTAACACGCTGAAATCTAGCCACTGGCAAATGATACCGATGACCTTTTTATTCAACTTGCTCCAATCTGGATCTTTCATGTCTTTCGGCTTTGCGGTGTTTCCCTCGATTGCTTCATGCATATCTTTACAGTACAATATATCCTCCATCATGGGCTTCCAAATTGATCAGTTCAAACCGTTCAATTTGATCATGGATGTTGAAGAACGTTCCATTTTAATTAACACAACCACCTTTATGGAACCAACAGCTCTGATACCACTTGTTGGGTCCCGTATATCAATTCGATAGCAAGGTGATATGTATTAACTAAAATAGATGTTGCAGCAACAAGTATAAAAATAAATAGAGCAATGAAGAGACAAAAATTTACGTGGAAACCCTTTGAAAGGGAAAAACCACGGGACGCCAAAAATAGCTCCACTAATAAATAATGGGAATACAACAATAAAGTCTCTCTCAAGTATACCCAAACTTGAGGTATAAAATAATTTTAGGAGAAAGTTGAAATGCCCAAAAAAATTAACCCTTACACCCAAATAGTATTGTATTTCTCAAACTACTCAACTCACTCCCCTAATTTCTCTCAAACTCTTTTTGTAGGAAATGCTCTACAAAAGAAAACTCAATTTTTACTTGGATAAATTTGGATTATGGGAAATGCTTATTTATAGGTAAAAAAAAGTAGCATCAACTTTCCAATTGACTATTAATATGCCAATTACTAACTACCATCTTCCCACCTTATTTGTTGACAATTAATTAGCCTTCAAATTGGTTGAATTAATTAGCCTCCAAATTGGTTTGGACTTAACAAGATTTTTAGGGATTATGAGAAATAGAAACATTGAGTTTGATGCTAGACCAAAACCATAAATTCTTTATAAGGATGAGGCAGAGAATCCCGCTCAAGATAAAAATTTGAAAACTGAAACGGTGATTGTTCTTCTTCTTCTTGATGAGGCTGAAGATTCATGTTAGAACTCGATTCTTCTTTGCCCCTGTTTCTGAAATCAGCCTTCACGTCAACGTGGCAAATTTCTTCGGCTGATTATGTGGGAAAAAACGCAATCATATGGGCAATTTCGCCGGATAAAATTGCAGGCGGCACATGCCGAGCTCCGATTCGCCATTCTAAAAACCTAAATCAAAATAGCAGGATTAGAAGAAACCAATCAATCGTACAATTTTAATAGCAATTAATCATGAAGAAAAAGATTGAAGAGTAGTACAGATGTGATTGGAGTCCAACAACTCAAAATCAATGGAAGAAAAGTAGCAGTTACAATGAATTTCAAAAAATGGCCAAGGAAAATCTTAAATCTTGAAATTAGGTTTTGGTTGAGTTTGGGTTACAGAGATGAAGGAGATGAAAAGGTTGTGAATTTTCAAAAATACCTCTTGCCACATCATCACTTTTAACGGTGATATAAAAAAATCCTTCTATTGCTAACGATCTGAAATGTCAGACCCCTCTTTGAAAAAAAAAATTCTACAGACACTCTTTTAAAAACAAGTGAAACCACATGATATCTTTTTTAAATTAACCCTATGAGACAATTAAAATAGTTGAACGTGTCAAGGATTATTAACAAAACTTATAAAACGATCTAAATGGATGCATTCTTTTGTAATTTAAATCACTTGCGAAAAAAACAATTGTTCAAGAATTAAAGTCGATCTAACTGCATAGAAACTAATATGCACAAAACAAAACTGGAATCAACCAAGTGTCGGGAGGAATCAGAACAAACTACAAACAGTATCAGAAAAAGAAACAAAATCTGGGGTGTTGTAATCAGTAAAATTATTCTAGCATCTGAATTCAAAACCCAGAACTCAAACTGTTATACTAAACTACTAAAATGATTAATTTACCCCTTAGCTATTATACTAAAATTTCACCAATACCTAATCTCTTTCTTAATTAATACAATGGTGACTTAGAGAAAAAAAATAGGTAAAATGCATAGGTAATATAAAATGAGATTTAAAAAGGAACAAAATGAATAGATATATATTGGATTGGATGGAATAGTAAATAGAGCAAGAACAAAAATTGAAAGCACGCATTACTATGGAAGATGGATTCTTGTAAAAAGCCTAAATTGTTTTTTCAAACTTTGCAATAAAAAATATGGATTGATTCATGAGAACTATGATGTTAAGGTATAGGCCGTGAAGGGACAAAAGTGCTACACCACTATTGCACAAAATGCAAGTATGCAACTCTAAGGGTATGTTTGGAACGCTAGATTTTGAAAGAATTCCATTCAATTCAATTTTTTTTAAGTAGAAAATTCACTAAGCTTCCACATAAAATGAATTGAATTTCTTATAAAATGTTCTAAGGAATAAAATAAAATTCAGACATCAAGGACCTACACGTAGCCCATGAACAGACTGACATGACAACTACCAAAATAATTGCCTGGTGTGAAGGATATCATCAACAAACTCAGGAAATTATTGCAGAAAAGTTGTCTGAGATTAAAAAAAAGGTATCAGATTTGAAGTTGTTTTTCTTCAACCACAAAACATTAAGAAGTGTCTAACTCTTTTTTTTATAATACAAAGCGATGACATGGTATGAAATCCATGAGGGAAAAGGGACTTTTACGCTCATGAAGTCAAGGACATTGGAGCAGTAACATTGATCTTTCAGCCAAACTTCATCATGATCATCAGCAAAGTCCAAATTCAAATTTCAAAAAGTTCTTCAAAGTAAATATTAATTGTAATAAATTTCAGTTGGGAACATTCCCCATAAACAAGTAGTTAATGTTTACCTTAAGTAAAACAAACAGAATGAAATATCGAGATTAAAAATTATACCAATGTTCTATACAAAAATAATAAGAAACAGATGAATCATAAATGAATGCTTCGCAAGCCAGTTGAGGTGATCTGTAAAAAGAATACAGATGAGAAATTACCTGTAATTTCGACAGAAAGCAACTTTACTCCTATAATCATGGATAAAATGGTAGCCAGCTTTGACCTTGGAAACAACTGACTGGAGAAACAAACAATAGAAGGAAAAATCAGAGAAGGAACTGTGATAGAAGAACATGATCTCATCAAAGTTACGAAATAAGCGTTTGTAACAGGCTAAAAAATCTTACAAAAAAGAAAAAAAAAGGTGGAGCATACAGTTATTAATCCATAGATATACACCATCAGGATTTTCCCACTTCATACCTGAAAAAATCACCAGAAGTTACAGATTCTGTCAAAAATCTGTTTTGTGTTCAAAACCCCCCTGGAATTTCTCACCAATAATCTTTACATGAACATATACCACCTTTAAAATGATGAAAGCGGTATGCATCTCGTACCACAATCGTTCGATTTGAAATCTTCGATACAAACTTAATCCATGTGTGACAGTCTTCACAGACACGGAGATTCTTCATCACACGTATTGGAATGGCATCAGATAAACTAAGGAGTCCAAATGTAATAGCCAACTTTTCACTGTGAATATATTCAGTTGGGTCCTTCTGTTCCTGCTCAGAATCGTTCAACAGGCTACAACGATCTTGGACATAACCAATTTTTGCCGCCTGATTATTTAAATCAGCCAAAAATTCATATATTTGATCTCTTAGTGGGTGTAGCTTATCACCAACAAAAAATGCATGAGTCGAGTTCTTAACCTCAATCCAGCTACGGCCTGGCTCTTTCTTCACACCCCTTTCTTTCATCATTTGTCTGGTATAGTCTCTATAGTCCCATTTCCCAGCCTTTGCATACATATTGGACAAAAGAACATAGGTTGCTGAATCTTCAGGTTCCAATTTCAGCAGATAGCCAGCAGCAACCTCTCCAACTTCTGTGTTCTTGTGAACCGTACAAGCACTCAAAAGGGTCCTCCACACCATTGCGTCTGGTTCAAATGGCATCTCCTCAATAAACTTTAATGCACGGCTCAAAAGACCAGCACGACTGAGAAGATCCACAACACATGCATAATGTTCAGGCATAGGCACCAACCCATGCTCTTTGCTCATGGACTCAAAGTAGGCAAGGCCCTCATCAATCAAACCCACGTGGCTACAAGCTGATAAGACTCCTACAAAAGTAACATGGTTTGGCATTGGACTAACCAGTTTCATTTTCTCAAAAAGATTCACTGCTTGGATACCACATCCATGTTGAGAATAGCCTGTGATCATAGCATTCCAAGAAATCTCATTTTTCTTAGGCATCTCCAAGAACTCTTGCTCGGCATCATCAAGGAAACCACACTTCGCATATAATGTGGTCAAAGCATTAGAAACTTCAATTTCAGAATCAAATCCCGTCTTTATAATCATTGCGTGAATCTGCATGCCTTGTTTTACGTTTGCTATATTCGCAGCAGCACTAACTGCAGAAACAAATGTGAAAAGACTGCCTTCTATATTAGTTCTTCGCATTTGAGCAAAGATCTTTAGGGCCTCCTCACAATATCCACTTTGTGCAAACCCAGACATCAATGCGTTCCAGGTTATACTGTCCTTAGCGTCAGTTTTTTCAAATGCCAAGTATGCTTCATCAATTCTTCCACATCTAGCATAAAGAGTTACTAGTGCATTATTTACTGAAAGATCCTGTGAGTAACCAGAGATATAAGTTTGAGCATGGATTTGTCGTCCTTGATTCAGTGCTTGAATGCCTGCACATGCACTTATTGCACTTGAAAAACCTATGTAGTCTGCTTGGATCCCTCGGTTCAGCATTTCTTCAAAAAGTCTAAGAGCTTCGGAAAACAAGCCATGCTGTGTGTATCCTGAAATCATAGCTGTCCACGAAACAACATCTTTCTCAGGGAGTCTTCTAAGAATTCCTTGGGCAACATCTAGTTTTCCATTCTTAGCATACATATCTATAAGCACACTACATGCGTACACATTAAACTGAAAACCAGATTTTATGACTAGGGAATGGATTTGCTCCCCTAAACCAAGAGCTCCAGATGATGTGCACGTTCTAAGAATACTAGGATACGTAAATTGATTAGGTGACAATCCTTCAAACTGCATTTGCCGGAATAACCAGAATGACTCGTATAAATTATCCAGCTGCCCAACAGCCACAAGCATCACATTCCATAAGACCACATTTTTTGTTTGTGTTGTGAGAAAAAATTTGTGGGCTGTACTTAAATCAGAGCATTTCACATAAAAATCAAGCAGAGAACCTTCAATAATGATATCTGCAGACATTCCTGCTTTCATCGCATAAGAGTGTAGTTGTTCACCCTTGGAGAGAGCCCTTATAAAAGCGCACGCACTCAAGAGACTAGCAACAGTAACACAACCTGGTTTCAAGCAATCAAGCTGCATTTTCTTAAACAATTCCAAAGCCCTATCACTGTATCTCTGCTGAGCAAGCCCTGAAATCAACGAGTTATATGAGACTTCATCTTTAGACTGTATTTTTCTGAAAACTTGTTCAGCAGATATGAAGTTTCCCATGCGGGAATATAGTGTGACCAGAGCATTGCAGACGTAAGTCTCCAAGACAAATCCACACTTGAAAACTAGGGCGTGAAGCTGCTCCCCAATATCAAACAACTCTATTTTGGTGCAGGCACTTAGAACACTTGAAAATACATATGGAGTAGGGCATATTCCTGACATATGCATTTCACAGAATAGTCGAATAGCTTCTTCTCCATATCCATTCTTGGAATAACCAGATATCATAGCCACCCAGGAAACGATATCTTTCACGCGTAACTCATCAAAAACCTTTCTAGCAGAATGTATAAACCCATTTTTGGCATATAAATCAATCAAAGGATTGCACACAATGGGACTAGTTGCATACCCGTGGCAAATAATCCTAGCATGAATCTGCTCAACATTTTGAAAAGCTACATCAACACCTCCACAAGCCCTTAAAACACTTGCATATGTAGCTTCACTTGGTTCAGAATTTTCCTCTACCATTTGCACAAACAATCCTAAAACCCTGTTATTCATTTTCTTTGAAGCAAAGTTGGATAAAATCTTGTTCCAGGTAATAACACCTCTACTCGGCATTCCATCAAACACCTTAACTACACTAGTCAAATCATTTACTGCAAGATAGAAATCAATAAGCTTATCACAAACAACACTTTCTCTATCAAAGCCTGCCTTCAGAATCTTCCCATGAAGCTTTTTGCAATCAATGAAACTCCCAGAGTTTAAACAGAAGTCAAAAAGCCATAAATATGTTTGAGAATTTGGGCGAATTCCACGCTCATCCATCAGATGCAGAAACTCCATTCCTCTTAAACTCCCTTCATTGTTCTGGTAATAGGTTTCCGCCACCGAACAACAAGCCAACTGAGGACCACTTAAACTCCTACTGAAACACTAAAAAAAGAGCAGTTTTCATTTTGGAAAAATTATCTTGCAAGTACATGTTTCAGTTGAATGTACAGCCAAATATATAAATTTGTAAACAAATAAAATCTGCTATGCTGTGCAAAAATTATTAGAGAAACTAAATTGCAATAAATGAAGAGGAAACAAGAGGTTAGAAATACAACAATCTGAAAGCAGAGTTTGATAAATGATATGTACCTTTCGGAAGTATTGAGAGGGCTTTAGATGGAACGGCTCTTTGAAATTACGCGGGAAGTTCAAAGGAAATGATTTTGCAAATGAACCACATAGAGACATGGGGCTAAACTGGTTCATGTTCATGATTAGTGATTACTGAGCAACCATATCAACGTGCTGGGCAGAGGTGAAGACATATGAATCATGATTCTCCCCAAGGCCTATGCTTCTATGTTTATTTGACCACAAATTGAGCTCTTTGCACCTTCACCAGGAATGAATATGCGAATACTTAAATCAATTGAAGAGCATTTCATATTTTTTTCCCTTAAGTTTCTTGTCATATCTTGACATTTATTAATTTTTCAAGCTTCATCCACTGTTTTATTCAAATACGAATTCTTAAGACAAAACCTAATTTTCATATAACTGTTAGTAAGATATGTCCTAAATTTTCACAAACTGTTTATAAACGTGTAACAAAATTGGATTGAATAAACAGCTATTGTTTCCAAGGGTGAAGAATAAATAAAACTGTTCTCAACTTTAGAGTTCTAGCCACTTCGAAATAAAAATGTAGACAAAGGCAAGAAACAATCAAATGCTACAAAACTATTTGATTGATCCAGTAGACAATTACATACCTTAAGTAAGATATGACGTGAAAGGATATCTTGAGGTTGCAGCTCGAGATGAAACCAGGAACTGATCAATGTTTGGAACCTACATTGAATTTCAAATTAAGCAGTCACTATCATTACCTTTGAATATGTAACTCCCAAAGTCGAGAGAATGTTATAGTTGACAAGTAAAACCTGAGAGAAAGAGAGAGGGAAACCTGAGAGTTACCGCCGAGGAGATAAAGGACGGCCTGTGCGGAAGTAGATTGTATGGCTTCTACGCCTTCCTTGTGGTCTTGTTTTAAGATTGAGATTTGTACATTCTTTGTTAACTGCCACTACAATTAGGGCGGTAATATATTCGACGGTCGGCTCGATAGCTTTTTTTTTAAAACTAAATTTAAGGTTATTTATTAAGATGGTCATATTTATTAAAATATTTAGAGAAATATTAAAATACATTTAATTGTATAAAATAACTATTTAAATATTACATGAAAAAGCGTGCAATCAAACAGAAAATTGACAGAAACTAATTAATTAAAATATGTTGTATATAAACAGTGAGTCCTCAACAAATTTGTAAAATTCCAACTCCTTCGTACAAAAATGTCTCTCATTTTTACTTTATCACATGTTCTTGTTCTTCGATCTCGATTCAATCTTGGGTTTTTTGATCAAGATTTCATTATTGATCTCATTCTACAATCTGTTTTTTTGGAAAACAATCACAAAAAAGATTTGTGATCTACTGTGAGCGGGCGAGGATTTTATCGGGATGGTGCACACAGGGTGCGGTGTGCGGGCGCGATTCGATGCAGTTTGAGAAAACCGCGTCATTTGATTCGGTTTGAGAAAATCCGATTTAATTAAATGCAGTGCCTCTTTCATAATAAAATGTTTGATTTTATTAAAGAGAAAATTATCTTATTATTTTTCACATAAACTTATTGAGTAAGAAAAATATGGCTTTTTATAAGCCAAAAATATAATTATATTGAGAAATATATTTACACATTTTATTGAGAAAAAAATATTTTTAAAATAAAGCATTTTACTTTATTTAATAATAGAAATAGAGTTGTCACCCAGTTCAGCTCCACCGGGAATTGTGGTATACTGATCCAACATGGGATTTTTATACTGGAAAGAAAGTGAGATTCTGAGTTCGGACATGATAGGTACTCATATTGTTCAAATTGTTTGGATTAATTTTGGAATTTTGGGATTTGTGATAATTTCTGCATTACAATGACTTTATTTAAGAAATAAATTTAAGAAATAAAACAGTCACTATAACGGCATAATAATTGATATTTGCTACCGAAATTTCGGCAGAGTAACAGCTGCACTTGGGTTTTGGTCCGGAAACTCGGATAGAGTTTCCTCACATTCTGGATGTTTGTCCGTACCTGCTAGCTTATTTATATATATTATAGTTTAAGTAGCACCAGTGACTCATTTAACCAAGGAAATGAAATGCAATGTGCAATAAAAAAAATAATAAAAATGAATTTTAAAGTTGAGCTTAGAGTCAATTACCATCAGTTTACCATTTCGTCTGTCCAGGATGATTTGAGAACCGGTGCAAGACCGAAGTTGTCAAAGAGTGTAATTTGATTGGAAAATAGGTTTACCCCAAGTTATGGCTATAATCTTGGATTATTCCTAAAGGAAATGCGGGATTTTTTAGTTGTTAAGTCTTTTTTATACCGAAGATCACGGTGAGATCTTGATCTAAAAAGATTGAAAAATGAGTTTGTACCGAATGTCGGTGATAAAGCTCGGATTTCAAAGTGTTTTGATAGAGTTTCGGGGCTTTTAGGACTCTCGAAACAAAAGGGGACGAAATGATTTTTTTGATTTTCTTCCCTCTATTTTCAAATGAGAGGCGAAGTCCTCTATTATAGAGGAGTGGTAATTAGCCGACGGACTAATTACATATCTGATAAGATCTTGCTTTAATCCCGTAAATTCTTGCTAGATCTCGGTAAGATTTGATTTTTTTTACTGTAGATAGGTAATTACCCGACGGGATGATTACCGATGTTTGACCTAATTTTGACTTTTTGATTTTTCAATAGAAAATGCTAAATCGAAGCTTCCCTGAAATGTGGATTTTTGAATTTTGGATGACAATTCGGTCCTTTTTGGCTCTTTTGTCTGATCACTAAACGAAATAGGCATAATTCATCATCGGGCCGGAACGGACCTGTGCTAACATCCAAATTGATTTCCAAAATTAAAGATGGATAAAACTCTTATTTTGCTTCGTGTGAATGGAGAATAGATAGATGATAATAGATTTATTGGATTCAATGTAGATGCAGTGTCAATTCCAACCAACTCGAGCTTTGATGAATTCAAAAGAGTAATAAGTGATAATTTGAATATTAATCAACAAAGAGAATATCTTCGAGTTTCAAGTTACATCTTGCTATCCTACTATAGAACTAAGGAATGACACTTCTCTGAAATTTTTTATGCAACTCAAAGCTCCAAGTATGACGATAACTGAATTTCCTCTGTGCATATCTACAATTCCAGCTGTCCATCAATGTTTAGAAGGTAATTCTTTAGTTCTTCTATACCTCTAAACTGAGTTTTGTTAATTCTTTTGTATCTATTACAAATCTGATATATATCTGATATAAACCTGATATAAATGTGTTATAATTCTGATATAAACCTGATAGAAGTGTTTGATGAAAATATATTAGGTTCATAACAGTATTGTATTACATAACACTATTATAAAGTGTTTGGCAATCTGTAAGTCTTCATCTAATACAAAACTGCTATATATCTGTTATAAACTTGATATAAATGTGTTATAATTCTGATATAAATCTGATATAAGTGTAATAAAACTGATTTTTGAATTCAAATGACAAATTGATGTCTTCTACATGTAATTTGGATGTCAATGATGTTGATGCAATGGAATTTGAAACATGCATAAGGAATTATGCTGCGTTTTTTTTGTTTCAATACTGATTTGGATGTTCTTTTATATCTGTTATATATCTATTATATAGATACTACAAATTTATTATATATCTGCTATAAATATGTTATACATCTACTACAAAATCTATCATATATATATATATATATATGTTATATATCAGATATATATCAGATAAAATCTGTTATAATGAAAATAGTATAAAAGTAAGTGACAAAGTGATATGCCGTGCAAAAGTTAGGGAAAGCGTATAGTGGTTAATTCTTGAAGTTAATATGAGCTTTAGGTAGTTATGCTAAACTTAGGCTGAAATTATTTTGCCCAAATGAGTCAAAATCGACAATTTCGCAAATATCTACACAATTGGCATGTTTGTTATAATATTTCTTAACTTTCTCCTTTTATAATTTTATTTACACAATTGTCATGTTACTTATTCTTTTGATTTTTTCCCTTATTTTTTGTCTCTCGAACCGTTTTTCGACATGCTGCTTTAGAATTTTTTGTTCGTCTTATTTTATATTTGAAATGACATCCATTGTGACTTTTTGACATTTTTTATCTAATAGATTTCCAATAGATCATTGATAGATATCCAATAGATCACTAGAAATTTCATTGTATCCATCGCGGTAATTTTATAAACTATTACCGTCGAGACCACTGCTAATTTTTTACAGGTATAGTTTAGGAGTCCTTTACCTTTTAATATTGGACATTCATGTGTTATTTAACTTATTTCGATTCAATTGTGGAATTTGGGCAAATTGACTGTATAGATTTGGGTTATGAGTGGACTTTCAGGAGTTGAATGGATTATTTTGTTGAGGATTTATTTGCAATTGATCTCTTGCTTCTTCTATTTTTCTTTGTTTGTTGTGTTTATGAGATCAATTAGTTGTTTAACTTGTGTTTTCTCATTTACTAGGCATCTATCAGACATCTTTTGGACATCTATCGGAAATCTATTTGACATCTACTAGATTTCTATTAGAAAATCTAGTTTGAAGTTTATATTTAGACATCTGCAAAGTCTGTTTAAAGTTATGATCTACTAAAAATTATCTAGTGTTTTGAATCCAAGTTCTTTAGTTTTATTAATTTCTATTGGACTTCTATTAAATATCTATTGGATATGTGACAGTTCAAAAAAACTTGAAAAAAATATATCACAGTGGATGTTATTTCGAATATAAAAAAGATACGAACAAAAAACTCTAAAAAAATATTTCTAAAAAATGAACGATCTGAAAGATAAATACAAAATAAATCAAAGAAATAAAAAATAATCATACTAATCGAATGTGCGGGGGACTTGGAAAAAATTAGTGAAAGCACCACATATTTGAAGTTTTTTTTATCTTGTTTGTGATTTTGACTCAAATTATTTTATTTTTTAAGAACTTTTACGTAAATGCCTCAATTTCTAGGCTTGTTAATTCTTGGATGAATGACTATAAACATACTTGATTAGAAGGTTGTGGTCATACTAACATACTTGATTAGAAGGTTGTGGTCATACTCGTGTATTATCTCAAAAACATACTCACAAATTGGCTCACTAGAGGCTTGTGCACATAATCGAGAAATAAATATTATATTTATCATGATTTTAAAACTCGGACAGGTCAGTGAATCAACTGAGGGAGACGATCATGAATTTCAGGTTTAACCGAATCAAATTAATGGTCGAACTAATTTTTTTAAAAACATATTAAAATATTAATATATTAAATAATTTAATATTAAATACGTAATATAAATTTAATTATACATATTATTTAGTATTAATGCTCTATAATACAAAGTCAACAATTCAAATAAAAATGAAAACTAACATAATAATCATTATATTGGAATAAAAATTTAAATATACATATATATCAAATATAGCATGGGCTTATTCTAGTATTTGTCAAGAAAATTTCATCAATTGATTGCACTTATTAATGTACAAATTCAACTTATCATTAATTATAATTTAATTTTATAATTATATGTACAACCTCCATACAATTAAAAATAATTTAAATAATGAATGATTTTAAATTTTAAATTTAAGATAAGATTTTATGCTATTAATATAATAAAAAAATAAAAAAATTCATATTTTATTGAACCGATCGATTCATTAGCTGGTTTCTGGTCTGACTGACCGGTCAACAATTAATTTTTAAAAGATTCGTTACCTAGTGAAAATTGGACAGGACCAACCTTCAATTTCTTTTAAACCGGGTCTGAACTGCCGATTCGATTTTCAAAATCATGATATTTATGATATAAATCATTCTTTTTTTTTAATCAAGAATAGCTTGTCATATTGCGATGTTATTGACAATCCGACCTGCAACTTGCCATTACAATCACGAATCACTCCACCAACTCCAATGATTATTTAATGCTTTATTTTTTTTATAAGCATAACATATATTTTTTATTTGATGTAAGCTGAAAAATAAATAAATTAATAAGTATATATATATATATATATATACTTTAATTAAAGAATATGGTCAAATATATTAAATTAGAGACTAATAACAATTTTAATTAAATGTGAACAAGATATGAACTAATAACAACTCTAACTAAAAATTGTGCGGCTTGATTTGCTAACCTATTCAAATAGACAACGTGAATATGAGAAAAACAGTCTAAAAGTTCTTTGTAGTCATAGAAATTAAACCTATCGGGGAAGCAAAAAAAAAGAATTATTGTTTAATGCGTGCACAACATTTAGGGCATTGAGCTCCACAATAATATGATCAAAAGTGGTTGTTATTTGGCTAGCTGATGGACACCCTATAGCTTATAACATCTGCCAAAAAAGCATTGCCTCCACTGGGTAGCAAAGAAGATCTTGCTATAATCATACTTTCGTTGGAGTCTGTCACCACAAAACTGTGACCCAAGGTCCCTCCATTATCGAACACACTAGCATCCACATTGCACTTGTACCAATGAGTAGGCAAACATCTCCATGGTTGGTTATGAGTTGGTACCCAAGTAGCTACAGTCCTTGTTGTGAGCATGAGATTTTGCAGTCTCTCTCACGAAATGATGATGAAATCTTTTTCTAAACTTACTCTTGCAAATGTATTTACTTTTCAGGATCGATGTCACATTTGGAAGAAGCCTTTCGCGATGATTTGGACTTAACCGCCCTTAATCAATAAGTTATCTAGAGTCTGCCTACTAGAGCGATGTCAGCATCACTTTGTTAGTGGCTACACATGCACTGCTAGAGCTACTCTAACACTGGTGTAGCATATCCCTTACTCCGATTCTGACGGTCTTTTGTCCTTTTTCTCACATGATTTCATGTGCATGCAAAATTACGCGGAAATTGTCCTTGAGGCGGCGTTTTGCTGAGAGAGAAGTGTAAGAGACCTGATAATTAGGGTTTTAAGGACTTTTGGATGATATTTTGAATTTTAGAGTGAGAAAGGAGAGAAAATGATGAACTAGTAAGAGAAAGGGAAAGAAAATATTGGAAATCTCATTCTATACTATTATCCTCGAGTTTCTTACTCTTAATCTCTTAGGATAATACTAAAATCTATAGAAATCATAGGTTAAAATGGTTTACATAGGATCTTAGAGACTTTTTACTTAAAAGTCTACCCAAATCTTTAAGAAAGGCTTCCAAAGGTGTTGTTCGAGTCTCTAAGAGTGGATTCACGATCAAGACCTAAGCTTTTGAGTTTCCCTATCTCTTT
Organism: Euphorbia pulcherrima; assembly: GCA_947683365.1. Classification (NCBI taxonomy): domain Eukaryota; kingdom Viridiplantae; phylum Streptophyta; class Magnoliopsida; order Malpighiales; family Euphorbiaceae; genus Euphorbia; species Euphorbia pulcherrima. Next base: position 49,543,881 of record CANTUS010000001.1, on the reverse strand, counting down.
TTTTTGTGTTTCTTGATGTTTTTGTGGTTCTGGTTGTGTTTTGGTGTCCTTTTCTCTCTTTTAGTGTTGTTGTCAACTAAAAAAATTGCAAGCACCGTTCTAGTTAGACTGGCACTGGTGTGCCCACTACACACTGGTCCAGGTCTAGAATCCCAGGCAAGGCTCAAAAGCAAGTATGCTAACTTAAGAAGCCAGACCTATGAGCATGCTTTACCTCTGTGAGCACTAGATTTTTATGATCCTTCTCACGAAATAATGATAAGAGCTAGATAATGCAATCCTTTACAGGCATTATCCATCAACGGTGTTCCTACTGCAGCAGAGATGAGTTTGGCCAGAATTTGGAGACCTAGACTGCCTATAGGGACCCGTATGGGTCACACCTAGGGGTACGGGTCTACAGGTTGACCCGTACTCCCATTTCCCTCACACTCTTGGGAGGGACCAATAAGTGTCCCACCAGGACCCGTACGGGTCCTTCTTGCATGTAATCGGACATATTAGATTACAATTATACCGTTTTCGGAGAAAATTAGTTATAAATGTGATTTATTATGTTCAGACTCAATTTTGTCCTATAAATAGAGTCATTTTGCCTCACTTTCAAGAGGAGCCAAGATAAGAATCATATTAGACAATTTATATAGCATTTTTCTAGCATTTTTCATAGGTATAAAAAGGGTATAGAACAGGTATAGAAGTTATAAAATAGGGGGAAAACCATTCTACATTGGTTTTGCCCACATTTTATTCCTTTCTAGCTTCATATTTAGGATCTGGGGGAGGTTTTGTCCATACAAACACTCACCAAAACAGTCCTAAAATCACCATTTCCTCATCTACTTTGGCTAGACTCTCTCTTGGCATAGGGATTGCTTCAAAGTGGATTCACGATGTAAAGGTAAGCTCATGAGTTTAAAAGAGACTCACATTTCATTTATTTTATTATCATTTTCATTTATTTGTCTTGATCCTGCTTTGGGTCTGGTCCTGACCTATATGGACATTGTTGGCATCTTTATATCCTCAGGGATATTAAAATGGTGCGCCAAACCCATATGGAAGGAAATCCTATTTTTGTTCAGTTCTTTCTCTATAAATCTGCTTTGGTAAAATCTGAGCTAAGGTTCTATTTGAGGTCCAAATAGGACCCATACGGGTCCCTCATACCCGTAAGGGTCCTCCCTAGTACCTGTATGGGTGTCTCCCATCCGTACGGGTACTAGTCTCCTAGGTAGAATCTTAGTTTCTCTTTTAATCTGTAAAATAAATCCAACACCACCATTTGCCATGCGATCAGTTTCATTAATAATTCGGTAAATCAACCAATAAAAAGTTAAAAAATGTGTTTTCATAACAAAATACATTGAAGACCCATTATTTCTTTTCTATCCTAGAAGCACCCCGGGAACTATCGATCGCAAAACCGCTATGCTAACGTAATCACATTTTTCCTAACAAAATGATGACTTATGATGTGCCGTAAACTATGCTAATCTTTGTGGATGCAGGCAAATTTATTTATTTTGTTTTATAACTTAGAAAAAATGTAAAGGTTCCCTCATAATTCCCCCATTTCCCCCCAGTTGTAATTTTTATTTCTCCTTTATTATTTGGCTTTATTAGAAATTGTTGAATGCATGTATCAAGTGTGAAAGAGTGTAGAAAAATAGGATTTCCGTAATATTTCCCTAAATGACGAAAAGAAGACGGTTTTACGCGGCGAATGTAATTTTGAATTAACTAAATGAGAAATAAGTGACTCATCCGATACCCAAATCTCTCATCCAAAAGGTATGAGTCTCCCGCCCAATGGGAATCGTACCAAATCTCTTTCCTAAGTAGAAAACTTGGGTGGCGACTCTATCATTTGTATCAAGATTTGGGTCTTGATTCTTTTATTCATTAAAATTGGTTAGAATGTGCAAATTCAAACTAAATGGTTCCATCACGCTTAAAACCAAACAAACCCCCAGTGGACCCCGCTGTAAGGCGCCAAGTGTAATCCACATATTTTCGACCACGACACATTATAGTGGTAACTCTGCTTTTAACTTATGAAAATTTGGTTTGTTTTTTAAAAGATTAAAAGATTAAGATGAGCACCGAAAATAATTTACTTAATTCAACCCGTTTTCTTTTTCATCATTTGAGAAAATTATTACATTCTATCTTCTGACCTCATTCTCTCTAGAATTAAATGCGCTCTTCTTCTAGTGCTAGGTTAGGGTGCCTATATTTTTCCGTAAAACTTGCGAAGGTGTCACTCATAACCGCCAGGAATTGGGGACACCCTAGTGGGTGGGGCACTCATTGTCACCTCCCTCTAAAGAGGCTTCGTGCGATGGGAACCTAATACATTAACTTCCATTACGTCCCTACACCCTTCTTATCGAAAGCCATAGAATTTTACCCTTTAGGTACCCTTTTTCTGTGAGATTAGACTAGGTCACCCTTTGTTATCCTTATGGTAATCAAAGGAAAATAGGTTGGAAGAATACGCTTCACATGTGTCGTGTTGTATTCCCTTGTAAATGACCTCACCATACATTATTGTATATAACTCATGCATAACCAAACCCCATGCATGTACTGATCGTTTAGTTCCATCTCAGCAAGAGTCAAAGCTTAGCAATAATCTCAAGTCCATTTGGTCCGCATTCTAGTTTCTACGCCACTGACCTCAGTTTAGTTAAGGGTTGAATCTTTGTCTGCATCTACAAGTGGTTCAGCTAGTAGTCAGTTTGGTCCTTTTGATCCTGATACTACTCATCAGCTTAAGTAGATGTCTCATAGTTTGACCCGTGATGGCCTTGTGAGTATTGAAGATGCCAGTCTTGAGGAGGAGGAAAATGCATTAGGGGCCGATATTATGCTGGAGATCGCATATGCCGTCTCACAGTTTTTGGGGAGTGATCAGTTCCTTGATCATGTAAATGATAAGATGTTGGCATCAATTAGAGCAATTTTGGACGAGGGGAGGATAGCCAATGTTTCCCAAGTTATGCCCACCATGGTTCAACTAGTCCGAGCAGTGGTTAGTAAGCAGCCTACTCCCTCAAGGGTTGCTCCCAAACAATTATTCCAAACTCAGTTCACTCAGTCTTAGTTGCCGCCAATTCAAGGAGGATCATCCAGTCAGTTTGGTTAGTTTTGTTCAGTTGGTTCATTTGGTCAGTTCAACCATCCTTTTTAGTAAGTGGGTATGATAATTCTGCCAGCCGTTAGTCAGTTTGTCCAGCCTAGCCAAGGGTTTGTACCGCCAGTACTTCAGTTTAGGGGATCTAGCCAAGGTCCCAATTTCATAGCTACACCTAGGGGCGCGACCTTTCCTCAATCAATAGGTTTATCCTTCGGTGTGACTACCCAGCAAGATAACTCGTACCTATTAGTGGAGTTGCATGATCTGTTATAAAAGTTTCTCGCCACCGATCTAAGTGCTCAACAACCTTCCCCTCCCATTCAAGTCTCAAGAGAAGAGGATTGGGTCCCCGATAACTTTAGTATGCCTATCATAGAGAAGTATAAGGGAACCAGTCCTCCTCAATCATATATTACCACTTATCAAAGGGTGATGAGGGTATGAAAGTTAAGTGACAAGATCCTAGCCGAAATGTTTCCATGTACTTTGAAGGGACCATCGATCGAGTGGTACAATACCTTTTCCTAGGAGGAGACTAGTAATTGGAAGGCCTTATCTGAGGCTTTCATCAAATAGTATGGGTTTAATGCCACTATCAAGATCACTATGCAACACTTGGAGGCTATCAAGCAAGCTCCCAATGAAAAGTTCAAGCCCTACTTTAAGAGGTGGATGGCCACCCAAATCTTATTGAAGGATCATCTTAGTTTACCCAAGATGATTGTGAAGCTCATGGATGGAGCTCTTTCGGCATATCGTATGGCCATTGGTATGGAAAACTTTAGAACCTACATAAAGGTCTTTGAAAAAGCAGAAAAGTGGGAAAGAATTGAGGAGCTAGAAGACCTCGATAAGACACAAAGAGGACTAGTGCCCAGACAAGTAAAAACTCAAGATTGGGAGACTACTGATTCACCAATGGATCCTACCGAGATTGTGAATGAAGACTCTCCGCATGTGGAGGATGATTTTAATGATGTAACCTTTTAGCGTTGCTAGTGTCTTGATGCGAACAATGCCACTTATAAGGCATACTTCATTGAAATAATGTGATTGATATTTTCATATTTGTTTGATGTTTCACTCATAAATCACCATGCATTCATTTGATCATGATAACATTTTAGCCCGCATATTATGCTTAATAGAAGAAGTTTTCTTGAGTACATTGACTTGCGATGGTAAAAGTTTCCAATGGTTAAAATCTATCCAAAAAAAGTGAGAAATAAAAGTGCTTATAGTTGTGTCGCTAGCTTATGATCAAATTTGGACATCTTCATACAACAGCCATCGATCCTCCATAGTTGCAGTCGACTACTTCTCCAAATAGATCAAAGACGAATCATACACCAACATTACCATCAAGAAAGAAGACCAAGAATTTCAAAGAGAGGAGAAGCCAAAAGCCACCACCTCCTCCACAAAATAAGGAAGATCCATCTCCCAATAAAATGACACTTCTTTCCAAAACATGGTCTCCCTCTTTTCAAAATAAGACATACCTATATCCCCAGTAAATGGGCATTTCATATTAATGTAGATGCCTCCAATCGCCTCCCTTAGATCTACATTTTACACCAAAATGTCCTTCCAAAAATGCTTCTCATTTTGTTCCAAAGAAAGGACCCCCTTCCCTCCATAAAATTCTTTCTCCGTCTGTTCCAAGAAAAGGACTCCTTGTCCTATACAATGGTCCCATGTCTCCATAATAACATGATCTCCTTCTTTCACAAAGAGGAGAACCTTCTCCACAATAACATAACCTCTTTCTTTCACAGAAGAGAAGAATGTATTCTTGTCACACCAATGTTGAGAGAAGTGACTCAAAGCACTTGACCACCTACAAATGTACTAGCAGCACATGATCCGAGCCTACAAGAGTAAAGTTAAATACCCGAAACAATCTCTCGAGGCAGGTGATTTGGTCCACTAATAGTTACGATAAGTCAACACTGATGCTAGAGGCAAGTTAAGGCCTCATTGGGAAGGACCGTTCGTGATTAAGCAAGTCCTTGGTAAAGGAAGAATCAAGCTCATAGGCATGGATGGAAATGAGTTCGTGAACCCAGTGAATCAAGGCAAGCTTGAGAGTTACCATATTAAGGAAAAGAACTAAATCATTAAAAAGCAGCACAAAAAAAGATAATAAGTTTGTACCCGTCGATTGGCGATCATTATGTCAGTCGGGCAAAAATTAGGGCACCCCAACGCAAAAAAAAGTCCCGCTAAGTTGAAAACCCGAAAAGGGTGGCTTAGGCAAAAGTTAGGACATCGAGAGAAAAATGTTAGTTGCTTTCTAAAAAATATGTAAAAGGACCAGTAGGCAGTAGGGGTTACCATTGTAAACTGTTACCATTGCTTATGTACTCAAGTTTAATTTCACTAATTAACATGTTATGTTTGCTAAGAATAGTGGTCTTATGAATGTATGCATATCTTATTAGTGAAATAATCACAAGTATGTATAATATCAATTATTCATTGCAAATCTGTTATCATTGTTTACTATACATGTGTAATTCAGCAAAAGACAAAGAAACCGATAAGCCAAAAAGAAATGAGGTTTATGCAAAAGTTAGAAGAAAGTCTGCTGGATTGAAAACCCGAAAGGGCGATTTTGGCAAAAATAAAGACAAACAAAAAAAAGAAAAGAAAGAAAAAACAAAAATCAGTTTGATAGATCGCATCACATTAAGCAGTCTATGCAAAAGTTAGAACTCAAAGTAAAAGTGCTAGTATCAAGTGAAGCACTAGCATCATCCAGCTTGCATCATTTTATAGTTTGGACACCTTGAAGATGCACTACCCTAGCATACAAAGTGTGAATCTTAGCTAACAAATCTCAATAGTACTCATCAGTCTGAGTCGGGTTAGTCTTTCGGTGATCTAGAGCTTCAAAATTTTGGTTACTAGTCAATTTACCAGCAATGTAAGTCATCATCCCAACTGAAGCTAGACAAGGTGACAATGAGAATATTCTTGGGGCAAAGGATACCAAGTATACCATGGAATTCTTTGAATATGGGGCATAAATCAAAGAAGAGATGTACGAGTCTAGAGAGACAATACTGATCTAGAAAATCGATACGGATAATGCTTAGTAGTACAAGAGGCCTTCTAGGAGCCGTGTACTTATAAGGAAGTTAAGGTGCTGGCAACATTTGAGCATAGGCAGCATCTCAAAGAAATGGACTTGCTTCTTCAGGAACACATCTGAATCACAGTTAGTTCGCTCACACTCCATGGCAAACAAATTCCTCAAATGGTACCAAACATCAGTACAAACACTAAATGTTCATACATCATGCATTGAGCATAGTTTAAGTTTTAAATTTTGCAGGTTTGAACTTACCGTGAGGGTATCCTACACCAGTGTCTGATCCAAGACAACAAAAAATCATAAATCTCATTTGGGCATACACTATCATCCATACTTGTATGAGTCCACGAAAGGAGTACAGATCCTCTTTTCAAATTCAAGACAAGGTTCTCAAAAGGGTGAAACATTGTAAATGCCATTAAAGGGGCACACTAGTCAAACTCGGGTTCCACTTAAACCCATCCTCTACCATACGGATCCCCAACAGGCGTATGCATCCCATCCAATAGCTGCCTCAGCCATACGTGACAGTATCAGGCATACATGTCCTACCTAAGAGTATGGGTCCTCCCTCCTATTTCAGAACAATTTTCCAAGCAAAACTAGAATTCCTCAACAGCAAGGTCACATCAAATCCAAAATTGGGGCAAACCCCACATCTCTTAAACCCCATTCTTTCAGTTAATTAGGGGTAAAACCCTTAGTTATCCTTGATCCTTGATTGAAGGGGCAAATTTTTTTTACACAAAGTCAATCAAGAATCAAGGTTAGCCATGTCAAAACAATTGCTAACATGGATACTTTTCATATGCAGGTCTATTCAAGGGAAGGATCCCCAAGCGATCAAAACATTAAGGGGCAACAATCCGTGAAAGATAAGAGGTTATGGCCCGAACCAAGGAAGTGTTAACCTAGAAGAAATCCCCAACAGACAAATCATCTAGGAAGACACCTCCCCAGCAAGGAAGTCAATTGAGGGGTATCCCCCCATTCCCCAATAGTGGAATCCATTAAGGGGCATCCCTCTAATAGCTACGCTATATTAGGGGAATTTCCCCTATTCCCCAGTAATGGAATCAGTCATGGGGCATTCCTCATCATCGAACACCCTAGAGGCACTCTTCTTAGGGGAACCACCCAAGGGGTACATCGAGGGACATCTCAGCTTAAAACCATTGGGACCAACCCAACATATCTTCACTCAATCTTTACAGTCAGATAAGATGAGACCCGAGTGACAACCAAAGGCGCACTTTTCTCCAGCAGAGCATCCACAATAAAATAGTTCGTTCCTTAGCAGATGAAACATTCAAGAGACATTCCCATTATCCCCACATGGAGTCAATCTCTGTCCCCGACGATTGGATGATTGGAGGAATCATTCCCCTGGTCAGAGGAATATCCGAGGGGCATCAACATTAAGGCCTCCCAAGGGAAAGTTTCCAAGGCCACCCCCTAACTAGTAAGCTTTCTCAAGATAGTTTCCAAGGATATTCCCTAGCAGATAGGATGTCCCGAGAACACCTTCCTCTAAACAACTAAGATTACCCTCGAGCGGTTTCTCCCCAGCAGTCTAAATGGACTAGCCATTTGAAGGCTATCTCCTCAGCAGTTAGCTCTCCAAGGGCAACCAGATTCGTGTTGGGCCAAACCCAACATATATAAACTCAATTTACATTTCACCAGGGACCAATCCCGATGCACACATCTTCATTCTCGATTGAAGGGGCACAAATTTTTGTTTACCACAAAGTCAATCAAGAATTAAGATGTATCATTTTAGACAGTAACTAACACAACATTTTTATTATATTTTTAGTAGGTAGCTCGAAATGTCCAGCAGGAGAGTCATTCGCCTTAAGAAAGTGATACACCATTAGCAGGAGAGTCATCCTCTTAGGAAAGGGATACACTAACAGTAGGAGAGTCATCTGCATTAGGAAAGGGATACACTAGCAATAGGAGAGTCATCCATCTTAAGAAGGGGTTACACCATCATCAGTCAAAGGAAAGTCTTCCACCTTAAGAAAAGGGATACACATAGCAAAGAAAAGTCATCTGCCTTAAAAAAGGGATACACACAGAGAGAATTGTCCACCTCAAGAAAAGGACACGAAGGAAGGGAGTTCGCGTCAAGAAAGGAACCCACCCTTATCATCACCTCAGGTATGATTTCTAAACCCTCGATCATATAGTGAGATCATACAGATCCATATCTGCAGTGATCCCACGAGGGGCAGTCTGTGAGCACTGGATTTTTACAATCCTTCTCTTGAAACAATGATGAGAGCTAGATAATGCAATCCTTTATAGGTGTTATCCATCAGAGGTGTTCCTACTGTAGTAGAGACGAGTTTGGCTAGAGTTTGGAGACCTAGACTACCTTTAGGGACCCGTACGAGTCACACCTAGGGGTACGGGTCCACAGGTTGACCTGTACGACCCATTTCTCTAGCACGCTTAGAAGGGACCCATACGGGTCCCACCAAGACCCTTGCGGGTGCTATCCCACCTGTACGGGTCCCTCATGCTTACAATCAGATAGATTTGATTGCAACCATATCATTTTAAAAGAAAATCAGTCATAAATGTGATTTATTGCGTTCAGACTCAATTTTCTCCTATAAATAGAGGCATTTTGCCTCACTTTCAAGAGGAGCAAAGATAAGAATCATATTAGACAATTTATATAGCATTTTTCCAGCAATTTTTTTAGGTATAGAAAGGGCGTAAACGAGGTATTAAAGTTATAGAATAGGGGGAAAACCATTCTACATTGGTTTTGCCCACATTTTATTCCTTTCTAGCTTCATATTTAGGATCTAGGGGAGGTTCTGTCCATACAAACACTCACCAAAACAGTCCTAAAATCACCATTTCCTCATATACTTTGGCTAGACTCTCTCTTGGTATAGGGATGCTTCAAAGTGGATTCACGATGTAAAGGTACGCTCATGAGTTTTAAAGAGAGTCACCTTTCATTTATTTTATTATCATTTTCATTTATTTGTCTTGATCCACCCTTTGACCTGCTTTGGGTCTGGTTCTGACCCATATAGGCCTTGTTGGCATCTTAATGTCCCTAGGGATATTAAAACAGTGCGCCATACCCATATGGAAGGAAATCCTATTTTTGTTCAGTTCCTTCTCTATAAATCTGCTTTGGTAAAATCTGAGCTAAGGTTCTGTTTGAGGTCTAAACAGGACTCATACGGGTCCACCATACCCGTAAGGGTCCTCACTAGTGCCATATGGGTGTCTCCCATCCATACAGGTACCAGTCTCCTAGGCAGAATCTTAGTTTCTTTTTTAATCTGTAAAATAAACCCAACACCACCATTTTCCATGCAATCAGTTTCATTAATAATTCGATAAATCAACCCACGAAAAGTTAAAAAATGTGTTTTCATAACAAAATATGTTGAAGACCCGTTATTTCTTTTCGATCCTGGAAGCCGCCCGGGAACTATCGATCGCAAAACCGCCACGCTAACGTAATCACATTTTTCCTAACAAAATGCTGACTTATGATGTGTCGTAAACTGTGCTAATCTTTGTGGATGCGGGCGAATTTATTTATTTTGTTTTATAACTTAGAACAAATGTATAGGTTCCCTCGCAATTCCCTCATTTTCCCCAGGTTGTAATTTATATTTCTCCTTTATTATTTGCGCTTTATTATAAATTGTTGAACGCATGTATCGAGTGTGAAAGTGTGTAGAAAAATAGGATTTCAGCAATAATTCCCCAAATGATGAAAAGAAAACGGTTTCATATGGTGAATGTAATTTTGAATTAACTAAATGAGAAATAAGTGACTCATCCGATACCCGAATCTCTGATCCAAAAGGTATGAGTCTCCTGCCCAATGGGAACCGTACCAAAACTCTTTCCCAAGTAGACAACTTAGGTGGCGACACTATCATTTGTATCGAGATTTGGGTCTCGATTCTTTTATTCATTAAAATTGGTTAAAATGTGCAAATTTGAACTAAATGGTTCTATCACGCTTAAACCAAACAAACCCCCAGTGAACCCCACCACAAGGCGCCAAGGGAAATCCATATATTTTTTTTGACAACGATACATCCTAACCTCGCTCAACAGCAAGCCTCAAAGATAGCAGCCATCGAGGAAGAACCCATTGAGTTCCTCAAAAGGGAAATTAAGCGACTTGAATGGAGAATTTTCAAGGAATCCACTAAGAGGAAATCAATCAAATTCTCAAGCATTGAGTCAGAAGGAGGCATCAATTTAGGCCTTATTCCTTTAAGGAGAGGCTACACAGAGGGAGCTACAGAACATGGATCAATAGGAGGAGCTACAGAATAAAACATTCCTGAGTATCCTATGAAAGCTCAAAAGGAGCAGAAGAGAACAAAGGGAAAGAAGAAAGAAGTAGTTATTGTTAGAAGAGATGAGGAGCCCAAGGATAAAGAGGATGAAGAATATCAGCTAAACTTGGCTATACAAATCAGCAATGCTAAAGCAAAGAAAAAGGGAATCCACATAGTCGAGTAATGGGAAAGGATAGAAAGAGCATTTATAATTAATGCTACTAAAAGAGAAGCTGAAATAGAGTAAGAACTTAAGAAGAAACCTCCTACCTAATAAGAGCTCATAGAAAAGATGAATGGAGTGGCTCAAGAAGCTGAGGATGAGCAAGAAGAAGAATATGAGAATGAGGAGTATATTCCTCAAGAAGCTACTAAAGCTACTAACTTTGAGGACATGGCAGAGCTTTAGAGACTGAGAATCAGAGAGCAAAATAGGAGAGAGGAGCTTCGAGCAAGAATAGCAAATCAAAACCTTAAAGTAGGTGACTATTCTTACTCAAAGCCTACTACTCAATGCTTAAATATACCAGAGGTATTCAGCCTCAAAATCAAGAGCTTAAAACCCACACCCATTGTTGTAAATCCAGTCTTATGGGTTAAAACATCAGCCGCCTCTCCAATCAAGCTTATCTCTAAACAAACCTCACAACTACCAAACACTAAAACTCACTCACCATCCAAAACACCTCATCCACCGCCTTCACCTGATCATCTAGCACAAGCTATTAGCATCGCTAGATTGGTCATGGATGAACTAAAAGCTGAGGATGAAAAGACATCATCCAAGCAAGCAACTATTAAAGTTGAAAAACTTCAACAAGCTAATGAAGCCCATGAGGGAGCTGAGGCTGTACATTCCGAGAAGGTCTATAAAGCTAGTACAACTGAGACAACAGTTAGTAATGATGCTTGTGACTTAATAGTGCCAACTATTGATGAAGATTCAGTTGATAAAAGCCAAGGAAACTTAGATAGAACTTTAGTTCTATTTAAGGGGATGAATGACGGAAGCAAACCAACTCAACAATGCAGTACACATACTATTGAGGATGTAGAGGTTGTTCAGAATCTAGATCATGTGAATGTCAATGAGGATAGGTTGTAAAACTTATCAAAGGGTGACATAACTGGCATGCTAGAAGCAGAACTGAGCTTACCTAGCTCATTAGACTCAAAGTATGAAAGTAATAAGAAGAAGAAGGATAAAGCTCAAAAGACACAATAGAAAAGAGATAGCTCAGAAGATGCAAGAGAAAGAGAAGATGTATCTACTTTGCTCATCATTGAGAGGCAACACAGTGAAATCATTCACCTAATTCTAAAGCTGCAGAATAGTGTGCTGAAGTTTGAGCCCAATAGAATCAACCTTGATTTAATCTCAATGTGCACAGGATTGAGAAATCAAGCAGCAAAGATCATCAAGAAGATGAAGGAGACTCCATCAATATGTTAAATGTCAGTTGTGTTGGTCTAGATTTGGATGATTTGAACATGTAAAACAGGCATGATGGAAATTCAAAATTTAATCTTAGTCCAAGGATCTCCTAAGCATGGCATGATTGACAACATAAACTAGTCTATTATTATTCTAGGTAATAAACACTTATAAAATGACCTAATAATAATATGACCACGTACTAGTTGAAGCGTGAATCCCAATGTCGACAGAATGACCCCTCAGCTGCGTGCATATACTCTAAAGTAAAAGCCCTCTATAATTGATCTACACGAGCACCACCGACCACAACCTTCTAGAAAGGGAGCACCAAATAATAAGTGGAAGACAAGTAGATCTTCCCTATGAATTATTTTTAGAAGAAATTGCCTTAGTTTTCTATTCAAAGTAAATACGTCTTTCGACGGATTACTCATGAGAACTAGAACAACTAAGGGAAATGGAGAGAGGCTTTCGAAAAAGGGTAAAAAAATAATGAGAGAGTAGCTCTCTATTTATAGGCATAAGGAGGTAGATTAAAAGACAATTATATCCAAGCCTTGTCCAATTAGAAAAAGAATAGACATGGCCTTTTAGTAATTTACTAAAGAAGAAAGAGTTAGAGTTAAATTCAACTGCCTTTTATTATTATTATTATTATTATTATTATTATTATTATTATTATTATTATTATTATTATTATTATTATTCAATTCAATTAATTAATCCAATTAATTAATTAATGGAATAAACAATTCCTATAAAATTGGAAACATAATTAGATTTGAATTACAACTCCTATTTAATAATCATCCAACTAATTAATAATCAATTAATTAATTTAACAATTAATTAATTAAAGGATATTTAAAACTTATTTAATAAATACTAATTAAATAGAAACAAAATAAAACTAGACTCTAAGTCCAAGTTGGACACTGTTGGCCGAAGCTAGCAGTATGCGCCGGCCTATTGCCCACGCATGGGCCTGGGCCAATGCTCAGGCCCAGCCCGCATAGCGCACAACCCTTACGGGTTGTGCCCGTCACATAGCTCGTAGTCCTTTGCCTATGCACCGGGCTTGGCACGGGCTGCTCTAAGCAGCCCGGGCCTTGCGCAATGCTGCTGGCATTGCCAAGGTCCATGCGTAGGCCTGCCACAAGTGCTGTCCTATAACACTTATGTAGGCCCACTTGTGCGAGTCCACACAGTAAATTATCGTGGATCCGACTATGTGGTTTCTGTTTCCTCTTATGCCCTCTCATTATTTTTGATACACTAGTTCAACCAATAAAATGGTCTAACCATTTATTTCTCGTATACTGGTTGTGAGGTATCGGGGTAAAAATATGTGGATTTCCCTTTGCGCCTTGCAGCGGGGTCCACTACGGGTTTGTTCATTTAAGCATGGTGAAACCAATTAGTTTATGTTTGCACATTTACCTAATTTTTATGAATAAAAGAATCGAGACCCAAATCTCGATACAAATGATAGAGTCTCCACCCAAGTTGTCTACTTGGGAAAGAGTTTTGGTATGGTTCCTATTGGGCAGGATACTCATACCTTTCGGATCAGAGATTTGAGTATCGAATGAGTCACTTATTTCTCATTTAGTTAATTCAAAATTACATTCACTGTGTAAAACCATTTTCTTTTCATCATTTGGGGAATTGCTACAGAAAGCCTATTTTTCTACACTCTTTCACACACGATTCATACATTTACAATTTACAATAAAGCACAAACAATAAGAGGGAATAAAAATTACAACTAGGCGGAAAATGGGGGAATTACAGGGGAACCTATACATTTGTTCTGATTTATAAAACAAAAATAAATAAATTTGCTTGCATGAAAACGTTAGCACAATTACGGCACATAATAAGTCAGCATTTTGTTAGGAGAAATGTGATTATGTTAGCGTGGCGGTTTTGCAATTGATAGTTCCTGGGCGGCTTCTAGGATCTAAAAGAAATAACGGATCTTCAACATATTTTGTTATGAAAACACATTTTAACTTTTCATGGGTTGATTTATAGGATTATTAGTGAAAATGATCGCATGGAAAATGGTGATGATAGGTTCATTTTACAGGTTAAAGAGAAAATGGCATTCTACCTAGGGGGCCAGTAACTGTACGAGTGGAGGGGACGCGTATGGCTATTGTAGGACCTGTATGGCTACTAGGGGACCCGTATGGCTATAGGGAACCTATACAGGTCCTGTTTGGACCTAAATAGAACCTTATTTTTAGTTTAAATAAGACAGATTTATAGAAAAAGAACAAAATAAAATGGGATTTTCTTCCATATTGGCATGGGCGCACCAGTTTTGCCACCATAGGGGCATGTAGGTACCATCAAGGCCCATATAAGTCAGGAACAGACCCAAAATAGATCAAAGGTTAGATCAAACCAAATAAATGAAAATGACAATAAAATAAGTAGAAAGTGAGTCTCTTTGAAACTCAGGAGCTTACCTTTACGCCGTGAATCCGCTTTGAAGCGATCCCAATGCCGAGAGAGAGTCTAGCTAAAGTAGATAAGGAAATGGCGATTTTATGACTATTTTGGTGAGTGTTTGTGTGGATAGAACCTCCCCCAATCATAATATGAAGATAGAAAGAAATAAAATGTGGACAAAACCAAAGTGGAATGGTTTTCTCCCTATTTTATCACTTATATACCCCTTCTATATCCTTTCTATTACCTAGACAAATGCTAGAAAAACGCTATATAAATTGCTCTTGAATTCTCTAAATTGATCCCCTTTTGTTCTCCCCTTGAAAGTGAAGTAAAATGCCTTTATTTATAGGAAAACAACGTGTCCAAACGCAATAAATCCAATTAATTGCTGATTTTAATCAAATACGGTATGATTGCAATCAGTCTGCACTGATTGGCCAAAGGTGGCACCCATATGTGTAGGGAGGACCCATATAGGTCTAGGTGGGACATATATAGGTCCCTTTGGGGCGTACGGGTCAACCCATGGATCCGTACCCCCAGGTATGATCCCCTACGGGTCCCTAAAGGCAGTCTAGGTCTCCAAAACTTGGCTAAACTCAATTTTGAAGCAGTATGAACACCTCTAGTGGATAACACCTATAAAAGATTTCATTATCTAGCTCTCATCATCGTTTCGTGAGAAGGATCGTAAAAATCTAGTGCTTATAGACTGCCCCTCATGGGATCACTATAAATACCTATATGTATGATATCATGATATGAGCAAGGGTTTAGAAATCATACATGAGGTGATGACATAGGTGGTTTCCTTTCTTGAGGTGAACTCCTTTTCTTGGTGTCCCTTTCTTGAGGCGGACAATTTTCCCTTGACGGTGTATCCCTTTCCTAAGGTGCATGACTTATCCTCGTATCCCTTTCTTAAGGCGGATCGACTCTCCTACTGATGATGTATCCCTTTCCTAAGGCAGATGAATTCTCGTCGTATCCCTTTCTTAAGGCGGATTGACTCTCCCGCTGATGGCGTATCGCTTTCCTAAGGCGGATGACTCTCCTACTGATTGTTTATCCCTTTACTAAGGCGGATGACTCTCCTGCTAATGGTGTATCCCTTTCTTAAGGCGGATGACTCTCCTGCTGGGGATTTTGAGCTACCGATCAAAAGACAATAAAAATGTTGCGTTAGTTACTGCCTAAAATGACACGTCTTAATTCTTGATTGACTTTGTGGTGAACCAAAATTTTTGACCCTTCAATCAAGAATGAAGATGTGTAGATAGGATTGGTCCCTCAATGAACTGTAAACTAGGTTTAGAAATGTTGGGTTTAGCCCAACTGTTTCATTCTGGAATGCCCCTTGGGTGGTGCCCTTAGAATGGATGCCCCCTAGGGTGTCGGAAGATGGTGGTATGCCCTATGACTGGTTTCGTTGTTAAGGACTGCTTTTTTCCTGTTGGGGAAATTTTCCATGCTAGGTGAACCTATACATGAAAATTATCCATATTTGTAATTATTTTGATATTGCTTACTGTTAGCATAGGCCCATTCCGGCTCGATGAGGAATAATGCCTATTTCATTTAGTGATTCGACAAGGGAGCCAAAAAGGACCAAATTGTCATCCAAAAATTAGAAATTCAAAACTCCACATTTCAGGGAAGCCTCAATTTAGCATTTTCTACTTAAAAATCAAAAAGTCACAATTTTGGCCAAAGTAGTCTTTTAGCCCACTAGCTCATTACCCATGAACAGTAAAAAAAAATCATATCTCAATAAATCTTTGCGAGATTTATTGACTGTGAGCACGGGATTTTGCAGTCCCTCTCGTGAGATGATGATGACGTGTACCCGATTTTAATGCCTCAAAATAAAAGTTCTCTTTAGAATTTTTGTTACCAAAATAATATTCCTCGCGAAATTTATACTTGGTAGAATCCAGTTCGGCGTGGCCGATAACGCGTCTGGTAGGAGCTTGAACCGATGATTTGCAGCCAAATAATAAATACCCATTAAAATATTATTAAAAATAAAAAAGATGCCTTTCCACCCACTATTAAACCACTTTAGGCAACTTTTTAGGCTGCTAAGCCCGCTACCTGTCGGTATGCTGGAGGCTGATGCCACCAACGGCATCAGCCATGCCGCCAACGATATCACCATGTCACCAGCGGCATCATCCATACCGCCGGCAGCATTGCCATGTCGCCTGCGGCATGGCTCAAAATAGGTCCCTACACAGACAGCCTTTCGACCACTTTCGGCCGAATTGGTCAAAAAGGCCTCGAAAAACACCCCATTTCACCTATAACAGCACACCTTGAGCTGCAATTTAAAGGGGGAGGGGACCATCTAATGTTAGGATTTTAATGTTGGAATAGATTTTAGTGAGATAAGAATTAGATAAGGTAGAAAAAAAGGATTTCGATCCATTTTTCCTGGTTTTTCTTCTTCGAATTCTCTGATTGTGAGTGTAAAATCAATAAGTCTTTAAGTTAAAATCAACTTAATTGGATTTAGAAACCAGAAGCACTTAAATTTACTGCTAAATCATCATAACAAGCTCCCCAGAGGTGTTTCTTTTGATTCACGAAGAGGTGGATTCACGGCCCCGAGGTAGAAATCCTGAGTCTCATAGCTCTTTGGCATTAATATTACTGATTTGTGTTAATTTTTATGATTTATATTCATTTTTGGGTTTTCGATCATTTTTACTGCCACCACTGCTATCTACAAACTGATATCACCAATGACATAATTGATGTCACCGGCGGCATCAGCTATATCGCCAGCGACATCAATCATGTCGCCGGCGGCATCAGTTGTATCGTCGGCGATATGACTTTCTGGACGACAGTTTTATTTTCATTTGTTCCCGGATTAGCTTATTTTCCAAAGCTAGAACATATAATGTAATGATGAAAGTTCAAAATCACTTATAATCCAGTTAAAGCAACGATTGAACCTAAAATTTGGTTAAGAATGGAATTTCCTCAAAAACGCCGTTCAAATCTCATTTTAGCCATCCGACCGGGATTTATAATACTGTAAATAAAATATGCCATATCCGTGCTAACAATCTTTTGTAGGTAGACATATATCAGACATTCAGGTATTTTATTTATTGCATAGAAAAATGTACAGGACTTGGAAGCCTTGTAATAATTTTATTTTCCACACTTATTTTTTTTACGGTTGTAAATATTTTATTCATCGCTCCAATTGCTCGATAAACGCGAAAATAACAAAATAACTGAAAACACAAATAAATAGGATGGATTAAACCGATTAAGAAAGAATGAAGTATCCTTACTTGGCCTAATAAAAAATAGATAACATCATCCGAACTCAGAATCTCTACTTAAGGTATGGTCCAACCACCCGGTGTGAAAATCGTACCAAAAATTTCTCGATTGAGCTAAACCGGGTGGCGACTCTGTTTTAAGTATGGGATTCTGATCTTGTATCTTTTGAGCATTAAAATATGCAAAATCATTTTCCAATTGCATCACACGCATCTCCCCGTTATCTAAAGAGGCCGGGCGTGAAACGTCATCCGCTCACAGTAGCGACTCTGCTGGGGAAATCTCTTTAAACTTGAACTTTCTTTTCATAAAGTTTAAAGGATTTTGATGATGTATTGAAATCATTGGCCAAATTAAAATTTCATTCCTTTTCTTAAGATGTTTTATCCTCATGCGTGTAGATAGTTCGGTAATTTTTAGGTGCCCCATTTTACCCGAAAAGCTCACAAAGTATCACTCATGCCCTGTTGGAATTGAGGGTACCTAGTGGGTGGATCACTCTTTTTAACCAACATGTAAACTTCTACAATCACACCTATTTGGGAATGATTGAGTAATGTGGAATCAAGGTAAATGAGAGCCTTCTACATCAATAACCCTATGCCAAAGCCACGTTAGAAAAAGCCCTAGCACTTCATTCCCTTAGGACTAACCGGAACAAATAAAATAATTGGGACACGCTTCTTTCGCCATTACTGGTGAAGAGGCCAAAACTCCATCCATCCAAAGAGGCGTTACGCGGGAGTCATAAGGTTGGAAGAGGGACGATTTATGTGCTATGTGCTCTGTGATCATGCACCCCCATGCATTCACTTCAAGAGCCAGAATTGAATCAACTTGCCCTCACTACTCCCGCCCTTGGAAGAAGTTTAGCAATACACGTAGGACTTTTCTTGTGCCTCCGTTGCATTACCCTATATCACTGTGTATGACGTGAGATACAAACGTCCTACGTATGTTGGAGGAATAAGCCATCGCATCATCTCTAACCACATCTACGTGCAGCCATACGTATCATGCATCGCTCCTAAGGAATAAAAGGCATGAATACCATTTACAAACCCATTCACGGTCTGATCCGCTGCCTACCATTTTAGCTAGGAGGAGGCGTACTGATCGTTGCACCCCAGCTTGGAAAAGGATAGAACACCGCTTGATACATCATCCTCTCACCCCGATTGTCACCACGGAAGTCGAAGGAATTCCACACATAAATTCCAGCGAGGAGTCAGATTTGGAATAAGTTTAGTTAAGCCAGAATCCTTCTCAACCAGCTATGTCTTTTCCAAGAAATGAAGGGAACCCTCCTCTAGAAGAGCCCTTTGGCCCTACTTCCAGCTCAGGAACAGTATCCCAACCACCACCTGGTTTCAACTTTGCCAGTGCTATAGCATAATTCCTGAACTCGGATGCTTTCCAAGCTTCTATCCAAACTACTATTCAAGCAACCATTAACTGAGCTCTTAAAGATAGGAATTCTGATCGAGTATCGGCATCTGATATCCAGGCCCAGAATGGTTCGGCATAGATTTTGACCAGTCTGGTAGGAACGAGACCTATTACACCTATGTTTCAATCAACCCAGCCTATGGCAAGCCCATTCCAGTTTGGGCAGGCTTCAGCTTTCTTATCAACTTCGACCATCCTATTAGTTATGCCTTTTAATCCAAGACCCTTCACTCAAAGCTCTACTCCTCCGATATTTACTCACCAAAGCCCAATTTCTCAGCCACTACCCTCTTTCACACCTCCGCAGTTCATTGTAACTCCTAAAGGCACCACCTACCCCCAAAATCCTTTTGCCAGCCAGCTGACCATCCGCCCTCCGCTACCTCCGACACCCAATGACCAGGTCATGCAACCGTCGGGCGTGACACCCGAGGTAGCCGCTTTTGTTTAGTAAATGATAGCTTCTCAAACTGTCAATGACCAGGTCGTGCATTCTCCAAGCGTGACCCCGGAAGCCCTAGATATCTCTCATAAATCGACCAGCGACCAGGTCACGCAGCCTTCAGGTGTGACACCTGAGATCCAATCTTACATCAACCGCCTCATCACCGATAAGAAATCTAAGAGGGACGAAGACTAGGTAATTATGATGGTTCTAGAGCACCTACCTCTCACATTATAATGTATGAAAGAATAATGTGCGTGAAGAAGTTAAGTGATAAGGTGCTTGCTAAAATGTTTCCTTGCTCTCTTCGGGGTCCTGCTCTTGAGTTGTATCACACATTACCGCAATATATTATCACTGACTGGAATCTATTATCTGAGGCATTGAAAGTGCATTATGGTTTTAATACTATGATGGAAATAACCCTCCAGCATCTTGAGAGGGTCCGTCAAATGCCCAATAAAACTTTTAAGCAATACTTCAATCGGTTGATGTCGACTCAGGTCTTAATAAAATCCAAGCTAAGCCTTGAGGAAATGATTGTCAAACTCCTTGAAGGGTCTCTCCCCCTATTCTGTAAGGAAATGGCTACTGATTCCTTTCTTTTTTACAAGGCTGTGTTCAAGAAAGCTGAGAAGATTAAGCATGAGGCAGAGCGTGAGAAGGCCGAAAGAGCGGGGAAAGCGTGGTTCAGAAAGAATGAAACTCAACCCTCAGCCCTGGCACCTGCTAAGCCTAAAGCACCAGCTGTAATTTAAGCCATTTCTTATACCCCCGCTGTGCCCCTCACAATCACTCCAGCTCCGTCAATGGTTGCCAAAGTCCAGCCTCCTTGCCCCCCCTTTATTTTGGCTAACCCTTACAAGTTGCCCCTGCAGGTTATCTTCTAGCGTTTGAGGGAAGCGAGTTTTATACAGTCCCTTCAGGAATACAAGCCACCTAGACCTGAAGATAAAAACAATTTCTGCAACTATTACATTCAGGTAGGACATCAAACCAACAATTGCAAGGCCCTCCTCTCAGCAATTCAATGCTTGGTTAGCAAAGCAAAGATCGCTGAACTGGATAAAGCTCCGAGCACTATGAATAATCCTTTACCGAATTTTGAGAATAAGGTTAGCATGGTCCAGTCTGGTTTATCTAAAGTCACAATATTTGATCTCCTTGCTCAGAGGTCGGACAGTAGTAACGCTATCCTAGTCATCGGTTTGGGTCTCCCATTTACTCAGTTTTTGATCTTATCAATCAAGCCAACCTAGTAGTCAACTCTATCCAGGGGATGGAAATTGATCTAAACCAGCCAAAACAAGAGAGCCACAGCTCCAAACCATTCATGGTAAAAAGAATGAAAGCTGAAAAGAAAACACTGTTCAACGTAGATTCCTTTGTTTTAAAGGAGAACTATTCTGATGAAGATGGGGAAATGGCTCGAGAGACTAAGACCGTAAGCACCAACTTATTCAAGGTTGATCAAAATGTCCTTTTTAGCGTGGACAAGTATGAGCTGTAGAACCCAGATTCGAACTCCGAGGAGCAATAGTATCTATTTGAAACGTGAACCACTAAGAGTGTCTTGATCGACGATGTCCTTAATATTACTCGGAGTGGTCGTGTATATCAGCGTGAAGACCGATATCTTCGCCTAAGCAAAGACCTGATTCCTGGTAGAGTTAGAACTACTGCAAGACCCCTTTCTCCATGTCTGCCTGTCCCTACCAGTCTTGAGGTTGACCTCCTCATTATCCAGCTGAAAAACACCCAAGCCCGAACAACATCTGGCAACTAGTAATCGACTCCGAAGGACATCACAAGGGTTTGATTAAACGACTCCTCGATTCGGAAGCTAATCCAACCACCTCGGTCGTTGAGATATGCGCCTTGATTAGAGAAGGCATTCCCCCGAGAAAAGGGCCTCAGATTGTGATTGACAGTTTTTATCTTGCACTCGAGGGTAGGGATCACAATAGGGCCTTATTCATCCGAATCCAAATTCTCAATAAGGTCATCCCATGCATCATAGTGGATGATGGCTCCACTCTAAATCTGTGCCTTTTAAAAATCCTTCCTCATCTAGGACTATCAAAGGACATGCTTGAAAGATCCAGCATGGTTATTAGAGCTTATGATGATTCAAAGCATGATGTAATTGGGACCTTTGAGGTAGAAGTCACTGTCAAAGGTGTGTCAAGCAATGTGCATTTCACTGTACTTGACATTCCTGTTACCTATTCTCTATTACTTGGCCAACGATGGCTCCATGCTTTGGGCACTGTTCCCTCTACACTACACCAGAAAATCAAGCTAATTCATGAAGATAGAATGGTGACTATAGAGGCCGAACCCGCTTCCGTTATGGCTATTA
Organism: Euphorbia pulcherrima; assembly: GCA_947683365.1. NCBI lineage: Eukaryota > Viridiplantae > Streptophyta > Magnoliopsida > Malpighiales > Euphorbiaceae > Euphorbia > Euphorbia pulcherrima. The sequence goes on along the minus strand of CANTUS010000001.1, from coordinate 49,521,845 downwards.
TGGAAGCCGAAGCTAATCTAGAAAAGGGCCTTTAGATTGCCATGATTGGCAAAGTTCGAAAGCCTCCTCCCCTTTGGCATAACTACCTTCATACGGGTATAGGTAAACTAATGAAGAAATTTGGTTATAAGCCTGACAGAGGTGGAGGAATACATGAACAGGCAATTATTGAGGCATTGGAGCTGAAAATCCTTATCCATCGAGTTTGATTGGGATATAAGCCTAGAAAAGCCTATCGCCGTGTCCCTTCTTGCTACTGCCACATGGTCATTGTTTGTGAGATCCAAGGCAAGAGGCCTTATAAGAGGGAGCCTGAGCTAATCGAGTATAGTGGGAAAATGTGGCCTGGCTTTAAGATCTTTAAAGATGTCTATGATTTTGAGACTGGTCACATGATAGTTTTAGCTGAACCCAAGCCTACTAAGCCTGATACACCTGTCAATGTTGTTTCTGACAAGGCTAAGGGGAAAGGTAAGATGCATCCCAAGGATGAGCCTGAGAGAAGTAATGAAGAGTCTATCGATCTAGAAATTAAGAATGATGTGGCAACCGTGACAAAAGCTATGGCACTATTGATGAGGAAAGGCTGGAAGGGTACCAGGGAAGAAGATAATATGACAGCAATAGTAGGAATACTCGCCAGGGTTCTCACCAAAAAGGCTGACCTGTTTGAAGGGCCATCACTCACCATTATCCAAAAGACCACTTAGAGCACGACTTGAGTGCCATTCTGACAGACAATATAGAGGACACTTCTCTCGTTGACGTTGCTACTGAATCCCCTCCGCCTATGGAGGAGGATATGGACAATGTAATTTTTAATATTTCTAATGTTTTTAATGCAAATAATACTGCTTATGAGGCTTTTAATGCAATATATAACTCCCGTTCTACTTACTTGTTTGATGTCTCTCTTAATGGATCCATGCATTCACGTAACAATATGCATAATGTTTTTGGCATTAGTGATACATTATTAAGTGAAAGAAACCTAAGTACAGATGACAATCCCAAAATGGTGACCATTTCTAAAGATATAACTCCTGAGGAAAGAAGTGAGATCATAAAAGTGCTTAAAAGTCATGTTAATCCTTTTACTTGGTCATACGAAGACATGCCTGGGGTAGACCGATAAATCCCCGTACACAGAATCCCAACTGATCCTAAATTTCGACCCGTCAAGCAGAAACTCTGCTGGTTGAGACCTAAATAGGAAGAACAGGTTACGATAGAGGTTTCAAGGTTGATTGAAGCTCGATTCATTGAAGTGGTAGAATACCCGACTTAGTTGTCCAACATCGTCCTAATTCAGAAGAAGGATGGTAGGGTCCGGGTCTATGTGGATTTTCGAGGTCTCAATAAAGCCTCACCAAAAGACGACTTCCCTCTCCCGCACATCGATGTCCTAATTGATAGCGCCGCCAGGGCAGCTATGTATTTATTTATGGATGGGTTCTCGAGGTATAATTAGATTCTGGTTAATATTGCTGACAAAGTCAAAACAACGTTCATCATTGAATGGGGGGTGTATTGCTACAAGGTAATGCCATTTGGATTGAAAAATGCCAGGGCCACTTATCAGCGTGCTGTGATCGCCCTCTTATATAACATAATCTATAAAGAAGTGGAAGTGTATGTGGATGATATGATTGTGAAGTCCGCTACTCGAGAGGAGCACCCTGCTGGTCTCGATAAGTTTATGACTCGCGTTGAAAAGTATAACCTCCACCTGAATCCAAAGAAATGTGTGTTTGGGGTTACCTCCGGCAAGCTATTGGGACACATTATTAGCCAAAAAGGGATTGAAAAAGATCTAGACAAAGCTAAAGCCATCAGGGACATGCCTCCACCTAGGACGGAGAAAGAAGTCCGATCATTTTTAGGGTCCTTGCAGTATGTTAGTCGGTTCATTGCTCGCCTCACTACTGTTTATGAACCCATCTTTAAACTATTAAGGAAACAGCAACCCATAGTATGGAATGATCACTGCCAAGTAGCGTTTGACAAAATCAAGGCGTATCTTATTGATCCACCCATCTTGACGCCCCCCATCCCAGGGAAACGACTCATCCTTTATTTGGCCATTGAGGAAACTTTCGTCGGGGCCATGCTTGTCTAGGAACATGACGATAAGCGCGAACATGCCATCTACTACTTAAGCAAGAAGTAGTTAGATTATGAAATCCAGTATTCGATTATAAAAAAGACTAGTACTACCATGGTTTAGCTCACTAAGAAGTTGCGATATTATTTCCAATCTTATCGCGTCCAAGTTGTGGCCAAGATTGATCCAATGAAGTTTCTTTGTCAATCCCCTACCCTAGCCGGCAAATTGTCCCGATGGCTACTTCTCCTATCTGAGTTTGACATTAAATATGTAACCTGGAAGGTCATTAAGGGGTGGGCCATAGCCGAATTCCTGGCTAATCAACCCCTCAGCTCTAACTATAAGGAATATTTAGAGTTTCCTAATGAATAACTCGCCTCTGTTACAACCCTCAACGATGTTTGGACAATGTACTTTGATGGCGCTATGAACCATCGATGAACGGGTCTCGGGGTCATCATCATCATGCTAGATAAGGAGATAATCCCATTGTCCATACGCTTAGAATTCACTATCACTAACAATGGCGCTGAATATGAAGCTTATCTATTCGGCCTTGAGGCTCTTCTTCAGGTTTAGGCCCATCGTGTGTCCGTCATCGAAGATTCGGCTCTGGTTATCCATCAGGTTATTAGAGATTGGGAAATTAAAGAAGAATCTCTCCATCCTTATGTTGAGGCTATCCGTGAATTATCTGAGAAATTTACCTCGTGCTTGTACCGCCATGTCCCTCGGAACGAGAATCAAATGGCAAATGCTCTCGCCACTCTTGCGTCCATGTGGGAAGGACCCTAGCAGCAGCCTATCCGCCCTTTAGTTTTGATGTCCACCAAGATCCCATATCATGTTCAATCGGCTCCTCCAGTCCTCGCCATTTCATCTAAACCTTGTTGGTATTCTGACATCGTCCTATTCCTTCAGACCGGCCAATACCCTACGGATTCTTCTGACTCGGACTGTACCACCCTACGGTGGCTTGCTATTTAGTTTTGTATTGTGGATAATGATCTCTTCAAGCACACCAGCGATGACCTACTTCTCCGTTGCCTCACTGACTCCGAGGCCCAGAACGTGATGACCCAGGTCCATGCCGGTGACTGTGGTCCTCATACGAATGGTCTTGCTCTTGCAAAGAAAATCAAGCGGCTAGGGTATTTTTGGCTGACTCTCAATGCTAATTGTATCGCCCAGGTCAAATGATGCCACTAATGCCAGGTTTATGGAGATATGCAACATCTGCCGCCCACTGAACTCCATCATTTATCCACCCCTTGGCCATTCTCGACATGGGGGATAGACATAATTGGTGAAATCCATCCTTCTTCGACAAACGACCACAAATTCATTGTATTAGCAGTAGATTACTTCTCAAAATAGTTAGAAGCTGAATCCTTCACAAATATCACCGCTAAGCAGATGGCCAAGTTTATAGAGAAACACATCTTTACTCAGTATGGACTCCCATACCATATAGTCTCAGACAATGGAGTACAATTTCAAGGAGCAACTGCTTCTCTAATTGAAAACTATGGGATCGAGCACATAGATCTTCTCTATACAGGCCATAAGCTAATGGAGCTATTGAGGCAGCTAATAAATCGGTAAAGACAATTCTTTCTAAGATGATAGCCAGTTACAGGGATTAGGCAGATAAGCTAAATTTTGCTATCTAGGGATATTGCACCAGCATACGCACCCTGATGGGCCAAACTCCATTCTCCCTAGTCTACAGAATGGAAGCAGTCTTGCCAGTTAAAACTCAGGTGACCTCCTTAAGAGTCGCTCTAGAGGCTAAATTAGAAGAATCTAAATAGACCCGGGCGAGATTTGAACAGTTGAACATGATGGATGAGTAGAGGTTAAAGGCCCTTGATAACCTTTAGATGTACCAACACGTACGGCTCGGGCATATAACAGTCGGGTAAGACATCAAAAGTCCCCCCTGAAGGCTGGTGATCTGGTCCTTAAGCAACTAAAACATTCTACCACTGATATGAGGGGTAAATTCAGGCCAAATTGGGAAGGACCATATGTAATAAAGAAGCTGCTTAGAAAAGGGGCAGCTAAGCTTATAGACATGGATGGGAACGAGTTTGTGAATCCCGTAAACCAAGACAAGCTTAAGCGTTATCATGTCTAATTCAAAAGAAATAAATCAGAAAAGTGGCACAATAAAAAAATATTTACAAAATAATTACCCGCCTTTCAGTCTTTTACTGATCGGGCAAAAATTAGGGTGACGCCCGACGATTGGTATCTTGCAAGCCAGCCGTGCAAAAATTAGTGGATGAGACAAACCCGCTATATCGAAAACCTAAAAAGGGCGATCTAGACAAAAGTTGGGGTATGTGAGCAAAGAGCGAGTGCCTTCTAGAAAACCGATCTCGGCTAGTTGGCACCGGGAGTTAGATCAATGGGAATGTCAACCAAACATCATGTGCTTTATTTTATCTCAATTAATGAAAGTTTCTCTTTAGTTGAAATCTAAATGCTTAGGCTTATGTGGATCCTATATTCATAAGATTAAGACAACTTCAGCAAGCCTTGGACAGAGTTTATTTTATTTCATTTTAGATGAAAAAAAATAAAAAAAAATAAAAAAAATAAAAAAATAAAAGAGGTCTGATAGTTCTGACAAAAGTAAGGCTCAAATCGAGCTTCCTGCATCATCATCATAGTACCTAGAGATCTGTCTCGATGTGGTAGTAAAAAGGGGCTCCTCCCCCCACTCCGCACATTCCCCCTCAAAGCAGGCCCATGACCGCTTTTGACGGGTCGACAAGCCTCTCATCTCAGCAAGCCTCTCATCTCAGCAAGCCATCCCCTGTAATGTGTGTCAGTCTCGATGGTTTTCATGTGATCATAATCCAGAATCTCAAATACAGCCTCCCTAGACCACTTCTCCCAAATATGGTTGACCCACCTAGCTTTGTAAACTCTAATATAGTTATGGGGCAGTTTGATTAGGACTCTTTGTCTCTTACCATACTGACGGCATAGCCGGTAAGGGGTATAAAATGAAGATTTCTCTAGACCTATCAATTGAACACAGGCTCCCCAGGATTCTACAACCACATCCTGAATTCTCCACTATGGACTAACCCATTAAACCTGCACGTTAGTATACCCCCTCAAAATAGGTACCCAATCATCATATGTCAGCTCGTCGAAATCAGCCCGCATAAGCCCTCTCTCCCTCAGATGGATGGGAAGATACTTTTTCGGGTTCCCTCATGGCGCCTCCCTCAACTTCAGTTTCTCCATCAGCTATACCTATAATTCAAAACTCAGGTAAGGATTGGGGAAAGAAATGTGCGGAATTGGAAAGAACAAAAGGTACCTGTAATAATATGAGCTAATCTCTGATAAGTGACGGGTCAACAGAAGCAGCATCCACATTCAGCAAAACATCGGCCAATCCCAAAGCCACGAGAGAAGCCCCTGTTGACATAGGTCTGATAAGTGAAATCAGCGTGAGTGGAGCAATCGAGCTCTCTCCGCACATAAACTCTGCCATGAGTAATAATGCCACCATGAATGGCCAAGCAAGGTAGGATCAGGGCACTCCACGGCATCACTCTAGAACCGTTCTGAGCTAAAACCCAGGTTTATCGAGCAACTGAGACAGAAATGGGTCCACAGAATCCAAATTCCATAACCTTCGAGGAATTCCATCTGTGCCAAAATAAAAGTCCGGCAGCACCAGCGTAAGCATTTAGGACACGGTGTCCCTGAAATGGCATAGAATTCTTCGAGCAAGGGGCAAAGCACGAACGATGAAAATCGGAAAATGTGGTCCATTGGATCCCAAAAAGATAGTGCCGCTCGAAGGAATTCACGGCTTATGGGCCACACCGCGACATATTGAAGCCCCCAAAGCCTGATTTTTTCAAGCTTCTTCCAGTCCGCATTCCCCAAACTTTACAGAAAACCCCGTAGCTTTTGATCATGGGTTGCCATGACAGGAATTGATAGAATAGTCAAAATCAGATTACTAGAAAAGTGATACTGCCGGCGATATGAGTGATGCCCCGGCGATGTAAATGATGCTGCCGGTGATATGGATCAAACTGGGCGATATCAGTTGATGCCACCGGCGATATGGACTTTCAGACAGCCTTGTATATATTATTTTAGCTGGTTGAGTTTGGGCGATATGGGTCATGCCACCAGCGGCATGGAGTTAATTTTCTGACGACATCGGAAGCATTTTTCTCATTTCAGACCTGTACAAAACCTGTAAACAATCTTGTAACCCATTTCCAATACCTATCCAAATGCAATCCATTTTATTTGAAGTAAAAAAGCCCGAAGGCGCAAACCATCCAAAAATTCTGAATGTCTAGAATATAGAAATAAAACCTAACAATAAATCCAAATTATCCCAACCTCAATGTATCAAGTATACAAATAAAGAACTGAAAAGCAAAATAAAAATATAAAACTAATCATGCCCGCTACTACCGACCGGGCGGGATGAAATGTCATCAGGGCTTACAAGCTAATCACCAACATCATCCTTATCTTCCGCCCTTCCCTTTATCATGGGCACACTACTAGACTCCCCGGCCACGGTAAACGGGCGTCGGCCGACGGACATCTTGACCCCGTAATGACTGGTGCTACCAGGGTGCATGCGATCTAAATTTTGCTTGCTTCTCCATTCCTAAGCAGTAGCCGCCAGTTGACCCTCAAGGTCACTTACATGAAGCCGGAGGTCTGCGGTCTCCTCCTCGTACCTCCGCTGGGCTGTATCGGCATCTGATAAGGAAAAGGCCAAGAAATTCTGTAAACTAGAGAAAACATCAACAATGCATATCATTCATAACATCCATACATGCATCTTATCTTAACATAGGCATAAATAGGGAATGTACCTGAGCAAGGAGTGACTGCCCGATAAGTGTATCCCGAAGAACAAAGTTGTTCTTTGCGAGCTGCTCCACATGGCTCCGCGCTACCTGAAAAATCTAAAAGGCAAATCATTAGACACCCGCACCCAAGTGTAAATGAGGAAACAACTATCAGGCCTTACGTAAGTGGTGTCTTCTGGCATAAAGATTAGAGCATACCGACTTGAGCCTATATTCCTAGGGAGGAACTCGCCCCGAGAATTCATCAGCAGGAAGGTGGTTTCCATCGAGTTGGCCAGACGCCCCTCCACAAAGTTTATGCCCTCCGGTACACCATAGTACCGTGTCCCACTCTGGTTATCACGGCCTCTCTTCCTCGTAGGTTCCTGAAAAACACAAAAAATGCACGTCAGCAACATTCCTAAACAAATACAAATCATGCACATAAACGCAATCATACCTCAAAAGAGTGCTGTCCCCCTTAGGACATTAGCACACTCCCACCGACTACATCCGTGCCTGCCTCATCCTCCCCCTCGGGCTCGATCCCAACATCGCCTTCAAGCTCTTCGTCTTCTTCCTCCTCAACATCCACGATACCTTTGAGGTGCCTTTTCTCCTCCTCCAGTCATTGTTCATTATGATACTCAATCGTATCATTCCTGTGGATGCGAGGACATAAAGGGAGTAGACGCTGTTGGTGCTGCTCGTAGAGGCCAGGGGTACTAGGGATCACTCGGCTGTTCCCCTAGATATAATTGGCCTTATCGGCCTCAAAGATGATCACCAAATGGGGCCACCATAAGCCCTTAGGAGGATCAATAGGCACCGATCTATAGGCAACCGAGACGGACCTCTAGCCCTGGATGCGTTCACCCAGATACCACTGCTGGGACAAAGGACACTCTATGATGAACCGACGGTCGTCCACCTCCTTCCTAACCCTCGTAGCCTCTATAAGGTTCTCCACCCCGTCAAATGGATCCAGGACGAGCTGCACCAACAATCAACCAAAATAACCAATATAAGTTCATAAATGCTTTTGTTTTGTTATAAAGTGTAAAAAAAAAACAAAACAAGGACTAATTTAAAAATTGCATACCGAGCCCAACCGCGCTCTCCTCAAAACCTCCCTGTATTTGGTGGGATACTTGGCTTCCCGCCAATACGCCCGCACCAACAGACTAGAAATTGGGAGCCCGGAGGCATGGTCTTCTTAAACTCGATCGGTGGGAGAATCTGGTGCTCAAAGGCCCAAGCCTGCACAAATGATAACCAATCAGCATCAGCAAATAATGAGATGTGCACAGTCAAGAAAAATGCTTTTGAGAGAATATACCTGGAGTAGTAGATGATAGAGGCGAAGGGCTTTCACCTTCTTCCAGGCTCCCACGTCTAGCCTATAGTACAAATGAGCCAAGATAGCCCTCGGCCAATTCTTCCTCTTAATGCCCGCCACGTCCTCTACCATAATTATCAACAAGTAATTGACCTTGCTCCCTGAGAATGGGAAGAACATCACAGTGAGCAAAGAAATCACAAAAGATTGGACATAAGCCTCTCTCTCATCCTCGGGCACCACATCTACCCGGGTCCAGTGTTGGTGCAACTCACCGTAAGACAGCCGCCCTGAAATGGGCTTCAGACCGAATAGCTCCTTCACCCACCTCACCACGGGCCTCTCAACATGGTATTTATCCATGTAAGCATAGAAGTGGATGACCTCATCCGTCTAAGGAAGCTCGGTCATAGCAACGACATTAGAGGGTGTAATCGTCGCTTCCCCAAAAGAGAAGTGAAAAGTGTTGGTGGTCTCAGACCACGTCTCGGTAAGGGCCATCACGGCTGGATGAGAGAGCTTAGGCATCAACATTGGCATAATTCGGGCCAGATCCCCGAATCCTATCTCATTAATGGCAAGCGCAGGTTCGAGGTCCTTCTCTGAAATGTGGTGCCACCACTCGCCAATGGTGCCTATCCCCCCAATATAAGTCAATTTATATGGCTGTAAAATCAGAAACAAAATAGATAAGTCTTGCATATGTTCTCACACTGAAATCTGATTGAAAGCTGCTGATGTCACTTTTGCTAGAAGTGATATCGCCGGCGGCATCATCCCATACTGCTGGCGGTATGGATGATATCGCCGGCGATATTGCTTCAAATAAAAGTGACATCAGACATCCTTGGGCCCTTTTTGCAAGGACTGATGCCACTAGCAACATCACTCATATTGCCGGTGACATCACTACCTGCGGGTAGAACCTATTTTTTTCCCAAAATTGCACCCATCGTGCCAAAACCACAAAAATCGCAATCAATCAAACAATAAGCCTAAAAATAATAAAAATCGAACCTAAAGCATGCGATATCAGTTTATAATCAGTCTATTTCACGCTTATGACTCCTATCATGGCATAATTTCAAACCTACGGCCAAATCAAAACCCAACCTAAAAAAAGGAGATCCAGGTTTTACGGGATTACCTGGACATAGCAGAGGTGCCTTTCCTTCTCTAGGTTCAGATTAGTGATAGGAGAATTGATCCCGTAGCCATAAATCTTGGCCGACTCCTTCAGGCCATAAGCAGCAGGAACGGAGAGAATTTTCAACCCTTCGATGGAGGAATCAGGCAGATCCTCCCTAGCCTTAGCAGATTTGCCCCTGAAAGCCTTAGTAATTCTCTTCATGGTTAGAATGACGGAAATAAAAAAATAAAAAATTTAGAGAAGAGGAGGAGGAGGGGTACGGTTTTTGAAGAATGAGGAAGAAAGAAGTTTTACTTCCTTTTAAACTACCGCGCAGAATTCAAGGAGTTATAATTTATCTGAAACTGCCAATCCATGCCGCCGGCGGCATCACCACATATCGCTAGCAACATCACTCATGCTGCTGGTGACATCACCCCATTCAATTCAAATTTTGAAATTGCTTGACCAGTCAAAGCTGCCACGTGGCCCTCATGCCACCGGCGGCATCACTCCATACCACCAGGGACATCACTCATGCCGCCGGCAACATCGGCCCCCTCTAATTCAAATTTTGAACTTGTTTGACCTATCAAGCCTACCACGTGGTACTCATGCCACCGAGGGCATAATTCTATATCACCAGCGACATCATCTAGGTCACCGGTGCTATCAATTCCGTCTATGACTTTTTTCAGCCATCTGTGGTGAAATCCTAGTTCCGGCCTCGACATCCCAGAACTGCACTCCACTACCCACAAAACTCAAGCCCGACCAAGGGGCAATTTCTCCGCAAAACATAAGCCCGACCAAGGGGCAACCTCTCTACAAAGCACAAAGTCCAACCAAGGGACAATCACTCCATAAAACATAAGCCTAACCGAAGGGCAATCTCTTCACAAGGTGAAAGCCCGACCGAAGGGCAATCCTTTCCGCAAAGCTTAAGCGCAACCAAAGGGCAATTTCTCTACGAAACATAAGCCCAACCAAGGGGCAACCTCTGTACAAAGCATAAAGTCCGACCAAGGGACAATCACTCCATAAAACATAAGCCCGACTGAAGGGCAATCTCTACACAAGATGAAAGCCCGACCGAAGGGCAATCCTTTCCATAAAGCTCAAGCCCAACCAAGGGGCAATTTTTCTGCGAAGCATAAGTCCGACCAAGGGGCAACCTCTCTACAAAGCACAAAGTTCGACCAAAGGACAATCACTCCGCAAAGTGTGAGCCCAACAAAGGGGCAACCAATCCGCAAAGCATAAGTCCGACTAAGGGGCAATCCTTTCCATAAAGCTCAAGCCCAACCAAGGGGGAATTTTTTCGCGAAACATAAGCCTATCCAAGGGGCAACCTCTCTACAAAGCATAAAGTCCGACCAAGGGACAATCACCCCGTAAAGTGTGAGCCTGACCAGGGGCAACCAATCCACAAAGCATAAGTTCGACTAAGGGATAATCCTTTCCACAAGGCTCAAACCCAACCAGGGGGCAATTTCTCTGCAAAATATAAGCCCGACCAAGGGGCAACCTCTCTACAAAGCACAAAGTCTGACCAAGGGACAAGCACTCCACAAAGCAAAAGCCTGACCAAGGGGCAACCAATCCGTAAAACATAAGTCCGACTAAGGGACAACCAATCTAAAAAACAAAAGTCCGACCAAGGGATAATCTCTCCACAAAGCATAAGTTCGACCAAAGGATAATCTCTCCACAAAGCACAGGTCCGACCTAGGGACAATCTCTCCACAAAGCACAACTCCGACTAAAGGACAATCTCTCTATAAAGCACAAGTCCAACTGAAGGACAAACTCTCCACAAAGTTCAAGTCCGACCAAGGGACAACCAATCTACAAAGGACCAAGTCCGACCAAGGGGCATCCTTTCCGCAAAGCACAAATCCTACTAAAGGATAAACCCTCCACAAAGCTCAAGTCTGACCAAGGGACAACCAACCTACAAAGGATCAAGTCCGACCAAGGGGCATCCTTTCTAAAAAGCATAAGTCTGACCAATGGGCAAACCAGTCACTCGTAAGGTATCATTCCTATCCCTTGCTCTTTCGTGCGATCATACTGACCAGTGGCAGCAGTGATCCCCCGAGGAGCAGCCTGTGAGCATGGGATTTTACAGTCCCTCTCGCGAGATGATGATGACGTGTACCCAATTTTAATGCCTCAAAATAAAAGTTCTCTTTAGAATTTTTATTACCAAAATAATATTCCTCGCGAATTTTATACTTGGTAGAATCCAGTTCGGCGTGGCCGATAACGCGACCGGTAGGAGCTTGAACCGATGATTTTCACCTAAATAATAAATACCCATTAAAATATTATTAAAAATCAAAAAGATGCCTTTCCACCAACTATTAAACCACTTTAGGCGACTTTTTAGGCTGCTAGGCCCGCTACCTGTCAGTATGCTGAAGGCTGATGCCACAAACGGCATCAGCCATGCCGCCGGCGATATTGCCATGTCACCGGCGGCATCATCCATACTGCCGGCAGCATCACCATGTCACTGGCGGCATGGCTCGAAATGGGTCCCTGCACAAACAGCCTTTCGGCCACTTTCGGCGGAATTGGTCAAAAAGGCCTCGAAAAACACCCCAGTGCACCTATAAAAGCACACGTTGAACTGCAATTTAAAGGGGGGGAACCATCTAATGTTAGGATTTTAATGTTGGAATAGATTTTAGTGAGATAAGAATTAGATAAGGCAGAAAGAAAGGATTCCGATCCATTTTTCCTGGTTTTTCTTCTTCGAATTCTCTGATTGTGAGTTTAAAATCAATAAGTCTTTAAGTTAAAATCAACTTAATTGGATTTAGAAACCAAAAGCACTTAAATTTACTGCTAAATCGTCGTAACAAGCTCCCCGGAGGTGTTTCTTTCGATTCACGAAGAGGTGGATTCACGGCCCCGAGGTAAAAATCTTGAGTCTCATAGCTCTTTAGCATTAATATTACTGATTTGTGTTAATTTTTGTCGATTTATATTCATTTTTGGGTTTTCGATCATTTTTATTACCACCACTGCTGTCTACAAACTGATATCGCTGGTGACATAATTGATGTCGCCGACGGCATCAGCCATGTCGCCAGTGACATCAATCATGTAGCCGGCGACATCAGTTGTATCGTCGGCGATATGACTTTCTCGACAGCAGTTTTATTTTCATTTATTCCCGGATTAGCTTATTTTCCGAAGCTAGAACATATAATGTAATGATGAAAGTTCAAAATCACTTATAATCCGGTTAAAGAAACGATTGAACCTAAAATTTGGTTAAGAATGGAATTTCCTCGAAAACGCCATTCAAATCTCATTTTAGCCATCCCACCGGGCTTTATAATACTATAAATAAAATATGCCATATCCGTGCTAACAATCTTCTGCAGGTAGATGTATATCAGACATTCAAGTATTTTATTTAATGCATAGAAAAATGTACATGACTTGGAAGCCTTGTAATAATTTTATTTTCCGCACTTATTTTTTTACGGCTGTAAATAGTTTATTCATCGCTCCAAATGCTCGATAAACGCGAAAACAACATAATAACTGAAAACACAAATAAATAGGATGGATTGAACTGATTAAGAAAGAATGAAGTATCCTAACTTGGCCTAATGAAAAATAGATAACATCATCCGAGCTCAGAATCTCTACTTAAGGTATGGTCCAACCACCCGGTGGGAAAATCATACCAAAAATTTCCCGGTTGAGCTAAACCGGGTGGCGACTCTGTTTTAAGTATAGGATTCTAATCTCATGTCTTTTGAGCATTAAAATATGCAAAATCATTTTCCAATTGCATCACACGCATCTCCCCGTCATCTAAAGAGGCCGGCCCAATCGGCCTGGCGCCGCAGCCGCCGCGGGAAACGTCGTCTGCTCACATTGACAGATTTGCAAGATTTGCAATCAAGTGCATGATGAGCCCGCGGGCTCATTACCTAGGCTTTGAGCCCATGGCTCATTACCTCCTTCTATAAATAGTAGCTCATTCCATCCATTTTGGGTAGCTGTTAGAAATCATATGTAAATCACTTTTCCATTTTTGTTATGAGAGTCCAAAAAGCCCCGAAACACTGCCAAAACACTTCCAAATTCGAGCTTTATCACCTACACTAGGTATAAACTTGATTTTCTATCTTTTAAATCTAGATCTCACAGTGATCTTCTGTCTAAATGACTCAATCTCTCAAAAATCCCTCATTTTCTATAGAAATAATCCAAGATTATAGTCATAACATAGGTTAAATCTATTTTCCAACCAAATCACAATCTCTGACAACTTTGGTCCTGCACCGGGTCTCAAGTCATCCTGGACAGATGAAAAGGTAAATTGAGGGTAATTGGCTCTAAGCCCAACTTTAAAATTCATTTTTACTATTTTTATTATTGCACATTGATTCCATTTGTCTGGTTAAGTGAGCCACTAGAGCCACTTAAACTATAACATGTGTAAATTAGCTTGTAGATGTGGATAAACATCCAGAATGTGAGGAAACTCTATCCGAGTTTCCGGGCCAAAACCCAAGTGTTGTAGTTACTCTGCCGAAATTTCTGCAGAAAATATCAATTTATTATGTTGTTATAATGCCTGTTTTATTTCTTGGATTTATTTCTTAAATAAAGCCATTGTAATGCAAAAATTACCACAAATTCCAAAATTAATCCAAATAATTTGAACAATATGAGTACCTATTATGTCCGAACTCAAAATCTCACTCTATTTTTGGTATAAAAATCCCATTTTGGATCAGTATACCATGATTCCCGGTGGAGCTGAACCGGGTGGCGACTCTATTTTATCATTAAATAAAGTAAAAATGTTTTATTTTAAAAATACTTTCTTTTATGAAAATATGTAAATATATTTCTCAATATAATCATATTTTTGGCTTATAAAAAGCCATGCTTTTCACGCTTAATAAGTTTACGTGAAAATATAAAATAATTTTCTATTTAATAAAACCAATCATTTTATTATAAAAAAGGTACACACCTATAAAAAAATCAATCCCACGGTTTCTTCAAACTGCACCAATTGCGCCCCGCTAGCTCTCCTATGATATTTCGCCCGCTCACAGTGGCGACTCCGCTGGGTATATAATTATTTTTATAAAAATACGATTTTTATAATAATTTTTTTACATAATAATTAATGAATTGTTCAAATTAAATTTTGGAACTATGAAATCTGTGGTAATTTCAACGTTACACAATGTTAGCACATGTCCATTCCGGCCCAATGAGGAATTACGCCTATTTCGTTCAGTATCAGACAAAAGAGCCAAAGAGGACCGAATTGTCATCCAAAATCCGAAATTCAAAAATTCACATTACAGGCTTATTTCGATTTAGCATTTTCTAGCAAAAAATCAAAAAGTCAAAATTTGGTCAAACATGGGTAATCATCCTGCCGGGTAATTGCTTGTCTACAGTAAAAAAATCAAATCTTACCAAGATCTGGCAAAAATTTATGGGATCCGAATTCGATTTTGTCAGATAGGTACCTAGCCAGCCGGCTAATTACCTAGGTAACTAGCCTACTGGATAATTACCTAGGTAATTAGCCCGCTGACTAATTACCACCCCTCTATAAATAGAAGAGTTCCCCTCTCATTTTCAACAGACGAACAGACGAAACAAAATCCAAAAAATCAATGTATGCCATTTTCATTCCGAGAATTCTAAAAGCCCTGAAACTCTGCCAAAACACTTCCAAATCCGAGCTTTACTACCGACATTCGATATAAACTCAATTTTCTGTCTTTTTAGATTAGAATCTCACAGTGATCTTTGGTTTAAAAATGACTCAAACTCTAAAAAAAATCCCGCATTTTCTTTAGGAATAATCCAAGATTATAGCCATAACTTGGGTTAAACCTATTTTCCAACCAAATCATAATCCCTGACAACTTCAGTCCTGCACCAGCTCTCAAGTCATCCTGGACAGACAAAAAGGTAAAATGAGGGTAATTGGCTCTAAGCCCACCTTTAAATTCATTCAAATCCATTTATATCATTTTTATTATCGCATATTCGGATTCCATTTGTTTGGTTAAGTGAGCTACTAGAGCCACTTAAAGTATAATACGTGTAAATAAGCGTGCAGGTACAAATAAAACATCCAGAATGTGAGGAAACTCTATCCAAGTTTTCGGGCCAAAACCCAAGTGCTGCCGTTGCTCTGCCAAAATTTTAGTAGAAAATATCAATAATTATGTAGTTATAATGCCTGTTTTATTTCTTGAATTTATTTTTTTAAATAAAGCAGTTGTAATACAAAAATTACCACGAATTCCAAAATTCCAAAACTAACCCAAATAATTTGAACAATATGAGTAACTATTGTGTCAGAACTTAGAATCTCATTTTCTTTTCGGTATAAAAATCCTATTTTGGATCAGTATACCACAATTCCCAATGGAGTTGAACCGGGTGGCGACTCTATTTTATTTTTAAATAAAGTAAAATACTTTACTTTAAAAATATCTTTTCTAAATAAAATGTGCAAATATATTTCGCAATATAATCATATTTTTGGCTTATAAATGCCATGTTTTTTCACATTCAATAAGTTTACGTGAAAAATAATAAAATTAACTTTCTCTTTAATAAGACCAAAACATTTTATTAAAAGAACGACATCGCAGTTTCCTTAAACTGCACCAAACTAAATGCGCCCCGACCACCACACCACTCGTGCTAACCCTCTACAAAATTTTGCCCGCTCACAGTGGCGACTCTGCTGGGGATAATTTAATTTTATAAAAACCCCCATTTTTTATAAAAAGTCTTTTTTCACACAATAATTAAAGTATTGTTCAAATTAAATTTTGGAATTATGAAATATGTGGTAATTTAAACATGACACAAATTTTAGGATTGGATAGCATCAACATTCTTCACCCCTAAACCAATTTAGGTGTCTTTTGGTGAAGTATCTCCAAGTTTACTTAGGGCTTGAGGGCTATGGATCTGATCACACCCCTTGCGTGATGTACGAGGGCCTTGCTTGCGTAAGGGAAAGACTACCCGAGTATATTATATGTGGAAAATATTCCTTTGGTTCGCTCATTGGGACTCGATAAACAAAGGCACAGGGCACCCAAATTGCACCCAATCTTGAGACCGAAACCTGCATATAGATGAACTATAGACACTTTCCCGTAGGTTTACCCAAAAACCTTGAGTGTACGCGAGCAGACTTTGCTAAGTCCCCGTTGGCTTTAAAGTGAAGTAACTAAATGGAATCAAATGGGAGGTAGGCATGATCTAATCGTTTGCTACATGCGCAGGTTTATTAAATATAAATAATCTAAAAACGGACATCATGAACATCAGATTGTGTGAAAACTAATCACATCTTTATGTAGCCACGACATTAATGTGTGCCATGCCATTCCATTTCCTTAGTTATAGGAACCTAAAACAAGCCAAGACCGGTAAGTCGATCTAGGCTCAGCCCATGAGCCAAAATAACCAAGACCAGTGAGTCCACCTAGGCTCAGCCCATGAGCCAAAATAACCAAGACCAGTGAGTCCACCTAGGCTCAACCTATAAGCCAAAATATACAAACCCCGGAGTGACCAGTGAGTCAACTCACCTTTGATTCCCCTAGTGACCAGCGAGTCTACTCACCTTTGACCACCGAGTCAGCCTTCGAATGGCCAGTGAGTCAACTCACCTTTAACCATCGAGTCAACCCCCGAGTGACTAGCGAGTCAACTCACCTTTATCTAGCGTATCAACCCCCGAGTGACCAGTGAGTCAACTCCCCTTTGACTAGCCAGTCAACCCCCATGTGACTAGCGAGTCAACTCACTCTCGACCGCCAAATCAACCCCTGAGTGACTAGTGAGTCAACTCACCTCTTGACCACCGAGTTAACCTCTGAGTGACCAGCGAGTCAACTCTCCCTCGACCATCTAGTCAACCTCAAAGTGACTAGTGAGTAAACTCACCCTCGACCACTGAGTCAACCCTCGAGTGACCAGTGAGTCAACTCACTTATGACCATAGAGTCGAGCTCTGAGTGACCGTAGTGTCAACTCGCTCAGTCAACCAGGATGACTAAACCCTGACCAATAAGTCACCTGACTTTTAAAGTCATCCCAAATCCAACTGACCATCGAGTCAAACTGGATTTGATTCAAGACCCTGGTCTTTGGACTACATGTTTGTAATATTCCATGAATATTACAGACATCCCTTGCTAATTGTTCCCTGAATAGTTGGCATGCACCATATTCCTTGCTATTTGTATATGTCTTTCCATTCATTCATTCACTCAGTCATTCACTCATTAATTTCAACAATGAAGGTAAGTAAGGCTCAGAACCATACCTGATACACTTATTAACACTTGATCTTTGGCATTTTTAGGTTGCAAATGAGAGAGGAGGTTAAGACATATCACGGGTAGCCCAAAAGTCAAACCCCTGCCACTAGTCGTATCTCTAACCGAATTTTTCTCTGATCTAAAACTCAAAACTGTGATGGTAGACGATGATGCAGTTGGGCAATCCCTTAGAAGGATTCTAGACACTCCAGAGTTTTGTGATGTCTAGGAAAGGTTGAGTGCTTCTAATTCTCAAAAGGCCCAAGAATAAGAGGTAGAGATAGCAGTATTGAAGGCAAAGATGGTACATAGAAAAGGTATCCCCAATAAAAAGACAAGTCTGTTGCTCCCTCTATTGAGTAATATATGGACATTGACCGATTCTCACCAAAGGAATCTAAAGCCCTTCCAGCTAACTTTGTGATGCCTTATATAGCTCTATATACTAGCACTAGGTCTTCTATGTGCACGTTGAAAGTTATCTCCAGATCATGACTAGCATGAACATCCCTAAAGTTCATATAGTCAACTTGTTTTAAGCCACTCTACGTGGATCGGCCTTTGAATGGTATATGAGGATGCCGACGGACGTGAAATCTGACTGGAAAAAGCTACGCTCTACATTTCTAAAGAACTACGCTTTCAATCTAAAGGTTAAAATTACTCTACAAGATCTCAAAAGGGTCAAGCAACGCCCGAATGAGTCCTTTGAAGAATATTACTTAAGATGGATGGGCTGTTCGCGTACTTATGACTAGGGCACCTGACTAGGAGGCCTTCATAGTGAAACTCGTTGAAGGATCTAGCCAGAGATACCGAGATGATATGAAAATGAAAAGGTTTGATGCCTTTAATAATGTAGTAGACTATAACAAGAGGCTTGAAATGTATGATGAAGAAGACTGAATGAAGAAATAGGAACAACAGGCTTACACTAAGCCTATATATTGGGAAAAAGGGGGATCTTCCAAACAGGGCAGCTCCGAGTCCCCAAAAGCTCCGTCTAAAGTTGTAGCAGCCACTTAGGTACAAACTCATCAATCCATCTCCCCGTAGGTGGAGTCATTATCACAAATATTCACCAAACTAAGGAACTCTGACCAGCTTCAGAGTATCAAACTGTTAGTCCCACCTATTGCGATAAATAGAAATAACATTTGTGCCTATCATATGTCTAAGGGGCATCGCACTAATGAATACACTCAATTGTTGAAAGATCTACAAAAAATGATAGTCGATGGAAGAGTGAAAGTGCTCGAGAAGAAGTCAAGCATGCTGACTAATCCCTTGCCGAACTTTGAAGCCACGGTGAATGCTACCAATGTTCATGTAGAGGCCGACGAGCAGGATATTGACATGATGGATAATTTTCGACATGACCCAGGATGGGAGGATAATATGATTTTCGATAATATGGACATCATCTACATGGTTGACCAATATGCCTTAAGATTGAGGAGAGAAGGGCTAGACCGGTATCAAGTACCGCTACACCTCATATTCCGAGGAAGTTTTAACCCGAATGAGCATGTGGAAGAATTCCTCTAGTTTATTAATGAATAAGGGATTGCTATGATAGGCTTCACACCTCAATTCCCCTTTTTCTTATATGTCTAACTATGGATTGGTACAATACAATGGCAATGGAAGGTCATTTAAACTAGTACTATATGGAGAGATCCTTCATCCATTACTTCATGGCTTCTTAGTCTCATCTGGATGCACTTTTCTAGTTGTTAGCCCCTCAAGCAGATCAACACAATGCTAGTTAGCAGGATATTCCTCATCCTCAGCCCTCTGTATATACTCCCCTTAATTACATGAGCCCCAATAATGTTGGAATAAATCTATTCAAATTTTAAAGTTCTTCTAGGATGGCACGCCTGAGAGATTAGGAGCTATACAATCCTGAATAAGCTTGGAGTAATTGCAAGGATTGATAAAGGCATCTCGGCATGAACCTAAAGGAAGTAACTTAAGACCTACTTGCTGAACTTCGTGCAGATGTGGCATCAGAAGTGAACCGAAGGAACCAAGTGAGCATCGAGTAGCGCGACCCATTTGAAGGAATCCGTGTGGACATTATGGTATATAGTACTCACATGGTGCAGACATTCACCATTTTTCAAGGCATGATCTTCGAATATTGCATAGCTATCAAAGGGGTTGAGGCTGGAGTAAATGTGGTGGAGAATACAATAGAAGAAGATCTAGAGGAAGACCCAGAGGAAGACCTTGAGGAGTATCCTGAGGGGGGCCCTGAGGAGGATCTTGAGGAGGACCCTGAGGAGGATCCTAAAGAAGATCCCGAGGAAGATCCAGACGAAGATCCAGACGAAGATTTCGATGAAGAAATTGATGATGATATACTGATTCAGCATGCGCCGAATTGGGTTTTTGAACCAATGAATGGACAACAACCTTTCAATGATTTAGATGAAGAAGTAGAAGAGTTCAAAGACTCCGGTGAGTCAGACAATGAAGATGAAACAAAGTGGATAATTTGGGGTACGAATTTGAAGTATCCACGGATAATGAGCTAAACCACTTTCTAGGGGATTTCAAGTACGAGGCTCCCTTTCCTATTAGCATGATAGTTGACTATGATAGTGTTAAAAGCTATACCTCATCTATAGAACATGATTCCCCGGGCACCTTATAGTTTGCAGTGAGCAATGATTCCAGAGACTTTACAGACTTTAACTCAGACAGTGAGCACTTCATTAATATGATCCGAGTCAAGGGGCAAGAACCTTCTCGAGAATACATCATGAAAAGAATCTGTATGGAAAATGAATCAGCTTGGGCTAGTTATCGCATTTAAAACCCAGATCTGGGCAAAATCTACCCAATATATTATGACATGACTAGAAGGCCGTGTGCCCACATTTATGAATTTGTCCAGATGATGAGCAATGGGCGCATTCACTACACTCATTGGCTAGAAAGATTCAAATTAATGCTCAGGGGCAAGGCCAGGGCCTGGTATGAGGGACTCACACTCTATGAAAAATCATTCTGGAATGTCCTCACTAAGGGGTTCATTAAGCATTATACTTGGGTAGACCCACCAAGGGATCCTACTCTTGAAAGGAACAAAGATGAACAGCTCTCACCAAACTGGCAATGGAAAATCAATGAAGAATGCCTCTCACACATGCCGAAGCACGATAGGAAAACTACCAACTTACCCTGAGGTAGTAATAGTAGGAGGCCAACTGAAGGAGCTTCCTCACCCATTCACATAATTCAGCAAGACTCCAATCCCATTCTATGCCAAATCCTACAGGAGAACCCATTGTTCTAGAAAGGCAGCCTAAAAAGGTTCCCTTTATGCAGTCCTTTTGCCACCGGAGCACCATCTTTAGTGAAAAAACCAATTGACTTAGGAGAAATACCACTTGATAAAGATTTTGAAGAATTCAAAGTCTTCAAAACAACAAACTTGCCTACCCAAGTTGTCAATCCTATCAACAGAGGAGGGAAAATCACTAAGTCGATTGCCTCTACTATGCCAAGATTGGAGCCTCTGGCACCTCCTACTTTTGTTAAGTTCTTAGAATAGATAGAAAGCCCGATTATGGACAAGTTAAAGGCCACCACCACCAAGATAAGCATCTGGGACCTTCTCCTTGATTCTTAAGATCATAGGCTTGCCATTATGAAAAAGCTGATGGAGATTGAAATGTCTCCCTTGGCATCGCTGGAACAAGTTTGTGCATTACTCAACACTGAAACTAGCACTGTCATCCCTGAAATTATTTTCTGAAGCTTAGACTTCCCCGATGAGGGAATTCACTACAATAAGGCTCTCTACTTGAAGGAGGGTGTTTTTAGACGCATCATGCCGTGTGTATTGGTTGATGATGGGTCATCTCTGAATGTCTGTCCTAAGGATACTTTACCAATCCTAGGATTAATCGAGAAGGATTTGAAAAAATCCACGATGGCCATTAAGACCTATGACAATTCTAAAAGAACTGTCATTGGTACATTTAAAGCCAAAGTCACTGTCGGGGAGATCTCTTCTATTATTCTTTTTACAGTAATCGACATCCTAGTGACTTTCTCTATGCTACTTGGATGACCATGGTTCCACGCTCTAGGAGGGGTTCCATCTACTCTTCACTAGAAGGTTAAAATTCTATTCTAGGTATCGTCACTCTAGAGGCCTATGAAGCATCAGTCGTGGCAGCTCTAAAAATGGAAGAGAGCCATATGTAAGGGTTTACCACATCCACAATAGGTCAAGGATCAAATAAGCAACTGGAAGTACATTGAGGCCCTTAGATTTAAAGTTACATGCAGAAATGCCATACTCTTGGGAAAGGACTAGGTGCCCATGAACAGAGAATGCCAACCTTCAATATAGGGGCAAGAGAATGGAAACTTGCAGGACATGACTATATACGGGCTAGAAGAATCACCAGCAAGACAATCTTTTAGAAGAAAGCAGAGCAACTCTACAACCCCAAACCTGTTACACACTAGGGAAGGACATTTTCAGGATTTAAGATCTTCTCAGATGTAGTCAACTATGGCAAGCATGGTAAAAGCTCTGTTGCCTATATGATGAAGAAAGCAGATCATCAGCCAAATACTGGGGCAATTCCCAATCAAACCAAGCCTGATGAATAGGTGCATCCAAAGAAGATCAAGAAGTTGAACAAAGAAGAGGAGATCCTTAGTACTCTAACCAAACACTTCCAAGCGTAACTCAAGATAGTGGAGGAAGGAAAGAGCAAGGGAGGTTGCTTGGGCCCAGCTATCATGGACATGGTCAAGTTCATGAAAGGCAAGGCGAAAGTAGAAGAGGAAGATGATGAGGACATCCTACTAAAGCCAGATGTCTTAGAAGAATCATCCACTGTAGAGCCAATCCCTATTGATCAGCATGAGTCTTTTATTTCCATTTCCAATATGTTTGAAATGAATAATGTATTTTATGATGATAATAAGATGAAGCGCTTTGCTTTATTTGGATTGTGTTTTTAATTGCGATTCCATGAATCCATTCTAACATTCATCTAACATTTTAAACATTAATAATGATATTACAAAATAAATTAACTTAAATACATAAGATGATAAAAAAATGGTATACATTTCCAATCAACTGCCCATCGATCAAGAGAGAGAATTCGTATAAGTACTAAAAAATCACATTTTAGCCTTTGCTTGGTCTGACAAGGACATGCCTGGACTTGATCGGCACATCGCTCAGCACAAGATGCCCACGGACCTAAAGATTTGTCCAGTAAAGCAAAAGATGAGAATAATGCTTCTAGAATGGGCAGAAAAGGTCAAAGTAGAAGTAGCCAAACAGATCAAGGCTAATTTTATGGAAGTTGTTGAGTATCCCACTTAGCTATCTAATGTAGTTAATATGCCCAAGAAAAATGGCGAAGTCAAAGTTTGTGTCAACTTTAGGGACCTGAACAAGGCTACTCCTAAGGATGACTTTCCCTTGCCACACATTAACGTTTTGGTAGATAGCGCTGCAAGGGCTATCATGTATTCCTTCATGGATGGGTTCTCTGGATACCACCAGATCCTTATAAACATAATAGACAAATTCAAAACTGCATTCATCTTAGAATGGGGAACGTATTATTTTAGAGTAATGCCTTTTGGACTTAAGAATGCAGGGGCAACCTATCAGTGAGTAGTCATGACATTACTACGTGATTTGATCCACAAAGAAGTTGAGGTCTATGTGGATGACATGCTTGTGAAATCCGCTACTCTAGAAGAGCATCTAGTAGTGTTAGAATGATTCCTCATGAGGATTGAGAAGTACAATCTCCGTCTCAACCCTAAGAAGTGCATATTTAGTGTCACATCGGGCAAATTAGTGGGGCACGTGGTTAGCAAAAGAGGCATAGAGATGGATCCTGATAAAGCCAATGCTATTAGGGAAATGCCTATACCAAAGACTGAAAAAGAAGTAAGGAGTTTCTTGGGATCCATACAGCATGTCAGCCGCTTTATAGCTTAAATGACTACCACATGCAAGCCTATCTTTAAGCTCTTGAGAAAGTAGCAGCTAATAGAATTAGAACGATCAATGTTAGGAAGCTTTTGATGGGATCAAGGCTATCTAATGAACCCTCCCGTGCTGAAGCCGCCAATTCTCGAAAAGCCACTAATTCTCTATTTGGCAATAGAAGAAACACCTACAAGAGTTATGCTTGTTCAGGAGCACAAAGATAAGAAGGAACACACAGTTTATTATCTCAGTAAGAAATTGCTAGAATACGAGACTCGATACCCCATTGTGGAGAAGACTTGCTCTGCCATGGTCTGGCTCACTAAGAAGCTCAGACATTACTTCAAATCCTACCGTATCCAAGCAGTTGTAAAGGTTGATCCAATGAAGTATTTGTGCCAGACCCCTTCACTAACCAAAAAATTGGCAAGGTAGATCTTATTACTATCAAAGTTTGATATCAAATATGTCACTAAGAAGACCATCAAGTGGAGAGCAATGGCTGAGTTCCTAGCGAATCAACCACTCAAGGAAGGAGAACCAAAAAACCTAGAGTTCCTCGACGAATGTTTTACAGCAACAATGAAAAATCTGGGAAAATTGACCATGTTCTTCAATGGTATCATTAACAAGCGAGGAGTTAGCTTGGGAGTTATCATCATCAAGACGGAGCAATCATACCTCTATCAAAATGATTGGAATTCCTCACCATAAATAACAGAGTAGAATATGAAGCCTGCCTATTCAAAATGTCTGCTCTTGTCACTCTTAGAGCAAATAAAGTAAAGAATATTAGTGATTCAGCTTTGGTAATCAAACATGTCATGGGAGACTAGGAACTAAAGGTGGAATCCCTCAGATCTTACCTGGAGGCTATATGGAGGAAAGTCGCAATGTTCAACGAATGCGAATTTTGTTACATACCCCAAGAAGAGAATTAGATGGCTGATGCATTGGCCACTTTAGCCTCCATATGGGAAGGGCCTCGGAAGCAACCAATCAAACCCTTTGTTATGGAGACAACCCGATCTTTGTAATACGTCTGTGCGATAGAAGGCACCACGGATAAGAAAGAGCCTTGGTACTCTAACATCGTCAAATTCCTTGAAAATGGTGAATTCTCGGCCGAAGCTACTGATTCTGATAAGAATACACTAAGGAAGCTCGCTGTCCAATTCTGCTTTATTAAGGGAGATCTATTTAAAAGGTTAGCTGACAATTTGCTGTTAAAATGTTTGACTCAATAAAAAGTAGAGAAGGTGATGAAAGAAGTACATTTGAGAGACTGTGGTCCACATATGAATGGCGTCATGATGGCAAAGAAAATTTAAAGGATGGGATACTTTTGGCTAACTATGCTAGCTGATTGTATTCAAGAGGAAAAGACTTGCCATGCCTGTCAGATATACGGAGATGTGAGCCATTTGCCCCCAATGACATTATAAAATTTGATGACGCCCTAGCCATTCTCAGCCTGGGGCATCGATATCATCGGCAAAATAAGACCATCTTTGACTAACTACTATCGCTTCATTATAGTGGCAGTCGATTACTTTTCTAAATGGGTTGAAGCAAAGTCATATATAAGCATTAGGACTAAGAAAATGGCTCATTTTATTTAGTGACATATCTTCACCACATACGACATTCCTCATCATATTGTAAGTTACAATGGTGTACAGTTCTAAGGAGAAACAACTGATCTTATTGAGAAGCATGGGATTGAGCATCATCGCTCTTCACCCTATCGTCCTCAAGCTAATGGAGTTATAGAAGCAGCCAATAAGGCAGTTAAGAAGATCTCTCTAAAATGGTCATCAATTACCGAGATTGGGCCAATCATTTGCCTTATGACTTATGGGGGTACAGAACCAGTGTTAAGACTACTACGAGACAAACTCCTTTTTCTCTCGTCTATGGTATGAAGGCAACATTGCCCATTGAAATAGAGATCAAATCTTTGTGTGTAGCCCTTGAAGCAAGACTTCCTGAAGATGAATGGGTAAAGGCAAGGCACGAAGAATTGGCTTTAATCAACAAGAAATGATTAGCTACATTGGAGAATCTACAATTATACTAGTAACGTATGGCTAGGGCTTAAAATAGAAAGTCAAATGGCATGATCAACCTCTGAGAGTGGGTGATTTGGTCTTAAAACACTCTCATAAGATGCACACGGATGCTGGAGGGAATTTCCAACCAAACTAGGAAGGATCATAAGTAGTAAAGAAGACTCTCAGTAAAGGGGCAGTCAAAATCACAGATCTGGACAACAATGAATTTATGAATCTAGTAAATCATGAAAAGCTAAAGCTCTATCTCGTGTAAAAAAATGTATAAAGGTCTGTCAAGAGCTAGTGAGGGCTCTCGAGTGAAAATAAAGACCCCAAAATAAAAGAGTAAGACCTTGGGTAAAATATATTCGGAACCTTAGGCAACAATGGACATTACTTGGGAATAAATACCATTTATCCTTCCTATTGAAATAATATTTTTTATAATAACATATTCAAGTTAAAAATACTGCATGAGTGCACTAAATGGAAACTATGAATTTTTTAGTACAACATGCATTCAATAATCTCCAAGGAAGCTACAGAGTCTCTTAGTCTCGATAAGCCTCTCCTCAAGGGTGGCAAGCCCGTGGGTACATATAACCCAATTGCAATAAGCCTTAGAAGGATGGACGATGACAGGCGTGGAATAATTCACATCCTCCTGAGTGTAATTGATCCATCTCACGTCATGACGATAGACCCAAGTATCTGTGCCCAATAGGCCTTCGGTTGATAATCCATGCTCGTAGGAATAGATAATATGAAAGCTTGTCCCAAAGCCAGAGCTACAAAAAAAGAGAAAAGAAATAAAAAATAATAAGGAAAAAAAAGAAAAAAATAAAATGGTCTGCTGGATCGAAAACCTAAAAAGGCGATCCAGGAAAAAATCAAGGCAAGCATGATGAATCAAAAACCTGAAAGGGCGGTTTATGCAAAAAGAAAGGCTAGAATAAGATTTGCCTGAAGGAGGAGTCTGCTGCCCATAGTAGTAGCTTTGGTCCCATTTCGAGAAGAGTGCACAAAGATTAGTGTCTCAACCAAACTCACTACGACAGGAGATTTTCCCACTAACATCTGATCAACGATGTTCAAGAAGGGAAAGCTGCAAACCATGGTTGGAGTCTCACAAAGAAAGACCCCCAACAAGAGTAAACAAGTAAGTGAAAGCCAGCTTGCATCGTTAGGGGAGAGATTCCTAACTATTTCGAAAGCCACGTCCAACCTCTAGCCATCACTGTAAATCAACCAACATCTATCAGATCGCTGCAACTAGAAACGGTTCAACAACATATCAGAAAAATTAGGATGATGCGTCGGAATGGCTGGAGGGATATCAGCTGAAGATCTAAGATTCCATAGAATTCTTCATACAAGGGGCACATGTCGTGATCTCCAAAACAAAAAACATTGTCAATGGGATCCCAGAACCTGATAGCATCTTGAATTATGTTGTCTTTAACAAAAGTGTGACAATATTCCTTCATATGAGACAAACCGAAGACCCCAAGACAATCCTTACCATCGAATTTCTTTAGATAAATGTTCATATCTGCACGAAAATGAATGCAGTTCTCCATGAAAAAATTTCAAAGAGTAGCAGTTCGCTATACGTACTTTATGAGGTAATCTACCTATGAGCGGGCAGATTTTTTAATGGCGGGACCCTTCCAGGTCGCCGTTCGGATTAGCACGGCCAACGCTGAACTCCCGGGTTTTAATGTAGGGAGTCATCGCTATAGCACGGGGCTCGTTGTATATGTGAATATACTTGGCATTTCCGACTGGGAAAAGGGGTTGAGGACTCTCTTAGGGATTAGCCCTTGTTAGATGCGGGAGCAGGGTCCCTGTTTGATATAATATAAGAGTTGCCACCCAGATCAGTTCTTTTGGGAAATTAATGGTATAGCAGATCTAAGCAGGATTCCTATACCTATAAAAGAGAGATTCTGGTTCCAGATGAAATAGTTACTTGTCATTTGAATTTGGATAAATCATATTTTGAAAAATCTTATTGTTTTAATAAGCAAAGATATAAGTTAGAGAGGGGTGTCTATACCTTGGTATAGTTTAGGTATAGGCTTGATATCCTTAAAGGACGAAAAGGGTTTGAGGGATTTCTAATTTCGGAATTAGAAGCTTGATGGTTGATGATTTGAATCTTGACTGTTGTTTTTTTTTTGATTGTCTGCTCGGGACTTGGATGCTTTAGAGGAGAGACCCAGGTTCTTAGAGGAGCAGTTTTGGACAGCTACCACTAAGGCTGACCAGGCTAGGGCCTAGACTGCTCGAGCGAGGGCTGAGACTAAGACGCGAGGGGCCAGTTGGCCAGGATAACTGAGGATAGATAGATGCCAGTTCCTTCTGATGATGAGCCCGAGGATGATCTTTCTGCATACCAAGTGACTCAAAGGGGCGATGATCAGTCTATCGAGGGGGATGACACTGCTAGGGCTGCTGTAGGGACCTCAAAGACTAGGGCCCCCGCTTAGCCAGCTTTTGGTACTAACGAGGTTGAGGATCATATGACGATAGACGTAGATTATCTATTGGGGGATACTCAGAATCAGGTGCCAGATGGTCCCCAGGGGCAAGATCCCCCGGTAGCTTAGATTATCATTAATTTTTGAACTGTGGGTACTTTTGGGCCCTGCGTGGCTTCTTTTGGGATGTAAACTTTGGATTGATACTTTTGAGATTTAACTTTCATTGCATGTGGATTTTTCTTGAACTGAGATTATTGAGTGTTGCTACTTTGCGAACCCGTATTTTATCCAGTGATTTCATAGTGAGGGAACGAGTGGTGTTCTAACTTTTACATATGCCATTTGATGTTAGATGACCTATCGAGCATTTATTTTTATTTCCTTTTGTCCTAATTTTTTCCTGAACTGTCCTTCGCGGCTTAGTGCAACGAACCTTTTCTTTTTAGCTTTAACTTTTTCCTAGACCGCCCTTTCGGGTTTTTACCCAGGCAAGCTTTTTCTTTACTTTTTACCTTAATTTTTACTGAGACTACCCTTTAAGGTTTTCAGTCCAATAGGCTTTTCTTTTGTTCTATCTTGACTTTTGCCTGGACTGCCCTTTCGGGTTTTCAGTCTAGCAGACTGTCTTAATTTTCGCCTCAATTATCCTTGGCGGCTCAATCCAATAGACTTTTTCTAAATTTTCATATGCCTGATTTCTTTGGAACTTTTATTTCTATTGAATTACATGTATAATGAAGGAAATAACAATGATGTGTAAAATGTAGAGAAAAATTGATGTTCGCACACCTGCGATTATTTCACCTGAAGGCATGTATGCATTCATAAGACCAAGATTCCTAGCAAAATCATAACATGTTCAATGATGAGATTAATTTGAGTACATAGGCAATGGTAACAATTTCCAATGGTCAACCCCTACTGCCTGCTGGTCTTTTATAGATTTTTCAGAAAGCAACTGGCATTTTTCACTCGATGCCCTAACTTTTACCTAAGCCACCCTTTTCGGGTTTTCAGCTTAGCGGGCTTTATTGCATTGGAGTGCCCTAATTTTTGCCTGACCGATTTACAGAATACCAATCAGTGGGTTGCACCCTAATTTTTGCCCGAGCAGTAGAGGACTGCTTGCCAGGTGATTTATTCTTTATTTCTTTTATTCTTTGTGCTGCTTTTTTTATGATTTAATTCTTATGACCTAAACATGATAACGCTTGAGCCTATCTTGATTTACTGGATTCACGAACTTATTTCCATCCATATCCATAAGCTTGATTCCCCCCTTACCAAGGACTTTCTTTACAATGAATGACCCTTCCCAATAAGGCCTGAACTTTCCCCTAGCGTCAGTGTTGACCTGGCATAGCTGCCTGAGAACCAGATCACCCACTTTGAGAGGTTATTTCGGGTATCTTACTCTTTTGTTGTAAGCTCGAGCCATAAGCTACTGATATATATGTAGGTGGTCAAGTGCCTTGAGCCGCTTTTCATCTATTGCATTTAATTACTCGTACCTAGCCCTTTCCCAATCTGATTTTTTTAACTGAGTTTTAAGTGCTACTCTCAGTGATCTTACTTTTGTTTCAACTAGAAGTATAGCTTCTATTTTATATACCAAGGAGAATGAAATCTGATCAATGGGAGTTCTTATACTGGTTCTATACCCCTAAACTACAAATGGGAGTTTATCAGCCCAGTCTCTGTAGGTAGCCACTGTCTTTGATAAGGCTCTCTTGATTTATCCATGATCAGCTTCCTTTAGAGCTTTTGAAGGATTTTGGCCATCTTTTGTGACCCAATATGTGCTTTCTATTTTTTTTATAACCAAGGCCAGCCTGCTATTGATGTTCTCATGAGTGTTTTTGGTTTTCTTTCTTGGCAATGCGTACTTTTGCACCCTTTTTCCCCTTTCGTGAAGACAGATGAACTAAGACTTATTGTTATCATATTTGTTAAGCACATTTATTATCTCTCTTTTATATGGCAGGTTTTAACCATTGGATATTTATACTATTGCAATGTATTCAAAGTCAACTTCATTAGTGAATATGATGATATTTTAAGAATGTTATTGTTATGAGTGCATGGTGTAATCAGAATGAAATATTCGAGTGAAATATGAATGAGAGATGCATCAATTTATTCATGACATGCTAAAAAGTACCGATGTTACAACTTATTCATGATATGCTTTATAAGTAGCATTGTTTGTATAAAAAATATTTGCAACAATAAAAATTACATCATTTGAATCATCCACCATAGGCGGAGGGCCTTATTGGTCAACCTGTGTAGTACTGGTAGTCTTCCCTTCCCATTCTTCTTATAAGAGCTCGATGGGCCATCAACCATTTTTCTTTTTCAACCTGATAAATCGATCCTGTGGAAATATATTCTCTAAGCCGGTCCAAGTGCATCAAGTATATTTTCCCAAATTTGATTATAACCTAAGAAACCACTTATAAAGGAACATTCTGGGCCCCGAGTAGTAAGATTATAGGATATCCTAGATGGTAGGGGTCTTGAGAAGTTATTATCATTGTCTGTTCTATTTATGGTTGCATAAACCATCTGGTTGGCTTGTGAGATTGAGTTGAATATCTGGTTGGTGGAAAGTCCTGAGTTGATAGTGTTAATGCTTTCCTTGGGTTGGGACGGTGAATCCTCCGATGAGGTTGGTTTGAGTTCTGGCTCTTGGATCTTCTTCTCCCTAATCAAACTGCCAATAGCCTCAAGCAGATTTCTATAGGAACCAATATAATGGCCCTTACTGACGTGATAAGCACAAAATTGATCTCTGTCTTCAGGTTTAAGAGGGATACATGGCTTGATACTCTGAAGAAGGCCAAGTGCCCTTAACTTAGTGAAGATGGCAGGCAGAGATGCTTTCGAAAGGGAAATGCCATCTTCGATGGTATAGACTACAACCACTTCTTCTTGCACCACCGCTGCTTTAGGATCGAAGCCAGACTTTGACTTAGCAGCCTGGGCTGGGGCTGAAGGGTCATTCTTTTTGAACCAAGGTTTGGCTGGCATGCTCGCCTTCTCCAATTTCTTGATTCTTTCCCACTTCTCAGATTTTTCAAAGACCTTGACATAGCTAAAGAATTTATCCATACCAAGAACCATACGATAAGTGAGAAGGGCACCATCCATCAATTTTACGATCATCTTGGGGAGACTTAGCCTATCTTTCAACAGAACCTGAGTGGCCATCCATCTTTCGAAATAGGGCTTGAATTTCTCATCTGGGGCCTGCTTGATTGCCTCCAAATTCTGTATGGTAGTTTTAATGGTGGCATTGAAACCATATTGCTTAATGAAAACTTCAGATAAAGCTTTCTAATTTTCGGTCACCTCATCTGATAGGGTATTGCACCATTCGATAGTAGGACTTTCTTGGGTGCAAGGGAACATTTCAGGTACGGCTTTATCAATAAAATTTCTAATTCTCATAACCCTTTAATAGGTGGTGATGTGAGGTTGAGGTGGACCGATTTTCCTTATACTTCACTATGCTAGGCATACTAAAGTTTTCAGGGACCCAGTCCTCCTCTCTAGCGGTTTAAACTGATAGTGACGACGGCTGAGAGCTAGTGTGAGCACTAGATTTTAATGATCCTTCTCACGAAACTATAATGAGAGCTATATGATGCAATGTCTTTTAAGTGTTATCCATCAGAGGTGTTCCTACTATTGCAGAGTTGAGTTTGGCCAAAGTTTGGATACCTAGTCTGCCCTTTAGGACCCTTACGGGTGCTGCCCGGTGGTATGGATCCACTGGCGGACCCGTACAGATCATTCCTTCCATACGCCTAGGGGGACCCCGTACGGGTGGGGCGTCACCCATACAGGTCCTCTTGTTGCCTAAACAGGCTGTTTTGAAAGGGAATCCTTTCATATTTTGGGAAAAGGCAGGTCATGAATGCAATTTATTGCTGTCAAACCTCCTTTCCCATATAAATAGGGCCCTTTTCTTCACATTTTACACACACACACACATACACATCTCATATGAAATTATACTAAAACTCTAGCAGTTACTATAGGTATAGAAAAGGTATAGTGGGGGTATAGGAAGTATAAAATAGCGAGAAAACCCTTCCTTTGAGGTTTTGTCCACATTTTATCCATTCCTAGCTTCTTTTATTAAGTTTTAGGAGAGGTTCTGTCCACACAAATACTCACCTAAATAGTGATATTTCACCATCTACTTTGGCCGGACTCTCTCAATAGTGAAGAGTTCATCTCAAAGTGGATTCACGCCGTAAAGGTAATGCTCATGAGTTTCAAAGAGACTCACATCTCAGTTATTTCATTATTATTATTATCTGTTCCTTCTGTTATATCTATTCCTTTTATTCCTTGTTTCGGGTCTAGTCCTAAACTTTATGAGCCTTGTTGGCACCATATATCCCCATAGATATCAAATTGGTGCGCCATACACATACGGAAGGAAATCCATTTTTGCTTTATTTTTCTGCCACCAATATATTAATCTGTAAACCGAACTAAACAAAATTTCTGCCTAGACCAGATAGGACCCGTACGGGTCCACCAAACCCATTCTAGTCCTCCCTAGTAGCCATATGAGTGCCACCCACCCATATGGGTACCAGCCCACGGTAGATTCTAGAACTCATGTTTAACTGGTTATAAATCAATCCAACTCACCATTTGCCATGTGATCATTTTCACTAATAATCTGATAAATCAACCCACAAAAGTTAAAATGTGTTTTCCACACAAAATGTGCTAAAATGCTAATTTATGGTGTGCTATAAATTGTGCTAACATCTGTGGATACAGGGGAATCTATTTTCATTTTGTTTTATAACTTAGAACAAATGTATAGGTTCTCTTTGCAATTTCCCCCAGTTGTTTTTTATTCCCCCATTTATTGCTTGTGCTTTATTATAATATGTAAACGCATGTAACGAGTGTGAAAGAGTGTAGAAATAGGATTTCTATGATATTTCCCTAAATGATGAAAACTAAAATGGTTTTACGCGGTGAATGTAATTTTGAATTAACTAAATAAGAAATAAGTGACTCATCCGATACCTAAATCTCATATCCAATAGGTATGAGTCTCCTGCCCAAAGGGAACCGTACAAAAACTCTTTCCCAAGTAGACAACTTGGGTGGCGACTCTATCCATTGTATCGAGATTTAGGTCTCTATTCTTTTATTCATTAAAATTGGCTTATTGTGCAAACTTTAACTAATGAATGTTTGGTCACACCTAAATCCAACCAAACCTCCAGTGGGCCCTGCCTCTCACACAGGCACTAAGGGAGACCAACACATCATTGACACCTCACAGTGGCGACTCTACTAGGGAATTAATCTTTTAACTTGCAAAATCTTGGCTTGTTTTAAAAGCTTAAAGGATTAAGATGAGCACCGAAAATCATTTACTTGATTCTACCCATTTTCTTTTTCATCATTTGGGAAAATTATCACACTCTATCTTCTCACCTCCTTCTCTCTTTAATTAGATGCACTCTTCTTCTAGCGCTAGGTTAGGGGGCCCTATTATTTTCGCGACACTAGCAACGGTGATACCTATGACTGCCAGGGATATTGAGGATACCTTAGTGGGTGGAGCACTCATTGCCATCTCCCTCCAAAAGAGGCTTAATACAATGGGAACCTTCTACATCAACTTTTGATATGTCCCTACACCATTCTTATGGAAAGCCCTTGAATTTTACCCTTTAGGTACCCTGATTTCTGTGTAAGATTAGACTAAGGAAGAATACCCTCAGACTCAGTGGGAGATATAAGGATGAAACTGATTGATTCGCATGTTTTATGTTACATACCCCTGTGATTAACCCCACCATGCATTATTGTAATTTATGCATGCATATAACACCCCATGCATGTACTGATCTGTTGGTTATCACTTCAGCCAAAACCAAACCTCAAAGAGAAAGAGCTTAGCAACGTTCCCAGATCCGTTTGACTCATATCCTGGGTCCTCTAGTTACATTAAGGGTTGCTCCATCTTCGTCTATGGGTATTTCATCCAGTAGTTAGTTTAGTCCAGTTGATCTTTCTGCCTATCATCCTAAGGAGATGTCTCGTATCTTGACTCCAGAGGGCTAGATTGATGTTGAGGTTGAGAATGTTGCTACTGAGGAGGAGGCAAATGCATCAAGGACCAAGGTTAGGTCAGAGATCTTAAATGTTGTCTCATAGTACTTGGGAAGTGATCAGTTGTTGGATCAAATGAATGATAGGATGTTAGCTGCCATCAGGGCGATCATGGCTGAGGAGAGAATGGCCAATGCTCCTCATAGCATGCCTGTCAATGCTCCAGTAGTGAATGCAGTGATTAGTGAACAAGTATTGAGGGTCACTCATAATTCATTCACTCGATTTTAACTGCCACCTGTATAGACTCGCTGGGATTCTTTCAATTAGTTTGGTCAGTTGGGTTCTTTGGGTCCATTTGGTTCAGTTAGCCAGTCCTTCCAGTCAGTAGGTACAGTGGTTCTGCTAGTCGTCAGTTAGTTTGCTCAGCCTGGTCAGGGATTTGTAACGCCTCCATTTTAATTTAGGGCATCTGGTCCAACCCCCAATTTTATAGTCACACCGAAGAGGACAGTCTTTCCTCAATAAATAGGTTTACCCTTGGGATGCAGTTACTCAATCAAAGGGGTCACCCTTATTTATGGAATTGTGTGACCTAATTCAGAAATTCTTGCTACTAATCCCCACTCCCAACCATCATCACTATCCATCCAAGCAGCTTGAGAGGAGGATTAGGTCCCCGAAAACTTTAGTATGCCTAGTATAGCGAAGTATAAGGGAATCGGTCCACCTTAATCTCACATCACCACCTATCAAAGGGTCATGAGAATCAGAAAGTTAAGTGATAAGGTCCTAGCCGAAATGTTCCCTTGCGCCATAGAAGGTCCTACTACCAAATGGTTCAACACTCTATCAGACAAAGTGACCAGAAACTAGAAAGCTTTATCAGAGGCTTTTATCGAGTAGTATGGTTTCAATACCACCATTAAAACTACCATACAGAATTTGGAGGCTATCAAGCAAGCCCCAAATAAGAAGTTCAAAACCTAATTCAAAAGATGGATGGCCACTCAAGTTCTATTGAAGGATAGGCTAAGTCTCCTAGAGATGATCGTAAAATTTATGGATGGTGCACTACTTGCTTATCGAAAGGTCCTTGGTATGGATAAATTCTCTAGCTAAGTTGAGGTCTTTAAAAAAGCGAAAGGATTGAGGAATTAGAGAAGGCAAGTGTATCGGCCAAACCTTAGATCAAAAAGAATGACCATTTAGCCCCAGCCCAAGTTCTTAAGTCAAAATCTGGCTCCGATCCTAAACAGTGGTAGTGCAAGAAGAAGTGGCTGCAGTCCGCTCCATTGAAGATGGTATGTCCCCCTGGAAAGCATCTCTGCCCACCATCTTCACTAAGTTGAGGGCACTTGATCTTTTTCAGAGTATCAAGCCCTATGTCCCACCTAAACCTGAAGATAGAGATCAGTTTTGTGCTTATCACATCATCACACTAGTGGCTGTAGGGATCTGCTTGATGCTATTCAAGGTTTGATTAGGGATAAGAAGATTCAGGAACTTGAGTCATGAATAATCCCCTACCAAATTTTAAGAAATAGGTTACAGCTGTTGAATCAGGCTTGCCCTCCTCCCATGTCTTCAATATGATCTCACAAGCTAAATCCATGGTTCACTCAATCGTGGCTTTACCAAACAGGCCAATCCCCATTAACATCGATGCATTCGAGTTAGAAGGAGTGCATGACGAGGAGGCTATGTTAGTTTAACCTGTACCTATTGATATCGATGCTTATGTATTAAAGAATGATGAGCTCGAAGGGCTGTCCTTATTGGTGAAAATGTCCGAAGGGAGAAGATATATGAAAGATGGAGTGTTGCATGTCACCCAAAGTGGAAGGATTCCTCCTGATCCTCTCCCAAAAAGAAGAAAGGGGCAGAAATGTAGATATTCAGTCATTCTAAGCATCAATAAAGCTGCAATCTTTATGCCTACTTCAATCGGCAATGAAAAGAACGATCTGAATGTCACCCCTCTCGTCCAACAATTGCACTGCTAAGTACAGCATTTGGCAGCTTCTCATTGACTCTAACAATCATTGCAAGGGTCTAATAGAAAAGTTATTGAGTATGGAATCTACGCCGTGTACTACATTGGTTAAGGTATTCTCAGTTATCAGGATATCTCCACCTGATCAGATCGAACCCATCAAGTTCTATCCATCAGAACTCCCAACTGAAGGGAATAAGCATAATAAGGCACTCTTCATTAGGGTGTAAATATTTGATCATTCTATCCCTTGTGTTATGGTGGACGACGGTTCCACCCTTAGCCTCTGTCCTACGAAGATCCTTCCTCACTTAGGGCTGGATGAATCCATGTTGGAAAAGTCCAATATTGATATAAGGTCATATGATGATACAAAGAGAAGTGTTATTGGGGTCTTTAAAGCTGAAGTTGTAGTTGGGGGTGAAGTCCAAGGTCCGATTCACTGTCCTCGATATTCCTATCACCTACTCATTACTATTAGGTTGACCATGGCTCCATGCATTTAGGGCTGTCCCTTCCACAGTCCATCAGAAAGTCAAGCTCATCCATAATGGAAAGCTAGTAACCATTGATGTAGATGAACCATCTTTCATAGCGGCTATAGAGGCCGAGGAAAAGGAATCTAGGGTGGCAATAGCTTACCAAGGTATGAAGTTTTTGGTTAAGGGGTACATATCACTTAAAATCGAGAAGATTATGATGAAGTAGGGTTGCATGAAAGGTAGAGGGCTCGGAAAGAATCTTCAGGGGCATGCTAGAACCTCTTTTACCTCTTCCATGGCCACTCAGACTTGGTTTAGGGAACTGCCCAAGTGCCAAAAAGTCCAAACCTCAGTCCTCCCTCATGATAGGAGCTGAAGTCAAACAAAGGGAATTCACAGGTGAAGAAGAACCTATTGAAGTGAGTGGCAAGAAGGTCCCCGATTTTGAGATTTTTAATGATGTATATGATTTCAAGAAAGGCTACCTAATTGAAACCTCAGTTTCTGTGGAAGTATGTGGGAATGCTGAAGAAGATGAAATGAATGAGGAAATTGAGTCCATCACTAAAGCATTAGCGGTAATTATGAGGAAGAATTAGAATAGAAATGAGAAAGGGAACCCCATCGACAAGGCTTTTAAGAACTTAGTGAAAGCAGTCATCGAAGAAACACAAGCAAACTTGCACACTGCCTATGGAGGATGATTCAAATGATGTAATTTTTAATGTTGAAAACATTTTTGATGAAAACAATGTCGCTTATAAGGCATAACATGAATAAGTTGTAAGCATTAGTATCTTTTTTTTAACATGTCATGAATAAATTGAGGCACCTATCATTCACATTTCACTTGGGTATTTCATTCTAATGACGTCATGCACTCATAACAACAACATTCTTAAAATATCATCATATTCATTAATGAAGTTGACTTTGAGTATAATGCAATGGTATAAACGTACAATGATTAAAACCTATCATCAAAAGAGAGACAATGAAAGGTGCTTAGTAAACATGATAACAATTAGCCTAGGTCCTTCTTTCTTCATGAGGGGGAAAAAGCGTATAAGAGCACACATCATCAAGAAAGAAGACAAAAAAGCACAGACAGCAAACCAACTCTCGTCATAAAAAATGGAAAGAGCATCTTAAGTCACAAATGGACCATCTCCAAATCTCTAAAGAGAAACCGATCAGTCAAGAAGATTTTATCAAAAACAGTGGCTACCTACAGAGATTGGGCTGATAAGCTCCCATTCACAGTTTGGGGGTATAGAACCAGTGTAAGAACTGCCACTGATCAAACACCTTTCTCCTTGATATATGGAATGGAAGCCGTGTTACCAGTTGAAATAGAAGTAAGATCTCTAAAAGTGGCACTTGAATCATAGTTAAATGAATCAGATTGGGCAGGAGCCAGATATGAACAGTTGAATGCAATAGATGAAAAGCCGCTCAAGGCACTTGACCACATGCAGATGTACAAACAGTGCATGGCTCGAGCTTTCAACAATAGAATCAGATACCTAAAATAACCTCTTAAAGCGAGTGATCTAGTCCTCAAGCAGCTGTGCCAGGTCAACACCGACGCTAGGGGCAAGTTGAGGCCTAATTGGGAAGGAACATTTATCATGAAGAAAGTCCTTGGTAAAGGAGGAATCAATCTTGTAGACATGGATGTAAATGAGTTCGTGAATTTGGTGAATCAGGATAGGCTCAACCGTTATCATGTCTAGGTTAAAAGAATTAAATCATAAAAAATAGCACAAAGAATAAAAGAAATAAAGAATAAAACACCCAGTGAGTGGTCCTCTATCGCTCGGGCAAAATCAAGGTGCCACTCGCTGATCTGTATCCCGCAAACTGGTCAGAAAAAGTTAGGGCACTCTAATGCAAATAAAGCCCACTAAGCTGAAAACCCGAAAAGGGCGGCTTAGGCAAAAGTTGCTTTCTAGAAAATCTATAAAAACCAGTACGCAGAAGGAGTTAACCATTCGAAATTGTTACCATTGCCTATGTACTCAAATTAATCTCGTCAATGAACATGTTATGATTTTGCTAAGAGTCTTGGTCTTATGAATGCATGGATGTCTTTAGGTGAAATAATCGCTGGTATGTGAACATCAATTTTTCTCTACGAGTTATGCATCATTGTATTCATCTTTACCACACATTTGCAATATTTAGAAAAGCCTGCTGGATTGAAAATCCGAAAGGGCAGTCCAGGTAAAAGTTAAGGGCCTATACTTGTTGTACTCGCCCAACAAGTACAGCCCTTGATTGGTCCCCGACATCAGATGAGGCCAAAAGATGCCCGCTGGGATTGGGGGAGGAATTAGTCTCTCCACCATGGAATTTGCCCTCCACCCATAACCTGCTCACCGAAATACCACTTATAAGAGAGTGGTGTCTCTAGGACAAAGCGGCAGTCATCCACACCGGCCCACATCCACTCAATAGCTCCATATGTGACCAATCTCTCCCATGGGTCTCAAATAACCTGTACGAAACAAATATACCATGAGTATCATAACCTAGTGAATACAATTTCTACTAATGGTTGTTAGAATGTAAAATGCAGGTTTAGTAGGGATAAAGTTTACCCGATCTGAGCGTAGCTGGCATAAGAACTCTAGATACTGCACTGTGGTCAAGGGCTGATTCTACGAAACCCCATCCATCTAGATATGATATGCGGCATCTTAGGCTGCATGGGCAAGCCTGGCCTAGGAATCAATCGGTACTCAAAAGCCCAAATTTGCAAGACAAAGTAAGGATTACTTGTAGCACAGTTCAAACAAAAGGTTAAAGTAAGAAATCATTTCAGGATTTACTAGTAGTATCAAATGGAAGATCTTGAGCTCTGACTACACACCCCGGACCCCGATGTCCAGTCTATAGTATAGCAGTGCCAGAATAGCCCGACACTAGTTCTTGTAGGGCACAACTGAAAGATACTCCATAATAGAGAGCAAATCATAGTTGAGGTTGCTCAAGTAGACAGGAAATAAGATGGTGGTAAGGATTGTCAGCTGGAAGGATTGAGCATACTAGTCCCTCCTATCAGCTGTAATAGGACTCGGCTGCCTGATCCAGTAAACATGCAAGTCCCCATACTTGAGCTTGTTCATCCTGCCTGGACGAAGCTCAAGTAATCTAGCAATGTAGGCCTTCACCTAAGGCTGAGAATGCCATTGGTCGATATAAACATCAAAATGGACTACATCCTAGCTCCACTCTGGGCTCGTCGTGGCTCACACATCTGAGGGAGTGATGGTGACCTCCCCGATAGGTAAGTGGAAAGTTTGGGTCATCTCTGACCATCTTTTCATTAGAGCTGAAATAGCACCGGGGGCCAATGTCTTAGGGGCATGAAGGATGGCCCTGATAATGTTGCTAAAGCTGAAGGAATCAATGCGAGTTAGCAGCTCTGTATCCCCCGTGGTACGAATCTCCTCGTACCATTTCCTACATAAGCTCAAGGCTCCCACAGTCTTGTATTAGAACTGCAAAGACTGAATTATAGATTAACAAGGTTAGAATATAGTAGAAAAGTCAGAAATTAGGAAAAGATTATAGAAAGCAAAGAAGCCAAAATTTTATCCCTGAGGACAGGACCCATACAGGTAAGCTCTACCTGTACGGATCCCAGAGGAGAACCCATATAAAAAAAAGGGACCCGTATGGGTCCCCTCTCACCCGTATGGGTTCCCTGTGAGCAGTCCCTCTGCGAACAATCTCCCAAAAATCCAAAATTATCCAATTTCAACCAAAGTTCATCCAAAACTATCCTAAAAGCATCCAAGGCTAAAGTTACATGCATCAGGCTCAATTCCAAGGTCTAAAACACCCTAATTCATGCCAAAATTCATGAAATCAACAAAAGTTCAAATTAGAAAATGGAGAATTAAGCAAAATTACCTGGAGTTTTGAAGCGTGGCTCTTAGGAGAAGAGATCAGTGGCACTTCAAAGGCAGGATTGAGCCCTAAGAACGAGTCTCCCCCGTGAAATGCATATCGGAAAAAATCGGGCATTCTTGAAGCCTTGAATCATCTATCAGGGGCAAGTCCTTAAGTCTAAGGGAGAAACGGCCGGTCTTTGGGATCTTTTTGTACATGTTTGGGTTGTTTTAGGAGAAAAGCGCTAGAAAATGCAAAATGGGAAGTTTTGGTTAAGGCGGGATACGAGGGGGCTCATCTGCCTTTTGAAACCCCCATCGGGGACCCGTATGGGTCCTACCCTACCCATACAGGTCCCCAATTTTAAGATCCTTACCCATACCGGTCTGGCCCACTCGTATGGGCCCTCTCTTGCCATCTAGAGGTAGATTTTTCTAGCATGCACTAGAAATTCATCCAGTTTAAGTTCGAGGCCAACCCCACTCCCTCTCAACCTTATATTTCTGTTATGTTTGGGACAAGTCCCTAGGCTCACCTAGATCCTTGATTGAAGGGGAAAAATATTTTTTTGTTTTCATAAAAGTCAATCAAGAATCAAGGTTAGTCATTTTTGAGTTGATCACTGACTAGGAAAATTTTTGTGTACAAGACCATCCTAGCACAAGAATTCTTCCCCAGCAAACAAGTATCATAAGAAAGGGCCTCCCCAGCAGAAGAAGTTTTACCAAAGGATATCACTCTACTCCCCAGCAGCCGAGTCAACCAGTCTAGGGGAATCCCCCTATTCCCCAGCAGTGGAGTCCGTCAATCAAGAGACATCCCCCTACCAATCCAGGGGCACTCCCACATCCTCCAGCAGCTGAATTAGTCAAGGGGTATACCCTCATTATCAGGAACCCTAAGGGCACCTTACCTTAAGGTCATTCCCTAGCCAATGAATCAGGTCCTAGGGGCATCCCCCCACTTCCCAGTAGCAAAATCATCAAATCCCAAGGGCATCCCCCTTTCCTTTGACAATGGAATCAGTCAATCTTGGGGCATCCCCCCATTGTCCAACTCTCCTAGGGACATTTCATTATAGAATAATTGGGCCAAACCTGACATCTCCAGCATATAATCTTCAGTCTATCTCATCCACACTTCTTTATTCTTAATTGAAGGGGCAAAATATTTTTATTTTCACAAAAGTCAATTAAGAATAAAGAGGTGTGTTCTTGGACAATGACTAACTCGATGTTTGATTGTTATCTCTTTCAGGTTATTCAAATTCCCCAGCAGAAGAGTCATCCACCTTAGGAAAGGGATACATCACCAATCAGGAAAGTCGATCGGCCTTAGGAAAGTAATACACCAGTCAGGAAAGTCAATCTGCCTTATAAAAGGGATACACCATCAACCAGGAATGTCGATCCGACTTAAGAAAGGGATACACACATCTTCCCAGAGAAGTCATCAGCAAAGGGAGAGTCATCTGCCTTAGGAAAGGGATACACCCCCATCAGCCAAGAAAGTCATCCGCCTCAGGAAAGGGATATGCACGATAGCAAAAGGAAAGTCATCCACCTCAAGAAAGGGGAAAAGTCATCCGCCTCAGGAAAGGGATACACATTGGCAAGGAAAGCCATCTACCTCAAGAAAGGAATACACATCAGCAAGGAAAGTCATCCGCCTCAGGAAAGGGAAATGCATCCACAAAGGAAAATTGTCCACCTCAAGAAAGGGACCCCCCACGAAAGGAGTTCACCTCAAGAAAGGAGCTCACCCATGTCATCACCTCAGGTATAATTTCTAAACCCTCACTCACATCGTGAGATCATATAGATTCGTATCTATAGTGATCCCACGAGGGGCAGTCTGTGAGCACTGGATATAGAAAAGGTATAATGGGGGTATAAGAAGTATAAAATAGGGAGAAAACACGTCCTTTGAGGTTTTATCCACATTTTATCCATTCCTAGATTCTTTCATTAGGATTTAGGGGAGGTTTTGTCCGCACAAATACTCACCTAAATAGTCCTATTTCACCATCTGCTTTGGCTAAACTCTCTCAACAGTAAAGGGATCATCTCAAAGTGATTCACAACGCAAAGGTAATGCTCCTGAGTTTTAAAGAGACTAACATCTTAGTTATTTCATTATTGTTATTGTCTGTTCCTTCTATTATATATGTTCCTTTCATTTCTTATTTTAGGTCTGGTCCTAACCTGTATGAGCCTTATTTGCACCATATATCCCCAATGATATCAAATTGATGCGCCATACTCATACGGAAGGAAATCCCTTTTTATTTTATTTTTCTGCCACCAATTTGTTAATCTTTTAATTTGTAAACCAAACTAAACAAAGTTTTTGCCTGGACCAGATATGACCCATACGGGTACACCATTCCCATACCGGTCCTCCCTAGTAGTCATACGGGTCCCACCCAACCATATAGGTACCAACCCCAGGCAGATTCTAGAACTCATGTTTAACTAGTTAAAAATCAATCCAACTCACCATTTGCCATGCGATCATTTTCACTAATAATCTGGTAAATCAACCAAAAGAAGTTAAAATGCATTTTCACCATAAAATATGCTAAAATGCTGATTTTTGGTGTGCTATAAACTATGCTAACATCTATGGATGCAAGGGAATTTGTTTTCATTTTGTTTTATAACTCAGCATAAATGTATAGGTTCTCTTTGCAATTTCCCCCATTTCCCCCAGTTGTAATTTTTATTCCCCCATTTTTTGCTTGTGCTTTATTATAATATATAAACGCATGTAACTAGCGTGAAAGAGTGTAGAAATAGGATTTCTATGTTAATTCCCAAAATGATGAAAACTAAAATGATTTTACGCGGTGAATGTAATTTTGAATCAACTAAATGAGAAATAAGTGACTCATCCAATACCCGAATCTCTGATCCAATAGGTAAGAGTCTACCGCCTAGAGGGAACCACACCAAAACTCTTTACCAAGTAGATAACTTGGGTGGCGACTCTATCAAATGTACAGAGATTTGGGTCTAGATTCTGTTATTCATTAAAATTAGCTTATTGTGCAAACTTTAACTAAGAATGTTTTGTCACGCCTAAATCCAACCAAGCCCTCAGTGGGCCCCGCTTCTCACATAGGCACCGAGGGAGACCCACACATCATCAACACCTCACAACTGGGATTGGCAGCTAGTAATTTTTGAAGAAGATCACGCAATTCCATGGACAAGGATGACCCCTCTAATTGAGTAACCGCACCCAAGGGTAGACTTATTGATTGAGGAAAGGCTGTCCCCTTAGGTGTGACCACAAAATTGAGGGTTGGGCCAGATGCCCAAAACTAAAATGAAGGCTGTACAAATCCTTGACTAGGCTGAGCTAACTGACTGACAGCTGGTGGAACCATTATACCCACTGACTAGAATGACTAGCTAACTAAACCAAATGGACCTAAAAAACCCAACTGACCAAACTGACTGGAAGAATCCTCGTAAGTCCATATATTTGGCAGCTAAAACTGAGTGAATGGATTATGAGTAACCCTCGATACTTGATCACTAAACACTCCAT
Organism: Euphorbia pulcherrima; assembly: GCA_947683365.1. Lineage (NCBI taxonomy): Eukaryota > Viridiplantae > Streptophyta > Magnoliopsida > Malpighiales > Euphorbiaceae > Euphorbia > Euphorbia pulcherrima. The sequence goes on along the minus strand of CANTUS010000001.1, from coordinate 49,477,502 downwards.
TCACTGCTGAATCACTGACATGTGCGCTATGAGGAGGATTGGCCCTTCTCTCTTTAGCCATGATTGCTTTGATGGAGGCCCATATCTTATCATTCATTTGATCTAAGAACTGATCACTTCCCAAGTACTGTAAGATAGCATTTATGATCTCCAACCTAACCTCGGCCCTCAATGCATTTGCCTCCTCACCAGTAGCAACATTCTCAACTTCAACATCAATCTGGCCCTCTAGAGTTAGGATATGAGACATTTGCTTAAGATGGTAGAAAAAAAGATCAACCAGACTAAGTTGACTGCTAAATGAAATCCCCGTAGATGGAGGTAGAGCAACCCTTAACTGAGCTCGAAGAGGAGGAGGAGGAGGAGCCAAAATTCAAACCTAACAGACCTAAAAACATCGCCAAGTATTAACCCTTTGAGCTTTGGTTGAGGTGATAACTAAAAGATCAGTACATACATGGGATGTGTTATGCATGCATAAATTATAAAGATGTATGGTAGGGTTAATCACAAGGGTGTGTAACGTAACACATGCGAAGGGATTGGTTCTGTCCTTATTTCTCCCACCGAGTCTGAGGGTATTCTTCCTTAGTCTAATCTTATACAAAAATCAGGGTACCTAAAAGGTAAAATTCTAAGGCTTTCGATAAGAATGGCATAGGGACATGTCAGAAGTTTGATGTAGAAGGTTCCTATCGTATAAAGCCTATTTTATAGGGTGATAGCAATGAGTGCTCCACGCACTAGAGTGTCCCCAATTCCTGGCGAGCATGGGTGACACTTTTACGAGTATTGGACAAATAATAGGGCACCTTAACCTAGCGCTAGAAAAAGAGCGCATCTAACTAAAGAGAGAAGGAGATGAGAAGATAGAGTGTGATAATTATCCCGAATGATGAAAAAGAAAATGGGTTGAATTAAGTAATTGATTTTTAGTGCTAATCTTAATCTTTTAAGCTTTTAAAATGAACTAAAATTTTGCAAGTTGAAAGATTAATTCCCTAGCATAGTCAACACTGTGAGGTGTCGATGACGTGTGGGTCTCACTTAGCCCCTGAGTGAGAGGAGGGACCCACTAGGGGTTACTTGGATTTAGGCGTGTTAAAACATTTTTAGTTCAAGTTTGCACATTAAGCCAATTTAAATGAATAAAAGAATCAAGACCCAAATCTCGATATAAATGATAGAGTCGCCACCCAAGTTGTCTACTTGGGAAAGAGTTTTGGTATGGTTCCCTCTATGCGAGAGACTCATACCTATTGGATTAGAGATTCGGGTATCGAATGAGTCACTTATTTCTAATTTAGTTGATTCAAAATTACATTCACCTCGTAAAACCACTTTTGTTTTCATCATTTGGGGAATTATCATATAAATTCTATTTCTACACTCTTTCATACTAGTTACATGCATTTACAGATTACAATAAAGCATAAGCAATATATGGGGGATTGGGGGATTACAACCGAGGGAAAATGGGGGAATTTACAAGAGAACCTATACATTTGTTCTAAGTTATAAAATAAAATAAAAATAAATTCCCCTGTATCTACAAAGATTAGCACATCATAAGTCAGTATTTCAATAGGAAAAATCTGATTATGTTAGCGTGGTGGTTTTACGATCGATAGTGCCCGGGCGGCTTCTAGGATTGGAGAGAAATAACTGGTCTTCAACTTATTTTGTTATGAAAACACATTTTAACTTTAGTGGGTTGATTTACCAGATTATTAGTGAAAGTGATCGCATGGCAAGTGGTGAGTTGGATTGATTTTTAGTTGAATTAAAATGAGTTCTAGATTCTGCTTGGGGCTGGTACCCATATGGGTCCTATTTGGTCCAGGCAGAAACTTTGTTCAATTTTTTTTATAGATTAACAGATTAATGGATTGGTGGCAGAAAAATAAACTATAAATGGATTTCCCTCTATATGAGTATGGTGCACCGGTCTAATATTTTGATGATACAAGGTGCCAACAAGGCTCGTACAGTTTAGGACTAGACCCAAAATAAGAAATGAAAAGAGCAGAAATAATAGAAGAGATAGAAAATTATAATAATGAAATAACTGAAATGTGAGTCTCTTTGAAACTCAGGCGCATTAACCTCGCGGCGTGAATCCACTTTGAGGTGATCCCTTTACTATTGAGGGAGTCCGGCCAAAGTAGATGGTGGAATAGGTCTATTTAGGTGAGTATTTGTATAGACAAAACCTCCCCTAAATCCTAATAAACGAAGTTAGGAATGAATAAAATGTGGAGAAAACCTCAAGGAATGGGTTTTCTCCCTATTTTATACCTCCAATACCTCCACTATACCTTTTCTATACTTATAGAAATTGCTAGAACTTTTACTATAATTTTTCTATAGTTTTCTTCTAATATGAATGTGTGTTATGAAATGAGGGGAAAAGGGCCTACTTATAGGGTGAAAGTTAGGCCTGAATGCAATAAACCACATTCAAGACCTGCCTTTTCCTGAAAATTGTAAGAGATTACTTCCGAAAGAGGCTGATTAGGCAATCAGAGGACCCATACGCGTCCCCTCCACATGTATAGAAGGTAATCCCTATACGGGTCTATCAGTGGATCCGTACTACTAAATAGAACCCATACGGGTATGTAAGGGCAGACTAGGTTTCCGGACTTCGGACAAACTCAACTCTGTAGCAGTAGGAACACCTTTGATGGACAACACCTGAAAGATATTGCATCATATAGCTCTCATCATCATTTTGTGAGAAGGATAGTTAAAATCTAGTGCTCACAGATGGCAAAAGGGGGACTTATATGGATGGGCTAGGACCCGTATAGGTGGCAATTTGAAGAGAAAGGACCCGCACGCATCCTAATCTAGGGGTTTTAAAAAGGAAACAGACTCCTCACATCCTGCCTTACACCGAATTCTCCTATATTAAATTTTTTGGTGATTTTCTCCAAAAAATCGATCAAGATGTATAAAAGATCCCAAAGACTGGCTGTTTTTCTATTAGGCGCAAGGATTTGCCCTAAGTAGGCGATTTGGAGTTTCGAGAATGCCAAATTTTGGTTAGGTATGCTTTTTGCCAGGGGGATTTGTTTCTTGGCCGTACTCCCACTTCTGAAGTGCCTCTAATTCCCTCTCCTAACACCCATGCCTCCAAACTCTAGATATTTTGCTCGGTTCTCCACCTTTTCTATTTTTTGAGATTTTTAGACTTTCTCGATTTTTGGCATGATTTAGTGTGTTTTAGATCCTGAAATAGATCCTGATGCATGTAACTTTAGTCTAGGATGCTTTTGGGACTTATTTGAAGGAGCCTTGGTTGAATTTAGATTTTTGGGAATTTTTCTCGCATAGGGACTATTTGTAGGGGACCCGTACGAGTCTCGTTTTTAGTACGGGTGCCACAATAGCACCTGTACAGGTGGGGTGGACCTGTACGGGTCTTATCTACAGGGATAAAATGTTTAATTTTCTGCTTTCTGGACCTTTTCCTATTTTTTGATTTATCCACTGTATTGTAACCCTGTTGAACTATGTTTTTTCCTTACAGTTTCGGTATAAGACTGTGGGAGCCCTGAGCTTCTACAGGAAAAGGTATTAGGAGATACAGGCCACAGGCGACACCGAGCTATTGACTCGTATTAAATTACTTGGGTTTACCGACATCGTCTAGCTATTCGACATGGGTTGAAGATACTCGCCTGGGGTGCTATTTCAGCTCTATTAGAGAGGTGGTTGGAAATGACCCATTCTTTCTGTCTACTAATCGAGGAGGTCACCGTCACTCCCTTATATATGTGTGCACTGATGGGACTAGATTGGAGTGGGGACGTCATCCACTTTGATGTCGACGTTGACCGATGGCACACTCGACTTGAGGTGAAGGCTTATGTAGAGAGACTACTTGGGCTTCGTCTTGGAGGGACAAACAAGCTCAAGTATGGGGAGCTCCATAGTACTAGATTAGGAAGCCGCATACTATTACTGCAGAGAGGAGAGATTGGTATGTCCGGTCTTTCTTAGTGACATTCCTTACCATTGTCTTCTTCCAAGTCTACTCGAGCAACCTCAACTATGGTTTGCTCTCAGCTGTCGAGGATCTTGCCATTGTGCCAGGAAAGAATTTGTGTGCGTCCATCCTAGCACAGTTGTACTATGGTCTAGATGTCGGAGTTTAAGGCCAGCAGTCTGAGTTCAATATAGGCCATCTGATCCTATGGTAATGCCTAAACTGGTCTCTTATGCTTTAAACTTTTATTCCAACTATGCTGCAACTAATCTTTACTTTATCTTGCAGAATTAGGCCTTCGAGCATCGATTTATCCCTAGGCCAGGCTTACCCATGTAGCCTGAGACACCTCATATTATTTCCAAGTGGATGGGGCCTTGGCAGGGTCAGGCCTTGACCACAGCGGAGCATAGGGAGTTCCTCCGCCAGCTGCGATCTGATCAGCTAAACTTCTCTAGCATCACATTTGTGCTTTACATTTCATCAACCATTAGTAGAAACTACATTTACAAAGTTGTGATACTTACAGTGCATTTACTTTATGCAGGTTATTCGAGACCAGTGGGAGAGATGGATATACACAAGGACATTGAGAGGATGCAGGCCGGCTTAGATGGTCGTCACTTTATATTGGAGTCCCTGCTCTTCCTAGAGTGGTACTTTGATGAGAGAGTCTGAGATTGGAGGACCAGGGCATTTGTGGAGAGGTCGATCCCTACCCTAGCCCTAGCAGGAGTTTTTTAGCCGCATGCAGGGTGAGGGTGTCTGAGTGTTATTTATAGGGAGCTCCTATGCTGAGTTTATCGACTCTTTGCTCCTTCCTTCTAGCCTGAGGATCCATCTCAAGGTTGTCCCCCTCAAGTTCCACTAGAGTGATAGTGATGGAGATGATAAAGATGATGATGACAAAGGTGGACCTTGGGGCGACCGCGGGGTCCTTCTGTGGTTCAGAGTACTAAGGGCCAAACTAGGTCTGCTACATCTTCTTCTCATGTATTTTTCCTAACTTAGCCTCTGTAAATATCTTATTGCTATTCAAAATTGACTATGATCTTAAGTGTAACCATATATCATTGTAGCCTACTACCTCCACATGGAAGAGGTCCGCTGCTGCTGCCCCTACCGTCCTAGAGCCGTCGATGAAGTGGTCCTGTGCTTCAGAGAGTGTTAGAGGGGGGGGGGGGTCCTCTGAGTAGAATTGGATGCTTTCTCTTGGCTCCGTGATCATTCAGGGAGGTGAGCTTTCAAGGAACTCGAGGAGTCGGTCCATCCCATCCGCTTTACCCCATCTGGCGCCACTCACATGAGGAATTCTCTACTTTAATCTTGTCCTTATAATAACTAACTTAGGATGCTCTTGTTCAGATGTGGTTTTCTCTTCCAGGTGATCATATTTGAGTCTGAGAGGATCGCTAGGGGTTTCTTCTTCGTCCGAGGCCTGCTGCTAGCTCAAGATGCATTAGCCTCGGTAAGTTTATTTTACCTGGAAAATTTAACAAACTATGCATGCTACATGCCATGATATTTATATATATGTACTGATCTTATGACTTCCACTGTAGACTCTATTGGCTATGGAGTGAGGTAGGTCTACGCAAGATTTCGATGCCTCCAAGTGTGAGCTATGTTCCTGGAGGAGTAGTTGGGAGCAGCCACTACTTAGACTGATCGGGCTAGAGCTAAGGCTGCTTGGGTGAGAGCCGAGATTAAGGTATTACAGGGCTAGCTAGCCCAGATGATCTCTTCGCCTATCGGGTGGTGCCAGAAATGACCCAAAGGGGTGGGGCTAAGTAGGAGGTGGATCAGCATATTAGAGTGGCTGGTGCGCTAGGGGTGCTGCAGGGGCTTTGGAGACTAGGGCCCCTGGTCTTCTTGCTACAGGTGCTGGTGGAGCTGAGGGCCATATGATGATCGACATGGACACTCTCCTAGAGGATAAGCAGGACCAGACTTAGGACGACCACCAGGGATAAGACCCCCCAGCAACTTAGATTAGACTGCCTTTATTACTTTCTGGATATTTGATACTTTTGGCCCTACATGGCTTGTTTTGATGTAAACTTGGATTGATACTTTTTCCATTTGACTTTTATGCATGCTAAACTTTTCTTTTTAGGAACTGAAGCCATTAAATGCTGTTGTCTGCAAACCCTTGTTGCCCTTTTAACATAATGAACGATGAAGCCCATTCAGCTAGTATTATAAGCGAGTGAGTTAACTGTTGAACACTCTAAGTTCCTAATCGCAATGAACTGATCCAATATAATTGACAAGAATTACCAAGGCTGGCTGGTTGAAATTAGCGCTTTTAGGGATATGTGCTATCGCGTGATTCCATAGTGGGGGGACTAAGTCTAGGGATCCTAACTGTGAGACATTGTAATTACAAATGATGCTCTAATTATTACAAATGACAAGACTAGCACTTTTGAATTGAGTTCTAACTTTTGCATAGGCCACTAGGTGTGAGATGACCTATTGAACATTTATCTTAATTTCTTTTTGTTCAGATTTTTGACTGAACTGTGCTTGACGGCTCAGTTTAGTGAACTTTTCTTTTCTTTCTTTCTTTGCTTTAACTTTTGCCTGGACCGCCCTTTTGGGTTTTCAATCCAGCAGATGTTTTCTTTCTTTTTCCTTTCATTTTAAGTTTTGCTTGGACCATCCTTTTGAGTTTTTTCCAGTAGATGTTTTCTAAATTTTGCACAGGTTTGATTTGTTTTGTGGCCTATTTTTACCTTTTATTGAGTAATGTGCCTGCAGTAAAGATGCATAAATTGCCGAGAAAAAACTGATGTTCACATACCTGCAATTATTTCACCTAAAGACATGCATGCATTCATAAGACCAAAATTCTTAGTGAATTATAACATATTCATTGATGAGATTAATTTGAGTACATAGGCCATGGCAACAATTTCCAATGGTTAATCCCTACTGCCTACTAGTCTTTTATAGATTTTCTAGAAAGCAACTGACGTTTTTCTCTCGATGCCCAAACTTCTGCCTAAGTCACCCTTTTTGGGTTTTCAACTTAACGGGCTTTATTTGCATTAGAGCACCCTAATTTTTGCCTAATCGGTTTGCAAAATATCGATCAGCGGGTTGCACCCTAATTTTTACCTGAGCAGTAGAGGACCACTCACCGGGTGATTTATTCTTTTATTCTTTGTGCTGCTTTTTTTATGATTTAATTCTTTTGACCTGGACATGATAACGCTTAAGCCTGTCTTGATTCACGAATTCATTTTCGTCCATATCCATAAGATTGATTCCTACCTTGCCAAGGACTTTCTTAATGACAAGCGGTCCTTCCCAATTAGGCTTGAACTTCCCCCTAGCGTTAGTGTTGACTTGGCATAGCTGTTTGAGAACCAGATCACCCGCTTTGAGAGGTTGCTTCAGGTATCTAACTCTGTTGTTGTATGCTGCTGGTACATCTATAGGTGGTTAAGTGCCTTGAGTCACTTTTCATCTATTGTGTTCAATTGTTCATACCTAGCCCTTACCCAATCTAACTCTTTTAGCCAAGCCTAGAGTACCACTCATAGAGATCTTAATTCTATTTTGACAAGCAATATGACTTCCATTCCATATATCAAGGAGAAATGTATCTGATCAGTAGGTTTCCTTACACTAGTTCTATACCCCCTAATTATAAATGGAAGATTATCAGCCCAACCCCTGTAGGTAGCCACTGTCTTGGAAAAAATTCTCTTGATCAACTTATTTACATTAATGATCAGCTTTCTTTTATAACTCCTGAGGGATTTGAGTATAGACTTGTAACCTAAAGTGTACTTCCCATTCTTTATAACCAGAGTTAGCATGCTATTGATGCTCTCATGAGGGGTTGTGTTAGTTATGTAACTCAAACCATACTTTCCATTCTCCATAACTAGAGCTAGCCTACTGTTGATGCTCTCATGAGTCTTTTTGGCCTTCTTTCTTAATGATGAGACCCCCTATTTCCCCCTAGTGAAGAAAGATGGATCAAGACTAATTGTTATCATGTTTACTAAGCACTTCTATCATCCCTCTTTTTATTGGTAAGTTTTAACCATTGGATTTTTATACCATTGCGATATACTCGAAGTTAACTTCATTAATAAATATGGTGATACTCTAAGAATGTTGTTGTTATGAGTGCATGATGTCTACAAAGTGATATACTCAAGCAAAATGTGAATGGAAAATGCATCAATTTAACCATGATATGCCTTATAAGCGGCATTGTTTGTATAAAAAATGTTTAAACATTAAAAATTACATCATTTGAATCATCCTCCACATGCGGAGGGCCTTATTGATTAACCTTGGTAACTCCAGCAGCTGAACTAGTAGTCTCAGCGTGCAGGCTCACATGATTTTCTTCAACTACTGCTCTTGCTGAATTCTTGATGGCCTTGCTTATTGGGTTACCTTTCTCATCCCCTTCCAATTCTTCTTTACGAGTATGGCCAGAGCCTTGGTGATAGCTTCGACTGCTTGACTCATCTCATCCCCTTCAGCCTTCCCGCATACTTCCATAGAAATCGAGGTCTTAATCATGCAGCCATTCTTGAAGTCGTAGACAAAATAAAAGATTTCAAAACTAGGGACCCTCTTTCCTCCTATCTCGACAGGTTCCTCCTCACCTATGAACACCTTCTTCTTGACTTCAGCCCTTATCATAATGCAACACTGGGGCTTTGACTTCTTAGCACCTGGGCGATTTCCCAACCCAAGTTTGAATGGCCACAACATAGGCAAAATGGGCTCTATCATGCCCTGAAGATTCTTTCCAAGCCCCTTTCCTTTCATGTAACACTACTTCATCATAATCTTTTCAATCTTGAGGGATATGTATCCCCTAACTAAAAACTTCATACTATAGTGAGCAACAACCAGCTTAGATTCCTTTAATTCAGCTTTCATGACTGCTATAACTGATGGTTCATCGGCCTCAATGGTTACTACCTTGCCATTATGGATAAGCTTGACTTTCTGGTAGACTGTGGAAGGGACGACCCCTAATATATGGAGCCAAGGACGGCCTAACAATAATGAGTAACTAACTATGATGTCAAGGATGGTGAATAGGACTTTGAATTTCACTTCCCCAATTATTACTTCAGCTTCAAAAACCCTCATGACACTCCTCTTCATATCATCATATGCCCTTATAACAGTATTGGATTTCTCCAACATGGATTCATCTAGCCCCAAGTGAGGAAGGATCTTGGCAGGGTAGAGATTAAGGATAGAACCATCATCCACCATAACACACGGGATAGATCAAAGATTTGCACTTTGATGAAAAGTGCCTTGTTATACTTTTTTCCTTCAACTAGAAGATCTGATGGATAAAATATAATGGGTTCAACCTGATTGAAAGGAGACCCTCTATTAACCAAAACACCTCAACCAAGGTACTGGAAGGTGTAGCCTCCATGCTTAATATCTTTTATATCATACCCCTACAATGATCCTTCGAGTCAATGAGAAGCTGCCAAATGTTGTATTTGGCAGGGGTAACTTGCAATTGTTGGATAAGAGGGGTAACCTTCGAATCTATCTTTCCAGTACCTAGTGGAGTTTGAGTCTCGATAGCGGGTGTAAAGGTTAGTCCCTGACTGGCACTTGGGATGACTTGAATGTCAACATCTCTACCTCTTCTTCTTTTTCGGGGGACATTAGGGGTGACCCTCTCACTTTTAGTGACATGTGACACCCCATCTTTCATATAACTCCTCCCCTTGGAGGTTTCAACTAATAAGATCGGCCCTTCGAGGTCATCATTCTCCAATATATAGGTATCAATGTCAATTGGTTCAGGTTGAACCAACATAGTTTCCTCATCATAAGCACCTTCTAACTCATACACGTCAATATCAATATGGACAGGTTCATCGAGTAAAGCCATCACTGAGTGAACCATGGGATTAGCTTGCATGATCATATTGAAGACGTGATGGGGGGAAATCCTAACTCAATAGCTGCAACTTATTTCTCAAAATTTGGTAGGGGATTATTCATAGTACTTGGTTTAGGTTCGGGTTCTCGGATCTTCTTCTCCCTAATCAGGACACAAATAGCCTTAAGTAAATCCTTAAAGGCACCGGTGCGATGACCCTTGCTAACCTGATAAGGGCAAAATTGATCCCTATCCTCAGGCTTAGGCATGACATAGGGCTTGACACTTTAAAGAAGGCCAAGTGCCCTCAACTTACTAAAGATAATAGGCAACGGTGCCTTCCACAGAGAAATGCCATCCTCAATAGTACGGACTTGGGCCACTTCTTCTTACACTGTTGCGATTTTGGGATCGGAACTAGACCTCAGCTTAGAAGCCTGGGCTGGGATTGATGGATCATTCTTCTTAAATAAAGGTTTGGCCGACTCACTTGCCTTCTTTAATTCCTTTATTCTTTCCCATTTCTTGGCCTTTTCAAAGACCTCCATATAGCTAGAGAATTTATCCATACTGAGAACCTTATGATAAGCGGGCAAGGCATCATCAATCAACTTTACGATCATCTTAGGGAGACTTAGTTGATCTTTCAATAAAACTTAGGTGGCCATCTACCTTTTGAAATAGGGATTGAATTTCTCATTGGGGGCTTACTTGATAGCCTCCAAATTCTATATGGTAGTCTTGATAGTGACATTGAAACCATATTGTTCAATGAAATCCTCAGATAAAGCCTTCCAATTTCCGGTCACCTCATCGGATAAGGTGTTATACTACTCGATAGCAAGGCCTTCCAAAGTGTAAGGGAACATCTTAGCGAGGACTTTATCACTTAGCTTCCTTATCCTTATAACCCTCTGATAGGTGGTGATGTGCGATTGAGGTGAGCCAGTTCCCTTATTCTTCATTATGCTAGGCATACTAAAGTTTTTGGGGACCCAATCCTCCTCCCTAGTGGCTTGAATTGATAGTGCTGATGGTTGAATGTTGGGATTGGTACCAAGCAATTTCTATAGTAGATCACGTAATTCCATAAATAAAGACGATCCATTCAACTTAGTAATCGCACCCAAGGGTAAACCTATTCATTGAGGGAAGCTTTTTCATTAGGCGTAAATACAAAATTGGGGGTTTGGCTAGATGTCGGAAACTGAAATGCTAGTGGTATGAACCCTTGACTAGGCTGAGTGAATTGACTGACGACCCATGGAACCACTATACCCACTGACTGTAATGGCTAGCTAATTAAACCAAATGTACCAACTGACCAAACTAATTTGAAGATTCTCCACAAATCCGAAGAGGTGGCAACTAAGACTTAGTGAATGGATTATGGGTAACCCTTGAAAGGGGAAACTACTCACTAACCACTACGTTCACTGCTGGGGCACTAACAGGTGCACCATGAGAAGTATTGGCCATTATCTCTTGGCCAAGATTGCCCTAATGGAAGCTAGCATCTTATCATTCACCCGATCGAGGAACTGATTACTTCCTAGGTACTATGAGACGGCATTTGCGATCTCCGACCTAATATCGGCCCTTAATGCATTTACCTCTATGCCAGTAGAAACATCCTCAACCTCAACATCTATCTAGCCCTCTGGAGTCAGGATACAAGACATTTTCTCAAGCTGATGAGTTGTATCAGAATCAAATGGACCAAACTAACTATTCAATAAATCACTCGGTGACGAAGGTGGAGTAACCATTAACTAAGTTGGAGGAGGAGGAGGTGGTGGAACCGGAATTTGAGTCAAAAAACTATGAACGTCGCCAATCTTTAACTCTTTGAACTTTGGCTGAGGTAGTAACCAAAGGATCAGTACATGCATGGGATATGGTATGCATGCTTAAATTACAAGAGAATATACAACACAACACATGCGAAGCGTGTCCTCCAACCTTATTCCTCCTGCCAATTATGAAGGTATTTTCCTTTGATTACCATAAGGATAATAAAGGGCTACAGTGAGTGGGTGAAGGGGTTTTTAATTTATGAGAAACCACGCGGGGTGCGGGATGCGAGGCGCGCTAGGTTCGGTTTGAGGAAACCCGGTTTGCTTAAATGTAGTGACTTTATATAATTCAAAAATGTAATTATATTGAGAAATATATTTATACACATTTTATTAAGAAAATATTTTAAAATAAAGCATTTCACCTTATTTAAAAAGAAAATAGAGTCGCCACCCGGTTCAACTCCACCGGGAATTGTGGTATACTAACCCAAAATGGGATTTCTATACCGAAAAGAAAAAGAGATTCTGAGTTCGGACATAATAGGTACTCATATTGTTCAAATTGTTAAGATTAATTTTGGAATTATGTTTTATGTAGTAATTTTGGTAATATGAAGGCTTTATTCAAGAAATAAAATAGGCATTATAACGGCAAAATAAATAGATATTTGCTACCAAAATTTCGGTAGAGTAATGGCAACGTTTGGGTTTTGGCTCGAAAACTCGGATAGAGTTTCCTTACATTCTGGATGTTTGTCCGTACCTGCGAGCTTATTTACACATATTATAGTTTAAGTGGCACTAGTGGCTCACTTAACTAGAGAAATGGAATGCAATGTGCAATAATAAAAGTAATAAAATTGAATTTTAAAGTTGGGCTTAGAGCCGATTACCCTCAGTTTACCTTTTCGTCTATCAAGTATGACTTGAGAGCCGATGCAGGACCAAAGTTGTTAGAAAGTGTGATTTGTTTGGAAAATAGGTTTAACCCAAGTTATGGCTATAATCTTGGATTATTCCTAAAGGAAATAAGGGGATTTTTGAGAATTAAGTCATTTTTAGACAGAAGATCACTATGAGATCTCGTTCTAAAAAGACAGGAAAATGAGTTTATACCGAATGTCGGTGATAAAGCTCAAATTTGGGAGTGTTTTGACAGAGTTTCGGGGCTTTTGGGACTCCCGAAACAAAAGGGGATGAAACTTTTTTCTTTTCCTTTTTCATCTGTTAAGAAATGAGGGGGGTGAGCCCTTATTTATAGCGGAGCAGTAATTAGCCGACGGGCTACTTACCTATGTGACAAGATCTTACTTTAAATCCTATAAATCCTTTCCAAATCTCTGTAAGTTTGATTTTCACTGTAGCTGGGTAATTAGCCTGCGGACTGATTACGTATGTTTGACCAAATTTTGTCTTTTTGATCTTTTTAGTAGAAAATGCTAAATCGAAGCTTTTCTAGAGTGTGGATTTTTGAATTTCGGATTTTGGATGACAATTCGGTCCTTTTTGGCTCTTTTATCTGATCACTGAACTATGCTAATAGTTTGCTCCTCGCATACATAAATTTTGTGCTTGAAATTTTGCCGTATGTAAAACAGACAAAATAGTGTGTGTATTGAATGCAATGAGTTAAAATATTTTTAATCGACAAATTTTGAAATAAAATATATTTTGCCCCTTCGATTAATAAATTATTAATGAATTGCATGAAATTAAAATTAACCGAGGGTCAAAATAAATATTTTTTTGGGTGCTTAATGCATGAATGACTGTATAAAAATAGCTTTTAGGTCCTCTCGTTTTATAAACAATGCAGAAAAATGATGAAATTTGAAAAATTACAAAAATTTTTCAAAATACACGTAATTAGCCGCAGGCTAATTACCTATGTAACGGTAACTTTTATAGTCGTTATGCTTTCATCGCATAAGCGCGTGACAACTAGATAGGTAATTAGCTGACATGCTAAATACCTGAGGGCTATAAAACAGCAGCTTGGCTCCCATTTTCTTCAAACCAACTATTCTCTTCTTCCTTTCTTTGCAAATTTTGCTTCTTTGCTTCGAAATTTTTTGACTCCTAGCTATTTTCTACGATTATTTCTTACATCCTCTTCCCTTTTCTGCCACTTTTGCTTCGACTTTGCATGGCCTCGATGTGGTACAAGCTTTACAATGTTCCACTTGGGTTTACCAGCCATTCAAGTGACTACTCGCAATGTGGTTATTGACGGCCAACAAGCGAAACTTTTTGAGGTTCCTGCCGAGGCATTATATGGCCTTCTATCAACTTGAAAGTATCACAGGATTACTCCGGGGGATTTTATTCCGCCTTGTTTGAAGCCTTCCGATCAACTTTCTTAGATTTTGGTAAGCCCTATCGCCATTATTTATTTACATTTAAATTTTTTTTGATCAAGCTTTTATCATGTTTTTATTTTCCATTTATTCATTTATTGTCATTATTTGTTTTATTGCTTTTTAATTATGGCACGAATTTATTAAGTGCAATGACTTTTCGATAATTGTGTGATTTATCAAAAATTGGTGTATGATTGGTGTGCATGCATTATTCTGGCAGGTCATTAGCCATGAGGGCGGCAATATTTCCCACTTTTACAAGTGGTACAAGGTACTATCCCTTAGTGCTAAAACCATCATCGATGGGACATCTTTAGGGAGGATGGTGAGGAACTGCAAGTATGTGAGGTCCTACAGATATCCCCAACCAGTACTTCTACCCACATCTTGAGCAGATGGTCCGACACCACCCATACTTTTCGCTTTCGTTGTGGGGAGTGTAATATCACTCCACTATATAATTGCGCCATCACAAGTCTTCCCTTTCACGATAATGTGATCCACTTCAACGCTTACTTTACTCACGACATCTTTAATGTGGAGACCATTGAAGCTTTCATTGGCTACTCTGAGGATAATCCTCGGCGAGTTTCTTCCAAGAAACTCATGAAGTTTTGGACCACTAGGGATAGAAGGCACTTGACTTTCGCTTGCAAGGCTAGAGCCTTTATGGCTACTACTTTGTCATGGCTATGTTTTCCTACTGGGGGTTCGATCGAAAATCTTCACATCCTTCCCACTTTGATCGATCCAACCTACTTTAATGAGTATGCCTGGGGTCGACTGGTGCTGGGTCATTTGTATTGGGCCCTTGATCAGTGTGTGAGGAATAGGATTGGCAAGTTCAAGTCCTGTCTTCAGATTGTCTATGTGAGGACTTGACTCTCTTTTCTCTCCTTGTGAGCATTTTCACTTGTCTTTTATTGTTCTGACCTTTTCAACTTTTTGTAGATATGGTTTTTTGAGATGAGGATTCTTCCAAGGACTAAGTTGGTACAGAACAGCGGCTATCTATTATTTCCCCGTTTGCCATACTACTATTATATATGATGTATGCCCTTAAGGCAATTATGGCGATATATCTTAATTATATAATGGTACGAATAATTTTGTTTAAATTAATAAAGGCATTTAATCTTTTGTTTATAACGATGTGATTGTAAATGTATTATGGCGGGTTAAAATATATTCATTGATATATGTTTACAAAAGTCATCAACGTATCATAGCATGAAGTTGGAGAAATTATAGTTGGACTATATTTAGTGAGACCTGCTTCATGTGCAATTATGATTTTATCTAAATTTTTCCTAGTCATAGTTTCATCAAGAAAGGATATTGATGAAGTGGTAAGACTAGCATGTGGTCAACTTTCTTGGATAGGGTCCAAACAGTCAATCTCCTAAGGACTTAAGGTGGTTCCTTAAGTTTGACACATGTATATATCTGAGAGATATATTGGAGACCTCCATAAGATACACAGTTGGTGTATGTATCAATGTGTTAGTGTTTATCTTCATGCAATAAGCTTTGCGAATATCCTCATACTTGAGATGCTAGTTACCTTGTGTGGTACCATCACTATACTTTAGGTCATTCCCATACACTCATTAATTTAGGGTGTCACGGGTGATTACGAGTACAGTGATGATAGCACGTTGGTAAGCTATATAGTTAGAAAGAATCCATCGCTCCAGATATATTAAGGGGTTGTACCTGGCCGGTTGTTGAAGTGATGATCGCTACAAACCTCTGATAAGAGTTTGTATTTGATAGAAATAGCTTCTAGTCAAACACACTATGGTAAAAGGCAATATACTTAGGTAGCAAGTTAATAACTGGGATAGCTTAGAGCAACCTTGCTATTAGTGGGTTAACACTTTAACCGAACCCTATAATATTAAGTCATAAGCACAAATATTAAAGAACGGGAGGAGTTCATCGCATTGGATAACTAGTGAATTAACCAGGATTAAGTCATAAGCATAAATGACGTTCCGAGTAATGGGGAATGGTAGACCCTTGCTAGAGGGGTACTACAGTTGTTTAAGGTAATCGAGTTCTATTCACGATCTAGAACTTTGAGCCAATGGTTCTAATAGAACATGGGTTGGTTAAGCCTTAACAGCTCAATACTTTGGGATCCTACAATGTCACACACATTGGACCTTCATCAGACTGAGTAAAGAATTAATAGATTTATTCTATTACGAAAATATAACATAATAATAACTGGATTATTATTTAATTGGTTAGAAGTGATTAGATCATTTTTGGATAAGCCAAGGAATTCATTTATTGACCGGTTTCTAATTTATTAGGGTCATAAAATAAAATATTGATTTATTGAGGAGAGCTAAATATCGGATTGCCAAAGCGAGGGTTGGACCCTACACAAATGGGCCCCGTAAGCCCCAAAAGACTTGTGGGGGTCAATAACAAAAAGCCACACGAGTGCATTGTGCACTCATGGGTCGCAAGCTACACAAGCATAGCTTGCCAGGGCCCATGGCCTGGCCTGAGCAAGCGTTGCGCAAGGTAGATGGTTTAACCACCCACAACCCCTCAAGCTTATGGAATGAGAATGATTATAAAAGATTCAATAAAAATGTAAATGCTATTAACATGCTTCATTATGCCCTTAGTGTAGCAGAATTCAATAGAATATCCAGATGTGAGACCTTACAGGAGATTTGGCAAAAGCTGGAAGGGACCTATGAAGGAACAAACAAGGTCAAGGAAGCCAAAATAGATCTACTTCAGCAAAAGATTGAATCCTTTAAGATGGAGCCCAAAGAATCTAACAGTAGCATGAATACTAGATCCACCAATCTAGCATATGAATTGAAGAGGCTAGGGAAGGAAATTTCAAAGGTTGACATGGTCAAGAAAATACTCCGGAGTCTCACTAAAGAATGGGACAATAAGAAGACTACCATTGAGGAGACTCATGACTTAAACTTCTATAGTTATGATGAGGTCATTGGTAATCCCTTGACTCAAGAATATTCCTTGGAGAGATATAGTCAACAAGAAAGAAGGCCGATAGAAAAGATGAAGGCCATTGCTCTTAAGGTGGACTCTGCCGAATCAACCTATTCCGGGTCAGAAAAGCAGCCAAAAGAATCAAAGTATAGTGAAGAAGATATGGCTATACTAGCCAAATACTTTGATAAATTCCTAAAGAAAAAGGATAGAAGAAGATCCAAAAGATTCAAATCAAGAAGGCCTAAGGAAGGCACCTCAAAAAGGGATAAGCCAAGAAAGGCTTCAGAAGAAAAGAAAGATCCGGAAAAGGACGCTGCCTACTTCAAATATGGGGAAAAGGGGCACTTCAGAACCAAAAACCCCAAGATGAGAAAGGAAAAGAAGTATAAGAAGAAAGCTATGGTGGCCTCATGGAGAAATAGTGAAGAGAGCACCCGTTCATCTTCACAGAAGAAGAAGAAGAGACTGCTCACTATACATTTATGGCACTGACAAATCCGGAAGCAGAGCAATCTGAAAGAAAGTCATACAAGCAAGACACTAAGCTAATTGGATTCAAAATTAGAATCAGCAAATACTGAGGTAAACTCTCATTCTAATTCTGTTTCTAACATTTCTTAGAGATTTAAAGGTGGTGATCCACAATGTGAGAAAAAACACCAAAGCCATAAAATCAATACAACGACTCTGGAATTGGCTAAAGATGCTGAAGCTATGTCACAAGACATCAACGTAATGAGAACCATAAAGCATATGAGTGCCAACCTAACAGGGTTAGGGAGCTAACTCTGATGAAAGAATCATCCGAAAGGAGATCTAGTCCCTCGCAACCAAAAGTAAATACAAAGCAAGCTGCCAAGAGAATTCCAAAGCCTTCCAACTAGATGGAGAAGGAGGTCAGCAGATAACCTCAAACTCAAAGATACACTTCTGCGCAAAAAGGAAAGGATAAGGCAGTGTACACTCAGCAACCTACCAAACAAAGAAGGAAGTAGCACTTGCACCTCTAACCAGCTTCTAAATACACACCGGACCAACTACAACTGTATAAGAAGTTGGATATAGAGGGAACTATGGGAAGGATGATCTCGAAAAGATCGAGAAGAAGCAAGTGCAAAATAGACCCATTTCAGGGAGTAGGTTTAGTGGGAAAAACAACCATGTTACTGAATTATGTAGATTAAAAAATGGTTATTATGATATTTATCCTTGGCCTGAATTGGTTGATAACCCGAGAGGACCCAAATCAAATTAGGTACCCAAACCCACTTGATCTATTTTACAAGTATGCCTTAGATCTATAGTAGATCAACACACTTGGTACATTGATAGTGGATGCTCAAGGCACATGACAGGTGATGAGAAGGCCTTCATCACATTAACCCGGAAGAAGGGAGGTCAAGTAAGCTTTGGAGACAATCAAAATGGGACAGATCATTGCACATGGAACCATTGGATCTAAATTAAAGATAGAAGATGTCTCACTGGTAGATGGACTGAAGTTCAACTTACTAAGTGTAGCCCAACTCTATGATAAAGGAAGAAAAGCACCTTTGACTCTAGTGCTTGCTCAATCTATGATAGTAAGTCTAATCAACTCATTCTTTATGCATCTAAAGTAAACAATGTCTATTCTATTAACATTAAAAATGAGAAAAAGAATATATGCTTGGTTTCTAAAGAAGAAGAATCATGGCTATGGCACCGGAGGTTGGGACATGTTAGCATGGACCTCCTGTCCAAATTAGCCAAAAAGGAATTGGTTGTGGGTTTGCCCAAGGTTGCTTTTGATAAGGATCATCTATGCACTACATGTCAATTTGGTAAACAACATAAGAAAAGTTTCCCCTCCATCTCCTACGTTCCTTCAAAAGGAGTACTTGAACTCTTGCATGTTGATCTCTTTGGTCCAATCAAACCACTGACTTTAGGTAGAAGAGAATATACCATGGTCATTGTGGATGATTATTCTCATTATACCTTGGTTCTCTTGCTAGCAAGCAAAGATGAAGCCTTTGACAAATTCTCAAAAACATTCATCCAGATAGAAGTAGAACAGGGCATAAGCATTGCACGCATCCAGAGTGATAATGGTGGTAAGTTCAAAAGTAAGCACTTTGCTGACTTTTATGACTCCAAGGGCATTGAACATAACTTCTCTGCCTCTTATACTCCTAAACAGAATGGAGTTATTGAGAGAAAAAATAGGACCATAGTTGAGATGGCTAGAACAATGCTAAATGAAAATTATTTGCCAAAATATTTTTGGAGAGAGGCTGTATACACAACATGTTATATTTTGAATATAGCTCTCATTAGAAAGACCTTAGAAAAGACACCATATGAAATCTGGAAAGGAAGAAAACAAAATATTGGGTATTTCGAAGCCTTTGGATGTAGATTCTACATCCTAAGTGATAGAGAGCAACTAGGAAAATTTGATCCTAAATCTGATGAAGCAATTTTCCTTGGCTACTTAACACATAGCAAGGCTTATAGAGTCTTTAACAAACGAACCCAAACTATGGTAGAATCCATACATGTAGATTTTGGTGAGATTAACCATGCAGGGAAAAGAAGTCCCACTTCAGAAGATCCAATTTCGGAAGCTCAAAATTCTGGAGAAAAGAGTGAAGCCGAAGTTCCTAATTCTTTCCAAATCAAGAAGTGCAAAGAAGAAGATGAAGGAATAACTTTTAATCCAAAAGTGCAACAAGTTAATCTCAATCCACATGAGATAGACTTCGATGAAGGTCAAGAAGAAGAAGTCGAAGCAGAAGTGGAACAAGCTCCAATCTAACATGAAGATCTACCAAGGGAAGTTCGGACTTGCAGAGATCATCTAGTTAAAGCTATTTTGGACAATGTCCAAAATCTAGTAAGAACCAGAGGTCAACTCAACCAGATGATAAGCCATGCTGCTTTTGTCTCTCTTATTCCAAGTTGTAGAAGGAGATGAAATATGGATGATGGACATGCAAGAAGAGCTAGATTAATTCATAAGGAATGATGTATGGGATCTAGTGGGACCTCCAAGAGGAAAGTTAATCATTGGCACCAAATGGGTATTTCGGAAGAAGCAAGATGAATCCGGAATAGTGGTGAGAATTAAGGCAAAACTGGTTACCTAAGGCTATAATCAATAGGAAGGGATTGATTTTGAAGAAACATTTGCCCCTGTAGCAAGATTGGAGGCAATCCAGATTCTATGTGCTTTTACATCATTCATCGGATTCACATTGTTCCAAATGGATGTCAAAAGTGCATTTCTCAATAGAGTTATCTAGGAAGAAGATTATGTGAAGCAGCCACCTAGATTTTAAGACTCAAAACATCCGGATCATGTCTACAAACTGAAGAAAGCCCTCTATGGATTGAAGCAAGCACCAAGAGCTTAGTATGAGAGACTCACTATATTCCTCATATCTAAGGGATATATTCGGGGCAAAGCATATACAAATCTCTTCATCAAGAAAAAGAAGGATGATATCATTCTAGTCTAAATCTATATGGATGACATCATATTTGGGGCTACAGATGAGAATATGTGTGAGGAATTCAGTTTTCAGATGAAGAAGGAATTTGAGATGTCCATGATAGGTGAACTAAATTTCTTCATGGGTCTACAAATCAAGCAAAGTCCAGATGGGATTTTCATTAATCAATACAAGTACACCAAGTAAATCCTGAAGAAGTTTAAAATGGACCAGAGCAAGCCAATGTCTACCCCAATGGGATAAGATATAGTCCTATCCAAGGATTGTGGAGGAGAAGATGTTGATCAGAAGCTATATAGAGAATGATTGGATCACTTCTATACTTGACTGCTAGCAAACTTGATTTACACTATGCAATCTGCTACTATGCAAGATATTAATCCAATCCTAAGGACTCTCATCTTAAGGTAGCTAAGAGGATCCTTAGATATCTTCTAAGAACCATTGAAGTTGGGTTATAGTATCCTAGTAATGGTAATTTCACACTTCAAGGATTCACTGATGTAGAGTATGGTATAGACACTCTAAAGAGAAAGAGTACATCCAGAGGTTGTCACCTCCTTAGAGATTGCTTAGTGTCATGGTACAGCAAGAAGCAAACATTAGTTGCCTTATCAACCACATAAGCAGAATATATGGCAGCAGGAAGTTGTGTAGCTCAATTCCTATGGATCAAGCAATAGCTAGAAAATTTTGGAGTCTAATCCGGATGTGTTGATGTAATGTGTGACAAGAAAAGTGCCATTGATGTGTCAAAGAATCCAATGCTCCATAGCAGGATGAAGCACGTCAATATAAGGCATCATTTAATCCAGGATCATATGATAAAGAAGAATGTTGCACTAGTATACATTCCAACCAGTAGGCAAAAAGCATATATTTTTACTAAGCCACTAAGTAAAGATCAATTTGGCAAGCTAAGGGAGTCAATTGGAATGTCCAACCCAATTTGAAGAAACTCCGAACGACAGTTTGAAGTCAATTATGATTTTTGGTAAAATAAGGAATCCGAAAGAGAAGAAAATTGAAGCTAACTCTACTCCAGAGAGAATACTACCAGATCAGCAGATAGAAAGGAAAAAAGGCAGTAAAAGTGCTAAAGAGTAACTGAACACATTTTGAATTTTAAATGTTTATAGGTGCTACATGCACGCCAAAATTAAATGGCTCTTTCAAAAATAAACCGTTCCTATTCTTTGATTGAACATCATTTATCTCTCTCTTAAATATTTAACTGCCATATCATCAACACAGTTAAACTTAGCAGAACCTGAATTACCAAATTACCCTAACTCTGGGAATTCTATATAAACCCCAAAAAAACCCTTTCTTCCTCACGCAAGTAATTCTCTAATGTTACTCTACAAAAATTAGAACTCAGAACCCTAAATCCCCAAATTTCTTTCAAACCTTCAAATGGTACCCATAAAATCTCAAACCAAAGTCATCCTTCCCTCAAAGAATGTCTTCAAGATTGAGGACCTTGTGGACTCTAACTTCATTCTAGTAAAGAAAACTGCCTCAGATACAATCGTCCCTTTAGATTTTTTGGGAGATAACTACTTATTCTCAACTGACCCATTCAACCAACTTCTCAGGGATCAGGGATTGGAAACCTTCTTTATTATGCATAACCCCACCTATCCTGTGTTTATAAAGCAGTTTAATGACAACCTTAGGGCTCACGACTACTATAACGCCCTTTGGACCATTGTGGATGTAAAAGTAATAACTCTAACTCTGAAATTCTTTGTCACTCATCTCAAAATGAAGAATGAAGGAGTAATATTGAGATCAGACGGAGACGAATAGAAAGTTAAGTATGAACCATTGGAGTGGCTACCATAAAGGTATTTTGGAGACAAATGCTCCACTTATTGTCCAGAGATCCCAAGATTTCTGCAATTTATGCTGGCAAAGTTTGTGCTCATCCGGAAGGGATCCCTCACCACAGTCTCCTCATTTCAACACTATATTATCCAACACTAGACTAATAGCACAATAGTGAACATGCTAGTGCTTCTGATTAATTTCATTAGGTAGAACAAATATAGCCATGGAGGACTCATTATTAAGATTTTGGTGGAAAACGAAATTGATGTCTCCAAGGAAGAATCCGTGGATGGGAAAGCTATTCTAGAGAAAAACTTCAATAACCTATCTTTTGGAGAAAAGTGGGATGAACAAAAGACAATTAGATAAAGGGATGAGAAGAAATAGAAAAGCAAGGCTAGGAAGGGCAAAGCTGAGAACTAATCGAAAGCTAAGAAATCAAGAATGACCAAGCCTAAAGCTTAAAAGAAACTTAAAATCCAGCTAGAAATTGAGGAGTAAAATGAGGACACTTTGTTGTTAACCCAATTAATGGCCAAATCACTAGCCAAAATGCCAAGAGGAAGACTAATTTAAAGCCGCTGATAATCTAAAGAAACTAGTATGTGAGATGGAAGCATGAGAAACTATTCTAGTAGCTACTGCGATAATTAGAAAACAATACAAGAAGGGGCAAAAAAGAAGCATAAGAGATATACTAATAGAGGAGCATCGATCTGATAGTGAATAGACCGGAGATGGGGAACTAGCCCCTAAAAGGCAACTCTGGAAGAGGGGATTAACATTCAAAGAAGCTTTGAATGCAGAGAAAGTAAGAGCCAAACTCCCAATCAAGAAACCTGCTGCCAGCATAACCATTAGGGAACCAACTCCTAAAATTGCCACTCCAGTTGAATCAGGGAAAGGAAAGGAAATTGTACTGTTCACCCAAAGACCAACACCTGAAGACAATATATTTTAGGAAGATTCTCAATTTGCTAAAATGATGTCTGTTGTGCGAGACAATCAAAAGATCAATCTTTTAACGAAAGAGGGACCTGGAGGCTCATCTAGTGCAGCAGAATCAAATAGCCCACTAATCCTTCTAGCACCAATAGATCTGGAGCTTCTTGAAGAAGCCAAGTACCAGGATGAGGACCTACTAAATTTCTAAGCTAGATCAAGGCCTCTTCTTGATAACTTGCTGAATGTCAATCTAGAAGTGGTGGAGCTGGAAAGTCCTGAAAAGGAAATTGGAGGGAATGGTGAGGATAATTCCATCATTCCAGGATAAGAAATGATCGTGGTTGCAAGTCCTTTATAGGCATTAAGAGCGGAGACTGAGGATAGTACCAGTCTGCAGGATGGAGAAGAACCAAAGTCTAATGAGGAAGCTAATATTAATCTTGAAACCAACAATCAGGTATTCATTCTTCCACATATCCCTTCTGCTAATGATACTCCAGCTGGTGATGCCATTAAGATATAGGACAACTTGGGTGCAGACACCCAAACTACATCTGGGGATAACCAGTCTAACCTAGAATATAAAGTTTTGAAGGAGGAAACTGGTCTTGGTCCTGAAGAGAACACTTCTAAAGTGGACTCCAAGGTTGAGGCCAATCCAGGGGGAACAATTGGAAGAGGAAAAGGAATAAGAAGAGAAATCCTCCGAAGAACAAACATCCGGATTTGATGACATAGGTAGTAGCTCTAGATCAGAAACTCCACTTATAAGCCCAATTAAAATACCAACTTTAAGTGTCAACTCAACCAGACCCAAAAAGATCTCCACTGCACTCAAAATCCTCCAAGAAGCTACTCATGAGGAACATGAGGAAAGCTACACTAAGCAGAGCCTTCGGAACATATGTAAAGACCTGAAGTCAGTGGAGAAAGTGCTCCTTGCACAATTCTCACCTCCGGACTTAAAAGATGAAATCAGGGAGATAAAAGGGAGCGCTAAGAAAATAGAAGAAAAAGTGGAGGACTTTCCCTCTACCGACCTGGTTGTAGAAGTCTCCCTTGCCAAGGTAAAACCAATCTTAGAATAAATAAACACTAGCACTATTACTAACAGATAAATAGATTAGGCAAATACTGTAGCCATAAATAACTACGCTACAGTTATGGATAAGATCACTTCCTCTTCCACAGATCTGTCCACAGAGCTTAAGGAGTACATAGATAACAAGTTTGAAAGCTTGAAAAAACTTATTTCGGAAGTTGTTATAGAAGGAAGAAAGAATATTGCTTCTGCACTTAAACTGCTAATTGAGGAGCATCAAGCTGCATAAGAAATGATCACAAATTTCCTTGATGAGGCTCTTCCCAATCTACTAAAGAAGTAGGTGGATGAGATAAGTGATGACAGTGGAAGCCATTCATCCGGAACAAATGACTTCATTAAAGCTCTTTAAGAGGCTTTCCACAAGGATCTCACTATGCTCAAAACTAGTATCCACAATGTCCAGAGAGATATCTACCAAGATACTGAAGCTTTAAAGTCAAGTATGGCTAATCTATCACTCTCCTCATCCATATCTTTGTCCTCAACCCAGGACAGTCTTGTCATTCTAGTTGTCAATGATCTTGTTAAACACATAGGCGACACTGGATTCTTCGGGTACAAGTGTAGTTTAACTCTCCTCAAGTGCATTTTTCCACATTTTGATAAAGATGATCAAGCCTAAGTACTAAGGATGATTTCAAACATGATAAAATCCTATAAAGAGCTCCAGGCTTTTCTAATGCCCTATCAAATCCTTTCGGCCACTGTTGAAATAATATTTGAGAAGTGCTCACAAGGAAATGTAGACTATTCTATCTACTCAGAGGCATGGTAGAAGAGCTAGGACAAGCAATCATATATGGTGATTGACCCCCAATTAGATGAAAACAATAAGGGGGAGAAGAGCACAATAAGCAAAAGAGGCAAGGATATGGAAATAGATAGGTAAATGTGTAGTTAGCTATTGATATCATGTAAACATCTTGTACTAGCTAGCTTTGAAAATTTTCACTTATATGTACTCTATATCTGTAATCTAGAACTTCATTGATGTTAACCATTGCTAATAGCAGAAGTATATATAGTGAAACACATTTACATTAAAATGCTTCTAAGTACAATCTGTAATTGTACTTTGAAAATATAGAAGCAAAAAAATGCAAAAATATTGGGGGAGTAAGGATGCTTAGATTATGGGGGAGTAAATATTGTAAATGACTAAGTATCAAAAATCACACTTAGATCATGTTGCCTTTTTGCTTAAGTGTGCTTAGTTTTTGTTTCCATCAAATGGGGGAGATTGTTGGAAAACAATAATCCGGATGAACAATAAGAATCTATCCGGACCAAGTTTGAAGAAAACAAAACCTATAAGCTTAAGGAAAAGAAAACTTGTAAGTATATGTAATCTATTAAATCCAAGAAAAGCCTACGCACGTAATGGAAGCATCCGGTTAAAGTTTGGAAATGAAACAAACTTTGAATCGCCCAAAGTAGAATTTGGAAGAACTGATTGCAGAAGCATCAGGAAGAAGACAAATCCAGTAATATTAAAGTCTGAAGACATCCGGAAGACTTAAATATTTTAGACAAAGGGAATGATTCAAAAATTCCATTCCCACCATTCTTTTGGTCTCCAAGTCAAAGATCCTTTACCCTAAAGCAAGACAAAGGTGACAGCTAGCACTTTTCAGAAAAAGGACAAGGGATTGACACCGGACATAGAAAAAGGTAACAACTTTTTTTACCCAGACTAATAAGAAGGCACGTAGAGCTCACACCAAAAAGCTACCGGTTTAAAAGTTGGTGTATTACTAAAATACAAGGAAAACAAACACTGATAACTTTTTAGCCTCAATCCTAAGGATTCAAATGCATCAAAATCTTAGTCTAACAGATTGATCAACGGCCCCGAAAGTTTCGCATCTTACCTGATCAACGGTGAAGATTAAATTATAGCTTACCAACCCACAATGGCTATATTTATGATCTAAGCCTATAAAAGGGAAGCTTCACTAGTTGAGAAGGTGCTGGTTGATTTAAGAAAGCAATTAACAAGAGAATTCACCAAAGCAATCAGAAAACACATCCCTTTAAGAATTAAACATTTCCAAATTAGTTGTAAGGATTCCCAAGTGAGTTATAAACTTGAGGAAGTCCAAAACTCAAACCTTTGAGAAAATAAAGTGTAAAGATCTCCAACTTGGGTGAGTTATGAGATTGGGATATAGCTTAAAGTAGGTGCTTTGAGTGGCATCTCCTTGTACGACTCAGCTTATGTTTGGGTAGAAATCTAAGTGGTATATCTTGCTAAAGATAAGAGGACTCAGATAGGAGTTGGTGCTTGTAGTTGTATATCCTACATCCAGAAGGGGGTACCATCTGGAGACAATTTGTAAGGCTTGATTCCTGCCAGTTGGAAAGGAATCCACTAGTGGAAAAGCTTGGAGGAAGGAAACTCTGGGGACTAGACGTAGGCGGGGCCGAACTAGTATAAATCTCTTGTGTTTGAATTTTCTTTACTCTGTCCTTAATTTACTATAATTTATATTAGTTGCATCATCCGGATCCAAATTATCCGAAACATTCAAACATGCTATACAAGACTTTTTGAAAGTCTATTATTTCCGTGAAAAAGGTCATCTACTCTGAGACGACATAAGAAGGCACCCTTTATGCAATGGGCTTTTATCACTAAAGAGCCACCTGCAATGAATAAGCCAATAGACTTGGGGGAAATACTACTTGATGAAGATTTTGATGAATTTAAAGTCTTCGAAATAACAAATTTGCCTATTTAGGTAGTCAATCCAATCTCTAGGGGAGGGAAGATTACTGGGTCAGTACCTCTAACTCCATCAAGGTTAGAACATCTGGCTCTCCCAACTCTTGATGAATCGATGAAAAAGATAGAAAGCCCGATTGTGGACCAGTTAAAGGCCACCACCGCCAAGCTGAGCATCTGGGATCTTCTCCTTGGTTCTCAAGATTATAGGCTCGCCTTAACAAGAAGCTCATGGAAATTGAGATGTCTCCTTTAGCATCGCTAAAACAAGTTTGCGCACTACTGAATGCTGAAACTAGCATTATCATCCCTTATATCATTTTTGCTAGCTCTGATCTATGGATGAGGGGATTCGACACCACAAAGCTCTCTATTTGAAGGAAAATGTTTTTGGATGCATCATGCTGTGTGTGGTGGTTCATAATGGCTCATCTCTGAATGTATTTCCTAAGGATATTTTGCCAATCCTAGGATTAGTCGAGAAGGAGTTAAAGAAGTCCACGACGATCATTAAGGCCAATGACATTTCCAAAAGAACCATCATTGGTACATTCGAAGCCAAAGTCACTATCAAGGAGATCTCTTCTATTATGCTTTTTACAGTCATAGACATCCTAATGACTTTCTCTATGATACTCGGATGAACATGGTTCCACACTCTAGGAGGGGTTCCATATCCTCTTCACTAAAAGGTCAAAATTCCATGCCAAGGAAAGATCGTAACTCTTGAAGCTGTCGAAGAATTAGTCATGGTTGATCTGAAGATGGAGGAAAGCCATATGAAAGGGTTTACAGTAGCTACAATCGGTCGAGGATCAAGTAGGCACCCAAAAGTGCATAGGGGGCCTTGGATTCAAAGTTACAAGTGCAAACACCATACTCCTGTAAAAGTACTAGGTGCCTATTAGTAGGGAATGCCAACTTTCAACATAGGGGTAGGAGAATGGAAACCTATAAGACTCGGCTATATAGGAACCAAAACGACTACTGATAAAATGATCTTTCAGAGCAAGTCGGAGCAACCATACAATTGAACCCCTAAACCTGTTAGTCACTAGGGAATGACTATCCTGGGATTCAAAATCTTTTTAGATGTAGTTGACTATATAAAACATGGTAAAAGCCTTATCACCTGTGTGATGAAAGAGGCAAATTATTGACAAAATTCTAGGATAATTCTTGATCAGATCAAGTCCGATGAACTGGTACATCCAAAGAAGATCAAGAAGCTGAGCAAAGAAGAAGAAATCCTCGATGCTTTAACCAGGCACTTCAATCCCAACTCAAGATAGTGGAGGAGGCAAAGAGAAAACGAGGTTGCCTAAGCCCAACTATCATAGACATGGTCAAAGTCATGAAAGGCAAAGCAAAAGTGGAAGAGGAAGGCGATGAGGTTATCCTGCTAAAGCCAGCTGCTAAGGAAGGAACATCTGGTGCAGAACCGATGCCTATTGATCAGGACGAGCCTTTAATTTCCATTTGCAGTATGTTTGAAATAAATAATGTATTTTATGATGATAATAAGATGGAGAACTTTGCTTATTTTGATTTTATTTCTGATTACAATTCCATGCATCCATTCCAGCATTCATCTAGCATTTTTAACATTAATGATGGCATTACAAAAGAAATTAACTTAAATACAGAGGTGATCCAAAAATGGTATACATTTCTAATCAATTACTCATTCAATAAGAGAGAAAATTAGTAAAAACATTAAAAAATCACATTTCAGCCTTTGCTTGGTCTCACGAGGACATGTCTGGGCTCGATCGGCACATTGCTGAACATAAGATCCCTATGGACACGAGGATTCATCTAGTGAAGCAAAAGATGAGAAGAATGCATCTAGAATGGGTAGAAAAAGTCAAAGAGGAAGCAGCCAAGTAGATCAAGGCCAATTTTATGGAAGTTGCCGAGTATCCTACTTGGCTATCTAATGTAGTTCCTGTGCCCAATAAGAATGGCGACGTCAGAGTCTGTGTCAACTTTAGGGATTTGAATAAGGCCACCCCTAAGGATAATTTTATGCTACCATATATTGACATTTTAGTAGACAGTGTGACCAGAGAAACCATGTACCCTTTTAAGGATGGGTTCTCCGGATACCACTAGATCCTCATGAATGTGATAGACAAGTTCAAAACTGCATTTATCTCAGAATGGGGAACATATTGTTTTACAGTGTTGGCTTTTGGACTCAAGAACATAGGGGAAACCTATCAGCAAGTAGTCATAATGCTATTACATGATTTGATCCACAAAGAGGTCGAGGTTTACATGGATGACATGCTTGTAAAATCTGCTACACTAGAATAGTACCCAGTAGTGTTAGAGCAATTCCTTACAAGGATTGAGAAGTATAATCTCCGCCTTAACCCAAAAAAATGCATATTCGGTGTCACGTCAAGCAAGTTGTTGGGGTACATGGTTAGCTAAAGGGGCATAGAGATAGACCCTAACAAAGCCATGGCTATTAGGGAAACGCCTATACCGAGAACTGAGAAAGAAGTAAGAAGTTTCTTGGGATCCATACAGTATGTTAGTTGCTTCATAGCTTGATGGACTACCACATGTGAGCTTATCTTCAAGCTCTTAAGAAAGCAACAACCAATAGAATGGAATGAGCACTATTAAGAAGCCTTCGATAGAATTAAGGCCTATCTAATGAATCCTCCTGTGTTGAAACTGCTGATTCTTGGAAAGCCATTAATTCTCTATTTGGAAATCGAAGAAACATCTATAGGGGCTATGCTAGTTCAGGAACATGAAGATAAAAGAGAACCGGTAATCTATTATCTCAGCAAGAAATTGCTAGAGTATGAGACTCGATATACCTTTATGGAGAAAACTTGTGCCGCAATGGTGTAGCTCACCAATAAGCTCTGATAGTACTTTTAATCCTATCAAATCCAAGTAGTTGCAAAGGTGGATCCAATGAAGTATCTATGTATGGCTCCTTCCCTAGCCGGGAAACTGGCAAGGTGGCTCTTATTGCTATAGAAATTTGATATTGAATATATGACTAAGAAGACCATTAAGGGTAGAGCAGTGGCTAAATTCCTAGGAGGTCAACCACTCAAAGATGGAGAACAAAAAAACCTAGAGTTCCCTTATGAATGTTTTGCAGCAACAATAAAAAATTAGGGAAAATGGATCATGTTCTTTGATGGTGCTATTAACAAGCGAGGGCCTCATTTGGAGTTATCATTGTTATGCCAGAAGAGGCATCCATACCTCTTTCAAGACAATTAGAATTCCCCACAATGAATAACGGCGTAGAATATGAGGCATGTCTATTCGGAATGTCCGCTCTAATTACTCTTAAAGCAGATAAAGTCAAGATTATTGGTGATTCGGCTTTAGTCATCAAACATGTCACAGGAGACTGGGAAATGAAGGAAGAATCCCTCAAACCTTACATGGAGGCCATAGAGAAAAACCACTATGTTCAGTGAATGCGAGTTTCATCACATGCCTCGGGAAGAGAATCAGAAGGCGGATGCATTGGCCACTTTAGCCTTCATGTAGGAAGGACCTCATAAATAGCAAATCAAGCCCCTTGCTATGGAGACATCCCAATCCCTATATTATATTTGTGTGATAGAAAGCTCTATGGATAAGGAAGAACCCTAGTACTTTGACATTATCAAGTTCCTGAAAAGGGTGAATTCCCAGCCAAAGCTACGGATTCTGACAGGAATACACTATGAAAGCTCGCTATGCAATTCTGCTTGATCAAGGGAGATCTATTCAAAAGGTGTCTGACGGTTTGCTATTAAAGTGTCTAACTCAACAAGAAACAGAGAAAGTAATGAAAGAAGTGTATTCGGGAGACTGAGGTCCACTTATGAATGGCATGATGATGGAAAAGAAGATTCAAAGAATGAGATACTTTTTGGCTAACTATTCTGGCTGATAGCATTATAGAGGCAAAGACTTTCCATGCCTGTCAAGATATATGGAGATGTGAGCCATCTTCCCCCAACTACATTACAAAACTTAACGACACCTTGGCCATTCTTAACCTAAGGCATTGATATCTTCGGCAAAATAAGACTATCTTTGACTAATGACCATCACTTCATTATAGTGGCCGTCGATTACTTTTCTAAATAGGTTGAAGCAGAGTCATATACAAGCATCATGACCAAGAAAATGGCTCAGTTTATTCAGTGACATATCTTCGCCAAATATGGCGTTCCTCATCATATAGTAAGCGATAATGGTGTACAGTTCCAAGGGGAAACAACCGATCTTAGTGAGAATCATGGGATTGAGCATCATTGCTCTTCACAATAACAGTCGCAAGCTAACGAGGCTGTAGAAGCAGCTAATATAGCAATTAAGAAGATCCTCCCCAAAATGATCTCCAATTACTAGGATTGGGCCAATCATTTGACTCATGCCTTATGGGGATATAGAACCAGTGTCAAGACTCCTACAGGACAAACCCATTTCTCTCTTGTCTATGGCATGGAGGCGGTATTGCCCGTGGAAATGGAGATCATAGCTTTGCGTGTGGCCCTTGAAGCAAAACTTCTTGAAAATGTACGGGCAAGGGCAAGACACGAAGAGTTGGCCTTAATCGATGAGAAATAATTAGCTGCTTTGGAGAATCTATAATTATACCAACCGTGCATGGCTTACTGTGAGCATGCGATTTTATAGTCCCTCTCGTGAGACGATGATGACGTATACCCGATTTTATTCCTCATGATAAAAATTCTTTTTTCGAATATTTATTACCGATGTAAAATTCTCTACGAATTTTATTTCTAAAAAAATTCAGTTCGATGTGTCCAGTGGTAGCTCAAACCGATGATTTTCACCCAAGAAATAATTTAGTCCTAAATACCCATAAAAAGTCAAAAAAGAACCCAATAATTCAATTCATCCCGCTGAAATTGCTTTTGGCCGTATTTTATTGCTTTTCCCCATTTTTGGGCTTGATTCATGCTTGCTTTTCAGACCTATTAAGAGAATGAGGCCGCCGACGGCCTCATTGATATCGGCGGCGGTATCATCCATGCCACCGGTGGCATGACTTGCTGCTATAGAATAGCTGAGTGCCTTTTTGCTCGATATTCGCCAGATAATTGATCAAAGTCGATTTCCACCGAATTTTAGCCTATATAAGGAGCTATTTCAAGTAGAAATAGCAGTTCAACACTTCTACCACTTGAAATTTGAAGGAGATTTTGAGTATTTTAGTTAGTTCTGGCGGGATAAAGTCTAGAAAAGGTAAGAAAAGAGGATCCGATCCATCTTTTCTTGGTTTTTCTTTACTAAACTCTCTGATATTTAGGTGAAATTTAGGTTTAGAGTTCACTAAAGTAGGATTTGGAGACCTAAATCACCCCTTTACTTCCTAAATCATCATTTCAGCTCCCCGGAGGTGTCATTTGGATCATGAAGAGGTGGATTCGAGGCCCCGAGGTAAAAATTCTGAGTCTTATAGCTCTTTAGCTTTCATTTTACTTATTTTTTGAGTTCAGTTGCTGTTTTGTGCTTAGTTTCGGGTTTTCGATCGCTTTCTGCCTGAAAACAGCTGCTGCAAGAAATTGAAGCCACTAGAGGCACTTGAAGTCACTGGCGATATCAACCATGTTGCCAGCGATATCGTTGATACCGCTAGCTACCTTATTTACCCCCAACGACCCTATTTTCTTAAAGGACCCTTTCTTTATGGTATCCAAAATGTCTTACAGCATGCTTGTGTAAAGGAGATCGCCAGCAACATCAGTGATGCCACTGACAGCCTCATTCATACCGTCGATGGTCTAGAGTTCTAGATAGCAGTTTATTTTTGTTTTATTTTTTACCTAGTTTAATTTCCTGAAGCTGGGATTTACAGTGTAATGGTAGGGTCCAGAACCACCTGAAAATAGACCTCACCCCATAACATGTGGCATTTTCACTAATAATCCGGTTTAAATAATTATCGAGTCTAAAATATGGATATAACAAAATTTTCCCGCAAACGCCGTTTAAACCCCATTTTTAGCCATCCAAATGGGCTTTCTTAAATTGTAAAATGAATATGACATGGTCACGCTAACTCGGGTCTTGTTTGGTCTACTAACTATGCATGCTACGTGATATATCTCGTATGATGTGTCGTATTTATGCTAATCATTTTGTGCAGGTAGATTTAGGATAAATGAATGCTAGGCCTTCAGTATTTTGTTTATTGTGTAGACAAATGTATAGGATTTGAAAAACCTCGTAATTATTATTTTGTTTTCTACATTCTATTTATTGGATAACTGTAATAATTTATTTATTTACCGCTTTGAATGGTTGGTAACGGGCTAACAATATAAACACCGAAAACACAATAAATAAGGTAGATTAAAACCGATTAAGAAAGAATGAAATCTTTTAACTTGGCCAATGTAAAATACATAACATCATTCGAACTCGAAATCTCTACTTAAGGTATGGTCTACCATCCGATGGGAAAATCGTACCAAAATTTCCTAGTTGAGCTAAACCGGGTGGCGACTCTATTTTAAGTATGGGATTTTGATCTCGTATCTTTTGAACATTAAAAATATGTTAAAACATTTTCTACAATCATCATCATGCTTAAATATTTTCAGGAGACCGATCCAATGGCCCAATCTCATGGCCCGTCTGAAACGTCATCCGCTTATGGTGGCAACTCTACTGGGGATTTTCTGTTTAAACTTGAATCTAAAATTTTCAATAACTTTAAAAGATTTTGATGATGTATTGAAATCATTGGCTAAATTAAAACTTCATTCTTTTTCATGACTGTTTATCCTTACGCGTGTAGAATGTTTGGTAATATTAGGTGCCCCATTTTACACGAGAAGCTCGCGAAAGCATCACTCATGCCCTGTTTTAGAATTGTGGATGCCTAGTGGATGGATCACTAGTTTTAACCAACACGTAAACTCTTGCTATCGCACCTATTTGGGAGTGGTTGAGTAACGTGAAATCAAGGTAAACGAGAACCTTCTACGTCAACAAACCTATACCAAAGCCGCGCTAGAAAAAGCCTTAGCACTTCATTCCCTTAGGATTACCAAAACAAAGAAAATATTTAGGACACACTTCTTTTGCCATTTTCAGTGAAGAAGTTAACCTCCATCCTTTCCAAAGAGGCATTATACGGGGAGTCATAAGGTTGGAAGAGGGACGTTTCTTATGCTATGTGCTACGTGCTCATGCATAACCCATGCATCAGCTTTAAGAGCCAAAAGTCAATCAATTTACCCTTACCGATCTCCATTCGTGGAAGAGGTTTAGCAACATCCGTAGGACTTCTTTTGTACCCCTATTGAGTCACAACATATCACTATACATGACGAAGGGTACCAACATCCCATAAATGTTGAAGGGATCAGTTGTCACATCATCGCTAACCACGTCTACCAGCAGCCATACATACCACGCATCAGTTATTAGACAAAGGTCATTCACCCCATCCATGGCATCACATAATCCATGCATAACCTGATCCACTGCCTACCATTTTAGCTAGGAGGAGGTGAAGTTATTGTCGTACCCCAATTTGGAGAAGGCTTGGGTACCATCTGATTTATCATTCTCTCACCCCAATTGTCACCATAGAAGTCAAAAGGGTTTGGTATACTAATTCCAGTGGGGAGTCAGATTTAGAGTAGATTTAGTTAGGTCACAATTCCTATCAGCCAGCCATGTCTTTCCCGAGCAATGAAGGAAACCCCCCTCCGCCTGAGGATTCGTTAGGCCCTACTCCTACTACGGGTGCAGCATCTTAGCCCCCTCCTGGTTTTGACTTCAATAATACTATGGCTTAATTTCTAAACTCAGATGCATTCCAAGCCTCTATCTGAACCACTGTTTAGGCAGCCGTCAAGCAGGCCCTTAATGATAGGAATTTTGACTGGATCTCTGAGTCCGATATTCAAGCCCAGAACAGTTCAGCACAGATATTAGCAGGTCCAATAGGGACAAGACCCATTGCACCCATTTTTCAGCCAACTCCCTCAACTCAACATATGGCAAACCTATTCTAGTTTGGGCTTGCCTCTACTTTTCTACAAACCTCAATAACCCCGTTGATTATTCCTTATAATCTGAGACCTTTTGCTCAGAGCTCGTTTCCTCCTGTATTCACTCATCAGTTTTTAGCTTCTTCCAACGAACTAATCTAGCCTTCGCCATCTTTTACTCCTCCTCAGATTATTGTAACTCCCACGGACCTATCCCCAAAATCCTTTCAGTAGCCAACTGATTGCTCATCCTGGCTTGGACATCCCTCCTCCATCTCCACCAGTCCCGATTAATAACTAGGGCACGCAACCTCTATGCGTGACACCTAAAGTAGCTGCTTTTATTCGCCAAATGATGGCCTCTTAGACAAACCACCACCAGGTCACGTAGTCTTCGAGCGTGACACCCATGGCCACAGCCTTCCCTCACCAGCCGATCAACGACCAGGTCATACAACCTTTAGGAGTGATACCAGAGATTCAAGCCTACATCAATCGTCTTATAGCTACCAAGAAACCCAAAAGAGGAGAGGATTGGGTCCCCATTAATTTCACTTTACCGAATATTAGCATATTATAATGGGTCTAGTGCCCTTGCTTCCCATATTATCATGTATGAAAGGGTTATATATGTAAAGAAATTAAGTGATAAAGAACTAGCTATAATGTTTCCTTATTCCCTTTGGGGCCCTGCTCTTAAACGATATTATACTCTGCCTCAGCACATTATCACTAATTAGAAACTTCTTTCTGAGGCTTTGAAAGTGCACTATGGTTTTAACACAATGATAGAAACAACCCTCCAACATCTTGAGGGAGTTTGCCAGCTACCCACCAAAACCTTCAAGCAATATTTTATCTGGTGGTTGTCAACCCTAGTTCTAGTGACATCTAAGCTAAGTCATGGGGAGATGATTGTTAAACTCCTAGAAGGCTCCCTTCCTCTTTTCTGCAAAGAAATGTCTACTGATTCATTCCTCTCTTATGAAGCTGTGTTTGAAAAGGTTGAGAAAATTGAGTGCGAGGTAGAGCGCGAGAAGGCAGATAAGACAGGAAAGCCCTAGTTCAAAAAGAATAATAATGCTCAGCCCACAGCCCCGACACCTGCTAAACCTAAAGCCCCAGTTGCAGTTTATACAGTTTCTCAAGCCCCTGCTGCACTTCTAGCAATCACTCAAGCTTTACCAGCAGTCGCTGTAGTTCAACCATCTTGTCCTTCTTTCATTTTGCCCAATCTATACAAGCTCCCCCTCTTTGTTATTTTTAAGCATTTAAGGGAAGCAGGTTATATCCAGTCCCTCCAGGAGTACAAACTGCCCAAACCCAAAGATAAGAACAATTTATATAATTACCACATTCAAGTGGGCCACCAAACAAACAACTGTAAGGCTTTGCTCTCAGCTATCCAGCGTCTTGTTAGCAAAGGAAAGATGGCTAAACCGGAAAAGGTTTCGAGCACCATGAACAACCCTTTGCCAAATTTTGGGAATAAGGTGGGAATGATCCAATCTGGCTTACCCGAAGCCGTAATCTTTGAGCTAATTACTCAGGGTAAAGGGAGTGGGAATTCAGTTCTGGTTATCGGGTCCAGTCTCCCATCCAATTCAGTCTCTGATCTAATCATCCAAGCTAATTTGAGAGTTAATTCAGTTCAGGGCATGGAAGTTGAACCAACTCCACCAAAGAAAGAATGCCGCTGAACCTAGTCATTTGTGGCTAGGAGAATGAAAGTTGAGAAAAAGCCGCTCTCCAACGTAGATTCCTTTATTTTGAAGGACGTCTATTCCAATGAAGATGAAGGAGTAGTCGAAGTTGCCAAGGCCGTGAGTACTAAACTATTTATGGTTAATTTGCTTGCCAAAGAGAAGCTGAATGAACTATTCAAGGTCAACCAGAATGAGCTCTTTACTATTAATTGGTATGAGTTGCAAAACCCAGATTTAGACCCCGATGAATCACAATATAGGTTTGAAACATGAGCAACTCAAAGTGTCCTGCTTGATAATGTTCTCAACATTACTTAAAGTGGCCTTGTGTGTCAGCCCAAGGATCGTCGTCTCCATCTAGATAAGGACCCGATCCATAGGAGAGTGGGCACCACTACAAGGCCCCCTTCTCCACCTCTACCTATTTGGACAAGCCTCGAGGTCGATCCTCTCATTACTCAAAGAAAGAACACCTAAGATCATTATAGCATCTAGAAGTTTGTTATTGATTCTGATGGGCATCGCAGGGGTTTGACTAAGCAACTACTCGATCTGGAAGCTGCTCTGGCCACTTCTATTATTGAGATGTGTTCCCAGGGGTCGGGGAGACTATTCCTCTAAAGAAGGGACAACATATTGTATTTAACCATTTCGATCTTTCGCTTGAGGGTAGGGATCTTAACAGGGACTTGTTCATTCAAATTTAAATCCTCGATAAGACCATACCCTGTGTCATGATAGATGATGGCTCCGCCCTGAATCTCTATCCCCTGAAAGTCCTTCCTCACTTAGGCCTATTAGAGGAAATTCTTGATAAATCCAGCACCGTTATCCGTACTTATGATGATTCGAAGTACAGCTTAATTTGGTCCTTTTAAGCATAAGTCATTATTGGAGGTGCTACAAGCAAAGTACGGCTCACTATACTCAACATTCCTGTTACCTACTCTTTATTGCTCGACCGACCTTGGCTCCATGCCTTGGGCGTGGTTCCCTCCACACTCCATCAGAAAATCAAGCTCATTTACGAGATAAGTTAGTAACTATCGAGGCCAACCCCACTTCTATTGTGGCTGTTATGGAAGCTAAACCTAAATTATAGGAAGGTCTTTATATTGCTATAATTAGTAAGATTGAAAAATTGTCTCCCATTTGGCACAGTTATCTCCACTCTGGTATGGGAAAACTGATGAAGAGAGCTGGGTAAAAGCCTAACAGAGGCAGTGGAATGTATGAGCAGGGAATTATCAAGGACTTAGAACTGAAGGTGTTGGTCCGCCGGGCTGGATTAGGGTACAAGCCCAGAAAGACCTACCATTATGTTCCCTCTAGCTGCTGTCGTATGGTGGCTATTTACAAAATTGAAGGCAAGAGGCCTTATAAGGGGGAGGCTGAACCCGTTGAGTATAATGGAAAAATATGACCCAATTTTGAGATCTTTAAGGATGTCTATGATTTTGAAGCCGGCTACATGGTTATTTCTGCTAAACCCGAACCCGCTAAGCCTATTGCGCCTATAATGTCATTTTTGATAAGGTCAAGGGAAAGGGTAAGATGTGTCCTAAGAATGAATCTAGGGGAAGTAATGAAAAGTTTGTTGATCTAGAAATTGAAGACGTTATGGCTACCATGACCAAGGCTATGGCATTTCTGATGAAGATGGGTTGGAAGGGTAAGAGAACTAGGGAAGAGGATTCCATGACCGAGAGCGTGAAGAAGCTTGCCAGGCCCTTGACCAAGAAAGCTAACCTATCCCAGGAACCACCGCTCACCGTCGACCAGAAAGCAGCTCTAGAACGTGACCTGGATGCCATTCTAATGAAGACTATAGAGGATGCTCCACCTACTGCTGACATCACCACTAAAGCCTCGCCGCTAGTGGAGGAGGATACTATGGATGATGTAGTTTTTAATATTTTTAATGTATTTAATGCAAACAATGTCGCCTAGAAAGCTTTCAATTCAATGAATGACTCTCCTTTTTGTTACTTATTTGATGTTTTTCTTAATGGATCCATGCATTCACATAACCACAAGTATAACATTTTTGGCATTAGCGATAGTTCTTTAAGTGAAATAAACCTAAGTGCTTAAAAATTATGTTAACGCTTTTTCCTGGTCATACAAAGATATGTCTAGGGTTGATCATCAAATTATTGAGCATAGAATTCCAACTCATCCTAAGTTCAGGCCTGTCAAGCAGAAGCTCCATCGATTCAGACTAGAATGGGTAGATCAGGTTAAGGCAGAGGTTTCAAGGTTGATTAAAGCTCGATTCATTAAAGTTATGGAGCACCTGACTTGGTTGTCCAACATAGTTCCGATTCCTGAAGAAAGATAGTAGGGTTCGAGTTTTTGTTGAGTTCCAGGATCTCAATAAAGCTTTGCCTAAAGACAACTTCCCGCTTCCTTATATCAATGTTTTGATTGACAGTGCCACTAGAGTAGCTATGTACTCATTTATGGACAGGTTCTCGGTTACAATTAGATTTTAGTGGATATCATCGATAAGGTTAAAATAGTGTACATTACCAAATGGGGGGTTTATTGTTATAAAGTAATACCGTTTGGGTTGAAAAATACTAGGGCCACTTATCAACATACTGTGACCACCCTCTTGCATGACATAATCCATAAGGAGGTCGAGGTATATGTGGATGATATGATTGTGAAGTCTGCTACCCGAGAGGAGCACCATGCTATTCTTGATAAATTCATGACACGTATCGAGAAGTACAATCTCCGCCTGAATCCAAAGAAGTGTGTGTTTGGGGTTACCTCAAGAAAGTTACTGGGACATGTGGTTAGTTAGAAAGGAATTGAAATGGATCCCAACAAGGCCAAAGCTATCAGGGATATACCGTTACCAACCGTAGAGAAAGAAGTCTGGTCGTTTCTGGGCTCCTTACAGTGTGTCAGTAGGTTCATTGCCCACCTCACTACTGTGTGTGAACCCATCTTTAAATTGTTGAGAAAGTAGCAACTAGTGGTATGGCACGATCAGTGCCGAGTGGCCTTTGACATAATCAAAGCTTATCTTGTTGACCCACCCATTCTAAAACCCCCCATCCCCGAGAAACCTTTGATCCTATACCTGGCTATCGAAGAGTCTACTGTCAGGGCAATGCTTGTTTAAGAACATGATGATAAATGGGAACATCCAATCCACTACTTGAGCAAGAAGTTGTTGGATTATGAAACTCGGTATTTGATTGTGGAGAAAACTTGCAACGCAATGGTTTGGCTCACAAAGAAGCTGTGCCATTATTTCTAATTCTACCGAGTCCAAGACATGGCTAAGATTGACCCCATGAAGTATCTTTGTCAACCCCCCACCCTCACTGGTAAGCTATCTCGATGGTTGCTACTTCTGTCTGAGTTTGACATTGAGTATGTGATGTAGACTATGTACTTTGATGGTGCCGTGAACTGACAGGGAGCAGGCCGTGGAGTTATCATAGTCACTCAGGATAACGAAATCATCCTATTCTCTAAATGCTTGGAATTTGCTATCACCAACAATGGAGCTGAGTATGAAGTAAGTCTATTCGACCTTGAGGCTCTCCTCTGGGTTGGGGCCTATATGGTGTTTATAATCAGGGATTCAGCTCTTGTGATCCATCAGGGTTTTGGGGATTAGGAAATCAAGTAACAATCTCTTCATCCTTATGTTGAGGCCGTCTGAGGCTTATCTAAGAAGTTCACCTAGTGCTTGTATCGATACGTCCCCCGGAATGAGAATCAAATGGCTGACTCTCAGGCCACCCTGGCCACCTTATAGGAAGGTCCCCAATAGCAGCCTATCTGTCCATTATTTATCTTGTCGACTAAGATCCCCTACCACACTCAGCTAGTTTAATAGGTCCTCGCCATCTCAACTGACCCCTGTTAGTACTTTGACATCATCCTATTCTCCAAATCGGCCAATATCCTCCAAATTCCTCTGACTCGGACCATACCACTCTACTGCAACTCGCTGTCCAATTTTGGATTATTGATAATGATCTATTCAAGCGCACCAGTGATGGGTTACTACACCATTGCTTAACTGATCAAACACTTAAAATGTAATTGACCAGGTCTATGCTAGTGATTGTGTCCCTCATATGAATGGTCTTGCTCTCGCAAAGAAATTTAGTAGTTGGGATACTTTTGGCTCACCCTAACGGCTGATTGCATCACCCAAGTCAAACGGTGCCACTAACGCTAGATTTATGGGGATATGCAACATCTACCACCCACAGACCTCCATCGTTTATCTACTCCTTGGCCATTCTCAGCATGGGGGATAGACATAATTGGTGAAATTCATCCTTTATCAACAAATGGACATAGGTTCATTGTAGTAGCAGTTGATTATTTCTCAAAATGGGTAGAGGCCAATCCTACACCAATGTCACCGCCAAGAAGATAGCCAAGTTCATAGAGAAGCACATTTTCACCCCGTATGGCCTTTCGCACCACATAGTCTCAAACAATGGGGTATAGTTTCAAGGGGCAACTGCTGATCTGATTCAGAAATACGAGATTGAACATCATAGATCTTCTCCATACAAACGCAAGCCAATGGTGCTATTGAAGCATCTAACAAATCGGTAAAGAAGAGCCTTTCTAAGATGATAGTCGGCTATAGGGATTGGGCAGACAAGCTACCCTTCACTATTTGGGGATATCGCATAAGTGTCCGTACCTAGATCGATCAAACTCCGTTCTCCCTGGACTACGGAATGGAAGCGGTCTTGCCAATTAAAACTCAAGTAACCTCACTAAGGGTAGCATTAGAGGCTAAACTGAAAGAATCTAAATGGACTCAGGCAAGGTTTGAGCAGCTGAATATAATGGATGAACAGAGGTTAAGGGGCCTAGATTATCTCCAGATGTACCAGTAGCACATGGCTCGAGCCTATAATAGTCGGGTAAGACACTAAAAGTTTCCCCTGAAAGCTGGAGATCTAGTCCTTAAATAGCTGAAACCTTCGACCACCGATGCAAGGGGCAAATTCAGGCCTAACTGGGAAGAACCGTATGTGATAAAAAAAAGATGCTCAATAAAGGGGCGGTTAGGCTTATGAACATCGATGGTAATGAGTTTGTGAACCTCGTAAACTAGGATAGGCTTAAGCATTATCACATCTAATATGAAATAAACAAATCAAAAAAAGCAGCATAGAAAGTAGATATAATCACCAACCTTTCAGTCTTTTACTAATCAGGCAAAAATTAGGGTGACACCCGACGGTCGATATTCTGCAAATTGGCCGTGCAAAAATTAGATAATATGACAAACCCGTTGGATTGGAAACCTAAAAAGGGCAATCTAGGCAAAAATTAGGGTATGTGAGAAAAGAGAGAGTGCCTTCTAGAAAACTGATCTAGGCTAGTTGGCATCGGGAGTTAAATTAAAGGGAATGTTTACCAAACATCGTGTAATTTGTTTTACATCACTTAATGAAAGTATCTCTTTTGCTGAATTCTGAATGCTTATGTTTATGGGAATTTTGTATCCATACAGTCAAAACAGCTCAAGTAAACCAAATGCAGAATTCACATTATTATAAATCAAATGCGCGCAATAAATAAAAATAATTCTGATAGAATGAAAAGAGCAAGGTTTATGCAAAAGTTAGAAAAGTCTGCTGAATTGAAAACCCAAAAAGGGCAGTCCAAAAAAAATTAAGACAAGGTTTGATAGATTGAAAACTCCTAGGGGCAGTCTATGCAAAAATTAGAACCAAATAAGAGACATGTAATAAATAAAGTTTAATAGGTATTTCACCCTAACTAGCCTATGCAAAAGATAGAATAAAAGAAAGAGCATCTCAAGCCGAGCTCCCTGAATCATCATCATAATACCTAGAAATCCTGCGCAAGGTAGTAGTGGAAAATGGCTCGTGTCCCTGCTCAACTCGCTTTCCCTCAAAGTGGGCCAACAATAGCTCAAATCGGGTCATTAGACGTCTAATCTCGATGAGCCATCCTCTGCAATGTATATCAGTCTCAATGGTCTCCACATGAGCATAGTCTAGAGCCTCAAATATGGCCTCCTTGGCCCACTTCTCCTGGATATGGTTTACCCATCTGGCTTTGTAGACTCCGATCTAGTTCTCAGGTAGCTTGATTAGGACTCTCTGTTGCTTGTCATACTGAGGGCGGAACTGGTACGGGGTTTCGAATGAAGACCTATCAAAGCCTATCAGCTGAACACAGGACCCCTAAGACTCCACAACCACATCTCAGATCCTCCACCATGGGCTGACCCACTATATTTATGAATCTGTGTACCCCCTTAAAATAGGCATCCAGTTGTCAAATGTTAACTAATCAAAATCTGCTCGCATAAGCCCCCTTTCCCTTAGATGAACGGGTAAGTACTTCTTCGGGTTCCCCTGCAGTGCCTCCTTCAGCTTCGGCTTCACTATCAGCCATACCTATAAACCAATTTTAGATAAGGGTAGAAGGAAGTGAACAATTTATACAATGGGAGAAAATGAATACCTGCAATAGTATAAGGTGGTCACCGATTAGAGTCAGGTCAGTGGAAGTTGCGTCTGTGTTTAACAGGATCTTTGCTAATCCCACAGTTGTGGGGGAAGCCCCTGTCAACATAGGCCCAATAAGTGAAATCAGCCTGAATAGGGCAACTAGGCCCACTACGAACATGAACTCTGCCATAAGTAAAAGTGCAACCACGGAAGGTCAAGCGAGATGAGATTTGGGAGCCCCTTTGCACCACTCCAATATGATGTTAAGCTGAAATCCGAGCTGATCAGGTGGATAGGATAAAAATGGGTCCATAGAATCCAAGCTCCACAACCCTTGAGGCATGCCATCAGTACCAAAGTGAAACTCCGGGAGTGCCTGGGGCACGCGATTGGGCATGGAACCTCTAATATGGCATGAAACTCCTCAAGTAGGGGGCATAGCTCGAATGAGGAAAATTGAAATACGTGGTCCATCCGATCCTAAAAAGTCAACACCAGGTGAAGGAATTCGGGACTAATGGGCCACACCGTGATGTACCGAAAGCCTCACGGCCTAAATTTTTCTAACTTTTCCAGTTTGCATTTCCCAGGCTTTTTGGGAAACCCTGTAGCTGCTGATTGTGGTTTACCATGGAAGAATTTGAGAAAATGGCCAAATCTGTGTTTCTGGATTAGTGATGTCGCCGGTGATGATTGCAATGCTGCCAGCGAAATGGGTCAGGTCACCGGCGATATGGTGGGATGCTACCAGCGGTATGGATTACGGGCAACTTTGTCTTTATTATTTAAAAAATCAGATGGATGGCGATATCAATAATGCCTTCAGTGGTGTGACAGTATTTTCTACCAATTTCAGGCCTATTTTAACCAGTTTAGACTTGTGAGCAACCTGTAAAAATCCTGTAATCTATCTCTAGAATATTTTCAAGCATAAAATTCAAATCTTATTCAAACCAAAAGCCCAAAGGCGCAAGAGTACCAAGATATCCAAGTCCTAACCCTAAACAAGTCAAATCCAAGCCAAAATCATCCGAAATCCAAAATCAAACATTCAAACCCAATGTATCAAGGGCATACAAACCAAAATCCATAAAACAAAAAAGATAAAGGAGATAGGGCGACAGATGAATTAAGAATTGGTCACCACTATCGGTCGGGCGAGATGTATACTTTGGCTCATCCACGAGATAGTGATTGATGACGTCCTCCTCAGTCCCTGAGACACTCCAAGTACTCTTAGGATCACCTCCATGATAGTGGCCAGCTATCACCTTCCTTCCCATATGACTCGGTTCGGTCGGGGTTCTGCAGTTTATATTGTGTTTGCTCCTCCTCTCATTCAAAATAGCATCCAGCTGGCTCTCTAACTCGCTCTCGCGGCATCAGAATGCCCCCGTCTCTTCCTAGTACCTCTGATGGGTCTTATTGGCATCTGACAGTGCAAGGGCCATAAAATCCCATAGATAGAGAAATAATAACAATCCATGTCATTCATAATATTCATACATGCATTTTATTTTACAATGTCATATCATAATAGGGGATATACCTGAGAGAGCAAGATCTGAGAAATGAGAGTGTCCTTGAGAGTCAAGGCATTTCCAACCAACCGCTTTGC
Organism: Euphorbia pulcherrima; assembly: GCA_947683365.1. Classification (NCBI taxonomy): domain Eukaryota; kingdom Viridiplantae; phylum Streptophyta; class Magnoliopsida; order Malpighiales; family Euphorbiaceae; genus Euphorbia; species Euphorbia pulcherrima. The sequence continues at coordinate 49,432,548 of CANTUS010000001.1, read as the reverse complement.
TTCAGCACGAGTAACCTAAAAAATCCAAAAGGCAATCAAAAGGAATCTATAAAGGACTCATCATATGGATTTGTTCGCGTTTGCACAAGACCTACATGAGTGGTGTTTTTTGGCCTAAAGTTCAGCGAGTGGCTGCTCGAGGTGATCTCCCTAGTCTAAAAAATTGCCTCTCAAGTTCATCAGTAGGAAATGAGTTTCCAAAGCGGTCGAGAGGTGCCCCTATATGAATTTAGAACCCTCGGGTATGCCCTGGGTTCGCACTCCCCTATCCTAGGGCCGGCCTCTCTTCCTGGGAGGTGCTTGAAAACCAAAAGCAATAAAAAGTCAAGCATAAGCAACCGTTTTGATCCAAGCATATGGCATACATATATGAAAAGCATAAAAAAGAAAGGGGGGATCTCACATCAGAAGAATGGTGCCCTTCGTGAGCCATTGATGCATCCTGGCCAACCTTGCCATACCCCTCAGGATTGCCCTCACCGCCATCACTCCCTTCCTCATCATCGCTCTCCACAACGATGTCGCGCCTCTGGCTTCTTAGGTCTTCCTTCCTCTTTTCCATGTGGAAGGCGACAAAATCGTTAGCATGGATGTAGGGGCACATAGGAAGCAAGCACGATGTGTGGCTATTATAAGGGCCGGGGACACTTCCAACTACTCGACCATTGCCCTCTAAATAATCAGCCTTATCGGCCATACCGATGATAGTCAAATAAGGCCATTAAAGACCTGTACGAGGGTCCTCAAGCACAGGCCTAGTAGCAGGCATAAGCTCCCTCCATCCACGAACTCTCTCCCCCAAGTACCAAGCCAAAGCTAGGGGGCATTCCTCACAAACCTACAGTCGTCCACCTCCCGCCAGACCGTAAGGATAGCAGCATGGTTGGACACCTCCTCAAAAGGGTCCTTAATGACCTGGCTAACCAAATCAAATAGAAAACTAATGAAAGCAATTTAAATTTATAAATGTGTTTTTTGACTAATAGTGTGTTGAATGTAAGACATGGCTAAAAGTTAAAGCAATGTACCAAGCTAATCTGTAAGTTCCTCAGTGCCTCCTTGTATGCGGTAGGATACTTACCGAGTCCTCCAATGCTCTCGCACCACCAGGTGAGAAAATGAGAACCTGACAGCACCGTAGTATTGAACTTAACCAGGGGAGGATCTGATGCTCAAAGGCCTAAGCCTGTACAATTGACAGCCAATCAGTCCAAAAACTCAACGCATCGAAAAGAGAAAAGCCATTAACCTTGATAATAAAGAACTATTCAAAAGGATATACCTGAAGTAGAAAATGGCTCAACTGGAGGACCTTTTCTTTCTTTCGGGCTCCCATATCTAGCCCGTAATACATCTGAGCTAAAATGGCCCTAGGCCAATTCTTCTCCTTGATGGTAACCATATCCTCAACAACAGAAATCAACTTGTAGTTGACCTTGCTGCCTGAGACAGGAAAGAATAGCACGGTCAACAATAAAATGACAAAGGAGCGGACACAAGCATCCCACTGGGTCTCCTGGACCACTCCAACCTCCATCTTGTACTCTTACAACTCCCTATAGCACAATTTCCCTAACTTAGGCTTTAAACCAAATAGCTCCATCCTTTTCACCGCCGACCCATTAAGGTGGTTCCTTTCCATGTAGACATCAAAATGGATCACTTCCTTGGTCCATGGCAACCCAGTCATTGTCACCATGTCAAAAGGGGTAATAGTCACCTTGCCAATCTGGAAGTGAAAAGTATGAGTGGTCTCGGACCACTTCTCAATCAGCCGAGTGGGAAAGCTTTAGCATCAATAGGGGCCTAGCATGGGCTAAATCCCTAAAACCTATGTCATCTATGGCAACCACAAGTGTAGAATCCTTCTCCTGAATGTGGTGCCACCACTCGCCAATAGTCCCTATGCCTCCGGTACAATTCAATGTGTACGGCTGTAAAATCGGAAAGGAATAAATCAGTTATATAACTTTATTTCTATGTCAATTTGCTTCTAGAATGTTGCAGATGCCGCTGCTAGGGCAGTGATGTCACCGATGACATCAGCCATACCGCCAGCGGTATGGATGATATCGCTAGCAACATTGCTGAAATCAGCAGGGACATGGCAAGAGTCCAGCCCTTTTTTAAAGGCCTGAAGCCACTGGCGATAAGAGATGGCATCACTCTTGTTGCCAGTAGCTTCAAGCCTTCTAAAAAGAGCTGGACTCTTGCCATGATAGCGCCAGCGGCATCATCCAAGCCATCGACGGCATCAAGCATTCTCCGCATGCCTTTTTAGTAATCCAATGGAATCCCAGCTCCAACCTGAACATCCCAGGACTTCTAAAACCCTTATACTTTTAGATATCACACTTTTTACGATTGATCGAAGGGGCAAAAATATTTTTGTTTCATAAAATCAATCAAGCAGTAAAAACGTCATCTAAAAATCAGTCCAATCTTGTTTCACTTGTCACCTGTTGCAGGACTGATGCTCCATAATCTCAAAACCTGAAAAGTCCAAGCCCTACTGGGCAAACCTGAAAGCCCAAGCCCCGCTTGGCAAATCAACAAAGCCCAAGCCCGACCAAGGGCAAACAAAATATCAAAGCCCAAGCCCACTTGGCAAATTAACAAAGTCGAAGGGGCAAACCAATCATCAAAGCCCAAGCCCAACCAAGGGGAAACCAATCTCAAAGCTCAAGCCTGACTGAAGGACAAACCAATCTCAAACCTTTAACCCGACCAAGGGGCAAACCAATCTCAAAGCTCAAGCCCGACAAAGGGGCAAACCAATCTCAAAGCTCAAGCCCAACCAAGGGGCAAACCAATCTCAAAGCTCAAGCCCGACCAAAGGGCAAACCAGTCACCAAATGAAGGCACCGAAGAAATCTGAATCTTTTCGTCCTTCAGGTCGAGCCCACCATCTATCTGGTATAACTTCTAAACACTTGCTCTTTTCATTTTCTCATGCTGACCTGTTTTTAGTAGTGATCCCCCAAGGGGAAGCCTGTGAGCATGGGATTTTACAATCCTTCTCATAAAACAATGATGACGTATACCCAATTATATTCCTCATGATAAAAATTCTTTTTTAGAATTTTTATTACTGATGTAAAATTCTCTACGAATTTTGTTTCCGAAAAAATTCAGTTCGACATGTCTGGTAACGCGTCCAGTGGTAGCTCAAACTGATGATTTGCACCCAAAAAATAATTTAGTCCTAAATACCTATCAAAAGTCCAAAGTGAGCCCAATAATTCAAGTCATCCCACTGAAAATGCTTTTGGTCGGATTTTCTAGCTTTTCCTATTTTAGGGCTTGATTCATGCTTGCTTTTCAGACTTTTCAGAAGAGTGAGGCCACTGACGGCCTCATCGATACCGCCGGTGGTATCATCCATGTCGCCAATGGCATGACTTGCTACTATAGAACATATGTGTTCCTTTTCGCTTGATATCCACTAGATCATTGATCAAAGTCAATTTCCACTAGATTTTAGCCTATATAAGGAGCCATTTCTAGTTGAAAGAGGGGTTTAACACTTTCACCACTTGAAATCTTAAGGAGATTTTGAGTATTTTAGTTAGTTCTAGTGGGATAAAGTCTAGAAAAGGTAAGAAAAGAGGATCCAATCCATCTTTTCTTGGTTTTTCTTTACTAAAATCTCTGATATTTAGGTGAAATATAGGTTTAGAAATCACTAAAATAAGATTTAGAGACATAAATCACCCCTTTACTTCCCAAATCATCATTTGGGCTCCCCGAAGGAGTCATTTGGATCACGAAGAGGTGGATTCACGACCTCGAGGTAAAAATTCTGAGTCTCATTGCTCTTTGGCTTTCATTTTACTTGTTCATTGTGTTTAGTTGCTGTTTTGTGCTTAGTTTTGGGTTTTTTGTCTCTTTTCGGCTGAAAATAGCTGCTGCAAGAAACTGAAGCTGTCGGAGGCACTTGAAGCCGCCGGCAGTATCACCATGTCGGTAGTGGCATCGTTGATACTGCCAGTGGCCTCATTTGCACCCTAACGGATCTATTTTCTTGCATGACCCTTTCTTTATGGTATCCAGAATGTCATACAACCTGCTTGTGTAAATGAGATTCCCAGTGGCATTAGTGATGCCACCAATGGCCTCATTCATACCGCCTGCGGTATGGAGTTATGGATAGCAGTTTATTTTCATTTTATTTCTGGCCTAGTTTGATTTCCCAAAGCTAAGATGTACAGTGCAATGACGGGGTCCAGAACCTCCTTAAAACAGACCTCACCCCATAACATGTGGCATTTTCACTAATAATCCGGTTAAAATAATTATGGAGTCTTAAATATGGATATAATGGAATTTTCCCACAAACACCGTTTAAACCCCATTTTTAGCCATCCAACTGGGCTTCATAAATTGTAAAATGAATATGTCATGCTCACGCTAACTCAGGTCTTGTTTAGTCTACTAATAATGCATGTTACGTGATATCTCTCGTACAATGTACTGTATTTGTGCTAACCGTTTTGCGCAGGTAGATTTAGGATAGATGAATGCTAGGCCTTCGGGTATGTTATTTATTGTATAGACAAATGTATAGGATTTGAAAAGCCATGTAATTATTATTTTATTTTCCATATTTTATTTGTTGGATAACTGTAATAATTTATTTATTTACCACTTTGAATGCTTGGTAACGCGCTAACAATATATAAACAGAAAACACAATAATAGGGGGGATTAAAACCGATTAAGAAAGAATGAAATGTTTTAACTTGGCCAATGTAAAATAAATTACATCATCCGAACTCGAAATCTCTACTTAAGGCATGGTCTACCACCTAGTGGAAAAATCGACCAACATTTCCCGGTTGAGCTAAACTGGGTGGTGACTCTATTTTAAGGTCAGGATTTCAATCTTGTATTTATTGAACATTAAAAATTTGTTCAACCCTTTTCTACAATCATCATCACGCTTAAATATTTTTAGCAAACCGATCCTCTGGCTCGGCCTCACGACCAGTCCAAAACGTCGTTCGCTTACACTTATAATCGTGAAGTCAAATGGCAAGATTAGTCGCTAAGAATAAGTGATCTAGTCTTAAAAAAATCTCCTAAGATGCACACAAATGCTAGAGGAAAATTCCAACCAAACTCGGAAGGACCTTATGTGGTGAAGAAGACTCTTACTTAAGGGATAGTCAAAATCTCAGATCTGGATGGCAATGAATTTGTGAATCCAGTCAATCGTAACAAGCTGAAGCGCTATCTGATGTAAAAAAATAAAAAAGAGAAGAAAATAATAATAAAAGTCTGTCAAGAGCTAGTGAGTGCTCTTAAGCAAAAATAAAGACTCCAAAATAAAAGAGTGAAGCCTTACGTAAAATCCATTTGAAACCTTAGGCGACACTGGACATTTCTTGGAATAAATACCATTTATCCTTCTTGTTTAAATAATATCTTTTGTAATTACGTATTCATGTTTAAAGTAGTGCATGAGTGCATTAAAAGGAGACTGCGAATTATTTAATAAAACATGCATTCAAATAGCATTTCTGTCTTTATTTCACACAAAGTGCATTACAAATGGGAAATGGAAATAAAGAGGTCAAACAATGAGGCTTGAAGCCTTTATTCTTCCACGAAAATGAAAGATGCACGGGGATAAGCTTAGTGATCTCCTAGAAAGCTGTGAAGCCTGTTAGTCTTGGCAAGCCTTTCTTCAAGAGTAGAAGCTTATAGGTGCTAACAACCCAGATGCAGTAAGCCTCACCTAGGTGAATGTCTAAGGGCTTAGAATAACTCACCTCCACTCGAGTTCAGTTATTCCACCTTATGTCATGACGATAGCCCCGAGTATAAGAAAGCTCAAAGCCAAGGAGGGTGCAAAAAGATCTAGGAAACCCCTGAGAACGGCCATATTTCCTACACAAGCGACCATTTAAGTAGGTGATAATCTCAAAAAGACTAATGAGGTCTATGACACCTCTTGCAACATCAGTAGTCACATGCGTGATTCCCCACCAACGATAAGTCCAGCAGATATCCTCAGCAATATGACTCCCCATGAACTCAATCCACTCCTCAATAGTGAAGTCTCTATGAGAGCGGTTACCGATGTGAACTAAGGAGCTCCACGTCCAATAAGCCTTTGGTCGATAATCCATGTTTGTAGGAACAAACAATATGGAAAGCTTTTCCCAAAGCCAAAGCTGCGGTAAAAGTAAAAAAAAGTGGAAGAAAAAAAGAAGAAAATGATAAATAATAAAATACAATAATAGCCTGCTGGATTAAAAACCTGAAAAGGCGATCCATGTAAAAATTAAGGCAAGCCTGATAAATCGAAAACCCGAAAGGGCGGTTTATGCAAAAGAATGGCTATAATGAATTAACCTGGAGAAGTCTGCTACCCATAGAAGTAACTTCAGTGTTGTTTTGGGTAGAACACATGAAGATCAATGTTTCTGCAAGCCTCACTACAATAGGAGATTTCCCCTCTAACATCTAATCTACATTGGTCAAATAAGAAAAACTACAGACCATGGTCGGAGATTCATAGAGAAATACTCCCAACAAAAGTAGACAAATGAGCAGAAGCCAACTTACATCACTCGTTGGAAGATTCCTGACTATGCCGAAAGCTACATCCAGTTGTTAGTACAGGTCTATTCTGACCCTATGGGGAATAATGCCTATTTCGTTCAATGATCAGACAAAAGAGCCGAAAGGGACCGAATTGTCATCAAAATCCAAAATTCAAAAATCTGCATTCCAAGGAAGCTCCGATTTAGCCTTTCCTACTGAAAAATCAAAAAGTCAAAATTTAGTCAAATATAGGTAATCCTCCCACCGGGTAATTACCTATCTATTACATTTCCACGTTTTTTGAAATGAATAATGTACTTTATGATGATAATAAGATGAAGAATTTTGCTTATTTGGATTGTGTTTCTGATTACGATTCCATGCACCCATTGTAGAATTCATCTAGCATCTTTAACATCAGTAATGATATTATAAAAGAAATTAACTTAAATACAAAAGATGATCCAAAAATAGTGTACATTTCTAATCAATTGCCCATCAAACAAGAGAGAGAATTGTTAAAAGTATTGAAAAATCATGTTTTAGCCTTCGCTTGATCTCACGAAGATATGCCAAGCCTTGATCGGCACATCGACGAGCACAATATCCCTACGGACCCAAAAATTCAGCCAGTGAAGCAAAAGATGCAAAGAATGCGCCCAGAATGGGCAGAAAAGGTTAAAGCAAAAGTAGCCAAGCAGATCAAGGCTAATTTTGTCAAGGTTGTCAATTACCCCACTTAGATGTCCAATGTAGTTCCTGTACCCAAGAAGAATGGTGATGTCCAAGTTTGCGTTGACTTTAGGGACTTGAATAAGGCCACCCCAAAAGATGATTTCCCGTTACCGCACATCGATGTTCTGGTAGATAGCGCAGCAAGAGCAGCCATGTATTCCTATATGGATCAATTCTCGGGATATCACCAGATCCTTATGAATGTAATAGACAAGTTTAAAACCGCATTCATCTCAGAATGGGGGACCTAATATTTTAGGGTAATGCCCTTCGGGCTTAAAAACATAGGGGTAACTTACTAGCAAGCAGTCACAATGTTGCTACACAACCTGATCCACAAAGAAGTCGAGGTTTATGTACACGGCATACTCATGAAATCCTCTATGCCTAAAGAGCACCAGGCAGTGTTAGAACGATTCCTCACGAGAATTGAGAAATACAATCTCTATCTCAACCCAAAAAAATGCATATTTAGGGTCATGTTAGATAAGTTGCTGGGACACATGGTTAGTAAGGGAGGTATAGAGATGGATCCTGATAAAGCTAACACCATCAGGAAGATGCCTGTACTAAAAACCAAGAAGGAAGTGAGAAGTTTTTTGGGATCCATACAGTATGTCAGTCTCTTTATAGCATAGTTGACCACCACATATGAGCCTATCTTCAAGCTCTTGAGAAAATAGCAGCCAATGGAATGGGACGAATAATGTTAGGAAGTCTTTGACAGAATTAAAGCTTACCTAATGAACCCCCTATTGTTGAAACCACCAATTCTCGGAAGGCCTCTCATTCTCTACTTACCAATAGAAGAGACATCAGTGGGGGGCCATGTTGGTTCAAGAACACAAAGATAAGAAAGAACATACGGTTTATTACCTTAGCAAGAAATTGCTAGAGTATGAAACCCAATGTGCCATCGTGGAGAAAACTTGTTCCGCCATGGTCTGGCTCACCAAGAAGCTTAGACATTACTTCCAATCATACAGAATCCAAGCAGTTGTAAAAGTGGATCCAATGAAGTATTTGTGCCAGGCTCCCTTATTAACTGGAAAACTGGCTAGGTGGCTCTTGTTACTATCAAAATTCGATATCGAGTACATAACAAAGAAGACCATCAAAGGTAAAGTAGTGGCCAAATTTCTAGCGAATTAGTCGCTCGAGGAAGGAGAGCAGGAAAGCCTAGAATTTCTCAATGAATGTTTCGTAACCGTTACAGAGAATCCTGAAAAATGGACCATGTTCTTCAATGGCACTGTTAACAAGCGAGGGGCTGGTTTTGGCATCATCATCATAACACCCGATGGAGCACTCATACCTCTGTCAAAGTGAATGGAGTTTCTCACTACAAATAATGGGGTTGAGTATAAAGCCTGTTTATTCGGGATATATGCCCTAATCACTCTCAGAGCGGATAAAGTAAAGATCATTGGCGATTCAGCTCTGGTCATCAAGCACGTCACAGGCAACTGGGAATTAAAAGAGGAATCCCACAAACCTTACTTAAAGGCTGTATAGAGGAAAGCCAAAATGTTCAGCGTATGCGAATTTCATCACATACCCCGTAAGGAAAATCAAATGGTAGATGCATTAGCTACTCTAGCCTCTATATGGGAAGGACCCCAAAGGCAGCTAATCAAGCCCCTTATTGTGGACATAACCCGAGCTTCATATTACATCCAAATGATAAATGACACCATAAGTGAGGAAGAACCCTAGTACTCTGACATTGTCAAGTTCCTTGAAAATGGTAAATTTTCGGATGAGGCTTAGGATTCCGACAGAAATATGCTGAGAAAGCTCACTTTGCAATTATGCTTGGTTAAACGAGATCTGCTTAAGAGGTCCTCCAATGGCCTATTGTTGAAAAGTTTGGCCCAATAGAAAGCTGAAATGGTAATGAAAGAGATACATTTGGGAGATTGTGGTCCACACATGAACGGTGTCATGATGGTAAAGAAGATCCAAAGAATGGGATACTTTTGGCTAACCATGCAGGCTGACTGTATACAAGAAGTAAAGACTTGCCATGCTTGTCATATATACGGGGATGTGAGCCACTCACCTCTCACAATGTTACAAAGCTTGATGATGCCTTGGCCATTCTCAGCCTGGGGCATCGACATCATCGGTGAAATAAGACCATCATCGACTAATGGCCATCGCTTCATTATAGTGGTCATCGATTACTTTTCCAAATGGGTTGAAGTAGAATCATACACAAACATCACAAACTAAGAAAATGGCCTGGTTCATTCAGCGGCATATCTTTGCCATGTATGACATTCCTTATCATATAATAAGCGACAACGATGTATAATTCCAAGGAGAAATAATCGACCTTATTGAGAAGCACAAGATTGAACACCATCGCTCCTCACCCTATCGCCCTCAAGCCAATGAAGCTGTAGAAGTGGCTAATAAGGCAATTAAGAAAATCCTCTCCAAGATGATTTCCAACTACCGAGATTGGGTAGATCATTTGCCCTATGCCTTATGGGGATACAGAACTAGTGTTAAAACCCCTACGGGTCAAACTCCTTTTTCTCTCATCTATGGGATGGAGGCAATATTTTCCATTTAAATGGAAATCAAATCCTTATGCGTATCTCCCGAAGCTAGACTTCCCGAAGATGAATGGGTAAAAGCAAGGATTTGAGTATGGTTGATGAAAAATGGTTAACTGCACTAGAAAATCTATAGTTGTACCAACAGCGTATGGACAAGGCTTACAACCGGAAAGTCAAGGGGCAAGACCGACCTCTAAGAACAGGTAATCTGGTCTTAAAGTAGTCTTGTAAAATGCATACTAATGTATAGGGCAGGTTCTAACCTTACTGGGAAGGTCCGTACGTAGTAAGAAAGACTCTCAATAAAGGGGCAGTGAAAATCTCAGACTTGGATGGCAACGAGTTTGTAAATCCAGTAAATCGTGACAAGCTGAAGTGCTATCTCCTGTAATATATATATATATATATATATATATATATATATATATATATATATATATATATATATATATATATATATAATACAAAAGTCTGTCAAGAGCTAGCGAGAGCTCTTGGACAAAAATAAACATCCGAAAATAAAAGAGCGAAGCCTTAGGTAAAATCTATTCAGAACCTTAGTCAATGATGGGCATTTTTTTTGGGAATAAATACCATTTACCCTTCTTGTTTAAATAATGTCTTTAGTAGTAACATGTTTATGTTTAAAATACTAAATAAGGGCATTTAATGGAAAATACGAATTTTTTAATAAAACACGCATCCAAACAACATCATTTTGTCTTTATTACACATAAAAAAATACATTGCAAACAACAAACAGAAAAGGCAAAGACGAACAATGAGGCCTAAAGCTTTTATTATCCCACGGGAATGAAAGACACTCGGTGGTAAGCTCAAGGTCCCTCAAGAAAGTTGCGAAGTCTCTACGTCTCAATGAGCCTCTCCCCAAGGGTAGGAAGCTCGCAAGTACTCACAACCCAGATACGATAAGCCCTAGAAGGATGAATGTCAAAAGGAAACAAAGTAGTTCATCTCCACCTGAATGCGACTGGTCCACCTCACATCATGATCATAGACTCAAGTATAGGAAAGCTCTGACCTAATTAGGGTACACAAAGATGTAGGAAACCTTTGAGAATGGTCGTACTGCCTGCATAAGTGACCAAGAGAGTAGGTGATGATCTTAGAGAGGCCAATGAGGACCACACCGCCTCTATCAATGTCAGTAGTCACATGTGTAATACCCCACCAAGGGCAAACCCAACGAATATCCTCAGTAGCTCAGCTACCCATAAAATCTACCCACTCCACGACAGTGAAGTCTCTATGTGGATGATTGCCAATGTAAACTATGGAGCCAAGCGCCCAGTAGAGCCAAAGCTACGAAAAAACAACAAATGAGAAAAATACAAAAAATAATACAAAAAAGAGAAAAGAAAGAAGCATGCTTGATTGAAAACTTGAAAAGGTGGTCTAGGTAAAAATTAAGGCAAGCTTAATAAATTGAAAACCCGAAAGGGCAGTTCATGCAAAAAATAAAGGCTTAAATAAAAGTTACCTGAAGAAGAAGCCTGCTTCCCCTGGTAGTAGCTTCAGTTCCATTTCAAGACACATGCATGAAGATTTGTGTCTCAACCAAACTCATCGCGATAGGAGATTTCCCCTCCAACATCTGATCCACCATAGTCAGGGAGGCAAAGTTGCAAACCATAGTAGAGATCTAGCAAAGAAAGGCCCCTAATAAAAGTAGACAAATGAGCTGGAATCAACTCGCGACATTAGGGGAAAGTCCCCTAACTATATCAAAAGCTACATCCGACCTTAAGCCCTCATCACAAATCAATCGATGCTTGTCAAATTTTATAGCTAAAGACAAATCATCAGCAGGTTGGAATAACTGGAGGCATGTCGGTTGAAGACCTCAGCAGCCCACATAATTCTTCATACAAGGGTTATAACTCATGCTCTCTGAAATGAAACACATTATCGATGGGGTCCCAAAACCTGATGACAGCTTGATTCACGTTGTCCTTGATAAAAGATGCAATAGTATTCCTTCATATGTGCCAGACCACAAACCCCGAGATGGTCCTAACCATCAGAATTCTTTAGATAAACATTCAAGTCCACACAAAAATAGACGTAGTTCTCCATGGCAAAATCTCAAAGAGTACTAGTTCACTATACGTAGTTTATAGGGCAATATGCCAATCTCTGGCAGATTACCCCAATAAACTCGATCAATAACAAAAGAAAGCACGAAGTGAAGGAATAAAAGGAAAATTCTTTCATAAATAAAAGTGTATTCATATAAAAAAAAGAGGCACTGCAAAAGGCCCATAGAAAAAAAGCAAACAAAAAAAAAGAAGAAAGCCTATCTACTGCCCGCTGGGGCCTGGATGGCTAGGATCGAAAGGAGGGTAACCAACCTATGAAAAGAATCCAAGGGAATCACCCTATCCCTGCTGCGGCTGCTACCATGGGTCGTCCACCTGTAGTATCCCCAATGGACCTTAAAGTCGACGAATCTCCAGCTGCAACATTTTAACATAGATCATTCATATGTATTTCATGACATACCATGCATAATCATTAAAGTATTTAAATAATAGGGATCGAACGTACCACCATATCAGAGTTTTGGTTCATCATGAACTGCTACTACCCTTGAATATATCCCTAATTAGAGATTCTATCAGCAATGGGGCATACAAGAATAAAAGATTGGAGATAAGTTAAAACCATCACGACCCGAGATTCTAAGAAAAGAATAGAAGAAAAGGCAAAACAAGCTCACATGAGTGGTATCAACCAGATCGAAGGCCACTGGATGCTTAGGATCCAAATAGGACTGAATCACCGACATATGGGTACTCAGGTCGGGATGGTACATAAGAGATATGGGCAGCTGATACTAAAACCCCCAATGTCCCTCCAACATTGTCGAACTCTGAGGACCGAGCAAAATTACCACAATAATAAAAAGAAAAATTCAAGTCAATGAAGAAGGTGTACTATTATACGGACAACCTCAGGAGATCCTACCTGGCCAGTGGGGACAGAAGTCGAGGGGCCATCACCCTCAAAAGGGTTAAAAAAGTCCGGCTCAGGCTCGACAGGGATAGGATCCGTCTCCGGCCATCCAAGCAGCTGCGAGTCGAAGAACTCCTTATACTCCCCATCCCGCTTTGGAAAGGTGCTGGGTAAACCCCCAGAGGGCAAACATATAAAGTCAGGCAAGCTATGTAGCCAGAAGATCCATCAGGGCACCTCCAGAGGGAGGGAGATGCTAACTCTTAATGCGCTCTCCTAAGTACCACTCTAGAGAGAAAGGAGTCTTTACGATCAGTCGAGTGTTCATAAACTGCCCAGCTCATCTCATGACCTCTGGCCAGTGAAGGTTATGACCCTAGGGCTGCATCTTGATCAATAAGAAAGAAAAGACTCAACAGTGATACAACAGTTGTAGCAGATATAGCAATCAAAGCAAATCAAAGAATTATAAAGCATACCCTCTTCGAAGACAGTCGTGAAGATGAGCAGAAAGCACAAATCAATACTTCATCTCCCAACCCCGCTAGTAATGTGGCAGTCGAGGACAAAATGAGAAGCTGCCATACATGAGCTTAGTCCCTAAGAGGATCCCCATCTCAAAACACCAGATCTAAAAAGAGACAAAGGAAATCAAAATGCTGAAATATAAGCCAAGAATGCTCATAAAGAAGAGAGAGAGGTAAATTCTTACATAGATAATCTGGAGGCAACACTTAAACTTGCCAATCCTATTCCTCATACACTAGTCAAGCGCCCAATATAGATGACCCAGTGCGGCTCGGCCCTATGCGTACTTATCAAAATGGGTGGGGATAGTCAAGGCCGACAGGATATGGAGATTCACGATCGAACCCTTAGTGGGAAAAAATAGCCACGACAGAGTAGCAGCCATGAAAGATCTAGCCTTATAGGTGAAAGTCAAATGCCTTCTATCCCCAGTAGTCCAGAAGGTCATGAGTTTCTTGCAATAAATTCACCCGGGCTTATCCCCAGAGTAGCCAATCAAAGCCTCGATGGTTTCCATATTGAAGCTGTGATAGGTAAAGCAGGCGTTGAAGTGGATCACATTACCATGAAAAGGGAGACCTATGATGGCACAGTAATCCAGTGGAGTAATGGTATACTCCCCACAACGGAAGTGGAAAGTGTGAGTGGTGTCAGACCAGCTACTCAGAATGTAGGTAGAAGTACCAGGTGGGATGTACGGATACTTGCGATGCCTCACGTACTTGCAGTTCCTCACCATCCTACCCAAGGACGTCTCATTGATAACGGCCTTAGTGTAGGGAGATAGCACCTTGTACCACTTATGGAAGTGGGTAATGCTAGCACCCTCATGACTGGTTACCTGAGACCATGCACATCCACATATATCACACACTAGTTCCCGATAAATCATATAATTATTGAAAATAATTGCATTAAATATATCATTGCATAAAATAAACAAGAAATAAAATGGATAAGTCATTGCATAAAATAAAAGTACCAGTAAAGGCTTACCAGAATCTGAGAAACATGATCGGAAGGCTTCAAAGGCAGGTGAAATAGGATTCCCCGGAGGATCCCGTTATACATCCAATTCGGCGGGAGCCCGTACAAAGCTTCGGCAGGAACCTTGGATTATTCCACTTGCTGGCCATTGATAAGCACATTTTGAGCAGTCACTTAGCCGGCTGGCAGATCCAAGCGGATGTTATAAAGCTTGAACCACATGGACACCCCGCAAAATCTAAAAAGAAGGGACAAAAGGGGGAAGAAAATGAAGGAAATCATCGTCAGAAATGGCTAGAAAGCAGGAGTTTTCAAAGAAAGGGAGTAAAACATGCAAGTGAGTTGAAGAATAAATTTTTGTGTGGAGAAAATGGGAGTTAAGCTGCTGTATTTATAGACCGCACGTAATTAGCCCGCCGACTAATTACCTATGTAATTAGCCTGCCAGCTAATTACCTATCCAGCTGTCATGCATTTACGCATTCCACGCGTTTATGCGTAACGGCTACAAAAGTTATCATTATATAGGTAATTAGCCCGCCGACTAAGTACGTGTATTTTGAAAATTTTGCAATTTTTGCATAATTCATCCATTTTTTGCATTATTTTTAAAACGAGCGGATCTAAAAGCTGTTTTTACGCAGTCACTCACGCATTAAGCATCCAAAAATATTAATTTTGACCCCCGGTCTATTTTAACCTCATGCAACTCATTAATACATTTTTAATCGAATGGGCAAAATATAATTTTTTTCAAAATTTGTCAATTAAAAATATTTTAACTCATTGCATTTCGCACACACTGTTTTGTTTGTTATGCATTCAACAAAATTTCTAGGACGAAAATTATGTATGTGAGGGGCAAACTGTTAGCACTGGTCCGTTTCTGCCCGATGAGGAATAATGCCTATTTTGTTCAGTGCTCAGATAAAAGAGCCAAAAGAGACCGATTTGTCATAAAAATCCAAAATTCAAAAATCCGCATTCCAGGGAAGCTCCGATTTAGCATTTCCTGCTGAAAAATCAAAAAATCAAAATTTGGTCAAACATAGGTAATCCTCCCACCGAGTAATTACCTATCTACAATAAAAAAAAATTAAATCTTACCGAGATTTAGCAAGATTTTACGGGATCCGATGTAAAATCTTGTCAGATAGGTAAATAGCCCGCCGGCTAATTACCACCCAATTGTAAATACGGGGTCACCCCCCTCATTTCAAGGGAGACAAAAATTTTACAAATTTCCAAAATTACCTTTGTGTCCTTTTTTAGTTCCGGGAGTCCCTAAAGCCCTGAAACTCTGTCAAAACACTCCTAAATTCAGTCTCCAGTCTTTTTAGATCAAGATCCTACATTGATCTTCGGTCTAAAAATGACCTAAATTTTACATTTCCTGTAGAAACAATCCAAGATTATAGCCATAACTTTGGTTAAATCTATTTTCCAACCAAATCACAATGCTCGACAACTTTGATCCTGCATCAGCTCTCAAGTCATCCTGGACAGACGAAAAGGTAAACTGAGGGTAATCGACTCAAAGCCCAACTTTAAAATTCATTAAAATCCATTTTTATTATTTTATTATTGCACATTGCATTTTGTTTCTCTGGTTAAGTAAGCCACTGGAGCCACTTAAGCTATAATATGTGCAAATAAACTTGCAGGTGCGGATGAAACATCCAGAATGTGAGGAAACTCTATCCGAGTTTTCGGGCCAAGACCCAGACATTGCCGTTACTTTGCCGAAATCTCGGTAGAAAATATCAATTTATTATGCTGTTATAATTTCCATTTTTTTCTTGAATTTAATTCTTAAATAAAGTCGTTGTAATGTAGAAATTACCACAAATTCCAAAGTTCCAAAATTAATCCAAAAAATTTTAACAATTTGAGTAACTATCATGTCCGAACTCAGAATCTCACTTTCTTTTCGGTATAAAAATCCCATTTTGGATCAGTATACCATAATTCTAGATGGAGCTAAACCGGGTGGCGACTCTATTCTTTTTTTAAATAAAGTAAAAATGCTTTATTTTAAAAATATCTTTCCTCAATAATATGTGCAATATAATCATATTTTTGGCCTACAAAGCCACTGCATTTGAACGAATCGGATTTCCTCAAATCAAACCGACCGTACCCCGCATGCACAATCATCCCAAAAATGTTCGCCCGCTCACACCAGTCTCAAGCCTTCATTTCCAGGGATGCTACAAATCAGTTGACGTATGTCATGCTATTGCAATCAAAATTGATCCATCAAAATGTCCAAAAATTCAAGGCGGTGCATCGGAATAGCAAGAGGCATGTCGATTGAAGACCTTAAAAGCCTACAGAATTCTTCATACAAGGGGAATAGCTTGCAATATCCAAAATGGAAAACATTGTCAATGGGATCCTAAAACCTGACATCAGCGTGAATTACATTCTCCTTAACAAAGATACGACAATACTCCTACATGTGTGATAGAACACATATCCCAAGACGATCCTAACCATTGGAATTCTTGATATGAATGCTCAGATCTGCATGGAAGCAAATGTAGCACTCCATGGCAAAATTTTGAAAAAGTAGATATTCACTATACGTAGTTTATAGGGCAATCTACCAATATCTGGTAGATTACCCCCAATAAACTTGACTATTAAAAAAAGGAGGGAATGGGAGCAAAAAACACCGGCAATGGTGTGAAAATTCTTTCATTAATAAAAAAAATGTTTGTACAAGAAGGGCCCTATAAATGGCCTAAAAAGAAAGAAAAAGATCCTCTCTAATGGCCGCCACTTAAACCCGGCTGACTAGGAGGATCAGCTCTGTGCGGGAAGAATCTAGGATGATTGCCTTGTCCTTATTGAGGTTGCTACTACTGGTCATCCACTTGCACCATCCCCAGCTGCACTCGAAGTTGTCAGATCTCTATCTACAACATTTTAAAGCATTTCTTTCATATGCATTTCCTAACATGCCATGCATTATCATTAAAATAATAAAGTAATAGACATACCGCCACATCAGAATTTTGGTTCATCATGAACTACTGATGTCTGCGCATATATCCCCAATCGGCGATACTATCAGCTATAGGTACCTGAGGAGTTGAAATTAAAATGAGTCAAATTCATGATAACCTACAAAAAAGGCGAGAGAGTCAAGGAACTCAAGTGAGTAGTCCCGGGGGGAAGAAAAGTTTGGGTGATACATCGTGAATATGCTCTAATCATACTAGAATCCCTGATGACCCTCTGTCATCACTGAACCCTAAGAAGGAGCTGAAGAGGCAGAAGAACTCCTGATCGACCTGGCCATATTCCTACTGCGATGGTCCTATACAAAGACCAAAAACAAAAGAATCTCATATCAATGTCAAATAAGTGCAATAAGAAAGTAATTAAGGTGCACATACCAAAACACGGACTATACCCTATGAACCAGAGCTAGCCTGTGTTCTAGGGGCATCCGTAGGTGTGGATGGCTCACTCTCACTAGGAGGATTATAGAGGTCTACCATCAGAGCCACAAGAATGGGATCTACATCCGGCTAACCAAGAAGCACCCTGTGATAAAACTCCACAAAGCCGCTAGGGAGCTCAATTAAGAAATCTTCTACTCCAACACTACACAAACAAGCAACATCAACTGAGCTTCCGGGCTAGAAAAGCCATCAAGGTATAGGTGGTGGAATTGAGTAAGTCCTAGGTTTAAGAGGACAACCCTGAATTTGATCTCTAAGATACAACTTGAGGGAAAAGGGAGTCTCTAGATTCAAATGAGAGCTCATGAACTCCCTAGCGAAACCCAGGTAATCAAGCCACTGAGCTTGAGGGCCCCAAGGAGAAGTCCTAATTTGAAAATAACAAGGGCAAAAATAAGGAACCAAGTAGCACAACGAAATCTAAAAGTAGCTAAAGTTAAATGACTTACCAACTCAGAGGTCAATCATTGGAGTTGAGCGGCAATGACCCTAAGAGCATCGATCTCCTATCCACGCTAATAGTGAGGCAATCTTTGAAAGCATGGGATATTTCTGTTCATCATGAGTAGTGGACTCCTCAAGATTTGATTCTTGAAGAACCAAACCTGTAAAGATGCAAAGGAAAGCATAAACAATCAAAATCCAAAAACCGAAAGAAAACCATAAAGGTCTCAGGCGCTTATAAAGACAACTTGGAGGCAAGACTTGAGCTTCCCGATCTAGTTTCTCATACACTGAATGAGAGCCTAGTACATATGGCTAAGAGCGGCTCGTCCCCAAGCATATCAGTCAAACTTAAGGATATTGATCAAGGTCGAAAGAATATTGAGATTCACCGCAGAAACCCCTATGTCAAAACACAACTAAGAAAGAGTCGTAGCAACAACGGCCCTAGCCTCTCACTCTGCAGGTAAACTGGCACCCTTTCCAGAAGTCCAAAACTTCATCGGCTTATCACGAGAGATCCCTCTATGATCCCCATCGTATCCGATCAGGGCCTGAGTAAGCTGATCATTAAAATGATGGCAGGAGAAGTAGGAATGGAAGTGAAGGACCTAACCCTCAAACAACAAACTAGTGATGGCACAATAATTTGTGGGAGTGATGGTATACTCGCTGCAGTTGAAGTGGAAAGTATGAGTAGTATCTGACCACCTGCTCAGAAGGTATGTTGAGACACCTTTAGGAATGTAGGATATCTTCTTGATTTCTTATACTTAAGGATTGGAAGCATCCTATCTAAAGAGGTCCCCTCTACCAAAGCCTGGCACTTAGGGAAAGAGCCTTGTACCAAATCTCGAACAGAGTAATGCTGACATCGTCAATTTCGATAACATTATGGCAATAAAATATGCATTGCATTAATTTTCAAAATTCATCCAAAAAAAATACATGTGCATGTAAACAATAACCTTGCATTATATTTTGCAATAACAGCCTAATTTTTGCATCACTCCTAATTTCGACATTATTCTCGAAAAAAAAAGTTTCTACGATAAGTCCAAGGCTTATAAGGGATCTAGGGGCATTCATTTTATCATACATAACATTTTATGCATTTTTTTCTCCAAAAGAAAATCTATCGTGCATATTTCTGAAGCAAAAGCAATAAATTTTATTACTATGAATTTTTCTAAATCAAGTGTAATAAAATAAATTTGACATTGGAATAATAAACACCAAAAAAGAAAAGAAGAAAAGAGAACTAACCAGGTTCCGAGAAAGATGGGATGCATGATTTAAGGCGATGGGAATTTCCTTGCCAGGCCCCACCCCGTGAAATCCCCAATTAGGTGGCAACCCATACAAAGCTTTGATAGGCACCCAAGCAAAATCCACTTATTGGCCCCCAATCTCAACCTGATTAGTTTGAATGGGAATATCCGGAAGAGGAAGCTTGACGTTATAGAGCTTAAACCACATCAAAACTCCAAAAAATCAAAGTAAAACTAGAAAAATCGGAAGAAGAAATAAAGAAAACATCTTTGAATTTTGAAAATTACAAGAAATCGTTGAAGAGTTCAAAATAAGAGAAGAAGAGAATATTTGAGTGTGAAAAAAATGGAGGTCAGATATATTTTTATAGCCAGCAGGCGATGAGCCCGCGGGTTCATCACCCAAGTAATTAGCCTGTGGGGTGATTACCTATCCACGTGGCACGTGTTTACACGTCGATTCCACATTTTGACCGTTAGATGCGTAATGGCTAGGAAAGTTACCGTTAGTTAGGCTTTGAGCCCATAGACTCATTGCTTATTTTCAGCTTTTTTGCATTTTTCATGCATTTTCTGCATTGTTTACAAAATGAGTAGACCTAAAAGTTATTTTCACACAGCATCTACTGCATTTCTGCATAGACATAATTCTAAAATCATTTTCGACCCCCGGTTAATTTTGATTTCATCATTTTGATTTGTTTAAACATTTTTTAATCGAAGGGGAAAATTAGTGGATTAAAAATATTTCAACCCATTCTGCATCACACACACGATTTTGTTTGTTTCACATATGACAATATTTCTTCCACGAAATTTATGTATACGAGGGGCAAACTGTTAGCACGTATCTGTTCTAGCCCTATGATGAATAATGCCTATTTCAATCAGTGATTCGAGAAGGGAGCCAAGAAGGACCGAATTGTCATCCAAAAAATCAGAAATTCAAAAATCCACATTCTAGGGAAGCCTCAATTTAGCATTTCCTGTTGAAAAATCAAAAAGTCAAAATTTTGGTCAACGTAGTCTATTAGCCCTCGGGCTCATTACCCATAGAAAGTAAAAAATCATATCTTAGTAAATTTTCGCGAGATTTACTGATAGATTTGCAAGATTTGCAATCAAATGTGCGATAAGCCTGCGGGCACATTACCTCCTTCTATAAATAGTAGCTTATTCCTTCCATTTTGGCCAACAGTTAGAAAATATACGTAATCACTTTTCCATTTTTGTTCTGGGAGTCCAAAAAGCCCTGAAACTCTGCCAAAATACTTCCAAATCCGAGCTTTATCACCTACATTAGGTATAAACTCGATTTTCTATCTTTTTAGATCTAGATTGTACAGTGATCTTTGGTCTAAAGATGATTCAATATCTCAAAAATCTCGCATTTTCTATAGAAATAATCCAAGATTATAGTCGTATCATGGGTTAAATCTATTTTCTAACCAAATCACAATCTCTGACAACTTCGGTCCTGCACCGGCTCTCAAGTCATCCTAGAAAGAAGAAAAGGTAAACTGAGGGTAATTGGCTCTAAGCCCAACTTTAAAATTTAAATTCATTTTTATTATTTTTACTATTGCACATTGCATATTTGTCTTGTTAAGTGAGCTACTGGAGCCACTTAAACTATAACATGTGTAGATAAGCTCGCAAATATGGATAAACATCTATAATGTGAGGGGAAACTCTATCCGAGTTTCTGGGCGAAAACCCAAGTTCTGCCATTACTCTACCAAAATTTCGATAGAAAATATCAATTTATTATGTCGTTATAATATCCCTTTCATTTCTTGAATTTATTTCTTAAATAAAGCCATTGTAATGCAGAAAATTACCAAAAAATTCCAAAATTAAACCAAACAATTTGAACAATATGAGTACCTATTATGTCTGAACTCTGAATCTCACTTTCTTTTCGGTATAAAAATCCCATTTTGAATCAGTATACCATAATTCTTTGCGGAGCTGAACCGGGTGGCGACTCTATTTTATTTTTAAATAAAGTAAAAAATGCTTTATTTTAAAAATACTTTGTTTTATTAACATGTGTAAATATATTTCTCAATATAATCACATTTTCTACTAGTGAAAAATCATATTTTTTACACTCAATAAGTTTACATGAAAAATATAAAAATAATTTTCTATTAATAAAACCAATCATTTTATTATAAAAAGGTACACAACTGCGAAAAATCAATCCCGCAGTTTCATCAAACTACACCTATCGCGCCCCGCACCCCGCGTGCTCTCCCATAATATTTCACCCGCTCACCTTTACCTTGATTCTTGATTGACTTTGTGTAAACAAAATTTTTTGCCTCTTCAATCAAGGATCAAGGTGAGCTAGGTATTTTGTCCCTGATTAACTAAAATCAGGAGTTTAAGAGAGGTGGGGTTGGCCCCAATTTGGATTTGAAGTGCCCCTGCCGCTGAGGAGCTCCACTTTTGTTTGAAAACTGTCCTAAAATGACAAAGGGGAACCTGTAGCCCTAGGTAGGACCCGTACGGATGGTCACTTGACCAAGGTGGACTCATACGGGTGATGGGGACCCGTACGGGTGGTGTTAGGGAAACTTTAAAAGCTAAACAGTCCCCCCCATTCCATCTTTTACCAAAATTTCCAATTCCCCTCTAACTCAGGTGAATTTCTTCCAAAATCAATAAAAAAATGTACAAGAAAATTCTCGACGCCGGCCATTTCAACCTCAACCGTGAGGAATTACCCCAAATTGATGAGTCGGAGCTCCAACAATGTTCGATTGCTATGGGATATGCATTTCGGGAAAGGGACTCATTCCTAGGCTACTCTCCCTCTTTAAAAGTTCCCGTGGTGCCATCTCCTACCACTCACCCCTCCGAACTAAAAGTAAGTGGATTCAAAATTTCCCCATTTTTGATTTTTTCCATTTTTAAAATTCTTCGATCTTGGAATTAATTAGGTTGTTTTAGGGACTTAAATAGAGCCTCTTGGATGTAACATTAGCATAGGGATCCTTTGGAACTGGTTAGATTAAGGTTTGGCTAGATTTTGGATGATTTTGGCTATTTTAGAAATTTTCCCATTGAGGGACTATTTACAGGGGCCCGTACGGGTGGGGAGGACCCATACGAGTCCTGTTCTTGATACGAGTCTGCCTAGAGGACTCGTATGAGTCTTGGACACCTGTACTACTCTTGTTGTCCAGGATAGAATGTCCAATTTTCCATTTTCTATAATTCCTTTCCAACTTTTGACTTTTTTTACTACATTCTTTAAACTGTTGCCCTACTATTTTGTCTTTGTAGTTTCCTTTCAAGACCATCGGAGCCTTGAGCTTCTATCGGAAATTGTACGAGGAGATCTGCACTACTGGGGATGCATGGTTACTAACTCGTATCGATGCCTTGGGCTTTAGTGAGATAGTTTAGGCCATTCCTTTGGTGCTAAAGACTCTTGCCCCTGCTGCCATTTCTGCATTAGTTGAGTGATGGTCTAAGACGACACACACTTTCCACTTTGCTATCAGGGAGGTTACCATCACCCTCTTGGACATGTGTGCACTAACAAGGCTTACTTGGGGTGGTGAGATCATCCATTTTGAAGTCTATACCGATCGTTAGCATTCATAGGCCGAGACGAAGGCCTATGTGGAGTGGTTTCTTAGGCTTCATCCTAGAGGGAAGGACAAGCTCAAGTACATAGAGCTTCACACATACTGGCGAGCACAGCCGAGCCTGATTGCTGAAGATAGGAGGGACCAGTACATTAGGTGCTTCCTTTTGACCCTTCTATCTACTATTTTCTTCCCGACCTATTTGAGTAGCATCAACTATAGATTGTTGTCTGCTGTGGAGGATCTTGCCAACGTGCTTGCAAAGAACTAGTGTCAGGCTATCTTGGCTATGCTGTACTATAGCCTTGACATCGGCATTCAAGGTCAGTAAGCTGAGCTGAAGATCAGTCAATTTCTCCTTCTGGTAAGTTCTAAACCTCTCTTTATGCTTTCACTTTGATTTCCTCTTACAGATTTGGAAATTCAAGCACCGATCCATTCCTTGATTAGGATTTTATGGTCAAACTGAGACTCCCCGCATCATTATAAGGTGGATGGGGACTTGGCAACAAAAGCCAGGGTATGTAGTTGAGTACCGGGATTACATCTACCAGCTACACTCTAATCGGATAAACCTTTAAACTTAAACCGGCAATTTTAATTCAACAAACTATTAGTAGAAAACTATATTCACAAAGTTAGGAATTCTTATATAGCATTTGTTCTTCACAGGTCATGTGTGATCCATGGACTCGCTTGGTCATCCATAAAGAGATCGAGAAGATATGGCAATGCGTGGGTGACCGCTGATTTATGTTGGAGTCACCACTCTCCCTCGACTGGTACCTTGGTAAGTGGGTTTGTGACTGGCGGACGAGCTTAGTAGTGGAGAGGCCCATCCCTCCTCCTATTCTTATAGGGGTCTACTGGCCATACCTGATACCCAAGATGGATTGGGGGTTGTATCTCTTGGGCGAGAAGGCCTATGTGGTGTCAGTTGATGGCTTATATCTTGGCTTCATTCATACCTCACTTCTCTAGCTGTGTCTGAGGATCCACCTAGATGACACAACCCTCAAGTTCTACTATAGAAAGGATGATGATGACGACAATAATGATGATGATGAGGACAATGACAGAGCTAAAGGCGACCGCGGGGGTCCCTTTGCAGTTCGCAGGACCGTGGGTATTTCTAGGCCTGCTGCCTCTTCCACTCAGGTAAATTTTCCACTTAACTTGTAAATTCCTACAAGATTTTACTTTTACTTATATGAAATGAGGACCTAACAACTTATGAATTGAGGGTATTTCCAGGCCTACTACCTCTTCCACTCAGGTAAATTTTTCACTTAACTTGTAAATTCCTATTTACTTTTACTTGTATGAAATGAGGACTTGACAACTTATGAATCAAAATATAGTCTTTTGCCCCTAAGCGGAAGAAGGCTACTACTATCATTGCCCCTACTAAGCCTACTGATTATAAGCCACTAGTGAAGCGAGCTAGGGATACTAGGGACTTCTAGGAGGGAGTCCTTTAGACTAGTTTAGATTCCTCCTGCCAGATCCTTGATCACTCAGGCAAGCGTATTGTATATGGGGTTAAGGAGTCAGTCCATACCATCTACTTCACTCCTCCCAACGCAACCCATGTAAGTTGCCCTGCATTTATCTTTCAATTTACACCCCTGTTGAATATCTAGATTATCTTCAGAACTTATTTAGTTGGTCTTTATAGGTGTTTGTGGCTGAGGCGAAGAGGATCACCCGTGGATTCTTCTTAATTCAGAACCTGATGTTAGCATATGATGCCCTCGCTACGATAAAATTTATTTTCCTATAAAATTTAAATTTAAATGATGCATGACATGTACATTTATACTAATCTTTGGCTTTCTTATAGGCTCTGCTGGCTATGGAGCATGCTAGGTCTACCCAGGACTTTGATGCTTTTAAGGAGCGAGCCAAGTCCATGGAGGAGCAGCTATACTGGGCTACAATTGAGTTAGATCAGATCCCACTACTGGAGGTGGACCTAGAGAGGGCTAGGGGGGAGATGGCTAAGGCTAGGGCTAAGATAGAGGCGTTGCAGACGCAGCTGGCCCCGTATGATTGAGAGCAGGCGGACGCTTAGGCCTTCTGATTCATCTACTTTAGAGGATGCCACTAGCTATCGGATTGAGCTGGTGGTGACCTAGGTGGCTAGAGTAGATCAAGAGGTTGAGCAGTAGGATAGGGATGGGGAGGGTCAACTAGTAGTGGAGCCGACCGAGGAGCAGGATGAGCATCTGATCAGGCTCCAGGTTGAGGTTATTGAGTCGACTGCCCTAGCCACTAATGCTGAGATGATAGATGTTACAGCTGCTAAAGGTGCTGCTAGAGTAGATGTGCAGATGATGTTTGATGTCTCAGGACCAGACCCAGAGCTTGCCGTAGGATCAGGATCCCCCGACAGCTTAGACTAGGCCTTTTTCTGCTTTTATTTTTGGACATTTCTAGCCATGCGTGGCTTACTTTTGTACAAACATGGATGCTATTCATACAAACACTTCTGCTTTATACATGTGTGAAATTCTCTTTACTATACTGAAATGACTGAAGTATTACTTTTTATTGACTCGTGTTGCCCCTTGGCATATCTTAGTAAAAAACTAACATCATAAAACCCTGACAGTGACTAGGAATGGCATAAACTGATATAACACAACTGGATGAACTTCATGACTGACTAATGAGGACTATTTAGAGCACATAACAGGTGACTGGGTTAACCGTTGAACACTCAGACTTCTTGATCATGACATATTGACCCAGTTTAGACTGACAAGTATTACCAAGGTTGGTTAGCTGAGATTAGCACTTTAGATGATGCGTGCTATCGTGCAAATACACAATGGGGAAACAGAGTTCAAGCGATCGCAGCTCTGAAGTGCATAACACAAATGATGCCATAAAAAAATTAAGTGCAGAATACTGGCATTTTTTAATTGAGTTCTAATTTTTGCATAGGCCATTCAGTGTGAGATGACCTATCGAACATTTCCTTTTATTTTTATTTTCTTTATTTCTTTTTCGCTTTTTTCTTTTCTTTCCTTTTTGTCCAAATTTTTGCCTGAATTACCCTTAGCAGATCAATCCAGCGGACTTTTTTCGACTTTTGCATAAACCTTATTTCTTTTATGGCTTATTGGTGTTTACGTCTTTTGTTTAATGCTACACACACAGTAACAATAACAACAAAGAGCACAAAATATAGAGAAAAAAATTGATGTTCACATACTTGTGATTATTTCACCTAATGACAAGCATGCATTCGTAAGACCAAGATTCTTAGCAAACCACAACATGTTCAATGTTGAGGTTAATTTGAGTACATAGGCAATGGTAGTGATTTCCAATGGTTAACCCCTACTGCCTACTAGTCCTTTTACAGATTTTCTAAAAAGCAACTGACATTTTTCACTTGATGCCCTAACTTTTTCCTAAGTCGCCTTTTCGGGTTTTCAACTTAGCAGGCTTTATTTTTGCATTGAAGTACCCTAATTTTTGCCAGGCTGACACAAGGATTGCCAACCAACGGGTATTTTATTACATTTTTTTTCAGTGTGCTGCTTTTCTATGATTTATTTCTTTTGACCTAGACATGAGAATGCTTAAGCCTATCTTGGTTCACTAGATTCATGAACTCATTTCCATCTATATCCATGAGCTGGATTCCTCCTTTGCCAAGGATTTTAATAATCACAAACAGTCCTTCCCAATTAGGCCAGAACTTGCCCCTAGTATCAGTGTTGACCTATCATAGCTATTTAAGAACCAGATCACCTGCTTTGAGAGGTTACTTTGGGTATCTGACTCTATTGTTGTAGGCTCAGGCCATGCACTGCTGGTACGTCTCTAGGTGGTCAAGTGTTTTTAGTCGCTTCTCTTAACGTTGGAGATCAAGTCATTGTGGAGAAGGTTCTTTTCTTTATGAAAGGGGGAGATCATATTATTATAGGGAAGGTTCCTTTCTTTATGAAAGGAGGAGATCATGTTATTATGGGGAAGGTTTAGGAACATTGTGCAAGGAGAGGGTCTTCTTCTTTTGGAACAATCAGAGATAGCATTTTTGGAGGGATATTTTGATGGAAATATAGGACCAAGGTGGATTGGAGGTACCTACATTGATAAGAAATGTCCGTTTGTTGGATGGGATGGTTTCTTCTTTTGAAGGTTTTGGAAGAGCATCGGATTATGATCTTAATTTTAGATTG
This sequence comes from Euphorbia pulcherrima, assembly GCA_947683365.1. NCBI lineage: Eukaryota > Viridiplantae > Streptophyta > Magnoliopsida > Malpighiales > Euphorbiaceae > Euphorbia > Euphorbia pulcherrima. Next base: position 49,405,217 of record CANTUS010000001.1, on the reverse strand, counting down.
GTGAATTTGTTGTAGGATCCTTCTCTTTGTGGAACATGTCTTCATTATTTCTGTTTGGAACTCTTGGTCTTTTTTTTTGATGATGTGTACCTTTTTCCCCTTTCATGAAGAAAGATGGGTCAAGACCTAAAGCTATCATGTTTTCTAAGCACTTTTTATCTCTCTTTTTGGTGGTCAGTTTTAACCATTGAAACTTTATGCCATTGCGATGTACTCGAATTCAATCCACTTAATGAACATGATGAACTTTTCAAGAATGTCAATTTTGTGAGTGCATGATATCCTTAAGAATGAAATACTCAAACAAGATCTTAATGGGGAATGTATCAATTTATTCATGATATGCAACATTGAAATTACATTATATAAGTCATCCTCTACAGGTGGAAGGTCTTCTTGATGAACCTTGGCAACACTAGTAGTCAAATAGGTAGTCTTGTCTTGATCAAGCTCCTTATTATTCTAGCAGGCCATTCCGTTCTTGTATATATATTCTCAAAGTTGGTTGCAACCCGAGAAACCATTCAGGAGGGAGTACCTTGTGCCTTTTATAGTTTGGTTGATGAATGCATCAGTTTCAAGCTCTGAAGAGTCATCTTCTTCATTGAGCCAAGTTATGACTGTATAAGCCACATGATTAGCTTGTGAGATTGAGTTAAAAACTTGGTCGGAGGGAAGTCTTTAGTTGATAGTATACATAGACAAGGATGGGTTATCTTATTGGGTAGTCGCACCAAGGGGTAAACCTATTGATTGAGGACTGATTGCCCCCTTAGGTGTGGCTACAAAATCAGGGGCTTGGCTAGACGCCCTAAACTGAATTGCTAGTGGCACGAACCCTTGGCTAGGCTAAGTAAACTGATTGATGGCTAGCAAAACTTTTGTACCCATTGATTAGATTAGTTGATGGAATGAAACTAAACAGACCAACTGAACCCATATGATCAAACTGACTAGAGGACCCTCCTTGAGCTTAAAGTGGTGGTAGTAAAGATTAAGTGGACCGTGTTTAGAATAATGGGTTGTGAACGACCCTTAAAGAGGAAGGAAGCTTACTAACCACTACTCGGACTACTGGAGCTCTAACATGTGTACCTTGAGAAACATTGGCCATCCTCTCCTTGACCAAGATCGCCCTAATGGAAGCCATTATCTTATCATTAACTCATTCAAGGAACTAATCACTTCCTAAATACTGTGAGACGACATTTGCAATCTCCAGCCTAATACCAGCCCACGATGCATTTGTCTCTTTATTAAGACTAACAACCTTAAGCTCAACATCTAGTTGTCCATCGTGAGTCAAAATGCGAGACATCTCTTCAAGTTGGTAGTTAGTTTTAGGATCAAATGGGCCAAACTGACTGCTCAATGAACTGCTGAGACAAAGGCGGAGTTTTAACCCTTAACTGAACTAGAGGAGGTAGAGGAAGAACTGGAATGCGAACCAAATGGACTTGAGATCATTTCCAATCTTTGACTTAAGCTAAGGTAGTAACCAAAAGATCAGTACATGCATAGGCTTTCATTAAGAAGGGTGTAGGGACGAAACCGAAGTTGATGTAGTAGGTTCCCATCGCACCAAGCCTCATAGAGGGATGTGATAACGAATGATCCACCCACTAGGGTGTCCTCAATTCCTGGAGAGCATGAGTGACACCTTTGCAAGCTTTGCAAAAAAATAGGGCACCCTAACCTAGTGCTAGAAGAAGAGGGCGTCTAGCTAAATTGAAGGAGGTGAGAAGATAGAGCGTAATAATTTTCCTAAATGATGAAAAATAAAGTGGGTTGAATTAACTAAATGATTTTCGATGCTCATCTTAATCTTTTAAGCTTTTCAAAAGCAAACCAAAATTTTGCAATTTAAAAGATTATGTCCCCAGCGGAGTGGCCACCATGAGGTGTTGGGGAAAAAATATGTGGATTTCCCTTGGTGCCTTGCGGCGGGGTGCACTGGGGGTTTGCTCATTTAACCTTGGTGAAACTAATTAGTTTAAGTTTGCACATTTACCCAATTTTTATGAATAAAAGAATCGAGACCCAAATCTCGTTACTAATGATAGAGTCGTCACCCAAGTTGTTTACTTGAGAAAGAGTTTTGGTATGGTTCCCATTGGGTGGGAGACTCATACCTTTTGGATCAGAGATTTGGGTATCAGATGGGTCACGTATTTCTCATTTACTTAATTCAAAATTACATTTGTGGTGCAAAACCTTTTTATTGTCATCATTTGGGGAATTATTACAGAAAGCCTATTTTTTTACACTCTTTATGCGTTTACAATTTACAATAAAGCATAAACAATAAGGGGGGATAAAAATTACAACCAGGGGAAAAATGGGAGAATTGCAAGGGAACCTATACATTTGTTCTAAGTTATAAAATAAAAATAAATAAATTCATCTCCATGAAAATGTTAGCACAATTATAGTACATCATAAGTTAGCATTTTATTAGGAAAAATGTGATTATATTAGCATGGCAGTTTTGCGATCTATAGTGCCTAGGTGCCTTCTAGGAATGAAAAGAAATAACAGGTCTTCAACGTATTTTGTTATGAAAATATATTTTAACTTTTTATGGTTGATTTACCAGATTATCAGTGAAAATGATCGCACAAAAAATGGTGATGTTAGGTTCATTTTACATGTTAAGGATAAAATTGCATTCTGCCTAAGGGGCCAGTACCAGTACGGGTGGGGGGACCCATACAGGTCCTGTTTGGACCCAAATAGAACCTCATTTTTAGTTTAAATAAGACAGATTTGCAAAAAAAGAATGGAATAAAATGGGATTTCCTTCTATATGGGTATGGCGCACCGGTTTTGCCACCATAGGGGCATGTGGTGCTAACAAGGCCCATATGGGTCAGGACCATACCCAAAATGCATGAAAGGATAGATCAAACCAAATAAATGAAAATGACAATAAAATAAATAGAAAGTGAGTCTTTTACAACTTAGGAGTGTACCTCTATCCCGTGAATCCACTTTGAAGTAATCCCAATGCCGAGAGAGAGTCTAGCTAAAGTAGATGAAGAAATAGTGATTTTAGGACTATTTTGGTGAGTGTTTGTGTGGACAGAACCTCCCTTAATCCTAATATGAAGCTAGAAAGAAATAAAATGTGGACAAAACCAAAGAGGAATGGTTTTCTCCCCATTTTATCACTTCTAATCCCCTTCTATACCCTTTCTATTACCTAGAAAAATGCTAGAAAAATACTATATAAATTGCTCGTGAATTATATAAATTGGCTCTCCTTTTGTTCTCCCCTTGAAAGTGAGGCAAAATGCCTCACTTTATAGGAAAATTGCATGTCTGAACGTAATAAATCCAATTAATGGTTGATTTTAATCAAATATGATATAATTGCAATTAGTCTGGCCTGATTGGCTGGAGGTGGCACCTGTATGGCTGGGGAGGACCCATACAAGTCTAGGTGGGACCCGTGTGAGTCCTTATAGGGTGTAATGTAGAGGTGAGGCCGTACGGGTCAACCTATGGACCCGTACCCCTAGGTGTGACCCGTACAAGTCCATAAACTTGGCCAAACTCAATTCTACAGCAGTATGAAAACCTCTAGTGGATAACACCTATAAAAGATTACATTATCTAGCTCTCATCATCATTTCGTGAAATGGAACGAAAAACCCAATGCTCACACTATTGGAAAACAATGATCCAGAAGATAATTCCTAAAGATGCGTCCGGAGAAGGTTTTGAAGAAAACAAATCCTAAGTCCAAAAAGAATGCATTCGGTTAAAGTCTGGAAGAAAACAAATCCCTAAGCCCAATAAGACAACATCTAGAGAAGATCACATCTGGAAGAGCATAAGGTAAAACTAAAGTCTGAAGACATCCGGAAGATAAATTTCACAAGACAAAGGGAAATATTTAAAATCAATTTTCTCTCCAATTTGGTCCAAAGTCAAACTTGCCTTTTACCTTAGAGAATGAAAAAGATATAGCTTGCATGAAATTCAGCAAAGGATAAAAAGGACTAACACAGAGAGAGAAAAAGGTAACTACCTTTTTAACCTAGACCAATAGCAAGGAACGTAGAGTCCAAATAAAGACAAAGTTTGCTTAGAATTTCGTAGAGCACAAAAAGCTAAAGAAATAAAGTCTAACAACTTTTTGCTCTAATCCTAAAAAATTCAAATGGGACATTTATTGAGTCTAACAGATGGATTAATGGCTCTGGTTGTGCTAACACTTATCTGATCAACGGTGAAGATTCAAATCTACCCAACGGCTACATTATGATCCATGGCTATAAAAGGGAATCTTCATAAGTTAAGAAGCTGTTGGTTGATTTTGGAAAGCTATAACCTTCAGAAATTCGTTATTCAATCAGTGATCATAATCCCTCCAAGAACCAAACAATTAAATCAGTTTGTAAGAATTCTCAAGTCAAGTTATAAACTTGAAGAATTCAAAAACCAACCTTTGTAAACACAACCGTTGTGAAATCTCATACTTGGGTGAGTATTGAGGTTGGGGACTTAGCTTGAACTAGGAAAGGTTTGAGTGATATATAACTAAGAGAAAAGGACTTAGCCAAGCTAGGAGTTAGTTTGGTGGTATATCCTACTTTTAGAAGAAGAGCGATTCTATGGAGACAACTTGTAAAGGACTCAATCAAGCTACGTGTTAGCTGTAGTGATATATCCTACATCCGGAGGAGAAGAAAGCTCTAAAGACAACTGTAAAGGCTTGATTTCTACCCATGATAGAAATCTCACTAGTGGATTTAAGCTCGAAGGAGGAAACTCTGGGGAGTGGACGTAGGCGGGGCCAAACTATGATAAGATTACCTAGTTTGATTTCCTTTACTTTAAAGCTTTCACTTTAAGTGCACTTTATTTCATATTCCTATCATCCGGATTAACTAACTCCCAATCATTTCCAACACGCTAAATAAAGACTTTTTGAAATGTCTAATATTCCACAAAAAGGGTCATTCACCCCCGTAACCCTAATTGTACTAGCACAAGGGCCAACAAGTTGTATCAGAGCAAGTGCTCACAACTAGAGACTTAACAATCTCAAGCTAAAGGTCCAATTTGATTTTATAAATCAAAATGAGTTATCAAAATAAAAACTCATTGCTTCTCCTGGAGGGTATGTCGATAACCCGTCCCCCATTCTTCACCAGTGAACACTTCATGTTCTGGAAAAACCGAATGAAGAATTTCATTCAGGCACAAAGCATGCTAGCAATGATCGCTATTAAAGATGGCCCATATGTCCCTACCTATGAGGTTGAGGGTATAACCACTAGGAAACCCTCTAATCAATGGGATGACAGTGATTATAAAAATTTATGTGAAAATGAAAATGGTATTAACATGCTTCATTGTGCTTTTTAGTGCAGCTGAATTTAATAGTATCTTAGGCTACAAAACAGCTCAAGAATTCTAGCAAAAACTTGAAGTAACCTATGAAGGAAGCAACAAGGTTAAAGAAGCCCAAGATTGATCTCATCCAAGAAAAGCTGAAAAATTTCAAGATGGAACCAAAGGAGTCCATCAGCAGCATGAACACCAGATTTACCAATCTAGTAAATGAAATGAAAAGTCTACGAAAGGAGATCACTGAGGAAGAGATGGGAAAGAAGACTCTCCAAAGTCTCACCAAGGAATGGGATAAAAAGAAAACAACCATTAAGGAAGCTCATGATCTAAAATTCTATGGTTGTGATGAACTCATTGGAAACTTGTTGAATCAAGAGCTATCCTTGGAGAAGTACAATCAACAAGAAAAGAAGCCTGAAGAGAAGAACAAAGGAATTTTTCTAAAGGCAAACTCATCCGAATGAGACTTCTCTAAAATAAAAAAAATAGTCAAGGGACTCTCACCATAACAAGGAAGAAATATTTGTGTTAGCCAAACAACTTAAGAGATTCCTAAGGAAGGAGGAAGGACAGTCAAGGAGAAGCTCTAGAAGATTTGACTCCAAGAAAAGGAAAGAAAGCAGCTCTAGAGAGGATAAATAAAAAAGGATTTGGATGATAAGAAGGATCAAGAAAAAGAGATGGCTAGCTTTAAATGTGGAGAGAAAGAACGTTTTAAAGCAAAATGTACTAAGCTTAAGAAGGAAAAGAAGCACAAAAAGAAGGCAATGGTGGCTACATGGATCAATAGCAAGGAAAGCAGTAGTTCATCATCTTTAGAAGAAGAAGATACTGCCAACTGTGCATTTATGGCACTGACTGGGCCGGAGGCAGAACATTCTAGAAGAGGAACAACTTAGCAAATCATTGAGCAAACTAGAGTTTCAGAGTCTGAATCAATCAGTATTGAGGTATGCCTTAAGTCCACAGAAGATCAATAAACTTGGTATATTAATAGTGGATGCTCAAGGCACATGATTGGTGATGAAAAAGCCTTCATCACATTGACCCGGAAGAATAGTGGAAAAGTAACCTTTAGAGACAATAAAAATGGATAGATCATTAGGCATGGGACCATTGGATGTGAATTAAAGATAGAAGATGTCTCCCTAGTTGATGGACTGAAATTCAACCTACTCAGAAAGGTGATTTTTGATTCCAATGGTTGCTCAATCATTGATAGTAAGTCCAATCAACTTATTCTTCATGCATCTATAGTAAATAATGTTTATTCTATTAACATTAAAAATGATAAAAAATAATAATATCTACTTGGTGTCTAAAGAAGAGGAATCATGGCTATAGCACTAGAGGTTGGGGCATGTTGGGACTTGCTTTTAATAAGGATTAAATATGCACTGCATGTCAATTAGGAAAACAAACCAGAAAAAGTTTCCCTTTCATCACTTGTATACCTACCGGAAGAGTCCTTGAACTACTGCATATTGACCTTTTTGGTCCAATTAAACCCATGAGCCTAGGCTAAAAAGAATACACCATGGTTATTGTGGATGACTATTCTTGCTATACCTGGGTATCTTTGCTAGCTTGCAAGGAGCTTCCATTAAGCATTTCTCTAGAATATTCATTAGAAATGAAGTAGAATAAGGCATAAGCATTGCAAGCATCTAGAGTGATAATGGAGGGGATTTCAAAAATAAATAGTTTGCTGAATTCTTTGAATCCAAGGGCATTGAGCACAACTTTTCTGCTCCTCATACACCTCAACAAAATGGGCTATAGAAAGAATGAATAGAACTATAGTTGAAATGGCTAGAACAATGCTAAGTGAGAATATCCTTCCTAAATACTTTTGGGGAGAAGCTATTAATACTGCACGTAATATTTTAAATAGAGCTCTCATTAGATAGAACATGGATAAAACCCCATATGAAATCTGGAAGGGAAAGAAACCCAAAATTGGGTACTTTCAAGCCTTTGGATGTAAATGCTACATCCTAAATGATAGAGAGCAACTAGGAAAGTTTGATCCAAAATCTGATGAATTTATATTCCTTGGCTACTCAATACAAAACAAAGCCTGTAGAGTATTTAACAAAAGAACTCAAACTGTGGTAGAGTCAATACATGTATGTTTCGATGAGACTAACCCTACAGGAAGAAGAAATCAAAATTCAGATGAAATAGTACTAGAAGAAGAAAATGCTCCAGAAGCAGAACTAGTTCATATTTCGGATCTCTCCCAAGTGAAGAAATATAAGGAAGAAGATGAAGGAATTAATTTCAATGATGATCTATGACTAGTTAATCCTCAAAATGCTGAAATTAACTTCAATGATGAATAAGGACAAAATGAAGGAGTTAAAGCTGATGAAGAACAGGTTACACCACAATATAAAGATATTCAAAGAGAACTCCGGACTTACCGGAATTATCCAATAGAAGCTATTTTGGACAATGTCCAGAATCTAGTCAAAACTAGAGGACAACTCAACAGAATGATGAGTCATGCTGCATTTGTCTCACTCATTGAGCTAAAGAAGTTCCAAGATGCAGAAGGAGATGAGAGCTGGATGATGGCCATGCAAGAAGAACTAGATCAATTTACCATAAATGATGTTTGGGATCTAGTACCACTTCTAGAAGGAAAGTCAATAATTTACACAAAATGGGTAGTCTGGAACAAACTGGATGAATCTAGAGTAGTGTGAGAAATAAAGCAAGGTTGGTTGCTCAAGGCTACAACAAGCAAGAAGGCATAGACTTTGAAGAAACTTTTGCTCTAGTAGCAAGATTGGAAGTAATAAGGACCCTATGTGCTTTTGCATCTTATATAGGATTCACCCAGTTCCAAATGGATGTCAAGAGTGCCTTCCTAAATGGAGTTATTTAAGAAGAATTCTGTTAAGCAGCCACCAAGATTTGAAGACTAAAAACATCAGGAGAATGTGTACAAGCTAAAGAAAGTTCTCTATGGATTGAAGCAAGCTCTATGAGCTTGGTATGCGAGGCTCAGATCATTTTTCATATCCAAGGGATATATCAAAGGAAAAGCTGACACAACTCTTTTCATCAAGAAGAAAAAGGATGATGTCATTCTTGTCCAAATTTATGTGGATGATATAATCTTTGATGCAACTAATGAGAAAATGTGCAAAGAATTCAACACTCAAATGAAGAAGGAATTTGATATGTCAATAAAACTGTTCCCATTCTCCGATTTACACGCCATTAACTTCTCTCTTCAAAGTTAATGGCCACCTCATCAATACAGTCAAATTTAACCGCTTCTAGATTACTAAAATACCCTCACCTTCAAAACTCTATAAAAAGCCCTCAAAATCCACTGTCTTCTTCACGCGAGAAACTCATTACTGTGACTCTACAAAAATACCTTCAGAAACCCTAAATCCCTTCAAACTTCTTTCAAAAACTCAGAAGTGGCAAGAACAAAAAATAAGCAGCACTTCCCCCAAAGAATCAAGTACCAAAAGAAAACCTCAAGAATGAAGACTTTATCCCAGTGAAGTTCAAAAATGTAGATACCATCGTCCCCTCTGACTTTCTGGGTGATGAGTACTTATTTACAATAGAGCCATATACTCAACCACTTCTAAAAGACAAACATTTAGAAGTATTTCTCTAGATGAAGAACCTAACCTATCCTCTACTAGTGAAGGAGTTCTATGAAAATTATGAGTCATGACTACATTGATGCTCTCCGGACTACTGTCTAAGGGAAGGCAATCACCATATCTCCCCAATTTTTTATGACCCACTTTAACATGAAGAATAGTGAGGTAATATTAAGAAATAATGGTGATTAGCAAACTGTGAAGTATGACCCAAAAATGTGGTTGCCTGCAAGGTTCTTTGTTGATAAGTTCTCAACCCACTAGCCGGAGGTACCAAGGGTGTTGTAGTTTGTAATGGCCAAGCTAGTCCTAATCTAAAAATGATCCATCAATACAGCATCAGCATTTCAACATTGTGTTCTAAAACACTGGGTGGAGAGTAGGGAGCTCAATACTACTGTCTTTCTCATCCACTACATAAAGTAACACAAATACTCCTATAGAGGGCTGATCACCAAAATTCTCCTTGAGAATCAAATTGATCTGATCAGAGCAAAACAGGTTCAAGGGAAACCTATTTATGAGAAAACTTGCCAAAAGCTAACTTTTGATGAGGTATGGGATGAGGCTAAGGCCTTAGCACTAAAGGAAGAAAAGAAAGAGAGGAGTAAGGCCAAAAGGGTGGAGAACCAGTTGAAAAGGCTCAGGTAGTGAAGAAGGCAAGAACTACAAGGCCCAAAGATCAAAATAAGATTGACCTTGAAGTAGTTAAGGAAGAAGAAGAAGCTAAAGAAGTCAATGAGGATTTGCTAAGTCTTACTCAGATCCTCAACCATACACCAACTAAGCCAAGAAGGAGGCTTGTAAAGGCTATTGCTAAGGGAAGGAAGAAAGTAGTTCCAAAGGTAGTGCCAAAAGTTCACCCCTCCATTGGTGCTAGGAGAAAGAGAGGTGCTAAAAAGGCTCTAGAGGAGATAATAAAAGGGGATACTGCTTTAAAGAGTAGTAGTGAAGAGGAGGAACCTGCTCCCAAGAGAAATTGATCAAAAAGGGACCAACCCTCACTCAAGCCTTAAGGGAAAAGAAGGCTAAAACTACAGCACAACCTACGGCCAAGATCACCATAAAGGATCCAGCTCCCAAGCCTTCTAGAGTAGAAGTTATTATAGAGGTCCGAAGAGATGAGGAGAAGAATGTGGAGATTACTGCAAAAACTTTACATCCGGAGGATCTGGAATATAATGGGATAATGATTGCAATTTAGGAGAATCAAAAAATGATCAAGCCCATTCTCACAATAGAAGGGCCTAGAGGCTCTTCTAGAGCAAGTCCACTAGCTTCTCATCCAGTAGTACCTACTCCACCTATTCTTAGGCCCCAAATAGATATTGATCATGTTAGAGAAGAATATGGTGAGGAGGAGGTTAGAAGGCTAAACCTTAAGCCGCTCTAAACTGCTTTCTCGGAGTCACTTCTTATTTTAGAGAAGGCTGGTGAAGATAATAAGGAAGAGGAAGCTAAAAGTCTTGAAAAGGCAAAGGGAGAGGAAGCTCAAGTTGATATTAATAATCCCGCAGCTCCAACAACAGAGGAAGATTTATTAGTGGAAAACCAAGGCAACTTGGAAGCAACTGGATCTCTAGTTGCATCTAAGGTAGATGAGCCAATAGTTGTGCAAACATCAGACCAAATCCTTGGTTCTGATGGAGTAAAAGCATAAATGCTTGGATTTGATATGGGTTCCAATGAGGACGCTACTCTGGCAAACTCAAAGGGCAAGGTCACTCTGGAGGATTTGAAGGAACATGAGGATGATCAGAAGGAAGGAAGAGAAGAGGAAAAGAGGGATGATAATGATGATGATGATGAAGATGATCAGGCAAGGGATGATGATGAGGGACATCAAGTCCCAGCTATTTCCTAGTAAGCTCCCATAAATTGAAAGCAAGAGTTAGCTCTCAAATCAAACCCTCTACCAAGGAGGAGAAACTGAAAATGGCCTGGAGATTATTAGAGGTAGCTGCTGCTCAGGATAAATCGAGCAACAACTCAGATCTTGAGCCAATCCTCAAAGATATATGTGCTAGACTGGGAGAAATTGAGTCAACAACTCAAAATTTGTCAATTCCCCAGGAAATGAAGACAAAGTTGGAGGAGATCTAGAATAGGCTAACTTCTATTGAGGAGAAAATTTACAAATTTCCCAGTGTAAAATAGGTTACTGCAATTGCTCTCTCTAAGGTCACTCCAGTCTTGGAGAAGCTATCTCAAGGAGTTATTGAAGTTAAAAGGGTTGGTTCCAAAGCTGAAACCGAAGTTGATACTAGCAGTGCTACTATTTTGGGGCATGTCGCTTCTGCTTCCACAGACCTGAAAACTAAGCCAATAGAGTTTTTAGAGCAAAAGTTTGAAGATATGTTGAAGTCCATTCCAACTATTATCACTCAAGGCTCAAGTGAAATATCCTCTGGAGTCAATATTCTAACCACTAAGCAAACAACCATGAAAGAGCATCTCACAACCTTCCTCAAAGATGAATTGCTAACTCTCTTATCCAAAATTGCTGAAGACATGGTTGGGGAATTTCAAACTGGTCTCCATTATGTTGATAAGATTATTGGCAATTGGTAAGATATCTTTAACATTGAGCTCTGACATATAAATGAAAGCATCCACAATAGCACTAAGACCATTTTAGAGGAAATAAAACATCTCAACCTTGGCATGGGAAACCTAAGCCTCTTTGCTCCTTCAACTTCAACTTTAACCCCCTCTATCCCAAAGAGCCTGCTTCTTCCTTATATTCAACAAATTTTCCAACACATTATGACACTGGATTTATGGCTACAAGTGCTTACTCACACTGATCCGGGGCATATTCCCTTATTTTGAGAAAGAAGACCAAGATTATGCCTTAACCACGCACCCTATTCTCACCAAATCCTATTCTCAACTCTAAAAGCTACTTAAGCCACTCCATCTTGTATCCTTTATAGTGGATAGAATTATTGAGTGAAGGATCACAGGAAAAGAGGATTACATAATTCTGTCCGGAGCATGGGAGAAAAATAGAATTAACGAAGGTGCATTGAAATAGACCCTCCATCCGCTGAAAATAAAAAGGGGAAGAAAGAGCAGAAGGACACAAAGAAGGAAGCTGGTGTGAATGGTCGTGGTCGAAGATATGTGGATCTCCCTCGGTGCCTTGCGGTGGGGTCTACAGGGGGATAGTTGATTTAGGCGTGATAGAACCATTTAGTTCAAGTTTGCACATTTTAACCAATTTTAATGAATAAGAGAATCGAGACCCAAATCTCGATACAAATCATAGAGTTGCCACCCAATTTATCTACCTGGGAAAGAGTTTTGGTATAGTTCCCGTTGGGCAGGAGACTCATACCTTTTGGATCACAGATTCGGCTATCGAATGAGTCACTTATTTCTCATTTAGTTAATTCAAACTTACATTCGCCGCATAAAACTGTTTTCTTCTCATCATTTGAGGAATTATTACAAAATCCTATTTTTCTATTATCTTTCACACTCGATTTATGCATTCAAAAATTCATAATAAAGCACTAATAAATAAAGGGGAATAAAATTACAACTGGGGGAAAATGGGGGGATTGCAAGGGAACCTATACATTTGTTCTAAGTTATAAAATAAAAATAAATAAATTTGCTTGCATCCATAAAGATTAGCATAGTTTGCAACACATCATAAGTTAGCATTTTATTAAAGAAAATGTGATTATATTAGCATGGCGGTTTTGCGAACGATAGTGCCCGGGCGGCTTCTAGGATCGGAGAAAAATAACGGGTCTTCAATGTATTTTGTTGTGAAAACACAATTTAGATTTTGTGGGTTGATTTATTGGATTATTAGTGAAACTAATTGCATGACAAATGTTGATGTTGATTGATTTAATGGGTCAAAATAATGGGGATTCTACTTGGGATCCAGTACCTGTACGGGGTGAGGGATACCCATATGACTACTGATGGGACCCGTAAGGGTGTGGGGGACCCGTACTGGTCCGGTTTGGACCCAAATAGAACCTCATTTCAATTTAGAATAGAGAAGAGTTGTAGAAAAGTAGAAATGAAGGATAAAATTAACAAGATCTGAGTCTCTTTGAAATTCAGGAGCGTACCTTTGAAGCGATCCCTATGCCGAGAGAGAGTCTAGCTAAAGAAGATGATAAAATGATGGATTTTTAGGACTGTTTATGCAAGTATTTGTATGGACAGAACCTCCCCTAAGTCCTAATAAACGAAGTGAGGAATGAATAAAATGTGGACAAAACCTCAAAGAATGGGTTTTCTCCCTATTTTGTACCTCCTATAACTCAACTATACCCTTCTTATTACTTGAAAAACTGCTAGAAATCTATCTATATTGTCTAGTATGACTTTTTATCTTTTTCTCTCATCATCGTTTCATGAGAAGGATTGTTAAAATTCAGTGCTCATAGACTGCCCCTTGTGGGATCACTGTAGATATAGATCTGTATGATCTCACGATATGAGCGAGGGTTTAGGAATCATACCTGAGGTGGTGATATGGAAGAGTTCCTTTCTCGAGGTGAACTCCTTTCTTTGGTGTCCCTTTCCTAAGGCAGACAACCCTCCTTTGAATGATGTTGGTGTATCCCTTTCCTAAGGCGGATGACTGTTCCTCATATCCCTTTCTTAAGGTAGATTGACTTTCCTAAGGTCTCTTTCTTGAGGCGGACTGCTTTCCTTCGGTAGTGTATCCTTTTCCTAAGGCAGATGACTTTCTTGTGGATGATGTATCCCTTTCTTAACACGGATTGACTTTCCTTTATTATGTGTATCCCTTTCTTAAGGCGGATCGACTTTCCTTTGATCTGCATTTCTCTGGCGACTTCACTAGTGAAGGTGTGTGTATCCCTTTCTTAAGGTAGATCAACTTTCCTAACTAATGATGGTGTATCCCTTTCCTAAGGTGGATGTCTCTTCTTTACTGATGGTGTATTCTTTTCTTATGGTGGATGACTTTTCTGTTGATGGTGTATCCCTTTCTTAAGGCCGATGACTCTCCTATTGATGGTGCATCCCTTTCTTAAGGCGGATGACTCTCCTACTGATGGTGTATCCCTTTCTTAAGGTGAATAACTCTCATGCTGATGGTGTATCCCTTTCTTAAGGCGGATGAATCTCCTGCTCGGGATTTGAATAACCTATTTAAAAGATAATAGAAATGCTGAGTTTGTTACTATCTCAGATGACACATCTTGATTCTTTATTGACTTTGTGGTAAACAAAAGTTTTTGCCCCTTCAATCAAGAGTAAAGATGTGTGGATAGAGGTTGGCCCCTAAAAAACTATAAATTGAGTTTGAGAAATGTCAGTTTTGGCCCGATTGCTCAGGGATGGAACAGCCCTTGGAGGGTGCCTCTCGGGGGAATGCCTCTTAGGGGAGATGCCTCTTGATCGGTTCTATTGTTGGGGATGCCCTTAGGGTGAATTCCCTTAGGATGCTTAATGATAGGGCGATGCCCCTTGACTGATTTCATATTTGGAGGATTTTTTGCCTAGATGACTCGCCTGTTGGGAGATTCCCTTTGCTTCGGTGAACCTGCACTTGAAAAATTATTTATGTCAGTAATTGATATAAGACGGCTTACCTTGATTCTTGATTGACTTTGAATAAACACAATTTTTTTCTCCTTTAATCAAGGATCAAGATGAGCTAGGGGTTTTGCCCCTGAATTAATTGAAATATGGGCATGATTTGATCCGCCCTTGCTAGAGGAGGGTTTATTTTGCTAAAAAGCTGTTTTATCCCTGAAGATCAGGACTCGTATGGGTGGGGAAGACCCGTACAGGAGAGGTGTGGGCTTTGGGGGGACCCATATGGGTGCGTCGGGCAGTCCTTAAGAAATACAAACAGTCCCCTCTCCCCCCATTTTACGAAAATTCCTAATTCTCAATTTATGGTGGATTTCCTCCCAAAACCTTCAAAACAATGTATAAAAAGATCCCCGACACTAGTCGTTTCAACCTTGAGCACAAAGATTTGGCCCGGATTGGCATATCGGAGCTCCGGCAGTGCTTACTTTCTCTTGGTGTCAAATTCGCCAAGTTTAATAAACCTGCTAAAATTTGTGATAGTGGTAGCACGGTCGATCCCACAGGGAGTAATAAAACTTTGTAAAATTCTTTTGTTGAATAAAATGCTGAAAAGTCCAAAAGGGGATTTGGAGGTTTGTGATTTTGAGAAATAATAAAAAAAAATGCTAAAAAAATGTTAATAAAACAATTAATGGAAAACATTCAATCAAAGGTTCAATTTATATTCCCATTCTGACACTTGATCCTCGGTTCAAAGATTTTCTATATCGAATTTGCTAAACCGGTTATAGCTACCGAAGACACTTCTAAATAACCAATTTTCCTTTAATTGTAAACTAGCCAAGAGACACTCAATGACTAGTCCTAACTAAACTATAGTACTTCAAAAAAAGTTTCTTCAGTTTTAGCTTGGTAATTGCATTACGAATTAGGAAAACCCTATTCAAACCAATTTGTCAAAACGTTTGACTTATTTAGGCAAGATTGTTTATTCTTTAAGGATGAGATACCTTAACTTGATACTTTACGAATTGATAAGACAACTAAGGACCAAACCAATTTGTATATCATTATTGAATTCATCCAATCAAAACAAAGGGCCGTTTCTAAAATAATTAAATGAAATAAAATAACCTATAGGAACCGAAATAAACAAATAGCAAATCGTAAAGAAAGTTAAGAGCAATTAGACCTAACAAATGTGAAGAACCGGGAATAGAATTCACCTTTGATTGAATTGAAAACTCAGCTTGATATGAAAGAAGAACAAAAATAACATAAAAACTAAGCTATTGTTCATTCTCTATAAGTGAAATGGTACCTAAAAGCAAAGGCCTACTGCCATTTAAATAGAAAAAGAGAAAAACTATCTAATAGCTTCTACAAATCTCCCACTAATTGTAGTAATTATCCATGTTTATCCTTTCAAGGAGTGGATTGAGCTTGCCTCGTCAAAAAAATCCTAGCCCACTAAATCAGGTGCTGCAAAAGTAGAATGAATCAAGTCCAATTCAGAGAAAACACTTGTTGCCATGTCATCTAGTTGAAAAGATGAAATTATTGGCATTGTTGGTTATGTTGTGCCCATAATATGCGGTCACAACAGCCTTATAGATTTCTTTTAAATTATGTCATAAATGAGATTTGCTCCACTAAACAACATAATAAGTATTAAAGTTTAACTCTTCCACTTCTTAAGCTGCTCAAATTGATTGACACATATCCTTATCTCCTTTTTAAGCATTATCTTCCAAATCAACCATTTTCCTAACAAAATCATAAAATACCCACAAATAAATAGATATCTATAAAATAGTGGATAAATTAAGCACAAAAAATGTAAAATAATGCTTAAAATGCATATTAACAAATACGCATTTCGAGAGATGGATCCATTTCTTGGCTTCACTTCCTCTTCTGAAGTCCCCTTAGTGCCTTCTTCCACTACTCATCCCTCTGAACTTCTAGTAAGTGGATTCAAATTCCCAATTTTTGAATTTTTCCCATTTTCGAAATTCTTTGATTCGGTATGATTTTAGGGTGATTTATGGATTGAAATAGAGCCTAATGCATGTAACTTTAGTGTAGAGAAATTTTAGAATTAGTTAGATTAGGATTTGGTTAAGTTTGGATGAATTTTTGCTATTTTGGAATTTTGGCTATTGAGGGACTATTCGCAGGGGACCTATATGGGTGGGGAGGACCCGTAGGAGTCCTGTTTTTTATATGGGTAGAGTAACTGGACCCGTACGGGTGGGATGGACCCGTACGGGTCCTATTTTCTGGGACAGAACACTGGCATCTCTATTTTCTGCAACTTTTTTTTTGATTTTTGACTTGTTCACTGCATTGTAACCCTATTGTACTATTCTATTATCTCTACAGTTCCCTTTCAAGACCGTCAGAGCTCTGAGCTTCTTTCAAAAGTGGTACGAGGAGATACATTCCATGAGAGATATTGAGTTGTTGGCCTTCATTGATGCTTTAGGCTTCACTAACATTGTTCGGCCCATTCTTGTAGGCCTAAAGAGGCTTGCCCTACTGCCATTTTTGCTCTTACCAAGAGATGGTCGGAGACAATGCATACATTCCATTTTGCCATCAAGGAGGTCACTGTTACCCTCTCGGATATGTGTGCACTGACGGGGTTGGCTTGGGTGGAGAGATCATCCATTTTGACGTGTAAGCCGACCGTTGGCATTCATAGGCTAAGGTGAAGGACTACATAGAGCAACTCCTTAGGCTTCATCTTAGCGGGAAGGACAAGCTCATGTATGGGGATTTGCACACTTACTAGCGGGCATAACCGAGCCCAATTGCTCTAGGTAGGAGGGATCAAATATGTCAGGTCTTTCCTCTTAACCCTACTATCGACTATCTTCTTCCTTACCTATTCGAGCACCATCAAATTTGGGCTATTATCGGCTGTGGAGGATCTTACCATCATGCCTAGCAAGACCTGGTGTTGGGCTATCTTAGCTCAGATGTACTATAGCCTAGACGTTGGCGTTCGGGGTTAGTAGTCTAAGCTAAAGATCAGCCATTTATTCCTTCTGGTAAATTCTAAACATATCTTTATGGTTCCTACCTTGATTTAAACTGTTTGGTCACTAACTTTGGTTTCTTTCTGTAGATGTGTGCATTTGAGAACCACTTTATTCCTATACCTAGCCTATCTGGTCAGCCTAAGATGCCTCATATTATCTTGAGGTGGATGGGTCCTTGGTAGCAGAAGGCTGTGACCATATCTGAGTATCGGGAGTACATTCGCTAGATGAGCTCCGACTGGGTAATCTTTTTGAACCTAACCCTATACTTTCAATTCAACAAACTATTAGTAGTAAATCCTACTTACACAGTTAGGGTTCTTAGAATGCACTTTGGCTACATGAAGGTTTTTTGTGATCCCTAGACTTATCTAGTCATCCATAATGAAATTGAGGGGATACGACGGGGCATGGATGGCCGTTGGTTTATGCTGGAGTCACCACTCTCAATGGAGTGGTATTTTGGTGAGCGGGTTCATGATTTGTGGACTAGCTTAGTAGTGGAGAGGCCCATCCCTGCACCTATGCTTGAGGGGGTATATTGGCCGCATCTGATGCCTGAGATAGACTAGGTACTATATCTCTTATGTGAGGGGCCCATGTGTTATCGGTCGAGGGCTCCTATCGAGATTTCATCTGAGACTCACTCATTCAGTCGTGCCTGAGGATTCATCCTAGCTATCGGGTTCTTAAGTTTCATTACGGAGAGGACGACGATGATGATGATTGTGATGGACTCGAGGGTGATCCTGGGGGCACCTTCATTCGCCAGACTAAGGGTCTTCCTAGGCCTGCTGCCTCTTCTAATCGGGTAAACCTTTCGAATTGACCTTGTAAATTCCTACGCGCTTTTACTCTTGCTTGCATGAATTGTGGACCCAATATTTTACGAATCATGATGTAGTCTTTTGCATCTAAGAGGAAGCACACCGTTGTTGTTCTTACTCCCATCGAGCCAACCGATCCTAAGCCACCATCAAAGTGATCCAAAGTCATTAGGGGCTTCAGGGAGGACATTCTCCAGACCGATTTGGACTCCTCCTTTTCCCTCCTTGACCATTTGGCGAAGCGCGTTGTTCGTGGGATCAAGGAGTCAATCCATACCATCCGCTTCGCTCCTCCTACCATGACCCACATAAGGCTTTCTACATTTAGCATTCAATCCATGTCCTTGATGTATGTCTGGATTATTTTTCAAACTAATTTCGTTCGTCCTTTGAGGTATCCATGGTTGAGGTAGAGAAGATTGCTCGGGGGTTCTTCTCGATTTAGGATCTCATGCTGGCTCAAGACGCTCTCACTACGGTAACTTTCATTTTCCTACAAAGACTTAACAAACTATACATGCATGCTATGAAATTTATATATGTGTACTAATCTCTTGATTTTCATATAGACTCTACTAGCTATGGAGCATGATAGGTCAGCTCGGGACATGGAGACTATCGAGGGTTGGGCTGGCTTTATGGAGGAGCAGCTGAGTGTAGCCACCAGGGAGCTGGATAAGATCCCAGTGTTAGAGGCAGATCTGGAGTGGGCCAGGGGAGAGATGGCTTAGGCTAGGGCTGAGGTGGAGGTGTTGCTGGTGCAGCTTACCCACATAACTGAGTGTAGGTGGACACCTAAATCATCCTCTTTGTTAGAGGATCCTTTAGGCTATCGTATTGAGCCAGTGGTAAGCCAGGCTGTCAGAGCGAAGTAGGAGGTGGAGCAATAGTTTGAGATGACCGATGCTACTACTAGGACACATACTATCATGTTATTTCATAGTGGGAGAACAAAGTTCAATGGATCCTAGCTATGAGACACTGAGATCACAAATGATGTTTGACACAATGAGGGGAATACTAAACTAACATTTTTAGAATTGAGTTATAACTTTTACATAGGCCATTTAGTGTGAGATGACCTATCAAACATTTATTTTCAATTTTTTTGTCCTAATTTTTGCCTGAGTTATCCTTAGCGGCTCTACTCGACGGACTTTCTTTTTCTTTTCTTTGTCTTAACTTTTGCCCGAACCGCCCATTTGGTTTTTCGATCTAGTAGACTTTTTCTTTCTTTTTCTTTTATCTTAACTTTTGCCTAGATCGGCCTTTCAGGTTTTCATTCTAGTAGACTTTATCTTTCTTTTTCTTTCGTCTTAACTTTTGCCTGGATCACCATTTCGGGTTTTTTATCCAGCCGACGCTTCTGACCTTTACATAAACCTTATTTCTTTTGTGGCTTATCGGTATTTTTGTCTTTTGTTAGATAATATATGCGTAGTAAAGATAGCAACAAAGAGCACGAAATGTGGAGAAAAACTTATGTTCACTTATTTGTGATTATTTTACCTAAGGATATACATGCATTCATAAGACCAGAATTCTTAGCAAAATCATAACATGTTCATTTGATGAGATTAATTTGAGTACATAGGCAGCGGTAACAATTTCCAATGGTTAACCCATACTGCCTACTAGTCTTTTTACAGATTTTCTAGAAAAGCAACAGGCATTTTTCTCTCAATGCCCTAACTTTTGCCTAAGCCGCCCTTTTCGGGTTTTCAGCTTAGTGGGCATTATTTGCATTGGGGTACCCTAACTTTTTCCTGACCGATTTGTGGAATACCGATCAATGGGTTGCACCATAATTATTGCCCAAGTAGTAGAGGACCCCTCGTCGGGGTGATTTATTCTTTATTTCTTTTGTTCTCTGCTACTTTTTGTAATTTATTTCTTTTTACCTAAACATGATAACGCTTAAGCCTATCTTGATTCACTGGGTTCATGAACTCATTTCCATCCATATCCATGAGCTTGATTCCTGCTTTTCCCAGGACCTTCTTAATCACAAGTGGCCCTTCCCAATTAGGCCTGAACTTTCCCCTAGCATCTATGTTGACTTAGCATATTTTCTTGAGAACCAGATCTCTCGCCTTGAGAGGTTGCTTTGGGTATCTAACTCTATTATTTTAGGCTCGACAATGCACTATTGGTACATCTGTAGGTGGTCAAGTGCCTTTAGTCGCCTCTCATCTATCGCGTTCAATTGCTCATACCTAGCCTTTGCCCAATCTTACTCTTTCAACTAAGCTTCGAGTGCCACTCATAAAGATCTTACTTTGGCCTCAACAGGCAAAATGGCTTCCATTCTATATACCAGAGAGAAAGTTGTCGGGTCTATGGGTGTTCTTATAGTGGTTCTGTACCCCTAAACTGTGAATCAAAGTTTATCGGCCCAATCTCTACAGGTAGCCACTATCTTAGATAGAATTCTCTTGATTGACTTGTTAGCAACTTTGACTACCCATTGGCCTATGGTCTGTATAGAGAAGATTAATGGTGCTTGATGTTGAACTTTTCTAATAATTCCATTGTAGCTCCTTAAAACTTTACCCCATTATCAGAAACCACATAATACGGGATCCTGTATCGGGCAGAAATATGCCTCTTTATGAACTTGGCCATCTTCTTAGCGGTGATACTGGTGTAGGATTCAGCCTTAACCCATTTTGAAAAATAGTCAACTGTGACTATGATGAATCAGTGTTCGTTGGTTGATGATGGTCAAATTTCACCAATTATATCTATCCCCCACGCCGACAGGGGCCAAGGAGTAGCCAAATTGTGAAGCTCGATTAGGGGTATTATTGTATATCCCCATGAATATAGCATTCATGACATTTTCTAACCTTATTGATGTAGTCGGCATTCATCGTGGTCCAAAAGTATCCCATTCTCTGAATCTTCCTACCCAAAGCCATTCCATTCATGTGCGGGCCATAATCCCCTGCGTGGACCTGGGTCATTACCTTTCTGCATCTTCCTCTGTCAAAATTTTGAAGAGATCTTCATCTATTAGTCTAAATTGTGTTGCTAATCTCTTGAGAGTCACGTGATCTGAACTCGACGATCCTTCAAAGCATCTTTCATCTCTTAAGAACTTCTTAATATCGTCATACCAACAAGCCTTTTGCTCTTTAACAGTCATAACTCAAAATTCTCATGAAATGGGGCACAATAGGTTTCCATTACCAATGGGCGAATGGGTTGGGTTTCCTCTCCCTCTCACATAGATGCCAAAGTAGCTAGTGAATCGGCCATATGATTCTGATCACTTGGTACATGTTGAAAGAAGCATTGACTGAATTGTATTTCCTTATTCCAAACTACATCTACATATGGCCTGAGTGATTCTTCTTTAATTTCCACTCCCTAACCACTTATTTTATCATTAGCGCAGAATCACTAATCACCTTCGCTTCTTTTGCCCCTACTTTCAGTAGAGCGTCAAGAACAAAGAGACAAGCTTTATATTTAGCTCCATTATTAGTGACTAGGAACTCTAAGCATTTACTTAATGGGATAACCTCGCCTTGGGGCGTAATGATGATCACCCCAAGACCAGTACCCCTTAGATTCACAGCCCCATCTAAGTACATAATCCATTTGGCCTTCTGCACTTCCACTACTGCTAACTATTCATCAAGAAACTCCAGATTCTCTACATAATCAAATTCTATAGGTTAGCTTGCCAGGAATTTAGCCACTAATCTCCCCTTGATTACTTTCTTTGTGACATACTCAATATCAAACTCAAACAACAAAAGAAGCCAATGAGAGAGTTTCCCTGCCAAGGTGGGGAATTGTAAAGATACTTCATTAGGTCTACCTCGGTAACCGCTTGAATTTTGGAAGACTAGAAGTAATGGCTCAACTTTTTGGTCAACTATACGATTGAAGTTCACATCTTCTCTACGATTGTGTATCGCGTCTCATATTCTAATAACTTCTTACTCAAGTAGTAGATGGCATGTTAGCTCTTATCATCTTGTTCTTAAACTAATATCACACCCACAGATGACTCCTTTATGGCCAAATTAAGAATCAGTGGCTTATCGGACATTGGAGGGTTCAAAACTAAGGGACTCATGAGGTAAGCCTTTATCTTATTGAATCCTACCTGGCACTTCTTAGCCCACTATATCGGCTGCTTCTTTCTCAACAACTTAAAGATTGGCTTACAAACTATTGTTAGCTTGGTAATGAATTGAATCACATATTGAAGCGATCAAAGAAATGACCTGACTTCCCTTTCGATTTTAGGAATTGGAATTTCTGGAATAGCTCTGACCTTGTCGAGATCAAACACAATTCCCCTTTGACTGACGATATGACCCAAGAGTCTCCCTGATGTAACTCCAAATATGCACTTTTTTATGTTCAAACGGAGGTTGTATTTCTCAATTATTGTTAAGAACCTATCCAGGATCTTAGGATGTTCTTCCCTTATGTTAGACTTCACTAGCATGTCATCTATATAAACCTCAACCTCTTTATGGATCATGTTATATAATAAAGTAGTCACAGCTCTTTGATAAGTTGATCCTGCATTCTTAACCCCAAAAGGCATTACCTTATAACAGTATACTCCCCATTCTGTAATGAAAGTTGTCTTGGCCTTGTCGATAATGTCCATTAGGATTTTATTGTACCCAGAGAAACTATCTAAGAATAAGTACATCACGGCTCTGGCGGCATTGTCTATTAGTACATCGATATGTGGCAGTGGGAAATCATCCTTCGGAGATGCCTTATTCAAGTCCCTAAATTTGACACACATCCTAAATTTTCCATCCTTTTTAGGGACTGGGACAACATTGGCCAACCATGTTGGATACTCGATTACCTAAATGAATTTAAACTCTAGTAACCCAACAACTTCGTCTTTGATCTTGTCAGCCCATTATGGGCATAACCTCCTCAATTTTTGCTTTACTAGTTTACACTTGGGGTCGGTGGGGATACGATGTTCGACGATTTCTCGGTCTACCCTAGGCATGTCTTCATATGACTAAGCAAAAGCATTAACATGTTTTCTAAGCACTTTTATCATATCTCTTTTTTCAGTAGGGGTCAAGTCATTGGATATTGTTTCCATTTTGGATTTTCTGTAGTACCCAAATTATTATCATGCAATGAAATGTCATAAATGCTAAAAATGTTATGTGTGTGGTCCAATGAATGCATGGTATCGTTAGGCAAAGCATCAAATGAGTAAGAAAAATAATTATTATTATCATTAGGGTTCCCAAAGGCTACATCGTTTTCATTATATATAACTGCATTGTCATCCTCCACAGGCGGAGGGTCTTCATTCATCAGGATATGAGTCAAGTCATGGTCTAGATCTTTCTATTATTCTTCGGTCAACACATCATCCATAATGCCTCTGGTGGCCTGGGGTAGGTTTCTCAAAGCTACTTGAACGGGCCTCTTCTTCTTATCCCCTAAGCAAAGGATGGTGTGCATTGAAGTAGTGAGAGTACTGATGGCTTTGTCCAGTTTGATCTTTGATGAGTCATTGGCTTCCATCTTCTTTGAGCATCTTTCCACTTCTGTGACTGCTTTATAACATTCAAGAATGGTTTTGTGTGCCTCCATAAATGCTATCTTGCAAAGTTAAGGATGTAACCCAGGGATGAATCGGTCGGCCAGCTCCTTCTCATAAGGTCTTCTTTTGAGAGTTATCAGAACAGTCAACCACCTTTAGAAATAATCGTGGATGGGTTCCCCATTCCATTATTTGATACCCATCAAATCCATTGACGGCTCTTCCCTGACCTTTTTGATTTTTAAAATGTGTATCCATACCTCGTCTTCCTCTAATCCTGAGTTGATCATGGCTACTTCCTCCCCTCTCATTCTAAGTTCACAAATTTTCCTTTTGTCAATTAGTATAGTGACAGCTTTGAGGAGATCTTCACATACTTTCATCAGGTGACTAGGGTGTTGGTCCCTGTAAGAGTATTTATAAGGGTAAAAGGGGGTCAATGGCCCTTTTTTATGGGATTTACAGACTTAGAAAAGTCTTAGTGTAGCGTGTTTGAGTATGATCCGGAAGATGGATTCGGATGATGCAAATATGACAATAATATGCAATAAGGAAAAACAGAAAGGAAAGCAAACACAAGTATTTTATACTATTTTGGCCCCGCCTACAACCAGTCCCCGGAGTTTCCTTCCTCTGAGCTTATCCACTAGTGGATTCCTTTCCAACTGATAGGAATCAAGCCTTACAAATTTGTCTCCGGATGGTAACCCCTTCCGAAAGTAGGATATACCACTAGAAACACTAACTTCTAACTGAGTCCTCTTGCCTTTAGTAGGATATACCGCTTAGCCTTCTACCTTGAATCTAAGCTGAGTCCTATAGGGAGATCTTTACTCAAAGCACCTACTTCAAGCTATTTCCCCAATCTCTCAACTCACTCAAGTTGGAGATCCTTATTCTTTGGTTTTTAATAGAGGGTTGGTTTTTAGATTTCCTCAAGTTCATAGTGTCACTTGGGAGTCCTTACAAACTGATTTTGAATCAAGGGTTCTTGGAGGGATTGTATCAACTGATTGAATGAGTATTGCTTTATCACTTACTTTTATAAATCAACCAGTTGACCTGCTCATTTGGTGAAGAGCTTCTTTTATAGGCTTTGATCATAAATGTAGCCGTTTGAAGTTAGTAAACTTTCATTTAATCTTTACTCTTGATCAGGTCAATATGGAGCTTTCGGATCTGTTGATCAATCCATTAGATTGCATTTTGATCCGTTTGAAATCTTAGGATTGAGGCTGGAAAGTTGTCAATGATTGTTTTGCTTGTCATTTTGTGATGCACCAACTTTCATACCATTTGCTCTATGATGTGTGCTCCACGCTCGTCTTTATTGGTCTTGGAGAAAAGGGTAGTTAGCTTTTCTCTATCCGGTGTTAGACCCTTTTGACTTTTCTTTAAAATGTGCAAGCTGTCATTTTTTCTTTGTCTTGGGGAAAGGATCTTTGACTTCCATAGACCAAAAAGGGTAAAGGGAAAAGTATATTTGAAAACTTTCCCTATATTTGAAATATAGGTCTTCCGGATGTCTTTTAGACCTATATGCTCCGAATTTATCTTCTGGAGATGGCTTTAATCAGTTCTTCCGGATGCTGGTCTTAAAGGAAAAAAATTTATTTCCTTTCCAAACTTTATCCGGATGATTTCCTCTAGTGCTTAGGTTTCTAAGTTGTTCAATGGATGATTTATTTCTTGATCTTTCTCCTGATTCTTCCATTTGGATTTGGGAGAACTTCATACATTATTTTTGTTTCTTTCAAACTTGATTCGGATTTGTTTTTAACTTTTTTATCCGGATCATTATTTCCCAACATAGGGCTGATATGGTAAACATAGAAATTTCCTCTCTCTTTAGTCTTGGTGGAATATAGGGTTTGAGGTGATTGATCAATCCGTATTTCTTCAACCTCTTGAAAATCTTCACGAGAGGGGTTCCCTAAGGAGAAATATCATCAATAGTAGAAGGATGAATTCTCTACCATAGGGTAAACCCATGAAATAAGGGAGGGTTGTGCCCTTTGGCATAACCACAAAGTCGGGGAACTGACTCGTGTCTTTGTTGCGGTAAACTTGTGAAATGGCCTCTTGACGGAACAAGTGAGACCCACTACTAGCTATGAGGAGTGTTAGGTTTGTTGGCTGAATAGACTGACTGAATTAAGCCATAAGGTAAACTGATATGGGGACTAGATGAAGTTGCTAATTCTTGACTTGAACTGAACTGGTAACCAAAAGATTAATACATGCATGGGATGATGTATGCATGCTCAATTTACAACAATGCATGGTAAGGTTAATTACAAGGTACCTAGAGGGTAAAATTCTATAGATTTTGATAAGAATGGTGTAAGGACGTAAAGGAAGTTGATTTAGTAGGTTCTCACTGCATCAAGCCTCTTTTAGAGGGAGATGACAATGAGTGCTCCACCCACTAGGATGTCCCCAATTTGTAGGTCGCATGGGTTACACCTTCATAAGTTTCACACAAAAATAAGGCACCCTAACCTATCGCTAGAAGAAGAGTGCATTTAATTCTAGAGAGAAGGAGGTGAGAAGATAGAGTGTAATAATTTTCCCAACTGATGAAAAAGAAAATGGGTTGAATTAAGTAAATGATTATCAGTGCTCATCTTAATCTTTTAAACTTTTCAAAAACAAACCAAAACTTTGCAAGTTAAAAGATTATTTCCCCAGCAGAGTTACCACTGTGAATGGCCATGGTCAAATATATGTGGATCTCCCTTAGCGCCTTGCGATGGGGTCCACTGGGGGTGAGTTGAGTTAGGCGTGATAGAACCATTTTTTTCAATTTTGCACATTTTAACCAATTTTAATAAATTAGAGAATTGAGACCCAAATCTCGATATAAATTATAGAGTCGCCACCCAAGTTGACTACTTGGGAAAGAGGTTTGGTATGGTTCCCATTAGGTAGGAGACTCATACCTTTTGGATCAGAGATTCGGGTATCGGATGAGTCAGTTATTTCTCATTTAGTTAATTCACAATTACATACGTCGTGTAAAACCATTTTCTTCTCATCATTTGGGCAATTATTACAGAAATCCTATTTTTCTATGCTCTTTCACACTCGATTCATGCGTTCAATAATTCATAATAAAGCACAAATAAATAAAGGGGAATAAAATTACAACTGGGGGAAAATGGGGAAATTGCAATAAAGTTATAAAACAAAAATAAATAAATTCGCCTACATCCATAAAGACTAGCACAGTTTACAACACATCATAAGTTAGCATTTTGTTAGAGAAAATGTGATTATGTTAGCGTAGTGGTTTTGCGATCAATAGTGCTCGGGCAGCTTCTAGGATCGGAGAAAAATAACGAGTCTTCAACATATTTTGTTGTGAAAACACATTTTAGCTTTTCATGGGTTGATTTATCGGATTATTAGTTCAAATGATCGCATGGAAAATGGTGATGTTGTTTGATTTTACATATTAGAAGAGAAATAGGGATTCTTCTTGGGAGCCAGTACATGTACGGGTGAGGGACACCCATATGGCTACTGGTGGGACATGTACGGGTGTGGGGGAACCGTACTGGTCTTGTTTGGACCCAAATGGAACCTCATTTCAATTTAGAACAGATAAGATTTGTAGAAAAGTAGAAATGAAGGATAAAATTAATAAGATGTGAGTCTCTATGAAACTCACGAGCGTACCTTTACGTCATTAATAAACTTTCAAGCAATCTCTATCCAAGAGAGAGTCTAGCCAAAGTAGATGATAAAATGATGGATTTTTAGGACTGTTTAGGTGAGTATTTTTGTGGATAGAACCTCCCCCAAATCCTAATAAATGAAGTTAGGAATGAATAAAATGTGGACAAAACCTCAAAGAATGAGTTTTCTCCCTTTTTTATACATCTTATACCTCAACTATACCCTTCTTATTACTTGAAAAATTGCTGGTAATCTGTCTATATTGTCTAGCAAGACTTTTTATCTTTTGCTCTCATCATCGTTTTGTGAGAAGAACCATTAAAATCCATTGCTCACAGTTGGCAAGGGAAAAAAGAAGAAGTAGTTTAGCATAGCTAGCATTTTTTTAAGCCAAATGTAATAGTATAGCTAGCTAGCAATATTTTTTTGTATTCTTTTGTATCTTCTGTAATCAAACTTCATTGATGTTAACATTTGTTAACAGTAGAAGTAATATATAGTGAAAAACAATTATTAAAAAATGCTTTTAAGTACAACCATCAGTTGTACTAGAAAAAACTTAGAAGATAATATGCAAAAATCTTGGGGGAGCTAGGATGCTAAAATTATGGGGGAGAAATTTGCAATTGACTAAGTATAAAAAATCATACTTAGCTCATGTTTCCTATTAAAGATACTTATGTCCTTAGGTTTTTGTTTCCATTAAAATGGGGGAGATTGTTGGAAAACAATGATCCAGAAGACAATTCCTAAAGATGCGTCCGAAGAAGGTTTTGAAGAAAACAACTGCTATGTCCAAGAAGAATGCATTTGATTAAAGTCTAGAAGAAACAAATCCATAAGCCCAAGAAGACAGCATCCGGAGAAGATCACATTTGGAAGATCATCTAGCAAAACTACAGTCTGAAGACATCCAAAAGATGAATTTCACAAGACAAAGGGAAATATTTGAAATCACTTTTCTCTCCAATTTGGTCTGAAGTCAAACTTGCCTTTTTGCCTTGGAGAATGAAAAAGAGACAGCTTGCATGAATTCAGCAAAGGACAAAAAGGACTAACACAGAGAGATAAAAAGGTAACCACATTTTTAACCTAGACCAATAGCAAGGCGCATTGAGTCCAAACAAAGATAAAGTTTGTATAGAATTTCGCAGAGCACAAAAAAGCGAAAGAAACAAAGTCTAAAAAATTTGTTGCTCCAATCCTAACAAATTCAAATGGGACATTTATTAGGTCTAACGGACAGATCAATGGCTTGAATTGTGCCAACAATTATCTAATCAACGGTGAAGATTTAAATCTACCCAAAGGCTACATTTGTGATCCATGCATATAAAAGGGAAGCTTCATAAGTTGAGAAGATGCTGGTTGAATTGAGAAAGCTATAACCTTGAGAAACTTGATATTCAATCAGTCATCATAATTCCTCCAAGAACCAAACATTTAAAATCAGTTTGTAAGAATTCTCAATTGAAGTTATAAACTTGAAGAATTCAAAACCTAACCTTTTATAAACTTAATTGTTGTAAAATCTCATACTTGGGTGAGTACTGAGATTGGGGACTCAGCTTGAAATTGGAGAGGTTTGAGTGGTATATCCCTAAGAGAAAAGGACTTAGCCAAGCTAGGAGTTAGTTTGGTGGTATATCCTACTTCCGGAAGAAGAGCGATTCTACGAAGATAACTTGGAAAGGTCTCCGCCAAGCTAGGTATTAGTTGTGGTGGTATATACTAAATCTGGAGGAGAAGAAATCTCCAGAGACAACTATAAAGACTTGATTTCTGCCCGTGAAAGAAATCTCACTAGTAGATTTAAGCTCGGAGGAGGAAACTACGGGGACTGGATGTAGGCGTAGCTGAACTAGGATAAAATTACCATGTTTGATTTCCTTTAGTTTGAAGAATTTACTTTAAGTGCACTTTATTTCATATTTGCATCATCCAGATTAACTAACTCTGGATCATTTCAAACACGCTACGCAAAGACTTTTTGAAAAGGCTAATATTTCGCAAAAAGACCATTCACCCCCTCTGACCCTAATTATACTAGCATAGGTATCAATACACACTAGTCCAACCAGTAAAAAATTGGTCCAACCAATTAAAATGGTCTAACAATTTATTTATCTTCTAGATTAGACCTAGTCTAATAGTTCTTTACATGGCTCGGTCGTAACTCAAAGTGTGTGACCTTATAGGATCCCATAATATTGAGCAATTAAAGTTTGACCTAGCTCAAGTTCCTTTTCCAAAATTTGACTAGCTCGGAGCTCCAGACCATTGTGGACTTCGATAAGTTTGATCGGTCATATTGGCTCTCTAGCATAGGCCATATTACCCCCCAATATTCAGAACGTCAAGTGCATGTGACTTAATCCCAGTTTTGCAATAGTATCAATACAATTCACTCCTTCTATCAACTATTAAGTACCATCTGGTTTCTTAGACTTGGTTTAAGTGTCAATCCTCTAGTAGCCTTAGAGGCTACCCTAGTAGTTTATTCTTGCTACCAAAGTACACTAGTCAAACATATTAATGTTTTGACTAGGATCCCATCCTATTAACCCATACTGTATAGAGGTTTATGAGTCTATCACTTCTAACAAGTGCCCAATGAACAACTCCCTTATATTGCTATAATGGAGTGATAAATTCCATCTTGACTACTTAGCTTACCAACGGATAGACATCAACTATACCTGTAATCATCTGTATCACCTAGTCTATAGGATGCTAACATATGATCCAAAATATAGCAACACCTAAACAAGGTAACTAGTATCTCAAGTATGAGGATATTCGTATTGCTATTGCAATAAGACATAATACCAACATATAATATAGATTACCGAGTGTTGTCTTATAGCGGTCACCAATGTATTTCCCTAAATACATTTATGTGTTAACCCAAGGTAGCACCCTCTAGCATTGGAGATGTGCTACTTGAATCAGATTCAAGAGGTATGATGACACATGCTAGTCTATCCGTATTCATCAATGTCCAGTCTTGATGATACTATAGCTAGGGATATTTAGACAAATCATAATTGCACATGAACCAGTTCTCACCTTACATAGTCCTACTATGCCCTTTTAGTCCGGGCTATGAATTTGTCAAGGACTTTTGCAAATAAATCAATGAATATATTCTTAACTAGTCATAATATATTTTCACAATCATCGATGTAATAAAAGAAATGCCTTTATAAGTTGTTCGTACAAATTTAACTAACTAAGATATATCACCCTAATTACTCTAGGGCATACATCATATCTAACAAGTTGGACTTTTGAAAAACATGTTACCAACTTGGATGGAGAATCTGGGGTCTATGGTAATGATTATTGCCATATATGTTGTCTCTACAAAGAGAGTTGAGCACTCAACCAAGCTTCTCCAAACTCAACAGAAAGAATACAAAAGAGATATGAGAAGGCTAGAAAATCAATAGGCTGACATTATAAAAACTTTCATGGAAAATCTTGAGTATAAGGTAGCTTTGCTAAGAAAAGAGATCAAAGGTGGTTCACTTAATGTCATTGAAACCATTAATTACGGTTTCAAACAAAAAAAGCTTGTGAGACGGACACAAAGAATAATTTTCAGCGACTTGCAAGAGAATTCAAGCTCTCCAAGACTCCAAAAGAGGTTGGGAAATCTCTACATATACTCAAGCAGGATCTAGGCACGAGCTACCTCAAAGAAAAACTATTCTAAAGTAAAAAACAGAGAAACTTGCCAGAAAGCTAGAGAAGAGCTAATTGAAGTAGCATCTGACACACATTCATGCAAGGAAAAGGCCATAGCAAAGTTAGAAGAGTGCTTACAGGCAAGCATTCAAGGAATTGAAGAGAAAATGAAGCTTCTATCAATGAAGTCAGAACCTAGACTCATTGCTCCCCTTCAAGACCTTTACAATCACCTAACAGACAACATCATCCTACGATAACAAGGGATCTATACTATTTATAAATGTCTGAAAAATGAAATCAAGGGGAAAGCAGAAAGCACATTTAAATAGTTATTCCTTCAAGAAATCCGGAGTCTGAGGTATACAAGACCTACACAAACTTCATTAAAGGAGCGCCTGACATTGTAATAAAGCATTGCATCCTAAAGAAGCACAGGTTGCCAGCCTTTGACAAGCATAAAAAAAACTGGGAGAAGAGCATGATTAGTATCTCTCATACCCCTATGCTTATGGACAAACCTTTTAATGATATCAAATAGGGGGAGAAGAGCGCTAGCGTAGTATCAAAGAGAAAAACCTTAGAGGCATTCCTAGCCCCTCAAGAAGACAAAGATTACAAGCGCCAGAAGAAGTAGTAGCTAGTCTTAGATTAGCTAACTATTTGTAATAGTTATAGATCTTTAATGTACTTATACCTTGATGATGAGTTAACTTGTTATTGACTCTAAAATGAGTAAAAAGATCTTATTTCTTCTTAGTACAATCTCTAATTATACTTTTAAATATCGGCATGATTTATGGGGGAGATAACAAAGAACTGATATATTAAATGTCAAGTTTAACTTTTATCTTTACAAGTTTTGTTATCATTAAAATAGGGGAGATTGTTGAATCTAGCTTAGAAGAAGCACTCCTCAGAATCTAGTAGATTCAAGATAAGAGCTTTAAAGCTAACAAAAGCGTTGGATCTAGCTCAACAAGAAGAGCACCCCAGACTCTTGAAAATCCAAGAAGCATTGTATGAGGTGTCGATGACGTGTGGGTCTCCCTTAGTGCCTATGTGAGAGGTAGGGCCCACTGGGCATTTGGTTGGATTTAGGCGTGACAAAACATTTTTGATTAAAGTTTGCACAATAAGCCAATTTTAATGAATAAAAGAATCGAGGCCTAAATCCCAATAAAATTGATAGAGTCGCCACCCAAGTTGTCTACTTGGGAAAGAGTTTTGGTACGGTTTCCTTTAGACGAGAGACTCATACCTATTAGATCAGAGATTTGGGTATCAGATGTGTCACTTATTTCTCATTCAGTTGATTCAAAATTACATTCACTGCGTAAAACTAATTTAGTTTTCATCATTTAGGGAATTATCACAAAAATCCTATTTCTACACTCTTTCACACTCGTTAAATGGGTTTACATATTACAATAAAGCACAAGCAATAAATGGGGGTATAAAAATTACAATCGGGGGAAAAATGGGGGAAATTGCAAAGAGAACCTATACATTTGTTCTAAGTTATAAAATAAAATGAAAATAAATTCCCCTGTATCCACAAAAGCTAGCACAATTTATAGCACACCTTAAATTAGCACTTTAATGTATTTTATTACAAAAACACGATTTAGCTATTGTAGATTGATTTACAGGATTATTAGTGAAAATGATCACTTGACAAATGGTGAGTTAGATTGATTTTAACTGATTGCGAAAATGAGTTCGGGGTTCTATTTGGGGGCTGGTACCCATACAAGTCAGGGGTACCCGTATGGGTACTAGGGAGGATCGGTACGGGTATGGGGTACCTATATGGGTCTTGTCTAGTCCCAGGCAGAAACTTGGATCAGATAAGTTATAGATTACAGATCAGAAGATTGGTGGCAGAAAAGTAAAATAAAAAGGGATTTCCTTCTGTATGAGTATGGTGCACCAAATTGATATCCTTAAGGATATATGGTGCTAATAAGGCTCATACGGGTGAGGACCAGACCCAAAATAAGAAATGAAAGCAACAGATATAATAGAAGCAACAAGCAATAATAATAACAAAATAACAGAGATGTGAGTCTCTTTGAAACTCAGGAGCATTACCTTTTCATTGCGAATCCACTTTGAGGTGATCCCTTTACTGTTGAGAGAGCTCGATCAAAGTAGATGGAATAGGAATATTTAGGTCAGTGTTTATGCGGACAGAATCTCCCCTAAACCCTAATAAAAGAAGCTAGGAATGAATAAAATGTGGACAAAACCTCAAAGGAAGGATTTTCTCCCTATTTTATAGATCATATACCCCCACTATACCTTTCCTATACCTATAGAAATTGCTAGAGTTTTAGTATAATTTTCATATGAAATACGTGTTGTGTAAAATGTGAGGGGAAGACCCCTTTTTATATGGGAGAGGAGGTCTGAACACAGTAAATCACGTTTAAAACCTGCCTTTTCCTGAAAATGGTAAGAGACTACTTCTGAAAAAGCCTAAATAGGAAACAACCATACCCATATGGGTATAGAAGGTAGTCATCTGTACGGGTTTGGGAGTGGATGCAGCGCCCGTATGGGTACCTAAGGTCAGTCTAGGTCTCCATGTTCTGGCCAAACTCAACTTTGCAGTAGTAGGAACACCTCAGATGGACAACACCTAAAATACATTACATCATATAGCTCTCATCATAGTTTTATGAGAAGAATCATTAAAATTTTATGCTCACAGACTACCCCACATGGGATCATTGCAGATATGGATCTGTATGATATTACGATATGAGCGATTTAGAAATCATACCTGAGGTGATGACATGGTTTAGTTCCTTTGAGGCAAACTCCTTTCCTTTATTGAGGCATACCCCTCATAACTCTTGTAGGGATGGTATGTGTATCCTTTTCTTGAGGCAGATGACTTTCATTTTGCTACCGTGCATATCCTTAATGACTATGCTTGGGGGAAGGTGTGTATCCCTTTCTTAAGGCGGATCAACTCTCTTGACTGACTTTGATGCATCCCTTTCTTAAGGTGGATCGACTCTCCTAATTGATCATAATGTATCCCTTTCTTAAGGCAGATGACTTCTCCTCATATCCCTTTCCTAAGGCTGATTGACTCTCCTCACTGAAGATGATGTATCCCTTTCCTATAGCGGATGACTCTTCTGGCAATGCGTATACCTTTCCTTAGGTGAATGACTTTCCTGACCAATGTATCCCTTTCTTAAGGCAGATGACTTCTCCTTGTATCCCCTTCCTAAGGCAGATCGACTTTCCTGTTGGAGAATTTTGAATGACCTGAAAAAGAACAATAATCAAGCACTGAATCAGTTGTTGTCTAAGTAGAAACATCTTTATTCTTAATTGACTTTTGTGGAAAAAAATATTTTTACCCCTTCAAATAAGAAAATAGAAGTATGGATGAGATAGATAAAAAAATCATGTGCGGGAAACGCCAGGCTCGGCCCGTTCGCCGCTTATTTTGCTGCTAGGGAATACCCCTAGGGTGAGCACCCCTAGCTCAATTGGTGGATGCTCCTAGAACAATGAGGGGTTACCTCTGGATCTGATCCCATTACTAGAAAGTGGGGGATGCCCTAGGATTTGATTCCACTACTGGGAAGTGGGGGGATGCCCTTGGCTTTGATTCCGCTACTAGGAAGCGATGGATGCCTCTGGATCTGATTCTACTGCTGGGAAGTGAGGGGATGCCCCTGGATAATTTTGCTAATGGGAAGTGGGGGGATGCCCTTGCATAATTCTGCTACTGGAAAGTGGAGGGATGCCCCTAATTAACCAAAAAACTGGGTTTAAAAATATTTGGTAGGTCCCATATCTAGACTAGATGTGTCTCTAGTACTTTCATGAAACATTGGTTTAAAATTTATCCTTGGGCGATAAGAGGAGACTTATAGGTAGGTAGTAGCCGTATGGATGGAGTTTTAATGACAAGGAACCCCTATAGGTATGTGGCGTCGGTACGGGTGCTTTCAGGGCAGTTTAAAAAATACAAACAGTCCTCATTCCCTCTATTCACTAAAAATTCTAAATTTCTAAATTTCTGGAAATTTTCCATTCGAATCAACCAAAAGATGTATAAGAATATTCCTGATGCTCGCCGTTTTAGTCTGAAATGTGAGGAACTACCCCAATTGGCGATTCAAAACTCCAGCGATGTCTGATGGCCATTTGATATGCTTTCCGAGAGATGGACCATTTTCTTGGTTTTAACCCTTCTTCCGAGGTCCCTCTGGTTCCTTCTCTTAAGTCACATCCCTCTGAACTCCAAGTAAGTCAATCAAAATTCACCTTTTTTGATTTTCCGCCAAATTGGAATTTCTTTGATTCGGCATGCTTTTAGGATGTTTTAGGTGTTAAAATAGAGCATGATGCATGTAACTTTAGTCTAGGGAACTTTTAGGATAGCTTTTGCTGAGGTTTGGTTGAGTTTTGGTAAAGATGGCTATTCGGGAACTTTTCTCTGATGAAAACTATTTACAGGGACCCGTACCGATGTGGAGGACCCGTATGTGTCCCTTTGGTCATACGTGTACGGGTAAGGTACCCGTACGGGTAAGGCTCATCTGTACAGGTTCCCCTGCCTGGGGTAGAATGCATAAGACTCCACAAATTTCTCTTTTCTTCC
Source organism: Euphorbia pulcherrima (assembly GCA_947683365.1). Taxonomy (NCBI): domain Eukaryota; kingdom Viridiplantae; phylum Streptophyta; class Magnoliopsida; order Malpighiales; family Euphorbiaceae; genus Euphorbia; species Euphorbia pulcherrima. The sequence continues at coordinate 49,369,254 of CANTUS010000001.1, read as the reverse complement.
ATGTTCTGATTTAACCACTTTGTTCTAACTCTATTGTACTACTATTTTGCTTTTGCAGTTCCCATTTAAGACCATTGGGGCTTTGAGCTTCTGCAAGAAGTGGTATGAGGAGATTCGTGCTGACGGGGATATTGAGCTGATAGCCTGGATTGATGATCTAGGCTTCTCTAACATTTTTCAAGCCATTCTCAAGGGGCTGAAGGCTTTAGCTCCTAATGCCATCGCTGTACTGGCCGAGTGGTGGTCAAAGACTACCCTTACCTTCCATTTTACCATTGGGGAGGTGACCGTCACCCCATCTTACATGTGTGCATTGATTGTATTAACTTGGAGAGGAGATATCATTCACTTATATATGTATGCCGACTGTTGGCATTCACGGGCCTAGGTGAAGGACTATATACAGAGACTCCTTGGGCTTCATCCAGGTGGGAAGGACAAGCTCAAGTATGGGGAGCTACACACTTAGTGGTGGGCACAATGGAGACTGATTGCTATAGATAGGAGGGATCAGTATGCCAGGTCCTTCCTCCTGAGTCTTCTATCGACCATCTTCTTTCCTGTATACTCAAGCAACCTCAACTATGGTTTGCTCTATGCAGTGGAGAATCTTGCTGGTGTGCCTGGTAAGAATTGGTGTCAGGCTATTCTTACTCAGCTATATTATGGATTGGACGTTAGGGTTTGAGGTCAGCAAGCTGAGCTAAAGATTAGTCATCTACTCCTAGTAAACATTAAACTTCCCTTATGCTTTTATCCTTACATTTAAACTATCCTATCATTGACTTTTGATTCTTTTGCAGATGTGGGCATTCAAGCACTGATTTGTCCCTAGGCTAGGCTTGGCTGGTCAGCCCAAGACACCTCATATTATATCCAAGTGGATAGGCCCCTAGCAGCAGCAGCCCGGGACTGTAGCAGAGTATCGGGAGTATATCCGCCTGCTGCATTCTCATCGGGTAAGCCTTTTAAATTTAAACCTACATTTTTAATTTAACAAACTATCAGTGATAAATTGTATTTATAAAGCTAGGTTTCTTACAGTGTGCTCTGATTATATGCAGATTATTCGCGACCCTTGGGTGTACATTGCCATCCATGACAAGATTGAGGGTATATGGTAGGGGGTGAATGACCGTCAGTTCGTTCTAGAGTCACCGCTTTCCTTTGAGTGGTACCTAGGTGAGCAAGTTTGTGACTGGCAGTCGATATCTATGGTGGAGAGACCTATTCCTCCACCTGTCCATATGGGTGTCTACTGGCCACACCTAATGTTGGAAACGAACTAGAGGTTATATCTGCTGGGCAAAGGGGCCCTAGTACTTTTTATTGAGGGTCCTTATCCTGATATCATTCTTACCTCACTGCTCTAGCAATGCCTGAGGGTCCATTTGGGAAATACTCCTCTCAAGTTTGACTACAGGGATGATGATGATGATGATGATGATGATGATGAGGGCGGCAATGATGGAGCTGGAGACGACTGCGAGGGACCTTTCCTAGCACAACAGATAGAGGGCATTTCTAGGCCTGCGGGTTCTTCCACTCAGGTATATCTTTTAACTCAGCTTTATGAATCATTTACTCTTTTACTGTCACTTGTATAAACCATTGGTATGATAATTTGTAATCTTTATCTGTAGTCTTCTGCTCAAAAGTAGAAGCAAGCTACTGCCACTGCCACTGTGGCACCAACTAATCAGGCTTTGCTAGGGAAGCGGGCCAATAATATTAGAGGCCTTAAGGTGGGCGTCCTCCAGACTGACCTAGATTCTTCCTTCCGCCTGTGCGGTGGTTAGAGGAGTTGGTCCGTACCATTCGCTTTATTCCCCTGAGTGTGACCCATGTGAGTTCCTATACCAAACTCTTAGCTTACACCTCTTTTTCGATATCATTCTAAACTAATTAAATAGGTTTCTATAGGTGTCTGTAGCTGAGGTAGAGAGGATTGCATAGAGGTACCTCTCGACTAGGGATCTGGTGATGGCATAAGATGCCTTAGCTGCGGTGAGCCTCCTATTTACCTACAAAATATAATAATCTCTGCATGCATGCTATGACATTTATACATGTGTACTGATCCTCTAATTTTCACATAGACCTTGCTAGCCATGGAGCGGGACAGATCTACTCGAGACATAGAGGTTGTCGAGGATTGGGCTAGTTTCTTAGAGGAGCAGCTATGAGCAGCCACTGCAGAGTTGAATCAGATTCTTGTGATAGAGGCGGACCCAAATAGAGCTAGGAGAGAGACTGAGGTGTTATAGGCATAGCTGGCTCATATAACTGAGAGTAGGCGGACTTCTGAGCCATCCGATGTCAAGTCTGAGGATGATCTTTCTGCATATCAAGTGACTTAGAGAGGCACAGATCAGTGTGATGAGGGAGCTGATGCTGTTAGGGCCACTGTAGGGAGTTCAGAGATTAGGGACCCCACCCAGCCGGCTACTAGTGCTGGTGATGTTGATGACTATATGACCATAGATGTAGATTATCCACTGGCAGATATTTAGGGCCAGACTCAGGAGGGCCACTAGGGACAAGACCCCCTAACAGCTTAGATTATGATTGCTTTCTGGACCATTTGATACTTTTGGGCCCTGCGTGGGTTGTTTTGATTGTCAACTTCTGGACTGGTATTTTTGATATTCCTTTTTATGCATGTGGATTTTTCTACAACTGAGATTATTGTGCATTGTTGCCTTGTGAACCCGTATCCGGTGATTTTGTCGCAAGGGGACTGAATTAAGTTCTAACTTTTGCATAGGCCATTCGATGTGAGATGGCCTATCGAACACTTTATTTTCATTTTCTTTTCATCCTAATTTTTGCATGGGCTATCCTTGATGGCTTAGCCCAGCAGACCTTTTTCTTTTTAACTTTAACTTTTGCCTAGACCGCCCTTTCGGGTTTTCAACCTAGCAAGCTTTTGCCTTAATTTTTGTTGGGACCGCCCTTTTAGGTTTTTAATCCCACAGGCTATCTTAAATTTTGCCTGAGTTGTCCTTGATGGCTCAACCCAGCAGACTTTTTCCTTTTGCCTTAATTTTTGCCTAGATCACCCTTTCGAGTTTTCAATCCAGTAGGCTTTTCTGAATATTGCAAATGTGCGATAAAGATGAATACAATGATGGATAACATGTAGAGAAAAATTGATGTTCACATACCAACGATTATTTCACCTAAAGACATGCATGCATTCATAAGACTAAGATTCTAAGCAAAATTATAACATGTTCATTGATGAGATTAATTTGAGTACATAGGCAATGGTAACAATTTCCAATGGTTAACCTCTACTGCCTACTGGTCTTTAATAGATTTTCCAGAAAGCAACTGACATTTTTCTCTCGATGCCCTAACTTTTGCTTAAGCCTCCCTTTTGGGTTTTTAGCCTAGCGGACTTTATTCTGAGTTCCCTAACTTTTGCCCGACCGGTTTGCAGAATATCGATCAATGGGTTGCACCTTAATTTTTGCCCAAGCACTGGAGGACCACTTATCGGGTGATCTATTATTTATTTTATTCTTTGTGCTGCTTTTTCATTATTTAATTCTTTTAACCTAAAACATGATAAGGCTTAAGCCTATCTTGATTCACTGGATTCACGAACTCATTTTCATCCAAATCCATAAGCTTGATCCCTCCTTTACTAAGGAATTTCTTCACGATAAATGGTCCTTCCTAATTGGGCCTGAACTTGCCCCTAGAGTCGGTGTTGACTTGGTGTAGCTGCTTGAGGACCAGATCACCCACTTTGAGAGGTTGTTTTGGGTATTTGATTCTATTATTGTAAGCTCAAGCCATGCGTTGTTGGTACATCTGGGGATAGTCGAGTGCCTTGAGTCACTTTTCATTTATCACATTCAACTGTTCATACCTAGCCCTTGCCCAATCTGATTCTTTTAACTATGATTCAAGTGCCACTCTTAGATATCTTACTTCTATTTTGACCGGTAACATCACTTCCATTCCATATACCAAGGAGAAAGGTGTTTGATCGGTGGGGGGTCCTTACACTGGTTCTGTACCCCCAAACTGCGAATGGAAGTTTATCAGCCCAATCTCTGTAGGTAGCTACTATCTTCGATAAAATCTTTTTGATTGACTTGTAACCAGCTTCTCTTTAGAGCTTTCGAAGGGTCTGGGCATTTTGTACCCCCATACGTACTTTCTATGTTGTTGGTGTTTTTATAAGTCTTCATACTTTTGTACTCTTTCCCCCTCGTAAAGAAAGAAGGGCTTAGGCTAATTGCTATCATGTTTTCTAAGCACCTTTATTATCTCTCTTTTCATGATAAGTTTTAACCATTAGAAGTCTATACCACTACATTGTGCTCAAGGTCAACTTCATTAATGAATATGATGATAGTTTTAAGAATGTTTTTATTCTGAGTGCATGATGTCATTAGAATGAAATACTTGAGGAAAATGTGAATGATAGGTGCATCAATTTATTCATGACATGTTAAAAATAAAGATACTAATGCTTACAACTTATTCATGGTATGCCTTATAAGAGGAATTGTTTGCATCAAAATAGTTTGCAATATTAAATATTACATCATTTGAATCATCCTCCACAGGCGAAGGGTCTTATTGATTGATAGCTGAACTGGTAGCCTTGGTGTGCAAGCCTGCTTGTGTTTCCTCGGCCACTACTTTTGCTAAGTTCTTAATAGCGTTACTGATGGGATTACCTTTCTCATTCCTTTTCCAATTCTTCCTCATAAGAACCGCTAATGCTTTAGCGATAGACTAAATTGCCTCATTCATTTCATCTTATTCAGCATTCCCACATACTTCCATAGAAAATGAGGTTTCAATCAGGAAGCCTTTCTTAAAGTCATATACATCACTGAAGATTTCAAAAAATAGGGACCCTTTTGCCACTAACTTTGATAGGTTCCTCTTCACCTGTGAATTCCCTTTGCTTGATTTCAGCTCCTATCATGAGGCAGGACTGAGGCTTGGACTTTTTAGCATTTGGATGATTCCCTAGACCAAGCCTAATTGGCCATAGAAGAGGCGATAGGGGTTCCAGCATTCCCTGCAGATTCTTGTCGATTTACCCTTTACATAACCCTGCTTCATCATTATCTTCTCAATTTTGAGTGATATATGCCCCTTAACTAAGGATTTTGTGCCTTGGTGAGCTACAGCCACCCTAGATTCCTTTTCCTTAGCTTTTATAGTTGCTATAATGGACGGTTCATCTGCATCAATGGTCACTAGCTTCCCATTATAGATGAGCTTAACTTTCTAATGAATAGTAGAAGGGACGGCTCCTAATGCGTGGAGCCTAGGTCGACCCAGCAGTAATGAGCAGGTGACAGGGATTATGAGAATAATGAATAGGACCTTGGACTTCACATCCCCAACTGTAACTTCGACTTCGAACAGCCCAATGACACTCCTCTTCATATCATTATATACCCTTATAACAGTATTAGGCTTCTCCAACATGGACTCGTCCAGCCCTAAATAAGGAAGGATCTTGGCAGGACAGAGGTTAAGAGCGAAATCATCATCCACCATAACACAAGGAATAGAACGATCAAAGATTTGCACCCTAATGAAGAGTGCCTTGTTATGCTTATTTCCTTCAGCTGGGAGGTTTGATGGATAGAACTTGATGGGTTCAATCTGATCAGGAGGAGACCCCCCAATAACTGAGAATACCTCAACCAGAGTAGTAGATAGTGTAGCTTCCATACCCAATAACTTTTCTATTAGATCCTTGCGATGATCCTCAGAGTCAATGAGGAGCTGCCAGATGCTGTACTTAGTGGGGGTAACTTGTAATTGATGGATGAGAGGGGTGACTTTTGAATCTTTCCTATCATTGCCGGCTGAGGTTTGAGTTTCCTTCGCAGGTATGAAGATTGGGCCCTAATCGGTACTTAGAATGACCTGGATATCTACATCTCTGCCCCTTCTTCTTCTTGGGAGAGGATTGAGAGGAATCCTTCCATTTTGAGTGACATGCAAGACCCCATTTTTCATGTAACTTCTCCCTTTAGGGGTTTCCAACAATAAAGCGGGCCCCTTAAATCCATCACTCTCCAGTATATAAGCATCGATATCAATTGGCTGCAGTTGAACAAACATAGCCTCCTCATTATACACTCCTTTACGAATCGATGTCAATGGGGGTTGGCTCATTTGGCAAGGCCACGGCTGAATGGACCACGGGATTAGCTTGAGAGATCATATTAAAGATATTATAGGAGGGCAAGCCTGATTCAACAGCTGCAACTTGTTTCTAAAAATTTGGTAGGGGGTTATTCATCGCTGGGTTTAAGCTCAGGTTCCTGAATCTTCTTATCCCCGATCGAACCATGAATAACCTCAAGCAGATCCCTGCAGGCACTAGTGTGATGCCCCTTACTGAAGTGATAAGCACAAAACTAATCTCTATCTTTAGGTTTGGGTGGGACATAGGGCTTGATACTTTGGAGAAGGCCGAGCACCCTCAACTTGGTGAAGATAGCAGGCAGAGATTCTTTCTAAGGGGAGAAGTCATCTTTGATGGTACGGATTGCAACCACTTCTTCTTGTACTACTGCTATTTTAGGATCAGAACCGGATTTTGACTTAGAAGCCTGAGCTGGGGCTGAAGGGTCATTCTTTTTGAACCATGGTTTGGTTGGTACACTTGCCTTCTTTAACTTCTCGATTCTTTCCCACTTCTCAGCTTTTTCAAAGACCTCAACGTAGCTAGAGAATTTATCCATACCAAGGACCTTACGATAAGCGGGTAGAGCACCATTTATTAACTTCACGATCATTTCGAGGAGACTTAGCCTATCTTTCAATAGAACTTGAGTGGCCATCCATCTTTCGGAGTAAGGCTTGAAATTCTCATTGGGGGCTTGCTTGATAGCCTCCAAATTCTGTATGGTAGTTTTAATGGTGGCATTGAAACCATACTGTTCGATAAAAGCCTACGGTAAAGCTTTTCGATTTTTGGTTACCTCGTCTGACAGAGTGTTGTACCATTCGATAGTAGAACCTTCTAAGGTGCATGGGAACATTTTAGCTAGCACCTGATCACTTAACTTCCTAATTCTCATAACGCCTCGATAGGTAGTGATGTGAGATTGAGGTGGACCGGTTCCCTTAATACTTCACTATGCTAGGCATACTAAAGTTTTTAGGGACGTAATCTTCCTCTATAGCTGCTTGGATGGATGGTTGGGAGCTAGGATTAGAAGCAAACAATTTTTGAAGTAGGTCACGTAATTCCAAAGATAGATATGATCCTTTTGATTGGGTGATCGCACCTAAGGGTAAAGCTGTAGATTGAGGAAAGGCCGTCCCCCTAGGTGTGACCATGAAATTTAGGACTGGACCAGATGCCCCCGAACTGAAATTATAGTGGTAAAAACCCTTGGCTAGGTTGAGTAAACTGACTAACGATTGGAGGGGCCACTGTACCCACTAACTAGAATGGTAAGCTAGCTGAACCGAATGAAACCACAGAACCCAACTGGCCAAACTGACTGGAAGAATCTCCATGAGTCTACACGGGCGGCAATCAAAACTGAGTGAATGGATTATGAGTAATTCCTGACACCAGGTCACTGATTACTGCATTCACTGTTAGATCACTAATAGGGGCATTTGACCTTCTCTCATCGGACATGATTGCCCTGATGGCAGCTAGCATCTTAATATTCATTTGGTCCAAGAACTGATCACTTCCCAAGTACTGAGAGATGGCATTTGTGATCTCCGACCTAAGCTCGGTCCTCGATGCATTTGCCTCCTCCCTAGTAGCAACATTCTCAGCCTTAACATCAATCTAGCCATTTAGAGTTAGGATGCGAGACATCTCAGAATGATAGGCAGAAAGATCAACCAGACTAAACTGACTGCTGGATGAAATACCCGGGGACTTATATGGATCAACCCTAAACTTCACTGGAGGAATCAGAATGTGAGTCAAATGGACTTAAGATGGTATCCAAGCTCTTTCCCATTATTGTTTGGTTTTAGCTGAGGTGATAACCAAGAGATTAGTACATGCATGAGATGTGGTATGCATATGTAAATTGCAGCAATGTATGAGGGGTTAATCACAACACATGCGAAGCGATCGATTCCGTCATTATTTCTCCCACCGAGTTTGAGGATATTCTTCCTAAGTCTAATCTCACATAGAAATCAGGGAAACTAAAAGGTAAAATTCTATGGCTTTCAATAAGAATGGTGTAGGGACATATCGAAAGTTAATGTAGAAGGTTCCCGTCACATCAAGCCTCTTCTGGGAGGGAGATGGCAATGAGTGCTCCACCCACTAAGGTGTACCCAATATCCCTGGCGGTCATAGGTATCACCATCGCGAGTGTCGTGGAAATAATAGGGCACCCTATCCTAGCACTAGAAGAAGAGCACATCTAACTAAAGAGAGAAGGAGATGAGAAGATAGAGTGTGATAATTTTCTCAAATGATGAAAACAAAAGTGGGTTGAATCAATTAAATGATTTTTGGTGCTCATCTTAATCTTTTAAGCTATTAAAACAAACCATCATTTTGCAAGTTAAAATATTATGTCCCCAGCAGAGTCGCCACTATGAGGTATCGATGACGTGTGAGTCTCCCTTGGCGCCTGTGTGAGATGTGGGGCCCACTGGGCATTTGGTTGGATTTAGGCGTTATAAAATATTTAATTGCACAAGAAGCCAATTTTAATGAATAAAAGAATCAACACATAAATCCCAATACAATTGATAGAGTCACCACCAAAGTTGTCTACTTGGGAAAGAGTTTTGGTACGGTTCCCTCTGGGCGGGAGACTCATACCTATTAGATCAGAGATTCGGGTATCAGATGAGTCACTTATTTCTCATTTAGTTAATTTAAAATTACATTCACCACGTAAAATCGTTTTAGTTGTCCTCGTTTAGGGAATTATCACAGAGATCCTATATCTACACTCTTTCACACTCGTTACATGCGTTTACATATTATAATAAAGCACAAGCAATAAATGGGGGAATAAAAATTACAACCGGGGGAAAAATGGGGGAAATTAAAAAGAGAACCTATACATTTGTTCTAAGTTATAAAACAAAATGAAAATAAATTCCCCTCCATCCACAGATGTTAGCACAGTTTATAGCACACCATAAATCATTACTTTAATGTATTTTGTTGTAAAAACACAATTTAGCTTTTATAGGTTGATTTACCGAATTATTAGTGAAAATGATCACATGGCAAATGGTAAGTTGGATTGATTTTAAATGATCGCAAAAATGAGTTCGGGGTTCTGCCTAAGGGCTGGTACCCGTACGGATGGGGGGTACCCGTACGGGTACCAAAGAGGACCGGTACGGGTATCCAATACCCGTATAGGTCCTATCCGGCCCCAGGCACAAGCTTGTTTCAGATAAGTTACAGATTATAGATCAGAAGATTGGTGGCAAAAAAGTAAAATAAAAAGGGATTTCCTTCCGTATGAGTATGGCACACCAAATTGATATTCTTGTGGATATATTGTGCCAATAAGGATCATACGGGTGAGGATCAGACCCAAAATAAGAAATGAAAGCAGCAGATATAGTAGAAGCAACAAGCAATAATAATAACAAAATAACTGAGATGTGAGTCTCTTTGACACTAAGGAGCGTTACCTTTTCGATGTGAATCAACTTTAAGGTGATCCCTTTATTGTTGAGAGAGCCTGGCCAAAGTAGATGGAATAAGACTATTTAGGTGAGTATTTGTGTGGACAGAATCTCCCCTAAACCCAAATAAAAGAAGCTAAGAATGAATAAAATGTGGACAAAACCTCAAAGAAAGGATTTTTCCCTATTTTATACCTCCTATACCCCCACTATATCTTTCCTATACCTATGGAAATTGCTAGAGTTTTAGTATAATTTTCATGTGAAATGTGTGTTTGTGTAAAATGCGAAGGAAGACCCCTTTTTATAATGGAGAGGAGGTCTGAACGCAATAAATCACGTTTAAGACCTGCCTTTTTCTAAAAATGGTAAGAGACTACTTCCGAAAAAGCCTGAATAGGAAACAACCGTACCCGTACGGGCAGGGCCCCACCTGTACCGGTACTAGGGGACCCATACAGGTCCCCCCTAGGTGTAAAAAAGGTAGTCACCTATACTGGTCTACGAGTGGATGCAGCACCCGTACGGGTACCTAAGGTCAATTTAGGTCTCCGTGTTATGGCCAAACTCAACTATGCAGTAGTAGGAGCACCTCAGATGGACAACACCTAAAATACATTGCATCATATAGCTTTCATCATAGTTTCGTGAGAAGGATCATTAAAATCTAGTGCTCACACATTGAAAGCTGCGCTCACAACACATTGCAAAGATAAAAGTCAAGAAGTTGAAGACTGTGCGCATAAAATATGCATAGAGGATATCACTCTAAGTCAATTCAAGTTGATTACATATAAACCTCTTTATCAACCTTACATCTAAAAGAGAAGATTCTCCTAAGTTTAGAAGTTCATAAGTCAAAACATACTATGTGAAGAAATCACCAATGGTAAATACATCAGCTCACACGCAAAATAGACTAATTCAGAAGCAAAGTTTCCAGAAGATAAATCCACTATAAATGCAATCAGAACTTAGTGCTCATGAGGAGGGATATATTCTAGTAAAGAGTTTGAAGGATATAAGGGATCTCAAAGTTAAGAGCATCACATCTTAAACTTTGATATATTACTCTAAGGACATTTACCAAACCAAAGATAAATTTTTCAATAGAATGAAATGCCAGAAGATGGGCACTAAGAAACTAGTTTTGAGAAACACAAATGATTCCTCATAATCATGCATGCTAGAAGCTCAAACAACTACATCAGAAGTAGTTCACCTCAACTAAGGAGTAAACACGCTCAGAGGGTTATTACTTCAGAGACAAAAGGAATGGAAGTATCAATGTTCTCAAAGTTAACTAATATTTATAAGAAATCGATAATCCCTAGGCAACTCACATGATTCCATATTTTCTAAGAATGGATGTCTTAATCTTTAAAAACCTATAAAGCTAGCTATTTGACTTTCACTAAAAGATATAAGACACCCTCTACAAAAGTGAGTTGACAATCAAGAGCAAAAAGCTACTTTTAGCCACCTTACACCTGATACATAGAAAGTTGAAAGCATTAAAATGGTATATTTGGTAGAAGTAAAGGCAAGGATAGAGCTAACCAAATTTGGACACATCTAATGGAAAGTTTGATCTTAGTCATACAACAAAATCCAATGGTCACAAAGAGAATAATCCATTTTAGAAATAGCTATCAAAGGCTCCTCAGAATATAATCATTATGAGGAATGTACAATTCTTACAAGATTCTCTCAATAATATGCACATCAACGATCAACTTCAGCTATAAGAGTATATATAAGCATCTATCCACAACCATCAAGTGTCGAGTAATTTTCTAAAGTGTACATTTCATTATCAAAGTAGTGCAAAATTCAAAACGCAAATAATTCATTAATACATCTATTTATAATTTGAAAGCTCAATTAGAACAATCATTTTCATATCTGTTGTAAAAAGTGCCTCTTGATAACAAAGTACAAGAGCATTATATCTCAAATAAATCCACTAAGAAGAAGGTGGTCAGAAGCTAGGTAGTGGGGACTTGGCAAGGCATTTGAGTCACAATAGACTAAGCAAGATTCCTGAGGTCTCCAATCCTATTCATAACTTGGAGAAGTTGGTGAGATAGAAGAATCTACTAGAAGGGTACTCTTAAATTATGGAGTAAGAAGCAGTAACAGAAGGGTACTCTGTGCGTACAAAGGATTATGGATTTGTAAAGGCTTCTCCACCTCAGAAGGAGATTGATGTATTAGATTTAAGCTCGGAAGAGGAAACTCCGGAGATTGGATGTAGGCAGGGCCAAACTAGTATAAAAATTCACTGTTTGATTTATATTTATAGTAGAAATACTTGTGCTTTCACTTTATCTATATCTTGAAATCAAGTAAATTGATCTTACAAAGAAACACTATTTATTAATAAACTTCCATCAACATTTAAAGAAAATATCAGTGGATCAAAAAGCTTTATTATTTCGTATAAAAAATGAATAGGAGTCAATCACCCCCCTCGAACTCCCACATCACCTCCTCTCTGGGACCAACAAACACTATACTTTTCTGCAGTTATCTTGTGATTCCCTGTCAAATATATGATGAGGAAAATAGAGTCAAATCGGTTCTTAAATAAGAAAGAGTTAGTACTATTATAAAATTCAAATAAATAGAAATAAATAAAATCAAGAACAACGAATTAAACTTCAAAAAAAAGATTTTGGAGATTGATAAGTGTAATTTGGATCAAGTAAACACTAGTCAATTAGCCTTAAAATCATCATGTTGGTAGTAGATTTGTATGATTTATTGGTGTTTTTAGTGAAATTTCATGTCACTACTAGATGCAGTAATGGACCACCAAGGAACTGAAAACTGGCCAAGGTGAGCAGAAAATTGGGCAGAGTGAGCACGAGACTAGACCGCAAGAGGAAAAGGACACCCAAACATAGCAAGAAGAAGAAAAATGACCAGAAACCTATTCTTCTAGAAGGTCTTTTGCGTGAGTCAGTAGAGAAATGCAAGTGGAGGTCGGTGAATGTCATCTTTGGGCGGTGGAAGAATGACATATGCAACACCTAAACCTCTCAAGTTGTATTTTGCTTAATTACTGAACTCAGATCTTCTAGAAGCTTTATTTTGATTGATGGAAGTATATTTTGGATTATTTTTTATGTGCAAGTTGGTTTGTCTGGATCCTTCCAACTTGCACTACATAATTGGACTAAAATCTCACTTTTGAAATATCTTTTGAGAAGGAGCCTTTCCATTGGCTACTTTTCTCTGTAAAAATTACTTATAAAAATATATATGTGTTGGAAATCAAGCATGTGGAAGACCTTGTAAAAATTTAAGAAGACAACATCCGGATCACAGTTTTGAAAGGAAACAATATCCAAAGTCCAAACCAATCATCTGAAAAAAAAACAAGAAGAATGCATCGTGATCAAGGACCTAAAGAAAATAGAACTCTGAAAACAAATAAATTATCTCGATTATGGTTTGAATGAAACAAGCCATTAAATCGAAAGAATTGCATTTGGTCTCAAGAACAGAAGATAGCATTTCCTAAGCATAAGAAGGCAGCATTCAAAGAAGTCAACTAATTGAAGTATCATCCGGATAAATTAAAATCTGAAGACTTCCGAATGTCAGACAAAGGGAAAATATATGAATAGTGATTTTTCCTCCAATATTGGTCTCAGTAAAAAGTACTATCTACCTTGGAGATTGAAAAAGTGACAGCTTGTACACAATTCAGAAAAAGGACAAATGGACTGACACAAGAAGAGAAAAAGGTAATAACCTTTTTACATAGACCAACAGCAAGGCGCATGGAGTTCAAAAAAAAGAAAACGTTTCTTGGAATTTGGCAAAACACAAAATGCCAAAAAGAAAGACTACTGACAACTTTTGTCTCTCAAATCCTAACAATTCAATGGATCATTTAATAGGTCTAACGGACAAATCAGTGGCTCTGGAAGTGCCACCTCATGTCTAATCAATGGTGAAGATTCAAGAACATTCCAATGGAAACAATGGCTACATTTTTTATCCTGGCCTATAAAAGTCAAGCTTAGACTTGGGTAGAGTTTAAGTGGTATATCCTGCTAAAGAAAAAGGACTCAGCCAATAGTTGGTGTTGTTGGTGGTATATCCTATTTTTGGAAGGACTCAGCCATAGTAGTTAGCTTGGTGGTATATCCTGTACTATGAAGACAACTGTACGACTTGATTCCTGCTCGATTCAAAGGAATCCTACTAGTGGACTTAAGCTTGGAGCCGGGGACTGGACGTAGGCATCGTCGAACCAGTATAAATTCCCTGTGTTTGATTTTAATTACGCATTTGCATTATATTTCATATCTGCATCATCTGGAACCATTAACTCCGGACCAAAATCAAACACGCTACACAAACTTTTTATAAGTCTATAAATTCCATGAAAAAGGGTCATTCACCCCCCTCTGACCCTAAATACATAGGCACATGGACCAACAAGTGGTTTCAGAGCAAGTGCTCATAACTAGAGATCTAACAATCTCGAGCTAAAGGTCCAAATTTTGATCTATGAATCCAAATGAGTTTTAATAACTCACAGCTTCTTCCGGAGGGTATGTCTATTACCCATCCTCCACTCTTCACTGGTGAACACTACATGTTCTAAAAAAACTGTATGAAGAATATCATTCAAGCTCAAAGCATGCAAGCAGGGATGGCCATAAAAGATGGGCCTTATATTCCAACCATTGAGGTTGAAGGTGTTACCAACAGAAAACCATCAAATCAATAGGATGAAAATAATTATAAAAGATTGTGTGAAAATGCAAATGCTATCAATATGCTTCATTATACTTTGAGTGCAATAGAATTTAACAGGATCTCAGGCTATAAAACCGCTCAAGAAATCTAGCAAAAACTTCAAGTAACCTATGAAGGAACTAGCAAAGTCAAAGAAGCTAGGATTGATCTCCTTCAGTAAAAGCTTGAAGCATTCAAGATGAAGCCTAAAGAATCCATCAGCAGCGTGAATGGTAGATACACAAATCTAGTAAACAAAATGAAGAGGCTAGGAAAAGAGATTATAGAAGAAGAAATGGTGAAGAAAATTCTCATAGTCTCACCAAAAAATGGGATGACAAAAAGACTTCCATTAAGGAAGCTCATGACTTGAATCTCTACAGATATGATGAACTCATTGGTAATCTCTTAACTCAGGAGCTATCTCCAGAGAGATACAATTAGTAAGAAAATGAGGTAGAAGAGAAGAAGAACTACTACAGAATTACTCTGAAGGCAGATTCCTCTAGATTAGTCTCATCCAGATCATAAAAGAACTCAAAAGAATCTCCTCATAACAAAGAAGAGATGTCTATTATGACTAGAAAATTCAATAGATTCATGAGAAAGAGAGTTAAGAAGGAGTCATACAGAATATCACTCTAAAAGAAGAAATAAAGAAAGCTCTGGAAGAGACAAGTATAAAAAGTATCTGGAAGATAAACAAAATCAATAAAAAGGATATAACATGCTTCAAATGTGGTGAGAAATGACACTTCAGACCACCTTCCTAAGCTCAAGAAAGAAAAGAAACACAAGAGCAAGGCAATGGTAGCCACTTAGAGCAATAGTGAGGAAAGTAGTAGCTCATCAACATCGAACAAAGAGGAGAGTGCAAATTGTGCATACATGGCAATATCTAAACCAGAGGCAGAATCATCTGAAAGAAAAATAACTCAATAAATCCCTGAGTTGTCAAAAGAATCAAAATTAGAGTCAGTTAGTACAGAGGTAAAATCTCACTCTAATTCTTTTTCTAACCTTGAACTTACCAAGGCTTTGGGAATTGCAATCAACAATGTAAAGAAGAATGCAAAAGCAATCAAATCTCTTCAAAGACAAGCAATAAAGCTCATGAAAGTAAATGGAGCTATAACCCAAGACATCAATCTGATAAGGGGTACAAAATGTATTGATGCTGCTGAAGCAAACCACTTGAAAAATCAAGTACAGATGTTATGCGCCAACCTATTTGGGCTAGATAGGGAACTAGCCTTGATAAAGAAAGCATCCGGAAGAAAACTAGAGCCCACAAATCAAAGAATAAATCAAGAACCTTCACAACAAAGAACAAGAAATGACATCAAATAATCCCAAGGGTAAAGACATACAGCCAATCATAAAGAAAAAGGGTCCATGAGAAAACCACCTCAAGAATGGAGATATTTTGATGTTTAAGAAGAAAAAGGTGAGAAGGTTTATTATTGCCAATAAGTCAAGCAAAAAAAGTAGCTGAAATAGAGCACACATATCTCTGGATGCACTTTTTGTGGTAAGAATAATCATACAGCTAAAGTATGTAGATTAAAAAATAATCATAACACTCATCCACAACCTGAAATGGTGGCTAACCCTAGAGGACCCAAGTTTGATTGGGGACCCAAAATCACTTAATATGTTTTGCATGTATGTCTTAAATCCATACAAAGATCAATAAGCCTAACAAATTGATAATGGATGATCAAGGCAGGTGACTTGTGGTGAAAAACTTTCAACACACTAACTCGGATGAGAAAACGAGTTAAAATCAGAAAGACATAATTTCGGAGGAGAGAAAAAATCCTCTAAAATAGATCTAGTGATGTCTCCAGAATAAAAATTTGCACCAAAGAATATCTACAATCATGAGATAAGGAGATGATGGTAAGATGATGACCATACAAGAAAATCCATATCAATCCTCAAGAATAAACTTTTTTAAGCCATTCAAGAAGAAATTTGTGATGAAGCAATCATCTGGATTTAAAGACTCAAAGCATCCAAATCTTGTCCACAAAATGAAGAAGATCCTCTAAGGGTTAAGGCAACGCACTAAGCTAAGTCAGCAAGCTCAAAGATGGTTATTGAAGTGTTAAAGCCAAAAATTAAAAAGGGGGTTCCAGAAGAGGAAAAATGAGATTTACTTAAGAAGCTAACTCCGAAGGAAGAAGACAAAGATGAAAAGGAGATACACAAAACTTCTTAGTCTGGAAGAAAAATCTTGCCAGCTCAAGAAATAGATGTGACAAATGGTAGAAAAGGCACTGAAAAGTAACTATGAGTAACTGTACACTTTTGAATTTCAAACATTTATTGTACAGCTATTGAGCGGTAAAATCCAACATTTATAAAATCAATAAACCGTTCCCATTCTCCAGTTTACAAGCCATTAACCTCTCTCCTCAAAGTTAACTGCCAAGTCATCAATCCAATTAGTTTTAATTGCTTCCTGATTACCAAAATACCCTCACCTTACCAATTCTATAAAAAGTCCCAAAATTTTCTTGTCTTCTTCACACAAGTCATTCATCTACTATTACTCTGCAATTTTTCTTAGAAACCCTTAAATTCATAAATTTCTTCAAACTCTGAAATGGCAAATACCCAAGCCAAATCAACCCCTCCTCTAATAAATATTTTCAAGGTGGAACACCTTATTGACAGGGACTTCATTCCTGTTAAGCGTGTGAGTTCTGACATAATTATTTCTTCGAATTGTTTTGGAGATGACTTTTTGTTCTCCACAGACCCACATGCCTAACTTCTCAAAAAACAAAATTTGCCTACCTTGTTCTGGTGACGGATTTCTACAAAAAAACTCAAAACTCACACTTATTATGATGCACTGAGGACAATAGTGAAGCAAAAGGAAATCACCCTCACTCAAGAACTTTTTGTCAAACATTACAATATAAAGAAAGATGGGTACAAATGAGGACAGATGGCGATGAACAAATAGTGGAGTATGACCCTAATCTTTACCTTCCTATGAGATTCGTTGGGGATAAATTCTCCACCTTATCGCCATAGACTCCAAAACAGCTTCAATTTGCCTTGGCTAAGTTTATCTTGATCTGAAGAGGCTCCATCACCATTATCTCTTCATTCCAGCACTGCATTATCCAACACTGGGTGGAGAGCAGGATTCTAAATATGCCAATATTACTCATTCTGCACATCAGGCAACATAAGCACTCCCATGGGGGCCTGATTACTAAAATTCTCACTTCTAATGAGATTGACGTTACTAAAGAAGAGGTAGTTAAAGGAGAGGCCATTGATAAGGAGAATTTTTTGGAATTTGTGATTTGGTAAAGTTTGGGATGAGGGGAAAGATCTAAGGCAAAAGAGAGAAAAGCAGGAGAAAAGCAGAGTAAGGAAGTCCGAAAGCACAATTGAAAAAGTTTCAATAGTGAAAAAGCCAAGAACCACTAGACCCAATGCCCAAAAGAAAATTGATTTGGAGGCTATGGTAGAAGTAGGAGTAGAGGAAGAAGATGAGGATAATCTAACTCTTACTCAGATCCTAAAGCAAACTCCGGTGAAATCAAGGAAAAGATTAAGAAAGGCTGTTGAAACTTGTGATGAAAAAGAAGAAGCTGCTCCGAAGAAAAGGCTAGTAAAAAATAGACCAACCTTCTCCGAGGCAATAAAGGCAAAGAGGGCCATGGAAATTACTATAGAAACTCAGCTTTTGGAAGATCTAGTTTCAATGAGATGATGGAAGCTATTCAGGAAAATTATAAAGGGAACGAGCTCATTTAAACTAAAGAAGGACCTGGAGGCTCATCTAGAGCGGTTAATCTAGAAGTACTTCTAGAGCTGGAATGTATTAATCCCTAAGAATCTCTTCTGGAAGTAGTAAATTTAGAAAGACTTGAAAAGGTACTTGGAGAGGAAGTTGAGGACATTACCAGCTTGCCTGAGATTCAAGTAGCAACAAGTAATCCTACATAGCAAACTGAAGAAGTAAACATTGATCTAAATGCTGCTTATGATGAAACTGAGTTTGAAGAAGATCAAGGCAACTTGGGTGTAAATGAATTACCAACAGCATCCAAGGAAATGAGCCTAGCCTGGACCTAAATGCACCATAAGAGGGAACTGATCTAGGTTCTAATGAGAATGTTACATCGGCAAACACAAAGGATGAGGTCATTCGTAGGACCCAGAGAAATAAGGAAAATAGGAAAACAATGCAGTAGAGAAGATAAGAGATGACAATTAGGATGATAATCTAGAGAACAGAGAAAAGGAAAGGGATGATAATGATGAAGAATTTGGTGATGATGTTGAGGAAGATGAGGATGAGGCAAAAAATGAAGATGATGAAGAAGAAGATGAGAAGGATAATAATAATAATAATAATAATAATGAAAGCTCATCCACTCCAAGTTTTTAACTAAGACCTAGAAGGAGCACTCCAAATACTCCAACTATAGAAGTTGAGAAATTGAGAATGGCTTGGCAATTGATACAAGAGGCAGCTACTGAGGATAAAAAGGGGCAAAATTCAGAAATTGAGCCAATTCTCCAGGACATCTATGCAAGACTGGGAAAGATTGATTCCTCCACTCAAAACCTATCAATCTCCTAAGACTTGAAATCTGAACTGAAACGAATCAGAAGTAAGATGATAGAGATTGACCAGAAGGTGAGCGACTCTCAAGATTCTGATCAAAATGGCTAAAAAAGTTATATCCAAATTCACTCTTGCTTTGGAAAAGATATACGGTGAGATTGCAAAAACTAATTAGTGTGCACTACAAACATCATCTAGAGTAGAATCAAGCAAGGAAACTATCCTTGAGCATGTAACTTCTTCCTCAAATGGGCTAAAAGAATACATGGATCAAAAGTTTGAGAACTTACTGAAAACCATCCTAACTGCCGCAACTCAAAGCGCAATCTCCTCCAGAATTAATTATATCTCCTCTAAGCAATAGACCTCTAAAGAACAACTATCAAATTTTCTCAAGGATGAGTTGCCATCCATCCTAGATAAAACCTCAGAAGATTTAGGCATTAACTGTCAAATTAGCTTCCACTCAATAGAGAAAACACTTGCAAACTTGAGAGACATGTTTCATGTTAAAATCTGGCATCTTAAAGAAGGCATCCACAGCAGCGCAAACACTATAACAGAAGAAGTCAAGCAACTTGGATCCTCTCTATCCAATCGAAGCATCAAAGCCCCATCCGGATCAACTCCATCCAGATCAACTCCATCCGAATCAACTCCATCCGGATATATCCATGAAAATTTACTACTCCTAATCTTTCAACAGTTAGTTTAGCACATAGGAGAAATAAGTTATGGGGGTTATAAATGCATGCGATCCCTTATAAGAGGAATGATTGCATACTTTGAAGACGAAGACAGATGATATGCTCTTAAGCATCATCAATATCTCACGAGATCTTATGTTGAACTCCAGAAATCTCTCAAGCCTATCTAAATTGTGTCTTCCACAGTAGATAAAATTATCGACCAAAAGCTGGCTGGGAATTCGAATTACACACTCCTCTCTAGAGCTTAGGAAAGATAATGGGATAGGAGGAGAGTGATTGAGATTGTTCCCTTGATTATTGCAAACCAAAAGGGGGAGAGAATCTAAGACAAGGAAGCCGGAGCAGAAGCCAAGAAGGGAAAAAAGAAGATATACCTAGATTCATTTAATGCCTTTGTAATAGCTAGCTATGTATCTCTCTTCATTTATAACTCTATGTATTTGTAATATTGTACTTCATTGATCTTAACTATCTGTTAACAATAGAAGTTATATAGCAAAATCATCTTTCAAAATTGCATCTAAGTACAATTGTTAATTGTACTTCAAAAACTAAAAGCTAAAATGTAAAACTATTGGGGGAGTTAGGATGCTAGTATTATGGGGGAGAAACCATGTAAATGACTAATCAAGAAGCATACTTAGCTCATATATCCATATACTTCTATCCTTAGGTTTTTGTTTCCATCAAAATGGGGGAGATTGTTGGAAATTAAGCATCCGGAAGACCTTGCAAAAATTTAAGAAGACAGCATCCGGATCACAGTTTTGAAAGGAAGCAAAATCCAAAGTCCAAACCAATCATCTAAAAGAAACAAGAAGAATGCATCATGATCAAGGACCTAAAGGAAACAGAACTCTTAGCTCAAATAGATCATCGGGATCATGGTTTGAAGGAAACAAACCGTCAAATACAAAAGGATCACATATGGACTTAACATAAAATGGAAACAAGTCACTAAGTCCAAGGAAATATGCATTCGGTCTTAAGAACAGAAGATAGCATTCCCCAAGCATAAGAAGGCAGCATCCGGAGAAGTCAGCTTATTAAAGTAACATCTCGATAAATTAAATTCTAAAGACATCCGGAAGATTCAAATGTCAGATAAAGGGTAAATATTTTAATAATGATTTTTCCTCTAATATTGGTCTCAGTCAAAAGTACTATTTACCTTAGAGATTGAAAAAGTGACAGCTTGCACACAATTTCAAAAAGGACAAAAGGACTAACACAGAAAAAGGGAAAAAGGTAACAACCTTTTTACATAGACCAATAGTAAGGTGCGTACCTTTTTACATAGACCAATAGCAAGGCGTGTGGAGTTCAAACAAAAGAAAAAGTTGACTGGAGTTTGTCAAAACATAAAATGCCAGACAAACAACTACTGATAAATTATGTCTCTAAAATCATAATAATTCAACGGATCATTTAATGGGTCTGAAGATAAATCAATGGCTCCGAAAGCGCCACCTCATATCTAATCAAAGGTGAAGATTCAAGAACTTTCCAATGGAAACAATGGCTATATTTTTTATCCTAGCCTATAAAAGTCAAGCTTCACAACTTGAGAAGATGTCGATTGACCATAGAGTGAATAACATCTTAAGAAATCCACTTCTCAATTAGTTACTATGATCGCTCCAAGAACCAAACTATTTCTAATCAATTCTATAAGGATTCTCTAGTGACATTATAAACTTAAAGAATCCAAAACCCCAAACCCATCGATAAATCAATTGTAAAATCTCATACTTGGGTGAGTATTGAGATTGGGACTCAGCTTAAGCTAGAAAAGTTTAAGTGGTATATCCCTGTGGGACTTAGCTTAGACTTTGGTAGAGTTTAAGTGGTATATCCTACTAAAGAAAGAGGACTCAGCCAATAGTTAGTGTTGGTGGTGGTATATCCTACTTCCAGAAGGACTTAGCCATAATAGTTAGCTTGGTGGTATATCATGTAATACGGAGACAACTGTACGGCTTGATTCCTGCCCGATTTAAAGGAATCCTACTAGTGGACTTTAGGTTGGAGTAGGTAACTTCGGGGACTGGATGTAGGCAGGGCCAAACTAGTATAAATTCCCTATGTTTGATTTTAATTATGCATTTGCATTATATTTCATATCTACATCATCTGGACCCATTGACTCTAGACCAAAATCATACACGCTATATAGACTTTTTATAAGTCTATAAATTCTGCAAAAAAGGGTCATTCACCCCCCCCTCTGACCTTAAATACATAGGCATAGGGACCAACAACATATATCAATATGTTTATCATTTCTAGAATTTCCTTGAGTTTTATCTCCATTTTTTATGAATAACTAAGTCTTTAGCAAGCTTAGCCAGTAAAAAAGCAGCTTTTATAGTACGATTTCTTAAACTCTTTTACTTTAGCATTATTTTATGTTGATTATTTTGTGTTGAACTTGATGATCACAAGTGATGCCTAATTTATGTCAATTGTAACAAGAGGAACTGAAAGGTGAATTGTACACTTAAACTAAGTAGGGTTTATCTTATATTGAGTGAAACAAGAGGAACTCAAAGGTGAATTGTAACACTGACTAAAACACAAAACACATATCTAAGAGGAACTGAAAAGTGAATTTGATATGCTAGGAAGTTTCTATCTAAAAGAATGCTTACATGATTTGTGATGCTTAAAGTTTTGCTTGCACGGGGAAACCACACAAGGGAACTTTAAAGAACTAGACAAAGGGAAACTACGACTAGTACATAAGACATGCTAGAAACCTAGTTCCTTAAGTGCTAACATGCTGAAATAAAGAGGGGAAATCATTCATATATCTGTGCGCTTACTGGTAATGCTTGCCTTGTTATATATTTATTTACAGTAATCATTCACATCAATCACTTTTACTTTCCTTCTTTTAATTTACCTTTTAGCTTTTTCAATAAAATCAATTTACTTGACACTAAACTTAGACTCACTAATTTACATATTAATTTAAAGTATTTCCCTTTCT
Source organism: Euphorbia pulcherrima (assembly GCA_947683365.1). Lineage (NCBI taxonomy): Eukaryota > Viridiplantae > Streptophyta > Magnoliopsida > Malpighiales > Euphorbiaceae > Euphorbia > Euphorbia pulcherrima. The sequence goes on along the minus strand of CANTUS010000001.1, from coordinate 49,346,558 downwards.
CCCTGTGGAATATGACCTTGTGCTTGCCACTTACTACTGATCCCGACCTAGTGCACTTGCTAGATTACATTCTTTTGGCAACCAACAAGTTTTTGGAGCCGTTACAGGGAGCAATGTGTGAATTATTTAAATTTCTCTTATAAATTGGTGCATTTAATATATGTGAGTATATGACCTTTTTCTGCCCGTAGGGACCGTATGAGATGCATCACACGGGGGGGGCAGAAAAGTAACAATGCACCATGAAGCGTGTCGAGGGATTGACCCTCATTTCAGCGTGATGAAAACATGGATTGATTGATGTTGATGTTGAATTTAAGTCCAATTTGCATGTTAAGGGATACGAGACTTGAAATCCCATATTTTAAAATAGAGTCACCACCCGGTTAAGCTTCACCGGGAATTTAGGTACGATATTCCCACTGGGTGGTTAGACAGTACCTTAAACTAGAGATTTTGAGTTTGGATGATGTTATCTATTTTTCATTAGGCCAAGTTAAAATATTTCATTCTTTCTTAATCAGTTTTAATCCACCCTATTTATTGTGTTTTTCGGTTTATATGTTGTTTTTGCATTTGTCAAGCAATCAAAGTGATAAATAAATTATTACAGTCATCCAAAAGTAAATGCAAAAATTGAAATTATTATAGGGCTTTCAAATTCTATACATTTTCTATACGATAACTAAAATAGCCGAAGGCCTAACATCCATGTAAGCTAAATCTACCTGCAAAAAATGGTAAGCACGGATACGGCACATCGTACAATGTGTATCACTTAGCATGCACAGTTAGTGAACAAAATAAGACTCGAGTTAGCGTGAACATGGCATATTCATTTTTTATATTAGAAAGCCCGATTGGATGGCTAAAAATGAGATTTGAAAGGCGTTTGAGGAAAAATTCAGTTTTAACCAAATTTTAGACTCGATCGTTGTTTTAACTGGATTATTAGTGAAAATGCCACATGGTATGAGGTGGGGTCTATTTTTCGAAGGTTTTGGACTTTTGTTGTTGCACTGTACACCCTAGCTTTGGGAATATAACTAGGTCAAAAATAAATGAAATAAAATAGCTATCTAGTAGCTCATGTCACCGGCGGTATGGCTAGTACTATTAGTGGTATCAGTGATATCGCTAGCGGTATTAGTCGCACAGGTAGGCTATATGACTTTCGGGATACCATAAAGAAAGGGTCCTATAAGAAGATGAGGTCTCTGGAGGCAAGTGACATCACTATAAGTATCAACGATGCCGCTGGCAGTATGGTTGATACCGCCTACGACTTCACTTTCCTTGGGTGGCTTCAGCTTCTTGCAGCAGCAATAGGTAACGGTAACAAGCATAAAATAGCACAAACAAGTAAGAATAATGCCAAAGAGCTATGAGACTCAAAATTTTTACCTCGAGGCCGTTAATCCACCTCTTCGTAAACTAGGGAACACCTCAGGGGATCTTGAAATGGTGATTTTGGTAGTAAATTTAAGAGTTTAAGTCTCTAAACTCCTATTAAGTTAATTTTAATCCTAAATTCTACTGATTTTAAGTTTTAACTAGGAGAATCAAAGAAGAAAAATCAAGAAAACTAGATTGGAATCCCTTGAAAAATCGAGAAAACTAGATTGGAATCCCTTTTCTTACCTTTTCTCCCCATATCTCTCTACAAATGAGCTTTCTCACTCTAGAACTATAGGTTAAATTTTAGATATCTATTGTTGTTATCTCCTTTTTGAAACCCTAAGGTGTGTTTTTATAGGCAAATATGGGTGGTCTTCAAGACCTTTTAACCATTTTCACCGAAATGACAAAACGAGTCTGCCCGCGGAAGAAGAAGAAAGCACTATGTAGGAGCCCATTTCGGGACATGTCGCTGGCGACATGGTGATATCACCGGCGGTATGGGCGATACCGCTGATGGCATTAGCTTCCTACAGGATGATTGCCAGCGGGCCCATAAGCCCAAAAAGCTGCTAAATGGGGTCATAAAGAGGGTCATAAGGCATCTTTTTGAATTTTAATGATATTTTAATGGGTATTTAGAGATTAATTTAATTTTGGGTGCAAATCATCGGTTCAAGCTCCTACCGGATGCATTATCAGACATGTCGAATTGAATTCTTACGAGAAATAAAATTCGCAGGGAATTTTATATCGGTAATAAAATCTCCAAAGAATTTTTATTATGAGGAATAAAATCAAAAACACGTCATCATCATCTCGTGAGAGGGACTGTCTCCCATCCTTACAGGCTGCCCCTCGAGGGATCACTACTGCCACATGTCAGTATAATCATATGAAAGAGTAAGGGATAGGAATGATACCTAATGAATGACTATTTTTCCCCTTAGTCAGATTTGAGCTTTGCAGATTAGTTGCCCCTTGGTCGAACTTGTGCTTTATGGATTGGTTGCCCCTTAGTCAAACTTCTGCCCCTTGGTCGGACTCATGCTTTATGGATTGGTTACCCCTTGGTCGGACTTATTCTTTATGGATTGGTTGTCCCTTGGTTGGACTTATGCTTTGTTGATTGGTTGCCTCTTGGTCGGACTTGAGCTTCATAGAGAGATTGCCCCTTGGCTAGACTTATACTTTGTGGATTGGTTGCCCCTTGGTCGGACTTAAGCTTCGAGGAGAGATTGGCCCTTGGTCAGACTTATACTTTATGGATTGGTTGCCCCTTGGTCGGACTTGAGCTTCATGGAGAGATTGCCCCTTGGTCGGACTTAAGCTTTATAGAATGGTTGCCCATTGGTCGGACTTGTACTTTGTTGAATGGTTTGCCCTTGGTCAGGCTTGAGCTTCGCAGAGATATTGCCCCTTTACTGGACTTGTGCTTTATAGATTCGACGGAGTGTAGTTTTTGCAACAAGCGATAAGTAAAATATTAGACCGATCTTTAAATGACGTTTTTACTGTTTGATCGATTTTATGAAACAAAAATATTTTTGCCCCTTCAATCAACTGTAAAAACATAATAATAAAAAGTATAAGGGTGTCAGAAGTCTTGGGGTGATAGGATGGCAGTTTAAAGCAATGTGTACAGGGTCACGCTATGATCTCAGAGGGGTGAACCCAAAGACGACATACACGGGGTCATGCTGGGACCTTCAGTTAGCATTCTAGGGATAAGCTTGAAGATCAGAACATACAGGGTCATTTCATAATCTCTAATGATGTTCTAGGGGGTGAATTCGAAGATTGGTATGTACAGGGTCATGCTGTAATCTCCGATTATTAGATAGGGGGTGAACTTGAAGATCAGAATGTACAAGCTCATTCCATAATCTCCAATGATGTTCAAAGATCGGCATGTATAGGGTTATGCTAAAATCTCCAGTTAGCAGATAGGGGGTGAACTTGAAGATTAGAATGTAAAAGGTCATTCCGTAATCTCCATGATCTTTCAGGGGATGAATCTGAAGATCGGTATGTACAGGGTCATGCTATAATCTCCGGTCCATGATGTTTCAGGGGATGAATCTGAAGATCGGTATGTACAGGGTCATGCTGTAATCTCCGGTTGGCATACAGAATGAGCATATTAGGTTTACGGTTGTGGTTGTACCTACATGGAGTAGAATGAGAACAAGAATAGATAGTTTTTTAAATGATGTTTTTATTGCTTGATCGATTTTGTGAAACAAAAAATATTTTTACCCATTCGATCAACATTAATAATATAAAAAGTTCTTGGGATGTCGAGGCTAGAGTCAGAATTTCATCGAAAATGGCTAAAAAGTGCAGGGAGAGGAGTTGATATCGCCGGTGATATGGGTGATGCTGCTGGCAATTTGACTTGATGCCACCAGTGATGTTATTGCCACATGGCAGCTTTGACTGGTCAAACAAATTCAAAATTTAAATTAGGAGAGGTGATGTCACCAACGGCATGACTGATGTTGCTGGTTGTTTGAGCTAATGCCACTGGCAGCATGGATGGGTAGTTTCAGATAAATTAAAACTCCTCGAATTTCGGGCGAGGGTTTTAAAGCGTAAAACTCTTTTCTTTCCCCATTCTGTAGAGAGAACTGTCGACCTCTCCATGTTCCCCTCTCATTCTTTTCTCTTTGAAAATTGAATCTCTTGTTCTATTTTGCCCCCAATAATGAAGAGAATTGCTAAGGCTATCAAAGGGAAGTCGGCTGCCAAGGCGAGGGAAAACTTGCTCGAGTCTACCATTAATAGGTTAAAACTTCTGTCGGTTCCTGTTGCTTATGGTTTGAAGGAGACATCATGGATGTATAAAGGCCTATAAGATCAATTCCCCTATCACTAACCTGACCCTGGATAAGGAGAAATATCTTTGCTACATCCAGGTACTCCAGCAAAACTCGAAATTCCTTTTCTTGTGTTGAGTTTTGATTCTAGCCTTAAGCTCGAAAGCGTGCCATGATAGGAGTTATAAGCATGAAATAGATTGATCATAATATGATATTTTATGTTTTAGGTTCGATTTTTGCTATTTTTAGGCTTAGGATTTGATTATTTATGATTTTTGTGGTTTTGGCGCGATGAGTGCAATTTTAGGACAAAACTGGATTCTGTCCATAGGTTATGATGTCGCCAGCAACATGAGTGATGCTGCCAGTTATATCAGGTCTTGTATAAAGGCCTAAGAAGATGCAATGTCATTTCTGCTTAAGTTGATGCTGCCAGCGATATCATCCATACTGCTAGCGGTATGGATGATATCGCCGGCGATGTCGCTTCTCGTAGAAGCGACATCAGTAGCCTTCTAGTAGACGACAGAGGTATGAAAATACATCGGGACTTATTTATTTTACTTCTAATTTTTACAGCCGCACGGACTGACATACATCGGGGGTATAGGTACAATTGATGAGTGGTGGCACCATATAGCGGAGAAGGATCTCGAACTTGTGCTGGCCATTAACGAGACAGATTTTGAAGACTTAGCCTGAATCATGCCCATGCTAATGCCGAAGCTTTCCCACCCGGCTGTGATGGTGCTTACGGAGAAGTGGTCCGAAACCACCCATACCTTTCACTTTTTATTTGGGGTGGTGACTATCATGCCTTCCGATGTTGTGGCTATGACCGGTCTCCCATGGGCGGATGAGGTCATTCATTTTAATGCGTATATGGATAAGTATCATACTGAGAAGCCTGTGGTGAGGCGAGTGAAGCAGTTGTCAGGCTTGAAGCACATCTCAGGGCGGCTATACTATAGCAAGCTGTACTAATACTAGACTAGAGTGGATGTGGTGCCTGAGGATGATAGAGATGCTTGAGTTCACTCTTTCGTGATTTCCTTACTCACCGTGATGTTCTTTAAGTCTCGGGGAGCAAGATCAACTATGGGCTGATATCCGCCGTTGAGGATGTAGCGAGCATCAGTTAGAAGAATTAGCCGAGGGCCATCCTGGCGTAGATGTACCAAGGACTAGATGCGGGTGCTCGGAAGATGGGAAAAGCCCTCTGCCTCAGCCACTTGCTATTATAGGTATACCTTCCTCGAAAGCATTTTGCTTGATTTTCTTGGTTTGATGTGCGTGCTTTATTTACTGTGGATGTCTTGGACTAACTAATTGTTTACTTGTGCAGGCTTGGGCCTTTAAGCATCAGATCCTTCCATCGGTTGAGTTCAAGGCTTTCATGCCACCGGGTTCTCACTTTCTTGCCCGATGGTGTGGTGGCATCAGTGGGAAAGCTAAGTATTCTATAAGCTACCGGGAGTCTTTGAGGACCATGCGATTGTTCTCGGTAAGCGATCTTTTAACTTAGTCCCTATTTCACACTTAAAATAAAACATTAGTAGACAAAAGGCATTTATGAATTTACATTATGCTTACATCGGTTGCTTATTTGGTTATTAGGTCAGGATATTCTTGATCCCTTCAATGGAGTAGAGAACTTGATAGAGGTGGCCAGGGTCTGAAAAGAGGTAGACGATCACCAATTTATGATGGAGTGCCCCTTGTCACTGCAGTGGTACTTGGGGGAGCATGTTTGGAGCTGGAGGTTCGCTACTACTGCTAGACCAGTGCCAGCTGATCCTCCTAAAGGCCTATGGTGGCCTCACTTGGTGATCACATCTACTCCTAATAAAGTCGATTACATAGAGGGGAATGGTCGAGTCATCCCAAGCTCTCCAGGCTTCTATAAGCAGCATCAGCAGCGCTTACTTCCCATTTGCCCTCACATTAAATAGAATAACACGATCGAGTATCACAACAAGCAAAGGATGGAGGAGGAGAAAAGGTGGCTCAAGGGCGTAGTGGATGATGTTGAGGAGTAAGAAGAAGAGGAGGAGGAGGGAGAAGAAGAAGCTGAGGATGAGCCCGAGGAAGAGGATGAGGTAGGTGAAGGAGCGGCTGATGGGAGCGCACTGGTGTCTCACGGGGAGTACCACTCTTTTAAGGTATGGTTATGTTTATATACATGTATTGGTAATTGTTCAGGTTGAAAAATGGTTGTTTATGCTTTCCTTTTATGCTTTTCAGGAACCCCCAAGGAAGAGAGGCCAAGGCGATTACAGCGGGACACGGCACTATAGTGTACCTAAGGGTGTTGATTTCATGGATAGCCCCCTGTCTAATCCTCTGGAGACCCAGTTCATACTAATGAATTCAAGGGGCGAGTTTTGGTCCAAAGATATAGGCCTAAGCCAGCAGGCACCGATCTTCAAGCCAGAAAATACCACCTATGTAAGCTCTTCATAATTTTGAACATATTCCTACGATAACCCTTTTGTGGAGTTCTCCAGGTAGCCCCTTTAGATTCTTTAGGTTGCTCGAAGCGAGGTGGATCGGTTGGCCGGGAATGCCTTCACTCTTAGGGACACTCTTATTAGTCAATCCTTACTCATTCAGGTATATTCCCTTTTATAACATGTTAAAATAAGATGTATCTATGGATGATATGAATGATATGCATTATTGTCATTTTCCTCGGGTTTGTAGGATTTCCTAGCCCTTTTCCTATCGGATGCCAATACGGCCCAACGGAGATATGAGGGGGAGACTGCATTGCTTTGGTACCGTATGAGCGACCTTGAGGATCAATTGGAGGCTATTGTCCATGAGAGGAGGAGCAAGCAAAATTTAGACTATGCCCACCCCAGTAGCACTAGCCGCAGAGGAGTGAAGATGTCGGACGGCCGGCACCCACCTACTGTGCATGAGGAGTCCAGTAGTGTTCTGATGATGGAGGATAGAGATGAAGATAAAGATGTGGCTAACCAATGGCTCGTGGATGACTTGGATGTCTCCTCTGATCCATCTGGTGGCAATAGGATGGTATAGATAGTTATTTAGGTTCTTTTTCTTTTTGCTTTGGTTTGTATGCCCTTGATCCATTGGGTTGGAATAATTTGGATTGTCGCTTGATTAGGCTAGGTGTTTAGGATGTTTGGATGACTTGGGCCTTTAGGTTTTTATTTTGAATAAAATGGATTCGCATTTGATCATTTTTTGGAAATGGGTTACGTGGCTGTTTACAGGTTTTTACATAGGTTAGAATTGGTGACAATGGTTTTGATGTCGTCGAGAAATTCTCCCATGTCATCGGTGGCATTACTAATGACGCTAGCAATATCACCCTATTTAAATAATATAGACAAAGCTGCCCCACACTCCATACCGTCGGTGGCATCAAGCGATATCGCCCAATCCCTATTCCATATCGTCGGTGGCATCATCAAAATCGCCAGTGACATCACTTACCCAAAAGTCCAATTTCAGACATTTTGCAAAATTCAGCCATAGCAAGCCACAACCAATAGCTACGGGTCTTTCTACAAAGTCTGGGAAATGCGGACTGGAAGAAATAAGAGAAATTCGGGCTTCTCTTTTTGCTATCATTATTCCTTTTTATTTTTATTATTTTTTCTTATCTTTTTTTACTCTAACTTTTGCATAGACTTCCCAAAGGGGTTTTCAATCTATCGAGTCTCATCTTAACTTTTGCCTGGACCACCCTTTTTGGGTTTTCAATCTAGCAAACTTATTCCGACTTTTGCATTGACCTAGATGTTTTCAGTCTATCCAGATTTTTTTAAAAAAATAAAATACTGATGAGCTCGGAGCATCTTCAATCAACCTTGCTTGTGATGTTTCCTTCCCTTTGGTTGCCAGGCATTCATACAATCAGAAGCATAGAGGTTTTAGTACGAAAGACACTTTTATCGAATGAATTTAATTTGAGTACAAGATGTTCGCAATCATTTCCATTAATCAAACTCCCGGTTTTAACTAGCCTTCACAGATTTTCAATACAACATCTCACTGTTCTTCTCTCATGCCCTGATTTTTGCCTGCACTGCCCTTTTTAGGTTTTTAGTCTAGTGGGCGATATTAATTCATCCCCTCATTTTTGTACGGCCAGTTTGTAGAATACCGACCGTTGGGTGTCACCCTAATTTTGCCCGATCAGTAAAAGACTGAAAGATGGGTGATTATCACATTTATTTTTTATTGTCGCTTTTTCTGATTTATTTCTTTTGATTAGGTGTGATAACACTTAAGCCTATCTTGGTTGGCTAGGTCAATGAACCTGCTCTTGTTTGTGCTCATAACTTTGATTGCCCTGCTCAATCAGTACCGCCTTTGGCCACACAGCAGCCTTCTCAATTTGATCTGAACTCCCTCTTTATGTCGGTGTTGGAAGTTTCCAGATGCCTCAATGCAGGGTCTATAATTTTTGGTGAGGGTGTTAGGTATCGGACTTGCTATTGTGCGCTTGGTTGTGCTTTTACAGATTCTTCAAGGTTTTTAGTGTCCATTTAGTTATCACATCGGATCACCCGATTCATTCTAACCTTCAAAGTTACATCGGGTAAACTTGCCACATTGCAAGGAGTTTAGTTTGTGGGAGGTTTGGTGCTTGCACCTTCTTGATTGGTTTGATTGCTGCTCTAATTGCTATTCTAATTGCTCCTTCAGTCTGCGGTTTGCAAGTCCTTCCTGATTAGGCCAAAATTTGCCCCTTGCACCAATGGTGGAGGGTTTCAACTGTATCTTGTTTCCATAAACCAAGTGACATTTGGTTCAGGGGCTTTTTACTTGGTGCTTTCAAAAGGGTGAACGGTAGCTTATTTAGCTGGTTTGCTTGACAGGCTATTTTATGACTTGGCTTTTGTGATTGGTCTATGACTTGTAGGGTAAAGATACTTGTTCTCATACTTTATGCTCTTGACGGCGGTTGTCCACCTAGGACTAATTGTTGTTGCTTGAGGGTTTGATGCGGTTTAATTTGTGCTAGGTGAAGATGTGTTTCTCTGCGAGTTTGGTCATTTCCTTAGCGGCGACATTAGTGTAAGGTTCAGCCACGGTGGTGGAGGTCGAGGTTCACCAATCGTTTATGCCCCCATACCAAGGATGGCGAAGGAGCAGAGTTTTGGACAAGGTTTAAGAAGGGGAAGGGGTGGGTGGGTAAAAATGTATGCCATGATTTTTTCAATTCAGGGAACTAGTTGACACTTCTTAAAGGTGCACTGTTGCGAGGCTACCGAGTTCATTCTAGAAGAGACCCGTGGTGTTCAACAATCTGGCTATTGATCTGGGGACCAAGCAAAGGCGTTATCATGGTATTTGAGCACTTTATTATCTCACATGTGTTTGATAGGAATTAAATTATTGGAAATGATTACCACATGAGAGCCTTCATTTACACTTGAATTAAATTTATATAGTAACATATCCTAAATACTGGAAGTGTCATGTGTGTGTTCATATGAATGTGTGGATCAAATGCTCAAAAGATGACACAAGTAACAAAATAGCAGTTGCTCATGGAACTCAAAGTTTGGTACGTAAAATTGTTCAACAAAACAATGCAAATAAATCTAAAGATTACATATTAAAGATCACCATCCTCCACAGGCAGAGGGTCTTGCAAGAGCATGCCTTTGAGCAGGTATCGACCATCCCTACTTATCGCTAAAATTTGGTAGGGGGTGCAAAGTGTTTGGGGTCTTCTCCGGTTTAACAATTTTCCCATCCCTTACTAGACGTTGTATGGTCGTCGACGGGGCTTGAGCTATAGCTGGGGTATCATTGTCTTTTCTAAGTCATACGTTTCCCATCCTCCTAGTTTGCTCAAACTTGATCTTCTTAGCCTTATTATTAAGGTACATATTCCTCTTTCTTCCAGCCTTGGTGAGTTCTTGTGGGCCATTTGCTTGTTTAGGTATACCAGAAACGGTCATACTTGCCCTATTGCTAAACTTTATAACCCCAGGCATTCTATCCGGCTCGGCCATATTTCCTTCATTCACTAGATGATATATGGCTCAGGCTAAAGTTCGGCATCCATTAGTGTGATGTCCCGGTTGGCCATGATATCCATAAAAGTTTTCCTTCTCATCTTCGATTGGGTGCGTGTACTCATAAAGGGGTTTGATAAGACCATTTTTTCTCAATTTCGTGAAGATCATATTGAGGGGTCAAATTCAAGGGTTTACAATGGCAGTTAGGATCGGTTGCTGAGATGCTTTTCGGCTTTCCTCAGCCTGAGATGGCAGTGTTCCTGGTCTATTATAGCCTTTCACTTAGTGTATGATAGAACCCTTAGAAGCCTGGCCCCCATTTCCTTGGGGTTCCCTTTCTTTCTGATCTGTTGTCACCAGTTGGAACAGAAAAGCTTCCACCTCACGTGGCATGCCCAGAGGTTGCACGAGCTGGTCATTGGTTGGTTGATGCATGGTTTCAGGTGTCACTCCCCGAGATTACGCGCCCAAGTTGGGGACTCCAAACTGATTGTAGGGATAAGGAGTTGGTTGATCAAATCAGGGTCCAGTCATCAGTTCATTGTGGAAAAGGTTTTGATGGTAGGTCATCCCTTTGGCGCCGTGATAAACGGTGGAGAACTTGAAGGAAAAGGTCGTAGAGGCATTGCTGGTTGAGCCGATCCCCTAGGGAGAGCTCAGATTTGATGGGTGAGATCATTAGGAAATGGGGAAAGGATTGAGCTTTAGACCATGTGCCTTGGGCTAGGAGGTAAGAAAGAGAAAGCTGGCTAGGTTACTGAGGTCTGACTGAGTTAGAATAGACTAGGCTGGGGCTGGGTCGAAACTGACTAGACGGGAAGCTAGGTAAACCAAACTGGCTTTGCCCTTGTTGGACAGAATAGAACATGATCTGAACCATTTCGAACAAATCCATTCTGATACTAAGGCTGACAGTCTAATTTTAAAATCCAACCGGCGTTCTCACTTATTGGGGCTTCCCTGATAAATAATTACATTGTTGTCTAGATTTGTTCCCAAATAGTGTTGTGGAAGAGATCTGAATAGATAAATTGGGCCATGGTGGCGGCAATTTCCATGCTAAGAGATGGCGAAGGAACTACTCCCATGGTAGGGGTAGAACTAGCTTGGTCCTCGATCAGGGCAAGGTCATAATCATGAGGGAGACCTATGGTTGGTGGCGAAGGTCCAGACTTGGGAGGGAGACTGTTTAGGATCATAAACTGTGGGTCAGACCATGGATGGGTTGTAAACGGTATGGATGGTATGCATGCTTTTTGTTTTTGGGAAGCGATGTATGATATGTATGGCTGTGTGTAGACGTGGTTAGCGATGATGGTGTAGCTTATCCCTCCAACATACGTGGGACGTTTGTATCTCGTTCCACATATAGTGATATGTGGTGACACAACGGAGGTGCAAAAAGAAGTCCTACGTATGTTGCTAAACTTCTTCCATGGGCCAAAGTAGTAAGGGTAAGTTATTTATTTTTTAGCCCTTATGGCCGATGCATGGTTGGTGCATGATCACATAGCACATAGCACACGAAATGTCCCTCTTCTGACCTTATGACTCTGGGCATAACACCTCTTTGGAAGGATGGGGTTTTGGCTTCTTCACTGGTAATGGCAAAAGAAGTTCATCCCAAATGTTTTATTTGTTCAGGTAGCCCTAAAGGAATGTGCTAAGGCTTTTTCCTAGCGCGGCTTTGGTATAGGGTTGTTGATGTAGAAGGTTCTCATTTACCTTGATTCCACGTTGCTCAACCACTCCCCAAATAGGTGCGATGGCAAGAGTTTACGTGTTGGTTAAAATGAGTGATCCACTCACTAGGTATCCTCAATTCCAAACAGGGCATGAGTGATACTTTCGCGAGCTTCTGGGGTAGAATGCGGCACCTAAAAATTACCGAACTATCTACACGCGTGTTTAAGGATAAAACATTATCAAAAAGAATGAAGTTTTAATTTGGCCAACGATTTCAATACATCATCAAAATCCTTTAAACTTATTGAAAATTTTAGGTTCAAGTTTAAAGGGATCAATCCCTAGCAGAGTTGCCAATGTGAGCGAAAGACCTTTTTCTGAGGACCGTGTGAGATGCGTCGCACGGGGGGCAGAAAAGTAACAATGCACCATAAAGCATGTCGAGGGATTGACCCTTATTTTAGCATGATGAAAACATGGATTGATTGATGTTGGTGTTGAATTTAAGTCCAATTTGCATGTTAAGGGATACGAGACTTGAAATCCCGTATTTTAAAATAGAGTCGCCACCCAGTTAAGCTCCACCGGGAATTTGGGTACGATATTCCCACCGGGTGGTTAGACCATACCTTAAAACAGAGATTCTGAGTTCGGATGATGTTATCTATTTTTCACTAGGCCAAGTTAAAATATTTCATTCTTTCTTAATCGGTTTTAATCCACCCTATTTATTGTGTTTTTCGGTTTATATGTTATTTTCGCGTTTGTCAAGCAATCAAAGCGATAAATAAATTATTACAGTCATCCAAAAGTAAATGCAGAAATTGAAATTAGTACAGGGCTTTCAAATCCTATACATTTTCTATGCGATAAATAAAATACTCGAAGGCCTAAAATCCATCGAACCTAAATCTACCTACAGAAAATGGTTAGCATGGATACGGCACGCCATACAAGGTGTATCACTTAGCTGCATAGTTAGTGGACAAAACAAGACTCGAGTTAGCGTGAACATGGGCATATTCATTTGTTTTGTTAGAAAGCCCGGTTAGATGGCTGAAAATGAGATTTGAAAGGCGTTTACAGAAAAATTCCATTTTAACCAAATTTTAGACTCGATCGTTGTTTTAACTGGATTATTAGTGAAAATGCCATATGGTATGAGGTGGGGTCTGTTTTTATAAGGTTTTGGACCTTCGTCATTGCACTGTACACCCTAGCTTCGAGAATATAACTAGGTCAGAAATAAACAAAATAAAACAGCTATCCAGAAGGTCATGTCATCAGCGGCATGGTTGATACCGCCGGCGACATCAGTGATGTCGCTAGCTACATCAGTCACACAGGCAGGCTACATGACTTTTGGGATACCATAAAGAAAGGGTCCTACAAGAAGATGAGGTCTTTGGAGGCAAGTGATATCGCTAGCGGTATCAATGATGCCGTTAGTGGCATGGTTGATACCGCCGGCGACTTCACTTTCCTCCGGTGGCTTCAGCTTCTTGCAGCAGCAGCAGGTAACGGTAAAAAATGACCAAAAACCTAAAAACAAGCGCAAAATAGCACAAACAAGTAAGAATAATGCCAAAGAGCTATGAGACTCAGAATTTTTACCTCGAGGCCGTGAATCCACCACTTCGTGAACCAAGGAACACCTCTGGGGAGCTTGAAATGGTGATTTTGGTAGTAAACTTAAGAGTTTAAGTCTCTAAATTCCTATTAAGTTGATTTTAATCCTAAAGTCTACTGATTTTAAGTTTTAACTAGGAGAATCAAAGAAGAAAAACCAAGAAAACAGGATTGGAATCCCTTTTCTTACCTTTTCTCCCCCTTATCTCTCTAAAAGTCAGCTTTCTCACTCTAGAACTACAGGTTAAATTTTAGATATCTTTTGTTGTTATCTCGTTTTTTAAACCCTAAGGTGAGTTTTTATAAGCAAATATGGGTGGTCTTTCTAGACCTTTCAGCCATTTTCACCGAAATGGCAAAAAAGAGTCTACCCGAGGAAGAAGAAGAAAGCACTCTACAGGAGCCCGTTTCGAGCCATGTCACCGGCAACATAATGATATCACCGGCGGCATGGGCAATACCGCCGGCGGCATCAGCTTCCTACAAGCTAACTGCCAGCAGGCCCATAAGCCCAAAAAGCTACCAAAGGGGTCAAAAAGCGGGTCAAAAGGCATCTTTTTGAATTTTAATGATATTTTAATGGGTATTTAGAAATTAATTTAATTTTGGGTGCAAATCATCGATTCAAGCTCCTACCGGACACGTTATCGGACATGGCGAACCAAATTATTACGAGAAATAATTTTTCCAAGGAGTTTATATCGGTAATAAGAATTCCAAAGAATTTTTATTATGAGGAATAAAATCGAGAACACGTAATCATCGTCTAACGAGAGGGATTGCAAAATCCTGTGCTCACAATATGTTTGTTGCCGTTTGAGAAGGAAAGCTTTTATTCGAAGCAATCATTGTTTTATGCATAGAGCTGGTCGCCTACTAGTACCGGTAGATCCAAAAATTGAAAGAACTTATCGTAGATTAAATGGAGCAGCCACAAGAAGATGTAGGCAACAAAGGATGGCTGATGCAACCATTCCCTCAAATGGTAATGAACCCTCAGAAGGAGAAGGCGAGGTCAACTTTCCCCCACCAAGGCAAACACTCAAGGAATATAGTAGACCATCTACTGAGGGGACACTTATCTTACATAGTGATACCCAATAAAGGGAACAACCTCTTTGAGATCAAAGCCTTTATGATTCAGATGATTCAGGCAGCTATACATTTGGTGGCTTGCCAGGAGATGATCTTAGTGCTCATATCTAAGAATTTGTAACTCTATATGATACCTTTCACACAAACAAAGCAATCTCAGATGATGTAATTAGACTCAAGCTTTTCCCTTTCTCATTGAGCGATAGTGCTAAAAAATTGGCTGAAAAATCTTCAGCCCAGATCCATAAGAACATGGGATCAATTGGCACAAGCATTTCTTATTAAGTACTTCCCACTAAGGTAAGCAATCAAACTCAGAAATGTGGTGACTCGTTTCTCACAGCAACTAGACGAATCTCTATCTGAGGCATGGTAAAGATACAAAGAGCTCATAAGGAGAGTGCTAAATCATCAAATGCCCATGTGGATACAAATCCAAAATTTCTATATTGGGTTAACTAATGCCTATAAAATCCAAATTGATCCACAGCTAATGGTGATCCAGAAGAGCTTGTCCCGGAAGAACTCTGTGAGCTCATTGAAAAAGCTAATGAACACTAGCTATAAATGGCATTCGGTTAGTGAAGAAAGAAGCAAACCTGGAAAGTCAGAATTTGTTGCAAAACTCTCTTAAAAGGTAGATCTGATCCTTAAGCAGCATGCCTGGAAAAATGTCTCAGCAGTCTCAAATGCTCAAGTTTTTTGTGATTTTTGTGGTGCCAACCACAAAATATTGATTGCGACACTCCTCTTGACCAACAACAGTGTGATTACATTGGCAACAATCCAAGGAATAACCCATTTTCAAACACCTATAATCCAGGCTAGTGCAATCACCCCAATTTTTCATGGAGTAATCAAGGCAAGCAAATTCCTTACCAGCAACCACAAAACAATTTTTTGCAGCAATAACCACACCAAGCAGCACAGCAACCAGGTCCATCTCAATAAGAAAATAAATCAGAGATTGAAGAGATGAAGGAAATGATGATGCAATTCATGAAGCAAACATGGGCTTCTATGATGAATTTGGAGACACAATTCCAGCAAATTACCACCATTATCACTCCTAAAAACAAAGGAGTAATGCTAAGCAATACAGAGCCCAATCCAAGAGAGGAGTGCAAAGTTGTCACCTTGAGAAGTGGGAACAATTGTGAAATTTCAAACCTTATGGTTGTTGTTAATAAATGTGCAAGTAAGAAAAATGAAGTGGTCCAAACCACTGAAAATCAATTTGAAGGCAGTGACCACTATTAGCACGGTCCGCTCGGCCCGATGAGGATTTATACGTATTTCAATCAGCGATTAGATAAGGAGCCAAGGAGGACCGAATTATAATCCAAAAATCCAAAAACCCAAAAAAATTCCCATTCGTCATAATATTCCAAGTTGCATCCTTGAAGTCCATTTTAGAATAATTAACACATTCAAAAATGTCAACCAATGAAACAGTAAAATTGTCCTGAAAACACAAGAAAGGCCATTTTTAGGGCTTAAATGATCGAATTTGGCAAAAATAAGGTGGGGCTAGAGGCCTAAGGCCATTAGTTTTGCTCATTGGTTTGTTTCAGTCGAAAAATGGTCAAATAGGTAATTAGCCCGCCGGCTAATTACCTAGGAACGGTAAAAAAATCGTATCTGACCGAGATTTTGCAAGATTTGCGGAGATTTTAGATAAGGTTTTATCAGATAGATAACTAGGCCGCCGGCTAATTACCTGCCTTCTATAAATAAGGGTGCTCCCTCTCATTTTTCACAAGTAGAAACGCCTAAAAATCCTAGTACGCCACTGTTCATTCTTGGAGTCCTAAAAGCCCCGAAACTCAGCCAAAACACTTCCAAATCTAAGCTTTATCACCGACATTCGGTATAAACTCATTTTTTAGTCTTTTAAGATCTAGATCTCATAGTGATCTTCGGTCTAAAAATGACACAATTCTCAAAAATCCCTGCATTTCCCTTAGAAATAATCTCAGATTATAGCTATGACTTGGGTTAAATCAATTTTCCAACCAAATCACAATCTCTTTTGACAACTTTGGTCCCGCACAGGCTCTCACGTCATCCTGTACAAACGAAAAAGGTAACTGAGGCTAATTGGCTCTAAGCCCAACTTTAAAATTCATTTAAATTCATTTTTATTATTTTATTATTGCACATTGCATCCTCATATGTCTGGTTAAGTGAGCCACTGGTGCCACTTAAATTATAATTTGTGCAAATAAGCTCGCAGGTCCGGATAAACATCTAGAATGAGAGGAAACTCTATCCGAGTTTCTGGGCTAAAACCCAAGTACTGTCGTTAATCTGTCGAAATTTTGGTAGAAAATATCAATTTATTAAGCAATTATAATGCCCGTTTTATTTCCTAAATTTATTTATTAAATAAAGCCGTTGTAGTGCCAAAATTACAACAAATTCCAAAATTTCAAAATTAATCCAAACAATTTGAACAATATGAGTACCTATTATGTCCGAGCTCAGAATCTCACTTTCTTTTCGGTATAAAAATCCCATTTTGGATCAGTATACCATAATTCTCGATGGAGCTGAATCGGGTGGCGACTCTATATTATTTTTTAAATAAAGTAAAAATGCTTTATTTTAAAAAAATGTCATTACTAAATAAAATGTGTAAATATATTTATCAATATAATCACATTTTTGGCTTATATAAAGCCACTACATTTAAGCAAATCGGATTTTCTCAAACCGAATCAAACGCACCCTGCGTGCCTCACCCTGCATGCTTCCATTAAAACCTCGCCCGCTCACAGTGGCGACTCTGCTGGGGAATATGTTATTTTTATAAAAACCCGATTTTTATAAAAAATCTTATTTTTGACATGATAATTAAAATATTGTTCGAATTAAATTTTGGAATTATGGAATATGTGGTAATTTCCTCACTGCACGAATTTTAGGGTTGCATAGCATCTGCATTCTTCACCCCTAAACCAATTTAGGTATCTTTTGGTGAAGTATCTCTAAGTTCGCTTACGGCTTGAGGGGTATGGGTCTGACCACACCCCCTTGCGTAACGTATGAGGGCCTTACTCGCTTAAGGGCTAGACTACCCGAGTATATAATATGTGGAAAAGCTTCCTTTGGTTCACTTAGGGCCATTGGGACTCGATACATAAAGGCTTAGGTCCCGAAATCGCACCCAATCCTGAGACCAAAATCCGCCTATAGATGAACCATAGACACTTTCCTATAGGCTTACCCAAAAACCATGAGTGCACATGAGCAGACTCCGCTAAGTCCCCTATTGACTTTAAAGCGAAATAACCAAGTGGAGTTATAAGATCGGTACGCGCGATCTAACCGTTTACTACATGTGGAGGTTTATTAAATATAAATAAACCTAAAAACATCATAAACATCATGATTGTGTGAAAACTTACCATATCTTTATGCAGCCATGACATTGATGTGTCACATATCATTCTATTTCCTTAGCTATAGGAACCTAAGATAACCGAGACTAGTGAGTCCACCTAGGTTCAACCCATGAGTCGAAATAATTGAGACCAGTGTGTCTACCTAGGATCAACCCATGAGCTAAAATAATCGAGACCAGTGAGTCCACCTAGGCTCAACCCATCAGTTTATACAGCTTGATACTAGTGAGTCCACCTAGGCTCAACCCATGAGCTAAAATAATTGAGACCACTGAGTCTATCTAGTTTCAACCTATGAGCCAAAATAATCGAGACTAGTGAGTCTAACTAGGCTCAACTCGTGAGTTGAAATAGCTTGAGACCAGTGAGTCCACCTAGGCTCAACCTATGAACCGAAATAGCCTAAGACCAGTGAGTCCACCTAGGCTCAACCCATGATCCAAAATAATCGAGACTAGTAAGTCCACCTAGGCTTAACCCATGAGCCAAAATAATCGAGACTAGTGAGTCCACCTAGGCTCAGCGCATAAGCCAAAATATGTAAACCATCAAGTGACCAGTAAGTCAACTCATCCTTGACCAGCGAGTAAGCTCCCTTTGGACCATAGAGTCGACCATCGAGTGACTAGTTAGTCAGCTCACCTTTGACCACCGAGTCAATCCCCGAGTGACGAGTGAGTCAGCTCACCCTTGACCACCAAGTCAACCATCGAGTGATCAGCGAGTCGACTCACCCTTGACCATCGAGTCAGCTAGCGAGTCAACTCACCCTTGACCACCGAGTCCATCTTGTCAACTCACCCTGGACTATAGAACCAACCCCCGAGTAACTAGTGAGTCAACTCACCTCTAAGTCAACCCCCGAGTGACCAACGAGTCAACTCACCTTTGACCAGCAAGTCAACCTTCAAATCACCAGTGAGTCAACTCACCTTCAACAATCGAGTTAAACCTTTGAGTGACCATCAAGTTAACTCACCTTCGACCACTAAGTCAAACCTTCTAGTGACCATCGAGTCAACTCACCCCTGACCAATGAGTCACCCAACTATTAAAGTGATTTCAAAACCCAACCAATGAGTCATCTAATGATTTAAGTCAGTCCCAAACCAACCAGCAAGTTGAGTAAACCAAGAAAGAATCTGACCACCGAGTCATTTGACTATCAAAAACATTCTAAAACCTAATTATTAAAGTCATTCTAGAACCGGACCATTGAGTCATCCGACTATTGGAGTCATCTTAAAAATATGACTAGTGAGTCACCCGACTATTAAAGTCATTTGAAAACCTGACCAGTCAGTCACCCCCGACCAATGAGTCACCTGATTACTTAAATCATCACCGACCAAAGAGTCAATTTGACTAGCGAGTCACCCGGACTAATAAAGTCACCTCAATAAGTTGACAAAAATTAGACTGGTAAGTCAATATGCCCCGACCAGCGAGTCATCTATTCTTAACTAGTGAATCATCTGATCCTAACCACCAAGTGGTCTTAAACCCGACTGCAAGGCCCAAACCTTTTGGCATTCCCCGAATGGCCAAAACTAAGGCAACTCCATGATTACTGAATTAAATCCCATGGGCTTCTTTGGCATTCCTTGAGTGACCAAAGCTTTTCCAAGAATGAAGGCGATATAGTGATTACCAAATTAATGTCCAACGAGACACAATAGCTAAGACACACCTGCAATGACTTGGCTGAAATACCTAGTGGCATTCTACGTGAACCCAACTTTTGTGTGTTCCTAGAATGACACAATTTTGAGTTATGCTTTCCACAAAAGAAAACTTAACCAAACCTTGACACTTAAAGTGATCGCTTGACCAAGCTTGATATTCCATGAGTACCAAAGACTTGCCCTTTTTGTTATGCATTTCTGGTAATGCTCAACTCTTATGAAATATTCCACGAATATTTGACCCCTAGGTAACCCACTGATTGCTGAAATGATACCCATTGAGGTACAAACCTTTTTGGCATTCCCTAAATGACCAAATCTTACCCAACCCATGGTGACATAGTGATTGTAGAATCAATGTCCAGTGAGAAACAACCTTTTTGGCATTCCATGAATGACCAAACCAAGTCCTACCCTAAGGGCACCCTAAATGATCCCAATATTAGCGTATTCCTTAAATGACACTTCCATGAGTTGTACTTTCCCCAAAAGACACTCAAATTTGCGCATTCCATGAATGTGCCAAATAACCCAATTAAACCTCATCACTATAAATGACCACCCGATCTTATTTGATATCCTCGAATATTAAGATTCATAACCCTGTTCAGTGTCCCCGAATACCCGACCTTTGTCAAATATTCCCTAAATGTTTCACCAAAACCTATTCAATGTTCTATGAATATTGAATTTCATACATATACATTCATTCATGTATGTACATATCATTCATACATTTATGACATCCATTCATTCAATCATTAGAAAAACCATTAGGATCATTGTAATGTCGGAAGCCCTAATTTTATTTAATATAAAAAGGTTGGAAATGAGAAAGAAGCAGGCCGATACGTATCTCAAGCACTCCAAAGGTTAGACCCCCGTGACCAGTTGAGTCACTCACCAGATTTTTCTCCAATTCTGAACCTAAGAAGAAGATGGCAGGTGATGATGCTATTATCTACTCTCTCAAGAGAATCTTGGATACTCCAGAATTTTGCAATATCTTGGAGAACATGAATTCTCAAAAGCTGCAAGAATAAGAGGCCGAATTGGAAGCATTAAAGTCAACGATCAGTGACATGCAGAACTCTTCCCCAAATTCAGGGAAATCCATTGCTTCCTCTATCGAACAATATGTGGATATTGACAAATTTGCTCCCAATAAATCTAAAGCACTCCCAGCCAACTTCGTGATGCCATACGTAGCTCCGTATACCGGCACTGGGTCCCCACATGCACATGTAGAGGGATATCTCCGCATCATGACTAGTGTGGTGATTCCCAAAGTTCATATCGTCAATCTGTTTTAAACTACCCTACATGGTCCGACTTTTAATTGGTACATGAGGATACCGACAGATGTGAAGTCTGATTGGAAGAAGTTATGTTCTACCTTCATAGAGAACTACGCCTTCAATATAAAGGTAAGACCACTCTACAGGACCTAGAAAGGATAAAGCAACATCCAAATGAGTCCTTTGAGGATTACTATTTGAGATGGATGACATTCCAAGCGCTAGTAAGTGGGGCACCTGACCAGGAAGCGTTGATTGTGAAACTAGTGGAGGGTTCCGGTCAAAGGTACAAAGATGAGATGAAGATGGAAAGGTTCAACACCTTTAATGATGTGGTAGATTATGCCAAGAAGTTGGAGAAGTATGATGAAGAAGATCAGTAAAAAGAAAATGAGATCCATGGGATAATGTGAAATGAAAACCTAGATTATGAACAACTTGATCTTGAGGACCTAGAGTTCGAATATCATTCAGATGAAGAAACTCAGGAAGACCAAAATAAAAGCCTAAATTAGGAATAGTATGGCTAGCAACATCTACTCAGAAGAAGTTGGAGCTACGCTAAATAAAGAAGATTGCTCTTTTACTTTTATCTATAGTGCTTTCGAACTAAATAATGAAATAGATAATATTATGAATAAATCTGCTTATATATGCAATGTTTCTGCTAATGATTCCATGTATTCATTCCAACATGCAATTGGCATATTCAACATTCATGATGCTCCAATTAAAGAAATAAATTTAGCCACATTTGACAAACCCAGAAATGGTATCTATTTTAAATAACTTGACTCCTGAAAAGATAGAGAGAAAAAAGAAAAATTAAAAAAAAAACATGTGGCTACCTTTGCCCGATTCAATAGGGCATGCCTATCCAGAATGTCCTCACTACTCGTAGGGGCAAATAAAGAAAAGATCATCATAGAATCTACTTAAGTCAACAGACAATTCACCAAACAAAATCGAGAAAGAAAGTCACTCGAACCATGCCTCAAAGCAGTCTAGGCAAAATTTACTCTATGCCACAAGAGAAAGAATCAAATGGTAGATTCCCAAGCAACTCTAACATGATGTAGAAAGGACCTCATTGGTAACACAATCAGAGTGAAAACCAAACCAATAAATCTGACGAGACTAATCTCTAAAGATTTTCTTTTCCGTATGGCATGCTACTCAACAAGAAGCATGAAGGTTGATAAGGATCTTAAAGAACACATACGGACAAAGTCAAATCAGCCAGAAATATCTAGCAAATGGAATATCTAAGAACAAATGTACAAAAATGTCTCAACCTGAGGCATGACATCATTGAAATGGCATATCCTTCCATTACCGAAGAGAACCGACATAAACCAAACAAATAGGTCAAACTCAAGTCTCATAAAGGTGATTGAACAAAGGACGAATAGGACAACAAAAATAACCAACAAAGTCAAAATCAAGGGAATTGATCCTAAAGCAAATAAAAGTAGTGCATGCTAGTGCTAAGGGAAAATTCCACCTAAGAGACCCAATATGGTGAAACAGATTCCCATCAAGGGAATGCTACACATCAGGGACATCAAAGGAAACAAGTTCATGAACCCCTTAAATAAGAACAGACTCAGGCAATTCCACATCAACTAAAAAATTATGTCTACTAAAAGCTAGTGAGGGCTTTTAGGCAAAAATAAAGATAAAAGAAAGAGGGAAATCAATTGGTAAAACCTAAAAAGGACGGTTAATAATAGGATAAAAAGTTCTTGGGATTAGATACCAAACTTTTGTGCCTAAAAATATTTCTTTGACTATGTGTCATTTTTCTGAACTGTTAACTGTTTGCACTTAATGAATACACTTAATTGTTAAAAGAAACAATCATATAAGCGCTCTTGTTCATACAGTACATGCATACAAAAAAATATAAAAAAAAAGAACCTGCTGGATTGAAAACCCAAAAGGGCGGTCTAGGCAAAAGTCAAGGCAACCCGATAAATCAAAAACTTAAAAGACGGTTTATGCAAAAATTAGGGTTAAAATAAGAAAATATATACAAAGGTCGTTGTGCTTTAGTTTAGGCAAAAATTAGGGCATAACTTCTGCATGTAAGCACAGTCAAAGTCATTCATCGCAATGAATCACCAAATGACAACAAGCATAGTCACTCAATCCAAAGCCTTTATAAAGGAGCAATATTCTTCATCAACATGAGCATATGAATCTCCCACATCTCCCAAATGTGAGAAGACAATCTTCTTGCATCAGCTACACAAGAATTCTGAGAACTGCTGATGCATGCCATGCTGCCTGTACAGTCAATCAAAAGAATAAAATCTAATCTCCGTCATTCTAAGCAACTGGAGTTTACCTAGCCAGGTTCATGCTATATGTCACTAGGGGCAAAAGTTTTGCAACTCAAGAATTCATTGGATCTGAGAAGTACATAACAACTCATATTGTTCAAATACTTAAGTACAAAGCAAAATCCATGGCCAGCCCAATGATTAGAGTAAAATGGATTCAAAGCACACACAACTACAATGAAAACAAAAAAACTTGGACTCCAAGCCAAAATCAAATTTTCATTATCACTAAGAATGACAGAAACCAAGAAGCCAATAGTATAGAAGAATACCGTTGAGAACCAAGCAAGCAAAAGTCATCCAACAACTGCACAATTTTATCTTACAAGAATAAACTGCATTGCATAAATATAACATGCATTACACATTACATGCACATTACAATTTTACAAGTGCAAAGGCTGTAAGTTGCCATGCAAATAGCTCAGAAGCTTTCTAAGACCAAGAGTCATCTAAAAAAGTGCTTCAACAATCAAAACACAATAGTACTAGACTCCAAAGTCACCAAAATATTGGCTATCCAATGACATAAAAAACAAATCAATCATTCAAGACAAATCCGACAGTTCTCAAAAGAGTCAATTGATCACCAAATTCAATAATTCTCCTCCAATTAGAGAGAACTAACCACCAAATTCAACAGTTCTTCTCCCACTAGAAAGAACTCATCACCAAATTCAATAATTCTCCTCCCATTAGAGAGAATTGATCACCAAATTCAACAGTTCTCCTCCAAATAGAGAGAAATGATCACCCTATTTGAAAGTACTTCCTCCTAGATGAGAAGGATGATCACTACATTCGACATTTCCTCAGCATGGAAAAGCTACTGAATGATGTATCATCCCAATTTGAATAGGGGGAAATTCCAACTTAATGCATCATGCACTTGCACAACTCATCATACATTAGTAAATGTACTACATCACGTGCATCATTAAACAAGAAAGCATAAAACTCTTCCGAAAGACTAAGCTTCATCATCTTGCTCTAAAATTAAACTACAGGCACATCATAGCCAAACCTTAGATCCAATGGGATCTTTACCCCGGCACGTCATAGCTAAACCTTAGATCCAGTGAGATCTTTACCCTGGTACATCATAGCTAAACCTTAGATCTAGTGAAATCTTTACCCAGGCACATCATAGCTGAACCTTAGATCTAGTTAGATCTTTAGCTAGGCACATCATAGCCAAACCTTACATCTAATGAGATCTTTACCCAAGCACATCATAGTCGAACCTTAGGTCTAGTGAGATCTTTACCCAGGCATATCATAGCCAAACCTTGGATCCAATGACATATTTACCCCCACACATCATAGTCAAACCTTAGATCCAGTCAGATCTTTACCTAGGCATATCATAGCTGAACCTTAGATCCAGTGAGATCTTTACCCCGACACATCATAGTTGAACCTTAGATTCAGCGAGATCTTTACCCAAGCACATCATAGCCAAACCTTAGATCCAGTAAGATCTTTACCCCGGCACATCATAGCTGAAACTTAGATCTAGTGAGATCTTTACCCAAGCACATCATAGCCGAACCTTAGATCCAGTGAGATCTTTACCCTGACACATCATACCCGAACCTTAGATCTAGCAAGATCTACAAAATTTACATTATCGCTAGACCTCATATCTATGACATCCAGTGCCATTTCAAATTATTCGATGACATGCAGTGTCGTGTTGAGTTACGTTGATGACATATAGTGTCATGTCGATTTATTTCAATGACATGCAGTGTCATGTCAAGTCAAGTGAATTAAGTTTTATAGTGTCATGTATTGTGCTTGCAACATGCAGTTCCATGTCATCTTATATTTTGTAGGAAATCTCTATAACAAGTCTATGGTGCCTGATAGTGCCCAACTCCTTAGGGAGACAAACTGGTTAATGGTGGTAGATAGTGCCCAACTCCCTAGTGAGATAAACAGGTCAACGGTGGTAGATACTGCCTAACTCCCTAGTGAGGCAAACTAATCAATGGTGGCAGATAGTGCCTAACTCCCTGGTGAGACAAACTGGTCAATGGTGGAAGATAGTGCCCAACTCCCTGGTGAGACAAACTGATAACTGGTGGCAGACAGTGCTTAACTTCTTGATGAGACAAACTAATTAATGGTGGCAGACAGTGCCTAACTCCTTGATGAGATAAAATAGTCAATGGTGGCAAACGGTGCCCAACTCCTTGATGAGGTAAACTGGTCAATGGTGGCAGATAGTGCCCAACTCCTTAATGAGGCAAACTAGTCAATAGTGGCAGACAGTGCCCAACTCCTTCATAAGACAAACTAGTCAACAGTGGATGGCCGTGCCCCACTCCCTGAGGAGAAAACTGCTTGATAATAACCGATAATAGTCCTTCCAAATGAGAGATTGATCACCAAATCTAACAATACTTCCTCCATATGAGAAGGCTAATCATCATATTTGACATTTCCTCAGCAGAGAAAACTGAACAAGACGTGGCTGACAGCGCCATCCTCCCCGATGAGAAGACCGATCAAGATGTGGCTGATAGTGCCATCTTTCTAGAAGAGAAAACTGATCAATGGATGCAACACTACAGGTAAGTATGATCCTTCACTTATCTTCTACATCATGCAAAACTCTGATTTAAAATGAGTGGACCAAAATTTTCTATGCACCGCTGAGGACATGAAATATTTCCAAACCTGCATTTTCTTATATCCCCATCATCTTTTCTTTTTACATTTATTCCCCAGAGGATTTTTGTTTAAAGATTTTCATCAACATTCTTAATTGAAGGGGAAAAAAATTTTGTACGTGAGGGGCAAACTGTTAGCATGATCCGCTCAGCCCGATGAGGATTTATACCTATTTCAATCAGCAATTAGATAAGGAGCCAAGAAGGACTGAATTATCATCAAAAAATCCAAAAATCCTAAAAATTTCCATTCATCATAATATTCCAAGTAGCATCCTTGAAGTCCATTTTAGAATAATTAACACAGTCAAAAATGTCAACCAGTGAAATAGTAAAACTGTCTTGAAAACACAAAAAAGGCCATTTTGAGGGCTTAAATGATTGAATTTGGCCAAAATAAGATGGGGCTAAAGGCCTAAGGCCATTAGTTTTGCTCATTCGGTCGTTTGAGTCAAAAAAGGTCAAATAGGTAATTAGTCTGGCAGCTAATTACCCATGAACAGTAAAAAAATTGTATCTGAACGAGATTTTACAAGATTTACGGAGATTTTAGATAAGATTATGTTAGATAGCTAATTAGCCCCCGGCTAATTACCTGCCTTCTATAAATAAGGGTGCTCCCCTCTCATTTTTCAAAGGTAGAAATGCCTAAAAATCCTATTATGCCACTTTTTATTCCAGGAGTCCTAAAAGCCTCGAAACTCTGCCGAAACTCTGCCAAAACACTTCCAAATCCAAGCTTTATCACTGACATTCGGTATAAACTCATTTTCTCATCTTTTTAGATCTAGATCTCATAGTGATCTTTGGTCTAAAAATTACTCAATTCTCAAAAATCTCCTTATTTCCTTTAGAAATAATCCAAGATTATGGCTATGACTTTGGTTAAATCTATTTTCCAACCAAATCACAATATCTTTGGACAACTTTGGTCTCGCACTGGCTCTCACGTCATCCTATACAAATGAAAAGGTAATTGAGGGTAATTGGCTCTAAGCCCAACTTTAAAACTCATTTAAATTCATTTTTATTATTTTATTATTGCACATTGCATTCTCATTTGTCTGGTTAAGTGAGCCACTGTTGCCACTTAAATTATAATTTGCGCAAATATGCTCGCAGGTACGGATAAACATCTAGAATGTAAGGAAACTCTATCCTAGTTTTCGGGCCAAAACCCAAGTACTGATGTTACTCTACCAAAATTTTGGTAGAAAATATCAATTTATTAAGTCATTATAATGTCCATTTTATTTCTTGAGTTTATTTATTAAATAAAGCCGTTGTAGTGCCAAAATTACCATAAATTCTAAAATTACAAAATTAATCCATACAATTTGAACAATATGAGTACCTATTATCTCCGAGATCAGAATCTCACTTTCTTTTTGGTGTAAAAATCCCATTTTGGATCATTATACCATAATTCCCGGTAGAGCTGAACCGGGTGACGACTCTATTTTATTTTTTAAATAAAGTAAAAATGCTTTATTTTAAAAAATGTCTTTTCTAAATAAAATGTGTAAATATATTTCTCAATATAATCACGTCTTTGGCTTATATAAAGCCACTGAATTTAAGCAATTCGGATTTTCTCAAACCAAATCGAACGCCCCCTGCCCGCTGCAACCCATATGCTCCCGTTAAAACCTCACCCGCTCATAACCACACTAAAATTAAAGAGCAAGCATAATACACCTCCAACTAACAGCAACCACAGCCAGTACTTACCTAGGAACAATCACAAGAAAATGAACCAATGATCACCACTAAGGATCAGCCAATGATCACCATCAAGGATCCCATTCCTGAGAAGTAACCAATTCCAGCTTACCAACCAAGGATTTCCTATCCTCAAAGAGCCAAGTAGCATGAAATGGCTAAGTAATTTAATAAATTTTAAGAAGTCTTTAAGAAACTTCACATTAACATTCCTTTTGTAGAAGCACTTGCATAGATGCCTATTTATGTGAAATTCTTGAAGGACTTGCTGGCAAACAAGAAGAAATTGGAAAATGTGGCCATGGTTCAAATGAATAGAGATTGCTCCTCCATTCTCCAAAGTAGGCAATGTTGGGAACTGACAATCACTTTGAACATGCATAATTGTAACGGCAGAAATTCAAAATTTTATGCCTTGTCCCTAGGAACTCCTATCAGTTGCATATAAAATAATTAAAGCCTTAACTAAATTAATTCTCTACTTAGGTTAGCATGCATATGCTAGGTGTACCATAATTCTAAATCATATCATAGCATATATGTATTTTATACTAAGCATGTTATACTCTAAGTTATAGTCTAAGCATGAAATAAACTAAGCATGCAAAATAACTTAAGCATAATAATTATTAAGTTTAAAAATGCTGAAAGAAAATGACATAATAATTATAAGAGAATTAGAAGACTTACCAGTTGAAGTGTGCTTTAGCAGAACCTTCTTAGACAAGCCTCCAAGTATAGGATAGCCTCTATGAGTATCCACATGAACCCACCAATCGAAACCTCCCTCGAGGAAGAACTGCAGTGTTTTGAGTAGCAGCTAGATCACTCCAAAACTCACCCAAAATATTAAATAAATGGACTCCTTAATTTTATTCTTCTAAGTTGATAAGAGAAATGCGTTAGAATCTCAAGTCAGAGCTTATAGGAAGAAATGGTGCATTGAAATGAGGAGGAGGAGAGCCCCTTTTATAGGTAGAGGGGAGAGCTCCCCTCATTAACGAGGGATGGGTAAAATACCCATCCCACCATTAAGCTTGGGCGGCAAGCACAAGCTAGGCTTGCCACCCAAGTCGCCGCAAGGCAAGCCCTAATGGGCTTGCCTTGGCCTCAAGCTTGGGCTTGCCTTGGCCGCAAGCTTGGGCTTGCAGCATGAGCCGTAAGCCCAGCTTACGGCAAGCCCCATGGGCTGCCCCTTTTTGTATATATGAACCCTATGAATAAATTCGTAGGTCCATGGCAAAATTCCCTTCTCATCCTCCTTTCTTTTCATTTGTTTTATGACCCTAATAAAATTAGTTACCGGTCAAAATAAATCCTGACTTAACCAAAAATGATCTAATCATTTTAATCAACATTTTAATTTATTTATGACCCTAAAAAATTAGTTACTAGTCAAAATAAATTCCTGGCTCAACCAAATATGATTTAATCATTTAATCAACACCTTAATTAATTTATGACCTTAATAAAATTAGTTACCGATTAAAGTAAATTCTCTGGTCTAACATGGTAATAGTCTAACCATTCCACATTTAATATTCTCATAATAGACTAAGTCTATTAATTCTTTACTCAGTCCGATGAAAGTTATATGTGTGTGAACTTATAGGATCCCGAAGTATTGAGTTGTTAAGGCTTAACCAATCCTTGTTCTATTAGAACTATTAGCTCGAGGTTCCAGACCATGAATAGAACTCGATTACCTTAAATGACTGTAGTATGCCTCTAGTAAGGGTCCACTATCCCCTCATTACTATGTCATTTGTGCTTATTACTTAATCCTAGTTAATGCAATAGTTGTCCAATGTGATGAACTCCTTCCATTCTTTAATATTATTACCATCTGGTTTATTAGGTTCAGTTAAAGTGTTAACCCACACGAATAGCGAGGTTACCCCAAGCTATCCCAATTATTTGCTTGTTACTAAAGTATATTACTTTTTACCATAATGTGTTTGACTAGAAACTATTTCTATCAATCACATACTCTGACTAGAGTTTTATAGTAATCATCACTACAACAAGCGACCAAGTACAACTCCTTAATATATCCGGATTGATGGATTATTTCCAACTATAGAGCTTACCAACGTGTTGTCATCACTATACCCGTAATCACCCGTGGCACCCTAAATTAATGAGCGAATAGGTATGATCCAAAGCATAGCGATAGTACTACACAAGGTAACTAATATCTCAAGTATAAGGATATTTGCAAAGCTACTACATGAAGATGAACACTGACACATTGATATATATATATATATATATATACCAAATGTTTATCTTAATGCAGTCTCCAATATATCTTCCAGATATATCCATGTTTCAAACTTAAGGCACCACCTTCTATCATAGGTGGTTAACTTCTTGGACCCTTTCCAAGAGAGTTGACCATATGCTAGTCTTTCTGTTCTAACAATATCCTTTCTTGATGAAACTATGACTAGGGATAGTTTAGACATAATCATAATTGCACATGGAGTAGGTCTCACCAAACATAGTCCTACTATGATATCTCCTAGCATACTACCCCTCCATTAAATACATATATAAAACCTGACTGAGACTTAAAGTCATCCGTTTCAGATTGGAAACTCGCATCAGTGTAACCTCTAATTGTGAGGTCACCATCTCCGTATATCAAGAACTCATCTTTAGTCCTTCTCAAGTACTTAAGAATTGCCTTAATAGCCATCCAGTACTTTTCACCTGGATCCAACTGATATCTACTTGTAAAGCTCAAGGCTTGAGAGACATCTAGCCTAGTACATATCATAGCATTTATGATGGATCCTATCACGGATGCATAGGGCATATCATTCATGCGCATTCTTTCCTGAGCTATCTTCGGGCACTCAGTCTTAGATAGGTTTATCCCCTTTGTCATTGGGAGATAACCTTTCTTTGAATGCTCAAGGCTGAACCTATTCAGTACCTTGTCTATATATGTGCTTTGAGAAAGACCTAATAGCCTCTTGGATCTATCTCTATAGATCTTTATACCTAGTATAAATGCTGCTTCTCCAAGGTCTTTCATAGAGAACTTTCTTGACAACCATATTTTAATACTTTGAAGAAGAGAAATGTTGTTTCCTATTAGCAGAATGTCATCAACATACAATACAAAGAAAACAATTGCACTCCCACTAACCTTCTTGTAAGCATAAGGCTCATTAATGTTTGGAGAGAAATCTAGTTCATGGATTGTCTAATCAAACCTAATATTCTAACTACTAGATGCTTTCTTAAGTCCATATAGACCTTTGCACTTTGCATACCTTTGAGCCATTTTGAGATGCAAAACCCTCAGGCCGTGTCACATACACATCCCAGTCCAAATCCCCATGCAAGAATGCTATTTTAACATTCATCTGCCATATCTCATAATCATGATGAGCAGCAATAGTGAGGAGTATTCTGATGGATTTAAGCATGGCTACCGATTAGAAAGTTTCATCATAGTCAATACCTTCACATTGACTATAACCTTTCGCAACCAACCTTGCCTTATAGGTAATTACATTACCGTCTATGTCAGTCTACTTCTTGAAGACCCTTTTGCACCCAATAGGTCTAACCTCTTCTAGTGCATCGACCAAATTCCAAACTTGGTTTTCATACATGAAATCCATTTCTGATTTCATGGATTTAAGCCATTTACTTGAATTTGAGCTTTTCATTGCTTCATCAAAGGTTCTTGGTTCATCATCCTCTATGAGATATAGTTCCCTATCATCCGTGATGATAAAACCATATCTTTTGGGACCTTTATGAACACAACCTGATCTTCACAATGATTATATTTTGACATGCTGTTCTTGGATCACACCTTCTTGTGTATCTAGAACAGGGCCAATCAGTTGATGAACTATTTCTTCCTCTTGAACTTCTAGTTCAAGATTGCTGCCACTGACTTCTGCAAGTAAGTGTTTCCTTTCCAAAAAGTGAGCAATTCGAGACACAAATACCTTCTGTGCTTCAGGTTGGTAAAATAAATATCCAATAGTTTCTTTTAGATATCTAATGAACAGACACTTATCAGATTTAACATCCAGCTTATCTCATGCTATTCTCTTTACCATAGTAGGATAGCCCCATACTCTTAGGTGACTCAGAGATGGCCATTTTTTATGCCATCTTTCATAAGGCATAAAATCAACTGATTTAGAGGGCACTCTATTTAATACATAAAATGTGCTCTCTAGTGCATATCACCAAAAGTATTTACTGAGATCTACTTAACTCATCATGGACCAAACCATATCTAATAAATCTGATTCCTCTTTTCAGATACTCCATTGTGTTGGGGTGTATAAGGAGGGGTCCACTGGGGAACTATCCCATTTTCCTTCAGTTAATCCTGAAACTCCTAACTTAAGTATTCTCCACCTTGATCAGATTGAAGTGCTTTAATACTTTTCTTAAGTTGTTTCTCTACTTCATTTCTAAATATGTTGAACTTTTTAAAACTTTCAGATTTGTGCTTCATTAAGTACAGATAACCGTATCGTGAATAATCATCAATAAAGGTTATAAAGTAGGAGTATCCTTCTAGTGCCTTAACACTCATTGGACCACGTACATCTGTATGTATAAGTTCTAATGTACTCATGCCTCATTCACCCTTTCCTTTAAAGGGTAACTTCATCGTTTTTCATTTTAAACAACGCTCATGATCACCGTAAGACTCCACGTCTATTGTGCCTAAGTCTCCACATTTTTGCAACTTGGTTAAGCGATCTTTGTTTATATGGCCTAAATAAAAATGCCATAAGTAGAAAGATTTCTCATAGACTAATTTTCTCTTATCAATGTTTATATTTGAGAATACGATTTTGTAATTATGAAATATCATTTGTCATATTACAATAAAATGTCATTCATAACTTTGATAATACCTTTTATCAAATTGGAATAAAATCCCATCTTTTGTGAAGCAGGAAACAATATTTTATAATGACAATTGAATTTCATCCTTTTACAAATTTTAGCAAAATGGAAATTTCAAGTTCCTACATCAATAGCAGCCATCAAGCTCTAATGATTTTCCGTAGGTATAATTCTCCTTTTTGTCAAAACTCTACTTCTCAACAATATCTATACTTCCGTATGGATATACGATTCTAATTAGGTATTCCATACCAATTTAGAATTTCCTTGAGATTTAAGAATTCTCAATATTAAACATCTTGAAGTGGAAGTTCTAAGCCTCATATTCTCATACTATGAGACTTTAGCCATTTTGATCTTATTTCCAATATCCCAAATTGAAATGAAGATCTTGTTTCTAATATTTCATATTGAAAATAATCATTTTTGTCTCTTAGACAAATTCTCAGTATTCCTTTTACTTTTCTCTTCACTCTGTTCTATCCTGCCTCAAAACTAGAGACCATATATCCCTTTACTTCTTCGAGATATGAACCATTTAAATTTCTGACTAATTGGTCCACCAATTTTCCATCAAAAAAATTTTAAATCAAATCTTCAACCATAGGAAATCTTTTCTCTAAGATGCAAAGACATAGACTTTCAAGTCCATAATTTTATGATGCCCTTGTAGCTAAGGTAACATGGATCCTAACATTTGACTTGATGTTTATCCTTGTCTCCTACCAGCTACTTACATAAGGTAATAGGGATGTTAACAACCTCCAAGGTGTTGTATCCAGTTTCCTTTATGTATTACATGCATATCTATTTTAGGCAGAATTGCTTGTATCATGTTGTTTAGATTCAAGCTTATATAATGTACATGTCGAGCCAAAGGCTTTGAGGACTGTCCTCACATTTCTAAACAAACCCTTGAAGCTTGAGCTAATCAAAATTAGTCATCAAGACGAACGTTTGTATTCAAATAAAAATTTCAACCAAGATGTAAGAGATAAAAATTGTTCAGACTTTAGTATATAGTACATGTATTTAATATAAGGACTTTTAATTAAATACTTTTATCCTACCATTTTTCAAAATTTACAATAGCCCATTCTATTGTATTTGTAAAGTTTAGCCTAGCTAAATTTCCAAGTAGGTAGCATCTACAACTAGTCTAATACGACCCTTAATTTTATGAGTCAAGCCATATTAGTAAGTTGTAGTTGGAACTTCATTCCATTTACATCGTGCAATAGCTAATTTATTCAAGTTCCCGAATTTTAAGGGACGTGTGCCTTTATATTAGCATCTCCTTGATAGTGTCTCAGTCCTGCTACTAGCCCCCAATTTTATGGTAGAGTACCCATTCCTGTTAACATAGACCCTATCTCAATTTTTATAACCAGTTGATGTAGACGAAAGGAACGCTTTGGGCAACACTTTATAGCCGAAAAAGATCGTATCATAAATTTGAGTAAGGAAGACTTATAACTTGCCTTAACATATTTACTTTTGGATTTTATTAGTGTTAAACGTCTCACCCAATCTAGAATTTATTAGATGGACATATTTATAATAATTTATATTAATTCAGGGAATTTTAGAATTAATTTATAAGGTTTAACCTTAGGTGGGTTCAAGCTCTTTATTATAATTATTCCATCAACCTAGATTATATGCAAAATAATTAACATTTTTATTTATTATATTTATATTGTATTTCCTTTAAGCTTTTATTCAATAATTTAATATTTACTTTGTTATAAAAACATATATAAGAATCATCTTATATGCTAGAAATATATCAATCCATATTTAATCCCCTCTTTGTTAACTCAAGCTGCACCGATATATATTCTCAAGTAGGACAGGTGCCTTATGAGGAGTAGACACTATGTCCAATCCTTTCCAGAACATATACGGGCACAAGCTTGAAGAAACATGGATTCTCTTGGACTAATAAATTTTGTTCTTTTAATTCATGTAAATTGAAAGCATCTATAACACATTTAATTTATATAATTTATTGAGTCTTTGATAAGTTTGAGTAAGTTGAGCAGGCTTATTCGAAATTATCTATATTCATTTTCTAACCTTGAAATGAAAGCCTAAGTTCATCTATTGTTCCAAACAATTCAATAAACTTTAAATCATTTCAGATAGAAAATAAAATTCAGTTCGCTTCTAACTTAATTATGCACTAAATAGGTCGGCTCCGATACCACTGTTGGGAACTGACAGTGACTTTGAACAAAATTCAAAATTTTGTCCCTTGTCCCTAGGAACTCCTATCAGTTGCATATAAATTAATTAAAGACTTAACTAAATTAATTCTCTACTTAGGTTAGCATACATAGGCTAGGCGTACCATAATTTTAAACTATATCCTAGCATAAATATATTTTATACTAAGCACGTTATAACTCTAAGTTATAGTCTAAGCATAAAATAAACTAAGCATGCAAAACAACCTAAACATAATAATTATTAAGTCTAAAAACGCTTAAATAATATGACTTAATAATTAAAAGAGAATTAGAAGACTTACCAGTTGAAGCGTGCTTTAGCATAACCTTCTTACACAAGCCTCCAAGTATAGGATAGCCTCTATGAGTATCCACACGAATCCACCAACCAAAACCTCCCTCGAGGAAGAACTGCAGAGTTTTGAGTAGTTGCTAGACCACTCCAAATCCCATGCGAAATATTCACTAAAGGGACTCCTTAATTTTATTCTTGCAAGTAGACTTGAGAAAATGCATTAATATCTCAAGTCATAGATCATAGGAAGAAATGGTGCATTGAAATGAGGAGGAGGAGGAGGAGGAGGAGGAGAGCTCATTTTATAGGTAGAGGGGAGAGCTCCCCTCATTAATGTGGGATGGGTAAATACACATCCCACCCTTAAGCTTGGGCGGCAAGCACAAGCTAGGCTTGCCGCCCAAGTCGGTGCAAGGAAAGCCCTAATGGGCTTGCCTTGGCCGCAATCTTTGGCTTGCGGCTTGTTAGCACGGTTCGCTCAGCCCAATGAGGAATAATGCCTATTTCGTTCATTGATCAAACAAAAGAGCCAAAAAGGTCCGAATTGTCATCCAAAATCTGAAATTCAAAAGTCCATATTCCTGGGAAGACCCGATTTAGCATTTATTAATGAAAAATCAAAAAGTCAAAATTTGGTCAAATATAGGTAATTAGACTGCCGACTATTTACCTATCTACAGTAAAAAAATCAAATCTTACCAAAATCTGGCAAGATTTTACGGGATCTGATGTAAAATCTTATCAGATAGGTAAATAGGGGACTCGCCCCCTCATTTTCAACACATGAAAAAAATTTACAAACTCCCAAAACTCCCTTTGTGTCCTTTTTCAGTTCCGGGAGTCCCAAAAGCCCCGAAACTCTATCAAAACACTTTCAAATTTGAGCTTTATCACCGACACTAGGTATAAATTTAGTTTCTATTCTTTTTTTCAGATCAAGATCCCGTAGTGATCTTCGGTCTAAAAGGAAAAAACAACTTAAACTCTATATTTCCTTTAGGAATAATCCAAGATTATGGTCATAACTTGGGTTAAACCTATTTTCCACTAAATCACAACCTCTGACAACTTCGGTCCCGCATCGGCTCTCAAGTCATCCTGGACAGACAAAAAGGTAAACTAAGGGTAACTGGCTCTAAGCCCCACTTTAAAATCCATTAAAATTCATTTTCACTATCCTATTATTGCACATTGTATTTTCATTTCTCTAGTTAAGTGAGCCGCTGGAGCGACTTAAACTATACTATGTGTAAATAAGCCCGTAGGTACGGATGAAACATCCAAAACTAGAGGAAACTCTATCCGAGTTTCCGGGCTAAAACCCAAGTGCTGTCGTTACTCTGCCAAAATTTTAGTGGAAAATATCAATTTATTATGCCGTTATAATGTCCGTTTTATTTCTTAAATTTATTTCTTAAATAAAGCCGTTGTAATATAAAAATCACCACAAATTCCAAAATTCCAAAATTAACACAAACAATTTGAACAATATGAGTACTTATTATGTCCGAACTCAGAATCTCATTCATTTTCGGTATAAAAATCCCATTTTGGATCAATATACCAAAATTCTCGGTGTAGCTAAACTGATTGGTGACACTATTTTATTTTTAAATAGAGTAAAAAATGCTATATTATAAAAATATCTTTTCTTAATAAAATGTGTAAATATATTTCTCAATATAATCACATTTTTAGCTTATATAAAGTCACTGCATTTAAGTAAACTGGATTTTCTCAAACCAAACCAAACATTGCGGTTTTCTCAAACTGCACCAAACCAAACTAAAACATGCCACGCGCACCGTGCTCCGCGTGCACAACCAAGCCCAAAAATGTCCGCCCGCTCATAGTGGCGACTCTGCTAGGGAGTAAATTATTTTTTAGAAAAACCTAATTTTTATAAAAAAAATTCTTTCTTGACATAATAATTAAAATATTATTCAAATTAAATTTTGGAATTACGGAATATGTGGTAATTTCGACATTACACGAATTTTAGGATTGAATAGCATCCGCATTCTTTACCCAATAACCAATTTAGGTGTCTTTTGGTGAAGTATCTCCAAGTTTGCTTAGGGCTTGAGGGGTATGGATCTGATCACACCCCTTGTGTAACATACGAGGGCCTTATTCGCTTAAGGGCGAGACTACCCGAGTATATTATATGTGGAAAAGCTCCCTTTGGTTCGCTTAGGGCCACTGGGACTCAATACACAAAGGCGCAGGGTACCCAATCACACCCATTCCTGAGACCGAAACCCACATATATATGAACCATAGACACTTCCCTATAGGTTTACCCAAAAACCTTAAGTGCAAGTGAGCAGACTTTGCTAAGTCCCCCATTGGCTTTAAAGCAAAGTAACCCAATGGAGTCAAAAGGGTGGTAGGCGCGATCTAACCATATCCTACCTGTGTAGGTTTATTGAATATCAATAAACTAAAATGGACATCATAAGCATCATCGTTGTGTGTAAGCTCACATGTTTGTGCAGCCATAACATTTATGTATGACATCTCACTTTATTTCCTTAGCCATAAGAACCCAAAGTAGATTGAGAATAGCGAGTCCACCTAGGCTTAGCCCGTGAGCCGAAATGACCGAGACTAGTGAGTCCAACCAGGCTTAGCCCATGAGCCGAAATGACCTAGACTAGTGAGTCCACCTATGCTCAACCCATGAGCTAAAATAGCCTGAGATCAGTGAGTCTACCTAGGCTCAACCCATGAGCTAAAATAATCTAGAACAGTGAGTCTACTTGGGCTCAACTCATGGGCCGAAATAGCCTGAGACTAGTGAGTCCGCGTAGGTTTAACCTATGAGTCGAAATTATCGAGACCAATGAATCTACCTAGGCTCAGCCCATGAGCCAAAATACGCAAACCCCATCGAGTGACCATTGAGTCAACTCACCTCTAACCACCGAGTCAACCCCCGAGTGACCACTGAGTTAGCTCACCTTCGACCACCGAGTCAACCCTCGAGTGACTAGCGAGTCAACTTACCTTTAACCACTGAGTCAGCCTTCGAGTGACCATCGAGTAATCTCACCTCCAACCAATGAGTCAACCTTTCGAGTGACCAGCGAGTCATCTCACCTTTGACCATCGAGTCAACCCTCGAGTTACCAGCAAGTCAACTCACCTTCAACCACCGAGTCAACCCTCGAGTGACCAACAAGTTAACTCACCTTTAACCATCGAGTCAGCCTTTGAGTGATCAGCAAGTCAACTCATCTTTGACCACCGAGTCAACCTCCCGAGTGACTAACGAGTCAACTCGCTCATGACCATTGAGTCAACCCCCGAGTGACCATAGAGTCAACTCACCCTTGACCACTAAGTTAACCCTCAAGTGACCAGCGAGTCAACTCACCCTTTGACTATAGAGTCAACTCACCTTTGACCATCGAGTCAACCTTTGAGTGACCAGTGAGTCAACTCACCTTTGACCATCAAGTCAACCCTGTGTGACCAGCAAGTCAACTCACCTTTGACAACCGAGTCAACCCTTGAGTGACCAGCGAGTCAACTCACCTTTGACCACCGAGTCATCCCCCGAGTGACTAGCGATTTAACTTATCTTTGACCACCGAGTCAACCCCTGAGTGACCAGTGATTCAACTTATCTTTGACCACCGAGTCATCCCCCGAGTGACCGGCGAGTCTACTCACCTTCGACCATAGAGTCAGCCTTCGAGTTACCATCGTGTCAACTCACCCTTCACCACCTAGTCAACCTTTGAGTGACCAACGAGTCAACTCACCTTTGACCATAAAGTCACCCATCGAGTGACCATTGAGTCAACTCACCTTTGACCATAGAGTCAGCCTTCGAGTGACCAGGGGTTTAACTGACCTTTGACCACCGAGTCAAACTTTCGAGTGACCATCGATTGAACTGGCCTTGGACTAATGAGTTAACCATCGAGTGGCCATTGAGTCATCTCATCTTTGACCAACTAGTCAACCCTTCGAGTGACCATCGAGTTGACTCACCTTTGACCAGTGAATCACCTGACTATCACCCGACTATTAAAGTCATTCTATAACCTAACCAGTGAGTCACCCAACTATTAAAGTCATTCTAAAACCCGACTAGTGAGTCACCTAATTATTAAAGACATTCTAGAACCTGACCAGTGAGTAACCTGACTATTGAAGTCATCTCAAAAACCTAACCACTGAGTCATCTAACTATTAAAGTCATTCTAAAACCTCACTAGTGAGTCACCAAACTATTAAAGTCACCCTGACCAGTGAGTCACCTAACTACCTAAGTCATCATCAACCAACGAGTACTAGTAAGTCACCCAACTAATAAAGTCACCTTCAACCCCTGAGTCAATTCAAACTCGACTAATGAGTTGACAAAAATTGAACCAGCGAGTCATCTAACCCCGACCAGTGAGTCATCTAATCCCAACCATCGAGTGGTGTTAAACTCGACTGTAAGGCTCAAACCTTTTGGGATTCCCTAAATGACCAAGGCTTTTCCAAGAATTAAGGCGACATAGTGATTGCCAAATTAATGTCCAACAACACACAATAGCTAAGTCAATCCTGCAATGACTTAACCTAAATACCTAGGGGCATTCTACATGACCTCGACCTTTGTGCGTTCCTAGAATGACACAATTTTGAGTTATGCTTTTCGTAAAAGAAAACTCAACCAAACCTTGACACTTAAAGTGATCGTTTGACCAAGCTTGATATTCCATGAGTTTCAAAGACTTTCCCCTTTTGTTACGCATTCCTCGAATGCTTAACTTTTATCAAATATTCCACAAATATTTGACCCCTATGTAACCCAGTGACAGCTGAAATGATACTCATCGAGGTACAAACCCTTTTAGCATTCCTTGAATGAACGAATCTCACCTAAACCAAGGCAACATAATGATTATCAAATCAATGTCCTGTGAGACACACCCTTTTTTGGCGTTCCCCGAATGATCAAAACTTTACCAACTCCAAGGCAATATAGCTATTGTCGAATCAATGTCCAGTGAGATACAACCTTTTTGGCATCCTTTGAATGACCGAAATAAGTCCTACCCCAAGGGCATCCTAAATAATCCTAATCTTAGTGCATTCCTTAAATGACACTTCCTTGAGTTGTACTTTCCCTGAAAGACACTTGAATTTGCGTATTCCATGAATGTGACAAATAACCTAATTAAATCCCAACACTATATATGACCACCCGATCTCATTTGATATTCCTTGAGAATTGATAGTCAAAACCCTATTCGGTGTCCTCGAATACCCAACCTTTGTCAAATATTCCCTAGATGTTTGACCAAAACCTATTCAATGTTCCATGAATATTGAATTTCACACATATACATTCATTCAAGTATGTATATATCATTCATACATTTATAACGTACATTCATTCAATCATTAGAAAAACCATTAGGGTCCTTACAATGTGGGAAGCCTTAATTTTATTTTTTATGAAAAGTTGGAAATGAGAAAGAAGCAGGCCGAAACATATCTCAATCACTCCAAAGGTCAGACCCCCATCACTAGTTGAGTCACATGCCAGATTTTTCTCCAATTCTTAACCTGAGAAGAAGATGGCAGATGATGATGCTATTATCTGCTCCCTCAAGAGAATCTTGGATACTCCAGAATTCTGCAATATCTTGGAGAACTTGAACTCTCAAAAGTTGCAAGAACAAGAGGCTGAATTAGCGGCATTGAAGGCAAAGATCAATGACTTGGAGAACTCATCCCTGAAGATAGGGAAATCCACTGCTTCCTCCATCGAGTAATATGTGGATATTAATAAGTTCACACCCAGCAAGTTTGAAGCACTCCCAGCTAACTTCGTGATTCCATATGTAGCTCTATAAAATGGTATTGGATCCCCACATACACATGTCAAGGGATATCTCTAAATCATGACCAATATGGCAATTCCTAAAGTTCACATCATTAATATATTCCAAGCTACTCTCTGTGGTCCGCCTTTTGAATGGTATATGAGGATGCCGACAAATGTAAAGTCTGATTGGAAGAAGTTATGTTCTACCTTCATAGAGAACTATGCCTTCAATCTGAAGGTAAAGACCACTCTGTAGGGCCTAGAAAGGATAAAGCAACGCGAATGAGTCCTTTGAGGATTATTATTTGAGACGGATGGCAGTCCGAGTGCTAGTTAGTGGGGCACCTGACAAGGAAGCCTTGATTGTGAAACTAGTGGAGGGTTCCAGTCAAAGGTATAAAGATGAGATGAAGATTGAAAGGTTTAACACCTTTAATAATGTGGTAGATTATGCCAAAAAGTTGGAGAAGTATAATGAAGAAAATCAGCTGAATGAAGACAAGCTCCATGAAATGATGAGAAATGAAAACCCAGATTCAAATATCATTCAGATGAAGAAACTCTAGAAGCCCAAAATGAAAGCCCAAATTGGGAATACTATGGCCAACAGCAGCTACTCAGAAGAAGTGGGAGCTATGCTAAATAATTAAGATTGCTCTTTTGTTTTTATCTCTAGTGCTTTCAAACTAAACAATGTAATAAATAACATTATGAATAAATCTGCTTACATATGTAATATTTCTGATAATGATTTCATGTATTCATTTACATTTGACATATTCAACATTTATGATGCTTCAATTAAAGAAATAAATTTAGACACATTTGACAAACCCAAAGATGGTATCTATTTCAAATAACTCGACCTCTAAAAAATAGAGAAGAAAAATAAAAAAACACACGTGGTTGCCTTTGTCTAGTTCAATCAAGCATGTCCAATCAATAAAATGTCCTTACTACTTGTAGGGGAAAATGAAGAAAAGATCATCAGAGAATCTACTCAAGTGAATAGACAATTCACCAAACAAAATTGAGAAAGAAAATCACTCGAATGTGCCACATGAAAAAAGTCAAACGGTAGACTCCCAAGGAACTCTAGCATGATGCAGAAAGGACCTCATCGACAATACAATCATAGTGAAAACCAAATTGACAAATCTGATGAGACTTATCTCTAAAGATTTACTTTTCCTTATGGCATGCTACTCGACAAGAAGCATGAAGGTAGATAAGGATCTTGCAAAACACATGAACAAAGTCAAATCAGCCAGAAATATTTAGCAAATGGAATATCTCCAAACAAATGTACGAAAATGTCTCAACTTGAGGCATGACATCATTGAAATGACATATTCTTCCTCTACCAAAGAGAACCATCATGAACCAAATAAATAGGTCAAAGTCAAATCACGTAAAGATGCATCAACAAAGGATGGCCAAGACAATAAAATAACTGATGAAGTCAAAGTCAAGAAAATTGATCCTAAATCAAATTAAATCATTGCATGTTGATGCTAGGGGCAAATTCCACCCAACAGACCCAACATGGTGAAACAGATTATCATAAAAGGAATGCTACACAACAGGGACATCAGAGGAGATGAGTTTATGAATCCCTTGAATAAGAACAGGCTAAGGCAATACCATACAAACTAAAAAATATATGTGTCTGCTAAAAGCTAGCGAGGGCTTTTAGGCAAAAATTAAGACAAAAGAAAGAGAGAAATCAACTGATAAAACCTAAAAAGAACCATTGATAATAGGAGAAAAAGTTCTTGGGAATAGATACCAAACTTTTGTGCCTAAAAATATTTC
Source organism: Euphorbia pulcherrima (assembly GCA_947683365.1). Classification (NCBI taxonomy): domain Eukaryota; kingdom Viridiplantae; phylum Streptophyta; class Magnoliopsida; order Malpighiales; family Euphorbiaceae; genus Euphorbia; species Euphorbia pulcherrima. Next base: position 49,303,712 of record CANTUS010000001.1, on the reverse strand, counting down.
TTTGATTGATATGTCATTTTGCTGAATCGTTAAATGTCTGCACTTAATGAATATACATAATTGTTAAAAGAAACATTCATGTAAGAGCACTTGTTCACAAAGTGCATGAAGAAAAAATCCAAAAGAAAAAAAGAGCCTGCTGGATTGGAAACCTAAAAGGGCGATCCAGGCAAAAGTTATGGCAACCCGATAAATCAAAAACCTGAAAAGGCGGTTTATGCACAAATTAGGGCTAAAAATAAAAGAAAAAAAGCCTATTGTGCTTTGGTTTAGGCAAAAATTAGGGCATAACCTCTGCATGCAAGCACAATCAAAGTCATTCATTGCAATGACTCACCAAATGACAACAAGCACATTCACTCAATCCAAAGCCTTCGCAAAGGAGCAATATTCTTCATCAACACGAGCGTATGAATCTCCCACATCTCCAAAATGTGAGAAGACAATCTTCTTGTACTCAGTGACATAAGAATTCTGAGAACTACTGATGCATGCCATACTATCTGCATGGCCAGTCAAAAGAATAAAATCTAACCTTCGTCACTCCAAGCAACTAGAGTTTACCTACTTAGGCTCGTGCTATAGGTCACCAGGGGAAAAACTATTGCAACTCGGGAATTCATTGGAGCTGAGAAGGACCTGAAAGCTTGCCTTGTTTAAATAGTCAAGTGCATGGCTAGCCCAACAATCAGAGTGATGGATGCAAAATGCACATAACTACAATGAAAATGATAAGCTCATCCCTTGAAGCTATGAAGCCTACATCTAGGACTCTAACCCAAAATCAAATTTTCATCATCACTGAGAATGACATAATCCAAGAAGATAATAGTGCAAAAGAGTATTGTTGAGAACCAAGCCAAGCAAGCAGACGTCATCCAACAGCCGCACAATTTTATCTTGCAAGAACAAACTGAATTACATAAATATAACATGCATTATGCATTATATGCATATTATATTTTTACAAGTACAAAGGCAACAAGTCGCCAAGTAGACATTGTTAGTCACCAATAAATGCAACATAATGCAAAATCAGCTCAAACGCTTTTTAAAATCACAAGGCATTCGAGAAAATGCTTTAACATCAAAACACAGTAGTACTGGACTCCAAAGTCACCAGAAAATTGACATAGAAAACAAATCAATCATTCAAGACAAATCTGATAGTTCTCCTTCCAATAGAGAGAACTAACCACCAAATTTGATAGTTCTCCTCCCAATAGAGAGAACTGATCACCAAATTCAACAGTTCTCCTCCCAATAGAAAGAACTGATCACCGAATTCAATAGTTCTCCTCCCAATAGAGAGAACTAACCACCAAATTTGATAGTTCTCCTGCCAATAGAGAGAACTGATCACCAAATTCAACAGTTCTCCTCCTAATAGAGAGAACTTATTACCCTATTTGACAGTACTTCCTCCTAGATGATAAGGCTAATCAACAAATTCGACATTTCCTTAGCAGGGAAAATATACTGAGTGATGCATCTCCCTAATTTGACTAGGGACAAATGCCAACTAAATGCATCATGCGCTTGCACAACTCATCATATATCAATAGATGTACTACATCGCATGTATCATTAAACAAGAATGCGTAAAACCCTTCCAAAATACTAAGCTTCATCATCCCAATCCAGTGAGATCTTTACCCGGCACATCATAACCGAACCTTAGATCTAGTAAGATCTATACCTAGGCACATTATAGCCGAACCTTAGATCCAATGAGATCTTTACCCCGGCATATCATAGCCAAACCTTAGATCCAATAAGATCTTTACCCCGGCACAGCATAGCCAAACCTTAGATCCAGTGAGATCTTTACCCCGGCACATCACAGCTGAACCTTAGATCTAGTGAGATCTATACCTAGGCACATCATAGCCAAACCTTAGTTCCAGCGAGATCTTTACCCTGGCACATCATAGCCAAACCTTATATCTAGTGAGATCTTTACCTAGCACATCATAACCAAACCTTAGATCTAATGAGATCCTTACCCCGATACATCATAGTCAAAACTTAGATCTAGTGAGATCTTTACATTGGCACATCATAGCCAAACCTTTGATCTAGTGAGATCTTTACCCCAGCACATCATAGTCGAACCTTTGATCTAGTGAGATCTTTACCCGGTACATCATAGCCAAACCTTAGATTTAGTGAGATCTTCATAATTTACATCATAGCTAGACTATAGATCCAGTGATATCTTCACAATTCATATTGATGACACGTAGTTTCATGTCAATTTATTTCAATAACATGCAACGCCATGTCAAGTCAAGTAGTATCAAGTTTTATAGTGTCATGTATTGTGCTTACAACATGCAGTGACATGTCAGCTTATATTTTGATAAAAAAAAAATCTCAATAACAAGTCATCGGCGGCAGACAATACCCAACTCCCTAGTGAGACAAACTGCTCAACGGCGGCAGACAGTGCCCAACTCCTTGTGAGACAAACTGCTCAATGGAGGCAGACAGTGCCTAACTCCATGTGAGACAAACTGCTCAATAGTGGCAGACAGTTCCCAACTCCCTATGAGACAAACTGCTCAATGGTGGCAGACAGTGCCCAACTCCCTGTGAGACAAACTGCTCAACGGTGGCAGATAATGCCCAACTCCCCTTGAGTAAACTACTTAATGGTGGTAGATAGTGCCCAACTCGATGGTGAGACAAATTGCTCAATGGTGGCACACAGTGTCCAACTCCCTATGAGACAAACCACTCAATGGTGGCAGATAGTGCCTAACTTGATACTGAGATAAACTGCACAATGGTGGCAGACAATGCCCAACTCGATGGTGAGATAAATTACTCAATGATGGCAGACACTACCCAACTCCTTACGTGATAAACTGCTCAATGATGGCAGATAATGCCCAACTCCCTATGAGATAAACTGCTCAATGGTGGCAGATAGTGCCCAGCTCAATGGTGAGATAAACTGCTCAACAGCAGCAGACAGTACCTGTGAGCATGGGCTTTTTGGTGACCCTCGGAACGATGATGCATTATTGCTCTAACCTCATACAGTCCAGTTGTTCTATTCCTGGAAGGTCAAATCACATTTGGAAAGTACATTTTTTATTATTTTAGACCTTTTGCAGCACTTAAATATCATTCGCATGCATTTAGGATTAGCCGTTTCCTTTTGCTCACGTGCAGTAAATTTTTTCACAATTTTCCATAAGATCCGAACATTTATAGCAAGTCTCATTTATATTGTTGGATCTTGACTCTCTAAGATTTCAGTAATGCCAAGAATCGCCTTAATCGGATAACCGTATTGAAAGATATAGGCATTGGAAGCTAAAACCCTAAATCTGCCCTAAAATCTACCCTAAACCTAACCCTAATTACCGAAAAAACCCTAAGACCTAGCAGCCCCTTTTTGCTACCACCACCGCCAGCGGTGGCAACGGTGGCAGCCTGCCCTACCGCTATGGTGGCCGCCACTCTTGTGGCAGCCACCGCCGTCGTGGTGGCGTCCACCGCTGTCGTGGTGGGATTCACCGCCACCCTTTATGGCGGTGAACGCCATCGAGATGGCCACCGCCATTATGGCCACCCCGCTTCCTGTGGCAGCAGCCACCGCCACCGTTGTGGCAGTGGATGCTGCTGTCACGACGGTGACCGCCGCCCTTATGGCAGTCACCGCCGTGACAGTGGAGGTTGGCTTAGCATGGCCTGTGACGGTGGCAGTTTTAGGCCGTACAACTTTACTCTCTCTCTCCTCATGTGATTTGGCCGCATATTTTTCTCAAAAATTCGCCCAAGTCGGTGGATTTGTGTATGTGAGAGTAGTTAAACCAACCCGAGAGAGGGAGACGGGGACTTTTCTCCAGATTTTAGGATTTAGAAATCATTTTAGAGAGAAAAATGAAGAACAAGAGAGAAAAGTCAGAACTAGAGAGAGAAAGCTTAAGAAAAGCTAGAATCCGGGTTTAATCCTCTCTAATCTTGATTCTTAGTTGTTCTTAGGCTTGATCTCATAGCTTAAATATTAAAATCAGTTAGAAATCATAGGTTAAAACAGATTAAATAGGGTTTTAGAGACTTTTCCCCGAATACCACCCAAATAATCTACCATTATTTTTGTTGCTATTTTCATCGCTATTTCCGTCAGAAAATCATCAAAAGCTTGCCAAACGTCCGGTTCGAGTCTCCCGAGTTAGATTCACGGCCTATAGGTAACAAAACTGAGTTCCCTTGATCTTTTATTTCATTTATTGTCTTTCATTGTTGTTCTTGCTGCCTTTGGTGTTGTTTATTTGTTTTTTCCTTGGTGTTCTTGGAAAACTGTCGAAAAATAATCTGACCTCAATAGGGATAGCCTTCATCTCTACCCCTATAGCCTTAGCCAATTCTGTTATAGCGGTGAAGGCTATAGCTATGGAGGTGAACTCCACCCCTATAGAGGTCCCGTTATTTCTTGCAATTTTTGGGTATTTGCTTACCCAAATCCATAAAAATCAACATTATTTGAGTGTTTTAAGTCTAGATCTATTGAAATATAGTCGACTACGACTTAAAACTTCAATGATTTCGAGTTTCTGGATGCAAAAACACCGGTTTCCCCCCTAAAAATGGTTTGGCGCGGCAAAGGCTATAGTGACCGCCTTGACTGCCGCCGCTATAGCCTTCACCGCTGCCACTATAGTGGCCAAGGCTATAGCAGTGGCGGTTCAGGTTGTCACCAAAGCCTTTTGCCGCCAAAAGCTATTTTTAGCCCTTTTTTGCCATTTTCTTGCGTTTTTTACCCCGATTTCAACCCAAAAAATTTTCAAAAAAAATTATGTATAATTTGAAATTGTTTTTATATTATTTTATTCTATTTTTAGATTTTTATTTTATTTTATTTGATTTCATATGCATTTTAATGGCTTAAAAATGGTGTTTTTAACTAAATAAATCTAAATAAATTGTTTTCCACCAACTAAAAATCCCAAAAATATTCTAAATATGTTAAATCTGATTTTAGGATGTTTAGTTAATTTATTTCACCTTTTTAGGTTGCTTAGATAATTAATGAATGCCCAAAAATTATATTTTTGTCCCGAAAAATCCAAAAAATATGTTTTCTTCATACTATGTGTTTATTTCCCGCATTTATTTATCCATGCTTTATTTGTGATTACTCTTGTATTTCTTGCCTCATTTGGAGTTGGGTCCGGGCGGGGGGATATTGTGGGATAGATCCAATATGTCAATCGATCCATCGCTGGCCTCACAGCTATATGCAAACTATTGAAGAAGTGTCAGCCGATTATGGAGAAAGAGCGTCGCCGGATCACCTTCGACAGAGTTGTGGCTTATCTTTTCTTCACCCACCCATTCTCAAATTTCCCACCCCTATCCAACATTGCCTTTTCCTTGATTCATTCCCTTGCACCCTCAAACCTTCCTTGTTTCTCTCCTCTTTGGCCACTCTCGGTGAGGGGAACACATATGATCGGCGAGATTTGACCCTTATCAGTATAGGGGGAAGCCAAACCTTTTCACCAACATTACCATCAAGAAGATGGCCAAGTTCTTTGAGAAACAAGCACTTGCTCTGCGTAGCCTACCCGATCGCATCATCCCAGTTATTACAGTTTCAATCCAGAGGGGCACTCCCTGATCAATCGAAAATTTGGGTCTAAGCCCCACAGATCTTCACCACGCTGCCCACCAGCTAGTGGGACAACTGAAATTAAGAGTCATGTCGAACCTAGCATTAAAGAGACCCCCATGGACTAAGGCACATCCTCAGTAGCTTGAATATCAAAAGCGCATAGCGAGGCTGAACAACAACCGTATCAAGCATCAAGAGTATCCGTTAAAGGCCAGCGATCCTTTTCCAAAGCAAGCAAAGCCCACCAAAACTGACCCAAAGGAGGAAATCCTGTTCAGATTAGGTAAGACTTTGAATATTCAGAAAAGCACCCGGTTCTAGGGGCATGAAGATTTCGGATGCTACCGAGTTTAGAAACCCTATCAATCAAATCAGGTTGAAGCGTTCTCATGTCTAACCAAAAGAATCAGATCTAGAAAAGCGGCATATAAAAAGCATATATAAATCCATCTCCCGATGAGTGGTCCTCTACTACTCGGGCAAAAATTAAGGTGTATCCCGCTAGTCGGTATTCTACAAATCGGTCAGGCAAAAGTTAGGGTGCATGAATAACCTGCTAGGCTGAAAACCCGAGAAGGCCGGCCTAGGCAAAAATTAGGGTAAAGTGAGCTAAGAGAGTGCGTTAGCTAGAAAACCTTCATAGGCTAGTTAGCTTCAGAGTTTGGGTCAATAGAAATGGTTATCATCATCATGTACTCAAACTTACTTCATTTAATGGAAATGTCATTTTACATAATCCTTTATGTTTGTGCTTAAATGAATATATTGGGCCCTAAAGGCAAAATGTTGTAAGTAAGTCAAACGTGGTGTTCCGTGCAGTCAACCCAATACCTCAAAAGAAATGAAAGCAAAGATAAAAAGGCAAAAATCCTGATAGACTGAAAAGAATCGAGGTCTATTCAAAATCTGGGATAGTTCACTCGATTGAAAACCCGAAAAGGGCGGTCCAGGCAAAAAATTAGAACATGAAAGCAAAAATTAAGACAATTAGAACAAAGATTACTGACTGCCCTCGATCACATCGAGATATCTGCATCATCGCCATTGGTTTCAAAATGCATGGATATATTCACCGGTCAAATAGATTCAAAAGACTCAAATTTGTCCTCCGCCCGTATCTGATCAATTCTTGACCGCAACCGAGCATCTTGATTCCACAATATCCTAATCTTATGAAGCCATCCTTGGTAGAATTCATTAGTAGTGATAGCGCCCAGTCGTTCGTTATCCAGAATCTTGAGCTCTGGTACGTGCCCCCTTATCTCCGTCATGCCTGATCCAGTAATCAATTTGCAGTCAATTTACTGCGGCTTCCCTAGTTCTCCACCAGGGGCATTCTCACCTAATCTGTGCAACATCCCTAATCCTCCTCTAGGGGCATTCTTATCTTATCTGTACCAAAAAGCAATTCCATGTATCCTTCCTTGACAAGCAAGTCGATCTTTCCCTGAATTGAGCAAAGTCGATCAAGCAAGTTAATCAGTCAACTTGAAGATGACCAGTATGAGTATCTCATGCATTCATACATTCATGCATAATGTTCATGTCTATTATTCTATGTTGAATTCCATAGGAAACAAAGTAAGGAAAAATATCCTTGGGTTATGCGCTCGACCTCCAAGCAAGAGCCTGTATGAAGGGGCATCTCATAATTTTCTTCTATCCTACATTCGAAGACAGAATTTCTCCTAGGGGCACATTAGCTAGTATCAATGCTCAATATTGGCAGTTTCCTCGGCCTCCCAAAAATCTCAACTCTTATTTATTTTTCTCCCGTTTTTATTGCTTAATTGAAGGGGCAAAAATATTTTTTGCTCCACAAAATCAATTAAGCAATAAAAATGCGATTTACATGGCTTACTAATGCTTTAAAGCCTTCTTGATAGGCACACCATGGGATAATTCAGAAAGACAACTAACTTGATAGATCCTAAAATCAGAACTCAGAAGTTTCTCCTAGGGGCACCTCAATGCAAATACCTAGGGGCACCTTAATGCAAATACCTAGGGGCACCTCAATGTAAATACCTAGGGGCACCTCAATGCAAATACCCAGGGGCACCTTAATGAAAATATCAAGGGGCACCTTAATGCAAATGCCTAAGGGCACCTCAATGCAAATACCTAGGGGCATATCAGCCAGACTCGGCGCTCAGCCTCGATAATCTCTCCAGACTCACGAAAATCTCAACTTTATTTCAGTTTCTTTCTTCCATTTTTATTGCTTAATTGAAGGGGCAAAAAATTTTATCTCGGCAAAATCAATTAAGCAATAAAAGCACAGCTCATGTCTCTCTCTAACATCTCAAAGTTTCTGTGGCAGGTATAATGTGTTTAGTCCAACGGTCTCCTCAGGCGCTTTTTAGTAAACCCCAGTCCGACCTTATTAGAAGTCCTCAGCACCTTCTAGTTAAGTTCTTAGTATACGTTCTAGTCCAGGGATCTCATTTGATATTCCTAGCATGGGATTCAAGCCAAGAATATCCCAGTCCGACCTCATTAGAAGTGCTCGCCACCTTCTTGTTAAGTTCTTGGTATGCATTCTAATCCAAGGATCTTGCAAAGTAAATCCCAGTCTGACCATGTTAGAAGTGCTCAATACCTTCCAGTTAAGTTCTTGGTATGCATTCCAGTCTAGGGATCTCATTTGATATTCCTGGCATATGATTTAAGCCGAGCAAATCCCAGTCCAATCTCGTTAGAAGTTCTCGGCATTTCTCAGTGAAGCCCTCAGCATTCTTGGTACTCCCCTTATCTCTGACATGCCTAATTCAACCTCCACCCTCCAATAGGTCCATTGATGATACGTCCCATGACCATCCAAAGATAACCGCCTTAAGAAATCCCTACTCCTCTTTTTCCCAAAGAAACCAACCAATCTATCCCAAAACAATTTGGGGCAATAAAGGCAATACCTAATTAATCTCTAAGTCAATTTTGTTCTTGATAGGTCTGTTTATAGCGTACCTAGAAAGCAACCAATTCAGAATTCCTACAACTTAGAAGAATTTTCATCTTGATTGGTCTGTCAGCGGTGCATTCCCAAAACACCAATAAACAACTAGTTTAAGATTCTAAACTTTGAAAGGTCTATTGATGATGCATCCATGTACCATCCGTAGACAATAAACTCAAAGCATTTTCTATCCTCGTAAGGTCCATTGATGACGCGTCCCTGTACCGTCCATAGATAATCGTTTCAGGAGTTTTGCTTCTAGGTCTGTCTTATTGCTCCTAAAAGATCTATCGATGGCAACCCCAGTAGACAATCGGCTCAAGAATTTATAAGTCAGGTATAAGCTCCTATCCCTCGCTCTTTTATGAGATCACACTTGGCTCGCCAAGTGGTAATCTCTCGAGGGGCAGCCTGTAACCACGGGCTTTTCGGTGACCCTTAGAATGATGATGACTTGTTGCTCTAACCTCATACAATCTAGTTGTTCTATTCTTGTAAGGTTGAATCACATTTGGAAAGTACATTTTTTATGATTTCAGACCTTTGGCGATACTTAAATATCTTTCGCATGCATTTAGGATTAGCCATTTCCTTTTGCTCTCTTATAGTAATTTGTTACTCAATTTTCTATAAGATCCAAACATTTTCAGCAAGTCTCATTTATACTGTTGGATTCTTGACTCTCCAAGCTTTTCGGAATGTAAAGAATCGCCTTAATCGGATAACCGTAGTGAAAGATATAGGCGTTGGAAGCTAAAACCCTAAATCTGCCCTAAAATCTGCCCTAAACCTAACCTTAATTACCCAAAAACCCTAATGAAACCCTACCTAAAACCCTAACCCTAGAGTACTTAAGACCTAGCAGCCCCTTTTTGCTGCCACCACCACTAGCAGCGGTGACGGTGGCAGTCTGCCCTCCAGCGATGGTGACCGCCACCCTTATGGCAGCCACCGCCGCCGTGGTGGTGTTCACCGCTACCCTTTATGGCGGTGAACGCCACCGAGGTGGCCACCCCCATTCTGTCCACCACACTTCCTATAGCAGTAGCCACCACCACCATTATGGTGGTAGATGCTGCTGTCACGGCGATGACTGCCGCCCCTATGGCGGTCACTGCCGTGACAATGGCAGTTAGGCCATGCCACTTTATTTCTCTCTCCTCTCATGATTTGGCCACATATTTTTCCCAAAAATTCACCTCAGTCGGTGTATTTTTGTGTGTGAGAGTATTTAAACCAACCCAAGAGAGAGAGACGGGGACTTTTCTCCAGATTTTAGGATTTAGAAATCATTTTAGAGGGAAAAATGAAGAACGAGAGAGAGAAAAGGAAGAATTAGAGAGAGAAAGCTTAAGAAAAGCTAGAATCCGGGTTTAATCCTCTCTAATCTTGATTCTTAGTTGTTCTTAGGCTTGATCTCGTAGCTTAAACATTAAAATCAGTTAGAAATCATAGGTTAAAACGGATTAAATAGGGTTTCAAAGACTTTTCCCCAAATACCACCCAAACAATCTGTCACTATTTCTATTTCTCTTTTTATCATTGTTTCCGTCGAAAAATCATCAAAAGCTTGCCAAACATCCGGTTTGAGTCTCCCGAGTTAGATTCACGGCCTATAGGTAACAAAACTAAGTTTCCTTGATCTTTTATTTCATTTATTGTCTTTTGTTGTTGTTCTTGCTGCCTTTGGTGTTGTTTATTGGTTTTTTCCTTGGTGTTCTTGGAAAACTATCGAAAAATAATCCGACCTCTATAGGGATAGCCTTCACCTCTACCCCTATAGCCTTGGCCGCTGCTGTTATAGCGGTGAAGGCTATAGCTATGGAGGTGAACTCCACCCCTACAGAGGTCCCGTTATTTCTTGTTATTTTTGGGTATTTGCTTACCCAAATCCATAAAATCAACATTATTTGAGTGTTTCAAGTCTAGGTCTATTGAAATATAGTTGATTACGACTTAAAACTTCAATAATTTTGAGTTTATAGATGCAAAAACACTGGTTTCCCCTCTAAAAATGGTTTGGCGAGGCTAAGGGTATAGTGAACACCTTGACCGCCGCCACTATAGCCTTCACCGCTGCCACTATAACGGCCAAGGCTATAGCAGTGGTGGTTAAGGTTGTCACCAAAGCCTTTTGCCGCCAAAAGCTATTTTTAGCCCTTTTTCGCCATTTTCTTGCGTTTTTTACCCCGATTTCAACCCGAAAAATTTCCAAAAAAAATTATGTATAATTTGAAACTGTTTTTATATTATTTTATTCTGTTTTTAGATTTTTTTATTTTATTTGATTTCATATGCATTTTAATGGCTTAAAAATTATGTTTTTAACTAAATAAATCTAAATAAATTGTTTTCCACCAACTAAAAATCCCAAAAATATTTTGAATATGCTATATCTGATTTTAGGATGTTTATTTAATTTATTTCACCTTTTTAGGTTGCTTAGATAATTAATGAATGCCCAAAAATTATGTTTTAATCTCGAAAAATCCAAAAAATATGTTTTCTTCATGCTATGTGTTTATTTCCCGCATTTATTTATCCATGCTTTATTTGTGATTACTCCAGTATTTCTTGCCTCGTTTGGAGTCGGGTCCGAGTCGGTAAGCTCGGTGAAAACCCAGTTTGGCTTTGTTTATTTATTTATCGCTTTATTTTCTCGCATTAGAAAAATGTATAGGTATTCGTAAAGCCTTGTAATAATTTTATTTCCTTGCTTTGCTTATTTATCGCTTTTCGTGTGATGTATGGCATATAAATCAAAAATACCAAACAATAATCGGATTAAATTGCATAAGAACTAAGGTCACATTTATTAAAATATAATTGGCTTTATTTAAAAATTGAAAAGTAAGCAACATCATCCGAACCTAGAATCTCTGTTTTAAGGTACGGTCCAACCACCTGGTGGGAATATTGTATCCAAATTCTCGGTGGAGATTAACCGGGTGGTGACTCTATCTTAAAATATGGGATTCTAAGTCTTGTATCCCTTAACCCATTAATCAAACTAAATTTTAACTTCAACATCACTTCCATTATCCATTTTCATCACACTAAAATAAGGATCATCCCTTAGCTTGCTTCACAGCGCTCATTGTTTCTTCGCCCCACGCTGAAGAGCATTAAAGCTTACCGTGCGGGCGGGGGGATAGGGGGTCGTCGGCTCACAGTACCCAACTCCCTAGTGAGAAAAACTACTCAATGGTGGCAGACAGTGCCCAACTCGATGGTGAGACAAACTACTCAAAGGCGGCAGATAGTGCCCAACTCCCTAGTGAGAAAAACTGCTCAATGGTGGCAGATAGTGCCCGACTGGATGGTGAGACAAACTGCTCAATAGTGGCAGACATTGCCCAACTCATGGTGAGACAAACTGCTCAACGATTGCAGACAGCGCCCAACTCCCTAGTGAGAAAAACTGCTCAATAGTGGCAGACAGTGCCTAACTCGATAGTGAGATAAACTGCTCAATGGCGGTAGACAGTGCCCAACTCCCTAGTGAGAAAAACTAGTCAATGGTGGGAGATAGTGCCCGACTCGACGGTGAGACAAAATGCTTAATGATGGCAGGCAGTTCCCAACTCGATGGTGAGACAAACTACTCAATAATGGTAGACAGTGCCCAACTCGATGGAGCGACAAACTATTCAATGGTTTCAGATAGTGCCAAACTCGGTGAGATAAACTGCTCAATGGTGGCAGGCAATGCCCAACTCGATGGTGAGACAAACTGCTCAACGGTGGCAGATAGTGCCCAACTCAATGATAAGACAAACTGTTGGATATTATGTATGCCCTTAAGGCAATATTTGTATAGTATATCTTAATTATATAATAGTGCCAATATTCTGTTTAATTAACAAAGGCATTTAATCTTTTATTTATCTCAATGTGTTTATAAATATATTATGACTGGTAAAATATATTTATTGATGTATGTTTACAAAAGTCCTTGACATATCATAGCATGAAGTCAGAGAAATTATAGTTGGACTATATTTGGTGGAACCTGCTTCATGTGCAATTATGATTATGTCTAAACTATCCCTAGTCATTGTTTCATCAAGAAACGATATTGACGAACCAGAAAGACTAGCAAGTGGTCAACTTTCTTAGAAAGGGTCCAAGCAGTTAATCTCCTAATGACTGAAGGTGGTGCCTTAAGTTTGACACATGGATATATCTGGGAGATATATTGGAGACCGCAGTAAGATAAACAGTTGGTATATATATCAATGTGTTAGTGCTTATCTTCATGCAATAAGCTTTGCTAATATCCTCATACTTGAGATACTCGTTACCTTGTGTGGTACTATTGCTATACTTTGGGTCATTACTATACACTCATTAAATTAGGGTATTACGAGTATAGTGATGACAACACGTTGGTAAGCTGAGTAGTCGAAAAGAATCCATCGCTCTAGATATATTAAGGAGTTGTACCTGGCCACTTGTTCAAGTGATGATTGCCATAAACCTCTTATCAGAGTATGTGTTTTGATAGAAATGGTTTCTAGTCAAACACACTATGGTAAAAGGCAATATACTTCGGTAACAAGTTAATAACTAGGATAGCTTGGAGCTTACTATTAGTAGGTTAACACTTTAACCGAACCTTATAAACCATATGGTACTAATATTACAGAATGGAAGGAGTTCATCGCATTGGAAATCTATTGCATTAACCGAGATTAAGTCGTAAGCATATATGACATTTTGAGTGATGGAGGATGGTAGACCCTTGCTAGAGGTGTACTACAATTGTTTAAGGTAATCGAGTTCTATTCACGGTCTAGAACCTTGAGCCGATGGTTCCATTAGAACAACGGTTGGTTAAGCCTTAACAGCTCAATACTTCGGGATCCTATAAGGTCACGCACATTGGACCTTCATCGGACTAAGTAAAGAACTAATAGATTTATTCTATTATAAAAATATAATATAAATAATAATTGGATTATTATTTAATTGGTTAAAAATGATTAAATCATTTTGGATAGACCAAGGAATTTATTTTTGACCGATAACTAATTTATTAGGGTCAAAAATAAATATTTATTTAAAAGGATTGAAAGAGAATTTTTTTCAAATGGGTTGGACCCGGTAGAAAATTGTAGGACAATTTTGAAATCACAAAATGGGTTATGGGATTTACAACACGTTCGGTGCATAAAATCTCGCACTGTGGGCTTGCAAGTGCTGCAATGTGACACTCACAGAGGCCCACGGGGCTGGGCTTGCCAGTGCTGCATTTAGCACCACTAGGCAAAGCCCAGCGCGAGAAATCTCACAAGCTAGGCTTGCGAGAAATCTAGCAAGCCTAGCTTGCAAGAAGCATAGCTTGCTATACAAGCTGTGCTTGTAAGTAAAACCCGAGCCCCGTACGTTAGACCCGTGTGTGGGATATGCCATATTAGAAAAAGGGGGAGCAATTTTGCTCCCCTAAGCCTATATATATGCTTCTTCGTTACCCCTTTCAAATAGCACCAAGCACAAAGCTAAATCCTAAGTTGAGATTCGCAAAGATTAATCTCTCGGGTAATTGAGCAAGTTATTTTTAAGGAGCCTGAATTCATTCGGGCACCTCTAGTTCATATTTTTGGGTGAGGCTTCTGGAATGGTCTAGCAACTACTCGAGGCTTCTTAGTTCTTCCTCTCGGGGAGGTTTTGGTTTGTGGGGTTCATATGGATACTCATAGAGGTTATCCTACGCTTGGAGGCTTGTGTAAGAAGGTTTTGCTAAAGCACGCTTCAACTGGTAAGTTTTCTTTCTTTCTCTTTTTATTATTAGGTGTTTTTCTTCAAGCATTTTTAGACTTAATAATATACTTAGGTTGTTTTATATGCTTAGTTTATTTTATGCTTAGGTAGCTTAGAGTTATAACATGCTTAGATTATAGTTTAGAGTTATAATATGCTCAGGTTATAGCTTAGAGTTATAACATGCTTAGCATAAAATATACATGCTAGGATATAATTTAGAATTATGGTATGCCTAGCCCTTTTGCATGCTAACCTAGGTAGAGAATTATTTAGTTAAGGCTTCATTTTATTTATATGTATCTAATAGGAGTTCCCGGGAACATGGATAAAATTTTAAATTTCTGTCATGCCTGTTATGCATGTTCAATTTGACTGTCAGCTCCTAATAGTGGTATCAGAGCCAGCCTATTTAGTGCATAATTAAGTTAGAAGCAAACTGAATATTATTTTCTATATGAAATGATTTATTTATTTAATTGTTTGGAATAATATATATGAACTTGTGCCTTTCATTTCAAGGTTAGAAAATGATTATGAATAATTTTGAATAAGCATGCTCAACTTACTCAAATTATACAAGTTTCAATGATATAATTAAATTACATAGGTTATAGATCCTTCCAATTTACATGAATTGGAATAACAAAATTTAGTAGTTCAAGAGAATCCATTGGTCTTCGAGTTTGTGCCCGTATTTGTTCTGGCTAAGGATTGGACTTGGTGTCTACTCCTTATAAGGCACCTCTCCTACCTGGGAACCTATATCGGTGCAGATGACCAACCGGGGGGATTAATATGGACTAATTTATTTCTAGTATATAAGATGGTGCTTATATATATTTCTATAATAAAGTAAAAATTAAATTTATTGAATAAAAGCTTAAAGAAAATGCAATATAAATTTAACAAATAAAAGTATTAATTATTTTGCCTATAATCTAGGTTGATGGAATAATTATAATAAAGAGCTTGAACCCACCTAAGGTTGGACCTTATAAATTAATTCTAAAATTCCCTGAATTAATATAAGTATTATAAATTTATCCATTTGATAAAATCCTAGATTGGGTGAGACGTTTAACACCAATAAAATCCCAAAGTAAATATATTAAGGCAAGTTACAGTCTTCCTTACCCGAATTCATAATATGGTCTATTTGGGCTATCAAAGTGCTACGTAAAGCATTCCTTCTAGTCCACATTGATTGGTTGTAAAGTTTGAGATAGGGTCTGACTTAACGAAACTGGGGTAGTCCACCATAAAATTGGAGGCTAGGCCCAGATCTAAGACATATTCAAGGAAATTCTAATATAAGAGGACAAGTCCCTTGGGATTAGGGAACTTGAATGTATTAGCAATTGCATACGATGCAAATGGAATGGGATTCCAACTATTACTTACTATTATGACTTGACTCATAAAATTGGGGTCACAATAGACTAGTTATATATGCTACCTAATTGAAAATTTAGCTGGGCTAAAATTCCTGAATTCAATAGAATGGGCTATTGTAAATTTCGACGAAAATAGTAGGACAAATGTATTTAATTAAAGACCTTATATTAAATGCATGTACTTAACTAATAACTAAACTTTTTCTTTTCTTATATCTTAGGTTGAAAATGACTTCCAACATTATTCTCCTTATGTTACTTGACACCAAACTGAATGGCTTGAACTTTTCTAATTGGTTCCAAGCTGTGAGAATTATTCTCAGATCCAAAGGAATTGCCTATGTTTTAAGTGAAATTTTCCCTATTGAACCTGATGTTGAGGATCATGTGGAGCATGAGGCCTAGTTAAAGTACAGGAAAGATCCTGAGACTGCCATGTGCATCATGTTGGGGTCCATGAATCCTGAGCTTCAAAAATAACATGAGAACATAACCTTGGAGGACATGGTTCTCCATCTTTAAGAGCTCTTTTTGGAGCAGGAAAGGACAGAGAGGTATGAGACCTCCAAGCTCCTTTTAGAACCAAGATGCAGGCTAGCACCTATGCCTCTCAGCATGTACTGAAACTCTTGGGATACCTTGAGAAGCTGAATCAATTGGGATTCGAGATGAATCATGACTTGAGCGTTGACCTAGTGTTGATGTCCTTGATAGATAGTTACTCATGCTTTGTGACTAACTATTACATGAATAGGATTAATTCTACTATCCTTGAATTAATCAACATGCTAAAAATAGTAGAACCTCAGATCAAGAAGGATTAGAAACCTCTATTGTTGGTTGAAAAAGGCAAGGCTTCTAAGAAGAAGAAGTAGGCATCGGGTGCCAAGAAAACAATCAGTAAAAACAAGAAAGAAAAGAAGGCATCTAAGTATGTCTGATTCTAATGTGGGAAATCGGGACATTAGAAGAGGGATTGCAAAGCTCCTGCTTCTGAGCATTTGAAGAAGAAGCCTGTAGAGGCATCTACTTCAGGTATGTTTGTAATTGAAAAGTTTTCTACTTTTTCGCATGAATCCACTTAGGTATTAGATACTGATTATGGTTCTCATATCTTTACTTCTGTGAGGGGACTAAGGAACAGTAGAAGACTTACAAAAGGGGAGATGAACCTAAACGTAGGAAATGGAGCCAGAGTTTCTGCATTAGCTGTAGGAAGCTTTAATATTATTTTGCCAAGTGGACTTGTTTTTATTTTGAATAATTGTTACTACATTCCAAGTGTTACTAAGAATATTGTATCTGTTGTGTGTTAGCAGCTGAGGGATTTGAGATTTTATTTTCAAATAATAATTGTCAGATTCATTTGAATAATGTTCTTTATGGTTATGGGATGTTGAAAGGTGGCATTTATGTTCTTGAAACTGAAACAGAAGTTTTCAATATAAATAGTGTGAAGAAAGTTAAATTAGATAATGAGAATTCCATCTACTTATGGCATTGTTGTTTAGGCTACAAAAACAAAGATCGCTTAACCAAGTTGTATAAGCGTGCAGACTGGGGCCCAATAGACTTAGAGTCTTATGGTGATTTTGAACCTTATTTAAGAGGAAAAATGACAAAGTTACCCTTTCAAGGAAAGGGTGAACGAGCCACGAGTACATTGGAACTTATACATACTGATGTGTGTGGTCCAATCAGTGTTCAGGCACTAGGAGGATACTCCTACTTTGTAAACTTTATTGATGATTATTCATGATACGGTTTTTTATACTTAATGAAGCACAAGTCTGAATTTTTTGAAAAGTTCAAACTATTCAGAGCTGAAGTAGAGAAACAGCTTGAGAAAAGTATTAAAACACTTTGATCAGATTGAGGTGGAGAGTACTTAAGTCAGGAGTTTCAGGATCATCTAAACGAAAATGGGATAGTTCCTCAGTGGACCCCTCCTTATATGCCCCAACACAACAGAGTGTTAAAAAGGTGGAATTGGACTTTATTAGATATAGTTTGGTCTATAATGAGCCATACAGATCTCAGGAAATCCTTTTAAGGATATGCACTAGAGAGCGCGGTTTATGTTTTAAACAGAGTTCCCCTTAAATCAATTGATTTTACACCTTACAAAAGATGGTGTAATAAAAAGCCATCTCTAAGTCACTTAAAAGTATGGGGCTGTCTTACTATGTTAAGAGGATAGCGTCAGATGAGCTAAACGCCAAGTCTGACAAATGTCTGTTCATTGGATATCCAAAGGAAATAATCGGATATCTGTTTTACCAACCCGAAGCATAAAAGGTATTTATGTCTCGGAATGCTCACTTTTTGGAAAAGGAACACTTACATGCAAAAGTTAGTGGGAGAAATATTGAACTATAAGTTCAAGAGGAGGAAACAGACAATTAATTGATTGACCCCGTTCTAGATATGCAAGAAAGTGTGATCCTAGTACAACCTGTCGAAACACAATCATTGTGAAGATTAGGTCATGTTCATAAAGGCCCCGATATATATGGTTTTATCATCACTGATGACAAGGAACTATATCTTATGGAGGATGATGAACCAAGGACATATGATAAGGCAATGAAAAGGTCAGATTCTGATAAATGGCTAAAAGCCATTAAATCAGAAATGGATTCCATGTATGAAAACCAAGTTGGGAATTTGGTTAATGCACAGCAAGAGGTTAGACCAATTGGGTGCAAGTGGGTCTTCAAGAAGAAGACTGACATGGACGGTAATGTAATTACCTATACAGTAAGGTTGGTTACAAAAGGTTATAGTCAACATCAAGGTATCGACTATGATGAAACTTTCTCACCGGTAGCCTTGCTTAAATCCATAAGGATACTCCATGCCATTGCTACTCATTACGATTATAAGATCTGGTAGATGGATGTGAAAACAGCATTCCTGAATGGGGATTTAGACCAAGATGTGTACATGACACAACCTAAGCGAATTATATCTCAGAGTGGCTTAAAGGTGTGAAACCTACAAAGATCCATTTATGGACTTAAGCAGGCATCCAGGAGTTAGAATATAAGGTTTGATCAGACAATCCGTGAACTGGATTTCTATCCAAACGTTAATGAGCCTTGTGTTTATAAGAAGGTTAGTGGGAGTGCAGTCGTTTTTATAGTATTATATGTCGATGACATTCTACTAATAGGAAATGATATTTCTCTTCTTCAAAATGTTAAAGTATGGTTTTCAAGAAAGTTTTCCAAGAAAGACCTTGGTGAAGCAGCATTTATACTAGGTATAAATATCTATAGAGATAGATCAAAGAAGCTATTAGGTCTTTCTTAAAGTACATATATAGACAAGGTATTGAATAGGTTCAACCTTAAGCATTCTAACAAGGGTTATCTCCCGATGACATAGGGGATTAATCTATCTAAGGTTGAGTTTTCGAAGACAGCTCAGGAGTGAATGTGCATGAAGGATATACCCTATGCATCCGTGATAGGATCCTTCATGTATGCTATAATATGTACAAGGCTAGATGTCTCTCAAGCTTTGAGCTTTACGAGCAGATATTAGTCAGATCTAGGTGAAAAGCACTGGATGGCCGTTAAGGCAATTCTTAAGTAATTGAGAAGGACTAAAGATGAGTTCTTGGTTTATGGAGAAGGCGACCTCACAATCAAAGGTTACACTGACATGAGTTTTCAATCTGACAAGGATGACTTTAAGTCTCAGTCAGGTTTTTTGTATATGTTAAATGGAGGGATGGTATGCTAGAAGAGTTGCAAGTAAGAAACTACTGCTGATTCAACCATGAAATCTGAATACATTACTGCATGTGAAGTGGCAAAAGAAGTTGTCTGGTTAAAGGGATTTATTAGTGATCTCGGTATGGTGCCTGAGGCAGTTGATCCAATTACTTTGTATTATGATAACAATGGTATAGCTCAGGCAAAGGAACCACGATCTCATCAGAAAAATAGACATGTATCCAGAAAGTATCATATAATCAGGGAGATTGTTGTTGCTAAGATATTAAGACTAGAATATGTTACCACTGATTAGAACCTCGCGGATGGTCTGATGAAGCCATTGACTCAAGTCAAACATGACCAGCATGTTAAAGCATATGGATTAAGACATATGGCTAATTGGCCTTAGTGCAAGTGGGAGTTTATTGGATATGATGTATGCCCTTAATGCAATTAGGGTGATATATCTTAATTATATAATAGTATGAATATTCTATTTAATTAATAAAGGCATTTAATCTTTTATTTATATCAATATGTTTATAAATATATTATGACTAGTTAAATATATTCATTGATGTATGTTTACAAAAGTCCTTGAGGTATCATAGCATGAAGTCAGAGAAATTATAGTTGGACTATATTTGGTCGAACCTGCTTCATGTGCAATTATGATTATGTCTAAACTATTCCTAGTCATAGTTATTGATGAAGCGGAAAGACTAGCATGTGGTCAACTTTCTTAGAAATGATCCAAGCATTTAATCTCCTAAGGACTGAAGGTGGTGCCCTAAGTTTGACAAATGGATATATCTGGGAGATATATTGGAGATCGCAGTAAGATAAACACTTGGTATATATATCAATGTGTTAATGTTTATCTTCATACAATAAGCTTTGCGAATATCCTCATACTTGAGATACTAGTTACCTTGTGTGGTACTATTGCTATACTGTAGGTCATTACTACATACTCATTAATTTAGGGTGTTACGGGTGATTATGGGTATAGTGATGACAGCACATTGGTAAGCTGGGTAGTCGGAAAGAATCCATTGCTTCAGATATATTAAGGAGTTGTACTTGGCCACTTGTTGAAGTGAAGATTGCCATAAACCTCTTATCAGAGTATGTGTTTGATAGAAATGGTTTCTAGTCAAACATACTATGGTAAAAGGCAATATACTTCGGTAACAAGTTAATAACTAGGATAGCTTGGAGCAACCTTGCTATTACTAGGTTAACACTTTAACCGAACCCTATAAACCAGATGGTACTAATATTAAAGAATGGAAGGAGTTCATCGCATTGGACAACTATTGCATTAACCAGGATTAAGTCATAAGCATAAATGTGTTCCGAGTAATGGAGGATGGTAGACCCTTGCTAGAGGCGTACTACAATCGTTTAAGGTAATCGAGTTCTATTCATGGTCTAGAACTTCAAGCCAACGGTTCCATTAGAAGAAGGGTTGGTTAACCCTTAACAGCTCAATACTTCGGGATCCAATAAGGTCACACACATTAGACCTTCATCGGACTAAGTAAAGAACTAATAGATTTATTCTATTACGAAAATATAATATAAATAATAATTGGATTATTATTTAATTGGTTAAAAATGATTAGATCATTTTGGATAGACCAAGTAATTTATTTTTTATCGATAACTAATTTATTAGGGTCGAAAAATAAATATTTATTTAAAAGGATTAAAAGAGAATTTTTTGAATAGGTTGGACCCGATAGAAAATTGTAGGACAATTTTGAAACCGCAAAATGGGCTGCGGGACTTACGATATGTTCAGTGAGCAAAATCCCGCACCATGGGCTTGCAAGTGCTACAATACGGCACTCGTAGAGGCCCATGGGGCTGGGCTTGTCAGCGCTACATTTGGTAGCGCTTGGCAAAGCCCAGCGGGAGATTTCTCGCAAGCTGGGCTTGCAAGAAATCTCGCAAGCCCAGCTTGTAAGAAGCATAGCGTACTATGAAAGATGTACTCGCGGGCAAAACCCGCGGGGCTCCAAGCCCCACCAGTCAGACCCACGTGTGGGATATGCTATCCCACATCAGAAAAAGGGAAAGCAATTTTGCTCCCCCATGCCTATATATATGCTTCTTTATTCCCCTTTTCAAATTACACCAGGCTCAAAGCTAAATCCTAAGTTAAGATTCGTAAAGATCAATCTTTTGGGTAATTGAGCAAGCTATTTTTAAGGAGTCTGAATTCATTCGGACACCTCTAGTTCATATTTTTGGGTGAGGCTTCTGGAGTGGTCTAGCAACTACTCAAGGCTTCTTGGTTCTTCCTCTAGGGGAGGTTTTGGTTGGTGGGGTTCGTGTGGATACTCATAGAGGCTATCCTACGCTTGGAGGCTGCTGCAAGAAGGTTCTGCTAAAGCACGCTTCAACTGGTAAGTTTTCTTTCTTTCTCTTTTTATTATTAAGTCTTTTTCTTTAAGAGTTTTTAGACTTAATAATATGCTTAGGTTGTTTTGCATGGTTAGTTTATTTTATGCTTAGGTTATAGCTTAGAGTTATAAAATGCTTAGGTTATAGCTTAGAGTTATAACATACTCAGGTTATAGCTTAGAGTTATAACATGCTTAGCATAAAATATACATGCTAGGATATAATTTAGAATTATGGTATACCTAGCTAGCCCTTTTGCATGCTAACCTATGTAGAGAATTATTTAGTTAAGGCTTTATTTAATTTGTATGTATCTAATAGGAGTTCCTTGGAATAGGGACAAAATTTTGAATTTCTGCCATGCCTGTTATGCATGTTCAATTTGACTGTCAGTTCCTAACACAAACTGCTCAATGGTGGTAGATAGTGCCCAACTCGATGGTGAGAAAAACTAGTCAATGGTGGTAGACAGAGCCCAACTCCTTGACAAGACAAACTGTTAATGGCGGCAGACAGTTCCCAATTCCCTATAAGATAAATTGCTTAATACAGGCTGAAAGTGCCACACTCCCCGATGAGAAAACTGCTCGGTAGTGGCTAACAGTGGTACACTCTTTAACGAGAAAACTTCTCAATCATAGCCGACAATACTTCTCCCAGATGACCACCAAATCTAACAATACTTCCTCCATATGAGAAGGCTGATCACCATAATTGACATTTCCTCAGCAAAGAAAACTAATCAAGTCGTGGTTGACAGTGCCATTTTCCCAGAAGAGAAAATTGATCAACGGATGCAGGTAAGTATGATCCTTCACTTATCTTCTGTATCATGCAAAATCATGTTTTAAAATGGGTGGACCAAAATTTGCTATGCACCGTTAAGGACAAGGACATGAAGTTTTTCCAACCTATCTTTTCTTATATCCCCAACATCTTTTCTTTTTACATTTACTCCCCAACGGATTTTTGTTTAAAGATTTTCATCAACATTCTTAATCAAAGGGGCAAAAATTTTTGTTTTTTAAAATTATCGATTAAGAAATGTTGATTCTTTTTAAAAAGTTTTCATGTGCTTATCACATAATAACATTGATTTTGACAGTAGCTCTTTCATCTGCGTACGTGCAATTTTACCTCCATGGTAAAAGTTTTGTACGCGAGGGGCAAACTGTTAGCATGGTCCGCTCGGCCCAATGAGGTATAATGCCTATTTCGTTCAGTGATCAGACAAAAGAGCCAAAAAGGACCAAATTGTCATCCAAAATTTGAAATTCAAAAATCCACATTCTAGGGAAGCGCCGATTTAGCATTTTCTACTGAAAAATCAAAAAGTCAAAATTTGTTCAAACATAGGTAATTAGTCCGCCGGCTATTTACCTATCTACAGTAAAAAAAAATCAAATTTTATCGAGATCTGGCAAGATTTTACGGGATCTGATGTAAAATCTTGTCAGATAGGTAATTTGTAATTAGCCCGCCGACTAATTACCTCCCCATTATAAATAGGGGACTCGCCCCCTCATTTTCAACAGACGAAAAAAATTTACAAAATCCCAAAATTCCCTTTGTGTCCTTTTTCAGTTCTAGGAATCCCAAAAGCCCCGAAACTCTGTCAAATCACTTCTAATTTTGAGCTTTATCACCGACACTAGGTATAAACTCAATTTCCGGCCTTTTTTTCAGATCAAGATCCCGCAGTGATCTTCGGGATTAAAAGGAAAAAAAATAATGACTTAAACTCTATATTTCCTTTAGGAATAATCCAATATTATGGTCATAACTTGGGTTAAACCTATTTTCCACTAAATCACAACCTCCGATAACTTTGGTCCCGCACTAGCTCTCAAGTCATCCTGGACAGACGAAAATATAAACTAAGGGTAATTAGCTCTAAGCCCAACTTTAAAATTTATTAAAATTCATTTTCATTATCCTATTATTGCACATTGCATTTTCATTTCTCTGGTCAAGTGAGCCACTGGAGCCACTTAAACTATAATATGTGCAAATAAGCTCGCAGGTACGGATGAAACATCCAGAATGAGAGGAAACTGTATCCGAGTTTCCGGGCCAAAACCCAAGCATTACTGTTACTCTACCGAAATTTCGGTAGAAAATATCAATTTATTATGCCGTTATAATGTCCGTTTTATTTCTTGAATTTATTTCTTAAATAAAGCCAATGTAATACAAAAATCACCACAAATTCCAAAATTCTAAAATTAACACAAAAAATTTGAACAATATGAGTACCTATTATGTTCGAACTCAGAATCTCATTCTTTTTTGGCATAAAAATCCAATTTTGGATCAATATACCCCGATTTCGGGTGGAGCTGAACCGGGTGGCGACTCTATTTTATTTTTAAATAAAGTAAAAATGTTTTATTTTAAAAATATCTTTTCTTAATAAAATGTGCAAATATATTTCTCAATATAATCACATTTTGGGCTTATATAAAGTCACTGCATTTAAGCAAATTGGATTTTCTCAAACCAAACCAAACATTGCAGTTTCCTCAAACTGCACCAAACAAACCAAAATAAGCCCCACGCACCACACTCCTCGTGCACAACCGAACCCAAAAATGTTCACCCCGCTCACACGGCTCATGCCGCAAGCCCAGCTTGCAACAAGCCCCATGGGCTAGCCCCTTTTTGCATATATGGACTCCATGAATAAAGAAAAATTCCCTTCTCAACCCCCTTTCTTTTTATTTATTTTATGACCCTAATAAAATTAGTTACTGGTCAAAATAAATTCCTAGCTTAACTAAAAATAATCTAATCACTTTAATCAACACTTTAATTTATTTATGACCAGTAACTAATATCTCAAGTATAAGGATATTCGCAAAGCTACTGCCTGAAGATGAACACTAACACATTGATATATATACCAAGTGTTTATCTTACTGTAGTCTCCAATATATCTTCCAGATATATCCATGTGTCAAACTCAAGGCACCACCTTTAGTCTTGGGAGATTAATTGCTTGGGCCCTTTCTAAGAGAGTTGACCACATGCTAGCTTTCTATTCCATCAATATCCTTTCTTAATGAAACTATGACTAGGAATGGTTTAGACATAATCATAATTGCACATGAAGCAGGTCTCACCAAACATAGTCCTACTATGATATCTCTCTCTTCATGCTATGCCAAGGACTTCTGTATAAAGATATCAATGAATATATTTTAACTAGTCACAATATATATGAACACATTGATATAAATAAAAGAATAAATGCCTTTATTTATTAAACAAATTATTCATACCAATACATAATTAAGATACATCGCCCTAATTGCCTTAAGGGCATACATCATATCTTACAGGAAACCTTTGCCTAAGAAACTGAAAGATCCAAGGAGTTTCTCTATTCATTGATCTATTGGTAACTTAAATATTGACAATGCATAGCAAGCATAAATCTGATGCCATATTATATTTATAAGCAATTAGGCTTAGGAGAACCACAACCAACTAAAGTATATATACAACTTGATGATAGAACTGTTTGGTACCCTAAAGGCATTGTAGAAGATGTTCTAGTCAAGGTTGGAAAATTTATTTTGCCCGTTGACTTCATTATCATGGATATGGATGAAGATTTTCATGTTCCTATCATTTTATGCAAACCATTCCTTGCTACTGGAAGAGCTTTAATTGATGTGCATAATGGTAAACTAATTTTAAAAGTTCATGATGAAGAAATAACATTTAAAATGAATGAAGCAATGAGACAACCTTCTTCCTTTGATCTTATATTCTTTACACCACAGATTTGCACTTAAATCCTTTTATTTTGCAGGAACTTGAAAAGAATGACTTAGAGGAAGAAGAGGTAATTTTACTGGAGCAAGCAAAAATGATTGCTCCAAAGGAAATTTTGCTGTGGCAACCAAATCTAACAGAGGAGCAACCAAAATAGGGACATCAACCACACTGTCCACAACCCACATATAGAAAACATCATGTTGAGCCCTTAAATCACATACCAAACCTATCTCGCAAAACATCACTTGAAGAACCCCCTTATATTGAGTTAAAACCTTTACCTCCTCACTTGGAGTATGCATTTCTTGATCCCCTAACAAATTACTAGTGATAATTTCTTCCAAACTCACCCCAGACCAAAAAGCCCAATTTATTGAGATATTGAGGAGGAACAAGGAGGCATTGACATGGACAATTGTTGACATAAAGGGGATTAGTGACTCAATTTGTGTGCACAAGATCTTGATGGAAGACCAATGGTGCAACCACAAAGGAGACTCAATCCCAACATGAAAGAAGTGGTGAGAAAGGAGGTGATCAAACTCCTTGATGTAGGAATCATATATCCCATCTCAGGTAATGTTTGGACTAGCCCTGTCCAAGTGGTTCCAAAGAAGGGAGGCATGACAGTGGAGTAAAATGAGAAGAATGAACTCATTCCAACAAGAATAGTGAATGGATGGAGAGTTTGCATTGATTGCCACAAACTCAATGAGGCAACCAGAAAAGATCATTTTCCACTTCCTTTCATTAATAAAATGTTGGAAATATTGGCTGGTGATGGGTGTCATATCCACCAAAAATAATTTCTAATTACTCTATTGATTAGATTTAATTTGTAGTTTATAAGTAAGTATGGTCAAATCCACAGAGACCAAAATAATCAATTTTACTTAATTTAATGACTAATAAAATTACAATAAAAATAAAAGAAGGGGGTTTTGAGAGTTTGATTGTTAAACTAAAAATAAAATAAATATAATAAAAAGTTGTTCCATTGAAATCTTTTCTTCGGCTTATATTGGATTGATCACGGACAAAAATAGATAATCTTACCTTTCAACCAATCAGTTTAACTATATCGACTCATCAATTATAATTAAATATCTTTTGCTAAATCAGATTAAAAACACCCATCATGCAATTAATCTCTTAACTTTGTAATAACCCTATACCCAGCATACAAGATTTAACCACAAAATTAGCATTACGATTTGAAGATCCAATTCCTACCAAATTATAATTACCCAGTATGAAATAATTTGATAGACTCAACCCCAACCATGAATCCTAGCAATCCGTTTGTTACCACAAATCAATTATAAAAACATCAGCGAGTTTATAAAAGAATAACAATATATTATTCAAGAAATAGAATTCAAAGGATCCTACTTGAAAATAAAACTCAAATAATAATGGAAATAAAATAGATTGAGAAGTTGAGAATTGAAGATAAAACCAATTAGAACAAGTCTCACGATCTAATTACAGCCTTGAAATCGACTTCTCCGAAAGATAAGAAAATTAGCTGAACATAAATTTAAAGAAAACTAAAATTGTCATTGAATGAGTAGAAGAATGTTGGCCACAAAGGACCAAACAAGAGATGAATCTAAAAATGAGATTTCTCCCCTATTTATGCTAAAAATAAATCCTAAAATAAATAGGAAAGAAATTTCCTTATTAAAGATAAAGACTAGACAAGAAATTAAAGTTTTTCTAAATATTTAAAAGGCTGAATGCTCTCTAATACCCCCCAACTTGCACACTTTTGCCTCAGACATTCCCAAACTTTGAAGTGGACCTCCGAGGTACCTAAACTTGTCAAAAGTGGACCTCCGTGATACCTGAACTTATCAAAAGTGAACCTCCGTGCTACCTTTGACCAAGGGGGCACGTGTTGATCGAAAAAATGGGTTAAAAAATTATATAAATTCAATAATTAATAAAAAAATTATTAAAAATCCCTAAATACTTTTCTAATTGCAAAATGACCCTCTTTCTCCTTTAGGGTGTGTTTAGAAAGCTCACATTTTCTGAAAAATTATCGCACCAAATTTATTTTCTTTCTTTTCCCGATATTTCATAATTAATTTTTGGAGTTTTCGATTTTTTACAAAATCAGGCCCCAAAATATTTTTTCACATTTCCAGGCCCTTCCATAAAAATTTTCTGAAAAATTCTTGAGCCAATTTATTTTCTTTATTTTTCGAATTATTTTTCATAATTTTTTGGGATTTTTCGATTACTTACGAAATCGAGCCCCGAAACATATTTTCACATTTTTAGGCCCTTTCGGAAATAATTTCTGAAAAATTCTTGTACCAAATTTATTTTCTTTATTTTCCGGATATTTCATAATTTTTTGGGGTTTTTCGATTTTTTACAAAATCGGGCCCCAAAACGTATTTTCACATTTTTGGGCCCTTTCGGAAATATTTTCTGAAAATTTCTTGTGCCAAATTTATTTTCTATATTTTTCGGATATTTCATAATTTTTTTGGATTTTTCAATTTTTTACGAAACCGGACCCCGAAACATATTTTCACATTTTCGTGCCCTTCCAAAAAATATTTTAAAAAATTCTTACACTAAATTTATTTTCTTTATTTTTCGAATATTTCATAATTTTTTGGGATTTTTGATTTTTTATGAAATCGGCCCCCGATACATATTTTTACATTTTCGGGCCCTTCTGAAAATATTTTCTGAAAAATTCTTGTATTAAATTTATTTTCTTCATTTTCCGGATTTTCCATGATTTTTTCAAATTTTTTGATTTTTATATTCCTATGAAATTCTTTATTTTCTAGATATTTCCAAATTTTTGGTGTTTTTTGGTTGAACTAAAATTATGGGGACTTAAAAGAAGTTTTGTCAAGGGTTTTTTTTAAATTTGGCAGAGAGTGTAATACACTCTCCAGGCTGGGACTGGGCGAGTGAAAATAGGTAGCACGGAGGTCCACTTTTGGCAAGTTCAGGTACCTCGAAGGTCTACTTCAAAGTTTGGGTATGTCTAAGGCAAAAGTGCGCAAGTTGGAGGCTATTAGAGAGCATTCAGCCTAACGTAAAGATAAAATAGGAAAAAGATAAAAGGGAATAAAGACTAAATTAAATCTTGAAATCTTTGTCTTCAATTAGGAAATAAAAGTTCTTTAATTCCAATTTGCTCCAAAATCCCAAAAAATGCTTTTATAGTCTCCCAATTTGCCAAATCAGCCCAAATATCATTCATAACCTAAATAAGCACAAAATCATCATAAAATCAGCAGTAAATCATTCAAATAATTAAATGAAATAGGCAGGAAACAAGTCAAATTTACTAGTTATCAAATTCCCCCACATTTGCCTTTTGCTTGTCCTCAAGCAAATAATAAAATTAAAGGAAGAAGGAAATAAATCAAATAAAAGACCCTAAACATTTTTGCTAAGACTAACTTATTTTCACCAATATTTTGATAGAGAGCCTTTCAAAGCTACGGTATGCCAATTGACAGATTTCCTGTTAGAAAGCTTATGCCTTGCTTGAAAACTTAACCCCAAGAATTTTTACCAATTATAAACATAAACATGCAATTATTTGCTCTTGAAGTTCAGAGTTTACCTTAGCTTTCTATATAGAATTCTTTGTAACCATGAGAAGACTTATTCTGATCTTTTATTTGAATTTATTGTACCTTTCACTTGGTGGGGTCCCTAGACACTAGCCATAACATTTTTTCTTTTTCTTTTTTTCTTCTTTTTTTTCTTTTCTACAGCAAACTTTCTATTTTTTTACTTTTTTATTGCCTATTTTTCTCTCTTTTTTTCTCTCCCTATGAAAGGATCTTCACTCGGTTGTTAGCCACAGTTTGCTCTTCCTCTAGCGGTCCTATGAAAGAGACTTTACTCGATTGCTAGCCGCGTAAGGCTCGTTTCCTTTATTTTTAGAACTCACTAACAGAAAATAATCACATTTTTTTCTTTCTCTTTTTTTTGTTCTTTTTTTTCTTTTCTGCAACAAACTTTCTATTTTTTTACTTTTTTATTGCCTATTTTTGCTCTCTTTTTTTCTCTCCCTATGAAAGAGTCTTCACCCGGTTGTTAGCGGCAGTTTGCTCTTCCTCTAGCGGTCCTATGAAAGAGACTTTAGTCGGCTACTAGTCGCGTACGGCTCGTTTCCTTTATTTTCAGAACTCACTAACAGAAAATAACCACCAAGATCAATGTTAGAGATAATGTAAGGTCTCACTAAAGATTCCATGTTACAAAAAATCTATATATAGGCTAAGTCCAAGTTAAGCACATTTAAATTATGCAATCTTGTTTCACTTTTCAACATTCAATCGAGGCTAAGCGTCTTACAGCGCAACTTTTAGATTTCAGTCAATTGGACATCCGTTTCTTAAATTAGTTCTCTATATCAAAATATGGCTTGATAAGTTAGAATGGGTACTTATTTAATTAGTCCATTTAAGTGACATCCCTTTTACTCGAATTGTGTTTACTGAGGACAATCAAAATCAACACCAATTTTAAAAGCAAGTGTAAAAAAATTCAAAAATTTCAGCAAAAATCCGTTCCCCTACACTTAAAACCATAAATGTCCTCATTTATATCAAAAAGAAAGTGAAAAGTAAAGGAAAAGGAAAGAATATACCCGAAAGTGAGGGAGGTGCGAAGAGGCAGCCTATGGGTGCTACTGTTTGGGCTGAAAAAGCTAACAGATGGTGGAGATGAAAGTGAAACCAACCTTGAAGACAAATGAAATATTACACTTATACCCTTTGAAACATAAAAAAAAAACTATTAAACTAAAAAACCGGAAATGAAAGCAAAAATAAAATTTTGGGTTGCCTCCCAAAAAGCGCCTTTATTTAGCGTCGTTTAGCTCGACGCTTTTTTGTTCAACTAGGATCCCATGTTATCTTTTCTGAACCAAGTTCTTCTATGCCCAATCCCTTAATAGTTTCCTTCAGCTCATTATTCAACAAAAGATCAGAGTTAATAGTATCAATTTCATCATATAAAAATATCTCTACACAAATAAGCAATGAATTTTTCACAATATTGTCCACTACATCAGAAAATTGTTTAAAAGAATCAATAAAAGGATCATTAATATCCACACCTAAACACATGTTCTTTAACTCACCAACTTGCCTTTCTTTTTTTAGTTTTAGACAACCTTTCCAGAAAAGGAATTTGGCGGACTACAAATTTAGTGGTTTTCATATTTAATGCATTATTTTCATTAGTTCTTAAATGTTCATCTAAACCAACTATTAAATTCGAGTCTAAGTTATCACAAACGCGTACTCTGGACTCTAGGTTAACAGTTCCATTTTTAGATTCGTCTTGAGATTGAAACGTACCTTGATTCTCAAACTTATTTAAGGTTGTAGCTATTTGACTCATTTGAGTTTGCAAATTCTGAAGCCTTAAATCCGTCCGTTGTTGAAACTGAAGCGTGTTTTCAACCATGAGCATCACCATCTCCTCGAGAGTCATAGTTGAGTTATTCCCTCGATCAAACAAGTTCATCAAAATAAATAAAACCAATTAGTATTAGTCCCCGGCAACGGCACCAAAATTTAATGGGTGTCGAATCCACCAAAAATAGTTCCTATTGATTGGATTTAATTTGTAGTTTATGTGTAAGTAGGGTCGAATCCATAGAGACCAAAACAATCAATTTTACTTAATTTAATGACCAATAAAATTGTAATATAAATGAAAGAAGGGGGGTTTTGAGAGTTTGATTTCTAAACTGAAAATAAAATAAATATAATAAAAAAGTTCTTCAAATGAAATTGTTTCTTCAGCTTATGTTGGATTGATCACTGACAAAAAAAGATAATCTTACATTTCAACCAATTGATTTAACATCATCGATTCATCAATTACAATTAAGTATCTTTTGCTAAATTAGATTAAAAAGACCCAGGATGCAATTAATCTCTTAACTTTGTAATAACCCTATACCCAGCATACAAGATTTAACCACAAAATTAGCATTACGATTTGAAGATCCAATTCCTACCAAATTATAATCACCTGGTATGAAATAATTCGATAGACTTAACCCCAACCACGAATTTTAGCAATCCGTTTGTTACCATAAATCAATTATAAAAACACCAGCGTGTTTATAAAAGAATAATAATATATTATTCAAGAAATAGAATTCAATGGATCCTACTTGAAAATAAAACTCAAATAATAATGGAAATAAAATAGATTGAGAATTTGAGAATTGAAGATAAAACCAATTAGAACAAGTCTCACGATCCAATTACAGCCTTGAAATCAACTTCACCGAAAGATAAGAAAATTAGCTAAACATAAATTGAAAGAAAACTAAAATTGTCATTGAATGAGTAGAAGAATGTTGGCCACAAAGGACCAAACAAGAGATGATTCTAAAAATGAGATTTCTCCCCTATTTATGCTAAAAATAAATCCTAAATAAATAGAAAAGAAATCTCCTTATTAAACATAAAGACTAAACAAGAAATTAAAGTTTTCCTAAATAATTAAAAAGGTAAAGATAAAATAGGAAAAAGATAAAAGGGAATAAAGCCTAAATTAAATCTGAAAGTCTTTGTCTTCAATTAGGAAATAAAAGCTCTTTAATTCTAATTTGCCCCAAAATCCCGAAAAATGCTTCCATAGTCTCCCAATTTGCCAAATCAGCCCAAATATCATTCATAACCTTAATAAGCACAAAATAATCATAAAATCAGCAGTAAATCATTCAAATAATTAAATGAAATAGGCAGGAAACAAGTTAGATTTACTAGTTATCAGCTGGCTACAAGTTCTATTGCTTTCTTGATGGTTATTCAGGATACAATCAGATTGTGATCCATCCTTTAGATCAAGAGAAAACAGCTTTTACTTGCCTCTATGGTGTTTTTGCTTACATGAGAATGCCATTTAGACTTTGTAATTCCTAAGCAACTTTTCAAAGATGCATGATGGCAATCTTCCATGACATGGTGGAGAAAATAGTTGAGAATTTAATGGATGACTTCTCAGTCTATGGGGAAACCTTTCACTCTTGCCTAAGAACCTTAAAGCCTTTTTGATTCATTACAAGGAGACTAATCTGGTCTTGAATTGGGAAAAATGTCACTTCATGGTCAATGAAGGCATTGTTCTTGGCCATAAAATTTCAGTGAAAGGCATTGAAGTAGACCAAGCCAAAGGGGAGATCATTGAAAAGCTTGCTGCCCCAAAATTAGTCAAGGAAGTTAGAAGTTTTCTTGGACATGTTGGATTTTATAGAAGATTCATCATAGACTTCTCCAAGATAGCTCAACCTTTGACAACACTTCTCCATAAAGATATTGAGTTCAAATTTGATGTAGCATGTATGAAGGCATTCAATGAACTCTAGGCAAGATTAGTCAAAGCACCCATTTTGATAGCCCCTAACTGGGAGCAACCATTTAAGTTGATGTGTGATGCAAGCGACACTTGCATTGGAGCTGTTCTAGGCCAAAGGGTTGACAAACACTTTTGACCCATATGCTATGCAAGCAAAACCTTGACTAAAACTCAACACAACTACACTATTGCTGAAAAGGAGTTACTTGATGTGGTATATGCATTTGACAAGTTCAGATCCTACTTGGTCTTGTCAAAGGTTATTGTGTTCACTAATCATGCATCCTTGAAATACTTGCTAGCAAAGAAAGATGCCAAACCAAGGTTGATTAGATGGTTACTCCTCCTACAAGAATTTGACTTGGAGATTTGGGATAAGAAGGGTTCAGAAAATGTTATAGCTGATTATTTATCAAGGATTTCTGAAGGCAACCATTCACAGCAAGTAGAGATCACTGAATCATTCCCTAATGAGCATTTATTTGCAGTGAGATCACTCCCTTAGTTTATCGATTTTGCTAACTTTCTTGCTTATGGAATTAAACCTCTTTTACCTTATGCCCAAAAGAAAAAATTCTTTGCTGACTTAAAATACTATTTTTGGGGAGAACCATTTCTTTTTAAGCTATGAGTAGATCAAATCATAAGATGGTGTGTTCCTGAGGATGAAATCCCAGCAATCATAACCATGTGTCATAGCAAGGAAGTAGGTGGACATTTAGGAGCAAGTAGAACCACAACAAAGGTTCTTGAATATGGCTTTTATTGGCCAACAATCTTTAAAGATTGCCAAAGGATTGATATAGAGTGTAATGAGTGCCAAAGGACAGGTAATATCTCAGTAAAGAATGCTATGCCCTTGAACAACATTGTTCTATGTGAAATTTTTTATTTTTGGGGCATTCATTTCATGGGCCCTTTTCCAAATTCATATGGTAACAAATACATTCTTCTTGATGTTCATTATATGAGTAAATGGGTAGAAGTAATTACTAGTCCTACAAATGATGCTAGGATAGTGGTAAAATTTTGAAAAAGCTTTTTACTAGCTTCGGAGTACCTAGGGCAATCATAAGTGATCAAGGAACTCACTTTTGCAATAACCAATTTCAGAGATTACTTAACAAATATGAGGTAACTCATAGAATTTCCACTCCTTACCACCCACAAACAAGTGGGCAAGCTGAAATATCTAATACGGAGATTAAGAGAATTCCTGAGAAAATTGTTAGTAATGCTAGGAAGGATTAGGCAAATGAGCTTGATAATGCATTGTGGGCATATAAAACTGCTTATAAGACCCCCCATAGGAATGTCCCCATTTAGATTGCTCTATGGACAAGCTTGCCATCTACTGTTGGTCCCTGTGCGAGTATAATTAGGGTCAGAGGGGGGTGAATGACCCTTTTTGCAGAATATTAGACTTTTCAAAAGTCTTGTATAGTGTGTCTGATTTATTCCAAAGTCAGTGGATCCGGATGATGCAAATATTAATGTAATGCACTAAAAATAAAGGCTTAAAGTAAAGTAAATCAAACACTGAAATTTTTATACTAGTTCAGCCTTGCCTACATCTAGTTCCCCGGAGTTTCCTCCTCCAAAACCCTTTACAGTTGTCTCTAAAGATTTCTTCTCCTGGATTCGGATGATGCAAATATTAATGTAATGCACTAAAAATAAAGGCTTAAAGTAAATTAAATCAAACACTAAAATTTTTATACTGGTTCGGCCCTGCCTGCATCCAATTCCCTAGAGTTTCCTCTTTTGAAAGACTTTACAGTTGTCTCCGAAGATTTCTTCTCCTCCGGATGTAGGATATACCACCAAACTAATCCCTAGCCTGGCCTAGTCCTTTGCAGCTTGTCTCCATAGAATCTCTCCTCTTCTAGATGTAGGATATACCACCAAACTAACCTAAGCTTGGCTGAGTCCTTTACTTTAGGGGATATACCACTCAAACTCTACCCAAGTTCAAGCTAAGTCCCACAGGGATATACCACTTAAATTATGCCTAGTTTAAGCTAAGTCCCGATCTCAATACTCACCCAAGTATGAGATATTACAATTTTTGTTTTAACAAAGGTTTGGTTTTGAACTCTTCAAGTTTATAATTTTACTTGAGAGATCTTACAAACTGATTTGAGTTTTTAGTTCTTAGAGGAATTAAATACTAATTGAATAGCGAATTTCTCTTAGGGTAATAGCTTTATAAAAATCAACCAGCATATTCTCAACTTGTGAAGCTTCCCTTTTATAGGCTTGGATCATAAATGTAGTCATTGGCTGATCTTGAATCTTCACCATTGATCCTATATGAGATGGTGCTTTCGGAGCCATTAATCCGTCTATTAGACCCAACAAATGTCCCCATTTGAATTTGTTGGGATTTGGGCAATAAAGTTGTTAGTCGTCGTTTATTTGGCTTTTTGTGCTCTGCCAAATTTTATGCAACTTTGTATTTTGTTTGGACTCCACACGCCTTGCTATTGGTCTAGGTGAAAAAGGTTGTTACCTTTTTCCCTTTCTATGCCAGCCTTTTTGTCCTTTCTTGAAATCATGCAAGCTGTCACTTTTTCATTCTTCAACGAAAAAAGGAGGTTTGACTTCAGACCAAATTGGAAGGAAATTGAATATTTGAATATTCCCTTTGTCTTGAGAGACGAGTCTTCTGGATGTCTTCAGAATCATTCTTTGTTGGATGCTATTCCAGTTATGATCTTCTCCGGACGCTGTTTTCTAGAGGTTAGGAGTTTATTTCCTTCCAAACTCTAATGGATGCTTTCTTCTTGTACTTAGGGATTGTTTTCTTCTTTCTTGAACTGGATGAGGTCTTCTTAGACTTGTTGTTTTGTTTTTACTTCAAAACCTTGATCCGGATGCTTATCTTGAGGTTTTGCTAAGTCATCCGAATGATCAATTTCTGACATCTACTTATTGAATTGGAATTTAAACCACTATAGGCACTAACTTTGTTGAATTTTGATAGGAATTCAGTTGGAGAACAAAGAAGGTTGCAACTCAATGAATTGGAATAAGTTAAGCTATTTAGCTATAAGAATGCCATGAATTACAAGGAAAAGACTAAGAAATGGCATGATCAAAGGATTTAAAACAAGGACTTTCAACCCAGGCAACAAGTACTTTTATTCAATTCAAGATTAAAATTATTCCCGGGAAAGCTTAAACTAAGGTGGACATGCCCATTTTTTGTTCACAAGGTTATCCCCATGGTACTGTGGAAATCATAAATCGAGCAGGGGAAATATCTAAAGTCAACGGGCAAAGATTAAAACCGTATTTGCTTGGAGGAAGCATTATTGTGGAAACACAACATTTACACCCACCTTGATGACCACCATTATTAGTGTTTTCTCCAAACACCAATTACAGGAAACATTGAGCACAAGTGTGAAGTGGGTGACCTCCTTCACGACCCCCTGTGAGAAGGTTAGGGAGAGCGCAAAGGATAAGATTCGGTGAAGTGCGCTAAAGGGAATGCATTGCTTTAGGAGTGAGGAAAATTATTGATGAAAATGATGTTCAAGTTGATATTTAGGTCCAATTTATATGTTAGAGGAGGCAAGATCATAATCTTATCCTTAAGGTAGAGTCGCCATCCAGTTCA
Organism: Euphorbia pulcherrima; assembly: GCA_947683365.1. Taxonomy (NCBI): domain Eukaryota; kingdom Viridiplantae; phylum Streptophyta; class Magnoliopsida; order Malpighiales; family Euphorbiaceae; genus Euphorbia; species Euphorbia pulcherrima. The sequence continues at coordinate 49,267,051 of CANTUS010000001.1, read as the reverse complement.
GCTCAACTGGGAATTTTAGGTACGATTTTCCCACTGGGTGGTAGACCGCACCTCAATTAGAGATTTTGAGCTCGGATGATGTTGTCTATTCTTCATTTAATAAATCAAATCATTTATTTTTCAATAAAAGTTTCTTTCTTTCTTATGCGATTTAAATTCTCCTAGTTTAGAATTTTCGATTTATATAACCATTCATCACACGGCGCAACATGCAAAAAGCGATAAATAGAAGCAAGAAATTAATTATTACACGGCTTTATAAATTCCTATACATTTTTCTAATGCGGGAAAATAAATAATAAGAGAGCGAAATCGGGCCTCAACCAAACTTACCAACACCGATATGGCTCCAAATACAATGAACCACTCACAAATAATCACAAACAATGCATAAATATTTAAAAATAGAAAATTAAATTTTATTATAGAGAAAAACATTTTTTAGGGAATTTTTAGAGTTAAAAACGCATTTTTTAGGCATTTAAAGGCTACTTAATCAATAAAAAAAATAAATAAAATGTTTATATCTTATTTATGAATTTTAGGAAATATTTCGGGTGTTAAATGAGGTTAAAATGTAATAAAATGATAAAACATGGTCAAAAACACAAAATAAAACATACAAGGACCATTTAGGCTTTTTTGTCAGTAGGCCACCTCAGTGAGGTAGCTGGCCGCTCGAGTAACACGGCTGACCACCTCAGAGAGGGGACCTAGGTGTCACTCATGCGGCCAGCTGTCCACTGAAGTGGCCAACCGGAAAAATGCCCAAATTGGCGAAAATTGGCATTTTTGCACCCATAAACTCAAGATTATTGACGTTTTAAATTGTTTCCCACATTATTTCAATAGATTTGGACTTAAACATCGAAATAACTTTGATTTTTTGACTTGGGAGGGAAGAAACCCAAAAATAGCAGCAAAAAGGTGGTTGGCCACTTGAGTAGGCCACTTGAGTGGCGTGGCTGGCCGCCTCACTGAGGCGGCAAACCATGTCACTCAAGCGCCATGCCGATCATCAGAGCGGCCAGTCGTAATCTTGCCAGAAAATCATAAAAAAGACTGAAAACAAAGGCCAAATGCCAAAAACCAAGTAAAAACGCAAGAAAAAGAGAAGAAAAATAATAGGAAAATGAAATAAATATATTAAAACTTAGAAATTATACCTTTAGGCAGTGAATCTATCCTCAAGACCTGAATCAACCTTTGGCGAGCTCTTTTTGACGATTTTGAGATGAACAGTGATAGATTTAGTGAATAGCAAGGGATATAGTGATTTTGAGAAGTCTCTAAATCCTAATTAAAATTGATTTAATATAGAGTTTAAATCGATTTTTAGTTATTTAAAACTAAAAGATCGAGCCTAATAATGTTTGGAAACCCAAAATAATGTGTATTAATTCAGATTTCACCACCTTAAAAGGCTTTCTCTCTCTAGAAACTAAGAACCCTAAATATTTTGATTTAAATGTTCAAATTGGCAAAAAAAAGTCCTTTAACACATGATTTTGGGTCTAACATGAAAACAATTCATTTAATCCCTTAAAATCATGTATTTTGTGGTAATCGGGTAAAAAATTGAATTTTTTGGAGTGAGCAAGGCCAAGAATGCATAAGCTCTGACCACGGAGCCAGGTCACTTCAGTGATGCAGCTAGTTGCATCACATGAACCGGCCAAAGGATAGGCCGCTTCACATGAAGCGGCCTGGGGGCAGGCTTCTCACATGAAGCGGCCTCGTGCCACGGCCTTGCGCCATGTGGCACCCCCCAAAATGTGTGTCCTAAAAATGGCCACACGCCCCACACAGTGGCGGCCACTGGCACTGTGGTGGCGGCCACTACCACTATAGTAGTGGCCCGCCGCCGCAGGCAATGATTCCGATGGCAGTCCGGCAAGGGGAGACACATAAAAAAATGAAAAAAAACGAGGGGCAACTTAAAAAATTCATAACTTTCACCACGGTTATCCGATTAAAGAGATTCTTACCATTTTGGAAACCTTAGAGAATCTAAAATCTAGGGAAAATAATGGGACTTCTAGAAAAAGACTGGGAATAAGGGAAAAAAGTGAAACAGATTACTGCACGCGATAAAAAGATTAAGGCTTATTTTTAAATACAATTTTAAGTTATTTTTAATGACTTTAACGCGGTCAAAGGTCATAAAATCGTTAGGAGGAGCCTTCCAAACGTGATTAAACTCTAAAGGAATAAAACAACTAGCCAAGGAAAGGTAAGAGCAATTTCCATCATCGTTCAGCGAGGACACCAAAAAGCTCGTGCTCACATGCTGCCCCTTGGGAGATTACCGTTTGACTTAGTCAAATGTGATCTCACGAAAGAGCAAGGGATAGAAGGTTACACCTGAGTTTTGGATTCTTGAACCAGTTGTCTACTGGGGCTACCATCAACAGGCTTATCAAGGACAAAGTTGATTTGAAGAATTTTGAATTAGTACCACCTTCATTGCCCCAACGGATTTAAGATAGATTGTTGGTTGCATACGGTTGGATTTGCCAGGAGTGCCAAAAGGGTTCCTTGGACTAATATGATAGCCAAGAGTGTCTGAAGAGACCCTTGGACTAAAATGATCACTGAGAGCATCTGAAGAGACCCTTGGACTAAAATGATCATCGAGAGTGTCTAAAGAGATCCTTGGACTAAAATGATTACCAAGAGCATCTGAAGAGACCCTTGGACTAAAGATTGCTGAGATTGTCTAAAGAGACCCTTAGACTACAAAGATTGCTGAGAGCTTCTGGAGAGACCCTTAGACTAAAATGATCGCCGAGAGCATCTGAAGAGACCCTTGGACTAAAATGATTGTCGAGAGCGTTTGAAGAGACCCTTAGACTAAAATGATTGTTGAGAGCACCTGAAGAGACCCTTGGACTAAAATGATTGTCGAGAGCGTCTAAAGGGACCCCTAAACTAAAATATTTTTCGAGAGCACCTGAAGAGACCCTTGGACTATAAGGATTGCCGAGAGTGTCTTAAAAGACCCTTGGACTACAAGGATTGCTAAGAGTGTCCGAAGAGACCATTGGACTATAAGGATTGCTGAGAGTGTCTAAAGAGACCTTTGGACTATAAGGATTACCGAGAGCGTTTGAAGATACCCTTGGACTAAAATGACTGCCGAGAGCATCTAAAGGGACCCTTAGACTAAAATGATTGCTAAGAGCATCTAAAGAGACCCTTGGACTAAAATGATTGTCGAGAGCATCTGAATGGACCCCTGGACTAAAATAATTATTGAGAGTTCCTGAAGAGACCCTTGGACTATAAGGATTGTCGAGAGCGTCTGAAGAGACCCTTGGGCTATAAGGATTGCCGAGAGCTTCTGAAGGGACCCTTGGACTATAAGGATTACCGAGAGTGTCTGAAGAGACCCTTGGACTATAAGGATTGTGCCAATCAAGAAAGTTTTGAGATATTAGTAACTTTTTGCGAATTGTGTTTTTATTGCTTAATTTATTTTGTTGAGACAAAAATATTTTTGCCCCTTTAATTAAGCAATAAAAATGAAAGTATGAAATATGAATTGAGGTAAGATTTTCGAGAGTCCGAAGAAGCTACTGAGGTGTCCATTGGGTCTAGTTGATATGCCCCTTAAATGTAGATTAGAATATAAATATGTCTGGATACCCTTGATGATTGTATCGAGTTTCCCTTAGACACTTGCATCAAGGTTTCCCTGGGAAAAGTTTCTGAGTTTTAAATTTTGGATCCTCGGGTCGGTTGTCCATCGGGATTGTTGTATGGTGTACCTATCAAGGAAATTTGGAGACATTAGTAAGTGAAATGAGTTGCGTTTTTATTGCTTAATTGATTTTGTGGCAACAAAAATATTTTTTCCCTTTAATTAAGCAATGAAAACGAAAGTATGAAGTATAAATTGAGTTAAAATTTTCGGGAGTCCGGAGAAACTTCTAAGGTTGAGCGATACGACTCGAAGGCATTTTCCTATGAGAGATCTGGTAATGTCACAAGATTCTGACGTAGGGACAATGATCTTCAATTTATATCCTGTAGGAACTGAAGTAGAAGAATAGATAGAATATTTTGCATGTATGCATGAATGCATGAGCTATTTGGGCTAATCATCTTCTACAACTGAGTGACTTGATTGCTTGCTTGATTGATTTACTTGATTTGATTGCTATGAGGGAGAATATATGGAATTGCATTATCACACAGATCAGGTGGGCATTCCCCTAGTGGAGGATTAGGAATGTTGTGGTGAACATGCGAGGTTTATGTGTCTAAATATCGAGGCTGAGGATGGTCACTTTCTACACACCATATTGCTCGTGTCGTCAGACGAGGTGAGCCACCTGCATAATAATTGCTAGATTGAACATATCGCAGATAAGGGGGAGCACGAAGTGAAGTTCAAGATTCTAGATTACGAACGGCTGGATGCTATCACTACTGATGAATTCTATCAAGGATGACTTCAGAAGATTTAAACCTTGTGGACTCGAGATGCTCAGTCGCGGTCGAAATTAGAGTGGACACGTATAGATGATGGATTTGAGCTCTTTCTAGTCCATCAAATTGTAAAGGATATTCAGGCACTATGATGATGATGATGATAATGTGGGTATCTCGATGCAATCGGTGGTAGCCATTTACCTTTATTTCTATATGTCTTAATTTTTACATAGGCCCGAACATTGTGATTGGCCTATCAGACTTGTTTATTATTTTTGTCTTTGTTTTTGCCTGGACTACCCTTTTAAGGTTTTCAATCCAGCAGACTATCCTGGCTTCTGCATAAACCTCATTGTTTTCAGCCTATCAAGATTTTTGCCTTTTATTGTCTTTCTTTTCTTTTAAGGAATTGGGTTGACTGCACAGAATCCTACATTCAACTTGCAACCTTTTCCTTTTGGGCCCAATCTATTCATTCAAGCACAAACATAAAGAATTCAGTAAAAGGGACACTTACATTAAATAAATTAAGTTTGAGTACATAATGATGATAACCATTTCTATTGACCTAAACTCTGGTGTTAACTACCCTATACAGGTTTTCAAGCCAATACACTCTCTTTGCTCACTTTGCCCTAAATTTTTAATAGACCGTACTTTTCGAGTTTTCAATCTAGCGGACTATATTGCACCCTAACTTTTGCCTAAATGGCTTGTAGAATGCTAATTAACGGGTTGCACCCTAATTTTTGCCCAAGCAGTAGAAGACCACTCATCGGGTGACTAATTTTATTTATTATTTTTTTATGTGCCACTTTTCGATTTGATTCTTTTGGTTTTAGATATGATAACGCTTCAACCAATCTTGATTGATAGGGTTTGTGAACGCATTCCATCCATGTCCATGATCTTTATGCCAGCCTTACTGAGAACTTTCTTAATTACATAAGGTCCTTCCCAATTCGGTCGAAACTTCCCCCTTGGATCGGTGTTGGTGGGTTTGACTTGCTTTAGAACTAAATCGTCGGCCTTCAATGAATACTTGTGATGCTTGACTAGGTTTTTATAAGCCTTGGCCATGCGTTGTTGGTACATCTAAACACTGCCTAAAGCTTTCAAATGCTGCTCGTCTACGGTATTGAGTTGCTAGAATCTTGCTCTTGTCCATTTAGTCTCCTCTAACTTGGATTTGAGTGCCGCTCATAAAGATTTCATCTTAATTTCTAATAGCAAGATGGCTTCTATACTGTAGACTAGATAGATCGGTGTTTGGCTCATCGGAGTTCTTATGCTCGTTCGGGACCCCCATAGAGCAAACGGAAGTTTATCAGCCCAATCTTGATATCAGCGAGAGTGTTAGAAAGAATCTTCTTGATAGACTTATTTACAGCTTCGACTGCACCATTGGCTTGAGAATGGTTAGTTGAGGATCTGTGGTGCTCAATCCCATACTTTTCAATCAGATCAGAGGTTGTCCGTTGAAACTAAACCCCATTGTCTAATACAATGTGGTGAGGCAAACCATACCTAGCAAAGATGTGTTTTTGAAGAACTTGGCCATCTTTCCAGTGCTAATGATGGTGTAAGGCTCAGCTCCCCCCTATTTTGAGAAGTAACCTGAATCTGCGATGATAAAGCGGTATCCCTTGGTTGATGAAGGCTAATTTTTGCCAATCATATTCGTGATGTTTCTTCAGTAGCTTGAAAATAGGTTCACAGTTGGGAGGCATGAGACGAGCTGGGTACGATGCTGAATCGACCCAAGTAAAGACCAAACTTCTTTCTTTGTTTTAGGCGTAACGATGTGATGCTCGACAATCTGGCGATCAACCCTAAGTGTGTCTAGGCATGACTAGGTGAAAGCATTATCATGATCTTTAAGCACTTTTATTATCTCTCTTTTTATTTCAGAGGTTAAGTCATTAGAAATGGTTACCACTTTAAGATTATCATCTGTACTCGAATTTATTTCATTTAGGGAAACGTCATGAGTACTTAACACATTATGATTATGATTGAATGAATGCATGGACCCACCGGGCAAAATATCAAGCAAATAAGCAAACATGAGAGTCTTTCATAAAATTAAATGCTTTAAAGGCAGAATTGTTCATATCTAAACACTGGAAAAAGAAAATTACATCATAGATAGTCATCCTCCACTGACGGAGGGTCTTGAGTTACAGTGTAAATAGATTAGGCATCCTTAGCAGCTTTCATCTGTATGTCATCCAGGATAAGACCCAGAACTTTCCCTTGTTCAGCTGATAGCTTATCTCCTTTATTTGCTATAGACCTCGCGAGATTCTTGCTAACTTTGAAAAAGAATTCACTTCCATAATGGTGTCGACTGAACTAGAAAAGACCATGGCCAACACAATTTCTTCGGGGAGACCGAAATTGATCGCACCTACCTCATCATCTGAGCTCGGTGATGGCTTCTCCTCAATACTAGTTTTCCTAGCTGGCTATTCCATTTTTCCCTCTCTCACTAAGTGCTAAATGGCCTTGCCCAGAGGTTTGCATTGATATATCTTGTGCCCTACCTGAACATGATATCGAAAAAAATTCCCCTTTTCCTCGGGCGTAGGAGAATGATATTCAAGAAGAGGGTTAAGCATACCTTTCTCTCACAACTTGGCAAACATGACACTAAGGGGGAGTTTCCATGGAGACACGAACGCTTTCTAACCAGGCACCAGAGCAGGTACAGCTTAAACTACAGACATACTCTCTTGAGCAATGACTTGAACTGTGGATGTATTCTCCTTGGTCGAGATAGGAGCAACTTCAGAAGTTCCAGAATTATTGTCCTTATTAAACCAGGGTTTGCCGCCACTTGGTTTGTTAGCTTTCTCTTTCTCTTCCCTTCTATCAATCTTATCGGCCTTTTCAAACACTTGATTATAAGATTTGTAGCTATTGGTTTCCATCTCCTTACAAAAAATTGGGAGAGATCCATCAAGATTCTTTGGATCATCTACTTCAGACTGAGTTTCTACTTAAGGAGCACTTGGGTGGCCATCCACCTATTAAAGTAAGACTTAGAAGTCTCTCCTTGTTTCTACTCCACGGCCTCAAGGTGTTAGATGGTGGTTTCTATGGTCGAATTGAAATCATAGTGGCCACCCAAAGCTTTAGAAAGAAGCTTCCAATCAAGGACTGTTGGTAGGGAGAGTGTTGTACCCTTTGAGAGCTGGCCTACCTAAAGTGCATGGGAATAACTTGGCTAGAACCTTGTCCCCAATCTTCTGAACTCACATGATCCTCTTGTACATCATGATGTGGGACTTAGGGGGACCTTCACCAATGTAAGGCTCCATTCTCGATATAGATAAGTTCTTTAGAACCCAATCCTCATCTTTCTCTTCTTCTTTCTTCTCATTTATAGCCATAAGTTGCCTTAAAAGTGCCTCCACTTTGGGTGTCATGCCTGGAGATTGCATGACCTGGTTGATTTATGTCGCACTCAGAGAAAGTGTGACCTGGTCGTTAGGAGCAGAAGTGGTTCCAAATTATAATGATGGCAGCAGTGATGGAGTTCAACACGAGGACGTGCTCGTAAATTCTAAGCAAATGGGTTTTAAGGATAGGTGGTCCCCCTCAGAGTAACCATAAAGTTAGGAGGATTAAAAGACACTGGGAATGTCGAACGAAGGGTAAACCAACTTGGAGGTACAATCATTTGTGGAGTGAAACCCCCTAAAAAAGTGGGGAAAACTGAAGTATGAACAATCGACCTCATGTCTTGAGGAGGGAAAATAAAGGTTGATAGAGAGAATGATAGGGTTGTCTGTGTGGCTGGTCTAGAATTCTGAGCAGGTAAAGTGAAGACCGGAGGAGTAAAAGATGGAGGTTATTGAGTGGAAATCTGACCAAACTGGAATTGACCTGGTCGGATGGGTTGATTTGGCAAGATAGTCTACCCTGAAAATGGTACCTAAACTAATGAAATGGGACCCCGATTGATCTGAGCGGCCTCATACTAACCCTGAGATTAAGTAATCGGCCCTAATGGCCCCTAATCATTCCTTTCCTCCCTCAAAATAGAACGGACTTGCTCCTGGATAGAAGTTCGAAACAAGTCAGATCAGAGGAATATGGCTATAACATTGGTGATTTTGATACCCAAAGGAGTTTGCCCTTGAATAGGTGGAGGAAGAGGAGTAGGAGGAGGAGTACCCTCAAAAGGAATTCCACTAACTGGTGGCAAATCAGACATCACAGAAAAACTAGAATCTGAAACTAAGCTTAAAACTGAACGTGAACTTAAAGAGCAACGAACCAAATGATGATCGAGTCTGAGCCAAATTTTACTACGACGATAAGGATGCCTCGACTTTCTTTAAAACCGAAAGCTGATCATCCCAAATCAAACCATGAATGAAATGAATGGTTTATACATTTATTTGAAATGATGAATGTTATATACACCGGGTGGTTTAGAGGGATAGAGAGTAGAAGGGCTTATGATGCGAAGCTTATCCCCAAAATATATGAGATGCATGAATCCCTCGTTATGCCTTAGAGAACTAGGTATAGCTCCTCGGGACCCAAACGGTCTTAGGCATTTTGTAAAACTTCCCTTTCAAACGAGGGGAGAGTAGAGGTAAGCAAAAAAATAAAATAAAAGTCGGTCGTAGGCGGCCTATGCATGTATTTTTCATTAATGAGCACAACACAAATAGCACACGATAAGTGAAAACACTTCCAACCTTATGACTCTCGCACAACGTCTTTCAAAAATCTGGGGCTAATTCTAAAGCCAACGAACGGCAAGAGAGTATGCGACCTAATTCTAAAACATGCACATTATGGTAATTCCTAAGGGGAATTTGCTATGGCTTATGTAACATGGTTCATGGTCTCAAACTGGTGATAATGTAGAAGGCTCTCATTTACCTTGATTCCACGTAACTCAACCACTCCTTAAATAAGTATTATCACGGGAGTTTACGTGTTGGTTAAAATGAGTGATCCACTCACAAAGTATCCCCAATTCCTGACGGGCATGAGTGATACAAGTGAGCTTTATGGGGTGAATAATGGGCACCCTAACCTAACCTAGTATTCTAATCTACACGATGGATAAAAAAAGGCATAAGAAATAAAGAAGTTTTGATTTAAAACGATTTCGACACATCATCAAATCCTTTAACGAATTATAAAAAGAGGAGAATTTTCAAATTTTAAGTTAGAAGGACAATCCCCAGTGGAGTCGCCACAGTGAGCGGGTGACCTCCTTCGCAACCCCTTGTGAGAAGGCCAAGGAAAGCGTGAAGGATAAGACTTGGTGAAGCACGCTAAAGGGAATGCCTCGCTTTAGGCATGAGGAAAATTATTGACGAAAATGATGTTCAAGTTGATATTTAGGTCCAATTTATATGTTAGAGGAGGCGAGATCAGAATCTCATCCTTTAGGTAGAGTCGCCACCCAGTTCAGCTCAACTGGGAAATTTGGGTATGATTTTCCCACTGGGTGGTAGACCACACCTCAATTAGAGATTTTGAGCTTGGATGATGTCGTCTATTCTTCATTTAATAACTCAAATCATTTATTTTTCAATAAAAGTTTCTTTCTTTCTTATGCGATTTAAATCCTCCTAGTTTAAAATTTTTGGTTTATATATCCATTCATCACACAGCGCGACATGCAAAAAGCAATAAATAAAAGCAAGAAATTAATTATTACATGAATTTACAAATTCCTATACATTTTTCTAATGCGGAAAAATAAATAATAAGAGACCAAAATCGGGCCTCAACCGAACTTACAAACCACGATACGGCTCCAAATACGATAAACCATTCACAAATAGTCATGAATAATGCATAAATATTTAAGGCGGAAAATTAAATTTTATTATGGGGAAAAACATTTTTTGGGAAATATTTAGAGTTAAAAACACATTTTTTAGGCATTTAAAGGCTACTTAATCAATAAAAAAATAAAAAAAATTAATTCAAATAGATTAAAAAAATAAATAAAATGTTTCCAGCTTATTTATGATTTTTAAAAAATTTTCAGGGTGTTAAACGATGTTAAAAATGCAATAAAACGATAAAATATGGCCAAAAATACAAAATAAAACATACAGGGACCATTTGGGCATTTTTTGCCAGCAGGCCGCCTCAGTGAGGTGGTTGGCGCTTGAGTGACATGGTTGGCCGCCTCAGTAAGGCAGCCAGCCATCCACTAAAATGGCTAGTTGGAAAAAAAATGCCCAAATGGGCGAAAATCGGCATTTTTGCACCCGAAAACTCAAGAATATTGATGTTGTAAATCGTTTCCCTCTTTATTTCAACAGCTTTGGACTCAAAACATCGAACTAACTTTGATTTTTTGACTCGGGAGGGAAGAAACCCAAAAATAGCGGCGAAAAGGTGGCTAGCCACTTGAGCGACAAGTAGGCCACTTGAGCGACGTGGTTGGCCGCCTCAACCGCGTCACTCAAGTGGTCTGCCGCTCACCGGAGCGGCTAGCTGGAATCTTACCAAAAAAATCATAAAAATGACCAAAGCAAAGGCCAAATGCCTAAAAACCAAGCAAAAACCCAAGAAAAATAATAAGAAAATGAAATAAATAGATTAGAACTCAGAAATTATACCTTTAGGCGGTGAATCTATCCTCAAGACCCAAATCAACCTTTGGTGTGCTCTTTTTTACGATTTTGAGATGAACACCAATGAACAGTGACGGATTTAGTGACAGAAAGAAATAGCAAGGGATTTAGTGATTTTGAGAAAAGTCTCTAATTCTAGTTAAAATTGATTTCATCTTGAGTTTAAATCGATTTTTAGTTGTTTAAAACTAAAAGATCGAGCCTAATAATGTTTGAAACCCAAAATAAATTCGGATTTCTCCACCTTAAAAGGCTTTCTCTCTCTAGAAACTAAGAGCCCTAAATATTTTGATTTAAATGTTCAAATTGGCAAAAAGTTCTTTAACAGATGATTTTAGGGGTTTTTATAGACCCAAATCCGTGAAAATAATTCATTTAGTCCCTTAAAATCATGAATTTTATGGAAAATCGAGTAAAAATTCAAATTTTTTGGAGTGAGAAAGGCTAAGAACGCACAAGCTCTGACCACGGAGCCAGGCCGCTTCACGTGAAGCCGCCTGGGGGCAGGCTGCTTCATATGGCGCGGCCTTGCGCTATGTGGCACCCCCCAAAATGTGTGGCCTAAAAACGGCCACACACCCCACACGATGGCCGCACCAGCTGATCTAGAAAAAATAATGGGACTTCCAGACTAAGATCGGGTTTAAGGAAAAAAGCGAAACAGATTAGTGCACGCGATAAAACGATTAAGGCTTATTAGAAAGTGCAATTATAAGTTATTTTTAATGACTTTAAGCGTGGTCAAAGGTCACAAAATCGTCAGAAGGAGCCTTCCAAACGTGATTTGACTCTAAAGGAATAAAACAACTGGCCAAGGAAAGGTTAGAGCAATTTTCACCATTGTTTCGTGGGGACACCGAAAAAGCCCATGCTTACAACAAGCTCAATTTCTTAATTTTGCAAATATTTGCTTATTAATCTTATTTTGTACCTTTTTAATGTTTCTATTTTTCTATTTTGCAGGGCCAATTTGGCTAAGTAGGGAATGCAACACCAAGTGACCATTCATCTATCTTCTTGTTGTTTTTCCTACTTAAATTTTGTTCTTTTTGTGAAATTCTTTTCATTCATGGTCATTTTACCTCCTAAAGATTCAAATCATATTGCTGAAGGTTTTTGGAAAATTCAATTTTTGAAAAATGGTTTTGAGAATGATCACCACGAGTAATTGTCTCATGATCACTACAGCCTCTTCATTTTCATCTGATTTTTTTCAATTAATTGAAAAATGACTTTTAATGGTATTTTTGCATGAGTAAAATGATGTGTCACACATGGGAGAGATAGGTGATGAGTTGTCTTATTTTAGCAAAAAGAAAACCTCCTTTTAATTATTACCTATTTAGCTCCTAAATACATGCATGAATCCCCATTGGTGCTTCAATTTTTACCCAATTCAATTAAATGAACTTTTCTCTCTCATCAAGTGTAAATGCCAATTTGAAAAAGAAAAAATTTTCAAAACTTTTCAAATTTCAAACCATCTTTTTCTTTCTATCTCATTGAATTCTCTCTCTTTCTTTCACTATTCATCATCTTCTTCCTTTGTTTCCTTTTGCCTTTCTAATTTTTCAACCCAAAATCATGGTTTCTACAAGGCAACAACGTGCCTCCAGTACTCCAGAGAAATCCTCAACGTCGGTGTCGATCAATATCTTCGATGATGCTTCTAGACCTAATTTTGAATTGATTTTGTAGAAGATGAAGGAGTTTGAGGAGAAATATGAGAGCGTGCGTTATGAGTTCTTCAAGGATGATGAGTTTTATCCTTCAAGAGCCTTCAACTGGGAATCCCTAAAGAACCTTAAATTAGCCAATGAGATCTCGGTTATGCTTAAAAGGGCTGGAATGGAAGATTTCACAAAGAATGAAGAGCTTGCTTATAAAGAGTTGACTATGGAATTTCTTTGTACTCTTACGGAGAAAGAGGAGGATTTGAAGAGCGATGATTTTAACAAGTTCATTGTTTGTCTTTTCAGAAGAAAGAGAGGGATGTCTCTTGATGACCTTAGTAAATTTCTTGGCATTCCAAAGGAAACGTTGCAAATAAGTGAGTAAGTATTAAAATGCTCACTGACGGATTCCAGAGGATTTTGACAAGGACAAATTTTGGTTGGAGCTCACTGGAAGGACATATGAGAAAGAAAAATACTCTAGCAATTTCATAAGTACAAGCACAAGATCATTCACAAATTATTGGCAAGCACCTTATACGGCTGATATAGTCAGTCCACTGTGAGTGGTGATGATCTTTTTGTGTTATACTACATAAAAAGAGGTGAAAAGATTAATGGTGGCAGTTTCTTTGCTGATTACATCCTTGGTCTTCCAAATAAAGGGAATAAACACATTCTAGTGGGTTCTTATGTTACCAAAATTGCTAAGAACATGCTTACTTCCTGCTCATGGACTAACAAAGCCTGGTTACCTTAAGCCAATGGAGTTTAACAACTTAAACAAATTCAGAATCTGCAGACTTTGGAATAAGAAATGGATGCTATGGCATGAGCAGAGGCATTAGAAGTAAAAAGAGAGAAGAGAAAGGCTGTAAAAATAGAAATCCCCACTCTTGCTTCAAAGAGAAGGAAAACAGCCCCAAAATTGTCAGTAGCACAGTTAGGGAAGCACTTGACTGATGAGGAAAAGCTGGACTTTTTGGATAAGTGTGCTAGCATGTCTATGAAGGAGATGCTCCCTATCATTAATGGGCTAGTGGAGGAGAGAAATAAGTACCACACTTGGAGGATTGATGTTAAGAGAAGGCTGAGAAGGTTGGAGGATGAAGGGATGAGCTCTATCCTTGAATTTGTCAGAAAACACACCAAGTGATGAATTTACTACTAGGCTTCATGAGCCTATGATTTTGCTTCAACATCCAAGGAGGATCCAATTCAAAGTAAGGAACAGTAAGAGGAAGTAGTAGATCAAAATCCCCCAAAGACCTTTAAGTAAATTTCCTCTACTCTTCTAATTTTAATATATATGTGTGCCACCAATGAGGTATTATCTTACACTTACTCTTTCGCTTTAGTTATATTTGTTTTATGCTTTGAGGGCAAAGCAATGAGTAAGTGTGAGGGAGGAGAGTAAGTTAACCTTTGCATGCTTGTTGCTTTATAATTGTGGTTTAGTGATCACTGCCTTGGATTGCTATGTTTACTTTGGTTTAAATTGCTACTTATGTCACTCCCCTGCTTAGAACACTTGTTTGACTTGAAGTATTGTTTAAACTATTTTTGTTCTTGATGTTCTATTTGTAATCATGTTGTTTGTAAATAGCTTCACTTCTCTTTTGAATTTTGTGATTTTTTTTAACTTCCTCAAAAAAAGTTTTTTCTATCTTGGAAATTAGTATGAGAAACTATCTTTTAGAAATTAGAAGTCTAGGTAAAATACTTAGGGTCTGGTTAGTAATGGTAAAATTACAATTAGCATATTAACAAGATTGATTAAGCAAGTTAGACGCAATTTGAAATTGTTTTTCAATAATTAAGACTAGGATAACCAACTGAATTAAATCCATTGTTTAGTGAGGACTTGAGCCTAAAATTTCCTCAGATTTATCATTCACTAAAACAACTCTTTGTTTCTAATCTTGAAAGTTCAAATCTTTTCTTATACATAAAGTGCTTAATTTTCAAAATCATTCTTTACTTAATCAAATTATGAAATCATTTCTCTCTTAAAATAAATTGTTGGAATTCTTGTGAGACAGCTTACATATACAACTTAAGGCTAGAACTTGATTTGGGATAATTTAGATGAAGTGCTTATAATTGAGACCACATTATTGATCACTACATGAAATGATTAAGGCACTATAATTACACCTCTTTTTACCCAAAAAGCCACCTTTACATAATATATCCCCTGGATAAACCCCTTTAAACCTTAACCCTTTCTTACATACACACAATAATATAAACCCCATAACCTTTTTCTTTTTATTTTCCTTTAATTTTCACCCTTGATCTTACCAAGAACTTCTTAAAACAGCAAACTTAAACTATTAAAGGTTGCTAACTTGTTTTCTCAAAAATCTCTCAAGGAAAAATTTAATGAGCTATATTCTAGCCCTGTACTTCATTAAAACAAAGGAAAATAGAAATAAAAGTTCATCCAATGGTTAAATACAAATCTCTCAATTCTAAAATGCAAGCTAAAAATTTTCTTGATGCTCTTATTTGGATGCTTGTCTGTGCTTATTTACCCAATCTCTGTTGCCGAAATGATTGTCTCTAATTACTTCATGAATGCTCCAAGCTTTCCATTGATTACCTTGAGACCTGAACATCATTTCCTAATATAATTCTGTGGCCATGCATCTTGTTGTATAGTCATTTATGTTTACTTGGTATAATCATTTCACATACAAAAAGCCTTTCACTAACACAATCCCAACCCTGAGCCTACATTACAACCCAACTAAAGACCTTTTGATTATGTTGTGATCAATATTTTTAACTGGTAGAGATAGGACCAATAATCAAGCCTATGGACTTAATGTTTGCTATATGTAGCTGATGAGTGATTTCTCAAAACTCACCCTTTAAATACTGTGTGAATTGAGTGACATCTTTGGTGAGGAGGGTTGATTTTATCTTGGGAAGAGTTACTGATAAATTAGCTTTGAATTGTTGTTTTAACCTACTTTTTAGATTAAGTTACATGCTAAGTGTGGGGGTATTCATCATTAACCTTAAACTTTGTATTTTAAATAAACTACTAAATCTCCTAAGATAGAATTGATTAATAATTGCCATTTTTGTTCTATTCTCTTTTCTTCTATTTTTAACTCATATTAAAAATCAATTTTATATCTTTGAGTTTTTGCTTGAGGACAAGCAATTGTCTAAGTGTGAGGGAATTTGATAAGTGTAATTTATACCAAGTAAACACTAGTCAATTAGCCTTGAAATCATCAAGTTGGTAGTAGATTTGTATGATTTATTGGTGTTTTTAATGAAATTTCATGTCACTACTAGATGCAGTAATGGTCACCACCAAGGAATTGGAAACTGGCCAAGGTGAGCAGAAAACTGGGCAGAGTTAGCATGAGACTGGACTGCATGAGGAAAAGGATACCCAAACACAGCAAGAAGAGGAAAAATGACCAGAAACCCATTCTTCTAGAAGGTCTTTTGCATGAGTCAGTAGAGAAATGCAAGTAGAGGTCGGTGAATGCATCTTTGGGTGGTGGAAGAATGACACACGCAACACCTAAACCTTTCAAGTTGTATTTTACTTAATTATTGAACTTAGATCTTCTAGAAGCTTTATTTTGATTGGTGGAAGTATATTTTGGATTTTTTTTATGTGCAAGTTAGTTTGTCTAGATCCTTCCAACTTGTACTATATAATTGGACTAAAATCTCACTTTTGAGATATCTTTTGAGAAGGAGCCTTTCCATTGGCTACTTTTCTCAGTAAAAATTACTTATACAAAATATATATATATATATATATATATATATATATATATATATATATATATATATATATATATATATATATATATATATATATATAAGAGTATTTATAAGGGCACAGGGGGGTTAACGGTCCTTTTTCGCAAAATTTATAGACTTAAAAAAAGTCTAGGTGTAGCATTTTTTATTATAATCCGGAAGATGAATCTGGATGATGATTATGATCCGAAGGATGGTTCCTGATAATGCAAATAAATGCAATAAAGTAAATGCAAAAGAAAATCAAACACAAGTATTTTATACTGGTTCGGCCCTGCTTACGTCCAGTCCCCGGAGTTTCCTTCTTCCGAGCTTATCCACTAATCAATTCCTTTTCAACTGGCAGGAATCAAGCCTTACAGATTTGTCTCTGGATGGTGACCCCTTCTAGAAGTAGGATATACCACTAGAAGCACAAACTCTTAGCTAAGTCCTCTTATCTTTAGTAGGATATACCACTTAGCCTTCTACCTTGAATCTAAGCTGAGTCCTACAGGGAGATCCCACTTAAAGCACCTACTTTAAGCTATATCCCAATCTTCCAACTCACCGAAGTTGGAGATTCTTACTCTTTGGTTTATAACAAAGGGTTGGTTTTTGGAGTTCCTCAAGTTTATAGTTTCACTTGGGAATCCTTACAAATAGATTTTGAATCAAGGGTTCTTGGAGGGATTATCTCAACTGATTGAATGAGTATTGCTTTTTTACTTGCTTTATTAAATCAATCAGTTAACCTTCTTATTTGGTAAAGAGCTCCTTTTATAGGCTTTGATCATAAATGTAGCCATTTGTGGTTGGTAAGCTTACATTTAATCTTCACCCTTGTTCAGGTTGTGATGTGGAGCTTCTGGATCCATTGATCAATCCGTTAGACTGTATTTTAATCCGTTTGAATTCTTGGGATTGATGCTAAAAAGTTATTAGTGGTTGTTTTGCTTGTCACTTTGTGATACACCAACTTTCATACCAATTGCCCTATGATGTGAGCTCCACGTGCGCCTTTATTGGTCTAGGAGAAAAAGTAGTTACCTTTTCTCTGTCCGGTGCCAGACCCTTTTGACTTTTCTCTAAATCGTCTAAGCTGTCTTTTTGTGTTTGTCTTGGGAAAGGGATCTTTGACTATTGTAGACCAAGAAGGCAAAAAGGAAAGTTATGTTTTAGAATTTCCTTAGTTTTCAGATATAGGTCTTCCGGATGTCCTTTAGACCTATATGCTCCGGATCTTTCTTCCGGAGATAGCTTCAATCAGTTCTTCCGGATGCAAGTCTTGGGGGATAGAAGTTTGTTTCCTTTCCAAACTTTGTTCGGATGATTTCCTCCATTGCTTAGGTTTTAGATTTATCCAATGAGTGATTTATGTTCTGAGCTTTGTTCAGATATTTCCATTTTGGATTTAGGAGAACTACTTACATTGTTTTTGTTTCTTTCAAACTTGATTCAGATTGTTTTTGGATTTTATTATCCGGATCATTGTTTCCCAACAATCTCCCCCATTTGATGGAAGTAAAAACTTAAGTTATCTAAGCAAGGGGTAAGTACTAAGTGTAACTTTTTGTTACTTAGACTTTTATAATGCTCCCCCATAGTTTTAGCATCCAAGCTCCCCCATAATTTTATAACTCCTGCTTCTAAGTTTGTTTTCGTATAATTACAGATTGTACTTTAGAAGATTTTGTTTTGATAGGTAAGAATTTTTCACTTTATATATACTTTTGCTGTTAACAATGGTTAACATCATGAAGTTCAGTATTACAAGCTACAAAAATACATATAAAGTGAATCTAGCTATTACAAGTTTATCTAGCTAGCTTAACTACCTCTCCGGAAGGACCACTCTTCCGGACTTGCAGTGTTTTTCCTTTCCCCCTTCCTTCTCCTTGATGACTCTGATCTTCTTCCTCCCCCTTTTTGCTTCCATCAAGGGGATCAATAACTATATAGGTACATTTGTCCAAAGATTGCTGCCAGGCAGAGGAGTAGATAGAGTAGCCTTTGTTGCCTTTCGCCTGCTCATCCATAATATGATTCACTATAGGTGGAGTGAAATATTAAGGACGAAAGGACCTCCAGAGTTGATCATAGGATTGTGAGACTTGAGGAAGGATGCACAGAATTTGCCCTTGGTCCTTGGGATTAAAGTAAGGAAACATAGCCTTAGTAAGAGTAGTCAAACCTTTTTGGCTCATAAATCCTGAGTCCCCTATAGCTTGAATAAGATTATGCAAGACAGGGATGAGCTGGCATTCTAAAGTAGCCGAAAAAGAGGAGGATCCGGAGATAGACAACTTATTAATTCTAGTTTGAAGAAGGGTGATTTCATCACTAAGGCCCTTCCGAATGTTGTGGATAGACTCCGTCTAATCTTTAATATCTTTGAAGACAGTTTTCTTCCATTCAGTTATTGCTTGCTCTATACCGGAATTCCTTGCTTGCATCTCATCACCCATATCATCTAGGATTTTCTCTTTGAGCTTAGGGATGGTTTTATCTATGAAGTTGGCAAGCATTTCTTGAGTTACTTGTTGATCAGTTTCTAGATTCAGTAGAGTGGGTTTTAGATCTCTATCCTCCATGAATTTTGACAAGTTTTCAAACTTGGTATCAATATAATCCTTGAGTTCTATTGATAGGTCAGTGGCGGAGGAGGACACCCTTTCGAGCACTGTTGCACAGTTATTAGAGGCCAAGGTATTGGCTGGACTGGCATTGTGATTTGAGTGAGAGGCGCTTTCCTTTAGCTCATTTAAAAGAGGCTAGATCTCAGAAAGGGAAGCTGCCACCAGAGCTCCAGGTGTTGGGAAGTTCATGACCTGTTGCTTAATTATGGGGAGGCACTTCAATCTTTCTTTGATCTTACCCAAATCCTTTCAGACTCGTTTATTAGACTTTTGCCTGAGCAACTCCTTCTCTACAGCTTTTAGATAGGTGCATATTGTCAGGAGACTCTTCTTGATAAATCCCTCTTCATAATTCTCAAGAGTTGCCTTCTGAAGGAGTTTAAGAGTAGCACTAACTTTGGATTCTTTGGAGTTTTCATCAGGGAGAGTCACTGATTTTGTGCGAGGAGGGAAGTGTTTGTTGGAGGGTCCGGATGAGTCACCATCGGATAAGCTGGATTCATCTCTGGAGCTTGAACTGCTTCCGGAGGGGCTATCATCTTTTGAACAAGAGCCTCTAATTGCTCCTTTCTCTTCTCCACCCTTGCTCATTCCTCTTTCCTCTGAAGTAGCCTTGCTCGCAAGATCCACTTTAGAAGTGTGCCCTTTGGAGCTCAGACTTTCTCCCTTCTCCGGAGCTGTTGCATCCAGGTTTGGCACTATATCATAACTACATTATGAGAGATTATAGCTAAGTTATGTTGTTCACGATCATAAGTGAGATGAAGCAGATTGGGGGTTACCTTAGTGGTTAGTAGCGTCTAATCCTCATCCTTCTTTTCTTCTTCCAGCCTTTTCTCAGGATGGTTGGAGCTGTCCTCAACCACCCCTACAGTTGCCTTTTCATGACTTTCTTTTTCTCCTTCAGGCATGTTAGTATTTTCCTCAATAGCCTTCTCCAATTCCTTTGCAGGACTTTCAAGATTAATGACTTCATAGCTGAATCCAAGCAGATTCTCTGAAAGTGGTTCTATTGTTTCAGCAAATACAAATTCATCTGTGCATCCATATCTTGTGGATCTACAAGAATTGGAGGAACTTGTTAGGAGTCTTCGAGACCTTCAATTCTCTCCCGATTAATTTTTTTATTGTCCTTGATTACTGCTTGAATGATGTCAAATTGATCGTCATATCGCCCCCATAATTTCTGTTGCTCCGGGAACATTTTTCCCTTTGCTGGACTTAGCTTTTTCCAAAGCAGCTCTCTCCCTATACTGCCTTGCTTCCTCATTTAGGATTATTCCAGCTAGCCTCATGCCTTCACTAGCTTTCTTTTCTTGAGCAGTAAGGGCTTCATCAATGGTTAGCCCTTATCTCCGGAGTTGTTTTTGAGGAGGAGCCTCATCCTCTATCTCCTCATCATCTACCTCTTCTTCCATTTCAACCAAAGTTCTTTTGGCTTTCCTTCTTCAAGCCTCAATTGCTTTTGTAGCAATTTGAGGTAGACCTACAGCAAGCCCAACCTGTCCCTTCTTAGCTGCAGCTTTAATCAGTTTACCCCTGGGTCTTGGCTGTTCGGAGCCTAGGATTTGAGTGAGGGGCAGAGTGTCCTCATCAATCTCTTCCGACACCATTTCCACTTGCCTTTTGGCCTTGGCTTTAGTGGTTCTAGGCCTTTTGGGAACAAGAGCCTCTTCTTTTGGATTAACTATCTTTCGGGATTTAATTTTGCGCTCATCCCTTTTCAATTTCACCTTTTCTTCATCCCATTCTTAATCAAAGCAGAGATTGAGGAAATACTTCTCTAAGATGGGCTTTCCATAAATCCCTTCAAACCCGGTTAGATCCACTTCTGCCGCTTGGAGAATTCTTATAATCAAGGTGCCATGTGAGTTTACATGGGTCTTGAGATAATGAATGATCAAGACTGGCCAGTTTGCTTCCACACTGCCAACCCAGTGCTGCAGGATACAGTGTTAGAGGGAAGAAACTATAGTCAATGACCTCGTCCTTATCAGGATGAGCTTGGCTAGAGCATGCTGCAAGAATCTGGGCGGTCTGGGGAAGTATGTTGAGAACTTGTCACCAAAGTAGTTCTTGTGTAGCTAAAGCTTGGAATTGTACATAACTCTAGCTTCATCTCCATCCTTTCACAACATTATTCTAGAGTTTTTCATGTGTAGAGTCTTCTCAAAGAATTCTGGAGTGAGAATTATCACCTTTCCCTGGACCTCAGTGCATAGGGTATCAAAATAGTTGTGGCACTGAGATTTGAGAAGAACTCTTTCACCAGCTTCGAGTAGGTAGGGCAGTTTATTTTTAGAAGATCACTCAGACTTTGATCTTCGATTAGGGTAAAGAAAGGATGAGTTCTAAATAGGTAATCATCCCCTAGATGATCAGTAGGGATGATTAAGTGAGAAGTTTTGTGATTTAAAGGCTTAAAATCTGTATCCTTCAAGTCAGATACTTGAAAGAGATTTTTGCTAGGTAGGATTTTGAGGGTGTTGGAGGTGTTTGTAGCTGCCATTTTAGAGAGATTTTGAGAGATGAGATTTTAGGTTAAAATTTTTGCAGAGTAACAGTAAGGTTGTTGCTCGTGTGAAGAAGAGAAGGGATTTTGAGGGGGTTTATATAGAATTTTTTAAAGTTAGGGTATATTAGTAATCCGAACTCCGGCTGTTTTGACTGGATTGATGACACGGCAGTCGAATCTTTTATGAGAGAGGTGAAAGCAGTTTAACTGGAGAATAGGAACGATTTATTTTTGAATTAACTATCATATTTACCATGCGTGTAATAGCCAATGGACTTTTGAAATTCAAAAAGTAATAGTTAGCTTTATGAGCTTCTACGGCCATACGTCATTGCTATCGGCTAACATAGCAATCTTCCAGAATAGACCTTTCCAACTCTTCTTATCTTCTGAAGTGAGTTTTTATCTCAGGATCTTGGTTTTAGAAACTATCTTCCGGAGTTTTTCTAAATTGGATTTGACATCCCAATTGATTCTCTCAGTTTCCCAAATTGATCTTTACTTAATGGTTTAGTAAAGATATCAGCTCTTTGTTCATTGGTCGGGACATATACCAATGTAATATCCTTTTTCATCACATGATCCCGGATGAAGTGATGCCTTATGTTGACATGCTTTATCCTGCTATGGAGCACTAGATTCTTTGACACATCAATAGCACCTTTGTTGTTACATAGTACATCCACACATCCGAATTGCACTCCATATTCTTCAAGTTATTATTTGATCCACAGGAGTTGAGCAATACAACTTCCAGCTGCCATATATTCTACTTCTGTGGTGGATAAGGCAACTGAAGTTTATTTCTTGCTATACCATGAGACTAAGCAGTCCCCAAGGAAATGACATCCTCGGATGTAGTCTTTCTCTCAAGAGTATCTCTACCATAGTCTGAATCTGTGAATCCCTGGAGTGTGAAGTCTCCATTACTAAGATACCACAACCCAACTTCAGTGGTTCCTAGGAGATATCTAAGTATCCTTTTGACAGCCTTGAGATGAGAATCTTTGGGATTGGCTTGATACCTTGCACAGTAGTATACTGCATAGTGTATGTCAGGTCTACTAGCTGTTAAGTATAGGAGTGAGCCAATCATTCTCCTATATAGCTTCTAATCAACATCTTCTCCTTCACAGTCCCTGGATAACACTGTGTCTGAACTCATTGGAGTAGACATTGGTTTGCTGCTGTCCATTTCAAACTTTTTCAGGATCTCCTTGGTGTATTTTGATTGATTAATGAAGATCCCATCTGGACTTTGTTTGATTTGTAGACCAAGGAAGAAGTTGAGCTCTCCCATCAGGGACATCTTAAATTCCTTCTGCATTTGAGAGCTGAATTCTTTGCACATCTTTTCATTAGTGGCGCCAAAAATGATATCATCCACATAGATCTGGACTAGAATAATATCATTTTTCTTCTTCTTGATGAAGAGTGTGGTATCTACCCTACCTTTAGTATATTCCTTGGATATAAGGAATGAGGTTAATCTTTCATACCAGGCTCTTGGTGCCTGCTTTAATCAATAGAGAGCTTTCTTTAGTCTGTAGACATGATCCGGATGCTTCAGATCTTCAAATCCGGGTGGTTGCTTGACATATACTTTTTCTTGAATGACACCATTTAGAAATGCACTTTTTACATCCATTTGGTATAATATGAACCCCATGAATGATGCAAAAGCACATAGGATCCAGATTGCTTCCAATCTTGCTACAGGAGCTAATGTTTCTTCGAAATCAATTCCTTCTTGCTAGTTATAGCTTTGAGCGACTAGTCGTGCCTTATTTCTTACCACTACTCTAGGTTTGTCAATTTTGTTTTGGAATACCCATTTAGTGCCTATAATTGATTTTCCTTTAGGATAGGGCACAAGATCCCTTACATCATTCCTGGTGAATTGATCTAGCTCTTCTTGCATTGCCATCATCCAGCTTTCATCCCCTTCAGCATCTTGAAATTTCTTTGGCCCTATGAGAGAGACAAAAGCAGCATAGCTCATCATCCAGTTGAGCTATCCTCTAGTTCTAACTGGATTCTGAACATCGTCTAAAATATTTTCGATGGAATGATCTCTGTGTGTCTGGATCTCTCTTTCCAGGCCTTCATGTTGAGCTTGGACTTGCTCCTCTTCAGCTTTAACTATTTCTTCATTAAAGTCAATCCTCTGTGGATTGTGATTGACTTGATATATCTTTGGATCAAAGGATGTTCCTTCATCTTCCTCTGTGTACTTCTTGATTTGAAATGAATTAGGAATTCCTCTTTCCTTCTTTACTTCAGATTTTTCAGCTTTAGGAACTTGATCTTTTGGAGTGTAACTTTTCTTTCCTGCAATGTTAGTCTCATCGAAATCTACATGTATAGACTCTACTACAGATTGAGTTCATTTATTGAAGACTCTGTAAGCCTTACTATGTGTTGAGTAGCCGAGGAAAACTGCTTCATTAGATTTAGGATCAAATTTTCCTAATTGCTCTCTATCATTAAGGATGTACCATTTACATCCAAATGCTTTGAAGTATCCAATTTTTGGTTTTCTTCCCTTCCAGATTTCATATGGGTCTTTTCTATAGTCTTTCTAATGAGAGCTTTATTTAAGATGTAGCATACTGTGTTTACGGCCTCACCCTAAAAATATTTTGGCAAATAATTTTTACTTACTATCGTTCTAGCCATTTCTACTATGGTCCTGTTTTTTCTCTCAACCACTCCATTCTGTTGAGGAGTATGGGGGGCAGAGAAGTTATGTTCAATGCCCTTGGAGTCACAAAAATTAGCAAAATACTTATTTTTAAGTTCTCCACCATTATCACTCTAGATGCGTACAATGTGTATGCCCTATTCTACTTCTATTCGGATGAATGTTTTAGAGAATTGGTCAAATGCTTCATCCTTGCTTGTTAGCAGGAGAACCCAGGTATATCGAGAATAGTCATCTACGATGACCATTATGTATTCTCTTCTACCTAAACTTAGTGGCTTAATTGGACCAAAAAGATCAATATGTAAGAGCTCAAGTACTCTTTTGGAAGGGATGTATGAAATGGAAGGGAAACTTTTCTTATGTTGTTTTCTTAGTTGACATGCAGTGCATAGATGATCCTTATCAAAAGCAATCTTAGGCAAACCCACAACTAATTCCTTTTTGGCTAATTTGGACAGGAGGTTCATGCTTACGTGTCCCAACCTCCGGTGCCATAGCCATGATTCTTCTTCTTTAGACACTTGGCATATATTTTTCTTATCATTTTTAATGTTTACAAAATAGACACTATTTACTCTAGGTGCATAAAGAATAAGTTGATTAGACTTACTGTCATAAATTGAGCAGCCTCCGGAGTCAAATGTGACTTTTCTTCCTATGTCACATAATTGAGCCACACTTAGTAGGTTGAATTGCAGTCGAACAACTAGTGAGACATCTTCAATCTTTAATCCAGATCCAATGGTTCCATGACCAATGATCTGTCACTTTTGATTATCTCCAAAGCTTACTTTGCCTTCCTTCTTCCAGGTTAATGTGATGAAGGCCTTCTCATCACCTGTCATGTGCCTTGAACATCCACTATTAATATACCAAGTGTGTTGATCTAGTGTGGATCTAAGGCATACCTGCAAAACAGATCAAGTGGGTTTGGGTACCCAATCGGATTTGGGTCCTCTCGGGTTAATAACCATCTTAGGCCAAGGATAATCATCATAATAGCCATTTTTTAATCTACATGATTTAGTGATATGATTATTTTTTTCACAAAACCTGCACCCTAAAATGGGTATGTTTTGCTTTTACTTCCTGCTGATCTTATCCTGATCTTCCCTTCCATAGTTGCCTTTATACCCAGCTTCTTGTATGCTGATAGATGGTCCGGTGTAAATCCGGAAGTTGGTTGGAGGTGCAACTTTAGCTTTATGATTTCTTCTTTGTTTGATAGGTAGTTGGTTGTAAGCTACCTTAGCTTTTCCTTTCTGAGTAGTAGTATATCTTTGAGCATGTGGCTATCTGCTAACTTCATTTGTCTTTTGATTTGGATTCCTTTTAATCCTGTTCTAAGGAGGAGGAGGATTATCTCTTCTTGAATCTTTTATTTCAGGTTTCTTTCTGGATACTTCCTTTAATAGATTGACTTCTCTTTCTAGTCCCACTACATTTGTGTTCAGAATCTGGACTTGATTCCTCAGGAAGTTTTCTTCTACTATATCAATATGTTTGGTTGCTCTAACCAGATTGATGTTTTGTGCCATTACCTTAGCGTCTTTAGCCAATTCTAGTATTGCTCTTTTCAGAGATTTGATGACTTTTGCATTCTTCTTTACTCCCTTGATAACGATAGAAAGAGCTTTTGCAAGATCAAAGTTAGAGGTAGAATTAGAGCAAGAGTTTACCTTAGTGTTTGTTGTATCTGATTCTGATTCTTTAATTTGCACTATTTCTTGCCTAGAGGCGTTCCTTCCGGATTGCTCTGCTTCTGGTTCAGTTAGAGCCATGAATGTACTGTTAGTAGTTTCCTCTTCTTCTGTTGAAGATGAGCTGCTGCTTTCTTCACTGTTGCTCTAGGTAGCATCCATTGCCTTCTTTTTGAATTTCTTAGCTCTCTTGAGCTTGGGGCATTTTGTTCTAAAGTGACCTTTTTCGGCACATTCAAAATAGGCAGCGTCTTTCTCCGGATCTTTCTTTTCTTCCAGATTCCTTTTGTGCTTACCTCTTCTGGAGGTGCCTTCTCTTGCTCTCCGAGATTCATACCTTTTTTATTTCCTTCTATCTTTCTTTTGTATGAATCAATTTAGCTTTTTGGTCAATAGAGCGAGTTGATCTTTAGTGCTCATTGACTCATCTATTTGCTCTTCCTCTCCAAATGAGCCCGATCCGGTGGATTCTGCCTTAAGAGCAATGGCCTTCTTTCGCTCCTCAGGTTTCTTTTCTTATTGGCTGTATCTCTCCAAGGATAATTCTTGAGTTAGAAGATTACCAATGAGTTCATCATAACTATAAAAATTTAAGTCATGAGCTTTCTCAATGGTAGTCTTTTTATTATCTCATTCCTTGGTGAGACTCCGGAGCACTTTCTTGACCATTTCTACTTCTAGAATCTCCTTCCCTAGCCTCTTCATTTCATTCACTAGATTTGTGTATTAGTGTTCATGCTGCTGATTGATTCTTTAGGCTCCATTTTAAAAGATTCAAACTTTTGTTGGAGTAGATCGAGCTTGCCCTCCCTTACTTTGGTAGTTCCTTCATAGGTTACTTCCAACTTCTCCCATATCTCTTTTATAGTCTCACATCCGAATATCCTGTTAAATTCTACTGCACTAAGAGCACAATGAAGCATGTTAATAGCATTTATATTTTCAAGCAATTTTTTAAAGTCATTATCATCCCACATGCTTGATGGCTTTCGGGTAGTCATACCCTCTACTTCACAAGTAGGTTCATATGGGCCATCTTTTATAACTAACCATGCTTGCATACTTTGTGACTGGATGAAGTTCTTCATTCTATTTTTCCAAAACGTGTAGTGTTCACCGTTGAAGAGTGGAGGACGGGTAACAGACATACCCTCGGGAAGGAGTTGAGAGTTGTGGAAACTCATTTTGATTTATGAATCAAATATGTGGACCTTTAGCTCAAGATTGTTAGATCTCTAGTTTGAGCACTTGCTCTGATACCACTTGTTGGTCCCTGTGAGAGTATTTATAAGGGCAGAGGGGGGTGAATGGCCCTTTTTCGTGGAATTTATAGACTTAGAAAAAGTCTAGGTGTAGCATGTTTAATTATGATCCGGAAGATGGATCCGGATGATGATTATGATCCGGAGGATGGTTCCGGATAATGCAAATAAGGGCAACAAAGTAAATGCAAAAGAAAATCAAACACAAGTATTTTATACTAGTTCGGCCCCGCCTACGTCTAGTCCCTGGAGTTTCCTTCTTCCGAGCTTATCCACTAATAGATTCCTTTTCAACTGGCAGGAATCAAGCCTTACAGATTTATCTCCGGATGATGACCCCTTCTGGAAGTAGGATATACCACTAGAAGCACCAACTCCTAGCTGAGTCCTCTTATCTTTAGTAGGATATACCACTTAGCCTTCTACCTTGAATCTAAGCTAAGTCATATAGGGAGATCTCACTTAAAGCACCTACTTCAAGCTATATCCCAATCTTCCAACTCACCCAAGTTGGAGATTCTTACTCTTTGGTTTATAACAAAGGGTTGGTTTTTGGAGTTCCTCAAGTTTATAGTTTCACTTGGGAATCCTTACAAACATATTTTGAATCAAGGGTTCTTGGAGGGATTATCTCAACTGATTGAATGAGTATTGCTTTTGTTACTTGCTTTTGGTGAAGAGCTCCTTTTATAGGCTTTGATCATAAATGTAGCTGTTTGTGGTTGGTAAGCTTACATTCAATCTTCACCCTTGATCAGGTTGTGATGTAGAGCTTCCGGATCCGTTGATTAGTCCGTTAGACTGTATTTTGATCCGTTTGAATTCTTGGGATTGATGCTAGAAAGTTCTTAGTGATCGTTTTGCTTGTCATTTTATGATACACCAACTTTCATATCAATTACCGTATGATGTGAGCTCCACGTGCGCCTTTATTGGTCTAGGAGAAAAAGTAGTTAGTTTTTCTCTGTCCGGTGTCAGACCCTTTTGACTTTTCTCTGAACCGTGCAAGCTGTCTTTTTGTGTTTGTCTTGGGAAAGGGATCTTTGACTTTTGTAGACCAAGGAGGCAAAAAGGAAAGGTATGTTTCAGACTTTCCTTAGTTTTCAGATATAGGTCTTCCGGATGTCCTTTGGACCTATATGCTCCGGATCTTTCTTTCGGAGATAGCTTCAATCAGTTCTTCCGGATGCAAGTCTTGGGGGACAGAAGTTTGTTTCCTTTCCAAACTTTATCCAGATGATTTCCTCCATTGCTTAGGTTTTAGATTTGTCCAATGAGTGATTTGTGTTCTGAGCTTTGTCCGAATATTTCCATTTTGGATTTAGGAGAACTACTTACACTGTTTTTGTTTCTTTCAAACTTAATTCAGATTGTTTTTGGATTTTATTATCCGGATCATTGTTTCCCAACATAACTAAGTCTTTAGCAAGCTTAGCCAGTAAGAAAGCAGGTTTTATGGTATGATTTCTTAAACTCTTTTATTTTGGCATTATTTTATTTGGATTGTTTTATGTTGAACTTGATTCTTATAAGTGATGCCCAATTTATGTCAAGTGTAACAAGAGGAACTGAAAGGTGAATTGTACACAAAAACTAAGTAGGGTTTAGCTTATATTGAGTGTAACAAGAGGAACTGAAAGGTGAATTGTAACACTGACTAAAACACAAAACACATATCTAAGAGGAACTGAAAAGTGAAGTAGATATGCTACGAAGTTTCTATCTAAAAGAATCCTTGCATGATTTGTAATGCTTAAGGTTTTGCTTGCACGAGGAAACCACACAAGTGAACTTTGAAGAACTAGACAAAGGGAAACTACGGCTAGTACATAAGACATACAAGGAACCTAGATCCTTAAGTGCTAACATGCTGAAATAAAGAGAGGAAATCATTCATATGTCTGTGTGCTTACTTATAATGCTTGCCTCGTTATATATTTGTTCACAGTAATCTTTCACAGCAATCATTTTTTTATGCTTTTAATTTACCTTTTAGCTTTTTCATTAAAATCAATTTAGTTGACACTAAACTTAGACTAACTAATTTATATATTAGTTTAAAGTATTTCCCTTGCTCCCTGTGGAATACGACCTTAAGCTTGACACTTACTACTGATCACGATCTGGTGCACTTGCTAGATCACATTTTTTTGGCAACCAACAGAGATTTATTAGTTGATAGATCTGCTTAATGGATATTTATGAAATTCGAATTCACTTGATCAAATAATTAAAAATATTCCAATATTTATCCATAAAAGTGAGTAAGTACTATTATAAAATTCAAATTTTTTCTTAAATGGGATTATAATTTATACTTTTCCGTAGTTATCTTATGATTCTCTGTTAAATATTTGATGAGGAAAAAAGAGTCACATTAATTCTTAAATAGGATTATAATCAATAGAATACAATTAAATAAAATCAATAAAATTAAAGGAGGATGTACTATTGACTAATAGGATTATAATCAATATTTGATTGTAATCAATATTCAAATTTTTTTTCTTAAATAAGATTATAATCAACACAATTAAATAAAATCTAGAACAATAAATTAAATTTTACAAAAATATATATAGGAGATATATTTAACAGATATTTTAAAATTTGAATTCACTTAATCAAATAATTAAAAATATTTCATTATTATCCATAAAAAGGAGTAAATACTATTATAAAATTTAATTTTTTTCTCAAATAAGATTATAATTTATACATTTCTGCAGTGATCTTGTGATTCTCTATCAAATATTTGATGAGGAAAAAAGAGTCATATTATGGCACTGTTCTTTTCAACTTATATTCAATCCAGTTCAGTTTAGTTCAGTTCAGTACTTATCAACACCGCATACATATAAATTTATACTAAAATAAGTTCAATTCAGTTCAATTCAATACTGCTACTTATAAGTTAAAAAGAATAGGGTCTAATTCTTAAATAGGATTATTATCAATAGAATACAATTAAATAGAATTAAAGGAGAAAGTATTATTGATTAATACGATTATAATCAATATTTGATTATAATTAATATTCAATTTTTTTCCTAAATTGAATTATAATCAATAGAATTAAATAAAATTAAGAACGACAAATTAAATTTTATAAAATAGATTTAGGAGATATATTAGTTGATAAATTTACTTAATTGATATTTATGAAATTTGAATTCACTTCATCAAATAATTAAAAATATTTCATTATTATCCATAAGTAGGGGGCAAGTACTATTATAAAAGGGTAAACTTAAAAAAAAATACCTTGTGGTTTCACTCATTTGCAAAACGGGGTCTGAGAAATTTTTTTTTGCAAAACAGGGTCTGTGATTTCAAAAAATTTACAAATAAAGGATCCACAATATTAAATTATGTCACGAAAATGGGTAATCTTATTTATTTTTATCTGAATATTTGTTGGATGGTTATTAAAAATACAATACACATCAATGAAAAATTTTAAAATTTTTTAACTAGTGCGAATATTTTTTTAATTTAATTATTATAATAAACTATAAAAAAATAAAAAAAATCTCCTAAAATTACTCAAACTCTGACTTATATTTTTAAAATAATAAGGTTAAATTATTAGAATGTTAAATTATGTAAAATATTCAATGTAACATCACTATTTCGAAGTCAAAGGCCCCTTTTTGTAAATTTTTTGAAACCACATACCTCATTTTACGAAAAAAATTCCTCGCACCCCGTTTTGTAAATGAGTTAAACCACAAAGTACTTTTTTGAATTTTACCCATTATAAAATTCAAATTTTTTCTTAAATATGATTATAATTTATACTTTTCTGTAATTATCTTATAATTCTCTGAAAATAGTTGATAAGAAAAAAAGAGTCACATTAATTCTTAAATAGAATTATAATCAATAGAATACAATTAAATAAAATCAATAGAATTAAAGGAGAAAATACTATTAACTAATAGGATTATAATCAATATTTAATTGCAATCGATATTCAAATTTTTCCTTAAATAGAATTATAATCAACATAATTAAATGAAATCCAGAACAATAAATTAAATTTTAACAAATAGATTTAAAAAATATATTAATTGATAATCACACATATCACCAATTAAGCTTTAAAAAGTATAAGGACAAAAAAAATTTTTAATACTTCATTATTTTTATTGATATATATATATAAATTATTATAACACATGTACTGTACATTATTATAAAAAAAATCCCAGTCAATGCTTTTACTTTTTATTTATAAATTCCTTTTCATTTGTAAAAATGTCGTCCATTCTTCCCTTTAAATTTTCATTTCTCTATAATCAACATCTATTTCCTTCCATTCCATTATTTTCGACTTAAATACCTTTTTAGATTATATTTTATAATTTAAATATTTTTTTATTTAATTTATTAATTTTTAACTTATTTGATGCCTGACATATTAAATTTTAGTACGACGGTCTACGAAATTATTAACGGTTAACAGTTTTATGTATGATTAATAAAACATATACATCCTCCATGATGATATATGTATTTTCATTTTTTTATGTTAAATGGATGCTTCATGTACTAAAATAAAGAGGTCATGCACTAAATAAATAAATATTGAATATCTTGATATTAAACAGGCAAAAAATAATACATCAAACACTAAATAAATAATTTCTATAGGTCAGACATAAGATAAATATACTTCATAGAGGGAGAATACACTTTATAGGATGTGAGGTCCATCCTTGGACCCCACCTTTTTTTCCAAAATAATGCAAATATACATATATATCAATCACGGACTCCATTAAATTTATTAATTGATCCCAATTAATGTTAAAGTATCCATAATTCTAAAATGATAAAAAAAATGTATGAAGAAATTTGTAATATATATTTTAATAATTTTATTTGCATGTGTTATTATCTAATTGAAATGTCACATACATAGTAAAATAGATGGTTTTTTTTATAATAAAGGCATATATAGATATCGGGTAAATGATACAAGCATTAATAATACAAGCCTAGAAATAGAGAATAAAATTTCTACTAAGATCTGAACTAAACCATCAACTATCCTTTAATTGGGAATAAAAAGACTACGAAGGGCAACAAAAGCTAGCCCCATAAGGGTAGAAAACGGAAAACAACAAAACACAACCAACTATAATATTCTAGCCTAGCAATCTGAAATATGAACTCTCATAGCTTTAAATCTGCAAAAACACCTTAAAACAACCAGAATATCTTCACAACAAAGATTAAATCTAAAGAAATCGTTGAACAAAGGCGAAGATTTATACATCTACGCTGAAACCCATTAGGGCGAAGATATATCGCTACCGTAAAAAAAATGATATTGGCAAAGAGTAAATTCGAGAGATTTTAAATAGTTTTTGTAGATCTAAATCTGATCGCTCAAAATTTTAAGGAAGATAAGAGAAAATATAACCCAACCCACAACAAGAGAAGGAAGAAAAAACTAAAAGGACAAAAAAAAAGGAAATGAAAAAGGTGGAGAGGAGGAAGAATGGTAGAGATCTCTTCTTCCTACTCCAACTTCAAGAAAAATGGAGTGTTGTTCAGAGAGAAGTAGGAGAAAAATAATATAGAGAAAGAGAGTTACTTTAATTATTTGGTTTAGTAATTGCTCCAATATTTTTTTGTATAATTTATTTCACAGTAAATATTTTGAATTTATGATTCAATAGTATTATATATATATATGGATATTACGGTAAAAAGTTATCAAATTCACCGCTGATCAAATATAAAAAAATATTTGAGTTATAGAATATGATCCAAAATTGTATTTAAGACCATCATTTTCTCAATCAAGAACATATAGGAATTCCTTCAATCGAAGAACAAGTTTAGGCGCACAATCACAATTATAATTAGAGAGGGTAGTAACATTTTTAACTGTCACAGATTTACACTTTATGGGTAATCTCTTCATTGACAACACAAAACCAGCCTTTATAATTTTTCAAAATTTTCATCGTATGAAATATGAATTTACTTATTTGTTTTCATAAACTTACATCCTTTTAAGTTGGGACATAAAACCGGTTATAGCCGGTTCGCCAGTTCATCTCGGTTTGAATCGACCAAGCCCAAATTTTTTGTCAAACCGTTAATTTTTATAAACCGGACCGAAACTAGCTACAGTTCCCCTTTTTTCTGACCGGTTCGGTCCTATTATTATTATTTTTAGGTCCCGTTCTTTTCAACTGATAAGTAGCCGTACTGAACTGAACTGAATGGTATTGAACTGAACTGAAACTAAATGGTATTGAAACTGAAAATATTGAAACTAAATTGAATGGTACTGAAACTGAAAATACTAAAACTGAAACTGAATTATAATTAATAATAAAAATAATATTTTAAAATATTAAAATTTATTAACAAAATAATTAATACCATTTTAAATAATACTATATATTCTAATAAAATTTATTAATTATTACATGTAATAATAATAATAATTAAATATACTATAATAAATTATAATTATATATTTTTATTTTATTACAATTATTATTATAAATGTCACCTTATTATTTTAATTATTATCAATATTTATAAAATATTATTACTTTTATTATTTATTTATTTATCCTATAAAATTATTTATCGTAAAAATAATAATTAATAATTTTTAAAATATTATTATTGATTATTTTTTCTTTATTTTTTTTATTACTAATACTAATTAAGAATATTGATATAATTTATAAATAGAAACGAATTAATACTATTATTAATATTCATTACTTTTTATTATTTATAAATATTAATAATATTGATATAATGGATAAACTGAAACTGAATGCTGAATGCTAAATACCGAATACCGAATGTTGAATTTTGAATACTGAAACTGAACTGAATGGTACTGAATCGAACTGAATGGTACTGAACTGGACTGAACTGAACTAAAAATAAGTTGAAAAGAACATGGCCTTAGTTACCCATCTGATTCACCGAAGCTTTGCTTCAACTACATCCAGATTCGACCCGGATCTCGCACTTAATTGTGGTGGGTGAGTCTCCCATCAAATAAATAGTTCTCGTTTCTCAATCAAAATTATACGAAAAATTGTTAAAAATATACATATCCCACTAAAATATTTATAAAATTAATCATTAAGTTAAACTAATTACATATCTACTGTCCAACCATAAACAATTTACAAATTAACAAAAACAAGAGAAAATAATTACATGAATACGGTCTGGTATTTATCTAATAAATATCTAGTATTCGTCTGATATTTATCTGATAAATATCTAGTATTCGTCTAGTAACTGTCTGGTAATTATCTAGTATATATTATTATAAAATTGTCATATATGCATATATATATATATATATATATCATATAAATATCAGATAATATTCTTATAATTATTTACTCCTATTTTTATAAATTTATAAATTTTTTTAATTTTTTTTATGAAATTTTTGTACCCAAATTATAGCAAAGGCCCATATATGAAGCCCAAAAGCCTAGAGCAGGCAATCCGCACCAAGCTACGGGAACGACGTTTTACTTGTTCCCTCTTGCTCTGCTCGTTCACATCTCCATCTCCGAATTCCCCTTTCACATCCTCAACGACAAAACAAATCAAAACCCTAACCGGAATATAAGTATCTCACTCTCTTTCTCCCAAATCCAGTTCACTCTCACCAAAACAAATCCTTTTCTCTGTTTCGTTTGATGGTAAATCTCCACAATGGGAGCAAGTCGCAAGCTACAAGGCGAGATTGATCGCGTCCTCAAGAAGGTCCAAGAAGGTGTTGATGTTTTTGATAGCATCTGGAATAAGGTCTTCATTATACTCTATTATATTTCTTCTTTCCTCTTTCCTATCTATTTACTTTGAATGTCATGTTTGGCTGGGCATAAAAATAACTTACTCGAGAATTTCAAATCACTTCTTTACTTGTTAGATGTTGAAGATGTATTGCCTATGTTTAATTTCTTTTTTCCCCCTCTTTTGGACCTATATCTTGAAACAAATTGTCCATAGAAACGATTGGAAAGTTTGGCTCTTCTTGCTTTTACATTATGTCTTACTTAAATGGAGTTGAGTAAGCGGTGGAGGTTAGTTTAAGGTATTTCTATTGTGTAATGAACTTGGTTCATGCAACTCGATTTAACAATTAGTATTGTTTTTTTTTTATTTTGATTCCGAACTGTTATGGAATCAGTTAGTTATTTCTTTAGCTTTCTTGTTTTGTATGTTTTTTGTTGGTTGTCTTTCGTGCTGACTGTCTAAACTGAAATGTAGCTCTAAATTCATGAAATGAATGCTTTTAGTGTGATAGGAAGAAAGTAAGATTGGTGATTCCAGACTGATACAATTCCTTATATACGATGATGACTGGCTCTACTTGTTGTCATTTTAATTGGTGTGGTGGTAATAATGCCAATCATGTTTTATATTGTCACATCTGCAGTTGTGGAGGCTGAAAAATTAGGTTACAGTAAGATGGTTGAAATGGAGTAGTGCAACAGAGTGTTATAATGTGATAGAAATATGCCTATGCAATTGAAAAAAAAATCATGCATTGCTTTTCCGAACTGAGTGTTGAGCAGTAAGAACACTAAATTTTGACACAATAATAGTAGGGATTCGGAGTTTAATATGGATGAGTGGGAACTTGTAGATGGATAATGTTAATAACTAGTGTAGCTGAGACAAGTTACGTATGGTATGGCATCCATTAAAAAACAGCAAGTAATGGGCTTTTAAGTTGGTTTTGGGCTATTCAATGCCAGAAATTAGGAAAAGGCAGATTATTAGATTTTTTAAATGATCTTGCAGTGAACAGCATGAATGGAAAATAAAATCCATATGTACACTCAACTACTTGAGTTGGGATGGACTAAAGTTTGGTTGTTGTTAATTGAAGTAAATTAAATTATTATTATTGGCTGAAATATTGTTTGTGGTGTAATATTGGTGGTTACTATTATATCAAAAGTTCCATTTGGCTTATGAAATTAAATTTTTGATTAGTTTCCAAAATTTTGTCCAAAGCTTAATTTCAGGTTATATAAAGCCTCTTATTTTTGTCAGTTACATCAGAAATGATACTATGTGCTGTTTGTTGTATCACTTTTTCTGGTCATCGTTGTGACTAATGTTCTAGTTTGTTGTTGTGTTTTTTAGTGAAATGCAGGGGTTGCTTTTGTATTTATTAAGTGTAGAGTATTGATATAGTTTTCTGATCAGAGTTGTTTCACTGATTAACTATCTTCCTTTCCATGAATTAAAGTTCTATACTTAAATATAAGATTTAATGGTTCTTATGTTAGAAGACTGGTGTTCATTGTTGTGCAATGTTGCCTTAGGTTTACGATACAGACAACGCAAATCAGAAGGAGAAATTTGAAGCAGACTTGAAGAAGGAGATAAAAAAGTTGCAGAGGTACAGAGACCAGATCAAAACATGGATCCAATCTAGTGAAATCAAGGATAAAAAGGTTAGTTCTCTCTGTTTCATTGGCTTTACTGTTCGATGTATCTATAACATTAGTAGAGCACTCCACATATTGTCGGGGTCTAATTGTATTGACTTACTGTACCTTGGGTATGAATATTGATTGTCAACATCATTTATTCTTATAGTTACGCTGGCTTTCAGTTGAATGTATGAGCTCTGTTCTGCCTAAATTTTTTGTATCTCGGGAGATGTGGAAAGTCATTTCTCATCGTATTATACTTGGAGTTACATTACATCCAGTTTTTTACCTTTGTGATTGTAGAAACAATATTTTCTGTGTTTGGTGGTGATTATGATGCAAGTTTAGATGGATAATGTGTTGTTGGGTACATGGGTTTATGACATACCTTTGATGGCTTTCTCATTGTCACTTTTTCTCTTTTATGAATCCCTTTTATATCTTAACAAATTAATAATTAGATGCATTTTTTTCAGAACTTTTTTCCACTTTTTTCATGTTTTACACTAATGGAAGCTGATGGCTACATTGTATTCTTTTGATTTGCGTTCCTGTAGGTTAGTGCTTCATATGAGCAAGCTCTGGTGGATGCTCGTAAGCTTATTGAGCGTGAAATGGAGAGATTTAAGATTTGTGAGAAGGAAACAAAGACAAAGGCATTTTCTAAAGAAGGGCTGGGCCAACAACCTAAAACTGTAAGCATTGGAAATTAAAAGTTAATCTTTCTTGTTAGCTGACTTGCAAAAATGTGTATTGGGGTTAAGGATTTTATTGTTGAAAAATCCTATGGTCTGCTGTCCTGTTTGGTCTGGTGAATCAGTGCAACATTGGTGTCTGAATTTTTTTTTATATTTTGGATTATTTGCTTGACTGTGTATTCTTCTTGACTGTGTATTCTTATTCTGATGTGCCTTTTTGATAAGAGTCTCATCTAGTTCATGTAAAGGAGCCACTTCTCATTTCTAATGTTTTTCTCTTTGGCATGTAGCATTCGGGAAGAATTTATCGATTTCATGTGGAGGAGCTACTTTCCTTTTTTCATTGTTTATTTGTTTGCCGCTTTGGCCTAGACTGTAAATTTATTTGGGAAGAAACAGGATAGCTGAAGTTAGTCTCTTATGCTGTTGGAAAGCTCCTTTTATTGCATAGAACTGTGTAAATCATGAAATTGTTTTGTTGATATCCTTAATGGAAGGTGAACTGGTGACTATAATTACTTTGCCTGTTTCTTTTCTGTTTGTTCTTTTTAAGTAGTAGTTTTGTTTAAGATCATAAAACTGCTTTTTGGTATGTTTTGGTTTGAACTTCTAACCACTATCACTCTCTTTTTTTTATTTGAGATGATGTACGAATATTTCTTTTATCTACTTGAAAACTTATTTCTTCAGTCACATTGCTATTATGACAATCTTTTTTTATAGGATCCTAAGGAGAAAGCTAAATCAGAGACAAGGGATTGGTTAAACAATGTGGTATGTATATTGTACACTGCCATTACTCTGCAGTTTTCATTAGTCCATGGTAAATTGCTTGCATTTTGACGATCCTGAAGACCTGAACGCATTTTTGTTTCAAGAGTTTGGTGTTGCATCTACAACAAAGTTATCAAATGATAGATGCCCTAAATGTTGGCCGGTTGCATTTGAAATTATTTTGGAGATCAACAGTCAACACACAGTTGTTCTCTTGCGATGCACACACTCTTTCATTTGCTCTTGAATTTTCAGTTGTTCATGTAACTTTAGTGTAACAATTTATTCTCTATTACAGACTGTTATATGTCATGTGTTTCTTGTAGAAGTTATATACTTTCATGACACATTATGTCTTTGATTAGGTTGGAGAGTTGGAGTCTCAGATTGATAGCTTTGAAGCGGAGCTGGAGGGTCTAACTGTTAAGAAAGGGAAGACACGGCCACCTAGACTGGTAGGCATGGCTATGGATTCTGCTTTCAGAAGTTGGTTATGTCTTGTTATAATCCTTTATTTATATGTTCTTGGTGCTTAGACACATTTGGAGACATCTATTGTGCGACATAAAGCTCATATAATGAAGTTAGAATTAATCTTGAGGCTATTGGATAATGATGAGCTGAGTCCAGAGCAGGTCAATGATGTTAAAGATTTCCTAGATGATTATGTGGAGCGAAATCAGGTTTGATTTTCTAGTTGTTTCTTATATTTCCATCAGATTTCTATTTTAAAGTGCAGTGATTTTTAGTGATAGTCTTGGACGAAAAAGAGGTGTATCTAATCAACTAATGGACCTGCATTTCCTATGTTATTTATATTTGTGTAGTGGTAATATTCTTGATAAGTGTGAGCTGCTATATATATTTGTTCTTGCATAATCTTTAACCGTCATTGGCCTTTTTTCTTATAGGAAGATTTTGATGAATTTAGTGATGTTGATGAGCTTTACAGCTCATTACCATTAGACAAGGTGGAGTCTCTTGAAGATTTGGTAACAATTGGTCCTCCTGGTCTTGTTAAGGTATACAATTGATTTATCCTACACTTCTACTCTTACTATTCTTGCTGGGGGTTGAAAATTATAGTTCTTTGCTGTAATTTTTTGTTCCCAACTTCGTATCTTTATTATTCCATGTTTGAGATGAATAATACTGACCTTTTCCTTTTTACCCCCCTAAATGTGTTTGTCACTGGTTCCTTTTTTTCACAATGGTTAATGTATGAATATGATCCACAGGGTGCACCAATTCACAGCCTGAAGACTTCTCTGGCAACATCTGCTTCTCAAATTCCTGTATGTCATTCATGCTGAATTGGCTTTTTTTTTCCTGATATTTTTATTTGTTAAAGATCTTGAGAAAATTGAGTCCTTGTTAGCCTCCGTCAAGATTATTTTTGTATTGTAACTTTTGGCTCTATTTCTAACTACATCGTGGATTGAAAAAGATGACACTGCTTTAATCTATGTACTGTTTCTTTATGTTCTAAATTTTAATTTTGACTATATTATTCTGGGAGTAGAATCCCTTGGTTTGAAGGGATATGTGTGCTGTGTCTAGGCTATTACTAGTAGTGCACGGCATAGTAGTTAATGCACTAGGCGCACCCAAGGCGACAAGGGGTCCTGTCGCCTAGGTGCAAGGCGAAGGTGAAGGCGAAGGCGCACAAAAAGGCGCACGCTAGGCGCATGAACTTAAAAAAATTAAAAAAAAAGTTTTTCACTTCACTTAAAGGAAATTCAAGAATTCAAGGTTTAGAACCATAAAACTAATTCCTATCAATCCAAAACATAAGTAAAGGAAATTCAAGAATTCAAAGTTGACTCATAAAACTAATTCCTATCAATCTAAAATATAAATTATCAATCATCAGAATCA
This sequence comes from Euphorbia pulcherrima, assembly GCA_947683365.1. Classification (NCBI taxonomy): domain Eukaryota; kingdom Viridiplantae; phylum Streptophyta; class Magnoliopsida; order Malpighiales; family Euphorbiaceae; genus Euphorbia; species Euphorbia pulcherrima. The sequence continues at coordinate 49,226,913 of CANTUS010000001.1, read as the reverse complement.
TCAAGATCAACGAATTCCCCATCTTCATCAGAATCATCACTCTCAAATTTGTCATCAACATTTTCCTCCTCCTCCTCCACATGATCTTGTTCAGCTTCATCATCATTAATGAAAATACTTGTTCTTTTTTGAGTTCGTGATGCTTTTCTTTTTTGTCCAACCTTTGTTCTCTCCGAATCAATGACAATACGTTTGCCTTTCGAACTAGAAGGATTGGTGATTGATCGGCCAGATTTTCAAAGGCAAATAAAATAGAGAAGAGAGAAGAGAACAGATATCATATGGATGATTATATGGACGATTAGTATTCTGTTTAATTAGGAATAAGTTAATTAGGAATAAATAAATTATAAATGAGAGTTTTAATAGGTTTTGAATTACTAAATAGCCAAATAGGAAAACTAAAAGTAGTTGACACTTGGCAGGCTTTAGAGTTTTACTAGGTATCAATCACTATTAATCTAATTTTAAAAAACAACTCTAAAAAATTAATTATGTGCCCCTTTTGCGCTTCGCATTGCGCCTTGCACACCTAGGCGCGCGCCTTTGCCATATAAACCACCTATGAAGCTTTTAAGCGCCAGGCTAATCGCCTAGAGCGCCTAGCGCTTTAAGCGCGCTTTTGACTACAATGGGTGCACTGCTATGTTGTAATTTCAATGGACAATTATCTCTGCAGAAATCGATTTACAATTATGTATATTTTTCTTACTTAATATGCTTATCAGTCTGCAGTTTATTGAAAGCTGCATTTTTTACTTCTACTAATTTTTTATTGTCTTCCCTAAATTTGGATTGTTAAGACATTTAACTAATGGTATTTATGTTTTCTGTTTAGGTTACTGCCTCTTCTGCTCATCCACAGACTACTTCTGTTCAGGAACAGGCAGATGATACAGCTTCACAGGATAGTAATTCTGATATTGTTGCAAAAACTCCACCGTCTAAAAGCGGCATCATTAATTCTTCTGCTGTGTCAACACCCACTGTTAGTCATGCAACTCCTGTTCCTGTGAGTGTTCCAGTTCATAATTTGTCTGTTGTATCACCCTCTTCACTAGGCTCAAATTCTATGCGAGCTGCTTTGGAAAATGTGGCAGCTGCTAATCCTCCATCTCCTGTACCATTGACAAAGGAGGAAGAAGTTCCAGGCTTCCCTAGCCGTAGGCCATCACCTGCTCTTTCTGATATTGGACTAGCAAGGGGAATAGCTAGAGGCGGCTTCTCTAGTCAGCCCTCATCTAGTATTCCTCTCAGCTCTAGTGTAATTCCTAGCAATGGAGCTCTTGGTTCAGTACCTTCAGCATCAGAAATAACAAAACGGAATATCTTAACAGATGATAGACTTGTTAGTAGTGGAATGGTGCAACCTTTGGCTTCCCCACTAAGTAATAGGATGATCTTGTCTCAGGCTGGCAAGAGTAATGATGTAACAGGTTTGGTTGATTCTAGTGGTGCTAATGATACTGCTTCAATAGGTGGAAGAGTCTTTTCTCCTTCTTTGGTCCCTAGCATGCAATGGAGACCTGGAAGTCCACTCCAAAATCAAAATGAGCCGGTATCTTATCTGTGTCATGCATATGCATTCTCTTTTTAATGCATGGGGTTGGTACTATTGGTAATTGGAGGAATTTTAGTGAAGAAAACCCGCCCAAACACGGTGGGGTGTGGAGGGGATGGATAGTAAGTTTATACTGAAGCATGACACTACAAGCCATTCATCTTAAGTCTCTTGAAGCTTTTGTTCAATTCATCATTATACTTGCCAAGTTGCCATCAAATGTCAATATTTCATCTATTCAATCTCAAATGACACTAACAATTAGGTTCCTTCATGTAAAAATATATATCCAGTTCATGCAACTTTATTATTGGGATTCATGTCATTTATTAATTTTAAATGAAGGTTTACTACGCAGCATGCTGATAATTATTTTAATCAGGGACAATTCCGTGCAAGAACCGAAATACCACCTGATCAGAGAGAGAAATTTTTGCAACGTTTTCACCAAGTTCAGCAACAAGGGCATAGCACCCTCCTTAGTATGCCACCACTTGCTGGTGGAAATCATAAACAGTTCCCTGCCCAACAAAATCCACTTCTGCAGCAGGTTATCTACTTGTATATAATGTCTTGATTCTGGTGTCTTTACTTCTCCCAACTAGTAACTTAGGGGTTAGTTTGGGCATGAAAAAATATATTAGGATGTTGTTTCATAAAATTGTGCAGCATAAACCTAGCTCATTTATTAAGTTCCCAATATCCACCACTATTATAAATTTGGTATAGTTTGTCTGATTATTCTTTAGTTGTGCGCTTCACAACCATTCCACACATATGTTGGTAGTCTATCTACTAGTTCATCTGTTCTTTCAAGTGTGAAAGATTCATATGTAATTATCCTTTTTCTTTCTTTCCTTTTGATTATTGAAGCAGTTATAAATATTAGGGTTTTAGCAATTCAAATATTTAATTACGGTCACAACTTTTCATATGACAGTAAAATATTTCTTTTGTGATCATGCTCTTAGTATCTGATCTTAGATAAATTGTGTTTTGTCATTTCAGTTATTCTCTTCGTATAAAAACTTGTTGGTATGCTTTCTGACACTTTTGGCAGTTCAATTCCCAAAGCACGCCTGTCTCTCCTCAAGTTAGCCTTGGTCTTGGAGTTCAGGCAGCGGGTCTTAGTTCTGTTGCATCTGCTGCTTTACAGCAGTCAAATTTCATCCATCAGCAGTCTAGTCAATCAGTTACTATGTCAACTGGTCTAAAAGATACTGGTACTGCTCAATCATTACCTTTATGCTGCATGACTGGCTTTCATAAAATTGTCTTTAGTAAATGTTACTGAATATGATGCAGATCTTGGCCTTGCAAAAGTTGAGGAGCTGCAGCAATCTCAGAATTTACCCGATGATTCGACTCCTGAAACTACTGCTATATCTGGCCTGGGCAAGAATCTTGTGAATGAGGAAGAAGTGAAAGCTCCATATGCAATGGATACTCCAGTATGCAGAAATTCTTTGTTCTTGCCTATTATGCTTTTTTGCGGAAAATATTTTTTTTTAAAATGTCCTTATCAACTTTTGGTGACTATTTGCATGATCGATCTTGCCTGCTTTTTGTTCTCCCCAAGGGATGCTTAATCTCATGGGTGAGACTATCCACTAGTGCTAATGGCCAGTTGTGTCAACTCATCGATAACAAAATAATCTCTTGGGAATTGAAAGTACTCTGACCAAAACATGTTCTGTATTTTCTTTGCATGGGGATAAATCAAGTAATCACTTGTGGTCTGTTAACTGTTGAAGATGTAATTGTAAACAAAATTTGGAGCTGTGTGATTTGAAATGTATTTTGAGGATTAAATATTAATAATACAATATAATAGTTCCTGACTCAACAGAACAAATAGAATAGCTCAAGAGTTCTATACTTTGTCATGAGAAGTATTTTTTTAGTTTGAGGTGTACTGGATTTATTTCTTAATATGTAAAAAATGTTGAACTAAACCAATATTCAACTGCAGTTTTATAGTCTCCTAGGTTGCAATCCATTTATGACAGTAATTGTTTGGTGGAAGTGCCTTGTCATGCTTTATATGCTAGTTGTATTTTTAATGTGTACAGACTGGAGTATCTGGCACAATGGCAGAGCCTGCACAATTGCCAAGAGATACTGATCTCTCTCCTGGGCAACCATTGCAATCCAGTCAACCTTCTTCTGGCCTGGGTGTTATTGGTCGTAGAAGCATCTCAGATCTTGGTGCTATTGGCGATAGTCTCAGTGGACCAATGCATGATCAGTTATATAACTTGCAGATGCTGGAGGCAGCATACCACAAGCTTCCTCAACCAAAAGATTCGGAACGGGCTAGGACCTATACTCCAGTATGGATACCAATTTTTCTTGGCTTAATGCGTCTCTTGAACTTGTACTAGAAAACCTCCCTGAACATGAACTTTCTAAGTGACCCTGTAGCTCCCTCAACTTTCAAAAGTGCACCACCTTGATGCCACATGTCGGCTTCCGATTGGTTTGATTTTTCAAATGTGTCATTTTTATAATTTTCTCTCTTCAATCAAAAGCTAACACATGGCGTTCAAGGAGCAAAGTGGTGCAATTTTTGAAAGTTGAGGGAGCTACGAGGTCACTTTGAAAGTTCAGGGGGGCAGTAGGTTATTTTTGGACAAGTTCAGATACCTGGAGATGCATTAGACCGTTTTTCTTCGTGAACTTTGGATCTCTTAAGCTGTGGTGGACTAGATCGTAAAAATAAAATTTTTTACATGATATTTTTAGAGGCACCCTGCTGCTACTCCCCAAAGCTATCCTCAAGTTCAGGCACCTATTGTAAATAATCCTGCATTCTGGGAACGACTAACCATTGATAGTTATGGAACTGATACTTTGTTCTTTGCATTTTACTATCAACAGGTGATATGTCATACCTCATTCACACGTATATATGCATCATTGTTTTTCTGGGTTAAATTACTAGGCCAAATACATCAGTTCCCCCCTAAATTTGACCCAAATGGTGTACTGAACCCCTAAACTTTTCGAAGTTTCTCTTAGCCCCTTGAACTTGGCAAAAGTACACTAGTTTTCCCCCTGAATGCCACGTGTTAGCTTCTAGTTGGAGAGATAAAAATCAGGAAAATGACATCTTTGAAAAGTCAAACCAATCAAAAGCTAACGTGTTGCATTCATGGGGAAATATGGTGCACTTTTGCTAAGTTCAGGGGGTAGGGGGTTAGTAGCAACAAGTGAAAGTTCAGGGGGCATTAGACCATTTGGGGCAAGTTCAAGGGGTAATTGATGTATTTTGCCAAATTACTATAAACTCTTTCTCAAATGGTTCATTGTATGCAGAATACCTATCAACAATACTTGGCTGCAAGAGAGTTGAAGAAACAATCCTGGAGATATCATAGAAAATATAACACTTGGTTTCAGAGGCACGAGGAGCCCAAAATTGCGACTGATGAATATGAGCAGGGAACTTATGTGTACTTCGATTTTCATATTGCCAATGATGACCTCCAACATGGATGGTATGTTGCTTTTACTCTGAAATTGTTTGTTTTTGCATTGATCGGAGGTCAAGAGTATGGAAAATTCGATGATTTTGTTAGAATATGGAAAATTATTCTCTAAAGTAACTTTAGAGTAAACTTAGAGAAAGAGTAGCGACAAAACAAGTGAGAAAATTTTTGTTGGGAGTTGTGTAATTGATCCTAGCCATTCAAAATGTATTGAAGGGTTAGATATTACTCAAGTTGATTTTCAACTTTAGAGAACCCTAATCCTTAGAATAGACCTTGTTTTGTGTTCTATAACGAATAAAAGATTCAGATGTATTCCATCTGAGATCTACAGAGATGAATGTGTAATATGTGTGTTCTTAGTTCCCCCTCTTCTGATTTGGATGTTTGGCTTTGCTTTCCTCGATAGTTGATAGCATAAGCTGTTTTGGACCACTGATATTTGTTCTTCAAGCAGGGTTTTTTTGGCTTAATGCATCTCCAACTAGCCTCCCTAAACTTTCAAAGTAATTCCGTAGGTCCCTCAACGTTCAAAAAGTGCAGCACTTTGCCCCCTTGAATGCCACGTGTCAGCTTCTAGTTGGTTTGACTTTTCAAGGATGTCATTTTCCTGATTCTCTTTCCAATGAGAAGCTGACACGTGGCATCCAAGGAGCAAAAGTGGTGCACTTTTTGAATGTTTAGGAAGCTACGAGATCACTTTGAAAGCTGAGGGAGGCAGTAGGTTTTTTGGGACAAGTTCAGATTAGGCCCTTTTTTGTATTCATCTGCTTGTTTTAGGAGTAGCAGCTCGTGTTTAATAAATAATGAGATAACTTGTAGAAATTCCTGCACATGTCTCACGTGTCTGTTTTGGTTTCAGGTGTCAAAGAATAAAGACCGAATTCACTTTTGAGTACAACTATCTTGAAGATGAACTCTTAGTTTAAAAGATGTGCAGTTCACGCCAAGCTAGCACCGCCTTTTTCCATGATGAATATTCATGTTGATTTTTCCTTGCCTGCTTTTAATTGCACAGATTTAATTTACCTTTTTTTTCAATCTGTACTTTGAGCTACCTTAACAATAATATGTTGATTCCCCTTAATATAATGAATCTTTCCTGTCAAATTAGTATTCTGAATCTGGTTTAAATGGTAGAAAAATGTAAAGACTTGGAAGAATCAAGTGTTTTTGACTCAACTGTGATGTGATGATGAATGTGTAGCTTTTAGTACTTTTTCAAAAATTAAAGTCTATGCTGAGGGAACTAAAAATGTAAATAAAACAATAATAGGATACTTTCAATTCTGGAGAAAATCAGTTTAAAAAGAATAAAAATGATAATACAAATTGAAAGATAAGTTAAGTCATTCTCAAAAGGACTTGTTACACAAATTCTCACCAAAATTAAATAATTTAGTCACGCCATAAGTTATTTATAAAGTAATAAAAATAGAAAAAAATAATTATAAAAATATCATGTAATAGTTATTTGGTAAATATTTAGTAATCGTCTAGTAAGTTATCTAGTAAATATTTAGTAGACTAATATTAGATATGTAGTAGATATCTAGTGAACATCTAGGCCCCGTTTGTTTGTCGGAAATTATTGTGTAGGAAATTATTTTCTGAATTTTGGGGCGTTTGTTTTGTTCAGAAAATAAGTGAATAGAAAATATTTTGTGAGTCAACATAAAAATGTAGTGTAAATAATAAAAATTGTTTTATCCTCTAAAAGATGGGAAAACATTTTCCCTTCATCGATCACATTTGCTTTCTCCATCCCGCCTCAATCATCAACACCATTATTTCTTCCATCTCGCCACCACCACAACTACCACCACTGCCTCCACCCGCCCCCCTGTCGCCGCCGCCACCACCTCCATCCAATTTTTACCACCATCATCATTATCTTTACTTTCATTTTTAACTTTATTTTTACAACCACCATCTCTACTTCCATCTCCACCTCTGAAACCACCACCATCACCATTGTTGCCTATGTATATTTCACCTTCACCATTACTGGTACCACATACCATTTCCAATCCACCTATATTTATTTTTATATAAAAATATTAATTGTTCTACATGACTTGCTTTTTATAAAATAATAATTCAACAATTCACATATTTTACTATTTTTATATAAATGTGATAAAAAAAATGTTTATATATTAAAATAAATAATATTAAGTACTTAAATTTTGTGGTTAGAAAATATTTTCCACTATTTTAAACAAACACCAGAATATATTTTCCATTGTTGGGGCCAAACACAGAAAAATATTTTATTTTCCCGTAAAATATTTTCCTTTGCACATTATTTTCCTTGAACAAACGGGACCCTAGTGGATCGGTATTAGATATGTAGTAGGTATCTAGTAAATCTTAATTTTGATAGTTTTTTTTATAGAATCTAATGACACACACAAGCACACGCGCGCGCGCGCACATATATATATATAATAGATGTGCTGATTTGTTAGATAACTATTACACGATTACTAGATATTTACCATATAACTACTACATGGTAATGTGCTGATTTACTAGATAACTATCATACGATTATTAGATATTTACCATTTAACTACTACATGATATTTATGTAATTATTTTCTCATGTTTTTGTTAATTTGTATATTGTTAATGTTTTTTTGTATATGTAATTGGTTTCACTTAATGGGGAAATTTGTAAATATTTTAATGAAACATGTATATTTTTGACAATTTCCTTTATAAAAAAACAAGAAAAAGATTGAAATTATTTTTAATATAAAATTTTAATCTGATATGATAGAGATTGTTTTATTCAGTTAGAACATACAAGTATATGATGAACTTGGTATTAAATGTTTAGTGTTGTACTGAACTTTTCAAAGGTTTAGAAATCTTTTGAAGTTGGCAAACAATTAATTCCTTAAAGTTGATGTGGTGATGTTTTGTTTATTATATTAGGAATAACGCAGTAAATGCCTAAGCCATTTGCTATCAACTTATTCTTTGGCTCGATAAAAGTTTTAAATAAACAGTTCATGAACATGATTTTATGGCTCGAATTATAAATGAATTGAACATAAACAAGTCAAATCTTGGCTCGTTAACTCGTGAACAAACTCGATTAGAGGTTCGCGAACAAGTTCGTTAACTAACTCGATAAATGTTCATGAACTAGCTCGATAAATGTTCATGAACTAGCTCGATTATTATTATTACATATCAAAAATAAAATTTTCTAGAATTAAAATAAAGTATGGTTATATAAATTTAACTAATACAATAAGTATATGTATAACATTACTAGGAAATTGTTATTTTTGGCCCCATTTTCGGCTTAAGTTTAGCCCAATTATCTAAAGCCCTTGATATGTTTTCTGACTAACCTTAATACGCCCTTCATATCGTTCATAGCTCTTTATAACTTTCACATGTTCTTGCCGAATTCAAGATTTGTATTAGGTTTGTAATAGACCTATAACGGATATAGAACAACCTTGTAACATATATAGAAGAGCCTTGTAACAGACTTGTAATATACATGTATTAGACTTGTATTATGTTATAGCAGGTATATAATAGACTTGTAGCAAATTAATGATTGATAAATTATGCCAAACACTTCAATAATAATTTAATGTAAATCAAAATTGATGAAAATCTATTATTTTATTCATCACAGCCTTGTAACAGACATGCATCATACTTGTATTGAGTTTGTAACATGTATATAATAGATTTGTACTCCCTCCATCTCATAATTATTGATGTCATTTTATGCCAAACACTTCAATAATAATCCAATGTAACAGATTGTAACAGATACAACATTGTAGCAACCTTGTAACGGACATGTATTAGGTTTGTAACATGTACATAATAGATTTGTAACAGATTAAGGACTAATAAGTTATGCCAAACACTTCAATAATAATCCAATGTAACGAATATGCAGTAGACTTGTAACAAATAAAGGACAAACAAATTATGCCAAACACTTCATTAATAATTATATCTATTACAATACTGTTACAAATATGTTATATATTCATCAAACACTTGTATTAGACATTTAATAGACATATAACACATATATAACAGATATGTAACAAATATGTAGTAGGTTTACGATAGATACAACGGAACACTTCAATAACATTCCTATCTAATACAATATTGTTGCTAATATTTTATATACTCACCAAGCACTTATACTAGACTTGTAGCAGCATATATATAGCAGATATGTAACAGGTATGTAGTAGGTTTGTACTAGATGTGTAACAAGTACGAAAGAAGATGTCAATCAGTTGCGAAACTAGAAAAGGACAAGAGTATTACCTTTTAAACATTCATGAATGGCTGTACATCTTCAAATTCGAAAAATCAGTTCAAAAACTCAATCGCAATAGAGCAAAGAAATCGAGAACGAAGAACATAATTGGAACAGAAATCGTTAATTTGAAATAGAAAGAGATCGATAACGAAGAATGTAGATTTTTCTTGATGAAATAAAAAAGAACAAGAGATTTGAGATCGAAGAATGCTGAGTCAATCTTTTAGTCGATTACATGAGAGAATTGAGAAGAGTTTGAGAGAAAATTTTCAGAATAATTTGAATTGGTGTGAGTTGAGTTGGTTTATATATGGCGTATAAAGGTTAGCAGGTAATCAAAAAATTCTATTTCAGTTCCACAGGTTTTTTTGAGTCAATTAAGTAAATATTTTACAGATCTTGCCCAATTAAGTGTTTTACGCTAACATTACCTCAATCAATTTTTTGGCCTACTTTAAATCATGTATTGAATTCCATTTCAATAATAATTACCTATAATTTAAAAAAAGCAAAAATCCTCTCTCTCTTTCTGACATCCTCTCTCTCTCTAAGAACCTGAATTTCTCCTTCATTTTGCTTGTGTTGGGAGGGAGAAAAAGCCATTGTTTGCTTCTTCTCCCTCCTAGCACTCTTTTTTCTTTATTTTTTTAAACTTCGGTTCCTTTTTACTTTTCTTGTGTTTTGACTATAGTTTTTGTTGGTCCCTATGCGTACACTCAATGAGTCAGAGAGGGGGGGGTGAATGACTCGCTTTAACAAATCAGGTAACTTTTTCGCCATTAATTAAACTGCGCTGAGTAGGTCAGCGAACTGAGTAAAAACTGGAAAAACTTCAAAGTAAAGAAAATAGATATTTTATACTGGTTCGGCAACCTGTGCTTACATCCAGTCCTAAGAGAGTGTCTTAGCTTTTATCCACTAATCTCAACTCCTTTACCCTAGGCGGAGAAGCCTTTCACAGAATTTCCCAATTACAGAACGTACCCTCCAAATTGTAATCTCTCACCCGCTACAAGCAACTCAACTAAGTCTAAACAAGAGCTAGATTCAACTTATAGAAACGTTGATCTAGCTACAGATAATCAGATATTACAATTCTATTGACCTATTCTAATCTCTCTTGATGTAAAGCATATTCTCGCTGAGTAGTTGCTTTCTTGATTGAACTTCCTTTAAAGCTTGTAAATTGACAGAGTTTCACTTCTTTAGAAATTCAGGTGTAATCACCAAGTTCTAACCCTTTCCTTCTTGCTCCTTTTATACTTGAAACCAAGAATGTAGCCATTGAACTTGTCTTGGCATCTTCTGCAAATTGACAGCTTAGCTATCCACCCGTTGCTTCTTCAAATCGATCCGTTAAGAGATAGAATCACACCGTTGTGAGATAGAAATCAATCCGTTACATTGAAATTTGAGCTTCAATTTAAATCTTTTGTCGTTTGATGCCAGTCTTCCATTAGAGAGATCTTACGCTGACTTGCTACATGTCATCTTCCCATTCCTCTGGAAATCTGACAACTTTGCAGAGTCGCGAGATACTAGGTTGGTGAATCTGCAACATTTCTAAATCTGGTAATTGCTTTTTGCAGCTTGCTGTTTGAAGAACTTTGGCGTTTTCTTCATAAAGCGGATGTCTTTTCATGGCATTAATTCCTTTTATATTTTTTTTCATTAATGTCTGCAAAAGTGAAACTGAAAAGGAAAGATTCCATTTTTCTCTAAATGGATAAGTCAGTGCCTTTAACTAATAGAAAGTAACTCAGCAAAATGATAAAACAATATACACAGCTGAAACAAAGTCTAAATATCAAGCGCTGAGTGAATAGTCTTTAGTCAGCGACTAAAATACATACTCAGCCTAGAACACCTCAGAGTTAAAACTAAATAGCAGGTCAGCGGAGACTTAAAATTCTTCCCTTGAATTCAATAACTCGCATATAACCATAGACTATTTATTTTAACATCATTATTGATTTAATTAACTCAGACTTAACTTAATTGATATGATCAAAACTTAAGCACTACTAAGTCATCCACTGAGTCGGCCGAACCTTGTGCTTTGTTCAACAGTTTTCTCTCATTCACTTGGGAATTTGAGCTTTCAAGTTTAGATCTTTAAAAACCACTCAAGATTTCTCAGATCTACTCTTTCTGGACATCATCTTTTTGTGCTGAAGCAGTTTATCTTCGCCCTTGTAGGTTATCTTAGCATATGCGTATCTTTGCTTTTAATCAATGATGTTTTTAGATCTAATCTCTGGTGCCAAGAGCTTCTGGTTATTTTGTGGTGGTTTGAAGATTTATAGCTTTATGAGTTCATGTTTCATGTTGTTTAGAAGGATTATTATAGTTGGTTGTCTTTTGTCGTTTTTCCTTTTGCTATCCGTATGGGGTTAGCTTTTGTTGCCCTTAGTGGTCTTTTTATTCCCGGTTGTGGGATTGTTGCTCGCATAGTCCAGATCTTAGTGGGATTTTACTTTTCCATTTTTAGGCTTGTATTGTTGTTTATGTGTTTTTTTAATATATATATATATATAGCCCAATTGGTACACCACTTAATGTAGTGGTGGGAGGTCTTAGGTTCAACACCTAGCCTTTTTCAAAATCCATCATTATCAAAAAAAATATGTGTGTGTAATCATGTGTTGAATTGGCAATGTTGTTCACGAATAAAAGTAGACAATCTTGCTCGCGAACAAACTAACTAACTGTTCACAAACAAAATCAACGAGTTGTTCATGAAAAGCTTGCGAACAAATGAACATTTTAACGAACAGAACACGAATAAAATTTTGAGCGTGAATTCGAGATTGACTTGGCTCGTCTTGTGTTTGAGAAACTAACCGAACATGAAAATGCCAAAATTCGGCTCGGCTCGTTTACAACTCTAATTAAGACTATGGTGGTTAAGAATTTCGATTTATCAAAATTGAAATGACTAATAGAATGCTTCAAATACAAAATGATGAAAGTTTTTGACATGATTCAATGTTCCCTCTACTTTCTTATAACTTCACTCTATTTTTAAAAATTCTTTTTCTTTTTACAGAAATATTTACTCTTGTTAGTTCGTGTAATGTATTAAAAATTACATCAATTAATTAATACTCAACAATTAAAAGCAATCACAAGGTTCTAAGTAATATTAATAAATACTTTAAAGATGTTCGTACCGACCGCATTGACTGCGTTCAGGGTGTAATGGATACAAAGCTGATCTTGTGCGTAATATTTGAGAGAGCCATAGAAGTGCAAGTGGTATTTCGTATTAAATATAAACGTTAATTTCAATTGAATGCTAAATATATGATATATGGATTCTATTGATAATAAAGATCTTTATACAATATTGATTTATAGAATAAAAAACCAATAGTTAGATATGGTGATGTCGAAAATTGATATTGGAAAACGATGTGGAATCAAGTAATGCTAATATGGGATTATAAGTAATGATTATTATATGAATAAGAGCAATAGTGGGACACATATTACTTGTTATCCAAATAATTTCGGGTTTCTTAAATACTTAAAATTCCAAACATACATCTTCCTTTATTAAAAAAAATTACATAATTGTGTTTACACTTTTTTTTAAATATTATCGTATTGAGTCTATAATAATAATAAAATAAAACTCCATCCACCTCATCCGAATGTGAATTCAAACTTATGATCTCTAAGCTAAGATCTTTGTCACATTTTTAAATACATAATTAAATCTCTACTCGTCCGAATTCTGGCTAGAACATAAGATAACTTCAGTTTTAATCACTAAATTAAGACATTCACCACATATAATATAATCATTTGTTACTTCTTTTTTGCGAATAGCTATTACTTTATTACTTATCACCATTAAATCAAATTACATATTACTCGTCAAATTTATAAAAAATGGTAAAATAATAATTACTAAAAAAAATTTATAATAGGAAATTCCCTTTGAATTATGTAAAACAATATTGTGTGATGGTGCTTTTGTCTATATTATTAATATAGTTTCATGGAAAAAGTTGTCTAACTCCCTTAACTTTTATCATTTTATTTATTGCTCCCTAAACTTTAAAAAGATTGTGTGACGTTTAAAGATGTTATTCTTCTTATTTTTCTTTCTCCAACCAGAAGCTGATATGTTGTAATCATAGGGTAAATTAGTGTACTATTTGAAAGGTAAGGCGGCTAGAGGATACAAAGACTTTTTAAAAGTTTATAGAGACATTAGGCTAAATGGGACAAAATGAGAGAACTGGTGATGCAATTTACCTATGTTTTTGAATAGTTGATTTGAATTTTAAAAGAGATTCTAAACCTAGTTTTCAAAATGTTTAGCTCCCCTTCCAAATCAATTATATTTAATATGAATTGGGTATTTAACGATGATATGGATAAAGTTGCCTATAATATGAATGTTTGCCTAAAAAAGAACCTTTGATAACACAATTATAAGACGACACCATTTTGTTATCTTGGTATAAAATTTGAAACTATTAGCCCCCTTAGAGTGGTTTTGAGTCAGAGCGGGGAAGGAAGGAGGTGATTGATTCCTTTTCGCAAGTGTTAATGATTTAACTAGATTAATAAAATGATGTTTCTAAGAAATTAAATACAAATAAAAACAGATAGAAAGTGTTAAGAGAAAATCAAACACAACGATTTTATAATGGTTCAAACCTTACCTACATCCATTCCTCTAAGCGTCTGCTTCTGAGTTTTAATCCACTATTGATTAACTCCTTCTTATAAAAGTAATTTGAAATTGGGTGTTTGATTACACGTGAACAAGACATGGTTGGTGCCACCCAAGAGACATCAAATTAATGAGCTTTAATTGGTTATCAATCTTCGACAAATTCAATCAATTAGTTTACACATGTATATGGTCTTGAATTCTCATTACAACTTACGCATATAAAAAGCCATGGGAGGTATGCCATTTGCATCCAACAATTAACAGAATAAAAGAGTTAATTGTGGCTTGCTTGTGAGAGTTAGCTTGTTGTGGGTGTATTGGGGTCATCGGGACGGTATAAATACTTGAGTGGTCTTGTAAATCTCCAATATTATTTTTAGTAGAAATTTCTTTGATCGTCTATTGTGGAGGTAGGCAGTTTGGCCGAACCACGTTAAATCTTTATGTCCAATTACTATTATTTTCTTGCACAATCTTATTCTCCATTTGCCATTAAATTATTCCGAGAGAGTAATGGGGGTCGAGCGGTAAATAATTGCGCATTATTCCTAATAAATTGGTATCAAAGCGGGAGTTTGTACTGATATATTTTTTATCAGTATATACTTACGATGCAATATTTTCTCTTTTGTTACGGAAGGAGTTCAAAAAATTTAATTGAATATCGACATGGCGAGCTGACAATCAATCATGCGATATGAAATGGAGAATTTAGATGGCAAGAATGATTTTAATTTATGGAGAATTAAAATGAAGGCGTTATTGGTTCAACAAGGAGTGTTAAAAGCACTTCAAGGTGAAGAAGCATTGTTAGAAAAAATATGACGAAGATGAAATTGAAGATATTATTGAGAAAGCACGAAGTTTAATTTTGTTGTGTCTTTCTGACAATATTCTAAGAGAAGTTGCTGGAGAAAGTACCGCTATAGCTTTATGGAAGAAGTTTGAGTCACTCTATATGACCAAGTCGCTCACCAATCGGTTGTACTTGAAACAACGGTTATATTATCCCAGTATGTAAGAAGGG
Source organism: Euphorbia pulcherrima (assembly GCA_947683365.1). Lineage (NCBI taxonomy): Eukaryota > Viridiplantae > Streptophyta > Magnoliopsida > Malpighiales > Euphorbiaceae > Euphorbia > Euphorbia pulcherrima. The sequence continues at coordinate 49,211,823 of CANTUS010000001.1, read as the reverse complement.
TTGTAGGTGAAAGATTATCTTGATGAATTTAATAAGTTAATCTTGGATCTAGAAAATATTGATGTTAAACTTGATGAAGAAGACCAGGCGATGTTGTTGTTGTGTAAGTTGCCATCCTCGTATGACAATTTCATCGACACAATAATTTTCAGTCGAGACACTATCAAGGTGGAAGGTGTCAAGTCAGCTTTAAACTCAAAAGAGCTGAAGAAGAAAATTGATGGTGATGAATATGAGGATCCGACAAGGGTCATGGTCATAAGAGGTAGATATGGCGAAAGGGATCGAGAAGCAAATGGAAATCCAAATCCAAGAAGGTCATAGCTATGAATGTGATGAAATTGGGCATATAAGAAAAGATTGTCGAAAGCGAAAAGATAAAAGGGATAATGACTCTGATGATTCTTGTGACCAGTCAAATGTTGTCACTGAAAAAGTGAATTCCATAGATGTTGTTGATGTGCTAGCTGTGTTAGAATAACACACTAGAGATGCATGGATTCTTGATTCAGCTTATACTTTCCAACTACTTATCAAGAAGTTAATGGTGGAAAAGTGTTACTTGGGAATGACAAAGAACTCTCGGTAGTTGGTGTTGGTATAGTTCAAATCAAGATGTATAATGGCATTACTAGAACATTGGAGGTTCGATATGTTCCGAAATTGAAGAAAAATCTTATTTCACTGAGTTGTCTTGAATCCCGAGGTTATCGGTTTTCTGCTCGAGGTGGAGTCTTGAAAGTCCATAAAGGTGCCGCAGTTGTTATTAAAGGGAGAAACATTCGAGGCCTCTATAAATTGACCAAAAGCAATGTTGTGGAAAGTGCTGGTGCAACATGAGGAGAATGTCCGGTCAATTGAATTGGAGGTTTGGTTAAACCTGGAGCGATGCAAAAGGTGAAGAATATAGGTGCATAAAAAAAGCAACCATCGGAGATATATGCAAATGAAGGTAGAACAGCTTCTATAGTGGAGAAGCTATGGGCACTTTCTACAGTCAAATTCGAGTACGGGAACTTGATAGATATTTGCGGTGTTTAAAATATTGAGAAATGACGATCAGAACTAAGGTGGAGATTTATAAAAGTAATTTAAAATTGGGTGTATGATTACATGTGAACAAGGCATGGTAGGTGCCACCCAAGAGACATCAAATTCATGAGCTTTAATTGGTTGTCTATCTTTGACAAATTCAACCAATTAGTTTACACATGTATATGGTCTTGATTTCTCATTATAATTTACGCATATAAAAAGCCATGGGAGGTATGGCATTTGCATCCACCAATTAACAAAATAAAAGAGTTAATTGTGGCTTGCTTGTGAGAGTTAGCTTGTTATGGGTGTATTGGGTCATCGGGAGAGTGTAAATATTTGAGTGGTCTTGTAAATCTCCGGTATTATTTTTAGTGGAAATTTCTTTGATCGTCTATCGTGGAGGTAGGAAGTTTGCCCGAACCACGTTAAATCCTTGTGTCCAATTACTGTTATTTTATTGCACAATCTTATTCTCCATTTGCCATTAAATTATTTCGAGAGAGTAACAGGAGTAGAGCGGTAAATAATTGTGCGTTATTCCTAGCACTTCTGAGTTGGAGAAACCTTAACAATCTGGAATTCTTACAGCCAAGAGTACCCTCCTCTTCCTGTCTTTAATTCTCAATTCAAGAGTACCCTCCTCTTGAATTCTTCTGGATCCCAACTTATCCCCAAGGTTTATATAGGCTAGAAGACCTCAGCAAGCACCTTGCCTAGTGTTTTATTACAGGAGGATGAAAAAGTTATAGCGATCTTATACTTTGTTTTTGTTGGTCCCTATGCATACACTCATTGAGTCAGAGGGGGGTGAATGACTCACTTAAACACTTGTAAAATTTTTTTGTGATAATTAGTAGCTTCGCTGAGTGAAGTCAGTTGCTTGAGTGAATTCAAGGGAAAAACTGCAAAGTAAAGAACACTGAGATTTTTATACTGGTTCGGCAACCTGTCCTTACATCCAATCCCGATAGAGTGTCTTGGCTTTAATCCACTAATCTCAACTCCTTTACCCTAGGCGGGGAAGCCTTTAACAAATTCCCCAGTTATAGAAAGTACCCTCCAAACTGCAATCGCTCACCCGCTGAGTAGAATACCTTCTTCTATCAGCAACTCAATTTAGAGTCTAAACAAGAGCTGGATTCAACTTATAGAAATGTTGATCCAGTTACAATAATCAGATATTACAAGTTTATAATCTATTCTATTCTCTGTTGTTCTAAAGCAGATTCTCACTGAGTAGTGCTTTCTTGCTTTAACTTCATTAAAGCTTGTATTTTGGCAGAGATTTAACTTCTGAGAAATTTAGGTGTAATCATCAAGTTCTAACGCTTGCCTTCTTTCTCCTTTTATAGATGTTGGAAACAATGATCCGGAACAACAAATAATCCGGATCAGGTTTGAAGTAAACAAAACACCTAAGTATAAAAAGACCTAAGTTATTGCATCAGGACATATATCCAAGACAAGTGAAGACAAATTACCTAAGCATATAAGGAAGCATCCGGTTAAAGTTTGAAAGAAAACAAACTTTGAACCTCCCAAAACAGCATCCGGAAGAACTGATTGCAAAAGCATCCGGAGCAAGGCAAGACATCCGAAAGACTTTAATATCTAAGTCAAAGGGAATGATTAAAAATTCCATTCCCTCCATTCTTTTGGTCTATCAAGTCAAAGATCCTTTTCCCACAAGCAAGACAAAAGAAGACGGCTAGCAATTTTTAGTAAAGTACAGAAGGATTGACAGCGGACAGGAAAAAGGTAACAACTTTTTTCACCTAGACCAATAAGAAGGCGTGCGGACCTCACATCAAAGAGCCACTAGCATAAAAGTTGGCAAGATACTAAAAATAAGAAAACGATCACTGATAAACTTTTCAGCCTCAATCCCAAGGATTCAAACGGGCCAAAATCTCTATCTAACGGATTGATCAACGGCTCCGGAAGTGCCACATATTACCTGATCAACGGTGAAGATTAAATACAAGTTTAACAACCCACAACAGCTACATTTATGATGGAAGCCTATAAAAGGGAAGCTTCTTAAGTTGAGAAGGTGTTGGTTGATTTGAGGAAGGAATTAACAAGAGAATTCGGTAAAGCAATCAGAAAACACATCCCTCCAAGAATCAAATATTTCCAAATCTATTGTAAGGATTCTCAAGTGAAATTATAAACTTGAGGAAATCTAAAACCATAACCTTTGAAAAAACCAAAGTGTAAAGATCTCTAACTTGGGTGAGTTGTGAGATTGGGATATAGCTTGAAGTAGGTGCTTTGAGTGGGATCTCCCTGTAGGACTCATCTTAGGTTTGGGTAGAAATCTAAGTGGTATATCCTACTAAAGACTAAAGGACTCAGCTAGGAATTGGGATTTCTAGTGGTATATCCTACATCCGGAAGGGGTTACCATCCGGAGACAAACTGTAAGGCTTGATTCCTGCCAGTTGGAAAGGAATCCACTAGTAGAAAAGCTCGGAGGAAGGAAACTCCGGGAACTGGAGTAGGCGGGGCCGAACCAGGATAAAATACTTGTGTTTGATTTTCTTACTCTTTACTTACTTGCATAATTATTTATATATATTTGCATCATCTGAATCCATCACCCATATCATAATCAAACACGCTACACTAAAGACTTTTTAAAGTCTTCTTATTCCACGAAAAAGGGTCATTCACCCCCCTCTGGCCAAACTTAGACCCTCAAAGGGACCAATAAATGGTATTAGAGATACTGCTCAAACTAGAGATCTAACAATCTCAAGCTAAAGGTCCATATATTTTGATTCAAGAATCAAAATGAGTTTTCAAAACTCACAGCTCCTTCCAGAGGTTCTGTCTATTACCCGTCCTCCACTCTTCACCAGTGAACACTACACGTTCTGGGAAAACTGGATGAAGAATTTCATTCAAGCACAAAGCATGATAGGATGGTTGGTCATCAAAGATGGACCATATAAGCCTACTCACGAAGTAGAGGGTCTTACAACCCGAAAGCCCTCAAGAATATGGGATGAGAATGATTTTAAAAAATTGTGTGAAAATGAAAATGCTATTAACATGCTTCATGATGCTCTTAGTGCAACAGAATTTAATAGAATATCCGGATGCGAGATAGCACAAGAAATATGGCAGAAGTTAGAAGTGACCTATAAAGGAATAAGAAAGGTCAAGCAGGCCAAGATCGATCTACTACAACAAAAGCTTGAATCCTTCAAGATGGAGCCTAAAGAATCCATCAGCAGCATGTACACTAGATACACCAATCTAGTAAATGAATTGAATAGGCTAGGGAAGGAAATTTCAAAAGTAGACATGGTCAAGAAAGTACTTCGGAGTCTCACCAAGGAATAGGACAACAAGAAGACTGCCATTGAGGAAGCTCATGACTTAAACTTCTATAGTTATAATGAGCTCATTGGTAATCTCTTAACTCAAAACCTATCCCTGGAAAGATATAGCCAATAAGAGAAGAAGCCTGAAGAGAAAAAGAAAGCCATTGCACTTAAGGCAGACTCTACCAGATCAGCCTCGTTCGGATCAGAAAAGCAGCCAAAAGAATCAAAGTATAGTGAAGAAGATATGGCTATGTTAGCCAAGTACTTTAAAAAATTTCTGAAGAAAAAGGACAAAAGGAGATCTAGAAGATTCGAATCAAGAAGGACTAAGGAAGCCACATCGAGAAGGGATAGGCCAAGAAAGGCTCCGAAAGAAAAGAAGGATCCAGAAAAGGATGCTGCCTACTTTGAATGCGGGGAAAAGGGGCACTTAAGAACCAAATGCCCCAAGCTGAGAAAGGAAAAGAAATATAAGAAGAAAGCTTTGGTGACCACATGGCACTAATAGATCTGGAAGCAGAGCAATCCGGAAGAAAATCATCTAAGTAAGACACTAAGCAAATTGGGGACTCAGAATCAGAAATAGCAAATACTAAGGTAAATTCTTATCTAATTCTATTTCTAACATTGATCTTGCTAGAGCTTTAAAGGTGGTGATTCACAACATAAGAAAGAACACCAAAGCCATAAAATCCATACAACAACAAATTCTGGAAATGGCTGAGGATGCTGAAGCAATGTCATAAGACATCAACTTGATGAGAGCCACAAAGCATATGGATGTGGTGGAAGAAAACTTCCTGAAAAGTAAAGTTCAGATCTTAAGTGCTAACTTGACAGGGTTAGATAGGGAGCTAACTCTGATGAAGGAAGCATCCGGAAGAAAATTAGGTCCTTCACAACCAAGAAGGAATACAAGGCAAGCTACATCAAGAAATCAACATAAAGTTGCCAAGAAAAATCCAGAGTCTTTTAACCAAAAGGAGAAGGAGGTTAGCAGGCAACCTCAAGCCCAACGATACACTACTGCACAGAAAGGAAAGACTAAGGCAGTTTACAATCAGCAACCTGCCAAATAAAGAAGGAATTATGCAGTAGAAGTTGTACCCCCAACCAGCTTTTGGGTACACATCAGATCGAAAACTAGTGTACGAGAAGCTGGATATAGAGGGAACTATGGGAAGGATGATCTTGAGAAGATCAAGAAGAAGCAAGAGCAGAACAGACCCATTTTAGGGTGCATGTTTTATGGGAAAAACAACCATGTTACTAAATTATATAGATTAAAAAATGGTTATTATGATATTTATCCTTGGCCTGAAATGGCTGATAACCCGGGAGGACCCAAATCTGATTAGGTACCCAAACCCACTTGATCTATTTTGCAGGTATGCCTTATATCCATAGAAGATCAACACACATGGTACATTGATAGTGGATGTTCAAGGCACATGACAGGTGATGGAAAGGCCTTCATCACTCTAATCCGGAAGAGAGGAGGCAAAGTAAACTTTTGAGACAATCAAAAGGGTCAAATCATTGGGCATGGAACCATTGGATCTGAAATAAAAATAGAAGATGTCTCTCTAATTGATGGACTGAAGCTCAACTTACTCAGCGTAGCACAACTCTGTGGAAAAGGAAGAAGAGTCACCTTTGACTCCAGAGGATGCTCAATCTATGATAGTAAGTCTAATCAGCTCATTCTTTATGCACCTAGAGTAAATGATGTTTACTATGTTAACATTAAAAGGGATAAAAAGAATATATGCTTGGTGTCTAAAGAAGAATCATGGCTATAGCACCGAAGGTTGGGACATGTTAGCATGAACCTCCTGTCCAAACTAGCCAAAAAGGAATTGGTAGTGGGTTTGCCTAAGGTTGCTTTTAAAAAGGATCATCTATGTACTGCATATCAATTAGGTAAACAACATAAGAAAAGTTTCCCTTCCATCTCCTACATCCCTTCCAAAAGGGTACTTGAGCTCTTATATATTGATCTCTTTGGTCCAATCAAACCATTGAGTTTAGGTAGAAGAGAATACACTATGGTTATTGTGGATGATTATTCTCGCTATACCTGGGTTCTCTTGATAACAAGCAAAGATGAAGCCTTTGACCAATTCTCAAAAACATTCATCTGGATAGAAGTAGAACAAGGAATAAGCATTGCACGCATCCAGAGTGATAATGGTGGTGAGTTAAAAAACAAGCACTTTGCTGAATTTTGTGACTCCAAGGGCATTGAACATAACTTCTCTGCCCCTCATACTCCTCAATAGAATGGAGTTGTTGAGAGAAAAAATAGGACCATAGTTGAAATTACTAGAACAATGCTCAGTGAAAATTGTTTACCAAAATATTTCTGGGGTCAGGCCGTAAACACAACATGCTATATTTTGAACAGAGCTCTCATTAGAAAAATCTTAGAAAAGACCCCCTATGAAATCTGGAAGGGAAGAAACCCAAAATTGGGTATTTCAAAGCATTTGGATGTAAGTGCTACATCCTAAATGATATAGAGCAACTAGGAAAATTTGATCCTAAACCTGATGAAGCGATTTTCCATGGCTACTCAATACATAGTAAATCCTATAGAGTATATAACAAAAGAACTCAAATTGTGGTAGAGTCTATACATGTAGGTTTCAATGAGACTAACCATGCATGCAAAAGAAGTTCCACTCTAGAAGACCTAATTTCGGAAGCTGAAAACTTTGGAAAAGAGAAGGAAGCCAAGATTCCTGATTCTTTCCAAATCAAGAAGTATAAAGAAGAAGATGAAGGAATATCTTTTGATCCAGAAGTACCATGAGTTGATCTCAATCCACATGAGATAAACTTCAATGATGGTCAAGAAGAAGAGGCTGAGTTTGAAGTGGAATAAGTTTCGATCCAACATGAAGATCTACCCAGGGAAGTCCAGATCCGCAGAGATCATCCAATCGAAGCAATTTTGGATAATGTCCAAAATTCAGTCAGAACTAGAGGATAACTCAAAAAGATGATGAGCCATGTGGCCTTTATCTCTCTTATTGAGCCAAAGAAATTTCAAGATGCTGAAGGAGATGAAAGCTGGATAATGGCTATACAAGAAGAGCTAGATCAGTTCACCACGAATGATGTGTGGGATCTAGTAGCACCTCCAACAGGAAAGTCAATCATTGGTACCAAATGGGTATTTCGGAACAAGTTGGATGAATCCGGAGTAGTGGTGAGAAATAAGGCAAGGTTAGTTGCATAAGGCTACAATCATCAAGAAGGGATTGACTTTCAAGAAACATTTTCCCTGTAGCAAGATTGGAGGCAATCCAGATTCTATGTGCTTTTGCATCATTCATGGGATTCACATTATTCCAAATGGATGTCAAAAGTGTATTCCTTAATGGAGTTATCTAGGAAGAAGTATATGTGAAGCATCCACCTGGTTTTAAAGACCCAAAGCATCTAGATCATGTATACAAGCTGAAGAAAGCTTTTTATGGATAAAGCAAGCACCTAGAGCTTGGTATGAGAGACTCACTACTTTTCGCATATCCAATGGATATTATCCGGGATAAAGTAGATACAACACTTTTCATCAAGAAAAAGAAGGATGATATCATTCTAGTCCAAATTTATATGGATGATATTATCTTTGGTGCAATAGATGAAAAGATGTGTGAAGAATTCAGCTCTCAAATGCAGAATGAGTTTGAGATGTCCATGATGGGAGAACTTAATGTCTTACTTAGGTTGACGATTAAGCAGAGCCTGGATGGAATCTTCATCAATCAATCCAAGTACACCAAGGAGATTCTTGAGAAGTTTGAAATGGATAAGAGGAAGCCAATATTCACTCCAATGGGTTCCAAGGATTGTGAATGAGAAGAGGTTGATGAGAAGCTATACAGAGGAATAATTGGATCACTTCTATACTTGACAACTAGCAGACCTGACATACACTGTGCATTTTTGCTACTGTGCAAGATATCAAGCCAATCCTAAGGATTCACATTTAAAGGCAGAAAAGAGAATCCTTAGATATCTTCTAGGAACCACCGAAGTTGGATTATGGTATCCTAGTAATGGAGATTTCACACTCTAAGGCTTCACTGATGCAAATTATGGCAGAGATACTCTTGAGAGGAAGAGTACATCCGAAGGTTGCCACTTCCTTGGGGATTGCTTAGTATCATGGTACAGCAAGAAGCAAACTTCATTTGGCTTATCAACCACAGAAGCAGAATATATGGCAGCTGGAACTTGTATGGCTCAACTCCTTTGGATCAAGCAATAACTAGAAGATTATAGAGTTCAATCTGGATGTGTGGATGTAATGTGTCATAACAAAAGTGCCATTGGTGTGTCAAAGAATCTAGTACTCCACAGCAGGATGAAACATGTCAACATAAGGCATCATTTCATCCGGGATCATGTAATGAAAAAGGATATTGCATTGGCGTACATTCCAACCAATGAATAAAGAGCAGATATCTTTACTAAGCCATTAAGTAAAGATCAATTTGGTAAGCTAAGGGAGTCAATTGGAATGTCAAATCCAATTTGAAGAAAATTCGAAAGATAGTACAAAGTTAACTTGGATTTTTGGCAAAACAAAGAATCCGGAAGAGAATAAGAAACGAAGTTGCTCTGGTTCGGAGGGAACATTGCCATATCAGCAGACAAGAAAAGACACAAGGCAGTAAAAGCGTTAAAAAGTAACTGTTCCTTTTTGAATTTCAAAAGTCTAGTGGGAGTTACACGCGTGGTAAATTCAACAACTGTTTTTAAAAAATAAACCGTTCCCATTCTCGGGTTAAACGAAATTTACCTCTCTCCTAAAATCTAACCTGCCATTTCATCAATCCAGCCAAAGTTAATAGCATTCGGATTACCAAAATACCCTCACTTTGGAAATCTTATAAACCCCCCCAAAAAAAATCCCTATCTTCTTTATGCGAGCAACAATTGTCTACTATTACTCTGCAATTTTCAAAACTCAAACCCTAATCCTTTCGAATATTCTAAAATGGCTGCCATCATGACAAGCGAAGGAATTAAAATACTTCCTTAAAAGAACCTCGTTGAAGAATCTGCTCTCAACAAAAAGGACTTTACACCCATCAACTTTAAGCCCTCAAACTTAGTAGTTCCCACGGACTATCTAGGAGATAACTTCTTATTCAAAACCGATCCTTACTCCAAGCTCATTAAGGATCAGTACTAATGTGACTTTCTCAAAATCAAATGCCAAACCTATCTATACCTAGTGCGCAAATTCTATGATAACCTGCAAGCTCACGCTTTCCACGAATCTTTGAGAACTCAGGTTTAGGGAAAGGTGATCACCATTACGCTAGAATTTTTTGGAAAATTCTTGAATATAAAGAATGACGGGGGTACAACTGAGAGTTGAAGGGGATGAACAACAAGGGAAGTATGAACCCAAGATGTGGATGCATCCAAACTACTTTGGGGACAAATTCTCCACATACTTCCCTAAAGTGCTAAGACTTCTTCAGCATGCACTCTTAAAGCTAGTTTTGATCCAGAAGGGCTCTCTCACCACAGTATCCTCCTTCCAGTATTGTGTTCTATAGCACTAGGTAGAGAGCATAGTTATAAACATGCCAGTGCTAATTATCCATTTCCTCCGACAACATAGAAACTCTCATGGTGCACTGATCATTAGAATTCTGGTAGCAAATGAAGTAAATGTCTCAAGATTCTAAGCTGTAAATGGAAAGGAAATCCTGGAGAAAAACTTTAAAAAGCTGAGCTCCGAAGAGATCTGGAATGAGGAAAAGGCAAAGAAACTCAGGGATGAAAAGAAGACAAGGTCCAGGAAGGCTGTGGATCCGGCTAAAGAGGCTCTGTTTCCTAAGAAGGCAAGAACCACCAAACCAAAGGCACAAAAGCAACCTGCCTTGGTTCCGGTGGAGGAAGTTTATAAGGATGTGCAAACCCTCACTCAATTGTTGAGAAATAGCCCAGATAAGTCTAAGCCAAGGGGGAGATTGATCAAGGCAGTAGATAAGAAAAGGAAATCTGATAAAATCCCAACTGTGGTAGTAGATGAAGAGGAGACTGAGGATAAAGCTCCTATACCTAAAAAGTAATTTACTCAAAAGTGGTGTACTTTTGATGAGGCTATGAAAGCTTAGAATGGTAAGAAAAAAAAGCCTGCGGGTATTGTGATTGAAGAGGAAGAAAGGAAGAAGGCTGAGGAAGAGAAATTGGCTAAGGCCAAAATGACAAAAGGGAAAAACATGCCCGGATCCAATGAGGAAGTTCATCTGGATGACCTTCAGTATGATATAATGAAGGAGGCCATGAAGGATAATGACCGAATCAACAAGCAAACAATAGAAGGACCCGGAGGCTCTTCTAGTACTCTACCAATTCTTGTTGATCCAGTGGACATGGCCACTCTAGACCAGGATCCGAAAGCTGACAATTTTCCATTCATGCCTAGATCCGGACCACTTCTAAAAAAATCTTCTTAATCCAGAAGCTGAGACCTCAAATGAAGTAAGTCCTCTAAAGGCAATTTAGAGAGAGCATTGAGGACACTACCAATGCGCCTGAGGAAGCAATTAAAAGTCCTGAAAAGGCATTTATAGGGATGACAGAGGACATTTCCAGTCATCCAGGGGTTGTAGAGGTTAATAAAGAAAGAAGAGAGGAAGCAACTACTCAGGATCAATCATAAATCAATGAGGTAATTCCTGACTCTGTGTCATTTAATGTTAATGCTGACCCCTCTACTGCTGCTGTTGACAAGCAGATAAAGTTGAGGATAACTTAGATACACAAACTCTAAGTGTATCTGAGGAATAGGAGTCCAACCCCGGAAGACACAATTTCGGAGGAGGGACAAAGTTTGGGTTCCCAAGGGCACACTCCTAGGGTGGTATCAAGGCACGAGGGTAGTCCGGGGGGACGAATGGAAGAAAAGAAAGGGGAGGAAGAAGAATCCTCTGAAGTAGAATCCTCTAAATCCGATCAGACCCGAAGCACCTTCGGATCAGAAACTTCCCTTGTGGGCCCAATCAGAATCCCAACCTCAAGTGTCAATCAAACGAGTGCTAAAAAGATCACAACCGCCCTAAAAATCCTACAATAGGCTACACATGAGGTTCAAGAGGAGAGTTGCAAGGTACTGATTGAACAATTCTCGCCTCCAGACTTGAAAGATCAAATTGGGGAGTTAAAGGGATCTGTGTAGAGAATAGAGCAAAAAGTGGAGGACTTCCCAACTGCACATCTAGTAGCAGAGGTCTCCCTTGCTATTGCCAGCACTAACTATTCTATAGATCAGGCAAATACTGTATCCACAAATAACTGCGCTACACTTTTGAACAAAATCACTTCTTCTTCCACTAATCTGTCCACTAAGCTTAAGGAGCATATAGACTCCAAGTTTGAAAGCTTGACAAAATTCATCACTGAAAAAGAAGAAAAAGCTGTTATCCCTACTCTAAATGAATGACAAAAGGCAATCTTGAATAAGCTTACCCAGTTCATGGAGGAAGATCTACCAAAGCTGCTTGCCAAACAAATAGCCAACATTGGAGAAAAACTTGTCGGACAATTCAATGGCCAGGATGCAGTCATTGAAAGAATAAAGGGTGATATTCACAAGGACCTGATAACAGTTAACTCCAGCATCCACAATATCCGTAGGGATCTAGGTAAAGACCTTGAAAAATTACAATCCGGACTGTCAAATTTATCTATCTCCAGATCCTCCTCCTCTCCATCTATCCCGAAAAGCCAATTACTTCCAATCTTCCAAGACCTTATCTAGAACACTGAGGACACAGAATTATTTGGGCATAAGGGCATAACCACTCTCTTCAAGGCACTCTTTCCTCATTTTGATGAGAAGGATAAGGACTATGTCCTCAAGATGCATCCCTATATCATAGGTTCTTACACCCAACTTCAGAACCTCTTCCGCCCTCTACATCTATCTCCGGTCATTGTGAACCACATCTTGGAGCAGAGAAGGCAAGGAAACTTGGACTACTCAATCTATTCCTAGGCTTGGCAAGAAAAATGGGACTGGAAAACCTATATGGTAACTAACCCCCAAGCTGGAAACAAAAAGGGCGAGAAAATTATAAAGAGGGAGAAAGGCAAAGAAAAGGAAGGCAAAGAAAAAGAAAAGGAAGGAGGAGCATCTGGTGCATATGGAAGAAATTAGACTAGCTATATTTTGTAAACAATTGTAATAGCTAGATTCACTTATATATTTCTGTATCTTGCAATCCAAAAGCTTCATTGATGTTTGTGCTATTGTTAATAGCAGAAGTATATAAAGTGAAAATCTAATTCTTTTAAAAAATTTCCTCTAAAGTACAATCTGCTATTGTACTACAAAAATATTAGAAGCTAGAATTGAAAACTGTTGGGGGAGTTAAGGGATGCTAGAATTATGGGGGAGCAAAAATTGTAAATGACTAAGTATCAAGAATCATACTTAGCTCATAAGAATCCCTTTCCTTAGATGGCTTAGGTTTTTATTTCTATTAAATGGGGGAGATTGTTGGAAACAATGATCCGGAACAACAAATAATCTGGATCAGGTTTGAAGTAAACAAAACAACTAAGTATAAAAAGACCTAAGTCATTACATCCGAACATATATCCAAGACAAGTGAAGACAAATTACTGAAGCATATAAGGAAGTATCCGGTTAAAGTTTAGAAAGGAAACAAATTTGAACCGCCCAAAATAGCATCCAGAAGAACAGAATGCAGAAGCATCAGAAACAAGACAGATCCAGTGATATTAAGTCTAAAGACACCTGGAAGACTTTAATATCTAAGACAAAGGGAATGATTCAAAATTCCATTCCCTCCATTCTTTTGGTATATCAATTCAAAGATCCTTTTCCCATAAGCAAGATAAAAGAAGACAGCTAGCACTTTTCAGAAAAGGACAGAAGGACTGACAGCGGACAGGAAAAAGGTAATAACCTTTTTCACCTAGACCAACAAGAAGGCGTGTGGAGCTCACATTAAAAAGCCATTGGCATAAAAGTTGGCAAGATACTAAAATACAAGAAAACAATCACTAACAAACTTTTCAGCGTCAATCCCAAGGATTCAAATGGGTCAAAATCTCTATCTAATGGATTGATCAATGGTTCCGAAAGTGCCATATATTACCTGATGAACGGTGAAGATTAAATACAAGTTCAACAACCTACAACGGCTACATTTATAATGAAAGCCTATTAAAGGGAAGCTTCACAAGTAGAGAAGGTGCTGGTTGATTTGAGAAAGCAATTAACAAGAGAATTCGCTAAATCAATCAGAAAACACATCCCTTCAAGAATCAAATATTTCCAAATATATTGTAAGGATTCCCAAGTGAAATAATAAACTTTAGGAAGTCCAAAACCAAAACCTTTGAGAAAACTAAAGTGTAAAGATCTCCAACTTGGGTGAGTTATGAAATTGGGATACAGCTTAAAGTAGGTGCTTTGAGTGGGATCTCCCTGTAGGATTCATCTTAGGTTTAGGTAGAAATCTAAGTTGTATATCCTACTAAAGACCAAAGGACTCAGCTAAGAATTAGGATTTCTAGTGGTATATCCTACATCCGGAAAGGGTTACCATCCGGAGACGAACTGTAAGGCTTGATTCAGTCTAGTTGGAAGGGAATCCACTAGTGGAAAAGCTCGGAGGAAGGAAACTCCGGGGACTGGAGTAGGCAGGGCCGAACCAGGATAAAATACTTGTGTTTGATTTTCTTACTCTTTATTTACTCGAATAATTATTTATATATATTTGCATCATCTGGATCCATCACCCGGGTCATAATCCAACACGCAACACTAAAGACTTTTTAAAGTCTGCTTATTCCGCAAAAAAGGGTCATTCACCCCCTTCTGACCAAACTTAGACCCTCACAGGGACCAATAATAGATGGATTGAGAAAGTGACTGTTGAACTTACTTTGGCATCTTCTGAAATAGACAGCTTAACTGTCCACCCATTGCTTCTTCAAATCAATCCGTTAAGAGATAGAAATGCACTATTGTGAGATAGAAAATCAATCTGTTAGATTGAGATTCGAGCTTCAATTTGAATCCTTTATCGTTTGATGCCAGTCTTTTATTTGAGAGAACTTGGGCTCACTTGCCACATGTCTTCTTCCCATTCCCTCTAGTATTTTGACATGTTACAGAGTGCACGATACTGAGTTGTTGATCTGCAGAATTGCCCAAATTGGCGAATGACTTTTTGCAGCTTGAATATGGAAGACTTTATCTTTTTCTTCATTATTCTGAGTCTTTTCAAGGCATTATTTCTTTTTGTCTTTATCTCATTAATGTCCTATAAAAAGCAACACTAAAAGCAGAGATCCCTTTTTACCTTAAATGGTAAAGTCGGCAGCTTTGACAGACTTAAAGTAACTCAGCAAAATAATATATTGTAAAGCACACAACTAAAATAAAATCTAAATATCAAGCACTGAGTGAATATTGCTTAGTCAGCGACTAATGTAGATACTCAGCCTAGACACTCATAGTTAAACGAAATAGCTAGGTCAGCGGAGACTCAAAATTCTACCCTCGAATTTACTAACTCCTCAAACAACCATAGACTATTTATTTTAACATCATTATTGATTTAATTAACTTAAACTGAACTTAATTGTTATGATCAAAACTCAAGCGCTACTGAGTCAGTCCACTGAGTTAGTCAAACTCGTCCTTAGTTCAACAATCTCCCCCATTTTAATCAATGGCAATTAACTTGAGTGAGAATTAACTCAATAAGATATCTAGATCAGAGTTACCTTATACTTATGCTTGATATGTCTTTTATTCAACATCTTCAATTCGCTCAGAGTGAATGCTAACTCCCCTATAATCCTTGACTTATGTGAGTTCAGCATTCCTTAACACTTCTCTTATATTTCTGCAAAAAGATCAACACATATATATTCAGCAGAAAATATAAGAAGTTAAGAAGATCTTAACTTAGAATAGAATAAGTAATCTTTCATTAAAAAATAACTTGAGTACAAACAATGATGAGTTACTCTATACTAAGTTTTACAATGAGCTCTAAAGATTACAAATTTCTATTCTATTCTATTTTGACATAGGTGGTCCTCCAAGATTAGCTCTTCTTTCCTCATAGACCTGCTAATACCATATTGATTTCTTCTCTTTGGGCTGGGCTATTTCCTTATCTTTCCTTTTCCTTGTCTCATAATATTCTCTCTGAATGCGCTCCAGATCCTTGGATAAATTATATGAAAATTCGGCAACCCTCTGATCTCATTCTCTTTCCTCTTGCTCACGCTTCTCGCGATCTTTCTCCCCCATTGCCATTGTATCCAAAATGACTTGGGCATGATGATCAAACAAGGTTAAAGATTTCTCAAATGTCTCGAGCTGACCATAAACATTGGTTGAAAAAGTATGCACCAACAGATCATAGATTTCTTATGATATAGCTTCTTGTTCTCTAAGAAAGGCGAATAAGCCTACTAAAGCGCGAAATTGAGATAGATTGACCTGGTACTTAGTGCTTAGTCCTTCCTTGGAAATCTGGGTGAGACTATCCAGAGCATTTGCTTGATTGTTTTCTCTGAGTATGCGCTCTAACATGGGAGCGCTCCTGATGTGAGTAGTCGCTTCTTCATGAATTTGGTCAATTTCCTGACCATCATTGATGATGTCTAAGTGAAACTTTTTTATTTGATCCCGGATGTGACCAAGTTTCTGATGATGCATTGGTTCTTGTTTAGCATCTGCCATAATAATGTCACTATTTAGAGCATCTGAGATATTGAGCCTCTTCAAGGCTTTAAGCACTTCTCACTCTGAGTCCTTGACTCCTTTCAGCATTTCTTCCTTGGTAACCCTCAGCTCAGTATGTATACCCTGGTGTGGAGTAACAACTATTATTAGTGCATTGATAGCATTAAAAACTGCATCCAAGCGAGTTATGTTTTCTCCATTCTTCTGGCTCAAAATGTTGTAGCCATCAAGAACTATCTATATAGCTTCTGGTAGGGGATTGAATTTGCCAATCAAGGAGTTTCTAAATTCCCTCTCATTATTCAGCATATTTCAGTTACTCTCAAAGATCTTCTCCATCTTCTTCTTGAGTTCTGTAACTTCCATCTTCAAATAGTCAGCCTTCCTACTTGCAATAGATAACAAAGGAAATATATGGGACACAATTGCTTTGACTAAGGAAAAACTGAGTAGGGACTGATCTAAAGTGGGCTTTCATCTCCTCAATAGCTTCAACAAAACCTTGTACTAGCTCCACAACCTTTGCAATTCTCCCCAGGAAATCCTCAGACAGTAAAGATTTTCCTATCTCAACATCTATTTTAGCATCTGTCCTAAGTCTTGGAAATCTCGCTCTACTCATCCTCCTTATATCTCCTAGCAACTCTGCTTGAGGGTTAAATTGGGGTTATGGTTGTGGTTGTTGAGTTGGTTATTGTTGTTGTTACTTTGGAATCTCTTCAATAATTTGCAGACCTTTTATGACTGGTCCTTCTAAGAGTGATGGTTCATGTACTGGAGATCCAATTGGTGAAAGATATGGGATGGTGGTTGTTTGGTCAGAGTGTGAGTTGTTGGTTTGGTCAGTGGTGGATGTGGATGGTGTTTGGATTTCTAGCAAAGGCATGGCTGAAATGGGTGTAGGTGAGAGTGGTGTTTTAGGGTTAGGGTTTTAGACAAATATTGGCTCATGGTTCTCCTCCTTCTATTCAACACCTTCAACAATGGACTCACTAACCTAAGTTTGAGATACCTCAGTCAACTAAGCTCCCTGCTCAACTATAGATTCTTCCTTTGTATCCTCCAAATCATCTTCATCTTCATCTATCACTACCTTCATCCTCTTTAATAGACCTCTTTTCCTTTCCTTCCTAGCTTCTTTAGCTTCTTCAGCAGTCAAAGTGACCTGCTGGTCAGAGTTAAGCACCTCAAAGTCAATAACATCAACCTCCTCTGCATCATCATCTTCCTACTCTTCATGATCTTCAATTCCTTCTAGAGCACCAATCACTTCCTCCATAACTTCTGTAATTTCCTTCTCAGCTAAGCCGGCTACTGCAGATTGTAGAATTTTCTCAGTGTTAGCCTTACCTCTAGCTGCTGCTTCCTCAGCCTTCTTTCTTATCTCAGCCTCAATCTCTTCTTGCCTTTTCCTAATTCTCTCTTCCTTAGCGACCTTTACTCTCTCAGCTTCCTTCAGATCTTGGACTATCCCAGTCCCTTTCTTCACCATTAACTTCTTGTTGGGTTGACCTACTTGAGGTATAGGAACTGATATAGCTTTCTTACCTTTAGTAGTCACCTCATCTAGCTGAGCTTCAGCAACCTTCCTCTTCTTTTCCCTTTTCAAGGGCATCTCTTCTCTTAACTCCTCTTCAGCCTGCTTCTCCTCCTCAATCTCCTTAGGAGTCAGCTCATGAGGCTTTTCTTCCTTAGTTCCTTTTGTGGATCTTGTCTTCTTAGGGACAGGAACTGTAGGAACTAAGCTTGCTGAGCTCCCTTTCTTTTCCTTCTTGGAGTCTCTCCTAACCTCCTTCTTCACAGCTTTCTTTTCAGTTATGTCCTCTCCTCTTTATGCTCTGAGCTTAGTAATCCTCTCAAGCTCGCTAGCCAAAAAGGCATCCAGAGTTAAATCTTCCTCGTTGGGCTGAATAGACTTCATCTCTATTATAGCCTTTGGATCTTGTACTCTAACTTCTCCTCTTTTCAGCTTTATATACTTGGTGTTGGCAGGTTTCTCATTACATCTTAGTCTATAAAAATGGGCATTGTTGAGAACCCGGGACTCAACCACCTTCAGCTGAATATTATTCTTTGCTGCCCATCCTTCTAACTCAAGCTCATAAGCCCTACAAATTTCCATCACTAGTTGACCATACACCATATGCTTGGTGACCTTCGAAAATTTGTGTAGTATAGCCAACGGCCAGTTAATGCTCATGCCATGGGTCAGAGCATAGACGAATACCCTTTCAAACTTTGAGCAACTCCCTATAGAGCCTGTCTTGGGCAGAAGAACCTTAGTAATAAGCTCATGTGTTTGCTTTCCTTCCTTGGTGAACATTGAGGCTATGAGTTCACCAGCCTTGTGATCTTCAGGAACCTTATAGTCAATAGGGATAACAACATGATCTTCATCCTTGATGACTCACAATCTGAGCCCTCTCTCACGCATCCCTAGCAGACCTGCTATCAATTTAGGAGTAACATAGACTTTTCTTCCCATCATGGTAACAATAAAGAGATCTTTCAGTCCTTCCACTAGGTGGATTCCATGAAAAAATCTCAGAAGTACTTCCTCATAGCAGCCACTAGGAAGTTCAAATAAACCTCTTAGGTGATGCTAGCGTGTCCACTTTCCGAATCTTTCATCATTTAAAAAGCTCAGCATATCTATAGTGGTTGGAGCCTCCACTTTAGTTCCCCCCATAAAACACCATTTAGTAGGGATATACTTCATTCCGGTGGGGATTGATAGATTTTCCCTCTTGTTGATACCAATCGCCACTTTCGCGATATGGTCTTGAGTTGTAACCCAGCAAGTATCCTTCTTATTTCGCATGAACAAAGGCTTTTTAGAACTGGGTTCTGCTGATCTTTCTATTGAACTCGCCATTGAAATTGCTTGAAGAAACTTAGAGAATTTTGGAAATTTTTGAGAGAAATTGATAGAAGAGAATTTTGGTAAAGTAACCTTTCTTCTTCTATAATTCTTCTTAAATAGCCAAAAACTCTTGGTTAATCCCTGCAAGGCTTACGTGTACGACTCACAATCCATGGTCATATATTAAACGGTGAGATTGCACAGGGTATACCATAGGATTAATGAAAGTGAGAAATACGGGATAATTGCTACTGAATATGGATCATTTCACAACTTGCTAACGTTTCTTCCAAGTTTGAATTTGAAAAGAAATCGGTGGTAATTTAATGATGTGTCTAAAATTCAAGGCGCCAAAAAGAAATACTTAACCTAATTCACAGAAGTTCAGAGTGTGCCCTAATTTGGTCAGCTTTAGAATATGTTAGAGTGAAGTGTATTTCTTCAAATTGGATTGGACATTCCGATCAGCTCTCTCAGAGTATTGAATTGATCCTTTTCAATGTGCTTTGTGAATATATCAGCTCACTGTTCTTCAGTAGGAATGTATGTGAGCTTGACTTCTCCTTTTAGCACATGATCTCTTATAAAGTGATGTCTAATATTGACATGCTTCACCCTGCTATGTTGAATTGGATTCTTGGATAGGTCAATTGCACTCTTGTTGTCACACATGACTTAAAGACACTTAGGCTTTATACCATAATCTTCCAATTGTTGCTTAATCTATAGCAGTTGTGCTACACAACTTCCTGCAGCCATGTACTCAGCCTCAGCTATACTTAGAGCCACATAAGTCTACTTCTTGCTATAGCATGTTACTAGACAATCACCAAGGAAATGGTAACCTCTTGTGGTGCTTTTCCTTTCAAGTTTTTCTCTTCCATAGTCAGTATATCTGTATCCTCTCAGAGTGAAATCTGTATTACTTGGATACCATAAACCTGCATCAATAGAGAATAGCAAATACCTGAAAATTTTCTTAACAGTAGCTAAGTGAGATTCTCTAGGGTCAGCTTGATATCTTGTACAATAACATACAACATATTGAATGTCAGGCCTACTAGTAGTTAAGTAAATTAGAGAACCAATAATACCTTTGTAGAGCTTACTCTTTATAGGTTTACCTTCCTCATCTTTACTCAGAATAGTATTAGTGGCCATGGGTGTTAACATTGGCTTGGCTTTATCCATGTCAAACTTCTTGAGAACTTCCTTGGCATACTTAGCTTGGCTAATGAAGATTCTATCTTTGCCTTACTTGATTTACAAACCAAGAAAGAAATTAAGCTCTCCCATCATTGACATTTTAAACTCTTTCTTCATCTGCTGGTTGAAATCTTTGCATAGCTTTTCATCAGTTGCTCCAAATATGATATCATCAACATATATTTGGACTAGTAACACATCTTGATGCTTCTTCTTGATAAACAAAGTTGTATCTGCTTTTCCTTTGACATAACCTTTGGTGAGTCAAAAGTTAGTCAATCTCTCATACCAAGCTCTTGGAACCTATTTCAGTAAATATAGAGCCTTCTTTAGCTTGAAGACATGATCTGGATATTTTGGATCTTCAAAGCCTAGGGGCTGTCTGACATAGACTTCTTCTTGAATATAACCATTAAGAAATGCACTCTTAACATCCATTTGAAATAGCTTATAGTTCATATAGGATGCAAAAGCACAGAGAATTCTTATGGCTTCAAGTATTGCTACTGGTGTAAAGGTTTCTCCATAGTCAATGCCTTCTTATTGATCGTAGCCTTGAGTAACTAGTCTAGCCTTATTTCTAACAACATTTCCAGGTTCATCTAACTTATTCTTGAAAACCCATTTAGTGCCAATTATTGACTTGCCTTTGGGATTCTCCACCAAATCCCAAACTTCATTTCTTTTAAATTGGTCTAGCTCTTCTTGCATTTTAATCATCCAATTGTCATCAAACTCAGCATCTTTAAACTTATTTAGTTCAATCAATGAGATAAATATTGAATGGCTCATCATTCTGTTCAGCTGACCTCTAGTCAGCACTGGATTTTGCACACTATCAAGAATCTTCTTAGCTGGGTGATCTCTCCCTACTTTGACTTCTTTTGGTAGATCAGGATCAGCTCGCTGAGCTACTGTCATTGGTTGATCATCTACATCATCACCAAAGTTGATCAATTGGTGCAAGTTAACTTTATAATCTTCTCTTTCTGGTACTGGATCAGGAATAATAATAGTTTTACTGACTAATCCGCTGACCTGTTCCTTTTCTCTTTCATCATCACTAGCTTGTTTACCTACACTATTAGTTTCATCAAAATCCATATGCATGGACTCCTCTAAGATACCAATTCTCTTGACATACACTCTGTATGCCCTACTGTGTGTTGAGTAAACCAGAAAGATTCCTTCATCAACCTTAGGGTCAAATTTAGCCAATTGGTCTTTAGTATTTAATATGAAGCATTTATAACCAAAGGCCTTGAGATGACCAACCTTGGGCTTGTGCCCCTTCCCAAGTTCATAAGGATTTTTGTTCAAAACTGGGCAAATTAAAACCCTGTTTAGAATATAACAAGCTGTGTTAAGAGCCTCTCCCCAGAAATACTTTAGTAGATTATTATCACTCAGCATAGAATGACCCATCTCCGCAGTAGTGTGATTCTTTCTTTCAACAACCTAATTCTACTAAGGTGTATGAGCGACAGAAAAATTATGGTCAATACAAAATTCCTCAAACTTCCTATTTTCGAATTCCGTTCTATGGTCACTGCAGACTCTATTAATTTTAAAGTCTTTTTCATTCATGAACCGGGTAGCCAACCTAGAGAATGATTTAAATGTTTCATCTTTGCTTGCTAGCAAGATAATCCAAGTGAATCTAGTCAGATCATCTACAACCATAAGGGTGTATTTTATTCTACCTAGACTTGTTGGCACAATAGGCCCAAACAAATCCATGTGTAGAAGATCAAGGGAACGAGAAGAAGATATATCAGCTAATGATTTAAAGGTCTTCCTAAATTATTTCCCAAGTTGATATGCTGAGTAGAGTCTATCTTTTTCAAAGGCTATATTGGGTAAACCCTCAACAAGTTCATTTTTGGCTAATTTGGACAGATTGGTCATATTGATATGTCCTAACCTTCTGTGCCATAGCCATGAGTTTTCCTCCTTTGAAACTAATCATATATCATTGGAGCCAGGGGATAAATCAAATATATAAACATTATTAATTCTAGGAGCATAAAGAATAGTTTGGTCAGAATTGCCATCAATGACTGAGCAGCCCGTTGAGTCAAATATCACTTTCCTGCCTTTGTCACACAACTAAGCAAAGCTTAGCAAGTTGAACTTTAGGCCTTTCACCAGAGACACATTATCAATTGAAGGCTTCACTCCTACAGTACCATTGCCAACAATCTTTCCCTTTTTGTTGTCTCCAAAACTGGCACTTCCATTCCTTCTTCGCTCTAGTGTGATGAATTACTTTTCATCACCTATCATATACCTCGAGAATCCACTATCCAAATACCACATTCTTCTATTATTAGTGGATCTCAGGCTCACCTGTAAAACAGTTGAGTTTCTTAGGTACCAATGCATTTTTCTAGCTGGGTCCTCCCTTATTAGTGGTGGTTAACCTTGAATAGTCATACTCATCATAGTAACCATTTTTGTGTCTACACATGACTGTAGCATGTCCTGACTTGCCATAAAAATTACAAGCGACCTTAGGAATTGGCCTGCTCACTTTACTCTTTTGAGAAACCTTCTCAGAGTGGTGAGTGCGGTTACTCTTAGTATTCCTGCTAGGTTGAGGAGGGACCCGCACCTTTTTCAAAGCTATTAATTCAGCAGCTAGCTCATCCAATTTCTTAGTGAGTTTGTTGTTATATCCATTTGGTACTCAGCTTTTTCCATCAGGTATAGGATGTTAAGTGAGGTAGAAGAACTGGCATCTTCTAGATCATCACACCTCCTCTGAAGTACTTTGATGTATTTGGTTGACTTCTTAGTCATATTAATAACATCATTAAGTACTGTGGCAAGCTCATCTAAAGATAAAGGGGGTTCAGAAATTACCTCAGTGTGATTCCCTTTTTCTCTACTCTGGTCAGCTGATTGATTGGCAGCGGAACTAGATGGTTAGTCAGCTGACTCTAAGTTGGGCAGATCATCCTTAGCCATGAGACACACATTGGCAGAATCTTGTGCCTCTTTATCTAAGGATGATGACTCTTGTTCAGAGTCACTCCAGGAAGTAGCAAGGGCTTTCTTACTCTTCTTCTTCTTGAACTTGTCCTTTTTAGCTTTAAGTCAGTTAGACTGAATATGCCCTTTCTCACCACATTCAAAGCATTTAATATCTTTGTTATGCTCTTTGTTAAACTCCTTCCATGGTCTATCATCTTCTCCCTTCTTATACTTGCCTGTCTTTCTGAACTTTTAGAAGTTCTTATCTTTTCCCAAGTACTTTCCGAAATTCTAGGTCGTCAGTGCTATTTCTTATTTTTTGTACTCTGGATATCCTTCCTCAAAGGAATCTTCTTCATCATCAGCTCTCAAAATAACAGCTCTGCTTGAGCTCTCTCTGTCCTTATTTCTGTGCTTCTTGGACTCATCTTCATATTGCTTTAAGGACATATCATGAGTCAACAAGTTTCCAATCAGCTCATCAAACTTATAGGTCTTCAAATC
Organism: Euphorbia pulcherrima; assembly: GCA_947683365.1. Taxonomy (NCBI): domain Eukaryota; kingdom Viridiplantae; phylum Streptophyta; class Magnoliopsida; order Malpighiales; family Euphorbiaceae; genus Euphorbia; species Euphorbia pulcherrima. The sequence continues at coordinate 49,188,131 of CANTUS010000001.1, read as the reverse complement.
ATGAGCTTTTTCAATGGCACTCTTCTTTGCTTCCTATTCTTGAGTCAAGCTTCTAAGGATCTTCATGACAGTCTCTTCTTTTGTGAGGTATTGCCAAGTCTTTTCAGCTCATTGACTATATTCATGAACCTGGTGTTTATGTTGGAAATATCCTTCTTGGGTTTCATGTGGAACCATTCATAATCCCTCATTAGGATATTGATCTTAGACTCTTTCACCTTATTAGTCCCTTCATAAATTACTTCCAACTTCTTCCATATCCCTTTGGCAGTCTCACATCCTGAAACGCGATTGAACTCAGTTACATCAAGAGTGTAATGAAGATAGTTAATAGCAGCTACATTTTCCCTTAGTGTGATCAAGTCCTGATTGTCCCACTCATCAGAGCACTTTTCAACCTTTACTCTATTCTTCACGATGGTAGGAACATATGGCCCTTCAACAATAGCCATCCAAGCGTGCATACTTTGAGACTGGATGAAATTCTTCATCCTGTTCTTCCAATAAGTATAATGCTCTTCATTGAACATAGGAGGTCTGGTGACTGACATGCCTTTAGGTTGAATATAGGGTTGGGCTCTTCTACTGAATTCTCCTCCTTTTTACACCATGGCCTTAGTCTCAAGATTGTTAAATCTTTACAACGAGAACTGCTTTGATACCACTTGGTTATCCTTATGTGTACACTCACTGAGTCAGAGGGGGCGGTGAATGACTCACTCAAAAACTTGTGAAAGTTTTTTTACGATAATTAGTAGCTTCGCTGAGTGAGGTTAGTTAGTTGAGTAAATTCAAGGGAAAAACTGCAAAGTAAAGAACAATGAGATTTTTATACTAGTTTGGCAACCTGTGCTTACATCCAGTCCCAAGAAAGTCTCTCGGCTTTAATCCACTAATCTCAACTCCTTTACCCTAGGCGGGGAAGCCTTTAACAAATTCCCTAATTATAGAAAGTACCCTCCAATATGCAATCACTCACCCGCTAAGTAGAATACCCTCTTGTATCAGCAACTCAATTTAGCATCTAAACAAGAGGTGGATTCAACTTATAGAAACATTGATCTAGTTACAATAATCAGATATTACAAGTTTATGATCTATTCTATTCTCTCTTGTTCTAAAGCAAATTCTTGCTGAGTAGTTCTTTCTTGCTTGAACTTCTTTAAAGCTTGTATTTTGGCAGAGATTTAGCTTCTAAGAAATTCAGGTGTAATCACCAAGTTCTAATGCTTGCCTTCTTGCTCCTTTTATAAATGGATTGAGAAAGTAGCTGTTGAACTTACTTTGGCATCTTCTGAAACTGACAGCTCATCTTTTCACCCGTTGCTTCTTCAAATCAATCTGTTAAGAGATAGAATTGCACCATTGTGAGATAGAAAATCAATTCGTTAGATTGAGATTCAAGCTTCAATTTGAATCCTTTGTCGTTTGATGCCAGTCTTTCGTTAGAGAGAACTCACGCTGACTTGCCACATGTCTTTTCCCATTCCCTCTAGTATTATGACATGTTGTAGAGCGCGCGATACTAAGTTGTTGATCTTCAGAATTTCCCAAATTGGCAAATGACTTTTTACAGCTTGAATATGGAAGACTTTGTCTTTTTCTTCATTATTCTGATTCTTGCCAAGGCATTAATTCTTTTTTTCTTTGTCTCATTAATGTCCTGCAAAAAGCAACACTAAAAGAAAATATCCCTATTTACCTTAAATGGTAAAGTCAGCAGCTTTGACAGACTTAAAGTAACTCAGCAAAATAATATATCGTAAAGCACACAACTGAAACAAAATCTATATATCAATCTCTGAGTGAATATTGCTTAGTCAACGACTAATGTTGATACTCAGCCCAGAACACTCAGAGCTAAACTAAATAGCTAGGTCAGCGGTGACTCAAAATTTTACCCTCGAATTTACTAACTCCTCAAAGAATCATAGACTATTTATTTAAACATCATTATTGATTTAATTAACCCAAACTGAACTTAATTGTTATGATCAAAACTTAAGCACCACTGAGTCAGTCAAACTCTTGTTTGGACTTTACAATAGATTGAAAATATGAGTTATTCTAAGCTTTCAATTTTGTGGCAAACTGATGTGAGAACTTGTTGTTTGCTTATTTGAGATGTTGTAGATTAAGAGTGATTGCAATTTTTGAATTAAAGCTTGGATTGTTTCCTTCTTGATGGTAGAGGCCTTTATACAGGCAGCCTTCAAAATCCTCCCGTTATGACTTATCTTTAGAGTCTCAATCTTGGCCGTTGTCTCACAATAACTCTTTTCCTTAAGAGTCGTTGGATCTTCCGTTAGACCCAACTTCTTTTCTGTTAGACTCATTAGCGAAAGTCAATTCTACCAACTTCTGCAAGTTCTCTGATCGTTTGCACCTTTTAGTCCCATACAGCTTTACTTGTGCCAGCTGTCAGGTGGCTAAAAGTAGTCCTTGCTTTCTTATTGTCAACTCACTTTTTGAAATCTTCTTACCACTTTTTATGTCAGGCTGATTACCTATCTTTTTGGATCATAAAAAGTATAGGCATATTTTTAGTGCTTGTCTTTATGTGAGTTCTTGTATTGGGATTTAAGCTTGACTGTAGAAGACGCTTTCCTTCTCTTGTACGCCTAGGTAGTCTTCCGAGACTTCTTTTAGACTTGTCTTCTGAGATTTTTTATAGTCATCTTCCAGACTTGTCTTGCTTATGAGATTTTCATCTTCTGAGCATGGCCATCTTTCGAGTGCGCAGTTTTTAATTTTTTTCATTATCTTCAAAACTTGGTGTGAGCCGATGACCCCAGATCGCCCCGCCCGTACGGTAAGCTTTAATGCTCTTCGGCATGGGGCGGAGAAACAACGGGCACTGTGAAGCGTGCTAAGGGATGATCCTTATTTTAGCCTGATGAAAATGGATAATGGAAGCGATGTTGAAGTTGAAATTTAGTTCGATTTATGTATTAAGGGATACGAGACTTAGAATCCCATATTTTAAGATAGAGTCGCCACCCGGTTAAGCTCCACCAGGAATTTGGGTACGATATTCCCATCAGGTGGTTGGACCGTACCCTAAAACAGAGATTCTAAGTTCGGATGATGTTGCTTACTTTTCAATTTTTAAATCAAGCCGATTATATTTTAATAAACGTGATTTTAGTTCTTATGCGATTTAATCCGATTATTGTTTGGTGTTTTCAGTTTAATATGCCATACATCACACGAAAAGCGATAAATAAATAAAGCGAGAAAATAAAATTATTACAAAGCTTTACGAATACATATACATTTTTCTAATGCAAGAAAATAAATAAAGCGATAAATAAATAAACGGGCGAAACCGGGTTTTAACCGAGCTTACCGACTCGGACCTGGCTCCAAACAAGGCAAGAGATATACGAGAATAATCATAAATAAAGCACAGATAAATAAATGCGGAAAATAAACACATAGCATGAAGAAAAATATATTTTTGGATTTTTTGGGACAAAAACATAATTTTCAGGTGTTAATTAGTTATCTAACAACCTAAAAAGGTGAAATAAATTAACTAAACATTCTAAAATCAGATTTAGCATATTCAGAATAATTTTGGGATTTTTAACCATGACAAAAAGGTTCATTAGGCATTTGTTTAGTAAAAATGTCATTTTTAAGCCATTAAATAGTCATTTAACCCATTAAATAATAGATAAGATAATTTCCACCAGCTATAAAAATTAGTTTAATTAATTTCATATTATTCGTGATTTTTAGAGATTTTTTGGGTAAAAATCAGGACTGAAAACGCATTAAAATGACCAAAATCGGGTCAAAAATGACAGAAACAGAGCCAAAAATAACAGAACAAAGCAAACATGGACCATTTGGACATTTTTATCAATAGGCCAACTAAGTGAGGTGGTAGGCCGACTCAATGACATGGTAGGCCGACTCAACGAGGTGGCCTAGATGACACTCAGTAAGCCTTCGTTCCACAGAAGTGGCCTGCCGGAAAAAATCTCTAACAAGCCGAACTCGACATTTTTTGCGCCTGAATACCCAAGATTACTAAAATTTCAAGCCGTTTCCTACACTGTTACAGTAGATTCGGACTTAAAATGCTTAAATAACTTTGGTTTTTCAGTTTGGGGGAAAAGAACCCAGAAAATCCGACAAAACAACAATTTGCCACTTGAGCGACCCGTAGGCCGACTGAATGAAGTGGTAGGCCGACTCAGCGATGTGGCCTAGGTGACGTTCAGTCGGCCTGACGTTCGCCGGAACGGTCAACCGGAGTTTTGGCAGAAAATCACAAAAAGGACGAAGAAAAGGGCCAGATGCCCGAAAAACAACCAAAAACACAGAAACACAAATAAATAACAGAAAGAAATAGATTGGAAGTCAAAAAGTTACCTAAATGCTGTGAATCCACTCTCGAGACTCGAACCGGACGTTTGGCAAGCTTTGTGACGGATTTGAGATGAAAACCCGACGAAACATCCGATTTAGCAAGGGATTTAGTGATTTGTGAGGAAAAAGTCCCCAAATCCTATTTAACCAATTTTTACCTAAGATTTCTAATAGATTTTAATGATTTAACCTAAGAGATTAATCCTAATAAGATTTATAAATCAAGAACCAAGTATATTGGTTTTAATTTTCCCAATATTATCAAACTTTTTCTTCCTCAAGCCTAGCAAATTCTAAGAATTTTTTGATTCTCTTGAAAATCAGCCCCAAAAAGTCCTTAAATCTGATTTTTGATGGGTATTTATAGACTTCCCAAGTGTAAAATCTCGGAATTAATCCCTCAAATATCAATATTTGATGGAAAAATCCCAAAACCCGACTTGGCCAAGAAAACTCGAAAAAAATCAGTCTGCAGATCTCCCCGTGCGAAGGCCGCGTCACGTGACGCGGCCCAGACTAGGCCACGTCTGACGCAGCCCAGCACGTGGACCGCGCGGCCCCGCGCTCCGGCAGCGGCGTCAGCCGCCGCCACCGAACCGGGGACACCGGGGGGAAAAAGGCAAAAAGGGACCCGACTGTAGGGCCCGAAACGCGAACAACCAACACGGGGCATTCGACCGTGGCAATTCTTGACATTCCGGAAAGCTCGGAGAGCGAAGAATCCAACGATGCAAACGAGACTCGCTGAAAATGTCCGGATTTTTAAGGAAAAAATCGCAAAACAATTTACTACGCGCGAGGGGGAAGGAAGCGGCTAACATCTTAAAAAGCGATCCAATTATTTAATCGGGGTTAAAGATCTCAAAATCGTCAATAAAGAACTTGCCAAACGCGATTCGATTCTAAAATAATGGAACAACTAGACCGTAAAAAATTAGAACAAAAAGTCATCATCATTCCGTGGGTCACCGAAAAACCCATACTCACATTTAACATCTAAAATTTGAACTTTAGCCTCCGAAAATACTTCTTCTAAGTGAGTTTCAACAGAAACTCATAACTTTAGTAACGAAATCACTGAAGCTTCAAATAGATGTGATAAATTATACACTCTAGTACGGAATATGATATAAATTGGATTGTTTAAAGAAAATTGTGGTTGAGAGAAAAGATTACGAATTCAACTAGTTCAAATAATCAATCAATATTCATAAAAAAAAAAATCAATCAATAATATTGATACGTGAAATAGGATCCGAAGAAGCTGGAAAGAATTGAAAAGGAAATATCTATATCTAAAAAATTAAATTAAATTAAAGAAAAGGAAAAAGGAAATGGAAATGGAAAAAAGTTTGACATGAAAAACATTATGATTTTGGGATTTAAATCCGTTGTGTCCGGATTTGTATTCTCTTTTATGTCCCCCATTTAAATATTGACATATATTTATTTTTATCATTATTTTATTCTTTTTCAACTCATCTTTCTTATAAATAAAATATATATCAAATAATAAATAAAGCGACATATAAGGACACCAATTTAAAGATAACATATTTAAATTCATGCTTTCCAAATCCAATCTCATCTTCTGCCTGCTGTCGGTCACCAACCACCTGAAAATCTATGCAAACTATTGAATTACATGCATCTATCAACTAGATTAATTTTGAATTTTCGTTTTCTCTTAAAATGCTAAAAAGTTTTGCACATATTTAGGTATTTCTTTTTAACCACAAATACCTTTACAATTCAGATTCAATATATATTACAATAAAATAAAAGAAATATTCAACATATCCAATGGTGAATAGTTAAGGAATAAAACATGACGTCTTTAATGTAGTATAGATAACGTAGTTGCAGGATAAAGATACAGTAAAACAAGAGATAAATTGAAAAGAGTAAACAAAGAAGAATAAAGTATAAACACATGTGGGGAAGATATGAAAGAGGATATCAATACTTGAACATCAAATTTTATTCTAATAATTTATTGTTGGACTTTGTGCATATTACACTCATACTCAGTTTGACGGTGAGTTTTTACAGCTTTTTTTATCAACTTTTTTGAAAAGCTCTATTTTTAAGCTTTTTCTGAAAGTTATAGATTTGATATTGGAAAAATCAAATTTGATAGTTCCTAATTAATTAATATGAAAGATTAAAATGTGTTGTTCAAATCTAAAATATATAGTTCTATTAAAATTTTATGAGAGCAATTTATTTAATAACAGCTTAAAAAATAATGACAAACTGACTCTCAGTTGATTTATTTTTGGACGCACAGTATAATCTTTACTCTTAATATGACACTTAAAATGGCTAAATGAGTTTGAATGATATTTCCCTTTTTGTTTTAAATTATTATCTCATTGGGCTTGCAATACTAATAAAAGAAAACATCATCTCACTCTCTTTGTATATAGACTCGAACATGTAACTTTTAGGATTATAGCTTTAAGGCCCAACCATTATATCAAGGCTTTGCCACGTGAATGATATTTCCCATTTAATCATACGGTTAATTACAATAATATTTTTTTTTGATGAAGTTAATTACAATAATATTGATGGATAGTTTTTGTGTTTTGGCTCCTCTTGATGCCTTTGATTTGTGGTAATATTGATTTGATTTCCCCTAGTCTCCAATACTTTTTTTTTTTTTGATAAATTAGGGTTTCCAATCTTTAATTTGGTTAGAATGTCTAAAAGACTTCATCTTGTTACAGTAAGGATGTTTGTTAGCTGATTTTTAGTTCAGATCAGATCCATTTAGTTCGGTTTAAATCCATTTAATTTTATACAATTTAATTCAAATTAGTTCCATTCAATTCATAGTACTCTAGAAGAATACGACCTCAATTATCATTCTAAATACAACTAATTTTCGGGCATCATATAACATTCGGACTATTCGATTTCGAATATTTTCATAACATTATATTATCGAGACTTCTCTTAACGGTGATGTGCTCGAATATATGATATGTTTTCCAACTCAGCCTACCATTTATCAAGCCACCAAACGTTTTACAGCTTAGTTTTTTTTTTATATATAAATTTATAGCTTAGTTTTTAAATTTTATATGTTAAATACCAATTTTACTTAAGAAGAAAAGTCTAAATCAATCTTAACTAACGAAATCCAGTTTACACACCGGACAAAAGAGGTATATTTTATTAAATACCTTTAATGGTGGATTGGTGATTGGTGTGATCTAGATGTACGAATCTACATATTTTTAAAATGATCTTTACAAATTTTAGCGTTGAGAAGGTTTTTTTACAAGATATTTTATTTAATTTATGTAAATTTTATAATTTGGGTAGATTATTTTTTATCAGTGTTATTCAATTTAAAATTTATGGCTTGTTATCCTTTGTATTTATTTATTTTACTACCATTTTAAAAAATTTTTTTACCTTTACTGATCCTTATATGGACTTATCCACCTATTAGATTTATGGATCCGCTTAGCTTGGTCCCTTGATTTGGTTTTGATGTACCAATGTCTATCATTCTGTACTAAAAGATGGTACTTTATTTTAAAAAAATAAATAGACATCCTTACTTTTCACCAAATCCACTAGCTCCTTCATTTATGTTATAAATATAATTATAGTTCCTTAAGTATTGCTTTTATCATATTATGATTTTTTATATTTTTTTTTATTATTTTTTAGTCAAATTTTTTAATATAATATATATTTATGAACAAAAGTTAGTAATACAGTAAAACCTTTATAAATTAATAATGTTGGGGCTGAGATATTTTATTAATTTAGCGAGATATTATTAAATCGATAAATTAATAATTTATTAATTTAAAGAGGTTTTAAGTATGACCTTTAAATTTCTAAGTCCAATGTACATTCATAAATTAATTGAATTTGTCAAGTTCATTGTTTTTTAATAAGTAAAAAGTTAATTCATGGTACCAAAAAATAAAGGGTAAACTTCAAAAACATGCCCTGTGGTTTGATCGTTTTGCAGAAAGGTGCTTGTGGAATTTTTTTTTTCAAAAGGGTGCCTGTGGTTTCAAAAGTACAGTGCTACACCAATTATTTCAATTTATTCAACATTCTTATATTTTATCTATATTATTTAAGAATTATATTTCAAGATTTGAGTATGATTCGGAAAAATTTCATTTTATTTTAATTTTTTAAAGTTATAATTAAATTTGGATTAAAAAAATATTAAAGCTTCTCAAAAGATTCTAAAATTTATCACTAACGTGTAATATATTTTCATTAACTAAGCTAGAAAATTTCACTTCAAAATGGACAAGATTTACCTTCAAAATGTGGTTTTAAAATTTCAGAAATCCTCTTTTTGCAAACTTTTGAAACCACGGGCATCCTTTTGAAAAAAAAATTTCACAAGCACCTTTTTGTAAAACAACCAAACCATTGGGTATGTTTTTGAAGTTTATCCAAAAATAAATTACAAAAACAAATTTCAAGGCACATTTCTTCTTCATGTACATTAAACATGGTTAGAAATTGATCACTATAAAATGTCCATTAAAAATTTTTAAAATCACATCAACTATGGCTCTTAAACTAAAGGGTGTTAAAAAATCAACCATGACCAACCAACAACGAAAACTATTATGCGAGTATAAGAGAGATCACCAAGGATTCACTCAATAAGATTTGGTACAGTGGATTGACAAAACTTTCGATTTAAAAGTTAGTCAAGGAACAATATCAAACTTTTTGTTGCAATATGAGAAGACAATGCCCCAACTGTTAAGTGCAATGAGGAGATTTAAAGATGAACTCAATATAGATTTGAAGTTCAACAAAAAATAAGTGATTATAGATTCATTTTTTACTAGATAATCTTAGAATTTGAAATCTTTTAGTAATTATTAATTTATAGTTTCGTTGGGACCAATATATATATGCTGGAATTTAAAAAAAAATATTATCTTATTATTGTATTGATTGGGGTCCAATTTTGTACTGATTCCCAGTTGAGACTGGACAAATTATTAATTTTATCGAGGTTATTAATTTATTGAGTATTAATTTATAGAGGTTTTACTGTATATATCATATCTAAGTATATTATAGATACAAATTGCTATAAAAAAAGGTTTTTTTATTGTTAGTTTTCCTAATACAATCATTTGAAAGCTATAAATATGTCTTATAGTTTGTAAAAAAATATTTTATGATTATAAACTCCATAAAACTAATATAATAAGATTAGATATACCAATAAATATATGATATAACATTAATTTTAATAAAAAATATATAATATAAGATGTAAGAATGTTATAATTAAATTAAATAAAAATAAAATATAGAGAAATTTAAATTATTTTTTAAAATATATGAAGGTATTAATAGATTTAGCGGAGGTTATAATTATTTAAAAAAAAACTAAATCTAATCGACGGTGAAACCAAAATTTGAAAAGTGAAGAACGTTTTGTAACCTTTGGATAAAAATTATAGATTCCAGTGCTCCAAGTCCCATAATTGAAACTAGGCATTTTCTTTATCACATGCAATGTTTTAAAAATCCGGTTAAGCGGTTATTTAGACAGAATTTTTTATAATATTATTGTGATTTTATGTAGTTAAACTATCTTAGACAGTTAACTGATTTAGGTGGAGCTAGGCGGTCCAATGAGGGGTTAGGCAGGTCTAGACAGAGATTTTATTTTAAAATTCGGCCTAGACGGACTTTTTTAAAATACTATTATTAAAACATGCTTTAAATTATATTTTTTTTATATTTTATATTATTATAATTTATTTTTTAATTAAATTTATATTTTTATATATTAAAAAATATTTTAAAAATAAAAAATATAAATTTACCTAAATTCCACCTGACCCAGACTCCATCTAGAGGTTTTGAACCTTCGACAAACATTGATCACATGATTTGTTTTGGTATATATTCATTCGTAACCTAAGAAGCTGTGAAAAAATCAAATTATAGCCGTTAAGAGTTCACATATAATAGTTTAATTCAACCTCTGATCAACTCACCATTCCTGTTTCTTCTTCCTCTTCCTTTCCTTCCTTATCATTATCATTTCTGCGTTTCGCTTCTTTGCTGTTTTCGCCTTGTTTACATTCCCCCATTTCTGTTCATAAATCCCCCCCATCTTCTCATTATCTTCCAATTTTAATCGAATTCACTGTCTTTAGGGTTTCATTCTGTTCAAAATCATCAGTTTCCAAGCAATTTTTGCTGTTTTTATCTCCATTTCTGCCGTATTTACAAAATTACGTTTCGTCTCTGTCAAAGACGGTTTCTTGGTTGTGGATTCTCCATTGGATGAAAACAACTCATCAGTTTTCTCTAATTGATTCCTTCCTATTTATTCTCTAACCTCTGTGAGCTTCGTTTCCGATCTTTAAATTCTTTCCCCAAATATTGTTTATGTTTCGCTGTAACAAATCGCACGATCTCAAAAATCCCTAAGTTTTTGCTGTTTTCCCGTACTATATATAACGGTATATTTGTTAGGCCCAATAATAGATTACGAGAAAAGATAATAGCAGCAGAATAAAAAAGATACAAAGATTTTTACGTGGAAACCCCAAATGAATTAGGGAAAAATCACGGGACAAACTCCGAATAATTCTCCACTATAAAATAATAGTAGGTACACCAAGAAATTACAAAATAGTGGTACACAAGTGTTTTCCAAAACCTCACTATTTTCTCTCTTACCCAACTCTTAGGAACCCCTTTCCTAAGTTTATATGCACAGATTATATTCTTATATCTATCTTTTTTTTCCATCTGTCCGTAAAATGAGGCAGAATGCCTCTCTATTGATAGGAATTGAAAGACATGTGAAATGACTGTCTTTCAATTCCTTTAATTGCGCCACCAATCACCACCGAATTCGATTTTGTATTTTTCTTCTTTTTCTTTTTTTTTTTTAATTATTTCAGTGGGTCCCACATGTAAAGGGACACCACTCAACAAATCTCCCCCTCCCGACTACATTGTGGGACTCTCCATCCCGGTTGCTTTGACACACTGATCAAACTTTTATTTTAGAATGATCTTTGTCAGCATATCGGCAGCATTGTTGTTTGTATGAATCTTCTGCAACTTGAACTCTTTTTCTTCAATGGCAAGTCTGAGCCAATGGTACCTTACGTCAATATGTTTTGTCCGCGCATGATACATAGTATTATTGGTCAAGTCTAGTGCACTTTGACTATCACAATAGACTATGTAGTCTTCTTATTGCACGCCTAATTCTTGAAAGAATCGCTTTAACCAAAGCATTTCCTTTCCTGCTTCTGTTGCTGCAACGTACTCTACTTCAGTTGTTGATAATGAAACACACTTTTGTAACCGTGACTGCCATGAAATAGCTCCTCCTGAGAATGTAAATAAGTAACCTGATGTAGATTTTCTTTCATCAAGGTCACCCGCCATATCTGCATCTGTGTAACCAACAAGTGCTGGCTTTCCACCTCCAAAGGTTAAACATAACTTTGAAGTTCCTCTCAGGTATCTAAAGATCCATTTAACTGCTTCCCAATGTGTCTTCTGGGGATTTGACAGAAGTCTACTCACAACGCCAACTGCATGAGCGATGTCTGGTCTTGTACACACCATTGCATACATTAAACTGCCGACCGCTGAAGAATATGGAACATTTGACATATCTTCTCTATTTTTCTCTGTTGAAGGGTAGGATTTCTTACTCAACTTGAAATGAGCGGCAAGTGGAGTGCTAACTGGTTTAGCATTCTTCATATTGAACCTTTCTAGTACCCGTTCAATATATTTTTCTTGCGATAACCACAACCTGCTAGACCTCCGATCTCGGATAATCTCCATTCCAAGAATTTGCCTTGCCGGTCCCAAATCCTTCATGTCAAATGCCTTAGACAAATCACACTTCAACTTACTAATTATTTTAGCATTTGGGCCAACGACTAGCATATCATCAACATATAAGAGAAGAATGATAAATTTTCCATCAGGAAATTTCTGGACATATACACATGGATCAGCTTCTGTCCTCTTGTATCCTTGATTCACCATGAAGGAATCAAACTTTTTATACCATTGTCGCGCGGCTTGTTTTAACCCATGCAAACTTTTCTTCAGGCGACACACCATGTCCTCCTTTCCCTGGACCTTGAAACCTTCTGGTTGTTCCATATAAATTTCTTCTTCTAAATTTCCATGCAAGAATGCGGTCTTTACATCAAGCTGTTCTAACTCAAGGTTAAAGCTAGCTACAAGACCTAGCACAACTCAAATGGAACTCATTTTCACAACCGGTGAAAAAATCTCATCAAAGTCGATACCTTTCTTTTGAGTAAAGCCTTTGACAATCAATCGAGCTTTGAATCTCACTAGGTTTCCATCATCTTTCTTCAGCTTGTACACCCATTTGTTCTTGAGTGTTCTCTTTCCTTTAAGAAGTTTCACCAGCTCGTACGTGTCATTCTTCTTCAAAGAATTCATCTCCTCCTGCATGGCCTTCATCCAACAATCTTTATCTTTACAAGATTTCACATCTTGGAAGCTTTCAGGCTCCCCCTCATCAGTGATTAAAATATAATCAGAACTGGAGTATTTTGTAGATGGTTGGCATCCTCTGATTGACCTCCTTAATTGAGGTTCTTCGTCTGGTAGAATGGGGTTCTCTGGCTCCCCCTGTTCAATACCCTCTTTATTTGTATCTTCATCTACAATCGCATCTTCATCCCTCACAACTGGCTCTTCTTCTCCATTTTATTCTAATTGATGCATTCTTCTTTCTGTGGCATCATCTGATAGAATGCTCTTTGGTGTTATATCAATAACACCGTCACTTGTAGATCTTTCACTGATGATATCATTCTCGTGAAATACAACATCTCAGCTCCATACAATTTTCTTTTTCACTGGATCACATACTCTGCAGCCGAATTCTTCATCTCTATAACCTACAAAAGTGCAAGGAACTGATTTATCACAAGCTTTAGCCTTTGCTCTTTAGGAACTTGCATAAATGCCTTGCAGCTAAATACCCTCAAGTGAGAGTATGAGATATTTCTACCTATCCAGACCCTCTCTGGAATATCAAAATCCAAAGGTGCTGAAGGTAGTCGGTTGATAAGATAGACAGCAGTATTGATAGCTTCTCCCCAAAATGACTTAGGTAAGGTAGCCATTTTGAGCATGGATCTAACTCTTTCGACAATGGTACGATTCATTCATTCAGCAACGCCATTGTGTTTAGGTGTACTAGGAACTGTCTTTTCATGCCTGATACCATGTTGACTACAGTAATCCTTGAACTCCTTGGAGATATACTCACCACCATTGTCTGTGCGTAAACACTTCATTGGCACTCCAGTCTCCCTTTCCACCATTGCATGGAATTGCTGAAAGTGCTTGAATACTTCATCCTTTGTGCGTAGTAAATAAATCCATGTCTTCCTTGAGAAATCATCAATGAAGGTAAGAAAGTATCTTCTTCCTCCAATGGATTCTGTATCCATGTGACCACAAATGTCAGAGTGTACCATCTCTAACTTATTATTTCTCCTTCTAGAGCTTTTCTAAAATGAAACTCGATGTTGCTTCCTAAATAAACGGTGATCACACGGGTTAATTTTTCCTTTGGCTAATAGGATGAGGGACCTTTTAGCCAGTATATTCAACCCTTTCTCACTAACATGCGTCGGTCGCCTATGCCATAAATTTGGTGAAGCATCATCTCCAACTGTATTCAGTTGACTCGCACATATTATTGCGTGCGTTTTTTATAGCGAGCAACACAATCTTCCTTTCGCCACCACCAACGATCCTTTAGTGAGTTTCCAATTTTCATTACCTGTATGATTGTGATAACCTTCCTTATCCAATACACTAACAGACAACAGGTTCAACCGAAGATCTAGAATGTGTCACACATTTTTAAGTGTTAATGTGCATCCGACACTTGTCTTCACGCAGATATCACCGATTCCCACCATTTGCGAGACACTATTATTTCCCATTTTAATAGTACCATAATCGCCTGCCTTATATATTGAGAAGTATTCCCTTTTTGGAACACAGTGGTATGAGGCACCAAAATCTACAATCCACTCGGTATCTGCATCTCCAACATGACAACAATCTGCATGATGAGATACTAAAGCCACCTCTCCATCTTCTTTTGTGACTGTAGCAGATGTATTTTTATCATTATCATGACTTCGGTTTGCATTCTCTTGTTTAAAGAAACTGCAGTTCCTTTTGAGATGGCCCTACTTTCCACAGTGGTAACATGACCTCTTCTCCCGGGACTTGGATCTATCTTTCGATTTTCCATTCCCACGACCTCTACTCTTGCTTCGACCCCTATTTTCCGTGACAAGGGCTTATGAACTGGTACTGGCAACGTCTCTTCTACGAAGTTCTTCATTAAGTAGGCTATTCTTTACCATAGACATTGTTACCACACCATTTGGAGCTGAGTTACTCAGTGATACAACAAGAGTATCCCAGCTATCTGGTAGAGTTCCCATCAAAAGACATGCTTGCATCTCATCATCCAAGGATATACCGGTGACTGCTAACTCACTTATGAATCCTTCAAAGTTGTTCAGGTGTTGTCTGATTGATCGTCCCTCTGTCAATTTCAAGTTCATGACTTTGCGAATCATGAACACTTTTCCTTGAGCATTTTTAGCCTCGTACATATCCTCTAGCTTCTTCTAGAGAACTTTGGGATCTGTTTCGTTCCTCACGTGGTTGTACAGGCTAGCATCTATCCATTGGCGTACTGTACCCAATGTCTGCTTCTTTAACTTTATCCACTGCTGATCTTTCATATCCTTCGGCTTTGTGTCGTCACCCTCAATTGGATCATACAAATCTTTGCAATTGAGGTAGTCCTCTATTCTGGATTTCCACATTGAATAATTTGTATCCGTCAATTTGATCATTACACCGTCATTCCCAATGCCGAAAATTTAAGAATGGCAAAGTTTTACTATTCAAGAATTTCACTAATCACATAAATAGTGACTGTATATGTGAATAGTATAGTATACCCAAATAATACTTGTATATTGGAATAGTAACAGTATGCCTCCCGTATACTTAAATAATACTATTCATAAAAGATGGTTGAATATGAATAGTATTATATATGAATACTATTACTCAAGTTACTATTTTACTATTCACTCAAATTGCGTATATGTGACGATTTTTCGAACGGATTGCGCCACCGGATTTATCGTAATTTTCTCGTCATCGTGGTATATTTATTTTTGAAAAATATATCCACGGAATTTACTGATAAAACAACCTTCGGCTCTGGTACCACTTGTTAGGCCCAATAATAGATTACGAGAAAAGATAATAGCAGCAGAATAAAAAAGACACAAAGATTTTTACGTGGAAACCCCAAATGAATTAAGGAAAAACCACGGGACAAACTCCGAATAATTCTCCACTATAAAATAATAGTAGGTACACCAAAAGATTACAAAATAGTGGCACACAAGTGTTTCCCAAAACTTCACTATTTTCTCTCTTACCCAACTCTTAGGAACCCCTTTTCTAAGTTTATATGCACAGATTATATTCTTATATCTGTGTTTTTTTTCAATCTGTCTGTAAAATGTGGCAGAATGCCTCTCTATTTATAGGAATTGAAAGACGCGTGAAATAACTGTCTTTCAATTCCTTTAATTGCGCCACCAATCACCACCGAATTCGATTTTATATGTTTCTTTTTTTTTAATTTTTTCAGTGGATCCCACAATATTTCCTTTAAACCGTCTTATTTGTTTCTCTGATTCAATTCAATTCCTTTTGCCAGGGAATTTTACTGAAATGGGTGGTTGTTCCTGGTTTTTGAGATTGGTATTGGTTTTAGGTGTATTAGGGAGTTGTGTTTATGGTCTAGGGGTGAATTGGGGGACTCAGGCAACTCATAAATTGGCCCCAAAAATGGCAGTGCAAATGTTGAAGGATAATGGGATCCAAAAAGTGAAGCTGTTTGATGCAGACAGGAACACCATGAGTGCTCTAGCTGGAAGTGGGACAGAGGTAATGGTGGCTATTCCTAATGATCAGCTTGCCGTTATGAATGATTATGATCGTGCTAAAGATTGGGTCAAGAGAAATGTTTCTGTTTACAACTTTAATGGAGGAGTTAATATCAAGTATGTTCTTAATCTGCTTTGCTGATTTAACTTGTACTTTCCTTTTTATGTTGAACTAGTTTGAGATTCTGAGGTGTTAATTTGGATTGTCCAGCTTCGTTTTCTAAGCGAGTTCTGTCAACTGAACTTGGTTTTGTGTTCATCAAACTTTCAGCTGGGTATGAATTTCCTTTAGCTGTTTTTGTGTTTTATATCTAAATCATAACATGTTTGTTGCCAACATGTCATGAATTGCAGAACTTGACTTAGTTATGACATGGAAAATGGTTGATTGTTTATGTGATTGTATTATACAAATTGCAAAACTTGAGTTTGCAAAATGTAATTTTATTTTATTTGTTTGATAAAAATGAATCCACACGTGCATCTTCCTAATGTTCATATTGTTTATGGCAGAAGATCCATATATGAAATGTGAAAACTGAGATTTTAAACTTGGGCAGAGTCCGAATTTCAAAAGCATCTAGACAGACGAAGTTGTAAATATATATCTTATGCTTTAGTTGCACTTTGAATTACATCAATCTGACTTTTAGACATGCATTTATTTTATATTGATGAATAATTGCCTTGGAAGTTCCATTTACAAACTTTAAATCGAACAACACATTCTGACATTGGATAAAAGATTTTAACTCTTAATACCAATTAATTAGGAATTGTTTGCTATTGATTTCCATAACTTTTCGGGATAGTAGCTTGGAAAAGCTTGAAAATTGATCTTTTCGGGAAAGCAGTCTGGAAAGTAACCCCAAACTGGCCTCTAGCGTGTGAGATTAAGGCTTGGTTGTTGTTTGTGGAAGTTGTGCTCGAGTTTTTTTTAATATAAAGTCATTCTTTTTCAAATCTTTGTATTGATATTGGATCTATGCTATTCTATTGATGCACATGATGAGAATTTCAATAAAAGAAAAGGGTACTTGGGAATCTTAGGAGGGACTCCAACTTTACTTGATTCCTTTTCTTATGGACTCAGCAATGTGTCAGATTATAAGATTTTTTACTGTGATATGCACCTTTGTATTCTTCCCAGGACTTTATTGAAAGGATACAAGAATTGGCAACACCCCGAGAGATAGTTACAATTTTGATGTTGATGAATAACAATTAATTGTTTGATCCAATGAATTTTTAGAGTTCTAATGGCAGAAAGATTTCACTATTTTTTTTGCAAATTTTTGCATTTGGTAAGAAATGAATATTAAGCAAATGTTGATTGGGATTGTTTTCGATAATCAGCGTTTTTCCGTGCCTACTGTGCATAGGTACGTTGCAGTTGGAAACGAGCCTTTTCTGAAGACATACAACGGAACATTTGCAAACATCACATTTCCCGCGCTTCAAAACATTCAAAACGCCCTAAATGAAGCTGGACTTGGCGAAACTATAAAAGCCACCGTACCTCTAAATGCCGATGTCTATAGCTCTCCAACCGACCAACCCTACCCATCTTCCGGAAGGTTCCGGACTGACATCCTTGATCTCATGACAGAAATGGTTCAATTCATGAACAAGAACAACGCACCCTTTACCGTCAACATCTACCCTTTCCTTAGCCTCTACGGAAACAACGACTTCCCTATCGACTATGCTTTCTTCGATGGGGCCCCCGCCCCTGTCGTGGAGGCAGGTACGGGGATACAGTACAATAATGTCTTCGACGCCAATTTCGACACCCCAGTCTCTGCTCTCAAAGCCGTCGGCTTTGGAAACATGCCGATTATTGTCGGAGAGGTCGGTTGGCCTACTGATGGGGACAAAAACGCGAAAAACGATTATGCTTACCCATTTTACAATAGGCTACTCCCGAGACTTGCGAAAAACACGGGTACTCCTCTTCGGAATGGATACATAGAAGTGTATTTGTTCGGTCTTCTTGACGAGGATGCGAAAAGCATAGCTCCTGGGAACTTCGAGCGTCATTGGGGGATTTTTCGGTATAATGGACAGCCAAAGTTTGCGGTGGACTTCTCGGGTCGTGGTCAGAACAAGCTTTTGGTAGGTGCAAGAAATGTGGAGTATTTACCGAGTAAATGGTGCGAGTTTAATCCGAATGCTAAAGATCTTAGTAAGCTTGTGCATAACATAGATTTTGCTTGCACATTTTCGGATTGTACGGCGCTTGAATTCGGGTCGTCTTGTAATGGTTTGGATGCTAATGGGAATGCTTCATATGCATTCAATATGTATTATCAGGTATAGAATCAGGACGAAACTGCGTGTTATTTTCAAGGGTTGGGTATGGTTACTGAAAAGAATTTATCGATGGGGACCTGCAATTTTATCGTTCAAATAGCTTCGAGGTCGTCTAATGTTCAACCTATATTGATATGGTGTTTAGGATTTGTAACGGCATTGACACTTTTGGTTCTATAGGTTTGGTTTTTTTAGATAAATTGGTTGTATTATTTACAAACTATATTGATGGCAAAAGCTTGGTCTAGTGGTTGAGCCTTGAAGCTGTGATCCTAGAGATCGCAGGTTCGAGTCCACATTCGGATGGGGTGGGATAAGTTTTTCCTTTCTTATTATTGTAAGTTCAAATGTGGCAAAATTTTAAAAGAAGTTTACAAACTGTATTGGTTTTATTGAGCTTGATTTATGAGTTTGAGTTATTTTTATATAGATTTTAGAAGGAAAGATAATAATTATGTTTTATTTTATTGTGTTAGGAATGTCAAAATGAGTCTTGTTCATGTTTGTAACAGAAATAGGCTATGTTCTTTTGGACTGCAATGGGATGAATCGAACTGAACTAAATAAAATTGTATCTCAATTAAACTGAAATTATTAATAAATATTAATAATTATAAATATTATTTTTACTAAATTATTAATATTTAACGGTTAAAATATAAAAAGAGTAATTTATAATACACAATAGTAAATAATCATAATATTATAAAAAAAATAAATAATCATAATAATAATAATGATAATAATTAAATATTAAATAAAATCAATATAAATATAAATAAGCAATAATAATAAATAATCAATCACAAATATTATAAAAAATAGTACAATTAACATTTTAAATTTATTATTATAAATTGTAAATGATAAAATTATCTTCTAATACTTTTGTTACTAATAATTAAATTCAATACTTATAACAAAATTAATTATTATTGTTATTACTATAATAGTAATAGAAAAAATTAAAATATAATAACAATAATATAAGTTATAATTCTTTATTAATATGATTAATAATCATTATTATTAAAATGACAAAACTAATAATTATTATTTAAGAGTATGATTATTAAAATTGCTATTAAAATAATTGAATTATTATTTTTATAATAAAGTATTTTTAATATTACATTTATTATTTAATATTTTTATTGGTACTTTTATTGTTATTTATTATTATTAAAATTATAATTAAATTATTGTTTTTAATTATTATATATTATTAATAGTTATTGATATTAATTAATAGTATTAACGTATGAACTATGTTGGGAAACAAGGATTCAGAACTCAAACAATCCGGATCAGGTTTGAAGTAAACAAAAAAATCTAAGCATGAAAAGACATAAGTCACCAATCTAGACTCATATCCAAACATTCAAAGTCCAAGACAAGTGAAGATAACTACCTAAGCATAAATGGAAGCATCTGGTTAAAGTTTGGAAAGGAAACAAACTTTGAACCGTCCAAAACAGCATCCGAAAGAACTGATTGTAGAAGCACCCAGAAGAAAAATCTGGATATATTAAGTCTGAAGACATCCGGAAGACTTAATATTTCAGACAAAGGGAATGATTCAAAAATTTCATTCCCTCCATTCTTTTGGTCTCCAAGTCAAAGATCATTTTCCCTAAAGCAAGACAAAAGTGACAGCTAGCACTTTTCAGAAAAAGAACAAAGTACTGACATCGGACAGAGAAAAAGGTAACAACCTTTTTCACCTAGACTAGTAAGAAGGC
This sequence comes from Euphorbia pulcherrima, assembly GCA_947683365.1. Classification (NCBI taxonomy): domain Eukaryota; kingdom Viridiplantae; phylum Streptophyta; class Magnoliopsida; order Malpighiales; family Euphorbiaceae; genus Euphorbia; species Euphorbia pulcherrima. Next base: position 49,167,652 of record CANTUS010000001.1, on the reverse strand, counting down.
GCGTGGAGCTCACACCAAAAAGCTATGGGTATAAAAGTTGGTGTATCACTAAAATACAAGAAAAACGATCATTGACAACTTTTCAACCTTAATCCTAAGGATTCAAACGGGGTCAAAATCTCTATCTATCGGATTGATCAACGACTCCAGAAGCTCCACATCTTACTTGATCAACGGTGAAGATTTGATTACAGCTCACCAACCCACAACGGCTACATTTATGATCAAAGCCTATAAAAGGGAATCTTTCACATGTTGAGAAGGTGCTGGTTGACTTGAGAAAGCAATTAACAAGAGAATTCGCAAAAAGCAATCAGAAATCACATCCCTCCAAGAATCAAATAATATTCAAATCAGTTTGTAAAGATTCCCAAGTGAGTTATAAACTTGAGGATATTTAAAACCAAAATCTTTAAGAAAAACAAAGTGTAACATCTCATACTTGGGTGAGTATTGAGATTGGGATCTAGCTTAGAGTTGGTGCTTTAAGTGGAACTCATTGTAGGACTCTCCTTAGGATTTGGGTAGAGGTCTAAGTGGTATATCCTGCTAAAGAAAAGAGGACTCGACTAGGAGTTAGTGCTTCTAGTGGTATATCCTACATCCGGAAGGGGGTACGATCTGGAGACAACTGTAAGGCTTGATTTATACTAGTTGGAAAGAAATCACACCAGTGGAAAAGCATAAAGGAAGGAACCTTTGGGGACTGGACGTAGGCAGGGCCGAACCAGTATAAATCTTTTGTGTTTGAATTTTCTTAACTTTGCTTTTAATTTATTGCAATTTATATTACTTGCATCATCCACACCCGAAACATCCGGAACATTCAAACACGCTACACAAGACTTTTTAAAAGTCTAATATTTCTACAAAAAAGGTCATTCACCCCCCCTCGGACCTTATTAACATAAGCACAGGGTCCAACAAGTGGTATCATAGCAAGTGCTTAAAAACTAGAGATCTAACAATCTTGAGCTAAAGGTCCAAAATTTTTATTCAAATATCAAAATGAGTTTTCAAAAATCGTGACTCCTTCCCGAGGGTATGTCCATTACCCGTCCTCCCCTCTTCACCAATGAACACTACATGTTCTGGAAAAATCAGATGAAGAACTTCATTCAAGCACAAAGCATGCAAGCATGGTTAGTCATTAAAGATGGCCCGTATGAGCCTACTCATGAAGTAAAGAGTATGATCACCCCCCGAAAGCCATCACATTTATAGGATGAGAACGATTTTAAAAAGTTACATGAAAACGCAAATGCTATTAACATGCTTCACTGTGCTCTTAGTGCAACAGAATTTAACAGGATATCTGGATGTAAGACTGTACATGAAATTTGGCAGAAGTTGGAAGTAACCTATGAAAGAACAAATAAAGTGAAAGAAGCCAAAATTGATTTACTTCAGCAAAAACTTGAATCCTTTAAGATGGAGCCAAAAGAGTCCATCAGCAGCACGAATACTAGATATACCAATCTATTGAATGAGATGAAAAGGCTCGGAAAGGAAGTCTTTGAAGTAGAGATGGTGAAGAAGGTGCTCCGGAGTCTCACCAAGGAGTGGGATAATAAGAAGACTGCCATTGAGGAAGCTCATGACTTAAATGTCTGTAGTTATAATGAGCTCATTGGTAATCTTTTGACTCAAGAATTATCCTTGGAAAGATACAGCTAACAGGAGAAGAAGCCGAAAGAAAAAAAAGAAGGCCATTGCTCTTAAGGCAGACTCTGTCGGATCAAGTTCTTCCGGATCAGAAAAGCAGCAAAAAGAATCAAAGTATAGTGAAGAAGACATGGCTATGCTAGCCAAATACTTTGATAAATTCCTATAGAAAAAGGATAAAAGAATATCCAAAAGATTCGAATCAAGAAGGCCTAAGGAAGGCACCTCAAGAAGGGATAATCCTAGAAGGGCTCCGAAAGAAAAGAAAGATCCAGAGAAGGATGCTGCCTGTTTTGAATGTGGGGAAAAGGGGCACTTAAAAATCAAATGACCCAAGCTAAGAAAGGAAAAGAAGTATAAGATGAAAGCAATGGTGGCTACGTGGAGCAATAGTGAGGAAAGTAGCAGTTCATCTTCAACAGAGGAAGAAGAGACTGCTCATTGTGCATTCATGGCACTAACTGATCTAGAAGTAGAATAATCCAGAAGAAATGCCTCTAAGCAAGACATAGTACAAATCGAGGAATCAGAAATAACCAGTACTGAGGTAAACTCTCACTCTAATTCCATTTCTAACCATGAACTTTCTAGAGCTTTAGGGGTTGTGATCAATGTTGTGAGAAAGAATACAAACGCCATCAAATCCTTAAAAAGACAAGTTATGGAGCTCACTAAAGATGTTGAAGCCTTGGCACAAGATGTCAACATGATCAGAACAACAAGGCACATTGATGAAGTTGAGGAGAACTACCTGAAGAATCAAGTGCAAATGCTAAGTGCAAATCTGATTGGGCTGGATAGAGAGATAGCCTTGATGAAGGAGGCATCCGGATGGAGATCTGATCTTCCGTAAAGAAGGAGAAATCCAAGGCAGGATACATAAAGAAATCAACATCAAGCTGCCAAGAGAAATCCAAATTCTCCCAACCAAAAGGAGAATGAGGTTAGCAGGCAACCTCAAGCCCAAAGATACACTGCTATACAAAAAGAAAAGGCTAAGGCAGTGTACACTCAGCAACCTGCTGAACATAGAAGGAATTATTCCACAAAAGTTGCACCCCCAGCCAGCTTTCGGATACACACTGGACCATCTACAAGTGTATAAGAAGCTGGATATAGAGGGAACTATGGGAAGGATGATCTCGAACAGATCAAAAAGAAGCAGAAATAGAACAGACCCATCTTAGGGTGCAGGTTTTATGGGAAAAACAATCATATTACTAAATTATGTAGATTTAAAAATGGTTATTATGATGTTAATCCTTGGCTTGAAATGGTTGATAACCCGAGAGGACCCAAATTTGATTGGGTACCCAAACCCACTTGATCTGTTTTGTAGGTATGCCTTAGATCCACAGTAGATCAACATACTTGGTACATTGATAGTGGATGCTCAAGGCACATGACAGGTGATGAGAAGGCCTTCATCATATTAACCCAAAAGAAGGGAGGCAAAGTGAGCTTTGGAGATAATTAACGATCATTGGATATGGAACCATTGGATCTGAACTAAAGATAGAAGATGTCTCACTGGTTGATGGAATGAAGTTCAACTTACTAAGTGTAGTCCAACTCTGTGACAAAGGAAGAAAAGCCACCTTTAACTCTGAAGGCTGCTCAATCTATGATAGTAAGTCTAATCAACTCATTGTTTATGCACCTAGAGTAATCAATGTCTATTCTGTTAACATTAAAAATGAGAAAAAGAATATCTACTTAGTGTCTAAAGAAGAAGAATCATGGCTATAGCACCGAAGGTTGGGACATGTTAGCATGAACCTCCTGGCCATATTAGCAAAAAAGGAATTTGTTGTGGGTTTGTCTTAGGTTGCTTTTGATAAAGATCATCTATGTATTGCATGTCAATTAGGTAAACAGCATAAGAAAAGTTTCCCTTCGATCTCCTACATTCCTTTCAAAAGAGTATTGAGCTCTTACATATTGATCTCTTTGATCCAATCAAACCACTGAGTTTAGGTAGAAGAGAATACACCATGGTCATTGTGGATGATTATTCTCAATATACATGGGATCTCTTGCTAGCAAGTAAAGATGAAGCCTTTGACCAATTCTAAAAAATATTCATCCGGATAGAAGTAGAACATGGCACAAGCATTGCATGCATACGGAGTGATAATGGTGGTGAGTTAAAAAATAAGCACTTTGTTGAATTTTGTGACTCTAAGAGGATTGAACATAATTTCTCTACCCCTCATACTCCTCAACAAAATGGGGTATTTGAGAGAAAGAATAGGACCATAATTAAGATGGCAAGAACAATGCTAAATGAAAATTGTTTGCCAAAATATTTCTGGTGAGAGGCCGTAAATACAGCATGTTATATTTTGAACAGAGCTCTAATTAGAAAGACCATAGAAAAGACCCCCTATGAATTCTAGAAGGGAAGAAAACCCAAAATTGGGTACTTTAAGGCATTTGGATGTAAATGCTACATCCTAAACGATAATCAGCAAATAGGAAAATTTGATCCTAAGTCTGATGAAGCTATTTTCCTTGGCTACTCAACACATATTAAGGCTTACGGAGTCTTTAGCAAACGAACCCAAACTGTGGTAGAGTCAATAAACGTAGATTTTAATGAGACTAACCATGCTGGGAAAAGAAGTCCCACTCTGGAAGATCCCATTTCAGAAGCTGAAAATTCTGGAGAAAAGAGTGAAGCCAAAATTCCTGATTCATTTTAAATTAAGAAGTACAAAGAAGAAGATGAAGGAATATCCTTTAATCCAGAAGTGCAACAAGTTGATCTCAACCCACATGAGATAAACTTCGATGAAGGTCAAGAAGGAGAAGTTGAAGTAGAATTGGAACAAGCTCCAGTCCAATATGAAGATCTACCAAGGGAAGTCCGGACTCATAGAGATCATCCAATTAAAGCCATTTTAGATAATGTTCAAAATCTAGTCAAAACCAGAGGACAACTCAAAAGGATGACGAGCCATGCTGCTTTTATCTCTCTTATTAAGCTAAAGAAGTTCCAAGATACAAAAGGAGATGAAAGCTGGATGATGGTTATGCAAGAAGAACTAGATCAATTCACCAGGAATGATGTGTGGGATCTAGTTGCACCTTTAAAGGGAAAGTCAATTATTGGCACCAAATGGGTATTCCGGAATAAGCTAGATGAATCTAGAGTAGTGGTGAGAAACAAGGTAAGACTGGCTGCCCAAGGGTACAATCAACATGAAGGGATTGACTTTGAAGAAACATTTTCCCCTGTAGCAAGATTGGACCCAATCTGGATTCTTTGTGCTTTAGCATCATTCATGGGATTCACTTTGTTCCAACTGGATGTCAAAAGTGCATTTCTCAATGGAGTTATCCAGGAAGAAGTCTATGTGAAGCAGCCACCTAGATTTGAAGACTCAAAACATCTAGATCGTGTCTACAAACTGAAGAAAGCCCTCTATAGATTAAAGCAAGCACGAAGAGCTTGGTATGAGAGACTCACTACTTTTCTCATATCTAAGGGATATATCCGGGGTAAAGCAAAGACAACACTTTTTATCAAGAAATAGAAGGATGGTATTATCCTAGTCCAAATCTATGTGGATGATATATTTAGAGCAACAGATGAAAAGATGTGTGAAGAATTCATCTCTCAAATGCAGAAGGAATTTGAGATGTCCATGATGGGAGAACTAAATTTCTTCCTTGGTCTACAAATCAAGCAAAGTCCGGATGGAATTTTCATCAACCAATCCAAATATACCAAAGAGATTCTTAAGAAGTTTGAAATGGACAAAAGCAAGCCAATGTCCACTCTAATGGGTTTAAATACAGTCCTATCCAAGGATTGTGAAGGAGAAAATGTTGATCAGAAACTATATAGAGGAATGATTGGATTACTTCTATACTTGACAACTAGTAGACCTGACATACATTATGCAGTTTGCTACTACAAGGTATCAAGTCAATCCTAAGGAATCACATCTAAAGGCAGTTAAAAGGATCCTCAGATATCTTCTAGGAACCACTGAAGTGGGGTTATGGTATCCTAGAAATGGAGATTTCACACTTCATGGCTATACTGACGCAGATTATTATAGAGATACTCTTGAGAGAAAGAGTACATCCGGAGGTTATCATTTCCTTGGAGACTGTCTAGTATCATGGTACAGCAAGAAGCAAACTTCAGTTGCCTTATCTATTACAGAAGCAGAATAAATGGCTACTGGAAATTGTATGGCTCAACTCTTTTGGATCAAGCAATAACTGGAAGATAATGGAGTTCAGTCCGGATGTGTAGATGTGATGTGTGACTACAAAAGTGCCATTGATGTGTCAAAGAATCCAGTGTTCCATAGCAGGATGAAACATGTCAACATAAGGCATCATTTCATCCGGGATCATGTGATGAAAAAGGATGTTGCATTGGTGTACATTCCAACTAATTAACAAAGAGCATATATCTTTACCAAGCCATCGAGTAAAGATCAATTTGGCAAGCTAAGGGAATCAATTATGATGTCTAATCCAATCTAAAGAAAATCTGGAAGAAAGTTCAAAGTGAACTTGGAGTCCTAGCAAGTTAAGGAATGCAGAAGAGAAGAAAATTGAAGCTAACTCTGCTCCGGAGAAAATATTGCCAGATCAGCAGACAAAAAGGATAAATGGCAGTAAAGGCATTGAAAAGTAACTATTACTTTTTGAATTTTAAACATTCATTAGATGCTACATGTGTGCAAAAATTAGAAAGGCTATTTCCAAAATAAACTGTTTCCATTCTCCAGTTAAACGTCATTTATCTCTCTCTTAAATATTTAACTGCCATGTCATCAGTCCAGTTAAACTTAGTGGAATCCGGATTACCAAATTACCCTCACTCTAGGAATTCTATAAAAACCCCTCAAATTTCCCTTTCTTCCTCACGCAAGTAATCATCTACTGTTACTCTGCGAAAATCAAAACTTAGAACCTTAAATTCCCAAATTTCCTCCAAACCTTCAAATGGCACCTACAAAATCTCAACCCAAAGTCATCCTTCCCTCAAAGAATATCTTCAAGATGGAGGATCTTGTTGACTCTGATTTCATTCCGGTAAAGAAAATCGCCTCAGATACAGTTGTCCCTTTAGACTTTCTGGGAGATAACTACTTATTATTAACTGACCCATTCAACCAGCTTCTCAGGGATCAGGGACTGGAAAATTTCCTCACCATGCATAATCCTACCTATCCGGTGTATGTAAAACAGTTTTATGACAACCTCCGGGCTCACAACTACTATGACGCCCTCCAAACCACTGTAGATGGAAAGGAAATCACTCTAACTCCAGAATTCTTTGTAACTCATCTCCAAATGAAGAATGATGGGGTTACTATTAAGATTAGACAAAGATGAGCAGAAAGTTAAGTATGAGCCATTGGGATGGTTACTACCAAGGTACTTTGGATATAAATGCTCCACTTATTAGCCAAAGGTCCCAAGATATCTGTAATTTGTGCTAGCAAAGTTTGTTCTCATCCGGAAGGGATCCCTTACCATAGTCTCCTCATTTTAAACACTGTGTTGTCTAACACTAGACTAATAGTGTAATAGTCAACATGCCAGTCCTCCTAATTCATTTCATTAGGCAACACCAGTACAGCCATGGAGGACTCATTACTAAGATCCTGGTGGAAAATGGGATTGACGTCTCCAAGGAAGAATCCATGGATGTAAAGGCTATTTTGGAGAAAAACTTCAAAAATCTATCCTTTAGAGAAAAGTGGGATGAGCAGAAGGAAATTAGACAGAGGGATGAGAAGAAACAAAAGAGTAAGGCTAGGAAGGGGAAAGCTGAGAATGAATCGGAAGCTAAGAAGCCAAGAATGACCAAGCCAAGAATGACCAAGCCCAAAGCCCAAAAGAAACTAAACATCCAGCCAGAAATTGAGGAACAAAATGATGACACTTCATCCTTAACCTATTTAATAGCCAAATCTCTTGCCAAGAAGCCAAGAGGAAGGCTAATAAAAGCCACTGACAAACTAAAGAAACTGGTATGTGAGCTGAAAGCAACAAAAACTATTGCAGTAGCTGCTGCTGTAATTAGAAAAGCCTATAAGAAGGGAAAGAAAAAAAGCATAAGGGATATGCTGATAGAGGAGTATGGGTCTGATAATGAAGAAACCGGAGATGGGGAACCAGCTCCCAAGAGGCAACTCCGGAAGAGAGGGTTAACATTTAGAGACGGTTTGTAGGATGAGAAAGCAAGAGCCAAACTCTCTATCAAGAAACCTGCTACTGGTATAACCATTAGAGAACCAACTCCTAAAATTGCCACTCTAGTAGAATCCGGGAAAGGAAAGGAAATTATCTTGTTCACCCAAAGGCCAACACCTAAAGACAATATATTCTCGGAAGACCCTCAATTCGATAAAATGATGTCTATTGTGCGAGACTATAAAAAAAGATCAATAAATTGACCAAAGAGGGACCCGAAAGCACATCTGGGGTAGCAGAATCAAACAGCCCCCAAATCCTTATCACATCAAAGGATCTGGAACCTCTTAAAGAAGCTGAGTACCAGGATGAGGATCTATTCAATTTTCAAGCAAGATCAGGGCCTCTTCCTGATAATCTACTAAATGTTGATCCAAAAGTGGTGGAGCTGGAGAGTCCTGAAAATGAAATTGGAGGGAATGGTGAGGCTAATTCCACCATTCTAGGACAAGAAATGATAGTGATGGCAAGTCCTTTACAGGCATTGGGAGTGGAGACTGAGGATAATACCAGTCTACCGGATGGAGCAGTACCAGAGCCTAATGAGGAAGCTAATCTTCAAACCAATAGTCAGGTACTAATTCTTCCACCTATCCCTTCTATTGCTGATATTCTGGTTCGTGATGCAGTTGAAATACTAGATAACTTGGATGCACACACCCAAGCTGCATCCGGGGATAATCAGTCTAACCAGAAATATAAAGTTTCGGAGGAGGGACTCATTCTGGGCTCCCAAGAGCACACTCCTAGAGTGGACTCAAGGGGCTAGGCTAGTTCAGGGGACCGGATGGACAAAGAAAAGGAAGATCAAGTAGAGGAATCAGTTGAAACAGAATCATTCGGGTTTGATAGCTGCTCTGAATCTGAAACTCCACTTGCAAGCCTAATAAGAATACCATCTTCAAGTGTCAACCCAACCAGAGCTAAAAAGATTTCCACAGCACTCAAGATTCTCCACGAAGCTACTCATGAGTAATATAAGGAGAGCTACATTAAACAAAGCCTCCAGAACATATCCAAACACTTGAAAGCTGTAGACAAGGTACTTCTTGAAGAACTCTCACCTCTGGATTTGAAGGGAGAACTTAGGGTGATTAAGGGGAGTGTAAAGAAAATAGAAGAAAGAGTAGAGGACTTTCCTACGGCTGATCGTGTAGCTGAAGTATCACTAGCTAAAGTAACTCCCATCCTGAATGAACTAAAAGCCAATGTTGCAGCAGCAAGCAGATCTGCAGAACAAGCCAACACAATGGGTACTAATAACTGCGCTACAGTTATAGATAAAATCACCTCCTCTTCCATAGATCTGATCACAGAGCTTAAGGAGTACATTGACAACAAGTTTGAAAGCTTGATAAAATTCATTTCGGAAGCTCCTACAAAAGGTGAAAAGGATATTGCTTCAAAACTTAGACTATTAAATGAGGAGCATCAAGCTGCATAGGAAATGCTCGCAAACTTCCTTGATGAGGCTCTTCTAAAGTTACTAAAGAAGCAGGTGGATGAGATAAGTGATGATAGCGGAAGCCATTCATCCGGCACAAATGACTTGATAAAAGCTCTTTAAGAGGCTTTCCACAAGGATCTCACTACTCTCAACAACAGTATCCATAATGTCCAAAGAGGTATCTACAACGATATTGAAGCTTTAAAGTCAACCATGACTAATCTATCACTCTCCTCATCCGGATCCTTCTCTTCAACCCAGGACAGTCTTGTCCTTCCAGTTGTCAATGATCTTGTCAAACACATAGGGGATATTGGATTCTTCGGGTATAGGTGCATGTTAACTCTCCTTAAATGCATGTTTCCATATTTTGATAAAGATGACCAAGCCTATGCACTAAGGATGATTCCAAACATGACAAAATCCTACAAAGAGCTCCGGTCATTCCTAAAGCCCTATCAACTCCTTCCGATTACTGTTGAAACAATTTTTGAAAAGCGCTCCCAAGGGAATGTAGATTATTCTATCTACTTAGAGGCATGGCAGAAAAGCTGGGACAAGCGCTCATACATGGTGATTGACCCCCAATCCGATGAAAAGAATAAGGGGGAGAAGTGCACAACCAGCAAAGGAGGCGAGGATATGGAACTAGATAGGTAATGTGTAGTTAGCTATTGATGTCGTGTAAAAATCTTGTAATAGCTATTGATGTCATGTAAAAATCTTATAATAGCTAGCTTTGAAAATTTTTACTTATATGTACTCTGTATCTGTAATCCGGAACTTCATTGATGTTAACCATTGTTAACAACATAAGTATATATATAGTGAATCACATTTACATTAATATGCTTCTAAGTACGATCTTTAATTGTACTTAAAAATATAGAAGCCAAAAATGCAAAAATATTGGGGGAGTTAGGATGCTTAGATTATGGGGAAGTAAATGTCGTAAATGACTAAGTATCAAAAATTATACTTAGATCATATTCCCTTTTTGCTTAATTGTGCTTAGGTTTTTGTTTCCATCAAATGGGGGAGATTGTTGAGAAACAAGGATCCGAAACTCAAACAATCCGGATCAAGTTTGAAGTAAACAAAAAAACCTAAGTATGAAAAGTTCTAAGTCACCAATCCGGACTCATATCCAAACATTCAAAGTCCAAGACAAGTGAAGATAACTACCTAAGCATAAATGGAAGCATCCGGTTAAAGTTTGGAAAGGAAACAAACTTTGAACAGTCCAAAACAGCATCCGGAAGAACTGATTGCAGAAGCACTCGGAAGAAGACAAATCCAGATATATTAAGTCTGAAGTCATATGGAAGACTTAATATATCAGACAAAGGGAATGATTCAAAAGTTTCATTCCCTCCAATCTTTTGGTCTCCAAGTTAAAGATCCTTTTCCCTAAAGCAAGACAAAAGTGACAGCTAGCACTTTTCAGAAAAAGGACAAAGTACTGACATCGGACAGAGAAAAAGGTAACAACCTTTTTCACCTAGACCAATAAGAAGGCGCATGGAGCTCATACCAAAAAGCTACTGGTATAAAAGTTAGTGTATCACTAAAATACAAGGAAAATGATCACTGACAAGTTTTGAGCCTCAATCCCAAGGATTTAAATGGGTCATAATCTTTATCTAACGGATTGATCAACGGCTCCTTAAGCTCCACATCTTACCTGATCAATGGTGAAGATTTGACTACAGCTCACTAACCCACAACGGCTACATTTATGATCAAAGCCTATAAAAGGGAAGATTCACATATTGAGACGATGTCGGTTGACTTGAGAAAGCAATTAACAAGAGAATTCGTAAAAAGCAATCAGAAATCACATCCCTCTAAGAATCAAACATTTCCAAAACAGTTTGTAAAGATTCCCAAGTAAGTTATAAACTTGAGGATATCTAAAACCAAAATCTTTGAGAAAAATAAAGTGTAACATCTCATACTTGGGTGAGTATTGAGATTGGGATCTAGCTTAGTGTTGGTGCTTTAAGTGGAACTCCCTGTAGGACTCAGCTTAGGATTTGGGTAGAAATCTAAGTGTTATATCTTGCTAAAGAAAAGAGGACTCTGCTAGGAGTTGGTGCTTCTAGTGGTATATCCTACATCCGGAAGGGGTTACCATCCGGAGACAACTGTAAGGCTTGATTTCTGCTAGTTGGAAAGAAATTACACTAGTGGTAAAGCTCAAAGGAAGGAACCTTTGGGGACTAGAGTAGGCGGGGCCACATCAGTCTAAATCTCTTGTGTTTGAATTTTTTTTACTTTGCTTTTAATTTATTGCAATTTATATTACTTGCATCATTCGGACCCGAAAACATCTGGAACATTCAAACACGCTACATAAGACTTTTTAAAAGTCTAATATTTCCGCGAAAAAGGTCATTCACCCCCTCTGACCTTATTAACATAAGCACAGGGACCAACAAACTGAACAGATTTAAACTGAACTGAATAAAAGTTGAAAAGAGTATAGTCTTGGTTGTTAGGTTCCCTAAAAAGCAAGAACAACAAAATAAGAAAAACAATAATATAGAGAAAAAAAATACTATTAATACTTATCAATCTAGAGAAAACATATGTTGTGTTGAATTTGGATTCTCTAAAGTTGGGAGGTTGTAAAGTTGTACAATTTAGTTAATTTCAATTATCTATTGAGTTTATATGATTGAGATTTAATAGTACTGTGGACCCTATAAATCACTAAAATTAAATATCAATAATTAGAACTCAATGAATGGTTGAGATTAACTAAAACGCATAACTTTACCATTTCTCAAATCCGCTGGCGTTAATGTTATTTATTGTTGGTACGGGACATAAGTATTGTTTGAGTGAGTCAAGTTATTTTGATAACATGTAAGGCTTGTTTGGTTCATAGAAATCCTATTTCATGGAACAGAAATGTATGGAAAGATGTTAAAGATGACACATTATTCATTTAGAATCAGTCGAAAAGGAATAGCTTTTCCTTGAGATGTATATAAATTAGGAAAAGATTTTCTTTGCGTTGACAGAGTTTAAGCATATACTTTATTATATTTAACATCTTTCCATTCATTTTTATTTCTATTTCTATTCCACTAGAATATAATTTTCATAAACCAAACGCCACCGTAATGTAAAAAGCAAACAAGAAATCTACCTTGGGGTAGGCTCAAGGCTGAGCCCACTTAATTTATATGGACCTGACATTTCCTCTTAATTAATTAAATTAGATATTATAATTAAGGAAATTGTCAACTTAAGTATAGCTTTTGAAACTATTTACACTTTTATAGTCCTAGAAAATAATTGAGTGATGTCATAAATAATTTATAAATTTATAAAAATTAAAAAAAATAATTATAAAAATATGATGTAGTATTTATCTGATAAATATTTAGTACTTATTTAGTAGTTATTTAGTAAATTATAACTTTAAATAAATTTTTAAAGTATACATAACATATAGCATCTAATTTTTATCTAGTAGATCACCGTTAGATATCTAGTTATTATCTAGCATGTCTGTATTTTGACAGTTTTTTGTGGATCTAATGAGACCTAACATATGTATAATATATGACAATTTCATAACAATATTTACATAACATATGACATCTAGTATTTATCTAGTTGATCACTGTTACATATCTAGTTATTATCTATATGTCTTAATTTTGACAGTTTTTTATGGATCTAATGACACTTAACATATATATAATATATGACAATTTCATAACTATATTTACTAGATAACTACTAGATAATTACTAGACGAATATTAAATATTTACGGGATAAAAACCAGACTGTATTCATGTAATTATTTTCTCCTGTTTTTGTTAATTTGTAAATTATTTATTTTTTTATATATGTAATTAATTTAACTTAATGATAAATTTTATAAATATTTTAATGAGACATGTATATTTTTGACAATTTCCTTTTTTAAAGTTTCAATCTTATTTTTACTTTACTCACATTATTATATGTTCTCTCCACATTCAAGGAATCACTGTTGCATCCATTTTACCGATTTGATCTTCATAAATTTCGCATCGCTTACCTATGTTTGTTTGCCAACTGCATCTCGATCCTTTTGAAGAATGGATAACTGATTTGATTTGATATAATCTTATTATAAGTTTAATGTATCAACTCATTTTTGCTTGAAAATTGTATTTTCTTGTTTCGGTTTTTATAGTTGTGCATCTAGAATCATTATAGTCTAGGATACAACACATCTAGCATATATATAATATACTACAATGTTTGTTTTGTGTAACTCATATAATTTGTAGTTTGCTGATATGATATACTCCTAGTATAAGTCTAATGTATCAACTCATTTTTGCTTCAAGACTATATTTTCTTGTTTCAATTTTCATAATTATGCATCTGAAATCATTATACTACAAAATACAATACATCTAACATATATGCAATATATAAGTTTTCTTTTTTATGTGTAACTGATATGATTTGTAGTCAGTTGATGTGATTATAATAGACTTATGATCAGTGGCGGAACCAAAATTTCGGAAGAGGGAGGGCGGATTTTTAAAAAAATTCGACTAAACTCGTTAATAGAAAATATTTGGCTAAATTTACTATTCTTTTCTTGACTCGATTCGACCAAAAACATGTATGAGATTTGCATGTATAAGCTATTAAACATTTATCATCAGCAGAGTCAAATTAGATAATTCATTTGGGTCTTGTTTAGAATTCATAATGAAAAATAATTATGATCAAAACAAATGTGAATATCATAATACAAAATAGAGATAACACCTATTTCATTCCCTCTAATCTAGCATGCAAGTTCACTATCATTCTCTTCCATCTGTGATAAAAATAAATAAAATTGAATTCAAAGTAGTGTAATAAAAAAAAAAAAAGTATATAGTAACCCCTCCATCTATTTACTTTATTTTCAATGGATAAAAAACCCATTTCAATAATAATATTTATTATTATTACATTTATTTAATTTTTGCCATTCCTATTTAATAATTATTTAATATCTAAAATTTATTTATTTTTAATTTATCAATATTAGTGTTTTACATTAAATTAATTATATATTATAATGTGGACACATGCTTTGAAAATTTGAGCTAAAAATTGATTGCAGGCCAACAATAAATCCATAAAAATTTGAGGGCCCATTTTACCAAAAAATATTTAAAATAATAGAGAAATATAATTCTAAAAAGATAAATATGGGAAAAGCAATTATCAAATCTGTGCCCTTATTTTTTTCATTAACGGTGTCCAAATCAAAAAAACAATTAGCAGATATACTTCGTTCATTCTCATTTGAATTTCTTAGCTCAACCTTCGTTGCTTGGATGTGCTTGCCATATTATGGGAGGGAGGGCGTAGTTTCCAAATTTCAGCAATTAAGGGCAGTCAACCAAGGTGTTAAAGCCAATTTTCTGGGAACAGGGGATGCGGCCGCCGACCGCGCCCAACTCCTGATTCCGTCGGTGCTTATGATAGATATATAATAGACTTATAATACACTGACAACATATTTCTAACATATCTATAAACAATTTTAAAAAGAAATATCATTTTAAAAATAAAAAAATAAATAAAAAATTCTAAAGCAATATATAAAAAATGAATGTTTTGAGAACAAACGAAAAAAATTAAAGAGGGTTAGAAAGAGGAATGTATTTGTAGTTTTGTACCCATAACGTGAGTAAATTCGTGGCAATTTGATGGAACGTGTAATGAAGAGTTTGAAAGTTAAAATGACCTTTTGTCGTATTTGATAAAAGTTTGGCTCAAATCCATGATAGATTACTAGCCTACTATGCTAAAAGCCATTATAATTATAAATGGATTTTACATGCTCACATTACGCATCGAGGGGTATTTCAAATACATTGCAATGCGAAATATTACACTTCTCCCCTTTTTTAAGTTTCACAATTTCAAAATAGTTCATCCTTTGATGAAAATCAAAAAAATTAGAAACGAATTCGTACTTTTTTCGTTTGCCCGAGATCGTAAACTTAATTAAGAGAATGCAAAATCGTTGACTAATCCACGATACGTCGGGAATAAGTCGATTTCCACAACTTCTACAAGATCACGACGAAGAAATGATGCGAAAATCCGAGTTTCGGGATTTATCGGAAGAGAGAATGTGTTGGTATGTATATGAAATGAAAAAAGGAAAATGAATTTCCCATTTTTTTTTGTAATGCACGTCTCTATGCATATATATAAGAATCGAAAGTTGCAAGTAAGCCCTTGAACTCTTGATTATTTACAATTAAATCTTTAAAGTTTAATAACTTTTCAATTAAGTCCTTAGACTTATTTGATTTTTCAATTAAATCCAATTATCTAAATTAGATCTGATCCTTTGATCCGATTGACCCGCTTACTGGCGGACCGAGTATTTCCGACATCCTTATATACATATTGTCTATCCTATTATATTCCATCGTAAAAAGAATTTATATCTTATATTGTTTATTTTTTTACATGAATGATGAGCCATCATAATCTATTTTCATTTTATTTTTAAATTTAACACAAAATCCACTTTGATACATTTTCATTTAGATATTTTTAGAACAGTTATACCTTTTTATGTCACAGATATAAAGGCTATACAAGCGCGCAAGATGCTCCAAGATTTGCACTTTATATTAGGTATAACGATGAATACGAACCGTATAAATTGCATAGTACATGCTTTATACTCTTCTTGTACCTCGCTTGCAAAAACTCTCTGCGCTTTTTACATGGTATAATAGTGATATTAAATCAGTTTGAAGCGAAGTTCCTCACAACGTTGGCACATTTTATGATGTCTTTATACATGTTGTATAGAGTGGTATGAAGCACATATCACTTGCTTAATACCCCTTTTATACTTCGCTTGCAAGGGTTGTCATACGTGCACATCTCGCTCTTTATAAAGGGTCTAATAACAAAATGAAAATAGTATGAGTCCTGGCAGTGTTTGTGCACTTCATACCACCTTTATATATATGGCATGAGGTTAATGGTGGTATAAAAGCAGTATTAAATGCAAGTCCTTGCAACGGTTGTGTGCTTTATATCGTCTTTATACTTGCAGTATGGTGAGGTACAAATGTCCGAAAAATTATTTCCAAACTATATTAATATGGATCTTATTTTAAAGATAAAAAAATAAACAAACAAAAACTTTAAAGCCATATCAATTTGTGAGATATAATCGATTTAAGTAGACAAAATTAAAAAGAATCTCGGGAGACAAACAAAAGAAGAAAACGGGAGGAGAAAAAGAGAAGAGGGTAGTGGCGGATCCAATGCATTTTTACCGTGGTTTGATAGGTGTCCATGTATATATATCATAAAATTTTGAAACAAAAATACTATTAAATTACAAATTCAAGAACAATAAATTGTAAGTGAAACAACACTAGGTAAAATTTTATAGAGGTATATAGGCATTTATTAGAAAATTCTATTTTTTTCTACAATATATGAGTAGTTTTAATGGGTCCAAATACAATATATCAATAAATTTATACCACTATTAAAAAAAAGTGGAGTCCAAGGACGACATTTACGTGAGACCATATATAAAGAGCGAGATGTGCACTTACGAGAATCCTCGCAAATAAAGTTAAAAGGGGTGTTAAGCATGTGATATGCACTTCATACCACTCTATACTGCATAGAGAAAGACATTGCAACACATTCACTTGAGCAATAAATCACATGATTTAGTTATAGAGTAGAAGTTTGTTCTCAATTGGTTCTTGAATGTCAAAATAAAAGGTATATATATCTTTAAGTAATTTTTTGGAATACTTACGAACTTCTTTCATTTTATTTTCGTCACAAGCTAAACATTGCACATGTTGGTACGGTGAGACTTGTTTATTACTGAAGGAATACATAGAAATAAGTTTCTTTTCAACTTATACAACTCATATTTGCACAAATACGTGGCTTTTAGTTTTGTGTTTCCCTCCATTTTAGTGGGATCCCATATCGTTAGCAGCTATACTAAACAACATTAGCAACTGCCCAATCCATCTATGATCTTAGTTATATGTATTTATCCAAAGTTCAAATTATCTGATAAATTGATAGATAGAGAAAAACTTTCTATTATGCCAACTAGCAAGCCCAACCATTCTCTCTTATTCAAATTCCAATTAGTGGGAGTTTATATCACGTAACCTATCATTTAATTTCTAACTATATGGTTTCAAATTTTAAATTAGCCGCCCCATTTCTCTAGTACTTCTAGACTAGAGATCATCTCTTGCTGCTAAACTTTTCTTAGAGTATTTTTCTTTAATTATTATCCATCATATGTCAACTCTATTATTGTTTACTTTCTTTTGGAAAAGGGCTTTGAATTTGATCAATCAATTAATAAGAATAAACAAATAAGACCACTAAATATTTCCTTTGAAGTAAACAATTACAATAACTTTAAACTTCATTAAAAAAAAAAAAACTCTTTTGCAACTATGTACGTGCTGAAACTGCCTCGTTTGAAGAATTGGAAGATGCAACTCTTTTGAAGTATATTGTTATTTGATGATTTAATTGACTTTACCAAAGGTTTATCTTATTTCTCCGGGATTATTAGGATTCTCGAGAATTGAAGACGTCTTTTGTCTCTTGTTTTTTTTTACCTTAGTGCGAGGAGTGAGACACGAGTCTTGTTCGGGATTAAAGCGGAATACACCTCCTATTTATATTGAACAATTTCACTTATTTGAGTTATATGAAATTATCCTTTGTCTTAAAAAAATGAGAATATGCAACTATTCAGTTGAGTTATAATGATTATGTTGGTTCAAAAATTTTAGATTCTACATGATAATTATAGAAAAAAAAAATATCCACCTAAGTAGTAAGTATAAAATTAGGGACTATAAATCTCCCAAAATATTCAAATCCAAATTTTTTTTATAAAAAAGCCCCTCACAAAATATTACCCAAGACACCGCAGTGCGATGATGATTTCAGAAAAAAAAAAGATAATAAACTCTTTTTAATTTGAACAAGTTACTCTACATGAAAAATACTATAACAATATATTGTACACATTTTAGGCAACTAATTTATTGATAATATTTATTTCAATAGATAGTAAATTTTTTTTAAAAAAAAACGTGCCTCATGCTTGTAATAATAATAAAGAAAAACTCCATCTCACACCTTCTATATGTGAACTCAAACCTATAATCTCTAGGATCATAATTTCAAAACTTAATCACTAAATTAAGGCGTTTGCCACATTAAATAGATAGTAATTAAAAATGATACTATGGAATTTATGTGCGTGAAACTTAAAAATGAAGGTAGGGTCGTATAGAATGTGAAACAAAAATATTAGAGTTTTTTTTAAGAAAAGTAAGCTCGGACATAGTCTTGGGTAAGAAACTCCCACAATATTGATGGTGTTTTTTAAAGCTTATAAGTAGATTATAAGTTAGTTTTAATTTTTAATTTTTTAGTCTAAGCGTTTTTAAAAGCTTAATTTTTAGCTTTTAAGTGATTTTTAAATTAAAAAAAAACTCCGAGTTGCAGCTTTTTAAAAAAGCTAGCTTATAAGCCCTCCAAAAGCCAAAGCTTTGAGAAACACCTCCATCTGTCACAAGGTAATAAACCTTGTCCGAGCTCTTCAAACACATGCACTCCTACCGGCAACATAAATGCAATTATGAACTTATGGTCTTCAGATGTTCACTATCTCAGGTTCGAATTATATTCAGAGTGTACAGATTTTTCATGGCATTTGTGAAAAAAATAATTTAAAAAAAATCCTCACTATCAACATTATTTCTTCTATCATGCTTCAATGCAATGTAAAATTTGAGATTTCCGATAGATTTTCACTTGATGTTGTTCAAAAAAAAATTAAACATCTATTTCAACTGCAATGCTTTTGTAAATTGAAATGTAAGTTTACGTGAAATGGGAAGTAAATTGAACGGAAGTGTAAGTCTTGGGGCCGAATCCTTTCACACTTCGCGCTTACAGAGTGTCTTTGAAACATTCTTTTTAGATAAAATCAATTCATTCCAAATTATTTTTAGTCTATAAAAGTGAATTATTTCAAATAAATTGAATTCATCAAAAAACGAATGTTTTCAAACGAAGGGTTAATGGTTTGAGATCTAACCAAATTTGCTTCCATTGTTCCATAGATGTAAAAGCTTACGGCTTAACCTACTACCCCTTATAAAGGGGCTAATATGAGTGGCTACGTGCCAATCATTCAATAAAAAAGGGTACAAAATATTAAGTGCCTTATATAAAACCCTTGCAACGAGACATTTTGGCGTAATCATAGTAAGGGTTTTACACCAGCCACTAGGTTATAGCTAGAAAATATAAATTATTCATCGATTAAAACTCATTTTATGTGGCCATCTAGGCGGAATCTTTTGAAACACAACTTAGATTTTAAGATCTAGGTGATTAATCAGTTTATACGCTTCAAGGTAGACCTAGGCAGACATTTTTTAAATTAAAAATATAAATTTTCAATAACATGTTGCATGTGTTTTAAAAATCAGTTTAACGAGGACTTTACAAGACACTAATACAATTATAACTGAATTTATAACTTTAATTTACTAATAAATATTAAAAAATATAAAAATATAAATTCATTTGATCTCCACGTAAACCCTGATTAGTCCCCACCTTGACCCCATAGATCCTAGCCGGCCAAATTAGTGCCAAGAAACACTAATCAGATACTTGAACTAGAATATGGGCCAGTTTGAGATTGTTTTCCCATTAGTGCCAAGCTTTTTCACGTTGTTGTTTCGAAAAATTCTGAAAATCAATAGCAAATTGTTGGAAATAATGATCCGAAACAACAAACAATTCGGATCAGGTTTGAAGTAAATAAAAAACCAAAGTATAAAAAGACCTAAGTCATTGCATCCGGACATATTTTAAAGACATCCAAAGTCCAAGACAAGTGACCTAAGCATATATAGAAGCATCCGGTTAAAGTTTGGAAAGGAAACAAACTTTGCACCGCCCAAAACAGCATCCGAAAGAACTGATTGCATAAGCATCCGAAAGAAGACAAATCCGGAGATATTAAATCTGAAGACATCCGGAAGAATTGATAATCTAGACAAAGGGAATGATTCAAAAGTTCTATTCCCTCCATTCTTTTGGTTTATCAAGTCAAAGATCCTTTTCCTATAAGCAAGACAAAAGAAGACAGGTAGCACATTTCAGAAAAGAACAGAAGGATTGACAATGGACAGGAAAAAGGTAACAACCTTTTTCACCTAGACCAATAAGAAGGCGTGTGGAGCTCACACCAAAAAGCCACTAGCGTAAAAGTTAGTGAGTCACTAAAACACAAGGAAAACGATCACTAACAACTTTTCAGCCTCAATCCCAAGGATTCAAATGGGTCAAAATCTCTATCTAACGGCTTGATCAATGGCTCCGGAAGCGCCACATATTACCTGATCAACGGTGAAGATTGAATAAAAGTCCAACAACCCACAACGGCTACATTTATGAACAAAGCCTATAAAAGGGAAGCTTCACAAGTTGAGAAGGTGCTGGCTGATTTAAGAAAGCAATTGACAAGAGAATTCGCTAAAGCAATCAGAAAACTCATCCCTTCAAGAATCAAACATTTCTAAATCTGTTGTAAGGATTCCCAAGTGAAATCATAAACTTGAGGAAGTCCAAAACCAAAACCTTTGAGAAAATCAAAGTGTAAAGAATCTCCTACTTACGTGAGTACTGAGATTGGGATATAGCTTGAAGTAGGTGCTTTGAGTGGGATCTCCCTATAGGACTCATCTTAGGTTTGGGCAGAAATCTATGTGGTATATCCTACTAAAGACAAAAGGACTCAGCTAGGAATTAGGTTTTCTAGTGGTATATCCTACATCCGAAAGGGGGTACCATCCGGAGATAAGCTGTAAGGCTTGATTCCTGCCAATTGAAACGGAATCCACTAGTGAAAATCTCGGAGGAATGAAACTCCGGGGACTGGAGTAGGCGAGGCTGAACCAAGATAAAATACTTGTGTTTGGTTTTCTTACTCTTTAGTTACTTGTATAATTATTTATATACATTTGCATCATCTGGATCCATCCCCCGGATCATAATCAAACACGCTACACTAAAGACTTTTTAAAGTCTGTTAATTCCACAATGAGGGTCATTCACCCCCCCCTCTGACCAAACTTAGATCCTCACAAGGACCAACAAGTGGTATCAGAGCAAGTGCTAAAACTATAGATCTAACAATCTCGAGCTAAAGGTCCATATATTTTGATTCAAGAATCAAAATGAGTTTCTAAAACTCACTGATCCTTCCGGAGGGTATGTCTATTACTCGTCCTCCACTCTTCATCGGTGAACACTACACATTCTGGAAAAACTGGATAAATATTTTCATTCAGGCTCAAAGCATGATGGCATGGATGGCCATTAAAGATGGTCCATATGAGCCTACTCATGAGGTAGATGGTTTAACCACCCGCAAGCCCTTGAGCTTATGGATGAGAATGATTATAAGAGATTGCATAAAAACACAAATGCTATTAACATGCTTCATTGTGCTCTTAGTGCAACGGAATTCTACAGAATATCCAGATGTGAAAATACATAGGAAATTTGGCAGAAGTTGGAAGTGACCTATAAAGGAATAAGCAAAGTCAAAGAAGCCAAGATAGATCTACTTCAGCAAAAGCTTGAATCATTCAAGATGGAGCCCAAAGAATCCATCAGTAGCATGAATACTGGATACACCAATCTAGTAAATGAATCGATGAGGCTAGGGAAGGAAATCTCAGAAGTTGACCTGGTCAAGAAAATTCTCCAGGGTCTCACTAAGGAATGGGACAATAAGAAGACTGCCATTAAGGAGGTTCATGACTTAAACTTCTATAGTTATGATGAGCTTATTGGTAATCTCTTAACTCAAAAACTATCGCTAGAGAGATACAGCCAACAAGAAAAAAGGTAGGAAGAAAAAAAAGAAGGCCATTGCTCTTAAGGCAGACTCTACCGGATCAGCCTCTTTCGGATCAGAAAAGCAGCCAAAAGAGTTAAAGTACAATAAAGAAGATATGGCTATGCTAGCCAAGTACTTTGATAAATTCCTAAAGATAAAGGATAAAAGAAGATTCAAAAGATTCGAGTCAAGAAGGCCAAAAGAAGGCACCTCAAGAAGGGATAAGCAAAGAAAGGCTCTAGAAGAAAGGAAAGATCCGTAGAAGGATGTTGCCTGCTTCGAATGCGGGGGAAAAGGGCACTTCAGAACCAAATGCCCCAAGCTGAGAAAGGAAAAGAAGTATAAGAAAAAAGCTATGGTGGCCACATGGAGCAATAGTGAAGAAAGCAGCAGTTTATCTTCAACATTAAGAAGAGACTGCTCACTGTGCATTTGTGGCACTGACGGATCCGAAAGCAGAACAATCTGAAAGAAAGTCATCCAAGTAAGACATTGAGCTAATTGGGGATTCAGAATCAGAATTAGCAAATACTGAGGTAAATTCTTATTCTAATACTATTTCTAACATTGATCTTGCTAGAGCTTTAAAGGTGGTGATCCACAATGTGAGAAAAAACACCAAAGCCATAATATCTATACAATGACAAATTATGGAATTGGTTGAAGATGCTAAAGCTATGTCATAAGACATTAACTTAATGAGAACCATAAAGCACATAGATGTGGTGGAGGAAAACTTCCCGAAAAGCTAAGTTCAGATCTTAAGTGCTAATCTGATAGGGTTAGATAGGGAGATAACTCTGATGAAGGAAGCATCGTGAAGGAGATCTGATCCCTCTCACCTAAGAGGAAATACAAGGCAAGCTGCCAAGAAAAATCCAAGGCCTTCTAACTAAAAGGAGAAGGAGGTTAGCAAACAACCTCAATCTCAAAGATACACTACTGCACAAAAAGGAAAGGCCAAGATAGTTTATACTCAGCAACCCGCCAAACAGCTTTTGGATACACACCTGACCAACTAGAAGTGTACAAGAAGCTGGATATAGAGGGAACTATGGGAAGGATGATCTTAAAAAGATCGAGAAGAAGCAAGAGCAGAACAGACCCATTTCAGGGTGCAGGTTTTGTGGAAAAACAACCATGTTACTAAATTATATAGATTAAAAAATGGTTATTATGATATTTATCCTTGGCCTGAAATGGTTGATAACCCGAGAGGACCCAAATCTGATTGGATACCCAAACCCACTTGATCTATTTTGTAGGTATGCCTTAGATCCACAGTAGATCAACACACTTGGTACATTGATAGTGGATGCTCAAGGCACATGACAGGTGATGAGAAGGCCTTCATCATATTAACCAGAAAGAAGGGAGGCAAAGTGAGCTTTGGAGATAATAAAAAAGGACAGATCATTGGACATGGAACCATTGGATCTGAATTAAAGATAGAAGATGTCTCACTGGTTTATGGACTGAAGTTCAATTTACTAAGTGTAGCCCAACTCTATGACAAAGGAAGAAAAGTCACCTTTGACTCCGAAGGCTGCTCAATCTTTGATAGTAAGTCTAATCAACTCATTCTTTATGCACCTAGAGTAAACGATGTCTATTTTGTTAACAATAAAAATGAGAAAAACAATATCTGCTTGGAGTCTAAAGAAGAAGAATCAGGGCTATGGCATCGGAGGTTGGGACATGTCAGCATGAACCTCCTGTCCAAACTAGCCAAAAAGGAATAAGTAGTGGGTTTGCCTAAGGTGGCTTTTGATAAGGATCGTCTATGTACTGCATGTCAATTAGGCAAACAGCATAAGAAAAGTCTCCCTTCCATCTCCTACATTCCTTCCAAAAGAGTACTTAAGCTCTTGCATATTGATCTCTTTGGTCCAATCAAACCATTAAGTTTAGGTAGAAGAGAATACACCATGGTCATTATGGATGATTATTCTCGATATGACTGGGTTCTCTTGCTAGCAAGCAAAGATGAAGTCTTTGACCAATTCTAAAAAACATTCGTTCGGATAGAAGTAGAACAGGGCATAAGCATTGTACATATTCAGAGTGATAATGGTGGTGAGTTCAAAAATAAGCATTTTTGCTGAATTTTGTGACTCCAAGGTAGGGCTGTAAACGAGCCGAACTACTCGTGAACTACTCGACGCTCAGCTCGGTCAAAGCTCATTCGAGCTTGGTTCCTTAATAAATGAGCTTGTTCGGGAACAAAATTTTAGGCTCGTTATTGTAAACAAACCAAGGTTGAACAAGGGGATACTCGACTCGAAAGCTCGTGAACATGCTCGATAAGAGGCTCGTGAACTAGTTCGCCAACAGGCTTGTTATTAGGCTCGTTAACAGGCTCGTTAACATATTTGAATACTTTATACATTATATTTATGAAATAGATAGATTGTGAATAAATATAAAACAGTGTATGTGTAAAATGGATATAAAGATGTATAAAACAAAATATAAATTATAAGATAAAGAGTAAAGGAAAAATATGTATAAAGTGATATATAAAATATAGATAAAAAATGAGAAAATATAGATATAAAGCCTAACAAAGGCAATTCGGATCCAATCCAATCCCTACTATATATATTCATCAATCTCTATATGCTCAGTAAAACTCTAATCTCATTTTCCTCTAAAAAAACACAGCGGCCAACACAACACTCCTACCCTTCCTCTTCTTAGTATAGTGAAAATCATTTGTGGTATTTAGATCCTTCATCTCTTATTCTTCATCTTAAGGATTCTATCTTTTTTCTAAGTTGAGCTCTTGATTTAAACAAAGCTTGAGATAGGCTCGAAGCTCGGCTCAGGCTCGACTCGACTAAACTCGAGCTCGATTGGGGCTCAGTTTGACCAAGCTCGAGCTTGGCTCGATTCGTTTATAGCCCTACTGTGAGCCGATGACCCCCGATCCCCCAGCCCGCATGGTAAGCTTTGATGCTCTTCAGCATGGGGCGGAGAAACAAATAGCGCTGTAAAGCGGGCTAAGGGATGATCCTTATTTTAGCGCGACGAAAATGGATAATGGAAGCGATGTTGAAGTTGAAATTTAGTCCTATTAATGGGTTAAGGGATACGAGACTTAGAATCCCGTATTTTAAAATAGAGTCGCCACCCGGTTAAGCTCCACTGGGAAATTGGGTACGATATTCCCACCGGGTGGTTGGACCGTACCTTAAAATAGAGATTCTAGGTTCGGATGATATTGCTTACTTTTTAATTTTTAAATCAAGCCGATTATATTTTGATAAGCGTGAACTTAGTTCTTATGCGAATTAACCAATTATTGTTTGGTGTTTTTAGTTTATATGCCATACGTCACACGGAAAGCAATAAATAAACAAAGCAAGAAAATAAAATTATTACAAGGCTTTACGAATACCAATACATTTTTCTAATGCAAGAAAATAAATAAAGCGAGAAATAAATAAATGGGTGAAACCGGGTCTTAACTGGGCTTACCGACTCGGATCCTGCTCCAAACGAGGCAATAGATATATAAGAGTAATCACAAATAAAGCATGGATAAATAAAGGTGGAAAACAAATACAAAGAATGAAGAAAAAGATATTTTTGGATTTTTCGGGATAAAAATATAATTTTCGGGCATTAATTAATTATCTAACAACCTAAAAAGGGTGAAATAAATTAACTAAACATCCTAAAATAAGATTTAATGTGTTCAGAATATTTTTGGCATTTTTAGTTGGTGGAAAAGAACCCAGAAAGTCCGACAAAACAACGAGTGACCACTTGAACGACCCGTAGGCCGACTGGACGAAGTGGTAGGCTGACTCAGCGAAGCGGCCTAGGTGACGTTCAGCGGCCTGACATTCGCCGGAACAGTCAGCCGGATTTTGGACAGAAAATTACAAAAAAGGACGAATAAAGCGGGCCAAATACCCGGAAAAATAACCAAAAACACAGCGGCAGTAACAAAAATAAATAATAAAAGAAATAGATTGGAACTCAGAAAGTTACCCAAAGGCCGTGAATCCAATCTCGAGACTCGAACCGAACGCTTGGCAAGCTTTGTGACGGATTTGAGATGAAAACCTGACGAAACAACCGATTTAGCAAGGGATTTAGTGATTTGTGAGGAAAAAGTCCCTAAATCCTATTTAAACCAATTTTTACCTAAGATTTCTAATAGATTTTAGTGTTTAAGCTGCAAGATTAAGCCTAAGAACAACTAAGAATCAAGATTAGAGAGGATTAAACCCGGATTCTAGCTTTTCTTAAGCTTTCTCTCTCTAGTTCTTCCCTTTCTCTCTCTTGTTCTTGTATTTTTCTCTCTAAAAATCAGCCAAAGAAAGTAGCAAAAGTCCTTCTAAAACTGATTTTAAGGGGGTATTTATAGACTTTTCAAGTGTAAAATACCTAAATTAATCCTTCAAAAGTCAATATTTGACGGAAAAATCCCAAAACCCGACTTATTGGGCCAGAAAAACTCGAAAAAACTTCGGATAAAGAAAACCCCACGAGAAAGTCGCGTCCCTAATGCGATCGGGCCGAGGCCGCGCCAGGTGACGCGGCCTGGTAGGCTAAGTGAGCCACACGGCCTACCGCGTGGCTGACTCGGCCTGCCGCATGGTCCACGTGGCCCGGCACGTGGACCACGAGGCCTGGCCTCCCGTTGGTGGCACCGACTGCCATCGACAGATCGGGGACACCCTAGGGAAAAAGACAAAAGGGGGTATGCTCGCCGAGCCTGAAACGCTAACAAATTACACCACGGGCATTCGAACGGGGTGATTCTTGACATTCCGGAAAGCTCAGGAAACCAAGAATCCAACGATGCAAACGAGACTTGCTGAAAATGTCCGGATTTTTAAGGAAAAAATCCCGAAACAATTTACTAAGCATGAGGGGAAAGGAAATGGTTGAGACCTTAAAAGCGATCCAATTATTATTATAATCGGGGTCAAAAGATCTCAAAATCATCAACAAAGAACTTGCCAAACGCGATTCAATTCTAGAATAATGGAACAACTAGACCGTAAAAGGTTAGAGCAAAAAGTCATCATCATTCCGAGGGTCACCGAAAAGCTTATGCTCACACCTACTCCAAGGGCATTGAACATAAATTTGTGCCCCTCATACTCCTCAACAAAATGGAGTTGTTGAGAGAAAAAATAGGACCATAGTTGAGATGGCTAGAACAATGCTAAGTGAGAGTTGTTTGCCAAAATATTTCTAGGGTGAGACCGTAAACATAGCATGTTATATTTTGAATAGAGATCTCATTAGAAAGACCTTAGAAAAGACCCCTTATGAAATCTGGAAGGGAAGGAAACCCAAAATTGGGTATTTCAAAGCCTTTGGATGTAAATGCTACATCCTTAATGATTGAGAGAAACTAGGAAAACTTGATCCTAAATCTGATGAAGCGATTTTCCTTGGCTACTCAACACGTAGCAAGACTTATAGAATCTTCAACAAATAAACCAAACTGTGATAGTGTCTATACATGTAGATTTTGATGAGACTAACCATGCAGGCAAAAGAAGTTACATTTCGGAAGATCCAATTTTGAAAGCTGAAAACTATGGAGAAGAGAAGGAAGCCAAAGTTCCTGATTCCTTCCAAATCAAGAAGTACAAAGAAGAAGATGAAGGAATATCTTTTGATCCAGAAGTACCACAAGTTAATCTCAATTCGCATGAGTTAAACTTCAATGATGGTCAAGAAGAGGAAGTTGAGGTAGAAGTGGAGCAAGCCCCAATCTAGCATAAAGATCTACCAAGAGAAGTTCGGACTCACAGGGATCATCCAGTTGCAGCCATTTTATATAATGTCTAAAATCCAGTCAATACCAGAGGATAACTCAATAGGACAATGAGCCATGCTGCTTTTGTCTCTCTTATTGAGCAAAGAAATTTCAAGATGATGAAGGAGATGAAAGTTGGATGATGACCATGCAAGAAGAACTAGATCAATTCACCAGGAATGATGTGTGGGATCTAGTGGCACCTCTAAAGGGAAAGTCAATCATAGGCACCAAATGGGTATTCTGGAACAAGCTGGATGAATCCGGAGTAGTGGTGAGAAATAAGGCAAGATTGGTTGCCCAAGGCTACAATAAACAGGAAGGGATTGAATTTGAAGAAACATTTGCCTATATAGCAAGATTAGAGGTAATCCGGATTCTGTGTGCTTTTGCATCATTAATGGGATTTACATTGTTCCAAATAGATGTCAATAGTGCATTTCTTAATGAAGTTATGTAGTCTATGTGAAGCAGCAACCTAGATTTGAAGACTCAAAACATCCGGATCATGTTTACAAACTGAAGAAAGCTCTCTATCGATTAAAGCAGACACCTAGAGCTTGGTATGAGAGACTCACTACTTTTCTCATATCCAAGGGATATATCCGGGGCAAAGCAGATACAACTCTCTTCATCAAGAAAAAGAAGGATGATATCATTTTAGTCCAAATTTATGTGGATGATATTATTTTTCATGCAATAGATGAAAAGATGTGTGAAGAATTCAGCTCTCAAATGTAGAAGGAATTTGAGACGTCCATAATGGGAGAACTTAATTTCTTCCTTGGGTTACAGATTAAGCAGAGTCTGAATGGAATTTTTATCAACTAATCTAAATACACCAAGGAGATCCTCAAGAAGTTTGAAATGGACAAAAGCAAACCAATGTCCACTTCAATGGGTTCAGATACAGTCCTATCCAAGGATTGTGAAGGAGAAGATGTTGATTAGAAGCTGTATAGAAGAATGATTAGATCACTTCTATACTTATGCAGTCTACAACTGTGAAAGGTATCAAGCCAATCCGAAGGACTCACATCTAAAGGCAGTTAAAAGGATCCTCAAATATCTTCTAAAGTTGGGTTATGCTATCCTAGTAATGGAGATTTCACACTTCAAGGCTATACTGATGCAGACTATGGCAGAGATACTCTTGACAGAAAGAGTACATTCGAAGGTTGCCATTTCTTTGGAGATTTCCTAGTATCATGGTACCGCAAGAAGCAAACTTCAGTTGCGTTATCAACCATAAAAGCAGAATATATGGCAGCTGGAAGTTGTGTATCTCATCTCCTTTGGATCAAGCAACACCTAAAAGATTATGGAGTCCAATCCGGATGTATTGATGTAATGTATGACAACAAAAGTGCCATTGATGTGTCAAAAAATCCAGTACTCCACAGCAGGATGAAACATATCAACATAAGGCACCATTTCATCCGGGATCATGTTGTGAAGAAGGATGTTGCATTGGTATACATTCCAACAAATGAACCAAGAGCTGATATCTTTACTAAACTATTGAGTAAAGATCAATTTGGCAAGCTAAGGGAGTCAATTGGAATGTCTAATCCAATTTGAAGAAAATCCAGAACATAGTTCAAAGTGAACTTGGATTTTGGCAAGACAAGGAATCCGGAAGAGAAGAAGAAATGAAGTTAGCTCTACTTTGGAAGGACTATTGCCATATCAGCAGATAAAAAGGATACATGGCAATAAAAGCGCTAAAAAGTAACTATTCCTTTTTTAATTTTAAAAATTTTATTGGGAGTTACACGCACGGTAAATTCAACAGATGTTTCAAAAATAAATCGTTCCCATTCTCCGGTTAAACGAAATTTACATCTCTCCTAAAAACTTACCTACCATGTCATCAATCCAGCCATAATTAACGGTGTCCGGATGATAAAAATACCCTCACTTTGGAAATCCTATAACCCCCCTAGAACCCCTGTCTTCTTCACGCGAGCAACAATCTACTGTTACTCTGTAATTTTCAAAACTCAAACCCTAAATCCTTTAAACTCACTAAAATGGCAGCTATAATGACCAGCAAAGGAATAAAAAATGCTCCCACAAAGGAACATCATTGCAGAATCTGCTCTTAATGATAAAGACTTCACCCCCCATCAATTTTAAGCCATCAGACTCTGTAGTTCCCATGGACTATTTGGGGGACAATTTCCTGTTTGAAATAGACCCTTACTCCAAGCTCATAGAAGATCAACACTTGGCAATTTCCTCAAGATCAAATGCCCAACCTATTCAGACTTAGTAAGGGAATTTTATTCTAATCTTAGAGTACACTCCTTCCATGATGCCCTGAGAACTCAAGTTCAGGGAAAGGTGATTACAATTACTCCATAATTTTTTGAAAAATTCCTAAATATGAAAAATGATGGGGTCCAATTGAGAGTTGACAGGGATGAACATTAAGTGAAGTTCAAACCCAAGATGTGGCTACATCCTAAATATTTTAGGGATAAATTTTCTACCTATTTTCCAGAAGTACCCAGATTCCTTCAGCATGCACTTGCTAAACTAGTTCTGATCAGGAAGGGCTCCCTCACCATAGTATCATCCTTCCAGCATTGCGTACTACAGCACTGGGTAGAAAGTCGGGTAGTGAACATGTTGGTGCTGATCATCCACTACCTAAGGCAGCACAAAAATTCTCACGGTGCCCTTATCACCTGGATTCTAATCGCAAATGAAGTGGATGTCTCAAGATTCTAGGCAGTCAATGGAAAAGAAATCCTGGAGAAAAACTTCAGAAAATTGAGCTTTGGAGAGAAATGGAATGAAGAGAAGGCAAAGAAATTGAGGGGTGAGAAAAGAAGCAAGACCCGAAAGGCAGTTGATCCAGTTGAAGAGGCTCCGGTACCAAAAAGGGCTAGAACCACTAAGCCCAAGACTCAAAAGCAACTGGAATTAGTTCCAGTGGAGGAGATTGATGAGGATGCTCAAGCCCACACTCAATTCTTGAGAAAGAGCCCGGAAAAGCCCAAGCCAATGGGGAGATTAGTCAAGGCAGCAGATAAGAAAAGAAAATTTGCTGAAACCCCAATTGTGGTAATAAAGGATGAAGAAACAGGAGATGAAGCTCCGATACCCAGGAAGCAATTTACTAGAAAGGGGTGCACTTTTGATGAGGCAGTTAAAGCCTAAAAAGCTCAGAAAAAGAAAGCAAAGAGGCCTGCAGGCATTGTAATTGATGAGAAAGCGGCCAAAAGGGCAGAAGAAGAAAAATTAACTAAGGCCAGAAGAACTAAAGGGAAAAATGTGCGCGAATCCACTGAGGAAGTTCATCCGGGCGACTCACAATATGAAATAATCAGAGAAGCTATGAAGGATAATGATAGAATCAATAAGCTCGGAACTGAAGGACCCGAAGACTCTTCTAGAGCTCAAGCCATCTTCATTGATCCTGTAGATATGGCAACAATCGCCCGGGATCCGGAAGCTAATAATTTCCCATTCCTACCTAGATCCGGACCACTTTCGAATAATCTACTTAATCCAGAATCTGAGATCCCAATTGAAGTAAGTCCTATAAAGGCACTTGGAGAGGGCATTGAGGACACTACCAATGCGCCTAGGGGAGAAATCAAAAGTCCTATAAAGGCAACTGTAGGGATGATAGAGGACATTCCCTATCATCCGGGGGTCATGGAAATTAATGAAGAAAGAAAAGAGGAAGCATTTACTCAGAATCAAGCATGAATCTATGAGGTAATCCATGAATCTGTGTCATTTGATATTAATGCTAACATCACTGCTGGTGTTAAAATAGTAGTTGAAAGTGGTACTCTAAGTGTATCTAAGGAATAGGAGTCCAAACCGGTAGACACCATTTTGGAGGAGGGATAAAGTCTGGGTTCCCAAGGGCACACTCCTAGAGTAGACTCAAGGGGCGAGGCTAGTCCGGGGGAATGGTTAGAAGAGAACAAGGAAGAAGAAGAAGACGAATACATTGAAGCAGAATCATCCAGATCTGATGAATCCAGCAGCAACTCTGGATCTGAGACCCCTATTGCGAGCTCAGTCAGAGTACCACCCTCTAACATCAATCCAACTAGAGCTAAGAAGATCTCCACCGTGCTTAAAATCCTTCAAGAAGATACTCATGACGAACATGAGGAGAGATACATTAAATAGAGCCTGTAAAATATATGCAAACATCTAAAATCTGTGGAGAAAGTCCTACTTGAACAATTCTCAGCTCCTGATTTAAAGGATGAAATAAAGGAGTTAAAGGGGTGTGTCAAGAAGATAGAAGAGAAAGTGGAGGATTTCCCCACAGCAGACTTGATTGCAAAAGTCTCCCTTACCAAGGTAAAACCAATCCTGGAACAAATAAACACCAGCATTGTCATAGCTAACCGATCTACAGATCAGGCTAATACAGGAGCTATAAATAACTGTTCAACTATCTTGGACAAGATCACATCATCCTCTTCGGGGTTGTCCACAGAAATAAAGGAGTACATTGATACCAAGTTTGAAAACTTGTCAAAATTCATCACAGAAAAAGAAGAAAAGGCAGCTCTCCCCAAACTTAATGAAAATTAGTAGGCAATGTTAAATAAGCTGACAAAATTCATAGAGGAAGATCCACCAAAGGTACTTATCAAACAAATAGCCGACATTGGAGAAGAACTTATCGGACAATTTAAGGGCCAGGACGCTGTCATAGAAAGAATCAAGGGTGATATTCACAAAGATTTAATGAACGTTAATAACAGTGTTCATAACATTCGGAGGGATCTTGGCAAAGACCTTGAGAAACTACAGTCTGAACTGTCACACATGTCTATCTCTGGATTCTCCTTCTCTCCATGTATCTCGAAAAACCAATTACTTCCAGTCATCCAAGACCCAGTCCAGCACATTGGGGATATAGGATTCTTTGGACATAAAGGCATCACTACTCTTCTCAAAGCTCTCTTTCAATGTTTTGATGAGAAGGATAGGGATTATGTGCTAAAGATTCATCCCTACATCATAGGATCTTACACCTAGCTTTGGAACCTCTTCTGCCCTCTACATCTTTCTCCGGCCACTGTGGACCATATCTTAGAGTAGAGAAGGCAAGGAAAATTAGACTACTCCATCTATTCTAAGGCCTAGTAGGAAAAATGGGATGGACAAACATATATGGTGATCAACCCCCCAGCCGAAAACAAAAAGGGGAGAAAATATAAAGAGGGAAAAAGGCAAAGAAAAGGAAGAAGGAGCATCTAGTACATCCGAAAGGAATTAGACTAGCTATATCTCGTAAAAATTTTGTAATAGCTAGATTCACTTATATATTTCTATATCTTGTAATCCAAAAGCTTCATTGATGTTAACTATTGTTAACAGCAAAAGTATATTTAGTGAATATCTAATTTCTTAAAAAAATTGCTTCTAAAATACAAACTGCTATTGTACTACAAAAATATTAGAAGCTAGAATTGAAAATTGTTGGGGGAGTTAAGGCATGCTAGAATTTTGGGGGAGTAAAAATTGTAAATGACTAAGTATCAAGAATCATACTAAGATCATAAAAACTCATCTCCTTAAGCTAAGATGCCTTAGGTTTTTGTTTCCATCAAATGGGGGAGATTATTGGAAACAATGATCCGGAACAACAAACAATATGGATCAGGTTTGAAGTAAACAAAAAACCTAAGTATAAAAAGACCTAAGTCATTGCATCCGGACATATATCCAAGACATCCAAAGTCCAAGACAAGTGACCTAAGTATATATGGAAGCATCCGGTTAAAGTTTGGAAAGGAAACAAACTTTGAACCGCCCAAAACAGCATCCGAAAGAACTGATTGCATAAGCATCCGAAAGAGGAAAAATCCGGAGATATTAAGTCTGAAGACATCCGAAAGAATTAATTATCTGGACAAAGGGAATGATTCAAAAATTCTATTCCCTCCATTCTTTTGGTCTATCAAGTAAAAGATCCTTTTCCCATAAGCAATACAAAAGAAGATAGCTAGCACTTTCCAGAATAGGACAGAAGGACTGATGTTAGCACAGGTCCGTTCCGGCCCGATAAGGAATAATGCCTCTTTTGTTCAGTGATCAGACAAATGAGCCAAAAAGGACCGAATTGTCATCTAAAATCTGAAATTCAAAAATCCACATTCCAGGGAAGCTCTGATTTAGCATTTCCTACTGAAAAATCAAAAAAGTCAAAGTTCCGTCAAACATAGGTAATCAGGCCGCCTGCTATTTACCAATCTACAGTAAAAAAATCAAATCTTACCGAGATCTAGCAAGATTTAATGGGATCTGATGTAAACTTGTCAGATAGGTAATTAGCCCGGGCGGCTAATTGCCTCCCCATTATAAACACGAGGTCACCCCCCCCCCCCCTCATTTGAAGGAGACGCAAATTTTGTAAAATTCTAAAATTACCTTTGTATCCTTTTTCAGTTCTAGAAATCCCAAAAGCCCTAAAACTCTGTCAAAATACTTCCAGATTCGAGCATTACCACCGACACTCGATATAAACTCAGTTTCTGGTCTTTTTAGATCAAGATCTTACAGTGATCTTCGGTCCAAAAATGACTTTAACTTTATATTTCCTTTAGAAATAATCCAAGATTATAGTCATAACTTGGGTTAAACCGGTTTCCCACTAAGATCACAACTTCTGACAACTTCGGTCCTACACCGGCTCTTAAGTCATCCTAGACAGACGAAAAGGTAAACTGAGGGTAGTTGGCTCTAAGCCCAACTTTCAAATTCATTAAAACACATTTTTATTGCTTTATTATTACATATTACATTTCATTTCTCTGGTTAATTGAGCCACTGGTGCTACTTAAATTATAATATGTGTAAATAAGCTCGTAGGTACGGAAAAACATCCAGAATGTGAGGAAACTCTATCCAAGTTTTTGGGTCCGGACCCCAGTGTTGTAGTTACTCTGCTGAAAATTTGGTAGAAAATGTCTATTTATTAAGCCGTTATAATGTCCGTTTTATTCTTTGAATTTAATTCTTAAATAAAGCTGTTGTAATACAGAAATCACCACAAATTCCAAAATTTTAAAATTAACCCAAACAATTTGAACAATATGAGTAACTATTATGTCCTAACTTAGAATCTCATTTTCTTTTCGGATCAGTATACCACAATTCCCGATAGAACTGAACCGGGTGGCGACTCTATTTTATTTTTAAATAAAGTAAAAATGCTTTACCTTAAAAATATCTTTTCTCAGTAAAATGTGTAAACGTGTTTCTCAACAAAATCACATTTTTTGCCTACAAAGCCACCGCATTTAAGCAAGCTGGATTTTCTCAAACCAGACCAAACGTCGCAGTTTCCTCAAACCGCATCGAACCAAAGCGCGCCCCGCGCGTCGCACCCAGCTTATTACCCGCCGAAAGCGTCCGCCCGCTCACAGTGGTGACTCTGCTGGGGAAAATTATTTTTATAAAAACCTAATTTTTATAAAAATTATTTTTTTGACATAATAATTAAAATATTGTTCAAATTAAACTTTGGAACTAAGGAATTTGTGGTAACTTCTGCATTACACAAATTTTTGGACTACATAGCATCTGCATTTTTTACCCCTAAAATAATTTAGGTGTCTTTTAGTGAAGTATCTCCAAGTTCGCTTAGGGCTTGAGGGATATGGATTTGATCACACCCCTTGCGTAACGTACGAGGACCTTGTTCGCTTAAGGGAAAGACTACCTACGTATATTATATGTGGAAAAGTTTCCTTTGGTTCGCTTAGGGCCATTAGGACTCAATACTCAAAGGCGCAAGGTACCCCAAATCGCACCCAATCCTTAGGCCGAAACCCACGTATAGATGAACCGTAGACACTTTCTCATAGGTCTACCTAGAAAGCTTGAGTGCACATGAGCAGACTTTGCTAAGTCCCCCATTGGCTTCAAAGCGAAGTAACCCAATGGAGTTAAAAGGGCGGTAGGTGTGATCTAATCGTTTGCTGCATGTGCAGGTTTATTAAATATAAATAAACTAAAAACGGACATCATAAGCATTACGATTGTGTGAAAACTAACCACATCTCTATGTAGTCATGACATTAATGGATGCCATGCCATTTCATTCCCTTAATCGAGACTAGTGAGTCCACCTAGGTTCAGCCCCTGAGTCAAAATAAATCGAGACCAGTGAGTCCACCTAGGCTCATCCCATGAGCCGAAATTAACCAAAAATAGTAAGTCCACCGAGTCTCAACCTGCGAGCTGAAAGACATAAACCCTTTGAGTGGCCCTAGTGTCAGCTCAACCCTTGGACCAATGAGTCAAAACCCTATGAGTGACCCTAGTGTCAGCTCGACCCTCAGACTAATGAGTCAAAACCCTTTGAGTGACCCTAGTGTCAGCTCAACCCTTAGACCAATGAGTCAAAACCCTTTGAGTGACCCCAGTGTCAGCTCACCCCTTGGACCAGTGAGTCAAAACCCTTTGAGTGACCCCAATGTCAGCTCAACCCTTGGACTAATAAGCCAAAACCCTTTGAGTGAACCTAGTGTCAACTCACCCCTTAGACCAGTGAGTCAAAACCCTTTGAGTGACCCAAGTGTCAGCTCAACCCTTGGACCAGTGAGTCAAAACCCTTTGAGTGACCCTAGTGTCAGCTCACCCCTTGGACCAATGAGTTAAAATCCTTTGAGAGACCCTAGTGTTATCTCACCCTTTGGACTAATGAGTCGACCCACCTTTGACCAGCGAGTCAATTCGCCCTCGGGCTTTCGAGTCTGATCCGGCTTAGGCCCTTGGTCTTTGAACCGTGTGTTTGCAATATTCCATGAATATTGCAAGTTGTCAATTACTCCTCGAGTGATTGGCATATATCCAAACCTTTTTTTTTAATTTGATTGTACATCTCCATCATTTATCCATGCATTTGATCACTCATACATTCATTGATTCGCCCACGAATAAGGTGAGAAAGCCTTAAAGCCACGCCCGATTCACTTACCAACAATTGATCTCTTTCCCTTTCAGGTTGGAAGCGAGAGAGAAGCAGGTTGAGGCGCATTACAGGCAGTCCAAAAGTCACACCCCCACCACCGGTCGAATCTCTAGCTGGATTCTTCTCTGATCCAGAACCCAAAACCGCAATGGCAGACGATGATGCAGTTGGCCAGTCCCTTAGGAGGATTTTTTACGGCCCAGAATTTTATGATATTTGGGAAAGGCTGAGCGCTGCTAATGCTCAAAAAACCCAAGAACAAGAGATCGAAATAGACGCACTCAAAGCAAAGATGGCGGACATGGAGAAACTATCTCCGGCCAATGATAAACCTATTGCCCCCTCTATAGAGCAATATGTGGATATTGATTGATTCCTGCCAAAGGAATCAGAAGCCCTTCCGGCTAACTTTGTGATGCCTTACATGGTCCCATATACTGGCACCGGACCTCCCCACGCATACGTGGAGAGTTATCTCCGAATTATGACTAGCATGAACATCCCTAAGCAACTCTTCGTGGACCTGCCTCTGAGTGGTACATGAGAGTGCCAACCGATGTAAAGTCTGATTGGAAGAAGCTATGCTCTGTGTTCCTTGAAAACTATGCCTTCAATCTGAAGCTTAAAAGACTACTTTGCAAGATCTTGAAAGAATTAAGCAACGATTGAATGAGTCCTTCGAAGAGTTTTATCTAAGGTGGATGGCTATTCGTGTGCTTGTAACTGGACACCTGACCAGACACCCTGATAGTAAAGCTTATCGAAGGCTTTAGCCCAAAATATCGGGACGAAATGAAGATGAAAAGATTTAAAACCTTAAACAATATAGTAGACTATGCCAAGAGCCTTGAAAAATATGAAGAAGAAGATCGAGCAAACGAGCAAGAAGAGCAAGCTTATACTAAACCTCGATATTGGGAGAAAGGCAGTTCTTCCAAATAAGGCACCTCCGAATCCTCGAAAGCCGCTCCTAAAGTGGCAGCGGATACCCAAGTACAGACTCACCAGTCTATCTCTCTATGGGTGAAATCACTATCCCAGATATTCACCAAACTAAGAAAGTCTAACCAACTCCAGAGCATTAAGCCATTCGCTCCGCCTGTAGTAGCAGACAGAGATAATTTCTATGCTTATCATGTGACTAAGGGGGACCGTACTAACGAATGCACTTGGCTACTAAAAGATCTACAGCAGGTGATAGCCGATGGGAGAATGAAAGAGCCTGAGAATAAGCCAAGCACTCACACTAATTCGTTACCAAACTTCCAAGCTATGATAAATGCCATCAGTATTCTTGTAGAGGCCGACGAATACGGCGTCAATATAATGGATAACTACCGATATGACCTAGGATGGGGGGACAACATGATCTTTGACAATATGGATATCATCTATATGGTCGACCAGTACGTCCTGAGGAGAAGGAGAGAAGGGCTAGACCGATGTCTTGTACCGCCACATCTCATATATCATGGAGATTCAGATCTGAATGAACATCTGAAGGAATTTCTTTGGTTTATGCACGAACAATGAATAGCCATAATGGGTTTTGCACCATATTTTCCTTAATTCTTAGGAGGCCCGGCCATGGACTGGTATGACACAATGCCATTGGAAGGATGTTAGAACTGGTACTTTATAGAGAGATCTTTCCTCCGCTACTTTAGGGCATCTCAGCCATACCCGTGTGAGCTTTGCT
Organism: Euphorbia pulcherrima; assembly: GCA_947683365.1. NCBI lineage: Eukaryota > Viridiplantae > Streptophyta > Magnoliopsida > Malpighiales > Euphorbiaceae > Euphorbia > Euphorbia pulcherrima. Next base: position 49,128,879 of record CANTUS010000001.1, on the reverse strand, counting down.
GGTGGTTGGCACTACAGGTAGACTGGTATAATACCATCTATCAAGATATCCCTCCTCCACAACCACCCATGTACACTCATCTGGATTACATGAGTCCCAATTATATCAGAACAAGTCTGTTTGAATTGGGAGCTCTTCTGACGCAGCATATCCAGAAATCTAAGAACTATATGATCTTAAACAGACATGGAGCAACCATGCAAACCAGCAGAGGTCTCCCGGCCTAAATCTAGGTAGAGGTGCATGAGACCCGTTTAGAGAAATCCATACTGACATTACAGCATATGGTGCCCGTATGGAGGAAACATTCGCCAGCATACAAACCATGGTATCCGAGTTCCGTATAGCCATAGAAGAAGTCGAAGCCAAGCCAAATATGATAGAAGAAATCCTAGAAGAGGATCTTGAGGAAGATCCCGAGGAAGATCTTGAAGAAGATCCTGAGGAGGACCCCGAAGAGGATCTAAAAGAAAATTCTGATAATGATATCCTAGCTCAGCACGTGTCAAACTGTATCTTTGAGCCACAGCCTTTCAAAGATTTAGATGAAGAGGTGGAAGAATTTGTGGACTCTTGTGAATCAGATCACGAAGATGAAAGCGAAGTGGATAACTTGGGGTTTGAATCAGAGACTTTCTCGAATGATGAGCTAAATCACTTACCGGGAGATTTCAAGTACGAGGCTCCCTTTCCCAATGGCATAATGGTTGATTATGACAGTGCCAAGAGCTACGCCTCTTCTCTAGAGCATGACTCCTCGGGCACCTTATGGTCTGTAGCAAGTGACAATTTTGGAGACTTTATAGACTTCGACTCGGATAATGAACACATTATTAACATGATTTGGGATGAGGGGCAAGAACCCTTTTGTGAATACATTATGGAAAGAATTCATGCAGAGAATGAACTAGCTCGAAATAGTTGCCGTATTCGGAGTCCAGACTTGAGGGAAGTTTACCCCATATTCTTTAATGGAAATACAAGGCCACGCCCTCACATCCGTGAATTCGTGCAAATGATGAAAGACGGGTACATTCACTATGCCCATTGGCCCGAAAGGTTTCATTTAACTCTCCGAGAAAAGGCAGTTATTTGGTATGAAGGGCTGACATTTTACCAGAAGTCGTTTTGGAATATTTTGGCTAAATACTTCATCGACTACTTCACATAGGTCGACCCACCGGAAGAATCAGCCCCCAAACTAGACAAGCACGGGAACCCCTTGCTGTACTGGGAATGGGAGTAAACCAACATCGCCTGTCCAACGTCGATGGAATAGGCCAAGGAATACCTATAGTATATAAACAAATACTGCGATGCGCTAGTCCTTTACAATGATATGCTATATCTGTTCTGCGAAAATGAACCAACTGATGGAGCCTCCTCGTCCGTCTATATGATCAGCAGGAATCCAATCCTGTCATGTGCCAAATCCTATAAGAGAACCCTGTCATTCTAGAAAAGCAGCCTGAAAAGGTTCCCTTCATACAGTGGCCTTTCACCGCCAAGACACCAGTTTCTACGAACAAGCCAATCGACTTAGGAGAGATACCCCTCGATGAGGATTTTGACAAGTTTGAGGTCTTTGAAATAACAATCTTGCCAATCCAGGTGGTCAATCCTATCACTAGAGGAGGAAAAGTCACCGGATCAGTAGCCCCAGCTGCACCAAAAACTGAGCCCCCGATACTTCCTACTTTTGTTAAGTCATCAGAACAGATAGAAAGCCCGATTGTGGATCAACTAAAGGCCACTACAACTAAGATGAGTATCTGGGACCTACTTCTGGGCTCTCAAGATCATAGGCTCGCTATCATTAAAAAGCTTATGGAAATCAAAACATCTCCTCTAGCATCCCTAGTATAGGTCTGTGCACTACTCAATAACGAGACTAGTACTGTTATACCCAACATTGTCTTCTCAAGATCGAATCTGCCTAATGAAGGCATTTGCCATAATAAGGCTCTCTACTTGAAGGCTAGTGTCTTCGGGCTCATCATGCCCTGTATAATGATTGATGATGGCTCATCACTAAATGTCTATCCTAAAAATATTCTTTCGACCCTAGGACTGACCGAGAAGGCCTGAGGAAATCCATAACAGTCATCAAAGCTTACGACAACTCCAAAAGGACTGTCATCGACATGTTTAAAGCTGAAGTCATTATCGGTGAAATCTCATCTATAGTACTCTCCACGGTCATAGATATCCTGATAACTTTCTCTATGCTACTTGGAAGACCATGGTTCCATGCTTTGGGAGGAGTCCCATCCACCCTGCACCAGTAGATCAAAATCTCGTTCCATGGAAAGATTGTTACCCTGGAAGCTGACGAAGCCTTAGTGGTAGTAGCACTGAAGATGGAAGAAAGCAACATGAAAGGGTTTACCACAGCCACAATTGGCCAGGAAGCAAACAAGCAATTAGAGGTGTACTGGGGCCTATGGATTCAGGGATACATACAGAAGCACCACACTCTTGGAAAAGGACTAGGCACCCATAAACAAGGAATGCCAACCTTTAATATAGGGGCAGACGAATGGAAGCCCACGGGACTCGGTTACACAAGCTCTCAAAGAGTTGTTCACAAGATAACCTTTCAAAAGAAGCTGCAACAGCCCTACAAAGGAACTCCTGAGCCTATTACTCACCAGGCGAAGACTCTTCTGGGATTCGAGATTTTCTCAGAAATAGTCAACTACTGCAAAAATGGTAAAAGCTTCATAACCTAGGTAAATAAGGCCAGTCACCAGCCAGATGTAGGGGAAATCCCGAATCAGACCAGGAGTGACGAACAGGTATACCCGAAGAAGGTCATAAAGCTGAGTAGAGAGGAAGAAATCCTCGACACCCTAACCAAGCACCTTCAGGCACAACTCAAGATAGTAGAGGAAGCAAGGAGCAAGCGAGGTAGCTTGAACCAAGCTGTCATAGACATGGTCACGACTATGAAAGGTAAAGCAAAGGTATAGGAGGAGGACAACAAGGATATCCTACTAAAGCCGGCTGCCATAGGAGAATCATCCATAATGAAGCTAGACCCTATTGATCAAGATGAGTCTTTTGTTTCCATTTCTAGCATGTTTGAATTGAATAATGTACTTTATGATGAGAATAATATGAAGAACTTTGCTTATTTGGATTGTGTTTCAGATTACGATTCCATGCATCCATTCCAGCATTCATCTAGCATTTTTAACATCAATAATGATATTACAAAAGACATTAATTTAAACACGAAAGATGATACAAAAATGGTATACATTTCCAATCAATTGCCCATCGAATAAGAGAGAGAATTGATAAAGGTACTGAAAAATCACGTTTTAGCCTTCGCTTGGTCTCATGAGGATATACCTGGACTTGATCGGCACATCGCCAAGCACAAGATCCCCACGGACCTAAAAATTCGGCTAGTTAAGCAAAAGATAAGAAGAATGCATCTAGAATGGGCCAAAAAGGTCAAAGCAGAGGTGGTAAAATCGATCAAGGCAAATTTCATCGAAGACATTGAGTATCCTACTTGGCTATCCAATATAGTCCCCATACCCAAGAAGAACAGTGATGCCCGAGTTTACGTTGACTTCAAGTTGAATAAGGCTACCCCTAAGGATGATTTCCCTCTACCGCACATTGTTGTTCTGATAGACAGTGCGGCAAGAGCGGCCATGTATTCCTTTATAGATGGGTTCTCGGGATACCACCAGATCCTCATGAACTTAGTAGACAAGTTCAAAACCACATTCATCTCAGAGTGGGGAACTTATTATTTCAGAGTAATGCCTTTCGGACTCAAGAATGCAGGGGAAACCTACCAGCGAGCAGTCACAACCTTGCTACATGACCTGAGCCATAAAGAAGTTGAAGTCTATGTGGATGACATGCTTGTGAAATCTGTTACACTAAAAGAACACCCGGCAGTGGTAGAATGATTCCTCATGAGGATTGAGAAGTACAACCTCTGTTTGAACCCAAAAAAGTGCATATTCAGCGTCACATCAGGCAAATTACTGGGGCACTTGGTTAGCCAAAGAGGTATTGAAATAGATCCCGATAAGGCCAATGCTATCAAGGAAATGCCCATGCCAAAAACTGAGAAAGAAGTAAGAAGTTTCTTGGGATCCATATAGTATGTCAATCACTTTATAGCGTGGTTGACCACTACATATGAGCCTATCTTCAAACTCTTGAGGAAACAGCAGCCGATAGAGTGGAACGACCAATGCCAGGAAGCCTTTAATAGAATTAAAGCTTACCTGATGAACCCTTCAGTTTTGAAACCGCCGATTCTAAGAAGGCCACTAATTCTCTAATTGGTGGTAGAAGAAACCTCTGTGGGGGCCATGCTAGTTCAAGAACATGAAGACAAGAGGGAACACGCAATTTATTACCTCAGTAAGAAATTGCTAGAGTATGAGACTCGATACACCATTGTGGAAAAGACTTGTTCTGCCATGGTCTGGCTCACCAGAAAGCTCAGGCATTACTTCCAATCATACAACATCCAAGCAGTCGTAAAAATGGATCCGATGAAGTACTTATGTCAGGCTCCCTCACTAATCGGAAAAACTGGCAAGATGGCTCTTGTTGCTGTTAGAGTGTGATATTAAGTACGTAACAAAGAAGACCATCAAAGGTAGAGCAGTGGCCGAAGTCCTAGCAAATCAACCACTCAAGGAAGGAGAACAGGAAAACCTAGAATTTCCTGACGAATGTCTCGCAGCCACCATAGAGAACCCTAAAAAATGGACCATATTCTTCGATGGCGCAGTCAACAAGTGAGGAGCCAGTTTGGGAGTTATCATCTTTACGCTAGATGGAGCACTAATACCTCTATTAAAATGCTTAGAATTTCACACCACGAATAACAGGGCAGAGTATAAAGCTTGTTTGTTTGGAATGTCTGCCCTAATCACTCTTAGAGTAGACAAAGTCAAAATTATCGTAAATTCAGCTTGCATCATCAAGCATGTCACAGGGGATTGGGAACTAAAGGAGGAATCCCTCAGGTCTTACTTAGAACCCGTATGGAGAAAAGACACGATGTTCAGCGAGTGCGAATTCAGTCACATGCCCTATGAGGAAAACCAGATGGCAGATGCATTGGCCACTTTAGCCTCCATATGGGAAAGGCCCTAACAGTAGCCAATCAGACCCCTTATTATGGAAACAGCCCGATCTCCTTACTACATCTGCATAATGAAACACACCGCAAAAGAAGGAACCCCCTGGTATTCCGACATTGTCAAGTTCCTTGAAAATTGGCGAATTCCCTTCTGAGGCCATGGATTTCGACAAAAAGACGCAGAAAAAGCTTGTTGTGTGATTCTTCCTGGTTAAAGGAGATCTATTCAAGAGCTCCTCTGATGGCCTACTGCTAAAATGCCTGACACAGTGAGAAGCTGAAAGGGTGATGAAAGAAGTACATTTAGGAGACTGCGGTCCACACATGAACTGCATCATGATGGCAAATAAAATCTAGAGAATGGGGTACTTTTGGCTAACCATACTAGCTAATTGTGTTTAAGAAGCGAGGACTTGCCACGCTTGTCAGGTATACGGAGTTGTGAGCCATTTACCTCTGATAACATTGCAAAGCTTAACAATGCCTTGGCCATTCTCGGCCTGGGGCATTGACATCATTGGTGAAATAAGACCTTCATTGACCAACAGTCATCGCTTCATTATAGTGGCGGTTGATTACTTTTCCAAGTGGGTTAAAGTGCAATCATACACAAGCATCACGGCCAAGAAAATGGCTCGATTTATGCATCGATACATCTTTGCCAGGTACAGCATTCCTCATCATGTGGTGAGTGACAATGGTGTGCAGTTCCAAGGAGAAATAGCTAATCTTATTGAAAAACATGGGATTGAGCATCATCACTCTTCGCCTTATCGCCCTCAAGCTAACAAAGCTGTTGAAGCAGCTAATAAGGCGATCAAGAAAATCCCCTCCAAGATGATTTCCAACTATCGTGATTGGGCCGATCATTTGCCCTATGCCTTGTGGGGGATATATAACCAGTGTTAAGACTCCTACAGGTCAAACTCCTTTTTCCCTTATCTATAGGATCGAGGCGGTATTGCCCGTTGAAATGGAAATCAAGTCTTTACGCAGAGCCCTTGAAGCCAGACTTCTCGAAGATAAATGGGCAAAAGTGAGGCACGAAGAATTGACCTTGATCGATAAAAAGCGATTAGCCGCATTGGAAAATCTACAGTTATACCAACAATGCATGGCCAGAGCTTACAACCGCAAAGTCAAGGGGCAAAGCCAACCTTTGAAGATGGGCGATTTAGTCTTGAAGCAATCTCATAAAACACACATAGATGCTTAAGGGAAATTCCAGCCAAACTGGGAAGGACCGTACGTGGTAAAGAAGACTCTCAGTAAAGGGGCAGTAAAAATCTCAGATCTAGACGGCAACGAATTCGTGAATTCGGTCAATCACGATAAGCTAAAGCGCTATCTCGTGTAAAAAATAATATTAAAGATTTTCTAGAGCTAGTAAGGGCTCTTGAGCAAAAAATAAAGACTCTAAAATAAAAGAGTGGAGCCTTAGGTAAAATCCGTTCAGAGCCTTAGGTGACGGTGGGCATTTATTAGAAATAAATACCACTTGTCCTCCGTGATAAATAATATCTTCTGTAGTAATATGATCATGTTAAAAATACTGCATAAGTGCATTAAATGGAAACTATGACTTGTTTAATGAAACATGCATCCAAACAACATCATTTCATCTTTACTACACAAAAAAGTACATTACAAACAAGAAATAGAAATGAGGCCTGATGCCTTTATTCTCCTACAAGAATAAAAGACACATAATGGCAAGCTTGCTAAACCCTAAGGAAGCTTCGAAGTCTCCTAGTCTCACGGAGCCTCTCCTTAAGAGTAGCCAGTCCATGAACACTCGCAACCCAGATGCGATAAGCCTCAGAAGGATGGACGTCGAAGGGGGTAGAGTAGTTCATCTCCACCTGAGTGCGACTAATCCATCTCACTTCATGATGATAGACCCGAGTATAGGAAAGCTCCGGGCCAATAAGGGTGCATAGGGATGCAGGAAACCCCTGAGATCGACCGTACTACCTGCACAAGCGACCGGGAGAATAAGTGATGATCTTAAAAAGGACAATAAGGACCACACCATCTCTATCAATGCTAGTGGTCACATGAGTGATTCCCCTCCAAGGGCAAACCTAACAGATGTCCTCAGCAGCTCGGCTCCCTATAAACTCAATCCACTCCTCAATGGTGAAATCTCTGTAGGAACAATTACTAATGTGGACTATGGAACATCGCGCTCAGTAGGCTCTTGGAAAATAGTCCATGCTCGTAGGAACAGACATCACAGAAAGCTTATCATAGAGCCAAAGATACATAAGAAAGCACAAAAAAAAGAAAAAATCAACACAAAGAGAAAGAGAGAGAGAGAGAGAGAGAGAGAGAGAGAGAGAGGGAAAAAGGAAAAAATAGCCTGCTGGATTGAATACTTGAAAAGGTGGTCTAGGCAAAAATTAAGGCAAGCCTGATGAATCAAAAACCTTAAAACGGCGGTTCATGTAAAAAAGAAGGGCTTAAATAAAAGTTACCTGAAGAAGGAGGCTGCTGCCCCTGGTAGTAGCTTCAATTCCATTCCGGGAAGAGTGCACGAAGATCAGTGTCTCGGCTAAGCTCACTACAATAGGAGACTTTCCCTCCAACATCTAATCAACGATGCTCAAAAAGGTAAAGTTGTAGACCAAAGTTGGGACCTTGCTGAGAAAAATCCCCCAAAAAAAGCAAGCATATGAGAGGCAACCAGCTTGCATCTTCAAAACAAAGGCTCCTAATTATGTCAAATGCCACATCTAACCTCAGGCCCTCGTCACAGATCAATCGACGCCTGTCAAATCATTGAAACTGAAAATGATTCATCAATAAATCATAAAATTCAGGTTTATGTGCCAGAATAACTGAAGGCATATCGGTAGAGGAACGGAGAAGCCCATAGAACTCCTCGTACAAGGGGCATAACTCATGATCCCCGAACCAAAACACGCTGTCAACAGGGTCCCAGAACCTGACAATATCTTAGATCATATTGTCTTTAACAAAGATATGGCAGTACTCCTTTATGTGCACCAAACCACAAACCCAGAGACGATCCCAACCATCAAAGTTCTTCAGATAAACATTTAGATCAGCACGAAAATAGATGTAGCCCTCCATGGCAAAATTTCACCAGGGTAACAGTTCGCTATACATAGTTTATAGGGTAATTTGCCAATATATGGCAGATTACCCCGATAAACTTGACCAACAATGAAAAGAAAACACAAAGCGAGGGAATAAAGAAAATTTTATTTATATGAAAATGTGTTCATACAAAAGGAGGCACTGCAAACTTCCCAAAAGAAAGCAAAATAGAAAAATAAAAGAAAAAGAAAAGTCTATATAATTGCCCTGCAGAAAGAATTCGGGAGGATTGCCTTATCCCTGCTGCGGCTCCTGCTGCGGGTTATCCACCTGAAGCATCCCCAACTGAGCTCGGAGCCGTCGAATCTCCAGCTGCAACATTTCAAAATAAATCATTCATATGCATTTCATAGTATGCCATGCATCATCATTAATATAATAAAATAACAAACTTACCGCCATATCCTAGTTTTGGGTCATCATGAAGTGTTGCTGCCCTTGAATATACCCCCAATCATAGATGCTATCAGCAATAGGCACATGCAAGAATGAAAGATCAAAGCATGTCAGAACTGTCACAATCCAAAATCAAAAGGCAAAAGAAGAAAAGACAAAGGAGACTAACATGAGTGGCACCAGCAGGATAGAAAGTCACTGAATGCTCAGGATCCAGATAAGGCAAAATTACTAGAGTATAAGTGCTCAAGGTTAGGGCAGTACATCATGAACAAGGGTGGCTGATACTAGAACCCCCGATGCCCCTACACCATCGTTGGGCCCTGAGGCAGGACAGATGACACCAAAGAGCTACCCACTTGAGTAGAAGTAGTCGCAGGTCTCTTCTTACCCTGGTGATCCTACAAAGGCAACAGAGCGAGGTCGGGTCAGTCTAACTAAGCGCAATAGTTGAAACAACGACAACTATAAAAGAAAGAAAAACTTAATCTAGTGAAAGGGGAAGTACCGTCATCCGAACAGCCTTAGGTGAACCTGATCTGGCCTGGCCACTAGGAGCAGAAGTGGAAGGGGTAGAGGCCTCAGGGACAGAAGTCGAAGGATCGTCATCCTCAAGAAGGTTGTGGATATCCTGCTGAGGCGCAACAGGAACAAGATCAGTATCCGGCCATCCAAGCAGCTGCAAATGGCAGAACTCCTCATATCCCCTAACTTGCTCCGGAAAGGCACTAGGGATACCCTTGAAGGCCAATCGTGCAAAGTCAGACAAGCTGCGAGGCTAGAAGACCCACCGAGGCACCTCAGGAGGAATAGAACGCAACCTGGGAGGAAGATGCCAACCCTAGATGCGATCTCCCAGGTACCACTCCAAAGAGAAGGGGGTCTCTATGATCAGTCGGGTGTTCACAAACTCCCTAGCTAATCTCATGACCTTCGGCCAGTGAAGAGCATGCCCCCAAGGCTGAGTCCTAATCGTAGAAAAGAAAGCCAGACATCGGTATAACAATTGTAGCAAAAATGGCGATTGGAATAAACTAAGAAAATTATGAGACATATCTGCTCCGAAGAAAGGGTACGAAGACGGGCAGAAAGAGCAGAACGAGACTCCATTTCCTAATCGAGAAAATAGTGTGGCAGTCGAAGGTAAAATGGGAAACCACTTCTTGGCACGAGCTTGGTCCTCGGAAGGATCCCCATCTCGAAAAACCAGATCTGCAAGTAGTTGAGAAAAGATCAGAATACCGAAAATGGACAAAATACTCATAAAGAAAAGAGATAAGGATCGAATTCTTACATAAACAATCTGAAGAAAAGACTTGAACTTGTCAATCATATTCCTTATGCACTGGTCAAGAGCCCAGTACAGGTGACCCAATGCGGCTCGGCCCCATGCGTACTCATCAAAGCGAGATGGATCTATCAAAGCCGGCAGAATATGAAAATTCACGATCGAACCCCTGGCAGGAAAACACAGCCATGACAAGGTAGCAGCCATGAAAGCTCTAGCCTCACAGGCAGTGGTAAGATACCCTCTATCCATAGAGGTCCAAAAGGTCATGAGTCTCTCGCAAGAAACTCGCCTTGGCTTGTCTCCAGAATATCCAATCAAAGCCTCGTTGATCTCCACATTGAAATTATCATAAGCAAGCGTTGAAATGGATAACATTACTGTGGAAGAGTAGACTTGTGATAGCGCAGTAATCCAATGGAGTGATGGTATACTCCCCGCAACGGAAATGGAAAGTGTGGGTAGTATCGGACCACCTGCTCAAGATGTAGGTAGATGTACCAGCTGGGATGTATGGATACTTGTGATGCCTAACGTACTTGCAATTCTTGACCATCCTCCCGAAAGACGTCCTGTCAACGATGGCATTGGCACCAAGGGATATCACCTTGTACCACTTATGAAAGTGGGTAATGCTAGCGCCGTCATGCTTGGTAACTTGAATAACGCATACACATGTATCACACACCAATTTTTGACAAGTCACACGATTATCGAAAATAATAAATCATTGCATTAAATAAATTTTTGCATAAAATAAAATATAAACAATAAAATGGATAGGTCTTTGCGCGAAATAAAAATAGCAGTAAGCCTTACCAAAATTCGAGAAAGATGATCGGAAGGCTTCAAGGAAGGCGGAATAAAATCCCCAGAACGTACCTCGTGATACATCCAATTCGGAGGGAGCTTGTACAAAGCCTTGGCTGGAACCTCATAAAGTTCCACTTGTTCGTCATCAATAAGCATGTTCCGATTAATCACTTGAACGACTGGCAGATCCAAGCGGATGTTATAAAGCTTGAACCACATCGAGACCCCGCAAAATCTGAAAAAAAAAGGGGAAGAAAAGGGAAGAAGATGAAAGAAATCATCGACGAAAATAGCTCGGAGGAAAAAATTTTGAAAATTTGGAGCAAAAAACTCAAAAGAAAGAAGAGAGAATTGTTGGTGTCAAGAAAATGGGAGTCAAGCTGCTATTTTGATAGACCGCTGGTAATTAGCCCGCCGACTAATTACCTGTGTAATTAGCCCGCCGGCTAATTACCTATTCAGCAGTCACGCATTTACGTGTCCCACGCATTTATGCGTAACGGCTATAAAAGTTACCGTTACATAGGTAATTAGCCCGCCGGCTAATTACGTGTATTTTCAAAATTTTTGCAATTTTGCATTTTTCATCCATTTTCTGCATCGTTTTCAAAACGAGTAGACCTAAAAGCTATTTTTACATAGTCACACATGCATCAAGCATCCAAAAATATTTATTCTGACCCCTGGTCAATTCTTTAACCTCATGCAATTCATTAATAAATTTTTAATCGAAGGGGCAAAATATATTTTGTTTCAAAATTTGTCGATTAAAAATATTTTTAACTCATTGCAACCCACACACACTGTTTTGTTTGTTTTGTATACGACAAAATTTCCAGCACGAAATTTATGTATGCGAGGGGCAAACTGTTAGCAAATGACCATTCCGGCCCAATGAGGAATAATGCCTATTTCGTTCGGTGATCAGACAAAAGAGCCAAAAATGACCGAATTATCATTCAAAATCCAAAATTCAAAAATCCACATTCTAGGGAAGCTCTGATTTAGCATTTCCTACTAAAAATCAAAAAAGTCAAAGTTCGGTCAAACATAGGTAATCAGCCCGCCAGCTATTTATCGATCTATAGTAAAAAAAATCAAATCTTATTGAAATCTGGCAAGATTTTACGGGATCTGATGTAAAATCTTATCAGATATATAATTAGCCCGCCGGCTAATTTCCTCCCTATTATAAATACGGGGTCACCCCCCCCCCCCCCCCCGGGCCTCATTTGGAGGAGACGCAAATTTTGTAAAATCTCAAAATTACCTTTGTGTCCTTTTTCAATTTCGGGAATTCCAAAAGCCCCGAAACTGTGTCAAAGCACTTTGAGATTCGAGCATTATCACCGACACTCGGTATAAACTCAGTTTCTGGTCTTTTTAGATCAAGATCTCATAGTGATCTGCGGTCTAAAAATGACTTTAACTTTATATTTCCTATAGAAATAATCCAAGATTATAGCCATAACTTGGGTTAAACCTGTTTTCCACTAAGATCACAACCTTTGACAACTTTGGTCCTGCACCGGCTCTCAAGTCGTCCTGGACAGACGAAAAGGTAAACTGAGGGTAATTGGCTCTAAGCCCAACTTTCAAATTCATTAAAACACATTTTTATTGCTTTATTATTACATATTGCAATCCATTTCTCTAGTTAAGTGAGCCACTGGAGCCACTTAAATTATAATATGCGTAAATAAGCTCGCAGGTACGGACAAACATCCAGAATGTGAGGAAACACTATCCGATTTTCCGGGCCCAGACCCCAGCGCTGTCGTTAGTCTGCCAAAAATTCAGTAGAAAATGTCCATTTAGTAAGTCGTTATAATGCCCGTTTTATTTTTTGAATTCAATTCTTAAATAAAGCCGTTGTAATCCAAAAATCACCACAAATTCCAAAATTCTAAAATTAACCCAAATAATTTGAACAGTATGAGTAACTATTATGTCCGAACTCAGAATCTCATTTTCTTTTCGGTAAAAAAATCCCATTTTGGATCAGTATACCACAATTCCCGGTTGAGCTGAACCGGGTGGCGACTCTATTTTATTTTTAAATAAAGTAAAAATGCTTTATCTTAAAAATATTTTTTCTCAGTAAAATGTGTAAACGTGTTTCTCAACATAATCACATTTTTTGCCTACAAAGCCATCGCATTTAAGCAAACTGGATTTTCTCAAATCAGTGCCGCGGTTTCCTCAAATCGCACCGAACCAAAGCGCCGCACCTCGCGTGCAACCCGCCAAAAGCGTCCGCCCACTCACAACTGACAACGGACACCAATAAGAAGGCTCATGGAGCTCACACCAAAAAGCTATTGGCGTAAACGTTGGTGAGTCACTAAAATACAAGGAAAACGATCAATGACAACTTTTCAGCCTCAATCCCAAGGATTCAAATGGGTCAAAATCTCTATCTAACGGATTGATCAACGGCTCAAAAATCTCTATCTAATGAATTGATCAACGGCTTCGAAAGCGCCACATATTACCTGATCAACGGTAAAGATTGAATAAAAGTCCAACAACCTACAACGGCTACATTTATGAATAAAGCCTATAAAAGGGAAGCTTCACAAATAGTTCACAATTAATTAGTATTAAGAGATAAAAAATTTTGTTCAATATTAAAAATATTATTCCATATAAAATTTATAAATAGAACTTGTTATAATAGTATTTCTTACCGTAATCCCAAACTGGCACCGTATCTATGTGTTAAGAGAATTTATACATGCAAAAGAAGAGCACGTTTTAGTGCTTACGAAGAATGGGAGGGAAAAGGAAATAAATTTTTAAAACGAGTGAAAGGAAAAAGACAACAATATCTTGAGTTGTGTTTGATATGTTAATAAGAAACAATCAAACAATTTAAATTTTGTAAAGAAAAAGGAACATTGAAAAAAGTCACGTGAATGCTATTGCTGGATTCCATAACATGTGTTATCTTCTTTCTATCTGTCAGCTACTGCCAAATCTATTTATTCATTAATTAAATAATACTACTAGATTGAGGTTTGTTTGTTTTTCTAAGAGCATTTGTTAGTACTAACTCTATATCATATTTTATAAAAAATAAAATTCCAAACTTCTTAAGACTATGGCTTTTTTTTTTAATTTATTTTTTATTCAATCCAATTTACCATCATTCAGTTTAATTTAATATTATTTAATTCAGTTCAATATCATTCAGTTCAGTTCAATTTCAGTCTTCAGTTTTCAGTATTCAGTATTCAGCATTAAGTTTCAATTTATATATTATATTAATATTAATAATTTATATTATTATTCATAAATAATAAAAAAGTAATTAATATTAATTATAATATCATTTCAATTTATTCATTTCTATTTATACACTATATAAATATTATTAGATAATATTAGTAATCACAAATAATAATAAAGAAAAAGTAACTAATAATAATAATATTTTCAAAAGTATTAATTATTATTTTTATGATGATTAATTTTAGAGGATAAATAAATAAATAAATATAATAATATTTATAAATATTGATAACAATTTAAATAGTAAGGTAATATTCATAACAATAGTTGAAATAAAATATAATAATATTATTATATGTAACAATTAATAAATTTTATTAGAATATATAGTATTATTTAAAGTGTTATTAATTATAATGTTAACAAATTTTAATATTTTAAAAATATTATTTATATTATTAATTATAATTCAATTTCAGTTTCAATATTGTTCGGTTTCAGTATCATTCAATTTAATTTCAGTACAATTCAATACCAATCAGTTCAGTATATCTACTTATCAGTTGGAAAGAACTAGGCCTATGTACCTCATATATTTGTATTATTATATTTTAAAATGAAATAGAAGCTTGCTTGTGCTTAAGATGATGGTCGGTGACAAGGGTGGAGTTGTGTGATAAAATCACATAAATTGAGGTATAGCTCTACCTTTTGTTTTGGTTGGAAAAAACAGAGCTACAAGATGTAAGAGAATTTTGGAAGAAATTTACAGAAGAAAAGTGAAATCAATTCCACCTCAGTGACAGCTTCGTTTAGCACGAAAGCACCTAAAAACTAACGTAATAATGTTTCTTGTTTCAGTCTCGGAAACCAAAAAGCACGTTTCTTTTTGCGTTTGCGATGTACGTTTCTGATTTCCATAAGCATTTCCTTTCAACTTCATTAATGGTTATACCAACCCATTTTAAAAGAATTTGGAATCGATTTTAAGCTCCCAGCAAAGCCAAAAGGCCTAATTAATTTCCATGCCCTTTTCTCAATTTTGAAAACTTATTTTCTTTTTCAGTTGTTTTCTTTAGTTGGGAGATTAGTTGTAAATTGCAACCGGACATGGAAGAAAACACATCTAATTCACCCCCATCATTTCGAATTAATTTACAATAAATATATTTGAAGAACTGGAATTAACAATTTATCAAAGCAAATAAGCTAAAAACATGAATCAAAACACAATGTAATATTAATAATACTATAACAATAAGAAGAATTTGAATAAAAACTGAAGAAAAATATACAAAAGATGAAATGGAAATTAAGAGGACAAATTTCTCATTTCCAAGACCTTCTTGTGAGAATTAGAATGAAGATAGCTAACAAAAGTAGGACTCTTAGCCGGTCTATACTCCGGCAATAACCTTCCAGACTTGTACCTAACTCCACATGCATTACACAGTGTTTTTGGGCCCAATGGTCCAGCCCTCCACTGTGGTGTCTTCTGAGCTAAACAATGGCTACATCTTCTTCCCCCTAAACTACCACTACCACTACCACTCTCTACTTTAATTTCTTCTTCTTCTTCAGTTCTTGAACCCTATGGCTATTTTTGGCGGTTTCCTTTATGGGCATTATGAGTTCACTGTCTGCTAACCAATAGGCCTGATTGTGTAGCAAAGGGGGCTCTGCAACTGGGAAATAAGACCAGCTTGATAATGGGTTTCTTGTTTTGTAGCTTGTTACTCGTTTTCTCTTGCTTCTTGCCTTGCTTGTCGGGATGGGGAATTTCTTTGAGCTATTTTGTGGGTTTTGTTGGGTTTGTTTTTCTGGGTTTGGGTTTGGGGTACTAACTGGGGCTACTGTAAGGCAGTTTCCTGTGCTGGATAAACAGTCCTCTACGAATACTGATAGCCATTCCATGCTTAAATCCACTTCCTGTGTAAATTAGCCAAAACAAGAAAGAGTTATGTATGAAACGAACATAACCCAGAAAAAAAATCAAATCTTTTTGAGTTTCTGGGCTCCAGTGGTAATAAAGATGTCAACTTTATGCAGGAAGATCTAGAGAGAGAGAGAGAGAGAGAGAGAGAGAGAGAGAGAGAGAGAGAGGGAGTTAGAGTTGTTGGTGTGAATTATAGCATAATCAAGAAAGCGTTATGTAGGAAATGAACAAAACCCATAAATAAAAATCAAATCTTGTTGAGTTTTGGGGCTCCAGTGCTAGTAAAGATTTCAACTTCATGCAGGAAAATCTAGAGAGAGAGAGAGAGAGAGAGAGAGAGAGAGTTAGAGTGAATTATAGCATAATCAAGAAAGAGCTATGTATGAAATGAACAAAACCCATAAAAAAAAAATCAAATCTTTTTGAGTTTTGGGGCTCCAATGTCAGTAAAGATTCCAACTTTATGCAAGAAAATCTAGAGAGAGAAAGAGAGAGTTAAGAGTTGTTAATTAGAAACAAACAAACCGTGTTCTGGGCAGATAAAAGATCATCTAGAGGGGTAAGCAGAGAACAAGGAGAAGGAGAGGCTAAGACTTGGTCTTGATCGGAAAAACTCACATTCCGGCAAAAATCCATTGCCGGAAAATCAAGAAAGTAAACCAGAAGAGTCGGCAGATAAAGGTAAAGAAGCAATCAAAGTAGAAACACAAACACCATCAAACCAAACACCAGAGCTTTATTAAGCTCATATCCCTATCTTTTTCTTTCTCTCTCTACATATAGTCCAAAAGCTCCTCCCTCTATCTCTCCTGTTATACATATTTTCATGACTACTACTTTAATTCACTACTTTCAAATAAATTTGAACAAAATCAAATAATACTCACTATTGTTTGTTCTTTTTTGTTTGCAAAAATAGGTAATACTACAATCATGAATTAAATAATTTGAGGAACCAAAGACAGTTGAAATAAGCAGCCTATTGTACTACGAATTGTGATCAGTACAAAATGAGATTCTATTCCCCTTAAAGATGTACTGACATGAAGTTGATAAGATGTAATATTAATTATGAGCAGTATAAATTCCAACAAAATGTGCACCTCAAAAATTCCTAAATGGAATTACAACTTTTTCAAGATATGTTTTTTTTAATTAGCTCAAATGCTTAAATTACAACAATTTTATGACTTGTACTGTTGTATATCTATTACGGCATTTCAATCCCATATGGGAAATAAAACTTTTATTAATATATTTTTAGTTTTAATTTTTTTAATTATTTTGTTAGTTGGATAGAATAGAATTGATGTAAATAAATTAATATAATAGTAGTAAAATATTATTATTTTTAGGGAATGTAAAATAGAGAATGAAAAATAGGGAAAATGGTTGGTATAGAAATATTGTAGATCCCCAAATTGGGATTTGGATAATAAAAAATGGGAAAAATGGTTGGACTGCTATTATTTGGTGTGTAAATATTCAATAAATATTTGTATGTGTACAAAATAATTAATGTTTTTTAACTAACATACTCTTAGTCCTATCTTGGAATCAATCCATAGAGGATGTAGGATATGTTATTTTCAACTTATAAGTAGCTGTATTGAACTGAACTGAACTTATTTCAGTGTAAATTTATATGTATGCAGTACTAAACTGAACTGAACTGAATATAAATTGAAAAGAACAGGGCCTTAGAATTCATTGAATTTCAAGTGGAATTCATTTGCAAATGAATTTTTTTCTTGAAATAAATGAATGAAAATTTGTAGTTTATAATGAATTTCTTGTTTTCGTGATTTGAACAAATAATTTAGAAAATTTATTTTTTAATGATTCTTTGATAACTTGGTAGAATATACAACTCGTCTCGACCATAGAGACCAGCTCAACTTAGATCAAGTGATGCACACCCTTGTGGAAGGGTAGCCATCGCTTAGTCTAAAGAAGCTCGGCTGGGACAACGTTTCAGTCATCTCCATTAAGACAAGGAAAGACAAACATCATTATCATGCATGTGACATAAAGGCTCGAGCCGGCTCAAGACCGGCTAGATAGAGATTCTGGCCCGTAATAGAAGGATGAATCCAGTTAGGATTGCAAGTCTTATATTCTCCCCTATAGAAGATATAATCATGATACAGCCAGGATTATAAGATCCGATATACATTAGAGGAGTTCCATTCTTATCATGATGTGGACTCCCTCCCCCAATCTAATTGGGATATCTCTTACGCCTGTATAGAGGCCCTCTTGGTCAGATCAAAGGTATCACATTCTTAATTCACTACATATTATTCCGTCAAACCCTTTACTGACTTGAGCATCGGAGAGTTCCCCAAAGGGCAACGTCGATTGCCCTCAAGTTCGTGTATTGTTTGCAGGAATCCAATCAATAACCCAAATCAGTTTGTAAATCAATTCTGAAATATCGGCGATTCAACCCTAAAATGTCCATTAAGTAATTGTTATCTTAAATATTGTCAACATAATTTAAAAAATGTCTAAATAAAGCTTCACCACTAACAAGCTAATTATCTATTAAAATTTATGATTCAATCTTTTTCTTAGTCAATCAAGTTTAATATTGGAATCATGAGCAAAAAAAACGAACCTAATTTTTTCAACTCCATGGTAGTTATATATAAACACACTTACTTGTATTGGTAAGAGCTTTTGCAATTATAAAACACACTTACCACTTCTCTTTCAAATCACATTGTGTCTACATATTTGTTCAAATCTTATAAAAATGAACCAGCCTTCACCACCCCACCAATGCCCATTTTAAATACTTAAATCAATGAAAATGCATTTGAAAATATTTCATCTCTTGGTTTCATTGAAAGTGTATCGGAAGAGCTTTGTGAAAGGCTTGATATGTGAAGAGAATGATGATTTTCAATTTGTTCCTAAAAGTAAATTGATGACCATTCAAGAGATTGAAAATCTTAAGAATGAAATTTTGTTTGGAGACGAAACTGAATATGATTTTCAAGTTGAAAAAGAGGTTAAACTTGTGGATACTGAAAAGAAGCATGTTCATGAGGGGGAATTTATTAGTAGTATTTTTAGAGAAAATATTTTTCCCGATGTTCTTAATTTACAAGATTCGAGGACGAATCTTTTTGAACAATGGGAGAATGACTGCGGACAAAATACTATATTCTTTGTTTATGGGCAAAAAATAAGATTGGTAATTTTAAGAAAGGTTCTCATGATTTCAAATAAGATTTATGGGAAATAAGTGTAAATTCTAAGGCACTCAAACATAACTTAAAGCCTATTTGATAAAAGTCGATTAAGTTATTTTATTGGCCGAAGTTTATTTGGCTGGTAATTCAAGGTTTCAACTAATTATATGTCTTTATTTTGCTTTATCAGATTTTTAATAATAAGTCATTAAATATGACATTATGTAGGCATTAAATTTATTTAGCTTTTAGAGTTTTTATTGTTGTTTTTTTTAACTCTTTCTAGGTTTTAAGAGTTTTAATTTCATTGTAACTCTTAGTTTTAAGTGTTTCATCTATTAACTCTTTCTCTTTTTTACTATTTAAAGGAAGAAAACAATGGTAATAAGATCATGTTATAATTTGAATGAAAGAGAATTGAGAGAAATTACATTCTAAAAGAAATTTGTTAGTTTTTAAAAATTAATTGGGTTTTATTAATTTTAAAAAATTAAAGAATTTTACTATATATATATATAGTTTAACTTAATAAAAAATTTTAGGTTTTTAAAACATATAAAATTAGAATCTCAAAATTTTAATTTGAATATATATTTTTCCAAAAATTAGTCTAGCACAACTGATATCTAGTTGGACCGATTGGTCATTAACCAGTTCTTGATATTATTGGAAATTCACTGAAAACCGACTGAATCATCCATAGAAGTCGGTCAAATTCGGATTGACTGGTTAGTTCCATCCAATTTTCATAACCATGGAATGACACGATTATCAAATTTACAATAAATTTCACGTTCTTTGCAACCTTAATTTTATATATATATATATATATATATATATATATGAAGTTTTAAGATGGTGAGTATAAAACTCCCCACCTCTATATTAAGAGATGTACCAATTAAACTAGTGGAAATTATTAAAAATATATAGTTTAAGTTTTATATTTACTAAATTAACTATTTATGTTTTCTTTGCACTCTCTGAACAATTTTAAGTTTTCATTCTTCTCTCATACGTTCCACTACTGCTCATGCACTGTTCATTTTATTTTATTTTTTCATCTTATTTTGACATTATCGTTCAAACCGTGCATTTTTTTACATGTCGCTTTAGAGTTTTTTATTCGTGTCATTTTTATCTTCGAAACACCATCTATTGTGATGTACTTTTTCGAATTTTTTTCGGTTCGATATCTGGTAAGTAACTGGTAGATAACTGGTAAGAATCGTATTTATATATGTTTGAATTTCTGTTTTTAATTCAACAGAATCTGGTAAGTATTTGG
Source organism: Euphorbia pulcherrima (assembly GCA_947683365.1). Lineage (NCBI taxonomy): Eukaryota > Viridiplantae > Streptophyta > Magnoliopsida > Malpighiales > Euphorbiaceae > Euphorbia > Euphorbia pulcherrima. Next base: position 49,108,476 of record CANTUS010000001.1, on the reverse strand, counting down.
TAAGTATCTGGTAGGTAACTAGAAATAATCGTATTTTCATATGGTTTTAATTTATGTTTTTAATTCAACGGAATCTGATAGGTATCTGGTAGGTAACTAGTAAGAATCATATTTTCATATGTTTTTAAACAGAATATGGTAGGTATCTAATAAGTATCTATTTGTAACTCAACAATTGAAAATTTTTTTTGAATGTATCTGGTAGGTACCTGGTAAGTCTCTGGTAGGAAATTTAAAATAATTTGCAATAAATTCAAAATCACTGTATGAAAAAAAATCAAGTAATGAACAGGTAGGAAACTGATAAGTAAGTAGTAGATACCTGATATGAAATATTTTTCTAATGAAACCTAACTTGTAGCCAATAAAACACAATAAATTTAGAAAACTAGTAATATCCAAGCTTTTGATGAAAATTGCGAATTTAGAAAACTACCAGTTTTTTACCAGGTAAATATCAATTTTTTAAATGAAAATTGCGAATTTAGAAAACTACCAGTTTTTTACCAGGTAAATATCAGTTTTTTAAATGAAAATTGCGAATTTAAAAAACTACCAGTTTCTTACCAAGTAAATATCAGATAACTATAAGATACGTAAAAAAAATGAAAATACAAAATCAAATACAAATCTGATAAAAACACATCAATATCTTTAATTTTTATCATTTAAAACATAAATTCAAAAGATCGAATCAAACAAATAAGTTGCGAATCAAATCAAAACATGATGAACTTGAAGCAAAACTCTAAGAACTCTATATCCAACAATCTCACCATCACTCAGGCAATTCATCAAATACCTTATGTGCAAACTCTTTATATCTAATAGAGATCCAAATCTGGAAACAAATCAGAAATAAATGAATCGAATCAGAGATTCAACTTTTTATCCAACAAATCTGAAAACAAAATAACTTGATCTAGATAATCGAATCAAATCAGAGATTCAAAACGAAAATCAAATCAAATTCAAAAATAGAGAAAAACCTAATGAAACGCCAAAATAATTCAACAAAAAACCTTACATGAACTGTAAGAAATCGCGAAGAAGAACGTTGTTGTTAGGAACGAAGGAGATCGTTGCAGTTTTCGTGATGAGAATTCGTGAGTGAAGATCCTGTTTGTGATGTGAGATTGTGAATTTGAAATTGCGCAGAGATTTTTAAAGGCGGAGAGAGTGGGGAGTAAAGAAGGTGAAACGTTTGTTTTGGAACGTATGTTTGGATATTTTGAAACTTGTTTGGTCAAAGAAAGTTATTGGTCAAATGTTGGGGTGAAAAGAAACTTTAATTTGGATACATTTATATAAAAAAAAACCCTTAAACTAGATCCAATTAATTACCATCTAGTTTTTATTGTCTTTTTTAGCTCTTTTTCTTAATTTTTTTTTAGTTGTCAACTTATATTTTTAATGTATTTTTACCATTTTTTTACTAATTTGACCTTGTATTAATGATGAGAGAGATTGTATATGAATGAAAATTATAATTTGATATTTAAGAAGAAAGAGAATATTTATATAAAGTGTAAGGGATAATTTTTCAAGTTTTATAAAAACGATAAAGAGTAGTGTAGAGTACCGACATACATTATTTTACTACTAAAATAAAATCAAAGCATGTTTAACTTTTTTTTATATCGCCGACAATTGCAGTAGATCAATTTGTAATACTATTATTATCTGAAAAAAAATTTGAAGCAGCCTATTTTAGCTGGATTTTCCCTTTTCTTTTCAAAATCCAAAGCAATTTTCAAACGGTTAAATTAAATTGGTCTGGTAATATTATAATTGCATTTGAACAAAGGTTATTATTGTTATTATTATTTTGTTATTATTATCATTATACAGACATTTACTTGAAAATAATAATATTCTTAGTTCCCTCTTCCTATATACTTACAGGTGAGTTTCATTATTTACATTTAGTACATATATTTTCCTCATTTCCTTTCCCTTCTTTTTGTCATAAGAATCTTTAGACACTGTTGAGATTGGTGAAACTTTAAGGCCCTAGGGAGAGTAATTGGAGCAATGCGCGCAGGGACCCAAATATTTGAAGGTCCCAAATATTAGTTTGGGTATAGTATGAATAATATAAAAAATAATATATATTGGCGAAGTTGAGAAATGAAAACATGAATAGTATTTTCAAAATACATTTTATTTTATTTTCAATTTTATAAAGTTTTTAATACAAAAATAAAAAATACATTTTAATTAGTTTATTTACATATAAAGGGTCTTCATTTAACATGATAACGTGACTATATTAACATCCAGGTATAATTTTTTAATTAAAAATTAGATAATCTTTAATTATTTTTTTACTAATTTTATCTCACAAATCTCTCAAACTATAAAAGAATTAACAAGAAGTTTAAGTATTTATTATTTTACGATTAATTAGTAATGATTTAACATTAACTTTTTAAGTATTTTTTCCCTATGGTATTTTTTTCTTCTTTTTTTTTTAAAATTTTTTTGCCTCATATGGGATCTTTTTAAATCTGATAGATAGTTTTGTATTTAAAAAAAATAACAAATATTAATTTGATTGTTTAATTCTATATGTATTTTTGAGTTTCTATTTTAATCAAATCCATCATATTATTATATCTTTAAAAAATATCAACAATCAATAAAATCGAGAATATAATTTTAGATAATTTCTTGTACAAAATCAATTGATATTTGCTTTAAAAAAAATCCAGATAACTAATATTTCAAATGATAATACCGTAATTGAAAAATATGTATATACTAAAGTTTAATAATTTTTTCTTGTTTATTAGTGAAATATAAATTTTGTTGTTGAGAATTTTTAAAAATGATTTCAATCTACAAGGGCCCCTATTTCATTTTTTGTTCAGACTCCAAAAAGTAAAACTTTATAACATATACCAAATTTCAATTTTAGATAATATTTATTTTACAAACAGTTTTTTCATATGTGGCCGTAGAGCATTTTCGTTTGATTTTTATTTTTAAAAAAATATTTATATTGATATACTTTTGTGAATATTTTTTTCAAATGTTTATACCAGCAACTTTGTGGTTATTTTGTGGTATAAAGCACTTATACCAACGATGTTATACTTGGCATAAAGCTCATAGTATCGATTTTGTTTGTAGCAACTTGTGTTGCAAAATGCTTATACATGGTATTAAGTTCTCAATACGGGCAAAAATGTTTTATAAACTGCTTATAGCAGTGAATTTTGGATAACAATTTGTGGTATAGGGTGCTTATACTATCACTTTATTACCACAAATTGTTGCACCCACAAGAGATTTAACCTTTATACCACAAAATAATTTGGTATAATTTTGTGAAATATTAAAAAGTTAAAAATATATCGATACTATGTTTAAAGGATAGAAATAGAAGGAATAAATATTTTAAAAGCTTATATAAAAAAATCAAGGGTTTCTTAATTTATTCTAAATTGAAAAATTCAAATTAAACAAGAGAGGAATAGACTCTGAAAAGAGTGTTTAATATTTTCAAAAGGATTTATAGGAAGACCGTGAATATGTATAATTATCGGACCCAGCACACAATCCGTATACTGATGAATTGGTTTTTACATTAGGATATCATGAAACATATATTTTTTGAATAAATAACAACAGAAATGCAGGCATAGAAATAATTGAGACATTACCGACAGAAGACAAGTTGGAAAAACACATAAGCATGCATGAAGGGTGGGCCAAAAGTTGGATGAACATTTATTTTGGCAATTGAAAAGAAAATATATATATATATATATATATATATATATATATATATATATATATATATATATATATATATATATATATATATATATATATATATATATATATATTTCTGAATAATAACTATCAAGTAGAAGAAGAACCATTACCTTTTTTTCTTTATTATTACCAGAAATTAGGAGTACAAAGACCAGTAATATCATCATCATATACCCCACATTTACTTTGAATTCAACCAACACATACCCCCCTCACATGTTGTCTCCATTTTCATTGAAATTTAAAAAATCACTTTTACCGCAACAAAAATTGGTTACTACTGCAATAGCTATCCTACCAACACTCGAAAACCTGGCGTGTCGGACACGTATCGTACATCGATACTCTCCGGACACCCCAAATTTCAAATGGACACTTCTCGGGACACTCTGCAGACACATCTCGGACACTCCACGTAGAAGTTAATGAATCTCATTTGTGGAAATATGTGATAAAAACATATTAGCTTAGTGGGGCGTGGGTAATACGGCATTTAAATGTACCAATGTGAGCAAAAAAGTAAGGGTCATACATTAGAGTTAAAAGCACATTCGTTGCACATAGCCGGTAGAGATGTCCCAGCCGTGTCCACATGTACAATTTTTTCAAATTTCCGTGTCCGTGTCGTGTCGGACATTTTAAGCGTGTCTGGGTAACTTAGTATGTATCTTTCAAGCTGTTTTGGTTTTACTTTTTGATTATTTATTAGCATCATGTAAAGCTCTTCTTATACATATATCTATTTTTCCTAAAACAATTAATGTCTTATTGCAAGTGCTTAAATGCATATGATGATTGCATTGCCTATTATAGGTAAAACAAGTGAATATCCTCGAGCATTCTCTCATATAGAGGTAGCATGTCCCTCTCAGCCAAAAATTTATATTATTTTAAAGAAGCTAAGAAATTATTGCAATGAAACAATACTAGCATTTATGAGGTAGTAAAGAAAAGAAAAACAATGTGCCCATAACATATGGTTCTATCCATACATGCACTAAGGGCAGTTATGGGGTGGGCCTCGCTCAGTTATCGGTAAATTCACCCGAATATGCCGACTAGTCACCGAAAAATAGGGCGAAAAGTTCTTTTTAGCCTATTGTAGCCCAGCAATGAAAATTCCAGACATTAGGTTGACCCAGTGCACTAAGGCTCCCACTATGTAGGGTCTTAAGGAGAGTATATGTACGCATCAGCCTTACATCCGCATTTTTTTGCAGAAACTATTTCCAGAATTTGAACCCATGATCTCCAAACCTTACCTTTGTGCCAAAGCTCACCCTCATAGCGGATTCAATACATACAAAAAAATTCTACTCGAGATACCACCAAGCATATTCGGATTTGAACTTGTCTACATACAAACATGGGAATCGTTCAATACTTGATGTCGTAAGTGGGCTAGCTCTGTGAGAGACTTCCAGATGATAGCCACTTGTTACGTTATGCATTCAAGCACTTGAAAGTAGGACAATTAAACACAAAACAAAACACCTATCTTTATGCCAAGATGCTAATATTAGCTAGATTTATGCATGCGTTAGTTGATTCTCAATAAGGGGGAAAATGCACATGTGTTACTTTGAATCAGCAAACACTTGCATTATGTACTTAATGTGCTTCCTGAAAGAAGTTACAAGAATGTACAAAATTCCAAGGAAGGATCCAGGTCATGGTTCCAGGGACGAATTGGATAAGTATTGACGCCATTCTTCAGGCATCCCTTTTCTCATCCTCAGACTCCGAAGCGCTGCACTTGTAAGTGGTATGGCAAGTATGTCGTACTCTTTTGGGGCCTGTCAGAGATTACAACAAAATTATTCTGCCATGTTACAGTTACAGGAGGTTAAGCTTGATATATGTATGCTGTTCTATTTAAAAATGACGTCTGGAAAGCGATTCTAGTATAAGTTCAAAAGCTCCCTACTTCTACTCACTGTTTAGCCGATATATTGCTGCCTAGACACCACCTAGTCCAATTTTTTCCACCTAGATATTTATAATAATTATAGTTTGCTTTTTTTACCCACAAAAAGTAGCTTAGTTGGTAAAACTAAAGTATATTAAAGTGTTCTCGCAGCTGTTTTGAGTCTGAAATCGAGAAACAATGTGCCCTAAGCCACACATAAGGAGGCCCCTAGCTCTTTTTAAACACTGCAGTTCTACTTAACCATGCTGAGTCAAATCAAATTTTTAATAGAAAAATGATAGCAAAATGGAACCTTGGGAATCTTAATCAACTTCATATTTGCTTCTTCTACAGTTTTGTGACCTTTCTTTGAGTTGCATTTGGAACAAGCTGTTACCTGTTACAACAAGCACCACCATATAAACTCTCAAGATTTGTACTCAACAAGCAGAAGCCTTCCTCAAGTTCAAAGCTGGTTTCCCAGAAGTCAACATCTTCTAAATTATAACTTTACGATAAAATGATTCTAATATCATAAAGTACAAATTGCACTTTAAATGACAGCCAAAAACTTATTCTGCAGATATTTTGGAACATTTTCTCATCAATATGAATATCTAGTGATTCTTACTCTATATCTTTCTTGGATCTCATTTATTATAAGTAAATTTTGGGCTTCTTCTCTCAACCAGTTCTGGTTAAACCAAAAACTTGAGTGGTTTCCACGCACCAAAAATACTAATGATTCTTTGATAACGGAAGAAAATGAAAATATACCAGATTTTCCCATGTCCATTTTCCTCCTTTTGCCGTTGGTAGAACATGATCAATTGTCAAGTTTTCATGTGACGAGCAATATCTATTGAAAAGAAAAAAACCAATCAATTGCCTGAGCAGACAAAGCAGTACATAGCAAGACAAGAATGGAAATTTGCAACCACAAGAAAATCCTTTTACTATATGACTGGACAACAAACTGCTTATTGTTCTCCAACTTATTAAAGCACAATCATTAGACTGAGGCCCTGTTCTTTTCAACTTATAAGTAGCAGTACTGAACTGAACTGAACTTATTTCAGTGTAACTTTATATGTATGCAGTACTGAACTGAACTGGACTGAATATAAGTTGGAAAGAACGGGGCCTGAAAAAGGAATTTGTGTGTTGGAAGGAAAGAGAAAACAAATTTCCTCCAATATAATATGTTAGTGATGGCTTCCAAAATCAACAGGATATACTTGAACCGAAGTCAGCGATCACTTACTGACAAGTAAAACTGTCCCGAAACAATATATTCTTACGACTAAGGTTAGTGTTGACTCTTCGTCTCTTAACAACCTGTAGGAGATGTGGAACCTGAAAGTAAAAAAATAAAGTAAATCCAAAAAAGACCAAGACTAGAGAAAAGACCAGGAATTTCAGTCACAATATAGTCAAAGCTTCAAAGCAGGACCGGACTATGATCACCATAATAAAAAATTATTGATTAAAAAAATGCTTTTTTTTTGTACCCTTAACACAGCTGGTATATAGAAGGATCCACTAGGGGAATTAACAGCTTGATCATAGTATTCCAGCACATCAGCCTGGCAATAGAGAAAGACAATAACTTAGCTAAAGGATGAAGGGGATAAATGATTCATAGACAAGTAAATTCGTTAATAGAGATAATATGCAATGTGTGCATCTATTTTGAAATTCAATGAACAAGGTAAAAACAAATCGCAAGTACAAATTGGCGGGCATCAAAGATATTATTTCATGATTTCATCTACCAGAGTGTTCCTCCCATAAGCCACAGAGCGAGCATAGTTTTTTTCTACAATATAACATGTAATTTTCTTTGTCAATGGAGAAACAAAATTTCCATGAGTACATCATCAATCAAGTAAGCCTATAAAAACGCACACCACTAATGTTCAAACATCTCATATGGTATAGTGAGGCACTAAAATCCCACCTTTTCCATGAATTCCAAACATATAGCACGCTTCCAGCAGACAACGTTAACTGGCCTGGTGCAGGACAACAACAATCAGATCCATATTCAAACATCTGAGTCCGCCTTTCTAAATAGGTAAAAAAAAAGAAAGGAACAACAAGATCTAAACCAAGTGCTATACTCACAACAGCAAAATTGCTTGTCAAACATCAAAATATGGAGCAAAGAGAATAAACACCAAAAGAAGGAATCTTACTGATGAGAAAAATTAAGTTCTTATAAGAGAAAAATTCATTCAAATGGCCTAACTAGTCGGATAGAGATCTGATAAAAGAGGAACTCGAAATATACTTCCAATTAGAAGCCAAACAGGGATGACTGTTAAGTCCACATCCATTTTGTGAACTCTCAAGAGATTGCCTATTGAGGCTAATGAAGCACTCCAACTAAAACTTCCACCGCTAAATAAAATGATGCAAATAATTATATCATTGCAATGCCCTTTAAAAGCACCACATGTTGAATAAATGGGGGAAAAGAAAATTTTAAACATCAGTAGTAAATATAAAAATATTATCAGCCTTTAAGATGCAATTGCTAGAACACAAGTTTGCTCATTTTGCCTTTAGGCAACAATATTTCACATTACAGGGTTAGATATTTGTAAGGTTGAAGACACATCAAAGACTTCCTGTTTCCGGCATGCAGTCTGAAGTTAACTAAATGCCATTCAAAACAGCAAGGGGACTTGAGCAAATGCCTTGGCAAGAATTCAGTTCATTATAAGAAAAATTCTGAAGAAACGCTTTACCCTAAAGACACATGAATTTCTGAAGTAGGATTGAAGTCCCAATCCAACTTAGAATAACGCGATAAATCAACAAAAATTTCTCAAACCACTCCACAAACAACCAAACCAAATCAATTAGGGTTGAAAATGGGCAGATATTCCCCGAATCATCGGAATACCCGATCAGAATGAAGATTTTATTATTTATCAATTATTAAGTAGTTCTTGAGATCAAATTACTACTACTACTACTACTGTGCGAAAACAAAAACATAGTCCAGGCACTTGTAATCATCAAGAAAACGCAAATGGAAAAAGAGAGCAAGAACCTGTAAGATATATCCAAGACTAGACCTCTAAAGCAAGCCAAATCATCATCATCAAGCTCATTGTCATAATCGGCACTGTCGTCACTGTCACTGTCCTCCTTGGAAGCGAGACGCGCCACAGCATTACAACGCCGGGAACCAATGTATCGGAGATTTTTCATGGGTAGTTGAAACGATCTTGCCCGTGAAAGAAAACCGTTGCCAAGTAGCTTACAGTGAACACCATGGCTACTGAAATTCAATTTTAAGCGCCCTTGTGCTGTGAATTGAGCCATAAAAGGCGAACAGTGGTTCTGCTTTTGATTGGAAAAATGATCTGGAAGTGTTTCAACTTATTTTGGAGAACCTGAGATCACTGTTTCTTTGAAGCAAAAGAATATCACAGAAAAATGCGTCACGTAAAAAACCGTCGCCACATGTTTGTTCTTCTATTGTTAATATCTTCTATGGCGGCAAATTACCAGCTTGCCCTTTTCTCATTTTGGAATAATATTCGGGGAGGCTGGCTATATGTTAACACAATGCCCCTCTAACATCGTACTTCGACGCCGACGGTTGAGATAAACCCATCTCTCAACGTACTTTCCTTGCCGTTTTCTTTGAATCAACTGGTGGTTGTTCTACTTGGTTGTAGTTCTCTGTCACTGTCTCCCCAGGAATGGGTACGCTGGTTACCAGTACAATACCACTTCTCATTCTGCAACCAAACAAAGACCGCTTGAAGTGGTATATAGGCGCCCACTACCTCTAATTACGCCCTGTACTCGTTAGTCCGCATCTGTTGGGAACTGACAGTCAGATTGAACATGTACGATAGGTATGACGGAAATTCAAAATTTTGTCTCTGTCCCCAGGAACTCCTATTAGTTGCATATAAATTAAATAAAGCCTTAACTAAATAATTCTCTATCTAGGTTAGCATGCAAAAGGACTAGGCATACCATAATTCTAAATTATATCCTACCATATTTATTTTATACTAAGCATATTATAACTCTAAGCTATAACCTAAGCATAAAATAAATTAAGCATGCAAAACAACCCAAACATATTATTAAGTCTAAAAACTCTTAAAGAAAAAGACTTAATAATAAAAGAGAAAGAAGAGGAACTTACCAGTTGAAGCATGCTTTTGCAGAACCTTCTTGCACAAGCCCCCAATCGTAGGATAGCCTCTATCAGTATCCACACGAAACCACGAACCAAAACCTCCTCGGGAGAAAGAGCTAGGAAGCCCCGAGTAGTTGCTAGACCATTCCAAAAGCCTCACCCCAAAAATATATACTAGAGGTGCTTAAATAAATTTAAGCTCCTAAAAAATAACTTGCTCGATTACCCGAGAGATTAATCTTTGCGAATCTCAACTTTGGATTTATGCTTTGAGCTGTGGTGCACACTGTGTAATTTGAAAGGAGAGGGGACAGCCTATATATAGGCTTGGGGAGCAAAATTTTGCTCCCCATTAGCAATATGGGATGCGGGTTGCACACGCGGATCCAAAGGATCCGCGTGTGACCCGCTCACATGCAGCGAGCCCTTGCGGGCTTGCCTTGCATGCGAGCCGGGCCTCGCGGCCCATGCCGCGAGCCCAGCTCGAGGTGCCCTTTCATGGGCTGCCTTTGTGCAGCCCATGAACATGGGCTACCGCGAACACTTCGAGCACCCTTCGGTATACTCCACGCAACCGAACTTTATACAAAATATTTCATACTTTTCGGTTTTAACTCGCCAATGCAAAATTTCCTTTTAATCCTTTCAAATAAATATTTATTTTCGACCCTAATAAATTAGTTACCAGTCATAATAAATTCTTTGGTCCAACCAAAAATTGATGTAATCAATTATAATTTATTCATGACTCTAATTAATTAGTTTCCGGTCAAAATAAATTCTTTGGTCTAAACAAAATTGATCTAATCAATTTTAACCAATCAAATAATAATCCAATTATTATTTATGTTATATTTTCGTAATAGAATAAATCTATTAGTTCTTTACTTAGTCCGATGAAGGTCCAATGTGTGTGACCTTATAGGATCCCGAAGTATTGAGTTGTTAAGGCTTAACCAACCCTTGTTCTAATGGAACCATTAGCTCGATGCTCTAGACCGTGAATAGAACTCGATTACCTTAAACAACTGTAGTACGCCTCTAGCAAGGGTCTACCATCCCCCATTACTCGAAACGTCATTTATGCTTATGACTTAATCCCCGTTAATGCAATAGTTATCCAATGCGATAAATTCGATCCATTCTTTAATATTAGTACCATCTGGTTTATAGGGTTCGGTTAAAATGTTAACCCACTAATAGCGAGGTTGCTCCAAGCTATCCCAGTAGTTACTTGTTATCGAAGTATATTGCCTTTTACTATAGTGTGTTTGACTCGAAACCATTTCTATCAAACACATACTCTGATCAGAGGTTTATGGCAATCATCACTTCAACAAGTGGCCAAGTACAACTCCTTAATATATCCAGAGCGATGGATTCTTTCTGACTACTCAGCTTACCAATGTGTTGTCATCACTATACCCGTAACACCCTAAATTAATGAGTGTATAGTAATGACCCGAAGTATAGCAATAGTACCACACAAGGTAACTAGCATCTCAAGTACGAGGACATTCGCAAAGCTTATTGCATGAAGATAAACACTAATACATTGATATATATACCAAGTGTTTATCTTACTACGGTCTCCAATATATCTTCTAGATATATCCATGTGTCAAACTTAAGGCACCACCTTTAGTCCTTAGGAGATTGACTGCTTGGACCCTTTCGATGAAAGTTGACCACATGCTAGTCTTTCCGCTTCATCAATATCCTTTCTTGATGAAACTATGGCTAGGGATATTTAGACATAATCATAATTGCACATGAAGCAGGTTCCACCAGATATAGTCCAATTATAATTTCTCTGACTTCATGCTATGATATGTCAAGGACTTTTGTATACATACATCAATGAATATATTTAACCAGCTATAATATATATACATAAAAACAGATTGATATAAACAAAAGAACAAATGCCTTTATTGATTAAACAAATTATTCGTACTATTATATAATTAAGATATATCACCCTAATTGCCTTAAGGGCATACATCATATCCAACAAATTTCCACTTGCACTAAGGCCAATTAGCCATATGTCTTAATCCATATGCTTTAACATGCTGGTCATGTTTGACTTGAGTCAATGGCCTTGTCAGACCATCCGCAAGGTTCTGATCAGTGGGTACATATTCTAATCTTATTATCTTAGTATCAATAATCTCCCTTATTATATGATACTTTCTGGATACATGTCTGTTTTTTTGATGAGATCGTGGTTCCTTTGCCTAAGCTATGGCACCATTGTTATCACAATACAAAGTAATTGGATCAACAGCCTCAGGCACCACACAGAGATCATCAATAAATCCCTTTAACCAGACAGCTTCTTTTGCTACTTTGCATGCGGTAATGTTTTCAGATTCTGTGGTTGAATCAGCAGTAGTTTCTTGCTTGGTACTCTTCCAACATACCGCCCCTCCATTTAACACATACACAAAACCTAACTGAGACTTAAAGTCATCCTTGTCAGATTGAAAACTTACATCGGTGTAACCTCTAATTGTGAGGTCACCTTCTCCATAAATCAAGAACTCATCCTTAGTCCTTCTCAAGTACTTAAGGATTGCCTTGACGGCCATCCAGTGCTTTTCACCTGGATCTGACTGATATCTGCTCGTAAAGCTCAAAGCCTGAGAGACATCCGGCCTAGTACATATCATAGCATACATGATGGATCCTATTGTGGATGCATAGGGTATATCCTTCATGTGTATTCTCTCCTGAGCTGTCTTCGGACACTCAGCCTTAGATAGGTTTATCCCCTTTGTCATCGGGAGATAACCTTTCTTAGAATGCTCAAGGTTGAACCTATTCAATACCTTGTCTATATATGTACTTTGAGAAAGACCTAACAGCCTCTTGGATCTATCCCTGTAGATCTTTATACCTAGTATAAATGCTGCTTCACCAAGATCTTTCATGGAGAACTTTCTTGACAACCATACTTTAACGTTTTGAAGAAGAGAAATGTCGTTTCCTATTAGCAAGATGTCATCAACATACAATACTAGAAAAATGACTGCACTTCCACTAACCTTCTTGTAAGCACAAGGCTCATTAGCATTTGGGCAGAAATTCAGTTCCCGGATTATCTGTTCAAACCTTATATTCTAACTCTTGGATGCCTGCTTAAGTCCATAAATGGATCTTTGTAGCTTGCATACCTTCGAGCCATTCTGAGATGTAAAACCCTTAAGATGTGTCATATACACATCTCGGTCTAAATCCCCATTTAGGAATGTTATTTTTACATCCATCAGCCAAATCTCATAATCATAATGAGCAGCAATGGCAAGGAGCATCCTTATGGATTTAAGTATGGCTACCGGTGAGAAGGTTTCATCATAGTCAATACCTTCTCGTTGACTATAACCTTTCGCAACCAACCTTGCTTTATAGGTAATTACATTACCGTCCATGTCGGTCTTCTTCTTGAAGACCCACTTGCACCCAATTGGTCTAACCTCTTGCAGTGCATCAACCAAATTCTAAACTTGGTTCTCGTACATGGAATCCATTTCTGATTTCATGGCTTTTAGCCATTTATCAGAATCTGAGCTTTTTATTGCCTCATCATATGTCCTTAGTTCATCATCCTCCATAAGATATAGTTCCTTATCATTAGTGATGATAAAAGCGACCTGATCTTCGTAATGATTGTGTTTCGATAGGTTGTTCTTGGATCACACTCTCCTGTGTATCTAGAATGGGGTCAATCAGTTGATTATCTGTTTCTTCCTCTTGACCTTTCAGTTCAATATTGCTCCTACTGACTTTTGCAAGTAAGTGTTCCTTTTCCAAAAAGTGATCATTTCGAGACACAAGTACCTTTTATGCTTCGGATTGGTAAAATAGATATCCAATTGTTTCCTTTGGATATCCAATGAACAGACATTTGTCAGCCTTGGCATTCAGCTTATCTGACGCTATCCTCTTTACCATAGCAGGACAGCCCCATACTATTAAGTGACTTAGAGATGGCTTCTTGTTACACCATCTTTCATAAGGTGTAAAATCAACTGATCAGAGGGCACTCTGTTTAAGATATAAGCCGCGCTCTCCAGTGCATATCTTTAAAAGGATTTACTAAGATCTGCATGGCTCATCATGGACCTGACCATATCTAATAAAGTCTGATTCGTCCTTTCTAACACTCCATTGTATTGGGGTGTATAAGGAGGGTCCACTGGGGAACTATCCCATTTTCCTTTAGACAATCCTGAAAATCCTGACTTAAGTATTCTCCACCTCGATCCGATCGAAGTGATTTAATACTTTTCTCAAGTTGTTTCTCTACTTCAGCTCTGAATAGTTTGAACTTTTCAAAACTTTCAAACTTTTGCTTCATCAAGTACAAATAACTGTATTGTGAGTAATCATCAATAAAGGTTATGAAGTAGGAGTATCCTCCTAGTGCCTGAACACTCATTGGACCACGCACATCAGTATGTATAAGTTCCAATGTACTTGTGGCCTGCTCACCCTTTCCTTGAAAGGGTAACTTTGTCATTTTTCCTTTTAAACAAGGTTCGCAATCACCATAAGACTCTAAGTCTATTGGGCCCAAGTCTCCACGCTTATGCAACTTAGTTAAGCGATCTTTGTTTATGTGGCCTAAACGACAATGCCATAAGTAGAAGGAATTCTCATTATCTAACTAGACTTTCTTCGCATTGCTTATATTAAAAAACTTCTATTTTAGTATCAAGAGTATAAATGCCACCTTTCAACATTCCATAGCCATAAACAACATTATTTAAACAAATCTGACAATTATTATTCGAAAATAAAACCTCAAATCCTTCTGCCGCTAAACATGCAACAGACACAATATTCTTAGTAACACTGGGAATGTAGTAATAATTATTCATAACTAAAACAAGTCCACTTGGCAAAACAAGACTAAAGCTCCCTACGGCTAATGCAGTAACTCTGGCTCCATTTCCCACGCGTAGGTCCATCTCCCCTTTTGCAAGTTTTCTACAGTTCCTTAGTTCCTGCACAGAAGTACAGATATGAGAACCATAACCAGTATCTGATACCCAAGTGGATTCACGTGGAAAAGTAGCAAAGTTTTCAATTATAAACATACCTGAAGTAGATGCCTCTGCAGGCTTCTTCTTCAAATGCTCAAAAGTAGGAGCTTTGCAATTCTTGTTCCAATGGTACGTTACATTGGTTATAGACATACTTAGATGTCCTCTTCTTCCTTTTAAACCCTTTAACTACTCCTTTAGTGACAGAATCCTCCGAGCCATTTTCTGGAGAATGTTTGTTTGTAGACTCTCTTGAAACTTCTTTACTTTTGGCATCGAATTTTCTTAACGCATCAACAATTTCCGGGAAAGTATAGTCGTGAACTTTAAAGCAATGTTACTTTACAAAATCAGCATAGCTGAAGGGTAAAGAATCCAACAGGATATTCAATCCTAAGGATTGATCGACCGAAGATCCCAACGATTCCAATTTCTCCAAGAAATCTTTAATCTTGTTGATGTGTGCTACAACACTTGTCCCTTCCTTCATCTTAGAGTTTGAAAGTTCACTCGTTAATTTGAACCTTTCATACCTTGCCTTTTCAAGCAAACTCTTTAGATGGATCAACATGGTTTGCAGACTCATGTGATCGCACTGTGAACGTATCTCAGGATTTATAGTATCTAACAGCAGGTGTAAGACATAAACCGAATCCTTAATATATTTCAACCATGCATCCTTAATAATAGTCGGTGCGTCAGTGCTAGGGATTCTTGTGAATGGATTCTCAAGAACGTATGCTAACTCATGATCCTTAAGGACATCCCGTACGTCTTTGATCCATTCATAGTAGTTAATTGCTGTTAAAGTTTGGATGTATTTAAAACGGATTTTTAAAATGGAGTTCATATTCAACCTAAGATATAAGAAAATAAAAGAGTTTAGATATTAGTTTAAGTACATGTATTTAATATAAGGACTTTTAATTAAATATATTTTTCTACTATTTTCTTCGAAATTTACAATAGCCCATTCTATTGAATTCGGGAATTTTAGCTCAGCTAAATTTTCGAATAGGTAGCATCTATAACTAGTCTATTATAACCCCTAATTTTATGAGTCAAGTCATAACAGTAAGTCATAGTTGGAATCCCATTCCATTTGCATCGCATGCAATTTCTAATTCATTCAAGTTGCCTAATCCCAAGGGACGTGTGCTCTTATATTAGCATCTCATTGAATATGTCTCAGATCTAGGCCTAGCCCCTAATTTTATAGTGGACTACCCCAGCTCTGTTAAGGCAGACCATATCCCAAACTTTACAACCAATCATTGTGGACTAGAAGGAACGCTTTGCGTAGCACTTTGATAGCCCAAAGAGACCGTATTATAAATTTGAGTAAGGAAGACTACAACTTGCCTTAATATATTTACTTTGGGATTTTATTGGTGTTAAACGTCTCACCCAATCTAGGATTTTATTAGATGGACAAAATTATAATAACTTGTATTAATTCAAGGAATTTTAGAATTAATTTATAAGGTCTAACCTTAGGTGGGTTCAGCTCTTTATTATAATTATTCCATCAACCTAGATTATATGCAAAATAATTAACACTTTTATTTGTTATATTTATATTGCATTTCTTTTAAGCTTTTATTCAATAAATTTAATTTTTTTTACTTTGTTACAGAAACATATATAAGCACCATCTTATATACTAGAAATAAATTAGTTCATATTAATCCCCGTTGATCAATTCAAATTTCACCGATATAGGTTCCCAGGTAGGAGAGGTGCCCTATGAGGAGTAGACATTAAGTCCAATCCTTAGCCAGAACAAATACGGGCACAAACTTGAAGACCAATGGATTCTCTCGAAATAATAAATTTCGTTCTTCCAATTCATGTAAATTGAAAGCATCTATAACCCATGTAATTTAAATAAATTATTGACACTTGTATAATTTAAGTAAGTTCAGCAGGCTTATTCAAAATTAATTATAACCATTTTCTAACCTTGAAATAAAAGGCACAAGTTTATATATATTGTTCCAAACAATTAAATAAATAAACCATTTCATATAGAAAATAATATTTAGTTTGCTTCTAACTTAATTATGCACTAAATAGGCAGGCTCTGATACCACTATTGGGAACTGACAGTCAGATTGAACATGCATAACAGTCATGGCGAAAATTCAAAATTTTGTTACTGTCCCCAGAAACTCCTATTAGTTGCATATAAATTAAATAAAGCCTTAACTAAATAATTCTCTTCCTAGGTTAGCATGCAAAAGGACTAGGCATACCATAATTCCAAATTATATCCTCGCATATTTATTTTATACTAAGCATGTTATAGTTCTAAGATATAACCTAAGCATAAAATAAACTAAGCATGCAAAATAACCTAAGCATATTATTAAATCTAAAAACGCTTAAAGAAAATGACTTAATAATAAAAGAGAAAGAAAAGGAACTTACCAGTTGAAGCGTGCTTTTGAAGAACCTTCTTGCACAAGCCTCCAATCGTAGGATAGCCTCTATCAGTATCCACATGAACCCACGAACCAAAACCTCCCCGGGAGGAAGAACTAAGAAGCCCGAGTAGTTGCCAGACCACTCCAAAAGCCTCACCCGAAAATATATACTAGAGGTGCTTAAATAAATCCAAGCTCATCAAAAATAAGTTGCTCGATTACCCGAGAGATTAATCTTTGAGAATCTCAACTTGAGATTTATACTTTGAGCTGTGGTTCGTACTGTATACTTTGAAAGGAGAGGGGACAACCTATATATAGGCTTGGGGAGCAAAATTTTGATCCCCATTAGCAATGTGGGATGGGAGTAAACTCCCATCCCACGTGGGTTGCACATGCGGACCCGTTCACATGCAGCGTGCTATGCACGCTGCATGTGGCAAGGCAAGCCCTTGCGGGCTTGCCTTGCGCGCGAGCTGGGCCTTGCGGCCCATGCCGCAAGCCCAGCTCGCAGTGCCCTTTCATGGGCTGCCGCGAACACTACCTAGCAGTGTTCGCGCACCTTTCGGTGCACTCCGCGTAACCGAACTTTGTATAAAATATTTCATAATTTTTGGTTTTAACCCGCCAATGCAAAATTCCCTTTTAATCCTTTCAAATAAATATTTATTTTCGACCCTAATAAATTAGTTACCAGTCATAATAAATTCTTTGGTCAACCCAAAAATTGGTTTAATCAATTATAATTTATTCATGACTCTAATTAATTAGTTTTCGGTCAAAATAAATTCTTTGGTCTAAACAAAATTGATCTAATTAATTTTAACCACTCAAATAATAATCCAATTATTATTTATGTTATATTTTCGTAATAGAATAAATCTATTAGTTCTTTACTTAGTCCGATGAAGGTCCAATGTGTGTGACCTTATAGGATCCCGAAGTATTGAGTTGTTAAGGCTTAACCAACCCTTGTTCTAATGGAACCATTGGCTTGATGCTCTAGACCGTGAATAGAACTCGATTACCTTAAACGACTGTAGTACGCCTCTAGCAAGGGTCTACCATCCCCCATTACTCGGAACGTCATTTAAGCTTATGACTTAATCCCGGTTAATGCAATAGTTATCCAGTGCAATAAATTCCTACCATTCTTTAATATTAGTACCATCTGGTTTATAGGGTTCGATTAAAGTGTTAACCCACTAATAGCGAGGTCGCTCTAAGCTATCCCAGTAGTTTACTTGTTACCGAAGTATATTGCCTTTTACTATAGTGTGTTCGACTAGAAACCATTTCTATCAAACACATACTCTGATCAGAGGTTTATGGCAATCATCGCTTCAACAAGTGGCCAAGTACAACTCCTTAATATATCCGGAGTGATGGATTCTTTCTGACTACTCATCTTACCAACGTGCTGTCATCACTATAACCGTAACATCCTAAATTAATGAGTGCATAGTAATGACCCAAAGTATAGCAATAGTACTACACAAGGTAACTAGCATCTCAAGTACGAGGACATTCGCAAAGCTTATTGCATGAAGATAAACACTAACACATTGATATATACACCAAGTGTTTATCTTACTGCGGTCTCCAATATATCTCCCAGATATATCCATGTGTCAAACTTAAGGCACCACCTTCAGTCCTTAGGAGATTGACTGCTTGGACCCTTTCCAAGAAAGTTGACCACATGCTAGTCTTTCCGCTTCATCAATATCCTTTCTTGATGAAACTATGACTAGGGATAGTTTAGACATAATCATAATTGCACATGAAGCAGGCTCCAACAGATATAGTCCAACTATAATTTCTCTGACTTCATGCTATGATATGTCAGGGGCTTTTGTATACATACATCAATGAATATATTTAACCAGCTATAATATATATTAATATATATATATATATAAACACATTGATATAAACAAAAGAACAAATGCCTTCATTGATTAAACAAATTATTCGTACTATTACATAATTAAGATATATCACCCTAATTGCCTTAAAGGCATAGATCATATCCAACAGCATCAAGTTGACTGCGACTTACGCTACGGATTGTGTTTTGCAACTTTTAAAGGCGAATTTGCATGGAGCTCACAAGCCTGGACCATCTAAGTATAGGGAGTGCCACTACTGCTTTCATTTTTCTACTTTTTATGCAAGTCTCGCTCATTCACTGATGTTCTCTGCTCTCAATCGCTTCGTTCTTTGTCGCATGCTCTGGATTATTTTTCGGATAGGTCCTGAAAGGAGGAGGAGGGTTGGAATGACAACAAACATCTATTATTGAATTCATCCAACCCGTCTGCGTAGCTGTTTTTATTCGTAGCAGGTACTTTATTTTCTTCGCCTTGCACCAGTATTGGGAGCCACCTTGAATCCAAATGTGTTTACGAGCTTAAGATGATTGAATTGTTATTGCAAAAAGAATAAAAGAAAAGCTACTCGGCTTCTTTTTGATTAATGGTTCAATGTGGTTTATTAAAATATGGTATGGTATCGAATAGTATGGTATGATTTTTCAAATATTGTTGTTTGAATAGATTGTCTAGTATTGTATTGTTTTCTAAAAAAATTCAATTTAATTCGAAGGAGAATCATGATGAACCACCAAATCCGTAGTTCAATAAGGTAGACTTTCATGATTCTAAGAACCATGAAAAAATCATACTATAAAAAGAATCATTAAACTAAATAACCGATTATAATTTGGAACCATATCATATCATGAAAGAATACCATGAACCAAACAATGGCTTATGGTTTCATTCTTTTTTTTTATAAACTTAAAAAACATGCCTTGTGGTTTCACTCATTATCAAAATGAGGACTGTGTTATTTTTTTTATCAAACCAGTGACTGTGGTTATTAAAAAGAGGACTTTTGGCTAATACCGTTAAAAAATCAGGGGCAATTTGGGAATTCCCTAATAATCACACTAAAAGACAAAAATAAATTAGAAGAACCCAGTAAATGAAATGCCTAAATGAGCAAAATTGAATCGAAAGAAATTTCTCCAATGAGGGAAAACCCAAAAAATCAGATCATGAATTCCAAAAAATCAAAAGCAAAATTCGTAGAGTGCAAAGGACACAGTTCAAACCTAGTTATAAAACGAGCCATCCAACATAAAACCCTTGAAATCGGGTCAAATCCAAATTGAACTTCGCCGATGAAGTAGCATGGCTGAGATTTCAAGCACCCCAAGAGATTTGAAACAGACAAATCAAAACAATGAAGGTAAAAAGATAGGATGAAGAGCAATGAAGAAAAGGGAAAGTACAAGGCGATGAGGAAAGTAGATAATAAGAGAGTAAAATGGACAAATTAAATATTGAAGTAGTCAAGTAAAAGAGCCGAGTCAAAGAAAGGCAATTGAATTTTGCTTGAACAAGACAATGACACCTACAACACCAGCTTCCTCCCACGTTCCATCGCCGGAACCAGCAGCTAGCTTTCCATCAAATCCAACAAAAGTGGATTCGCCGGTGATGAACGGGAGCAATTTAGCCAGATTGAAGGAGAAGGGAAGGAGATCAACAAGATTGAAGGTGAAGATGGAATATTAGGGAATTTCAAAATTGTCCCCTGCTTTTTTAACGGTGCTAGCCAAAAGTCTTCATTTTGATAACATTAAAAACCACAATCCCTAATTTGATAAAAAAAAAATATACAGTCCTCATCTTGATAATGAATGAAACCACTAGGCATGATTTTAAAGAATACCCTTTTTCTTTTGTTGTTATTAGCGGTATCATAAGAATACTGTACCTTTCTTATATTCTATTATCAGTGGCAATAAACAAAATGAGAACAATCAAGTCTATGAAACATGTTACATGTACATCATATGGCTCAACTTCACAAAATCCATAAACACATTTCCAACAAAAATTGGAGAATAAGCTTAAGCTTTAGTAAGAGTAAAAATTGTTCAACAATCTCACATCAGTTCAAATCAAGCAAATGTTTTTAATTTTTATAGCATCATCTTCATTTTCTCCTCGAGTAACAATTCTCTACCCAATTGACTAATTACAATTACAGAGCAAGATTAACACTGTATGTCGTCCCAACTTATCCAGAACCGAAAGGCTTCTAAAAGCCACAGCGACACCCAAAGCCCCTTTCTGGAAATTTACACATCCAGAGCCATCCACAGTCCCATTCGATTTGCTTATTTCTGTAACATTGAAAAGTATCTTAGTTATCGGAAGGACTTAATTACCTTTTAGGGTCATGTTCTATAACCCAAATGTCTTCTTGGTGCATGACCTGTAGAAGTTGCCTATTTGGTACCCAAAGTATTAAATATTTGCCTATTTGGTACCCAAAGTATTAAATATTTGCCTATTTGGTGCATGACCGAGGTACTTTTAGTACTTCTAGCGTCTATTTAACAATAGAGAAAATGTGAAATACTTGTATCGTGTTTGGAGCATTGATATGTTTTGCTGATCATGCATTAAATTGTCAACCCTCAATGATCCCTTAAACTTGACGTACTGAAGTTTGATATGCCAAGCACCAAATGGGCAAAAAATTTTAATACATCACGTGCCAAATAGGTAATTTCAATAGGTCGGACACCAAAAGGTCATCTGAGTTACACAACAAAAGGTAAGTCGTATCGGAAGCTTATAATAAGGAAGGGGCATACCATTGTTGGACCTTCCTGAATTCGGTAAGGACAGGATATATGTTCTCAAAGGCAGTATATGTCTCCTCTCTAACCTAAATAAGTTCAAAATAACAAAACTTAGTTTACCATAATCAATACAAAAGCAACAACATTTGAACAGGAGGATTCCAAGGGCTCACGGATAATTCACCTTGGCTCCTGTTATCACAATTTTTCCGGAAACGAATATAAGGAGAACGATTTTGGGCTGTTTCATGCGATAAATTAGGCCTGGAAAGAGTTCAGGTTCATACTGCACAAATGCCGATTATTGTGCTGATGAGTACACCATAAAATAAACCAGTGGATTAGCCCCAACAGCTAACAGTTAAGTATTCACTTACACTTGAGAAAGCACCATGAGAGTATGCTAAACCTTCAAGTCTAATGGGAAACTTAACATCACAGGAACCAACAATGTTCTGGATCTTGAAATCCTGAAAATTATGATGCATATATGTTAACATAGTTAATAAGTGGCAGAACCCTAAACGCATGCGCGTGGTAAGAGAGAATGTTGATATACCTTGAACTTAGCTTGAAATCCAAGCTTCTGAATGATTCGGGCATACTGAAAAAAAAAACTGAATGCATCAAGACCCTGTGAACTTGACAACTTTTCCCCAAATGCCGCCCTGAACTTTCAAAAGTTCCAATTAACCCCTGAACTGGGCAAAAGAGCACCAATTTACCCTCCCACCGCCACATGTCAGATTCCGATTGGTTTGGCTTTTCAAAGATATCATTTTTCAAATTTTTCTATCCTCAACTAGAGGTAGTCACATGGCATGGAGGGGCAAAGTAGTGCACATTTGCCATGTTCAAGGGGCTAATTGGAACTTCTGAAAGTTCAAAGTGGCATCTGCCAAAAGTTGCCCAGTATAGGGGGGTCCTGAAGCATTTGGCCAAAAAAAAATCTCAGCATTAGTAGCTCCACAATAGTCAGAACAAAATAAATTGAAGGGCAAATATATACCTTCCTTGCCGCCAATTTAGACTGTTGTTCACTTTTTGCACCGGTGCACACCTGAAACAACATGAACAAGGTCTTGAACAAAGAAGCCAAGGGATAAGTGACATTGACTTCACAAATTCATAGCAACCATACACATCCAGAGTTATTATTAATTTTTTATAATTGTTGTTGCTGTTGTTGTTGTTACACAAATCAACATCAAAACATAACCTTACAAAAAAAAAGCGAAACATAAATGCCCAACTCCTAAGACCCCTAATCAACAGAAGACTAGTAGTAATACAACAATTCAATTGCTAATTTCAAACTTCATTAATGAGTATATGGCGGTTGTAATCAAGGCATAGTTGTCAAAAGCACAGCGAAGATCACCCTGTGCACTTCTGTCAAAAAAAGCGCAGGAGTGTGCAAAGCACAGTAGTTTTAATTAGCTACATTTTATAAATCTTCTAAACCTATAATATTTTGTGAAATTTATAGTAGTGCGCTTTTTTTTCTGAAAAGCGCATTTTTTGCACTTTGCATTGAAGCGAGAAGCGAGACCCTTGTGCTATGAGTGCACTTTGAACTCTCGACAACTATGAATCAAGGTACTGCATTTAATTAGCAGTAGAAGAATCTATCATTTGCTTTTACAGTTCAAATTTCAAAACACAACATAACCCAAAGTAAAAATGGTATTACCAACAAAAAACATTAGAGGAGGAACATACAAAGCTAGTTTGTAACATAAAAGACAACTATTGAAGATAAAAAAGAATACAAGTACATGAAAGAACCACCTTAGCAAGGAACGGAAGGACTTACCATCTTCCCAGAGGCAAAAATCAACGCAGTAGTTTTTGGGTCCCTAATTCTCATAATGACAGCAGCGAAACGCTGCATGTAAATAACTAAGATTAATAAGCACAATTCCACCAATGTCCAGATTACCTTGAATGGTAAGTATGACCATCCTACCTTTGGATTGTATTCTGCATTTCGAGCTTGCAATGCAATTTGCTTAAGATCCAGCTTACAATCTAAGTTCACGGTTGATACAATGTTTCTGGAACATACAGCACTGATTAGGAAAAGAGGCTGATAAAACACAATACAATGTGGAATATGAGATGTTCAATCAATGCACTCTTGATATCAAGCCATAGAATTAGAAGTCCCGGTAAAGGTTATATTCTATGAAGCACTAAGGCTTAGTCTAGTGGTTGAGCCTTGAAGCTGTGATCCTAGAGGTCGCAGGTTCAAGTCCACACTCGGGCGGGATGGGATCAGGTTTTCCTTTGTTATTATTGTAAGCCCATATGAGGCAAATTTTAAAAACAACAAAAAAAACATGGACGAGGACAGATACACAGCAGGGACATGAACAAATATATATAAGTTAATAAAATATATCAATATAATACACAACCACTCTCTCCAAGGGTTTTACAGAATAAACCACTTTCCTCGTCCTTGGATTCACAGTTCAATCAATATAGGTCTTGCGTAGGGCTTCTGAGCTAAAATTGGGTATTGTGATTGTCTTCCACTCTGTTCGAAATTGGTATACTAGAGTTGATGTATTGATTGAGCAAAATATAAGCTGAGATATTTTAATTGTAAAAACTTAGGGGCTAGGACTCTAAATTTTGTTTTTGTAAAATTACAGAATAATCCCAGTTTAAAAGCTTTTTTGAGTACCCTAAAGTGTAGACTCAACAAAAAAGGTACGGCATAACATTTTGCTGCTACCTACTTTGCAACTAATTTATAATAATTTCATGGGCAGATCTGCTGGATAAAGAATTCATCACACCAATCAAATTGTGTTGAGCCTAAACGTAGCTCAGAGGTTAAGAATAAATTTCATTATCTACGTAAGCTTGTGAAAGTGCGAAAATCAACCCAATACCCATTCCCTGGAATGCAATATTGAGATGAACTCACATATTATCTATTCTTTAAACTTCAAAAACCTGTACAAAAACAAAATGCAATGCCTACTCTCGCCAAGC
This sequence comes from Euphorbia pulcherrima, assembly GCA_947683365.1. Taxonomy (NCBI): domain Eukaryota; kingdom Viridiplantae; phylum Streptophyta; class Magnoliopsida; order Malpighiales; family Euphorbiaceae; genus Euphorbia; species Euphorbia pulcherrima. Next base: position 49,083,467 of record CANTUS010000001.1, on the reverse strand, counting down.
CCAAGCGAGGTAGCAAGCTTGGTTGCGCCTCTTGTACAAGAAAGGTAGTTAAAGGGTTTTCCATCTAGCACGAGCAAGGTAAGCAATGATGAAATCAGGAAAGAAAAATCTGATGTTTTCCATCGATTGTGGGCAGGAAATAACAATTTTTTATGTAAATTAGTAGGTTAAATATATATAATTATTAGAACCAATCATACAGTGATTTATTTTGTGCACAACAATGGAAAACATCATATTCTTTTCCTAATTTCCCTTTAGAGCCATATTAATGTGACAATTAAATTCCATTCTTGTTATAGCAGTGTCTTACCTCTTGCGTCTTTAACAACTATGCTTTGCAAGAAACAATACGAAGAAAAATTTCTCGGACCTAGAAGTTTCAGTAAGAGTACATGGTTTCATCAGGGAGAAAACAAAATTATTTACAAATTCGCAATAGTCCATACAGTGATGTCATGTACATGGTTAAATAGAATAGATATAAAAAGGCTAATTTGGACACTTCATAACCAGCAGGAACAGCGACACAACATCGCAGCTCAAGTATAAACAACACTATTACACTAATCAAAACCCCTCTAATCTTTTCCACCACCACCATCCAATTGCCACCTTAACAAATCAAAAATGGTAAGAAATAACAAGATTCTCTTCCAACTAAAAAGTGCAACCTGAAACCCAGCTCCAACGATCATAACTCTATGAACCCTTTAGCACACATGAGATCCTCAATAGTCAGAACATAGGACAATCCACACAGGCAAAGAAACAAACACATGTAACAAGCAAAGAGATAGCGTGATTGAGATGAAAGTGAAATAAACTTACTGAAGAGTGGGAACAATGCCAGAAGGGTGCTTAGTAAGATCCACAGGCTGGCTACCTTCTAAGCCTCCTTGTTCTGCCATTTCCTTTTCTGTTCCTCACAATCCCAAAAACGAAAACCCCTTTTTCCTACAGATCCTAACCCTAAATCCAGGTCTTTCAAAAATTCAATGATTAGGGATGTGTTTTAACTTATAGCTAACAGATCTATTCAAATAGAGATCTGAACCGAATAAGCTCCGATTAGGAAAGCTAGGGTTAGTTATGAATCAAAATTGAAGGAGAAAAAACTGGGAAAAGCTTATAAAGGGGGAAAATAAGAGGGGAAAGAAGAGGAGGGAAGATTTCGAAAACAAGTTTCTTTTATAGGTTATGAGATTAGGAGAAGATATACGAGGGAGAGGACGAGAGCTATTTGAAGGTGCGTTTGATCCTTTGAAGGGTGAAACTGAGAATGAGAGAGAGAGAGAGAGAGGGTTTTCGAAAGGCATGTGGGCTTTTGTACCCTTCCTTTAACTATATCTAGGCGACTGGGTAAAGCGGTTAACAGCCGGTTGTGATATGAGAATTTACCTGCTTTTGCCGGTTCCAAGGATAATACTGGAAGGGTATTTTTTTTCTTGGGTTGATTTACTTCTTTGTACACCATTCTGGCTGGTCCACAATGGCATTTTTGTCTTTTCAATTTTCTCGTTTTTGGAAGAAGTTTAATTTAGTTCATTTCGAAAAAAGGGTCTCATTTCCCTTCTAATAATAATAAATAAAGAGTAACTTCGATCTCACTTATTTTATTTATATATGAACTTAAACATATGATTTATAAGATTATAAGTATAAGGCTCAATCATTAAAGTAAATTTTTATCATAAATTTAATTTAGTTCAATTTAATACATTTATTTATAAATTAAAAAAAATAAAGATTAAGAATGTATACAACTTCCTTAGCATTTTTATGTGAATTTTACATCATCCATTCAAATTCTAGTTTGTATAAATGAAATTCGTTTCTCGATAAATTATGTAAAGGAATTGGCTTTGACTTGAACAAAAATTTCAATACACATTTTCGACATGTGCTTGATGGCGCCACGGAGGAGTGGGGGAGAGTCAGTTGACACTTTGACGCTGAGAAAAATGGAGGAATGCCCGGCAGTAATGGCGAGATTTGCATTTAGGGTTTTTTTTGTCCCCAAACCAATAACAAGGAAGAAGACGATGGATTCTTTTAACTTTTGTTTTTAATTTTTAGCTTGATTTTTTTAAAATGAATAAGAACAAAAATGGTATGAACAAGGCCGTCTCGTAAAATTATGAAGCTCTGAGCGGATATATAAAAATGGGTCATAATAGAGTAAAAATATGTAGGTTTGATTCAAAATATAAAAATTTCTATAAAGATTGATTATCGACCGAATTTACTTTAAGATTATTGTTATAATTTTTTTTAAAATATTATGTGATGAACTTTAATGACTAATAATAGATTATTGATAAAAGAATGTCAAAATTAGTGATAAAAGATTTTGTTGATAAAAGCAAATTTTAGAAATTTCGGACATATGAATATTGGAAATTCTAACTGGTCAGTTGGTGTGCTTTCTTAATTAATTTAATTAAAAAAATTTAATTTGCGCAATTTTAAAAGAATATTATAGCATTTTTAATATTTGGTACAACGATTTTAAGTCTCAATCGAACTGTAAAATAAATCGAAGATTGGAATGACAAATTTTTTATTTTTATAAGTAATGAAATATCATGCTTACTAAATTTATTTTGTTCCTTTTACATTATTATTATATGTTTATAAGGTAACTTGCTATTATTTCTTAAACATCTGCTAATTTTTTGTGCTGAAATTTTTATTACAAGAATACAATAAAAAGTAAATTGAAAATATTTTGTGGTTTCGGATTTGAGTAATATTCAGAGTGTGGTGAATTTTTTTATATTTAATAATATAGCATCAACTATAAAAACGTAAGAAAAATACGAAGCTCAAATTAATATCAAATTAGAAACAAAATTTATTTAAAATGCTAATATTAAACTGTTACTAACTACTATTAGTAAATTAATAATTAATTAAAGCCATTATTAATTATTTTTTATTTTGAAAATTTTGAGTGAAAAGTAGTTCCTTCGGTTTTTTTACTAGTCATTTTAGGCTTTTGATCTTATTTTTTTATTTATCATTTTAGATTATCAATGTAACTTTAACCAATTTTTTCTTAATTTACCGTTACATTAATTAGGAAAGAGATTAAGTGTGGATGAAATTATAAGTGAGTAATTACGAAGAAAGAGAATTTCTTTATAAAGTATGAAGGATAAATTAGTCATTTAAATATTATAATAAATATTTTATTAATTTTGATGAAAACTCTAAAATAACTAGTAAAAAAACTCAGAGGAAGTAAAACTTAGGGAGCACAATAATAAATGTCAATTAATATAAATTAATTTATGAACTTTGAATTTTATTTTAAGTAAGATAAAGAATAAACTTATATATATTTACAACTTACATTGAGTGAATTAATAGTGAGAATAAAAAAGGGTCATACAAAAATTTATTAGTTTTAATGAAAACTCTAAAATAATTAGTAAAAAAGTGAGAGGGAGTAAAAGTTACTGCTTTCCCTTGGGAGCACAATAATAAATGTCAATCAATATTAATTAATTTATGAACTTTTAATTTTATTTTAGTAACATAAAGAATAAACTTATATATATTAACAACTTACATTGGGTGAATTAATAGTAAGAGAAAAAAAAAGGTCAAACAAAGATTTGATCCTAGGCCTTTACCACACCTAGCACATGCCTTAACCACTTCCAATTTCAACCATTTACACAATATCATTACCCCTTATTATTTTTACTCTTATTTTTTCTTCCGATGCTCGTATAATTTCCGAACATTCGAGGCCCCCTTATTTTAGGGGTCCTAAGCAGTCGCTCCACTCGCTTCTGCTTATAGCCAACTCTGGGTATAATGAAATGACATAGTTCTCACTACTTATAATTAATTACATCGAATGGTATTTATAGTGCACAATACAGATAAATATGATTTTTAATTAATGATAATATTACTAATTTAAACTAATTAGGAAATTTAATATAGAAACAATCCAATGTCAATATTGGAATATTCTCAACACTCCCCCTCAAATTGGTGAATGAATATCTTAAACTCTCAACTTGTATCGCAATGTTAAGAATTGATCCTTCTTTGGTGGCTTCATAAAAATGTGTGCAAGTTGTTGATATATATGAATGAATGGAATTTTGAATTTATGAATTTTTTGCTATTACAGGTGTGATTGGTAAAATATGATTTGGCATGTCAATAGCCATATTTGGTTAGACTATTTGTGAGTCAGACTAAGATGTGAAAGAAGAATTGATTAAGGCACCAGAAGTTAACAGACTTGTTGCATTTGTGAAAATAATGGTATTACCATTGGGACATGACCGAGTCAAATAAGCCATATTGTTGATATAGACAATCGACGACTGATAACACCTCATTTCTACACATTTTAGTATTAATTTGATTTAACATTTGAATAGTATGCTACTAATTTGAGATTAATTTGTGCTTATTTAGGAGATAAAGATGTGTTAGGCTAATTTGGCATGTTTGGAGAATATTGAAGCTATTTTGGAAAGAACTAGTAATTATTCTAGAGTCCAGTCTAGCAGATTTCGAGCAAAACTGACAATTTCAGAATTTTGGAGTAAATTGGAATTAAAGAGATTTTATTTCCTAATTGAAGATAAAAACTTCCAGATTTAATTTAGGCTTTATTCTCTTTTATCATTTTCCTATTTTATCTTTACCTTTTTAGTTGTTTAGGAAAACTCTAATTTCTTGTTCAATCTTTATATTTAATTAGGAGATCTCATTCCTATTTATTTTAGAATTTATTTTTAGTATAAATAGGGGAGAAATCGCATTTTTAGGATTATCTTTTATTTTTGGTGCTTAGTGACCAACAACCAACTCTCCTTCATTAATGTAGTTTTGTTTTATTATGAGTAGTTAATTTCATTATCTTTCGGTTAAGAAATTATTGATGCCATTTGTTAATTGTGAGACTTATTCTTAATCTTCTTTTAAATTTTAATTTTTGACTAAACCGGTAATATCTTTATCATTATATTTTAGATTCATTCAATATGCCCAATTGTTGTTTTTTGAGATTATAATGAATTGTTATTTCATTGAATTTATGCTCATCATAGTTTAATAGAAGATTGTAACAAACAATTTCTTTAACAAGTTTTCGTGGTTTATTTAATTTAAATCAATCTTTATGCTTGATCATCATAATTTTGGTTTAAAGTTGGTTCTTCAAAACTTAATACTTTATTATGATTAAATCTTTGCAGCTTCTACAAGTGCGTCTGATAATCAAGGTTTTTTGGTTTAGCTCATCTAAAATCAAACCCATATATAGAAAAAGAATTTAACACATGCTCATCATGGTTATAACCAACTAATTGATATTTCAAAAATCTATCTTTTATGCCTATGATCAATTGAAACCTAAATGAGAGCTTCCTTAATCGTGAGAATTTCACATTTATAGTTTATTTCTTTTGCTTTTTAATATAATTTTTATTAATAGTTAAACAAATTCAAACCCCCCATTTTTTTATTTACTTGTTTTATTTTTGTTGGCCATTAATTTAAATCAAATTAATTTTATTACTCTTTGTGGATTCGACCATACTTACTCAACACTATAAATCTACGAATAGAGTAATAGGAATTATTTTTGGTGGAGTCGACACCCATCAAATTTTGGCGCCATTGCCGGGGACTATTACTAATTAATTTTTATTTATTTTGATGACCATGACTGATCATGGAAGTATTGCAGCCATGACACTTGAAGAGATGATAGCATCATTAGGAAGAGCACCACAAGTTGTTTTTTTGTAAGTTTTGTGGGGTTAGTGGACACATGCTTGTTACATGCCCATTACTTTTTAGCGAGGAGTATTAACCAAAGGCATTTTGCAACTTACCAAAGACATGTTCCTATATCAATCAAGGTAAGTTGGAAAATCAAGGTATGCTTCTTGAAAGATTGGTCAAAGAAAGGGGTTTCTTCGACTAACCTTCACAGAAAAGGAATGTAGGATGCAGGTCTGCCTTTGCCGTAGAGGGAGGCCTTAGAGTAGGAATCATGATCTGGCTCCGCCGTAGGTGGTGGCTGCAAGTTAGAAAAAGGGCGTTAGAGCGACTAACTGGGTGATCGGCGTAGCCTCTCCAATGCCTAAGTCAGCACAGGGTGTAAAGAGAAGGCAAGAGAGATTTGAGGTTTAAGAGTGACGTACCTGATTATGGGGGTGAATCCCCTATTTATAGTGAGATGTCTCCTAATTAGATTAGGACTGAGTTTCTTGATTAGAATGAGGAGTCCTTGTTGGACAATGATCGTATTTAAGTCTTCTTTCCTCTTGAGGAGGATTCTTCCTGATCAGCATGGAGAGTCCTTGCTGGACAAGGATCCCGATTAGGCCTTGTTTCCTACATAGTAGGATTCTTCTTGTTTATTCCTTTAGGAAAGGGATAATCTTCCTATTTATCTGAATAAGAAAGGAGTTAGAGATGGACTCTATTGTCAATTTGAGGCCAGTTTCGTTCAAGTCTTCCACTCGGTAGAATGAATGGTCATCCGTATGCGAGGGTGGCTAGCTCTTTGGTACCACATCGTTAGTCCACGTGGACTCTATTTTTTACCGAGTCAACAGAAGTCCCCCCCTCGAGTGTGGTCAAATCCTTTAGGTTTTGGACTGTCCGAATGATCACATTGGGAGACTTTCTGTCTTCTTTGTCTTCAAAATCGGCCGAGTCCTCACTCGGTGCCGACTCTTCAAATTCTTTAGAGAGTCATTGTTTATAGTACTTAGACAAATCACACTTCAACTTACTAATCATTTTGGCATCTGGTCCAACGATTAGCATATCATCAACATATAAGAGAAGAATGATAAATTTTCCATTAGGGAATTTCTAGACGTATACACATGGATCAGCTTCTGTCCTCTTGTATCCTTGATTCACCATGAAGGAATCAAACTTTTTATACCATTGACACAGAGCTTGTTTTAACCAATACAAATTTTTCTTCAAGCGACAAACTATGTCCTTCTTTCCCTTGACCTTGAAACCTTTTGGTTGTTCCATATAAATTTCTTCTTCTAAATCCCCATGCAAGAACGCGGTCTTTACATCAAGCTGTTCTAACTCAAGATTCAAGCTGGCTACAAGACCTAGCACAACTCAGATGGAACTCATTTTCACAACTAGTGAAAAAATCTCATCAAAGTCGATAGCTTTCTTTTGAGTAAAGCCTTTGACAACCAATCTCACTAGGTTTCCATCATCTTTCTTCAGCTTATACACCCATTTGTTCTTGAGTGTTCTCTTCCCTTTAGGAAGTTTCACCAGCTCGTACGTGTCATTCTTCTTCAAAGAATTCATCTCCTCCTGCATGGCCTTCATCCAACAATCTTTATCTTTACAAGATTGCACATCTTGGAAGCTTTCAAGCTCCCCCTCATTAGTGATTAAAATATAATCAGAACTGGAGTATTTTATAGATGGTTGGCGTTCTCTGATTGACCTCTTTAAGTGAGGTTCTTCTTTTGGTAGAATGGGGTTCTCTGGCTCCCCTTGCTCAATACCCTCTTCATTCATATCTTCATCTATAATCGTATCTTGATCCCTCACAACTGGCTCTTCTTCTCCATTTTGTTCTGATTAATGCATTCTTCTTTCTGTGGCATCATCTGATAGAATGCTCTCTGGTGTAATATCGATAACACCATCACTTGTAGATCTTTCACTAATAATATCATTCTCATGAAATACAAGAAAGTATCTTCTTCTTCCAATGGATTCTATATCCATGGGACTACAAACGTCAGAGTGTACCAGCTCTAACTTATTATTTCTCCTTCTAGAGATTTTCTGAAATGAAACTCGATGTTGCTTCCCAAATAAACAGTGATCACACGGGTTAATTTTTCCTTCGGCTAATGGGATGAGGGACTTCTTAGCCAGTATATTCAACCCTTTGTCACAAACATGCGCCAGTCACCTATGCCACAAATTTGGTGAAGCATCATCTCTAACTGTATTCAGTTGACCCGCACATATTGTTGTGTGCGTTTTGTATAGCGAGCAACACAATCTTCCTTTCGCCACCACCAACGATCCTTTGGTGAGTTTCCAATTTCCATCGCCATTATAATTGTGATAACCTTCCTTGTCCAATACACTAACAGACAACAGGTTCAACTGAAGATCTGGAATGTGTCGCACATTTTTAAGTGTTAATGTGCATTCGACACTTGTCTTCACACAGATATCGCCGATTCCTACCATTTGCAAGACACTATTATTTCCCATTTTAATAGTACTATAATCGCCCGCTTTATAGGTTGAGAAGTATTCCCTTTTTGGAACACAGTAGTATGAGGCACCATAATCTACAATCCACTCGGTATCTGCATCTCCAACATGACAACAATTTGCATCATCAGATACTAAAGCCACCACTCCATCTTCCATTGTGACTGTAACAGATGTGTTTTTGTCATTATCATGACTTTGGTTTGCATTCTCTTATTTAAAGAAACGGCAGTTCCTTTTGAGATGACCCTGCTTTCCACAGTGGTAGCATGACCACTTCTCCAGGAACTTGGATCTATCTTTCGATTTTCCATTCCCACGACCTCTACTCTTACTTCGGCCCCTATTCTCTGTGATAATGGCTTGTGAACTGGTACTGGCAATGTCCCTTCTACGAAGCTCTTCATTAAGTAGACTATTCTTTACCATAGACATTGTTACCACGCCATTTGGGGCTGAGTTACTTAATGATACGACAAGAGTATCCCAGCTATCTGGTAGAGTTCTCATCAAAAGACATGCTTGCATCTCATCATCTAAGGATACACCGGTGACTGCTAACTCACTTACGAATCCTTTAAAGTCGTTTAGGTGCTGTGTGATTGATCGTCCCTCTGTCAGTTTCAAGTTCATGACTTTGCGAATCATGAACACTTTTCCTTGAGTATTTTTAGCCTTGTACATATCCTCTAGCTTCTTCCAGAGAACTTTGGGATCTGTTTCGTTCCTCACGTGGTTGTACAGGCTAGCATCTATCAATTGGCGTATTGTACCCAATGTCTGCTTCTTCAACTTTATCCACTGCTGTTGTTTCATATCCTTCGGCTTTGCGTCATCACCCTCAATTGGATCGTACAAATCTTTGCAATTGAGGTAGTCCTCCATTCTAGATTTCCACATTGAATAATTCGTATCCGTCAATTTGATCATTACACTGTCGTTCGCCATGTCGAAACTTTAAAAAATGGCAAAATTTTAATATTCACGAATTTTACTATTCGCGTAAATAGTGACTGTATATGTAAATAGTACCGTATATCAAAATAATACTTGTATATTAGAATAGTAATAGTATGTCTCCGTATACTTAAATAATACTATTCATACCAAATATAAATAATATTATTCAAGTTACTATTTTACAATTCATTCAAATTGCGTATCTGCGAAGGTTTTTCGAACGGATTGCGCCACCGGATTCGCTGTAATTTTCTCGTGGTCGTGTTATATTTATTTTTGAAAAATATATCCACGGATTCTACTGATAAAACAACATTCGGCTCTGATACCACTTAAAAGGCCCAATAATAGATTACGGGAAAAATAATAGGAGCAGAATAAAAGACACGCAGATTTTTACGTGGAAACCCCAAATGAATTAGGGAAAAACCACGGGACCAGCTCCGAATAATTCTTCCACTATGAAAATAATAGTAGGTACACCAAGAGATTACAAAATAGTGGCACTCAAGTATTTCCCAAAACCTCACTATTTTTCTCTCTTACCTAGCTCTTAGGAACCCTTTTCCTAAGGCTCTCTACATAAATTACATTTTTATCTATGTTTCTTCTCTCTTGCTCTCTTCTGCACTCTACTCTTAAAATGAGTAAAACCTCCTTATATACAGGAAATTTAAAACGCTTTTCATTTTTTTTAATTAATTAATTCAGTAGATCCCACAACATTGAGGGACATCACTCAACACTGACAAGTTTTGTTTTATATGGTGGTCTAGAAATATAAGAAACGGTTTTGTTTGAAGAAGGAAAATTTGAATCCTGGTTTTCAGCTCAAGTAGTTTTGTTTTTGTTGGTAAAGCACAAGATTGAGTAACGGAATTCAAACAAGGCCAGAAGACTAGTAATTTCAAGTTCACTTGTTTGAAATTGAGAAGGGAGAAGAAAAAAGAAGAAGAGAAGACCGTAAGGGACCTTTGAGCTCAGGTGATCTTGAGTAGATAAGTTAAAATTTCTCTACTGTTTTCAGCTTGAGAAACATGAATATGAGAATATGGATTTGCCAGAGAGTTGTCAGAAAATGAAAATACTGAGGGGTTGCCAGGAAGAGGACCATCATAGAACTCAACAAGGGTATGTCTTTTTGTTCATGGATTAGGATAATTACAGATTACTTTATATGAAGGTGTATGGAGCTTTGTCTCCTAATTGGATCCCATTTTCAAACAACTCTAAAATAATAAAATGTTTCTATGATTTAGTTCTGCTGAAATTGGGTTGTGTAGGCATGGGGAGAAAGTTGAGAATTCATATGGGAGCATGCTATTTTCAATGTCCATGAAAATGGACCTAAAAGATGCTTGAAATTCATTTTTGATGTTTTCTGTGCGAATTTGTGCTAGTAAAACTGACTCAACTTCAATGTCAAGTCAACCTTTTGTCCTTGCTGTTTCGATGGGTCAAGCTTAGGTGTGGGCTAAAAACAGAGCTGACTGATGTGGATGAACCCAGCCGCTGCGAGGATGCTTCTATTTCTCTTTCTTTCTTTCCTTAGGTGCATCAAAGTTGGGTCGTCTCATTGCTTTTCCATGGCCTGCCCTTTGTCAGAAAGACAAACTCGAGGTATTTGTAATCAACATCCACTGTGCTTCAGTATTTCTACTTTCGCTGATATAGAAAATTTCGGACATTTAGGAACTCAAGCATAAGCTGGAAGCTGTGTCCAGAGCATGATGGCAATTGGAGTTAGAGACACTAGTTTTGACATTTCATCGACGCGAACTGGATTATAAGAGGCACTGGCATTGAATCAAATCCAGTTTTGTAGTAGTAGTAATTGAGGACACGAACACAAGATATTGAACATGTTGCTTATTTAGAAATGATTATTCTAATTAATTAAGAAAAATGCACTCTTTAATTTAACCACCCCCAAATCGAGTTTGTTGAAATGTTACACAAAATCTCTTGTGGCCCATCAGTCATTGATTACTTGTATTACACTGAATAATTTCCACAAAACATTTCAATCTATCAAATTGAAAAGGCATACCATTTGGGCAAATCCTTATATAGGGAGTCAAGAAAGGCAACAAAAGCATAATCAGGGCCACATCTAAAAGAGCCCAATTGCACATCTCTTGCTGTTTAATCAAAAAAAAAAAAAATAAAACTCAAAAGACTTCACCAAAAGTGACCTAAAAGTTGGTTAGTATTTTTTAGGGCTGGATTATGAAAGCTAAAACTGTCTGCCAGTGAAGGTTTGACCAAAAGCCCAGTTAGACGGAGCAACATTATTGGAGATAACAGTTTGACCATCACTTGTAGTAACCTTAAAAGAAAGAGGTTGCCCATTTAAGTAAGAGTTGCTTTGCCAATTCTGCCCCCAGTTTCTAGACATTGGCTGCCACCCAGTTTTAGATCCTTTTACGGACACACCCGCAACATCTCCAGCTCCTCCAACGTTGGTTATAAGTACGAGGTTGAAGTATGAATGTCCATTTATAGTAAACCTTATCCCTCCACTTCTCCTACATCCAACCCTGCAACTAAAATTATCATACTCAGAACTTGTTTGGTACTGCTGTCATAAAAAGCTTCACTCACAAACTTTTTATAAACAACATATTTTGGTATTGAATCAAAGATTTTGACTCTTAATACTAATTAATTAGGGTTTGTTTGTTGTTGATTTTCTGATACCAAAATTTGCTGTCGTAGGAAAAACTTGAAAATGGAGCTTTCGGGATTGTAGTATGGGAAAACAATGACAAACTAGCTCTCATTTTGTAATGACTTTGAGTAATAGGACTTCTCCTAAAGGGGAAAATGACCTTTTTGTCCTTGTTCTTTATGGCTCTTTTGTTCTTGTCATTGGAAAATTGCCCCATTGTCTCTCTTATACCCAACTAGACCGTAATTAACCCTTTTTCTCTCTAGACGAGTTAAAGCTCGAGGGAGAAATGACTAAATGAGGTATAGTTTGAGTATGGTTTCATATAAAGCATGAGATGTCGGGGGAGGCAAGCAACTTTGAAATTACACAAGCTAATAGGATGATCAACATATTAGGAATCTAATAGATTTGTAAATTTTAGACATGAATTGAATTGAACTTCTTTAAAAGAAAGCATTCAACCTAACTTTTGGAATCCTATGAATTTAAAATGACACAAGTTATGAATTTAAAATGACACAAGTTAATAATATGAAATACTTGTCAAATAAATAACCATCAACCTACTCAACTTATTTAACTTCAAGATACCAAATTAGTAAGCAAACTTAGTTTTGAACTAAATTTATCATGTTCGTTATATAATGACAAAGGGCTTTGATTAATAGGACTTATATGGGAATAAAATGACCTTTTTGTCCTTGTTCAGTTTTCTTCTTTGACTTACTGTCTTTGGAAAATTACCATGGCTTCTTTAATTCAAAATCATACCCAACTAGAGTATAGTTAACTACTAATTGGGTGTCGATCAATTGATACACATCTCAGAATGGAGGTGAAAGGTCACAAGTTCAATACCCAGCCTCTTCAAAAATCCTAATTTATAAAAAAAAAGACTATAATTAAACCTTTTCCCCTCTAGAGTGAAAGGGAAGGGAGAAATGAGCAATTGCAGTATAGTTGAGTATGATATGTGAAAAGGGGCAACTTTGAAATGACAGAAGCTAAGAGGATAATATTTAGTTGACAAGTTAGGAATAGAAAAGACAATGTTATTACCTTCTATATTGAACAGGGACAATGCCTGCTTTATAGTGAGCAATGTGTTGAAAAACAGGCTGGGAAAGATCAAAGTGTTGCGAAGGAGGATTACACCATCCACCTGCATTGCTTGGAGGGCAGAAATTTGTTGCTGTAACCATTATTGAGCCTCCTGATAAGCACCATTTCCTATCATTCACACACTTTATTTCAAAACATGCTCCACATGTTTGCCCACTATTGAATAGTGCTGTGCTCAATGCTGCTGTGTTTGACCCATACCATTGGCTTACCAAGTTTCCATATCCACAAGCTCCTCCTATAGAAAAAAAAACCCAATAAATACTAAATTGCAACGAATACCAATAAATTAAGAAGATAATTCAATTGGGTTTTATTGTATTATACTCCCTCTATTTACTTTTACATGTCCATTTAGATTTTTTTTTATTTCTCTTTTTATTTGTCCATTTAGATTATTCATGCAACTTTTACCATTTTTTCTCTAATTTGTCATTGTATTAATCAAGGTAGATATTATATATTGATGGAATTATAAGTTGGCACACCTTCCATTTTTAATAAATGTTACTTTTGGAGAGTAATTTTTTTTAAAATATATTTAACTTTTCAGATTACAGTACATTTATGTCTTTCTTTTCCTTTTTTTGTTTTCACCACGAGATGTCCTGAATGGGTCCTAAGTATGGGCGGCACCTTTAAATCATGTCCACATCTATCTTTTTCCTTTTTGAGTCTATTGTTTTAAGGGTATATTAACATTTTTATTACCTCATTTAATGCAGTCTTTGTGTTTTAGAACTTACTAAAAGTAACACTTACTAGAAAAAATAGAGAGAGTAATTAAGAAGACAGGTTTAAGAATAAAAATCTGAGCGATAAAATTAATCTATTTTTTTAATAGTATTTTTATTGGTTTTGATGATCGGACAAATGGAGTAATAAAAGTAGAGGGAGGGAGCAATTCTTACCCATTGTGCCAGCAGCATTACTGCCTCCATAAAAGGTGGCATGAGCATTGGACCATCCATTTCCATAACTGTAACTCTTTTTGGTGATGGCTAGTACAAGTGTTGCTAGATAAATTCCAAGAAAAGACATTTTTTTGGGCAAAATTGAGCAAGCAGATTAAAACCCAATCCAAGTTGTGTTATTAGTATAAGAGAAAGAAAGATGGAGTTGTGCTTAAAAACAGATTTGACGGTCAAATGATAGAGAAAGGTAATGAATGGGAAGAGAAGAAGCAGCATTTATAGATGTGGAAAAGGATAATCACATTGTTAATTAAGGATTAAAATTATTTAATGCTAATTGAGAGATTAATCATGAGCTGAAATAAATTAGAGGTGTAGCTTCCTTGAATTTTATGGAGTTATTGCTTTTGCCGCCTTAAAAAAGTTGAGTACAAATGTGAAAGGACCTTTTTTTTCTTTGTTTGAATATTGAGGCTTTTTTTTATAATGTATTTGTTTGTACTATCATTTTCTGAGTTTTTCAAGTTTAGATATAAATTATAATGAATTTAGTTCAATTAAAAAGAAAAGAGTCTTATTATATATTTTTCTATAAAACCTTTTCTCCACCTACTGAAATAATATTAAGATAAGACTATGTTATTTTTAATTTATATTTTATTTAATTTATTTCTATTCAGTTTATATGTTTATACCATTAATTAATATTGATAATTATAAATAATAAAAAGTAACTAACAATAATATTAATACAATTTTAAAAATTACATAATTAATATTTTTTGTTATGAATATTTTTTTATAATAAATAATAATAATAATAAAAATAATAATAATAATAATAATAATCTTTCAATTATGTTAATATACATACAAAATCATATTCATAATAATGACTGCAATACTATACGATAATATAATAATATTAGTTTATAATAGTAAATTTAATTATTATTATAATTAATAAAATTAAATTTTATTATTATATATAGTATTATTTAAAGTATTATTAATTATTGTTGTTAATATATGTTACTGATAACTGGATAAATATTTAAGAAGCGTGCAACGCACCGTCTTGACGTCTCAATGAATCCTTGCATCCTTGTCACATCTCAACCACTTGTGTAACCATCACGCCGTCCGAAGGGCGAGACGACCCATTCTTAACTGCACGTCTAGCTTGGTGCCTGCACAGCTTGTTTACCAAGTCAATCCTCCTGCTTATGGTTTCCACTCACAGCGAAACCTCCATCCTTAAAAGTAGGAGTGTAACAAACAAAGGGATCTTTGACCTAGTTCACCTACAAAATCAGGATCACGATTTCACTTCCAAAACTACCTAACTGAGGAGCAGTCACCCCCCTTTGATGCCTATAAATAACGAAAAGAGTCATAAAGACAGATAATCTCTAATCTCATCTCTTACCTAAATTCTGTTATTTGATACATTCACTGACTTAGGGATCGGAGCTCCCACGGGGGAACAAGCCCTGGTCCGTATTTTGATTCACTATTTTACAGGTCCATATCAACTCAAGCAAAGTCAAATATGAAGTTCAACGCGTATGAATCACTTTCTTAGCCGGAATTATCAGTGGTCCGATAAACGTGGACCAAATTTATTCACCAAGCGGAGAACTTTGGTCTACCGAAGAACACAATCATGGTGGAGATCAACGACGACCACCCTTCAGAAATCGGTGTCTTTCATATATCCTCCGACGACGCCAATATCCTGAAGGCATCAACCATGGAGCTTCCATCGAGGAATGCGGTGGAGCATATGCTCACAATCTTCTGTCACTACAACATTCTGTCGGAACAGTAGCATGTCATTCGAACCGATTTTGCGGAGCAGTACAACTTGGTTGGGACCCCAATACAAGGAATCCCTGAGGAGAATCTGAGCCGCCGAGACCTCACGCTAGAACTGTTCCCACCAGATGGAAACCGTAGGAGCATGGTGACGTTTGAGATGCCCCAGGTCCAAACGACGCAGGCCCCATCCCAGCCAGTTACGATGGTCCTGATTATTAGCGCGGCCTCAAACCCAATGATGCAGGCTCAGACGATGGCGATGTTCTAAGCGTTCAACTCCCCAAGCGCCAACCCTTATTTCCCAGATGGGGTCGCGTTGCCCCTGATGGGGATGCAGATGCCCTACATGTATGAAGCGACACCTCTGCCAGTGATGGACCCCCTTTCCTAGGTGACAGGCGGTGCATCATCTCAAAATCCGTCGGAGCCCTCACCAGGCGAGAAGAAGCAAGGAGATCACGACTCCGAACATGACCCAAAGCTCATGAGACACTTGGAGAAGCTACTCAAAGACCTGGCGGTACTATACCAGGAGTCCTTGGTGGAGAAGCGGCAATCCCCTTTTACCAACCCCTACTTCATCGCCCCAATTTTCACTAAGCTTTATGATGGAAGAGACGACCCCGTCGTCCATGTGTGCCACTATGCCAACCGAATAGAGATGGTGTACACCCCGGAAGCCTACATATGCCGCTATTTTGAATAAACGCTTAATGGTCCGGCCGCATATTGGTTTAACAGGCTAAAGCCCAATTCGATCAGCTCTTAGGATCAATTGAGCGAGGTGTTTTGCAAGCACTTCCTGGGTTCAACCCCCTCCTCGTACGTGAGCTAATAGTTGTATGAGGTTGTGTAAGAATCAAACGAATCTCTCAGATCATACCTCCAACATTTTAATAAGGTGTGCATCAGCACAGATGACCTAGATTTCAGCATAGCGAAAGAGGCCTTGATCCAAGGTACGAGGAACGATAGGCTATGAACTAAAATAATCACGAGGAGGCCACAAGACACCACGCAAATGATTGGAATGGCCAAGAGCATGATCGAGGTGGACGAGATAAATCAGTCAAGGAAGCGAAAAGATGAAAGGCCTAATGACGGCAAAAACTTCTCGTCACCCAGGAAAGTGTCGGTCACTCCCAGCCGTGAGGGCCTACCTCGAGCCGACACCAGTAGGCCAGCTCTCAATGCCCCGCTCAATCAGATATTAGTGGCAATAAAGAAGACCAATGAGAAGAGGAATCTAAGATACCCAAAGATACCTGAAGGAAAAATCGTGGGATGGGAGCCAGGTAAATACTGCGAGTTCCACAAACCTAGAGGGCAAGACATACACAAATGACGGGTGCTAGCCGAGGAGGTTAACGCCTTGATCCGAGTAGGAAAGTTTAGCCAATTCATGATGGGAGTCACCAGAGATGAGAGGAAGCCCACCTCAGAGGAGCCCAAGGCGGGGGGAGAAAAGTCCTAGAAGGCAAAGGGACTAGTAATGGTGATAGCAAGAGGACTAAGGTTTGATTCACCCCAGAAGAAGCCTAGAGTCGTTTACCTGACGGGTCGAGATGCAGAAGTTTTCAAGGCCTGCTTGAGGCACTCTCTGATAAAGAAAGATCACGTCGACCCTCTGATTATCGAGATAATGACAGAAGGATACATAATCAGGCAAGTCCTAATCGATATAGGTAGCTCAGTTAATCTGATAACAAAGCAACCCTACTCCAGCTGGAGGTCCACCATAGTAGAACCCAGCCAGGTTATAACCCTCTAATAGGTCTCGGAGGTCAGACTGTCCCATCAATAGGACATGTTACCCATGAGATGGAGATAGGAGATAAAGACTTGACCTGGAGGGGAGAAGTAGAGTTTACGGTAGCTGACATCTCGGTCGGTTACAACATCATCTTAGGCCCCCCCTTTCTGGTAGAATCTGAAGCCACAATCTCCATGAAATACCTCACACTACAAATCCCCACAAAGAAGGGAATGGAGGTAGCAATCGAAAACCCACAGGTGGCTCAAGAAACTTACCTCCCCTCCTTGAAGGTAGAAGAAATTTTAACCGAGGCCGAGGAGCGAGAAAGGGCCAAGCCAGTAGGCGAATTGGAAGTACTTATGGTGGGACAAAATAGAATCCTAAAAGTCGCCAAAGACTTGGGAGAAGAAGTAAAAGCAGTGATCGCAGGCATGCTGAGGCAGTAGGAGCATACCTTCTCATGGTCTCCAGATGACATTGAGGGCGTACGCGCCAAAGTCATGAGCCATAGCTAAACGTTGACCCTTCAATTACTCTAGTAAAGCAGAAAAAGCGTAAACACGATCCAGACAGGCAGAAATTGCCATTGAAGCAAAAATTCAAAAACTACTCGAAGCGGGGCATATCAAGAAGGTGAATTACCCCGAATGGTTGGCCAACGTCGTATTGGTAAAAAACGCCAATAGCTCTTAGAGGATGTGCGTAGATTTCATGGATTTGAACAAAGCCTGCCCCAAAGATAGCTATCCTCTCCCAAGCATAGACCTGCTTATACATTCTATGGCTGGATTTACAGTGTACTCATTACTGGATGCCAAAGCCGGATACCATCAGATCCTGATGAATCCAAAAGATGAGGAAGAAACTTCATTCATCACGCACGAAGGAACGTACTGTTACACCGTCATGCCATTTGGAATAAAAAACACGGGCGCCACCTACTAGCGACTCGTCAACGAGATGTTCAAGGGGCAAATCGACGAAAACATAGAAGTGTATGTAGATGGCATTATCATAAAAAGTCGAGAAGAAGCCAGTCACATAGCAGATATCGAGAAGGCTTTCAAGATCCTTCAAAAATACCGACTAAAGTTAAATCCAAAGAAATGCACCTTCGAGGTCAAAAGCAGCAAGTTTCTAGGATTCCTTGTATCAGAGAGAGGCATTAAAGCCAACCCAGAAAAGATTGAGGCCATAATCAACATGAAATCACCTCAAAACCTGAATGAGGTGCAGCGGATCAATGGCAGGATCAACGCTTTTGGCCGATTCATATCATTCTCCGCAAAGAGATGCTTGCCCTTCTATAAGGCAATTAAGAAAGATAAAGCATTCAAAGGGGATCAGTGCTGTGAGGAAGCTTTCAAAAACCTAAAGGACTTTCTAGCCTCTCCCTTATTGCTCAGTCGCCCTGATCAGAATGAGCCACTGTACATGTACCTGGTGGCAACCGATGATGTGGTTGGAGTCATTCTGGTGAGAGAACACAACAACGAACAACACCCCATATACTACACCAGTAAAGTGCTTAAGAACGTAGAACTGAGGTACCCAAAAATTGAGAAGCTGACCCTAGGCCTGATCTCCACCTCAGCGAGGCTGAGGCCCTACTTCTAGGTGCACACTATCATCGTCAGGACCAACTTTCCCTTAAAGCAAGTACTCTAACTACCCAAAACATCAGGTTGGATGGCGGAGTGGACTGTGAAGCTAGGAGAGTTTGACATCAGGTTTGGGGGATGAATCGCCCTCAAAGCATAGGTACTAGCCGACTTCATGGTTGAATTTGCAGGGCTAGAACCAGAAAAAGTAGTCAAGGCCGAACCTTGGGTGATTAACGTGGATGATGCCTCCTCAAGCGAAGGATCAAGAGTCTGCGTCTTAATAAAGGGCCCAGATCGCATCCGCCTGAGCTATGCCGCAAAGCTTAGCTTCCCAGCCACCAACAATGCGGCAGAATACGAGGCTATGATAAAGGGACTTGAGCTCATAAATGAGATCGCCCCAGATAGAGTGATCATCCGTAGCGATCCACGCCTAGTTTCAAACTAGATCAACCCAAATTTTAAAACAAAAGAAGGTAGCATAGTCAAGTACCTCAGGAAAGTCCAAACTCTGGTGTAAAGCCTAGATAAGAAGGGGACATAATGGAAGATTGAGCATATACTGCGAGCCAAAAATGAGATCGAAGAAGAACTGGCCAAGGCCTCGGCCAACCCAGAAAATTACAAGAAGCTGAGTTCCTTATACGAAGTCCTCGTAAACCCTAGCTGCGAAGAAAGCTAGGTGATGCATATTAGCAAGGAAGGCAACGATTGGCACTAACCGATAATTATCTACTTGGGCAAGGTATGCTTCCAGACGATGAGGAAGTAGCCTAAAAAATTGTAAGAAAGTCAATGAGATATTCCCTCAAAGGCAACGAGCTATATAGAAAATCGTATGCAGAGGCCTGGCAAAAATGCGTGACGCCGTCTCAAGGCAGGAGTATCCTTGAAGAGTTGCATGAGGGCATTTACGGAATCCGCTAAGTGGCATCCACCTTACTCAGAAAAGCCAGTCCGGCTACTACTGGGAAACTATGGAGGTAGACACCACAAACTACGTTCAAAAGTGTCACCCATGCCAGGTACACGCACGAAAGACCCATATCCCTCGTGCAGACCAGTGACCCCTCTTGACCACCTGGCCTTTCTCCATCTAGGGAATCGATATTGCAGGACTACCAGAAGCTAGTGGTCAAAGGAAGTTTGTGATTGTAGCCATCAATCACTTTACCAAATGGGTTGAGGCAGCTGCCGTTAGCACCATCACCCCGGAGAAAATGATCGACTTCATCTAGAAGAACATCATCATAAGATTTGGGTCCCCAAGGAAGATAGTCACTGACAACGACACGTAATTCAGATCTAAAAAATCCTTAGAATTTTGAGAAGGCCTGAGGATCAAGAACCACTTCAGTTCCATTTGGTGCACCCTCAAACTAACGACCAGACAGAGGTCACCAATAGAACCCTTGGTGAAGGTCTCAGGAAAAGGCTGGAACGATGAAGAAAAATCGACTAGTCTGATGAGCTTATTAGCATGCCCTGGTCCTACTCTACGATGCCCTGCAGGCCAATTGGAGAGATACATTTCTCATTAGCCCATGGAATTGAAGCCATGATTCTAGTAGAGATCGCAGCCCCGTCTGACCGAGTCATCTTTTACTCCGAGTAGAAAAACGACCTCAACCTAAGGCATCACTTAGATAGCCTTGAGAAGGGGAGAGAACGAGCTTACATCAGGATGGCTGCATACAAGGCAAAAATCGCCAAGTATCACAACAAAAGAGTCAAGAGCCTATGGCTCAAAGAAGGGGACCTACTCCTAAAAGATGCAACCTCCTCGCAATCACGAGAAGGCAAAGGCAAGATCGGCACAAATTGGGAAGGACCCTACAAGATAAATGAAGTCCTGGGCTCAGCGATGTACCGGCTCAGTGACGTCACCGGAAAAGAGCTGCCTAGAACATGGAATATCTCCAACCTAAGGCCATACTACAAAGCCTCTATTGACTAGGGAATAAGGCCACCGCACTCTTTTCCTTTCCCTAGATTTTTCCCATTGGGTTTTTTCCTCAGAAAGGTTTTTAAAGAGGCGGCGCCCTCTAGATCTCACTCCGGCACTCAATAAGCACTGGATTTGTACTCATCATTGTACTATACTTTATTAATAAAAGAAGCATTTTCTTCCTCAGCTTTGTTTCAGTATACACTTTACTCTTTTAAAAGCCTCCCAAATGGCTTAACGCCCTAACGTTGCCAACTTTACCCCTAAGCTAACAGGACTTAGGCAGAATTTACATTTAAAAGCCTTCCAAATGGCTCAACGCCCCAACGCAACCAACTTTACCCCTAAGCTAACAGGACTTGGGCGGAATTTACATTTAAAAGCCTTCCAAATGGCTCAACGGCCCAATGCAGAAAATTTTACCCCTAAGCTAGCAGGAATTAGGTGGAATTTACATTTAAAAACCTTCTAAATGACTCAAAGCCCCCAAAGAGGCAATATTCTCGCCCCCAAGGGGCAAAATGTAACCCTAGCCGATTACCTTAATTCCTATGCTAACGAGACTTAGACGAATTTAATAATATTCGATTGCTAAGCTAACAAGACTTAGACGAATAAATACTTAAAGCCTCCTAACGGCTCAATGCCCCAAAGCGGCAATGCTTTTGCCTCAAAGCAACGGAGCTAACTCCAGCTGACTACTACTATACTATAATGCAGATCCTAAGCTAACGAGACTTAGACAAAATTAGCAGCACAACTCCACACCTAGATAAAATCTAAGTAGCATCAACTTCCCCAAGGAGGGACAAAAACATCACAAACATGCATCAAAATAAAAAGGCATACACCGAGCAAAATTGAAGGAAATGTGCATACTTAAACGTGCCAGGAAAAGGCATTGTCAAGGTGCCACAACAGGCATTGTTTCAAAATTTACAAAAACATCCAAAAAGAGAGATTAAAAAGCCTAAATTTAAGAGGCTGAAGGATCGTGTTTCTCTGTCTCGTCCTATGAAGGCTTCATGCTGCTCTCCTCGCCGGCTGGAGGGTCTTCGATTCCTGTAGAACGATCCAGTTCATTAACAGATGGGCTCGGAGCAAGTTCTTCTAAAGTCGGGTAGGTGACAGAGCTTACCATGTCCTCACTCAGCTAAGGCCAATGTTTTCAGACCGCATCAAGCATCCATTGACCATATAAATGGCCCATCTGTACCATCTTATCCATAACGCCTTCTAGCTCGATTTGGCGCTCATCTATTTCCACTTCGAGATCACCGACTCATTTTTTAGAGCGAGATAAGTCACCCTCCAAGGTTGTGTTATGATTGATAACTTAGGCATGAATCTCCCACAAATTCTCCAGCTCGTGTTTGTCCTTCTTACTAGCCGCCTAGAGCGCCACTAGTGCTTTCTTGGCTTTTGCCGCCTCTTTCTTCGCCGTCTCAGTCTTGTTCTTCTTCGTCTGAAGATTGTCATTCAGCTTAGCGTGACTCTTAGTTCGGTGATGCAACTCAACGCACCTGGATAAGGGTTGCGAAACAAAAAGGGGCACACTAAAAACACATAAATAAAAAAATAGCAAAACAAAGAGTTAAGTTATGAGCGTACCTCCGAGACGCGGTCCACAACGATCCCAGTCAAGACCACATTGGACTCCTCCTTGTAGGCATTCCTCTCCCGAGGAAGAGGAAGCACACTTCTGAGCGCTAGCTGAAGCTCAGGACTATTAATTCCCCCTTGCGGACCCACCAACTTCGAGCCGACAGAAGCCTAAAAGACTTCCCAAAAATACTTGCAGGGGACTTCTGATAACTGGGTAAATATTCGAGACGTGTGCAACGCACCGTCTCGACATCTCAATGAATATTTGCATCCTTGTCACATCTCAACCACTTGCGTAACCATCTCACTGTCAGAAGAGTGAGACGACCCATTCTTAACGGCACCTCTAGCTTGGTTCCTGAACAGCTTGTTTATCAAGTCAATCCTCATGCTCATGGTTTCCACTCACAGCGGAACCTCCATCCTTAAAAGTAAGAGTGTAGCAAACAAAGGGATCTTTGACCTAGTCCCCCTACAAAATCGGGATCACGATCCCTCTTCCAAAATTGCCTAACTGACGAGCAGTCACCCCCCTTTAATGCCTATAAATAACGGAAAGAGTCATAAAGACGGGGTAGTCTCTAATCTTCATCTCTTACCTAAATTCTACTATTTGATACATTGTCGGAGCTCCCACAGGGGAACAAGCCCCGATCCCTATTTTGATTCACTATTTTGCAGGTCCATATCAACTCAAGCAAAGTCAAATCTAAAGTTCAATATGTAAGAATCACTTTCTTAGCCGGAATTATTAGTTACTATTTTGAAGTTTTATTATTATTATTATTATTATTATTATTATTTATATGATTAATTATTTTCAGTTTTAGTATCATTCAGTTCAATTCAATTCAAAAACTGCTATAAGTTGAAAAGAACGTAACCTTAAATCTGCATCATGATTGGCTTGATTACAAGCTAAGCAAGAACTATATTAAAAAGGGGGTACAAGTATAATTTAACACAGCATGCACATAAATGACAAAGAAGCTAGTAAAATTTGGTAGAAGATGTTGGTATCTTCTTTCTTTTTTTTTTTTTAATCTTGATGTGGTTCTTTATGTTAAATTATTTGATGTGACCCTTGTCATTAAATTATTGATGTAGGGTCCACCTCCTTAATAATTTGATGTAATATGTTTTCTACTTTTCTACCTGTCATTATTATTTTCTGTAAAATGTTTCTTACCTATTTACCATTCTTACCGTTGGATTTCTCTATAAATAGGAATTCAATTTCTTCATTTATATATATCTCAGAAATAAGAAATAAAAGTTTCTCTCAAATTCTCTCTCTGCTTTCTCTCTTTATTGTTTCAATATCCTTGCATATTTAGTCGATTTCTAACACGTTATCAGCACGAGCTTGCTCTAATCAACTGAGGATATCACCAAATAAATCCAAAGTAAGGCATAATTATTTTATTTTCTATAAATATATATAATTCTTAATATGTCTAATATCAAAAGTTTAGAATTTACTCCTCTTGATGTATCGGGGAAAAATTATCTTACTTGGGTGCTGGATGCAGAAATACATCTAGAATCGATGGGTCTTAAGAATACTATTATTCAAAATAATAATATTGGATCTCAGTATAAAGCAACAGCTCTAGTTTTTCTCCGCCGGCATCTTGATGAATCACTTCAATCAGAATATTTGACTGTCAAAGATCCTGCAGATCTTTGGAAACAATTAAAGGAGAGGTATGAACACCTAAAGAAAATATCTCTACCAAATGCCCAATATGAATGGATAAACTTAAGGCTACAAGATTTTGAATCTGTCAGTGCATATAATTCTAAACTTTTTCAAATTACATCCACATTAAGATTATGTGGAAAGGAAATAACTGATGAGGATTTACTGGAAAAGACATATTCTACTTTTCATTTGAATAATATGGTATTACAGGAACAATACAGAGCAAAAGACTATAAGAAATATAGTGAACTAATTACTGCTCTTCTCCTAGCAGAACAGAGAAATCAACTCCTATTAAAAAACCATGAACTACGACCTACCGGAACAAATCCATTCCCTGAAGCGAATGCGATAATTCATAATAATTTTAATGGACGCGGCCGCAGAAATGGTCGTGGTCGTGGTCAAGGTAGAGGTCGTGGAAATGGGCGTGGTAGAGGATATAATAATAACAATTTCCACCAGAAGTGGAAATATATAAATAATAATAATAATAGCAATAATTTCCACCCGAAGTGGAAAAATACAAATAACCACCAGAAGTGGAATAATCAAATTGAAAGATTTGATAAAAGAAAAAACAGTCAAAATGATGAAAATAAATGCCATAGATGCGGTATGACTGGTCATTGGTCAAGAACTTGTAGAACCGCTAAACATTTGGTAAACTTATACCAAGCCTCTCTCAAGAAATATGCGGAACCAGAAACCAATTTTATATTGGATGATAATACCCCAAATAATGAGCCTATTGATATCCCCAATATGGAGATGGATGAGTTTCTGTTACCCAGCACCAGTGGCAAAGAAAAATTTGAATAATTAGTCCATATATTTTGCTTAATTAATATATTGTAACTTTTATGTTATTATTAGTTTGCTTTTGTTATTGCTGCTTAATGTACTTTTTATACAATGTTTATTTATAAATAAATAATAATGCATCTTTCATTTGTTCAATGAAGAAAATGAATTCTTTCCCGGTATTATATGACTTGAAGGAAAATGAAGGAAATTTATGTATTGTAGATAGTGCCACCACCCATACTATTCTCAAAGAGGCAAGATATTTTAATATTCTTAAAAAGGGTGAAACTGTTGTTACCACAATATCGGGACAAACAAAAATGATTGAAGGCTCCGGAAGAGCTAATATTATATTACAAAGGGGAACAAAACTTATTATAAATAATGCATTATTTTCCCCGAATTCTCACAGAAATTTATTAAGTTTTAAAGATATTCGCAGAAATGGATATCATATTGAAACTGTGAGCGAAGACAATAAAGAATGTCTTTATGTTACAAAAATAATTTCAAGTAAGAAATGTATACTTGAAAAATTTTATACTCTTTCATGTGGCTTATACTATACATATATTAATATGATTGAGGCCAATTTAACTATAAACCAGAAGTTTATAGATTCAAATACTTATAAAATTTGGCATGATCGACTGGGTCATCCTAGTTCGATAATGATGAGAAAAATTATTGAAAATTCATATGGGCATCCATTGAAGGACCAGAAGTTTCTTCAAAATAATGAATTATTTTGTGCTGCTTGTTCGCAAGGAAAATTAATAATAAAGCCTTCCAGAAGTAAGGTTGCAATCGAATCACCAGCATTTTTAGAGCGCATACAATGTGATATTTGTGGACCAATTCATCCACCATGTGGACCATTTAGATATTTTATGGTTCTAATTGACGCCTCAACTAGGTGGTCACATGTATGCTTATTATCTTCACGAAATATGGCATTTGCAAGGTTAATTGCTCAAATTATAAGGTTACGGGCACAGTTTCCCGATTATCCTATTAAATCAATCCGTCTTGATAATGCTGGGGAATTCACATCCAAATCATTTAATGATTATTGTATGTCGATTGGAATAAAAGTTGAACATCCTGTAGCATATGTTCATACACAAAATGGTCTAGCAGAATCATTTATTAAACGTCTACAATTAATTGCGAGACCGCTAATTTTGCGAACGAATCTCCCTACTACAGTTTGGGGTTATGCAATATTGCATGCAGCATCTCTTATACGTTTAAGGCCAGTAAGTTATCATGATTATTCTCCATTACAATTAACTTCTGGCCATGAGCCTAGTATTTCTCATCTTAGAGTTTTTGGTTGTGCAGTATATGTGCCTATTGCTCCACCACAAAGGACTAAAATGGGTCCTCAAAGGAGATTAGGAATTTATGTTGGCTATGAATCCCCTTCAATAATTAAATATCTTGAACCATTAACTGGCGATATGTTTACTGCACGATTTGCAGATTGTCATTTTGATGAAAGCACTTTCCCAAAATTAGGGGGAGAGAATAAGAACCCAATTTTGGAAAAGAAAATAATATGGAATGCTTCATCACTTTCTCATATGGATCCTAAATCAAATGATTCTGAACTAGAAGTTCAGAGAATAATCCATCTTCAACATTTAGCAAATCGATTGCCTGATGCACTCGCTAATCCTAAAAGAGTAACAAAATCGCATATACCAGCAGTAAATGCGCCAATTCGTATTGAGATTCCTGAAGAACAACCTACGGATAATACTCTATCACGCCTGAAGCGTGGACGACCAATTGGTTCAAAGAATAAAAATTCTAAAAAGAGGAGAATTATTGATAGTGATGATATTCCCATTGAGGATATAAATATAAATACACTTCCGGAAGAAGTGCAAGCACCTGAAGTGCAAATACCTGAAGCTATTGAAAATGAAGAAATTCAAATAAATTATATCACTAACGAAAGAAGATGGAGTCGCAATAAAATAATTATAGATCATATTTTTTCATATAATGTTGCGATCAATATTGAAAATGAAAATGTGGATTATGAGCCAACATCTATTGTAGAATGCCAAAGTAGAAATGATTGGCAACAATGGAAAGAAGCAATTCAAGCAGAGCTGAATTCTCTTGAAAAACGCAAAGTATTCGGACCAGTAGTTCGAACACCACAGGACGTAAAACCTGTTGGTAATAAATGGGTTTTTATTAGAAAGAGAAATGAGAAAAATGAAATAATAAGATATAAAGCCAGATTAGTTGCACAAGGTTTTTCTCAAAGACCCGGGATAGACTATGAGGAGACATATTCTCCGGTGGTGGATGCAATAACTTTTAGATATCTTATTAGTTTTGCAGTACAAGAAAATTTACAGATGCACTTGATGGATGTTGTCACAGCTTACCTTTATGGTTCGCTTGATAATGATATTTATATGAAAATCCCTGAAGGATTAAAGCTGCCAGAAAAATATGGCAAACGAGAACTTTACTCGGTAAAGTTACAAAGATCCTTATATGGATTAAAACAATCTGGACGCATGTGGTATAATTGTCTCAGTGAATATTTATTGAAAGAAGGATATAAAAATGATCCAATTTGTCCATGTGTTTTTATAAGAAAATCAGGATCTAATTTTATTATCATCTCAATTTATGTTGATGATTTGAATATTATTGGAACTCCAGAAGAGATTCCAAAAGCAGTTGATTCTTTAAAGAAAGAATTTGAGATGAAAGATCTTGGAAAAACAAAATTGTGTCTTGGTTTACAAATTGAGCACCTTGAAAAAGGAATTTTAGTGCATCAATCAAACTACATAGAAAAGATCCTGAAACGATTTAATATGGACAAAGCACATCCATTGAGTAACCCAATGGTTGTACGATCACTCGATGTGAAAAAGGATATTTTTCGTCCTAGAGAAAATAATGAAAAAGTTCTCGGTCCTGAAGTACCGTATCTAAGTGCAATAGGTGCTTTAATGTATCTTGCTAATAACACAAGACCGGATATAGCATTCTCTGTTAATTTATTATCAAGATACAGCGCTGCACCTACAAGACGACATTGGAATGGAATTAAACATATAATGCGCTATCTTCGAGGAACTATTGATTTAGGCTTATTTTATTCACATGAATCTAAGCTTAAATTAGTTGGATATGCGGATGCGGGTTATTTATCCGACCCACACAAAGCTCGATCTCAGACGGGCTATTTATTCACATATGGAGGAACGGCTATATCTTGGCGATCGACAAAACAAACAATTACAGCTACTTCCTCAAATCATGCGGAGTTAATAGCTATTCACGAGGCAAGTCGTGAATGTGTGTGGTTGAGATCATTAATCAAACATATCCAAGAAGCATGTGAAAAAGGTACGGTCAAGGAAGGTCCGACGACAATATATGAAGATAATGCTGCTTGTATTGCTCAATTGAAGGAAGGTTATATTAAAGGAGACAGAACAAAGCATATTTCACCAAAATTTTTCTTCACTCATGATCTAGAAAAGAATGGTGAAATCAATATTCAACAAATCCGCTCTTGTAATAATTTAGCAGATTTGTTTACCAAGACTTTACCTTCCTCAACTTTCAAGAAATTAACTTACAGCATTGGAATGCGACGTCTTAAGGATCTCCAGTCAACTCGCGAACAGGGGGAGTAAACACTGTACTCTTTTTCCCTTAGCTAAGGTTTTTATCCCACAGGGTTTTTCCTTAGTAAGGTTTTTAACGAGGCAGTGTTCCATTCGCGGCAGATGACACATCAAAAGGGGGAGTGTTAAATTATTTGATGTGACCCTTGTCATTAAATTATTGATGTAGGGTCCACCTCCTTAATAATTTGATGTAATATGTTTTCTACTTTTCTACCTGTCATTATTATTTTCTGTAAAATGTTTCTTACCTATTTACCATTCTTACCGTTGGATTTCTCTATAAATAGGAATTCAATTTCTTCATTTATATATATCTCAGAAATAAGAAATAAAAGTTTCTCTCAAATTCTCTCTCTGCTTTCTCTCTTTATTGTTTCAATATCCTTGCATATTTAGTCGATTTCTAACACTTTATTCCCCTTTCTTGAGAATTTAAAGACGCCTATAGGAAACTGATAATGCCTAAGGATGTGCACCCAATAGCGAAATTTCAGATAAATTTTTTCAATGGACTTCACATAAAAAATGATTGGGTTGGCTGTAAAAGTTAGAAAGATAATAAAAGAGCACCGACGATATTCTAATTCTTTTAATTCAATTCAATTGCATATAAAGAAAAAATACTGACCTGAAATTGCAGAAATTGATTTACAATAATTGAATTTTAAAGTGTATGATGCTATACAATTAAATTCAAAATGACAGATTTAAATATCGAGTGCCATTTCTTTGCCATTATGCTTGTGCTATCTTAGCTGTTTTGATTCTTGATTATTTCTTGCTGAAGCTGCATCTTTACAGCAGGATTTGTACGAGTTAGACTGGGCATTATTTTAATTCAAAAATCATTTTAAATATCATCTATTATTCGGAAAAAAATATTATCTAAGGCTCTGTTCTCTTGGACTACAATTTAATGTATAGTTTAGTTCAGTCGACTTTAGTTCAGTTTAGCTATGCGTAGTTATAAATTTATACTAAAATAAGTTCAGTTCAGTTCAACTCACTTCACTTTACTTCAGTCCAGCTTTCAGAAGTTGAAAAGAACAGAGCCTAAAACTCGCAATATTGCAGTAAACCCATGAACTTGACATGAATTCAATGAGGAACAAATATGGGTCATGTAGTTTCGAGTCTCATCGAAGTTACTCAATGTAAAGTTTCGGCCCAAATAAGGTCAACTCATTAACCCGAAAATAGTATGAATAATGTCTTAGTCTAGTAGTTAAGGCATAATTTTTTATTTCTAAGGGTCTCAGGTTTGAGTCACTTTCGAAATGAGGTAAAAAATTTTCTTTATATTTACTCTAACCATAGTTGCACAAATATTTTTAAAAAATTGAAATTCTTATAAAACTTAACTTACATGTTTTGCATCTATCAAAAAAAAAACTTATATGTTTTGCATGTCTTAGACAAAAAGTTACACGGGCTTAACACGATATTAGCATACTAGAGTTCTGTTAAACTAATTCAGTGTTATATTAGGTAAAGTTGAGATTTGACGCTAGATATACACATGATAAAAATACACTGAGTCATGTTCTTTAATTTCAACTGAATTATAACTATGAACTAAATGAAATTGAATAAAAAATTAAGTTGAAAAGAAGAGAGTATGTAAAATTTACGTAGTATAATACTCAAAGTGACCATTCAATCATTCTGATCAGTAGATGTTCTTACTTTAGGAAGTCATTTGCTTCTGCTGAGTTGTTTGTAGGGAAGGGACCAAATTTAACCCAACCAACATCACTACTAACATAACCAAATATATAATCCTCTAGTAAACAAATAATCATGATTATGACAAAAATATATTTACTTAGAAGAAATCAAAAGATTTCATTTGCTTCATGTCCCTTCCTAATTGGCACACGCAGGATAATTTTCTTTACCAAATAAAGATTAATTTTGCATCAGAGTTTTTTTTATATTACACCGAGAATTTCAGTATGAGGTAGTGTCCACCAACATGAATATGATACATGTATAATTTAATTTAATGGAAAATCTACCATGAGAGTTTTAGTGGGGAATTGGGTCTAAATAAAGAACATGTGTCAGTTACATATTGATGTACACTATCCAATGCTGGAATTTTCGGTGTCATATAAAAAAACTCTTGCACCACATTATTGTACAATTAACTGAAAATTAAGACATCCAATAATTTTATTCGTGAGAATTAGCAATAAATAAATAAGAAATAACACAGAGGATAGAAGATTATGTGGGAAAAGAAACAATGGCAAAATCCAAAACTGGTTCTTGAGATCAATCATACAATGTTAAACTAAAATAGAGATAAGAGTTTAGTTAAGATTATATTCGAAAGAGCACATGGGATCACATGGCCACACGTTGAACATGAAGAATCAGTTGAAAGTAAAGGCAGTGGGGGCTACTTACACATTCCTTGGTAGTTGAGACCTATGATTTGGTTTTGGTCCATCTTGTTATAAAAGTCATCCAATACCAAAAAAAAAAAAGGTATTCTCCCATGCCCAACTCTAAGCCACACGAACGTAATAGACAATGATGGAGGTGGAGGCCACTGGCGGCTGCAAGGTAGGGTGGGGTATGGTGGTTGCCCTACTCTGGTTGCCCAAAACTGTTATAATAGAATTATAGTAAGTAAAATTTACCTATAAATACTAGCAGTTGTAATCAATCAAAAAGAAATCGTCGTAGCACGATTGGCCGAGTAGGGCTTTATCTTTTCAAGTTAGACCTGTTTGTTGGGTTGGTTAGATCGGATTTGGACCGGCTTTATCGGACTTTGTATTGGAAACGTCAATTCAAGTTTGGCTCGATCCGACTCACACTTTTAAACTTTAAGCTTGGATTAGGCTTGGACCGATCTTACGAGGTCATTTTCAAGTCGAACTGCAGCCCATAATAATTTTTTTCTTTGAATTATTGGATTGACTTAACAAAAACACAAGTTTAAAATAAAAAATAGCTTAACTAAACGGCTCAAAGAGTTGAGTAAAGAATTGAGCGCCAAGTGAAAATTTTCTCTGCAAATTTGAAAAAAAAATGAAAGTTCGAAATTGCAGACACGAAGTTAAAAGAGAAAAGAAGGGAAGAGAAGACAGAGTGGCGGGATCCTGTTTGAATACTTTTTTTTTTCTCTGGTTCACTATAATTTTGCTCCGACTACACCCAAATCCGACTCAGGTCGCGCATCTGGCTATGGGGTGAGTCTCCCAATGAAGATTTTCTACATTCTCAATCTACGAACCTGAGACATTACTTAAGTAATAAGGCCCTGGTCTTTTCAACTTATATTCAGTCCAGTCCAGTTCAGTTCAGTACTTATCAGTATTGCATATATATAAATTTACACTGAAATAAATTTAGTTCAGTTCAGTTCAGTTCAATACTACTACTTATAAATTAAAAAAAACAAGGCCTAAATTACTTACCACTTATACCAAATCTCGTTCATATCTTGTTTGTATACTTTGATAATTAGTAAAAAGTACCTAAAACAACAATTTGTTCAATGTTATTTTGCTTTAAACTAATTTGATTTCGGTTGATTAATGGCTAACTATGATTAAGAATATATATATATATATATATATATATATATATATATATATATATATATATATATATATATATATATATATATATATATATATATATATATATATATATATATATATATATATATATATATATATATATATAAGTAATGAAGTCCTAAAATACTTTTTTACCCTTATATCTTGTTGGAAATAAGAAAACTTGAATTATAACCAAAATATACGGGATATCGGCTTACCTCTTATAGCGCAGAATCCACACAATGAACACAGTGGAAGAACTCGAACCAGTACCGCGTATTACTGATCGACGATTTCCTACACGATTAGGGAGGAAAAAGTACAAGCTACAAACTAAAGCAACTAGAGAAGAAATTTATGAGTATTTGGGAGAACAAAAATTGAGAGTTGTAATAAAAAACCAATGGAAAGCCTTAGCTTAAATTTATGGAGAAGGAGAAATCATGCACCGTTTTTTTCGTATGCATGTATAAATACATATAATTGTATTGACATATGCATATGCATATGCCCCATACAATAAATTGGTGGCTTCATCTCTAGCTACTCACATGCAGCTGCTCCCTCCAATAATTATATGTGGTTTGTGCCACGTATAATAAGTTATGTCTTTTAGTCCCTTAATCTTTTATTCGGGTCAACATGTACTTATACAGGTAGACTACTTTAGATTACACATATACTAATATGGGTGCAACAGGTCTAAAGCTAACATCAATTTAGACCATTCCTGTACTGATACGGGCGGATCAGGTCTAAATCTAACATCTTCCACTCGCACGTAACAGAACATATCTATTACTCCATCTCTTTCATACTCGTAAATAGTTCGTGTGACCAGCATACCTTAAGAGCTCTAATGTTATACACTCGTTGGAGATATATAACAGCTCGATGAATAAGCACCGAAGCATTGTATGCCTTATCCTAGATTCCATATCACATCAATTGTAATCTTTTGATCTCTACAGTTTTCTATCATCACAGCTACACACACGTGCATAACTACCTGGGTTGTAAAGCATAGAAACTTAAGATGTGAACATGCAGTAATCTTCCCCTTATACTGTATTCGTTCCATCATAATCTAACTCGCTTGTCCAGTCGGGGCTCATCCAAGGTCGAATCATACTTGACCTTCTCAGAGTCTCCTTCTAAAATAGCCACATTGGACTATACTTCCAGAATAAGTTAGGGTTCTGAGGATAGCAAGCTAACAGAATTATAGTTTTGTTGCGTAAGTCTCACACTAGGAAAAGCTGAGATCATTTTTTTTTCCATCTCATGGTCGATAAGCACACATGGTATGAAATCATGCATTATGGTGTTCTTTCCTTTCCATTTGAAAGAACCGCATGTCCACTAACACCATACAAAAGCATCAGTTAGATGTGTCAAAACATTTAACTTTAGTTCACTTACTTTATGAACTACTTTTGGCTATATAGACAGAATAGGATCATGTTACTCCTAAACAAATCCATTACCAGATTACACATAATCAATTACATGCTACAAACATGTGAATACTTGCATTTTAATGAAAACTCTTTTCATGGTTTAAGCAAGACGGCTTCCATTATTGAACAAGCTCTCATTTGCTCAAACATAGCCTCATCCTTCACATTTATTATCTAATCACAAAACAAAGGGTAAACGCTCATGTGAGTGAGCTATTTTTCTATCTTACATGCATCTCAATAACAATAAATATTGATAAATAATATTCGGACTCGTGTATTGCAAAATTTAAACTCTATTGATAATATGTTCTTAAACATATGACCTAGATCTGGTAGATCTAGCAGATTCAACATAAACATCTTTCATGTTGAACCCTTTACCTGCTATATAGAAAAACAATACATAATCTCTATATGCTTTAACTTGATATGGAACCTCAACCGTAGCAAAAGATATATTAGATTGACTATCATTTTCCTTTTTAATTGCAATTTGAGCATTTGTAAAAGTAATATAAAGATGGTTCATTAACCTTCTTAATCAATTAGCTTCTAAATAAGAGTATCACATACACTTTACTTTATAATGGATATGGCGACATAAGTTTATTTCTTGTTACTTCCTAATATGACACTATTGTCAATTAGCAAGATAAAACTAAAAAATGGACCTTGTTTTATCCATGTCTCTAACCCAATCGCCATTTGTGCATCCTTTTAATTGCATATTATTGCAAACCGATAACACAAAAATAGCCTACAACGCCTTTGAGGTACCTCGGTATCCTTTTCGCAGTTTTATAATGTGCTTTTCTTGGAATTAGCTGATATATGCTTATAATGTCAATTGCATTACAAATATCAGATTGTATACACATTATAGTATATATATGACGCTTCCCAAAGCTCTTACATAAGGAAAATTATTCATTCATTTATTTTCTCATTTGCATTATGGGATGCATGCAAGTGTTAGGTCCACTTTGACCTTTATCCATCTGGTTATACATATAGGCTTAAGATTGCTTATATTGAAAACTCAAGAACATTGTCGGTTTATGTCTCTTAAGACAAGGTTAACAACTTCACAAAGTAATCTCTTGGAATCTTAATTCTAAGAGTATAAGCAATTTCACTTAGAACTATCATTTCAAAATTTAATATTGATCAAACTTTGATCTAATTCACACATTCCATTTTATTTCCAGCTATCAGAACGTCATTGACATGCAATGACATACTAATAAATCTATTCGATCTTATTATAAAATCGAATATTTCTTGATCTTGTAAGACTATTTAAGGCAATAAATTGATCATTCCAACGTACAAACCTTTTGTTTGTGCCTTAGTTACAAATCTATAGGTCTTTCCTTGTAGATTTATTTATCTTCTCACAATAGAGAAAAACATAGTCTTAACATGCACTTGATGTAGTTTTAGATCTTGACTTATTATAATAGCATGGATCGTCTAATGGATTGTGTATAGTGCTTTTGCAATTAGGTGAACTTAATATCCATTGATATTGTCATCAACCTAATTCTTGAGAAACCACTTGTTTCATAAACTTTCTTCACTATGACTAATCAATGAGTTCATAAACTCTGTTGGATTTCACGGAAGCCATTATTTTTTCCATAGTTTTAATCCATTGTTCTTATGTGGGAATAGGAGAGTCTCTTTCTCCCATCTTCATTTCATAAACTGAACAATTTAAGCAAAAAAGTCATGTCATCAATCCATTAATTGGTGATATTCAACTATTTTTCTGCATTTCCAAATTTTGATAAATATCTCATACATTTTTCAAAATTCTATATGCTCCCACTTAAACCATATTCCATACTCCCACTGAAGTTTGGATTTATCTAGTTACCAAAAACATAGAAAATTGGTCAAGACCTTAATCTCGATCATTCGTAATGTTTTAAGGTTTTTGAACATATTCATGGATCTCAAAATTTCTCCCACTCGAATGGAGAGATACGTTCATCAATTTTAAGGAAAATGGTATACTAAATAATGGTTCAACTCATCTAACTTAGTGAACTTATTTTCTAAGAAGTCAACAATACTTGATCTGAAATTTGTCACTTTGTGTTTCTCCCATTGTGACATGTCCTTTTGACATGTTATGATACTTTTAAAAAAATTGCACTTTTGCATCTTAAGTTTAGTAACTAGTACTTGCTAAATGTGTCATAGGTGAAAAAATTTGTAACCTCCTTAGTTATGGTTACAAAAATTAGGTTTTTGAAATGTCCATAACTCATAAGTAGTGGAAGTGATAAATTTAAAAGGTACTTGGTTAAAACTTTATGTGGTTGTTAATAGGATATCTCCTTATTAGGAGATAAATAAATCTGTTACAACCACCAATGATTTAACCACACTGAGTAGAGTCATATTCTTCTCTTAGCAACACCATTGTGTTGAGTGAAAGAAATTGAATACTTATGTTCAATTTCCTTTTCATCACATAAATCTTGAATTTGATCATAATAAAATATATCTGACCATGGTCAGTTCTCAAAGCTTTATTTTTTAAACTAATTGATTCTCAACAAGGCTCATAAACATTTTGAAGCAGTACAAAGTTCCATTCTTATGAGATATCAATTAAACAAGACTATACATTATTCAATATTTATATAATAAGAGTGATGAAACATAATAGGCCACATGCGCCCTCACATCTAATCAGATCACTAATGGATTAATTATAAAAGGAAATCATTTGCCTTGAATGGTGTTTACATATTTTCTTATAAATGACAAACATGATTCAAACTTATTTGAATTTATGATTAAGCATTCTTTGACTTATGCGACTCATTCAAATATAGTCAACAAGGTTTAATGTAATATGTCATTAAATTGTATTTATATTTCAATCACATACAGAAGTAGAAACAATTGAAAATATGTCTTTAATATTTCTTTTTGGATCAATATCCAAAAATTATTGAATCGTTCAAAATATGTCCCAACACAACTTTGAACTGTTATTTTCAAAGTGCACGTTGAATCTTATATTCAACACAATTGTAAGAAAAATGAGATTCCTTAAAATCTCGAAAGAAATAGGATATCATGTATAATCATTGTACATCTAACTTTATAGACATAACAATACATCAATTCCTGTGATTTCAACTCTTAAGTTGATTTCTACATAGATACTTTTTTACTTGAAAAAATATAAAGGATCCTTTGTCCTCACTGCATGACGATACTTGAGTCAACAATTCACAAATGAATTATATTTTGTATGATATATTGAAGATACAAATTTACTCACACTTGAGTTAATTACATATATCTTTGACATTAAATTCACAATCTTAATTAGAATTTAAAATATTTCACTTTTCAAATATGTATCTATTTCTTTCATTTCAAATGTCATTAAGCTCATAAGCCAACTCTTTGTTTTTTTTTATTAATAAAAGCGTTTATGCTTTTATTGATGGTTATTGAAACTATTTCCAATAAATACATGAAATGTCTCGTTGTTGACGTAATAATCAATATTAGACTCTTACCCTCCAACTTATTTGGGTGGATTTTATTATCAAAATACTAATATTTTGATATTATTTATGAGCATCTTATATGCTTTTATGATATTAGCAAAGGGTAAATAACATTATTAATTTTTCTTTTGTTAGCCTACATGGACATCTGTCCAATTTATACTAAACGTTTGTTCTCTCCTTGAACTAGTTCATAACTATGGTTCAATATTCTAGAACATATTCTTTTCAACATGATAATTTAATGCTCTTTCTCACAGATGTTCACTTGCAACTTGAGTCCCATTTATTTTATTAATTCAACCACAGTTGATATTAAAGGTTTTAAAAAGCGCTAGGCGCTAGTCCCAGAGCTTCGAACGCCTGGGCGGGGCCTAGGCGAATTTGTAAATTTTTTTATTTTTTATAATTATTAATAGATAAAAGTATAAATTCAACTAAAAATAAATTATAATACAATAATATTTTACAAAAAGCATAGTTTAGCATATGAAAATATAAGTCTTAGTTAATTTTTACATAAAATACATCAACATTAAAATCAATTCCTTAAAAACATATATTCTCACTAATTTTTTTGTGGTTTATAGCGTATTATTTCTCGGTTTGAGATTCAAAATGAAAATTGTATGGTGAGAATATTTTGTTTCACATTAGTTTTACCAACTGTGCTACTTTTTTTGGATTGAAAAAATTGAACTATAATTATTATAGGTATCGGTATCTTAAAAATTGGGGAAAAAATCGGACTAGGCGGTGCCCAGGAGGAAAAAATTGGACTAGGCGATGCCCAGGCGGAAAAAATCAGACTAGGTGGTGCCTAGGCCGCAATATGCCGGTCCAGCGCCTGATAGCGCCTGAGGAATAAAAAGTCGGGCGGCGAACCCCAAAATAGCACCTAGACGGGGCCTAGGCGGAGCTAAGTGGGGAGTTTTAAAACACTAATATTAATTATAATTATATTACATGAACTTATTCTTACAATTTTTATTTATAAGCACGATTCAATATGAATTTGATAATACACGAATATTTAATATACAACCAATAAATTAGAGCAAAAAAATTTCATTAGAATTCAATTCGAAAAAGAAGCCTTAAAAATTCTAATCACCCTCTCTTTCCTAATGAAAAGGTTTGCCAAATTTATATATATGCATATTAAACATCAATATTCTTATAACTTATTACAAGAATAAAAATTCATTAATACTGTCACTTACAATATTTACAATATATTAAGCTCGTATAATAAATTTTACAATGATAAATTTAATTAATAAATATTTATTACATGGATTTTGAACTTATTTAAAATTTCTCATATGATACTTTCTCTTTAAGTACCTGCAATATATTATACATATATAATAAATTGACAAAAAATTAATAAATATTCTTGAATATTTATTTTAAATTAAGAACTTGTTCTTAATAATTTAACAAAAAGAGATATCAATTTTATATATATTAGTACTTACATCTTAAGTACATACAATTTATTATACTCATATAATAAATAAAAAATAATAATAAATATCTTCAAATATTTATTTTTAAGTAAGAACTTATTCTTAACCTTTTAACAGAGAAACTTATTCTCATGGTGTTATTAACTTGACCAAAATATGTTTATTTTAATTAAGAACTCACTCTTAATATCAACATAACACTCATATTTATGTTATAAATTTAATTGTTCCATAAAATTTGGTTATACATAATTTATCAATAAATATCATTATTA
Organism: Euphorbia pulcherrima; assembly: GCA_947683365.1. NCBI lineage: Eukaryota > Viridiplantae > Streptophyta > Magnoliopsida > Malpighiales > Euphorbiaceae > Euphorbia > Euphorbia pulcherrima. The sequence continues at coordinate 49,044,282 of CANTUS010000001.1, read as the reverse complement.
AGAATTATTTATTTTAATCTTAAATAAAATAAATATTGCATAAATTTAACTTTTAAATATGAGTATCACTAATTTCCGGTCTACAACAAACCATAAGAAAAATCTTATGATTTATTAGGGTGTATACTAATAAGGACCCAACATTATTTGAGAGATTCCACTAATAATAATATATTCATTTATATTAATAATTAATATTTATAGAAACTTTGGTAGACTAGACAAATCTAGTCCATTATATTTAATGAATGTCTCAACACTCATGATTATGTCTTCATCACAATAAAGAACAATATTTTGGTCAAATTAATTTTATTTATGTAACTCATTTACAAAAAATAAAATTATGCTTTAATACTTTACATATACATATTATAATGATATTCAAAAATTAAACATTATTGACAATACAAAAATGTAGAAACATAAATTTCCGGAAATAACGATAATAAATTCCATTAGGAACGCCACACGCACCCGCCTTCGGGGCTTTTCCCTATAACTGAGTTCCGACTTGTTCAAAATTTTCAAGTGTTCCAATCACTCTGATAGAGTCCTCTCTCTTGTCCATTTGACAATCATAAGAAACAAAATTTAGCATAAGTTTCACACAAACTTCAAATGCTATGATTAAACACATTTAATCATTAGTACTTTGAGGTGAAATTATACCGACTTTTATCAAAATTAGTCCGACAAATTCACAAATTAAGTCTTAGAACCATTATTTTCATAAAAATAATATCATTATCTCTTTAACAAATTTAGTTCATGGTCAATTAGTAATAAATCCGACAGAACACACGGTATATCGCTCTGTTACCATTGTTGAAAATAAGAAAACTTGAATTATAACCAAAATATACGGGATATCGGGTTACCTCTTGTAGCGCAAAATCCACACAATGAACACAGCGGAAGAACTCAAAATAGTACTGCGTATTACTGATCGACGATTTCCTACATGATTAGGGAGGAAAAAGTAAAACCCACAAACTAAAGGAGCTAGAGAAGAAATTTATGAGTATTTTGGAGAACAAAGATTGAGAGTTGCAATAAAAGACCAGTGGAAAGCCTTAGCTTAAATTTATGGAGAAGGAGAAATCATGCACCATTTTTTTTGTATGCATGTATATATACATATAATTGTATGGATATATGCACCATACAATAAATTGATGGCCTCATCTCTAGCTACTCACATGCAGCTACTCCCTCCAATAATTATATGTGGTTTGTGCCACGTATAATAAGCTATGTCTTTTAGGCTCTCAATCTTTCATTCGGGTCAACATGTACTTATACAAGTAGACTACTTTAAACTACATATATACTAATACGGGTGTAACAGGTCTAAAGCTAACATCAATTTAGACCATTCATGTACTAATACGGGCGGATCAGGTCTAAATCTAACATATGTTTTAAAAATTTATCTTTATACCTTTTAAATATATAGATTACTAATTAATATTACTTACCATGAATAATAAATGATGAAACTGAAGTCTTAAAAGACTCTTTTACCCTTCTTTTAAAAAAATTATCCTTATACCTTTTACATATATAGATTACTAATTAATGTTACTTACCGTGAATAATAAATGATGAAACTAACTACAAACAGTATTAATAACAAATAAATTATTAGTTATTTTTTAATGAATAAAATCAAAATAACAAATCTATATATAAAAATAATAAAAATTATATTTCAGTTATATTCATAATAATCATTACAATACGAAAATATAAAATTGAAATATAATTAAAATAATAATAACAACAACAATAATTATAATAATAATAATAAAATATTTGATGAGGACAAAAGAGTCACATTAATTCTTAAATAGGATTATAATCAATAGAGTCATATTTTTTAAATTTTAATTTGTCATTCATATTGTCCAATTATTTGAAATTTTTTTTACAAGTTAATTCTTATTTTTTTTACCAATGTGAATATTTGATATGTTATTGCTAACTTTTCCAATTATTTGTCGATATATAAGAGTTTTTTTACTTTAATTGATTTTACACTATATATGAGCAGATTTTATTGCCGTCTACGATAATTATTAAATTGGATATTTTTTTATAAACTTAAATCAATATTAAATCAATGCTTCTTCGATCAAAATTTTAGGAAATTGATTTTAATATATTTTTCGAGTATGTTTGATTTAGAAAAATGATAATCATTAATAGCAATAACTACTTTTTATAAGGAAATAAACAATTAGGGTGAATTATAGTTATTGTTATACACTTATAAATTGTAGTCAGTTTTCGCAATCAATATAAGCATTTGTGTCAAAGCACATATTGGTAAAAATGAAAGACTACACGAGTTTGATAAGCAAGTAAGCTATCGAGATAAAAGTTCATACTTTAATATTTGCCTGAATACAAAATATATATTTTACAAACTTGAAAGTTGAAATGAATCAATACAAAAATTATAAAATATAATTGTACTTTTAATTTAAATATATGTTGATTTTGAGCTTTTGTGCGTTATTTTGGTTTTGTAAGAATAGATGTATAATATCGCTACTTGACATGTCAAATGATACAGTGCTTATTTTAACGAAACGAAATATGTACTATGAAACAAATTTTTTTAAATTTGGACTTACTTATCATTAAAATACTTATCACTAACGCTACTCATAACAATACCAATATCTCTCTCTCTCTCTCTCTCTCTCTCTCTCTCTCTCTCTCTATATATATATATATATAAGCAAAAAAGCCCTAAAAGACTTAGTTGCCCCGATACCTTTCAAAAGAAATAACTCAATTTTACCAATTGGACTTAGTACAATTAGTAGATCCACAAAGTGTGGGTCGGAATGACCAGAGATCAATTCCTGACACCGACAAAAACTCCTATTATTTAAAAAAAAAGAAAATAACTCAATTTTATTATTAAATTTATTTTATTTTATTACCATATTATTCCAATTTATATTATTATAATAATGGTATTTAAAATTGATTAATATTCATACTAATCATAACAATACCAAAATATAAAATTAAAATAAAATAAAAAATAATAATAATAACAACAACAATAGTAATAATAATATATTTGATGAATATTTAAAATTGGTTAATATTCATACTAATCATAACAATACCAAAATATAAAATTAAAATAAAATTAAAATAATAACAACAACAACAACAAGTGTTATTTCTTCCTATTTCTACACTTCCAATTTTTTGGGTAAAATTTTCAATTCTTATATTATTTCTCCAAAGTGGAAAAAAATATTGCTGATCGATTTATTATAAGCCAATTAAAGAAAAAATTTAAATTTTATAATATTATTTACTCTTATGGATAATAGAATATTTATAATTATTTGATCAAGTGAAATAATTAAAAAAATTTCATTATTATCATAATAAATATTTAATAAAATCACAATAAATTAAATTTTGAAAAATAATTTTGGAATTAATGATTTAGGAATTAAATTTTGAAAAATAGATTTTGGATAATAATGAAATATTTTTAATTATTTGATCAAATAATATATCTCCTAAATATGTTTTAAAAATTTAATTTGTTGTTATTGATTTTATTCAATTTTATTCTATTGATTACAATCCAATTTAAAAATTAATGTGACTCTTTTTTCCTCATCAAATATTTGACATGAAATCACAAGATAACTGCATAAAAGTATAAATTATAATCCTACTTAAAAAAAATTTGAATTTTATATCAGTACTTACTCCTTATAAATAATAATGGAATGTTTTTCGCTTTAATATTTTCTTGTTTTATTATATATATATATATATATATATATATATATATATATATATATATATTAAAAAATAAATTTATTATTGATATACTTATTGCAGATGACCTATAGTAGTATATAATATAATGTAATAAACAAAATTATTATTCATCAGTCGGGGTCAGATCAGACTTGGATATATAAATTAAAAAAATAAGTTCAACCCATAAAACTTTAAATTTTAGCATGCTCAAACTCAAATCGAACTTTATAAAAAAATAAATGTCCAATTGTATCCCACCGAACAAACTCAGGCTCAGCCCTATGAGTAGCCATGCCCTTGAAAATGTCTACTTCAAGCGCGCGTTGGAACCATGAAGGACACAATTTGTTTGAAGAAATATTCTTTCCACTCTTCATTGTCTTTTTTTTTTAAACCAAACTTATTAATACTACAATTTTAGTGGATAAAGAATAAAAATGTTTGATATACTCCACCACATCACTTTGACCTTCGTTTGTAATCACTATTGTTGCCTTCTTTCATTTCTCATCTCCATCAATTTTTTAATGAGCTTAATTTTTTTTCTTAACTCCTTCGTGTTGGTCCATATGCGTATATTTATAAGATTAAAGGGGGTGAATGGCCCTTATTGCGGAATTTACAAACTTATAAAAAGTTTGTGTAGCGTGTTTGAAATGATCCGGATATGATGGATCCGAAAGATGCAAATATGAGATAATTAAAGTGCAATTAAAGTAAAGGCAAGGTAAGAAAAATCAAACACAAGAGATTTATCCTGGTTCGGCCTCGCCTACTCAAGCCCCAGGAGTTTCCTTACTCAGAGCTTTTTCCACTAGTGGATTCCTTTTCAACTGGCGGGAATCAAGCTTTACAACTTTTCTCCAGACTACAGGATATATCACCACCTTCATCACTCTGGCTGAGTCCTATCGGGAGTAGGATATACCACTAAGGCACCAACCTTAGCTAAGTCCTCTCGAGCTTGTCTCCGGAAACTTCTTCTCCGGATTTAGGATATACCACTAGAAGCACCAACTCCTAGTTGAGTCCTATTGAGCTTGTCTCTAGACAGTGACCCCTCTTCCGGATGTAGGATATACCACTGGAAACACCAACTCCTAGCTGAGTCCTTTCTCTTTAGTAGGATATACCACTTAAACTACCAAAGTCTAAGCTGAGTCCTATAGGGATATACAACTTAAAGCACTAACTCTAAGCTGAGTCCCAACCTCATTACTCACCCAAGTATGAGATTGTTTACACTTTGTTTTCTCAAAGGGTGGGTTTTGAATTCCTCGAGTTTATAATTTGACTTGGGAATTCTTACAAATAGATATAGAATTGTTTGGTTCTTAGAGGGATTAAGGTAACTGATTGAGTAGTGGATTTCTTAAATTGTAGGAAACTCTAGAATCAATCAGCATCTTCTCAACTTGTGAAGCTTGACTTTTATAGGCTTGGATATGAATCTAGCCGTTGTGGTCCGTTGGAATGATCTTGAATCTTCACCTTGATTAGATATAAGGTGGCGCTTCCGGAGCCATTGATTTTTCCGTTAGACCAATTAAATGATCCGTTGAATTCATGGGATTCTACATACAAAAGTTGTTAGTAGTCGTTTGTTTGGCATTTTGCGCTTTACCAAATTCTAGACAACTTTTTTTAGTTGTGTGAGCTCCACGCGCCTTGCCATTGGTCTATGTAAAAAGGTTGTTATCTTTTTCTCTTTCTATGTCAATCCTTTTGTCCTTTACTGAATTTTCGCAAGCTGTCACTTTTTCGATCTCTAAGGCAAATAGGAACTTTGACTGAGATCCATATTGGAGGGAAAACTATTTTTAAATCTTTTCCCTTTGTATGTCTTTTGAATCATCCGGATATCTTCATATTTCAACTTATCCGGATGATACTTCATTCAGTTTGGCTTCTTCGGATACTGCCTTTATATGCTTGGGGGATGCTATCTTCAGTCTTTGAATTCGGATGCATATTTTCTTGGACTTAGAGACTTGTTCATATTTAATGCTAAGTCTGGATGCAATCCTTCGTGTACTTGATGGTTTATTTCCTTCAAACCATAATCCAGATGATCTATTTGAGCTTTGGAATTTTGTTTCTTCTAGACCTTTCATCAGAATGCATTCTTCTTGATTCTAACAAGGACTCCTAGATAGTTGATTTGGGCTTTGGATTTTATTTCCTTTCAAAACTGTGATCCGGATGATGCCTTCTTGATTCTTTGCAGTTGCTTCCGGATGCTGTTTTTCCAACAATCTCCCCCATTTTGATGGAAACAAAAAACTAAGGATAAAAGTATGCAGAAGGGATATATAACTAAGCATGATTCTTGATACTTAGTCATTTACATGGTTTTCTCTCCCATAATTCTAGTATCCTAACTCCCCCAATATTTTTGCATATTAACTTCTAAGTTTTTGAAGTACAATTGATAGTTGTAGTTAGAAGCAATTTCGAATGATGATTTCACTATATAACTTCTGTTGTTAACGATAGTTAACATCAATGAAGTGCAGCATACAATTACAGAAGGTTATAAGTGAAATGAAGTACATAGCTAACTATCATAATTACATTAAGTGAATCTGGCTATGGTTGAGGCTTTTTGCCCTTCTTAGCTTCTGCTTCAGCTTCTTTCCGTTTGCTTTTCTCCCCCTTCTTGTTGGCATCAATTGGGGGATCGGTTTCAATCACTCTCCTCTTATTCTACTGTCTTTCCCAAGCTTCGGAGAGGAGTGTATAATTCGGATTCCCAGCCAGCTTTTGCACGACAATTTTATCTATAGTTGAAGGCACAATGTAGATAGGCTTGAGAGATTTTCGGAGGTTAGTATAAGATCTTGTGAGATAAGGATGATGCTTAAGAGCATATTCTCTGTCTTCCTCTTCAAAATATGGCAGCATTCCTCTGATGAGAGATAGCATGCATTTATAGCCCCTATAGCTTGTCTCACCTATGTGTTGAACAAGTTATTGAAAAAATGGGAGTAGCAGACTCTCATGTATATATCCAGATGGGTTTGATCCGGATGGAGGGGATCCGGATGGAGCTATGATACTTAAGTTGGATAGAGAGGATCCCAGCTGCTGAACTTCATCTTTTATAGTTTGAGCACTACTGCAGATTCCTTGATTGAGGTGTCGGAGCTCAATATTGAACATATCTCTCTAGTTTCCAATTGTTTTCTCCATTGAGTACATACTGGTTTGGATATCTGTTCCAAAATCTTCAGAGGCTTTATCTATGATGGATGGCAGCTCATCCTTGAGAAATTTAGTCAGTTGTTCACTAAATGCCTTTTGATCCGTATGGATAGAGTTGAGTCCAGATGAGATCGATGTTGTGCTTTAAGTGATAACTGATGAGATGGATGTTAGAATATCTTTAAATTTCTGATCCATATACCACTTTTAGCCCATTTGAGGAGGAAGTCACATGCTCAAGGATAGTTTCCTTGCTTGATTCTACCCCGGATGACGTATATAGTGCACATTGCTTAGCTTCCATAATCTCATCAGATATCTTTTCCAAAGCTGGAGTGACTTTGGATAAAGTTTTCTATACTACATGATCTGCATTTTGAGGATTGTATGTTTTTTGCTCAATATCTATCAGCTTCCTTCTCACTTCTTCTAGCTCAGATTTCAAGTCCTGGGAAATTGATAGATTTTGAGTGGAGGAATCAATATTTCCCAGTCTTGCATAGATGTCCTGGAGGATTGGCTCAATTTTTTTATTGTTGCCCCATCTTATCCTCAGTGGTTGCTTCCTGTATTAGTTCCCAAGCCATTCTCAAATTTTCAGTTTTTGTGGCAGGAGTGTTTGAAGTGTTTGATCTAGACATGAGCTCAAAGTATGGAGTGAATGGGCTTTCATCCTCATCCTCTTCCTCATTCTTCTCTTCTTCCTCATCCTCATCTTCCTCACCATTATCATTAGATTTTTCATTATCATCATCATCCCTTCTATCTTCTCTTTTTTCATCATTTTGATTTTTATCTCTACTCTATTCTTCTCCATCATTTTCCTTTTCTCCTTGTTCCTCCGGATGCTCCGGAATGACCTCTTCCTCTGAGTTAGCCAATGTGGCATTCTCTTGGGATCTCAGATCAGTTCCCTCCTTTGAAATATTTAGTTCCAGGCTAGGCTCAAATTCCTTGCATGCAATTGGAGATATAGTTGCATTTAAGTTGTCTTGATTTTCTTCAAGCTTAGTTTTCAGCAGAGACAATGTTTACCTCTTCAGTTTGTTGTACCAAAATGATAGAAGTTGCTTGTGCTTAATTCTTAGGAGAGTTGGCAATATCCTCAGCTACCTTTTCTTGCGCCTTTTCAAGACTTTCAGCTTTCTCAACTTCTGGAATGAGATGAGATCCCAGATGATTTGCTTGAGAGTTAGAACTTTCTAGTTTCAGAGATGTTGCCAGATTGACTGCTCCAAATGAGCCTCCGGGTCCTTCAAGAGTTGGAATAGACTCATGATATTTTTGGTTTACCCGGACAATTTCCATCATCTCACTGAATTTCGGATCCTCCGGAAGCTGTATTTGTTCAGTACTTTCCATTGCTCTTTTTGCCTTCATTGCCTCAGAGAAGGTTGGCCCCTTTTTAGTTAGCTTTTTCTTTGGGGCAACATCTTCTTTAGCTTCATCAAGAGCTTGAGCAGCACCCCTTTTTCTTCTTACTTTAGCTGTAGTAACTTTGGTTCATCTCTTCTTTAGTTTCTCCGGAGTCTGCTCCAGGATTTAAGTAAGAGTCAGATTATCTTCATTTTCTTCTTCCATAGCTTTTTCCACCATAGGCTCCAAATCAATCTTCTTTTGTGCCTCGGGTTTGGTGGTTCTTGGCTTTTTCATTGTCAGAGCTTTTTCAGCTATATCTCCAGCTTTTTGGACTCTGCTCTTTTCTTGTTTTTCCCTCTTTTATCTTAGGGCCTTTTCCTCATCCCACTTTTCATTGAATGTGGGCTTTTTGAAATTCTTTTCAAGGATGGCCTTTCCTTGATCAGGCTCCGCTTCAGACAGATCCACTTGATGTTGTGCAAGGATTTTGGTGATGAGGGCTCTATAGGAGTACATGTGTTGCTTCATATAGTGAATGAGCAAGACTGGGATATTGACTTTTCTGCTCTCAAACCAGTGTTGAATAATACAGTGCTAGAAGGCTAAGGCAGTGTTGAGGGATCCCTTCCGGACCATGATGAGTCTTGCCATTACAAAGTGAAGAGTCCTTAGCATTTTTCGCTAGTGTGTTACTGTTTTATCCCCAAAGAACCTCTCCGGAAGCCACATCTGAGGATCATACTTAACAGTGAGCTCATCTCCATCATTCCTCATAATTACTCCACTATTCTTCATCCTGAAACGGGTGACAAAGAATTCAACAGTGATTGTGATTTCCTTCCCCTGCACTATGGTCTGGAGTGCGTCATAGTACTGCTAAAATTTCAGGTTTTTATAGAATTCTTTGACTAGGACTGGATAGGTTGGGTTTTTCATCCGGAGAAAGATCTCCAAAAGTTGGTCTTTTAGAAGGAGTTTAGTGTAAGGTTCTATGGTAAAGAGGTACTTATCATCCAAGTAATCAGATGGAGTACTGGTGTCGGTGTCTTTGAACTTGATGGGGATGAAATCTTCATCCTTGAGAGAGTCCATCGGAAATAAGTTCTTGGGATGTAGGGCAACTTGATTCTTTTTTCTTGCCATTTAGGAGTTTAGGAAAGAATTTTGGTCTTTAAAGTTTCTGGAGTCAAAATAGTAGAGTAGCTGTAGATCTGTTGCTCGTGTGAAGATGAAGAAGGATTTTGGGGCTTTTTATAGAGTTTTCAAGGTGAGGGTATTTTGGTAATCTGAAAGTAATTAAAACTAACTGGATTGATAAGTTGGCAGCTAATTTTGAGGAGAGAGGTTAATGGTGTGTAAACCGGAGAATGGGAATGGTTTATTTAATTTCCAACTGTTGAATTTCACTGCCCAATAACTGTACAATAAATGTTTGAAATTCAAAAATGTACAATTACTCACAGTTACTTTTCAGCACCTTTACTGCTATCTATCATATCTGTCTGTTGAGCTACTAAGATTTTTCTTCCGGACTAAGCATTTTTGGGCATCTCCTTTTCTTCTATGGCTTTCTCTTCCGGAGTAGATCTTTCTTTTCTTTCGAACCCCTTTTTTAAATTTTGGCTTTCACACTTCAATATCCATTTTGAGCTTGTTGACTTGGCAATAATGTGTTTGCTAAAAACCTTTAGATGATCTTCTTCAGCTTGTGAGCATGATCCAGATGCTTTGAGTCTTTAAGTCTGGATGATTTGCTTTAGCACTGATCTCTTCTTGAATGACTACTTGAAAAGGCATATTCTTTAAGGGTTGATCAAGTTTTTCTGGAGTGAACAACATCTTGCCTTCATCTCCTTATTTCCATGAATGTAGAGATAATTTTATGCTAATAGTGATTCCAGAGTTAGCACTAGATCAGTTTCTGAAAGCTTTTCTTCCTCCGGAGTTATGTCTTCAGGATTTTGATTTATTTTCTCATCCGGGTTAGTATGATGAAGGTATTTCACAATAAATCACCTGCCTTGATCATCCACCATAAATTCATTAGGTTTGTTGATCTTTGTGTGGATTCAAGACATACCTGTAAAATATATTAACTGATTTTGGGTCCTCAATCAAACTTGGGTCCTCTCGGATTAGTCACCTTTTCGGGTTGTGGAAGAGTGTTAAGATTATTTTTGAATCTATATACTTTAGTTGTATGATTGTTCTTACCATAGTAAGTTTCGGAGATCTGTGATGTGTGTTCTGGCTTCTCTCTTAGCCTGACTTGTTGGTGATGATCAAGCTTCAGCCCTTTTTCTTTTCGAATATCAAAGTATCTCCATTCACGAGTTGGTTTTCTCATAAACCCTTTTTGTTTATGATTTGCTGCATGTTTTTGCCTTTGAGGTTGTTTGCAGTCATTTCTTCTTCTTTGTTGTGAAGGATCCGGATTCCTTCTTTGATTTATGGGCTCTGGTTTTCTTCTAGATGCTTCCTTCAACAAGGCTAGTTCCCTATTTATCCCAAATAGGTTGGTACTTAACATCTGTACTTGATTCTTCAAGTGATTTACTTGAGTAGCATCAATGCGCTTTGTACCTCTTATCAGATTAATGTCTTGATCTTGGCTCCATTTTCTTCAGTGAGCTTTAGTGCTTGTCTTTGACGGGATTTGATAGCTTTTGCATCCTTCCTTACATTGTTGATCACAATTTCCAAGGCCATGGCAAGTTCAAAGTTAGATAAAGAGTTAGAGTGAGAGTTTACCTCTGTGCTTCGTAACTCTGATTCTGATTCTTCTATTATCTTAGTGACTTGCTCAGGTGATCTTCTTCCGGATTGATTTGGACTTTGGATTTTGTTTCCTTTCAAAAATGTGATCTCGATGTTGTCTTCTTAATTCTTTGCAGTTGCTTCCAGATGCTGTTTTTCCAACACTTCGCACAAAACTTATTTATGGGTATATTGTACCCCTTTCAGTTGGATGATTGGCACGTAGCCACTTTTTATAATATAAAAAGTGGCTACGTGCCAATCATCAAACGGAAAGAGTTCAAAGTACTCGGTTCTCTATATAATTAAGTTTGAAAAAATAAAATAGAATCAGATTTAATTTGTATTTAAATTTATTATTCACTAAGCAATTGGTTTAAATACCATGACTATTTTCATTGAATTATAAAAATGATATATTTCATTAGTTGGACTAAATTTTTTATAAACTAGAATTAACAAACGGCGGTGCCAACGAACAGTCCTACCCTAGTTCTTGTCCTGACACACCACTGGTGGGGTCAGTGGTCTACCGACCGCTAGAAACCTCCCAATATATATAAGACTCATGTGTTAGGTGATGATATTTTGTGGAAAATATATGATTGTGCCTCACTAAATTCGATATCTTTGGATATAAACATTCTAAGCTAATTGGCATATCAAACCCACTGGTGTGCTTACTTGGGTTGTGAGTAGATTTGTTCAACTTTCATGTGGGTCATCTAGTCTACCCAAGCCTATCTTTTATGAGTAGAGCATGGGCAAATTTTTGGGTAAAGCACTTAATTGGGCAAGATTTGCAAAATAATTACCTTCTTAGCTTAAAAAACGCGTATAACCAGCCTAGAATTTTTTAACCTACTGTTAACCTTTATACGCCCTATATCAATACACCACAATTACAATAGATCATGTTTTGCAGAAAAGTTATTCTCTTCTCAATTCTCTCCCGTAATCGATTCAAAGATCCAGTCAAGGTTTTATTTTACTTTTCGATTTAATCTTTGTGCTTCATTCTCAATTTCAGATTTGATTTCTGATTCAAATCTGTTCTTCATTCGCAATTTCTTTGCTCCACTACGGAATCGAATTTCAGAATTCAAATTTCATCTATGTTCTTCGTTCTCAATTTCATCTGTGTTCTTTGTTCTCAATTTTAGATTTGATTTCTAATCCAAATCTGTTCTTCTTTTGTGATTTCTTTGCTCTACTACAATAGAGATTTTGAATCAAATTTTTGAATTCAAAGATAAACACCACTCCTGTTTTGCTTAATGTAGACGGGTCATGGACTGATGATCATAGATTTATCTGATTTGCATATTCTTATGCACTTGTTATACATCTACTACATACCTACTACGTACATGTTATATATTTGTTATATACCTACTACAAGTATAATAAGAGTGTTTGATGAGCATATAACAGACTTGTAACAACATTGTATCCGATAAGAATGTTGTTGAAGTGTTCCTTTATATTTGTTACACATCTAGTACATACATATTACATATCTGCTACATATCTATTACACATATAGTATAGATCTACTACATACATGTTACATATTTGTTATACAATTGCTACAAGTCTAATAAATGTATAATACAAAATGTCTGATGAATATATAATAGACATCTAACAGTATTGTACTAGATAGAATTATTAATGAAGTGTTTGGCAAAATCTTTATGTCTTTTATCTCTTACAGGTCTACTACATACTTATTACATGACTTCTTTGTTTGAAGTAAAGGTAAAAATGATACGTGCACATTAATATGAACACTATGTAACCAATTAGAATGTTTGAAATCCTAAAAATGCATATCCAATCCATTTTGATTTGTACAGAGGAGTTTCATATGTTATTTGAATTACCTGTTATAAGTCTTTTATATTTTTGTTATAAGTCTGTTACGAACCTAATACAAATCTAGAATTCGGCAAGAATGTAGGAAAGTTATTGAGAGCGTATGAAAGATATGGAGTGCATATGAAAGTTATTCAGAAAACATATTAGGGGATTTAGGTAATTGGGCTAAACTTATGCCAAAATTATTTTGCTCAAATGGGCAAAATCCAAAAATTTCAAGGGGCTTTTACAAAAATCGCCCCTCTTCAAAAATAATTGGACCGCGTGATAAACCTTTTAAAAAAACATTCATCTACATAAATTAATTAAAAACAGCTCAAATTAATTACAAAGTTACGACATATGCACAAAACATGCATACTGAATGTTTGTTTTAAAATTTTTTTATTTGTTTTGCATTTATCTCTCAAACCGTTAATTTTTTTTGACATGTTGCTTTGAAGTTTTTGTTCTTCTATTTTTTTATTTTCGAAACGGCATCTACTATGATATTTTTTTTCTAAAATTTTTTTGACCTGTCACATATCCAATAGATTTTCAATAGAAATTAGTAAAATGTAGAAGAACTTTAATTCAAAACACTAGATAGATTTTTAATAGATCAAAACTTTAAAATATACTTGTACAGATGTTTAATATCAACTTCAAATCAAAATTTTCCAATAGAAGTCCAGTAGCTATCTGGTAGGCATCCAATAGATATGTGGCAGACATCCAATAGATGCCCAATCGCCTATGGCTTGAATTGCTAAATTCCAAAATAAACATACACTGATATTTATGATCTTATGCAATTTGTTTGCTTCAAATTATCAAGAATTAGTGCATAATCTTCATCAACAAAAGATTCATAGCTAAACTTGGAAAGCCTAATGAAGAACGACAATCAAAACTTCTCAATCTCAGCAACAAATAGAGCAATGCCCCACACCTGAAACCCAGAGCAACACTAGATCTAGTTAAAGAAACAGCAGTGCAAAACTAACATAACGATTCCATAAAAATATTGTCGAAACTAAGATCTACCACTTGTCTATTGGATATCTACCACGCGACTATTGGATATCTACCACTTATCTATTGGTTGAAAAATTTCGATAAATCACAGTGGATGTCTTTTTAAAGATAAAAATAAGAAGAATAAAAAAGTCTAAAGAGATATGTCGAAAAAATAAACGGTTTGAGAGAGATAAATGACAAATAAGAAAGAAAATTTAAAAAAAAATGGGAGAAACCGATAGATGACATAATTATAAATAGAATTGAAAGAAATATGGATCCAAAATTAATTTAACTTGATGACATATTTATAAATACTTTACAAACTATACTAATATTGATGAATTGTCTTTTTTCAATATAGATCATGTCTTGGCCAAGCCGGTTAATGTCCAAAAACATAATGTGTTGGACTCGAATTTCATTTAGAATATGAGTCCGGTCTTGTCCGCCATGCTATGTATAATAATATAATATATTTATGTAAAATTAATTAGTTATTAATATAATTTAATATTAAATTAAGGTTACATGTTGAAATTTTGTTTGTCTTTATTTAAAATATTTTAGATAGAAAACATAAATGTTATATACATTAACAATCTACTACCAAGTTATTTTAATGAGATTTTTTATCCCTAATTTATTTTTTCAATGTAAAGGTCACTTTGCGCACTATCACTATTAGATTAGTGGTGTGAAAATTGATCCAATGATGCTAGTGACCAAAGTAACTTGTACTTTGAAATAAACAAAGAATAGAATGCTCAAGTATCTAACTTTTATCTCAATCAAATTTTTACTTTAGATTAATCAAAATTACTGCAAGTACAAGGCAATAAAAAAATACGTTTTGTTTATAGGATCGCAAGCCCCGAATCATTCTCTTGAAGCTCATCCTCTTCATAAAAATGATCCGCTAGCCCTAAAATGACCTTGCCCAATAGAAAAATCTCAATTCGTTGAGCCTTTCAATACAATCAAATAAAAAATCAACCCACGTCCGACTGTTGCTGGAAAGCTCTTGGATGCTAAACAAACCTCCCCATAAGATAATTTTAATATGACCGATTTAGTTCCCTCACTATCATTACATCGACGTGGATTGCCTCGCGAAATAGCAATAGAACTTTTCACCACACTTAAAAATATAATATCAGAACCCAAGTCAAAATTACTTAAAAGAGTGAGTTGATGGAGATATTTTGTGGTGATTTAGTTGGGAGTATCATTGAACAATAAACTCGCACACTTTGATGGTGGTATCAACCTTTTTAGGTCCACGTGGAGCAACTAGTAACAGTTCAAGCATTATATTGTTCGAAAATGGATATTTTTTATAGAAAATTTAGTAATTCAATGATTTTAAAAAATTGAATTTAGGATAGAAAATATAAAATATTGGATTTGGATTTTTCTGAATCATTTCGCAATACCCTCACTACAAGGCCTTTTGGACTGGGTTCCACGTCCACAATCTAATCAATCAGTGCCTCAATAGATGCTGATTGATAGGATATGATACCACACTATAAAGTAACAAGGACACATCTAAAAAAAAGTCAAATAATCAGTGTTTAAGAGTTAAAGCGGTGCACTTTTTAAATATTAAATAAGCTACAGAATCTCGTTAAAAGTTCAGGGAACAAAAAGTTTTAAGGGACAAAGTTTAAGTTCCTGAAAATGCATTAATCCATTATAATATAGCAGCCCTTTATTTATACACTAACTCTACACCCCATGTCAAGTTCTCAACGTAGGCAAACAAGTAAACAGAAAAGTCTTCCATTCACACCATAGATGATAGATGGCTCTCATAAAGCAGCAAGCTAGGATCCAAATAAAAACACAAATCCTAAAGCCTGCAGCCATTCTATGTTAACACACATCAAGGGTGCCTCAAACTCTACTAGTCTCATTTGTTCCGGCTTTATATTTTACTATCAACTGTACAAGGGAAATGTCATCTCCCAGATGTTATCAGGGTTTTCTCCTCAGACTTCAATGGAATTGGAAGTGGACTTGGAGTTGGATTCAATTGCGGTACTCTTTCTTCCTCGTATGGAGGAGACATTGGTGGAATTGTAAAGTTTAGATCTTTATTAGCAGCCAATGCAAGTAACTCTTTTTCCTCTAGCCCCTTTGTTGGCCCTAGGCTGCATCTCTCTGGGGTGTGCTTTGCCAATGCATCCTTGAATTTCTTGATCTGCCAATGCAAATCAGTGCCCGGTTAATAAAATAGCCCACAATCATAGTTGTCAAGAGGTACGCTAGGAGCCAAAAATTTACAAAAAATATTTGCTTAATAAGTGGAGTTAAACTTAAATGTAATAACAGTACCAGAAAAAGGAACTAAAAGAATTGTTAAATAATGTCCATGTATATGTAAAATTTACATAATGCCTTAGGGATATCTAGTCATGAATTAATTTAGCCATAATAGGAATTGAATTAGGAATATCTAGCCTCGAATTATTATTGGAACTCTAGAAAATAGATGAACAACACATTTTAAAGTGACTTAATACCCTTGAAAAAAGTGTCCCCGAGGCATGCCCGGGGCGCACTGAGACGCAAGCACACAAAAAGGTGCGCCCAGGAGCACGCCGAGGTACGCTACCTTGCCTAAGTTGTGGCGAGGCGCAAGACCTTGTGCCTTGCGTGAGGCACACCCAAGGCATGCCTTTAACAACACAGCGCACAATATCAAACCAATTTGATTGCATGTGTATTTGTTTGCCAATACGTTACAATAAGGGTGGCGATTTTGGCGAATGTCTTAGCCTAGTGGTTAAAGCTATGACCATAGTTGTTACAGACGCGCCTTGGGCGCAAGGGCCAGCGCCTTGTGGAGGGTCAGGCGAGGCGAGGTTCATCAGGAGCGCGCCTTGCGCGCCTCAATGCAAAAATGAAGGTTTGTTTGTGGTAGCAACTAATATTTATTGCACTTTTTTCTATATGCGGACGCGCGCCTCGGTGCGCCTGACCCTCTCGCGCTTCAGTGCGCCTTGCGCCCTTAAAAACTATGGCTGTGACCTCTAGAGGTTTAAGGTTTGAGTTTGAGTCACAATAGGGGTGGGATGGGTTTTTCTTCACATATAATGTAAGCGCATTTGCGCAAATTTTTTTTAAAAACAAGTTACAATGACGTCCATGACTTACAGTCTTTGTCAGGTCAATAAGGTCCAAGGCTTCATTAAATTCCAATGAGGTCTAATAATCAAATCCAATCAGTTTCAAAAAATTCTAATCAAGTTTAATATGAGATATAGAATTGTAAAGAAACAACTTCAATTCCAAATTCCCACAATGAAAGCAATCAAATTTAAGCAACAAATCAAGGAATTTCAGTGACCATTAGACATGCAATAGAGGTAGGCGAAAACTAACCGTGGCATTAGTACAGCTAAAGCTGCAAAGCCGGCCTTGAGCCCCTCTATAAAACCTGAAAAATGGCAGCACATGGACATTCAAGCTATAACACATGGATTTATCTTCCTCATAATTCACTTGTAGAAATTGCACATCCGGATTCATCTCTGCCATTTGACATATCTGCCATTACACAACAATCCATTAATATTTCAATCTCAAAAACTGAGGCTAAAAAACCTTTTTGGGTCATGTTCTATAACAGAAATGCCATTTTGGTGTCTCACCTATATTTGGTGCCTGGTATATTCATTTTTTTGCCTACTTGGTACCCAAGTTATTCAATATTTACCTATTTGGTGCACGGCCTATTTACTTTTAGTACATTGAGCGTCCATTTTACAACATAAAAAAGGTGGAATACATATATCGTTATTTGGAGCATGTATATGTTTAGCCCGACCATGCATAGAATTGTCGACCCTCAGTGATCCCTTAAGTTGTCGTACTGAAGTTTAATACGTCAAAATGGGCACAAAATTGATACGACAGGCACCAAATAGGCAATTACAATAGGTCACATACCAAAAGAGCATTTTAGCTATAGAATAGGACACAAAAAGGTAATCAAGTCCAAAAAGCGATTTAAAATAACTCAATTTTCATAATCACAGAAAAGATTAAATACCTTTGGATGGAGAGCTTTGCAGCCACCACAAGCAGGAGAGAAGAAATCAACAATTACAAGTTTGTCCCCAGCATTTAGAAGGGAGTCTACAAGATCCTGTGCAGATGTTACTTCCCTCATGTTGGGTTGCAACCCCTTCTCCCACCAATTTGGAGCATTCCTGAGTTTCAAGTTCAGCCCACTCTGTTCATTCCAGAAAAGGAAATTTGAAGACAATCACATTTAGGGCCTGTTTGGTATTTGTTGTGCCAGCTGCTCTCGTGAAAACATCCACTTACAAACTTCCATAAAACAATAAATTTTAGCATGATTTTGACTCCTAATACTAATTAGTTAGGTTTGCTATTGATCTCCCTATTATATAATAGGTAAAGCTCGAAAATGGAGCTTTTCGGACAAATCCAGACTGCTGCTTAGAATCCCCTAATAACTCAAAATTAAGGAAATAATATGACTATGAAATTCCAAAATCAGAAAACCCTTATTCGTTTTCTGATGAACAAAAAGCCAACGGATACCTTTTTAATTATAGACATCTATGAATTACAAGAAAAAACCCCTAATTATAAACTCCTGAAACTGATTAACAAAGCTTGTAACCACCCACAATTGAAAGCAAAAACAAATCAAATTACGAAATCCCTAACAGATGATCTCGGAAATTAAAATTCAAAACCAGATCTTGACGAACCTGAGCCGTAATCGGGAGTCGAGAACAATTGGTTTTTCTGTGAAACCCTTGATTTTCTTTTATAAGAACCCTCTTGCCGGAGAAATCAGAGTTCAACGACGTTGCCGATTGTAATCTCAAAGCCTGAAAACTGACTTTCCAATGAAGACCTCTACAACTTCTTCTAAGCTGATTTGGGTGAAAAGATGAAGAAGAAGAAATCAAATTCGTCTTAACAACCGCCATAATAACAAAATCCCGAAGAAGATGAAGAAACAAATCTGGTTGAATAATGGAAAAGAGATTAAAAAAACCCCCAAATTGAAAAAATCTGAAAGATGGGAGTGTAAAGATAAAGATTCTGATTTCCTTTTGCTTTTATTTGCTTTGGATTAAGAACAAACAAGTCTCTTTCCCTTTCACCATCCCGACCGCTTAAAAATAATAAAAAAAAAGTCATTCAAAGTTCCGAAAATGATATGGAACATTCATAACGTGTTATCATTGCAGGCATATTATTTCTAGCACGTATAACAAGCGTCATTCATTCCTAACAAAAACCCAATTTTTATTTTTTTTATTTTAAGAAAACAAAATCAAACTTTTTAAAATTTTGAATCATGACGGTTAATCATAAAGTTATGCTCGGGTTGTTCAATTCTCAGCCGTCTGATTTCTTAATCTAACGTTTGAAGTAGTGGATAAGGTTTGTTATGATTTTATCCAGATAAATAACTAATATTAGGAATAGATTTTCTAGTTGGCCAGTTGAGGTGACATGTGTACGACACGTGTCGTCTTTTTCTCTCATTAATTGTAAGATTTTTTGATGTATATTCAAAAATTTTTGTTGGCTTAAATTTTGAATTTTGTAAAATTACTCAAAATTAATAATATTTGTGAAAAAATAGAAATTGTGGAGAAATATGGTTCCACCTGCTTCTAAACTATACACTAATAATTCAGATTTTTAATTTTGTATATTTTTACAAAAAAATATTATTTATTTTGTGGTGTCTTTACCCTGAAAAACTGAAAAATAATATCTGGTTGTATTTTAGTAATATAATTTTTTATATTTAAAAAATTGAAAGTAGAATTTTTTAAGTTTTTACCTCATATGAACTTACAATTATAATAAAAGAAAACATTATCCCATTCCACTTGAGTGTGGATTCGAACATACGATCTCTAGGATCACAGCTTTAAGGCTCAGCTACTAGACTAAACCTTTAAAAAAAAATAGAAAGTAGTTGTAATGTAATTAATTGTAAACATACAATTTTTAAAAAAAATAAATTTGTGGAAATTAAATTTTAAGAACGTAAAGAAAAACTATTCTTTTTTGTAGAAAAATGCTTCCTAATCAAAATTAGTGTTTGAAGAAACATAGAATAAGGAAACCATAAATGCAAAAGATATTTGTATCTTATTTCCTTGTTCTTTATATTGCAATAAAATATCATCATGTTAGACTGTTGGAGTTTAAAGTTGCAAAGTGGTATGTTGCTGCCCCAACACTGTTATTGTGAATGAGCAGCAGCTAATAATTACCTTCAAACAAAGTATAACAGATTAAATTAAGGTTGTCAGCATTCTTGGCGGGAACAACCACATTTCTTTTCTTTCCCTTGTATAAATACCGAACTGAGATTGTAAAGTTTCCTTGAGTTGAATAGAATCAAACTCCCTGATTTCATCTGTAAATCAGTTTTATTCTCTGTTATTATTAGAGTTTCTACATAGACACGATTCTACTAATGTAATCATGTATCCCACGTCATTTCCAATCTACATCTAATTTTTCACTTCAAATTCTACCTTCCTCTATGTATCTCGGCGGTGTCCAGGGATGAATGTTGTATTAGCTAATGCATTGTTTCCGCTTGCTACTAAGTTCTATTCTTGCTCATGCTTTTATTAGTAACTTTACTTGTAGGAATTGACATATTTGTTGTAGAACTAATAAAATGGGTTCCTTTGGTCAATCCTCGTGGTTGCGGTTCCTAGTAATTAGCCCTTGTGTATGTAACATGGTGGTGGGCGGGGAATTCCGCATCCGATGCCAGAATGGTAGGGTTAGGGGAGTACCAAAAACGAATATGAGGGGGCTGAAAGTTATGGAAAAAAAATTAAGGGAAAATTAAGAGGAGGAGATACAATTAAAAAAAAGTAAAAAAAATTATTGTTGAGACGAGGTTAGATCTTTGTTTACTCTTGTTATTAAGATTCCTCTGACCAACTCCACCACATAAAATTTTTACTTACATTTTACCTCTGAAGTAATGGCAGTTGCTGTGGGTCCACCCCTCATGGAATAATTGTTCGAGCTAGAGCATCTCTAGTAGTTAGTTTATTTCAATAACAGTCTTGACACATAAGCAAAAACAGACAATCAACTAGAAAATGAGTGTACACTAGCTCTTGTATTTCTCCTTCCTATATCTTTTGGTAATATTTACAAGTAGCTTCATTGAGATAATCTTGTTCGGGGCTTAGTAACAGTTAAGGCTCCTCACCCCTCCCAACAAGTGTATTTAGTGGGATTTGAACCTTGTTCTCCTCCAACTTGCACAACCTGCTTAGTCAACCGAGCTACACCTTATTGGTATTTCTCTTTCCTATATGATGTGGCACACTAAATGTTGAACATTGTCTATTTGATCTTCTACATGTAGATAATCAAATAGAAAACTAATTCATCAACTTCATTAATATTTTAATGCTTAATTTAGAATTCAAATATTGGTTAGTTGTCAAATAAATATTTTAGTAAATAATTAATTCTTTTTTAATGCAATCTACTATAAAATAAACAATATATTGTAGCTAGTTTCTTGAAATATATTGTCTATTTTTAAAATTATTATCATATCATTGTGGTTGTCTATTTCACATGCCACATAATCTTAGAATCCACTGTTTACTAAAGATGCTCTTATGTGGTTGTGAACATGTGGTATGAGGTAGTTGTGGTATTAGAAATAAGGGGATTTATCGTGATTGGACATATTTTTGAAACTATTTACATTAATACCATGAAAGGTTAATTATTTTTATTTTTGCTATTTATAAAATTAAGTTAACAGTAATACGTGTATATATCGGTTTTGGAATTAAAGATTTCTTCTCCTTCAAGTCTTCTCTCTAACGGACGATCGTTCTCTTCTTATTCTTTGGTCAATATGATTAAGTGTGAGTATCTTCTTCTTCTTGATTTCTACCGTCGATTAATCCTTATTTTGGCTCTTTTGTGGCTCTATTTTTGTTTATGTTCGTTGAATCCTAAATTGAAGCTATTTTCTGATTTCGTTATCTCCCTCTTTTAATTTTGAGATTTATTATTCATTCGGTTTTCTCTAATGGAAAATTTACTGTCAACTAATATTCCAACTTGAAGGGAGATCCTTCATAGCTCATATTTATTCAACTTGATCCTGTAAGTCTCCATGCTTTTTTTCTTTACATAGTTGTTAAACCAAGCATGAGTTTGACTGACTCAGTAGTGCTTAAGTTTTGATCATAACAATTAAGTTTAGTTTGAGTTAATTAAATCAATAATGATGTTAAATAAAATAATCTATGGTTGTACGAGAATTAGTAAATTCAGGGGTAGAATTTCAAGTCTCCGCTGACCTAGTTATTTAGTTTAACTCTAAGTGTTCTGGGTTGAGTATCTACTTTAGTCGCTGACTAAGTTATATTCACTCAACACTTGATATTTAGATTTTGTTTCAGCTGTGTGCTTTAAGATATATTATTTCGCTGAGTTACTTTATGTCTGTCAAAGCTACTGACTTTACCTTTTAAGGTAAAAAGGGATCTTTACTTTTGGTGTTGCTTTTTGCAGGACATTAATGAGACAAAGATAAAAAGAATTAATGCCCTGACAAGACCCAGTTTAATGAAGAAAATGACAAAGTCTTCCATATTCAAGCTGCAAAAAGTCATTTGCCATTACGGGTAATTCTACAGATCAACAACTTAGTATTGTGCGATCTGCAACATGTCAGAATACCAGAGGGAATAGGAAGAAGACAGGTGGCAAGTCAGCGCGAGTTCTCTCTAATGGAAGATTGGCATCAAATGACAAAGGATTCAAATTGAAGCTCGATTCTCAATCTAACGGATTGATTTTCTATCTCACAACGGTGAAATTCTATCTTTTAATGGATCTATTTAAAGAAGCAATGGGTGGATAGATGAGCTGTCAGTTTCAGATGATGCCAAAGTAAGTTCAACGACTACTTTCTCAATCCATCTATAAAAGGAGCAAGAAGGCAAGTGTTAGAACTTAGTCATTACACCTGAATTTCTCAGAAGCTAAATCTCTGTCAAATTACAAGCTTTAAAGAAGTTCAAGCAAGAAAATCACTACTCAGCGAGAATCTGCTTTAGAATAAAAGAGAATAGAATAGATCATATAATTGCAATATATGATTATTGTAACTGGATCAACGTTGGTATAAGTTGAATCCAACTCTTGTTTGGACTCTTATTGAGGTGCTGATAGAAGAGGGTATTCTACTCAACGGGTGAGCGATTGCAGTTTGGAGGGTACTTACTATAATTGGGGAATTTGTGAAAGGCTTCTCCGCCTAGGGTAAAGGAGTTGAGATTAGTGAATTAAAGCCGAGACACTTTCTCGGGATTGGATGTAAGCACAGGTTGCTGAACCAGTATAAAAATCTCTGTGTCCTTTACTTTGAAGCATTTTCTAGAATATCACTCAGCCAGCTGACCTCACTTAGCGGAGCTGTTAATTATCGCGAAAAAGTTTTATAAGTTCTTGAGTGAGTCATTCACCCCCCTCTTACTCATTTAGTGTATGTATACGGATCAACAAGTGGTATCAAATTGGTTCTCATTTCAAAGATTTAACAATCTTGAGACAAAGACCATGGTGTACAAAGGAGGAGAATCCAGTGGAAGAGCCCAACCCTATATTCTTCCTGAAGGCATGTCAGTCACCAGGAATCCAATGTTTAATGGAGAGCATTATACTTATTGGAAGAACAGGATGAAGAATTTCATCCAGTCTTAGAGTATGCACACTTGGACAACTATAGTTGAAGGGCCATATGTTCCTACGATCGTAAAGGATAGAGTGAAAGTTGAAAAGTACTCTGATGAGTGGGACAGTTAGGACTTAATCAGACTGAAAGAAAATGCAGCTGCTATCAACTATCTTTATTGTGCTCTTGATGCAACTGAGTTTAATCACGTTTCAGGATGCGAGACTGCCAAAGAGATATGGAAGAAGTTAGAAGTGACTTATGAAGGTACTAACAATGTGAAAGAGTCCAAGATCAATATCCTTATGAGGGATTATGAATGGTTCCACATGAAACCCAAAGTGGATATTTCCAACATGAACACCAAGTTCATGAATATAGTCAATGAGCTAAAAAGACTTGGCAAGCCCTTCACAGAAGAAGATACTGTCAAGAAGATCCTTAGAAGCTTGACTTAAGAATGGGAAGCCAAGAAGAGTACTATTGAAGATGCTCATGATTTAAAGACTTATAAGTTTGATGAGCTGATAGGAACCTTATTGACTCATGAGATGTCCTTAAAGCAATATAAAGATAAGTGCAAGAAGCACAGGAACAAGGAAAGAGAGAGCTCAAGCAGAGCTATTGTTCTGAGAGCTTATGATGAAGAAGACTCCTCTGAGGAAGGATATCCAGAGGATAGAAAAGAAGAAATAGCACTGATGACCAAGAATTTGAAAAGGTACTTGGGAAAAGATAAGAACTTCTAAAAGTTCAGGAAGACAGGCAAGTATAAGAAGGGAAAAGATGATAAACCATAAAAGGAGTTCAACAAAGAGCATAACAAAGATATCAAATGCTTAAAATGTGGTGAGAAAGGGGATATTCAGTCTAGCTGTCCTAAGGCTAAGAAGGATAAGTTCAAGAAAAGGAAGAGTAAGAAAGCCCTCGCTACTGGAGTGACTCTGAATAAGAGTCATCATCCTCAGATGAAGAGGCACAAGATTCCCACAATGTGTGTCTCATGGCTAAGGATGATCTACCCAACTCAGAGTCAGCTGACCAACCATATACTTCCGCTACCAATCAATCAAATGACCGGAGCAGAGACAAAGGAAACCATATTGAGGTAATTTTTGAACCCCCTTTATCTTTAGATGAGCTTGCCACAGTACTTAATGATATTATTAATATGACTAAGAGGACAACCAAATACATCAAAGTGCTTCAGAGGAGATGTGATGATCTAGAAGATGTCAATTTTTCTACCTCACTTGACATCCTATACCTGATGGAAAAAGCTGAGTACCAAAATGGATATAACAGCAAACTCACTAAAAAATTGGATGAGCTAGCTGCTGAATTAACAGCTTTAAAAAAGGTATGGGTCCCTCCTCAACCTAGCAGGAATACTCAGAGTAATCGCACTCACCACTCTAAGAAGGTTTCTCAAAAGAGTAAAGTGAGCAGGCCTAATCCTAAGGCCGTTTATAATTTTTGTGGAAAGTTAGGACATACTACAGTCATATGTAGACACAAAAATGGTTACTGTTAGCATGGTCCGCTAGGCCCGATGAGGATTTATACCTATTTTAATCAGCGATTAGACAAGGGAGCCAAGAAGGATCGAATTGTCATAAAAAATCCAAAAAATCCCAAAAATTCCCATTTGTTATAATATTCCATGTTGCATCCTTGAAATGCTTGAAATCCATTTCCGAATAATCAAAACAATCTGTGGAACCAAGCACGAGTTAGGACTGACTCAGTGGATGACTCAGTTGTGCTTAAGTTTTGATTATAACAATTAAGATAAGAATGGGATAATTAAATCAATAATGATGTTAAAATAAAATAGACTATGGTTGTAAAGGAGTTAGAAATTCAAGGGTAGAATTTCAAGTCTCCGTTGACCTAGCTATTTAGTTTAACTCTGAGTGGTTTCTGGGCTGAGTAGTCATTTAAGTCGCTGACTCAATATTATTCACTCAAAACACTTAGTATTCAGATTTAGTATCAGCTGTGTTTTACAATGATATATTTGGCTGATTTATCTTAGGTCTGTTAATCTTTTAAGGTAATATGGCATCTTTGCTTTTAGTGTTGCTTTTTGTAGGAACATTAATGAGACAAAGACAAAAAGAATTAATGCCTTGACAAGACCCAGTTTTATGAAGAAAATGACAAAGTCTTCCAATGCGAAGCCGCAATAAGTCAATTGCTATTTTGAGAAATTCTGGAGATCTACAAACTTTGTATCGCGCACTCTGTAACATGTCAGAAAACTAGAGGGAATGGGATGAAGACACGTAGTAAGTCAGCGCGAGTTCTCTTTAACGGAAGACTGGCATCAAACGACAAAGGATTCAAATTAAAGCTTGGATTTCAATCTAACGGATTGAAATGTATTTCACAACAGTGCAACTCTATCTCTTAACACTATAAGAAAATTAGTGATCTGCAACAAAAATTGCAACGGAAATTCCGTTGCAGAAGCTATTTTGCAACGGAATTGCAACGGGACTGGTTCCGTTACAATATACCTTCTTGCAGATTAGATAGCAAGGGTTTGCCTTCCGTTGCAGATCTGCAACAAAAATAATCTCTGTTGCAGAATTCGTTGCAGAATTACAAGTAAAATTCACTTGCAATTTAGCTTCTTGCAGATTTGCAAGTGCATTATCCCTTGCAATTTTCTCTTGCAGATTTGCAAGTGTATCCTTCCGTTGCAGTTTTCTCTTGCAGATTTGCAAGTGCAAATCCCTTGAAAATCAATTTTCATATATTAATAACTATTATTTGGATTGAAGAGAGCTATATTATAAATAATATTATACCTTTAATAATAATAATAATAATAATAATAATAATAATAACAATAATGGTACAATATAAGTAATTTCGGTTACATAATAATTAATTTCTATCTAATCGAAAATTCATCATGGTATAAAATACATGTAGGTTCAACTACCTACCTCGTGTAAGGAAATAACTAAAATTTTTTTTAACACAATGATACAGCTAAAGAAACGAAATAAATGGAAAAGTTTTTGACCTAATGACATAACTAAAGAACATAATAGAGCATACAAAGCAATGTATAGGATTCAATCATAACCCACTATAAAAGAATTATTACTATTATGCGATCTTTAATCTAAAGAAAAAAATAGGGAATCTATATATAGAGACTATTAGACACAAGAATTTAGGAAAGCTAGTTGACATCCTATTTCCCAAAATCTTTAAGGGGTTCATACCTATAACCATTGTTCAAAGTAAGAGTTTTTGGATTTTAACACACTTACAATTGGCTCAAAATAAGTTTAACTCCACTTAACACTAAGATTCCTTCTTGATGCGGGTAATTTGCATAAATACTGATTGAAAGAATGATTTCAATCAAATAACAACTATTAGTAAGAACTAAAAAAGTTGTAATAAGGCATAGAATAGTCAAATATGAACACATGGCCATTATTCAAGTGATCTTCAGGTGCCACCAAGCTATTATAAATAATTTTGAAACAAGTGCTTCTACTGATCATAGAAAACAAATATACAGCTAAAGAACAAGTACAATATATTATGATAATTAAGATATCAACAAATGAACTCATGCACATTCAAGAAGCATACGAGTATATATAACAAATATCAAACTAATAAATACCAGTGCTTTGCAGTACCAATCTTCCATCAATTATGCAGTAAAGCCACATTGATCAAGCCCTTACAAAAACTTGAAGAATGGATACATAAACTGTAATAAAAATCCGTCATTCAGATACTTATTATAGAATCAAGGCCATGTTCTCTTGGACTATAATTCAGTTTAGTTTAGTTTCGTTCAGTTCAGTTTAATTCAGACTGCTTCAGTTCAATTCAGTCCACTTCAATTCAGTTCAGTTCAACTATGCGTAGTTATAAATTTACACTGAAATAAGTTTAGTTCAGTTCAGCTCACTTCAGTTCAATTCAGCCAACTTCAGTTCAGTTCATAAAATTATAGTCCAAAAGAACAGGGCATAGGATGGTTAATAAAATTAATAAACAATTTTTGTGCTAAAGCTGAAGTAAATCCTAAATTGCATTATTATTTCAAATGAATTTTTTTCTATGATAAAATTCAAGATTATTAAAGAAGGCCCTAAATAAAAAGATAAGTAAACTTTGAGCTACAAGCACCACATGAACATGGAATATGTTTCTTTTGTAACATAAGAAACTTACTTTCTCACCGTCAGAAACTTTTCTTAAAATTGTGATACATTTTCTGTTGGGAAGCTCACTTTTCCAACCTTAACTTGCATTGGTGCATTTAGGTACTCCTGGAATCAAAATAGAAACCAACATATAATTTCATGCATTCTTCATGAGAAAATGAGAGTGCCAATAAATAACAGTGTATATTGCATCTAAAAAACTCCAAAACAAAAGCTCAGGAAAACATGATCAAAATTATTAACCAATTTTCAAAACTGAGCCCAATTAGGTAGACCTCAAAATGGAATTTTAATTTTATTTGTTTAACGTTATTGCACTTTACACCACTAGAAAAAAATACAAGGCATCAAAGCTGAAAGCTCCCTAAAAAAAACCTCACAATCATTAAATATGGTTTAAATACACGAGCAAATTTCAAGCACGATTCAAACTAGAGGTTGAGATAACCTGAAGTAAAATTGGTTAACAGAGTATATGTAATTGATCTAAATGACATGACTATTATGATCGGTGACAATACAGAAGAATATCTCTTATATCAAGATTCACTTTTGGTTTCAGGTATAATATTGTATCAGGGAGCTAACCTGGGCTAGTACCTCAATCTGCACAAGCATAGTTGCGCTGAAAATAGAGTTTGATGCTTTTGGGGAAGATTATGCAGAACCTGAAGAAAAAATTCAACATAAATAGTGTTTTCGTAGCCTTCTATACATAGATTACCTAATAAGTCGAAACCTACAAATGAAATATCCATTAAAACCAAAAAGGCACATTGACAAAATATGAAGAGTAGAAAATAGTTATGTTCTTTTCTTTTCTAAACTATTACGAGGGAGAAGTAAAAGTGGAAAAAACCATCATTATCAACCTGTTGTCTACATATAACAAACATTAAAAAACTTACAACAACAGTAAGATACATTTTTGAGTTAATCAACCAATAGAAATACACATGAAAACTCAAAATTTAAGTTTCAGATTGAAATTTTGGCTTCAAATACCTCTAAAATCTGCGGTTCAATTCCCACATCAAGCATTCTGTCAGCCTCATCCAGTACCAAATGAAATTTTAGAAAGATTAAGTGTTCCCCTATTGTAAGGGGGTTGGTTGAACAACTTTCCAGCAGTCGCAATATATTCCTAGTGACTTTGGGATTCATTGATAATGGTTAATTGCAACAAATTACATCTCAAATGAATCATAAGCATATTAAAAAAACTGCTCCTAGAATACATCGGTCATTTTGTTAGAAAGCACATCTAAATAAAATTTGGATGAATTCTTAGTGAAGTGAAGTAAAATATGACAAATCACATCAAGTACAATAACAGATTGTAAAACCAAAGTAAAATAGCTTGATAGTGTTGTTGTGTAAAACATTCACAAGTGCAAATTCAGAAAGGTTATATTGAAACAAAAAAATATAAATGTGAGGGTGTTTTCATAATATAAATATGTCAAGTAACATCGCTACAAATCACAAATCTAATTAATCCAAAAATACATTGAAGCCATGGAACAACAAAAATCCATCATGAAGTTTATCATAATCATAAAGTTAATCTTGCATAAACCTATGAGCCAATTGACTATTCTAGCATAATTTGAATCCCTTACAAACGACAACAACAACAGTACCCAAATGCCTAACAAGGCTCCGCACAAGTTGGGTAAGGGGGTCGGGTGTACACAACCTTACCATTGTAATTACAGAGAGGTTGATTCAAATGCCCCTGAAAAATCTGCATATGACAATATAAAAGAGGGAGAAGCTCAATTAACAAACCTCTATACCAATTTTAAAAAGGAAGGATGGATCATCAACGAGAAAAGCAAAATTTGGTGTTAAAGTAAGCTACGAAAGAAGAAAAAAAACTCAGGCAAAGGGAAGCTATGAAAGAATGCTTTCAATTAAACGACCCAGGCAAAAAGAAGCTACAAAAGAAGCTAAACAAATAGACCCAAGTCTCAAACCATATAAAAAATTAAAAAAGAAATGCATCAGGCCACCTCCACTCACTACAAGCGTAGAATCACATCTAAGACGGTAAAGAATTGTTTAATTGAAATAGAGGAAGAGAAGAAAAGAAAATTTTAAAATTCCTTCAGCCGTATAAATACCGTCCAAGAGCTCATCTTCTTCCCAACTTTAACCTACATTTCATGAAAAGTCCAAACTTGTGTCCATGTACTCCACACCCTAATTAACATCCACTAAAAATTCAAAGCCCTAAAATAATTCGAACTAATTACAATTCCAAACCCTCAGAATATCTAATATGAAAAAATAGAATCACCTGATATAAAAAGAGAGAAGAACAATTAGGATCCATGGTAGTCGCGATGAAGGAAGACGGTGGCGAGAGAAGCCAACGGTGATGGCGGCGGTAGCCTGGGAGTGTCAAAGTGAGTTTGGGGAAGTGAGAAAGAAAATGAGAAGAAATCGTGAGGGATGAAGTTTATTAAGGGTTTAAATTTTAATTGTTTATTTCTTTGAAAAAAATTTTTCTCCTTTGTAAAGGAAAGAGGTTTTTTTATTTTCTTTATACAATATTTTTTAATTATTATAAATTGCAACAAAATGCTTTAACACTTGCAGATTCCGTAGCAAAATTTCCCGCATAATATTCCCGCCCACTTCACTACGACGGAATCACAATACACTCGCAATATCCGTTGCAACTAGAATTAGTATTTTAATTACAGTAATTTTGCAATGAAATATTTTTTCCCTTGCAGAATTCATTGCAATTTGAAAATTTGCGAGGGAAAATATTCCGTTGAAGAATGCGATTTTTCTTGTAGTGTAATGGATTGATTTGAAGAAGCAATAGGTGAATTGCTGAGCTGTCAATTTCAGAAGATGCCAAGACAAGTTCAACGACTACTTTCTCTATCCAACTATAAAAGGATCAATAAGGCAAGCTTTAGAACTTGGTGATTACACTCGAATTTCCTAGAAGCAAAAATTCTGCCAAAATTACAAGCTTTAAGGAATTCTAGCAAGAAAAGCATAACTCAACAAGAATCTGCTTAGAACAAGAGAGAATAGTATAGATCAATCTATTGTAATATTAGATCATCTATAACTGGATCAACATATCTATAAGTTGAGTCCAGCTCTTGTTTAAACTCTTTTGAGTTGCTGATAGAAGAGGGTATTATAGTCAGCGGGTGAGCGATTGTAGATTGGAGGGTACTTTCTGTAATTGGGGATTTTGTGAAAGGCTTCTCCGCCTAGGGTAAAGGAGTTTAGATTAGTGGATTAAAGCTGAGACACTCTCTCAGGACTGGATGTAAGCACAGGTTATCGAACCAGTATAAAAATCTCTATGTCCTTTACTTAATAGCAATTTCCTGCCATTTCACTCAGCCAGTTGACCTCACTCAGCGGTGTCATATTAATTAAGAAAAAGTTTTATAAGTTCCTTGAGTGAGTCATTCACCCCCCCTCTGACTCATTGAGTGTACGTATAGGGACCAATAAGTTGTATCAGAGCAGTTCTCAATTCACAGATTTCACAATCCTTGAGATAAAGACTATGGCGTATAAAGGAGAATCCAGTGGAAGGGCTCAAGCTTATATTCTGCCTGAAGGCATGTCAGTTACCAGGCCTCCCATGTTCAATGGAGAGCATTATACTTACTGGAAGAATAAAATGACTAACTTTATTCAATCCTAGAGTATGCCTGCTTGGATGGCTATTGTATAAGGGCCATATGTTCCATCACATGTGAAGAATGGAGTTACTGTTGATAAGTACTCTACAGAATGGGATAATAATAATTTGGCCAGTCTCAAAGAGAATACAGCTGCTATCAACTATCTTCATTGTGCTCTTGGTGCTATTGAGTTTAATCGCATTTCAGGATGCGAGACAGCTAAAGAGATCTAGAAGAAGTTGGAAGTGACTTATGAAGGTACTGACAAGGTGAAAGAGTCCAAGATCAATATCTTTATGAGGGATTATGAGTGGTTTCACATGAAGCCCAAGGAGGATATTTCCAACATGAACACCAGGTTCATAAATATTGTCAATGAGTTGAAAAGGCTTGGCAAGACCTTCACAGAAGAAGAGACTATCATGAAAATTCTTAGAAGTTTGACTCAAGATTGGGAAGCCAAGAAGAGTACCATTGAAGAGGCTCATGATTTGAAGACCTACAAGTTTGATGAGCTGATAGAACTTTACTGATACATGAGATGTCTTTAAAGCAATATAAAGATGAGTCTAAGAAGTACAGGTCCTAAGAGAAAGAAAACTCAAGCAGAGCTGTTATCCTGAAAGTTGATGATGAAGAAGAAGAAGATTCCTATGAGGAAGGATATCCAAACTCAAGCAGAGCTGCTGTCCTGAAAGTTGATGATGAAGAAGAAGAAGAAGATTCCTATGAGGAAGGATATCCAGAGGATAGAAAAGAGGAGATAGCTCTAATGACCAAGAATTTCAGGAGATATCTGGGTAAAGAAAAGAACTTTTAAAAGTTTAGAGAGACAGGCAAGTATAAGAAGGGAGCAGTTGATAGACCGTGAAAGGAGTTCAATAAGGAGCACAACGAAGACATCAAATTCTTTGAATGTGGTGTGAAGAGGCATATTCAATTGAGCTATCCTAAAGCCAAAAAGGACAAGTTCAAAAAGAAGAAGAGTATGAAAGCCCTTACTGCTACCTGGAGTGACTCTGAACAAGAGTCATCATCCTCAGAAGAAGAGGAGCACAATTCTACAAATGTATGTCTCATGGATAAGGGTGATCAAGTTCACCCAGAGTTAGCTAACCAACCAACTATTCCTACTGCCAAACAGTTAGTTGATCAAAGCAAAGATAAAGGAACACACTCTGAGGTAAATTTTGAACCCCTTTTATCTTCTGATGAGCTTGCCGTAGTGCTCAATGATGTTATTAATATGACTAAGAAGTCAACCAAATACATCAAAGTACTTCGGAGGAGGTGTGATGATATAGAAGATGTCAACTCTTCTACATCGCTTGACATCCTATACCTGATGGAAAAAGCTGAATACCAAAATGGATATAACAGCAAACTCTCTAAGAAATTAGATGAGCTAGCTACTAAAGTAATAGCTTTAAAAAAGGTGCGGGTCCCTCCTCAACCTAGCATGAATACTCAGAGTAACCTCACTCACCACTCTAAGAAGGCTTCTCAAAAGAGTAAAGTGAGCAAGCCTAATCCTAAGGCCCTTGTAATTTTTGTGGAAAGCCAGGACATGCAACAGTCATGTGTAGGTACAAAAATGATTACTATGTTGATTATGACTTGTCAAGGATGACCAACACTAACAAGGGAGGACCCAGCTAGAAAAAGGCATGGGTACCTAAGAAAACTTAATTATTTTCTAGGTGAGCTTGAGATCCACTGATGACAGCAGAATGTGGTATTTAAATAGTGGATGCTCGAGGTATATGATAGGTGATGAAAAGAAATTCATCACATTGGAGCAAAGAAGAAACGGAAGTGTCAGTTTTAGAGATAACAAGAAAGGGAAGATTGTTGGCAATGGCACTATAGGTGTGAAGCCTTCAATTGATAATGTGTCTCTGGTGAAAGGCCTAAATTTCAACTTGCTAAGCGTAGCTCAGCTGTGTGAGAAAGGCAAGAAAGTGATATTTGACTCAGCGGGCTGCTCAGTCTTTAATGGTAACTCTGACCAAACTATTCTTTATGCTCCTAGAATCAATAATGTTTATATGGTTGATTTATCCCCTGGCTCTAATGATATATGCTTATTTTATAAGGAGGGAAACTCATGGCTGTGGCATAGAAGGTTAGGACATATCAATATGACCAATTTATCCAAATTAGCCAGAAATGAACTTATTGAGGGATTATCCAATCTAGCCTTTGATAAAGATAGACTCTACTCAGCATGCCAACTTGGAAAATAATTTAGAAGACCTCTAAATCCATAGTTGATTATATTCTTCTCGTCCCCTTGATCTTTTACAGATGGATTTGTTTGGGCCTGTTGTGCCAATAAGTCTAGGTGGAATGAAATACACCCTTGTAGTTGTAGATGATCTGACCAAGTTCACTTAGATTGTCTTGCTAGCTAGCAAAGATGAAATATTTGAATCATTCTCTAGGTTGGCTACCCAGATCATGAATGAAAAAGACCTTAAAATTAATAGAATCCGCAGTAACCATGGAAGAGAATTCAAGAACAGGCAATTTGGGGAATTCTGTTCTAAGCATGGTATTGACCACAACTTTTCTGCCCCTTATACACCTCAGGAGAATGGGGTTGTTGAGAGAAAGAATCGCACTATTGAGGAGATAGGTCATTCTATGGTGAGTGATAACAATCTACCAAAGTATTTCTGGGGAGAGGCTGTTAACACAGCTTGTTACATTCTAAACAGGGTTTTAATTCGCCCAGTTTTGAATAAAACTCCTTATAAACTTTGGAAGGGGCACAATCCCAAGGTTGGTCATCCTAAGGCCTTTGGTTGTAGATGCTTCATATTAAACACTAAAGACCAATTGGCTAAATTTGATCCCAAGGCTGATGAAGGAATCTTTCTGGGTTACTCAACACACAGTAGGGCATACAAAGCATATGTCAAGAGAACTGGTATCTTAGAGGAGTCCATGCACGTAGATTTTGATAAAACTAATAATGCAGGTAGATAAGCCAGTGATGATGAAAGAGAAAAAGATCTAGTCAGCGGATCAGTCAGTCAGCCTATAATTATTCCTAATCCAGTGCAAGAAAAAGAAGAACTTAAAGCTGACCAGAATCAAGCAATCAACTTTGGTGATGATGTGGATACTCAACCAATGACTGTAGCTCAGAGAGCTGATCCTAATCTACCAAAAGAAGTCAGAGCAAGGAGAGATCACCATGTTGATAAGATTCTTAATAGTGTGCAAAATCTAGTACTGACTAGAGGTCAGATGAACAGAATGATGAGCCATTCAGCATTTGTATCATTGATTGAACCAAAGAAGTTTGAAGATGCTGAATTTGATGACAACTGGATGATTGCAATTCAAGAATTGGGATTTGGTGGAGAAACCAAAGGGCAAGTCAATCATTGGTACCAAATGGGTTTTCAAGAACAAGTTAGATGAAGCTGGTAATGTTGTCAGAAATAAAGCCAGACTAGTTGCTCAAGGCTACAATCAATAAGAAGGAATTGACTATGGAGAGATATTTGCACGAGTAGCAAGACTTGAAGCCATAAGAATTTTGTGTGCTTTTGCATCCCATATGAACTTCAAGCTGTTTCAAATGGATGTGAAGAGTGCATTTCTTAATGGTTACATTCAAGAAGAAGTCTATGTCAGACAGCCCCTAGGATTTGAAGACCCTAAATATCCAAATCATGTCCTCAAGCTGAAGAATGCCCTATATGGACTGAAACAGGCTCCAAGAGCTTGGTATGAGAGAATGACTAACTTTTTGATCAGCAAAGGTTTTGTCAGAGGGAAAGCAGATACAACTCTATTAATCAGGAAGAAGCATCAAGATGTGTTACTAGTCAAAATCTATGTGGATAATATCATTTTTAGAGCAATTGATGAAAAGCTAAGCAAGGAGTTTAGCCAGCAGATGAAGAAAGAGTTTGAAATGTCAATGATGGGAGAGCTTAATTTCTTTCTTGGTTTGTAAATCAAGCAAGGCAATGATGGGCTCTTCATCAGCCAAGCTAAGGATGCCAAGGAAGTACTCAAGAAGTTTGACATGGATAGAGCCAAACCAATGTCAACACCCATGACCACTGATACAATTCTCAATAAAGATAAGGAAGGTAAACCTGCAGAGAGTAAGCTCTATAGAGGTATTATTGGTTCTCTACTTTACCTAAATGCTAGTAGGCCTGACGTTCAATATATTGTATGTTATTATGCAAGATATCAAGATGAGCCTAATGAATCTCACTTAGCTGCTGTTAAGAGAATTCTTAGGTATTTGCTAGGATCTATTGATGCAGGTTTATGGTATCCAAGTAATGCAGACTTCACTCTAAGAGGATACACAGATGCTAACTATAGAAGAGACAAACTTGAAAGGAAAAGCATCACTAGAGGATGTCATTTCCTTGGTGATTTTCTAGTAACATGGTATAGCAAGAAATAAACTTTTATGGCTTTGAGTACAACTGAGGCTGAGTACATGGCTGCAGGAAGTTGTGTAGCATAAGTACTATAGATCAAGCAGCAATTGGACGATTATGGTAGAAAGTCTAACTTTCTTGAAGTCATGTGTGAAAACAAGAGTGCAATTGACCTATCCAAGAATCCAATTCAACATAGCAGGATGAAGCGTGTCAACATTAGACATCACTTCATAAGGGATCATGTGCTAAAAGGAGAAGTCAAGCTTACATATATTCCCACTGAAGAATAGTGAGCTGACATATTCATAAAGCCTATTGGAAAGGTGCAATTCAACACTCTGAGAGAGCTAATCGGAATATCCAATCCAATTTGAAGAAGTTCACTCCCTACTGACCAATTATGGAGCTGACCAAATTTTTAGGGCACACTCTAAGCTTCAGCGAATTAAGTTAAGTGTTTCTTCTTCCCACTTGAATTTTGAACACGTCATTAAAATTGTCACTGGTTTCTTTTTAAATTTAAAACTGATAGAAATGGTAACAAGTTTATAAACGATCCATATTTAGGAGCTTTTATCCCGTGTTTCTCGCAATCATTACTCTCACTGTAAACTCTATTTCATCTCACCGTTGATTTATGTCCATGGACTATGAGTTGTACACGTAAGCTTTGTAGGTGTCAGCGAAGGGTCTTTAGCTATTTAAAGAGAAATTCTGAAGAGAGAAAGGTTACTTTACCAAATTTCTTTTCTGCAATCTTCTTCTCAAAATCCCCTAATTCTCTATTTCTTTCAAAGCAATTCCTATGGCAAGTACTTCAAGAAGATCGTTTGAACCCAGAATTGAGGAACCCCTATTCGTAAGGAATGATAAAGATACATGCTGGGTTACTATAATGGATCGTACGGCGCAAATGGCGATTGGAATCAACAAGAGGGAAGATCTGTTCATTCCAGTATGAACCAGATATATACCAACTGAGTGGTTTACCAAAGAAGGAACTATAGTTGAGGAGCCCATGACAGTTGATATGCTCAGTTTTTCCAGTGACGAGCGATTTGGGAAGTGGATGCATCAACACCATCTGAGAGGATTCTTTGAGATTCCTAATGGGTGCTATGATCAGGTCGCGAGAAGATTCTTCCATGGTATTCACATGGTAGAAGGTTTAAATGACATGTTTGTCACTACAATGATAGGGAGAAAAGTGTATGTGACTCCTAAGTTGATAGTTGGGTTACTGGTTATGCGAGAAAGAGGGCTGAGGATGCGTGTTATTAGGGATAAAGAGCATGTGGACATCCCTATTAATTATGAAGTCCCCTCTGACTATAAGACTGGTGAACTAATAACCTCTATATTCACTAAAGAAGGAAAGCAGTCGCATGAGCCTTTTATAAAGGTGTTGCTGCCCAAGACTGGTTTCTACAAGAAGTTGTTCTAAATTTGAGAGAGTGTTTGTCTACGCTTTGACTCAAGGAATGTGCATTTAATTGGCCCCTAATAATTGTTCATAGGTTTTTAAAGGTATCCAAACATATGGTGTATGGCCATATTGTTATGGAAATATACGGGGCGTATGAGCTAGCTATAGAAGGATGGGTATAGAAGAGCAGAATCACTCTGAAGGTGATTGAGTCAAGAATACTCAGCAATGCTCACTATCATGGATTAAAATGTGATGGGAAGCCAAATAATACCAAGTATATCAAGCTGAAGAAAGGAGAAGTTAGAGTGAAGGACCTAAAAACTATTATTCCCATGAGACAAATTAGGCCTGAAATAGAAGACCAGACTCTTGATGAGTTTGTAGCTAAGGAGCTTGAGAAGATTACTAAGCTCAAAGCAGAGAGAGGAGAAGAGAAGGTAGAGAAGAAGGGAAGTAAGAAGGAGGCCAGGAGAGACTCCAAGAAGGATGTGAAGAAGGCTAGCTCAATGAGCTCTAATCCTGTATTTGCCCTAATTCCTAGAAAGACCAGATCTACCAAAGGAACTAAGGTAGAGAAGCCTAGAGAGCTGACTGAGAAAGAGAAGGAAGAAAAGAAGAAAGATGGGAAAGAGTTGAGAGAGGAGATAACTCTGATCAAAAGTAAGAAAAGGAAGAGTGAGGAAGCTCAACTTGATGTTGAAAAGGCTACAGGATAGGAAGCTATATCAGTTCATGTCCCTCAAGTAGGTCAGCCTAAGAAAAAGTTGATGGTAAAGAAGCAAACTGGAGTAGTCTGGAAAAGTTGAAGTGGCTGAGAAGTTGAAGGCCGCTAAGAAAGAGAGAATTAAAGAAAAGGCAGGAAGATCTTGAAGAAGAGATAAGGAAAAGGGATGAAGTAGTAGAAGCAAAGACTAAGGCTGACACTGAGAAAGCTATTGAATTTGCTATAGCCAGTCTAGTTGATAAACCTATTCTAGAAGTAGTGGAGGAGATGATAGGTGCCTTGAAAGGTATTGAAAACCAAGAAGGGCAGGAAGATGATAAAGTTGAAGTTGTGGAGGCTGTGGAGTTTGATATCAATGAAGAAGTCCAACATGTTGATTTGATTGCTGAGGAAGCCAGGAGGAGAAAAAGGAGAGGAAGAGAAGATTGTTCAAAAAGATGAAGGTAGTAATTGATGAAGATGAGGGAGATCCGGAGGACAAGGAGGATGAAGTAGAAGTAGTTGAGCAGGGAGCTTAGCTGACTGAGCAAATTGTTAAAGGTGTTGAAGAAGGGAAGGAAGAAAATCAGGAAGAACCATGTATTTTCCCTAACCTATCAATTAAAACACCACTCTCACCTACACCCATTTCTATGCAGCCTCTACTAGAAACCCAAATTCCATCCACCTCTAACTCAGACCAATCAAACACCACCAATTCTGACCAAACATCCATCATTCCCATTCCCTTAAATTCTCCAGTGGGAGCTCCAGTGCGTGAACCTTTGCTCTTAGAAGGACCAGTCATCAGAGGTCCTCCAATCATTGAAGAGATTCCTGAACCACAACAACCACCACAATAACCTCAACCCCAATTTAACCCTCAAGCTGATCTGTTGGGAGATATGAGGATGTTTAGAAGAGCTAGATTTCTAGGACTGAGGACAGACGCAGAGATAGATGCTAAAATTGCAAGATCAATATTGTCTGAGGAAGTTCGAAGGAGGATTGCAAAGGCTATTGAGCCAGTTGTGAGCCGATGACCTTTTTCTGACCCTTAAGGGCGGGGTGAAAAATAAGTGCGATGAAGCGAGCCGAAGGATTGATCCTCATTTTAGAGCGATGAAAAGATAGACTGATAAAATTGATGTTGAAGTTGAATTTTAGTCCAATTTATAGGTCAAGAGATACGAGACTTGAAATCCCGTATTTTAAGATAGAGTCGCCATCCGGTTTAGCCCTACCGGGAATTTGGGTACGATATTCCCACCGGGTAGTTAGACCGTACCTTAAAACAGAGATTCCAAGTCTGGATGATGTTGCTTATTTTTCATTTATTAAATCAAGGCATTTACATCTTAAAAAGTGCGACTTTAGTTCTTATGCGATTTAAATCCAATTAATGTTTAGAGTTTTCAGTTTACATAGCCATACATCACACAAAAGCAGTAAATAAAGTAAGAAAATTAATTATTACATGGCTTTACTAATACCTGTACGTTTTTCTAATGCGTGGAAGTAAATAAAGCGAATAAATAAATAAAAGGACGAAATCGGGACCTAACCGAGCTTACCGACACGAACCCGGCTCCAAAGAGCGATAAATCACACACGAATAATCACAAATAATAAATAAATAATAAAAGGGCAGAAAAATAGATCAAACAAGAGAGAACATATTTTTAGATTTTTCGGGACTAAAAACATAATTTTCGAACATTTATTAAATGTCTAAACAACCTAAAATATTATTTAAATAAACTAAACAGCCTAAAAATAATAAAGGAAAATTACAGAATATTTTTGGAATTTTTAATATGACAAAAGGATTTGTTAAAAATTTATTTAGTTAAAAAACAATTTTTAAGCCATCAAAATGAAAATTTAATCAATTAAATAATTAATAAATACTAAAAAATAGATTAAAAATAATTAAAATATTTACAGATTATGTAAAATTTTTGAAAATTTTTCGGGTGAAAATCGGGGTAAAAACACAAGAAAATGATAAAAAAAAAGGGCAAAAAACACAAAACATGGACTTTTTGGCATTTTTGCCGATCCAGATGCTAGAGTTGCACCTGAGATGCTACAGTGGCAGCCCCAGATGCTGCCGTTACAGCGTCTCAAGCTACACCGTAGCATCTCAAGGTCCACCGGAGCATCTGGTCCGAAAAAGTGCCAAACTGACCAAAATCGATATATTTACACCCGAAAACCCAAGGTTACCAAAATTTTAAGCCAACTCCAACAATATTTCATTAGATCTAGACTTAAAATGGCAAAATAACTTTAATTTTTCGACTTTGGGATAAAAGACGAACCCAAAAATACCAGTGAAGTTATTTGTAAAAATATCGAAAGATAAGGGAATAAACACACCAAAAGCAGCCAAATAATATGAAAAATAATTAAAAAAAAGATTGGAACTCAGATTTGTTACCTCTAGGCCGTGAGTCTGCTCTTTGGAGACTCGAATCAACCCTTGGTGAAATCTTTTTGACGATTTTAAAGATTTGGGTAGTGTTTTTGAGGAAAAGTCACTAAAAACCTATTTAATCCATTTTTAACCTAAGATTTCTAACCTATTTTAGTTTAAATCTAAGAGATTAAACAAGATAAAGACCTAAGAAATTGATTTGGAGAAATTCTTTAGCTTTATCAAGCTTTCCCTCTCTAGTTCTTAAGTTTTTTTTTTTCCTAAAAATGAGTTTTTAATCTGATAAAAATTAGCCAAAAAGTCTTGAAAAAGATGATTTTAAGGGTTTAAATAGACTCAATTAGGTGTAAATAACCCAATTAGTCCCTCAAGTACTCAGGTTCTATGATAAAAATGGGTAAAAAACCGAAAAAGGCGGAAAAAATGGCTCAAACGCGCCCATGGCACGTCAGCCACGCTCCTTGGTGCGCGAGACGCTCCAGGTGCAGCGTCTCACCGCGCTCTTGCCACGTCTAGCACGCAGGGAGAATGGTTGATGCGTAGACACGCCATGCCCCTGCCTAGTTTCGCGCGCAGGGAGCGCGACAAAGGGGGCTCTGCAAGGTAACGGGCCGAAAACTTTAAACGAGCATAACTTTCACCACGGTTATTCTATTTAAGAGATTCTTGACAATTCGAAAACCTCGGAGTGTCTAATACCAATAAAAATAACAAGACTCGCTGAAAATGTTTAGGTTTAAGAGAAAATCGCAAAATAAATCACTGCGCGTGAAAGGAAGATTATGGTTAATTTTTAAATGCATTTTAATGATTTTTAGGCGCAGTCAAAGGTCCAAAATATCAAAAAGGTACTTGCCAAACGTGATTCGACTCTCAAAGAATAGAACAACTAGTCCATAAAAGGTTAGAGCAAAAAGTCATCATCATTCCGCGGTCACCGAAAAGCCCGTGCTCACAGGCTGCACCTCGTGAGATTATCATTTGACGGGTCAAATGCGATCTCACGAAAGAGCAAGGGTTAGAAAGTTATACTTGACATATGGATTCTTGAACCGGTTGTCTTCTAGGATTGCCATAAATAGACCTATCAAGAACCAGGTTGACTTAGAAATTTTGATTCGGTATTGCCTTCGTTG
This sequence comes from Euphorbia pulcherrima, assembly GCA_947683365.1. Classification (NCBI taxonomy): domain Eukaryota; kingdom Viridiplantae; phylum Streptophyta; class Magnoliopsida; order Malpighiales; family Euphorbiaceae; genus Euphorbia; species Euphorbia pulcherrima. Next base: position 49,002,522 of record CANTUS010000001.1, on the reverse strand, counting down.
CCCCTAATGGATTTGAGGTAGATTGTTGGTTTCCTATAGTACTTTGGCATTTTTGTGATCACCTAGGGTCCTTAAAAATGAACTTAAACTCCAATGGTCACCTTGAACCTTTCGGACCTCTTTGCGGTCACCTCGGATACTTAAAAAAAGACTTAAACTTCAACGGTCACCTCGGACACTTTCGAACATCTTTGCGGTCACCTCGGACATTCCAAAAATGGACTTGATTTTAATGGTCACCTCAGACCCCTTGAACATCTTTGCGGTCACCTCGGAGACTTCAAAAATGGACTTGAGATTTTAACGGTCACCTCAAACATCTCGAACATCTTTACGGTCACCTCAGACACTTTAAAAAATGGACTTGAGATTTAAACGGTCACCTCGAACCTTCGAACATCTTTGCGGTCACCTCAGACACTTTAAAAATGGACTTGAGATTTTAACGGTCACCTCGGACCTTCGAACATATTTGCGGTCACCTCGGACGCTTCAAAAATGGACTTAAGATTTTAACAGTCACCTCAGACCTTTGAACATCTTTGTGGTCACCTCGGATGCTTCAAAAAAAGACTTAAGATTTTAACGGTCACCTTGAACCTTCAAACATCTTTGCGGTCACCTCGGACGATTCAAAAAAGGACTTGAGATTTTATGCTTTGACTGTACAATTTTGAATCCTTGCGTCAGTTATCCATCAGGTTTGTCATATGGTGTACCTGATAAGGAAGGTTTTGAGACATTGGTATATGGCATAAGTTGCATTTTTATTGCTTAATTAATTTTGTCGAGACAAAAATTTTTGCCCTTTCAATTAACAATAAAAATGGAAGAATGAAATTCAAATTGAGTTACGATTTCCTAGAGTCCGGAGGAACTGAGGTGTCCATCGCGACCCGTTAATATGCCCCTTGAACCCAGCCTAGAATATATATGTTGGGGTGCCCTTGATAATTATATCGAGGTGCCCCTGGGTATTTGCATCAAGGTGCCCCAAGGAGGACCTCTGAGCGCTGATTTTAGGATCCATTGGGGTTGGTTGTCCATCTAGATTACCACATGGTGTACCTGCCAAGAAAGTTTTAAGATATAGTAAATGCCATGAATTGTGTTTTATCGCTTAATTGATTCTGTGGAAATGAAAAATATTTTCGCCCTTTCAATTAAGTAATAAAAATGAAAGAATGAAATATAAGCTGAGTTAGGATTTTCGGGGGGTCCAGAGGAACTGTCGGGGTGTCCATCTTGTCTAGCTGGTATGCCCCTTGGATGTTTTATCCTTGAATGTAGGATAAAAAACTATTCTGAGATGCCCCTTGATAAGGGTGTTTGGTTGGAGGTCGAGCGTATGGCTCGAGGATACTTTTCTTTATTTTGTTTCCTCTAGAATTTAGTATAGAATAATAGACATGACACTTATGAATATTATGCATGAATGTATGAATGCATGATACGTTTGGATTGATCATCTTGAGGATGACTGATTGCTTGCTTGATTGACTTGCTTAAAGAGAGAATATACAAAACTGCATTGCAACACAGACAAGGCGAGAATGCCCTTAGTGGAGGATTAGAGATGTCACACAGATTATATAGGAATGCCCCTGGTGGAGGATTAGGGAAGTTGCGGTGTACACATGAGGCTCGTATGACCGGATATTGAGGTTGAGGATTGTCATTTTCTATATACCCTTTCACTTGCTGTCCCAGGAGGTGAGTCGGCTGCATAAACGATTGTTGAATTGAGTTTATCGAAGATAAGTGGGGGCATGAAGCTAAGTTCAAGATTCTGGATAACGAACAACTAGACGCTATCACTACCAACGAATTCTACCAAGGATGGCTCTAAGTGATTCGGACCTTGCAGACTCGAGATGCTTGATCGTGGTCGGAATTAGAGTAGACACGTGTAGAGTATAGATTTGAGCCCTTTGGGTCCATCAGATTGTAGAGGATATTCAGGCACTATGATGATGATGACGATGACGCGAGTATTTCGATGTGATCGATGGCAGTCATTACCTTCGCTTTTATGTGTCTTAATTTTTGCATAGACCCAAACATTGAGATGGGCCTATCAGACTTTGTTTACCATTCTATTTTTATGTCCTAATTTTTCCTTGGACCGCCCTTTTTAGGTTTTCAATCCAGCAGACCATCTTGCATTTTGCATAGACTTTGGTTCTTTTCAGTCTATCAGGACTTTTGCCTTTTATTATCTTTCTTTCCTTTTGAAGAATTGAGTTAACTACATGGAACCCCACGTTCGATTTACTTGCAACATTTCGCCTTTTATGCCCAATATATTCATTCAAGCACAAACATAAAGGATTTCGGTAAAATGACATTTCCATCAAATGAAGTAAGTTTGAGTACATAATGATGATAACCATTTCTATTGACCCAAACTCTAGTGTCAACTAGCCTATGTAGGCTTTCTAGCCAACACACTCTCGTTGCTCACTTTACCCTAACTTTTGCCTAGACCACCCTTTTCGGGTTTTCAGTCTAGCGGGCTATTCTTGTACCATAACTTTTGCCAGATCGGTTTTTAGAATACTGGTCAGCGGAATACACCTTAATTTTTGCCTGAGCAGTAGAGGACCACTCGCCAAGTGATTTATTCCATTTATTTTTATGTGCTGCTTTTTTGAATTTGATTCTTATGGGTTAGATATGATAACTTTTCAACCTCCTTTGATTGGTAGGGTTTACAAACTCGTTGGCATCCATGCCTATGATTCCTATTTCCAAGAGCCTTCTTTTGGTTACGCGAAGTATTTCCCAACCTGGTTGGAACCTCCCCCTTGGGTCGGTATTGGTAGGTTTGGCTTGCTTCAAAACCACATCATCGGCCTTTAACAGAAGCTTCTAATGCTTGAATCGATTGTTGTTCAGCTTCATTGTGTGTTGTTAGTGCATCAGAAGGCTGTTTAAGTTATTCAAACTGCACTTTAGTCTATAAGGGTCCCCTTGACTTGGATTCAGTGTGACTCTCAAGGACTTCATCTCGGTCTTACTGGGGATCACAGTTTCTATACCATAAATCAAGGAGAAAGGCATTAGATTCATGGCAATTCTGACACTTGTTCGGTACCAACAGAGAGCGAATGGTAGCTTATCGATCCAATCTCTGTACTGACGGTGGGCTTGGAGAGAAATTTCTTAATAAGCTGGTTTGCGGTTTTGGTTACCCTGTTACCTTGTGGTTTTTATGGTGAGGACCTGCGATGCTTGGTTCCATGTTTCTTGATCAATCAATTGGTTACCCTTCGGAACTGAAATCCATTATCCGAAATGAAGTGAAGAGGTAGGCCACACTGAGTGTAGATGTGTTTCTCTATGAACTTGGCCATCTTCTTGGCGGTAATATTGGTAAATGACTCGGCTTCCCTCTACTTTAAGAAGTAACCTACCCCTAGGATGATGAAGCAGTGCTCACTTGTTCATGAAGGTCGAATTTCGCCGATCGTACTTATCCCCCTCGCCGAGAATGGTCAATGAGGAGAGAAATAGGGAAGGTTTGTGGTTGTAAGGGAAAGGATATTGGGAAGAGTCAATGTTGTATCAAGGATGGGAATTTTGAGAATTTGTGGGCGAAGAAAAGGTAAGCCATTATTCTATCGAAGATGATCTGGTGATGCTCTTTCTCCATAATCGTCTGATGCTTCTTTGGTAGTTTGAAAATAAGTTGGCACATAATTGTGAGGCTCGTGACAAACCGACTAACATATTGAACCTATCCAAGGAAGAACTAAGCTTCTTTTTATTTTAGGTATAAAGATAGGATCCTCGGTAATATAACGATGAACCCTGGGTATGCCTAGGTATGACTAGGCGAAAGCGTTATCATGATCCTTAAGCAGTGTTATCTCTCATTTTCTTTCAGAGGTTAGGTTACCATTTTAGGGTTATCATATGTACTCAAATTTATTTTATTTAGAGAAACGTCATGAATACTGAACACATTATGCTTATCATAAAATGAATTCATGGACCCATCGAGCAAAACATCAAGCAAATAAGCAAAATGAGAGTCTTTAATTGAATAAAAATGCCTTGAAGGCATAGTTATTCACATCTAAATACTAGAAAAAGAAAATTACATCATAGATAGTCATCCTCCACAGGCGGAGGGTCTTGAGTTGTGGTGCTGGTAGATTAAGCATCCTTGGTAGCTTTCATCGGCTTGTCATCCAGGACAAGATCAAAAACTTTCACTTATTCGGCTGATGACTTATCTCCTTCATTTGCTAGAGATCTTGCGCGATTCCTATCAGGATTGGCAGTAGAATTAGCTTGCATAGTGGTATCGGCAGAACTAGAGAAGACTGAAGCCAACATAAATTCTTTGGGTAGACCGAAATTGATTGCACCTACCTCACTATCAGAGCTTGGTGATGGTTTCTCCTCAGTATCGGTCTTTCTAGCTGGTTGAGCCATTTTCCCTTCTCTCACTAAGCTCCAAATGGCCCTGCCCAGAGGTTTGTATTGATCTGTTGTGTGCCCTACCTGAACATGATAACGATAAAAGTTTCCTCTTTCTTTGGGTGTAGGAGCACAATATTCATGAAGAGAGTTAAGGGTGCCCTTCTCTAGCAACTTGGAAAAAAGGATACTAAGAGGTAGTTTCCATGGAGATACAAACATTTTCTGAGCAGGCGTCTGAGTAGGTGTGGCTTGAACTATGGAAACTTTCTCCAGAGCGATGACTTGAACTGCAGCTGTCTTCTCCTCGGTCGAAACTGGAGTAGCTTCAAAAGATTAAGAATTACTCTTGTTAAACCAGAGTTTGCCGCTGCATGGCTTGTTAGCTTTCTCTTTCTCCTCACGATGCTCGATTTTCTTTGCTTTTTTAAAAACTTTCTGATAAATTTCAAAACAGTCGGTTTCCATTTCCTTATGGAGAATCGGGAGAGCCCCGTCGAGCAGCTTTGGGATTATTTCCTTCAAACTGAACTTTTGCTTCAATAGAACTTGAGTGGCCATCCACCTATTAAAGTAGGACTTAAAGGGAACCCTACTTTTGCTTAACTACTTCGAGATGCTGGATAGTTATTTCCATGGTGGAATTGAAACCATAGTGACCAATCAGGGCTTCAAAAAGGAGCTTCCAATCTAGGATTGTTGACTCGGGGAGAGTATTGTACCATTTGAGAGCTGGCTCTGATAGGGTACATAGAAATAACTTAGCAAGAACGTTGTCCCCGATTTTCTGAACACGTATAATCTGCTTGTACATCACGATGTGGGTTTTAGGAGGTCCCTCACCAGAGTAGGCTTCCATTCGACGAATCAAAAAGTTCTTGGGGACCTAATCTTCATCTTTCACTTCTTCCTTTTCTTCATTCTTATTCAGAAGCTACTTAAAGAATGCCGCCATATCGGGTGCGTGACCTGGTCGATTGGTGTCACACTCAAAGGCTATGTGACGTGGTCGTTGTGCACTGAAGAGCTTCAAATTAAAATGGCGGAGGAGCTGGGATCTCAATCTGATGGCGAGCAAAGGGATTCTGAGGATAAACAGGTCTGCATGGAGTAACCACAAAATTGGGAGGAGATGGTGCAAAAGGTGTTGGAGGTGTTGGAGAAATAACAAAACTGCTAAAGGGAATAACCATTTACGGGGTAAAACCCCCTGAGAAAGCGGGGAATATGGGAGCCTAAGGGGAATGCCTCAAGGGGATAGGAGGAGGGAAAGCAAACACCGACAGAGCAAAAGACTAGGGTGGCTGAACCGAGGTCTAACCGAACTAAAACTGACTTGGTTAGATAGGTGGGAGCGGTGGAGCTAAAAACTGAGACTAAACAGGGGGAGCTTGACTGGACCCATTCTAAGCAATCTCTATCTGTCCTTAAGCTCGGAACATATGCCCTGATGGCCTCTGAGCATCTCTCTCTTCTCTAAGAGCCGATCAGACTTGCTCTTGGATGGTGACACAAAACAAATTAGACTATACGAACATGGCCATAGCATTGGCTAACTATGAGTGGATGACCCGAATCCCCCACCTGAAAGGTAAGCTTTAATGCTCTTCGGCGTGGGGCGGAGAAACAACGAGCGCTGTGAAGCGTGCAAAGGGATAGTCCTTATTTTAGCGTGATGAAAATGGATAATGGAAGTAGTGTTAAAGTTGAAATTTAGTCTGATTTATGCGTTAAGAGATACGAGACTTAGAATCTCATATTTTAATATAGGGTCGCCACCCGGTTATGCTCCACCGGTATTTTGGTACGATATTCCCACCGGATGGTTGATGTTGCTTACTTTTCAATTTTTAAATCAAGCGGATTATATTTTAATAAACGTGACCTTAGTTCTTATGCGATTAAATCCGATTATTGTTTGGTGTTTTCGGTTTATATGCCATACATCACACGAAAAGCGATAAATAAAGCAAATAATATAATTATTACAAGGCTTTACAAATACCTATGCATTTTTCTAATGCAAGAAAATAAATAAAGCGATAAATAAATAAACGGGCGAAACCGAGTTTTAACCGAGCTTACTGACTCGGACCCTGCTCTAAACGAGGTAAAATGTATAGGGAATAATCATAAATAAAGCATAACTAAATAAATACAGAAAATAAACACATAGCATGAACAAAACATATTTTTGGATTTTTGGGACAAAAACATAATCTTCGGGTGTTAATTAAAAATCTAACAACCTAAAAATGTGAAATAAACCAACTAAACATCCCAAAATTAGATTTAGAATTTTCAGAATATTTTTGGAATTTTTAACCATGGCAAAAAGGTTTATTAGGCATTTATTAGCAAAAATATAATTTTTAAGCCATTAAATGGTCATTTAATCCATTAAATAATAGATCAAATAATTTCCAGCAGCTATAAAAATTAATTTAATTAATTTTAGATTATTTGTGATTTTCAGAGATTTTTCGGGTAAAAATCGGGACTAAAAATGCATTAAAATGACAAAAAATAGGGCCAAAGACAACAGAATAAAGCGAACAAGGACCATTTGGACATTTTTACTAGTAGGCCGACGCAGTGAGGTGGTAGGCCGACTCAGTGACATGGTAGGCCGACTCAACAAGGTGGCCTAGATGACACTCAGTCGGCCTTCGTCCCACTGAAGTGGCCTGCTAGGAAAAATGTCTAAACAAGTCGGAATCGACATTTTTGTGCCTGAAAACCCTAGATTATTAAAATTTCAAGTCGTTTCCTACATTTTTACAGTAGATTGGGACTTAAAATGCTTAGATAACTTTGGTTTTTCAGTTTGGGGGGAAAAGAACCCAAAAAACCCGACAAAACAACGATTGGCCGCTTAAGCGGCCCGTAGGCTGACTGAATGAAGTGGTAGGCCGACTCAACGAAATGGCCTAGGTGATGTTCAGTCAGCCTGACGTTCGCCGGAACGGTCAGCCAGAGTTTTGGCAGAAAATCATAAAAAGGACGAAGAAAAAGGGCCAAACGCCCGGAAAAACAACCAAAAAAATATAGCAAAAAAAAGCAATAAATAACTTAAATAAACAGATTGGAACTCAGAAAATTACCTAAAGGCCGTGAATCCACTCTTGATACTCGAATCAACCTTTGGCGAGCTTTTGGCGATTTTGTGATGGGAGAATCGACGAACCAAGACCGTTTTAACAAGGGATTTAGTGATTTTGTGCTGAAAAAAATCCCTATATCCTATTTAAATTCGTTTTTTTACCTAAGATTTCTACTTGATTTTAATGATTTAACTAAAGAATCAAGTCTAATAAAGCTTAGGAAACTAGAATATTTGATTTCCACCCCTTTATAAAACTTGTTCTTCCTAAAGAACACTAAGAAATCTAAAATCTGAGTTTTTTTTATCCAAAATGAGCAAAAGTCCTAACTTAGGTGATTTTGGGGGTTTATATAGACTTTAGTAAGTGAAAATAATGCATTTGATCCCTTATAATCATGAATTTTGTGGAAAATGGGTAAAAATTTGAATTTTTTGACAGAAAAATGACTGAAACGCGCAAGTACAGTCCCCAAAGCAAGGCCGCTTCAATGACGCGGTAGGCCGACTCGTTGAGTCGATAGGCCGGCTCGCTGAGTCGCTAGGCCGGCTCGCTGAGTCGGTAGGCCGGCTCGCTGAGTCGGCCTAGGGGAAGGCCGCTTCACATGAAGCGGCCAAATCTAGGCCGCTTCACATGAAGCGGAAGGCCGACTCGCTGGGTTGGCCAGGCCGCTCCGGCAGCTGGCGACCGGATTGAAAGGGCATATTTTTGAAAAAAATGCCGATAAACTTCAAAAAATCACAAATTTCACCACAGTTATCCGATTTAAGATATCCTTGACATTTCGAAAACCTTAGAGAGTCTAGAATCTAGGAAAAATAACGAGACTTCCAGAAAAAATTTGGGTTTAAGCGAAAACTGCAAAACAGTTTACTGCATGCGGGAGAAAGATAACTGTTAATTTTAAATGCATTTTTAATTATTTTGAATGACTTTAAGTGCGGTCAAAGGTCACAAAATCCCCAAAAGGAGCTTTCCAAACGTGATTCAACTCTCAATGAATAGAACAACTAGTCCATAAAAGGTTAGACAAAAAGTCATCATCATTTCGCGGGTCACCGAAAAGCCCATGCTCACAGGCTTCCCCTTGTGAGATTGCCACTTGGCGGGCTAAGTGTGTTCTCCTGAAAGAGCAAGGGTTAAAAAGATATACCTGACGCTCAGATTCTCGAACCAGTTGTCTTTTGGGGTTGCCATAAACAGACCTATCAAGAACCAGGTTAACTTAGAAATTTTGATTCGGTATTGCCTTCGTTGCGCCAAACAGATTCGAGATTGTTAGATGGTGTATCTGTTAAGAGAGCTTTAGGGGTTGCTAGGCATGGGCTTGGGCTTTTGAGGATTTCCAAGCACGGGCTTGGGCTTTTGAGGATTGACAAGCGCGGGCTTGGGCTTTCAAGGATTGCCAAGCGCCGGCTTGGGGTTTTGAGGTTTACCAAGCGCGGGCTTGGGCTTTTGAGGTTTGCCAAGCACGGGCTTGGGCTTTTGAGGGTTGCTAAGTATAGGCTTGGGCTTTTGAGGTTTGCCAAGTGCGGGCTTGGGCTTTTGAGCATTGCCAAGCGCGGGCTTGGGCTTTTGAGGGTTGCCAAGCGCGGGCTTGGGCTTTTGAGGGTTGCCAAGCGCGGGCTTGGGCTTTTGAGGGTTTGCCAAGCCCCAGCTTGGGGCTTTGAGGGTTGCCAAGTGTGAGCTTGGGCTTTTAAGCATTGCCATGAGAGGGCTTGGGCTTTTAAGGGTTGCCAAGCGCGGGCTTGGGCTTTTGAAGGTTGGATTCTCAGATCGATAAGCTGTATCAAGGTGCCCCCTAAGATTTGGAAGGTTGCATCGAGGTGCCCCTGGGGATTCAAAAGGTTGCGGTGAGATGCCCCGAAAGGATTTTTTGAATTTTAGATTCTGGATCTTTGGGCCGATCGTCCATCGGAATCACCATACAGCGTATCTGTCAAGGTAGTTTTGAAGCATTAGTAAACAATACAAATTGCATTTTTATTGCTTAATTGACTTTTGTGGAACAAAAATATTTTTGCCCCTTCAATTAAGCAATAAAAACAGAAGAATGAAATATAAACAGAGTTAGAATTTCTAGGAGTCTAGAGAAGCTGGGGTGTCTATCGGGACTCACTGATATGCCCCTTGGATTCTCTATCTCTGAAAGTAGTTTAGAACATGTGTTGAGATGCCCCTGATGATTATATCAAGGTGCTCCTGGGTAATTGCATCAAGGTGCCCCTGGGAGAAAATCTGAGTTTTGATTTTAGAATCGATCGAATTGGTTGTCCATCTGGATTGCCACATAGTGTACCTGTCGAGGAAATTTTGAAGCATTAGAAAATGATATAAATTGCATTTTTATTGCTTAATTGATTTTGTGGAACAAAAATATTTTTGCCCCTTCAATTAAGCAATAAAAATGGAAGAATGAAATATAAATAGAGTTAGGATTTCCGGGAGTCCGGAGAAACTGCCGAGGTTAAATGTAGAGCTCAAAGACATTAGTTGACATGCCCCTTGGGCATGGCCTAGAATATAGGATGGAGAACAATTCTGAGATGCCCCTTAATATAGGTGCTTGCTTGGAACTCGATCTTATGGCTCAGGATACTTTTCTGTGCTTTATTTCCTGTAGAATTCAGCATAGAATAACAGACATGACATTTATGAATATTATGCATGAATTTATGAATGCATGAGCTGCTCGGACTGATCATCCTCCATATCTGAGCTACATGACTGCTGGCCTGATCGATTTTGCTTAGAGAGAGGACATATGAAATTGTGTCATAGCACGGGTAAGGCAAGAATGCCTCTGGCAGAGGATTAGGGATGTCGCACAGATTAGGTGGGGATGCCCCTGGTGGATAATTAAGGAAGTTGTGATGCACACACTAGGCTTGTGTGGCCGGACATTGAGGCTGAGGATTGCCATTTTCTACACACCTTGTCGCTTGCATAAATGATTGTTGAATTGAGCATATGGAAGATAAATAGGAGCACGAAGCAAAGTTTGAGATTCTAGATGATGAATGGCTAGACGCTATCACTACCAATGAATTCTACCAAGGATGGTCGGGGAGATTGCAGACTTTTCTTGATGCTTGGTCGCGGTCGAGATGAGTAGAGGATGGATTTGAGTCCTTCGAATCTACTAGACTAGAGAATGTATTCAGGCACTCTAATGATGACGATAATACGAGTACTTCGATGATATCAATGACAGTCATTTATCTTTGTATTGATTGTCTTAATTTTTGCATAGACCCGAACGTTGAGATGGGCCTATCAGACTTTGTTCATTTTGCTTTTATGTCCTAATTTTTGCCTGGACCGCCCTTTTTGGGTTTTCAATCCAGCGAAACATCCTGGCTTTTGCATAGACCTTGATTCTTTTCAGTCTATCAGGATTTTTGCCTTTTATCTTTGTTTTTCTTTTCTTTTGAGGTATTAGGTTGACTGCACAGAACCCTACGTTTGACTTATTTACAACATTTCTCCTTTTGGGCTGAATGTATTCATTCAAGCATAAATATAAAGGATTCGGTAAAATGCCATTTCCATTAAATGAAGTAAGTTTGAGTACATGATGATGATAACCATTTCTATTGACCCAAACTCTCGTGTTAACTAGCCTGTTAAGGTTTTCTAGCCAACCACTCTCGTAGCTTACTTTACCCTAACTTTTGCCTAGGCCACCCTTTTTTGGGTTCAGTCTAGCGGGCTATTTTACACCCTAACTTTTGCCTGACTGGTTTGCAGAATACCGATTAGCGGGATACACTCTAATTTTTGCCCAAGCAGTAGAGGACCACTCGTCGGGTGATTAATTCCATTTTTTATGTGCCACTTTTCTGGATTTAATTCTTTCGGTTAGATATGATAACGCTTCATCCTACTTTGAGTAGTAGGGTTTACGAGCTCATTACCATTGATAATCATGCCCCTTGCACGGAGCATATTTCTGAATACGTAAAGTCTTACCCAATTTGGTTGTAACTTCCTCCTTGAATCGGTGTTGGCAGGCTTTGCTTGCTTTGGAATCAGGTCATCGGCCCTTGACTGCACCTATGATGCTTGACTCAATTGTTGTTTGGCCTTGCTATGAGCTCCCGGCATACCTGAAGACTGCTTAAGCTATTCAGACCGCACTTTAGTCCATGGAGGTCTCTTTGAATACGACTCTTAAGGACTTCATCTCGGTTTTTATTGGTAGCACGGTTTCCATTTCTTAGGCAAAGGAGAAAGGTGTTCAACTTGGGAGAATCTGACATTTATTTAACATCTACGAATGGTGAATGGGAGCTTATCGGCTCAATCTTAGATCCTTACGATAGTATTTAAAATGAAATTCTTGATGAGCTGGTTTACGGTTTTGGTTGCTCTATTAACTTGTGGTTGGTTGGGTGAAGATCTACGGTGCTCGGACCTAAATTGCTTGATCGATCAGTGGTTGCCACTTGGGATTGAAATCTATTGTCCGAAATAATATGATGAGGTAGGCTGTACCAGGGGAAGATGTGTTTCTCGATAAACTTGGCCATCTTCTCGACTGTAATGTTGGTGAAAGACTCGGCTTCCCCCTATTTTGAGAAGTAACCTCCCCCTCTCTTGATGAAGTAGTGTTCATTTGTTGATAAGGGTTAAATCTCGCCGATCATATATGTCCCCCTCAACGAGAATGGCCAATGAGGAGAGAAATAGGGAAGGTTTGAGGTGTAAGGGAATGGATATTGGGAAAAGGCAATGTTGTCTTAAGGTGGGAATGTTAAAAATGGGTGGGCAAAGAAAAGAGAAGCTATAATTCTATTGAAGATGACCTGGCGATACTCTTTCTCCATAATCGGCTGACGCCTCTTCGGTAGCTTGAAAATCGGTTTGCACACAAATGTCAGACCGGTGATGAACCAATTGGCATATTGGATCTATATAAGGAAGGACTGAGCTTCTTTTACTGTGGGTCTGAAAAATGCGACGCTCGGCATTCTGACAATGAACCTTAGGCAGGGCCAGGTATGATTTGGCGAAAGCGTTATCATGATCTTTAAGCACTTGTTATCTCTCATTTTCTCTTAGAGGTTAGGTCATTAGAAAGTGGTTATCATCTTAGATTGTCATCTGTACTCGAATTTATTTAAGTTAAAGAAACATCATGAATACTGAACACATTATGCTTGCGATAAAATGAATGCATGGACCCAGTGGGCAAAACATCAAACATATAAGAAAAAGCAAAGTCTTTCATTAAATTAAAGTGCCTTAAATGTATGATTGTTCACATCTAAATACTAAAAACATAAAGAAAGAAAATTACATCATAGAAAAATCATCCTTCACAGGCGGAGGGTCTTGATTGGTAGAGCCGGTAGACTAATCATCCTCGGTAGCTTTCATTGGTGCATTGTCCAGGATAAAGCCTAAAACCTTTGCTTTCTCGGCTGATAACTTGTCTCCTTCATCCGCTAGAGACCTCGCAGGATTCTTGCTAGAGTTGGTGATAGAATTAGCTTTTGTAACGGAGTTGGCTGAATCAGAGAAGACCATTGCCAATACAACAACTTCGGGGAGACTGAAATTGATGGCACTCACTCCATCATCATAGCTCGGTGATGGCTTCTCCTCAGTGCTGGTCTTCCTAGCTGGTTCATCCATTTTTCCTTCTTTTACCAAGTACCAAATAGCCATGCCTAAAGGTTTGCATTGATATGTTGTGTGTCCCTTCTGAACATGATAGCGATAAAAAATTCCCTTTCTTTTTAGGCGTAGGAGAACGGTATTCACTAAGAGGGCTAAGCATGCCTTTCTCTCGCAATTTGGCAAATAGGATATAAAGAGGGAGCTTCCAAGAGACACGAATGCCTTTTAACTAAGAGCCCGAGCGGGTGGGGTTTGAACTGTGGAAACACTCTCTTGATCGACTACTTGAATTGCGGGTGTCTTTTCCTCGGTTGGGGCCCAAGCAACCTCGAAAGATTGAGAATTATTGCTCTTATTGAACCAGGGTTTGCCACTTGGCTTGCTAGCCCTTTCCTTCTCTTCCCGGCGCTCGATCTTCTTAGCTTTTTCAAAAACCTTTTGATAGGACTCAAAAGAGTCGGTCTCCATCTCTTTCCAAAGGAGCGGGAGAGCCCTGTCAAGCAGCTTTGGGATCATTCCTTTAAGGCTGAGCTTTTGCTTTAAGAGGACCTGAGTGGCCATCCATCTATTGAAATAAGATTTGAAGGCTTTGTCGGGCTTCTGTTTGACTGCCTTCAGATGCTGAATTATAGTCTCCATTGTAGAATTAAATCCATAATGGGGAAATCAAAGCTTCAGATAGGAGTTTCCAATCCAGGATTGTGGACTTCGGAAGAGTATTATACCACTCGAGGGCAGGGCCTGAAAGGGTATACGGGGAATAACTTAGCCAACACCTTATCCCCAATCTTTTGGACAGGTATCATCCGCTCATACATAACTATATGGGACTTGGGAGGTCTCATGCCTGAATAAGGTTCCATCTGGGGCATTGAGAAATTTTTAGGTACCCAATCATCATCTCTTACTTCTTCCTTATCCTCGCCTCTATTGATAAATTACCTGAAGAAAGCTGCCATTTCGGGCGTCACGCCCAGAGGCTGCATGACCTGGTTGCATGGAGATGACCAAAACTGAACAGGCGGAGGAGCCGGGATTTCGATCTGGGGGCAAGAAAAAGGATTCTAAGGGTAAGTGGTCTCGTGGGGAGTGATCATGAAGCTAGGAGGAGAGGGTGCGAAGACAGTTGGCTGCACTGGAGGAACAACAAAGCTACTCGAGGGGACTATCATCTAAGGAGTAAATCCCCTTGAGAAAGCGGGGAGAATATGAGATTGGAGAACACGCCTTGAGTGTACAGGGAGATAAAAATTGAATGTTAGTGCAGCAAATGATAAGAATCGCTAAGAAGAGCTCTAACCAAACTAAAATTGGCTTTATTGGATAGGACAAACAGGGAGGACTGGCTATACCGAAAACTAATTCTGGATTGGCGGAGACTAAACTATCTCTCCTAGAGCTTGAAAAATAGGCCCTGCTGGCCTCTGAGACTCTCTTTCCTCCCTGAGAGCGGATCTAACTTGCGCTTAAATAGTGGCCAGAAACAAATCTGACTGGAGGAACATAGCCATAGCATTAGCTAACTCTGAACCCAACTGAGATTGCCCCTGATCAACCAACAGAGAAGAGATAGGCGGAGGAGTGCCCTCGGTCTGAAACCCGCTAGATGGAGGAATATCAGACATGGTACAAATAACTGATTCTGACATTGAACGGCGAACTAAACGGCGATCGAGTTGCAACCAAAGAGGTCTTTGACGGCGGGGACGTCTTGGCCTAACTGATTAAATCGGAAGATGATCAGCCCGAATCAAACCATGAATGAGATGGATGATAACATAAATATTCGAGTGATGAATGCTACACATACGGGTGGTTTAGAGAGGTAGAGAGCAGAAGAGCTTATGATGCGAAGCTCAACCCCAACATACATGAGATGTATAAATTCCTCATTATGCCTAGCGAACTAGGTACAGGTCATCGGGACTCTAACAATCTCAGGCATTTTGTGAAATTCCCCCTTCAAGCGAGGGGAGAGTAAAGGTAAGCAAAAAACCGAAAAAAAAAATCGACCACAGGCGGCCTATGCATGAGCTTTGCATGAATAAGCACAACACAAGTAGCACACAAAAGCAAATAAACCTCTTCTAACCTTATGACTCCCGCGTAATGCCATTTTGTAGTCTGGGGTTAACTCTAGTGCCAGGAAACGATAAGAGAGTATGCGACCTAAATCTAGATTGTTCCGATGAGCCTAAAGGGAAGTTGCTATGGCTAGTTTTATTGCGGTTCATAGTCTCAAATTGCTGGTGTCGTGGAACGACACTGTAGAAGGGTCTCATTTACCTTGATTCCGTGTAACTCAACCACTCCTTAAATGAGTGTGACCGCGGGAATTACACATTGGTTGAAACGAGTGTTCCACCCATAAATATCCCCAATTCCAAGCAAGCATAAGGTATACAAGTGAACTTCACAAGAGTGATAAAATGGCACACTAAAACTTAGAATCTAACTAAGCGGTGGATTCAAAAGGCATAAGAAATAAAGCTTTGATGTAAAAACGATTTAGGCACATCATCAAAATCCTTTAACAAAGTTTCGAAAATGAAAGCGATTTTCAAATTTTGAGTTAATGGAAAATCCCCAGCAGAGTCGCCATTATGAGCTGACGACCCAAATCCCCGGCCTGTAAGGTAAGCTTTAATGCTTTTCGGTGTGGGGCAGAGAAATAACGAGTGTTGTGAAGCGTGCTAAGGGATAGACCTTATTTAGCGTGATGAAAATGGATAATGGAAGCGGTGTTGAAGTTGAAATTTAGTCCGATTTATGCGTCAAGGGATACGATACTTAGAATCCCATATTTTAAGATAGAGTCGCCACTCGGTTAAGCTCTACGGGAAATTTGGGTACGATATTCCCACCAGATGGTTAGACCGTACCTTAAAACAGAGATTCTAAGTCCAGATGATGTTGCTTACTTTTCAATTTTTAAATCAAGCTGATTATATTTTAATAAACTTGACCTTAGTTCTTATGGGATTTAATCCGATTATTATTTGGTGTTTTTGGTTTTTATGTCATACATCACACGAAAAGCGATAAATAAAGCAAATAAAATAATTATTACAAGGCTTTACAAATACCTATACATTTTTCTAATGCAAGAAAATAAATAAAGCGATAAATAAATAAACGAGCGAAATTGGGTTTTAACCGAGCTTACTGACTCGGACCCGGCTCCAAACGAGGCAAAAGGTATACGAGAATAATCATAAATAAAGCATAAATAAATAAATACAGAAAATATACACATGACATGAAGAAAATATATTTTTGGAATTTTCGGGACAAAAACATAATCTTCGATAATCTAACAACCCAAAAAAGTGAAATAAATCAATAAACATCCCAAAATCAGATTTAGAATTTTCATAATATTTTTGGAATTTTTAACCATGGCAAAAAGGTTTATTAGGTATTTATTATCGAAAAGGTCATTTTTAAGCCATTAAATAGTCATTTAACCCATTAAATAATACATAAAATAATTTCTAGCAGTTAAAAAATTAATTTAATTAATTTCAGATTATTTGTGATTTTTAGAGATTTTTCTGGTGAAAATCGGGACTAAAAACGCATTAAAATGACAAAAATATGGCCAAAAACAACTGAAACAGGGCCAAAAACAACAGAATAAAGCGAAAAAGGACCATTTGGACATTTTTACTAGTAGGCCGACTCAGTGAGGTTGTAGGCTGACTCAGTGACATGGTAGGCCGACTCAACGAGGTGGCCTAGATGACACTCAGTCGGCCTTCGTCCCACTGAAGTAGCGTGCCGGAAAAAATATCTAAACAAGTCGAAATCGACATTTTTGTGCCTGAAAACCCAAGATTTTAAAATTTCAAGTCATTTCCTACATTGTTACAGTAGATTCGGACTTAAAATGCTTAGATAACTTTGGTTTTTAAGTTTGGGGGGAAAAAGAACCCAAAAAACCCGACAAAATAACGATTGGCCGCTTGAGCGACCCATAGGCGACTGAACGAAGTGGTAGATTGACTCAGCGAGGTGGCTTAGGTGACGTTCAGTAGGCCTGACGTTCGCCGGAACAGTCAGCCGGAGTTTTGGCAGAAAATCACAAAAAGGACGAAGAAAAATGGCCAAACGCCCGGAAAAATAACCAAAAAAACACAGTAAAAAAAGCAATAAATAACTTAAATAAATAGATTGGAACGCAGAAAATTGCCTAAAGGCCGTGAATCCACTCTTGATACTCGAATCAACCTTTAGCGAGCTTTTGACGATTTTGTGACGGGAGAATCGACGAACCAAGACAGATTTAGCAAGGGATTTAGTGATTTTGTGTGGAAAAAAGTCCCTAAATCCTATTTAAATCCATTTTTTACCTAAGATTTCTACTTGATTTTAATGATTTAACTAAAGAATCAAGTCTAATAAAGCTTAAGAAACTAGGATATTTGATTTCCACCACTTTATATAACTTGTTCTTCCTAAAGAAAACTAAGAAATCTAAAATCTGAGTTTTTTTATCCAAAATGAGCGAAAGTCCTAACTTAGGTGATTTTGGGGTTTAAATAGACTTGAGTAAGTGAAAATAATGCATTTGGTCCCTTAAAATCATGAATTTTGTGGAAAAAATGGGTGAAGATTCAAATTTTTGAACAGAAAAATGACTGAAATGCGCAAGTACAGTCCCCAAAGCAAGGCCGCTTCAATGACGCGGTAAGCCGACTCGCTGAGTCGGCCTAGGGGAAGGCCGCTTCACATGAAGTGGCCAAATCTAGGCCGCTTTGCACGAAGCGGCCAAACAAGGCCGCTTCACATGAAGTGGTAGACCGACTCGCTGAGTCGGCCTGGCCCGACCGGATTCCGGCGACAGGAATCCGGTGAAAGGGCAGATTTTCAAAAAAAATGCTGATAAAATTCCAAAAATCATAACTTTCACCACGGTTATCCGATTCAAGCAATTCTTGACATTTTGGAAACCTTAAGGAGTCTAGAATCTACAAAAAATAATGAGACTTCTAGAAAAATTGGGTTTAAGCTAAAACTGCAAAACAGTTTACTGCGCACGGGAGAAAGATAACGGTTAATTTTAAATGCATTTTAAATTATTTTTAATGCTTTTAAGCACGGTCAAAGGTCACAAAATCGTAGAAAGGAGCTTTCCAAAGGTGATTTGACTCTCAATGAATAGAACAACTAGTCCGTAAAAGGTTAGAGCAAAAAGTCATCATCGTTCTACGGGTCACTGAAAAGCCCGTGCTCACACTAACTCAGAACCCAACTGCGACTGATTCTGATTAGTCGAAGGTGAGGAAATAGGAGGAGGAGAAACCTCAGATGGAACCCCATAGATTGGCAGAATATCAGACATGGTAGAAAGAACAGATTCGGACACCGAACTCACTGGCCGTCGAACCAAATGACAATCAAGTTAGAGCCAAAGAGGACTGCGGTGGCGAGGACGTCTCGACCTAACTAAAGAAACTGGAAGATGATCAGCCTGAATCGAACCATGAATGAAATGGATGATTATATAATTATTCGAGTGATGAATGCCATATATACAAGGGTGGTTTAGAGAGGTAGAGAGCATAAAATCTTATGATGCAAAGTTTAACCCCAAATACGTGAGACGAGTGAACCCCTTGCTATGCCTGGTGAACTAGATATGGTTCCCCGGGACTCAAATGATCTCAAACATTTTGTTGAATTCCCCCCTCAAGAGAGGGGAGAGTATAGATAAGCGAAAGAGCAAAATAAAAGTCAACCACAGACGGTCTATGCATGAGGTGCGTATGTATGAACACAACACAAGTAGCACACAAAAAGTGAATAAACGTCTTCTAACCTTATGACTCTCGCGCAACGACGTTCAAAAGATCTGGGGGTAACTCTAGAGCCAGCGAATGGTAAGAGAGTGTGCGACCTAAATCTAAATTATTTTGGTGAACCTACGGGTAAATTGCTATGGCAAGATTTATCGCGGTTCATAGTCTCAAATTGCTGGTATTGTGGAACGATACCATTGAAGGGTCTTGTTTACCTTGATTCCGTATAACTCAACCACTCCTCAAATGAGTGCTATTGCGGGAATTATACGTTGGTTGAAATAAGTGATCCACCCATAAATATCCTCAATTCCTAGCGGGCATGAGGTATACAAGTAAGCTTCACGGAGGTGAGATAACTGCACCTTAACCTAGTATCTAACTACGCGATGGGTTCAAAAGGCATAAGAAATAAAGGTTTGATTTAAAAATGATTTCAGCACATCATCAAAATCCTTTAACCAATATGTGAAAACGAAAGCGGTTTTCCAAATTTTAAGTTAAGAGGAAATCCCCAACAGAGTCGCCACTGTGAGCGGGCGACCTTTTTCTGACCCTTAAGAGCGCGATGAAAAATAAGCATGGTGAAGCGAGCCAAAGGATTGATCCTCATTTTAGCGCGATGAAAAGATAGACTAATAAAATCGATGTTGAAGTTGAATTTTAGTCCAATTTACATGTTAAGAGATACGAGACTTGAAATCCCGTATTTTAAGATAGAGTCGCCACCCAGTTTAGCTCTACTGGAAATTTGGGTACGATATTCCCACCGAGTGGTTGGACAGTACCACAAAATAGAGATTCCAAGTCTGGATGATGTTGCTTATTTTTTATTTATTAAATCAAGTCATTTACATTTTAATAAGTGCGACTTTAGTTCTTATGCGATTTAAATCCAATTAATGTTTAGAGTTTTCGATTTATATAGCCATACATCACACAAAAGCAGTAAATAAAGCAAGAAAATTAATTATTACATGGCTTTACGAATACATATATATTTTTCTAATGCGGGGAAGTAAATAAAGCGAATAAATAAATAAAAGGGCGAAACTGGGTCCTAACCGAGCTTACCAACACAAACCTGGCTCTAAAGAGCGATAAATCACACATGAATAATCATAAATAATATATAAATAATAAAAGGGCAGAAAAATAGATCAAACAAGGGAGAAAACATAATTTTAAATTTTTCGGGGACTAAAAACATAATTTTTGGGCATTTATTAAATATTTAAACAACCTAAATATTATTTAGATAAACTAAACAGCCTAAAAATAATAAAGGAAAATTATAGAATTTTTTAGAATTTTTAATATGACAAAAGGATTTGTTAAAAATTTATTTAGTTAAAAAATCATTTTTAAGCCATTAAAATAAAAATTTGACCATTTAAATAATTAATAAACACTAAAAAATAGATTAAAAATAATTAAAATATTTACATATTATATAAAAATTTTGGAAATTTTTCGGGTAAAAATTGGGGTAAAAAAAGCAAGAAAATGATAAAAAAAAAAAGAGGGGCAAAAACACAAAACAGGGACTTTTGGCATTTTTGCCAGCCCAGATGCAAGAGTGGCACCTGAGATGCTACAGTGGCAGCCCCAGACGCTGTCGTTGCAGCGTCTCAAGGTCCAGCAGAGCATCTGGCCCGGAAAAGTGCCAAACGGACCAAAATTGGTATTTTTATACCCAAAAATCTAAGGTTACAGAAATTTTAAGCCGATTCCCACAATATTTCAATAGATATATACTTAAAATGGCGAAATAACATTGATTTCTCGACTTTGGGATAAAATATGAACACAAAAATACCGGTGAAGGTATTTGTAAAAATACGAAAGATAAGGGAATAAACACACCAAAAGCAGCCAAATAATATGGAAAATAATTAAAAAAAAAATTGGAACTCAGATTTGTTACCTCAAGACCGTGAATCTGCACTTTGGAGACTCGAATCATCCCTTGGTAAAATCCTTTTGACGATTTTGAAGATTTGGGTAGTGTTTTTGAGAAAAAGTCACTAAAAACCTATTTAATCCATTTTTAACCTGAGATTTCTAACCGAGTTTAGTTTAAATCTAAGAGATTAAATAAGATAAAGACCTAAGAAATTGAGTTGGAGAAATTCTTTAGCCTTTATCAAGCTTTCCCTTTCTAGTTCTTGAGTTTTTTTTTCCTAAAAATGAGTTTTTAATCTGATAAAAATTAGCCAAAAAGTCTTGAAAAAGATTATTTTAAGGGTTTAAATAGACTCAATTAGGTGTAAATAACCCAATTAGTCCCTCAAGTACTCAGGTTTTATGATAAAAACAGGTAAAAACCGAAAAAGGTGAAAAATGGCTCAAATGCGCCCATGGCACTTTAGTCGCGCTCCTTGGTGCGCGAGACGATCTAGGGGCAGCGTCTCACCGTGCTCCTGCCATGTCTCGCATGCAGGGAGCGCGGTTGATGCATAGGCACGCCATGCCCCTGGCGCATTTCACTCGCAGGGAGCGCGGCAAAGGGGGCTGCCACGAGGTACCTGGCAGAAAACTTTAAATGAGCGCAACTTTCACCACGGTTATCCGATTTAAGCGATTCTTGACATTTTGGAAATCTCAGAGTGTCTAGAATCTAATACAAATAATGAGACTCACTGAAAATGATCGAGTTTATCTAATACAAATAACGTGACTCACTGAAAATGATCGAGTTTAAGAGAAAACTGCTAAACAAATTACTGCACGCGAGCGGAAGATTACGGTTAATTTTTAAACTCATTTTAATGATTTTTAATCGCATGCAAAGGTCCAAAATCATCAAAAAGGTACTTGCCAAATGTGATTTGACTCTCAAAGAATAGAACAACTAGTCCGTAAAAGGTTAGAGCAAAAAGTCATCATCGTTCTGCGGGTCACCAAAAAGCCCGTGCTCACACTAGTGCAAGGATTTTTGGAAGGTGTTGAGGAGATGAAGGCTCATTTCAGATCTGCGCCTACCCAGTTCTCTCTTGTAAAGGCTATAGTATCCCATACTTTGCCTATTTTGAATGTTACAGGTAGACAGGCTGAGCATTTGATGTTGGAAGTTGCTAAACTTAAAAAGAAGATGGAGAAGATTTATGAAAGCAACTGCAGAGTTCTGAATGAGGAAAGGGATTTTAGAAACTCTATGATTGACAAATTCAATCCTTTGCTAGAAGGCATGCAAGCAGTTCTAAGTGGTTACAGTATTATGAGCAAGAAGAATGATACGAACACAATGCGCTTAAATGTTGTTATGGATGTTGTCAATGCTCTAATCACAGTAGTCTCCAACCAAGGGAACTCAAATATGCTGAAGCAGATCAGAGGAGATATATTTTGAAGGGAGTTAAGGACTCTGTGGAAGGCATTTTATCAGTGCTTTGCTCAATATATCTGATGCTTCGAATAGCAACATTTTTATGTCAGACGCTAAACAAGAACCTTCTCTTCATCATAAGCTTGGTCAAATTCTGATCAAATCAATTCTGTTCATGATGATGTCATCAATGATGGTCAAGCAATTGATCAGATTCATGAGCAAGTATCTATACACATTCGCAGCACTCCCATGCTAGAGCGGATCTTAAGAGAAACCACTCAAGCCAAGGCTCTGGTCAGTCTCACCCAGATTTCCAAGGAAGGACTAGATGCTCAGTACCAGGTCAATCAATATCAATCTCATGCCCTGGTAGGACTTTCCACTTTTCTTAGAGAATAGGATGCCATTTCTCAAGAAATCTATGAGTTGCTATTTCAGAACTTTTCTTCCACCATCTATGGCAAGCTCAAGCATTTTGAGGAATCTCTAAGCTCGTTTGATCATCAAGCCCAAGTTATTTTGGATGCAATGGCGAAGGGGGAGAAGTGTTGGGAACTGACAGTTAGATTGAACATGCATAAAAGGCACGGCGGAAATTCAAAATTTTGTCCATGTCCCCAAGAACTCCTATTAGTTGCATATAAATTAAATAAAGCCTTAACTAAATAATTCTTAACCTAGGTCAGCATGCTAAAGGACTAGGCATACCATAATTCCAAATTATATCTTCTAGCAAATTTATTTTATACTAAGCATATTATAACTCTAAGTTATAACCTAAGCATAAAATAAACTAAGCATGTAAAATAACCTAAGCATAATTATTAAGTCTAAAAACACTTAAAGAAAAAGACTTAATAATTAAAAGAGAAAAAGAACTTACCAGTTGAAACGTGCTTTTGCAGAACCTTCTTGCACAAGCCTCCAATCGTAGGATAGCCTCTATTAGTATCCACACGAACCCCACCAACCAAAACCTCCCCGGGAGGAAGAACTAAGAAGCCTTGGCTAGTTGCTAGACCACTCTAGAAGCCTCGCCCAAAAAAATAAACTAGAGGTGCCCAAATAAATTCAGGCTCCTCAAAAATAACTTGCTCAATTACCCGAGAGATTAATTATCTCACTTAGGATTTATTCTTTGAGCTTGGTACAATTTGAAAGGAAAGGGGACAGCCTATATATAGGCTTAAGGATGCAAAAATGCTCCCCCTGTGGGCGATGTGGGATGGGAGTAATTACTCCCATCCCATATATACATGCAGCGTGCATAGCACACTACATGTGGCAAGGCAAGCCCACCTTGTGGGCTTACCTTGCACGCAGGCTGGGCCTCGCAGCCCATGCCGCGAGCCTAGCTCATGTTGCTGCCTAACAGTGTTCGCGCACCTTTCAGTGTACTCCGCCCAACCGAACTATGTACAAAATATTTCATACTTTTTGGTTTTAACTCACCAATGCAAAATCCCCTTTAAATCCTTTCAAATAAATATTTATTTTTGACTCTAATAAATTAGTTACCAGTCAAAATAAATTTCTTGTTCCAATCAAAATTGATCTAATCAATTATAATTTATTTATGACTCTAATTAATTAGTTACCGGTTAAAATGAATTCCTTGGTCTATCTAAAATTGATCTAATCAATTTTAACCAATCAAATAATAATCCAATTATTATTTATGTTATATTTTCGTAATAGAATAAATCTATTAGTTCTTTACTTAGTCCGATGAAGGTCCAATGTGTGTGACCTTATAGGATTCCGAAGTATTGGAACCATTGGCTCGATATTCTAGACCGTGAATAGAACTCGATTACCTTAAACGACTGTAGTACGCCTCTAGCAAGGGTCTACCATCCCCCATTACTCGGAACGTCATTTATGCTTATGACTTAATTCGGGTTAAAGCAATAGTTATCCAGTGCGATAAATTCCTTCCATTCTTTAAAATTAGTACCATCTAGTTTATAGGGTTCGGTTAAAGTGTTAAAATAGCGAGGTTGCTCTAAGCTATCCCAGTTATTTACTTGTTACCAAAGTATATTGCCTTTTACTATAGTGTGTTTGACTAGAAACCATTTCTATCAAACACATACTCTGATCAGAGGTTTATGGCAATCATCACTTCAACAAGTAGCCAGGTACAACTCCTTAATATATCTAGAGCGATGGATTCTTTCTGACTACTCAGCTTACCAACGTGTTGTCATCACTATACCCGTAATCACCTGTAGCACCCTAAATTAGTGAGTGTATAGTAATGACCCAAAGTATAGTAATAGTACCACACAAGGTAGCTAGCGTCTCAAGTATGAGGACATTCACAAAGCTTATAGCATGAAGATAAACACTAACACATTGATATATATACCAAGTGTTTATCTTCCTGCAGTTTCCAATATATCTCCCAGATATATCCATGTATCAAACTCAAGGTACCACCTTCAGTCTTTAGGAGATTAACTACTTGGACCCTTTCCAAGAAAGTTGACCACAAGCTAGTCTTTCCATTTCATCGATATCCTTTCTTGATGAAACTATGACTAGGGATAGTTTTTATATAATCATAATTGCACATGAAGTAGGTTCCACCAAATATAGTCCAACTATAATTTCTCTGACTTCATGCTATGACATTGTGAGCCGATAACCCCCGATCCCCCCACCCACACGGTAAGCTTTAATGCTCTTCGGTGTGGGATGGAGAAATAACGAGCGTTGTGAAGCATGCTAAGGGATGATCCTTATTGAAGCGTGATGAAAATGGATAATGGAAGCGATGTTGAAGTTGAAATTTAGTCCGATTGATGTGTTAAGGGATACGAGACTTAGAATCCCGTATTTTAAGATAGAGTAGCCACCCAGTTAAGCTCCACTGGGATTTTAGGTACGATATTCCCACCGGGTGGTTGGACCGTACCTTAAAACAGAGATTCTAGGTTCGGATGATGTTGCTTACTTTTCAATTTTTAATAAACGTGACTTTAGTTCTTATGCGATTTAATCCAATTATTGTTTGGTGTTTTCGGTTTATATGCCATACATCACACGGAAAGCAATAAATAAAGCAAAACAAGAAAATAAAATTATTACAAGGCTTTTCAAATACCTACACATTTTTCTAATGCAAGAAAGTAAAGTGATAAATAAATAATCGGGCGAAACTGGGTTTCGACAGAGCTTACCGACTCGGACCCGGCTCCAAACGAGGCAATAGATATACGGGAATAATCATAAATAAAGTATGAATAAATAAATGAGATAATAAATACATAGCATGCAGAAAACATATTTTTGGATTTTTCGGGACAAAAACTTAATTTTTGGGCAATTATTAATTATCGAACAACCTAAAAAGGGTGAAATAAATTGAATAAACATCCTAAAATAATATTTAATATGTTCAGAATATTTTTGGGATTTTTAGTTGGTAGAAAACAATTTATTTAGATTTATTTAGTAAAAACACTATTTTTAAGCTAACAAAATGCATATTAAATCAAATCAAATTAAATAAAATCTAAAAATAGAATAAAATAAATAAAAACAAATTTCAGATCAGCCATAATTTTTTTGGGAATTTTTTGGATTGAAAACGAGACTGAAAATGCATTAAAATGACAAAAACCGACTTAAAAACGATAGAAACGGGCTAAAAATAACATAATAAAACAAACAGGGACCATTTGGACATTTTTACCAGTAGGCCGACTCAATGAGGTGGTAGCCCGACTCAGCAACATGGTAGGCTGACTCAACGAGGTGGCCTAGATGACGCTCAGTCAGCCTTCGTCCCACTGAAGTGGCCTACCGAAAAAAGTGTCTAAATAAGCCGGAATCGACCTTTTTTGTGCCTGAAAATCCAAGATTACTAAAATTTCAAGTCGTTTCCTACACTATTACAGTAGATTTGGACTTAAAATGCTTAAATAACCTTGGTTTTTCAGTTTGGGGGGAAAAGAACCCAGAAAATCTGACAAAACAACGGTTGGCCCCTTGAGCAACCCCGTAGGCCGGCTGGACGAAGTGGTAGGCCGACCCAGCGAGGCGGCCTTGGTGACGCTCAGTCGGCCTAACGTTCGCTGGAACAGTCAGCCAGATTTTTGACAGAAAATCACAAAAAGGACGAATAAAGGGGTCAAACGCCTGGAAAAATAATCAAAAACACAGCAGCAGAAATAAATAATAAAAGAAATAGATTGGAACTCAGAAAGTTACCTAAAGGCCATGAATTTACTCTCGAGATTCGAACCGAACGCTTGGCAACCCTTGTGACAGATTTGAGATGAAAACCCGACGAAACAATCGATTTAGCAAGGGATTTAGGGACTTTTGCCTCACAAATCACTGAGTCGGTTGTTTAAGAACAACTAAGTGATTTGTGAGGAAAAAGTCCCTACATCCTATTTAAACCAATTTTTACCTAAGATTTCTAATAGATTTTAGTGTTTAAGCAACAAGATTATGCCTAAGAACAACTAAGAATCAAGATTGGAGAGGATTAAACCCGAATTCTAGCTTTTCTTGAGCTTTCTCTCTCTAGTTCTTCCCTTTCTCTCTCTTGCTCTTGAATTCTCTCTAAAAATCAGCCAAAGAAAAAAGACCTTTAAACTGATTTTGAGGGGTATTTATAGACTTTTCAAGTGTAAAATACCCAAATTAATCCTCCAAATGTCAATATTTGATGGAAAAACCCCAAAACCCGACTTGTTGGCCAAGAAAAACCTTAAAAAACTCTAGATAAAGAACCACGCGAAAGTCGCGTCACTGACACGGCAGGGCCGAGGCCGCGTCACATGACGTGGCTAGATCTAGGCCGTGTTATATGACGCGGCTAGATCTAGGCCGCATCATACAATGCGGCCTGGAAGGCTGCATGAGCCACGTGGCCCAGCGCGTGGACCACGCGGCCTAGCCTCTAAGTGGCAGTGCCGGCCGCCGCTGACGGATCGGGGGCACCCAGGAAGGAAAAAAATAAAAAAAGGCAAAGGGGCTAATGGAGCCGGGCCCGAAATGCGAATAAACTACACCATGGGTATCCGAACGGGGCGATACTTGACGTTCCAGAAAGCTCGGGGAACCCAGAATCCAACGATGCAAATAAGACTCGCTGAAAATGTCCGAATTTTTAAGGAAAAAAATCGCGAAATAATTTACTACGTGCGAGGGGAAACGAAGAGGTTAACAAATTAAAAGCGATACAATGTTTAATTAATCGGGGTCAAAGATCTTAAAATCATCAACAAAGAACTTTCTAAATGCGATTCGATTCTAAAATAATGGAACAACTAGACCGTAAAAGGTTAGAGCAAAAAGTCATCATCGTTCTGAGGGTAACCAAAAAGCCCATGCTTACAGGCTGCCCCTCGAGGGATTATCACTTGGCGGGCCAAGTGTGATCTCTCAAAAGAGCAAAGGATAGGAGGCTATACCTGACTCGCGAATTCCTGAGCTGATTGTCTACTGAGGTTGCCATCGATAGATCTCTTAGGAGGAATAAGACAGTCCTAGAAGTGAAACTCCAAAATGGTTATTTACGGATGGTACAGGGACGCATCATTAACGGACCTTTTAGAGCTAAAAATCCCGGACCGGTTGTTTATTGGAGGTTTTGGGAACGCACCATTGACAGACCAATCGAGATGAAAATTGTTTTTCTGAGGGTAGGAATTCTGAATCGGTTATTTTCTAGGTACGCCATTGGCAGACCTAAAGGCCGTGAGGCTGAATCGGCTGTCTACGGGTGGTTTGAGAATGCACCATCAACGGATCTATCGAAGAGGAGGAGTTGAATCGGTTGTCTACGAGTGGTCTGGGAACACACCATCAACGGACCTATCGGAGGGTGTCGGGAACTTCTAATGAGATCAGACTAGGATATGTTAAGAACTTCTAACGAGATCGGACTGGGATCGACTTAGCTTGAATCGCATGCTGGGAACATCAAATGAGATCCCTAGACTAGAATGCATACCAAGAACTTAACTGGAAGGCGCCGAGCACTTTTAACAAGGTTGGACTGGGATATGCTTAGCTTGAATTGCATGCCAGGAATATCAAATGAGACCCCTGGACTGGAATGCAGACCAAGAACTTAACTGAAAGGCACCGAGCACTTCTAATGAGGTCGGACTAGGATATGCTTGGCTTGAATCGCATGCCGGGAATATCAAATGAGACCCCTAGACTAGAATGCATACCAAGAAGTTAACTGGAAGGCGCCGAGCACTTCTAACGAGGTCGAACTGGGATATACTTGGCTTGAATTGCATGCCGAGAATATCAAACGAGACCCCTGGACTGGAATGCGCACCAAGAACTTAACTGGAAGGCACCGAGCACCTCAAATGAGGTCGAACTGGGATATGCGTGGCTTGAATCATATGCCGGGAATATCGAACGAGATCCCTGGACCTGAAATGCATACCAAGAACTTAACTAGAAGGCACCGAGCACTTCTAACGAGGTCGAACTGGGATTTGCTTCGCCTGAATCACATACCGAGAATATTAAACGAGGCCCCTGGACTGAAGTACATACCAAGAACTTAACCAAAAGGTGTCGAGCACTTCTAACGAGGTCAGACTAGGATTTGCTGAAAAGCACCTGAGGAGACCGTTGGACTAAACGCATTGTGCCTGCACCAGAAATTTTGAGATATTAGAGAGCGATATGAGCCGCGCTTTTGTTGCTTAATTGATTTTACCGAGATAAAAATTTTTGCCCCTTCAATTAAGCAACACAAACGGAAGAATGAAACTGAAATAAAGTTGAGATTTTCAGGAGTCCGAAGAGATTATCAAGGCCGAGCGCCGAGTCTAGCTGATATGCCCCTGGGCATTTGCATTAGGGTGCCCCTAGGTATTTGTATTGAGGTGCCCCTAGATATTTGCATTGAGGTGCCCCTGGGATAAGCTTTTGAGTTCTAATTTTAGGATCCATCGGGGTTGGTCGTCCTTCTACATTTCCCTATGGTGTGCCTGTTAAGAAGGATTTAAAGCATTAGTAAGCCATATAAATTGGGTTTTCATTGCTTAATTGATTTTGTGGAACAAAAATTTTTGCCCCTTCAATTAAGCAATAGAAATGGGAGAAAAAGAAATAAGAGTTGAGATTTCTGGGAGATCGGAGAAACTGCCAACATTGAGCATTGAGGCTAGCTGATGTGCCACTGGGAGAAATTTTGTTTTCGAATCCAGGATAGAAAATAATTTTGAGATGCCCTTTAATTCAGGCTCTTGTTTTGTTTCCTGTGGAATTCAGCATAGAATAATAGACATGAACATTATGCATGAATGTATGAATGCATGAGATACTCGCACTGGTCATCTTCAACCTGACTGATTAACTTGCTTGATCGACTTTGCTCAATTTAGGGAAAGATCGACTTGCTTAAAAAGGGAGAATACATGGAATTACCTCGCGGTATGGATAAGACAAGAATGCCCCTGAAGGAGGATTAGGGATGTTGCGCAGATTAGGTGAGAATGCCCTGGTGGAGAACTAGGGAAACCACGGTGAATCAACTATAAATTGATTGCTGGATCAGGCATGACGGAGACAAGAGGGCATGAAGCAGAGCTCAAGATTCTGGATAACGAATGACTGGGCACTATCACTACCAATGAATTCTACCAAGGATGGCTCCATAGGATCAGGATATTGTGGAATCAAGATGCTTGGCTCCAGTCAAGAATTAAGCGGACACAGGCGGAGGATAAATCTGAGTCCTTCGAATGTATTAGACCAGCGAACATATCCATGCACTCTAATGCTAATGACGATGATGCAGATATCTCGATGTGATCGATGGAAGTCAGTAATCTTTGTTCTACTTGTCTTAATTTTTGCATAGACCTAGACATTATATTGGGCCCATCAGATTTGCTCATTTTGCTTTTAAGTTCTAATTTTTTCCTGGACGGCCCTTTTCGGGTTTTCAATCCAGCGAACTATCCTGGCTTTTGCATAGACCTTGAATCTTTTCAATCTATCAGGATTTTTGGCTTTTATCTTTATTTTTCTTTTGAGGTATTGGGTCGACTACACAGAAACCTATGTTTGACTCATCTGTTGCATTTCGCCTTTTGGGCCCAATAAATTCATTCAAGCATAAACATAAAGAATTTAGTAAAAGTGACATTTCCGTTAAATGAAGTAAGTTTGAGTACATGATGATGATAACCATTTCTATTGAACCAAACTCTAGTGTTATTTAGCCTATAAAAGTTTTCTAGTCAACATACTCTTATGTCTTACTTTACCTTGGCTTTTGCCTAGGCCTCCCTTTTTGGGTTTTCAGCCTAGCGGGTCATTCTGCACCCTAACTTTTACCTGCATGGTTTGCAGAATACCGATCAGCGGGGTACACCCTAATTTTTTTCTCGAGCAGTAGAGGACCACTCGTCGGGGAATGGATTTATATATGCTTTTTATATGCTGCTTTTTTGGATTTGATTCTTTTGGTTAGACATGATAATGCTTCAACCTGATTTGATTGATAGGGTTTCCGAACTCGGTACCATCTGAAATTTTCATGCCTCTAGAACTTGGTGCTTTTCTGAATATGCGAAGTCTTACCCAATCTGGACAGGATTTCCCCCTTTAGGTCGGTGTTGGTGGGCTTTGCCTGCTTTAGAAAAGGATCGCTGGCCTTTGATGGATACTCTTGATGCTTGACACGATTGCTGTTCAACCTCGCTATGCGCTTTTGATATTTTTGAAGACTGTTCAAGCTGCTCAGGCTGCGCCCTAGTCTATGGGGGGTCTCTTTGAAGCTGGGTTCAATACGACTCTCGGTTTCAATTGTCCCACTAGCTCATAGGCAGTGCGGTAAAGATCTGCGGGGCTCGGACCCAAATTTCTTGATCGATCAGTGGTTGGTCCTTGGGATTGAAATCCATTGCTTGAAATGATGTGATGAGGTGGGCTGTATTGAGGGAATATGTGTTTCTGGATGAACTTGGCCATCTTCTCGATGATAATGTCGGTGAAAAGGGTCAACTTCCCCCTATACTGATGAGGGTCGAATCTTGCCGATCATATGCGTCCCTCTTACCGAGAATGGCCAAGGAGGAGAGAAATAGGGAAGTTTTGGAGAGGTGGAAGAGATAGAGTATTAAGAAAAGGCAATGTTGCATGCGAATGGGAAATTTGAGAATGGGTGGGCGAAGAAAAGATAAGCCACAACTCTGTCAAAGATGAGTTGGCGATGCTCTTCCTCTATAATTGGCTGGCACTTCTTTGTTAGCTTAAAAGTCGTTTTACATATAGTCGCGAGGCCGGTGATGGACCGATTGACATATTAGATCTACCCAAGGAATGACTGAGCTTCCTTTGCTATTTTTGTCATAGAGATGAGATGCTCGGGCATCCGATGACGAACCCTAGGTGTTCAGGCATGACTAGGCAAAAGCGTTATCAAGATCTTTAAGCACTTATTATCTCTCATTTTCTTTCAAAGGTTAGGTCATTAGAAAGTGGTTACCATCTTAGATTATCATCTGTACTCAAACTTATTTCAGTCAAAGAAACGTTATAAATACTGAACACATTATGCTTATGATAAAAATGAATGCATGGACCCACCGGGTGAAACATCAACCTGATAAGCAAAAAGAGAGAGTCTTTCATTAAATTAAAGTGCCTTAGAGATAGAATTATTCACATCAAAACACTAGAAACATAAAGAAAGAAAATTACATCATAGAAAAATCATCCTCCACAAGCGGAGGGTCTTGATTGGTAGAGCCGGTAGGCTAATCATCCTTGATAGCTTTCATTAGGGTGTCGCTCAGGATGAAGTCCAAAACCTTTGCTTGCTCGGCTGATAAATTTCCTCCTTCATCCGCTAGAGACCTTGCAGGATTCTTGTCAGAGTCAACGGCAGAAATGGCTTCCATAACGGAGTTGGGTGAATCAGAAAAGACTATTGCCAACACAAAACCCTCAGGGAGACCGGAATTAGTGGCACTCACTTCATCATCAAAGCTCAGCGATGGCTTCTCCTTAGTGTTGATCTTCCTTGCAGGCTCATCCATTTTTATTTCTCTTACCAAGCGCCAAATAGCCATACCTAAAGGCTTATATTGATCTGTTGTGTGTCCCTTTTGAATGTGATAGCGATAAAAGTTCCCTTTCTCTTCAAGCGTAGGATAACGGTACTTACGAAGAGGTCTAAGCAGGCCTTTCTCTCGTAATTTGGCAAATATGATATGAAGAGGGAGCTTCCATGGAGACACGAATGCCTTCTAACCAGGAGCCCGAGCGGGTATGGTTTGCACGGTGGAAACACTCTCTTGATCAACAACTTAAACTACGGGTGCCTTTTCCCTAGTTTGGGCTGAAGCAACCTCGAAGGATTGAGAGTTATTGCCCTTGAACTAGGGTTTGCCACTTCACTTGCTAGCCCTTTCCTTTTCCTCCCGGCGCTCGATCTTTTTAGCTTTTTCAAAAAAAATTTGATAGGTTTCGAAAGAATCGGTCTCCATCTCTTTTCGAAGGAGTGGGAGAGCTCCGTCAAGCAATTTCGGGATCATTTCTTTAAGGCTGAGCTTTTGCTTTAAGAGGACCTGAGTGACCATCCATCGATTGAAATAAGATTTGAAAGCTTTGTCGGGCTTTTGCTTGACTGCCTCAAGATGTTGAATTATGGTCTCCATTGTAGAATTAAATCCATAATGAGCAATCAAAGCTTCAGATAGGAGCTTCCAATCTAGGATTGTGGACTCCGGAAGAGTATTATACCACTCGAGAGCAGGGCCCGAAAGGGTACACGGGAATAATTTGGCCAACACATTATCCCCAATCTTTTGGACGCGCATGATTCATTCATACATAACTATATGGGACTTGGTTGGTCCTTCGCCTGAATAAGCATCCATTCGGGGCATTGAGAAATTTTCAGGCACCCAATCATCACCTCTTACTTCTTCCCTATCCTTGCTCCTGTTCAAAAATTGCCTGAAGAAAGCCGCTATTTCGGGCGTTACGCCTGGAGGCTACGTGACCTGGTCACATGAAGATGACCCAAACTGAAAGGGTGGAGGAGCTGAGGTTTCGATCTAGGGGCGAGAAAAAGGATTTTAAGGGTAAGTGGCCTCGCAGGGAGTGACCACAAAGCTAGGGGGAGAGGTTATGAAAATAGCCAGCTGTACCGGAGGAATGACAAAGCCACTCAAGGGGACTATCATTTAAGGAGTAAATCCCTCTGAGAAAGTGGGGAGAATAGGAGATTGGGGAACAGGCCTCGAGTGCACAGGGGGATAAAAACTAAAGGTTGGTGGAGCTGATGACAAGGGTAGCTGAGAAGAGTTCTGTCCAAACTAAAATGGACTTTGCTGGATAGGACGAACAGGGGGGAGTGGTAGTACCAAAAACTAATTTTGGATTGGCGGAGACTGAATTATCTCTCCTAGAGCTTGAAAGATAGGCCCTACTGGCCTCTGAGACTCCCTTTCCTCCCTGAGAGCGGATCTAACTTGCTCTTGAATAGTGGCCCAAAACATATCTGACTGGAGGAACATAGCCATAGCATTAGCCAACTCTAAACCCAACTGAGATTGCCCCTGATCAACAGACGGAGAAGAGACGGGCGGAGGAGTGCCCTCAACCGAAAACCTGCTAGACAGAGGAATATCAGACATGGTAGGAATAGCTGATTCTGACACTAAACGGTGAACTAAATGGCGGTCGAGTCGTAACCAAAGAGGACTTCGACGGCGAGGATGCCTTGACCTAACTAATTAAACCGGAAGATGATCAGCCCGAATCAAACAATGAATGAGATGGATGATAATATAAATATTCAAGTGATGAATGTTATACATATGGGTGGTTTAGAGAGGTAGGGAGTAGAAGAGCTTATGATGCGAAGCTTATCTCCAAAATACGTGAAATGTACGAATTCCTCGCTATGCCTAGCGAGCTAGGTACAGGTCATTGGGACTCAAACGATCTCAGGCAATTTATGAAATTCCCCCTTTCAAACGAGGGGGGAGTAGAGGAAAGCGAAAACCAAAAATAAAGGTTGGCCACATACGGCCTATGCATGAGCTTTGTATGAATGTGCACAATACAAGTAGCACACGAAAGTAAATAAACCTCTTCCAACCTTATGACTCCCGCGTATCGCCAATTTGTAGTCTGGGGGTAACTCTAGCGCTAGGAAACAGCAAGAGAGTATACGACCTAAATCTATATTGTTTCGGCGAGCCTAAAGGGAAGTTGTTATGGCTAGTTTTATCGTGGTTCATAGTCTCAAACTGCTGGTGTCATGGAACGACACTGTAGAAGGGTCTCGTTTACCTTGATTCCGTGTAACTCAAACACTCCTTAAATAAGCGCGACCGCGGGAATTACACGTTGGTTGAAACGAGTCTTCCACCCATAAATATCCCCAATTCTTGGCGGGCATGAGGTATACAAGTGAGGTTCACGGGGGTGATAAAATGGCACCTTATAACTTAGAATCTAACTAAAGAGGTGGATCAAAAGGCATAAGAAATAAAGCGTTGATTTAAAAAAGATTTAGGCATATCATTAAAATCTTTTAACCAAAGGTTGAAAATGG
The DNA here is from genome assembly GCA_947683365.1 of Euphorbia pulcherrima. Classification (NCBI taxonomy): domain Eukaryota; kingdom Viridiplantae; phylum Streptophyta; class Magnoliopsida; order Malpighiales; family Euphorbiaceae; genus Euphorbia; species Euphorbia pulcherrima. The sequence continues at coordinate 48,967,662 of CANTUS010000001.1, read as the reverse complement.
GAGCGATTTTCAAGATTTAAGTTAAAGGGAAATCCCAAGCAAAGTCGCCACTGTGAGCCGACGACCCCCGATCCCCCCGCCCGCACGGTAAGCTTTAATGCTCTTCGGCGTGGGGCGGAGAAACAATAAGCGCTGTGAAGCGTGCTAAGGGATGATCCTTATTTTAGCGTGATGAAAATGGATAATGGAAGCGATGTTGAAGTTGAAATTTAGTCCGATTGATGTGTTAACGGATACGAGACTTAGAATCCCGTATTTTAAGATAGAGTCGCCACCCGGTTAAGCTCCATCGGGAATTTGGGTACGATATTCCCACCAGGTGGTTGGGCCGTACCTTAAAACAGAGATTCTAGGTTCGGATGATGTTGCTTACTTTTCAATTTTTAAATCAAGCTGATTATATTTTAATAAACGTGACCTTAGTTCTTATCTGATTTAATCCGATTATTTTTTGGTGTTTTCAGTTTATATGCCATACATCACACGGAAAGCAATAAATAAAGCAAAGCAAGAAAATAAAATTATTACAAGGCTTTTCAAATACCTAAACATTTTTCCAATGCAAGAAAGTAAAGTGATAAATAAATAAACGGGCGAAATCGGATTTTGGCCGAGCTTACCGACTCAGACCCGGCTCCAAACGAGGCAATAGATATACGAGAATAATCATAAATAAAGCATGAATAAATAAATGCGATAATAAACACATAGCATGCAGAAAACATATTTTTTTATTTTTCGGGACAAAAACGTAATTTTTGGACAATTATTAATCATCTAACAACCTAAAAAGGGTGAAATGAATTGACTAAACATCCTAAAATAAGATTTAATATGTTCAGAATATTTTTGGGATTTTTTGTTGGTAGAAAATAATTTATTTAGATTTATTTAATAAAAACACTATTTTTTAAGCTATTAAAATGCATATTAAATTAAATAAAAATAAATAAAATCTAAAAACAGAATAAAATAAATGAAAAAAATTTAGATCAGCCATAACTTTTTTGGGAATTTTTCGGGTTGAAAATGGGACTGAAAACGCATTAAAATGACAAAAATCGGGTCAAAAACGATAGAAATGGGCCAAAAACAACAGAATAAAATAAACAGGGACTATTTGGATGCTTTTACCAGTAGGCCGACTCAGTGAGGTGGTAGGCCGACTCAGCGACATGGTAAGCCGACTCAACGAGGTCGCCTAGATGATGCTCAGTCGGCCTTCGTCCCACTGAAGTGGCCTACCGAAAAAAGTGTCTAAACAAGCCGAAATTGACCTTTTTGTGCCTGAAAACCCAAGATTACTAAAATTTCAAGTCGTTTCCTACACTGTTACAGTAGATTCGGACTTAAAATGCTTAAATAACCTTGGTTTTTTAGTTTGGGGGGAAAAGAACCCAGAAAATCTGATAAAACAACGGTTGGCCGCTTGAGCGACCCGTAGGTCGACTGGATGAAGTGGTAGGCCGACTCAGTGAGGCGGTCTAGGTGACGCTCAGTCGGCCTGATGTTCGCCGGAACAGTCAGCCGGAGTTTTGACAGAAAATCACATAAAGGACGAATAAAAGGGCCAAACGCCCGGAAAAATAACCAAAAACACAGCAGCAGAAATAAATAACAAAAGAAATAGATTGGAACTCAGAAAGTTACCTAAAGGCCGTGAATCCACTCTCGAGATTTGAATCGGATGCTTAGCAACCCTTGTGATGGATTTGAGATGAAAACCCGACGAAACAATCGATTTAGCAAGGGATTTAGTGATTTGTGAGGCAAAAGTTCCTAAATCCTATTTAAACCAATTTTTACCTAAGATTTCTAATAGATTTTAGTGTTTAAGCTACAAGATTAAGCCTAAGAACAACTAAGAATCAAGATTAGAGAGGATTAAACCCGGATTCTAGCTTTTCTTAAGCTTTCTCTCTAGTTCTTCCATTTCTCTCTCTTATTCTTGAATTTTCTCTCTAAAAATCAGCTAAAGAAAAAAAGTCCTTTAAAACTGATTTTGAGGGGTATTTATAGACTTTTCAAGTGTAAAATACCCAAATTAATCCTCCAAATGTCAATATTTGATAGAAAAAACACAAAACCCGACTTGTTGGCCAGATCTAGGCCGCGTGAGCCACGCGACCTAGCCTCTAGGCGGTGGCGCCGGCCGCTGCCGACAGATCGGGGGCACCCAGGAAGGAAAAAAAATTAAAAAAAAAAAGGCAAAAGGGCTCAGGGGGCCGGGCCCAAAACGCGAACAAACTACACCATGGGTATCCGAACGGGGCGATACTTGACATTCTGGAAAGCTCGGGGAACCTTGAATCCAACGATGCAAATGAGACTTGCTGAAAATGTCCGGATTTTTAAGGAAAAAAATCGCGAAACAATTTACTACGTGCGAGGGGAAAGGAAGTGGTTAACAAATTAAAAGCGATCCAATGTTTAATTAATCGGGGTCAAAGATCTTAAAATCGTCAACTAAGAACTTGTCAAACGCGATTTGATTCTAAAATAATGGAACAACTAGACCGTAAAAGGTTAGAGCAAAAAGTCGTCATCATTCTGAGGGTCACCAAAAAGCCCGTGCTCACAGATATGTCAAGGACTTTTGCATACATCAATGAATATATATTTAACCAGCTTTAATATATATATATATATATATATATATATATATATATATATATATACAAGCATATTGATATAAACAAAAGATTAAATGCCTTTATTGATTAAACAAATTATTCATACTATTATATAATTAAGACATATCGCCCTAATTGCCTTAAGGGCATACATCATATCCAACAAGAAGGATGATGAGAAGCATGAGCAAGAGGAGAAAGAGAGAGATCAGGGGGTAGCTAACTTTTCATATGAATTGTCTAAGGATCTGAAGCGCATTCAAAGACAATATGTTGAGACTCGTAAGATAAAGGAAAGGAGATCGCGTTGCCCAAAGAAAAGAAGTCAAGATGGGATCAGCAAGTTTTTTAAGAAAGTCAGGCAAATCTTGGAGGACCACCGCTGCCTAAATAGAATAGAATTTTTGTAATCTGTTGCGCTAATTGTAAAACTTAGTGTAGACTAACTTTTTGTTATCTGTACTCAAGTTATTAATATATAAAGATTACATTTTCTATTCTAAGTTAAGAACTTCTTAACTTCTTGTACTTTCTACTATGTGTGTGTGTGTCCCTAATCTTGTAGAAAAATATGAGAAGTATTGAGTAATGCTGACCTTAGAAGAATCAAGGATTATGGGGGAGTTAGCATTCACTCTGAGCTAAATGAAGATGTTGAACAAAGACATATCAATCATGAGTATAAGGTAACTATGATCTAGATATCTTATGGATTTAATTCTCGCTCAGTTAATTGCCATTGATCAAAAGGGGGGAGATTGTTGAACCAAGCACGAGTTTGTACTGACTCAGTGGATGACTCAGTAGTGCTTAATTTTTTATCATAACAAATAAGTTAAGTGTGAGATAATTAAATCAATAATGATGTTAAAATAAATAGTCTATAGTTGTATGCGGGTAAGTAAATTCAAGGGCAGAATTTTATATCTCCGCTGATCTAGTTATTTAGTTTAACTCTGAGTTGTTCTGGGCTAAGTATATACTTTAGTCACTGACTAAATACTATTCACTCAGCGCTTGATACTTAGATTTAGTTTCAGCTGAGTATATTAATTTATCGTTTCGCTGAGTTACTTTATATTAGTCAATGGCACTGACTTTTCCATTTGAGGAAATATGGAATCTTTGCTTTTAGTGTTGGTTTTTGCTGGACATTAATGAGATAGACAAAAAGAATTAATGCCTTGACAAGACTCCAGTTTATGAAGAAAATGACAAAGTCTTCCAAAATCAAGCTGCAAAAAGTCATTTGCCAATTTGGATAATTCTGCAGATCAATAACATCGTATCACGCGCTCTATAAAATGTCAGATTACCAGAAGGAATGGGAAGACGACACGTAGCAAGTCAGCGTGAGATCTATCTAATGGAAGACTGGCATTAAACGACAAAGAATTCAAATTGAAGCTTGAATTTCAATCTAATAGATTGATTTCTATCTCACAATGGTGTGATTCTATCTCCTAACGGATTGATTTGAAGATGCAATGGGTGAATAGATGAGCTGTCGATTTCACAAGATGTCAAGGCAAGTTCAACGGTTACTTTCTAATCTTCATCTATAAAAGGAGCAAGAAGGCAAGCATTAGAACCTAGTGTTCTACCTAAATTTCTAAACAAAACTCTGCCAATTTACAAGCTTTAAAGAAGTTCAACTAAGAAAAGCACTACTCAGCCAGAATCTGCCTTGAACAAGAGAGATTAGAATAGATCATTTGAATTGTAATATCAGATCATTTGTAACTAGATCAATGTTTCTATAAGTTAATTCCAGCTCTTGTTTAGGAATTGTTGGGTTGCTAGTAGAAGAGGATATTCTACTCAGCGGGTGAGTGATTACAGTTTGAAGGGTACTTTTTATAATTAGGGAAATTTGTGAAAGGCTTCTCCACCTAGGGTAAAGGAGTTGAGATTAGTGAATTAAAGCCAAGACACTCTCTTGGGACTGGATGTAAGCACAGGTTGCCGAACTAGTATAAAAATCTCTGTGTCCTTTACTTTAAAGTTTTTTAGATTTCCACTCAGCTAGCTAACCTACTCAGCAGAATTCTTTCCATCACGAAAAAGTTTCTTAAGTTATTAAAGCGAGTCATTCACCCCCCCCCCCTCTGACTCTTTGAGTGTACTCATAGGGACCAACAGTATGCTTCTGACTTAAATGAAAGAACACTGCAACTCTATTTCAGCCTCAACATTAATGATATGACATTGAACTAGATCACAATCAGTTTTAGAGTTCATTCTATATTTTTTTAACATTCTATCTGTTGAAATTTAAGTGCACACCATGTGTTTGATAAAATGCTAAGCTGGTTGTTTTGTTATTGGACATCTATTGAACATCTATTGGACATCTATAGGGCATATATTGGACATCTATAGGATATTATTGGACTTTAGTCTAATTTGTTTTAAGCGAAAAATCCCTTAATGGTATGCTTCTGACTTTAATGGAAGAATGCTACAATTCTATTTGAGTCTCAACATATATGATATGACATTCAATTAGATCACAAATAGTTTTGGTGATTGATTGGAAAGATTGGTTATATGTTTTATTGTTTATTCCCGTAGTGAATTAGTTGCTACTTTTTCAATTAGGTTTGAATCTTAGAAACCAGCAATGTGATCTATAATTCATTCATTTTTGCTGATATATGGTTTGGTTTAATTTTATTTGCAGCAATGCTTGTGTCACTAGTAGTATCATCGGTTATTGGTGTTCTATGATGGGCTTTTCAAGCAGTGGTTAGCAGCATCAAATTAGCTCAAAAGAAAATTTTGGAGTATCTATCGGACATCTATTGGAAATCTATTAAACATCTATTGGAAATCTATGAGACATCTACTAGAATTCTATTAGAAAATCTATTTTGAAATTGATACTAGACATATGTACAAGTATATATTAATTTTCAATTGTCACTTGTTTTAGGGTTGATATTTGACATTTGTATAAGTATATGTAATTGACTTGTGTGTTTTCAATTAGCGTTTCAATAGATTGTTATCTGATAAATTGTATATTGAATGTTGATCTTTTGATTTACTGTATTTTTTTTCGTTGGAATAAGTGATATACATTGGTTGTCTATTGGATAACTGTTGTTGTGTATGGTATTTTGTTAGGTTATTCTGAATGTTTCATCACTTGTCTATTGGATTTCTATCAAATGTCTATTGGTAATCTATTAGATGTCTGATGGATACACAAATTATTAGGTTATTGCTTTTTAGTTATTGATTGTTGTTATGTGCTTAATCCATGAAAGTTTCTGTAATCTTATTATTATTTTAATGTTTTTTATCTGTTTTTTGTATTATTGTTTGTAGAATATGCCTAATATCTACTATAAGTGTCATAGTTCTCCAATGGAGTTATAAGATAGATAATTTATTATGATAAAAGATAAAAGATTTTTTATTGGCAAACACAATATCATAACTATTAAAATTCAAGTATGTTCAAACAGACATCTATTCCAACTACTTAGATCCATAACTACTCAAGATTTACAACATTCAAACATGATTGATCATCAAAACTATCTCTATTGACTTTCTATTATGTCGATATACTGCTCATGGCTCTCAAGTTTGTTTTCTAGATATTTGCTTCCATGCCTGTATAAGCTCAAAGCAAGCCAACCGTGTTTTGTGGATTTGGATATCAAACTGATCTGAGATTGGTATTTTGCTCAATCATGTACTTCAAAAAGCTCAGCATAAAGATACCGCAATTGCTGCAATTTATTTTGAAATAGAATATCAGTATTATAATAAGATATTTTGATGAAGAAATATATTAGATCTATCCAAATATTGCTTTAATTATAATTATAAAAGACTTAAGAACAAGGTACACCGTGCTACCAAACAATTACTCAATAATCAAACAAATTGAACAAATTATATCCCTGGCAATATAATTTACATGTTCTCACATTCCTATGCAACAAAAAGAACGATACAATTCACACTTCCCTCAACTACAGAACCTGGCAAGGAATTGATAATAAGTAAGAACCAATAGAAATTCAACAGACATCCAATATAAATCCTATAGACATCCAATACAAATCAAATACTCATTAATCAAACTTCAATTTTACATAAAGGAGCTTAATAGTCAGTGCCATTCAAGATTAAACAGATGAAATATTGACATTTGATGGCAGGTATAATGATGAATTGAACAAATATAAGCTTCAAGATACTAAGATAGTGGCTTATAGTGTCATGCTACTGTATAACCTTATTATGATTTATTGTATTCTATCTTTCCCTACACTAAAATTCCTCCAATTACTAATTGTATCAACCCCAAGCACTAGACAGAAAATGCATATGCATGAGATAGATAAGATACTGGCTCATTTTGATTTTGGAGTGGACTTCTAGGTCTCCATTGCATGCTAGGGACCAAAGAAGGAGAAAAGACTCTTCCACCTATTCTACAAAAAGAACAATACAATTCACACTTCCCTCAATTATAGAACTTGACAAGAAATTAATAATATATAAGAACCAATAGAAATTCAACAGATATCCAATATAAATCCTATAGACGTCCACTATAAATCAAATACTCATTAATCAAACTCCATTCAGGCATTTCTACAAATACTTCATCTGCACAATTGCAAGAGATAATTCAAAACAGAATTTGGGGGAACAATTACTCCTCTCAACAACAGCTCCATGTAAACAAACACTAAACAACCGCTAATACTGCTTCTGCTATATATTTCAATAGATAAATTGAGTGAAGTACTCAGTCATATATCAGTAGCATCCAAATTTATAGTTCAAAAACCCTAATCAATAAGTTGCCCAAAAGCAAGTAAAAAGGGATGAAGTTGAAATTGATCCAAAATGAAGAGAGTAAGAGATGTGATAGTTATGAGTGTAATTAATTAAGAAGAAATGAGAAAGAAGGTAAAATTACGTGGCGGCACAGTCGTCGTCCGATGAGGAGTCTCCGTCGACTTCCTCGACCTGCAATTCTTCAAATTCTAGCTCTCAAATGTGCGATCTGGTGCCTTTTTGCCTCGAGAAAACCTTCTTTGTCCATTACGATCTGGTGCCTTTTTATTCTTAATCTGTAGTAATTTTGTCAAGCAACGTATAGATGTAAAAATTTTACCCTGTTTCTTTTGTTTTTGTTATATGTTTGTTTTTGGGACAAATATCTTTATTTTTTCAGCCCATTTATGTAAAGAGCCCTGAAATAATATGACCATTAGTAGTGAGAAGGTCCAAGTAACCATGTACTTTTAGCTGACATAAAGTTTTGGGTAAAACACCTGAATGTTCAACATCTGCAAATTAATTACTTTCATACCTCAAAAAATGCGTGTAACTGATATAGAATTTTTTGAACTTCTGTTAACCAAAATACGCTCTATATAAACCACTTATATGCAGACCAGTTCGCTTTATTCCGAAAGCTTTCTTTTCCTTTCTTCTCAAATCTCTCATGTTTCCTGTTGCGTTCTTCGACCTCGATTCTCTTGTTCTTTTCGATTTCATCAAGCAATCTGCGTTCTTCGTTATCGATTTCTTTCTATTTTAAATCAACAATTTCTATTCAATCACTGCTGCGTTTTGTGTTCACTATTGCAATCCATATTTCAATTTGATTTTTTGAATTTGAAACATGCGTTAAAGAGTTCTGCTATGGAGATAAAGAATGCATGACTCTGAGTTTTTTCATGCAACTGAAAGCTCTTAATCTGATGATTACTGAATTTTTTTATGACTAACAGCAATTCATGTTGTTGTATACAATGTAAATCTCCTACCATTTTCTTTCTACCTATTACACATATAAAACAGACCTACTATATATCTGTTACATATGTGTTATATATCTACTACAAGTCTAATACAAGTGTTTAATGAGGATGTAACAGACTTGTATCAGTATCGTATTAGATAAAAAAAATGTGAATGGAGTGTTTCTTTGAATCTATTACATATGTAATACAGACCTACTACATATTTGTTACAAAGTCTATTACAACGCTGTTATATATCTGTTACTAGTGTTTGATGAATAAAATAGTAAATTTTCATTAGTTTTGATTTACATTAGATTATTATTGAATTGTTTGGCATTATTTGTAAGTTATTAATCCATTACAAGTCTATTATATATCTGTTACAAATCTGCTACAAACCTAATACAATCCGGAGTTCTGCAGGAGCGTAAGAAAGTTATGAATAGCGTATGAAAGATATGTAGGGCGTATGAAGGTTATTAAAAATACATGTCAGGGCCTTTAGGTAATTGAGATAAACTTGGGCTAAAATTATTTTACCCAAATGGGCCGAATATGACAATTTCCCTAAGACAAACTATCAAGAATAGTCATACTTTGTAAATTATTTATAAATTTACCATCAAGTCAAACTATTTATAAATAGACATTCCCTTCAATTCTATTTACATATCATGTCATCCACTTGTTTCTACTTTTTTTCTTTTGAGTTTTTTTTCTTATTTTTCATTTTTCCCTCAAACTGTTTATTTTTTTGATATGCCCGCTTTAGAGTTTTTTATTCATCTTATTTTTATCTTCGAAATGGCATCCACTGCGACATTTTCGAATTTTTTGAACCAGTAGACATCTGATAGATGTCCAATAGACATGTGATATCTGGTAGACATATGGTAGATATTAGTTTTTGATGGTTTTTTTATGGAATCACTATTTTGGTTTGTGCAAACCTTGAAATCAAATCACCAGCTAAACAATGATAAATTAGTAGTGAAAATCAAATAAATAGCAAGAAAAGAGAATCGAGATACGATTTCCAGATCAAGAAAAGAACGCAATAACAGATCTAATAGAGAGAAAGTACAATATACATATCATAAGAGAAAAAAGGCTAATGAAAAAATAAATTCCACGCATTTACCAGACTTCTACCACATGTCTATCAGACTTCTATAACATGTATACCATACATCTACCACATGTCTATCAGTTGAAAAAGTTCGAAAAAGTCACAATGGATGTCATTTCAAAGATAAAAAAGAGACGAATAAAAAACTCTAAAGCGACATGTCGAAAAAATGAACGATTTGAAAGATAAATGCAAAAGAAAATAAATAAAATAAGAAAAACTATGAACAGTAGAAAGTAGAGGGGAACGTGTAGCTGTACTTATTTTATCTTTTGATCCAAATTATTTTATGAAGATGGATAATTTTTTGTAAGAGTCTCTTTCCCTAAAGTTTGGTAGGGCGAAGGGTCCATTTTAAAAAAGGCAGCTTAAATTACAAAATTGGTCTTTATTTCAACATTTATTTTTGAATAATATAAGAGCATTTCTACCAATTTTGTTGGCTCTGAAATTTGAACTCACTTATAACTTAAATTCTTCAAGAAGTGATGGCCACTAGACCTAGTGTTTTATTTCAATATTTATTTAAGACAAACTTTGTGTCATAAAATAAATACAATATTTAAGTTTTATGACTACAAATTTACTTTCCACCATAAATCCTCTCTAATTAAGAACTCAGTGAGGGATTCTATATTCTATTAATCTCTCAAATCGTTTATTTTTTTAAACAGCTTTAAAATATTTAGATCGTCTCCTTTTTATCTTGAAATGACATTCACTGTAATATTTTTTTCGAAAATATTTTTTAAACCGTTAGACATCTATAAAAGTCTCATAGAAATCAGTAAAACGGGAAGAATTGGAAATAAAACACTAGACACATGTCTAATAGATTACTAATAGAATAGAAATTCATAATTAAATTTTTAACATATATCTAATACATTAATAACAAAAATGTAATAGATCAAATAAATAGTCTACTGGCTACTAATTGGGAGTAGATAAATGAATTTCACCAAGCTAATTTGTTTGTCATCAATGGCGACTGCAATCTCAAATTGAAATAGCATTTACATTTGCCCTGTGGCAATGCCTCGCTAAACTAACATATGGACAACAATTCTTGATTCAAGTAGTTCATTACATGAGCAAAATAATAACCTCTTCAAGCTCACATATAGGCAACTTCTCCATTCTCCTACAAACCAAAACAAATTACTTATACATCTATACATTTATTATCCTCCCTTTTTTTTCTTCAAATCCAAAACTCAAAGACAGTTGAATAATGTTATGTCCTTGCAAACCGTGTGTGAGCCATTTATAACTTCCAAAATTAAATACTTTTGAACAATAAATACAGTAACAAACCATGATAGGTAGTGGCTGAAGCATCTCCCTTTTGACTATACGATCTATTTCGCGTTGCTAGCTGAAGGATTCCGGCCGAACTGAATGATCATAGGCTTTCCTTTGAACACATATCCATTCACTAGGTTCTGCACCAAATAACACATTTAAAAACCAGAACAATGGGGTATCAGAATGAAAAAAGTAATTCCCAATTGGGAACGCACATAGCTGTCAAGGCGCCAAGGGGCCAGGCTGAGGTACGCTAGGTGCAAAAAAATTGCAGAATATATTTGCTTGAAAAGTGAAACTTAATGCAATAACAGTACCAGAAAAAGAACTAAGAGAATTGTTAGATGTACATATATATGTAAAATATTCATGTTGCATTAGGAATATCTAGTCTCGAATAAATTTAGCCATAATAGGAATTGATTTAGGAATATGTAGTCCTGAATTATCATTAGAACTCTTAAAAATAGATGAACAAAACATTTTAAAGTAAAATGGTACCCTGATAAAAAATTGTCCTAGAGGCGCACACTAAAAGGCGTGCGCCCGAGTTATGGAGAGGCGCACGCGCCCTCGTAGCGCCTCCTTAACAACTATGGGCACGCACCATACAATTATCCAATTATTACGAAACGAGTAACTTGAAAAAATCCCGAAACAACACAAAATACATACATACCAGTGCTTGATGTGCAAGTTCACCAGATGGAAATGTCACAAATGCTTGATCCCTCATTCTTCCCTCCTATAATTCACAAAGTTAAAATTTCATTTCAGCTTCAGAAGTCGGAAAATATAGTGCTTAAATTTCATTAGATCCTAGTTAGTGTTTTGCAATTTTTTTCAAATTTGCGCAATTGCGCTTACATGTGGCTCGAACCCATGACCTCCTCAGTCAAGTGAAGAGTCACCACTAGGCTAAGGCATTCGAAATTTTCCAAGAATATTGGGTTACTTCCAAAGGGACTGCGTCTGCGTGTTCCCATTTCATGGATAATAAGTTCATATGTTTTCTTGAATTTCATTTGTTCCTTCGTTGACCAGTTGTCTCACTCCATATACACATGCATATTAACATTTTCTCTCTTTTTTTTAAATTAATAAAGGAAATCATCATTGTTAAAAAAGTTCCAAATGTCTAGAATTTCATGCTACCGAATTAATGAATAAAGTTACCGGAATAAAAAAATATTTTTGGATAAAATAAAACGTTTGTAGTTGTCAAGGCGCCAGGCACGTCCGAAGGCAAGATGCGCGATTGAGATGCACTAGGCGCAAAAAATATTTGTTGAAAAGTGAAGCTAAATGCAATAACAGTACCAGAAAAAGAAGAGAACTGTTTGATGTACATATATATGTAAAATTTTCAAATTGCATTAGGAATATCTAGTCTTGAATTAATATGTTATAATAGGAATTGAATTAGGAATATCTAGCCTTGAGTTATTATTAGAACTCTTAAAAATAGATGAACACCACATTTCAACGTAAAATAGTACCCTGAAAAAGTGTCCCCAAGGCGAGCCTGAGGCGCACTAAGGCACACACCAAAAGGCACGCTTAGGGCCGCATCTGAGGTATGCTACCTCGCCTGAGGTATGGCGAGCGGCAGGACCCCACGCCCTGCGTAAGGCGCACCTTTAACAACACTGCTACAAACACCAGGAGTTCAAATATAGGCTTTACCTTCATCAGCTTCACTTCAAGGTCATTTTTAGCAGCATCCATGCTTCCAAATAATGATCCTGTCCAAGACAAACAATGTGTATCAACGATAAACAATCATTTTATTTTTGTACTATCAGAAGGTTTGATGTTCAAGTAACAGCACGCAGGCAAAGGTGAAATGACAAACATTTGGTTTAGTACTTGGGCACAAATAGAGTTCGAAGCAACAAAGCATAAATATTTGGCACAAAACTTGCCAAGGTTGCTAAAAAACCAAATTATTTGCCAGCTCACCAAATATGTAGAAGAAGTCATCAGCTACTATGTCCTTGCTCAAATTCTTTATGTACAAAACAGATGAAGGATTCCCAACTGTATAGTTCTGCACAGTCCAAGAAATCTTAAACACTGCAACTATAACAACTAGCAGTTTCTGTTTCATAATAGAAATATTCAGACCGCACATCCACACCCATGAACAAACATGTCAAATATTAAAAACACTTCCCAACTGAAAAATACTAACATATCAAAATATGACAGGTCATAGTTTAAACCTGTTTGACAGACAGGGCAATGAAAAAGGTACATCATGGCAGTTAAGTTTAAGCAAAGCACAAATCCGTACTTCAGTAATTACTTTACCATGGAATCATTGACAAATAAAAGTATCATATCTTACTCTGTGCCTCCAAAATATTGTTTTACCAATTAAACAACTTTGAGATTCTAAAATTCTGATAAGGATGCAGAAATATCGGACATTTTTAGCTGAGAACTATCTAAATAGGTATATCAAATGTATGGGTTACCAAATGTATTTGTATATATTTTATATAGTAATATTCTCTTAAGCCTCAAGTCCAAACGCACACAGATTCAGAAGAACTAATATTGAGTTGAGGTCTTTTTTTAAAAAAAAAGTACAGGCAATTAGGCTTTCATTTAATCAAATTAGAACCAACAGATAACTGACTTTATTTATTCCATTGACTTAGATGCCAGTTAAATTTCTGACTTCAGTACCTTAAACTTCGAAAGTGACAGAATTTCTTCTGGGGCCAGCTTGTTGTTCTCTATTTCTTCTGGAGTTGCATAAGGTTTATGATCCAATCCTTCTGTTGCTTGCTCCACAGACTTTTTCACAGAGCTGTCATCTTTTTTCTCATTTTGTATTACTTTTGGGGCAATTTTGATCTACAATGAAAAAGCAGGTGCTTAAATGAACTATAAACTGATCAGCTTATCCAAGGACAATTTCCACGAGAAAGGTTATGACCTGCAAAACTGGGTTTTTCTTTTTGACAACGGGAATTTCTTTAGGAGTCAGGGAGGATGGTTTGACTCCAACGTCCTCATGAATCACGTCTTTGTCAAAGGCAGGACCAACTATTGATTCTTGCTTGACACGTTTTTGTCCAGATTTAGCTGCTCTTGAATAAGGAGAGACTTTGCCTTCAACATCCTGAAAACATTTAATGGAAAATAATCACACAAGCGCATTCAAGACTTCTCCTCAGAAGGAAAAAATGGAAAAATGTCAGCCATAGACAGCACAAGTTAAACAAAATAAAGACAACTGGAAGAGGGAAACACAAAGTATATATATCTTCTAGTTAGGTATCTCATGTTTTTCGTCGATTAAGAATGTACAGATTTCATACATATTAGTAAGCACAATTCCATGTTGAGATTGTAAGTTGGAATATCTAGAAATTTTTAGCAAAATAAACGCACCTCATCCGACTCCATTTCAGACTCACTACTAGACAAATCTGCCAACTGACGCTTTGTAGCTACAGCAGGGGGAGGCGGTGGTGCAGGTGCGGGTGCTGATGGCGGTAGTGGTGGAGTAGGCAGAGCCATTCGAAATGGAGCTGGAATGTTCATTTTGTTCATCAAATGCAACACCTAAAATCAAATGATAATTGAAGCATACCATTATTCCAATCTCATCAAGGTGGATTTAATGGTTAGATCAATAACAAAATCCACCACTTAAGCTGATAGAGTAAACACATATACAATTGTTCCATGGCTTTACAAGAGATTGGATACAACCTGTGTATAAAAGCCAGGAACAGCAATCAGAGCATTGACAATATTGGTTAGAATATTTCCATCTGGAGGAGGATATGCATACCTGTAATAGAATATAACTGAACAAGTTAAATCTAACCTACGTGGCTGTATTAACATGACCAAAGGAGATGAGGACAGTTGATTACAGTACAGATTTAAAATGTAACAGATGAAGATCCAAATTGCAAACTATAAGGCAGAGTACTTTCATACAGTGTTGTTAAAGGTGCATGAGTGTTGTTAAAGTCGCGCCTCAAGCGGGGCGCGGGGTCCTGCCCTCGCTATACCTCAGGCGAGGTAGAAAAACTCGGGCGCACACCTTTTGGTGTGCGGCTCAGTGCTCCTTGTGCGCCTCAGGACCGCCTCGGGGGCACTTTTTTTTCTAGGGTATAACTTACTTTATAATTTGTTTTTCATCTATTTTTAAGAGTTCTAATAATAATTCAAGGCTAGATATTCCTAATTTGATTCCTATTATTGCTAGAGTAATTCAAGACTAGATATTCCTAATGCGAAATATAAATTTACATATATATGTACATCAAACAATTCTCTTACTTCTTTTTCTCGTACTGTTATTGCATTTAACTTCTTCAAGAAAATATTTTTTTGCAAATTTTTTGCACCAAGCATACTTCAGGCGCGCGCCTGGCCCCTGGGCTGCGCCTAGTGCCTTGACAACTATGCTTTCATACCTTGACTTGTTTCCATAGCTCTTCACAAAGTTCCAAATGAAAGCATCTAAACAGTGCAAAAAAACAAGCAGACAAATACCAAATTACTAATTAGTCCGTCTACTGTTTTCATCAAAACTATCAAGTGCCTCTTGCCCTTATACTCATTCACCTAAGCAAAAATGTTTGGTAAAATGGATCTGGAGTTTCACAAGAAGCAGGGTTTCACAAGATATAGATAATCACAACATGCAAACGGCACTGTTCCAACACGGGTTCACTATCAATGAAAATTCCATGCAATAGGATTTGAGGAACATAGAATGAAAACAAAGACAGGCCTGAAAAGATTGAAATTGGAAAACATACTCCAAATAAGGAGGAAATGGATAATCTACACCAAGCCTTGGAGCAATTGGCTCACTAGCAGGTGTGGATTTTGTACAATCACCAGGATTATCTTTTGTCATAGACGACACTGAAGAAAAATCCTTAGCCGAGTGAATCTCACTTTCTCTTTTCTTAATATCCTCATTTTTCTTATGAGCTCTGTCTACTGATAAGACCTTGCCAAGAAATCTCAACCTAAATGATCATAACAAGATAAACGCTAACAGCATAATTAATCCAAAAAAAGATGAAAAGAACCAAAATTAATGATAATTCGATTGAACAACGTTTCAAGTAAAGGAAATTTACCCATTTAACTGGCGTTGTGCTTGAAAGGCCAAGGCTTCATTTTCGAAATCTACAAACGCACAATTTTTCATTCTGAAACAGAGCAATACTGCACAGATTAAGCATTCAATCCAGGAAGAAGAAGCAAGACACATTATCCACAATAAATTCAAATGAACAAAATAATAATTGCAAATCGGCAAGCATAAGTTCACAGTAATTGAAGGCAGCCAGAGATAACCTCCAAGATCAAAGACAACACCAAATCATCAGGAAAAAAAAGATAATTAAAAGCTGAAATTATGCATCGATTAATTAGAGGCATCGATGACCTTCCGGCGGAACATGGACGGACAGAAGTAGCACCATAGTGAGAGAATAGACGAGAGAGTGTGTCAGTGGGAATAGCCTCAGGAAGGTGGCGTATCAAGAGAGTAGTCGCCGCCGTTGTTTCTGCTTCCATTGGCGTGGCCCGCGGTAAGAGGGTGGGCGGACTTCGCTGATAAGAATTTCCGTCCAAATTTATGAATATATAACTGAAAACAAATGCTTCAACGATAGGAATTATCACATTTGTTTGTTTTAAAACTCTTAAAATTTGGGATTTTTTTAAAATAGCCTTTGTCAACTTAATATAATTAATTTTATTAATTTTTTTACTAATATTTGATATTATAAGAATCCTTTTAAAAAAAATACAATAACCTTTTTAATAACAAATAAAATCACATTGAATTTTTGAAATTAATTCATTAAAAAATTAGCAATTTTGGTCCAAAAATACTAATACAATATACAACAAGCTACAAAATTAAATAATTTATACAAATTTCATTATCAACCACATTTCCATGTTAAACAGGAGAAACAATAATTGATGAAAGAAGCCACAACTAAGTCTACCACTTGGCAATACTAAAGAGTAGTATGAGTAAAACTAGTGAAGTCTTCTACAATTACGTCCCCAACATCTTTCAAATGGACCCAAGATACAATTTAAGGGTGAAACTTGGCAAGATTTTTTATTGCTTTTCTAAATTTGGTAAAAATGCAGGCTCGCACCTACTCTAATTACGTTTTAAAGAATTTATGTACACACATCCAACATATAATAGGTTTAAAAAGTCAAATCAATAAAAATTTGACACGTGTCAAAAATTTGAAAGGTCATGCTATTTCACTGGCTCCTTTTTCCCTCTCCTTGCCATGCTAGTGATAGACGGTTAAGCGGTGCCCTTTTGTAACATTACAATTTGTGATAATGTAGAGGCATCAATATTATAGAAAACATACCTGCCTCGTCAGCTTGTCCCTGTTCTCCTAAGGTCTCTATGCCCATCATGAAATTAAATCATCTCTATGATTTAACTACCCATATATACTTTGTTAATCAATAATTAATTTTTCCTTCTAACAAATCAAGTAGTGATTAATACATGTACGAAATCAATTAATTCCAATTGTTTATATGTCTCCACAATGGCAGGGGCAGCACCAGGGAGGGGCAGTTGACCCTCCCAACCGCCGGAAAATCACTATCAGATGTGTATTGGGCGCCTGCAAATTTAGGATTTGAAATGCAATTTGACACTCCAAACCTGTTGAAGAAGAAAGGAAATTATGGACTTTAATGTTTTTTTTAATTATCAGGCCCATTTTACTATAGAAAGCCTTGTTATTTAAGTTGGACAGTAATGAAGATATGGGCCCTTATTTTTTTAGTACTTGATCATTTATCCAATTATCTACTCATTAATTAACTTGTATTTTTATATATATTTATATTTTATCGGTAATTAAAACGTTACCAAAATTCTAGTTAATTTTGAGTATTTTTTTAACTAATTTATAAACTATAAATGAGTAGTGTCAAATAAAAATAATTAGATATATTATTATTGTAATGTTATATTTTAATGTTCTTCATATAAAAATGTTTAAAAATTTAGGACATGTTTTTCTTTAGAGTTACTAATTTACTTTTTCCTCTCTAGGCAACTCATTGCTCCCTTTTGAAAGCAATTGAATTCGATTATAGTTTGGGTACTTATCCACCAAAAATAACATTGTGTAGTCTATTGTTGAGTCCGGGTTTCAACTTTAAGGGGCCGGCACCGCCGCTGCACAATGGGAAAATTATATATGGTACCGGATATTTAATACCCTTCTTCAATCTAACGGTTGAGTATTTTTGAGAATGTATTTATATAGTTTTTCATCTTAATTAAATGGTATTTCATAAATACTCAACCGTTAGATTGGAGAAGAGTATTAAATACCTGGTACCATATATAAAACCCCCTCCACAATGATATTTGCTTATTTCCAGACAAATATTCTTAAATGCATTTAACGACTCCAGTGCCAGACAAATTTATTAGTTTCGTAACAATAAATTTAACTTGAAATAAAAAAAACTTCAGTTTAAGTAGCAGTTGTAACTAAAATTATTTAATATGTGACAATAACTTTTTATTGTCACAAAAAAAAATATACATGTGACAACATGAAAAAAGCTTGTTGCAAAATATATAATATTTATGTGACAATAATTTCAACTAAAAATAAAAAAATACTGATTACAACATTTACTTGTAACAAATTGTAATGTCACGTCAAATCATCAATTATCGTCAATTTTAGAATTTATCGTCATTTTGCAGCTTAGCTATTCAATGTGACAATAAATTTTTATCGTCCCAAAATTATATGTGTGACAACATAAATAGTTTGTTGTAAAAATATTTTACTTTTGTGACAATACGTTTAACTTGAAATAAAATAACTCTTCAGTTATAAGTAACGATTATAACTAAAAATATTCAATATGTATCACAAAAATAATATATGTGACAACATAAAAAGCTTGTTGCAAAAAATATATTATTTTTGTGATAATAAGTTTTACTTGAAACAAAAAATACTTCAGTTACAAGTAAAAGTTGTACCTAAAACTATTCAATATGTGACAACAAATTTTCTATTGCCACAAAAACTATATACGTGACGACATAAAAAGCTTGTTGCGAAAAATATAATATTTTTGACACAATAAATTTAACTTGAAACAAAAAAATATTTTAGTTACAAGTAACAGTTGTAACTAAAACTATACAATACGTGACAATAAATTTTTTATTGTTACAAAAACTGTATGTTCGACTACATAAAAAGCTTGTTGCAATTTTTTATTTGTTTTCATTACAATAAGTTTAACTTAAACAAAACATACTTATGTTAAAAGAAAATGTTATACCTCAAATTATTCAATATGTGATAATGAATTTTTTTACCATCGCAAAAATTACACTCAAATTATTCAATGCGTGATAATGATAAGCTTGTTGTAAATAATTTATTAGTTTTGTGGTATTCAATTTAAGCTGAAAAGTTATACAAATTATATGGGATAATTATATAGCATCTTGTTTAGTTATTAAAATATGTTTAGGCATGAAAATATAAAATAGATTATAAAACTATGATTATACTAAATATTTAGATCCCGTGATCGAACTAAAAAAATTTCAGGACTAGAAGGTATAAATTAGAAGATTTTAACAAATTCTACTTTTTTTGTTGGTGAATGAGTACGAGGGCAAGAGGCACTTGATAGTTTTGTGGAAAACAGTAGACGGACTAATTAGTAATTTGGTATTTGTCTGCTTGTTTTTTTGCACTGTTTAGATGCTTTCATTTGGAACTTTGTGAAGAGCTATGGAAACAAGTCAAGTTATGAAAGCATAGTTGTCAAGGCACTAGGCGCAATCCAGGGGTCAGGCGCGCGTCTGGAGTATGTTTGGCGCAAAAAATTTGTAAAAAAAATTTTCTTGAAGAAGTTAAATGCAATAACAGTACGAGAAAAAGAAGTAAGAGAATTGTTAGATATACATATATATATATATATAAATTTACATATCGCACTATATTTATTCCATTTTCTACTTTTTCTTCCAAGTGCAGGATAACCCCACGAGTTGCAGGTTCTTTTTCACCAATTGGGGCCCTCCCTTCATGTTCCCGCAGGAGATTCGAACCCTTTTTTTCTCGATCATTCGATAAAAAGATTCATTCTCTTCATTAAAAATATGACGTAGAACCAACAAAGATTTCTTGTTCTTTCATCCTTGAAGTGAAATTCTGATGCTGAGATCTTTGGTAGAGACATGTGATATTTTAGTAGGTAAATTAATATGTATAAGGAACTTATACATTATTTCAAAAGATATATAAAAGATATAAGAAAATTATAGGTGATTAGGAATGTTATATAAAAAGTATATGATAGAAAATTCATGAGAAAGTTATAAAGAGTGTATTAAGGTATAAGAAAGTTAATAAAGTTTATATGAAATAGAGTAAATTTCGAAAACATGCCTTGCGGTTTGACTTTTTTTCAAAAAGGACCTTATGAAATTTTTTTTAAAAGGGAGCATGTAGTATCAAAAGTTAGTAAAAAAAGGAAAAACGCATGACCTATTTTTGAAAACTAACCTTTTTTATAATGTTACACCGGTTATTTTAATAAATTCAACATTCCTATATTTTAACTATATTATGTAAGAATTATATATCAAGATTTGAGTAAGTTTTGGAAATTTTACATTTTGTTATGATTTTTAAAACTTATCATCAAATTTTAATAAAAAAAATATTTGTACTTCTCAAAAAATTCTAAAATTTATCACTTAAGTGTATTCTATTTTTAATAACTAAGCAGCAAAATGTCACTTCAAAATGGATAAGATTACTCTTCAAAATGTTGTTTCAAAATTTTGAAAATCCCCTTTTTGCTAACTTTTGAAATTACATGCACTCTTCTAAAAAAATTCACAAAGACCTTTTTACAAAATAGTCAAACCACATGGCATGTTTTTAAAGTTTACCCTATGAAATATTATAAGAAAGGTATAGGATGATATAGGAAACATATAAATTAAATAAAAAATTATAGGTTATATGAAAGTTAAATAAAAAGCTTATTGCAAAATGTATATTATTTTTGTGATAATAAGTTAAACTTGAAATAAGGATCAATATATTAAAAGTAAAAGTCGTACCTAAAACTATTGAATACATGACAATAATTGTTTTATCATGACTAAACAATTATAAGACACCTTGGGGGAACAAAACATAAAATTTATCAAGGATATTGAGTTATCTAACCATTGTCGTTGCAGTAGGAAGATTAAATCATCATTTTTTATTGAGTAGGGTGTGGTCGGTGTCTGAAAGTTATAGGTTATATAATAAGTTGAATATAATGTATACAAAAAGTGTAGGAAAGTTACCTTTAACCTTAAACCTTGAACTCTAATACTCCCGTCGGTTCCAGATAGATGACTTTTTAGCTTTTTATTTTGGTTCCAAATATTTGACCATTTAGATTATCAATGCAATATTTATCATTCTTTCTCTAATTTACCCTTATATTTATTAGGAAAGAGATTAAGTATTGTTGAAATTATAAGTTGGTAATTATAAAGAAAGAGAATTTTATGAAGGATAAATTAGTCTTTTAGTTGTTTAATTAATGTTTTATTGGTTTTGATGAAAAATCTAAAAGGTCATCTATTTGGAACTGGAGGGAGTACTAAATATGATAAACTTCAAAAAAGTATCTTTTGGTTTCACTCATTTACAAAATAGGGTTTGAGAAATTTTTTTCTAAAATGGGGTATGTGATTTTAAAAAATTGACAAAAAAAGGATTCTCAATATTAAATCATGTCACGGCAATAGGTAACCTTGTTCGTTTTTATCTGAAATTTTGTGGATTGGTTAATAAAAATACAATACACAATAGTAATAATTTTTGAAATTTTTTGAATAGTGTAAATATTTTCTTTGATTTAAAATATGATGATAAATTCAAAAAAAAATCATAAAAAATGGAAAATCTCTGAAACTTACTCAAATCTTGACATATAATTTTTAAATGATAAGGTTAAATTATGAGAATGTTGAATTGATTGAAATATTTTATGTAACATCACTATTTAGAACAAAAAAAAAATTTATTCTCTTATTTTTCAATTTTTTGAAATCACAAACTTCATTTTGCAAAGAAAAATTTTCAGACCCCATTTTGCAAATGAGTGAAATTACATTATACTTTTTTGAAGTGTACCCTAATAAATAATGTGTAGATAATTTAATAATTATTTTAATAAATAATTATTATTTTTATTCAATCAATATTATAAATAATAATATGAACCCCTAAACTCTAAACCATAAACCATAAATCCTAAACCTTAAATCTTGGTCTAGTAGTTGAGTCTTGAAGCTGTGATCCTAGAGGTCCAAAGTTTGAGTCCACACTTGGGCGGGGTGGGATAAGGTTTTTCTTTATTATTATTGTAAGTCCATATAAGGTAATTTTTTTAAAAAAATATGAAAATAATTTAAATCCTAATAATAAATATTCATCTTTTAAGTCCTAATCTTTATTTGAGTAATAATAAATTTTTACAATTGTAATAATAGTAACTAGTGTAGTACCCGTGCGATGCACGGATATGTCTAAAAAGCACATTTGATACTCTCTATATAATAAAATAAAAATAGAAAATATTAAAGCTAAAAAATATATTAAATTGTGTATCAAATTAAATTGCGAAAAACCTCTTTATATACAACATTTGCAGCTTCATTTGTGACTTGTCCATCATCATCATAGACCAGAATTTCCAAACCCTCTCTTTTTGTCACTCGCGATAGAGCTACATAAAGCTTTCCATGCGGGAACACGGGTCTTCTAATAAATAATCCTACATGAGAAAGCGATTGTCCTTGACTTTTGTTGATAGTCATGGCAAATGACAGTGCAAGTGGAAATTGCTTTCTATGAATTTTAAAAGGCAATCGTGCATCAGATGGTGCTAACGTCATTCTAGGGATGAACACTTTTTCTCCAGCCTTATTTCCTAATAGAATCTTTGCTTTAATTACGCGATCTCCTAGTCTCGTGATAGTTAATCTCGTGGCATTACACAATCCCGATGTTTGATCTATATTCCTAAGTAGGATCACTGGTACACCCTCCTTCAAAGTGATTGAGTGATTCAGAATGCCAGAAGATTTGATATTATTTAAGAACTTAGGTGTATGTACATACTCCAAATGTCCAAAAGAGTGATCAGACATACATGCAGTATCAGAACTCAAATACGATTTCTCAAGGCCATGATTTAGAGAAACCATATATTCATCTATTGAATCCACCATGTCTAAGGTAGGAGCGAGAATTGCTCGTTGCTGCAAATAATCTAGATCACCAAATCAACTTGTGTAGTCTGGATAAGAGCATTGAGCTATAGCAGATATTGGACCATCTCTCTGACTTATGAGCAAATCATTAGGTATTCGCACTTTTCCAAAGCCATCCACTGAATTTGCAACATTTCCATCTCCAATCGATAAAATCCACTCCGGAAATTTTTTCAACTCATTTGTATGCGCACCTTCTTGATTTGCTTGCAATCTCATATTCTTTGTCAACTTCAGAACCTAGCAATGAGGCCATAAATATGATGAATTTAAAGTAACATTGACAATTTCTTGCCTTGAAGCTTTTGGAATGACATGCAATATTTGTCTAAAATCAACACCTAAGACTACTGTTTTCCCTCCAAATGGTAGATTGATACTTGATGCATCTTGGAGCCTCATGATATCTCTAAGGCCCTGTTCTTTTCAACTTATAAGTAGCAGTACTGAACTGAACTTATTTCAATGTAAATTTATATATATGCAGTACTGAACTAAACTAAATCGAACTGGACTGAATATAAGTTGAAAAGAACAGGGCCTAAGAGTCCTATCAAGAGTTTCAAAATAAAATCTATGCACCATTGGTGCCTCATCCCAAATAATTAATTTTGTTTTCACGATAAGACCCGCTAGAGGACTTCCTTGACTTGTATTGCATGCTGAGTCCTCATTGATATTGAGAGGAATTGCAAACCTGGAATGTGCAGTTCGACCTCCTGGTAATAAAAGTGAGGCTATGCCGCTTGATGCCACATTTAACACAATATCTCCTTTTGATCGAATAGCAGCAGATAAAGCTGCCCAAATAAATGTCTTTCCAGTGCCTCCATGTTCATATAAGAAGAAGAATCACCTTTTTGTTCATTCACATGTGTCATTATTTTTTCATAAACAGACTCGTGCTAATCTATCATCTTTGATATCAACCGTCTATATTCCTCTTCTAAAGCCCGTCTATCATATCGTTGTTCATCAAGTATCAATCTATTACTGCTGTCAATATCATCTAGATTATAAATCGGTTTTGGCATTGTTGGGAAATCTTGAAAAGTTTTCCCATATCTAGGGGAGAGCATTGGTCGGTTCGATCCAAGAACCGAACCGAACCAAATAAACCTTAAACCAAATAATGAAGATATGAGGGACCTAATACCGAACCTAATATAATTCGGTTCGGTCTGGACCGAACGTAAATATTTAGGTTCAGTTCAATTCGGTTATATAAAAAAACCAAAATTTTATTCTATTTGACAATAAAAATAAAATGTGAATAACCCATCCAAAACTCATTAAAGATGTTTCCTCTATCATATATATATATATATATATATATATATATATATATATATATATAATAAACAAAAGTAATAATTGAAAGAAGAAGTCTCTAATACTAGAATTCAACTAACAAAAGTACCAAAATTGAAGATGAAGAGAGTCAATCAATTAATCTAAATTGCAAAATAGATTTTGGGGATAAAGGGAGTTGGAAAAGTGGAATCGCATAAGAGAATGAGCTGCTAAAGGGAGTTGGAATGGAAGTGGAGGCGTCAGGTGGTGGCTAGGTTATTTCTTTTTTATCCATTTATATATATATAACCTAATTAGGTTCGGTTCTCGGTCTATTAGATTTTTTTTTCGGAGAACCAAACCTAGAACCAAATAAGCAAAATATTAGAACCAAATAACGAACCTAATAAGTATGGTTCGGTTCGGTTAGGTTCGGTTTTCAGGTTCGGTTCGGTCCATTAGGTTCCTTGCTCTCCCCTACCCATATCCTTTAAGTATTCTTTTCAACATTTGCAAGCACCAATTTTTTTATCTACCCATCATTGAGCTCTGCATCTGAATGTGAATAAAAATCTTTTTAAGAAAAAGAATACTAACTCTTGCACTTTAGTGTATGATGTTAAATTAAAGAAGAATGCAATAAAAAGTTGCTTTTTTGTTTGTTTTCTTGGATTATTCAACAATGCTCTGTGTCTATGAAATAAATCATCTGAGAGAAATCTCCAAGTTTCATTCCAAACATATTCGGGTCGAGTCATAGAATCTGATATCAACAACATAGAAAATAATTGCCTTAGGTAAACAGGCATTCCCCAGTCACTCGCCTCCTTTATGGCATCCACGTACTCTCTATCATCATCCAATAATCCAAGTGCATAACACGCATCTCTGAAAGTTGGATGGACACAATTGTTAATAGTTCTCAGATCCTCATAGCAAGTTGGCCCTTTGACAACATTCAATAATAATCTCAAATAGAATAGCTCTCCAGATCCACGCGGAACAAAGAAAATTCTTCCAATTGAAAATGTCAAATTTTCCTTTTTTCCCACTGTTTTTTATTTCTTTTCCACACAAATCAAAGAGGAATATGTTAATTTGAAATTCTTCCAATCGAAATTATTATTTTAAATTTGAGGAGGCTCCTTTGGTTCAGGTAGCTTAATCCGTCCTTGACTGCAGCATAAAGAAAATGTAGGTGTTGAAGAATTGTAATGTTTTTGTATTCGCTCCTCATACCAAAAACATGCACCATATTTTTCGTATTTTGAGTTCGGGTCTCCAATATCCGAGTAATCTGTATTTTAAAATTATAAAATATTTAAGGCAATCACTATTAGCGGAGAGCATTGGCCGGTTCGGTCCAAGAACCGAACCAAACTAAATAAACCGAAAACCGAATAACAAAAAAATTAGGAACCTAATACCGAACCTAATTAAATTCGGTTCGGTCCGGGCCGAACCTAAATATTTAGGTTCGGTTCTGTTCGGTGCAGTATGGAACCAAATTTCCTTTTCATGTTAAAGATGTAATTATTATTTGAATTATTTATTATAAGATTTGATAACTTGCTAAACTCAAAATTAATATATTGATAGTAAAATATAGTAAACAACTAATTCAATCAAGATTCAATTAATGCGTAGATTACTAATTAATGGTATTTACCATGAATAATCTAAATCTATATAAAAGCAATGAAGTCCTAAAAGACTATTTTACCCTTATACATTTTAAAAGATTTTTATCCTTATACCTTTTACATATATAGATTACTAATTAATGTTACTTACCATGAATAATCTATATCTATATAAAAGCAATGAATTCCTAAAAGACTATTTTACCCTTATACAATTTAAAAGATTTTTATCCTTATACCTTTTACTTATATAGATTACTAATTAATGTTAGTTACCATGAATAATAAATGATAAAAACTAATTACAAATAGTATTAATAACAAATAAATTATTAATTACTTTTTAATGAATAAAAGTAAAATAACAAATAAGTATATAAAAACAATAAAAGTTATATTCATAATAATCATAACAATATCAAAATATAAAATTGAAATAAAATATATATATATATATATATATATATATATATATATATATATAAAAGCAATGAAGTCCTAAAAGACTATTTTACCCTTATACATTTTAAAAGATTTTTATCTATATACCTTTGACATATATAAATTACTAATTAATATTACGTACCATCAATAATAAATGATAAAAACTAATTACAAAATAGTATTAATAACAAAGAACACAGAGATTTATACTAGTTCATCAACTTGTGCTTAAATCAAGTCCCAAGAGAGTGTCTTGTCTTTAATCCACTAATCTTAACTCCTTTACCCTAGGCGGAGAAGCCTTTCACAAGAGTGTCCCAAATATAGAAAATACCCTCCATACCGTAATCACTCACCCGCTGAGTAGAATACCCTCTTCTACCAGCAACTCAATAAAGTCTAAACAAGAGCTGGATTCAACTTATATAAACGTTGAACTAGTTACAATAATCGGATATACAGTTCAAATGATCTATTTTATTCTCTCTTGTTCTAAAGCATATTCTCGCTGAGTAGTGCTTTCTTGAATGAATTTTTGTAAAGCTTGGAATTTGATAGAGATTGACCTTCTTGGAAATTCAGGTGCATTCACCAAGTTCTAACGCTTGCCTTCTTGCTCCTTTTATAGTTGAAACCAAGAATGTAGCCGTTGAACTTGTCTTGGCATCTTCTGTAAATTGCCAGCTCAGCTATCCACCCGTTGCTTCTTCAAATCAATCTGTTAAGAGATAGAATCATACTGTTGTGAGATAGAAATCAATCCGTTAAGAAGTAGATTAAAATTTGAGCTTCAATTTAAATTCTTTGTCGTTTGATGCCAGTTTTTCGGTAGAGAGAACTTGTGCTGACTTGCTACGTGTCATCTTCCCATTCCTTCTAGTAATCTGATAGCTTTTCAGAGTCGCAAGATACTAGGTTGGTTTATCTGCAGCATTTCCGAATTTGGCAATAACTTTATGCAGCTTGATCTTTGAAGAACTTTGGCATTTTCTTCCTAACTTGGTTGTCTTGTCAATGCATTAATTTCTTTTGTCTTTCTTTCGACGCAAAAGAAAAGATTCCATTTTTTCTTAAATGGAAAGGTTAGTGCCATAAATTATAATCCTAAAATTTGAAATAAATTATTAATTACTTTTTAATGAATAAAAGCAAAATAACAAATTAGTATATAAAGTGGCAAATGCTTGGTCTAGTGATTGAGCCGTGAAGTTGTGATCCTATAGGTCATAGGTTCAAGTCCACACTCGGGCGGGGTGGGATAAGGTTTTCCTTTGTTATTATTGTAAGCCCATATGAGCCAATTTTTTAAAAAAACAGATAAGTATATAAAAACAATAAAAGTTATAATTCAGTTATATTCATAATAATCATAACAATACTAAAATAAAAAATTAAAATAAAATAAAATAAAATAAAAATAATATATATATATATAAGGAATAAAGTCCTAAAAGACTATTTTACCCTTATACGTTTTAAAAGATTTTTATCCTTATACCTTTTACATATATAGATCACTAAACAATTTTACTTACCATAAATAATAAATGATAAAAATTAATTACAAATAGTATTAATAAAAAATAAATTATAAATTACTTTTTAATGAATAAAATTAAAATAACAAATAAGTATATAAAAATAATAAAAGTTATATTTCAGTTATATTCATAATAATCATAACAATACCAAAATATAAAATTGAAATAAAATAAAATAAAATAATAATAATAATAACAACAACAACAATAATAATAATAATAATAATAATATATTTAATAAGGAAAAAAGAGTCACATTAATTCTTAAATAGGATTATAATCCGTTAATTTATTTAAAATTTAATTTATTGTTCTTGATTTTGTTGATTTTGTTGATTATAATCCTATTTAAGAAAAAATTTAAATTTCGTAATAATACTTACTACTTATTTAAGAATGAGGGTGACTCTTTTTTTCTCATCAAATATTTGACAGGAAATCAGAAGATAATTGTAGAAAAACATATTGTTCATTATGTTGAAGCAGACATATAATTCGATGGATGATATCACCCAATTAGGGTGCAACTGAAAACGAATTTCATATGTGATATAAATCCAACTAAGATGCTATGGAACCTCAAAGTATGTGTTCTTCGCTTTTGGACCATTCCAGAATGCAATAAACCAAAATCAATATTTATTATTGAAATAGATTTGTAAGACGAAAAGACATGTTAATAAATTATCTATCATTGAGTATTGAAAAACTTATCATAATAAATTTTTAATAAAATCACATAACTAACAAAAAAAATCTACTCTTTTTGATGTTTTGTACGGATGAGGATTAATAAGGAGAAGAATAATTGATATGTATCTCTTTTTAAAGAAAGATTAGTATTTGTTGAAATATTGACAAACTTGGCAGAACTATTATTTGGTGTTATGTATTATATATTTTGTATTTTTGGATTGTTTCATTTTAAACATGTGTTATTTCTACATATTTCCAATTTTTTGGGTAAATTTTACAATTCTTAAATTATTTTCTCCCAAGTGGAAAAAAATCATTGATGATTGATTGAGTATAAGCATATTTAAGAAAAAGTTGAATTTTATAATAATACTTGCTCCTTATGGATAATAAATCAAATAATAAATATAATAAATTAAATTTTAAAAAATAGATTTAAGAATTATTGTGACTGTTTTTTCTCATCAAATATTTGACAGGGAATCACAAGATAATTACAAAATTTTTTTAATTATATTCCTATTTAAGAAAAAATTTGAATTTTATAATAATATTTACTCTTTCTTATGGATAATAATGAAATATTTTAAATTATTTGATCAACTAATATATCCCATGAATCTATGTTTTAAAAATTTATTTTATTGTTCTTGATTTTATTTAATTTTATACTATTGATTATAATCCTATTTAAGAATTAATGTGACTCTTTTTCCTCATCAAATATTTTACAATGAATCACAAGATAACTGCATAAAAGTATAAATTATAATCCTAAAATTTGAATTTTATAATAGTACTTACTCCTTCTGATGGATAATAATGAAATATTTTTAGAGCATTGAAATCTTAAAAGACTTTTTTTACCCTTATAACTTTTAGAGCCTAATTAATGACATGCCTAATTATCAACTAATATATCTTCTAAATCTAATTTTTAAAATTTAAATTTGTTGTTCTGGATTTTATTTAATTTTATTAATTATAATCCAATTTAAAAAAAAATTTGAATATTAATTACAATCATATATTGATTATAATCCTATTAGTCAATATTACTTTCTCCTTTAATTTTATTGATTTTATTTAATTTTATTCTATTGATTATAATCCTATTTAAGAATTAATGTGACTCTTTTTTCCTCATCAAATATTTGACAGAGAATCATAAGATAACTACAGAAAAGTATGAATTATAATCCTATTTAAGAAAAAATTTAAATTTTATAATAGTACTTACTCCTCTTATGTATGATAATGGAATATTTTTAATTATATGACCAAATAAATTCGAATTTCATAATTATCCATTAAGTATATCTATCAACTAATATATCTCCTAAATCTATTTTTTAAAAATTTAATTTGCTAATCTTCATTTTTTTTAATTTTATTCTATTGATTATAATCATATTCAAGAATTAATATGACTCTTTTTTTCGCGATTTAATTTGATACATAATTTAATATATTTTTTAGCTTTAATATTTTATATTTTTAATTTCTATATATATGTATATATATATATATGTATATATATATATATATATATATATATATATATATATATATTACAAAATAAATTTGTCATTGATATACTGATTATAAATAACCTATCCGTGCATCGCACGGGTACTGTATTTGTAACTTCTACAAGTGAAAAAAATCAATTAGCTTTAGGCATTGTTCGGCTCATGATTCATTGAAGTATGGTATGGTACAATATGGTGTGATATAGTATGATATGTTTTCTTAAAAGTTCTTATTTGGATAGATGGTATGTTATTATATGGTTTTCTAAAATTTTTAGTTTAATTTGAAGGAGAACCATGATGAACTACAAAATTCGTAGTTTTATTTTCATGGAACTATGAAAAACCATGGAGAATCATTCTTAAAAAAAGAACCATGCAACCAAATAAGAGATTTTAAATTAGAATCATGTTGCACTATCATGAACCATGAAAAAATCATGAGCCAACACAAGGCCTTAAAATTTTTTTTTTGTAATAATTGGAGCATCTCCAATAATTTATGGATTCTAGAATGATATGGCATGTAGAATAGAAATTCATGTTGAGCCCAACACAAGGATAGGCTGACTCAGTGGATGATTCAGTAGTGCCTAAGTTTTGATCATAACAATTCAGTTAAGTTTAAGTTAATTAAATAAATAATGATGTTAAAATAAATAATCTACGGTTATATGTGAATTATTTAATTCAATGGTAGAATTTCACGTCAACGCTGACCTAACTATTTAGTTT
This sequence comes from Euphorbia pulcherrima, assembly GCA_947683365.1. Lineage (NCBI taxonomy): Eukaryota > Viridiplantae > Streptophyta > Magnoliopsida > Malpighiales > Euphorbiaceae > Euphorbia > Euphorbia pulcherrima. The sequence continues at coordinate 48,936,549 of CANTUS010000001.1, read as the reverse complement.
TAACTCTGAGTTGCTTCTTGGCTGAGCTGTGTACTTTAGTCGCTGACTAAGCACTGTTCACTCAACACTCGATATTTAGATTATTTTCAGATATGCGTATTCGTTGAGTTACTTTCTATAAGTCAAAGGCACTGACCTTTCCATTTAAGAAAAAATGAAATTTTTCTTTTCAGTCTTACTTTTTGCTGACATTAATGAAAGAAAGACAAAAGAAATTAATGCCTCGATAGTAAAATATAGTAAACAACTAATTCAATTAAGATTCAATTAATGCATTTATTTATATCTTATAAAATATTAAATAATAAAAATCAATCAAAACTAATAATAACATTCAAATGTTCACAATTTGTTGAATTTTAATATGGAGTTCTCTATGTCTTTTTATATAATACTTATAGTATTAATACTTGAAAAACGTAAATAAAAAATTCTAATGTTCACTATTAGTTAGGCTTCTAGTATGAAATTCCCTACATTTTTTGTATATATTTATATATTATCCTAATTAGGTTTGATTCTTGGTTTTTTTTCCTCAGAACCGAGAACTGAATACCAAATAAGAAAAATATTAGAACCAAGTACCGAACCTAATAAGTTAGGTCCGATCCGGTTAGGTTCGGTTTGATTTGGTTCTTAGGTTCGGTTCGGTTCTTTAGGTTTCTTGCTCTCCCCTAATCACTATTATTAAAAATACACTCACATAAAGATAAAATCATGGAGTCATTACCTATATCGCTTATGTAATACTCATTGACAAATAATTGTTTAACATACATTTTCGTCTTGCAAAACCATTTCAATAGTAAATATTCATTTTGGTTTATTGCGCTCTGGAATGGTCCAAAGGCGGAGAACATGTACTTTGAGGGTTCATACCATCTTACTTGGATTTATATCAGATATAAAATCCGTCTTCGATTTCACCCTGATTGGGTTGATATCATCCATAAAACAATGTTGCTACTTTAACATAATAAGTACTTCTAATTTTCATCAGGGATAAATAGTAACAAAAAATTAACGGCGGCATAAATACTAATCAAAATTTGTGTTGATTAAAAGGAAACCATAAATTAAAATAACACAATAATGTAGAGTGAAAAGATATTGACGCAACCTGTACAAAATATTTCTACCTACTGAGAATGAGAAGAAAAGAGAAGACGATGGATTAGAATTTTTGGCTCGCTTCGAAAAACAAATTATAAATAACCCCACACTCGTTTCTGTCTCTTGTAGATTTAGGAGATATACTTAACGGATAAACCACAATTATGTAATTAGAAGATATATTAGTTGGATTATCATCAATTACGTTCAAGTAAAATTTTTTATGACTTTTAGAATTTTAAAATTTTAATAAAATGTATAAGGGCGAAAAAAGTCTTTTAAGACTTCTTTACTTATATATATAATAATTAGTCATGATTATTAAAATTAATTATACAATAATTACAATAAAATAAATTATTAATTATAAGTAATATTATTATTGTTATTGTTATTATTAAAACTATTGTACTACCCGTGCGATGCACGGATAGGTTATTTGTAATCAGTATATCAATGATAAATTTATTTTATAATATATATATATATATATATATATATATATATATATATATATATATATATAAAATAATAAAAACAGAAAATATTAAAGATAAAAAAATATAATATATTGTGTATCAAATTAAATTACGGAAAAAAGAGTCACATTAATTCTTAATAGAATAGAATTAAATAAAATCGTTAACAACAAATTAAATTTTTAAAAAATAAATTTATGAGATATATTAGTTGATATATATACTTAGTGGATAATTATGAAATTCAAATCCACTTGATCAAATAATTAAAAATATTCATTATCATCCATAAGAAAGAGTAAGTACTATTATAAAATTCAAATTTTTTCTTAAATAGGAATATAATTCATACTTTTCTGCAGTTATCTTATTATCAACAAACTTTGAAATGTTATTTTTGATTATCGTCGCTTGAATGCGATCTCCCCATTGCAATATTACAAAACATTAAAAAGAGTAAAATTTTATGTTAGTTATGCGATTTTATTAAACATTTCTTGTGATAGAATTTTCAATACTCAATAACAGATAATTTATTAACATACCTTTTCGTCTAGCAAAACTATTTCAATAGTAAATATTGAATTTGGTTTATTGCATTATGGAATGGTCTCACATATAAAATCCGTCTTCAGTTGCACCCTAATTAGGTTTATATCATCCACCGAATTATGTTTCTGCTTTAACATATTGAACACTATACTTTTCTACAATTGTCTTGTGATTTCCTGTCCAAATTTGATAAGGAAAAATGAGTCACACTGATTCTTAAATAAAAAGGAGTAAGTACTATTACGAAATTTAAATTTTTTCTTAAATAGGATTATAATAAACATAATTAAATAAAATCAAGAACAAACAAATTAAATTTTAAATAAATAGTTTAGGAGATATATTAGTTGACCAAATAATTTAAAATATTTTATTATAGGAGTAAGTACTGTCATAAAATTCAAATTTTTTTCTTAAATAGGTTTATAATTTATAATTTTTTGCAGTTATATTGTGATTCTCTGTAAAATATTTGATGAGGAAAAAAGAAACATATTAATTCTTAAATAGGATTATAATCAACAAATTTTAATTAGTTAGTATTTATAGTAAAAGTGAAATGTTAACTATTTTGATGAGTTTTCCTTATATATGTCTATTTGTATATTATTTCAAAGGTTAGATAATCATTAACTGCTATAACAGTTTTGCAATATAATTCTTATTAGCAATTATGCATTATTTTACTATGTAATTATTGCTTTAATTAGTTGTACATTTACTTTGATTTATTTATATAATAATGATATTTAAAATTGGTTAATATCCATAATAATCATAACAATACCAAAATATAATATTATAATCCTATTTAAGAAAAAATTCGATATTTTAAACTTTAATTAGCAATTAATTAAATACATGAATTTTTTTGCCAGATATAATTTATAATTTATTCTTAAACATGTTTATAATTTAGAATTAATGTGACTCTATAAGAATTAATATGACACCTTTTTCCTCATCAAATATTTTATTATTATTGTTGTTGTTGTTATTATTTTAATTTTATTTCAATTTTATATTTTGGCATTGTTATAATTAGTATGAATATTAACCAATTTTAAATACTTACTAAATATTTTATAGGTGGAGAAGACCGACTTATAGTTTGTAGCGAGTAAGAAGTTTAACAGAAGTAGAAATGTGAAATAAAACCCCTATTAATCTGGCTTGAGAATCAATTATTAAATTTGATTTAATTAATTTAGAATTTGATTATAAGGAAATTCTAATCAAATTATGAATAAGGCAACCTACTACTCAATCAATTTTAGCCATTTATCATATATTTTAATTTTTCCAAACATATCTTTAAACTCTTAATTTACGAAATCAAACTCTAGCCTCAAACTTCTATATTATTTTTGCATGTATAAATCTCAAAATTTTAATTAAATATTAGACAATTTAAATAAATATAAAGATAAAAAATATTTTAAAACTTCTTTACTTTTATAAATATATTTACGAAATTAAACTATAGCCTCAAACTTTTATATTATTTTTGTACGTATGAATCTTAAAATTTTAATTAAATACTAGATAATTCAAATAAATATAAAGGAAAAATTTTTTTAAGGCTTTTTTATTTTTATAAATATATAGATAGCTAAAAGGTGGGAGGGGAGGTATCCGCCCTGCGAAATTTATAAACAAAATACAAAAATATAAAAACAAAATTGAAACCCTATCTTACATCTGCTCTGTCAACTCACCCTCTATCTCTCTGTCGCTGCCGCCTTCTCCTTCCGTTTGCCGTCATTCCTTCGATCCTCTTCTTGTGGTCGTTCATCCGTTGCTCGTATAGCCGTCGTCCTCTGCTGCTCCTATCGGCGCCATTCCTCCACTGCTCGTCTAGCCGCTCCTCCTTTGCTCGTCTTGCAGTCGTTCCTTCGTTGCTCGGCCCGCCGCTGTTGCGGTTCTCTTACTTTCGGGTCGTATTCTTCCGTGTTATGCTTCTCTAACTGCTGTTGGACCCCGTTCCTCTGCGGCTGATGTATCTTCTGCTTTCGTTAAACAGTAAACTCCGAGTAAGCTTCTATTCCTTTTATCAAGATTATTTGTTACGGATATTGAGGAAATAATTTCCTTTTAAGGGTTTACTTTACCTCTTCCATTTGTGTAAGGTTATCATATTCAGAATCTTATTGATTTAGAAATTTAAATGAATTTGAGCTCAATTCATTTATTTAACTATGTATTATGAGTAAGCTGAAGTGATTCTCCAAATATTGATTTTTTACTTGTCTGTTTAGGTTTTACTTTTTAAAGCTGCTGAAATTGGGTATTGATTGCTATCAGCTATGATTTAATTCACCTATTCCCTTTGTTTCCAAAGTTGTTTTCATATGTCGTAACATGATGCGATGTTCTTTTGCATATTTCCCTGCTTGTTTCTGGTGCTGATTCTGTTTCTTATATGTTTTCCTTTTATTTGATGTAATTGTCTTTTAATCATCAATATTTCCATTTGTTGCTTGATTCTTAATTTGACTGCTGAGAGTGAATTGTGCTTATCTGGTAGCTTCCTAGACCACTACGTTGTGTACACAGTGGCATTTTTATAATATGGGGACTAGAGAAGGTCTAATCCTTGTGTATTGCTTTACAAGCACTAGTGGGAAAATGGGATGCTGTTATGCTGGTTTTGTCCCGGTTATTCAAATAACCGAGACAAAATTAAGTGGAATGGGCAAGACTAGCTAAGTTTGTCTCGGTTATTCAATAACCGAGACAAAGCCCTTGCTCAATGCAATATTATCTCGGTTATTAAAATAACCGTGCCAAAACCGAGACAACACCGAGACAAACGCGTCTCAATATTATCACGGTTATTTAAATAAACAATTAATGATAAATTAAGTTAAAAATTACTCAAATAAAAAATAATTAAATGAAAAGAAATTTAGGCCGCGATATATACTAATTGGTGGTTTTAGGTCGAACAGTTTAATTTCACTCTCACCGACCAGTATCTCAAACCTCACCATCACCGTCACCCTCTCTCCATTGTCGCCGGCGTCTCCTCCTCCTGGTTAGTTCTTTTACTTGTTCTTTTTTTCCATTATAGCAACATTTCGACCTAAATCGGATTTTTAATTCCCTATAGTCGCCTTCTGCCATCTCCTCCATTTTGTCGTCGTCTGCTCCTCAATTGTAAGGTACCAAGGCGGTTACAAAGTTCACTAGCTCTGAATTTCTCTTAATTTGATGTTGGTCGATGTAAATGCTGGAATTGAATTAGGGTTTTATTTAGTTGCGATTCAGTATTTTGTTTTCTTTTATAGTGTACTATCATGGCCTCTAGTCAATCTGAATCAAGTTATATTTACTGAATTTCTTGTTTGAATTTCCAGTTCTGATAGTTTTACATGATTAACTTTTCAATTGTAGGATGCTCATAATGATTATAAATAATTTGGTGTTAAGTGATGTCCAGTGTTATCATCAAGTGATTTCACATTTCTATTATCCATTAAGCTCAGAATTCAAAACTTGGATGTTTCAATTTGGGTTGTCAAATTTTGGATTAGGCCTTGTTTTTTTTGTGTCAATTGAGATTTTGTTAGCTTGAGTTAAGTGATGTCAAGTGTTATCATCAAGAGATTTTATTGGCTCGGCATTTAGCAAGAATAGTAGATCTAGGGATTCATATACTACTTTCTTTTTTCAACCATATTCCAATACTGAACCTCAAACAAATTTTCATTTCATATTCTTCTTTCAGTTTCTAGTTTCTAGTTTCCATCACTTTCTTATATGTTTTTCCGCTTTGATTTGAAAATGAATTCAAATCATTTGCTTCTTGAAGGGTTTATAAAAATGGCTTCAATATTTGAACCATCAAAATCGGTAAGTTAATTTCAATAATAACTCCAAGTTAGTTTATCTTTCATTTAAATTTAGTTTCCTAATTTACTTGCAGAGTAATTTCACCGACCTCTGCACTTCCTTAAGTTTGGTTAAATTGTAGTAGCGTTTGGTTGCTAAAAGTTGCAGCAAATTTGAGAAATTCATAGTGTGGTAACTTATGCATAAATAGATTTCTAATCTTGTTCACTAATTTGTTTGTGGCCCTAGAAAATATTAAAATTATGTGTTCGTAGATGATATGGAACATGAAAGTTAAGCTACCTTGTTAACAAATTATTTTTTTGACCTTTTGGCTTATTTCAATAAATATATTTATTGATGTAAATTGTTTGTGTTCTTGATTAGAGTGCTTTGGCTTTAGACGATATTGTGATTTTCTTTAAACCAAAAACCTTATTATTTCATTATATTTGGTTTGTTAAATAATTAGCTTCAAAACTTGGGTGTTGATTAGAAGCAGTTTGTAACATGCTTCAGGAGCTGATGCTCTGTACTAAGAAGATGAATATGGCTGTTCAGAAGCTGAACTTCTAACAATTACTACAAGGTTATGAATGCAAGGTTGATTCTGAAATAAAACATTCGGAAAGCCACTATACTTGAAGTATATTTATAAAACATCTTCACTTTTGATTTCAAAGCGAAAATTTAGAGAGAATAAGATATTGTAACTATTTAAACCGTAAATAATGGGGTAAATATAGCTGTTTGATGATTAAGAAGGACTATAAAACTTAAAATTAGGTATAAAATAATAAAGAAATCTTAAAATGTTAATCCATTGTAATGTACACACCCTCTAGTGTTTCCTAAACAAATAGTTCTCAATTTTATTATCTGCGTTTGTAGTGACCCAATGTTGTAAATGTCATATTCTTTTTGCTATTATATTTCGTATTGGCATTCCAATGGGTAGGAAGTTAGCTCGTACCTATTGGAGAAGCTTGTTACTGCTGGAATTGGGAATCAACTTGTTTTTATGATTCACAGGTATGCATAAGTGCTCTGACTCTTAGGTGTTTGTGTTTCGGATATTGAGATTATATTAAATTCTTTTAGTTCTTTATATTCAATTGCCTGATCTAGAAACGAGTGTGCCTTTAGGGTATAGAAAAAGTGTTAAGCATAGTTCTGATGTTTGTGCCTTTAGGGTATAGAAAAAGTGTTTCAGCTGTTTGTGTTTCTGATGTTGCTCTTATGATATGTTTCTACTTTTCTACTGTTCTGTTGACATATTTCAAGTTAATCGGGTTTTGTAATGGTTGTAGTGCCCTAGAATTGTATGGTAAGCATTTTGAGTATGATAATTTGCTTAGTAAGTGACTTGTATGAATATAGTTGTACTTGTATTTACTTTTTTTTTTAAATTTTAATTTGCATTATTGATTTAGGATTAGAGCATCATACTCCAATACGATGGATAAGGAATTAGAATTTGAGTAATGCTTATGCTTAACGCTTGATTGGAACACCAGAAACTGGAAACCATTTCTTTTTTTTCAATGATATTTGGTTTATTGGTGTTGCTCCGACTCTTAAGTGATAATTGGCCATTGTGAAGCCATGTTTGGTATCCTATGTTTGTTTCTATAATAGTTCTGGTATCCTGAAATAAATTGGACCGTCTGATTTAACTATTGGAGTTCAAATGTGATTGTGTTTATATCAGTTTAGTATAATAGATCTTTCCTTATTTTGTTTCCTCTCTAATAACCCGTCCTCTTTTCTTTTATTGTTTCTTTTTGCACTTTTCCATCAACATTGGTTATTTAAGATTGTGCTTCTTCAATGAATTCATCATCGTAGTAGCTTCCTTCAATCCAAATAAAAAGGTGACAAGCAATTTTTTTGTGACAGCTGAATTTGGAAAAACTTTTTGTTACGGAGTTATACATGACAACCTTCCTGTGACAACTTTTCATGTCACAATTACCTTTGTTACAACTCTTGTTTTTTTATGTTAGAACTATAGTTGTCACAAAATATTATTTGTCACGACTTATGGAAGTTGTCATGTTTTAATTTAATTTATGGGTAAACTTTAAAAAAGTACCTTGTAGTTTCACTCATTTATAAAATGGGGTTTGAGGAATTTTTTTTTGCAAAATAAGGTCTGTGGTTTCAAAAAATTTACAAATAAAGGATTCTCAATATTAAATTATGTCACGAAAATAGGTAATCTTTTTTATCTGAATTTTTACAGGATGGTTATTAAAAATATAATACACATCGGTGAATTTTTTTGAATAGTGCAAATATTTTTTGTATTAAAATTATGATAACAAACTTTAAAAAATCATAAAAAATAAAAAATATCTCCAAAAATTACTCAAATATGACGTTTAATTTTTAAATAATAAGGTTAAATTATTAAAATGTTGAATTGTTAAAAATATTTGATGTAACACTATTATTTTAAATTCGTAGGCCCCTTTTTACAAATTTTTTGAAACCACAGACCCTGTTTTACAAAAAAATTTCCTTAGGCCCCATTTATAAATGAGTGAAACCACAAAGTACTTTTTTTAAGTTTACCCTTAATTTATTGTATAATATGTGACAATATACTTATTTGTGGCAACTATTTTGTTCTTCAGTTACAACAAAAGTTGTAACAATTGAAACGAATGTGACAAGAATTTAATTGTCACAAAAAATAGAGATATTTGTGACAGTAAAATATTGTCACATTTTAAAAATACTTTTGGCTACGGAGTTATACATGACGACCTTGTTGTGACAACTTTCCTTGTCACAGGGTTGACTTTTGTGACAATTTCTTGTTTAGTTTGTGACAATTAGTATTGTCTATAAATCGTGGCAACTTTTGGAAGTTGTCATGTAGTTTTAGTTAATTTTGTTATATAATATGTGACAATATGCTTAGTTGTGACAATTATTTTGCTTTCGTGTCACAACAAAAGTTGTATCAACTGAAACTAATGTGACAAGAATATTTTTGTCACAAAAATTAAGATATTTGTGACAATAATTTATTGTCACATTTGATAATACTTTTTGTGACAGGATTATATGTGACGACTCTGTGACAGCTTTTTATTGTCACGTATTATTTTATGTGGCAATTTTTTACTGGTTTGTGACAACTTTTGTTGTCACAAATTGCTTGATTAATACGCGAAATCTTGATATTTGCTTATTTCCGGACAAATATTCTTAAACGCATTTGACGACTCCAGTGCCAGTTGAGTTGTATATGTAGTTGATTTTTCACATTAGAAGAACATTCCCACTTATTTGATTCTAGATCACTAAGATTTGAAATTTGTTTTTGTAATTAGACCCTACCTGATTCATTAACTTTCCTTCCATCTACCGGACTGCCACGTATATATAGAGGTAGAAAACGTAAAAGTGCCCATTAAGTACTTATGGAGGAAAGTTAATGAATTAGGTAGGGACTCGATTACAATAACTTGTAAAAGTGATCAATTGATCCTTATGAAAGATTTTTTTTTATTTAAGTCTTAATAATTGCAATTAAGTCCTCCGACATAATTATTTTCCAATTAAGTCCAACTGACTAAATGTATTTGATCCTTGAACTCGATTGACAGACTCACGGATGGACCGGTTATTTCCAACAAAATTTAACAAACACACACCAAAACTATGGGGCCGTGATTGCAACATGTTTATAAAAATTTGTGTATAGGATGTGGTGTTGTTGTATGCATAGAAGCAAAATGTTCATAAAAAAAGAAGAAGCAAGTATGTATGTATAATAGTAAAGCAGGTAAATGAGAAAGGCAAAAGAATAGGAAGGGTGAGAGAATGACAAAGAGATGAGGTAAGGTAGTGTTGAGGAAAGGCAAAGCTAATTAAATAAATACGCTGTGGAGATTCTTAATTGGTTGGTGTGCCTCCGTGTTTTCATGCAACAAATTAGGGTTTTCCCTTTTTTTCTTTCTTTCTTCACTTCTCTTTGAATTTTAATTGAATGTTCCAATACGCAGGTAAGGTATCTATGTGGATTCTTTGTTTTATTTATTGCTCCTGCAGTTTCAAATAAATGATATTTTGATTTTTTTTTATTTTAATTTTAAATAAGTGATATTTAATATTTATTATTTTTTTAATTTATTCTTACATTAATTAAAAAAAAGTAAGTATTATTAAAATTATTAGTTAATAATTATAAAGAAAAAGAATTTTATAAAAAATAAATTAATTTTTTAATTACTTAATTAATATTTTATTAATTTTAATAAAAATTTTAAAAAATTACTTATTTAGAGTCAGAGGACTATTATTTTGCTTTATCCAAAATATTTTGGGCCACTTATTTTTTTGGCACAGAGTAATATTTGTAGCACAGTTTACAAGGTTATTAATAAAATGATGTACGTTAATTTTACCCATTGAAGTTCGTGAAAAATTTTGAAACTGTTTATCAATGACCATGAAATCCAACCTCAAATTTCAAATAAGCCAAAAGCTAGAGTTCAAACTCTCTACAAATTAGACAAAAGGCTAGTTTCACATTACTTTCTTAAATAAAAACTGTTATGGTGAGTAACATTTTTTATATGAACTTTTTTTGGATAACAACTTCAAACTTATAAACCTAATGTCAAATTGACTCTATGTTTTAGATTTAATTGGAAGGTTCTTTCTTTCTTTTGGTTTCTTGTTTATTTGCTTCCCGAGTAATTAAGTATACATTGTTGGACTAAAAATAATAAAAAAATGCAACGTTTTAAAAAGTGTTAGGCTTTAGGTGATATTTACTTTTTTTTATTTTTTAATATTTATTAATAGATAAAAGTATAATTTCAATTAAAAATAAATTATAACGTAATAATATATTACAACAACATAGTTTAGTATATAAGAACACAAGTCTTAATCGATTCTTACATGAAAATATATCAACTCTAAAATAAATTCCTTAAAAACGCATATCCTCACAATTTTTTTTGTGGTTTGTAGCGTACTATTTTTCGGTTTGAGATTTCAAATGAAAATTATACGCTAAGAATATTTTGAACTAGTGAAAAATAAAAAGAGATAGATCAAGCAACTAAAAAGGGCGGTTAACAACCCTGCAAACCCGTAAAAAAGCCTTAGCTTTGAATAGAAAGTTAGATAATCTTGTCTCACAATTAATAACCGATTCTACTCTTACCTTTAACTTCTGTTTTCTGTTATGATCATCCTGTTTTTTTTCATCAAAAACACCCTCTCCCTTTTCAACCACTTCCATATACTACTAGTATACGAGTGCCAATCAAGGACGATAACAAGAGGAGTTCGGTTACCGATTCCACACAAATTTAAAAACATTCCATATTTTCGGTTAAATACCTTTTTGAACTCTATTCCACAACTTAAATACCATTTTACCCATTGAAACTATCTATTTCCTACAAGACTTATTAAAATTTTTTGAATAAATGAGGCACGAAATATGCATTTCAATAAGTCGTACATACAACTATAACAACAGTCAAAGACATATTTAATTTCCCTCATCGTACATTCTGCCGTTACAATTGAAATTCTAAATTAGATACATCACCTATATTTAAATTCTCTTTCTCAAACATCTTACGAATATAAATGAAAAAAAAATTAAATACATATATTTATTTCATTTTACATGCGGCTTTGCGTATTTGCTATAATTTCTTGAATTTGCCCCTTAATTTTTTAAACCAAAATAAAGTTTTTTTCACTAAAAAATATTATCTATATATATAAAATCATAATCAATTACGGCTCTAATTAAAGATGGATAAATATAAAGTCAAATCCTTCTACATATCGAAGAATTAACTGTTCTGGCTAATAATTATGCAGAATGATTCGTAGACCGATAACACATAGACAAGCCTAAAAATACTAAAAATAATTTACCATAGTTAAAACATCGGATAAAACACATAAATATAACACAAACATGCCCTTAGACAAGACTTAAACAAAAGATAAAACGCTGCAACCTATATTTTCTTAACCCCTAACTAAAGATTTCGAATATTCACAATCATAACATGTTTACGCTAGAGATGGCAGTGGATTTTGCATCCATCCATATCATCTAATCCAAATCCATTTTGTAGAATCCATATCCCTTAATTTTTAAATCCATTGGATTTGGATGCAACAAAAATGGATTTGGATTTTGATAGGATATCCATTTGGACTTCAATTTGGTTTATCTATACAAAATCTAATTACTTTGAATAATATATTTTGGTCTGTCTATACCACATTTATTACTAAATCAAGTTATGAATAAATTTGGTGCAAGAATTTTTCAAAAAATGTTTCCGGAAGGGCACGAAAATGTGAAAATATGTTTCGGGGTCCGGTTTCGTAAAAAATTAAAAAATCCCAAAAAATTATGATATATCCGAAAAATAAATAAAATAAATAAAATAAATTTGATACAAGAATTTTTTAAAAAATGTTTTCGGAAGGGCACGAAAATGTGACAATACGTTTCGGGGCCCGGTTTCGTAAAAAATCGAACAATCTCAAATAATTATAAAATATCCAAAAAATATAGAAAATAAATTTGGTGCAATAATTTTTCAAAAAATGTTTCCGGAAGGGCACGAAAAGGTAAAAATACGTTTTGGTGCCCAATTTCGTAAAAAATCGAAAAATTTCAAAAAATTATGAAATATCCAAAAAATATAGAAAATAAATTTGGTGCAAGAATTTTTCAAAAAATGTTTCCGGAAGGGCACGAAAATGTAAAAATACGTTTCGGGGCCCGATTTCGTAAAAAATCGAAAAATTTCAAAAAATTATGAAATACCCGGAAAATATAGAAAATAAATTTGGTGCAAGGATTTTTCAAAAAATATTTCCGGAAGGGCATGAAAATGTAAAAATAAGTTTCGGGGCCCGGTTTCGTAAAAAATTAAAAAATCCTAAAATATTATGAAATATCCGGATATGAAAGCTGTTTTCGCTCAAGTTGGGGGTATGAAAGCTATTTTCACTCAAGTTGGGGGTGTGGAAGAGCATTAAGCCTTTTCTTTATTTTCCATAATTTTTTTGGACTTTTCAATTTTTCCCAAAACCGGTCCCTGAAACGTATTTTCACATTTTCGGGTCATTCCAAAAATATTTTTTGAAAATTTCTTGCACCATATTTATTTTCTCTATTTTCCGGATATTCCATAATTTTTTGAGATTTTTCGATTTTTTACGAAACTGGTCCTTGAAACGTATTTTCACATTTCCGTGCCATTCCAAAAATATTTTTTAAAAATTTCTTGTAACACATTTTTTTTCTTTATTTTACGAATTTTTTATAATTTTTTGGGATTTTTTGACTTTTTACGAAACTGGTCCATGAAATATTTTTTCACATTTCCAAGTCATTCCAAAATTATTTTTTGAAAATTTCTTGCAACACATTTATTTTCTCTATTTTACGGATTATCCATAATTTTTTGGGAATTTTTTATTTTTTACGAAACCTGTCCCTGAAACGTATTTTCACATTTCTGAGCTATTCCAAAAATATTTTTTAAAAATTTCTTGCACCACATTTATTTTATTTATTTTCCGGATTTTCAATAATTTTTTTGGGATTTTTCAATTTTTTACGAAACCGGTCCTTGAAACGTATTTTCACATTTCCGAGCCATTCCAGAAATATTTTCTGTAAATTTCTTGCACCACGTTTATTTTCATTATTTTTCGGATTTTACATAATTTTATGGGAGTTTTTGATTTTTTACGAAACCGGGCCCCAGAACGTATTTTCACATTCCCGGTCCCTTCCAAAAAAAATTTTCTGAAAATTTATTCCACCACATTTATTTTCTTTATTTTCATGATTTTCCATAATTTTTTGAGATTTTTCGAATTTTTACAATACCGGGCCCCGGAACGTATTTTCACATTTGGGATAGAACTTGGGTATAGCAACACTGATTTTGTTTAAATATAGATATTTAAACGTCGGCTAAAATTTATTATTGAATACAATAGAGATATTTTAAACGTGGGCTAATCAGGAATTATTTGGACAACACAGCTCAATTACATCATTTGGACTAAAAATTTAAAATCCATTTATAGTCCATATCCAACTGGATATGGATATGGATTGGATATGGATAAATCCATTTAAAATTTGAATGGATTTATCCATATCCAATCCATTGCCATCCCTAGTTTACGCCATAACATCAATCAGTAGTGTAGATTTAAAACGATCTTGTTGTATGGAGATAGATTAGGATGTCTTCTATAAAAGATCAACAAGTATCTTGTCTAACGGCGGATGGAGTCTAATCCAGTTGTAAAACTATCAAGATTGATGTATGTAGCAATAAATTCGTGTTTGAAGAAGAAGATCGTGTAGTCGATAATAAGAAAATAGTTGATACAGATTATTCTCACAAAATATATCGAAAATAAACTAAAAAAAAAAGTAAGAGAATAAAGGACTGAAAGAGAGAAAAAGCCTACTTAAACTTTTTCTCCTTTTCTAATAAGTAAATTTACAAACCAAGAAAATGAGGATTATCAAATCAATAGTGGATAGGGTTATGATTATGGTTTTTTAAAAGAGAAGTGAAAATAGAAATTTGTAATGAAATCTAAAATCTTAGAGTTATAGTAACTGAGTCATATACCTAATTAACACTTTATAGTTGGTAAACAAGCTTAAATATCATTTTTAACAATTATTTATTTTTGACAGGTTACATAGATAGACTCTTGCAATAAAGTAGTATTATATTGAGGAGTTGATTAACATTAAGGGACTAAAAAACAAAAATGCACCTACAAAAGTCACTTAGAGCTTCTGGAAGGAGAATAAGATTCGATGCTCATTACATATATTTGTATATATTTATAGAGATGGGTGAGAAGTGTTAATTGTGATTAAACTTTAAATAAGATTATGTCAACGAAAAAAGTTGTTATTTATAAGCAAAACCCAAAATTTTCATTGTGGATTGGACCAAACCATTAGTTGAACTAAGGCCCGGCTCTAGGGTGGGAAATGGTGCCACTGTCTAGGGCGTATAGTTGGAAGGGGTTTAAAAATATTTTTTTTGCTTAAGGATTTAATTGTTATTATTTAAAAGATAAAAATAAAAATAAATTAATGTTAATAGAATTGGCAAGGTGCTTATTAAAATTATAAAAAAGGCAAGGGGTCAAGTCCTAGTTTTTAGAAAAACTTATGTTTTATTTCATTATTTTTTTGAGGCCCTATATTACTGCTTGTAATATTAATTTGCCTAGGGCCCCCAAAATATCAGGGCCAGGCCTGGGTTGAAGACCATTTGTCATATATTTAGGCCATGTTCTCTTGGACTACAATTCAATTTAGTTCAGACCACTTCAGTTCAGTTCAGTTTAGTTCAGTTTAGTCCACTGCAACTCAGTTCAATTCAATTCAGCTATACGCAGTTATTAATATACATTCAAATAAGTTCCATTCAGTCCATTTCAATCCAATTCAGTTTAACTTTTAAAAGTTAAAAATAACGTGGCTCAACCATAGAATCCACATACAGAGCTTTCTATACATATTAATTATACATGTAATTAGCGATAATAAAATTATTATTGAGGAATATATGTTTAAGTAACTGCTCCATACATTGAATTCTTCCAACTACAATTTTAGTAATTGAATTAGCATGCGTTAGAATCATGAAGGAAACGAATATCCAGAAAGATGTTAACATTATTGTTGTCTTAATTATAGTATTAGTTCATTGACAAGACCGATAATAAACATGTAATTAGTGGGTTAATTTTTTTTTACATAGAAACAAGATTCAACAACTCTGTATTAAGCAAATCAAAAGCCGTGTATGTATGCAATACGTACTGAATTGTATCATTAGTTTTCGTTTAAGCAATGTGGAAGCAACCCAATTGGAGGCTTAATTGTAATTTGTCCAATAACTATGGATAGTTATTAAATCTATAGAGGCATCTACTGCGAGTATTCAGGGAATATTACACGGAGGCTACTCGATTTACAGTATATAGCCATTTCTCTCCAGCTCAAAATTAGCTTTTCTATTTCATAAAATTATTTTTAATATTCTTGAACTAACTATATCACAATTAACATCAATACTAGAAGATCCTAGTTCAATGAATAGCCAAGATCATCAAAAGAAAAACACTTACAATAAAAAACACTTCCATCAATTATTATATACATAAACCAACAAGTTCGTAGTTCAATTGGCAACGCATGTTAAGCAAGTTGAAAGAGAACATGATTCAAATTCCACTAAATATATTTGTTGGGAGGGGTGATGGACCTTAACTGTGACTAAGCCCATAACAAAAATATTTCAATGAATATACTTTTAAATATACAAAAAAAAATCACGTATTTTATGCAATACGGCGGCGTTTAGTGGTATGAATCGTAAATTCAACCAAACATTTATAGGATGAATTTGTCTTTATACCAAAATTGATGAAATTTGTAACCATATTATTGCAGCAACAGATACAGTGTATTTTTAAAACTACTTATGATCAGTTTCTTTGAATACTTGATCAATAGTACAAGCACAATTATACAAAAAAAAAAGAAAGTTGAAAAAAAATCGACAAGTATAAATTCAAGAATAATAATGACAAAAAAAAAAAGAAATTAAGAGTAAAATGTGCTAAAATAAAAGGATAAACTTAAAAAAAAGTACTCAGTCATTTTACTCATTTACAAAACAGGGTCTGATGAATTTTTTTTTCCAAAACGGGGTTTGTGATTTCTAAAAATTTGTAAATAAAGGATCTCAATATTAAATTATGTCACGAAAATGGATAATCTTATTCATTTTTATCTAAAATTTTGCGGAATGATTATTAAAAATACAATACACATCAGTGAAAATTTTTAAAATTTTTTTAATAGTGCAAATTTTTTTTAATTAAATTATGATAAAAAACTTAAAAAAATCATAAAAAAATTAAAAAATCTCCGAAAATTAATCAAATCCTGGCGTACAATTTTTGAATAATAAGATTAAATTATTAGAATGTTGAATTGTTTAAAATATTCAGTGTAACACCACTATCTTAACCATATGCTCCTTTTGTAAAAATTTTAACACCATATACTTCATTTTACAAAAAAAATTCCACGGAATCCGTTTTGCCAATGAATAAAGTTACTTTTTTTTTAAGTTGGCCCAAAATAAAACAATAAAATGTACATGAATGACAGGTACATAAGTATATTAATATAGTAGACAAATTGTATAGACATTATTGGCATCTTTCCTTTCTGTATCTGCTACAAAACCAAAATCCGAGAAAAGGGTTTGAACACTATGAGTTTAATCATAATTCTAATTAAGCTATACAAAAGTACTAATTCCTCGTAACCAAACTGACTTAAAAGAAAACTAAAAATTCTTAATAAGATGGCATTTGAAATCACATATATATATATAGTGTGTGTAATTCTAAATAAATTATATAAAACATGTAATTAATTAATTGATCTGGTAGTCAATAATCCCACAAGCCATCTAAATCTGGAATTGAACCATCATCAAGATTATCATAAACGGATGAAATCTCGGCCGTGTTGTTTATGTCTGTACTAATTCCAGTATCCCGCGAAAGGGTTGCCGTAGAGTGATTGTTCGAGGGAAACTGTTGGATATTTTCTTTCTCTTGTCTTAGAAATGCTCGATCGTTGTTTCCAAAGGTTGATTTCGAGAAATAAGCAGGCAAATCAGGGTTAGTCTGGAGGGCATCTGATAGATTGATTGATGTAGCCAAGTTGGACAAGTAATTTCCATCTGATGATATTGCTTTCAAGTCTTCGTTTTCTCCACTGTTGAAACTCCAAGAGCACGGTTTGTTGTTGTTGCTGATATTGGAAGGCTCCATCCGAGGTGGAAGTATAGCATAATCCAACAGATCATCGTCAATATGACCAAATGAGTTCACTCTTAACAAATCTTGAATTGAACTTCTTTGAATTCCTGTGCTTTTGTGGAAAACCCTACACACAACCCACTCATCCTATACATTTTTTTTCAAAAGAAAAATCACGTCAGACCTCAATTAATTTTCATTTTTAAAAAATTTGTGCAATTAATTTTTAAAAATCACCACCCATTCCGACCTCTAAAAATCACAATTTGAGTTTTAAACTTCACCACAACCTTAATTTATTCTTCAATTACACAAAAGAAAACAAAAGTAAAGCCCATGAAAGAAACTTTCTACCTGCTTGAAAAGGCAAAATTAATACTTCAAACAAGATGGATTGATTAATTACCTTAGCTGGTTTAGGAAGACCGTAATAAGAGAAATTGCCTTGAAGCCTGAATTCATGCATAACCCAATTGGTTTTTTCGCCTTTGGGAGCTCTTCCAGTATAGAAAACAAGAGTCTTTTTCATTCCGACAAGACAATTCTTTCCTTTGAGAATCTCCATGTCTTTCCCGGTGGCTTTCCAGTAACCGGCCAAGGTTGCCCGGTTAGTTCTCATTCCGGTTGGGTATTTCCGATCCCTCTGGCAAAAAAAGTACCATTCTTTCTCTCCCATCTTTGCTTTCTCTACCATAAGAAAATCCATTTCTTTAATCAAATCAGACTAATTAAAGATAAAAAAACATAATTAATGAATGATTAATTAATACTTACTGGGCAAATCCCATGGCTCGGATTTATTGAGATCAACTTGAGCAATAGCAGAAGCTGTGAAGCTGGTGTTTATGACTTTCCGAGTTAGATAATGGGTTATGATTTCTTCGTCTGTAGGATGAAACCGAAACCCGGGGGGCAGATCTATAAGAGCTTCTCCTTCCATTGATGTGTCTAGTATGTGAGCTGGATAGGTGATTAATCGATTGTGTAGCTGAAAAGAAAATGAGGAAATTTGAGAGAAAAAGGGTAGTAAAAAGGAGAGCAAAGGGAAAAGGAAAAGAGCTTAAATAGGAGAAGTAGCTGAGAAAAGACCCGTGGAGAGCAAGGAACTTTCTGTTGTTGTATGCAACAAGCTTCTCACTAACACAAACTGTATAAAATTAGTTCACAGATTTAGATTCAACTACTGTTTAATACATTTTTCCCACCAAGAGAAAAAACAAGGCTTTATTATTATTGAAAATATATTTTTTTCATTACTTTTGGGTTGTTTTCTTTAGCTATTACATCTAAAGCTTGTTTACAGACCTGGCTTGAGCCCGTTTCATGGATCGAATTTGGACACTTATTCTTATACATAGTTTGGCTCTAGGCTAAGCCCGCAAGACCATATATATATATATATATATATTTATGGGTCAGACATGATTTTTTTTGTATACATAAATAAATTCGATCTGATGAATAATAATTTTTATTTATAATTTTTTATGTATTATTGTAGAATTTTATATTAGCATATGAAACTTGACTATAACATATCCTACATATTAAGGAATTCCACTAAAAAATATAATTATAATTTAAAATTTAGTCATATTTGTATAAAATTCATCATGCAATTTTTATTTAATTTACCAATATTTTTGAAAAATTATTTATTATGAGCATGTGACTCGGTGGAACCAAACTTAAATTGATAAACATTGTAACAGTCCAACAAAACCGTGCTTGAACTGGAACGAGTTATATGTACCTCTTTGAAAAAAGGTGTAAAAAGAGAAATCAGATTTATAATCTGTGCAATATGCTCTACAGCTGGTGGGACCCTTTTATATTTCACATTAATTATTTATAATAACTAATTATGTATCAAGATCAAAGTTTCAAAATAATGGAACAAAATTGATATAAAAGCCATTTTTATTACTATCTGCTTAAAAATACCTAACTTTTATTATTACAATGAATGAATAATAATTTAATTATATAGAGTTTGAAAAAAAAAAGGTCCGAAGCAAAAAAAAAAAACGGTTTACTAGCTTTACTCCTGTATTTGTAAATGCCTAAATTTGTCTATTTGCCCTTTTCCTTTGCATTTTATAATTTTTGTGAACTACTATACTACTATTTTTACTTTATTCATTTTTTATTCAGAAAAATGAATAACCTTTTCACTATTTTAATATTACTTTCTTAATTAATATCATTTCAACTGTAACTTTTAATATTTTATTAGTGTTTTATGTACATTAATTCCATTGAAACAAAATAAATCTAATTGTAGAAATCTAAATTATTCAATTGTGTTAATTTAGCTTGTGTCAATGTGGCCTTCGCCTCTTTCGTTGTTGAAAAATCAGTGTTCAAAATAGTACACATGAATTTTTATACCAATGTGGTTTTTATTGAAATAAAGTGGAAAAGGTTGAATTTGGATTCTAGTTGGAAATCCAAATGCATAATATATTTGAGAGATTATAGCCATCCATTACTTTCTAAAATTTTGATTTTAAAAGTAATTTATTTTAAAATCAATGATATTAATCTTTCAAATGTATTCTTAAGTTGGATGCTCGTATTACCTAGCTACTGGAGGAATCAAACCTATGTAAAAATCATTCCATATGGATGGAATATATATAGGGAGCTTTTAAATTGAATTAAAATGAAAGTCTTTAAGTCAGGGAATCAAGAAAATTAAAGAGGTAAAACATAACTAGTAAGGACTGGTTCAAGTGATAAGCGGCTTGTTATCACTTAAGCAAGGTCTCAAGTTCGAGTCTTAGTATATGCAAAAAATTCTTATTGGGAGACTTACTCACTACAGTCAGGTGCGCTATCCGAATCGAATCTAAATATAGTCGGATCAAAGATGACAAAAAGGTAAAACAGAAAAAAAGAAATTTCAGTGGAGTTGCTAAGCTGCCAGCTGTTCATTACTAGTGCAATATTGCAATATCTTTTAGTAGTTTTTACATCTGGAAAAAGAATAAAACAACCAAATCAATTGTCAACATATCCCATAGTAACTGATTGTAAAGGAAATTCTGCAAACACATTTAAGAAAGAAAATGTGACCTTCCTATAAGTGCCTTAATTTTTTTTATTAATATTATTGGAAAATAGTTATCATATTAATAATTAAAAATTAGTAGAGGATAAGCCAATCGTAAAAATCTTATTGCGTACCCAAAATATTCTTTTGAATATTATATACTCCCATTTTTTATTTTTTAAATATCTCTCAACAATTTATTGCTTTTCTTATAAATTGTGATTAGATTATCAATGTCTTTTTCACGATTTTTTTTTCAGAAAGTGACTATTTATTAATGAAATTATAATTTTATACTATTAAAAAATATATTTTGATATAAAAATATAGGATTTTTTCATGATGACTTTATTTTTTTTACTTTACCATTATGACTAATAAATTATATTTCGTCTCATTAATTTAATGATGATGAAGGTTAGAGTAACTTTTATTTTCTAAAAAAGAGTCACCATAGCATTCCCAGAAAAATACAAATTTCATTTGAATAATAAAATAAATTTTTTATTAATTTTAATGATTTCGTTAAATAAACAATAAAAAATGGAAAGAAGTTTTACCCATTTTACCTACTTAATTAGAAAAACTATCATGCATCTACAGGTTCTGATTCAAGCCTCTGTGCTCGGTAACCATCACAAAAAAAGCAAATTACTCAAATATAAAGCAAAATCGATGATATAAAATGAGAATATTCTGTATTAAAACAAAGTAGCCCAGTTAGTTAGTTAGTCTCCTCGTAAATTATTGGCAGCAAAGTTCCAACAATATATGCCCATCCTTCGAAATTAATATCTTAAAGACAGTTTAGATATATAAATTATGTTCTTACCTTTACAATCAAACAGCTTATCATTAATTTAGAACAATTAAGAAATGTACGAACTCTGTTTTTTAATGAAAAGATAGACACAACTCACATATGGTAATACGTTTGGCCCATCCAAATATACCCACATTTAGTCAACTCTTGCATAAATTTTAAATTGACCCAAAATATTAACTTCTTTTAAGCACATTGAACCTAATTCAGGAGAAGATCTTCAGAAGTTAAGGCATCCGAGCTAGAAGATTTATGTTTTAAAGATAACAATAAATAAGGCTAAAAGATAAAGAAGTTTAAAAGTATCCAAAAAAAAAAGAGATAAAAATCTAAGGAATATCTACTAAAGAAGAAGCTCTTTTTAAGGATTCACACTCACCGAAAGACAATTAAGAGTATCTCTTCAGAACCATAAGCTAAAACCTCGGAAGAAGGATTAATATGAAAACACTCCGAATACAAAGATCTTATTATCACTCTCCCAGAAGAGCTGAATCAGAAGACATGACTATCAAGCAAATATCATCCAGAACATATCAAGTTCACAAGTACGATCAACCACCCAGCCAAAATGAAAAAAACCTAGCACTTACACTCAAAAGGATAGAGGGAATTTCAATGATAAAATCATTGAAACTTCTAAAGTATCACTCCAAAGAAAAAATCTCCACCATCAAAGAAATCAGTCAAAAGAGAAAAGGCTCGGAAAAAGGCACAAGAAGATAACTCTAAAAGAAGAACAATATTCACTCGAAACCAAGTATACCAGATATGACCGGGCGACCTTTTCCCAACCCTTAAGGGTGCGGGAAAAAACGAGCGCTGCGAAGCGTGCCGGAGGGATTGATCCTCACTTTAGCGTGATGAAATGATAGACTAATAAAATCGACATTCAAGTTGATGTTTTAGTCCGACTTAAGAGTTAAGAGACACGAGACCTGAAATCTCGTATTTTAAGATAGATTCGCCACCTGGTTTAGCTCTACCGGAAATTTAGGTACGATATTCCCACTGGGTAGTTAGACCGCACCTTAAAACAGAGATTCCGAGTTCGGATGATGTTGCTTACTTTTCATTTATTAAATCAAGCCATTTACATTTTAATAAACGCAACTTCAGTTCTTATGCGATTTAAATCCTCCTAATTAGTGTTTTCGATTAAAGTATCCATACATCACGTGGCGTATCATGCAATAAAGCAATAAATAAAGCAAATAAATAATTATTACATGGCTTTAAAAATACCTATACATTTTTCTAATGTGAGAAAGTAAAGATGGATAAATAAAGTAAATAAAGAGAGACCGAGACCGGGTCTCAACCAGGCTTACCAATCCCGAAACAGCTCCAAGAAACCACAAATCACACACGAATAATCACAAATAATGCATAAATAATAATCACACAAAAAATGGAGTTAAAAGAATAAGAAAACACTTGAAGAGATTATCTCGGTGACAAAACCGATTTTTAAGCCAAGTTGGATGGTTTAATCAGTTTTATTCATCAAATAATTGGTTCATCATGTTGAGAGGAAATTTAAAATCAACTTCAAAATAAAGGAAAATCAAAACAGATCATAAGCATGAAGGAAAACACGAAAATAGATTAAAGAAAAATCAAACAAAATGAGGCAAAAATGAATTAAAACGACTGCTGTCGGAGGGGTGGTCGTCGCTGCTATCTCTCTTGCGGTGACAGCCGCCGTGGTAGCGGCAATCGCCACCTAAGTGATGGTCGCCGCTACCGCTACGGCTGTGGCCGCCGGAGAGGTAGCGGGGGCAAACTCCCCTCTTCCAGCTTCTATTTCAATGCATTTTTACGCTGAATCCGGCCATTTTAAACCCAAAAGATCAAGAATCATCGAATTTTAAGTCGGAATCAATGTTTTTTTGACAGATCTAGACTTAAATATTCAAAATGATGCTCAAAATTACAGATCGGGGGAAATAGAATCCGAAAATTGGAAAATCACCGAGGCCTCTACAAGGGTAGAGGCCGCTGCTATTTCCCTAGCCTTCATCGCCACTGGGGTGACGGCGGCGGCTAGGGCTATGGTGGCGACGACTACCTTTATGGTGGCTCCCCATGGTTTTTCTGACTATGCCAAGGGACCGAACAACAAAGGGTTGAAGACCCCAAAATCACCAAAATAACAACTAAAAAAAGCGATAAATGATAAGGGAACTCAGTTTTTGGTACCTCTAGGCTGTGAATCTATCTTTGGAGACTCGAATTAACCTTTGGGGAGGTTCCTTTGATGACTTTGACGAAAAGCGCCGGAAATGGTGACAAAATTAGTGACGAATTTTATGTAGTATTTGGAAAATAAGTCTCTAGATCCTATTTAATCCATTTTGCCTAAGATTTATTCTTGATTCTGATGATTTAGCTACGAGATTAAGCTAAAGAACAACTAAAAATTGAGATTAAAGAAGATTAAACTCAGTTTTATGCTTTTCTAGAGCTTTCTCTCTCTAGTTCTTCCTTTCTCTCTCTTGTTCTTTCTCTTTCTCTCAAATTCAGATTTTAATTCTCCAAAGCCATAAAAAAATCCTGGAATTTCTCTCTTTCTTTGGCTTAAATACCCCACACTAAAAAATGCACCGACTTAGGTGAATTTTTGGGGAAAATACCCCAACCAATTAGAGAAGAGAGAGGGGAACGAAGCGGCACAGCCTGCAACAGGCCTTGCTAAGGTGGCCGCTACCGATGTAGCAACCACCACCACTGTTACGAAGGCTGCCCCCATAATCATGATGGCGATCGCTATCACGGTAGCGGGGGTGGTCACAACGGAGGTGACCACCCCCGTAACAGCAACCGAAATGATGTCGGCAGCTGCCGCTACCATAGCGACGGCAGCCGCCACACAAGTGGCGACCACTGCAGTATTCAGAGCAAGCACCACCGGTGGTGGCGGTTACAGCTCTGGCCGGCGAGGGGGGACCTATAGAAAAAAATGAAAAATCAAAGAGATCTTTAAACCACTTTTGATGCACTTTGAGTTTATGTAAAATTTTAAACAGGCATTTAAGTTAGGTTAGGTGCGGTTAAGTCCGAAAACCATCAAAGGGGATATCTCCAAACGCGATTCAAACCCGGGCAAGAATAAATTCACTAGAACCATAAAAGGTCGGACCAAAAAAGTCATCATCGTTCCAAGGCGACCGAAAAGCCAGTGCTCACAGGTTTCCCCTCAGGAGATTACCACTTTGCCAGCCAAGTGTGATCTCATGAAAGAGCAAAGGATAGAAGGTTATACCTGAGATGTGGATTCCTGAACCGATTGTCTACTGGGTTTGCCATCAACGGATCTGTCAGGAGGAATAAAACAGGGATATAGGTAATTCTTGAATTGGTTATCTACAAACAATACAGGGATGCATCATCAACGGACCAGTCAAGGATTGAAAATTCTTTGAGTCGGTTGTCTATGGACGATACGGGGATGCATCATCAACGAACCTCTCAAAGTCAAAAATCTTGGGTTAATTATTTACTGGCGGTTCGGGAACGCACCATCAACAGATGCATCAGGAAGGCATTTTTTAGAGTTGTGAAATTCTGAATCGGTTGTTTTTTGGGTTAGCCATCAACATACCTGTTAAGAATAACATTTCAAAGAGTTAGTAATTTGTTGGAGAATTTTCATTTTTATTGCTTAATTGATTTTGTCAAGGCAAATTTTTTTTATCCCTTCAATTAATCAATAAAAATGAGACAAAAACGAGGATTGAGTTTAGTAATATCCGGGAGTCTGGGGAGAATATTGTTCGGTTGACATTGCCCCCTTGAGTGAGAGAATATCCTTAAAGCAAAAGGAATATTCCCTTTAAAAAAGCAAGTTCTACACTTCTTATTCTTTTTCATATTCTTTTTATTTTCCATTCTTCTCATTCTTTATTCTCTTCCCTTCTACCTCCATCTTCTTTTGCTCAATGCAACAAAAATCGAGCTCGGTTCTTTTTAACTTATTTGCTTGAAAATGATCAAGAAAGGGAGTCGGGGGATCAATCATAGCTCTCTACCCATGAGAAGTAACGGTTTGTGGGCTCCTTCGGTGTCTCAAGCCTACAAACTTCACCAAGAAATCAAGTATCTAGGATATACTCCTTACTCTCAACCCCGGATGTACAGTAATTTACAAGGACATGCTTCCTTTCTTCAGGTAAATCAACAAATCCTGATAAAAAAATAAGAATTTTATGCCCATAACCTAATTTCAAATTTTGAGGTATATAGGCTCAGATTTTAGTGATATTTATAGATGAATAGTGTTTGGAATGTGGTTAGGATCATTTAAGAACTGATTTGGGTGAATTTAGACAGAATTTGTGCATTGAAATTTGGAATTTTTAGGGAAGAGGGGTGAAGACGGCGTGGGTTGCCGCCGCTATCAAGGCAGCGGTGGCCGCAACTACCATCTCAACAGCGGCGGCGGTGCCGTCACCGAGAAGCCTGAGAAAAGACCCAGAAGATGCTGCCCTAATTGATTTTTTGCGCTGAGTCCATTTAGCCGTCAAAATATGATTCCAAGTTGATTCAGATATTGAAAATTGAATTTTTGTCTGATTTAACTTTCGATTTCGCTCTTTTGGTACTAACTTTTGATGTTTAACATTATTACAGACCTAACATTGCAAGACTATGGGCTCCCTGAGATGCTGCGCCCAATGGTGGGTGAAAATAAAGGCAAGCGCATGATCGAGTCAAGATTTCTTGCTTGTCGAGGCGATTATCGCTATCGAACTTGTACCGTTGATAGAGGCTTTACTGACGGGGCATAAACTAATGAGTCAGACAGTCGTTGCATGCTTAGTTGAGTTGTGGAGTGAGACCACCCATTCTTTCCATCTACCGGTTAAGGAGATGACTATTTCCCCTTCGGATATAGCGGTGATGACAGGATTTCGGTCGGGGGGACGAGTGATCCATTTTAACTTATATCTTGATTGATTTTATGACAAGTCAGCCTCCTAAGCTCGGATAGAGGCACTTCTTAGGGTTGCACCACTACAGAAGGAAAGGCTCAAGTACACCACCTCGAGGGCTACTAGACCTAGGAGACCGACATCAGGGGTGACAGGTTAACCCATTATCTCCGGTCTTTTGTCATCACACTACTTACCACCCTATTTTTCCCTTCTTCCTTGAGTGCGGTTACTTTAGGACTACTCAGTGTATTGGAGGATATAACAATTTTCCAAGAGTGTACCTGGCCTCGGGCTATACTCAAATATATATATTCTGCTCTTGATTGCTTGGCTCTCAGAGACATTGGTGAGTTTAAGGCCGGGGCTTTATGGATTCAGGTGATTAGTTCTACCCAGACCAAAGAAACTCGGAGTTACTTATCTGATGATATGCTGACTTTGTCATTTTGTTTACAGGTGTGGGCATATCTCGCCCAGGTTGGATGGTCAACCCCTGGATGATTCCCATTATATAGCTCGGTGGATGGTGGGATGGAAGGACAAAGACACTCGCGAGCATGCTTGGTATAGGGAGTATTTGAGGCAGCTTCGCCGACATTGGGTAATAAAATTCCTTTTCTGCACATTCATCTTAAACCATTAGTCCAAAACTGCATGAACAAAAAAAGAAATACTTACAGTGATTTGTTATTATTTTTCAGCGTATCGCAGAGCTGTGGAGAGGACTGCCGCATTATGACCATATCAAGGAACTTCAGAGGGGAGCTGATGGTCGACAGGGAGTAGATGGCTACCGCTTTATACTCGAGTACCCTTAGAGTCAGGAGTGGTACTTTGGGGAGCTCATTCGGAGGTGAAGGACTAGCATTAGAGGAGAATACCTATTGACGTACCGGTGGGTACCTTTTGGTCACACCTTATGTCTGTAAGAGATCAGACATGATATATGGACGGTGATTAGGTGAGAGTGCCATCAGTCGGGCGAGACTATGCCACCCATTTGGACCGTCTTATCCCACTTGCCGGAGATTAACCCCATTCGACAAATATAAGGATTTTAGAGACGATGGTATGGTGACTGAGGGTAGCGACGGGTATGGTGGTGACGATGACGAGCCCCCTTCAGATGGTGATGGTAGTGGCATAGCTATGGATCATGATGGTGTGCCTTTCGATGTTGAGGATCTTGCTGGTACTAGAGATTTCTTACCTCGACTGAAGAAGGTGTTGTATTGACTATCAAAGATTTATTCCGCCCTTCGATGGCGATTGCTATTGCCTCACTGATTTGACTAATGCTTGATTTATCCCTTTTTGAGGCTTCTCGCAAGAAAAGGAGAGGGACCACTGGTGCCACTAGTAGCGAGCTAGGGGATACATCATGGGGACCCCAGGTCGGGCCTGATGCCACTTCTATCAAGGTTCCACATGCTCGAGGGATTCCACATTATGGAGTTATTGAGGGAGTCATGAGGAATGCTATGAAGCGAGATCTTTGAGTTTTGAGTTGACCGGTGGTGCTTGAGGTCAAGCGCATCGAGGAGACTACTGTGCCCATTTTCTTCACTCCTTACAATACCACCCATGTACGTTCCTTATCTGATCGTGATTGATTGTTTTTTGGTCATGGTGATCGGCCTGATATTGGTTTCTGATATGCAGGTGCTTGTTTCTAAGGGCGAGCGAATAGCTTGGGGATATTTTTCGATGAGGGACATGGCCTTGGCCTTGGCCCAAGACTCTTTATCCAGGGTAAACTCTTGCTTTCACATTCCTAAAAAAATAGAAAGACGACAACACATGTATATATATATATATATATATATATATATATATATGAATGTATGTATGATGCATGACTTATCGGGCTGATCATATTTTCATATGCACAGGTATATACATGCCTTTATCGCGCTAGAGCAGGATCAAGCTCGGACGAGTGAGAAAGGTAGAGCGCGCTGAGAGGGAGTTGGCAAATTACCAGGGCCAGATGGTATTGGAGAGAGCCTAGTATGCAAATGAGAGAGCTGCATTTGCTTGAGAGGTGGCACAGCTCAGCGATCAAGCTCAAAGATTACGAATACAGAGGGATGATTTTGAGTCACAACTTAGGGTGCAAGGTCAAGGCTGAGGCGGGAATGTCAGAGGCTATGATCAGGGCTTCATGGCTGATGTGAGGTCGTTCAGATCTTTGGGTCCTTCCTATGGCTTGATGGGGGCAAAGAAGGTGCTTTTCATGAGATCTACAGTTTGACCTAGACCAACACTAGGATAGACATTGGCCCTTGTCCCTATAGAGGAGGATACTGAGGATGCTACCGAGGAGGAGGGGACTGAGGATAATGACGGGGATGCATTATATCGTATTTGATGCGGGGATTGATGATTGAGACCACTCCGCTGCTTGACTAATTAACTTTCTGCACCTACTTGTTTGCTTGCTTCTTAAACTATAGACCCCTTTGGTGACTTGATACTCTTATCTGCATTAATTTGGCCCAAATGTTGTGAGTGATTGCTTAATTATGTGGTTGATTGCTTTGTTTACTCGTTGTTGAATGCTAGGCGCGGTAGATGCTTGACTAGGAATAATCTGATTAATCTTTATACCCATCCGAATTAACACTAATGCGTTCTTACTTGTCAAGCGATTATCAGATAGAGATTACTGTTGGCTAGCCACAATGCTTGACTTAGGTACTTCTTGAGGACTTTAGAGACCTCTGACTGGCAGAAGTTGGAGGGCTTCGGACTGGCGGGGCTTTGATACATTACTAGTAGGCCAGTGGATGTGATCTTCCTTCATGTGGTGTTTACCTACTAGGACACGATGGATCATGTGTTCTGATTTTTGGATTTTGAGCTATGTCCGATGGTGGAGGAGTTTCATGCCATTCTCGGGGTGCCTAGCCCTTGCGGGACACGATTTGCTATGCTGGAGGTGATTTTTGGGGTCGAGGATCGATTGACCGGGTTATGGAACCTGGATGCCCCTGCTATATTCCTTTCTCAGATTCGTGGTTTAGGGGGGTTTGACCTTAGCAGGGTGCTCGACTGGTGCATGGCTACCCCCATATCACATATTTCTTATCCTTTCCTAGTGGCTTTACTGCTGATGACTGAGTTTATTTATGGAGTAGGCATTGTTACCCTATTTCAGTTGATTTTGACCATCAGACCTATCTCAGAGGGCATTTATCCATTATTCATAGGGCTAGCTAAGACCCTACTTCATCTATATAGGGCTGCAGGCGATCTTAATATCATCGGGGATCATTTCAACATACTACAGGTATCCTTCTGATTGAATTCTAAATCTGAATCTGAAACTAAATCTGAAACCGAATTTAAAACTGAATCTGAATCTAAATCTGAATCTAAAATTGAATATGAACTGAATCTGAACCTAAATTGAAACTAAATTTAAAATACAGGTTTGGCTCCTAGATAAGCTAGCTTTTATTCGGGAGCCTCGGGGAGATCCGAGAAGATATCAGCCCAAGAATTATCATGATAGGAACCGTTTCATTCCTAATCATGACACCTTGACACCTAATGCCTGGATAGGGATGATAGATGGGTGAGCTAACACAGACATTCTCTAGGTTCCTCACTAGTGGAGTATCACAGATGTGTTGGTGGATACTGGTGGCGGTTGCGTTCAGCTTGCAAGGCTATGGTAGTTTGCCTATTACTCGCCTTATCACTTGTGCCGGTAGTGGGGATGAATATAGAGAGTCCCACTTCATCTGGATGACTTCTTGTTCGGGCCGTTCTCAAACAATCTCCTTGATCATGCTAGAGAGGTTTGGGCACGCCGAGTGAGATATGACACTCTGGATTATGACCGATTGGGCGCTATCACTACTGATGGATTCTACCGAGGATGGCTTTGCAATATTCGGAGGTTATGGAGTCGAGCTGAGTGCCATTGTTTATGGTTTGAGTTGAGGGACAGAAAGGAGGGACTCGAGCCTTACCCTTTAACAGCGGAGGAGAGGATGGCTCGAGCCTATGATTCCGACTATAATAATGATGATGATGAGGGTGCAGGCCCCTCGGGATGATTGATGGTGATCATACTATCTTTATTTTCATTTGTCTTTACTTTTGCATAGACCCGAACATTGTGTTGGGCCCATCAGACTCTTTTCATTTATTTTTTGCTTTTATGTCCTAACTTTTTCCTGGACTGCCCTTTTTAGGTTTTTAATCCAGTGGATTTTCTGGCTTTTGCATAGACCTAGATATTTTCAGTCTATCAGAATTTATGCCTTCTTTATTATTATATTATTTTTTTATTTGGTGTGCAAGTATTTGAATTAGATGGCATCCTGAATTCAACTTATCTGCAGCATTTCGCCTTTAGGGCCCGATATTTGCATATAGACATAAGAGCTCAGTAAAAGTGACATTTCTATTAATTGAATTAAGCCTGAGTATATAATGATGATAACCATTTCTATCGACTCAAACTCTAGAGTTAACTAGCCTGGAAAGGTTTTCTAGTCAACATACTCTTGTAGCTCACTTTTACCTAACTTTTGCCTAGACCGTCCTTTTCGGATTTTCAGCCTAGCGGGCTATTTTGCACCCTAACTTTTGCCTGAATGGTTTGTATAATACCAAACAGCGGGATACAACCTAATTTTTGCCCAAGTAGTAGAGGACCACTCACCGGGTGATTTATTTTATTTATTTTTTTGTGCCGCTTTTCTGGATTTGATTCTTTTAGATTAGATATGATAATGCTTCAATCGATCCTGATTGATAGGGTTTGTGAATTCATTGCCATCCATATCCATGATCTTCATTCCGCCTTTATCGAAAACATTCTTAATCACGTAAGGTCCTTCCCAATTTGGCCGGAATTTCCCCCTTGGATTAGTGCTAGTAGGCTTTACCTGCTTCAGAACTAGGTCGCTGACCTTTAATGGACATCTATAATGCTTGACCCGGCTGTTGTAAGCCCCTTCCATGTACTGCTGATACATTTGAAGACTATCCAAGGCTTTTAGGCGCTGCTTGTCTATAGTGTTCAATTGTTCGAACCTCACCCTTGTCCATTCGGTCTCTTCCAATTTAGATAAAAGTGCCACACACAAG
Source organism: Euphorbia pulcherrima (assembly GCA_947683365.1). Taxonomy (NCBI): domain Eukaryota; kingdom Viridiplantae; phylum Streptophyta; class Magnoliopsida; order Malpighiales; family Euphorbiaceae; genus Euphorbia; species Euphorbia pulcherrima. The sequence goes on along the minus strand of CANTUS010000001.1, from coordinate 48,904,746 downwards.
GATTTCATCTCAATTTCAACTAGTAAGACTGCTTCCATGCTGTAAACCAAGGAGAAAGGAGTCTAGCTTGTAGGAGTCCTAATGCTAGTACAGTACCCCCAAAGAGAAAATGGTAACTTATCAACCCAATCTCGGTAACCAGCGATGGTCTTAGAAAGAATTTTCTTAATAGGCTCGTTAGCCGCTTCGACCGCACCGTTGGCTTGAGGATGGTATGGTGAAGATCTATGATGCTCAATACCATACTTCTCAATCAAATCGGCAGTTGCCCCTTGAAACTGGACCCCGTTGTCTGACACGATGTGATGAGGTAGACCGTACCGAGCGAAGATGTGCTTTTCTATGAATTTGGCCATTTTCTTGGCGGTAATACTGGTGAACGATTCGGCTTCAACCAATTTTGAGAAATAATCTACCGCCACAATGATGAATCAGTGACCATTAGTTGAAGATAGCCGAATTTCACCTATTATATCTATCCCCCACATCAAGAATGACCAAGGAGTAGATAAATGGTGAAGCTTGGTAGGCGGAAGGTGCTAGATGTCGCCATAAACTTGACACTGATGACACCTCTTGACCTCGGAGACATAATCGGCGATCAAAGTTATCCAAAAATATCCCATATATTGAATCTTCTTTACTAATGCTAATCCATTCATGTGCGGCCCACAATCACCCACATGAACCTGACTCACCACCAGACGGGCTTCAGATTCTGTCAAGCAACGGAGTAGTAAACCATCGGAAGCTCTCTTGAAAAGATCATTGTCAATGATTTAAAACTGAAAGGCTAACTTGCATAGGGCAGTTTGATCAAAATCCATAGCATTCTCAGGGTACTGACCATGATAGAGAAAGTGCACATTGTGTGAATACCAGCAGGGTTCATCACTGATGGTAAAGACTTAGGCAATATCACGTGAATGGTAAGGACCCTTTGTAGAAACAAGGATCAGAGGGTAAATGGGTTGGCGTTGAGGACCATCCCATATCGAAGCTAGTGTGGCTAGCGAATCGGCCAACTGATTCTCATCTTGAGGAACATACTGATAGAGACACGTCTCGAACTTAGCTGATAGATCCCAAATGACATTAATATAAGGATGGAGCGATTCTTCTTTGATGTCCCAATCCCCCACAACCTGATAGACTACCAAAGTAAAATCTCCTATCTCAGAAACGTGTGATGCCCCTACGAGCAACAGGGCTTCCAGGCCAAATAGCCAAGCTTTGTATTCAGCCCCACTGTTGGTAGTCGAAAACTCTAATCGCTTAGACAAAGGGATCACTTCATTGTCGGGTGTGAAGATAATAACACTGAGGCCTACTCTAAATTTGTTCACAGTGGCATCAAAATACATAGTCCACGCTGGTTTTGCAACATCAATCATAGCCAGTTATTCGTCAGGAAAGTCCAAGTTTTCGATATAGTCAAATTTGAGAGCTTGGTTTGCCAAAAGTTTTGCAACTATGTGGCCTTTGATAACTTTCTTAGTGACATTTAATATCAAACTTAGAAAGCAATAGTAACCACCTTGAAAGCTTGCCGGCTAAAGTTGGCGACTGATAGAGATATTTCATCGGGTTAACCTTAGCGACAGCCTAAATTTTGTATGACTGGAAGTAGTGGCCTAACTTCTTAGTTAACCATACCATAGCAGCACATGTCTTCTCAATAATCGAATAATGGGTTTCATAATCCAAAAGTTTCTTACTTAAGTAGTACACGACATGCTCACGCTTGCTGTCGTCTGCTTGAACCAACATTACCCCTATGGCGGAGTCATTAATCGCTAAGTACATGATCAATGGCTTTTCGAGAGTGGGCAAAGAAGGACGGGTGAGTGAAGAAGATAGGCCTTGATTTTATCAAAGGTAATCTGACAATCCTTATCCCACACAATCGGTTGATGCTTCCTTAGTAGCTTGAAAATCGGCTCACAGATGGTAGTGAGATGAGCAATGAATCGACTAGTATACTGAATAGATCCAAGGAAGGACCGAACCTATTTTTCCATCTTTAGAGCGGGCATATCCCTGATTGCTTTAATATTGTCTGGATCCATTTTAATTCCTCTCTAACTAACCACGTGACCCAAAAGCTTTCCTGATGTAACCCCAAATATACATTTCTTTAGGTTAAGGCGTAAGTTATATTTCTCAATGCGAGTAATAAACTTATCCAAAACCACGGGGTGCTCTTCCCTGGTAGCAGAATTAACCAACATGTCATCCACGTAGACTTCTACTTCTTTATGGATCATATTATGCAAGAGAGTGGTTACAACGCGTTGATAGGTTGCTCCGGCGTTCTTCAGACCAAACGACATAACTCGATAGCAGAAGACTCCCCATTCTGTGATGAAAGCTATCTTGACCTTATTGATTATATTCAATAGAATATGATTGTACCCCGAGAACCCATCCATAATCGAGTACATTGCAGCCCCGGCGGCACTGTTAATCAAAACATCAATGTGAGGCAAAGGAAAGTCTTCTTTCGGTGAAGCCTTGTTCAGATCTTGATAATCCATACAAACCCTTACCTTTCCGTCTTTTTTTGGAACCGGGACGATGTTTGACAACTAGGTTGAATACTCAACGACTTCAACATGCTTAGTTTTAATCATATTAGAAACCTCGGCCCTAACCTTGTAAGCCCATTCAAGTCTCAACCGACGGAACTGCTGCTTGACAGGACAGAATTTTAGATCGGTTGGAATACAACGCTCGGCTATGTGGCGATCAACACTAGGCATGTCCATATACGACCAAGCAAAAGCATTAACATGAACTTTTAGCACTTAAACTATCTCTCTTTTTATATCAGGGGTTAAGTCATTAGAAATAGTTACCATTTTTGGGTTATCATCTATACTCAAGTTATTTTCAGTTAAAGAAACATCATGAATACTGAACACATTATGCTTATGATTAAATGAATACATATGCTGGTCGGGCAAAACATCAAGCAAATAAGCAAATCAGAATCTTTCATTGAATTAAAGGCCTTATAGGCTACATTGTTCTCATACAAAACACTAGTAATATTAAAAGTTACATCATCATAGATAGAGTCATCCTCCATATGTGGAGGGCCTTGAGTAGCAGCATCAGCTGAGTTGACACCCTCGGTAGGTTCTATGAGCAAATCATCCAGGTCGAGACCAAAAGCTTTGTCTTGTTTGATATTCAACTTATCTCCTTCATTTGCTAGAGACCTTGCGATCTTTTTCATAGCTTCAGCTAGAGGATTAGCTTCATCATTCTTCTTCCATTTCTTCTTAAGCAGAACTAATGGCCCTTGACATAGCAGCTACGACATCTTTGATCTCTTGATCGGTAAGCTTCTCTTCATCTGAATCAGGATACAGCTTCCCTTTGGCTTTCTCATATGATACAATAGCATACACATGCTTGATCGGGTTCTCCTCCTCCTCAATAAGCCAACCTTTCTAGAAATCATACACATCTCTGAAAATCTCAAAACTTTGGCCAAATCTGACCACCGTGCTTGACGGGCTCGGGCTCTCCCTTGTAATCTCTCTTTCCTTGGACCTCAGAAACATTAATCATGCCACATTATATGGGGTGAGCATGCCTGTAAATCTTCCTCGAGGTGTATCCAAAACCAGCTCCTTCGAGTACCTCTTGATTGGGATAGTGATAAGTAAAATTTAATCGAGGATTTTTGGGCTTAATATTATGCATCAATCATGAAAATAAATCAGCTTTTCCCTTGTTTTAAGGCAATCTTAGGATTTTTAGCAGATTTTGGGGAAGTCTACCACAGACCAGGAAAATGTTGCAGAAAATCAGTAGATTTTAAGGGAGGCTTTCCCACCAGAGACAGACTGCTGCTGATATGGCATAAAATATGGAGAAAAATATGGAAAAGTCAAAGTTGGTGAAAGAGTAGAGATAATATGACATATGGCAGATGAAAGAAGGGGCATATGGGCTGATATTTTATTTTATTTTATCTTTTAGCTTCTCTAAAAAGCTTCTTTTATTTGTGGACAATTTATCTAGTTTTTTTATTGTAATTTTTAGTTAGCTTTTTTACCAAAGGGGGGATATATGGGCATCTTCTCTCATTAGTTCATCATCTCTCACACTCCTAAAAACTCATTTTCTCTGTAACTTATCCACCATTAATGGAGTTTTTATGTTTCTTCTTCAATATGTATGAGTAGTTCATCAGCAGGCAAAACCTGTCCCGCCAGGCGGTCTAAGAGTTCCTCCTATTCATTGTAATGTATTTCTTGCTTGTATTTTTGGTTAATTGTGTGGTTGAATATTTATTGCTATTGAGTCAAAGATCTAGCTCATATAAAATCATGTTATTGAGACCGAGAGGAGATTTAACATGGTAGAAACACAATCACACACAAGCTTGAGACCTAGAGGAGATAGCTTGTATGCTTAGGGTTTCAAATTTATGTTTGAATGCTTAACTAAATTTAAAGCAAGGTTTTTGGCTTAATGAGACCGAGAGGAGATTTAAGTTAATAGTCTTAGAAATCGGGTGAGGCTGAGAGGTAAATTCGGGGAAATTTTGTTAAGAGACCTAAGAACTATGTTCTTAACACAGGGTGTCTGCAACTTGAATGGGGGAAAGACTTAGATAACTAAGGGATAGTTGATGCTTGTGCTTTCATTTATTGTTAATTTATATCTTATATCTTATAATATCATTTTCATGCTCATTAGTCTTAAACAACAACAACCTCAATTTTAAAGAAAACTTTTTAGCAACAATCTACTAGGGGAATCGTAAACTGACACAGTCTGCTCCTTGTGGGAAATTGACACTTATGCTTAGCCTATACACAATACGACCCTAGTGCACTTGCTAGCTAGTACCATTTGGGCGCAATAAGTTTTTGGCGCCGTTGTCGGGGAGCAACTTTGAAAATTTTATATATTTAACTGTAGATTGGTGCCCGTTACCTTGTGAGTTTTGAGCTTTTTAGGAACATGAATTTTGGATAGACTTTTTGTGCATGCAAAGGGCTGGCTTACCACCTCAAAACCCTATAGATCCCAAAATTGAAAGGACTTGTAAAAGGAGAAGTGGTGCAGCTAGGAGACTTCGTGAAAGGCAAAGAATGGACGCAGAAAGGCTAGAAAGAGAGCGTGCTGAATGCGAAAGGCATGATAGAGTAATACAGCTAAACCCTATTCCTAATGGTGATGAACATGCAAGAGGTGAGATGGATGAAAATCATCCACCTGTTGGAAACTGACAGTCAAATTGAACATGCATAAGAGGCATGACAGAAATTCAAAATTTTGTCCCTGTCCCAGGAACTCCTATTAGTTGCATATAAATTAAATAAAGCCTTAACTAAATAATTCTCTACCTAGGTTAGCATGCTAAAGGACTAGGCATACCATAATTCCAAATTATATCCTAGCATATTTATTTTATACTAAGCATGTTATAACTCTAAGTTATAACCTAAGCATAAAATAACCTAAGCATGCAAAAATAACCTAAGCATAATTATTAAGTCTAAAAACACTTAAAGAAAAAGACTTAATAATTAAAAGAGAAAGAAAAAGAACTTACCAGTTGAAGCGTGCTTTTGCAGGACCTTCATGCACAAGCCTCCAATCGTAGGACAGCCTCTATCAGTATCCACACGAACCCCACCAACCAAAACCTCCCCAGGAGGAAGAACTAAGAAGCATCGAGTAGTTGCTAGACCACTCTAGAAGCCTCACCCAAAATATAAACTAGCGATGCCCGAATAAATTCAGGCTCCACAAAAATAACTTGCTCAAGTACCCGAGAGATTAATTATCTCGCTTAGGATTTATGCTTTGAGCTTGGTACAATTTGAAAGGAAATGAAATAGCCTATATATAGGCTTGGGGGAGCAAAAATGCTCCCCCTTTCATCGATGTGGGATGGGAGTATTACTCCCATCCCATCCCATTAATTAATTAATATATATATATATATATATATATATATATATATATATATATATTAATTGAGCCGCCACTTATCATGGGCTGCCTTTGTGCAGCCCATGAATAAGGGCTGCGCATTTTTCGGTAACCGAATTTTGTACAAAATATTTTATACTTTTCGGTTCCAACTTACCAATGCAAAATTCCTTATAAATCCTTTGAAATAAATTTTTATTTTTGACTCTAATAAATTAGTTACCAGTCAAAATAAATAATTTGGTCCAACCAAAATTGATCTAATCAATTATAATTTATTTATGACTCTAATTAATTAGTTATCGGTCAAAATAAATTCCTTGGTCTATCCAAAATTGATCTAATCAATTTTAACCAATTAAACAATAATCCAATTATTATTCATGTTATATTTTTGTAATAGAATAAATCTATTAGTTCTTTACTTAGTCCGATGAAGGTCCAATGTGTAAGGCTTAACCAACCCTTGTTCTAATGGAACCATTGGCTCGATGTTCTAGACCGTGAATAGAACTTGATTACCTTAAACGACTGTAGTACGCCTCTAGCAAGGGTCTACCATCCCCCATTACTCGGAACGTCATTTATGCTCATGACTTAATCCCGGTTAATGCAATAATTATCCAGTGCGATAAATTCCTTCCATTCTTTAATATTAGTACCATCTGGTTTATTGGGTTCGGTTAACGTGTTAACCCACTAATAGCAAGGTTGCTCCAAGCTATCCCAGTTATTTACTTGTTACCGAAGTATATTGCCTTTTACCATAGTGTGTTTGACTAGAAACCATTTCTATCAAACACATACTCTGATCAGAGGTTTATGGCAATCATCACTTCAACAAGTGGCCAGGTACAAGTCCTTAATATATCCGGAGCGATGGATTCTTTCCGACTACTCAGCCTACCAACATGTTGTCATCACTATACCCGTAATCACCCGTAGCACCCTAAATTAATGAGTGCATAGCAATGACCCAAAGTATAGCAATAGTACCACATAAGGCAACTAGCATCTCAAGTATGAGGACATTCGCAAAGCTTATTGCATGAAGATAAACACTAACACATTGATATTTATACCAAGTGTTTATCTTGTTGCAGTCTCTAATATATCTTCCAGATATATCCATGTGTCAAGCTTAAGGCACCACCTTCAGTCTTTAGGAGATTAACGGCTTGGACCCTTTCCAAGAAACCACATGCTAGTCTTTCCGTTTCATCAATATCCTTTCTTGATGACACTGTGACTAGGGACAGTTTAGACATAATCATAATTGCACATGAAGTAGGTTCCACCAAATATAGTCCAACTATAATTTCTCTGACTTCATGCTATGATATGTCAAGGACTTTTGTATACATACATCAATGAATATATTTTAACCAGCTATAATATATATGTATAGAAACACATTGATATAAACAAAAGAACAAATGCCTTTATTGATTAAATAAATTATTCATACTATTACATAATTAAGATATATCGCCCTAATTGCCTTAAGGGCATACATCATATCCAACAAACTCCCACTTGCACTAAGGCCAATTAGCCATATGTTTTAATCCATATGCTTTAACATGCTGGTCATGTTTGACTTGAGTCAATGGCTTTGTCAGACCATCCGCGAGGTTCTGATCAGTGGGTACATATTCTAATCTTATTATCTTAGCATCAACAATCTCCCTGATTGTACGATACTTTCTGGACACATGTCTGTTTTTCTGATGAGACCGTGGTTCCTTTGCCTGAGCTATGGCACCATTGTTATCACAATATAAAGTAATTGGATCAATAGCCTCAGGCACCATACCGAGATCACCAATAAATCCCTTTAACCAGACAGCTTCTTTTGCTGCTTCGCATGCAGCAATGTATTCAGATTCTGTGGTTGAATCAGCAGTAGTTTCTTGCTTGGAACTCTTCCAGCATACTGCCCTTCCATTTAACACATACACAAAACCTGACTGAGACTTAAAGTCATCCTTGTCAGATTGAAAGCTTACGTCAGTGTAACCTTTGATAGTGAGATCACCTTCTCCATAAATCAAGAAGTCATCCTTAGTCCTTCTCAAGTACTTAAGGATTGCCTTGACGGCCATCCAGTGTTTTTCACCTGGATCTGACTGATATCTGCTCTTAAAGCTCAAAGCCTGAGAGACATCCGGCCTAGTACATATCATAGCATATATGATGGATCCTATCGCAGTTGCATAGGGCATATCCTTCATGCGCATTCTCTCTTGAGCTGTCTTTGGAAACTCAGCTTTAGATAGGTTAATCCCCTTTGTCATTGGGAGATAACCTTTCTTAGAATGCTCAAGGTTGAACCTATTTAACACCTTGTCTATATATGTACTTTGAGAAAGACCTAACAGCCTTTTGGATCTATCCCTGTAGATCTTTATACCTAGTATAAATGCTGCTTCACCAAGGTCTTTCATTGAGAACTTTCTTGACAACCATACTTTAACGTTTTGGAGAAGAGAAATGTCATTTCCTATTAGCAGAATGTCATCAACATACAATACTAGAAAAACGACTGCACTCCTACTAACCTTCTTGTAAACACAAGGCTCATTTGCATTTGGGCAGAAATCCAGTTCCCGGATTGTCTGATCAAACCTTATATTCCAACTCCTTGATGCCTGCTTAAGTCCATAAATGGATCTTTGTAGCTTGCATACCTTCGAGCCATTCTGAGATGTAAAACCCTCAGGTTGTGTCATATACACATCCCGGTCTAAATCCCCATTCAGGAATGCTGTTTTTGCGTCCATCTGCCAGATCTTATAATCGTAATGAGCAGCAATGGCGAGGAGTATCCTTATGGATTTGAGCATGGCTACCGATGAGAAGGTTTCATCATAGTCAATACCTTTCCGTTGACTATAACCTTTTGCAACCAACCTTGCTTTATAGGTAATTACATTACCATCCATGTCTGTCTTCTTCTTGAAGACCCATTTACACCTAATTGGTCTAACCTCTTGCGGTGCATCAACCAAATTCCAAACTTGGTTCTCGTATATGGAATCCATTTCTGATTTCATCGCCTTTTGCCATTTATCAGAATCTGAGCTTTTTATTGCCTCATCATATGTCCTTGGTCCATCATCCTCCACAAGATATAGTTCCTTATCATTAGTGATAATAAACCCATATCTATCGGGACCCTTATGAACACGACTTGATCTTCGCAATGATTGTGTTTCGACAGTTTGTTCTTGGATCACACTCTCTTGTGTATCTAGAATGGGGTCAATCAGTTGATCGTCTGTTTCTTCCTGTTGAACTTACAGTTCAATATCGCTCCCACTGACCTTTTCAAGTAAGTGTTCCTTTTCCAAAAAGTGAGCATTTCGAGACACAAATACCTTTTGTGCTTCGGGTTGGTAAAACAGATATCCAATTATTTCCTTTGGATATCCAATGAACAGACATTTGTCAGCCTTGGCATTTAGCTTATCTGACGCTATCCTCTTCACCATTGCAGGACAACCCCATACTCTTAAGTGATTTAGAGATGGTTTTTTGTTACACCATCTTTTATAAGGTGTAAAATCAACTGATTTAGAGGGCACTCTGTTTAAGACATAAACCGCGCTCTCAAGAGTATATCCCCAAAAGGATTTACTAAGAACTGCATGGCTCATCATGGACCTGACCATATCTAATAAAGTCCGATTCCTCCTTTCTGACACTCCATTATGTTGGGGTGTATAAGGAGGGGTCCATTGGGGAACTATCCCATTTTCCTTTAGATAATCCTGATACTCCTGACTTAAGTATTCTCCACCTCGATTCGATCGAAGTGTTTTAATACTTTTCTCAAGCTGTTTCTCTACTTCAGCTCTGAATAGTTTGAATTTTTCAAAACTTTCAGACTTGTGCTTCATCAAGTACAAATAATCTTATCGTGAGTAATCATCAATAAAGGTTATGAAGTAGGAGTATCCTCCTAGTGCCTGAACACTCATTGGACCACACACATCAGTGTGTATAAGTTCTAATGTACTCGTGGCTCGTTCACCCTTCCCTTTAAAAGGTAACTTTGTCATTTTTCCTTTTAAACAAGGTTCGCAATCACCATAAGACTCTAAGTCTATTGAGCCCAAGTCTCCACGCTTATGCAACTTGGTTAAGCGATCTTTGTTTATGTGGCCTAAACGGCAATGCCATAAGTAAAAGGAATTCTCATTATCTAATTTAACTTTCTTCACATTGTTTATATTGAAAACTTCTGTTTTAGTATCAAGAATATAAATGTCACCTTTCAACATTCCATAACCATAAAGAATATTATTTAAACGAATCTGACAATTATTATTCGAAAATAAAATTTCAAATCCCTCTGTTGCTAAACACGCAACAGATACAATATTCTTAGTAACACTTGGAATGTAATAACAATTATTCAAAACTAAAACAAGTCTACTTGGCAAAACAAGACTAAAGCTCCCTACGGCTAATGCAGCAACTCTGGCTCAATTTCCCACACGTAGGTCCATCTCCCCTTTTGCAAGTTTTCTACAGTTCCTTAGTCCCTGCACAGAAGTACAGATATGAGAACCACAACCAGTATCTAATACCCAAGTGGATTCTTGCGGAAAAGTAGCAAATTTTTCAATTACAAATATACCTGAAGTAGATGCCTTTGTAGGCTTCTTCTTCAAATGCTCAGAAGCAGGAGCTTTGCAATCCCTCTTCCAATGTCCCGGTTTCCCACATTGGAAGCAGACATACTTAGATGCCTTCTTTTCATTCTTCTTCTTACTGATTCTTTTCTTAGCACCCAGTGCCTGCTTCTTCTTCTTAGAAGCCTTGCCTTTTTCAACCAACAGTAGAGGTTTCTGATCTTTCTTGATCTGAGGTTCTACTGTTTTCAGCATGTTAATTAATTCAGGGATAGTTGAATTAATCCTGTTCATGTAATAGTTAGTTACGAAGCCTGAGTAACTATCTGTCAAGGACATCAACACAAGGTCAATGCTCAAGTCATGATTCATCTCGAATCCTAATCGATTCAGCTTCTTAATGTATCCCAAGAGTTTCAGTACATGCTGAGAGGCAGAGGTGCCAGCCTGCATCTTGGTCCCGAAAAGGAGCTTAGAGGTCTCATACCTCTCTGTCCTCTCCCTCTCCGAAAAGAGTTCTTCAAGATGGAGAACCATATCCTCCAAGGGCATGTTCTCATGTTGTTTCTGAAGCTCAGAATTCATGGACCCCAACATAATACACATGGCAGTCTCACGATCTTTCCTGTGCTTCAACCAGGCATCATGTTCCACATGATCCTCAACATCAGGTTCTACAGGGAAAATTTCACTTAGGACATAGGCAATTCCCTCAGATCTGAGAACTATTCTCACTGCTCGGAACCAATCAGAAAAGTTCGAGCCATTCAATTTGGTGTCAAGTAACATACGGAGATTAAAATTGGAAGCCATTTTCAACCTAAGACATAAGAAAAGAAAAGTGTTTAGATATTAGTTTAAGTACATGTATTTAATATGAGGACTTTTAATTAAATACATTTTCCTACTATTTTTTTCGAAATTTACAATAGCCCATTCTATTGAATTCGTGAATTTTAGCCCAGCTAAATTTCCTAGTAGGTAGCATCTATAACTAGTCTATTACAACCCCCAATTTTATGAGTCAAGTCATAATAGTCAGTCATAGTTGGAATCCAATTCCATTTGCATCGCATGCAATTGCTAATTCATTCAAGTTCCCTAATCCCAAGGGACGTGTGCTCTTATATTAGCATCTCCTTGAATATGTCTCAGATCTGGGCCTAGCCCCCAATTTTATGGTGGACTACCCCAGCTCTGTTAAGGCAGACCCTATCTCAAACTTTACAACCAATCAATGTGGACTAGAAGGAACGCTTTGCGTAGCACTTTGATAGCCCAAAAAGACCGTATTATAAATTTGAGTAATGAAGACTATAACTTACCTTAATATATTTACTTTGGGATTTTATTGGTGTTAAACGTCTCACCCAATCTAGGATTTTATTAGATGGACAAAATTATAATGACTTGTATTAATTCAGGGAATTTTAGAATTAATTTATAAGGTCTAACCTTAGGTGGGTTCAGCTCTTTATTATAATTATTCCATCAACCCAGATTATATACAAAATAATTAACGCTTTTATTTGTTATATTTATATTGGATTTCCTTTAAGCTTTTATTCAATAATTTTAATTTTTTACTTTGTTATAGAAACATATATAAGCACCATCTTATATACTAGAAATAAATTAGTTCATATTAATCCCCCGATTGGTCAATTCAAATTGCACCGATATAGGTTTCCAGGTAGGAGAGGTGCCCTATGAAGAGTAGACACCAAGTCCAATCCTTAGCCAGAACAAGTACGGGCACAAACTTGAAGACCAATGGATTCTCTTGAACTAATAAATTTCGTTCTTCCAATCCATGTAAATTGGGAGCATCTATAATCCATGTAATTTAAATAAATTATTGACACTTGTATAATTTGAGTAAGTTGAGCAGACTTATTCAAAATTATTCATAACCAATTTCTAACCTTGAAATGAAAGGCAGAAGTTTGTATATATTGTTCCAAACAATTAAATAAACAAATCATTTCATTTAGAAAATAATATTTAGTTTGCTTCTAACTTAATTATGCACTAAATAGGCAAGCTCTAATATCACTGTTGGGAACTGACAGTCAAATTGAACATACATAAGAGGCATGACGGAAATTTAAAATTTTGTCCCTGTCCCAGGAACTCCTATTAGTTGCATATAAATTAAATAAAGCCTTAACTAAATAATTCTCTACCTAGGTTAGCATGCTAAAGGACTAGGCATACCATAATTCCAAATTATATCATAGCATATTTATTTTATACTAAGCATGTTATAACTCTAAGTTATAACCTAAGCATAAAATAAACTAAGCATGCAAAAATAACCTAAGCATAATTATTAAGTCTAAAAACACTTAAAGAAAAAGACTTAATAATTAAAAGAGAAAGAAAAAGAACTTACCAGTTGAAGCGTGCTTTTGCAGGACCTTCTTGCACAAGCCTCCAGTCGTAGGATAGCCTCTATCAGTATCCACACGAACCCTACCAACCAAAACCTCCCCCGGAGGAAGAACTAAGAAGCCTCGAGTAGTTGCTAGACCACACTAGAAGCCTCACCCAAAATATAAACTAGCGGTGCCCGAATAAATTCAGGCTCCACAAAAATAACTTGCTCAAGTACCCGAGAGATTAATTATCTCGCTTAGGATTTATGCTTTGAGCTTGGTACAATTTGAAAGGAAAGGAAATAGCCTATATATAGGCTTGGGGGAGCAAAAATACTCCCCCTTTCATCGATGTGGGATGGGAGTATTACTCCCATCCCATTAATTATATATATATATATATATATATATATATATATATATATATATATATATATATATATATATATATATATATATATATATTAATTGAGCCGCCACTTATCATGGGCTGCCTTTGTGCAGCCCATGAATAAGGGCTGCGCAATTTTCAGCAACCGAACTTTGTACAAAATATTTTATACTTTTCGGTTCCAACTTATCAATGCAAAATTCCTTATAAATCCTTTCAAATAAATTTTTATTTTTGACTCTAATAAATTAGTTACCAGTCAAAATAAATAATTTGGTCCAACCAAAATTGATTTAATCAATTATAATTTATTTATGACTCTAATTAATTAGTTATCGGTCAAAATAAATTCCTTGGTCTATCCAAAATTGTTCTAATCAATTTTAACCAATTAAACAATAATCCAATTATTATTCATGTTATATTTTTGTAATAGAATAAATCTATTAGTTCTTTACTTAGTTTGATGAAGGTCCAATGTGTGTGACCTTATAGGATCCCGAAGTATTGAGCTGTTAAGGCTTAACCAACCCTTGTTCTAATGGAACCATTGGCTCGATGTTCTAGACCGTGAATAGAACTTGATTACCTTAAACGACTGTAGTACGCCTCTAGCAAGGGTCTACCATCCCCCATTACTCGGAACGTCATTTATGCTTATGACTTAATCCCGGTTAATGCAATAATTATCCAGTGCGATAAATTCCTTCCATTCTTTAATATTAGTACTATCTGGGTTATTGGGTTCGGTTAAAGTGTTAACCCACTAATAGCAAGGTTGCTCCAAGCTATCCCAGTTATTTACTTGTTACCAAAGTATATTGCCTTTTACCATAGTGTGTTTGACTAGAAACCATTTCTATCAAACACATACTCTGATCAGAGGTTTATGGCAATTATCACTTCAACAAGTGGCCAGGTACAACTCCTTAATATATCCGGAGCGATGGATTCTTTCCGACTACTCAGCCTACCAACGTGCTGTCATCACTATACCCGTAATCACCCGTAGCACCCTAAATTAATGAGTGCATAGCAATGACCCAAAGTATAGCAATAGTACCACACAAGGCAACTAGCATCTCAAGTATGAGGACATTCGCAAAGCTTATTGCATGAAGATAAACACTAACACATTGATATTTATACCAAGTGTTTATCTTGCTGCGGTCTCCAATATATCTCCCAGATATATCCATGTGTCAAGCTTAAGGCACCACCTTCAGTCTTTAGGAGATTAACTGCTTGGACCCTTTCCAAGAAAGTTGGCCACATGCTAGTCTTTCCGTTTCATCAATATCCTTTCTTGATGACACTGTGACTATAGACAGTTTAGACATAATCATAATTGCACATGAAGTAGGTTCCACCAAATATAGTCCAACTATAATTTCTCTGACTTCATGCTATGATATGTCAAGGACTTTTGTATACATACATCAATGAATATATTTTAACCAGCTATAATATATATGTATAGAAACACATTGATATAAACAAAAGAACAAATGCCTTTATTGATTATATAAATTATTCATACTATTACATAATTAAGATATATCGCCCTAATTGCCTTAAGGGGATACATCATATCCAACACCACCACCCCAGAGGCTTGCCCCGAGAACTTATTTAGAACCCAACATCGAGGGACACTCTTCCTGTATTGTGATACCTCAGGAAGGGGATAACCTGTTTGAAGTTAAGGCTTCCATGATACACATGCTTTAGGCTACCGTCCAATTTGAAGGGTTGCCTAGGGAAGACCCAAATTCACATGTCCAAGACTTTGTCACAATGTGTAAAAATTTCAGAACTAATAAAGGAGTCTTGGACAATGTGATATGTTGGAAGCTTTTTCCCTTCTCTCTAAGGGATAAGGCAAGACTGTGGCTGAAGACTTTACAGCCAGGTTCAGTGATAACCTGGAATGACATGGCGAAGGATTTCCTGAATAAATACTTTCCACCAAAGCAAGCCTTAAAATTGAGAAATGAGATCACGAGGTTTTCCCAGTTTCCAAATGAGTCTTTGTTTGAAGCCTGGGAAAGGTTCAAAGAAATGCTGAGAAAAGTACCCAATCATGGTGGAAACAATTTCAAAACTTCTACAATGGGTTGACTAGTGCCCATAAGATGCAAATAGAATCAGTGGCTAACGGTGATCTAGAAGACTATGCCCCCGAAGAGATTTTTGACATCATAGAAAAACTAGTTAACACAAGCTCAAAATGGCATCCCGCACTTGAGGAAAGGCCAAAGACAGTTGAATCTGAGGCTATCACACAACTTTCTAACAAGTTTGACATATTGCTCCAACACCTTACAAAGAAGAATGTCTCGGTATTTCAAGTTCACAAAAAGGCCGTTGTGAGTATTGTGAGGGAAACCATAGAATGGAAGATTACGATGTTGCTCTTACATAAGAGCAATGTGATTGTATGCAAGGAAACTAAAGTGGAAATCCTTTCTTCAACACTTATAATCCAGCGTGGGGAAATCATCCAAACTTTGCTTGGAGACCTTAGGGACAACCTCAATCCCAGCAGCAACATTCCAGTCATTTCCAGCAACCTCATCAACCACAACAAGTTGGACCATCTCAATCTTTAAAGAAATTTGAGTTAGATAAAATGAGAGAGATAATGACTCAATTCATGAAGCAAAGTCAGTCATCTATAAAGAACTTGGAGACTCAAATTCATTAACTTGCACAAACTGTCTCTACAAAGGAACAAGGAGCTCTTCCTAGCAATATCGAAAACAACCCCAAAGAGGAGTGCAAGGAAATCACGTCGAGGAATGGTGAAATCATTGGTAAAACTAACCCAATAGTTGATGATGTTCATGGAAATGTAGGTGAAAAAGCCAAGGAAGTTAAGACAGGGAAATCTAATGGGAAGATGCAGCCTTCCCCAGAAACTGAATCTGAGACTGTTGCCAAAGCCATGCAACCTGAGACTGTGCCTGACAAAGAAAAGCATACAGATAGTAAGAAGACTGTCATTACAGCTTACCAATCAAGGATTCATTATCCTCAAAGGGCAAAACAACATGAGATGGATAAACATGTTGATAAATTTCTTGAAGTTTTTAAGAAATTACATATCAAAATTCCTTTTGTCGAAGCTCTAACTCAAATGCCTTTGTATGTTAAATTTTTTAAGGAACTCTTGGCCAACAAAACCAAACTAGAGAATGTGGCTATGGTGCAATTAAATAGAGACTGTTCCTCACTCTTACAAAGCAAACAACCATTGCCTACCAAACTAAAAGATCCAGGGAGTTTCTCAATCCCTTGCTCTATTGGCAATCTTGAAATTGATAATGCTTTGTGTGATTTAGGAGTAAGTATAAATTTAATGCCATATTACGTTTACAAGAGACTTGGTCTTAGAGAATGTCAACCAACTAGGGTTTCTATACAATTAGCAGATAGGTTAGATTCCCGAGGGGTATAGTTGAGGATGTGCTTGTTAAAGTTGGGAAATTCATTTTGCTTGTGCACTTTATTGTTATGGATATGGATGAGGATATGCTTGTTCTAAAAATCTTAGGGAGACCTTTCTTAGCTACGGGTAGAGCATTGATTGATGTGCATAATGAGAAGTTAATTTTGAAAATTTATGATGAAGAGGTTGTCTTTAAAATGAATGAAGCTATGAAATACCGTTCTTCTAGTTATGATCAATGCTACTTCCTAGATATTACTAATGAGTATGCAAACCCTTATTCTTTTCAGGAACTCATTGAAGAAGAGCTAGAAAGGAAGATCAAATGGTAGAGGAGCAAATCAAAGCTGAGACAGACTGTCAGACTGTCTCTGGAGAAAGGCAGAATGTTAAGCTATTAACAGCCTGTCCCAATTCTAAAAATGTTGAACTTGAAATCACATAGCCTACCCTTGATCTAAAACCCTGACCTAAAAACCTTGAATATGCCTTTCTTGATCCACCACATAACAATCCTATCATTATTTCATGTAAACTATCCCCAAAATAGAAAGAAGATCTTCTTGAAATTCTAAGGATAATAAAGAAGCCTTGGCCTGGAACATTTCAGATATTAAAGATATAAGCCCCTCCATTTGTGTTCACAAAAACATAATGGAGGAAAACCATAAACCTACCATACAACCCTAAAAAAGGCTCAACCCCAACATGCAAGAGGTTGTCAAGAAGGAAGTCATTAAGTTGCTTGATGCAGGGATCATTTAGCCTATTTCAGACAGCATTTGGACAAGCCCTGTTCAGGTTGTGTCCAAGAAAGGAGGGATGACTGTCATCAAAGGAGAAAATGGAGAGCCTATCCCAACAAGAATAGTCATAGGCTAGAGAGTGTGCATTGATTATAGAAAGCTCAATGATGCCATAAGAAAAGATCACTTCCCACTCCCATTTATTGATCAAATGCTGGAGAGACTTTCTGGCTACAGATTTTATTATTTTGTTGATGGGTAGTCCAGATACAATTAAATTGCTATTCACCCGCAAGATCAAGAAAAGACAACCTTCACTTGCCCCTATGGAACATTTGCCTATATAAGGATGTCATTTGGTCTTTGCAATGCACCAGCAACCTTTTAAAGGTGTATGGTGGCAATTTTTCATGATATGGTGGAGAAGACTGTGGAGATTTTCATGGATGACTTTTGTGTCTATGAGAAAACTTTCCAAGATTGTCTCAGTAACTTGGAGGCAGTCTTAATTAGATGCAAAGAGACAAACCTTGTGCTTAATTGGGAGAAGTGTCACTTAATGGTCAATGGATGGATTTTCCTTGGCCATAAAATATCTGAGAAAGGAATGGAGGTTGACAAAGCCAAAGTGGAGGTAATTCAAAAGCTTTCTTGGCCATGCAGGCTTTTATCGGAGATTCATCAAAGACTTCTCAAAATTGCACAACCTCTCACAGCCCTACTTCACAAAGATGTGGACTTCAAGTTCGATCAAGACTGTGTCAAAGCATTTGATGACCTCAAAAGAAGGCTTATCAATTCACCTATTTTGACTGCCCCTGACTAGATAAAACCTTTTGAGCTAATGTGTGATGCAAGTGATAGTTGTATAGGGGCAGTCTTAGGGAAAAGGGTGGAGAAACACTTCAGGCCTATTTATTAAGCAAGTAAGACTTTGAATGATGCTTAACAAAGCTACACAACCACTGAGAAGGAGTTGCTTGTGGTAGTCTATGCCTTTAACAAATTCAGACCTTACCTAGTCTTATCCAAGGTCACAGTCTTCAGTGACCAAGCCGCCTTGAAGTATCTCTTGACCAAAAAGGATGCAAAACCTCGCTTAATTAGATGGCTTCTCCTACTTCAAGAATTTGACTTAGAAATTAAAGACAAGAAAGGCTATAAGAATGTGGCACCAGATCACCTCTCAAGAATTCCTGGAGAAAACCTGGATGCTGACAAGGTAATCTCTGAGACTTTCCCTGATATGCATTTGTTTATTGTAAACACTACCCCTTGGTTTGCTAACATAGCCAATTATCTTGCATGTAAAATTTGTCCTAGCTATATGTCCTATGCTAAAAAAAAGTTTTTTGCTAACCTCAAATATTATTTTTGGGAGGAGCCTTTTCTGTTTAGACTGTGTAGAGATTAGGTTATCCGAAGATGTGTGTCACAAGAAGAGGTTGGCAAAATCTTACATATATGCCACTTAATAGAGACTGGAGGACATTTTGGAGCATCTAGAACAACTATGAAAGTCTTAGAATGTAGATTCTATTGGCCCACAGTCTTCAAAGACTATCACCAATTTGTTGTTCATTGTGATGAATACCAAAGAGCGGGGAATATCTCGGCCAAGAATGTAATGCCCCTTAATAATATAGTTGTGTGTGAAATTTTTGATGTGTGGGGTATTGACTTCATGAGCCCTTTCCCTAGTTCTTATGGCAACAAGTACATTTTATTGGCGGTAGAATATGTGAGCAAATGGGTTGAGGCAGCAGCCTATCCCATGAATGATGCAAAGACTGTGGTAAGGTTCCTTAAGAAAATTTTCACCATGTTTGGTTGTCCTAGAGCTATAATCAGTGATCAAGGTACCCATTTTTGTAATTCTCAGTTTGAAAAGTTGCTTGCTAAATATGGAGTTGTTCATAGGATTGCTACACCATATCATCCATAAACTAGTGGACAGGCTGAAATTTCCAATAGGGAAATCAAGCGCATTCTAGAAAAATCTGTTAGTAATTCTAGGAAAGACTGGGTCAATAAACTTGACCATGCTCTTTGGGCATATAGGACAGCTTTTAAGACTCCTATTGGCATGTCCCCTTTTAGATTACTTTATGGGAAAGCCTGTCACTTGCCTGTTGTGAGGTGTAGATGACGTGTGGGTCTCCCTTGGCGCCTGTATAATTAGTTGGATTTAGGCGTGATAAAACATTTTTTTAGTTTAAGTTTGCACAAATAGCCAATTTTATTGAATAAAAGAATCGAGGCCTAAATCTCGATATAAATGATAGAGTCACCACCTAAGTTGTCTACTTGGGGAAGAGTTTCGGAATGGTTCCCTCTAGGCGGGAGACTCATACCTATTGGATTAGAGATTCAGGTATCGGATGAGTCACTTATTTCTTATTTAGTTAATTTAAATTACATTCACCGTGAAAAACCGTTTGGTTTTCATCATTTGGGGAATTATCATAGAAATCCTATTTCTACACTCTTTCACACTCGTCACATGTGTTAACAGATTGCAATAAAGCACAAGCAATAAATGGGGGAATAAAAATTACAACCGGGGGAAAATGAGGGAATTGCAAGAGAATCTATACATTTGTTCTAAGTTATAAAATAAAATAAAAATAAATTCCCCTGCATCCATAAAGATTAGCACAATTTATAGCACATCATAAGTCAGTATTATATTAAGAAAAATGTGATTATGTTAGCGTGGCGATTTTACGATTGATAGTGCCCGGACGGCTTCTTGGATCGGAGAGAAATAACTGGTCTTCAATGTATTTTGTTATAAAAACACATTTTAACTTTTATGGGTTAATTACCGAATTATTAGTGAAAATGATCTCATGGTAAATGGTGAGTTGGATTGATTTTAACCAGTTGAAATGAAATTTTGAGTTCTTCCTGGGGGCCGGTACCCGTACAGATGGGTGGGACCCCGTACGGCTATCGGGGAGGATCGATATGGGTATGGGGGACCCGTAAGGGTCCTGTCTAGTCCGAGGTAGAAACTTAGTTCGATTTAATGAGCAGATTAATGGAGAAGAAATGAAATAAAAATGGGATTTCCTCCCTGTATGAGTATGGCGCACCAGTTTAATATCCTTAAGGACATAGGGTGCCAACAAGGCTCATATAGGTTAGGACCAGACCCAAAATAGGAATAAAAGAATAGGCAGAAAAGAAGTGATAGAGAATAATAATAAAATAACTGAGATGTGAGTCTCTTTGAAACTCAGGACCGTACCTTTACGCGGTGAATCCACTTTAGAGTGATTCCAATGCCGAATGGAAACTTTGTCAAAGTAGATGACGAAATGATGAATTTAGAATTGTTTAGGTGAGTATTTGTGTGGACAAAATCTCCTCCAATCCTAAATATGAAGTTAAAAAGGAATATAATGTGGGCAAAACCAATGTGGAACGGTTTTTCCCCTATTTTATAAATTTTATTCCTCTTCTATGCCCTTGCTATAACCTCATGAACTTTGCTAGAATAATTTCTCTATAATAGTATTTGCTTTGTATTATGATTTCTTAGTTATGTATGTCGTGTTCTTGAAATAAGGAAAATGACCTCTATTTATAGGGAAAAATAGGCCTGAATGCATTAAATGGCTGATTTCTGCATTTATGGCAAATTCTATTCTTTTATGGCAAATTCTATTCTTTTATGGCAAATTCTATTCTTTTATGGCAAATTATATTTGCTTATGACAAATTATATTTGCTGTATGGCAAATTATATATACTATATCGAATTATGTTCTTTTATGATAGAATATATTCATTTATGGCAAATTATATTTGCTTATGACAAATTATATATGCTATATGGCAAATTATATTTACTATATCCAATTATATTCTTTTATGGTAGAATATATTCGCTTATGGCAAATTATATTTGCTATATGGAAAATTATATTTACTATATCGAATTATATTCTTTTATGACAGAATATATTCGTTTATGGAAAATTATATTTGCTTATGGCAAATTATATTTGCTATATGGTAAATTATATTTACTATATCGAATTACATTCTTTTAAGGAAGATTTGGGCATTAAAACCGACTGTTTGGGTGTCTGGGGGACCGATACGGGTGGCCTGGACACGTACGGGTCCTATTATTACCTAATTGGATAATTCGAGAAGTTTTCGAACCCGTACGGATGGGCTGGACCTGTACGAGTCTGGGGGACCTGTATAGGTCCAACGTTCCACCTGTACGGATCCAGGTTGACCCATACGGATCCGTAAGGATTGGTATGGATCTGGCATATGGATCTGTATGGATAGGTCCGATCGATTTTGCCTAAAACTGGCCAATTTTGACCAGTTTTGACCTTTTTAGACCTTTTAGGGCTTAGGTGTTAGTTTTCCAAGGTTTAGATTTGACAAAGCTTAACCAAACTGCATTGAAATCACTCCAAGTATAAGGAATACATAATATAGCTCTCGTCATTGTTTTGTGAGAAGGATCATTAAAATCTAGTGCTTACAGACTGCCCCTCGTGGGATCGTTGCAGATACAGATCTGTACGATCTCACGATGTGAGCGAGGGTTTAGAAATTATACTTGAGGTGATGACATTGGTGAGTTGCTTTCTTAAGGTGAACTTCTTTCTTGGGTGTCCCTTTCTTGAGGCGGACGACTTTCCTTTGTGATGCATATCCCTTCCTTAGGGCAGATTAACTTTCCTTGCCAATGCATATCCTTTTCCTGAGGCGGATGACTTTCCTTCCCAATGCGTATCCCTTTCTTGAGGCGAATGAATTTTCTTGTTAATGCGTATCCCTTTCTTGATGCGGATGACTTTCCTTGCCAATGCGTATCCCTTTCTTCAGGCAGATGACTTTCCTTGCCAATGCATATCCCTTTCTTCAGGCGGATGACTTTCCGTTGCTACTATGCATCCCTAGTGACTCTACTGGGGAAGGTGTGTGTATCCCTTTCTTAAGGCGGATCGACTCTCCTAGTTGATGGTGTATCCCTTTCCTGAGGCGGATGACTCTCCTGATTGATGTATCCCTTTCTTGAGGCGGATCTACTTTCCAGCTGGGGAATTTGAATAACCTGAAAAGAGACAACAATCCAAACACCGAGTCAGTCATTGTCCAAGCAGACACATCTTTATTCTTGATTAACTTTTGTGAAAACAAAAATATTTTTGCCCCTTCAATTAAGAATAAAGATGTGTGGATGGGGGTTAGCCCCTGAAATAAACTAAAAACTAAGGGCAAGAACTGTCGGGTTTGGCCCAATCGCTTTAGAATAAAATGCCCCTTGGAAGGACGCCTCTCAAAGAATGTCCCTTGGAGGGCTCAATAATGGGGGGATACCCCTAGATTGACTGGTTCCACTATTGGGGAATGGGGGGAATGCCCTTGGGATCTAATTTCGCTGTTAGGAAATGGGGAGGGTGCCCCTTAACAGAATGATTCTGTTACTGGGAAATGGGGGATGCCCCTAGATTCACTCCACGACTGGGGAGTATAGTAATGCTCTTTTGGTGAAACCTCTTCTGCTGGGGAAGTCTCTTTTTATAGGATTTGTTTGCTAGGGAGGATTTCCTATGCTCGAGATGGACCTGTACACAAAAATCATCCTTGTTAGTGATCAATTCAGAAATGGCTTACCTTGTTTACTTGATTGAATTTTTTGAAAACAAAAATATTTTTGCCCCTTCGATCAAAGATTAAGGTGAGCTAGGGGGCTTGCCCTGAATATAATTATAATGATTGAATAAAGAGATGTTGGGTTGGTCCTAACTTGACTTAGTGTACCCTTAGCATGCCCTTTTTATTGGCTGGCACTCCCTCTTGGTAAGAAATCCTACTTTGAAAATGGGAGTGCTCGTACGCTTAATGGGGATGGGGATGGGTTTGAGTTGAGCGTGAGTTTGACTAGTTTGCCCTTGTAAAGGTCTTTATGATGTTATGATACGGGTGGGTTCCTTTCATAAGGCGAACTTCTTTCCTAGGTGTTATTTTCTTGAGGCGAACATCTCTCCTTAGTTATGCGTATCCCTTTCTTGAGGCGGATTACTTTCCTTTAACTAATGCTGGGGTATCCCTTTCCTAAGGCAGATGACTTCTCCTTGTATCCCTTTCTTGAGGCGGATCAACTTTCCTGGTTGACATTGCATCCCTTTCCTAAAGCCGATGATTCTACTGCTGATGATGTATCCCTTTCCTAAGGCGGATGACTCTCTTGGTTGATATTGCATCCCTTTCTTAAGGCGGATGATTCTCTTACTACTGGTGTATCCCTTTCCTAAGGTGGATGACTCTTCTGATGCTGATGTATCCCTTTCCTAAGGTGGAAGACTCTCCTGGTTGATATTACATCCCTTTCTTAAGGTAGATGATTCTCCTACTGATGGTATATCCCTTTCCTAAGGCGGATGACTCTCCTAGTTGATATTGCATCCCTTTCTTAAGGTGGATGATTCTCCTGTTGCTGGTGTACCCCTTTCCTAAGGCAGATGACTTTCCTAATGCTAGTGTATCCCTTTTCTAAGGCGGATGACTCTCCTAGTTGATATTACATCCCTTTCTTAAGGTGGATGATTCTCCTGCTACTGGTGTATCCCTTTCCTAAGGTAGATGACTCTCCTGATGTTGATGTATCCCTTTCTTAAGGTGGATGACTTTCCTTTGCCAATGCGTATCTCTTTCTTGAGGCGGATGACTTTCCTTTGCCAATGTGTATCCCTAGTGACTCTGCTGGGGAAGGTGTATATATCCCTTTCTTAAGGCGGATCGACTTTCCTGGCCGATGGTGTATCCCTTTCCTAAGGCGGATCAACTTTCCTAACTAGTGTATCCCTTTCCTAAGGTGGATCAACTTTCCTGGCTAATGGTGTATCCCTTTCCTAAGGTGGATCACTCTCCTGACTGGGGATTTATCCCTTTCCTAAGGCAGAAGACTCTCCTACTGGTGTTTTCAAGCTACCTGCCAAAAAGATAATAAAAAATAGCTGCGTTAGTTATTGTCTGAAATGATACATCTTAATTCTTGATTGACTTTGTAGTAAACAAAAATTTTTGCCCCTTTAATAAAGATGTATGGATGGGGGTTAGCCCCTGAATAAATTGTAAACTGAGTTTAGATATGTTGGGTTTAGCCCAACTGTTTCGAGCTAGAATGCTCCTTAGGGGGTGCCCTTGGGGGAGCTGACTACTGAGGATATGGCCTTTGGATGGCTAGTCCATTTGGATTACTGGGGAAAACTGCTTGGGGGCAATTTCACTTGTTTAGAGGAAGGTATTCTTGGGACATCCTAGCTGCTGGGGAGTATCCTTGGAAACTATCTCGAGAAATCTTGACTAGTTGGGGAGGTGCCCCTAGAACTTTGCCCTTAGGAGGCTTTAGTATCGATGCCCCTCAGGTATTCTTCTGACTGAGGGAATGGTTTCTCTAACCGCCTAGCCATCAGGGACAAGGATTGACTCTTTGTGGGGATAGGGGGAATGCCCCTTAAATGTTTGCTGGGGAACGGACAATTCTAATGTGGTTGCTCTGGTTGGCATTCAGGCATTCAGGCATTCAGGGGAAAATAATTTAGTTTGCATTCAGGCTTCGTCTTATTTAACCTGCAGGGGAAAAACAATTTTTATTAGGATATGACCTGAAATGGTATATTTTAATTCTTGATTGACTTAGTCACAAACAAAATTTTTTGCCCCTTCAATTAAATATTAAGCCGTACTAGGGTTCTGCCCCCTATTAACTGTAAAGGGTGAGTGAAGAGATGTTGGATTGGTCCCAATTTTATTTTGGCATGCCCCTAAAGTGGCTTGGCTACTAGGGAAAAATAGCTTATGAGTTGCTCAACTGCTTCGGATCAAGTCTCCTAGATGACTCGGATTGTTAGGGGGGCCTATTGAAAGAGAAACTTAGCTGCTGGGGATGGACCTTGGAAATTACCTACCGTGGTTTGACCGGTTGGGAGGATGCCCTTGGATGGTTTGCTCATTAAGGAAATGATCCCTTCAATGGTCTGGTTACTTGGAATGCTTCCTGGGAAGATGCCCCTTGGCTGGTGCCCCTCGGCTGGCACCTTTGTTGGATATGTCCTTTGGATGATTCCCCTTGGGCGGTAGTGTGACTGGGGGGAATTCCTTCTTTTCCTATGGATACCTCTCCTTGGGTTCCTACACACGATAAAGAAATTGGTCAATAAAGCTTTGAGATATGCGGGTTGGGACTTGCCCCGATTAAAAGAAAATGCTGAGTTTAGTGATGTTGGGTTAGTCCCAACTTGAACCAGGGTGCCCTTAGCATGCCCCTGCTACTGGCTGTTACTATTAGGGAGTGCCCCCTAGGGTACTTGATGATGGGGAGATACCCCTTGATTGTGTCACTTTTGGGGAGTGCCTCTAGGGTGGGTTCCCCTAGGGTGTTAGATGATGGGGGGATGCCCCTTGATGGTATCCACTGTTGGGGAATGGAGGGATGCCCCTAAATTGACTTCTTTGCTAGGGAGGTATCTTCCTAGATAATTTGTCTGCTGGGGATTTCTTCTAGGACAACATTTCCTTAGTTTGGGTGAGAATCTCTTATCTTGTGGGGATTGTTGCTCCTTGATGTTTTGACCGCTTAGGGATCCTCCCCTTGAGTTAACCTGCACATGAAAAGGTATTCATATTAGCAATTGCTTTGACATGGCTTTGCCTTAATTCTTGATCGACTTTGTGTAAATAAAAATCTTTGTCCCTTCAATCAAGGATCAAGGTGAGCTAGGGGTTTAGTCCCTAATTAGCTGAAAGAAAGGGGTTTGAGAAGTGGGGTTTACCCCAATTTGGATATGATGTGTCCCTACTACTGAGGAGTTTTGGTTTTAATTGGAAAACTATTCTAAAATATGAGGGAGGACCCGTGTGACTAGGTAGGAGCCGTACGCCTAATGTTGACCCACATGAATGAAGAAGCTATTGGATGGGATGCCTATACCTGATGGGGACTCGTATAGCTGAGGAAGGGTTTAAGTGGAACCCAAGTTTGACTAGTGTGCCCCTATAATGACATTTGTTACATTGTTGTGTTTCACCCTTGTGAGAACTTTGTCTTGAATCTTAAAAGAGGATCCATATGGCATTCGTGAACTCGCATAAGTGTAGATCGACAGTGTATGCCCAAATGAGGCTTATACTTCTTCCTAGTGTTGGATCTAATGTTGGTTCAGGATACCCTCTTGGTAAGTTCAAACCTACAAAACTCAAAGGTAAACTATGCATGATGCATGATATATGAACATTTACATATTTGTACTGATCTTATGATTCTATTGCAGACTCTGCTGGCCATAGAGCACAGTAAGTCCGCTCATGATTTGGATGCCTCTGAGGAGCGAGCTAGTTTCTTGGAGGAGCAGTTGCAAGTAGCCATTACTGAGGTCGACCTAGTTAGGCCACTAGAGTAGGAGTTGGAAAGGGCTAGAGTGGAGATTGCTCGGGCGAGGGTTGAAGTTGAGGTGTTGTAGGTCCAGCTGGCCCAGACGACCAAGGGTAAGAAGATACCTGAGCCATCCTATTCTTTATCAGAGGTGGATAGTTCAGCTAGTCGGGTGGCACCGATGGTCACTCAGGTGGCGGGAGCTGAGCAGTGAGTAGAGGAGATTAGAATTAATGCTTACAGACCCGTATTACTGCTTGGTATAGCTAACAATGAGACCAAGTCTGGCTAGTTTCAAATTAACACTCCTGGGGATACGTGTCATCAAGTAATTTTATAGTGAGGGGACTGATTGATGTTCTAACTTTTGCAAAGGCCATTTGATGTGAGATGACCTATCGAACATTTATTTTCATTTATTTTTGTCCTAATTTTTGTCTAAATTGTCCTTGACGGCTCAGTTCAGCAGACTATTTCTTTTTTTGCTTTGCTTTAACTTTTGCCTGGACCACCCTTTCGGGTTTTCAATCCAGTAAGCTTTTTCTTTTGTTTTTCTTTGCCTTAAATATTGTTAGGACCGCCTTTTTGGGTTTTCGATCTAGCAGGCTTTTTCTTTCTTTGGAGGAGGATAGTTTGGCTTTTTAGGTGGCGCTGGTGGCCACTCAAGTGGTGGGAGATGAGAAGGAGGTAGAGTAGTGAGTAGAGGAGATCAGTATTACCGCTGGGAGTATAGCAGGTGCTTTGATCTGCCTGCTGCGGATGCTGGTGAGGCCGAGGATCATGTGATGATATATAGGGATGGCCCACTGGTGAATGCACAGGATCAGACTCAGGATGAGTACCAGGGACAGGACTCCCTAGTAGCTTAGTTTAGGTTGTGCTTTTCTTACTTGTCTTGGTTCTTGATTGATCCTTTGCCTTGAGGATATTGTTGTCTTGTCCTTCTTTGATAAAGGCTTAAATTGCTGGTGAATTGACTAGTAACCAAACTTTCAAAGCTCTGGATTACTGAAAGACTGGCCTGACTGAGACCGACGAGTACTACTAAGATTTGGATGAGATCCGTATGCCTGTTGTAGACTTGTACATGCTTATATGGATGCCTATACTTCTTTGCATTGGTGATTTAATTGGATGGGATTCATTCTTTGCACATCATGGGAATGTATCCTTGAGGTGTCCAACTGTGAAACACTTACGGCACAAATCCTTGGCTAGGCTGAATAGAACGACCGATGGTTGGCGGAACTGCCGTACTCCCCTAAATCATATGAACCAACTGAACCCAACTATCCGACCAGACTGGACAATGGATTACTAGGAGACAGAGGCGGAGATTCAACACTTAATTGAACTGAATTTGGTTGAGTAGTAACTCGAATGCAGACCAAATGAACTTGAGATTGTTGTAAAGCTTTGACTCTTGCTCAGGTGGGAACCAAACGATCAATACATGCATGGGATGTGTTATGCATGCATGACTGGCTTAATTACCAGGGAATGTAACACAACACACGCGAAGTGATCGATTCCGTCCTTATTTCTCCCACCAGTTCTGAGGGTATTCTTCCTTAGTCTAATCTCACAAAGAAATGGGTTCCTAAAAGGTAAAATTCTAAGGCTTTCGATAAGAATAGCATAAGGACATTTCAGAAGTTTGATGTAGAAGGTTCCCATCGCATCAAGCCTCTTTTGGCGGGAGATAAAAATGAGTGCTCCACCTAGTAGAGTGTCACCAATTCCTGGCGGCCATTGGTGACACTTTCATGAGTGTTGTGGAAATAATAGAGCACCTTAACCTAGCGCTAGAAGAAGAGCGCATCTAACTAAAGAGAGACGAAGATGAGAAGATAGAGAGTGATAATTTTTCCAAATGGTGAAAAAGAAAACTGGTTGAATCAAGTAAATGATTTTTGGTGATCATCTTAATCTCTTAAGCTTTTAAAACAAACCAAAATTTTGCAAGTTAAAAGATTTACTCCCTAGCAGAGTTGCCACTATGAGGTGTCGATGATGTGTGGGTCTCCCTTGGCGCCTATGGGGCCCACTGAGGATTGGTTGGATTAAGGCATGACAAAACATTTTTTTAGTTTAAGTTTGCACAATAAGCCAATTTCAATGAATAAAAGAATCGAGACCCAAATCTCGATACAAATGATAGAGTCGCCACCCAAGTTGTCTACTTGGTAAAGAGTTTTGGTATGGTTCATACCTATTGGATCATAGATTCGGGTATCGAATGAGTCACTTATTTCTCATTTAGTTAATTCAAATTTTATTCACCGTGAAAAACCATTTTGTTTTTATCATTTGGGGAATTATAACAAAAATCCTATTTCTACACTCTTTCACACTCGTTAAATTCGTTTACGGATTACAATAAAGCACATGCAATAAATGGGGGAACAAAAATTACAACCGGGGAAAACGGGGGACTTGCAAGAGATTCTATACATTTGTTCTAATTTATAAAATAAAATAAAAATAAATTCCCCTGCATCCATAAAGATTAGCACAGTTTATAACACATCATAATATATCTGGAAAAATGTGATTATGTTATCGTGGCGGTTTTACGATCGATAGTGCCCGTACGGCTTCTAGGATTGGAGAGAAATAACTAGTCTTCAACGTATTTTGTTATAAAAACACATTTTAACTTTTGTGGGTTAATTACCGGATTATTAGTGAAAATGATCGCATGGCAAATGGTGATTGATTTTAACTAGTTGAAACGAAATTTTGAGTTCTTCTTAGGGGCTGGTACCCGTACGGTGGGTAGGACTGGTAGGGCTACCGGGGAGGACCAGTATGGGTATAGGTGACCCGTACCGGTCCTGTCTGGCCCCGGGCAGAAACTTAGTTCGATTTAATGAGCAGATTAATGGAGAAGAAACAAAATAAAAATGGGATTTCCTTCCGTAAGAGTATGGCGCACCAGTTTAATATCCTTAAGGACAAAGGGTGCCAACAATGCTCTTATGGGTTAGGACCAGACCCAGAACAGTAATAAGAACAGGCAGAAAAGAAGAGACAGAGAATAATAATAAAATAACTGAGATGTGAGTCTCTTTGAAACTTAGGAGCGTACCTTTACGCGGTGAATCCACTTTAGATCGATTCCAATGCCGAATGAAAACTTTATCAAAGTAGATGATGAAATTATGAATTTGGAATATTTTAGGTGAGTATTTGTGTGGACATAATCTCTCCCAATCCCAAATATGAAGTTAGAAAGGGATAAAATGTGGGCAAAACCAATGTGGAATGGTTTCCCCCCTATTTTATAACTTCTATACCTCTTCTATGCCCTTGCTATAACCTCAGGAACTTTGCTAGAATAATTTCCCTATAATAGTATTTGCTTTCTATTGTGATTTCTCAATTGTGTATGATGTGTTCTTGAAATGAGGAAAATGACCTCTATTTATATGGGAAAATAGGTCTGAATGCATTAAATTGCTGATTTATGCGTTTGTGGCAAATTGTATTCTTTTATGGTAAATTATATTTTCTTATGGCAAATTATATTTACGGTATGGCAAATTATATTTACTACATTGAATTATATTCTTTTATGACAGAGCATATTCGTTTATGGCAAATTATATTTGCTATATGGCAAATTATATTTACTATATCGAATTATATTCTTTTATGGAAGAATATATTCACTTATGGCAAATTATATTTTCTATATGGCAAATTATATTTATTATATTGAATTATATTCTTTTATGGCAGATTTGGGCATTAAAATCGACTGTTTGGGCATCTGGGGGACCGGTACGGGTGGCCTGGACACGTACGGGTCCCGTTGGTACCTATATTGGGTAATTCAGGAAGTTTTCGGACCCGTACGGATGGGATGGACCCGTACGGCTCTGGAGGACCCGTACAGGTCCAACTGGTCTACCCGTACGGATTCGGGTCGACCCATACAGATCTGTAAGAACCTATACAGATCTGGGTTGACCTATATGCATCGGTGCAACCGGTTTCGCCATAAAACTGGCCGATTTTGGCCATTTTAGACCTTTTAGGGCTTAGTTGCTAGTTTTCCGAGGTTAAGGTTTGATAAAGCTTGACCAAACTGCATTGAAATCATTCCAAGTAGATAACACCTGTAGAAGGAATACATAATATAGCTCTCATCATCGTTTCGTGAGAAGGATCGTTAAAATCCAGTGCTCACACCTGTGGAGCTTGAATTTAAGGCTTTGTGGCCACTCACTTTTCTTAATTTTGATAGGGACAAGGTTGGTGAAGCAAGGAAACTTCAATTGAATGAAGTTGAGGAATTCAGGCTCTTTATCTTTGAAAATGCCATGAATTATAAGAAGAAAACCAAAGGATGGCATGATAAAAGAATTCAGGTGAAAGAGTTCCTCCCTGGCCAACAAGTTTTGTTATTTAACTCTCGTTTGAGACTTTTTCGAGGGAAACTCAGGTCACGGTGGTCTGGACCATTTATTGTTATGGAAGTCTTTCCCCACGGTGCAGTCATGATATAAATTAGAATAGGGAAACCTTCATAATCAATGGCCAAAGACTTAAACCGTACTTGGCATCAAGACAATTTGACACTATGGAGGAAGCCTTCCTCCTAAATTGACCTTGAGAAAGTCTTGAGATTGTGCCCACTTCAGACAGACAGGCTAAGTATAGGGGAAGCCTGTCTGTAGTATCCTTTTTATGCATATATTCTATGTCTCTTCTCTCTCCCTCTAGTGTACGGTACACTGAAATTCTTTTTCTTCCTTTGTCTTTATTTAAGTTTATTTGCCCACCCATGCTAGTTGTCTTTCCCTGTTTGTTTTTCATTGTAATGCTTTGGGGATAAAGCATGTTTTAAGTATGGGGGAGGGAACAAACTATCTTGCCTGAATGATTGTTGATTATATGATTGGCCTCCACTTGTTTATGCTAAATTGGTATAATTTTTTCAATTTTTGCTTGAAAATTTTCCATGATTGAACTTACTTGCCTGAGACAGTCTAATTCGGTGCATTGATTGACTACCCTGCTGCATTTGAACCTTGAAAGTCTGTGTAAATTGGAACAATAGGATTTGTAAATTTTTAGTTAGGTAATTTCTTAAGGCCCGATAAGATGTTTAAGGTATTTAAATTTCAAACTTTACTTCAAAATGATAGCCTAAATCAAATATATAACACATGTTTTAGTGAGAATTTGAGCTTGGATACTCAAGGACACACTGTTTGCAAGATATTCTTGCTGAGGGGAGAGCCTTTTCATTGTTTAGCTAGAACTTGCCTTGGGAAATGCATGTGATACATGTTGTGTGCTAGTAATTGTCAAGAACACCATTGAATGTTCATTTCAAATGATTAAGGCATTAGGTTTTCCCCTTCTTAGCCAAAAGCCTACCCTTTCACAACATTACCACTAGATAACACACTTTGAGCCTTGAACCTTTTCTTTCTTATGCCACACCACATCACAAACCACAAAACCTTTCACTTTGATCCCCTAAAACAACCAGAGTTTTCCAATAGAGATTGTCACCATTCACGAAATGCAACAACACTATTAAGAGTGAAATACTTTCCCTAAGCAGAACAATAAAGAAGATATTTCAAAGGAAACAACATCAAACATGCAGAAGACGACGTCATTTCGGTATAACCCATGTTTAACTTTTGTAATTTAGTTTAACTCAAAAAAGAAGAAAAAAATGAAAAAACGAAAATAAAAAAGAAAACAAAAAAAGAAAAAAAAAGAAAAAAAATCTAGATTGCTTCATCTTTATTCTATCTTTTTTTCACGAATAAACAATATTTTCAAGTAGGTTGTGCACTTCAAGGAAAAGCTTCTACAATAAAAAAAATTCAAAGTTTCCTCTACTCAACACAGACAATATACTCTCAGACAAGGTTTTCCTAAAATATCAAAAAGGTTGCATGATCATCAACTTAATCTCTTTTGGAAATTTTTTTACACTAAATATCCCTTTTTCCATACCCCTAACCTAAGCCCAACATTACAACCCTTTAGAGACCTTTTGATGATGTGAACATTCAATAAGTTAGTGGTGGAGATTAGACTTATGGGCAAGCATATGGTCTAGACTTTGTTAGGTTTGTTGAATGAGGGAATTGTTGAAAATCACCCTAAACACCGAGACCGAGTGCATCCTTGGTGAGGTATTTTGATTTATGTGCTATTTTGTTGAAATAAGGATTTTAATTTTTACACTTTGCATGTTGTATGTGGAAATTTCAAATTACTTAGCTAAGACTTTTCTTATCTTGAAATTAATTTCTGACTTTCCTCTTGACTGCTAGATCTTTCAAATTATATTTGAGTTGCTTGTGTTCACATGAAGTAGATGCTTCTCTTTGCCTTAAGTAGATTGCTTGAGGGCAATCAATGTTCAAGTATGGGGAAATTTGATAAGTAAAATTTAATAGAGGAATTTTGGGCTTAATATTATGCATAAATCATGAAAAGAAATTAGCTTTTCTCTTGTTTTCAGGCAATCTTAGGATTTACAACAGATTTTTGGGAAGTCTGCCACAGATCAGGAAAATGTTGCAAGAAATCAGCAGATTTTAAGGAAGGCTTTCCCGCCAGAGATAGACTGCCGCTGATATGGCATAAAAGATGGAGCAAAATATGGAAAAAGTCAAAGTTGGTGAAAGAGTGGAGATTATATGACATATGGTAGATGAAAGAAGGGGCACATGGGCTGATATTTTATTTTATTTTATCTTTTAGCTTCTCTAAGAAGCTTCTTTTGTTTGTGGACAATTTATCTAGCTTTTTTTTATTATAATTTTTTTAGTTAGCTTTTTGACCAATGGGGGGATATATGGAAATCTTCTCTCATTAGTTCATCATCTCTCACACTCCTAAAAACTCATTTTCTTTGTAAATTATCCACCATCATTGGAGTTTTTATGTT
Source organism: Euphorbia pulcherrima (assembly GCA_947683365.1). Lineage (NCBI taxonomy): Eukaryota > Viridiplantae > Streptophyta > Magnoliopsida > Malpighiales > Euphorbiaceae > Euphorbia > Euphorbia pulcherrima. The sequence continues at coordinate 48,870,839 of CANTUS010000001.1, read as the reverse complement.
TCTTCTTTAATATGTGTGAGTAGTTCATCAGCAGGCAAAGCCTGTCCCTCCAGGTTGTCTAAGAGTTCCTCTAATTCAACGTAATGTATTTCTTGCTTGTATTTTTGGTTGATTGTGTGGTTAAATATTTTTTGCTATTGAGTCAAAGATCTAGCTCATATAAAATCATGTTATTGAGACCGAGAGGAGATTTAACATGGTAGAAACACAATCACACACATATAAAAGCTTGAGACCGAGAGGAGATAGCTTGTATGCTTAGGGTTTCAAATTTATGTTTGAAGGCTTAACTGAACTTAAAGCAAGGTTTTTTGCTTAATAAGACCGAGAGGAGATTTAAGTTAATAGCCTTAGAAACTGGGTAAGGCCAAGAGGTAAATTCGAGGAAATTTTGTTAAGAGGCCTAAGATCCATGTTCTTAACACATGATGTCTGCAACTTGAATGGGGGAAAGACTTAGATAGCTAAGGGATAGGTGATGCTTGTGCTTTCATTTATTATTAATTTGTATCTTTTAACTTATAATTTCATTTTCATGCTCATTAGTCTTAAACAACAACAACCTCAATTTTAAAGAAAACATTTTAGCAATAATCTACTAGGGGAATTGTAAACTAACACAGTCTGCTCCTTCTGGGAAAATGACACTTGTGCTTACCCTATACACAATATAACCCTAGTGCACTTGCTAGGTAGTACCATTTGGGTGCAACAAATAGGATTAATCATTCCTCCATAGCCATTGCCTAAGCATTGACCTGGCACATGGCCGCTCTTCTTCATCATTCTCCTAGCCATAGATGAATAGCATTTATAGCAAGGGACCTCAAGCTTTTCATCACGGATGACAGCCACTTAGAATCTAGATTTCTCTTTGGCCTCCATAACAGCCATTATAGATGCTTGGTCGGGCTCAATGACATGGAACTCCCCATCCTTCCCCCTAAGCTTGATCTTCTGATGGAGCATCGAAGAAACCGCTCCCAAAGCATGGATCCAAGGGCGACCCAAGAGCAATGAATAAGAAACTAGAATATCCAAGGTAGTGAATTGTACTTTGCTACTGACATCCCCCGAGGTCACATCGGCTTCAAACACACCAATCACATCTCTCTTGGAATCGTCATATGCGCGAATGATGGTGATAGACTTTTCAAGAATGGCTTCGAATAAACCCAAATGAGGAAGAATTTTCAACTGACAAAGGTTAAAAGCAGACCCATCATTGACCATGACACAGGGAATGGTTCAATCTAGGATCTGGACATAGATAAATAAAGCACGATTGTGGTCAATCCCCTCAGGAAGGAGATCCCAGCAAGAGAACACAACTCCATTCTCATCCCTTGGAACTGGAAGACCTGTCCCTATCATACTACACATCTCGACTATAGAAGTTGTAGGGGATGCTTAAATTTCCAAAAGCCTTTTAATAAGGGCTCTACGGTAGGCATCAGAGCCGAGAACAAGCTACCAGATGCTGAAACTGGCTTATATAGTCTTCAGTTGAGTAATGAGAGGATCAATGTCAGAGCTTGTTTCAACCTGAGGAGTCAGAGACATCGGCTTAGGGATGGCTTTGACAGATTTTCTAATGGGATCATTCTCAATATGGAGCCGATTATCCTAAGGTTGGTATACCCGACTGCTCCGAGTAACATTTAGAACTCCATCAATCTTAATACTCTTACTGGTCGGGGTTTCAAATTAGTAAGCATGCTCCTCGTAAGCTAACGCAATATCTTGCAACTCGTAGTTATCTATGCTGAAAGCCTCAAATTCCTCATCAGAACACTCCCCCTTTAACACATAATCATCCATATTGAACGATGCTTCTGTAACCATTTCTACATCATCGACTTTCGTCTCATCTTCCTGCCCCATCTCTTTAATTTCCATAGAGCCTACCACAGGATTGGACTGTGAGATCATATCAAACACAAAGCTCAAAGGGAGACTAGAGCTGATAACCATCACGAACTCTTCATAGATCGCTTTCAGAATAGATTCTTCACGGAGACTAGAGTTGATCATAGTGACCTTGCCCTCGAAGCTAGACAGAGGGTTTTCCATAGTGCTTGGCTTCCTCGTAGGCTCCTCCATTTTCCCTTCCTTAACCATACGGGTGATGGTAAAGGCCAAAGTTCTGCACTGATCAGTCCGGTGCCCTTTCTACACGTGAAACTTGCAGAAGTTCCCTTTTTCATCAGGTCGAGGAGCCCTATAATCATGCAGAGGTTTTAACTTTCCTGCTTCATACATTCTAGCAAAAATGATGCCAAGAGGCAGCTTATACGGGGATACAAATGTCGGCTGAGAAGGGGTGACTTGGACTGCAGATAATTCTCCTTGAGCCACGGTTTGCACTGCAGGTGACTTACCCTTGGTGGGGGCAGGCGCAGCTTAATTAGACTCATTCTTCCTATACCATGGTCGGTTCCCACTCGACTTATTTGCCTTCTCTTTCTATTCATGATGCTCAATCTTCTCGACTTTCTCAAAAACCTTTGTGTAAGATTCAAAAGAGTCGGTTTCCATTTCTTTACGGAGGACCGGGAGAGCCCCGTCGAGCAGCTTCAGGATCATTTCCTTAAGATCGAGCTTCTATTTTAATAGAACTTGGGTGGCCATCCACCGATTAAAATAAGACTTGAAAGTCTCACTGGCTTTTGCTTAATGGCCTCGAGATAATGGATAATGGTTTTCATGGTCGAATTGAAACCATAGTGACCGATCAAGGCTTCAAAAAGGAGCTTTCAATCTAGGATTATCTACTCGGGGAGGTTATTATACCATTCAAGCGCCAGCCCTTACATAGTACACAGAAATGACTTGGTAAGAAGTTTATCCCCAATTTTCTAAACTAGTATAATACGCTCATACATTATAATATGGGATTTTGGAGGTCCCTCACCGGAGCAGGCTTCTATTCTAGGCATCTAGAAATTCTTTGGAACCCAATCTTCATCCCTTTCCTCCTCTTTCTCTTCATTCTTGGTCAGAAGATGCTTTAAAAGCGCTGCTACTTCGGGTGTCAAACCCGGAGACTGTATTACCTAGTCAATAGGTGTCACACCGGGAGGATGTGTGACCAGGTTGCTGTGCATGGAGGTGGCTCCAAACTAAAAGGGGGAAGAATGAGTTGGAATCTCAACTTGAGGGAAAGCAAAGGGGTTTTAAGGGTAAGAAGTTCCACGTGGAGTGACCAAGAAATTAGAAGGAGACGGTGTAAAGGATATCGGCGGTGTTGGGGGAAGGACAAAACTGCTAGAGCGAATGGCCATTTATAGAGTAGAACCCCCTAAGAAAGCGGGAAATATGGGAGCTTGAGGGGAAGGCCTCGAGAGCGGAGGAGGAAAAGTAAAAGTTGGTGGAGTAAAAGACGGGGGAGGCTGAACTGAGGTCTAACCAAACTGAAACTAAACCAGTCGGACGGGTGGGAGCTGCGGAACTAAAAACTGATGCTGGATGGTTGGAGCCTGACTAGATCCATTCTGAGCAGCTTCTAACTATCCCTGAGCTTGAAATATGGGCCCCGATGGCCTCCGAGCATCTCTGTCTTCCCTTAAAGTTGATTGGACTTGCTCTTGGATGGAAATACAAAATAGATTAGATTACAAAAACATGGCCATAGAGCCGATTATCTCAGCACCTAACTGCGACTGATTCTGATTGGACAGAGGTGGAACAAGAGGCAGATGAGGAGTACCCTCATAAAGAACCCCACTGACTAGCGGAATATCATACATGGCAGGAAAAGCAGATTCTAGAACTGAAATTGAAATCACTGATCGGAGAACCAAACAATGATCGAGTCAGAGCCAAAGAGGACTGTGACGGCGAGGACGTCTTGAGCTAACTGAGAAACCGGAAGATGATCAGCCTGAATCGAACCACGGATGAAGCGAATGATTATATAATTATTCGTATGATGAATGCCATATATACAAGGGTGGTTTAGAGAGGTAGAGAGCAGAAGAGCTTATGATACGAAGCTTATCCATAAAATACGTGAGACGCGCGAATCCTTCGCTATGCCTAGTGAGCTAGATATGGTTCCTCGGGACTCAAATGATCTCATGCATTTTGTTAAATTCCCCCTTCAATCGAGGGGAGAGTAGAGGTAACCGAAAGAATAAAATAAAAGTCAGCCATTGGCGGCGTATGCATGAGAACAACATAAATAGCATGTGAAAAGTGAACCTCTTCCAACCTTATGACTCCCGCGCAACGCCGTTTAAAAGATCTAGGGCTTAACTTAAACGCCAATGAACGGCAGGTGAGTATTCGACCTAAAGCTAAAACATGCTTGTTTTGGTGATATCCTAAGAGGAAGTTGTTATAGCTTTATCTAACACTATATATGGTCTAAAACTGCTAGTATTGTAGCACAATACTGTAGAAGGGTCTCATTTACCTTGATTCCGCGTAACTCAACCATTCCTCAAATGAGTGCTAGCATGGGAATTACGCGTTGGTTAAAACGAGTGATCCACCCACAAATATCCCTAATTCCTGGCAGGCTTGGGGTAAACAATTGAGCTTCACGGGGGTAAGATAATGGCACCTTAACCTAGTATCTAACCACGCATTGGATTCAAAAGGCATAAGAAATAAAGCTTTGATTTAAAAATGATTTAGGCACATTATCAAAATTCATTAACCAATTTTCGAAAATGTAAGTGATTTTTCAAATTTTAAGTTAATAGGAGATCCCCAGCGGAGTCACCACTGTGAGCGGGCGACCTTTTCCCGACCCCTAAGGGCGTGAGAAAAAATGAGTGCTGCAAAGCGTGCCGGAGGGATTTATCCTCACTTTAGCGTGATGAAATGATATGCTGATAAAATTGACATTCAAGTTGATGTTTTAGTCCGGTTTAAGAGTCAAGATACACGAGACCCAAAATCCTGTATTTTAAGATAAATTTGCCACCCGGTTTAGCTCTACCGGGAATTTGGGTACGAAATTCACACCAGGTGGTTAGACCATACCTTAAAATAGAGATTCCAAGTTCGGATGATGTTGCTTACTTTTCATTTATTAAATCAAGCCATTTACATTTTAATAAACGGGACTTCAGTTCTTATGCAATTTAAATCCTCCTAATTAGTGTTTTCAGTTAAAATATCCATACATTACACGGTGTATTATGCAATAAAACAATAAATAAAGCAAATAAATAATTATTACATGGCTTTACAAATACCTATACATTTTTCAAATGCGAGAAAGTAAAGGCGGATAAATAAAGTAAATTAAGAGAAACCGAGACCGAATCTCAACCGGGCTTACCAATCCCAAAAGAGCTCCAAGAAAAGACAAATCACACACGAATAATCACAAATAATGCATAAATAATAATCACACTAAAATGGAGTTCAAAGAATAAGAAAACGCTTGAAGATATTATTTAGGTGACAAAACCGATTTTTAAGCCAAGTTGGATTATTTAATCAATATTATTAATCAAATAATTGGTTCATCATGTTGAGAGAAAATTTAAAATCAACTTCAAAATAAAGGAAAAGGAAAACAGATCATAAGCATGAAGGAAAACACGAAAATAGATTAAAGAAAATAAAACAAAACGAGGCAAAAATAAATTAAAATGACTAATGTCGGAGGGGTGGTCACCGCCGCTATCTCTCTAGCGGTGATCGCCGCCATGGTAGCGACAGCCATAACCTAAGTGGCGGCCGCTACTACCGCTATGACGATGGCCGCCGGAGAGGTAACGGGGGCAAACTCCCCTTTTTCAAATTCTCTTTCAATACATTTTTACGCCGAATCCGGCCATTTTACACCCAAAAGATCAAGAATCATCGAATTTTAAGTCAGAATCAATGTTATTTTGATAGATCTAGACTTAAACATTCAAAACGATGCTTAAATTTACAGATCGGGGGAAAAAGAACCTGAAAGTTGGAAAATCACCGAGGCCTCTACAAGAGTAGTGGCCGCCGATATTTCCCTAGCCTTCGCCGCCATTGGGGTGACGGTGGTGGCTAAGGCTATGGAGGCGACGGCTACCTTTATGGCGGCTCCCGATGGTTTTTCTGACTTTGCAAAGGGACCGAACAACAAAGGGTTGAAGACCCCAAAATCACCAAAATAATAACTAAAAAAAGCAAGAAATGATAAGGGAACTCAACTTTGTTACCTCTAAACCGTGAATCTATCTTTGGAGACTCAAATCAACCTTTGGGGAGGTCCCTTTGATGACTTTGACGAAAAGCGATGAAAATGGTGACAAAATTTAGGTAGTATTTGGAAAATAAGTCTCTAAATCCTATTTAATCCATTTTGCCTAAGATTTCTACTTGATATTAATGATTTAACTACGAGATTAAGCTAAAGAACAACTAAAAACCGAGATTAAAGAAGATTAAACTCAGTTTTATGCTTTTCTAGAGCTTTCTCTCTCTAGTTCTTCCTTTCTCTCTCTTATTCTTCCTCTTTCTCTCAAATTCAGATTTTGATTCTCCAAAGACAGAAAAAAAACCTGGAATCTCTCTCTTTCTTTGGCTTAAATACCCCACACTAAAAAACCCAATGACTTAGGTGAATTTTTGGGGAAAATACCTTAACCAATCAGAGAAGAGAGAGGGGAACGAAGTGGTACAGCGTGCAACAGGTTGCGCCAAGGTGGCTGCTATCGATGTAGTCGCCAGCACCATTATTATGGAGGCCGCCGCTATAATCACGGTGGTGGCCGCTATCACGGTAGTGGGGGTGGTCGCAACGGAGATGACCACCCCATGCAATAGCAACTGAATGATGACTGCGGTCATTGCTACCACAGCAGCAGCGGCCACCACACAAGTGGCGGCCACCGTAGCCACCAGAGCAAGCACCGACAGTGGCTGCGATAGCTCCGGCCAATGAGGGGAGCCTACAGAAAAAAATGGAAATTACAGAGATATTTAAACCACTTCTGATGCACTTTGAGTTTATGTAGAATTTTAAACAGGCATTTAAGTTAGGTTAGGAGCGGTTAAGTCCGAAAACCATCAAAGGGGATATCTCCAAACGCGATTCAAACCGGGCAAGAATAAATTCACTAGAACCGTAAAAGGTCGGAGCAAAAAAGTCATCACCGTTTCAAGGAGACCGAAAAGCCCGTACTCACACCAGAAGAAGCTCAAACAAATTGATATCTTGTCTTAGAGGCTATCTCATAACCTAGCCAAACCAAAAAGAACAACACTTTCAGACAAAAGAGCTCAAATATCAAATTTCTCAAAAGCATCAAATATCTCTAAGAAATTGAAGATCCCTAGGAAACCCACGTGATTCTACTTTTCCAAGAGTAGTTGTCTTGGTGTTTGCAATCCTAAAAGTTGGATATCTGACTTCCACTAAAAGAGATAAGACATCTTCAAGAAAGTGAGTTGACAAGTAAGGGCAAAAGGTTACTTTTAGCCACCTGACACCTGACCAGCAAAAAGTGAAAAGTATTAAAAAGTTGTAACTTCTAAAAGTCATAGCATCAGAAGATAAAGCTGGCCAGTTTAGATTCATCTAACGGGAAGATTGACTACAGTTCATCGACAAAACAAATGGTCATAAAAAAGATTAGAGATAACAATAAAGGAGCTCTTAGAATATAGTCGTTCTGAGAATTGTATTTGCTTCATCACAACGGTCGAAAAGAAGGCTCTTTCACAAGGCGTGAAACAACAGTCATCCTCAAACCAAGAAATTATAAATAAGAATCTATCTTCCACAGGAAAATTTGGACGAGCTAATCACAAGAACGCAGTTTCAGGAAATTAGAAAAGCGTAGTCAAAAAGCAAACAAAGTCACTTTCATTAGTTTGTAATCAAAAAGCTCGCAAGAACACACAAATCCATATATGTCTAGGTAAAGGTAGGGATGGTAATGGATAGGATATCCATCCAAATCCGTGTATCCATATCCATTTTATGGAATCCATTTCCACACTTTTTTAGATTCTTTGGATATGGATACAATAACACAGATATGGATTGGATTTGGATCCGGATATGGATCCAACAAATTTCTTACAATGTTGGGGCCCTGAAACGTATTTTTACGTTTTCGAGCCCTTCTATAAACATTTTTTGAAAATTTCTTGCACCAAATTTGTTTTCTTTATTTTTCGGATATTCCGAATTTTTTGGGAGTTTTCAATTTTTACGAAAACGACCCCGAAACATATTTTCACATTTTCGGGTCCTTCCATAAATATTTTCTGAAAATTTCTTGCATCAAATTTATTTTCTTTATTTTTCTGATTTTCCATAATTTTTTGAGAGTTTTCGAATTTTTACGAAATCGGGTTCGGAACGTATTTTCACATTTTCGGGACCTTTCAAACACATTTCCTGAAAAAAAAATTTATTTTCTTTATTTTCCGGATTTTCTATAATTTTTTAGGAATTTTTGATTTTTTATGAAACCGGATCCCGAAATGTATTTTTACATAATACAAAGAATAAGAGAAATCTATTTTAGATCCATTTTGTATCCATATCCGTTGGATCCTGAAATATGGATTTAGGCCGGATATATCCAAATCCAATCCAAATCCGCTCCATTGCCATACCTAGGCAAGGGTGACTTGGTGAGGTCTTAGATTCACAACAGACTAGGCGTGGCTGCTGAGTGTTGGAAATACGGGGATTACTTGGATGATTCTGAAGTCGTAAATACGCTGTTAGATTGAAATTTATTTGGTCGGTTCACCAAACTTTCAATCGGATAAAATCAGAAACTATATCAAGAACAAGATTATATTTGCTATGAAGAAAATAAACCAAAATGATCTGCCAATTTCATTTTGGTAAAATATAACCAAAAAACGTCAATAGACGTGTCTAAAAGACATGTTATTTCGGGTAGCAATTATGTCTAAAAGACATGTTTTTTCAAATTTCAGCTGTGTCCAAAAGATATGTTGTTTTGGTTCAAAAAAATCATTTTCTGATGAATTTTTCAAATGGTGCATTTATTCAGGATGTTGTTTTGGCTCGACCCCAGCCCGGGGCGCTGCCCCGAGACCCCGCCAGGGGCTGCTGCTCCTTGGACCCCACACACGGGGCGCTGCCCTCGGACCCCCAAATCGTAACAGAACCCGAATAAGCGTGCACTCTGCACTCTGCACTCTCCCGACTTGTTCAATAAAATATAACGATCGCATTGGTGAACTAATCGATCCAATTACACTAAAATACTAACACTGAGATCTATAATCCTAAATACATCTTGGAGAAGTTGGAATAAAGATTAATCGAATATTAATCGAATATAGTCTTCTATAGAATTGAATAGAATACTTAAGAGTTTAAATAATATTTTTAATTTCTAAATAAATTTAAAAAGAAAAATTGAAATTTGCTTTTAGTAAATATTTTATTTCTAATTTAAATTCTAATTTAAAATAAAATTAAAATAAGAATTTGGAAATTCTACTAAACACCTAAACAAAAAATGAAAATTCTATTTGGAATTATCCCCATTTTTTTAGAAAGAAGTAAATGACGAGAGGAGCGTCTTCTTTATACTATGGCAATATCGAATAACTTCGAAAAATTCAAAAATTGAAGTAAACACAATAGAAAAAATCGATAGATCTTGAAAAGAGACATGTACCAAAGCAAACTAAAGAAACTTGCAAAGAACCTTGGGCACTTGAATCAAAATCAATTCTTGTTTTGACTAACTCCTTATGGGTGAGTTATAAGTTAATTCCAATTCGACTCAATTAATCTAATATATTTTCTACATTCATAGGAGTCATCCTATGTTTCTGATTTACGAATATGATATATTCTGGGTGTTTCTAATAATATCGAGTGTTATTCCTATTTTAACATTTCTAATTTTCGGAGTCTTATCACCTATTAGCAAAGGTCTGGAAAAATTTTCTAATTATGAATCGGGTATCGAACCAATAGGCGATGCTTACCCGGGGGTGCTGCCCTCGGACCCTCAAATCGTAATAGAACCCGAATAAGCGTGCACTCTGCACTCTCCCGACTTGTTCGATAAAATATCATGATCGCATTAGTCAACTAGTCGATCCAATTATACTAAAATACTAACACTGAGATCTATAATCCTAAACACATCTTGGAGAAGTTGGAGTTTAAAAGAATATAAAAGAAGGGTACTCTTAGATTAAGGAATTTGAGGCAGCAAGAGAAGGATACTCTTTACGGGCAAAGAATTCCAATTTATAAATGATTCTCCACCTTAAAAGGATTGATTAATTAATGGATTGGGGACCGAATGTAGGTAGGGCCGAACTAGTATAACTCTTGTTTGATTTTTTTTACGATGAACCGATTTACTTACTAGCATTTAATTTAGTTTATCTATCTTGTTTAAGTAAACACTTGAACTTAAAATCAAACATTATTCATTAATAGACTGTGAATCATTCTCGTACTAAATTAAATTGTAAAAAAGTATACTATTTCACATATAATTTAAAAATGAGTCAATTATCCCTTCAAACTCTCATATCACCCCTTCACAGGACCAACAGAGCACTTTATTTTTTAAAAAATAGACTTACACCAATGGAGCATTATTATGATTATAAATTAGTAATCAAATTAATTGGTCATTATCGATTATTAATAGTACTATACCTGTACTGGTTATGTTCTTGATATAAAAAATTATGAAGGAATATAAATTTGGTCTTTTGGGTAAATGCTTTGAACATAATTTTGACTATCCAAATTTCAGTTAAATTAATAGTTAGCTACAATTATTGACTACTGTTATATTCTTATTAGGCCAATATAAATTAATTTGCTAATTTTATTTTTTAATTACTATCATTCCGAAAATATAGGCCAACAAGATTTTTAAATTATATAAATAAATATAAGCATTATAGAAAAAAGTAAACATCTCGGCGCCGACTTAGTTAATATTACTGTATAAAAATATGTATCCAAACTCTATCATTCAACTTCTCTTTTAACTGCGCTATTTAAAATTGCAATACCAATATTTCATGTAGACTTATATGCTAACAATGTAACATAATTATTAGTGTCATTCGTATTTTCAAGTTAATGGTAATAGTCTATTCATTTTAAAATAATTGTCACTTTACCTCCAAGGTATAGCTCAAATTGATAAGGCAGATAGAGTTTGTGACACGGGAACATGATTCAAATTTCACTGAAAAGATTTATAGGAAGAGGTAAAGAGTCTTAGCTATGACAAAGCTCGTAATCAATGAGAATATTGATCATTGTAAAAAAATATTATCACTTTAGTCTTTTTCAGTTTGTTCTTTTTTATTTCAATATCAATGCATTTTCACTATTTTTTTAATTTACCCATTTTTTAATGAGAAAAACTATAATATATTGATGGAATTATAAGTTGATAATTAAAAAGAAAAGTACATTAAAAATTATTTAATAAAAATAGAGTTTTGGTATATAATGTAAACGAAAAATTAATCATTAAGATAATATAATAAGTTTTTTTTAATTGTTTTTGTTGAAAATGATAAAAGACAATTAGAAAGAATGAAATGATAATATATTTTTATATCAAAGCTTAATTCTCAGTATGGACTTTGTAGTGAATGGGAATCTCAGACCTTGCATATTCATTTTACCTTTGCACTTTTGCATAGTAGAAAACATCTTTCCACTTTTAATGCCTCAGATGTATTCACAAATAATTATTGTTTGGGAAATTGTTAAAAATATATTATTTAAGTTTCATATATTTACATATTTACTTCCTTATTTATTCTTTACACTTTTTAATTAATTTTAAGTTTTCATTATCAAGGAATACGTTCCACCGCTATTCACCCTACTGTTCACACACTATTCATTTTTTTCATCTTATTTTGATATTATCTTTCATACCGTTCATTTTTTTGACATGTCGCTTTAGAGTTTTTTATTCGTCTCATTTTAATCTTCGAAACTCCATCCATTGTGATATACTTTTTTGAATTTTTTTTCGATTGTTCAATATCTGGTAAGTAACTGGTAGATACCTGGTAAGAATAGTCTTTTCATATATTTGAATTTCTGTTTTTAATTCAACAAAATCTAGTAAGTATTGGGTAAGTATCTGGTAGGTAACTGGTATGAATCGTATTTTCATATGCTTTTAATTTCTGTTTTTGATTCAACAAAATCTAGTAGTGACCGTATTTTCATACGTTTTTCATTTATGTTTTTAATTCAACAGAATCTAGTAGGTATCTAGTAAGTATCTGTTTTTAACTCAACAGTTGAAAAAAGTTTTTGTATATTGTCTCTGGTAGGTACCTGGTAAGTATCTGGTAGGGAATGTAAAATGATTTGCAATAAATTCAAGATCACTGTATGAAAAAAAAATCAAGTAATGAACATGTAGGAAACTGGTAAGTAAGTGGTAGATACCTAATAAGAAAAGTTTTTTTAATGAAACCTAACTTGTAACCAATAAAACACAATAATCAAGACTTAAAAATCAATAAAAAGGGAATATAAAGTGATTTGCAATAAATTCAAAATCAATGTATGAAAAAAAAATAAGTAATGGAATTCAAAACAGGTATGAAACTGATAGGTAAGTGGTATGGAAAATCATTCTAGTGAAACTTATTTGTAACCAGTAAAAGAAATCATAGTGTTTTGCAATAAATCTATGTCAATGCGAAACATGTAGGATACTGGTAATATCCAAGCTTGATGAAAATTACGAATTTAGAAAACTACCAATTTCTTACCAGGTAACTACCATATACGCAAAAAAAATGAAAATGCAAAATCAAATACAAATCTGATAAAAACACATCAATATCTTTGATTTTTATCATTCAAAACAGAAATTCAAAAGTTCTAATCAAACAAATAAATTGCAAATCAAATCAAAGCTTGATGAAATTGTTAGTAAAACTCTAACAACTTTATATCCAACAATCTCACCACCACTCAGGCAATTCATCAAACACCTTATGTGTAAACTCTTTATATCCAACATAGATTCAAATCTGAAAACAAATCAGAGATAACCAAATCAAATCAGAGGTTCAACTTTTTATCCAACAAATCTGAAAATAAAATAGCTTGATCCAGATAACCGAATCAAATCAGAGATTCAAAATGAAAATTAAAATTCAAAAATAGAGAAAAATCTAATGAAACATCAAAATAATTCAACAAAAACGCATAATATTCATCAAATCCATCGAAATCGTATTTGAATAAAAGTTAAATTACCAGACAAAAGAATCTACGAGTTGCAATTTCTTCGAATCAATGGAATTTGAAACGTTAACTACCATTTAGTGTGTTTGAACGGTTTAAGAAGTTGGAGAGTAAGCAGTGACTAATCCAGAATGGGGTCCACATTTAAAAATTAAATACTGTAAAACTGATTAATGTAAAGTTTAATTACCTTATTTTTCAAACTTTGAACTTCGGTTTCACTTGTTATTATTAGTAGAATTTAATTAAGGTAAATTGGTTCTAATAATTGGTTTTAACTTGATGTCAATGTACCACTTGACATCAAACTTTTTTACTAGAATGTTAGAGTAAAAGTTAATTACTACATGAGATGGGTAATGTACCAGAAAAAAAAATTACTACATGAGATGGGGTTCATTTACAATTTTGTAGGGTGTCAATCTATTAACTAATACATAATATATCATCATCCCACTTGAAGGAGAGTAGATTCCCCCCTAGAGTAAGAAAGGTGAAATATTTAATTGGAACGTATGATTTAGGTATTTTAAAATTTATTTGATTAGAAAAAATTATGAGTCAAATATTAAAATAAAAAAAAATTTTAATTTTAATATATTTATATAAAAAGCCCTCTTATTATCTTTGTAATGTTTGAGTCCTCTCCTTGAGGCTTTATTAATGTTATTTGGTCCTTGAAACTTTGGGAATTTTGCGAAATGTGTCAGTCTAGTTTGGATATTTCGGCTTCCGTGAACTACTAATCCCTCTTTCTTTCATAAAAAAAAAAGTTTTTTTAACTTTTACGATTATTCCGTGTTTCAAAAGTAGCACCTAATAAGTCAATATTGAGTAAATAACAAATTCTTTTAAAAATAACTCAAAATGTACAGAAACTTCTGTAAATGCTATTGTTGTTATTTGAGCTTTTAGGCTACTGTATTGTTTATTCTGAAGTTTGATTGTTTAGGTACTTCAAAGTTCACATGTAGATGAATTAGTCATGGTTGCCGCGTCCTACTTGTTTAGTGAGTATTTCCTAAAATAATTCAAGTGTTTCTTTTTTTTTTTTAAAAAGGCTCTGAAGTTGGAGGTCAAATTGTTCAAATAATGATCCTTTAATTGTTAGGAAAGGTCCAACCAAAAGAAAAAAACCTAATTCTTCTAGGAAATTAAAGCTTTTGCATTCGATTCCCTTACCAACTAACCAATTAACTAAGCCTTAAATCTCACGCTAGGTGGGGTCGATTATATAAATCTTTCGACACCATGAAGTTCTATCAAAAGCCAAATTTTCGTCCATACCGAGTAAACGCATATCCTTAGAAATAGTTTCCCTCCAAGTAATCTTAGGTCTACCTCTCCCTCTACCCTTACTCTCTGTCCATAAGTTCTCACATTTTCTAACTGGAGCATCTATTGGTCTACGTAGCACATGTCCATACCACCTTAGACGTCCTTCTCTCAGTTTATCCTCAATATGTGCCACATTGGTCTTTTGACGGATGCACTCATTTCTAATTCAATCCATCCTTGTATGCCCAATCATCCACCTAAGCATCCTTATTTCCGCCACATTCATCCTTTGAATATGTTGCGTTTTAATAGCCCAACATTCACTCCCATATGTCATGGCTGGCCTAACCACCGTTCTGTAGAATTTACCTTTCACTTTCAAAGGTATCTTTTTGTCACATAAGACTCCGGTAGCACTTCTCCATTTCATCCATCCTACATTAATTCTATGAGTTATATCATCATCAATCATCCCCTCCTCGAGGAAGATAGAGCCCAAATGCCTAAATCATTTGCATTTTGGCACGATTGTATCTCCTAGTTATACTTCTCCTCTGTCTCCCTTCCGTAAGCTGAACTTGGTGTGCAAATACTCCGTCTTACTTCTACTTAACTTAAAACATTTACTCTCTAACGCATTTCTCCACACCTCTAGCTTCTTGTTAACCCCTTCCTTTGATTCATCAACCAACACGATGTCATCCGCAAACAACATACACCATGGAATGTCATCTTGTATTTTGGTGGTCAACTCATCCATAACTAGGGCAAATAAAAATAGGCTTAGAGATGATCCTTGATGCAATCCAATCGTGATGGGAAACCCCTCTATCACTCCTTGTCCAGTTTGAACACTTGTTACTGCCCCTTCATACATGTCCTTTATTAAGTTTATGTACTTTACATGAATACCTTTTTTCTTTAGTGCCCACCAAAGTACTTTCCTCGGCACTCTATCATATGCTTTCTCTAAGTCAATGAAAACCATATGAATGTCCTTCTTCTTCTCCTTATATGTCTCCATTAGATTTCTCAGAAGAAAAATAGCTTCAGTCGTGGACCTACCAGGCATGAAACCAAATTGGTTTGCAGAAACCTTAGCGATCATCCTAAGACGGTGTTCAATCACTCTCTCCCAAAGTTTCATTGTATGACTCATCAGTTTAATACCTCGATAATTAGAGCAGTCTTGTATATCTCCTTTTTTTATAAATATAGGTATAAGGGTTCTTCTTCTCCACTCGCCCGACATTTTGTTCTCCCTATATATAGAGTTAAATAGTTTGGTTAACCAAACTATTCCCTCATCTCCAAGGCATTTCCATGCCTTAATCGGTATGTTATTTGGCCCACATGCTTTTCCTACCTTCATCCTTTTTAGAGCTTCCTTCACTTCATTATGTGTAATTCTTCTTGTGTAATTTAGGTTTTTCTCAACTCCGCTTACCTCCAATCCTGCAATGTCATCTTCCTTTCCATCATTGAATAACCGATCAAAGTAGTTTCTCCATCTCTCTTTGATCTCTCCATCTCCTAACAAGAATCTTTGTGTTTCATCTTTAATGTATTTGACTCCATTCAAATCCTTTGTCTTCTTATCCCTCAATCGAGGTAGCTTGTATATGTCTCTCTCTCCTTCACATGTTCCTAGCTTTTAGTATAAACCTTCAAAGTATTTACCTCGTGCTTGACTAACAGCTTCTTAGCTTCTTTCTTAGTCGTCTTGTATTTCTCAAAAGCCTCACCATCAGTTGCTTTTGGTAACCTCTTATACCAATACCTCTTCTCCTTCATAACATTTGACCCTCCTCATTCCACCACCATGCATCCTGAGGCGAGGTCCTTGTCCCTTAGAAATCCCTAACACTTCACCTGCTGCTTTCCTTACACGTTCTCCCATTACTTTTCATATTGAGTTTGTGTCGATTTTCATATCTCCAAATCCTCCATCTAATACCTTTTTCTTAAACTCCAACATCTTGATACCCTTAAGGGCCCACCATCTAATCTTGGGTTCCCTATATTCTTCTCTTTCTCCAAATATCTATTTTCTTGATGTCCAAGACTAACAGCCTATGTTGAGATATTAGCGCTTCTCCCGGAATAACCTTACAGTCTTTGCACAAAGCCTTATTTTTACTTCTAGTGAGTAGAAAATCTATTTGGCTTCGGTTACGCCCACTCTTATAGGTAATCAAGTGAGAATCTTGCTTTTCGAACCAAGTGTTGGCTATAACCAAATCAAGAGCTAGTGCAAAATCCAAAATTGTATTGCCTTCCTCGTTCCTAGTGCCGTACCCAAAGCCTCCATGCACTCACTCATAGTCTTCCCTATTATTCCCCACATGTCCATTTAGATCTCCACCAATGACAAGCTCGTGTTCATTTGGTACATGTTGAGTCACTACATCCATGTCCTCCCAAAACTTGCCCTTTATACTTCTATCTAATCCAACTTGGGGGGGCATACACACTAACTACATTCAAGGTAGCTTTTCCAAGTACGAGTCTTAACATAATAATCCTATCTTCAAATCTCTTAACTTCCACCACATTATCCTTTATACTTGGTGCTACCATTATTCCAACTCCGCTCAAACCTTTATTTCCTCCAGAATACCATAGTTTATAACCAATATTACCTATTTCTCTCGCCTTATCTCCCGTCCATCTAGTTTCCTGCAAGCAAACTATCTCCACCTTTCTTCTCTTCATAGTATCTACTAACTCCATAGTATTTCCTGTAAGGACCCAATATTCCAACTCCCTATCCTGATCTTCTCATGATGGACTAGCTTCTTTACTCGCACCCGTCCATGATGCGAGAACCCTTTCCTATCTAACACCACATCCGGGCGTTAATGTAGAGGGACTAACTTCTTTATCCACACCCGTCCATGATGCGGGAACCCTTGCTCACACTCCATCTTATCAAGGCGGCGATAAG
The DNA here is from genome assembly GCA_947683365.1 of Euphorbia pulcherrima. Lineage (NCBI taxonomy): Eukaryota > Viridiplantae > Streptophyta > Magnoliopsida > Malpighiales > Euphorbiaceae > Euphorbia > Euphorbia pulcherrima. Next base: position 48,853,407 of record CANTUS010000001.1, on the reverse strand, counting down.
ATGGAACCCTTTGCCCACTTGTCACTACACCCGGGTGCCGATGTAATGCATGCCTAGGTGGGCACGTCCCAACGTTACACTTTAATTGTTGAAGATCCATAATGAAAGAATGACATGACTATAAATAAGTTATAGCCGTTTTACGCGTTAGCTGTTGACCTACCATTGCATTCGATTCCCCTAAGAGGGAAAAAATATAGAGATAGTTTATAATAAACAAAAAAAATGAGTTGAAATTAAGAAAATGAAAATACTTTTTCTATTGACATATTACTAAATCTAGGTTGTACGGATACGGCCCGAGTGTCCGACATGATAGGAACACGGACACGACAATTTGAAAAAATATGCATTTAGACACGGCAACTAAAATAAATTTCCCAGCACAAATATTCATATATGATAAAATCCATATCATTCATAGTCATTTGATCAATCACAAAGTACAAAATAAATCCAAAATAGTTGTTATGTCATGTCTTGTGACTTTATTGCAAATGCCAATATCTTTACCAGCTATGTGCAAAAATGTGTTTTAACTCTAGTGTATGACCCTTACTTTTCTTGCCTATATTATTGCATTTAAATATTGTATTACCCCATCCCCACTATGCTTTTCTATTTTTTGCTCACATATTTCCACAAAGGAGATTCATTAACTTCTGTCTGCGATGTGCCCGTGGAGTGTCCGGAAAGTGTTCATCCTACGTGAAGTGTCCGTTTGAAATTTGAAATATCAAACACGTGTCCGATGAGTGTACGAAAATTGTTGATATCCATCATATATCCGACACAATGACACTCCAAATTTTAGAATGTCAATGCTTCATAGGTTTTATTTATTAATTTTACTCAAATTTTTTACACATAACAATTAAGACAAACTACATTTTTTTAATAACATTTTAAAGATGAAAGAATTTTCACATAATTATTTAGATACCAATTGATTAATTTACAAAGTGAACACATCATGAATGAAATCAGAAAAATAATTATTTCAATAAATATATTTTTTAAGCTGAATTTATAATATCTAGAGATCTCTTATTCAAATAAGAGAGTATGTTTTTATTTGTATGTATATAATAATCTAAGCGGTATTTTGCAAAATTTTTTAAGATTAATCAGAAAATTGTAAAAGGAAAGCGTGTGGACCCCACCTCACAATAGCAAAGAGAGCCTTTAACTGAATGTAACTAAAAAATGTTGACTTTTTAGGTCTAAACGAAACTGCAAAAGTGTCTTGCGTGGCATGATTTGGTTGGCTCACTCCTATAATTATCATTTGTCTGCATTTTATACAAACACCAAAAATTACTAATATTACAGCTCTCAAAAATTTGTACAAATATGAAAATTTAAAATAATTATTAAATATAGTATATAACAAACAAAATTTATTTTCTTCAGATGGAGCATAGATATTTATATAAAATTAAGTTTAGCTCATCAAATTTGAGATTTTAGTGGGTTTGAGATTAGTAGGGTCATTTTTGGTCAAGAATAATAGGGGCGATCACTTAGAGCCCCTAATAAAAATGGGTTTAAAATAAAATTTTTTAATTTTTTAATTTATAGTTTGAAATGTAAACAATAATTGAATTCAGATCAAATAATATTTATCCTATAAAATTTTATTAAATGTTGTAAATTCAATTAAAAAAATTCTTCAAATATATTTTATTATAACCTTCAAAATCGAAGGTGTTTTTAGTACCTTCTTTATTTATTTATCTAGTGCTATAAAATGTTAAGATCAGCCTCCTTGTAAAAAGGGCCACAATTTTTTCTTCACCCCCATAGGCCCCCAACAAGTTAGGAACGAGCCTGGAGATCAGGCGGCATTAAAGAAAATGAGTAGGGAAATTGTCATGAACATACATGTCTCACTAAAATATTTACAAACCTACAATTAAAGTCAAACTAATTAAATATCTATCTATTTACATGCTATACATCACATCTTTCTTCCATTTTTCTTTTAATTTTCATTCTTATTTTTCATTTATCTCTCAAATCGTTTATTTTTTCGACGTGCCACTTTAGATTTTTTATTCGTCTTATTTTTATCTTTGAAATGATATCCACTGTGACATTTTCAAAATTTGTTATCTAATATTTATCTAATAGATCACTATTAGATATCTAGTTATTATCTAGCATGTCTTAATTTTAACAGTTTTTTTTATAAAATCTAATGACATGTAACATATATTTAATAGATATCAAATAGATGTGTATATGACGATTTTATAAATTAGAAATAGATTTGTATCTTTTTATGATGATTATTTTATAAAATATAACATCTATTGGATATCTAGTAAACATCTAGTAGATCTGTATTAGATATGTAGTAGATATCTAATACATCTTAATTTTGACACTTTTTATAGAATCTAATGACACATAATATATATATATATATATATATATATATATATATATATATATATATATATGATAATTTCATAAATTAGAAATAGAGCTGTATCTTTTTTATAATGATTATTTTATAAAATATAACATCTAGTAGATATCTAGTAGACATCTAGTATATCTGTATTATATATCTAGTAGATCTTGATTTTGATAGTTTTTATGGAATATTTTATAAAGTATAACATCTAAAAGATATATAGTAGATGTCTAGTAAATATGTATCCTCTTAAAAAAATCTATTGAATATCTGTTATAATTTGTGTTAGATATCTATTTGAACTTGTGATTTACTAGATAAATACTAAAAAATTATTTGATATTTACCAGATAACTACTACTCCGTCCAGTGCAAAATGTAAGTCATTTTTCTCAACATTCTATTTTCCCCTTTTGTTTGTCATTTTAGAATATCAATGCACCATTCAACACTTTTTTTTTGATTTACCCTTATATTAATTAGGAGAGAGATTAAGCATAAATGAAGTTATAAGGTAATACTTCCTCCATCTTTTTAAAATAGATATTCTAGCCTAAAATTGGTTTACCAAAATACTTGTCATTTACACTTTTTTAGGTATTTTTTCCATTATTCTTCCAACTCTACCCTTATACTATTAATTACATTTGGTTGAAAAATTAAAGCATTAATTACACTACAAGGGTAAACTAATATTTTTGTACTCTTAATTAATTATTAAGAAGCGTGAAACTTATAGGAAGACAAGTAAAAAATATGGAGGGAGTAATTAAGAAGAAAGAGAATTTTATAATAAAGTTAAGGGATAAATTAGTCATTCTAATAGTGTAATAAATGTTTTATTGGTTTTAATAAAAAAGGGCAACTTAGCGAAATACAAGATTTTGAACTTTAAATTTTGTAAATATTAACCCAACATTTTTTAAATCTCACCATAAAAACTTACTTCTCTTAATTACCTAAACTCTTTCTTAATTATAATATTTTAACTTTTGAAATTTGCTTTTACCTGAATACAAGAACCCTCGTTGTAATAACTCTATCACCTAATTAATTTGATTTTTGCAACTTAAAATGACTATATATCACAAATCGTTAATTTTTTCGACACGAGCCTTTAGAATATTTTGTTCGTCTTATTTTTATCTTTAAAACAAAATCCATATTGAATATTTTTTGAGCAAAAATTTTTTTGCCATCTTATACCAATTTTACCAATGTTTCGTAAACTTTTATACCTGGTACAAGAGTAGTATAATGTCTTTATAACACCAGTTTTCCATTTATTTCCAGGTAGATAACATAAAATATTAGCAAAATTGTTCTATTTAAAGAAAAAAAACTCTTATACTTGGTATAAAGGTAGTAAAAAACTGGTATAAGACTGCGAAATTTTTTTTGCTCCAAAAATATTCAATATGGATTTCGTTTTAAAGATAAAAATAAGACGAATGAAATATTTTACAAACTCATGTCGAAAAAATTAATGGTTTGTGAGATATAGTCGTTTTAAGTTGTGAAAATCAAATTAAATATGAGAGAGAAGGTTGTGGTAAAGAGAAAAATAATAATTTTAAGAAAAAGAAAGTTAGGTATATAAAAAAAATCCTATAAAGATTGTATTTCCTTATATTTCCATAGTAAAAATCCTAAAGTGACAAACATTTTGCACCAGAGGGAGTAGATAACTACTAGATATCTCTGATTGAACCTTGAAGCTGTGATTCTAAAGGTCACAGGTTCGAGTCCATATACAGGCGGGGTGGGATGAGTTTTTTTTATTATTATTGTGTAAGCCCAATGGGACAATTTAAAAAAACGATTAGATATCTGACAATTTAAAAATAATTAGAAAAAAATATCACAGCATATGTCGTTTCGAAGATAAAAAGGAGACGAACAAAAAAATCTAAAGCGTCCTGTCAAAAATATAAACAGTTTGAGAGATAAATGTAATATAAGGTAAAAAAATTTAAAATTAAACATGTAACGGTTTGTTTAGTTTGAGAGGAGGGATGTGTTGAGAATTTATTTATCTACACCGTAGTCATGTAAAAACTTTCCCTTATTTTTGCTTGTTTGTAGATTATTTATGGTAGAGCTAAATTATTTTTAATTTTTGTGGTCAATTATATAAAAACTCCAAAATAAATATCCAAATCAGTCCATAAAAGCGGGTTCAGGTCAAACCCCGATATGTAGCCTGGGCATAAACATGTCTTAATATATAATTGCAGTTTTATTAATGCATAAACAGTCAATTTAAATTCATTTACTTGAATTTATTTTCTGGGTATATATCTAAATTAATCATTTCTTGGAATTAATAGGATAATGTAGTTTAGTTAGCAAGATTAAGATGTGCCAGTCTAATTAATTAAGATTATCAATGATTGATGGGTTTTGCTTCCGTATTATCCAATCCAATGAAGGCATTATTAAAAAAAAAAAGGCTTGAAGCATAAATAACATTTCCAACTTGTCAAAAAAAAATTTATTATCTTCCTAAATTTTGAAAGTATTCCTACAGCTACCTCATCTTTTGAAAAGTACACTATTTTCCTCCCTTAATACCACGTATCAACTTTTAATTGGAGAGAGAAAATCTTAAAAAAATGATAGTTTTAAAAAGTCAAACCAACCAGAAGCTGACATGTAGCATTCAGAGCAAAATGATGCACTTTTTGAAAGTTGAGGTAGTTGCGGAGACACTTCTAAAGTTAAGGGAGACAACTGATTTTTTGTGTCAAGTTGAAGATGTTGTTGATGCATTAAGCCTTAAAAAAACTTTAACTGTGTAGAAAAGGATATATTAAAAATTGGAACTAAAAAGAATTAACAAAAATTTTAAAGTAAAGTTGAGTCAATATAAACCTTATATTTTAAAATGAAATGTAGGCATTATAAATTTCTATTTTACTCTCTCTTATTGCTCTAAAGTTTGACTAGACTTTAGAGAATTTTTTTTTCAAAAAAACCTAACTTAAAATCTTTTCTAATACGTAAAATAAATAAATTATAAAATAAATAAATTATAATAAAGTATAATTAAGGATAATATATCTTATTAATATTCAATAATTAAATATTTACAAAAGAATTTTTAATTAAAATAAAAAAATATTTAATTACAGTATAAAAAGTATTCAATGATAGGATGAGAGCAACTCCGAGTCCCATTATAGTTTCCAATTAATTAGTGGTTGACGTGCTCCCGTAGAAGTAACCATCGGATGTGGTTTTATGATGCCATATCACCTGGATAACAAAGTCATTTATAATATACAAACAAATTGAGTATCACATCATCATTGCCCATATTAACAATCTTAATTAATAATCTTAATTCTTCATCTGTCTTTGATTAATAAAAAACAGAGCTTACAAAATCAAAGAGAAATTTTGGTCTACTCTTTGTTTCATGAGTTGAGACACTGTGGCCACCCTTCACACAGAAAGGATAATATAATGTTTACAACTCAAGATAAATTCATATATCTAATGGTGTGTTTGGAAAGCTTACGCAATTTAATTCTATTAAATTTATTTTATTAAATTCTCTTGTTTGAAATTAAAAAATATCAATAGAATTCAAATCATTCAAGATTTGAATTCTTGTGAATGTAAGGAAAAATCTTGTCAAAAGTTGTATGATTTTGATAGAATTCATTTGAGCTAAACTTTTGGATATTAATTTTACTATATTATCCTTCACATACTTTTTTATTTTAAAAAGTGAAATTGCTTGTATAAATAATTTTGAAAAAATGTTAAATAAATTTATTACCAATCAATTGAATTCTCTAATATAAATGAAGGTTCCAAACAAAGAATTTGTTCGAAGAAATCAATTCAATTAAATTCCATCAAGTGAATTCAATTCAATTCCTTTTCATTCCTGTGGAATTGTTTCTGAACACAACTTAGATAAAGGATAGTTTACATGAGATTGCTCTAGTGATTGTAAAGTGGTATGATTATGTTTTAGTTATGTTATAGGCCAGTTTGATATTATTTTTTAAGTTGTTGTCAAATTAAGTTTCTCTCACAAACTTTAAATATAACAACACATTTTGATCCTACTGGTGTGTTTGGAAATAAATCCACAAAAAAATTGAAAAGAATTGAATTGAATTCACTATATGGAATTCAATTGAATTGATTTCTTCAAACAAATTCTTTGTTTGGAAACATCATTCGTATTAGAGAATTTAATTAATTGGTAATATATTTATTTAACATTTTTTCAAAATTGTTTAGACAAGTAATTTCACTTATTGAAATAAAAAGCATGTGAGGGATAGTATGGTAAAAATAATACCCAAAAGCTTAGCTCAAATGAATTCCTTCAAAATCATGTAACTTTTGGCAAGATTTCTATTCCTTACAGAAACAAGAATTCAAGTCTTGCATGATTTGAATTCTATCAATATTTTTTTTCCCAAATAAGGAAATTTGACAAAATAAATTCAATTGAATTGAATTCCCTCAAAAGTCTCAAAAGTGAGCTTTCCAAAGACACCCTACATACTAATTAATTAGGAACTGTCTGATTTATTTTTTTCAAAAATAAAATTTACTGCTTTTTAAAAAAGCTTGAAAATAGAACTTTTACAAGAAGATATCGAAAAAAGCTTAATCAAACTGGCTAATAGTTAGGCATTAGGTGAATATCAATTGTTGTTGCTTATTATTTCATTTGAAATTAAGGCTGCATATAAGTGAGACTATTCGTGACTTGCTTTTTGCTCGGTCTATAAAAGTTCGTTCGAGCTCAATCGTTAAATAATAAGCTCGTTCGTGAATAAATTTTTAAACTTGTTACTGCAAAGCTCGTAATCCTGCTCGATAACGGCTCATTGACTTATTTGTGAATGTACTGGGATATGGGTCGAGTTCAAATTAGATCAAATTAAGCCTACCTAAAAATTTAATAGCCCAATCTATGAAAAATAAAATAGGGCTCCGGTCGGTCCCGGCTATGATAAATTATTAAATCATAAGCCCGTCACATGGGACTTTTCTTATAAATCTCACTTCTTGTCATTAAAGAATTTGTTAGGAAATCGCAAATAAAATTAAAATATAAACGACCATATTAAAATTAGCTTCTGTATCTTTTTCTTAAATTAAAAATAAAGTAAAATTTAAATGGATTTCATTGGAATTATGTATAATAAATTTACAATTACATATTTATTTAATATATATTTATTTTATTCAGGCAGGGCGGGTTGGACTAGAGTTTTAATATTAAAATTAAGCTCATTCCATATAGTGGTCGGGTCATTATGGGTTTGAGCCGCGGTGGGACTTTATCTTATTTTTTTTCCAAACCCACTCCATATAATGCGGGTTTATACAAGTCCGTGTATAAGTCTACTCATGAATCACCTTGCAAATAAGTTCACGAGTAGGCTCATTAAGAGGGTTGTAACATGTTTGGAAAATGTATATATTTTGGTTATGATATAAGATATCACTTTTTAATGTTTTATTTTTCTTACTATATCCCATTGTATAGATATAACAAACATTATATATAAGTATGTACCATAAAATTTAAGTTCCTTAAAAGAGTAAAAAATATTTTAAAAATATAACACTTTGATTCGCAAAGTCAAACCATAATTTATTGAACCAAGCTCAAAACTCGACTGAAACTATTTACAAAAATATATGAAAATATCAAAGCTCAACTAAAGCTTGATTAAGCTCGCTTTAAATCAAGCTCGAACAGACTTAAACTCGACTTGTGGCTCGATAAAGCTCGGTTGAGCTCGACTCAAAATGAGTTTGACCTCATTAAACTTTAAAGAACAAATATCGAGCTCCGCTCAGCTTGTTACAAAGCCTATTTGCAATATTATTTCTGTGTGCAACTTCAATATTACTATATAATTACAATTCATCAAACAACATTGAACCAGTAGACTAGGGTAGATGCATAGTTTTTGTTTACAAAAAAAAATCTCATAAAAATTAAAATAATTTGGTGATACCATAAACAATTTATAAATTTATAAGAACAGGGGAAAATAATTACATAAATACGGTGAAGTATTTATTTGGTAAACATCTAGTAATCGTCTAGTAGTTATCTAGTAAATCATAACTTCAAATAAATTTCTAAAATATACATAACATATGACATGTAGCATTTATCTAGTAAATTACTATTAGATATCTAGTTATTATCTAGTATGTGTTAATTTTGACAGTTTTTTTATGAATCTAATAATACCTAATATATATATATATATATATATATATATATATATATATATATATATATATATATATATATATATATATATGTGTGTGTGTGTGATATCTAGTTATTATCTAGTATGTCTTAATTTTGACGTGTGCGCGTGTGTGTACACGCGTGCGCGTGTGTGTACACGCGTGCGTGTGCTTGTGCATGTGTGCGTGCATGTGCGTGTGTGCGCGCGCGCGCGCGCGTGTGATTTATCTAGTAAATCGCTATTAGATATCTAGTTATTATCTAGTATGTCTTAATTTTGACAGTTTTTGTTGAATCTAATAACACCTAGTATATATATATATTTATCTGTGTGTGTGTATGTGTGATTTATCTAGTAAATTACTGTTAGATATATAGTTATTATCTATATGTGTGTGTGTGTGATTTATCTAGTAAATCGCTGTTAGATATCTAGTATCTCTTAATTTTGACAGTTTTTGTTGAATCTAATAACACCTAATATATATATATATATATATATATATATATATATATATATATATATATATATATATATATATATATATATATATATATATATATATATATTTATGTGTGTGTGTAGTAAATCGCTATTAGATATCTAGTTATTATCTAGTATGTCTTAATTTTGACAGTTTTTGTTGAATCTAATAACACATAATATATATATATATATATATATATATATATATATATATATATATATATATATATATATATATATATATATATATATATATATATATATATATATTTATTTATCTGTGTGTGCGCGCGCATAACAATATTTACTAGATAACTATTACACAAATACTATATATTTATCAGATAAATACCAGACCGTATTCATGTAATTATTTTCTCTTGTTTTTATTAATTTGTAAATTATTTATAATGAAATGATAAATATGTAAGTAGTTTAACTTAATGATCAATTTTATAAATATTTTATTGAGACATATATATTTTTAATAATTTTCCTTTTATTTAGGTTGCTATTCATCACTACTTCCTTCTAATGTAATCATATTTTAAATTTTGTCACTTTTTTTTTTATTAAACTTCTCACCATAAAAATCGCTATTTGGTGATAAGAAGAAAGGGGACTTCTTTAAATGAGTTCTTGACCGTCCTAATTAAGTGTTGGTGGCGAAGGTCTCCTCCGTGACCCGAATACCTATGATCAACATAACTAAAAGGGGACATTGTGGAGTTAGTTGAAACCCGTCTGATACCTAAGTTAGCTCTAGATCAGATCTATCGAATATGAAGATGAAAGTTGACGGAAAACATTCCTTGGTTGTAAAGATGAAAGGGGTATTTATAGGGTGTTGAGTGGTAAGGTGGGTATTTATTTATTTAGCTTCTTGTGGCCTGATGGGTATGGCCCATATACTATATGTGTGCCGCCAAAATGTTCCAATTGTAAAAAATGCATTTATGTATTGTGATTGTACATAGAAATAGAAATGATTTTTGTGCAGTTTTTTTTTGTAAGAAATGGTTTTTGTGTAGTTTGTGTATGGTGAAAAGGGTTTCGTTTTTGCAAGGAGCAAAAAATTTTGACTTTATGCTGTGCAAAGACAAGAATCTAGAAATTATTTATCGTGGTGTTCAGCAGCACAGAATTAAGTGAGTAACTTGTATATCACATAGCCAAGTGAACTATATTACATGACCCTAAAAAAGTTTTTGCATATTCCGATTAATTAAATAGTTATTCAATGACCAATTGGACTTGGTACAATTGGTGCATCCACTTAATGTACGTCTCTTACACAAACTTCTTCTAATAAACAAATAGTTTTCCAATGAATTTCTTAATATACTACAGAAAAAGAACTTTATTTTTTAAAGATAAATAAATAGTTTCAATATTTATATATTGCGTCCATTTTATAATTTTGATAGGTCCAAATAAACTTTAGATATGATTTTATATATATATTTTTAAAAATTTATGTGGTCCATGGACCCCACATACTCCAATGTAGTTTCGCCTATGGCAAAGGGATGTGAGACCTTATTAATGACTTGGCTTGGTGAAAAAAGGCTCCTGAGAGATCTTGCGTGGTGCAACTTTAGAGATCTTAAAGTTGTTTTGGCTTAAGCATCAATAATAGAAAGAAAATCATGTACAGGTTCTAGAGCTGATTTTCGCTTGGCAAGTGAGTAGGTCTTTCCTGATGATGTTCCAGCTAACCTACAAGACGTGATTAAGGGAATTAGGTTCCTTAAATCAGGTATGCACATTTGCACATGGCGTCTCGCAGTTGATGAACAATTCATGGTTAAAGGGGCAAACTCAATGCTAATGAATTTTCCTCAGCAACAGCCACTTTCGAAATTTGTTTGGCAATTTTGCATTCCTCCATCGCGTTCTATATTGTGCTGGAAATTATTGCTTGGATATTTGGAATTTTACTCCGAAGTTCAAAGAAAGGGTTTTGATCTTGCTTCCAGATGTGTAATGTGTGGTTCGCATGTTTAAACCATAGAACACTTGTTTTTTCCCTGTGATTTTGCGATGCATTTATGGCGCGGATTGTTTTGGCGTGAAACTTGATAAAACAAACGGGATTTCAACATTGATCAACGGAGCCTCAAAAAAGTGGTGCGTGATGGGTTGTATTTTCAACATGTTTTTATGCTCATTTTCATATTATGAAATATATGTTTTTAGTTTTTTTTTGCCGCTATTACATCCTTTTCCATTATTTTAGGTTTTTAAGATAATTTGGATATGCATTATTTGAGCGAAAAGCATACCAAGTCAAAGCTGAAAATTTATTAATTAGGGCAAATCCTATTTTGGAGGAATCTTGATAAATTAATTAGGGCAAATCCTATTTTGGAGGAGTCTTGATTAATTAATTAAGGCGAATACTACATTGGAGAAGTCTTGATTAAGGAAGGAATCATGCTCTTAATCTATTTCCATTTTTAATGATAATTAATGATAAATCTGAAATTCCTATTTGATAAAAACTAAAAAGGAATAAAATCTTATCAAGGAAGAATTCAAAAGAGACCTAATTAGAGACAAACAAAGAAGAAAGGCGGTTGGAGCACTATAAATACAAGGCTGGCGCAAGAGAAATCATTTATTCATTCGCAATCATTCACCACCATAGTCTAGTTTAGTTTAGCTCTTTATTTTCTTTGTTCTTAGTTTAAAAACTCCTTTTATTATCTGCTTTGTTTTCAATACTCTCTTTAAGTTTAAATCGCAATTTATTTCAGTTCTCTTTGATTTCACTTTTAGTTTCAGTTCTTTATTTTCAATCGCTATTTATTTTCTAAGTCTATTTTTAATCCACATAATTTATTTAATGTCTTTTTATGTTTGTTTATGCTTTACTTCAATTATGTCTAGCTAATTCTTTTATGACTTGACCAAGTAAGGGTCAAGGCTGAGTTAGTAGTGTCAGAACTAAACTTGAATACCACAATCCACAAGGCGTCCTATTTATCAATCTCAGCACTTCAGGGGTTTTCTGGTAAGAGTATCACTAAGTCTCGCTGTTGGCCTGATCATCCATTCGGTAAGTCTTTGTGATTATTGCTATTTCTTATTCTTGCATCCGTAATTGTGCCTGAAGAGGAATATATTGACAACAGTCTCCATCGAGATTGGAGAGAGGTAATCTTACACCTGTTGGGAGTGCTTCACTACATGTCGGTAAGGGTTTGGGCTTTTCTAGTATTTATTGTTATTCATTGGAGAACTCTTTGGCGCGATGCCGAGAGTCACCGTGAGTAAAAGAGAGATCGTGGCGTGAAGTCCGATCTTCGAATACTATAAGGAAGAGTTGCTAGTACTATACGGTGCATGAGTACCAGTATAACTAAATCTAGGTCCCGGTGCAATTTATATATTGTTCTATAATCACTACGATGCTTAGTCTTACTCTACTTTGGTCCGGTCATTGTCTTTCATTAATTTTATTCCTGCGAAATTTAGTTTTCATTTACAAATACCCAAAACATTCATTCTTAGATCACGATGTTTGTCATCTAATAAAAATAACTTGGTTAAATATCGTTCCTTGTGGGATCGACCTCTGCTTGCTACTAACTACTAGTTCGTTTTGTGTAGGGATTTATTTTTGGTTGTCCGATAACCATCAAATTTTGGCGCCATTGCCGGGGAGCGGTTCCTTTTGACTAGTTATTTTTTGTGGATAACCAGAGACACAGGTCGTGGCAACAAATTTTTCTAAGATCCAGAGATAGAAAGATCAAACAGAGCTCGTACTAAGCAAGCTCGTGAACGTAGAGAATCTCAAGATCAAGCAGAATCTTCAACTAGACCCAATGACATCACTATCCATTTAGAAAGACTATTTGACGATCCAAACGACTCAGATTCAAAACCTGAAATAGCCATCGTGATGATGGCTAACCAAGAGCAGTCAATCCGAGACCTTACACGGGTCCTAGTGGATCAACAACCACTTTGTATCACTTATCCGGCCGAGACTGATGACAACAACTTTGAGATGAGATCTGGGTTTGTCTATAGCTTACCCAAATTCGCCGGAAGGGCCACTGATGACCCTTATAAACATTTGCAGAAGTTCCATTTGATGGTTTGTTTTATGAAACCATCGAAGGTCGATCTAGACCTTGCAAAATTGAAGTCCTTTACCTTTTCTCTTAAGGACTTAGCCAACGACTTGTTTAGTCATTTAAAACCGGGATCTATTACATCATGGGACAAGATGTCGAGAGTCTTTCTTGACAAGTATTTTCTAGCATCGAGAGTTACCACCTTGAAGAGGCAGATCTGTTCTGCCAAGATGAAAGACATGGAAAGGCTCCATGAGTATTATAAGCGATTCCAGCTGTGAGCGAACGGCGTTTTACTTGACGACTGCGAAGTCGAGCCGGTGGACCGATCTCCTTGAAAGCAATTGGAGTGATGGTGATTGTGAAAATGGTTTTGCATATTTTAATGTTCAAAAGATACGAGATTGAAATCCCGTACTTAAAATAGAGTCATCACCCGGTTCAGCTCAATCGGGAAATTTTTGTACGATTTTCCAATCGGGTGGTAGACCATACCTTAAGTAGAGATTCCGAGTTCAGATGATGTTATCTATTTTTCATTAGGCTAAGTTAAAAGTTTCATTCTTTTCTTATTCGGTTTTAATCCACCCTATTTATTATATTTTCGATTATGTTGTGTTCGAACAATATCAAGCATTAAAAAATGGTAAATAAATTATTACAGTCATCCAATAAATAAAAATACAGAAATTAAAATAATTACGAGGCTTTCACATCCTATACGTTTTTCTAAAATGAAAAATAAAATACCCGAAGGCCTAGCATACATCTAACCTAAATTTACCTGCACAAAAAGGTTAGCACAGATAGGACACGTATACAGGGTATATCACACAAAACAGCGTCCCCAGCGGTGGGGTCGAGGGGCGGCAGCCCCTCATCGAGGTCTGGGGGCAGCGTCCTTTGTGGCGGTGTCCAAGGGGCAGTGCCCTCAATAGGGTTTAGGGTTGGTAGCCCCTCGCAGGGTTCCAAGGCAGTGCCTCGGATGGGGTTCAGGGGCAGAGACCCAGGCTAGGGTCGAGCTACCAGGTTTGCTCGAAATTTTTTAATTTTTGAATGTAAGTTCCCTTTGAAAAATTGATTTTCCGAATGAATTTTAGGGAAAAGTCCATTTTAGACAAGATTATTATTTTAACCAAATTATTAGTGAAAATGCCACATGTTATGGGGTTTGAACCATTTTTTTAGGAATTCTAGATTCCCGTCATGGTACTATACATACAAAATATGAAAAATGAGAAACTAGGTTGAAAGGGCAACAATGGGGCTGCAGCTCAGAAACTCATGCCGGCGGTGGCATGGGTGATGTCACCGGCGGCCTACGTAAGGTCACCGGCAGCTTCACATGCCGGCAGCTATAGTGGAGCCACCGGTGGCATGGGTGATACCGCCAGCGGTTTTGAAATATGCAGAAACAGTTTTAGAAGGTCTGAAACGATCAAAAACTCCAAAAAACAAACCCGAAACACCAAATAGCACAACAAACAACAAGAAATAATGCCAAAGAGCTCAAGAGACTCAGGAATTTACCTCGGGGCCGTGAATTCACCTCTTCGTGATCCAAATGACACCTTCGGTAATGGCGAATGATGATTTGGGTAGTGATTTAAAGATTGAACAATGTTTGTCTCTAAAAACCCTATTAGATTGATTTTAACCTAGGATTTCTACTAATTTTAAGTTTAATCTAGGATATTTGGCAAAGAAAAACCAAGAAAAGATGAATTGGAATCCATTTTCTTACCTTTTCTCCACTTCCTCTTTCTAAAATCTCACTCTTTCTCACTCTAAAGCCTCTCAAATGTTTACCGATGTTCCTCCTTATTCTCCCCTTCTTCTGATTTTTAAGGAAAAAAATAAGTAAAATCCGACTTTCAGGCGATTATCCAGTGGATATCAAAAAAGTGGAAAAACTGCAGACTGCCCTCAGGGGGTTCATACCGCCGAGGGCATGGCTCAGGCCGCCAACGGCCTGAGTGAAGTCGCCGGCTGCATGGTTGCTACCGGCGGCAGCTTCAGACTCTTGCTGGCGGACTGCTAGCTAGGGCCTACAGCCTGAATAGGTGTAAAAAGGGGGAAAGTAGGTCAAAAAGGCAGATTTTAAAATTTTAAGGGTATTTTAATATATTTTGGATATTTTGAGATACTTTAGGTGAGAATCATTAGTTCAAGCTTCCACCGAATGCGTAGTCGGACACGCTGAACTGAATTTAAACGCTAATAAAAATTTGAAATGAGTTTTTAATAAGGATTAAAATTCGGATATACGTCATCATCGTCTCGCGAGAGGGACTTCAAAATCCCGTGCTCACACTAGCACCTTTTGGCAGCTTGCCCACCTCATGGTTTCACTGAATAAGCCATAGTTCAAACTTTCTATGAAGGGCTCCCATTCTCTCAGCGTGTTATCATGGATGCTGCTAGTGGCGATGCTCTCATCAATAAGATCCCGACTCAAGCTTGGGAACTCATCAGCATTATGGCAGAAACTACTTAATAGTTTGGCGATTGTGAATAGAAATCTACTTCAAGAGCACTGTTAAGAGAACCATTGTGTATCAGTTTCTGTGATCTCAATGACAAACTAGAAAGACCCGCTAAACTTATATACAAGATAGTTGTCCAGACCAAAGTCGCGAAGGAATGTGAACTTTACAAAAAGACCAACCATGCTACCGAAGAGTGCCCTTGCATTGGAGACCCTGAATTTAAACTAGTTAATGCCATGGGGAACTATGGTAACTATAGGAACTACGGTAACTATAGTAACTATGGTAATCAGGGGAATAAACATCCTTACATTCCACCACCACAGAGGAATCAAATCGGGTGGAGAGATCGACCAGCACTAGCATTGGTAAATAATGACCATCAGTAACCACAGGGACCATAGAATTATCTCGTTATGATAAACCAACAGAACGTAATTGTACCAAGATGTCCTCAACAAGTCTAGATCCAACACAACCCACCTCAGCAACTACAACAGAATCCTTATGATCTTTTCACCGCTCTAGTTGAGGGTTAGAATAAATGATTTGAGCTTGTAGACGATCGGATATAGGGACTACAAGGTAACTTTTCAAACTTGGAAAAGCATATGGCCTAGATAGCTAGCACTCTCTCTAAGATCGAGAACATGGGGGGACTTCCATCTCAAACGGAGGATAATCCTAGGGAGAATGTCAGCACAATCACGCTGAGAAGTGAAAAAGAGGTCCAATAAGAACCACCGAGAGCATAAATGGAGGGCGAAGTCATTATGAATCCTGATGAAATAGAGGAACCAGTGGTTTCTACCAAGACTAGACCTCCTTTTCCAATGAGACTAGCAAAGTCCAAGAAGATGAAAGAGGAGAAGGAAATCTTTGAGATCTTGAGGAAAGTTGAGATCAACATCCCACTACTTGATGTGATCAAGTAGATACCCAAATATGCAAAATTCCTCAAAGAGCTGTGCACCAACAAAAAAAAGCAGCATGACATAGACAAGGTCGTGATGGGGGAGAATGTATCTGCCATAATCCAATGCAAGTTACCCCCCTAAGCTGAAGGACCAGGGAATGTTCGCGATCAATTGCACCATAGGCCATGTTAGGATCCAAAGGGCTATATATGGTCTCGGTGTATCTATTAATGTCATGCCTTCCTCTATCTACCAGTAGATATCAGCCAACCATAACATGCCTCTCAAGGAGACCAGGACTGTCTTACAGGTTACAGATCACTCTATTGTTTACTCGGAGGGAATTTTAGAGGACGTATTGGTCAAGGTAAATGATTTTGTTTTTCCTGCTGATTTTTATGTTCTTGATATGTGTGATGTAGATAAGAAGGGGAACTCTGATTTGCTGCTAAGGAGACCATTCTTGAGCACTGTCAAGACCAAGATCGATGTATACAATGGTTCTCTCACTATAGAGTTCAATGGGGAAGTAGCCACTTTCCATATTTATAACGCCATGAAGACCCCAGAAGAAGATTCAAGCCTATTGTGAGGTGTCGATGACGTGTGGGTCTCCCTTGGTGCCTGCGTGAGAGAGGCGGGGCCCACTAGGGGTTGATTGGATTCAGGTGTGATAAAACTTTTTTAGTTAAAGTTTGCACAATAAGCTAATTTTAATGAATAAAAGCATCGAGACCCAAATCTTGATACAATTGATAGAGTTGCCACCCAAATTATCTACTTGAGAAAGTGTTTTGGTGCGGTTCCCTTTGGGTGGGAGACTTATACCTATTGGATAAGAGATTCGGGTATCGGATGAGTCACTTATTTCTCATTTAATTGATTTAAAATTACATTCACCGTGTAAAACCGTTTTAGTTTTCATCATTTGGGGAATTATCACAGAAATCCTAGTTCTACACTCTTTCACACTCGTGACATGCATTTACAAATTACAATAAAGCACAGGAAATAAATGGGGGGATAAAAATTACAGCAGGGGGAAAGTGGGGGAAATTACAAAGAGAACCTTTACATTTATTCTAAGTTATAAAACAAAATGAAAATAAATTCCCCTGCATCCACAAATGGCAACACAGTTTATAGCACACCATAAATCAGTACTTCAACTCATTTTGTTGTGAAAACACATCTTAACTCTTGTGGGTTGATTTACTGAATTATTAGTGAAAATGATCGCATGGCATATGGTGAGTTGGATTGATTTTTAACCAGTTAATTATGGGTTCAGGAATCTGCCTGGGGCTGGTACCCGTATGAGTACCAAGGAGGACCCGTATAGGTATGGTGTACCCATACGAGTCCTGTCTGGTCCAGATAGAAACTTTGTTTAGTTCAATTTACAGATTAATAGATTAATAGATTGGTGGCAGAAAAATAAAATAAAAAGGGATTTACTTCTGTATGAGTATGGCGCACCAAATTGATTGTGAGCTAGCGACCTTTTTCCCGCCCATGGGGTTCGTGTGAGATGCGTTTGGTGGGGGCGGAAAAAACAACGAGCGCTGTGAAGCGTTCTTAGGGGAAATCCTCATTTTAGCGTGATGAAAACGGATAATGAAAGCGATGTTGAAGTTGAAATTTAGTCCAATTTAAGTGTTAAGGGATACAAGACTTAAAATCCCGTATTTTAAGATAGAGTCGCCATCCGGTCAAGCTCCACCGGGAATTTAGGTATGATATTCCCACCGGGTGGTTGGACCGTACCTTAATATAGAGATTCTAAGTCCGGCTGATGTTGCTTACTTTTCAATTTTTAAATCAAGCCATCTATTTTAACAAATGCGACTTTGGTTCTTATGCGATTTAAATCCGATTGTAGTTTGGAGTTTCCGATTTATATGCCATACATCACACGAAAAGCGGTAAATAAAGCAAATAAAATAATTATTACAAGGCTTTACAAATACCTATACATTTTTCTAATGCGAGAAAATAAATAAAACGATAAACGGGCGAAACTGGGTTTTAACCGAGCTTACCGACTCGGACCCGACTCCAAACGGGGCAAAAGGTATATGCAAATAACAATAGACAAAGCATAAATAAATAAATGGCAGAAAATAAATATAATACGGAGAAAACATATTTTTTGGATTTTTCGGGATCAAAACACAATTTTTGGGCATTTAAATAAGCATTTAAACAACCTAAATATTAATTAAATATACTAAACACCCTAAAAAATGTGAAGAAAATTCCAGAAAATATTTTGGGATTTTTAATTGTTGGAAAAGGATTTATTTGGTGAAAAATCCATTTTAAGCCATTAAATAGATATTTAACCAATTTAATAATTAATAAAATAGTTCCAGCAGATGAAAAATTAATTTAATTAATTTCAGATTATTTGTGATTTTTGGAGATTTATTCTGATGAAAATTGGGGCTGAAAACGCATTAAAACGACAAAACAGAGCCAAAAATACAAAATAAAATAAACAGGGACCATCTGGACATTTTTTACCAGTAGGCCGACTCAGTGAGGTGGTAGGCCGACTCAGCGAGGTGGCCTAGATGACACTCAGTCGGCCTTCGCCTCACTGAGGTGGTCTGCCGGAAAAAGTGTCTAAACAAGTTAGAATCGACATTTTTGTGCCTGAAAACCCAAGAGTACTGACACTTAAAGTCGTTTCCCACATTATTACAGTAGATTCAGACTTAAAATGTTAAAATAACTTTGGTTTTTCAGTTTGGGGGAAAAGAACCCAGAAAATCCGGTGAAACAATGATTGGCCACTTGAACGACATGTAGGCCGACTGAGCGAAGTGGTAGGCCGACTCGCCGAGTCGGCCAGCCACGTCACTCAGGCGGCCTGACGTTCGCCAGAACAGTCACCCGGAGCTTCGCCAAAAAATCATAAAAAAGACGAAAATAAGGGCCAAATGCCCCGAAAACCAACCAAAACACAGCAAAAGACAATAAATAGCTAAATGAAGTAGATTGGGACTCACAAAATTACCTAAAGGCTGTGAATCCACCCTCAAGACTGAGACTCAAATTGGACGTTTGGCAATCTTTGTGATGGATTTGTGACGAAACCCAATGAAACAGTGACCAATTTAGTAAGGGATTTAGTGATTTGTAAGGAAAAAGTCCGTAAATCCTTTTTAAATCAATTTTACCTAAGATTTCTAATTGATTTTAGCTTTTTAAACTAAAGAATGAAGCCTAATAAAGCTTAGGAAATTAAAATGATTGGATTTCCACTACTTTATGAGACTTGTTCTTCATAAATATGCTTAACCTCTCAAATTAGAATTTCTTTTTTTAAAATCAGCCAAAAAAATCCACTAAATCTGGATCTCTGGGGTTTTTATAGACCCTCTCAAGTGCAAAATCTCACAATTAATCCTCCAAATGTTAACATTGGATGGAAAAATCACAAAACTCGACTTGGTGGCCAAGAAAACCCGAGAAAAAGTATGAACAGGGGCTCCCCGCACCAAGGCCGCGTCGCTGACGCACAGGGCCTAGGCTACATCATGTGACGCAACCCAGGCGCGGTCTCCCAAGCCTGGGAGACCCTGCTAGGCCACGTGAGCCACACGGCCCACCACGTGGTCCAAGCAGCCCATGCGGCCTTGCTGTCTAGCGTCGGCGCCGGCCGCCGTCGCAGGAGAGGAGGGCCCCATCGGGGAAAAATAATTAGAAAAGGTGCCCGAGAAAGGCCGAACCTCGAATGCTCATAACTCTCACTACGGCTGTCCGATTAAGGCGATTTCTGACATTCTAGAAAGCTTGGAGAGTCAGTAGTCCAACGATATAAACGAGACTTGCTGAAAATGTTTGGATTTTATGGAAAATCATGAAACAAATTGCTTCGTGTAAGGAAGGGAAAGGTTAATCTAAACGCGAGTTAATTATTTTTGATCGGGGTCAAAGGCATAAATTCGTCAACAAACAACTTGCCAAATGCGATTCAATTCTAAAAGAATGGAACAACTAGACAGTAAAAGGTTAGAGAAAAAAGTCATCATCATTCCGAGGGTCACTGAAAAGCCCGTGCTCACAGGCTGCCTCTCGTGAGATCACCATTTGACGGGGTCAAATGTGATTTCACAAAAGAGCGAGGGATAGGCGATTATACCTAATTAACAAATTCCTGAGCTGATCGTCTATTGGGGTTGCCATCAACAGATCTTTTAGGAGGAACAAGGCAGGCATTAAAGTGAAATTCCCAAAATGGTTGTCTACGGACGGTACAGGGATGCGTCATCAACGAACCTTATGAGGAGAGAAATTGTCTGAGTTAGTTGTCTACGGAAGGTTCGGGGACTCATCGTCAATTGACCTTATGAAGCTAAAAATCTCGAGTCGATTGTCCATTAGCGGTTTGGGAACGCACCATTGACAGACTAAACGAGACGAAAATGGTTTCTGAGTTGTAGGAATTCTGAATCGGTTGTTTTCTAGGTTTGCCATCAACAGACCTACCAAGAATTAAAATTGAGAAGTTTGCAGGTGATAAATATGTCCCTTTTTTATTGCTTAATTGATTTTGTTAAACAAAAATTTTTGCCCCTTCAATTAATAATAAAAAAGGAATATAAAATAGTAGAGATTAGAGATGTTCGGTAGCCAGAAAGAAATAACCGATCAAAGGATTTTGCTCCTTGCTGAAAGGAATATTCTAAAGAATATTTTATACACTGAAATATATTCCTTTTCTTTTCTTTTCCTTTTCATTTCTCATTCTTTCGTGCAACTATTATTTTTTTCGTTTCTCATTCTTTCCTGCAACTATTATTTTTTCATTTCATTTCATTTCTGATTCTTTTCTCCCATTTCATTTCATTTCATTTCCTTCACTTTCTCTTTCTTATTTCCTTCTCTTGACAATACCTAAGCCACTCCCCGATTTTTTGACCTCAGAGAAAGATATACTGCAAGAAAGGGCTTAAGAGGTCCCACAATCTCGATCGCGATAGGCTATCGTGAGGGGAGGATAACCGGCGAATTTGCCCGGTTCACTAGGCATATGGAATGTGGATTTCTGACACATATATGGGATACACTCAGACTTCTCAGGTTCAGATGTTCACCAACTTGGCCGGGCACGCTTCTGACCTTCAGGTAAACTGCTAAAACCCAATTTTTGCCGAAATTTCCATAAAATGCCATGAACTTGATTTAGATTTTTAGGGTGTTTTAGGCTTAAAATTAGGTGAAATAGGTTGGGGAAAGATGTTTAGGATGCATTTAGGTGTGTTTTGGGACTAATTTGGACAAAATTTAGACCGAAATTGGGCCTAAAAAGGTGGAAAATAAGGCCGTATAGGGACAAGCCGCCGACGGCGGGAGGCCGGCCGCCGTCGACGACGGGAGGCCGGCCACCGCCGATGGCAAGGCCTTGTCGGTGGCATCGGGCCACACCGCCGATGCAACCTACCACCTCGACGAGGCGGTTGGCTGCCTTAATGAGGAGGCCTGGCCTCGGCGAGGCGACCTCCGACCACCGATCGCCGGCGACGACTGCCGGCGGCCGGGAAAAAGGGGGCACTACTTCTGGGGGAAACTGAGAGGCCTATCCGAATCGATTTTTTGCGCTGAGTCTGATTTTTTAGTTAAAATTTAGATCTGAGATAGGCTAGATGCTGAAAACTTGATTTATTTTTTATTTTGCACACTCTAGCTGCTAGTACTAATGCTTGACATTAATTTTTCACAACTATAGGGTCTTAACTTGATGGGTTCACTACAGAGATGTGACAAGTGGTAGGGTTAGATCAAAGGCCGGGCTAAATTCTCGTTGGTTGTGGCTTCAAGGCATGGGGTTAAAGCGGATGCTAGATTCGCTGACTATTTTACGCCGTCCGATGAGCCTGGATATATTAGGGTGTTCGGTCAAGCGATAGAGCGAGACCACACACACATTCCACCTTTCGATCGGCGTGGTGAGTATCACTCCATCTGACATATGCGGTATGATTGAGATGCGATGGGAGGGCTACCCAATGATATTCGATGTCTATCCTGGCCGCTTTTACCATTAGCCGAAGGCTCATGCCCGGGTGTTGGCACTTTTAGGGGTTTTGATGCCGGCTGATGGCAAACTAAGATACATGGATCTATATGAGCATTGGGTTGTGGTGATTGATATTAGCGGGGTGCACTTCGACTAGTACCTTCGGTCATTTCTCCTGACCATACTGACATGCTTATTCTTTCCCTGCTCCTCGAGTAGGGCATCACTAGGATTACTATATGCTCTTGAGGATTTGAGCTGCTTTGATATATAGAACTGGCCAAGGGCCATCCTCGGTCAGATTTACTATGCCTTTGACTGCTCGACGCGAGGGAAAGTCGCTGAATTCAAGGCCGGGCAAATATAGATTTTAGTAATGGATCCTCTTTGACTGAAACCCTTAACATATGCTTTTGCTTTTAAATGCTTACTGAGCTTCTTTATTTATTGCATTTGCAGATGTAGGCTTTCGAGTAATGGATTATCTGTCCCCCTGACTTGGGGGATCAGCCACCACCCGAGTCACATGCCATTGCCCGATGGATGGTTAGCTGGTCAAATGTCGATCGAGAGGGCGGATCGTGTTGGTACCAAGAGTATCTAAGGCAGCTCCGTCGTCATCGGGTAACCTTAACTTCTGTGCATTTAGTTTAAACATTAGTTTGAAACTATATTTATAAAAGAGCAAGAATACTTACATTGGTGATTGATGCAGTTTTCTTTGTTCTTATTTTGCAGATCATTTCTAAGCCATGGAAGAGACTGACAAACTATGAGCATGTAAAGGAAGTTCAGGGAACCGTAGATGATTGTTGATTTATATTGGAGTGCCCGTTCAGCTTGGAGTGGTACTTTGGCGAGCGAGTCCGCCGATGGAGGACCAACACCACTTTTTGAAGGAGAGTCCCCCTGATGTTCCCGTTGGTATCTTTTGGCCTCACTTTATATCACTGGATGACCAAACTCGATTTAGGGGAGGCGACCAGGTCCGGGTGGCCTTGGTTGGCAGAGATTATAATGCTCATTTAAGGCGATTGATTCCCTCTTGCCTCAGGAGGGCGCGAGATAATGTGGAGTAAAACTTTGAGTTTGGTGATGATGGCATTCAGACAGAGGGTAGTACCAGACTCGACGGGGTTGACGACGATGCCGATGAGGTCCCTTTTGAGGCTGATGATAGGATGGTGGATATGGACCCGGGCGAGATGCTTTCTGGCGATGTCGGGTCTAGCATTGACCCACCTGCCCCTAGGCGGGGGCACCGTGGTGTACATTTCTCAAAATTCTAGCAAACTTTCACCATAATTACTGAAATCACTATATTATTATGACTCTTAATTTGACTGACCGATATGCCTTTTATCTTGATTTCAGGGAGCTCGGAGAGACAGGAGGGGATCCCCCATGCTCAATCCTAGAGCATGCCTAGGGTTTTCACACTAATATATGACTGACCTAGAGACCATTTCTATTTGACCAGTTCTTCTTACTCAGAGAGCGTTCCCACCAGGCTTCATTGAGGAAGTGCTGGTAAATCAGCTGGATACCTCTTTATGCCTGATGACCCATCCGGGAGTTCGAGAGCCTAGGTGCATTGAGGAGTATACCGCGCCTTTGACCTTTGCAATGGTGGAGACCACCCATGTAAGAATCTAACTCATGCTTTACTTTATCGATTCTTATATACTATTGTCGCCTAACCATGGTGATTGGTTTATTCTGCTTTTAATTGTGTAGGTACCCATCTCAGAGGCTGAGCGCTTGGCCCGGGGTTGCTTTAGCATGAGGGACTTGGTCATTGCACAGGATTCCGCAGGCTGGGTAAGATTATATCTTACAACCTGTCAAGATTTTAAATAAGAAAAGCTTATAGGATATTTGTTAGCTTTATGCATGTATGATATGAATGCATGAATTGTTGGGCTGATTACTAATATTTATAGCTCTTAGTAGGGATGGAGCAAGACAAGTATCAGAGTGAGCAAGAGGAGCGAATGCGGATTGAGCATGAGTACACGGATTACTGGAGTCAACTGGATCAAGAGAGGATAGATTACGAGGGTCGGCTAGCTTGGGATGCAGCAGACTATGAGAGGCGACTAGCTGAGTAGAAGGAGTAGTATACACAAAAGATGGAGACGCTGAGGAGCTATGTTAAGAGGGTGGAGGAGAGGCAAAACCAATTAGAGAGGGAGGCCGTAGCTTATGATGGCAGCCATAGCGACAGGGGCGATGATACTAAGATCACTATAATCGATGCGAGCCAGTATATGCACTTTCAAGCTACCTTGGGGACGATGAGCTTTCTACGGATGCGACCTATGGGTCCGACTTTACCTCCTAGATTTAGCATGGGTGGAGCTTCGAGGCCTGCTGCCTCAGAGGGGAGGTCCGGGGGCCACCTTGGATGAGCCCAGATTCTTATGCATTTTTAATTTTGTCGATGCACTAGTGAACTAGTGGATGATTTGATTGCATGATGCTTGGCTTGTTTGTTTGTTTGATTGCGTTGTTTGCCCGGTAGATGAATGCTAGGCGCGTTAGATGCTTGACTAGGAATGAACTAAGTAATGCTTATAATCATCTGAATTAACGAATGCAACCTCATTTGACAGGCGATTAGTAGAGAGAGATCACTGATGGAGATACATAATGCTAGGTTGAGGCTATTTATGCGCACTTTAGCAAGCTCCAATTGGGGAGGCTAGAGGTTTTCAGATTAGCGGGTCGTCGATATATTGCTAACAGGCCAGTGAATGTGGCCTACCTCCATGCAGCATTCCTCTATTGGGACCTGATGGACCATGTATTCTACTTCTTGAGCTTTGAGCTATGCCCGATTGTGGAGGAGTATCACGCTATTCTGGGGATGATTTGCACTCATGGGATGCACTTTGCTATGTCGGAGGTGCATTTTGGGGCTGAGGATCAACTGACCGGGTTGTGGAACCTGGATGCCCCTACTACTTTCCTTTCCTGGATTCCTAGATCACTGGGATTCGATCTCAGTAGAGTACTTGATTAGTGCATAGCCACTCCCAGGTCGCATATTTCTTATCCTTTTATGGTGGTGCTATTGCTTATGGTTGATTTTATTTGCGGGGTTGGCACCTTTGCCCCACTCCGGCTAGTTTCAATCATTAGACAGGCCTCAGTGGGCATATCTCCATTATTTCTAGGGTTAGCTGAGACCCTATTCCATCTGGACAGAGCTGCTGGTGATCCTAATCGCATCAGAGACCACTTCTCTATGTAATAGGTATTCTTTTAATTGACTCTAAACCTGAAATCGATATTGAATCTAAATCTAGATCTGAAATTGAAACTAAACCCGAATCTGAGACCAAAACTGAATCTGACACTGAAACTGAATCTAAAACTAAAACTAAAACTGAATCTAAATCTAAAACTGACACTAAAACTGAAACTGAAATTGAATCTTAATCTAAAACTAAAACTGAAGCTGAATGTAAATCTGAATCTGAATCTGACACTAAATCTGAATCTGAATCTGAATATGCTGGTTTGGCTCTTAAAGAAACTAGCTTTGCTCTAGGATCCTTAAGGCAATCTGAGATGATATGGGCATAGGAATCATCATGGGAGAGTATATATCACTACTGGCCATGATACCCTGACAGCTAGTGAGTGGTCAATAATCATGGAGGGCTTATCCGATGCAGACATTCACTGGGTCTGCCGCCAGTGGGAGATTTCTGATGTTCAGGTGGACACCAATGGAGGTAAGGTTCAGCTTGTAGGGCTATGGTAATTTGAGCATTACTCACCTTATCACTTGTGGGGGCGATGACAGAGGGTTCCACTACACTTGGGTGATTTTGAGGCCGGGCAGATCTTAGCCCCTCTTCTTGGCCATGCTAGAGAGGTATGGGCCAATCAAGTGAGCTATGAGACCTTAGACTATGATCGGCTGGATGCTGTCACTACTGATGGATTCTACCGAGGATGGCTTTGACAGGTTGGGAGGTTATGGAGTCGGACAAAGTGCCTGCGCTTGTGGTTTAAGTGGAGAGATAGGTAGGCAGGATGCGATCCTTTGTCAGTAGAGGAGAAGCTGGTTCGAGCTTTCAACTATGATTATGACGACGATGATGATGATGATGAGGGTGCAGGGCCTTCTGGGTGATTGATGCTTGTGCTATCTTTACTTTTATTTGTCTTTACTTTTGCATAGACCTGAATATTGTGTTAGGCCCATCAGACTTTTATTTGCTGCTTTTATGTCCTAACTTTTGGCTAGACCGCCCTTTTCGGGTTTGTTGGAAAATAATGATCCAGATAATAAAATCTGAAATCTATCCAAATCAAGTTTGAAAGAAAGAAAAACGAATGTAAGTAATTCTCTTAAATCCAAATGGATGCATCCGGACAAAGCTAAGATCATTTATTAGACAAAATTAGAAACCTAAACAAAGGAGGAAATCAAGGACAAAGTTTGGAAAGGAAACAAACTTCCGTCCCCCAAGACTTGCATCCGAAAGAACTGATGAAGCCATATCCGGAAGGAAGATCCGGAACATATAGATCCAAAGGACATCCGAATGACTCATCCAGAAGACCTATATCTAACAGCTAAGGAAAGTCTAAAACATACCTTTCCTTCTGCCTCCTTGGTCTACTAAAGTCAAAGATTCCTTTTCCTAAGAAATAAGTACAAAAAGACAGCTTGCACAATTCAGGGAAAAGTCAAGAGGGTCTGACACCGGACAGAGAAAGTCTAACTACTCTTTCTATTAGACCAATAAAGGTGCGCGTGGAGCTTATAATATATGATAATTGGTATGAAAGTTGGTGTATCACAAAATGACAAACAAAACGATCACTGACAACTTTCCAACATCAATCCGAAGAATTCAAACGGATCAAAACACAGTCTAACGGACTGATCAACGGATCCAGAAGCTCCACATCATAACCTGATCAAGGGTGAAGATTGAATGAAAGCTTACCAACCACAAACGGCTATATTTATGATCAAATTCTATAAAGGGAGACCTTCACCAATTGAGAAGAGCAACTGATTGACTTATAAAAGTAAGTAACAAAGCAACACATATTCAATCAGTCGAGAAAATCCTTCCAAGAACCTTTGATTCAAAATATGTTTGTAAGGATTCCTAAGTGAAACTGTAAACTTGAGTAACTCCAAAAACCAACCCTTCGTTATAAACCAAAGAGTAAGAATCTCCAACTTGGGTGAGTTGGGAGATTGGGATATAGCTTAAAGTAGGTGCTTTGAGTGAAATCTCCTTGTAGGACTCAGCTTAGATTCAAGGTAGAAGGCTAAGTGGTATATCCTACTAAAGATAAAAGGACTCAGCTAGGAGTTGGTACTTCTAGTGGTATATCTTACTTCCAAAAGGGGTCACTATCCGGAGAAAAATCTGTAAGGCTTGATTTCTACCAGTTGAAAAGGAATCCACTAGTGGATAAGCTCAGAAGAAGGAAACTCTGGGGACTAGACGTAGGCGGGGCTGAGCCAGTATAAAACACTTGTGTTTGATTTACTTTTGCTCTTACTGTATTTCATTCATTTGCATCTTCCGGATTCATTCTCCGGATTATATTCATCATCCGAAACCATCTTCCGAATCATAATCAAACACGCTACACTAAGACTTTATCTAAGTCTATAAATTCTGTGAAAAAGGGCCATTCACCCCCCTCTGCCCTTATAATTACTCTTACAGGGACCAATAAGTGGTATCAGAGCAAGTGCTCAAACTAGAGATCTAACAATCTTGAGCTAAAGGTCTGCATGTTTTGATTCATAAATCAAAATGAGTTTCCACAACTCGCAACTTCTTCCCAAGGGTATGTCTGTTACCCATCTTCCACTCTTCACTGGTGAACACTACACATTCTGGAAAAATCGGATGAAGAACTTCATCTAGTCATAAAATATGCAAGCATGGTTAGTTATTAAAGATGGCCCGTATGAACCTACTTACGAAGTAGAGGGTATGAGTACCCGAAAGCCATCAAGCATGTGGGATGATAATGACTTTAAAAAATTGCGTGAAAACGTAAATGCTATTAACATGCTTCATTATCCTCTTAATGCAGCAGAATTCAATAGGATATCCGGATGTGAGACTGCAAAAGAGATATGGGAGAAGCTAAAAGTAACCTATGAAGGAACTACCAAAGTAAGAGAGGCCAAACTTGATCTACTCCACTAAAAGTTTGAATCTTTTAAAATGGAGCCTAAAGAATCAATCAGCAGCATGAACATTAGATACACAAATTTAGTAAATGAAATGAAGAGGCTAGGGAAGGAGATTCCAGAAGTAGAAATGGTCACGAAAGTGCTTCGGAGTCTCACCAAGGAATGGGACAATAAAAAGAATGCTATTGAGGAAGCTCATGACTTAAATTTTTACAGTTATGATGAACTCATTGGTAATCTTCTAACTCAAGAATTGTCCTTGGAGAGATACAGCCAACAAGAAAAGAAACCTGAGGAGCGAAAGAAGGCTATTGCGCTTAAGGCAGAATCCACCAGATCGGGCTCATCCAGAGAGGAAGAGCAAATAGATGAGTCAATAAGTACTAAAGATCAACTCGCTCTATTGACCAAAAGGCTAAATCGATTCATACAAAAGAAGGATAGAAGAAAATCAAAAAGGTATGAATCTCAGAGACCAAGAGAAGGCACCTCCGAAAAAGGTAAGCATAGAAGGAATCCGGAAGAAAAGAAAGAGCCGGAGAAAGACACCGCCTATTTCAAATGTGGTGAAAAAGGCCACTTCAGAACAAAATGTCCCAAACTCAAGAAAGCTAAGAAATTCAAAAAGAAGGCAATGGTCGCTACATGGAGCAACAGTGAAGAAAGCAACGGCTCATATTCAACAGAAGAAGAGAAAACTGCTAACTATGCATTCATGGACTGAACCAGAAGTAGAGCAACCCGGAAGGAATGCCTCGAGCCAAGAAACAGTGCAAATTGAAGAATCAAAATCAGATTCAGCAAACACTGAGGTAAACTCTTTCTCTAATTCTACCTCTAACTTTGATCTTGAAAAAGCTCTTTCTATTGTTATCAAGGGAGTGAAAAAGAACGCGAAAGCCATCAAGTCTCTGAAAAGAGCGATACTAGAATTATCTGAAGATGCTGAGGTGATAGCACAAGACATCAATTTGGTTAGAGCAACCAAGCATATTGATGTAGTAGAAGAATTTTTTTTGAGAAATCAAGTCCAGATTCTGAATCCAAATGTAACGGGACTGGATAGAGAAGTCAATCTATTAAAGGAAGGATCCAGAAAAAAACCTAAAACAAAGAATCCAAGAAGAGATAATCCCCCTCCTCCTCAGAACAGGATTCATAGGAACTCAAATCAAAGGACAAATGAAGTAAGAAGACAACCAAAAGCTCAAAGATTTACTGCTGCTCAGAAGGCAAAGGCTAAGGTAGCTTTTAACCAACCACCTATCAAGCAAAGAAAAAATTATAGAGCTGAAATTGCCCCTCCAACCAACTTCCAAAATTATATCGGACTATCCACTAGTGTGCATGAAGCTGGGTATAAAGGCAACTACGGAAGGGAGGATCTGTAGAAGATCAGCATGACGCAAAAGCAAAACATACCTATTTTAGGGTGCAGGTTTTGTAGGAAAAATAATCATATAATTATATCATGTAGATTAAAAAATGGCTATTACGATGATTATCCTTGGCCTGAGATGGTTATTAACCTGAGAGGACCCAAATCTGATTGGGTACCCAAACCCACTTGATCTGTTTTGCAGTTATGCCTTAAATCCATAATAGATCGGCACACTCGGTACATTGATAGTGGATGCTCAAGGCACATGACAGGTGATGAGAAGGCCTTCATCACATTAACCCGGAAGAAGGGAGGCAAAGTAAGCTTTAGAGACAATTGAAAGGGTTAGATCATTGGTCATGGAACCATTGGATCTGGATTAAAGATTGAAGATGTCTCACTAGTTGATAAACAATAATTCAACCTACTAAGTGTGGCTCAATTATGTGACAAAGGAAGAAAAGTCACATTTGACTCCGGAGGCTGCTCAATTTATGACAGTAAGTCCAATCAACTTATTCTTTATGCACCTAGAGTAAATAATGTCTATTCTGTAAACATTAAAAATGATAAGAAGAATATATGCCTGGTGTCTAAAGAAGAAGAATCATGGCTATGGCACCGGAGGTTGGGATATGTAAGCATGAACCTCCTGTCCAAATTAGCCAAAAAGGAATTAGTTGAGGGTTTGCCCAAGGTTGCTTTTGATAAGGATCATCTATGAACCACATGTCAACTAGGTCAACAACATAAGAAAAGTTTCCCTTCCATATCATACATTCCTTCCAAAAGAGTACTTGACCTCTTACACATTGATCTTTTTGGTCCAATTAAGCCACTAAGCTTAGGTAAAAGAGAATACACCATGGTCATTGTAGATGACTATTCTCGATATACCAACCACCTAACAAGCAAGGATGAAGCATTTGACCAATTCTCCAAAACATTCATCCGAATAGAAGTAGAACAGGGCATACACATTGCACGCATCCGGAGCGATAATGGTGGAGAATTCAAAAATAAGCATTTTGCTAATTTTTACGACTCCAAGGGCGTTGAACATAACTTCTCTGCCCCTTACACTCCTCAACAGAATGGAGTGGTAGAGAGAAAAAATAGGACCATAGTAGAAATGGCTAGAACGATGCTAAGTGAAAATCGTTTGCCAAAATATTTCTAGGGTGAGGCCGTAAACACAACATGCTACATCTTAATAGAGCTCTCATTAGAAAAACTATAGAAAAGACCCCATATGAAATCTGGAAGGGAAAAAAACCAAAAATTGGATACTTCAAAGCATTTGGATGTACATGATACATCCTCTATGATAGAGAGCAATTAGGAAAATTTGATCCTAAATCTGATGAAGCAATTTTCCTCGGCTACTCAACACATAGTAAGGCTTATAGTGTCTTCAATAAATGAACCCAAATTGTAGTAGAATCTATACATGTAGATTTTGATGAGACTAACACTGCATGAAAGAAAAGCTACACTCCGGAAGATCAAGTTCTGGAAGCTAAACGATCTGAAGAAAAGAAGAAACGAGGAATTCCTAACTCATTTCAAATTAAGAGGTATAAAGAGCAAGATGAAGGAACAACTTTTGATCTAGAAATATAACAAGTCAATCTTAATCAACAAGGATTTAACTTTAATGAAAGAGTAGATGAAACTGAAGTGGAACAAGTTCAAATTCAATATGAAGGCCTAGAAAGGGAGATCCGGACGAGATCATTCCATAGAGTATATTTTGGATGATGTTTACAATCCAGTTAGAACCAGAGGTCAGCTCAACTGGATGATGAGCCATGCAGCTTTTGTCTCTCTCATAGAGCTAAAGAAATTTTAAGAAGCTTAAGGGGATGAAAGCTGGATGATGGCAATGCAGGAAGAGCTAGATCAATTCACCAGGAATGATGTATGGGATCTTGTGCCCTTTCTTAAAGGAAAATCAATTATAGGCACTAAATGGGTATTCTAGAATAAACTTGATGAATCCAGAGCAGTAGTAAGAAATAAGGCAAGACTATTTGCTTAAGGCTACAATCAGCAAGAAGGAATTGATTTTGAGGAAACATTCGCTCCTGTAGCAAGACTGGAAGCAATCCGGATCCTATATGCTTTTGTATCATTCATAGGGTTCACATTATACCAAATGGATGTCAAAAGTGCATTTCTAAATGGTGTCATTTAAGAAGAAGTGTATGTCAAGCAACCACCTGGATTTGAAGATCCGAAGCATCCGGATCATGTCTACAGACTGAAGAAAGCTCTCTATAGATTAAAGCAGGCACCAAGAGCCTGTTATGAAAGATTAACCTCATTCCTTATATCCAAGGAGTATACTAGAGGCAGGGCAGATACCACACTCTTCATTAAGAAGAAGAAAAATGATATTATTCTAGTCCAGATCTCTATGAATGATATCATTTTTGGCGCAACTGATGAAAAGATGTGCAAAGAATTTAGCTCTCAAATGTAGAAGGAATTTGAGATGTCCGTGATAGGAGGGCTCAACTTCTTCCTTGGTCTACAAATCAAACAAAGTCCTGACGGGATTTTCGTAAATCAATCAAAATACACCAAGGAGATCCTAAAAAAGTTTGAAATAGGCAACAGCAAACCAATGTCTACTCCAATGAGTTCAGACACAGCCTTATCCAGGGACTGTGAAGGAGAAGATGTTGATCAAAAGCTGTATAGGGGAATGATTGGCTCACTCCTATACCTAATAGCCAGCAGACATGACATACACTGTACAGTATGCTATTGTTCAAGGTATCAAGCTAATCCCAAGGATTCTCATCTCAAGGCTATCAAAAGGATACTTAGATATCTCCTAGGAACCACTATTGTTGGGTTATGGTATCCTAGTAATGGAGACTTTACTCTCCAGGGGTTCACAGATGCAGACTATGGCAGAGATACTCTTGAGGGAAAAAGTACATCCGGAGGATGTCATTTTCTTGGGGACTGCTTAGTCTCATGGTATAGCAAGAAACAAACTTCAGTTCCCCTATCCACCATAGAAGCAGAATATATGGCAGCTGGAGTTGTGTTGCTCAACTCCTATAGATCAAACAATAACTCAAAGATTATGGAGTGCAATCCAGATGTGTGGATGTATTATGTGATAACAAAAGTGCTATTAATGTGTTAAAGAATTCGGTGCTTCATAACAGGATGAAGCATGTCAACATAAGGCATTACTTCATCCTGGATCATGTGATGAAAAAGGAAGTTACACTGGTATATGTTCCAATAAATGAACAAAGAGCTGATATCTTTACTAAACCTTTACGTAAAGATCAATTTTGAAAACTAAGAGAATCAATTGGGATGTCAAATCCAATCTAGAAAAACTACGGAAGATAGCATCTAACCAAGCCGGATCTTGAGATAAAATTCTCATTCTAAAAGAAAAGAAGATTTCGGAAGGTATATTCCAAAAGATTGCCACGTCAGCCGACAACAATGACGTATGGTAGTAAAAGCCCATAAAGGTAACTATTACTTTTTAAATTTCAAAAGTCCATTAGCTGTTACACGCGCAGTAAATACAACAGTTAATTCAAAAATAAACTGTTCCTATTCTCCGATTAAACTAAATTCACCTCTCTCCTAAAAAAATGACTGCCATGTCATCAATCCAGTCAAAACCATCGGAGTCCGGATTATAATTATACCCTCAGAAGAAGAATATATGGCAGCAGGAAGTTGTGTTGCTCAACTCTTATGGATCAAACAATAAGTTGAAGATCATGGAGTGCAATCCGGATGTGTGGATGTATTGTGTGACAACAAAAGTGCTATTGATGTGTCAAAGAATCATGTGATTTATACCAGGATGAAGCATGTCAATATAAGGCATCACTTCATCCGGGATCATGTGATGAAAAAGGATGTTGCATTGGTATATGTCCCAACAAATGAACAAAGATCTGATATCTTTACTAAACCTTTAAGTAAAGATCAATTTGGGAAACTAAGAGAATCAATTGGGATGTTAAATCCAATCTAGAAAAACTCTGAAAGATAGCATCTAACCAAGCCGGATCTTGAGATAAAATTCTCACTCTGGAAGAAAAGAAGAGTTAGAAAGGTATATTCCGGAAGATTGCCACGTCAGCCGACAACAATGACGTATGGCAGTATAAGCCCATAAAGGTAACTATTACTTTTTGAATTTCAAAAGTCCATTAGCTGTTACACGCGCGGTAAATACAACAGTTAATTCAAAAATAAACCATTCCTATTCTCCGGTTAAATTGAATTCGCCTCTCTCCTAAAAAAAACTAACTGCCATGTCATCAATCCAGTCAAAACCACCGGAGTCCGAATTACAATTATACCCTCATTTTAAAAAGTTTATATAAACCCACTCAAAATCCCTTCTCTTCTTCACACGAGCAATAATCTCACTGTTAGTATGCAAAAATTCAAACCTAAAAGACCATTTCTCAAATACTAAAAAATGGCAGCTAAAAACACCTCAAACACTCTCGAAATCCTACTAAGCAAAAACCTCTTCCAAGTATCTGACTTGAAAGATACAGATTTTGAACCCTTAAGCCTCAAAACTTCCGATTTAGTCATCCCTACTGATCATCTAGGAGATGACTACCTATTCAAAACTCCACCTTTATTCACCCTAATTGAAGATCAAAATCTGGGTGACCTTCTCAAAATAAATTGCCCAACCTATCCCAAGCTGGTGAAAGAATTCTTCTCAAATCTAAGTGCGCACAATCATTTTGATGCCCTCTGCACTGAGGTACAAGGAAAAGTCATTCTTCTAACACCAGAATTCTTTGAGAAGAATCCGAATATGAAGAACTTTAGAGTACTGTTGAGAAAAGATGGGGATGAAACTGGAGTTGAGTATGAATCCAAGCTATGGCTTCACCAGAACTACTTCGGCGACAAATTTTCAACATACTTCCCCATAATGCCCAGATTCCTACAGCATGTTCTGGCAAAGCTTATTCTAATAAGAAAGGAGTCATTGACTACAGTCTCCTCCCTCCAGCACTGCATTCTATAGCACTGGGTTGGCAGTGTGGAAGTAAACTGGCCAGTCTTGATCATCCATTATCTTAAGACCCATGTAAACTCACATGGCGCCTTGATTACAAGAATCCCCCAAGCAGTAGAAGTGAATCTAACCGGATTTGAAGGGATTTATCGAAAGCCTATCTTAGAGAAGAATTTCCTAAACCTCCGCTTTAATGAAGAATGGGATGAAGAGAAGGCGAAGCTAAAAAGGGACGAGCGTAAAATTAAATCCAGAAAAGCAGTTGATCCTAAAGCAGAGGCACCCGTTCCCAAAAGGCCTAGAACTACCAAGGCCAAGGCAAAAAGGCAAGTGGAAATGATGTTGGAAGAGATTGATGAGGACACTCTGCCCCTCACTCAAATCCTAGGCTCTGAACAGCCAAGACCCAGAGGCAGACTGATCAAAGTCGCAGCAAAGAAGGGACAGTGTGGGCTTACTGCAGCTCTACCTAAAATCGCTACAAAGGCAATTGAGGCTGGAAGAAGGAAAGCCAAAGAACTTTGGCTAAGATGAAAGAAGAGGCTGATGATGAGGAAATAGAGGATGAGGCTCCTCCTCAAAAGTAGCTCCAGAGAAAAGGGCTAACATTTTATGAAGCTCTCGCTGCTCAAGAAACGAGGGCTAGTGAAGGAAGGAGGCTTGCTGGGATCATACTAAGTGAGGAAGCATGGCGGTATAGGGAGAGAGCCACCTCAGAGAAAGCATAGTCCAGCAAAGGGAAAAATGTTCCTGGCGCAACAGAATTCATAGGATAAGATGATAAGCAATATGCTGATATTCAGGCCGCTACCAAGGAAAACATTGCAATAAATTAGGGGAAAATAACTGAAGGACCTGGTGAATCATCCTAAGCTCCCCTAATTCTTGTACATCCAGAGGACATGGAAGCTCTATCAAAGATTTCGGAAGCATATAAATTTCTATTTATTGAAAGAACAGAATCACTTTTGGAGAATCTCCTTGGATCCAGCAATGCAATCGTCAATCCTGAAAGTCCTAAAAAGGCATTGGAGAAGGCTATTGAGGAAAATACCAACATGCTTAAAGAAGAAAAAGAAAGTCCTGAAAAGGCAATTGTAGGGGTGGTTGAGGACAGTTCCAACCATCCGGAGGAAAGGCCGGAAGAAGAATGGAGGAATGAGGATCAGATGCTACAAACCATGGAGGTAACCCCAAATCTTCTTCATCTCTCTTCTGAAAATGAAAAGCACAACTTAGCTAAAATCTCTCATAATGTAGCTAAGGACATAGTGCTAAACTTGAATGCAATAGCTCCGAAGGAGGGAGAAAGTCTGAGTTCCAAGGGACACACTTTTGAAGTGGATCCTGCGGGTGAGGCTACTTTAGAGGAAAGGGAAATGAGCAAGGGTGGAAAAGAAAGAGCAATTAGAGGCTCACGTTCGAAAGATGCTAGCCCCTCCGGAAGTAGTTCAAGCTCTGGAATTGAATCCAGCTCATCCGATAGTGACTCATCCGGACCCTCCAACAAACACTTCCCTCCTCGCATAAAATTATTGACTCTTCCTGTTGAAAACTCCAAAGAATCCAAAGTCAGTGCAGATCTCAGACTTCTTCAGGAGGCAACTCTTAAGCATTATGAAGAGGGTTTTATCAAGATGAGCCTCCTGACCATATGCACCCATCTCAAAGCTGTGGAAAAGGAATTAATCAGGCAAAAGTCAAATCAAGAGATCCGTAAGGATTTAGGTAAAATCAAAGAAAGGTTGAAGTGCCTCCCTAAAATTGAGCAACAGATCATGAACTTCCAACACCTGGAGCTCTGGCGGTAGCTTCCCTTTCTGAGATTAAGCCTCTCTTGAATGAGATAAAGGAAAGCACCTCTGAATCAAATGGCAATGCCAGTCAAGACAATACCTTAGCCTCTGATAACTGTGCAACAGTGCTCGAAAGGATGTCCTCCTCCGCCACATACCTATCCACGGAACTCAAGGACTACATAGATACCAAGTTTGAAAACTTGTCAAAATTCATAGAGGATAGGGATTTAAAACTGACTCTGTTGAATATAGAGACTAATCAGCAGGTTACTCAAGAAATGCTTGCCACTTTCATAGACAAAACCATCCCCAAACTGAAAGAGAAGCTCCTTGATGATATGGGTGATGAAATGCAAGCAAGGAACTCCAGCATTGAATAGGCAATAATAGAGTGGAAGAAAACCATCTCCAAAGAAATTAAAGATCAAACGGAGTCTATCCACAATGTCCAGAAGGGCCTTAGTGATGAAATCACCCTTCTTTAAATCGAAATAAATAAGTTATCTATCTCCGGACCTTCCTCTTCCCCGGATACTCCAGAATGCTAGCTCATTCCTATCCTGCATGATCTGGTTCAGTCTATAGGGGATTCCGGGTTCATGAGCCAAAAATGCTTGACTATACTCACCAAGGCCATGTTCCCTTACTTTGATCCTAAGGACCAAGAACAGATTCTGCACATCCTCCCTCAAGTCTCACAATCATATGTTCAGCTCTGGAGGGCCCTTCGTCCTTACTACTTGACTCCGCCTATCGTAAATCACATCATTGATGAGGGAGCCAAAGGTAATAAAGACTACTCTATCTACTCCTCTGCCTGGCAGAAATCTTAGGATAAACATACCTATATTGTCATTGACCCCCTTAATGGAAGCAAAAAGAGGGAGGAAGAAGATCAAAGTCAGCAAGGAGACGGAAGGGGGAAAGGAAAAACACTACTAGTCCAGAAGAGTGGTCCGTCCGGAGAGATAGTTAAGCTAGCTAGATAAAATTGTAATAGCTAGATTCTCTTTGTATGTATTTCTGTATCTTGTAACATTGATCTTCATGATGTTAACCATTGTTAACAGCAGAAGTATATATAAAGGTAAAAATTCTTAACTATAAAAACAAACGCTTTTAAAGTACAATCTATAATTGTACTACAACAAACTTAGAAGCACAAGTCATAAAATTATGGGGAAGCCTGGATACTAAAATCACGGGGGAGTACCTTAATGCCTTAAGTTTTTGTTTCCATCAAATGGGGAAGATTGTTGGAAAATAATGATCCAGATAATAAAATATAAAATCCATCCGAATCAAGTTTGAAAGAAACAAAAACGAATGTAAGTAATTCTCTTAAATCCAAATGGAAGCATCCGGACAAAGCTAAGAACATTTATTAGACAAAATTAGAAACCTGAGCAAAGGAGGAAATCAAGGACAAAGTTTGGAAAGGAAACAAACTTCCGTCACCCAAGACTTGCATCCGGAAGAACTGATTAAAGCTATATCTGGAAGGATGATCCGGAACGTATAGATCCAAAGGACATCCGGATGACTCATCCGGAAGACCTATATCTAAAAGCTAAGGAAAGTCTAAAACATACCTTTCCTTCTGCCTCCTTGGTCTACTAAAGTCAAAGATTCCTTTTCCCAAGAAATAAGTACAAATAGATAGCTTGCACAATTCAAGGAAAAGTCAAAAGGGTCTGACACTGGACAGAGAAAGTCTAACTACTCTTTCTATTAGACCAATAAAGGCATGGGTGGACCTCACAGTATATGACAATTGGAATGAAAGTTGGTGTATAACAAAATTACAAACAAAATGATCACTGACAACTTTCCAACATCAATCCCAAGAATTCAAACGGATTAAAATACAGTCCAACAGACTGATCAACGAATTTGGAAGCTCCACATCATAACCTGATCAAGGGTAAAGATTGAATGAAAGCTTACATACCACAAACGGCTACATTTATGATCAAAGCCTATAAA
Source organism: Euphorbia pulcherrima (assembly GCA_947683365.1). Classification (NCBI taxonomy): domain Eukaryota; kingdom Viridiplantae; phylum Streptophyta; class Magnoliopsida; order Malpighiales; family Euphorbiaceae; genus Euphorbia; species Euphorbia pulcherrima. The sequence continues at coordinate 48,814,335 of CANTUS010000001.1, read as the reverse complement.
GAGAGCTCTTCACCAATTGAGAAGAGCAACCGATTGACTTACTAAAGCGAGTAACAAAGCAACACACATTCAATCAGTCGAGAAAATCCCTCCAAGAACCTTTGATTCAAAATCTATTTATAAGGATTCCCAAGTCAAACTATAAACTTGAGGAACTCCAAAAACCAACCCTTCATTAAAAACCAAAGAGTAAGAATCTCCAACTTGGGTGAGTTGGGAGATTAGGATATAGCTTGAAGTAGGTGCTTTGAGTGAAATCTCCCTGTAGGACTCAACTTAGATTCAAGGTAGAAGGCTAAGTGGTATATCCTACTAAAGATAAAAGGACTTAGCTAGGAGTTGGTACTTCTAGTGGTATATCCTACTTTCGGAAGGGGTCACTATCTGGAGACAAATCTGTAAGGCTTGATTCCTGCCAGTTGAAAAGGAATCCACTAGTGGATAAGCTTGGAAGAAGGAAACTCCGGGGACTGGACTTAGGCAGGGCCGAACCAGTATAAAACACTTGTGTTTGATTTACTGTTGCTTTTACTGTATTTCACTCATTTGCATCTTCCAGATTCATTCTCTGGATTGTATTCATCATCCGGAACCATCTTCCGAATCGTAATCAAACACGCTACACTAAGACTTTTTCTATGTCTATAAATTCCGTGAAAAAGGGCCATTCACCCCCCTCTGCCCTTATAATTACACTTACAGGGACCAACAGGGTTTTCAATCTAATAGACTTTCCGGCTTTTGCATAGGCCTAGATGTTTTTAGCCTATCGGGACTTATGCCTCTTTATATTTCTTATGATTTTCATTTTATTCATTTGCACGTAAACATAAGAGCTCAGTAAAAGTGACATTTCCATTAATTGAAGTAAGCTTGAGTATATAATGATGATAACCATTTCTACCGACTCAAACTCTGGTGTTAACTAGCCTAAGAAGGTTTTCTAGTCAACGAATTCTCATGACCCACATTTACCCTAACTTTTACCTAGGCCGCCTTTTTCGGGTTTTTAGCCTAGCGGGTCATTTTTGCACCCTAACTTTTGCCTGATTGGTTTGCGAAATACCAATCAGCGGGATACACCATAATTTTTACCTGAGCAGTAAAGGACCACTCACCGAGTGATTTGATTTGATTTATTTTTTATGTGCCGCTTTTCAGGATTTAATTCTTTTGATTCAGATATGATAACTCTTTAACCGATCCTGATTGATAGGGTTCATGAACTCATTACCATCCATATCTATGATTTTCATTCCGCCTTTACCGAGAACTTTCTTAATCACATACAGTCCTTCCCAATTTGGTCAAAACTTCCCCCGTGGATCAGTGGTGGAAGGCTTTACTTGCTTCAGGACCAAGTCACGGGCTTTCAAAGGACACCTATAGTGCTTGACCCGACTATTGTAGGCTCTTGCCATACGCCGCTGATACATTTGAAGGCTATCCAAGGCTTTCAGGCATTGCTTGTCCAGTGTATTTAGCTGGTCAAACCTTGCTTTTGTCCATTCAGTCTCTTCAAGCTAAGATTCGATCCCCACTTGCAGAGACTTCATCGCAATTTCAATAGGTAAAACTGCTTCCATACCGTAAATCAAAGAGAAGGGGGTTTAACTTGTGGGAGTTCATATGCTTGTTCGGTACCCCCAAAGAGTTAATGGTAACTTATCGGCCCAATCTCGGTAGCCGGCTATGGTCTTAGAAAGGATTTTCTTAACAGAATTATTGGCTGCTTCCACCGTACCACTGGCATAAGGACGATATAGCTAAGATCTACGATGCTCTATACTATACTTCTTAATCAACTCTGCGGTTGCCCCTTGGAACTGAACCCCTTTATTCGATAAAATGTGATGAGGTAGACCATATCGAGCAAAAATGTGCTTCTCAATGAATGTGGCCATCTTCTTAGCTATAATACTAGTGTATGATTTGGCTTTCACCCATTTTGAGAAATAATCCACTGCCACGATGATGAAGTGGTGACCATTAGTTGACAATGGCCGAATCTTGCCAATTATATCTATCCCCCACACCGAGAATGGCCAAGGAGTAGATAAACTGTGAAGTTTGGTGGGTGGAAGATGCTGAATATCTCCGTAAATGAGACACTGGTGACATCTCTTAACTTCTAAGAGACAATCGACAATCAGAGTTAACCAGTAGTACCCCTTGCACTGAATTGTCTTAGCTAAGGCCAGACCATTCATGTGCGAGCCGCAATCACCCGCATGAACCTCTCCCATAACCCAATGAGCTTCTAATTCAGTTAGACACCGGAGCAATAAACCATCGAAAGTGTGCTTGAAGAGATCATTATCCAGAATCCTGAATTAAAAGGCCAAATTTCAGAGTGTAGCGCGATCAGATTCGGTAGCGCCCTCGGGATACTAACCATTCTGAAGAAATTGCACAATGTTCGAATACCAGCAGGGTTTGTCACTGATGGTGAGAACTTGGGCAATGCTGCGTGAATGGTAGGGAACCTTCACCGAAACTAAGATTAGAGGGCAGATGGGTTGGCGCTGAGGACCTTCCCACATCAAACCCAGTGTAGCTAACGAATCAACCATCTAATTTTTGTCTCGGGGGACATGCTGATATAGGCACGTTGCAAATTTAGTTAATAAATCCAAAATGACATTGACATAAGGATAGAGAGATTCTTCTTTAATTTCCCAATCGGCCATGACTTGACGGATGACCAAGGCCGAATCACCAATCACAGAGACGTGCTTTGCCCCTACATGCAACAGGGCTTTAAAGCTAAATAGACAAGCTTCATATTCGGCCCCATTATCAGTAGTAGGAAACTCCAAGCGCTTAGATAAATGGATAACTTTATTATTGGGTGTGAATAAGATGACTCTAAGGCCCGCTCTAAAACTATTCACGGCACCATCGAAATACATAGTCCAAATAGGCTTGGCTACATCAATCATAGCTAATTGCTCATCGGGAAAGTCCACGTGCTCGATATAATTAGAGTCGAGAGCTTGGTTTGCCAAAAATTCTGCAATCGCTCTACCTTTGATAACTTTCGTCGTAACATACTTAATATCGAATTCAGAAAGCAACAGTACCATCTTGATAACTTGTTGGATAAGTTTAGTTATTGACAAAGATATTTCATTGGGTCAACCTTAGCAACGGAGTGAACCTTGTACGACTGGAAGTAGTGGTGTAACTTCTTAGTTAACCAAACCATGGTAACACACTTCTTTTCGATAATCGAGTGATAGGTTTCATAATCCAACAACTTCTTACTTAAGTAGTACACTGCATGCTCCTTCTTACTGTCATCTTCTTAAACCAACATTGCCCCTATGGCAGAGTTATTAATTGCTAAGTACAAGATCAACGGCTTGCCTGGGGTGGGTGAATGAAGGACAGGTGGGTGAAGAAGGTAGGCCTTGTTTTTGTCGAAAGCGATATGACATTGTTCATCCCACATAATCGGCTGATGCTTCCTTAATAGCTTAAATATTGGCTCACAAATGGTGGTGAGGCAAGAAATGAACCTACTAACATATTGGATGGAACCAAGGAAAGACCAGACTTCTTTTTCTATCTTCAAAGCGGGCATATCCTTGATCGCTTTAATATTATCCAGATCCATTTCAATCCCCCTTTGATTGACCACATGGCCTAAAAGCTTTCCTGATGTAACCCCGAATATACACTTCTTCGGATTAAGGCATAAGTTGTACTTTTCAATGCGAGTCATAAACTTATCCAAAACCGTGTGGTGCTCTTCTTTGGTAGTAGACTTAACCGACATGTCATCCACATAAACCTCTACTTCCTTGTGGATCATATCATGCAAGAGAGTGGTGTCAAAGTGCTGATAGGTTTCTTAGGCGTTCTTCAGACCTTACGATATAACCCGATAGTAGAATACTGCCCATTCTATGATGAAAGCTGTCTTAACCTTATCGATTATGTCCAACAAAATTTGATTATACCCTGAGAACTCGTCCACGAACGAATACATTATGGCCCTGGCGGCACTGTCGATTAGCATATTAATGCGAGGCAGAGGAAAGTCATCCTTTGGCGAACCTTTTTCAGATCTCGGTAATCTACACAAACCCTTACCCTTCCATCCTTCTTTAAAACCGAGATAATGTTGGAAAACCAGGTCAGATATTCAACGACTTTGACATGCTTAGCCTCAATCAAGTTAACAACCTCGCCCTAGCCCTATCAGCCCACTTCGGTCTCATTCTTCGGAATTTCTGCTTGACAAGATGGAATCTAGGATTGGTTGAAATGCGATGCTTGGGGATATGGTGATCGGCACTAGGTATGTCCATATGCGACCAAGCAAAAGCGTTAACATGATCTTTTAGCACTTTAATTATCTCACTTTTTATCTCAGGGGTTAAGTCATTAGAAAGGGTTACCATTTTAGGATTATCATCTGTACTCAAGTTTATTTCAGCTAAAGACACGTCATGAATACTGAACATATTATGCTTATGATTAAATGAATGCATGGGCCCATCGGATGAAACATCAAACAAATAAGCAAAATCAAAATCTTTTATTGAATTAAAGGCCTTATAGGCTAGATTGTTCTTATAAAAAAGACTAGAAATATTAAAAGTTACATCATTATAGATAGAGTCATTCTCCACAGGTGGAGGGTCTTGAGCAGCGGCATCAGAGAGTTGATACCCTCGATAGATTCTATAACCAGGTCATCCAGATCGTGATCTAGAGCTTTCACTTGATTGACGGACAATATACCTTCTTCAGTAGCAAGGGATCAGGCGTGCTTCTTTCGCGGCTTTGCCAGAGGATTAGCTTCATCATTCTTCTTCTACTTCTTCTTAAGCAGAACAGATATGGCCTTAGACATAGCAGCCATTGCATCTTTAATTTCTAGGTCCACAGGCTTCTCTTCATCTAAATCAGAAAATAGCTTCTCCTTGTCTTTCTCATCGGATGCAACATCAGATATCGGCTCAATCAGGCTCTCCCACTTCTTAGTAAAGCAATTCTTCTTAAAGTCATACAGATTCATGAAGATCTCAAAACCCGGCCAAACTTGACCGTCATGCTCAACAGGCTCGGATTCTCCTTTTCAGACACTCTTCCCTTGAACTCATAAGTAGTCACCATGTTGTAGTAGAATGGATGAACATGCCTATAAATCTTCTTTGGAGTATACCCAAAACCAGCTTGCTTGGGGTGCTTCTTGATTGGGACATGATCGATAATTCTCCTAAAGCGCTTGCCTAAATAGTGACCTGGCTCATAGCCATGCTTCTTCATCAACTTCCTTGTAGCACTTATAGCAAGGGGCCTTAGGTTTCTCATTACTGATAACAGCTATGCGAAATCCGGATTCCTCCTCAGCTTTTATAATGGCCATGACCGAGGCATGATTAGCTTCAATATCCTTAATCTTTCCATCTTTCACCACGGCTTTGATCTTTTGATGGAGTGTCGATGAGACCACTCCCACAGAATGAAGCTAGGGTTGACCTATGAGCAAGGAATAGGTGACAGGAATATCAATGATGGTAAACTAAACCTTACCAGAAACTTCCCCTATAGTCACTTTGGCTTCGAAAACCCCAGTCACATCCCTCTTTAAATCATCATAGGCTCGGATGATAGTGTTGGATTTCTCAAGCATTTCCCCGGATAAACCTAAATGAGGAAGGACTTTCAGAGGACAGAGATTCAAGGAGGAACCATCATCAACCATAATGCACGGGATAATTCTTTTGAGTACCTAGGCATAGATGAATAAGACTCGGTTATGAGAGCACCCCTCAAGTGGAAGGTCTTGATTAGAGAACAATATCTGATCATCCCCTCTTAGGAGCGGTATTCCTTTCCCTATCATGTTGCACATCTTAACAATAGAAGTAGTAGGCTTCGCTTCGAGCTCCAGAAGCCTCTTAATCAGAGCCCGACGGTAATCATCAAAACCAAGAACTACTTGCCAAATGCTAAAACAGGCTTGAGTCATCTTTAACTAAGTAATCTAGAGGTCAATATTAGGACTTGCTTCATCCTAAGGAGATGGTGAAATTATTGCTTCATCCTAAGGAGATGGTGAAATTAGCTTAGATACATTCTTAATGGGGTTTGGGATTGGATCATTCTCAATGTGGAGACGATTGTCCTTAGGTTGGTACACTCGACCACTGTAGGTGATATATAGAATCCTATCAATTGATACGCTCTTTGTGGCTGGGGTTTCAATTTGATACAGTGGTTCCTCATATACTAATGACGAATCCTAAAGCTCATACTCATCTACATTAAAATCCTGAATCTCTTCGTCAGAATACTCTCCTTTCAGAATATAACCATTAACATTGAACAACGCCGATTTGACCATTTCCACATCTTCGATTTTGGTCTCCTCTTCTTGCCCCATTTCTTCAATTTCCATTGAGCTTACCACAGGATTGGACTATGAGATCATATCAAATACAAAGCTCGAAGGGAGACCAGAGCCGATAACCATTACGAATTCCTCGGATATCATTTCCAGAACATACTCTTCCTTAATGCTAGAACTGATCGTAGAGACCTTGCCCCTAAAATTAGGCAAAGGGTTTTCCATAGTGCTCGGCTTCTTGGCTAGCTCAACCATATTTCCCTTTTTGACCATACAAGCGATAGTGGAAGCGAGAGCCTTACATTGATCAGTTTGATGCCCATTTTGCACATGGAACTTGTAAAAATTCCCCTTTTCATCTCGAGGAGCCTGGACATCATGTAGAGGCTTCAACTAACCCGCTTCATGCATCTTAGCAAAAATGACCCCGAGAGGTAACTTCCACGGGGACACAAATGGCTGTTGAGAAGGGGGAGAGACTTAAACTGCTGATACTTCTTCTTGAGCCACGGTTTGCATCATAGTGCCATTTCACTTGATTCATTCTTTTTAAACCACGATCGATTCCCACTTAACTTGTTATCCAGGTCTTTCTCCTCCTGATGTTCGATTTTTTTAGCTTTTTAAAAAACTTTCTAATAGGACTCAAAAGAGTCGGTCTCCATTTCTTTTTAGAGCATCGGGAGAGCCCCGTCAGGCAACTTTGGGATAGTTTCTTTCAAGCTGAGCTTTTGCTTTAAGAACCTGAGTGGCCATCCATCTATTGAAATATACTTAAAGGATTCACCTTGCTTTTGCTTGACTGCCTCAAGATACTGAATGGTGGTCTCCATTGTGGAATTAAATCCATAGTGGGCAATCAAAGCTTCAGATAGGAGTTTCCAATCCAGGATTGTAGACTCCAGGAGAGTATTGTACCACTCGAGAGCAGGGTTTGAAAGGGTACACTAGAATAACTTAGCCAACACTTTATCCCCAATCTTTTGGACATGCATGATCCGCTCATACATCACTATATAGGACTTGGGAGGTCCCTCACCTGAATAAGCTTCCATACGGGGCATTGAAAAATTCTTGGGAACCCAATCATCATCTCTCAATTCTTCCTTATCGTTGCCCCTATTCAAAAATTGCCTGAAGAAAGCCGCCATTTTGGGTGTCACACCCTGAGGCTGCATGACCTAGTCATGGAGCATGAAAGATGATCCAAACTAAAATGGTGGAGGAGTTGGGGTTTCGATCTCGGAGAGAGCAAAAGGATTCCAGGAGTAAGTAGTTTTGTGCGGGGTAACTATAAAATTAGGGGGAGATAGGGTAAACGACATTGGCAGTGTCGAGGAGATGACAAAACCACTTGATGGAATAGCCATTTGTGGGTTAAAACCTCCTAAGAAAGCCGGGAATATAGGAACTTGGCTAATAGGCCTTAAAGGTACAGGGGGAGGAAAACCAAAGGTTGGTGGAGCAAATGACAAGGGTGCCTGAGAGGAACTCTAACCAAACTAAAATTGGCTGAGCTAGATAGGATGAACAGGGGGAGTGGTGGTACCGAAAACTGATTTTGAACCGACAGAGACTGACAAGCCATATTCTGAATGATCTCTCCCTGAGCTTGAATTATAGGCCCCGCTGACCTCCGAGACTTTCTTTCCTTTCTAAGAGCCGATCTGACTTACTCTTGAATAGTGGCATGAAACATATTTGATTATACAAATATAGCTATAGCACTAGCTAATTTAGAACCCAACTGAGATTGCCCTTGACCTTGACTCTGATGAGGGGGAAAGGGAGAAGGGGAAGGAGTGCTCTCATGAGGTGCATCATTAAAATGCAGATCAAACATGGTTGAAAGAGTAGATTCTGATACTAAACTTACTGGCCGACGGATTAGACTACGATCTAGATACAACCAGAGAGGACTGCAACGACGGGGATGTCTCGACCTAGCTAGAGAAACCGGAAGGTGATCAGCCCGAATCAAACCATGAATAAGATGGATGATTATATAAATATTCGAGTGATGAATGCCAAATATACGGGGGTGGTTTAGACAGGTAGAGAGGAGAAGAGCTATGATGTGAAGCTTAACCCCAAAATATGTGAGACGTGTGAATTCATTGCTATGCCTAGTGAACTAGGTATGGGTTATCGGGACTAAAAAAATCTCAGACATTTTGTTAAATTCCCCATCAAGAGAGGGGAGATTAGAGGTAAGCGAAAACTGAAAATAAAGGTCGGCCATAGGTGGCCTATACATGAGTTTTGCATGAATGAGCACAACACAAGTAGCACACAAAAGCAAATAAACCTCTTCCAACCTTATGACTCCCACGCAATGCCAATTTGTAGTCTGGGGTTAACTCTAGCGCCAGGAAACGGCAAGAGAGTATGCGACCTAAATCTAGATTATTCCGGTGAGCCTAAAGGGAATTTGCTATAGCTAGTTTTATCACGGTTCATAGTCTCAAACTGCTGGTGTCCTAGAATGACACTGTAGAAAGGTCTCATTTACCTTGATTTTATGTAACTCAACCACTCCTCAAATGAGTGCGACCGCGAGAATTACACGTTGGATGAAATGAGTGTTCCACCCTCAAATATCCCCAATTCCTGGCGGGCATGAGGTATAAAAGTGAGCTTCAGGGGGGTGAAAATAATGGCACCTTAAAACTTAGGATCTAACTAAACGGTGGATTTAGAAGGCATAAGAAATAAAGCGTTGATTTAGAAATGATTTAGGCACATCATCAAAATCCTTTAACCAAAGTTTGAAAATGATGGCGATTTTCCAAATTTTGAGTTAAAAGTATGTCCCCAGCAGAGTCGCTACTATAAGCTAGCGACCTTTTTCCCGCCCATGAGGTTCGCGTGAGATGCATTTGGCAGGGGGCAGGAAAAACAATGAGCACTGTGAAGCGTGCTAAGGGGAAATCCTCATTTTAGCGTGATGAAAGCGGATAATAAAAGCGATGTTGAAGTTGAAATTTAGTCCAATTTAAGTGTTAAGGGATACGAGACTCAAAGTCCTATATTTTAAGATAGAGTTGCCACCCGGTTAAGCTCCACCGGGAATTTGGGTACAATATTCCCACCGGGTGGTTGGACCGTACCTTAATATAGAGATTCTAAGTCCGGATGATATTGCTTACTTTTTAATTTTTAAATCAAGCCATCTATTTTAACAATTGCGACTTCGGTTCTTATACGATTTAAATCCGATTATAGTTTGGAGTTTTCGATTTATATGCCATGTACCACATGAAAAGCGGTAAACAAAGCAAATAAAATAATTATTATAAGGCTTTACAAATACCTATACATTTTTCTAATACGAGAAAATAAATAAAGCGATAAACGGGCAAAACCGGGTTCTAATCAAGCTTATCGACTCGAGCCTGGCTCTAAACGGTGCAAAAGGTATATGCAAATAATAATAGACAAAGCATAAATAAATAAATGGCAGAAAATGAACATATAATGCGGAGAAAACATATTTTTTGGATTTTTCGGGATCAAAACACAATTTTCGGGCATTTAAATAAGCATCTAAAAAATGTAAATATTAATTAAATAAACTAAACAACCTAAAAAATGTGAAGAAAATTCCAGAAAATATTTTGGGATTTTTAATTGTTGGAAAAGGATTTATTACGTGAAAAATCCATTTTAAGCCATTAAATAGACATTTAACTAATTTAATAATTAATAAAATAGTTTCAGCATATGAAAAATTAATTTAATTTATTTCAGAATATTTCTGACTTTTGGAGATTTTTTCGGGTGAAAATCGGGGCTGAAAATGCATTAAAATGACAAAACAGAGCCAAAAACACAAAATAAAACAAACAGGGACCATCTGGACATTTTTTTACCAAAAGGCCGACTCAGTGAGGTGGTAGGCTGACTCAATGACATGGTAGCCTGACTCAGCGAGGTGGCCTAGATGACAGTCAGTCGGCCTTCGCCTCACTGAAGTGGTCAGTTGGAAAAAGTGTCCAAACAAGCCAAAATCGACATTTTTGTGCTTGAAAACCAAGATTACTGACACTTCAAGTCATTTCCCACATTATTACAATAGATTCGGACTTAAAATGTTAAAAATAACTTTGGTTTTTTAGTTTGGGGGAAAAGAACCCAGAAAATTCGGTGAAACAACGATTGGTCACTTGAACGACACGTAGGCCGACTGAGCGAAGTGGTAGGCCAACTCGCTGAGTCGGCCAGCCACGTCGCTCAGGCGGCCTGACGTTTGCCAGAACAGTCAGCTGGAGCTTCGCCGAAAAATAAAAAAAAAGACAAAAATAAGGGCTAAATGCCCGGAAAACCAACCAAAACATAGCAAAATATAATAAATAGCTAAATGAAGTAGATTGGAATGCAGAAAGTTACCTGAAGGCAGTGAATCCACCCTTGAGGCTCGAACGTGATGTTTAGCAAGCATTGTGACGGATTTGTGACGAAACCCGATGAATCAGTGACCAATTTAGCAAGGGATTTAGTGATTTATAAGGAAAAAGTCCCTAAATCCTATTTAAATGAATTTTACCTTAGATTTCTAATTGATTTTAGCTTTTTAAACTAAATAATGAAGCCTAATAAAGCTTAGGAAATTAAAATAATTGGATTTCCACCACTTTATGAGACTTGTTCCTCCTACATATGCTTAACCTCTCAAATCAGAATTTCTTTTTTTAAAATCAGCCAAAAAAAGTCCACTAAATCTGGATCTCTAGGGGTTTTTATAGAGCCTCTCAAGTGTAAAATCCCAAAATTAATCCTCCAAATGTTAATGTTTGACAAAAAAAATCGCAAAATCCGACTTAGTGGCCAAGAAAACCCAAGAAAATGCATGAACATGGGCTCCCCGTGCCAAGGCCGCGTCGCTGACGCGGCAGGGCCCAGGCCGTATGATGTGATGCAGCCCAATCTAGGCCGCATCACATGATGTGGCCCAGGTGCGGACTCCCAAGCTTGGGAGACCGCGCTAGGCCATGTGGCTAATGCGGCCCATACGTGAACCACACTGCCTTGCCGTCCGGCGATGGCCGGCCGCCATCGCCGGAGCGAGGGGCCCCGACGGGGAAAAATAAGGAGAAAAGGTGCCTGAGAAGGGCCGGACCTCGAACGCTTATAACTCTCACTATGGATATTCGGTTAAGGCGATTCTTGACATTCTGGAAAGCTTGGAGAGTCAAAAATCCAGCGATATAAATGAGACTCGCTGAAAATGTTTGGATTTTATAGAAAATCATGAAAAAAATTACTGTACGCGAGGAAGGGAAACGGTTAATCTAAACGCGAGTTAATTATTTTTAATCGGGGTCAAAGGCACAAATATGTCAACAAAGAACTTGCCAAACGCCATTCAATTCTAAAAGAATGGAACAACTAGACCATAAAAGGTTACAGTAAAAAGTCATCATCATTCCGAGGGTCACCGAAAAGCCTGTGTTCACATTGATATCCTTGGGGATATATGGTGCCGACAAGGCTTATATGGGTTAGGTTCAGACCCGAGACAAGAAATGAAAGCAAAAAATTTAATAGAAGTAACAAGTAATAATAATAATAATGAAATAACTGAGATGTGAGTCTCTTTGAAACTCAGGAGCTTTACCTTTGCAGTGTGAATCCACTTTGAGGGGATCCCTTTCCTGTTGAGAGAGCCCGGCCAATGTAGATGGAATAGGGCTATTTAGGTGGGTATTTGTATGGATAGAACCTCCCCTAAATCCTAGTGAATGAAGTTAAGAATGAATAAAATGTGGACAAAACCTCAAAGGATGAGATTTCTCCTAATTTTGTACCTCCTATACCTCTACTATAACTTTTCTATTGCTATAAAAACTGCCAGAATTTTAGTATAATTGTATGAAATGTGTGTTGAAAATGTGAAGAGAAGGGCGCTATTCATAGGGCAAAGGAGTTCTGAACGAAATAAATCGCGTTCATGACCTACCTTTTCCTAAAATAGGAAAGGATTCCCTTCCAAAAGAGCCTGTTTAGGTAATAAGAGTATCTGTATGGGTACTAGAGGACCTGTACGGTTCCCCCCAAGCGTATAGAAGGGATGACTAGTACGGGTCTGCTAGTGGATTTGTACCACCAAGCAACACTCATAAGGGTCCCTAAGGGCAGACTAGGTCTCCTAACTTTGGCCAAACTCAACTCTGCAGTAGTAGGAACACCTCTGATGGACAACACCTGAAAGACATTGTATCATATAGCTCTCATTATTATTATATGAGATGGATCATTAAAATTAGTGCTCACATACTACCCGGCGTGGGATCACTACAGATACAGATCTGTATGACCTCACGATGTGAGCGAGGGTTAAGAAATTATACATGAGGTGATGGCATGGGCGAGTTCCTTTCTTGAGGTGAACTACTTTCCTGAGGGTCCATTTCCTGAGGTAGACTACTTTCTTTTGCGGATGTGTATCCCTTTCTTGAGGTGGATGACTTTCCTTTGCTGATGTGTATCCCTTTCCTGAGGCCGATGACTTTCCTTTACTGATGCGTATCCCTAATGACTCTGCTTGGAGAAGGTGCGTATCCCTTTCTTAAGGCGAATTGACTTTCCTGACTAGTGATGGTGTATCCCTTTCTTAAGGTGAATGACTTCTCCTCGTATCCCTTTCCTAAGGCGGATCGACTTTCCTGATTGATGATTGTGTATCCCTTTCTTAAGGCGGATGACTTCTCCTCATATCCCTTTCCTAAGGCGGATCGACTTTCCTAACTAATGATTTTTCTGGGGAAGATATGTGTACCCTTTTCTTAAGGTCGATGACTCTCCTGGCTGATGGTGTATCCCATTCCTAAGGCGGGTGACTCTCCTGCTGAGGATTTTGAATAACTGGAAAAGAGACAACAATCAAACACCGAGTTAGTCATTATCTAAGCAGACACCTTTTTATTCTTAATTGACTTTTGTAAGAAAAAAATATTTTTGCCCCTTAAATTAAGAATAAATAAGTGTGGATTTGATAAACTGAAAATTCTGTGTGGGAAATGTCGGGTTTGGCCCGATCAAAGCTATGCTTATTTTGCCATCGGAGGAATGCTCCTAGGGTGAGTGCCCCCAGGGTCTACCAAATCTGCTACTAGGAAGTGGGGGGATGCCCCTAAGACTTGATGATTCCACTATTGGGAGGTGGAGGGATGCCCCTAGATCTGATTCTGCTACTAGGTAGTGGCAGGATGCCCCTAAGATTTGATGATTCCGCTGTTGGGAGGTGGGGGGATGCCCCTGGATCTGATTTCGCTATTGGGAAGTGGGGAGGATGCCCTTAGATTGGTGGAGGGATACCCTTGAGACCTGATTCCGCTACTGGGAGGTGGGGGGATGCCCCTGGATCTGATTCTGCTACTAGGAGGTAGGGGGATGCCCCTCAGACCTGATACTTTTGCTTGGAAATGGCCCTAGGGTAGGGTGCCCCTAGGGTTCTTGATGATGGGGATATGCCCCTTGGTTGATTCCACTACTGGGGAGTGAAGTAATATCCTTTGGTAAAACCTCTTCTACTGGGGAAGAATTTCCCGATAAGACTTATAGGCTGGGGAAGAATTCCTGTGCTGGCATGGACCTGTATACGAAAATTATCCTTGTTAGTGATCAATTCAAAAATGGCTTACCTTGATTCTTAATTGAATTTTGTGAAGAAAAAATATTTTTACCCCTCCAATCAAGGATTAGGGACCTGTCCCAAACATAATGGAAATATAAGGTTGAGAGGGAGTGGGGTTGGTCCCGAACTTGAACTGGATGAATTCCTAATGCTTGTTGAAACACTGATGAAAAAATCTACCCCTAGATGGTGAGAGAGGGCCCGTACGGGTGGGCCGAACCTGTACGGGTAGGGTTCTCAAAAAAAGGGACCTGTACGGGTGGGGTGGGACCCGTACGGGTCCTCGATGGGGGTTTCAAAAGGCAGATTAGCCCCTTCACATCCCCCTCACACCAAAACTTCATATTTTGCATTTTTCGGCGATTTTTCTCCTAAAATCAAGCAAACATGCATAAAAAGATCCTAAAGACCGGCCGTTTCTTCCTTAGATTAGGGGGTTTGCCCTCGATGGATGATTCGGGGGTTCAACAATGCCTAGTGTCCATTGGGTATGCATTTTATGGGGGAGACTCATTTTTGGGGCTTACTCCTGCCTCTGAAGTGCCACTGATCCCTTTTCCTGAGACTCACACCTCAAAATTCTAGGAAATTTCATTCAATTCTCCATTTTCCAATTTTGAACTTTTGGCGATTCCTTGGATTTTGGCTTGATTTAGGGTGTTTTAGACCTTGGAATAGAGCCTGATGCATGTAAATTTAGCCTAGGATGGTTTTAGGATAGTTTTGAATCAACTTTTGTTATGATTGTGCGATTTTGAATTTTTTGAGGAGTTTGCCGTTATAGAGACTATTTGCAGGGGACTCGTACGGGGTGAGGGGGGACCCGTATGGGTCCTATTTTTGATACGGGGGACCCGTATGGGTCCTATTTTTGATACAGGTTCCACTCAAGGACCCATAGGGTAGGTCCTACCCGTATAGGTCCTCTCCTCAGGGATAAAATATTGTTTTTTTGTAACCTTTTTCTGATTTCTAACTTATCTGTTGTATTTTAACCCTATTAATATATAATTCTGTCTTTGCAGTTCTAATATAAGACTGTGGGGACTTTGTGCTTCTGTAGGAAATGGTACGAGAAAATTCGTGCTGCGAGAGACATGGAGCTGCTTACCTGCATAGAATCCTTTGGGTTTAACGACATCATCTAGGCCATCCCTTAGGCCCCTAAGACACTGGCCCTAGGTGCTGTTTCAGCTCTAACAGAGAGGTGGTCGAAGATGACTCATACTTTCCATTTTCCTATTAGGGAGGTCACTATCACTCCCTCGAACATATGCTCCATAACTAGCCTAGAGTGGAGCGGGGATGTGGTCCACTTTGACATTTATGCCGACTAGTGGCATTCTTGGCCTGAGGTGAACGTGTACATTTTTAGATTACTTGGGCTTCGTCTAGGCGGGATGAACAAGCTCAATTACGGGGACCTGTACGCTTACTAGATCGGGTAGCCACGACCTATTGTAGCATACAGGAGGGGCCAGTATGTTTGATCCTTCCTATTGACAATCCTTACCACCGTCTTCTTTCCTGTCTATTCGAGCAATCTCAACTATGGTTTGCTCTCTACTGTGGAGGATCTTACGGCTGTGCCTCATAAGAATTGGTGCCGGGCTATTCTGGCACAATTATACTATGGATTGGACATATGGGTCTAGGGTGAGCAGTCTGAGCTCAAGATCTGCCATCTGATACTACTGGTAAGTCCCTAACTGATCTCTTGTGCTTTAAACCTTTCTCTAAACTGTGTTGCAACTAATCCTTACTTTGTCTTGCAGATTTGGGCTTTCGAGCACCGGTTGATCCCTAGGCTGGGATTGCCCATGCAGCCTGAGATGTCGCATATCATATCTAGGTGGATGGGGCTTTGGCAGAATCAACCCTTAACTAAGGCGCAATACCGAGAGTTCTTATGCCAGCTGCGCTCAGATCGGGTAAGCTTCTTCCCTATTGAACCTGCATTTTACATTTCGACAAACAATTATTACAACCTATATTTACTAGGTTGTGACACTCACAGTGCATTCATTCTATGCAGGTTATCCGAGACCTGAGAGATTAGCCACCTACGGAGCCATTGAGCGGATGCGGGCCGATGTGGACGCCCGTCCCTTTGTCTTAGAGTCACCGCTTTCCTACTAGTTGTATTTTGGTGAGCGAGTTCGAGGGTGGAGGACTAGTGCTATGGTGGAGAGACTGATCCCTCCCGTGGGCATCTTCTAGCCTCATCTCATATGGGGACCAATCATGGTCTATACTTACTGGGTGAGGGGGCTCGTGTGCTGTCTGTTGAGGGCTCTTATGCTGAGTTTATTGATTCCTCACTCCTACCACCCTTTAATAGGATCCATCATGAGGACGAGCCCCTGGAGTTTCACTAGAGCGATAGTGATGATGATGATGAGTATAAGGGCGGACAGGGGGGTGAACCTGGGGTCCATCTATAGTTTAGAGCACCAGGGGCTCGGCTAGGTCTGCTACCCCTTCTTCTCAGGTATGCCTCTCACTTGGCCTTCCTGAATACTTGGTTACTTTTTGAAATTGATTATGAATTTGAGTCTGATTCTTTATTGCTTACAGCCCCCCATTTCTACATGAAAGAGGTCTGCCGCTACTGCTGCTACTACTACCGCCCTTGAACTACTAGCAAAGTGGTCTTGAGTCTCTGGATCTATGAGGGAGGGCGTCCTCCGGGCTGAGTTGGACACTTTTTTCTGACTTCTCGACCATTCGGGGAATTGAGCTATCAAGAAGCTCAAAGAGTCGGTCCAGCCCATTAGTTTCACTCCTTCTAGATCCACCCATGTAAGGAATCCTGTACCTTAGACTTTGTCCAGTACTGCCTAAGATGTCTTATTCTAATATGACTCTTTCTTTTCAGGTGACCATTTCTGAGGCCGAGAGGATAGCTCGGGGTTATATTTCAGTGCGGGATCTGCTGTTGGGTCAAGATGCTTTAGCCTCGGTAAGTTTCTTTTACCTGCAAAATTTTAACAAACTATGCATGTATGCCATGACATTTATATATATACTGATCTTATGATTTCCATTGCAGACTTTGTTAGCTATAGAGTGGGGCAGGTCCGCCTCGGATTTGGATGCTTCGGAGGAGAGAGCCCTTTTTTTAAAGGAGCAACTACGGGCAGCCACTGCCGAGGCTGATTAGGCTAGGGCCTAGACTGCTCGAGCAAGGGCAAAGATTGAGATATTGGGGGGTTAGCTAGCGAGGATGAATGAGGATAGGCAGACGCTAGTCCCCTCTGATGATGAGTTCGAGGATGATTTTTCCTCATATCTAGTGACTCAGAGAGGCATGGATCAGCATGTTGAGGGGAGTGATGTTGCCAGGGCTGCTGTAGGGACCTCAGAGACTAGGGTCCTCGCCCAGTTGGCTACTGCACTTAGTGATGCTAAGGACCTTATGACCATAGACATGGATGATCTGCTGGTGGATACTCAGGATAGGACTCAAGAGGATCATCAGGGACAGGATCCCCCGAAAGCTTTGGTTATGATTACTTTCTGGACCGTTTGATACTTTTGGGCCCTGTGTGGCCTATTTTGATTGTCAACTTTCGAATTGGTACTTATGATATTTCTTTTATCCATGTGGATTTTACTTGAATTGAGACTGTTGAATATTGTTGCTTTGAGAACCTGCATTTTATTTAGTGATCTTATAGTGAGGGGATTGGGTGACATTCTAACTTTTGCATAAGCCACTTGACGTGAGGGGACATATCGAACATTTTATTTTTCCTTTCTTTTTGTCCTAATTTTTGCCTGAGCTATCTTTGAAGGCTTAGCCCAACGGACCTTTGCATAGACCGCCCTCTCAGGTTTTCAACCTAGCAAGGTTTTGCCTTAATTTTTGCATAGACCACCTTTTCAAGTTTTCATTCTCGCAGGCTGTCTTAATTTTTACCTAAACTGTCCTTGATGGCTTAACCTAGCAGACTTTTATTTTTGCCTTAACTTTTACTTGGACTGCCCTTTCGGGTTTTCAATCTAGTAGGCTTTTCTAAATATTGCAAATGTGTGATAAAGATGAATACAATGATGCATAATACGTAGAGAAAAATTTATGTTCACATACCAGCAATTATTTCACCTAAAGACATGCATGCATTCATAAGACCAAGATTCTTAGCAAAATCATAACATGTTCATTGATGAAATTAATTTGAGTACATAGGCAATGGTAACAATTTCCAATGGTTAACCCCTACTGCCTATTGGTCTTTTACAAATTTTCCAGAAAGCAATTGACATTTTTCTCTCAGCCCTCTAACTTTTGCCTAAGCCGCCCTTTTTGGATTTTTAGCTTAGCGGGCTTTATTTTGAGTTCCCTAACTTTTTCCCGATCGGTTTGTGGAATACCAATCAGTGGGTTGCACCCTAATTTTTTCTCGAGCAGCAGAGGATCACTCGCCGGGTGTTTTATTCTTTATTTCTTCAATTCTTTGCTTCGCTTTTTTATGATTTAATTCTTTTGACCTAGACATAATAACGCTTGAGCCTATCTTGGTTCACTGGATTCACAGACTCATTTCCATCCATGTCCATAAGCTTGATTCCTCCTTTACGAAGGACTTTCTTCATGATGAATGGTCCTTCCTAATTAGGCCTGAAATTGCCCCTAGCGTAGGTGTTGACTTGGCGTAGTTGCTTGAGAACCAGATCACATGCTTTGAGAAGTTATTTTGGGTATCTGATTCTGTTGTTATAAGCGTGTGCCATGCACTGTTGGTACATATAGAGATGGTTAAGTGCCACTCATAGAGATCTTACTTCTATTTCAACTGGTAATACAGCTTCCATCCAATATATCAAGGAGAAAGGTGTTTGGTTGGTGGGAGTTCTTATACTAGTTCTATACCCTTAAACTGCAAATGGAAGCTTATCAGCCCAATCTTTGCAAGTGCCTACCGTTTTTGACAAAATCTTATTGATTAACTTATGATCAGCTTCCCTTTAGAGCTTCTAACGGATTTGGGCCTTTTGTACCCCAATATGTACTTTTTATGCTATTGGTGTTTTTATGGGTCTTCTTGGTCTTCTTGCGTGCTTTTGTATTCTTTTCCCCTCTTATAGTAGGAAGGACCTGGGCTAATTGTTATCATAATTGCTAAGCACTTTTATTATCTCTCTTTTGATGATAGGTTTTAACCATTGGATGTTTATACCATTGCATTATACTGAAAGTAAACTTCATTAATGAGTATGATGATATTTCTAAGAATGTTGATGTTATGAGCGCATGGTGTACTTGGAATGAAATACTCGAGTGAAATGTGAATGAAAGGTACATCAATTTATTCATGACATGTTAAAAATAAAGATGCTAATGCTTACCATTTATTCATGATATGCCTTATAAGTGGCATTGTTTGCATAAAAAATGTTTGCAACATTAAAAATTACATCATTTGAATCATCCTCCACAGGCGGAGGGTCTTGTTAATTGACAGCTGAACTGGTAGCCCTGGTGTGCAAGTTTGCTTGTGTTTATTCGGCCACTGCTTTTGCTAAGTTCTTAACGACCTTGCTGATGGGATTTCCCTTCTCATTTCTTTTCCAATTCTTCTTCATAAGTACTGCCAGTGCTCTGGTGATGGACTCAACTACCTCATTCATTTCATCTTCTTCAGAATTCCCACATACATACACAGAAACTGAGGTTTCAATTAGGCAACCTTTCTTGAAATCACATACATCATTGAAGATCTCAAAACCAGGGATTTTTCTGGTCACATACTTTAATAGGTTCTTCTTTGCTCGTGAATTTCCCTTGCTTCAATTTAGCCCCTATCGTAAGGCAGGATTGAGGCTTGGATTTTTTAGCACCTAGGTGATTCCCTAAACCAAGTCTGAATGGCCATGGAAGAGGCGAGAGGGGCTTCAGCATTCCCTACAGGTTCTTTCCGAGCTCTTTACCCTTTACATAACCCTGCTTCATTATTATTTTCTCGATTTTAAGAGATATGTACCCCTTAACCAAAAATTTCATGCCTTGGTGAGCTACAACCACCCTAGATTCTTTTTCCTAGGCTTCCATAGCTGCTAAGACAGAAGGTTTATCTACATTAATAGTTACCAGCTTGCCATTGTAGATGAGCTTAACTTTCTGATGAATGGTGGAAGGGACAGCTCCCAATGCATGGAGCTAAGGTCAACCTAATAGTAATGAGTAGGTGATGGGGATATCGAGAACATCGAACAAAACCTTAGACTTCACACCCCCAACTATAACTTTAGCTTCAAAGACCCCAATGACAATTCTCTTTGTATCATCATATGCCCTTATGATAGTATTAGATTTTTCCAATGTGGACTTGTCTAGCCCTAAATGAGGAAGGATCTTGGCTGGATAGAGGTTAAGGATGGAACCGTCATCCACTATAATACAAGGAATAGAACTAGCAAAGATTTGTACCCTAATGAAGAGTGCCTTGTTATGCTTGTTCCCTTCTACTGGGAGGTCTGATGGATAGAACTTGATGGGTTCAATCTGATCAGGAGGAGATACCTTGATAATTGAGAATACCTCAGCCAGAGTAGTAGACGGCGTAGCTTCCATACTCAATAACTTTTCTATCAGACCCTTGCAATGATCCTCAGAGTCAATGAGAAGCTGCCAGATGTTGTACTTAGCAAGGGTAACTTGCAATTCCTGGATGAAAGGGGTATTTTAAACCTTTCTTCTCATTACCGACCAAAGTTTGGGTTTCAACTGCAGGTGTGAAGATCGAAGCCTGATCGATACTTGGAATCACATGGATATCTACATCTTTGCCCCTTCTTCTTCTTGGGAGAGGATCAGGAGGAATTCTTCCACTTCAAGTGACATGCAACACTTTATCTTTCATATAACTTCTCCCTTTGGAAGTTTCCACCAATAAGGCTGATCCTTCAAGCTCATCATTCTCCAATATATAAGTATCGATATCAATTGGTACAGGTTGCACCAACATAGCCTCCTCCTCATGTACTCCTTCTAACTCAAATGCATCGATGTCAATGGGGATTGGTTCATCAGGCAAGGCCACTACTGAGTGAACTATAGGATTAGCTTATGAGATCATATTAAAGACATGATAGGAGGGTAAGCCTGATTCGATAGCTGCAACTTATTTCTCAAAATTTGGCAGAGGATTATTCATGGTACTAGGTTTAAGCTCAGGTTCCTGAATATTCTTATCCCTAATCAAACCATGAATAGCCTCAAGCAGATCCCTACAAGCACCATTGCGATGCCCCTTACTAATGTGATAAGCACAAAACTGATCTCTATCTTCAGGTTTGAGTGGGATATAGGGCTTGATACTCTGAAGAAGGCCAAGTGCCCTCAACTTAGTGAAGATGGCAGGCAGAGATGCTTTCCAGGATGAAATCCCATCTTCGATGGTATGGACTATGACCACTTCTTCTTATACTACTACTGTTTTAGGATTAGAACTAGATTTTGACTTGAAAGCTAGGGCTGGGGATGAAGGGTCATTCTTTTTGAACCAAGGTTTGGCCGGTACACTCACCCTTTCTATTTCCTCTATCCTTTCCCACTTCTCAGCTTTTTTAAATACCTCAACGTAGCTAGAGAATTTATCCATACCAAGAACCTTACAATAAGCTGGTAGGGCACCATCCATTAATTTTACGATCATCTCTGGAAGACTTAGCCTATCCTTCAATAGAACTTGAGTGGCCATCCATCTTTCGAAGTAGGGTTTGAACTTCCCATTGGGGGCCTTCTTGATAGCCTCTAAATTCTGTATGGTAGTTTTAATGGTGACATTGAAACCATACTACTCAATGAAAGCCTTCGATAAAACTTTCTAGTTTCCGGTCACTTCGTCTAATAGAGTGTTGTACCATTCGATAGCAAGACCTTCCAAGGTGCAGGGGAGCATTTTGGCAAGGACCTTATCACTTAACTTCCTGATTCTCATAACCCCCTGATAGGTGGTGATGTGAGATTGAGGCAGACTGATTCCCTTACACTTTGCTATGCTAGGAATACTAAAGTTTTTAGGGACCCAATCCTCCTCTCTAGCTATTTGGATGGATTATTGGGAGCCAGGATTAGCAGCAATCAATTTCTAAAGTAGGACATGCAATTCTGAGGATAAAGATGATCCCTTTGACTGAGTGATTGCACCCAAGGGTAAACCCATTGATTGAGGAAAGGCCGTTCCTTTAGGTATGACCACAAAATTTGGGATTGGACCAGATGCCCCAAACTAAAATGGCGGTGGCACAAACCCCTGACTAGGTTGAGTAAATTGACTGATGACCAGAGGGGCCATTGTACCCACTGCCTGGAATGGCAAGCTTGCTGAGCTGAATGGACCCATAAAACCTGACTGACCAAATTGACTGGAAGAATCCCCATGAGTCTGCACTGGTGGCAATCGAAACTGAGTGAATGAATTATGAGTAATTCCTGATACCAACTCACTGATTACTGAATTCATTGCTAGAGCACTAATAGGAGCATTGGCCATTCTCTCCTGGGTCATGATTGCCCTGATGGCATCTAACATCTTATCATTCATTCGGTCCAAGAACTGATCACTTCCCAAGTACTGTGAGATGACATTTATGATCCTTGACCTAATCTCGGTCCTTGATGCATTTGCCTCCTCCCTAGTAGCAACATTCTTAACCTCAACATCAATCTGGCCATTTAGAGTCAGGATGCAAAACATCTCCTTAGGATGATAGGTAGAAAGATCAATCGAACTAAACCGACTGCTGGACAAAATACCCGAGGACTGAAGTGGATCAACCCTTAACTACATTATAGGAGCCGAGATATGAGTCAAACGGACTTGACATCATCGCTAAGCTTTTTCCCTTTGAGGTTTTGTTTTGGCTGAGGTGATAACCAAGAGATTAGTACATGCATGGGATGTCGTATGCATGCATAAATTACAATGATGCATGGGGGGGGGTTAATCACAACACAAGCGAAGCGATCCATTCCGTCCTTATTTCTCTAACCAAGTCTGAGGATGTTCTTCCTTAATCTAATCTCACACAAAATTAGGGTACCTAGAAGGTAAAATTCTATGGCTTTAGATAAGAATGGTGTAGAGACGTATCAGAAGTTGATGTAGAAGGTTCCCATCGCATCAAGCCTCTTTTGGAGGGAGATGGCAATGAGTGCTCCACCCACTAAGGTGTAACCAATATCCTTGGCGGTCATAGGTATCACCATTGTGAGTGTTACCGAAATCATACAGGACCCTATCCTAGTGCTAGAAGAAGAGCGCATCTAACTAAAGAGAGAAGGAGATGAGAATATAGAGTGTGATAATTTTCCCAAATGATGAAAACAAAAGCGAGTTGAATCAATTAAATGATTTTCTATGCTCATCTTAATCTTTTAAGCTTTTAAAACAAACCCACATTTTGCAAGTTAAAAGATTATATCCCCAACAGAGTCGCCACTATAAGGTGTCAATGACATGTGGGCCTCCCTTGGTGCCTGCATGAGAGAGGCGGGGCTCATTGGGGGTTTGATTGGATTTAGGCGTGACAAAACATTTTTAGTTAAAGTTTGCACAATAAGCCAATTTTAATGAATAAAATAATTGAGATCCAAATCTCGATACAATTGATAGAGTCACCACTCGAGTTGTCTACTTGGGAAAGAGTTTTGGTACGGTTCCCTCTGGGTGGAAGACTTATACCTATTAGATCAGAGATTCGGGTATGGGATGAGTCACTTATTTCTCATTTAATAGATTCAAAATTACATTCACCGGGTAAAACCGTTTTAGTTTTCATCTTTTGGGGAATTATCACAGAAATCCTATTTCTACACTTTTTCACACTCGTTACATGCGTTTACAAATTATAATAAAGCACAAGCAATAAATGGGGGGATAAAAATTACAACCGGGAAAAATGGTGGAAATTATAAAGATAACCTTTACATTTGTTCTAAGTTATAAAACAAAATGAAAATAAATTCCCCTGCATCCACAGATGTCAGCACAGTTTATAGCACACCATAAACCAACACTTCAGCGCATTTTGTCGTGAAAACACATCTTAACTCTTATGGGTTGATTTACCAAATTATTAGCAAAAATGATCGCATGGCATATAGTGAGTTGGATTGATTTTTAACCAGTTAATTATGGGTTTGGGAATCTGCCTAGGGCTGGTACCCATATGTGTGGGTAGGACCCGTACGGGTACCAAGGAGGACCCATATGGGTATGGTGTACCCATACGAGTCCTGTCTAGTCCAGATAGAAACTCTATTCAGTTTAATTTATAGATTAACAGATTAATAGATTGGTGGCAGAAAAATAAAATAAAAAGGGATTTCCTTCCATACGAGTATGGGGCACCAAATTGATATCCTTGGGGATATATGGTGCCAACAAGGCTTATAGGGGTTAGGACCAGACCCGAAACAAAAAATGAAAACAACAGATTTAATAGAAGTAACAAACAATAATAATAATGAAATAGCTGAGATGTGAGTCTCTTTGAAACTCAGGAGCGTTACCTTGGCGGCTTGAATCCACTTTGAGGTGATCCCTTTACTGTTAAGAGATCTCGGCTAAAGTAGATAGAATAGGACTATTTAGGTGGGTATTTGTATGGATAGAACCTCCCCTAAATCCTAGTGAATGAAGTTAGGGATGAATAAAATGTGGACAAAACCTCAAAGGATAAGTTTTCTCCAAATTTTATACCTCCTATACCTCTACTATAACTCTTCTATACCTATAGAAACTGCTAGAATTTTAGTATAATTTTTGCATGAAATGTGTGTGTTGAAAATGTGAAGAGAAGGGCCTATTTATAGGGGAAAGGAGGTCTGAACACAATAAATCGCGTTCATGACCTGCCTTTTCCTAAAATAGGAAAGGATTCCCTTCCAAAAGAGCCTGTTTAGGCAATAAGAGTACCCCATATAGGTGGGCCCCCACCCGTACGGGTACCAGGCGTATGGAAGGGATGACCCGTATGGGTCTACCAGTGGATTTGTACCACCAAGCAACACCCGTATGGGTCCCTAAGGGCAGACTAGGTCTCCTAACTTTAGTCAAACTCAATTCTGCAGTAGTAGGAACACCTTTGATGGACAACACCTAAAAGACATTGCATCATATAGCTCTTATCATCATTTCATGAGAAGGATCGTTAAAATCCAGTGCTCATACCTATAAATCATTGATAGTCTTGATCCTATCATTCAACAAAATTTTGAGCTCAATCTCTCATATGAGTATTTGGTCGCGCTGAATGAGGCACTATTGGAAACAATGATCTGGAACAACAAATAATCCGGATCAAGTTTGAAGTAAACAAATCACCTAAGTACAAAAAGACCTAAGTCACTTTATCTAGACATATAACCAAAACATCCATAGTCCAAGACTATTAAAGTGAAGGCAAATTCCTAAGCATGAAAGGAAATCATTCAGTTAGAGTTTAGAAAGGAAACAAATTGCTAAATCCTTACTCAACAGCATTCGAAGGAAGACTGATTGGATAGCATCCGGATATCAAGAGAAAAAATAATCCGGAAGACACAGTGATAAAGACAAAGGGAAAAGTTTCGAAAATAACTTTTCCCTCCACCTTTTGGTCTATAAGTCAATGATCCTTTTCCCTCAGGCAAGACAAAAATGACAGCTTGCACTTTTCAGAAAAAGGAAAAAGGATTGATAGAGGAAAGAGAAAAGGTAACAACCTTTTTCACATAGACCAATAGGAAAGGTGTGTGATACACACATCCGGACTACTAGCATAAAAGTTGGCGAATCACTAAAATACAAAGAAAACAATCACTAACAACTTTTCTGCCTCAATCCCAAGGATTCAAATGGGTCAAAATCTCTATCTAATAGATTGATCAATAGTTCTAGAAGTGCCATATATTACCTTATCATTAGTGAAGATTTAAATCAAGTTCAACAACCCACAACAGTTACATTTATGATAGAAGCCTATAAAAGGGAAGCTTCACAAGTTGAGAAGGAGCTGGTTGATTTCAATAAAGCATACATAAGAGAATTCGCTAAAAGCAATCAGTTACTTAATCCCTCCAAGAATCAAACAAATTCCAAATCTATTTGTAAGGATTCCTAAGTGAGTTATAAACTCAAGGAACTCCAAAACCATAACCTTTGAGAAAACTAAAGCATAAAAGATCTCATACTTGGGTGAGTAGGGAGATTGGGATATAGCTTGAAGTTGGTGCTTTGAGTAAGATCTCCCTGTAGGACTCAGCTTAGGTTTAGGTAGAAATCTAAGTGGTATACCTGCGAAAGACAAGAGGACTCAGCTAGGAGTTGGCGCTTCTAGTGGTATGTCCTAGATCCATAAGGGGGTGCCATCTGGAGACAAATTGTAAGGCTTGATTCATGCCAGTTGGAAAGGAACCCACTAATGGAAAAGCTCGGAGGAAGGAAACTCCAAGGATTAGAGTAGGCGGGGCCAAACCAGGATAAAATACTTGTGTTCGATTTTCTAACTCTTTAATTATTTGCATTATATTTTATATCTGCATCATCCGGATCTATTACATCCAGAACATAATTAAACACACTACACAAAGACCTTTTAAAGTCTATTAATTCCGCAAAAAGGGTCATTCACCCCCCTCTAACCTTATTTAGACCATCACAGGGACCAATAAATGGTATCAGAGCAAATGCTCAAAACTACAGATCTAACAATCTCGAGCTAAAGGTCCAAATTTTGAACCAAGTATCAAAATGAGTTTCCAAAACTCACAACTCCTTCCCAAGGGCATGTCCATTACCCATCCTCCACTCTTCACCGGTGAACACTACACGTTCTGGAAGAACCAGATGAAGAACTTCATTCAAGCACAAAGCATGCAAGCATGATTGGTCATTAAAGATGTCCCATATGAGCCTACTCGTGAAGTAGAGGGTATCACTACCCGAAAGCCCTCAAGTTTATGGGATGAGAATGACTTTAAAAAATTGTGTGAAAATGCAAATGCTATTAACATGCTTCATTATGCTCTTAGTGCATCAGAATTTAACAGGATATTCGAATGTGAGATTGCACAAGAGATTTGGCAGAAACTGAAAGTGACCTATGAAGGAACCAACAAGGTCAGAGAAGCCAAACTGATCTACTCCAGCAAAAGCTTGAGACCTTCAAAATAGAGCCAAAAGAGTCAATCAGGAACATAAACACTAGATACACAAATCTAGTGAATGAAACGAAGAGGCTAGGAAAAGAAATCTCTGAAGTAGAGATGGTAAAGAAGGTGCTCCGGAGTCTCACCAAGGAATAAGACAACAAGAAGAATGCCATTGAAGAAGCTCATGACTTAAACTTCTATAGTTATGATGAGCTCATTGGTAATCTCCTAACTCAAGAGTTATCCTTGGAAAGATATAGCCAATAAGAGAAAAAGCCTGAAGAAAAGAAGAAGGCCATTGCACCAAATCAACCTCTTTCGGATCAGATAAGCTACTAAAAGTATCAAAGTACAGTGAAAAGGATATGGCTATGCTGGCCAAGTATTTTGATAAATTCTTAAAGAAAAAGGATAGAAGGAGATCCAAAAGATTTGAATCAAGAATGCCTAAGGAAGGCACCTCAAGAAGGGATAAGCCAAGAAAAGCTCGGGAAGAAAAGAAAGATCAGGAAAAAGATATTGCCTGCTTTGAATGCGGAGACAAAGGGCACTTCAGAACTAAATGCCCATACCTAAAAGGGGAAAAGAAATATAAGAAGAAAGCTATGGTGGCCACATGGAGCAATAATGAAGAAAGTAGCAGTTCATCTTCAACAGAAGAAGAGGATACTACTGTGAGTGGACGACGCTTTACGTGATGGCTGCAAAGCCGGGTCGGAGGACCGATCCCTAGAAAAATAATTGCATGATATGATTGGAAAATGGTTTTGCATATTTTAATGCTCAAAAGATACGAGATCAAAATCTCGTGCTTAAAATCGAGTCACCACCCGATTCAGCTCAATTGGGAAATTTTGGTATGATTTTCCCACCGGGTGGTAGACCATACCTTAAGTAGAGATTCCGAGTTCGGATGATGTTATCTATTTTACATTAGGCCAAGTTAAAAGTTTCATTCTTCCTTATTCAGTTTTAATCCACCCTATTTATTGTGTTTTCGATTATATGTTGTTTGTGCGCTATCAAGCATTGAAAGCGATAAATAAATTATTACAGTCATCTAAAAATAAATGTGGAAATTAAAACTATTACAAGGCTTTCAAATCCTATACATTTATCTATACAATAAATAAAAATACCCGAAGGCCTAACATACACCTAACCTAAATCTACCTACACAAAGTGGTTAGCACAGATACGACACATATACAAGTTATATCACACAAAATGGTGCCTCGGCAGTGGTGTCGGGGGGGCGACAGCCTCACGTAGGTTCTAAGGGGCAGTGCCTCTTGCAGGGTCGAGGGGTGATAGCCCCTCGTGGGGTCACGGGGCAGTGCCTTGGGTGGGGTCTGGGGGCAGAGCGCCCGGCTGGGGTCGAGCTACCAGGTTAGCTCAAAATTTTTTGATTTTAGAATATAAGTTCCCTTTAAAAAATTCATCTTTCGAATGAATTTTAGGGAAAAGTCCATTTTAGACATGATTGTTATTTTAACCAAATTATTAGTGGAAATGCCACATGTTATGGGGTTTGGACCATTTTTAGGGAGTTCTAGACTCCCATCGTTGCACTGTACATCCTAGCTTTGGAAATTAAACTAAGTCAAAAATAAAGTAAAAACTAATCTGCTGTCTAGAACCTCATACCGCTGGTAGTATGAATGAGGCTGCTGGCAACATCACTGATGCCGCTTGCAATCTCATTTATACAGGCAGGCTGTATGACATTCTGGATACCATAAAGAAAGGGTCATGCAAGAAGATAGAGCCGTTAGGGATAAATTAGGCCCCTAGCGGTGTCACTGATTCCGCTGGCGGCATGAACGATATCGCCTGCGACCTCAACTATCTCCGGTGACTTTATTTTCTTGTAGCAGCTGTAGTTAGCAGGCGAAAAGCGACCGAAAACCCAAAACTAAGCATAAATCAACAAGTAAACACAATAAACAAGTAAAATGAAAGCCAAATAGCTAGGAGAATCAAATTTTTACCTTGGGGCCGTGATCCCACCTCTTCGTGACCTAAATGACACCTCCGGGAGCTCGAATGATGATTTGGATTATAAGTGAGGGATTTAAGGCTCTATATCCTATTGTAGGGATTTTAAACCTAAAATCTTCCTAAATAACATAGAGTTCAGTTAAGAAAAACCAAGAAAAGATGGATTCAATCCCCTTTTCTTACCCTTTTTATACTTTATCCCACTAGAACTAGCTAAAATTACTCAAAATCTCCTTAAGATTTCAAGTCTCAAGTGTATAACCCTTAATTCAGCTGAAATGCTTCCTTATATAGGCTAAAATTTGGTGGAAATTGACTTTGATCACTTATCCGGTGGATATTGATGCGTAAAAAGCTATCTGCCTACAGAAATCCAGCCGCAGGCGGCATGGATGATACTGCCGGCGATATCACTAATGCCGCTGGTGGCATCAACCTCTACCAGGCCTGAAAAGTAAGCATGGCCTAGCGTAAAAAGGTGAAAAGATGGGTCTAATCGGCCTAAAAAGGTGTTTTAGTGGAGTAATTTGAATAATTAGGGTTTATTTAACTTTTTATGGGTATTTAGGACTAAATTAATTTTTGGGTGCAAATCATCTGTTCGGGCTACCACTGGATGCATTATCGGACATGCCGAACTGAATTTTTCCAAAAATAAAATTCGTAAAGAATTTTTTTATCGGTAATAAAAATTCCAAAAAAGAATTTTTATCATGAGGAATAAAATTGGGTATACGTCATCATCGTCTTGCGAGAGGGATTGCAAAATCCCATCCTCACAACTGCTCATTGTGCGTTCATGGCACTTACTGATCCGAAAGTAGAGCAATCCAGAAAAAATTCATCCAAGCAAGACACTAAGCAAATTGCGGATTCAGAATCAGAGACAGTTAATACTAAGGTAAACTCTCACTCAAATTCTGTTTCTAACCTTGATCTTGCTAGAGCCTTAAAGGTAGTAATCCATAATGTGAGAAAGAACACCCAAGCCATAAAGTCCCTACAGCGATAAGTTCTGGAGCTAGCTGAAAATGCTAAAGCAATGTCACAAGACATCAACCTAATGAGAACCATAAAGCATATGGATATGGTGGAAGAGAATTTCCTGAAAGTCAAGTTCAGATTTTAGGTGCTAACTTGATAGGGCTAGATAGGGAGCTAACCCTGTTGAAGGAGGCATCCGAAAGGAAATTAGATTCTCCACAAAGAGGGAGAAATCAAGGGAGCGTAGGACCAATAAATCCTAATCAAAAGAATCAGGTGCTCCTAAATCTAAAGGAAAAAAAATTGAACAAGCAACCTCAAGCATAGAGATTCACAGCTACTCAAAAAGGAAAACCTAAGGCTGTATCAAATGAGCAACTTGCCAAGCAAAGAAAGAATTATAAAGCAGAAGTTGCACCTCCAACCAGCTTCCGGATACATTCCGGATAAACCAATATACAAGAAGCTGGATATGTTGGAAACTATGAAAAGGAGGATCTAAAGAAGATCCAGAAGAAGCAGAGCAATGCAGACCCATCTCAAGGAGGTTTTTTGGGAAAAAACGATCATATTACTAAATTATGTAGATTAAAAAATGGTTATTACAATGTTTATCCTTGGTCTGAAATGGTTGATAACCCGCGAGGACCCAAATTTGATTGGGTACCCAAACCCACCTGATCTATTTTGTAGGTATGCCTTAGATCTACAGTAGATCAACACACTTGGTACATTGATAGTGGATGCTTAAGGCACATGGCTGGTAATGAGAAAGCCTTAATCACTTTAATTCAGAAGAAAGGTGGAAAAGTAAGCTTTGGAGACAGTATAAAAGGACAGATCATTGGCCATAGAGCCATTGGATTTGATATAAAGATAGAAGATGTCTCTCTAGTTGATGGACTAAGTTTCACTTGCTGATTGTAGCACAACTCTATGATAAAGGAAGAAAAGTCACCTTTAACTCCGGAGGATGCTCAATCTATGATAGTAAGTCAAATCAGCTCGTTCTTTATGCACCTGGAGTTAATAATGTTTATTATGTTAACATTAAAAATGATAAAAAGAATATATGCTTGGTGTCTAAAGAATCAGAATCATGGCAATGGCACCGAAGGTTGGGACATGTTAGCATGAATCTCCTGTCTAAATTAGCCAAAAAGGAATTGGTTATGGGTTTGCCTAAGGTAGCTTTTGATAAGGATCACATATGTATCGCATGTCAATTAGGTAAACAACATAAGAAGAGCTTCCCTTCCATCTCATATATACCTTCCAAGAGAGTTCTTGAACTCTTGCACATTGATCTCTTTGGTCCAATCAAATCATTAAGTTTAGGTAGAAGAGAATACACCATGGTCATTTTGGATGATTATTCTCGCTATACATGGGTGGCTTTGCTAGCTAGCAAAGATGAATCCTTTGAATATTCCTAAAAAATATTCAACCGGATAAAAGTAGAACATGGCATAAGCATTGCACGCATCCAGAGTGATAATGGTGGTGAGTTAAAAAATAAGAAATTTGCTGAATTTTGTGACTCCAAGGGCATTGAGCATAACTTCTCTGCCCCTCATGCACCTCAACGAAATGGGGTTGTTGAGAGGAAAAATAGAAGCTTAGTTGAGATGGCTAGAACAATGCTAAGTGAGAATTATTTGCCAAAATATTTCTAAGTTGGGGCCGTAAACACAACATGCTACATTTTAAATAGAGCTCTCATTAGAAAGACCTTAGAAAAGACCCCCTATGAAATCTAGAAGGGAAGGAAACCCTAAATTAGGTTTTCAAAGCCTTTAGATGTAAATGCTACATCTTGAATGATAGAGAGAAACTAGGAATCCTAAGTCTGATAAAGAAATTTTCCTTGGCTACTCAACACATAGCAAAGCTTATAGAGTCTATAACAAACGTACCCAAAATGTGGTAGAGTCCATACATGTAGATTTTGATGAGACTAACCATGCAGGTAGAGGAAATGAGTCCATACAAGTTGAAAACACTGGAGAAAAAGAAGAAGTGCATATTCAAGATTACTTCCAGATCAAGAAGTACAAGGAAGAAGATGAAGGAATTAATCCCAACTCAGAAATTCTACAAGGTTATCTTAATCACCATAAGATAAACTTTATGGATTATTAAGAAGAAGTTGAAGCAGTTGAGGAACAAGCTCTAGAATAGCATGCAGATCTTCAAAGAAAATCCGGACTCACAGAAATCATCCGGTAGAAATCATTTTGGATGATGTCTAAAATCCAGTAAGAACCAGAAGACAACTTAACCAAATAATTAGCTATGCGGATTTTGTCTCTCTCATTGAGCCATAGAAATTCCAAGATGTAGAAGGAGATGAAAGCTGGATGATGGCCATGCAAGAAGAACTAGATCAATTCACCAGGAATGATGTATGGGATCTAGTATCACCACCAAAAAAGTCAATCATTGGCACCAAGTGGGTATTCCAGAACAAACTAGATGAATCCGGATTAGTGGTGAGAAATAAGGCAAGATTGGTTGTCCAAGGCTATAATCGACAGGAAGGGATTGACTTTGAAGAAACATTTGCCCCTGTAGCAAGGTTGGAGGCAATATGGATTCTATATTCTTTTGCATCATTCATGGGATTCACACTATTCCAAATGGATGTCAAAAGTGCATTCCTCAATGGAGTTATCCAAGAAGAAGTCTATGTGAAGCAACCACCTGGGTTTGAAGACTCAAAGTATCTAAATCATGTATTTAAGCTTAAGAAAGCCCTCTATGGATTGAAGTAAGAACCAAGAGCTTGGTATGAGAGACTCACTACATTTCTCATAACCAGGGGGTATATTTAGGGCAAGGCAAATACAACTCTTTTCATCAAGAATAAGAAGAATGATGTGATTCTAGCCCAAATTTATATTCATGACATCATCTTTGGAGCAACAAATGAAAAGATGTGTGAAGAATTCAACACTCAAATACAGAAGGAGTTTGAGATGTCTATGATGGGAGAACTTAATTTCTTCCTTGGTCTACAAATCAAGCAGAGTTCAGATGGGATTTTCATTAATCAATCTAAGTATACCAAGGAAATTCTGAAGAAGTTTAAAATGGACAAAAGTAAGCCAATGTCCACTCCCATAGGATCATATACAATACTATCAAAGGATTGTGAAGGACAAGAAGTTGATCAGAAGCTCTATAGAGGAATGATTGGATCACTATTGTACTTACAGCTAGCATACCTAACATACACTATGCAGTTTGCTACTGTGCAAGGTACCAATCCAATCCTAAGGATTCACATCTCAAAGCAGAAAAGAGAATCCTTAGATATCTCCTAGAAACCACTGAAGTTGGATTATTGTATCCTAGTAACGAAAATTTCACACTTTAAGGCTTCACTGATGCAGACTATAGCAGAGACACTCTTGAGAGGAAGAGTACATCCGGAGGTTGGCACTTTCTTAGAGATTGATTAGTGTCATGGTATAGTAAGAAGCAAACATCCGTTGCCTTGTTAACTACAAAAGCATAATATATGGCAGCAGGAAGTTGCGTAGCTCAACTCCTATGGATTAAGCAACAATTGGAAGACTATGGAGTTCAATCCGAATGTGTTAAAGTGATGTGTGATAAATAAAGTGCCATTGATGTGTCAAAGAATCCAGTGGTCCATAGCAGAATGAAGCATGTAAACATGAGACATCATTTTATCCAAAATCATGTGATGAAGAAAGATGTTGTATTGGTGTACATTCTAACCAATGAGCAAAGAGCATATATCTTCACCAAGCCACTGAGTAAAGATCAATTCAACAAGCTAAGGGAGTCAATTGGAATGTCGAATCCAATTTAAAGGCAAATCTGGAAGACAATTTAGGATTAGTTTGAAGCTCTATGAGTCAAGGAATCAGGAAAAGAAGAAGAAATTATGTTGACTCTGGATCCGAAATGATGACTGCCAGCTCAATAGAGAGAAAGGACAAACGGTAATAAAAGCGCTGAAAAGTAACTGTACACATTTTGAATTTCAAACGTCCATTGGGTGTTACATGCGCAGTAAAATTAAATGGCTATTTTAAGAATAAACCATTCCCATTCTCCGATTTTAACGCCATTTACCTCTCTCATAAATTTTGTCTACCATGTCATCAATCCAGTTGACTTTAATTGGGTCTGGAATACCCTTATTCCCTCACTTTGGAAATCCTATATAAACCCCCCAAATTTCCCCTTCTTCTTCCCGTGAGCAACTTACTACTATTACTCTATAAATTTCTATTTCCAAACCCTAATTCCTTTAAACATTCTCAAATGGCAGCCATAATGACAAAGAACCAAATCCAAACCCTTCCTCCTCAAAATTTCTTTGTAGAGTCTGATATCAAGGATAAAGATTTCATACCCATAAACCTAAAAGCCACTGACTACTTGGGAGATAATTACCTCTTTCAAATAGACCCATTCTCTAAACTCATCGAGAATCAACACTTAGGGGATTTCCTGAAGATTAACTACCTAACATATCCAGAATTGGTGCTCGAATTCTACACCAATCTGAGAGCTCACTCCTACTATGATGCTCTTAGAACCAAAGTTCAGAGGAAGGAGATAACTATTACACGGAGTTGTTTGAGAAGTATTTGAATATGAAAAATGATAGAGTTCAGATGAGAAATGATGGAGATGAATTAAAGGTGAAATATCATCCTCTAATGTGGCTTCCTGCCAGATACTTTGGAGATAAGTTCTCCACCTATTGGCCATAAGCTCCAAGGATCTTGCATCATGTCCTTGCTAAATTAGTTCTCATCCGAAAGGGATCATTAACCAAAGTGCCTTCCTTCCAACATTATGTGTTACAACACTAGGTAGAGAGCAGAGAGGTAAACATGCCAGTGTTAATCATCCACTTCCTCAAATAGCACAGGAACTCCTATGGTGCCCTGATCACCAGAATCCTATTGGAAAATGAGGCAAATTTCTCTGAATTTAATTCAGTCCAGAGGAAGGAGATTCTAGAGAAAAATTTTTAGAAGCTGACTTATGGAGAAAAATGGGATGAGGCTAAGGCCATTAAACTAAGGGATGAGAAGAAGAGAAGGGCCCGAAAGGCAGCAAATTCGACCAAAGATGCTCCTGTTCCCTAAAAGGCCAGAACCACCAGACCCAAAGCACAATAGCATCTTGCTTTGGTTTCTGTGGATGAGGTTGATGAGGATACTCAAACCCTTACTCAACTATTGAATAAAAGCCCTGAGAAGCCTAAGCCAAGGGGGAGGTTGATAAAGGCATCAACTAAGAAAGGGTGGAATGTGGAAACTCCACAAGAAAATGAGGAGACTGAGGATGAAGCTCCGGAACCAAAGTGAAGGTAGTTCACCAGAAAGGGCTGTACTTTTGATGAGGTTATGGCAGCTAAGAAAAGCAAAGTAAAGAAGCCAACCAAAATCATTATAGATGAGGGAGCTGTGAAGAGGGATGAAGAAGTTGAATTGGCTAAGGCTAGAAAAACTAAGGGCAAACATATGCCTGGATCTACTAAGGAAGTCACTCCGGATGATCCTCAGTATAAAGAAATAAAGGAGGCCATCAAGGATAACAACTGGATAAATAAGCTCACAATTGAGGGACCTGGGGGCTCTTTTGGTGCCCAGGCTATCCTCATTGCTCCAACACACCTGGAAACTCTTGTCCAGGATCCAGAAGCAAACTTGTTTGTCTTTAAGCCTAGAACTCGACCAATTCTAGAAAATCTGCTCAATCTAGAAGTTGAGATCATCAATGAAGAAAGACCTGAAAAGGCATATAAAGTGGGTGTTGAGGACACTACCAACATGCCTGGGGAAATGATTAAACATCCTGAAAAGGCATTTGAAGGACATTTTTAGTATTTAGGGGGTTGTGGAGGAAGGTAAAGGAAGAGAAGAGGCAGACATTCCAGATCAAACCCATGAGCTAATCCCTAACTCAACACTTTTTGCTGTTAATATTGATTTTATTGTGAATTTCAATGATACATATTTTAAACATCAAGGCAACTTAGATACTAAAATTCCAAACGTATCTAAGGACAACCAGCCTATCCTGGAACAAATAATTTTAGAGGAGGGACTAGGTCTGAGATACACTGAAAAAGCTTATAAAATGGATTCAAAGGGCGAGGCTAGTCCGAGGAAAGGTCAGATGAAGTGGAAGAAGATGAGAATGAAGAAGATGAGAATAAGTAGGAATCCTATAGCCCTAACTAATCTAGGAGCAGTTCAAGTATTGGAGAAACCTCAACCTCCTCTTCTAGTGATCTGTAAAAACCCAGAACAATAAATCCCCAGGCAACTAGGCATAAAAAACTGAGGGTGGCTCTAAGGCTTATAGAAGAAGGCCCAACTGAAGGGCATAGGGAAGAAAAAATCTCCAAGGCAGTCCAAGAAGTGACTATAATGCTAAAATCCATGGAGAAGCTTCTGCAAGAAAAACCTCATTCTCCGAATTTGCAGTCTAACATCTGGGAGATTAAGGAAAGCATTTAGAGAATTGAGAAGAAAGTGGAGGATTTTCCCACTGTTGAATTAGTGGCAGAAGTTTCCCTTACCAAGGTCACTCCTGTACTTAATGAGCTAAAAACAAGTGTTGCAGCAACATCGTTCTGCTGATCAAGCCAACATTAGGGCTACAAATAATTGCACAACTATAGTGGATAAAATCACCTCCTCCTCATCCGAATTAACAACAGAAATCGAGGAGTACATGGATTCCAAGTTTGAAAATTTGTCAAACTTCATAGCTGAGAAGGATGCAAATTCTAGCATCATAAGCCTCAATGAAAAGCAATAAGCTACATTGGAGAAGCTAACAAAATTTGTTGATAAAGGAATGCCCAAACTCCTTGCTAAACAGATGCAAGACATTGGAATTGAGTTTACAAGCAAATTGAATGGACATGACACAATCATTAATAATCTAAAGGATGCATTTCACAAAGATCTCACAACTATCAACACAAGCATTCATAACTGCCGCAGAGATATGGGCAAAGAATTTGAGAAAGTGCTATCCAACTTGTCCAACCTATCAATCTCAGGATCTTCTTCCTCACCTTCAATTTCGGAAAGCCTACTGCTCCCAGTATTTTAGGCTCTTGTCCAACACATTGGGGACACAATTTGGATACAAAGGGATGGCTACACTCCTGAAGGCACTTTTCCTCTACTTTGATGAGAAGGATCGCAAACATGTTCTAACTATACATCCATACATCACAAAGTGTTATTCCCAACTTTGAAAAGTGTTCTAGCCCCTGCATCTAACTCCAGCCATAGTTGACACTATCATCGAGTGCAGAAGACATGAAAATTTGGATTGTTCCATATATTCAAAGGCATGGCAGGAGAGCTAGGATGGCAAGATCTATATGGTTCTAGACCCCTAAGCTAATGCAAATAAAAAGGGGGAGAATAAAAAGGGGGAGGATACTAAAACTGAAAAGGGGGAGCGGAGCAAAGGCAAGGAGAAGCATTCGAATCAAAATAAGTTGTAATAGAAATAGCTACGTAATAATTATAATAGCTAGAGTTGTTTTTCACTTATGTATTTCTGTAACATGTAATCTAAAACTTCATTGATGTTAACTATTATTAACAGCAGAAATACATATAGTGAAAAATTACTACAAAAATCGCTTCTAAAATACAATCTGCAATTATACTACAAAAACCTTAGAAGCTAAAATTGAAAATGTTGGGCGAGTTAGGGATGCTAAAATTATGGGGGAGTAAAAAATTTATAACTGATTAAGTATCAAGAATCATACTTAGATCATAAAACCCCTTTCCTTATGCTTAGATGACTTAGGTTTTTGTTTCCATCAAATGGGGGATATTGTTGGAAACAATGACCCGAAACAACAAATGATCCAAATCAGGTTTGAAGTAAACAAATCACCTAAGTACAAAATGACCTAAGTCCCTTTATCAGACATATAACCAAAACATCCATAGTTTAAGACTATTAAAGTGAAGACAAATTCCTAAGCATGAAAGGAAAGCATCCGGTTAGAGTTTAGAAAGGAAACAAACTGCTAACTCCTTGTTCAACAATATTTGGAGGAAGACTGATTGAATAGCATTTGGATATCAAGAGAAAAAGTAATCTGGAAGACATAGTGATAAAGATAAAGGAAAAAGTTTCGAAATTTTCCCTCCACCTTTTTGGTCTACAAGTCAAAGATCATTTTCCCTCAAGCAACACAAAAATGACAGCTTGCAGTTTTTAGAAAAGGATAAAGGACTGACAGAGGAAAGAGAAAAGGTAATAGCCTTTTTCATATAGACTAATAGGAAAGGCGCATTACACACACATTCCAGACTACAGGCATAAAAGTTGGTGAATCACTAAAATACAAAGAAAACGATCACTGACAACTTTTCAGCCTCAATCCCAAGGATTCAAATGGGTCAAAATCTCTGTCTAATAGATTGATCAACGGTTCTAGAAGCGCCACATATTACCTTATAAATGGTAAAGATTTAAATCAAGTTCAACAACCCACAACAGCTACATTTATGGTAGAAGCCTATAAAAGGGAAGCTTCACAAGTTGAGAAGGTGCTGGTTGATTTCAAGAAAGCATACACAAGAGAATTCGCTAAAAGTAATTAGTTACTTAATCCCTCTAAGAATCAAATAAATTTAAAATCTGTTTGTAAGGATTCCTAAGTGAGTTATAAACTTAAGGAACTCCAAAACCAAAACCTTTGAGAAAACCAAAGTGTAAAAGATCTCTTACTTGGGTGAGTAGTGAGATTGGGGTATAGCTTGAAGTTGGTGCTTTGAGTGGGATCTCCTTGTATGACTTAGCAGGTTTGGGTAGAAATCTAAGTGGTATATCATGCTAAAGGCAAGATGACTCAGCTAGGAGTTTGTGCTTCTAGTGGTATATCCTACATCTTGAAGGCGGTACAATCCGGAGATAAATTATAAGGCTTGATTCCTGCCAGTTGGAAAGGAAGCGACTAGTGGAAAAGCTCGGAGGAAGGAAACTCCGAGGACTGGAGTAGACGGGGTCGAATCAGGATAAAATACTTGTGTTTGATTTTCTAACTCCTTACTTACTTGCAATATATTTTATGTCTGCATCATCTGGATCCATTACATCCGGAACATAATCAAACACGCTACACAAAGACTTTTTAAAGTCTGTCAATTCCACGAAAAAGGTCATTCTCCCCCCTCTGGCCTTATATATACCCTTATAGGGACCAACATGCACTTGATACTGAGAGTCTAGATTATACTGATTTTAATGAAAAAGTCTAAGAGGCTATACACAGTTTTGACACACTTCAACTTATGGCGAGACCAGGACCAAAACTTGCTCTACCACCCTTCTAGAAGCTCACTCCTTCCATTGTTCAACCACCGGAGATTGAACTTAATAGTTTGCCAAACCACCTCAAGTATGCTTTCATGGGGGATAATGATACACTCCCAGTGATCATTTTTATTAAATTGAGTCCTGATGAAGAAAAGCAGCTGGTTTCCTTGCTCCAGCAACACAAGGAGGCAATTGGGTGGACTATACTGAGGGGATTAGTCCTACCACTTGCATGCATAAAATCAAACTGGAGGAAAATGCCAAGACCTGCCGCCAACCATAAAGGAGAGTCAGTCCTTCTATGATGGAAGTTATGAAGAAGAAGGTGATCAAGCTCATGCGGCTAACCTCATTTACTCCATCTCTGATAGTGAGTGAGTTAGCCCGATTCAAGTTATTCCAAAGTAGACAGGGATCATGGTGATAACAAATGAAGCAGGAGAATCGGTCCCAATGAGAATACAGAATGGATGGAGAGTTTGCATTGACTACCACAAGCCTTATACCATGACTAAGAAGGACCATTTTCCGCTGCCATTCATCGATAAAATGTTGGAGAGACTAGTAGGCAAATCTCATTTCTGCTATCTCAATGGAATGGTTGGTTTCTATCAGATCTCGGTAGCACTAGAAGATCAAGAGAAGATAACTTTCACATTTCCTTTTGGCACCTTTGCTTATAGATGGATGCCTTTTGGTCTCTACAAAGCTCCCCGCTACATTCTAGAGGTGTATGGTGAGTATCTTTTCTAATTATGTTGAGAGCATCATTAAAGTCTTCATGGATGATTTTATAGTGTATGGTGACTTTTTCGATGCATATCTCAATAACCTAGTAAGATTATTAAATGTTGTATTGAATCTGACTTAGTACTTAATTATGAGAAATGCCACTTCATGGTAGACTAAGGTATGATATTGGGTCATGTTGTATCTAAGAAGGATATTGAGGTAGATAAAGCTAAAATTGATGTTCAATCGTTACCTTACCCTACTTCTATAAAGGAAGTTAGGTCTTTTCTTGGGCATGCAGGTTTTTATCACAGGTTCATCAAGAACTTTTCAAAGATCACCGAGCCCCTATGCAGATTACTTCAGAAAGACGCTAACTTTGAGTTTGGAGATCCTTGTAGGGAAGCCTTTGACACTCTCAATAAGAAGCTGGTCTATGCACTTATTATCCAAGCACCTAACTGGGACCAACCTTTCGAGATCATGTGTGATAAAAGCGACAAAGCAATAGGAGCAGTGTTAGGATAATGGGCTGGCCGAGAACCTCTTGTCATTTACTATGCCTCCTAAACTCTCGATACAGCTCAAAGGAACTACACCACGACTGAGAAAGAGCTCCTTGCTATTATCTTTTCATTGGAGAAGTTTTGTTCCTACCTTCTCTGTTCCAAGGTTATAGTGTACTCAGACCATGCTGCTTTGAGATACCTTATTACCAAACAAGACGCTAAACTGAGGGTGATCCGATGGATCCTTTTGCTACAAGAGTTTGACATCAAGACCAAAGACAAGAAGGGGACAGAGAACCTGGTGGCCAATCATCTCAGTATTCTGACCAATTCAGAAGAACCAAGGGAGGTCTAGGATGAATATCCTGGGGGGGGGAGTCTCTTTCCTATCACCGAGACTCCATGGTACTTAGATCTTATCAACTTTCTTACCACCAAGAAATTTATAGAGGATTTCACACGTAATGACAAGGAGAAGATGAAGAGGGTGTTAGATATGATGTATGCCCTAGAGGAAATTAGGGCGATATATCTTAGTTTTATTTGTACGAACAAAGTTATATTGATAAAGGCATTCTTTTGTTATATCAATGACTGTGAATATATATTATGACTGGTTTAGAATATATTCATTGATGTGTTTGCAAAAGTCCATGACATGATCATAACACGTATTGCAAGGGCATAGTAAGACTATGTTGGTGAGAACTAGTTCATGTGCAATTATGATTTGTCTAAATATCCCTAGTTGTAGTATCATCAAGATTAGACATTGATGAATACGGATAGATTAGTATGATTCAGAGTAGCATATCTCCAATGCTAGAGGGTGGTACCTTGGGTTAACACATGAATGTATTTAGGAAATACATTGGAGACCGTTATGAGACAACACTCAGTAATCTATATTATGTGTTAGTGTTTTGATCATCTCATTGCAATAGCAATACAAATATCCTTAGACCTGAGAAACTAGTTACCTTGTTCAGATGTTGCTATACTTTAAATTATACCTATACATTCTATAGATTGGATGCTTCGGATAATTACGGGTATAGTTGATGTCTGTCCGTTGGTAAGCTGAGTAGTCAAGATGGAATCTATCATTCCACTATAGCAATATAAGGGAGATGTACCTTGGCCACTTGTTAGAAGTGACACACTCATAAACCTCTGATCAGAGTATGAGTTGATAGGATGGGATCCTGATCAACACATTAACTAGTTGAGTAGTGTACTTTGGCAGCAAGACTAAACTACTGGGGTAGCTATTATAGCTACTAGTGGGCTAACACTTAAACTGAGTCCTAGAAACCAGATGGTACTTAGTAATTGACAGAAGGAGTGAATTGTATTGATACTATTATAGAACTAGGATTAAGTCATATGCACGTGACATTCCAAATATTGAGGGGTTATATGCCTCTGGTAGAGTGCCACTATGACCAATCAAAGTAATTACAGTCCATAACGATCTGGAGCTTCGAGTCGGTCAATTCCTAAAAGGGATTGAGCCAGGTTAAACTTTTGGTAGCTCGATATTACGGGATCTTATAAGGCCACACACTTTGAGTTACGACTGAGCCATGTAAAGAATTGTT
Organism: Euphorbia pulcherrima; assembly: GCA_947683365.1. Taxonomy (NCBI): domain Eukaryota; kingdom Viridiplantae; phylum Streptophyta; class Magnoliopsida; order Malpighiales; family Euphorbiaceae; genus Euphorbia; species Euphorbia pulcherrima. Next base: position 48,772,007 of record CANTUS010000001.1, on the reverse strand, counting down.
AGACTAGGTCTAATCTAGAAGAGCAGGGAAGTATGGTTAGACCATAACATAATAGTTAGACCAATATTCATTGGTTGGACAATTGAACCTGGTAAATAATAAGGATAAAGGGATTAAGAACTAAAAGACATCACAGTTAAAGAATACTAAGTATTGCTTGAATTGGTGCAAGTGAATCGTGAGAAAATTGATGGACATTTTTTCAGATTCGATCTGTATACGGGCCAAGGTAGTGTTGTGTGTGAACAACACTCCTTAAGGCCCGCATTAGGGCCTTGGTGATAGTGGGCTATAATGCAAAGCCCACTTTGCACAAGAGCGCATCCTGCTAGACTGCGCTGGTGTACGGCCTAGCAAGCGTGCTGCACCATGCACGGTCTATTGGGCTGCGTAGGTGCGTGGCCCAACAGGCACAATGCATGGCATTGTGCTATGTTATATTGTGCTGCGGCCTGCAAGCCTGCTCAGGCCCAGCTTGAATTGCTGGCCATTCGGCCAGCAGTATTTGATAAGGATGGGGAGTTTGCTCCCCAAGCAAACTCCCTATTAGAGTTTGGTTCTAACTCCATTAGGTTGCTTAAAATACCTAATTGCCCTTTTTATTTTATTTCTGATTGGTTTAGATTAGAGACTTTATTGTCGCTTGAATAATTCCTAACCACTATAAATAAAAGCCTCCTCCTTCATTATTTTTCGTCCTGAATTTTATAATCTCTGTCTTGCTCTCTTATTCTGTTAGTTGTTCTGATTCCTATAAGTAATACGTCGAAAGACATATTTACTTAGAATAGAAAACTAAGGGAATTTCTTCTAGAATAAATTAGTAGGGAGGAGCTAGCCATTCTCTGCTTATTTATCGGTTCTTCCTTTCTAGAAGGTTTTGGTCGGTAGTGCTCGTGTGGACTATTTATAGAGGGCTTCTACTTTGGAGTCTGTCCACATAGCTTAGGGGTCTTTCTACTGACTATAGGATTCATGCTTCAATTGTTTAAGTGGTTAAATTATTATTAGGTCCTTTTAATAAGTGTTTATGACCTAGAATAATTTAACACTAGCACTATCATTAATCATGCCATGCTTAGAAGATCCAGGGAACTAGATTAAATTTTTTGAATTTCCACTACACTTGTTTTACTTGATAAAACCTTAATCTAGACCAACAGTGGTATCATGAGCCTGCCTAATGCGATTGTATGATTGACTGCAAATATGCTAGGTTTGATTTTCTATGAAATATTTTTGAGTATGCTATGCCATGCGTAGGAATTTATTCTTGCAATAGAAAATGCTATGATAACTAGATTAAGTGTTGCTCAAACTTAGTCAGGGTAGTTATCTAAAAATTAACAATATTTTACTTAAAATTTTAAATGCTTTAATTTTTGAATTATATGGTATAATTCTTAAATTAGAAAAGAACGAAATCTTTAATTTAATTAGTTTATGGTTAACTGAGTCTGAAGGGCCCGTTTTTATTCTGGCAAGAATTGGACTTGGCTACTCATTCACTTCAAGGGAGCCTCTCCTACCTGGGAATTCTCATCGGTTCTAGATTCTAACTACCAAAGGGACTTTTTGAATTAGTTGATTTCTAGTGTAATGAATTGGATTCATTATATGGTTTTACAAATGAAAGTTTAAATTGTTAAATTAAAACTTATAGGCATAGGTGCAAGAACTTGAACAACGAACCCCCTTGTTTGTTTTGCATGCTATATGGAGTCTTGGCATGATGAAATGATTATGAATTACCAGTTGAGCATGACCCCTAGGTTGGACCTACTAATTCCTTTTAGCCCGGAATTAGTTATAGTTTCATAATCATGTGCATGTATAACTCCTAGATTAGGCGAGACCGGTTGCCCCAATAAACCCCCATTAAAATATTAAGACAAAATTAGCCTTCCTAAAAATCGAAGTGTGCTTCTAGACCTTTTCATTGAACGAATTGCTCACGCACAACGTGCCTTCTTCTTTAACATCGTTTGTTCACATGATTTGAGTTAGGGTTAAGTTTTAACCAGACTGGGTTAGTTGTCCGTAATATCAGAGCTAATGCCGGACTGGATTCGCAATTGCATTAGATGCAAATGGACTAGATCCTCCTATAGCTATTTAAGTTAGCTTGACTCATGATAGTAGGGGTTAGATTAAATGAGTTATAGATACTACCTACTAAGCAGGATGGTTAGACAATGTTTCCCAAAAGACAATAGAATGGGCTATTATGTTTTTAAATTGAACCTTGATAAAATAGTAGGAATATGTATTGAATTAAAAGACCTTAAATTAAATGCATGTACAAGAATTTAGTCTAAAGCAATAATTCTTTTTCTTATATCTAGGTTGAATATGACTACAAACATAAACTTTCATGTTATGCTTGAAAACAAATTGGATGGTACCAATTTTACTGATTAGTTCAGGACAGTGAGGATAGTCCTCAGAGGCGAAGGCCAGGCTTATGTTTTAGATGAGCCTCTTCCTGATGAACCTAATGCTGACGATCATGAGGAACATGAGGCATGGAAGAAGCATAGGAAAGATCATGAATCCACAGCATGTTTGATGTTGGAAACCATGAATCCTGAGCTTCAGAAACAGCATGAGAATATGTATCTCGATACCATGATTCTCTATCTTCAGTAACTCTTTTCTGAGCAAGCAAGGACTGAGGGTTTGAGAACTCAAGACTTTTGTTTTGTACTAAGATGCAGGCTGGTGTTCAGCATCTCAGCATGTTTTAAAACTTCTTGGCTGTGTCCAGAAGCTTGGTCAATTGGGTTTTGTCATGGATCATGAGTTGAGCATGGATCTCATTTTGACTTTGCTCACTAATATTTATTCACAATTTATGACCAATTATTACATGAACAAGATTGATACGACAATCCCAGAAGTGATCAACATGCTAAAAATAGTAGAACCTAAGATCAAGCGGGATCAGAAAATCTACTTCTGGTTGAGAAAACCAAACCTTCGAAGGGTAAGACCTAGAAAAAGAAGGGGCTGAAAGCTAAGAAAAAGATCAGTAAGAAGAAGAAAAATGAGAAAGGTGCTACATATTTCCATTATGGAAAACTAGGACACTAGAAAAGGGATTGCAAGGCACCTATCTCCGAGCATGTGAAGAAGATCCCTAAGAAAGGAACTACTTCAGGTATGTTCATGATTGAAAATTTCACTATAGTTCCTTATGAGTCTACATGGGTATTAGATACTGGATGTGGTTGTGAGCACTAGATTTTAGTGATCCTTCACACAAAACTATGATGAGAGCTATATGATGTAATGTCTTTCAGGTGTTGTCCATCAGGGGTGTTCCTACTACTACAGAGTTGAATTTGGCCAAAGTTTGGAGACCTAGTCTACCTGTAGGGACCTATACGGGCATATCCTCGTGTACGGATCCCCCAGGGGAATCATACGGGTCATCTGTTCCATACACCTGGGAGGGACCCGCACGGGTCCCCTAGTACCTGTACGCGTGGGGGCCTATCCGTACGGGTACTCTTATTGCCTAAACAAGCCTTTTTGGAAGGAAATCCTTTCCTATTTCTGGAAAAGGCAGGTCTTAAACGTAATTTATTGCATTCAGACCTCCTCTCCCATATGAAAAGGACATTCCCTTCATATTTTACACACACATTCTTCATATAAAAAATATACTAAAACTCTAGCAATTTCTATAGGTATAGAAAAGGTATAGTGGGGGTATAGGAGGTATAAAATATGGAGAAAACCCTTCCTTTGAGGTTTTGTCCACATTTTATTCATTCCTAGCTTCTTTTATTAGGGTTTATGGGATATTCTGTCCACACACATACTCACCTAAATAGTCCTATTCGATCTACTTTGGCCGGGCTCTCTTAACAGTAAAGGGATCACCTCAAAGTGGATTCACATCGAAAAGGTAATGCTCCAGAGTTTCAAAGAGACTCACATCTCAGTTATTTCATTATTATTATTGCTTATTGCTTCTATTATACTTGTTGTTTTCATTTCTTGTTTTGGGTTTGGTCCTAACCCATATGAGCCTTGTTGGCACCATATATCCCCAAGGATATCAATTTTGGTGCCCCGTACTCATTCGGAAGGAAATCCCACTTTATTTTATTTTTCAGCCACCAATATATTGATCTGTAATCTGTAACTTAACTGAACTGAGTTTCTATCTGGGACCAGATAGGACCCAAAAGGGTGAGCCATACCCCGTACAGGTCCTCCCTGGTACCCATACGGGTACCCCCACCATCCGTATAGGTACTGGCCGCCAGGCAGAACCTTGAACTCATTCTTAATCAATTAAAATCAACCCAACTCACCATTTGCCATGCGATCATTTTCACTAATAATCGGGTAAATCAACCAACAAGAGTTAAGATATGTTTTCACAACAAAATACATTGAAGTACTAATTTATGAGGTGCTATAAACTGTACTAACATCTGTGGATGCAGGGGAATTTATTTTCATTTTGTTTTATAACTTAGAACAAATGTATAGGTTCTCTTTGCAATTTCCCCCATTTTTCCCTAGTTGTAATTTTTATCCCCCTATTTATTACTTGTGCTTTATTATAATATGTAAACACATGTAACGAGTGTGAAAGAGTGTAGAAATAGGATTTCTGTGATAATTCCCTAAATGATGAAAATGAAAATGGTTTTACGCGGTGAATGTAATTTTGAGTCAACTAAATGAGAAATAAGTGACATATCCGATACCCGAATCTATAATCCAATCGGTATGAGTCTTTCACCCAGAGGGAACCATATCAAAACTCTTTCCTAAGTAGACAACTTGGGTGCCAACTCTATAAATTGTGTCAGGATTTAGGTCTCAGTTCTTTTAATCATTAAAATTGGCTTATTGTGCAAACTTTAACTAAAAAATGTTTTATCATGCCTAAATCCAACCAAATCCCCAATGGGCCCCGCCTCCCACACAAGCGCCAAGGGAGACCCGCACGTCATCGACGCCTCACAGCGGTAACTCTTCTGGGGAAATAATCTTTTAACTTGAAAAATGTTGGTTTGTTTTAAAAGCTTAAAATATTAAGATGAGCACCTAAAATGATTTACTTGATTCAATCCGCTTTTGTTTTCATCATTTGGGAAAATTATCACACTCTATCTTCTCATCTCCTTCTCTCTTTAGTTAGATGCACTCTTCTTCTAGCGCTAGGATAGGGTACCCTATTATTTCTGTGACACTCATGACAGTGATACCTACGACCACCAGGGATATTGGGTACACCTTAGTGGATGGAGCACTCATTGCCATCTCCCTCCAAAAGAGAGTTGATGCGATGGGAACCTTCTCCATCAACTTCTAATATGTCCCTACACCATTCTTATCGAAAGCCATAGAATTTTTACCTTTTAGTTAGCCTGATTTATGTGTGAGATTAGACTAAGGAAGAATACCCTTTAGACTCGATGGGAGAAATAAGGATGAAATCGATCACTTCGCATGTGTTGTGATTAACCCCCATGCATTACTGTAATTTATGCATGCATACAAAATCTCATGCATGTACAGATCTCTTGGTTATCACCTCAGCCAAAACAAAACCTCAAGGGAAAGAGGTTGGCTATAATCTCAAGTCCGTTTGACTCACATCTCAGTTCCTCTAGTTCAGATAAGGGTTGATCCATGCCAGTCCCACGTATTTTGTCCAGCAGTCAATTTAGTTTGGTTGATCTTTCTGCCTATCATCCTGAGGAGATGTCTCACATCCTGACTCTAGATGGCTAGATTGATGTTGAGGTTGAGAATGTTGCTACTAGGGAGGAGGCAAATGCATTGAGGAAGATGTTAGGTTGGAGATCACAAATGTCGTCTCTTAGTACTTGGGAAGTGATCAGTCCTTGGACCGAATGAATGATAAGATGCTATCTGCCATCAGGGCAATCATGATCGAGGAGAGAAGGTTAAATGCCTTTGTCAGTGCTCTAGTAATGAATGCAGTATTCAGTGAGCCGGTATCAGGAATCACTCATAATCCATTCACTCAGTTGTAACTGCCACCAGTGCAGACTCATGGGGATTCTTCCAGTTAGTTTGGTTAGTAGGGTTCTATGGGTCCATTCAGTTTAGCTAGCTTGCCATTCCAGTCAGTGGGTATAGTGGCCCCTCTAGTCGTCAGTCAGTTTACTCAACCTAGCCAAGGGTTCATGCTGCCGCCATTTCAGTTTAGGTCATCTGGTCCGATCCTAAATTTTGTGGTCACGCCTACGGGGACGACCTTTCCTCAACTAGTAGGTTTACCCTTTGGTGTGATTACCCAATCAGAGGGATCATCTCTATCTTTAAAATTGTGTGAACTGCTTCAAAAATTGCTTGCTGCTAATCCTGGCCCCCAACCATTCGTCCAAGCAATTAGAGAAGAGGATTAGGTCCCTAAAAACTTTAGTATGCCTATCATAGCAAAGTATAAGGGAACCGGTCCACCTCAATCTCACATCACCACCTATCAGAGGGTTATGAGGATCAGGAAGTTAAGTGATAAGGTCCTTGCCGAAATGTTCCCCTACACCTTGGAAGGTCCTGCTATTGAATGTTACAACACTTTGTCAGACGATGTAACCGAAAATTAAAAAGCTTTATCAGAAGCTTTTATTAAGCATTATGGTTTCAATTCCACCATTAAAACTACCATACAGAATTTGTAGGTTATCAAGAAAGCCCCCCATGAGAAGTTCAAACCTTACTTCGAAAGGTGGATGGCCACTCAAGTTCTATTGAAAGATAGGCTAAGTCTCCCAGAAATGATCGTAAAGTTAATGGATAGTGCCCTACCCACTTATCGTAAGGTCCTTGGTATGGATAAATTCTCTAGCTATGTTGAGGTCTTTGAAAAAGCTGAGAAGTGGGAAAGAATCGAGGAGTTAAAGAAGGCAAGTGTACCGGGCAAACCTTAGTTCAAAAAGAATGACCCTTCAGCCCCAGCCCAAGCTTCTAAGTCAAAATCCGATTTTGATCCTAAAATAGCAGTAGTACAAGAAGAAGTGGCCGCATTCCATACCATCAAAGACAAGATTTCCCCTTAAAAGCATCTCTGCCTGCCATCTTCACTAAGTTGAGGGCATTTGGCCTCCTTCAGAGCATCAAGCCATATGACCCACCCAAACCTGAAGACAGGGATCAGTTTTATGCTTATCACGTCAGTAAGGGGCATCACACTAGTGCCTGTAGAGATCTGCTTGAGGCTATTCACAGTTTGATAGGGATAAGAAGATTCAGGAACCTGAGCTTAAACCTAGTACCACGAATAATCCCCTACCAAATTTTGAGAAATAAGTTGCAGCTATTGAATTAGGCTTACCCTCCTATCATGTCTTTACTATGATCTCGCAAGCTAATCCTATGGTTCACTCAGTAGTGGCCTTACGTGATAAGCAAACCCCTATTAACATTGATGCATTTGAGTTAGAAGGAGTGTATGACGAGGAGGCTATGTTGGTGGAGCCTATACCAATTGATATCGATGCTTATATATTGAAGAATGATGAGCTTGAGGGACCTGCTTTATTGGTAGAAACCCCTGAAGGGAGAAGTTACGTGAAAATTAGGGTGTTGCATGTCACTCAAAGTGGAAGGATTCCTCCTTATCCTATCCCAAGAAGAAGAAGGGGCAGAGATGTAGATATCCGGGTCATTCTAAGTACAGATCAGGGTCTGGTCTTCACACCTACGATTGGAACCCAAGCTTCAGCCGGCAATGAGAAGAAAGATTTAAAAGTCACCCCTCTCATCCAGCAATTGCAAGTTACACCTGCTAAGTATAGCATCTGGCAACTTCTCATTGACTCTGAAGATTATCGCAAGGGTTTGATAGAAAAGTTGTTGAGTATGAAAGCTACACCATCTACTACTCTGGTTGAGGTATTCTCAGTTATCGGGGGGTGACCTCCTGATCAGATTGAACCCATCAAGTTCTATCCATCAGACCTCCTAGCCAAAGGAAATAAGCATAATAAAGCAGTCTTCATTAGGGTACAAATCTTTGATCGTTCTATCTCGTATGTTATGGTGGACGATGGTTCCGCCCTCAATCTCTGCCCTACCAAGATTCTTCCTCACTTAGGGCTGGACGAATCCATATTGGAGAAGTCCAATACTATTATAAGGGTGTATGATGATACAAAGAAGAGTGTCATTGGGGTCTTCAAAGCTGAAGTTATAGTTGGGGAAGTGAAGTCCAAGGCCTTGTTCACTGTTCTTGATATTCCGGTCACCTACTCGTTACTGTTTAGTCAACCTTAGCTCCATGCATTAGGGGTTGTCCCTTCTACAGTTCACCAGAAAGTTAAACTCATCCATGATGGCAAGCTGGTAACCATTGATGCAGATGAACCATCCATCATAGAGGCTATGGAAGACGAGGAAAAGGAATCTAGGGTGGCTGTAGCTCACTAAGGCACAAAATTTTGGTTAAAGGGTATATATCACTCAAAATTGAGAAGATAATGATGAAGTAGGGCTATATAAAGGGTAAAAGGCTCGGAAAGAATCTACAGGTAATGCTGGAACCCCTCTCACCTCTTCCATGGCCATTGAGACTCGGTCTAGGGAATCGCCTAGGTGCCAAAAAGTCCAAGCCTCAGTCCTGCCTCATGATAGAAGCTGAAATCAAGAAAAGGGAGTTCACAGGTAAAGAGGAACCTATCGAAGTTAGTGGCAAAAGGGTCCCTAGTTTTGAGATCTTCAATTATGTATATAACTTCAAGAAAGGCTGCATGTTTCTATAGAAGTATGTGGGAATGCTGAAAAAGATGAAATGAATGATGCAATCGAGTCCCTCACTAAAGCACTAGCGGTTCTCATGAGGAAGAATTGGAAAAGGAATTAGAAAGGCAATCCTATTAGTAAGGCTGTCAAGAACTTAGCAAAAGCAGTGGCCAAGGAAACACAAGCAGTCTTGCATGCCAAGGCTACCAGTCCAGCTGTCAATTAATAAGGCCCTCTACCTATGGAGGACAATTCAAATGATGTAATTTTTAATATTGCAAACATTTTTTATGCAAACAATGCCGCTTGTAAGGCATATCATGAATATGTTGTAAGCATCAGTATCTTTTTTTTAACATGTCATGAATAAATTGATGCACCAGTCATTCACACTTTCCTTGAGTATTTCATTCTAATGACATCATGCACTCATATCAACAACATTCTTAAAACTATCATGATATTTATTAATAAAGTTGACCTTGAGTGCAATGTAATGGTATAAACGTCCAATGGTTAAAATCTATCATCAAAAGAGAGACTATAAAAAAGTGCTTAGCAAACATGATAACAATTAGCCTAGGTCCTTCTTTCTTCATGAGGGGGGAAAAGGTGTACAAGAGTACACATCATCAAGAAAGAAGACCAAGAAGCGCCAACAATAGGATGACTATAATCAAAAAAGTAGAAAGGACATCTTAAGTCACAAATTTACCATCTCAAGAGCTCAAAGGGAAACTGATCAGTCAAGAAATGTCATGAATGTTAGATTTATGGGGACATACAACATATCCCTTCCTCTGAACTTCACAATTTGTCTACTCCTTAGCCTTTCTTAGCGTGGGGGATAAATATAATTGGTGAAATTCGACCATCATGAACCAACGATCACCAATTCATTATAGTCGCAGTTGATTATTTCTAAAAATGGGTAGAGGTAGAATCTTACACCAACATCAACACCAAGAAAATGGCCAAGTTCATAGAGAGGCATATTTTTGCAAGATATGGAATCCCGCACCAGGTAGTTTCTGACAACGGAGTTCAATTTCAAGGGGCCACGGCTGAGTTGTTTGAGAAATTCAACATTGAGCATCACAGATATTCTCCATATAGACCATAAGCTAATGGGGCAATTGATGCTGTCAATGAGTCAATCAAGAAAATTTTATCCAAAGTGGTAGCTATTTATAGAGATTGGGCTGATAAACTTCCATTCACAGTTTGGGGGTACAGAACCAGTGTAAGGGCTCCCACCAATCCAACACCTTTCTTCTTGGTATATGAAATGGAAGCCATGTTACCGGTTGAAACAGAAGTAAGATCCCTAAGAGTGGCGCTTGAATCACAGTTAAAAGAATCAGATTGGGCAAGGGCCAGGTATGAACAGTTGAATGTGATACATGAAAAGTGACTCAAGGCACTCAACCATCTCTAGATGTACCAATAGTGCATGGCACGAGCTTATAAAAATAGAATCAGATACCCAAAATAACCTCTTAAAGTGGGTGATCTAGTCCTTAAGCAACTGCGCCAGGTCAACATTGACGCTAGGGGCAAGTTCAAGCCTAATTGGGAAGGACCATTCATCATGAAGAAAGTCCTTGGTAAAGGAGGAATCAAGCTTATGGATATGGATGGAAATGAGTTCGTGAATCTAGTAAATCAAGATAGGCTCGAGCGTTATCATGTCTAGGTCAAAAGAATTAAATCATAAAAAAGCATCACAAAGAATAAAAGAAATAAAGAATAAAACACGAGGTGAGTGGTCCTCTACTACTCGAGCAAAAATTAGGGTGCAGCCCGCTGACTGGTATTCCACAAACCGGTCAGGCAAAAGTTAGGGCACTCCAATAAAGCTCACTAAGCTAAAAACCCAAAGAGGGCGGCTTAGGCAAATGTTAGGGCATCGAGAGAAAAATGACAGTTATTTTTTGGAAAATCTGTAAAAGACCAGTAGGCAGTAGGGGTTAACCATTGGAAATTTTTACCATTCCCTATGTACTCAAATTAATCTCATTAATGAACATGTTATGATTTTGCTAAGAATTTTGGTCTTATGAATGCATGCATGTCTTTAGGTGAAATAATCGATGGTATGTGAACATCAATTTTTCTCTACGTGTTATGCATCATTTTATTCATCTCTATCACACATTTGCAATATTTAAAAAGGCCTGCTGGATTGAAAACCCAAAAGGGCGGTCCAGGCATAAGTTAGGGCAAAAAGAAAAGTCTGTTGGGTTGAACCGTTAAGGATAATTCAGGCAAAAATTGAGATGGCATGCGGGATTGAAAACCTAAAAGAGCAGTCTAGGCAAAAGTTAAGGCAAAAGCTTGCTAGGTTGAAAACCCTAAAGGGCAGTCTAGGCAAAAGTTAAAGCTAAGAAGAAAAAGGTCCGCTGGGCTAAGCCGTCAAGGATAGCTCAGGCAAAAATTAGGACAAAAAGAAAAGAAAAATAAAATGTTTGATAGGTGCCCTCACATCGAGTGGCCTATGCAAGTGTTAGAACGTCACCCAATCCCTTCACTGTGAAATCATTGGACAGAATGCGGGTTCTCCAAGCAACAATTTTCAACAGTCTCAATTCAAGAAAAATCCACATGCATAAAATAGAAATATCAAAAGTACCAATTTTGAAGTTGACAATCAAAACAACCCATGTAGGGACCAAAAGTATCAAATGGTCCAAAAAGTAATCATAGCATAAGCAACCGGGGGATCCCGTCCCTAGTGACCCCCCCTATGTCTGATCCTGAGTATCTGTAAGTGGATCATCCATGTCTATAGTCATATGGTCCTCAGTGTCATCAGCACCAGTAGCCTGCTAGGTGGGGGCCCTGGTCTCCAAGGTCCCCACAGCATCCTTGACAGCATCACTCCCCTCAACATACTGATCCACATCTCTTTGAGTCACTATATATGTGGAAAAACCATCCTCGGACTCATCGTCGGAAGGGGCCGGTGCCTGCCTCTCCTCAGTCATCCTCACTAGCTAACCCCTCAGCTTCTCAATCTCGACCCTCGCTTGAGCGGTCTCGGCCCTAGCCCGATCAGCCTCAGTAGTGGCTACCCATAGCTGCTCCTCTAAAAATCTGGCTCTTTCCTCCGAAGCATCCAAGTCCTGGACATATCTGCTCCGCTCCATGGCCAGCAAAGTCTGCAATAGAAACTATAAGATCAGTACACATATACAAATGTCATGGCATGAATGCATAGTTTATTGAAATTTTACAGGTAAAAGAAACTTACCGAAGCTAGTGCATCCTAGGCCAATAGCAGATCTCATACTAAAAATATTCCCGGGTTATCCTCTCTGCCTCGGAAATGGTCACCTGAAAAGAAAGGGTCACATCAAAATGAGACATCTTAAGCAGTAATGGACAAAGGCCGGGGTAAAGGATTCCTTATATGGGTGGAGCTGGAAGGAGTGAAACCAATAGGCTGGACTGACTCCTCGAGTTTCTTAATAGCCCAATTCCCCGAGTGGTCGAGGAGCCAAAAGAAAAATCCAACTCAGCCTAGAGGATGCCCTCCCTCACAGATTCAGAGGCTCGAGACTACTTTACCAGCGGCTTATGGGCAGTAGTAGCAGCAGTAACAGCGGACCTCTTTTGTGTAGAAATGGGAGGCTGTAAGCAATGTAGAATTAGGTTCCAGATCGTAATCAATTACAGAAAGCAGTAAAGTATTCACAAAGACCAAGTTAGAAGGATACCTAAGAAGGAGTACCTGACCAAGCTGAACCTAGGGCACCCCCGACTATAGATGGACCCTCGCGGTCATCCCTCGGTCCGCCCTCATTATCATCATCATCCTCATCATCGTTCCAGCAAAACTCTAGGGGCTCATCCTTATGATGGATCCTATCACAGGGTGGCAAGAGAGAAGAATCAATAAACTCAGTGTAGGAGCCCTTTACAAATAGCACGCGAGCCCCCTCGCCAAGCAAGTATAGTCCGTGATTGGTCCCTTGCATGAGATGAGGCCAGAACAAGGCTACAGGGATGGGGGGAGGAATCGGTCTCTCCACCATAGCACTAGTCCTCCACCCCTAGACTCTCTCACCGAAATACCACTCATAAGAAAGTGGTGACTTCGAGACAAAGCGGTTGTCATCCACACCGGCCTGCATCTGCTTGATGGCTCCATAGGTGGCTAATCTCTCCCATAGGTCTTGGAAAACTTGCCCAAAATGGAAGTACTATGAGCATCATAACCTAGTAAATACAATTTCTACTAATGGTTTGTCGAAATGTACAATGCAGGTTCAATAGGGAAGAAGCTTACCTGATCTAAGCGCAGCTAGCGTAAGAACTCTCGGTACTGCACTATAGTTAAGGGCTAATTCTACCAAAGCCACATCCATCTGGATATAATATGCGGTGTCTCACACTATGTAGGCAATCCTTGTCTAAGGATCAACCGGTGCTCGAAAGCCCAAATCTATAAGACAAAGTAAGGATTAGTTGTAACACAGTTTAGACAAATGGTTAAAACACAGGCGATTAGTTGGAGATTTACCAGTAGTATCAGATGACAGATCTTGAGCTCAGACTACTAACCTCGGACCCCTACATCAAATCTATAGTACAATTATGCCAGAATGGCCCATCACCGGTTCTTACGAGGCATAGTCGCAAGATCCTCCACAACAGAGAGCAGACCATAGTTGAGATTACCTGAGTAGACTGGAAAGAAGACAGTGGTAAGGAACGCCAGCAAGAAAGATCGAGCATATTGGTCCCTCCTATCAGCCGCAATGGCCCTTGGCTGCGTAATCTAGTAAGCATACAAGTCCCCATACTTGAGCTTGTTTGTCTTGCCCAAATGAAGCCCAAGTAATCTAGTAAAATAGGCCTACACCTCAGGCCGAGAGTGCCACCAGTCGGCATATACATCAAAATGGACCATGTCCCCACTCCACTCTAAGTCGGTGGTGGTGCACACATCTGAGAGAGTAATGGTGACCTCCTAGATAGGAAAATGGAAAGTATGGGTCATCTCCAACCACCTCTCCGTCAGAGCTGAAATGGCACCGGGAGCCAATGTCTTGGGGGCCTGAGGGATGGCCCTTATAATGTCGCTAAACCCGAAGGAATAGATGTGGGTCAGCAGCTCCGTGTCTCTTGCAGAACGAATCTCCTTATACCATTTCCTATATAAGCACAAAGCCCTCATGGTCCTGTACTAGAACTGCAGGAACAAAATTAAAGTTTAATAGGATTAGAATATAACGGATAAATCAAAAATCAGAAAATGCAGAAATCAAAGGAAACAAGGTTCTGTCCCTCAGGACAGGACCCGTACGGGTCCACAAACCAGACCCATATAAAAAATGGGACCAGTACAGGTCCCCTATAAGCGGTCCCTATGTGGGCAAAATTTCCAAAAATAAAAAATTGCACAATCTTAGCCAAAGTTCATCCAAAGCTATCCTAAAAGCATCCTAGGATAAAGTTACATGCATCAAGCTCTATTACAAGGTCCAAAACACCCTAAATCATGCCAAAATCCAAGAAATCACCAAAAGTTCAAAATTGGAAAATGGAGAATCGAATGGAATTACCTAGAGTTTTGAGGCGTGGGTCTCAGGAGAAGGGATCAAAGGGACTTCAGAGATAGGAGTAAGCCCCAAAAATGAGCCTCTCTCACGAAAAGCATACCCAATAGAAACTGATCATTCTCAAGGCCCTGAATCACCAATCTGGGGCAAGTCATAAAGCCTGAGGGAGAAGCAGCCAGTCTAAGGGATTTTTTTATACATCTTCAATTTAGTTTTTAGAGAAATCGCGGAAAATGTAAAGTGGAAAGTTTTGGTATGAGGCGGGAGACGAGGGGGCTGTCTGCCTTTTAAACCCATCCGTTAGGGACCCGCACGGGTCCCCTTTTCTGAGACCCCTACCTGTATAGGTCTGGCCCACCCCGTGTGGGCCCCTTCTTGCCATCCAGAGGCAAATTTTTGCATTAGCATTACAGCAAGCACCGGGAATTCATCCGGTCTAAGTTCGGGGCCAACCCTACTCCCTCTCAACCTTACATTTTCATTATATTTGGATAGAAGCCCCTAGGCTCACCTTGATCCTCGATTGAAGGGGCAAAAAAAAATTTTATTTTCATAAAAGTCAATCAAGAATCAAGGTAAGCCATTTTTGAATTGGTCACCAACAAGGATGATTTTTGTGTATAGGTCCATACTAGCACAAGAATTCTTCCCCTAGCAAGCAAATCTTACTAGGAAATTCTTCCCCAGCAGAAGAGGTTTTGCCAAAGGGGCATCCCCCCACCAATCTAGGGGCATCCTCCTACTTTCCAGTGGAGGAACGAAATCCAGGGGCATCCCCTCACTTCCCTGTTGTGAAATTAGTTCCAGGGGCATCCCCCTACCAATCCAGGGGCATCCCCCACTCCCTAGTAGTGGAACCAGATCTAGGGGCATCTCCCCACCTATCCAGGGGCATCCCCCCACTCCACAGCGATGGAATCATCAGGTCTTAGGGGCATCCCCCCACTTCCCAGTTATAAATTTGGTAGACCCTAGGGGCACTCACTTTAGGAGCATTCCCTAGTGGCAAAATAACCATAACATTGATCGAGCTAAACCCGAAATTTCCTGTACAAAATTTTCAGTTTATCGCATCCACACTTATTTATTCTTAATTGAAGGGCAAAAATATTTTTGTTCTCATAAAATTCAATTAAGAATAAAAAGGTGTCTCAGCAGGTCTCGGCAAAAATTATGGCAAAAGCTTGCTAGGTTGAAAACTCGAAAGGGCGGTCTAGGTAAAAGTTAAAGCTAAAAAGAAAAAGGTCCGTTGGGCTGAGCCGTCAAGGATAGCTCAGGAAAAAATTAGGAAAAAAAGAAAAGAAAAATAAAATGTTCAATAGGTCCCCTCACATCGAGTGCCCTATGCAAAATTTAGAACGTCACCCAATCCCCTCACTGTAAAACCATTGGACAGAATGTGGGCTCTCAAAGCAACAATATTCAACAGTCTCAATTCAAGAAAAATCCACATGCATAAAAAAGAAATATCAACATTACCAATTCAAAAGTTGATAGTCAAAACAAGCCACGCAGGGCCCAAAAGTATCATATGGTCCAAAAAGTAATCATAGCCTAAGCAGCCGGAGGATCCCGTCCCGTCTGATCCTGAGTATTTAAGGAAAAGGCAGGTCTTAAACATGATTTATTGCATTCAGAGCTCCTCTCCCCTATAAAAAGGGCCCTTCCCTTCACATTTTACACACACATTCTTCATATAAAAAATATACTAAAAATCTAGCAATTTCTATAGGTATAGAAAAGGTATATGGGGGGTATAGGAGGTATAAAATAGGGAGAGGTTTTATACACATTTTATTCATTCCTAGCTTCTTTTATTTGGGTTTATAGGAGATGCTATCCACACAAATACTCACCTAAATAGTCCTATTCCATCTACTTTGGCTGGGCTCCCTCAATAGTAAAGGGATCACCTTAAAGTGGATTCACGTCAAAAAGGTAATGCTCCTGAGTCTCAAAGAGACTCACATCTCAGTTATTTCATTATTATTATTGCTTGTTGCTTCTATTATACTTGTTGTTTTCATTTCTTATTTCAGGTCTGGTCCTAACCTGTATGAGCCTTGTTGGCACCATATATCCCCAAGGATATTAATTTGGTAAGCCATACTCATATGGAAGGAAATCCCTCTTTATTTTATTTTTCTACCACCAATCTATTGATCTGTAATCTGTAACTTAACTGAACTGAGTTTTTGTCTGGGACCAAATAGGACCCGTACGAGTATGCCATACCCGTACTAGTCCTCCCTGGTACCTGTACGGGTACCGGCCCTGAGGCAGAACCCCAAACTCATTCTTAATCGATTAAAATCAACCCAACTCACCATTTGCCATGCAATCATTTTCACTAATAATTTGGTAAATCAACCCACAAGAGTTAAGATACATTTTCAAAACAAAATACGTTGAAGTGTTGATTTATGAGGTGCTATAAACTGTGCTAACATCTATGGATGTAGGGGAATTTACATTCATTTTGTGTTATAACTTAGAACAAATGTATAGGTTCTCTTCACAACTTCCCCCATTTTTCCCCAGTTGTAATTTTTATCCCCCTATTTATTACTTGTGCTTTATTGTAATATGTAACTGCATATAACGAGTGTGAAAGAGTGTAGAAATAGGATTTCTGTGATAATTCCCTAAATAATGAAAACTAAAATGGTTTTACGTGGTGAATGTAATTTTGAATCAACTAAATGAGAAATAAGTGACTCATCCGATACTCGAATCTCTGATCCAATAGGTATGAGTCTCCCACCCAGAGGGAACCATACAAAAACTCTTTCCCAAGTAGATAACTTGGGTGGCGACTCTATCAATTGTGTCGAGATTTGGGTCTCGATTCTTTTATTCATTAAAGCTGTCTTATTGTGCAAACTTTAACAAAAAAATGTTTTATCACGCCTAAATCTAACCAAACCCTCAGTGGGCCCCACCTCTCACACAGGCACCAAGGGAGACCCACACATCATTGATACCTCACAGTGGTACTTATATCTGTACTTCTGTGTAGGGGTAGCAAAATCATAGAAGGCTGGCTAAAGGAGAGTTGGACCTACGGGTTCAAAATGGGGCACAGGTTGCTAGATCAGCTGTAGGAACATATAGTCTCAAATTACCAAGTGGCCTAGTTTTAGAATTAAATAAATGCTATTATTTTTTTATTGTTACTAAGAATATTATTTCTATTGCATGTTTAGTAGCAGAAGGATTTGAAGTTTTATTTAATAATAAAGATTGTCAAATTCGTAAAAATAGTGTTCTTTATGGCAATGGAGTTTTGATTGATGGCATATTTGTTTTAAATACTAAAGCTAAAATTTTTAATATAAATGATGCTAAGAGATTGAAATTATATAAAGATAAATCATCCTACTTATGGCATTGTCGTTTAGGCCATATAAAGAAGCTCGCTTAACTAAGTTACACAGAGGAGGTGACTTAGGCCCTATAGACTGGGTGTCTTATGGGGCATGCAAACCTTGTTTATTAGGCAAAATGATAAATAAACCCTTTAAGGGTAAAGGGGAACGTGCCACAAGTACATTGAAAATAATACACACAGATGTATATGGTCCAATAAATGTGTCTACATATGAAGGATTTGTCAACTTTATATCTTTTATCGAGGATTACTCACGATATGGGTATTTGTACCTTATGAGGCACAAATCAGATAGTTTTGAAAAGTTCAAATACTATAAAAATGAAGCTGAGAAACAACTTAGAAATAATATTCAGGCACAACAGTCAGACCAAGGTGGAGAATATTTAAGCTAAGAGTTTCAAGATTATCTAAGGGATAATGGAATATTACCCCAATGGACCCCTCCTTATACTCCTCAGCATAATGGCATGTCTGGGAGGAGGAACAAAACTTTGTTAGACATGGTTTGGTCCATGATGACCTAAGCAAGTCTCAGCAAATCCTTTTGGGGATACGCACTTGAGAGCGCAGTTTATATACTAAACTGTGTGCCGTCAAAATCAGTTGATACAACACCATACAAAAGGTGGTATGGTAAGAAACCCTCTCTTTCTCACATGCGCGTTTAGGGATGTCTGCCTATGTTAAAAGGACAATGTCAGACAAGTTGGGAGCTAGGCCTGACAAATGCTTGTTCATAGGTTATCCTAAAGAGACAGTATGATATACCTTTTATGATCCTAAGGGGCAAAAGGTGTTTGTTTCTAGGACCACTCAGTTCCTTGAGAAGGAATACATGCTTGTAAAAGCTAGTGGGATCGACCTTGAATATGAGGTTTAAGTAGGCAAACAAGATGATCAACTGATAATTCCTATGCCTGATACACAACAGAGTATGATCGAGGAACAACCTGTTACATAACAACCATTGCGTAGATCTGGTAGGGTTCCCAAAGCTCTTAAAAGATATAGATTTTTCATCACGGATGATAAACATATCTTTCTAATGGAGGATGATGAACCTAAGACCTACAAGGAAGCAATGGAGAGCTCAAACTCTGATAAATGGTTAAAAGCCAGGAAATCAGAAATGGATTCCATGTATGAAAACCAAGTATGGGAATTGGTTGATGCACCTGATGAGGTTAGACCTATAGGTTGCAAATGGCTTTTTAAGAAGAAAATCGACATAGATGGTAATGTAATTACCTATAAGGCAAGGTTGGTGGTAAAGGGCTATAGTCAAAGAGAAGGAATTAACTATGACGAAACCTTTTCACCGGTAGCCATGCTTAAATCCATAAGGATACTCTTGGCTATTATTGCTCAATATGATTATAAGATCTAGTAAATGGATGTGAAAGCCGCTTTCCTAAATGGAAACATGGATCGGATGTATATATGATACAACCTGAGGGTTTTACATCTCAGAATGGCTCAAAGGTATGCAAGCTGTAAAGATCCATTTGTGGACTTAAGCAAGCATCTAGGAGTTGGAATATAAGGCTTCATGATATAATCAAAGAGTTAGATTTTACATCAAACGCTTATGATCCTTGTGTATACAAGAAAATTAGTGGGAGTGCAGTCATTTTCCTTGTGCTATATGTTGATGACACACTACTAATAGGAAATGACATTTCTCTTCTTCAAATGGTTAAGTCGTGGTTGTCTAGAAAGTTCTCCATGAAGGAACTTGGAGAAGCATCATTTATACTAGGTATAAAGATCTATATAGATAAATCAAAGAGGCTGCTAGGTATTTCATAAGATACATACATAGACAAGGTATTAACTAGTTTCAACCTTGAGCAATTGAGAAAGGGTTATCTTCTATTGTCTCATAGAACTAACCTTTCTAAATCTGAGTGCCTGGAGACACAAGAGGAGAGATTGTGCATGAATGAAATACCCTATGCATCCGCAATTGGATCTATCATGTATGATATAGTATATACACGGCCTGATGTCTCATACGTGTTGAGCATCATAAGCAGATTTCATTCTGATCTAGGTTAGAAGCATTGGAAGGCCGTTAAGAATATCCTTAAGTACTTGAGAAGGACTAAGGAAATGTTCCTAGTATATGGAGGAGGTGATCTCACAGTAAAGGGATTCACTGATGCAAGTTTTCAATCTAACAAAGATGACTACAAGTCATAGTTAGGTTACCTGTTTATGTTAAAATGGAGGGGCGGTTGTTTGGAAGCGTTCCAAATAGGATACAACTGCCAATTTAACCACTGTATTTGAGTACATTGCTGCTTCAGAAGCAACAAAACAAGCTGTCTGGATAAAGAGATTTATTGGTGATCTCGATGTAGTGTCTAATAGTGAGGATCCAATAGTAATATATTGTGATAACACTGG
Organism: Euphorbia pulcherrima; assembly: GCA_947683365.1. Lineage (NCBI taxonomy): Eukaryota > Viridiplantae > Streptophyta > Magnoliopsida > Malpighiales > Euphorbiaceae > Euphorbia > Euphorbia pulcherrima. The sequence goes on along the minus strand of CANTUS010000001.1, from coordinate 48,751,901 downwards.
CGCTATTGCTCAGGAAAAAGAACCACGGTCTTGTTAGAGAAAATGACATGTACATAGAAAAATATCATATAGTTTAAGATATGATAAGAGATAAGGATATACAGATGGAATATTTACCCACAGATCAAAACCTGGAGGATGGCCTAACCAAGCCTTTGACATAGATTAAGCATGACCAGCATGTTAATAGTTATGGCTTACGGCACGTAGCTAACTAGCTCTAGTGCAAGTGGGAGAGTGTTAGATAACATGTATGCCCTAGAGGCAATTAGGGTGATATATCTTAGTTAGTTTTATTTGTACGAACAAAGTTATATTAATAAAGGAATTCTTTTGTTATATCAATGACTGTGAAAATATATTATGACTGGTTTAGAATATATTCATTGATGCGTTTGCAAGAGTCCATGACATAATCATAGCAAGTATTTCAAGGGCATGGTGAGACTATGTTGGTGAGAACTGGTTCGTGTGAAATTATAATTTGTGTAAATATCCCTAGTCGTACTATCATCAACACTGGACAATGATGAATACAGATAGACTAGCATGTGTCGTCATACCTCTTGAATATGATTCAGAGTAGCATATTTTTAGTGCTAGAGGGTGGTACCTTGGGTTAACATATGAATGTATTCAGGGAAATACATTGGAGACCGCTATGAGACAACACTCGGTAATCTATATTATGTGTTGGTGTTTTAATCGTCTTATTGCAATAGCAATACAAATATCCTTAGATTTGAGATACTAGCTACCTTGTTCAGATGTTCTTATACTTTGGATTACACCTATACATTCTATAGATTGGATGCTACGGATAATTACAAGTATAGTTGATGTCCATTCATTGGTAAGCTGAGTAGTCAAGATAGAATCTATCACTCTACTATAGCAATATAAGGGAGATGTACCTTGGCCACTTGTCAGAAGTGACACACTTGTAAACCACTTATCAGAGTATGGGTTAATAGGATGGGATCCTGATCAACACATTAAATGGTTGAGTAGTGTACTTTGGTAGCAAGACTAAACCACTGGGGTAGCTATTATAGCTACTAGTGGACTAACACTTAAACCAAGTCCTAGAAACTAGATGGTACTTAACAGTTGATAGAAGGAGTGAATTGTATTGATACTATTGCAAAACTGGGATTAAGTCACAATCACATGACGTTCCGAATATCAAGGGGTCATATGCCTTTGCTAGAGTGCCACTATGGCCGATGAAAGTAATTGGAGCCCATAACGGTCTAGAGCTCCAAGATGGTCAATTCCTAAAAGGGATTGAGCTAGGTTAAACTTCTGGCAGCTCAATACTGCAGGATCCTATAAGGTCACACACTTTGAGTTACGACCAAGCTATGTAAAGAATTGTTATACTGGGTCTAATCTAGAAGAGAAAGGACGTATGGTTAGACTATAACATATTGGTTAAACCAATATTCATTGGTTAGACTAATGAACCTGATAAATAATAAGGAGGATAAAATAAATAAAGGGTTTAAGAACCAAAAGATAGCACAGTTAGAGAATATTGGGAATTCCTTGAATTGGTGTAAGTGGATTGGTGAGAAAATTACAGGACAATTTTTTATATTCGATCTCAGTGCGGGTGTGAGCACTGGATTTGAATGATCCTTCTCACGAAACAATGATAAGAGCTATATGATGCAATGTCTTACAGGTGTTGTCCATGAGAGGTGTTCCTACTACTGCAGAGTTGAGTTTTGGTGAAGTTAGGAGAACTAGCCTGCCTAGAGACCCATATGGGTGCTGCCTGGTGGTACGGATCCACTGGCAGACCCGTACGGGTAGATTCCATCTATACTCTTAGAGGGGACCCGTACTGATATGGCCCCACCTGTATAGGTCCTCTTATTACCTTATCAGGCTCTTTTGAAAGCTATCTCTTACCTTTTTGGGAAAAGACAGGTCTTAAATGCGGTTTATTGAATTTAGACCTGATTTTCACCTATAAATAGGCCTTTTCCCCACCATTTCAACACAGATAAATCATATGAAAAATATACTATAGAGAAATTAGAGTAAGGTTCTAAGGGAGGTTTTGTCCGCATTTTTTTCATTCCTAACTTCGTTTATTAGGATTTAGGGGAGGTTTTGTCCACACAAATACTCACCTAAATAGTCCTATTTTATCATCTACTTTGGTAGACTCTCTTAACAGTAAAGGGATTGCCTCAAAGTGGATTCACACAGCAAAGGTAATGCTCCTGAGTTTCAAAGAGACTCATATTTCAGTTATTTTATTATTGTTATTCTTTGTCTCCTCTATTATACCTGCTCTCTTTATTTCCTGTCTCGGGTTTGGTCCTAACTCGTATAAGCCTTGTTGGCACCTTGTATCTTCAAGATATTAAATTGGTGCGCCATACTCATACTGAAGGAAATTGCATTTTTAATTTATTTTTCATCCATTAATCTGCAAGTTAAACTAAACAAAACTTCTGTCTAGACCAGATAGGACCCGTATGGGTCCACCAGACCTATACCGGTCCTCCCTAGTAGTCGTATGGTCCAACCCACCTGTATGGGTACCAGCCCTAGGCAGAATCTATAATTCATTTTAATTCAGTTAAAAATTAATCCAACTCAACATATGCCATGCAATCACTTTCACTAATAATCTGGTAAATCAACCCACAAAAGTTAAAATGTGTTTTTGCAACAAAATACGTTGAAGATCAGTTATTTCTTTCTGGTCCTAGAAGCCGCTCGGGCATTATCGATCGTAAAACTGCCAGGCTAACATAATCACATTTTTCCTAATGAAATGCTGACTTATAATATGCTATAAACTATGCTAATCCTTGTGGATGCGGGGGAATTTATTTTTATTTTGTTTTATAACTTAGAACAAATGTATAGGTTCTCTTGCAATTCCCCATTTTTCCCCCGGTTGTAATTTTTATTCCCCTATTTATTGCCTGTGATTTATTGTAATATGTAAATGCATGTAACGAGTGTGAAAGAGTGTAGAAATAGGATTTCTGTGTTAATTGGCCAAAATGATAAAAACAAAAAACGGTTTTACACGATGAATGTAATTTTGAATCAACTAAATGAGTAATAAGTGACTCATCCGATACCCAAATCTTTAAACTAATAGGTATGACTCTCCTGCCCAGAGGGAACCGTACTAAAACTCTTTCCCAAGTAGACAACTTGGGTGGCGACTCTATCATTTGTATTGAGATTTGGGTCTCGATTCTTTTATTCATTAAAATTGGCTTATTGTGCAAACTTGAACTAAAAATGTTTGTCACTTCTAAATCCAACCAACCCCCAGTGGGCCCCGCCTCTCACACAGGCGCCAAGGGAGACCCATACGTCATCGACACCTCATAGTGGTGACTTTGCTAGGGATATAATCTTTTAACTTGCATAATTTTTGTTTGTTTTAAAAGCTTAAAAGATTAAGATGAGCACCAAAAATATTTACTTAATTCAACCCGTTTTCTTTTTTATCATTTGGGAAAATTATCACACTCTATCTTCTCATCTCCTTCTCTCTTTAGTTAGATGCGCTCTTCTTCTAGCGCTAGCTTATAGTGGCCTGTTATTTCTGCAGCACTCGCAAAAGTGTTACCCATGCCCGATAGGAATTGGGGACACTCTAGTGGGTGGAGCACTCATTGCCATCTCCCTCTAAAAGAGGCTTGATGCGATGGGAACCTTCTACATCAAACTTTCGATATGTCCCTATGCCATTCCTATCAGAATTCTACCTTTTAGGTACCCTAATTTTTGTGTGAGATTAGACTAAGGAAGAATACCCTCAGAACTGGTGGGAGAAATAAGGATAGAATCCATTGCTTTGCATGTCTTGTGTTACATTCCCCTGTAATTAACCCAGCCATGCATCATTGAAATTTGTGCATGCATATTCAGCCAAAGCTCAAAGGGTTAAAACTTGGCAACATTCTCAGGTCTTCTTGACTTGAATTCTGGCTCCTCCTCCTCCTCTTCCAGCTCAGTTAGGTGGGTTGCTCCACCTCCATCTACGGGTATTTTATCCAGCAGTCAGTTTAGTCTGGTTGATCTATTAGTCTATCACCTTGAGGAAATGTCTCATATCCTAACTCTAGTGGACTAGGTTAATGTTGAGGTTGAGAATGTTGCTACTAGTAAGGAGGCAAATGCATCGAGGGCTGAGATTAGGTTAGAAATCATAAATGCTGTCTCACAGTACTTGGGAAGTGATCAGTTTTTGGACCAAATGAATGATAAGATGTTGGCTTCCATCAGAGCGATCATGGACGAATAGAGAATGGTTAGTACTCCTCATAGCGCACCCATTAGTGCCCTAGTAGTGAATGAAGTGATTAAAGAGCAAGTATCGAGAGTTACCTATAATCCATTCACTCAGCTTCAGATGTCGCCTGTGCGGACTCACGGGGATTCTTCTAGTTAGTTTGGTCAGTTGGGTTTTGTGGGTCCATTTGGTTTAATTAGCCAGTCATTCTAGTCAATGGGTACAGTAGTTCTACCAGCCATCAATTAGTTCGCTCAGCCTAGTCAAGGATTTATACCGCCTCTGTTCAGTTTAGGGAATCTGGCCCCAACCCCCAATTTTATAGTCACACCTAAGGGGACAACCTTTCCTGTATCAGTAGATTTACCCTTGGTTGCAGTTACTCAATCATAGGGGTCATCCTTGTCCGTGGAATTATGTGATCTTTTTCAAAAATTGCTTGCTACCAAACCCGGCTCTTAGCCGTTGTCACTATCAGTTCAAACCACTAGAGAGGAGGACTGGGTCCCTAAAAAATTTAGTATGCCTAGCATAGCGAAGTATAAGGGAACTAGTCCACCTCAATCTCACATCACCACCTATCAGAGGGTTATGAGAATTAGAAAGTTAAGTGATAAAGTCCTAGCCGAAATGTTCCCTTACACCTTGGAAGGTCCTGCTATCGAACGATACAACACTCTATCAGATGAGGTGACCAAAAATTGGAAAGCATTATCAGAAGCTTTCATTGAGTAGTATGGTTTTAATGCCACTATGAAAACTACCATAAAAAATTTGGAGGCAATCAAGTAGGCCCCTAATGAGAAATTCAAGCCCTATTTCAAAAGATAGATGGCCGCTTAGGTTTTGTTGAAAGATAGGCTAAATCTCCCTGAGATGATCGTAAAGATGATGGAGGGTGCCCTGCCTACTTGTCGTAAGGTCCTTGGTATGGATAAATTCTCTAGCTATGTTGAGGTCTTTGAAAAAGCTAAGAAATGGGAAAGAATCAAGGAATTAGAGAAGGCGAGTGTGTCGGCCAAACCTTGGTTCAAAAATAATGACCCTTCAGTCCCAGCCCAGGCTTCTAAGTCAAATTCTAGCTCTGATCCTAAAGCAGCGGTAGTGCAAGAAGAAGTGGTTGCAGTCCGTACCATTGAAGACGGCATTTCCCCTTGAAAAGCATCTTTGCCTGCCATCTTCACTAAGTTAAGGGCACTTGGCCTTCTTCAGAGTATCAAGCCTTAGGTCCCCCCCAAACCTGACGACAGGGATCAGTTTTGTGCTTATCACGTTAGTAAGGGTCATCGTACTAGTGCCTGTGGAGATCTACTTGAGGCTATTCATGGTTTGATTAGGGAAAAGAAGATATATGAACTTGAGCTTAAGCCTAGCACTATGTATAACCCCCTGCCAAATTTTGAGAAATAGGTTGCAGCTGTAGAGTCAGGGTTACCCTCCTACCATGTCTTTAATATGATCATAAGCTAATCCTATGGTTTGCTCAGTAGTGGTTTTACCTAATGAAATGGACCCCATCGACATCGATGCATTCGAGTTAGAAGGAACTTATGACGAGGAAGCTATGTTGGTTCAACAAGAACCAATTGATATTGATACTTATATATTGGAGAATGATGAACTCGAAGGACTAGCCTTGTTGGTGGAAACTTCTGTAGGGAGAAGTTATATGAAAAATGGGGTATTGCATATTACCCAGAGTGGAAGGATTCCTCTTGATCCTCTCCCAAAAAGAAGAAGGGGAAGAGATGTAGATATCCAAGTCATTCTAAATATCAATCAGGGTCCAATCTTTACCCTGATGGGTACTGAAAAGAAAGATTTAAAAGTCACCCCTCTCATCCAACAGTTACAAGTTACCCTCGACAAGTACAACATTTGGCAGCTTCTCATTGACTCTAAAGATCATCGCAAGGGCCTGATAGAAAAGTTATTAAGTATGGAGGCTACACCTTCCACTACTTTGGTTGAAGTGTTTTCAATAATTGGGGGATCTCCTCTCGATCAGGTTGAACCCATTAAGTTTTATCCGTTAGACCTCCCGACCGAAGGGAACAAGCATAACAAGGCACTTTTCATTAAAGTGCAAATCTTTGATCGTTCTATCCCATGTGTTATGGTGGATAATAGTCCCGCCCTTAATCTGTGTCCTACCAAGATCCTTCCTCACTTAGGGATGGATGAATCCATATTGGAGAAATCCAATACTATTATAAGGGCATATGATGATACAAATAGGAGTGTCATTGAGGTGTTTAAAGCTGAAGTTACAGTTGGGGGAGTAGAGTCTAAAGTCTTATTCACTATTCTCGACATTCCCGTTACTTACTCATTATTGTTGGATCGACCTTCGCTCCATGCATTAGGAGCCTTCCCTTCCACAATCCATCAGAAAGTTAAGCTTATCCACAATGGCAAGCTAGTGACCATTGAAGCGGATGAACCATCTGTTATAGCAGTGATGGAGGCCGAAGAAAAAGAATCTAGGGTGGTTGTAGCTCACCAGGGTACAAAGTTTTCGATTAGGAGATATATATATATATATATATATATATATATATATATATATATATATATATATATATATATATATATCGCTTAAAATTGAAAAGATCATGATGAAACAAGGTTATGTGAAAGGTAAGGGGCTCGGAAAGAATCTGCAGGGAATGTTGGAACCCATTTTGCCTCTTCCATGGCCATTTAGACTTAGTTTGGGGAATCATACAGGTGCTAAGAAATCTAAACCCCGTTCCTACCTTATGTTAGGGGCTAAGGTCAAGAAAAATATATTCACAAGTGAGGAAGAACCTATTTAGGTAAGGGGCAAAAGGGTCCCTGGTTTTTAGATCTTCAACGATGTATATGATTTCAAAAAAGGTTGCTTGATTGAAACCTCAGTTTCTGTGGAAGTATGCGGGAACGCTGAAGAAGATGAAATGAAAGAAGCAATTGAATCCATCACTAAGGCACTAGTGGTACTTATGAGAAAGGATTGGAAGGAAAGTGAGAAGCAAAATCCCATCAGCAAGGTTGTGAAAAATATAGCAAGACCAGTAGCCAAAGAAGCACATGCAAACTTGCACATTAGAGCTACCAGTTTAGCTACCAGCATTGCTTAAGTTGATCAACAAGGCCCTCTGCCTGTGGAGGATGACTCAAATGATGTAATTTTTAATGTTGCAAATATTTTGATGCAAACAATGCCGCTTATAAGGCATATCATGGATAAGTTGTAACATCAGTAATTTTTAGCATGTTATGAATAAATTGATGCATCTCTCATTCACATTTCCCTTGAGTATTCCATTCTAAATACATCATGCACTCATAACAATAGCATTCTTAAAATATAATCGTATTCATTCATGAACTTGACTTTAAGTATATCGTAATGGTATAAATGTCCAATGGTTAAAACCTATCACCAAATAAAAGAGAGATAATAAATATGCTAGCAAACATGATAACAATAAATACTAGTCCATCTTTCTTCACAAAAGGGAAAACGGTGCAAAGGTACACGTCACCAAGAAAGAAGACCAAGAAGACTCATGAGAGCATCAATAGCAGGCTGGCTCTGGTTATGAAAAATAGAAAGCACATATTAGGTCATAAAAGATGCCCAAAATCCTTTGGAAGCTCTAAAGGGAAGCTGATCATTAATAAATCGAAGAGATTTTGACCAAAATGGAAGCCACCTACAAAAAATGGGCTGATAAAGTTCCTTTTACGATTTAGGGGTATAGAACCAGTATAAGAACTCCCACTGATCAGGTGACATTCTTGTTGGTATATAGAATGGAAGCTGTGTTACCGATTGAAATAGAAGTATGATCTTTAAGAGTAGCACTCAAAGCTCAGTTAATATAATAAAATTAGGCAAGGGCTAAGTACGAGCAGTTAAACTCAATAGATGAAAAGCGGCTCAAAGCACTTAACCACCTACAGATGTACCGACAGTGCATGGCTTGAGCTTATAACAACAGAGTCAGATACCCAAAACAACCTCTCAAATAGGGTGATCAGGTTCTCAAGCAACTACGCCAAGTCAACACTGATGCTAGGGGCAAGTTCAGGCCTAATTGGGAAGGAGCATTCATGATAAAGAAATTCCTTGGAAAAGGAGGAATCAAACTTATGGATATGGATGGAAATAAGCTCATGAATCCAGTAAATCAAGATAGGCTTAAGCATTATCATGTCTAGGTCAAAAGAATTAAATCACAAAAAGTAGCACAAAGAATAAAAGAAATAAAGAATAAATCACCTGGTGAGCGGTCGGTCCTCTACTGCTCGGGGAAAAAATTAGGGTGCAGCCCGCTGATCGATATTCTGTAAAATGGTTAGGCAAAAATTAGGGCACTCCAACACAAATAAAGCCTGCTCAACTGGAAACCAGAAAAGGGCAGCTTAGGCAAAAGTTCGGGCATCAAGAGAAAAATATCAGTTGCCTTCTAGAAAATATGTAAAAGACCAGTAGGCAGTAGGGGTTAATCATTGGAAATTGTTACCATTGCCTATATACTAAAAATAATTCCATCAATGAACATGTTATGATTTTGCTAAGAATCTTGGTCTTATAGATGCATGCATGTTTTTAGGTGAAATAATTGCAGGTATGTAAACATCAATATTTCTCTACATGTTGAGCATCATTGTTATTTCTTTCATTATACATGTAATCCAACAAAGACATAAGTACCAAATAAATCAGGCATATGTAAATTCAGAAAAAGTCTGCTAGATTGAGCCGTCAAGGACAATTCAAGCAAAAATTAAGACAATATGCTAGATTGAAAACCCAAAAGGGCGGTCTAGGCAAAACTTAAGAGAAAACGAAAGGAAAATAAAAAAAGCCTGCGGGATTGAAAACCTAAAAGGGCGGTCTCAGCAAAAATTAAGACGAAAAGGAAAAGAAAAAGCTTGCTAGGTTGAAAACCCGAAAGGGTGGTATAGGCAAAAGTTAAAGCTAAAATGAAAAAGTCCGATGCACTAAGCTGTCAAGGACAGTTCAGGAAAAAAATTAGGATAAAAAGAAAGAAAAAATAAATGTTCGATAGGTCATCTCACATCAAATGGCCTATGCAAAAGTTAGAACGACACTCGGTCCCCTCGCTACAAAATCACTGGATAGAAGTAATACGGGTTCACAAAGCAGTAATAATCAATGATCTCAGTTCAAGAAAAATTCGCATGGATAGAGGTTAAATCTCAAAAGTATCAACCTAAAGTCTATATCAAAAATAAGCCGCACAGGGCCCAAGAGTATCAACTGTTCAAAAAGTTATCATAATCTAAGTTGTCGTGGGATCATATCCCTGGCGACCCTTTGGAATCTAATCCTGTGTATCCGCTAGCAGACATCCACATCTATAGTCATATGATCCTTGGCCTCATCGGTATCTATAGATGGCTGGGTAGGGGCCCTAGTCTCTAATGTTCCTGCAGCAGCCCTAGCAATATTTGCTCCCTCAACAGGCTAATCTCTGCCCCTCTAAGTCACACGGTATATAGAACAATCATCCTCAGACTCATCATCAGAAGGATTTGGCGTCTGCCTGTCCTCAGTCATCCTTGCCATCTAGCCCCTCAGCATCTCAATCTCGGCCCTAGCCTGCTCAGCCTCAGCAGTGGCTGCCCGCAGCTACTCCTCTAAGAATCTGGATCTCTCCTCCAAAACATCCAAGTCCCGAGCAGACTTACTGCACTCCTTAGCCAGCAAAGTCTGTAATAGAAATCATAAGATCAGTACATATACATACATGTCATAGCATGTATAATGAATAGTTTGTTAAATTTTACAAATAATAGAAACTTACCGAGGCTAGTGCATCCTAGGCCAGTAGCAGATCCTGCATAGAGAAGTAGCCCCTGGTAATCATCTCAGCCTCAGAGATCGTCACCTAAAAGGAAAAGGTCACATCAGGATAGGACATTCTAAGCAATAACAGTAATAGATAAAGAGTAAAGTAAGGGATTCATTACATGGGTAGAGCTAGATAGAGTGAAACCGATAGGCTGGACTGACACCTCGAGCTCCTTAATAGCTTGCTTCCCCGAATGATCGAGGAGCTAGAAGAAAGTATCTAGCTCAGATTAGAGGACCCTCTCCATCATGGACCCTGAAGTGCGAGTTTGCCAATAGCTTAGGGGCAGCAATAGCAGCAGCAGGCCTCTTCCGTATGGAAGTGGAAGGATGTAGCAATAAAGGATCATACTTAGAATCACTATTAATTTTAGGAAACAGCAAGGTAATGATAAAGGTTAAGTTAAGAAAATACCTGAGAAGAAGGGGTAGCAAATCTAGCTGAGCCTCTACTGCCCCAAACTATTGATGGCCCCCTGCAGTTGCCCCTCGGTCCACCCTCCTTGTCATCATCATCATCATCATCCTCACTATCACTCCAGTGAAACTCAAGGGGCTCATCCTCATGGTGAATCCTCTCACAAGAAAGAAGAAGTGAGGAATCAACAAACTCAACGAGAGCCCCCTCGCCCAATAAGTACAATCCCTGGTCGGTGCCTAGCATGAGGTGAAGCCAGAAGATGCCCACTGGGATTGGGGGAGGGATCGGTCTCTCTACCATGGCACTAGTCCTCCACCCTAAAACTTGCTCATCGAAATACCACTTGTAAGAGAGTGGTGACTTTCGGATGAAGTGGCGGTTATCAACGCCAGCTCGCATTCGCTCAATAGCCCCATACATGTCCAATCTCTCCCACGGGTCTCGGATAACCTGCACAAAATAAATGCACTATGAGTATCACAACTTCGTAAATACAGTTTCTACTAATGGTTTATTGAGATGTAAAATGCAGGTTTAGTAGGGAAGAAGTTTACTCGATCTGAGCGCAGCTAGCGTAGGAACTCTCTGTACTGCACTGTAATGAAAGGCTGGCCCTGCTAAAGCACCATCCATCTGGATATAATATGCGGTGTCTCGAGCTATATAGGCAAACCTGGCCCAGGAATGAACCGGTGCTCAAAGGCCAAAATCTACAAAACAAAATAAGGATCAATCATAACACAATTTAAATGAAAGGTTAAAGCACAAGAGATCAGTTTGTGCTTTACTAGTAGTATCAGGTGGCAGATCTTGAGCCCAAACTACTCACCCCGGACTTCAACGTCCAATCCATAATATAGTTGTGCCAAAATGGCCCGGCACCAGTTCTTGCCTGGTACAGTGGTAAGATTCCTTATAGTGAAGAGCAAACCATACTTCAGGTTCCTCGAGTAGATCGAAAAAAAGATGGTAGTGAGGAACGTCAGCAGGAAAGATCAAGCATATTGATCCCTTCTATCAACTATAATGGGACTCAGCTGCTAAATCTAGTAAGCATGCAGGTCCCCGTACTTGAGCTTGTTCGTCTCGGCCGGATGAAGCCTAAGTAATCTAGCAATGTAGGCCTCACCTCAGGCCGGGAATGCCATCAATCAGCATAAACATTAAAGTGGAAAATATCCCTACTCCACTCCAATCCAGTCACAGCGCACACATTAGAGGGAGTGATGGTAACCTCCCCGATTGGCAGATGGAAGGTATGGGTCGTCTCCAACCATCTCTCTACTAAGGCTGAAATGGCTCCGGGGCCACCCCAATAATGTCACTGAAGCCAAAAGAATCAATGTGGGCCAGTAACTTGGTCTCCCCCCGCGGTACGAATCTCCTCGTACCATTTCCTGCAGAAGCTTAGGGCTCCCACATTCTTGCCACATTCTTGTATTGAAATAGCAAAGACAGAATTACAGCTCAACAAGGTTAGAATACAGTGGAAAGGTTGAAAATCAGAAAAGGATTGCAGAAATACAGGTTTCAAACATTCTTTCCTGAGAAGGACCCGTACGGGTCTATAAGGTGTACCTGTATGAAAAACGGGACTCGTACGGGTCCCCTGGAAATAGTCCTCTGTGGAAAAACATCCCAAAAATCCAAATTCATCCAATCTCAACCAAAGCTCATCCAAAACTATCCTAAAAGCATTCTAGGCTAAAGTTACATGCATCAGGCTCTATTCAAAAGTCTAAAACGCCTTAATTCATGCCAAAATTTGAGAAATTTTCAAAGAGTTAAAAAATGGAGAATGGAGAATCAAGCAAAATTACCTGGAGTTTTGAAGCGTGGGTATCAAGAGAAGGATTAGGGGCACTTTAGAGGTAGGAGTGAGCCCTAGAAATGAGTCTCCTTCATGAAAGGCATACCTGATGGAAATCAAGCATTCTCGGAGCCCCGAGTCACCCAATGGGGGCAAATCCTCAAGTCTAAGGGAGAAACGGCTAGTCTTCAGGATCTTTTTATACATTTTGATCAATTGAAAAGGGAAAATTGCCAGAAAATGCAAAAGGGGAAGGTTTTGTATGAGGCGGGATATGAGGGGCTTGATTAGCATTTGAAACCCCCGTTGGGGACCCGTATGGGTCCCACCCCACCCGTATGGGTCCTAACTCTCAAGAACCCTACCCATACGGATCCTAGCTCACCTGTACGGGCCCTCTCTTGCCATCTGGGGGCAGATTTTTGAACCAGTGTCTAAAAAAAAGCACCAAAAATTCATCTAGTCCAAGTTCAGGGCCAACCCCACTCCTCATCAACCCTATAATTAAGTTATATTCGGGGCAAGCCCCATGCTCACCTTGATCCTTGATTGAAGGGGAAAAAATAATTTTGTTTTCACAAAAGTCAATCAAGAATCAAGGTAAGCCATTTTCGAATTGATCACTAACCAAGAAAATTTTTATGTACAAGTCCATCCTTGAATAGGAATTCCTCCCCAAATCTTATCAGGAAGGACTTCCCTAGCAGAAGAGGATATTACTTTACTCCCCAGCAATGGAATCGACCAAGGGGCATCTCCCCACCAATCCAGTGGCATCCCCCATCTCTTAGTAGCAGAATTAGCCAATCCAGGGGCATCCCCCCATTCCTCAGTAGTGAAATCAGTCAAGGGGCAAACCCCTATTGTAAAAACCCTAGAGGCACTCACCCTAGGGGCATTTCCAGCAGAAGAATTAGATCCCAAGGGCATCCTCTAAGCCAATCTAGTGGCATCCCCCTATCTCTCAACAGTGGAATCAATCAAGGGCATACCCCTCGCCAATCCGGGGGCATCCCCTTATCTCCTAATAGTGGAATCAATCAAGGGGTACCCCCCCACCAACCCAAGGGCATCCCCACATCCTCCAGCGGTAGAATTAGTCAAGGGCATGCCCCCATCATCAAAAACCGTAGGGGTACCGACCCTAAAGGCATTCCCTAGTAGTGCAACCAGCAACAATCGGGCTAAACCCGACATTTCTCGCACTTAGTTTCCAATTTATTTCAGGGGCTAACCCCCATCCACACATCTTTATTTTTAATTGAAAGGGCAAAAATATTTTTGTTTTCACAAAAGTTAACTATGAATAAAGCCGTGTCTATTTGGACAATGACTAACTCGATGTTTGATTGTTGTCTCTTTTCAGGTTATTCAAATTCCCTAATAGAAGAGTCATCCACCTTAAGAAAGGGATATGCCTTCAGCTAGGAGAGTGGATCTACCTTAAAAAAGGGATACACCATCAGTCAGGAGAGTCGATCTGCCTTAAGCAAAGGATACATCATCTATAGCAGGAAAGTGGATCCGCCTTAGTAAAGGGATACATCAGTTAGGAGAGTTGATCGGCCTTAAGAAAGGGATATACACACCTTTCCCCAGTAGAGTCACTAGCAACGCACAGTAGCAAAGGAAAGTCATCCGCCTCAAGAAAGGGATATGTATTGGCTAGGAAAGTCATCCGCCTCAGGAAAGGGATACACATTGGCAAGGAAAGTCATTCGCCTCAAGAAAGGGATACGCATTGGCAAAGGAAAGTCATCCGCCTCAGGAAAGGGATATGCATTGGCAAGGAAAGTCACCTGCCTCAAGAAAGGGTTATGGATTGGCAAGGAAAGTCATCCTCCTCAGGAAAGGGATACGCATTGGCAAAGGATAGTCATCCGCCTTAAGCAAGGGGGCACCTAGGGCAGGAGTTAGCCTCAAAGAAAGGAACTTGCCCATGTCATCACCTCAGGTATAATTTCTAAAACCTCGCTCACATTGTGAGATCATATAGATCCGTATCTACAGTGATCCCATGAGGGGCAGTCTGTGAGCACTGGATTTTCATGATCCTTCTCACGAAATGATGATGAGAGCTATATGATGCAATGTATTACAGATGTTGTCCATCAGAGGTGTTCTTACTGCTGCAGAGTTGAGTTTGGCCGGAGTTAAGAGACCTAGTCTACCCTTAGGGACCCATACGGTATTGCCTGGTGGTACGGATCCACTAGCAAACCCGTATAGGTAGATTCCTTTCATATGCCTGGAGGGGACCCATACGGGTGGGGGCCCTCCTATACGGGTCCTCTTGTTGCCTGATTAGGCTCTTTTGGAATCTATCTCTTACCTTTTTTGGGAAAAGGCAGGTCTTGAATGTGATTTATTGCATTCAGGCCTGACTTTCACCCTATAAATAAGGCCTTTTCCCAACCATTTTAACACACACAACTCATATGAAAGATATACTATAGAGAAATTATAGTAAGGTTCTTGCAATTTCTATAGGTATAGAAAAGGTATAGTGGAGGTATAGGAGGTATAAAATAGGGAGAAAACCCATTCCTTGAGGTTTTGTCCACATTTTATTCATTCCTAACTTTGTTTATTAGGATTTATGGGAGGTTTTGTCCACCCAAATACTTGCCTAATTTCACCATCTACTTTGGCCAAACTCTTTCAACAGCAAAGGGATCACCTCAAAGTGGATTCAGTCGCAAAGGTAATGCTCTCTGTCTCCTCTATTATACCTGCTCTCTTTATTTCCTATTTTGGGTCTGGTCCTAACTCGTATGAGCCTTGTTGGCACCTTGTATCTTCAAGATATTAAATTTGTGCGCCATACTCATACAGAATAAAATCCCATTTTCAATTTATTTTTCATCCATTAATCTGCAAATTAAACTAAACAAGGCTTCTATCTAGATCAGATAGGACCCGTACGGGTACACCAGACTCGTACCGATCGTCCCTGGTAGTCGTACGGGTCCCACCCACCCGTATGGGGTACCAACCTCAGGTAAAATCCAGGATCCATTTTAATTCGGTTAAAATCAATCCAACTCACCATATGCCATACGATCACTATCACTAATAATCCGGTAAATCAACCCACAAAAGTTAAAATGTGTTTTTACAACAAAATACGTTGAAGATCCGTTATTTCTTTTCGATCCTAGAAGTCGCTCGGGTACTATCGATAGTAAAACCGCCATGCTAACATAATCACATTTTTCCCAATGAATGCTTACTTATAATGTGCTATAAACTATGCTAATCTTTGTGGATGCAGGGGAATTTATTTCTCTTTTGTTTTATAACTTAAAACCAATGTATAAGTTCTCTTTGCAATTTCCCCCATTCCCCGGTTGTAATTTTTATTCCCCAATTTATTGCTTGTGCTTTATTGTAATATGTAAACGCTTGTAACGAATGTGAAAGAGTGTAGAAATAGGATTTCTGTGTTAATTGGCCAAAATGATGAAAACAAAAAACGGTTTTACATGGTGAATGTAATTTTGAATCAACTAAATAAGAAATAAGTGACTCATCTGATACTCGAATCTCTGATCCAATAGGTATAAGTCTCCTACCCAGAGGAACCGTATTAATAACTCTTTACCAAGTAGACAACTTGGGTGGCGACCCTATCATTTATATCGAGATTTGGGTCTCGATTCTTTTATTCATTAAAATTGGCTTATTGTGCAAACTTGAACTAAAAATATTTTGTCATGCCTAAATCCAACCAACCCCAAGTGGGCCTCGCCTCTCACACAAGCGCCAAGGGAGACCCATACGTCATCGACACCTCACAGCTGGCCAAGGCGGTGTTGTATGTGAACAACACTACTCAAGGCTCGCATTAAGGCCTTAGGGACAGTGGGCTACAATGTGCAGCCCACTGCGTATAACAGAGTGACTTGCTGTGTAGGCCCAGCCTGAACTACTGGCCATTTGGCCAGCAGTAGTTGATAAGGATGGGGAGTTTGTTCCCCAAGCAAACTCCCCATTAGATTTTGGTTCTAACTCTATTAGATTAATTAAAATACCTATTTGCCCTTTTTATTTCATTTCTGATTGGTTTAGGTTAAGGACTTTATTGTATTTTGAATAATTCCTAACCACTATAAATAGAAGTCTCCTCCTTCATTATTTTTCGTTCTGAATTTTATAATCTCTCTCTTGCTCTCTTATTCTCTTAGTTGTTCTGATTCCTAAAAGTAATCCGCCGAAAGACGTATTTACTTAGAATAGAAAACTAAAGGAATTTCTTCTAGAATAAATTAGTAGGGAGGAGCTAGCCATTCTTTGCTTATTTATCGGTTCTTCCTTTCTAGAAGGTTTTGGTCGATAGTGCTCGTGTGGACTATTTATAGAGGGCTTCTACTTTGGAGTCTGTGCATGTAGTTGAGGGGTCTTTCTACCGACTACGGGATTCACGCTTTAACTAGTAAGTGGTTAGATTATTATTAGGTCCTTTTAATAAGTGTTTATGACTTATAATAATTTAAGATTAGCGCTATTATCAATTATGCCATGCTTAGGAGATTCAGGGAACTAGATTAAATTTTTTGAATTTTTGCTGCACCTGTTTTACATGCTAAAACCTTAATCTAGACCAACAGAGGGAAGCTGATAAGTACTTTTAGGATGATCCTTATTTGTGGAGACAAGGAAACGATTTAGTTTTGAGGAGATGTACTTATGGGGAAGAGATACTGAGACTCTTGCAAGCATGTCATTCTGAGGTTTACGGAGGTCATGGTTGGCCGAGGAAAACAACACAACGCATTCTTGAATGTAGATTTTATTGGCCCCACATCTTTCGTGACTTCTATATATTTTACAAGGCATGTGACAACTATCAAAGGATTGGTAATCTTGGACATCGAGATCAACTCCCGATGACTCCCATTTTGGTCGTTGAGATCTTTGATGTATGGGGTATCGATTTTATGGGTCCTTTTCCTCCTTCTTATGGCTTCAATTACATCCTCCTAGTAGTTGATTATGTCTCCACATGGATAGAAGCCAAGGCGACCAGGAATGATGATTGAAAGACCGTGGCTGACTTCATCAAGAACAATATAATTTTCAGATACGAGACACCAAGATTGCTTATCAGTGATCGCGGTATACATTTTCACAATAAGACGATCTCGACGTTACTGGTGAAATAGGGAGTCAAGCACATGACTTCCATGGCATACCATTCGCATATAAATGGGCAAGCTAAAGTAAGCAATAGAGAGGTTAAGCTCATCTTGGAGAAAATAGTCAATCCCAATAGGAAAGACTGGAGTCTCCATCTCTTTGAAGCTCTCTAGGCAGTCAGCACAGCATGGAAAGCTCCTATCAGGATGTCACCTTAAAGAGTTATCTATAGGAAAGCGTGCCACTTACCCGTCGAGATCGAGCACATGGCATTTTAGGCCATCAAAGAGACCAACTTCAGGCTCGATGCAGCTAAGGAGCAGAGAAAGTTGCAGCTCTATAAACTCGAGGAGATCCGCTATAATGTCTATAAAAGGAACAAAGCCTACAAGGAGACTACAAAACACCACCATAACCTTTTCACTTCCAGGAAAAACTTCAAAGTGGGACAGAGAGTCCTTCTCTTCCGGTCCCGGCTTAAACTATTCCCTAAGAAATTGAGGTCTCGGTGAGCTGGACCTTTCATTCTGACAAAGGTGTTTCCACATGGAGCAGTCGTTATACATAGCATCACGACCAACAAAGTCTTAAAAGTCAGCAGGCATCACCTCAAGCCCTACTATAAAGGATTCCAAGCTCACTCTGAGGAGATCACCCTTATAGAGACTTCTGACACCACACCATGATCTCGGTGTGGTGCGTCGAGCTCACCGATGTTAAATAAAGCACTCTTGGGAGGCAACCCAAGCATTTCTATCTCTCTTATTATTTGTATTTAATTTTCAATATTTTATTTAGTGCATTTTTTTACTAGGACTTATCTACTCTCTCTTCTTATTGCAGGCCTCTACAACACAAACCTCGAACTTAGCGTGAGCTTGCTCTTCAACCACATGGTGATCCAGCAAACCAACCAACGAGACCTTGTAACCTAAGTCTCTCTGTTTTCTTCCTCTCCACCAGGACAGTAACGTTTCTTTGCCCTCTCTTTTATTTTCTTTTTGGTTTTAACTGCATTGAAGGCAATGCAGATTTCAAGTGTGGGGAGGGGAATTATATCTTTTGCTTTCTTTTGAAAAAAAATCAAAAAATTGGTTCTTTGACTTTTTTTTCTTTTTTTTTCCCATGATGACATGTTGTTTCTCTAACCTGTTGTAAAGAAATGAGGAAAAATAAGAAGAGGAATACTGTGTATATGGCTAATTAGATGATTAACAGGAATGTATTGACTAATCGTAACTTGTCACTAAGACCTGATTTGAGTATTGTTATTCCAAATATTTGATATCTGAAAGTCACTTTGTAAGATTCTTAGTCCCGTTAGAATGCAGAAAAGTGAAACGTGGTTAATTTATTTGCGTGCTCTAATTTGGACTTGGGTTTTGTTTAGTTAGTCTCTCTATATCATAGATTCTTCATCGAGCTGTTATTCTATTTTTGACTTTAATCTTGGTGGTTATTTTCTGCTTTTATTTTCTTGTTGGCTAGAAGAAAGAACATTGATTGGCTTATAACCGGGTGGTGATTGTTTCATAGTGGCTAGAAGAGGGAGCAAGGCTCGGCTAGCAACTGGGACTTGACTATCTCATAGGGTTTTATTTTTGCAAGTTTAGAAAAAAAGATGATAATAACCATAATAATAATAATAATAATAATAATAATAATAATAATAATAATAATAATATATGTGGCTAGAAGTAATAGGGGCCCCACCAAGTGAGAATGTGTATTAAGTTTATAAGGATCAAAATGAAGTCATCTTATGTATACCGAGACACATTGGATTTCAAACCAAGGTAACTCTGAACTTTGACAAATTAATCGTGTGTTTGTACTTAACTTGGTAAAAAATTCTTCGGGATGAGTTCCCAGGCAAGGTCTTTATGCTTTCCTAAGGACATCTTTAGTTGGAATTTCAGTAGTTAATAAAGTGTCTCGGTGCGAGTCTTGGTGAAAAATGTCAGTCTCCGTGAAATTATTTAGTGTTATTTGTACAGTTTAAGTTTCTTTGCTTCCTAATCTTTTAATACATACTTGAGGGCAAGCATGAAATAAGTGTGTGGAGATTTCAAGAGTTGTATTTCCAACATGTTATGCTCATTTTCATATTATTAAATATATGTTTTTAGTCTTTTTGGCCGCTATTACTTCCGTTTCCATTATTTCAGGTTTCCAAGATGATTTGGAGAAAATAAGCATTATTTGGGCGAAAGCACACCAAGTCAAAGATGGAAATTTATTAATTCTGGCAAATCCTATTTTGTAGGAATCTTGATTAATTAATTAGGGCAAATCCTATTTTGAAGGAGTCTTGATCAATTAATTAAGGCAAATACTATTTTGGAGACGTCTTGATTAAGGAAGGAATCAAGCTCTTAATCTATTTCTATTTTAATGATAATTAATGATAAATGAGGAGCTGAAATTCCTATTTGATAAAGACTAAAAAGGAATAAAATCTTATCAAGGAAGAATTCAAAGGAGACCTAATTAGATACTAACAAGGAAGAAAGGCGGTTCGAGAACTATAAATATAAGGCCGGCACAAGAGAAATCATTCATTCACAATCATTCACCACCATAATCTAGTTTAGTTTAGATCTTTATTTTCCTTGTTCTTAGTTTAAAAACCCTTTTTATTATCTGCTTTGTTTTCAATACTCTCTTTAAGTTTGAATCACAATTTATTTCAATTCTCTTTGATTTCGCTTTTAATTTCAAGTTCTTTATTTTCAATCGCTATTTATTTTTCAAGTCTATCTTTAATCCAAATAATTTATTTAATGTCTTTTTATATTTGTTTATGCTTTACTTCAATTAGGTTTGGCTAATTCTTTTATGACTTGACCAAGTAAGGGTCAAGGCTGAGTTAGTAGTCTGAGAACTGAACTTGAATGCCACAGTCCGCAAGGCAACCTATTTACCAATTTCGGCACTTCAAGGGTTTTCTAGTAAGAGTATCACTAAGTCTCGTTGTTGGCCTGATCATCCATTCTGTAAGTCTTTGTGATTATTGTTATTTCTTATTCTTGCATCCGTAATTGTGCTTGAAGAGGAATATAGTGACAACAGTCTCCATCGAGACTGGAGAGAGGTAATCTTACGCCTGTTGGGAGTGCTTCACTACCTGTCGATAAGGGTTTAGGCTTTTCTAGTATTTATTACTATTCATTGGCGAACTCTTTCGCGTGATGCTGAGAGTTACGGTGAGTAAGAGAGAGATTGTGGAGCGAAGTCCGGTTTCCGTATACAGTAAGGAAGAGTTGTTAGTACTGTACGGTGCATGAGTACTAGTATAACTAAATTTAGGTTCCGATGCAATTTATATCTTGTTCTATGATCACTACGATGCTTAGTCTTACTCTGCTTTGGTCTGGTCATTGTTTTTCATTGATTTAATTATTGCTAAATTTAGTTTTAATTTATAAATACCCAAAACATTCATTCTTAGGTTACGCTGTTTGTCATCGAATAAAAATAACTGTTAGATTGAAGAGGAAAATAATCAAGCAAAAAATGCTCAAAATATAAAAATGAGTAATTCACACTAATTTTATTACAATACACTCATAAACTCTTATTATTTTTTCACTCTCTTACTCTCTTTAAAATAGCAAATTACATTGCCTTATATAGGCATTTAATGAATTCTGCAATGGCCCTATCATTTTCTCAATAATTCAATCTATTACAAAATTAAAATTTAGGTTAACAACTTACTTTAATTTTCCACAAAATCCAACTAACAAATCTTACAAATTCTAAGTCTCCTAATAATCCAAGTGCCCATTTTTTCAATGTTTTCAACCACCAAAAACACTCCCATTGTTTTTCAAAGTCTTCTTACTAATTTTTCAAAAGATTTATTATCATGGCTCCATTTTTTATTATTTGGAAGATTAAGTTTTAAGTTTAATATTTTAACACTCCCCCTTAAACTTAATTCTCCGTTATTCCCAACGACCCTCGTAATTTGTTGAACACGTCATACTTCAGTGGCTTTGTAAAGATGTCAGCTATTTGATCTTGCGTTTTGACATACTTCAATGCGACTTCCTTCTGCTCAATACATTCTCGGATGAAATGATACCTCGTATCGATGTGTTTGCTTCGATCATGGAAGACAGGATTTTTTGCCAACGCCATTGCCGATTTGTTATCGACAAAAATATTCGTTGGATCATGTTGTGTCATTTGAAGTTCTGTTAATAGTCTTCTCAGCCATATTGCATGACATACACATGGTGTTGCAGCAACATATTCAGCTTCACATGTTGACAACGTCACTATAGGTTGCTTCTTTGAACTCCAAGTAAATGTCGTGTTATCGAGAAAAAATACAAACCCACTTGTACTTTTTCGGTCATTTTTATCACCAGCCCAATCATTGTCACTATAGCCAACTAATTGGAATTTGTCAGATTTTGAATAATGCAATCCAAAATTAGTTGTACCTTTAACATAGCGGAGTATTCTTTTCGTTGCATTCCAATGAGACTCCTTCGGTTCTTCCATGTATCTGCTCACTAGTCTAACTGCATACAGAATATCTGGCCTTGTGCATGTCAGGTATCTGAGACTCCCGATCAAACTTTGAAAAATTGTCGGGTTCACCCTGATTCCATTTTCATCCTTGGTCAATTTCGAACTGCATTCGGCCGGAGTGCTGATAGGGTTGCAATTTTCCATCTTAAATGTCCTTAAGATTTCTTTAGCGAAGCCACTTTGACAAATAAAAATTTCATCATCACTTTGCTTCACTTCAATGCCAAGATAGTACGACATCAGGCCAATATCAGTCATTTCGAATTCACGAGTCATCGTCTTCTTGAAATCATTAAACATTTGAGGATTGTTCCCCGTAAATATGAGATCGTCCATATATAAGCAAACAAGCAATATGTCTCCACCTTTCACTTTCATGTACAAGGCATACTCATGTGGGCACTTGACAAATCCATTCTCACAAAAGTATTTGTCGATGCGGCTGTTCCAAGCTCTCGGTGCTTGCTTAAGTCCGTACAATGCCTTCTTCAGCTTCAACACTTTTCGTTCATGACCTTTGACAATGTAACCAGGTGGTTGTTGGACATAGATCTCTTCCTCCAAGTATCCATTCAGAAATGCTAACTTTACATCCATTTGGTGGATCTTCCATCCATTTTGGGCAGCGACTGAGATCACCAGTCTGATGGTCTCCATTCTTGCTACTGGTGCAAATACTTCATCGTAGTCAATACCGGGTTTTTGACTATATCCCTTTGCAACTAGCCTCGCTTTATGTCGAACAATTTCTCCATTTGCATTCTTCTTTGCTTTGAACGCCCATTTGACTCCAATGGGCTTTTTATCAGCTGGAAGTTTGGTCAACTCCCACGTCTTGTTTTTTTCAATTGAATTGATCTCCTCCTCCATGGGTTTTCTCCATTTCTCATCTTTCATGGCTTCTACAGCATCAATAGGTTCACTATCAATAAGATGACAATAAAGAGTCAATTCTTCATTGAGCTCTCTAGTTGCATCATAAAGATCTTCAACAAGAAAAAATTTTCTAGGTCTTTCTCTTGGACTTTGACTTTCATCATCATCTTGTCCTGGAGATGCAATTGGAATGGGACTATATGACGTCGATGCTTTGCCTGACTCCTCCACATCTCGATCATTATTTTCATCCATGGTGAAAGGATAAAAACTGTAATTCTTCTACTTATCATTATTCCATTCCCAAATTGCTTCCTCGTCAATAGTCACATCCCTACTGATGATTGTCTTCCTTGTGTTAGGATCAAACATCTTATAACCTTTTGAAAATTCTGAATATCCCACGAACAAGTATTTTTTGCTTTTGTCGTCCAGCTTTCTCCTTTCTTCATCCGCAACATGAACATGTGCAACACTCCCAAAAATACGAAAATGAGAGATATTAGGCTTTCTCCCACTCCATGCTTCTTGGGGTGTCATATCCGACACACTTGTTGTTGGAGATCGATTCAAGATGTAGATAGCACAATCAACAGCTTCTGCTCACAACTCTTTAGGCAAATTCTTGCTCTTTAACATGCTCCTCACCATATCCATCACGGTTCTATTCTTTCGTTCAACAACACCATTTTGCTGTGGTGATCTCGGGACTGACAAGAAATGACAGATTCCTTGATGCTCGTAGAATCTTTTGAATTCATTTGACGTGAATTCTCCCCCTCTGTCAGATCTTAAAGCTTTGATGTAATAGTCACTTTCTTTTTCCACCATAGCTTTAAACTTTTTAAATGCTTCAAAAACTTCTGATTTTTCTTTCAGAAAATAAACCCACATCTTTCTGCTATAATCATCAATGAATAGCAAGAAATATTTGTTGCCTCCCAATGATATTGGTGTCATTGGTCCGCAGACATCGACATAAATAAGCTCAAGGGGAGCCTTTGCTCTTGACATGGACTCTTTTGGAAAACTAGTTCTAGAATGTTTTCCAACAAGACATCCTTCACAAAGCTGATGGGGTTTATTAATCAGCAAAAGACCATGCACCATCTTCTTCTAGCTTAGCAATTTCAACCCTCCAAAATTGAGATGACCGAATCTCAAATGCCAAAGCCAATCAGATTCTTTCACGCAAGCTTTTAAGCATCTTGCTACATCCGTCTTGATGTTGAGAGTGAACATTCTATTTTTTGACATTGGTACACTAGCTAGCAGCTCCTTCTTTTCGTTTAACAGCACCAACTTTCGGTTCACCATGTGAATTTAGTAATTTTTCTCCAGCAGTTGTCCCAAACTTAAAATGTTGCTTTTCATGTTTGGAACGTAATAAACATTGCTGATGAATTGGTGCTCTCCATTCTTTAAACGAATAAGAATAGTTCATTTTCCTTGAATAGGAACTCTTGAGGAATCCCTAAAAACAACATTACCACTGAATGACTGTTCCAGCTCTACGAACATTTTCTTGTCTCCACACATATGGTTACTTGCACCATTATTAAGATACCATATGTTGTTTTCTTGACTGTATTCACCTTCACGGGTTAGTAATACCGTATTGGTTACGTCCTCTTCTTGAATGTTGTTCGTCGTTTCCTCTGTTTGCTTTGGTGGGCTCCGACATTCTGCTGTACAGTGGCCATATCTAGAGCAATTGTAGCATTGAACATTGGACTTGTCACGTCCATCATTATGCCTCCAGTTTCCTCTTCCTCGTCCACGTCCATGACCACGACCTCTGCCTCGTATGGACTGATTATCTCCATTATTATTTTCACCTCTACCGAATGGTTGATTTCTGCCACGTCCTCTTCCTCTTCCATTTCCTCCACGGCCTCTACCACGTCCTCATCCGTAATGGCTAGAATCCTGGCTACTTTCACCTTTGACTGAAACCTTTGCTGCAAAGACTTGTTCTACAGACTCTTCTCTTTGTCTGTTTAGTCTCTCCTCACGCGCTTGTAATGAGCCAACTACTTCATCGACGGTCATTTTACTTATATCCTGAGATTCTTCTATTGCCACTACTACGTAGTTAAACTTTGGTAGTAGTGACCTTAGAAGTTTTTCAACAACCCTGGATTCTTCAAGCTTTTCTCCATGTTGCCGCATTTGGTTAGCGACAGATTTTAATCGTGAGGAGTAATCTACAATCACTTATGTCTCCTTCATCTTCATTATCTCGAACTCTCCTCTCAACATTTGGAGCCGAACTTTTTGTACTTTCTCCTCTCCTTGAAGAGAAACTCTTAGTATATCCCAAGCTTGCTTGGAAGTGGTCGCTTCTGCCACCTTCTCAAACATAACATCATCTAACCCTTGATGGATGATACTAAGAGCCTTTTGGTCATTATGACGACTCTTATGCAAACTGTCCTTTTCGACTTGCGACAGTTGTGCATCTACAGCTGGGACTTCATAGCCTTTTTCAACAATATCCCAAACATCTTGGGATCCTAGAATGGCTTTCATCTTGATACACCAATTTTTGTAATTGGTTTTTGTAAGTAGAGGGAATACGAAGGAAACACCGTTGAGATTCATTTTTGTAGAGGAAAATTTTTTTTTAAAGAGTACAGGGGTTGTTGCAACGCTTTTGATTCTATTGCGACACTTTGGTGCGTCGTTATAGCTTCAGACAGATTTTGCAAGGAGAACAGCAAGGGAAAATATTTTCTTGCAATTTTAGATGAACTTGAAAATTTTCCAGAAAGGAAGTACAGAGACTATTGCAACTTTTTTGAGAATTGGCGACACTTTATGCTAACTGCGACACTTTCTGCAGTTTTTTTACAACACTTTTGACAGCCTATTGCAACACTTTCTGGGCTGCTTCTGAAACTCTTTAAACTCGACTTTTTTACTCGGGGATTTTTGGGAAGAGGATTGGATACGAAATGGCTCTGGTACCACTTTGTTGGATTGAAGAGGAAAATAATCAATCAAAAAATGCTCAAAACATGAAAATGAGTAATTCACACTAATTTTGTTACAATACATTAATAAACTCTTATTATTTTTTCACTCTCTTACTCTCTTTAAAATAGCAAATTACATTGCCTTATATAGGCATTTGATGAATTCTGCAATGGCCCTATCATTTTCTCAATAATTCAATCTATTACAAAATTCAAATTTAGGTTAACAACTTACTTTAATTTTTCACAAAATCCAACTAACAAATCCTACAAATTCTAAGTCTCCTAATAATCCAAGTGCCCATTTTTTCAATGTTTCCAACCACCAAAAACACTCCCATTGTTTTTCAAAGTCTTCTTACTAATTTTTCAAAAGATTTATTATCATGGCTCCATTTTTTAATATTTGAAAGATTAAGTTTTAAGTTTAATATTTTAACAATAACTTGGTTAAATACCGTTCCTTGTGGGATCGACCTCTACTTGCTACTAACTACTAGTTCGTTTTGTGCATGGATTTATTTTTGGTGGTATTGACAACCATCAGTACGGCAGCCAACTTTATGTGGTTTGGAACGTTGCAATCGTTTCGAATTTATGGGTGATATGGATGACTAGAAACACTGCTATATTTGATGGTAAATCCCCGATTATTGGTGATTGTCTACTATTGCTATGGAAATTTCTAAAGGAAGTTGAATATTTTCGAGTTGGAAGTACAACTAGTCTCGATGATTTTCAAATTTTAAAGCAGCTGAATTTTCGGATTCTCGCTAGGAACAATGAGATAGTCATCCCGATGACATGGCAGCCACCGCCTAACAGCTGGATAAAGGTCAACGTTGATGGATCTTCGCTTGGCACCCCTGGCAAGGCTGGTTTTGGAGGATTATTTCGAAATCCTAGAGGTGTTTCTATTGGGGCTTTTGTAGGCAACATTGATTCGGCTTTCGCCTTTGAAGTAGAGCAGAGGGCGGCTTTTTTTGCCATCGAAAAGGCTGTTGAACGTGGATGGTGTACTCTTTGGATCAAAAAGGATTCTACATATATGGTTCATTTGGTTAAATGTAAGACGTTGCAGGTGCCTTGGTCGCTAAGACTGAGATGGGAACCGACCTTGGAAAAGATGCGGATAATGAGAATTGTGATCACTCACATTTACAGAACGGGTAATGAAGCAGCGAACGCATTAGCTCGGCATGGAGTGACGGTGACAACAGATCGATACATGGTGGAATACACATCCCTCCATTGTAGATAGTTTTATTACCGATGACTTTGTCTCTTACAAGAGACATCGTTCTATAAAATCTCGTTGAACTCTTTATTTTTCTTTTCACTTTTAATAAAATCTCGAGCCCTTATTATTTTAGTGCAGATTGCAATGGGTGCCAACATAGTTGGAATGTCTTGCCCTACTGAAATATAAGGCCTCCACTTTCAATCGAAAAAAGCATGGAAGGATTTAAGAAGGATTTTTGCATGGTGCAAAGAATCTTCCATTGAGTCTTTACATGACTTTGCGATGTGCAAATGAATGACTTTGCAAGGTGCAAAGAGTCTTCTAGAATCTTTTTTAAGACATTTGTGTTGTTTGTTTTGTTTAATTACCTATTGTTGTGTGGAATTTACATATTCATCACTTAGAATATCAATTTTCTCTCTAGCTTGTACATTCTAAAACTTATATCTTAGTTTTTTTTACTTGAACCAGTACAATTTTGTTTAGAAAAGTCAATGTTTTTGATTGAGGACTAACAA
Organism: Euphorbia pulcherrima; assembly: GCA_947683365.1. Lineage (NCBI taxonomy): Eukaryota > Viridiplantae > Streptophyta > Magnoliopsida > Malpighiales > Euphorbiaceae > Euphorbia > Euphorbia pulcherrima. The sequence continues at coordinate 48,724,226 of CANTUS010000001.1, read as the reverse complement.
GAAACAAAAATGAAGCCACTGATTTTTTTGAAACCTCTACTAGAATTGTATTAGAAAAACCAGTGCAAATTACCATTATATTAGAACTATTAGATTATAACTATTTTCCGTACATGGTTTAATACAATCATGTTAACTTGTGCTCACTATGTTAACGGGTGAGTAAGCTAATCATATATGGTCTTGTGGTTTAAAGACTTTAGGCATCTTAAGATTATTCTTATCAAAGGATGACGCTCGAGCACCATTTTCACCACTAAAATAAGTTTCACCATCCAAAGTTTGAGCATAATACAAGCTCTCTTGCCTTGCCAATTCCATTTGCAATTTCCGCCTCACGTATCGCCTCCAAGCGGTTTGTATATAACAAGCTCCCCAAGTTCTCCATTGATGAGAATAATACCGAAAAGCATGTTGCAACTTTTTGCTATGTAAATGTTTGAATTGCTTGGCAACAAACTTGAGGTCTTCGGCGGTGAGAGCAAAGGCCTCTACTTCATTCAATGCCTTAACCGTTCGGGTTGATAAAGGGAGATTTACATGGGAGTCGGGTATTAAAGACCATGTCAAGAGTTCTTCGCCGCAGAAATCGCCCGCTCTCAAGTTGATTGAGTTAAAGAAACCCGATCTTCCACCGTTTGTGGTTGAACTCTCTAGTTGTCCTCTAATGATAAAAAGCATCTCGTTAACTGGATCGCCTTCTCGAACTATATATGTACCTTTTGTATTCAATGATGGTAGTAAGCGTTCACATATTGCGTCTAGTAATTGATCGTCTATTTGTGCGAAAAATGGGACCTAAAAAGGGAAAAAATCTTCACAACATTAATTGGTCACGTACAAACAACAAAAGCTAACAGCAACATCAAATGGAGAACTTAATTACCCGACGAACAAGAGCCAAACAAAGATGCCTTTGAATTTGGCGTCTTAAGTCTAAAGGTAAAGCCTTTAAGATAGATTCTTCATCGACGCCCCTTGTGGCTAGCCATTTGTATTGAACAAATCGGCGAACACGTTCTTGCAAGTCCGGAGGTAACTGACGATGCCTCATCCACTCCTCGGTATCTCTTCGTCTAAGCCTCCATTCTTCCAATCTAGCCGATGTGGATTGCATATAAGTCTATAAACAAACAGACAACAAAATAAAAATTAGAAAAATTGCATATTAATTATGAACATAAAATCATATTCAGAATGTGTACGTACCTGCATGTTGCCAATGAGATGGGCAAATAAAACAAGACCCATTATACAAATGCTGATGCTAAAAAGTAATTCACTTTGAAATGTGCTAGTCATCAAACTCTGTCCATATGAACTGCAAAATGAATACTATAAATTTATGGTCAACTAATTTGAAGATATGAAATAGGGAAAAAGGCCTTTTTAGACCTTCTTGTAATTCTCATATACTCATTTGGTCTTTGTGGTATACATGTTACCCATTTAGTCCTTGTCATCTGCAACACATTAACTTTTCGGTCCCTTTACTACATATTATGCACGATAACGTTATCAAAGCTTATAGAACATAAGGCCCACAATGTAACACATCGATGGACCAAATCAGTAATGATTGCATAGTACAAATTGACAATATTACCTTAGATTTCTCAAACCCCACCAAAGACAAAAGAAGTATTTATTGACAAAATCGGTTTCAGGAACACGATTAATGAAGGCATCAGCAAACATTCCGAATTGAAAATTATCGTCATGTTTGGCATCACAAGTAGTGAGAAGCTGAGTGGTTCGAAGCCAAGCATCGCGGGCAGGATTATCGCGAGTATTACAATCCAAGAAAAGCATAGTGCAAGATGGAGAATGGGTATGGTTTGTCTCTTGATTACATTGTTTTTCCCAGCACTCATGCTGCCTTTGGATTGATGCCAAATACCATGATGCTCCTAGTATCTGCACTCACAAACATTTATCATATTTATTGGTATTGCTTGTGGTTTATTTTTTGTTATTTTTTTTTGATTATGCCCTTAATTCTATCAATTTCACAAATTGAGAGCTCAATTAGTTATATTCCACACATTAAACCTAAGTAGACAGTTAGCATGAAACTCACATAATTCATCCCTGACTAAAATTCCATTTCAAAGTTTGAATTGAAATTTCTACTTTTTTTTTCTATTGGTAATTACATTTGTGAATAGTTGTTTTGAACAACTAATTAAAATGTAATTCCAAATGTGAATAAAATGAGGAATATACTTCTAATACTATGATGATAAGGTTTTAATGTTTGAATAAAGTTTTAGAGTTAAATAAAAGATAGTCTATTAAGTAACCAGCTACGCGATCCGGAGCGGATCTGGAGCGGATCTGGATATAGTCAGAGCAAAGTTCTGGTGCATCAAATAGACAACAAAAATGTAAAGTAAAGGGCCTTAGATAGCAAAATGGCCTTTTTGACCTTATTGTATAGGCTGATTACCCGTTTGCTACCATTTTATATAGACGTTACTATTCAATTTGTTACATAATTGTTCAATATATGCTATTTTTTTTTGTTGCCCATCAGGTTCACCGAAGCTTTGCTCCGGTTATATCCAGATCCTATCCGAATCGGGCATCTAGCAGTGGTGGGTGAGTCTCCCAGTATGGATTTTTTGCATTCACTCGTGCAATTAAGAATATGAGAGAAAGTGGTTACATGACTAGCAAGCACATATAAGAGGAGATTATAAGCAGCACCAGACCAAGCAGTAGTGGCAACAACACCAGTGCTCTTAACAATCCGCCTGTTGAGAGGAAACATAATCCAAAGCCGAGGAACATATTGAACCAATACCACCAATGCCACCATATGGTTTGCGTGAATTGCCGATGGATGTTTCACCGCTGGTATTATGAACCAATTTATCATCTGTCACACCACCTTTCAATTATCAATCATTTCTTCTATATCATCATGCTACTTAAACTTCTTTTTAACCTTTATGTGAATTTAATTTCTTCGCGATACACCTTTCTTAAAAAGACGAAAATACCCTTACCCATATACAGATTTCCAAATCAGACCTAGGCGTATGCAAAAAAAAGTTCAACCAGTGGTTGAGCGTCCGTCACGAATGTCTAGACAAACGCTAATTTTGTTCATTGCAAATTCTCCCATGCTAGACAAATATTTTTTTAATAGCAAAATATTCACGACGAAGTTCTTATAGAATGATTCATCACAAAAAATTATTTCTTTTAAACTAAGGGCATTTCAATCATTTCCAATGTCATGAATGCCTTGACAAAAGCTAATTTCGTTCACCGCAAAATCTCCAATGCTAAACAAATATTTTTTTTATAGCAGAGCATTCACGACGAACTCTTAAGCGTTCGCACAGAATGATTCGCCACAAAAAAAATATTTCTTTTAGACTAAGGGCATTTTAGTCATTTCTGAGTGAAAAGGGTGATTGATAGCAATTCAGATTAACAATAGAAAAACCTAAAATGAAAAAAAAAAAAAAAAGAAAAGAAAAATAACCTGAGGGAGAGGAAGAGCAGCAATAAGATCAACAATGAAATCAGCTTTCAAGTAGTGAATAGCAATGGCTTTAGAGTCCATTACAAGTTCTCCTTTACCGAAAACCCTAGAACTCGGAGCAACGAAAGCCGTCCGAAACTTCAAAACAATATGCATGAGGAAGAACAAGTCGGTGACCGTGCGAGCAAACGTGACCCATACGCCCAAATGCACGTCGATCGACATACAAGCGTCTCCATCTATGATCGGAAGGTAAAAATAAAGAGGGTCTAGAAATAAAGCAATGATACAACTTACAAGAAAAATGTGATTCCATTTATTAACAAAATGCCTACCGGGGTCTAGTATTTGGTACCACCATGGCACTCTTCGTCGAAGAGAAAACTGTTTCGGTAATGCCCCGAAGCCGATTGATGCCTGTGATTTTAAGTTTGGCATTTTTCATTGTTAATTCACTCTTCAAATCTCGTTTTCTTTACCAACTTTTGTTTTCGTTTTTCAATTTGTGGCCTTGATGAATTCATGGAGAGCCGCTTAAATTAGTATTTGATTATATTTTTTTGTTAGTATTAAAAATTTAAATTCAGAAAATTCACTCCCTCTTTTGCAATATTGACATGTATAAAAGTAAATTACAATATTTACACAATTTAGAATACAATATTCACCCACTAAACTACAATATTTATATTCATTTAAAAACATATAGTTGCGATATCAACCTCTTTAAAATCCATTTTTGTAAAAAAAATTTACAAAAAAACATACATATATAGGTTTCTTACAAATTAACTATTACTTTGCCACTTTCAACTATATTGGACAAGTGAGATGAGATTCAATCTAATGATGGAGAGCGATAAAGTAATGATTATTTTATAAAAAAAATACCCATACAAAGTACTTATACATACACTAACGTGCAGCAAGATTTAGAAATGCAGGCTAATTTGTTTTGAAAATTTATCATATTAAATAAAGGCATGTTCTAAACATATAAATCATATATTTATCCATTATTCAAAATATATATACTTTTACCAGAATTCAAAGTGGTTAGAAGTTTGTAAAAAATTATACTACTATTTATACCGTTGTTGGTGTTTAATTGGACAAACAGAATTTCATTAAATTTAATTGGGAAAGCACAAAATTATAGAAATTCAATAGTGAAAATGTGTGAATAATAAACTCAGTGTGTACCATCAAACAATAGTGCACGCTTGTTTTATATGTTTGCATTGTCATTTAACATCCTAACTAAATAACTGCTATGTGCAATTAAAATTATGGTTTAATACATTTGCACCCATTTGGTTGTCTCTAAAACCCCTCTCAATCCCTTAAACTTCTAAAAGTTACACATAACCCCTTAAATTTGTTAAAATAAATCTTATACTCCCTGAACTTGTTAAGTGGACCTTATAGTCCCTTAAACTTAATAAAAGTGAACCTCATAGCCCTTCAATGCTGACATGTCCAGTTTTGTTCCCGTAAATTAATTTTCAATTCAATCTCTGACGAAACAATGTTAAATTCTATCTCTAGGAAAATGATACTTGACACATCAACATCAAGAGGCTACGAGGTTCAATTTTTTTAAAGTAGGAACATTTAATTTTTGAGAAATCTAGGGCTCGAATCCAGAACCCCCAACTTCTTTCTCTACTATGAGAGGAAGCTGCGACCACTAGACCAAGCCTAATGATTTACAAGGTTCACTTTTAACAAGTTCAAGGAACTATAAAGTCCATTTTAACAAATTCATTGATTTATGTGAAACTTTTGTAAATTCAAGGGGTCAAGAAATTAGGCCTAAAATTATCAACGTTTTGGTAGCTTAATTGGTAGATGGTAGGCTAAATTAAGGATAGTACCACAATCAGGAAAAACTTTGAAATTGTAGTCCATCTAGCCCTCAACTTTTGTGGAAAATGTTTTATATCCATTATTATACAATTTAGGCCAAATAAAATCAGTTTATGGAAAATGTTTTTTTTTATCCATTTAGACAATGATAAGCATAGTGAACAAACAAAAATATCATTCCCATGCTTTGGAGTTTGGACAACATATAAAGGTAATAGAAGCATAGAATCCTGAAAGTTAAAAAGGTTCAGTATGACAAAATCATAAAATAATTAAGAACAATTATTCATTTCATAAGACGTAGTTGATTAGTAATTATGTGTACTTATAAGAGGCAACTAATATAAATTTGATCAAGACAATGGCAATATTTTCATTCATTAGATTAGTGAATTATGATATCAAGATTTCTTCTAACGGTGATACTAAAACTCAAAACACTCGTCATATCTCTAATTCGTTTCAGCATCTACCATTTAATCTGCCAATTTCTTCCTATACTCGATGGAATAAGAAATATCATGGAATATCATTGCAAGCCTTTATTCTAAGAACCGCATTGCGGACAACTCCAGAGGAATCCAAGGGTACATCGCTAGTGGCACTCATCAAACCAGTTATTTTATTGTGTCAACCCGCAAGTAGGACCAAGAAAGTTAGGCTATTTTCTTAAAAAAAGTTGTGCAAAACCTGAAACCTCCAAATCCCATGACCGAAGGCCTTCAAATTAAGCTAAAGTTACAAAAATGAATCCTCCCTTGATGTGAAAATTTTATGAAACTGACCCCAACATATCAGTTTCAACACCCCAACAATCTCTCGCATAATTTTTTATAAAGCAGACAGTAGCAACTCTTAACTCGCCCTAAATCATTAATCTCAACCCTAGGGTCTCCAACTTTTTGCTAGAGATTGTAAACAAATTTATCATTATATAATAACATATTGGATGATAAAACTTAGGCAATTCAGAGAATCTGCACAACATTTTTATAACAGTTATGCACTAGGCATAATTAAATATCATAAATTATCAAGTAATTAAGATCATATCTGGTTCAAACACCAGTAGTCTTTTCCATACCAAGCACACACCAATAACTCCATACCAAGCACACACCAACATCATAAATGATCAATAGCACTCCTGCTGAGTAATAATTTAGCCAATGCAATATAGGGATGAATGAATTCCTGCGTTCATTTGCAAATAGCGAAAATGTATTCAGCAAAAGAGCAAGACAATCGAGCTCAACCTCGTGTGAGCTCCAACTCTAATGTCAATGAATTCGAAACACTAGGAAAACTTGACAATTGCTTCAGATTCATATAGTGATTCATTCAACTCTTTGCTATGGGCTAGTTTGGGATTGCTTTCTTAGACAGTTGCCCCGAAAAGCTCCATTTTCAAGCTTCCCCTATGATAGGGGTAGATTTTGGCATTGGGAAATCAATAGCAAACAGATCCTAATTAATTAGTATTAAGAGTCAAAAATCTTTTGTTGTTTTATGAAAAGTTTGTGAGTGGGGCATATTTCATGATAGCAGCTTTGACATTCATACCAAACAGGCCCTAAAATTGTCAAATTTCATGCTTCTTTAGAGCAAATCACAGAAATTGAGGGAACTCATAAATTGATTGAGTATTATGTTAGTTGTGAAACTTACAGTGGGGAGTGATCCTCCATCGCTGGTTATTTCCTTTGTTCCACTGCCAGAGCACAATAGTAGTACCATCATGGACGCCGCCCGATTTATCATCCCCGTGGAAAGCATCCAAATTAAGACGAACATTGTTAACCATTCTCACAGCTCTATACCCATCACCTAAATCCTTGCTTTCAGTCCAAAGAATGGACTCATCCAGTACATCTGGATTGTAACTTATCAATTGAACCTGCACACAAGATGCCACATCACAACTCAATGGCTCCATTCTAGCTATCAAATAATCGCTCCCCCCCCCCCCCCCCCCCCCCAATGCTACTGGGCAGTGGGTACCCATTACAGCGTCTATCAAATTTTTGTTGTAATTACTCAAAAGTGAACAACACATCAACATAGAACCCGGTTCTAATACTTCATCAATATATTATATAGCTATTGAGTGTACATGTTTATTGGATAGAAGCATACATATTGCAGATTGTTTGGACAGAATACAAAGTGAAATTTGGAGCTTTTCTCGATATTAAAAACAGATGCGAAAGTTCAATGTTTGTGTCTACACTAATTTGTTAAACGATCTCTAAAAGAACTTGAGATTTCATGTTAATGCTACAATCATGTGTCTAGAAATTCATAGATGACTTGTTGTCGCAAGAACTAACGCGAATCCCAACATTCGACTTGTCTGTTGATCATGTTATACATCAGTGGTATGACCGCAATTACTTACCACTGAAACATACTCTATTTGCCAATTTGAGATGGATTCATTTACATGGTGTGGTGTACATGGATTCATATGTTCAAGACGTGCTTGTACCAATAAATGAGTTATTTCGGTCGCACAACTTACGTTATATGCATCCAAGTACCATAGATGTCTTCAACTATATGTGGCAATACCTACCTGGTGGTCCATTTTTAGTCATTTTTGTTATAATTCTACTGACATCCATGCTTTATAGAGGTGGAGATGTGTATCGTGGATATTTGAGAGATCTCACTCAACTACTAGAAGCAAGGGTACCGACGTCTCATGTTGTTGTTGCAACGGGGCTTTGGACAGATGAAGCAATGGCCTACGAGTTCCTGAACTCATACGAATCATACGAATCTACTTGGGGATATCAAGGCAGAGGATATATTATTGCTTCATTGGTTTATGAGTATTATGAGTTCTCTATAATCCAATGAAGCAAGAACAAATCCCCTGCTTTCATACCCCCAAGCAGATCCATATGAGTTCATGAACTCGTAGACCATTGGTCCATCTGGTTCATGCCCCTCTATGACAACCACGTGAGGCGTTGATACCTTCAGTTCTAGTAGTTGCGTGTGATCTCTCGGATATCCACGATACCCATTTGCACTTCTGTAAGCATGAAAGTCAGCAAAATCATGAAAAACTGCTAAAAATGGACCATGATGAAGGTATTGCCACACATATTTGAAGACATAACTGGTATTTGGATCCATATAATACTAGTTGTGCGACCGGAATAACTCATTTATTGGTACAGTCACGTCACGAACATATGAATCCATGTATGTCACACCATGTAGATGAATCCATCTCAGACGGACAGATAGAGTAGTATGTCTCAGTGGTAAGTAATTGCAGTCATACCACTAATGTATAACATAATCAACAGAAAGAAGTCGAATGTTGGGATTCCGTTAGTTCTTGCGACAAGTCGTCTATAGATTTCTAGACACATGATTGTGGCATTAGCCTGAACTAAAACAATCTCTGAATTTGTCGTTGATTTCACTAGTATACTAAAGAACTATCTTTTACTTTGAATTGTTATACTAGCATTGTTGGGCTATGCAATTACTGAAACTACAATGTGAATTGGCAAGAGTAATTCAAGCATGACAAGAAGACTAAGGCCATGTTCTTTTCAACTTTTGAAAGCCGAACTGAACTGAAGTGGGCTGAACTGAATTGAACTAAAATGGGCTAAACTAAATTGAACTGAAGTGAGCTGAAATGAACTGCTATTTTAGTGTAAATTTATAACTATGCATAGCTGAACTGAAGTGGTCGGAACTGAATTGAACTAGTCAGAACTGCAGTCCGAGAGAACAGGGCCTAACATGAGTACTTCAAACCCGAGATTCCTGTGAGAAGTTCATAAATTCCGAGGAAACAAATAGAAATAAAAAATTCTCTAACTAATTTCTAGACTGTTGAGAATTCTCAAGTCTACACTAATTTTATTGAGCTTTTCTCAATAACTTGTCATTTGCGAAACTTCAATGCCTGTTGTAGGAATTAAGATAAAAAAAAAAACATAAAGGGTATATGAAGGATAGACTTAATGTGAGGAAACTTGTGCCAAATCATTTATAAAGAAACAAAAACTGGAGGCAAAAGTGTTAAGGAAACTGTAATTGAAATGGTCTTACAGGGTGAGTGGCTCCAATGGAATGCTTAATGGCCTGACCGCTAGCTTTATTTACCAGAGAAAAACAAGGATAACCCTCCTCGTCCTTCACTCTTGTGCTGTATTTCTCATCCTTGTACCAGTTCTACACAAATAACCACCCACAAATCAGTTCATACATACGATCAACAAAAGCACCAAACAAACAATCAAAATGTTCAAAAATTCCAATTAGATTCTGGGTAATCAAAAGGGGAAAACCCATTTGATTGAACAACAAAAAAGATCAAAACTTTGCATAAAACGAGAAAAATTGAAGCGAACAATCAAAAGCCTGAAAGTCAAAATTGAAAAGAAAGACAGAAAGTAAAGAAGTTGCGAACTTGAAACTGATCGGAAGGATCAGATGGGGCTAAAACCACTTTTCCATCTCTGATAGTAAGGTGAAAATTAGGGTCAGCCTTGGAATAAACCTTGTAAGAAGGCTTACTGGACAAATCGAGACCAGGAGAAGAGGTGGAGTGATGAGTTATATGCTGAATGAAAGAAGGCATATGGGGCTGAAAAGGATGGTGATGGGTTTCAGTCTGAATTTCCTCATGGGAAAAATGGGTCACCGGAGCCGGCGGCGGTGGTGGGTAAGCATGGGATTGAATAATTGGAGGAGGGGGAGGAGCGAATTCATTATTGGGGTAATAATGGGGTAGGGACGGTGGTCGGGGCCGCGGAAAGTCGGAATCTTGAAAAGAGGAAGGTGGAGGAGGAGGTGGCGGGAATTCGTTTTGGAAGAAGGATGGAGGTGGAGGACCGGTGTTTGGCGGTGGGTAGTAGGGAGTGTTTTCTTGATCGTCGGATGTACGGCGGTGGCGGTGGCGGTGGTGGGTGTGAAAGTGGTTGCCGGAGGGGAAATCCATGTGGGTAGTTTGAGTAGTGTTTGATGAGAATTGAGGACGGAAACTTTCCCCAATTTTGTTTTTTATTAGCCCCGGTTGCTACCGCATCTCACACCTTCCCTTTATAATATTTATTTTTTAATTTTACATTTTAAATTTTTATTTTAAAATATAAATATTATTATTTTATTCCTTTTTATTTAATAAATAAGCATTAATTCAATTAAATAAAATATAAAAAAATAAAAAGAAATAAAAAAAATTAATATAAAAATGAATGGGGGAGCAACAGTGTAACACTGATGCTCCCCTTACTTTTGGGGCAAAGAGCTCCATTTTATATCTTCAGTCCTAAAATAGGGTTGGGTTGGAGATGCCTTTAGGAATTAAAATAAAGGTCAGTTTGATATTGTTTATTAAGTTGCTCTTGAACATAAGTATATATTTTGACTTTCAACAACATATTTTGGTAATTCATACTAATTAATTATGAACTGTCTGAATTATTTTTTCAAAATCAAATTTGTTGATTATAAGAAAAGCTTGAAAATGAGGCTTTCAAAATAAGCAGCTTCAGAAAGTAATCTCAAACTGACACTAAATAATTCAAAATCTTTGAGCTTCAAGTTCTATCCATGCCCCAACTAAACCACTAAGCTAAGCAGACCATACAAAACTCGGACCAAACCTAGTTGTATCCAAGTCATTGACGTGTTTTAACCTAATAGTTAAGACTAAATTTATGAAACAACCTATACCTTATACTAAATCACCAAAATCGTAATCACAACATATAATTTTTTTTGTACTTATACTTCATTTATATATATAATCACTTGTAACACTATAGCTTTTTAGAAAACAATCTTATACAAAGCAAAATCAAAACCCGACCACCTTCTATTCTATACGCTTGTTTTGTGAGGAGAGGGAGTGAGATGGAACACAACCAACCAATCTTTCATCCATGATATCTACAAGTAATGAGCTTCTAGTACAAACTTTATCAGCTCCGAAAAATTTAGCGCTTTATATGAGGCGCAACTCAGTGAATATAAACAATCTATGAATTTAGCAAATCACATATTTACACACATTACAAATTCAATAGCAAATCACATATATACATTAACAAATTCAATATACAGTCACACTTATATAAGAATGAATGAACCAGATATTTAATTTTTGTGACAACACCAGCCAAACTATTGCCCCGGGATACATGTAACATTTGTAACAATTGTCAATTAATTTGCTGGCCAGCTATGTAACAATTGGTTGACCTTTCGGTCCACATAAACAATTAGTTGACCTTTCGATCCAATTGTCAGATATTGCAATTGGTCGACCATATAGGTCAAGTTGAACAGAACATGTATTGCAATGTTTGATCGGCTATGTCACAACGTCTCTCTTTATTTCATTTCCTAATACAAAATTCCATAACATACTAAAACCTCCAAATTTTAAAGCCTTATACGATTTATAGTGAATTTTCCTTCAACGCCCTGTTTCAACCCCGTTCTACCTGGACATCATCGTAATAAAATGAGTATAACTCTCGCTACACAACATGAATCGACCTGATTCTTTTTCCTACTTAAACTATACACATAAGGGAATAACACATAAAAAACTCAGAATTTTCTAAGTAGTATAACGATCCCAGATTAATTTTGAAACTCACCCTATCTCTTTGATCATCCAATTCTGCACACTTCATCTTATAAAAATCATAGCTGTTGATCTACTCATCTAAAAATCCCCAAATTTTAGAGATGTAGAGAATAAATTCATCTTTTTGTCATAACCTCAAATTCTATCTCTAACATCTCGAAAATCATATTACAAAATCATATGCATACCTGATTCTTCCTCTCTCTTTGTTCTTCTTCTTCTCTTCTACTCCTACCCTTTCATATTCTGAGTTTTTCTTTATTTCATGGTTGATTTTAGATACTTATCACTTCCACAATTATCTATAGGCTAAAATGACCATTTTGCCCTTTTTTACATTATATAATACTTACACTTATACTATACTATACTTATACCAATAATAAACAACTCAAGTACTAATTTAATTACCAACTATAATTTCTACTTTTATCTTCACAAAATTTCAAATCCCTTTTATATATTTAAGTGTATATATGTATATATCTAATATATTTTAAACCAAATATACCAAAATTAATGTATTTACTATATATTTATACTTCATCTAATAATTTCTAATATGTATGCATAAATGACTAAAATGATGTGTTAAATGGGATGTTACAATTTATTTTTTTTGAAGTTTTAGATTCGGGTCATATCTAGAATGTGATTTTTCTTATGTATTTAACGCAACCGCACAATTTTTTTAAAAAAAAGTCATTTTATGCAATTTCTACTAAAATGTAGGGCTACCCACAGCTAAGTTAGGACTGAAACATCTGGTCTAAAGCTAAACATATTCGTATCGATAATTTTTAATAACTAAACAAATAAAATAATAAATTTGTTGGTCCTTGTGTGAGTATATTTAGGGTCAAAGGGGGTGAATGACCCTTTTTTACGGAATATAAGACTTTTGAAAAGTCTTAGTGTAGTGTGCAATTTATGTCCGGTGTTATGAGATCCAGATGATGCAGATATTAAGTACTGTACACTAAAACTAGTTCAGCCCTGCCTAGGTCCAGTCTCCGTAGTTTCCTCCTCCGAACTTAATCCCCTAGTGTAATTTCTTTCGTGGGCAGAAATCAAGCCTTTACAGTTGTCTCCAGAGATTTCTTCTCCTCTGGATGTAGGATATACCACCAAACTAGTCCCTAGCTTGGCTGAGTCCTTTGCAGCTTATCTCCGTAGAATCTCCCTTCACTAAAAGCACCAACTTCTGGCTGAGTCCTTTGCACGTTGTCTCCAGAAGATGACCTTTCTTCCGGATGTAGGATATACCACCGAAAGCACCAACTTCTAGCTTAGTCCTCTTTCTTTAGCAGAATATAAGACTTAAACTCTACTCCAGTCTAAGCTGAGTCCTACTAGGATATACCACTCAAACTATCCTAGTTCAAGCTGAGTCCCAAACTCAATACTCACCCAAGTATGAGATTTTTACACTTTTATTTTGAAAAGGGTTTGGTTTTGCATTCCTCAAGATCAATCAGCTTGCTCCTGACACTCTCTAATTAATTTGTTAGATCTTGAGGAATCGAGAGATTTTGGGTGGAGGACTCAATCTTTCCCAGTCTAGTATAGATGTCCTGAAGTATGGGCTCGAGGCTTGATTCCTTATTCTCCTTTTCTTTCGTGGTTGCTTCTTCCAGTTGTTGCCAGGACATTTTTAGTTTCTTAGCTTTTGTTGCTGGTATAGAAGGAGTATTAATTCTTGACCTTAATTCAAATGAGCTCATAGGTGAGTGGCTGGGGCTTGAGCTGCTTTCATCACTTTCATTGTTCTCATCCTTATTATCTACTTTCTCATCATCATCATCACTCATATCCTTTTCCTCATCTTCTTCCTGATTATCTTCTTGTAGCACCAGTGTGAGCATGGGATTTTACTCGGCCTTGATAATGAGATATATATGGTTATCCTTTATTTGAGTTTCTACAGGTACTGGTCCAAGAAGTCTAATTGGATTTTAATGGGCCTTGAGGCAACCGAAATAACTACGAGACCACATTCATTTGACCCGTGTTACTCATCCCTAAATTACTTGATAATCCTTTAATGCCTAATACCCCAATTATAATAAGTTGATAATTAGTAAAACTAATTGAAAATAAAAAATAAATAAAAAAAAATTACATGCTTTTTTGTCTTGAAAAGATTAAAGGGTGAAAATAAAAGGTAAAAGACAAAAAAGTGAAATGAAAAGTAAATGAGAATAAAAAGGAGGGGCTTTTTGGTCATTAATGGCAAGGAGCTTAGGATTTCAAAAACCTTATAAAAAGGAACCATTTTACATAACAATTAGGGGTGGGGGAGGTGGAGGCTCTCTTCTTATGAAGTGGCGGCACACTATCTACAAAAAAAAAATTGAGTTTTCTTTGGATTGAAGGGAGCTCAAGCAAGGAGCTGGTGTGGTAGAGTTAGAAAAGAAAAAGAAAATGGAGTGTGCTCATTAGGAGTGATTATTATTTGTGCCTTGTTTATTTGTGATTTTGGATGTTTTGGCTCGTGTGGAGCCGGGTCCGTGTTGGTAAGTTCGATTGGGACCCAGTTTTGTCACCTTATTTATTTATTCGCTTTATTTCCTTCACATTAGAAAAATATATAGGTATCCATAAAGCCATGTAATAATTAATTTTCTTGCTTTATTACCGCTTTCATGTGATGTATGGCTATATAAACTGAAAATTCTAAACAATGATTGGATTTAAATCGCATAAGAAGTAAAGTCGCGCTTATTAGAATGTAAACGTTTTGATTTAACAAATGAAAAGTAAGCAACATCATCCGAACTTGGAATCTCTATTTTAAGGTACAGTCCAACCACCCCGTGGGAATATCGTACCTAAATTCTCGGTAGAGCTAAACTGGGTGGCGACTCTGTCTTAAAATGCGGGATTCCAAGTCTCGTATCTCTTAACATGTAAATTGGACTAAAATTCAACATCAACATCGCTTTTATCAATCTATCTTTTCATCATGCCCAAAATGAGGATAAATCCTACCAGCCCGCTTCGCCGCGCTTATTTTTCTCGCGCCCTTAAGGGATGAAAAAAAGGTCGTCCGCTCACAGTGGCGACTCCGCTGGGGATTTCCTTTCAGCTTAAAATTTGGAAAATCGCTTTCATTTTTAAAATGTTGTTAAAGGATTTTGATGATGTGCTAAAATCATTTTTAAATCAAAGCTCTATTTCTTATGCCTTCTGAATCCATCATTTAGTTAGATACTAAGTTTAAGGTGCCATTATTTCACCCCCGTGAAGCTCACTTTATATCTCTTGCTCGCCAGGAATTGGGGATACTTGTGGGTAGATCACTCGTTTCAACCAACGTGTAATTCCTGCGATAGTACTCATTTGAGGAGTGATTTAGTTACATAGAATCAAGGTAAATGAGACCCTTCTACAGTATCGTTCCATGATACCACCAGTTTGAGACTATGAACCGCGATAAATCTAGCAATAGCAACTTCCCCTTAGGTTCACCAAAATAATTTAGATTTAGGTCGCATACTCAATTGCTGTTTGAGTTAAGCTCCAGATCTTTTGAACGACGTTGTGCGGGAGTCATAAGGTTGGAAGAGGTTTACTCACTTTTTGTGTGCTACTTGTGTTGTGCTCATTCATGCAAAACCCATGCATAGGCTACATGTGGCTGACTTTTATTTTAATCTTTCGCTTACCCCTACTCTCCCCTCACTTGAAGGTGGAATTTAAAAAAATGCCTAAGATCTTTTGAGTCCCGAGGAACTGTATCTAGTTCGCTAGGCACAACGAGAGGTTTGCACATCTTACGTATTTTAGGGTTAAGCTTGGCATCATAAGCTTTTTTCTGCACTCTACCTCTCTAAACCACCCCGATATATATGGCATTCATCACTCAAATTATTATATAATCATTCACTTCATTCATGGTTTGATTCGGGCTGATCATCTTTCTGTTACCTCAGTAGGTCGAGACGTCCTCGTCGTCTCAGTCCTCTTTTGCTCGGACTTGATCATCGTTTAGTTCGCTATTCTATGGGTCCGAATTCAGTTTCAAACTCAATTTTAGAATCTGGTTTTCCTGCTATCTATGATTTACCGACAGTTTATGGGGTTCCATCCAAGGGTGCTTCCCCTCTTCTCCCTCCACTTGATCAGGGTCAGTCTCCTTTGAGTTCTGAGTTTGCCAATGCTATGAAAATGTTTCTCCAATCCGATCAGTTTTGAGATGCAATTCATGGGCAGATCTAAGGCTCGATTCGCACAGTTTTGGGGGAAGTTAGGGTTGTTCAGAAGATTCTGAGAATTGGTATTCAAGCTCAGGGACAGTTAGAGGCCTCTCAGAATGGGTCAATCCAGGTTCTATCGGTTCAGATTCAGTCTACCATTCGGCCAATTCAGCCGATTCAGTGTGTGCAACAACCCATTTAGCCTTCGCCAAGCCCATTTTAGTTCAGTCAGGATATCACACGATCTCAGCCACCTATGTTTGCCTATCCGATTCAGGCTTCAATCCACACTTCCAAGCCTAATTTTCTCACCAGTGTGAATCAGCTTCAGTTGGCCCCGATAACCCCAGATCAGTTCCAACCAACTCTGCCAATTTTATCTAGACAATCTCAATCGGGTCTATTCCAACTTGACCAGAATATAGCTCAACCACAACCCGCTTTTACTCCCCCAAACTTTGCTCTACCAACCCAAGGCTCGAGACCAGCTACCCCAAGTTTGATCTTCTGTTCCTCCTCAGTTGGCCTTAGACCTCACGTGACCGCACCTTCTAGTAGATTCATGTCATCTCTAATGCCTCTAATGTCCTTTGATCTTACTCCTACTTGATCTGTTATTGCTCTAAGATGAACCACTCAGCTACAAAACCCCTTCGATACTAATCTACGAGTTAGCTCTCAAGTTGAAACCTCATCGCTTACTTCACCATTCTAGTTTGGCATAACCCTTCTATCCAACAACTAGGTCATACATTCTCCGAGTGTGACACCAATCGACTAGGTCATGCAATCTCCAGGTATGACATCCAAAGTTGAAGCTCTCTTACGCCGATTAACTACTCTTCTATCCAACGACCAGGTCATATAATCTCCGGGTATGACACCTAATGTTGAATCCCTCTCACACCGATTAACTTCGCTTCTGTTTAGTGACCAAGTCATGCAATCTCGGGTATGACACCTGATGTTGAATCCCTCTCACACTGATTAACTTCTCTTCTGTTTAGTGACCAAGTCATGCAATCTCCAGGCATTACACCCAAAGTAGAGGCTTTGCTGCATAAGTTCTTACTCTTTAGTTTCGAAGGAGGACAAAAAGGAAAGCTCAAGGGAAGTGAAGATTTGGTTTCCAAACCACACACTATCCCATCTCGGGCTAAGGTAAAGGGAAGGTTTTCATGGGTAAGTAAGTCGAATAACGGTTCATCCACTCAAGATCGGATGATTTCTTGGGCGTCAGTCATTGTGGCTCCCATCCTGCCAAACAATAACCCAGAGAATGTTATCGATCCATTGAAATTACCCCTTAGTATAATCTTACCCACCTTAAGGGAGCACGAACTCCTTAGAACCCTTCACGAGCATAGACCCCCTAAGGAAGAGAAAAAGCACAATTTTTATGCATATCATATCCAACAAGGGCACCGTACTAATGAATGTTAGAAATTGATTTAAGACATCCACCGTTTAGTGAAGGAAGGGAAGGTATTTGAGCGAGAAAGGGCATATAACCCTATGGATAAACCCTTACCAAAGCTCAACAACTAAGCAAGAACTTCTCAGTCTGATTTGCCTAAGAAGGGTAATGCACCGCATGAGCTCATTAAGAGCATCAACTCCAAAGCTGAAGAAGTCGACCTAGTTAAAGAGTCTCCTTTTAATGTCTACAACTATGAACTCAAAGGGGAATACTCTGACAATGATTGGGAACCGTTCAACGTAGATGACTATGTGCTTAAGGACTCTTCTTAGTCTTATGATGAGACAGCTTATACTTTCAGGGCACCCGCCATTCAGATTATTGTACCAGAAGACGCTTCAACCATTCGAGTAATCCCTCATGAGAGCACAATGGTAACTCCGTGGAAATTCCCCATAGGCCTCATATTTGCAAAGTTGAGAGAAGCTGGCAAACTCGATTCCCTCCAGAAGTATGGACCTCTAAATGTCGAAGAGGAGGGGAACTTCCGTGAATATCATGTGTAAAGGGGACATAAGACTGATCTGTGTAGGGCCCTAGCCGCTGCTATTTCTCGCCTAGTAGAAAAAGGAAAGATAGAAGAACCCATTCGAAAGCGTGGCATAATGGAGAACCCTTTACTAAAATTTGATAAGAAGATCAGTATGACCGACTTCGGCCTGTCCGAAAAGTTTGTTCAGGGGCAAAGTTTGGGAATATCTTAGAGATGCATGCTACTGCAGAAAATTGGAAAGATAATGAAGAATCCAATTCTGTCGCTGAAGCAGCAGCCGCTTAGCAACCCACAGGGTCTCTAGCAAATGAAGGAGATAAGTCATCATCCAAACTCGGAATATCTGTTTTAAGGTACGGCCTAACCACCCAGTGGGAATATCGTACCTAAATTCTCGATAGAGCTAAATTGGGTGGCAACTTTATCTTAAAACACGAGATTCCGGGTCTCATGTCTCTTAACATTTAAATTGGACTAAAATTCAACATCAACATCATTTTTATCAGTCTATCTTTTCATCACGCTAAAATGAGGATCAATCCCTTATAGCACGCTTTGTCTCGCTTGTTATTTTCCTTCCGTCCCCGCATCTCATGCGGGTCGGGGAGGAAAAGGTCATCCGCTCATAATCTGATCCTCTGAAATGATAGCCAGAGTGGCATCCTTATTGGGACTCAAATCGATTCCCTCCTCTAGAACACTTATCTCTAGGATAGGCTCATCTACCTTGGATGCATTCGGGTGTTCATTTTCATCCAAGTTGCCTTTATTTTCCACTATCCTATCAGATTCAATAATATTAGCATTAAGATCAATTCTTACCTCTGTATTTCGCTCTTCAGGGATGACTTCTTTCTCAACTTGATCCTCTGCAGGACTTTGGAAAATTACAGCATCATTTCTTTCTTTAATCCTCTCAGCAAGAAAGAGCGACTCTGGAAGAGGTTGAGATTGCGGTTAGAGGTTTAGTTCATCAACTACTTCCTTTCCAAACCCTTCGCTTAGGTGTTGAATGCCTAAGGGTGATACAAGAATTGGTAGGGCAATGGTTGATGAAGGAAGGAAAGATGGCTGAACCAGCTAGGAAGCCTAGAACTATGGAAAACCCTCTGCCTAGCTTCGGGGGAAAAGTCTCCATGATCAACTCTGGTCTTAAGGAAGAATCCGTCTTGAGGATGATCTTTGAGTAATTTATAACAGTTATCGGCTTTGGTCTCCCTTCAAACTTTGTATTTGACATGATCTCATAGTCTAACCCTATGGTAAGCTCTATGAAAATTAAAGAAATGGGGCAAGAAGTCGAGACTAAGACCGAAGATGTGGAAATGATAAAAAAGACACCCTTTAATGTTGACGACTATGTTCTGAAGGGAGAGTATTCTAATAAAGAGTTTCAGGCTTTCAATATGGATGGGTATGAGCTTTAGGACTCATTGTTGGTTTATGATGAGCCACCCTATCTGTTCGAAACGCCGGTCACTAAGAGCATGGTAGTTGATGGAATTTTCCATGTCACCCGTAGCGGTCTAGTGTACCATTATAAGGACAATCATCTCCATCTTGAGGATGATCCCATCCAGAATCTCGTTAAGACCGTAGTTAGGCCGGCAGAGCCACCTCCTCAGGTTGAGTCTAGCCCCGACATTGACCCACTTATCAATTAGTTAAAGACTACTCAAGCGCGTTTTAGTATCTGACAGCTAGTCCTTGGTTCCGATGAATATCATCAGGCTCTCATCAAAAGGCTTTTGGAAATTGA
Organism: Euphorbia pulcherrima; assembly: GCA_947683365.1. Classification (NCBI taxonomy): domain Eukaryota; kingdom Viridiplantae; phylum Streptophyta; class Magnoliopsida; order Malpighiales; family Euphorbiaceae; genus Euphorbia; species Euphorbia pulcherrima. Next base: position 48,704,299 of record CANTUS010000001.1, on the reverse strand, counting down.
AGCAAAGCCTACTACTTCAACGGTCGAAATGTGCAATATAATAGGAGTAGGCCTCCCAGTTCCGAGAAGTGAGGAGGGTGTCGTGTTTTCCTGTAGGGATCTCCCGCTTGAAGGAATTGACCATAACCATGCTCTTTTCATCTGTGTTCAAATTTTGGATTGAACCATTCCATGTGTCATGGTTGATAATGGATCCACCTTGAATCTCTGTCAATTGAAAGATCTATATCACTTGGGTTTATCCGAAGACATGCTCGAAAAATCCAGCACCATTATCCGTGCTTATGATGATTCGAAGAGAGGTGTTGTGAGGTGTCAATGACATGTGGGTCTCCTTTGGTGCGTGTGTGAGAGGTGGGGCCCATTGGGGGTTTGGTTGGATTTAGGCGTGACCAAACATTTTTTAGTTAAAGTATGCAAAATAAGCCGATTTTAATGAATAAAAGAATCGAGACCCAAATGTCGTTACAATTGATAGAGTCGCCACCCAAGTTGTCTACTTGTGAAAGAGTTTTGGTACGATTCCCTTTGGGCAGGAGACTCATACCTATTGGATCATAGATTCGGGTATCGAATGAGTCACTTATTTCTCATTTAGTTGATTCAAAGTTACATTCACTGCGTAAAACCATTTTAGTTTTCATCATTTAGGGAATTATCATAGAAATCCTATTTTTACACTCTTTCACACTCGTTACATGTGTTTACATATTACAATAAAAGCACAAGCAATAAATGGGGGAATAAAAATCACAACCGGGGAAATGGGGGAAATTGCAAAGAGAACCTATACATTTATTCTAAGTAATAAAACAAAAGAAAATAAATTCCCCCGCATCCACAGATGTTAGCACTATTTATAGCACACCATGAATCATCATTTTAGTGTATTTTATGGTGAAAACACATTTTAACTTTTATGGGTTGATTTACCAGATTATTAGTGAAAATGATCGCATTGCAAATGGTGAATTAGATTGATTTTTAACCAATTTAAATGAATTCTGGATTTTGCCTGGGGCTAGTACCCGTACGGGTGTGTGGGACCTGTATGGGTACCAAGGAGGACCGGTATGGGTATGGCGTACCCGTACAGGTCCTGTCTGGTCCAAGCTAAAACTTTGTTCAGTTCAGTTTATAGATTAACAGATTAACAGACTGGTGGCAGAAAAATAAAATAGAAAGGGATTTCCTTCCGTATGAGTATGGTGCACCTATTTGATATCTTTGGGGGTATATGGTGCCAACAAGGCTCATACGGGTTAGGACCAGACCTGAAACAAGAAATGAAAGCAACAGATATAATAGATGGAATAGAGAATAATAATAAGGAAATAATTGAGATGTGAGTCTCTTTGAAACTCAGGAGGGTTACCTTTATGGCGTGAATCCACTGTGAGATGATCCATTTATTGTTGAGAGAGTCTGGCCAAAGTAGGTGGTGAAATAGGATTATTTAGATGAGTATTTGTGTGGATAGAGCCTCTCCTAAATCCTAATAAAAGAAGTTAGGAATGAATAAAATGTGGACAAAACCTCAAAGGAAGGGTTTTCTCCCTATTTTATATTTCCTATACCCCCGCTATACCTTTTCTATACCTATAAAAATTGCTAGAATTTTAGTATGATTTCATATGAGATGTGTGTGTGCAAAATGTGAAGAGAAGGGCCCTATTTATAAGGGATAGGAGGTCTGAAAGCAATAAATCGCGTTCATGACCTGCCTTTTCCAGAAATAGGAAAGGATTCCCTTCCAAAAGAACATGTTTAGATAATAAAAGGACTCATACGGGTGGGGCCCTACCCGTACGTATCCTAAGGGAACAAAATGACTCATACAGGTGGGGCCCCACCCGTACGTGTCCTAAGGGACCTTATAGGTCCCTTCCAGGTGTATGGAAGGAATGACTATATAAGTCCGCTAGTGGATCCGTACCACCAAGCAGCACCTGTACGGGGTCCTTAAGGGCAGACTAGGTCTCCAAACTTTGGCCAAACTCAACTCTGCAGTAGTAGGAACACCTTTGATGGAAAACACCTGAAAGATATTACATCATATAACTCTCATCATAGTTTCGTGAGAAGGATTGTTAAAATCTAGTCCTCATAGACTACCCCTCATGGGATCATCACAGATATAGCTCTGTATGATCTCACGATGTGAGTGAGGGTTTAGAAATCATACCTAAGGTGATGATATGGGTTTGTTCCTTTCTTTAGACGAACTTCTTTCCTTTACTGATGCTTTCCCCTTGTAACTCTACTGGGGAATGTGTATCCCTTCCCTGAGGCGGATGACTCTCCTTGCTAATGCGTATACCTTTCCTGAGGCGGATGACTTTCCTTTTGCTACCGTGCATATCCCTTTCTTGAGGAGGATGACTTTCCTTGCCAATGGGTATCCCTTTTCTAAGGCGGATGACTTTCCTTGTGCTACCGTGCATATCCCTTTCTTAAAGCGGATGACTTTCCTTGCCAATGCGTATCCCTTTCCTAAGGCGGATGACTTTCCATTTATAACCGTGCATATCCCTTTCTTAAGGCGGATCAACTTTCCTAGCTGATGGTGGTGTATCCCTTTCCTAAGGCAGATGACTCTCCTAACTGATGACTTCTCTGGGGAAGATGTGTGTATCCCTTTCTTAAGGCGGATCGACTTTCCTGACTGGTGGTGTATCCCTTTCCTAAGGCGGATGACTCTCCTAGTGGGGAATTTGAATAACCTTAAAAGAGACAACAATCAAGCACCGAGTTAGTCATTACCTAAGCAGACACCTTTTTATTCTTAATTGACTTTTGTGAGAATAAAAATATTTTTACCCCTTTAATTAAGAATAAAGAAGTGTGGATGCAACAAACTGAAAATTATGTGCAGGAAGTGTCGGGTTTGGCCCGATCGATGTTTATTTTACCGCTAGGGAATGCTCCTAGGATGAGTGCCCCCTAGGGTCTACCAAATCTGCTATTAGGAAGTGAGGGGATGCCCTTGGATCTGATTCCGCTACTGGAAACTGGGGGATGCCCCTGGATTAGATTCTACCACTAGGAAGGGGGGGAATCCCGAGATTGGTGGGGGGATGCCTCTGGGACCTTATTCTTCTATTGGGAAATGACCCTAGAGTGGGGTGCGCCCTGGGTTCTTGATGATGGGGGTATGCCCCTTGGCTGATTTCACTGCTGGGGAGTGAAGTAATATCCTTTGGTAAAAACCTCTTCCTCCGAGGAAGTCTTTCCTGGTAAGATTTGTTTTGCTGGGGAAGAAATCCTGTGCTAGGATGGACCTATACAGAAAATTTCCTGATCCGTGATCAACTTAAAAATGACTTACCTTGATTCTTGATTGACTTTTGTGAAAAAAAAAATATTTTTTCCCCTTCAATCAAGGATCAAGGTGAGCCTAGGAAGTTGTCCTAAATATAATGGAAATATAAGGTTGAGAGGGATGGGGCTGGCCCCGAACTTGAACTGGAATAATTCCTGGTGTTCGCTGAAATACCAATGCAAAAATCTGCCTCTCGATGGCAAGAAAGGGCCCATACGGGTGGGCCAGACCCCATACGATTATAGATCTTGAAAGTAGGGACCCGTACGGGTGGGGTGGGACCTGTACGGGTCCCCGATGAGGGGTTTCAAAAGGCAAATCAGCCCCATCGTATCCCGCATCACACCAAAACTTCCCACTTTACATTTTCCGGTGATTTTCTTCCAAAAATCAACTGAAGATGTATAAAAAGATCCCACAAACCGACCGTTTCTCCCTTAGACTCAAGGACTTGCCCTTGGTGGGCGTTTTAGGGCTTCGAGAATGCTCAGTTTCCATTGGGTATGCTTTCTACGAAGGAGACTCATTTTTGGGGCTTTCTCCCGCCTCTGAAGTCTCCTTAATTCCTTCCCCCGATACCCATGCTTCTAAACTCCAGGTAATTTCACTTGATTCTCCTTTCTTCAATTTTGAACTTTTGGCAATTTCTTGGATTTTAGCATGAATTAGGGTACTTTGGAATAGAGCCTGATGCATGTAACTTTAGCCTAGGATGCTTTTAGGATAGTTTTGGATGAGCTTTGGTCGAGATTGGATGTTTTTGGATTTTTAGGAGTTTGTTCGCATATGGACTGCTTGTAGGGGACCCGTACGAGTGAGGAGGGACCCATACAGGTCCCTTTTTTTATACAAGTTCCGCTTATAGACCCGTACAGGTGGGGTCTACCTATACGGGTCCTGTCCTTAGGGACAAAACATTGTTTTCTTTGATTTCTGCAATCCTTTTCTGATTTCTGACTTGTCTACTATATTCTAACCTTGTTAAACTGTAATTCTGTCTTTACAATTCTAGTATAGTCATGGTCATCAAAACAAATAACACTAATTAGTATTAGTCCCCGGAATAAACAATTTATCCTATTTAACTTATGACGAGCGTCGAAATTGCCAATAATAATAATAAAACCCTATTGCACTAAACAAGAACTTGTAGTAGCGGCAAGCGGGATCATCTCCATAGGGAATAAACAATTTATCCTATTTAACTTATGACCAAGAAAATAATGCAAATAAAAATAAAAGAAAGGGGGGGGGGGTTTGAAGTTTTGTTTGTTGAACTAAAAATAAGAAAGTAAATAGCAAAAATCAATAATTGAAAGTCCTCCGGTGAAATCGTTTCTTCAGCTTAGTTGGATCGATCACGGACGAAAAGGATAATCTTACCTTTCAATCAATTGGTTCAACTGCATTGATTCATCGATTATAATTAAATATCTTTTTCTCAATTAGATTAAAAACACCCACCATACAATTAATCACTTAACTTTATAACAACCCTATACCTAGCATACAAGATTTAATCATAAAGTTAGCATTATGATTTGAAGATCCAATTCCTATAAAATTAATCACCTAGCATGAATAATTCAATAGACTCAACTGCAATCACAGATCCCAGCAACCTGCTTGTTACCACAATTCAATTATAAAGACACTAGCGAATTCATAAATGAATAACAATATATCGAATAGGATAAAACCTCAAGGAGCTCTACTTGAAACTTCAACCTAATCAATAATAAAAATAAAATAGATTGCAAATTGAGAATTGAAAGATATAGAAACAAATAAGAAAGCTCTCACAATCCAACTATGGCTTTGAAATTGATCTCATCGAAAGAAAGGGAATTAGTTGCTCATAATTAAAGAACACAAAGCTGAAAATATTTTGAAAGCTCAAAATCCATTGGTGAACACGTTGAACACCCAAATATCAGCCTGAATATCATTCTCCCTATCTCCCCTTTCTGCTGGAAATAATTCAGCCTATTTAAATAAAAACAAACTCTATCTAAACAAGGAAAAAGATCCCTAAAAGAAGTCAATAACTAAAATAAAAGCTGATAAAATCCTAAACAATCCAAAGAGATAAAATAGGCATGAGATAATTAAGGAATAAAGCCTTTGTAAATCTGGAAATCCCTAAAGAGGAAGTTGAGTAAGACTAATATTCTAAAATAGTCTTCAATTTGAATTAGAAAACAACTCAATAGCAGCTGTCAACTTGGTTCCCGTCAGTAGAGGTCAAGTCAATGAAAACACTCCAAATCAGCACAATTCGTTGTACATTCAAGCTCCAATCATTTTGAGTTCAGAATGCATATCCTAGACTCCAAGTTAAGCTGCAACTCAGCTCCAAACAGCTACCAAAATGCTTTATTAACTCTAAAACTTCTAAGTTAGCTCAAACAATGTCCAAGACTTGAATATTTGTAACATATGCACAAAATTAGTAGAAAACCATTCCAATTAGAACATAAAACAACCAGAAAAAGAGTTAAATTTGTGAGTTATCAAATTCCCCCACACTTGCCTTTTGCTTGTCCTTAAGCAAATAATAAAAATCAAAATGAGCATCATTATAGCTAATCAAGCAATCTGAATAACCACTATATTGCATTTTCACCACATTTCAACATAAGACTTGAATTCAATAAGAAACTTAGAAAGAGTCAAGTAATAATTGTACATTTTTTTCATAAGCTTCAGAAACGTTGAAAGAGAATCTTAATGAGGATCAAGTCGGTTAAAACACTTTTAAAACAAAGACAACTAAACTTGGTGGATGGAAAACATTGAAAACCCCGTTACACCTTAGTTGTAGGAACTTTTAAGGGCTCTTTCGAGGGTGGTTCTCCCTATGATCCGAGCTCCATACGCAAACCGCTTATGGTGAAATTGAGCCCATCCCTCAACTTCACCAGATCATGGGTATTACCAAGATGTAATGGGGTAGAACATAAAGGTCATAATAAGCACAACAAAACATATAACGATAGAACAATGAATCTTTCTTTGAGTAACCTTCCTTTTTCCTTTTTTCTTCTTTGCTTTGCAGACCTATTTTTTCTTATTCTTGTTTTTTTCTTTTTCTTTTCTTTTTTAATAACCCCTTTTCTTCACTTCGCTTTGACAAATATAAAACTCAAAATAAACCATAATAACAAAGAGATTCAAGTATCGATCCTAAAAGCAGCGGTAACAAACCCGACCATCAAAAAAATCGTAGTTCAAGGCCCTCAGGCATAAGAAAAAATGGTTAAAAAATGACTTATCTACTTTCTAAGTGTACGCATTAAATTTAAGTGGTGTTTACCAATGCAATTAGTAACAAGATAGAGGTTAAAAAGTGCAACTAATGTATGACATGCTCAAAAATTTGAAAAAGTTACATGAAATTTTTACTTTCACTTGAAGACAATAAAGGCAATAGATTACACATCCTTCCCTCACACTTATAGGCAAAAATGCCCTTAATTTTGCAAAAACAAAAGAAATGAAAGAATTAGTTAAGGAAAGATGCAACCTGTCGGTGGAAGAGGCTTGGGGCAGCCTATTGAGGCCGCTATTAGAGCTGTAGAAGCTGCTGCAGTACCGTGAGCATTTGATCTTATCGCTCATTTTATTGTTGTAGGAGTGTGATGATTCGTTCTTGATGTTGTATGACTCTATCTAGTCTACCAACACGGAGATGTTGGACCGGGGGATTGTCATCAGAACCTGCAACTTTAAAAACAAAATACCCATCTGGGGTATTCTCGACCAATCCCATCCTACATAAGCTATTCAAGTCAAGGGGTTGCATTGAAAAAAATATCAAACTCTATGCCCTCGTGATCAAACAAACTCTGATTGACTGCAAATTGAGTCACTAAGTGTCCTAGAAGAACAGAACGAGTACCCTCGGCTATAGTTTTCATTTGAAGTGCAATCTAATAGCCTATATTCATATATTTCTCATGGTTCATACTCCACAAAATCAACAGCTCAGTCTTATAAACAACACAAGAATTAGTAACTCGCCTATAAAACACAAAAGCTAATAATCGATGCAAATACTTAAGTGCATAGTCAGTGAATTGTGCATCAGTGGATTTGCTAGAAGTATACACACCAAACTCCAAGCCACTCAAAAACCTAAAAAAAACTCAGCATCTCTAAAATCCTCAGGATAATCACAAATTCCATTCTTATATTTCTCAGACTCAGCAAAAGATTCCGTAATTAACCCTAAATGAATATTAAATTTCATTATGCTTAAGCTAAAACTCTCACCACAAATAAATAAAAAATTTGACCATTCCAGGAGTATCAACCTCAACATTAGCATTATTAGGATTAAAGACTTAACTCCCAAAAAAATTCCTCAATAAGCTCCTGATAACAAGGCAAATGCATTTAAAAAAGTGACTCCTAACCAATATTGCCTACGTATCTCTCAACAACCTCATCTATTCCTAATACTTCAAGTGTATCATAATGCAAAAATTTAGAATCTAGGTATTTGGAGAATCTGACTTGAGGTTGGGTTTTTTTCAGCTTACCTTTCGCTAATCTAGCCCTTTTCTTAGTTCTGGAGCAATCGAGTGCCACTTCTTTCGCTTTCCTCTTAGAACCAAAAGCTGCTATCTTCTTGTTCATGGCTTTCCCTTTTGATTTTTTCTGTTTCAGTTTGGAAGCAACACTCTTTGTTGGCAAGACTTCAGTTGGGACAGAAAGGGAGCACGTTCTGGTTGCTAGTGGACCTCCTTGTGGTGTCAAAATTTTTTCCCTCCCCGATGATGTAGTGGTGGCTACCTTATCTACCGAAAAATCAAAGGTGGTGGAATTTGTTGCATATGATTTGTCAGAGGTGTGTGACAGAGGGGGATCGGTGGCCGTGGTTTTTGGTGCCGGTGGAGCTGTCGGAGTGCTATTCGTGGCAAGACCCATTTTTAGGTGATATTCTGCTAGAATGGCTGCTTTCGAGGTTCCCCTTCTTGTTGGAGTAGGATCTGTTAACTGGGGGAGGGGATTAATCGGCGATGAGGCCAAAGTGGCCGAAAGAGCAACGATGGTCGTTTTTGGAGTTACGGCGTCTTTAGGGGTTAGGACAGCGGTGGATGGTAGTTGTGATTTTTTCGGCAAAATGGGTATCTAAAACTACCACGTAGGTGGTAACGGCGGTACTGGAGGCTGATGAGTAGTGATTTTCATTTGAGCCATAGGACGATTGAACGGTGGTGACATGTGCTATCAATGGTGGTGGTTTATGGGGTTTAGAGGGTTGGTGGCTGCTGAGAGTTTGAAGTTGTGAAAGATGTGTGATGGGTTATTGGGCACAGAAAGTATTATGGGTAAATGGTGAAGGTGGGTTATTGGGCTGGTGAAAATAATTTATGTAATTTGACTATGAAATGCCACTTAATGTATTAACCCCCTTCATGGGCCGTTTTAGCATAACCCATAAATCATTAAATTTGCCATGAAAATCCACTTCAACCAGATGTTTAGCTCTTAATTATTGAATTCTTCATGGAAGCCCTCTTGTATCTCTGCAAAATAAAAATTCCTCAGATCAGATGCAAGGTTGAAGACAACAAATAAAATTACCTTTATGTCCTTATTAAACTAAAAATAAATTAACTGAAAATTAAACTGAAAAACATAAACTAAGCTAAAAGGATAAAGAGATGAGCATGAGTTTACGGTCAACACTAGGCTGCCTCCCAGAAGCACATTTTTTTATCGCCGTTAGCTCGACATTGCTGCTGCCTCGTCACGGCTCGGAGCTTGGTCTCTTGAAGCTGAAATCTTTAGTTCCCAATGCTTGGAAACCTTTTATCAAATGGTTTGAGACGAAACTCATTAACCTTGAAAGCTTTATTCGTTTCCAAACTTGTTATCTCTACCACACCATAAGAAAAAACATTAGTAACAACAAAAATCAAATCCTTCCACCTTGAGTATAATCTTCCTAAGGACATTTTCAGTCTAGAATTTTGGAGTGAAGCTTTCTGCCCTATATGAAATTGGTTCATATGAAGTTTTGAATGATCATGAAAGGAATTCGTGTCTTTGTTACAAAATTTTAAATTCATATCAACCCCTAGTCCCTTTGAATCATGCACCAAAGAACCATTCACATCCACAACACATCCACATGCTACATTATTAGAACATTTCATAGCATCATACATATTGAATTTCACAAGTTCATCACCAAACTCCATTGACAAGGTACCCAAACGAACATCAATTCTTGTACCTACGGTGATAAGAAAAGGTCTACCTAATAACAAGTCATGAGAGTAATAAGAATTTTCATCACCCGTATCCAATACATAAAAATCAGTAGGAAATATTAAATCACCAACTTAGACAAGAACATATTCCAAAACTCCTTCAGGATAAACTATAGACCTATCAGCAAGTCGAAGAACTACATTAGTTGGGTTCAATGCGTTAGCCTATAAGTTCTTATAAACAGATAAAGGTATAACATTGATAGTGGCTCCTAAATCACACATAGCACAATTAATGTTCACACCACCAATTTTACATGGGATAGCAAACATACCTTGGTCTTTACACTTTTCAGGAAACTTTCTTTGCAAAACAGATGACACATTTTTCCCAACCTGTATTCTTTCATCCCCCTTTAACCTCTTTTTATTTGAACTCAATTCCTTAAGAAATTTAGCATATTTGGGGATTTGTTTAATAGCATCAAGGAATGGAATGTTAATTTCCATCTTTCCAAAAATTTTCATGAGTTCACCATCCTCCTTTTCCTTCTTGGTTATTGACAACCTTTCTGGAAAAGGGGGCTGGGGGGCTATATGGTCTATAACTTTCAAATCTGGTTCCTTATTATCATTAATACTCATCTCCTTATCTGGAATAGTCTTTAAATTCTATTTTAAATTTTCTCATTTGTTTACCCTGGACTCCAGGTTAACAGTGACGTATCCAGATTTTTTATTAATAATTTCTTTTTCATTTTGAATAGCTATTGCACAAACATTTTGCTTAGGATTGACTTCAGTTTTAGAAAGAAGCTTACCTTGTTTCTCTAACTTACTCAAAGTGGTGGCCATTCGGCTCAATTGGCTTTCCAAGTTACGTATGCTTGCATCCATCTTTTGCTAATGTTGGAGTGTACTGGCTGCCATCGTCGTTACCATTTCCTCAGGAGATATTATTGGTTTGTTGGACTGAGGTTGGAACCCTTGCTGCCTCTGAATGGTAATTTGAGAAAAGTGTTGATTCCCTTACCCATAGCTGAAGTTTGGGTGATCTCACCACCCCGGGTTGTAAGTATTCGAATAAGGATCATATCTCCTTTGCTGCTCATTGAATCCAACAATAGAGTTTACAGATTGTGCCTCTCCATATAGAATGGGACAAGTGTCTATGGTGTGACCAACAACCGAACAAATCTCACAAATGGCTGCTCGAGTCGAATTTCCTACCTGCATAGTTTTAATGGACAAAGTGCTTACCTCATTGACTTTCCTAGTTAGGATGTAGTGTGGGTCTCCAAAGTGTTATGAACTTACAGCCATCGTAGAGATGAGCTTTTTAGCATCGGTAGGAGTTTTGTCTGTTAGAGTTCCGTTGCAAGCTACATCAACAAACTTTCTTTCCAAACGAAGCAATTCGTAGTAGAAGTACTCAACCAGCCCTTTCTCCAAGATGTCATGATTTGGGCATGCTTCCACGAGCTTTTGAAACCTTTCCCAATACTCATTAAGAGTTTCAGTTTCCTTCTGCCTAATAGATGTGATCTACACCCGTATTGCAATTGCTCTATTGGCTAGAAAGTATTTCTCCAAGAATGCAATTTCAAGAGCAGGCCATGAAGTGATAGTACCTGTAGGGACAGTATATAACCATTCTTTAGCAGCACCCTCTAAAGAAAACGGAAAACATTGTAATGAAATTTGATCTACAGAAACTCCCCGAGGCTTCATTCTGGCATAAACACCGAAAAAAGCTTTTAAGTGCTTATTCGGATCCTCTTTTTCCATTCCATAAAACCTTGGCAAGTGATGGATTAGACCCTATTTGAGCTTGAAGTCAGCTGGAGCTTCAAAAGTTAATGCAAAAATTGGGGGTATTCAGCCTTTGAATTGCTAGCTTGCTTGGGTTGTCTGCCATTTCGATCTTTTGTTCAGGATCAAAATCTTGTATTTGGGGCTGCCTGTATCGTCTAATAGTTGCTGGCCCAAATCAAGATTCAACTCTCCTATTTCAGTCGAACTTCCTACTCTTTTGTTTTGCTCAGTCATTTTTCTCAAGGTGAGTGCAGTCTTTTCAATTTTAGGATCATAGAGTTTATCACTTCCATGATTAGTCCCGGTCATTAATCAAAATAAAATCAATTAGTAAATTCCCCGGCAACGACACCAAAATTTGACGAGCATTGAAATCACCAAAAATAATAATAAAACCCTATTGCACTAAACAAGAACTTGAAGTAGCGGCAAGCGGGATCGTCTCCATAAGGAATAAATAATTTATCCTATTTAACTTATGACCAAGAGAACAATGCAAATAAAAATAAAAGAAAGGGGGGGGGGGGGTTTGAAGTTTTGTTTATTGAACTGAAAATAAGAAAGTAAATAGCGAAAATAATAATGAAAAGTCCTCCGGTGAAATCGTTTCTTTAGCTTAGTTGGATTGATCACGGACGCAAAGGATAATCTGACATTTCAATCAATTGGTTTAACTGTATTGATTCATTAATTACAATTAAATATCATTTTCTCAATTAGATTAAAAACATCCAGCATGCAATTAATCACTTAACTTTATAACAGCCCTATACCTAGCATACAAGATTTAATCATGAAGTTAGCATTATGATTTGAAGATCCACTTCCTATCAAATTAATCACCTAGCATGAATAATTCAATAGACTCAACTGCAATCACAGATCCCAGCAACCTGCTTGTTACCATAATTCAATTATAAAGATACCAGCAAATTCATAAATGAATAACAATATATCGGATAGGATAAAACCTCAAGGAGCTCTACTTGAAACTTCAACCTAATCAATAATAAAAATAAAACAGATTGCAAATTGAGAATTGAAAGATAAAGAAACAAATAAGAAAGGTCTTACAATCCAACTATGGCTTTGAAATTGATCTCACCGAAAGAAAGGGAATTAGTTGCTCATAATTAAAGAACACAAAGCTGAAAATATTATTGAAAGCTCAAAATCCATTGGTGAACACGTTGAACACCCAAATATCAGCCTGAATATTATTCTCCCTGCCTCCCCTTTTTCCTAGAAATAATTCAGCCTATTTAAATAAAAATAAAATCTATCTAAACAAGGAAAAAGATCCCTAAAAGAAGTCAATAACTAAAATAAAACTGATAAAATCCTAAAGAATCTCAAGAGATAAATAGGCATGAGATAATTCAGGAATAAAGCCTTTGTAAATATGGAAATTCCTAAAGAGGAAGTTGAGTAAGACTAATATTCCAAAATAGTCTTCAATTTGAATCAGTAATCAACTCAACAACGGTTGTCAACTTGGTTCCGGTCAGCAGAGGTCAAGTCAATGAAAACACTCCAAATCAGCACAATTCGTTGTACGTTCAAGCTCCAATCACTTTGAGTTCAGAATGCATATCCTAGACTCTAGGTTAAGTTGCAACTCAGCTCCAAACAGCTACCAAAATGCTTCATTAACTCCAAAACTTCTAAGTTAGCTTAAGCAACGCCTAAGACCTGAATATTTGTAACATATGCACAAAATCAGTTGCAAACAATTCCAATTAGCACATTAAACAACCAGAAAAAGAGTTAAATTTATGAGTTATCAATAGGACTATGGGGGATTTGTGCTTCTGCAGGAAATGGTACGAGGAGATTCATGCCGCGGGGGATACGGAGCTGCTGACGCGTATTAATTCCTTCAACTTCAGCGATATTATCAAGGCTATTCCTCAGGCCCTTAAGATGCTGGCCCCTAGTGCCATTTTAGCTCTGACGGAGAGATGGTTGGAGATGACCCATACGTTCCATTTGCCTATAGGGGAGGTCACCATTACTCCCTCGGATGTGTGCGCCACAACGGGCCTAGAGTGGAGTGGGGACGTGGTCCACTTTGATGTTTATACCGACCAGTGGCATTCTTGACCTTAGGTGAAGGCCTACATTACTATATTACGTAGGCTTCGTCCAGGCGGGATGAACAAGCTCAAGTACGAGAACTTGCATGCTCACTAGATTGTGCAGCCGAGGCCTATTACGGTTGATAGGAGGGGCCAGTACACCCGATCCTTCCTGCTGATGTTCATTACCATCATCTTCTTTCCCGTTTACTAGAGCAACCTCAACTATGGTTTGCTCTCTACTATGGAGGATCTTTCAGCCGTGCCCCGCAAGAGCTGGTGTCAGGCTATCCTGGCACATATGTACTATGGATTGGATGTAGGGGTCTGGGGTGAGTAGTCTGAGCTCAAGATCCGCCATTTAATACTACTGGTAAATCCCGAACTAATCTCTTGTGCTTTAACCCTTTACCTAAACTGTGCTGTAAATAATCATTACTTTATCTTGTAGATTTGGGCTTCCGAGCATCAGTTGATTCCTAATCTAGGCTTGCCTATGCAGCCTGAGATACCGCATATCATATCTAGATGGATGAGGCTTTGGCAGAATCACCCCTTGACCACGGCGTAGTATCGAGAGTTCTTACACCAGCTGCGCTCATATTGGGTAAACTTCTTCCCTATAAAACCTGCATTTTACATTTCGACAAACCATTAGTAGAAACTGCATTTACTAGGTTGCGATACTCATAGTGCATTTGTTTTATATAGGTTATTCGAGACCCGTGGAAGAGATTGGTCACATATAGAGCTATTGAGTAGATGTGGGCCGGCATGGATGACCGCCGCTTTATCTTGGAGTCACCACTCTCCTATGAGTGGTATTACGGTGAGCGGGTCCGAGGGTGGAGGACCAGTGCTATGGTAGAGAGATAGATTCCTCCCTCAATCCCGACGAGCATCTTCTGGCCTTATCTCATGCTGGGGATCGATCAGGGGCTATATTTATTGAGTGAAAGAGCTCGTGTGCCATCTGTACAGGGCCCTTATTCTGAGTTTATTGATTCCTCCCTTCTTCCTCCTTGTAGGAGGATTCACCATAAGGACGAGCCCTTGGAGTTTCACTGAAGTGATAGTGAGAATGATAATGATAATGATGATGACGAGGAGGGAGGACCACAGGGTGACCACCGGGGTCCATCCATAGGTCGGGGTACCAGAGGCTCAGCTAGGTCAGCTACTCCTTCTTCTTAGGTACGCTCCTAACTTGGTCTTTGTGGATGCCTTACTGCTTTTTAAAATTGACTATGATCTTGAATCTGATTCTCTATTGCTTTATCCTTTCACTTCCACTCGGCAGAGATCTGCCGCTACTACTGCCATCATCCCCGAGCCACCGGTGAAGAGGTCTCGGCAACCAATTGGTTTCACTCCTTCTAGCTCCACCCATGTAAGGAATCCTTTACCTTTGACTCTATCCATTACTATAATTACTTAGGGCATTTTATCCTGATGCGAATCTTTCTTTTCAGGTGACCACTTCCGAGGCCGAGAGGGTAGCCTGGGGTTATTTTCAGTGCAGGATCTGCTGTTGGCCCAGGATGCACTAGCTTCAGTAAGTTTCTTTTACCTATAAAATTTTAACAAACTATGCATGATGTAAGCCATGACATTTATATATGTGTACTGATCTTATGGTTTTTATTGTAGACTTTGCTGGCCATGGAGCGGAGCAGGTCCACCTAGGATTTGGAAGCTTCCGAGGAGAGAGCTAGATTTTTAGAGGAGTAGCTACGGGTAGCCACTGTTGAGGCTGATCAGGCTAGGGTCGAGACTTCTCGGGCGAGGGCCGAGATTGAGATGCTGAGGGGTTAGCTAGCGAGGATGACTGAGGATAGGTAGATGCCAGTTCCTTCTGACTATGAGTCCGAGGGTGATTTTTCTGCATATCGACTGAGTCAGAGGGGCGCAAATCAGTGCGTTAAGGGAGCTGATGCCTGATGCTTTTAGGACTGCTGTAGGGACTTCAGAGATTATGGACCCCACACAGCCGGCTACTGGCGCTGGTGACGCAGATGACCATATGACCATAGATATAGATTATCTATTGATGGACACTCGGGATCAGACTCAGGAGAGTTACCAGGGACAGGATCCCTCGACAGCTTAGGTTATGATTATTTCTTCTGAACTTATTGGTACTTTTTGGGGCCCTGCGTGGCTTGTTTTGATTGTAAACCTTTGGATTGGTACTTTTGATATTTAACTATTTTGCCTGTTGACTTTTCTTTAACTGAGATCATTGAGTACTCTTATCTAGCGATTTTATAGCGAGGGGATTAATTGATGTTCTGATTTTTGTATAGGCCATTTGATTTGAGGTGACCTATGGAACCTTTATCTTTCTTTCTTTCTTTTTGTCCTAATATTTGCCTAAGCTGTCCTTAACGGGCTCAGCCTAATGGACTTTTTTTAGCTTTAACTTTTGCCAAGACTGCCCTTTTGGGTTTTCAACCTAGCAAGCTTTTCTCTTTCTTTTTGCCTTAATTTTTGCCAAGACCGCCCTTTTAGGTTTTCAATCCCGCAGGCTGTCTTAATTTTTGCCTGAGTTATCCTTGATGGCTTAATCTAGCAGACTTTTCTTTTTTGCCTTAACTTTTACCTGGACTGCCCTTTTGGGTTTTCAATCCAGCAGGCTTTTCTGAATATTGCAAATGTGTGCTAAAGATGAATACAATGATGGAGAACACATAGAGAAAAATTGATGTTCATATACCAACAATTATTTCACCTAAAGATATGCATGCATTCATAAGACTAAGATTCTTAGCAAAATCATAACATGTTCATTGATGAGATTAAAATGAGTACATAGGCAATGGTATCAATTTCCAATGGTTAACCCCTACTGCCTACTGGTCTTTTACAGATTTTCGAGAAAGTAACTGACAGTTTTCTCCCGATGCCCTAACTTTTGCCTAAGCCGCCCTTTTCGGGTTTTTAGCCTAGCGGGCTTTATTGCTTTGGAGTGCCCTAATTTTTTCCTAACCGTTTTGCGGGATACCAATCAGCGGGCTGCACCCTAAATTTTACCCGAGCAGTAGAGGACCGCTCGCTGGGTGCTCTATTCTTTATTTCTTTTATTCTTTGTCTACTTTTTTATGATTTAATTCTTTTGACCTAGACATGATAACGCTTGAGCCTATCTTGATTCACTAGATTCACAAACTCATTTCCATCCATGTCCATAAGCTTGATTCCTCCTTTATCGAGGACTTTCTTCATGATGACTGGTCCTTCCCAATTAGGCCTAGACTTGCCCCTAGCATTGGTGTTGACCTGGCGTAGCTGTTTGATGACTAGATTACCCGCTTTGAGAGGCTGTTTCGGGTATCTGATTCTATTGTTATAAGCTCATGCCATGCGCTGTTGGTACATTTGGAGATGGTCAAGTTCCTTGAGCCACTTTTCATCTATCTCATTCAACTGTTCATACCTGGCCCTTCCCTATCTGATTCTTTTAACTACGGTTCAAGTGCCACTCTTAGAGATCTTACTTTTGTTTCAACTGATAACATGGCTTCCATTCTATATACCAAGAAGAAAGGTGTTTGATCGGTGGGAGTCCTTACACTAGTTTTATACCCCCAAACTGCGAATGGAAGTTTATCAACCCAATCTCTATAGGTAGCTACAGTCTTTCACAAAATCTTTTTGATTGACTGCCTCGACTGCACCGTTAGCTTGTGGCCTGTGATGCTCAATGTTGAATTTCTCAAATAATTCAGCAGTGGCCCCTTGAAATTGAACTCTATTGTCAGAAACTACGTGGTGTAGAATTCCATATCTTGCAAAAATATGCCTCTCTATAAACTTGGCCATTTTTTTAACAGTAATCTTGGTGTAAGATTCGACCTCTACCCATTTTAAGAAATAGTACACTACGACTATGATGAATTAGTGATCGTTGGTTGATGATGGCTGAATTTCACCAATTATATCTATCCCCCACGCCAAGAAAGGCCAAGGAGTAGACAAATTGTGAAGTTCGGATGAAGGGAGATGTTGTATGTCCTCGTGAATCTAACATTCATGACATTTCCTAACCTTGTCAACGCAGTCGGCGTTCATTATGGTCCAGTAGTACCCCATTCTCTAAATCTTTTTTGCTAGAGCCATCCCATTCATATGCAGGCCATAATCCCCCAAATGTACCTAAGTCATTACCTTTTCTGCTTCTTCTTCCGTCAAACACCTCAATAATAAACCTTCAGCTGTTCTTTTGAAGAGATCTTCGCCGACTAGTATAAACTAGGTCACCAACCTCTTGAGGGTTAGACGGTCTGAACCTAATGACGCTTCAGGGCACTTCCCTCCTTTCAGAATCTTCTTAATGTCATTGTACCAATTGGCCTTTTGCTCCTCCATAGCCGTAACTTGAACCTTTTCATGAAATGGTGAACGAGCTGTTTCTACTATAAGCAGATAGATTGGTTGAGCCTCTTCTCCTCCCCATATAGAAGCTAAGGTAGCCAAGGAATCTGCCATGTATTTCTCATCCCTCGGTATATACTGAAAGAGGCATTGGCCGGATCGTGCTGATAAATCCTAGATTGCCTGACTCTTCCTTGATTTCCCACAACATGCTTTATTACTAACGTGGAGTCCCCCCATCACTCTGACTTCCTTTACCCCTCTCTTTAAGAGAGCATCAAGACCAAAGAGACAAGCTTCATACTTGGCTCCGTTATTAGTGAATGAAAACTCCAATCGCTTGCTCAATGGAATAACCTCACATTGTAGTGTAATGATGACTACCCCAAGGCCTGCGCCCTTTCGATTCATAGCCCCGTCAAAATACATGGTCCATTCAACCTTTTCAGCCTTCACTTCTGCTAATTGCTCATTAGGAAAATCTAGATTTTCAACATAGTCAGACTCTAGGGGTTGACTTGTCAAAAACTCAGCCACTGCTCTCCCCTTAATGACCTTCTTCATGACATACTCGATATTAAACTCGAATAGTAACAGGAGCCAATGAGAGAGTTTCCCTGCTAATGTAGGGGATTGACAAAGATACTTCATTGGATCAACCTTTGCAACTGCTTGAATTTTGTAGGATTAGAAATAGTGCCTCGATTTCTTAGTCAACCATACCATCGTCGTATAGATCTTTTCTACCACCGTATGTTTCGTCTCATATTCCAATAACTTCTTACCTAAATAATAGATGGCATGCTCGCTCTTATCCTCTTATTCCTTGACCAACATTGCCCCTACAGATGACTCTTCTATGGCTAAATACAGAATCAATGGCTTACTGGGCATCGGAGGCTTCAAAACTGGAGGGCTCACGAGATAAGCCTTTATCTTGTCAAATGCTATCTGGCATTGCTCATTCCATTCTATCACCTACTTCCTTCTCATCAACTTAAAGATTGGCTCACACATCGTTAACTTGGCAATAAAATGACTCACGTATTGGAGCGATCCAAGGAATGACCTGACTTCCCTTTCAGTTCTAGGAATAGGAATTTCTTGAATAGCTCTAACCTTATCAGGATTGACCTCGATTCCTCTCTAACTGATGATATGTCCCAAGAGTTTTCCCGATGTAACTCCAAATAAACACTTATTCGGATTCAATCGCATATTGTACTTCTCGATTCTAGTCAAGAACCTTTCCAAAATCTCAAGGTGCTCTTCCCTTATATTAGACTTTAATAGCATGTCGTCTATATAAACCTCGACCTCTTTGTTGATCATATCGTGCAATAAGGCTGTCACTTCTCTCTAATAAGTTGCCTCTACATTCTTCAGCCCAAAAGGCATTACCTTGTAATAATACACTCCCCATTCTGTGATGAAGGCTATTTTGACCTTGTTGATGATGTCCATTAAGATCTGATTGTACCCAGATAACCCATCTAAGAATGAGTACATTACGGGCCTAGCAGCGTTATCCACCAATACATCAATGTGGGGTAATGGAAAGTCATCATTGGGGGATGCCTTGTTCAAATCATGAAAGTCGACACACATTCTGACCATTCCATCTTTCTTAGAGATCGGGACAACATTTGCTAACCATGTCGGGTACTCAATTACTTTAATAAACTTAGCTTCTAGTAACCTAGCAACTTCAGCTTTGATTTTCTTAGCCCATTCAAGACGCAACCTTCTTAACTTTTATTTGACTGGTTTAAACCGGGGATCGATTGGGATGCGATGCTCGGCGATTTGGCGATGTACCCCGGGCATATCTTCAGAGGACCAATCAAAACCGTTAACATGTTTTTAAAGCACTTTTATCATCTCTATTTTTTTATAGGGGACAAACCATTGGATATTGTTACCATTTTTGGATTTTCCTTAGTACCCAAATTAATGTCATGCAATGAAGTATCATGAATGCTAAAAATGTTATGCGTATGGTCAGATGAATGCATGGTGCTGCTAGATAAAACATCAAACAAGTAAGCAAAATCATTATCATTATCATTATGATGCCCGAAGGCTACATCATTTTCATTACATATAATTGCATTTCCATCCTCCATAGGCGGAGGGACTTCTTGGTCATTCATTAGAATGTGATTAAAGTCGTGATCCAGGTCTTGCAACTATTTCTTGGTCAACACATCGTCCATAGCTTCCCTCCTAGCTTGGGCCAGGTTTCTTAAGGCTTCCTAAATTTGTGTCTTCTTCTTATCCCCCAAGCATAAGATAGTGTATATGGAAGTGGTAAGGGTATCAATGGCTTTGTCTGCTTCAATCTTTGATGGGTCACTGTCTTCCATTTGCTTGGCACATTTTTCTACTTCTATAGCTACTTCGTAGCTCTCAGGGATAGTTTTGTATGAACTCACAAATGCTATCTTACGAAGGTGAGGAGATAACCTGAAGATGAACTAATCAGCTAATTCTTTCTCTTGAGGTTTCCTTTTAAGGGATACCACGATCATTAACCATCTCTGAAAGTAGTCATGGACAGGTTCCCTACTCCACTGTCTGATAGCTCTAAGATCAAATATGGATGGCTCTTCTCTTGCTTTCTTGGTGTCCATGATGAGTTTCCATACTTCACTTTGTTCCAATCCCGAGTTGATCATGGCTACCTTATCTCCTCTCCTTCGGGGCTCACAGATTTTTCCTTTGTTGATTAGTGTTGTGATGGCTTTGAGGAGATCCTCACTTATCCTAGTTGGGTGATCAGGACTGACATGATATATGCAAAAGTTACCCCTTTCCTTAGGTTTTGGTAGAACATACGGTCGGAGATGATCAATCAATTAGTATTTCTTCAGTTTCTTGAAAAGGCTAAACAGAGGAGTACCCCAAGGTGAGATATCATCAAGAGTCATAGGGTGAACCACTTGGTCGTGGGTTATGCTATAGGGTAAACCCATGAAATAAGGAAGGATCATCCCCTTTGGCATAACCATGAAGTTTGGCAGCCGACTCAAATCCTTACTGTGGCGAAACTGCAGAATAGCCTCTTGATAGAGTGAATGAGTTCCACTACTGACTGTGCGGAGTGTTGGGTTCGCTAGTTGAACTGACTGACCAAGCTGAGCTATGATAGGGACCAGGATGATTAATGGATGGGATTACCGATTTCTGTCTTGAACTATAGTGGTAACCAAGAGATCAGTACATGCATGGGATGTGGTATGCATGCATAAATTACAATGATGCATGGTGGGGTTAATCACAAGGGTATATAATACAACACATGCGAAGTGATCGATTCCATCCTTATTTCTTCCGCCGAGTCTGGGGGTATTCTTCCTTAATCTAATCTTATACAGAAATCAGGGTACCTAGAGGGCAAAATTCTATGGCTTTTGATAAGAATAGTGTAGAGACATATTGGAAGTTGATGTAGATGGTTCCCATAGCATCAAGCCTCTTTTGGAGGGAGATTGCAATGAGTGGTCCACCCACTAAGGTGTCCCTAATATCCCTGGCGGTCATGGGTATCGCCATTGCAAGTGTCACAAAAATAATAGGGCACCCTAACCTAGCGCTAGAAAAAGAGTGCATCTAACTAAAGAGAGATGAAGATGAGAAGATAGAGTGTGATAATTTTCCCAAATGATGAAAAAGAAAATGGGTTGATTCAAGTAAATTATTTTTGGTGCTCATCTTAATCTTTTAAGCTTTTAAAATAAACCAACATTTTGCAAGTTAAAAGATTATATCCCCAGTGGAGTCACCACTGTGAGGTGTCCTTGGCGCCTGTATGAGAGGCGAGGCCCACAGGGGGTTTGGTTGGATTTAGGCATGACAAAACATTTTTTAGTTAAAGATTACATAATAAGCCAATTTTAATGAATAAAAGAATCGAGACCCAAATCTCGATACAATTGATAGAGTCACCACCCAAGTTGTCAACTTGAAAAAGAGTTTTGGTACGGTTCCCTCTAGGTAGGAGACTCATACCTATTGGATCAGAGATTCAGGTATCGGATGAGTCACTTATTTCTCATTTAGTTGATTCAAAATTACATTCACCGCGTAAAACCGTTTTAGTTTTCATCATTTAGGGAATTATCACAGGAATCCTATTTCTACACTCTTTCACACTCATTACATGCATTTATATATTACAATAAAGCACAAGTAATAAATAGGGGAATAAAAATTACAATTGGGGAAATCTGGGAAATTGCAAAGAGAACCTATACATTCGTTCTAAGTTATAAAACAAAAGAAAATAAATTCCCCTGCATCCACAGATGTTAGCACAATTTATAGCACATCATGAATCAACATTTCAGCGTATTTTATGGTGAAAATACATTTTAACTTTTATGGGTTGATTTACCAGATTCTTAGTGAAAATGATCGCATGAAAAATGATGAATTGGATTGATTTTTAACCAATTTAAATGAATTCTGGATTCTGTCTGGGGCCGGTACCTGTATGGGTTTGTGGGACTCGTACGAGTACCAAGGAGGGCCGGTACAGGTATAGCATACCCGTACGGGTCCTGTCTGGTCTAGGCAAAAACTTTGTTTGGTTAAGTTTACAGATTAACAGATTAACAGACTGGTGGAAGAAAAATAAAATAAAAGGGATTTCCTACCGTATGAGTATGGCATATCGATTTGATATCTTTAGGGATATATGGTGCCAACAAGGCTCATACGGGTTAGGACTAGACCTGAAACAAGAAATGAAAGCAACAGATATAATAGAAGGAACAGACATTAATAATAAGGTAATAATTGAGATGTGAGTCTCTTTGAAACTCAGAAGTGTTACCTTTGCAGCGTGAATCCACTTTGAGATGATCCCTTTACTGTTGAGAGAGTCCGACCAAAGTAGGTGGTGAAATAGGATTATTTAGGTGAGTATTTGTGTGGACAATACGTCCCCTAAATCCTAAAAAAAGAAGCTAGGAATGAATAAAATGTGGACAAAACCTCAAAAGAAGGGTTTTCTCCCTATTTTATACTTCATATCCTATACCTTTTCTATACCTATAGAAATTGCTAGAATTTTAGTATGATTTCATATGAGATGTGTATGTGTAAAATGTGAAGAGAAGGGCCCTATTTATAGGGGAGAGGAGGTCTAAACCTAATAAATAGTGTTCATGACTTGCCTTTTCTAGAAATAGGAAAGGATTCCCTTCCAAAAGAGCCTGTTTAGGCAACAAAAGGACCCGTATAGGTGGGGCCCCACTCGTACGAGTTCTAGGGGACCCCGTACGGGTTCCCCCTAGGCGTATGGAAGGAATGACTCATACGGGTCCGCTAGTGGATCCGTACCACTAGGCAGCACCTGTACGGGTCCCTGAGGGCAGACTAGGTCTCCAAACTACTCTACAGTAGTAGGAACACCTCTGATGGACAACACCTGAAAGACATTGCATCATATAGCTCTCATCATAG
The DNA here is from genome assembly GCA_947683365.1 of Euphorbia pulcherrima. Taxonomy (NCBI): domain Eukaryota; kingdom Viridiplantae; phylum Streptophyta; class Magnoliopsida; order Malpighiales; family Euphorbiaceae; genus Euphorbia; species Euphorbia pulcherrima. Next base: position 48,681,017 of record CANTUS010000001.1, on the reverse strand, counting down.
TTTTGTGAGAAGGATCTTAAAATCTAGTGCTCATAGGTGTGATTGGTGTATTCGAAGTCAAGGTGACCGTGGGGGAAGTCACTAGCAAGGTGCAATTCACTGTCTTGGACATTCCTGTTACTTATTCATTGCTCTTGGGTCATCCCTGGATCTATGCTTTAGGAGTGGTTTCTTCAATCCTCCATCAGAAAATTAATATAAGGAAGAATGATGGAAGGCTTTTTATCAATGAAGCCGACCAAGCATCTGTGATGGCCGTTATGGAGGCCGAAGAGAAGTCTGGATTCTGGGTGGCTGTTGTTCGTGATGATAAGCCTGAACTCCCTTGATATTAGCGCTATTTGTCTACTACTAGGAAAATGATAAAAAGGCACGGCCATGTGATAGGTCAGGGGCTAGGCAAGCGCCATGGAGGAATTATTGATCCTATCCCAATCAAGAAGCATCCAAAGCAAGCTGGCTTTGGATACAACCCAAAGAAGATTTATAGGAGTCTTTACCCTATGTATTGTGGTGTGATTAATGTTTGTGAAGTTTAAGGAAAGCGAGCCTACAAGGGGGAACCTGAATCCATCGAGCATGGTGGTCAGATTTGGCCAGGTTTTGAGATCTTTAATTACATGTATGACTTTGAGAAGGGATGCCTTATTGAGGTGGAGGAGAACCCGATCAAACTTATATCCGTTGTTGCATCCGGTGAGCAAGATAAGGGGAAGTTGTATCTCAATTCAGATGAAGAAAATCATATTGATCAAGAGATTGAAGATGTTATGGCTGCTATGTCTAAGGCCATGTCTGTTCTGCTTAAGAAGAAGTGGACGAAGAATGCGAAGCTAATCCTTTGGCTAAAGCCATGAAAAAGCTCACCCGATCTCTTGCTACTGAAGGAGATAAGTTGAGTGCCGAACAAGAGATAGCTCTAGGTCTCGACCTAGATGACCTGCTCATGGAACCTACCGAGGGTGTCAACTCTACTGATGCCACTGCTCAAGACCCTCTGCCTGTGGAGGATGACTCTATCTATGGTGATGTAACTTATAATATTTCTAGTGTTTTTGATGAGAACAATGTAACCTATACGGGCTTTAACTCAATCAAAGACTCTCTTTTTGCTTATTAGCCATGAAAAAGCTCACCCGATCTCTTGCTACTGAAGGAGATAAGTTGAGTGCCGAACAAGAGATAGCTCTAGGTCTCGACCTAGATGACCTGCTCATGGAACCTACCGAGGGTGTCAACTCTACTGATGCCACTGCTCAAGACCCTCTGCCTGTGGAGGATGACTCTATCTATGGTGATGTAACTTATAATATTTCTAGTGTTTTTGATGAGAACAATGTAACCTATACGGGCTTTAACTCAATCAAAGGCTCTCTTTTTGCTTATTTGCTTGATGTTTCGCCCGATGGGTCCATGCATTCATTTTATCATAAGCATAACGTGTTCAATATTCATGATGTTTCTTTAACTGAAATAAATTTGAGTACAGATGATAACCCAAAATGGTAACCATTTTCTAATGCCTAATCTTTGAAAGAAAATGAGAGATAACAAGTGCTTAAAGATCATGATAACGCTTTTGCCTAGTCATACCTAGACATACCCAGGGTTCATCGTCAGATTATCGAGTATTACATCTTCACATCTAGAACAGGAAAAGAAGCTTAGCTCCTTCCTTGGTAGATCCAATATGTCAATCGGTTCATCGCCAGCCTCACGACTTTGTGCAAGCCTATTTTTCAAACTACCGAAGAAGCTTCAGCCAATTATGGAGAACGAGCATCGTCAGACCACCTTCGGTAGAACTAAGGCTAACCTTTTCTTCACCCATCCATCCATAAATTCCCACCCTCGGTACACTATTGATCCTTACTAATATCCAATACCTTCCCAATCAACAACCCTTCACTATTTCTCTCCTCATTGGCCATTCTCGACTAGGGAGACACATATGATCGACGAGATTCGACCCTCATAAACAAATGAACATTGCTTTATCATCGTAGGGGCAAGTTACTTTTCAAAATGAGGGGAAGCTGAGTCTTTCACCAACATTGCCACTAAGAAGATGCCCAAGTTCATCAAAAAACACATCCTCGCTCGGTATAACCTACTTCACCACTTAGTCTCATACAGTGAGGTTCAGTCCCAAGGGACAACCACTGATTCGATCATGAAATAGGGAACCGAGTGTCGTAGGGTTTCTCCTTACTGACCATGAGGTAATAGGGAAATCGAAGCCGCAAGCTAGCTTATCAAGAAGTTCATTTCCAAAACTACTGCAAAGATTAAAGATTAAGCCAATGAGCCACCATTCACCCGTCGAAGATGTCAATCAAATTTTAGAATTCTCACAAACTGAACACTTCTCTCTTTTGGCTATGAAATGGAAGTCGTGATACCAGCTAATGCCAAGATGAAACCCTTGAGAGTCATATTGAACCCAGGTCAAAAGGACCACTATGGACTAAAGCACAGTTCGAACAGCTTAAACAACCTTCAAATGTACCAGTAGAGTGTAGCAAGCTTACAAAAGCTGAACCAACCATCAGAGATACCAGTCAAAGCAAGTGAAGATCCCACCAATCCAAGGGGGAAATTCTAACCAAATTGGGAAAGACCTCATATAATCAGAAAAGCACTCGATAAAAGGGGCATGATTTTGGACGGTAACGAGTTTGTAAACCCTATCAATCAAAGTGGGTTCAAGCGTTATCATATCTAACCAGAAAGAATCAAATGTATGTAAAATCAAGCACCTGGCGAGTGCTTCTCTACTTCTCGGGCAAAAATTAGGGTGTATCCCACTGATCGGCATTTTGCAAATCAGTCAGGCAAAAGTTAGGGTGTAAAATAACCCGCTTGACTGAAAATCTTAAAAGGACGGTCTAGGCAAAAATTCAGGGTGAAGTGAGCTACGAGAGCGTGTTAGCTAGAAAACCTTCATAGGCTAGTTAACACCAGAGTTTGGGTCAATAGAAATGGTTATCATCATTATGTACTCAAACTTAACTCATTTAATGGAAATGTCATATTTACTGAAATCTTTATGTTTATGGTTGTATAAATATATTGGGCCCAAAAGGCGAAATGTTGCAAGTAAGTCGAACGTAGGGTTCTGTGCAGTCAACCCAATACCTCAAAAGAAAAGTAAAGCAAAGATAAAAGGCAAAAATCGTGATAGACTAAAAACAACAAGGTCTATGCAAAAGGTAGGAAAAGTTTGCTGGATTAAAAACCCGAAAAGGGTAGTTGTGAGCATTGGATTTTAATGATCCATCTCACGAAATGATGATGAGAGCTATATGATGCAATTTCTTTCAGGTGTTGTCCATCAGAGGTGTTCCTACTACTGCAGAGTTGAGTTTGGCCGAAGTTTGGAGTTCTAGTCTGCCCTTAGGGACCCGTACGGATGCTGCCTGGTGGTACCGATCCATCGGCAGACCCGTAAGGGTCATCCCTTCTATATGCCTGGGGGGACTCATATGGGTCCCTTAGTACCTGTACGGGTGGGGCCCCATCTATAAGGGTCCTCTTATTGCCTAAACAGGCTCTTTTGGAAGGGAATCCTTTCTTATTTTGGGAAAAGGCAGGTCATAAACGTGATTTATTGCGTTCGGAACTCCTCTCCCCTATAAATAGGGCCCTTCTCTTCGCATTTTGAAAGCACAAATATTTCATATGAAAAACTATACTAAAATTCTAGTAATCTCTATATGTATAGAAAATGTATAGTTGGGGTATAGGAGTTATAAAATAGGGAGAAAACCCTTCTTTTGAGGTTTTGTCCACATTTTATTCATTCTTAACTTCTTTTATTAGGATTTAGGAGGGGTTCTCTCGACACAAATACTCACCTAAATAATCCTATTTCACCATCTACTTTGGCCGGGCTCTCTCATTAGTAAAGGGATCACCTCAAAGTGGATTCACACTGCAAAGGTAAAACTCCTGAGTTTCAAAGAGACTCACATCTCAGTTATTTTATTATTATAATTGGCTATTCCTTCTATTATATCTGTTTCTTTCATTTCTTGTCTTAGGTTTGTTCCTAACCCGTATGAGCCTTGTTAGCACCATATATCCCTAAAGATATTAATTTGGTGTGCCATACTCATACGGAAGGAAATCCCTTTTTATTTTATTTTTCTAGCCATCAATCTATTAATCTGTGAACTTGTAAACTAAACCGAACAGAGTTTCTGCCAGGGTCAGACAGGACCTGTATGGGTACACCATACCTATACCGGTCCTTCCTAGTAGCTGTACAGGTCCCACCCACCCGTAAGGGTACCAGCCCCAGGTAGAATCCAAAACACATTTTTAATTGGTTAAAAATGAATCCAACTCACCATTTTCCATGCGATCAGTTTCACTAATAATCTGGTAAATAAACCCACAAAAGTTAAAATGTGTTTTCACAACAAAATACGCTAAAGTGCTGATTTATGATGTGCTATAAACTGTGCTAAGGTCTGTAGATACAGGGAAATTTATTTTCATTTTGTTTTATAACTAAGAATAAATGTATAGTTTCTCTTTACAATTCCCCCATTTTCCCCGGTTGTTATTTTTATTCCCCCATTTATTGCTTGTGATTTATTGTAATATGTAAATGTATGTAATGAGTGTGAAAGAGTGTAGAAATAGAATTTCTATGATAATTTCTTAAATGATGAAAACTAAAATGGTTTTACGCGGTGAATGTAATTTTGAATCAATTAAATGAGAAATAAGTGACTCATTCGATACCCGAATCTCTGATCCAATAGGTATGAGTCTCCCCTCCAGAGGGAACCGTACCAAAACTCTTTCCCAAGTAGACAACTTGGGAGGCAACTCTATCTATTGTATCGATATTTGGGTCTCGATTCTTTTATTCATTAAAATTGGCTTATTGTGCAAACTTTAACTAAAAATGTTTTGTCACGCCAAAATCCAGCCAAACTCCCAATAGGCCCCGCCTCTCACACAGGCGCCAAGGGAGACCCATACGTCATTGACACCTCATAGTGGTGACTCTGCTAGGGAATATGTTCTCTTAACTTGCAAAATATTGGTTTATTTTAAAAGCTTAAAAGATTAAGATGAGCACCGAAATTTTTTTAATTGATTCAACCTGCTTTTGTTTTCATCATTTAGGAAAATTATCACACTCTATCTTCTCATCTCCTTCTATCTTCAGTTAGATGCATTCTTCTTCTAGCACTAGGATAGGGTGCCCTATTATTTTTGGGACACTCACAACGGTGATACCCATGACCGCCAGGGATATTGGGTATACCTTAGTGGGTGGAGCACTTATTGCCATCTATCTCCAAAAGAGGCTTGATGCTATGGGAACCTTCTACATCAACTTGTGATATGTCCCTACGCAAAGCCATAGAACTTTACCCTCTATATACCCTTATTTTTGTGAGAGATTAGATTAAGGAAGAACACCCTCAGACTTTGAGGGAGAAATAAGGAAGGAATCGATCGCTTCGGATGTGTTGTGATTAGCCTCTCCATGCATCATTATAATTTATGCATGCATACAACATCCCATGCATGTATTGATATCTTGGTTATCGCAAAGCCAAAACTAAACCTCAAAGCAAAAAATCTTGGCAATGATCTCAACTCTATTTGACCCGCATTCCGGCTCCTCCAGTTCCGTTAAAGGTTACTTCATCTCTATCTATGAGTATTTCATCCAGCAGTCAGTTTAGTCTGATTAATCTTTCTACCTATCATCTTGAGGAGATTTCTCATATCCTGACTTCAGATGGGCAGATTGATGTTGAGGATTAAGGATGTTACTACTAGTAAGGAGGCAAATGCATCGAGGGCCACAGTTAGGTTAGAGATTTCAAATGCCCTCTTACAGTACTTGGGAAGTGATCAGTTCTTGGATCTAGTGAATAATAAGATGTTGGCTTCTATCAGGGCAATCATGGTAGAAGAGAGAATGGCTGATGCTCCTCACAAAACACCTATCAATGCTCCAGCAATAAATGCAGTGATTAGTGAGCAAGTATCAGGGGTTACTCATAATCCGTTCACTTAGTTTTGATTGCCGCTAGTGCAGACTCATGGGGATTCTTCCAATCAACTTGGTCAGTTGGGTTCTTTGGTTCCAGTTAGCTTTTCAATCTAGTTAGTGGGTATCGTGGCTCCTCCAGTCGTCAGTCAGTTTGCTCAGTCTAGTCAGGGGTTTGTGCCACTGCCATTTTAGTTTAGGGCATCCGATCCGATCCTAAATTTTGTGGTCACACCTAAGGGGACGACCTTTCCTCAATCAATGGGTTTACCCTTGGGTGTGATTACTCAATCAGAGGGATAATCTTTATCCTTAAAATTGTGTGACCTACTTTAGAAATTGCTTGCTGCTAATCCTAGCTCCCGACCGTTGTCACTATCCGTCCAAGTAGATAGAGAGGAGGATTGGGTCCCTGAAAACTTAGTATGCCTAGCATGGCAAAGTATAAGAGAATCGGTCCACCTCATTCTCACATTACCACCTATTAAAGGGTTGTGAGAATCAGAAAGTTAAGTGATAAGGTCCTAGCTGAAATGTTCCCTCGCACCTTGGAAGGTTCTGCTATCGAATGGTATAACACTCTATCAGATGAAGTGACCAAAAACTGGAAAGCTTTATTGGAGGCTTTTATCGAGCAATATGGTTTCAGTGCCACCATCAAAACTACAATACAAAATTTGGAGGCTATTAAGAAGGCCCCCAATAAAAAGTTCAAACCCTACTTCGAAAGGTGGATGGCCACTCAAGTTCTATTGAAGGATAGGCTAAGTCTCTTGGAGATGATAGTAAAATTGATGGATGGTGCTCTATCTGCTTATCGTAAGGTTCTTGGTATGGATAAATTCTCTAGCTATATTGAGGTCTTTGAAAAAGCTGAGAAGTGGGAAAGGATAGAGGAAATGGAAAGGGTGAGTATGCCGACCAAGCCTTGGTTCAAAAAGAAGACCCTTCAGCCCCAGCCTAGGCTTTTAAGTCAAAACCTAGCTCTGATTCTAAAACAGCGGTAGTACAAGAAGAAGTGGCTGCAGTCCGTACCATCAAAGATGACATTTCCCCCTAGAAGGCATCTCTGCCTGCCATCTTCAGTAAGTTAAGGGCACTTGGCCTTCTTTAGAGTATCAAGCCCTATGTCCCAGCCAAACTTGAAGACATGGATCAGTTTTGTGCTTACTCTGTCAGCAAAGGGTATCACACTGGTGCTTGTAGTGATCTACTTGAGGCTATTCAAGGTTTGATTAGAGAAAAGAAGATTCAGGAACCCGAGCTTAAACCCAGTACCATGAATAATCCCCTATCAAATTTTGAGAAACAAGTTGTAGCTGTTGAATCAGGCTTGCCCTCTTACCATGTCTTTAATATGATCTCTCAAGCTAATCCTATGGTTCATTCAGTTGTGGCCTTAGCAAATGAGTCAATCCCCATTAAGATTGATGCATTTGAATTAGAAGGAGTGCATGATGAAGAGGCTATGTTTTTTCAACTGGAGCCAATTAATATCGATGCTTATGTATTAGAGAGTGATGAACTTGAGGGGCTGCCTTATTGGTAAAAACTCCTGAAGGGAGAAGTTATGTGAAAAATGGGGTGTTGCATGTCACTTAAAGTGGAAAGATTCCTCTAGATCTTCTCCTAAAAAGAAAAAGGGGCAGATATGTAGATATCTAGGTCATTCCAGGCGTCAATCAAGCTCCAATCTTTACACTTGATTTGGTCGGTAATAAAAAGAAAGAACTAAAAGTCACCCCTCTCATCTAGTAATTGCAAGCTACCCCTACTAAGTATAACATCTGGCAGCTTGTCATTGACTCTAAAGAACATCACAAGGGTCTGATAGAAAAGTTGTTAAGTGTGGAAGCTACACCGACTACTACTCTAGTTGAGGTATTCTCAATTATCGGGGGATCTCCTCCTGATCATATTGAACCCATCAAGATCTATCCATTAGACCTCCCAGCTGAAGGGAATAAGGATAACAAGGCACTCTTCATTAGGGTATAAATCTTTAATTGTTCTATCCCATGTATTATAGTGGATGATGGTTCCGCCCTTAATCTCTGTCCTGCCAAGATCCTTCCTCAGTTAGACCTGGAAGAATCCATGTTGGAAAAATCCAATACTATTATAAGGGCATATGATGATATGAAGAGAAGTGTCATTAGGGTCTTTGAAGAAAAAGTTACAGTTGGGGGGTGAAGTCCAAGGACCGATTCACTGTCCTCGATATTCCCATCACCTACTCATTACTGTTGGGTCGACCTTGGCTCCATACATTAGGGTCTATCCCTTCTATAGTCCATCAGAGGGTTAAGCTCATCCATAATGAAAAGCTAGTAACCATTGATGTGAACGAACCATCTATCATAGCAGTTATAGGGGCCAAGGAAAAGGAATCTAGGGTGGTTGTAGCTCACCATGGTATGAAGTTTTTGGTTAAGGGGTACATATCACTCAAGATTGAGAAGATTATGATGAAGCAAGGTTATATAAAGGGTAGAGGACTTGGAAAGAATCTACAAGGAATGCTGGAACCCCTCTTACCTCTTCCATGGCCATTCAAAATCGGTTTAGGGAACCGCCCAGGTGTAAAAAAGTCCAAGCCTCAGTCCTGCCTCATGATAGGAGCTAAAATCAAATATGGGGAATTTGCAAGTAAAGAGGAACCTGTCAAAGTAAGTGATAAGAAAGTCCCCAGTTTTGAGATTTTCAATGATGTGTATGATTTCAAGAACGGCTGTCTAATTGAAACCTCAATTTTTATGGAGATATGTGGGAATGTGGAAGAAGACGAAATGAATGAGGCAATCGAGTCTATTACCAAGGCACTTGCAGCACTTATGAGGAAGAATTGGAAAAGAAATAAGAAAGGAAATCCCATCAGCAAGGCCTTCAAGAACTTAGCAAAAGCAGTGGCCGAAGAAATGCAAGAAAACTTGCACACCCGGGTTACCAGTTCAGCTGTCAATCAACGAGACCCTCCGCATATGGAGGATGATTCAAATGATGTAATTTTTAATGTTGCAAACATTTTTGATGCAAACAATGCCGCTTATAAGGCATATCATGAATAAGTTATAAGCATTAACATCTTTATTTTTAACATGTCATGAATAAATTGATGCATCTTTCATTCACATTTTCCTCGAGTATTTCATTCTAATGACGTTATGCACTCATAACAACAACATTCTTAAAATATCATCATATTCATTAATGAAGTTGAATTTGAGTATAATTCAATGGTATAAACATCCAATGGTTAAAACCAATCATAAAAAGAGAGATAGTGAAAAGTGCTTAGCAAAGATGATAACAATTAGCCTAGGTTCTTCTTTCTTTACGAGGGGGAAAGAGTAGAAAAGCACGCATGATTAAGAAAGAAGATCTAGAAGACTCATAAAAACATCAACAGTAGACTAGCTCTGGTTATGAAAAGATAGAAAGTGCATATTGGGGCACAATATGCCCAAATCCTTCAGAAGTTCTAAAGTCGAAGTTGCTAATAAGTCAATCAAGAAAAATTTTTCAAAGATGGTAGCTACCTATAGAGATTAGGCTGATAAAATTCCATTCGCCATTTAGGGGTATAGAACCAGTGTAAGGACTCCCACCGATCAAACACCTTTCTCCTTGGTATATGGAATGGAAGCCGTGTTACCGGTTAAAATAGAAGTAAGATCTCTAAGGGTGGCACTTGAATCCTAGTTAAAAGAATCAAACTGGGCAAGATCTAGGAATGAATAGTTGAATGCGATAGATGAAAAGTGGCTCAAGTTACTTGACCATCTCCAACCGTGCATGGCACGAGCTTACAATAATAGAATCAGATTCCTAAAACAACCTCTCAAAGCGGGTGATCTGGTCCTCAAGCAGTTGAACCAGGTCAACACCGACGCTAGGGGCAAGTTCAGGCCCAAGTAGGAAGGACTATTCATCGTGAAGAAAGTACTTGGTAAAGGAGAAATCAAGCTTATAGATATGGATGGAAATGAGTTCGTGAACCCAGCGAATCAAGATAGGCTCAAGCGTTACCATGTCTAGGTCAAAAGAATTAAATCATAAAAAAGCAGCACAAAGAATAAAAGAAATAAAGAATAAAACACTCAGCGAGCAGTCCTCTACTGCTTGGGCAAAAATTAGGTTGCAGCCCACTGATCGGTATTCGGCAAACCAGTCAGGTAAAAATTAGGGAACTCAAAATAAAGCCCGCTAAGTTGAAAACCCGAAAAGGGCTGCTTAGGCTAAAGTTAGGGCATCGAGAGAAAAATGTTAGTTGTTTTTTGGAAAATATGTAAAAGACCAGTAGGTGAACATGTATGATTTTGCTACGGGAGGTTCTATCCACAAAAATACTCGCCTAAATAATCCTATTTCACCATCTACTTTGGCCGGGCTCTCTCAATAGTAAAGGGATCACCTCAAAGTGGATTCACGCCGCAAAGGTAACGCTCATGAGTTTTAACGAGACTCACATCTCAGTTATTTCGTTATTATTATTGGCTATTCCTTCTATTATATCTGTTGCTTTCATTTCTTATTTTGGGTCTGGTCCTAACCCGTATGAGCCTTGTTAGCACCGTATATCCCCAAAGATATCAATTTGGTGCGCCATACTCATACGGAAGGAAATTCCTTTTTATTTTATTTTTCTGCCACCAATCTGTTAATATGTGAACCTAAAAATTGAACTAAATAGAGTTTCTACTTGAGCTAGACAGGACCCATACGGGTACACCATACCCGTACCGGTCCTCCTTGAAAGCCGTACGAGTCCCACCCACCCCATACGGGTACTAGCCCCAGGCAAAATCTAGAACTCATTTCAAGTGGTTAAAAATCAATCCAACTCACCTTTTTCCATGCGATCAGTTTCACTAATAATCTGGTAAATCAACTCATAAAAGTTAAAATGTGTTTTCACAACAAAATATGCTGATTTGTGATGTGCTATAAACTGTGCTAACGTCTGTGGATGCAGGGGAGTTTATTTTTATTTGTTTAATAACTTAGAATAAATGTATAGGTTCTCTTTGAAATTCCCCCATTTTCCCCCGGTTGTAATTTTTATTCCCCCATTTATTGCTTGTGCTTTATTATAATATGTAAACGCAAGTAACGAGTGTGAAAGAGTGTAGAAATAAGATTTCTGTGATAATTCCCTAAATGATGAAAACTAAAACTGTTTTATGCAGTGAATGTAATTTTGAATCAATTAAATGAGAAATAAGTGACTCATCCAATACCCGAATCTCTGACCCAATAGGTATGAGTCTCCCGCCTAGAGGGAACCGTACCAAAACTCTTTCCCAAGTAGACAACTTGGGTGGTGACTCTATCAATTGTATCGAGATTTGGGTCTTGATTCTTTTAATCATTAAAATTGGCTTATTGTGCAAACTTTAACTAAAAATATTTTATCACGCCGAAATCCAACCAAACCCCTTGTGGGCCCCACCTCTCACACAGGCACTAAGGGTGACCTACATGTCATCGACACCTCACAGCGGCCAGACAAAAATTAGGACATAAAAGTAAAATAAATAAATTTGATAGGCCTAATATAATGTTCAGGTCTATGCAAAAATTAAGACAATCAAAACAAAGATAAATAACTGCCATCGATTGCACCGAGATATCTGCATTATCATCATCAGTATCAGAGTGCCTGAATACGTTCTCTGGTCAAGTAAAGTCGAAGGGCTCAAATCCTTCGTCTGCATGTGTCCACTCCAATCTTGACCACGAACAAGCATCTCGCGTCCAAATCTTCCGAAGCCATCCTTTGTAGAATTCATTAATAGTGATAGCGTCTAGTCGTTCTTTATTCAGAATCTTGAACTTCGCTTTATGCACCCCTTTATCTTCGACATGGTAGATCCAGCAACCAATTTGCAGTCGACTAACAGCATTGAATAGCTCGTGAGGAGCCCTCTGTCACTTGTCATTCTAGTGACATAGAGTTCACAGGTCCTTTCTCAGCTATGGTATCCAACCACACGAGCCTCGCGTGTATGCCACATCTTCCTTAATTCTCCATAAGGGGCATTCTGACCTAGTCTGTACGACATCCCTAGTCCTTCAATAGGGGCATCCTTGCCTTGTTTATGCCATAATGCAATCCCTCTTATTCTCTCTTCTAGCAAGCAAGCAGCCAAATTAAGTAATTCGATCAAGCAAGATATCGGGTCACCTAGATTTGGAGGATGATCAGTCCAAGTAGCTCATGAACTCATACATTCATGCATAGTGTTCATAAATGTCATGTCTATTATTCTGTGTTAACTTCTATAGGAAACAAAGCACAGAAAAGTCTCCTCAAGCTATCGTTCAACCTCAGCAATTCCATTAGATTCCCGAACATCTTAACTCAACTTATATTTCATTCTTCCATTTTTATTGCTTAATTGAAGAGGCAAATATATTTTTGTTTCAACAAAATTAATTAAGCAATAAAAATGCAATTCATGATAATTAATAATGCCTTAAAACTTTCTTGATAGGTACACCATGTGGTAATCCAGATGGACAACCAACCCGATGGATCCTAATCAAAACTCAGATTTTCTCCCAGGGGCACCTTGATGCAAATACCCAGAGGCACCTCAATGTAATCATTAGGGGCATCTCAATACATATTCTAAGCCGCATTCAAGGGGCATATTAGCTAGGCCTGATGGACAACTCAGCAGCTTCTCCAGAGTCCCAGAAATCCTAACTCAATTTGGATTTCATTCTTCCATTCTTATTGTTAATTGAAGGGGCAAAACTTTTTATCTCGACAAAATCAAATAAGCAATAAAAATGCAACTTATGTTATATACTAATGTCTCAAAACCTTCCTTATGAGGCACAATATGTGTAGTCCGACGATCTCCTTAGTTCTCAGCAAATCCTTTAGTCCGATGACCTCATTAGGCATCCTTAGCATCTTTTAGTGACGCTCTTGGTATGCATTCCAGTCCAGGGATCCTGTTAGTCATCCTCAGCGTGTGTTTCAATCCAAGCAAGTCTTCCCAGTCCAAAGATCTCATTAGATGTTCTCGGCATCTTTCTATGATGCTCATGGTATATGTTCCAGTCTATGGATCCTGTTAGTCATCCTCGACTTGTGTTTCAATCTAAGCAGGTCTTTTGAATCTGATGATCTCATTAGACATTCTCAGAATCTTTCAATGACGCTCTTGGTATACGTTCCAATCTAGGGATCATGTTAGTCATCCTCGGTATGCGTTTTAATCCAAGCAAGTCTTCCTAGTCCGATGATCGCAATAGACTTTATCGCCATCTTTCAGTGACATTCTTGGTGTACGCTATAGTCGAGGAATCTTAATGGTCATCCCTAGCATGCGTTTTGATCCAAGCAGGTCTTCTTAGTCCAATGATCTCGTTAGATGTTCTCGGTGTGTGTTGCAGTCCAAGTAAATTATTTTAGTCTAAGGATCTCTTCAGATGCTCTCGGCAATGCTCAAAGTCAGAGGGACTCTTTTTGCACTCTTGGTCTTAAGGCAACCATCAGTTTATCTTAGGTTGTCTGTAAAGCAACCAATAATCTACCTCAATTCCATTAGGGGCAACGAAGGCAATACCAAATCAAATTTCTAAGTTAACCTGGTTCTTGATAGGTATGTTTATGGCAATCCCAGAAGACAATCGGTTCAAGAATCTGCACATCAGGTATAATCTTCTATCCCTCGCTCTTTCATAAAATCACATTTGACTCGTTAAATGATAATTTCACGAGGGGCGGGCTGTGAGCACGGGCTTTTTGGTGACCCGTAGAATGATGATGATGTTTTGCTCTGACCTATTATTTAGCCTGTTGTTCTATTATTTTAGAGTCGAATTATGTTTGGCAAGTATTCTCATGATTAATTGGGACTTTAATCGCGTCATTTCCCTTAATTGGTTAATTAAAATAGGTGCTTAAAAATAAAAATATAATAAGAATAATTGAGTAATTTAATAATTAAATAATAAAAAAGAAAAAAATCCTTCCCCCTCGCTGGCGCCATCGCTGGAGCGGCGAGATGCTCCGGTGGCCCCCTTGAGATGTCGTGGGGCACTACGAGACATGCCCCTATGCACATCACATCATGCAGGAGCACGATAGTGTCTCACTCAGACACGCTGCGTGGGCTTTAGGGGTACATTGCCAGTTCGTCTTTCTCTCTCTAATTTTGGATAAACTTGATTTTTCTTGGCTTTTTCAAAAACTTTCTAATAAGATTCAAAAGAGTCGGTTTCCATTTCCTTATAGAGCACCGAGAGAGCCCCATTGAGTAGCTTCAGGATCATTTTCTTCAAACCGAGCTTTTGTTTTAATCGAACCTAAGTGGCCATCCACCTATTAAAGTATGATTTAAAGGGCTCGCCTTGCTTTTGCTTAACAGCTTCGAGATGCTAGAAAGTGGTTTCCATGGTTGAATTGAAACTATAGTGACCAATCAGGGCTTCAGAAAGGAGCTTCCAATCTAGGATTGTTGACTCTGGGAGAGTATTATACCATTCAAGGGCTAGCCTCGATAGAGTACACGGAAACAACTTAGCAAGAACTTTATCCCTGATCTTCTGAAAATGCATAATCTGCTCATACATCACAATATGGGATTTAGGGGGTCCCTCATCGGAGTAGGCTTTCATTCTAGGCATCAAAAAGTTCAACGCTGATGTCAAAGGTCATTGTGTTGTTCTTCCAGCATAACGACACCATGACAAATTTAGCAATTAAGAAGATGATAGAATTGCAAATATGACAAGCAATTTCACAAATCAAGAACAAATGGGAAGAGAGGTATAGAAAAGTGTACCAAGGGTTGCAAGCTAATCCCTCGAACAAAATCACCGCAAAGAGCTCTTACCCGCTCAAATATACCCAATTAAATTGACAGATAATGGAAAGTAGCGGGAAAAAGAAAGTGATGTATAATCAAGAAACAAAAATAAAGCATGGAGTAAGTGAGGGTGAGATGTGAATCAATTATGACATAAAAATGAAGCATCAATTAATTACATAATTGAAATTGGAAATGTAATAAAATGAAACGGGAAATGAAGCATACCATAATTATAATTGGAAGTGAAATATATATTATTTACATTTTAGGATGTAAATCAATTATATTATGGAAAAAAATATAAACCATTTATATTATGGAAATGAATTATAAATTATTTATATTATAGAAATGGAATATAAATAATTTATATTACAGAATATAAATAATTTATAAGATGTAATATAAAGGACTCATATTATGGAAGTGAAATATAAATAATTTATATTATGAATTAATTAGATTATTATTGGTGATGGATCGTGAAGTCAAAATGAGACAGAATAAAGTGGATTGATTTATAGTCAAGTTCAACTATAACAAGTTTGATTCAATTAATTTAGCATAAATTGAAACTTAATGTACGAAAGCAAGAAATAAGTTAAAATGATTATTTTAGTCTCAGAGTGTATACCTTTTCGTTGTGAATCCATTATTAGATTTGAAATGAAACGAGAATGGACTCATGAAGAGTGATTGGATTTGGAAAAGATGAGTTAAAATCGGTAAAGAATAACTAAGTGAAAATAAATTCCCCTATTTGTTCTAAACTTGCTAAAAACTTGGAAATGACTTGGACATAACTTCTGTAAGAACTTTCCTAGAGTTAATTTCATAGAATAGATTTGATAGATGTGAATTGTATATGAAAAAAAATGATTTTAGGCCTCTATTTATAGTGAAAAATGAGAGGTAAAATCGGGTAGAATAATTAATTCTCCAACTGAATAGAAAAATTGAATTAATTCAGATTTATATTTTGCCAAAAAAGTCGATATCGGTACCATTTTTAGGGATGTCGGTACCGATTTTGGTTAATTTCAAACATAAATTTTTGAATTGAGTCGGTCAAAACTAACCAGGAAATAATAGATAGCGGTACCATTACAAGGGATATCGATACCATTGTCTACTAAAGATGGTACCGCTGTCAAATAACAGGGTACACCTTATGACTATTTTTAGTGCTTTTGACAGGGGTGTGAAGGACTGAATGCATTTTTTCAAGGCCAATTCTCATAAATCCATTTCAAACTTAACATATTAGGATATGATAAAGTATAGAGCCAATCTTTCATCATCGACTAGGGGCATGAGAAAATTCCCTACTCATAGACTGCCTCTCACACGACATAATAGATCGAAGTCTTTATGATTGTGCGAAAGAGAGTACAGAAAAAGGTAAGAGATTATTCCTGTGATGCCTCTAAAGAAGACAATACTTGATTGACTTTGCTTTAGAATGAAAGTCTTCTTCTCCATAAAGGGTGAGAATCTGCTAAGAATACATCACTCTAAAGGGGGAAGGTATGATAAAAATCCCTGCTGGGGGAAAAAGAGAATAACTCTGTGGGGAGTAAAATGTTACTGTTGTAATAAAATATTAATGCATTAATAGAAATTAGCTGTATGGTGAAGGACCAAGTCAGTAGAAATTTGAAAAAGCTATGATATCTACATAGGTAAAAATTGGTTATACGGTTAGGGACTGAGCCGGTAGATATTTATCGGAGCTATGATTTCTACAAAAACAATAGTAATTGGCTATATGGTCAGGGACCAAGCCAGTGGAAATTTACAGGAGTTATGATTCATACAAAGGTAAACGTTGGCTATATGGTCAAGGACCAAGCTAGTAGAGATTCGCCAGAGCTATAATATCTACAAAGGTAAAAATTGGCTGTATGGTTAGGACCAAGCCAGTAGAAATTTTCCGGAGCTATGATTTCTATAACAATAATAGTAATTGGCTGTAAGGTTAGGGACCAAGCCAGTGGAAATTTGCCGGAGCTATGATTCCCTCAAAGGAAAAATTGGTTGTATGGTTAGGGACCAAGCTGATAGAGATTTTCCAGAGCTATGATCTCTACAGCAACAATAATAAATGGTTGTGTAGTCAGGGACCAATCCAGTAGAAATTTATCGGAGCTATGATTTCTACAACAACAATAATAATTAGTTGTATGGTCAGGGACCAAGCTAGTGGAAATTTGCCAGAGCTATGATTCCCATAAAGTAAAAATTGGCTGTATGATTAGGGACCAAGCCAGTAGAGATTTGTCGGAGCTATGATCTCTACGAAGGTAAAAATTGAAGCTTGGTTCTGCTTTGGAAATGTCATACCTTGGGAATGATGGATTTTCCTTTGAAAATATTTACCTTACTTGCTTTGAATAGGCATTTGGTTTGAAATGTTGAAAGAAGTCTGCTAGAGTTATGAATATCGGTACCGCTTTACTGATATCGGTATCATTGTTGTGTCATTGCTGTACTGGTTTCGACAAATTCAAAAATTATAAATAGCGCCATTTGCCTCCAAATAGAAGCTCACTTGTTCTTTTGTACCTCTTTTGGATTGTTGACCTATTTTCCTCAAATTCGTACCAATTTTCATCCCATTTGCAATGATGTTTCACAAAGTGGGTTCTAAGAATGCTAGGATTGCTCCCCAGACTTCATTAGCCACTATTCCTAATTCGAAGCTTTGAGTTATGTCTGTTGCTCGGGCGTATTGTCTCGAGGATGAGGAGAAGCATCTAAGGCTTCTCATGCTTCATATAGACCGATTAGTAGATTGTTTTTACGATTTATAATTCATTAGATTCAAAGATCAAAGCCTTAGGTTAGAAACTTGAAAATAAACTTGAATTATATGAAATATGCATGATTGGTTGGACTTTAGGATTGGTTGTTGAGTAGTTCGAGAACCTTAGATGATGAAATTCTAGGCACCGGGAAGTTGATTTGGCCATTTTTTTCATTTTTTGGGTTTTTCTCTCAGAAAGGGATCTGTTCATCTCCCACCGCTATCAATAGTGGTACCAATATCATGGGATATCGGTACTAGTATTGACGAGACCTGTATCGGTATGAGAAAGAGCTATATCAGTATTAACGCCATGAATTGGTTTTTTCTATTATTATTGTTGAAATGCAATTCTAAGCGGAATAAGACCTCATTTGAACATGTAATAGCGTATGAAACTGATAAATAAAGATTCTTATCAAGATATTATTATGCAGGAGCATCCGAGAGAGGGCTTAGGATACTTGTCCTTTAGCCAGAAGTGGTGGGATAAGATTAGTGATGCTGATGTTCGCCATGGAGTGGTGGATGCTGGTTTTGGTGGCTTGATTGAGGGTCTCCGACCAAAAGGGACTCACACTTCTTATGCTGCTTTGACGCTGCTCAGGGAGAGGTGGTTGGACATTACCCATACCTTTCACTTGCCAGTTGGTGAGATAAAAATCACCCCATCTGATATAGCGGTGATGACCGGATTACCATTTTGAGGTGACTTAGTTCACTTCAATTTCTATACTGATAGGTTCCATTTGAAGGAGCCTGTCTTGGATTATGTTGAGGGGTTATTAGGTGTGAGACCCACTTCTGGTCACTTGGAGTATACCAAGCTGCATGATTACTAGTTGGCGCATCAAGAGTTGATTGCTGATTCGAGGAAGCAGTATATTAGGCCTTTTCTCATCAGCTTACTTACTACTGTCTTTTTCCTATGGGGATCGAGCCATATGCATTATAGGACTCTTTCAGCCTTGGTGGATTTAACTCGGGTCCCTAAGCTGAACTGGTGTCAGGCGGCACTTGGTTAACTCTATTTAGGACTCAATGCTAGCACTCCTAGGAACCTATCAGAGCTGAAGAGCAGTTATCTATTTCTTTCAGTATTTTCTAAACTTGGTCTTTTTAATTTTGTTCCTTCAATGATGCTTGTGGTTTTGAAATACTCTAATTTTTGCAAATTTGGGCCTTTGAGCACAAGGTCCTTCCTCCACTTGAGCTGGCGAGTGAGATTGCCCCAGGGCTGACTAGTCTCTTCTCTTGGACTCGTTCTTGGAAGAGGGTGCCGAGGGATACTATTGCTCTTTGGTCTTATATGAGGGGTCCTACTCTCAACCAGGTGTCTACAAAATTTAAATTTTAGTAGAAACTGTATTGACACAAGGTTTTTAGAATTGTATTCCCTGACTTTATTGATGTTTTTATAGCTTTGTCGAGAGCCATGAGAGGGCTCTAGTCACTAGGATATGGTCGCAGCTTCTCGTGAGCTGTATGATGACCGATACTTCATGTTGGAGTGTCCCATGTGCCTGAAGTGGTATCTAGATGAGAGAGCGAGGGGCTTTAGGAAGGTAGCCTCTATTGCTGAGAGGGTGATTCCTACCGATTCCCCTATTAATCTGTTCTATCCATATTTAGCAAGGGAGAAGGATCAGGCTATATTGTGGTACCGTACGGGATATCAGGCTGATACTACTGAGGGAGCTTATACTGATTTTATGGTGAGATTGATTCCCTTTCTTGCCACTCTTCTGACTCCTCAGGTATAAACTTGTGATTGTTTAATTGAAATTTTATTCTGCTTCTTGCTTGGTTTGATGTCTATGCTTCAATAGGTTCCCTCTCGCAAGAGGGGTAGGGCTTCGAGTAGTAGTGGGGCTCTCTATACAGACCCGGTGGCCCCCATTGTTGATTAGGTGCTAGTGGCTCTGCTTGCTAGCCAGGCACATATAGTCGAGGGTCGCATTCATATAGCCTTAGATACCGCTTTTATCATCATGATGGGAGTTGGTAGATAGGTGACTCAAGGGCTTCCTCTGTCAGATCATTAGTTGGAGTTCATGTTGACTGATACAACTCTTGTAAGATTCTGATTCTTTGGAATATTTGTTGTCTTTGATTCTAAGCTTATGTTGAATTCTGAATTTTGGTTTTGACCTAAAGGTGCCTCGAGCTGCAGTGGAGCAGCTAGCTAGGAGCTATCAGTCTCTTGGTGATCTCCTTTCTACTCAGTGACACTTTATGGAGGTAAAACACCTAAACCTATAAAAATAATGTTATGTGTAATGCATGATTAATTATGTGGTGAATGATGCATGATTTGCTTGGATTTATAGTCGGCTTTGGAGGATATAGCTGAGAGATTAGCCATAGTTGAGGGGCTAGGAGTCCCACTACTAGGGCTGAGGCTTTAGAAGAGGAGGTGGAGAATTTGAGGAACCTTCGCTCGAAGTGTCAGAATGATCCAGCCTTGAAGGGGGGAGCTGAGGAGTCTGAGGGTTTCGAGGAGTCATTTTCTAGTTTTGACCGCACTGCAGATAATTCAGAGTAGATTAGGCCTTTTCTTGTATTTACACTTTTTCAAAAAATTTGATACATTTCTATTGTATAGAACTTTGCCTTCATGTATAGAAATCATTTTCTCGAATTCTTTGTCAATTTTCTTGATTTTCATAGAAAAAGATCCACTGATATGTTCCATGATCCCGGTACCCCTATTGCAAATGGTCATGATTGAATAGTAGAGATAAAGGTAGAGACCAGGTGACAACAGTACCAACATCTCTAATACTGGTACCGGTATTAATTTTGACAGTCTGCAATTTTTTCTATTTCTTGAAATTCATTCGAATAATGGGTTTCTATAGCGTAGAGTTGAGATAGTTTCTAAAACATTTGGGTGAGCAGGACTGGAAAAAACTGAAACCATTCAGTTTATGGAATATCAGGTACTATATTGATGACTCTGTGAATTCCAGACTTCTTGGGGCTATTTTTGCGTTATGGGATCCAATTGACCATGTATTTCATTCGGGTAGTATAGAACTGTGTCCAATGTTTGAAGAATTCAATGCTATCTTAATTATCTCTTCTCCTCGACGAGCAAAGATAGCAATTCCTCAACTTACCTTTGGTTCAGAGAAAGATTTAGATCGAATTTTTGGGCTTAAATTTTCTAGGGATTTCTTATCTCATGCCCCAAGCTTGGCTGCATTCTAGATTCACTCAGTATTTGAATGGTGCTGAAATGCTTTTAGGGTTCACCCAACTTGGCCTTTCGTGGTTACTATGCTAATACTGAGTGAATACATATGCAGGTTAGGCGAGACTATAGCGCCTTTTTTGTTAATTTCTTTAATATCACAGATGCCTAACAAGGCCTCTCTAGCCACTTTTATTTTGGCCGAGACCCTCATTCATTTAGATGCTGCTTCTAGGGACTAAAGCCTAATAGGGGACCACTTCACACTATTGCAGGTAACTTGTCACGATGAGTCTGCTATTTTTGAAGTTTGCAAATATTGATAAATGCTTTCTCGTAGGTATAGATCTTAGAGAAATGGGCTCTAAAGGAACCGCTGTAGGGGAGCATCAAGAGATATAACTCATCTAATTTCTTTGAGCATGATTTTACTACATCGGGCCACCATATGCTATCATCGTCTGAGTGGGCCCCCATTCTATGAGCTTATGATGAATCCCATATTCAATGGGCTTGCCCTTGGTGAAAAATTTCTGACATCTTATTGGAGATATCGCCAGATGGAGTACAGTTGCTTGGGTTACAGATGGTTATATCGTATTCTCCATGTAGATTGTACAGATAATATAGACAAGTTCAGAAAATTCCTACTGAGCTTTGTTAGACTATGATAGCTGAATATCCTTCTAGTTGGTCAGAATGTTTTGCTGAGAGGTGGGCAAAATGTACGAAGTATGCTTGATTGAAATACAAAGCTGAGAGGATTGTAACGACTGATGAGCTGTACAAGGGTTGGATAGCTGAAATTCAAACTCTGCCTACTGGGAACAAGCGATTGGCAACTAGCATTGATTAGTACTATTATTCCAGAGGTGATGGACCTATTCTTCCTGAGGAGAACAAAACACGTGTAGTCTGACATTTGATGTGATCATGTTAGACTTTTGATACAATATATCCATTTTCAGTTCTAATTTTTGCATAGGGAGTTTATATTGTATCCTCGACCTATCAAACTGCATATGTCCTAATTTTTGCCTGGACCACCCTTTTTGGGTTTTCAATCCAATGAACTAATTTGCCGTCTTTTGTATAGACCTTGATTTTTTCAGTCTATCATATATTTTACGTTTTTGGAAATACACACACACACATGCGCGCGTGCACCTACACGCACACATGCACACACACACACACACATACATATATATATTGAGTCTAAACATGGAATGAGAGATAAGGCGTGAGTAGAAAAATGGAACACATGCTAGCTTGCGAATTAATCACTTTCATGTAAAATACATTTATTATTGCATTCGTACAAGAATTTTAGCAAGAATGATGCTTTTATTGAATGAGCTCAACTTGCTTACAAATGTAGGTAACAATTTCAAATAACATGTCTCCCATTGCTAACTATCCATTTATGGTTTTATAGTTTGCAACTCTCAATTGTTTAGTCCTAATTTTTACTTAAACCCCACACGAAGGTCCAATGGACTTTATTAGCCTTAACTTTTGCATGACCTACCCTTTTCGGGTTTTTGAATCATCAGGCTGCCCTAATTTTTGCCCAATTTGCCATTTTTGGGTTTTCAAATTAGCGAGCTTATTCTTTATTTTGTCATTCATTTTTTTTATTTACATGTGATTGCGCTTGGGTTTGTCTTAGTTGATAGGATTCACAAACTCATTGCCATCCATATCCATAATCTTGACTGCACCTACTAAGGACCTTTTTGATGACATACAGACCTTCCCAATTAGGATAAAATTTGCCCCTAGTATCAGTGTTGACTTTTCTCAACTGTTTGAGGACCAGGTCTTCTGCTTTGAGTGGTTCTTTTGGGTGCCTGATTCGATTATTGTAAGCTCTAGCCATACACTGTTGGTACATCTATAGGTGATCCAAAGCCTTCAGTTGTGCCTAGTCTATCATATTCAGTAGTTCAAATCTGGCTTAGACATGATCCGTTTCTTTTAACTGAGGTTCTAAGGTGACCCTGAGTGACTTGACTTTAGTTTCTACCATTAGAATGGCCTCTATCCGATACACCAGAGAGAATGGAGTCTGATTCATCTGAGTACGAAAACTCATCCTGTATCCCTAGACTGCAAAAGGAAGTTTGTCAGCCCAATCACAGTATGTGACAACCATTTTGGACAAGATTTTCTTGACTACCTCGTTGGCTACTTCAACCGCTCTATCGGTCTATTGTCGGTAAGGAGATGATCTATGATGCTCTACTCTATATTTCTCAATCAAATATGCCATTTCTGCTTAGAACTAAACCCCATTATTTGACAATATGGAGAGGAATCCCGTATTAAATAAAAATTTGGCACTCAATAAACTTGGCCATCTTCTTGGCAGTAATATTGGTGTAGGATTCAGCCTCAACCTACTTTGAGAAGTAATTGATCGCCACTACTATGTATCGATGACCATTTGTAGAGGATGGATAAATCTTGCCAATTATATCTATCCTCTACGCTGAGAATGGCCAAGAAGTAGACAAATTTTGGAGTTTTGTAGGTGGTAGGTGCGAGATTTCTCCATGAATATGACATTCGTGGCATTTCTTTACTTTAGATATGCAATCAGCCATCATAGTAGTCTAATAGTAACCCTACCACTGTATCTTCTTCGCTAAGGCCACCCCGTCCATATGCAACCCACAATCACGTGAATGCATGTTCCTCATGATGCGAGTAGATTAATCACTGGTTAAACACTTAAGAAGTAACCCATTACCGGCTCTTTTGAATAGAACACCATCAACCATATTGAATTGGACTGCCAATTTCCTTGATGTCGTACGATTTAACTGAGATGTGCCATCAGGGTAACGACCATCTCTCAAGAACTTTACTATATTGGAATACCAAGGGTCTTCTTTGATCTATCCTACTATCATTACTGATTGGTCAAAGAAAGGCATCTTGGAGGATTGCATAACCAATGGTCTCATCGGTCTTTCATGAGGATTTTCCCACATGGAAGCTAACGTTGCTAATGAGTCTGCCATCTAATTTTCTTCCCTCAGCACGTGCTAATATAGACACTATCTAAACTTTGCTTTTAGACCCTAAATTGTTTCAAGATAAGGGTGAAGTGACTCTTCTTTGATTTCCTAATCTCCTACGACTAGAGCCAAATCTCCTATCACTGATACATCAGTTGCTCGAACTGAGAGGAGCGCTTCTAACCCAAAAAGACATGCTTCATATTCTGCTCCATTATTGGTGACCAAGAATTCTAGGCATTTGGACAATGGGATTATCTTGTTATATGGAGTGACGATGATAACACCAAGCCCAGTGCCTCATTTCTTGACTGCACCATTAAAATACATGGTCCACGAGGGTTTTGCTTCTTCTACCATAGGTAATTGTTCATCAAGAAATCCAGGTTCTCCATATAATCTGAGTCAATTGGCTGACCGACTAAGAATTCTGCCATAACACGTCCTTTGATGACCTTCTTTATGACATATTCAATATCAAACTCTAACAATAATAGCAACAATCTTGATAACTTCCCGGCCAAAGTAGGCTATTCAAACAAATACTTCATGGGGTCAATCTTTGCGATAGCCTAGATCTGGTAAGACTAACGTTTCCTCAATAGCCAAATATAAGGTTAAGGGTTTCCCCGTGTATCAAAGGTTGAAGTACTGGTGTAGAAGGATATTTGGCATTGATCATTCCACACCACTGGTTATTGCTTTCTTAACAATTTGAATATGGGCTCGTAAACTATAGTAAGTCGAGATATGAACCTACTAACATACTGTAAAGAACCCAAGAATGATCGAACTTCTTTCTCGATTTTCGGTGTACTTGATTTTGTCAGGATCCATTTCAATACCTCGTTGATTGATAATGTACCCCAACAATTTCCCCGATATAGTTTCAAACACACACTTCTTTGGATTCAGTCAGAGATTGTTCTTCTCGATTCTAGTAAGGAATTTGTACAAGACAGCTGGATGCTCTACTCGAGTTGATGCCTTTACTAACATGTCATCGATATAGACTTCGACTTCTTTATGGATCATGTCATGTAATAAGGTAGTAGCGGCTCTCTAGTATATTGCCCCTACGTTTTTTAACTAGAATGGCATAACTTGGAAATAGTAAACTCCCCATTTAGTGATGAAGGCCGTCTTGACCTTATTGTATATATCAAAGAGAATTTGATTATAACCTGAATACCCATCCATAAAAGAATACTTGGCGGCCCTAGTTGCACTGTCAACCAAAACATATATGTATGGTTACAGGAAATCATCTTTAGGTGTGGCTTTATTGAGATCACGGTAATCGACACAAACTTGAACTCTTCCATCTTTCTTTGCTACTGAAACCACATTTGCTACCTAAGTCGGATATTCAACAACTTCTAAAAACTTGGCTTCAATTTGTTTAGATATGTTGGATTTAACCTTTTCAGCCCATTCAGGTCTTAGTCGACAGAGTTTCTATTTAACTGGTTTGAACTTGGGATCAGTTGGGATCCTATGTTCGGCTATTTCATGATTGATACCTAGAATGTCTTCATAGGACCAACCAAATGCTACTATATGCTTTTTTTAAGACTTTTGTTATTTCATTTTTCTCTATAGAAGACATATCATTTGCAATATATATCAATTTAGGATTATCATTTGTACCAAAGTTAAGTTCATGTATAGTAGTATCATGTATGATAAACACATGATATGAATGTTCAAATAAATGCACAGTGCCGTTGGGCGCGACATCAAACAAGTAAGTAAAATGATTAATTTTCATTGATAAATTAGCCTCATAGGCTTCACATAAAAAACATTGGAAATAGAAACAAGAAAGTCATCCTCCTCTTCCTTAGTAGTATCCTTACAGACCAAATTAGCCATCTTTTCCTCAAGCTCTTTTATGTCAGCTGTAAGAGGCTCAGGAGTCTTATCAATCAGGCAGCATTTACAGAAGTCCAACACATGATTAAAGATCTCAAAACCATGAACTAGCTTGCCTTCTATTTTGATAGGCTTTGGCTGACCATGGTAAGGTTCTTCTTCGGCCCTTGCACAAACGAAGCTATATAGATTAGGTACTAGTTGCTCTTTTTTACTTTCTTTTTGATGAGACCTAAACCTTCTTTTCCTTTTTGGGATCGAATTCTTGGAGGAGATGAGGTCCCCTAAAGGTCACAACCTAAACCTCTTTATAGTTTACAGCCTTTCCTTGCCATGTACTTAACAAACCAAGGAGCATAGTGCTTGGTCAGGTTGCCATCTAGGTTCTGAGTGATCATTGCTACTCCCATATCTTCATTGGCCATTGCAGCAATGCCTGATTCTTCATCCATTTCTAAAGTAACCAGCTTTCCTTTATGAATAAGTTTAATCTTCTGGTAGAGAGTGGATGGAACAACCCATATTGAATGGAGCCAGGGATGACCCAACAGTTATGAGAATGTGACAAGAATATTAATGACCGTGAAGGTCACATGAGCTGTAACTTCCCCCACTGTAACTTCAGCTTCAAATGTTCCTATAACCTCGCTCTTGGAGTCATCATAGGCTTTGGTTATGGTGCTTAATTTATTTAACATTTCTGTGGAGAGACCAATGTGCGAGAGAACTTTAAGGGGACATAAATTTAGAGCCAACCCATCATCTAACCAGGACACAGGAAATAACCTTGTCAAATAAATAGGCCTCGACAAAGAGGGCTTTATTATGTTCAGGTCCTTCAGGAGGGTAATCAGAAGAGGAGAAAGTGATTGATCCTAGAGGAGTGCTTCTCCCAATTAGATTACACATTTCAGTGGGAGAGGTTGTTGGGATGACATTCATTTCTATTAACTTCTCTACCAAAGCCACCCTATGTTTCTTAGATACTCACAATTACTACCAGATACTGAACTTAGCCTGAACTTGTTTTAACTACTTGATCAATATGTCATCTTCCACTTCTTCTTTCATAGGAGGTGAAGAGGGTTGTTGTTGGCTCTTACTTTGGCTAGCTTTCCTAGTATCGGGTTGGTTACAAGTAAGGTTCATCACCTCACCATCTTTGACGAAAGATACCGAACCATCTTTGCTACTTATAGGATACAACAAACTATCTTCACTTTCATCATAACCAATATCATCAAGATCGATAGGGGAAAAGATAGATTGGCCAAAGAAATTGATGGAATCGAGATCTATTGGTTCATTGGTCATACAACAAGCATCAGGAATTGCTTCAATTTTAGTACCAACTTCAATAGGCCAACATTCTAGAGTTGAACTACTAGCCTCCATATGATTGGCTTAGATAATTCTGCTAAGGAAAAAATCGGAAGAGATACCGAAACCCATCACAAGAACAACCTCTTTAATTACTTACTTGTCTTTCAGGTACTGGATGATATATGCTTCGAACGTGTGGAGCCTAACCATATTAATTGGCTTTGTGAATTGGGAGAGTGGGTTATTAAGGGTACTAGGTCATAGTGCTGGCTCTTTGATCTTTCCTTCCTTAACAAGATTCTTAATAGCATTTAGGAGAGCTTTACAGTTATTGGTGTGGTGGCCAAGAGTCACATAGTAGCCATATAAATTACGAACATCTTCAGGTTTGGGTGGGGAATAAGGGACCGGGTTGTCTAGCAGCTTAATCTTCCTTAGTTTGCCAAATGAAACGGATAAGGGATCCTTCTAGGGAGAGATCCTGAAATTTTCCCCTTGAGTTAACTAGACTGCGACTATATTGACCTCTTTTGTTGAGGTTACTTTAGCTTTTTGGTGCAATTGGTGCAGGTATAAAAGGTTCAGGTGCTTTCTTATAACCAAATGAATAAGGCTTAGACAAGGTAGTGACATTTCTCTGTTTCTTCATAGCGGCTTGTCGTTCAATCTTCTCAGCTTTCTTACAAACATCAGTGTAATTCTCATATTCATCTAGGGCCATCTAATCCTGGTACCAAGGCAAGGCACCGTCAATCATTTTGATTATCATTTTGGGTAAGCTAGGCTTGCTACCCAATAATGCCTGAGTTGACATCCGTCATTCATAATAAGATCGAAAAGCTTCTCCTTCCTTCTACTTAACTTGTTCTAAATTCTGAATGGTAGTTTTCAATTTGGAGTTGAACTCATAGTACTCCTTAAAGGTTTTGGATAGTTTTCCCCAATCTAAACAAACATCTTCGGGTTAGGTAGCATACCATTCTTCGACTGATCCCATTAAAGTACAAGAAAATATTTTGGCAAGTTGGTTGTCAAATAATCCCTCGTAATTACCCACATGAATCAAAGGTGGACCAGTCCCCTTATCGGAGGGAAGGGGAGGCATGTTGAAACCTAGCGGTAGAAGTTCAACACCATTGCTAGCGACGGTCTTACCCCCACTACCCTCGAGCATATGGAGGAACATCATATGAAAATCATTAGAACTACTACTAGTCTTAGGACGGTGCTTGGTCTCTCTCTCATCTTCTTTGGGTTCTTTGTCAAAACCCTTCTCAATGTCTTTCCCAAAAACCTTTTCTAGAACCTCTTTCATAGAAGTTTAAATTTACACATCGATAGAATCTCTAAAGTATTCTGATTTCAAGAAATTGGTGAAGGCGATGTGCATCTCTTGCATCATACTTTCAACATTAGAGGAATGAGCCATTTCATTGATCTTAGAAGAATCTAAACTGAACTCGGAATTATGCTGATCAAACTGCTCAGAACTTGATTTGGACCCTAAACTTAGAACTAATTTTGGGATAATTCGGTTTCCTCAGTAACTAAATTTGATTGTACGAACTAGGCGATCTTCACCCCTCTTCCAAATTGAGAGATAACTAAGGTTGGATTAGCCATGCATGGGTTTATGCATGGATAAATAAATGGAATGACGTACCTGTTTAAAGTGAATGTATGCAAATATGGTTGTCAAAAGATAGTTAATGCTATGTAATATGACTCAGACAAGACTAGTGTGTGTAGTGTGCTTACTAAACAAAAATTCGTTAGTTACATAAGGAAACAAGGCTTCCTCCAAGGCTTTCATAAAGAACAAAGGTGACGAAACCCTAAACTCTAAGATAGACATGGTTATATGGATTTAGGAAAAATGATGATGATGAGACAATGTTTATGCGACTATGGTTTGGACATATAGGGTGGACGCAACATTGATAAGACATCGCAATGTAGGTAGAGGTTTGTTAGGGTCTGACGATCCAAGCTCGATGTGAGCACTGGATTTTATCGGTTCTTCTCATGAAACAATGATGAGAGCTATATAATACATTTATGGGTTAACTTAAAAAATCCCCCATGTGGTTTCACTCATTTTCAAAAAGGCCTTTGTGTTATTTTTTTTAAAAGAACCCTTGTGGTTTCAAAAGTTAGCAAAAAACGGATTTTCTCTCAACAAAGTTAGTTGTGTTGAGTTGGCCAAGGGTATTTTAATAAAACCCCAATTTTTTTCAAATTTTAAAGCAAAAAAATATGATAATTCACCTTGTCAACTCAACATAACTAACTTTATTATGAAAAAAACCTTTAATTGCTAACATTTGATACCACAAGGGCCCTTTTGAAAAAAAATGATACAAGGGCCTTTTCAAAAATGAACGAAACCATAGGGGGGTTTTTGAAGTTAACCCTTCATTTATCTACATGTGTTATCTAATTAGAGTGGTTTCAATGTAGTTTGGTCAAGCTTTGTCAAACTTAAACCTCAGAAAACTAGTACCTAAGTCCTAAAAGGTCTAAAATGGTCGAAACAGGTCAAAACCAGTCAAAATCGATCAATTTCGGGCAGTTTCAGGCTTTTTCGGTGAAAACTGGTCAGACTTGTCTATACCAATCAATATGGGTTGACCCAGATCCGTACTGATCCGTATGAGTTAACCCGGCCCATACGGATACAACAATCCGTACCGGTTTAGTATGACCTAAAAATGCCTAAATCGGTCATACTAGGACCCGTACCAGTCCTCTAAATGCCCAAATAGTCAGTTTTAGTGCCCCAAATTAGCAAGAAATAAAATCAGCATGAATGCATAAAATTGTTAGTAAATATTATTTAATGCATTCACACACGATTTTTACCTACATAAAGGAGCATTTTGCTTCATTTCAGGAGAAAAAAACATAAGAATCAAGTACGAATATAAGAATATAGTTCCGACAAGTTTTTGGGAATATAGAAAGGGTATAGAAGAGGTATAGAAGTTATAAAATAGGGGGAAAACCATTCCACATTGGTTATTCCCACATTTCATTCCATTCTAGTTTCATATTTAGGACTGGGGGAGGTTCCGTCCCCGCAAACACTCACCTAAATAGTCCTAAATCCACCATTTAATCATCTACTTTGACAAAGTTTCCCTTCGACACTAGAATCACTCTAAAGTGGATTCACCACATAAAGGTATGCTCCTGAGTTTCAAAGAGACTAACACTCTCATTTATTTTATTGTCATTTTCGATTTCTTCTACTCCATTTGCTCTTTTATTCTTTTTTTAGGTCTAGTCCTGACCCATATGGGCTTGTTGGTACCATTATGTCCTTAGTATTGGGAACTGACAGTTAGATTGAACATGCATAATAGGCATAGAAGAAATTCAAAATTTTGTCCCTGTCCCCAGGAACTTCTATTAGTTGCATATAAATTAAATAAAGCCTTAATTAAATAATTCTCTACCTAGGTTAGTATGCAAAAGGGCTAGGCATACCATAATTCCAAAATATATCCTTGCACATTTATTTTATACTAAGCATGGTATAACTTTAAGCTATAACCTAAGCATGTTATAACTCTAAGCTATAACCTAAGCATAAAATAAACTAAGCATGCAAAATAACCTAAGCATATTATTAAGTCTAAAAATGCTTAAAGAAAAAGACCTAATAATAAAAGAGAAAGAAAAAGGAACTTACCAGTTGAAGCGTGCTTTAGCAGAACCCTCTTGCACAAGCCTCCAAGCATACGAAAGACTTTATGAGTATCCACATCAACCCCACCAACCAAAAACCTCCCCGGGAGGAAGAACTAAGAAGCCTCGAGTAGTTGCTAGACTACTCCAGAAGCCTCACCCGAAAATATAAACTAGAGGTGCTCGAATAAATTCAGGCTCCTATAAATTAACTTGCTCAATTACCCGAGAGAAAAATATCTCGCTTAGGATTTATGCTTTGAGATTGGTGCACTGCGTACTTTGAAAGGAGAGGGGACAACCTATCTATTGGGTTGGGGATAAAAATTTTGCTCCTCATTAGCAATGTGCGATGGGAGTTTACTCCCATCCCACGAGGGATCCGCGTGTGACCCACTTACATGCAGGAAAGCCCTTGTGGGCTTGCCTTGAAAGCGATGCCGCGAGCCCAGCTCGCAGTGCCCTTTCATGGGCTACCGTGGCAGTGTTCGCGCACCTATCGGTGTACTCTGCGTAACTGAACTTTGTACAAAATATTTCATACTTTTCGGTTTTAACTCGCTAATGCAAAATTCCCTTTTAATCCTTTCAAATAAATATTTAATTTTTGACTATAATAAATTAGTTACCAGTCAAAATAAATTTCTTGGTCAAACCAAAATTGATCTAATTAATTATAATTTATTTATGATTCTAATTAATTAGTTACCGATCAAAATAAATTCCTTAGTTTTTCCAAAATTGATCTAATCAATTTTAACCAATCAAATAATAATCCAATTATTATTTAAGTTATATTTTTGTAATAGAATAAATCTATTAGTTCTTTACTTAGTCCAATGAAGGTCCAATGTGTGTGACCTTATAGGATCCCGAAGTATTGAGCTGTTAAGGCCTAACCAACCCTTGTTCTAATGGAACCATTGGCTCGATGCTCTAGATGTCGAATAGAACTCGATTACCTTAAACGACTGTAGTACGCCTCTAACAAGGGTCTACCATCCGCATTACTCGGAACGTCATTTATGCTCATGACTTAATCCTGATTAATGCAATAGTTATCCAGTGCGATAAATTCCTTCCATTCTTTAATATTAGTACCCTCTGGTTTATAGGGTTCGGTTAAAGTGTTAACCCACTAGTAGCGAGGTTGCTCCAAGCTATCCAAGTAGTTTACTCATTATCAAAGTATATTGCCTTTTACCATAGTGTGTTTGACTAGAAACCATTTCTATCAAACACATACTCTGATTAGAGGTTTATGGCAATCATTACTTCAATAAGTGGCCAGGTATAACTCCTTAATAAATCTGGAGTGATGGATTCTTTCCTACTACTCAGCTTACCAACGTGCTGTCATCACTATACCCGTAATAACCCGTAATACCCTAAATTAATGAGTGCATAGTAATGACCTAAAGTATAGCAATAGTACCACACAAGGTAACTAGTATCTCAAGTACGAAGACATTCGCAAAGCTTATTGCATAAAGATAAACACTAACACATTGATATATATATATATATACCAAGTGTTTATCTTACTGCAGTCTCCAATATATCTCCCAAATATATCCATGTGTCAAACTTAAGGCACCACCTTCAGTCCTTATGAGATTGAGTGCTTGGACCCTTTCCAAGAAAGTTGACCACATGCTAGTCTTTCTGCTTCATCAATATCCTTTCTTGATGAAACTATGACTAGGGATAGTTTAGACATAATCATAATTACACATGAAGCAGATTCCACCAGATATAATCCAACTATAATTTCTCTGACTTTATGCTATGATATATCAAGGACTTTTGTATACAAACTTCAATGAGTATATTTGACCAGCTATAATATATATACATAGAAACACATTAATGTAAACAAAAGAACAAATGCCTTTATTGATTAAACAAATTATTCATACTATGACATAATTAAGATATATCGCCCTAATTGCCTTTAGGCCATACATCATATCCAACAAACTCCCACTTGCACTAAGGCCAATAGCCATATGTCTTAATCCATATGCTTTAACATGCTGGTCATGTTTGACTTGAGTCAATGGCTTTGTTGGACCATCCACGAGGTTCCGATCAGTGGGTACATATTCTAATCTTATTATCTTAGCATCAACAATCTCCCTGATTATATGATACTTTCTAGATACATGTCCATTTTTCTGATGAGACCGTGGTTCCTTTGCCTGAGCTATGTTACCATTATTATCACAATACAAAGTAATTGGATCAACAGCCTCACGCATCACACTGAGATCACCAATAAATCCCTTTAACCAGATAGCTTCTTTTGCTGCTTCGCATGCAGCATTGTATTCAGATTCCGTGGTTGAATCAGCAGTAGCTTCTTACTTAGAACTCTTCTAGCATACCGCCCCTCCATTTAACACTTACACAAAACTTGACTGAGGCTTAAAGTCATCCTTATCAGATTGAAAACTCACTTCAGTGTAACCTCTAATTATAAGGTCACCTTCTCTATAAATCAAGAACTCATCCTTAGTCCTTCTCAAGTACTTAGGGATTGCCTTGATGGCCATCCAGTGCTTTTCACCTGGATCTGACTGATATCTACTCGTAAAGCTCAAAGCCTGAGAGACATCCGCCCTAGTAGATATCATAGCATACATGATGGATCCTATCGTGGATGTATAGGGTATATCCTTCATGTGCATTCTCTCTTGAGCTATCTTCGGACACTCAGCCTTAGATAGCTTTATCCCCTTTGTCATCGGGAGATAATCTTTCTTAGAATGCTCAAGGTTGAACCTATTTAATTCCTTGTCTATATATGTACTTTGAGAAAGACCTAACAGCCTCTTGGATCTATCCCTGTAGATCTTTATACCTAGTATAAATGCTGCTTCACTAAGGTCTTTTATGGAGAACTTTCATGATAACCACACTTTAACATTTTGAAGAAGAGAAATGTCATTTCCTATTAGCAGAATGTCATTAACATACAATACTAGAAACACGAATGCACTCCCACTAACCTTCTTATAAATATAAGGCTTATTAGCATTTGGGCAGAAATCTAGTTCTCGGATTGTCTGATCAAACCTTTTATTCTAACTCCCGGATGCCTGCTTAACTCCATAAATGGATCTTTGTAGCTTGCATACCTTTGAGCCATTCTGAGATGTAAAACCCTCAGGTTGTGTCATATACACATCCCGATCTAAATCCCCATTTAGGAATGTTGTTTTTACATCCATCTGCTAGATCTCATAATCATAATGAGCAGCAATAGCGAGGAGTGTCTTTATGGATTTAAGCATGGCTACCGATGAGAAAGTTTCATCACAGTCAATACCTTCCGGTTGACTATAACCTTTTGCAACCAACCTTGCTTTATAGGTAATTACATTACCGTCCATGTCTGTCTTCTTCTTGAAGACCCACTTGCACCTAATTGGTCTAACCTCTTGCGATGCATTAACCAAATTCCAAACTTGGTTCTCGGACATGGAATCCATTTCTAATTTCATGGCTTTTAGCCATTTATCAGAATCTGAGCTTTTCATTGCCTCATCATATGTCCTTGGTTCATCAACCTCCATAAGATATAGTTCCTTATCATCAGTGATGATAAACCCATATCTATCAGGACCCTTATGAACACGACCTGATCTTCGCAATGATTGTGTTTCGATAGGTTATTCTTGGATCACAGTCTCTTGTGTATCTAGAAAGGGGTCAATCAGTTGATTGTCTGTTTCTTCCTCTTGAACTTCCAGTTTAATATTGCTCCCACTGAATTTTGCAAGCAAGTGTTCCTTTTCCAAAAAGTGAGCATTCTGAGACACAAATACCTTTTGTGCTTCGGGTTGGTAAAACAGATATCCAATTATTTCCTTTGGATATCCAATGAATAGACATTTGTCAGCCTTGGCATTCAGCTTATCTGATGCTATCCTCTTTACCATAGCAAGATAGCCCCATACTCTTAAGTGACTTAGAGATGGCTTCTTGTTACACCATCTTTCATAAGGTGTAAAATCAACTGATTTAGAGGGCACTCTATTTAAAATATAAACCGCGCTCTCCAGTGCATATCCCTAAAAGGATTTACTAAAATCTGCATAGCTCATCATAGACCTGACCATAGCTAATAAAGTTCGATTCCTACATTCTGACACTCCATTGTGTTGGGGTGTATAAGGAGGGGTCCATTGGGGAACTATCCAATTTTCCTTTAGATAATCCTGAAACTCCTAACTTAAGTATTCTCCACCTTGATCCGATCGAAGTGTTTTAATACTTTTCTCAAGTTTTTTCTCTACTTCAGCTCTGAGTAGTTTGAACTTTTCAAAACTTTCAGAGTTGTGCTTCATCAAGTATAAATAACCGTATCATCAGTAATTATCAATAAAGGTTATGAAGTAGGAGTATCATCCTAGTGCCTAAACACTCATTGGACCACACACATCAGTATGTATAATATCCAATGTACTTGTGGCCCACTAACCCTTTCCCTGAAAGTGTAACTTTGTCATTTTTCCTTTTAAACAAGGTTCGCAATCACCATAAGACTTCAAGTCTATTAGGCCCAAGTCTCCACACTTATGCAACTTGGTTAAGCGATCTTTGTTTATGTGGCCTAAACGAAAATGCTATAAGTAGAAGGATTTCTCATTATCTAATTTATCTTTCTCCATATTGTTTATATTGAAAACTTCTGTTTTAGTATCAAGAACATAAATGCCACCTTTCAGCATTCCATAACCATAAAGAACATTATTCAAATGAATCTGATAATTATTATTCAAAAATAAAATTTCAAATCCCTCTACTGCTAAACACGCAACAGATATAATATTCTTAGTAACACTTGGAATGTAGTAACAATTATTCAAAACTAAAACAAGTCCACTTGGCAAAACAAGACTAAAGCTCCCTACGGCTAATGCAGCAACTCTGGCTCCATTTCCCACGCAGGTCCATCTCTATTTTTGCAAGTTTTCTACAGTTCCTTAGTCCCTGCACAGAATTACAAATATGAGAACTTCAAGCAGTATCTAATACCTAACTGGATTCATGCGGAGAAGTAGCAAAGTTTTCAATTATAAACATACCTGAAGTAGATGCCTCTATAGGCTTCTTCTTCAAATGCTCAGAAGCAGGAGCTTTGCAATCCCTCTTCCAATTTCCCGGTTTCCCACATTGGAAGCAGACATACTTAGATGCCTTCTTTTATTTCTTCTTCTTACTGATTCTTTTCCTAGCACCCAGTGCCTGCTTCTTCTTCTTAGAAGCCTTGCCTTTTTCAACCAATAGTAGAGGTTTCTGATCCTTCTTAATTCATGGTTCTACTATTTTTTATCATGTTGATTAATTTAGGGATAGTAGAATTAATCTTGTTCATGTAATAGTTAGTCACAAAGCCTGAGTAACTATCTGTCAAGGACATCAACACAAGGTCAATGCTCAAGTCACGATTCATCTCGAATCCCAATCAATTCAGCTTCTCAAGGTATCCTAAGAGTTTTAATACATGCTGAGAGGCAGAGGTACCAGCTTGCATCTTGGTCCCAAAAAGGAGCCTGAAGGTCTCATAACTCTATGTCCTTTCCCTCTCCAAAAATAGTTCTTTAAGATGGAGAACCATGTCCTCCAAGGGCATGTTCTCATGGTGTTTCTGGAGCTCAGGATTCATGGATGCCAACATAAGACACATGGTAGTCTCATGATCTTTCCTATGCTTCAACCAGGCATCACGTTTCACAAGATAACATCATGTTCTACAGGGAAAATTTCACTTAGAATATAGGCAATTCCCTTGGATCTGAGAACTATTCTCACAACTCGGAACCAATCAGAAAAGTTTGAGCCATTCAATTTGGTGTCAAGTAACATACGGAGATTAACCTTGGAAGTCATTTTCAACCTAAGATATAAGAAAAGAAAAGAGTTTAGATATTAGTTTAAGTACATGCATTTAATATAAGGCCTTTTAATTAAATACATTTTCCTACTATTTTCTTTGAAATTTACAATAGGCCATTTTATTGAATTTGGGAATTTTAGCCTAGCTAAATTTCCTAGTAGGTAGCATCTATAACTAATCTATTACAACCCCCAATTTTATGAGTCAAGTCATAATAGTAAGTCATAGTTAGAATCCCAATCCATTTGTATCGCATGCAATAGCTAATTCATTCAAGTTCCCTAATCCCAAGGGACGTGTGCTCTTATATTAGCATCTCCTTGAATATGTCTCAGATCTGGGCCTAGCCCCAATTTTATGGTGGACTGCCCTAGCTCTGTTAAGGCAGACCCTATCTCAAACTTTACAACCAATCAATGTGGACTCGAAGGAACGCTTTGCGTAGCACTTTGATATCCTAAAGAGACCGTATTATAAATTTGAGTAAGGAAGACTATAACGTGCCTTAATATATTTACTTTGAGATTTTATTGGTGTAAAACGTCTCACCCAATCTAGGATTTTATCAGATGGACAAAATTATAATAACTTGTATTAATTCAAGGAATTTTAGAATTAATTTATAAGGTTTAACCTTAGGTGGGTTCAGCTCTTTATTATAATTATTCCATCAACCTAGATTATATGCAAAATAATTAATACTTTTATTTGTTATATTTATATTGCATTTCCTTTAAGCTTTTATTCAATAAATTTAATATTTTTACTTTGTTATAGAAACATATATAAGCACCATCTTATATACTAGAAATAAATTAGTTCATATCAATCCCCCCGTTGGTCAATGCAAATTTCACCGATATAGGTTCTCAGGTAGGAGAGATGCCCTATGAGGAGTAGACACCAAGTTCAATCCTTAGCCAGAACAAATACGGGCACAAACCTGAAGACCAATGGATTCTCTTGAACTAATAAATTTCGTTCTTCTAATTCATGTAAATTGGAAGCATCTATAACCCATGTAATTTAAATAAATTATTGACACTTGTATAATTTGAGTAAGTTGAGCAGGCTTATTCAAAATTATTTATAACCATTTTCTAACCTTGAAATGAAAGGCACAAGTTCATATCCATTGTTCTAAAAACTTAAATAAACAAATCATTTCATATAGAAAATAATATTTAGTTCGCTTCTAACTTAATTATGCACTAAATAGGCAGGCTTTGATACCACTGTTTGGAACTGACAGTCAGATTAAACATGCATAACAGGCATGGCAGAAATTCAAAATTTTGTCCCTGTCCCTAGGAACTCCTATTAGTTGCATCTAAATTAAATAAAGCCTTAACTAAATAATTCTCTACCTAGGTTAGCATGCAAAAGGGCTAGGCATACCATAATTCCAAATTATATCCTTGCACATTTATTTTATACTAAGCATGTTATAACTCTAAGCTATAACCTAAGCATAAAATAAACTAAGCATGCAAAACAACCTAAGCATATTATTAAATCTAAAAATGCTTCAAGAAAAAGACCTAACAATAAAAGAGAAAGAAAAAGGAACTTACCAGTTGAAGCGTGCTTTAGCAAAACCCTCTTACACAAGCCTCCAAGCATAGGATAGCCTCTATGAGCATCCACACGAACCCTACCAACCAAAAACCTCCCCGGGAGGAAGAACTAAGAAGCCTCGATTAGTTGCTAGACCACTCCAGAAGCCTCACCCGAAAATATAAACTAGAGGTACCCGAATAAATTCAGGCTCCTAAAAAATAACTTGCTCAGTTACCCGAGAGAAAAATATCTCACTTAGGATTTACGCTTTAAGCTTGGTGCACTGTGTACATTGAAATGAGAGGCGATAACCTATATACAGGCTTGGGGAGTAAAATTTTGCTCCCCATTAGCAATGTGGGATGGGAGTTTACTCCCATCCCACGCAGGTTGCATATGCAGATCCAAAGGATTCGCATATGACCCGCTCACATGCAGCGTGCTATACACGCTGCATGTGGCAAGGCAGGACCTTGCAGGCTTGACTTGGACGCGAGCTGGGCCTCGCTGCCCATGCCGCGAGCCCAGCTTGCGGTGCCCTTTCATAGGCTGCCTTTGTACAACCCATGAACATGGGTTGCCGCAAACATTGCCTAACAGTGTCCGCGCACCTTTCGGTGTACTCCGCGCAACCGAACTTTATACAAAATATTTCATACTTTTTGGTTTTAACTCACCAATGCAAAATTCCCTTTTAATCCTTTCAAATAAATATATATTTTTGACTCTAATAAATTTATTACCAGTCAAAATAAATTTCTTGGTCCAACCAAAATTGATCTAATCAATTATAATTTATTTATGGCCCTAATTAATTAGTTACCGGTCAAAATAAATTACTTGGTTTATCCAAAATTAATCTAATCAATTTTAACCAATCAAATAATAATTCGATTATTATTTAAGTTATATTTTCGTAATAGAATAAATCTATTAGTTCTTTACTTAGTCCGATGAAGGTCCAATGTGTGTAACCTTATAGGATCTCGAAGTATTAAGCTGTTAAGGCTTGACCAACCCTTGTTCTAAGGGAACCATTGGCTCGATGCTCTAGACCGTGAATAGAACTCAATTACCTTCAACGACTGTAGTATGCCTCTAGCGTGGGTCTACCATCCCCCATTACTCGGAATGTCATTTATGCTTATGACTTAATCCCGGTTAATGCAATAGTTATCCAGTGCAATAAAGTCCTTCCATTCTTTAATATTAGTACCATCTGGTTTATAGGGTTTGGTTAAAGTGTTAAACCACTAATAGCGAGGTTGCTCCAAGCTATTCCAGTAGTTTACTTGTTACCAAAGTATATTGTCTTTTACCATAGTGTTTGACTGGAAACCATTTCTATCAAACACATACTCTGTTAAGAGGTTTATGGCAATCATCACTTCAACAAGTGGCCAGGTATAACACCTTAATATATCTAGAGCGATGGATTCTTTTTGACTACTCAGCTTACCAACGTGCTGTCATCACTATACCCATAATCACCCGTAACACCCTAAATTAATGAGTGCATAGTAATGACCCAAAGTATAGCAATAGTACCACACAAGGTAACTAGCATCTCAAGTATGAGGACATTCGCAAAGCTTATTGTATGAAGATAAAGACTAACACATTGATATATATAACAAGTGTTTATCTTACTGCGGTCTCCAATATATCTCCTAGATATATCCATGTGTCCAACTTAAGGCACCATCTTCAGTCCTTAGGAGATTGACTGCTTGGACCCTTTCCAATAAGTTGACCACATGCTAGTCTTTTCGATTCATCAATATCCTTTCTTGATGAAACTATGACTAGGGATAGTTTAGACCTAATCATAATTGCACATGAAGCTGGTTCCACCAGATATAGTCCAACTATAATTTCTCTAACTTCATGCTATGATATGTCAAGGACTTTTGTATACATACATCAATGAATAAATTTAACCAACTGTAATATAAATATATAGAAACACATTGATATAAACAAAAGAACAAATGCCTTTATTGATTAAACAAATTATTCATACTATTACATAATTAAGATATATAGACCTAATTGCCTTAAGGGCATACATCACATCCAACACTTCGGGCCATTAAATCAGTGCGCCATACCCATATGGAAGGAAATCCCATTTTTATTTTATTTCTTCTCTGTATGGCGACTCTATCAATTGTATCGAGATTTGGGTCTCAATTCTTTTATTCATTAAAATTGGCTTATTGTGCAAACTTTAACTAAAGGATATTTTGTCACGCCTAAATCCAACAAAACCCCCAGTGGGCCCCATCTCTCTTATGCAGGTGCCAAAGGAGACCCACACGTCATCGACACCTCACAGTGGTGACTTCACTGGGGACATAGTCTTTTAACTTACAAAATGTTGGTTGTTGTTTTAAAAGCTTAAAAGATTAAGATGAGCACCAAAAATCATTTACTTGATTCAACCCGTTTTTGTTTTCATCATTTAGGAAAATTATCACACCTTATCTTCTCACCTTCT
Source organism: Euphorbia pulcherrima (assembly GCA_947683365.1). Taxonomy (NCBI): domain Eukaryota; kingdom Viridiplantae; phylum Streptophyta; class Magnoliopsida; order Malpighiales; family Euphorbiaceae; genus Euphorbia; species Euphorbia pulcherrima. The sequence goes on along the minus strand of CANTUS010000001.1, from coordinate 48,640,283 downwards.
TCTCTCTAGCTAGATGCGCTCTTCTTCTAGCGCTAGGTTAGTGTGCCCTATTATTTTTGCAACACTCATGAAAGTGTTACCCATGCCCGCTAGGAATTGGGGACACTCTAGTGGGTGGAGCACTCATTGCTATCTCCCTCCTAAAGAGGCTTGGTATGATGGGAACCTTCTACATTAAACTTTTGATATGTCCCTATGCCATTCTTATCAAAAGCCATAAAATTTATCCTTTAGGGTACCTTTTTCTGGTGAGATTAGACTAAGGAAGAATACCCTCAGACTCGGCGAGGAGAAATAAGGACAGAATCGATCGCTTAGCATGTGTTGTGTTACCTACTCTTGTAATTAACCTCACCATGCATCATTGTAATTTATGCATGCATATCACATCCCATGCATGTAATAATCTCTTGGTTACTAATTCAGCTCAAGAGCCGGCAATCTCGTCCAACATTCATCTCGATCACTATCATGGTTCAGCTTCGTCAGTCAGTTCAACCAGCGAACCCAACGCTCCACACGGTTAGTAGTGGGACTCATTTGCTCCGCCAAGAGCATATTCTATAGTTTCACCATAGTAAGGACCCAAGGCAGTCGCTGAACTTTATGGTTATGCTAAAGGGGATTATCCTCCCTTATTTTACGGGTCTACCCTACGGCGTAACCCAGAACCAAATGGCTCATTCTATGGCCCTTGATGACATCTCACCTTGGGATACTCCCCTTTTGGTCATCTTTAAAAAGTTGAAGGAATATAGATTGATCGATCACCTGCAGCCATATGTTCAACCAAAGCCCGAAGAGAGGGCAATTTCTGTGTATATCATGTCAGTCCTGGTCATCCGACTAAAATATGCGAGGATCTCCTCAAAGCTATCACTACGCTGATCAATGAAGGTAAAGTTTGTGAACTCCATAAAAGAGGGGAGGAAATAGCCATGATTAACTCAGGATTAGAAGAAAACAAGATGTGGAAAAGCATTATGGAAGCTAAGAAAGCAAGAGAAGAACCATCCATATTTGATCTCATAGTTGTCAAATAGTGGAGTGGAGAGCCCGTCCATGACTACTTTTAAAGGTGGTTAACAATCACGATGGCCCTTAAAATAAAACCTCAGGAAATGGAATTAGCTGACAGGTTCATCTATGGATTATCACCTTAGCTTTAAAAGATGACATTTGCAAAGGCCTACAAGTCTATCCCTGAAAGTTATGAACCTACTGTAGAAGCTGAGAGACTCTCCAAGATTATAAGGGATGAGGACCCGTCAAGAATTGAAGTAGACAAAGCCATCGATACTCTCACCACTTTAATATACACTATTTTGCAATTGGGGCATAAGAAGAAGACACCTATTCAGCAAGCACTGAGAAACCTGGCCCAAGTCACAAGGGAAGCCGTGAATGACGTGTTGACTGAGAAACAGTTGCAAGATTTAGATCGTGACCTGACTCACATTCTACTAAATGACTAAGAAGACCCTCCACCTGTGGAGGATGACAGTGCAATTTTATGTAATAAAAATGATGTAGCCTTCGGGCATCTTGGTGATAATAGTAGTGATTTTGCTTACTTGTTTGATGTTTTGCCTAACAGCACCATGCATTCATCTGACCATACGCATAACATTTTTAGCATCCATGATGTTTTATTGCATGACATTAACTTGGGTATAAAGGAAACTCCAAAAATGGTAACCATTTCCAATGACTTAACCCCTATCGAAAAAAGAGAGATAATAAAAGTGCTTAGAAAACATGTTAGCACATTCGTATGGTCATACAAAGATATGCCTGGGATAGATTGCCAGATAGCCAAGCATCATATCCCAACTAACCCAAAGTTTAAATTGGTTAAGCAAAAATTAAGAAGATTACGTCCAAAATGGGCTGATAAAAGCAAAGCTAAAGTTGCTAGGTTGCTTGAAGCTAAGTTCATCGAATTAATTGTGTATCCAACATGGATAGCCAATGTTGTCCCGGTTCCTAAGAAAGATAGAAAGGTCAGAATGTGCATTGACTTTTGTGATTTAAACAGGGTTTCTCCCAAAGACGATTTCACATTACCACATATTGATGTGCTAATAAACAGCGCCGCTAGGGTCACAATGTACTCATTCTTGGATAGGTTTTTTTGATATAATCAGATTCTAATGGACATCGTAGATAAGGCCAAAATAGCATTCATCACTGAATGGGAGGTATATTATTATAAGGTAATGCCTTTTAGACTAAAGAATGCTGGGATAACTTACTAGAGAGCCGTAATAGCTTTGCTATATGACATGATCCACAAAGAGGTTTAGGTTTATGTGGACGACATGCTAGTTAAGTCCAATACGAGAGAAGAACTTCCTGAGATCTTGGAAAGGTTCTTGACAAGGATTGAGAAGTACAACCCCGATCAAACCGGAAGAAGTGTGTCTTTGGAGTTATATTAAGGAAGCTTCTTAATCATATAGTCAGTCAGAGAGGAATCAAGATTGACCCTGATAAGGTTAAGGCCATTCGAGAAATGCCTATTCCTAGAATAGAAAAGGAAGTCAGGTCATTTCTAGGATCACTTTAGTATGTAAGCCATTTTATTGCTAAGCTAACCATGGTTTATGAGCCTATCTTTAAGTTATTAAAAAGAAAGCAGTTGATAGAATGGAATGATCAATGTTAGATGGCCTTCGATAAGGTAATGGCATACTTGGTGAATCCTCCAGTTTTAAAACCTCCGATGCATGGTACACTGTTGATACTCTACTTGGCCATAGAGGAGTCATCTGTAGGTAGGATTTTGGTCCAAGAACAGGAAGATAAGAGTGAACACACCGTCTACTACTTGATTAAGAAGTTGTTAGATTACGAAGTGAAGTACACGACTAACTAAGAAGCTAAGGCATTACTTTCAGTCGTATATAATCTAGGCGATGGCGAAAGTGGATCCAATAAAGTATCTTTATCAATCCCCTACATTGGTAGGAAAGCTCTCTCATTGGTTCCTGTTGGTAAATGAGTTTGATATTGAGTATATCACAAACAAGGTCATCAAGGGGAGAGCGGTGGCTAAATTTCTGGCAAGTCAACCCATAAAATCTGATTATTTGGAAATCCTAGATTTTCCCGACAAGTAGTTAGCAGTGGTGGAAATAGAGAGGACTAAATGGATTATGTATTTTTACGAGGCTATGAATGGAAAGGGTGCCAGTCTTGGGGTAATCATCATCACACCACAAAACGAAGTTATCCCACTGAGCAAGTGATTGGAATTCTTAGTCACCAATAACGGAGCCAAATATGAGGCTTATCTCTTCGGTCTTGATGTCCTATTAAAAGCAAAAGCAAAGGAGGTCAAGGTGAAGGGAGATTCCACTTTGGTAATAAAATAGGTTATTGGGGAATGGGAAATCGGAGAAGGATCACGCAGACCATACGTAGAGGTAGTTTGGGACTTGGCAGCATATTTCTATCAATGCTTCTTCCAATATATACCAAGAGATGAGAATCAAATGGATTATTCTTTAGCTACCTTAGCCTCAATGTGGGAAGGAGAAGAGGTACAGCCCATCCGTCTACTCATAATGGAGAAAACACGCTCCTCATTTCATAAGAAGACTCGAGTCATGACTATGGAGAGCAAAAGAGTTGCTAGTTCGACAACATTAAAAGGATCCTGAGGGAAGGGAAATGCCCCAACGGGTCATCAGGTTTAGATCGCTTGACCCTTAAATGGTTAGCCACACAATTCAGACTAGTTATTAAAGATCTTTTCAAAAGGACAGCTGAGGGGTTACCGTTGAGGTGTTTATCAGAAGAAGAAGCAGAAAAGGTGATGACCCAGGTACATTCAGGGGGATTGAGGCCCGTATATGAATGGTATGGCTTAGCAAGGAAAATTCAAAGATTGGGGACTTTTGGACCACGATGAATGTTGACTGTACAGATAAGGTTAGGAAATGTCATGAATGCCAGATTCATGGGGACATACAGCATCTACCTCCACCCAAACTTTATAATTTATCTACTCATTGGCCTTTCTAGGTGTGGGGGATAGATATAATTAGTGAAATTCGGCCAACATCAACCAATAGACATCGATTCATCATAGTCGTAGTCGATTATTTTTCAAAATAGGTAGAGGCCGAATCTTACACCAATGTCACCGCTAAGGAAATGGCCAAGTTCAAAGAGAGACATATTCTTGCTTGATATAGGGTTCCGTATCATGTGGTCTCTGACAATGGGGTAGTTCCAAGGGGCAATCAGTGAGTTATTTGAGAAGTTTAATATTAAACATCAAAGATCTTCTTCGTACAGGCCATAAGCTAACGGGGCAGTAGAACCTGTTAACAATTCAATTCAGAAAATCTTACCTAAGATAGTAGCCACTTACAAGGATTGGGTTGATAAACTTCCATTTGTAGTTTGGGGGTATAGAATCAGTGTGAGGATGCCTACTGGCCAAACACCTTTCTCTTTGGTATATAGGATGGAAGAGGTATTACCTGTTGAAAAAGAAGTAAGATCATTACTTGTAGCACTTGAAGCTCAGTTAAAAGAGTTAGATTGGGCAAAGGCTAGGTATGAACAGTTGAATGCGATAGATGAGAAACGGCTTAAGGCACTCGACAACTTACAAATGTACTAGCAGTGTATGGCTCGAGCTTACAATAATAGAGTTAGACACCCACAGAAACTTCTTAAAGCGGGTGATCTAGTTCTCAAACAACTACGCCAAGTCAATACTGATGTTAGAGGCAAGTTCAGGCCTAACTGGGAAGGACCGTTTGTGGTTAAGAAAGTCCTTGGCAAAGGAGTAATCAAGCTTATGGATATGGATGGAAATGAGTTCGTGAATCCAGTAAATCAAGATAGGCTCAAGCGCTATCATGTCTAGGTTAAAAGAAATAAATCACAAAAAAGCAGCACAAAGAATAAAATAAATAAAAAAACCCGACAAGTGGTCCTCTACTGCTTGGGCAAAAATTATGGTGCAACCCGCTGATTGGTATTCTGCAAATTAGTCAGGCAAAAGTTAGGGAACTCAAAATAAAGCCTATTAAGTTGAAAACCTAAAAAGGGAGACTTAGGCAAAAGTTAAGGCATCGAGAGAAAAATGTCAATTGCTTTTTGGAAAATCTGCAAAAGGCCAGTAGGCAGTAGGGTTTAACCCTTGGAAATTGTTACCATTGATTATGTACTCAAATTAATCTGATTAATAAACATGTTATGAATTGCTAAGAATCTTGGTCTTATGAATGCATGCATGTCTTTAGGTGAAATAATGACAGGTATGTGAACATCAGTTTTTTGGTATCATACTATGCATTTTTTTAAAATTCTCTGTACTACGCGCACTATTCAGTAAAAGACAAAAATACCGATGGGCCAAAAAAGAAATTAGACCTATACAAAAGTGGGAAAAGCCTGCTAGCTCGAAAACCCGAAAGGGCGGCCCAGGCAAAAGTTAAGGTAAAAAGCCTGTTGGATTGAAAACCCGAAACGACAGTCTAGGAAAAAGTTAAGGCAAAAGAAAAAGTCCATTGGGCTAAGTCATCAAGGACAGCCCAAGCAAAAATTAGGACACAAAAAATGAATGTTCGGTAGGTCATCTCATATCGAATGGCCTAAGCAAGAATTAGAGCACACCTAATCACTGCACTACAGAATCATCGAGAAGAAGTAACTTGGGTTTGCAAGACGGTAATATTCAATGGTCTCAGTTCAGAAAAGTTCACATGCATAAAAGTGAAAAGTCAAAAGTAGCAGTTCAAAGTTCACATTCAAAACAAGCAATGCATAGCCCAAAAGTATCAAAAGGCTATCAGAGTAATCAAATCTAATACGCTAGAGGATCCCGTCCCTGGCCACCCTCCTAAGCCTAATCTTGGGTATCCGCTAGTAGGTCATCCACATCTACGGTCATATGCTCCTCTGCCCCATCGGCATTAGTGGCTGGCTGAATAGAGTCCCTAATCCTTAATACCTCCGCACCTATAGTAGCATCCTCACCCTCAGAAGGCTGACCTCCTCCCCTCTAAGTCACTCGGTATGTAGAAAGATCATCCTCGAACTCCTCATCAGAAGGGACTGCTATCTGTCTTTGCTCGGTCATCATTGCCAGCTGGCCCCTCAGTACCTTAATCTCGACCCTCGCTCGAGCACTCTCGACCCTAGCCTAATCAGCCTCAGTAGTAGCATCCTCATCTGCTCCTCCAAGAATCTTGCTCTCTCCTCTGAAGCATCTAGGTCCCTGGGAGGATCTACTACACTCCATGGCCAGCAGGGTCTGCATTAGAATCGCGAGATTAGTATACATATGAGCTAGCGACCTATTTCCTGCCCATGAGGTTCGCGTGAGATGTGTTTGACAGGGGGCGGAAAAACAACGAGCATTGTGAAGCATGCTAAGGGATTGTCCTTATTTTAGGCGTGATGAAAATGATAATGGAAAATGACATTGATGTTGATTTTTAGTTCAATTTACGTGTTAAGGGATATAAGACTCGAAATCCTACATGTTAAGATAGAGTCGCCACCCGGTTAAGCTCCACCAAAAATTTGGGTACGATATTCCCACCGGGTGGTTAGACCGTACCTTAAAACAGAGATTCCAAGTTCGGATGATGTTGCTTACTTTTCTTTTTTAAATGAAGCCATTTATATTTAAAAAAATGTGACTTCGATTCTTATGCGATTTAAATCCGATTATAGTTTGGAGTTTTCGGTTTATATGCCATACATCACACAAAAAGCGGTAAATAAAGCAAATAAAATAATTATTACAAGGCTTTACAAATACCTATACATTTTTCTAATGCGAGAAAATAAATAAAGCGATAAATAAATAAACGGGCGAAACTGGATTTTAACCGAGCTTGCCAACTCAGACCTGGCTCCAAACGAGGCAAAAGATATATGTGAATAATAATAGATGAAGCACAAATAAATAAATGGCAGGAAATAAACACACAATACGGGGAAAGCATATTTTGGGATTTTTATGGACAAAAACATAATTTTCGGGTATTTAAATAAGCATAAAAACAACCTAAAAATATGAAATAAATATTTTCAGAATATTTTTGGGATTTTTAATTGTTGGAAAAGGATTTGTTTAGATTTATTAGGTGAAAAACCCATTTTAAGCTATTAAATAGACATTAAACAAATTTAATAATTAATAAAACAATTTCAGCAGATTAAAAATTAATTTAACTAATTTTAGATTATTTAGGGATTTTTGGAGATTTTTCTCGGGTGAAAATCGGGGCTATAAATGCGTTAAATGACAAAATAGGGCCAAAAACACAAAATAAAGGAAACATGGACCATTTGGGCATTTTTCACAAGTAGGCCGACTTAGTGACGTGGTAGGCCAACTCAGTGACATGGTAGCCTAACTCAGCGAGGTGGCCTAGATAACACTCAGTCGGCCTTCGCCCCACTTAAGTGGCCTGCCAAAAAAAGGCCTAAACAAGCCAGAATCGACATTTTAGTGCCTGAAAATCCAAGATTGTTGACACTTCAAGTCGTTTCCTATGTTATTACAATAAATTCGGAATTAAAATGCTAAAATAATTTTGGTTTTTTAGTTTCGGGGGAAAGAACCCGAAAAATTCGGTGAAACAATGATTGACCGCTTGAACGACACGTAGGCTGACTGAGCGAAGTGGTAGGCCGACTCACTAAGTCGGCCTACCATCTCGCTCAGGCGGCCTGACGTTCACCGGAGCGTTAGCCATAGTCTCGCCGAAAAATCACAAAAAGATGAAAAAAGGGCCAAATGCCCGAAAAACCAACCAAAAACACAGCAAAAGACAATAAATAGCTAAATGAAATAGATTGGAACTCAAAAAGTTACCTAAAGCCCGTGAATCCACCCTTGAGACTCAAACCAGACGTTTGGCAAGCTTTGTGATGGATTTGTGACTAAACCCGATGAAATAGTGACCAATTTAGCAAGGGATTTAGTGATTTGTAAGGAAAAAGTTCCTAAATCCTATTTAAATCAGTTTTACCTAAGATTTCTAATTAATTTTAGTTGATTTACGTAAAGAAGAAAGCCTAATAAAGCTTAGGAAACTAAAATGTTGGATTTCCACCACTTTATGAAGCTTATTCCTCCTTAATTTGCTTAACCTCTAAAACTAAAATTTTTCTTAATTTCAGCCCTATAGTCTCCTAAATTAGGATCTTTAGGGGTTTTATAGACCCTCTCAAGTGAAAATTCTCATAATTAATCCTCCAAATGTTGGAATTTGAAGGAAAAATCACGAAAACCCAACTTGGGGGCTAAGAAAAACCTAAAAAACGCAGGAATAGGGGCTCCCCTGTCACTTGATGCAGCCCAATCTAGGTCATATCAAGTGACGCGACCTGCCGCGTTGTCCATACGGCCTGGTGCATGGACCATGCAACCCCACATACCGGTGATGGCACCGGCCGCCATCATTAAAGCGGGGGCACCGGCGGGGAGAGGGAAAGGGGCTCGATAAGGGCCTGACCCGAAATGCTCATAACTTTCATAATGGTTATCCGATTAAGGCAATTCTTAACTTTTCAAAAATCTCAGAGAGTAAAAAATCCAATGATATAAACGAGACTCGCTGAAAATATTCAAATTTTATGGAAAATTGTGAAACAAATCACTGTAGGCGAGGAAGGGAAACATTTAATCTAAACGTGAGTTAATTGTTTTTTAATCGGGGTCAAAGGCCCAAATACGTCAGCAAAAGAACTTGCTAAACGCGATTTGACTCCAAAGGAATGGAACAACTCGACCGTAAAAGGTTAGAGTAAAAAGTCATCATCGTTCCGAGGGTCACCAAAAAGCCAGTGCTCACAGGCTGCCCCTCGTGAGATTGCCACTTGGCGGGCCAAGTGTGATCTCATGAAAGAGTGAGGGATAGAAGGTTATACCTGTGGTTGAGATTCTTGAACTAGTTGTCTTCTGGGATTGCCATAAGTAGACCTATCAAGAACCAGATAGATTTAGGAGATGGATCAGCATTGCCTTCGTGGCTCCTAACGGACTTGAGATGGGTTGTTGGTTGTATACAGTACTCTGGTATTACACGATCACCTCGAACCTTTGAACATTTATGCAGTCTCCTCAAACTCTTTAAAAATGGACTCGGAATAGAACGGTCACTTTGGACACCTCAAACACCTTTGCGGTCTCCTCAAACACTTCAAAAATGGGCTTCACCTCGAACCTTCGAACATCTTTACGGTCACCGTAGACACTTTAAAAAATGGACTTACGATTACATCTTTACATTCACCTTGAACACTTAAAAAATGGACTTCAGATTTTGACGCTCACCTAGGACCTTTGAACATCTTCATGGCCACCTCGGACATTTAAAAAATGTAACTGATATTTTGACGGTCGCCTCAGACCTTCGGACATCTTTGCAGTCACCTCAAACACTTAAAAAATGGACCTGTGATTTCAAATTTTAAGCGTTGAATTTCGAATCCTTGCGGTAGTTATCCACCAGGTTTGCCGTATGGTGTACCTAGTAAGGAAGGTTTTGAGACATTATGATAAAAGTGGCATTTTTATTGCTTAATTGATTTTGTGAAACAAAAATTTTTGCCCCTTTAATTAAGCAATAAAAACGGAAGAATGAAATATAAATTGAGGTGAGATTTCCTGGAGTCCGGAGAAACTGCCAAGCCATGCATCAGGTCTAGTTGATATGCCCCTTGAGTGCAGCTCGACACATGTGTTGGGATGCCTCTGATGATTGCATCGAGATTCCCCTAGGTATTTGCATTAAGTTACTCCTGGGAGAAATTTCTGAGCTTAGAATTTTGGATCCTCAAGTTGGGTGTCCTTCTAGGAATACCACATGGTGTACCTGTCAAGGTAGTCTTGAAGCATTAGTAAATGATATAAGTGGCATTTTTATTGCTTAATCAATTTTGTGAAAAGAAAAATTTTGCCCCTTGAATTAAGCAACAAAAACAGAAGAATAAAATATAAATAGAGGTAGGATTTTCGGGAGTCTAGAGAAACTGCCCAGGTTGAGCATCGAGGATACTTCCTGTGGTTTATTTCCTATAGAATTAGGCATAGAATAATAGACATGACATTTATGAATGTTATGCATGAATGTATGAATGAATGAGATACTCTGGCTGATCATCTTCGAGATGACTGATTGACTTGCTTGATATATTTTTGCTCATTTCAGTTGCTTGCTCGGAGAGAGGATACATGGAATTGCTTTGCGGCACGGATAAGATAAGAATGCCCCCGATGGAGGATTAGGGATGTTGCACAGATTAGGAGGGGATGACCCTTGAGGAGAATTAGGGAAGCTGCGGAGAGTTGACTATAAATTGATTGCTGGATCGAGCATGTTAGAGACAAAGGGGTGCACAAACCGAAGGTCCAGGTTCTGGATGACAAATGGCTGGGCGCTATCACTACCAATGAATTCTACCAAGGATGGCTTTGGAGGATTCGGATCTTGCGGACTTACGATGCTCGGTCATGGCTGGACATGTAGTAGACACGCGTAGAGGATAGAGCTGAGCCCCTCGAGTCTATCGAATTGCAGAAGATATTCATGCACTATAATGATGATGACAATAATGCAGGTATCTTATAGTAACTAACGGTAGTTATTGATATTTGTATTTGTCTTAATTTTTGTATAGATTTGAACATTGTGTTGGGCCCATCAGACTTATTTATTTTGCTTTTACGTCCTAATTTTTGCCTGGACTGCCCTTTTTGGATTTTTAATCTAGCGGACTTTCTGGCTTTTGCATAGACCTAGATGTTTTCAATCTATCAGAATTTTTGCGTTTTAACTTTAGTTTTCTTTTGAGGAATCGGGTTGACTACATAGAACCCCACATTTGACTTGCAACATTTTGCCTTTTAGGCCCAATATACTGATTCAAGCATAAACATGAAAGATTCAGTAAAATGACATTTTCATTAAATGAAGTAAGTTCGAGTACATGATGATGATAACCATTTTTATTGACCCAAACTCTAGTGTTAACCAGCATATGAAGGTTTTCTAGCCAACACACTCTAGTTGCTCACTTTCCCTTACTTTTGCCTAGACCGGCCTTTTTGGGTTTTCAAACTAGCTGGCTATCTGCACCCTAACTTTTACCTGATCGATTTGTATAATACTAATTAGTGGGTGACACCCTAATTTTAATCCGTACAGTAGAGGACCACTCAGCGGGTGATTGATTCCATTTATTTTTTTATGTGTCGCTTTTCTGGATTTGATTCTTTTGATTGGGTATGAAAATGCTTCAACCTATTTTGATCGATACGGTTTACAAATTTGCCACCGTGCATAATCTGTATGCCCCTTGGACCGAGTGCTTTTCTGAACATGCAAAGTCTTATCCAAGCTGGTTGGGACTTCCCCTTTGGATCGGCGTTAGCAGGCTTTGCTTGCTTTAGAATTAGATCATTGGCCTTTGACATTACCTCTGACACTTGACTTGGTTGTTGGGTGCCTTCGCCATGCGTTTTTGATACATCTGAAGACTGTTTCAGCCGTTCAGACCGCACTTTAGTCTATGAGGGTCCCTTTGACTTTGGGTTCAATACTACTCTTAAGGACTTCATCTTGGTTTTGGTTGGTAGCATGGTTTCCATTTCATAGGCAAATGAAAAAGGTGTTCGATTTACAAGAATTCTAACATTTGTTTAACATCTTCATAGGGTGAACGATATCTCATCAGCTCAATCCTTGATCCTCGCGGTAGTCTTGGAAGCAAACTTCTTGATAAGCTCGTTTGTGGTTTTGGTTACCCCATTAGCTCGTGGTCAGTGAGGCGAAATCCTGCAAGGCTAGGTGACGTCTATTTCCATATATTTTTTGATCAATTAGGTGGTTTCCCCTTGGGATTAAAATCCATTATCTGAGACGACGAGGTGAAGTAATCCATACCAGGTGAGGATGCACTTCTCGATGAACTTGGCCATCCTCCTTGCAGTAATGTTGGTGAAAGGCTCAGCTTTCGCCTATATTAAGAAGTGACCTGCCCATATGATGATAGAGCAGTGTTCATTTATTGATGATGGTTGAATCTCACCGATCATGTGTGTCCCCCTCTCCGAGAATGGTCAATGAGGAGAGAAATGGAAGATGTTTTGCAAATTTAGAAGGAAGTGGTTTGAGTAAGAGTCAATGGTGCATTGGGGGTGGGGATTTCTAGAATGGGTGGGTGAAGAAGATGTAGGCCATGATTCTATAGAAGATGATTTAGCGATGTTCTTTCTCCATAATAGGCCGACACTTGTTTGAATACTTGGAAATTGGTTTGTGTATCGAGTGGCATGCGATGAGCCAATTGACATATTGAACCTATACAATGAAGAACTGAGATGCTTGATAATCTTACAATGAACCTTGAGTGTGTTTGGGCTCGACCAGGCGGAAGTGTTATCATGATTTTAAAGCACTCTTTAATCTCTCTTTTTCTTTCAGAGTTTAGGTCATTAGAAAATGGTTACCATTTTAGGTTATCACATGTACTCAAATTTATTTTAGTTAAAGAAACATCATGAATACTGAACACATTATGCTTATGATAAAATGAATGCATGGACCAATCGGGCAAAACATCAAGCAAGTAAATAAAATGAGAGTCTTTGATTGAATAAAACATGCCTTAAAGGCAGAGTTATTCACATCTAAATACTAGAAAAAGAAAATTACATCATCTATAGTCATCCACCACAGGCGGAGGGTCTTGAGTGGTAGAGCTGGTAGATTAAGCGTCCTTGGTAGCTTCCATTAGTATATCATCTAGGACGAGATCCAGAATTTTCACTTGTTCGATGGATGACTTGTCTCCTTCATTCGCTAGAGACGTCACGATATTCTTAGCAATGACAGAATTGGCATCCATAATGGTGTCGGCCGAACTGGATAAGATCGTAGCCAACATATATTCTTTGAGTAGATTGGAGTTGATTGCACCTACCTCATAATTCGAAGTCAGTAACGATTTCCCTTTTGCATCAGCTCTCCTAGCCGGCTCTTTGTTCTTCCCTTCCTTAACCATTCGAGTGATGGCAGAAGTTAGAGTCTAGAACTGATTAGTTGAATGCCCCTTCTGAACATGATACTTGCATAAGCTTCCCTTCTCTTCGGCAGTAGGAGGTTTGTACTCACGCATAGGGTTAAGTTGGCTTGTCTCCCATAGCTTGGTAAAAATGACACTGAGGGGGCAATTTCCATAGAGATACAAAGATCCCTTTGCGAGGAGCAACCTGGGTGGTCGAAACATTCACTCGGGTTACGTCTTAGGCTGTGGAGACATTCCCCTCCCCGGTTAGGATGGGAGCAATTCCAAAAGATCCAAAATTGTTGCTCTTATTGAACTAGGGTTTGCTACCACTCGACTTGTTGGCCCTTTCCTTCTCCTCTTCGCGCTCGATCTTCTCGGCTTTCTCAAAGACCTCTTAATAAGATTCAAATGAGTCAGTTTCCATCTCTTTTTGGAGCATCGGGAGAGCCCCGTCTAATAACTTCGGAACCATTTCCTTTAGGCTGAGCTTTTATTTCAACAACCCTCAGTGGCCATCCACCTATTGAAGTACAACTTAAAGGACTCGCCTGACTTCTGTTTGACAGCTTCAAGATGTTGAATAGTTATTTCCATTTAAATCTATAGTGGGCAATCAAAGCTTTAGGTAGGAGTTTTCAATCTAGGATTGTGGACTCCGGGAGAGTATTATACCACTCAAGAGCAGGGCCCGAAAGGGTACATGGGAATAACTTAGCCAGCACTTTGTCCCCAATCTTTTGGACACTCATGATCCACTCATACATCACTATATGGGACTTGGGAGGTCCCTCACCTGAATAAGCTTCCATCTGGGGCATTGAAAAATTCTTGGGCACCCAATCACCATCTCTCACTTCTTTCTTATCCTTGTGCCTATTCAAAAATTGCCTGTAGAAAGCCGCGATTTAGGGTGTCACGCCTGGAGGCTGCGTGACCTGGGCGTGGAGCATGTAAGATGATCCAAACTAAAATGGTGATGGAGCTGGGGTCTCGATCTAGGGGTGAGCAAAAGGATTCTGGGGGTAAGTAGTTCTATGCAGGGTAACCATAAAATTGGGGAGAGATGGCACAAACGGCGTTAGCGTCGTCGAGGAGATGATGAAACCACTAGATGGAATAGCCATTTACGAGGTGAAACTCCCTGAGAAAGTCGAGAATAAAGGAGCTTGGATAATGGGCCTTGAAGGCACAGGGGGAGGAAAACTAAAGGTTGGTGGAGCAAATCATAAGGGTGGCTGAGAGGAACTCTAACCAAACTGGAATTGGCTCTGCTAGATAAGATGAACCGGGGGAAGCGGCGATACCGAAAACTTATTCTGAACCGATGGAGACTGACTAGCCATATTCTGAATGATCTCTCCCTAAGCTTGAATTATAGGCCCCGCTGGCCTTTGAAACTCTCTTTCCTCTCTAAGCGTCGATCTAAGTTGCTCTCGAATAGTGGCCCAAAACATATCCAATTGTAGGAACATAGCCATAGCATTAGCTAATTTCGAACCCAACTAAGATTTCCCTTGACCTTGACACTAATGAGGGAGAGAGGGAGAAGGGGAAGGAGTGCTCTCATAAGGCACATCGTTTAAATGCGGATCAGACATGGTTGAGAGAGCAGATTCTGATACTGAACTTATTGGCCGGCGGGTTAAAAGGTGATCTAGATGCAACTAGAGAGGACTGCAGCGACGGGAACATTTGGATCTAACTAAGAAATCGGAACATAATAAGCCTAAATCGAACTATGGATGAAATGAATGATTACATAATAATTCGAGTAATGAATGCCATATATATCGGGGGTGGTTTAGAGAGGTAGAGAGCAAAAGAGCTTAGGATGTAAAGCTTAACCTCAAAATATAAGAGATGTATGAATTCCTTGCTATGCCTAGCAAACTAGGTATGGGTCATCGAGGCTCAAACAATCTCAGGCATTTTGTAAATTTCCCCTTCAAGCGAGGGGAGAGTAGAGGTAAGCAAAAACCAAAAATGAAGGTCGGCCACAGGTGGCCTATGCATGAGCTTTGCATGAATGAGCACAACACAAGTACCACACGAAAGCAAATAAACCTCTTCAACCTTATAACTCCCGTGTAACGCCAATTTGTAGTCTGGGGTTAACTCTAGTGCCAGGAAACAGCAAGAGAGTATGTGGCCTAAATCTAGATTATTTTGGTGAGCCAAAAGGGAAGTTACTATGGCTAGATTTATCGTTGTTCATAGTCTTAAACTGCTGGTGTCATGGAATGACACTGTAGAAGGGTCTCTCTTACCTTGATTCCGTGTACCTTAACCACTCCTCAAATGAGTGCGACCGCAGGAATTACACATTAGTTAAAATGAGCGTTCCACCTACAAATATCCCCAATTCCTGGTGGGCATAAGGTATACAAGTGAGCTTCACAAGGGTGAAAATAATGGCACCTTAAAACATAGAATCTAACTAAGTGGTGGATGCAAAGGGCATAACGTTGATTTAAAAAATGATTTAGGCACATCATCAAAATCCATTAACCAAAGTTGAAAAATTGAGCGATTTTTCAAATTTTAAGTTAAAAGGAGATCCCCAGCGGATTCGCCACTATGAGCTAGTGACCTATTTCCCGCTCGCGAGGTTCGCATGATATGCGTTTGGCGGGGGGCATAAAAACAACGAGCATTGTGAAGGGATTGTCCTTATTTTAGACGTGATGAAAACGATAATGGAAAATGACATTGATGTTGATTTTTAGTTCTATTTAAGTGTTAAGGGATACGAGACTTGAAATCCCATATTTTAAGATAGAGTCGCCACCCGATTAAGCTCCACCTTCCCACAGGGTGGGTAGACCGTACCTTAAAATGGAGATTCCAAGTTCGGATAATGTTGCTTACTTTTCATTTTTAAATTAAGCCATTTATATTTAAATAAATGCGACTTTGGTTCTTACGCGATTTAAATCCGATTATAGTTTGGAGTTTTTGGTTTATATGCCATACATCACACGAAAAGCGGTAAATAAAGCAAATAAAATAATTATTACACGGCTTTACAAAAACCTATACATTTTTCTAATGCGAGAAAATAAATAAAGCGATAAATAAATAAACGGGTGATCGACACGAGGCTAAAGATATATGCGAATAATAATAGACAAACCACAAATAAATAAATGACGGAAAATAAACACACAATACGGGGAAAGCATATTTTTGGATTTTTCAGGACTAAAACACAATTTTTGGGTATTTAAATAAGCATCTAAACAACCTAAAAATATGAAATAAATATTTTCAGAATATTTTCGAGATTTTTAATTATTGGAAAAGGATTTATTTAGATTTATTAGGTGAAACACCCATTCTTAAGCTATTAAATAGACATTTAAAAAAATTAATAATTAATAAAATATTTTCAGCAGATTAAAAATTAATTTAACTAATTTTAGATTATTTAGGGATTTTTGGAGATTTTTCTTCAGTAAAAATCAGGGCTGAAAATGCATTAAAACGGCAAAATAAAGCAAACAGGGACCATTTGAGCATTTTTCACCAGTAGGCTGACTCAGTGAGGTGGTAGGTCGACTCAGTGACATGGTAGGCTGACTCAGCAAGGTGGCCTAGATGACACTCAGTCGGCCTTCGCCCCCCTGAAGTGGCCTGCCAAAAAAAGGCGTACATATGCCAGAATCGACATTTTTATGCCTGAAAATCCAAGATTGTTGACACTTTTCCTATGTTGTTACAGCAGATTCGGACTTAAAATGCTAAAATAATTTTGCTTTTTCAGTTTAGGGGAAAGGAACCCGAAAAATCTGGTAAAACAACGATTGGCCACTTGAACGTCACGTAGGCCGACTGAGCGAAGTGGTAGGCTGACTCGCTGAGTCGGCCTACCATGTCGCTCAGGTGGCCTGATGTTAGCCGGAGCGGTCAGATAGAGTCTCACAGAAAAATCACAAAAAGACGAAAAAAGGGCCAAATGCCCGGAAAACCAACCAAAACACAGTAAAAGACAATAAATAGCTAAATGAAATAGATTAAACTCAGAAAGTTACGTAAAGGTCGTGCATCCACCCTCGAGACTCGAACCGGATGTTTGACAAGCTTTGTGATGGATTTATGACTAAACCCGACAAAATAGTGACTAATTTAGCAAGGGATTTAGTGATTTGTAAGGAAAAAGTCCCTAAATCCTATTTAAATCAGTTTTACCGTAGATTTCTAATTAATTTTAGTTGATTTAGCTAAAGAATCAAGCCTAATAAAGCTTAGAAAATTAAAATGATTGGATTTCCACCACTTTATGAAGCTTATTCCTCCTAAATTTTCTTAACCTCTAAAACCAGAATTTTCTTAATTTCAGCCCTCTAGTCTCCTAAATCAGGATCATTGGGGTTTTTTTTATAGACCCTCTCAAGTGCAAAATCTCACAATTAATCCTCCAAATGTTGGAATTTGATGGAAAAAACATGGAAATCAGACTTAGGGGCTAAGAAAAACCCAAAAAATGCTGGAACAGGGGCTCATTGCCTGAAGGCCGCATCGGTGACGCGGTCAGGCCAAGGCTGCCTCACCTGACGCGGCCCAATCTAGGCCGCATCAAGTGACGCAGCCTGTCACATGGTCCACACGGGCAAGTACATGGACCATGCAGCCCCGTATTCGAGCGATGGCGCCGGCCACCATCGCCGGAGCAGGGGCATCGACGGGGAGAAGGAAAGGGACCCAGCAAGGGTCAGACCCGAAATGCTCATAACTTTCACAATGGTTATCCGATTAAGGTGATTCTTGACATTCCAAAAAGCTTAAAGAGTAAAAAATCCAATGATATAAACCATCATTAAAAATGTTTAGATCTTACGGACAATTACGAAACAAATTACTGCGTATGAGGAAAGGAAACGGTTAATCTAAATGCAAGTTAATTATTTTTTAATCGGGGTCAAAGGCATAAGTACGTCAACAAAAGAACTTGCCAAACACAATTCGACACCAAAGGAAAGGAATAACTAGACTATAAAAGGTTAGAGCAAAAATTCATCATCGTTCACCAAAAAGCCCGTGATCACAGGCTGCCCCTCGAGAGATTGCCACTTGGCGGGCCAAGTGTGATCTCATGAAAGAGCAAGGGATAGAAGGTTATGCCTGAGGTTGGGATTCTCAAACCAGTTGTCTTCTTAGATTGCCATATATAGACGTATCAAGAACCAGATAGATTTAGGAGATGGATCAGCATTGCCTTTGTTGCGCCTAATGGACTTGAGACAGGTTATTGGTTGTATATAGTACTTTGGTATTTTACGGTCACCTTAGACGTTTGAACATTTATACGATCTCCTCGGACTCTTCAAAAATAGACTCGAAATAGAATGGTCACTTCGAACCCCTCAAACACCTTTGTGGTCTCCTCAGACACTTAAAAAATGGACTTGAGATTTTGATAGTCACCCCAGACCTTTAAACATCTTTGCGTTCAACTCGGACACTTCAAAAAATGGACTTGCGATTACATCTTTACGGTCACCTTGGACACATCAAAAATGGACTTGAGATTTTGACACTCACCTTGGACCTTCGAACATCTTTACGGTCACGTCAGACACTTAAAAAATGGACTTAAGATTTTGACGGTCACCTTGGACCTTGGGACATCTTTACGGTCAACTCGGACACTTCAAAAATGGACTTGTGATTTCGAATTTTGAGCGTTGAATTTTAAATCCTTGCGGTAATTATCCACTGGGTTTGCCGTATGGTGTACCTAGTAAGGAATGTTTTAAGACATTAGTAAATGATATAAGTGGCTTTTTTATTGCTTAATTGATTTTATGAAACAAAAATTTTTGCCACTTCAATTAAGCAATAAAAATGGAAGAATGAAATATAAATTGAGGTGAGATTTCTGGGAGTCTGGAGAAAATGCCGAGCCACCCATCAGGTCTAGTTGATATACCCCTCGAGTGCAGCTCAACACGTGTGTTAGGATGACTCTGATGATTGCATCGAGATGACCTTGGGTATTTGCATTAAGGTGCCCCTAGGAGAAATTTCTGAGCTTAGAATTTTGGATCCTCGAGTTGGTTGTCCATCTGGGAATACCACATGGTGTACGTGTCAAGGTAGTCTTGAAGCATTAGTAAATGATATAAGTGGCATTTTTATTCCTCAATTGGTTTTGTGGAATAAAAATTTTTGCCCCTTCAATTAAGCAATAAAAATGGAAGAATGAAATAAAAATAGAGGTAGGATTTCCGAGAGTCCGAAGAAACTGCCCAGGTTTAGGATTGAGGATACTTTTTTGTGCTTTCTTTCCTGTAGAATTCAGCATAGAATAATAGATATGTCATTTATGAATGTTATGCATGAATGTATGAATGAATGAGATGCTTGGGCTGATCATCTTCGAGATGACTAATTGACTTGCTTGATCGATTTTTGCTCATTTCGGTTGCTTGCTTGGAGAGAGGATATATGGAATTACTTTACGGCATAGATAAGACAAGAATGCCCCCTACGGAGGATTAGGGATGTTGCACAGATTAGGAGGGGATGCCCTTGGTGGATAATTAGGGAAGCTGCGGGGAGTCGACTGTAAATTAATTGCTGGATCGAGCATGTCGGAGACATGGGGGGTGCACAAGGGAAAGGTCGAGGTTCTGGATTCACTACCAATGAATTCTATAAAGGATGACTTCAGAGGATTCGGATCTTGCGAACTCGAGATGATCAGTCATGACCGAACATAGAGTAGACACGCGTAGAGGATGGAGCTGAGCCCCTCAAGTCTATCGGATTGTAGAAGATATTCGGGCACTATGATGACGATGACAATAATGTAGGTATCTCGATGTGACTGACGGTAGTTATTTATCTTTGTATTTGTCTTAATTTTTGCATAGATCCAAACATTGTGTTGGGTCCATCAAACTTGTTTATTTTGCTTTTATGTCCTACTTTTTGCCTGGACAGCCCTTTTCGGGTTTTTAATCTAGCGGACTTTTCGGCTTTTGCATAGACCTAGATGTTTTCAATCTATTAGCTTATCCAACCTAGTTGGGACTTCCCCCTTGGATCGGCGTTAGCAGGCTTTGCTTGCTTTGGAATCAGATCATTGGCCATTGACGGTACCTCTGACACTTGACTTGGTTATTGGGCACCTTCGCCATGCGTTTTTGATACATCTGAAGACCGTATGAGTCGTTTGAACCATGTTTTAGTCTATTAGGGTCCCTTTGACTTTGGGTTTAATACTACTCTTAAGGACTTCATCTTGGTTTTGGTTGGTAGCATGGTTTCCATTTTGTGGGGAAAGGAAAAAGGTGTTCGTTTGTAAGAATTCTAACATTTGTTTGACATCTTCGAAGGGTGAATGATATCTCATCAGCTCAATCCTTGTTCCTTGCGGTAGTCTTGGAAAGAAACCTCTTGATAAGCTGGTTTGTGGTTTCAGTTGCCCCATTAGCTTGTGGTCAGTGAGGCAAAATCCTGCAAGGCTCGGTGATGTCTAGTTCCATATATTTTTTGATCAATCAGGTGCTTGCCCCTTGGGATTGAAATCCATTATCTGAGATGATGTGGTAAAGTAATCCACACCAAGTGAAGATGCACTTCTCGATGAACTTGGCCATCCACTTGGCGGTAATATTGGTGAAAAACTCGGCTTCCCCCTATTTTGAGAAGTGACCCGCCGCTATGATGATGGAGCAGTGTTCATTTATTGATGAAGGTTAAATCTAACCAATCATGTATGTCCCCCTTGCCGAGAATGGTCAATGAGGAGAGAAATGGAAGATGGTTTGCGGATTTGGAAGGAAGTGGTTTGAGTAAGAGTCAATGGTGCGTTAGGGTGGGGATTTTGAGAATGGGTGGGCAAAGAAGATATAGGCCATGATTCTGTCGAAGATGATCTAGCGATGCTCTTTCTCCATAATAGGCCGACACTTCTTCAGTAGCTTAGAAATGGGTTTGTGTATTGAGTGGCATGTGATGAGCCAATTGACATATTGAACCTATCCAAGGAAGAACTCAGATGGTTGATAATCTAACAATGAACCTTGAGTGTGTTCGGGAACGAATAGGCGGAAGCGTTATCATGATTTCAAAGCACTCTTTAATCTCTCTTTTTCTTTCAGAGGTTAGGTCATTAGAAAATGGTTACCATTTTAGGTTATTACATGTACTCAAATTTATTTCAGTTAAAGAAACATCATGAATACTAAACACGTTATGGTTAATATAAAATGAATGGATGGACATCGGGCAAAAAATCAAGTGAGTAAAAAAAATGAGAGTCTTTGATTGAATAAAAAATGCCTTAAAGGCAAAGTTATTCACATCTAAATACTAGAAAAAGAAAATTACGTAATCTATAGTCATCCTCCACAGGCAGAGAATCTTGAGCGGTAGAGCAGGTAGATTAAGCATCCTTGGTAGCTTCCATTGGTATGTCGTCCAGGAGGTGATCCAGAACTTTAACTTGTTCGGCAGGTGCCTTATCTCCTTCATTCGCTTGAGACCTCATGATATTCTTGGTGTTGATAGAATTAGCTTCCATAACGGTGTCATTGGAACTAGATAAGATCGTAGCCAACACAAATTCTTCAAGTAGACCGGAGTTGATTGCACCTACCTCATCATTCAAAGTCGGTATTGATTTCCCTTTGGCATCGGCTCTCCTAGTCGGCTCTTTGATCTTCTCTTCCTTAACCATTCGAGTGATGGCAGAAGCTAGAGTCTAGCATTGATAAGTTGAATGCCCCTTCTGAATATGATACTTGCAGAAGCTTCCCTTCTCTTCAACGGTGAGAGGTCTGTACTCATGCATAGGGTTAAGTTGGCCTGTCTCCCATAGCTTGGCAAAAATGACACTGAGGGGCAATTCCCATAAAGATGAAAAGATCCCTTTGCGAGGAATAACTTGGGTGGTCAAAACATTCTCTCGGGTTACGGCTTAGGCTGCAGAGACATTCCCCTCCCCGGTTGGGGCGGGAGCAGTTCCAAAAGATCCAAAATTATTGCTCTTATTGAACCAGGGTTTGCCATCACTCGGGTTATTGGCCCTTTCCTTCTCCTCTTCACGCTCAATCTTCTCGGCTTTCTCAAAGACCTCTTAATAAGATTCGAATGCGTCGGTTTCTATCTCTTTTCGGAGCATCGGGAGAGCCCCGTCTAACAACTTCGGAACCATTTCCTTTAGGCTGAGCTTTAGTTTCAACAAAACTAGGGTGGCCATCCACCTGTTGAAGTACGACTTAAAGGACTCGCCTGGCTTCTGTTTGACAGCTTAAAGATGCTGAATAGTTGTTTCCATTGTGGAATTAAATCCATAGTAGGCAATCAAAGCTTTAGATAGGAGATTCCTATCTAGGATTGTGGACTCCAAGAGAGTATTGTACCACTCGAGAGCAGGGCCTGAAAGGGTACATGGGAATAACTTAGCCAGCACTTTGTCCCTAATCTTTTGGACACTCATGATCCGCTCATACATCACTATGTGGGACTTGGGAGGTTCCTCACCTGAATAAGCTTCCATCCGGGGCATTGAAAAATTCTTAGGCACCTGATCATCATCTCTCACTTCTTCCTTATCCTCGCCCATATTCAGAAATTGCCTAAAGAAAGCCATCATTTCGAGTGGCACGCTCAGAGGCTGTATGACCTGGTCGTGTGGTGTCACTCGTGGAGGCTACGTGACCTGGTCGTGGAGCATGAAAGATGATCTAAATTGAAATGGCAGTGGAGCTGGGGTCTCGATCGGGGGGCAAGCAAAAAGATTCTGCAGGTAAGTAGTACCATGCGGGGTAACCATAAAATTCAGCGGAGATGGCGTATAGGGCATTTACGACATTGAGGAGATGATGAAATCGTTGGATGGAACAACCATTTGCGAGGTAAAGCCGCTTGAGAAAGCTTCGAATAAAGGAGCTTGGCTAATGGGCCTTGAAGGCATAGGGGGAGGAAAACTAAAGGTTGGTGGAGCAAATGACAAGGGTGGCTGAGAGGAACTCTAACCAAATTGGAGTTGGCTCTTCTAGATAAGATGAACAAGGGGAGCAGCAGTACCAAAACTGACTAGCCATATTCTTAATGATCTCTCCCTAAGCTTAAAATACAGGCCCCACTGGCCTTTGAGACTCCCTTTCCTCTCTAAGAGCTGATCTTACTTGCTCTTAAATAGTGGCTCGAAACATATCCGATTGCAAAATTATAGCCAAAGCATTAGCTAATTTAGAACCCAACTAAGATTGCCCTTGACCTGGACTCTGATGAGAGGGAGAGGGAGAAGGGGAAGGAGTGCTCTCATGAGTTGCATCATTCAAACGCGGACCAGACATGGTTGAGAGAGCAGATTCTGATACTAAAATTACTAGCCGGCAGGTTAAACGGTGATCTTAGCGCAACTAGAGAGGATTGCGGTGATGGGGACATCTGGATCTAACTAAGAAATCAGAAGATGATCAGCCCAAATCAAATCATGGATGAAATGAATGATTATATATTAATTCGAGTGATGAATGCCATATATGTCAAGGGTGGTTTAGAGAGGTAGAGAGCAGAAGAGCTTATGATGCGAAGCTTAACCTCAAAATATGAGAGACATATGAATTCCTCGCTATGCCTAGCAAACTAGGTATGGGTCATCGAGGCTCAAATGATCTCAGGCATTTTATTAAATTCCCCCTTCAAGAGAGGGGAGAGTAGAGGTAAACGAATACCAAAAATAAAGGTCGGCCACAGGCAGCTATGCATGAGCTTTGCATGAATGAGCATAACATAAGTAGTACATGAAAGCAAATAAACCTCTTCTAACCTTATGACTCCCGCGTAATGCCAATTTGTAGTCTGGGGTTAACTCTAGCACTAGGAAGCGGTAAGAGAGTATGCAACCTAAATCTAAATTGTTTCGATAAGCCTAAGGGAAGTTGCTATGGCTAGATTTATTGCGGTTCATAGTCTCAAACTGCTGGTGTCATGGAATGACACTGTAGAAGGGTCTTATTTACGTTGATTCCGTGTACCTCAACCACTCCTCAAATGAGTGTGACTGCAGGAATTACACGTTGGTTGAAATGACTGTTCCACCCATAAATATCCCTAATTTTTGGTAGGCATGAGGTATACAAGTGAGCTTCACGGGGGTGAAAATAATGGCACCTTAAAACTTAGAATCTAACTAAGCAGTGGATGCAAAGGGCATAAGAAATAAAGCGTTGATTTAAAAAATGATTTAGGCACATCATCAAAATCCGTTAACCAAAGTTGAAAATGAGAGCGATTTTTCAAATTTTAAGTTAAAAGGAGATCCCCAGAGGAGTCGCCACTGTGAGCTAGTGACCTATTTCCTACCCGTGAGGTTCGCATAAGATACCTTTAGCGGGGGGCATAAAAACAACAAGCATTATGAAGCGTGCTAATGGATTGTCCTTATTTTAGGCGTGATGAAAACGATAATGGAAAATGATGTTGATGTTGATTTTTAGTTCAATTTACGTGTTAAGGGATACGAGACTTGAAATCCCGTATTTTAAGATAGAGTCGCCACCCGGTTAAGCGCCACCAGGAATTTGGGTACGATATTCCCACCAGGTGGTTAGACCGTACCTTAAAACAGAGATTCGAAGTTCAGATGATGTTGCTTACTTTTCATTTTAGAATCAAGCCATTTATATTTAAATAAATGCGACTTCGGTTCTTATGTGATTTAAATCCGATTATAGTTTGGAATTTTCGGTTTATATGCTATACATCCCACGAAAAAGCGGTAAATAAAGCAAATAAAATAATTATTATAAGGCTTTCCAAAAACTTATACATTTTTCTAATGTGAGAAAATAAATAAAGCGATAAATAAATAAATGAGAGAAATCGGGTTTTAACCGAGCTTATCAACTCAGACCCGGCTCCAAACGAAGCAAAAGATATATGTGAATAATAATAGACATACCACAAATAAGTAAATGGCGGAAAATTAACACACAATACGGGGAAAGCATATTTTTGGATTTTTCATGACTAAAACAGAATTTTTGGATATTTAAATAAGCTTCTAAACAACCTAAAAATACGAAATAAATATTTTCAGAATATTTTTGGAATTTTTAATTGTTGGAAAAGGATTTATTTAGATTTATTAGGTGAAAAACCCATTTTAAGCCATTAAATAGATATTTAACAAATTTAATA
Organism: Euphorbia pulcherrima; assembly: GCA_947683365.1. Classification (NCBI taxonomy): domain Eukaryota; kingdom Viridiplantae; phylum Streptophyta; class Magnoliopsida; order Malpighiales; family Euphorbiaceae; genus Euphorbia; species Euphorbia pulcherrima. Next base: position 48,615,071 of record CANTUS010000001.1, on the reverse strand, counting down.
ATTAATAAAACAGTTTCAGCAGATTAAAAATTAATTTAACTAATTTTAGATCATTTAGGGATTTTTGGAGATATTTCCGGGGTGAAAATCGGGGCTAAAATTGCATTAAAATGACAAAATAGGGCCAAAAACATAAAATAAAGTAAACATGGACCGTTTGGGCATTTTTCACCAGTAGGCCGACTCAGTGAGGCGGTAGGCCGACTTAGTGACATGATAGGCCTAGATGACACTCAGTCAGCCTTCGCCCCACTGAAGTGGCCTGCCAAAAAAAGGCCTACACGAGCTAGAATCGACATTTTTATGCCTGAAAATCCAAGATTATTGACACTTCAAGTTGTTCCCTAAATTATTACAGTAGATTCGGACTTACAATGCTAAAATAATTTTGGTTTTTCAGTTTAGGGGAAAGAACCCAAAAAATCCGGTGAAACAACGATTGACCGCTTGAACGACACGTAGGCCGACTGAGTGTCAGCTGGAGTCTCGCTGAAAAATCACAAAAAGACAAAAAAAGGGCCAAATGCCCGGAAGACCAACCAAAATGTAGCAAAAGACAATAAATAGCTAAATGAAATAGATTGGAACTCAAAAAGTTACCTAAAGGCCGTGAATCCACACTCGAGACTCGAACCAGACGTTTGGCAAACTTTTGTGATGGATTTGTTACTAAACCAGATGAAACGGTGACCAATTTAGCAAGGGATTTAGTGATTTGTAAGGAAAAAGTCCCTAAATCCTATTTAAATCACTTTTACCGAAGATTTCTAATCAATTTTAGTAGATTTAGCTAAAGAATCAAGCCTAATAAAGCTTAGGAAATTAAAATGATTGGATTTCCAGCACTTTATGAAGCTTATTCCTCCTAAATTTGCTTAACCTCTAAAACTAGGATTTTTCTTAATTTCAGCCCTCTAGTCTCTTAAATCATTTATAGACCCTCTCAAGTGTAAAATCTCACAATTAATCCTCCAAATGTTGGAATTTGACAGAAAAGTCACGAAAACCCGACTTGAAGGCCAAGAAAAACCAAAAAAATGCAGGAATAGGGGCTCCCCACGTGAAGGACACATATGTGACGCGGTCAGGCCAAGGCCGCATCATGTAATGTGTCCCCACTTGACTCGGCCCACCGAGTGGCTCATGCGGCCCCCCATTTTGGCAACGGCGCCGGCCGCCGTCGCTAGAGCGGGGGCACCGATAGGGAGAGGGAAAGGGGCCCGTCTAGGGCCAGACCCGAAACACTCATAACTTTCACTATGGTTATCCGATTAAGGCAATTCTTAATATTTCGAAAAGCTCAGAGAGTCAAGAATCCAACGATATAAACGAGACTCACTAAAAATGTTCAAATTTTATGGAAAATTTCAAAGCAAATTACTGCACGCGAGGAAGGGAAACAGTTAATCTAAATGCGAGTTAATTATTTTTTAATTAGGGTCAAAGGCACAAATACGTCAACAAAAAAACTTGCCAAACGCGATTCAACTCCAAAGGAATGGAAAATTAGACCATAAAAGGTTAGAGCAAAAAGTCATCATCATTCCGAGGGTCACCAAAAAGCCCATGCTCACAATATATACATGTTATAGCATGCATCATACATAGTTTGTTAAATTTTATAGGTAAAACTTATAGAGGCTAGTGCATACTGCACCAGTAGCAGGTCTCTCACCGAAAAGTACCCCCTGGCAATCCTCTCTACCTCAGCAATAGTCACCTGGAAATAAAGGTTCACATCAGGATGGAACATTTTAGGCAATCACTATAATGGACAAGGTTAAAAGCGAGAAACTCCTTATGTGGTAGAACTGGAAGGAGTGAAACCAATGGGCTGGACCGACTCCTTGAGCTCCTTAAAGCGTCACTTCCTCGAATGATCGAGGAGTTAGAAGAAGGTATCTAGCTCATCTCGGAGGATCCCCTCTCTCACGGATCCAGAAGCGCAAGACCGCTTCCCCGGCCGTTCAGGGGCAACAGCAGCAGTGGCAGCAGGTCTCTTCCACGTAGGGGCGGGAAGCTATAGCAATAAGACATCATACTCAAAATACCAAGCAATTAAAAGAAATTATAAGTATTCACAAGGCTTTCAATCAAAGAAATACCTGGGAAGAAGGGGTAGTAGACCTAGCCGAGCCCTCAGTACCCCATGCCTCGAATGGGCCCCTATAGTCACCCTCGGCCCATCCTCATGATCATCATCGCTATTATCGTCCTCATCATCACTCTAGTGAAACTCAAAGGGGCATCCTTATGATGAATCCTCTTGCAAGGAGGGAGAAGCGAGGAATTGATGAAGTCTCTATAAGAACCCTTCACAGACAGCACCCACTCGCCTAACAAATAGAACCAACGATCATCAAGACGCCCACTGGGACCGGGGGAGGAATCGATCTCTCCACCATTACACTAGTCCTCCACCCTCGAACCCGCTCGCCAAAATACCTCTCATAGGAGATTGGTCACTCTAAGACAAAGCGACGGTCATCAACACCACCTTGCATTCGCTTAATGGCCCTATATGTGGCTAATCTCTCCCATAGGTCTCAGATAACCTGAACGGTTTAATAGGGAAGAAGTTTACCTAATCTTAGCACACCTAGCGTAGGAACTCTCTATACATTGCCATACTCATGGCTTGTCCTGTCGAAATCCCATCCACTGGGAGATGATATGCAGTGTCTTGAGCTGCATAAGCAACCTCGGCCTAAGCATGAAACGGTGCTCAAAAGCCCTAATCTAAAAAGCAAAACCAGGATTAGTCACAACACAATTTGAATGAAAAGATAAAACACTAGAGATGAGCTTTTAGCTTCCCTAACAAGATCAGGTGGAAGATCTTGAGCTTAGACTACTGGCCCCGAACTCCGACATCCAGCCCATAATACAGTTGTGCTAGGATGGCTTGGCACCAGTTCTTGCCGGGCACTGCAGGAAGATCCTCTAAAGTGGCGAGCAAACCATAGTTGAGGTTGCCCAAGTAGACTGGGAAGAAGATAGTAGTAAGGAACATCAGTAGGAAAGACCTAGCATACAGATCCCTCTTGTCAGCTACAACAGGCCTTGGCTGCCCAATCTAGTAAGAGTGGAGATTCCCATACTTGAGCTTGTTCATTCCGCTTGGATGAAGCCCAAGTAATCCAACTATATAGGCCTTGACCTCAGTTGGGGAGTGCCACCTATTAGCAAACACAACGAAGTGGACGATCTCCCCACTCCACTCCAGCCCCGTCATAGTGCAAACATCGGAAGGAGTAATAGTGACCTCCCCAATCGATAAGTGGAAAGTATGGGTCATCTCTGACCACCTCTCCATCAAAGCTGAAATGGCCCCCAAGGCCAACATCTTTGGAGCCTGTAGGATGGCCCTAATGATATCATTGAAGCTAAAAAAAGTCAATGAGGGCTAGTAGCTCGATATCCTCCGTAGTGCGTATCTCCTTATACCACTTCTTATAGAAGCTCAGGGCTCTCACAATCCTATATTGAAACTGCAAAGATAGAATTACAGTTCGATAGGGTTCAAATATAGCAAAAATGTCAGAAATCAAGGAAGTGGACATTCTGTCCCTGGGGACAGGACCCGTACGGGCAAGCCCCACCCATACGGGTACACCATCAATACCTGTATTAGAAATGGGACCCATATGGGTCCCCTCTCACCTGTGCGGGTCCCCTGCAAGCAGTTCCTATGAAGGAATTCTCCTAAAAATCCAAATTATTCGAATCTCAACCAAAGCTCATCCAAAACTATCCTAAAAGCATCCTAGGCTAAAGTTACATGCATTAGGCTCTATCCTAAGGTTTAAAACACCCTAATTCATGCCAAAATTCTAGAATTATCAAAGGCATAAAAATGGAAAATGGAAAATTAGTTGAAATTACCTAGGATCGAGAAGTATGAGTATCAGGAGAAGGGATTAAGGGAACTTTGGAGACCAGTGTGAGCCCCAGAAATGAATCCCTTTCATGGAAAGCATACCTGATGGAAACCGGGCATTCTCGGAGCCCCAAATCACCCACCGGGGGTAAATCTTTAAGCCTAAGAGAGAAATGTCCAGTCTTTGAGATCTTTTTATACATCTTGATCGAGTTTTAGGAAAAAGTCGCTGAAATTTTTAGTATAGGAAGATTTGAGGTAAGGCGGGAAGTGAGGGGTCTATTTTAGTTTTAAAACCCCTCGATGAAGATCCATACGGGTCCTAGCCCACCTATATAGGTCCCAATCTTCTAGGACCCCACCTGTATGGGTCCCAGCCCACTCGTATGGGCCCTCTCTTGCTATCCAAGTGCAGATCTTTAGACTAGTATTTCAAATAGCACCAAGGTCTCATCCAATTTGAATTCGGGGTCAACCCCGCTTCTCTTAACTCCTTATTTCAACTAAAATAGGGGCAAAACCCCTAATTCACTTTAATTCTTGAATAAAAGGGGCAAAGATTTTAGTATTCCCAAGATATTTTGAGAATCAAAGTGGACTGTTCATGAGTTGGCTACTAACCAATGCAATTTTCATGTGCAGGCCTATCTCCAGCAAACTGGTATTGCAAAGAGGGACTTCTCTGATAACAAGCAACCTAACAAAAGATGTCAATCCATTCCCTAGTAGTGGAATAAGTCAAGGGTAACCTTTTAATGCCCTAGCGGAGTCAGATCCAGGGGCATCCCCTCATTCCCCAGCAGAGGAATCAGATCTAGGGGCATCCCCCCCATTCCCTAGCAGACAAATTAGATCCACGGGCATCCCCCTATTCCTAGCAACAGAATCAAATCTAGGGGCATCCCTGCATTCCTCAACAACAGAATCAGTCAATCTAGGGGCATTCTCCCCATAGTCCAATCCTCCTAGGGGCATTATTTGGGAGGCACCCTTCCAAAGGGCACTTCATTCTAGATTAATTGAGATAAACCCGACATTTCTTGCACTTAGTTTACAGTTTATTCAGGGGCCAACCCCCATCCAGGCATCTTTATTCTTAATTAAAGGGGCAAAATTTTTTATTGATCACAAAGTCAATCAGGAATAAAGATGCATTAGCTCAGACAATGATTAACTCAGTGTTTGATTGTTGTCTCTTTTCATAGGTTATGCAAAATCATAAGTCAGGAGAGTCATCTGCCTTAGGAAAGGGATACATAAGTCAGAAGAGATGATCCGCCTTAGGAAAGGGATACATCAATCAAGAAAGTTGATCCGCCTTAGGAAAGGGATACAAGAAGAAGTCATCCACCTTAGGAAAGGGATACCAGGAGAGTTGATCCACCTTAGGAAAGGGATACATCAATCAGGAAAGTCGATCCACCTTAGAAAAGGGATATAAGGAAAAGTCATTAGCCTTAGGAAAGGGATACTAGGAGAGTCGATCTGCCTTAGGAAAGGGATACCAAGAGAGTTGATCCGCCTTAGGAAAGGGATACAATAGTCAGGAAAGTCGATCCACCTTAGGGAAGGGATACAAGGAGAAGTCATCCTCCTTGGGAAAGGGATACATCAGTCAGGAAAATCAATTTACCTTAGCAAAGGGATACAAGAAGAAGTCATCCGCCTTAGGAAAGGGATACAAGAAGAGTTGATCCGCCTTAGGAAAGGGATACAAGGAGAAGTCATCCGCCTTAGGAAAGGGATACATCAGCTAGGAGAGTCAATCCACCTTAGGAAAGGTATACGAGGAGAAGTCAACTGTCTTAGGAAAGGGATACATCAGCCAGGAGAGTCGATCCATCATAGGAAAGGGATACAAGGATAAATCATCCACCTTAGGAAAGGGATACATCAGTTAGGAAAGTCAATTCGCCTTAGGAAAGGGATACGAGGAAAAGCCACACGCCTTCAAAAAAAAGGCACCACCCAGTAAAGAGTTCGCCCCAAGGAAAGGAACTTATTTAGATCACAATCACCAACTCAGGTATAATTCCTAAACCTCGCTCATATCGTGAGATCATACAGATCCCTATCCATAATTTCCCATGAGGGGCAGTCTATGAGCACTAGATTTCGACGATCCATCTCGCGAAACAATCATAAGAGCTAGATAATGCATTCTTTTATAGGTGTTATACATCAGAGGTATTCCCACTATTGTAGAGTGATTTTGGCTATGATACAGAGACCTAGACAGACCTTAGGTACCCGTACGAGTGTTGCCTAGTGGTACGGATCCACTAGCAGACCCGTATGGGTGACTACCTTCTGTATGCCTCGGGGGACCCATACGGGTCCCTTGGTACTGGTACGGGTGGAGCCCCACCTATACGGGTACACTTATTTCCTGTTCAGGCAAATTTGAAAGTAGTCTCTTACCATTTTAGGAAAAGGCAGGTATTGAATTCGGGATCATCAAATTCTTACCTAATTTCACCCTATAAAAGGGGCCTTCTCCTCTCAGTTTAAGGAGACACAATTCATAAGCAAAATTACTATAGAAAAATTATAGTTCTAGCAATCTCCATAGGTATAGTTAAGGTATAGGAGGTATAAAATAGGGAGAAAACCCATTCATTGGGGTTTTGTCCACATTTTATTTATTCCTAGCTTCATCTGTTAGGTTTTAGGGGAGATTCTGTCCACTCAAATACTCTCCTAAATAGTCCTAACTAACTACATCCTTTGGTCGGACTCTCTCTATAGTAAAGGTAACGCTCCTGAGTTTCGAAGAGACTCACATCTCTATTATATTGTTATTATCAATTTATTCTGTATCGACTGTTATTTCAATTTCTAATTAATACGGGCTTTATTGGTACCTAATATATCATTTCACTGATTGTACTGGTGCACCAGACTCATGTAAAGGGATTTCCTACTTCTATTTTATCTCCTGTATAATAAACCCATTGATATAAATTAAACAATGGTTCTGTCGGATTCGACAGGACCCGTACGGGTCCCCCATACCTGGTATGGGCCTTCTCTGGTAGCCGCACAGGTCTCACCCACCCATACGGGCATCTGCCTCCAGACAGAACCTAGACCTTTTTTTTGGTTAAATAAAAATCAACCAACTCACCATTTACCATGCGATCATTCTCACTAATAATCTGATAAATCAACCCACAAAAGTTAAAATATGGCTTTACAACATAATCACATTTTTCTCAATAAAATACTGATTTGTTATGTGCTATAAACTGTGCTAACATCTGTGGAAGTAGGGGAATTTATTTTTATTTTATTTTATAACTTAGAACAAATGTATAGGTTCTCTTTGCAAATTCCCCCGTTTTCCCCCGGCTATAACTTTTATTCCCTCATTTATTACTTGTGCTTTATTATAATATGTAAACGCATGTAACGAGTGTGAAAGAGTGTAGAAATAAGATTTTTGTGATAATTCCCTAAATGATGGAAACTAAAACATGTTTATGCGGTGAATGTAATTTTGAATCAACTAAATGAGAAATAAGTGACTCATCCGATACCCGAATCTCTGATCTAATAGGTATGAGTCTTCCGCCTAGAGGGAACCATACCAAAACTCTTTCCCAAGTAGACAACTTGGGTGGTGACTCTATTAATTGTATCGAGATTTGGGTCTCAATTCTTTTATTCATTAAAAGTGGCTTATTGTGTAAACTTTAACTAAAGGATGTTTTGTCATGCTTAAATCTAACCAAAACCCCCAGTGGGCACCGCCTCTCTCACAAAGGCGCCAAGGAGACTCACTCTACAGTAAAGGGATCGCCTCAAAGTGGATTCACATCGTAAAGGTAACGCTTCTAAGTTTCAAAGAGACTCACATCCATATTATATTGTTATTGTCAGTTTATTCTGTATTGACTGTTATTTCAATTCTCATTTTGGGTTTGATCCTGATTAATACGACTTTATTGGTACCTAATATATCATTTTGGTGATTGTATTGGTGCGCCAGACTCATAAAAAGAGAATTCCCGCTTCTATTTTATCTCCTCTATAATTAACCTGCTGATATAAATTAAACTCTAGTTTTGTCGGATCTAATTGGACCCATACCGGTCCCCTATACCCGTACAGGTCCTCCCCGGTAGCCATATCATTCTCTCCCACCCATACAAGTACTAGCCTCCAGACAGAACCCAGACTTCTTTTTTTGGTCAAATAAAAATCAACCAACTCACCTTTTGACATGCGGTCATTTTCACTAATAATCTGGCAAATCAACCAACAAAAGCTAAAATAAGGTTTTACGATATAAATCACATTTTCCTCAATAAAATGTTGATTTATGTTGTACTATAAACTGTGCTAATGTATGTGGATGCAGGGGAATTTATTTTCATTTTTGTTTTATAACTTAGAACAAATGTATAGGATCTCTTTGCAATTTCCCCCATTTTTCCCCCGATTGTAATTTTTATCCCATTTATTGCTTGTGCTTTATTATAGTATGTAAACGCATGTAACGAGTGTGAAAGAGTGTAGAAATAGGATTTTTGTGACAATTCCCTAAATGATGAAAACTAAAATGATTTTACTCGGTGAATGTAATTTTTAATCAACTAAATGAGAAATAAGTGACTCGTCCGATACCCGAATCTCTGATCTAATAGGTATAAGTCTCCCGCCCAGCGGGAACCATACCAAAACTCTTTCCCAAGTAGACAACTTAGGTGGCAACTCTATCAATTGTATCGAGATTTGGGTCTCGATTCTTTTATTCATTAAAATTGGCTTATTCTGAAAACTTTAACTAAAGGTTGTTTTGTCACGCCTAAATCCAACCAAACCCCCAATGGGCCCTACCTCTCACACGTAGGCGCCAAGAGAGACCCACACATCATTGACACCCCACAACTACCCACCAAGGAACATCATCTTTGTCTTGAGAACTACAAGAGTTACTTCAAAAGTTGCTTGCTTCCATCATGATTGCTTAACAACCTTCCCATTCTATTCAAAGGAAGAGGGTTGGGTCCCCAATGACTTTAGTATGCCTAGCATAGAGAATTATAAGGGAACTGGTCCTCCCCAATCACATATACCACTTATCAAAGCGCTGAAAAGTGGGAATTAAAAGACCTTGGTGAAGCACGAAGAGGACTAGTGCCAATACAAGTAGAAGCTCAGGATTGGGAGACTACCGATTCACTGATGGATCCTACCGAGATTGAAGATAAAGACCTCTCTATGTGGAGGATGATTTCGAGAATGAGGTAACCTTTTAACATTACTAGTGTTTTGATGCAAATAATGCCACTTATAAAGCACATCACGAATAAGTTGATGCATTCACATCATGTTTAAGTATTTCATTCTTAAAGATATCATGCACTCATAAAATCAACATTCTTAAAGAGTTCACCATGTTTATTAAAGAAATTGAATTTGAGGACATCGCAATGGTATAAGGTTCCAATTATTAATACTTACCCCAAAAAAGAGAGATGAAAAGTGCTTAGCAAACATGATAGCCTTAGGTCTTTGCTCATCATTTTCCATGAGGGGAGAGGAATATACACATCACTAAGAAAGAAAACCAAAAGCCCAAGAGGAAAACAAGGAAGACATACTCCACGTCAAAAGCACCATTGAAGGAAAAGATCTTACAACACAAATCCAAAATCAATGCGAGCTTAAATCCAATGCTCTTCCAAAACCTTCGAAAGGATAAACCATCACATCCAATAAATGGGCTTTTTTTTTATCAATTTAAGTACCTCCCTTGACCCTATATTCACATCAGAATATCCCTAAAAAAATGCTTCCTCCATTTGTTCAAAAGAAAGAAGACCTCTCACTCTATACAATGATCCCAAGCCTCCATAATAACATGATCTCCTTTCATAAGAAGGAGAACCTTCCCCACAATAATATGACCTCTTTCTTTCACAAAAGACAAGAACCTGTTCATTCCAACACTAGATGGCCCAAGCTTACCCAAAGCAACCCCTCAAGGCGGGTGATCTGGTCCTCAAACAGCTATGCCAAGTCAACACTAATACAAAGGGCAAGTTCATGCCTAATTAGGAAGGACCGTTTGTGGTTAAGAAAGTCCTTGGCAAGGGAGGAATTAAGCTCAGGGATATGAATGGAAATGAGTTTGTGCATCCAGTGAGTCAATATAGTCTTAAGCGCTATCATATCTAGGTTAAAAGAATTAAATCACAAAATAAGCAGCACACCCAAAAAATAAAGAATAAATCACCCAGAGAGTGGTCCTCTACTAATTTGGAAAAAATTAGGGCACAACCCGCTGATCGGTATTTAACAAATTGGTCAGTCAAAAGTTAGGGTACTCTAATGCAAATAAAGCCCACAAAGTTAAAAACCCAAAAAGGGCGGCTTAGGCGAAAGTTAGGGCATCGAGAGAAAATGTCAGTTGATTTCTGGACAATCTGTAAAAGGACAAGAAAGTAGGTAAGGGTTAACCATTGGAAACTATTACCATTGCTTATGCAATTAAATTTAATTTAATCAATGAACATGTTATAATTTGCTAAGAATACTGGTCTTATGAATGCATGCATGTCTTTGGATGAAATGATCGCAAGTATGTGAACATCAATTTTTTCTACATTTTATGTTCTTTGTTGTTATCTTTACTACGCTTGTATTATTCAACAAAAGACAAAAAAAACCGATAAGCTACGAAAGAAATAAGGTTTATGAAAAAGTCAAAAAAGTCCGCTGGATTAAAAACTCGAAGGGGGATTCAGGCAAAAATTAGGATAAAAAGAAAAAAAGAAGAAAAGAAAGTTTGCCGAATTGATCCGTCAAGGATAGTTTAGGCAAAAATTAAGACAAAAGAAAAGAAGTCTGCTGAATTGAGTCACCAAGGACAGTTCAGGAAAAAATTAAGACAAAAGAAAGAAAGTTTGCTAAACTGAGTCGCCAAGGACAGTCTAGATAAAAGTAAAGAAAAAAAAGAGAAGAAGAAAGAAAGGAAATACAAAAATCAGTTTGATAGATCGCATCACATCAAGCGGTCTATGCAAAAGTTAGAACTCAATTAAAAAACACTAGGATTTTGCACTTGCTTTTGTTCTTCAAGCATCATTTGTAATTGCATTGTTTCATAGTTGGGATCCCTCAAGTTCAGTTTTCCCACTGTGAAGCTAACTCGATAGCACACATCATCCGAAGTGCCAAGTGCTTAAACTAGTATCATCTAGATTGCACCATGTTATAGTTTAGACACCTCAAGGACACACTCCCCTAGTGTGAAAAGTGTGAATCTCAGCTAACAAATATCAGTAGTACTCGTCGGTCTGAGTCGGGCCAGTCTTTCAGTAATCTAGAGCTTTGAAAGTTCGGTTACTAGTCAATCTACGAGCAATTCAAGTCTTTATCCCAACCAAAGAAGGACAAGACGGCAATGCGAATAAACCTGGGTCAAAGGATACCAAGCATACCATGGAATGCTTTGAATATAGGGCACAAATAAAGAAGAGACATACGAGTCTAAGGAGACATTGCAGATTTAGAAAGTCAAAACAGATGGGGCTTAGCAGTACGAGAGGCCTTCTAGGAACCGTGTACTTATAAGAGAGGTAAAGGTGTCGGCCATATTCAAGAACGAGCATCAAATTAAAGAAATGGACTTACTTCTTTGGGAATGCGTCTGAATCACAGCCTGATCGCTCAAGTCCCATGGCAACTAGATTCCGCAAATGGGACCAAACATCAGTACAAACACTAAATGTTCATACATTAAGCATCATGCATAGTTTATTTTTAAGTTTCGTAGGTTTGAACTTACCACGAGAGTACCCTGCACCAACATCAGATCCAACATAAAAAAGAAGCATATATCTCATTTAGGCATACACTATCCATCCATACTTGTACAAGTCCATAAAAGGTGTACATATCCTCTTTTCATATTCAAGATAAGGTTCTCATAATGGTGAAGCACAACAAGGTTACAGGGGCACACTAGTCAAACCCAGGTTCCACTTAAAACCCATCCTCACCCATACGAGTCCCTAATAGATGTATGCATCCTATCCAATAGCTTCTTCAACCATACGGGTTAGTATTAGGCGTATGGCTCCTTCCTAGCCATACAAGTCCCGCCTCCAATTTCAGAATAGTTTTCCAAGCAAAACTGAAACTCCTCAACATCAAGGTTACATGAGATCCAAATTGGGGCAAACCCCACATCTCTTGAACCCCATTCTTCTAGTTAATTAGGTGCAAAACCCTTACCTCACCTTGATCCTTGATTGAAGGGGCAAAAATTTTTGTTTACTCGAAGTCAATCAAGAATCAAGGTCAGCCATGTCAAAATAATTACTAACACGAATACTTTTCATATACAGGTCCATTCAAGGGAAGGAACCCCAAGTGATCAAAACATCAAGGGGAAACAATCCCTATAAGATAAGAGATTCTTACCCGAACCAGGGAAATGTTATCCTAGAGGATCCCTAGCAAAAAAATTATCTAGGAAGACACTTCCCAGTAAAGAAGTCAATCGAGGGGCATTCCTCCATTCCCGAGTAGTGGAATTAGTTAAGGGGAATCCCCTCATCATCAAGCACCCTATGGGAGCCCACCCTAGGGGCACTCCCTAAATGAGCACCATCGAGGGGAAACCCCCCATCATCAAACACCCTACGGGCACCCACCTAAGGGGCACTCTCTAAAGGGGCACCATCGAGGGGCCTCCCCTCATCATCAAACACCATAGGGGCACCCATCCTAGGGGCACTCCCTAAAGTGGCACCATCGAGGGGCAACCCCCCCATCATCAAACACCCTAGGGGCAATCCCCCAACAGTGCCAGCCAGTTGAAGGGGCATACCTGAGCACCTTTGATTCGACTTGGGACCAACCCAACATCACTAAACTCAGTCTTTTCTTTTAATCGGGACAAGTCCCGACCCGCGTATCTCAAAGTTTTATTGTCTAATTTCTTTATCATGTGTAGGAACCCAAGGAGAGGTATCCGTGGGAAAAGAAGGAATTCCCCTAGCCACACTGCTACCCAAGGGGCATCATTCAAAGGATATACCCAACAAATGTGCCATCCGAGGGGCACTAGCCTAGGGGTATCTTCCCCAGAAGCATTCCTAGCAGCAAGACTATTAGAAGGACCATTTCCCCAACAAGCGAACCATCTGAGGGGCATTCCTCCAACCGGCCAACCCGCCTAAGGCAATTTCCAGGGGCACCCCCTGGCATCTAAGTTTCTCTTTATAAAGGGCACTCCTTAGTAATCTAAGTCATCTAGAAGACTTGCTTCCAAGCAGTTAAGCCACTCATAGGCTATTTTTCCCAATAGTCAGGCCACTCCAGGGGCATACCAAAATAAGATTAGGACCAACCCAACATCTCTTCACTCAATCTTTACAATTATTTAGGGGCAGAACCTCAGTACTCCTTAATACTTAATTAAAGGGGCAAAAATTTTTGTTCATCATAAAGTCAATCAAGAATTAAGATTTACCATTTTAGGCGATTCTAATAAAACTTGTTTTTGTCTTGGCCATTCTAATAAAACTTGTTTTTGTCTTGCAGGCCAAGATAAGACAAAACCTAAATGCCAACTAAAGGGGCACTTTTCTCCAGCAGAGCAACCACATCAGAATAGTTTGTTCCCCCAACAAACGAAACATTCAAGGGACATTCCCCCTATCCCCACAAGGAGTCAATCCTTATCCCCGGTGACTGGGTAGTTAGAGAAGTTGTTCCCCTAGTCTGAAGAATACCCAAGGGGCATCGACTCCAAATCCTCCCAAGGGCAAGTTTCTAGGGGCACCCCCAACTAGTTAAGCTTTCTCAAGACGGTTTCCAAGGGTACTCCCTAGTAGCTAGGATGTCTTAGAAACACCTTTCTTTAAACAATTGAAATTTCCCTTGAGCAGTTTCCCCCCAGTAGTCCAAATGGACTAGCCATTCAAGAGCCATCTCCTCAGCAGTTAGCTCCCTAGGGGCACCCCAATTTATGTTGGGCCAAACCCTACATTTCTAAACACAGTTTACAATTTATTCAGGGATTAACCCCTGTCCACACATCTTCACTCTTGATTGAAGGGGAAAAAATATTTTTGTTTACTATAAAGTCAATCAATAATGAAGATGTATTATTTCAGACAGTAACTAATGGAATGTTTTTTATTATATTTTTGGCAGGCAGCTAAAAATTCCCAACAGGAGAGCCATCCGCCTTGGGAAGGGATACACCATCTTCAGGAGAGTAATTCACCTTAGGAAAGGGATACACTAGCAACAGGAGAGTCATTCGCCTTAAGAAAGGGATACACCAATAGTAGGAGAGTCATCCAACTTAGGAAAGGGATACACCAACAGCAGGAGAGTCACCCGCCTTAAAAAAGGGATACACCAGCAACAGGAGAAGTCATCCGCCTTAAAAAAGGGATACACCATCAGCAGGAGAATCATCTGCCTTAGGCAAGGGATGCAATATCAACCAAGAAAGTTAATCCACCTTAAGAAAGGGATATGAGAAGAAGTCATGTGCCTTAGGAAAGGGATACGCCAGCATTAGTTAAAGGAAAGTCATTCACCTTAAGAAAGGGATACGCATAGCAAAGGAGAGATGTTTATCTTAAGAAAAGAACAGCAAGGAAAGGAGTTCACCTCAGGAAAGGAACCCACTCGTATTATAACATTATAAAGACCTTTACAGGGGTAAACTAGTGAAACTCAAGCTTAACTCAAGCCCATCCCCAGCAAGCATATGGGCCCTCAGTTCCATTCTCAAGCTGGATTTCTTACCAAGAGGGATTGCCAGCCAGTAGAAGGGGAACGCTAGGGGCACACAAAGTCAAGTCGGGACTAACCCAGCATCTCTTCACTCAATCATTATAGTTAATAAAAGGGTGAATCCACACCAGCACACCTTAGTCCTTGATTGAAGAGGAAAAGTTTTTTTTGTTCACCATAAGTCAATCAAGAATTAAAGTATGCCATTTTAAGATAGTCAACTAATACAATTACTTGACATGTGCAGACTTATCAAGAAAGAGAGCCTATGTGATAACAACACCATTCTAGGGGCGTTTCTTTGAGAAGTATTCCTAGAAGCCTAATCTAATAAAGGAACATTTTCCCCAGCAGTCAAATCATCTAAGGGGCATCCCCCCGCTAGTCAAGCATCTCAAGAGCAATTTCAAGGGGCACCCCTACAAGTCAAGCCACTCAAGGGAAATTTCAAGGGGCATCCCTCCATCAGTTGAGCCACTCAAAGAAGTCAACTATGGGGCATCCCCGCATTCTCGAGCAGTAGAATCGGTCAAGGGGCATACCCCCATCATAAAAAACCCTAGGGGCATTCCCCAGTAGTGGAACCAGCAAGGGAAATCTCCCTATCATCAAATACCCTAGGGGCACTCACCTTAGAGGCATCCTCAGCAGTAGAACCAATAAAGGGGTATTCCCCCGAGAGGCACCCTCTAAGGGCCATTCCATTCTTAAAGCAATCGGGCCAAACCGGATGTTTTGGGTCTAGTTGATGCAAATAATATAAATTGCAGTAAATTAAAAGCAGAGTAAAGAAAATTCAAACACAAGAGATTTATACTAGTTTTGCCCCGCCTACATCTAGTCCCCAAAGGTTCCTTCCTTTTAGCTTTTCCACTAGTGTGATTTCTTTCCAATTTGGCAGAAATCAAGCCTTACAATTGTCTCCGGATGGCACCCCCTTCTGTATGTAGGATATACGACAAGCACCAACTCCTAGCTGAGTCCTTTTATCATTAGCAGGATATACCACTTAGATTTCTACCCAAATCCTAAGCTGAGTCCTATAGGGAGATCCCACTTAAAGCAGCTAATTTAAGCTGTATCCTAATCTCACAACTTACCCAAGTTAGAGATCTTTACACTTTGTTTTCTTTTAAAGGTTTTTGTTTTGGACTTCCTTAAGCTTATAATTTTACTTAGGAATCCTTACAACTAATTTAGAAATGTTTGATTCTTAGAGGGATGTATTTTCTGATTGCTTTTTATGAATTCTCTTGTTAATTGCTTACTCAAGTCAACCAGCACGTTCTCAATATGTGAAGCTTCCCTTTTCTAGGCTTTGATCATAAATATAGCCGTTGTGGGTTGGTGAGTTGTAATCAAATCTTCACCATTGATCAATGTAAGATGTGGAGCTTCTAGAGCCATTGATTAATCCGTTAGATAGAGGTTTTAACCTATTTGAATCCTTGGGATTGAGGCTAAAAAGTTGTTAGTGATCATTTCCCTTGTATTTGTGAGCGGACGACCTCTATTTTCCACCCGCAAGGACCGCGTAAGATGAGTAGAATGGGGGGTGGAAAATAACGAGCGCTGTGAAGCATGCTTTGGGAGAATCCTTATCTTAGGCATGATGAAAATAATGGTGGAGAAAATGATGTTGAAGTGGAATTTAAGTCCAATTTATGTGTCAAGGGATACGAGACTCGAAATCCCATATTTTAAGATAGAGTCACCACCCAGTTTAGCTCCACCAAAAATTTAGGTACGATATTCCCACGAGGTGGTTGTGTTGGGAACTGACAATCAAATTGAACATGCATAATAGGCATGCCGGAAATTCAAAATTTTGTCCCTGTCCCCAAGAACTCCCAATAGATGCATATAAATTAAATAAAGCCTTAACTAAATAATTCTCTACCTAGGTTAGCATGCAAAAGGGGCTAGGCATACCGTAATTCTAAATTATATCCTAGCATATATTTTATACTAAGCATGACTAAGCATGCAAAACAACCTAAGCATAATTATTAAGTCTAAATACACTTAAAGAAAGAGACTTAATAATTAAAAGAAAATAAAAACATATCAGTTGAAGCATGCTTTAGTAGAACCTCCTTGCACTAGCTTCAAAGTGTGGGATAGCCTCTATGAGTATCCACACGAACCCCACCAACCGAAACCTTCCAATGAGGAAGAACCGAGGAGCCTTGAGTAGTTGCTAAACCACTCCAAAATCCCCCCCCCCCGAAAATATAAACTAAAATATTCAACTTCACTTGAATTGGTGTGATTTGGAAAGGAGAAAAGAGGGTCTATTTATGGGGGGAGCTAGCGCTCCCTACATTTAATACGGGATGGGGAAAAATCCCATCCCGCCCTTGGGAAACACGCGGATCCTATAGGATTTGCATGCTGCCCATGCTGACCCGACTTGCCTAAGTCGGGTCTTTTACCTATAAGGCATGCTCTTGCGAGCCTACCTTATCCATTGGGCTGGGCCTTGTAGGCTCTCTCATGAGCCTAGCTCACGGGTGGTAAAGGCTGCATAAGGCAGGCTTGCCCCACAGGCTAGGCCTCACATGATTTCTGTGAGCCCAGCTCACGAGTGGCCTTACTGCAGGCCAGCGCAACCATAGCTTGCACTGCCTGTACACCATGAGTGCTTTGGCACTCGTGTGGGATCGCATAGGCCTACAAAGCCTCCTGGTTTGTAAGTCCTTTTCACAAAGGGTCCAACCCTTAGTTTTGCAGTTCTAGCCTTTTCTCCAATTTAATCAAACATTTATTTTATGACCCTAATAAATTAGTTTCCGATCAAAATTAAAATTCCTTTTAAAAATGATCCAATTGTCTTTTAGATAATTAAATAATAATCCAATTATTATTATGTTATATTTTTGTAATAGAACAAATCTATTAATTCTTTACTCAGTCCGATGAAAGTCCAATGTGTGTGACCGTATAGGATCCTGAAGTATTGAGCTGTTAAGGTTTAACCAACCCTTGCTCTAATGGAACCATTGGCATGATGTTCTAGACCCTGAATAGAACTCAATTACCTTAAACGACTGTAGTACGCCTCTAGCAACGGTCTACCATCCCCATTACTCAGAACGTCATTTATGCTTATGACTTAATCCCGGTTAATGCAATAGTTATCCAATGCGCTGAACTCCTTCCATTCTATAATATTAGTACCATCTGGTTTATAGGGTTCGGTTAAATTGTTAACCCACTAATAGCAAGGTTGCTCCAATTTATCCCAGTTATTAACTTGTTACCGAAGTATATTACCTTTTACTATAGTGTGCTTGACAAGAAACAATTTCTATCAAACCCATACTCTGATCAGAGTTTATAGCAATCATCACTTTAACAAGTGGGCAGGTACAACTCTTTAATATATCTAGGGTAATGGATTCTTTCCAACTACTCAGCTTACCAACGTGTTGTCATTACTATACCCGTAATCACCCGTAAAACCCTAAATTAATGAGTGTGTAGGAATGACCCAAAGTATAGAAATAGTACCATACAAGGTAACTAGCATCTCAAGTATGAGGATATTTGCATAGCTTATTGCATGAAGATAAACACTAACAAATCAATATATATACACCAAGTGTTTATCTTACTACGGTCTCCAATATATCTCCCAGATATATCCATGTGTCAAACTTAAGGCACCACCTTCAGTCTTTAGGAGATTAACTGCTTGGACCCTTTCCAAGAAAGTTGACCACATGCTAGTCTTTCCACTTCATCGATACCCTTTCTTGATGAAACTATAACTATGGATAGTTTAGACATAATCATAATTGCACATGAAGCAGGTTCCAACAAATATAGTCCAACTATAATTTCTCTAACTTCATTCTATGATATGTCAAAGACTTTTGTATACATACATCAATGAATATATTTTAACCAGCTATAATATATTTATAAGCACATCGATATAACAAAAGATTAAATGCCTTTATTGATTTAACAAAATATTCATACTACTACATAATTAAGATATATCGCCTTAATTGCCTTAAAGGCAAACATCATATCCAACAGGTTGGACCGTACCTTAGAATAGAGATTCCGAGTTCGTATGATGTTGCTTACTTTTCAATTTTTTAAATCAAGTCGTTAACATTTTAATAAACGTGACTTCGGTTCTTATGGGATTTAAATCCGGTTAATGTTTGGAGTTTTTGATTTATATGCCATACATCACACAAAAGTAATAAATAAAGCAAATAAATAATTATTACAGGGCTTTACGAATACCTATATATTTTTCTAATGCGAGCAAGTAAATAAAGCGAACAAATAAATAGAAATGCGAAACCGGGTTCTAATCGAGCTTACCAACCCAGACCCGGCTCTATACAAGACAAAATACATATGAGAATAATCACAAATAAAGCATAAATAAATAAATGGGAGAAAATAAACACCTAATCATGGACAAAATATATTTTTGGATTTTTTGAGTCTAAAACACAATTTTTGGATATTTAAATAAGCATCTAAACAACCTAATAATCAATAAAATGAACTAAACAACCTAAAATAAATAAAGAAAATTACAGAAAACATTTTGAGATTTTTAATTATTATAAAAAGATTTATTTAGATTTATTTGGTGAAAAACCCATTTTAAAGCCATCAAATGAAGATTAAACCAATTTAATGATTAATAAAATCTAAAATGGATTAAAAATTTATTTAAAAAATTACATATTATATAAAATGTTTTGAGGAATTTTTTCGGGTAAAAATCAGGGTAAAAAAAGCATGAAAATGATGAAAAAGGATTGAAAACACAAAATAGGGGCTTTTTGGCATTTTTACCAGTCCAGATGCTGTAGTGGGACTTGAGATGCTATAGTGGCAGCCTGAGATGCTACCATTGCAGCATCTCAAGCTACGCCGGAGCATCTCAAGACTCGCAGGAGCATCTTGCTCAGAAAAATGTCAAGAAGTCCGAAATAACAACTAAGAAGAGCCAAATAATGAAAAATATTGAATAAAAAAGTAGATTGGAACTCAGTTTTGTTACCCAGAGGCCGTGAATACACGTTTTGAGACTCAAATCGTTCGTTTAGCAAGCTTTGTGATGAAATTGTGATGAAATCCAATGAAACAGAGACGAAAATAGCGACGAACTTAGTAACAGAAATTAGTGATTTTTGAAGAAAATGTCTCTAAATCCTATTTAAGCTCGTTTTAAGTTATGACTTCTAATTAATTTTACTGATTAAGCTAAAAGAGTAAGCTAAATAACCCGTTAAAATCCCGGATAATAAGATTTCTTAAGTTTCATATAGCTTTCTCTCTCTAAAACCTAGTAAATTCTAAATGCTGAATTAAGCTTTCAATTTGGCAAAAAGTCCTAAATTAGGTGATTTAATGGGTTTAGATAGACCTCACTCACTCCAAATAACTCAATTAGCCCCTGAAAATCTAAAGATTCCTGAAAATATTGGGTAAACTTGAACTTAGAGAGAGAAAGACGGACTGGCGATGAATAGCCAGAGCCTGTGCAGCGTCTCTAGCTGAGACGCTGTCTCGATGACACGGCCGCTCTGTGGCCACGCATGCCAAGACGAGGGGGTCCGGTGCGAGACGCATAAGGGGACACATCTTGCCCACCCCCGCCGCGTCTTGCCTCTTGTTAGAGCGTCTCGGCACTCCGGCGGCGGCGCCGGTGAGGGCAGGAAATTTTTTTTAAAATTTTTTTCAATTTTTTAAATTTTATTTATTTATTATTATTATTATTTTGCTTTTTAATATTTAATTATTTTAGTATTTTTTTTTCATAGCGTCTATTTTAATTAACCGATTAGAGGGAACTAAACGGTTAAAATCCAACCTACGTCACGAGAATGCTTGCCAAATGAATTCGACTCCGCAATAATAGAATAACAGGCCAAATATTAGGTCTAAGCTAAATGTCATCATCGTGAGATTATCATTTGACGGATCAAATGTGATTTCATGAAAGAGCGAGGGATAGGAGGTTATACCTGAGTCGTGAATTACTGAGCTGAATGTCTACTGGGATTGCCACCAAAAGTTCTTTTAGGAGGAATAAAATAGGGATAATGGGTATTCTCAACATGGTTGTCTACGGACGGTACATGGACGCATCATCAACGGACCAGTCGAGGATAGAAAATTTTTTCTGAGTCGGTTGTCTACGAATTGTACAGGGATGCATCATTAGTGGACCTTTCAAAGTCAAAAATCTTGAGTCATGAAATTCTGAATCGGTTTTTTTCTAGGTTTGCCATCGATAGACCTATAAAGAGTAAAAATCGAGAAGTTAGCATTTCATAAATACGTTCACCTTTTTATTGCTTATTTAATTTTGTGGAAACAAAAAATTTTGCCCCTTCAATGAACAATAAAAAAGGTGGAATATAAAATAGCAGAGATATAGAGATATCCGGGAGTCGGAAAAAAAAACCGATCGAAGGGTTTTGCCCCTTCCTGAAAGGAGTATTCCAGAGAATATGCCAAACTAAAAGAGTACATTCCTTTCCTTTCTTTCTATATATTCTTTTTTCTTCCTCTTTCTATTCATTCCATATTTCACCAAAGGGAAGATGTATTCCAAGAGAGGAGACAGAGCCCATGATTCACTACCGGATTATCAACATGGATTACGAGCGTGCCCGGTCCCTTGGGCATACGGCCTTAGAGACACTGATACTTACATGGGTTATACACCGATCTCCTAAGTTTGGATATTTACACAATGAGGAAAACACGCTTACTTGTGCCACGTAAACTACCAAAACCTGAGCTTTGCTTCATTTTTTAGAACAACCATTATTATGTCATAAACCCGGACTTGAATTTTGTGGATTTTTGAGGCCTGAATATTTGGTAAAATTGGGTGTATAAATATATTTAGAACATGTTAATTGGTGTTTTAGAACTAAATTGGTTGGATTTTAGACCAAACTTGAACTGAAAAGGGGCCAAAACTGTAACTTTTTAGATTTTAGGGAAGATCTGGCCACAGGCGCCGCCGGTGGCGAGATGCCCCGGTGGTAGGTGAGACGTTGTGATGGTAGCTCCCTGTGGTGGCTGACCGAGTGGTGAGGTATAGTAGCTGTATAATCATTAGATTAAGGCAACTGATATCAGCGGGGACTGTTTTGATCAGTTTTTGCGGTCATTTCTTGCGACATTACTGACATGCCTCTTCTTTCCTTCCGCCTTGAGTCGAGCCACTCTCAGATTGCTATGTGCTTTGGAGAGATCCACTGATTTCAAGATGTGGAACTGGCCGAGAGCCATCCTCGAGCAGATATATTATGCACTTGACTGCTCGGACCGAGGGGGGTCTAATGAGTTTAAGGCATTGCAGCTGTGGGTTTTGGTGAGCGGCTTTATCTTTCAATATTAGCCATATTTCTTATTCGACTTACTGATGCTTTCATTTTCATGTCTTTGCAGATGTGGGCATTTAAGCATATGATAGTTCCTCCCCCTACACTCGACGTATGATCGCCCCCGGGGTCACATGCTATCGCTCACTGGATGTGCGGGTGGCCTGAGGTGGAGCTAGTAGATGCATGCACATAGTATCAGGGGTATTTGCAGAAGCTCATATACCATCAGGTTACATTATTTCCTGCAATTTTTTATCCATTAGTTCAAACTATATGAACAAATGAGAGGATACTTACAGCGATTTATTATGATGCTTCTTTCAACTTATTGTCAAACTATGGAAGAGATTGTCCTACTATCGAGACATCAAGAATATCTGGTGCATAGTGGATGGATGTCGGTTCATCTTAGTGTGGCTCTCCTCCCAAGAGTGGAACTTTAGGGAGCGTGTCCGTTAGTGGAGGACGAGCACCACAGCTCGGAGGAGGGTTCCTGCTGATGTGCCAATTGGATTTTTCTAGCCCGATCTCATGCCCATCGGTATACGAGCCCAGTTTTTGGATGGCTACAACTATAGGGTGCCTTTGGTCATCCCAAATTATACTGATTTTCAGAGACACCTCATTCTAGAATACCCGAGGAAGACCAAGACCGACGTTCTTTGGGACTTAAAATTTGAGCATAATGACATTGTGACTGAGGGTAGTGAGGGATTCAACAGTGGTGATGATGATGATGATAAGATTCCCTCAAAGGATGATAGGGGAGGAGACACCCCAGGGCACGATGATACCGGAGATGCTGATTTGAGCTTCGATCCAAATGTTCTCTACTAGGGGCGATGGTGCAGGGTTACCCCTTAAATCCTCCTCAAACTTTGCAACATCTCTCCAATTTTTGATATTATATTTCCTTTTTTGTGATTTTAGGGAGCCCATAAGAAGTGGAGGGGAGGTCCCGCTGCCACTACAGAGGGACTTGGAGAGCCTTCCCAGCGCTGCACTACCAACCCTGAGACCATTTCTATGGAGTTGGTCCTACCTACCCAGGTAGCTTCTACACTAGGTAGAGTTGATAGAATCATGATAAACTAGCTGCAGACCTCATTCTCACTGATGTGTCTGCCAGGGGTTTATGAGGAGATGACTTTCAGGGAGTCAAGGGTGCCCCTGTACTATATTCCACAGGACACTACACATGCAAGAATGCCAACTTACACATTTTACTAGACCTTGCTTGCTGATGTCTGATTAGGCAGATCGGTCGATCCTGTCTTTATACATAGTTACCCATTTTTGAGATCAAGGGTATGGCTCGAGGATATTATGGCATGAGGGACCTGCTGCTTGCACAGGATTCTATGAACTTGTTAATGACTTTTTCTTCCCTCCTACAATAAAATAGAGAAAGATATACGAAATATTTGTTAGAATTATACATATATGAATGAATGCATGTCCTATCGGGCTGATTCTCTTTTTTATTATCTATTTTTGCAGGCTTTTATCGCGATAGAGTAGGATAGATACTGTGCTGAGAATGAGGAGTGAGTGAAGGTAGAGCGCTAGCTAGCAGATTATTGGAGCCGGACAGCTAGCTACCAGAGTCGGAGAGCCCAGGATGAGGCACGACTCACAGCCTTGACCCAAGACATGGATAGCTTATGCAATTGCCTTCAGGTTGTGGAGAGCTAGAGGGATGGATTTTAGGCCCAGCTATGGGATTATGAGCGTGTGAGGTATGGAGGTACAACTGAGCTTGATGATATCTTTGCTAATACGGGAGTCACCGAGCCCTTCAAACCTACAGTCACCAAGTTGGCGGATTCTATGGAGCAGCTTATGGGGGTGATCTTCCCACTAGTACCAGGCATTAGGAGGATGCCTGCACCACCCCACGATGAGAAGGTGGATGACGATGTCAGCCATTATTTCAATACCGAGCACGGAGACCAAACCTGATGATCACTATCTCATCTTTCCTTATCTTGCTCATTTGCTTTATTTTACTGACCTTGATGATTATCTAATGCATGATTTTATACTTTAGCTGTTTATTTGGTGTTATTGATGTGATTGCT
Source organism: Euphorbia pulcherrima (assembly GCA_947683365.1). Lineage (NCBI taxonomy): Eukaryota > Viridiplantae > Streptophyta > Magnoliopsida > Malpighiales > Euphorbiaceae > Euphorbia > Euphorbia pulcherrima. The sequence goes on along the minus strand of CANTUS010000001.1, from coordinate 48,590,958 downwards.
TGCTTACTCGCTAGATGGATGCTAGGCACGATAGATGCTTGACTAGGAACAAACTGATTAATGTTTACAATCATCTGAATTAACAATAGTGACCCTATTTGAAAGGAGATTAGCAGATATAGATTACTGATGGAGATATATAATGCTAGGTTGAGGCAATTTTTGCATACTTTAGCGAGCCCTGGTTGGGAGAGGTTGGAGGTTTTTGGATTGGTGGGGCTTCGATATATTGCTAGCAGGCCGGTGAATGTGGCTTTCCTTTATACAACATTCCTTTATTGGGACCCGATGGACCATGTGTTTCATGTCTTGAGCTTTTAGCTATGCCTAAGGGTGGAGAAGTATCATGCTATTCTCGGGGTGATTTGCGCTCGTGGGATGTGATTTACTATGCAGAAGATGTACTTTAGGGCCGAGGATCAGCTGACCAGGTTATGGAACCTTGATGCCCCTACTACCTTCCTTTCCCAGATTCTTGGATCACCGGCATTCAATCTCAGCAGGGTACTTGACTGGTGGATGGCTACCCCCCAGGTCGCACATTTCTTATCATTTCATGGTAGCTCTACTGCTTATGGCTGAGTTTATCTGCGAAGTCAGTACCGTTGCCCCATTTTAGCTTGTTTCGATCATTGGACAGGCCTTGGTGGGCATCTCTACATTGTTCATAGGGCTAGCTATGACCCTATTTCATCTAGATAGAGCTTCTAGTGATCCTAACCTCATCAAGGACCACTTCTCTATACTACATGTATCCCTCTAACCGACTCTAAAACTGGATCTAACACTGAAATAGAAATTGAATCTAAAACTGAATCTGAATCTAAAACTAAATCTGAATCTGAAACTGAATCTGATGATGTAGGTTTGGCTCTTAGATAAGCTAGCTTTGCTCTAGGATCCTCAGGGTGATCCGAGACAATATGGGCCTAGGAATTATGATGGGAGGGCCCGTGTCACTACTAACCACAATACCTTGACAGCTAACCATTGGATGGCGATCTTGGAGGGTCTATCTGACTTAGACATTCATTGGGTCTACCACTGGTAAGGTTCAGCTTGTAGGGTTGCGATACTTTTTACATTACTCACCTTATCGCTTATGCCGATAGTGGAGGGGACGACAAAGGGTCCCACTGTACACTGATGACTTCCGACCATTCTCAACCCATCTTTTTGATCATGCTAGAGGGGTTTATGCATGTCGAGTGAGCTACAAGACTCTGGATTACGATCAATTGGATGCAATCACTACTGATGGATTCTACCGAGGATGTCTTTGACAGGTTAGGAGATTGTGGAGTTAGGTGAAGTGCCTATGCTTGTGGTTTGAGTGGAGAGATAGGCAGGCAAGACAAGATCCTTTGTCAACAGAGGAGAGGTTGGTTCGAGCTTTTAATTCAGACCATGATGATGATGATGATGATGATGATGGTGCAGGCTCTTCTGGGTGATTTATGATGATCACGCTATTTTTATTTTCATTTGTCTTTACTTTTGCATAGGCCCAAACATTGTGTTGGCCCATCAGACTTTTACTTATTTTTTTTTATGTCCTAACTTTTGCCTGGACCGTCCTTTTTGGGTTTTTAATCCAGTGGACTTTCCGGCTTTTGCATAGACCTAGATGTTTATAGCCTATCGAAATTTATGCCTCTTTGTTATATTTCTTATTATTTTTGTTTAGATTTGGCGCGCAAGTATTTGAGTTAAGTGGCATCCCAAGTTCAACTTATCTATAACAATTCGCCTTTAAGGCCCAATATATTCATTTTCACACAAACATAAGAGCTCAATAAAAGTGACATTTCCATTAATTGAATTAATCTTGAGTATATAATGATGATAACCATTTTTACCGACTCAAACCCTGGTGTTAACTAGCCTATGAAGGTTTTCTAGCCAACAAACTCTCACAGCTCACTTTTACCCTAATTTCTGCCTAGACCATCCTTTTCGGATCTTCAGTCTAGCAGGTTATTTTGCACCCTAACTTTTGCCTGATTGGCTTATAGAATACCAAACAGCGGGATACACCCTAATTTTTTCCCGAGTAGTAGAAGACCACTCGCCGGGTGATTTATTTTATTTTTTTTTATGTGCCACTTTTCTGGATTTGATTCTTTTGATTTAGATATGATAAGGCTTTAACCGATCCTGATTAATGGGATTCAGGAACTCATTACCATCCATATCCATGATTTTCATTCTGCCTTTACCGAGAACTTTCTTAATCACATAATGTCCTTCCCAATTTGGTCGAAACTTTCCCCTTGGATTAGTGTTGGTAGCCTTCACTTGCATTAGGACCAAGTCATCAGCTTTCAACGGGCATCAGAGATGCTTGACCCTGACTATTATAAGCTCGTGCTATGAGCTGCTGATACATTTGGAGGCTATCCAAGGCTTTCAGGTGCTGCTCATCCATAGTGGAGCTCGGTAGGTGGAAGATGTTGAATATCTCCGTAAATATGACATTGGTGACATCTCTTAACCTGAAAGACACAATCGGCGATTAGAGTTAACCAAAAGTACCCCATTCGCTGAATCTTCTTAGCTAAGGCCAGCCCATTCATGTGCGGTCAACAATCACCTGCATAAACTTCACCCACAACCCGACGGGCTTTGGATTTAGTCAATCATCGGACTAACAAACCACTGGAAGCTCGATTGAAGAGATCATTCTCAACGATTCTGAATTGAAAGGCTAACTTTTGTAGAGTAGTTTGATCGGATTCTATAGCATTCTCAGGGTACTGACCATGATGGATGAATTACACAATGTCTGAATAACAACAAGGTTCATCACAAATGGTGAAGACTTGGGCAATATTGCGTGAATGGTAAGGAACCTTTGCGGAAACTAAGATAAGAGGGCAAATGGGTTAGCACTGAGGACCTTCCCACATCAAAGCCAGTGTAGCTAATGAATCAGCCATCTAATTTTTATCTTGAGGGACATGCTAATAGAGACATGTCTTAAACTTAGCTGATAAGTCCCAAACGGCATTAAAATAGGGATGAAGTGACTCTTCCTTGATATCCTAATCCCCTACATCCTGATGGATTACCAAACCTGAATCCTCGATCACAGAAACATGCTTTGCCGCTATAAGCAACATGGCTTCAAGACCAAATAGACAAGTTTTGTATTCGGCCCTATTATTAGTAGTGGGAAACTCCAATCCCTTAGACAGAGGGATAAGTACATTGTCGGGTATGAATAAGATAACTTTGAGGCCCGTGCTGAATCTATTCACAGCACCATCGAAATACATAGTCCACATGGGTTGTGCTACATCAATCATAGCTAATTGCCATCAGTAAAGTCCAAGTTCTCGACATAATTGGATTTGAGAGCTTGGTTTGCCAAAAATTCTGCAATTACTCTACCTTCAATAACCTTCTTTATGACATACTCAATATCGAACTTGGAAAGCAACAGTAATCATCTTAACAACTTTCAGGCTAAAGTTGGTGACCGACAAAGATATTTCATTGGGTCAACCTTAGTAACATCCTGAACCTTATATGATGGGAAATACTAGGGCAACTTCTTAGGGAGCCATACAATAGCTATACACATCTTTTCAACAATCAAATAATGAGCTTCATAATCTAAAAGTTTCTTACTTAAGTAGTACACAGCGTGCTCACGCATGCTATCATCTTTCGGAACCAACATTGCCCCAATGGTGGAGTCATCGATCGCTAAGTACAAGATCAATGGCTTGCCAGTGTGGGGGGTCAAAGAACAGGTGGGTGAAGAAGGTAGGCCTTGATTTTGCCAAAGGCAATCTAATAATGCTCATCCCACATAATTGGTTGACACTTCCTTAATAGCTTAAAAATTGGCTCACAGATGGTGGTGAGGTAAGAAATGAACCTGCTGACATACTGAATAGAACCCAGGAAGGATCAGACTTCATTTTTTGTCTTCATAGCGGGTATTTGTCTGGATCCATTTCCATCCCTCTCTCACTGACCACCCAAAAGCTTTCCGGACGTAACTCCAAATATGCACTTATTTGGATTAAGGCGTAAGTTATTGTTGGTCCCTATGCATACACTCACTGAGTCAGAGGAGGGGGTGATCGATTCACTTAAGAACTTATAAAACTTTTTCATGATATTAACTTGCTCCACTGAGTGAGGTCAGCCGGCTGAGTAAAATGGCAGGAAATTACAAGTAAGTAAAGAACACAGATTTTATACTGGTTTGGTAACCTGTGCTTACATCCAGTCCTAAGAGAGTGTCTCAGATTTAATTCACTAATCTCAACTCCTTTACCCTAGGTGGAGAAGCCTTTCACAAAATCCCTAATTACAGAAAGTACACTCCAATTACAGAATACCCTCTTCTACCAGTAACTCAAAAGGGTTTAAACAAGAGCTGGATTCAACTTATAGGAATATTGATCTAGTTACAAATGATCTAATATTACAATCCATTGATCTATACTATTCTCTCTTGTTCTAAGCAGATTCTCGCTGAGTGGTGCCTTTTCTTGCTAGAATTCCTTAAAGCTTGTAATTTTGGTAGAGTTTTAACTTCTGGGGAATTCAGGTGTAATCACCAAGTTCTAACGCTTGTCTTCTTGCTCCTTTTATAGTTGGATTGAGCAGGTAGCCATTGAACTTGTCTTGGCATCTGCTAAAATTGACAGCTCAATAATTCACCCGTTGCTTCTTCAAATCGATATGTTAAGAGATAGAATTGTACCATTGTGGAATACATTTCAATCTGTTGGCTTGGAATTCGAGCTTTAATTTGAATCCTTTGTCATTTGGTGCCAGTATTCCATTAGAGAAAACTCACGCTGACTTGCTATGAATCTTTATCCTATTCCCTCTAGTTTTCTAACATGTTACAGAGTGCGCGATACAAGGTTGGTAGATCTACAGAATTACCCAAAGTTGCAATTGACTTGTTGTAGCTTTGCATTGGAAGACTTTGTCATTTTCTTCATAAAACTGGGTCTTGTCAAGGCATTAATTCTTTTTATCTTTATCTCATTAATGTTCCTGCAAAAAGCAACACTAAAAGCAAAGATCCCATATTACCTTAAAAGGTAATGTCAGTACCTCCAATAGACCTAAAGTAACTCAGCAAAATTTATCATCATAAAACATAGCTGATACTGAATCTAAATACTAAGTGTTTTAACTAAGTAATGTAAAGTCAGTGACTTAAGTAATTACTAAGCCCAGAAACCACTCAGAGTTAAACTAAGTAGCTAGGTCAGCGAGACATAGAAATTCTACCCTTGAATTTTCTAACTCCTTTAAAACTATAGACTATTTATTTTAACATCATTATTGATTTAATTATCCCATACTTGATATAATTGTTATGATCAAAACTTAAGCACAACTGAGTCATCCACTGAGTCAGTCCTAACTCATACTTGGTTTAACAATTTCCTCTATTTTGATCAATGACAATTAACTAAGTGAGAATTAAATCAATAAGATATTTAGATCAGAGTTACCTTATACTCTTGCTTGATATGTCTTTTGTTCAGCATCTTTAATCTGCTTAGAGTGAATGCTAACTCCCCCATAATTCTTGAATCTTCTGAGTTCAGCATCCCTCATAACTTCTCATATATTTCTGCAAATGATCAGAGCATATGTATATAGCAGAATAATATATGAAGTTAAGAAGATCTTAACTTTGAACAGAAATTGTAACATTTCATTAATATTAACTTGAGTATAGATAACAAAGAGTTAATCTATACTAAGTTTTACATTTGAGTACTACATATTACATAAAATCTATTCTAATCTTTAGACACTGGTGGGGGTCCTAAGTTGGCTCTTCTCTTCTCAAAAGCTTGTTGATCCCACCTGGTCTTCTTTTCTTTAGGTAGAGCAATCTCCATACCTTTCCTCTTCCTGGTCTCAGTGTATTCGCTCTGAATGCGCTCCATGTCCTAAGACAGATTATAAGAAAAATCAGCAATGCTCTGGTCTCTTTCCCTCTCTTCCTTCTCACGCTTCTCATGATCCTTCTCCCCCATTGCCATTGCATCTAAAATGGCTTGAGTTTGATGATCAAATGAGCTCAGAGATTCTTCAAATGATTCTAGCTGACCATAGACATTAGATGAGAAACTTTGTACTAGCAGCTCATAGATTTCTTGTGATATAGCCTCTTATTCTCTGAGAGAAGCAAATAAGCCTACCAAAGGATGGGATTGAGATAGATTAACCTGATATTGAGCATTCAAACCTTCTTTGGATATTTGGGTGAGACATGCTATTGCTTTAGCTTGATTATTTTCTCTGAGAATGCGTTCTAGCATGGGAGTGCTCCTGATATGAGTGGATACTTCACTGTGAATCTCATCCAGGGCTTCTCCATTATTGAGGATATGAGCTTAAACTTGCTTGATTTGGTCTCTGATATGACCAAGTTTCTGATGAAGACCAGGCTTCAGTTCAGCATCTGTCATTACTATATCACTACTCAGAGCATCTGAAATGTTAAGCCTCTTCAAGGCATTTAGCACAGCTCCTTCTGAGTTCTTCACTCCTTCCAGCATCTCTTCCTTCACCTTCCTTAATTTAGTGTGTAACCCATGATGCTGAGTTGCTACTATGATCAAAGCATCTATTCCATCTACAACTGCATTTAAGAGAGTTATGTTTTCATCATTCTCCTTGCTCAATATGCTATAACAAAGCTTCAAGTAGGGGATTAAATTTATCTATCATTGAATTGCAAAATCTCTTTCATCATTCAGCACTTTACAGTTGCTTTCATATATCTTAGCCATTTGCTTCTTTAGCTCTACAACCTCCATCTTCAGACCAGTTTCTTGCCTACCTGCAACAGATAACAAGGGAAAAGTATGGGATACTATTGCCTTGACCAATGAAAATTGGGTAGGTACTGATCTGACATAGGTCTTTATCTCCTTAATAGCCTCCATAACACCTTGCACTGGCTCAACAACCTTTGCAATATTCCTCAGAACTTCCTCAAAAAATCAATGATTTTGCTATCCCACATCAATCTCTGCATCAATCCTCAGTCTTGGAAATCTTTCTCTTCCCAACCTCTGTATGTCTCCCAATAAAGCAGCATTTGGATTGAATTGGGGTTGTGGTTGTTAAGGTGGTTGTTATTGTTTAGGAATCTCTTCAATAATTAGAGGTCCTCTGACTAGAGGGGGTCCCTCCAAATATAGAACTTTTTACACTGGAGATCCTATAGGAGAAAGATATGGGATGATGGCTGTTTGCTCAGAGAGTTGGTCAATGGGTTAGTTGATTTGGCTAGAACACGATGTGGATGGTGTTTGGTTATTTGGTATGGGTATGGCAGAAATTGGAGTAGCTGAGAGTGGTGTTTGGGAAAGTAAAGAAATCTTCATCTTCCCTCTCCTTCTCCTCTACAACACCTTCAACATCGGCCTCACTGACCTGAGTTTGAGAGTCCTCAGCCAGCTGAGCTCTGTGCTTAACTACAATAGCTTCTTCCTCCTTATCCTCCAAATCTTCTTCATCCTCATCAATGACTACTTTCATTCTTTTCAACAGCCCTCTTTTTCTCTCCTTCCTAGCCTCCTTAACTTCCTCAGTAATCAAAGTGACCTGCTGGTCAGAGTTTAGCTCATTAACTTTAACAACTTCTACCTCTATTACATCATCTTCCTCCTCCAGCTCTTCCAGATTGTCTATTCTATCCAGAGCCCCTATCACTTTATCAACAGCTTATATTAATTCCTTCTCAACCAGTCTAGCCATAGCTTTCTGCAAAACTTCCTTAGTACTAGACTTAGCTTTGGCTGCTGCTGCTTCCTCAGTCTTTCTCCTTATGGTTGCCTCAATCTCCTCCTATTTCTTCTTTATTCTCTCTTCCTTAGTAGCCCTTACTCTCTCAGCCTCTTCAACATTTTAGAAAACTCCTGTCTCTCTCTTCACTATCAGCTTCTTCTTTGGCTGACCTACTTGGTGAATAGGAACTGATGTAGCTTCCTTTCCCTTTATAGTCACCATATCTAGCAGATCAGCTTCTACCTTCCTTTTCCTATCCCTTTTCAAAGGCATTTCCGATCTCAACTCTTCTTCAGCTTTCTTCTCTTCTTTGATCTCTAGAGGAGTCAGATCTCTCCTTTTATCTTCTTTAATTTTCTTAGAAGATCTAGTCTTCTTTGGAATTATAACTGGAATTAAGCTCACGGAGCTTCCCTTCTTCTCTTTCTTAGAGTCCTTTCTTACGTCTTTCTTACTACCTTTCTTTCCTCCTCCTCCTTTTTTAGCTCTTAGTTTAGTTATCCTTTCCAGCTCACTTACCATAAAGGCATCTAGAGTCTGATCTTTCTCATCAGGTCTGATTCTCCTCATAGGTACAATAGCCTTAGAGTCCTTCACTCTGACCTCGCCTGGCTTCAGTTTGATGTACTTTGTATTTTTGGGCATTTCACCACATCTAAACCCATGAAAATGAGTGTTACTCAGAGTTCTTGACTCTATCACTTTGAGTGTGATCTTGCTCTTCTGTGCCCATCCTTCCATATCCAGCTCATATGCCTTGCATATGTCCATAACTAAATGGCCATAAACCATGTGCTTGGATACTTTAAGAAATCTGTCGAAGATAGCCAGAGGCCAGTTGATGCACATCCCATGAGTCAGAGCATAAACAAACACTCTTTCAAATTTAGAATAGCTCCTAGTAGAGGCAGTCTTAGGCAGCAATACTTTGGTGAAAAGCTCATAAGACTGCTTTCCTTCCTTTTAGAATATAGAAGCAATCAGTTCTCCTGCTTTATAATCATGAGGAACTTCATAATCAATTAGGATGTCCACATTATCTTCATCCTTGTCCTTCACAGCCCGCATTCTGAGTCCTCTTTCTCACATTCCAAGTAACCCAGTAAGGAGCTTTAGGGTTACGTATACTTTTCTTCCCATCATGGTGGTGACAAACATGTCCTGAAATCCTTCCACCATGTGAATTCCTCTCTAAAAATGCTTGATAATTTGTTCATAGCAACCACTCAAAATTTTAAAAAATCCCCAAAGATGGTGCTGGCACATCCATCTCCCAAACCGTTCATCACTAGAGAAACTAAGCATTGGCTCATCCATTACAGTACCTTCTATAGATTTCCACTCAGTTGGAATGTATCTCGTTCCTGCTAGAATGAACAAGTCTTCTGTATCCTTGAAATTAATGGCTGCTTGAGCCCAATGGTCTATAGTAGTAATCCAACACGCCTCATCTTTATCCCAAACAAAAAGAGGATTATCAGAACTGAGTTTTGAATCTCTTCCTGATGTACTTGCCATAAAGATTTCTTTGAGAAAGATGGAGAATTTAGGTATTTAGAAAGGAAATTACAGAGAAGAGAATTTTGGTAAAGTAACCTTTCCTCTTTCTCAATTTCTCCTTAAATAGCCAAAGACTCTTCGCGCAAACCTACAAAGCTACTTGTTTAACTCATAATCCATGGTCTCAAGATTCAACGATTCAATTGCATAACCTATATTGTAGGATTAATGAGGGTAAAAAATATTGGATAACTGCTCTAAATATGGATCGTTTCATAACTTCCTACCATTTCTATCAAGTTTAAATATGAAAGATAACCAGTGATAATTTAATGACGTGTCTAAAATTCGAACGATAAAAGAAATACATAACCTAATTTACTGAAGCTCAAAGTGTACCCTGAATTGGTCAGCTCCAGAATAGGTCAGACTGCGATGTATTTCTTCAAATTGGATTGGACATTCCGATCAGCTGTCTTAGAATGTTGAATTAATCCTTTCCAATGGGCTTTGTGAATATGTCAGCTCATTGTTTTTTAGTTGGAATGTATATGAGCTTGACTTCTCCTTTTAGCACATAATCCCTTATAAAGTGATGTCTAATATTGACATGCTTTATCCTGCCATGTTGAACTGGATTCTTGGATAGGTCAATTGCACTCTTGTTGTCACACATGACTTTAAGGCAATTTAACTTTATACTATAATCCTCCAATTGTAGCTTGATCCATAGTAGTTGTGCTACACAACTTCCTGCGGCCATGTACTCGACCTCAGTTGTACTCAGAGCCATAGAAGTTTGCTTCTTGCTATACTATATTACTAGAAAATCACCAAGGAAATGACAACCTCCTGTAGTGCTTTTCCTTTCAAGTTTTCTCTTCCATAGTCTGCTTTTGTGTATCCTCTCAGAGTGAAGTCTACATTACTTGGATACCATAAACCTGCATCAATAGAGCCTAGCAAATACCTGAGAATTCTCTTAACAGCAACTAAGTGAGATTCTCTGGGGTCAGCTTGATATCTTGCATAATAACACATAGAATATTGAATGTCAGGCCTACTAGGAGTTACGTAAAGTAGAGAACCAATAATACCTCTGTAGAGCTTACTCCCTATAGGTTTACCTTCCTCATCTTTACTGAGAATAGTATCAGTGGCCATGGGGGTTGACATTGGCTTGGCTTTATCCATGTCAAACTTCTTGAGTACTTCCTTGGTATACTTAGTTTAGCTGATGAAGATCTCATCATCACCTTGCTTGATTTGCAAACCAAGAAAGAAATTAAGCTCTCCCATCATTGACATTTCAAACTATTTCTTCATCTGCTAGCTAAACTCTTTGTATAGCTTATCATTAGTTGCTCTAAGAATGATGTCATCCATATAGATTTGGACTAGGAACACATCACGATGCCTTTTCCTGATGAACAGAGTTGTATCTGCTTTTCCTCTAACATAACCTTTACTGATAAAAAATTTGTCAGTCTCTCATACCAAGCTCATGGAGCCTATTTCAGTCCATATAAAGCTTTCTTCAGCTTGAAGACATGATTTGGATATTTAGGGTCTTCAAATCCAGGGGCCTGTCTGATATGGACTTCTTCTTGAACATAACCATTATGAAATGCACTGTACACAGCCATTTAAACTCAAAATCTTTAAACTTCTTTAGTTCAATCAATGATACTAATATTGAATGGCTCATCATTCTGTTCAGCTGACCTCTAGTCAGCACTAGATTTTACACCCTCTCAAGAATCTTATTAATTGGGTGATCTCTTCTTGCTCTAACTTCTTTAGGTATATCAGGATTAGCTCACTAACCTACAGTCATTGGTTGAGCATCCACATTATCACTAAAGCTGATTGATTGGTCCAGGTTAGCTTTAAGTTCTTCCTTTTCTAGCACTGGTTCAGGAATAATTGTAGACTGACTGATTAATCCACTGACTTGATCCTTTTCTCTTTCATCATCACTGGCTTGTCTACCTGCATTGTTAGTTTCATCAAAATCTACATGCATGGACTCCTCTAAGATGCCAGTTCTCTTGACATATACTCTATATGCCCTACTGTATGTTGATTAACCAAGAAAGATTCCTTCATTGGCCTTGGATCATCTAAGACCAAATGCACCAACCTTGGGCTTGCACCCCTTCCAAAGTTCATAAGGAGTTTTATTCAAAATTGGGCAAATTAAAACCTTGTTTAGAATGTAACAATCTGAGTTAACAGCCTCTCCCTAGAAATACTTTGGTAGATTGTTATTAGTCAACATAGAACGACCCATCTCTACAGTAGTACAATTCTTTCTCAACAATCCCATTCTGCTGAGGTGTATGAGGGGCAGAAAAGTTATGGTTAATACCATGCATAGAACATAATTCTCAAATAGCCTGTTTTCGAATTCTCTTCCATGATCACTATGGATTCTATTAATTTTAAGGTCTTTTTCATTCATAATTCGGGTAGCCAACCTAGAGAATGATTTAAATGTTTCATCTTTGCTAGCTAGCAAGACAATCCAAGTGAACTTGGTCAGATCATCTACAACCACAAGGGTGTATTTTATTCCACCTAGACTTGTTGGCACAATAAGCCCAAACAAATCTATGTGCAGAAGATCAAGGGGACTAGAAGAAGATATATTAGCTATAGATTAAAAGGTCTTCCTAAATTGTTTCCCAAGTTGGTATGTTGAGTAGAGTCTATCTTTATCAAAGGCTAGATTGGGTAATCCCTCAATAAGTTCATCACTAGCTAATTTGGACAGATTGGTCATATAGATATGTCCTAACCTTCTATGCCATAGCCAAGAGTTGGCCTCCTTAGAAACTAAGCATATATCATTGGAGCCGGGGGATAAATCAAACATATAAACATTATTAATTCTAGGAGCATAAAGAATAGTTTGGTCAGAGTTACCATCAATGACTGAGCAGCCCGCTGAGTCAAATATCACTTTTCTGCCTTTGTCACACAGCTGAGCAATGCTTAGCAAGTTGAACTTTAGGCCTTTCACTAGAGACACATTATCAATTGAAGGCTTGACTCCTACTGTGCCATTGCCAACAATCTTTCCTTTCTTGTTGTCTCCAAAACTGACACTTCCATTTCTTCTACGCTCAAATGTGATGAACTGCTTTTCATCACCTGTCATATGCCTCTAGGATCCACTATCCAAGTACCACATTATGCTATCATCAGTGGATCTTAGGCTCACCTATAAAATAGTTAAGTTTTCTTAGGTACCCATGCCTTTTTCTGCCTGGGTCCTCCCTTGTTAGTGGCGGTCATCCTAGACCAGTCATACTCATCAAAGTAACCATTTTTGTACTGGTACATGGCTGTTGCATGTCCTGGCTTACCACAAAGACTACAAGCGGCGTTAGGATTAGGCCTACTCACTTAACTCTTTTGAGAAACCTTCTTAGAGTGGTAAGTGCGGTTACTCTGAGTATTCCTGCTAGGTTGAGGAGGGACCCGCACCTTTCTCAAAGTTGTTAATTTAGCAGTTATCTCATCCAATTTTGTAGAGAGTTTGCTATTATATCCATTTTGGTATTTAGCTTTTTCCATCAGGTATAGGATGTCAAGTGATGTAGAAGAGTTGACATCTTCTATATCATCACACCTCCTCTAAAGTACTCTGATGTATTTGGTTGACTTCTTAGTCATATTAATAACATCATTGAGCATTGCGACAAGCTCATCTGAACACAAAGGGAGTTTAGAATTTACCTTAGAGTGTGTTTCTTTGTCTCTACTCTGGTCAACTAGTTGGTTAGTAGCGGAAGTAGTTGGTTGGTTAGCTGACACTAAGTTGGGCATATCATCCTTAGCCATGAGACACACATTAGAAGAATCTTATACCTCCTCATCTAAGGATAATGACTCTTGTTCATAGTCTCTTCAGGTAGCAGAAAGGCCTTTCTTACTCTTCTTCTTTTTGAACTTGTCATTTTTGGCTTGAGGACAGCTCGACTGAATATGCCCCTTTTCACCACATTTAAAACACTTTATATCCTTGTTATGCTCTTTGTTGAATTCCTTTTGTGGTCTATCAACTACTCCCTTCTTATACTTGCCTGTCTTTCTGAATTTTTGAAAGTTCTTCTCTTTACCCAGATATCTCCTGAAATTCTAGGTCATTAGAGCTATCTCCTCTTTTCTATCCTTTGGATATACTTCCTCGAATCTTCTTCTTCATCATTATCATTAACTTTTAGGACAACAGTTCTGCTTGAGTGCTCTTTCTCTTTGGACCTGTGCTTCTTGGACTCATCTTCATATTACTTCAAGGACATCTCATGAGTCAGCAGAGTTCTAATCGGCTCATCAAAATTGTAGGTCTTCAAATTATGAGCTTCTTTAATAGCTCTCTTCTTAGCTTCCCAATCCTGAGTCAGACTACTTTAAGGACATCTTGACAGTTTCTTCTTCTGTAAAGGTCTTCCCAAGTCTTTTTAGCTCATTAACTATCTTCATAAACCTAGTGTTCATGTTAGAAATATCCTCCTTGGGATTCATGTGAAACCACCTATAATCTCTCCTGAGGATATTGATCTTGGACTCTTTCACCTTGTCAGTACCTTCATAAGTCACTTCCAACTTCTTCTAGATCTCTTTAGTTATCCCGCATCCAGAAACACAATTAAACTCAATACATTAAGAGCACAACGAAGATAGTTGATAGGAGTTGCATTCTCTTTAAGCTTGGCCAGATCATTGTTATCCCATTCATTAGAGTACTTATCAATAGTAAATCCATTCTTCACATGTAATGGAACATATGGCCCTTCTACAATGGCCATCCAAGCATGCATACTCTGGGACTATATAAAATTAGTCATTCTATTTTTCCAGTAAGTATAATTCTCTTAATTGAATATGGGAGGCCTAGTAACCGACATGCCTTCAGGCAGAATATAAGCTTGAGCCCTTCCACTGGATTTTCCTTTATACGCCATGGTCTTTGTCCAAAAGATTGTGAAATCTATAAAATGAGAACTGCTCTGATACCACTTAATGGTCCCTATGCATACGCTCACTGAGTTAGAGGGGGGTGAATGACTCACTAAAGAACTTATAAACTTTTTCATGATACTAACTGGCTCCACTGAGTGAGGTCAGCCGGTTGAGTAAAATGGCAGGAAATTATAAGTAAAGAACATAGAGATTTTATACTAGTTCAGTAACCTATGCTTACATCCAGTCCTAAGAGAGTTTCTTGTCTTTAATTCACTAATCTCAACTCCTTTACCTTAGGTGGAGAATCCTTCCACAAAATCCCCAATTATAGAAAGTACCCTCCAATCTACAATCGTTCACCCGCTGACTAGAATACCCTCTTCTACCAGCAACTCGAAAGAGTTTAAAAAAGAGTTAATTCAACTTATAGGAATGTTGATCCAGTTATAAATGATCTAATATTACAAGCAATTGATCTATACTATTCTCTCTTATTGTAAGCAAATTCTCGCTGAGTTGTGCCTTTTCTTGCTAGAATTCCTTAAAGCTTGTAATTTTGCCAGAGTTTTAGCTTCTGGGAAATTCAGGTGTAATCACCAAGTTCTAACGCTTGCCTTCTTGCTCCTTTTATAGTTAGGTTGAGAAAGTAGTTGTTGAACTTGTCTTGGCATCTTCTATAATTGACAGCTTAGTAATTCACCCATTGGTTGTTCAAATTGATCTGTTAAGAGATAGAATTGCACCGTTGTGGAATACATTTCAATCCATTAGATTGGAATTTGAGCTTCAATTTAAATCCTTTGTCATTTGATGCCAGTCTTCCATTAGAGAGAACTCGCGCTGACTTGCCATGTGTCTTTATCCTATTACCTCTGGTTTTCTGACATGTTACAGAGTGTGCGATATAAGGTTAGTAGATCTATAGAATTACCCAAAGTGGCAATTGACTTGTTGCAGCTTTGCATTGGAAGACTTTGTCATTTTCTTCATAAAACTGGGTCTTGTCAAGGCATTCATTCTTTTGTCTTTATCTCATTAATGTTCCTATAAAAAGCAACACTGAAAGAAAAGATCCCATATTACCTTAAAAGGTAATCTTAGTACTTTCAACAGACCTAAAGTAAAATAGCAAAATATATCATCGTAAAACACAGAGTAATATTAAGTCAACGACTTAGGTATTTACTCAGCCTAGAAAATACTCAGAGTTAAACTAAGCAGCTAGGTCAGCAGAGACATAGAAATTCTACCCTTGAATTTTCTAACTCCTTTAAAACTATAGACTATTTATTTTAAAATCATTATTGATTTAATTATCCCATACTTGACTTAATTGTTATGATCAAAACTTAAGCACAACTGAGTCATCCACTGAGTTAGTCCCAACTCATGCTTGGTTCAAAAATTATATTTCTCAATGCGAGTTATAAACTTATCCAAAATCGCAGGGTGTTCTTATCTCATAGTAGACTTAACCAATATGTCATCCATATAAACCTCTACTTCTTTGTGGATCATGTCATGCAAGAGAGGGTGACGGCGCGCTAATAGGTTGCCCTGTCGTTCTTCAGACCAAACGGCAGAACTCGATAGCAGAATACCCACCATTTTATAATGAAAGTTGTCTTAAACTTATCGATTATGTCCAACAGAATCTGATTATACCCTGAGAACCCATCCATGAACAAGTACACTGCGGCCCTGGCAGCTCTGTCAATTAGCACATCAATGTAAGGTAAAGGAAAGTCATCTTTTGGTGAATTGTTCAAATCCATATGGTCCACACAAACCCTTACCCTTCCATCCTTCTTCGAAACTGGGACAATATTGGATAACCAGGTTAGATATTCAACAACTTTGACATGCTTAGCCTCAATCATGTTAGCAACTTCCGCCCTAACCTTGTCGGCCTACTTTGGTCTCATTCTTTGGAATTTCTACTTGATAGGATGGAATCTAGGATTAGTTGGAATGCAATGCTCGGTGATATGGTGATTGATACTAGGCATGTCCATCTATGGCCAAGCAAAAGCGTTAACGTGATCTTTTAGCACTTTAATTATCTCACTTTTTATCTCAGGGGTTAAGTCATTAGAAAGGGTTACCATTTTAGGGTTATCATTTGTACTCAAGTTTATTTTAGTTAAAGAAACATCATGAATATTGAACACATTATGCATATGATTAAATGAATGCAGGGGCCTGTTGGGTGAAACATCAAGCAAATAAGCGAAATCAGAATCTTTCATTGAATTAAAGGCCTTATAGGCTACATTGTTCTCATAAAAACACTCGAACTATGAAAAGTTACATCATCATAGATAGAGTCATCCTCCACAGGCGGAGGGTCTTGAGCAGCTGCATCAGTAGAGTTGACACCCTCAGTAGATTTTATGAGCACGTTGTCTAGATCGTGATCCAGGGCTTTCACTTGATTGGCGGACATCATACCTTCTTTAGTAGCAAAAGATTCGGGAAGCTTCTTCATGGCTTGGACCAGAGGATTGGCTTCGTCACTCTATTTCCATTTCATCTTAAGCAGAACAGACATAGCTTTGGATATAGCAACCATAGAATCTTCAATCTTTGGGTCCATAGGCTTCTCTTCATCGGAATCAGAAAATAGCTTCCTCTTGTCTTTCTCCTTGGATGAGACCACATATATTGGCATGAAGGGGTTCTCCCCCTTTTCAATAAAGCAATTTTTCTCAAAGTCATACACATCCTTGAAGATCTCAAAACCTAGCCAAATCTGACCATCATGCACAACAGGTTCAGTTTCCCCCATGTAGACATCCTTTCCTTGAACCTTGCAAACAGTCACTATGTTGCCATATGCCGAGTGATTGCGCCTATAAATCTTCCTTGGGGTGTACAAAAAACTTGCATATTTTGGATACTTCTTGATTGGGATAGGATCAACTATTCCACCAAAGCGCTTGCCTAAACATTGACCTGGCACATGGCCATGCCTCTTCATCATCTTTCTTACCACAAATGAGTAACGATCGAAACAAGGAGCTTTAGTCTTCCCGCCACTAACAACATCCATACAAAACCCAGATTCCTCCTCGGCTTTCATGATGGCTATAACCAAGGCTTGATCAGCTTGAATAACCTTGATCTTTCCATCTTTCCCCACAACCTTAATCTGCTAATGGAATGTCGATGAGACTGCTCCCACAGAGTGGAGCCAGGGTCAACCTAGGAGCAAAGTCTAAGTGACGGGAATATCAATGATAGTGAATTAAACCTTGGTAGAAATCTCCTCGGTAGTCACTTTGGCTTCAAACACACTAACCATACCCCTCTTTGAATCATTATAGGCACGGATGATAGTGTTAGATTTCTCAACCATTTCCATGGATAGACCCAAATGAGGAAGAACTTTCAAAGGGCATAGATTCAGGGAGGAACCATCATCAGCTAAAATGCACAGGATAGCTCTATTGAGGACTTGGGCACGGATGAATAAGGCTCAATTATGACCGCGCCCCTCGGGTGGGAGATCTTAATTGGAGAACATTATCGGATCATCCCCTCTCGGGAGCGATATTCCTTTCCCTACCAGGTTGCACATCTCAATAATAGAAGTCGTAGGCTTCACTTCAAGCTCCAAAAGCCTTTTAATCAGACCCCTGTGGTAATCATCAAAACCTAAAAATAACTACCAAATGCTAAAACGAGCATGAGTAGTCTTTAACTGAGTAATTAGAGGATCAATATCTGGACTTGTTTTAACTTAAGGAGACGATGCCATCAGCTTAACTACGGTCTTAACAAGGCTCGGGATTGGATTATTTTCAATATGGAGATGATTGTCCTTAGGCTTATACACTCGACCACTACGGGTGACATGCAGAATTCTATTAATTGATACTCTCTTCGTGGCCGGGGTTTTAAACGGATAGGGCGGTTCCTCATAAACCAATGATGAGTCTTGAAGCTCATATTCATCCACATTGAAAGCCTGAAACTCTTTATCAGATTACTCTTCCTTTAAAACATAATCATCAACATTAAATAGTGCTTGTGCTACCATTTCCACATCTTCGATCTTGGTCTCATCTTCTTACCCTATTTCCTCAATTTTCAAGGAGCTTATAATAGCATTAGACTGCGAGATCATGTCAAATACAAAGCTCGGTGGTAGACCGGGGTCGATAACCATTACTAGTTCCTCGGATATCATTTCTAGAATAGACTCTTCGTTAATGCTAGAACCGATCATAGAGACCTGACCTCGAAAATTAGGCAAAGGGTTTTCTATAGTGCTTAGCTTCCTAGCTAGTTCAGCCATCTTTCCTTCCTTGACCATACGAGTGATAGTGGAAGCTAGAGTCCTACACTATTAGTTTAATGCCCCTTTTATACATGAAACTTATAAAAGTTTCCCCTTTCATCTGGTCGAGGAGACTGACATCATGCAAAGGCTTTAACTGGCCTACTTCGTACATCTTAGCAAATATGGCTCCAAGGGGCAATTTCTATGGGAATACAAATATTGCTGAGGAGGAGAAGAAGAAGCAGCTTGAACTGTGTATACTTCTTCTTGAGCTACGGTTTGCTCCACATGAGATTTACCCTTGGCAAGAGCTGGCGTAATTTCACTCGATTCATTCATCTTAAAGCATGGCCAGTTCCCAATTGGCTTATTTACTTTTTCTTTCTCTTCTCGATGCTTGATTTCCTCAGCTTTTTCAAAGACTTTTTGATAGGACTTGAAAGATTCCATTTTTATTTCTTTTCAGAGAATCGGGAGAGCCCCATTGAGCAACTTTGGAATCATTTCTTTCAGTGTGAGCTTTTGCTTTAACAGAACCTGAGTGGCCATCCACTTATTGAAATATGACCTAAAGTATTCACCTTGTTTTTGCTTAATGGCTTCAAAGTGTTGGATGGTGGCTTCCATTATGGAATTGAAACTATAATGGGCAATTCAGGCTTCAGAGTGGAGCTTTCAATCTTGGATTTTTGACTCTGGAAGAGTATTATACCACTCAAGAGCAGGTCCTGATAGGGGGCAAAGGAATAACTTAGCCAGAACTTTGTTCCCAATCTTCTAGACACGCATAATCCACTCATACATCACAATATGGGACTTGGGAAGTCCCTCATCGGAGTACGCTTCCATTTGACGCATTGATAAATTCTTGGGTACCAAATCATCATCTCTCACCTCTTCTTTATCTTTGCTCTTATTCAGAAACTGCCTAAAGAAAGGAGCCATCTCAGGTGTTCTCCCCGGAGGCTGCATGACCCGGTCACATAGTGTCACATTTGGAGGCTGTGTGACCTGGTCGTTGAGCACTGAGGATCTTTTAAAATAAATTGGCAGAGGAGCCGGGATCTCAATCTTGGGGCGCGCGAAAGGATTCTGGGGGTAAGAGGTTCCGTTTGGAGTGACCACAAAATTAGGAGATGATGGGGCAAAAGGTGTGGGCAGTGTCGGAGAGATGATGCAACTATTGGATAAAACAGCCAGTTATGGGGTAAAACCCCCTAAGAAAGTAGGAAATAAAGGAGCCTGGCAGATAGGCCTCAAAGGTGCAGAGGAGGAAAGGCAAACACCGGTGGAGTAAAAGGCAGGGAAGGCTGAACCAAGGTACTCTGACTAAACTGAAACTGAACCAATCGAATGGGCAGAAGCAGTAGTACTGAAAATTGATTCTAAACTGGTGGAGACTAACCTGACACATTCTGAGTGATCTCTCTTAGAGCTTGAATTATAGGCCCCACTGGCCTCTGATTCTCTCTCTCCTTCGTAAGAGCTGATTGGACTTGCTCCTGAGTAGTGACCCGGAACAGATCTAATTATAAAAATATAGCCATTGCATTAGCTAACACAGAACCCAACTAGGATTGCCCTTGATCAGTCAGAGGCAAAGTGACAAGAGGAGGAGAAACCTCAGATGGAACCCCACTAGCTGGAGGAACATCAGACATGGTAGAAAGAACGGATTCTAGTACTGAACTCACTGGACGGTGAATCAATCGGTAATCAAGTTGTAACCAAAGAGGACTGCACTGACGTCTTGACCTAGCTAGAGAAATCAAAAGATGATCAGCCCGAATCGAACCATGAATGAAATGGATGATTATATAATAATCCGAGTCATGAATGCCATACATACAGGGGTGGTTTAGAGAGGTAGAGAGCAGAAAAGCTTATGACGCAAAGCTTAACCCTAAAATACGTGAGACCTATGAACCCCTCACTATGCCTAGCGTACTAGATATGGGTTATTGGGACTCAAATGATCTCAGGCATTTTGTTAAATTCCCCCTTCAAGTGAGGAGAGAGTAGAGGTAAGTGAAAACTGAAATTAAAAGGTCGGCCATATACGTCCTATGCATGAAGTGCATATGCATGAGCACAACACAAGTAGCGCACGAAAGCGAATAAATCCCTTCCAACCTTATGAATCTTGTGCAACACCAATTTGGAATCTGGAGTTAACTCTAGCACCAGGAAATGGCAATAGAGTTTGTGGCCTAGTTTAAAGTTGTTTTGGTGGTCCTATGGGGAAGTTGCTACTGCTAGATTTATTACGGTTTATAGTCTCAAATCGCTGGTATCGCAGAATGACACTGTAGAAGGGTCTCATTTACCTTGATTTTGTGTAACTTAACCACTCCTCAAACGACTGCGATCGCGGGAATTACACGTTGGTTGAAACTAGTGTTCCACCCATAAGTGTCCCCAATTCCTGGCGGGGATGAGGTATACACGTAAGCTTCACGGGGGTGAAATGATGGCAAATTAAACTTAGAATCTAACTAAGCAGTGGATTCAAAAGACATAAGAAATAAAGCGTTGATTTAAAAAATGATTTAGGCACATCATCAAAATCCTTTAACCAATTTTCAAAAATGAAAGCAATTTTTCAAATTTTAAGTTAAAAAGGAAATCTCCAGCAGAGTCGCCACTGTGAACGGACGACCTTTTTCCCACCCGCGAGGACCGCGTGAGATGCATAGCATGGGGGGTGGAAAATAACGAGCGCTGTGAAGCATGCTTTGGAGGAATCCTTATTTTAGGCATGATGAAAATAATGGTGGAGAAAGTGATGTTGAAGTTGAATTTAAGTCCAATTTATGTGTCAAGGGATACGAGACTTGAAATCCCGTATTTTAAGATAGAGTTGCCACCTGATTTAGCTCCACTGGGAATTTGGGTATGATATTCCCATTGGGTGGTTGGACCGTACCTTAAAACAGAGATTTTGAGTTCGGATGATGTTGCTAACTTTTCAATGTTCTAAATCAATCCATTTACATTTTAGTGAATGTGACTTCGGTTCTTATGCGATTTAAATCCGGTTAATGTTTGGAGTTTTCGGTTTATATGCCATACATCACACAAAAAGCAGTGAATACAACAAATAAATAATTATTACATGGCTTTACGAATACCTATACATTTTTCTAATGCGGAAAAGTAAATAAAGTGAATAAATAAATAAAAGGGCGAAACCGGGTCCTAACCGAGCATACCAACCCGGACCTGGCTCCGAACAAGACAAAATACATACGAGAATAATCACAAATAAAGCATAAATAAACAAATGGAAGAAAATAAACACCTAATCATGGAGAAAACATATTTTTGGATTTTTCATGGCTAAAATATAATTTTCTAGTACTTAACCAGGCATCTAAACAAGCTAATAATGATAAAATGAACTAAATAATCTAAAATAAATAAAAAAAATTACAGAAAATATTTTGAGATTTTTAATTATTATAAAAAGATTTATTTAAATCTATTTGGTGAAAAATCCATTTTTAAGCCATTAAATGAAGATTAAACTAATTTAATGATTAATAAAATCTAAAAAGATTAAAAATTAATTAAAAAATTTACAGATTATATAAAATTTTTTGGGTAAAAATCAAGGTTAAAAACGCAAGAAAATGATGAAAATGGACCGAAAACACAAAACAGGGGTTTTTTTGCTTTTTTACCAGTCCAGATGCTGTAGTGGGACTTGAGATGCTACAGTGGCAGCCTAAGATGCTACCATTGCAGCATCTCAACCTATGCTGGAGCATCTCAAGACTCACCGGAGCATCTGGCTCGGAAAAACGTCAAGAATTTTGAAATAACAACTAAGAACAGCCAAATAATGAACAATATTGAATAAAAAAGTAGATTGGAACTCAGTTTTATTGCCTAGAGGCTGTGAATCCACGTTTTGAGACTCGATCTGGTTCTTTGGCAAGCTTTATGATGAATTTGTGATGAAATCCGATGAAACAAAGACGAAAATGACGACGAACTTAGTGATGGAATTTAGTGATTTTTGAGGAAAAAGTCTCTAATTCCTATTTAAGCTCGTTTTAACTTACGATTTCCAATTAGTTTTAGTGATTAAGCTAAAAGATTAAGCTAAATAACCCTCTAAAATCCCGAATAATCAGATTTCTTTAGTTTTATATAGCTTTCTCTCTCTATAACCTAGTAAATTCTAAATGATGAATTAAGCTTTTAATTTAGCAAAAAGTCCTAAATTAGGTGATTTAATGGGTTTATATTGACCTCACTCACTCCAAATAACTCAATTAGTCCCTAAAAATCCAAATATTCCCAAAACAATCGAGTAAATTTAAACTTAGAGAGAGAAAGACGGACTGGCGACGGACAGCCAGAGCCCCGCGCAGCGTCTCAGGCTGAGACGCTGCAACGGCAGTGTCTCACCGCGCCTCACCGACGTGGCCACACACGTCGAGGCGTAGGGGTGCGTCTCGCACGGCCCCACCTCTCCGGATGCGGCGTAGGCGAGGGCAGGAAATTTTTTTAATTTTTTAATTTTTTACTTATTACTATTATTATTATTTTGCTTTTTAATATTTAATTATTTTTAATATATATTTTTTTCAAAGAGCCTATTTTAATTAACTGATTAGAGGGAACTGAATGGTTAAAATCCCAACTACTTCACGAGAACACTTGCAAAACGCAATTCAACTCCGAAATAATAGAATAACAGGCTAACTATTAGTTTCAAGCAAAACATCATCATCGTTCCACGGGTCACCGAAAAGCCCGTGCTCATAGTATTTTAGTGATACACCAACTTTTACACTAGTAGCTTTTTGGTGTGAGCTCCACGCGCCTTCTTATTGGTCTAGGCAAAAAAGGTTGTTGCCTTTTTCTCTGTCTGGTGTCAGTACTTTGTCCTTTTCTGAGAAGTGCAAGCTATCACTTTTGTCTTACTTTAGGGAAAAGGATCTTTGACTTGGAGACAAAAAAGTATGGAGGGAATGAAATTTTTGAATCATTCCCTTTGTCAGAAAATATTAAGTCTTCCGGATTTCTTCAGACTTGATATATCCGGATTTGTCTTCTTTCGAGTGCTTCTGCAATCAGTTCTTCCGGATGTTGTTTTGGACGATTCAAAGTTTGTTTCATTTCCAAACTTTAACCGGATGCTTCAATGTATGCTTAGGTAGTTATTTTCACTTATCTTGGACTTTGAATGTTTGGATATGAGTTCGGATTGGTGACTTAGGTCTTTTCATACTTAGGTTTTTTGTTTACTTCAAACCTGATCCAGATTGTTTAAGTTTTGGATCCTTGTTTCCCAATAATCTCGCCCATTTGATGGAGACGAAAACCTAAGCACAATTAAGCAAAAAGGGAATATGATCTAAGTATGATTTTTTATACTTATTCATTTACAACATTTACTCCCCCATAATCTAAGCATCCTAACTCCCCCAATATTTTTGCATTTTTTGCTTCTATATTTTTTAAGTACAATTACAAATTGTACTTAGAAGCATTTTTATGTAAATGTGATTCACTATATATATACTTCTGTTGTTAACAATGGTTAACATCAATGAAGTTCCGGATTACAGATATAGAGTACATATAAGTGAAAATTTTCAACGCTAGCCATTACAAGATTTTTACATGATATCAATAGCTAACTAAACATTTACCTATCTAGTTCCATATCCTCGCCTCCTTTACTGGTTGTGCTCTTCTCCCCCTTATTGTTTTCATTAGATTGAGGGTCAATCACCATGTATGAGCGCTTGTCCCATCTTTTCTGCCATGCCTCTAAGTAGATAGAATAATCTACATTCCCTTGTGAGCGCTTCTCAAAAATTATTTTAACAATGGCTGAAAGAAGTTGATAGGCCTTTAGGGATACCCTGAGCTCTTTGTAGGATTTTGTCAAGTCCGGAATCATCCTTAGTGCGTGGGCTTGGTCATCTTTATCAAAATATGGAAACATGCACTTGAGGAGAGTTAACATGCACTTGTACTCAAAGAATCCAGTGTCGCCTATGTGCTTGACAAGATCATTGACAACTGGAAGGACAAGACTGTCCTGGGTTGAGGAGGAGGATCCGGATGAGGAGAGTGACAGATTAACCAAACCTTACTTTAAAGCTTCAATATAGTTGAAGATATCTCTTCGAACAATGTGGATACTGTTGTTGAGCGTAGTAAGAGCTTTAATAAAGTCATTCGTTCGAGATGAATGGCTTCCACTATCCTCACTTATCTCATACACCTGCTTCTTCAGTAACTTTGGAAGAGCCTCATCAAGGAAGTTTGTGAGCATTTCCTATACGGCTTGATGCTCCTCATTTAATAATTTTAGTTCTGAAGCAATATCCTTTTCGCCCGTTGGTAGTAGCTTCTGGAATGAATTTTATCAAGCTTTTAAACTTGTTATCGATGTACTCCTTAAGCTCTGTGATCAGATCTGTGGAAGAGGAGGTGATTTTATCCATAACTATAGAATAGTTATTAGTGGCCATTGTCTTTACTTAGTCTACGAATCTGCTTGTTGCTGTAATATTGGCTTTCAGTTGATTCAGGATGGGAGTTACTTTAGCTAGTGAGACTTCAGCTACAAGATCAGTAGTAGGAAAGTCCTCCACTCTTTCTTCTATTTTCTTTACACTCCCCTTAATCACCCCAAGTTCTCCCTTTAAATCCAAAGGCGTGAGTTCTTCAAGAAGTACCTTTTCCACAGCTTTCAAGTGTTTGCATATGTTTCAGAGGCTTTGTTTGATGTAGCTTTCCTCATGTTCCTCATGAGTAGCCCCTTGGAGAATCTGGAGTGTCGTGGAAATCTTTGTAGCTCATGTTGGATTTACATTTATAGCAGGTATTCTAATCAGACTAGCAATGGGAGTTTCAGATTCAAAGCTGCTTTCGGTCTCATCAGATCAGGATGTTTCTGCCTAAATTGATTTATCTTCTTCTTTTTGTTTCTCTTCTTCCAATCGTTCCTCTAGACTAGCCTCGCTCTTTGGGTCCACTCTAGGAGTGTTCCCGTTGGGTCTCAGACTATATCCCTCCTCTGAAATGGTGTCTTTCAGGTTAGACTCCTGTTCCTTAGATGTATTTGGAGAATGTGCATCTAAGTTGTCCCTATTTTTAACTATTGTTTCAACACGAGTAGTGATGTCAGTGGTAATATCAAATGACATAGATTCAGGGATTACCCCGTGGATTTGTGGTTAAGCCTGATCCATTGCATCCTCACTTCTTTCTTCATTAACTACCACCTCCACCCTCGAATGACTAGTAATGTCCTCAGTCACCTCTACCAATGCCTTTTCAGGACTTTACAGCTCTACCACTTCCGGATTGATGTTCCGCAAGTTATCAGGAAGAGGTCTGGACCTAACTTATAAGTTGATTAGGTCCTCATCCTAGTACTTAGCTTCTTTAAGAAGCCCCAGATCCTTTGAGGATAGAAAGATTGGTGGGCTATTTAATTCTGCTGGCTCGGATGCACTTTTAGGTCCCTTTTGGTTAATTGATTAATCTCTTGATTATCTCGTACAGCAGACATCATTTCAGCAAATTGAGGGTCTTCCAGGAATATGTTGGCTTTAGGTGTTGGCCTTTGGGTGTACAATATAATTTCTTTTCCTGTCTCGGATTCTATTGGAGGTAAGCTCTATAATGGTTATATCGGTAGCAGGTTTCCTGATTCGGAGTCTGGCTCTTGCTTTTTCCTGCCTTCAAGGCTTTTATGAATGTTAACCCCCTCTTCTGGAGTTGCCTTTTTAGCTCTTTCCTTTTTTTTCATCTCTTACCTTTTCGGCTTTTTCCTCATTCCATATTTCCCTAAAGCTCAACTACCTGAAGTTCTTCTCTAGGATTTCCTTTCCATTGATAGATCTGAGTCTGGTTAAATTTGCTCCATTTGCAAGTAAGATCTGGGTGATCAGGGCACCATAAGAATTCTTGTGTTATTTTAGGTAGTGGATGATCAGTACTGGCATGTTAACAACTCTACTTTTCACCCAGTGATGTAATACACAATGTTGAAAGGTTGACATTGTGGTGAGAGAGCCCTTCTGGATAAGCACCAATTTGGCAAGTGCATGCTGGAGAATCTTGGCACTTCCGGAAAGTATGTTGAGCATTTATCCCTGAAATAGTTAGGATACAGCCACATCTTAGGTTCATATTGCACTTGTTGCTCATCTCCATCAACTCGTAGTTGGACCCAATCATTCTTCATGTTTAAGAATTTTTCAAAGAACTCCTGAGTAATCGTAATTACCTTTCCTTGAACTTGAGTTCTCATAGCGTCATGGAAGGAGTGGGCTTTGAGATTATCATAGAATTCTTTCACTAAGTCTGGGTAGGTTAGGCATTTGATCTTGAGGAAATCAGTCAAGTGTTAATCCTCTATTAATTTGGAATAGGGGTCAGTTTCAAACAGAAAGTTATCTCCTAAAAAGTCAGTGGGGATAACGAAATCATTGGTTTTGAGTTTGAGGGGTTTAAAATCTTTATCTTTCAGATTAGACTTTGTAAAGATGTTTTAGGTAGGAAGCATTTTGGGTCCTGCGCTTATCATGATGGCAGCCATTTTTGAGAGAGAGTTTGAAGAAACTTAGGGTTTGGAGTTTGGATTTTTTTACATTAACAGTAGGCAATTTGTTCGCATGAGGAAGAAAGGAAAATTCGGAGGGCTTTTATAGATTTTTCAAAGTGAGGGTATTTTGGTAATCCAGATTCCGCTTGGTTTAACTCGATTGATGACATGGTAGGTAAATTTTAGGGGAGAGAGGTAAATATCTATTAAATCTGAGAATGGGAAAGATTTATTTTAAATTCCAACTGTTGAATTTAATGCGCGTATAACTCCCAATAAACATTTGAAATTTAAAAACTAATAGCTACCTTTACGGGCTTTTACCGTAATATGTCATTCTTGTCTGCTGACGTGGCAATATTCTATCCGGAGTAGAACTTTCTTCAATTCTTATTCTCTTCCGTATTCCTTATCTTGCCAGGGATCCAAACTGACCTTGTATTATCTTTCAAATTTTCTTTAAATTGGATTAGACATCCCAATTCATTCCCTTAGCTTACCAAATTGATCTTTACTTAATGGCTTAGTAAAGATATCTGCTCTTTGCTCATTGGTTGGAATGTATACACGGGCAACATGCTTCTTCATCACATGATCCCAGATGAAATGATGCCTCATGTTGACATGCTTTATCCTGCAATGGAGTACTGGATTCTTTGACACATTAATGGCACTTTTGCTGTCACGCATAACATCCACACATTCGGATTGAACTCTATAATCTTCTAATTTTTGCTTGATCCAAAGGAGTTAAGCTACATAACTTTCAATTGCTATATATTCTGCTTCTATGGTTAATAAAGCAACTGAAGTTTGCTTCTTGCTGTACGATAATACCAAACAATCTCCAAGGAAATAGCAGACTCCGGGTGTACTCTTTCTCTCAAGAGTATCTCTACCATAATCTGCATCAGTGAACCCTTGGAGTGTGAAATCCCCATTACTAGGATACCACAATCCAACTTCAGTGGTCCCTATGAGGTGTCTAAGGATTATCTTAACTGCCTTAAGATGAGAGTCCTTAGGATTGGATTGATATCTTGCATAGTAGTAGACTATATAGTGTATGTCAGGCCTGCTAGCAGTCAAGTATAGAAGTGATCCAATCATTCCTCTATATAGCTTCTGATCAACATCTGCTCCTTCACAATCCTTGGATAGAACTGTATCTGAACCCTTTAGAGTGGACATTGGCTTGCTTTTGTCCATTTCAAAATTCTTCAATATCTCCTTGGTATACTTGGATTGATTAATGAAAATCCCTTCTAAACTTTACTTGATTTGCAGACTAAGGAAGAAGTTTAGTTGTTCCATCATGGACATCTCAAATTCCTTTTGCATTTGTGAGCTGAATTCCTCACACATCTTCTCATCTATTCCCCCAAATATGATGTCATCCACATATATTTGGACTAAAATGATATGATCCTTCTTCTTCTTGATAAAGAAAGTTGTATCTGCTTTACCTCGGATATATCCCTTGGATATGAGAAAAGTAATGAGTTTCTCATACCAAGCTTTTGGTGCTTGCTTCAGTCCATAGAGGGCTTTATTCAGTTTGTAGAGATGATTCGAATGTTTTGAGTCTTCAAATCTAGGTGGGTGTCTCATATAGACTTCTTCCTAGATAACTCTATTGAGAAATGCACTTTTGACATCCATTTGGAATAGTGTGAATCCCATGAATGATGCAAGAGCATATAGAATCTGGATTGCCTCCAATCTTGCTATAGGAGCAAATGTTTCTCTAAAGTCAATCCCTTCCTACAGATTGTAGCCATGGGCAACCAATCTTTCCTTATTTCTCACCATTACTCCGGATTCATCTAGCTTATTCTGGAATACCCATTCGGTGCCAATGATTGACTTTACTTTTAGAGTTGCCACTAGATCCCATACATTATTCCTTATGAATTGATCTATCTCTTCTTGCATGGCCATCATCCATCTTTCATCTCCTTCTGCATCTTGGAATTTCTTTAGCTCAATAAGAGAGACAAAGGCATCATGGCTCATCATCTTATTGAGTTGTCCTCTTGTTTTGACTTGATTTTGGACATCATCCCAAATAGTTGCAACTGGATGATCCTTATAAGTCCGGACTTCCCTTGGTAGATCTTCATGTTGGACTGGAGCTTGTTCTACTTCTGCTTTAACTTCTCCTTCTTAACCTTCATCAAAGTCTATCTCATATTGATTGAGATCAACTTGTTGCCCTTCTGGATTGAAAGATATTCCTTCATTGTCTTCTTTGTTCTTCTTGATTTGGAAAGAGTCAGGAGCTTTGGCTTTACACTTTTCTCCAAAATTTTCAGCTTTCGGGATTTGATCTTCCGGAGTGGGACTTATTTTCCCTGCATGGTTAGTCTCATCAAATCTACATGTATTGACTCTACCATAGTTTAGGTTCATTTGTTAAAGACTCTGTAAGCCTTGTTATGTGTTGAGTAGCCAAGGAAAATTGCCTCATTAGATTTGGGATCAAATTTTCCTAATTGCTCTCTATCATTTAGAATATAGTACTTACATCCAAATGCTTTGAAATACCCAACTTTGGGTTTTCTTCCCTTCCCGATTTCATAGGGGGTCTTTTCTATGGTCTTTCTAATGCGAGCTCTATTCAAAATATAACATGCTGTGTTTACGGCCTCTCCCTTGAAATATTTTGGCAAACAATTTTCACTTAGCATTGTTCTTGCCATCTTAACTATGGTCCTATTTTTTCTCTCAATAACTCCATTCTGTTAAGGAGTATAAGAGGCAGAGAAGTTGTGTTCAATCCCCTTGGAGTCATAAAATTTAGCAAAGTGCTTATTTTTTAACTCTCCACCATTATCACTCCCGATGTGTGCAATGTTTATGCCATGTTCTACTTCTATCCGGATGATGTTTTTGAGAATCGGTCAAAGGCTGCATCTTTGCTTGTAGCAAGAGAACCCAGGTATAGAAAGAATAATCATCCACAACAACCATGGTGTATTCTCTTCTACCTAAACTCATTGGTTTGACTGGACCAAAGAGATCAATATGCAAGACCTCAAGTACTCTTTCGGAAGGAATGTAGGACATAGAAAGGAAACTTTTATTATGTTGTTTATCTAATTGACATGTATTGCATATATGATCCTTATCAAAAATAACCTTAGGTAAATCCACAACCAATTCCTTTTTGGCTAGTTTGGATAGGAGGTTCATGCTGACATGTCCCAACCTCCGGTGCCATAGCCATGATTCTTCTTCTTTAGACACCAATCATATATTCTTTTTCTCATTTTTAATGTTAATAGAATAGACATTGTTTACTCTAGGTGCATAAAGAATGAGTTGATTAGACTCACTATCATAGATTGAGTAGCCTCCAGAGTCAAATGTGACTTTTCTTCCTTTGTCACAGAGTTAGGCTACACTTAGCAGGTTGAACTTCAGACCATCAACCAGTGAGACATCTTCTATTTTTAATTCAGATCCAATGGTTCCATATCCAATGATTTAACCCTTTTGATTATCTCTAAAGCTTACTTTACCTCCCGTCTTCCGGGTTAATATGATGAAGGCCTTCTCATCACCTGTCATGTGCCTTGAACATCCACTATCAATATACTAAGTGTGTTGATCTACTGTGGATCTAAGGCATACCTACAAAATAGATCAAGTGGGTTTGGGTACCCAATTAGATTTGGGTCCTCTTGGGTTATCAACCATTTCAGGCCAAGGATTGACATCATAATAACCATTTTTAAATCTACATAATTTAGTAATATGATTGTTTCTCCTATAAAACCTGCACCCTCAGATGGGTCTGGTATGCTCCTGCTTCTTTTTAATCTTTTCAAGATCCTCCTCCCTATAGTTCCCTCTATATTAAGCTTCTTGTATACTTGTAGATGGTCTAGTGTGTATCCGAAAGCTAGTTAGGGGTGCAACTTCTGCTGCATGGTTCCTTCTTTGCTTAGCAGGTTGCTGATTGTATACAGCCTTAGCTTTTCCTTTTTTTATAGAGTGTATCTTTGGGCTTGTGGTTGCCTGCTAACCTCCTTCACTTTATGGTTGGAAGGCTTTGGATTTCCTTTACAAGTTTGATGTTGATTTCTTTGTGCATTCTGCCTTGGATTCCCTCTTGGTTATGAAAGGCCTAATTTCCTTTCGGATGCTTCCTTCATTAGGGTTAGCTCCCTCTCTAACCCTATCAAGTTAGCACTTAATATTTGCACTTGATTTCTCAGGAAGTTCACTTCAACCACATCAATATGCTTGGTAGCTCTTATCAAATTTTAATCTTGTGCCAATTCTTCACCATCTTCAGTAAGCTCCATCACTTGCTTCTTAGTGATTTGATGGCTTTTTTGTTCTTCCTCACATTCTTGATCACAATAGCTAAAGCTCTAGCAAGTTCAAGGTTAGAAACAGAATTAGAGTGAGAGTTCACCTCAGCACTGGCTGTTTCTGATTCTGATTCCTTGATTTGCACTGTATCTTGCTTAGAGGTATTTCTTTTAGATTGCTCTGCTTTCAGATCAGTTAGTGCTATAAACGCACAGTTAGCAGCCTCCTCTTCTTCTGTTGAGGATGATTTACTACTTTCCTCACTACTGCACCAAGTTGCCACCATTGCCTTCTTCTTATGCTTTTTGGCTCTTTTAAGCTTAGGGCATTTGGTTCTGAAGTAGCCTTTCTCCCCACATTCAAAACAGGCAGCTTCTTTTTCTGGATCCCTCTATTCTTCTGAATTCTTTCTAGGCTTATCTCTTCTAGATGTTCCTTCCCTTGATCTTCGGGATTTATACTTTCTGGACTTCCTCCTTTCTTTCTTTTGTAGGAACCTACTAAGCTATCTGGCCAGCATAGCCATTTATTCTTTGCTACTTTGAGGTTCCTTGAGTTGTTCTTCCTCTCCACATGAAGTTGATCCGGTGGATTCTGCCTTGAGTGCAATAGCTTTCTTCTTTTCTTTGAGCTTTTTCTCCTTTGGCTATATCTCTTTAGGGATATTTCTTGAGTTAAAAGATATCCAATGACATCATAACTGTAAAAATTCAAGTCGTGAGCTTCCTCAATGGCTGTCTTTTTATTATCTCACTTCTTGGTAAGACTCTAGAGTATTTTCTTCACCATCTCTACTTCAGGAATTTCTTTTCCAAGCCTCTTCATTTCATTCACTAGATTTGTGTATCTAGTGTTCATACTGCTAATTGATTCTTTTGGCTCCATCTTGAAGGTCTCAAGTTTCTGCTGGAGTAGATCAAGCTTGGCCTCTCTTACTTTATTAGTTCCTTAGTAGGTAACTTCCAGCTTCTGCTAGATCTCTTGTATAGTCTCACATTCAGATATGCTATTAAATTCTATTGCACTAAGAGAAAAATGAAGCATGTTAATAGCATTTGCATTTTAACACAATCTGTTATAATCATTTTCATCCCATAAGCTCGAGGGCTAACGGGTGGTTAAACCATCTACCTTATGAGTAGGCTCATATGGACCATCTTTAATGGCTATCCATGCCATCATTCTTTGAGACTGAATAAAATTCTTCATCCGATTTTTCCAAAACATGTAGTGTTCATCAGTGAAGAATGGAGGTCGGGTAATAGATATACCCTTCGAAAGGAGCTGTGAGTTTTGGAAACTCATTTTGATTCTTGAATCAAAATATATGGACCTTTAGCTTGAGATTGTTAGATCTCTAATTTGCTCTGATACCACTTATAGGTTCTTGTGCTTATGTTAACAAGGTCTGAAGGGGGGTGAATGGCCTTTTCAAGGAAATATTAGACTTTCAAAAAGTCTTGTGTAGCGTGTTTGAATGTTCCGGATGTTTTAGGTCCGGATGATGAAAATAATATAAATTGTAGTAAATTAAAGGTAGAGTAAAGAAAATTCAAACACAAGAGATTTATACTAGTTCAGCCCCGCCTACGTCCAGTCCCCAAAGATTCCTTCCATTGAGCTTTTCCACCAGTGTGATTTCTTTCCAATCTAGTAGAAATCAAGCCTTACAATTGGCTCCGGATGGTACCCCCTTCCGGATGTAGGATATACCACTAGAAGCACCAACTCCTAGCTGAGTCCTTTTATCTTTAGCAGGATATACCACTTAGATTTCTACCCAAATCCTAAGCTGAGTCCTATAGGGAGATCCCACTCAAAGCACCTACTTTAAGTTGTATCCCAATCTCACAAATTACCCAAGTCGGAGATCTTTACACTTTGTCTTCTTTCAAAGGTTTTGGTTTTGAACTTCCTCAAGCCTATAATTTCACTTGGGAATCCTTACAACTAATTTGGAATTGTTTGATTCTTGGGGGGATGTATTTTCTGGATGCTTTTTGCGAATTCTCTTGTTAATACCTTTCTCAAGTCAACCAACACCTTCTCAACATGTGAAGCTTCCTTTTATAGGCTTTAATCATAAATGTAGTCGTTGTGGGTTGGTGAGCTATAATCAAATCTTCACCGTTGATCAGGTAAGATGTGGAGCTTTCAGAGCCGTTGATCAATCCATTAGATGGAGGTTTTAACTTGTTTGAATCCTTGGGATTGAGGCTAAAAAGTTATCAATGATCATTTTCCTTGTATTTTAGTGATACACCAACTTTTATACCAGTAGCTTTTTGGTATGAGCTCCGCACGCCTTCTTATTGGTCTAGGTGAAAAAGTTTGTTGCCTTTTTCTCTGTTCAGTGTCAGTACTTTTCTATTTTCTTGAAAAGTGCAAGTTGTCACTTTTGTCTTGCTTTAGGGAAAAGGATCTTTGACTTGGAGACCAAAAGTATGGAGGGAATGAAATTTTTGAATCATTCCCTTTGTCTGAAATATTAAGTCTTCTGGATGTCTTAAGACTTAATATATCTGGATATGTCTTCTTCCGGGTGCTTCTACAATTAGTTCTTTCAGATGCTGTTTGGACGGTTTAAAGTTTGTTTCATTTCCAAACTTTAATCGGATGCTTCCACGTATGCTTAGGTAGTTATCTTCACTTGTCTTGGACTTTGAATGTTTGGATATGATTCTGGATTGCTGACTTAGATCTTTTCATACTTAGGTTTTTTGTTTACTTCAAACCTGATCTGGATTATTTAAGTTCTGGATCCTTGTTTCCCAACACCTTCAATGGGCATTTTATCCCAAAATAGTTGGGCCAAACCCAACATCTCTCGAACTCAGTTTACAGTTTATTCAGGGACCAATCCCTACCAACAGGTCTTCATTCTTGATTAAGGGGGAAAAATTTTTGTCTACCACATAGTCAATCAAGAATTAAGATGTGTAATTTAAGGCAGTAACTAATATAGTATTTTTATTGTATTTTGACAGGTAAATAAAAAATACCCAATAGGAGAGTCATCCGCCTTACGAAAGGGATACATCATCAGCAGGAAAGTCATCTGCCTTAAGAAAGAGATACATCATTAGCCGGAAAGCCATCTGCCTTAGGAAAGGGATACACCATCAGCAAGAAAGTCATACACCTTAAGAAAGGGATACATCATCAATCGGAAAGTCATCCGCATTAAGAAAGGGATACACCATCATCGGTCAGGAAATTCGACCCGTCTTAGGAAAGGGATACGCCCACCTTCCCTAGAGAAGTCATAAGGGATACGCATTGGCAAAGGAAAGTCATCCACCTCAAGAAAGGGATACACATTAGCAAAGGAAAGTCATCCGCCTCAAGAAAGGGATACACATTAGCAAAGGAAAGTCATCCACCTCAAGAAAAGGACACCACAGAAAGAAGTTCTCCTCAAGGAAGGAACTCACCCATATCATCACCTTAGGTATGATATCTAAACCCTCGATCATATCGTAAGATCATACAGATCTGTATCTGTTGTGATCCCATGAGGGGTAGTCTGTAAGAACTAAATTTTAACCGTCCTTCTCACAAAATAATAATGAGAGCTATATAATACATTTATCTATAGGTATTATCTACTTGGAGTGGTTTCAATGCAGTTTGGTCAAGCTTTATCAAACCTAGACCTCAAAAATCTAGTACCTAAGCCCTAAAAGGCCTAAAATGATTGCAACAGGTCAAAACCAGCCAAAACCGATTGATTTCAGGCATTTTCAGGCATTTTTGGTCAAAATCAGTCGGATCGATCCATACGGATCTGTACGGCTCGACCCGAATCCATACCACTCCATATGGGTCGATCCAGACCTATATGGATCCACCAGACCCGTACTAGTCTAGCCATCCATACCAATCTGGTATGACCTAAAAATACCCATACCGGTCTGGTTTGACGTAAAACTACCCTTACTGGTCATACTCGGACCCATACTGTTCCTCTAAACTCCCAAATAATCAATTTTAATGTCCCAAATCAACCATAAACGCATAAAATCAGCCATGGATGCATAAAATCAATAATAAATATTATTTAATGTGTTCGCATAAGAGTTTTACCCATATAAAGAGCATTTTGATTCATTTTAGGAGAAAAAAACATAAGAATCAAATACCAATATAAGAATATAGTTCTAGCAAGTTTTTGAAAATATAGAAAGGGTATAGAAGAGGTATAGAAGTTGTAAAATAGGGGGAAAACCATTCCACAATCGTTTTGCCCACATTTTATTCCTTTCTAGCTTCATATTTAGGATTAGAGGAGGTTCTGTCCACATAAACACTCACCTAAACAGTCCTAAATCCACCATTTCACCATCTACTTTGACAAAGTTTGCATTTAAGATTGGAATTACTCTAAAGTAGATTCACCATGTAAAGGTACGGTCCTTAGTTTCAAAGAGACTCACACTATCATTTATTTTATTGTCATTTTCCATTTCTTCTACTCCATATGCTCTTTTATTCTTATTTTAGGTCTAGTCGTGACCCATATGGGCCTTGTTGGTACCATTATGTCCTTAGGGATGTTAAATTAGTGCGCCATACTTATATGGAAGGAAATCCCAATTTTATTATGTTCCTTCTCCATAAATCTGTTGTGTTTGCTGAACTAAGGTGATGTCCGGGACCAGACAGGACCTATACGGGTCCCCTATACCTGTACGGGTCCTCACCAACAGCCGTATGGGTGCTGGCCCCCAAGCAGAACCTCGTTTTCCCCGTTTACTTGTAAATATGTAGAATGAATCCAACATCACCATTTTCCATGCGACCAGTTTCACTAATAACCCAGTACATCAACTCACAAAAAGTCAAAATGTGTTTTCACAATGTTGAAGACCCGTTATTTCATTTCGATCCT
The DNA here is from genome assembly GCA_947683365.1 of Euphorbia pulcherrima. Taxonomy (NCBI): domain Eukaryota; kingdom Viridiplantae; phylum Streptophyta; class Magnoliopsida; order Malpighiales; family Euphorbiaceae; genus Euphorbia; species Euphorbia pulcherrima. The sequence continues at coordinate 48,554,616 of CANTUS010000001.1, read as the reverse complement.
AGAATCCGCCCGAGCACTATCGATCGCAAAACCACCACGCTAACATAATCACATTTTTCCTAACAAAATGCTGACTTTTGATGTGCCATAAAATGTGCTAATCTTTATAGATGCTAGAGAAATTATTTATTTTGTTTTGTAATTTAGAACAAATGTATAAGTTCCTCCCCTTTTCCCTCGGTTGTAATTTTATTCCCCTTTTTACTGCTTGTGTTTTGTTATAAACTGTTAAATGCATGTATGGAGTGTGAAAGAGTATAAAAGATAGGCTTTCTATAATAATTCCCCAAATGATGAAAAAAACGGTTTTACGTAGCGAATGTAATTTTGAATTAACTAAATGAGAAATGAGTGACTCATTCAATACCTGAATCTCTGATCCAAAAGGTATGAGTCTCCTACCCAATGGGAACCGTACCAAAACTCTTTCCTAAGTAGATAACTTAGGTGGAGACTCTATCATATGTATCGAGATTTAGGTCTCGATTCTTTTATTCATAAAATTGGTTAAATGTGCAAACTTAAACTGATTAACTTTTATCACGCTTAAACAAGAAACAACCCCGAGTGGACCCTACCACAAGGTGCGGGAATTTTCATTCATTTATACTCGACATAAGGTTGACTAGGGTAATTCATGATGTGACGCATTTTAAGGACATATGGATGAAATATGAGACATCAGTGGGATATCTCTATGCACGGATAAGATGAGTTTTAGTGAGACATCAGTGGGATATCTCTAGAGACAAATTATATAATAACGTAGGTATATGCATGATGACACTAGGGTTTAGGCGAGGTGTTAATATAACATCTCTAGGGGAGATAATGGTTTAAGCGAGACCTCGATGTGGTGCCTCTGAAATGATGATTGGGAGATGCATGTAACTTGTTCATGGGTAAGGATCGAATGAGACATCTATAGGATATCTCTAGAAAAGGGTGATGCTATGTAAAAGCGAAAAGGACAGTTAAGATATCAAAGTGACATCTCTAAAATAGACAACATAATGGCGTATCATGGATATAGGGTTAAAAGGCGATATCGGTATGAAACATTTCAAAAGGGTTTGCATGAATCTAGCGAGTGCTCTATGAGACACCTTATGAAAAGACTTGGGGGATATGAATAAAGAACATGGGATAGACTTGATAGTGATCATAAGACAAAACATATCAAGTGACATGGCAATATTTATCATGGCAACATTTACCATGGCAACACTTACAGCATAACAACAGGGGTTAGTTAACACATAGGTGGCAATCATTCCTCCAACCTTGTACCTCCCATCTCCTTATTACTCCACACAAGGGGTAAAGCTTCTAAATCTAGTCTTGGCTCTAAAAAAAACTTTGAAATTCATACTAGTTAACAAAGCGTGACCTAAACTATTAAATGTGATAGGTTAGTCCTAAGGGGAAGTTGATAGGCTACTACACGCAAGCTTATAGTCAGGTTATTGATGAAGATGGTTTCCATGACATTACAGCATCCCAATTCTCGTGAAGAATATTGGTGATATTGTCATGAGTGGTTACCTACTAGGCGATCCTAAGTCCTGTGAAGAATCATAGGCGAAGCTTCGCTAAAGTAATGCGGTCAATAATAAGGGTGATCCTACGGTAAAACGCAAAAGAATCTAACTACTACAATGAACATGATGCATAAATAAATAATATTGGGTTAATTTGGGTAAACAAATTTTTTGATATTCGTCAAATCTTTTAAATGGTTTTTTAAAGAAAAGATCCCCAGTAGAGTCGCCACTATAAGCGGACAATGTTTTCGGGCATGACCGGACTGCATTTGCTTGTCAGGTCAATTAGGGGTCAACCGAGACAACTTTCCTTTTTCGGATAGTCGAGGCATTAATTATAGGCAACTGAAGCAACTTAGTAACTCGGTCGGAGGTTTTAAAATAGAATTGGTAGGAGAGAATATACAACAATTTATAAAAACGAATTTTCAATATAGTGTCAAAAAGATTCATGGATCTAAATCTATAATTTAAAATATAGAGTCGCTGCTTGGATCAGCTTTTCCAGGAAATTCTAGTATAGCATAGTCCCAAGAACAAAACTACACCTTAATTTAGAGATTCCGGTCTAGACGAATTACTTATTCGATTTGTTTAGCCAATTTAAATTGAAATATCAAAATTGTTTATTAAATGTTAAACATATTACCTAGATTCATTTTAACAAATGATATGAGAAAAAGAGCTATTCTAATCAAAACACACCACCTTAATGTGGTCATGGCATCATTTATGGCAATTACCACATGCTTATAACACTTAATACAAAATAAACTGATTTCGGGCAATTATCCTGCAAATAAAAGGTTAAAATAGAAATATTGTATTTTGGCCCGGAATAAATAGCAACGATGAGGTCAAACATCACGATGTCGTTCTTCCAGCATAACGGCACCGTGACAAATTTAGCAATTAAGAAGATGATAGAATCGCAAATATGGCAAGCAATTTCACAAATCAAGAAGAAATGAGAATAGAGTTATAAAAAACTATACCAGGGGTTGCAAGCTAATCCCTTAAACAAAATCACCGCAAAGAGCTCTTATCCGCTCAAATATAATTAATGGAATTGACAAATAATGGAAAGTAGCAGGAAAAAGAAAGTGATATATAATAAAAAAAAAAACAAAAATAAAGCATGCAATAAGTGAGGGTGAGATGTGAATCAATTATGACATAAAAATGAAGCATCAGTTAATTACATAATAGAAAAAGGAAATAGAATAAAATGAAACGGGAAATGAAAAACAACATAATTATAATTGGAAGTGAAATATGGATTATTCGCATTTCGGGATGTGAATCAATTATATTATGGAAAAGAAATATAAACTATTTGTATTATGGAAATGAAATATAAATTATTTATATTATAAAAATGGAATATAAACAATTTATACTACATAATATAAATAATTAATAAGATGGAATATAAACCACGCATATTACGGAAGTAAAATATAAGTAATTTATATTATGAATTAATTGGATTATTATTGGTGATGGATCGTGAAGCGAAAATGAGACAGAAATAAAGTGGATTGATTTATAGTCAAGTTCAATTATAACAAGTTTGATTCAATTGATGTAGCATAAATTAAAACTTAATAAATTGAAGCAAGAAATAAGTAAAAATGATTATTTTAGTCTCAAATTATATACCTTTTCATTGTGAATCCGCTGTTAGATTTGAAATGAAATGGGAATGGTCTCGTGAAGAGTGATTGGATTTGAAAAAGATGAGTTAAAATCAGTAACGAATAACTAGGCAAAAAATTATTCCCCTCTTTATTCTAAACTTGCTAAAAACTAAGAAATGACTTGGACAGAACTTCAATAAGAACTTTCCTAGAGCTAATGTGAATTGTATATGAAAAACTGATTTCAGGCCTCTATTTATAGTGAAAAATGAGAGGTGAAATTGGATAGGATAACTAATTCTCCAACTGAATGGGAAAATTGAATTAATTCATATTTATATTCTGCCAAAAAAGTCGATACTGGTACCGTTTTTAGTGATGTCGGTACCGGTTTTGGTTAACTTCAAATAGGAAATTTTGAATTGAGTCAATCAAAACCAACCAGGAAAAAATAGATAGCGGTATCATTATAAGGGATAACGGTACCATTGTCTACTAAAGATGGTACCGCTGTCAAATAACAGAGTACACCTTATGACTATTTTTAGGGCTTTTGATAGGGGTGTGAAGGACTAAATGTATTTTTTCAAGGCTAATTCCCATAAATCAATTTCAAAATTAACATATTAAGATATGATAAAGTATAGAGCCAATCTTTCATCATAGACTAGGGGCATGAGAAAATTCTATGCACACACCATCATTTTTCGTATTGAAATGAGTTACGAAGAACTCAGGAGTGAGAGTAATCACCTTTCCCTGCACTTTCCTCCGGAGAGCATCATAAAAGGAGTGGACGCTGAGATTTTTATAGAATTCTTCAACAAGGGTAGGATAAGTAGGGTTATTCATCCGGAGGAAGACCTCTAAATATTGGTCTTTTGTAGGGAGTTTGGCATACGGTTCGGTGGTGAATATGTACTCATCTCCCAGGTGATCGGAGTGGATTTTGGTGTCTTAGCTTTTAAGCTTCAGAGGAATGAAATCCTTATCCTAGAGATCTACCTCTTGGAATATGTTCTTTGGAGGAGGAAGAGAAGAGGCTTGATTCTCTATGTTGGCCATTTAAGAGTTTTACGAAAGAAGGTTGATAGATTTAGGGTTTCTAGAGAGAGTTTTTCAGAGTAGCAATATGTAGTTGCTCGTATGAAGAAGACAGTGGTTTGGGGGACTTTTAATAGAGTTTTGAAGATGAGGGTATTTTGGTAATCCGGAAGCAGTTAAGTTTAACTAGATTGATGACTTGGTAGTTAAAAATGAGGAGAGAGCATAATGGCATGTAAACTGGAGAATTAGAACAATTTATTCCATTTGTAACTGTTGTGTTTTTACTACGCATGTTTTTATCCAATAAACATTTGAAATTCAAAACGTGCACAATTACCTTTTCGCGTCTTTACTGCCATTTATCATTTATTGTTTGCTTAGCTGGCAATATTCTCTTCCGGATCCAGAATTGATTAAATTCTCTTTTCCTCCTTAACTGTTGGAGACATCATAGCTGCATATATATCTTTCGGAATCTTCTTCACTTGGGATAGGATATTTCAATCGCCTTCCTTATTTTGTTCAATAGATCTTTACCAAAGGACTTGGTAAAGCTATCTACTTTTTTTTATCATTCACTCCGAATTTATTTGGCTCATTCGAAACATCCAAGTTGTGCTAATAGTTGATTTTCCTTCAAGAGTGGCCATTAGCTTAATAAGTGAGATATACGCAACATGACTCTGCATCTTGTTGAGTTATCCTTGACTTTGACTAGATTTTGGACATTCTTCAAAGTAACTTTTAAGGATGATTTCTTTGAGTTTTGATTACTCTTGTAAGCCTCAACGCTCTTGAATTTTCTTCTCCATTAGCTTCAACTTCTTCTTCTGGTCCTTGATCATTATTGATGTTCATTTCAGCACCCTTCTTGGTGCATCCTGATTTAAACAGGTTCTAGAGCTTTGAATGGTTTTGTTTTATCTAGAACTGTTTTGTCTGGACTAGCTTCTTTTCTTATCCTTCTTTCGGGTTAAAGTGATGAGCGATCCTTCATAACCGATCATGTAGCCTGAGCATCCACTATCATAGTACTATGTTTTATGATCTTGAGTGGATATAAAGTATACCCGCAAAATAGATTAAGTAGAGTTAGGTACCCAATCAGATTTGGGTCCTCTCGGGTTAATGATCATTTCTGGCCATGGATTGGCATAATAACATTTTTAAATCTACACATTTTGGTTATATGATTATTTTTACCACAAAATCTGCATCCAGAGATAGGTTTACTTTATCTGAGCTTCTCCTCAATCTTTTGGAGATCTTTCTTTCCATAATCTCCAAAATATCCGGCTTCTGATAGATCCATATTTGATTGTCATGATTGTATCCGGTAGTTGACTTGAGAATCTATTTCCACTTTACGATTTTTTCTTTGCTCCAATGGTTGCTCATCACAGGTTACCACATCTTTCCCTTTTTGAGTAGCTATATATCTTTGTGCTTGGGGCTGTATGACCATTTTTTGGATTTTAAGGAGTCCAGATTCATTCCTTGATTTGAAGGTTTTGGCTTCCTTCCGGTAGTTGGCTTTGGGGTTCTTCCAGTATCTTCCTTCATCAAGGTTAGTTCCCTTTCTAGCCTAGTCAGATTTTCTCTCTTGATTTCTTAAGAAATTTTCTTCAACAATTTCAATGTGATTTTTGCTCCTTATTAGATTTATGTCTTGTGACATTGCCTCAATATCTTTAGCGAGCTCCATCACTTATCTTTGAAGATATTTAATAGATTCTGAGTTCTTCCTTAGGTCTTTTATCACAATTCCCAAAGCCTTGGCAAGTTCAATATTAGAAAAAGAGTTAGACTGACAGCTTACCTCTGTACTAACTGACTCAAATTCTAAATTGTTTGTTAGCTTAGTGATCTGCTGAGTTATTCCTCTTCCAGATGATTCTGCTTCTGGCTCAGCTACTACAATGAATGCACATTTGGCAGTCTCCTCTTCATCTAATGATAATGAGCTACTACTCTCTTCACCATTTATCCAGGTGCCTACCATTGCCTTCTTATTGTGGTTGTTTCCCTTTTTAAGATTGAGACATTTTGATTTGAAGTGTCCCTTCTTACCATACTTGAAATAGGCCATTTGCATTTCCTGATCCTCCTGATCATCTGGATCTTTTCTGTACTTGTCTCTTTCGGAGCTTCCTTTGTTTCTTCTTTTAGAATCATACTGTGAGCGGACAACCTTCAGTCGGAAAAATAAGATGCGCGGCGAAGCGAGCCGAAGGATTGATCCTCATTTTAGCGTGATGAAAAAAGATAAACGAATAAAATCAATGTTGATGTTGAATTTAAGTCCAATTTGCATGTTAAGGGATACGAGACTTGAAATCCCGTATTTTAAGATATAGTCGCCACCTGATTTAGCTCTATCGAGAATTGGGGTACGATATTCCCACTAGGTGGTTGGACCATACCTTAAGACAGAGATTCCAAGTTCAGATGATGTTGCCTACTTTTCATTTATTAAATAAAAAACGTTTACATTGTAATAAGCGTGACTTTAGTTCTTATGTGATTTAAATCTGGTTACTGTTTGGAGTTTTCAGTTTATATGGCAATACATCACACAAAAGCAGTAAATAAAGCAAGAAAATTAATTATTACATGACTTTACAAATACCTATACATTTTTCTAATGCGGAAAAGTAAATAAAGCAGATAAATAAATAAAAGGGCGAAAGCCGGTCTTAACCGAGCTTACCAAATTAGACCCCGCTCCAAGGAACGATAAATCACACATGAATAATCATAAATAATGTATTAATAATAAAAAGGGCAGAAATTAAATCAATCTACAGATAAAACATATTTTTGAATTTTTTGGGGCTAAAAACACCATTATCGGGCATTGAAATGAGCATCTAATAATCAACTAAATAAACTAAACAACCTAAGAATAATTAAAGGAAATTACATAAAATATTTTGGGGATTTTTAATTATTATAAAATAAATTTTTCTATATTTATTTAGTGAAAACACACTTTCAAGCCATTAAAATGAATATTAAATTAAATAAACAACTAATAAAATCCTAAAATTGATTAAAAATTAATTAAAATATAATTTCATATTATAAAGAAATTTTAGAAATTTATTGGGTGAAAATCGAGGTAAAAAATGCAAGAAAATGATAAAAAAAAGGGCCAAAAACATAAAATAGGAACTTTTCGGCATTTTGAAAGATATTTATGTTGATTTTTAGTCATTTTATATATTAAATTTATATTAAAAAAAATAAAAAAATTTATTTGGTTTAAAACCGAACCAAATTGAATCGAACCAAAACAAATTCGGTTCAGTATTCGGTTTTTACTTTTTCTCTATTTGGTTTGGTTCGATTTTTGAACCGAACTGACATTTGGTCACCCCTACTAAAAATCTATTTTATCCATTTTTAACCTAAGGTTTTTAACCGATTTTATTTAAATCTAAGAGATTAAACAAGATAAAGACCTAAGAATTGATTTTAAGAAATTCTTTAGCCTTTATCAAGCTTTCTCTCTCTAGTTCATAAATTTATCTCACTAAAAATGAGTTTTTAATCTGATAAAAATTAACCAAAAGTCCTGAAAAAGATGATTTTAAGGGTTTAAATAGACTCAATTAGATGTAAATAACTCAATTACTCCCTCAAATACTCAAGTTTTATGATAAAAATGGGTAAAAACCAAAAAAGGGGGAAAAAGGGCTCAAACGTGCACATGGCACGTCAGCCCGCTCCCTGGTGCAACTCGCGGGCAGGGAGCGTGGTAGACACATAGGCACGCCGCGTCCCTAGCGCGTTTCACGCGCAAGGTGCATGGCAAAGGGAGCTACTAGGGCTGAAAACTTTAAACGAGCATAACTTTCACCACGATTATCCGATTTAAGCAATTCTTGGAGAGTCTAGAATCTATAAAAAATAATGGGATTCACTGAATATGATCGAGTTTAATAGAAAACTGTGAAACAAATTACATACATGAGAGAAAGATTACGGTTAATTTTTAAACGCATTTTAATGATTTTCAAGCACGGTCAAAGGTCCAAAATCATTGAAAAGGTACTCACCAAATGTCATTCGACTCTCGAAGAATAGAATAACTAGTCCATAAAAGGTTAGAGAAAAAAACATCATCATTCTGTGGCTCACTGAAAAGCCAGTGCCCACAGGCTGCCCCTCGTGAGATTATCATTTTACGGGTCAAATGTGATCTCATGAAAGAGTAAGGGTTAGAAAGTTATACCTGACATGCAGATTCTCGAACCAGTTATCTTTTGGGATTGCCATAAATGGATCTATCAAGAACCAGGTTAACTTAGAAATTTTGATTCGGTAATGCCTTCATTGCCCCTAACGGATTTGAGGTAGATTGTTGGCTTCCAACGGTAGTTCGGCCTTTTTTTGGTCTCCTCGGATCCTTCAGAAATGAACTTAAACATCAATGGTCACCTCGAACCTTTTCAACCTCTTTGTGGTCACCTCACACACTTAAAAACTGGACTTAAACTTCAACTGTCACCTCGGACCTTCAAACACCTTCATGGCCACCTCGGACACTTAAAAAAATGGACTTAGGATTTCAACGGTCAACTCAGACCTTCGAACATCTTTGCGGTCACCTCGAACGCTTCCAAAATTGGACTTGAACTTCAGTGCTCACCTGAGACCTTCGAATATCTTTGCGGCCACCTCGGATGCTTCCAAAAATGGAATTGAGATTTCAATGGTCACCTCGGACCTTCGAATATCTTTACGGTCACCTCGGACACTTCCAAAAATGGACTTGAACTTTAATGGTCACCTTGGACCTTCAAACATCTTTGCGGTCACCTCGGACACTTTAAAAATGGACTTGAGATTTTAGTAGTCACCTCGGACCTTACGGTCACCTTGGACGCTTCAAAAATTCACTTAAGATTTTGACAATCACCTTAAACCTTCAAACATCTTTGCGATCACCTTGGACGCTTCAAAAAAGGACTTGAGATTTTAACGGTCACCTCGGACCTTCGAACATCTTTGCAGTCACCTCGGACACTTTAAAAATGGACTTGAGGTTTTAACGGTCACCTCGGAACTTCGAACATCATTGAATTTACCTCAGACGCTTTAAAAATGGACTTGAAATTTTAACAGTCACCTCGGACCTTCGAACATCTTTGCAGTTACCTCGGACGCTTAAAAAAGGACTTCAGATTTTAACGGTCACCTTGGACCTTTGAACACCTTTGTAGCCACCTCGAATGCTTCAAAAAAGGACTTAAGATTTTATACGTAGACTGTAGAATTTTGAATCCTTGCGTTAGTTATCCATCGGGTTTGCCGTATGGTGTACCTAATAAGGAAGGTTTTGAGACATTTGTATATGATATAAGTTGCATTTTTATTGCTTAATTGATTTTTTTGAGATAAAAATTTTTACCCCTTCAATTAACAATAAAAATGAAAGAATAGAATTCAAATTGAGTTATGATTTTCAGGAGTCTGGAGGAACTGGAGTGTCCAGCAAGACCCATTAATATGCCCCGTAAACACAACCTAGAATAGATATGTTGGGATGCCCTTGACAATTATATCGAGGCGCCCCCAGGTATTCGCATCAAGGTGTCCTCGGGAGGACCTCTGAGCTCTAATTTTAGAATCCATCGGGTTAGTTAACCATCTGGATTGCCACATGGTGTACCTGTCAAGAAAGTTTTAAGACATTAGTAATTGCCATGAATTGCATTTTTATTGCATAATTGATTTTGTGGAAACAAAAATATTTTTGCCCCTTTAAGCAATGAAAATGGAAGAATGAAATATAAGTTGAGTTAAGATATCACGAAACATGGAGGAACTATCGGGGTGTCCATTGGGTCTAGCTGGTATGCCCCTTTGAAGTTTTATCCTTGAGATGCCCCTTGATACGGGTGTTTTCTTGGAGGTCGAGCGTATAGCTCGAGGATACTTTTCTTTGTTTTATTTTCTGTAGAATTTAGTACAGAATAATAGACCGGACACTTATGAATATTATGCATGAATGTATGAATGCATGATATGTTTGGACTGATCATCTTCAGGCTAGCTGATTACTTGCCTGATTGACTTGCTTAAAGAGAGAGAATATATGGAACTGCATCGCGGCACGAACAAGGCGAGAACACCCGTAGTGGGAGGATTAAGGATGTCGCACAAATTATGTGGGATGTCCCTGGTAAAGGATTAAGGAAGTTTTAGTGTACACATGAGGCTCGTGTGGCCAGATGTTGAGGTTGAGGATTGTCATTTTCTACACACCCTTTCGCTTGCTGTCCTAGGAGACGAGTCGGCTGCATAAATGATTACTGGATCAAGCATGTCGAAGACAAGTGGGGGCATGAAGATAAGTTTAAGATTCTGGACCAAGGATGGCTCCAAGTGATTAGGACGTTGCAGACTCAAGACACTCGGTGGCGGTCAAGATTGAAGTGGACACAATAGAGGATGATTTGAGCCCTTCGAATCCACTAGACCAGAGAATGTATTCAAGCACTCTAACGATGATGATGATAATCATTTATCTTTGCGTTGATTGTCTTAATTTTTTCATAGACCCGAACATTGAGATAGGCCCATCAGACTTTGTTTACCATTTTGCTTTTATGTCCTAATTTTTGCCTGGACCACCCTTTTTGGGTTTTCAATCCAGTGGACTTTTCCTGGCTTTTGCATAGACCTCATTGTTTTCAGTCTATCAGGATTTTTGCCTTTCATTGTCTTTCTTCTCTTTTGAGGAATTGGGGTGACTACACGGCATCCTACATTCGACTTACTTGCAATAATTCACCTTTTGGGGTCAATATATTCATTCAAGCATAAACATAAAGGATGTAGTAAAATGACATTTCCATTAAATGAATTATAAGTTTGAGTACATAATGATGATAATCATTTCTATTGACCCAAACTCTGATGTTAACAAGCCTATAAAGGTTTTCTAGCTTACACGCTCTCATTACTCACTTTTACCCTAAATTTTGCCTAGACCGCCCTTTTTGGGTTTTCAGTCTAGTGGGCTATTCTTGCACCCTAACTTTTGCTTGAATGGTTTGTAGAATATCGATCAGCGAGATACACTTTAAATTTTTCCCGAGCAATAGAAGACCACTCGCTAGGTGATTAATTCTATTTATTTTTTTATGTGCCTCTTTTATGGATTTGATTCTTTCTAGTAGATACGATAATGCTTCAACCTGCTTTAATTGATAGGGTTTATGAACTCATTACCGTCGATAATCATGCCCCTTGTATATAGTGCTTTTCTGATTATACAAGGTACTTCCTATTTGGACAGAATTTTCCCCTTGGATTGGTGTTGGCAAGCTTCACTTCCTTTAGAACCAGATTATTAGACTTTGACGGTACCTCTAACACTTGACATGGTTGTTGTTCGGCTTTGTTACATACTGGTACACTTGAAGATTGTTTAAGCTATTTGAAATGCGCTTTAGTCCATGGGGGTCCCTTTGACTTGGATTCATTGCGATTCTCAAGGATTTCATCTTGGCATTAGTTGGTAGCATTGCTTCTTTTCCATAGACAACGGAGAAAGGTGTTCGGCTTGCGAGAATTCTGACACTTGTTTAACATCTTTGAAGAGCGAATGGTAGCTTATCGACTCAGTCTCTGTATCTTGTGGTAGGCTTGAAGAGAAATTTCTTGATAAGCTGGTTTGTAGTTTTAGTTACCCCATTAGCTAGTGGTTTTCATGGTGAATATCTGCGGTGTTCAAATCCATATCTCGTGGTCAATTCAGCGGTTGCCCCTTGGGATCAAAACTCATTATCTGAGTCGATGTGATGAGGTAGGCCGTATTGAGCAAAGACGCATTTCTTGATGAACTTGGCCATCCTCTCGGCGGTAATGATGGTGCAAGGCTTAACTTTCCCCCATTTTGAGAAGTAAGTTACCCCTATGATGACAAAGCGGTGTTCATCTATTGATGAGGGTTGAATCTCACCGATCAAATGTGTCCCCCTCGTCGAGAATGGCCAATGAGGAGAGAAATAGTGAAGGGTTATGGATTTGGAAGGTATTAGATATTAGTAAGGATCAATGGTGCATTGGGGGTGGGAATTTGAGAATGGCTAGGCGAAGAAAGGGTAAGCCTTAGTTCTGTCGGAGGTGACCTGGCGAGGCTCCTTCTCCATAATCGCCTGACACTTCTTCGATAGCTTAAAAATAGGTTTGCACATAGTCGTGAGAACGGCGATGAATAAATTGACATATTGGATCTATCCAAGGAAGGACTGAGCTTCTTTTTCTATTCTAGGCATGAAAATGCGATGCTCAGTTTTCTAGCGAAGAACCTTAGGTGTGGCTAGGTATGACTAGGTGAAGGTGTTATAATGATCTTTAAGCACTTGTTATCTCTCTTTTTCTTTCAGAGGTTAGGTCAATAGAAATGGTTACCATTTTCGGTTATCATATGTACTCAAACTTATTTCAATTAAAGAAACGTCATGAATACTGAACACACCATACTTATAATAAACTGAATGCATGCACCCATCAGGCGAAACATTAAACGAGTAAACAAAGAGAGTCTTTAATTGAATAAAAAATGTCTTAAAGGAAGAGTTTTTAACATCTAAATACTAGAAAAAGAAAATTACATAAATAGATAGTCATCCTCTATAGGCGGAGGGTCTTGATTGGTAGAGCTGGTAGATTAAGCATCCACGGTAGCTTTCATTAGCATGTCGTCCTGGTCGAGAGACCCAGAACTTTCCCTTATTTGGCTGATGACTTGTCTCCTTCTTCGCTAGAGACCTCTCAAGATTCTTGTTAGCTCTGGTGATAGGACCGATCTCGTTAATAGTGTCGACTAAATCAGACTAGACCATGGCCAACACAGCTTCTTTAGAGAGACCAGAATTGATCACACCTACCTCACCATCAGAGCTAGGTGATGGTTTCTCTTCAGTACTGGTCTTCTTAGCCGGCTCATCGATCTTCCCTTCCTTAACCATACGAGTAATGATAGAAGCTAGAGTCTAGCACTGATCCATTGAATGCCCCCTCTGAACATAATACTTGCAGAAGTTTCCCTTCTCTTCAGTTATGGGAGGTTTGTATTCACAGATAGGGTTAAGTTTAGCTGCCTTCCATAACTTGGTAAAAATGACACTAAGGGGCAATTTCCATGGAGATACAAAGATACCTTTGTGTGGGGCGACTCGGGCGGCCGGAACAATCTCTTGGGTAATGGCTTGAACTGTGGGTGTCTTCTCTTCGGTCGGGACTAGATGGGAGCAACTTTAAAAGTCCCAGAATTATTACTCTTGTTAGACTAGGGTTTGCCAACATTTGGCTCTTTAGCTTTTTCTTTCTCTTTATGGTGCTCTATTTTCTCGGCTTTGTCAAAGACTTTCGTGTATAACTCAAAAGAATTAGTTTCCATCTCTTTACGGATAATCGAGAGAGCTCCGTCGAGAAGCTTTAGGATCATCTCTTTCAAACTGAGCTTTTATTTCAACAAGACTTGAGTGGGCGTCCACCTATTGAAGTAGGACTTAAATGACTCACCTTGCTTTTGCTTAATGGCCTTAATATGCTGGATAGTCTTTTCCATGGTCAAATTAAAACCATAGTGACCAATCAAGGCTTCAAAAAGGAGATTCCAATATAGGATTATTGACTCCGGGAGGGTATTATACCATTTGAGAGATGGCCCTGATAGAGTACATGAAAATAACTTAGCAAGAACTTTATCCCCAATTTTCTAAACATGCATAATCTATTCATACATCACGATGTGGGATTTAGGAGGTCCCTCACCGGAGTAGGCTTCATTTTGGGCATAAAAAAGTTCTTGGTGACCCAATCTTTTTCCTTCACATCTTCTTTCTCTTCATTCTTATTCACAAGCTGCTTAAAGAATGCCATCATTTCGGGTGTCACACCCAGAGGTTGTGTGATCTAGTCGATTGGTGTCACACCTAGAGGCTGTATGACCTAGTCAGTGTGCATTGAGGTGGCTCTGAATTGAAATTACAGAAGAACTGGGATCTCCATCTGAGGCCAAGTAAAGGTGAGGGTAAGTACTTTCGCGTAGAGTGAACATAAAACTAGGAGGTGATGGCACAAAAGGTGTTGGTGGTGTTGGAGAGATGATAAAACCGTTGGAGGGAACAACCATTTACGGGGTAAAACCCCTTGGGAAAGTAGGGAATATAGGAGCCTGACTAATAGGTCTTGAGGGTATAGGAGGAGGAAAAGCAAATTCTGGTGGACGAAAAGACAAGAGCGATTAAACCAAGATCTGACCGAACTGAAACTGACTCAGTTGATAAGCGATAGAGATGGAGCTGAAAGCTGAGGCTGAATAGGAGGAGCTTGACTGGATCCATTCTGAGCAATCTCTATCTATCCTTAAGCTTAAAATATAGCCCTCACTGGCCTCTGAGCATCTCTCTCTTCCCTTAGAGCCAATCGGAATTGCTCTTGGATGGTAACACGAAACAGATCAGATTGTAGAAATATGGCCATGGTATTGGCTAACTCGCTGCCCAACTACGATGAATTTTGATCGATTAGAGGGGGAGTAATAGGAGGAGGAGAAAACTTACATATAACCCTACTAACTAGCAGAATATCAGACATGACGGATAAAGCAGATTCTGAAACTGATCGGCGAACCAAATGATGGTCGAGTAGGAGCCAAAAGAGGACTGTGGCAGTGAGGACATCTCGACCTAACTAGAGAAATTGGAAGATGATCAGCCCAAATTGAACCATGAATGAAATGGATGATTACATAATAACTCGAGTGATGAATGTCATATATACAAGGGTGGTTTAGAGAGGCAGAGAGCAGAAAAGCTTATCATGCAAAGCTTAACCCCAAAATAGGTGAGACATGTGAATTCCTCGCCATGCCTAGTGAACTAGATATGGGTCATCGGGACTCGAACAATCTTAGGTATTTTGTTAAATTCCCCGTTCAAGCGAGGAGAGAGTAGAGGTAAGCGAAAGACAAAATAAAAGTCGGCCATAGGTGGCCTATGCATGAAGTGCGTATGCATGAGCACAACACAAGTAGCACACAAAAAGCAAATAAACTTCTTCTAACCTTATGACTCCCGCGCAACACCGTTCAAATGATCTGGGGGTAACTCTAGTGCCAATGAACGGCAAGAGAGTATGCAACCCAAATCTAAATTATTTTGGTGAACCTAAGGAGAAGTTGCTATATCTAGATTTATCGCAGTTTATAGTCTCAAACTGCTGGTATCGTGGATTGATATTGTAGAAGGATCTCGTTTACCTTGATTCTGTGTAACTCGACCACTCCTCAATTGAGTGCTTTCACGGGAATTACACGTTGGTTGAAACGAGTGTTCCACCCACAAATATCCCCAATTCCTGGTGAGCATGAGGTATAAAAGTGAGCTTTACGGGGGTGAAATAATGGCACCTTAAATTTAGTAGCTAACTACGCGGTGGATAAAAAAGGCATAAGAAATAAAGCTTTGATTTAAAAATGATTTAGGCACATCATCAAAATACGTTAACCAAATTTTGAAAATGAAAGCGATTTTCAAGCTTTAAGTGAAAAGGAAATCCACAGCAAAGTCGCCACTGTGAGAGGACGACCTTCTCTCGACCCTTATGGGCGCGGGAAAAATAAGATGCGTAGTGAAGCGAGCCGGAGGATTGATCCTCATTTTAGCATGATGAAAAAAGATAAAGTGATAAAATCAATGTTGATGTTGAATTTAAGTCCAATTTGCATGTTAAGGGAGACTTGAAATCCCGTATTTTAAGATAGAGTCGCCACCCAGTTTAGCTCTACCGGGAATTAAGATACGATATTCCTAATTGGTGGTTGGACCGTTCCTTAAGACAGAGAATCCAAGTTCGGATTATGTTGCTTACTTTTCATTTATTAAATAAAAAACGTTTACATTTTAATAAGCGTGACTTTAGTTCTTATGCAATTTAAATCCAGTTAATGTTTGGACTTTTCGGTTTATATGGCCATACATCACACAAAAGCAGTAAATAAAGCAAGAAAATTAATTATTACATGGCTTTACAAATACCCATACATTTATCTAATGCGTTAAACTAAATGAAGCGGATAAATAAATAAAAGGGCGAAACCGGGTTTTAACCGAGCTTACCAAATTGGACCCGGCTCCAAGGAACGATAAATCACACACGAATAATCATAAATAATGCATAAATAATAAAAAGGGCAGAAAATAAATCAATCAACGGATAAAAAATATTTTTGGATTTTTCGGGGCTAAAAACACCATTATTAGGCATTTAAATGAGCATCTACTAATCAACTAAAAAAACTAAACAACCTAGGAATAATTAAAGGAAATTACAGAAAATATTTTGGGGATTTTTAATTATTATAAAAATATTTATTTAGATTTATTTAGTGAAAACACACTTTTAAGCCATTAAAATAAATATTAAATCAATTAAACAACTAATAAAATTCAAAAATAGATTAAAATTAATTAAAATATAATTTCAGATTATATAGAAATTTTGGAAATTTTTTGGGTGAAAATCGGGGTCAATAATGGAAGAAAATGATAAAAATGGCCAAAAATATAAAACAGGGACTTTTCGGCATTTTGCCAGTCCAGATGCTATAGTAGAGCCTGAGATGCTAGAGTGGCAGCCCCAGACGCTGCCATTGCAGCGTCTCAAACTACGCCGTAGCATCTCAAGGTCCACCGGAGCATCTGGCCCGGAAAAGTGACAAAAAGCCAAAATACGGTATTTTTACACCCGAAAATTCAAAGTTACTAAATTTTAAGCTGATTCTCAAAATTTTTCAGTAGATTTGGACTTAAAATGACCAAATAACTTTGGTTTCTCAACTTTGGGATAAAAGATGAACCCAAAAATATCGGTAAAGATATTTGTGAAAATATCGAACAAAGGGAAAAGAACCACAAATCACAACCAAGAACAGCCAAATAATAAACTAAAATGAATAAAATTAGATTGTAACTCAGATTTGTTACCTCTAAGTCGTGAATCTGCTCTTTGGAGACTCGAATCAACCCTTGGTGAAATCCTTTTATTGATTTTGAAGATTTAGGTAGTGTTTTTGAGGAAAAGTCACTAAAAACCTATTTAATCCATTTTTAACCTAAGATTTCTAACTGATGTTAGTTTAAATCTAAGAGATTAAACTAGATAAAGACCTAAGAATTTGATTTTGAGAAATTCTTTAGCCTTTATCAAGCTTTCTTTCTCTAGTTCTTAAATTTATCTCACTAAAAATGAGTTTTTAATCTAATAAAAATTAGCCAAAAGTCCAAAAAAAGATGATTTTTAAGGGTTTAAATAGACTCAATTAGATATAAATAACTCAATTAGTCCCTCAAATACTCAGTTTTTATGATTAAAACGATTAAAAACCAAAAAAAGGGTGGAAAAGGGCTCAAACGCGCACATGGCACCTCAACCGCGCTCCCTAGTACGCGAGACTCTCCAGGTGCAGTGTCTCACCGTGCTCCCGCCGTGTTTCACGTGCAGGGAGTGCATCTCATTGCACTCCTGGCGCATCTCATGCATAATGAGCATGGTTGACGCGCAGGCATGCCGCGCCTTAGGCCCTTTTCACGCGCAGGGAGCACGGCGAAGGGGGCTACCAGGGCCGAAAACTTTAAATGAGCATAACTTTCACCACGATTATCCAATTTAAGTGATTCTTGACATTCCGGAAACATCAGAGAGTCTAAAATCTAGCAAAAACTATATGATTCACTAAAAATGATCAGGTTAAGTGAAAAGTGCGAAATAAATTACTGCAAGGGAGAGAAAGATTACGGTTAATTTTTAAACGCATTTTAATGATTTTCAAGCGCGGTCAATGGTCCAAAATCATCAAAAAGGTACTCACCAAACGTGATTCAACTCTCAAAGAATAAAACAACTAGTCTGTAAGAGTTTAGAGCAAATTGTCATCATTATTTCACGGGTCACCTAAAAGCTCGTGCTCACACATACCCTCTGGAATACCTCCTTGTTCCTTTTTCTCATTTTCTCAGGTATCTATTGAATCATCTAGATAGCATGGCCATTTTGTCCTTGTTGAAACTGGATTCCTTTGTTTATTTTCCTATTCGGGATGTGACTGATCCGGATTAATATGCTTGAAGAGCAATTCCTTTCTTTTTCTCTTCTGGCTTATTTTCTTGCTATTTATATCTTTCCGGAGATAGCTCTTGAGTTAGCAGATTACCAATAAGTTAATCATAGCTATAGAATTTCAAGTCATGAGCTTCCTCAATGATAGTCTTTTTATTGTTCAACTCTTTGGTGAGACTCTAGAGTATCTTTTTCACCATTTCTTCTTGTGTAACCTCCTTTCCTTGACTCTTCATTTCATTCACTAGATTTTTGTATCTAGTGTTCATACTGCTGATTGATTCTTTAGGCTCCATTTTGAATGTTTCAAGTTTTTGCTAGAGGAGGTCAATTCTTGCTTCCCGGACCTTGCTTGTTCCTTCATAGGTTACATCAAGTTTTTGCTTGATTTCTTAAGCGATTTTGAGGCCTAGTATTCTATTAAATTCTACTGCACTCAAAGCATAATGATGCATATTAATAGCATTTGCATTTTCACGCAATCTTTTATAATAATTTTCATCCCATTGATTTGATGGTTTTCTGGTGGTAACACATTCAACCTCAATGGTTGGAATATAAGGGCCATCCTTTATAGCCATCCATGCTTGCATGCTTTGAGCTTGAATGAAGTTCTTCAACCAGTTTTTCCAGAATGTGTAGTGTTCACCGGTGAAGAGTGGAGGTTGGGTAATAGACATACCCTCCGAAAAAGTTGTGAGTTATTATAACTCATTTTGATTCTTTAATCAAAATAGGAAATTTAGCTCAAGATTGTTAGATCTCTAGTTGTGAGCACTTGCTCTAATACCACTTGTTGGTCCCTGTATGAGTATATTTAGAGTCAAAGAGGGGTGAACGTGTTGGGAACTGATAGCTAATTTGAACATGCATAACAGGTACGGCGAAAATTCAAAATTTTATCCCTATCCCCAAGAACTCCTATTAGATGCATATAAATTAAATAAAGCCTTAACTAAATAACTCTCTACCTAGGTTAGCATGAAGAGGTTAGGCATACCATAATTCTAACTTATATCCTAGCATATATAAGCATCTTATAACTCTAAGCTATAACCTGAGCATGTTATAACTCTAAGCTATAACCTAAGCATGTTATAACTCTAAGCTATAACCTAAGCATAAAATAAACTAAGCATGCAAAACAACCTAAGCATAATTATTAAGTTTAAAAATGCTTAAAGAAAAAGACCTAATATTAAAAGAGAAAGAAAGAAAACTTACCTGTTGAAGCTTGCTTTAGCCGAACCTCCTTGCACAAGCATCCAAGCTTAGGATAGCCTCTATGAGTATCCACACGAACCCCAGCAACCAAAACCCCCCCGAGAGGAATACCTAAGGAGCCTCGAGTAGTTGGTAGACCACTCCAGAAGCCTCACCTAAAAATATAGACTAGAGGTGCTCGATTTAAATCAAGATCCTCAAGAAGAACTTGCTCAGATACTCGAGAGATTTATCTTTATGAATCTCAACTTGGGATTTATGCTTGAGCTTAGTGCAAATTGAAAAGGACGAGGAGGAAGCCTATATATAGGCTTGGGGAGCAAAACATTTCTCCCCTTTTTCCAATGTGGGATATGGAAAAACTCATATCCCACAAATGGGTTTGACCAGCAGAGCATACAGCCCCTTGGGTCTGATGCATGTGCAACGTACAAAGCACGTTGCACTTGCTACCGCAAGACAGGCTCTTGTGAGCCTGCCTTGGATGCAAGTTGGGCCTCACGACATGCCATTGGGCTGCATCTTTGGGCAGACCAGTTTCATGGGCTACTGCGAGCAATGCCCAGCATTGCTCGCGCACCTTTCGGCACACTCTCATGCACCTGAGCCTGTACAAAATACTTTTGTACTCTCGGTCCAATTTAACTCGCCAGGGAAAAATTTCCCTTTTGATCCTTTTCAAATAGACATTTATTTTTATAACCCTCATAAATTAGTTACCGGTCAAAAATAAATTCATTGGTTTATCCAAAAATGATCTAATCATTTTTAACCAATTAAATAATAATCCAATTATTAAAATGTTATATTTTTGTAATAGAATAAATCTATTAGTTCTTCACTTAGTTCGATGAAGGTCCAATGTGTGACCTTATAGGATCCCGAAGTATTGAGCTGTTAAGGCTTAGCCAACCCTTGTTCTAATGGAACCATTGGCTCGAGGCTCTAGACTATGAATAGAACTTGATTACCTTAAACGACTATAGTATGCCTCTAGCAAGGGTCTACCATCCCCCAATACTCGGAACGTCATTTGTGCTTATGACTTAATCTCGGTTAATGCAATAGTTGTCCAATGCGATAAACTCCTTCCATTCTTTAATATTAGTACCATATGGTTTATAGGGTTCGATTAAAGTGTTGATCCACTAATAGCAAGGTTGCTCCAAGCAAAGTGTGTTTGACAAGAAACTATTTTTATCAAACACATACTCTGATCAGAGGTTTATAGCAATCATCACTTCAATAAGCAGCTAGGTACAACTCAATATATTCGGAGTGATGGATTCTTTTCGACTACTCAGCTTACTAAATGTGTTGTCATCACTATACCCGTTATCACCCGTGGCACCCTAAATTAATGAGTGTACAGGAATGACCCAAAGTATAGCAATAGTACCACACAAGGTAACTAGTATCTCAAGTATGCAGGTATTCGCAAAGCTTATTGCATAAAGATAAACACTAACACATCAATATATACAACAAGTGTCTATCTTACTGCGGTCTCCAATATATCTCCCAGATATATCCATGTATCAAACTTAAGGCACCACCTTCAGTCCTTAGGAGATTGACTGCTTGGACCCTTTCCAAGAAAGTTGACCACATGCTAGTCTTTCCGCTTCATCAATATCCTTTCTTGACGAAACTATGACTAGGGATAGTTTAGACATAATCATAACTACACATAAAGCAGGTCTCACTAAATATAGTCCAACTATAATTTCTCTGACTTCATGTTATGATACGTCAAGGAACTTTGTGTACATACATCAATGAATATATTTGAACCAGCTATAATATATTTATAAACACATTGTTGGTCCCGCGTGAGAGTGTTTATAAGGGCAGAGAGGGGGTGAATGGCCCTTTTTCATGGAATTTATAGACTTAGAAAAATTCTTAGTGTAGCGTGTTTGAATATGAACCAAAAGATGGGTTCGGATGATGAATATGATCCGGATGATGGATCCGGATGATGCAGATAAGTGAAATATAGTAAAAGCAAAAGTAAATCAAACACAAGTATTTTATACTAGTTTGACCTCGCCTACGTCCAGTCCCTGGAGTTTCCTTCTTCCGAGTTTATCTACTAGCGGATTCCTTTTCAACTGGCAGGAATCAAGCCTTACAGATTCGTCTCTGGATAGTGACCCATTTCGGAAGTAGGATATACCACTAGAAGCCCTAACTCCTAGCTGAGTCCTCTTATCTTTAGTAGGATATACCACTTAGCTTTCTACCTCGAATTTAAGCTGAGTCGTATAGGGAGATCTCACTCAAAGCACCTATTAGCCTTCTACCTCGAATCTAAGCTAATTAATATAGGGAGATCTCACTCATAGCACCTACTTCAAGCTATATCCTAATCTTTTAACTCACCTAAGTTGGAGATTCTTACTCTTTGGTTTATAATAAAGGGTTGGTTTTTGGAGTTTCTCAAGTTTGTAGTTTTACTTTGGAATCCTTACAAACAGATTTTGAATCAAACATTCTTGGAGGGAATATCTTAACTGATTGAATATGTGTTGCTTTATTACTTACTTTTGTAAGTCAATCAGTTACCTTCTCATTTGGTGAAGAGCTCTTTTTATAGGCCTTGATCATAAATGTAGTTGTTTTTGGTTAGTAAGCTTTCATTCAATCTTCACCCTTGATTGGGTTATGATGTGGAGCTTCCAGATCCGTTGATTAGTCGTTAGACAATATTTTGCTCTATTTCAATTCTTGGGATTGATGCTGGAAAGTTGTCAGTGATTGTTTTGTTTGTCATTTTGTGATACTAACTTTCATACCAATTGTCATATATTGTGAGCTCCACACGTGCCTTTATTGGTCTAGGAGAAAAATTAGGTTGCTTTTCTCTGTCCGATGTCAGACCCTTTTGACTTTTCTCTAAACCGTCCAAGCTGCCTTTTTGTCTTTGTCTTGGGAAAGGGATCTTTGACTTTTATAGACCAAAGACGCAAAAGGAAAGGTATGCTTCAGTCTTTCCTTAGTTTTCAGATATAGGTCTTCCCGGATGTCTTTTGGACCTATATGCTCCGGATCTCTCTTCTAGAGATAGCTTCAATCAGTCTTCCAGATGCAAGTCTTGGGGGACAGAAGTTTTTTTCCTTTCCAAACTTTTATCCGGATGATTTCCTCCATTGCTTAGGTTTTTGATTTTGTGCAATAAGTGTACTTAGCTTTGTCCGGATGCTTACATTCGTTTTTGTTTCTTTCAAACTTGATCCGGATGGATTTTAGATTTTATTATCTGGGTCATTGTTTTACAACAATCTCCCCCATTTAATGGAAACAAAAACTTAAGACATTTAACTTTTAGACACTCCCCCATGATTTTAGTATCCAGACTCCCCCATCATTTTATGACTTCTACTTCTAAGTTTGTTGAAGTACAATTATAGATTGTACTTTAGAAGCGTTTATTTTAATAGTTAAAAATTTTCCCTTTATATATACTTCTGCTAATAACAATGGTTAACATGCTGAAGTTTAGTGTTACAAGATATAGAAATACATAAAAAGAGAATCTAGCTATTACAATTTTATATAGCTAGCCTAACTATCTCTCCAGATGGACCACTCTTCCAGACTTGCAGTGTTTTTCCTTTCCCCTTTCTATCTCCTTGCTGACTTTGATCTGCTTCCTCCCCTTTTTGCTTCCATCAAGGGGGTCAATGACCATATAGGTACGCTTAACCTAAGATTTTTGCCAGGCAGAGGAGTAGACAGAGTAGTCTTTATTACCTTTTGCCCACTCATCAACGATGTGATTTACTATAGGCGGAGTCAAGTAGTAAGGACAAAGGGACCTCCGGAGCTGATCATAGGATTGTGGAACTTGAGGTAGGACGCCCAAAATTTGCTCTTGGTCCTTGGGATCAAAGTAAGGGAACATTCCCTTGGTGAGTATAGTCAAACCTTTTTGGCTCATGAACCCTAAATCCCCTATAGCTTGAACCAGATTGTGTAGGATAGGAATGAGTTGGCATTCTAGAGTATCTAGAGAAGAGGAGGGTCTGGAGATAGACAACTTATTTATTTCGATTTGAAGAAGAGTGATTTCATCACTAAGGCCCTTCCGGATGTTATGGATAGACTCCATCTAATCTTTAATTTCTTTGGAGACGGTTTTCTTCCATTCAGTAATTACTTGCTCTGTACCAGAATTCCTTGCTTACATCTCATCACCCATATCATCTAGGATTTTTCTGTGAGCTTGGGGATGGTTTTATTGATTAAGTTTGCAAGCATTTCTTGAGTAACTTGCTAATCAGTATCCATATTCAGTAGAGTCAGTTTTAAGTCCCTATCCTCCATGAATTTTGACAAGTTTTCAAACTTGGTGTCAATGTAGTCCTTGAGTTCTATGGATAGGTCAGTGGTGGAGGAGGATATTCTTTCAAGCACTGTTGTAAAGTTATTAGAGGCTAAGGTATTGGCTTGACTGGCGTTGCAATTTGATTGAGAGGTGCTTTCCTTTATCTCAATTAAGAGAGGCTAAATCTCAGAAAGGGAAGCTGCCGCCAGAGCTCCAAGTGTTGGAAAGTTCATGACCTGTTGCTCAATTTTAGGGAGGCACTGTAACCTTTCTTTGATTTCACCTAAATCCTTTCAGACTTCTTGATTTGACTTTTGCCTGATCAACTCCTTCTCCACTACTTTGAGGTGGGTTCATATGGTCAGGAGGCTCTTCTTCATGATGCTCAAGAGTTGCCTCCTGAAGGAGTTTGAGAGCGGCACTAACTTTGGATTCTTTGGAGTTTTCATCAAGGAGAGTCACTGATTTTGTGTGAGGAGGGAAGTGTGGGGAGGTTCCGGGTGAGCTGGATTCATCTCCGGAGCTTGAACTACTTCTGGAGGGGCTATCATCTTTCGAATGGGAGCCTCCAATTGTTCCTTTCTATTCTCCCCCTTGCTCATTTCCCTTTCCTCTAGAGTAGCCTAGCCTGCAGGATCCACTTTAGAAGTGAGCCCTTTGGAGCTCAGACTTTCTCCCTCCTTAGAAGAGAGATGAAGAAGATTGGGGGTTACCTTAGTGGTTTGTAGTGTCTGATCCTCATCCCTTCTTTCTTCTTTCGGCCTTTCCTCCGGATGGTTAGATTTCCTCAACCACCCCTACGGTTGCCTTTTCAGGACTTTCTTTTTCTCCTTCAGGCATGTTGGTATTTTCCTCAACAGCCTTCTCCAATGTCTTTTTAGGACTTTAAAGATTTATGACATCATAGCTTGGTTCAAGCAGATTCTCTAGAAGTGGATCTATTCTTTTAGCAAATATGAACTTATCTGCTTCCAGGATTTTGGAGAGGGAATCCATAGCTTGTGAATCTATAAGAATAGAAGGAACTTGTGAGAAATCTCCAAGACCTTCAGTTCTCTCCCGATTGATTTTATAGTTGTCCTTGATTATTGCTTAAATGATGTCAAATTGATTGTCATCTCACCCCATAATTTCTGTTGCTCCGGGAACATTTTTCTCGTTACTGGACTTGGCTTTTGCTTGGCCTCTTCATTTAGTATGATCCTAGCAAGCCTCCTACCTTCACTAGCTCTCTTTTCTTGAGCAGCGAGAGCTTCATCAAATGTTAGCCCTTTTCTCTAGAGCTTCTTTTGAGAAGGAGCCTCATCCTCAGTTTCCTCATCATCAGCCTCTTCTTCCATTTCAGCCAAAGTTCTCTTGGCTTTCCTTCTTGGCTTTCCTTCTTTCAGCCTTAATTGCCTTTGTTGTAATTTTAGGTAGACCCGCAGTAAGCCCATGTCGTCCCTTCTTAGCTGCGGCTTTGATTAGTCTGCCCCTGGGTCTTGGCTGTTTAGAGCCTAGGATTTATGTGAGGGGCAGAGTGTCCTCATCAATCTCTTTTGACACCATTTCCACTTGCCTTTTGGCGTTGGCTTTGGTGGTTCTAGGCCTTTTGGGAATGGGTGCCTCTGCTTCCGGATCAACTACTATCCTGGATTTAATTTTGCGCTCATCCCTTTTCAGCTTCACCTTCTCTTCATCCCATTCTTCATCAAAGTAAAGATTTAGGAAATTCTTCTCGAGGATGGGCTTTCCATAAATTCCTTCAAAGCCTGTAAGATCTACTTCCGCTGCTTGAAGAATTTTAGTGATCTAGGCACCATATGAGTTTACATAGGTCTTGAGATAATGGATGATCAAGACTGACCAGTTTACTTCCACACTGCTAACCCAGTGCTGCAGAATACAGTGCTAGAGGGAAAAAACTGTAGTCAATGACCCCTTCCTCATCAGAATAAGCATTGCTAGAACATGCTGCAGGAATCTGGGCATTCTAGGGAAGTACATTGAGAACTTATCTCCGAAGTAGTTCTGGTGAAGCTATAGCTTGGATTCATACTTAACTCCAGTCTCATCCCTATCTTTCCTCAACAGTCCTCCGGAGCTCTTCATATTCAAAGTCTTTTCAAAGAATTCTTGAGTGAGAATTATCACTTTCCCTTATACCTCAGTGGCTAGAGCATCAAAGTGGTTATGAGCATTGAGATTTAAAAAGAATTCTTCTACTAGCTTGGGATACGTTGGGTAGTTTATCTTCAGGAGATCACCTAGATTTTTATCTTTAATTAGGGTGAAGAAAGGTGGAGCTTTGAATAGATAGTCATCTCCTAGATGATCAATAGGGATGACGAAATCGGAAGTTTTGAGATTTAAGGGTTCAAAATCTGCATCTTTCAAGTCAGATACTTGGAAGAGGTTTTTACTTGGTAGGATTTCTAGGGTGTTTGAGGTGTTTTTGGCTGCCATTTTTGAGTATTTAAGAGATGGTGTTTTAGGTTTGAATTTTGGTAGAGTAACAGTGAGATTGTTGCTCGTGTGAAGAAGAGAAGGGATTTTGAGGGGTTTATATAGAATTTTTAAAGTGAGGGTATAATTGTAATCCAGACTCTAGTGGTTTTGATTGGATTGATGACATGGCAGTCGGATTTTTTAGGAGAGAGGTGAACATAGTTTAACCGGAGAATGGGAATGGTTTATTTTTGAATTAACTATTGTATTTATCGCGCGTGTAACAACCAATGGACTTTTGAAATTCAAAAAGTAACAGTTACCTTTATGGGCTTTTACTGCCATATGTCATTGTTGTCGGCTGACATGGCAGTCTTCCGGAATTGATCTTCCTAACTCTTCTTGTCTTTCGAAGTGAGTTTCTATCTCAGGGTCCGGCTTGGTTTTAGATGCTATCTTCCGGAGTTTTTCTAAATTGGATTTGACATTCCAATTGATTCCCTTAGTTTCCCAAATTGATCTTTACTTAGTGGTTTAGTAAAGATATCAACTCTCTATTCATTGGTTGGAATATATACCAATGCAACATCCTTTTTCATTACATGATCCCAGATGAAGTGATGCCTTATGTTGACATGCTTCATCCTGCTGTGAATCACCAGATTCTTTGACACATCAATAGCACTTTTATTGTCATGCAATACACCCACACATTTGTATTGCACTCCATAATCTTCAAGTTGTTGTTTGATCCATAGGAGTTGAGCAACACATCTTCCAACTGCTATATATTCTGCGTCTGTGGTAGATAAGGCAACTGAAGTTTATTTCTTGCTATACCATGAGACTAAGCAGTCCCTTAGGAAATGACAACCTCTGGATGTACTCTTTCTCTCAAGAGTATCTCTGTCATAGTCTGCATCTGTGAATCCCATGAATGATGGAAAAGCTCATAGGATCTGGATTGCTTCCAGTCTTGCTATAGGAGTGAATGTTGATTCAAAATCAATTCCTTCTTGCTGATTGCAGCCTTGAGCAACTAGTCTTGCCTTATTTCTTACTACTACTCTGGATTCATCAAGTTTATTCCGGAACACCCATTTAGTGCCTATAATTGACTTTTCTTTAGGAGAGGGCACAAGATCCGATACATCATTCCTAGTGAATTAATCTAGCTCTTCCTACATCGCCATCATCCAGCTTTCATCCCCTTCAGCTTCTTGAAATTTCTTTGGCTCTATGAGAGAGACAAAAGCAGCATGGCTCATCATCTGGTTGAGCTGACCTTTGGTTCTAACTGGATTGTAAACATCATCATAAATATTCTCTATAGAATGATCTCTATAGGTCTGGATCTCGCTTTCTAGGCCTTCATATTGAATTTGAACTTGCTCCACTTTAGTTTTATCTACTCTTTCATTAAAGTCAAATCCTTGTTGATTAAGATTGACTTGTTGTATTTTTGGATCAAAAGACATTCCTTCATCTTCCTCTTTGTACCTCTTGATTTGAAATGAGTCAGGAATTCCTCTTTTCTTCTTTTCTTCAGATGGTTCAGCTTCCTGAACTTGATCTTCCGGAGTGTAGCTTTTCTTTCCTGCAGTGTTACTCTCATCGAAATCCACATATATAGACTCTACTACAGTTTGGGTTCGTTTATTGAAGACTCTATAAGCCTTACTATGTGTTGAGTAGCCGAGGAAAATTGCTTCATTTAGGATACAATTTTCCTAATTGTTCTCTATCATTGAGGATGTAGCATTTACATCCAAATGCTTTGAAGTACCCAATGTTTGGTTTTCTTCCCTTCCAGATTTCATATGGGGTCTTTTCTATAGTTTTTCTAATGAGAGCTTTATTTAAGATGTAGCATGATGTGTTTACGGCCTCACACCAGAAATATTTTGGCAAACAATTTTCACTTAGCATCATTCTAGCCATTTCTACTATGGTCGTATTCTTTCTCTCAACCACTTCATTCTATTAAGGAGTGTGAGGGGCAGAGAAGCTGTGTTCAATGCCCTTGAAGTTCAAAAATTAGCAAAATGCTTATTTTTTAATTCTCCACCATTATCACTCTGAATGCGTGCAATGTGTACCCCTTTTCTACTTCTATCTAGATGAATGTTTTAGAGAATTGGTCAAATGCTTTATCCTTGCTTGTTAGCAGGAGAACCCAGTCATATTGAGAATAGTCATCTATAATGACCATGGTGTATTCTCTTCTACCTAAACTTATAGGCTTAATTGGACCAAAAACATCAATGTGTAAGAGCTCAAGTACTCTTTTAGAAGGAATGTATGATATGGAAGGGAAACTTTTCTTATGTTGTTTACCTAGTTGACATGCGGTGCATAGAAGATCTTTATCAAAAGCAACCTTAGGCAAACCCTCAACTAATTCCTTTTTAGCTAATTTAGATAGGAGGTTCATGCTTACATGTCCCAACCTCCGATGTCATAGCCATGATTCTTCTTCTGTAGACACCAGGCATATATTCTTCTTATCATTTTTAATGTTTACAGAATAGACATTATTTACTCTATGTGCATAAAGAATAAGTTGATTTGCTTACTATCATAAATTGAGCAACCTCCGGAGTTAAATGTGACTTTTCTTCCTTTGTCACAGAGTTGGGCCACACTTAGCAAGTTGAATTTTAGTCCATCAACCAATGAGAGATCTTCTATCTTTAACTTAGAATCCAATGGCTCCATGACCAATGATCTGACCCTTTTGATTGTCTTCAAAGCTCACTTTGCCTCCCTTCTTCTGGGTTAGTGTGATGAAGGCCTTCTCATCACCTATCATGTGCCTTGAGCATCCACTATCAATGTACCAAGTATGCTGATCTATTGTGGATCTAAGGCATACCTGTAGAATAGATCAAGTGGGTTTGGGTACCCAATCAGATTTGGGTCCTCTCAGGTTAATAACCAACTCAGGCCAAGGATAATCATCATAATAGCCATTTTTTAATCTACATGATTTAGTGATATGATTATTTTTTCCACAAAATCTGCACCCTAAAATGGGTATGTTTTGCTTTTACTTTCTGCTAATCTTATCCTGATCTTCCCTTCTATAGTTGCCTTTATACCCGGCTTCTTATATACTGATGGATGGTCCGATGTAAATCTGGAAGTTGGTTGGAGGTGCAACTTTAGCTTTATGATTTCTTGTTTTTTTGATAGGTAGTTGGTTCTAAGCTACCTTAGCTTTTCCTTTCTGAGCAGTAGTATATCTTTGAGCTTGTGGCTGTCTGCTAACTTTATTTGTCTTTTGATTTAGCTTTCTTTGAATCCTATTCTGAGGAGGAGGAGGATTATCTCTTCTTGAATCCCTTGTTTCAAGTTTCTTTCTGGATACTTCCTTTAATAGATTGACTTCTTTCTAGTCCTACTACATTTGCGTTCAGAATATGGACTTGATTCCTCAGGAAGTTTTCTTCTACTGCATCGATATGTTTAGTCGCTCTAACTAGATTGATGTCTTGTACCATTACCTCAGCATCTTCAGCTAATTCTAGTATTGCTCTTTTCAGAGATTTGATGGCTTTTGCATTCTTCTTTACTCCCTTGATAATGATAGAAAGAGCTTTTGCAAGATCAAAGTTAGGGGTAGAATTAGAGCAAGAGTTTACCTCAGTGTTTGCTAAATCTGATTTTGATTCTTCAATTTACACTATTTCTTGCCTCGAGGCATTCCTTCTGAATTGCTCTGCTTCTGGTTCAGTTAGAGCCATGAATGCACAATTAGCAGTTTCCTCTTCTTCTGTTAAAGATGAGCTGCTGCTTTCTTCACTGTTGCTCCAGGCAGCAACCATTGCCTTCTTTTTGAATTTCTAACGTTTCTTGAGCTTGGGACATTTTCTTCTGAAGCGGCCTTTTTCTCTACATTCGAAATAGGTAGCATCTTTCTCTGGATCTTTCTTTTCTCCCTGATTCCTTCTGTGCTTACCTCTTCTAGAGGTGCCTTCTCTTTGTCTCCGAGATTCATACCTTTTTATTTCCTTCTATCCTTCTTTTTTATGAATCGATTTAGCCTTTTGGTCAATAGAGTGAGTTGATCTTTAGTACTCATTGACTCATCTATTTGCTCTTCCTCTCCGGATGAGCTCGATCCAGTGGATTCTGCCTAAAGTGCAATGGCCTTCTTTCGCTCCTCAGGTTTCTTTTCTTGTTGGCTGTATCTCTCTAAGGACAATTCTGGCATTAGAAGATTACCAATGAGTTCATTATAACTGTAAAAATTTAAGTCATGAGCTTCCTCAATGGCAGTCTTTTTATTATCCCATTCCTTGGTGAGACTCCAGAGCACTTTCTTGACCATTTCTACTTCTGGAATCTCCTTCCCTAGACTTTTCATTTCATTTACTAGATTTGTATATCTATTGTTCATGCTGCTGATTGATTCTTTCGGCTCCATTTTTAAAGATTCAAACTTTTGTTGGGGTAGATCAAGCTTGGCCTCTCTTACTTTAGCAGTTCCTTCATAGGTTACTTCCAACTTCTTCCATATCTCTTTTGCAGTCTCACATCCGGATAGCCTGTTGAATTCCGCTGCACTAAGAGCACAATGAAGCATGTTAATAGCATTTGCATTTTCACACAATTTTTTAAAGTCATTATCATCCCACATGCTTGATGGCTTTCGGGTAGTCATACGCTCTGCTTCAAAAGTAGGTTCATACGGGCCATCTTTTATGACTAACCATGCTTGCATACTTTACGGCTGGATTAAGTTCTTCATCCGGTTTTTCTAGAATGTGTAGTGTTCATCGGTGAAGAGTGGAGGACGGGTAATAGACATACCCTCGGGAAGGAGTTGCAAGTTGTGGAAACTCATTTTGATTTATGAATCAAAATTTGTGGACCTTTAGCTCGAGATTGTTAGATCTCTAGTTTGAGCACTCGCTCTGATACCACTTATTGGTCCCTATAAGAGTTTTTATAAGGGCAGAGGGGGGTGAATGGCCCTTTTTCGCAGAATTTATAGACTAAGAAAAATTCTTAGTGTAGCGTGTTTGATTATGAACCGGAAGATGGGTCCGGATGATGAATATGATCTAGAGGATGGATCCGAATGATAGAGATAAGCAAAATACAGTAAAAGCACAAGTAAATCAAAGACAAGTATTTTACACCGGACTGGCCTCGTCTACGTCCAGCCCTTGGAGTTTCCTTCTTCCGAGCTTATCCACTAGTGGATTCCTTTTCAACTGGAAGGAATTAAGCCTTATAGATTTGTCTCCCCTTCCAGAAGTAGGATATACCACTATAAGCACCAACTCCTAGCTGAGTCCTCTTATCTTTACTAGGATGTACCACTTAGCCTTCTACCTTGAATCCAAGCTGAGTCCTACAGGGAGATCTCACTCAAAGCACCTACTTCAAGCTATATCTCAATCTTCCAACTCACCCAAGTTGGAGATTCTTATTCTTTGGTTTATAACAATGGGTTGGTTTTTAGAGTTCCTCAACTTTATAGTTTCACTTGGTAATCCTTACAAACAAATTTTGAATCAAAGGTTCCTGGAGGGATTATCTTGACTAATTGAATGTGTGTTGCTTTGTTACTTTCTTTTATAAGTCAACCAGTTACCTTCTCATTTGGTGAAGAGCTCCTTTTATAGGCTTTGATCATAAATGTAGCCGTTTGTGGTTGGTAAGCTTTCATTCAATCTTCACCCTTATTGGGTTGTGATGTGGAGCTTTCGGATCCGTTGATTAGTCCGTTAGACTATATTTTGATCCGTTTGAATTCTTAGGATTGATGCTGGAAAGTTGTTAGTTATTGTTTTGTTTGTCATTTTGTGATACACCAACTTTCATACCAATTGTCATATATCGTGAGCTCCACGCGCCTTTATTGGTCTAGGAGAAAAAGTAGGTTGCTTTTCTCTATCCGGTGTCAGACCCTTTTGACTTTTCTCTGAACCGTGTAAGCTGTCTTTTTGTCTTTGTCTTAGAAAAGGGATCTTTGACTTTTGTAGACCAAAGAGGCAAAAGGAAAGGTATGTTTCAGTCTTTCCTTAGTTTTCAGATATAGGTCTTCCCGGATGACTCTTGGACCTATATGCTCCGGATCTTTCTTTTGGAGATAGCTTCCATCAGTTCTTCCGGATGCAAGTCTTGGGGGACAGAAGTTTGTTTCCTTACCAAACTTTGTCTGAATGATTTCCTCCACTGCTTAGGTTTCTGATTTTGTTCAATAAGTGTTCTTAGCTTTGTCCAGATGCTTACATTTGTTTTTGTTTCTTTCAAACTTGATCCGGATGGATTTTAGATTTTATTATCCGGATCATTGTTTTCCAACACACATTGATATAAACAAAAGATTAAATGCCTTTATTAATTAAACAAAATATTTGTACTATTACATAATTAAGATATATCGCCCTAATTGCCTTAAGTGCATACATCATATCCAACAAACTCCCACTTGCACTAAGGTCAATTAGCCATATGTCTTAATCCATATGCTTTAACATGCTTGTCATGTTTGACTTAAGTTAATGGCTTCGTTAGACCATCCGCGAGGTTCTGATCAGTGGGTACATACTCTAGTCTTATTATCTTAGCATCAACAATCTCCCTGATTATATGATACTTTCTGGATTCATGTCTATTTTTTTGATGAGGCCGTGGTTCTTTTGCCTGATCTATGGCACCATTGTTATCACAATACAAAGTAATTGGATCAATAGTCTTAGGCACCACACCGAGATAACCAATAAATCCCTTTAACCAGATAGCTAATTTTGCTGCTTCGCATGTAGTAATGTATTTAAATTCAATGGTTGAATAAGCGGTAGTTTCTTGCTTGGAACTCACATACACAAAACCCGACTGAGACTTGAAGTCATCCTTATGGAATTGAAAACTCGCGTCAGTGTAACCTCCAATTATGAGGTCACCTTCTCTATAAATCAAGAACTCATCTTTAGTCCTTCTCAAGTACTTAAGAATTGCCTTGACGGCCATCTAATGCCTTTCACCTAGATCTGACTGATATCTGCTTGAAAAGCTCAAAGCCTGAGAGACATCAGGCCTAGTACATATCATAGCATACATGATGGATCCTATCGCGGATGTATAGGGTATATCCTTCATGCGCACTCTCTCTTGAGCTGTCTTCGGACACTCGGCCTTAGATAGGTTAATTCCCTTTATCATCGAGAGATAACCTTTCTTTGAATGCTCAAGGTTGAACCTATTCAATACCTTATCTCTATACGTACTTTGAGAAAGACCTAACAGCCTCTTGGATCTATCCCTATCGATCATTATACCTAGTATAAATGCTACTTCACTAAGGTCCTTCATGGAGAATTTTCTTGACAACCATACTTTAACATTTTGAAGAAGAGAAATATCATTTCCTATTAGTAGAATGTCATCAACATATAATACTAAGAAAACACAAGGCTCATTAATATTTGTATAGAAATCCATTTCACGGATTGTCTGATCAAACCTTATATTCCAAATCCTGGATGCCTGCTTAAGTCCATAAATGGACCTTTGTAGCTTGCATACCTTCGAGCCATTTTGTGATGTAAAACCCTCCGATTGTGTCATATACACATCCTAGTCTAAATCCCCATTCAAGAATGTTGTTTTAACATCTATCTGCTAGATCTAATAAT
Source organism: Euphorbia pulcherrima (assembly GCA_947683365.1). NCBI lineage: Eukaryota > Viridiplantae > Streptophyta > Magnoliopsida > Malpighiales > Euphorbiaceae > Euphorbia > Euphorbia pulcherrima. Next base: position 48,520,610 of record CANTUS010000001.1, on the reverse strand, counting down.
CGTAATGAGCATCAATGGCGAGGAGTATCCTTATGGATTTAAGCATGGCTACTGGTGATAAAGTTTCATCATAGTCGATACCTTCACATTGACTATAACCTTTCATAACCAACCTTGCTTTATAGGTAATTATATTACCTTCCATGTCAGTCTTCTTCTTGAAGACCCATTTGCACCCGATCAGTCTAACGTCTAGCAGTGCATCAACCAAATTCCAAACTTGGTTCTCATACATGGAATCCTTCTCTGATTTCATGGCTTTTAACCATTTATCAGAATATGAGATTTTCCTTACCTTATCATTTGTCCTTGGTTCATCATCCTCCAAAAGATACAGTTCCTTATCATCAATGATGATAAAACCGTATCTATCGAGACCTTTATGAACACCACCTGATCTTCGTAATGCTTGTGTTTCAACAGGTTATTTTTGGATCTCACTTTCTTGTGTATCTAGAATGGGGTCAATTAGCTGATTGTTTGTTTCTTCCTCTTGAACTTCTAGTTTAATACTGCTTCCACTAAATTTTGCAAGTAAGTGTTCCTTTTCCAAAAAGTGAGCATTCCGTGACATAAATACCTTCTGTGCTTCAGGTTGGTAAAATAGATATACAATAGTTTCCTTTGGATATCCAATGAATAGACACTTGTCAGATTTAGCGTTCAGCTTATCTGCCACTATCCTCTTCACCATCGCAGGACAGCCCCATAGTTTTAAGTGACTTAGAGATGGCTTTTTATTACACCATCTTTCATAAGGTGTAAAATCAACCGATTTAGAGGGCACTCTGTTTAATATATAAAATGCGCTCTCTAGTGCATATCCCTAAAAAGATTTACTGAGATCTATATGGCTCATCATTGACTGAACCATATCTAATAAATTCCGATTCCTCCTTTCTAAGACTCTAATGTGTTGGGCATATAAGGAGGGGTCCACTGGTTAACTATCCCATTTTCCTTTAGATAATCCTGAAACTCCTGACTTAAGTATTCTCCACCTCAATCAGATCAAAATGCTTTAATACTTTTCTCAAGCTATTTCTCTACTTCGGTTTTGAATAGTTTGAACTTTTCAAAACTTTTAGACTTGTGCTTCATTAAGTACAAATAACTGTATCGTGAATAATCATCAATAAAGGTTATAAAGTAGGAGTATCCTCCTAGTGCCAGAACACTTATTGGACCATATACATTAGTATGTATAAGTTCCAATGTACTCGTGGCATGTTCACCCTTTCATTGAAAGGGTAACTTTGTCATTTTTCCTCTTAAACAAGGTTCGCAATCGCCATAAGACTCCAAGTCTATTAGGCCCAAGTCTCCATGCTTATGCAACTTGGTTAAGCGATCTTTGTTTATGTGGCCTAAACGATAATTCCATAAGTAGAAGGAATTCCCATTATCTAATTTAACTTTCTTTATATTTTATATTAAAAACATCTATTTTAGTATCAAGAATATAAATGCCACCATTCAACATTCCATAAGCATAAACAACATTATTTAAATGAATTTGACAATTACTATTCGAAAATAAAATTTCAAATCCTTCTGCCGCTAAACATGCAACAGATACAATATTCTTAATAACACTCAGAATGTGGTAACAATTATTCAAAACTAAAAGAAGTCCATTTGGCAAAATAAGATTAAAGCTTCCTACGGTTAATGCAGCAACTCGGGCTCCATTTCCCACACGCAGGTCCATCTTCGCTTTTGTAAGTCTTCTACTGTTCCTTAGTCCCTTCACAGAAGTACAGATATGAGAACCACAACTAGCATCTAACACCTAAGTGGATTCACGAGGAAAAGTAGCACAGTTTTCAATTATAAACATACCTGAAGTAGATGCCTCCGCAGGGTTCTTCTTGAAATGTTTAGAAGCAGGAGCTTTGCAATCCCTCTTCCAATGTCCCAGTTTCCCACACTGGAATCGGACTTACTTAGATGTCTTCTTTTCTTTCTTCTTCTTACAAATTCTTGTCATGGCACCCAGTGCCTACTTCTTTTTCTTAGAAGCCTTGCCTTTCTCGACCAATAGTAGTGGTTTCTGATCTTTCTTGATCTAAGGTTCTATGTTTTAAGCATGTTGATTAATTCAAGGATAGTAGAATTAATCTTGTTCATATAATAGTTAGTCATGAAGCCTGAGTAACTATCTGTCAAGGACATCAACACAAGTCAATGCTCAAGTCGTGATTCATCTCGAATCCCAATTGATTCAGCTTCTCAATGTATCCCAAGAGTTTTAGTACATGCTGAGAGGCAGAGGTGCTAGCCTGTATCTTGGTTTTGAAAATGAGCTTGGAGGTCTCATACCTCTCTGTCCTTTCCCACTCTGAAAAGAGCTCTTCAAGATGGAGAAACATGTCCTCTAAGGGCATGTTCTTATGTTGTTTTTGAAGCTCAGGATTCATGGACCCCAACATGATACACATGATAGTCTCACGATCTTTCCTATGCTTCAACCAGGCCTCATGTTCCACATGATCCTTAACATCAGGTTCAACAGGGAAAATTTCATTTAGAACATAGGCAATTTTCTCGGATCTGAGAATAATTCTCACAGCTCGGAATCAATTAGAAAAGTTTGAGCCATTTAGTTTGGTGTCAAGTAACATATGGAGATTAACGTTGGAAGTCATTTTCAACCTAAGATGTAAGAAAAGAAAAAGAGTTCAGATATAAGTTTAAGTACATGTATTTAATATAAGGACTTTTAATCAAATACATTTGTCCTACTATTTTCTTCAAAATTACAATAGCCCATTCTATTGAATTCGGGAATTTTAGCCCAGCTAAATTTCCTAGTAGGTAGCATCTATAACTAGTCTATTATAACCCCCAATTTTATGAGTGAAGTCACAATAGTAAGTTATAGTTGGAATCTCATTCCATTTGCATCGTATGCAATTGCTAATACATTCAAGTTCCCTAATCCCAAGGGATGTGTGCTCTTATATTAGCATCTCCTTGAATATGTGTCAGATCTGGGCCTAGCCCCCAATTTTATGGTGGACGACCCCAATTCTGTTAAGGCAAACTCTATCCCAAACTTTACAACCAATCAATGTTGACTAGAAGGAAGGCTTTGTGCTACACTTTGATAGTCCAAAGAAACTGTATTATAAATTTGAGTAAGGAAGACTATAACTTACCTTAATATATTTACTTTGGGATTTTATTGGTGTTAAGCGTCTCACCAATCTAGGATTTTATCAGAAAGACATATTTATAATAATTTATATTAATTCAGGCAATTTTGGAATTAATTTATAAGGTCCAACCTTAGGTGGGTTCAAGCTCTTTATTATAATTATTCCATCAACCTAGATTATAGGCAAAAAAAATAACACTTTTATTTGTTATATTTATATTGCATTTCCTTTAAGCTTTTATTCAATAAATTTAATTTTTACTTTGTTATAGAAACATATATAAGAACCATCTTATATACTAGAAATAAATTAGTCCATATTTAATCCCCTCGTTGGTCAATTCAACTACACCGATATAGGTTCCTTGGTAGGAGAGGTGCCCTTGAAGTGAGTAGACACCAAGTCCAATCCTTAGCCAGAACAAATACGGGCACAAACTCGAAGACCAACGGATTCTCTTGAACTAATAAATTTTGTTCTTTCAATTCATGTAAATTAGAAGCATCTATAACCCATGTAATTTATATAAATTATTGAAAATTGTATAATTTGACTCAGTTGAGCAGGCTTATTCAAAATTATTCACAACTATTTTCTAACCTTGATATGAAAACTCAAGTTCATATATACTGTTCCAAATAATTAAATAAATAATAAATCATTTCATAAAGAAAATAATATTCAGTTCGCTTCTAACTTAATTATGCACTAAATAGTCTGGCTCTGATACCACTATTGGGAACTAACAGTCAATTTGAACATGAATAACAGGCACGGCGGAAATTCAAAATTTTGTCCTTGTCCCCAGGAACTCCTATTAGATGCATATAAATTAAATAAAGTCTTAACTAAATAATTCTCTACCAAGGTTAGCATGCATAGGATACGCATACCATAATTCTAAATTATATCCTAGCATATATATTTTATATTAAGCATGTTATAACTCTAACCTATAACCTAAGCATAAAATAAACTAATCATGCAAAACAACCTAAGCATAATTATTAAGTCCAAAAATGCTTAAAGAAAGACCTAATAATAAAAAGAGAAAGAAAGAAAACTTACCGGTTGAAGCATGCTTTAGCAGAACCTGCTTGCACATGCCTTCAAGCGTAGGATAGCCTCTATGAGTATCCACACGAACCCCACCAACCAAGACCTCCCCGGGAGGAAGAACTAAGGAGCCTCAAGTAGTTGGTAGACCACTCTAGAAGCCTCATCGGAAAATATAGACTAGAGGTGCTCGATTAAAATCAAGCTCCTCAAAAAGAACTTCCTCAAATACTCGAGCGATTTATCTTTGCGAATCTCAACTTGGGATTTATGCTAGAGCTTGGTGCAAATTGAAAAGGAGGAGGAGGAATCCTATATATAGGCTTGGGGAGTAAAACATTGCTCCCCTATTCTAATGTGGGATATGCAAAAATGCATATCCCACAAATGAGTTTGACCTGCGGAGCATACAGCCCCGCGGGTCTGACCTGAGTGCAAAGTGCAAAGCACCCTGCACTTGTTGCCGTAAGGCAGGCGCGAGCTAGGCCTCGCGGCCCATGCCGTTAGCTCAGCTTGCGGCGCGCCATTGGGCTGCGCCTTTGGGCAGCCCATTTTCATGGGCTGCCTTTGGTGCACTCTTGCGTACCCGAGCCTGTACAAAATGCTTTTGTACTCTCGGTCCAATTTTACTTGCCAAGGCAAAATTCCCCTTTTAATCCTTTTTAAATAAATATTTATTTTATGACCCTAATAAGTTAGTTATCGGTCAAAAATGAATTCCTTGGTTTATCCAAAAATGATCTAATCATTTTTAACCAATTAAATAATAATCCATTTATTAATATGTTATGTTTTCATATTAGAATAAATCTATTAGTTCTTTACCTAGTCCGATGAAGGTCCAATGTGTGTGACCTTATAGGATCCCGAAGTATGAGCTGTAAAGGCTTAACCAACCCTTGTTCTACTAGAACCATTGGCTCGAGGTTCTAGACCATGAATAGAACTCGATTACCTTAAACGACTGTAGTACCCCTCTAGCAAGGGTCTACCATCCCCCATTACTCGGAACGTCATTTGTGCTTATGACTTAATCCCGATTAATGCAATATTTGTCCAATGCGATGAACTCCTTCCATTCTTTAATATTAGTACCATCTGGTTTATAGGGTTTGATTAAAGTGTTAACCAACTAATAGCAAGGTTGCTCTAAGCTATCCTAGTTATTGACTTGTTACCGAAGTATATTGCCTTTTACCATAGTGTGTTTGACTAGAAACTATTTCTATCAAACACATACTTTGATCAGAGGTTAATAGCAATCATCACTTCAACAAGTGGCCTGGTACAACTCCTTGATATATTCGGAGCGATGGATTCTTTCCAACTACTCAGCTTACCAATGTGTTGTCATCACTATACCCGTAATCACCCGTGACACCCTAAATTAATAAGTGTATAGGAGTGACCCAAAGTACAGCAATAGTACCACACAAGGTAACTAGTATCTCAAGTATGAGGATATTCACAAAGCTTATTGCATGAAGATAAACACTAACACATTGATATATACACCAAGTGTCTATCTTACTGCGGTCTCTAATATATCTCCTAGATATATCCATGTGTCAAACTTAAATCACCACCTTCAGTCCTTAGGAGATTGACTGCTTAGACCCTTTCCAAGAAAGTTGACCACATGCTAGTCTTTCCGCTTCATCAATTTCCTTTCTTGATCGAACTATAACTAGGGATAGTTTATACATAATCATAATTGCACATGAAGCAGGTCTCACTAAATATAGTCCAACTATAATTTCTCTTACTTCATGCTATGATATATCAAGGACTTTTTTATACATACATCAATGAATATATTTTAAATAGCTATAATATATTTATAAACAGATCAATATAAATAAAAGATTAAATGTCTTTATTAATTAAACAAAATATTCGTACTATTACGTAATTAAGATATATCGCACTATTTGCCTTAAGGGCATACATCATATCCAACAAAATGACCTTTTTTTGCAAAATGTAAGACTTTTGAAAAGTCTTAGGGTAGTGTGCAATTTTTGTTCCAATGTTATGAGATCCGGATGATGCAGATATTAAGTACTGTGCACTAAAAGTAAAGGCTGAAAGTAAAAGGAAATCAAACATAGTGATTTTTATACTGTTTTGGCCCTACCTATGTCTAGTCCCTAGAGTTTCCTCCTTCGAGCTTAATCCACTGGTGTGATTTCTTTCGTGTGCAAAAATCAAGCCTTTACAGTTTTTCAGAGATTTCTTCTCCTCCAGATGTAGGATATACCACCAAACTAGTCCTTTTATACTAGTTTGGCCCTGCCTACATCTAGTCCCCAGAGTTTCCTCCTTCGAGCTTAATCCACTAGTGTGATTTCTTGCATGGACAAAAATCAAGACTTTACAATTGTCCCCGGAGATTTCTTCTCCTCCGGATGTAGGATATACCACCAAACTAGTCCCTAGCATGGCTGAGTCCTTTATAGCTTATCTCCATAGAATCTCCCTTCTTTCGGATGTAGGATGTACCACCAAAAGCACCAACTTCTGGCTGAGTCCTTTGCACGTTGTCTTTGGAAGATAACCTTTCTTGCAGATGTAGGATATACCACCAAAAGCATCAACTTCTGGCTGAGTCCTCTTTCTTTAGCAAGATATACCACTTAAACTCTACCCAAGTCTAAGTGGAGTCCTACAGGGATATACCACTCAAACTATCCCAGTTTAATTTGAGTGCCAATCTCAATACTCACCCAAGTATGAGATTTTTACACTTTTGTTTTGAAAAGGGTTTGGTTTTGAATTCCTCAAGTTTATAGTTTCACTTGGGAATTCTTACAAACAAATTTGAGTGTATTATTCTTAAAAGGATTGAGTCACTGATTGTGTGGCAATTTCTTCAATAAAGTAGCTTCACAAAAACAATCAGCATCTTCTCATTTGGTAAAGCTTCCCTTTTATAGGCTTGGATCATAAATGTAGCCGTTGCTCTGAGGTTGAGTCTTTACCATTGATTAGATATGAGATGTCACTTCCGGATCCGTTGATCTGTCCGTTAGACTCAATAAATGTCCCATTGAATTTGTTGGGATTGGAGAGACAAGGTTGACAGGCGTCGTTTATTTGGCTTTTTATGCATGGCTAACTTTTATGCAACTCTGTCCTTTGTGTGTACTCTATGCGCCATTCTATTGGTCTAAGTGAAAAAGGTTGTTACTTTTGCTCTTTCCGTTGTCAGCCTTTTTGTCCTTTCTTGAATTAGTGCAAGCTGTCACTTTTTCATTCTCGAAGGCAAATTTGACTTATGACCGTTATTGGAGGGAAACAGAATATTTGAATTTTTCCCATTCATTGAGAGATGATTCTTCCGGATGACTTCAGACTCATTCTAATCCGGATGCAACTTTAGTTGTTATCTTCATCCGGAATTCTATCTTCAGGGAGTTAGAAGTTTATTTCCTTTCCAAACTCTAACCGGATGCTCTCTTTTTACTTTTTCTCTATCTTGAACCAGATGGGGTGGTCTCAGACTTGGTGGTTTGTTTTCTTTGATACTTTAGTCCCGATGCTCTCTCTTTGTACTTAGTGGCTTGTTTTCTTCTAAACTTTAGCCGGATACTTCTATCTTGAACTGGATGGAATCTTGTGGTTTTTGTTTTCTACAAAACATTCTTCAAAACCTTGATCCAGATGCTTTCTTGAGGTTTTTGCAAAGTCTTCCGGATGATTGATTTCCAACAAAATTGATATGCAAAAATATTATATTAACTCATGATTAAGGGTGTGCATTCGGTCGAAACCGAACCGAACCAAAATAACCAAACACCAAATAAGGAAAATATCGTTAATCGAACCAAACCAAATAAAAATTAAAACCGAATTAACCAAACCGAAAGAAATTATTCGATTCGGTTAAAAACTAAACCAAACCGAAATTTTAAATTAATTAACTAAAATTTCAAATTCTAACACTTAAAATACAAAATACAAATCCAGTATAACTATTACAATAGATTAAATGGCTTAGTAGAGACACATAAAGGAATAAGAGTGTATTTTAGAAAAGAGGAATAAGGATGTGATGTTAAAATAATTTATAGATAAGCATATTTTAAATTTTTATTATGTATTATATATATTTCGGTTTACGATTTTTTCTACACAAAAACCGAACCGAATACCTGAAATAATTAATATTTTACAAACCTAACCAAACCAAAATTTTAAAATAACCAAACCAAATTAATATTTTAGTTTAATTTAATTTAATAATTTAATTATCAAACCATTTACACACCGAGATTTGATTTCAGAAAATAAAGATGAAAAATTGGAAGTAGTTAGTGGAAAATATATAAAAATAAAGAGGACAACCATACTCTTACTTCTTAAAAGTAAAATCATATATTTTTTTATCTAAAATTAATCGTATTTTTCTTTTAGTGGCTGAGATACTCATATGATTTAGGGATTCTATGACTTCGAGTCATATGGATATTTTTCTTTATATGCAATTATAAAAATTTAAAAATGGTCTTAAATGATATTTATTGTAATTTTCCAACTAATTATCAACAGCCAACGAAGGTGGTGAATGTATTAGCCTAGTAGTTAAGATTGAATTTATAATTTTTAAAGGTCTTAGATTCAAACCGCGTACAAATATTTCTCTCTCTTTAATGCAAGCGCAAATTTGAAAAAAAAATCATCATTCAACAAAGGAATTAACATTGGTTTTGGTATAATTGATACATCCATAAAAAGTAGATGGGAATGACCAAAAATCAATCCTTAGCTCATTCAAAAATCTTCTTTAAATAAAAAAAAAAAGCAAGGCTTAACATGAACTTGGTTGTCTTTAAAAAAAGTAAATAATTATAATTTCTGAATGTTTGCAGTAATACGTTAGTACCCATATGGGTTTTACGTATGCAACTTATATATTCTTCTTATATTTTATTTCCATCGAAATACTTCTTTTTTATTTACTTTTATAAATTTTTCATCTAAATATATTTTTATTTCACTAAATTACTCTTATATTTTTTTTTTTCATATATCTTATTTTCATAACATAATTTCATCTAAAATATTCATGTATTTTTGCTTTCTCCCTCTTTCAAGAGGTTCAAGATATACCAAATTAATTGGGATGCCTAACCCTCTTCCCCTACTAACCTTTTTTCCATCAGCCAATTGCTACTTTTATAGATTTCATACTCTAACTCCTGAAAATTTGGGTTTATTGTAAATTCAAATTGGGACGTGGCTTTGTAATTTTCGTAAATATCTAATGTAATTAACTAGATGCATATCCATTTCCTCTTTGAGATTAAATGAAATTTTTATGATTATATATATATATATATATATATATATATATATATATATATATATATGTATGTATAAATGAAATGAATTTAGAAGATGAGTCTAAATTATAGAGTATTAATAATTAATTAATGAAAGCTGGAAAGTATGAAAAAGAAGGTTGTACGTGTACGAAGTTTATATATATGTAATCCATATATCTTAGCTGAAGTGTGAAAGTTGTGAAATGATATATGTTACTGGATATTTCATACTCTTCTCTAATTTAACAGTTGAATATTTATGAGAGTATATTTATATATTCTTTCATTTTAATTAAAATATCCCTTATTAATACTCAACCGTTAAATTGAAAAAAGACATTAACTACCCGGTACCATATATAAAAATATGTGAAAGTTATTGTGCATCCAAAAATGATTCCATCATCTTACTCCCTCTGATTTTTTTTATTAGTCATTTTAGAGTTTTTATCAAAACCAATAACACATTTATTATAACATTCAAATGACTAATTTATCCTTTAAATTTTATAAATAATTTCTCTTTCTTTATAAATGCTGACTTATAATTTCATCGATACTTAATTTCTTTCCTAATTAATACAAGGGTAAATTAGAAGAAAAAAAATAATCAAAGTTACATTGATAATCTAAAATGATAAATAAAAAAATCAACATCCAAATCCTAGAATGACTATTAAAAAAAAAGAGTATCCAATAAATGTGAACAAAAATATAAATGTATAGATCAATTGCATATATATAGATACAAGTACAACTTTATTACATGTATTTAAAGTTATATAATAATTAAGCATCAATTTCAAATCACACACTCATTTCCAAACTGTAAATCTGATTTGCCAATTCAATCCATAATTTTCTCTACAAAAATCAATAATTCCAAACGATCATCTCCTTTTCATTGTCATTTTTTTACCATCAAAATGGTATACAAAATTATCCGAATTTAAGCACTTAATCATCCTTTTCTTTGTCATTTCCACACATACATATATCACTTAATTCTAGCTATTATATTGTTTACACAATCCATTACTATCTATATACCTAGTAGCTACCTTAATTTCAGCCCTGGAATTGAAGGTGAGGGCTGAAAAAAAGTTGCTGATTGAGAAAATTGTACTGATGATCAGATTGGGTATTAGGGTTAGTGAAACTGCAGGAACTAATCCTGGCCTTCGATTGTCGTTGAAAATCTTCATCAATCGCGGAAAGTGGCCTTTTGAGCTTGTTGTTATGATCAGAGGCACTTGGCACTAATAGATTAGTGTTGCTCAATTGAGGCAATTTGCTAAAATTAGTATAAGCGTTGCAATAGGTTGATTGATCAAGTAGTGTTGCAGTTGGATCAGTAGTATTGGGAAGTGAATCATAGGGAGTTTGGTTAAATTGGTTATTATCTGCTAAAAAACTACTTAGAAAAGAGTAGTCCATTGCATCAAATAGATCGGAGAATGATGGAGATTTTTGGGCAATTAGGGTTTTATTTATGATTGGATTATTCATGGGTTCTTCTTCTTGTTCATGATCACTAGCTGCTCCTGGAGAGGACGCATGAGTTTTCTTGTAGATTCGGCATAGCACCCAATCATCTAGCTGTAAAATAAAATATTTATTATACTGTGAAAATTATAAATTTATCTTTTATATTTTATATAAAAATCCTCTTTATTCTTAATTAATACTCATAATCAATTACCACTTTTATAATTAATAAAAGGAAAAATTAAGGAAAAATATGATAAAAGTGCATTAATATTTCAAAACGTTAAACTTTTAAAAAAAATCTAAAAAAATCTAAAACGTTAAAACTTTTGAAAATAGAGGAAGTAACTTGTAAAAATATCTAATGATTCCAATTTTTAAAAGGAATTTTATGAGTCTTAAAAATCTAACTAATTAAAGATACTTATACATTGTACCTTATAAAAGTGAAAAGTGGGAGAGATATTTCATAGAGAAGTATTGAGAAGTTACAGGTATTAAAGTAGTAATGGATCAAATACAGAGTATGTTTTTATGTATAGTAATTAGCTAGTGCCAATGCTTCAACAAATATACACAAGAAAACAAAATAGGACAACCAAAATTAAATAAGACACGTTATATAGACCATAACTTTTTGACTTGGTAAATTATAGATATGCTTAATATTGAATAGTTTTGTTCACATTAAGACACAAATTACCCATTTGATCCTTAAGCTTTCAAAATCTTTTCTTTATCTTATCATATCTCTAAACTTGGTTGTTTTGCGCTCCAATAAATCTGTTAATAATCAAATCATACAGTCTTGCTTTCTTTTTTTTTAATGAAAGCAATATAAAGACTTGAGCCCTATTCTTTTCAACTTCTGAAGGCTGAATTGAATTGAACTTGTTTTAGTATAAATTTATAGTCACGTATAGCTGAACTGAACTGAAGTGATCTGAATTGAAGTGGTCTGAACTGAACTAAACTGAATTGAATTGCAATCCAAGAGAACATGGAGGAAAGGACAAGAATGATTCAACAAGTTAAATAAAAAAAGGAAGCTGACCCTCATAGGAGTGGATGAATATTCTTTAGGTTTGATCGGCTTAACGCTGGAAGTGGGGGCATGGGCAAGTCGATATTCATGCATTATCCAATCAGTTTTAGTTCCCTTTGGCGGCTTTCCTTTGTAGAAAACTAAAGCCTTTTTAACACCAAGATTCTCTTGCCCACTTGTTGCCACTATCATCTTATCAGTCCCAGTTGCCTTCCAATACCCAGATGCTGCTGCCCTGTTTGGCCTTGCTCCATTTGGGTACTTCCTATCTCTTGGACTAAAAAAGTACCATTCTTTCTCCCCAAACGCAGCCTTATCTACAGTCGCCATTCCAGAATTAATTTTTCATGGGATCAAAAAAATTATTTTAAACATACAAAAATAAATATTCAGATTATAAATAAAATACATTAACCGTAAAAATAAATAAATTAGGAAATTGAGCTAAAAAGATAATTCATTATTGTTCCACCGTACTTTTGTAAAAGTTTATTTATTAGCAAATTTCTGAAATGTGGAGTTCATTAACATATTTTAATTGAGTCTAAAATTTTTTTTAATATAATTTAAAGTATTTTTATTTTAAAAAAATGTGGAGTTCATGAACGGCACATTATTAAACCTAGGATTGCCCCTGCTTAGCTAACATTTAACAAATCAGAACAATAAAATTCAATTGAAAATTTTTTTAAAAAAAAAATAATATGAGATTTTGTAGGAGTCAGGAATTGATCTTGAGTCATTCCGACCCACAACTTATGGATCTATCAATTGTACCAAGGCCAATTGGTTCAATTGAAACATTTGATAATGAAAAAAAATGAAAGAATTAGAGATATGATCACAAACCGGGTAAATCCCAAGGATCAAACTTGTAGATATCAATATCAGCAATGATGGAAAGAGGAAAGGGAGTTGAAGTGAGTTTCTTTTTAAGGTAATGAAGGATTAGTTCTTCATCTGTAGGGTGGAACCTAAACCCTGGGGGCAAACTTGACTCTGGGTTTTTCATATCTAAAAACCTAATTTGGTTATTGTTAAACCAAAACAAAAGGATTACTGTTTTTTGTGAAGAAAAACAAGGTCGAATTTATTTTTTTTGGAAAGAGAGGAAGTGAAGGGATTTATTGTTGAAGACATTTGTCGGGATGTGGAAAAATTAGAGATTAGGCCAAATAATATGAGTCCAGCTGTATATTATTTTTTTTAATTGAAATTATATGATTGGGATTTTCTTTCTTTCTTTCTTTCATTTAATTTGTCTTTCATAACCAACCTATACATAACAATAACATGGCGGCTCCTTCTTCATCTTTGACGTCATCTCTTTTACTTTTGTCTTAACGTATGCCACGTGCCATAAACCCCACACTCTTTTGTTTTTATTGTTAGCTACCTGGTCCTATTATTCATTCATTCTTTGCGTAAATTTGTGCATCTCTTCTAGCCTCAGGTTTTCACTACTATTTATGGTAATCTATATCTATTCCTATCTCTGTTCCTTTTTTTTTTCTCTTACGAACAAATATGAATTTTAAAGTGGATATGCATTGAACCTAGATCTTCCCATATTTATATTTGGAGACATTGAACTACACCTATTGATATTTCTTTATTATAACTTGATAATGAGAAAGGCTCTGTTGTGCTTAGTTCGATCCAGTAATTATCATAAATGATTGACACATAGTATAATTTTTTATATGTATGAAAATGATCTATACCGCAATTAAACTTTTCAATGCTTCTCAATCATTTTATCTACAAATCATATTAATTTGAAATTGATGACCACAAATTTATTTGAATTAAGCAAGAGATCTTTATTTATGGTATTGTGGTGTTAATTGTTATGGTAAGTGCATAGTTGTGAATATCACCCAAGAAATTAACCTTTTGGGTTGCATCTCGTATAAAGCTCATAAAGTATATCATCCAACTGGGTGGTTATTGTTCCCTAGCTATAGTTAATCTCTCGGATTCAAATTACTATTTCACAACACAAAGCTCTATACTTTGATTTGTTTTTTTTATATAGTAGTTGTTATTTGCATAGTTGTGAAAAGAAACTCTTGTGGCAAAAGTTTTAGCTTGGTGGTTGAGCCTGAAGCTGTGATCTTGGAGGTCATAAGTTTGAGTCCGTATTCGGGTGGGGTAAGATTTTTCTTTGTTATTTGTAGCGTTTAAAGATCGTAAAACAAGCATTCAACAGAAAATAAGAGCGGAAATTATAAAGAACACAATGGATTTTTACGTAGTTCCCCTCATATCCAAATGATGGGATATATAAGAGTATGTCTACGGATCTGAAATGAGATTGATTTATTATGTTGCAAATCGGCACAAAGTCCAGGGATTATCAAACCCTAGAATGAAGAACAAAACTATAAACCCAAAAATCACAGTCACATCCAGAACATAATTAACATAGGCTTAAATAGGCATAGAGATAACGGTTGGAAGTAACCGCCTCTTAAGATCACCATTGATTCAACATGCAAGCATCAAACGCAAGAAATCAAGCCATCACTGGAGCGAGAAACATGGAATCACCAGAGAGAACAAGAGAAAGATCAAAGGTGCGGTTTAAATGAATAAAAACCCTAAAGCCACAAAACCGGCCTTAAATATCTTCTCCCAAAAAACAACCCTAAAAAACTGCATTTTACATTACATAACAAACCGGGTATACAACAAAAATAGGCTTATAACATGGGCTTGAATCAAAGGCAAATGGACACAACAAGCCCAACAATCTCCACCTTGGCCATCTTGCCGTCATAATAAAGCTCTCTTCAAATTTCTGATCAGTAATAAATAGGGAAATTTGTTGGGAACTGACAGTCACATTGAACATGCATAATAGGCATGGCGGAAATTCAAAATTTTGTCCATGTCCTCAGGAACTCCTATTAGTTGCATATGAATTAAATAAAGCCTTAACCAAACAATTCTCTACATAGGTTAGCATGCATAGGCTAGGCATACCATAATTCTAAATTATATCATAGCATAAATATTTTATACTAAGCATGTTATAACTCTAAGCTATAACCTAAGCATGTTATAACCCTAAGCTATAACCTAAGCATAAAATAAACTAAGCATGCAAAACAACCTAAGCATTATTATTAAGTCTAAAAATGCTTAAAGAAAAGGACCTAATAATTAAAGGAGAAAGAAAGAAAGAAAACTTACCAGTTGAAGTGTGCTTAAGCAGAACCTCCTTGCACAAGCCTCCAAGTGTAGGATAGCCTCTATGAGTATCCACACGGACCCCACCAACCGAAACCTCCCTGAGAGGAAGAACTAAGAGCTTTTGAGTAGTTGATAGACCACTCCAAAAACCTACCTAAAAATATAAACTAGAGGTCCCCAAATAAAAATATAATTCGGGATCCTCAAACTATTGATCTGTGAGGATCAAAACGTTCTTCTTTGCTGGCTCGAGAATCCTCACTGAAGACTCTCGAAAAATGTCACAAAGACATGAACTTGAAGTGTGAATACAAAGGAGGAAGGAGTTGGGAAAGCAAAATGTTTCTCCATTTTTCCAATGTGGGATAGAGAAAACCCTTTATATATATATATATATATATTAATTCTCCTTTTTTTAATTTATTCATGACTCTAATAAAATTAGTTATTGGTCAAAATAAATTCTTGGTTTATCCAAAATGATCTAATCATTTTAACCAATGTCTGAATTTATTTATGACCTTAATAAAATTAATTATCGGTCAAAATAAATTCTTATTCTAATTAAATTATAATCCAATTATTATTATGTTATATTTTCGTAATAGAATAAATTTATTAATTCTTTACTCAGTTTGATGAAGGTCCAATGTGTGTAACCTTATAGGATCCTGAAGTATTGAGCTGTTAAGGCCTAACCAACCCTTGTTCTATTGGAACCATTGGCTCGAGGTTCTAGACCGTGAATAGAACTCGATTACCTTAAACGACTGTAGTACCCCTCTAGCAACGGTCTACCATCCCCCATTACTCGAAACATCATTTGTGCTTATGACTTAATTTCGGTTAATGCAATACTTTCCCAATGTGATGAAATCCTTCCATTCTTTAATATTAGTACCATTTGGTTTATAGGGTTCGGTTAAAGTGTTAACCCACTAATAGCAAGGTTGCTCCAAGCTATCCCAGTTGTTAGCTTATTACCGAAGTATATTGCCTTTTACCATAGTGTGTTTGACTAGAAACTATTACTATCAAACACATACTCTGATCAGAGGTCTATAGCAATTATCACTTTAATAAGTGGCCAGGTATAACTCCTAAGTATATCCAGAGTGATGGTTTCTTTCTGACTATATAGCTTACCAACGTGCTATCATCACTATACCCGTAATCACCCATAACACCCTAAATTAATGAGTTTATGGGAATGACCCAAAGTATAGCGATGGTACCATACAAGGTAACTAGCATATCAAGTATGCGGATATTCGTAAAGCTTATTGTATGAAGATAAACACTAACACATTGATATATATACACCAAGTGTTTACCTTACTGCAGTCTCCAATATATCTCCCAGATATATCCATGTGTCAAACTTAAGGCACCACCTTCAATCCTTAGGAGATTGACTACTTAGACCCTTTCCAATATAGTTGACCACATGCTGGTCTTACCGCTTCATCAATATCCTTTCTCGATGAAACTATGACTAGGGATAGTTTTGACATAATCATAATTGCACATGAAGCAGGTCTCACTAAATATTGTCCAACTATAATTTCTCTGACTTCATGCTAGGATACATCAAGGACTTTTGTATACATACATCAATGAATATATTTTAACCAGTCATAATATATTTATAAGCACATCGATATAAACAAAAGATTAAATTATTAATTAAACAAATTATTTGTACCATTATATAATTAAGATATATCGCCCTAATTGCCTTAAGGGCATATATCATATCTAACAAAATCACCATTTCAGGTCCTAGTGGCACCATTTGACACACAGTTAAATGATACAACACCAAGCCTTTGTAAAGCTACCTGAAATTTATCAACAGGAACAATCTTAGTAAGAATATTAGCATGATTAACAGATGTGTGAATTTTCGCAATACAAACACTTCCATTTACAAGCACATCTCTAACAAAATGCAACTTTATATCAATATGTTTAGTTCTTCCATGGTATACAACATTTTTACATAAATGGATAGCAGATTGAGAATCACAATTAATTTTCACAACATCTTGATTAATTCTAAGTTCACAGACAATACCCTTAAGCCACAGAGCTTCTTTTATTGCTTCTGTAACAGCAATAGACTCAGCTTCTGTGGTAGACAAGGCTCTAACATGTTGTAAACAAGATTTCCAACTTACTAAATTATTACCAATAGTGAAACAGAAACCAGAAGTAGATCTTATTCTATCTAAATTTGCAGCATAATCTGAATCACAAAATCCTTCAATACTTATATTGCCATTTTTAACAGCTTTATAAGTTAAGGACAAAGAAGAGCTACCATGAAGGTATCTACATAACCACTTAAAAGCAGACCAATGTGTCTTACCTAGATTATGTTAGCTATGATGTATTCCCTTAAGGCAATTAAGGCCATATATCTTAATTATGTATTGGTACGAATAATTTATTTAATTAATAAAGGCATTTATTCTTTTGTTTATATCGATGTGTTCATATATATTGTGACTGGTTAAAATATATTCATTGATATTTTTGTTCAAAAGTCTTTAACATAAACATATCATGAAGTGAGAGATATTATAGTAGGACTATGTTTAGTGAGACATGCTTCATATGTAATTATGATTATGTCTAAACTATCCCTAGTAATAGTTTCATCAAGAAAGGATATTGGTGGAACAAAAAGACTAGCATGTGGTCAACTCTCTTGGAAAGGGTCTAAGCAGTTAACCTCCTAAGACTGAAGGTGGTGCCTTGAGTTTGACATATTGATATATCTGGAAGATATATTGGAGACCGGAGTAAGATAAATACTTGGTGTATATATATATATATATATATATATATATATATATATATATATATATATATATATATATATATATATCAATGTGTTAGTGTTTATCTTCATGCAGTAGCTTTGCTAGTATACTCATACTTGAGATATTAGTTACCTTGTGTGGTACTATCGCTATACTTTGGGTCATACCTATTCACTCATTAATTTAGGGTGCCACAGGTGATTACGGGTATAATGTTGACATCACGTTGGTAAGCTATATAGTCAGAAAGAATCCATCGCTCTAGATATATTAAGGAGTTATACCTGACTGCTTGTTAAAGTGATGATTACTATAAACCTCTGATCAGAGTATGTGAGTGATAGAAATAGTTTCTAGTCAAAACACACTATGGTAAAAGGCAATATACTTCGGTAATAAGAAAATAACTGGGATAGCTTGGAGCAACCTCGCTATTGGTGGGTTAACACTTTAATCAAACCCCACAAACCAGATGGTACTAATATTAAAGAATGGAAGGAGTTCATCGCATTGGACGACTATTGCATAAACCAGGATTAAGTCATAAGCACAAATGAAGTTCCGAGTAATGGGGGATGGTGGTCCCTTGCTGGAGGCGTATTACAATCGTTTAAGGTAATCGAGTTCTATTCACTGTCTAGTACCTCGAGCCAATGGTTCCTATAGAGTAAGGACTGGTTAAGCCTTAACAGCTCAATACTACGTGATCCTATAACGTCACACACATTGAACTTTCATTGGACTGAGTAAAGAATTAATAGACTTGATCTATTACGAATATTAAATATGGGATGGATAAACTATTACCTGGTTAGACCAAAGAATTTATTTTGACTAATAACTAATTTATTAGGGTTATAGATAAATAAATTCTGAATGAAGAGGAACTACAAATTATCGAACTGAAAAGTAAGGGTGGGACCCTACGCATTTGGGCCATGTAGGCATTGGATGCCTGCATGGGCTACCTTAGCCACGCAAGCAATTATGCCCGCGAGCCATAGGCTGCATGCGCTAGACAAGCAATACGTACAGGGTCTATATGGCAAGCTTACTTAAGCGCTGCCTAAAGGCAGCACTTGTGGTACATTGCCACCCGCGAGCTGGGCCACAGGAGAGCCCGCGAGGCCCAACCCGTGGGATAAGGCAGGCTTACGAGAGCCTTCCTAATATAGCGGCAACCCGACGTGCAGTGCAAGCTGGGTCAGATTAGGCAACCCATGGATCCCTTGGGATCCGCGTACTTTTCCAAGGGTTCCCATCCCGCATTAAATTCAGGGAGCCCTTGCTTCCCCTATTTAAACCAAGATCCTCTTCTTCATTTCTTGCATCACTTCTTCCTATGAGCTCTAATTTGAGATTCAAATGCGTTTTCTCAAGTCAACTTAGAAGAATAAAATTAAGGAGTGCCTTTAGTTAATATTTTGGATGGCTTTTGGAGTGGTCTAGCAGCCACTCAAAACATTGCGGTTCATCCTCGAGGGAGGTTTCAGTTGGTGAGGTTCGTATTGATACTCACAGCGGCTATCCTATACTTGGAGGCTTGTGTAAGAAGGTTCTGCTAAAGCACACTTCAACAAGTAAGTCTTCTACTTCTCTTTTAATTATTAAGTCATTTTCTTGAAGCATTTTTAGAATGAATAATTATTATGCTTAGGTTGTTTCGCATGCTTAGTTTATTTTATGCTTAGACTATAACTTAGAGTTATAACATGCTTAGTATAAAATATATTTATGCTATGATATAATTTAGAATTATGGTACGCCTAACCTATGCATGCTGACCTAAGTAGAGAATTAATTTAGTTAAGGCTTCATTTAATTTATATGCAATTGATAGGAGTTTCTAGGGACAAGGGACAAAATAATTTAAAGTTTATTAAATTATTTGGAACAATAGATGAACTTAGGCTTTTGTTTCAAGATTAGAAAATGGATATAGATAGTTTTGAATAAGCCTACTCAACTTACTCAAAATTATCAAAGACTCAATAAATTATATAAATTGCATGAGCTATAGATGCTTTCAATTTACATGAATTAAACGAACGAAATTTATTAGTATAAGAGAATCCATGTTTCTTCAAGCTTATGCCCGTATATGTTCTGGTAAGGATTGGACAAGGTGTCTACTCCTCATAGGGCACCTCTACTAGCTGGGAATATATATAGGTGCAGCTTGAGTTAACAAAGAGGGGATTAAATATGGACTGATTTATTTCTAGTATATAAGATGGTTCTTATATATGTTTGCGTAACAAAGTAAATATTAGATTATTGAATAAAAGCTTAAAGGAAATGCAATATAAATATAACAAATGAAAATATTAATTATTTTGAATATAATTTAGATTGATAAAATAATTATAATGAAGAGCTTGAACCCACTTAAGGTTAGACCTTATTAATTAATTCTAAAATTCCTTGAATTAATATAAATTATTATAAATATGTCCATCTAATAAATCCTAGATTGGGTGAGACGTTTAACACCAATAAAATCCCAAAGTAAATATATTAAGGCAAGTTATAAGTCTTCCTTACTCAAATTTATGATACGATATTTTTCGGCTATAAAGTATTGCGCAAAGCGTTCCTTTCGTCTACATCGACAGGTTATAAAATTGAGATAGGGTCTACCTTAATAGGAATGGGTAGTCTACCATGAAATTGGGGGCTAGCTGCAGGACTGAGACACGTTCAAGGAGTTGCAAATATAAGAGCACATGTCCCTTGGAATCAGGGAACTTGAATAAATTAGCAATTGCATACGATGTAAATGGAATAGAGTTCCAACTACAACTTACTAATACGGCTTGACTCATAAAATTGGGTGTCATATTAGACTAGTTATAGATGCTACCTACTTGGAAATTTAGTTAGGCTTAACCTCCCAAATTCAATAGAATGGGCTATAGTAAATTTCGATAAATGGTATGATAAAAGTATTTAATTAAAAATCCTTATATTAAATATATATACTATATACTAAAGTCTGAACAAATTTTTCTTTCTTACATCTTGGTTGAAATTTTTATTTAAATACAAATGTTCGTCTTAATGACTAATTTTGATTGGCTCAAGTTTCAAGGGTTTGTTTAGAAAAGTGAGGACAATCCTCAAAGCTTTTGGCTTGGCATGTATATTGGATAAGCCCGAATCTAAACAACATGATGCAGGCAATTCTGCTTAAAATAGATATGCATGAAATGCATAAAGGAAACTAGGATACAACACCTTAGAGATTGTTAACACCCCTGTTACCTTATGTAAGTAGCTGGAAGGAGATAAGGATAAACAGCAAGTCAAATGTTAGGATCCACATTACCTTAACTACAAGGGCATTATAAAATCATGGACTTGAAAGTCTATGTCTTTACATCTTATATAAAGAATTTCCTGTGGTGGAGTATTTGAACCAAAATTTTTTTATGGAAAATTAGTGGACCAATTAGTCAGAAATTTAAATGGTTCATACCTCAAAGAAGTAAAGGGACACATGGTGTCTAGTTTTGAAGTAGGACAAAGCAGAGTGACGGGAAAAGTAAAAAGAATACTAAGAA
Source organism: Euphorbia pulcherrima (assembly GCA_947683365.1). Classification (NCBI taxonomy): domain Eukaryota; kingdom Viridiplantae; phylum Streptophyta; class Magnoliopsida; order Malpighiales; family Euphorbiaceae; genus Euphorbia; species Euphorbia pulcherrima. The sequence continues at coordinate 48,498,944 of CANTUS010000001.1, read as the reverse complement.
TTTTGTATAGGAGACAAAATGATTGTTTTCAATATGAAATATTGGAAACAAGATCTTCGTTTCAATATGGGATATTGGAAATAAGATCAAAATGGCTAAAGTCTCATAGCATAAGAAGAGGAGGCCTGAAGCTTCCACTTCAAGATGTTTGATATTGAGAAATTCTATATCTCAAGGGAATTCTAAATTGATATAGAATACCTAATGAGAATCACATATCCATATGAAGGTATAGATATTAATAAGAAGTAGAGGTTTGGCAAAAGAAGAGTTGTACCTATGGAAAATCATTGAAGCTTGTTGGTTACTATTAATATAGGAACTTAAAATCTCCTTTTGACTAAATTTGTAATCTGACAAAATGGTATTCAATTGTCATTATAAAATATTATTTCCTGCTTTAGAGCATATGAAATTTTATTCCAATTTGATAAAAGGTATTATCAAAGTTGTGAAAGATATTTTATCGTAATATTACAAATGATATTTTATAATTACAAAAATCATATTCTCGATATAAATGATGCGAAGAGAAAATTAGATAATGAGAAATGTTTCTACTTATGGCACTATCATTTAGGCCATATAAACAAAGATCGCTTAACTAAGTTATACAAGCGTGGAGACTTAAGCCTAATAGACGTGGAGTCTTATGGTGATTGCGAGTGTTGTTTAAAAGGAAAAAATGATAAACTTACCCTTTAAAGGAATGGGTGAATGAGTCACGAGTACATTGGAACTTATACATACAGATGTGTGTGGTCCAATGAGTGTTAAAGCACTAGGAGGATACTCCTACTTCATAACCTTTATTGACGATTATTCACGATATGGTTATCTGTACTTATTAAAGCACAAGTTTGAAAGTTTTAAAAAGTTCAAAATATTCAGAAATGAAGTAGAGAAACAACTTTAGAAAAGTATTAAAGCACTTCGATTTAATTGAGGTGGAGAATACTTAAGTGAAGAATTTCAGAATTATCTAAAAGAAAATGGGATTGTTCCCCAGTGGACCCCTCTTTACATACCCTTACACAATGGAGTGTGTGAAAGGAGGAATTAGACTTTATTAGATATGGTTCGATCCATGATGAGCCAAGCAGATCTCAGTATATCCTTTTACGGATATGCACTAGAGAGCACAATATATGTATTAAATAGAGTGCCCTCTAAATTAGTTGACTTTACATCTTACCAAAGGTGGTGTAATAAAAGACCATCTTTGACTCACCTAAGAGTATAGGGTTGTCCTGCTATGGTAAAGAGGATATCATCATATAAGCTGGACACTAAATCTGACAAGTGTCTGTTCATTGGATATCCAAAGGAAACTATTAGATATTTATTTTACCAACTCGAAGCACATAAGGTATTTGTGTCTTGGAGTGCTCACATTTTGGAAAAGGAAAACTTACTTATAAAAGTCAATGGGACTAATCTTGAACTAGAAGTTCAAGACGAAGAAACAAACAATCAGCTGATAGACACCATTCTAGATACATAAGAAGGTGTGATCCAAGAACAGCCTATCGAAACACAATCATTGTGAAGATCAGGTCATGTTCATAATGGTTCTGAAAGATATGGTTTTATCATCTCAGATGATAGGGAACTATATATGATGGAGGATGATGAACCAAGAACCTTTGATGAAGCAATGAAAAGCTCAAATTCTGATAAATGGCTTAAACCCTTAAAATCAGAAATGGATTCCATGTATGAAAACCAAGTTTAGAAATTAGTCAATGCACCATATGAGATTAAACCCATTGGGTGCAAATGGGTCTTCAAGAAGAAGACTAACATGGATGATAATGTAATTACTTATTAGGCGAGGTTGGTTGCAAAAGGTTATAGTCAATGTGAAGGTATTGACTATGATGAAACTTTCTCATCGATAACCATGCTTAAATCCAACTGAATACGCCTCACCATTGCTGCTCATTATAATTATGAGATCTGGCAGATGGATGTTAAAATAGCATTCCTGAATGGGGATTTGGACAAGGATGTGTATATGACACAACATGAGGGTTTAAATCTCAAAATGGCTAGAAGGTATGCAAACTACAAAGGTCCATTTATGGACATAAGCAAGCATCCAAGAGTTGGAATATTAGGTTTGATCAGACAATCCATTAACTAGATTTCTCTCCAAACATTAATGCGCCTTGTATATACTAGAAGGTTAGTGGGAGTGCAGTCATTTTCTTAGTATTGTATGTTGATGACATTCTATTAATAGGAAACAACATTTATCTTCTTCGAAGATTTAAAATATGGTTGTCAAGAAAGTTCTCCGTGAAAGACCGTGGAGAAGCAACAATTATACTAGGTATAAAGATCTATAGAGATAGATCCTAGAGGCTGTTAGATCTTTCTAAAAGTACATATCACCCTTGAGCATTCGAAGAAAGGTTATCTCCCAATGACAAAGGGAATAATCCTATCTAAGACTAAGTGTCTGAAGACAGGTTGGGAAAGAATGCGCATGAAGGATATATCCTATGCATCTGTGATAAGATCCATCATGTATGCTGTGATATGTACTAGGCCAAATGTCTCTCAAGCCTTGAGCTTTATGAGTATATATCAATTGGATCCAGGTGAAAAGAACTGAATGGCCATCAAGGTAATTCTTAAGTACTTAAGAAGGATTGAAGATGAGTTCTTGACATATGGAGATGGTGGCCTCATAATTAGAGGTTACACTAATGCTAGTTTTCAATCTGACAAGGATGACTTTAAGTCTTAGTTAGGTTTTATAAATGTGTTTAATGGAGGGGCACTATGAGCGGGCGAGGGTTTTATCGAGATGATGCACGCGAGGTGTGGTGCGCGTTTGGTTTGGTTCGGTTTGAGAAAATCTGGTTTGGTTAAATGCGTGTGCCTCTTTTATAATAAAACATTTGATTTTATTAAAGAGAAAAGTTATTTATTATTTTTCACGTAAACTTATTGAGTATGAAAAAAGTGGCTCTTTATAAGCAAAAAATGTGATTATATTGAGAAAAATATTTGTACGTTTCAATAAAAGAAAATATATTTTTAAAATAAAGCATTTTTACTTTATTTAAAAATAAAATAGAGTTGATTCAGCTCCACCGGGAATTGTGGTATACTGATCCAAAATGGGATATTTATACTGAAAAGAAAATGAGATTTTGAGTTCGGACATGATAGGTACTCATATTGTTCAAATTGTTTGAATTAATTTTGGAATTATGTTTTATGTGGTAATTTTGGCACTACAACGGCTTTATTTAAGAAAAAAAATTCAAGAAATAAGACGGGCATTATAACGGCTTAACAAATTGATATTTTGTACTGAAATTTTGGCAGAGTAAAGGCAGTGTTTGGATTTTGGTCGGGAAACTAGGATAGAGTTTCCTGACATTCTAGATGTTTATTCGTACATATGAGCTTATTTACACATATTATAGTTTAAGTGGCACGAGTGGCTTACTTTAACCAGAGAAATGGAATGCATTGTGCAATAATAAAAGTAATAAAAGTGAATTTTAAAGTTGGGCTTAGAGAAAATTACCCTCAGTTTACCTTTTTGTCTGTCCAAGATAACTTGAGAGCCAGTGTGAGACCAAAGTTGTCAGAAAGTGTGGTTTGCTTAGGTTTAACCCACGTTATGGCTATAATCTTGGATTATTCCTAAAGGGAATGAGGGGATTTTGAGAAATTGGGTCATTTTTAGACTGAAGATCACTGTGAGATCTTTATCTAAAAAGATGGGGAAATGAGTTTATACCAAATGTCGGTGATAAAGCTCGGATTTGGAAGCGTTTTGTTAGGGTTTTGGGGCTTTTGGGACTCCCAGAACAAAAGGGGCCGAAATAAATTTTCTCTTCTTTTCTGTCTATGTTGAAATGAGGAGTGAAGTCCTCTATTTATAGAGGGGTGGTGTGAGGTGTCAATGATGTGTGGGTCTCCCTTGGCACCTTTGTGAGAGAGGTAGGGCCCACTGGGGGTTTGGTTGGATTTAGGCGTGACAAAACATTTTTATTTAAAGTTTGCACAATAAGCTAATTTTAATGAATAAAAGAATCGAGACCTAAATCCTGATATAATTGATAGAGTCGCTACCCAAGTTGTCTACTTGGGAAAGAGTTTTGGTATGGTTCCCTCTGAGCGGGAGACTCATACCTATTGGATTAGAGATTTGGGTATTAGATGAGTCAGTTATTTCTCATTTAGTTGATTCAAAATTACATTCATCGCGTAAAACCATTTAATTTTCATCATTTAGGGAATTATCATAAAAATCCTATTTCTACACTCTTTCATACTTGTTACATGGGTTTACATAGTATAATAAAGCGCAACCAATAAATGGGGGAATAAAAATTACAACCGGGGGAAAATGGGGGAATTGCAAAGAGAACCTATACATTTATTCTAAGTTATAAAACAAAATGAAAATAAATTCCCCTGCATCAACAGACGTCAACACAGTTTATAGCACAAAATAAATTAGCATTTTATTAAGAAAAATGTGATTATATTGTAAAGCCATATTTTAACTTTTATGGGTTGATTTACCAGATTATTAGTAAGAATGATTGCATGGCCAATGGTGAGTTGGATTTATTTTAACCGATTAAAAGATGAATTCTAGATTCTGCTAGGGAACTGATACCCCATACGGGTGGGTAGGACCCATACGGCTATTGGGGAGGACCAGTATGGGTATGGGGAACCCATACGGGTCCTATCTGGTCTGACAGAACCTTTGTTGGATTTACTTTAATAGAGTACAGATCGGTAGATTGGTGGCAGAAAAGGTAAAATAGTAAAAAAGGGATTTCCTTTTGTATGAGTATGGTGCACCAATTTGATATCCTTGGGGATATATGGTGCCAACAAGGCTTATACGGGTGAGGACTAGACCCGAGACAAGAAATGAAAGCAACAGATATAATGGAAGCAATAAATAATAATTATAACGAAATAATTGAGATGTGAGTCTCTTTGAAACTCAGGAGCGTTACCTTTTCGACGTGAATCCACTTTGAGGTAATCCCTTTACTGTTGAGAGAGCCCGACCAAATTAGATGGAATAAGACTATTTAGGTGAGTATTTGTGTGGATAGAATCTCCCATAAATCCTAATGAACGATGTTAGGAATGAATGAAATGTGGAAAAAACCTCAAAAGAAGGATTTTCTCCCTATTTTATACATCCTATACCCCACTATCCCTTTTCTATACCTATAGAAATTGCTAGAGTTTTAGTACAATTTTCATATGAAAAAGAGAATGTCTAAAATGTGAAGGGAATACCCCTTTTTATAGGGGAGAGGAGGTCTGAACTCAATAAATCACATTTAAGACCTGCCTTTTACCAAAAATGGTAAGAGACTACTTCTAAAAAATCTTAAATAGGAAACAACCGTACCTATATGGGTGGGGCCCCATTCATACTGGTACCAAGGGACCCGGACGGGTCTCCCCTAGGTGTATGGCAGGTAGTCACCCCGTACTAGCCTACGGGTGGATCTGTACCACTATATAGCACCCGTACGGGTACCTAAGGTCAGTCTAGGTCACTGTGCTATGGCCAAACTCAACTCTGTAGTAGTAGGAACACCTTGGATAGACAACACCTAAAAGATATTGCATCGTATAGCTCTCATCATAGTTTTGTGAGAAGGATCATTAAAATCCAGTGCTCACAGACTGCTCCTCGTGAGATCATTGCAGATACGGATTTGCATGATCTCATGATATGAGTGGGGGTTTAGAAATCATACCTGAGGTGATGACATAAGCTAGTTCCTTTGGGGCGAACTTCTTTCCTTTGCTGATGCGTACCCCTCGCAACTCTACTAGGGAAGGTATGTATATCCTTTTCTTGAGGCGGATGACTTTCTTTTTATCACTGTAGATATTCATAATGACTCTACTTAAGGAATGTGTGTATCTCTTTCTTAAGGTGGATAACTCTCCTGCTGGGGAAATTCGAATGACCTAAAAAAAGAATAATAATCAAACACCGAATCAGTTGTTATCTAAGCAGACGCTTTTTTATTCTTAATTGACTTTTATGGAAATAAAAATATTTTTGCTCCTTCAATTAAGAATAAATAGGTGTGGATTGAAAATCATGTGTTAGAAATGTCGGGTTGGCCCGTTAACCGCTTATTTTACGGCTGGGGAATACCCCTAGGGTGAGTGCCCCTAGGCTGGTTGGTGGATGCTCCTGGAATAATGAGGGGATGCCTCTGGATACGATCCCACTACTGGGAGGTGGGGGGATGCCCCTGGATTTGATCCCGCTACTGGGAGGTAGGGGGATGCCCTTGGATTTATTCCTATTACTAGGAAGTGGGGGGATGCCCCTGGATTTATTCCCATTACTGGGAAGTGGGGGATGCCCCTTGATTTGATCCCATTACTAGGAGGTAGGGGGGATGCCCTTGGATTTGTTCCCATTACTAGAAAGTGGAGGGATGCCCCTGGTTTTGTTCCCTTTACTAGGAAGTGGGGGGTTGCCCCTGGATTTGATCCCATTACTAGGAAGTGAGGGGATACCCTTGGATTTGATCTAGTTAATGGGAAGTGGGGGGATGCCCCTGCTTTTGATCCTACTACTGGGAGGTGGGGAATGCCCCTAGATTTGGTCCCATTACTAGGAAGTAGGGGGATGCCCCTAGATTTGTTCCTATTTTTGGAAAGTGGGGGGATGCCCCTAGATTTGATCCTATTACTGGGAGGTGGGGCGATACCCTTAGATTTGTTCCCGTTACTGGAAAGTTGGGGGATTCCCCTGGATTTTTTCCAGTTACTTGGAAGTAGGGGGGATGCCCCTAGATTTGTTCCCATTACTAAGAAGTGGGGGATGCTTCTGCATTTGATCCCGTTACTAGGAGGTGGGGGTGCCCTTAGATTTGTTCTTGTTACTAGGAAGTGGGGGATGCTTACGGATTTTTCCTGTTACTGGGAAGTGGGGGATGCCCCTGGATTTATTCCTATTACTGAAAAGTGGGGGGATGCCCCTAGATTTGATCTCGTTATTGGGAGGGGGGATGCCCTTGCTTGTGATCCCGTTATTGGGAAGTGGGTGGATGCCCCTGGATTTGATCCAATACTGCGAAGTAGGGGATTCCCCTGAATTTGAACTCATTACTGGGAACTGGGAGGATGCCCTTGGGTTTGATCCCATTACTAGAAAGTGATGGAATGCCCCTGGATTTGATCCTGTTACTAGGAGGTGGAGGGATGCTCCTGGATTTGATCCCGCTACTATGAGGTGGGGGGATGCCCCTGGATTTGATCCCACTACTAAGAAGTAGGGGGATGCCCCTAGATTTGATCTCGCTACTAGAAGTAGGGGATGCCCCTAGATTTGATCCCGCTACTGAGAGGTAGGAGGATGCCTCCGGATTTGATCATATTACTAGGAAGTGAGGGGATGCCTCTAGATTTGATCCTGTTACTTAGAAGTGGGGGATGCCCCTGGATTTGATTTCGTTACTGCAAAGTGGGGGGATGCCCCTAGATTTGATCCCGTTAACTGGAAGTGGGGAGATGCCCCTGGATTTAATCCCACTGCTAGGAAGTGGGGGGGATGCCCTTAGATTTGATCCCGTTATTGGGAAGTGGGGGGACGCCCCTGGATTAGATCCCGTTACTAGGAAGTCGGGGGATGCCCCTGGATTTGATCCCGTTATTAGGAAGTGGGGGGATGCCCCTGGATTTGATCATATTACTATGAAGTGGGGGGATGCCTCTGGATTTAATCCCATTACAGGTATGTGGGGGGATGCCCCTGAATTTGATCCCGCTACTAGGCAGTAGGGGGATGCCCCTTGATTTCATCCTGCTACTGGGAGGTGGGGGGATGCCCCTGGATTTGATCCTGCTACTAGGAGGTAGGGGGATGCCCCTGGATTTGATCCCGCTACTAGGAGGTAGGGCATGCCCCTAGATTTGATCCATTGAGAAACAGATATTCCTGATGGAGTTGATCTCTGGGGACATTTCTTTGGGAAAGGTGCCCCTCGGATAAGGTTCCTTTTGCTAGTACTTGTATTGTGAAGCTTTCTTCTCTTTTATGAGACATCGGTTCAGAATTTGCCCCTAGGTGTTAGTTGATAGGGGGATTCCCCACGATGGTATCCACAGTTGAGGAATGGAGGGATGCCCCTCGATTGACTACTTTACTGGGGAGGTGTCTTCCTATATGATTCTTCTGCTGGGGATTTCTTCTAGGATAACATTTCCTTGGTTTAGGTAAGAATTTCTTGTCTTATGGGGTTCCTTGCCCCTTAATATTTTGACAGCTTGGGGATCCTCCCCTTGAATGAACCTGCACATGAAAAGGTATTCACGTTAGCAATTGCTTTAACATGGCTTACCTTGACTTTGTGTGGATAAAAATATTTGCCCTTTCAATCAATGATCAAGGTGAGCTAGGGGTTTAGCCCCTAATTAGCTGAAATACTAGGATTTGCAAAGTGGGGTTTGCCTCAATTGGGATATGATGGGCCCTCACCGCTGAGGAGTTCTAGTTTTGCTTGGAAAACCATTCTAAAATAGGAGGGAGGACCCGTATGGCTAGGTAGGAGTCGTATGCCTGATACTGACCTGTATGGCTGAAGAAGCTGTTGGATGGGATACTTGCACCTGTTGTTTGAGGAATCCTCCTCCCATTTGAAAATTGCCCCGAGGGGACCCTTACGAGTTGAGTTTTGCTGAGGTGAGACCCGTACGGGTGGGATGGACCCGTACGGGTCCCTTCTTCAGGGATAAAATGTCTAAAACTGGGTTTTCTGCAACCTTTTTCTAATTTTTCACTTATCCACTATATCCTAACCCTGTTAAACTATTGTTTCCCCTTTGCAGTTCCTATATAAGAATGTGGAAGCCTTAAGCTTTTGTAAAAAGTGGCATGAGGATATTCGAGCTACCAGGGATGTTGAGCTGTTGGCCTGTATTGGCCCATTCGGGTACACTAATATCGTCAGAGCCATTCCCTAGGTTAGGTTTGCCCGAGTAATTGGAGATACCTCACACCATTTCTAGGGACTTGGCAGGGTCAGGCCTTGGCTACAGTGCAGTATAGGGAGTTCCTTCGCCAGCTGCGCTCAGATCGGGTAAACTTCTTCTCTAGTAAACCTACATTTTACATTTCAACAAACCATTAGTCAAAACTATATTTAGAATGTTGCGATTTTTATAGTGCTTTTATTTTATGCAGGTCATCCGAGACCCGTGGGAGAGGTTGGATACATGTGGGGGCATTGAGCGGATGCGGGGTGGCGTAGAAGTCCGTCGCTTTGTCCTGGAGTCACCACTTTCCTTGAAGTGGTATTTCGGCGAACGGGGTCCGAGGGTGGAGGACTAGTGCTATGGTAGAGAGTCTTATCCCTCCCCCTGATCCTAGTGGAAGTCTTTTGATTGCATTTGATGCTAGGTGCTGACCAGAGGTTGTACTTGTTCGTTTGGGACTTGCTGTTTGCTTAGGACGCACTAGCCTCGGTAAGTTTTTTTTTACTTGCAAAATATAACAAACTATGCATGCCATGACATTTATATACATGTTTATGATTTCCATTGCAGAGTCTATTAGCCATGGAACATGGTAGGTTCGCTCAGGCCTTGGAGGTTGCCGAGGATAGGGCTAGATTTTTGGAGGAGCAGCTGCGGGCCGCGTATGCTACGCCTGATAAGGCTAGGGGTGAGATTGCTCGAGCGAGGGACGAGATTGATATATTGCGGGCTTAGTTGGCATGGATGATTGAGGATAGACAAACACTGGAGCCACTTGATCTTGTGACAGAGGAGGACCTTTCTGGATACCGAATGGTGCTGGCCTTGACCCAGTGGGGTGGAGCCTAGCAGGTGGTAGATCAGTGTGCTGGGGTAGCTGATGCTGCAGCTGGGGTGCCATGGGAACTGATGACCATGTGATGATTAACATGGATGGCCCGCTGGCGGACTTACAGGACCATTCTCTAGAGGGGCACTCGAGACAGGAATCACCAGTAGCTTATACCATGATATACTTTTATTTTCTGGATGTTTAATACTTTTGGGTCCTATATGGCATACTTTTGTTGTGAGCATGGATTGACACTTCTATCGTTTTACTTTTATGTATGCTGAACTTTTCCTTTTCTGAATGATGTTCTAATTTTTGCATAGGCCATTCGGTGTGAGATGACCTATCAAAATTTTATTTGTCCTAATTTTATCCTAAATTGTCCTTGATGGCTTAGCTCAGCAAACTTTTCTTTTCTTTGCTTTAACTTTTACCTGGACCGCCCTTTCAAGTTTTCAATCTAGCAAGTTTTTTCTTACTTTTCTGAGCCTTTGATTGATCCTTTGCCTCGAGGATATTTTTTTCTTGTCCTTCATTGATAAAGGCTTAATTTGCTAGTGAATTTGACTAGTAACCAAACTTTCGAAGCTTTAGATTATTGAGAGACTGGCCCAATTGAGACCAATGAGTATTACCAAGATTTTGGATGTGATCTGTATGCACGTTGTAGACTCGTATAGGCTTATATGGATGCCTATAGTTCTTCGTACTAGCGACTTGATTGGATGAGATTCATTCTTTGCACATTACGAGAATGTGCCTTCGAGGTGTCCAATCATAACATGGTGCAAGCTGGATAATGCTAATGGAAACACTTAGCGCTTCGGATGATGTGTGCTATTAAGTAGCTTTACAGTGGGAAAACTAAACTGGAGGGATCCCAACTGTGAAGCATTGCTATTACAAATGATGCTTGAAGAACAAAAGTAAGTGTAAAATACTGGCATTTTTGAATTGAGTTCTAACTTTTGCATAGACCACTTGATGTGATGCGATCTATTGAATTGATTTTGTATTTTTCTTTTGTCTTAACTTTTGCCTGAACTATCCTTGGAGGCTCAGTTCAGCAGACTTTTTTTGAATTTTGCACAAGCCTTATTATATATTTTTTTTTGCATTTTTTTCTTTTCGTGGCTTATCGGTATTTTGTCTTTTATTGAATGATACACGTAGTAAAGATAATAACAAAGAGTACAAAATGTAGAGAAGAAACTGATGTTCACGTACTTGTGATCATTTCACCTTACAGACATGCATGCATTCATAAGACCCAGATTCTTAGCAAATCATATCATGTTTATCGATGAAATTATATTTGAGTGCATAGGCAATGGCATTAGTTTCCAACGGTTAACCCATACCCGCTTTCTAGTCCTTTTTCAGTTTTTCTAGAAAGCAACTGGTGTTTTTCTCTTGATGCCCTAACTTTTACCTAAGCTGCCCTTTTCGAGTTTTCAACTTAGCAGGCTTTATTCAGAGTACCCTAACTTTTGCCTGACCAGTTTGTGAATACCGATCAGCGGGTTGCACCCTAATTTTTCCCAAGTAGTAGAGGACCACTTGTTTGCTGATTTATTCTTTATTTCTTTTATTCTTTGTCCTGCTTTTTTGTGATTTGTTTCTTTTAACCTAAACATGATAATGCTTAAGCCTATCTTGATTCACTGCATTCACAAACTCATTTCCATCCATGTCTGTAAGCTTGATTCCTCCTTTGCCAAGCACTTTTATAATCTTGGACGGTATTCTCCAATTAGGCTTGATTTTGGCCCTAGTATCAATGTTGATGGAGCGTAGCTTTTTGAGAACCAGATCACCTGCCTTGAGGGGTTGCTTTGGGTAAGCTTGGGCTATTTAGTGTTGGAATGAACATGTTCTTCTCTTTTGTAAAAGGTGGTCATGTTATTGTAGGGAAGGTTTTGGATCAGTATGTAGGGTGAGGGGTCTTCTTTCTTTTAAGCAAATGGTTAAAGCATTTTTTAGGGATATTTTGATGGGAATATAGGCCCAAGGGGGTACCTACATTGATAAGAAATGCCCATTTATTGGATGTGATGGTTTACCCTTTTAAAGGTTTTGGCAGAACATTGGATTTAAGCTTGCATTGATTTTTACCTTCAATGGTGCTTTTGATGTGTAGTCTGTCCTCCTCCCCTTTTTTTGATGTGTATCTTCTCTCTTTTATGGAAAAGATGAGCTATGACCCAAGGCTATCATGTTTGCTAAGTACTTTTTATTATCTCTCTTTTTTTCGTGGTAAGTTTTAACCATTGGAACCTTATCCCATTGCGATATACTCAAATTCAATTTCTTTAATAAACATGATGCAATTTTTAAGAATGTTGATTTTATGAGTGTACGATATCTTTAAGAGTGAAATGCTCAAACATAATGTGAATGCATCAATTTTTTGTGACATGTTTTATAAGTGGCATCATTTTGCATCAAAACACTGGCAACGTTAAAAGGTTACCTCATCCTTAAAGTCAGCCCCCAGATGTGGAGGGTCTTTATTTTCGATCCTGGTAGCATCCATTGGTGAATCGGTAATCTCCCAATTCTAAGCTTTTGCTTGTCTTGGCACTAATCTTCTTCGTAGTTTGGACTGAAGGAGAAGATCATTGAGCAGTTGTAGTCATACCAAAAGGTAGACCTATTAGATGATGGAAGGTTGTCCCCTTAGGCATGGCTATGCGGTTGGGACCCTGGCAAGATCCCCTAAAATGAAATATTAACACCACAAATCCTTTGCTATAATGAATAGACTAGCTGATGGCTGGCGGAACAGTCATATCCCCTAAATCATATGGACCAACTGAACCCTACTATCCAAACTGACTTGACGATGGGAGACAGAGGTAGAGATTCATCCCTTAACTAAACTGAATTTGCTTGAGTAGTAACTCGAATATGAACCAAATGAATTTAAGATGGTTGCCAAACTTTGATTCTTTCTCAGGTGAGAACCAAATGATCAATACATGCATGGGTTCGATTTATGCATTCACAAATTACAATGATGCATGGCTAGGTTAATTACAAGGATACACAACACATGCAAATCAATCGATTATGTCCTTATTTCTCATGCCAAGTCTGAGGGTATTCTTCGTTAGTCTAATCTCACATATAAATCAGGGTACCTAGAAGGTAAAATACTATAGCTTTCAATAAGAATGGTGTAGGAATATATCGAAAGTTGATGTAGAAGGTTCCCATCGCATCAAGCCTCTTTTGGAGGGAGATGGCAATAAGTGCTTCACCTACTAAGGTGTACCCAATATGCCTAGCGATCATAGGTATCAACATTGTGAGTGTACCGGATATAATAAGGCACCCTATCCTAGCGCTAGAAGAAGAGTACATCTAACTAAAGAGAGAAGGAGATGAGAAGATAGAGTGTGATAATTTTCCCAAATGATGAAAACAAAAATGGGTTGAATCAAGTAAATGATTTTCGGTGGTCATCTTAATCTTGTAAGCTTTTAAAACAGACCAACATTTTGCAAGTTAAAAAATTATCTCCCTAACAGAGTCACCACTGTGAGGTGTTGATGATGTGTGGGTCTCCCTTGGCACCTTTGTGACAGAGGCGGGGCCCACTAGAGTTTTGGTTGGATTTAGCCATGTCAAAATATTTTTAGTTAAAGTTCGCACAATAAGCCAATTTTAATGAATAAAAGAATTGAGACCCAAATTCTGATATAATTGATAGAGTTGCCACCCAAGTTGTCTACTTGGGAAAGAGCTTTGGTATGTTTCCCTCTGGGTGGGAGACTCATACCTATTGGATCAGAGATTCGGGTATCGGATGAGTCACTTATTTCTCATTTAGTTGATTCAAAATTACATTCATCGTGTAAAACCATTTTAGCTTTCATCATTTAGGGAATAATCACAGAAATCCTATTTCTACACTCTTTCACACTCGTTACATGCATTTACATAGTACAATAAAGCGCAAGAAATAAATAGGGGAATAAAAATTACAATCGGAGGAAAATGAGAGAATTGCAAAGAGAACCTATACATTTGTTCTAAGTTATAAAACAAAATGAAAATAAATTCCCCTGCATCCACATAAGCTAGAACAGTTTATAACACATAACAAATCAGCATTTTATTGAGAAACATGTGATTATGTTGTAAAACCATATTTTAACTTTTGTGGGTTGATTTACGGGGATTATTAGTGAGAATGATCGCATGGTAAATGGTGAGTTGGATTGATTTTAACCGATTAAAAGATGGATTCTGGATTCTGCCTGGGGGCCAATAGTCGTACGGGTGGCTAGGACCCATATGATTATCGGGGAGGACCAGTACGAGTATAAGGAACCCGTACGAGTCTTGTCTGGTCCGATAGAACCTTTGTTCAATTTACTTTAACAGTTTACAGATTAGTAGATTGGTGGCAGAAAAGGTAAAATAATAAAAAAGGGATTTCCTTTCGTATGAGTGTGGCGCACTAAAATGATATTCTTGGGGATATATGGTGCTAATAAGGCTCACACGGGTGAGGACTAGACCCGAGACAAGAATCGAAAGTAATAGAAACAATGGAAGAAATAAACAATAATTATATCAAAATAATTGATATGTAAGTCTCTTTGAAACTCAGGAGCGTTGCCTTTTCGACGTGAATCCACTTTGAGGTGATCCCTTTACTATTGAGAGAGCCCGGCCAAATTAAATGGAATAGGACTATTTAGGTGAGTATTTGTGTGGATAGAATCTCCCCTAAATCCTAATGAATGAAGTTAGGAATGAATAAAATGCGGACAAAACCTCAAAAGAAGGGTTTTCTCCCTATTTTATACCTCATATACCCCCACTATCCCTTTTCTATACCTATAATAATTTCTATAGTTTTAGTAGAGTTTTCATATGAAAAATGAGTGCGTTTGAAATATGAAGTGAAGACCCCTTTTTATAGGGGAGACGAGGTCTAAACGCAATAAATCATGTTTAAGACCTGCCTTTTTCCCAAAAATGGTAAAAGATTACTTCCGAAAAAGCCTGAATAGGAAACAACCGTACCCATACGGGTAGGGCCCTACCCATAGCAGTAGTAGGGGACCCGTACGGGTCCCTCCTAGGTGTACAACAAGTAGTCACTATGAGCGGATGACCTTTTTCCAGCCCACGAGGACCACATGAGATGCGTAGTACGGGGGGCAGAAAAATAACAAGGTGCTGCGAAGCGAGCCGAGGGATTGATCCTCATTTAGCATGATGAAAAGATTGTGTAATGTTGATGTTGAATTTAAGTCCAATTTATGTGTTAAAGGATACGAGATCAAAATCCCGTACTTAAAATAGAGTCGCCACCCGGTTCAGCTCAACGGGAAATTTTGGTACGATTTTCCCACCAGGTGGTAGACCAATAACTTAAGTAGTGATTTCGAGTTCGGATGATGTTATCTATTTTTCATTAGGCCAAGTTAAAATATTTCATTCTCTCATAATTGATTTTAATCCACCCTATTTATTGTGTTTTCGTTTTATATGTTGTTTTCACATTTATCAAGCAATCAAAGCAATAAACAAATTATTACAGGCATAAAAAAATAAATGCAGAAATTAAAATTATTGTAAGGCTTTTCAAATCCTATACATTTGCCTATGTAATAAATGAAATGCCCAAAGGCCTAACATACATCTAACCTAAATCTACTTGCAGAAAATGGTTAGCACAGATACGACATGTTGTACAAGGCATATCGCACAAAGCCACATCCCCAGCGGCGGGATCGAGGGACGGCAGTGCCCCCAATGGCAAGGTCCAAGGGGTAGCGCCCCCGACGGGTCGAGGGGTGGTAGCCCCCGACGGGTTGAGGGGTGGTAGCCCCCGACGGGTGATAGCCCCTCATAGGGTCCAAGGGGCAACGCCCCTAGCGGGGTCCGGGAGAAGAGCTACTAGGTTAGCTCAAAAAATTTTTATTCTTGAATATAAGTTCCCTTTAAAAAATTCATTTTCCGAATGAATTTTAGGGAAAGTCTATTTTGGACACGATTGTTATTTCAACCAAATTATTAGTGAAAATGCCACATGTTATGGGGTTTGGACCATTTTCGGGGAATTCTGGATTCCCGTCGTTGTACTGTACAAGCAAAATAAGGAAAACGATAAAACTAAGTCAAAAGGCAACAATGGGGCTGCTGCCCAGAAACTCATGCTGCCGGCAGCATGGGTGATACCACCAGCGGCATGGGTGACGTCTATTGGGAAACAATGATCCGGATAACAATGTAAAAATAAATTGGGATCAAGTTTGAAAGAAACAAAAATAATGTATGTAATTCTCCCAGATCTAAATGGAAATATCTGGACATAGCTCAAGGTACAAGTCATCCATTGAAGAAATTAAATACCTAAGCACTAGAGGAAATCATCCGAAGAAAGTTTGGAAAGGAAACAAACTTCTGTCCTTCAAGACTAGCATTCGAAAGAACATCTCTGGAAGAAGATAGATTCGGAGTATATAGGTCTAAACGACATCCGGAAGACCTATATTTCAAACATAGGGAAAGAAACAAAAATAACACTTTCCCTCCATCCTTTTGGTCTATGAAGTCAAAAATCCTTTTCCCAAGAAAAAGACAAAATGGCAGCTTGCATATTTTAGAGAATGGACAAAAGGACTGACACCGGACAGAAAAAGCTAACTACCTTTTTCTCCTAGACCAATAAGGAGGCGCGTGGAGCTCACATCAAAAAGCAATTGGTATGAAAGTTGGTACATCATAAAATGACAAGCAAAATGATCACTGAAAACTTTCTAACCTCAATCCCAAGATTTAAAATGGGTCAAAATATAGTCTAATGGATTGATCAACGGATCCGGAAGCTCCACATCATTGACCTGATCAAGGGTGAAGATTGAATGAAAGCTCACCAACCACAACAGCTAATTTATGATCAAAGCCTATAAAAGGAGCTCTTCACCAAATGAGAAGGTTAACTGGTTGATTTACAAAAGCAAGTAATAAAGTAATACTTATTCAATTAGTTGATACAATCCCTCCAAGAACCTTTGATTCAAAATCTATTTGTAAGGATTCCTAAGTGATACTATAAACTTGAGGAACTCCAAAAACAAACCCTTTGTTAAAAACCAAAGAGTAAGAATCTCCAACTTAGGTGAGTTGAGAGATTGGGATATAGCTTGAAGTAGGTGCTTTGAGTGAGATATCCCTGTAAGACTCAGCTTAGATTTGAGGTAGAAGGCTCAGTGGTATATCCTACTAAAGACTATAGGACTCAGCTAAGAGTTGGTGCTTCTGGTGGTATATCCTACTTCCGGAAGGGGTTACCATCCGGAGACAAATCTGTAAGGCTTGATTCCTACCAGTTGGAAAGGAATCCCCTAGTGGATAAGCTCAAAGGAAGGAAACTCCAGGCACTGGACGTAGGCGGGGCCAAACCAGTATATTTCTATTTTGCTTTATTGCATATTATTGTCATATTTGAATCATCCAAATCCATCTTTCGGATCATAATCAAACACGCAACACTAAGACTTTTCTAAGTCTGTAAATTCTACGAAAAAGGGCCGTTCACCCCCCTCTACCCTTATAAACACTCTGACAGGCACCAACAAGAAAAAAAGAGCAGTACTGGAGTTGGCAGAAGATGATGAAGTAATGGGATAAGACATTAATCTGGTTAGAGCAACCAAGCATATTGATGTTGTAAAGGAAAACTTCCTGAGGAACCAAGTCTAGATCCTAAATGCAAAATGTAATGGGAATGGATAGAGAAATCAATCTATTCTATTAAAGGAGGCATCCAGGAAGAGGCCCGAAACAAAGACTCCAAGAAGGGATAATCCTCCTCCTGGCTCAAAACAGATTTCAAAGGACCCCCAATCAAAAGATGAAGGAACTTAGCAGGTAGCCACAAGCTTAAAGATATACGGCTGCTCTAAAGGGAAAGGCTAAGGTAGCCTACAACCAATAGCCTATCAAACAAAGAAGAATTATAGAGCTGAAGTTGCACCCCCAACCAACTTCCGAATTTATACCGGACCATCCACCAGAATGCAAGAAGCTCGGTATAAAGGCAATTATGGAAGGAAGGATCTGGAGAAGATCAGCGAAAAGCAAAAGCAAAACATACCTATTTTAGGGTGCATGTTTTGTGGGAAAAAGAATCATATTACTAAATCATGTAGATTAAAAAAATGGTTATTATGATGTTTATCCTTGGCCTGAGATGGTTACTAACCCGAGAGGACCCAAATCTGATTGGGTACCCAAATCCACTTGATTTGTTTTGCAGGTATGCCTTAGATCCATAGTAGATCAACACACATGGTACATTGATAGTGGATGCTCAAGGGACATGACAGGTGATGAGAAGCCCTTCATCACATTAAACTGGAAGAAGGGAGGCAAAGTGAGCTTTAGAGACAATCAAAAGGGATAGATCATTGGAAATGGAACCATTGGATCAGATTTAAAGATTGAAGATGTCTCTCTAGTTGATGGACTGAAGTTCAACCTATTGAGTGTAGCCCAACTCTGTGATAGAGGAAGAAAGGTTACTTTTGATTCCGGAGGCTGCTCAATATATGATAGTAAGTCCAACCAACTAATTCTTTATGCACCTAGAGTAAATAATGTATATTTAGTAAACATTAAAAATGAAAAGAATAACATCTGCTTGGTGTCTAAAGAAGAAGAATCATGGCTATGCACCGAAGGTTAGGACATGTTAGCATGAACCTCCTATCCAAGTTAGCCAAAAAGGAATTAGTAGTGGGTTTGCCTAAGGTTGCTTTTGATAAGGATCATCTATGCAATGCATGTCAATTAGGTAAACAACATAAGAAAAGTTTCCCTTCCGTATCCTACATTCCTTCCAAAAGAGTACTTGAGCTCTTACATATTGATCTCTTTGGTATAATCAAGCCATTGTGTTTAGGTAGAAGAGAATACACCATGGTCATTATAGATGACTATTCTCGATATACCTGGGTTCTCCTGCTAACAAGCAAGGATGAAGCTTTTGACCAATTCTCTAAATCATTCATCCAGATAGAAGTAGAACAGGGCACAAGCATTGCACGCATCTGGAGTGATAATGGTGGAGAATTCAAAAATAAGCATTTTGTTAATTTTTGTGACTCCAAGGGAATTGAACACAACTTCCCTGCCCCTCACACTCCGCAACAGAATGGAGTTATTGAGAGAAAGAACAAGACTATAGTTGAGATGGCTAGAATAATGCTTAGTGAAAATTGTTTGCCAAAATATTTTTGGGGTGAGGCCGTAAATACAGCCTGCTATATATTGAATAGAGCTCTCATTAGAAAGACCCCATATAAAATCAGGGAGGGAAGAAAACCCAAAATTAGGTATTTCAAAGCATTCGGATGTAAATGCTACATCCTTAATAATAGAGAGCAACTAGGAAAATTTGATCCTAAATTTGATGAAGCAATTTTCCTTGGCTACTCAACACATAGTAAGGCTTGCAGAGTCTTCAATAAATGAACCCAAACTATGGTAGAGTCAATATATGTAGATTTTGATGAGAATAACACTGTAGGAAAGAAAAGCTATACTCCGGAAGATCAAGTCCCGGAAGCTAAAAAATCTGGAGAAAAGGAGGAAGCAAAAATTCCCGATTCACTTCAAATCAAGAAGTACAAAGAGGAAGATGAAGGAATATCCTTTGATCCAGAGGTACAGCAAGTTAATCTCAACCCACATGAGATTAACTTTAATGAAGGCCAAGAAGGATTGGTTCAAGCTAAAATGGAGCAAGTCCCAGTTCAATATGAGGCCTACAAAGAGAGATCCGGACCCATAAAGATAATTCTATCAAAATATTCTGGATGATGTTCAGAATCTAGTTAGAACCAGAGGTTAGCTCAACCGAATGATGAGCCATGCTACCTTTGTCTCTCTCATAGAGCCAAAGAAATTTCAAGATGCTGAATGCGATGAAAGCTGGATGATGGCAATGCAGGAAGAGCTAGATCAATTCACCAGGAATGATGTATGGGATCTAGTGCCCTCTCCTAAAGGGAATCAGTCATTGGCACTAAATGGGTGTTCTGGAACAAGCTCGATGAATCCGGAGTAGTGGTAAGAAACAAGGCAAGACTAGTTGCCCAAGGCTACAACCATCAAAAAACTTTCACTCCTATAGCAAGGCTGGAAGCAATCCGAATCCTATATGCTTTTGCATCATTCATGGGGTTCACATTATACCAAATGGATAGCAAAAGTGCATTTCTAAATGGTGTCATCCAAGAAGAAGTCTATGTCAAGCAACCACCTGGATTTGAAGATCCAAAGCATCTGGATCATGTCTATAGGTAGAAGAAAGCTCTCTATGGATTAAAGCAAGCACTAAGAGCCTGGTATGAAAGATTAACCTCATTCCTTGTATCTAAGGGTTATACTAGAGGCAAGGTAGATACCACTCTCTTCATCAAGAAAAGAAGAATGATATTATTCTAGTCTAGATCTATGTGGATGATATCATTTTTGAAGCCACTAATGAAAAGATGTGCAAAGAATTCAGCTCTCAAATGCAAAAGGAATTTGAGATGTCCATGATGCGAGAACTCAACTTCTTCCTTGGTCTACAGATCAAGCAAAGTCCTGATGGGATTTTTATTAATCAATCAAAGCACACCAAGGAGATCCTGAAGAAGTTTGAAATGGACAAAAGCAAACCTATGTCCACTCCAATGGGCTCAGACACAATCTTATCCAGGGATTGTGAAGGAGAAGATGTGGATCAGAAGCTCTATAAAGGAATGATTGGTTCACTATTATACTTGACAGCTAGCAAACCTAACATACACTATACAGTTTGCTACTGTGCAAGATATCAAGCCAATCCTAAGGATTCCCATCTTAAGGCAGTTAAAAGAATCCTTAGATATCTTCTAGGAACCACTGAGGTTAGGCTATGGTATCCTAGTAATGGAGATTTCACACTCTAAGGGTTCACTGATATAGATTATAGTAGGGATACTCTTGGGAGAAAGAGTACATCTGGAGGCTACCATTTCCTTGGAGATTGCTTAGTATCATGGTGTATCAAGAAGCAAACTTCAGTTGCATTATCCACTACAGAAGCAGAGTATATGGCAGCTGGAAGTTGAGTTGCTCAACTACTATAGATCAAACAACAACTTAAAGATTATGGAGTGCAATTTGGATGTATGGATGTTATATGTGACAATAAAAGTGCTATTGATGTGTCAAAGAATCTGGTGATCCATAGTAGGATGAAGCATGTCAACATAAGGCATCACTTCATCCGGGATCACGAGATGAAGAAGGATGTAGCATTGGTATACATTCCAACCAATGAGCAAAGAGTAGATATCTTTACTAAGCCCTTAAGTGAAGATCAATTTGGGAAGTTAAGGGAGGCTATTGGTATGTCAAATCCAATTTGATCCGGAAGCAAATCCATGGTAAATTAAGACTCCAGTCAATTAGATCATCTAGAATTGATGTAATTGCAATACAAGCCTAATCCGAAGGAAAGTACACCATATTAGCAAATAAGAAGGACAAATGGTAGAAAAAGTGCTTTAAAGGTAACTATTACTTTTTGAATTTCAAAAGTCTATTGGTGGTTACACGCACAGTAAATTGGACAGTTATTTTAAAAATAAACCGTCCGCATTCTCCAGTTAAACTGAACTTACCTCTCTCCTAGAAATCCGACTGCCATGTCATCAATCCAGCCAAAATAGCTAGAGTCCAGATTACTAAAATACCTTTACCTTGAAAATCTATAAATACCTCCAAAATTCATCCTCCTACTCACGCGAGCAATATACTCTTACTGTTACTTTGCAAAAATTCAAATCCAGAACCTTGGCTTTCGAAATCTCTCTCAAATGGCAGCCACAAACACCTCAAACACCCTCGAGATCTTACCTAGCAAAAATTGCTTTCAAGTATATGACTTGAAGGATACAGATTTTGAACCCCTGAATCTCAAAACCTCCGAATTCGTTATTCCCACTTATCACTTGGGTGATGATTACTTATTTAGAACCCCTCCTTTCTTCAATCTAATCAAAGATCAGAATCTAGGTGAATTTTTAAAGATAAACTGCCCTACCTACCCAAAGTTGGTGAAGAAATTTTTCAAAAATCTCAGCGCTCATAACTATTTCAACGCCTTATGCACTGAAGTACAGGGGAAGGTTATAACTATCACTCCAGAGTTCTTTGAGAAGTATCTGAACATGAAAAACTCTGGTCTATTGATGAGAAAAGATGGCAATGATGCTGGAGTTGACTACAATTCTAAATTGTGGCTGCACAATAATTACTTCGGAGATAAGTTCTCCACATACTTCCCCAGAATGCCTAGTTTCCTACAGCACGCTCTAGCAAAACTCATCCTGATAAGGAAGGGATCATTGACTATAGTTTCTTCCCTCCAGCACTGCATCTTGCAGCACTAGGTTAGAAGTGTGGAAGTAAACTAGCTAGTCTTGTTCATTCACTATCTCAAGACGCATGTGAACTCCTACGGTGCCTTAATAATAAGAATTTTGCAAGCAGCAGAAGTAGATCTGGCAGGGTTTGAAGGCATCTATGGCAAGCCTATTCTTGATAAGAATTTCCTTAATCTTCGATATGATGAGGAGTGGAACAAAGAAAAGGCCAAACTAAAAAGGGATGAGAAAAGAGTTAAGTATCGGAAGATGGTGGATCTAAAAGAGCAAGCGCCTGTCCTTAAGAAGGCTAAAACCATGAAAAGTAAGGCATAAAAGAAGCTGGAAGAAATTCTAGAAAAAGAAGTTGATGAAAACACCCTTTCAATCAGCCAAATCATAAAATCCAGCCCTGAAAAACCCAAAGTCAGGGGTAAGTTCATTAAGGCTGTAGCTAAGAAGGGTCGAAAGGTGATTGATGAAATTGCTGCCAGAGTAGTTGAGGCTGGAAGGAGGAAAGCTAAGAGAAGCTTAGCTGAAATGGAAGAGGAGGAAGATGATGTGGAGATGGAGGATGAGGCTCCTCCTCAATAGAAACTCAGAAGAAAGGGGCTTATGATGAAGCCACTTTTACCCAAGAGAAGAAGGTTAGTGAAGGGAGGAGACTAGCTGGAATCGTGCTAAATGAAGAAGCAAAGTAGTACAGGGAGAAAAATGCTTTAGAAAAAGCAAAATCAAGCAAAGGGAAACATATGCCCGGAGCAACAGAGATAGTAGGGGAAGATGATGAACAATATGCTATAATACAAGCAACCATCAAGGATAACACCAAAATAAACCGAGAAAGAACAGAAGGTCCAGGTGCTTCATTCGAAGTAAATCTAGCACTGGTACCTCCAATTTTAGTGAATCCTGATGAGATGGACATATTGTGCAAAATCCCTGGAGCTGATTCATTAATTTTTGCCTCTCACAAAGAAGATCTACCAGAGAATCTGCTTGAATCCGGCACTTTAATTATTAATCTTGAAAGTCCTGAAAGGCATTGGAGAAGGGTGTTGAGGAAAATGCCAACACATTAGGGGGAGAAAACATAAGTCCTGTAAAGGCACTTATAGGGGTGGCTGAGGACAGTTCCAACAATCCAGAGGCTAGGCTAGAGGAAGACAAGCAAGAAGTTGAGGATAATCAGAATCAGATGCTACAAACCATTGAGGTAACCCCTGCTCTACTTCATCCTAATTCTGATCATGATAAGCACAACTTGGCTACAAACTCTCATAATATAGCTAAGGATATAGTGCTAAACTCGGAGGAGGGAACGAGTTTGAGTTACAAAGGGCACACTTCTAAAGTGGACCCTACGGGCGAGGCTCATCCAGAGGAATGGATGGCAGAGGAGGAAGAAGAAGAGAGCTCTAGCTCTAAAGGAACTAAAATGGAAGAGGAACATCAGTCCTCTGGAAGCAGTTCAAGCACCAAAGATGAATCCACCTCATCCAGAGAAAAGACACCCCCCATCACCAATCTAATCAATATTCGTACTGCCAATACCAAAAGTACCAAAGTTACGGCTACACTCAAGCTTCTTTAAGAAGCATCTCAGGAGGAACAAGAGGAAGGGTATGTCAAGCAGAGCCTCGAAGCATCTGCTCACACTTAAAATCCATTGAAGTAGTGCTTTATGAAGAGTTCTAGCCCTTGACCATTCAGAAGGAGTTTGGTGAAATTAAGAAGAGTTTGAAAAGCCTTCCTCGCATTGAGAAGCAAGTTATGGAATTTCCCACTCCTAGCGATATAGCTGATGCCTCTCTATCTCAAATCCAGCCAATTAATAAATGAATGGAAGAAGTCAATCTCCAAAGAAATAAAGGATCAAATGGAGTCACTCAATAATATCCGAAAGGGGATCTTACAGGAAATAACCTTAATCAAAAGTGTAATCAACAACTTGTCTATCTCCGGACCCTCTCATCCTCCGGCTCTTCTGGAAAGTCAACCCATTCCAGTACTGCACAACCTTATTCAAGCCATAGGGGACTCTGGATTTATGAGCTAAAAAGGTACAACTACTCTTATCAAGGCTATGTTCCCCTATTTTGATCCCAAGGACTAAGAACACATCCTATGGATTCTTCCTCAAGTCTCACAGTCTTATAATCAAATCTGGAGGTCTTTTCACCCTTATTATATGACTCCGCTTATAGTTGATCACATTATTGATGAGCGGGCTAAAGGCAACAATGACTACTCTATCTACACCTCTGCTTGGTAGCAGTCTTTGGACAAGTGAACCTATATGGTTATTGATCCCCTTGATGGAAGCAAAAATGGGGGAGGAAGATTTGAGTCATCAAAGTGAAGGAAGTGGCAAGGGAAAAGCGCTGCAAGTTAGGAAGAGCGATCCTTCCGGAGAGATAGTTAAGCTAGCTAGATGATATTGTAATACTTATATAATAGCTAGTTTCACTTTATATGTATTTCTGTAATCTGTAACTCTAAACTTCATGAAGTTAACCATTGTTAACACTAGAAGTATATATGAACTGAAGTTCTTAACTATCAAAACAAACGCTTCTAAAGTGCAATCTAAAATTGTACTAAAACAAACTTAGAAGCTAGAATCATAAAATTATGGGGGAGTTAAGATGCTAAAATTATGGGGGAGCATTGTAAATAACTAAGTATCAAGAATCATACTTAGTTAATATACCCCTGTCCTATGCTTAGTTGACTTAGGTTTTTATTTCCATTAAATGGGGGAGATAGTTGGGAAACAATGATCTGGATAACAATCTAAAAACAAATCTGGATCAAGGTTGAAAGAAACAAAAACAATGTATGTAATTCTCCCAAATCTAAATGGAAATATCCGAACAAAGATCAAAACACAAGTCATCCATTAAAGAAATTAAATACCTAAGCACTCGAGGAAATCATCTGGACAAAGTTTGGAAAGGAAACAAACTTCTGTCCCTCAAGACTATCATCCGGAAGAAGATCTCCGAAAGAAGATAGATCCAAAGTATATAGGTCTAAAGGACATCCGGAAGACCTTTATTTCAAACATAGGGAAAGATACAAAATATCACTTTCCCTCCATCCTTTTGGTCTATGAAGTCAAAGATCCTTTCCCCAAGAAAAAGACAAAATGACAGCTTGCATATTTTAGAGAAAGGACAAAAGGACTGACACTGGATAGAAAAAGCTAACTACCTTTTTCTCTTAGACCAATAAGGAGGCCCATGGAGCTCACATCAAAAAGCAATTGGTATAAAAGTTGGTGCATCATAAATGATAAGCAAAACAATCACTGACAACTTTCTAACCTCAATCCCAAGATTTAAAACAAGTCAAAGTATAGTCTAACGGATTGATCAACGGATCCAGAAGCTCCACATCATCGACCTGATCAAGGGTGAAGATTGAATGAAAGCTCACCAACCACAATGACTACGTTTATAATCAAAGCCTATAAAAGGAGCTCTTCACCAAATGAGAAGGTTAACTGGTTGATTTAGAAAAGCAAGTAACAAAGCAATACTTATTCAATAAGTTGATACAATCCCTTTAAGAACCTTTGATTCGAAATCTGTTTGTAAGGATTCCTAAGTGATACTATAAACTTGAGGAACTCCAAAAACTAACCCTTTTTTAAAAACCAAAGAGTAAGAATCTCCAACTTGGGTGAGTTGAGAGATTGGGATATAGCTTGAAGTAGGTGCTTTGAGTAAGATCTCCCTGTAGGACTCAGCTTAGATTTGAGGTAGAAGGCTAAGTGGTATATCCTACTAAAGACTATAAGACTCGGCTAGGAGTTAGTGCTTCTAGTGGTATATCCTACTTTCGGAAGGGGTTACCATCTGGAGATAAATCTGTAAGGCTTGATTCCTGCCAGTTAGAAAGGAATCCACTAGTGGATAAGCTCGGAGGAAGGAAACTCTGGGGATTGGATGTAGGCAGGCCAAACCAATATAAAATATTTATGTTTGATTTTCTTTCTATTTTACTTTATTGCATATTATTGTCATATTTGCATCATCCAAATCCATCTTCTGGATCATAATCAAACACGTTATACTAAGACTTTTCTAAGTCTATAAATTCCACGAAAAAGGGTCATTCACCCCCTCTGCCCTTATAAACACTCTTATAGGGACCAACAACGTCGCCGTCGGCCTGAGTGAGGCCGCCGGTAGCTTTACATGCCGGCCACTATAGTGGAGCCGCCGGCGGCATGGGTGATATCGCCGGCGGTTTTGAAATATGCAGAAACAGATTCAGAAGGTCAAAAATGACCAAAAACTCTAAAAAATGAACCCAAAACACCAAATTACACAACAAACAATGGGAAATATGCCAAAGAGCTCAAGAGACTCAGGAATTTACCTCGGGGCCATGAATCCACCCCTTCATGATCCAAATAAGACCTCCCGGGAAGCTCGAATGATGATTTGGGTAGTAATTTAAAGATTAAACAATGTTTGTCTCTAAAAAACCTATTAGATTGATTTTAACCTAGGATTTCTACTGATTTTAAGTTTAATCTAAGAGATTTGGCAAAGAAAAACCAAGAAAAGATGAATTAGAATCCCGTTTCTTACCTTTTCTCCACTTTCTCTCTCTAAAATCTCACTCTTTCTCACTCTAAAGCCTCTCAAATGTTTATTGATGTTCTCCTCCCTCTTTCTAACCCTAAATGAGGTCTTTTATAGAGCTAGAAATGAATCCAAGCGAGTTGGATGAAGTTTTCACCAAAACGACAAAAAAACTCGACCAACCGGGAAAAAGTACAGACTACCCGTAGGGGCTCATACCACCGGCAGCCTGAGTGAAGTCGTCGACAGATTCAAGCCCCTACTGGCAGACTACCAAATAGCCTGAAAAAGCTGAAAAAAGGGGAAAAGGGTCAAAAGCTGATTTTTTTAATTTTTAAAGCCACTTTAATATAATTGAGAAATTTTAGGGTATTTTGGGTGAGAATCATCAGTATGATCTTCCATCGAACGCATAGTCGGACACTTCGAACTAAATACAAACATTAATGAAGATTCAAAATTAATTTTTACTGAGGATTAAAATTTAAATATATGTCATCATCGTCTCATGAGAGGGACTGTAAAATCCCATGCTCGCAGGCTGCCCCTTGGGGGATCACTGCTACCACATGTCAGTATGATCTCCCAGAAGAATAAGGGTTAGAAATGATGCCTGACAGATGACCGGTTTGCCCCTTGGTCAAGCTTTAGCTTTGTGGTCGAGTTGCCCCTTGGCCGGGCTTGTGCTTTATGGATTGGTTGCCCCTTGGTTAGACTTGAGCTTTGCGGAGAGGATACCCCTTGGTCGGACTTATACTTTGTGGAGAGGTTGCCCCTTGGTCGGACTTATGCTTTGTAGATTGGTTGCCCCTCTATCGGACTTATGCTTTATAGATTTGGTGGAGTGTAGTTCCTACAACAAGCGACAAGTATAAGATTAGACCAATTCTTAAATGACGTTTTTACTGCTTGATCGATTTTATGAAATAAAAAATATTTTTACCCCTTCGATCAACAGTAAAAATGTAATAATAAAAAGTACAAGGGTTTTAGAAGTCTTGGATGATAGGATGACAATTGAAACTAAAAACGGCATGAACAGGGTTATGCTGTAATCTCGGAGGGGTGAACGTAAAGGCGACATGTACGGGGTCATGCCAAGACCTTTAGTTGGCATTCTAGGGGTCAACTTAAAGATTAAAATGTATAGGGTCATTCCATAATCTCTAATGATGTTCCAAGGGATGAATATAGAGATCGATATGTACAGGGTCATGCCGTAATATCTGGTAGGCATACAGGGGGTGAACTTAAAGAGAAGAACATATAGGGTCATTCCATAATCTCCAATGATGTTCTAGGGGATGAGCCCAAAGATCGGTATGTGTAGGGCCACGCCGTAATCTTCGGCTGACATTCTAGGGGAGAACCTAAAGGACGATATGTATGGGGACTACACCGTGATCTTCAGTTGGCGTTCGTGGGTTGAACCTAAAGGACGATATATACGGGGACTATACTGTGATCTTCAGTTGATGTTCGGTGGTTAAACCCAAATGACAGCATGTATAGGGACTATACTGTGATCTTCAGTTGACGTTCAGTGCAGGTTGAACCCAAAGGACTATATATACGAGGACTATATCATGATCTTCAGTTGATGTTCGGGGGTTGAACCCAAAGGACGGCATGTACGGGGACTATACCATGATCTTCAATTGATGTTTGGGGATTGAACCTAAAGGACGGCATGTATGGGGACTATACCATGATCTTTAGTTGACATTCGGGGGGTTGAACCCAAAGGATGGCATGTATGCGGACTATATCATGATATTTAGTTGATGTTCGAGGGTTGAACCTAGAGGATGACGCTTGTACGGGGACTAAACCGTGGTCTTCAGTTGACATTCGACGGTATGTACAGGGACTATACCGTGATCTTGAGTTGATGTTCGGGGGTTGAACCCAAAGGATGGCATGTATGAGGACTATACAATGATCTTCAGTTGATGTTCGGGGGTTGAACATAAAGGACGACATGTAAGGTGACTTTACCATGATCTTTAGTTGATGTTCGGGGGTTGAACCTAAAAGATAGAATGTACGATAACTATACTGCGATCTTCAGTTGACATTTGGGGGTTGAACCCAAAGGACGACATGTACGGGGACTATGCCGTGATCTCTAATTGACGTTCGGTGTGGGCGGTGGCCCAAATGAGGATATTTAGCTTGCCTTTTGTGGTTGTACCTGTAACGGGTGATAATTGAAACAAGATTAGATAGATTTTTAGATGACGTTTTTACTACTTGATCGATTTTGTGAAATAAAAAAAATTTCGTTCCTTTAATCAACAGTAAAAATGTGATAATTAAAAATACAAGGGTCTTAGAAGTCCTGGAGTGCCGAGGGCTTGAAGATCCGGATTAGTCTTGTGTGGTTTGACATGATGTTGAAAATGTCAAAGGTTTAGGAATCTCGGGTTGATGAGGAACCATTGAAAAATTCGTTGAATCTGGAAAATGTTATGAAGGTGTTTGAAGTCATTATCAATAGTTTGATGCTGGCGATATGGCCATACTATCACCGACAAGGGATGCCACCTGGTCTGCTTGACCAGTTGACCCAGTCTAGACATATGTGTAGCGAAGGTGGGATAGATGCCCCTTGCAAAGTTGAGGACGATGTCCCGAGTGAAGGTAGGAAGCGTTGTCCCAAGCAAAGGTGGGAATTGATATCTCGAGCGAAGATGGGAGTGATGTCACAAGTAAAGGTGGGATTAATACCCCTTGTAAAAGTGGGAAACGATATCTTGATCGGATGAGAAAACAATGTCCCGAGCAAAAATTGGAAGTGTTATCCCAGGCGAATGTAGGAATGATGTCCCGGTCGAAGGTGGGGAATGATGATGATATCCCAAGCTATTGTGGGAGCGAGATCCCGACGGAGGATGGAAGCGGTTTCCCAAGCGATGATGGGAGCGGTATCCCGAGGAAAGATGGGAGTAATTTCCTGAGTGATGAAGGGAGTGATATCCTATAGGGAGATAGGAATGATTTACCGAGCGAAGATGGGAGTGATTTCCTAAGCGATGATAGGAGCGGTGCCCCTAGCGATGATGGGAGCAAAATCCTGCTACCTTTTACGTTTAGTAAGGGTGACTATTGCCAGGAATCATTGGATGATCGATTGTCCTAACTTGATCGATGTTTGGTAGGCTGGTCAATCCTTGTGTTTGGGTATTTGCCCTTAGCCATCTTTTGATCGATAAATGATTCCATTAGACTTGAGTCACGGTCGGGGAGGAGCCTGTAACCATCCTCAACCTACATTAAGTCAAAGTAGAGAGGTTAGCCCAAAGTGTTAATTGCATTTTTATTGCTTGATTGAGTATATTGAGAGCAAAAAATTTTGCCCTTTCAATTAACAATAAAAATGGAAGTATGAATCGTAAATTGAGTTAGAAGTTTCGGGGGGTC
Organism: Euphorbia pulcherrima; assembly: GCA_947683365.1. NCBI lineage: Eukaryota > Viridiplantae > Streptophyta > Magnoliopsida > Malpighiales > Euphorbiaceae > Euphorbia > Euphorbia pulcherrima. The sequence goes on along the minus strand of CANTUS010000001.1, from coordinate 48,468,657 downwards.
CGGAGGAGTTATTGCAGAGGTTTTGATGGGTCATCTAAACCATCTTAACCTTGACCCTTGAGGTTTATTCTTGATTAGTAGATGACTCCAATCAGTTAGAGAGAACTTTGCCCCTTTAAAGTGCTTCTTGTTGATTGGTAGGTGATCCCAAGCGGTTGGAGGAAACTGTGCCCCTTCCAAATGCCCCTTGTTGATCGGTGGGTGTTAGATAATTGGTTGGTGCAGTTTGATCGATGTGTTCGGGATCTTGCCCCTAGCCTTCGTGCCTTGATAGTTTTCCTTTGGATATTCTGAGAAACAGAGATTGCAAGAGTGTATGCATGAAATGTATGTGTTAAAGATGCATGATTATGCGGTATTCCATTGAATCACATTGGATGAACAAATGATGCCTCTGTAGTGGCCAGGTAGGCTCGTGTGGCAGGAGTGAAGTTCTTGAAGGACAATTAAGATGAAAGGCTCAGGCCCGAGTTTGAGTCCAGTTTGATGTTTGATCTTTTTGTGGGTAGGGCGAATGATGCTTGTCTTTCTCCCAATGATGGCATACCTTTGCTGTTCTTGATTTTTATTATTATTATTTTTATTATTTTTTTTCTTTCTTTTTTTTGGTTCTAAATTTTGCGTAGACTACCCCTAGGGGTTTTCAATCTATCAAACCTTGTCTTGACTTTTGCTTGGCCCGCCCTTTCAGCTTTTCAATCCAGCAAACATGTTTCTTGTATAGACCGTCCTTTTCGGATTTTCAGCCTATCTCTTTTTTTTATTATTTTCTTTTCTTTGATTGTTTAGTCTTTTATTTTTGCCTGGACTGCCCTTTTTGGGTTTTCAATCCAGCAAACTTATTTCCAACTTTTGGATAGACCTGGATGTTTTCAGTTTATCCGGATTTATTTGTCTTTTTCATGTTGAATTGTTGTGCACTTATGCGGATGAGCTCTGAGTACTCTTCATTAAGTTGACTTACGATGCTTCCACCATTTGGCTGCCAGGCATTCATGCAATTACAAACATAAAGATTTCAGTACGAAAGACACTTTTAGTGAATGAATTTAATTTGAGTACAATATGTTGGTAACTATTTCCATTAATCAAACTCCCAGTGTTAACCAGTCTTCACAGATTTTCAAGTTAACATCTCACTATTTTTTTCTCGTGCCCTAATTTTTACCTAAACAGCCCTTTTCAGGTTTTTAGCTCAGCGGGTGATTTTCTAAAGAGATACCGTAATTTTTGCCTGACTGGTTCGTAGAATACCAATCGTCAGGTGTCACCCTAATTTTTTCCCGATCAGTGGAAGACTGAAAGGCGGGTGTTTATTACATATATTTTTTTGTGTACCACTTTTTTGATTTATTTATTTTCTTTTAGATTCAATAACGCATAAGCCTGTCTTGGTCGATTAGGTCAATGAACTCGCTCTTGTCTATGATCTTGATTGCCTCGTTTTTAGAGTACTTTCCTGATCACATGGGGATCTCATTCCAATTTTGATTGGTGATACCGCGAGAGTTTTGATGCTTACAAAATGCCTTCTTGACTGGCTTGCTTATCATTCTGACTGCTCCTTTAGTCCGAGATTTTTCCAGAGAGGATAGTGTTTAATTATACGTCCCTGATTAATATGGAAGCTACCCCTTGAAATTGAATTTCATTTTTTGAGATGACGTAGCGAGGCATGTTACATCGGGCTAAGAGAAATTTACCCCGATCGATTTGTGGGTCCCCTTTAAATTGGATTTTGTTGTGTGAGGCATTGCTATGAGGTGCATCGAACCAAGCCAAGACATGCTCCTTTATGAATTTTGCCGTCTCTTTGATCCTTGGACTAGTGTAGGATTTGGATGTTGGCTGCTTTGAGAAGTATTGCCCGATCATTTCTAGGAGTTGACGATGGTTGAATCTTATGGATTATATTTATCCTTTATGACATAGATGATAAAAGAGTAGAGATACTATGAAGCCTAGTAGGAGGAAGGCATTATAAATTCCCATAAATTTGGTATTGATGGCGCCTTTTCATCTTGGTGATGTAATTGCAATTTAGGTTTTGTAAGGTATAGACCACCCATTGAATCTTCTTTTTGAGATTCTCTATTATGACGGTCGTAAATGGTGAGGCCTTGATTTGATTGGCTTGTACACAGTATCATCGGGGATGGGATGCTTAGAGATTCGGTGACATATTCTGAGTGTGTCTTCATATGACTAGGCATAAGCATTATCACGATCTTTAAGCACTTTTATTATCTCACATTTGTTTTTAACAGGAGTTAAATTATTAGAAACGGTTACCACTTGAGAAATTCCATCTGTACTCGAATTAATTTCATGAAACGAAGTATCTCGAATACTGAAAATATCATGCGTATATTCATATGAATGCGTGGATCAATTGGGCCAAATAAGACACAGTTAAACAAAACAAAATTGTTCATCGAATTGAAAGTTTTAACAATGGAATTGTTCAAGAAGCTAAAGAAATTACATATTTAAATAGTCATCCTCCACATGCGGAGGGTCTTGCAAGGTCATGCCTTTAGGCATGTAGGAATCGACATCCCTACTTGCCACCGAATTGGGGTAGGGGGTTGTTCATGGTGCTAGGTGCCATCTCATGTTTAGCAACCTTCTTATCCCTTACCAGACATTGAATGGCGTTGAGTAGGTTTCTATAGTTATCTGTGTGATAGCCTATCTGAATGTGATACTGGCAAAAGTTATTATCATTCTCAGGTTTAGGTGGCTTGTACTCATGGAGGGAATTGAGAAAACCAGCCTCCCGCAACCTATTGAAGATTGTTCTGAGTGGCAGCTTATAGAGATTCACCAAGATAAATGGGTTAGCACCAGGTTGGACCACAACGACTACTGGTGGCATCTGACTGACCACCTAAACTATAGCAGGAGCCTTATGCTCGGTAGGTGTAGGTCTCACGACAGGGGTATCATTGTTCTTCCTATACCATGGTTTCTCGGCCCTTTTAGCTTTTTCGCGCTCTGCCTTGCGCTTAATTTTCTCGGCTTTTTTGAATACCGCCTTATACGAGGGGAATGAATCGATAGCCATCTCTTTACGGAAAATGGGAAGAGACCCTTCTAGGAGTTTCACAATCATCTCCTCAAGACTTAACTTAGATTTCATCAATACATAAGTTGACATCCACCGATTAAAGTACTGCTTGAAGGTTTCACTAGGTTGCTAGTGAACCTCTTTAAGGTGCTAGAGAGTCATCTCCATCATAGTGTTGAAACTATAGTGCTCTTTCAAAGCCTCAGAAAGGAGTTTCCAATCAGTAGCAATATGGTGGGGCAAAGTGTGATACCATTCAAGAGCAGTGCGCCGTAGAGAGCACAAAAACATTTCAACAAGGACTTTGTTGCTTAGCTTCTTCACCCTCATAAATATTTCATACATGATGATGTATGAAGCAGGGGCACCAGACCCATCATAGGGTGCCATATTGGGCATAGTAAAGTTATCGGGGACCCAATCTTCTCTCTCGGGTTCCTTGGTAGCTATGAGACAGTCGATATAAGCTTGCATTTCTAATGTCACGCTCGAAGGCTGCATGACCTGTCATTGATCGGCTAGCGAGTTAAAGCTACGGCCCCATGTGTCACGCCTGGAGGTTGCGTGACCTGGTTGTAGATCGGCTGGCGAATAAAAGTAGCCACTTTAGGTGTCACACCCGGAGGTTGCATGACCTGGTCGTTGACAGGTAGAGATAGTAGAGGACGAGCGATTACTTGCCTACTGAAAGGATTTTGGGGATAAGAAGTGCCTTGGGGAGTTACCATAGATTGAGAAGGAGTAAAAGATGGCAGGGGTTGGACTAGCCCACTAAATAAAGCTAAAAACTGATGAGTGAGCACTGGAGGAACCGAGCTTTGAGCAAATGGTCCTGGATTAAAAGGAATAATCGACAGAGTAGTCAAGGTTGGCAGAAAAGCAAAGGTTTGCCTAAAATGAAATGGGCTTGCCATGGGCTGATTTGATTGAAAAACTGGAGCAATGTGTCTTATCCCTACTAGACCGGCTAACATCTGTGACGAACTATTCTGGGCTTGCGTGTCAGACTTAGAAAACCGATCTAAATTCTTATCTTCAAGGGCTTGCTTGACTGCCGCCTGGATAGTGATTTGGATAGAGGTTTGGAATGCATATGGGTTCAGAAATTGAGCCATAGCACTGGCGAAGTCAAAACCAGGGGGTGGCTAAGATGCTGCTCCCGAGGTAGGAGTAGGGCCGACTTGCTCCTTAAGCGGGGGAAGGTTTCCATCATTGTTCGAGAAAGACATGGCTGGCTGAGAGAAATTCTGACCTAACTGAACCTACTCTGAATCCGACTCCCCACTTGAATCAGTATACGGAACCTCTTCAACTTCAATGGTGACTACAGGGGTGAGGGAACGATGAATTAGATGGTGCTCAGGCCTTCTCCAAATTAGGGTGCAACGATAACCTCGCCTCCTCCTAGCCGAAATGGTTAGGCAGTGATTACAAGAGTGTTTCACCATTGGGTGTCATGCCCAGAGATTGCATGACATGGTCACTGGTTTAGAGGATAGATGACTGTTGCCGGGCAGTCACAGCTATGGATGTCACGCCCGGAGTTTACGTGACTTGGTTGGAGTTCTGGTTTGCTAAGGCTTGCTTGACAAATACCGGTAAAGCTATCCAAATTAGTTCCCGAATGATGTTTCGAAATTGATCCGATCTTGGAAACTGGATGATGGCGGTGGTGATTTCTGACCCAGGAGATGGAGGGTGAGCTATTGTCGAGGTAGGAGTAGGGCCAGTTTGTTCCTTGGGCAGGGCGATGTTGTCATTGTGAGACATGGCTGGCGATAAAGGTTTGAATTTGGGAGGAAGACTATTTAGGATCATGAGCCGTGGGTCAGACCATGAATGGGTTGTAAATGGTTATGGATGGTAGGCATGCTTTTGTTCTTGCATGATATGTATGGCTGCACGTAGATGTGGTTAGAGATGATGCTGCGACTTATCCCTCCAATATTCATGGGACATTCGTAACCTTCATCACACATAGTGATATGTCATTACTCAAGGGGTACAAAAGAAGTCCTACGGATGTTGCTAAACCTCTCCCACGAATGGAGATCGATAAGGGTAAGTTGAACTTTGGCTCTTGAAGCTGATGCATGGGTGATGCATGAGCATGTAGCATATAGCACACAAAAGGTCCCTCTTATGACCTTATGACTCCCACTTAACACCTCTTTGGAAGGATGGAGTTTAGCCTCTTCACCAATAATGGCGAAAGAAGTGCGTCCCAATTATTTTCATTGTTTTGGTAATCCTAAAGTGTTGAAGTGCTAAGGCTTTTTCTAATGCGGCTTTGGTTAAGGGTTCTCGATGTAGAAGGTTCTTGTTTACCTTGATTCCACATTAATCAACCACTCCCCAAATAGGTGTGATCATAAGAGTTTACGTGTTGATTGAAATGAGCGATCCACCCACTAGGCATCCTTACGCGTGTTTAAGGATAAAATGTTATAAAAAAGAATGAAGTTTTAATTTGGCCAATGATTTCAATACATCATCAATTTCATTAAAACTTATTGAAAACCTTAAGTTCAAGTTTAAAGATAAATCCCCAGCAAGGTTGTCACTGTGAGCGGACAACCTTTTTCCCGCTCGCAAGGACCGCGTAAGATGCGTTGCACGGGGGGCGGAAAAATAACAAGGCACTGTGAAGCAAGCCGAGGGATTGATCCTCATTTAGCATGATGAAAAGATGGTCTGATGTTGATGTTGAATTTAAGTCCAATTTAGGTGTTAAAGGACATGAGATCAAAATCCCATACTTAAAATAGAGTCGCCACCCGGTTCAGCTAAATCGGGAAATTTTGGTACGATTTTCCCACCAGGTGGTAGACCGTACCTTAAGTAGAGATTTCCGAGTTCGGATGATGTTATCTATTTTTCATCAGGCCAAGTTAAAATATATCAATCTTTTGTAATTCGTTTTAATCCACCCTATTTATTGTGTTTTCGATTTATATGGTGTTTTCGTATTTATCAAGCAATCAAAGCAATAAATAAATTATTACACCCATCACAAAATAAATGCAGAAATTAAAATTATTACAAGGCTTTTTAAATCCTATACATTTGCCTATGCAATAAATAAAATACCTGAAGGCCTAACATACATCGAACCTAAATCTACCTACAGAAAATGGTTAGCACAGATATGACACGTTGTACAAGGAATATCACATAAAGCGGCGTCCCCAGTGATGCGGTTGAGGGGCGGCAGCCCCTCGCGGGGGTCCGGGGGTCCGAGGGCAGCACCCCCTACGGTTCAAGGGGTGGTAGCCCCTCGTGGGGTCCAAGGGGTGGCGCTCCTAGTGACCCGGGCTGGGGTCAAGCTACTAAGTTAGCTCAAAAATTGTTTATTCTTGAATATAAGTTCCCTTTGAAAATTCATTTTTCGAACGAGTTGTAGGGAATGTCCATTTTGGACACAATTGTTATTTTAACCAAATTATTAGTGAAAATACATGTTATGGGGTTTGGATCATTTTTGGGGAATTCTGGATTCCCGTCGTGGTACTATACATACAAAATACAGAAAATGAGAAAACTAGGTTAAAGGGCAACAATGGGACTGCTGCCTAGAAACTCATGCCGGCGGCGGCACGGTTGACGTCACCGACGACTTGAGTGAGGCCGCCAGTAGCTTCACATGCCGGCAATTATAGTGGAGCCGCGGCGGCATGGGTGATACCGCCGACATTTTTGAAATCTATAGAAACAGATTCAAAAAGTCAAAAACGACCAAAAACTCTAAAAAACGAACCCAAAACACCAAATAGCATAACAAACAATAGGAAAATATGCCAAAAAGCTTAAGAGACTCAGGAATTTACCTCAGGGCCGTGAATCCACCTCTTCGTGATCCAAATGATACCTCTAGGAAGCTTGAATGATGATTTACGTAGTGATTTAAAGATTAAACAATGTTTGTCTCTAAAAAACCTATTAGATTGATTTTAACCTAGGATTTCTACTGATTTTAATTTTAATCTAAGAGATTTGGCAAAGAAAATCACAAAAAGATGAATTAGAATCCCTTTTCTTACCTTTTCTCCACTTTCTCTTTCTAAAATCTCACTCTTTCTCACTCTAAAGCCTCTAAAATGTTTATTGATGTTCTCCTCCCTCTTTCTAACCCTAAATCAGGTCTTTTATAGAGCTAGAAATGAATCTGGGCGAGTTGGATGAAGTTTTCACCGAAATGGCAAAAAACTCAATTAACAGGGGAAAAGCGCAGACTACCCGCAGAGGCTCATACCGCCGGTGGCCTGAGTGAAGTTGCTGGCGGCATTGTGATGCCGCCGGCAGCTTTAGGCCCCTGCTGGTAGACTACCAAATGGGGCCTATAGCTTGAAAAAGCTGAAAAAAGGGGAAATGGGTCAAAAGCTGGTTTTTTTAATTTTTTAAAGCCACTTTAATATATTTGAGATATTTTAGGGTATTTTGGGTGAGAATCATCGTTTCGAGCTTCCACCGGACGCATAGTCAGACACGCCGAACTGAATACAAAAGTTAATAAAAATTTGAAATGAATTTTTAATGACGATTAAAATTAGAATATACATCATCATCATCTCACGAGAGGGACTGTAAAATCCCGTGCTCACAGTCACCCCGTATAGGCCTATGAGTGGATCTATACCACTATGCAGCACTTGTACGGGTACCTAAGGTCAGTCTAGGTCACTCTGTTATGGCCAAACTCAACTCTATAGTAGTAGGAACACCTTGGATGGACAACACCTGAAAGATATTGCATCGTATAACTCTCATCATAGTTTCGTGAGAAGGATCATTAAAATCTAGTGCTCACAGGTGGTAATTAGCCAGCGGGCTAGTTACCTATCTGACAAGATCTTACTTTAATCCCATAAATCCTTGCCAGATCATGGTAAGATTTGATTTTTTTTACTGTAGATAGGGAATTTGCCAGCGGGATGATTACCTATGTTTGACCAAATTTTGACTTTTGATTTTTCAGTAGAAAATGCTAAATTGAAGCTTCCCTGGAATGTGGATTTTTGAATTTTTGATTTTGGATGATAATTCAGTCCTTTATGGCTCTTTTGTCTGATCACTGAATGAAATAGGCATAATTCCTCAGCGGGCCGGAACTAAACTGTGCTAATAGTTTGCCAATCGCATACATAAATTTTGTGCTAGAAATTTTGTTGTATGCGAAACAAAAAAAAATAGTGTGTGTGTAGTGCAATGAGTTAAAATATTTTTAATCGATAAATTTTGAAACAAAATATATTTTGCCCATTTGATTAAAAATTTATTAATGAGTTGCATGAAATTAAAATTGATCGAGGGTCGAAATAAATATTTTAGGGTGCTTAATGCGTGAATGATTGTGTAAAAATAACTTTTAGGTCCGCTCGTTTTATAAATAATGTAGAAAATGGACGAAATATGCAAAATTGCAAAAATTTTCAAAATACAAGTAATTAACCGACTAGCTAAATTCCTATATAATGGTAACTTTTATAGCCGTTACGCGTTTACGCGTTGGCTAGGTAATTAGCTAGCGGGCTAATTACCTGCGGGCTATAAAACCAGCAGTTTGCTCCTCATTTTCTTCACACCAACAATTCTCTTCTTCTCTCCTTGCGAATTTTGCCTCTTTGTTTCAGAATTTTTTGCTTCCTAGCTATTTTTGACGATGATTTCCTTCATCTTCTTCCTTTTTCTGCCCCTTTTACTCCGACTTTGCGTGGTCTCCTTATGGTATAAGCTTTACAATGTTTGCTTTGATTTACCAATCGTCCAAGTGACTACTCGTAACGTGGTTATTGATGGCCAACAAGTAGAACTTTTTAAAGTTCCCACCGAGGCACTATATGGGCTTCCCTTGACCTAGATGTACCACGGGACCGCTCCGGGGGATTTCATTTCGCCTGCTTTGAAGCCTTCTGATCATCTTTCTCGAATTTTGGTAAGCCTTATTGCCATTTATTGTTATTATTATTATTTTTGCTTTTATCATGCTTTTATTTGTCATTTATTCATCTATTGCCATTATTTATTTTATTACTTTTTAATTATAGCACGAATTTATTAAATGCAATGACTTTTTAATAATCGTGTGATTTATAGAAAGCTAGTGTATGATTAGTGATCATGCATTATATTCTTGCAGGTCACTGACCAAAAGGGCGGTGTGAGCGGGCGAACTTTTCACATGACTCTTTTGGGTCATCGATTGGATTGGCACGGCCAATACGAGACTTTCGGGTTTTAATGCGCGGAGTCGCCGCTAGAGCGCGGTGCTCATTGTATATGTGAACATACTTGGCATTTCCAACTAGACAAAGGGGTCGAGGAATCCTTTGGGGATTAGCCTTTTTATTATGGGAGTAGGGTCCCTATTTTATACGATATTAGAGTTACCACCCGGACTAGCGCTTCTGGGAAATTGGTGGTATAGCTAATCTAGGTAGGATCCCTACACCGATAAAAAGAGATTCTAGTTCCGGATGAAATAGTTACTTGCCACTTGAATTTGGATAAATCATATTTTGAAAATCTTTTGTTATTTTAATCAGCAAAAGAAATAAGTTAGGGAGATACAATCTTTGCGGGCCGAGCCCTCGGAGCGTGGGCCCGGCATGACTAGATTACCTCGTGTGGTGGTTAAGAATGCATGATTGAAAATAATTTTTGACCCTCAATTACCTTTTATTTGTTGCAAGATAACTGGAAGGCCTGGTACTAATTAGAACCGCATTTACTTTTGGATTTCTTCAAGATTTCCGTGGAGTGTTTGAGTGTTTGGGGATGTGCGGGTAGCTTTTTAGCTAAAAGCTAGTTTAAGGAGGGGTGTCAATACCTTGGTATATTTTTGGGATATTTTTAGTATGGGCTTGATACTACGAGGGACTTTTAAGGGAGAAATGGCTTGAATTGACTTATGCCTTTCTTTTTTAGATGATTGAATGTTGTTGAATGGTTGGGAAACGGTTTCCTTTTATAGAAATTTTAGGAGTCTCGATTGACACATATGGAAGTGTCGATCGATGCAATTGGTGTTAGAGTAGCTTCACTATGTCATGGGTTTAGATTCCCTGTGAGCGTCGATCGACACAATAGGGAAGCGTCGATCGATACATTTTAGGTAGTTATAGCTTTGTTGAGTCATGGTTGTAGGCTTGATGAGTCAGTAGAGAAATTGACACGTGGCACCATTGATTGTCACAATAGGATAGCGTCGATTGATGCAATATGGGGTATAATTAGTGTCGATTAACACTAATGCTTAGATGTCAGAATCATGTTCCCTCAGAGGGGTTTGTATTTTAGGGCAAGACATGATCTTTGTCAGTATCGGCTTGACATCTCCTGAAAAAGTTCTTGGACATCATCAGGTCTGGGATGGACCGTGTTCAAAGGCTGCCCCTCGCGTACAAAAACTTATACCGTGGAGGTAAAGTTTTTGCATATGCAAAGTGGGCGCGGTGAGTAAATTGTGCACGTGATTTTCCAAGAATTTAGTCAACATTACTTGATCGACCAAATTTTTTAAAAAAATATTTTTGCCCTTCAATGAATTAATGTTTGATCGATTTTGAAAACATTTTAGGAAAATCATTTGGATTCCCGCAGTGTATCATTTGAAATTTTCGTATTGGGTCTGCCAGTATTTTAGAAAACTATTTTTATGATGAAAGATGCAATTTTCAAAATTAGGACTCAATTGGCACTGCAATTTATCCTGAAAAGGCAGAAAAAGTTCACTTTTAATAGCGTCGATCGATACATAGAGGTTTGTGTCGATCGATGTAACCCTTTGAATTTCTAATGTTTGAATTCTAGCAGTTACTGGCATTAAAAGACACATCAAGGATTGCATCGATATACACATATGGGCTGTGTCGATCGACAAAATTGGGGATTCTATAAATTTCATAACTTTTCTACAAACAGAACACTTCTCATACGGTAACTTCTTCTTTCTGGGTTTTCTTTCAAAACCAAAAGCAATGTTGGGGCTTTTTGCACTTTCCTTTCTCTCGATCTTTATTTGATTCTCGTCCATTATGATGTGGACAAAAATTGTGACGTCTGGAGACCAAACTCGTGCTCCGATGTCGGTGATAGAGGTAAATATTCATGGAGAGATGGTCCATATCCCATTCGATGGCACGGAGGACATCTACAGGCTTCCCACGAGGAAGATTTTTCACGGTGTGGATAAAGGCAATGTCATTCCTCTTGTTCTCAAACCTAAGCACCATCTTTCCCGTATTTCGGTAAATCCTTAACTTTCCTTTTATCGATTTTTCTAGAATTGGCATGCTTTTAGGAATTTTATGATGATACATGCTCTATTGAATTTGCTGCTGGTTCTGTGTCATTATAAAATACATGTATGATATTTTGTGATTCTTAAAATTTTAGGCTTAGCATCGATCGACTCTTCTTGCTCTTTAGGATGCATTGATCAACGCTCCTTAGTGTCGATCAACACTTGTTTTTCGAAAACCTATTTTTTGGTATTTTGAGCATTTTGGAGATTTCTGGTGTTTGAGAAAATAATCTATGATGTTCTGTTATGCATATGTTGCTGCTGTTTATGCTAAACTCGGGAACTTTTTAAGGTAACTTAATGGCTGTAAGCCTTGTGATGCCTTAGGAATTCTTGTACTTCACCATAGCTTAGTAACTATAAGATTGCCTTGGACATTTTTACTTGACAACCATAAGTGTGATTTTGGTGACTATTTTATCCTTAATAACAATAAGGTGTGATTTCTAGGTAGCTTGATGGATCCTCTCATTTACTATAAGCAGGTATTTTTATGACTGTTGGTGATTCGTGCTTGCTGACTATAAGCTTTGTAAGGTTTGTTTAGTGACTATAAGCATAATTTTAAGTAGGAAGATGAGCTTTAGTTCCTTAATTGTTATAAGTGACTTTTGACATGGTACTATGCTTGTTCTATAGAGGGTCAAGCATCAGGGCACAGGCAACTTTTTGGACCTTGTCTCTTGGTAGGGAGTTCTTTCTACTAAAGTAAAGGGTATTCTGGAGCGCTCAGGTTTTAGCGCGTTCATTAAGAGATTTATTTCACTGAAGCTTATTCGATTTTCCCATGCGGTGTTGCCCTTAGTTTTAAGGAGATGGTCGAATTCGACCCATACTTTCCATTTCCCCTGCAGGGAGTATACCATTCCACCGCTAGATTTTGTTGCCATTACGGGTTTGTGCTTCGATTGGGAAATTATTCATTTCAACTGTGCCATGAATATGGGCAACTATAACTCTGCACTAATGTTGAAATTGATAGGGTTTACTAGCGCAAGCAAGGAAATTCCTGCCAGTGATTTATACCAGTTCTGGTCGCCCTGAGGAATAGGGCGCCGGCCATTGATGAAGATAGAGAACAATGTGCCCGTTCCTTCATGTTGTATGCCTTAACCAACACCTTATTCCCTATTGGTAATTCGTCCCTTAATTTAAACCTTTTAGGATCATTGGTTCAATTGGAGAAGTTCGAAGAGATGGCCAGGGGCAGGGCCGCGCTGAGGCAACTGTTCTTGGGCCTGGATCATTGTACGAGGAAGCACACTTTGGAGCTAAAATCCTTGAAACTTGTTCTTGAGGTAATTTGTTGAGAAATTTATTACATATGTGTCTGTGTCATATGTTGACTTGTGTTTACCCTCCGCTTTTTTTGTAGATTTGGGGCTTCGAGAAGGGGATCCTTCCTTGGCCGTAGAAGGCCAGGATTCGCAAAGACATCCCTTATTTCTCTCGTCTCCATGCTTGGTTGGTTGCCTGGGGGAACTTGGAATCTACCGAGGCTGAAAAGAGGATCAACAACCTCACCTTTAATGAGGTGAGCCTTTGTATCTTGTAATTTATCGAACCTTTTTTTTCGGGTGTTTACTAATGACACATATGCTTGCAGGTTATTCACACTCTAAGGGGGGTTCCTTTGACTGGAGCAGTGGTATGGCGACTGTCAAGGCGATGGTGCCAAAGCGGCTGATTCTAGAAAGACCTTCTTCCCTTGAGTGGCACTTGGGAGAACGGGTGGTGCAGTGCGGCAAACCTCCAGAGGAGAGGATGGTGCCGCTTGAGCTCCCAAGGTGGCTATTCTAGTTAGAGTTAGCTACGGAGGATCTTGACATTTTAAATGGAGAAGGCGAGGCAATGGAGCTATATGGAGAGGCCAGCCATTACTCAAATTTCGTGGCCGAGTGTTTGCTTGATTGGCCTCCCGCGAATCATGTTGCGCCTCAAGGGTTGTGTCTTTGCCTTTAAATGCTTTTTTTCATATCTTCCGAGTGCTAATCTTGTTCTATTTTATAGGGAAAAAGGAAAAGGGGTCCATATACATTGGGCACCACCACTTCCCAGGTCACGGGGTAATGAGACTACCAGGTCCCCATGGGGTTACACATTTATCAGCCCAACCTATTTCTCTACTTTCCTCCGTTTGGCGTGGATGACTTGACCAGGGTGGACATGACTTTTACGCCTCCTTATGCGACTCACGTGAGTTTATTATCTCATTGTGCATATTATTACTATCTTTGGCTCATGCTAACATGGTTTACTTTCCCTGATAGGTGTCGATAGCAGATAGCGAGAGAGACGGACGTCTACTTTTTTATTTTCAGAACATTATGCTAGGAAATAACTTTGTAATGGTGGTAAGATCTGACTAATTCCTTCTTAGTAGATATGCATGGATGAGTGCTTATGCATGCATGAAATATTTGTAGGGCAAGATTCGGGCACTGAACACAGAAGTGGATCAACTTGGAGCTAGTTATAAGGCACCTCCACCGATAGTGCCTTCAGGCTATGGCCAGTATGAGCAGGCTCATCTGGTGACATTTGCTTAGCATCCATCTGGCTATAGAGCGCAAGGTTACATGCCTGGTTATTCAGCCTAGGCTGGTTCTATTAGGATGCATTCACAGTTACCACTGACTCTAACATCCGCGCCTGCCCCTCCGCTTGTGCAGCCTCTTCAAGTCTTGCCGGGTCTAGGGACCTAAAGGGAGCTGGAGATAGCAGTGAGGTACCGCAAGTAGACTTAGAGGCTCCCATTCATTCTGGCAATTTAGGATATGATAGTTAGGCCTTAGTTTGGTATATATATTTTTTATAGGCCCTACGTGGCCATATTATCCAGTACATTATCGGTTGGATTGGGTGTGGTTTTGCCCCTTTATTATTTCATTCTCTTTGTGGATTGGTGGGTTCTTTGAGGCCCTATTTACTTTTGGATGGATGGTTTCTTTTACTTTCTTGACATGCTAGCTTCATTATTTTGTTGCCCTTCTCTAAAAATGAGCTTCTTCTTGTGCAGCTGGTATTGATCTTACGATCTATCATCGCCTTTGTTGAGCGACGATCTAATTGACATGGATAGGTTCAAGACACAACTGGAAGACTATCTTTGAAATCTGAGTCCAACTAATTAGAATCAGCTCTAGGCTGGGCGCCTTCTCAATATGCGTCATTATTATAAAGTCATTCTGGATGATACGTTTTTGTAAAGCACAATAAGTTTGTGGGATCCACTTGATCATGTATTTCGCTTCAACAACCAAGAGTTGTGTCTACTTTATGAAGAGTTCTATGCCATAATGGACATTTCTTGCAACCAGGACATTGTCGTGCCTAATTATGATGCTACGATAGAACAACATAATGCAACTTTCCTTAGACATTTCGATCGTCAGAGGAATAGAATCATGTCTACCAACCCTGAGCAACCGGATTGATTTTAAGAGTGGCTTTAGAAATATGTTCCTCCATTCCTACCAGCCATCAAAGCGGGGTACCTCTCATGGTTGTACTACTGATGGGAGGTTTTCTGTGTGAATCTGACAAAGGGGTCTATAGTCCTAGGTTAGTTTCTGTGATTCAAAAAACTGTAGAGGGATGATCTCCCATGGCTGTGGTCCTAACTGAGACCTTCATTTACATGGACTCCATTCATCAAGATGAGGATGTAATAGTGAGAGGAAGCAGGCTCCTCCTTCAGGTATACTAACCAATTTTATTGTCATTGTTGTGGACTTTTATTGGTAATGGCATGCTGATAAGGTTATCTCATGTTAGATATGGCTGATAGAGCGTTTACAGGTCATTGGGGCACCAGCTAGACCGCCAGATTCCTATGCCCCTAAGGACATTTGGAGTCAAGGAATGCAATTCGGCTATCATAGGAACCAATCTTTGCGCGAATGTTTATATTTTCTACAGAGGTTAACTGAAAGGGACATTAGGTGGATCTGCCCCTGGTGGAAAATTGATGAGGTGACTACTCAAATTGTACCCCAAGGTATTCAGTTGTTGGGCCTAGAGAGAATATCATATTACTTTTCAAAATGCGTAAGGTGGCAATATGGCCATCCTCATCCCGTGCTCGAATATGTTCATGCTTCACTTGCGAGACCCTGAGGGCCCTCGTGGTTGGCCCATGTTTACACCAAATGGAATAGTCGTGCATTGGTTGTCTAAAATTATGAGCTGCCATTTAAAAACTCACTTAACAAGACATATTTAGGATGGCTTTCTGCCATCAGAGTAGTGCCTACTAGAGCAAATAGGCTGGTGATTACTTGCCGTTATAGTCATCCTGCGGCTAGTCCTAGCCATTAAATTATGTTCTATGAGTTATTGTAATAAAGCCTTGACTTTGTTTCAGGCATAAATGTAATGTATGTGTGCTTCTTTTTAATGCATTTCATTTCATCTTACAACTTTCATTTTTAATGTTCGTGACTTTACAAAGATACAGATTGTGGGATGATATCTGTGCTTTTGATGACTTTTCAACGTGATTTTCTTTTATCTCGAACTGGTCTTTTAAACCTAATACACTTTAAGGTTATCCTGATTGACGACATTTGTAAACTCATTTCTGTCCATATACATGATTTTTATGACTTCTTTACTAAGAACTCATTTTATCACGTACTGACCTTCCCAATTTGGATGAAATTTTCCTCTGGGGTCGGTATGAGTGGCTTTAACCTGTTTTAACACAAGGTCACTAGCTTTAAGAGGCATATTGATCTTCCTTATTCGGTTATTGTAGGCCCGAGCCATTCATTGTTGGTACAGCCTCAGGCTATCAAGGTGTTATAGATGCCTTTCATTGATAGTGTTAAGCATTTCGTAATGTGATCTGGCCCACTCATCTTTGCATAATTTTGGCTCGAGTGCCACACGGAGTGACTTGACTTCAATTTCTATAGGGAGAACTACTTCCATTCCGTATATCAAAGAGAATGGCGTTTACCCCTTTGGAGCCTTGATGTTGGTTTGATAGCCCTAGAGAGCATAAGGGAGGTGATCGACCCAGTCTCGATGGGTAACTAGCATCTTGGATAGAATTTTCTTCACAGCTTTGTTGGCTGCTTGACTGCCCTATTGGCTTGAGGGAGATGATCGGTGATGTTCGATGTTGTGTCATTCTAGTAGATCTATGGTTTCACCTTAAAATTATACTCCATTGTCGGATACCACATGATGAGGTATGCCGTACCATGTAAAGATGTGCTTTTGAATGAACCTTGCCAACTTTTTGATGGTGATCCCTGTTTAGGATTCAGCCTTGACCCATTTCAAAAAGTAATCTACGACTACTATGATGAATTTATTGTTGTTGGACGAAGATGGTCTGATCTCTCCTATGATGTCAATGCCCCAGGCTGAGAAAGGCTAGGGTGTGGCCAGGTGTTGCAGCTCGACCGACGGCAGGTGACTGATGTTACCATGAATTTGGAATTCATGGCACTTTTTGATTAGGCGCATACAGTCAGCTATCATGGTTAGCCAGAAGTAACCCATTCGTTGTATTTTCTTAGCTAGCATTACTCCATTCATCTAGGGACCTTGTCAGCTTCTGCTTGGCCAAAGCACGTGAGAAGGATTCCGTCGAAGGATATCCGAAACAATTTCCCCTTGATGAGTCTAAAATGAACTACCAATTTTTGTAAGGTGGTCTTATCAGCGTCCATAGGTTCTATAGGGAAGGTCCCATTTTTGAGATATTAAAATATGTCACTGTACCAAGGCATTTATTTGGTGGAGATTTGTGTGACCGAGGTAAGATAGCAGAGAGTGTCTGTGAGTGGGCAAACTTTTTCATGTGTGGGCCCTTTCGGGTCATTGATTGGATTAGCACGGCCGACACGGGACTCCCGGGTTTTAATATGGGGAGATGCCGCAAGAGCGTAGGGCTCGTTATATGTGTGAACATACTTGGCAGGTCCAACTGGGCAAAGGGGTTGAGGACTCCTTTGGGGATTAGCCTTTTTATTACTGGAGCTGGGTCCCTATTTTATACAACATTAGAGTCGCCGCCCGAATCAGCTCTTCCAGGAAATTAGTGGTATAGCTGATCCGGGTAGGATTCCTATATCAACAAAACAGAGATTCTGGTTCCAGATGAAATAGTTACTTGTCATTTGAATTTGGATAAAGCATATTTTAAAAACCTTTTGTTATTTTAGTAATCAAAAGAGATGAGTTAGGGAGATACGACCTATGCGGGCCTAGCCCTTGGAGCGTGGGCCCTACATGACCAGAGTACCTCGTGATGTGGTTAAGAATGCATGATCAAAAATAACACTTTGACCCTCAGTTACCTTTCATTTGTTGAAAGATGACTGGAAGGCCTGGTACTGATTAGGACCGCGTTTGCTTTGGATTTCTTCAAGATTTCTATGGATATAACCTCGAGGAATTTTGTAGGGGGTTAATTTTAGTGTTTGGGAATCAGTGGGTAGCCTTTTAGATAAAAGTTGTTTTAAGGAAGGGTGTCTATACCTTGGCATAGTTTTGGGATATTTTTAGTATAGGCTCGATACTATGAGGGATTTTCGAAGAAGGATTGCCCGAGAATGATTTCTCTTTTTTTCTGATGATTTGATGTCCTGGAAATGCTGGGGTAGTTTTCTTTTATAGAATTTTTGGGAGCATCAATCGACACAATTGGCAGTGTCAGTTGATGAAATAGGTGTTAGAGTAGCTTTGGTGCATCATTGGCCTATATTCTCCTATAAGCGTTGATCGATGCAATAGGAAAGCGTCGATTGATGCAATTTAGGCGGTGATAGCTTTGCTGAGTCATGTTTGTAGGTTTGATGAATCAACAAAGGAATCAATATGTGGCAGTATCAATCATCGCATTGGATAGCGTCAATCAACGTAACTTTGGGTATAATCAGTGTCGATTAACACTCAGGCTTAGGATGTCAGAATCTTGTTTCCTTGGAGGGGTTTGTAGTTTGGGCAAAATGCGGTCCTTTATTAGTACTAGCTTGCCATTTCTTGAAAAGGTTTTGGACATCATCAGGCGTGGGACAGACCGTGCTCGCAGGCTTCCCCTCGCGTATAAATACTTATACTGTAGGGGTAAAGTGTTTGCATACATGAAGTGAGCGCTGTGAGTAAATGTGCGCATGATTTTGCGTGAATTTTAGTCAAATTATTTGATCGACTAAATCTTTGAAAAAAATATTTTTGCCCCTTCAATCAATTAATGTTTGACAGTTTTTAAAAACTTTTTAGGAAAATCATTTGGATTCTCACAGTGTTTGTTTGGAAATACTTGGTCCGCCAGCATTTTGGAAATTGATTTTCATGATAGAAAATGCAATTTTCAAAACTAGGACTCAATTGAGAATGCAATTTTATCCTGAAAAGAATGGAAAATGGTTGTTTTTAACATGCGTCGATCAACTCAATTGGCACTACAATTTTATCCTAAGAAGACTGGAAAACAATCATTTTTTAACATGCATCGATCGACATATAGGGGTTGCATCGATCGACATAACTCTTTGAATTTTGAATGTTTGATTTCTAGCGGTTGCAGACATTAAAAGGAATGTCAAGGATTGTGTCGATCGACATATATGGATTGCATCGATCGACACAATAGAAAATCCTATAAATTTTGCAGTTTTTCTGCAAATAGAACACTCCTCACACAAAAACCCTTTCTTCTTGCATTTTCTCTCGACAACAGAAGCTATGTTAGGGCTTTTTGCACTCTCTTTCCTTCTGATCATCATTCAGTTTTCATCTATTATGATGTTGAAAAAAATTGTGACATCCCGAGACCAAACTCATGCCCTTGCCTCAGTGCTAGAGGTAACTATTCATGGCGAGATAGTCTAAATTCCGTTCGTTGCCATGGAGGATAATTATGGACTCCCTACGAGGAAGATTTTTCAAGGCGTGGACAGAGGCAATGCTATTCCCCTTGTTCTTAAACCCGAACAACACCTCTCTCACATTCCGATAAATTCCTATCTCTCTATTACAATTTTTCTAGAATTGGCATGCTTTTAGGAACCTCTTTGATGGTACATATTTTGTTGAATGCATTGTTTTTCCTATTTCACTGCAAACTACCTGTATGACATTCTATAATTTTAGGATTTTTGCCTCTAGCGTCAATCTACGCTTCGGATTCTTTAGGATGCGTCGATCGATGCTTCTTTGTGTCGATCGACACTTATATTTTTGGAAGCTTGCTTTTTCGTAATTTTAAGTGTTCTAAAGCCTTTTGTAGCCTATGAAGTAATATGTGATGCCATGTTGTATGTATTCTGTTGCTATTTTGCAAAATTTGGGAACTTTTTAGGATGACTTAATGACTACAAGCCTTGTGATGCCTTGGAATTCCCATATTTGATCATATCTTAGTAACTATAAGCCTGTCTTGGTGATTTCGGTGATGACTTTATCCTTAATAGCTATAAGGCCTGATTCTTAGGTAGCTTGACAAATTTTTTGCCTAATGACTATAAGCGGGTATTTTTTGTGAATTTTGGTGACTTGTGCTTAATGACTATAAGCATGACCTTGGGTGAAAGATTCTTAGATGCTTAATCACTATAAGCAATTTTTGATTTGTTGTGTTTGCTTTACAGAAAGTCAAACACTGGGATGCAGAAAACTCCCTGGAGCTTGTCACTTAGCGGGGTGTCCTTTCTCCTGAAGTGAAGAAGATTCTGGAGGACGCGGGCTTTAGTGCATTCATTGAAAGATTCATTCCGGTGAAGCTGGTTTGGTATTCTCGTGCAGTCTTACCATCAATTTTAAGGAGATGGTCGGACTCGACCCATATTTTTCATTTACCGTGCGGGGAGTATACCATTACACCGTTGGATTTTACCGCCATCACCGGTTTACACTTGGATGGGGAGATTATTCACTTCAATTGCGCCATGAACATTGGCAATTATGATCCCGTACTTATGAAAAAATTGTTGGGATTTTCTAGTGCTAGTAAGGAAATTCCGGCCAATGATTTATACACTTTTTATTCGGCCCCGGGGAATAGGGCCCCTGCTGACGCTGAGGCTTGAGAGCAATGTGCTCGTTCTTTTATGTTATATGCCTTGACTAACACTCTATTCCCTATTGGCAATTCGGCCCTCAATTTGAACCTCTTGGGTTCTCTGGTGGATTTGAGAAAGTTTAAGGGAATGGCTTGGGGTAGAGTTGCGCTGGGGCAACTATATTTGGCCCTGCATCATTGTGCGAGATATCACACTTTGGAGCTGAAATCCTTGAAGCTTGTTCTCGAGGTGACTTTTCGGGAATTTTATTATATATATGTGTTTGTGTCATGGATTGACTAACGTTTTCCCCTTTTGTAGATTTAGGGTTTTAAGAATGGAATCCTCCCATGGCCGAGGAAGGCCAAGATCCGCAAAGACATCCCTCACTTTCCTCATCTTCCCTCCTGGTTAGTTTCCCGGGGGAGCCTGGATTCCGCTGAGGCTGAAAAGAGAATCAAGAATCTTGCCTTCAATGAGGTGAGCTTTTGTGAGTACTTTCTTTTATCACTTTACTTTTGGCGCCTACTAATAACACTTATTTGTATATCACTCATGCTTTATGGGGGAACCCTTTGGGCTGGAGTTGAGTTATGACAGCTGTTGGAGAGATGGTGCCAAAGCGACTAATCTTGGAGAGCCCTTCTTCCCTTGAGTGGTACTTGAGAGAATGGGTGGTGCAGTACGATAAGTCTCCAGGGGAGAGACTGGTGCCACCCGAGCTTTCGAGGTGGCTATTCTGGCTAGAGCTAGCTGAGGAGGCTCTCGATATCTTGAAGGGAGAGGGCAAGAATGTGGAGTTATATGGGGGGCCGACTACTATCTTGATTTTGTGACCGAGTGTTTACTTGGCTGGCCACCAGAGGATCAAGTCGCGTTACAAGGGATATCCCTTTACCTTTTAACATCCATCCTTTTATGCTTTTTTTGGATGCTAATTTTGTCTCTTTTTGCAGGGCAAAAGGATGAGGGGTCCACATATGTTGGGCGAGGCCACTTCTCATGTTATAGGGCACCAGGACTACTAGGTTCCCATGGGGTTGCACACCTACCAGCCTGACCTGTCCGTGTATTTTCCCCCTTCTAGCCCGGGTGGCTCAACTAGGGTGGACATGACTGTTTTGCCTTCCTAAATGACTCATGTGAGTTTATTGTGCATTTTGCCAATATTCTTGGCTTATGCTAATGCAATTTGCTCTTCTTGTTAGGTGCCAAGAGAAGATAGCAAAAGGGATGGACGCATGCTCTTTGATTTCCAGAATATCATGCTGGGAAATAACTTTGCTATGTTTGTAAGACCAATCACAATTTATTTATTCTCCTTTTCCCTTTCCTTAATATGCATGGACGAATGCTCATGGGTGTGTGAAATATTGACAGGGTAGGATTTAGGCACTGAATGCGGAGGTGGACTAACTTAGAGTCGACTACAGGGCGCCTCCACCGATGGGGCCTTCTGGCTATCGCCATTACAGACAGGCTTCTCTGGCAACATATGCACAACATTCCCCTAGCTATGGAGCACATGGTTATGTGCCTGGTTACTCAGCACAGGCTGGTTTTGCAGGGATGCCTTCTCAATTTCCTCCAGGTCCATCATCTGCACCTGTCCCTTCGTTTGTGCAGCTACTTCAGACCTTATTAGGCTTAGGGGGCTAAGAGGGAATTGGAGACAGTAGCGAGGTACCGCAGGCGGACCTAGAGGCTCCTATTTATTCAGGCAATTTGGGGTATGATTCTTAGGTCTTTAGCTTAGTGTACATATTTTGTGGGCCCTGCGTGGCAATTTTATCTAGTACATCTGATGGTTAGATTGGGCGTGTTTTTGCCCCTTCATTGCTTTCTTTTCATGGATTTGTGGGTCCTTCGAGGCCTTGTTTACTTTTGGATGGATGATTTAGTTTATCGTCTTGGCATGCTAGCTTCTTTACTCTGATGTCCTCTTTCTAAAGATGATCTTCTTCTTGTGCATTTAGTACTGATCTTACAATCTATCCTCACCTTTGTTGAGCAACGATCAAATCAGCATGGATAGGTTCAAGACCCGATTGATAGACTATCTCCGAATCTTGAGTCCGGCTGATTGGAATCAGCTCCAGGCTAGGTGTCTTTTCAACATGCGGCATTACTATAATGTCATTCTAGATGACTCATTTTTGCAAGGTGCAATAAGTTTGTGGGATCCTCTTGACCATGTGTTTCATTTCAACAATCAAGAGTTGTACACTTTATGAAGAGTTCTATACCATAATGGACATTTCTTGCAACCAGGACATTGTGGTGCCTGATTACGATGTCGCCGCAGAGCAGCGTGATGTGGAATTTTTGAGGCTTCCTGATCACCGGAGGAATAGAATCATGTCCATTAACCCCGAGCAACCCAGATTGATTTTGGGGGTAGCTTTAGAAATATGCTCTTCCACTCCTACCAGTCACTGGAGCTAGGTACCTCTCATGGTCGTATTACTGATGGGAGGTTTCCTATGTGAATCTGATAATGAGGTCTGTAGTCCTCGATTGGTGTCTATGATTTGAAGAACTCTAGAGGGGTCATCGCCTATAGCTGTGATCCTAGCAGAGTCCTTCATCTACATGGACTCCATTCATCAAGAATAGGATGTGATGGTGAGAGGGAGCAGGCTCCTTCTTCAGGTAGATTTTATTATTATCATCACTAACTTTAACTGGTAGTGGCCTACTGATAGGTTTGCATCATAGCAGGTATGGCTGATGGAACACCTGAAGATTATCAGAGTACCAACTGGATTGGCAGATTCCTACACCCCTCAGGACTTCTGGGGTCGAGGAATGCGACCTGGATATCGTAGGAATCAACCCTCACGCGAATGGGTGTATTTCCTATAGAGGCTAACTAAGAGAGATATTAGGTGGACTTACCCTTGGTGGAAAATTGATGAGGTGACTACCCGGACTATTCCCCAGGGCATTCATTTACTGGGCCTAGGAAAGATATTGCACTACTTTCCAAAACACGTGAGGCGACAATATGGCCGTCCTCAACATGTGCCTGAATATATTCATGCCTCGCCTGCAAGACTGTGGAACCCTTTGTGGCTGGCCCATATCCATACTAAGTAGGAGAATCGTATATTGGTCATCACAAACTATGATCTACCGTTTAGCAAGTCACTCGATGAGACTTATTTAAAGTGGCTCTCTGCCATCAAGGTAGCGCCTACTGGGGCAGATAGGTTGGCAATTTCTCGCCGTTTCGGTCCTCATGTGGAAGGCCCTAGCCACTGAATCATATCTTTGAGTTTATGGAATAAAGCCTTGACTTTGTTTTACGCATGATTGCTATGTACGTATGTTCCCCTTTAATGTACTTCATTTTGTTTTGTAACTTCTACCCTTAATGTTAACGACTTTATGAAGGTGATGCCTTTTCAATGTGATTTTCCTTTGTTATGAACTAATTTTCTAAATGTAATATGCCTTGAGCTTATCCTAATTGATAGGGTTTATGAACTCATTTTCGTCCATATCCATGATCTTTATGGCACCTTTGCTAAGGACTCGTTTTACCACGTATGGATCCTCCCAGTTTGGGCAAAATTTTCTTCTGGGGTCGGTATGGGTGGCTTTGACCTATTTCAACACGAGGTCGCCTGCCTTAAGGGGCGTATCAACCCTTCTTACCTAATTATTGTAAGCCCGGGCCATTCATTATTGGTACATTCTTAAACTATCACGGGCTCCTAGGCGTCTTTCATCGATTGTGTTAAGCATTTTGTAACGTAATCTTGCCCACTCGTCTTTATGCAACTTTGGCTTGAGCGCCACTTGGAGTGGCTTGACTTCGATTTCTATTAAAAGAACTGCTTCCATCCCATATACCAAAAAGGATGTTGTCTATCCTGTTGGGGTCTTGATGCTAGTTCAATACCCCCAAAGAGCGTAAGGGAGATGATCGGCCCAATCTCGATGGGTAACCACCATTTTGGACAGAATCTTCTTTATAGCTTTGTTGCCCACTTCCACTACCCCATTGGCTTGAGCGCGGTATGGCGATGATCGATGATGATCAATGCCATGTTGTTCCAGTGAGTTTGCGGTTTCCCCTAAAATTGTACTCCGTTATCGGATACCATATGATGAGATATGTCATAATGGGCGAAGATGTGCTTTTGAATAAATTTTACCATTTTCTTAGTAGTGACCCCAGTGTACGACTCAGCTTCAACCCGTTTTGAGAAATAGTCCACGCTACTATGATGTCTAATTTCTCCTATAATGTCGATGCCCCAGGCCAAGAAAGGCTAGGGCGTGGCTAGGTGTTGCAGATCAATAGGTGCTAAGTGACTGATGTTGCCGTGAATTTGGCATTCATGGCACTTCTTGACTAGGCGCGTGCAGTCAGCTATCATGGTTAGCCAGAAGTAGCCCATTTGTTGTATCTTCTTAGCTAGCATCACACCGTTCATATGAGGACCACATGTTCTTGTGTGTATTTCTTGCATGACCTTGTCAGCTTCCTCTTATCCTAAGCATTTGAGGTGGATTCTATCGGAGGATATCCAAACTAATTTCCCCTTAATGAGCCTAAAATGGCCTGCCAGCTTCTATAGGGTGGTATCATCGGCGTCCGTAGCTTCTGTAGGGAAGGTCCTACTTTTTAGATACCAAAATAAGTCACCTTACTAGGGTTCTTGTTTGATGGAGATTTATATGACTGAAGTGAGGTAATACGGAGCATGTGCAACTTCTACTATTATCAGGCTCATGCATTATCATTTGGGGTTTTCCCATATGGAATCCAAGGTGGCTAGTGAGTCCACCATCTAATTTTCCCCCCCGTAACACATAAAGAAATTCGCATTTCCTGAAAAGGGACGCCTTTATCCATACTAATTCAAGGTACAATTGGAGAGATTCTTCATTTATTTCCCAATCACCTATCGCTTGTTTGATGACAAAATCGGAGTCTTCCACAACCTCTGTTTCTTCTGCCCCTAGAGTGAGCAGCGATCTCAGGCCAAATAGTCACACCTCATATTCGGTGCCATTATTAGTTATTGGGAATTCTAATCTCTTGGAAAGCGGGATCAATCCTCCCTCAAGGGACATAATTATGACTCCCAAACCAGCTCCCTTACGGTTCACCGCCCCGTCGAAGAACATGGTCCGCCTCCGGGGTTCTTTTGCTATTGTGGCTAATTGTTCATCCAGGAACTCAAGGTTCTCAACATAATTGGATTCTAAAGTTTAGTTGGCTAGGAATCCTGCCATGGCCCGTCCTTTGATTACTTTTCTAGTGAAGTATTCAACGTCGAATTCCGATAGAAGTAGTAACCATTGAGATAATTTCCTGCCCAAGGAGGGTGCTTAATAAAGGTATTTCATGGGATCTACCTTTGCAACGACCTGGATTTTGTAGGACTGGAAGTAATGCCTGAGCTTCTTGGTTAACCACAACATGGCGGCACAAGTCTTCTTGACTATGGTGTACCTGGCTTTGTATCCAAAAGTTTCTTGCTGAGATAATAAATGGCATGTTCTTTCTTATCCTTGTGTTCTTGTACTAGCATTGCCCCTACGGAGGTTTCTTTAATGGCTAGGTACAGGATGAGAGGCTTACCTGGCGTTGGTGGTTTTAGTACCGGCGGTTTAGACAAGTATGCTTTAATCTTATCAAAGGCTTCTTGGCATTGTAGATTCCAAACAACTGGTTGCTGCTTCTTGAAGAGTTTGAATATGGGTTCACAGACAGTGGTCAACCTTACGATAAATCTACTGACGTACTGCAGGGACCCGAGAAAACTCCAAACTTCTTTCTCAGTCTTAGGTGGAGGCATATCGAGAATTGCCTGCACCTTATCGGGATAGATTTCTATGCCTCATTGGCTGATAATATGACCTAGAAATTTTTGGAGGTCATTCCAAGACACGTTTCTTTGGGTTGAGTTGCAGATTGTACTTCTCCACTCAAGTGAGGAAGCGATTGAGCACAACTGGGTGCTCTTTGGGGGTTAGTGATTTCACCAGCAGATCATCTACGTATACTTTAACATCCTTGTGGATTAGGTCATGAAGCAAGGTGGTGACTGCCCTTTGATAGGTTGCCCCTACGTTCTTGAGTCCAAATAGCATGACTTTATAGCCGTAGACTCCCCATGCCATGATGAAGGCCGTCTTAAATTTATCGATAAGATTCATCAATATCTGGTTATATCCCAAGAAGCCATCCATTAAGGAGTGCATAGCTACTTGTGCTGCACTATCGATCAGTACATCTATGTGAGGTAAGGGGAAGTCGTCTTTTGGTAAAGCTTTGTTGAGATCACGGAAGTCGTCAAGAACTCGGACTCTCCCATCCTTCTTCGCGACTGGTACTATATTGGCCAACCATTTCGGGTATTCCACGACTTCTAGGAACTCAGCTTTGATTTTCTTGGTTAGGTCTTCTTTGATCTTTTCTTCCGACTCAGGTCTCATTCTACGTAGCTTTTGTTTAACCGATCAAATTTTCAGGTCAGTGGGAATTTTATGTTCTGCAATGGCCCTATCAACTCTGGCATATCATCATAGGACTAAGCGAATGCCTTCACATGCGATCTGAGCACTCTGACTAATTCTACTTCAAGTTTGGGACCAAGGTCATTAGAAACTAATATTATCTTGGGGTCATCCTTGGTTCCCAAATTTATTTCTTTTGAAAGGGTGTCGTGAATGCTAAAAATGCTTGGCGCATGGTAAGGTGAATGCATGGAATCAAAAGCATCACACAAGTAAGTGAAGTCATTCACTTTATTTTCATTATCATTTTCATAATACAAGTTGTTAAGCTCAAAGACATCAGAAATTAAAGCATCATTATCGACTTCTAGGGAGGTAGCTTCCTCACTTGGAATTTCCGTGTTGTTGCTGGCGATCGTGTCTTCGATTTTGGATTTTCCTTTGATCATGAGCTGTGCCAGTATAGTGATTATTTTGTCCATTTCTTCCTCTATGGGTTCTCTTTCTTGCAACTTTGATTTGGTCATCTTGTCTTCAAGGTGGGCTTTCATTAGCTTGGCTAACCTCAGCGCTAGTTCTTCGACACTTATATGGTTTATCATCTTTTACTCTTGGGGACTTCTTCATCGGATGAGGTCTTCCTCTTCTCAGTTTGATTCTCCCGATTAATTGGAAAAGTGCGACTCTTAAAGCCTGCAACATCTGAGAATATCTTAAATCCGGGCACATCTCCCTTCTTGGTCTTAATTGGCTCTGGCTTGCCTTGGTAAAGGATTTCCCCAAGATAAACAAAGATTTTCGACATCTGGCGCCTCCCGGACCAAACCCTTCAGCTCCTGCCCTTATATCCAAGTCCAAAGGTGCTATGGGAGCTTAGGGAAAATCTAAATTCCGGGGGCCCTTGTTCTCGCACTCTGAGGCCGACTCCTAGGGTCAAGCGCTAGTCTATGTAGTTTCTTACCTATTCGAACCACTGGGTTGGCTTTTCATCTTTCCCTATACTGGCTGTTAGGAATCCGCATACGTACTCAGGGTTACGCTTATAGCAGCTATAGTGTATTCCTCGTCGGCCTAGAGGATTATTATCTTTCCTTTATAGGGGATCTTTACCTTTTAGTTCAAGGAGGAAGGGATACCCCTAGTGCATGAAACCATGGTCTGCCGAGTAGCAAAGAGAACGTGACCGGAATGTTGATAAAGGTGAAATTTGTAAGGGATTCCATTTCTCCTGCTTTCACCGTTGCCTCGAAAGTTCCCAGGATGGACCTTTTCGAGTTATCATATGCTTTGATAACTATTCTAGACTTTTTATGCATCCTTTTGTTCAGCCCCATGATTGGTAGAATCTGTCAAGGACAGACGTTGAGTATTGAACCATCGTCCACTATAATGCATGTCATTACTCGATCTAGTATCTCAATTTTTAGATACAGGGCCCGATTGTGGCATAGTCCATCATTTTGTAGGTCCATTTCTGAGAATACAATGTCAGGAGATTCGGTGGGGAATCCGCATGTGATTAAAGCGCACACTTTTGCCGGTGAGACTAGTGATGGTGCCTCCATTTCCATCAAATTCTATATGATAACCCTCCTATGTGTCTGGGATACTCGTAAGAGATCTCAAATACTTATCTTAATAGGGGTGTTTGTTAATTGTTCGATTATTGGAACGCCAATTCCCTTTACCGGGTTGTCTATCAATGAAACCTGTGCAGGGCTCTAATTTACTTGGACCTGAGGCTGATAAATTCTCCTACTTCTAGTAACGTGATTGATGTGCTCCTGTCGCCTTTGGGGGGGGGGGGGGTTCTCGGGCTCAAACACTGCAAACTCATCCAAATCTTCTTTAAGGGGAATGTCTTTCAGTCGTATAGGCTTATCCATTCACGGAGCAGGGGCCTTTGCGCCTTTGGGCCCGCAGTGCACTCCCATTAGTAATGCTACAGTCGGATTTACTTGGAGGATTTCATCCATCACTTTTGCTTGCTGTTGAATCCCCCTGATTATATTAATAACATTGAAATGAGCAAGGACCAATTCATCTAGTATTTCCACAATTTCTAGATGGGGTACCGTAGTGAAGAAGGGGTAGGCCTAGGCTACAGGTCCATCCCTTGGGTATGGTTCCAGTTTGGGAGGGTCACCCCTCGGTCCCTCGTCTGGCTCTTCTATACTAAAATAGTATAGGAAACCTTGGCTTAGGATGCCCCAGAAGTAGTAATAGCAGTGTGTGGTTGGATTATTCCAAGTCCGGTTGTACCATTTCAGCGCCCTCCCATCAAGAGTGGTGCCAAATGTTGGTCCCTGTGAGGGTCTTTATAAGGTCAGAGCGGGGTGAATGACTATTTTTCACAGAATGTAAGAACTTTAAAAAGTCTTCATGTAGCGAGTTTGATTATGAACCGGATGATGGATCCGGATGATGCAGTTATGATAATATAATGTAAATAATAAAAAGTTAGAGAAATCAAACACAAAGGGTTTTATCTTGGTTTAGCCCCACCTACTCTAGTCCCCGGAGTTTCCTTCCTCCGAGCTTTTCCACTAGTGGATTCCTTTCCAACTGGCAGGAATTAAGCCTTATAATTTATCTCCGGATGGCAACCCCTTTTGGATGTAGGATATACCACTAGAAGCACCAACTCCTAGCTGAGTCCTTTAGTCTTTAGTAGGATATACCACTTAGGCTTCTACCCCAAATCTAAGCTGAGTCCTACAGGGAGTTCCCACTCAAAGCACCAACTTTAAGATATATCCCAATCTCATAACTCACCCAATTTGGAGATCCTTACACTCTCGTTTTCGCAAAGATTTTGGTTTTTGGATTTCCTTAAGTTTATAGTTCACTTCGGAATTAATTGATTCTTAGAGGGATTGTAAACTGATTGAATGCTTGTTCTTTGTTACTTATTTTTGTCAATTAAACAGCCAACCTTCTCATTTGGTGAAGCTTCCCTTTTATAGGCTTCCATCATAAATGTAGCCCTTGTGGGTTGTTAAACTTGTAATAAATCTTCACCCTTGATCAGGTTATAGGTGTCGCTTCCGGAACCGTTGATCAATCTATTAGATTGTAATTTGACTCGTTTGAATTCTACGGATTGATGCTGAAAAGTTATCAGTGATCATTTTACTTGGCTTTTTGTGATGCACCAACTTTTACACCATTAGCTTTTTAGTGTCAGATCCATGCGCCTTCTTATTGGTCTAGGTGAAAAAGGTTGTTAGCTTTTTCAGTCTGGTGTCAGTCCTTTTACCCTTTCTCTGAAAAATGCAAGCTGTCATTTTATCTTTGTCTTGGGGAAAGGATCTTTGACTTCATAGACCAAAAGGTGGAGGGAAAAGCTATCTTTGAAACTTTTCCCATTGTCTTCAAGCACGAGTCTTTCGAATGTCTTTAGACTCTTATACTCTGGGTCTACCTTCTTCCGGAGATAAGGTAATCAATTCTTTCGGATGCTGTTCTTGAGGGATTAAAGCTTGTTTCCTTTCCAAACTTTATTCTGACGGTTCCATGTGCTTAGATATTTGATGTCTTCAATGGACAGCCTTGTAGCTGGATCTTTGTCCGGATGTTTCCATTTGGATTTCTGATTTATATAGTTTAAGTTTTTGTTTCTTTCAAACCTAATCCGTATAATTTAGTTTAATTTGTAGTCCCGATCATAGTTTCCCAACAATCTCCCCCATTTGATGAAAACAAAAACTAAGCACAAGGGAATGGAGTATATTTGAACTAAGTATGATTCTTGATACTTAGACTTTTACAAATTTTACTCCCCCATAATTCTAGCATCCTAACTCCCCCAATATTTTTCAATTCTAGCTTATAAGTTTGTTTTAGTACAATTGCAGATTGTACTTTTAGAAGCAATATTTTAAGAATTAGATATTTTCACTATATATACTTCTGTTGTTAACAATAGTTAACATCAATGAAGTTCAGATTATAAATTACAGAAATATATAATAGTCAATCTAGCTACTATAAAATTTTACAAGTACAGATAATAGCTAGTCTTATTCTAATTCCCTCCGGATGGTTCTCCCACTTTCTCCTTTCCCTTGCCAGGTTCTTGTATACTCTCCTCCCCCTTTTTATTTCCAGCTTGGAGGGTGTATTACCATGTAAGTCTTGTTATCCCAAGCTGCTTGCCATGCATTTGAATAAATTGTGTAGTCGGCTCTACCTTTGGACCTTTCATCAATGATCTTGTTAACAATAGGAGTGAGATAGAAGGGCCGGATGGTCTTCTTTAAATTGTCATAGGATTGCTTGATAGATGGATGAATACGTAAGACAAGCTCTTGATCCTTTGGGTCATAGTAAGGAAAAAGGACCTTAAGGAGAGTTGTCATTCCTTTCTGACCGAAGAAGTCAGAATCTCCAATAGCTTGTATAAGGTTATGGAAGACCGAAAGAAGCTGGCTTTCCAGAATAGCGGGAGAGGAAGAAGATCCGGGTACGGAGAGGTTATTGATTTCATTCTAGAGCAAGGTGATTTCATCACTTATTCCCTTCTGGATATTACGGATAGACTTCATTTGAAGAGAGATTTCTTTGGTGATGGATGCCTTCCAGTCCGTTATTATTTTCTCCAATCCGGATAGGCGGCTTCCCAGTTCATCACCCATGTCATCCAAAATCTTCTCCTGGATCTTGGGGAGAGTTTTCTTAATGAAGTGCACTAGATTTCTTGGGTGACTTGCTGGTCTACTCCCATATCTTTTATGGTGGGTATGGGGTCTTTCTCAGCCATGAATTTTGTCAAGTTTTCAAACTTGGTATCTTGATAAGCCTTTATTTCTTCTAAGAGCTCGGAGGAAGAGGATGTGACCTTGTCAATTATAGTTCCATAATTATTTGAAGCCAAGGTATCGGCTTGATCAGCAGCCTGTTAGCTGTGGAACCATTTTCTTTAAGCTCATTCAAGGTTGGCTTGATTAGAGAGAGAGAGAGAGAGAGAGAGAGAGAGAGAGAGAGAGAGAGGCTTCAGCTATGGCTCCTCGAGTGGGAAAACCCAAGACCTTTTCTACGATTATCTTTACGGATTGCTTGATTTCACTCAGCTCCTTCTTTATTTCTGGATTATTGGCTTATCTGAGCAACTGTTTTTCAACACCTCGTAGATGTGTGCATATAGTCTGAAGGCTCTACTTGACATACCTTCTTCATTTTCTTCTTGGGTAGCCTCCTTAAGCAAATGAAGTGCTGCTGAAACTTTGGATTTGACCGTGTTATTAGCAGGCACTCTCATGGGGCTTACTTTTGGAGGAAATTCTTCTTCAGAGGAGCTGGAGGATTCATCTCCAGAACTAGAGCTCCTTCCGGAGGATTCATTATCTTCTTGTTTGTCACTCTCCTCTGAATCTTGTTTTTCCTCCCTATCTTTCGACCTATCCTCCGAACTTGCCTCATCCGTTGGGTTCACTCTAGGAGTGTTCTCATTAGATCCCAAATAATGTACCTCCTCTAGAGTAAGATTATCCGAGTTAGGCACACCTTCCTTGGAAACATTTTGGACATGTGTATCCAAGTTATCCCTTATTTCAATTACTATTTCATCACTGGCAGCAACATCAGTATTATTAAGAGGATTTATTGGGATTGAGATTACATCAGTTGATGGCAAGATGTTCTAAACAACTACTTTTTCATTCCTTTTCTCTACCTCTACCTCCGGATGACTAGAACTATCCTCAGTCACCCCTCCAAGTGCCTTTTCAGGACTTATTATATGTCCCCCGGGCACATTGGTAATGTCCCCAATGCCCTCTACTATTGCCTTTTTAGGACTTAATTTTGCTCGATTTCTAGCTTCTGGATGTAGCAGGTTCTTCGAAAGAGGATCTGTGATGGGCAGGAAGTTGAATGATCCGGATTCTAGAATTTTGGATAGCTCAACCATGGCATTTGAGTCAATTAAAATTAGCTCAGTAGAAGATCTCCTGGGTCCCTCAATGGCTAAATTGTTCAGTTGGTAGTTTTCTGCCACGGGGGCCATCATTTCTTCGTATTGAGGATCCTTCGAAAGGATGTCTTCATTGGATCCAGGAACATTATTGCCCTTTGAGCTTTTTTCCTTAGCCAGCTCCTCCATAACTACCCTTTTTGCTGCCTCTTCATCAATGACTATAGTAGTTGGCCTCTTTGCTTTCTTCTTCTGGTGCTTCTGAGCCTCTACAGTCTTATCAAATGTACAACCCTGCTGGGTAAATTGCTTCTTTGGCAGAGGCATTTTGTCTTCAGTTTCCTCTTCATCAGACCTATTTCACCCTTCCAGTAATTCTGATGCTTTTCTTTTCTGGCCTTTCTGATAGCCCTTTCTTATTATAGTAACAGCTATTGTAATAGTTTCCCTTACTTTCGGATCATACACTAGTCTCTTCAACAAATCAGCCGTTTCGATCAGCCTTCCCCTTGATTTTAGCTTTTTAGGGGATTTGGTAAGCACCTAAGTGATTGTCTGCTGATCTTCATCTTCTTCTACTGGGACCAGAACCAATGGTTTTACTGCATTTAGTTTTTGGTTTTTGGGTTTTCGCCTTTTTGGGAACTAAGGCAGTTGTATCAGTATTGACAGCTTTCCTTGTTCTGTTCTTCTTCTTATCACGTTGTCTTATGGCCTTAGATTCATCCCATGTTTCATTGAACCTTAAGTTTAAAAAATTCTTCTAGAGGATAGCCTTTCCATTTACACCATAGAATCCGATGAGGTCAACTTTAGAGGCCTGGAGGATCTGGGTGATCAAAGCACTATGTGAGTTCCGGTGATGTGTTAAGAAGTGGATAATTAGGACTAGGAAGTTTAATTTACTGCATTCCATCTAGTGCTAGAGCATGCAATGTTGAAAGGTTGACACTGTGGTCAAGGATCCTTTCTAGATGAGGATTAGCTTGGCCAATACATTCTGCAAGATCTGAGGTCCTTGAGGCCAGTAAGTGGAGAATTTATCCCTAAAATATCTCTCCAGAAGCCACAGCTCCATATCATACTTCATGTTTGCTTCATCTGCATCCACCCTCATTTGCACTCTACTATTCTTCATGTGAAGGTAGTGTTCCAAGAAGTCTAGAGTTATTATAATTTCTTTTCCATGGACCTTTGTGCATAGAGCATCCAGTTGCTTGTGAGCACGAAGGTTATCATAGAATTCTCTTACCAACTCTGTCTAAGTTGTACAATTGATCTAAAGAAACTCTTTGAGGTGTTGATCCTCAATTAACTTAGAATAGGGGTCCATTTTGAATAGGAATCTATCCCCTAGATAGTCTATGGGTACTACAGAGTTGCTTTCTTTGAGGGTAATGGGTGTGAAATCTTCATCTTTGAGATTGAAGATTGTAAAGATGTTAGGGAGCTTTATAGGTCCTTCGCTACTCACAAGTGCAACCATGTTTGAGAGAAGGAATTAGGGTTTGGGTTTTAATTTTTGTGGAGTAACAGTAGAGTTGTTGCTCGCATGAGGAAGAAGGAGAATTTGGGGGTTTTTATAGATTTTCCAAGGTGAGAGTATTTTGGTAATCCGGATGCCGGTAGTTTCGCTGGATTGATGACATGGTAATTGGATTTTTTAAGAGAGAGGTAAATTCAGGTTAATCAAAGAATGGGAACGACTTATTTTGAATGATACCTGTCAAATTTACTGCGCATCTAACAACCAATGGACTTTTAAAATTCAAAAAGTAATTGTCATCTTTATGTGCTTTTAATGCCATTTGTCCTTCTTGTCTACTGATGTGGCATACTCTCTTCCGGAATAGATTTCCCTCCAATACTTCTTCTCTTCCGAATTAAGTTTTCAGCCTAGGATTCGGTTTGATTTCAAGCTGTCTTCTGGATTGATCCTAAATTGTATTGGACAAACCAATTGACTCCCTTGGCTTCCCAAATTGGCCTTTACTTAATGGCTTAGTAAAGATATCTGCTCTTTGCTCATTGGTTGGAATATATACGAATGCAACATCCTTCTTCATCACATGATCCCTAATGAAATGATGCCTTATGTTGACATGCTTCATCTGGCTATGGAGTACTGGATTCTTTGACACATCAATAGCACTTTTGTTGTCACACATAACATCAACACATCCGAATTGAACTCCATAATCTTTAAGTTATTGCTTGTTCCAAAGAAGTTAAGATACACAACTTCCTGCTGCCATGTGTTCAGCTTCTATAGTGGATAAGGCAACTGAAGTTTACTTCTTGCTGTACCATGACACCAAGCAATCTCCAAGAAAGTGGCATCCTTCGGATGTACTCTTTCTTTCAAGAGTATCTCTCCCATAGTCTGCATTAGTGAACCCTTGGAGTGTCAAATCTCCATTACTAGGATACCATAATCCAACTTCAGTGGTTCCTAGGAGATATCTAAGGACTCTTTTTACTGCCTTGAGATGAGAATCCTTTAGATTGGCTTGATACCTTGCACAGTAGCATACTGCATAGTGTATGTCAGGTCTGCTAGCTGTCAAGTATAGAAGTGAACCAATCATTCCTCTATAGAGCTTTTGATCAACATCTTCTCCTTCACAATCCTTGGATATAACTGTATTTGATCCCATTGGAGTGGACATTGACTTGCTCTTGTCCATTTCAAACTTTTTTAAGATCTCCTTGGTGTACTTTGATTGATTAATGAAAATCCCATCCAGACTTTGCTTGATTTGTAGACCAAGGAAGAAGTTGAGTTCTCCCACCATGGACATATCAAATTCCTTCTGCATTTGAGAGCTAAATTCTTTACACATCCTTTCATCGGTAGCTCCAAATATGATATCATCCATATAAATTTAGACTAAAAGGATATCATTTTTCTTCTTTTTGATGAACAGAGTAATGTCTGCTCTTCCTCTGATATAACCCTTGGAAACGAGGAATGAGGTTAATCTCTCATACCAAGCTTTGGGAGCTTGCTTTAATCCATAGAGAGCCTTCTTCAGCTTTTACACATGATCTGGATGCTTTGGTCTTCAAAACTAGGTGGTTGCTTAACATAGACTTCTTTTTGGATCACACCATTTAGAAATGGACTTTTGACATCCATTTGGTATAGTGTTAACCACATGAATGATGCAAAAGCACACAGAATCTGGATAGCTTGCAGCCTTGCTATAGGAGCAAAGGTTTCTTTAAAATCAATTCCTTCTTGCTGGTTATAGCCTTGGGCAACTAATCTTGCTTTATTTCTCACCACCACTCTGGATTCATCAAGCTTGTTTCGGAACACCCACTTGGTGCCAATGATTGATTTTCCTTTAAGGGGTGATACTAGATCCCATACATCATTCCTGGTGAATTGATCTAGCTCTTCCTGCATTACCATCATCCAACTTTCATCTCCTTCAGCATCTTGAAATTTCTTTGGCTCTATAAGAGAGATAAAAGCAACATGACTCATCATCTTGTTGAGCTGACCTCTAGTTCTTACTGGATTTTAAACATCATCTAGAATATTTTCTGTGGAATGATCTTTGTGTGTCTAGATCTCCCCTTGTAGGCCTTTATGTTGAACTGGGATTTTCTCTACTTTAGCTTCAACCACTCCTTCTTGGCCTTCATTAAAGTCAATCTCTTATAGGTTGAGATTAACTTGTTGTACTCCTAGATAAAATGATATTCCTTCATCTTCCTCTTTGTATTTCTTGATTTTAAATGAATCAGGAATTCCTACTTCCTTCTTTTCTCTAGATTTTTCAGCTTTCGAAACTGGATCTTCCAGAGTGTAGCTTTTCTTTCCTATAGTGTTAGTCTCATCGAAATCTACATGTATTGACTCTACCACAGTTTGGGTTTATTTATTGAAGACTCTGTAAGCCTTACTATGTGTTGAGTAGCCAAGGAAAATTGCTTCATCAGATTTAGGATCAAATTTTCCTAGTTGCTCTCTATCATTTAAGATGTAACATTTACATCCAAATGCTTTGAAATACCCAGTTTTGGGTTTCTTCCCTTCTAGATTTCATATGGGGTCTTTTTTATAGTCTTTCTAATGAGACCTCTATTTAGAATATAGCATGTTGTATTCACGGCCTCTCCCCAAAAGTATTTTGGCAAACAATTTTCATTGAGCATTGTTGTAGCCATCTCAACTATGGTCATGTTCTTTCTCTCAACAACTCTATTCTGTTGAGGAGTGTGAGGGGCAGAGAAGTTATGTTCAATGCCCTTGGAGTCACAAAAGTCAGCAAAATGCTTATTTTTTAATTCTTTGCCATTATCAGTCCTGATGCGTGCAATGCTTATGCCCTGTTCTACTTTTATCCGGATGAATGTTTTAGAGAATTGGTCAAAGGCTTCATTCTTGCTTGCTCGAAGGAGAACCTAGGTATATCGAGAATAATCATCCACAATGACCATGGTGTATTCCCTTCTACCTAAACTCAATGGTTTAATTGGACCAAAGATATCAATATGCAAGAGCTCAAGTACTCTTTTAGAAGGAATGTATGAGATGGAAGGGAAACTTTTCTTATGTTGTTTACCTAATTGACATGCAGTGCATATCTTTATTAAAAGCAACCTTAGGCAAACCCACTACTAATCCTTTTTGGCTAGTTTGGACAGGAGGTTCTTGCTGACATGTCCTAACCTCTAGTGCCATAGCCATGATTCTTCTTCTTTAGACACCAAGCAAATATTCTTTTTATCATTTTTAATGTTTACAGAATAGACATTATTTACTCTATATGCATAAAGAATGAGTTGGTTGGACTTACTATCATAGATTGAGCAGCCTCTAGAATCAAATGTGACTTTTCTTCCTTTGTCATAGAGTTGGGCCACACTTAGCAAGTTGAATTTCACTCTATCAACCAATGAGACATCTTCTATCTTTAACTTAGATCCAATGGTTCCATGACCAATGATCCATCCCTTTTGATTGTCTCTAAAGCTTACTTTGCCTCCCTTCTTCTGGGTCAATGTGATGAAGGCCTTCTCATCACATGTCTTGTGCCTTGAACATCCACTATCAATATACCAAGTGTGTTGATCTAGTGTGGATCTAAGGCATACATACAAAATAGATCAAGTGGGTTTGGGTACCCAATCAGATTTGGGTCCTCTTAGGTTAATAACCATCTTAGGCCAAGGGTAAACATCATGATAACCATTTTTCAATCTACATGATTTAGAAATATGATTATTTTTTCCACAACACCTATACCCTGAAATAGGTATGCTCTACTTTTGCATTTTACTGTTCTTCCCCAAATCCTTCTTCCCATAGTTTCCTTTATATCCAGCTTTTTGTATACTAGTGGATGGTCTGGTGTGAATCTAGAAACTGGTTGGAGGTACAATTTCTACTCCACAATTTCTTCTTTGTTTAATTGGCTATTAGTTGTAAGCCACCTTAGCCTTTCCCTTTTGAGTAGCAGTATATCTTTGGGCTTTTGGTTGCCTGCTAACTTCCTTCATTCTTTGATTAGGAGTCTTTTGAAATATGTTCTTAGTAGGAGAATGATTATCTCTTCTTGGAGCTTTTGTCTCTGGCCACTTCCTGGATGCCTCCTTTGATAAATTGATTTCTCTATCTAGTCCCGTTACATTCGCATTTAGAATTTGGACTTGATTCCTAAGGAAGTTCTCCTCCACAACATCAATATGCTTGGTTGCTCTAACCAGATTGATGTCTTGTGCCATTACTTCAGCATCTTCTGCCAACTCTATTACTGCTCTTTTGAGAGACTTAATTGCTTTTGCATTCTTTTTTACACCCTTGATTACAATAGATAGAGCTCTAGTAAGGTCAAAATTAGAAGCAGAATTAGAACAAGAATTTACCTCAATATTTGCTGTTTCTTATTCTGATTCTTCGATTTGCACTGTTTCTTGCTTAAAGGCATATCTTTCGAATTGCTCTACTTTTGGATCAGTCAGTGCCATGAATGCACAATTGGCAGTCTCTTTTTCTTCTATTGTAGATGAGCTGTTGCTTTCTTCACTGTTGCTCCAAGTGGCTACCATTGCCTTCTTTTTGAACTTCTTAGTTTTCTTAAGTTTGGGACATTTTATTCTAAAATGGCCTTTTTCTCCACATTCAACGTAGGCAGCATCTTTTTCTGGATCCTTCTTTTCTTCTGGATTTCTTTTCTATCCCTTCTGGAAGTTCCATCTCTTGATCTTCGCGATTTATATTTTCTGGACTTCCTTCTTTCTTTCTTTTGTAGGAACCTGTTGAGCCTTCTGGTTAATAGAGCTAGTTGCTCCTTAGTACTTTGAGGTTCCGTGGCTTGTCCTTATTCTCTGGATGAAGCTGATCTGGTAGATTCTACCTTTAGTTTAATGGCTTTCTTTTTCTCTTCTCTTCAGGCTTCTTTTCTTGTTGGTTATATCTCTCCAGAGATAGCTCTTGAGGTAAGAGATTGCCAATGAGCTCATCATAAATATAGAAGTTTAGGTCATGAGCTTCCTCAATGGCAGTCTTCTTATTGTCCCATTGCTTGGTGAGACTCTAGAGCACTTTCTTCACCATCTCTACTTTAGGAATTTCCTTTTCGAGCCTCTTCATCTCATTCACTAGATTATTGTATCTAGTGTTCATATTACTGATGGATTCTTTTGGCTTCATTTTGAAAGCTTCAAACTTCTGCTGGAGTAGATCAAGCTTAGCTTCTCTTACTTTGGTGGTTCCTTCATAGGTTACCTCCAACTTC
Source organism: Euphorbia pulcherrima (assembly GCA_947683365.1). Classification (NCBI taxonomy): domain Eukaryota; kingdom Viridiplantae; phylum Streptophyta; class Magnoliopsida; order Malpighiales; family Euphorbiaceae; genus Euphorbia; species Euphorbia pulcherrima. The sequence goes on along the minus strand of CANTUS010000001.1, from coordinate 48,429,122 downwards.
TCCCAAATCTCTTTTACAGTCTCGCATCCGGATATTCTGTTGAATTCAGCTACATTAAGAGTATAATGAAGCATGTTAATAGCATTTGAGTTTTCACATAACTTTTTAAAGTCATTTTCATCCCACATACTTGAGGGATTTCGGGTAGTCATACCCTCTACTTCATAAGTAGGCTCATATGGGCCATCTTTAATGACTAACCATGCTTGCATGCTTTGTGATTGTATGAAATTCTTCATCCGCTTCTTATAGAACGTGTAGTGTTCACTAGTGAAGAGTGGAGGATGGGTAATGGACATACCCTCGGGAAGGAGTTGTGAGTTTTGGAAACTCATTTTGATATATGAATCAAAATATTGGACCTTTAGCTCGAGATTGTTAGATCTTTAGTTTTGAGCACTTGCTTTATACTACTTGTTGGTCCCCGTGAGGGTCTTTATAAGGTCAGTGGGGGGTGAATGATCCTTTTTCATGAAATGCAAAGACTTTAAAAAGTCTTAGTGTAGCATGTTTGATTATGAACTGGACGATGGATCCGGATGATGTGGTTATGATAATATAGTGCAAATAATAAAAAGTTAGAGAAATCAAACAGAGAGGGTTTTATCCTGGTTCGGCCCCGCCTACTCCAGTCCCCGGAGTTTCCTTCCTCCGAGCTTTTTCACTAGTGGATTCCTTTTAAACTGGTAGGAATCAAGCCTTACAATTTATCTTCAGATGGTAACCCCTTCCAGATGTAGGATATACCACTAGAAGCACCAACTCCTAGCTGAATCCTTTAGTCTTAATAGGATATACCACTTAGACTTCTACTCCGAATCTAAGCTGGGTCCTACAAGGAGTTCCTACTCAAAGCACCAACTTTAAGTTGTATCCCAATCTCACAACTCACCCAAGTTAGAGATCCTTACACTCTTGTTTTCACAAAGGTTTTGGTTTTTAGATTTCCTTAAGTTTATAGTTCACTTAGGAATCCTTACAATAGATTTGGAATTAATTGATTCTTGGAGCGATTGTAAACTGATTGAATGCTTGTTCTTTATTACTTGTTTTTGTCAATCAAATAGCCAACCTTCTTATTTGGTGAAGCTTCCCTTTTATAGTCTTCCATCATAAATGTAGCTATTGTGGGTTATTGAACTTGTAATAAATCTTCACCCTTGATTAGGTTATAGGTGGTGCTTCCAGAACCATTGATCAATCCGTTAGACTATAATTTAACCTATTTGAATTCTAAGGATTGATGCTGAAAAGTTGTCAGTGATTGGCTTTTTGTGCTGCATCAACTTTTACACCAGTAGCTTTTTGGTGTGAGCTGCACGCGCCTTCTTATCGGTCTAGGTGAAAAAGATTGTTAGATTTTTCAGTCCAGTGTCAGTCCTTTTATCCTTTCTCTAAAAAATGCAAGCTATCATTTTATCTTTGTCTTGGGGAAAGGATCTTTAATTTCATAGACCAAAAGGTGGTGGGAAACGTTATCTTTAAAACTTTTCCCGTTGTCTTCAAGCATGAGTCTTCCGGATGTCTTTAGACTCATATACTCTGGATCTGCCTTATTCTAAAGATAAGGCAATTAGTTCTTCTGAATGCTGTTCTTGAGGGATTAAAGCTTGTTTCCTTTCCAGGCTTCATTCTGATGATTCCATGTGCTTAGGCATTTGATGTCTTCAATGGACAGCCTTGTAGCTGGATCTTTGTCCGGATGTTTCCACTTGAATTTAGGATTTATATAGTTTAAGTTTTTATTTCTTTCAAACCTGATATGGATAAATTAGTTTAATGTATGGTCTGGATTATAGTTTCCCAAAACCAAAGATTTCAGGCCAACGGTGATAATGTTCATCCCTTGAGTTCATTACTTCGGTGAATATTGTAAGGTAGATCCGGTTGTGCCTTCTACCATTATATCTGAGTTCTGGAGGAAACTCGGGGAAGAGCATGGTCCCAAAGGTATCTTCCCAAGCTATTGTAAATTTATGGGCCACGTTGAGCCTTCTGTAGAATCTTTAGTCATCTTGGATACTTGTGAATGCCATTGGATTGATTGTCGCAACAGACTGATGTCTTCTTTGCCGTTGGGAACTCTTGTTCTCTTGTTTGATTCTTTGGAGGACTAGTCCTTTGGTAAGGCATCCAGCCCCTATCATGTTGATTTCTGTAGGTGACCCATCTGTGATTCCCTATAACTCTTCTTTCATTGATCGAGAGTACGGTGACTCCAGGTCAGGAAATGGTTGGGGATCTACAATCCCTTCTAGTGGGGGGTCCTAGAAGTGTACCGATTTAGTTGCCCGTAACTGCGGTTTAGCTGGGATCATTCTCATATGTCCACCGTATTTGCTATTATTTGGATAGCTAGTGTCATTATTCCGCCGTGGTCCCGTGTTAGCCATGTTGTATGGTACGGCCCTACTCAACATGATTTCTGGGTGTGCCATGTCTTGTGACTGCCATGTTGGTCTACCATTCAAATGTCCAGGATGAGCAAATTGAGATGGATCACTTGAAGGACCTCTTGCATGGGGTTTTTTGCTACTCTCTCCCGTCTCAAAGTGAGGGTTTAGGTGAGGTGCTTGTCCCCCTAATCTATATAGGATTGGCATCCCTTCATATTGTGTAAGGGTAGGGATGGTAGTGCGGCGGATCATATGTACAGTTCCATCTTCAAGCATGGTAACATACCTTTCATAAATGGGCCTGAAGCGTATGCACTCCAGGGAAGGCGGAAGGACCCAAGAGTAGGATCCGTTGTCATTTCTGAAGAACGTCATATGAGGAGCGAATACTTAGATGAACTTCTGGCACATTAACGGCCAATCCCATCATCAGTTGGGCAAGATTCAGAAATACCAAGCCAGGGCCTGGCCAGTCAGAAATTGAGGGAAGAGGGTTGTTCCTCATAGGACACGGATTTTATATAGCTCCAGGGTTAGGAGAAACCACCTCAGGAACTAGATCGGATCAGAGTTTCCTAAAAAATTGTTCTCATTTCCTTCCCAATCGACTATGAAAAGGAGGCCTCATAAACTAAGCTCTTCTTTATAAGCTGATACCCTTTCAATTATGTGCATTTCATCGAATATGGGGTTGTCGTCAAAGCAATGGTCTTCATCCTGGGTATCAAGCCCCCACTCCTCTTCCTTATCAAGTGAAATGGCATTAATGAATAATGTTTTACAGAAGTTTGATTCTACATTGTCTTCCTTAGGATGAGACATAGATGTACTCTTAGTGGCTGATTCCTAGCTTAACACCAGGTCTAAGGAATCACGTCTTCAAAAGTATGTGCCAAGCTGATGCTTGCGGCTGAAAGATCCTAGCATCGTTCGATTGACCCGATTGTACCAGTTGTAAACTATGTTATCGAGGAACGTGGCTAGTATGGCCGGGGCCGTGGTACCGCTGAGCTGTTAAAATGAGTTGAAAAGGACAATTAGATTAGGTCCTACTTTGATCCCATCATCTTTGATATTTATGTGTCTCGTGGCTCTCAAGTCTGCCGAGCACATCAGGGTGTCATCTGATTGCCACCACCCAAATGGAGCTTTTCTTGCTCGATAAGATATACTGGCTGACTGGTCACATCAAGGGATTCTTAGAGGATCCTAATCCTGCCGCTAGGGAAAGCTTCCAAGAATTGATGTTCTAGTTCTACCCAATCCTATAGTTATTGAGATGACAAGGTATGGTACCAATCCATCACATCTCCTATGAGAAGTATAGGGAATGCGGTGACCATGCTATGAGGCGGTACATCGTATTCCACCAGGAGATCGTAGAAGTGGGCCAAGAATGTGACCGCATCCATATCCCCTTTGTACTTGAGTTCTTCCATTGCTAAAGCCGAGAGTTTCCCCGACCTCTATAATTCTCTTGCGCAGGCATCTACCTAGTCTATTTCTATAAGTGCCCATCCGATATCATTTTCTCCGAATCTTGGATCAAACTGGGCATTATCCCTTCCTCCTTCATCATCCTCATGTAGAAGGATAGCATTTACTGGGGACTCAAAGGTCGGAAGTGGGTTATTTTTGGTACTCAGCTTTAGCTCTGGTTCTTATAAATTCCCTTCTTGGACCATCCTTTGTAGATCCCATAGTAATCGAACACATTCTTTAGTTCTATGTCCTTTCACAGTGTGATATGCAAAAAAGTTGTCTCTATCAGTCGGGGATGGTGGCACAAAGGGCTTTAAGATTTGCATGCCCCATACGTTCTTAGCTTGGTTAATGTCTGAGATAGTGACTCAGTCCATGGCAAAATTGGTTGAGGCAGCACATGAGTGATAGCAGCTCTAACGGCTTCAATTTTCTTTTCTTCCCTCTTGACATAAGGAGCTTCTGGCTGACAGGATTTTGGGGGAGCCACCCTATCATACTATTTATTTTTCGCATAATAGGCTGCCTCTTCCTATATGACGCATTCTTCCTCGTCATATTTCTCAATTCTTTTAGCATATTCTACAAGATCACCGAAGGTATGGAATTTCTTCATTTTCATTTCCTCATAAAATTTGGGATTACACCCATCTACCAATTTGATAACCAGAGCATCCATCTTAGGGGCACCGTCTACCAGTGATTGAACCGCGACCCATCTATGATAATAGGTTTCAAAGGGTTCCTTGATACCCTTCCGGACCCTTTCTAGGTTTTGTAAGGTTGTTTCCACCCTGAAATTGTACACATAGTTTTCAATGAAGGCGATATCGAGTAACTTCCAGCTTGACTTTACCTAGCTGGATATTCTCGTGTACTAATTAGTAGCTAGACCTCTTAGGGTTGTTTGGAATAAGTTCACCCGATGGACTTCAGGAATGCCCATACTCATCATAATGCGTAGGTACCCCTCAATGTGGGCTTTGGGGGAGCCTGTGCCATCAAATGGCGGGACGTAGGGCATGACAAAATTAGCAGGTAGAGCCTTTAGGATCGAGAGCTCAAACTTTTATAGATCTGTGTATTTGGTGCTGGAGGGTCCCGTAATGCGCTTCAACTTAGGGAGCATTTCTTCAAAGTTAGAGAATTTCTTCTCAATTTCTATGACTTTATCATCTGGGTCGGACTCCGTCAGTTTGGTAGCCCTCATATTACTAATGACAGCTTCGAATTTCTTGACAAAATCTTCAGAAAGGATCATATCCTATATGGCTTCGAGTGTTGCCTTGTGGTTATCGGCCATTTTGTCACTTTGTTCTGTAAGAGTGGGATCATCAAAACCTGCCTCCTTAGGGTCTCGTCTTTGAGGCTGTTTCTTTTTGGGTGCCAGTGCGGGCAATTTTCAGTGAGCTGAAACTAAAATAGATATGTACATGATCATGGGCATGATGCACAATCTTATGGGCGTTTCTAGCATGATTTTTTTTATGCATGTGTATTTGTATGATGTTTACGCTTTGCCTTTGATGTGAGGCGGTGTTATTTTTGCATCGCTTAATACCAGGGGTATGCACGATGCTGGGTGCGGTCTAGGAACGGTTTTTCTATGGTTGTATCGCTTAGTACCAAGGGTACGCGCAATGGAGGGTGTGCTCTTTGAATGACTTTTTCAATGGTTGTATCGCTTAATATCGAGGGTATGCGCGATGGTGGGTGCGCTCTAGGAGCAGCTTTTCTATGGTCATATCACTTGATACCAAGGGTATGCTCGATGGTGGTTGCGCTCTAGGAGTGGCTTTTCTGTGGTTGTATCGCTTAGTACCAAGGGTACGCGCGATGGAGGGTGTGCTCTAGGAATGACTTTTTTAATGGTTGTATCGCTTAATACCGAGGGTATGCGGGATGGTGGGTGCGCTCTAGGAGCGGCATTTCTGTAATCTAATCACTTGATACCAAGGGTATGTGAGATGGTGGTTGCGCCCTAGGAGCAGCTTTTCTATGGTCGTATCGCTTGATACCAATGGTATGCGTGATGGTAGGTGCGCTCTAGGAGCGGCTTTTTTATGTATCGCTTAATACTAGGGGTATACGCAATGGTGCATTCTAGGAGCAGCTTTTCTATGGTTGTATTGCTTGATACCAAGGGTACGTGCGATGGTGCATTTGCATGGTATGACTATTCCATTTTATAGCTGCACACAAATTATGGTTAGCAGTTTATGTGTAATGCAATGTTTAAGCCGGAAAACATGTACTTTTTTAAACCCTTCCTTCCAACCTTATTACTCCGTCGGGGTGAGTATCTTTCCTAGGTAGGGGGTTCTTTCCTCTATTACCAACCTGGGGTAGGCGAGGACGTATTCTCTATTGTGATTTTAAGAAAATCATTGGGTATCCCTATAGGAAGTTTCTAGGGTTGTACTTGCTACATGCTTGGCTAAGTCTGATGGGATTACGATTCATGGTGACTGTGCATTATGTACTTAACCCCAAGAACCCTAATCGAGTTCAGGAGCCTATTTTCCATATTTAATATACTCAAACCTAGTGACCTTAATCAAGTCAACTAGATTATATTTACTATGCACGGTCGGTGTGTCCTAACTTTATATCCCTACACAAACTCGAGTCAAGTTCTAGAGACACGTCATTGAGAACACCAGGGTTCTGGGTGTAGATACGTGTAGATGCTATGCAGTATACCCCTAGTAAATCCAAATTCAAATGGCTTTCATTATTTCATCTTTGATTGTTTTTTGTCAAAAAAACCAATTATAAAAAGAGTATAGTCCCCAGCAGAGTCGCCACTGAGAGCGGGTGAACTTTTTCATGTGTGGGCCCTTTTGAGTTATTGATTGGATTAGTAAGGCCAACGCGGTACTCCCGGGTTTCAATGTAGGGATAAGCCGCTAGAGCGCGGGGCTCATTGTATGTGTGCACATACTTTCCATTTCTAACTAGATAAAGGGGTTGAGAACTCCTTTGGGGATTAGCCTATTTATTGCGAGAGCAAGGTCCTTATTTTATACAATATTAAAGTTGCCACCCGGATCAGCTCTTCTGAGAAATTGGTGGTATAGCTGATTCGGGTAGGATTTCGATACCGATAAAAGAGAGATTACGGTTTCGGATGAAATAGTTACTTGTCATTTTAATTTGGATAAAGCATATTTTAAAAACCTTTTATTGTTTTAATAATCAAAAGAGATGAGTTAGGGAGATAGAAACTTTGCGCGCCTAGCCCTTGGAGCGTGGGCTTGGTATGACAAGATTACCTCATGAGGTGGTTGAGAATGCATGATTGAAAATAACACTTTGACCCTCAGTTACCTTTTGTTTGTTATAGGATGACTGGAAGGCTCGTTAATGACCAGGACCTCGTTTGCTTTGGATTTCTTCAATATTTCTGTGGAGATAACCTCGAGGAATTTTATAGTGGGTTAGTTTGAGTGTTTGGGAACCAGTGGTTAGCTTTTTAGCTAAAAGCCATTTTAAGGAAGGGTATCTATACCTTGGTATAGTTTTGGGATATTTTTGATATAGGCTCGATACTATGAGCGATTTTCGAAGAAGGATTGCCCGAGAATGATTTCTCTTTTTTTGGATGATTTGATGTCCTGGAAATGCCGGGGGTAGTTTCCTTTTATAAAATATTTGGGAGCATCGATCGACACAATTGGAAGTATTGATCAATGAAATAGGTGTCACAGTAGCTTTACTACATCATTGGCCTAGATTTCCCTATGAGCGTCGATCGATGCAATAAGGAAGTGTCGATCGATGCAATAAGGAAGCGTCGATCGATGCAATTTAGACAATGATAGCTTTGCTGAGTCATTTTTGAAGGTTTGATGAGTCATTAGAGGAATCAACATATGGTAGCATTGATCATCACAATCGATAGCATCGATCGACACAACTTTGGGTGTAATCAGTGTCGATCGACACTCAGGCTTAGGATGTCAGAATCTTGTTTCCTCAGAGGGGTTTGTAGTTTGGGTGAAATGCGGTCCTTTGTCAGTATTGGCTTGCCATTTCCTAAAAAGGCTTTGGACAACATCAGGCCTGGGATGGACCGTGCTCACAGTGTCTGCGCTTCCACTATTATTAGTTTTATGGGTTATTGTTTAGGGTTTTCCCATATAGAGGCCAAGATGGCTAGTGAGTTTGCCATTTGATTTTCTTCCTTCAACAGATGTCGTAATTCGCATTTTCCGAAGAGAGATGCCTTTGTCCATACGGATTCAAGGTATGGTTAAAGTGATTCTTCTTTCACTTACCAGTCGCCTACTACTTGTCTAATGACAAGGGCGGAGTCTCCAACAACTTCTGCTTCTTCTGCCCCTAGTGTGAGCAGCAAACTCAGGCCGAATAGACATACCTTATACTCATTGCCATTGTTAGTCACTAGGAATTCTAATCTTTTAGAGAGTGGGAATAGTGTTCTTTCATGGGATATAATTATGACGCCTGCGATTCATCGCCCCATCAAATAGCATGGTCCATCCCCGTGGTTTATTTGATATCATGGCTAACTGTTCGTCTGGCAATTCAAGGTTCTCGATGTAATTGGATTCTAAAGGTAGGTTGGCCAAATTCTACCACGGCCTGTCCTTTGATCACTTTTTGGGTGACGTACTCGATATCGAACTCTGATAGGAGTAACAACCACTGGGATAATTTCCTGACCAAGGATGGTGATTGACAAAGGTATTTCATGGGATTTACCTTTGCAACGGCTTGGATTTTATAGCACTGAAAGTAATGCCAGAGCTTCTTGGTTAACCATACCATGGCGGCACAAGTTTTCTCAACTATGGTGTACCGAGCTTTGTACTCCAAGAGTTTCTTGCTAAGGTGATAAATGGCATGTTCTTTCTTGTCCCCGTGCTCTTGTACTAGGATTACTCCTACGAAGGTTTCTTCAATGGTCAGGTACAGGGTGAGATGTTTACCTGGCATAGGCAGCTTCAGTACAAACGGGTTGGATAAGTATGCCTTGATCTTATCAAAGGCTTCTTGGCATTATGGATTCCAAGCGATCGGTTGCTACTTTTTGAGGAGTTTGAATATGGGTTCATAAATAGTGGTAAATTTTATAATAAACCTGCTGACATACTGTAGTGATCCAAGGAAACTTCCAACTTCCTTCTCGGTCTTAGGCGGAGGCATATTGAGGATTGCCTTCACCTTGTCTGGATCAATTTCTATACCTCATTGGCTGATGATATGACCTAGAAATTTTCCAGAGGTCTCCACAAAGATGCATTTCTTTGGGTTGAGTTGTAGATTGTACTTTTCTACTAAGGTGAGGAAGTGATTGAGCACAGCCGGGTGCTTCTCAGAAGTTGGTGATTTTACCAGCATGTCATCCACGTATACTTTGACCTTTTTGTGGATTAGGTCTTGGAGTAAAGTGGTGACTACCCTTTGATAGGTTGCCCCTGCATTCTTGAGTTTGAATGACATGACTTTATAGCAGTAGACTCCCTATTATGTGATGAAGGCTATCTTAAACTTGTCGATAACATTCATCAATATCTATTATATCCTGAGAAGCCATCCATGAAGGAATACATAGCTGCCCTGGTGGCGCTTTTGATTAGTACATCTATATAAGGTAAGGGAAAGTCATCTTTTGGCGAAACCTTGTTGAGATCGCGGAAATCAACACAGACTCGGACTCTTCCATCCTTCTTTGTAACTTGTACTACATTGGCTAACAATTCTAGGTATTCCATGACCTCCAAGAACTTAGCTTTGATTTGCTTGGTTAGCTCTTCCTTGACCTTCTCGGCCCACTCAAGTCTCAATCTTTGCAGCTATTGTTTGACAGGCCGGATTTTTAGGTCGGTAGGAATTTTGTGTTCTACAATGGTTCTGTCAACTCCAGGCATGTTGCATAGGACCAAGTGAACGCTGTTACATGTGATTTGAGTACTCTTACCAATTCTATCTCAAGTTCGGGACTAAGGTAATTGGAAATTGATATCATCTTGGGGTCATCTTTGGTTCCCACATTTATTTCTTTTGTAAAAGTATCATGAATATTAAAAATGCTCGATGTATGATGAGATGAATGCATGTAATTGAAAGCTCCACACAAATAAGCGAAGTCATTCATTTTATTGCCATTCTCATTCTCACAATACAAGTTGTTTAGCTTAAAAACATCGGAAATTAAAACATCATTATCGACTTCTGGGAAGGGATTTTCCTCATTCGGAATTTATGCACTGCTGCTGACAGCCACATCTTTGACCTTGTACTTTCCTTTGATTATGAGTTGGGCTAGTTCAGAGATTATCTTGTCCATTCCTTCCTCTACAAGTTCTTCTTTTTACGATTTTGACTCGATCTTCTTGTCTTTAAGATGGACTTCCATCAGTTTGGCTAACCTTACTACTAGTTCTTCGACACTTGACTAGTTCACCATCTTTTGCCTTTTAGGGACTTCTTCCTCCAATAAGGTCTTCCTTTTCTCAGTTTGCTTCTCATAACTGGTTGGGCGAGCGGGCCCTTTGAAGCTGGCGATATTAAAGAATATCTCAAAGCCAGGTACCTCTCCTTCTTTAGTCTTGATTGGCTCAAGCTCACCCTGGTATAGGACTTCCCGAGAATAAATGAAGATTTCTGACATCTGGCACCTTCTGGACCATACCCTTTGTCAGCCTCTGCCCTAGTAACCGAGTCCGGAGGGGTTATAGGAGCCTATCATAAATTTGAACTCGGGGGGGCCTTATTCTTATGCCTCGAGGCCAGCTCCTGGGGTTAAGCATTGGTCCATGTAATTTTTCACCCAATCAGACCATTGGGTTGGTTTGTCATCCTTTCTTATGGTGGTTGCGAGAAATCCGCCTACGTGACCTGGGGTCGTGCTTATGGCAGCTATGGTTGATTCTTCGTTGGCCTCGAGGTCACTATTTTCCCTTTGTAGGAGATCTTTACCTTTTGGTGCAAGGTGGTTGGGACACCCCCTAGTGCATGAAACCATGGTCAACTAAGTAGTAGGGAAACCGTAACCAGAATGTCAATGTCGGTGAAAGTTGTGAGGGACTCAACTTCCCCTACTTTTACCATTGCCTTAAAGGTCCAAATGATGGACCTATTTGAGTTTTCATATGCTTTAATAACCATTCCGGACTTTATGAGCATCCCTTCATTTATTCCTAGGATTGGTAGGATCTTTCATGGGCAGACGTTAGGTGCAGAGCCATCATCTACTATGACACAAGGCATCACCCAATCTAAGATATCAATTTTTAAGTATAAGGCTCAATTATGGTGTTGCCCGTTATTTGGAAAATCGATAATGGAGAAAGTGATGTCGAGGGATTCTATAGGAACCCCATGTCCGATTAAAGCATATACTTCCACTGGCAAGGCTACTGATGGTGCTTCCATCTCCATCAACTTCTGTATGATAGCCCTTCTGTGTGCCTAGGATCCTCGTAGGAGATCCCAAACACTCATCTTGGTAGGTGTATTTGTTAGTTGTTCGACCATAGGGGTGCTGACCTCCTTTGTTGGGTTGTTTGCCGGTGGAGGACTTACGGGATTAGGGTTAATTTGGACCTGTGATTGGTAGACTCTCCCGCTTTAGGTGATGTGGTTAACTGGTCGGGCCTTCGAGGTGTTTTTGGGCTCAAACACTTCAAACTCATCAAAATCTTCCTCTAAGGGGATGTCTTTTAGTTGCATAGGCTTAGCAACGTGTTGAGTCGGGGGTTTTGTGCTCCTTGGCCTGCAGTGAACATCCATTAGCATAGCTATAGCGGGGTTTCCCAAAGGATCTCGTCTATGACATAGGCGTGTGGCTCATTCCCCTAGATCATATTGACAATGTTGGACCGAGCTAGCACCAACCCAGCTAGTATTTCCATAATTTCTAGTCGGGGCACCATTGTGAAGAACGTGTATGCCAAGGCCAGAGGCCTATCTCTTAGGTATAGCTCCATCCTGGATGGGTCTCCCCTTAGTCTCTCATCGGGTTCTTCCATGGTAAAGTGACAGAGAAAGGCTTGATTTAGAATACCTCAAAAGAAGCAATAGTGATGTATGGCCTGATCATTCTAAGTCTGATTGTACCATTCCAATGCTTTCCCTTCAAGAGTGGTGCCGAAGATTTCAAGCCAATGGTTATAATTTTCATCCCTTGAATTCATTACTTCGGTGAATATGGCGAGGTAGATCCAAGGATTCCCACTCCCATCATATCCAAGTTCCGGTGGTAACTCAGGGAAGAGCATGTTCCCATGGGTAGTTTCCCAGGCGATTGCAGATTCATGGGCTGCATTGAGCCTTCTGTAGAACCTTTGGTCATCTTGAATGCTTATGAATGCCATTAGATTAACTGCAGCATTAGACTAGTGTCTCCTCTGTCGTTGGGTCTCCTATTTTCTTATTGGATTCTCTGGAAAACTAGTCTTTTGGTAAGGTATCTAGCCCCAATTGCATTGATTTTTGTTAGGGGCCCATCCATGATCCCCTGTAACTCTTCCCTTATTAATCGAGAGTTTAGAGATTTAGGGTTTGGTGATGGTTAAGGGTCTGCAATCCATTTCGGTGGTGGATCCCATAAGTATACTGGCTCTGGTGCCCAAAATTGAGGATTAGCTGGGATTGTCCTGACATGTCCATTTATCATTGTGCATTCATTACCTCTCGGCTAATCAGGGTCGTCATCCGGCTAATCAGGGTCGTCATGCCTCCGGGAACACTCCCTAAATGAGTAAACCCTACAAGGTGAGGTGGCTCGTAGGGCTCTTTGTTTAAAGGATTCGTCTGGTTAGATCTATTGCTTTCCCCTACCTCAAAGTGAGGGTTCTGGTGGGAAGCATATGATCTAAATTTATAAGGATCTGGAATTTCCTCACATCTCATGAGTAGGGTGATGGTGGTGCGACGGAGTAGGTGTATCGTTTTATCTTTAGGCATGCTTACATACTTTTTGTAAACATGTCCAAAACATATGCACTCAGGGGAAGGTGGAAGGACCTAAGAGTAGGATCCGTCATCATTCTTGAAGAATGGCATGTGAGGAGCGAACGCTTGGATGAACTTCTGACACATTAGTGGCCAATCCCATCATCGGTGGTGTAAGATTCGGAAATACCAATCTTGGCTTGAGCGACCAGGAATGTAGGAAATAGGGCTGGTGCCCCTAGGACACTAATGTCGTATAATTCCAAGGTTCAGAGGAACCACCTCAATAATTCAATTAGGATAGAGTCCCCGGAAAACCTATTTTCATTCCCCTCCCAATCGGCTATATGGAGGAGGCTTTGTGACCTAATTTTTTCTTCGTATGCCCACACTCTTTCAATCATTTGCAGTTCATCAAATATGGGATTGTCATTAAAGCAAGGGTCCTCATCCTGGTTATATAGCCCCCACTCTTCTCCTTCATCGAGTGAGATGGCATTAATGAATAACGCCTCGCAGGGTGTTGATTCGGCGTCATCTTCCTATCATCGACATGTAGCAGTGCTTTTAGTGGCTAACTCTTGGCTTAACACCAGGTCCAAAGAGTCACGTCTCGTGAAGGTACATGCCAGGCTTGCATTCACAATAGAGAGATCCTAATAACGTTCGATTGGCAGCCCGCTGTACTAGTTGGTAACTATATCATCAAGGAATGTAGCTGGCAATAGTGGGGCTATAGCTCTACTGAATTGTCAGAATGAATCAAGGAGGCTAACTAGATCAGGTCCTACCTCTATCCCATCATATTTGATACTTATAAGGCCAGCAACCCTTATGTCTACCAGTCGCACTATGGTATTGCTTGATTGCAACCATTCGGGCATGGGGACCTCTTCGTGTTCTATAAGATATATTGCCCGATTATCTACATCAAGGGACTCTTAGAGTATTCTAATCCTATCGCTAGGGAAGGTTTCCAAGAATTGGTGTTCTAGCTCTACCTAGTCCCACAATTATCTAGGTGATAGGGAAAGGTGCCAGTCCATCGCATCTCTAGTGACAAATATGGGAAATGCGGTGACCATACTGTAGGGCGAAACATCATACTTTGCTAGGAGGCTGTAGAAGTGCTCCAAGAATGTGTCTGCATCGGCATCTCCTTCATATCAGAGCCCTTCCATTATTAAAGCCGCGAGTTTCCCTAATTCCAACAAATCTTTTGCATAGGTGTCAACCCTGTCTATTTCTGTGAGTTCCCACTCAATGTCATTCATCCCAAAACTGGGAACGAATTGGGAGTTATCCCTTCCAGTGTTATTGTCCTCATGCAGGAGGATAACATTAACAAGAGATTTGAAGCTCAGAAGAGGGTTATTTCGAGTACTCGGCTTCCATTCTGGTTCTTCTAAATTCTCTTCCTGAATCATCTTTTGGAGATCCCGTAGTAATCAAACATATTTGTTAGTTCTGTGTCCTTTCACCACGCGATATGCATAAAAGTTGTCTCTATCATTCGGGGATGGAGGCACGAAGGGTTTTAAGCTTTGCATACCTATGGCCTTCCTAAGCTTAGTGAATATCTGAGATAATGACTCAGTCCATGGCAAGATTAGTTGATGCGGCATCGGAGTTATTACGGTGGTGATAGCCCCAATTTTCTTTTCTTCCCTCTTGGTATAAAAAGGCTTTGGCTGGTAGGATTTTGGGGGAGCCACCCTATCATACAGCTTATTTTTAGCAGAATAGGCTTCCTCTTCCTGCCTGATGTATTCTTCTTCATTGTACTTTTTTATTCTTTTGGCATATTCCGCAACATCACTGAAAGTGTGGAACTTCTTCATTTTCATTTCTTCTTAAAATTTAGGATTACATCCTTCCACCAGTTCGATAACTAGGGCATCCATTTTTAGGCACCGTCCACCAGTGATTGAACTGTGACACATCTGCAATAATAAGCTTCAAAGGGCTCTTTAATACCCTGTCGGACCCTTTCTAGGTCTTGCAACGTTGTCTCGACCCGGACGTTGTAGGCATAATTCTCGATGAAGGCAGCACTGAGTAATTTCCAACTTGATTCACTTGGCATGACATTCTCATGTACTAATCTGTAGCCGGACCTTGTAAGGTTTTTTGGAACAAGTTTACCTGATGGACTTAAGGAATGCTTGTACTCATCATAATGCATAGATAACCTTCAATATAGGCTTCGGGGAAGCCTGTGCCATCAAATGGTGGGACATAAGGCATGATGGAATTAGCGGGTAGTGGCTCCAGTATCGAGAGCTCAAACTTTTATGGATTTGTGTATTTAGTGATGAAAGGTCCCGTAATGCATTTCAGCTTAGGTAGCATTTCTTCAAAATTAGAGAATTTCTTTTCGATTTCCATGGCTTTATTACCCGAATCGAAACTTGGAATCCTGGCGGCTCTCATATTATTTTTTATGCCTTCAAATATCTTAACGAAATCCTTAGAGAGGATCATGTCTTGTACTACTTCGAGCATTGCCTTATGGTTATCAGCCATTTCATCACTCTATTCTGTGAGAGTGGGATCATCGAAATCTGCCTCCTCAGGGGCTCTTCTCTGAGGCTGCTTCTTCTTGGGTGCCAGTGGGAATATTACTGCAGGCAACTTTTGGTGAGCTAAAATGAAAATAGGTGAGTACATGATCTTATGCATGATACACGAGCCTATGGGCGCTTCTAGCATTATTTATGTAGTGTATGTGTATTTGTATGATGTATGTGTATTGCCTATGATGCTAGGTGGTGTGGTTTTTTTATGTATCACTTAATACCAGGGGTATGCGCGATATGCACTGGAGGAGCGGATTTCTTATGGTTATATCGCTTAATACCAGAGGTATGCACGATGGTGCTCTCTAGGAGTGGCTTTTTTGTGGTTGTATTGCTTAATACCAGGGGTATGCGTGATGATGCACTCTAGGAGAGGGTTTTTTATGGTTGTATCGCTTAATACTAGGGGTATGCGCGATGGTGCATTCTAGGAGTGGCTTTTTTGTGGTTGTATCGCTTAATACTAGGGGTATGCACGATGGTACGCTCTAGGAGTGGCTTTTCTATGGTTATATTGCTTAATACCAGGGGTATACATGATGATGCACTCTAGGAGCGACTTTCTTATGGTTGTATCACTTAATACTAGGGGTATGCACGATGGTGCATTCTAGGAGCGGCTTTTGTGTGGTTGTATCACTTAATACCAGGGGTATGTGTGATCATGCACTCTAGGAGCGGTTTTTTATGATTTTATCGCTTAATACCAGGGGTATGTGTGATGGCTTACTGGAATGGTATGATTATTTCATGTTATGGTTGTGGTTTGTGTGTAATGCAATGTTTGAGCAGGCAAACATGTACTTTTTAAACTCTCCCTTCTGACCTTGTTACTCCATCGTAGCGAGTATCTTTCCCAGGTGGGGGGCTTTTTCCTCTATTACCAGCCTGGGGTAGATAAGGACGTACTCTCTTTTGAGATTTTAAGAAATTCATTGGGTATTCCTAAGGGAAGTTTCTAGGGCTGCATTGTTATATGCTGGGCTAAGTCTAATAGGGTTGCGGTTGATGGTAACTGTGCATTATGTACTTAAGCCCAAGAACTCTAATCGAGTTCAGGGGCCCGTTTTCCACATTTAATATACTCAAACCTAGTGGCCTTAATCAAGCCAACTAGATTGTATTATACTATGCACGGCCGGTGCATCTCAACTTCGTGCCCCTATACGAACTTGAGTCAAGTTCCAAAGACACGCTATTTAGAACATCGGGGTTCTAGGTGTGAAAAAATGTAGATGCTATGCAGTAAACCCTAATAATTCCAAATTCAAATGACTTTCATCATTTCATCTTCAATTGATCTTTAGAAAAACAAAATCAATCATAAAGAGATTTAATCCCCAACAGAGTCTCCATTGTGAATGGGCAAACTTTTCACATGACTCTTTCGGGTTATCGATTAGATTGGCACATCCAATACAGGACTCTCGAGTTTTAATGTGAGGAATCATCGCTAGAGGGCAGGGCTCATTATATGTGTGAACATACTTGGCATTTGTAATTGGACAAAGGGGTCGACCACCCCTTTGGGGATTAGCCTTTTCATTGCGAGAGCGGGGTCCCTATTTTATATGATATTAGAGTCACCACCTGAATTAGCTGTTTCAGGAAATCAATGGTATAGCTAATCCAGGTAGGATCCTTATATCGATAAAAGAGAGATTCTAGTTCCGGATGAAATAGTTACTTGCCATTTGAATTTGGATAAATCGTATTTTGAAAATCTTTTTTTATTTTCATAAGCAAAAGAAATGATTTAGGGAGATACGACCTTTGCTAGTCTATCCCTCAGAGTATAGGCCCTACATGACTGGATTACCTTGTGCGGTGGTTAAGAATGCGTGATTGAAAATAATGTTTTGACCCTCAGTTACCTTTTGTTTGTTACTGGATGACTGGAAGGCCCGGTACTGACTAGAACCGCCTTTTTACAGTGGGCTTGTTTGAGTGTTTGGAGATATGCGAGTAGCTCTTTAGCTAAAAGCTAGTTTAAGGAGGGTGTCTATACCTTAGTATAGTTTTGGGATATTTTCAGTATGGGGCCGATACTACCAGGGACTTTTGTGGGAGAAATGGCTTGAATTGACTTATGCTTTTCTTTTTCAGACGATCGAATGGTGTTGAATGGTTGGGGAATGGTTTCCTTTTGTAGAAATTTTAGGAGCGTCGATTGACACATATAGGAGTGTAGATCAATGTAATTGGTGTCAGAGTAGCTTCAATGTATCACAGGTCTAGATTCCCTATAAGCGTCGATCAACACAATATAGAAGCATCAATCGACGTATTTTTGGCAGTGATAGCTTTGCTGAGTCATGGTCGTAGGCTTGATGAGTCAGTAGAGAAATTGACATGCAGCACCGTTGAACGTTAAAATAGGATAGTGTCGATCGACGCAATATGGGGTATAATTAGTGTCGATCGACACTAATGCTTAGGATGTCAAAATCCTACTCCCTTAGAGGTGTTCGTAGTTTAGGGCAAGACATGATCTTTGTCAGTACTGGTTTGCCATCTCCTAAAAAAGGTCTTGGACATCATCAGGCCTAAGATGGATCGTGCTCACACACGGCAGTATTTCTCACTTTTACAATTGGTACAAGGTATTATCCCCTGGTGCTAAAACCATCATTGAAGGGACATCTTTGGGCAGGATGGTGAGGAATTACATGTAGGTGAGATCCTGCAGGTATCCATACATCCCAACTGGTACTTCTACCCACATATTTAGCAGATGGTCCGACACTACCCACACTTTTTACTTTTGTTGTGGGGAGTACACTATCACTCCGTTGGATTACTATGCCATCACATGTCTTCCCTTCCATGGTAATGTGATTCACTTTAATGCCATCTTTACTTACGATAGCTTCAATGTGGAGACCATTTAGGCTTTGATTGGCTATTCTGGGGATAAGCCCGGGTGAGTTTCTTGCGATAAACTCATGAACTTTTGGACCACTGGGGATAGAAGGCACTTAATTTCTGCTTGCGTGGCTAGAGCTTTTATGGCTGCTACCTTGTCCTGGCTGTGTTTTCCCACCAGGGGTATGATCGTGAATCTCCATATTCTGCCCACTTTGATCGATCTGTCCCACTTTGATGAGTATGCTTGAGGCCGAGCTGCGCTGGGTCATTTGTATTCGGCCTTGATGAAATTGTGAGGAATAGGATTGGCAAGTTCAAATTTTCTCTACAGATCGTCTATGCAAGGATCCAACTTCCTTATTAGCATTCTTGCCTGTCTTTTGACGTTTTGATTTTCTTTGACTTTTTATAGATCTGGTTCTTCGAGATAAGGATTCTCCCGAGGACCAAGCTGGTGTAAAATGGCAGCTATACATTCCGTCCTCGTTTGCCACACTATTGGCCTAGTTAGGAAATCTAGTCTCCTTCTGCTCTTTCTACCCGTCTTCATACTCTGTCTTCAGAGCAGGTATATCTTTATAGCATTTTTGACTTGATACAATCACTATATCTACTACAATCGTTGTATCAACACTTCATTTCTTTTTCTCCTTTCAAATTAAGACGCATCCTTGGAGGCATGAGCTTCACTAGCCAAAAGTCATGAGATTAGCTGGGGTGGCTGTGAATACCTAGTTGATTTTAGAGACTCCCTTCTCCTTGGATTGGTACCTTGGGGAGCATATCCAGGGTTGGCATCTTTTTCCCAATTCATGTTCCATCCCTCCTAATGTGCCCCGATGGATTTTATGGCCTCATAGCTTACCTAACTTTGCACAACTGGCTTCTGATGGCTTACCTAGTGCCTTTCTAGATTTCATAGTTGCTCGGATGGCTAAAGACAGACCCTGTTCCTATTGAGCCCAAGCCAGATTTTCATAATCCCTCTAAGGGAGATTCTCCTTCCGCTTCTGCCCCTAGCGAGTAAGCTAGATTCGGTTCACTTGGGACTATCCAGATGACGGTATCTCTTTTTCATTGACTCGGATTTCTTTGTTATTTTCCAACTTTTATACTTAGTTGGCCTAATTTGCTTTTGCTTTGACATTTCTGCAGGATCATCAAGGTAGGTAGAGACATGCGTCCACTTCTACCCATGTTGGGAGCTCCTCAGCTTCAACGGTTCCGCCTCAAAGTCCAGTGATGATGGAGGGACATCAGGGGTTTTGTTGGATATGTTGTATGCCCTTAAGGCAATTAGGGCAATATATCTTAATTATGTAATAGTACGAATAATTTGTTTAATCAATAAAGGCATTTGTTCTTTTGTTTATATAAATGTGTTTCTATGTATATATATTATAGCTGGTTAAATATATTCATTGATATATGTATACAAAAGTCCTTGACATATCATAGCATAAAGTCAGAGAAATTATAGTTGGACTATATCTGGTGGAACCTGCTTCATGTGCAATTATGATTATGTCTAAACTATCCATAGTTATAGTTTCATCAAGAAAGTATATTGATGAAGAGGAAAGACTAGCATGTGGTCAACTTTCTTGGAAAGGGTCCAAGTAGTCAATCTCCTCAGGACTGAAGGTGGTGCCTTAAGTTTTACACAAGGATATATCTGTGAGATATATTGGAGACCATAGTAAGATAAACACTTGGTATATATATCAATGTGTTAGTGTTTATCTTCATGCTTTGCGAATGTCCTCGTACTTGAGATGCTAGTTACCTTGTATGGTACTATTGCTATACTTTGGTTCATTACTATATACTTATTAATTTAGGGTGCTACGGGTGATTACAGGTTTAGTGATGACAGCACGTTGGTAAGCTGAGTAGTCGGAAAGAATCCATCGCTCCGGATATATTAAGGAGTTGTACGTGGCCACTTGTTAAAGTGATGATTGCCATAAACCTCTGATCAGAGTATATGTTTGATAGAAATGGTTTCTAGTCAAACACACTATGGTAAAGGGCAATATACTTTGGTAACAAGTAAACTACTGGGATAGCTTGGAGTACCTCGCTATTAGTGGGTTAACACTTTAATCGAACCCTATAAACCAGGGGGTACTCATATTAAGGAATGGAAGGAATTTATCATACTGGATAACTATTGCATTAACTGGGATTAAGTCATAAGCATAAATGACGTTCCTAGTAATGGGGGATGGTAGACCCTTGCTAGAGGTGTACTACAGTCATTTAAGGTAATTGAGTTCTATTCACGGTCTAGAGCATCGAGCCAATGGTTCCATTAGAACAATTGTTGGTTAAGCCTTAACAGCTCAATACTTCAGGATCCTACAAGGTCACACACATTGGACCTTCATCGGACTATGTAAAGAACTAATAGATAATATAAATAATAATTGGATTATTATTTCATTGGTTAAAATTGATTAGATCAATTTTAGATAGACCAAGGAATTCATTTTGACCGATAACTAATTAATTAGAGTCATAAATAAATTATAATTGATTAGATCAATTTTGGTTAGACCAAGAAATTTATTTTGACTAGTAACTAACTTATTAGGGTCAAAAATAAGTATTTATTTGAAAAGGATTAAAAGGGGAATTTTGCATTGGCAAGTTAAACTGGACCGAGAGTACAAAAGTATTTTGTACAGGCTCGAGTGCGCAGGAGTACACCGAAAGATGGGCGAGCAATGCTGGAAATTGCTCGCCGCAGCCCATGAAAATGGGATGCACATGCGCAGCCCATGATGGGCGTGCCGCGAGCTATGCTCGAGGCATGGACCACGAGGCCCACCTTGCAAGCAAGGCAAAGCCCGCAAGGGCTTTGCCTTGTAGCACACAGCATGCTATGCATGCTGTGTGCATGGGTCAACATATGGATCCCTTGGATTCGCGTGTATAACATTGCTTTTGGGGGGCAACTTTTTGCTCCCCAAGCCTATATATAGGCTTCCCCTTCTCTTGTTTCAAGTGCACCAAGCTCAAAGCATAAATCCTAAGCAAGATATTTTTTCTCTTGGGTGATTGAGCAAGTTATTGTTGAGGAACCTGAATTTATTCAGGCACCTCTAGTTTATATTTTCGGGTGAGGCTTCTAGAGTGGTCTAGCAACTAATCGAGGCTTCTTAGTTCTTCCTCCTGGGGAGGTTTTGGTTGGTGGGGTTCGTATGGATACTCATAGAGGCTATCCTACGCTTGGAGGCTTGTGCAAAAGGGTTCTGCTAAAGCACACTTCAACTGGTAAGTTCCTTTTCTTTCTCTTTATTATTAGGTCTTTTTCTTTAAGCGTTTTTAGACTTAATAATATGCTTAGGTTGTTTTGCATGCTTAGTTTATTTTATGCTTAGGTTATAACTTAGAGTTATAACATGCTTAGGTTATAGCTTAGAGTTATAACATGCTTAGGCTATAGCTTAGAGTTATAACATGCTTCAGTTACAGCTTAGAGTTACAACATGCTTAGCATAAAATATACATTCTAGGATATAATTTAGAATTATGGTATGCCTAGCCCTTTTGTATGCTAACCTAGGTAGAGAATTATTTAGTTAAGGCTTTATTTAATTTATATGCAACTAATAGGAGTTCCTGGGGACAGGGATAAAATTTTGAATTTTTGCCATGCCTGTTATGCATGTTCAATCTGACTGTCAGTTCCCAACAGGATTCAGTATCAGCCATCCATGTTCTTGATGTACCTTCCTGACTTGAGTACTTACAAGCTAGTGATTCAACCTTACCCGAACCCTAAGCATCTAGTGACTTTCCACCCGGTCGGCGCTACTCATGTGAGTTTTTCACTTTTTTCTTTTCTTAGATTATACTGACTCTGACTCGTTTCGATCCCTTTTCTTTGTAGGTGCCTATTGCTGATAGCATCTCCGACTAGGGATACATCCAAGGCAACAGTGGTTCATGATGAACCAAAATTCTGACATGGTGGTATGTTTATTACTTTATTGTGTTACTGATGATGCATGGTATGCCATGAAATGCATATGAATGATTTATGTTAAAATGTTGCAGCTAGAGATCCGACAGCTTTAAGCTTAGTTGGGGATGATCCAGGTGGATGACCAGCAGCAATAGCCTCAGCATGGACAGGGTGATCCTTTGGGGTTCTTTTCACAGGGCGGTTATCCTTCTCCTCCATCGTCTTTTGATCCCAGCCATCTGAGTTCTAGTGATAAATAGTAGATAGGCCTTTTTATCGTCTTTTTTCTTTAGGCCATTTACATAGCCTTCCCTTGTATGAACACATTTTTTTCACTTATAAAAGAATTTTGCATTATTCTTGCACTTTGTGCTTTCTTATTTTCATTAATAATCAAGTTTATCGGGGTAATCTACTAGATATTAGCAGATTGCCCTATAAACTACGTATAGTGAACTGTTACCCTTTAAAATTTTGCCATGGAGGGCTACATCCGTTTTAGTGCAGATTTGAATATGTATCTGAAGAACTTCAATGGTTGGTACTATCTTAAGATTTGCAGTCTATCGCATATGAAGGAATATTGTCGCATCTTTGTCAAGGATAATGTGATCTAGGTTACTGTCAGGTTCTGGGATCCTATTGACAACGTGTTCTAATTTAGAGATCAAGAGTCGTGCCCCTTGTATAAGGAATTCTGTAAGCTCCTGAGATCTTCAGCTGATATGCCTCCAGCCATTCGGATGCATCATCTTGAGTTTTCTGATTCATTAATGAATCATTTCTAGTTGCAATAATTCGATAGGCGCCGACTGATTTGCAATGAGGGCCTGAGGTTAGATATGGCTTTCGATATAATTTGGAATCTTTCTCTTAACGATGTGAGCTGGCTTTTTCTTATTTATTTACTTTTGCCAGGGGTCTTTCTTTGTGAGGGTCCAACTATAGTTTGCAGCTTTGCCTTCTTGACCATCATTGATCAGATGTTAGAGGGTAAATCTCCCATTGCAGTGAGTTTGGCAAAGACACTGATCCTTGTATGCTCTTCCCAAAATGGGACTGAAGCTACTACTAGGGGTAGCAGACTTCTCCTTCAGGTAAACTCTATTTGAGCCTTTATTTTTGCATGAACTATCCTTTCGAGTTTTTGATTCATCAGGCTTGCCTTAATTTTTGTCTAGACTGCCTTTCCAGGTTTTCAATTCAGCAGGGCTCTCTTTTTTCTCTTTTTTTTATCTTTTTTTTCTTTTTATTTTTTTCTTATTTTTTGTTCTTTTTGTGTTGCTTTTGTAGCTTTAGCTTTAGGACAAGCTCTTTGTATTATTTGTGTGCCACGAGCATGGATTATCATCCAAGGACCTATTGGGCACATGGTTCTGTAGTTTACATTGGCGACCGTTCTTATAGTGACTTCACTGTCGATGGGTGGGTTGAGTTTATAAGGAGTCAAGCCGCTGAGGATATTTGTTGGATTTTCCCTTAGTGGTGAATCATGCGTACGATTACTGATGTCGCTAGAGATGCCGTAGTCCTCATTGGTCTTTCCAAGATTAGCACCTACTCTCTCGATCGCTTGTGTAGGCAGTATGGTCACCCTTAGTGGTTTTCGACATCCTTGTGGACCCTTCGCGGTTTTGAGATTTCTTATACTCAGGTTTATCATCATAACGTGAGGTGGATCATTCGCTCTCGAGTGGAGGTGAACTATTCTGTGCCTTTTGACATTCATCCTTCAGAGCCTTATTGCATTTGGGTTGTGAGAGGATTATCGAGACTAAGAGACTACGTAGTTTCTTTCTTCGTGAGAGAATAAAGGCTTTAGGCCTCGTTGTTTGCCTTTGTCAATTCCATTCTCTGTTTATAATGCACTTTATGTGTAATAATATGAGTATTTTATTAAACAATTTGCAGTTTCCATTTAATGCACTCATATTGTATTTTTAACATGAATATGCTACTACAAAACATATTACTTGAATAGGAAGGACAAATGGTATTTATTACCAAGAAATGTCCATCATTGCCTAAGGTTCCGAATGAATTTTACCTAAGGTCTCACTCTTTTATTTTGGGGTCTTTATTTTTGCTTAAGAGCTCTTACTAGCTGTTGACAGACATCCATTTTTTTCTTCTTTTTTTTAGTTTTTTTCTACAAGATAGTGCTTCAGCTTGTCATGATTTACTGGATTTACAAATTCATTGCCATCTAGATCTGAGATTTTGACTGCCCCTTTATTGAGAGTCTTCTTTACTACGTATGGTCCTTCCCAGTTTGGGTGGAACTTACCTCGAGCATCCATGTGCATCTTACGAGATTGTTTTAAGACTAGATCACCTATTCTCATGGGTTGATCTTGCCTTTTGACTTTACGATTGTAAGCTCTAGTATGTGTTATTGGTATAACTGTAGATTCTCCAATGCAGTTAATTGTTTCTTATCGATTAAACTCAATTCTTTGTTCCTTGCCTTCGCCAATTCATCTTCAAGAAGTCTTGCTTTGAGGGCTATACGCAAAGATATGATCTCCATTTCAACGGGCAATACTGCATCCATTCTGTAGATGAGAGAAAAAGAAGTTTGACCCATAAGAGTTTTGATGTTGGTTATATATCCCCACAAGGCATAAGGCAAATGGTCGGCCCAATCTCGGTAATTGGTGATAATTTTGGAGAGGATTTTCTTAATGGTCTTATTAGCTACTTCTACAACTTTATTAGCTTGAGGACGATAGGGTGAAGAGCGATGATGCTCTATTTTGTACTTCTCAATAAGATCGATTGTTTCTCCTTAGAATTGTACACATTGTCACTTACTATATGATGAGGAATGTCCTATATAGCAAAAATATGTCGATGAATAAACCAAGCCATTTTCTTAGTTGTGATGCTCGTATGTGATTCTACTTTAACTCATTTGGAAACGTAATCGGTCGCCACTATGATGAAGTGATGGCCATTGGTTGAGGATGGCCTTATCTCACCGATGATATCAATACCCCAGGCTGAGAACGGCCAAGGCATTGTCAAACTCTGTAATGCTATTGGGGGCAAGTTACTCACATCTCTGTATATCTGACAGGCATTACAAGTCTTTGCTTCTTGAATATAGTCAGCTAGCATAGTTAACCAAAAGTATCCCATTCTCTAAATTTTCTTGGCCATCATGATGTCGTTCATATGTGGACAGCAGTCTCTTAAATGTACCTCTTTCATTACCTTCTCTACTTCTTGTTGAGTCACACATTTTAACAGCAAATCGTTAGATGACCTTTTGAACATATCTCCCTTAATTAGGCAAAACTACACAGCAAGCTTCCTCAGCATATTCCTGTTAGAATCCATAGCTTCGGCTGAGAATTCACCACTTTTAAGGAACTTGACGATGTCAGAGTGCCAGGGTCCTTCCTTATCCATGACGCCTTCTATTGCACGGATATAGTGCAAGGATCGGGTTATTTCCATAACAAGGGGTTTGATTGGCTGTCTTTGAGGCCCTTCCCATATGGAGGCTAGAGTGGCCTACGCATCCTCCATCTGGTTCTCTTCTTAGGGCATATGATAAAATTTGCATTCGCTGAACATTACAGCTTTTCTCTATATAGCCTCTAGGTAAGGCTTGAGGGATTCCTCCTTTAGTTTCCAGTATCTCATGACATGTTTAATGACCAAAGCTGAATCACCAATAATTTTTACTCTGTCTGCTCTAAGAGTTACCAGAGCAGACATTCTGAATAGGCAGGCTTCATATTCTACCCCATTGTTTATGGTGAGAAATTCTAATTGCTTTGACAGAGGTATGAGTGCTCCATCTGGTGTAATGATGATAACTCCCAAGCAAGCTCCTCACTTGTTAACGGCACCATCGAAGAACATGGTCCATTTTTCAGGGTTTTTTATAGTTGCTGTAAAACATTTATCAGGGAATTATAGGTTTTCTAGTTCTCCTTCCTCGAGCAATTAATTCACTAGGAATTCAGCAACTGCTCTTCCCTTGATGGTCTTCTTAATGACATACTCGATATCGAATTTTGACAGCAATAAGAACCACCTTACAAGTTTTTCGGTTAGCAAAGGAGCCTAGCATAAATACTTCATCGGATCCACCTTTGCAACTGCTTGAATCCAGTAAGACTGGAAGTAATGTCTGAGTTTTTTGCTGAGCCAGACCATAGCGGTACAGGTTTTCTCTACAATGGTATATCGAGTCTCATACTCTAGTAATTTCTTGATGAGGTAATAAACTGCGTATTCCTTCTTATCTTTATGCTCCTGAACTAATATAGGTCCTATAGATTTTTTTTCTAATGCCAAATAGAGAATGATTGGCTTTCCAAGAATCGGCGGTTTTAGCACAGGCAGGTTCATTAGGTAGGCCTTGATCCTGTTGAAGGCTTCCTGACATTGGTTGTTCCATTCTATTGGTTGTTATTTCTTTAAGAGCTCAAATATAGGCTCGTATGTGGTAGTTAATCGCGCTATAAAGCAACTGACGTACTATATGGACCCCAAGAAGCTCCCCACTTCTTTCTTAGTCTTTGGTATGGGCATTTTCCTGATGGCGTTAGCTTTATCGGGATCCATCTGTATGCCTTTTTACTAACCACATGCCCTAGCAATTAGCCTGACGTGACACTGAATATACACTTCTTTGGGTCAAGATGGAGATTGCATTTCTCAATTCTCATGAGGAATCGCTCTAACACTAATGGGTGTTCTTCTAGCATGGTGGATTTTACAAGCATATCATCTACATAGACCTCGACTTATTTATGGATCAAGTCATGTAGTAATGTCGTGACTGCTTGCTGGTAGGTTACCCCCGCATTTTTGAGTCCAAAAGGCATCACCCTGAAGAAATATGTTCCCCATTCTGAGATGAATATAGTTTTGAACTTGGCTATGACGTTCATGAGGAAATGGTGGTAGCCAGAGAACCCATCCATGAAGGAATACATGGTCGACCTTGTCGTGTTGTCCACTAGAACGTTAATGTATGGTAATGGAAAATTGTCCTTAGGGGTAGCTTTGTTCAAGTCCCTAAAGTCAACACAAACTCTGATGTCGCCATTTTTCTTGGACACTACATTCGATAGCCAAGTGGGATACTTGATGAACTTCATGAAATCAGCATTGATCTTTTTAGCTACTTCTGCTTTGACCTTTTCTTCCCATTCTGGACTCATCCTCCTCATATTTTGTTTTACTAGTTATATCTTTGGGTCTGTGGAAATCTTGTATTCGGCGATGTGCCGATCAAGTCCCGGCATGTCCTCGTGAGACCAAGAAGGCTAAAACATGATTTTTTAGTACTTTTATCAATTCTCTCTCTTGTTCGATAGGCAATTGATTGGAAATGTATACCATTTTTGGATCATCTTCTGTATTTAAGTTAATTTCTTTTGTGATATTATTATTAATGTTAAAGATGCTAGATGAATGCTAGAAGGGATGCATGGAATCGTAATCAGAAACACAATCCAAATAAGTGAAGTTCTTCATTCTATTATCACCATAAAATACATTATTCATTTTAAACATATTGGAAATGGAAATAAAAGACTCATCCTGATTAGTAGGGTCTGCCTTTACAGTAAATGATAGCCGACTTTAGCAGGATGTCCTCATCATCTTCCTCTTCTGCCTTTGCCTTGCCCTTCATGGCCTTGACCATGTCCATGATGGTCGGGCTCAAGCAACCTCCCTTGTCCCTTGCTTCCTCCACTATCTTAAGTTGTTCTAGGAGGTGTTTAGTTAGGGCGTCGAGGATTTCCTCTTCTTTGCTCAACTTCTTGATCTTCTTTGGCTGTACCTGTTCACTAAGCTTGGTTTGATCGGGAATTGCCCCAGCATCTGGCTGAGGACCTACTTTCCTTATCAAACAAGTTATAAAGCTTTTACCATGCTTTCCATAGTTGACTACATCTAAGAAAATCTCAAATCCCGGAACTATCCTCCCTTGGTGGGTAACAGGTTGTAGGGATTCTTTGATTTCTTATGAAAGATTGTCTTATTA
Source organism: Euphorbia pulcherrima (assembly GCA_947683365.1). Lineage (NCBI taxonomy): Eukaryota > Viridiplantae > Streptophyta > Magnoliopsida > Malpighiales > Euphorbiaceae > Euphorbia > Euphorbia pulcherrima. The sequence goes on along the minus strand of CANTUS010000001.1, from coordinate 48,400,886 downwards.
GTGAATCTTTTGATGCCTTTATAGCCGAGTCCCATAGGTTTCCATTCTCTTACCCCTATATTGAAAGTCGGTGTTCCCTACTCATGGGCACCTAGTCCTTTTCTAAGAGTGTGGTGTTTCTGCATGTAACCTTGAATCCAGGGGCCCCAATGCACTTCTTGTTATTTTTCTGATCCTTGACTTATTGTGGTTGTGGTAAACCCTTTCATATGGCTTTCTTCTATCTTCAGTGCTGCCACAACCGATGCTTTATCACCCTCTAAAGTGACGATCTTTCCGTGGAATGGAATTTTGATTTTCTGGTGAAGAGTGGATGAAACCCCTTTGAGAGCATGGAACTATGGTCCTCTGTTAAGCATGGAGAAAATCATCGGGATGTCTATAAATGTAAAAAGCATGATAGACGAGATTTCTTCGAGAGTAACTTCAGCTTTAAATGTACTGATGATGGTTCTCTTAGAATTATGATAGGCCTTGATGACTGTCGTGGACCTCTTCAAGTCCTTCTCAGTTAGTCCTAGGATTGGCAAAATATCCTTAGGATAGACATTCAGCAATGAGCCATCGTCGGCCATCAAATATGGCATGATACGTCCAAAAATACTCGCCTTTAAGTAAAGAGACTTACTGTAGTGAATGCCCTCATTGTGTAAATTTGAGCTTGAGAAGATAATATCAGGGATAACAGTGCTAGTCCTAGTGTTGAGCAACGTGCTAACTTGCTCCGGCGATGCTAGGAGAGATGTTTCGATCTCCATGAACTTTTTCACAATGGCAAGCATATGATCTTGAGAACCAAGAAGGAGATCCCACATGCTCATCTTGATAGTGGTGGCCTTTAATTGATCCACAATCAGATTTTCTATCTATTCTAAGGACTTAACGAAAGTAGCAGGTGTCAGAGGTTCCTTTCTCGGCACAGTAGGGGCCACTGACCCAGTTATTCTCCCTCCTCTAGTGATAGGACTGACAACATGGGTAGGCGAGTTTGTTGTTTTAAAGACTTAAAACTCATCAAAATCTTCATCAAGTGGTATTTCTCTCAATTCAATCCGCTTATTCACGGAAGATAGCATTTTGGTGGTAAAGGGCCACTACATAAAGGGGACTTTTTTAGAATGTCTTTCCAGGACAATGGGGTTCTCCTATAGGATTTGGCATAGAATTGGGTTAGAGTCTTGCCCAATCATGTGAATTAATGAGGAAGCTCCATCAGTTGGATCCTGGCCATTGTCTTACACGACCGATTTTTCTGGATGATTAGAGTGCTTATTCATGTACCAAGGATATTCCTTGGTGGACTTCATTGATGTCGAGCAGACTGCATTAGTTTCTATCCATTCCCAATATAACAGCGGGTTCCTATGTTTATCTAGCTCGAGAGTTGTATCATCTGGCGGGTCTACCCAGATGAAGTAATTGATGAATTATCTAGCTAGCGTATTCCAAAATGACTTTTGGTAAAATGTCAGCCCTTCATACTAGATGATTGCTTTCTCCCGGAGAGTCAAGTGGAACCTTTTAGGCCAATAGGCATAATGAATGTACCCATCGTTCATCATTTGCACAAATTCACGGATGTGAGGCGTGGCCTTGTATTTCCATTGTAGAATATGGGATAAACCTCTCTCAAATTTAGACTTCGGATCTAATTACTGGCTCAAGCCCATTTATTTTCTACACGGATTCCCTCTATGATGTACTCCCGAGAAGGTTCTTGCCCCTCATCTTGGATCATATTAATAAAGTGCTCACTCCCTGAGTTGAAGTCTGTAAAGTCTCCTGAATCATCACTTATCGTGAACCATAAGGGGCCTGGGGAGTTATGCTCTAAAGATGAGGCACAGCTCTTAGCACTATCCTAGTCGATCGTTATGCCATTAGGGAAAGGAGCCTCATATTTGAAATCCCCTAGCAAGTGGTTTAACTCATCATCTGATAAGATCTCAGGTTCGTACCCTAGATTATCCACTCTGCTTTCATCTTCATGATCCGATTCATTAGAGTACTTGAATTCTTGTACTTTTTCATCTAAATTATCAAAAGGTTGTGGTTTGAAGACCCAATTTAGCACATGTTGAATTAGCATATCATTATCAGAATCTTCTTTTGGATCTTCCTCAAGGTCTTCCTCAGGGTCTTCCTCAGGATCTTCCTCAGGATCTTCCTCAGGATCTTCCTCAGGATCTTCCTAAGGATCTTCCTCAAGGTCTTCCTTAGGAACTTCCTTAGGATCTTCTTCTATTGCATTCCCTACTGTATTTACTCCGGGCTCAACTCTTGTGATAGCTGTACGAAGGTTAAAGATTATACCTTGCATACTGGCGAATGTCTCCTCTACACGGGGCACCATATGTTGTAATGTTTGCATGGACCCCTTTAAATGAGTTACGCAACTCGATGTTCTCTTGGTTCTTGCGGTTTATTTCTGACACCATTTCAGTATGGAGTTTGGTGAATGGGTCTTGTGCTACCTCATTTAGGTTAATGCGAAGATACCTTTGCTAGTCCTCGTGATTATTCCAGGCTTGTTCAGGATCATACAGCTCTTGATTTCCTTAGTGTGCCATCCTAGAAGATCTTTCCAATTCAAATATATTTGTCCTAACATAGTTGGGACTCACGTAATCTAGGGGAGTATACATGGGGGCTGTGGAGGAGGAACATCCTACCAACTAGCATTGTGTTGATCTACTTGATGCACCATCCACCAGCAAAGTGCATCCAGGTGTGACTAAGAAGCCATGAAGTAGTGGAGGAAAGATCTCTCCATATAGTACCAGTTCCAACGTCCTTCCAATGGCATTGCATTATACCAGTCCATGGCTGGACCTTCTAAGAAATGGGGGAATTGAGGTGCAAATCCCATCATAGCAATCTCTTGTCCATGTATAAATCAGATGAATTCTTCTACATGCTCGTTTGGGTCAAAATCCCCTCAAAATATGAGGTGTGGTGCCACTTGCTATTGGTCCAACCCTTCTCTCCTCATCCTCAAGACATATTGGTCGACCATGTAGATGATGTCCATGTTGTCGAAAATCATATTATCCCCCCATCCTGGGTCATGTTAGAAGTTATTCATCATGTTAATATCGTACTTGTTAGCCACCACATGGACATTTATGGAATTTACCGTAGCTTCAAAGTTCAGTATAGGATTAGTCTGCATGCTCAATTTATTTTCCGGCTAGTGTTTTAAAAATCGGCCTAGGCGGGATTTTTTATAACATCACCGCAATTTTAGGTAGTCAGGCAGTCCTAGGCGGTTGACCGATTTAGGCGGGGCTAGGTGGTCTGAGGCGGGGCTAGGCGGTCCTAGGCTATTCTAGGCGGGGTTTTTTGTTTCAAAAATCGGCCTAGGCGGACTATCTAGGTGGTGCCTAGGCGGGATTTTTCAAAACAGTATTATTAAAACATGCTTTAAATTATTTTTTTATATTTTATATTATTATAATTTATTTTTTAGTTGAATGTATATTTTTATATATTAAAAAATAAAAAATACAAATCCACCTAGATCCCGCCTAGGCGTTTTGAAGCCTCGACCGCCCGACTAGTGCCTAGCACTTTTTAAAACATTATTTCCAACTCTTTCATCCTCCCATCGACTATCATCTATTGTAAATCTTTTAGTAGCCAGGTGCATTCATTAGTACAATGCCCCTTGGTCACGTGCGCTGGTCACTTGGGGATTAAGTCTTTGGTCCAAGGTGAGCTGACTCGCTGGTCACTCGGGGATTGACTCTATGGTCCAAGGTGAGTTGACCTGTTGGTCACTCGGGGATTGACTCTATGGTCAAAGGTAAGCTAACTTGTTGGTCACTCAGGGATTGACTCTATGGTCAAAGGTGAGTGGACTCGCTAGTCACTCTGGGGTTTGACTCTATGGTTGAAGGTGAGCTGACTCTCTGATCACTCGGGGATTAACTCTATTATCCAAGGTGACTCGCTGGTCACTTGGGTATTGACTCTATGATCAAAGGTGAGTGGACTCGCTGGTCACTCGGGGTTTAACTCTATGGTCCAAGGTGAGCTGACTCATTGGTCACTCGGGGATTGACTCTATTGTCAAAGGTGATCTGACTCGCTGGTCACTTAGGGATTGACTCTATGGTTGAACGTGAGCTAACTCGCTGGTCACTCGGGGATTGACTCTATGGTCAAAGTTAAGCTAACTCGTTGGCCACTCGGGGAATGACTCTATGGTCAAAGGTGAGCTGACTCACTGGTCACTCGGGGATTGACTCTATGGTCAAAGGTGAGCTGACTTACTGGTCACTCGGGGATTGACTCTATGGTCAAAGGTAAGTTGACTCGCTGGTCACTCAGGGGTTTATGTATTTCGGCTCATGGGCTGAGCCTAGGTAGATTCATTGGTCTGGGTTTATTTTGGCTCATGAGTTGAGCCTAGGTAGACTCACTGGATTTGGTTTATTTTCGCTCATGAGTTGAGCCTAGGTAGACTCACTGGTCTTGGTTTATTTTGGCTCATGGGTTGAGCTTAGGTTAACTCACTAGTCTCAATTACGCTGGGTTCTTATGGCTAAGACAATAAAATAAGATGCCACACATAAATGTTATGGCTGCATAAAGATATGGTTAGTTTACACACAACCACGATGCTTATGATGTCCGTTTTAGTTTATTTATATCTAATAAACCTGTAAATGTAGCAAAGATCACGCCTATTGCCCTTTCAACTCCATTTGGTTACTTCGCTTTAAAGTCAACGGGAACTTAGCGAAGTCTGCTCATGCGCACTCAAGGTTTTTTAGGTAAACCTAAGGAAGGTTTCTATAGTTCATCTATATGCGGGTTTCAGTCTCAAGATTGGGTTCAATTGGGCACCCTACGCCTTTATGTACCGAGTTCTAATGGCCCTAACCGAACCAAAGGAAACTTTTCTGCATATAATATACTTGGGTAATCTTTCCCTTGAGCGAGCAAGGCACTCGTACGTTTCGCAAGGAGTGTGATCAGATCCATACCCCTCAAGCCCTAACTGAACTTGGAGATACTTCACCAAAAGACACCTAAATTGGTTATGGGGTAAAGAATGCAGATGCTATGCAATCTTAAAATTTTGTAATGTCGAAATTACCATATATTCCGTAATTCCAAAATTTAATTCAAACAATATTTTAATTATCATGTCAAAAAAGAATTTTTATAAAAATCGGGTTTTTATAAAAATAATGTCCCCAGTAGAGTCCCCACTATGAGCGAGCAAGGATTTTATCAGGATGATGCACGCGGGATACGGTGCATGGGACGCGTCTGGTTCGATTTGGTTTGAGAAAATCTAGTTCACTTAAATGCGTGTGCCGCTTTTATAATAAAATGGTTGGTTTTATTAAAGAGAAAAGTTATTTATTATTTTTCACATAAACTTATTGAGTGTGAAAAACGTGACTTTTTATAAGCCAAAAAAGTGATTATATTGAGAAATATATTTACACATTTTAATAAAAGAAATATATTTTTAAAATAAAGCATTTTTACTTCATTTAAAAATAAAATAGAGTCGCCACCCGGTTCAACTCTGCCGGGAATTGTGGTATACTAATCCAAAATAGGAATTTTTATACCGAAAAGAAAATGAGATTCTAAGTTCAGACATGATAGGTACTCATATTGTTCAAATTGTTTGGATTAATTTTGGAATTATGTTTTATGTGGTAATTTTGGCATTACAACGGCTTTATTTAAGAAATAAATTCAAGAAATAAATCGGGCATTATCATGGCTTAATAAATTGATATTTTCTACCGAAATTTCGATTGAGTAACTGCAGGGTTTGGGTTTTGGCCTGAAAACTCGGATAGAGTTTCCTCACATTCTAGCTGTTTGTCCGTACCTGCGAGCTTAATTACACATATTATAGTTTAAGTGGCACCAGTGGCTCACTTAACCAGTGAAATGGAATGCAATGTGCAGTAATAAGAGTAATAAAAGTGAATTTTAAAGTTGGGCTTAGAGCCAATTACCCTCAGTTTACCTTTTCATCTGTCCAGGATGACTTGAGAGCTGGTGCGGGACCAAAGTTGCCAGAAAGTGTGGTTTGCTTGGAAAATAGGTTTAACCTAAGTTATGGCTATAATCTTGGATTATTCCTAAAGGGAATGCGGGGATTTTTGAGAAATTGGGTTGTTTTTAGACCGAAGATCACTGTGAGATCTTGATCTAAAAAGACGGGGAAATGTGCTTATACCAAATGTTAGTGATAAAGCTCGAATTTGGAAGTGTTTTGATAGAGTTTCAGGGCTTTTGGGACTCCCGGAACAAAAGGGGGCGAAATAATTTTTCTCTCCTTTTCCGACTCTGTTGAAATGAGGAGTGAAGTCCTCTATTTATAGAGGGCTGGTATTTAGCCGGCGGGCTAATTACCAATCTGACAAGATCTTACTTTAATCCCATAAATCCTTACCGGATCTCGGTAAGATTTGATTTTTTTACTGTAGAAAGGTAATTAGCCGGGGGAGTGATTACCTATGTTTGACCAAATTTTGACTTTTTGATTTTTCAGTAGAAAATGCTAAATTAAAGCTTCCGTGGAATGTGGATTTTTTAATTTTGGATTTTGGATGACAATTCAGTCCTTTTTGGCTCTTTTGTCTGATCACTGAACGAAATAGGCATAATTCCTCATCAGGCCGAAACGGACCTGTGCTAACAGGCAGTATGCTAGAAAAGTTCCAAGCAGGAAACTACTGTTGATTCAACCACGGAGTCTGAGTACATTATTGCTTGTGAAGCAGCAAAAGAAGTTATCTAGTTAAAGGGATTTACTGGTGATCTAGGTCTGAGATTGTTGATCCAATTACTTCATATTGTGATAATAAGATGCTATAACTCAAACAAAGGAACCACGGTCTCACCAAAAAAACAGACATGTGCTTAGAAAGTATCATATAATCAAGGAGATTGTTAATACTAAGATGATAAAATTAGAATATGTCCCTACTGATCCGAACCTCATGGATGGTCTGATAAAGCCATTGATGCAAGTCAAACATCACCAGTATGTGAAAGCATATGGAGTAAGACATATGGCTAATTGGCCTTAGTGCAAGTGGGAGTTTGTTAGACATGATGTATGCCCTTAAGTCAATTAGGATGATGTATCTTAATTATGTATTGGTACGAATAATTTGTTTAATTAATAAAGGCATTTATTCTTTTATTTATATTGGTGTGTTCATATACATTGTGACTGGTTAAAATATATTCATTGATATTTTTGTACAAAAGTCCTTAACATAAACATAGCATGAAGTGAGAGATATTATAGTGGGACTATGTTTGATGAGACTTGCTTCATGTGCAATTATGATTATGTCTATACTATCCCTAGTCATAGTTTCATCAAGAAAGGATATTGATAGAATAGCAAGACTTGCATGTGGTCAACTCTCTTAGAAAGGAGCCAAGTAGTTAACCTCCTAAGACTGAAAGTGGTGCCTTGAGTTTGACAGATGGATATATCTGGAAGATATATTGGAGACCGCAGTAAGATAAATACTTGGTATATAAATCAATGTGTTAGTGTTTATCTTCATGCAGTAGCTTTGCAAATATCCTCATACTTGAGATATTAGTTACCTTGTGTGGTATTATCGCTATACTTTGGGTCATACCTATTCACTCATTAATTTAGGGTGATTACGGGTATAGTGATGACACCACGATGGTAAGCTATGTAGTCAGAAAGAATCCATCGCTTTGGATATATTAAGGAGTTGTACCTGGCCTCTTGTTGAAGTGATGATTACTATAAACCTCTAATCAAAGTATGTGAGTGATAGAAATAGTTTCTAGTCAAAACACATTATGATGAAAGGTGATATACTTCTGTAACAAACAAATAAATGGGATAGCTTAGAGCAACCTCACTATTGGTGGGTTAACACTTTAATCAAACCCAATAAACTAGATGGTACTTAAATTAAAGAATGGAAGGAGTTCATCGCATTGGACAACTATTGAATAAACCAGGATTAAGTCATAAGTACAAATGACATTCCGAGTAATGGGAGACGGTGCACCCTTGCTAGAAGCGTACTACAATCGTTTAAGGTAATCGAGTTCTATTCACAGTCTAGTACCTCAAGCCAATGGTTCCTATAAAAAAGGGATTGGTTAAGCCTTAACAGCTCAATACTATAGAATCCTATAATGTAACACACATTGGACTTTCAACTGACTGAGTAAAGAATTAATAGACTTGATCTATTACGAATATTAAATATGGGATGGATAAACTATTACATGGTTAGACCAGAGAATTTATTTTGATCAGTAACTAATTTTTTAGTGTCATAAATAAATAAATACTAAATGAAGATGAACTCTAAATTGCCAGACAAAAAAGCGAGGGTGGGACCCTGCGCATTTAAGCCACACAGGCATCATTTAGGCCACGCATGCATTGGATGCCTGCGTGGGCTGCCTAAGCCATGCGAGTAATTGTGCTAAGGCAGTGCTTGTGTGGGCTTGCTACATAGGCTTAGTGCGTGCTGCCTTATGCTACGCATGCAGCCTATGGCCCGTTAGCACAATTACTCGCATGGCTAAGGCAGGCAGTGCTTGTGGCCCATTGCCTCCGCTAGTTGGGCTCGTCGAAGAGCCCGCGAGACCCAGCTGTGGGATAAGGCAGGATAGTGATAGCCTGCCTTGTATGGCATCAACCAGACTTGCAGAGCAAGCTGGGTTAGCTTAGGCAGCATGATGATGCCTTGGGATCCGCATTTTTGTCCAAGGGCGGGATGGGAAATTCGGGGAGCCCTTGTTGCCCCTATATAAACCAAGCTCCTCTTCTTCATTTCTTGAACCACTTCTTCTATGAGCTCTGACTTGAGATTCTAACGCATTTTCTCAAGTCAACTTAGAAGAATAAAATTAAAGAGTACCTTTAGTTAATATTTCGGGGGGGGTTTGGAGTGGTCTATCAGCTAATCAAAACTTTATGGTTCTTCCTCGAGGGAGGTTTCGGTTGGTGAGGTTCATGTGGATACTCATAGAGGCTATCCTATACTTAGAGGCTCGTGTAAGAAAGTTCTGCTAAAGCACGCTTCAACTATTAAGTCTTCTACTTCTCTTTTAATTATCAAGTCCTTTCCTTTAAGCGTTTTTAGACTTAATAATTATTATGCTTAGGTTGTTTTGCATGCTTAGTTTATTTTATGCTTAGACTACAACTTAGAGTTATAATATGCTTAGTATAAAATATATTTATGCTAGGATATAATTTAGAATTATGGTACGCCTAGCCTATGCATGCTTACCTAAGTAGAGAATTAATTTAGTTAAGGCTTTATTTAATTTATATGTAACTGAAGGAGTTCCTAGGGACAAGGGACAAAATTTTGAATTTTCGTCGTCGTGTCTGTTATGCATGTTCAAAGTGACTGTCAGTTCCCAATAGATTACTCATGTATCTACTGACTAAGCCAACAGTAAAAGCAATATCAGGCCTAGAACACACCATACAATACATCAAGGATCCAACAACATTTTGATAGGGAACCTTAGAAATGAATTCAGTTTCTTCTCTATCTAAAACGTGGGGACTTTTATATAAATTGAACTGAGTACCTATGGGAGTGTTAATAAGCTTATTGCAATCTAACTCAAAATTCCTTAAAACTTTTTCAATGTAATCTCTTTGAGTTAAAGTTAAAGTACCCAGAATCCTATCTCTTTTAATATTAATGCCTAAAATCCTCCTTGCAGGCCCTAAATCCTTCATGTCAAATTCGAAACTTAACTTTATTTTCAGTTATGCAATTAACATATCATCCACATAAAGCAACAAGTAAATATAATCTTTTTCATTTAACTTGCAATAGTACACACATGGATCAAACTTGCTTCTATGAAAGTTAAGCTTAGACATGAACTCATCAAACCTAAGGTACCACGCTACCTAGGAGACTACTTTAAACCATACAAGGACTTCTTAAGCAAACAGACAAGGTTTTCTTTTCTCTTAACAATAAAACCTTCAAGCTGAGTCATATATAACTCATCCTCAAGATTACCATGTAAGAAAGCAGTTTTGACATCAAGTTATAAAGTCATTAAATTTAGATGGCAACCTAGTATCTCTTCCAGGTCTATTATAGACTATGTTATGATCAGGCAATTCATTTTTGTTAACAGCTGATTCTTCAAAATCATTATTATCATCAAAATTCTCATCCTGAATAGTCTCATTAACATTGTGGTCAACTACATTTTCATTTATTTAAGGGATGTCAACTTCAAGCTTTTCAAGCTCCACCTCAAATAAAGTGTCACTAAATTGATGAGGCTGATTATCAGTTTTAGTTATCTTAGGAAATCCATTCTCATTAAAGGTTACATCCGTACTAACAATAATCTTACTATCATCTAAAGACCAATATTTATAACCTTTAATGCCTTTGGGATAGCCAATGAAAACACATTTCTTAGCTCTAGGGTCCAGTTTAGACTCTCTGTTGTGAACATAAGCAGCACAGCCAAAGATTCTAAGATGAGTATAACTACAGGGTTTACCATGCCAAATTTCATTAGGACTATTGAAGCTAATAGATGAGCTGGGAGATCTATTAATCAGATAACAGGCAGTAGCAGCTGCTTCTACCTAAAAATAGTGATTTAATCTAGATTCAAATAGCATACATCTGACTTTGTTTAATATGGCTCTATTATATCTTTCAGCAGTGCCATTTTGCTGAGGAATATATATGCATGTTCTAGGTCTAGTGATACCATGTTCTACACAGAAATTATTGAAAGCAGTATTGATAAACTCAAGGCCATTATCAGTTCTTACGGTTTTAATCTTGAAGTTCTTTTGATTTTCGACTAGGGTTTTCCATTCAACAAATTTTTCAAAAACTTCAGATTTATACTTTAAGAAATATATCCAAACCTTTGTTGAAAAATCATCAATGAATGTAACAAAGTATTGACACTAAGGCATAGATTTAGGCACATGACTGGATCCCCACAAATCACTATACATATAATCCAAACAATTCTTAGAATTGCTTGGTGTGAAACTGAAGCTTTGCTTATGGGCTTGCCCATAATAAAAACTTCACAAGAATCCAAAGAAATAGACTTAGCTAATTTTAGATTTTTATGACTTTGCAACTTAACAAGACCTTTAAGACCAATGTGACCAAGCCTTTTATGCCAAATTTTAGGTTTATCACTATTAGAAGCTATACTAACTTTTCCAGTATAAACAGAACCTAGAAAATAGTATAGACCATTAGACAATTAGCCACTAAAGAGACACATGTCTTCTTTATAGACCTGTAAAGCTCCATCTTGAGCTTTATAGGTACAACCCTTACTGTCAAGATGACTAAGTCATATTAAATTCCTTTTTAACTTGGGAATATACCTAACATCACTTAGAGTAATTTTGTTACCATTATCACAAACTAGTTGCACTTTTCTTATGCCGAAAATATCATAGTGAGAGTTATTGCCCATAAGGACTTCGCCTCCACTAAACTATTCATATTCAATGAACCATTCCCTCTTAGGAGTCATATGAAATGTGCAGCCATAATCAAGAATCCATGAATCTAGATCCCTAAAATTACTAAGGGTAAGTGCTTCAATATCGCTTGCTTCAGTAGTATTATTGACAACACCAGGATTGTTATTATTATTTTGGTTATTTTGATTATTTAGCCTTTGTCTACAAAATCTTCTAGTGTGACCCTTTTTATGATAATAAAAACAAGTTAAATCTTTATAACTCTTAGTTTTACTAGACTCAACTTGGTTGCCTTTATTAGAATTGGTCTTAAGATCATTGTCATGTTGTTTATTATCCTTTTTAGGTTTACTACCCCAACCTTTACCTTTGACAGTTCGAACCTCTTTACTTTGACCTTTAGTTTTAGGTTCTCCTTTAACTTCTAATTCGCTTAATCCCAAAGCATTTATGATATCTTCTACTTCTAAAGTCTCCCTACATATTTCAAAGCATTTTTAACTTCTTTAAAAATTTCAGGTATCGAATTTAGAAGTAAGACAGTTTGATTTTCTTTTGAAAACTTTTCATTAGCACACTCAAGATCAATAATAAGTTTTTGAAATTCATCCAGATTATCATCAATTCTTTTAGAGGGATTCATCCTAAAGCTAAACAATTTTACTTTCAAGTAAGAGACTCTAGCCATGTCTTTGGTCATGAATAAGGACTCAAGCTTTAACCAAAGCTTGGGTGCATCATCACAATCTCTAACCCTTCTAAGGACAATGTCAAACATATTTAGAATCATAGTGGAGTATATGAATTCCATCATGTCCTACTTTTTAGTGGGGTTAAGATCACTAGGAAAGGAATCAATGCCATGAAGTGCCCTATGACACTTTTGTTGTACTAACACAGCTTTCATCTGACTCTTCCATAGAGTAAAGTCACCCTTCCCATCAAACTTTTCAAGACTGGCTCTTGTTATAGAAATTTTAAACACAGCAAATAAGACACCAATCACAAAGAAAGAATTGTTAGCAAGATCTCTTAAATAAACACCTAATTTGAAATAAATCCTACTGAGAATGATCTTACAAAACAGGTAGAAAAGAAGAACTAGCCTTATGAAGACTAACAACTTAATACCTACTGAAGAAGAATTGTTAAGCCCTAAACAAAAACTATTCCTAGCAATCTTAAAACACACTAGATCGAAAAACTCAAATAGATTAGAGAAACAAGCAAATACAAATTTACTTAACAATTTCTTTAAATCATGCAAATCAAAACTTTCTTTAATCCTAGAGATAAAACTAGCAGGCAGAAAATCGATTATATTCATACAAATCACAAAAAATAATCAATTTAAAACCTAGCATGCAATATATCTTATAGCAAATAAAACAGAGAATCGGACAAGAAACTTTCAAGATTCAAGTAGAGATACTTACAGCACTTGCCCCTCCATTTTAACAATGACTAATAAGCCAAAAAGAAATAAAGAGGAAAGGGAAGAAGGTGTTCATATAGTAGGTATTATTTTAACAATGATTATAAAAGAGGAGTTAAGAGATTTATTACCTGAGAGGCTTTACATAGCAAAATCCAAGTAGTGAAGCTGGTTTCTAGAAGATTTCCTCACCAAGAAACATATACAGACAAAACACAATTCAATCAGACTCCAGTTATAATCAATCCGAAGACTCAAACAAGCAAATGATGACTCATTGGGTTTATAGTTTTAAGAAAACTTTTGACTCAAAGAAATCAGATTTCAAAGAAATACTTTTCAAGCAATAAAAAATGCAATTGGAAAAAGGTTTTTCCAAAGGAATTTAGGTGTCACTGAATCTTATTAATAAAAGAAATCTTTTAACCATTTAAAGAAAGATCAATCGCATATAACTAAACCTTTATTTCAAGATTTAAAACAATAAAACATGCATATATCAAAACAGATCTTTTCAGGAACTAAAATCACAAACGGTTTTAAACACATATAAACGAAGAAAACTCTGAATCTTCATAGAAACCTAACATGCAACAAATCTTGGAATGATTAAACCAAGCTCTGATACCACATTTAGCGTTTAAAGATTCTAAAACAAGCATTCAATAGAAAATAAGTGCGGAAATCATAAAGAACACACGGAATTTTTATGTAGTTCCCCCCATATCTAGATGATGGAATATATAAGGACACGTCTATGGATCTAAAATGAGAATGCTTTATTATGTTGCAAATCGGTATGAAGTACAGAGATTATCAAACCCTGGAATGAAGAACAAGACTATAAACCCAGAAATCACAGTCACACCTAGAATAGAATCAACACAGGCTTAAAAAGGCATAGAGATAACCGTTGGAAGTAACTGCCTTTTAAGATCACCGTTGATTCAACATGAAAACATCAAACGTAGGAAATCAAGCTATCATAGGAGTGAGAAACTGGAAATCGCCAGAGAGAACAAGAGAAAGATCAAAGGTGTGGTTTAAAGGAATAAAAACCCTAAAGCCACAAAATCGGCCTTAAATATCTTCTCCCAAAAAATAACACCAAAACACTGTATTTTACATTACATAATAAATTGGGTATACAACATGGGCTTCAATCAAAGGCAAATGAACACAGCAGGCCCAACATTATTTTTGTAAGCTCAATGAGACAAAAAAAAATTTAAAAAAAATTCACGCATTGATCATGATAAAATTTAGGACAAATTACACTTAAGAAATATCAAATGTAGATGTTTTATAATTCGTTAGTTCCAGCTTTGGACAATCGGTAATAATAATCAACTTATAATTAGTTGCTCGCTCTGCATCACAAAGCCAGTTTCTTTAAACTTTTTAACTACTAATATATATTGATATAAATGCACTTTATCTTCTTAAAGTTTTTTAGGCAATTTTCACACTTAAGGGTGTGCCAGCCTAGTCTGGGATGGTCATGAAAATTTCATGGCCCTAAGCAAAATAGTATATGAACCAATATATTGATGCCCTTTAATAAAAAAAAAGGGGGGAAATTGTATGAAATGCATCCCTATGCCATTTGTATTCTTAAAATGCCCCTTTTTGAAACCTATTTATTATATACCATTTTTTTAATATACTGATTCATTCATTACCCCCACTCTAATCATCAGTTAGTATGGAAATCCCAATTTTGTAGGAGATCATGATTTGATTATCTTGCAGCATTCGAACTCCGATTTCTTTCCTTTCTCATTTTTTTATTAATTCCTATTTCAGTTTTTGATTTTTTGACAATTTCTGTCTTCTCTTTTGATTCTGTTCATTCTCTTGATTTCATTTTTCCTTATTTCGATTTTTGTCTTTGTTTTCGGAATCAATCTAACCATGTTGAATTTCTCTACTAATTCATTACAATCATCTCTACTTTTGAGTTTTCTGGGTAGTTCATTTTTCGTCCAAATTTGTGGCCTCTAGACTTATCCTTCGATTCCTATTCTTAATTTACTGCTCGATTATATCAGATCTGGGTTTGATAGAGATGATTGAAGTAATTAACAGGTTAGAAGCGGGTAAAAATTACAAAAATGGTGGTCGGCGGCAATAGCAGCAGTAGCGACAAAACTAGGTGAATCTGAGGAAAAATCAATAGATAAGGTATGACTGTGTATATTTACTTATGTATATTGATATACGTTGTTTGTGTATATTTCTACCACCTTATATATTGTGTAATATGAATGTGATTTTTTTCGAAATGGACAGGACAAAGGAAAGAAGAGAACAGTTAAATCCGAAGCAATAACAACAAATGAGACAAGTCTTTCTTTGAACATTAGCAAATGTATATTGATATTCATTTTTTTATATTGTCACCATAATATATATCTATGTAAGAAGGCAAAAACATGTTTGTGTATATTATTTTAAGTATATTGATATATATTCTTATGTAAAATTCAGTAAACTACTAGTACAATGTTTTACAGTATGTAAATTAGTATACATATTTTCTGTATATTACAAAACGTACATTGATATACAATTTGTATATGCATGTATGGTTAAATGTAAAATAAAGTGATAATACTAATATATCTATTATGGTGTAAATTACTTAGAATAACAATTTGTAAATTATATGAAGTACTCATTGTGTACACAAGCTGTATGTCGTGAAGTTAATTTACAAGGTATGTCAGGTTTTGATGTTATTGATCCCATTGCTGGTTAAAGGTAAAGTGCGTTGTGATGTGTGTCATAACTTTTGTCACAATAAGAGAACTAGACCATGTGCTTAGTTAGAATATTCTGATTTGGTTAAGCTTAGTTCAAAGATATTGATTTGCTTAAGCTTGTTTTATGGTTATGTTTTATACTAATTTGAAATTGCGATATTACAGTCTAATATACATTATTCATTCCTCGCATATTAGCAATGTACAGTTTATGCCCTTTTCGTATTACACACAAAACTGCTTGAAATGTGTTACTTATGATAAGCTTGTACATTTTTCCATTTGTTTCATCCTTTACCCTCTATTTTCATCTTAATATTTTTTATACAACTACTTCTTTATGTATATCTACGATATACACATTGAAATTGCGCATGAGATTGCACCTTGGCTTGTGCCTTGGACTTTCACCTTGATATGTCAGGAACTACAAATGCTGTCATTGCATTTCTATTTGAGATGTGTATTAATGAGTTTCACAAGTATTTGAAACTACACCTGAAACTGCGCCTGATAATGTGCCTTGACCAGTGCCTTGTGCCTTGTACAATCATATTATAGATTTTATTCAATTTGTATATCATCATAGCTCATTTATGAATTATAATTCATGAATGGGCCTTGACTTGTGCCTTGCGCCTTATACAATCATAGTATACAGTTTATTAAATTCATACATCATCAATTGCACCTGAGATTGCTCCTTGACATGTGCCTTGTGCATTGTACAATCATAGTATACATTTTATTCAACTCATATATCATCAATATACACATTTTTGTTGGAAAAATATACATCAGTATACAGTTTACCTTTTTATGTTGCAACAATTCATAACTTAAATAATAATTGCAATGTTTCATTCTACAAAAAAATATTTCTATTTTGCAAACTAATATCATTAAACTGTAGCAGTTTCATGTGAATCTTAAATCCGGGGTGGTCCACCCAATATCCGAAGATTGTGGTTCTAAACTTTTTACGGATATTCTTGGGCAGATTGGCAATGACACGAATAATGTTGTTGTCCGATTCTATCATTAATTTGGTATTCCACGTTTGTAAAACTCTGGTGTTGTAAACCAGTGATGACAACTGCAATTCATAAATAAGTTAGTATACATTTTTAATATACAGACAATTTTAAAGATCTAATATTACTAATATTATTGTTGGTCCCTGTGAGGGTCTAAATAAGGTTAGAGGGGGTGAATGACCCTTTTTCACGAAATTAATAAGACTTTGAGAAAGTCTTTATGTAGCGTGTTTGAATATGATCCGGAGGATGGATTCGAATGATGTAGTTATGAAAATAGCAATGCAAATGAATAAAGAGTTAGAAAATTCAAACACAAGTATTTTATCCTAGTTCGACCCCGCCTACTCCAGTCCTTGGAGTTTCCTTCCTCTGAGCTTTTCCATAGTGGATTCCTTTTCAACTGGCAGGAATCAAGCCTTATAATTTGTCTCTGGATGGTAACCCCTTCCAGATGTAGGATATACTACTAGAAGCACCAACTCCTAGCTGAGTCCTTTAGTCTTTAGCAGGATATACCACTTAGATTTCTATCCAAACCTAAGCCGAGTCCTATAGGGAGATTGGTGGATATGATGTATGCCCTTAAGGCAATTAGGGCAAAATATCTTAATTATGTAATAGTACGAATATTTTGTTTGATTAATAAAGGCATTTAATCTTTTGTTTATATCGATGTGCTTGTAAATATTTTATGTCTGGTTAAAATATATTCATTGATGTATGTATACAAAAGTCCTTGACGTATCATAGCATGGAGTCAGAGAAATTATAGTTGGACTATATTTAGTGAGACATGCTTCGTGTGCAATTATGATTATGTCTAAACTATCCCTAGTCATAGTTTCATGAAGAAAGGATATTGATGAAGCGGAAAGACTAGCATGCGGTCAACTTTCTTGGAAAGAGTCGAAATAGTCAATCTCCTAAGGACTGAAGGTGGTGCCTTAAGTTTGACACATGGATATATCTAGGAGATATATTGGAGACCGCAGTAAGAGACCGCAGTAAGATGAACACTTAGTGTATATATCAATGTGTTAGTGTTTATCTTCATGTAACAAGCTATGCGAATATCCTCATACTTGAGATACTAGTTACCTTGTGTGGTATTATTGCTATACTTTGGGTCATTTCAATACACTCATTAATTTAGGGCGTCACGAGCGATTACGGGGTATAGTGATGACAACACGTTGGTAAGCTTAGTAGTCGAAAAGAATCCATCGCTCCGAATATATATTAAGGAGTTGTACCTAGATACTTGTTGAAGTGATGATTGCTATAAACCTCTGATCAGAGTATGTGTTTGATAGAAATAGTTTCTAGTCAAACACACTATAGTAAACGGCAATATACTTTGGTAACAAGTTAATAACTAGGATAGCTTGGAGCAACCTTGCTATCAGTGGGTTAACACTTTAACCAAACCCTATAAACCAGATGGTACTAATATTAAAGAATGGAAGGAGTTCATCGCGTTGGACAACTATTGCATTAACCGGGATCAAGTCATAAGCACAAATGATGTTCCAAGTAATAGGGGATGGTAGACCCTTGCTAGAGGCATACTACAGTCGTTTAAGGTAATTGAGTTCTATTCACGGTCTAGAACCTCAAGCTAATGGTTCCATTAGAACAAGGGTTGGTTAAGCCTTAATAGGTCAATACTTCGGGATCCTATAAGGTCACACACATTGGACCTTCATCAGACTAAGTAAAGAACTAATAGATTTATTCTATTACAAGAATATTACATAATAATAATTGGATTATTATTTAAATGGTTAAAATGATTAGATCATTTTGGATAGACCAAGGAATTTATTTTTGACCGGTAACTAAATTATGAGGGTCGAAAAATAAATATTTATTTAAAAAGGATTAAAAAGGGAATTTTGCCTTGGTGAGTTAAATTGGACCGAGAGTAAAAAAGTATTTTGTATGGGCTCAGGTGTGCAAGAGTGCACCGAAAGGTGCGCGAGCAATGCCGGGCATTGCTCGCGGTAGCCTATGAAAGTGGCCTGCCCAAAGGCACAGCAAAATGGGGCACCGCGAGGCCCAGCTCGTGTTCAAGGCAGGGTTGCAAGAGCCTACCTTGCGATAGCAAGTGCAGTGTGTTTTCCATGCTACTTATGGGTCAGACCCATCGGGCTGCATGTTTCCCGGGTTAAACCCATTTATGGGATATACATTTTTGCATTTCGCACATTGGTAAAAGGGGAGCAATGTTTTACTCCCCAAGCCTGTATATAGGCTTCCTCCTCCTTTTTTTCAATTTGCACCATGCTCAAGCATAAATTCCAAGTTGAGATTCGCAAAGATAAATCTCTTGAGTATTTGAGCAAGTTCTTTTTGAGGAGCTTGATTTTAATCGAGCACCTTTAGTCTATATTTTTGGGTGGGGCTTCTGGAGTGGTCTATCAACTACTCGAGGCTCCTTAGTTCTTCGTCTCAAGGAGGTTTTATATTGGTGGGGTTCATGTGGATACTTATAGAGGCTATCCTATGCTTGGAGGCCTGTGCAAGGAGGTTCTACTAAAGCATGCTTCACCTAGTAAGTTTTCTTTCTTTCTCTTTTAATTATTAGGTCTGTTTCTTTAAGCATTTTTAGACTTAATAATTACGCTTAGGTTGTTTTGCATGCTTAGTTTATTTTATGCTTAGGTTATAGCTTAGAGTTATAACATGCTTAGGTTATAGCTTAGAGTTATAACATACTTAGTATAAAATATATATGCTAGGATATAATTTAGAATTATGGTATGCCTAGCCTATGCATGATAACCTACGTAGAGAATTATTTAGTTAAGGCTTTATTTAATTTATATGCATCTAATAGGAGTTCATGGGGATAGGGACAAAATTTTGAATTTCTATCGTGCCTGTTATACATGTTCAATTTGACTATCAATTCCCAACAGTGGTATCAGAGCCTACCTATTTAGTGCATAATTAAGTTAGAAGCGAACTGTATATTATTTTCTATATGAACTGATTATTGTTTATTTAATTATTTGAAACAATATATATGAACTTATACTTTTCATTTCAAGGTTTCAAAATGGTTGTAAATAGTTCAACTTACTCAAATTATACAAGTTTAAATAATTTATTTAAATTACATGGGTTACGGATGCTTTCAATTTACATGAAGTGGAAGAATGAAATTTAGTAGTTCAAGAGAATCCATTGGTCTTCAAGTTTGTGCCAATATTTGTTCTGGCTAAGGATTGGACTTGGTGTCTACTCACTTCAAGGGCACCTCTCCTACCTGGGAACCTATATCGGTGCAGCTTGAATTGACCAACCGAGGGATTAAATATGGACTAATTTATTTCCAGTATATAAGATGGTGCTTATATATGTTTCTATAACAAAGTAAAAATTAAATTTATTGAATAAAAGCTTAAAGGAAATGCAATATAAATATAATAAATAAAAGTGTTAATTATTTTGTAGGTTGATGGAATAATTATAATAAAGAGCTTGAACCCACCTAAGGTTGGACCTTATATATTAATTCTAAAATTCCCTGAATTAATATAAGTTATTATCAATAGATAGGGTGAGACGTTTAACACTAATAAGATCCCAAAGTAAATATATTAAGGCAAGTTATAATATTGCTTACTCAAATTTATAATACGGTCTCTTTGGGCTATCAACGTGTCACACAAAGCGTTCCTTCTAGTCTACATTGATTGGTTGTAAAGTTTGGGATAGGGTATGCCTTAACGAAACTGGGGTAGTCCACCATAAAATTGGGGGCTAGGCCCAGATCTGAGACATATTCAAGGAGATGCTAATATAAGAGCACACATCCCTTGGGATTAGGGAACTTGAATGAATACAAAAGTCCTTGACGTATCATAGTATGAAGTCAGAGAAATTATAGTTGGACTATATTTAGTGAGACCTGCTTCATGTGCAATTATGATTATATCTAAACTATCCCTAATCATAGTTTCATCAAGAAAGGATATTGATGAAGCGGAAAGACTAGCATGTGGTCAACTTTTTTGTAAAGGGTCCAAATAGTCAATCTCCTAAGGATTGAAGGTGGTGCCTTAAGTTTGACACATGGATATATCTAGGAGATATATTGGAGACCGCAGTAAGATGAACACTTGGTGTATATATCAATGTGTTATTGTTTATCTTCACGCAATAAGCTATGCGAATATCCTCATACTTGAGACACTAGTTACTTTGTGTGGTACTATTGCTATATTTTGGGTCATTTCTATACGCTCATTAATTTAGGGTGTCACGGGTGATTACGGGTATAGTGATGACAGACTGTTGGTAAGCTTAGTAGTCAGAAAGAATCCATCGCTCTGGATATATATTAAGGAGTTGTACCGGGCCACTTATTGAAGTGAAGATTGCTATAAACCTCTAATTAGAGTATGTGTTTGATAGAAATAGTTTCTAGTCAAACACTCTATGGTAAAAGGCAGTATACTTTGGTAATAAGTTAATAACTGGGATAGCTTGGAGCAACCTTGCTATTAGTGGGTTAACACTTTAACCGAACCCTATAAACCATATGGTACTAATATTAAAGAATGGAAGAAGTTCATCGCATTGGACAACTATTGCATTAATCGGGATCAAGTCATAAGCACAAATTACGTTCCGAGTAATGGGGGATGGTAGACCCTTGCTAGAGGCATACTACAGCCGTTTAAGGTAATCGAGTTCTATTCACGGTCTAGAACCTCAAGCCAATGGTTTCATTAGAACAAGCGTTGGTTAAGCCTTAACAGCTCAATACTTCGGGATCCTGTAAGTCACACACATTGGGCCTTCATCGGACTAAGTAAAAAACTAATAGATTTATTTTATTACGAAAATATAACTTAATAATAATTGGATTATTATTTAAAGGGTTAAAATGATTAGATCATTTTGGATAGACCAAGGAATTTATTTTTGACCGGTAACTAATTTATTAGGGTCAAAACATAAATATTTATTTGAAAAGGATTAAAAAAAGGGAATTTTACCTTAGTGAGTTAAATTGGACAGAGAGTACAAAAGTATTTTGCACAAGCTTGGGTGCGCGAGAGTGCACCAAAAGATGCGCTAGCAATGCTGGGCATTGCTCATGGGCTACCCAAAGGCGTAGCCCAATGGTGCGCCTCGAGCTGGGCTCGCAGCAAGGGCCATGAGGCCCGACTCGCATGCAAGGCAAACTCGTAAGAGCCTGCCTTGCGGCAGCAAGTGCAGCGTGCTTTACAAGCTACACGCGGGTAAGACCTGCGGGGCTGCATGCTCCATGGGTCAAACCCATTTGTGGGATATGCATTTTTGCATAGCCCACATTAGAAAAAGGGGAGAAATGTTTTGCTCCCCAAGCCTATATATAGGCTCCCTTCTCCTCCTTTTCAATTTACACCAAGCTCAAGCATAAATCCCAAGTTGAGATTCGCAAAGATAAATCTCTCGGGTATTCGAGCAAGTTCTTTTTGAGGAACTTGATTTTAATCAAGCACCTCTAGTCTATATTTTTGGGTGGGGCTTCTGGAGTGGTCTAGTAACTACTTAAGGCTCCTTAGTTCTTCCTCCCTGGGAGGTTTTAGTTGGTAGGGTTCGTATGGATACTCATAGAGGCTATCCTACGCTTGAAGGCTTGTGCAAGGAGGTTCTGCTAAGGCACGCTTCAACAGGTAAGTTTTCTTTCTTTCTATTTTAATTATTAGATCTTTTTCTTTAAGCATTTTTAGACTTAATAATTATGGTAAGGTTGTTTTGCATGCTTAGTTTATTTTATGCTTATGTTATAGCTTAGAGTTATAACATGCTTAGGTTATAGCTTAGAGTTATAACATGTTTAGGTTATAGCTTACAGTTATAACATGCTTAGTATAAAATATATATGCTAGGATATAATTTAGAATTATCGTATGCCTAGCCTATGCATGCTAACCTACGTAGAGAATTATTTAGTTGAGGCTTTATGTAATTTATATGCATCTAATAGGAGTTCCTGGGGACAGGGACAAAATTTTAAATTTCCGCCGTGCCTGTTATGCATGTTCAATTTGACTATAAATTGCCAACAAAGATCCCACTCAAAGCACCTACGTAATATCCCAATCTCACTACTCACCCAAGTATGAGATCTTTTGACTTTGGTTTTTCTCAAAGGTTTTAGTTTTTGGACTTCCTCAAGTTTATAACTTCACTTGGGAATCCTTGCAAACAGATTTTAAATTTTTGTGTTCTTGGAGGGATTTATAAACTTATTGCTTTCTAGCGAATTCTCTTATGTATGCTTTATTGAAATCAACCAGCTCCTTCTCAACTTATGAAGCTTACCTTTTATAGGCTTCCATCATAAATGTAGCCGTTGTGGGTTGTTGAGCTGTTAATCAAATCTTCACCGTTGATCAGGTAATATGTGGCGCTTCTAGAACCATTGATCAATCCATTAGAAAGAGATTTTGACCCGTTTGAATCCTTGGGATTGAGGCTGAAAAGTTATCAGTGATCATTTTCCTTGTATTTAAGTGACTCACAAATTTTTACGCCAGTACCTATTTGGTGTGAGTTCTACGCGCCTTTCTCATTGGTCTAGGTGAAAAAGGTTGTTACCTTTTTCTCTTTCCTATGTCAGTCCTTTTCCCTTTCTCTGAAAACTGCTAGCTGTTAATTTTGTCTTACTTTTGGGAAAAGGATCTCTGACTTGTAGACCAAAGGAATGGAGGGAATGTAATTTTTGAATTTATTTTATTCGTCTTAATATATTAAGTCTTCCGGATGTCTTCAGACTTAATGTCTCCGGATCTATCTTATTCCTGATGCTAGTCTAGTTAGTTCTTCCGGATGCTTTATTTTGGGCGGTTCAAAGTTTGTTTCCTTTCCAAACTTTAACCAAATGCTTCCATTTATGCTTAGGTAATTGTCTTTACTTGTCTTGGACTTTGGATTTCTTAGTTATATGTCCGGATATAATGACTTAGGTCTTTTTATACTTATGTGTTTTGTTTACTTCAAACCTAATCCGGATTATTTATTTTTCCGGATCATTGTTTCCAATAATCTACCCCATTTGATGGAAACAAAAACCTAAGACATCTAAGCATAAGGAAAGGGGGTTTTATGATCTAAGTATGTTTCTTGATACTTAGTCGTTTACAATTTTTACTCCCCCATTATTTTAGCATCCCTAACTCCCCCAACATTTTTCAATTCTAGCTTCTAAGGTTTTTCTAGTACAATTGCAGATTGTACTTTAGAAGCAAATTTTTTGTAATAAATTTTCACTATATATACTTCTGTTGTTAACAATAGTTAATCCCATGAAGTTCTCGATTACAGATACAGAAATATATAAGTGAAAAATTAAACTAGCTATTACAGATTTTACATTTTAACAAAATAGCTAATCTATTACAAAAATTATTTCTTCCTGAAAGCTTCTCCCTTCTTCTCCTTTCCTTTGCCTTGTTGCTCCCCCTTTTTAGCTTCAGCAGCCCCTTCTTCACTCTATCCCTTTTTGTTTGTATCAGCTTAGGGGTTAATTTCTATGTACATTTTACCATCCCAGCTTTGCTGCCAAGCTATGGAGTAGATAGAATAACCTACATTCCCTTTACTTCTTCGATCAATGATAGTATCCACTGTGGCTAGAGCTAGATACAGGGGTCAGAAGACCTTCCAGAGCTGGGTATAAGATTTAGTGATGTAAGGATGCATTTGGAGTACAAAATCGTGATCCTTTTCATCAAAATAGGAGAAGAGAGCCTTGAGGAGGGTAGTAATTCCTTTATGGCCAAAGAAGCCAGTATCCCCAATGTGTTGAATGAGATCTTAAAGCACTGGAATAAGCTGAATCTGAGCCAGAGGGTAAGGAAGATCTGGATAATGATAGATTGGATAGATTGAAGAGCACTTTCTCAATTTCCTCCCTCGTTCCTCTTCGACAGTTGTGAACACTATCATTTATAGTCATGATGTCTTTAGGTACCTCTTCTTTAGCATTCTTGATGACTGTATCGTACCCATTCATTTGGCCAGCTACCTCTTATATAATGTTTTCCATCTATTTGGAAAATAGCTTGGGCAGGTCTTCCTCCATGAACTTTGTTAGCTTATTCAATATTGCATGTTGCTGTTCATTTAGGCTGGGGACCTTCTCTTCTTTTTTAGAAATGAATTTTGCAAGTTTTCAAACTTTGAATCTATATACTCCTTTAGTTCTATGGACAAATCAGTTGAGGAAGATGTGATTTTATCCATGAGGGTAGCGAAGTTATTTGTGGCCACTGTATAAGCCTGATCTATAGAACGACTACCTCCTGCTAGGTTAGCATTGATACGTTCTAGCATTCGATTTACTTTGGCAAGAGAAACCTCTGCCACTAGATTAGCAATTAGAAACTCCTCCACTTTCTTTTCTATCCTCTACACACTCCCTTTTAGCTCCCCAATTTCATCCTTCAAATCTAGATGTGAGAATTGTTGAATTAAGACTCTCTCCATAGATTTGAGATGCTTACAGATGTTCCAGAGACTCTATTTGATATAGCTTTCCTCGCGCTCCTCATGGGCAGCCTCTCATAGGATTTTTAGTGCTGTCGTTATCTCGTTGGCTCTAGCTTGATTTATACCAGTTGGTATTTTGATCGGACTAACATAGGGGGTTTCAGATTCGAAGCTACTGCTTCCTGTCTCATCAGATTTGGATGAATCTTTGTTACTAGTTTCTTCATCTTTAGAGGATTCCTCTTCCTCTCCTTCCAATAATTCCCCCGGACTGGCCTCGCCCCTTAAGTCCACTCTAGGAGTGTGCCCTTAGGAACCCAGACAAAGTCCCTCCTCTAAAATGATTGATTCTAGGATGGACTCATATTCCTTAGATTCATTTTGATTTTTAGTATCTAAGTTATCCTCATTTTGATCTGCTATTTTAACACCAGTAGCAACATCAGCATTAATATCAAATGAAACTGTGTCAAGAATTACCTCAATGCCTCTTGATTCAAAATTTTCTGAGCTACTCTATCTTCTTCCACCTCCATAACCCCCAGATGACTGGAAATGTCCTCAGTCATCACTTCAAATGCCTTTTTAGGACTTTTATGTACTCCCCCATATATGTTGGTAATGTCCTTAACATCCTCTACATGCGCCTCGTTAGGTCTTACTTCATTTATGATTTCTTCTTATAGATTTAGTATATTCTCCAGAAGTGGTCCGGTTCTTGGCATGAAAGCAAAAATATCAGCTTCTAAATCCCGGGCTAGAGTTGCTATATCAACTGGATCAATGAGAATGGTTTGGGCTCTAGAAGAATCTTTGGGTCCTTCTATTCAGAGCTTGTTGATCTTGTCATTATCCTTTATAGCTTCTCTTATAATCTCATACTGAGGGTCATCCAGAGTGACTTCCTCAGAAGATCTGGGCACATGCTTGCCCTTAGTTCTCCTAGCCTTAGCCAATTCTGTCTCTTCAGCCCTCTTAGATCCTCCTTCATCAATTACAATGCCTGCAGGCATCTTGGCTTGGCTTTTCTTGCCTGCCACTGCCTCATTAAATGTGCATCCCTTCTTTGTGAATTGTATCCTTTTGGGTATCGGACCCTCATCCTCTGTTTCCTACTTTTGGGATATTTGTAGCTTTTCTTTTCTTATCTGCCGCTTTCATCAATCTTCCCCTCAGCTTAGGCTTCTCTGGGATCTTCTTCAGCAGTT
The DNA here is from genome assembly GCA_947683365.1 of Euphorbia pulcherrima. NCBI lineage: Eukaryota > Viridiplantae > Streptophyta > Magnoliopsida > Malpighiales > Euphorbiaceae > Euphorbia > Euphorbia pulcherrima. The sequence continues at coordinate 48,374,442 of CANTUS010000001.1, read as the reverse complement.
GAGTGAGGGTTTAAGTATCCTCATCAACTTCCTCCACCGAAACCAAAGCCAGTGGTTGTTGTGCTTTTGGTTTGATGGTTCTTGCCTTCTTAAGAACCGGAGCATCTTCAACCAAATCCACTGCCTTTCTTGCCTTGCTCTTCTTCTCATCTCGCTGATTCTTAGGTTTCTCCTTATTTCATATTTCATCAAAGGACATTTTCCTGAAATTCTTTTCCAAAATTTACTTTCCAATTACACCTTGGAACCCAGATGTATTGACTTCATTTACTACTAGGATTCTGGTGATCATAGCACCATGGGAGTTTCTGTGCTATTTTAGATAGTGAATGATCAGCACCGGCACATTTATAACTCTACTTTCCACCCAGTGTTGTAATACACAGTGCTAGAAAGAGGATACTATTGTTAGAGAGCCCTTCCGAATCAAGATCAGATTTGTGAGAGCATGTTGGAGGAATCTTGGTACTTCTAGAAAATATGTTAAGAATTTATCACCAAAATAGTTCAATACAGCCATATCTTAGGGTGATATTTAACTACAAGTTCATCCCCATCTTTTCTCATCTGAACCCGGCCGTTTTTCATGTTTAGGTGCTTTTTAAAGAACTCTGGCATGATTGTTATCACTTTTCCCTGAACCTTGGTTTTGAGAGCATCATAATAGTTGTGAGCTCCCAGGTTATTGTAAAACTTATGTACCAATTCTGGATATGTTGGACAGTTGATTTTTAAGAAGTCTGCTAGGTGTTGATCTTCAATGAGTTTTGAGAATGGGTCAGTTTGAAAAAGGAAGTTATCACCCAAATAATCAATGGGAACAACTGATTCATTTGTTTTGAGGTTTAAGGGCAGGAAATATTTATCTTTGAGATCAGACTCTATAAAGATATTTTATGGAGGAAGGGTTTGGATTTGGTTGTTGATCATGATTGCTGCTATTGGAGGGTTTTTGAAGGATTAGGATTTTGAGTTTGGATTTTTGTAGAGTAACAGTAGGTTGCTCGCATGAGGATAAAGATAGAATTTGGGAGTTTATGTAGAATTTCCAAAGCGAGGGTATAATGGTAATCCGGACACCGTTAACTTTGGGTAGATTAATAACATGGCAGGTTAAATTTTAGGAGAGAGGTAGACGCCGTTTAACGGAAGAATGGGAAAGGTTTTTCTTTAAATCCAGCTGTTGATTTTACCGCGCTTGTAACACTCAATAAACTTTTAAAATCCAAAAAGGAACAATTACCTTTCTGCGCTTTTACTACCATACGTCATTATTATCTACTGATGTGGCAATATTCCCTCTGGAGCAGAATCAATTTCAATTCTTCTTCTCTTCCGGATCCTTGTCTTGCCAAAAATCCAATTTTACTTCATACTTTCTTCCGTATTGGCTTCAAATTGGATTAGACATTCCAATTGACTCCCCTAGCTTCCCAAATTGATCTTTACTTAATGGCTTAGTAAAGATGTCTGCCCTTTGCTCATTGGTTAGAATGTACACCAATGCAGCATCTTTCTTCATCACATGATCCCAGATGAAATGATGCCTTATGTTGACATGTTTTATCCCACTATAGAGTACTGGATTTTTGACACATCAATGGCACTTTTGTTGTCACACATTGCATCTATACATCTAGATTGGACTCCATAATCTTCTAGTTATTGCTTGATCCATAGGAGTTGAGCTATACGAATTCTTGCTATATTAAGCTTTTGTGGTTGATAAGGCAAGTGAAGTTTGCTTCTTACTATACCATGACACCAAGCAATCTCCAAGGAAATGACACCCTTCGGATGTACTCTTCCTTTCAAGAGTATCTCTGCTATAATCTGCATCAGTGAAGCCTTGGAGTGTGAATTCTCCATTACTAGGATACCATAACCCAACTTCAGAAATTCCTGGGAGGTATCTAAGGATCCTCTTTACTACCTTTAGATGTGAATCCTTAGGATTGGCTTGATATCTTACACAGTAGTAAACTGTATAGTGTATGTCGGGTCTGCTAGCTGTCAAGTATAGAAGTGATCTAATCATTCCTCTATATAGCTTTTGATCAACCTCTTCTCCTTCACAATCCTTGGATAGGACTGTATTTGAACCCATTGGAGTGGACATAGGCTTGCTTTTGTCCATTTCAAACTTCTTCAAAATCTCCTTGGTATACTTGGATTGGTTTATGAAAATCCCATCCGGACTCTACTTGATTTGCAAACCAAGGGAGAAATTAAGTTCTCCCATCATGGACATATCAAACTCCTTCTACATTTGAGTGTTGAATTCTTCACACATCTTCTCATATGTTGCTCCAAAGATAATGTCATCGACATAAATTTAGACTAGAATGATATCATCCTTCTTCTTTTTTATAAAAAGGGTTGTGTCTGCCTTCCCCCAGATATACCCCTTGGATATGAGAAATGTAGTGAGTCTCTCATACCAAGCTCTTGGTGCTTGCTTTAACCAATAGAGAGCCTTCTTCAGTTTGAGCACATGATCCAGATGCTTTGAGTCTTTAAATCCAGGTGGCTATTTCACATAGACTTCTTCCTGGATAACTCCATTGAGGAATGCACTTTTGACATCCATTTAGAATAGTGTGAATCCCACGAATTATGCAAAATCACATAGAATCTGGATTGCTTCTAATCATGCTATAGGGGCAAATGTTTCTTCAAAGCCAATCCCTTTCTGTTGATTGTATCCTTGGGCAACCAATCTTTCCTTATTTATCACCACTACTCCGGATTCATCTAGCTTGTTCCGGAATACAGATTTGGTGCCAATGATTGACTTTCCTTTTAGAGGTGCCACTAGATCCCATAAATCATTCCTGGTGAATTGATCTAGTTCTTCTTGCATGGCCATCATCTAGCTTTCATCTCCTTCTACATCTTGGAATTTCTTTGGCTTAATAAGAGAGACAAAGGCAGAATGGCTCATTATCCTATTAAGTTGTCCTCTAGTTCTGACTGGATTTTGGACATTATCCAAAATGGCTGCAGTCGAATGATCCCAGCGAGTCCAGACTTCTCTTGGTAGGTCTTCATGCTGGATTGGAGTATGGGGGCAGAGAAGTTATTTTCAATCCCCTTGGAGTCATAAAATTCAGCAAAGTGCTTATTTTTTAACTCACCACCATTATCACTCCACATGCATACAATGCTTATGCCCTGTTCTACTTCTATCCAGATGAATATTTTTTAGAATTGGTCAAAGGCCTCATCTTTGCTAACTAGCAAAGCTACCCAGGTATAGCGAGAATAATCATCCATAATGAACATGGGGTATTTTCTTCTACCTATACTCAATGGTTTGATTGGACCAAAGAGATCAATATGCAAGAGTTCAAAAACTCTCTTAGAAGGTATGTTTGAGATGGAAGGGAAGCTTTTCTTATGCTGTTTACCTAGTTGACATGTGGTGCATATGTGATCCTTATCAAAAACTACCTTAGGCAAACCCACAACCAATTCCTTTTTGGCTAATTTGGACAGGAGGTTCATGCTAACATGTCCCAACCTCCGGTGCCATAGCCATGATCCTTCTTCTTTAGACACCAAGCATAAATTATTTTTATCATTTTTAATGTTAACACAATAAACATTATTTACTCTAAAGAATGAGTTGATTAGACTTACTATCATAGATTGAGCATCCTCTGAAGTCAAATGTGACTTTTCTTCCTTTATCACAAAGTTGTGCTACAGAGTAAGTTGAACTTCAGTCCATCAACTAGAGAGACATCTTTTATTTGTATTTCAGACCCAATGGTTCCATGCCCAATGATCTGTCCCTTTTGACTGTCTCTAAAGCTTACTTTACCGCCTCTCTTCCAGATTAAAGTGATGAAGGCCTTCTCATCACCTGTCATATGCCTTGAGCATGCACTATCAATGTACCATGTGTCTTGATCTTCTGTGGATCTAAGGCATACCTATAAAAAAAGATCAAGTGGGTTTGGGTACCCAATCAGATTTGGGTCCTCTTGAGTTATCAACCATTTCAGGCCAAGGATAAACATCATAATAACCATTTTTAATCTATATAATTCAGTGATATGGTTCTTTTTCCCATAAAAGCTGCATTTTGAGATGGGTCTACTTTGCTCCTGCTTCTTCTGGATCTTCTTTAGATCCTTCTTTCCATAGTTTCCAACATATCCAGCTTCTTATATACTGGTCCGTCCGGAATGTATCCGAAAGCTAGTTGGAGGTGCAACTTTTGATCTGTAATTCTTTCTTTGCTTAGCAAGTTGCTCATTTGACACAACTTTAGGTTTTCCTTTTTGAGCAGTTGTGAACCTCTATGCTTGAGGTTGGTTGCTCACATTTCTTTCCTTGAGATTTGGGGTCACCGGGTTCTTTTGATTACTTGGTCCTAGTCTTCCTTGATTTTTCCTTTTATGTAGAGGATTGGGTTTTCTTTCGGATGCCTCCTTCATTAGAGTTAGCTCCCTTTTTAACCCCATCAAGTTGGTACTTAAGATCTGCACTTGATTTCCCAGGAAGTTCTCTTCAACCGCATCCATATGCTTTGTGGCTCTCATCAGTTTGATGTCTTGTGAGATTGCTTCAGCATCTTCAGCTAGCTCTAGAACTTGTCATTGTATGGATTTTATGGCTTTAGTGTTCTTTCTCACATTGTGGATTATCACTTTTAAGGCTCTAGCAAGATCAATGTTAGAAATAGAATTAGAAAAAGAGTTTACCTCAGTATTAACTGTCTCTGATTCTGAATCCCCAATTTACTCAGTATCTTGCTTCCGGATTGCTCTACTTTTATATTGCTCTACTTTCAGATTTTCTTTTGGATTGCTCTACTTTCGGATCAGTCAGTGCCATGAATGTACAGTTGGTAGTTTCTTCTTCTTATGTTGAAGATGAGCTACTGCTTTCTTCACTGTTGCTTCAGGTGGCCACCATTGCCTTCTTCTTATGTTTCTTATCTCTTTTAAGCTTGGGGTACTTGGTTCTAAAGTGGCCTTTCTCTCGACATTCAAAACAGGCAGCTTGTTTTTTCAGATCCTTCTTTTCTTCTGGAGCCCTTCTTGGCCTATCTCTTCTTGAGGTGCCTTCCTTGGACCTTTTTTATTCGAATCTTCTGGATCTAATTCCATCCTTTTTCTTTAGGAATTTTTCAAAGTATTTAGGTAGCATAGCCATATCTTCTTGACTGTACTTTGATTCTTTTGGCTGCTTTTCTGATTCGGAAGAGGCTGATCCGACAGAGTCTGCCTTAAGTGCAATGGCCTTCTTCTTTTCTTCTGGCTTCTTCTCTTGTTGACTATATCTCTCCAAGGATAACTCTTGAGTTAAGAGATTACCAATGAGCTCATCATAACTATAAAAGTTTAATTCATGAGCTTCCCATTCTTTGGTGAGACTCTTGAGTATTTTCTTGACCATGTCAACTTCTAAGATTTCCTTCCCCAGCCTCTTCAATTCGTTTACTAGATTAGTGTATCTAGTATTCATGCTACTGATGGATTATTTTGGCTCCATCTTGAAGGATTCAAGCTTTTGTTATAGTAGGTCGATTTTGGCTTCTTAGACCTTATTTGTTCCTTCATAGGTCACTTCCAGCTTCTGCCATATTTCTTATACAATCTCGCATCTGGATATCCTGTTAAATTCTCCTGCACTAAGAGCATAATTAAGCATGTTAATAGCATTTGCATTTTCATGCAATTTTTTAAAATCATTCTCATCCCATAAACTTGAGGGCTTTCGGGTTGTAAGACCCTCTACTTCGTGAGTAGGCTCATATGGACCATCTTTAATGACTGACCATGCTTTCATGCATTTGTGCTTGAATGAAATTCTTCATTCGGATTTTCCAGAACGTGTAGTGTTCACCGGTGAAGAATGGAGGACGGGTAATGGACTTACCCCTGGGAAGGAGTTGTGAGTTTTAGAAACTCATTTTGATGCTTGGATCAAAATTTGGACCTTTAGCTTGAGATTGTTAAATCTCTAGTTTGAGAACTTGCTCTGATACTAGTTGTTGGTCCCTGTGAGGGTCTAAATAAGGTCAGAGGGGGGGTGAATGACCCTTTTTTGCGGAATTAGTAAGACTTTAAGAGAGTCTTTGTGTAGCGTGTTTGAATATGATCCAGAGGATGGATCCGGATGATGCTGCTATGAAAATAGCAATGCAAATGAATAAAGAGTTAGAAAATTCAAACACAAGTATTTTATCCTGGTTTGGCTCCGCCTACTCTTGTCCCTAGAGTTTCCTTCCTCCAAGGTTTTCCACTAGTGGATTCCTTTTCAACTGGCAGGAATCAAGCCTCACAATTTATCTCTGGATGGTAACCCATTTTGGATGTAGGATATACCACTAAAAGCACCAACTCCTAGCTGAGTCCTTTAGTCTTTAGTAGGATATACCACTTAGATTTCTACCCAAACCTAAGCTAAGACCTACGGGGAGATCCCACTCAAAGCACCTACTTTAAGCTATATCCCAATCTCACTACTCACCCAAGTATGAGATCTTTTACACTTTGGTTTTTCTCAAAGGTTTTGGTTTTTGGACGTCTTCAAGTTTATAACTTCACTTGGGAATCCTTACAAATAGATTTTAAATGGTTTAGTTCTTGGAGGGATTTATAAATTGATTGCTTTCTAGCGAATTCTTGTGTGTATGCTTTCTTGAAATCAACCAACACCTTCTCAACTTGTGAAGTTTCCCATTTATAGGCTTCCATCATGAATGTGGCCATTGTGGGTTGTTGAGCTATCAATCAAATCTTCACCATTGATCAGGTAATATGTGGTACTTCCAAAACCATTGATCAATCCATTAGACATAGATTATGACTCGTTTGAATCCTTGGGATTGAGGCTGAAAAGTTGTCAGTGGTCGTTTTCCTTGTATTTTAATGACTCGCCAACTTTTACGCCAGTACCTTTTTGGTGTGAGTTCCACACGCCTTTCTCATTGGTCTAGGTGAAAAAGTATGTTACCTTTTTCTCTTTCCTGTGTTAGTCCTTTGTCCTTTATCTAAAAAGTGCTAGCTGTCATTTTTTTCTTGCTTTTGGGAAAAGGATCTTTGACTTGTAGACCAAAGAAATGGAGGGAATGTAATTTTTGAATTTATTCCCTTTGTCTTGATATATTAAGTCTTTCGGATGTCTTTAGACTTAATGTCTCTGGATCTATCTTATTCCGGATGCTAGTGCAATCAGTTCTTCCGAATGCTTTTTTTGGGCGGTTCAAAGTTTGTTTCCATTCTAAACTTTAACCGGATGCTTCCATTTATGATTAGGTAAATCTTGGACTTTGGATGTCTTAGTTATATGTCCGAATGCAATGACTTAGGTCTTTTTGTACTTAGGTGTTTTGTTTACTTCAAACCTGATCTAGATTATTTGTTGTTTCGGATCATTGTTTCCAACAATTATAATAAATGTATATCAATATACAATTGTCAGTACACAGTTTGATTTATGAGTCATGTACATTAGTTTGTTTCCATATTCCAAATAAAAGGGATATTAGTATGCAAATAATGTATATTAATATACGCACTATTTATATAATAATATACAGAATTTAACATGTCGCGAATTTCAATCTAATTTTATTTGGAATGATGTGTATTTCATCTACAAAATAAGTATCTTTTAGGGGTAGACATGTATACTCTACACTTTTAGCAAAAAGGATTCATGTTTGCTCAACCTAGAGTTTTAGTATCGCCAGACATCAATACTGTTCATGTGTGCATAGTATCTTTTAGGGTATGCACCTATATTGTACACCATTACCAAAAGGGTTCATTTTGCCCACCCTAGGGTTTTAGTATTGTCATGCATCAATATTTCCCATGCGTGCACAATATTTTTTAGGGTTAGGCGTCTAACTATACATTGTTAGCAAAAGGGTTCATTTTTGCCCAACCTAGGGTTTTTGTATTGCTAGGAATAAGTACTATTCATGCATGCCGAATATCTTTTAGGGATACTCATGAGTAAACATTATTTATGCATGACAATATTAAAACCCTAGGTTAGGAAAAATGAACCCTTTTGCTAACGGTGAACAGTATAAATGCCTACCCCTAAAAGATATTGTGCACGCATAAATAGTATTGATGCATGACGATACTAAAACTCTAAGTGGAGAAAAATGAATCCTTTTGGTGGCGGTGTAAAATATATTTCGCAATAAATTAGGGTAATAGCTGCAATTCATAAGTAAGTTAGTATACAGCTTTAATACACAGACAGTTTTAGATATAATATCATTAATATTATAAGAATTGTATATCAATATACAATTGTCAATATACAGTTTGATTTATGAGTCAAGCACTTTAGTTGGTTCCACATTCCAAATAACAGAGATATCAGTATGCAAATAACGTATATCAATATACACATTGTTTACATAATAATATACAAAATTAAACATGTCGCGAATTTCAATATAACTTTATTTGGAATGAGTTATATAGTATACATTAATATACAATTTATTGGAAACTGTATATTAACAGATGAGTTATTTTTAGCGGCATACAATTATGTTGTATATATGTTAAAGATTTCATATCATATAAAAAATGTATATTAATATGCACTTGTCAGTATATAGATTTAAGTTTTTCCATTTTTAGTCATGTGTATTAATTGTTTTCCATATGCAAAATAAAAGGGATATCAGTACACAAATTGCAAAACCCAAAGTTTTACCTCATTTGATGTTTCTACTATAGAAGCACTTGCTTTCCTATTCCACTTTCCCTGCAAAAAATCCGAGTTGAAATTAGGTTGAAACAAGGTTCTTCCAATATACAAAAACAATGTATATCAATTAAATAAAATTGAGAAAGAGTGTCAGTATACACATGTACATAAACGCTTTCACATGGGAATATCAGTATACCGTTTTTGATGAGATGTCAATATACAGTTTTCGATGGGATATCAATATACAGTTTTCAATATACAAAATCTTACCTCATTTGACGTTTCCCCTCATCCTGCAAATTCCGCTAAATTAAGTTTAAACTAAAACCTCATTTTATCGATTGGTTATGAGAGGACCGACAAAATTGATGGGATTAGAAGCCGCGATGGAATTCAATTTCATTTTTAGGGATTAGGAATGATAAAGAAGCGGTGGCAAGAACGAGAATATAAGCGGCGACGGAATTTAATTTTTTTTTAGGGATTAGGGGTGAGAGAGAAGCGACGGCGACTGAATTAGAAGCAGTGACATGATTAGGGATGACAGAGAAGACGATAGAATCCCGATTTCAAATTGATAGGATTTAAAATATGGGAACTGATAAATTAGAGATTTCAATTTTTGGTGCTATTTTCTCTAAACGAGTATTTTATGAAATCTAATATTTAAATAGGCATTTTGTAAATTATGGATTTCTAATGTTTAAATATCATTCTCCTATAGGGGCATTTGCTTAAGTTACGGAATTTGCAGTGATGAACATTATGAAGATTCATGGAATTTGATCGACGGGGAAGTTTGTCTTCTCTATTTTCAATTTTTTATTATTATCGTTAATATTTTATAAATGAACTTTTTTTCCTCATTCTTTTGGATATTTGTATGATAGAATTAATTCAAATGAGTAATGATGTTTCTTCCTACAAGAGTTAGCAAACTCCCCATTTTGACTCAATTTGATTTACAAATGATGTATAAAAATTATTATAGTCGACTATAAAAAATCCTGCAGATCTTTTGTGATAAAAAAAGCTTCAAATGGAGTATATCACCATTTGAAATTATTATGAATGTGCTAGCAATTTCCACCAAAAGTGAAAAATTACAAATGATGAATAATTTTCACCCGAAGTGAAAATTACAAATATTGAACAATTTTCACTTGAAGTGAAAAATAAATTGATGAACAATTTTCACTTGAAGTGAAAAACAAAATTGGTGAATATTTTCCACTCGAAGTAGAAGAATAAATTTGATGAATAATTCACTTGAAGTGAAAAACAAAATTGGTGAATATTTTCCACTCGAAGTAGAAGAATAAATTTGATGAATAATCTCCACGCGAAGTGGCATTGTAAAATCAATGAATAATTTTTCCACGAAGTGGAAAAGTAAAATTGAAATATTCGATCATAGGAAATGAAAATTTTCCAACATTAATTGACGTCAAGGCTAATAAAGTCATTTTATATATTTAAAAATTCTAAATATTATTATAATGTTAACATAATATTGGGTAACACAAGGCTCTAGAAGAGTCGATATATATGTAATGAGGGGAAACACATTTTGTAAATGCTTCAGAAGAGCCAGAATTAGTGTACCAAGGGGATAAAATTTGTTCAATGCTCCAGAAGAGCTAGTATTAAGGTACTGAAAAAAAATTATTGAATGCTCCGAAAGAGCTAGTATATATTAAGGTATTGAAAAAAAATTATTGAATGCTCCGGAAGAGCTAATATTATGTGTTAAGGGGACAAACAAATTATTGAATGGTCCGGAAGAGCCAATGTTAATCTACCAATGAGATGATTATTATGAATAATGTATTATATTCCTCAATTTCTTACATATGTTTATTGAGTTTTAAAATATTCGCAGAAATGAATATTACTTAAAATGTGAGTGAAGACTTCATGGTACATATATTTTCTGGTCAGTTTAACTATAAACTCGAAGTTTATATATTGAAATAATTATAAAATTTGGCACGATCGACTATGCAATCCTGGTTCGATAGTGATGAGAAAAAAATTATAGATAATGCACATGGGCATCCATTGAAGATTGAAGTTTATTCAAAATAATGAATTATTTCGTACTGATAACATGTTAGAAATAAAGTGAATCAACAAGAATATAGATCACATGAATAAAGAGAAAAGTAGAGAATAAGAAATGTAAAGGGAAAGTATGTCATATTATATTTTTATCCTTCTTATGTATAACATACAAGAAGCCTATATTTATAAGCATAAACCAAGAACTTGTAAAGACACAAGTTACATGGATTGATACAAGTAAAGGATTAGAGTTACATAAATTAGATATGATAAATGGACATCTATACTATTGATGAGTGGTAACATCAATTTCTAACAGTTATAAAAATGATTCATTTATCCTTTGAATTTTTATACTAAAATTTCTTTCTTCCTGATTACCAACTAATACTTACATCAATATATAATCTCACTCTTAATTAATAAAAGTAAATTAGAAATATGATGAAAAATACATAGATAGTTAAAATTGACAGCTAAAAAGAGAACTAATGAAAGTGCTAAAAAAACCCTAATAGAACTAGATTGGAAGAGTACATGATCATACAAACACTAAACTAAATAATTTCAGACCAATTCATCAATGATTAAGACGAGGATTGTAAATATTGATTCGAGAGACTTAATATTTGGCTTAATAAAAAAAGTTCAGCTCACCTCACTCTATAAATAAGTTATTTGTGAACATAATTTTTTTCTAAGTCTGCAAACGAGTTTTGTATCGAAGTTTGACTCGATAAGATTTTTTTACAATAAAAAAAAGTTTATTAGTCGTTTGTAAACTATAAATATTTGCATTTTAATAAATAAATTCTGAAATTCCTCATGTCTGCATGTAGATGTATTTACTTAAATTCAAAAATAAACTACATTTTATACTTTGTTTGGGTTATTAATTGAGCTAAGTTTTGTACATAATTAAATTAAGGTCTAACACTCTTTTTGGATCATGTGCTATTATTAATTTATTCTTTGAGTCCCTCTGTTATATATGTTACCTTTTTAGTCCCTGTGCTTTGAGTTTCGTTACCCATTCGATCCTTATTTTCACGAGTTCAAAAAAACCATGCCACGCTGAACCCATATGTCATTTATTTGCTGACATGGCACCACTTATAACATTTAATTACAAGCTGGATCTTCTTTTTTATTTTATTTCTTTCATCTTTCTCTTTTTTTTTCTTTCCTGAACTCGTTATCGGCAATTTATAATATTATATATGTCCAAAATCATAAAATTCATTCATCAAAATCTCAGCATTATCTCTTGCTGAGAAGCACACATGAGAATTAACCAATCAAGGAAAGTCTATGGTGACAAAAAAACGCCTGAGAAGAACATCCATTAATTACTCAGTTGACAGCAGTCTCCGGTGCCGGGAAAAGGACATGAGAAGTAAAACGATCGCAGTTTCAAAATCAATTAATAAATTCAACTTGAATTTCGAAGTCCCCTTTATTCTACTTTACAGTATTTCTTCTTCCAATTTAAAAAACTCAGTACCAGTTTAACAATTATAAATTAATTCTATTTGAACCTCATTTTGTCCTTTCTTCTTCTTCTCAAACGAATTCTTAACTGAAATAACTTAATTGTGTTGTCTAAATAATTCATGATTCAAAGAAATAAAATAGGCTAATGTTAATCGACGGTGAATATGAACTCGAATTAACATGGAATCGTAGAAAATGAAACGGTGGTTGCAGTTGCTTTAATGAAGTAAAACACAAATGAAATTAGTTTGAAGAGGGAAGCTGAATTTAAGTTTATGTATAGATGTATGCTTTTGAGTGGAGAGTATATAAGAAACCCTTACCTATCAGGACACGTAGATAAAATAATATCAAGTAGATCCAGCTTCTTTGGGTCTGTTAAGAAAAGGACCAAACGGATAACGGAACCTAAAATACAGGAACTAGAAGGTAACGTATATAGCAGAGGGACTCAAAGGATAAACCAGCAATAGTATAGGGTCTAAAAGGGTGTTAGGCCCTTAAATTAATGTGTAAATAATGAATCACACAAAATCAAAAAAAATTATAGAAGTGAACCGAAATCTGACAAAAAAAAAAAGGAAATAAGAAAGATGTAGAAAAAAGGAGGAAAAACAGATAGAAAATTCCAAAAACATGTAAAATTAAAAAAATTGAAAAGGCAATTAGCCTAAAAAACGACGGCATTTACAAGCAAACACATTTAAATTTATTGTTCTCAAATTAATATTTTTTTATGTTCCTTCATCTATTATTTAATATATATTTTATTTATAAAATAAATAAAATAAAAATAAATAAAATAATAATAAAAATAAATAAATAAATAAATATTAATATTTAAATAAATAACATAAAACAAAACACCAACTTAAATAGAGCATATTTAAATCCAAGGAAAGCAAAACAAAGCAAAGCATGCATAGAATAGAATATAATATAATAGAAAGATACAGTCAACGCAGCCACCAAACGACAAATTAAAAAGAAAAAATAACGACAATAGATAAGGATTATTTTGGATTATATATGCTCTGCTCCATTAGATACTAAGAACATTACTGTATTTAATTAGTACCTATGGCTATGATTATGTGGTTAAGAATGTTTAATGTGTCTTAATTACTTCATTCATGCCTAACTACTTCCTCAATTTAGTAATTGCTCATCTTTTCTCTTTCCATCCCATGCCATTTAGCCATTATTTAATCTATATATTATATATTCCCTCCATCTTTTTAAAATAGGTATTTTAATCACTTTTTAAATATTTTTTTACTTATTATTCTCAAATTTTTAGACACTTTTTGGATTATTTTTCTAATTATACCCTTATTTGTCCCATTATTATTAATTACAATGAAGTGAAAAACTAAATATTAATTAAAAGACAAACTACTATTTTTCTGCTTTAATTAATTAATTCCTTAAAAAGTCTGAAATGTGTTAGAAGATAAATAAAAAAAGACAGGGGAGTATATTTTAATCCCACCCCACTCCTTCAAAGTCCTCTTCCTTTTTCTACATAAGGTTATCTGTTTGATACGTCAAATACGTATTTACTCATCTGAACTAATGATTTACTGTCCTTCTAAACTTTCGAAAGATTATCTTAACTCCTTAAATTTGGTAAAAGATTAAGTTAAAGTTTCAATACAGTATGAACTACATACACACATGCAGTATTAAATATTGGATAGAATTCAAAAACAATTATTAGCATACATCAATAACTATTCATCTTACTAATAAATAAAAGGATAAACTTAAAAAAATATATCATATAGTTTCGGTCCTTTTTTAAAAAAAATTATAAAATTTTATTTTTAAAATGAGAATTGTGGTATCAAAAGTTAGCAAAACAAGTGATAAAAAAAGATCCTCAACTTGAAAATATGTCACGAAAAGGGTAATCTTGTCCATTTTGAACTGAAATTTTGCAGGTTGGTTAATAAAAATACAATACACCTTAGTGATAAATGTGGAAATTTTTAGACAAATTTAAATATTTTTTTAATTAAAAGACGATAATAATTTTAAAAAACCATAACAAAATGAAAAACCTTCAAAACTTAATATATAATTCATAAATAATATGATTAAATTATAGGAATGTTGAATTAACTAAAATACCACTCGTAACATTAGAAAATAGACATTTTGCAAAAAAATTTCTTTTTTGCTAACTTTTAAAACCACAGTCCTCGTTTTTAAAACAAAAGTTTTATAGTCCTCTTTTTCAAAATAGTTGAAACCACATGATATGTTTTTGAAATTTACCCTAAAAAAATATAAAGGGTTATCTTTACACTTATGTTTTCCTGATTAAATAGAAATTTATCCGTAATCCAACTATATGTGTGTAAGAATCCAATTGTTCAAGCTTAACCCGTTTGGTATGTATTGTGTTGAATAGACAAAATGTATAAAAAAACAAGAAGGGATTTTTATAAAAATTGGCTGAAAATTAAATTTTCTATTAGCTCAACTTTATGCCCTAATTATTTTGATCAAATAAGAATTAATTTTACAAAACGTATCGTTCTAGCACTGTTAACGCACTGTTCACGCAATTTGCGTATTTTTTTATTTTTTCATCTTATTTTTTCATTACCTTTCAAACCGTTCATTTTTTTGACATGTCGCTTTAGAGTTTTTTTGTTAGTATCATTTTCATTTTCGAAACGACATTCATCATGATATACTTTTTTCAAAAACTTATTTTCAATTGTTCGATATCTGGTTGATAACTAATAGATATCTGGTAGGAACCTGGTAGAAATCTTATATTTCATTGAAAATTTGTTCAATTCATCAAGTTTATGTTTGTAACATATTTCTACCAGATACCTACCAGATACATTCAAACCTTTTTTTTAACTGTTCAATTTCTGGTAGTAACCTGGTAGGAATCTTATATTTCATTGAAGTTTGTTCAATCCACCAAGTTTGTGTTTGTATCTGGTTTTTACTACATTTCATAAATATATACCAGCATCCTACCAGATTCTGTTGAATTAAAAACAGAAATTCAAACATATAAAAATAATATTCTGACTAAGTATCTACCACGTAGCTACCTGATATCAAATAGCCAAAAAAAGTTTTCGTAAAAGTATATTGCAATGAATAGCAT
The DNA here is from genome assembly GCA_947683365.1 of Euphorbia pulcherrima. Classification (NCBI taxonomy): domain Eukaryota; kingdom Viridiplantae; phylum Streptophyta; class Magnoliopsida; order Malpighiales; family Euphorbiaceae; genus Euphorbia; species Euphorbia pulcherrima. The sequence goes on along the minus strand of CANTUS010000001.1, from coordinate 48,359,048 downwards.
TTTGAAGATAAAAATGAGACTAACAAAAAAACACTATGATGCGACATGTCAAAAAAATGAACGGTTTGAAAGATAATGTCAAAATAGGATGAGAAAATGGGAAAAAAAACGTGAACAGTGCTGGAGCGTATGCATTTATAATGAAAACTTAAAATTAGTTAAAGAGTGCAAAGAATAAACAAGGGGTTAAAGATGTAAATATGAAACTTAATTAGTATATTTTTTACAATTTCCCAAAAAAGAATAATATATTTGCTGTTAGGAATGAATCTTACATCGCTCTCAGATGATCTAATGAGCTTATATATAAATAGGACCCTGAAGGCCTTAACTCGAACGACACGTTCGAAAGCCGTGAGGTTGATCGTAAACGGCGCCAAAATGGAATATTGTTCAAGCTGTTTATAACACGTTATCAACACAATCGCGATGAGGGGGTGCATTAGGAATGAATCTCATATCGCTCTCAGATGATCTAATGAGCTTGTATATAAACAAGACCCTAAAGACCTTAACTTAAATGACGCGTTTTACAATCATAAGATAGGCTACAAACGACGCCAAAGTGAAAAATATCATTCAAGGTATTTATAACGGCTAGAGTGATCTTTACATGCTTGAAATTAAGAGTCGATTATTTTGAATAGGATGGATTAGTTATTAATGAGTGCAAATTGTTTGTATTAATTATAGTATTTAATAAAGATAAGATTTAAGGTTTTGGTCCACGTAGAGCATTTTAATAGTTTGTTTATTTCAATAACAATTTTGATACTTCAATAAATATATATAATTAAGTAAAAAGTAATTTTATATTAGTTTTTTTATTTTCTCTTTCTTATATGATGTGGCCTTATAAATGTAGAATATTATCTATTTGATCTTCTACACGTAGATAATCAAATAAAAAGTCAAGTCATTAACTTTATTAATATTTTAATACTTAATTTTAAATTCAAATATTGGTTAATTGTAAAAGAGATAATTTAGTAAATAATTAATTCTTTTTCTAATGCAATCCACTTTGAAATAGACAATATATTGTAACTAATTTCTTGAAATATAGTGTCTATTTTCAAAATCATTTACATATTATCAATATGGGTGTCTATTCCGCATACTATATAATCATAGAATCTACTGTATGCTCTAGCATTTTGAAGAAGATTTGAGTTAATAATTATCTTATTTCTATGCCATAATTATCTTATTTCATTGACTCTTATAAACTTTATTTTGGTTCAAAATATTTTTTAAAATGAAAAATCGGGCTCAAAATTTATTAAATTAAAAAGAAAAAAAAGAAAGTAAATACTTAGAAGAAGTATAAGCAAAAGCTAAAAAAACTCCCAATAAAGAGGGGGAGAATTTATTGAGTTTTCAATGCGTGCGTTAAGCTGGTTATAGACTAGTTAAAAAATGATTTTTTTTTGTAAGGGCAAAAGCATGGTGTGCAACAATGTTTTCCCCATTTGTATCGTGTCAAGAGCTTTCATAATGATGGTAGTTGCTGAATTCTCATGAGAAATAACATTTTTGGATCTATGGTGGCAACATCAACCGAAGTATCAATGTGTTCCTCAACATCATAAGAATCCGACATATTAGCCCAAACCTACACCTTATTTCTTTTAACTGGTGTCGCATCATTAGAAGATGCATGTAGCGGGGCGATAAGGTGGTATTCTCAAGGGCCGAGCTAGTCAGTGTCCACCAAAATTCGCGTGTAGTGACCAAACTCCCCTTAGACGATGTTCCTGTCAAAATGAATAGGGACTCGGACTCCACGAGCTATATCAATCAAGATTGTCCTATCCCAAAATTCCCATGGTAAATTATAAAAACGATTCCATATTTGAGCGGTTGTAAGCTTATGATGGAAAAAATCAAACCCATGATTTCCAAGCTGAAAAACTTATAAAAGTTAATAAAATGGAGTAATAGTTGGATAAAAATATATACTATGAGATACTAATTATATTAATAAAATTCAAAGATGTGATAGTGTTTTTGTGCAAATATGAGAGAGATTATAGTTAATATAGTTATAAACTTTAACTTTTATTTTGGTGATTATGAGCAACTAAGCGTTCAGGATTCATTTTTATTTATTTTGATAGTTGGAACTAATTTTTAGTCAAATAATATTGCATTTTTTTACATATTAGCAACTGACAGTTGACGATGATAAAATCAACAAAAGGATCAATCCTTGAACAGGCTTTTACCCTTATTTTAAAAATCTCCGTCTAGTCCCGTTTAGGTTCCGTTTAAGCCCTATCCTAGAGTTTGCCGCCTGATTTTACATTTTTATTGTGTTGCCAGACCCCTAACCGATTCATTTTTTATAATTTATTTTTTAGTTGAAATTATATTTTTTCTGTATAAATAATAAAAAAATTAAAAAAATACAAATCCGCCTAGACCACCGCCTAAGCCCCAATCAGATCTCATTTAGGTCCTTTAAAGCCCTGACCACCCGACTAACGTATAAAGCTTTTTAAAGATTGTTTTTTACCATACGTGTGACGCAAACAACAGCAAAGAATATTCTACTTTTTGTCACTATAAACCTATTTATCTCCGAATTTCAAACTCAGCCGCAATTTAGCATTATTATCTAACTTATTCCATTAACTTCTCTTCTATTCCAATCATAATAATTGCTAATCTTCATTAAGGAAAACACAATTTCTATTCTAATCCTAATCCTACCTTTTACGCGCTTTTAATTATTCGTCGTGTTCAAATTTATTGAATTTAATAATAATAATAATTGCTTAACACGAAAAAGCAACATAATGTAACAAATTTCAGAATGAAATTTACCAATCAAATGAAAACCATTGAAACCAAAGACATTGTGGAGCACCATAATTGGACAATAAAAGAATGTTGAAAAGATTTTAGATAGAACCATAAAGTTTTATAATTATCCACAACTTATTAAATATCTTCATATTTATCCTTCAAAAATGCTTTTGTTGGCTGATACATGCAAAAAAAAAAAAGAATAAACTCTTCAACTAATTTATTCAATTTTAATACACCCTTGGAGAGTTGTCATAAATGACGCAAAAACACAAGTACCTGGTGATTTTCCAATGGTTGCTATACTTTCCCATATTTCAGGTAACTTGTTCAGCTGAAATTCATATACCCACGAGCCAATTTTGCTTATATATATATATATATATATATATATATATATATATATAATACAATCAATTAATTCTTCTGTAGCTTAACGAATTTGTCTTTGACTCGATTTCTCTACTTTATGGATAGAAGAAGAAATTAAGAAAAGGCAGTAAAGGGCATCCCTATCCATGGTCAAAAGCTTCCCTCTACTTTTGTTTACCTGCAGAATTGAAAGCATTCAAGACCACATACAAAAGCAGATATTTTTATTTTGAAAGACAATCACATGATCCTTATCCTACTTCACATTTCCCTTTCTAACAATATGTTGTCCTGGAACTTCAGTTCAACTCTCTATAATTATAAACTCACATCCAAATAAGTTCAATTCATCTCACAGAAGTTTAAGAGAACATGGCCTAAATCTCACAAATTATATATCACATACTCTTTAAAAAAAACTGCATATAATTGACTTAATGCGTCTTCAAGTATCTGAACTTGTCCCAGAAAATTTACCGCCAGCTGAACTTTCAAAGTGACCTCGTAGCTCCCTCAACTTTTATGAAGTGCACCCCACTTTGTCCATAAATGCCACATGTTAGCTTCTGATTAGTTTAATTTTCAAATATGTCCTTTTTTTATTCTCTCCAATCAGGAGCTAAAATGGAGCATTCCATGAATTAAGTGCTGCACTTTTTAAAAGTTGTAAGAGGTATGAGGTCACTTTTGCAATATGAGGGGGCAGTATATTTTTTTTGGAATAAATCCAAGTACTAAAGATGCATTAAGCCCATAGAATTTGATTCATCCAATCAGATTAAGCCTAGTGTGTTGTGGACCCTGGCCAAACTTATGATTGGCTGAGAATGATTAAACCAAGCGGATTTTATGGAATACATTATCAGAAAATAATCCATTAGACTAGTCAGAGCTAGGCATGTAATGTAAGAGGTAGAGCATATTTTCAACAAAAAAAAGTCTTGATGAGGACATGCTGTAGTTTTCCACGTGTAGTTCACCTAATCCAATTCCAATTGATAAGTAGCTATCTCATGTCATATGGGAGTGTGCCAGATTGCATAGTGACTCAGGCCTAACATTAAACTTCTCAGCCTTCAACCTTGTATGGACTATTCTCTATTTGTTCTGATCTGGACTTAACTCGCTCAAAAAAATCTGTGCCTTTCAAATCTTGGGGCTAAACAATAATCAATCAATGAGCTTCTTTGTTAAAAAAATTAAGTTGAGAATCTTGATTCAAACACTTACATTGTATAATTCATTAATTTATCCTTTGTTCAGCAAGAGCTGGTCCCTACCTGCACTGTTTGCCTATAGAGGACTACAATTGCAAAACCACATAAATCAAAGGATTATGGACTTAAAAAAAAAAAAATTCGGTCCTGACCTATAACTCAAATGACCCTTTTACCTAATAAGTATAGTTGATATGGACACAAGGTGCAATGAGGCACAAGGCGAGAGGGACTCGAGGCGCATAACAAATATATATGTTAACTATTACCATTAAAAAACCTAAAATGCAATAAATAGTAAAAAACACATTAAATGGCACCCAACCTAAATACCCATATTTACACCATCAGAAATGCAGCAGCAGCATTGCGGAAGTTAACAAATAGTACTTCTAATATGGATTGTAGAAATTATACATAAACTTAAGCTTGAACCTCATTCTAATCGCGAAGCACTACCATCACATGTTTCATATCCAACATCTTCTTCATACCCGTTCTCTTCAAGGTCATCCTCGTCTTCTTCATCATTTAGAGAGATTAAATGGTCTGATTGATGAATTCGTTAGTCTTCTTTCTCTTCTTTTTTAATTGCATATTATTGTATTTTAATGGTCAAGATTATACATGTGACATAATCCTTAAAAACCCCTCTTACACTGAGGCGTGCCAAGGCACACCTCCTGCAAAATGTTCGAGGTGCGCCTAGGCACAAAAAGGTGCTGGCTCAATGAACTCCGCCTCGCCTGACCCTTCGCAAGGTGCTAGCACACTAACCTTGAATACCCGGAGCCCGAGGCGTGACCTTAACACCTATGCCTATTTGATGTTAATACTTCCAATTTTCACCTATTTGGTGTATGACCTATTTAATTGTAGTACATTAAGTGTCCATCTAATGACACAAAAAATTTGAATTACAGTTATTTCAAGCATGAACATATTTTTGATGACCATGCATGAACTTGTCAAGCCTCAATTTCCTGTCAACTTGTCGTACTAAAATTGAGTACACAAGCAGCAAATAGTAGAAAACTGAACGGCACCAAATAAGCAATTTCAATAAGCTATTCAACAAAAGGTCATTTGAGTTATAGACCTAATAAAGTATTTAAGTCGAGGATTATAACTAATAATTACATAATTAAAAAAAAATAACAGCTTCTTTGGACATTTTGTATCAGTCAACAAGACCAGCAGAAGGTATAATCTCGCCACAATGGTCGGCCAAATTTGTTCAATTGGCCTTTTAGCCCTTGCACGATATTTTTTCAAAATTGACAAAAACGCCAAATTATTATTTTCTTACTAATAATAACATGCTACTAAAGGGATGAATTGCAAATTTCACCACAGCATCTGTTAGCAACCGAAGATACAGAACGCTTAAGGAAATAAATATAACAAGGAAAGTAGAAACAAAAAAGAGCTGGAGCTTGATTTGATAAGATTTCACCAGGAAGGACAAAGGTAACAATACAACAAACAAAAAAGAGCCAAAATTACTATCTCAAAAATCTGCCTAAAACAATACAAACTCACAGCTTAAATAATGCTCAAACACAATAATACTGACAAATATTAGATCCATACAGCTGCAACACCCATACAGCCACAATACTAGATCCCATTCCTTAATAATTTCTGGATCCCATGCTGCATGATTTTTTCCCATACCAGTATTATTTTCTTTGTCTCTTCTGGAAATTCGTTGCCCTTTGCTGGTGAAATCCAAAATCTGTCCTTGTTCTCTATCAACATCAACCAGAGGCAAATTGCAGTTAAATAATCAATATGAGCAATTCCTTAAGATTCGTACCCTCTAAAAGGGTAGGGTAGGCTGCGACTCTACACATTATGCTTTGTACTGACCAAACAACAGACACACAGAATGCCTCCGCTGAAGCTACCCAAAGTCAGGAAAAACTTCACATTGCACAATCTAGACAGCTATGCATCTGGTTCATTAGGAATCCAAACCTCATCTTATCCACTTGTAAGATAAGTTTTCCAACAAGCCTGCCTACCATTTTACTACAACAAAAAAACTATCCAAATTCCCCGTATCTTTTTCTCCCCAAAAGGGATTGCCTTGCTTGTACTCATATAGTCTAAAACAGCCATTCTAAAGCAATATTATCATCCTAATGCTAATTCTGAGAGTCTTTCATCATGAAGGTCTCTTGTTGCTATTCTTTGTTCTTTGCTTCATTTCAGTCTTTCTTCGGCTATTTCCCGGTTTCTATTACTGTGTGTCTATCATTTAGTGTAGGTGGAGAATTCTCTCTGCTGTCCCTTTTACAAAGTCAGGCTCTGCTCTCGTCGGTAGAGATGGCAACATTAACATCCTAGGGGATTTGTATATACTGGTGTCCTTTTTTCTTTAATCCCTGTTCACTCCAGGGAGTTCCATCGATATAATCTGTTTTCTCTTCTATTATTCTGTCATTGCTATTTTGTTCCTATCACATATATGGGCGAAAACATAACTATGTTACATAAGACTTCTAGTCAACGTGACAAATTCAAATATTGGCAGGCAATGAATCTGTGGTAATGAATTCGATAAGCAACGCGTGGGAAAAAAACTTCAGTATATACAGCAGTGTTATTAAAAGTGCTAGGCACCCTTGAGGTGCTACAACCCCAAATTGCACGACGCGCGAGGCACCACCATAGGCGCTCGCCTAAGAGAAGTGAAGTGCTACTTGGTAAAAACACTAATAAATATACATAATAGCATAAACATACACTTTGAAAATTAAATAACTCATTTCTTTAAAAAAAATAACAAAATTAATGTAAAAATCAATGACATCAAATACAAATTCCAATCCCAGTACATCATCTTAGTTCAACATCAATACGAGATCAAAGTGCATTGGTTAAGATATATGGTGCTGATGTAATTAGAAAGTTGTTGAAATAACATGAAAAATTTAAAATTTAATGATGATAATTGCCTCGCAAAAATTATAGCACAAAGCAAACGAGAAACAAGTAGTAGCATTTTAGAATACTACACTACAACCAATTAAAGTAGCAAAAAAAAAAAGCAATCCATGAAATCTAGAAAGAACAATTTGAGTTCAACCAATAACGAGGATATATCAAAGTGTTGAACAGAAACCTCTGTTTTAGTAATGATAGTTGGGTGGTAGAAATTATGTTTAATGTTTGCTATGTATAACGTTTGTTAAGAGCCCTCTTTTTTTTATGTTTGTTGTGTTTGATCCTTGTTCTTATTTAGGATTCTAATTGGAAGAAATTTTATAGAAATTGGATGTTTCCTATTATAGTTAAGACTTCATTTTTCCATGTTTAAATATTCTTTGTATTTCCTACAAAGAACCATTTTTTTAATCAGTAAAAAAACCCCTGTGCACAACATTTTTTATTGAGGCGCTCGCCTCAGCGCCTCAATCTCTTCCTGAGGCTCTCGCCTGGGCAGCGCCTTGATGCTGCTGAGGCGCACTGCCAGCGCCTCGCCTCGCTTGAGCTCCTAGGCAAGCACATTTTGATAACACTGGTTTTTAATAGACCCCCCAACACAAATTTTGGACCGAATAGAGAATGGTTGCCATTTTTACATCACCACGGACCAAATACAATTTCATTATGCAAAGTCATATGAACCTAGTTCAACTATAACAATAAGAACTTGACCAGTATCTCTTTTCAAGAAGTGAAAACGCTCAAGAGCAAGTACAAAGTAAGAAACACCAGCTATTTGGCAGAGTATGATATATGTTAAAAAGGTCTACAAGAAGAACAAGATGTAGAAGGCACAAGTTCTTCAATGATTGCCCAACTTGAGGACAACTTGAATGCATAAATCAAAGCAGAAACTTGTGCACCTGTACGATGTTTATGGAGCACTGATCTATCTACAGCTTGAGAAGTAAAGCAGACGCTGCTGTTGCAGCTATTTTTTAAACAGCTTCCCACCAGAAAATCCTCGTTCTCTATTAACTGTTCTAGTTTCAGCTTGTTGAAGAAAATTATACTCATGACTAATTCTCTGAGTGTCAGCTTTGTTCTCCTTGCCCGGAATCCAACGTATCACCTACTGATTCAATAATCGAAGAGTCAGCCATTTGCTTATTAGCTAACCATATTTGAAGCAACTCATCTATCTTCGGTTCAGGAAAAAACCCTTTCTTCTTCGTATCTTTATAATATTCATAAGCTGCATCCAACTTGCCATATAAGAAAAGCCCATGCATAAGCACAATATACGAGCTACGATCAGGGCCAACTCCATTCTCACTCACCTGATTCCATAGCTTAAAAACATTATGGAACTGCTGCATCTGCAAAATTTTCTAATCAACATGATATATATATCATTAACTGGAGGGCAGCCTGTCTTTCTCATTTCCTCCAAGAGCGAGAAAACTTCTTCCCCTGTTCTAAGAACGCGAAAGAATGCATGATGTGTCCTTATAGTTGGAGAACAACCATGCTGTAACATCTCGTTATAGGCCGCTCGTTGACGTTCTCAATCACATGATCTTGACACAACAGAAGAAGCAGTGTATATTCATATCCATGGTAAGAGCTTTTTAGGAATAGTTTGCTTAGTAATGCAGGGGAAACGAATATATACATGTTTATGTTATGCTTATCACATATTAAATTCTTGTTGAAACAGGAATTAGGCTTCTTACTTTTTCTTAAGTGAGATATTCTTCTTGTAGTGGGATAAAGTCACCGAAAACGGTTGTCCATGAGTGTATACAGCCAACATACAAAACAGAGATCTTAACAGCACAAGTAATAAATTCATGATATTTTAAGTAAACCAAATTCACAAACTTTGTAACATATATTCCATATCAATACAGTTAAATTAATAAAATAATGAACTCGAAAAAAATCGTAACCTTGGAAAACTGATTGCTAGAATCCAAACTTGCAAAACAACACTAACTTAATGAATCTTATCTAGAACTAGAATACAAAAATCACTTGTATTCCATTCACTTGTTTACAAATACAAAAATCAAGATAGAAAAGGTACATAGAACTAGAATACAAAGATCAACAGAATTAATAATCATAATCTCTTCATAACAAAACAGACTAAAATAACACAAGATTAGCTCAATTACCATCATTTTTCTCTCTCCTGCTGCCCCCAAGATGAAACTGCTTGAATAAAAGGGTTCCTGTGGACTATACTATCACGAAGGAGCAATTTTTCCCGGTGTTTCTTAATCTTCTGCAAAAGGTCTGAAACCGATTAGGCCCAAACAAGGCTAAGGACTAGATAAGATTAGTATGAACAGGGTCAAAGGCAATGGAAAATGAGAATGCCAAGCCTAAGCCCAGATATACATGTGATAGGATAGGACCATCGCTTTCAGGACATAAACATTGACTGAACAAGAAACCGTTCATAGCTGTAAAAGAATAACTTATGACATGAGGTTTTGTTAGTATTCACTGATGTCGATAATTGATGTGAATTTTAAACTTGTATGCTGATGTCGATAAGCATTAAGTATGAAGAACAACAAGATCAGATAGTGAATTACATGCATATTGATGCAGTCGAGAAAGAAACACATATTTAGATAGATGCTCAAAGTATTTCAAAATATAAAGACAAGAGTAGAGAAATTACAAACTCCAAGACGCTATGAGCCGACGACCGAATCCCCCGCCCGTAAGGTAAGCTTTAATGCTCTTCGACGTGGGGCGGAAAAACAACGAGCACTGTGAAACGTGCTAAGGAATAGTCCTTATTTTAGCGTGATGAAAATGGATAATGAGAGCGATGTTGAAGTTGAAATTTAGTTCGATTTAAGTGTTAAGGGATACGAGACTTAGAATTCCGAATTTTAAGATAGAGTCCCCACTCGGTTAAGCTCCACCGGAAATTTGGGTACGATATTCCCACCGGGCGGTTTGACCGTACCTTAAAATAGAGATTCTAAGTCCGGATGATGTTGCTTACTTTTCAATTTTTAAATCAAGCCGATTATATTTTAATAAACGTGACCTTAGTTCTTATGCGATTTAATCCGATTATTATTTGGTGTTTTCGGTTTATATACCATTCATCACACGAAAAGCGATAAATAAAGCAAATAAAATAATTATTACAAGGCTTTACAAATACCTATACATTTTTCTAATGCAGGAAAGTAAATAAAGCGATAAATAAACGGGCGAAACCGGGTTTTAACCGAGCTTACCGACTCGTTCCCGGCTCCAAACGAGGCAAGAGATATACGGGAATAATCATAAATAAAGCATAAATAAATAAATGCGGAAAATAAACACATAACATGAAGAAAACATATTTTTGAATTTTTCGGGACAAAAACATAATTTTCGGGTGTTAATTAACAATCTAACAACCTAAAAAAAGGTGAAATAAATCAACTAAACATCCTAAAATCAGATTCAATATTTTCGGAATATTTTTGAAATTTATAACCATGGCAAAAAGGTTCATTAGGCATTTATTTAGCAAAAAGGTCATTTTTAAGCCATTAAATAGTCATTTAACCCATTAACCAATAGATAAAATAATTTCCAGCAGCTATAAAAATTAATTCCATTAATTTCAGATTATTTGTGATTTTTAGATATCTTTCGGGTTAGAATCGAGACTGAAAACGCATTAAAATGACAAAAATAGGGCAAAAAACAACAGAATAAAGCAAACATATTCAGTTGGCCGACTCAACGAGGTGGCCTAGATGACACTCAGTTGGCCTTCGTCCCACTGAAGTGGTCTGCCGGAAAAAATGTCTAAACAAGCCGGAATCGACACTTTGTGCATGAAAACCTAAGATTATTAAAATTTCAAGTCGTTTTCTACATTGTTACAGCAGATTCAGACTTAAAATGCTTAGATTACTTTGGTTTTCCAGTTTGGGGGGAACAGAACCCAGAAAATCCGACAAAACAACGATTGGCCGCTTGAGCGACCCGTAGGCCGGCTGAACGAAGTGGTAGGTCGACTCAGTGAGGTGGCCTAGGTGACGTTCAGTCGGCCTGACATTCGCCGGAATGGTCAGCCGGAGTTTTGGAAGAAAATCACAAAAAGGACGAAGAAAAACGGTCAAACGCCCGGAAAAACAACAAAAATCACAACAGAAGAAATAAATAACAAAAAGAAATAAATTAGTACTCAGAAAGTTACATAAAGGCCATGAATCCACTCTCGAGACTCGAACCAGACGCTTGGCAAGCTTTGTGACGGATTTGAGACGAAAACCCAACGAAACAATAACCGACTTAGCAAGGGATTTAGTGATATGTAAGGAAAAAATCCCTAAATCCTATTTAAACCAATTTTTACCTAAGATTTCTAATAAATTTTAGTGATTTAACCTAAAAGATTAAGCCTAATAAGACTTAGAGATCAAGAACCAAGTGTGTTGATTTAGATTCTACCATATTATTAACCTTTCTCCCTAAAACTTAAAAAATTCTAAGAATTCAATTCTATTGAAAATCAGCCAAAAAGTTTTTAATCAGAATTTTGATGGATATTTATAGACTTCCCAAGTGCAAAATCTCAAAATTAATCCCCAAATGTCAAAATTTGACAGAAAAATCCTAAAACCCGACTTGGTGGCCAAGAAAAATCCGAAAAAAGCCGACCGCAGAAATCCCCGCGCGAAGGCCGCGTCACTGCCGCGTCATGTGACACGGCCCGTAGTAAATCTAGGACCACGCGGCCCCGCATTCAGGCGGAGGCGCCGACAGCTGCCGCCGGATCGGGGGCACCAAGGGTAAGGCCAAGTGGTCAGGCGAGGGCCAAGCCCGAAACACGAACAACTTTTACTACGGGCATCCGATCGAGGCGATTCATGACATTCCGGAAAGCCCGAAGAGTGTAGAATCCAACGATGCAAACGAGACTTGCTGAAAATGTCCGGAATTTAAGGAAAATCGCGAAATAAATTACTGCATGCGAGGGGAAAGAAAGCAGTTAACATCTAAATGCGATTCAATTATTTTTAATCGGAGTCAAAGATCTCAAAATCGTTAACAAAGCACTTGTCAAACGCGATTCGATTCTAAAAAGATGGAACAACTGGACCAATAAAAGGTTAGAGCAAAAAGTCATCATCGTTCCGAGGGTCACCGAAAAGCCCGTGCTCACAGTTATAAAAATAAGTCTAAGTATAGAATAAGTGTCTCTCTGTCTCAGCAAAAACAGAGCTCAAATCAAAACTAATGGTCTCTCTTGATCCATAACATGCAGCGTGTTAATAGTCACCAAAACAAGTGCCTACATGACGGAATCCAGAAGCGGACTTAGACGTACTTTGGATTGATTTTACAACTGACTTCTCAGAATAATTATAAGAGTACTACTGCAACTCTGTATTTGAACAAATTACAAGCAGTCCACACCACATGTGATTTGCTTAAATGAAGATACTAAATTATTAGCAATGATAAAGGGTAACTGAAATTAGGAATGTAACACTAGAAATCCAAATTAAGGAATTAGTATTCATGAGAAAATCCTAACAGGCTATGCATAATCAAAAGAGCAACTATAGCAGTGGAGTACTAAACAAGAGAGAATCACTGTTTGAACCAACATTGCATACCAAGTCCAAACAAAAGCAAATTTACATGTGACGGAACCATCCCTTTCAAGATTAAAATTACCATCATAACTAAGTTCAGCCAAAGAAAGAAAATAAAATTAGAAAAATGAAATAAAAGACAGTAAATTTCACCTTGAGAGCCATCAAGCTCCTCAAACTGCATAACCCTATCCTCCATATTAAAAAACTGAGGACAAGAAACTTTAAAATTCAATTGGGAATTTTCACAAGTATCCATCATCTTAAGAAATTACATGATGAGCATCATGGACCCTCAAGTGAACAGATACTTGTAAATATCATGTCAGTTCATCAGATTTAAAGAAATAAACTCAAACAAAATTATCATAATAAGAAACAATCTGTAGCTGTAAAAACCTTCTAACGTGAGCTGTAGCATTCATTGATATTGATAATTAATGTGGATTTTAAACTTGTAATCAACTACCTAATACCAACATACAATATTTGTGGCAAAGGCTTGGTCTAGTGGTTGAGCCTTGAAGCCGTGATCCTAGAGGTCACAAGTTCGAGTCCACATTTGGGCGGGTGGGATGAGGTTTTTCTTTGTTATTATTGTAAGCCCAATGAGGCAAATTTTAAAAAAAAAAAACTTGTAATCAACTGCCACATACCTAGTTATATAGAAGCATTACATATGAAGAACAACAAGACCAGATCGTGAATTACATGCATATTGATTCAGTGAATAAAGAAACAAAAGTTTAGATTTGCAAAGTAGTTCAAATTATGTAGATGAGTACAAAAAATATAAACTCAAAATCACTAGATGAATAAGTTGAGTCTAGAGCAAGTGTCGGTCTCTCTGCAAAAACAGAGCTCAAATCAATAACTAATGCTCACTTCTGACAATCAATAACACGCTAATAAAGGAATGAAATGCAAATTTTATTATTATAATACGTGTATAAAACGGCCAGATAGTGAATTACATGCATATTGATGCAATGAATAAAGAAACACAAAAGTTTGGATCTTCGTAGTCAAAATTTTGTAGAGGGGTACAGAAATTATAAACTCAAAATCACTATAAGAATAAGTTGAGTGTACAGTAAGTGTCCGTCTCTCTGCAAAAACAGAGCTCAAATGGTCACTCTTGATAATCATTTGGATTACTCCTGATGATCTTTTAACAGTTTACAGGAGGAAAACACAAATGTTCATATCCCCATTACTCTTGATAATAGAATAGCACCAAATTACAAACATGTTCATATTGAACTATAAGTTCCAATCATATTTAAGTACAATCCAAAAATAAACTTGTTGTGAATATAATCCATTAAATTCAATAAAACAGCATATTATACAAGTACATAACCTACACATGGGGAAACAAATCATGACAAGCCCATCAGAGTTGAAAATAAAATTGAGAGAAACATTTGGATATATTCCCCACAGTGCAAATGGAATCAACTCTAAGCTAGAATCAAGGAACTAAACTTCAACAAGGCCAAATCTCCAAATGAGTCAATTTTGAATTATAAACAAAACCGAAATTATTGCAAAACCCCCAGTTCATCAACCAAGAGCCTAACCAAACTTGCCAAATCTACCAATTCAACAAGAACTTCTCTTACTTCCTTTTCCAAGCTACACAAGATGCTCAATTCCATTCAAAATCTCAACTCCACTTCTCAACTCAAGCTCCACAAACTATAAAAGAAGATGCAAAATTACAAACCTATAAAACAGCATGCCACTCATTACAAACCTCATTAACCAAAATAGAACATAGGCACCGAAATTAAGCCAATTTTCCAATCCATATACAACATATAAATTATAAAGCAGAAATTCACAAGCTTGAGATTATCGGAAATAATCGTGCCTAAGTCATAATTCTCCACTGCAAAACGGAAAAAACACCTGACAAGCAAGTTGTACAACATCTGAATGAACATATTAGCAACTATCAGTACTTGCAAGCTACAGAACATTCAGTACAACAATCCATAATAACTAAGTTCAGCCAAAGAAAGAAAACCAGAGCAGAAAAATTAAATAAAAGACACAGTAAATTTCACCAGAGAGCAACTAGAAGCACAATCAGTTCTCATCTTCTCTTTACAACCAAACAGACTAAAATAACACAAAATTAGCTCAATTACCGCAATCATTTTGCTCCCACAAGTCAGCCATAGCAAAACCCCAATCAGTAGCAAAACCCTAGCATAACAAAATCTAAATTAACCATAGCAGAACCTCAATCAGTAGTAAAACCCTGGCATAAACAATTAAAACAAAATCTTAATACAAAAGCAATACAAACAAATTCACCGCTTGAACAAATGGGTTCCTGTTGAGTACGGAGCACTATTTGTGTGTTTCGATTAGGCCTAAACAAGGGTAAGCATTACATTAGATTAGTCTCAAATCGATTTCTTCGCCAATTAGAAAAGCAGCGCCTCACAATTTCATCTGATTCCAGTTCGGTGGAACCTTTCCCATTTCTTCTCTCACAATTCAACATCTCAAATCAAATTTTATGATTATAACAGGTATATAATAGGTGAGCCCAATGGAAAGATGGGCCTAAAATCATAATCCACCGATAATAAAAACAACTAAAACTAAATCTAATAACCAAAACCAATGTTATTAATATCGTACCGGAACTCATATTGATGAGGTTAATGGTATGTGGTATAATCATATTATTGGTGGTTTTATCGATTTTTTATTTTTTGAAGAATATATTTTATTTATGGTTTTTAGTAACTATTACAACGCTTTTTAGATCTTTTGCAACGCTTCTGCATGTTGCCATAGGGGTTTTGGAAAGAAATAGTGGCTATTGCAACTCTTTTCAAGGTATTTAGCAATGCTTTGTATCTTTCGCAACGTTTTTGAGTCTTTAGCAACGTTTTTGAGTATTTAGCAATGCTTTTTTGAGTCTTTAGCGACACTTTTACTTGTTGCCAGAAGGATTTTAAGAAAACCGGGTTTGAACTGGTATGTCGGTTTACCGATTTTTCCGGTTCAGCCCGATTTCCTGTGATTTTTTATTAAAATTGGTTTTTACGTATATCGTACCATAGCTGTTTATGGTAAAATCGGTCGAACCGACCAGTACGGTACGGTATTGATAACATTGACCAAAATAACTGAGAAATTTTCTGTACTAACAGAATTGAAGGACAAGGGTTTACATACTGAAATACAATATGATTCTAACTGCTTGCGTTTCCCTAATTGACACTAATCAATACCAAAGCAGAGCTGTGAGCCGACCCGAAACGACCAAAGATGAATTGTATCCAAAAATTGGTTCCTTTTCAACACCAAATTCCAGCCTATTCTCAGACAGTATTAATGTGATTTTCCCATTGTCCATTGTGCAAGAACCAAACTAGTCTCAGCACCACACGGCTCCAATAGCAATACATGAATCTCATTGCTCTCCTTTTCCTTCTTTGCCAGAATGGTTTCCTCTTCCTCAATGAGAAAACAAGAATCTTCTATAATCTTACTCTGTGGGATAAGTAGTGGTTGCTAAGATCTGTGTTTGTAAGTTTCTTAACCATCACCAATTTGACATATTTGCCTCCTTTTTCTTCAATTCGTATCTCCAGATTTATCAATAATTTTAGCGATTTATCCTCCACAAAATCTCGATTGATCATCTTGGGCTTCTTTCCCTGACAATGCCCTTTGAATTCCCAAGTGATTTTACCATCAGATACCCTTTTTCTGGTGAGCACAATGACCAGCCTTGTCTCCTCCTCAACATCGCAAAAACCCATATAATTGGTTTCGTTTGATTTTTCCACTCTAATACTCTTGGACTCTTTCAAGGAAGCATCCTTAAGTACCCGATTCACAAAACCTTGTAAAACTTGATTATCAAGCAAATCAATTGCCTCAGCCTCGGTGCCACCAGTGCCACCAGTACTTGCAACCGATAGGTAAGAGAGCCCTTGTAGGCCAGCGAAGGAGCCTCCATCATCAATGTCGAACACCCTCGTCCGCTTTTTGATGGGTATCACTGCTGCCATTGTAAGCTAACCAAACAAGAAACTGAAGAAGCAAAATTAAGGATTTTAAAGATTGATGGAAACTATTCAAGTGAAATTAAGAATGGGTTTCAAGTTAGGGTTGGAGTAATATACAACAATTGCAATGGGAGTGAGTAGAGTCGGTAAGAATTTTGAATTGGAATAGTGATAACGATCGAATTAAGAACAAGCTTCTAAAATTTGAATTACCGCCATTGAAAGAACAGTCTAGTGAATAGAAGAGTTTTGAATTCAAATTTGCAGGTCTCTTACTACAACGGTCGGGATGTTGGCCGCCATATAATAACCTATGCACGTCTTCTTGCCGCGGTCAGACTTTGTTTGACTTTCTTATGATACTTTTATCGCAAAGCATGTTCTATTTAATTAATTAATTACATTATATTGGTTTCAACTCGCTACTCCACTACTACTCCATATTCAATTGGTGCAAATGTGCAAGGCCTCTTAACATTATTTATGTTTTGAAAGGGTACAAACAAAATTCTCTTCTTTCTTTTTTTTTTCAATTAGGAACATGACAAAGACCAGAATAGAGGACGATAAAGGGGATCAGGAACATACCATTAATGACCCCAAAAGAAAAAGAATTATTGAGCAGAATATTGGTAGTTCCCCCGATGATGCACGACCACTAGCTTCTAATGTTAACGCGAGCTCTTTGGAAAGGGCTCGCAAGCCATTATGAATATTTTGAGCTGGAACAATCGGGGTTGGGCAAGGATCCGACAGTTCAGGGGATAGGGGACCTCGTGTCTTCTTTTTTGCCCAAATCGGTGTTTATTATGGAGGTTAAGGTGGGTCAGGAAGAAGTAGAGGAGGTTAGAAGAAAAATTCACTTTGAGGGATGCTTTTATGTCCCTCATTTCAATCATGGAGGAGGCTTGGCTCTTTTATGGCGGAAGAAGGATACAATATCTTGAATAAATTTAGCAATAATTTTATCGATGTAGTAGTGAGGAATAATGACAACCGTTGGAGACTTATGTGCTTTTATGGTTTTCCTGAGAATAACAATCGAAGAAGGACAGAATCGTGGAATTGTTTACGAAGCTTGCTTGGTTTGGGCAATTTACCTTGGTGCGTGATTGGGGATTTTAATGATATGCTTACAATGGATGAGAAAGTGGGTGGAAACCCCAGAAAATTAGCATGGCTCAATGGCTTTAGTGAAGCGCTAATTGATTGTGGGTTAACGGACTTAGGTATGCCTAGTTATCAGTTTACTTGGGAGCGAGGTAGAGGAAAACCAACATGGATAGCCGAGAGATTAGATAGAGTTGTGACTTCATTGGATTGGTCGGAATTGTTGAGTAGTGCATGGGTGCAAAATATTGCCACTGCTAAGTCTGATCATTCTGCTATATTATTACATTGTACAGCAGCACATATATATCGCCAACCACCATTCCGTTTTGAAAATAGCTGGGCGGGTTTGATGGAATGCAGAAATCTAATCACCATATGTTGGAACTCTTGGCCGGAAGCTTCGGTTATGAAAAAATTGCAGTCATGTGCCACGGCTTTGGCTAGTTGGGGTAGGTGTGAGCACGGGATTTTAAAGTCGCTCTCGCGAGACGATAGTGACGTATGCCCGATTTTATTCCTCATGGTAAAATTCTTTTTTGGAATTTTTATCACCGATATAAAATTCTCTACAAATTTTATTTTCGAAAAAATTCAGTTCGGCGTGTCCGGTAACGCGTTCGGTGGTAGCTCAGACCGATAATTTGCACCAAAAAAATAATCTAGTCCAAAATACCCATTAAAAATTAAAAAATACACCCAATATCTGAGTTTTTCCGTCAATATCAACCTTTCCGGATTTCCTCTCCTTTTCCCCAATTTCGGGCACTAATCGTGCAACTTTTCAGACCTGCCAGAGGAGCCGGCAGCCTCGGTAATACCGTCGGCGGTATTTAAATGCCCGGCGGCATCATTTCTTCTACAGACAGCTGTGTGCACTTTTCGCCCGATATCCGACGGATAATTGATCAAAGGCAATTTTCAATGGATTTTAGCCTATATAAACAAGATTTTCTAGCCATTTCAAGGGTCTCAATCCTTCCCAACTCAAAATTTCAAGCAAATTTTGAGTATTTTAGCTAGCTTTAGTGGGATAAAGTTTAGAAAATATAAGAAAAAAGGATTCAATTCATCTTTTCTTGGTTTTTCTCTACTGAACTCTCTAATATTTAGGTGCATTCTAAGTTTAGAAATCACAAAAATTAGGATTTAGAGACTAAATTACCACCCCTTACATCCCAAAATCATCATTTGAGCTCCACAGAGGTGTCATACGGATCACGAAGAGGTGGATTCACGGCCCCGAGGTAAAAATTTTGAGTCTCATAGCTCTTTGGCTTTCATTCTACTTGTTTGTTGTGTTTTAGTTTTTGCTTGGGCTTAGTTTTGGGTTTTTGGTCGCTTTTCGGCCAAAAACAGCTGCTGCAAGAAACTAAAGCCGCCGGAGGAAAATGAAGCCGCCGTTGGTATCACTCATGCCGCCAGCGGCATCGTTGTTACCGCCAGTGGCCTCATTTGCCCCCAGTGGCCCCCATTTTCTTGCAAGACCTTTCTTCGTGGTATCCAGAAAGTCATACAGCCTGCCTGTGTGACTGATACCGCCAGCGGTATCATTGATGCCGCCGGCGACCTCAGTCATGCTGCCGGCGGCATGACCTTCTAGACAGCAGTTTTATTTCATTTATTTTCCGACCTAGTTTAAATTTTTAAAGATAGGATGTACAGTGCAACGACAAAGGTCCAGAACCTTCTGAAAATAGACCCTACCCCATACCATGTGGCATTTTCATTAATAATTCGATTAAGATAACAATCGAGTCTAAAATATGGATATAATAGAATTTTCTCGCAAACGCTGTTTAAATCTCACTTTTGACCATCCAACCGGGCTCCATAAATTGTAAACGAAATATGCCATGTTCATGCTAACTCGAGTCTTGTTTTGTTTACTAACTATGCATGTTATGTGACATACCCCATATAAAGTGCCGTATTTGTGCTAACCATTCTGTTCAGGGAGATTTAGGTTAGATGGATGCTAGGCCTTCGGGTATTTTATTTATCGTATAGAAAAATATATAGGATTTGGAAATCCATGTAATTATTATTTTATTTTCTATATTTATTTTTAGATGACTGTAATAATTATTTATTTACCGCTTTTGATTGCTTGATAACACGAAAATAATATATGAACCGAAAACACAAATAAATAGGGTGGATTAAAACCGATGAAGAAAGAATGAAATATTTTAACTTGGCCTAATGTAAAATAGAGAACATCATCCAAACTCAGAATCTCTACTTAAGGTATGGTCTACCACCCGGTGGGAAAATTGTACCAAAATTTCCCGGTTGAGCTGAACTGGGTGGCGACTCTATTTTAAGTACATGATTTCGATCCTGTATCCTTTAACACACAAATTGGACTTAAAATTCAACACCAACCAATTAATCTTTTCATCACGCTAAAATGAGGATCAGTCCCTAGGCACGCTTCACAGCGCCCGTTATTTTCCACCCCCGTGTTACGCATCTCACGTGGTCCTCGCGGATGGGCAAAAGGTCGTCCGCTCACAGTGGCGACTCTGCTGGGGAACATATCTTTAAACTTGAAACTTATAAGTTTAAAGGATTTTGATGATGTATTGAAATTATTGGCCAAATTAAAACTTCATTCTTTTTTTAAGACTTTTTATCCTTATGCGTGTAGATGGTTCGGTAATTTTTAGGTGCCCCATTTTACCCGAGAAGCTCGCAAAAGTATCACTCATGCCCTGTTTGGAATTGAGGATGCCCAGTGGGTGGATAACTCATTTCAACCAACATGTTAACTCCTACAATCGCACCTATTTGGGGAGTGGCTGAGTAACGTGGAATCAAGGTAAATGAGAGTCTTCTACATCAACAACCCTATACCAAAGCCGCGCTATAAAAAGCCTTAGCACTTCATCCCTTTAGGATTACCAAAATAATGACTTCTTTTGCCATTACCGGTGAAGAGGCCAAACCCCATCCTTCCAAAAAGGCATTACACGGGAGTCATAAGGTCGAAAGAGGGACACTTTGTGTGCTATATGCTATATGCTCACGCATCGACTTTAAGGGCCAAAAACTCAATCAACTTACCCTTACCAATCTCCATTCATGGAAGAGGTTTAGCAACATCCGTAGGACTTCTTTTGTACTCTCGTTGAGTCACGGCATATCACTATGCGTGATGAGGAGTACGAACATCCCACATATGTTAGAGGGATAGGTAGTCGCATCATCGTTAACCACATCTACGTGCAGTCATACATATCATGCATCACTTCCCAAAACCAAAAAGCATGCATACCATCCATTAACACTCATAACCTATTCAAACAGTCTTCCTCCCAAATCCGAACCTTTGCAACCAACCATGTATCTCCCTCATAATGACAACTTTGCCCTGCCCAAAGAACAGACTGGTCCTACCCCTACCGCGGGAATAGCTCCTCTACCATCTCTTGGCTCTGAAATCGTTGCCGCCATCATCCAATTTATGAGCTCAGATTAATTCCAAAACATTATTTAGGAACTAATTCAAGCAGCTATACAGACGTCCGTCAAGCGAGCCCTAGAAAATTAAAACTCCGACCGAGTCACGCAATCTCCAGGCATGACACCCACAGCTGTGGCTACCCTGCAACAGTCATCCATCCTCCGAACCAGCAATAAGGTCATGCAATCTCCGGGCATGACACCCAATGGTGAAACACTCCTGACATTACCGCCATTCGCTTACCCTGGGCAAAGGGACGGAGCCCAGAGTCCAGCTCCTCCATCATTCTCTGGCATCTTACCTCCAACGTTGGTCACTCCATCGTAATTTATGCTATCCGTAGCCCCGACGCCTCCTTAGTACAACTAGGTCATGCAACCTCCGTGCATGACACTCGAAGTTAAAGCCTTCTTGCGTCAGTTGGTGACAGCTGACTGTGATCAAAAAAAGGAAGGAGCCAAACAGAGGCAGATCAGGTCTTCTAAAACCCTAACTCGTGCATGTCCCTATCTCGAATCATGACGGACTAAAAGACCTCTCAAATGTTGGCACCAGCTGCTATTATTCAGCCAAGCAGCGGTCTTACGGTTAGCACAAATCCATGGAAACTACCGCTTAATGTAATCTTCACCGAATTGAGGAAAGCCAGCCTTCTCAAATCCCTTCGCAAATATAGACCCCCTATGAGAGAGGAGAGAAAAAGCTTTTATCGATATCATGTTCTGTCAGTCACCGCACCAATGAATGTAAGACTTTGGATCACGCCATCCAACGTCTGGTAAGGAATAGGAAGATTGCTGAACCCGAAAGAGCATCTAGCACTATGAACTGCCCCTTACCGGAGGTCAGCAACCAGAAAAGGATGACCAGTCCCAGCTTGCATAAATAAGGAAATGGGCTGCAGGATCTCATCAAGGCCATCTACTCCAAGGGCAAAGGAAAGTTTTGCTCTGACAATAAGGACGAGGAGTCAATCGATGAAGAGGCCAAGGAGGTTATGGCCACCATGATCAAAGCCATGACAGTTTTAGTAAAGAAGCATGGAAAAAGTGGAGCAAGGAACCCAATGGTTAAGGCCATGAGGCAGTTCACCGAGGTCCTCACCGGGGAGTCTAGCCAAGTAGAGGACATCTTGCCAACCACCGAGCAGAATGAGACTCAGGCTTCCGACCAGGAAGATACACCAATAGAACCTACCAAGGGTGATCATACCGCCGACATCAGCAATGAAGAACCTCCACCTGTGGAGGATGGCAATCCTAATATGTAATCTTTATATTTCTGTTTGAACAATGTTATGTTTGTAACTTTCGGCTCCATGAGCAAACTTCTATTTTGTTACTTATTTTATGTTTTGACCATTTGATCCACGCATTCATATGAACATACGCATGATGCTTTTAGTATTCGAGATACTTTACTCTATGAAATTAATTCAAGTACAAATGGAATCTCTCGAGTGGTAATCATTTCCAATAATTTAACTCTTGTCAAACACATGTGAGATAATAACGGTGCTTAAATTCTGAGATAACTCTTTTGCTTGGTCATACTCACGAGTAAACCTGTTCATCGGGCGAGCTGGGTCGGGCTCGGGGCGAGCCCATTGGACTTTTTACAAAAAATACTAACCCAAGCCCGGCCCAAGCCCATGATTTAGAACTTCGGGCTTTGGCCGGGCTTACTAACTCATTCCAAGCCTGGCCCATGGCCCATCGATAATTTTTTTCTTTTTATATTTTATAAACTAAATTGAAAAAAATTACAAATTTAATACAAAAATATCTAAATTTTGCATATAATTACATTTTTAAGTAAAAATATTTTATATATAGTTAAAAATTAAGTTGGGAAAAATATAAAAAGCTATATAAACTATTAAATATAATATAAAAATATAAAATAGATATATTTTTTGTTCATCAGGCCGGGCTTGGGTATTTATATAAAAACTAAGCCCGACCCATAAAACTTCAGGCTTTTGCGGGCTCGGGCTTAGGCCGGGCTTTGTAATAAAAAAAAGTGTCCAAGCTCGGCCCATTTGAGTGGGCTCGGGCCGGGCCTAATGGGTAGCCCGGCCCGCGAACAGGTCTACTCACGAGATAGGCCTAATATCAATAGTCAGATTGTCGAACATCAAGGGTCTCTTCCAGAATTAACTCAGTAACCTCACAACTATGCACCTTCAAGCTACTAAAGAAGTGTCAACTAATTCCCTGAGATGAAAAAATCATGGCATACATTTTCACCCAGCCACCCCCTTTCCCTTATCAACAGTTGTCCAAACCTTCCTTGCTCCTTGGCCACCATTGGCATGGGGGCATATACGATTGGTGAACCCCGGCTTCCGTTAAATAAAAATCATAGCCGAATCTTACACTAATGTCACCGCAAATAAAATGACCAAACTGGTAGAGAAACACAGCTTCGCCTAACACGAATTAACCCAAGCACCTCAAGCAACCGAATGTGAATGGACCCGTGAAGAATCTAAATAGACTCAGGTGAAATTTAAAGCAACCGAATATGATGGATGAATAGGGGTTAAAGACCTTAGAAAAACTCTAAATATACCAGCAGTGCTTGGCTTTAATCCACAACAGCCACGTAAAACGCCGAAAGTTTCCCCTAAAATTCAAAGATCTAGTCCTAAACAGTTAAAACCCTCCACCACCGGTGCAAGAGGCAAATTCAGGCCTAACTAGGGAGGACCGTACAAACCACATACTAAAGGAGCAATCAGAACAGCAAGCTAACCAGTCAAGAAGGCGCTTTTCAAGCACCAAAATTCCCACAAACCAAACTCCTTGTAATATAGCCAACCGAAACCGAGTAAGGCTACCCGATGTTACTTTAAAGGTTAGAATGAACGAGCACTAAGAGCCTTGGACAATCTGTAAAGGCGCGGACGAGCGCACAATAGCAAGTCAAATACCTAATACACTCGCCCAAAGTTATGGGCCCGACATTGAGACATCTGGAATTTTCGAACACTGACGTTGAGGAGAAGTTCACATCAAGTTGGAAAAACCATCGTGTGGCAAAAAATGGTGCCGAATGAATGGGGCGATTAAGATCATGAGCATGGGCTAGAGCGAGTTCATCAACCTAATTAACCAAGACAGGCTTAAGCGTTATCACATCTAATTCAGAAGAAATAAATCAGAAAAAAGCAGCACAAAAGAAAAATATATAATAAATCGCCCACCTTTCGGTCTTCTATTGATCGGGCAAAAATTAGGGTGACACCCGAAGGTTGGTATTCTGCAAACTGGCTGTGCAAAAATTAAGGTATCTCTTCACAATATCGCCCGCTGAATTGTAAACCCGAGAAGGGCGGTTCAGGCAAAAATTAAGGCACGAGAGAAAAAAATAGTGAGATGTTAACCTAAAAATCTGTAAAGACTTGTCAACACTAGGAGTTTGATTAATGGAAATGGTTACCAACATCTTGTACTCTAATTAAATTCATTCAATAAAAGTATTTTTTGAAACCTTTATGCTTGTGATTGTATGAATGCCTGGCGACCAAAAGGAAAAAACATCGCAAGTAAGCTTAATTGAAGATGCTCAGAGTTCATCAACAATTCAATTCAAAAAGATAATAAATCCGGATAAACTGAAAACATCTAGGTCTATGCAAAAGTTGAAATAAGTCTGCTGGATTGAAAACCCAAAAAGGGCAGTCCAGGAAAAAATTAAGACAAGACTCGATAGATTGAAAACCCCTAGGGGCAGTGAATGCAAAAATTAGAGTAAAAAAGACAAAAGGAAAATAATAAAAAGAAAGAAAACTGCAATTCTAGAGGATGATGTCACCGACGATTTGAATCATGTCGCCGGTGGTATGAGCACAATTAGCTGCAATACCAGTCATGCCGCTGGTGGTATGAAGCTATTTTCAGCAAGTTTCAGCCAAACCAAACTTGTAGACAACCTGTAAGAACCTTGTAATCTGTTTCAAATCCTATTCAAACCAAAGGCTCGAAGGCACAAACCATCCAAACATCCAAACATCCAAACACTAAGCCTGAATAAAACTGAAATCATTTGAAATCCAAAGTCAAACATTCAAGCCCAATGTATGAAAGGCATGCAAAACCGAAATCAAAAGTCAGGCAAAAATAAAAGAAAATGAAGTTAGACCAGCAGGCGGATGTAGGACTAGTTGCCGTCATCGGGTGGGTTAGATGAAGCATCCTCCTCACCGAGAAGCCAATCGTCGACCTCATCCTCATGTTCTTCCCTATCCTCTGTCATTGGCATGCTGCTAGATTCGGCAGCCATGGCGAAAGGGCGGCGGCCGGTCGCCATCTTTACTCCTTTATGACTTATCTCACCGAGGTTTGCTCGATCAAGATTATGTTTGCTCCTTCTCTCGAGCAAGGTAGCATCTAACTGTTGCTCTAGCTTGCTCACGTGACTTTGAAGCACTCTCGTCTCCTCTTGGTACCGCTGCTGAGCCGCATAGGCTTCCGACAAGGAAAGGGCCAAGAAATCCTACAGACAAAAGGAGCAACAGAAACCCATATCATTCGTATCATCCATACATGCATTTCATTTTATTTTAATATGGCATAATAGGGAATATACTTGGACCAGCAAGGATTGACCATGAGCGTATCCCTAAGAGCGAATGCATTCCCAGCCAACCGCTCTGCCTCACTTCTAGTATCCTATAAAATCCAAAAAGCAATCAGAAAAGGATCCACGCAAGGGGTATAACATGCACATATGAATTTAACCAAGTCTTACATGTGTGGTGTCGCTTGGGTAGAACTCTAAAGAATGGGTGCTCGAGTTTATATTTCTAGTGTGGAATTCATCCCTTGAGTTCATGAATGGGAAAGAGGTCTCTAAGGCAGTCCAGAGTTTTCCCTCTACAAATTTGGACCCCTCGGGTCTTCCCCGGCCTCGCACTCCGCTGCTCTCAGGCCTACTCCGCTTCTTCGAAGGCTCCTAAAATAAAGACAACACAAAAGCCAAGCATAAGCAACCATTCTCTAACCCAAACAATTGGCATGCAAATAAACAAAATCCTACTTTGAAAGAGTGATGCTCCTTATAGGACATAGGCTGACCCCAGCCAACCACATCCGCGCCCACCTCACCCTCTCCATCGGGTTCTCCATCTCCAGTGTCTTCCTCCTCTTCCTCTTCTTCCTCCTCGTCTTCACTCACTATGCCCTTAAGTCACTCCTTCTCCTCCTCCCTCTTCTTCTTAAGATGGTACTCGAGCGTGTTGCTCTTATTGATACAAGGATATATAGGAAGTAGGTATTATTGGTGCTGCTTATATGAACCCGGGACACTCGTAATAACTCGGTTGTTCCTCTTAATATAGTCGGCTTTATCCACCTTAAAAGTAATCACCAGATGTGGCCACCATAGCCTTATAGGGGGGTCCGCTGGCACTGGCCTAATGGAAGTGGCAACAAACCTCCAACTCCAAACACACTCCCCCAGGTACCACTCTAAGGATAAAGGGCACTCCATCATAAACCGGCGATCATCCACTTCCTTTTGAAGGTTTGACACCTTATCAAAGGGATCGCGAATAACCTGACCAAATGAAAAAGCAAGCAATCAATGTAAGCAATGTGAATTCATAAATGAATTTTGTCTACTATTGTTTTGTTTGAGTGTAAAACAGGGACAAAAATCAAAGAAAATCGCATACCGAGCTCAACCGTACACTTCTCAAAGACTCCCTATAACTAGTAGGGTACTTACCTTTTCCTCCAACGCCACCACACCACCTGGCAAGTAAGCGAGAATCTGCTGGTACAGTGGTTTTGAACTGGACCAGCGGGTGAATCTGATGCTCAAAAGCCTAAGCCTGTATAAATAAGCAATTAATCAGTCTAAAACATCCAAAATAAAGAAAGTAGTCAAATCAAGCGAGAATACGTAGAGAATCAATTAAATGCTTTTGGGAGAAAGGATACCTGTACGAGCAAGTGGCTAAGCCAAAGGGCTTTCCCCTTCTTCCTTGCACCCGCATCCAGGATGCAGTAAATCTGCCCTAAGATGGCCCTAGGCCATTTCTTCCCCTTGATGCTTGCTACGTCCTCAACAGCAGATATCAGTCTGTAGTTAATCTTACTGCTCGAGACTAGGAAGAATAACACTGTCAGCAAGGAAATCACAAAGGAATGGACATAAGCTTCTCAATTATCCTTGGGAACCACTCCAACTCCCGTCCAGTTCTTGTACAACTCTCCATATGACAATCGGCTAGATATAGGCTTCAAACTAAACAACTCGATCACCCACCTTGTCACAGGCTTCTCGAGATAATACTTATCCATGTACATGTCAAAATGGATCAATTCCTTCATCCATTACAGCCCGATCATGGCCACCACATCGGAAGAAGTAATGGTTACCTCCCCGAATAAGAAATGGAAGGTGTGTGTGGTTTCAGAACACTTCTCTGTCAAAGCTGTCAAGGCTGAGTGAGAGAGTTTTGGCATTAATAGGGGTATAATACAGGCTAAATCCTAAAAGCCCGCGTCATTAATGGCGATCATAAGCTCGGGGTCTTTTTTCGTGATATGTAGCCACCATACGCCAATCATTCCTATACCTCCGGTATAGGTTAGTTCATGCAGCTGTAAAATCAGAAGTGAAACAGATAAGTCTCCAGTTCATTTTCTCCCCCTTTTTACCTTCTGGAAAGCTGCTAATGCCGCTTCTATAAGCAGCGATGCCGCCGGCGGTATCAGCCACACCGCTAGCGGTATGGACAATATCACTAGTGACATCACTATAAGCAGTAGTGACATCATTGTTTCCCATGCCTGATGCTACTGGCAGCATCGCTTATGCCGCAAGCAACATCAAACCCTGCGGGCATATGCCCGTTTTGTCCCAAAATCACTAAGAATGCAATTAATCGAACTCGGAACACAAAAGCAGTAAAAATTAAACCAATGATATGCAATATCAGTTTCTAAACAATCAGTTTCATATTTATAACACCCATCATAGCAAAATTTTGAGCCTAAGGCCGGAATCAAATCTTAACCTTAACAAGGAGATTCAAGTTTTGTAGGATGACATGGACATAGCAGAGATTTTCCTCTTCTCAGGAACCAAATCAATGATGGGAGAATCGATTTTATATCCATACATCTTGTCCATCAACTTCAAATCATGTGCAACAGGAACCAGGAAAACTTTTAGCCCTTTAATGGGAGAATCAAGCAACCCATGGGCCTTAGAACTGCTAGACTTACGGCTAAAAATCTTCTTCATGGTTGGGGATTGAAAGCAAAGAAATCAGAGATTGTTTGGAGAAAGAGTAGAGAGAAAAAAGTGGGCTTCAGCTTCTAAAATAGTAGAAATATGCGAAGAAAGAGTTTAATTCCATATTAAACACCCGCACGAAATTTGAGGAGAATACATTACTCTGAAACTGTCCATCCATACCGCCGTCGGCATCAGCTCAAAACGCCAGCGACTTCACCCAGGCTGGCAGCGGCATCAACTCTGCAAATTTGAATTTTGAATTTGTTTGACCAGTCAAAGTTGCCATGTGGCACTCATATCGCCGGCGGCATCAGCTCAAACTGCCAGCGACATCACCCAAGCCTCCGGCGACATCAAGGCTTCTCCCTATATTTTTAGCAATTAGTCCCGGATTAAGCCTCGACCTTCCAGGACTTTTGAAACTCTTGTACTTTTTATTACATTTTTACTGTTGATCGAAGGGGCAAAAATATTTATGTTTCACAAAATCAATCAAGCAATAAAAATGTCATTTAAAATTTGTCTAATCTTATTTCTCGTACTACTCCTTGTAGGTACAACTGCAATCGCAAGCCCAATGTACTCATTCTATTCGTGAACCAGAGATTACGGCATGACCCTGTATATACCGATCTTTGGGTTCATCCCTCAGAACATCATTGAAGATTATGGAATGACCCTGTACCTTCTGCTCTTTAAGTTCACTCCATATACGTCAACTAAAGGTTTTGACATGACCCTGTACATGCCACCCTTCGGGTACAACTGCCAATCCTCAAAGCATAAGCCCGACTAAGGGGCAACCAATCCTCAAAGCATAAGCCCGACCAAGGGGCAAACCTCTCTACGAAGCTCAAGCCCGACCAAGGGGCAACCAATCCTCAAAGCATAAGCTTGACCAAGGGGCAACCTCTCCACAAAGCTCAAGCACGACCAAGGGGCAAACCTCTCCATGAAGCATAAGCTCGACCAAGGGGTAACCAATCCTCAAAGCATAAAGCCCGACCAAGGGACAAACCTCTCTGTGAAGCATAAGCCCGACCAAGGGGCAAACAAGTCTACAAAGCATAAGCCCAACGAAGGGGCAAACCAAATCTACAAAGCATAAGCCCGACCAAGGGGTAGACCTTTCCATGAAGCATAAGTCCGACCAAGGGGCAACCAAGTCTATAAAACATAAGTCCTACCAAGAGGCAAACCAATCCATAAAGCATAAGTCCGACCAACGGAAAACCGTTCCACAAAGCAAAAGTTCGACCAAGGGGCAACTAATCCACAAAGCATAAGTCCGACCAAGGGTCAACCAATCCACAAAGCATAAGTCCGACCAAGGGGCAAACCAATCTTCAAAGCACAAGCCCGACCAAGGGGCAAACCAAGCATCTATCAGGTATCATTCCTATCCCTTACTCTTTCGTGCGGTCATACTGACATGTGGCAACAGTGATCCCCCAAGAGGCAGCCTACGAGCACGAGATTTTACAGTCCCTCTCGCGAGACGATGATGACATATGCCTGATTTTATTCCTCATGGTAAAATTCTTTTTTAGAATTTTTAACGCTGATATAAAATTCTGTACGAATTTTATTTTCGAAAAAATTTAGTTCGACGTGTCTAGTGGTAGCTCAGACCTATGATTTGCACCCAAAAAATAATATAGTCCAAAATACCCATTAAAAATAAAAAAAATACACCCAATATCTGAGTTTTTCCATCAATATCAACCTTTTCTGGATTTCCTCTCCTTTTCCCCAATTTCGGGCACTAATCGTGCAACTTTTCAGACCTGCCAAAGGAGCGAGGCCGCCAGCAGCCTCGCTGATATCGCCGGCGGTATCATCCATGCTGCCGACAGCATCATTTCTTTTGCAGATAGTTGTGTTCATGTTTTGCTTGATATCCGACGGATAATTGATCAAAGGACATTTCCAACGGATTTTAGACTATATAAACAAGATTTTTCAGCCATTTCAAGGGTCCCAATCCTTCCCAACTCAAAATTTCAAGCAAATTCCGAGTATTTTAGCTAGTTTTAGTGGGATAAAGTTTAGAAAAGGTAAGAAAAGAGGATTCAATTCATCTTTTCTTGGTTTTTCTCTACTAAGTTCTCTGATATTTAGGTGCATTCTAAGTTTAGAAATCACAAAAATTAGGATTTAGAGACTAAATCACCCCTTATATCCCAAAATCATCATTTGAGCTCCCCGGAGGTGTCATACGGTTCAAGAAGAGGTGGATTCACGGCCCCGAGGTAAAAATTCTGAGTCTTACAGCTCTTTGGCTTTCATTCTACTTGTTTATTGTGTTTTAGTTTCTTATTATGCTTATGTTTGGGTTTTTGGTCGCTTTCCGGCCAAAAACAGCTGCAGCAAGAAACTGAAGCAGCATGAGGCAAATGAAGTTGCCGGCGGTATCACCCATGGCACTAGTGGCATTGTTGATACCGCTAGTGGCCTTATTTACCCCTAGTGGCCCCTATTTTCTTGTAGGACCCTTTCTTTATGGAATCCAGAAAGTCATACAGCCTGCCTATATAACTGATTCTGCCAGCAGCATCATTGATGTCGCCGGCGGCATGACCTTCTGGATAGCAGTTTCATTTCGTTAATTTTTCAACCTAGTTTAGATTTCTGAAGCTAGGATGTACAGTGCAATGATGAAGGTCCAGAACCTTCTGAAAACAGACCCCACCCCATACCATGTGGCATTTTCATTAATAATCTGGTTAAGATAACAATCGAGTCTAAAATATGGATATAACAAAATTTTCCCGCAAACGCCTTTTAAATCTCATTTTTAGCCATCCAACCGGGCTCTATAAATTGTAAACGAAATATGCCATGTTCACGCTGACTTGGATCTTGTTTTGTTTACTAACTATGCATGTTATGTGACATACCCCGTACAAAGTGTCGTATTTATGCTAATAATTTTGTGCAGGTAGATTTAGGTTAAATGGATGCTAGGCCTTCGGGTATTTTATTTATCGTATAGAAAAATGTATAGGATTTGGAAAGCCATGTAATTATTATTTTATTTTCCATATTTATTTTTGGATAGCTGTATTACTTATCACTTTTGATTGCTTGATAACACGAAAACAATATATGAACTGAAAACACAAATAAATGGGGTGGATTAAAACCGATTAAGAAAGAATGAAATATTTTAACTTGGCCTAGTGTAAAATAGATAACATCATCCGAACTCAGAATCTCTACTTAAGGTATGATCTACCACCCAGTGGGAAAATCGTACCAATATTTCCCGATTGAGCTAAACCGGGTGGTGACTCTATTTTAAGTACGGTATTTCGATCTCGTATCCTTTAACACACAAATTGGGCTTAAAATTCAACATCAACCAATTAATCTTTTCGTCAAGCTAAAATAGGGATCAGTCCCTCGGCACGCTTCATAGCGCCCGTTATTTTCCACCCCCCGTGCTACGCATCTCACGCGGTCCTCGTATGTGGGAAAAAGGTCGTCCGCTCATAGTAGGAAGTTACATGGAAGTTTTAAGCAGAAGCTACGAGTCTGTAGAAAGGAATTAGCTAAACTTAAAAGCCATTCTGGGTGGGATAACGCAGTAGATAATGTCTCAAAAAAGGATGAATTAGGGTCACTCTTAAGCAACAATCTGAATATTGGCAACAAAGATCGAAAGTCATTTGGTTGCAATAAGGGGACCAAAATTCGACATACTTCCATTATACAGCTACTTTTTAGCATAAAAAAATACTTTTCAGAGATTGCAGAAGGAAAATGAGGATTAGGTAGAGTGGGCCAGTGGTTTGGAGGCATTAATTCAAAGCTTTTATTCAAATTTGTTCACTTCCAGTGGAGCTAATTATGACCATATATTAAGTTGGTTAAGCCAATATTAAGTTCTGATCTTCAAGGTGAATTGCAAAGGCCGTTTGAACATGATGATGTGAAGTTAGCATTATTCCATATTCACCTAGATAAAGCGCCAGGCCCCGACGGCTTCAATCCTGGCTTCTTTCAGAAATTTTGGGATATCGTCGGTATAGAGGTAATTAACTTTTGTATTGCCTGTTTGCATGAAAAGTCTTTCCCTTCAAGTCTAAATGATACTAATATAGTGTTGATACCTAAGAAGAAAGTTACAAGTAGAGTTTCTGATCTTCGACCTATCTCATTATGCAATGTCTTATTTAAGATCATGTCAAAAATGCTTGCTAATAGGATTCAGCCTGTGATGAATACTATTATTTCTAAGTCCCAGAGTGCATTTATACCTGGGAGGTACATAACTGATAATATCTTGATAGGTTATAAAGTAGGTCATTACATTAACCGGAAGAGATTGGGGTCTAATGGAATGTGTTCTTTAAAGGTTGACATGTCTAAAGCTTATGATAGGGTGAAATGGTGGTTTATTCATGCTATGCTAGTTAAACTCGGCTTTCCTCCCTCTGTAGTTGATATTATCATGCTTTCTGTTACTTCAGTGACATATACTATTTCTCACAAATATGGTAATTTTCAGCAATTCGTTCCACAAAGAGGCCTAAGGTAAGGAGACCCTGTTTTGCCATATCTATTTTTAATCTATACCGAGGGGCTTACATCTTTGATTAATAGGTACCTCTCATCTGGAAGCTTACATGGTTGTAAGGTTACCCCACATGCTCCTATTATTTCTCATCTTTTGTTTGCTGATGATAGCTTGTTCTTCTTCAGAGTGAATCTTGTAGAGGCCAATGTTCTAAAGCATATATTTCATCTCTATGAAATTGCCTTGGGATAGAAAATAAACTTTTCTAAGTCATCTATCATGTTCAGCCCCAATGTCAACCATTTGACTCATTAATCCATTGTCAGTTGTTTAGGTATTTCAGAAGTTGATGATCACGGAAATTATTTGGGCCTTCCATCATTCATAGGCCGTTCTACGAAGGTGATTTTTGATTTTATTGTTGGAAAAGCTCATAAAAAATTCAAAGTTGGAACTGACGACACTTGTCATAAGGAGGGAAAGCCATTATGATGAAATTAGTTGCACAAGCGCTACCCACTTACGCTATGCAAGTGCTTCTGTTACCATCGTATACAATACTCACTTTGGAAAAAAATTTCACAAATTTTTGGTAGGGATCTACTACTCATTCGATGAGGTGGGAATGTTTATGTCAAGCTAAAGATAGATGGGGTCTCAATTTTCGTGAACTTTGGGAATTCAACAAAGCTTTACTTTCTAAGTAAATTTGGCGATTCATCTCTGCTCCAAATGCTTTAGTTAGCTGGATTTTTAATGCCAAATACTACCCACATTACACTCTTTTTAATGCATCTCACAAAGCTAATTCAAGCTTTATCTGGAGGGGTTGTTACAATTGAAAGAAATCATTCAACTTGGTATGGCTTGGAGAATAGATAACGGTTTGCAATTGAATATTTAGCAGGAGAATTGGCTGTCATCAGCCCAACACCCTAGAGTCCGGTCTGCTGCCTTACCGGGGTTTAAAAATGCCAGTGTTCAGATGTTGATAAATGATGATAAGACTTAGAACAATCAGCTACTTAAAATGCTATTTAATTATGAACATCAATAGCTTATTCATAGAATTCAGCTTTCATGGCATGAACAAACCGATTCCATTTACTGGCGGCTTGAACAAAATGGTCAATATTCAGTGAAATCATGTTATTATGCTCTTTTACAACGTGCTAATCATGATTCTTTCCCATAACTGTTGGATATGATGTATGTCCTTAAGGCAATTAGGGCGATATATCTTAATTATGTAATGCTATAAATAATTTGTTTAATCAATAAAGGCATTTAATCTTTTGATTATATCAAAGTGTTTGTATATATATTATAGCTGGTTAAATATATTCATTAATGTATGTATGCAAAAGTCCTTGACGTATCATAGCATGAAGTCAAAGAAATTATAGTTGGACTATATTTACTGGAACCTGCTTCATGTGCAATTACGATTATGTCTGAACTATCCCTAGTCATAGTTTCATCAAGAAAGCATATTGTTGAAGTGGAAAGATTAGCATGTGGTCAACTTTCTTGGAAAGGGTCCAAGCAGTTATTCTCCTAGGGACTGAAGGTGGTGCCTTAAGTTTGACACATGGATATATCTGAGAGATATATTGGATACCGTAGTAAGATAAACACTTTGTATATATTAATGTGTTAGTGTTTATCTTCATGCAATAAGCTTTGCGAATGTCCTCATACTTGAGATATTAGTTACCTTATGTGGTACTAGTGCTATAGTTTGGGTCATTACTATCCACTCATTAATTTAGGGTGTAACGGGTGATTACGGGTATAGTGATGACAACACGTTAGTAAGCTGAGTAGTCGAAAAGAATTCATCGCTCTGGATATATTAAAGAGTTGTACCTGCACTTGTTGAAGTGATGATTGCCATAAACCTCTTATCAGAGTATGTGTTTGATAGAAATGGTTTCTAGTCAAACACACTATGGTAAAAGGCAATATACTTCGGTAACAAGTAAACTATTGGGATGGCTTGGAGCAACCACGCTATTAGTGGGTTAACACTTCAACCAACGCTACAAACCAGATGGTACTAATATTAAAGAATGGAAGGAATTTATTGCACTGGATAACTATTGCATTAACCAGGATTAAGTCATAAGCATAAATGACGTTCCGAGTAATAGGGGATGGTAGACCCTTGCTAGAGGCTTACTACAATCGTTTAAGGTAATCGAGTTCTATTCATGGTCTAAAACCTCTAGCCAATGGTTCCATTAGAACAAGGGTTGGTTAAGCCTTAACAGCTCAATACTTCAGGATCCTATAAGGTCACACACATTGGACCATCATCAGACTAAGTAAAGAACTAATAGATTTAATCTATTACAAAAATAAAATATAAATAATAATTGGATTATTATTTAACTAGTTAAAATTGATTGGATCAATTTTGGATAGACCAAGGAATTTATTTTGACCGATAACTAATTAATTAGGGTCATAAATAAATTATGGAATTGGTTAAAATGATTAGATCATTTTGGATAGAATAAGGAATTTATTGTTGATCGATAACTAATTTATTAGGATCGAAAAATAAATATATATTTGAAAAGATTAAATAGGGGAATTTTTTCATTGGCGAGTTAAATTGTACCGAGAGTACAAAAGTATTTTTACAAGCTCGGGTGAGCGGGAATGTACCAAAAGGTGCGCGAGCAAAGCTGGGCATTGCTCGTGGCAGCCCATGAAAATGGGATGCAGATGCGCAGCCCATAAAAGCCGCTAGCTGGGCTCGTGGCATAGGCTGCGAGGCCCAGCTCGCGTGCAAGGCAGGCTCACAAGAGCCTACCTTGCAGCTGCCACATGCAGCGTACAGGCGAAACCCGCGCGGGATGGGAGATTCTCCCATCCCACATTGATTTTTGGGGAGCAAGTTTTTGCTCTCCAAGCCTATATATAGGTTTCCCCTCACCTATTCAAAGTGCACCACAGCTCAGAACATAAATCCTAAGCGAGATATTTTTCTCTTGGGTCTTTGAGCAAGTTCTTTTTTAGGAGCTTGAATTTATTCGATCACCTCGAGTATATATTTTCAGGTGAGGCTTCTAGAGTGGTCTAGCAACTACTCGAGGCTTCTTAGTTCTACCTCTTGGTGAGGTTTTGGTTGGTGGGGTTCTTGTGGATACTCATAAAGGCTATCCTATGCTTGGAGGCATGTGCAAGGAGGTTCTGCTAAAGCACGCTTCAACTGGTAAGTTCCTTTTCTTTCTCTTTTAATTATTAGGTCTTTTTCTTTAAGCGTTTTTAGACTTAATAATTATGCTTAGGTTGTTTTGCATGCTTAGTTTATTTTATGCTTAGGTTATAGCTTAGAGTTATAACATGCTTAGGTTATAGCTTAGAGTTATAGAATGCTTAGTATAAAATATATGTGATAGGATATAATTTGGAATTTTGGTATGCCTAGTCCTTTTGCATGCTAACCTAGGTAGAGAATTATTTAGTTAAGGCTTTATTTAATTTATATGCAACTTATAGGAGTTCCTAAGGACAGGGACAAATTTTTGAATTTCCGTAATGCCTGTTATGCATGTTCAATCTGACTGTCAGTTCTCAACAGTGGTATCAGAGCCAGCTTATTTAGTGCATAATTAAGTTAGAAGTGAACTGAATATTATTTTCTGTATGAAATGATTATTGTTTATTTAATTATTTGGAATAATACATATGAACTTGTGTTTTCATTTCAATGTTAGAAAATGGTTATGAATAATTTTGATTAAGCCTGCTCAACTTACTCAAATTGTACAAATGTCAATAATTTATTTAAATTACATTTGTTATAGATGCTTGCAATTTACTTGAATTGGAAGAATGAAATTATTAGTCCAAGAGAATCCATTGGTCTTCGAGTTTGTGCCCGTATTATTCTAGCTAAGGATTAGACATGGTGTCTACTCACTTCAAGGGCACCTCTCATACCTGAGAACCTATATTGGTGCAGCTTGAATTGACCAATCGGGGATTAGAATGGACTAATTTATTTCTATTATATAAGATAGTGCTTATATATATTTCTATAATAAAGTAAAAATTAAATTTATTGAATAAAAGCTTAAAGGAAATGCAATATAAATTTAACAAATAAAAGTATTAATTATTTTGCATATAATCTAGGTTGATGGTATAATTATAATAAAGAGCTTGAACCCCCTAAGGTTGGACCTTATAAATTAATTCTAAAATACCCCGAATTAATATAAGTTATTATAATTTTATCCATTTGATAAAATCCTAGATTGGGTGAGACGTTTAACACCAATAAAATCCCAAAGTAAAGATATTAAGGCAAGTTATAGTCTTCCTTACTCAAATTTATAATACGGTCTCTTTGGACAATCAACGTGCTATGCAAAGCTTTCCTTCTAGTCCACATTGAATGGTTGTAAAGTTTGGGATAGGGTCTACCTTAACGGAATTGGGGTAGTCCACCATAAAATTGGGGGCTAGGCCCAGATCTGAGACATATTCAAGGAGATGCTAATATAAGAGCGCACGTCCCTTAGGATTAGGGAACTTGAATGAATTACCAATTGCATGAGATGCAAATGGAATGGGATTCCAACTATGACTTACTATTATAACTTGACTCATAAAATTGGGGGTTGTAATATACTAGTTATAGATGCTACCTACTAGAAAATTTAGCTAGGCTGAAATTCTCGAATTCAATAGAATGTGCTATTTTAAATTTTGAAGAAAATAGAAGGATAAATGTATTTAATTAAAAGACCTTATATTAAATACATGTACTTAAACTAATATCTAAACTCTTTTTCTTTTCTTATATCTTAGGTTGAAAATGACTTCCAATGTTAATCTCCGTACGTTACTTGACACCAAATTGAATGGCTCGAACTTTCCTGATTGGTTCCGAGCTATGAGAATAGTTCTCAGATCCGAGGGAATTGCCTATATTCTAAGTGAAATTTTCCCTATTTAACCTGATGTTGAGGATCATGTGGAACATGATGCCTGATTGAGGCACAGGAAAGATCGTGAGACTGCCATGTGATTCATGTTGGGGTCCATGAATCCTGAGCTTCAGAAACAACATGAGAACATGCCCTTAGAGGACATGGTTCTCCATCTTGAAAAGCTCTTTTCAAAGCGGGAAAGGACAGAGAGGTATGAGACCTCCAAGCTCCTTTTCAGGACCAAGATGCAGGCCGGCACCTCTTCCTCTCAGCATATACTGAAACTCTTGAGATAACTTGAGTAGCTGAATCGATTGGGATTCGAGATGAATCATGACTTGAGCATTGACTGTTGGGGAATTCCAGTAGAATGAAGCCTGGATAATTCTGAAGTCATGACGAACACTTTCAGATTGAATCTTATTTAGCGGTTCTACCAAATAGATCAATCGGATAAAATCAGAATTGACAAGAACTTAGAATGAATTTCTTGTTGTGAAAAAGTGAACCAGATTGCAACCAGATTCCTAAAAATGTTGCCAATGCCAGATATTTATAGACCTGATACGAACAGTCGCAACTCTTCAGAATAGAAGTGTTGCGAAAAGACATGTCCATTCGAGCAGCTGCAACAGTTCATAGCAGAAGTGTTGCGAAAGGTAGCTCCCGGACCCTCGTAAGCTAAGTATCGTAATAGAACTCGAACAAACGTGCACTCCGCAATCTCCTAACTTGTTCGATGAAATATTTTGACTGCATTGGTCAACTAGTTGATCCAATTACACTAAAATACCAACAATCCTCCCCCATTTTAGTGTAATCCATGATTAACTAAACAAAATCACAATAAATAACAAACTTATGCATAAATGAAATATCGTGACGATTGAATTTCATCTTAGTATATTACACATTCCAAGTATTTAAATAACTAAAGGTGTCACTATGGATTGAACCTTGGTTATCCATCTTTAATACTCGAAGATAATATACACATAAGTTAACATTCTAACATGTTCTTACTTGACACTATCTTTTACTAGCCTTATGTCCCTATCCTTCATAAGCATATCAAAGCCAAGTCCAAGCTTCTTGAAGCGGCTAAACTTCATGCTTATCTAGGTAGCCTTTTTACTTTTGCACCTGCGTATGCAATTTTTCAAAAAGACTATTAAGAAGTTAAACTTCAACCTCCTTTACTTGCAGGTTTGAAGACACACCTTGGGATGTATTAAATAGTGTGTTCCAATCTCTAGATGTTAAGCTTTCCTCATTGAATTCAGTACCTAACGTCATGTTAGGTGGGAATTGGGTATCTTAACATGAGAGATTTCAAATGGACTTTAATTTCATCCCCATAGCCGACTTTTGCACAAGATCTTTCCTTAACCCTTTTGTTATATGATCGGCTAAATTATGCTCAGTTTTTACAAAATCAGATTCTATTATCGAATCACTCATACAAGTTTGTTTCTTAGACATCCAAGAAGTAGAACCTCCCCCAAGAAGAAACACTCATCCACTTGTGGAAGAACTATCCTCCTTATAAGAAAAATAACTTGTATCCGACTAACCTTCAAAGACCGAAGGAAGTCATTAGAACATGTGGCATTATGTTGACCGATCAACTTTGACTTTTGACTAACACGTGTCAGTCAACCATTGATATGTCAACCCCAAAAGTTAAACCAATGCCACATTCGATGACGGTTAAAGTTTGATAAAGACAAGTTTCTGGCGACGCTTAATTTCACTAAAGTGTTGCCAAAACTGCTTCACTTACATTCTTTCTTGCGACACAAAAAAATATTCTGGCTACACTCTGAAAATCGTTACCATATCAACCAGTAGCCTTGTTTCTGGCAACACTTATAAAAGCGTCGCAATAGATCACAAAAGCGTTGCCAAAACTACTACATGAATCATCACTATAGATCATGAACCGTCAGAAACGGTTGTCATAAAAACTAACCATCCTGACTTTTCATTTTGCGACGGAATCAGAATCCCTCACAAATCGTCACAATGAACCATGAACTGCCGCGAAAAACAGTTGTCGCCAATGAACCATCGCAACTTTTCATTCTGCAATGAATTTTGCAGCGGATTCAGAATCCCTTGCAAACTGCAGAAAAACGAATTCATATTTTAAATCATTTCAAAATCAATTCCGGCCACCGATAAAACCCCTCCTTAGGTTTTTCAACATCCCGAGTCCAATGGCTCTGTTCTTTTTACGAAAAAAAATTAACCTAAACAAGTTGTTTACACAAAACGACTTGAGAATAAAGATTTTTTTTCTGAGAAAAAGAACGTTTATACCGCCATGAACAACCAAAAATGAAAATGGCCATCAAACATTATTCAACATAACTTCAATAATTAAGAAATTTAAATCCTAAATTTTAAAGTATCAAACTTCAATTAAAACACAATAAAATCAACATTCATATTTTTCAGAATTTTCCAGATTTCATGACCTGATTTCCCCTGCATTTTTATCTATTAAAACATCATCGAATTGAAAACGTTTCTTCTAAACATAATTAGCCACATGTCTCAGCTTTCCAAATCCACCAGAATCACTGAAATCCAAATTGTAGAACCAAATTTATGATCAAAACACTAAACAGTGTACAAAGCTGAGATTTTCCGAAAACAGATTTCACGACTCAACTTCAAACGAAAATTTCACATTGAAAACGAATGAAATTAAACAAGGTTTCTTCTGAACATATATTCCTTAGATTCTCTAGATATCAATAGAATCAAGAATCATTCAAATCGGAATTATATAATAAGAGAAAACATCAAAACAAAACAGGGGCAAAATCTGGAAGTTTTCTAAAAAATCGAGAAATCGAAGTAAGAGACACAAACAATCATCGCAAGAGCACGGATCAAATTCGTACCTTTTCGGTGAAAAACTCAGGCTTCAAGTGACAAAATAAGATTCAAGATGGATAGACAAGGTTTAATCCATAGTGACACCTTTGGTATTCGAATATTTGGAATGTGTAATATACTAAGATGAAATTCAATCGTCACGATATTTCATTTATGCATAAGTTTGTTATTTGTTGTGATTTTGTTTAGTTAATCATGTATTACACTAAAATGGGGGAGGATTGTTGGTATTTTAGTGTAATTAGATCAACTAGTTGACCAATGCAGTCGTAATATTTCATCGAACAAGTTAGGAGAGTGCGGAGTGCACGCTTGTTCGAGTTCTATTACGATACTTAGCTTACGAGGGTCTGAGAGCTACCTCTCGCAACACTTCTGTTATGAACTGTTGCAGCTGCTCGAATGGACATGTCTTTTCACAACACTTCTGTTCTGAAGAGTTGCGACTATTCGTATCAAGTCTATAAAACATGGCATTGGCAACACTTATAGAAGGAGTTTTTACAACGATTTCTGCAATTTTTGGTTTCCTTTTCTTCATAACAAAATTCATTCTAAGTTCTTGTCATTTCTGATTTTATTCGATTGATCTATTTGGTAGAACCGCCAAATAAGATTCAATCTGAAAGTGTTCGTCATGACTTCAGAAGTATCCATGCATCATTTTATCAAATTTCTTCAACAAGGATTGTGAGACGTTTTTTTTTCAGAATTATCCAGGCTTCATTCTACCGAAATTCCCCAACATTGACCTTGTGTTGATGTCCTTGACAGATAGTTACTCAGGCTTTGTGACTAACTATTACATGAACAAGATTAATTTTACTATCCCTGAATTAATCAACATGCTGAAAATAGTAGAACCTCATATCAAGAAAGATCAGAAACCTCTACTATCGATTCAGAAAAGCAAGGCTTCTAAGAAGAAAAAGCAGGCATTGGGTGCCAAGAAAAGAGTTGGTAAAAAGAAGAAAGAAAAGAAGTAATCTAAGTATGTCTGCTTCTAATGTGGAAAACCGGGACATTAGAAGAGGGATTGCAAAACTCCTGCTTCTAAGCATTTGAAGAAGAAGCCTACAGAGGCATCTACTTCAGGTATGTTTGTAATTGAAAATTTTGCTACTTTTCCGCGTGAATCCACTTAGGTATTAGATACTAGTTGTGGTTCTCATATTTGTACTTCTTTGCAGGGACTAAGGAATTGTAGAAGACTTGCAAAAGGGGAGATGGACCTACGTGTGGGAAATGGAGCCAGAGTTGCTGCATTTGCCGCAGGAAGCTTTAATCTTATTTGCAAGTGGACTTGTTTTAGTTTTGAATAATTCTTACTACATTCCAAGTGTTACTAAGAATATTGTATCTGTTGCGTGTTTAGCAGCAGAAGGATTTGAAATTTTATTTTTGAATAATAATTGTTAGATTCATTTGAATAATATTCTTTATGGTTATGGGATGTTAAAAGGTGGCATTTATGCTTTTGATACTAAAACAAAAGTTTTCAATATAAACAATGTAAAGAAAGTTAAATTAGATAATGAGAATTCCTTCTACTTATGGCATTGTGGTTTATGCCACATAAACAAAGATTGCTTAACCAAGTTGCATAAGCATGGAGAATTGGGCTCAATATACTTGGAGTCTTATGGTGATTGCGAACCTTGTTTAAGAGGAAAAATGACAAAGTTACCATTTCAAAGAAAGGGTGAATGGGCCACAAATACATTAGAACTTATACATACTGATGTGTGTGGTCCAATGTGTGTTCAGGCACTAGGAGGATACTCCTACTTCATAACCTTTATTAATGATTACTCAGGATATGATTATTTGTACTCGATGAAGCACAAGTCTGAAAGTTTTGAAAAGTTCAAACTATTTAGAGCTAAAGTAGAGAAACAGCTTGAGAAAATTATTAAAACACTTCGATCGGATCGAGGTGGAGAATACTTAAGTTAGAAGTTTCAGGATTATCTAAAGGAAAATGGGATAGTTCCACAATGGACCCCTCCTTATATGCCTCAGCATAATGGAGTGTCAGAAAGGAGGAATCGAACTATATTAGATATGGTTTAGTCCATGATGAGCCATGCAAATCTCAGTAAATCCTTTTGGGGATATGCACTAGAGAGCGCGGTTTATGTTTTAAACAAAGTGCCCTCTAAATCAGTTGATTTTACACCTTATGAAAGATGCTGTAATAAGAAGCCATCTCTAAGTCACTTAAGAGTATAGGGCTGTCTTGCTATGGTAAAAAGGATAGCGTCAGATAAATTGAATGCTAAGGCTGGCAAATGTCTATTCATTGGATATCCAAAGGAAATAATTGGATATCTGTTTTACCAACCCGAAGCACAAAAGGCATTTATGTCTCGGAATGCTCACTTTTTGGAAAAGGAACACTTACTTACAAAAGTCAGTAGGAAAAATATTAAACTGGAAGTTCAAGAGGAGGAAACAGACAATCAACTAATTGACCTCGTTCTAGATGCACAAGAAAGTGTGATCCAAGAACAACCTGTCGAAACACAATCATTGCGAAGATTAGGTCGTGTTCATAAAGGTCCTGATAGATATAGTTTTATCATTATAGATGATAAAGAACTATATCTCCTGGAGGATGATGAACCAAGGACATATGATGAGGCAATGAAAAGCTCAGATTCTGATAAATGGCTAAAAGCCATGAAATCAGAAATGGATTCCATGTACGAGAACCAAGTTTAGGATTTGGTTGATGCACCGCAAGAGGTTAGACCGATTGGGTGTAAGTGGGTCTTCAAGAAGAAGACAGACATAGATGGTAATGTAATTACCTATAAAGCAAGGTTGGTTGCAAAAGGTTATAGTCAACAGGAAGGTATTGACTATGATGAAACTTTCTCACCGGTAGCCATGCTTAAATCCATTAGGATAATCCTCGCCATTGCTGCTCATTACGATTATGAGATCTGGCAGATGGATGTTAAAATAGCATTCTTAAATGGGGATAAAGACCGGGATGTGTATATGACACAGCCTGATGGTTTTACATCTCAGAATGGCTCAAAGGTATGCAAACTGCAAAGAT
Organism: Euphorbia pulcherrima; assembly: GCA_947683365.1. Classification (NCBI taxonomy): domain Eukaryota; kingdom Viridiplantae; phylum Streptophyta; class Magnoliopsida; order Malpighiales; family Euphorbiaceae; genus Euphorbia; species Euphorbia pulcherrima. The sequence continues at coordinate 48,314,766 of CANTUS010000001.1, read as the reverse complement.
CCATTTATGTACTTAAGCAAGCATCTAGGAGTTAGAATATAAGGTTTAATCAGACAATCCGGGAACTAGATTTCTGCCCAAATGCTAATGAGCTGTGTGTTTACAAGAAGGTTAGTGGGAGTGCAGTCATTTTTCTAGTATTGTATGTTAATGACATTCTACTAATAGGAAATGACATTTCGCTTCTTCAAAACGTTAAAGTGTGGTTGTCAAGAAAATTCTCCATTAAAGACCTTGGTGAAGCATGTTGGGAGCTGACAGTCAAATTGAATATGCATAAGAGGCATGGCGGAAATACAAAATTTTATCCCTGTCCCCAGGAAATCCTATTAGTTCCATATAAATTAAATAAAGCCTTAACTAAATAATTCTCTACCTATATTAGCATGCTAAAGGACTAGGCATAGCATAATTCCAAATTATATCCTAGCATATTTATTTTATAATAAGCATGTTATAACTCTAAGTTATAACCTAAGCATAAAATAAACTAAGCATGCAAAAATAACCTAAGCACAATTATTAAGTATAAAAACACTTAAAGAAAAAGACTTAATAATTAAAAGAAAAAGAACTTACCAGTTGAAGCATGCTTTTGCAGAACCTTCTTGCACAAGCCTCCAATCGTAGGATAGCCTCTATCAGTATCCACATGAACCCCACCAACCAAAACCTCCCCAGGAGGAAGAACTAAGAAGCCTCGAGTAGTTGGTAGACCACTCTAGAAGCCTCACCCAAAAATATAAACTAGCGGTGCCCGAATAAATTTAGGCTCCACAAATGTAACTTGCTCAATTACCCGAGAGATTAATTATCTCGCTTAGGATTTATGCTTTGAGCTTGGTACAATTTGAAAGGAAAAGGGATAGCCTATATATAGGCTTGGCGGAGTAAAATTGCTCCCCCTTATTCGATGTGTGCACACAGCATGTACACGCTGTGTGCCATAATTCAATATGGGCTGCGCATGTGCAGCCCATTTTCATCGGCTGCCGCGAGCAATGCCCAGCATTGCTCGCACACCTTTCGGTGTACTTTCGCACACTCGAGCCGGTTCAAAATACTTTTATACTGTCAGTCCAATTAAACTCGCCAATGCAAAATTCCCCTTTTAATCCTTTTTCAAATATTTATTTTCTGACCCTAATAAATTAGTCACCAGTCAAAATAAATTTCTTGGTCCCACCAAAATTGATCTAATCAATTATAATTTATTTATGACTCTAATTAATTAGTTACCGGTCAAAATAAATACTTTGGTTTATCCAAAATTGATCTAATCAATTTTAACCAATCAAATAATAATCCAATTATTATTTAAGTTATATATTTTGTAATAGAATAAATCTATTAGTTCTTTACTTAGTCCGATGAAGGTTCAATGTGTGTGACCTCATAGGATCCCCAAGTATTGAGCTGTTAAGGCTTAACCAACCCTTGTTCTAATGGAACCATTGGCTCGATGCTCTAGACCGTGAATAGAACTCGATTACCTTAAACGACTGTAGTACTCCTCTAGCAAGGGTCTACCATCCCCCATTACTCGGAACATCATTTATGCTTATGACTTAATCCCGATTAATGCAATAGTTATCCAGTGCAATAAATTCCTTCCATTATTTAATATTAGTACCATCTGGTTTATTGGGTTCGGTTAAAGTGTTAACCCACTAATAGCAAGGTTGCTCCAAGCTATCCCAGTTATTTACTTGCTACCTCAGTATATTGCCTTTTATCATAGTGTGTTTGACTAGAAACCATTTCTATCAAACACATACTCTAATCGAAGGTTTATGGCAATCATCACTTTAACAAGTGGCCAGGTACAACTCCTTAATATATCCAGAGCGTTGGATTCTTTTCAACTACTCAGCCTACCAACGTGTTGTCATCACTATACCCGTAATCACCCGTAGCACCCTAAATTAATGAGTGCATAGTAATGACCTAAAGTATAGCATTAGTACCACACAAGGCAACTAGCATCTCAAGTATGAGGACATGCACAAAGCTTATTGCATGAAGATAAACACTAACACATTGATATTTATACTAAGTGTTTATCTAGCTGCGGTCTCTAATATATCTCCCAGATATATCCATGTGTCAAGCTTAAGGCACCACCTTAGTCTTTAGGAGATTAACTGCTTGGACCCGTTCTAAGAAAGTTGACCACGCGCTAGTCTTTTCGTTTCATCAATATCCTTTCCTGATGAAACTGTGACTAGGGATAGTTTAGACATAATCATAATTGCACATGAAGTAGGTTCCACCAAATATAGTCCAACTACAATTTCTTTGACTTCATGCTATGATATGTCAAGGACTTTTGCATACATACATCAATGAATATATTTTAACCAGCTATAATATATTTGTATAGAAACACATTGATATAAACAAAAGAACAAATGCCTTTATTGATTAAATAAATTATTCGTACCATTACATAATTAAGATATATTGCCCTAATTGCCTTAAGGGCATACATCATATCCAACAAACTCCCACTTGCACTAAGGCCAATTAGCTTTATGTTTTAATCCATATGCGTTAACATACTGGTCATGTTTGACTTGAGTCAATGGCTTTGTCAGACCATATGCGAGGTTCTGATCAGTGGGTATATATTCTAATCTTATTATCTTAGCATCAACAATCTCCCTGATTATATGATACTTTCTGGATACATGTCTATTTTTCTGATGAGACCGTTGTTCCTTTGCCTGAGCTATAGCACCATTGTTATCACAATATAAAGTAATTGGATCAACAGCCTCAGGCACCACACTGAGATCACCAGTAAATCCCTTTAACCAGACATCTTCTTTTGCTGCTTTGCATGTAGCAATGTATTCAGATTCTGTGGTTGAATAAGAAGTAGTTTCTTGCTTAGAACTCTTCCAGCATACTGCCCCTCCATTAATACATACACAAAACCTGACTGAGACTAAAGGTCATCCTTGTCGGATTGAAAACTCGCATCAGTGTAACCTTTGATAGTGAGGCCAACTTCTCCATAAGTCAAGAACTCATCCTTAGTCCTTCTCAAGTACTTAAGGATTGCCTTGATGGCCATCCAGTGCTTTTCACCTGGATCTGATTGATATACGCTCGTAAAGCTCAAAGCCTGAGAGACATCCGGCCTAGTACATATTATAGCATACATGATGGATCTTATTGCGGATGCATAGGGTATATCCTTCATGCACATTCTCTCCTGAGCTGTCTTCGGACACTCAGCCTTAGACAGGTTAATCCCCTTTGTCATCGGGAGATAACCTTTCTTAGAATGCTCAAGGTTAAACCTATTCAATACCTTGTCTATATATGTACTTTAAGAAAGACCTAACAGCCTCTTGGATCTATCCCTGTAGATCTTTATACCTAGTATAAATGCTACTTCACCAAGGTCTTTCATGGAGAACTTTCTTGACAACATACTTTAATGTTTTGAAGAAGAGAAATGTCGTTTCCTATTAGCAGAATGTCATCAACATACAATACTAGAAAAATGACTGCACTCCCACTAACCTTCTTGTAAACACAAGGCTTATTTGCATTTGGGCAGAAATCCAGTTCCCGGATTGTCAGATCAAACCTTACATTCTAACTCCTAGATGCTTGCTTAAGTCCTTAAATGGATCTTTGTAGCTTGCATACCTTCGAGCCATTCTGAGATGTAAAACCCTCAGGTTGTGTCATATACACATCCTAGTCTAAATCCCCATTCAGGAATGTTGTTTTTACATCCATCTGCCAGATCTCATAATCATAGTGAGCAGTAATGGCGAGGCGTATCCTTATGGATTTGATCATGGCTATAGGTAAGAAGGATTCATCATAGTCAATACCTTCCTGTTGACTATAACCTTTCACAACCAAACTTGCTTTATTGGTAATTACATTACCGTCCACGTCTGTCTTCTTCTTAAAGACCCATTTGCACCCAATTGGTCTATCCTCTTGCGGTGCATCAACCAATTTCCAAACTTGGTTCTCGTACATAAAATCCATTTCTGATTTCATGGCCTTTTGCCATTTATTAGAATTTAATATTTTCATTGCCTCATCATATGTCCTTGGTTCATCATCCTCTATAAGATATAGTTCCTTATCATTAGTGATGATAAACCCATATCTATCGGGGACCCTTATGAATATGACCTGACCTTTGCAATGATTGTGTTTCGACAGGTTATTCTTGGATCACACTCTCTTGTGTATCTAGAACGAGGTCAATCAGTTGATTGTCTGTCTCTTTCTCTTGAACTTCTAGTTTAATATTGCTCCCACTGACTTTTTCAAGTAAGTGTTCCTTTTCTAAAAAGTGAGCATTCTGAGACACAAATACCTTTTGTGCTTCTGGTTGGTAAAACAGATATCCAATTATTTCCTTTAGATATCCAATGAATAGACATTTGTCAGCCTTGGCATTTAGCTTATCTGACGCTATCCTCTTTACTATGGCAGGATAACCCCATACTCTTAAGTGACTTAGAGATGGCTTTTTGTTATACCATCTTTCATAAGGTGTAAAATCAACTGATTTAGAGGGCACTCTGCTTAAGATATAAACCGCGCTCTCCAGTGCATATCCTTAAAAGGATTTACTAAGAACTGCATGGCTCATCATGGACCTGACCATATCTAATAAAGTCCTATTCTTCCTTTCTGACACTCCATTGTGTTGGGGTGTATAAAGAGGGGTCCACTAGGGAACTATCCTGTTTTCCTTTAGATAATCCTGAAACTCCTAACTTAAGTATTCTCTACCTCGATCCGATCGAAGTGTTTTAATACTTTTCTCAAGCTGTTTCTCTACTTCAGCTCTGAATAGTTTGAATTTTTCAAAACTTTCAGACTTGTGCTTCATCAAGTATAAATAACCGTATCATGAGTAATCATCAATAAAGGTTATGAAGTAGGAGTATCCTCCTAGTGCCTGAACACTCATTAGACCATAAACATCAGTGTGTATAAGTTCCAATGTACTCGTGGCTCGTTCACCCTTTCCTATAAAGGGTAGCTTTATCATTTTTCCTTTTAAACAAGGTTTGCAATCACCATAAGACTACAAGTCTATTGGGCCCAAGTCTCCAAGCTTATGCAACTTGGTTAAGCGATCTCTATTTATGTGGCCTAAACGGCAATGCCATAAGTAGAAGGAATTCTCATTATCTAATTTAACTTTCTTCACATTGCTTATATTGAAAACTTCTATTTTAGTATCAAGAATATAAATGCCACCTTTCAACATTCCATAACCATAAAGAATATTACTCAAACAAATCTGACTATTATTATTCAAAAATAAAATTTCAAATCCTTCTGCTGCTAAACATGCAACATATACAATATTCTTAGTAACACTTGGAATGTAGTAACAATTATTTAAAACTAAAATAAGCCCACTTGGCAAAACAAGACTAAAGCTCCCTACGGCTAATGCAGCAACTCTGGCTCTATTTCCCATGCGTAGGTCCATCTCCCCTTTTGCAAGTTTTCTATAGCTCCTTAGTCCCTGCACAGAAGTACAGATATGAGAACCACAACCAGTATTAAATACCCAAGTGGATTCTCGTGGAAAAGTAGCAAAGTTTTCAATTACAAACAAACCTGAAGTATATGCCTCTGTAGGCTTCTTCTTCAAATGCTCAGAAGCAGGAGCTTTGCAATCCCTCTTCTAATTCCCGATTTTCCATATTGGAAGCAGACATACTTAGATGCCTTCTTTTCATTCTTTGTCTTACTGATTCTTTTCTTCGCACCCAGTTCCTGCTTCTTCTTCTTAGAAGCTTTTCCTTTTTCAACCAACAGTAGAGGTTTCTGATCCTTCTTGATCTGAGGTTCTACTATTTTCAGCATATTGATTAATTCAGGGATAGTTGAATTAATCCTGTTCATATAATAGTTAGTCATGAAGCTTGAGTAACTATCTATCAAGGACATCAACACATGGTCAATGCTCAAGTCATGATTCATCTCGAATCCCAATTGATTCAGCTTCTCAAGGTATCCTAAGAGTTTCAGTACATGCTGAGAGGCAGAGGTGTCAGCCTGCATCTCGGTCCCGAAAAGGAGCTTGGAGGTCTCATACCTCTCTGTCCTCTCCCTCTCCGAAAAGAGTTCTTCAAGATGGAGAACCATATCCTCCAAGGGCATGTTCTCATGTTGTTTTTGAAGCTCAGGATTGATAGACCCTAACATAATACATATGGCAGTCTCACGATCTTTCCTGTGCTTCAACCAGGCATCATGTTCCACATGATCCTCAACATCAGGTTCTACAGGAAAATTTTCACTTAGGACATAGGCAATTCCCTCAGATATGAGAAATATTCTCACTGCTCGGAACCAATCAGAAAAGTTTGAGCCATTCAATTTGGTGTCAAGTAACATACGGAGCTTAAATTGGAAGCCATTTTCAACCTAAGATATAAGAAAAGAAAAGTGTTTAGATATTATTTTAAGTACATGTATTTAATATGAGGACTTTTAATTACATACATTTTCCTACTATTTTCTTCGAAATTTACAATAGCTCATTCTATTGAATTCGTGAATTTTAGCCCAGCTAAATTTCCTAGTAGGTAGCATCTATAACTAGTCTATTACAACCCCCAATTTTATGAGTCAAGTCATAATAGTAAGTCATAGTTGGAATCCCATTCCATTTACATCGCATGCAACTGCTAATTCATTCAAGTTCTTTAATCCCAAGGGATGTGTGCTATTATATTAGCATCTCCTTGAATATGTCTCAGATCTGGGCCTAGCCCCCAATTTTATGGTGGACTGTCCCAGCTCTGTTAAGGCAGACCATATCTCAAACTTTACAACTAATCAATGTGGACTAGAAGGAATGCTTTGCGTAACACTTTGATAGCCCAAAGAGACTCTATTATAAATTTGAGTAACGAAGACTATAACTTGCTTAATATATTTACTTTAGGATTTTATTGGTGTTAAACATCTCACCCAATCTAAGATTTTATCAGATGGATAAAATTATAATAACTTGTATTAATTCAGGGAATTTTAGAATTAATTTATAAGGTCTAACCTTAGGTGGGTTCAGCTCTTTATTATAATTATTCCATCAACCTAGATTATATACAAAATAATTAACACTTTTATTTGTTATATTTATATTGCATTTCCTTTAAGCTTTTATTCAATAAATTTAATTTTTTACTTTGTTATAGAAACATATATAAGCACCATCTTATATACTAGAAATAAATTAGTTTATATTAATCCCTCGGTTGGTTAATTCAAATTGCACCGATATAGGTTCCTAGGTAGGAGAGGTGCCCTATGAGGAGTAGACACCAAGTCCAATCCTTAGCCAGAACAAATACGGGCACAAACTTGAAAACCAATGGATTCTCTTGAACTAATAAATTTCGTTCTTCCAATTCATGTAAATTGGGAGCATCTATAACCCATGTAATTTAAATAAATTATTGAAACTTCTATAATTTGAGTAAGTTAAGCAGGCTTATTCAAAATTATTCATAACCAGTTTCTAACCTTGAAATGAAAGGCACAAGTTTGTATATATTGTTCCAAATAATTAAATAAATAAATTATTTCATTTAGAAAATAATATTTAGTTTGCTTTTAACTTAATTATGCATTAAATAGGCAGGCTCTGATACCACCGTTGAGAACTGACAGTCAAATTAAACATGCATAAGAGGCATGGCGAAAATTCAAAATTTTGTCCATGTCCCCAGAAAATCTCATTAGTTGCATATAAATTAAATAAAGCCTTAATTAAATAATTCTCTACCTAGGTTAGCATGCTAAAGGACTAGGCATACCATAATTCCAAATTATATCCTAGCATCTTTATTTTATACTAAGCATGTTATAATTCTAAGTTATAACCTAAGCATAAAATAAACTAAACATGTAAAAATAACCTAAGCATAATTATTAAGTCTAAAAATACTTAAAGAAAAAGACTTAATAATTAAAAGAGAAAGAAAAAGAACTTATCAGTTGAAGCGTGCTTTTGCAGAACCTTCTTGCACAAGCCTCCAATCGTAGGATATCCTCTATCAGTATCCACACGAACCCCACCAACTAAAACCTCCCCAGGAGGAAGAACTAAGAAGCCTCGAGTAGTTGCTAGACCACTCTAGAAGCCTCAACAAAAAATATAAACTAGCGGTGCCTGAATAAATTCAGGCTTCACAAAAATAACTTGCTCAATTACCAGAGATTAATTATCTCGCTTAGGATTTATGCTTTGAGCTTGGTACAATTTGAAAGGAAAGGGGATAGCCTATATATAGGCTTGGAGGATAAAAATTGCTCCCCCTTATTCGATGTAGGATGGGAGTAATACTCCCATCCCATGTGTACACAGCGTGTACACGGTGTGTGCCACAATTCAATATGGGCTGCGCATGTGCAGCCCATTTTCATGGGCTGCCGTGAGCAATGCCCAGCATTGCTCGCACACCTTTCGGTGTACTCCCGCACACTCGAGCCTATACAAAATACTCTTATACTCTCAGTCAAATTAAACTCGCCAATGCAAAATTCCCTTTTTAATCCTTTTTCAAATATTTATTTTCTGACCCTAATAAATCAATCACTAGTCAAAATAAATTTCTTGGTCCCACCAAAAATGATCTAATCAATTATAATTTATTTATGACTCTAATTAATTAGTTACCGGTCAAAATAAATACTTTGGTTAATCCAAAATTGATCTAATCAATTTTAACCAGTCAAATAATAATCTAATTATTATTTAAGTTATATATTTTGTAATAGAATAAATCTATTAGTTATTTACTTAGTCCGATGAAGGTTCAATGTGTGTGACCTTATAGGATCCCGAAGTATTGAACTGTTAAGGCTTAACCAACCCTTGTTCTAATGGAACCATTGGCTCGATGCTCTAGACCGTGAATAGAACTTGATTACCTTAAACGACTGTAGTACGCCTCTAGCAAGGGTCTACCATCCCCTATTACTCGGAACATCATTTATGCTTATGACTTAATCCCGGTTAATGCAATAGTTATCCAGTGCGATAAATTCCTTCCATTCTTTAATATTAGTACCATCTGATTTATTGGGTTCAGTTATAGTGTTAACTCACTAATAGCAAGGTTGCTCCAAGCTATCCCAGTTATTTACTTATTACCGAAGTATATTGCCTTTTACCATAGTGTGTTTGACTAGAAACCATTTCTATCAAACACATACTCTGATCAGAGGTTTATGGCAATCATCACTTCAACAAGTGGCCAGGTACAACTCCTTAATATTTCTGGAGTGTTGGATTCTTTCTGACTACTCAGCCTACCAACATGCTGTCATCACTATACTCATAATCACCCGTAGCACCCTAAATTAATGAGTGTATAGTAATGACCCAAAGTATAGCAATAGTACCACACAAGGCAACTAGCATCTCAAGTATGAGGACATTCGCAAAGCTTATTACATGAAGATAAACACTAACACATTGATATTTATACCAAGTGTTTATCTTGCTACGGTCTCCAATATATCTCCCAGATATATCCATGTGTCAAGCTTAAGGCACCACCTTCAGTCTTTAGGAGATTAACTACTTGGACCCTTTCCAAGAAAGTTGACCACATGCTAGTCTTTCCGTTTCATCAATATCCTTTCTTAATGAAACTGTGACTAGGGATAGTTTAGACATAATCATAATTTCACATGAAGCAGGTTCCACCAAATATAGTCCAACTATAATTTCTCTGACTTTATGCTATGATATGTCAAGGACTTTTGTATACATACATCAATGAATATATTTTAACCAACTATAATATATATGTATAGAAACACATTGATATAAACAAAAGAACAAATACCTTTATTGATTAAATAAATTATTTGTACCATTATATAATTAAGATATATCGCCCTAATTGCCTTAATAGCATACATCATATCCAACAAAGCAGCATTTATACTAGGTATAAAGATCAATAGGGATACAAGGTATTAAATAGGTTCAACCTTAAGCATTCTAAGAAAGGTTATCTCCCGATGGCAAAGGGGATTAACCTATCTAAGGCTGAGTGTTCGAAGACAGCTCAGGAGAGAATGCACATGAAGGATATACCCTATGCATCCGTGATAGGATCCATCATGTATGTTATGATATGTACTAGGCTAGATGCCTCTCAGGCTTTGAGCTTTACGAGCATATATCAGTCAGATCCAGGTGAAAAGCACTGGATGGCCGTCAATGCAATTCTTAAGTACTTGAGAAGGACTAAGGATGAGTTCTTGATTTATGGAGAAGGTGACCTCAAAATCAGAGGTTACACTGACGCTAGTTTTCAATCTGACAACGATGACTTTAAGTCTCTGTCAGGTTTTGTGTATGTATAAAATGGAGGGGCGGTATGCTGGAAGAGTTCCAAGCAAGAAACTACTGCTAATTCAACCACAGAATCTGAATACATTGCTGCATACGAAGCAGCAAAGGAAGCTGTCTGGTTAAAGGATTTATTGGTGATCTCGGTGTGGTGTCTAAGGCTGTTGATCCAATTATTTCTATTATGATAACAATGGTGCCATAGCTTAGTCAAAGGAGCCACGGTCTCATCAGAAAAATAGACATGTATCCAAAAAGTACCATATAATCAGGGAGATAGTTGATGCTAAGATAATAAGATTAGAATATGTACCCACTGATCAGAACCTCACGGAAGGTCTGACAAAGCCATTGACTCAAGTCAAGCATGACCATCATGTTAAAGCATATGGATTAAGACATATGGCTAATTGGCCTTAGTGCAAGTGGGAGTTTGTTGGACATGATGTATGCCCTTAAGGCACGTAGGGCAATATATCTTAATTATGTAATAGTATAAATAATTTGTTTAATCAATAAAGGCATTTAATCTTTTATTTATATCAATGTGTTTGTATATATATTATAGCTGGTTAAATATATTCATTGATATATGTATGCAAAAGTCCTTGACGTATCATAGCATGAAGTCAGAGAAATTATAGTTGGACTATATTTAGTGGAACCTGCTTCATGTGCAATTGTGATTATGTCTAAACTATCTATAGTCATAGTTTCATTAAGAAAGGATATTGATGAAGCGAAAAGACTAGCATGTGGTCAACTTTCTTGGAAAGGGTCCAAGTAGTTAATCTCCTGAGGACTGAAGGTGGTGCCTTAAGTTTGACACATGGATATATCTGGGAGATATATTGGAGATTGCAGTAAGATAAACACTTAGTATATATCAATGTGTTAATGTTTATCTTCATGAAATAAGTTTTACGAATGTCCTCATACTTGAGATACTAGTTACCTTGTATGGTACTGTTGCTATACTTTGGGTCATTACTATCCACTCATTAATTTAGGGTGTTATGGGTGATTACGGTTATAGTGATGATGGCAGCACGTTGGTAAGCTGAGTAGTCAGAAAAAATCCATCACTCCGGATATATTAAGGAGTTGTACCTGGCCATTTATTAAAGTGATAATTGCCATAAACCTCTGATCAGAGTATGTGTTTGATAGAAATGGTTTCTAGTCAAACACACTATAGTAAAAGGCAATATACTTCGGTAACAATTAAACTGCTGGGGTAGCTTGCTTGGAGCAACCTCGCTATTAGTGGGTTAACACTTTAACTGAACCCTACAAACCAGATGATACAAATAGTAAAGGATGGAAGGAATTTATCGCACCAGATAACTATTGCATTAACCGCTATTAAGTCATAAGCATAAATGATGTTTCGAGTAATGGGGGATGGTAGACCCTTGCTAGAGACGTACTACAGTCGTTTAAGGTAATCGAGTTCTATTCACGATCTAGAACCTCGAGCCAATGGTTCCATTAGAACAAGGGTTGGTTAAGCCTTAACAGCTCAATACTTTGGGATCCTATAAGGTCACACACATTGGACCTTCATCGGACTAAGCAAAGAACTAACAGATTTAATCTATTATGAAAATATAATATAAATAATAATAGGATTACTATTTAATTGGTTAAAATTGATTGGATCAATTTTGGATAGACAAAGGAATTTATTTTGACCGGTAACTAATTAATTAGGGTCATAAATAAATTGTAGAATTGGTTAAAATGATTAGATCATTTTGGATAGACCAAGGAATTTATTTTTGACCGGTAACTAATTTATTAGGGACGAAAAATAAATATTTATTCGAAAGGATTAAAGAGGGGAATTTCTACATTGGTGAGGTAAATTGTACCAAGAGTACAAAAGTATTTTATACAGGCTCGGGTGAGCAGGAATGCACCGCGGCAGCCCATGAAAATGGGCTCCACATGCGCAGCCCATGAAAGGGTGCACCACGAGCTGGGCTCGCGACATGGGCCGTGAGGCCCAGCTCTATGTAAGGCAGGCTCGCAAGAGCCTGCCTTGCAGCTGCTACGCTGCATGGCAGGTAGGTCACACGCGGATCCTTTGGATCCGCGTGTGCAACCCGCGTGGGATGGGAGTTCTCCCATCCCACATTGCTTTTTGGGGAGCAAGTTTTTGCTCCCCAAGCCTATATATAGGCTTTCTCCTCACCTATTCAAAGTGCACCACAGCTCAGAATATAAATCCTAAGCGAGATATTTTTCTCTCAGGTCTCTGAGCAAGTTCTTTTTTAGGAGCTTGAATTTATTCGAGCACCTCGAGTATATATTTTCGGGTGAGGCTTCTGGAGTGGTCTAGCAACTACTCGAGGCTTCTTAGTTCTACCTCTTGGTGAGGTTTTGATTGGTGGGGTTCGTGTGGATACTCATAGAGGCTATCCTATGCTTGGAGGCTTGTGCGAGGAGGTTCTGCTAAAGCACGCTTCAACTAGTAAGTTTCTTTTCTTTCTCTTTTAATTATTAGGTCTTTTTCTTTAAGCATTTTTAGACTTAATAATTATACTTAGGTTGTTTTGCATGCTTAGTTTATTTTATGCTTAGGTTATAGCTTAGAGTTATAACATGCTTAGGTTATAGCTTAGAGTTATAACATGCTTAGTATAAAATATATGTGCTAAGATATAATTTGGAATTTTGGTATGCCTAGTCCTTTTGCATGCTAACCTAGGTAGAGAATTATTTGGTTAAGGCTTTATTTAATTTATATGCAACTTATAGGAGTTCCTGGGGACAGGGACAAAATTTTGAATTTCCGTCATGCCTGTTATGCATGTTGAATCTGACTGTCAGTTCCCAACACCAACTTTACTCATCAAGGCTAGACCAATATTTGGAGCATTAAGGTACCGCCTAGAATCCAATAATTTTTATGGAAAGTAGCCACTAAATCTCTACCTACACTACGTCGCCTCAGGGAGAGATACATTATGTGGAATCACTATGTTCGATATGCGAGGATAGTGAGGAGGATGACTTCCATGCTCTAATTAGCTACCCTTTTGCTATATCTATTTAGGATGAACTATTCAGCGAAGGTTGGCCCTCACATATTCAGAATATCTCTGAGTGGTGGGAATGGGTGTCTTTGAAGAATGGTGACATTGTTGAGAGAGCCTCTGCGATCCTTTGGGCCATTTGGGCAAGGCGGAACAATTATGTGTGGAATAAGAAGTTTAGAGTGGCGATACAAGTAATGAGGCATGATATCGTTTTTTTAGCTTAGTGGCGTTCTGCCAATCCCATCAAGGTCACGGTATCTTCCCAAACAGCAGCTCAATGGCACCGTCCCCCTCATGGATGGCTGAAGTGCAATATAGATGCGGGAGTTTTTGATTCAGGCTCCTCAATTGGCCACGGTTGCGTTATTCGGAATTCTGAAGGAAGTTTTGTTGCGGCAAGAGCTTCTCTTTTGCGAGGTGGTGAAGACCCGTTCATGGCTGAGGCAATGAGTTGCCGAGAAGCACTAAGTTGGCTTAAGGATAATACTTTCGATCAAATTGTCTTGGAGCTAGACTCGATTAATGTCGTCAATGCTTTAAATAATGATCTAGGTATTCTATCACTAATAGGTCACATTTTTCATGATTGTAAGACTATTTTGAGACATTTTGGTTTTATTCGCATTGTTTATGTGAATAGGTCTGCGAACCAGGCTACACATTTGTTAGCTAGAGCAGCTGATTCTTCAACTGATAGAGGGACATAATTCGTTACTTATCCACCTTCGATTAGAGCTATATTGGCTTCTGATTAATGAATACACTCTCTTCAGTAAAAAAAATTGAATTTTGCCACATGTAAGCTAAATGAAATCAAAAGGCTCTATCAAACAATTACAAAGAATCCCACCAAAGTAATGGATCGAAAGATCATGTCCAGTCTTAGGGTCATCCCAAAAATTTTCGAGGCACTAATTAAGTAAAAACCAAAATATATGCCATTGTCAAATAAAAGTATGTACAAATATTTTTAAAAATATATTTCCTCATTAGTAAACTAAAAAGCAACATTTTAAATTTCAATAATACATATTCAATTGCATGTTTTATTATTTTGCGGTAAACGAATGTTTCCGAAGTGTTTAAGGTAAGCTAAATTAAATAAAAAAAATGCTATATTTTGATTTTGCAAGTCAAAATTATTACATATCAACAACTAAGAACTATTATAGCGGTTTAGTAAAAAATTGCAACAGAAATTTATAAATTGAGTTATACAATACAAGATTAAAACTTAGTAATTGAATTTCTAGAATCTACCTATAGAGTAAACTATAAGGCTAGTTCAGAGTAATTTTGCAAAAAAAAAAAAAAGTCATATTAGGTATTTTTAGTCTACTGCAATAGCCCTCAAAGAAGCATATAATCTAGAAAGTGGAAACACTTGTGGAGATATTATGTTTACCAGGCCCGTTCCAACGCACTTCTAGGTATATGGACCTGATAAAAATTAAGGTTATATTAATATATAAAAATTTAAAAATGAAATACTCACTTCATTTAGTTTTAGTTATTCATTTAATCAAATTATTAAAATTATTAAAATTAATAAAAAAAATTTATACTATTAAAATGGCTAATTTATCCTTCAAACATTTATAGTAAATTATTTTTCTTACTAATTACTCATTTATAATTTCATCAATACATAATGTCTCTCTTAATCAATACAAAGGCAAATTAGATAAAACATGATAAAAATGCATTGATAATCTAAATTGACAATAAAAAAGAGAGCTAAATAAAAAGATAAAAAGACTATAAAAACTAGATGGATGGAGTATATGATATTGTACTTCTATTATAACTTTTAATAAGATATCAAACAAAAAAATCAAAATTCACATTATAGAGTAGAAATTAACATTATAACTAAAAAATTATTATAGTGGTCAAATAAAGCAATGTCTATGAGTGTTTCTAGCTGCAAAATCACTAATAATAGTGTAATATATAGATTATAAAATAAAGAAATTAAATACATTACCTCGATAACTTTAGTGAACTTTTCTGACAATTATTTAAACCCCCACCACATAAAAACAATAATCAATTCAGATTTTTTAACCGAAATATCATATTATCAGATGAAATAAATCAGAAACAAAGATAATTTTTGATGTGGATGAAAGAAGAAATGAAGAATTATTTATAGGTAATAAAGGGTCTGTGAAATTTGGAGAATAATAGCAGCGATAAGGAAGATTAATGCCCTTAATTTTCTATTTTCAATTTTGGAAGTTGAACGGACTAAAATAAATTTAAAGTAAAAGAAACATTTATAGATGACGATGGTGTTAATTGGGAAATTATAGGGTGCACTGAATTTTTCTATGTCATTTTACAATCAAGGGCTGAGAATTAATGGAAAGATATTTTATTAGAAAGAGAAAATATTTAATTAAATCTTCATTAAATATCAGCCTCTGAATTATTTGATCCTAAAAGAATCCGATGGACTCGCCCGTATTAATGAGATAACAGTTTATTTCAATAATTAATATAATGCTTTTGTTGGGCATTTGAGATAACAGTTTATAGATTTGATTTTGGGCAATTCTAATTTACTTTGCCGAAACTTATATTTTGCTTATCAAGTTGATCCTACTGATTCAATTATAGTTGTATAGGCTTTTTTACATGAGATCGTCAAACTAGCTAGTATAATTTTACTTTCCAGTTGTTTTTCTTTGGACGATTGATTGCAGTTCTTAATTGAATGCTTTTAATTCTTGGATTCTATATTTTATTTAAATGAAATTTTGTAATCTGAATGAAATAATACACTGAAAGCTACATCAACAGCAGCTTGGCTAATGCTAGAGAAGAACAAGGCCAACTTTGGCATCGACGAAACAATCCAGGTTCGCATAGACGGAATTTCATGACCTCCTTGCCCTTCATCGCATTATCTCCAGAGTCTATTAGCCGAGCATGTACAATTTCGCTGGAA
The DNA here is from genome assembly GCA_947683365.1 of Euphorbia pulcherrima. NCBI lineage: Eukaryota > Viridiplantae > Streptophyta > Magnoliopsida > Malpighiales > Euphorbiaceae > Euphorbia > Euphorbia pulcherrima. Next base: position 48,298,388 of record CANTUS010000001.1, on the reverse strand, counting down.
TTACCTGCTAGTTGTTCGGTCAAATGTAATGGATGTTCTGCTGAGAATAATACTATAATCGAGAGCACAATTTGTTTCATTCCTGGTATCATTTATATATCATTATTTTTGCCGTCACTTTAAAATCTGTTGTGAAATAATATGAAAAATTGAATGTACCAAGTCTTCATATCACTCTTATACCAAGCATAAGAGCCCTTGTACTAGGTATAAGACCTCAACACTATGATTTTTTGCTAGAAATTGAGTATTATTGTGAACACGAAGAACAAAGAAAATGTTTCATTTGTATTATACCACTGTTATACCACTCTTATAACAGCCGTTGGTACAAAAACTCTTATACCATAATTTTTCTTTGCTCTAAAAATAATCGATATGGATTTCGTTTTAAAGATAAAAATAAGACGAATAATAAATTCTAAAGACTCATGTCAAAAAAAAATAACGATTTATAAGATATAGTCATTTTAAATTTCAAGAAGAAAATTAAATAAGGGAGAGAGAGGGTTATTATAAATATATGGTCACCACTAAATGAGATTTATGTAAAAAGGAAAATCAAAAGTAAATAAATGTGGTACAAATAAAAAAACTTGTGTTTTGCTTAATTTTCTCTATTTATTTAATAATTCATATAAAGATAACCCCTAGTCCCCTTATATTTAATATATTTTTAATATTTTTTTATAAAAGAAGAATTTAATTAGCTTAAACTCTAATTAAGTAAAAATATTTTAAAATCACTAAAAACATGCCCCATTTTTTGTTGGGCCCCCAACGGTTGTCCTTATTGCCCCGGCCCTGACGTTTACTATAGTAGTACTCCATATCTGACCTGTTATAAAATTGAACTCTTGAACATCGAACTTGCAGGAAAAAACCCTAATTCAACCTCAAACATAAACAGAAACCACAAACAAGTCAATATACAAGAACTTCAGACTTCTTATATTGAAGAATATATATCATGAAATCAATCAAAGGCGATTACAGAGCTCTAATTAAAGGTGGAAAAGAGTTAATCTAAGTCCCTCTATCTGTCGATGAATCAGCCGCTCTAGCAAGCAAATGTATAGTGTTGTACGATAAACATAAACTAAACTAAAGGATCTAAATTGTTTAATCAAGTCTAAGCAGTCTTTAAAGATAAAATCAATAGAAGAAAAAGAATTGTGATTATTCAAAGCTTGGACCACATTGATAGCGTCATACTCCAAGACGATGTTGTCGTAGTTCCTTTCATGTTGTCGTAGTTCCTTTCCTTAAGCCAGCTGGATATTTCACTACAACTCATAGCCCTAGCTACAAAAGCATCCCCTCCTTCGTGTGTTAAGAGTCGATCGGGCAGCAAGCATATAACCATTTGAATCACGAACAATGCAACCCTGTCCTAGCTTATCACCTGATTCAAACACTGCAACATCCACGATGCATTTGATCCAACCGGTATTCGGCCTCCTCCATGTTACCGGTGTTGCAACAGCAGCGGATGTAGCGGTGGTTGGATTCGCCAATCTCCATTCCGTTAGAAAGCCTAGACCATGACTGTGGACTCGAACCGAGCTTCTGAATTTACCTTGCCATACAAAATTGTCCCTCCTTGCCCATATCGCCTAAAAGAATACATGCTGTTGTTTCCATTACCTCAATCGGCCTTGTTTGCAACCAGCCCCACCATGAACACAAGTTTGTCAAGCTAATCGGCCCACCCCTCCCAAGAACTTTAGACTATGAATACAATAAAGCACATTCTTATTATGTTACTGAATTGCCGGTTTATATGACAACCAAAAATGAAATGATTGAATTGAATCATTGTGTCCTAAATCATAAATCAAAACACTTGGATGCATGCAATTAAAAATAATGATAATAAATGGAGCTATTATTCTCTTGAGATATGGCCCAAATCATTTCAACTCTCTCCTTAGTGACTTCTCAAGTGTTATAAACTCTGCTGATCCCATAAAAACTGCTCGTGCTTTCCAATTACTGATTTCTAATGCTCATTTTGGCGTTGACAAAGCTTCTATGGCAGTACCGAAGGGTCACGCAGCTTCAACCGGGGAATCACGGTACTTGGCCTTCTTCACCAATGTAATTTCTTGCCATATATCAACAGGCTCCCTTATAGAGTAAACTGTGGAATCAATGGCAGGAAGAGGAGGGGCATATTTTTTGAGCTTTGACAACTTACTAGTGTTTATCACTTACCGAATCCATCTACTAGCAATGTATACTGGTAGACAAGATCCATACATAGGAATGGCAAGTTACTTTTCTCGGCGCCTGGATATATTGATTTTGCGTTCTCGAGTTTGGTTTCACAAGACCGCTTTGCTGCTTCAAAATCTGATGGATTGATAAAACCAGCCTATAAATATCATTAGCAAATTAGATCAAGTAAATTGTTGCAATTTTCAACAGTTCTAATTATTAGTACCTCAGCAGCCCTGTCAAAGAAAAACAAGGCAACAAATAAATTCTTGTGTCCATCCCCACCTCCACCATTCGTACTCCACCAAAAGTGCATGTTGATTCAATCACTTTTGAAAATTTGTGAATCAAAAGGACTGCTCTTTTGATTCACAAATTTTCAGATATTAAATGGAAGAAATTTGTGTAGTAAGCCCAACTAATATCCGACTCTTCCTACAATAGCCGCAGTTTAGTTCGCGGAATAGCTATTCCATAGGAATAGAATAGAAATGAACGAAAGAACGTAAAATATAAGAAACAAATTGAAGTATGATATACAATGAATAGTCACTAATGGAATAGCTATTCCATGAGAGGCGGAATACAATAGGAATAGCTATTCCATGACAGGTGGAATACAAACTTTATAATTTCAATAACTATAACGTATCTAAGACAATAATCCATCATATTACTCATTTTTCCTATATTTCTATTCAATTCCCATGGTATAACCATTCCGCGAACCAAATGCCACCTAGATGTTTTGTAAATCCCACTTTTCCATCAAACCATATGAAAATCAGAACTGGATAAGAAACTATAACACACATAACAAAGATTCATGTATTCATGTGACATTTTACTGCATCATGCCATTGTCACCTATAAAACTGCAGAGGCTTAATCTTATTTTCAGTCAGTTTCAATGTCAATCTTCTAAAAGAGTATATAGTGAAACAAAATTATAAAACAAAAGGTTACTTTATTTAATAACAGAAGATATAGCTCACAAAAATGAAGCTTTTAAAAGTACCATCATAACCAGCCAAGATGCATCATTTTCAGAGCCTTCAAATTCCCTCAAAATTTCTGCTCGAGCGGCTAATAAGCCATCGTGAAGGTAGCTGCACATACAAATATCGGAATAATTAACCACACTGGCAAACAAACCTGCTGCTTCATTGTGTTGTATTGCTATTAGTCAAATGAGAATTATAACGCATTAGAAAAATATATAAGCATAGCCAAAAATCCCCATGAATTCAAAATAAAGATAAAATTAAATTCCCATTTATAATTGGTATTCCAGCTATAAGTAATTTAGGCTTAATTGCCATCTATAATTACTGCTTTTCGTAGCTAGTTAGTATTATGAGTTATATAGTCTGTTTAGTCCCTAAGAGCCATGTGGGCCAAGCTGTTACCTAGAATCAAATTAGTTATCCTATTTTTTCCTCTAGCGTAACAATATCTAGTAATACTTAGCACTATATAGGCTGCTCTTGTATTCAGCATAACCTATCAATGAGAATTATAGGAGTTATCTCTCTCTATTTCTTATTCCCTCTAAATTCTCGCTCTTCTCTCTCTTTTTTATTCCTTCCAAATTCTCTCTCTTCTATCTCCTATTTCTTTTCCTTGCCCCCTTATTCCATGATTTCTTAGTTAACTAAATTCCAGTCAGGTTTATCCTTGACATTATTTTATTTATTGTAACAGTTTTGGTGGAAGATGGTAATTGACTGCTGAGAAGATATAAAAGAGAAAACAATAATATACAGAAAGGAATGAACACTAAACCGTTCTCTACTAATTGCCGTTTGCTAAGACTTCTACAGCTTTCAGTTGTCATCAGCTCTAAACATAGAATTTTTACTGTACAACATAATGTCAATAACAGTAGGAGTATAATCTCAAAAACATAGTTTTTACGGGCGCAAGGCGCACTGAGGTGCATACTGAAAAAAGAGGCAGTAAAGTATTAATTACTAGCCATAACAAACATAAAATGCAACAAATAGTAAAAAAAAAACTAAATCACATTCAATATGACTAACCATAATCACTTTCAATCTAACTACCCATAATCAAACCCTTATTAATGCAAAATCTAAATAAAAAGTTCAATCAAACTACAAAAGTTACCAAATAATACTTTTAATTTAGATCGTAGACTCCATAGATAAACTAAAACATAAAGTTGAACTATATTCTAATTGCTAATCTCATATCCAACATTTCATTCATCATCTTCAAACTCATCCACCTCAAAGCTATCGTTTTCTTCATCGTCATTTAGAGAGAATGAAGCAACATTTTCAACACTAGATAATACTATTTGAACTATATTCTAATTGCTAATCTCATATCCAACATTTCATTCATCATCTTCAAACTCATCCACCTCAAAGCTATCGTTTTCTTCATTGTCATTTAGAGAGAATGAAGCAAACATTTTCAACACTAGATAATACTATTTTATCATTTCCCCTTACTCCTTTAGCACTATAAGAAATGATGAAATTTTAATTTGAATGGGTTGATTTCTTTCCTTTTCATTATGAAAAGTCCGATTGATGGTATCATATCTCATGAAATAGATATTGTTTCTTTAGTCTTATTTTTCTTTCTTTTTTAACTAAGATATTATTCTATTATAATGGTCAATATCATATATGTGACACAATGCTAAAAAATAGTTAAAAACCTTCTTTATGCACTGAGGCACGCCCGAGGCGAGAGGCACGCCTAGGCGCAAAAGGCACGGGCCTTATGAACCTCGCCTCGCCTAAACCTCTGTGAGGTGCTGGCCCTTGAGCCTCGAGAGCTCGGAGCCTGAGGCGCGCCCGTAACAACTATGCTCAAAACTATTAGAAGCATCTGTTAATGCATTGGGCTTGACATAACAAGATGCTCATCATTGCCATGCGCACATCAAAATTGTCAAAAGGCCGAATGGTTCTTTTCTCACTAATAACAACATGCTACTAAAGGGATGAATTTCAAATTTTACCACAACATCAACCAGAGGCAAATTGCAGTTAAATAATCAAAAAAAATTCCTTAAGGTTTGTACCCGTTAAAAGGGTAGGGTAGGCTACGACTCTACACATTATATGCTTTGCCCTGACCAAACAACAGACACATATAGAATGCCTTCGCTGAAGCTACCCAAAGTCAGGAAAAACTTCACATTGAACAATCTAGGCAGCTATGCATCTGGTTCATTAGGAATCCAAACCTCATCTTAGTCACTTGTAAGATAAGTTTTCTAGCAAGCCTACCTACCATTTGACTAAAACAAAAAAAATCTGAATTCATCACATGTGATCCATATCTTCTTCTCACAAAGGGATTACATTGCTTGTATGGGAATTTCTCATGTAGTCTAAAACGGCTGTCATTTAATTTTCTAGCATGTCATATCTTATGGGTATCTAAATAGTGACAGAGCTGCAAGATGAAATAGCCAATCCAAAGCAATATTTTTAACATATCCTAATGCTACTTGCGAGAGTCATTCATCTAGAAGGTCAGTTACTACTATCCTTTGTTCTTTGTTTTATTTCATTGTCCTTGTAATATTAGTTCAATCCAAAAGACTTTCTTAGGCTATTTCTCTGTTTCTGTTATTCTGTTTCCATCATTTGGTTCCCGCAGTAGGAAAAGAGAGCTTTGTTTTATTTATATTGAAGTGTAGGTGGAAAATTCTCTCTCTTCTGTCTCTCTTACAGAGTTAGGCTCTGCTCTGTGAGTAGAGATGAGAAGGAAAAGTATGTTAGATTTTGATTAAAAAATCTGTGATTATCTTTTATGATTTAATTAGTTGTTAAAAATCATATTAGGATTAGGATTTGAAATTTGAATTATATGAATAGTTATCAATTAGTTTATTATTTGAATGTTTTGTAAGCCTATAAATAGGCATAAAGTTTCATAATAAAAGTGTACCCAATGTGCTAAGAGGTACCAATTTGCAGTATGTCTTTCCCCACTTTCCCTTTTCATTAAAATTGATAACAATGGTATCAGGGCTTAAATGATCTTAAGGGCTTGTGAGATGGGTCACTAAAATTTAACACAAAATGTTAGATATATATTTGTGTGAGAGAATGAAAGTAATGCTAGCACAAGGAGAAGTGATAGATGCAAGATGTAAGATCACAACTCATGAAATGAAAGTTTGAGTTGGATGATGAAGAAAAGTTGCATCATAAGATCACAAGGAGAAGTGTTAGTGCTTCAAATAGAAGATGTGAGCATCACTACTAATGAAATGGAAGTTTGAGTTGCATCAAATGGTATTTGAAGAGTACATCATCAAGGTTCAAAGGTGACAGATGACATCATCAAAGTTGAAAGGGTAGATGGTGGGAGAGTACATCAGCAAAAACAGATTTTGAATCAAGACGGAGTGTTAGATTTTGATTAAATAATCTGTGATTATCTTTTATGAATTAATTATTTTTTAAAAAATTATATTAGGATTAGGATTTGAAATTTGAATTAGATAATAGTTATCAATTAGTTTGTTATTTGAATGTTTTGTAAGCCTATAAATAAGCATAAAGTTTTATAATAAAAGCGTACCCAATGTGCCAAGAAGTACCAGTTTGCAGTATGTCTTTCCCCACTTTCTCTTTTCATTAAAATTGATAACAAAGTAAACTTCCTAGGTGATTTGTTTTAGAATCGGTCCATTTTATCCCTCCTTTTTTAATCACTGTAAATGTATTTTGTTCCCTAATCTTTCTTTTCACTCGAGGGAGTTCAATATAATCTGTGTCCTCATTTATTATCTTATCGTTGCTATTTTTTTCCGATCATATATATGGGCGATAACATAACCATGTTACATAAGATTTCCAGTCAAGGATATAAACTCAATATTTGAAGGCAATGTATCAGTGGTAATGGATTCACTAAGAAACAAATGGGAAAAAGCTTTGGTATTTCCAAGAGACCCTCACAAAAAATTTGCACCTTTTTACTTCATTGTGGACCTAAAACAATTTCATTATGCAAAGTCATATCATATGAACCTAGTTCAACTATAACATTAAGAACTTGACCAGTATCTCTTTTCAAGAAGTGAAAAAGCTCAAGAGCTAAGTACAAAGTAAGAAACACCAGCTATTTTGTAGAGTATGATAAATATGTTAAAAAGGTCAGAACGGGATGTAAAGGCACAAGTTCTACAATTATTGAATAATTTGAGGACAACAGAAACTTGTGCAACTGTATGATGTTCATGGAGCACTGATCTATCTACAGGTTGCGAAGTAAACCAGACGCCTGCTGTTGCAGCTATCTATTAAACGAGAAAGCTAGCACTTCCCAATAGAAAATTCTCGTTCTCTATTAAATGTCCTAGTTTCATCTTGTCCAAGAAAATTATTCTCATGATTAATTCTCTGAGTTTCAGTTTTGTTCTGCTTGTCTAATTGGCTGGAATCCAACTTATCACCTTCTGATTCTATAATCGAAGAGTCAGCCATTTGCTTATTGGCTAACCATGTCTGAAGCAACTCATCTATCTTCGGTTCAGGAATAAATCCTTATCCTTCATATATTTAAAATATTCATAAGCTGCATCCAACTTGCCATTTAAGAAAAACCCATGTATAAGCACAATATACGAGCTACGATCAAGGCCAACTCCATTCTCACTCATCTCATTCCATAGCTTAAAAAATTATTGAACTGCCGCCATCTGCAAAATTTTCTAATCAACATGATATAGGTATCATTAACTGGAGGGCAGCCTGTCTTTCTCATTTCCTCCAAGAGTGAGAAAACATCTTCCCCTGTTCTAAGAACACGAAAGAACGCATGATATGTCCTTATAGTTGGAGAAATCCCATGCTGTAACATCTCGTAATAGGCTGCTCTAGCTTCATCTACTTTCCTAGCCTTACATAAAGGTTTGATAAGTGAGTTATATGTAATAGTGTTAGGCATTATACCTTTCTCTTCCATTGTTTTCATCAGAGTAATAGCTTCTTTCTCGTGTCTACCTTTCGCAAGAGCATGGATAACAGCATTGTAAACCTTCCTATCAGGTCCAATCCCCATAACTTTCATCCGATTGTAAAGCTTAAGGACCTTGTAGAGATTACCTGGCTTTGATTAACAAGATATGATGCTTGCATAAGATACAACATCATACGCAATTCGCGTCTTGCACATTTCCCTCCATACCCTTTCGGCTTCGCGAGGACTACCAATGAGATTACACCATCCATTGAGAATGATATTGAAACTCTTTGTATTAAATGGAAAGACTTTTCTGTTACAGAACATTAGATGTTCAGCATCCTCTACATTCTGGTAGCGACAAAGAGCAGATAAAAGACTCTGAAATTCATCAACACCCACATCAAATTTAAATCTTTTAAATGCATAAAAGGTGTTTATAGCCCTGCCAACATCATGAACGGCACAATATCTCCTAATTAGAATAAGCAAAGTCTGGGGTGTAACAAGAGATACACCTGCTTTTACCCCTCTCATCTCATCCACTAATGCCCAAGCTGTATCGAATTTCCTCATTTTACAAAGAATAGAAATCATAGAAGGATATTAACGCATTGAATGAGTGTACTCTGGCTGCTTACCGGCCCAAAGGAAGAAAGTAAACGCCGCCTCCCAATCGTTTCTGAGTCTAGATAGTGACTCCAGTACCAGCTCCTTTGATACTTTAACCCCACACCGATCAATCCCGTTTTCCAATTCGACCGGATTGCCAGTCAATTGACGCGATATATCAACAATTGTGTTTAAATCTTTGACAAAATCGTCATCCCCTCTTTGATTCAGTTGAGGAATGCAGTAGTCGTCCTCCTCCTCCTCAGGATCACTCTGATCACTATCACCGCAACATTCTTGTCGGGGTTGATGAATATTAGGGGAAGTTAGGGTTTCGAAATCGGAAGAAAAGAAAGCGACAGAAAGCTTAGAAGTTGGGGGATTGGTCAGATTAGGTTGAGCACGGTGAATTGGGTGTCCAAGTGATGGAAAGATATATGGGTCGGAGCAGGAACTGCGAAATATCTTAAATTGGAACAGATAATTCTGGAAGCCCGCATTGTTTTAAAAGGATTGGAGCTTCAAAGGAACGCAAGGGAGAAAAAGAATGAGATGGTAAAATGGATCACAAGGTGTTTGTGAGAATGACGGACCCAAGAAAAAGATCACAAGGTGTTTGTGAGAATGACGGAACCAAGAAAAAGAGCAATCTCTCCAAATGTTGTTAGCTTACGTAACAAGTTGGAAAGTTTTGATTTATCTACTAACAAGATGTGCAAAACCCCTAATATTGCTCAATTTCTCTTTATAACACAACTATTCACGAGTCACGAATACATTTTCTTATTGGAGAAATTCTCTTCTTTTTCAATATTATTACGATGTAACTTTATTATTTAAAAATTATAATATTATAATTGAGAGATTTTTTTTTATGATTTTTTTTTGAGATTTTTTTCATTTTTATAATTTTTTTTAAGTTTATACCATATTTTAATTAAAAAATATTTATACTATTAAAAAAATTTAAAAAATTATTACTAATATGTATTGTATTTTTATTAATTTATAAAATAATTTAGATAAAAATAAATAAGATTATCCATTATCGTAACATAATATAATATAAAGAATTCTCTTTTTATAAATTTTTTAAAACCACAAACCTCATTTTACAACAAAAAAAATTTTAACTCTCTTTTTACAAACGAGTGAAACCACATGTACTTTTTGAAATTTGCCCTTTTATTTTTTTAAGCAAGTTCAGTTTCCAAAACAAAAAATTAGTTTTAGGCCAAAACTTTCACACAATTTGTCTATTGATGAATTGGTTCGTAAATTCTTCTTGTAATTACACCTTATGATAACTTGGAAAATAAATCCTATTCAAGATAGGACACCGAGAATTTCTTTATAGGTAAGAGATCCAGTTCTACTTGGAAAATAACTCTATCCTAATGAGAAGATAATATTAAAAGGGATTACACAATCATTCTCCAACTATAACTCCTAATATATATCTATTTAGGACTATTGGAGCCTATATAAAGACCTCTAGCCCTCAAAGATATGACATTCTTAATCTCTAAACTCTTTACCTCATCTTTTAAATCCATGCTAACTTAGGCATCGGAGAGGCTAGGTCAGTCACACGGCTAGCCTTTCTAACCTTGTTTTGTCTTGTAGGTACATAATCCAACCAGAGCGATACTCAACTTGATTCGAAGATTGGTGAGTGTAACACACTTCATTTACCAAAATTTCACCTTATAGTTATGGGATAGCTAAACTAATGACGAAATCCATGATGTTTACTTGGACGTTGGGTTTTAGGCGGTGTTTGGTTCGTGGAATGTCTATTCCGTGGAGTAAAAATAGAAATGTATGGAAAGATTTCAAATATGACACATTATTTATCTAGAATCGTCCATGCACGAAATAGCAATTCCTAGCTTACATGCATCTCATGGAAAAACTATTCCTTGTTTTAAAAAAAGGAATAGCTTTTTCATGATATGCGCGTAAGCTATGAATTGTTATTCTGTGCGTCGATGGATTCCAGACATACTCTACTGTATTTGATATCTTTTCATTCAATTTATTTCTATTTAACGGAATAGGTATTCCACGAACCAAACGAGTCCTTAGAGTCTATAAAGATCAAATGGTGGATTTGGATTCTCTAGAGTTAAGGGATGGTAAAGTTGTATATTTCAGTCAATCTCAACCATTCATTGAATTTAAATGGTTGAGATTTAGTTTTAGTGATTTATGAGGTCCACAGTGCAGTTAAATCTCAACCATTCAAACTCAATGGATGGTTGATATTAACTGAAATATATAACTTTATAGAGTTTTAACTCTACAAAATCCAAATTCAAATGGTGACTACAATTAGCTTTTTCATTTGAATGTTATGTTCTGATTTTTAACCACAAGGTAGTATTTCATTCTAATAAAATAGTAATAGTAATAATACAAATTGAGCATGAGATAACATGGACTTATTCGATAGAGAAAAGCACTCATAGAAACTTTATAATGTTCCAAGCAATGCCATTAATAAGATCATGAAACTCGATTGTATTAATGCATGATTAAATCTCAAACTTTTCAGGATTGACCCAGTTCTGTTTTTGAAGATCTAACACAAATTTTTCATCAAAATAGAGAGAAAATCAGGATTGCCAGATGGAATTGATCCAAGCAAAAAGCATTTGATTCAGTCATCTACTACTGCTGGCCTTGTATCAATATTCACCTCAAAAACCATCCGAAACAGAAAACGAAAAACATCACCTTCATCTCATAACATGCAAGTTTATGGGTTAATGTAATCCTAAAAAGAAGAAATCATTGTTGGATCCTTGCAAAATTTTCTATTTACCAACTCTGCTTGCAATGAATTTTGTTGAAGCTTATTTTGATGTCATTTGTTGAGCTGAAAAGAAAGGCAAAATGCATCTCAATCTAGTTGAATTTGTCCCAAAAAATCTACTACCTCTTAAACTTTTGAAGCGATCGTGCAGCTCATTTAACTTTAAGAAAGTATACCACTTTACTCCTTGAAAATCACATGTCACCTTCTGATTGGATTTAGAAAATTGGAAAAATGACATCATTTAATACTTAAACTAATCAGAAGCTGACACATTAAGGAGTAAAATAATTTACTTCACTTTAAAAATTCAGGGGACATTAAAATTTTTAGAACAAATTCAAATATTTGAAGATACAGAAAAAGAAACTCTTAGCTTAACTTCACAGTTTGTGTAGAAAATAAGAAAGTTGAACATCTTTTTACTCCATAAAGAAATCTCTCATTGACTAGTTGAAGAAAAAAATCACATATAAAGGATCCCTTTACTCTGTATTCGCCAAATTTTATTAGAGTTAAGAAAAACACTAAAAAGTAATAAACTTCAAAAACATATCTGACAGTTTTATAAAAATTGTTACTTATTGCTAGCAAAAAAAATGATTTTTTTTAACACCGCCTAAAGTCAAAATTTCACCGGGGGTATTTTTGGTAAACCTGAAATTTGACCAAAAGTCAATATCTAACCCTGGATCAACTCTAAAATTCATATTCCCAAAATTCATCCAACTCTTCCTTCTTCTCCAGTTCGATTTCTTCTCTAATCTAGAAGTGAAATTCGAAATTCAAATCTCATTTATAATGTTCATATTTGCGTAAAAAATTCCATAACCCAAAATGTGCCTAATTTCCATAGGATTTACGCAACACCAAAAGATCTTTCTTTGCCTTCCTTTCCCAGTTCTCTTCTTGCTCTTCTTCTTCTTCTTCTTCTTCTTCTTCTACTCTACAATGGCTTTTCTGTCGCTGCAATCAATTTTCTCCGGTCTTATTTGCCGTAAAGGAAGAGACTTTACAAGTAAATTTGAAGACCCAGTTCCCCCTCGCCTAAATCCTTAATTTCAACAATACCCAGATGTTATTACTCGGGTCTAAAGCCAAAGAAAATGATGGGTAAACCTGTTAAGGAAGAGACTTTACAAGTAAATTTGAAGACCCACTTCCCCCTTTTGCCTAATTCAGCAATTTCAACAGTACCTGTACTTTTAGGCTTGGAATTTGCTTCTCTTCGCTTTTTTTTGTGCTAGTAGCCTCTTGAAATGCCCAGATGAATTGGTTGATCTAATTTGATATTTCTTTAGCTCTATTCAAAGACTAGTCAACGTTCTTTTTGAAGATGAGAGTTTAAATGTTGATTTTAGGGTAAATTGATATGGGAAAAGGAGTTGAAGATGAACACGTGTTTTTTACTAAAATTTTTAGTTTTTCGAAAATACCCTTGTACCACATCATCATTTTAGACTGTGTCAGGAAATTAAAAAAAAATTTTATAAAAACACTTTTATAAAACAATTAAATTATAAAGCATGTTTTTAAAGTTTATTCATATAAAATAGTAATAAACTACTACTGTATTGGTACACCATCCAATTCAAGATTTAAAATTTATTTGAGATAATAGTTTGTTGTGGTAATTGTTACTTATTGTATAGATAGTTTTTATGCATAAACCGATACATTTTTGTTTCTGAGAAAGTTTCAAGTGTTTAATAATTAATAAAACACTGAGAACCATGTGAAAATGAAAAAAAATGTTAATTAGCGTTGCATTGAATAATGGGGTTATCACACTTGGACTGCATCATTTCTATTGTAGATCATTGTTTTTTAAATGTGACGTGTAGGGTCGTTTGACTTCACATCGCTCTTGAGAAAATAAACAAAATACTCCGCTAAAAAATGGGTTTTGAGTATTTGGGCAAACAATCATAAATTTGTTGCCAATGTTCATGACAATTTTTGAATAGTTATTTGCAGCAAACAATTAAAAATTAAAGGTTAATTGCCATAAAAAAAATAATTAAGAAAGCATTCATAGCAATGCTCATCACAAGTGATTTGAGCTTTGGCGACCAACGCCTACCCATAATACCATAGTATGTTCAAGAGAAATTGTCCAAAGTGAGTACTTTGTAAAAAATAAATATCAAAACATCTAAATAAAGAAATCATTCTTTTTTATCCATTAAAATTTTTTTTTTACCTTTATACGATCATGAATATACCATACGATTCGAGTATTTTTTTTTTATTTTTTTGTAACTTATTTTATATTTATCTCTCAAATCATTCATTTTTTTTACATGTCGCTTTAAAACTTTTTATTTATCTCATTTTTTCCCTAAAACATCATTCATTATAATATACTTTTTTTTATTTTTCTTTCGACCTGTTATATACCTTTTATATATATATATATATATACATGTACTTACATGAACATTATAAATACAAAGAGATTATAACTGATTTATATATTAAAAATACAGTAAATATATAACAGTTGTTGGTGCTTAGAATATGTTTGTTTCTGGTTTGCAGGATTCTGAAAAGCACAAATCAATGCTATTTGGCATCATAGTTAGTCGTCATATTGCACTTCCCCTGATAATTTGATAGTAAAAGTTTATATCAAACAAGTGCGTTTAAGAATTTTTCTCGCCGCTCAATCCAATGATTCGGTTTTTTTTTCTGGTAATGGTCAACCATTGGATTGGACTTTTTTTCAACACTAGAACAATTGTTTTTGTTTTATGGTTCCTTTAAGGGCATTTTAATCACAGATTTTCCTACATTAAATTTTATTAGGCAACATTATTTATGAAGCATAAAGATCTTTTTAACAGATTCACTCAAAGTCCAAGGCCCTCATTGTCTCGTGATTTTTTCATGGTTCATTATAGTATGATATGATTTTAAGTAAATATCTCTTGTTTGATTGTATGGTATTTTTTTTTAAGTATGATTCTTTATGGTTATTCTCTATGGTTATTTCATGGTTTAAATAACTATAAAAATAAAACCATTAATTTAGTAGTTCACCATGATTCTCCTTCAAAATAAACTAAAAACTTTAAAAAACCATACAATTACATACTATCTATCTAAATAAAAACTTTTAAAAAACTATACCATACTTTAATAAATCATGTCAAAACCTAATTTGAAACTTATGTTTATTAAATAAAAAGAAAACAAAGGCAGGGCCCCTTTCATAATAACTTCCTCCTTCCTTCTTCTCTTTCGTTGTATAACTGATAGTACTAATTTACCCACATCAACTGCATCTTCGAAACGACATTGTCGTTTCCTTCAGTTTCCCTCCCAATGTGCCAGTACTAGATCCTTTCTCCATTTCAATTTCATCCTTGAGTTCAAAGAGCTGGATCCATCAGAGGAACCAGCCCAGTCCTTGAACGCCGCCGCCAGCAACGGTCAGATCCGTTATCGCACTCCTTCATCTGCCGAACTTCTTGATTCCGCCGGTTCTGCCGGTACCGGCGCTGACTCCTCCTCCGCCTCCTCGCCTCCCCCCTCTGACAAGATGAAGCGCCCTGTCCCTCGACATGAATCCTTCTCTGATAAGATCCATAGGTATCGGGGCATTCTCTTGCTCGTTTCCGTCCCACTTCTTTTGATCGCTTTCGTCTTGTTTCTTATGCCTGCTCGCTCGCCCTCACTCCAGTTTAATTCTCGGAGGATGTCTCCTATTTTACGGGATGCCAAGAGGTATGCTGTTATTTTTGATGCGGGAAGTTCTGGCAGTCGAGTGCATGTTTACTGTTTCGATCGAAATACGGATCTTGTTCCTATGGGCAAAGATCTCGAGCTTTTTGTCCAGGTGATTATTATTTCTTCTCTGTCCTTGTAATTTCTGTATGTTCTTTCCAGTAATAGGGTGTCAAATTGAGTATAGTATATGCATTGCTGTTAGCAATTGAATTTTCTTACAATGAAATGTTCGATCATCTTAGCAATCATGGAAATTGTTATTTGTTTCACAAAAGCAGCAGGATTGGTAGTATTGTTTTAATTATTGCCTCTAGTTTGATAAGGTCTTTCTTCTAGTTATTTCCTTGGTAGTTAATGTAAATTGACATTGTCTTATAGATTAAGCCGGGGTTGAGCGCATATGCCAGTGATCCTCGGGCTGCTGCGAATTCGTTGCTGTCATTGCTTGATAAAGCAGAAAGTGTTGTTCCCAAAGATTTGAGATCAAAGACACCTGTCAGAGTTGGGGTGAGTTATATTCAAATTGGCCAGTTTATCACTTGTAAAAAGTGTTTATAAACTAGTATTGCAATGCCATTGTCAATGTATCCCTATCTTATTGGTTTTCCATTGACTTTGTAGGCTACTGCAGGACTGAGGGCATTGGGAAATGATCCATCCAATAGAATTTTGGATGCAGTAAGCATGAATATTATTTTGTGCCTTTTTTGTTATCATGCTTTCCAATTATATTCTTTTAATAACTATTTGAATTTCCTGTTTGAAGGTTAGAGATCTTCTGAGAGAGAGAAGTGCCCTGAAATCTGGGGTAGATGCAGTTTCTGTTTTGGATGGCTCCCAAGAAGGCTCTTATGAATGGGTATGAGTTATACACTTATACTGCTTTGATGCTGAAATACTTATCTTTATTTCTCAAAGTTTTGCATCAACATTCATGCAACATTTACTTCATGATTGAAATCTGTGACAATAATTTATCCTATTAAATGAATTGGGAAATTCTAGGTGACCTTTTCCAGTGTTAGACTGAGATTAATGGGTGTAACATGGCACAATTGTGTGGTCCTGTGGGTCTGTATTGAATCTTTGACAACATTATTCTAGACTCAGTATAGTCTCATTTGAGGGCCAATGCGCCAATGCTTTCTTTTATATGGAATACTCGCTGTGGTTCTGTCTGAGATAGTAATGTTGAGCCAAGTTTCTTGTCCCTTTTTGAGCTTTTTCCCTAATTAGCCTTGTTTTACATTGTTTTTATCTGACGACCCAATTAACTTTTTTGCATTTCACACTATTGTACCCACTACTAATGTGCAACCAGGTCAGGAATATAACTGTGGCTTTCTAGCCACTCTTAAATCAAGTTTTGTTTCAGTATCTTTTATATATTAGAGCCTTGGCAGATTGTAATCACAGCTTTCTTATACATGCTTGAGCCTGAACACTTTTTGAGACATCCGCTGAAATAAAACTCTAGCCTAAAACTTCTTATGGGGTTTTCATTCTTAGTTGCACACATTTAATTTCCCCTCCACAAACACTGCCCATAGCTTACAATGTTGAATAATATAATTCTTATAATAGAGCTATTTGTGAAATGTTCACTTGCTAGAGAAGGTTGCAGTCTGGAGTTTCCTTATGTTTATTGACGAACAGCATTTAGGTACACCAGCCGATGCATTTTAAGCAAGAAGATGCTGAACCCTAATTCTTTGGTGTTGCCTGTTGCTGGGAATTGCTTTTTGGGTTTGCTGAGTGTAGTTTTGAGGATTGATTTAATCAGATTGATGCCACTATAAATGGGTTTACCAATATTTTATTAAATTGCAACATACTGCTTGCTTGACTCCCTTTGTGTATTTATGGTCATTACTTTCTATGTATCAAACCCTGTTTCCGTGTCAAATTCTTTTATTCCTTCTCCAGGGCGTTATAGTGCTGTCTTTGTCCCCTAATGTCTTACCATTTATTTGCCATCATCCTTTTGAAATTACCGAACCATCACATACATGAAATATAAATATAAGTCTAGGATTTGGTGCATATAAGCAGCCATGACTATAATACATTCATGCAACTATCTTATATATTCTTTCCTTGTTTGTTCGTTGGCAGGTTACAATAAATTACTTATTAGGAAAATTGGGCAAGTCATACGCTGATACAGTTGGCGTTGTTGATCTTGGTGGTGGATCTGTCCAAATGGCTTACGCTATTTCAAAGGCGGATGCTGCACAGGCTCCTAGGATATCTAATGGAGAGGATACTTATGTGAAAGAAATGAATCTAATGGGGACTGTCTATTATCTCTATGTGCATAGGTTCGTCCCGTATATCGATTTTAAAATATTGGTTGTATTATTATGCTACTGGGAATTTAATTTTTTTTCTCTATTTTGAATTCATGGGGATTTTCATGACTTGGGTTTTCGGTTATGTTTATAATTCTTTTCGCGTGTTATGATTCTGAAAGCATTCTCATTTCACTATTAACAATACCATGAAGCATTTGGTTTGTTAAGTTTGCCAGTGTCGTTAATATGTTCTGATTTCTGACATTTGTTTGTGCAGCTATCTTCACTACGGCTTGTTAGCGGCTCGAGCAGAAATTTTGAAGGAATCTGAAGGCTCCAAAAATGCATGCATCTTGTCTGGTTATGATGGTATGTTTAAAAGCTTCATTTTTGTGAGCTATATCTGGTGTTATTAAGTAAAGTAACCTTTTGTTTCATATTTTGTTACACAATATACTTTCTTAGAAGTTTGATACTGTTAAAACAAGATTAATCCACCGCAGTTTCATAGGTGACTGATATAGCAGTGAAATATCACATGAATACATGTTGAAGTATAATGAAAACTAATAATGAATATTACCTTTGACTCCTTAAACAAAAGGGACATATAAATACGGAGGAACGAGCTACAAAACATCAGGTCCAGCTTCAGGTTCAAGCCTGGAAGAGTGCAGAAGTCTTGCTTTGAGGGCCCTCAAAGTGAATGAATCAGCATGCACACACATGAAATGCACATTTGGCGGAGTATGGAATGGCGGAGGTGGGGATGGACAGAAGAATTTATTTGTTGCCTCGTTTTTCTTTGACAGGGCTGCTGAGGTACTAATATTTCTCTCAAAACTGCAATCATGTACCTGAATATGCTAATGAAAGCATTATTGATATTTATAGGCTGGTTTCATTGATCCTGCCTTACCTGTTGCCAAAGTTCATCCATCTGATTTTGAGGAGGCAGCAAAGCGGGCTTGTCAAACCAAACTTGAGAACGCAAAATCAACATATCCAGGCGTCGAGGAAAGTAACTTGCCATTCCTATGTATGGATCTTGTCTACCAGTATACATTGCTAGTAGATGGTTTCGGTAAGTGATAAACACACTAGTAAGTTGTCGAAGCTCAAAAATAAGGACTTAAATATCTTTTTGGGTCCTAACCTATAACTCAAATGCCCTTTCGGTGTCTGATCTATTGAAATTGCTTATTTGGTGCCTGATGTATTTACTTTTCGCTTACATGTTTCTGGTGTATTCAACAAAAGTCTATTTAGTGTCTGGCCTATTGAATATTATTGCATCAAGCGTCCATTGAAGAACACAAAAAACGTGAAGTACACATATCATCATTTGGAGCATGAATATATTTTGCTGATCATGCATAGAATTAAGTTGTCATACTAGAATTGAATATGTCAGGTATCAAATAGGTGAAAATTGAATATGTTAAGCACCAAATAAATAATTCAATAAGTCAGACACCAAAAGAGGGCATTTGAGTTATAAAACAAAACCTAAAATGGTATTCAAGTCCAAAGATAAGGCTTTGTTGTAATCTTCTCTGTATTTGGTTGTGGTTGTTGTATAGCTCTTGATAAATGGCAAGAAATCACATTGGTGAAGAAGGTCAAGTACCGTGACTCCCTGGTTGAAGCTGCGTGGCCCCTAGGTACCGCCATAGAAGCTTTGTCAGCAGCAAAATGAGCATTAGAAAACGAGGATACGCTTTTCAGGCACGAGCAATTTTTTGTGGTATAGATATAACACTTGGGAAGTCATTAAGGAGAGAGTTGAAATGATTTTGGCCATATCTGAAGAGAATAATAGAAAAGATAATAGCTCAGTTTATTATAGTTTTTTGTAATCACATTCATCCAAGTGGTTTGGTTAATGATTTATGACGCAATGATTCAATTTAATTAGTTCATTTTTTGTTGTCATGTAAACCAACAATTCAGTAATATACCAAGAATGTGTTGTTTATTGTATTCATAGTCTAGAGATCTTGTTCAATTGTGATAAAGTAAGTTGTCGCGGAGTCATGTTTGAAATAAATTTATTTTGTTCAATTGTGATAAAGTAAGTTCAATTTTACATCACGTCATAGTAAATGTAATATCTCCGCGAGTGTTTTCACTTTCTAGTTTAGATGCTTGTTTGAGGGCTCCTGCAGCAGACTAAAAACACCTAATATGACTTTCTTTTCTGCAAAATTGCTCTAAACTACCCTTATAGTTTACTCTATAAGTAAATTCTAGAATGACAAATTACTAAGTTCTTACTCTTGTATTCTCTAACTCAATAAATAAAATTCTATTGAAATTTTGTACTAAACCGCTATAATAGTTTTTAATTGTTGATATGTAATAATTTTGACTTGACAAATTTAAATAGTGCATTTTTTTATTTAATTTAACTTATCTTAAAAATTTTGGAAAAATTCGTTTAATGCAAAATAATAAAACATGCCCCAATTGAATATTTATTACTGAAGTTTAAAATGTTGTTTTGTAGTTTACTAGTGAAATATAAAATCCATATAATATATGAAAGCACCTCTATACCTTTTAAAAGAAATATTTCAATTTTATTATTAAATTTATTTTATTTTATTATCATATTATTCCAATTATATTACTATAATAATGGTATTTAAAATTGGTTAATATTCATACTAATCATAACAATATCAAAATATAAAATTAAAATAATAACAACAACAACAATTGTACTAATAAAATATTTGATGAGTATTTAAAATTGGTTAATATTCATACTAATCATAACAATACCAAAATATAGAATTCAAATAAAATTTAAATAATAACAACAACAACAACAGTAATAATAAAATATTTGATGAGTATTTAAAATTGGTTATATTATATAAAAGCAAAGAAGTCCTAAATGACTTCTTTACCCATTTAACTTTCAAAAGAAATATTCAATTTTATTATTAAATTTATTTTATTTTATTACCATATTATTCCAATTAATATTATTATAATAATGATATTTAAAATTGGTTAATATTCATACTAATCATAACAATACAAAAATATAAAATTAAAATAAAGTTAAAATAATAATAAGAACAACAACAATTGTAATAATAAAATATTTGATGAGTATTTAAAATTGATTAATATTCATACTAATCATAACAGTAACAAATATAATTTTATTGTAATATTAAAATATTTTATGAGTATTTAAAATTGATAAATATTCATACTAATCATAACAATACCAAAATATAAAATTGAAATAAAATTAAAATAAAATTTATATCTATATAGTATATAAAAGCAAAGAAGTCCTAAATGACTTCTTATCCATTTAACTTTGAAAAGAAATATTTTGCAGTTATATTGTGATTCCCTGTCAAATATTTTGTTGATTATAAAATTAAAATAAAATTAAAATAACAACAACAACAATAGTAACAATAATAATAATAATAAAATATTTGATGAGAAAAAAGGAGTCGCATTAATTCTTATAAAGTCACGTTAATTCTAAATTATAAACTTGTTTAAGAATAAATTATATATTATATATGTAATAAAAAATCTGTTAATTGCATATTAAAGCTAAAAAATATAAAATTTTTTTAAATAGGATTATAATCAACAGAATATATTTTGGCATTGTTATGATTATTATGAATATTAACCAATTCTAAATACCATTATTATAAAAATAAATCATAGTAAACGTACAACCAATTAAATTGATAATTACACCGCAAAATAATTCATAATTGCTGATAAGAATTATATTGCAAAACTGTCATAGTAATTAGTGGTTATTTAACCTTTAAAGTTATATATAAACAGACATATATAAGGAAAACTTATTAAAATAGTTAACAATTCACTTTTATTATAAATATAACTAATTAAATTTTGTTGATTATAATCCTATTTAATAATTAATGTGACTCTTTTTTTTCTGATCAAATATTTGACAGGGAACTACAATATAACTGCAAAAAAATATAAATTATAAACCTGTTTAAGAAAAATTTGAATTTTATGATGGTACTTACTCCTATAATGGAATATTTTAAATTATTTGTCAACTAATATATCTCATAAATCTATTTATTTAAAATTTAATTTGTTGTTCTTGATTTTATTTAATTCTATTGGTTATAATACTATTTAAGAAAAAATTTGAATTTCGTAACAGTCTTTACTCCTTATTTAAGAATCAGTGTGGCTTCTTTTTCCACATCAAATTTTGACAGAAAATCACAAGATAATTGTAGAAAAGTATTGTGTTCGTTATGTTGAAGCAGAAACATAATTCGGTGGATGATATCAACTCAATAAGGGTGCAACTAGACGGATTTTATATGTTATATATATCCAACTAAGATGCAATGGACTCTCCAAGTACGTGTTCTCCACCTTTGTACCATTCCAGAACACAATAAATCAAATTCAATATTTACTATTGAAATGATTTTGCAAGACGAAAAGGTATGTTAGTAAATTATTTTATCATTGAGTATTAAAAAATTTATCATAATAAATGTTTAATAAAATCGCATAACTAACATAAAATTTTACTTTTTTGATGTTTTGTAATATTGCAATAGGGAGATTGCATTCAAGTGACGTTAATAAAAAAATAACATTTCCAAGTTTGTTAATAATCTACAAGAACTCAAGGTGTAGCATATGAGGAACTTTATTATCAATCAGAATAATATAAAAACACCTTAGCCAGCAAAAAATGAATGGAAGTTAACATTTTCGTCAAGTACGATTGTTTGGGAGGTCAATGACCAAAATTTTAGTTTGAATTTATTCGATTTAGTCCCTTATACAAAATTGCTTGATTCAAACAAAGTCAATGAAGATGTTCTATTTGGTATGTATACATTTTTTATCAGTATTTTAAATTGAATTCCATATTTTAGACTATGATTAGCAATTAATTAAAATACACGAATTTTTTTATAGGTGTAATTGGTGAAATTATCAGTCGTGGTGATGTGCAAAGTCGTTTCATGAATGGAACTAACAGTGATTTGGAACTTCAAGACCATGAGTATTTATCTACAATTTTTAATGTTATTTGCATATATTGTTCCTTATTAATTAAAACTTTATTATGAAATCAAAATGCAGGCAAAATAAAATATCAGCAACATTTTGGGGCGAATTTGTAGAACAAATATGATCTCATTTCAATTCATCTAATGATGAACGAATTATCGTTGTTATGCAGTTTATACGTGCTTGAGAATACAGAGGTACTGATTTTTTCATTTTTTTGTTCTCATGCAATGGAGTCTAACTATAATTTTTTAAATCGCTTTTGACTAAAATTACAGTGTTTTAATTTAATTAAAAAAATTTCATAATAAATTGTAAATTTCAATTTTAATATTGTTTGAACAATGTAGGTAAGTATGAGGTGGCTAATACTTGGCATGCATCCAAAATGTGGATTAATCCGGACCTTCCCGAGTGTGAGTGGACGACCTTTTTCCCCCCCGCAGGGACCGCGTAAGATGAATATGACGGGGGCGGAAAAATAACAAGGCGCTGTGAAGCGTGCCGAGGGATCGATCCTCATTTTAGCGTGATAAAAGAATTGATGTTGATGTTGAATCTAAGTCCAATTTAGGTGTTAAGGGATATGAGATCTAAATCCCGTACTGAAAATAGAGTCGCCACCCGGTTCAGCTCAACCGGAAAATTTTGGTACTATTTTCCCACCGGGTGGTAGACCATACCTTAAGTAGAGATTCCGAGTTCGGATGACGTTATCTATTTTTCATGAGGCCAAGTTAAAATATTTCATTCTTTCTTAATCGGTTTTAATCCACTCTATTTATTGTGTTTTTGGTTTATATAGCATTTACCAAGCAATCAAAGCGGTAAATAAATTATTACAGTCATCCAAAAATAAATGCGGAAATTAAAGTTATTACAAGGCTTTTAAATCCTATACATTTTCTATATGATAAATAAGATACCCGAAGGCCTAGGATTCATCTAACCTAAATCTACCTGCTGAAAACGGTTAGCGCAGATACGGCACATTGTACGAGGTGTATCACTTAGCATGCATAGTTAGTGGACAAAACAAGACTCGAGTTAGCGTGAACATGGCATATTCATTTACTATATTATGAAGCCCGGTTGGATGGCTAAGAATGAGATTCGAACGGCGTTTGCGGGAAAATTCTGTTTTGACCAAATTTTAGACTCGATTGTTGTTTTAACCGGATTATTAGAGAAAATGCCACATGGTATGGGGTGGGGTCTGTTTTCAGAAGCTTCGGGACCTTCATCATTGCACTGTACACCCTAGCTTCAAAAATTTAACTAGGTCGGAAATAAACGAGATAAAATAGCTGTCCAGAAGGTCATGTCGCTGGTGGCATGGTTGATACCGCCGGCGGCATTAGTGATGTCGCTAGCGATATCAGTCACACAGGCAGACTACATGACTTTATGGATTCCATAAAGAAAGGGTCCTACAAGAAAATGAGGCCTCTAGAGGCAAGTGATATTGCTGGCGGTATCAACGATGCGGCTGGCGGCATGGTTGATACCCCCAGCGGCTTCACTTTGCCTTCAGCGATTTTAGCTTCTTGCAGCAGCAACAGGTAATGGTCAAAAATGACCGACAACCCGAACACAAGCACAAACCAGCACACAATAGCACAAACAAGTAAGAATGAAGCCAAAGAGCTATGAGACTCAGAATTTTACCTCGGGCTGTGAATCCACCTCTTCGTGATCCAAGGAACACCTCCAGGGAGCTTGTAAAGATGATTTGGGTAGTAAATTTAAGGATTTATGTCTCTAAATTCCTATTAAATGGATTTTAACCTAAAGTCTACTGATTTTAAGTTTTAACTAAGAGAATTCAAAGAAGAAAAACCAAGGAAAATGGATTGGAATCCCTTTTCTTACCTTTCCTACTTCTTATCTCACTAAAATTGATTTTCTCACTCTAAAACCTCTCAAGTAAAATTCAGATGTGTTGTTATTGTGTTTTGGAACCCTAATGCATGTTTACATAGGCAAAAATGGGGGGTCTTCGAGACATCCTGGCCAGTTTCACCGAAATGGCAAAAAAGAGCTGGTCAAAGGAAGAAGAAGAAGCTGTCTATGCAAAAGCCTGTTTCAGGGCATGTCGCCGGCGACATGGTAATACTACCGGAATTATGAGCGATGCCGCTAGCGGCATCAGCTTCCTGCAGGCTGACAGCCAGCGGGCCCATAAGCCCAAAAAGCTGCCAAAAGGGGTCAAAGGGTATCTTTTTGAATTTTAATGATATTTTAATGGGTATTTAGAGATTAATTTTATTTTGGGTGCAAATCATCGGTTCATGCTCCTATCGGACGCGTTATCGGACATGCCGAACTGAATTCTTACGAGAAATAAAATTCGCAGGAAATTTCATATCGGTAATAAAAACTCCAAAGAATTTTTATTATGAGGAATAAAATCGGGAATACGTCATCATTGTCTAGCAAGAGGGACTGCAAAATCCTGTGCTCACACCGAGTTATCAGAATTCAAATCAAGGTAAATATTATAATTATTTTTTTGCTATTAACTTAATTTAAATATTTAAATATAACTAGCATAAAAAATGTTGTACTTTTATATTTTCCCTAATATCAATCCCATATGGTTTGAGTTTTTCTCTCTGTTATTCAACCGGGCTCTGAAAGAATAACTCATATATCACCTCAAAATGCATACTCTGTGTCTGAAGAGATAGCAAGTGGATCAGTAGAAGTAAACACTATCGCAGAATTGGTGGAATGTAAATAAGTAAGTACAATATTTTGGCAAGCAAATTTGTTCTAATTAATTAAATATTCTCAATAAAAATGTGGTAAACAATTTCTCATTTTTTTCCTTAAATCATGCATAAATAAATCATGCTTCACAATTATTTTTATAATAATTTTTAAAATTATTTAGGAAGGAGTTTTTTGGATTGTGGTAAAAATTGTTAATTTAGAGTGCCAAAATGGTTGGTCATATCCGGGGTGTAGAAATAGCAAATGTTTCAAAAAGGTAGAAGTAAATGGGAATAGGTTCTTTTGCCAAAAGTGCAATCGTTTTGATTACTCGGCTTTTCACAAGTAAACATTGTGCATTTAAAATTTGGCTTTCAATTGTTCAATTAATATAGTTAAAGTATTTTGATATTAAGATTTTAATGAATTAAACATTCAAATTGGTTTCACAGATATTAGCTTCAAGTTCGTGTAATGGATGACGTATGGTTTATTTCTTTACTAATTTTAGACCGTGAAGCACAACAACTGATTGGTAAAACTGCAAATGAATTTAGGAATACAGTAATTGAGGTACATAGTTTTCCCATATCAATAATATATCTTCTTTGAATTATAATTAATTTTAATTTTTTCTCCATTAGTAATGTTTTAAACAACTTTTATTAGTTTTTGTCTTTTGAAATTATATTAGATGTCTGTTGCACTTGGTGAAACACCTATACCAATAAAATTAAAGAACATTATAGGAAGAGAAATTATGTTCAAACTTTCAGTTAAGAGCAACAATATTATTGCACATGATGAAGTGTATTATGTGGCACGGAGGATGAACAACTTCTGAAATAATATAATCTTTCTCTCCCTCAAAATTCATTGACTGTAAGTTTAATTTTATTTCATATGTAACTTCAAATTAGTATGCTATATTATTTGCATTTTAGTTTATATATATTTTAACTTTAAAATTTTTTTACAATAGGATCAAGATTTCGATGTTGACTAATTTCCATATGCAAATGAAAATTTCAAGGTGCTTCTAACATTTATAATATAAGTACAAATGATTCATTATCTACTATGGTTTGAATTAGGTATTTTATTTATTTATTTATTTATTTTTGTTTGGTAGGATTCGATATCAGAAAATGAGGTCTCCCGTCACACATGTAGAGATAAGAAATGAAACTCTGACACCGTCGATATTGATAGATGAAGATAATGCACAACTTTTGAGCAATCGAGCAAAATGAATGAGAATTAAGAAGGTGAAGAATAATTGATATGTATATCCTTTTAAAGAAAGATTAGTATTTGTTCTCCAATTCAATTGGTATAGGTGTTTCACCATAACGCAAGAGACATCTAATATAATTTCAAACAACATCTAATATAATTGAAAGCCAAATTTTTGATATATCATGTCAAACTTGGCAGAACTATTATTTGGAGTTATGTATTATTTATTTTGTATTGTTGAATTGTTTCATTTTAAACATGTGTTATTTCTTCTTATTTCTACATTTTCAATTTTTTGGTAAATTATGCAATTCCTATATAAACGCTAAAGTGGAAAAAACATTACTTATTGATTGATTATAAGCATATTGAAGAAAAAATTTGAATTTTACTCTTTATGGATAATAATACAATATTTATAATTATTTGATCAAGCGAAATATTTAAAAATATTCCATTATTATCACAATAAATATTTTATAAAATCGCAACATTTAAAATTTTGAAAAATAAATTTAGGAATTAATAATTTAGGAATTAAATTTTGAAAAATAGATTTTGGATAATAATATAATATTTTTAATTATTTGATCAACTAAAATATCTCATAAATATGTTTTAAAAATTTAATTTATTGTTCTTGATTTTATTTAATTTTATTCTATTTATAATAATCCTATTTAAGAATTAATGTGACTCTTTTTTTCTAATCAAATATTTGACAGGAAATCACAAGATAACTGCATAAAAGTATAAATTATAATCCTATTTAAGAAAAAAATTAAATTTTATAACAGTACTTACTCCTTCGTATGGATAATAATGGAATATTTTTAATTATTTGATCAAGTGAAATAATTAAAAATATTCTATTATTATCACAATAAATATTTAATAAAATCACAACAAATGAAATTTTAAAAAATAGATTTAGGAATTAATGTGACTCTTTTTTTTCTCATCAAATATTTAATAAATAAATTTTTTCTCATCAAATTGAATTTTATAATAGTACTTACTTCTATATTATAATATCTTAAATTATTAGGTCAATTAATAGTTCTCTTAAATCTATTCATTTAAAATTTAATTTGTTGTTCTTGATTTTATTTTATTCTGTTGGTTATAATTCTATTTAAGAAAAAAATTTAAATTTCGTAATAGTATTTACTTCCTATTTAAGAATCAGTGTGACTATTTTCTTACATCAAATATTGGCAAAAAGTATAAATTATAATCCTATTTAAGAAAAGATTTGAATTTTATAATAGTACTCCTTCCTTATGGATAATTTTATGAAAGTAACTCATTCTTATGAAAAATAATGGATTATTTTTATTTATTTGATCAACTGAATTCAAATTTCAAATTCCGGTCTATGATGATGATGATGGACAAGTAACAAATGAAGCTGCAAATATTGTATATAAAGAGGTTTTTCGCAATTTAATTTGATACACGATATAACATATTTTTTATCTTTAATATTTTCTATTTTCTATTTTTAATATATATATATATATATATATATTACAAAATAAATTTATCATTGATATATTTATTACAAATGACCTATCCGTGCATTGCGCGGGTACTATACTAGTTTATTTTAAAAAATATCCGCATACACTTTTGTTATTTTTTTTTGTAATATTTACAAGTATCTAAATAATCTTGTTCGAGGCTTAGTCATAGTTAAGACTCGTCACCCTTTCCAACAAGTGTATTTAGTAGGATTCGAACCTTGTTCTCCTCTAACTTACTCAACCTGCATTACCAACTGAGCTACACGACACACTTTTATTTTAGTTTTTTGCTTATTGCCTCCAAAACTTTTTAGGATGACCCTATTACTAACCATGATCTTTGGCATCCATTACTTTGGTGGGATTCTTTGTAATTGTTTATGACTTGCCTACCCTCTTCTCTCAAGAGTCTGGGATTCTTTGTAGTTGTTTATGACTTGCCTACCCTCTTCTCTCACGAGTCTCAACAAACTAGTTATATAGCAAATTCCTCTGCCAGCTCATCCCTAAATTGCCACCTCACCCTCCTTGCTTAAACCTGTCATTCATCATGGAATTGGGCCCAACAACAGATTGATCCAATACAACTTCTCTGTCAAAACTGCTCTTCGAAATTTTCACTCCATACATGAACCCTAATATGGATTTCATTTCCAGGTAAGTTTCTTCTCTCTGTTTTTTTTATAGTGGAATTAAATTTCGGATTAGGATGCTGCAGTTTTTTAGTCATTTCGTGTTATCTGGTTGTTATTGTTTCCTTGTATTCTGGATTTCTTTTTGAAACTCATCATGTTTTGCTCTACTGCTTTGATGTTTGTTATGCATTCCTGTTATTGTGCTTATAAATGCGACATTTCATTCATTGGATGCATGTAAAATGCAACCTTGGATTGAAATTAGGAGTCTATTTGAGTTTTGGAAGTTAATACTTATTTTGCAGTTCTGCAAAAATGTCAATTGTTACTGTTTTATTGAATATGAGACTACTTGGCAAAACAGTTATTGACTTCAAGGAAGTTATTCTCTAGAATTCAATTAGTGCGTGATTTTATTCATTGGATGCTATCTGAAATGCAACCTTGGATTGAAATGAAATGAGGAGTCTATGTAAGTTTTGGAAGTTTATACTTTATACTTATTTTGTAATGGTGAGCATTTGGATGCAAAAATGTCAATTGTTATTGTTTTATTGAATATGAGACTAATTGGCAAAAGATTATTGCGTTCAAGGAAGTTATTCTCTAGAATTCAATTAGTGCATGACTGTTCTTCTCAAGGCTTATGAACATTTGTGTTTTCCTCTTGTAAACTGTTTTGTGACAGATTATCAAGAGTGATACAAATGATTATGAAGAGTGAGCATTAGTTATGGATTTGAGCTCCTTTTTTTTTTGCAGAGAGACGAACACTTACTCTATACTCAACTTATTCTTAGTGTTTCTTTACTCACTGCACCAACATGCATGTAATTCCCTACCTTAATCATACGTAATGCTTCTATATAACTAGATATGTGGTTATTGATTACAAGTTCAAAATCCACATTAATTATCAGTATCGATGAATGCTACAGCTCACGTTAGAAGTTTTTTTATAGCTACAGATTGTTTCTTATTGTTATAAGATGTATATAGACAGAAAAAGATGAATTGTACACTGCTATAGAATCAGGGAATTGATTACAGGAGAGATCATAGGAATTTGATTTTATTTTCTTTCCTATCTCAAGGCTAATCTTCTTGTATAAGTACCTGTACCTATTCATGAAATACATAACACTCATTCTCTAATTCTTCTGTGTTATAACATGGTATCAGAGCACAGATTTTCTGATCTGAGTGTTCAAATCTGGGTATTTCTTTTGATTTTCTGATTTCTCAGTTCTGGGTGTTTTAACCCACTGATCCTCTTTACTCTACATTAGAGAGGTCCGTGTTTCTCACCACCCTTCTTCCGAGCATCTTCAGGTGCCGATCATCGTTCCAGTGGAAATTGGCATCCTATCTGACTGGGCGTGTGAAACACGCGCCGCCACAAATTCCGTCAAGTCCTCACACGCCGGCGCGTGTGCGCGCGTCCCGACACCTTTTGCGGCGAAAATTCAACGACGCCTTCGTTTCAACATTTCCGGCGACCTGGTTCGGTTAGTTTCCTGTTTTGATGTGGTTTTCTATGAATTGAGGTTGGACAGATCGTTTCCTGTTTCCATTTCAACATTTACGGCGACCTGGTTCAATGTGTTTCCTGTTTTAACGTGGTTCTCTTTGAGTTGAGGTTGGACAGATTGCTTAAGACAGCTCAGCGTAATTTGGCTGGTTGCTATTTCAATTGGTTTCTTTTGATCAGTATTCTTGAGCTGATACCTTTGCTAATATGGATACTCCCGATGGCATCTTACCTCTGCCCAAGTCCTTTTCTTCACCATCCATAACCATCTCTGTAGATGAATATGTCCGGTTAATTAGAGCTCAACAACAAACATCAAGTGTTCTTGAGCAACTATCAGTATCTACCTTGGCGAATACAGGTAATCATGCTGCTTGCCTTTCCACCTCATCCCACAAGTGGATTATTGACTCTGGTGCAACTGATCATATGATCGGAAATACTGACAGTCTTTATTCTTTCAAGTCTTTTGCCAACTTACCTCAGTTATTGGACAAGGGACAACATGTCCTACCAAAGCTTTACCTTTATCATCTGTTTTATGTCTATCTCAATTTCCCTTGAACTTATTATTTGTTAGTCAACTCACTAAAAGTCTTAATTGTTGTGTCATTTTCTATCCTACCTATTGTCTTTTCAGGATCTTGAGACGAAGCAGATCGTTGGAAAAGGATGTTTAGTGGATGGATTGTATACTGTAGAATCCACTTCTGAATCGATGCCTCGATCAATTGCGTGTACCAGTTCTACCTCTCTACATCTTCATTCGTCAACTTGGTCATCCACCCCTTTGTATTCTCCAAAAGTTATGCCCTAGTCTTTAACAAGAATCCATCTTGAAATGTGAAGCTTGTCAGTTTGCTAAACATCACGGGGTATCTTACTCACCTAGAAATAGAATAAATAAACGTGTTGAGTCATCTTTTTATTTAGTCCATTCTGACATGTGGGTCCTTCTCCCGTTTTATCTAAATCAGGTCATCGTTACTTTGTGACATTTGCTGATGATTATTCCCGAGTGACTTGGCGTTATCCTATGAAAACTCGTGCCAATTTATCCTCAATATTTTGTGCATTTCATGCTAAAGTTAAGACACAATTTAAAAAAACCGATTTATTATGCTGCTGGGAATTTAATTTAATTTTTATTTTGAATCCATGGGGATTTTTGGCTATGTTTATGTATTTTTCTAGTGCGTTATATTCTGAAAGCATTTTCATTTGAACATTATAACAATACTATGAAGATTGAAGGATTAGGTTTGTTTGCCAGTGTGATTAATATGTTCTGAAATTTGTATATGCAGCTATCTTCTCAATGGCTTATTAGCTGCTCGAGCAGAAATTTTGAAGGAATCTGAAGGCTCTGATAATGCATGCAACTTGGCTGGTTATGATGGTACGTTTAAAAGCTTCATTTTGTGAGCTATATCTTCTGTTATCAGATAAAGTAACCTTTTTGTTTCATAATTTTGTTTCACAATATACTTGTTTAGAAGATCGATAGTGAGTACTGACTGAAAGCAAGATTAGGCCTCTGCAGTTTCATAGGTGACAATGACATGATGCAGTAAAATGTCTGTCACGTATTGAATCTGATTGAGATTAGTAACTTAGAAATAGAGGAAGTTGAGGGGGAAATAGAATAGGTAGAAGAGAAATAGAAGAAATTTAGGGTTAGAGAAGTCGAGAGAATTTAGGGAAGAAGATAATATTAAGAGAGAATAAGTTTGTTTGTATTTTCATTGATGATTTCCTTGATGTATAGAAAAGGAATTTATAGAGATTACAATCCGTATAGGACAACTAGCACTAGCAGACCAAAGGCTGTACCTGCCTAGTACAATACTACTATTGGCTATATTAGCCTTGAAGGAATTTAACTTTTAGAAACTACTATTACCAACATAATTCAGAAATGGAAATACATAATAAAATAGCTACTATTACTATAATAACTGTTATGTAAAATACCCAATATGCTCCTACTTCCTTGTTCTTGAATATGTGACAATGTCACATGCATACATGCTATAGTTAGTTTTGCAAAGTGGGATTCACAAAATATCTAGTGCTCGTTTGGTTCACGGAATGGTTATTCCATGGAATAGAATATAAATTAATGGAAAAATGTCAAATATGATACATGACTCCGTCATCGGAGGGAATAGCTGTTCCTAGTTATTATAGGAATCATGGAATAGCTATTCCTTCATTTCAAATAGGAATAGCAATTCCATGATTCCTATAATACCTAGAAATTGCTATTCTCTCCGATGAAGCATTCTATACAAAAACTCTACCATATGTGTCATTTTGTCGATTCGTTTTTCTTCTATTCCACGGAATAGCCATTCGACCAACCAAACGAGCCCCTAGCATGGGAAGATTCAGATATTAGTTGGGCTTACTCACAAATTTCTTGCATTTATATAGTTGCATGTAATACCTTATTTGTTTAACAACAACAAATATCAGTAATTCTTTCACTAATGAAGCTTCATCGTCTTTAAGCAAGTTCATGTCTGCAACCAAATACTGATCTTTTCCTATGATTCCAACAACAGTAACACCGATATACCCTTCAGACTTCTACTCTTGTCCCTGTTCTAAGTATCAGCTAACAACAACAAATATCTGTAATTCTAGTCCTTTTGTCACAGAATGTCTTTGAAATACCTTATCATGGTTTACTTCAAATAGTCACATACTGTAATTGGTTTAGACTTCAACAGATGCTGAATGTTTGGTCGTGTTCCTCACAGCCACTGGCATTGGCTTGTGAAACTAGACTCGAGAATGCATAATCAACGTATCTAGGGGTGGAGGAAAGCAACTTGCCATTCCTATGTATGGATCTTGTCTGCTAGCAGATGGATTCGGTAAGTTATAAACACACTAGTAAGTTGCCAAAGCTAAAAAAATACGGCTTTGTTCTAATCCTTTGTATAGCTCTTGATAAATGGCAAGAAACTACATTGGTGAAGAAGGTCAAGTGCCGTGATTCCCTGGTTGAAGCTGCCTGGCCCTTAGGTACTGCCATAGAAAAAGAGCATTAGAAATCGGTAATTGGCAAGCACAAGCAGTTTTTATAGGATGTGCAGAGTTTATAATACTTGGGAAGTCTCATCTCTTTCTTAAGGAGAGAGTTGAAATGATTTTGGTCTTATTTCAAGTTTTTTGATCAATGATTCAATTCAATTAGTACAATTCGGTTAATTCCAAAATATAAAAAGAAGGTATTATTTATTATATTCATAGTCTAAAGTACTTGTTTATAGACTTGTGTGTGGTTTCTGTTTATGCTTGAGGTTGAATTTGGGTCTTTTTGCAAGTTTGATGTTCAATAGTTATATTTCTGATCCCAAGTGTTGTGCGAGTATAGTTTATTAGTTGAATTTAATTATCTCTTTCTTGAGGTATTATGTTTGAAATACGTTTATTTTGTTCACAAGTAAGTTTTATTTTATAGCACCTCTCATACACCGTACTCGATATCTCCAAAAGTGCTTTGACTTTCTAGTTTATATGCCCATTTGAGGGCTCTTTTCAACTGTCAATAAATACCTAGTATGACGTTTTTTATTTCCAGAAAATTGCTCTAAACTAGCATAGCCTTGTGATGTAGCCTTTACTTAAATTCTTGAATTTGAATTATAAATTTTGTCTTGTATTGTAAAACAGAATTTATATATATAATCCTATTGCCATAATAGTTTTAGTTGTTGATATGACTTGTCAAGTTCGCTACTTAATTTCGCCTACCTTAAACTAGACTTGTTCACGGGTAAGGGTACCTGCACGAGCCCGCTCTAATGATTGAGCTTGGACACTTATTTTATTTCAAAGTCTGGTTTGGTGTGAACCTGCTAAAGCTTGAAGTCTTTTTCAGCCGGACTTAATTTTTATATAAGTACTTTGCCTGGCTCGATAAATAATATCTATATTTATTAAATATTTATATATTTCATATATAATATTTATTTTTTATTTTTATGTTCAAATCTATTGAACTCTTACAATATCTCTTATCATTAAATTGTTCAAAAAAATGTAATTATATGTAGAATTGGACATTTATATAAAATTTACCTTTTTAACTCTTATTAATTTACTCAAAATTTAAAAAAAAAAATTATTTATGACTTTTGAGTCAGGCTTGGAAATGACTTCTTAAGTTCAGTTCGAGCCCGAAGTCCGACGAGGCATAGCCCAAGTCTGACTAATAGGTCTAATTTAAACACTCTTGGAAAATTATTGTACCCACAAAACAAAAAAGGGTGGTATTAAAGACAGTCGAAAATTACCTGTTACAGTTGGTGTAAAATACGGTTTTGCCCTCAGTAAAAAAAACATTCAAAATTATACAGACTTTTCTGCAAAACGCCTCAGCCACTGGGGAGGCGTTTTGCAGAAAAAGTCTCTGCACTGGTGGTGGCGTTTATACCACCACCAGTGGAGGGCCCCACCACCAGTGGAGGGGCGTTTACGCCCCTCCTATGGCAGGGGCATTTCTGGAAAACGCCCTTGCCTTTTTTTTTAATTTATTTATTTTGTATCAGTTAAATTTTTACCGTGAACGATTAGGGATGGAATAAAATTAACAAAACATTATAATAAAATATAACGAAGGAACATAGACAATATTAATCGATGGAATATTAATACAAAATATTTACTGATTACAACCAATTATAGAATCCCATAGGTTTCGCCTATCTGTATATAAATTTTCCCAATTATGAACTGATGACCTACGATATTCAAACCATTTATATGGTATAGGGGGGATGGGACACGTATTGGACACATTCAGTCGAATATAGTGATGTAAAGGAGGAATATGAGCTAGCATATTTCTTTTGAGGGAAGCGACTCTCCTTGAGATTCATATAGAGGCAAAATTATGTAACAACATCCGGTGCTTGTAGGATTACTTCCGGATCCAATATATATGACGGTGACATTGAAGAATGTGGCAATCGGATATAAGTCCTCTAGCACCGCCATCCAATGAGTCATGCCGCATCCCCCACTAGTCCAAGAAATACGATTTAAAGCTATATCAATAGGGGAAGTATAGAAATTTTGATACAATTCTCTGTCATTCTGTAACTCAAGAACTGTGGTTCGCCTCACGTATTGCCAATTGTCTTCATTATCAAACATGAAAGACGAAACCACTCTAAAACCACAATTTCCATCTGGAACAACATCGACGACACCTTCAATGAATGATCGAATAATATACGGAATGAAGTCTTTATGGTCATAGTGCTCGAGCGCGATTCCTAGGGTTCATACAGAGAAAGATAGAGTATTTGTAAAATAATATGAATATTCTATTCAAAAATTAATTAAATACCAAATGAAAAAGGAATTACCGTTTATTGAAGCTTTATTAATAGATGTCATCGATTTACGACTTTGACCTTTTTTTTACGATGTTTTTGAGAGTTGTTGTAGTGCTTTGTTTACATATTCATATCCGCTAGGATCTCGCTTTATTGACTTGCTTTCTTTCGGTCTGCCTTTGGTATTATCTTTGACCTCAGGTTCAACATAGTTAGCATATTCAGGGTGAGTTATTTCTCTAATGACTAAACTGACCTTTTTAACTACTGCAGGGTTTTGCTTTTTGACCTCCTCTGTAATAGATTGAAAGAAGCGGTGATCCTCAGAAGGGTATTCGGGATCAACTGTTTACTGACCATATTATCCGTTGATCTTGAGTGTTTTCCAAAATGGATGAATACTAGTAATACTAATCGAACTGTTTGACCTAAAAGCCTTTCTCAAGTCACATGCACAAGGAATGCCGTGTGTTCTTTGTAGTGCACATCCACATTTAACATGTACATCATCACCCAGTTCAAACATTCGATTCAGCTCAGAGTTCAACACATCCAAGCAGTGATGGGAAACACGACAAGTAAGATTCTGCAATGGAAATGTTGTGGTTAACATACGCTTCTTGTTTCTACAATGTTCCAAAGCGCACCTGAAATTATAATCATATGCATTGTATATTAAATTTCACAATTATAAATAAAACATTGTATAATATGAACAAATTGTATGAAGGATTTACCTTATTTCAATCTCCGGTGACTCCATTTCTTTATGGACTTTGATCCACACTGTGTCGAGAGCTCCAGTGGATGTGAACAACCATTTCTTCAACGAAGAATGTGCGCTCTCTACACGATTATTTGTTACGTTTCCAAGATGTAGATAATTATTGGTCCAGGCTGGAATGAATTTTTCCTTATGACCGAGCCAAGTGCCTTGGAGATAGTTAATCAGTTTAGTCTGATTACCAAAGCCGTGGTCAAATTTTGTAATAGCAGAAATGTACTCCTCGAGTGTTTGTGCATGAAATATCTTATTCCATGCAGTCATAACATTACCTCCATAAGTAGACTTCTTGTAGAGTTTGTTAACATAGCCTTCAACATCCTTCTGTATGTGCCATCTACAAAGTAAATGGTTTGTGTTGGGAAAAACTTCTCTTACTGTGTCGAGAAGGCCTCCTTCCTTATCAGTAACTATGACAGCGGGCTGAGCATCTCTTCCCATCATCATCTGCAACCTCGTTAAAGCCCATTTATAGCTTGACTTTGTCTCATCTTTCATAATTGCATATGCAATTAGAAAGTTTCTATTTGTTGGAGTCACACGAACTCAACAAACGGATACTTGTACATGTTGGTTTTGTAGGTGGAATCAATTCCAACATACCAATGAAATGTGCTGAACAAGTTCATAGAAGATGGACTAGCCATGAATAAATGGGTAATCATATTTGTTTCAGGATCAGCCTCTATGAAATGAAAGTAGTTGTTTGAGGTTGCAAGGTGATATAACTAACCGATTTTATCTATCATCAAAAGACACAATTCGCAGTTTGGTGCGTTGATTGTATATCTATCGAACAGCGGGATGAGTGTCTGGAAATCTCACCTTCAAAGAGGCCAGTATGGAATTTGGCTTTGCATGAGCTTCTGACATCTCTCGGATATGTTCCTTGGCCTCCTCCGTCAATTTGGAATGTTGCAGATTGCCTTCGTGAGACCACATCAATGGATGGTTGTGGTAACCACACATTCCAGCACCAACTGTTATAATTTCCCAATGGCCCATATTGATTTGTTTAGTTTTCAACTAAAATGGGCAATCCCAGGATCTTGTTGCTATGTTCTTCCTTTCCGCATCGGCTAAGTTTCTATTTTTTCCTTTGTGATAGATACCTCTGCTACATTTTACATACTTTTGGGTTCCAAACTCTTTAGATGAAGCAATGATAACCTCAAACATCAACCGGTTAGCAATGTCCTTCATAAATGAAATTGCTTCCTTATATGTTTCAAAACGTTGATGTGTCACAAAATACCCACTGTAGTCGATGCCATCCCCACCAGATCCTTCGAATGTTTGTGATTCTTCAAAAGGTTGGTTGGAGTCAAAATCAGGATAATAGGGTTGATCAGAGAAATAGGTATTATAAGAGTGATTCGGGTCATTTGGATAGGAAGATTGATTCAAATCATTTGGATAAGAAGATTGATCACCCTCATAAAAAGGATTTATATCAGAGAAATCCATTTGACCGAAATAAAATTTTTAGAGAGTTCAAAGAGGAGTGCAGAAATGTTGATAGAAAGGTAAGTGTGAATTGAGGCTATTTAAGCTATGTTTATATAATAGTTGAAGTCGTAAAAAGAATAGTTAGAAGTAAAAGAATTCAGCAAAATAATAGTTAAGTAAGATAATAGTTCGGATTGAGAAGACAACACACTGAATTGAATTTATTTTCAGTAAAAAATTAATAATTTAGTTTGTACAAATTCGGTAAAGGACAAGGCAATTTGTATGTGTGTAAAAGGAATAGTCTGGAAGTAAAAGAGTTCAGTAAAATAATAGTCAAGGTATTATTTAGCCTGTACAAATTCAGTAAAGTAAAAGAATTCAGCAAAATAATAGTTAAGTAAGATAATAGTTCGGATTGAGAAGACAACACACTGAATTGAATTTATGTTCAGTAAAAAAATTAATAATTTAGTTTGTACAACTTCGGTAAAGTAAAAGAGTTCAGTAAAATAATTGTTAAGTAAGATAATAGTTCGGATTGAGAAGACAACACACTGAATTGAATTTATTTTCAGTAAAAAATTAATAATTTAGTTTGTACAAATTCGGTAAAGGACAAGGCAATTTGAATGTGTGTAAAAGGAATAGTCTGGAAGTAAAAGAGTTCAGTAAAATAATAGTTAAGGTATTATTTAGCCTGTACAAATTCAGTAAAGTAAAAGAATTCAGCAAAATAATAGTTAAGTAAGATAATAGTTCGGATTGAGAAGACAACACACTGAATTGAATTTATGTTCAGTAAAAAAATTAATAATTTAGTTTGTACAAATTCGGTAAAGTAAAAGAGTTCAGTAAAATAATAGTTAAGTAAGATAATAGTTCGGATTGAGAAGACAACACACTGAATTGAATTTATTTTCAGTAAAAAATTAATAATTTAGTTTGTACAAATTCGGTAAAGTAAAAGAGTTCAGTAAAATAATAGTTAAGGTATTATTTAGCCTGTACAAATTCGGTAAAGTAAAAGAGTTCAGCAAAATAATAGTTGAGATTAAACAAACTTAAGTTACTAGATATTGTTCATGCATAAATCATAATAAAGTAAAATATAATCAGAGAGCTGAATTATATTCCTTCATCAGCTCTTCAAACTTAACTACTAACTGATCAGCTTTGTCTGTATTACACGCCCTCAACTCGCTCACTGATTCGCGCCCCCACTCAGCATATCTGTTCAGCCACTAGAATAACGAAGGTATAAATAATAATTAGTCAAACTATTAAATTGTATTATTAGAAACTATTGAATTGTGTATAAATAATAATTAGAGGTAGGGCCGGGCTTGGGTTACTCATTTTTTAGTGAGGCCCAACCCAGCATAGCCCAGGTCTATTAAAAACCAACATAGAATAAAAATACTTACATAATTGACATTAGAGCGAGGTGGTGGTCCATGCTCCGGAATGTCTTCTAACAAGTGTGGATGAGAGTTTCGACAATACCATCTCATATACCCCTCAACACAACCTCCATTATCCACGAGTGCTCACTGTAGATGATCTACAGCTAACATACCCATATGCGGAAAAGATTGCCATTCATTCTCTGAATCCAATGCGTTGAACGTTACCTTATATTGGAGCTTGGCCCATGGCCTATTAGCTGTAATAGGCCTCCTGATAGGTGGCGGGATAATCTGTACAAACCCTAACTGTCGAACACACCGAATAGGCATGTACGGCTCGATAATATCTCGGTAGCGTATCAGCCCCGTGTACAGAGTCCTCAGTATACCAAATGCAGGATCAGGACCATAAGGCAACCATGTAACCTGTAAAAAAATAATTAGTACTTTACGTGATTTTAGTGTTTTAATTAGCGTATAGTTTAGGCACTAATTTTTTTAGGAATGTAAACAAATTTATAATACCTCTGATGCTGTCAACTGATCAATACACACTCGAAACTGTGACAATCGATTGATATCCTTATCCTCCTTGAGGGGTTTCCATGCTGCGACTCTGCGATCATTAGCGGCACTATCCAACTGCTCATGCGGACAAAAACAGGGAAAGTACTCGTAAATCCAACACTGCAAAAGTGTAATACATCCACATATACCCTTGGCATCACCTCGAGAAGCCTCGCCAAGCTGCCGATACAAGTTAGCCAATGTGGCTGAACCCCATGAATAAGCATGCACTGAATGCACGTCGTCCTTAACCTCTAACGTACAAGCAGCGTGAACCTTCATACCACTCGTATCCATAAACAACGTAGATCCGAACATCACCATTAACCATCCAGCGCCTGGATCTCTGCTGCAATATCGTTACTAAATAACTTAGTAGCAGCCTGACTAGCATGTACCCCTCCTCCACTGTACCATACGTCCGTCAACTACTCTAGTGATAAATCAAGGAACTCAGTAGTAGAAGCCTTAAGGTACTCAGGATCACCATGCCTAATAACCATCGCTCCATCTATGGGGATGCCTAGAATGCAGTACACATCATGCAATAATATGGTCATCTCCCCGAATGGCATGTGAAAGCTGTTCGTATCCGGCTGCCATCTCTCAATAAATGCACTAATTAACTGACGTTCCACATACGTAAACATTGAATCAGGCAGGTGCGCTAGACCTGAACTATCAACTATCGCCTTAACATCTGGATCCATCTCTTTATACCACACACCCAACGACTTGCACATCTCGTGCCGGGAATAACACTTCAATATAGGACGTTTTCCCAGCGAATCCATACGAGAAGCTATATGACCTAAAAAACTGGGTATGGTGTCGCAAACAATCGGTCCACCAACTACCGGACCTGTAACTATCCATTTATCCTTATTGCTCCGACTCCTACTCCTATGAGACGAAGGATCTGCAATAAATTTACCGCGTCGCCCCTTCCTCACCGGGACTTGCAGCATCGTGTAATCCTCCCCTTCACTCTGCTCATGCTCTGCTACCTCATCCTCATCTATATCCTCCAAATCAAAACCAGCCTCAAGAACATCATCATGAAAATCAGGAAAATCATCATGTGGATCAGGAAAATCATCACTAATACGCTGTGTCTGCCTGCGAGAAGAACTGGTGGGCTCATCTATAACACGTTGCGAACCTCCAGCAACTGCAGCGCGGGCATCAGCCGTACATCGTCGGCTCCTCATATGTCTTTTGCCAGAATCATCAGTAACCAATTCGTTCTCCATAATTCGTCCCCTCTCGCGGCAAAAATTCATATCTTTACCCGCTCCTCTACCCTATATCACATTATAACATCACAAACATTAACATTACCATTACATTAATCAACAGAAATTTAAAATTACGAAAATTAGACCTAAACCAAAAATTTAACTTTACAAAAAGTAACATTTAATTGAAACTAATCCTGATAAATTAGACATTAAATTCAAACTAATGGTAACCCTAAACCCTAAATTTACATAAAGAATTTAACATTAAATTTAAACTAATAAAATTACTTAAGCCCTAATAAAATAACATTACCAAACAATTAACTACCACCATATAGAAATTAATACTAAAATTTTCACAACTTAGACACTACGAAATTAGATATTATAATTAAATTAACAATATATAAATTTGTCATTAAAATTTTCTAATTCAACTACACCTTAACCCTATTAATATATGAAAATTCAAAAAAATTAATAATATAAAAAAAATTATTAAAAAAAAAATTGCCGCCGGCGAAACGCCGGCGTTATGCAAAAATGCCAACGATGACATTTTTCAAAATGCCAGCGGCACCGCTAGCGGTGCTGCTGGCTGTGCTGTAAAATGCCACCGGAGGTCGCCGCCGCCGGTGGCATTTTGCAGCAAAATTTTCAGCCAAAAAATCCAATTTTTTTAGGGTTTTCAGTTGTTTATTTTGTCAAATTCAGATAAAATTAGTTAAAATACATACCCGATTATGATTTCTACCCTCCATTGAAGCTAACTTGTTGTTTGATTTGTGTTTTGAATGTGAAAGTGGTTATGAATGATTTTTTAGGGTTGATGGATGTTTTAAAGGCTTTTTAGGGTTAAGGGCAAATTTGTCTTTTACACCGACTGTAACAAGTAATTTCCGACTGTTTTTAGCATTCCAGAACAAAAAACATACACAAATAAAGAAGTTAATTCTACCTATAAAATCTCGAATAAATCCATCCGTAGTTACGAGGTAAATCTGATAGTATTTGTGTAAAAAATGAATGTGAAATTGAATTCAATTTGGATTTTTGGATTAGTAAGTTGAAACAATAATTAATTTCAATCGATAAAATAAATATAATATAACTGTTGGGCTTTATGTCCCTTGACCCATTAGTACGGCCCCGTTTGAAGCCTGCTCCAATTTTGATCGGTTTGCCCTTATATCCCCTATGCGTTGCGTTTTGGTCCCTATTGGTATATAAGCTTTGTTTTGGTTTTTAGGGTTAAAAAACCCTTGTGCCGTGATCTTTTTTCTTCTTCTCCATTCCTCTGTGATGTTAATCCCTTTCTCTCCTGCGTTTGATCTTGGTCCTGAGAGTTTGATAGTTCTGATTTATTGATTGAAGGCAGTTACAACAATCATTTGTTTGAGGCTATATATACTTTGTATCTTCACTTTCCTCTGCGCGAAAAAGAGGTGAAGTTTTAGGGTTTCTGAGGTTTTTGCATGTGAGAAGGGATTAAACCTTTGATTGTATTCACTGGTTGCAATTTGTGGATCTTGTATCTTTGCTTGGCCCTTGATTTTGCCACCATCTATAATAGCTGCTCTCCTCTTTTGCCGGCAGACGTACCCTGAGAATAGGTCCTTCGGATAAACGTACCTATTAGAGGGAACTGCCTAAAAAATATTCTGTGTTCTTTAATGTTCTCGCAATTTAATTTTTTATTTGCATGTCTGTTCTTAAGATATTAAATGCTTAGAAATTCATGTTTAAAGTATAACACGTGGTATCAGAGCGATGCTTAACGATCTAGGGTTGCATGCATTTGATTTTATGAGTTCTTGATTTCTCCGATCTTGCTTTCTCGTTTTTGTTGCATGCGTTTTCTCCACTAGGGTTTCTCTTAAAAATTTGCTTTTTAAAATCGATTTAATAAGTTTCTGGTTTTTAAATGATTTTCGATAAAAACCTAATTTTCTGAGTTTTTTTTTGGTTTTTGGTTGCTTAATTCTTGTATACTTTTATATTATGACATTTGCGAGTTCTTCCTTTTGAATTGATATTCTTTATTGAAAGAGATATTTGATTTTTTCTTGTGGTTTCTTTCAATGACTTTGAGGTTATCTTTTGGAATGCTTAAAGAAGCCCTGTCTAGTTAAGATTTGCCTAAAGAGCTTCAAAGGTAATCTTTTATCTCTCTCAATTTTCATTTTTCTTGATATATCACTGTCAAAAGAAGACTCCTGAAAGTGGAGTATAAAATAATCCTCAGTAGCTCATTCTCTTTTCTTTTTTTTCTTTTTTTTTTTTGTGAATTGCATGTTGGTGGAGGTGTTGGTAGAATATCTAGGTTGATTTATCTGCTGATCTCTCTTGTATGCTCTTTTATTGATTCTCTGAAGTTCTTGGATTTATTCTGTTTGTCTTGCTTAGTAATCTTGATAGATTCTATTCTAGGGATCTTTCTTTTTCTTAATCTTCGTGAAGGAAATTAAGACTGATTTCTACCTTGCTTGTTTTTCCTGTCTTCTTTGAATCCTTTGTTTGGTTCTCTAAGTGATTTAGACAATATGTCTATTGCTAAAGCCACTTTAGAGAAGTTTGATGGTAAATCTGATTATACCATCTAGAAAGATAAACTTACTACTGTTTTAATGTAACAAAAATGTCATAAAGCTTTACTTGATATTCACAATTTGTCTGATAGATTAACTCAAGATGAAAAAGAAGAGGTAATGGACACTGCCTACTCTACTATTATCCTTAACCTAACTGATAATGTTCTTAGAAGAGTTAGAGGTCTTAAAACTGCTCCTACTTTAATTGATAAACTTGATGAGTTGTATATGACTGTCAATACTACTAGGATAGTTTTTCTAAAAGAACAGTTGTTTAGTTTTAAAATGAACCCTTCTAAGAATATGGATGAAAACTATGATGAATTTCAAAAATTAATTATAGAACTTGAAAGTGCTGAAGTTAGTGTTTCTGAAGATGATCAAACTATTTTACTTTTAAATGCTATTCCTGATAAGTTTAAATGTGTTAAAGAAGCTTTAAAATATGGTAGGGATAGTCTTGAAGTTGATGATATAATTTCTGCTTTAAAATGAAAGAATTGGAAATTAAGTCTGAAACTAAAGGTAAAGGTCAAAATGGTGAAGGTCTCTTTGTTAAGGGCAGAAGTAAGGGTAAAGGTAAAAAGTCCAAAGCTAACTCATCTCAGGCAAATAACCAAGTTAACTCATCTAATCCTTATCCTACATAAACTAAAAGTGGTGGCTCCAAGCATAAGAAGGAATTCATATGTTTTTATTGTAATAAGAATTAATGGGGAACCTAGACCGAATGATAACAAAAATGTGTCTGTTGTTAATAATATAGCTGAAAGTGGTGAAATTAAAGCTTTAACCATTAGTCAAGTTAGGGATTCTGAATCCTGGATTTTGGATTCAGGATGTACTTTCCATTTGACACCAAGAAGGGACTAGTTTACTGAGTTTGAACCAGTCCAAGGTGGTCAAGTTCTCATGGGGAATGATTCCTCTTATGAGATACTTGGAATTGGGAATGTTTTGATTTTATGTGATGATGGTTCTAAAGTTAACCTTACTAATGTTAGATACATGCCTAATATTAAGAAGAATTTGATTTCACTCAGCTATCTGGATAATAAGGGCATGGTTTATAAAGCTCAAGGTGGAGTCCTTAGAGTTTATAAAG
The DNA here is from genome assembly GCA_947683365.1 of Euphorbia pulcherrima. Classification (NCBI taxonomy): domain Eukaryota; kingdom Viridiplantae; phylum Streptophyta; class Magnoliopsida; order Malpighiales; family Euphorbiaceae; genus Euphorbia; species Euphorbia pulcherrima. The sequence continues at coordinate 48,253,541 of CANTUS010000001.1, read as the reverse complement.
AAAATAAATGCCTTGTAAAAGGGCAATTGTTTAATGGCCTTTATTATTTTCTTGGCTCTGTTATCACTGGGTCTACTGCTTATGTTTCAAATATTGATAAGACTGTTTTGTGGCATAGAAGGTTAGGTCATATAGGAGAAAAAGGTCTCAAAGCCTTGAGAGGCAATGGGACTCTTAATTTGTCTACTTCTGTGTCTGTGCCTGTTTGTGATATCTGTTCTATAGGCAAAGCCCATAAACAGAGTTTTAATTATGCTAATTGTATGTCTAAAGTTCCTTTAGAATACATTCACATTGATTTGTGGGTTCTTCCTATGTTCCTTATTCTTTGTCTAATGCCCAATATTTTGTTACATTCATTGATAATTTTTTAAGGAAAATCTGGATTTATTTTCTTAAAAATAAAAATGATGTGTTTGAGAAATTCATTAATTGTAAATCATTAGTTGAAAAGTAGGTTGACTTTAAAGTTAAAACCTTAAGGACTGATAATGGTTTAGAATTTGTCAACAATCAATTTAATGAATTTTGTTCTAAAAATGGGATCATTAGATATAGAACTTATAACTATACTCCTTAGCAAAATGGTATTGCTGAGAGGTATAACAGGACCATTCTAAACAAGGTAAGATTCCTTTTGTTAGAATCTGGTCTTGGTCACTGTTTTTGGGCTAAAGCAACATCCACTGCTTGTTACCTAATCAATAGGACACCTAGCTCAACTATTAATTTTAAGTGTCCTAATGAATTGTGGTACAATAAACCTGTCAGTTATTGTAATCTTAGAACCTTTGGATGTTTGGCCTATGTTTTAAATAAGGAATCTAAACTTGATCCTAGGGCTAAGAAATGTATCTTTCTAGGTTATCCTGAAGGTGTTAAAGGCTATAAGTTGTGGTCCATTACTGATAATAAGGTTTTTATTAGTAGGGATGTGACCTTTAATTAAAATGTTTTTCCTAAGACCTCTACTGATGTTAAAAACTCTGTTCAGCATGATAATTCTCTGTTTGAGGTGGTTCTTGATAAGCTTGAACAAACTGCTTTAAATCCTGACTTTGTTGATAATGAAATTATTAATGATAATCAGTTTGTTTATGATAATGTTAATGTTGATCAAACTGAGAATGCTGTGATTAATCCTATCCAAGATACCAATGATAATGTGCCTGATTATAATACAAACATGAGACCTAGCAGAGAGACTAAATTTACATCTAAGTTCGAGGACTATGATGTGTATGATTGCAATTATACTGGTATGCTTGATTATGCTATTTTAAATGCTGAATGTATTGAATTTGATGAGCCTAAAACCTTTCTTGATGCTAAATCTGGTAAGGATTGTGATAAATGGCTTCAAGCTATGAAAGAGGAGCTTGAGTCATTATCAAAAAACAACACTTAGGTATTGGTGCCTAAACTAGAAGGCAAAAGGGTTATAGGCTATAAATGGATCTTTAAGAGAAAACCTGCTATACTTGGTGTTGAAAAGGAAAGATTTAAAGCTAGGTTAGTTGCCAAGGGTTATTCTCAAATTGAGGGAGTTGGCTATAAAGAAATTTTTTCTCCTATTATTAAGCATGTCTCTATCAGACTTATTTTATCTCTGGTTGCCTTACATGATTTAGAACTAGAACAAATGGATGTTAAAACTGCTTTTTTGCATGATAATCTGGATGATGAATTGTTTATGTCTCAATCAGAAGGTTTTACTATCAAAGGTCTAGAAAATCATGTGTGTTTGTTGAAAAAGTCTCTGTATGGTCTTAAACAGTCCCCTAGGCAATGGTATTTAAAGTTTGATCAGTTTATGCTCAGTCTTAAATTCATTAGAAGTAATTATGATGTATGTGTTTACTATAACAAGTTGCCTAATAATCATTACATCTATCTTCTGTTATATGTGGATGACATGTTAATTGCTTGCAAAGATAAATTTGAGATTGATAAACTGAAAAATATTTAAATACTATGTATGAAATGAAAGACTTAGGTCCTACTAGGAGAATACTGGGGATAGATATTTTCACAGATAGAAATAAGGGTGTTTTAATGTTAACTCAAAAGGATTACATTGATAAAGTTTTAAATAATTTTGAGTTAAATAAAAACAAGTTTGTTAGTACTCCCATTGGTGCTCAGTTTAAGCTTTCTGCCAGTAATGAGTTATCTGTTGATGAGTGTGAGTTTATGCGTAATGTGCCATATTAGAATGTTGTAGGTTCATTTATGTATGCCATGGTTTGTACCAGACCTGATATTGCCTATGCTGTTAGCCTTGTTAGCAGATTCATGTCTAATCCTAATAAAAGTCATTGGAATGTTGTTAAATGGTTAGGGAGATATTTGTTTGGTAATTCCTCTATGTGTTTGCTTTATGGTAAGTGTGCTGATTTTAAGATTGGAGGTTTCTGCGATTCTGATTATGCTGCTGATTTAGATAAGAGAAGGTCTATTTCATGGTATTGTTTTACTATTGGTAATAATCTCATAAACTAGAAATCTTATCTTCAGCATGTTGTTGCCCTTTCTACCACTAAAGTAAAGTACATTTCTCTCACAGAAGCTGTTAAAGAAGCTTTGTGGTTAAAGGGAATTGCATCTGAACTTGGTGTGATACAGGATACTGTTAATATTCACTGTGATTCTCAATCTGCTATTCATCTCTGTAAAAATATTGTTTATCATGAGAGAAATAAGAATATTAATGTTAAGCTGCATTTTGTTAGGGATATTGATGCTTTTGGTGCTGTTTCTGTTGTTAAGATTCACACTAGTGTTAATTCTGCTGATTTATTAACTAAAATTATTCCCGTTGACAAGTTTCAGATAGCTTTGAAAAGGCTAGGAGTTGTGCAGTTTTGACTGTGTTAAAATTGTGCCCCTAAGTCCTATAGTGATTTCTCTATTTATAATGGCTATGAAGAGAAGATTGAAGTGACTATCATAAGATTGGAAGGTGTCAAGGTCCAAGGTGGAGATTGTTGGACTTTATGCCCCTTGACCCATTAGTATAACCTGTTTGAAGCTTACTCCAGTTTTGACCAGTTTGCCCTTATATCCCCTATGAATTGCGTTTTGGTCCCTGTTGGTATATAAGCTCTGTTTTGGTTTCTAGCGTTAAAAAACCGTTGTACCGCGATCTTTTTTCTTCTTCTCCATTCCTCTGTGATGTTCATCCCTTTCTCTCCTGCATTTGATCTTGGTCCTGAGAGTTTGATGGTTCTGATTTATTGATTGAAGGCGGTTACAACGGTCGTTTGTTTGAGGGCTATATATACTCTGTATCTTCACTTTCCTCTGCGCGAAAAAGAGGTGAAGTTTTAGGGTTTCTGAGGTTTTTGCATGTGAGAAGGGATTAAAGCTTTGATTGTATTCTGGTTTATTTTTTGATATAAGTTCCCTTTTCACTGGTTGTAATTTGTGGATCTTGTATCTTTTCCTAGCCCTTGATTTCGCCACCATGTATGATAGTTGCTCTACTCTTTCGCCAGCAGACGTACCCTGAGAATGGTTCATTCGGATAAACATACCTATTGGGGGGGGGAGCTGCCTCAAAAATATTCTGTGTTCTTTACTGTTTACGCAATTTAATTTTTGCTTTGCATGTTTGTTCTTGAGATATTAAATGCTTAAAAATTCATGTTTAAAGTATAACATAACATGCTCAGTGCAAGTATCATAGGCAAGTCAAACTAAGTTTGATCGCGGCAAGAAAATGCGCATAGGTTGCTATTTGGGCTAGGGCAGAGCAAAATTTGATTTGATTAAAAAATGAACCAAATCGAACTGAACCGAAAACCAATAAGGGAGAAAATAGAAAACAAAAACTAAACTGAAATAATTTGGTTCGCTTTGGTTTCGGTTTTGTTTGGTTCAGTTTTTCGATTTGATTCGATTTTCTTTCTTTTTTGTTCTCTAATTCTAAAATTTGGACTGAATCAAACCACAACCGAATCATACCAATACTGAAAATTGCAAATTTCATAAACCAAAACCGAACCAAATATGTTTGATTCATTTTGGTTTGGTTCAGTTTTTTGATTTGATTCGGTTTTTGGTTTTTTGCTCTGCCCTAATTTGGGCCCGAACATTGGACCGTTGTAAGAGACCTGCAAATTTGAATTCAAGAAGATGCGCATTGGTTGCCATCCACTAGACCGTTGTGATCGACGGGTGTTCATTCAGTGGCGGCAATTCAAATTTCAGAAGCGCATTCTTAATTCGACCGTTGTGCCCATCATCACTCTTCCAATTCAAAATTCTTATCGACTCTACTCACTCCCATTGCAATTGCTGTATATTACTCCAACCCTAACTTGAAACCCATTCTTAGTTTCACTTCTATATTTTCTAGCGATTTTTAAAATCCTTAACTTCGCTCCTTCAATTTCTTATTTTTGTTAGCTTACAATGGCAGCAGTATACCCATCAAAAAGCGGCTGAGGGTGTTCGATATTAAAGATGGAGGCTCTTTCATTAGCTTAAAAGGGCTCTCTTACATATCAGTTGCAAGTACCGGTGGTACCGAGGCTGAGGCAATCAATTTGCATGAAAATTGAGTTTTACAAGATTTTGAGACCAAGAGTATTAGAGTGGAAAAATCAAATGAAACCAATTGTATGGGTTTTTATGATGTTAAGGAGAAGACATGGCTAGTCATTGTGCTCAAGAGAAAAAGGGTATCAGATGGTGAAAGCACTTGGGAACTCAAAGGGCATTATCAGGGAAAGAAGCCCAAGGTGATCAATCGAGATTTTTTAGGGGATAAATCACCAAAATTATCGATAAATTTGGAGAAACAAATTGAAGAAAAAGGAGGCAAAGATGTCAAATTGGTGATGCTTAAGAAACTTACAAACACAGATCTTAACAAACATCACGGTAGATTACTTATCCCACAGAATAAGATCATAGAAGATTCTTGTTTTCTCAATGAGGGAGAGGAACCATTCTTGCGAAGAAGGAAAAGGAGAGCAATAGGATTCATGTACTGCTATTGGAGCCATGTGGTGCCGAAACTAGTCTGGTTCATGCACAATGGACTATGGGAAAATCACATCAATACAGTCTGAGAACGGAATTCGGTATTGGAAAGAAATCAGTTTTTGGACACAATTCATCTTTGGTCATTTCGGGTCGGCACACCTCTTCTTCGTTTAGTGTCAATTAGGGAAACTCCAATTTTGTTAGTAAGAATCAAATTATATTTCATTAACTGTAAACCCTTGTTCTTCAGTTTTGTCAATAAAGAAAATTTCTCAGCTGTTTTGGTTATTAGATTTAAGTTTTAATTATTTTCATTATATGTGGATTATGATTTTAGGCCCATCATTCCATTGGGCTCACTTATTATAATCACAAAATTTGATTTGAGATGTTGAATTATGAGAGAAGAAATGCCAAAGATTCCACGTTTTCAAATACAATCGGAATCAGATGAGATTGCGAGGCGCTGGATTTCTAGTTGGCGAATAGATTGATTTGAGACTAATCTAATGTAATGCTTAGCCTTGTCTAGGTCTAATCAAAACACAGAGAAATGGTGCTCCGTACTCCATAGGAACCCATTTGTTTGGCAGGTGAATTTATTGGAGCTTATCTGTATTACTTTTGTATTAAGATTCGTTTTAATTCTTATGCTAGGTTTTTTTGCTATTGATTGAGGTTCTGGTATGGTTAATTGAGATTTTGTAATGCTAGGGTTTTGCTACTGATAGGGGTCCTGCTATAGTTTTATTGTGGGGTAAAATGATGGTGGTAATTGAACTCATTTTGTGTTATTCTAGTTTGTCTGGTTGTGAAGAGATGATGAGAACTGATTGTGCTTTCTAGATTGTTGCTGAATTTAATCAGAGTATTTTCCTTTATTAATGATGATTGTGCTTCTAGTTTATCTATGAGAACTGATTGTGCTCCTAGTTGCTGAATTTAATCTATTCTTCATGTTTGCTCTCAGGTGAAATTTGCTTTCTCTTTTATTTAATTTTCTACTCTGCTTTTCTTTCTTTGGTTGAACTTCTTTTTATTATCGATTGTTTACTGAATGGTCTGTGGCTTGCAAGTACTCATAGTTGTTAATATATTCATTTAGATGTTATATGACTTGGGCACAATTATTTCTGATAATCTCAATCTTGTGTAGTGTAGATTGAGAATTTCTGGTTTATAATTTTTATGTTGTAAATTGATAATATGAATTGGAAATTGGGCTTAATTTGGGTGCATGTGTTCAATTTTGGTTCATGAGGTTTGTAATGAGTGACATACCCTTTTTCACCCGTCAGACATAACATGAAAGTTGAAGGCTCCACTAATGTTGAAGTAATAAGATTGATTAAAATACTTCTTTGTCTAATTTTGCATCTTCTTTTGTTTTTATTCCTAAACTAAATTGATGTCAATATGATTGACCCTTTGTGGTTTCGAATACGAGCATACTGAGAATCGCTATTGGCAGTTGGTTGACTTATTTTTCTCTATAGATTTTCTCAACTTTAATCAATTCCTCTTCCTCACTGGTTTTTCACTCCATATATGAACCCTAATATCAATTCCATCTTCAGGTAAGTTTCTCTTCTCTGTGCTCTATTTTTTATAGTATATTGGCATATTGTTGTAGATTCCTAGCAATTGAACAGTTAGATATATATATGGTTATTATTGGCAATGACATTGGCGTGTCTATGGTTCTGTTGGTCCTTTAGGGTATTAGGCAATGGACTGTATTCACAACAGGTTTAATTACGGATTTTACTTAGATATGATTGTAATCTAGTGGAACTTATACTTCAATCTGAACATGTTTGCAATATGGTGCTATTCCATTATTAAGAGTAATAAGGATACGAACATTTGTGTTTTCCTCTTGTAAACTGTTAATAGATTATCGAGAGTGACAATTAGTTATTGATTGAGCTCTATTTTTGCACTTACTAAATAATCAACTTAATTCTTATAGTGATTTTGAGTTCATAATTTCTGTACCCCTCTACATAATCTTAACTACTTTCTAAGCTTCTGTTTCTTTCTTAATATGCATTGTTGTTCTTTATACCTAATGCTTCTATATAACTAGATATGTGGCAGTTGAATAGAACATCAATTATAATATCGATGAATACTACCGCTCACGTTAGAAATTTCTTATAGGTTATGATAACTTTATTCCTGAAAGTGATGATCCTGTCACATGTATATTTGTGTTTGTTTGGACTAATGTGTGAAAAGGGTTAACAGATCCAATTATGGTTTTGATGGTATATCAAATAACTGTGAAATCAAAATTAATTGATTCTCTGATTCACTTTGTCTCCAATTCATTTCCCTAATATTCCATATCATCACCTTCATGTTCAAGTATTCATTTTGGGGTTCAAAAAGGAAATGGCAATCACATTCTCAAGTTACTCACCATCCTACCAAATAATATATAAATATTGACTATTACATAAATGATCAGTTTCTCATATTTTTTCATCTAACTCTCTTGTTCTTACCTGTCATACTGTTCAGAGTTGTGCCATTGAAGTCATTGGTTGATGAAAAGGGAAATCATGGAGATATATATAAGTATGCTAGAAAAGCTTGGCAAAAGTGCATATTCAAAAAGTCAAACCAATCAGAAGCTGACACATGACATTAAAGGGGCAAACTGGTTCGCTTTGCCAAGTTCTGGGGGTAAGTTGAAACTTTTGAAAGTTTAGGGTGGCATCTGACTTTTCATGCCAAGTTCAGGGGGCCAATGATGTATTAGGCCTTTAATTCTAAAAGTGCTCATTCTCATTTATCTGTTTATTAAAGTAATTCCTACTTTATGCTGAACTATCCTATTTAGAAATAGTTCTTGACCATGTTCTATTCTAGGGACAATGGCAGTACATGCATAGAAGCTGATTTGTACAAGGCTATAAAAAATGGAAACTCTGAACAGTTCAAGAATTATGCACCAAATCTTGAACTGTCGATGATGTTACCCTTGCCTTTAGTGTTAGTATCTCATACCTTTGTTTTCTTCCATGTAATCTTTCCACATAGGTTTGTTTGCTTCGTTCTAAATATATTATTTCCTTTTGCACCCTTCCTGCACTTTAACTTGTTAAATGCTTTGCTTGCTTCGTTCCCATTTCATGATTTTTCCTTATATTGAACTATCCTCGAGAAAGAGCATATAATGAAGAGAATTCTTGTGTCTTTACTTTGAAGTTTGAACTGTTCGAGAATTGTGCATCAAGTCTTTCCAAGTAACTTCCTCTTTTGTTTTAGTATCTTGAACTGCCTATCATGTTACCCTTTTCGTTACTTTTAGTATTCTATACCATCTTTTTCTTCCAAGTAACTTTCCACATAGGTTTATATGCTTTCTTCAACATATTTTGTTTCCTTTTACTCTCTTACTGCACTTTAACTTACTGCACTTTAACTTATTAAATGCTATGCTTGCTCATTCCGTAAGTGTTTGTTCCAATTTCATAATTATTCCTTCCTTGTGCTGTATCCTTGAGAATGAGGATATATAAAGAGGAAGTTGTTGTGTCTGGTTTTGTATTCTTGAACCCCCAATATACTTCCACATTGTGCATAACGTTCGCTTCTAATTCTTCTGACAATGGCATTACAAACGTAGATGCTGGTCTGCAGAAGGCTGCGACAAATGGCAACTTTGAACCGTTCAAGAATTATCAAAGTCTTGATGATCTATTTACTCAAGAAAACAAAGATACAATTGTGAGCGAATGACGTTTTGCGCAGCGGCAGTGGGGTCTGGCCTCTAAAAAGTGACAGGGAGAGGCGTGTGATGTGATTGGAAAATGGTTTTGCACATTTTTATGCTTAAAAAATATGAGATCAAAATCCCGAACTTAAAATAGGGTCGCCACCAAGTTCAGCTCAACAGGGAAATTTTTGGTACGATTTTCCCACCGGGTGGTTGGACCATACCTTAAGTAGAGATTTCGAGTTCGGATGATGTTATCTATTTTTTGTTAGGCCAAGTTAAGATACTTCATTCCTTCTTAATCGGTTTAATCCATCCTATTTATTTGTGTTTTCAGTTATTTTGTTATTTTCGCGTTTATCAAGTAATTAAAATGATGAATAGAATATTTACAGCCATTTAAAAATAAGCGTGGACAATAAAATTATTACAAGGCTTCCAGATCCTATACATTTTTCTGTGTAATAAATAAAATACCTGAATGTCTGATATACATCTACTTATAGAAGATAGTTAGCACGAATACGACATATTCTATTTAAAATATTATGAAGCCCGATTGGATGGCTAAAATGAGATTCGAACAGCTTTTGTGGGAAATTCCGTTTTTAACCGAATTTTAGATTTGATCGTTGCTTTAATCGGATTATAAGTGAAAATGCCACACGTTATAGGGTGGGGTCTGTTTTTGGAAGGTTTTGGACCTTCCTCGTTGCACTGTATATCCTAGTTTTGGACAATAAACTAATCTGGGAACAAATGAAAATAAAATTATTGTCCAGAAAGTCATGCCGCCAATAATGCAAGTGATGCCGCCGGCGAAATGGTTGATATCGCTGGCGGCTTGGATGATGCCGCCGGTGACATCAATGATGTCGCTGGTGACATCAGTATGCAGGCAGGTTACATGGCTTTCTGAGTACCATAAAGAAAGAGTCCCATAAGAAAGTGAAGTCTCTGGGGAATGTGATGCCATCGGTGGTATCAGCGATGTCTCCAGCGATATGGGTGATACTGCCGGCGACATCATATGTCTCCAGCGACCTTAATTTCTTACAGCAGCAACAGGGAATAGTAAAAAATGACCGAGAACCCAAAAATGAACAAAAATCAACAAGAATCAACACAAATTAGTAATATTAATGCCAAAGAGCTATGAGACTGAGGAGCTTGTTACGATGATTTAGTAGTAAATTTAAGTGTTTTGGGTTTCTAAATCCAATTAAGTTGATTTTAACTACAGGATTTACTGATTTTAAGATCACAATCAGAGAGTTCAAAGAAGAAAAACCAGGAAAAATGGATTAGAATCCTTTTTTTTTTCTGCCTTATCTAATTCTTATCTCACTAAAAATCTATTCTAACATTAAGCCTCTAACCTTAGATGGTTTTCCCCCCCTCATTGTAGCTCAAGGTGTGTTTTTATAGATGAAATGGGGTGGTTTTCGAGACCTTTTTGACCAATTCCGTTGAAAGTGCCCGATAAGCTGTCTGTGTAAGGACCCGCTTTGTGTCATGCCACCGGCGACATGGTGATGCTGCCAGTGGTATGGATGATGCCGCCAGTGACGTGGTGATATCGCCGGTGGCATGGCCGATGCCGCTAGTGGCATCAGCCTCTGGCATGCCGACAGCCAACGGGCCTAGGAGCCTAAAAGGTCGCCTAAAGTGGTTAAAATGGGTGAAATGGCATCTTTTTGATTTTTAATGATATTTTAATGGGTATTTTTTTTAATTTGGGTGTAAATCATCGATTCAAGTTCCTACCGGACGCGTTATCGGCCACACCGAACTAGATTCTACCCAGTATAAAATTCGCAAGGAATATTATTTTGGTAATAAAAATTCTAAAGAGAACTTTTATTTCGAGGCATTAAAATCGGGTACACATCATCATCGTCTTGCGAGAGGGACTGCAAAATCCCATGCTTACAGGCTACCCCTCGGGGGATCACTGCTTCCACAAGTTAGTATGATCGCACGAAAAAGCAAGGGATAGGAATGATACCTGATGGGTGGCTGTTTGCCCCTTGGTCGAACTTGTGCTTTGTGGAAAGGATGCCCCTTAGTCAGACTTGTGATTTATGGAAAGGATGCCCCTTGATCGGACTTGTGCTTTGTGGAAAGGATGCCCTTCGGTCGAACTTATGTTTTATGGATTGGTTGCCCCTTGGTCGGGCTTGTGCTTTGTAGAGGGTTCATCCTTTAGTCGGACTTGAGCTTTGTGGAGAGTTTGTCCTTTGGTCGGACTTGAGCTTTGTGGAGAGATTGCCCCTAAATCAGGCTTGTGCTTTGAGGAGTGATTGCCCTTTGGTCGGACTTGTGCTTTGCGGAGGGATTGTCCCTTGGTCAAACTTATGCTTTATGGAGAGATTGTCCTTTGGTCCGACTTGTCCTTTGTGGAGAGATTGTCCTTTGGTCGGACTTGTGCTTTGTGGAGAGATTGTCCTTTGGTCGAACTTGTGCTTTAAGGAGAGTTTATCCCTTGGTCGGACTTTTGTTTTGTGAGTGATTGCCCCTTGGTCAGGCTTACACTTTGTAGAGGGATTGCCCTTCGGTTGGGCTTATGTTTTATAGAGTGATTGCCCCTTGGTCGGGCTTGTGCTTCGAGGATTGTTTGTCCCTTGGTTGGACTTATGCTTTGTGGATTGGTTGCCCTTTGGTCGGACTTGTGCTTTATGGAGAGATTGTCCTTTTGTCGGACTTGTGCTTCGTGGAGAGATTATCCTTTGGTCGGATTTGTGCTTTGAGGTGAGTTTGTCCCTTCGGTAGACTTTTATTTTATGAGTGATTGCCCCTTGGTCGGGCTTACACTTTTTGGAGGGATTGCCCTTCGGTCAGGCTTATGTTTCATAGAGTGATTGCCCCTTGGTCGGGCTTGTGCTTTGAGGAGAGTTTGTCGCTTGGTCGGATTTATGCTTTGTGGATTGGTTGCCCTTTGGTCGGACTTATGCTTCGCGGAGAGATTGCCCCTTGGTCGGGCTTGATTTTTATGGGTAGTGGAGTGTAGTTCTAGGATGTCAGGGTCGGAACCAGGATTTCACCGCGGATGGCTAAAAAAAGTCATGGAGGGAGTTGATATCGCCGGCGACCTGGATGATGTCGCTGGCGATATAGAATTATGCCGTCCGTGGCATGGGTGCCATATGGCAGGCTTCACTGGTCAGATAAGTTCAAAATTTGAATTAGAGGGGGTGATGTCTCCGACGGCATGAGTGATGTCGCTGGCGGTATAGTGTGATGCCACTGGCGGCATGAATGCTACGTGGCAGTTTTGATTGGTCAAGCAATTTCAAAATTTGAATTGGAGGGGGCGATGTCACCGGAGGCATGAGTGATGTCGCTGGCGGTATGGAGTGATGCCGCCAATGGTATGGATTGGCAGTTTCAGATAAGTTAAAACTCCTCGAATTCCGCACGACAGTTTAAAAAGAAATAAAACTCCTTTCTCCCTTCATTCTGCAAAACCGTGCCTCTTTGCCCATCTTCTCCAAATTTTCCAGTTTTTTCCATCATTTCAATCATGATGAGAATCACCAAGGCTTTCAGGGGAAAATCTGCTAAGGCTAGGGAGAATTTGCCTGATTCCTCCTTAGAGGGGCTAAAAATCCTCTCAGTTCCTGCTGCTTATGGTCTAAAGGAGACAACTAAGATGTATGGCTATGGGATCAATTCTCCCATCACAAATCTGACCCTAGAGAAGGAAAAGCACCTTTACTATGTTCAGGTAATCCCGCAAAACCTGAATCTCTTCTTTTTGGGTTGAGTTTTGATTCGGCCTTAGGCTTGAAATCGTGCTATGATAGGAGTCATAAACTGATTATAAACTGATATTGCATGCTTTAGGTTCGAGTTTTACTATTTTTAGGCTTATTGTTTGATTGACTGTGATTTTTGTGATTTTGGCACGATAGGTGTCGTAGGTAGTGATGTCACTGGCGACATGACTGATGTCACTGGTGACATCAGACCTTGCAAAAAGGCCTAAGAAGGTCTGATGTCGCTTCTATTTAAAATGATATTGCCAGCGACATCATCTATGCCGCCAGCGGTATGGAGTGATGCCGCCGGCGACACCGCTTCTAGTAGAAGCGACATCAACAGCTTTCTATCAGGTTCCAGTGATGAGAAAATAAGCAGGACTTATCTATTTTGTTTTTGATTTTTACAGCCACACGAGCTGACTTATACCGGAGGGATGGGCACCATCGGCGAGTGGTGGTACCATATTTCTAAGAAGGACCCTGAGCTTGCGCTCGCCATTAATGAAATAGGATTCGGGGACTTGGCCTGAATTATGCCAATGCTAATGCCCAAGCTTTCTCATTCAGCGGTGACAACCCTTACTGAGAGGTGGTTTGAAACCACCCACACTTTTCACTTCTCATTTAGGGAAGTGACCATTACGCCCTTTGATGTCGTAGCTATGACCGAGCTTCCATGGACAGACGAGGTCATTCACTTCGATGCTTACATGGATAAATACCATATCGAGAGGCCCGTGGTGAGGTGGGTGAAGGAGCTATTCGGTTTGAAGTCAGTCTCAGGGCGGTTATCTTATGGTGAGTTGCACCAACACAGGACCCGGGTAGATGTGGTGCCCGAGGATGAGAGAGAGGCTTGCGTTGCTCCTTCGTGATTTCATTGCTCACAGTGCTGTTTTTTCTGATCTCGAGGAGCAAGATTGATTACGGGCTGATATCCCCCGTGGAGGATGTGGCGGGCATCAGGAAGAAGAATTGGCCAAGGGCCATCTTGGCACATATATACCACGGGGTGGATGTGGGAGCCCATAAGAAGGTAAAAGGCCTTCGCCTCTGCCATCTGCTCCTCCAGGAATATCTTCTCGGAAGCATTTTTCTTGATTGTGCACGTCTCATTTATTGCTGATGCTTTTTGAACTGATTGATTGTTATTTGTGCAGGCTTGGGCCGTTGAGCACCAGATTCTCCCGCCAGTCGAGTTTAAGAAGACCGTGCCGCCGGGCTCCTATTTTCTCGCTCGTTGGTGCGGGGGTATTGGCGGTAAGGCCAAATACCCTACCAAGTATAGGGAGGCCCTAAGGGACGTGCGATTGAGCTTGGTATGCGATCTTTGATTTAGTCCTTTGTCTTTACACTTAGAACCAAAAAAGAGTTTACGAACTTATATTGGTTGTTTTGGTTGATTGTTGGTGCGGCTTGTCCTAGACCCATTTGATGGGGTGGAGAACCTGACGGAGGTTGCGAGGGTTAGGAGGGAGGTGGATGACCATCGGCTCATCATGGAGTGTCCTTTATTCTAGCAGTGGTATTTGGGTGAGCGCATCCGGGGCTGGAGGTTTATCTCGGTCGTCGATAGACTGGTGCCCGCGGATCCTCCCCGGGGTTTATGGTGGCCCCATCTAGTGATTACATTTGAGGCCGACTAAGATGACTATGTTGACGGGAACGGCTGAGTGATCCCTAACGTTCCTAGCCTCTACAAGCAGCACCAGCAACGCCTACTCCCCTTGTGTCCCCGCATCCACAGGAATGATACGATTGAGTATTATAATGAGTAAAGGCTAGAGAAGGAGAAAAGGCGCCTCAAAGGTATTATGGATCTCGAGGAGGAAGAAGACGAGGAAGATAAGGAGCTTAAAGGTGACGTTGGGATTGAGCCCGAGGGGGAGGATAAGGCAGGTGCGGATGTAGCCGATGGGAGTGTGCCAATGTCCCAAGGGGGGCAGCGCTCTTTTGAGGTATGATTGCGTTTATGTGCATGGTTTACAATTGCTCAGGAATGCTGCTGACGTGTATTTTTCGTGTTTTCCAGGAACCCACGAGGAAGAGAGGCCGGGATAACTAGAGTGGGATGCGGTACTGTGGTGTACGGGAGGGTATAAACTTCGTGGAGGGGCGTCTGGTCAACCCGATGGAAACCCAATTCCTGCTGATGAATTCTCGGGGGGAATTCCTCCCTAGGAGCATAGGCTCGAGCTGGCATGCTCCAATCTTTATGCCAAAAGACACCACTTATGTAAAGCCTGATAATTGCTTTCTTGTTCATCATTGGATGTGGATGTCTAATGATTTGCCTTTTGGATTTTTCAGGTGGCGCGAAGCCATGTGGAGCAGCTTGTAGAGTACAACTTTGCTCTCCGGGACATGCTTATCAGGCAATTGCTCCTTATTCAGGTACATTCCCTATTTATGCCTATGTTAAAATAAGATAAGATGCATGTATGGATGCTATGAATGATGTGCATTATTTATGTTTTTCCTTGGCTTGCAGGATTTCTTTGCCCTTTCTTTATCTGATGCCGATGCAGCCCGCCTGAGATATGAGGAGGAGACTGCAGGACTCCGACGTCGCGTGAGTAAGCTTGAGGGTCAGCTGGCCACTAACGTTCTGGAATGGAGGAGCAAGCAAAATCTGGATCACGCGCACCCCGGTAGCACCAGTCGTAGGGGAGTGAAGATGTCCGCCGGCCGATGCCCGTTTGCTGCTGTCAAGGAGTCCTGCAGTGTGTCTATGACACAGGGAAGGGAGGAAGATGAGGATGAGGTTGGTGATTGGTTAGTGAACCCCAAGGACATTTCATCTCGCCCGGCCGGTAGTGGCGGGCATGCTTAGCTTTACATTTTCGTTTTGTTTTTTCAGATTTTTGTTTGTACCCTTGATACATTAGGGTTGGAGTAATTCGGATTTATTGTTTGGTTTTGATTTTGTGGTTTAAATATTCAGAATTTTTGAATGGTTTGTGCCTTCGGGCTTTTTTACTTCAAATAAAATGGATTGCATTTGAACAGGTATTGGAAATGGGTTATAGGATTATTTATAGGTTTTGTACAGGTGTATAATGAGAAAAATGCTTCTGATGCTAGCAAAAAATTAACTCCATGCCGCTGGCGGCATGACCCATATCGCCCAAACTCAACCAACTAAAGTAATATATACAGGGCTGTCTTAAAGCTCATATTACCGGCGGCATCAGTTGATACCGCCCGATTTGATCCACATCGCCGGCGGCATCACTCACATCACCGGCAGCATCACTTCTCTAGAAATCTGATTTCAGCCATTCTGTCAATTCCTATCATGGCAACCCACAATCAACAGCTGCGAGGTTTTTTTGCAAAGTCTAGGAAATGCAGACTAGAAAAAGCTTGAAAAATTCAAGCTTTGGGAGCTTTGATATGTAGCGGCGTGGCCCCGTAAGCCGCGAGTTCCTTCAAGCGTTGCTGTCTTTTTGGGATCTAATGGTTTACGTCTTCCGATTTTCATCTTTCGAGCTATATCCCTTGCTTGAAGAGTTCTACGCTATTTTGGGTATAATGTGTCCTAAATGCGTGACCCCAGCGTTGCTAGAGTTTCATTTTGGCATGGATGGAATTCCTTAAAGGTTATGGAACTTGGATTCTGTGGACCCATTTCTTTCTCGGATATCTGACAAACCTGGGTTTCAGCTCGGAGCAGTTTTAGAGTGGTGCCGTGGGGCGCCCCGATCCCATCTTGCCTGGCCATCCATGGTAGGATTATTACTTATGGCGGAGTTTATGTGTGGAGTGAGGTCGATTGCTTCGCTCAGACTAATTTCACTTATCAGCCCCATGTCAACAGGGGCTTCTCCCATGGCTATGGGGTTGGCCGATGTTTTGCTGAATATGGATGCTGCTTCCATTGTCCCATCACTTATCAAAGACCAGCTCATTTTACTGCAGGTACCTTTTGTTCTTCTCAATTTTGCACATTTTATTTCTTGATCCTCACCTAGATTCGAATTACATGTATGGTTGATGGAGAAACTAAGGTCATGGGAAGCACCACGAGGGAATCCGAAGAGGTATCTACCTGTTCATCTGAGGGAGAGGGGGCTTATGAGACCCGATTTTGATCATCTAACATATGATGATTGGGTGCTTACTTTGGGGCGGTGTACCGATGCACAGGTTCAGTGGGTTAGTCCATGGTGGAGGATTCAGGAAGTGGTTGCAGAGTCCTGGGGAGCCTGTGTTTAGTTGATAGATCTGGAGAAATCTTGGTTTTACACCCCTTAACGGTTGTGCCATCCGTATGGCAAGAGGCAAAGAATCCCAATCAAGCTACCCCATAACCAGATCAGAATTTACAAAGCTAGGTGGATCAACCATATCCGGGAAAAGTGGTCTAGGAAAGCTATATTTGAGATTCTGGATTATGATCATGTGGAGACCATCGAGACCGACACACACTACAGAGGATGGCTTGCTGAGACAAGACGCTTACCAACCCTTTGGAAGCTGTTATGGGCTTGCTTTGAGGGGGAGCGTGCGGAGTGGGGGGAGGAGACCCTTTCTACTACCATATTGAGACGGATCTCTAGGTACTGTAATGATGATGTGGGAAGTTCGGTTTGAGATGTGCTTTTGTCTGACCTATCAGACTTTGTCTAACTTTTTTTTCGTGCATTAGATATAAAATAAAATAAACTCTGTCCTAAGCTTGCTGGAATTGTCTTAATCTTATGAATACATGATTCACACATAAGTATAAGCATTTAGGTTTCAACAAAAGAGATACTTTCATTAATTGAGATAAAATAAAGTACACGATGTTTGGCTGACATTCTCATTGATTTAACTCCCGGTGCCAACTAGCCTATATTGGTTTTCTAGAAGGCACTCGCTCTTCGCTCACATACCCTAGCTTTTGCCTAGATTGCCCTTTTCGGGTTTTTGATCTAGCGGGTTTGACTCATCCCCTAATTTTTGCACGGCCCGTTTGCAGAATACCGATCGTCGGGTGTCACCCTAATTTTTGCCCGATCAATAAAAGACCGAAAGGCGGGTGATTATCATGTATATATTTTTTGGTGTGCTGCTTTTCTGATTTATTTCTTTTCAATCAGACATGATAACGCTTAAGCTTGTCTTAGTTCACGGGATTCACAAACCCGTTCCCATCAATGTTCATAAGCTTAACTGCCCCTTTGCTAAGCACCTTCTTTATTACATATGGTCCTTCCCAATTTGGCCTGAATTTGCCCTCGCATCAGTGGTAGAATGTTTCAGCTGTTTAAGGACCAGATCACCAGCCTTCAGGGGGAACTTCTGGTGTCTTACCTGACTGTTATATGCTTGAGCTATATATTGCTAGTACATCTGGAGGTTGTCGAGGCCCTTTGACCTCTGCTCATCTATCATGTTCAACTATTCAAATCTCGCCTGGGTCCATTCAGATTCTTTTAATTTAGCCTCTAGAGCGACTCTTAAGGAGGTCACTTGAGTTTCAACTAGCAAGATCATTTCCATCCCATAGACTAGGGAAAATGGAGTTCGACCTGTCGGGGTGCGGATGCTGGTACGATATCCCTAAATAGTGAAATGTAGCTTATCTGCCCAATCCCTGTAATCGGCTATCATCTTAGAGAGAATCATCTTTACTGATTTATTAGCTGCCTCAACAGCCCCATTAGATTGCGATCTATATGGGGAAGATCTATGGTGCTCGATCCCGTATTTCTCGATTAGAGAAGCAGTTGCTCCTTGAAATTGTACCCCATTGTCCGAGACTATATGGTGTGGAAGTCCATACCGAGCGAAGATGTGCTTTTCTATGAACTTAGCCATCTATTTGGTGGTGACATTGGTGAAGGATTCGGCTTCCACCCATTTTGAGAAGTAATTTACTGCTACCACAATGAATCTGTGGCCGTTTATTGAAGAAGGATGGATTTCACCAATTATATCTATTCCCCATACCGAGAATGGACAAGGGGTGGATAAATGATGGAGTTTGGTGGGCGGCAGATGCTGCATATCTCTGTAAACCTGGCATTGGTGGCATCATTTGACCTAGGCGATGCAATCAGCTATGAGAGTGAGCCAAAAATACCCCAACCATTGGACTTTCTTTGTGAGAGCAAGACCGTTCATATGAGGGCCACAGCCACCGGCATGGACTTAGGTCATTAAGTTCTGAGCCTCAGAGTTAGTGAGGCAACGGAGAAGTAGGCCGTCGCAGGTGCGCTTGAATAGATCATTATCCATAATACAAAACTTGACAGCAAGCCACCGTAGGGTGGTACGGTCCGAGTCAGAAGAACCCGTAGGATATTGGCCGATCTGAAGGAACAGGACGATGTTAGAATACTAACAAGGTTCAGATGAAATGGCGAGGATTGGAGGAGCCGATTGAACATGGTATACGGTCTTGGTAGACAACATAACCAAAGGGCGGATAGGCTGCTGCTGAGGTCCTTCCCATATGGACGCGAGAGTGGCGAGAGCATCAGCCATTTGATTCTTGTCTCGAGGGACATGGCGGTACAAGCATGAGGTAAATTTCTCAGATAATTTGCGGACAGCCTCAATATAAGGACAGAGAGATTCCTCTTTAATTTCCCAATCTTTGATAACTTGACGGACAACTAGAGCCGAATCTCCGATGACAGAAACACGGCGGGCCTGAACCTGAAGAAGAACCTCAAGGCCGAATAGACAAGCTTCATACTCAGCGCCGTTGTTGGTGATAGTGAATTCTAAACGTTTGGACAATGGGATTATCTCATTATCTGACATAATGATGATGACCCCAAGACCTGCTCCCCGGCGATTCACAGCACCGTCTAAGTACATTGTCCAGACATTGTCATGGATTGTAACAGAGGCGAGCTGCTCATCAGAAAACTCCAAATTTTCCTTATAGTCAAAGCTAAGGGGTTGATTAGCTAGGAATTCAGCCATGGCCCGCCCTTTAATGACTTTTCGGGTCACAGACTCGATGTCAAACTTAGATAGGAGGAGTAAAGATCGGGATAATTTGTTGGCTAGAGTGAGGAATTGATAAAGAAACTTCATGGGATCGATCTTGGCCACGGCTTGGATGCGATAAGATTGGAAATAATGTCGCAACTTCTTGGTGAGCCAAACCATGCTAGTGCAGGTCTTTTCCATAATCAAATACCGGGTTTCATAATCTAATAACATCTTGCTTAAGTAGTAGATGGCATGTTTACGCTTATCAGTATGTTCTTGGACAAGCATGGCCCCGACAGAAGTTTCCTTAATAGCCAGATAAAGGATGAGTGGTTCCCCTGGGATGGGGGGGTGCCAAAATGGGTGGATCAATAAGATACGCCTTGATTCTATCAAATGCTACTTGGCAGTGATCATTCCATACTACGGGTTGTTGTTTTCTTAACAGCTTAAAAATGGGTTCACAAATAGTAGTGAGGTGAGCAATGAATCGACTAACATACTGCAAGGACCCTAAAAACGATCGGATTTCTTTCTCTGTCTTGGTTGGAGGCATGTCCCTGATGGCTTTGGCTTTGTTTGGATCCATTTCAATTCCTTTCTGGCTAACCACGTGCCCCAAGAATTTGTCAGAGGTAACCCCAAACATGCACTTCTTTGGATTTAGGCAGAGGTTATACTTTTCAATACGAGTCATGAACCTGTCAAGAATAGCAGGGTGCTCTTCTCGAGTAGCGGACTTTAAAATCATATCGTCCACATACACTTCCACTTCTTTATAGATCATGTCGTGTAAGAGGGCAGTTACAGTGCGCTGATAAGTGGCCCCAGCATTTTTCAACCCAAACGGCATTACCTTGTAGCAATACACCCCCTATTTAGTGATAAACGCTGTTTTAACTTTGTCGACAATATTAACCAGAATCTGATTATACCCCGAGAACCCATCCATGAACGAATACATAGCTGCCCTGGCAGCACTATCAATTAGGACATCGATGTGTGGGAGCAGGAAGTCATCCTTCGGTGAGGCTTTATTGAGATCTCGGAAATCCACACAGACCCGGACCTTACCATCCTTCTTCGAAACTGGGATGATGTTGGACAACCAAGTCGGGTATTCCACCACTTCGATGAACCGAGCTTTAATTAACCTTGAAACCTCCACCTTAACCTGATCTGCCTATTCTGGCCTCAACCGGCGGAGTTTCTGCTTGACGGGCTGAAATTTAGGATCAGTTGGGATTCTGTGTTCGGCAATTTATCGATCAACTCCAGGCATGTCTTCATATGACTAGGCAAAAGTGTTAACATGATCTTTAAGCACTCTTATGATCTCTCTTTTTTCCTCAGGAGTTAAATCTTTGGAAATGGTCACCATTTTAGGATTATCATCTGTACTTCGGTTTATTTCACTTAATAATGTATCACTAATGCCAAAAACATTATGCATATTGTTATGTGAATGCATGGATCCATCAGGAAAGACATCAAACAAGTAAGTAAAATGAGAGTTATTCACTGCATTAAAAGCCTCGTAAGCAGTGTTGTTTTCATCAAACACATCAGAATTATTAAGAATTACATCGTCCATATCCTCCTTCGCATGCGGAGGGGCTTCAGTAGCAACATCAACATGAGGAGCATCCTCTGTGTTATCTGTCAGAATGGCACTCAGGTCGTGCTCCAGAGTGGTCTTTTGGGCAATGGTGAGTGATGGCCCCCCAGACAGGTCGATTTTCTCGGCAAGAGCCCTGACGAGTTTCCCTACTATTGCTGTTATAACATCTTCTTCCCTAGTTCCCTCACCCTTCTAGCCTTTCTTCATCAGCAGTGCCATAGCTTCAGTCACGGTTGCCACAACATTTTCAATTTTTGGATTGGTAGACTCTTCATTACTTCCCTCAGGCTCATATTCGGGATGCATCTTACCTTTTCCCTTAGCCTTATTAGAAATAACATTGACAAGTGTATCAGGCTCAGTAGGCTTAGGTTCAGCTGAAACTATCATGCGACCGGTCTCGAAGCCGTAGACATCTTTAATGATTTCAAAGCCGGGCCATATTTTTTTGCCATACTCAATTGGCTCAGGCTCTCCCTTATAAGGCCTCTTGCCTTGGATCTCACAAACAGTGACCATGCGGCAGTAGTTGGAGGGGAGGCGGCGATAGGCTTTTCTAGGCTTATATCCCAATCCAGCTCGATGGGTAAGGATTTTCGGCTCCAATGCCTCAATAATTCCCTGTTCGTGTATTCCTCCACCTCTGCTAGGCTTGTAACCATATTTCTTCATTAGTTTACCCATAACCGCATGAAGGTAGCTGTGCTAAAGGGGAGGATACTTCTAAACTTTGCTAATCATGGCTGAAGGCCTTTTTCTAAACTAGCTTCGGCTTCTATGACAGCCGTAACGGAGGCGGGATCGGCCTCTATAGTCACCATTCTATCTTTGTGAATAAGCTTGATTTTCTGGTGTAGTATGGAGGGAATAACACCCAAAGCATGAAGCCATGGACGACCAAGCAATAGAGAATAGGTAACAGGAATGTCAAGTACAGTGAAATGCATATTGCTTGCCATACCTTTTACAGTGACTTCTGCCACAAAGGTCCCAATTACATTGCGCTTTGAATCATCATATGCTCAAATAATGGTGCTGGATTTTTCAAGCATCTCCTCCAACAGTCCTAGATGAGGAAGGATTTTTAGAGGGCACAGATTGAGAGCGGAGCCATCGTCCACCATGACACATGGGATAACCTTATCGAGGACCTGGATTCGGATGAACAAGGCCCTGTTGTGATCCCTACCCTCAAGTGTAAGATCAAAACGGTCGAACACAATCTGAGGTCCCTTTCTCGGGGGAATGCCTTCCCCAACCATGGCACACATCTCAACGACCGAGGTGGCTGGATTAGCTTCTAAATCGAGGAGCCATTTAATTAAACCTTTGCGATGCTTAGGTGTTTTTCAACTGGGTAATAAGACGGTCAACCTCAAGACTGGTTGGGACAGGGGGAGGCGGAGAGGGGGTCCTTACGGTAGTTCTGACCTTATCAGGAACCGGGTCTTTGCTTAAGCAGAGATATTGGTCTTCGGGCTGATATACACGGCCACTCCGAGTAATGTTAAGGAAATCATCGAGCAAGACACTCTCAGTGGCTCGTGTTTCAAACAGATACTGTTGTTCTTTAGAGTCCAAATCTATTTTACAGTTCATACTTATCCACGCTAAAAAGGTTATTTTGATCAACCTTGAATAATTTGGTGCTTACGGCCTTGGTCACCTGAGCCACTTCCTCATCACTATCGGAGTAATCCTTCTTCGAAATGAAGGAATCTATGCTGAATAGTGTTTTTTTTTCTCAACTTTCATTCTTTTTGCCACGAATGGCCGAGATCTGTGGCTCTCTTGCTTTGGCTGGTTTGGATCAACTTCCATTCCATGGACAAAGTTAACCCCTAGGTTGGCTTGATTGATTAGATAAAAAAATCGAGTAAGATGGGAGACCCGAACTGATGACCAGGATAGAGTTTTTATTGTCCGGCCTCCGAGCAAGGAGATTGAAGATTGTTGTTTCGGATAAGCCAGAATGGACCATGCCAACTTTATCCCCAAAATTAGGCAGAGGGTTATTTATAGTGCTCGATATTCTATCTGGCTCAGCGATCTTTGCTTTGCTAACCAAGCGTTGAATTATCGAGAGTAAGGCTTTGCAATTATTGGTTTGGTGTCCTACCTGAACATGATAGTTACAGAAGTTATTCTTATCCTCAGGTCTAGGTGGCTTGTATTCTTGAAGGGACTGTATGAAACCTGCCTCCCTTAAACGTTGGAAGATGACCCGTAGGGGTAGCTTATAAGGGTTAGCCAAAACAAAGAGGGGGCGAGGAGGCTGAATTATGGCAACTGCCGGCAGAGCTGAGGTGATTGTGAGGGGTGTAGTAGGGGTTTGAGAAATAACTTGAACTACAGCCGGTGCTTGAGGCTTAGCTGACGCCAGGACTAAGGGTTGGGCTTCATTTTTTCTAAACCACGGCTTCCCCGCTCTTTCGGCCTTTTCACGCTCTGCCTCACACTTAATTTTCTCGGCTTTCTCAAATATAGCCTTGTAGGATAGGAAAGAAACGGTAGCCATTTCTTTGTGGAACAGGGTGAAAGACCCTTTGAGGAGTTTGACAATCATTTCCTCAAGGCTTAACTTGGATTTCATTAAGACCTGGGTTGACATCCACCGATTGAAGTATTGCTTAAAAGTTTCGTTGGGCATTTAACGGACCCTCTCAAGATGTTGGAGGGTTGTTTCCATCATAGTATTAAAACCATAATGTACTTTCAACGCCTCAGATAAAAGATTCCAGTCAGCGATAATATGCTGTGGCAAGGTGTGATACCATTCGAGGGCAGGGCCCCGAAGGGAGCAAGAAACATTTCAGCAAGCACCTTATCACTTAACTTCTTCACGCGCATTATTCTTTCATACATTATAATGTGAGAGGCAAGCGCTCTAGAACCATCGTAATGAGCTATACTCAGCATAGTAAAATTATTGAGGACCCAGTCTTCGTACCTTTCAGATTTTTTATCAGTGATGAGATGGTTGATGTAAGCTTGGATCTCGAGTGTCACGCCCGAAGGCTGCATGACCTGATCGCTGACCGGTTTATGAGGGATAGCTAGGGTTTCGGGTGTCATGCCTGGAGAATACGCAACCTAGCCATTGACAGTTTAAGAAGTTATCATTTGTCAGACAAAAGTGGCTACCTCGGGTGTCACACTCGGCAGTTGCGTGACCTGGTCGTTGAGTGTCGGAGGTAGCGAAGGGCAAATGGTCAATTGGCTGGCAAAAGGATTTTAGGGGTAGGTGGTGCCCTTGGGAGTTACAATGAACTGCAGAGGAGTGAAAGAGGGAAGTGGCTGAGAGGCTGGGCACTGGTGATTAAATATCGGAGGGGTAGAACTTTAAGTGAAGGGTCTTGGATTAAAAGGTACAACTGATGGAACAGTCAAAATTGATAGGAAAGCCAAAGCTTGCCTAAACTAAAACGGGCTTGTCATATGCTGGGTTGACTAAAAGATAGGCGCAATAGGTCTTGTCCCTACCGGACTGCTCAACATCTGTGCTGAGCCGTTCTGGGCCTGAATATCAAATGCTGACACTCGATTGGAATTTCTATCTTTGAGGGCTTGCTTAACGACAGCCTGAATAGTGGTTTGGATAGAAGCCTGAAAGGCATCATAATGTAGGAATTATGCCATAGCACTGGCAAAGTCAAAGCCAGGCGGTTGTTGGGATCTCGTTCCTGAGCTGGAAGTAGGGTCGGAGGGTTCTTTGGTAGGAGGGGTCCCTTTATTTCTTGGAAAAGACATGGCTGGTTGAGAAGGCTTCCGGCTTAACTGAACTTGTTCCGAATCTGACTCCCCGCTGGAATTAGTGTGTGGAATCCCTTCGACTTCTGTGGTGATAATTTGGGTGAGAGGACGACGAATCAAGCGATGTTCTATCCTCTTCCAAACTGAGGTGCGACGATCAGTCTGCCTCCTCCTAGTTGAAAATGATAGGTTGTGGATCAGATCATGAATGGGTTTGTGAGTGGTATGGATAGTATGCATGCCTTTTGTTGTCGTATGGCTGCACATAGATATGGTTAGAGATTATGCGACGGCTTATCCCTCCAACATATGTGGGATGTTTGTATCTCACGTTATACATAATGATGTGTGGTGATGCAACGGAGGTACAAGAGAAGTCTTACGTGTGTTGCTAAACTTCTTCCACAAGGAAAAGTAGTAAGGGTAAGTTGACTCATTTCTGGCTCCTAAAGCTGATGCATAGGGGTGCATGATTACGGAACACATAGCACGCAAATCATCCCTATGCATAAGGATGGAGTTTGGCTTCTTCACCGGTAATGGCGAAAGAAGCGCATCCTAATTATTTTATTTGTTCTGGTGACCCTAAGGGAATGATGTGCTAAGGCTTTTTCTAGCACGGCTTTGGTATAGGGTTGTTGATGTAGAAGGTTCTTATTTACCTTTATTCCATGTTACTCAACCACACCCAAATAGGTGTGATTGTAGGAGTTTACGTGTCGGTTAAAATGAGTGATCCACCCACTACACATACTCAATTCCAACAGGGCATGAGTGATACTTCATGAGCTTCTTGGGTAAAATGGGGCACCTTAAAATTACTGAACTATCTACATGCGTAAGGATAAAACGTTACAAAAAAGAATAAAGTTTTAATCTGGCCAATGATTTCAATACATCATCAAAATCTTTTAAACTTTATGACAAGGTAAGTTCAAGAGATCAGCACCCAGTAGAGTCGCCATTGTGAGCAGACGATGTTTTACGCGGCGGCAGCGAGGCCGGATCTACGGGCCAGCCTCTAAAAAGTGACGGGGAGAGGCATGTGATGTGATTGGAAAATGGTTTTGCACATTTTTATGCTCAAAAGATACGAGATCAAAATCCCGTACTTAAAACAGAGTCGCCACCCAGTTCAGCTCAACCGGGAAATTTTTGGTACGATTTTCCCACCGGGTGGTTGGACCATACCTTAAGTAGAGATTTTGAGTTCGGATGATGTTATCTATTTTTTATTAGGCCAAGTTAAGATACTTCATTCCTTCTTAATCGGTTTAATCCATCCTATTTATTTAAGTTTTCAATTAGTTTGTTATTTTTGTGTTTATCAAGCAATTGAAACGATGAATAGAATATTTACAGGCAATCAATTTGCATGAAAATTGAGTTTTACAAGATTTTAAGACCAAGAGTATTAGAGTGGAAAAATCAAACGAAACCAATTGTATGGGTTTTTAGGATGTTGAGGAGAAGACATGGCTGGTCATTGTGCTCAAGAGAAAAAGGTTATCAGATGGTGAAACCACTTGGGAACTCAAAGGGCATTATCAGGGAAAGAAGCCCAAGGTGATCAATCGAGATTTTGTGGGGGATAAATTGCCAAAATTATCGATAAATTTGGAGAAACAAATTGAAGAAAAAGGAGGCAAAGATGTCAAATTGGGGATAATTAAGAAACTTACAAACACAGATCTTAACAAAACATCACGGTAGATTACTTATCCCACAGAATAAGATCATAGAAGATTCTTGTTTTCTCAATGAGGGAGAGGAACCATTCTTGCGAAGAAGGAAAAGGAGAGCAATAGGATTCATGTACTGCTATTGGAGCTATGTGGTGCCGAAACTAGTCTGGTTCTTGCATAATGGACTATGGGAAAATCACATCAATACAGTCTGAGAACGGAATTCGGTATTGGAAAGAAATCAGTTTTTGGATACAATTCATCTTTGGTCGTTTCAGGTTGGCACACCTCTTCTTCATTTAGTGTCAATTAGGGAAACTCTAATTTTGTTAGTAAGAATCAAATTATATTTCATTAACTGTAAACCCTTGTTCTTCAGTTTTGTCAATAAAGAAAATTTCTCAGCTGTTTTGATTATTAGATTTAAGTTTTAATTATTTTCATTATATGTGGATTATGATTTTAGGCCCATCATTCCATTGGGCTCACCTATTATAATCACAAAATTTGATTTGAGATGTTGAATTATGAGAGAAGAAATGCCAAAGATTCCACGTTTTCAAATACAACCGGAATCAGATGAGATTGCGAGGCACTGGCTTTCTAGTTGGCGAATAAATTGATTTGAGACTAATCTAATGTAATGCTTAGCCTTGTTTAGGTCTAATCAAAACACAGAGAAATGGTGCTCCGTACTCTATAGGAACCCATTTGTTTGGCAGGTGAATTTATTGGAGCTTATCTGTATTACTTTTGTATTAAGATTCGTTTTAATTTTTATGCTAGGTTTTTTTGCTATTGATTGAGGTTCTGGTATGGTTAATTGAGATTTTGTAATGCTAGGGTTTTGCTACTGATAGGGGACCTGCTATAGTTTTATTGTGGGGTAAAACGATGGTGGTAACTGAGCTCATTTTGTGTTATACTAGTTTGTCTGGTTGTGAAGAGATGATGAGAACTGATTGTGCTTTCCTGATTGTTGCTGAATTTAATCAGAGTATTTTCCTTTATTAGTGATGATTGTGCTTCTAGTTTATCTATGAGAACTGATTGTGCTCCTAGTTGCTGAATTTAATCTATTCTTCTTGTTTGCTCTCAGGGAAATTTGCTTTCTCTTTTATTTCATTTTCTACTCTGCTTTTCTTTCTTTGGTTGAACTTCTTTTTATTATCGATTGTTTACTGAATGGTCTATGGCTTGCAAGTACTCATAGTTGTTAATATATTCATTTAGATGTTGTATGACTTGGGCACAATTATTTCTGATAATCTCAATCTTGTGTAGTATAGATTGAGAATTTCTGGTTTATAATTTTTATGTTGTAAATTGATAATATGAATTGGAAATTGGGCTTAGTTTGGGTGCATGTGTTCAATTTTGGTTCATGAGGTTTGTAATGAGTGACATACTCTTTTTCACCCGTCAGACATAACATGAAAGTTGAAGGCTCCACTAATGTTGAAGTAATAAGATTGATTAAAATACTTCTTTGTCTAATTTTGCATCTTCTTTTGTTTTTATTCCTAAACTAAATTGATGTCAATATGATTGACCCTTTGTGGTTTCGAATACGAGCATACTGAGAATCGCTATTGGCAATTGGTTGACTTATTTTTCTCTATAGATTTTCTCAACTTTAATCAATTCCTCTTCCTTACTGGTTTTTCACTCCATATATGAACCGTAATATCAATTCCATCTTCAGGTAAGTTTCTCTTCTCTGTGCTCTATTTTTTATAGTATATTAGCATATTGTTGTAGATTCCTAGCAATTGAACAGTTAGATATATATATATGGTTATTACTGGTAATGACATTGGCGTGTCTATGGTTCTGTTGGTCCTTTAGGGTATTAGGCAATGGGCTGTATTCACAACAGGTTTAATTACGGATTTTACTTAGATATGATTGTAATCTAGTGGAACTTATACTTCAATCTGAACATGTTTGCAATATGGTGCTATTCCATTATTAAGAGTAATAAGGATACGAACATTTGTGTTTTCCTCTTGTAAATTGTTAATAGATTATCGAGAGTGACGATTAGTTATTGATTGAGCTCTATTTTTGCACTTACTAAATACTCAACTTAATTCTTATAGTGCTTTTGAGTTCATAATTTCTGTACCCCTCTACATAATCTTAACTACTTTCTAAGCTTCTGTTTCTTTCTTAATATGCATTGTTGTTCTTCATACCTAATGCTTCTATATAACTAGATATGTGGCAGTTGAATAGAACATCAATTATCAATATCGATGAATACCACCGCTCACGTTAGAAATTGCTTATAGGTTATGATAACTTTTTTCTGAAAGTGGTGGTCCTGTCACATGTATATTTGTGTTTGTTTGGACTAATGTGTGAAAAGGGTTAACAGATCCAATTATGGTTTTGATAGTATATCAAATAACTGTGAAATCAAAATTAATTGATTCTCTGATTCACTTTGTCTCCAATTCATTTCCCTAATATTCCATATCATCACCTTCATGTTCAAGTATTCATTTTGGGGTTCAAAAAGGAAATGGCAATCACATTCTCAAGTTACTCACCATCCTACCAAATAATATATAAATATTAACTATTACATAAATGATCAGTTTCTCATATTTTTTCATCTAACTCTCTTGTTCTTACCGGTCATACTGTTCAGAGTTGTGCCATTGAAGACATTGGTTGATGAAAAGGGAAATCATGGAGATATATATAAGTATGCTAGAAAAGCTTGGCAAAAGTGCATATTCAAAAAGTCAAACCAATCAGAAGCTGACACATGGCATTAAAGGGGCAAACTGGTTCGCTTTGCCAAGTTCTGGGGGTAAGTTGAAACTTTTGAAAGTTTAGGGTGGCATCTGACTTTTCATGCCAAGTTCAGGGGGCCAATGATGTATTAAGCCTTTAATTCCAAAAGTGCTCATTCTCATTTATCTGTTTATTAAAGTAATTCCTACTTTATGCTGAACTATCCTATTTAGAAATAGTTCTTGACCATGTTCTATTCTAGGGACAATGGCAGTACATGCATAGAAGCTGATTTGTACAAGGCTATAAAAAATGGAAACTCTGAACAGTTCAAGAATTATGCACCAACTCCTGAACTGTCGATGATGTTACCCTTGCCTTTAGTGTTAGTATCAAATACCTTTGTTTTCTTCCAAGTAATCTTTCCACATAGGTTTGTTTGCTTCGTTCTAAATATATTATTTCCTTTTACACCCTTCCTGCACTTTAACTTGTTAAATGCTTTGCTTGCTTCATTCCCATTTCATGATTATTCCTTATATTGAACTATCCTCGAGAAAGAGCATATAATGAAGAGAATTCTTGTGTCTTTACTTTGAAGTTTGAACTGTTCGAGAATTGTGCATCAAGTCTTTCCAAGTAACTTCCTCTTTTGTTTTAGTATCTTGAACTGCCTATCATGTTACCCTTTTCATTACTTTTAGTATTCTATACCATCTTTTTCTTCCAAGTAACTTTCCACGTAGGTTTATATGCTTTCTTCAACATATATTGTTTCCTTTTACTCTCTTACTGCACTTTAACTTACTGCACTTTAACTTATTAAATGCTTTGCTTGCTCATTCTGTAAGTGTTTGTTCTAATTTCATAATTATTCCTTCCTTGTGTTGTATCCTTGAGAATGAGGATATATAAAGAGGTAGTTGTTGTGTCTGGTTTTGTATTCTTGAACCCCCTATATACTTCCACATTGTGCATAACGTTCGCTTCTAGTTCTTCTGACAATGGCATTACAAACGTAGATGCTGGTCTGCACAAGGCTGCGTTAAATGGCAACTTTGAACCGTTCAAGAATTATCAAAGTCTTGATGATCTATTTACTCAAGAAAACAAAGATACAATTGTGAGCGAACGACATTTTGCCCAGCGGTAGTGGGGTCTGGCCTCTAAAAAGTGATAGGGAGAGGCGTGTGATGTGATTGGAAAATGGTTTTGCACATTTTTATGCTCAAAAAATAAGAGAAAGAAATCCCGAACTTAAAATAGAGTCGCCACCAAGTTCAGCTCAACAGGGAAATTTTTGGTACGATTTTCCCACTAGGTGGTTGGACCATACCTTAAGTAGAGATTCCGAGTTCGGATGATGTTATCTATTTTTTATTAGGCCAAGTTAAGATACTTCATTCCTTCTTAATCGGTTTAATCCATCCTATTTATTTGTGTTTTCAGTTATTTTGTTATTTTCGTGTTTATCAAGTAATTGAAACGATGAATAGAATATTTACAGCTATTTAAAAATAAGCGTGGAAAATAAAATTATTACAAGGCTTCCAGATCCTATACATTTTTCTGTGTAATAAATAAAATACATGAATGTCTGATATACATCTACCTGTAGAAGATAGTTAGTACGGATATGACATATTCTATTTACAATATTACGAAGCCCGATTGGATGGCTAAAATGAGATTCGAATGGCGATTGTGGGAAATTCCATTTTTAACCGAATTTTAGATTTAATCGTAGCTTTAACCAAATTATAAGTGAAAATGCCACACGTTATGGGGTGGGGTTTGTGTTCGGAAGGTTTTGGACCTTCCTCGTTGCATTTTATATCCTAGTTTTGGACAATAAACTAATCTGGGAACAAATGAAAATAAAATTGATGTCCAGAAAGTCATGCCGACGACGACGCAAGTGATGCCGCCGGCGACATGGTTGATATCACTGGCGGTATGGATGATGCCGTCGGTGACATCAATGATGTCACTAGTGACATCAGTATACAGGCAGGTTACATGGCTTTCTGAGTACCATAAACAAAGGGTCCCACAAGAAAGTGCAGTCTCTGGGGAATGTGATGCCACCGGCGGTATCAGCGATGTCTCCAGCGACATCACATGTCTCTGGCGACCTCAATTTCTTGCAACAACAATAGGGAATAGTAAAAAATGATCGAGAACCCAAAGATGAACAAAAATCAACAAGAATCAACACAAATCAGTAAAATTAATGCCAAAGAGCTATGAGACTCAGAATTTTTACCTCGGGGTCCTGAATCCACCTCTTCATGAACCGAAAAGAAATGCCTCCAAGCTTATTACAATGATTTAGTAGTAAATTTAAGTGTTTCGATTTCTAAATCCAATTAAGTTGATTTTAACTACAGGATTTACTGATTTAAGCTCGCAATCAGAGAGTTCAAAGAAGAAAAACCAGGAAAAATGGATTGGAATCCTTTTTTTTCTGCCTTATCTAATTCTTATCTCACTAAAAATCTATTCTAACATTAAGCCTATAATCTTAGATGGTTCTCCCTCCCCTCATTGCAGCTCTAGGTGTGTTTTTATAGGTGAAATGGGGTGGTTTTCGAGACCTTTTTGACCAATTCCGGCAAAAGTGGCCGAAAGGCTGTCTGTGCAGGGGCCCGCGTTGGGTCATGCCACCGGCGGTATGGATGATGCCACCGGCGACATGGTGATATCGCCGATGGCATGACCGATGCCACTAGTTGCATCAGACTCTGGCATGCCGACAGCCAGCTGGCCTAGGAGCCTAAAAAGTCGCCCAAAGTGGTTAAAAGTGGGTGAAAAGGCATCTTTTTTATTTTTAATGATATTTTAATGGGTATTTTTTTAATTTGGGTGTAAATCATCGGTTCAAGCTCCTACTGGATGCATTATCGGCCATGCCGAACTGGATTCTACCAAGTATAAAATTCGCAAGGAATATTATTTTGGTAATAAAAATTCTAAAGAGAACTTTTATTTCGAGGCATTAAAATTGGGTACACGTCATCATCGTCTCGCGAGAGGGACTGCAAAATCCCGTGCTCATAACAATTCTTCATCTCCACCTTAATTCTTCGTGTGAAAGATCAAAAGACTTTGTAGAAAAGGTGCTTGGCAAGTGTCCACTCTTATTATGGCAGACCAACAATATTGCAGCGAAGTATGGCCACCTTGAAATAGTAAAACTACTTATTGTGGAATCCAAAAAGGAAAGTCAAAGCAAGAAGAAGAAGCAACCAGGCGGATGTTGAGGTCAAGAAATAAACAGAATGCTAGAGGTAAATTTCTCGGTGTTGTGAAAGGAATACTGGAGCATGAAGATCCTAAGCATACCTACACTGCCAACAAATGTGGAGAAAGTCCCCTCTATCTAGCCATTTGAAATTGTAAATAAATTCGAATCACCTGATTTTAGTGGTCCTATAGTTTTCCATGCAGCCATCAAACATTATTACTCTAATGCTACTAAGTTTGTATCTATACTACAATTACTTCATTCTTTCCTTCATAATACCCATTTATTTCATTGATCAACGATATCCCTTTTCTTTTTCAATTCATTTTTTTTACAATGTTAATTTTCTGGATCATAGGTTGGTTTGATTCACTGTTCAGCAAACAAGGTTATTTTATCAACCAAGCAGACGAAAGTGGGCGAACTCCTCTTCATATGGCCGCCTATATGGGTGATTCTTTGGTAGTAGGAAAAATATTAGAAAAAGATAATTGTTTAGCTTATGTAAGAGATAAAGAGAGGAAGCGGACAACACTTCACATGGCATCTTGTAGCGGCAAAGTAAATGTAATGAAAACAATAATTGATAAATGCCCTGAGTGTTGTGAAATTACCGATGTTAAAGGCTGGAACATGCTTCACTATGTAGTGTTCAGCGGAGATGACGAAGCCGTGAAAATAGTTATGAAAGATTCATCACTGGTGTACCTTATAAACAAGCCAGATATCAAAGGCATCTACTTTTGGCATCTGAAGGCCCCTTAACCCTTAAATCTTGGCTTCAAATTGTTGAATCAGATGCACCTTCTCAATTTTGTACTAATAACAGGATGTACAGTTTCGAGGTAAGTGCAATAAATAAATCATTCCTTTCCTATCTTATACCTCCCGTTTTACGCAATCTTTTTTTTAAAAATTATTCATGCTCCTTATATATATATATATATATATATATATATATATATATATATATATGTGTGTGTGTGTGTGTGTGTGTGTTTCGCAACATTGCAATTCTTTCACTTTTCACTTACTGTTGGACATTATTCTTAGATCATTGCCTTATTGTTGTATTGGAAAATTAGAGCTTGAAATGATTAAATAAGAGTAAAATGAATAAAAAAAATCACAAGTACGAATGATTTTGTTATAGATGCATGTCACGCTTAATTTTGATTAAAGGATGCAATAACTTGTAGAGGGATGTAACAATGTAAAATAAAGGGAGATGTGAATTAGATTTGTAAAACACGGGAAACTGGTAATGTATTTGGACAAACTTGAGTAAGGCGTTAATAGTTTACCCTTTACAATTTTATAATATTTTGCAGCAAGAGGAAATTCGCGAATGGATGGAAAATCTTGGTAAAGATCCATTGGGGGGAATTGTTGTAAGATATCGTTTGGATGAAATATTAAATGTGATTGAAGAAAACATAATTCCTGAACTAGAGGAAGCCAAAGATTCACATTTAGTGGCTGCAACACTTGTAGCAACAATGACATTTGCTGCTGCATTTACCTTATAGGGTGGTTACCTAAGTGATGAGAATGATTCAAAGCTGAAGGGCACTCCTATCTTAAGTAAAAATATTTTTGGTTAATGAGATCAGCATTTTGGTTCATAGTGCTAGCATTGGGAGCCACGGTGGTTACATTTGTGCCATGGTGCTCATCTATGACTAAATCACTTGGCCGGCTCCTATATTGTACTCATCGATATATGTGTGAGTACAAACTCTTGCTCTTTTATTTTCTACGTATTCCTCTTTCACTTCAACATTAACTTCATATACGTATTTAAGAATTTAGATATTATCGGTTTAATTAAAAACAAGAACAAAATTCATGGCTCTAACTCTTTTCTTAATTAATATGGTTTAAAGTATGTGGTCACAAGTTACGCGATTTGTTCTATAGGAAATGTATAATGAACTGATCCTGGTGGGCATCAATTTCACTCCACCAGCAATAGTGAAATCAAGGATGAATATAATGGTACAGCTGATGTTGGACTTGAAGGCATTTGAGATGTAAAAATTTGATTATCTTGTAATCTTCAACGGTGGATTGTTGGTAAGCTTTTTTTTAATCATTGTGCACCTTAGTCTGTCCATTGTTTGGTTAGTTTTCTTTTAAAAAAACAGCAATTTTATTCACAGGATGCAACCTTGGATTGAATTGAATTGAAATGAGGAGTCTATTTAAGTTTTGGAAGTTTATACCTTTTAAGTAGAAGCTGGGTCCAGTAATCCGGTCCTGAATATTATTAAGAAGAAAAGAAAAGGTGTACAAAAAAATGTAAAAAATGAAAAGAAACAGATTAAGCTCACAAGAAGCAAAATCATAGAACAAGCCACACACATGGCAAAATAACCATCAACTAAGGGAAACAACACATATTCAATGTCTGTTGCCCTAAATATTAAAATGGTCGGGATCGATGAGCTTCCTCCGGAAGAAACTGTGACTGATCATTGATGATGGGCCACCGTCTTCATGTTAAGCTACCACTAGGCGGTAGGCTTTAGATATAAAATCGGAGAAAAATATTTGCCCGGAGTCGGAAAAAACAGAGATTGAGAAAGCTTTGGTTGATAACCCCTGGAAATGGGTTTGTGAAATACCTTCGAAAAGGAGGTTGATGATCACGCTAAGCATACCGGCCTTTCTTCAAGAGTCGACCGATTCGACCAACTAGAAATTGAAGATCGGCTTTGACAACCAATTTTTTTTCTATGAACTGCCTCCCATTCTTCCTCCGGCTCTTCTTCACCCGGCATACCTAATGGAGGAAACGAGAAGAGGTGGGGAGAGCTTGAAAGAATAAGTTAGTAATGTAACCCAGCTTAAAAAACAAGCTTTAAAATCTAACCCAGCTTGAATGAACAAGCTTGAAAACAAACCCATAGGATGAATTTTCTAGAAAACAAAGGTGATCTCTCCCCTCACCTATGTTTTCCCTCAGTTTTTAGTGAGAAGGGAGAGTTTCTCACTCCTTCAAAACAAAGGTACTCCTTTGGAAGTTTATACTTATTTTGTGATTGCTCTGCATTAGGTCCCCTATATCAATTCGGTAGGAAGGTGATATGTATTAACTAAAATAGATGTTGCAACAACGAGTATAAAAAATAAATAGAGCAATAAAGAGACACAAAGATTTACGTGGAAAACCCTTTAAAAGGGAAAAACCATGGGGCACCAAAATAACTCCACTAATAAATAATGGGAATACAACAGTAAAGCCTCTCTCAAGTATACCCCAACTTGAGGTATAAAATAATTTTAGGACAGTTGGAAATAACCCAATTTTACTCACAAGGTAAAATCACTCAACTCCCCTCTCTAATATTTTCTCACTCTCTTGTAGGAAGAATTCTCTACAGGAGGAATTAACTCAATATTTTTCTGATGCATTTGGATTACCGGAAGGGTGCCTTTTTATAGGCAAATTGATGTCTCAATTTTCCTCAAGGCAATTAAGTTTGCCAATGTAAACTCTTTCTTTTTCTATGACTGCAACTACCACCTCACCACCTCCTTTCTTTGTCATTTTATGAGACAAAAATGCCACCCTATTAATTGCATTTGTTTTTGTCTTCCTACTAATTTGAAAAGTAAAATGAACACACTAGCTTTCTGCAAGTTTTGTGTGCTATGTATTTGAACAAAGAAAAAAAATTGTTTAACAAAAAATTATCAAACAATTCATGTGTCTAGACCCATCAATTCTCCCCCTCCAGACTCATGGGGGGGGGGGGTATCGAGTCAGCTCCAAAATAGAGCTCATGCCAATCAGCTCATTACACAGCTCAAACTTCTCCCAAGGAATTACTTTAGTTAGCATATCTGATGGGTTCTCTTCTGTTGGAATTTTCTCTAGATGAAAAACTCCTTGTTCTAGTTGTTCCCGTATCCAATGATATCGGATATCAATATGCTTAGTTCGAGAATGATACATAGTATTCTTGCTCAAGTCTATAGCACTTTGACTGTCGTAATATACTATGCAGCAACTTATTTTTAACCCAACTCTTCAAAGAATCTCTTTAACCAAATCATCTCTTTTCCTGCTTCAGCCGCTGAAATGTACTCCACTTCGGTCGTAGAAAGTGCAACACATCTCTATAATTTAGATTGCCAAGAAATTACTCCCCTGGCAAATGTAAACTCGTATCCCGAAGTTGACTTTCTATGATTGAGATCTCCTGCCATGTCAGCATCAACAAAGCCTTCTAGGATTAGTTTAGATCCACCATAACATAAGACTTCTTTGAACTTCCCTTCAAATATCTGAGAATCCACTTTACAGCTTCCCAGTGTTGTCTTCCTGGATTATCTAAAAATCTGCTTACAACTCCAATAGTATGTACAATGTCTGGCCTTGTGCCAACCATAGCATACATCAGACTCCCCACTGCGGAGGAATATGGAATATTTCTCATATCTTCCTTCTCTTCTTTGGTTGTAGGATAAGATTCCTTACTCAGCTTTAGATGTCCGGTAAGAGGAACGCTAACTGGTTTAGCATTCAACATATTGAAATGTTGTAGCACACGTTCAACATATTTTTCTTGTGACAGCCACAACCTCTTATTGCTTCGATCACGAATAATCCTCATGCCCAAAATCTGTTGTACTGGACCCAAGTCCTTCATGTCAAAGGACTTTGCTAACTGTTCTTTCAATTTATGAATTGAAGAAACATCTTATCCCACGATCAACATATCATCCAAATATAATAACAATATGATAAAGTTATTATCAAAGAATCTCTTAAAGTAAACACTTGGATCTGCTTGAGTCTTCTTGTAGCCATGACTACTCATAAAAGAGTCGAACTTCTTGTACCATTGCCTGGGTGCTTGTTTTAACCCATACAGACTCTTTTACAGCTTACAAACCATGTGTTCTTTTCCTTTCACTTCAAAGCCTTCTGGTTGCATCATGTAGATTTCTTCCTCTAGGTCGCCATGAAGGAAGGTAGTTTTCACATCTAACTGCTCAAGCTCAAGATTCAAACTTGCTACCAAGCTTAGAACTGCTGGAATAGAAGTCATTTTAACCACAGGAGAAAAGATTTCATCAAAGTCAATTCCCTTATATTGTTGAAATCCTTTCACTACTAGACGAGTTTTGTACTTAACCAACTTTCCATTGCCATCTCTTTTTAGCTTAAAAAGCCACTTGTTCTTCAATGCTTTTCTTCCTCTAAGAAGTTCTACTAACTCATATGTGTTATTTTTCTACAAGGATTTCATTTCATCTTGCATCGCCTCCAGCCAAGATTCTTTATTTGCATGAGTTAGAACTTTCTGGAAATTCTCCGGCTCCTCCTCATCAGTAAGGAGAATATACTCAGAAATAGGATACTTTGATGTTGGTTGGCGATCCTTGGTAGATCTTCTAAGCTGTTGTTCAGCTTTAGCTTGCTGGGTGGGTTGCTCCCCCTGCTCATCAACATCTTCTTACTCGTGATCCTCTATTAGATCTAGAATTTCATCATTGTTCTGAACTTGTTCCTCATCTCCACCAATGGTACCATTTGATGATGAAGGAACATGGCTGGGAATGACATCATCCATAAGTCCTGACTTGCCATTCTTCTTAAAGCTTTCTATAGTCTCATTTTCTCGAAAGACTACATCTCTGCTTCTGATGGTCTTCTTCTTCTCTGGGTCCTACATTTTGTACCTGAACTCTTCATCTCCATATCCAAGGAAGATACAGGGACTTAATTTATCATCAAGCTTTGACCGTTGCTCCTTAGGCACATACGAAAATGCCTTACAGCCGAACACCTTCAGATGAGAGTACTGAACATCTTTTCCAGTCCATACTCTTTCTGGAATATCAAAATCTAGAGCAGTAAATGATGACCTATTAATGAGATAGCAGGCTGTGCGTGTTGCTTCTCCCCAAAATGACTTTGCCAAGTTAGCCATTTTGAGCATACATCTAATCTTCTCCACAATAGTGCGATTCATCCTTTCTGCTACACCATTGTGTTGTGGGGTTCTATGTACAGTCTTTTCATGTCAAATTCCATGTCTGGAACAATAGTTCTCAAACTTGTGTGATGTGTATTCACCTCCATTGTCAGATCGGAGACATTTTAATTTCTTGTTCGTTTCTCTTTCCACCATAACATGAAATTTCTAGAATGACTGGAATACCTGATATTTTGTTCTTAGGAAATATATCCACAGCTTTCGGGATGCATCGTCAATGAAAGTAGCAAAATATTTGTTACCTCCCAAGGTCTCATATTCAAAGGGGCCACAAACATCTGAGTGCACCAAGTCGAGAACACGTGACTTTCTACTTAATGACTTGCTGAATGACACTCTCTGTTGCTTGCCGAATAGGCAATAATCACATGGAGATAATGGTGTACCATTAGCCGAAGGTACGAGCGCCTTCTTGGCTAGAATCTGCAACCCTTTCTCACTGATGTGAGCCAATCTTCTATGCCACAAATCTGGTGAAGACTCTTCTTCAACAGCATGCAATCCATCTTTACAAATGACTGCATTTGTTTTGTATAGTGTACAACACATGGCACCTTTCGCAATCACCAAGGAATTCTGGGTAAGCTTCCATTTTCTACTCCCGAAGAAATTCTCGAAGCCTTCACGATCTAGGATACCATAAGATATTAAGTTGAGCCTCAAATTAGGAACATATCTAACTTCTTTGAGTATGAGTGTGCAACCAGTGTTCGTCTTAATACGAATGTCACCAATTCCAGTGATTTTGGAATGGCCATTATTGCCCATCTTCACCATACCAAAATTTCCTGCTCTGTATATGATGAAGAACTCCTTGTTGGGAGTGGCATGATAAGATGCTGTAGTGTCAATCACCCATTCCGTATCATCTTGACTTGAGACTTGCAGACATTTTTCTTCATGACTGAAGGAAAGAACAACAATCTCCTCAGTTACTATAGTGGTGTTCTTGTCTTCCTCCTAGTTATTGCCATCCTTCTGTTCTCTCTTCAGCTTTCGACAGTTCCTCTTCAGATGGCCTTCTAGTCCACAGTGGTAGCATTTGACCCTACCCTTAGACTTAGATTTGCCTCTGAATTTTTCTCCTCCTTTGGATTTGTCAGAATTGTTGGGACCTCGATTTTTGCTCCGACCTCTGTGTTCTGTGATAAGAGCTTGGCTACTTTCAATAATCGTAACTTTCCTCCTTGTCTCCTTGTTGAGCAAAGCGCTAACAACGTGGTTTAAGGATAATTTTCCATCTGGAGCCGAATTGGTCATAGACACCACCAAGGTATTCCAACTTTTCGGTAGAGAGCTGAGCAATAATAAGGATTGGACTTCATCTTCAAATGTTGTTTGCATAGAAGATAATTGATTAATAGCACTTCGAAATTCATTCAAAAATTCGGCAATAGGAGTTCCCTCCTTCTATTTCATGTTGACAAGCTTCCTTATCAGGAACAACTTGCTTCCAGCAGTTTTTCAATCATAAAGATCTTGCAGCTTCTTCCATAGTTCATGGGCAGACATTTCTTCCGAGACATGGCCGAACACGCTGAAATCTAGCCATTGGCGAATAGTTCCAATAGCCTTTCTATTCAGCTTGCTCCAATCTGGATCTTTCATGTCTTTTGGCTTTGCGGTGTCTCCTTCATTTGCTTCATGCATATCTTTGCAGTACAATATATCCTCCATCATGGGCTTCCAAATCGACCAGTTCGAACCGTTCAATTTGATCATAGATGTTGAAGAACCTTCCATTTTAATTAATACAACCACCTTTATGGAATCAACATCTCTGATACCACTTGTTGGGTCCCGTATATCAATTTGGTAGGAAGGTGATATGTATTAACTAAAATAGATGTTGCAACGAGTATAAAAAATAAATAGAGCAATAAAGAGACACAAAGATTTACGTAGAAAACCCTTTAAAAGGGAAAAATCACGGGGCACCAAAATAACTCCACTAATAAATAATGGGAATACAATAATAAAGCCTCTCTCAAGTATACCCAAACTTGAGGTATAAAATAATTTTAGGACAATTGGAAATAACCCGATTTTACTCACAAGGTAAAATCACTCAACTCCCCTCTCTAATATTTTCTCACTCTCTTATAGGAATAATGCTCTACAAAAGGAATTAACTCAATAGTTTTCTAATGCATTTGGATTAGCGGGAGGGTGCCTTTTTATAGGCAAATTGATGTCTCAATTTTCCTCAAGGCAATTAAGTTTGCCAATGTAAACTCTTTCTTTTTCTATGGCTGCAACTACCGCCTCACCACCTCCTTTCTTTGTCATTTTATGAGACAAAAATGTCACCCTATTAATTGCATTTATTTTTGTCTTCCTACTAATTTGAAAAGTAAAATGAACACAATAACTTTCTGCAATTTTTGTGTGTGAACAAAGAAAAAAATTGTTTGACAAAAAATTATCAAACAATTCATATGTGTCAGGACCCATCAGTGCATTGTTACTGTTTTATTGAAAATGAGACTACTTGGCAAAACAATTATTGCGTTCAAGGAAGTTGTTCTACTAGTTTCTTAGTTAGTTTCGTTGTTTTAGAAAAAATAGGGATACCAATTTGGTATAGTTCAATTGATACATCACTCAATATTAGTGGTGGAAGGTCTTAGATTCAATAACCAGCCTCTTCAGAATCTATTTTTATAAAAAAGAAAAAATAGGGATATGAACATATGTGTTTTCCTCTTGTAAAGTGTGAACAGATTATCAAGAGTAATACAAATTATTATGGAGAGTGAGCATTAGTTATTGATTTGAGCTCTCCTTTTGAAGAGAGACGGACACTTACTCTATACTCAACTTATTTTTTAGGTGGCGTTTGGTTTGTGTAATTCTTATTCCGTGGAATAGATATAAAAATGAATGGAAAGATGTCAAATTTAATATGTCTAGAATTTGTCGACGCACGGAATAGCTTTTCTTCGTTTCTATACATCGTATGGAATAGCTATTCCTTTTTTTCAACAAGGAATAGCTGTATACAAACTCGGAATAGCTATTCCTTTTTTTTCAACAAGGAATAGCTGTATACAAACTCGGAATAGCTATTTCATATGACGACAGCTTCTAGACATATACTCTACTAAATTTGACATCTTTCCATTCATTTTTAATTCTATTTTCCGCGGAATAGGAATTCAGCGAATCAAACGAGCCCTTAGTGATTTTGAGTTTATAATTTCTGTATACATAATTTGAAAATCTTAACTTGTGTTTCTTTTTTAATATGCATGTAATTTACTATCTGATCTTGTTGTTCTTCATATCAAATGCTTCAAACAGTAATTCTCTCTTGTTTGGTACTTGACTGCTATAGTTTCACTCTTGATTATGCATAGCCTGTTAGGATTTTCTCATGAATACTAATTCCATTATTTGGATTTCTAGTGCTACATTCCTAATTTTACTTACCCTTTTATCGTTGCTATTAATTTAATAACTTCATTCATTTACAGAGTTGCAGTAGTACTCTTTATAATTAGTTTAAGAAATCACTTGTAAAATCAATCCAAAATACATCCAAGTCCACTGCTAAATTCAGTGTTTTGCTAACTATTAACACGCTGCATGTCCATTACTTACTGATTTGAGTTCTGTTTTTGCGGAGAGATGGACACTTATTCTACACTAGCGCCTTGGAATTTATAATGTTTATACTCTTGTCTATAATTTAAATTGCATTGAACATCTAAACTTGTGTTTCTTTCTTTACTGCATCAATATTACTATCTGATCTTGTTTTCTTCATTCTTAATGCTTAGCGATACCTAGATAAGTGGCAGCCGAATACAACAACAACCGCGCAGCAGCAACAACATTACCCCGGTGCCTAACAAGGCTCCTGCACAAGCGGGGTACGCAACCTTGCCCCTGTAATTACAAACAGATTGTTTCCAACTAACCATGAAGTAGGGTCGTAATAGCTATCTGTGACTTCACAATAAAAGAAGTTCAAATAGTTTAGTGAGTCATTTTGCTTTAATCTATTACAATTAACAGCTGAATACAAGTTTTAAATTCACATTAATTATCAACATCGATGAATACTAATAAAAGCTCATAAGTTATTCTTGTACAGCTATGTATTGTTTCTTGTTCGGTTAATATTTAATTATTTATGTCCAGAAAGTGATGGTCCTATCGCATGTATATATTTGGGTTTTCCATTGCCTTTGATACTGTTGGGACTAATCTTATCTAATGCTTAGCCTTGTTTGGGTTTAATTATCTAATGCTTAGCCTTTTGCAAAAGATTATGAAACACTGTAATTTCTTTAACTATGATTAGCTGTTTGCATTCAATAATATGCTCATCCTCAAATATGATGATTTCATATGATATTCACAAATTATGAAATTCTTGAGGCTCCATGTTGCTTATATAAGGTAATTGAAAATTTGAGTACCCTTTCGTATGCATTTGCCTAAGAACAGAAAGAAACAACTATATATATGAGTTTTCTGGAAAAGCTTCGCTACTTGAATATCAACTTAGGAACAGTTAGATTATTCTCTATCCCTCCATTTTAACTTCATTATCCTATTGCCTGCTCTCCGTGTTCTACTTCTATATACCTTTTCTATCCCAATAGAAGAAGAATATCTCACTTTAAGAAAAAGTAAGATTCCTCATTTCTGTTTCAACAAGAATTTGATATGTTATTTCCATCAAAAAAAAAAAAAAGAATTTAATATGTTACAGGCATTCCATAAACATGTATATATTCCTTTCCCCTGCATTACTAAGCAAACTATTCCTAAAAATGACATTTGAGTTATAGACCGTGACTCAAAAAGATATTCAAGTCCTTAACTTATCAACCTCTGCTTACCATCGGCTATCTTCATGAATCACACACAAAAGAATGAGTGGCACTACGAAATGAGACGTCTGGACTGAGGAGAAAAGCAACTTGAATGAAGGAGGTCCTAACATATGGCATTCGAAAAATGAGATTAATTACAATCAATCTAAAAGCTAAAATGCTTTTTATTATTATTATTATTATTATTATTATTATTATTATTATTATTATTATTATTATTATTATGTAAACAACAGAAGCCAATAGTGCTCACGCCTTCTTCCGTTTAGGTGGTGGAGGGAAGATAAGGCGGAAGACCCATGACGCCAATAGAGCTCCCACAAAGGGGCAAATCCAGTAAACATAGAATTGGTCCCATGCATTATGCCATTTGTTTATGTATGCCCATCCAAATGCCTATGCAAACAAACACACAATTTCCACATTTTATTAGAATTTCTATTCTATCTTAGTAGTTAGTACTATACCCGACTCTGCTGCACAAAGTAATCATCTTTAGAGGAAGCAGAAATTGCAAAATGAACAAGTACGAAACCGCTATATAGACATTGATTAACTCTTCAAATTCAAATGATGTCTTTTATTTTCGTTACTGCATTTATCTGCATATTTGAAATGATTTCCTATCAAACTACATTGGCAATGGCAGCCAATCACAATGTGTCATTAAATACCTAATTTTTCTATTTATCTCGTTGAATTATAAACCTTATCTCTCTCTGTCACGCACACAATGCATGCACCCCAAAGTTACTAAACAATTTTAACTTATCCATTTTAGCTTGCTTGTGCTTTTCCATTTCTTCATATATTTCAAAAATCTGAGCAATTATTATTCAAGTATATGGTCGAACGTCAAAAGATGGACAGTGAAATTACTTTTCTTCAAAATGTAAGGCAAAAACATTTTTGTCCATCCAGTAAAAAAGAGCAAGAAAGGTGATGTAGTCTGTCTTTTTTGAACAAGTAATGCATGCTCTAGATTTTTCAACCTAGAAACCATTTCCAACTGATACAAAATAATATGCGTGAGAACATAAATTTGATATATGCAACATATTGTTACATATAAATGTTAAAAAAACAGTTCCAGGCAATTTCAATCAGGAAAGTAATACTTGAGAAACAGCCAGAATTGTAAAAAGAAAAACAATAATCAAT
This sequence comes from Euphorbia pulcherrima, assembly GCA_947683365.1. Classification (NCBI taxonomy): domain Eukaryota; kingdom Viridiplantae; phylum Streptophyta; class Magnoliopsida; order Malpighiales; family Euphorbiaceae; genus Euphorbia; species Euphorbia pulcherrima. The sequence continues at coordinate 48,209,052 of CANTUS010000001.1, read as the reverse complement.
TGCAAGAAGACTCACGCAATCTGGATAACTGTTAACAAGATGCAAAATGTTAAAAACAGCACGGTTGTATAGTCATTCGTAATTCAAATAATTTAACGAGAATGTAGTTCACCAGGAGACGTTTGTCATGATCATAGTTGTCAAGGGGCGCCCGAAGGCGAGGCGTGCCCTAGAGGTACACTACAACAACAACATTAACCCAAACCCTAACAAGGCTACTGCACAAGCGGGGTAAGGGGGGGTCGAGTGTACGCAACCTTACCCCTGTAATTACAGAGAGGTTGTTTCCAATATATTTGCTTGAAAAGTGAAGTTTAATGCAATAACAATACCAGATTAAAAACTAAGGGAGTAGTTAGATGTACATATATATGTAAAATTTACATATTGCATTAGGAATATCTATTCTTGAATTAATCTAGCCAAAGTGATTTAGGAATATCTGGCCTTGAAATATTATTAAAACTCTAAAAAGTGATGAACAACACATATTAGAATAAGTTAAACCCCAGGAAAAAAAAAGTGTCCTTGAGGCACACCAAAAGGCGCGCGCTCATGATACGCTACCTCGCCTGTGATATGGCAAGGAGCAGGACCCCGCGCCAAGTGTGAGGCGCACCTTTAACAACACTAATACCATTCACATAGTTTTTTAAGTAAACCAACTAATCAAGACGGAAAAAGAAAATAAGTAAAATGACTCGGTAAATGTAAAAACAGGAAGGGTTACTCACATTGGCTGGATTCATGGATGGCCCGGTGTATTGAGCACCAGGAACAACAATTGCAACTGTCACAACAGCAAGCAACCAATTCTGAAAAAAGGCATTTTGAGGACCCTTGAGAAGGATAAATAGAACAGCAAAGGTTATCAAAAAAGTCAACACCCCTTCAGCAATGGCGCCAGTGTGCAAGTCAACTTTCAATGCAGGGGCTCCAAGCATTTGCTTATATTCTGGTGGCATCACCTCCATTATAGCCAATGCACCACCTACAGCACCAGCTGCCTGCCAATAACGAACTCCAAATTTAGGCAAACCGGTCTTTTTGGTCCTTGTGGTATAACTAATTTGTCCATTTGGTCCCTCTAGTATTCCTTTTACCAATTTGGTCATGTGCTATGCAATTTGTTACCTTTTTAAACCCATGTGCTATGCAACCATTACCCATTAGAACCCCATGCTATGCAATTTGTAACCTTACTGGTCCTTGTATCGTAGAATCTATATTGATGTAAATATGCATAATATGCACTAAAGGGACCAAAAAGGTAATAGTTGCATAGAACAAAGACCAAATAGGTATTCTAAATATCAAAGGGACCGAATGAGTAAACGGATTATACCACAGGGACCAAAAAGGTGGTTCTGCCTCCAAATTTAACATGATTCCTTTCATGCTTACAGCATAAGCAACACAACAATATGTAACGCTATTTCTCATTGACTTAAAGGTGTATATACAACTTTATAATTCCGGTTTGTTAATAAAAAAAGTTCCTCATTAGCAGTTAAAGATGAAGTTGTTAATCTATTGCAATTTTAGCAAGACCTCTTGATAGAAAGCTTTGTGCTTTCTTTCAAAGCTCCTTAATGTTCTAGACAGGGAGGAAATTCCAGACATTTGAACTCTTCCATGGGACCAATTCAAGAAAAGATTTTCATTTTCTAGCTAGAATTCAATTGGATCGCTAAATTATTCTTTTGTTTGGGAGGGAAGTACTTACGATAACAACGAATTAAATTGTTAATTGATTAATTTCTTTCACGTTAATGCTTTATTAAAGGGAAAGAATAACAAAAGAGAGTAAATAAGGTGAGATATCTTTGTAATTGTAAGAACAAGTCAATTCCAGCGAAACCCCACCCACAATATCAGACCTTTTTGGTATAATTTTCTAAAGTCAAAACTCCACCTTAATCACTGATATAAAAGGGGAACTGAGTCTTTTTCTTCATTCCAAATATTAAAATCAAGAAAATGGGGAGGTTTCCATAAATTGAAAACATAAAGGTAAATTCTGCTCTCTTCTCTAAGTAGATGAAAAGAATCTAGGGAAAAAAAGGGCAGACAAGAAGGAAGCCAGTATAAATCCAGAGCCAGCAATAAATGTTCAATTAATTCAAATGCCATAGGAAAAGGGAATAAAATTGACCTGAGCTGGAAATCGGAGAGCCATGGAGAAGAGAGTATCATCGCCGATCCCAAGAGCGTAAAAAGCAGCAGTACCAGTTGGATTGAAGCTAGCTCCACCCAAGAGCTGACCAATCAAACCAAACAAGAACACAAATACAAAAATAATCAAAGTAGTGATAAACAAATTGGCCCATAAAAGCTGCTGAACACCGAGAGCTGTAGCGATCAAGGAAGTAAGGAAGCCGAAGAGTGAAGAGCAGAAAATCCACGTAAAAGTAATCGCTCCATCTCCAAGGAGATTAAATTGTTATTACCCTGCCCTTCCAATAAGGCCTACATTGTTTTCCTACACGGATTTTCCGAAAACTTCTATTTTTAAATTTTTTAAGTTATTAGTTTCGAAAAAGTTTAAATTTAAAATCTTTTATATATGTTAATTTAGTTCTATTAAAAATTTATAGGTATAATTTTTCATAACAGTAATTTTAAATAAACTCTAATTATTTACTTAGACTTTTATGAAAACGAATAAATTTTTTATTAAATAATTGAAATTATTAATGTATCCTATTTAAAATTTTCTATCATCATCATTATTTATTTAATTTCATTAGATTTTAATAATTAGTCGTTTTAAATAAATTTACGCCTTTTAAGAATCAATTAAGTAAGAGTATGATATTATTTATTTATCCTTAAATTAATAATTTTTTTTATAGATTAAAGATTGAGTTAATCATTTTTCTTTGAATTGAGCTTTTAAGAATCAATTAATTAATGGCATGATATTATTTATTTATTCTTAAACTAATCATCGTCTTTTTTATAGATTAAAGATTGATTTAATCATTTATTTTAGGATTAAGCTATAATTAATATGAGTATAATAGTAACAAAGAGAGAAAATGTATATGCAAAACAATGAAAGACACTTGGAACCACTGGCTTCAGGAATTTGATAGACTAATTTCATGTATACTTGTAGATTAGAAAAAAAGGTAAAATTACATTCATAATACTTATTTAGAATAAAAAATATAAAACTTATACGGACACTTATTATTATGTTATATATTGAATTATTATTATTATTGTTATAAATTAGGCCATATTTTTTTTACTATAATTTAGTTTAGTTCAGTTTAATTCAGTTCAGTTTAATTAACTTTAGTTCAGTTTATAAAACTGCAATCTAAAAGAACGTTGCTTATATATAAACGATTATATACACTTCACAGCCAAAAGTCAAAATACTTATATGTATATATATATATATATATATATATATATATATATATATCCTAAATAATAATTAATTACATTAATATTTATTATATTTATTTAGTTATAATAATCATTATTTTTGTTTAATAAACTTCAACAATCAAATTTCAAATATAATCACAATAAGACACTGTTATTTTGGATTATAATTTAATGTAGTTTAGTTTAATTCAGACTAGTTCAGTTTAGTTATGTATGGTTACAAATTTATACTGAAAGAAATTTAATTTAGCTCAACCATTTTCAATTCAATTTAGTTCAACTATCTTCAATTCAATTTAATTCAGTTCAGCTTTTAAAAATTAAAAAAAATATAGACTAAAAATAGCAACTATTATTCTTTAAAAAAATAGCAACTATTACAATCTCCTCTATACATTAGAGAATTAGATAGCAACTATTACAATCTCCTCTGTACACTAGAGAATTAGCTCGTCTAGCGATACTCTATCAGCTATATAATTCACAAATTGTCTTACATAATCAAAACGCACTTCCTTACAATAATCATTATTAATTACCTACCTGTTCATACCTTCTTCGGAGATAAAAATTAGGGCTCCAGTGAGTAAAAATTTTTAAAATAAAATATATGATATTGCACTTCTATTATAATATTTAATAAGAGATGAAACAAAATCATCAAATTTTACATTATAAAGTAGAAAATAGCATTATAACCAAAAAATTTTTATCATAGTGATAAAATAAAACGATGTCTATGATCATTCCTAGCTGCAAAATCGCTAATAGTAGTGTCTACATCAATATATAGATTATAAATAAAGAAATTAAATACATTACGTCAAGAACTTTAGTAAACTTTCCCGACAATTATTTAAACCCCCCATCAGATGCAAAACATGCAATAGTAAAATCAGATTTTTAAGTGAAATATCACATTATCAGTTGAAATAAGCTAGAAACAAAGACAATTTTTTATATGGATGAAAGAAGAAATGAAGAATTATTTATAGGTAATAAAGGGATTGAAATGAGTATGAAATATGGAGAATACTGGCAACGGTAATGAAGATTACTGCTCCTGATTTTCTATTTTCAATTTTGGAGGTTGAACAGGTTAAAGAAAATTTACAGAAAAAGAAACGTTATAAGATAATGGTGTTGTTAATAGAGATCAAAGAAGTTATTGAGATAAGAGTTTAATTCAATAATTAATATTTATTTTTTTATAACAAAGTCAACCCATGTTGTAACTAACTAAACACTAACAGTATTTTATTTTAATGTTTTTTTTACAAAAGAAGGAATTAATTGACTTAAACTCTAATACATTAAAAATAGCTTAATAATCACTAAAAATGGGCCCATTTTTTCATTGGGCCCCGGCCCGAGATGTTTTTTCCAACTACAATTTGATTCAATTCAGGTCCATTTAATTAAGATTCATTCAATTTAATTTAATTCAACTCAGATTTCAATACTATTAATTTATACAATAATAATAAATTATAATTAATAATAATATTTAATTTTAAATTAAAAATATTTATTTCAATCAATATTTTGAAAGAGAATTAATAATAATAATTATAATAATAAGTAACAATAAAAAATATTAAATAAAGAATAATTATTAAGTAATATAATGAATAATAAATATAATATAAGGATTTAATATTTATAAAAATTATAATACTAATTGTTATATTAAAACTTATAACAATCATACCTGTATATCAATAATAATTATTAGTATTATTATATTAATATCAATAATTATTTAGTATTACTATGTTAAAAAATTATTAATAATTATAATTATAAATAATTATTACATATTAATATTATTATTAATAATAAAATTATTATTAGATTTATTTATATATATTTATAATAAAAAAGGAATTTATATATTATTGAAACTATTTTTAACTAATTAATTATATTTATTTATTATTAAATATTATTAATTATTAGTATTACTATACATATTGTCATACTTATCAATAATTATATATCATCAATTATTATTATTATTAATTGTTATTTATATTTAAATTAATTATAATTAATATCATAGTTAAATTTTTATTAAAATTAATATTGTTATTATTATTTTATTAATTATTATTATTTATTTATATGTATTATAATACTTAGTTTATATTATTCATTACTATTTTATTTTTAATTATTATTTTAATAATTAATTATTATTTTATTTTTATTATAATAATTAATTATAAGTATAAAGAATGTCACAAAGTTAGATTTATTACTAATTATATCCTAGACAACATTAATTAGTAGTTTTGTCCTTTTTAAATTTCCTATTTTTACTTTTACGTAGGACAGAGCAAAATTCGATTTTGTTCAAAAGCTAAACCAAATCAAATCGAATCGAAAATCATTAAGGAAGAAAATATATAAACTGAAGACCAAACCGAAATAATTTGGTTCGATTTAGTTCGATTTTCTTTTTTTATCCTATCATTCCAAAAATCGAATCGAATCGAACCAAACCTAAATCAAAAACCAAAACAAATATATTTGATTTAGTTTGGTTTGGTTCGATTTTTAGTTTTTTTTGCCCTGCCCTACTTTTAAGTGATTTATGCAAACATGAGACTTCCCCTCAAGCTTTACGATTTTCTTCCCTTATTCGCGATTGATTCTCTGCATTTTCTTCTCCTTAATTCATTTGTTTGTTTTCCAATCACTATTTCGACTATTGTTTAGTTAATTTCCGATTCATTTGATTTCTTCTTTCTTCTCCATCTATCCACCTTGATTTGTAATTTCTTCTCCTCTTTTATATTCCGATTAATGGCTGATTTCCGATCACTATTCTGGGTTGATTTTGTGTTCTTGATTCTAATTTTGCGACCGCGATTTCGATTTCTTCATCTGAATTTTTTCGATTTCAATTTTCGTGGATTTGACATGTAAGTATCCATTTGATTATATTTCTTCTGATTTCGATTTCTCATTGATTCTTTTGAGTCTCAAATTTCCATGTTGATTATGTTTTTGCAATCAACACTGGCTTAGTTTTTGTTGTTGTTTTTAATTTCTTATTTCGAATTTGTTGTTTTAAAATGTTGATTCTACTTTTTTTGTTGTTTTGATTTTTTCAGACTTCTTATCTTTTGAGCTTTCAATCTAGATGAATGTGTTGGGAAACAATGATCCAGAAGAATAATCAAGAAACTATCCGGATCAAGTTTGAAGAAAACAAAAACTTGTAAAAACTTAAACATGTAATCTCCTATATCTAAATGGAAGCATCCGGTCCAAATCAAGCAATAAGGACATCCATTGAAGATCATAAGTACCTAAGTATATAATGGAAGCATCCGGTTAAAGTTTGAAAAGAAAACAAACTTTGAACCGCTCAAAATCAGCATCCAAAAGAACTAGTTGTATTAGCATCCAGAAGAAGACAGATTCGGAGATATTAAGTGTGAAGACATCCGGAAGACTTAAATATATAGACAAAGGGATAATTAAAAAATTACATTCCCTCCACCTATTTGGTCAGAAAGTCAAAGATCCTTTCCCCTTATGAAAGACAAAAATGACAGCTAACACTTTTTAGAAAAGGACAGAAGGACTGACATGGGAAAGAGAGAAAGGTAACAACATTTTCCACTTAGACCAATAGGAATGGCGCGTGAAGATCACGATTTCGATCTTCTAGCGTAAAAGTTGGTGAAACACTAAAATCCAAGGAAAATGATCACTGACAACTTTTTATCCCCAATCCCAAGGATTCAAACGGGTCAAAATCTGAGTCTAACGGATTGATCAACGGCTCCAAAAGTGCCATATTTTACCTGATCATCTATGAAGAGTAAAATCAATTTCAACAACTCACAACGGCTACATTTATGATAGAAGCCTATAAAAGGAAAGCTTCACAAGTTGAGAAGGTGCTGGTTGTTTTGAGAAAGCATACACAAGAGAATTCGCTATAGCAATCAGTTACATAATCCCTCTAAGAATCAAACAATTTCAAATCTGTTTGTAAGGATTCCCAAGTGAGTTATAAACTTGAGGAGATCCAAAACCAAAATCTTTGAGAAAGACAAAGTGTAAAATCTCATACTTTGGTGAGTAGTGAGATTGGGATATAGCCTGAAGTTGGTACTTTGAGTGGGATCTCCCTCTAGGACTCAGCTTAGGTTTGGGTAGAAATCTAAGTGGTATATCCTGCTAAAGACAAGAGGACTCAGCTAGGAGTTGGTGCTTCTAGTGGTATATCCTACATCCGGAAGGGGTTACCATCCGGAGACAAATCGTGAGGCTTAATTCTTGCCAGTTGGAAAGGAATTCACTAGTGGAAAAGCTCAGAGGAAGGAAACTCCGGGGACTAGAGTAGGCGGGAAACTCCGGGGACTGGAGTAGGCGGGGCCAAACTAGGATAACACTTTGTGTTTGATTTTCTTACTCTTTGTTTGTTTGAATTATAATTCATATTTGCATCATCCGGATCCATCATATCCGAAACATAATTAAACACGCTACACTAAGACTTTTTAAAGTATATTAATTCTGCGAAAAAGAGTCATTCAACCCCCTCTAAGCTTATTTAGACCCCCACAGAGACCAACAAGTGGTATCAAAGCTAGGTGATCAAATTAGAGATCTAATAATCTCGAGCTAGAGGTCCATATTTTGATCCAAGAATCAAAATGAGTTTCCAAAACTCACAACTCCTTCCCGAGGGTATGTTTATTACCCGTCCTCCACTCTTCACCGGTGAACACTACATATTCTGGAAAAATCGGATGAATAACTTTATTCAAGCACAAAGCATGTTAGCATGGATGGCCATTAAAGATGCCCCATATGAGCCTACTCACGAAGTAGAGGGTATAACTTCCTAGAAGCCCTCAAGTTTATGGGATGAAAATGATTCTAAAAAATTGTGTGAAAACGCAAATGCTATAATATGCTTCATTGTGTTCTTAGTGCAGCTGAATTCAACATGATATCCGAATGCAGACTGCACAAGAAATCTAGCAAAAGCTGGAAGCAACCTATGAAGGAACAAGCAAGGTCAAAGAAGCTAAAATTGATCTGCTATAACAAAAGCTAGAATCCTTCAAGATGGAGCCCAAAGAATCCATCAGCAGCATGAATACTAGATACACCAATCTAGTAAATGAGTTGAAGAGGCTTGGGAAGGAGATCTTAGAAGTAGATATGGTCAAGAAAATACTCCGGAGTCTCACAAAGGAATGGGACAACAAAAAGACTGCCATTGAGGAAGCTCATGACTTAAACTTCTATAGTTATGATGAACTCATTGGTAATCCCCTAACTCAATAGTTATCCTTGGAAAGATATAGCCAACAGGAGAAAAAGCCTGAGGAAAGAAAGAAGGTCATTGCACTCAAGGCAGATTCAGCTAGATCAGCTTCTTCAGGATCAGACCAACCACAAAAAAAATCTAATTACAGTAAAGAAGACATAGCTATGCTGGCCAAGTATTTTGATAGATTCCTAAAGAAGAAGGATAGGAGGAAATCCAGAAGATATGAATCAAAAAGATAAAAGGAAGGCACTTCAAGAAGGGACAAGCCAAGAAAGGCTTCGGAAGAGAAGAAAGATCCGGAGAAAGATGTTTCCTACTTTGATTGTCGAGAAAAAGGGCACTTTAGAACCAAATGTCCTAAGCTCAAAAAGAGATAAAAAAAATACAAGAAGAAAGCTATGGTGGCCACATGGAGCAATAGTGAAGAAAGTAGCAGCTCATCTTCCACAGAGGAAGAAGAAACTGCAAACTGTGCATTCGTGGCACTGACTGATCTAGAAGCAGAATAATCCAAAAGAAATCTATCCAAACAAGATACTATGCAAATTGAAAAATCAGGATCAGAGACATCCAGTACTGAGGTAAACTCTCAGTCTAATTTAGTTTCTAACCTTGATCTTGCTAGAGATTTAGGGGTGGTGATTCATAATGTGAGGAAGAACACCAAAGCCATAAAATCCCTACAAAGACAAGTTGTGGAGCTAGCCGAAGATGCTGAAATAATGCACAAGACATCAATCTGATAAGAACCACAAAGTATATGGATATGGTGGAAGAAAATTTCCTAAGAAGTCAATTTCAGATCCTAAGTGCTAACTTGACATGGCTAGATAAGGAGCTAAATCTGATGAAGGAGGCATCTGAAAGGAAATTCGATCCTCTATAAATAAGGAGAAATCAAGGGCAACAAGCATGAAGAAATCAAAAGAATCTGGTGCCCGCAAATCTAAAGGAAAGAAAAGTTAGCAAGCAACCTCAAGCACAAAGATTCACAGCTGCTCAAAAGGAAAAGCTAAGGCTGTATCAAGTGAGCAACCTGCCACACAAAGAAAGAATTACAAAGCAGAAGTGGCACCTCCAACCAGCTTTTGGATACACTCCGGACAGATAAGTATACAAGAAGCTGTATATGTTATTGAAAAGAGGATCTCAAGAAGATCTAGAACAAGCATGAGCAAAGTAGAACCATCTCATGGTTTTGTGGGAAAAACAATCATATTACTAAATTGTGTAGATTAAAAAATGGTTATTATGATGTTTATCCTTGGTTTAAAATGGTTGATAACCCGAGAGGACCCAAATCTGATTGGGTACCCAAACCCACTTGATCTATTTTGCGGGTATGCCTTAGATCCACAGTAGATCAACACACAAGGTACATTGATAGTGGATGCTCAAGGCACATGACTGGTGATGAGAAAGCCTTCATCACTTTAATCAGGAAGAGAGGTGGAAAAGTAAGCTTTGGAGACAACCAAAAAGGACATATCATTGGACATGGAACCATTGGATCTAAAATAAAGATAGAAGATGTCTCACTGGTTAATGGACTGAAGTTCAACTTGCTTAGTGTAGCACAACTCTGTGATAAAGAAAGAAAAGTCACCTTTGAATCTGGAGGATACTCAATCTATGATAGTAAGTCAAATCAACTCATTCTTCATACACCTAGAGTAAATAATGTTTATTATGTTAACATTAAAATTAGAAAAAAATATATGCTTAGTGTCTAAAGAAGAAGAATCATGGCTATGGCATAGGAGGTTGGGACATGTAAGCATGAACCTCCTAAGGTAGCTTTTGATAAGCATCACATATGCAATGCATGTCAATTAGGTAAACAACATAAGAAAAGCTTCCCTTCTATCTCATACATACCTTCTAAGAGAGTGCTTGAACTCTTGCATATTGATCTCTTTGGTCCAATCAAACCATTGAGTTTAGGTAGAAGAGAATACACCATAGTCATTATGGATGATTTTTCTACTATACTTGGGTTGCTTTTCTAGCTAGCAAAGATGAAGCCTTTGACCAATTCTTAAAAATATTCTTCCGGATAGAAGTAGAATAGGGCATAAGCATTGCACGCATCCGGAGTGATAATGGAGGTGAGTTAAAAAATAAGCACTTTGCTAAATTTTATGACTCCAAGGGCATTGAGCTTAACTTTTCTAGTCCTCATACACCTCAATAAAATAGGTTTGTTGAAAGGAAAAATAAAACCTAAGTTGAGATGGCCCGGACAATGCTAAGTGAGAATAATCTACCTAAGTATTTCTAGGGTGAGGCCGTAAATACATCATGCTACATCATAAATAGAGCTCTTAATAGAAAGACCTTAGAAGAAACCCCATATGAAATCTGGAAGGGAAGGAAACCCAAAATTGGGTATTTTGAAGCCTTTGGATGTAATGCTACATCTTGAATAATAGAGAGAAATTAGGAAAATTTGATCCTAAGTCTGATAAAGCAATTTTCCTTGGCTACTTAAGACATAACAAAGCTTACAGAGTCTATAACAAACAAACCCAAAATGTGGTAGAGTCAATACATGCAGATTTTGATGAGACTAATCATGCAGGAAGAAGAAGTTCAAATCCGGAAGATTTAACTCCGGAAACTGAAAACACTGGAGAAAAAGAACTAGCGCAGATTCTAGATTCCTTCTAGATCAAGAAGTACAAGGAAGAAGATGAAGAAACTACTCTCAACTCAGAAGTTCCACAGTATTATCCTATCAATCGTGAGATAAATTTCATGGATAATCCAGAAGAAGGGGTTGAGGTAGCAGACTAGCAAAAATCATCCTATAGAAGCCATTTTGGATGATGTCTAAAATCCAGTTAGAACTAGAGTATAGCTCAATCGATTGATGAGCCATGCTGCTTTTATCTCTCCCATTGAACAAAAAAAATTTCAAGATGCTGAAGGAGATGAAATCTGGATGATGGCAATGCAAGAAGAACTAGATCAGTTAAATAAAAATGATGTTTGGGATCTAGTGTCACCTCCAAAGGGAAAGTCAATCATTGACACTAAATTAGTATTCAATAACAAGCTTGATGAGTCCGGAGTTATGGTGAGAAACAAGGCAAGATTGGTTGCCCAAGGCTACAATCAGCAGGAAGACATTGACTTTGAAGAAACCTTTGCTCCTGTAGCAAGATTGGAGGCAATCCGGAATCTATGTGCTTTTGCATCATTCATGGGATTCACATTGTTCCAAATGGATGTCAAAAGTGCATTTCTCAATGGAGTCATTCAAGAAGAAGTCTATGTCAAGTAGCCACCTGGACTTAAAGACTCAAAATATCCAAATTATGTATACAAACTGAAGAAAGCACTCTATGGATTGAAGAAAGCACTAAGAGCTTGGTATGAGAGAATCACTACATTTCTCATATCCAAGGGGTATATCTGGGGTAAGGCAGATACAACTCATTTCATCAAGAAGAAGAAGGATGATGTGCTTCAAGTCCAAATTTATGTTGCTGACATCATCTTTGGAGCAAGAGATGAAAAGATGAGTGAAGAATTTAGCACTCAAATGCGGAAGGAGTTTGAGATGTCAATGATGGGAGAAATCAATTTCTTCCTTGGCCTACAAATCAAGCAGAGTCCAGATAGGATTTTCATCAATCAATCCAAGTACACCAAGGAGATTCCAAAGAAGTTTGAAATGGACAAAAGCAAGGCAATGTCCACTCCAATGGGATCAGATACAGTCCTATCAAAGGATTATGAAGGAGAAGTAGTAGATCAAAAACTTTATACAGGAATGATTGCATTACTGTTGTACTTGACAAGTAGCAGACCTGACATACAATATGCAGTTTGCTACTGTGAAAGATACCAATCCAATCCTAAGGATTCACACCTCAAAGCAGTAAAGAGAATCCTTAGATATCTCCTAGGAGCCACTGAAGTTGGACTATGGTATCCTAGTAATGGAAATTTCACACTCCAAGGCTTCACTGATGCAGATTATGGTAAAGACACTCTTAAGAGGAAGAGTACATCCAGAGGCTGTCACTTTCTTAGAGATTGCTTGGTATCATGGTATAGCAAGAAGCAGACTTCAATTGCTTTATCAACCACAGAAGCTGAATATATGGTAGCAGGAAGTTGTATAGCTCAACTCCTATGGATCAAGCAACAGTTAGACGATTATGGAGTTCAATCCGAGTGTGTTGAAGTAATGTGTAATAGAAAAAAGTGCCATTGATGTGTCAAAGAATCCAGTGCTCCATAGTAGGATGAAGCATGTAAACATCAAACATCATTTCATCCGGGATTATGTGATGAAGAAAGATGTTGCATTGGTGTACATTTCAACCAATGAGCAAAGAGCAGATATCTTTACTAAACCATTAAGTAAAGATTTGTTGAACCAAGCACGAGTTTGAACAGACTCAGTGGATGACTCAGTTGTGTTTTAGTTTTGATCATAACAATTGAGTTCAGTTTAGGATAATTAAATCAATAACGATGTTAAAATAAATAGTCTATGGTTTTAAGGGAGTTAGTAAATTCAAGGATAGAATTTTAAGTCTCCACTGACCTAGCTATTTAGTTTAACTCTAAGTGGTTTCTGGGCTGAGTATTTACTTGGTCGCTGACTTAGTAATATTCACTCAGCACTTGATATTTAGATTTTGGTTCAGCTATGTGCATTTTGTTTTATCATTTCAGCTGGGTTACTTTAAGTCTGTCAACACTGCTGACCTTACTTTTTAAGATAAAAAGGTATCTTTGCTTTTAGTGTTGCTTTTTGTAGAAACATTAATGAGACAAAGATAAAAAGAATTAATGCCTTGACAAGACTTAAAATTATGAAGAAAATGACAAAGTCTTCCAATATAAAGCTGCAACAAATCAATTGCCACTTTGAGTAATTCTACAGATCTACCAACCTTGTATCGCGCACTCTATAACATGTCAGAAAACTAGAGGGAATGGGATGAAGACAAGTGGCAAGTCAGTGCGAGTTCTCTCTAACAAAAGACTGGTATCAAACGATAAAGAACTTAAATTGGAGCTCGAATTTCAATCTAACAGATTGAAATGTATTTCACAATGGTGCAATTCTATCTCTTAACGGATTGATTTAAAGAAGCAACGAGTGAATTACTAGTTGTCAATTTCAGAAGATGCCAAGACAAGTTCAACGACTACTTTCTCAATCCAACTATAAAAGGAGCAAGAAGGCAAGCGTTAGAATTTGGTGATTACACCTGAATTTCCTAGAAGCAAAAACTCTGTCAATTTACAAGCTTTAAAGGAGTTCAAGCAAGAAAGCACAACTCAGCTAGAATCTGCTTAGAATAAGAGAGAATAGATTAGATCAATCAATTGTAATATTAGATCATTTGTAACTAGATCAACGTTTCTAAAAGTTGAATCCAGCTCTTGTTTAGACTCATTGTGAGTTATTGATAGAAGAGGGTATTCTAGTCTACGGGTGAGCGATTGCAGTTTGGAGGCTACTTACTGTAATTGGGGAATTTGTGAAAGGCTTCTCCACCTAGGGTAAAGGAGTTGAGATTAGTGAATTAAAACTGAGAGACTCTCTTAGGACTATATGTAAGCACAGGTTACCGCATCAGTATAAAATCTCTGTGTTCTTTACTTATTCGCATTTTCTAGTTATTTCACTCAGCCAGCTGATCTCACTCAGCGGAGCCATTTTTATAGAGAAAAAGTTTTATAAGTTCTTGAGTGAGTCATTCACCCCCCCCCCTCTGACTCAGTAAGTGTATGCATAGGGACCAACAAGATCAATTTAACAAGCTAAGGGAGTCAATTGGAATGGCTAATCCAATTTGAAGAAAAATCCAGAAGACAATCGGGAATCAGTTTAGACTTTTATAAGTCAAGAAAGCAAGAAGAAAAGATGAAATAATGTAACTCCAGATCCGAAGCAAGGACCGCCGGCTCAGCAGATAGGAAAGACAAATAGCAATAAAAGCACTAAAAAGTAACTGTACAAGTTTTGAATTTCAAACGTCTATTGGGAATTCCATGCGCAGCAAAAGCGAATGTTATTTTGGAAAATAAATTGTTCCAATTCTCCGGCTAAACTACATTTACCTCTCTCATCAACTTTTACCCGCCACATCATCAATACAGTCAAAACTAACAGTGTTTGGATTATAATTTTACCCTCACTTTAGGAATTCTATAAACCCCCCCCCCCTTAAAATCCATCTTCTTCTTTAAGCAAGTAATTTCCTTCTGTTACTCTATAAATTTTTCTTCAGAAACCCTAAACACTTCTAATCATTTCCAAAATTCTCAAATGGCCTCAAATCAAATCACTCCACCTCCTCCCAGATATATCTTTAATGAGTCTAATCTTAAGGATGCAGATTTCACTCCTCTCAAATAGAAAAACCCAAACTCCGTTGTACCAACACACTACTTAGGGGATAATTTTTTATTCACCACAGAACCTTATTCACAGCTAATCAAGGACTAATGCCTTGAAGACTTCCTCAAGATCAATTATCCCACTTATACAGATTTGGTAAGATAATTCTATGACAACTTACGAGTTCACTCTTACTATGATGCTCTTAGAACCAAAGTTTAAGGGAAGGTGATCACTGTCACACCGGATTTCTTTGTCAAGAATATCAATATGAAGAATGATGGAGTTTAACTAAGGAATGATAGGGATGAACTCCTAGTCAAATACTACCCAAAGAAATGGCTTTCAACCAACTATTCTGGAGATAAATTCTGCACATACTGGCCGGAAACACCCAGATTCCTTTAACATGTCCTGGCAAAGCTGGTCCTTATCTGAAAAGGATCCATAGCCACTACCTCATCATTTTAACATCATAACCTGCAGCACTGGGTAGAGAGCAAGGTTGTGAACATGCCAGTGCTAATCATTCACTTTCTAAGGTAGCATAGGAATTCCCATGTCACCCTCATCACCAGAATCCTCTTAGCAAATGAAAATGATCTATCTGAAGTCCAATCTATCCAAGGGAGGGTGATTCTAGAAAAGAAATTCAGAAAGTTAAGTTTTAGAGAGACATGGGATGAGGAAAAAGCAATCCGGCTAAGGGAGGAAAGAAAAGAAAAGACAAAGGTCAGGAAGGCTAGAAATGATATCGCTCCGGAGGCAAAGAAAGCTAGAACTACCAAACCCAAGGCTCAAATAAAGATCAATGTAAAGCCTGGTGTAGAAGATGATGATGAGGAAAAAATTCCTCTCACACAGTTGATGAAAACCACACTGGAATAGCCTAAGAAGCCAAGAGGAGGGCTTATTAAGGCTGCTGATAAAATGAAGAAGCTAGTCTATGAACTAGAAGTAAGAGAAAACATTGTAGTAGCTGCTACTGAAATTAGGGAAGGATATAAAAAGGGGCAGAAGAGGAATATTAAAGATATCTTGGCAGAGGGAAATGGGTCTAACAGTGAGGAAATCAGAGAAGGGGAACCCACACCTAAAAGGCAACTCTGGAAGAGAGGGTTAACCTTCCATGAAGCTTTAAAAGCAAAGAGGGCAAAGCTTCCAATCAAGAAGCCCTCTGCAGTAATCTCAATCTGTGAACCATCTCCCAAAGTAGCCACACCAGTTGACTTAAGCAAGGGAAAGGAGATGGTGGTGTTCACTAAGAAGCTAATTCCTCAGGATAATATCTTTTTGGAAGATCCTCAATTTGCTGAAATGATGTTAGCAGTCCGAGACAACCAGAAGATAAACCTGTTGTCTAAGGAGGGACCCGGAGGCTTATTCGGAGCTGCAGCCACAGACAGTCCACCTATCCTCTTAGCTACAAAGGATCTGGCTCTTCTCAAAGAAGCAAATTATCAGGATGAGGATTTATTCAACTTTCAAGCCAGATCAGGACCTCTTCCGAATAATCTACTGAATGTAAATCCTAAAATGGTGGGATTGAATATCCTGAAAAGGCAACTGGAGGGGACGGTGAGGATAATTCCACCATTCTAGGAAATGAGATGATTGTAGTGGCAATTCTATACAGGCAATTTGAGGGGAGACTAAGGACAGTTCCAGTCTTTTGGATGTTGGGTCATATAAGCAGAATGAGGCAGAACAAGCAGATACTCAACAGACTAATCAGGTAATCACTCTCTCATCTATCTCTACTGATAATGAAATTCTTGCTGGTGATGCTATTGAAATAGAGGATAACTTAGGTGCAGATACCTAAACTGCATCTAAGGACAACCAGTCCATTCCAGAACACCACGTTCTGGAGAAGGGAACTAGTATGGGACTCAAAGAGCACACTTCTGAAGGGGACTCAAAGAGCACGAGGCTAGGTTGGAAGAGAAGAAGATAGAAGAAAAGTTAGCTACTAAGGAATCAAGCACTAAGGATACATTCGGTACAGAAGAAATAGAAACCAGCTCTGGATTAGAGGAAACTTTCTCCTCTGAAGAACCACCCAAATAGCTAACTCTCAAGCATAATCCTGCAAGAGCTAACAAGTTGACCACTGCTCTCAAAATGATTCAAGAAGTGGCAGTAGAGAGGCATAAAGAAAGTCAAGTCAAGAAAACCCTTTAGAGCTTCTGCTCTCAGCTTAAGTCCGTGGAGAGCATCATTAATGATAAATCATTAACTCCAAATTTAAAGATTGAGTTAAGGGAGATCAACGAGATAGTTCAAGCTATTAAAAGAAAAGTACAAGGGTATCCCTCAGCAGAACAGATTGTAGAAGCTTCATTATTAAAGATTCCGGTGCTCAATCAAATCAATTCTAATCTTGTAGGAGCAAATCACTCTGCAAACCAAGCTATCACCGAAACTGATAACAAATGCACCACATTAATGGATAAAATCACCTCCTTCTCTACAGAGACAACTAATGAGCTTAAAGAATATTTGGACTGGAAGTTTGAAATCTTAGAAATCATTTCACGAGCGATTGTAGAAGGAGGAAAAAGGATTACATCTGCGCTCACAGAACTTAATGAGGAGCATCAAGATGCATAAGAAATGCTTACTAATTTTCTTGATGAAGGCCTTCCCAAATTGTTGAAGAAGCAAATGGATGAATTCAGTGATGAATGTGGCAGCCATATATCTAGAACTAATGATTTAGTTAAAAATCTTCAAGAGGCTTTTCATAAGGATCTCACTATGCTCAAAACCAGTACTCATAACATCCGGAGAGATATCTGCCAGGATATTGATGCTCTAAAGTCAGGTATGGCTAATCTATCTATCTCCTCCTCTGGATCCTCCTCTTTTACTCCGGACACTCTTCTCATATCAATGGTCAATGATTTAGTCAGGCATATAGGTGACACTGGATTCTTTGGCTATAAGTGCAGTCTGACTCTCCTTAAGTGCATGTTTCCATATTTTGATAAGGAAGACCAGACTTATGCCTTGAAGATGATCCCTTCCATGAAAAAATCCTATAAGGAGCTCCAGAATTCTCGAAGGCCACTCCATCTTCTTCTGGCAACGGTTAATACCATCATTAAAAAACGCCTATTAGGTAATGTGGACTATTCCGTCTACTCCAAAGATTGGCAAAAGAGTTGGGATGGAAAATCTTACATGGTCATTGACCCCCAATCTGATGCAAACCAAAAGGTGGAGAAAAGCAAAGGAAGGAACGGAAAAGGAAAGGAGGGGGAGTCATCCAGAAGTGGAAGAAAATGAAGAAATCTTCTTTAGAATAGCTATTTTTGTGAAATGTAAAAATCTATAATAGCTAGTTCTATTTTCACTTATACATTTCTGTAATTGTAATTCTAGAACTTCATGAGGTTAACTATTGTTAACAACAGAAGTATATATAATGAAAAGCTTATACTTAAAAATTGCTTCTAAGTACAATCTGTAATTGTACTTCAAAAAGTTAGAAGCTAGAATTCAAAAATATTGGGGGAGCTAGGCTGCTAAGATTATGGGGGAGTAACATTTGTAAATGACTAAGTATCAAGAATCATACTTAGTTCTTAAAACCCCTTTTCTATGTGCTTAGTTTTTGTTTCCATCAAATGAGAGTGATTGTTGGGAAACAATGATCCGGAAGAACAATCAAGAATCTATCCGGATCAAGTTTGAAGAAAACAAAAACTTGTAAAAACTAAAACATGTAATCTCCTAAATCCAAATGGAAGCATCCGGTCAAAATCAAGCCATAAGGATATCCATTGAAGATCATAAGCACTGCGAGCTGACGACCCCCGATCTTCCCGCCCGCAAGGTAAGCTTTAATGCTCTTCGGCGTAGGGCGGAGAAATAATGAGCGTTGTGAAGCGTGCTAAGGGATGATCCTTATTTTAGCGTTATGAAAATGCATAATGGAAGCGATGTTGAAGTTGAAATTTCGTCCGATTAATGGGTTAAGGGATATGAGACTTAGAATCCCCGTATATTAAGATAGAGTCGCCACTCGGTTAAGCTCCACCGGGAATTTGGGTACGATATTCCCACCGGATGGTTGGACCGTACCTTAAAACAAAGATTCAGGGTTCGGATGATGTTGCTTACTTTTCAATTTTTAAATCAAGCCGATTATATTTTAATAAACATGACTTTAGTTCTTATGCGATTTAATCCGATTATTGTTTGGTGTTTTCGGTTTAACATGCCATACATCACATGGAAAGCGATAAATAAACAAAGCAAGGAAATAAAATTATTACAAGGCTTTACGAATACATATACATTTTTCTAATGCGAGGAAATAAATAAAGCGATAAATAAATAAACGGGCAAAACCCGATTTTAACCGAGCTTACCGACTCGGACCTGACTCCAAACGAGGCAAAAAATATACGGGACTAATCATAAATAAATATATGTGAACAATAAACACATAGCATGAAGAAAATATAATTTTGGATTTTTCGGGACAAAAACGTAATTTTCGGGTATTAATTAATTATCTAACAACCTAAGAAGGGTAAAATAAATTAACTAAATATCCTAAAATCAGATTTAATATATTTAGAATATTTTTGACATTTTTAATTGGTAGAAAATAATTTATTTAGATTTATTTAGTTAAAAACACAATTTTTAACCCATTAAAATGCATATTAAATCAAATAAAAATAAAAATAAATCTAAAAATAGAATAAAATAAATAAATAAAAAATTTCAGGTTAGTCATAAACTTTTAGAAATTTTTCGGGTTGAAATCGGGGTAAAAAACGCAAGGAAAAGGCGAAAAAATGGCTTAAAAAGGGCTTTGGTGACAACATTGACCGACATTGCTATAGCCTTGGCCGCTATAGTGGCAGTGGTGAAGGCTATAGCGGCGACGGTCAAGGCTGTCACTATAGCCTTGGCCGTGCCAAACCATTTTTAGGGGGGATACCGGTGTTTTTGCATCCATAAACTCGAATTCGTTGAAGTTTAAGTCGTAATCAACTATATTTCAATAGATCTAGACTTAAAACACTCTAATAATATTGATTTTATTGATTTGGGTAAGTAAATACCCAAAAATCGTAAGAAATAAAGGGACCTCTATAGGGGTGGAGTTCACCTCCATAGTTATAGCCTTCACCGCTATAACAGTAGCGGCCAAGGCTATAGGGGTAGAGGTGAAGGCTATCCCTATAGAGGTCGGATTATTTTCCGATGGTTTTCCAAGAACACCAAGGAAAAACCAAGAAACAACAC
The DNA here is from genome assembly GCA_947683365.1 of Euphorbia pulcherrima. Classification (NCBI taxonomy): domain Eukaryota; kingdom Viridiplantae; phylum Streptophyta; class Magnoliopsida; order Malpighiales; family Euphorbiaceae; genus Euphorbia; species Euphorbia pulcherrima. The sequence goes on along the minus strand of CANTUS010000001.1, from coordinate 48,188,710 downwards.
CAAAAACAGCAAGAACAGTAACAAAAGACAATAAAAGGAAATAAAAGATCAAGGGAACTCAGTTTTGTTACCTCTAGGCCGTGAATCTAACTCGGAAGACTCGAATCGGACATTTGGCAAGCTTTTGATGATTTTTCGACGAAATGGCGACGGAAACCGCGACGAAAATAGTGACAGATTATTTGGGTGGTATTTGAGGGAATGTCTTTAAAACCCTATTTAATCCGTTTTAACCTATGATTTCTAATTGATTTTAATGTTTAAGCTATGAGATCAAGCCTAAGAACAACTAAGAATCGAGATTAGAGAGGATTAGACCTGGATTCTATGCCTTTCTTAAGCTTTTCTCTCTCTTGTTCCTGATTTTTCTCTCTAAAATGATTTCTAAATTCTAGATCTGGATAAAAAACCACCTAACCTCTCTCCTGGATTGGTTTAAATACTCTCACACACAAAAATCCAACGACTTAGGCGAATTTTCAGGAAAAATACGTGGCCGAATCGCAAGAGAAGAGAGAGAATGAGTTAATACGGCCTGAAACAGGCCTTGCACAGCCCAACGCCACCGTTACGGTGGTGACAGGCATAGGGGCGGCGGTCACCTCCATGATAATAGCTTCCACTACCACTACAGTGGTAGTGGCTGCTGCCATGATGGTGGGGTGGGCCATAATAGGGGTGGCCAGCCCAATGGCATTCACCGCCACCAAGAGTGGCGGTGAATGCCACCACAGCGGTGGTGGCTGCCACAAGAGTGGCGGCCACCGTCGCCAGAGGGCAGACTGCCACCGCCGCCGGCGGTGGTGGTGGTGGCAGCAAAAGGGGGATAGGGGGGCTAGGGTTTGGTTAATTAGGGTTAGGGTTTGGCTAATTAAGGTTTAGGTAGGTTTTTGAGTAATTAGGGTTTAGGTAGGTTCTTGGGTAATTAGGGCAGATTTAGGGTTTCAACTTCCAACGCCTATATCTTTCACTACGGTTATCCGATTAAGGCAATTCTTGACATTACGGAAAGATCAGAGAGTCAAAAATCTAATGATGTAAACAATACTCATTGAAAATGTTCGGATCTTATAGAAAATCATGAAACAAATTACTGCACGCGAGCGAAAGGAAAAGGCAAATTCTAAATGCATGCGAATGATATTTAAGTGCCGCCAAAGGTCTAAAATCATCAAAAAAAGTACTTGCCAAACGTGACACAACCTTCAAAGAATATAACAACTAGACCATACGAGGTTAGAGCAATAAGTCATCATCGTTCCAAGGGTCACCGAAAAGCCCGTGCTCAGAGGCTGCCCCTCGGGAGATTACCACTTGGCGAGCCAAGTGTGATCTCATGAAAGAGTAAGGGATAGAGAGTTATACCTGAGGCGCAGATTCTGGAACTAGTTGTCTACTAGGGTTTCCATCAATAAACTTATCAAGAACGAGATTCTGACTTAGATGATTTGATTCGATTTACCTATCAAGAAAGACTTAAGGTTTGCCAAGCGCAGGCTTGGGCTTTTGAGGTTTGCTAAGAACGGGCTTAGGCTTTTGAGGTTTGCCAAGAACGGGCTTGGGCTTTTGAGGGTTTTACCAAGCACGGGCTTCGGCTTTTGAGGGTTTGCCAAGCACGGGCTTCAGCTTTTTAGGGTTTTGCCAAGCACAGGCTTGGGCTTTTGAGGTTTTTGCCAAGCACGGGCTTGGGCTTTTGAGGGTTTTACCAAGCACGGGCTAGGGCTTTTGAGGGTTTTGTCAAGCACGGGCTTGGGCTTTTGAGGGTTTTACCAAGCACGGGCTTGGGCTTTTGAGGTTTTGGATTCTCGGATAGGTAGGTTGCATCGAGGTGCCCCCAGAGATTTAGGAGGTTACGGAGAGATGCCCCGAAAGGATCGCCGTACAGCGTACCTATCAAAGTAGTGTCGAAGCATTAGTAAGCCATATAAATTGTATTTTTTATTGCTTAATTGATTTTGTGGAATAAAATTTTTTGCCTCAATTAAGCAATAAAAATGGAATATGAAATATAAATTGAGTTTAGGGATATTCGGGGTTCGGAAAGAAATAACCGATAGGAGAGCTTTGCCCCTTGCGAAAAGGAATATTCCAAAGAATATCTTATCTAATAAAAGGCAAAAAGGAATATATTCCTTTTCTTTTTTTTTCTTTTTTTACTTCTTTCTTTTCCCTTTTTCATTTCAAATTCTGCAACTTTTCTTTATTCCATTTCCATTCTTTCTATTCTTTCCATTTGCATTCTTTGACTCCCATTCCATACAACCACGAACGGGCTCGATTTCTTTGAGTTGTCAAGCCAAAATGATCAAGAAGGGATCTGGTGGGATTGACCATAGCTCCTTGCGCGTGACTAGCCATGGTTTGCGTGCTCTTTCAATCGCCCAAGCGTATGGACTTTGCCGAGAAGATAAGTATTTAGGGTATACTCCATACTCGCAACCCCAGATGTACACGGATTTGAGTGGGCATGCCTCAATTCTTAGTTATTCTTAGGCTTGATCTCATGCCTGTGCCAAAAATGAATGCATGGACCCATCGGACGAAAATCAAATTGATAAGCAAAAAGAGGGAGTCTTTCATTAAATTTAAGTGCCTTAAAGGCATAATTGCTCACATCTAGATATTAGAAAAAATAAAATTACATAAGAGATAGATAGGCATCCTCCCACAGGTGGAGGGTCTTGAGTTGCGGTGCTGGTAGATTAAGCACCCTCGGTAGGTTTTATTGGCGTGTCGCCCAGGTTGAAATCCGGAACTTCCATATGCTCGGCTGATGACTTGTCTCCTTCATTCACTTGAATCAACCTCTGACATTCATCAGTGCGGTGGCCTCTTTTGACATGATACGCATAAAATTTATGCTTCTCCTCCTTCTTAAGGGGCCTATGCTCGCGAAGGGTTCTGAGGAGGCCGCACTCCCTTAAGGTGGCTAAGATTATATTGAGGGGTAATTTCCACGGACTTGTAACATTCTCTGGGTTAGCTTTAGGAGCTACTACAACTGGTGCCCGAGCGATCACCCGATCCTGAGGGGAAGGCCCGAGATTCAACTTGCTGGCTTGCGAAAGCTTTTCCTTCACCTCGGCCTACGATGGGATAGCACGAGGTCCTTCACACTCTTTGAGCTTTGCTTTTCAACTCTCTTCAGAACTGAAGAGTAGGAACTTATGCAGTAGAGCCTCAATTTTGGGCGTTATGCCCGGGGATTGCACGACTTAATCGCTAAATGAATGGGGCGCTAACCGATGCGTGAGAGCTTCAATTTCACGTGTCATGCCTGAAGGTTGCATGACCTGGTTGTTACAGGGATGGGGTGAACCAAACTAGAATGGTGAAGCAATAGATAATGGCTCGACTGGAGAGTTAACTTGCAGATTGGTATTGAAGGGGTTTTGCGGGTAAGTAGCCCCCCTTGGAGTAACAATAAACTGAGGAGGTGTAGGAATAAAGGACTTTGGAGGCATTTGAGGTTGAGATATATTCTGATCCAGTTGGAATAGACCAGGTTGGGACTGGATAGGAGAAATTGACCGAGCGGGCTGAAATTGATCCGGGGTTATTGGGGTTAGCGGAAGCTGGCCTATACTAGTGCGAAAACTAGGCTTGAAGGTATGGTCTAGAGCTTGGGTTGGATAAGCAAATACGGGTGATTGAGATTGCGCGATATTCTAACCGAACTAAAATGGGATAGGCGGAGGCTGAACGGGCTGCTGCACACAATAAATTGGTTGAATTGGTTGAATAGAAGACTGAGTCTGAAATGACGGAACCTGAACTGACCCACTTTGAGCGATCTCTGGTTGTCCCCGAGCTTGAACACCAATCATCGAAACCCTTTAGACACTTCTTTTATCTTTTAAAACTACGTGGACTGAATCTTGGATCTGCCCCTAAATTGCATCTCAAAATTGATCGGATCGGAGAAATGCCGACAAAGCATTGGTAATCTCGGAACTCAAAGGAGACTGACCTTGATCAGGTGGGAAAAAAGGAGGAGAAGAAGAAACCTCAGATGGAACCCTATCCACTGACAGCAAATCAGACATAGCAGAAAGAAATAGATTCTAAAACAGAGTTTAAAACTGAACTAGATGATGATCGAATCTGACGGGAGCAGTGCCATGGCCTAACTGAGAAGCCAAAAAATGATCAGCCCAAAACAAACCATGAATGAAATGGATGATCACATAATAACCCTAATGATGAATGCTATACATATGGGTGGTTTAGAGAGGTAAAGATTAGAAGAGCTCATGATGCGAAGCTTAACCCCAAAATATGTAAGACGTACAAATTCCGCGCTATGCCTAGCGAACTAGGTACGGGTTGTCGGGACTCAAACGATCTCATGCATTCTATTAAATTCCCCCTTCAAGCGAGGGAAGAATAGGGGTAAGCGAAAACTAAAAATTAAGGTTGGCCACAGAGGCCTATGCATGAAGTGCGTATGCATGAGCACAACACATATAGCACACGAAAGCAAATAAACTTCTTCCAACCTTATGACTCCCGCGTAACACTAATTTGTAGTATGGGGTTAACTCTAGCGCCAAAAAACGGTAAGAGAGTATGCGACCTAAATCTAGATTATTTCGGGGAGCCTAAAGGGAAGTTGCTATGGCTAGTTTTATCGTGGTTCATAGTCTCAAACTGCTGGTATCGTAGAACGACACTGTAGAAAGGTCTCATTTACCTTGATTCCGTATAACTCAACCACTCCTCAAATGAGTGCGACAGCGAGAATTGCACGTTGCTCGAAACAAGTGTTCCACCCACAAATATCCCCAATCCCTGGCGGGCATGAGGTATACAAGTGAGCTTCACGGGGGTGATAAAGATGGCACTGTAAAACTTAGAATCTAACCAAGCGGTGGATCAAAAGGCATAAGAAATAAAGAGTTGATTTAAAAACGATTTAGGCACATCATCAAAATCCTTTAACTAATGGTGAAAACGAGAGCGATTTCAAGTTTTAAGTTAAAGGAAGATCCCAGTAGAGTCGCCACTAGGAGCCGACAACCCCCGATCCCCCGGCCCACAAGGTAAGCTTTAATGCTCTTCGGCGTAGGGCGGAGAAACAACGAGCGCTATAAAGCTTGCTAAGGGATGGTCCTTATTTTAGCGTGATGAAAATGGATAGTGGAAGCGATGTTGAAGTTGAATTGTAGTCCGATTAATGGGTTAAGGGATACAAGACTTAGAATCCCGTATTTTAAGATAGAGTCGCCACCTGGTTAAGCTCCACTGGGAATTTGGGTATGATATTCCCACCGGGTGGTTGGACCATACCTTAAAACAGAGATTCTAGGTTCGGATGATGTTGCTTACTTTTCAATTTTTAAATCAAGCCGATTATATTTTAATAAACGTGACTTTAGTTCTTATGCGATTTAATCCGATTATTGTTTGGTGTTTTCGGTTTAATATGTCATACATCACACGGAAAGCGATAAATGAACAAAGCAAGGAAATAAAATTATTACAAAGCTTTACGAATACCTATACAGTTTTCTAATGCGAGGAAATAAATAATGCGATAAATAAATAAACGGGCGAAACCGGATTTTAACCGAGCTTACCGACTTAGACCCAACTCCAAACGAGGCAAGAAACATACGGGACTAATCATAAATAAAGCATAAATAAATAAAGGCGGAACATAAACACATAGCATGAAGAAAACATTTTTTTAGATTTTTCGGGACAAAAACATAATTTTCGGATATTAATTAATTATCTAACAACCTAAGAAGGGTGAAATAAATTAACTAAACATCCTAAAATTAGATTTAATATATTCAGAATATTTTTGGGATTTTTAGTTGGTAGAAAATAATTTATTTAGATTTATTTAGTTAAAACACAATTTTTAACCCATTAAAATGCATATTAAATCAAATAAAAATAAAAATAAAATCTAAAAATAAAATAAAATAAAAAAAAAAATTTCAGGTTAGTCATAAACTTTTAGAAATTTTTCGGGTTGAAATCGGGGTCAAAAACACAAGGAAAGGGCGAAAAAAGGGCTAAAAACAGCTTTTAGTAGTAAAGGGCTTTGGTGACACCCTGACCGCCACTGCTATAGCCTTGGCCGCTATAGTGGCAGCGGTGAAGGCTATAGCGGCGGCGGTCAAGGCTGTCACTACAGCCTTGGCCGTGCCAAACCATTTTTAGGGGGGATACCGGTGTTTTTGCAGCCATAAACTCGAAATCATTGAAGTTTTAAGTTGTAATCAACTATATTTCAATAGATGTAGGCTTAAAACACTCAAATAATATTGATTTTATGGATTTCGGTAAGTAAATACCCAAAAATCGTAAGAAATAACGGGACCTCTATAGGGGTGGAGTTCACCTCCATAGCTATAGCCTTCACCGCTATAACAGTAGCGGCCAAGGCTATAGGGGTAGAGGTGAAGGCTATCCCTATAGAGGTCAGATTATTTTCCGACGGTTTTCCAAGAACACGAAGGAAAAACCAAGAAACAACACCAAAAACAACAAGAACAGCAACAAAAGACAATAAAAGGAAATAAAAGATAAAGGGAACTCAGTTTTGTTACCTCTAGGCCGTTAATCTAACTCGAGAGACTCGAATCGGACGTTTGGCAAGCTTTTGATGATTTTTCGACGAAATGGCGACGGAAACCGTGACGAAAATAGTGATAGATTATTTGGGTGGTATTTGAGGGAAAGTCTCTAAACCCTATTTTATCAGTCTTAACCTATGATTTCTAATTGATTTTAATGTTTAAGCTATGAGATCAAGCCTAAGAACAACTAAGAATCGAGATTAGAGAGGATTAAACCCGGATTCTATGCCTTTCTTAAGCTTTCTCCCTCTAGTTCTTCCCTTTCTCTCTCTTATTCTTGATTTTTTTCTCTAAAATAATTTCTAAATTCTAAATCTGGAGAACAAACCCCCTAACCTCTCTCTTGGATTGGTTTAAATACTCTTACACATAAAAATTCACCGACTTAGGCAAATTTTCGGGAAAAATACATGGTCAAATCGCAAGAGGAGAGAGTGAACGAGGTGGCAAGGCCTGAAATAGCCCGTTCACAGCCCAACGCCACCATCACGGCGGTGATCGCCATAGGGGCGATGGTCACCGCCATGACAGCAGCTTCCACCACCACTACGGTGGCGGTGGTTGCTTCCATGATGGCGGGGGTGGCCACAACGGGGGTGGCCACCCCAGTGGCGTTCACTGCCACCAAGAGTGGCGGTGAACGCTACCATGACGGCTGTGGCTGCCATAAGAGTGGCGGCCACAGTCGCCGGAGGGCAGGCTGCTGCCGCCGCTGGGGCTAGGGTTTAGTTAATTAGGGTTAGGGTTTGGCTAATTAGGTTTAGGTAGGGTTTCGGCTAATTTGGGCAGATTTAGGGTTTCAACTTCCAACGCCTATATCTTTCACTACGGTTATCCGATTAAGGAGATTCTTGACATTCCGGAAAGTTCGGAGAGTGAACAATCCAACGACATAAACGAGACTTGCTGAGAATCTTCGAATCTTATAGAAAATCATGAAACAAATTACTACACGAGAACGAAAGGAAACGGCTAATTCTAAATGCATGCGAATGATCCTTAAGTGCCGCCAAAGGTCTGAAATCATCAAAAAAGGTACTTGCCAAACGTGATTTGACCTTCAAAGAATAGAACAACTAGACCATACGAGGTCAGAGCAACAAGTCATCATTGTTCCAAGGGTCACCAAACGCCCGTGCTCACAAGTACCTAAGTACATAATCCGGTTAAAGTTTGGAAAGGAAAAAAACTTTGAACCGCTCAAATTTAGCATCCGGAAGAACTGATTGTATTAGCATCCAGAAGAAGATAGATCCGAAGATATTAAGTCTGAAGACATCCGGAAGACTTAAATATCTAGACAAAGGGATAATTCAAAAATTATATTCCCTCCACCTATTTGGTCAGAAAGTCAAAGATCCTTTCACCTTATAAAAGACAAAAATGATAGCTACCACTTTTTAGAAAAGGAAAGAAGGACTGACATGGGAAAGAGAAAAAGGTAACAACCTTTTTCACCTAGACCAATAGGAATGACGCGTGAAGATCACGATTCCGGTCTTCTAGCGTAAAATTTGGTAAAACACTAAAATCTAAGGAAAATGATCACGGGCAACTTTTCAGCTACAATCCCAAGGATTCAAACGGGTCAAAATCTGAGTCTAATGGATTGATCAACGGCTCTGAAAGCACCACATTTTACATGATCAACGGTGAAGATTAAAATTAGTTTCAACAACTCACAACGGCTACATTTATGATAGAAATCTATAAATGGAAAGCTCCACAAGTTGAGAAGGTGCTGGTTGTTTTGAGAAAGCATACACAAGAGAATTCGCTATAGCAATCAGTTACGTAATCCCTCAAAGAATCAAACAATTCCAAATCTGTTTGTAAGGATTCCCAAGTGAGTTATAAACTTGAGGAGATCCAAAACCAAAATCTTTGAGAAAGACAAAGTGCAAAATCTCATACTTAGGTGAGTAGTGAGATTGGGATATAGCTTGAAGTTGGTGCTTTGAGTGGAATCTCCTTGCAGGACTCAGCTTAGGTTTGGGTAGAAATCTAAGTGGTATATCCTACTAAAGACAAGAGGACTCAGCTAGGATTTGGTGCTTCTAGTCATATATCCTACATTCGGAAGGGGTTACCATCCTGAGAGAAATTGTAAGACTTAATTCCTGCCAGTTGGAAAGGAATTCACTAGTAGAAAAGCTCGGAGGAAGGAAACTCTGGAAACCAGAGTAGGCGGGCCGAACAAGGATAAAAATCTGTGTTTGATTTTCTTACTCTTTATTTGTTTGCATTATAATTCATATTTGCATCATCCGGATCCATCATATCCGGAACATAATTAAACACGCTACACTAAGACTTTTTAAAGTCTGTTAATTCTGTGAAAAAAGGTCATTCACCCCCTCTGACCTTATTTAGACCCTCACCGGGACCAACAGAATGTTTTTGTTGTTGTGGTCCATAATGATGGAGTTTGGACTAGGGATGCAAACGAGCCGAATCAGGACTAAACCCACCAAAGCTCGGCTTGGTTTGAAAATAAAAATGATTAAGCTCAGCTCGGCTCAAAGCTCGTCGAGCTTGGAATATTTTAACTCTGTTCGAGCTCGTGAATAAGCTTGACTTGAGTTTACGAGTCTAAATAAATCTTATTTATCCAATTAATTTCTTGCTTATTATTTTCTAAATACGCATTTCTTTTTTCAAATTAAAATTCAACATATGCTACGGATGTTATTTAATGTTAAAATTAATGGGAGTAAGACCATGTTTATCTGTATAGGAAATTAATAAAAAAAATTATAAAATACTTAAAGATTATACAGGCCTACTTCTGAACTTTTAAATTGAACCTTAAAAAGCTTTATTTGGCTTCATAATATTTTGAGCCAATCTTAAACTCGAGTTGAAATTTATTGAGCCGAGATTTGACTAAGTTTTGATCGAGCCAATCTTAAACTATTCACGAACCGTTCAGCTGAGTTGCAACCCTAGTTTGGACATATACGTTTGAATTGAGGATTGAGTTTTTGGCTTGATATATCTTTAAGTATGATACCTTTTATACAATAGTTTGGTATGATACTTTTTTTTTTTTTGGTATTGTTAGAAAATAATTGATGTTTATTAAAAAAAGAAAAGAAAATAATTGATGTTTGAGTAGATAAGTAATGGGTGGTTGTTCTTGATGTATAAATAGCTTGTATTCATAGTTTATATTACTTTCTCCCTTTTTGATAAATATTAGTATAATTTCACTTTTAATAGTTTATTTTCAACACGTTATTAACATGAGTTTACTTTATCTCAAATAATAAAAGAATTTTATTGATCGGTTTTTTTATGAATCTGTCCAGCTGGATGTTTGTCAACATTACTGAAATTCTACCCGTTGGATCGTTGCGAAATTTGGTCAAAAGGTTCCTATCATCCGTTTCTTTATTTTTCACCGTTGGATCATCGAGAATGTCTCATTAAGGTAATTTCGTCTTAGGCAGAAGCGGTAAGATTATCTTTCATCTATTGTTATTATATGTATGTTAAATTTTGTAAATATTGAGTTTGTAGCTATTTATGTAACCAGAAAGAATTACTTTATGTTGCTGTTAAAAATATAGATATTGAGATCCTGCAAATCTATAAGAATTAGCACAGTCATCAAAATGTTTAATTATAAAAGGATCCGACAGATCTTTAAAAATAAATTAATGACCACGTGAAAATATATTAACTGAAAGTTTATTTTAAGAGGTAATAAAAGCATCGATGATAATTTATTTGAACAAACTTTCCTCATTTTATGCATAATGTGCTCCAGTGCACATGCTTCAGTAGCAACATTATATTGAAAATCGTTATCACCAAATATGATGAATTTAATTATAACATTTTATTGAGTAAAATAAGAGTTTTCATGAAAAACTATGGATATATTTTATTAGATCAAATATATTTCTAAAAATGAATGTAATATTATATTATTATTTTAATCGTGGACATTTCAAAGTAATAGTTTTGGTAATGAATATAAATATGAAATCACCTGAAGTAAAAAAAATGAATATGATAATAAAATCACCAAAAGTGAAAAATTTGTTCGGAAATAATAACGGACCGCAGTGAATAAAACATAATAATGAGATGATATGTGAGCATTGGTTTGGGATAAAAAAATTCCAAATTATTGTATATAAAATGGACAAATTCATGTGATAGTACAACATGATTTGTGCCCACGTGGTGTACTGTTTTGTTATCTACATTAAATAATGTTATTGAACTTTACTATGGATTTTTATTTATTTATTTACATCAATAATACCAACTTAATCATATTATTATCATGGTTTTCATAATAGGACCGATTATTAAATTAGTGAAAGTAATGGTTCATAAATTTAAGATTCAATCGGATTAAATCGATGGTTGAATCGGATTTTCTTAAAATATATAAAAATATTATATATTTTATATAATATAATATTAAATATATAATATAAGTTGTACTCATATAAAAATTAATAATATTAAATAAAATATTCTATAATTTAAAGTTATATTTCAAATAAAAATAAAACACAAGATAATAACTAATAATCTAATAAAAGAATACAAACTGAATTCTATATTGTATAGATTGGATAAAAAAGTTAATAAATTTGATTTATGATATATAAAGATTACGCATTAGAAGAATTAAAATTTATACACAATACATAAAATAAAAAAATTATATATCCATTTAATATAAATTTAATCAAAAAAACTTAGAGTAATGTTATTTAAAAAATTTAAATGTTATTTCGTTATAAAAAACATTCAAAATTATTATTGAAAGAAATATTTCAAATTTAATAAAATGTGTATATGAAATAAAAAAATATTTATTCTGGTTTTTTATAATAAAATATTATTAAAACAATTTAAAAATTAACAATATGTAATATTAAAATATATAAATAGAAAATATTACCACTTTTGTGTGGTAATTCAGTTGGTAGAGCATGAATTAAAACACATATTAGAGGTTTTGTGTTCAATTCCCACCACCAACAATTTTTTTTAAAAATAATTTAAGAGAACCGGAAATCGGCTACCGATTGTACCGGACGATTTCTGATCAAACCGATCGATTCAACCGGTTGTTGACTGATTCTTAACTATGTCAAGAATCTAGTCAAACTGAACCGAACCAAATACTAGTTTCGGTCAAATCCGATCCGACCGACCTGTCCGATTTTTAAAACCATGATTATTATCGCTTTAATATTAACATGCTAGCAATTTTCTCGAGAATTGAAAATCAAAATGGAACTTTCGATAGAAGGAAATGAATTTCTTTCTCAATATTATGTAACATCATTGTAAAGGAAAGAAACTTAATTATTATAGATAGTGTCACCATCTAAATTATTTTTAAAGAGACAAGATATTTTAATACTCTTAAAAGGGGTGAAACAATTGTTACCACAATATCGGGATAAATAAAAATGGTTGAAGGCTTTGACGAAGCTAGTATTTTATTGCAAAGGGGAACAAAACTTATTATAAATAATGCAATATATTCCCCAAAATCTCACAGAAATTTATTGAGTTTCAAAGATATTCGCAGAAATGGATATTATATTGAAACTGTGAGCGAAGACAATAAAGAATGTCTTTATGTTACAAAAATAATTTCAAGTAAGAAATGCATGCTTGAAAAATTTTATACTTTTTTATTTGGCTTATACTCCACATATATTAATATGATCGAGACCAATTTAACTATAAACCAGAAGTTTATGGATTCAGATACTTATAAAATTTGGCATGATCGACTAGGTCAACCTGATTTGATGATGATGAGAAAAATTATTAAAAATTCACATAGGCATCCATTGAAGAACCAGAATTTTATTCAAAATAATGAATTATTTTGTGTTGCTTGTTCGCAAGGAAAATTAATAATAAAACCTTCTAGGAGTAAGGTTGGAATAGAATTGCCATAATTTTTAGAGCGTATACAATGTGACATATGTGGACCAATTCATCCACCATGTGGACCATTTAGATATTTTATGGTTTTAATTGATGCTTCAACTAGATGGTCACATGTATGCTTATTATCTTCACGAAATATGGCATTTGCAAGGTTACTTGCACAAATTATAAGATTACGGGCACATTTTCTCGATTATCCTCTTAAGTCAATTTGTCTTGATAATGCTGGAGAATTTACATCCAAAACATTTAACGATTATTGTATGTCGATTAGAATAAAAGTTGAACATCACGTAGCATATGTTCATACACAAAATGGTCTAGCAGAATCATTTATTAAACGTCTTCAATTAATTGCATGACTGTTAATTTTACGAACATATCTTCCTACTACAGTTTGGGGTTATGCAATATTACATGCAACATCTCTTATACCTTTAAAACCAGTAAGTTATCATGATTATTCTCCATTACAATTAACTTTTGGTCATGAGCCTAGTATTTCTCATCTTAGAGTTTTTGGTTGCGCGGTATATGTGCCTATTGCTCCACCACAAAGGACCAAAATGGGTTCTCAAAGGAGATTAGGAATTTATGTTGGATATGAATCTCCATCAATAATTAAATATCTTAAACCATTAACTGGTGATATATTTACTGCACGATTTGTAGATTGTCATTTTGATGAAATCACTTTCCCAAAATTAGGGAGAGAGAATAAGAGCCTAATTTTGGAAAAGAAAATAATATGAAATGCTTCATCACTTTCTCATATGGATCCTAAATCAAATGATTCTGAACTAGAGTTCAGAGTATAATCCATCTTCAAATTTTAGCAAATCGGTTGTCAGATGAACTTGCTAATCCTAAAAGAGTAACGAAATCGCATATACCAGCAGTAAATGCGCCAATTCTTATTAAGATCCATGAAGAACATCCTACGGATAATACTCTAACACGCCTGAAGCATGGACGACGTATTGGTTCAAAGAATAAAAATTTTAAAAGGAGGAGAGTTATTGATAATGAAGATATTTCGTTGAGGATACAAATATAAATACACTTCCAGAAGAAGTGCAATGGAGTGCAAATACCTGAAGCTATTGAAAATGAAGAAATTCAAATAAATTATATCAATACTGAAAGAAGATAGAATCGCAATAAAATGGTTATAGACCATATTTTTTATATATAATGTTGCGATTAATATTGAAAATGAAAATATGGATCATGAGCCAACATCTATTGAAGAATGCCAAAGTAGAAATGATTGGCAAAAATGAAAAGTAGTGATTCAAGTAGAGCTGAATTCTCTTGAAAAACGCAAAGTATTTGGACCAGTAATTCGAACACCACAGGACGTAAAACCTGTTGGTAATAAATGGGTTTTTGTTAGAAAGAGAAATGAGAAAAATGAAATAATAAGATATGAAGTCAAATTAGTTGCACAAGTTTTTTCCCAAAGACTTGGGATAAACTATGAGGAAACATATTCTCCTGTGGTGGATGCAATAACTTTTAGATATCTTATTAGTTTTGCAGTGCAAGAAAATTTACAAATGCACTTGTTGGATGTTGTCACAGCTTACCTTTATGGTTCGCTTGATAATGATATTTATATGAAAATCCCTGAAGGATTAAAATTGCCAGAAAAATATGGTAAACGAGAACTTTACTCCATAAAGTTACAAAGATCCTTATATGGATTAAAACTATTTGGGCGCATATGGTATAACTGTCTCAGTGAATGTTTATTGAAAGAAGGATATAAAAATGATCCAATTTGTCCATGTGCTTTTTTAAAGAAGAGATTCCAAAAGCAGTTGATTCTTTAAAGAAAGAATTTGAGTTGAAATATCTTAGAAAGATAAAATTGTGTCTTGGTTTGCGAATTGAGCACCTTGAAAAAGGAATTTTAGTGCATCAATCAAACTCCATAGAAAAGATCCTAAAACGATTTAATATGGACAAAGCACATCCATTGAGTAACCCAAACGTTGTATGATCACTCGATGTGAAAAATGATATTTTTCACCATAGAGAAAATAATGAAAAAGTTCTCGTTCCTGAAGTACCATATCTAAGTGCTATAGGTGCTTTGATGTATCTTGCAAATAACACAAGACCAGACATTGCATTCTCTGTAAATTTATTATCAAGATATAGCGCTGCACCTACAAGACGACATTGGAATTAAATTAAACATATAATGCGCTACCTTCGAGGGACTACTGATTTAGGCTTATTTTATTCATATGAGTATAAGCTTAAATTAGTTGGAGATGCGGATGTGGGTTATTTATCAGACCCACACAAAGCTCGATCTCAAACAGGCTATATATTCATATATGGAGGAATAGCTATATCTTGGCGATCGATAAAAAAACGATTACAGCTACTTCCTCAAATCATGCGGAGTTAATATCGATTCACGAGGTAAGTCGTGAATGTGTGTGGTTGAGATCATTAATCAAACATATCCAAGAAGCATGTGGAAAAGTTATGGCTAAGGGAGATCCGACGACAATATATGAAGATAATGCTGCTTGTATTGCTCGATTGAATGAAGGCTATATTAAAGGAGACAGAGCAAAGCATATTTCATCAATTTTTTTCTTCACTCACGATCTGAAAAGGAATGGGGAAATCAGTATTCAACAAATCCGCTCTTGTAACAATTTAGCGGCTTTATTTACCAAGTCTCTACCTTCCTCAACTTTCAAGAAATTAATTCACAATATTGGAATGCGTCGTCTTAAGGATCTTCAGTTAACTCACGAACAGGGGGGAGTAAACATTGTACTTTTTTTTCCTTAACTATGGTTTTTGTCCCACGGGGTTTTCCATAGTAAGGTTTTTAATGAGGCAGTGTCTCATTCGCACTGACAAACATCAAAGGGGGAGTGTTAGAAAATAATTGATGTTTGAATAGATAAGTAATGGATGGTTGGAGTTGATGATAAGAAATGGTTGGTGTAGTTCGGTTATGGCTTCCCTATAAATAGAAGTGTTTTGTTATGGGAAGTGATAGGTTGTAATAACATTTTATAAAGACCTTGTATTCATAGTTTATATTACTTGCTCCCTTATTGATATATATCAGTATAATTTCACTTTGAGTAGTTTATTTTCAACAGGTATAATTTGAATTCGTACCTGTTTTTTTGTTGTTGTAGGTTGTATAATATATTATACACATTTTTCCTATTTGGTCTAATATGCATTATACTTGTATATTTTGTTGTTATAATTTAGCTAATGTTATTAAAACCCGACCGACCAATTTAATGAGAAAAACCAGAAACCAATGCTAGTTTCGGTCTGGTTCATAAAAATTAATGGTTTGATGAGAAATTGGATCTGGTCAGTTTGAACCGAAAAATATCAGTAAATCGGTGAACCGGCCGTATTCCGGTTTTATGTCCCAACTTTTTTTCAACTAAAAAGCAGTGGCGGAGGGAGAGGGGGGACGGTGGGACACGTGCCCCACCAGCCGCCGGATCCGATTTAGTAGATGGCAGACCTTGTGCCCCACCATGGAAATGGAAATAGAAGAATCGGAAGAAGGAGAAGATATGTGCTGCAATTAAATGAGTTTTTGCAGTCTCTCAGTTATGTTATTTCTAGAACAGCTGGTTGTCCATCTATTATTTTGGCCGAAGGTTGACTAGTTGAGAAGCTCCAAACTAACACAAAGGTGCATGTGTACCATGTGTTTGAACTTTCGCCAGTAGTACCCTTCATGTTCCTTTAAAAGTTAGTCCTCTATAAATCAATTTGAATAAGCAGGAAAGGACAAAGTGTAAAACACTTGCAAATGAAGGGGATTCATAGATCATAGAGAATATGAAAAACAAAAGTAAGAACTAAGCCGGAAAGTGATTTCATGTTGGTGTGGAACGCGTGCCTTCTTCCTAAAGTTAAATTTTTTGGTTGGTTAGACGCCTTCCAACGAAAGTCTTTCTTTTTAACCGTAGATGCCAAGCGATTGTAGATGAGAAGTGTCCGTTTTGCGACGAAATGGAATCAATGGAACATGCTCTATTTCATTGTTTGGATAGTTATCGCGTGTGGGCTCAAGCTTTTTCGTTGTTAGGAATTTCGGTTACAATGCCGATACGAGTTTTTATTATCTTGGCGTGCTTATTTTTCCCCGGATATTGATCGTGAGTTTGGTACGTCTCTATGGTTTATGATTGTGTGGGCTATTTGGAAGAGGAGGAATAAGTTCGTGTTTGAAGGGGTTCTTGGCAATGAGGATCATCTTGGTTATTGCATCCACCTATACTGGTTTTTCTTTAAGTATAGACGACAGAATCTTAATTTTGTTGCTTCTGATGCGAGCGTCTTACTTAGCAATAGGTAGCATCTTTTTGCTTTCTGATGTAATAGAAACTTATGACTTTGGTGTTTTACCAACTAGGTTGTAACTGATCTTCACTGACGCTCTCATATTGTGAGCGGCATGTGGAGTCTTTATTAATAAAGAGAGGAGGGAGTTTTGTAGTAAGCGAAGGCACTAATCTAGTTGGGACGTCCGCCCCGAAATTTTCTCCCGTCTCAAATTTTTTCCTTCCTAAGGGACACAATTTTCCTCGTGGGGGGTTTTTAAAAAAAAAAAAAAAGATTTAGCTAACACTTTAAAGGATTATTCTTATATTACTATTGAGGTTCAAAAGCCTGATTACATTAATGTTCATAATTAAGTTAGCTTAAAGATGCATGTAAAACAGATGGCAAACCAATTCCATGCATGTGATCCAAGTGTCAGGTTGTTGCAATTTTGTCAAACCTCTCCATGTTCCAAAATAGCAACAAAGCTAAAAACAACTTTTAATTTTATCTATCACTAAATAAAATTGTTTCACTCACAATTGGCTCACAATTGGATACTGTAATATTTAATTAAAATAAATGTATACTAAATAAAATTATTTCATTCACTTAACTTTGGTGCAATATATTTAATTAAATCTTATAATTTAAATGCTTAAATTGTTATACTGTTGATGCAAATATATGCTTAATTTGAATACAATGTTGAACTCTTTTTGTAAAGAGGTAACACCAAAATATGTTACATGGTTTCATGCAATCTTCAATTTATTTGTGGTTTGATTTAAGTAACTATTTGACGCCTAGAATTTGTTAGACATTTAATAAGATTTATAGAGTTTTCATATATAACAAAGTTTTATGTATATTTGGCTTTTTTTTATTTCTTTTCTTCAAAATATTTTACAATTGTCGCCACACATGTCTCTATCGGTTTAAAATTGTGCCCACCAGTACTTAAATCTTGGCTCTGCCACTGCTTAAAAGTAAGTATGTTTATGAAAACAAATCAGTAAATCACTAAATTCAGATCTCATACCATGAGAATTTTGAAAAATTACAAAGATTGGTTGTGTTGTCAATGAAAAGATTACCTAGAAAATGTAAATATGTGACAATTAAAAATGGTACTACCTTCTCCTATTGTAGTTAATTGTGATTGTGTGTCTAAACTTGTTCTTCAATTGATAGAATTTCTATATATTCACCGGGTGGCTTGACTTCTTTATTTGACTGAGAAAATAATGAAGTGGAATGAAATAGATTTTGATTGTCGAGATATGAAAACTTAAAGGGAAGAAGAATGGACATTTTGACAAATGAAAAGGAGTTTATATGGGTAAAATCTAAAACATACATTCGGTCATCTTTAAAAAGAGGATCATAAAATTTTTATTTTTGAAACTAGGATTGTGGTTTCGGTAGTTAGCAAACAAAGGAAAAATTTTATAAAATATCAATTTCCTAATATTACAAACGTATTTTAATTAATTCAACATTCGTATAATTTAAACACATTATTCATGAATTATATATCAAGATTTGAATAAGTTTAAGAGATTTTTTTATTTTATTGTGATTTTTCAAAATTATTGTCTTTTAATTAAAAAATATACTTGCAAAATTTTCAGTAAAGTGTATTGTATTTTTATTTACCAACTTGCAAAATTTTGATTCAAATGGATAAGATTACCTGACATATTTTTAAATTCAGAATTTTTTTTATTTGTTTGTTAACTTTTGAAAACACAGTGATCATTTTGAAAAAAATTAATTTTATGATCATCTATTTTAAAAAGGGCCGATTTGTTTTTGAATTTTACCAATTTATAAAAAGGTAAAAACATTGATTGAGATTTTTATTTTATAATGGAAACATTAAATGTGTTATAGCAATGATTATATGGAAACTATAAAGCATTAATCATAATTTTTTTAATTTATTAAAAAGAAAATTTAAAGTTAATTTATTCTAATTTTAATTTTTATGGAAACTGTATAGGCATTAATAATTTTATTATTGTTATTAACGTTAATTGATTTGTATCCTATAAAAGGATTTGGTAAGTATTTTTAAATTTTTTTTTTGCCTCTTTTAGACTTTTACAATAATAACAAAAGAAAACCTTATTCCACCTCATAATAAAAATAAATATTTTTTTATACTTTTTCTATTTGAACTTTATTTAAAAAGCCCATAATGGTTGATCCACGATTAAACCGATTGAACTGCTAAAATTGTGAACCGTGAAAATCACTGATTTGATATTCGGCCCGATTTTGACAACATTAAATTTAGCTTTGGTATATTAGATTTTTTACCTTTTTTATATTTTGGTATAATATGTATTATATCTATTTAATTACTGATACAAATGGGACCATATGTAAAATAATATTAAAAGTAGTAAAAAGGGGTCCTCAATAGAATATATTGCAATAAATACGTAGGAATCGAACTTTTGACCTCTCATAAGTTTAACAAGTGCTCTACCAATGTATCTATGATTTTTAATATTTAAATTAATCTTTTTAACAAGGCCAAATACATAGATAACCCCTTGAACTTGATACGAAAAGTCTTCTTTCCCCCTTAACTTTTAGAAGGTTCTCTCAGCCCGCTAAACTTGGCAAATATGCATCACTTATCCCCCTTCATATGATGTAGCAGCTGACATGGCTCAGTTTAAAAAGTTTAACGCGTCTGTTGGACTTTTAATAAATAAATTAAATGTAATTGAATGGTTAGATTTAATCTTGTAATAATAATTAATGGAATTAAAATTATTAAAAAAAACCCATTTCATTTTTAGAGTGACTCACCCTACCCCAACACAGAGGAGCTCCTCCTCCGCATTAACCACCTGTTAACAATACAACTTCACTGATTGGTCACAGAACCGTCACTCCTCCCTCCGTTGCACAGCTCATCTCCGCCGCTCTTGGATTCATTACATTCAACAACGAAAAAATCTATGAGAGATACCAATGACGATATAAATGATCATGATGATCTTGACAGGCGTAATATGGTGATTGATTCATTACTTGTTGATTTAATAAAACTGATTAAGTATAAGAAATTAGAACTAATGAGCTGCACATCAAATTGTACAAGAACTATCCAAGATATTGTTTGCAATTGATTTGCTAAATTAATTGGTGTCTTTAGTATCTATCTATGTGTTTCTTCTTATTTGAATGGGTGCCCATTGATTTTTAAATTTCAAATTGGTTCAGAATTGTATACTTTTCTGGAATGAGGGGGTTTTGATACGTATAATTTTGTCATTTTAATTATTATTATTTTTCTAATTCATTTATCTATGTTTTACATGTTGTGCTGTAGATTTTGAGAGAAATAGGGATAAAATGGAGAAGACGATGTTTTTGCAATATAGAAAGTTTGAGGGATTTTTACAAAATTAACATAGGACTTTATAAAATTATTTACAAAATATATCACGTGGTATTAAAATATTGGTTTGACTTTTCAAATCAAGCCATCTGGAGTAAGTGTAATACACTCTTTAAAGTGAGAGTGATTTTGTTACATTTAGGGGTCAAGTGATGCATATTTACCAAGTTTAGGGGGCTGAAAGAACCTTCTCAAAGTTAAGGAGGGCAGTAGACTATGTGTGCTAAGTTCACGGGGCTATATATGTGTTTGGCCTTTTAACAATAACAACTAAAAATTTAAACAAAAATATATTTTTAGACCCCTTCCAACTATGAATCCTAAGCGATCGCACTTTCACGTCATCCCTTGAGGCCGGGTTTGGTGACACAAAAGAGAAGAGCAGAAGAAAAAGAAGAAAGTAAAAGGGACATATGGAGTCTTGCTTGAAATGGGATCATTTTTGAAGAATCCTACGTTGAACATTTGGAGAAGATGGTGTTATTGAAAAAATAATTATATAGGGATTTAAATGAAAATATTGAAGGCTTATTTTTGTAATTTAAGTTATATATGCCACATCTCACTTTTAAATTAATTTGACTTTTTAAAAAATGGCACGTGGTGACGAGTGTAACCTACTTTATATAAAATGACTGATTTTATATCATTGAGGGGGTTGTGAGGTGTAATTTAAATAAGTTAAGGGGGATAAGTGAAAAATTTGTAAGTTGAAGGAGCTGAAGGGTTTTTAGAAATAATTATACCGGAGTTCAGATGTATTAGGTCTAATAGAAATGATGACGATATCATCACCGACAAGCTAGCTAGTATTTTTACAAATCTCTACAAAATCCGTTGTTTTCGATTATCCAATAATTCACTTCATGAAAGAAGCCTACAAAATCCGTTGTCTTTCCCGTCATTGTAAAACTTTCATGACGTCTTCCGACGTTAATGAATTTCTCAAAAGAGGCCTATCACAGTTTAGTGTCCCACTTTAAACTTTCAGTTTTTGATCAAAAATTATAAACTACTGATCGATTAAATTATTTCGATGACGAACCCAAAAAAAAAAATTCCTCACGTGGTGTAAAAACTGATTATTATTTTCATTATTTAGCGGTAGATGGATTGTTAGGTGGGTTTCGTGCATATTTATAACACCTAAATTGTTATAAAATTAATTAAGTCCAACGCCAAATGACATATATTATATAGCTTCTATAGCTAGGGAACGACATATATATGATACTCTAATCAACGTTTTTAATTATAGTTGATTAAACGTTGTTTTGTCTCTAACTCCAACTACTAAATTAATCGAGGGAATACGCATATTCCATCATCGTATAACAATTGAAATTAGTTTAATTACTTGCTCTAATAAATAATGAAAGAAATGAGTATTTTAATTTAGGCGAGAAGCATGTGACATCATTTTTCACTCATTTTATTGAGTCCCAACTCCAATTTAGAATCCAATCAATGTCTGTGTCTCTGTAAATATACAGGTTTGCTTTCTGGATCAAATTATAAAAAATTAAATATAATTATTAGTTTCTAAACAAATAAAGTTATTATAGAAAGACTCTTATATATACACACACAAACACTTTCTATACTTGTTTGCTATTCATTATCATTAGATTAAATTTCGTAACATTGATATTATGGTGATAAGGGCACAATTAGCAACCGTTACATTATAAAAATAAAGTAATTATAGAATAAAAGTATATCTAGGATAAGTATACTGAAAGTCTTTCTTCAAGATCGAGTTCGAATTCTACTTGGATATAAGTCTATCCTAATAAGTTGCTAAGAACATCTTTAATAGTTTGTCTATTTTAATTATAATAGGTAAAAATAGATAATTAAGTAAAAAATAGCTCTACACTGGCTCTTCTATTTTCTTTTTCCTATATAATGTGACACCATAAAAGTTAATAATTCGATCTTCTACATGTTGACAATCAAATAAAAAGCTAAGTTATTAACTTTACTAATATTTTAATGCTTAATTTAAAATTCAAATGTTGGTTAGTTGTGAAATAGATTATCTAGTAAATAATTAATTCTTTTTATAATGCATTCAACTATGAAATATACAATCTATTGTAGCGAGTTTCTTGAAATATATTGTCTATTTTCAAAATCATTGACATATCATCAATGTCGCTACCTATTCCACATGTCACATAATCATAGGATCCACTAATACTAAATCAGGTAATAGAATCTTCTCAAATTAGGAATCCCATAATATATTTACGACTATCCAAAAAGCATATATAAATGTCCCAATTCCTCAAAGGTGCAGCTAATTCATTTCATTCCTATTATTATTTTTTTCCTCTCTTAATCTTTTATTGACTTGAGCGTCAGAGACTTAGAGTGTTTCACATGCGTCAACCTTAAAAAATGCGACTCAAACTACATAAATTGTTCTCAAAATTAATAATTAATAGCGTGGACAAAAATTACTTACTCAAACAAAAACGTCAATTCAAAATAAAATTTCATTACTTTAACAAAAACGCTACACAAAATTTCAGAAAAGTTATGCTATTGACAAACTGGATATACACTCATGCAATAGGCTGAAGTAGCAGTACTTGCAAGTTTAACTACAAGCATTAACTTTTCTGCCTGGGATAATGAGATTTTCAGTTTGGAAGGCTGGCTTTGATCCTACAACGCACAAGCAGATCACAATTCAGGTATGGATAAAATTGTTTAATCTCTCATGGGAGTTCTAGGATTGTTGATTATTATCCTCTGTTGCGCAGGGAATCGGGGTTCCTGTTCGATTTGATCATAACATCATAGAAGGTGAGTTCGACCACTATGCTAGAATTCTAGCAGATATTGATTTGTCGAAACCGGTTATGGACCGGATTAGGGTTGATACTGTTGAAAAAATATTTTTGGTGAGAGTAGAATATGAAAATATTACATATTTTTGTTTGACATGCCAATCTATAGGTCACACTGTAGCTAATTGCAGAAGGAACCAACTTCAGGAAAAGCAACTCGGAGATCGAAAGAGCATTCCCAAGGTTAGGGCAATTTTGAAGGGTGCTCAATCTAACCCTGAAAACTCCGAATGAGCTGACCCGATTTCTACTTAGTCTAATAGAAAGAATTACAATTCTATTCCGAATGATACAACTAATATCAACGGCAGTTCCGATAGAACTAAGTCGGTTTCACCAACCAGGAATCGTGAAGCCAGTCTGGAGATCGACGCAGTGGCTACCGAGGCAATTGAGGCCGCGGCTATTGCGGTGATTGAAGCTGCGGCTAATGAGGTTTTTGATTGCCCGAAAGATAGAGAAATACAGGTTGAGGAAAGCCCGATAAGAAGGGAAAATAGGACCAACTCTTGGGCGATGATTATGAAGCAGGCGACGATGACTCTGAAAATATTAATGCGGATGCACTTGTTCTACATAACCAGCCTAATTTGGCACTCTTCCAACGTAGTAAACTGAGACAACGAGATTTGGGGGAGAGGAATAAAAATGCTGCAGTAGTTTCAACAGCAAATACTTTTCAATCCTTGGATGGTCTTAATCTTGATGGGATCAATTTGGAGGTATGTTTACAACATGGTAAGTCTCTAGAAGAGCAGACTCTACAATCCTTTAATGACTCTCTTGTTGATAGCGCCTCCAATAGCACGGATTCCCCTGTTGATAGTGCTTTCAATAGCACGGGTTTCGGTTGGAAAACATTTTCAGTCAAGAAAAAGAAAGAACTAGTGATTGCTGCTAGAGAGTAAATTTAGCGTGGTCATAAGCTGGGATACTAATCTCCTTCAAAAAGAGATTTTATTTTATTTTTTTTCTTTTTCTTTTCTTTTTTATATTTTCTTTTTAAGAGTAATGAGTTGGTAGGAAAAAAAAACTACAAGCATTAACTAAATGAAGAAAATTCAAAAAATACAATATTGACTTCTTGACAAGGCCACGAGCTAATTAAACGCAACAAGAGATCTTCAAGGCAACTAAAGGCAATTAGCGATCGGATTTGGATTCTTTAAATAGTAAATTTATAAAATTATACGTGTTAGTAAATTTTAATTATTTATTAGATATTAATGATTGAGATTTAATTACACTGTAGATTTTATAAACTATTATAATTTAATCTTAATAATTAAATTTTAATGATAAAGTTATATATTTTAGTTAATTTCAACCACTCATAAGATTTTAATAGTTGAGATTAAGTTGAAGTAGTTTGTGGGGTCTATAATGTAATTAAATTTTAACCATTAAAATTTAATAAATAATTAAAATTAACTAAAATACATAATTTTACGAACTCACAGTTTTAGAGAATCTAATTTACCATATAATATCTTTTGTCGAAGACTCAAATGTATCGTCAAGTTATCGAAATAACTTGCCAAAAGTGTTTATACACTAACATCTCTCTTGAAGCTATTTAGGCAGAGCCGACGTATACGGAGAATATCAATGCTTAGAGTCTTTTAGCAAGTCTAACTATTTTCTCCATTTTTTATTTTTTAAATTTTATTTTAGAAAATTTATAATATTTTTTTTTCAATCATCTACCTTATTTTATATTCTCTAATTCAAATTCCGTTTAAAATAATAATATTTTATTATTAAACTAACGAAAAGAATAACAATACAAAAATTAAAAACCCTAAAAAGTATAAAAAGTAATATTATTTTAATTTATTTTTAAAAATGGGGAATAGATTCATTTCCCATATACGGGGAACCCTCATTTTAGAGAATACCATATGGAGAATAGTTAGACTTAATCATTCTCCATATTTATTTCCCATTTTAAAGAATTTTCTATGATAGGAAATGGTTGGATTTGCCCTTACGGAACTCAAATTTTTCTTGGATACTATACGAGTCTAATAAGATTAAAAGAGTTGTTATGAAAATTAAATTAAAAGATAAAAAGAATAAGTGGGTTCGTTGGAAATTACATAAAAATTCAAACAAAATTCACCTATGTTTGAACCAGAGAGGAAGTTCTTATAACTTGTGAGAATATATACTATGGATTTTTAATATAAACAATGGCGGTGCCAGGATGTCAGCTCGGATAGGGCTGGTTGGTCAATGAACGCGAATATAGATTTTGGTAAAAATTTCAATTAATCAAATAATTCAATAAAAATGCAAAAGAAATTAATAACATTAATTTAATATGATGTAAATACAAAAAATATTAAGTATAACAAAGTAATTCTTAAAAATAACAAACACAATATAATCATGAAATTAAATCAAAGTTTGAGAATTAGTTCATTAATGATCTAGTTCAATTATAAAAACTCTAATTCCTAATATAATCTACTTCCTGTAAAATTACTTCCAATTCAATTCATCATCAATTTAATTTTAAAAACCTAATTTAACTAAATTTCCAAAAAAATTAAGTTGATTTAATTTCAAAATATCCTACCTAAACTTTGTCCGATTAAATACAAAAAAAAAATGAATAGAATAATATGACCAACAGGGTGAAGTTTGAGTGCAGAGGGAAGTGAAACAAATAAAATGATGAGAAAAACACATGAAAGAAGAAAATACTGAAGAGTGTAGCTAATTTAAAGAAAATTGGCTTCCACATCAAAATCCTTTAAGTCTGGGCCAAAATGAAGACCAAAAGCCCATTCGAAATGATATCCACTGGAACATTTTTAAAATTTTTTTATCTAGTATGTATCCAGTAGATCAGTGATATATATCTACTATATCTTAATTTTAACAGTTTTTATGGAATCTAATGACATCTAACATATATTTAATAGATAAATAGATGTGTATATGGTGATTTCATCAATCATAAATTTATCACTATCTTTTTTTACAATGATTATTTTATAAAATATAACATCTAGTATATATCTAATAGATATCTAGTAGACCACTATTGTATATCTAGTATATCATAATTTTAACAGTTTTTATGGAATTTAGTAGATATATGATAAATCAATATCTTTTTTACGATGATTATTTTATAAAAAATAATATTTGTAGATATCAAGTAGACATCTAGTAAACGTCTAGTATATCGCTTCTTTGAATGGGAGGAGGGGAGCTGCGTAAATTTTTTTATTGATTGCACTGTATTCTTGTAATTAGTTTTCCCTGATTTGGCCTTTTTTGAGATTGTTTTGACATTGGCAAAATTACTTTTGTGTTTGTGGGCAATTGTGTAAGAAGCCTTTCGAAAATCTAAAACTCATTTTTAAAATTTCATAATTTTAGTTTTGGGAAATTGTCATATTCGGCCCATTTGGGTAAAATAATTTCAGCCCAAGTTTAGCTCAATTACCTAAAGGTCCTAACATGTTTTTTTAATAACCTTCATACGCCCTTCATATCTTTCATACGCCCTTCATATCTTTCATACGTTGTTCATAACTTTTTTACGCTCCAGATTGTATTAGGCTTGTAACAGGTCTATAACAGATATATAACAGCTTTGTAACAGACTTGTAACAGACATGTATTAGACTTGTATTAGGTTTGTAATAGTTATATAATGGACTTGTAACATATTAATGACTGATAAATAATGTCAAACACTTTAATAATAATCCAATGTAAATCAAAACTAATGAAAATTTACTATTTTATTCATCAAACACCAGTAATAGATACATAACAGCCTTGTAACAGACTTTTGTAACAGGTTTGTAATAAAATTGTAACATATAAAAGTCATAAAGATTATGTCAAACACTTAATTAGTAATTCAATCTTATTCAATATTATTATATTTCTGTTATATATTCATCAAACACTTGTATTAGACTTGTAGCACATATATAACAGATAAGTAACAAATATGTAGTAGGCATGTATTAGATATGTAACAGATTCAAAGAAACACTTCATTCATATTTCCCATCTGATACAATACTGTTATAAGTTTGTTATATCCTCATCAAACACTTGTATTAGACTTGTAGCAGATATATAACAGATATATAACAGATATGTATTAGGTCTGTATTATATGCGTAACAGGTAGAAAAAACATGCAAATCAGTTTGCTAAACATTGTCAACATTGAATCCAATAAATCTGTGATCATCAGTCCATGATCCGTTTACATGAAGCAAAATAGAAGTGATGTTCTTCTTTGAATTTCAAAATTCTAATTGAAATCTAGATCGCAGTATATCAAATACATCGCGAAAAAAGAACTGATTTGAATCAGAAATCAAATCTGAAATTAAGAACAAAGAACACAGATGCAATCGGAAAGCAAAATAAAATCGGGACTGCAACTTTAAAATCGTGAACAAATAGCTGAACTGAATCAGGAATCCTTGATTTGAAATACAAAAAAATCGAGATCGAAAAACACAGATTTCTTGATGAAATCAAAAAGAAAAATAAAATCTAGATTGAAGGATGCAGAAACAAATCGATGAATGGAGAGAATTCAGAAGAGACGGAGAGACAATACCTAATTAAGGCGTACTGATGTGAATTGAGTGAGGAGCATATAAAGGTTAGCAGAGAACTAAAACATTTATACAAATTACACGCGTGTTTTCGGGCCAAGAAGGTAAATAGTTTTCAGATGTTGAATAGATAGGTTTTTACCCTTTAGTTTTACTTCTAGAAGGGCCCGTCTCATAAGTTTTTAATATATCTACCTTTTTGTTATTGTATTTATATTATATATAGTTTATTCTTTTGTGTTTTATACACTTCGGTCTGTTTAGAAACAATTTTATGAGAAAATGAATTGAATTTATTTGATGGAATTCAATTGAATTGATTTATTTAAATAAATTCTTTGTTTGGAACCTTCATTCATAATAGAAAATTGGCAATAAATTTATTTAACATTTTTTCAAAACTTTTAAACAATGAAGGATAATATGGTAAAAATAATATCAAAAGGCTTATCTCAAATGAATTCTATCAAAATCGTGCAATTTTTGGCAAGATTTATATTCCTAACATTCACATGATTTGAATTCTACCGATAGTTTTTGGTTCCAAATAAGGAAATTTAATAAAATAAATTTAATTAAATTGAATTTCCTTAAAAGTGAGCTTTCTAAACACATACTGATTTTTTTTGTGTCGTTTTGGTTTCAAGCATGTATTAGTGGTTACCATGGCTTACTTACAGCTGAGAAATAATAAACACCCAACCTCTACCTATACGTAATAAAATATTTAAAACAGAAAAAAAAAATACAAATTAAAAAATAAGATAAATGTGACTAAAATTGGAAGTGATTACTATTCCCTCGTGCTAATCCTGTCTTCCCATTTACCTATTTTATTTTATATTTTTTTTACTATATATAGATCTCAATTTTTCATGCTTGAACACACAAATAGCTCACGATCAATCAATTATACTAATACTAGCATATTTGTTGACAAAACATGGGCAGCCTCTCAACACCTAATGCAGATGCCTTGTGCCCTTTAGACCCTAATACCTTTTCTGATGAGTCAAAATTAGTGATTGACTTCATTGCTGACTATTATAACAACATTGAAAAATACCCGGTTCTTAGCCAAGTTCAACCCGGTTACCTCTCTTCTACAATTCCTAAATCTCCACCTTACCTTCCTGAATCCATTGAACAAATCCTGAAAGATGTTAATGATACTATTATTCCTGGAATCACTCACTGGCAAAGTCCAAGCTTCTTTGCCTGGTTTCCAGCTAGCGCAAGCAATGCGGGTTTCCTAGGAGAGATGCTTTGTTCAGGCCTTAATGTTGTTGGTTTCAATTGGATTGCATCTCCCGCTGCAACCGAGCTTGAATCCATTGTCATGGAATGGATGGGAAATATGTTGAAACTTCCATCTTCATTTCTGTTTTCAGGAAGTGGAGGCGGTGTTATACACGGTACTACATGTGAGGCTATTGTGTGTACTCTTGCTGCAGCTAGAGACCGAGCCTTGAAAATGTTCGGATGGGATAAAATCACTAAATTGGTTGTTTATGCATCTGATCAAACACATTCTACCCTTCATAAGGGCGCTAAATTAGTCGGTATCCCACCTTGCAATATTCGTTCGCTTCCTACTTCATCTTTATCAGAATTTAGCCTGTGTCCTGAAAAACTCGAGGAGGCTATTGAAAATGATATCGCGTTAGGGTTTGTGCCTTTGTTTCTGTGTGGAACTATTGGAACTACTGGTTGTGGAGCTGTTGATCCGATTAAGAAACTTGGTGAAATCGTGAATAAATACAACATATGGTTCCACATTGATGCAGCATACGCGGGAAATGCTTGCATTTGTCCCGAGTTTAGGCATTATTTGGATGGGGTAGAATTAGCCGATTCTATAAGCATGAATGCACATAAATGGTTCCTTACTACCTTGACTTGTTGTTGTCTCTGGATTAAGCACCCTAATTTGTTAATTGAATCATTGTCAACTAGCCCTGAATACTTGAGGAATTCAGCGACTGAGTCAAACACTGTCATTGACTACAAAGATTGGCAACTTGCATTGAGTAGGCGATTCACTGCTTTGAAGCTATGGGTTGTGATACGTAGGCATGGACTCATGGACCTCATGAGCCATATACGGAGCGATGTGACATTAGCCAAGCAATTTGAGTCGTTGGTGATGAAGGATAAGAGGTTTGAGATTGTTGTGCCGAGAAAGTTTGCATTGGTTTGCTTCAGGTTGAAGCCTCGTAATAATGCATTGAGTTGCGACGTTGATGAGTTGAATAAGCGTTTATTGGCAGCTGTGAACAAGAGTGGACAAGCTTTCATGACCCACGCTGTGGCGGGAGGAATTTATTTCATACGTTGTTGCGTTGGATCGACACTGACTGAGGAGAAGCATGTGGATGCATTGTGGAAGTTGATTCAAGAAAAGGCTAACATGCTTATTTGAGGTCACCCGAGTACTTTTATGATTTCCTAAGTATGGTTATGGGTTTGACAATAAATTGTATTTTATAATAAATTTATGCTTATTTGATGTGGCCAATGTCTTTATATTTGCGGCTGAGACTGAATTTGACTCTATAGGTCATAAATTCGAGTCTTGAGGTGTGGTGTGAGTTTTTTTTTTATGTATTTATGTAAACGCAATTGCGTAGTTTTTTTTTTATGAAAAAATCTTTATTTGATGGGACTCAAAACTATAGTTGTAAAATTGGAAAAATATTTAATTTAAAAATGAGAAGAATATTTATCATCTTAAGACGTGAAAATTTTGGTGTCTACCTTTGGGCTTTGGGCAGGGGTGGCAAAAAGAGCCGAGATTTCATGAATATCATCGACAACATGTTAGATAGCAGCAGTGGAGAGACATGGTCTCCAAAATAAGGGATGATTCTACAATACATTACTATGTATTGTAATGTACCACAAGTACATCCCATCAACCTATTTTTTTTTGTTACAAGTATTTCATTGAAATAATCTTGTTCGAAGCTTAGTTATAGTTAAAACTCCTCATCCCTCCCAACAAGTGTATTTAGTGGGATTCGAACCTTATTCTCCTCCAACTTACTCAGCCTGTGTTGCCAACTGAGCTACACCTACATCCCATCAACCAATGAACATGCAGAATTTAACTTCTTTATAGACGTAGCTAACATGTGATGACTTGACAATTTTTTTTGTAACTGAGGAACTTCCTCATTTCTTCCTCATCTACCCCTGTGCTGAACATATGCTTTATTTCACGTAACAAATTAACAAACACAGTCAAAACAAATTAAAATACAAAAATACCAAAATGGAATCTCACTAACCCTAAACCATTTCAACACCTACCTTCCTGCAACAAAGTAATCAGCTCTTGATTTGCTTTTGGCAAAGTTCCTTTCTAGGTCCACAAGCTAATTAATAAAGAAAACTAACACAGTTATATATGAAATTCTAACCATAAAATTTTTATGGTTATTGTTTAATTTAAAGGGAAGATTGTGATAAGAAAGATAAGTGGAAATCTAAAGGAAAGAAGAAGTGAAGAACCATAGATTAATGTTTAATCTTGAGACCATATGCCTTTATCACTTGATACTTGTATCATTTTTAATTACTTTATTTATAAATCGTGTCCATACGTGTCATTTTACATTATATCAGCAACAACGTATTATAATTTTATCAAACACTAAATAATGAATAGATTATATTGAACAGCCAACTATAACCACACACTGCTAATAGCAAATACAAATAGCTAACTGTAAATACTAACGGCAACAGCTAATCGCTGTACCAAAGAGGCCCTTAATTGTCACTATCAGCATGTAAATTTCATTAACAAATTTTATAATTTCAGTTTTTCAAAAAAAAAAGTTTTATAATTTCGGTTTTTATTTAACAATTCAAATTTTTCCCTGTTAATTTTATATATCTAGATTCATTGTATATAAAGGGAGTGGGTTAGATTAGTTATTTTTGTCTTATTTTACGATAGAAATACCATTCATTACAATACAATTTTAAACATTGTAGAATTTTCCCGAAATACGATTACAATAATATCATATCTGATTTTTACTCTCTATTTTTGAAATTAGGAAAGATTTTCAACCTATGCTCTTGTGTAGTATGTTTTAGGAAAATATACGGAAATACCACTTTTTTAGAATTTTTTAGAATTTTTTTTCTAATTACAGAACTTTTTTTCTTTAACTTTTTACTACTTTTTAAATTTTTATTTTTCTCATACTTTTCTATTCCCATTGTAACAATCTTCTCTCTCATATTTAATTTGATCTTCGCAACTTAAAACGACTATATCTCACAAACCATTAATTATTTCGACATGAGCATGTAGAATATATTGTTCGTCTTATTTTTATATTTAAAACAACATCCATTGTAAATATTTTGGGAGAAAAAAAATTATCGCAGTTTTATACCAGTTTTTTACTACCTTTATACCAGGTATAAGAGTTTTTTTTTTATTTTTTTACTTTAAAGAGAACAATATTGCCCATATTTTATGTTATTTACCTAAAAATAAATAAAAATTTTGTGATATAAGACATTATACTACTCTTATACCAGGTATAAGAATTCACGAAAAAATGGTAAAACTGGTACAAGACTGCAACAAATTTTTTTGCTAAAAAATATTCAATATGGAATTCGTTTTAAAGATAAAAACAAGACGAACAAAATATTCTAAGGCCTTGTGTCGAAAAAAATAACAATTGTGAGATATGACAGTTTTTAAGTTGCAAAAATAAAATTAAATAGGAGAGAAAAATTTGTTACAATGAGAGTTGTTATATTCAGGTAAAAGCAAAGTTTAAAAGTTAAAAACTTGTAGAGAACTTGTAAATAAGAAATAGCGTATGTAATTAAGAAAAATAGAGTTTTTATAGTGAGATTTACAAATTTGACTTAACATAGTTGCCCTATTTTTAAAACTTAAGAATATGAAAACCGTGACTAATTTTAGATAACGATTGATGTGGGAATAAAATTTATAAATAAATAAAATCGAAAATATATATCAAATGAAAAATATTGTCTTCATAAAAAAAAAATATTGTCAACAACCGAATATAACATATTGATAGGAGCATAAAAGGCAATAAATAAATAAATGTTAATTTAATGTGGCAAATATCTCTTCTTTTTTTTTTGTGATTGAGATTAAATCTGTAATTCCATAAGGGTCGTGGCGTGCATTTTTTAAATATTTAAGGTGTGGAGTAAATCTTAATTTGATGGACTGAAAAGTCAAAACTGTAGTTGTAAAATCGGGAAAAAATAATTTAAAAATGAGAAGAATATTTGTCATTTTAAGAAGTGAAGAGTCTGGGCAAAGGTGGCACAAAGAGTGGATATTTCGTGAATATCATTAACAACAAGTTAGGAACTAGCCGTGGCAAAGCAAGGATCTCCCAAGAGACGGGAGGCTAAAATTCATACCAAAATTTTTTTGTTAATTCAAAACATATTCATCCAAAAATTTAGTGAATATATAGACAAGAAATAATAAAATCAAAGTTAGTTAAAAAAATGAAGAATTAAACTGAAATTCTGTCTTCTGTCACTCAATTTCAAATAAGTATGAAATTAAAATAGTCGTGGTTCATTCATCTAATAGCAATTTTATATAAATAAACTCTCAGAAATAAGATTAATGTATTGGTTAGAGCCGCAATAGGAGGTCTTAAGTGTTTCTTAATTCAATTCGTGTTGGCGATTCTTTATACTATAATTCCTTCTATTTATAAAACTACGTCATTTTTTACCTTATAGAAATATAAATTTTTTAAAAAGCATGTGCCTTTATAATTCAAACTTGACACACTTTTTAAAAAATAATTTATGATTTGAACTTGACACTCTGCTATAAAACATTTATCTTCTAACCATTTGCACTATCTAAAGTTTTGTTATATATAATATCTTTTTTATTACAACATTTTAGCTATTGATAATTCTATCTATATTTCAAATGATAAAAATATTTTATCATTTTATACTTTTATAAAAATATTGAATATTGATGAAAATTCAGCCAAAATTTTTGGCCACCCTCATGTTTCATCCTGGGTCCGCCCTTGAATACACTAATATCATATCTGCAATCTAATTTAATTCGAAATTTATTTGTAAGATTTGTTGTTCTTCTTAAGATCTCATGTACATAAAAATAGCTGTAATTTGCTTTGTTAGTTTAAGAAACAGAGAATTAATAAGAATATTCTAATTTTTTACACCCTATTTTTGAAATTAGGAAAGATTTTCAAACCTGTCCCTACCAAGGTTTTAAAAAACGCTAGGCGCTAGTCAGGTGGTTGAGGCTTTGAACGCCTAGGTGGGATCTGGGTGAATTTGTAAATTTATTATTTTTTATAATTATTAATAGATAAAAGTATAAATTCAACTAAAAAATGAATTATAACACAATAATATTTTATAAAAAACATAGTTTAGCATATGAAAATATAAGTCTTAATTAATTTTTACATAAAAACACATCAACATTAAAATCAGTTCCTTGAAAACAATTTTCCTCACTAATTTTTTTGTGGTTTATAGTGTACTATTTCTAGGTTTAAGATTCAAAATAAAAATTGTATGATGACGATATTTTGTTGTACATTAGTTTTACCAACCATGCTACCTTTCTTGAATTGAAAAAATTGAACTATAATTATTATAGGTATCAGTATCTTAAAATTTTGGGAAAAATTGGACTAGGCGGTGCCCAGGCGGAAAAAGTTGGACTAGGCGGTGCCTATGCGACAATATGTCGGTCCAGCGCCTGATAGCGCCTGAAAAATAAAAAGTCTGACAGCAAGCCCCAAAATAGCGTCTAAACAGAGTTAGACTAGGAGTTTTAAAACACTGATTCCTATATAGTATTTTTTTTAAAAAAACTTCAGGATATGAAAACCGTGAGTAATTTTAGATTCTGATTGATAAATAGATAAAATATAAAAAATATATCCCATGAAAAAATATTGTCAACAACCGAAAATAAAACTTCATATTTTATAACATATTGTCACCAACCGAAAATATTGTCTAAATCAATATGATATGAGAATGAATATGAAAAAAATGAGGGATTTTTACACAATTGACCACAAAAATTTAAAATAATTTGGCTCTATCATAAATGATCTACAAACAAGAAAAATAGAGGAAATGTTTTACATGAATACGGTGGATACAAATAAATTCTCAACACATCCCTCCTCTCACACAAAACAAACGGTTATATATTTAACTCTAAATTCTTTAGTCTTATTTTGTATTTATCTTTCAAATCGTTCATTTTTTTGACATGACACTCCACAGTATTTTATTCGTCTCTTTTTTATCTTTGAAACGACATCCATTAGGATATTTATTTCCAAATATTTTTTGAACTATCAGATATCTAGCAATTGAACTTCAAATGGATTTCTAACATAATTTATAACATGTATTCAATAGTTTTTTTAAGAGCATACATATCTACTAGATGTCTACTATATATATCTATTAGATGTTATCTTTTATAAAATATTCCATAAAAACTATCAAAATCAAGATCTACTAGATATCTAATACATATATACTAGATGTCTACTAGATGTAATATTGTATAAAATAATTTATGAAATTTTCATATGCACATCTATTTTATATATATATATATATATATATATATATATATATATATATATATGTTAGGTGTCATTCGATTCTATAAAAAACTCTCAAAATTAAGATTTACTTGATATCTGCTATATAACTAATACAGATATACTAGATGTTTACTAGATATGTACTAGATGTTATATTTTATAAAATAATCATTGTAAAAAAGATACGGATCTATTTCTAATTTATGAAATCATCATATACACATCTATTTTATATTTATTAAATATGTTACATGTTATTAGATTCCATAAAAAAACTGTTATAATTACGAAATACTAGATAATAACTAGATATCTAACAGTGATTTACTGTATAAATACTGGATAAAAAATTTAAAAAATGTCACAGTGGATATCATTTCAAAGATAAAAATCAGACGAATAAAAAACTCTAAAGAGACATGTTGAAAAAATAAGTGGTTTGAGAGATAAATGAAAAATAAGAAGGAAAAACAATGTAAAAAGGGGAGAAAGAAGTGAAATTTATGGCTTTACTAGATTAGAGAGGAATATACAGTAAAACCTCTATAAATTAATACTCGATAAATTTATAATTTGTTCAGTCCCAACTTAGGATCAGTATAAAATTGGACCCCAATCGATAAAATAATAAGATAATAACTTTTTTGAAATCTCAGTGTATATATATTGGTCCCAACGAAACTATAAATTAATAATTACTAAAAGATTCCCAATTTTAAGATTGTCTAGTAAAAAATGAATCTATAGTCATTTATTTTTTTTTGTTGAACTTTAAATCTATATTGAGTTTATCTTTAAATCTCCGCATTGCACTTAAGAGTTGGGGCATTGTCTTCTCGTATTGTAACAAAAAGTTGTGAAGAGTTGTTGCCACTTGCAATGCTTCTTTTTGAGTGACCGGTTCCAAAGCTATTGAATCATCTTCAACTTCGTCATCGACCTGATTTTGAATGGTATCCACCACAATTTCTTCAATGCTTTGAACTTCGTAACATTTATTATTTTCACCAGGATAATCTAGCAAGTGATTCACATCCATTTTGTGCTGATAATGCATACCCGTAATCAAATTCTCAAGCTCACGAATGACTTAAAAATTTAAAGGTCATACGTAAAACCTTTTTAAATTAATAAATTATTAATTTATTGATATAATAATATCTCGCTAAATTAATAAAATATCTCAATCCCAACATTATTAATTTATAGAGGTTTTACCGTAGATATGTAATTAGTTTAACTTTTTTTTATAAATTTATAAATATTTTAGGGAAATACGTTGTTGAAAAAATCTCAAAATATAATTTATTGGAAACACATCAACTTGGTATTAATTATTATAAAAAGTTTATGTAATCCGCATTACATTTGGAATATTTATAGTTAACCGTTTGGTAAATGTACATATAAGTTAATAATTTTATATTTTTACTGCCTCGCATATTTAATAAATTTGTAAAGAAATTAATGGCCACTTAAATTCCATTGTGTTGTATTTTTATGTTATTTGTTTCATATGAATTTTTGAGCTCAATTGATTATTGTTACCAGATGTAATATCACATATTATGGATATGTTTCAAATTAATTAGTAAAAATAACCTTACACCATATATATATATAAGTTGTTGCCTTATTTTTTTAGTTTTATCTCCGTTTAAAATTTTCTTTTATAAGAAATTCAAATCATTTTATATATAAAATTAAAAAATATTATATATAAAATATTTTAAAATGAATTAAATTCATTCAAAAATAATATTTTCAAACACACTCTTTATATTTATGATAGAACATAAGTAATCTAATATATTAATAAATTTATCTGAGTTGCTTTGGGTTGATCATTGTTCTCATCAAAATCAAAATCAAAATCAAAATCAAAATCAAAATCAATTCAATTATTTAACAAGTCATATGACACAAAATTTGAATTTTGGTTAAAATGTAAAAATGTTTTTCCTCAATTAGGCCATATTCTTTTCAACTTATTTTCTGTTCAGTTTAATTCAGTACCACTCAGTTCAGTTCAGTTCAGTTTCAATATTTAGTATTCAGTTTCAGTATTCAGTATTTAGAATTCAGTATTAAGTTTCAGTTTATGCATTATATCAATATTATTAATGTATATTATTATTCATAAATATTAAAAAGCAATGAATATTAATGATAACATCATTTCAATTTTAATTTCAGTTCATTTCTATTTATACATTATATAAATATTATTAATTAATATCAGTAAATACAAATAACAACAAAGAAAAAGAAATCAATAATAATTTTTTTAAAATTATTAATTATTATTTCTACGATAAATAATTTTATAGGAAAATAAATAAATAAATAAAAGTAATAATATTTTATAGATATTGATAACAATTAAAATAATAAGGTAATATTTATAACAATAATTGTAATAAAATATAATATTTAATAATACTAACAATAATTTATAATGGTATATTTAATTATAATTATTATATGTAACAATTAATAACTTTTATTAGAATATACAGTATTATTTAAAGTGTTATTAATTATTATATATTTTAATATTTTAAAAATATTATTTATATATTAATTATAATTCAGTTTTAATATTTTCAGTTTCAGTATCATTCAGTTTATTTTCAGTACAGTTTAGTATTATTCAATTCAATTTAATATCAGTCAATTCAATATATCTATTTATCAGTTGAAAAGATCATGACTTTAACCTGCAATTTTTAGTAGCAACTTGTCAAATTTTAGTATGAAATTTTGAGAACAAATTTTAGTCAACATAAATTAAAGAAGCGATTAGCAAACGGTATTTTAAGATGAAAAAGTGCCGCTCTATACATCAATTGACATATATCTTATTATATAAAAAAAATAAATATAATAAAATATGTATCAATTAATATATAAAATAGTACTTTTTCATATTACTGAAATTTATATAAAAGAACTCCTAAATTATAGCTTTTAGCCAAACACAACATTGTTTTTACTAAACTGAAAGTCATTTAATTGACGAATAACATTTGGTTAAAACTTGCATCCAAATTAAACACAAAAAAATAAGTATTAAAAAGACAAACTATAAACTACGTACTATTACGAAAAGCTAATACACTTGTTGGGAGGGATGATGAGTCTTAATTATTATTAATCTGAATAAAATTATCTCATTGAAGATACTTATAATTATTAAAAAAAATTTACTAAAAGCTAAAACAAATACCACTTAATTTACTTATTACTTCCTCCCACTATAAAATATTGTCCATTTAACCGAATTATTATAACCATTGAAAAAATTTATTATACATCTAAAATGACTAATTTATCCTTTATATATGTATGCCAAATTCTCTTTCTTCTTAATTACTTATTTATAATTTTAACAATACATAATCTCTCTCTCAATCAAGACAAGGGCAAATTAGAGAAAAAATTGTACAAAATGCATTGATAATCTAAATTGACAACTAATAAGAGAATTAATAAAATGGCTAAATAGACAATAATTTCTAGATGAAAGGAGTAATAACTTTAGTTTCAGAAGTTTATTTGTTGATACTAAGACTAAGGCTCTGTTCTTTTCAACTTCTAAAAGCTGAACTGAAGTTGGCTAAACTGAACTGAACTAAAGTGAGCTAAATTGAATTGAGTTGAACTTATTTCAGTGTAAATTTATAACTACGCATAGCTGAACTAAACTGAACTAAACTGCACTAAACAGTACTAAATTGAACTGTACTAAATTGTACTGAATTAAACTATATTAAATTGTGGAGACAGTATACTTTCATTCCATTGAAAACATAAATACAACCTTAGTAAAAAGAGGAAAAAATTACCAATAAGATAAAAATTCCATGATGATGTTAAAGAAGAGCAATAATGCCTTGAGTAGAAGTTTTTAGGAGTCATATTAAGTACTGTTTTCTTAGACTATAATTTAATATAGTTTAATTTAAATTACTTTAATTCAGTTCAGTTCGTTTCAGCTATGTGTAGTTATTTACACTGAAATAAATTTAATTTAATTCAATTCACTTTAATTTAATTTAGCCAGCTTCAATTCAATCGTAATTTTCAGAAGTTGAAAGATTAGGGCATATGGGCGTGAGAGAAGGGGAGCTTCTCTGTCTAATTATTTATTAATAACAATGAAGGCTTAGTTCATCCAAGTGCATCAATAGTTCCTCAAATTGATACATGCCCATATATATGAACTTGCATTTAACGTCTACAGTACTTGATACGGTATTGAATTGTACTATAATTATATCCATTAGGTTTTATTACAACTTAACATCCAATTAAAAAGCAAAAACGTAGTTTATAAACAGCTTGAATGATATTGTCCGTTTTGACGCTGTTTATGGCCAATCTCACGGTTTTAAAACGTGCCATTCAAGTTAAGGCCTTCAGGGCCCTATTTACATACAGGCTCAGTGGATCCTTCGAAAGCGATGTGGGATTCATTCCTAACACACCCCCTCATTGTGATCGTGCTGATAACGTGTTAGAAACAGCTTGAACGATATTGTCCACTTTGACACCGTTTATGGGCAACTTCACGGCTTTAAAACGCGTAATTCAAGTTAAGGCCTTTAGGGCCCTATTTTATATAAACTCAGTAGATCTTCCGAGAGCGATGTGAGATTCATTCCTAACAGTTTGAAGCTTCCTATAACTATCTGTTCAATTAAATTTATTAAAATTTTAAAATAAAAACAAGGCCAAATACATCAATACGCCCCTAAACTTAGCTCAAATAGTCTATTGCCCCCTAAATTTTTAAAAGGTTCCATAACCCTCTCAACTTGATAAAAATGTACTCATTAACCCCTTCATACTGAGGTGGCAATCGAGTTGGCAGATCTTGAAGAGTCAGGCGCGTTTAATGCCTCTTGAAGAATAAAAAAATAAATAAAAAGTTTATAATGCTTAAAATATTATTCTCTTTCTTTCTCCTTTCCTTTTTTTCATTTTTTTTCTTTTCTTTTCTTGTCGCTTCCATTTTTATTTTAAATTAAGAACATGCCATATCACTTTCATCTCCGATTCAAATTGAGAACATGCCATATCAATTTTCATATTTTAAATTTATCCTTATAAATACTGGTACTCGCATCTCCTTTCATTTAAATATCATTCTCCCTCACCACCTTTCTTCCCTAATTTTATCATCCTCCATCTTCCATCCTCTCTCCTCTTTTCATTTGTTTTCAACTAATTCGAACCTATATATAGAAGATTAGGCATATTCCTATCTTGTTGGGAGCCTATAGGTGAGATAAAAAAATTAGAGCCCTTTTTATTAGAAAGCACGATTTTAATATTTTAGGTAGATAAATAAATATGGATAGTAAAAAGACCTTCAATTTAGAACATTATAACAAAATATTTACATTTTGAAGAAGTTATGAATTGAACCAACATTTAACCAAGTTCAATTAATATTTACATTTCAAACTATAAATTAAGAAGCTAACAAAATTTATTTTAGGACCCCTTTCTACGTTGGGCCCTTGGCGGTCGCCCTATTGCCCACCCTAAAAAACGGCCCTGTAGGAGATACCCATTCTAGTTTTACCAGAGACAGCCTAAAACCATTACCCTTTAATCAAAACACGCAAGCCAATTTCGATTGACCATTTAAGGCCTTATTCTTTTCAACTGATAAGTAGGTGTACTGAACTGAACTGAACTGAATGGTACTGAACTGAACTGAAGTGTACTGAAACTAAACTGAATGATACTGAAACTGAAAATACTGAAACTGAAAATACAGAAACTGAACAATACTGAAACGGAATTATAATTAATAATATAAATAATACTTTAAAAATATTAAAATACATAATAATTAATAACACTTTAAATAATACTATACATTCTAATAAAAATTTATTAATTGTTACATATAATAATAATTAAATATACCATTATAAATTATTATTATTATATTTTATTGTAATTATTGTTATGAATATTACCTTATTATTTTAATTGTTATCAATATTTATAAAACATTATTACTTTTATTTATTTATTTTTCCTACAAAATTATTTATCGTAGAAATAATAATTGATAATGTTAAAAATATTATTATTAGTTTCTTTTCTTTGTTGTTATTTGTGATTACTGATATTAATCAATAATATTTATATAATGTATAAATAGAAATGAACTAAAATTGAAATTGAAATAAAATTATCATTAATATTCATTGCTTTTAATATTTATGAATAATAATATACATTAATAATATTGATATAATACATAAACTGAAACTTAATATTGAATTATGAATACTGAATGCTGAATGCTGAATACTGAATACTGAATACTGAATACTGAATCTGAATACTGAATACTGAATACTGAAACTGAACTGAACTGATTGGTACTGAACTGAACTGAACAGAAAATAAGTTGAAAAAAACAGGGCCTAAGACCCACTGAAAACTCTTAACGTGGATGCCTGCACCCAAATTGGCTTCTTTAAATTAGTCGATTATCGAGACCAATTGCAGTTTTTGAACAGGT
Organism: Euphorbia pulcherrima; assembly: GCA_947683365.1. Lineage (NCBI taxonomy): Eukaryota > Viridiplantae > Streptophyta > Magnoliopsida > Malpighiales > Euphorbiaceae > Euphorbia > Euphorbia pulcherrima. Next base: position 48,146,769 of record CANTUS010000001.1, on the reverse strand, counting down.
TAGAATCCTTTGCCACAAATTTCTTCAATCTCCTTCAATCCGAAAAAAGACAAAGCAGCTTCAACCCTTTCTGTTATGGCAATGAATGAATTGGTCGTAATGGTGATATTGGTTGGATTGAATATCTCCTCCTCAACACCAGTTGGAAAATCATTTACGTTAAAACTCTCTTCATTTAGAAAGAACTAATCCCCAAAATTTACGGTAAAATTATATTTCCATATTGGCCACTTCTATTACGCTTTGTAGTTGGAAGTGGAAGAAGTACAACAACGTTCAAATTCGAGGATGAGGTAGTTATCATCAGAGGAGGAAAAGAAAAAGTCCTTGTTGGCCCACGAGTGCAGGGATAAAAGGTTTTGAAGATGAAAGATTTGTATAGATGGAAAGATAGTAATCGTAATTAACTTTCAAGAAAAATAGTAACAAATTGTTATTTATTATAGTATTTTTTTTTCTTTTATGTTATATGACGTATCAGTAACACATTGCAATTTCTCTGTATGTTATCCAAAGTAATAGCGCGTGTTATTCACATTATGGTCTAGAGGTGGGCATGTTCTTAAGAAGGGGTCAATGGAAGCATTTTTGCTAAGTTAAGGGGGCTATGGGGACCTTTTAAAAATTCAGGGGGCAATAAGTTATTTGAGTCAAGTTTAGATGGTACTGATGTATTTGGCCTAAAAATAATTATCAACCGTTGTTCACAAGTGATCTCATCTTTGTTTCCATTCCAATAACAATCGCCGATCTCCCCTCCTCTTTGTTTCGACTCCATCGTTCTCGACGATTGATCTTGTGGCTAGAATCTTAAATTCGACGGCCATATGCCTTTGTCTTCTTACGCTGGAGCACTTCCTTGCCTTGAGGACAACTTCCCTTTCCCTCTTCAACGTGAAATCTTCCTCTTCTCTGTATAAAGATCTTTATCCCAAAATTGCCGTAACCTAATTCATGGTGTTTAAGATCCCAAAATTATCAAATAGAGCTCTTTATTTAATCTTTGAATCAAGTGATATTGACAATCTGTCCCCACTTGTTAAACTGATACACTAAATTAACACATTAATTCATTAAATTTAAACGATAAACTTCTTAATATTATTTGGTTTCACCAATTGCAAACTAATAAAATTGAATGACTTTTCGCTTCTTGTTTTTTTTATAATTAATTAAAGAGTACAATCAAAATTTGATTCATCAATTTTCACAATTCGCTCAAGTACAACCAACCCCAAGCTATTTCACATTATTGAAGGGTTCAATTGTGAGTGCGGCAACGCCAAATAGTGACCGGTTTGTCCGAGGGATTTGTGATTTGGAATAGTAGAGATTTGCAGAAGGAGAAGAGAAAAGGGCTCATTTTGTATTTGAAGGTGTAACATGAGATGAGCGTGTTTTGTGTCGGGAGAACATGCACCCTTTGTTAGAAAGAGACTCATTTAATCTAAGGGTCAAGATTTGGGAACATAGGAAAAAAGATGAGTATAGGTGTACATTAGCATAACTTACAATACAAAGCAATGTACTATAGAATTTTCGCATTATAATACATATAACCTCCTACTTAAGGTATTTGTACAAAATCAATACTTTCACTTATTTTATACAATAAAAAGAGACTATTATGAGCGGGAGAACTTTTCCTTGAATCTTTTGAACGAAGATTGGATTGGCACGATCAATACGGGACTCCTAGGTTTTAATGCAGGGAGTCGCCACTAGCGCGAGGCTCGTTGTATGTGTGAACATACCTGGCATTTCCAACTGGGTAAAGGGGTCAAGGACTTCTTTGGGGATTAGCCCTTTTTTTTATTGTGATAGCAAGATCCCTGTTTTATACAATATAAGAGTCGCCTCCCGGATCAGCTCTTCCGGGAAAATGGTGGTATAGCTGATCTCGGAAGGATTCCTATACCGATAAAAGAGAGATTCTGGTTCAGGATAAAATAGTTACTTGCCATTTGGATTTGGATAAATCACATGTTGAAAATCTTTTGTTATTTTAATAAGCAAAAGGGATGAGTTAGAGAGATACGACCTTTGCGGGCCTAGCCCCTGGAGCGTGGGCCTAGTGCAATTTGATTACCTCGTGTGGAGATTAAGAATGCATGGTTGAAAATAATATTTGACCCTTAGTTACCTTTTGTTTGCTTCAGGATGACTGGAAGGCCCGGTACTAACTAGAACCGCGTCTGCTTCAAATTTCCTTCAAGATTTATGTGGAGATAACCTCGAGGAATTTTATAGTAGGCTTATTTGTCTGGTTGGGGGGTATATGGGTAGCTTTTGAAGTAAAAGCTAGCTTAAGAAGGGGTGTCTATACCTTGGTACAGTTGGGTGATATTTTTGGTATATGCTCGACACTACGGGGATTTTTAAGGAGGGGATTACTCGAATTTGCTACGCCTTTTAATTTCCATCGATTGCTTGAATGAAATGGTTGGGGAACATTTCCTTTTATAGGATTTTTAGGAGCGTCGATCGACACATATGGAAGTGTCGATCGATGCAACTCCTGTTAGAGTAGGGTTGCTGCGTCATTGGCCGATATTCCCTATAAGCGTTGATCGACACATAGTGAAGCGTCAATCAACGCAACTTAGGTGGTGCTAGCTTTGATGAGTCATGGTTGTAGGCTTGATGAGTCAGCAGAGAAACTAACACGTATCACCATCGGTCGTCGCATCTATAACCGTCGATCGACGCATGTTGGAAGCCAACAAGCGTCGATCGACACTTCTAGTTATAGTGCCAACATTTAGTTTCCTCAGAGGGGTTTTTAAGGTTTTTAGTGCAGAAATGCGATATTTATCAGTACCAGGTAGCCATCTCCTTAAAAAGGTCTCGGACATCATCAGGCCTGGGACTTCTCGTGCTCACAGGCTGCCTCTCACTTACAACAAATTGCACCGTTGAGGTAAATTTTTGGCATATACAAAGTGAGCTCGGTGAGTAAAAGAGTGCGCCCGATTTTGAAGGAATTAGTCAACATTAGTTGATCGACTAAATTTTTGAAAAAAATATTTTTGACCCTTCGATCAATTAATGTTTGACAAGTTTTGGAAATATATAAGGAAATTTATTTGGATTCCCGTGGTGTGTCATTTGAAAACTTTTCTGGGTCTGCCAGTATTTTAGAAAACAATTTTCATGATGTGAAAATGCAATTTTCAAAATTAAGACCAATTGACACTGCAATTTTACCCTAAGAAGGCAAGAAATCAGCTGTGTTTAAATATGCGTCGATCGACGCAAAGGGGGTGCATCGATCAACGTACCTTTTGAATTTCAAATTTTGAATTTCAAGCGTTACTAGCATTAAAAGATGTGCCAATAGATGCGTCGATCGACACATATAAGATGCGTCGATTGACACAGCTTAGAGCCCTATAAATTTCATAGTTTGTCTACAAACAGAACACTTGCATACTCAAAATTTCTTCCTTCCTAGCTTTTTATTTAAAACAACAGCCGTGTTGAGCCTTTTTGTTGTGTCTTTCTTTCCCAATTTTTATCCGATTCTCTTCCGTCATGATGTGGAAAAAGATTATGACGTCTAGTGATCGGAACCGTGCTCCTACGTTGGTGATGGAGGTAGATATTCATAGAGAGATGGTCTGAATTTCGTTCATTGGCATGGAGGATAACTATGAGCTTCCCGTGAATCGGAGATTCCACAATGTGGGTAAGGGTGAGGCTATTCCCCTTGTCCTTAAGCCTGAGCGTCATCTTTCTCATATCCCAGTAAGTCCCTTAACATTTCCTTTTTTTCTTTACAATTGGCATGCTTTTTAGGGATTTCATGATGATTTATGCTCTATCGAGCTTGCTGTTTATTCAATGCTACTATAAATTGCGTGCGCATGATTCTATAATTTTAAAACTTTAGCGTTAGTCGATGCTTCTGGATTTTTAGGAAGCGTTGATCGATGCACATAAGTGTCGATCGACACTTATGTTGCAAAATCTATTTTTTGCATTTTCTAGGCATTCTGGAACTTTCTGTAACTCACGAAGTTTTTTTATGATATTTTGTTTTGCTTATGTTGCTGCTGTTTGTGTGAATTTCGGGAATTTTAAGATAGCTTAATGACTATAAGCCTTGTGATGTCTAAGGAATTCCCGTATTTCGGTTGGAACTTAATAACTATACGTTTACTTGATTTGGGTAGTTTGGTGGTTGTAAACTTTTCGAATGCGGGTAATTTTGCTTAATGACTATAAGCTTGTGAAATGGGGTAGCTTAATGACTATAAGCGAATTTTTTTACATAAGGGCTATAAGTGGGAAATTCGCTTAATGACTATAGGCAGGATTTAGGTAGATGAGGGTGAATTTTTTATGCTTAATTATTGTAAGCAATCGTTTGTCTTTAGCTTAATGGCTATAAGCATAATTTGACATGTTATTGTTCTTGTATTGCAGAGAGTCGATCATTGGGGTACGGGTAACTTTCTGGACCTTATCGCTTGGTGGGGAGTTCTTTCTCCCGAGGTAAAGGGTTTTTTGGAGCGATCGAGTTTTAGCACGTTCTTTGAGAAGCTCATCCCGGCGAAGCTTATTCGGTATTTGCGCGAGGCCTTATCACCAATCCTGAGGAGATGATCTGATTTGACCCATACCTTCCATTTACCATGAGAGAGTATACCATCACACTGCTAGATTTTGGGCTATTTTGCATTTTATTGGGGAGATTATCCATTTTAACTGTGCCATGAACATGGGCAATTATGATTCTACACTCGTGCTAAAGTTACTGGGGTTTACCACTGAGAGTAAGGAAATCCCTGCCAAGGACTTATACTTTTATTGGTTAGCCCTAGGAAATAGGGCCCCGGTTGATGCTGAAGTCTGAGAGTAGTGTGCTCGCTCCTTTATGTTGTATGCCTTGGCCAATACCTTATTTCCTGTTAGTAATTCAGCCTTTAATTTGAACCTTTTGGGTTCTCTAGTTAAATTAGAAAAGTTTAAGGGAATGGCTTGGGGTAGAGCTGCGCTAGGGCAACTATACTTGGCCTTGGACCACTACTCAAGAAAGCACACTTTGGAGCTAAAATCCTCCAAACTCGTTCTAGAGGTAACACCGAGTAGTTTATTTATTTTTTGTGTTTTTATCATGTATTGACTTCTATTTTACCTCTTTACAGATTTGGGGCTTCAAGAAGGGTATTCTTCCCCGGTCGAAGAAGGCCAAGGTTTGAAAGGACATTCCTCACTTCCCTGCCTGGCTGGTTTCTTGGGGGTACCTCGATTCTTTTGATGTCGAGAAGAGGATTAAGAATCTCATTTTTTTATGAGGTGAGCTTTCATTCCTTGTAACATTTTATGTTATTTTTACGATGATTGCTAATGACATGTATGCTTACAGGTCAACCACACTCCCTGGGGGGATGCTTCTGGCTGGAGCGGAGTTATGTAGGCCGCTGGAGAGATGGTGCCGAGCGGCTAATTTTAGAAAGTCCCTCTTCTATAGAGTGGTATCTAGGGGAGTGAATAACATAATATGATAAGCCTCCGGAGGATAAGTTGGTGCCGCCCGAGCTTCCGATGTGGCTGTTCTAGCAAGAGCTGGCCGACGACCTCGATACTTTGAAGGGGGATGGTGAGATTGTAAAGTTGTATGGTGAGAAGGGCCTGTACCATAGCTTTATGACCGAGTGCCTGCTTGACTGGCCTTCCGAGGATCATATCGGATCTCAGGGGGTATCCCTTTGCCTTCCTATACTTTTTTTCACTCTTCCCGGGTACTAATCTTGTCTTGTTTCATAGGTTAAGAGGGCACGAGGCCCACATGCATTAGGCGATACTTCTTCCCATGTATCAGGGCATTGAGATTACAATATCCCTATAGGGTTCCATATTTAGCGGCCTAACTTATCGATTTACTTTCCTCCTTTTGGGGCGGATGATTTGACTAGGGTGGCCATGACCTTTACGCCCCCTAATATAACCCATGTGAGTACAATATTATTATTTGTGTCTTCATTTTACTTGTGCTGATATTGCCTACTTTCTTTGACAGGTGCCGAGAGAAGATAGCGAGAGAGACAAACACCTGCTCTTTGATTTTCAGAACATTATACTCAAGAATAACTTTTAAATGGTGGTAAGACCTGATAGCACCTATGTAATAAGGATGCATGAATGTGTGCTTATGTATGCATGGGATATTTACAGGACAAGATTCGGGCACTCCAGGCAGATGTGGACCATCTTAAAGTCGGTTATCGGGCGGCTCCACCGATAAGGACTTCAGGCTATTAGCAGGGCCAGTACGGGCAACCTTCTTATGCTGGCTATGCATATCACCTATCCAGCTACAGGGCGTATGGTTAGATGCCCGATTATTTTAGCTAGGTTGGCTTTGTAGGGATGCCTTCATAGTTTTCACCGACTCCACCGTTCGTGTCAATTCCCCCACTTGTGTAGCCACTTCTGGCCGTGCCAAGTTAAGGACCCTAAGAGGGAGTCGGAGACAGTAGTGGGGTACCACAAGTACATCTAAAGGACCCCATTTATTTGGGCGATTTAGAAGGATTTTATACTTAGGTGCTAGTTTTAGGCCTTGCATATATTTATTTGTAGGCCCTGCGTGGCTATATTATCCAGTACATTGATTGGTTGGATAGGGCGTGCTTTTGCCCCTTTATTATTTTGCTTTCTTTTTGCAGATCGGTGGTTTCTTTAAGGCCCTATTTATTTTGGATGGATGATTTCCTTTCCTGCTTTTGACATGCTTGCTTTATTATCTTGTTGATTTGTCCTGAAAATGAATCCTTCCTTGTGCAGTTGAGGCTGAATTTGCAAGCCATTATCATTTTTGTGGAGCAACGATCCACTCAACATAGAAAGGTTCAAAGAATGACTGGTGGATTACCTACGGATTTTGAGTCCACCTGACTGGAACCTACTCCAGTCTGGGTGTCTCTTCAATATACGACATTACTATAATCTTACTTTTGATGATGCGCTCCTGTAAAGCGCCTTAAGCTTGTGGGATCCTCTCGATCACGAGTTTCACTTCAATAATCAATAGTTGTGTCCACTTTATGAAGAGTTCTGTACCATTATGAAGTGTCACTGTGGAGCCAAATGATGTGAGTTTCCTTAGACTTTCCGACTGTCTGAGGAATCAAATCTTGTCAACCAACCCTGAATATCCTGGATTGATTTTAGGGGTGGCATTGGAGATATATTCCTCCATCCCTATCAGCCATTAAAGTTAGGTACCTATCATGACTATGTTTCTTATAGGAAGTTTTCTGTGTGAATCAGATAATAGGGTCTGTATTCCTTATTTTTTTTCTATGATTCAAAAGACTTTGGAAGAGTTGTCTCCCATGGCCATGGTTCTAGCCGAGACTTTCGCTTACATGGATTCCATTCATTTGGGCAGAGATGAGGCAATAGGGGGTAGCAAGCTCCTCCTTCAAGTACACTAGGGTTTTTCTAATGGGTATTTTATTTATTCTGTCTGCTGAAAGCTTTCTTTTACGACAGATATAGTTGATGGGATGCTTGAAGGTCATTTGGGATCCAGGCGAGCCACCTGTTCCTTACGCCCCAAAGGCTTTCTAGAGTCGAGGGATGCAACCTGAGCGATATAGGAATTGATCTTCACGCGAATGGTTGTACTTTTTGCAAAGATTGACTAAGAGGGATAGTAGGTGGGTCTGCCCTAGGTGGAAGATCAATGAGGTGACTACCCAGACCATACCCAAGTGTGTCCAGTTGTTAGGCGTGGAGCGAGTGTCTTATTATTTCTCGGAGTGTGTAAGGAAATAGTACAGTTGTCCTTGATTCATGCCCAAGTACGTTTTTATTTTACTTGTGAAACCCTAGGGGCCTTTGTGGCCGGACCATGTTTGCATCAAGTGGGAGAGTCACACGTTGGTTATCATGAATTATGAGCTGCCATTTAATGAGTCCCTCGATGAGACATATTTTGAGTGGCTTTCCGCCATCAAGGTAGCACCTACTGGAGCCAGTAGGCTAGAGATTACTCGCCGCTACAGTCATCACGCGACAGGTCCTAGCCACTAAGTTTATGTTATGAGTTTTATAATAAAGCCTTGAATTTATTTCAGGCATGAATGCTTTATATTAATGTATGCGTGCTTCTTTTTAATGCATTTCATTTCATCTACAACTTTCCTTTTTAACGTTCATGATTTTACAAAGATACAAATTATGGGATGATATCTCTATTCCTGATGACTTTACAACCTAATTTTCCTTTATCCCGAATCGGTCTTCAAAAGTCATACAGCTTGAGCTTGTCCCAACTGATGGGTTTTGTGAATTTGTTTCCATCCATATCCATGATTCGTATGGCCCCTTTGTTAAGAACCCTTTTTACCACGTATGGACCCTCCTAATTTGGGTGAAACTTACCCGTATGAGTGGCTTTGACCTATTTTATTATGAGATCACCGGTCTTAAGAGATGTGTTGACCCTCCTTACTCAGTTATTGTAAGCTCGAGCCATCTATTGTTGGTACATTCTTAAGCTATTGAGGGCCTGCAGACGCCTTTTATCAATAGTGTTGAGCTTTTTATAATGAAATCTGGCCAATTCATCCTCACGTAACTTCATTTTGAGTGCAACATGGAGTGATTTGATTTCAATTTCCATAAGAAGAACTGCTTCCATTCCATACACTAGGAAGAATGGTATTTCCCCTATTGGGGTTTTGACACTAGTCGAATAGCCCCGGAGAGCGTAACGAGATGATCGGCCCAATCTCGATGGGTAACTACCATTTTGGACATAATATTTTTCACAGCTATATTAGCTGCTTCCACTGCCCCGTTTACCTAAGGGCGATATGGTGATGAGTGATGGTGTTCAATGTTGTGTCATTCCAGTAGGTCTGTGGTTTCACCTTGGAATTGTACTCTGTTGTCAGACACTATATGATGAGGCACACCGTATCTTGCAAAGATATGCCTTTGAATGAATTTTGCCATCTTTTTGACGGTAATCCTTGTATAGTATTTAGCTTCAACCTATTTCGGAAAGTAGTCCACATCTGCTATGATAAACTTATGGCCGTTGGTTGAGGATGGCCTAATTTCTCCTATAATGTCGATGCTCCAGGCTGAGAAGGGCCAGGGTGTAGCCAAGTGCTGCAGCTCGATTGGTGGTAGGTGACTGACGCTACCATAAATTTAGCACTCATGGCACTTCCTAACTTAGCTTATGCAATCAGCTATCATGGTTAGCTAGAAGTAACCCATTTATTGTATTTTCTTGGCCATCATTACCCCATTCATATAGGGGCCATATGATCCTGCATATATTTCTTTCATCACTTTGTCAGCTTTTGCTTGCCCCAAGCATTTGAGAAGGATCCCATTAGAGGATATCTGAAATAATTATCCCTTGATGAGCCTAAACCGAACTACTAATTTCTGTAAGCTGGTTCTGTCGTCAGTAGCCTCTGTAGGGAAGGTACCATCCTTGAGGTATTGGGATATATCGTTGTACCAGTGTATTTGCTTAGTGGAGATTTGTGTGACTGAGGTGAGATTATACGGAGTGTCTGTGATTTCCACTTTTATCGGTTTCAAGGGCTGCTATTCAGGGTTTTCCCATATAGAGGCCAAGGTGGCTAACGAGTCTGCCATTTGGTTTTCTTCTCTCAATACATGCTAGAATTTGCATTTCTCGAAGAGAGATGCCTTTGTCCAAATAGATCCAAGGTATGGTCGGAGAGACTCCTCTCTCACCTCCTAGTCACCTACTACTTATCTGATTATAAGGGCGGAGTCTCCAATAACTTCTGCCTCTTCTGCCCCTAGTGTGAGTAACAAACTTAGGCTAAACATGTATGCCTCGTATTTTTCACCATTGTTGGTCACTTAGAACTCTAATCCGTTGGAGAGCGGGATTAATCCTCCTTTTGAGGAGACAATTATGACAACTAAATCGGCTCCCTTGCAATTTACCACCCCATCGAAGAACATGGTCCATTTCTGGGGTTTATTTGATATCGTAGCTAGCTGTTCATCTGGGAACTCGAGGTTCTCAATGTAATCGGATTCCAAAGGTTGGTTGGCCAGAAATTTCACCATGGAGCATCCCTTGATTACTTTCCTAGTCACGTATTCAATATCAAATTCTGATAGGAGCAACAACCATCGGGGATAGTTTCTCGACTATACCATACCATGGCGACACAGGTTTTCTCGACTATGGTGTATCAAGTTTCATATTCTAGGAGTTTCTTGCTAAGGTAATAAATGGCATATTCCTTTTTATCCTCATGTTCTTGCACGAGCATTGCCCCTATAGAGGTTCCTTCAATGGCCAGATACAGAGTGAGGGGTTTACCTGGCGTAGGAGGCTTTAGAACTGATGGGTTGGACAAGTATGTCTTGATCCTGTTGAAGGCTTTCTGATATTATGTATTCCAGGTGATCGATTGTTGCTTTATAAGGAGCTTGAATATGAGTTCATAGATAGTGGTTAATTTGGCGATGAATCTACTGATGTATTGTAGTGACCCTAGGAAGCTTCTGATGTCTTTCTCGGTTTTAGGTGCCGGCATATCAAGGATTGCCTTTACCTTGTGTAGGTCAATTTCTATGCCTCGTTTAATAATATGACCAATTATCTTTCCAGAGGTCACTCCAAAGATGCACTTTTTGGGTTTAGTCGCAGGTTGTATTTCTCTACCCTGGTGAGAAAGTGATTGAGCACAGCTGGGTGCTCTTCGGGGGTTAGTGATTTTACTAGCACATCATCCACGTATACTTTGACCTCTTTATCAATTAGGTCGTGAAGTAAAGTGGTAACTACCCTTCGGTAAGTTGCCCCTGCATTTTTGAGCTTGAATCGCATGACTTTATAGCAGTATACCCCCCATTCCATGATGAAGGCTATTTTGAACTTGTCGATGACGTTCATCAATATTTGGTTGTATCCTGAGAAGCTGTCCATGAAGGAATACATGGCTGCCTTGGCGGCACTGTCGATTAATACATCTATGTGGGGTAAGGGAAAGTCATCCTTCGGCGAGGCTTTATTGAGGTCCCGAAAATCAACACAGATCCTGACCCTTCCGTCTTTCTTCACAACGGGTACTACGTTAGCTAGCCATTCTGAGTAATCCATAACTTCTAGGAATTTGGCTTTGATTTGTTTGGTTATTTCTTCTTTAACTTTCTCAGCCCATTCTGGCCTTAGCCTTCACAACTTTTGCTTAAGAGGTCAAATTTTTGGGTCAGTGAGAATTTTGTGTTTCGCAATGGCCCTGTCAACCCCGGGCATGTCGTCATAGGACCAAGTGAATGCCCTTTCATGTGACTTGAGTACTTTCACCAATTCCGCCTTAAGTTCAGGACTTAGGTCGTTGGAAATTGATATCAATTTAGGATCACCTTTGTTTCCTTAATTTGTTTCTTTTGTAGGAGTATCACGAATACTAAAAATGTTAGATGCTTGATGATATCAATGCATATGATCAAAAGCACCACACAAATAAGAAAAGTTGTCCATTTTATTGCCATTATCAATTTCATCATTCAAGTTGTTCACTTCAAAAACATTAGAAACTGAAAGATCACTATCAACTTTTGGGATAGGAGTTTCCTTGTTTGGAGTTTTCGTGCTGCTACTGGCAGTTGTATCTCCAATCTTCGACTTTCCCTTGATCATAAGATGAGTAAGTTCAGAGATTATCTTATCTGTCCCCTCTTTTACCGATTCTTCTTCCTGCAGCTTCAATTTGGCCTTCTTATCCTAGAGATGGGTTTCTATCAATTTAGCCAATCTTGCCGTCCGTTCTTCGATGCTTGACTGTCATGGCGAACTTGCCATCTTTTGCCTTTTAGGGGTTTCTTCTTCGGACGAGGTTTTCCTTTTCTCAGCTTGTCTTCTGGAGTTAGGGTCTTTGAAGTTTACGGTATGAGAGAATATCTCAAAGCCGGGCACCTCTCCTTCTTTAGTTTTGATCGGCTCTGGTTCACCCTGTATACGACCTCCCCAGAAAGAATGAAGATCTCGGACATTTGGCATCTTTTAGACCATGACCTTTGTCGGCCCCTACTGTGAGCGGATGATGTTTTACGGACGGGCCACAAAGCCAGGCCGGCGGACTGATCCCAAGAAAATAATGGTGATCGTGATGTGATAGTAGAAAATGTTTTTTTGCATATTTTTCTGTTTAAAAGATAAGACATTGAAATCCTGTACTTAAATAGGAGTCGCCACCCAGTTCAGCTCAATCGGGAAATTTAGGTACGATTTTCCCACCCTATGGTAGAACATACCTTAATTAGAGATTCCGATTTCGGATTATGTTATGTATTTTACATTGACCAAGTTAAAAGTTTAATTCTTTCTTAATCAGCTTAATCCCCCTATTTATTGTATTTTCAATTTATGTATTGTGTTAGCATGTCATCAAGCATTCAAAGCGATAAATAAAAAAATTATTACTATTATCCAACTAATAAAAAGCGGAAATTAGAAGAATAATTACAAGGCTTTCCAAATCCTATACATTTTTCTAAAACGGAAAAATAAAATACCCGAAGGCTTAGCATACATCTAACCTAAATCTACATGCATGGAAAGGTTAGCACAGATATGACACATTGTACAAGGTACGTCACGTAATATGCATAGTTAGTAGACCAAACAAGACCCGAGTTAGCGTGAACATGGTATATTTATTTTACAATTTATGGAGCCCGGTTGGATGGCTAAAAATGGTGTTCGAACGGCATTTATGAGAAAATTCTGTCTTATCCATATTTTAGACTCAATTTGTTATTTTAACTGGATTATTAGTGAAAATGCCACATGTTATCAGGTGAGGTCTGTTTTCAAGAAGTTCTGGACTCCCATTGTTTCACTGTACATCCTAGCTTCAGAAATTAAACTAGACTGAAAATGAAAACGAAAACTAAATCTGCTGTCCTGAAGGACATACCGCTGGGGGTATGAATGAAGCCACCGGCGGCATCAATGATGTTGTTGGCAATTTCATTTACACAGGCAGGTAGAATGACATTTTGGGTACGATAAAGAAAGGGTCCCATAAGAAAATAGAGTTGCTAGGGACAAAGGAAGCCCCTGGCGGTATCACTGATATCGCTAGTGACATGGGTGATATCGTCGGCGGCTTCAAATGTCTCCGGTGGCTTCACTTACTTGCATCAGCAACAGTTAACAGTCGAAAAGCGACCAAAAACCTAAAACTAAGCACAAAACAACAAATAAATTAAACAAATGAGTAAAATGTAAGCCAGCGAGCTATGATACTCACAATTTTTACCTCGGAGCTGTTAAATCCACCTCTTCGTGATCCTAATGACACCTTCAGGGAGCTCAAAATGATGATTTGGGTAGTAGGTGTGGGGTTTTAGTCTCTAAATCCTATTTTGGTGATTTTAAACCTAAAATCTACTTAGATATCAGAGAGTTTAGTTAAGAAAACCAAGAAAACATGGATTGACTCCCCTTTTCTTACCTTTTCTATACCTTATCCCACTAAAACTAACTAGAATTTGCTTAAAATCTCTCTAAGATTTCAAGTGTGTAGTTGCCAACCTTTTTTCAGCTATAAATGGCTCCTTATATAGGCTCAAATCCGGTGGAAATGAACTTTAATCAATTATCCGGCGTATTTTGAGCAAGCATGGCGAAAAGCTATCTGCTGCAGAAACTCAAGCCGTAGGCTGTATGGATGATACCTCCGGCTCTATCGCTAAAGGCGCTGGCGGCTTTAACTTCTTCCAGGTCTGAACAGTAAGCATGAGCTAGCCTAAAAAGGTGAAAAGGTGCCATAATCCGCATAAAAAGGTGTTTTAGGGGGAGTTTTTTTTTGTATAATTAGGGTTATTTTTGAATTTTTAGGGGTATTTAGGACTAAATTATATTTTGGGTGCAAATCATTGGTTCGAGCTCCTACCAGACGCGTTATCGGACACGCCGAATTGAGTTTTTCCGAAAATAAAATTCGTAATAATTTTTTTATCCGTAATAAAAATTCCAAAAAAAAGAATTTTTATCATGAGGAATAAAATTGAATATAAGTCATCATCGTCTCGTGAGAGGGACAGGCGATCGATTGTTGCTTTATAAGGAGCTTGAATATGAGTTCATAGATAGTGGTTAATTTGGCGACGAATCTATTGATGTATTATAGTGACCCTAGGAAGCTCCTGATGTCTTTCTCAGTTTTAGGTGCAGGCATATCGAGGATTGCCTTTACTTTGTGTAGGTCAATTTCTATGTCTCGTTTGCTGACAATATAACCCAATATCTTTCCAGAGGTCACTCCAAAGATGCACTTTTTGGGTTTAGTCGCAGGTTGTATTTCTCTACCCTGGTGAGAAAGTGATTGAGTACAGCTGGGTGCTCTTCGGGGTTGGTGATTTTACCAGCACATCATCCATGTATACTTCGACCTCTTTATCAATTAGGTCATGAAGTAAAGTGGTAACTGCCCTTTGGTAAGTTGCCATTGCATTTTTGAGCTTGAATGGCATGACTTTATAGTAGTATACCCCCCATTTCGTGATGAAGGCTATTTTGATCTTCTCGATGATGTTCATCAATATTTGGTTGTATCCTGAGAAGCCGTCCATAAAGGAATACATGGCTACCTTGGCGGCACTGTCGATTAATACATCTATGTGGGGTAAGGGAAAGTCATCCTTCGGCGAGGCTTTATTGAGGTCCCAGAAATCAACACAGATCCTGACCCTTCCGTCTTTCTTCACAACGGGTACTACGTTAGCTAGCCATTCCGAGTACTCCACAACTTCTAGGAATTTGGCTTTAATTTGTGTGGTTATTTCTTCTTTAACTTTCTTAGCCCATTCTGGCCTTAGCCTTCGCAACTTTTGCTTAGTAGGTTAAATTTTTGGGTTAGCAAGAATTTTGTGTTTCGCAATGGCCCTGTCAACCCTGGGCATGTCGTCATAGGACCAAACAAATGCCCTTTCATGTGACTTGAGTACTTTCACCAATTTTGCCTTAAGTTTAGGACTTAGGTCGTTGGAAATTGATATCATTTTAGGATCATCTTTGTTTCCCAAATTTGTTTCTTTTGTGGGAGTATCATGAATACTAAAAATGTTAGATGCTTGATGAGATCAATGCATGTGATCAAAAGCACCACATAAATAAGAAAAGTTGCCCATTTTATTGCCATTATCAATTTCATCGTACAAGTTGTTCACTTCAAAAACATTAGAAACTGAAAGATCACTATCAACTTTTGGGATAGGAGTTTCCTCGTTTAGAGTTTTCGTGCTGCTACTGGCAGTTGTGTCTCCGATCTTGGCCTTTCCCTTGATCATCAGACGAGTGAGTTCAGAGATTATCTTGTCCATGCCCTCTTTTACCGATTCTTCTTCCTGCAGCTTCAATTTGGCCTTCTTATCCTTGAGATGGGTTTCCATCAATTTGGCCAATCTTGCCGTTAGTTCTTCGATGCTTGACTATCGTGGCGGACTTGCCATCTTTTGCCTTTTAGGGGTTTCTTCTTCGGATGAGGTTTTCCTTTTCTCAGCTTATCTTCTGGAGTTGGGGTCTTTGAAGTTTACGACATGAGAGAATATCTCAAAGCCGGGCAGCTCTCCTTCTTTAGTTTTGATCGGCTCTGGTTCGCCCTGGTAAACGACCTCCCCGGATCGAATGAAGATCTCGGACATTTGGCATCTTTTAGACCATTACCTTTGTACCGATCCCAAGAAAATAATGGTGATCGTGATGTGATAGTAGAAAATGTTTTTTTGCATATTTTTCTATTTAAAAGATACGAGATTGAAATCCCGTACTTAAAAAGGAGTCGCCACCCAGTTCAGCTCAATCGGGAAATGTAGGTACGATTTTCCCACCCTGTGGTAGACCATACCTTAATTAGAGATTCCGATTTCGGATTATGTTATGTATTTTACATTGACCAAGTTAAAAGTTTCATTCTTTCTTAATCGATTTGATCCCCCTATTTATTGTATTTTCAATTTATAAATTGTGTTAGCGTGTCAACAAGCATTCAAAGTGATAAATAAAAAAATTATTACTATTATCCAATGAATAAAAGGTGGAAATTAGAAGAATAATTACAAGCTTTCCAAATCCTATACATTTTTCTAAAACGGAAAAATAAAATACCCGAAGGCCTAGCATACATCTAAGCTAAATTTACATGCTTGGAAAGGTTAGCACAGATATGACAAGTTGTACGAGGTATGTTGCATAACATGCATAGTTAGTAGACCAAACAAGACCCGAGTTAGCGTGAACATGGCATATTTATTTTACAATTTATGGAGCCCGGTTGGATGGCTAAAAATGGTGTTTGAATGGCATTTGTAAGAAAATTCTGTTTTATCCATATTTTAGACTCAATGTGTTATTTTAACTAGATTATTAGTGAAAATGCCACAAGTTATCAGGTGAGGTCTGTTTTCAAGAAGTTTTGGACT
This sequence comes from Euphorbia pulcherrima, assembly GCA_947683365.1. Taxonomy (NCBI): domain Eukaryota; kingdom Viridiplantae; phylum Streptophyta; class Magnoliopsida; order Malpighiales; family Euphorbiaceae; genus Euphorbia; species Euphorbia pulcherrima. The sequence continues at coordinate 48,130,317 of CANTUS010000001.1, read as the reverse complement.
CCCATCGTTTCACTGTACATCCTAGCTTCAGAAATTATACTAGGCCGAAAATGAAAATGCAAACTAAATCTGCTATCCTGGAGGACATACCTCTGGGGGTATGAATGACGCCACCGGTGACATCAATGATGCCGTTGGCAATTTAATTTACACAGGCAGGTAGAATGACATTTTGGGTACCATAAAGAAAGGGTCCCACAAAAAAATAGAGCCACTGGAGATAAAGGAAGCCCCTGGCGGTATCACTGATGTCGCTGGTGACATGAGTGATACCGCCGGCGGCTTCAAATGTCTCCGGTGGCTTCACTTTCTTGCATCATCAACAGTTAATAGTCGAAAAGCGACCAAAAACCCAAAACTAAGCACAAAACAACAAATAAACACAACAAATGAGTAAAATGTAAGCCATCGAGCTATGATGCTCAAAATTTTTACCTCAGGGCCATTAAATCCACCTCTTCGTGATCCTAATGACACCTTCGGAGTGCTCAAAATGATGATTTGGGTAGTAAGTGTGGGATTTTAGTCTCTAAATCCTATTATGGTGATTTTAAACCTAAAATGTACTTAGATATCAGAGAGTTTAGTTAAGAAAAACCAAGAAAAGATGGATTGACTCCCCTTTTCTTACCTTTTCTATACCTTATCCCACTAAAACTAACTAGAATTTGCTTAAAATCTCTCTAAGATTTCAAGTGCGTAATTGCCAACCTTTTTTCAGCTGTGAATGGCTCCTTATATAGGCTCAAATCCGGTGGAAATGAACTTTAATCAATTATCCGACGGGTATTGAGCAAGCATGACAAAAAGCTATCTGCTGCAGAAACTCAAGCCGCAGGCGGTATGGATGATACCGCCGACTGTATCGCTAAAGGCACTGGCGGCTTCAACTTCTTCCAGGTCTAAACAGTAAGTATGACCTAGCCTAAAAAGGTGAAAAGGTGCCATAATCCGCCTAAAAAGGTGTTTTAGCGGGAGTTTTTTTTTGTATAAGTAGGGTTATTTTTGAATTTTTAGGGGTATTTAGGACTAAATTATGTTTTGGGTGCAAATCATTGGTTCGAGCTCCCACCAGACGCATTATCGAACACGCCGAATTGAGTTTTTCCGAAAATAAAATTCATAAATTTTTTTATCGGTAATAAAAATTCTAAAAAAAAGAATTTTTATCATGAGGAATAAAATTGAATATAAGTCATCATCGTCTTGTGAGAGGGACTGTAAGATCCCGTGCTCACAGGCTGCCCCTCGGGGGATTACTACTGCCATAGGTTAGTATGATCGCACGAAAGAGCAAGGGTTTAGGAATTGTACCTTATGGATGGTGGGCTAGACCCGAAGGATGATGAGATTATGATTCCGTCAGTACCTCTATTCAGTGTTCGGTAGGTTGGATCGGAAGGATGATAAGATTTTACTTCCGTCAGGTCCTTCATTTAATGTTTGATGGGCAGGACCCGAAGGATGACTTGATTCTGGTTCCGTCAGGACCATCATTTGATGCTCGGTGGCACTGTGATCGGGCTTGGGCTTTAAGGTTTTCCAAGAGCGGGCTTGGGCTTTAAGGTTTGCCAAGAGCAGGCTTGGGCTTTGGGGTTCCCCAAGAGCGGGCTTAGGCTTTTCAGGTTTGCCAAGAGCGGGCTTGGACTTTTTAGGTTTGCCAAGAGCAGGTGTGAGCACTGGATTTTAGCAATCCTTCTCATAAGATGATGATGAGAGCTACATGATGCATTCTCTTATAGGTGTTATCCATTAGAGGTGTTCCTACTATTACAGAGTGGAGTTTGGCTAACGTTTAGAGACATAGTCTACCCTTTAGGACCCGTATGGGTGCTTTCTAGTGGTATGGATCCACTGCCTACGAGTCCTCTTTTTTGCCTAAACAGGCTCTTTTGGAAGGGAATCCTTTCATATTTCGGGAAAATGCAGGTCATAAACGCGATTTATTACGTTCAGGCCTCCTTTCCCCTATAAATATGTCCCTTCTGTTCACATTTTTAAGGACACAATTCATAATACAAAAATAGTTAGATACTAAACACAAATTCTAGCAGTTTCTATAGGGATAGAAATGTTATAGTTTAGGTATAAGAGGTATAAAATAGGGAGAAAACCCATTCCTTGAGGTTTTGTCCACATTTTATTCGTCCCTAGCTTCGTTTATTAGGATATAGGGGAGGTATCGTCCATATAAACACTTGCCTAAATAGTCCTAAGTCATCTACCTTAGTTAGACTCTCTCAACAGTAAATGGATCACCTCAAGCTGGATTCATGCCGCAAAGGTAATGCTTATGAGTTTCAAAGAGACTCACATCTCAGTTATTTTATTATTGTTATTCTCTCCCTCCTTTATTATATCTGCTCTCTTTATTTCCTATTTTGGGTCTGGTCCTAACCCGTTTGAGCCTTGCTGGTGCCTTGTGTCCTTTAGATATCAAATTGGTGTGCCATACTCATACAGAAGGAAGTCCGATTTTTTAATTTTTTTCATCCATTATTCTGCGCATTAAACTATACAAAGTTTCTGCCTGGACCAGGCCGGACCCGTACGGGTACACCATACCCATACTGGTCCTCCCTAGTAGCCATACGGGTCCCACCTACCCGTACGAGTACCAACCCGATGCAGAACCATAACTCATTTGAATTTGGTTAAAAATCAATCCAAATCACCATTTGCCATGGGATCATTTACACTAATAATCTAGTAAATCAACCAACAAAAGTTAAAATGTGTTTTCATAACAAAATACGTTGGAGACTCGTTATTTCTCTCTGATCCTAGAAGCCATCTGGGCATTATCGATTGTAAAACCACCACGCTAACATAATCATATTTTTCCTACTGAAATGCTGACTTATGATGTGCTATAAACTGTGCTAATCTTTGTGGATGCAGGGGAATTTATTTTTATTTTTTTGTAACTTAGAACAAATGTATAGGTTTTCTTGCAATTCCCCCATTTTCCTCTGGTTGTAATTTTTATTCCCCCATTTAATGCTTATGCTTTATTATAATCTGTAAATGCATGTAACGAGTGTGAAAGAGAGTAAAAAAAGATTTTTGTGACAATTCCCTAAATGATGAAAACAAAAATGGTTTTATGCGGTGAATGTAATTTTGAATCAACTAAATGAGAAATAAGTGACTCAACCGATACTCGAATCTCTGATCCAATAGGTATAAGTCTCCCACCCAATGGGAACCATCCCAAAACTCTTTCCCAAGTAGACAACTTGGGTTGCAACTCTATCATTTATATCGAGATTTGGGTCTCAATTCTTTTATTCATTAAAATTAGCTATTTGTGCAAACTTGAACTAAATAATGTTTTGTCACGCGTAAATCCAATCAACCCCTAGTGGGCCCCGCCTCCCACCTAAGTGCCAAGGGAGACCCACATGTCATCGACACCTTATAGTGACGACTCTGTTGGGGTCATAATCTTTTAACTTGAAAAATTTTGGTTTGTTTTAAAAGCTTAAAAGATTAGGATGAGCACATAAAATCATTTACTTGATTCAACCCTCTTTCTTTTTCATCATTTGGGAAAATTATCACACTCTATCTTCTCATCTCCTTCTCTCTTTAGTTAGATGTGCTCTTCTTCTAATGCTAGGATAGGGTGCCCTACCATTTCTATAAAACTTACAGAAGTGTCACCCATGCCCGCCAAGAATTGAGGACACTCTAGTGGGTGGAGCACTCATTGCTATCTCCCTCCAAAAGAGGCTTCATGCGATGGGAACCTTCTACATCAAACTTCTAATACATCCCTATGCCATTCTTATCAAAAGCCTTAGAATTTTACCTTCTAGGTACCCATTTTACTATGAGATTAGACTAAGGAAGAATACCGCCAAAACTGGGGGAGAAATAAGGACGGAATCAATCGCTTCGCATATATTGTGTTATATTCCCCTGTAATTAACCCAGCGATGCATCATTGTAATTTATGCATGCATAGTGCATCTCACGCATGTACTGATCTTTTAGTTATCACCTTAGCGAAAGCTCAAAGGGTTAAAACTTAGCGATATTCTCAGGTCCGTTTGACTCGAATTCTGGCTCCTCCTCCTCCTCCTCCTCCTCTTCCAACTTAGTTAGGCTTTGCTCCACTTTCGTCTATAGGTATTTTGTCCAGCAATCAGTTTAGTTCGGTTGATTTTTCTATGTATCATCCTGAGGAAATGTCTCGTATCCTAACTCTAGAGGGACAGATTGATGTTGAGGTTGAGAATGTTGCTACTGGTGAGAAGGCAAATGCATCAAGGGCCGAGGTTAGGTCAGAGATTACAAGTGTCGTCTTACTGTATTTGGGAAGTGATCAATTCTTCGACTGAATGAATGATAAGATGTTAGCTTCTATCAAGGCAATTTTCGAAGAAGAGATGGTGGTCAATGATTCTCACAATGCACCTGTCAGTATTCTAATAGTGAATGTAGTGGTCAGTGAACAGCTCCCTCTTTTAAGAGTTGCTCATAATCCATTCACTCAATTTTAGTTGCCACCTATATTGACTTGTAGGGATTCTTCATGTCAGTTTGGATAGTTCAATTATGTTGGTCCATTTGGTTGAGTTAGCCAGTCATTGCAGTCAGTGGGTACAATGGTTCTACTAGCCGTCAGTTAGTTTGCTTAGCCTAGTCAAGGGTTCGTACCGCCTCTATTTCAGTTTGGGGCATCTGTTTCTATTTCAGGCAATCGATTGTTGCTTTATAAGGAGCTTGAATATGAGTTCATAGATAGTGGTTAATTTGGCGACGAATCTATTGATGTACTGTAGTGACCATAGGAAGCCCCTGATGTCTTTCTCGGTTTCAGGTGCAGGCATATCGAGGATTACCTTTACTTTATGTAGGTCAATTTCTATGCGTTGTTTGCTGACTATATAACCCAATATCTTTCCAGAGGTCACTCCAAAGATGCACTTTTTAGGTTTAGTCGTAGGTTGTATTTCTCTACCCTAGTGAGAAAATGATTGAGCACAGCTGAGTGCTCTTCGGGGGTTAGTGATTTTACCAGCACATCATCCACGTATACTTTGACCTCTTTATTAATTAGGTCATGAAGTAAAGTGGTGAATGCCCTTTGGTAAGTTGCCCCTACATTTTTGAGCTTGAATGGCATGACTTTATAGCAGTATACCCCCTATTTTGTGATGAAGGCTATTTTGAACTTGTCGATGACGTTCATCAATATTTGGTTGTATCCTGAGAAGCTGTCCATGAAGGAATACATGGCTGCCTTGGCGGTACTATCGATTAATACATCTATGTGGGGTAAGGGAAAGTCATCCTTCAGCGAGGCTTTATTAAGGTCCCGGAAATCAACACAGATTCTGACCCTTCCGTCTTTCTTCACAACGGGTACTACATTAGCCAGTCATTCCGAGTACTCCACAACTTTTAGTAATATGGCTTTAATTTGTTTAGTTATTTCTTCTTTAACTTTCTCAGCCCATTCTGACCTTAGCCTTCACAACTTTTGCTTAATAGGTCAAACTTTTGGGTCAGTGAGAATTTTGTGTTTTACAACGGCCCTGTCAACCCCGGGCATGTCGTCATAGGACCAAGCAAATTCGCTTTCATGTGACTTGAGTACTTTCACCAATTCCGCCTTAATTTCGGGACTTAGGTCGTTAGAAATTGATATCGTTTTAGGATCATCTTTGTTTCCCAAATTTGTTTCTTTTGTGGGAGTATCATGAATACTAAAAATGTTAGATGCTTGATGAGATCAATGCATGTGATCAAAAGCACCACATGAATAAGAAAAGTTGTCCATTTTATTGCCATTATCAATTTCATCATACAAGTTGTTCACTTCAAAAACATTAGAAACTGAAAGATCACTATCAACTTTTGGGATAGGAGTTTCCTCGTTTGGAGTTTTCGTGCTGCTACTGGCAGTTGTATCTCCGACCTTAGACTTTCCCTTGATCATAGGATGAGTGAGTTCAGAGATTATCTTGTCCATGCCCTCTTTTACCAATTCTTCTTCCTACAGCTTCAATTTGGCCTTCTTATCCTTGAGATGGGTTTCCATTAATTTGGCTAATCTTGCCGTCAGTTCTTCGATGCTTTACTGTCATGGCGGACTTGCCGTCTTTTGCCTTTTAGGGGTTTCTTCTTCGGATGAGGTTTTCCTTTTCTCAGCTTGTTTTCTGGAGTTGGAGTCTTGAAGTTTACGACGTGAGAGAATATCTCAAAGCCGGGCACCTCTCCTTTTTAGTTTTGATCGGCTCTAGTTTGCCCTGGTATACGACCTCCCTGGAACGAATGAAGATCTCGAACATTTGGCATCTTTTAGACCATAACCTTTGTCGGCCCCTACTATGAGCGGACGATGTTTTACGGACGGGCCACAAAGCCGGGCCGGCAGACCGATCCCAAGAAAATAATGGTGATCCTGATGTGATAGTAGAAAATGTTTTTTGCATATTTTTCTATTTAAAAGATACGAGACTGAAATCCCGTACTTAAATAGGAGTCGCCACCCAGTTCAGCTCAATCGGGAAATTTAGGTACGATTTTCCCACCTTGTGGTAGACCATACCTTAATTAGAGATTCTGATTTCGGATTATGTTATGTATTTTACATTGACCAAGTTAAAAGTTTTATTCTTTCTTAATCGGTTTGATCCCCCTATTTATTGCATTTTCAATTTATAGATTGTGTTAGCCCATCATCAAGCATTTAAAGCGATAAATAAAAAAATTATTACTATTATCCAACGAATAAAAAGCAAAAATTAGAAGAATAATTACAAGGCTTTCCAAATCCTATACATTTTTCTAAAACGGAAAAATAAAATACCCGAAGGCCTAGCATACATCTAACCTAATTCTACATGCGTGGAAAGGTTAGCACAGATATGACCGGTTGTACGAGGTATGTCACGTAACATGCATAGTTAGTAGACCAAACAAGACCCGAGTTAGCGTGAACATGGTATATTTATTTTACAATTTATGGAGCCCGGTTGGATGGCTAAAAATGGTGTTTGAACAGCGTTTGTGGGAAAATTCTGTTTTATCCATATTTTAGACTCAATTTGTTATTTTAACTATTTTATTAGTGAAAATGCCACATGTTATCAGCTGAGGTCTATTTTCAAGAAGTTCTGGACTCCCGTCGTTTCACTATTAATCCTAGCTTCAGAAATTAAACTAGGCTGAAAATGAAAACGAAAACTAAATCTGTTGTCCTGAAGGACATACCACTGGGGGTATGAATGAAGCCACCGGCGGCATCAATGATGCCTTTGGCAATTTCATTTATGCAGGCAGCTAGAATGACATTTTGGGTACCATAAAGAAAGGTTCCTATAAGAAAATAGAGCCGCTGAGGACAAAGGAAGCCCCTGGCGGTATCACTGATGTCGCTGGTGTCATGAGTGATACCGCCGGCGGCTTTAAGTGTCTCCGGTGGCTTTCGTCAGTAACAGTTAACAGTCAAAAAGCGACCAAAAATCCAAAACTAAGCACAAAACAACAAATAAACACAACAAATGAGTAAAATATAAGCCAGTGAGCTATGATACTCAAAATTTTTACCTCGGGGCCGTTAAATCTACCTCTTCATGATCCTAATGACACCTCCGAGGAGTTCAAAATGATGATTTGGGTAGTAAGTGTGGGATTTTAGTTCTAAATCATATTATGGTGATTTTAAACCTTAAATTTACTTATATATCAAAGAGTTTAGTTAAGAAAAACCAAGAAAAGATGGATTGACTCCCCTTTCCTTACCTTTTCTATACCTTATCCCACTAAAACTAACTAGAATTTGCTTAAAATCTCTCTAAGATTTCAAGTGTGTAATTGCTAACCTTTTTTCAGCTGTAAATGGCTCTGTATATAGGCTCCAATCCGATGGAAATGAACTTTAATCAATTATCCGGCGGGTATTGAGCAAGCATGGCAAAAAGCTATCTGCTGTAGAAACTCAAGCCGCAGGCGGTATGGATGATACCGCCGGCTGTATCGTTAAAGGCGTTGACGGCTTCAACTTCTTCCAAGTCTGAACAGTAAGCATGACCTAGCCTAAAAAGGTGAAAAAGTGCCATAATCCGCCTAAAAAGGTGTTTTAGCGGGAGTTTTTTTTTATATAATTAGGGTTATTTTTGAATTTTTAGGGGTATTTAGGACTAAATTATATTTTGGATGCAAATCATTGGTTCGATCTCCCACCAGACGCGTTATCGGACACGCCGAATTGAGTTTTTCCGAAAATAAAATTCATAAAATTTTTTTATTAGTAATAAAAATTCCAAAAAAAAAGAATTTTTATCATGAGGAATAAAATTGAATAATAGTCATCATCGTCTCGTGAGAGGGACTGTAAGATCCCGTGCTCACAAGCTGCCCCTCGGGGGATTACTACTGCCATAGGTCGGTATGATCGCATAAAAGAGCAAGGGTTTAGGAATTGTACCTTTTGGATGGTGGGCTAGACCAGAAGGATGATGAGATTATGATTCCGTCAGTGCCTCTATTTAATGTTTGGTAGGTTGGACCGGAAGGATGATAAGATTCTGGTTCTGTCAGGACCTTCATTTGATGCTCGATGGCACTGTGATCAGGCTTGGGCTTTAAGGTTTTCCAAGAGCGGGCTTGGGCTTTAAGGTTTGCCAAGAGCAGGCTTGGGCTTCGGGGTTTGCCAAGAGCGGGCTTGGGCTTTTAAGGTTTGCCAAGAACAGGTATGAGCACTATATCTTAACGACCCTTCTCGTGAGATGATGATGAGAGCTATATGATGCATTCTCTTACAGGTGTTATCCATTAGAGGTGTTCCTACTATTACAGAGTGGAGTTTGGCCAAAGTTTGGAGACATCGTCTGCCCTTCAGGACCCATATGGGTTCTTCCTGGTGGTATGGATCCACTGTCAGACCCATACGGGTCATCCCTTCCATACACCTAGGGGGAGGGGGTTCCGTACGGGTAGGGCCCCACCCATACGGGTCCTCTTGTTGCCTAAACAGGCTCTTTTAGAAGGGAATCCTTTTATATTTCGGGAAAATGCAGGTCATAAACGTGATTTATTACGTTCAGGCCTCCTTTCCCTTATAAACAAGTCCTTTCTCTTCACATTTTTAAGGACACAATTCATAATACAAAAATAGTTAGATACTAAACACAAATTCTGGCAGTTTCTATAGGGATAAAAAGGTTATAGTTGAGGTATAAGAGGTATAAAATAGGGAGAAAACCCATTCCTTGAGGTTTTGTCCACATTTTATTCATTCCTAGCTTCGTTTATTAGGATATAAGGGAGGTATTGTCCACATAAACACTTGCCTAAATAGTCCTGATTCATCTACTTTGGTTAGACTCTCTCAACAGTAAAGGGATCACCTGAAAGTGGATTCACGCCGCAAAGGTAATGCTTATGAGTTTCAAAGAGACTCACATCTCAGTTATTTTATTATTGTTATTCTCTCCCTCCTCTATTATATATGCTCTCTTTATTTCCTATTTTGGGTCTGGTCCTAACCCGTTTGAGCCTTATTGGCACCTTGTGTCCTTTAGATATCAAATTGGTGTGCCATACTCATACAGAAGGAAATCCAATTTTTTTAATTTTTTTCATCCATTAATCTGCGCATTAAACTGAACAAAGTTTCTGCCTGGACCAGGCAGGACCCATACGGGTACACCATACCCGTACCGGTCCTCCCTGGTAGCCATATGGGTCCTACCCACCCATACAAGTACCAGCCCCATGCAGAACCGTAACTCATTTGAATTTGGTTAAAAATCAATCCAACTCACCATTTGCCATGGGATCATTTACACTAATAATCTAGTAAATCAACCCACAAAAGTTAAAATGTGTTTTCATAACAAAATACGTTGGAGACTCGTTATTTCTCTCTGATCCTGGGAGCCATCTGAGCACTATCGATTGCAAAACCGCCACACAAATATAATCACATTTTTCCTAATGAAATGCTGACTTATGATGTGCTATAAACTGTGCTAATCTTTGTGGATGTAGGGGAATTTATTTTTATTTTTTTATAACTTAGAACAAGTGTATAGGTTTTCTTGCAATTCCCCTATTTTCCTCTAGTTGTAATTTTTATTCCCCCATTTATTGCTTGTGCTTTATTGAAATCTGTAAATGCATCTAACGAGTGCGAAAGAGAGTTAAAAAATAGGATTTCTGTGACAATTCCCCAAATGATGAAAACAAAAATGGTTTTATGCGGTGAATGTAATTTTGAATCAACTAAATGAGAAATAAGTGACTCATCCGATACCCGAATCTCTGATCCAGTAGGTATGTGTCTCCCACCCAATGGGAACCATACCAAAACTCTTTCCTAAGTAGACAACTTGAGTTGCAACTCTATCATTTATATCGAGTTTTGGGTCTCGATTCTTTTATTCATTAAAATTGTCTATTTGTGCAAACTTGAACTAAAAAATGTTTTATCACGCCTAAATCCAATCAACCCCCAGTGGGCCTCACCTCCCACCCAAGTGCCAAGGGATACCCACATGTCATCGACACCTTATAGTGACGACTTTGCTGGGGACATAATCTTTTAACTTGTAAAATTTTGGTTTATTTTAAAAGCTTAAAAGATTAAGATGAGCGCATAAAATCATTTACTTGATTCAACCCTCTTTCTTTTTCATCATTTGGGAAAATTATCACACTCTATCTTCTCATCTCGTTCTCTGTTTAGTTAGATGTGCTCTTCTTCTAATGCTAGGATAGGGTGCCCTATCATTTCCACAAAACTTATAGAAGTGTCATCCATGCCCGCCAAGAATTGGGGACACTCTAGTGGGTGGAGCACTCATTGCTATCTCCCTCCAAAAGAGGCTTCATGCGATGGAAACCTTCTACATCAAACTTCTGATATGTCCCTTTGCCATTCTTATCCAAAGCCTTAAAATTTTACCTTCTAGGTACCCATTTTACTGTGAGATTAGACTAAGGAAGAATACCCTCAAAACTGGGGGGAGAAATAAGGACGGAATTGATCGCTTCACATGTGTTATATTATGTTCCCTACAATTAACCCAGCGATACATCATTGTAATTTGTGCATGCATAGTGCATCTCACACATGTACTGATCTTTTAGTTATCACCTTAGCCAAAGCTCAAAGGGTTAAAACTTAGCGACATTCTCAGGTCCGTTTGACTCGAATTCCGGCTCCTCCTCCTACTCCTCCTCCTCTTTCAGCTTAGTTAGGGGTTGCTCCACTTCCATCTAAAGGTATTTTATCCAGCAGTCAGTTTAGTCTAATTGATTTTTCTGTCTATCATCCTAAGGAAATGTCTCATATCCTGACTCTAGAGGTACATATTGATGTTGAGGTTGAGAATGTTGTTACTGGTGAGAAGGCAAATACATCAAGGGCCGAGGTTAGGTCAGAGATTACAAGTGCCGTCTTACAGTATTTAGGAAGTGATCAGTTCTTGGACCAAAAGAATGATAAGATGTTAGCTTCCATCAGGGCAATTTTGACAGAAGAGATGGTGGTCAATGATTCTTATAGCACACCTATCAGTATTCCAACAGTGAATGCAGTGGTCAGTGAACAACTCCCTCTTTCAAGAGTTGCTCATAATCCGTTCACTCAATTTTAGTTACCACCTGTACGGACTTGCGGGGATTCTTCAAGTCAGTTTGGTTAGTTCAATTATATTGGTCCATTTGGTTTAGTTAGCCAGTCGTTGCAGTCAGTGGGTACAATGGTTCCACTAGCCGTCAGTTAGTTCGCTTAGCCTAGTCAAGGGTTCGTACCGCCTCTGTTTCAGTTTGGGGCATCTGGCCCAACCCCTAATTTTGTGGTCACACGTAAGGGGACAACCTTCCCTTAATCAACAGGTTTACCCTTGGGTGCAATTACTCAATCAGAGGGATCATCTTTGTCCGTGGAATTGTGTGATCTACTTCAAAAATTGCTTGTTACCAATCCCAGCTCCCAGCCATCATCACTATCAATCTAAACCACTAGAGAGAAGGATTGGGTCCCTAAAAACTTTAGTATGCCTAGCATAGCAAAGTATAAGGGAACTAGCCCACCTCAATCCCATATCACCACCTATTAGAGGGTTGTGAGAATCAGAAAGTTAAGTAATAAAGTCCTAGCCAAAATGTTCCCTCGCACCCTAAAAGGTCTTACTATCGAGTGGTACAATACTCTATCAGATGAGGTGACTAGAAATTGGAAAGCTTTATTTGAAGCTTTCATTGAGCAGTATGCCTTCAATGCCACCATTGAAACTACCATACAGAATTTAGAAGCAATCAAGCAGGCCCCTAATGAGAAATTCAAGCCCTATTTTAAAAGATGGATGGCCACTCAAGTTTTAGTGAAAGATAGACTAAGTTTCCCAGAGATGATCATAAAGTTGATGGATGGTGCCCTACCTGCTTATTGTAAGGTTCTTGGTATGGATAAATTCTTCAACTATGTTGAAGTCTTTGAAAAAGCTGAAAAATGGGAAAGAATTGAGGAATTGGAGAAGGCGAGTGTCCCGGCCAAACCTTGGTTCAAAAAGAATGACTCTTCAGTCCCAGCCCAAGCTTCTAAGATAAAGTCTGGCTTCGATCCTAAAGCAGCGATAGTACAAGAAGAAGTGGTTGCAGTCTGTACCATCAAATACGACATTTCCCTTTAGAAAGCATCTTTGCCTGCCATCTTCACTAAGTTAAGGGCACTTGGTCTTCTTCAGAGTATCAAGCCCTATGTCCCGCCCAAACCTGAAGACAGGGATCCGTTTTGTGCTTATCACGTCAGTAAGGGTCATCACACTGGCGCTTGTAGAGATATGCTTGAGGCCATTCATGGTTTGATTTGGGAAAAGAAGATTCATAAACTTCAGCTTAAGCCCGGCACCATGAATAACCCCTTGCCAAATTTTGAGAAACAGGTTGTACCTGTCGAGTCACGGTTGTCCTCTTACTATGTCTTTAATATGATCTCACAAGCTAATCCTATGGTTCACTCAGTAGTGGCTTTACCTGATGAACCGATCCCCATTGACATCGATGCATTCGAGTTAGAAGGAACTCATGATGAAGAAGCTATGTTGGTTCAACCAGAACCAATTGATATCGATGCTTATGTGTTAAAAAATGATGAGCTCTAAGGGCCAGCCTTATTGGTGAAAACTTCCGAGGGGAGAAGTTATGTAAAAAATAGGGTATTTCATGTTACCCAAAGTAGAAGGGTTCCTCCTGACCCTCTCCTAAAAAGAAGAAGGTGCAGATATATAGATGTCCAGGTCATTCCAAATGTCAATCAAGGTCCTACCTTTACGCCTGCTATTGAAACTCAAAACCCAATTGGTATCAAAAAGAAAGATTTGAAAGCCACCCCTCTCATCCAGCAGTTGCAAGTTACTCCTACCAAGTACATCATTTGGCAGCTTCTCATTGACTCTGAAGATCATTGTAGGGGTCTGATGGAAAAGTTATTAAGCATGGAGGCTACACGTTCCACTACTTTGGTGGAAGTATTTTTAGTTATAGAGGGATCTCCTCCCAGTCAAGTTGAACCCATTATGTTTTATCCGTCAGACCTCCCAGTCGAAGGAAACAAGCATAACAAGGCACTTTTCGTTAAGGTGCAAATCTTTAATCATTCTATCCCATGTGTTATGGTGGATGATGATTCCGCTCTTAATCTCTGCCCGACCAAGATCCTTCCTCACTTAGGGCTAGATGAATCCATGTTGGAGAAGTCCAATACTATTATAAGGGCATATAATAATACAAAGAGGAGTGCCATTAGGGTCTTTGAAGCTGAAGTTATAGTTGGGGGAGTAAAGTCTAAAGTCTTATTCACTGTCCTCGACATTCCCGTCACCTACTCATTATTGTTGGATCGACCTTGGCTCCATGCAATAGGGGTCATCCCTTCTATAGTCCATCAGAAAGTTAAGCTCATCCACAATAGTAAGCTAGTGACCATTAACACCGATGAACCATCTGTTATAGCAGCTATAGAAGCAGAGGAAAAGGAATCTAGGGTGGTAGTAGCTCACCAGGGTACCAGGTTTTCAGTTAAGGGGGTACATATCACTTAAAATTGAAAAGATCATGATGAAGAAAGGTTATATGAAAGGTAAGGGACTCAGAAAGAATCTCCAGGGTATGCTAGAACCCATTCTACAACTTTTATGGCCATCCAGGCTTGGTTTGGGGAATCACCCAGTTAATAAGAAGTCTAAACCCCAGTCCTGCCTCATGATAGGGGTTGTGGTCAAGAAAAAGACATTCAGAGGAGAGGAAGAGCCTGTCAAAGTGAGGGGCGAGAAGGTCCCTAGTTTTGAGATCTTCAACAATGTATATGATTTCAAGAATGGCTGTATGATTGAAATCTCAGTATGTGGGAATGCTAAAGAAGATGAAATGAAAGAAGCAATCGAGTCCATCTCTAAGGCACTAGCGGTACTTATGAGAAAGAATTGAAAGGGAAGTGAAAAGGGAAATCTTATCAGCAAGGCTATCAAAAACTTACCAAGAGCAGTGGTTGAAGAATCACATGCAAACCTGCACACTGGGGCTACCAATTCAGCTGTCAGTATTGCCAAAGTTGATCAACAAAGCCCTCCGCTTGTAGTGGATGATTCAAATGGTGTAATTTTTAATGTTGCAAATATTTTTGATGCGAACAATGCCACTTATAAGGCATATCATGGATAAATTATAACATCAGTACGTTTTAAAACATGTTATAAATGAATTGATGCATTTCTCATTCACATCTCACTCGAGTATTCCATTCTAATAACACCATGCACTCATAATAACAACATTATTAAAGACATCATCACATTCATTATTGAAGTTGACTTTGAATACATCATAATGGCATAAATGTCCAATGGTTAAAACCTATCACCAAATAAAAGGGAGATAGTAAAAGTGCTTAGCAAACATGATAACAGCAAATCGTAGTCCATCTTTCTTCACAAAGGGGGAAAAGGATACAAGGGTATGCATAGTCAAGAAATAAGACCAAGAAGACTCATGAGAGCATTAGCAGCAGGCTAGCTCTGGTTATAAAAAATGAAGAGAACATCTTGGGATACGAGAAGATACCCAAAATCCTTCAAAAACTCTAAAGGGAAGCTGATCATTAATGCCAATAAGTCAATCAAGCGGATTTTGTCAAAGATAGTGGCTACTTGTGAGGACTGGGCTGATAAACTCCCTTTTGAAATTTGGGGGTATAGAACCAATATAAGAACTTCCACAGATTAGACACCTTTCTCCTTGGTATATGGAATGGAAGCTGTGTTACCAGTTGAAACAGAAGTAAGATCCTTAAGAGTGGCACTCGAAGCTCAGTTAAAAGAGTCAGATTGGGCAAGGGCTAGATAGGGCAATTAAATGCAATAGATGAAAAATGGCTCAAAGCACTTGACCATCTACAGATGTACCAGCAGTGCATGACTTGGGCTTATAACAATAGAGTCAGATACCTAAAACGACCTCTCAAAGTGGGTGATCTTGTTCTCAAGCAGCTACACCAGGTCAACACTGATGCTAGGGGTAAGTTCATGCCTAATTGGGAAGGGCCATCTGTGGTAAAGAAAGTCCTTAGCAAATGAGGAATCAAGCTTATGGATATGGATTGAAATGAGTTCGTGAATCCAATAAATCAAGATAGGCTTAAGTGTTATCATGTCTAGGTCAAAAGAATTAAATCATAAAAAAGCATCACAAAGAATAAAAGAAATAAAGAATAAATTGCCCGACGGGTAGTCCTCTACTCCTCGGGCAAAAATTAGGGTGCAGCCCGCTGGTCTGTATTCTGTAAATTGGTTAGGCAAAAATTAGGACACTCCAACACAAATAAAGCCCGCTAAGCTGAAAACCCAAAAAAGGCGGTATAGGCAAAAGTTTGGGCATCGAGAGCAAAATGTCAGTTGATATCTGGAAAATCTGTAAAAGACCAATGGGCAGTAGGGGTTAACCATTGGAAATTGTTACCATTGCCTATGTACTCAAATTAATCTCATCAATGAATATGTTATGATATTGCTAAGAATCTTGGTCTTATGAATGCATGCATGTCTTTAGGTGAAATAATCACAGGTGTGTGAACATCAATTTTTCTCTACATGTTATGCATCATTGTTATTCCTTTCACTATACATGTAATCCAATAGAAATAAAAGTACCAAAGAAATCAAGCATATGCAAAATTTAGAAAAAGTCTGCTAGATTGAGCTGTCAAGGACAATTCAGGAAAAATTAAGACAGTCTGCTGGATTGAAAACCCGAAAGGGCAATTGAGGCAAAAGTTAAGATGAATCAAATGGAAAACAAAAAGCTTGCGGGGTCAAAAACCTGAAAGGACGGTCTCAGCAAAAATTAAGGCAAATAGAAAAGAAAGAAAAGCCTGTTGCATTGAAAACACAAAAGGGCGGTCTAGGCAAAAATTAAGGCTAAAAATAAAGAAAAAGCTTGCTAGGTTGAAAAGCCGAAAGAGCGGTCTAGGCAAAAATTAATGCTAAAAAGAAAAAGTCCGCTGGACTAAGCCGTCAAGGACAGTTCATGCAAAAATTAGGACAAAAAAGAAAGAAAATAAATGTTCGATAGGTCATCTCACATCGAATGGCCTATACAAAAGTTAGAACATCACTCGGTTCCCTCATTACGAAATCACTGGATAGAAGTAATATGGGTTCGCAAAGCAGCAATACTCGGTAATCTCAGTTCAGAAAGAGAAAAGTCCGCATGTATAAAATTTAAATCTCAAAAGTATCAATCCAAAGTTTGCATCCAAAACAAGCCACGCAGGGCCCAAAAGTATCAACAATTCAGAAAGCAATCATAATCTAAGCTGCCGGGGGATCCTATCCCTAGCGGCCCTCTAGAATCTGATCCTGTGTATCCACCAACAGATAATCCACATCTATCATCATGTGATCCTTGGCTTCATTGGTACCAGCAGCTGGCTAGGTAGGGACCCTAGTCTCAGATGTCCTTACAGCAGCCCTAGCAGCATCAGCCCCCTTAGCAAGCTGATCTCCACCCCTTTGAGTCATACGGTATGCAGAAAGATCATCCTCGGACTTATCATCAGAAGGATCCGGTGTCTGCCTGTCCTCAGTCATCCTCACCAACTGGCCCCTCAGCATCTCAATCCCAGCCCTCGCCTAGTCAACCTCAGTGGTGGCTGTCCGCAGCTGTTCCTGCAAGAATCAGGCTCTCTCCTCTGAAGCATCCAAGTCTCGAGCAGACTTGCTGCGCTCTATGGCCAGCAGAGTATGGAATTGAATCATAAGATCAGAACACATACATGAATGTTATGGCACGCATCATGCATAGTTTGTTAAATTTTATAGGTAAAACTTATCGAGGCTAGGGCATCCTGGGCCAACAGCAGATCCTACAAGGAGAAGTAGGCCCTTAGTGATCCTCTTAGCCTCAGAGATGGTCACTTAAAAGGAAAAGGTCACATCAGAATAGGACATTCTAAGCAATCACAGTAATGGGTAAAGATTCAAGCAAGGAATTCCTTACATGGGTAGAGCTGGATAGAGTAAAACTGATAGGCTAGACCAACTCCATGAGCTCCTTGACAGCTAGCTTCCTCGAATGGTCGAGGAGTCAGAAGAAAGTATCTAGCTCATCTCAGAGGACCCCCTCTCTCACGGACCCAGAAGCGCGAGATCGCTTCGCCAATGGCTCAAGGGCAGCAGCAACAGTAACATCAGGTCTCTTCCATATGGAAGCGGAAGGCTATAGTAATAAAGGATCATACTAAGAATCAGAATCAATTTCAGGGAATAGCAAAGTATTCGTAAGGGTTAAGTTAAGAAAATACCCGAGAAGAAGGTATAGCGGACCTAGCCAAGCCCCTGATACCCTGAACTATGGATGGTCCCCCACGGTTGCCCCTCGGTCCACCCTCATCATCATCATCATCATCATCATCCTCACTATCGCTTTACTGGAACTCGAGAGGGAATTCCTCATGGTGAATCCTCTCACAAGGAGAAAGAAGCGAGGAATCAATGAACTCAGTGTAGGGGCCCTCTACAGATAGCACGCAAGCCCCCTCGCCTAATAAGTACAACCCCTGATCGGTCCCCGACATGAGATGCAGCTAGAAGACGCCCGCTGGGATCGGGGGAGGGATTGGTCTCTCTACCATGGCAATGGTCCTCCACCCTCAGACCCGCTTACCAAAATACAACTCATAAGAGAGTGGTGACTCTAGGAAAAAGTGGCGGTCATCAAAGTCGACCCGCATCCGCTTAATAGCCCTATGCATATCCAATCTCTCCCATGGGTCTCAGATGACTTGCACAAAATAAATGCATAGTGAGTATCACAACCTCATAAATGCAGTTTCTACTAATGGTTTGTTGAAATGTATAATGCAGGTTTAATAGGGAATAAGTTTACCAGATCTAAGCGCAGCTGGACTAGGAACTCTCGTTAATGCATTGTAGTCAAGGGATGGCCCTACCAAAGCCCCATCCATTTGAATATAATATGCGGTGTCTCAGGCTGCATGGGCAAACCTAGCCTAGGGATAAATCGATGCTCAAAGGCCCAAATTTGCAAAACAAAATGAGGATTAGTCGCAACACAATTTGAATGAAAGGCTAAAGCATAAAAGATCAGTCTGGGATTTACAAGTAAAATCAAGTGATAGATCTTGAGCTCGGATTGCTCACCCAAAACTCTAACGTCCAGTCCATAATATAACTGTGCTAGAATGGCTCAACACCATTTCTTACCTAGCACAATAGTAAGATCATCCACAACGGAGAGTAAACCATAATTAAGGTTACTTGAATAAACTGGGAAAAATACGGTAGTAAGGAACATCAGTAGGAATTACTGGGCATACTGATCTCTCCTATCAGCTACAACATGACTCGGCTGCCCAATCTAGTAAGCATGCATGTCCTCGTACTTGAGCTTGTTCGTCCCACCCGGATAAAGACCAAGTAATCTAGCAATGTAGGCCTTCACCTTAGGCCAGGAATGCCACCTATTAGCATAAACGTCAAAGTAGACAATATCGCTGCTCCACTCCAATCCCGTCGCGACGCACACATCAGAGGGAGTGATAGTAACCTCCCCAATCGGTAGATGGAAGGTGTGGGTCATCTCCAACCATCTCTCTTCTAAGGCTGAAGTAGCCCCCAGGGCTAGTGTCTTCAAAGCCTGAGGAATGGCCCCGATAATGTCACTAAAGCGAAAGGAATCAATACAGGCCAGTAACTCCGTGTCCCCTGCGGTACAGTTCTCCTTGTACCATTTCCTACAAAAGCTCAAAGCTCCCACAGTCTTATATTGAAACTGTAAAGATAGAATTACAGTTCAACAAGGTTAAAATACAGCAAACATGTCAGAAATTAGAAAAGAATTATAGAAATCAAAGTAACCAACATTCTATCCTTGAGGACATGACCTATAAGGGTCCACCCCACCCATACTGGTCCTCTAGAGGCCCTAGTACCAAGATGGGACCCATACGGTCCCCCCTCACTTGTATGGGTCCTTGCAAATAGTGGCTTTGCGAGAAAAATTCTTAAATAGTCCACAACCATCCAAACACAGTCAAAGCTCAATCAAAACTATCCTAAAAGCATCGTAGGCTTAAGTTATATGCACCAGGCTCTATTCCAAGGTCTAAAACACCCCCATTCATGCTAAAATTTGAGAAATTGTCAAAGATTTTGAAAATGAAAAATGAAGAATCAAGCTAAATTACTTGGAGTTTTGAAGCATGGGTATTAGGAGAAGGGATTAGAGGCACTTCAGAGATAGGAGTGAGCCCCAAAAAAGAGTCCCCTTCGTGAAAAAAGTGCCCGATGGAAATCGGGCATTTTAGGAGCCTCGAATCGCCCACCGGGGGCAAATCCTTAAGTCTAAGGGAGAAACGGCTGGTCTTTGGGATCTTTCTATACATTTTGGTTGGTTCGAGGAAGAAAATCACCGAAAAATGCAAATAGGGATGTTTTGTATAAGGCGGGATGGAAAGAGTCTGATCAATCTTCTGAAACCCTTGATGAGGTCCCATATAGGTCCTACCCCACCCGTACAGGTCCCAACTCTCAAGGACCCCACCCGTACGGGTCATGGCCCACCTGTACGGGCCTTCTCTTGCCATCTAGGGGTAGATTTTTAAACTAGTATTTCAGAAAGCACAAGAAATTCATCCAATCTGAATTCGGGCCCACCTTTCCTCAATCGTATGTTTCAGTTATATTTAAGGCAAACCCCTTAGCTCACCTTGATCCTTGATTGAAGGGGAAAAAATATTTTTGTTTTCACAAAAGTCAATCAAGAGTCAAGGTAAGCCATTTTTGAATTGGTCAGTTAGAAGGAAAATTTTTGTGTATAGGTCCATCCTAGCACATGAATTCTTTTCTAGCAATCAAATCTTACTAGGAAAGAGTTCCCCCAACAGAATAGGTTCTCAAAGGATATTACTTTACTCCCTAGTAGCAAAGTAAACCAAGGGGCATCCCCCCATCTCGCAGCAGGGGAATCAGTCAACCAAGGGGCATCCCCCCATCTCCCAGCAGTGGAATCAGCCAATCCAAGGGCATACACCGATCATAAAAAACCCTAGGGGCACCCACCCTAGGGGCATTCCCCAGCAGTGGAACCAGTAGTAATCGGACCAAACCTGACATTTCCCGTATATTGTTTTCAGTTTATTTCATCCACACATCCTTATTCTTAATTGAAGGGGCAAAAATATTTTTATTTTCACAAAAGTTAATTAAGAATAAAGATGTGTCTGCCAAGATAATGACTAACTCGGCGTTTGATTGCTGTCTCTTTTTCAGGTTATTTGGATTTTCCAACAGGAGAGTCATCCGCCTAAGGAAAGGGATACACCATCAGTTAAGAAAGTCGATCCACCTTAGGAAAGAGATACACCACTAGTAGGAAAGTCGATCCACCTTAAGAAAGGGATACACCATCAGTCAGGAGAGTCGATCCGCCATAAGAAAGGGATACACACACCTTCCCTAGTAGAGTCACTAAGGATGCATAGTAGCAAAGGAAAGTCATTTGCCTCAAGAAAGGGATACGCGTTAGTAAAGGAAAGTCATCCGCCTTAAGAATGTTAGAAACAATGTTCCGGAACAACAAATAATCTGGATAAGGTTTGAAGTGAACAAATACCTAAGTATAAAAGACATAAGTAACTGCATTCAGACATATAACCAAGACATCCAATGTCTAAGACAAGTGAAGACAATTACCTAAGCATATATGGAAGCATCCGGTTAAAGTTTGGAAAGGAAACAAACTTTAAACCCCCCAAAACAGCATCCAGAAGAACTAACTGCACTAGCATCAAGAAGAAGATAGATCCGGAGATATTAGGTCTGAAGACATTCGGAAGACTTACATATTAAGACAAGGGGAATAAATTCAAAAGTTACATTCCTTCCATTCTTTTGGTCTACAAGTCAAAGATCCTTTTCCCATACACATGATAAAAGACAACTTGCGTGCGTTTTTGAAAAGGACAGAAGGACTGGCACAGGAAAGAGAAAAAGTAAAGAACCTTTTTCCCTAGACCAATGAGAAAGGCGCGTGGAACTCACACCAAAAAGGTACTGGCATAAATATTGGTGAGTCAAGGAAAACAATCATTGAAAACTTTTCAGCCTCAATCCCAAGGATTCAAATGGGTCAAAATCTCTGTCTAACGAATTCATCAATGGTTCTGAAAGCACCACATATTACATGATCAACGATGAAGATTTGATTACAGCTCAGCAACCCACAATGGCTACATTTATGATGGAAGCCTATAAAAGGGAAGCTTCACAAGTTGAGAAGGTACTGGTTGATTTCAAGAAAGCATATAAAAGAGAATTCGCTAGAAAGCAATCAATTTACAAATTTCTCCAAGAACCAAACACTGAAAAATCAATTTGTAAGGATTCCTAGGTGAAACTATAAACTTGGGAAAGTCGAAAACCAAAACCCTTGAGAAATCAAAGTGTAAAGATCTCCTACATGGGTGAGTAGTGAGATTGGGATATAACTTGAAGTAGGTGCTTTAAGTGGGATCTCCCTGTAGGACTCAGCTTAGGGTTGGGTAGAAATCTAAGTGGTATATCCTGCTAAAGACTAAAGGACTTAGCTAGGGGTTGGTGCTTCTAGTGGTATATCCTACATTCAGAAGGGGTTACCATCCAGAGACAAATTGTAAGGCTTGATTCTTACCAATTGAAAAGGAATCCACTAGTAGAAAAGCTCGGAGGAAGGAAACTCCGGGGATTGAAGTAGGCGGGGCCAAACCAGGATAAAATCCTTGTGTTTGATTTTCTAACTCTTTACTTTTTGCACTATATTATATATATTTGCATCATCCGAATCTATCCTCCAGATTATAATCAAACACGCTGCACTAAGACCTTTTATAGTCTATTTATTCCATGAAAAAGGGTCATTCACACCCCTCTGACCAAACTTGACCCTTATAGGGACCAACAAGTGGTATCAGAGTAAGTACTCAAACTAGAGATCTAACAGTTTCAAGCTAAAGGTCCAAATTTTGATCTAAGCATCACAATGAGTTTCCAAAACTCATAACTCCTTCCAGAGGGTATGTCCATTACCCATCCTCCACTCTTCACCGATAAACACTACACGTTCTAGAAAAACTAGATGAAGAATTTCATCCAAGCACAAAGCATGTAAGCATGGTTGGTCATTAAAGATGGCCCATATGAGCCTACTCTCGAAGTAGAGGGTCTTACAACCCAAAAGCCCTCAAGATTATAGGATGAGAATGATTTTAAAAAATTGCATGAAAACGTAAATGCTATTAACATGCTTCACTATGCTCTTAGTGCATCAGAATTTAACAAGATATCCGGATGCGAGACTGCACAAGAAATATGGCAGAAGCTAGAAGTGACCTATGAAGGAACAAGTAAGGTTAAGGAAGCCAAGATTAACCTACTATAACAAAAGCTTGAATCCTTCAAGATGGAGCCCAAAGAATCTATCAGTAGTATGAATGCTAGATACACCAATCTAGTAAATGAATTGAAGAGGCTAGGAATGAAATTTCAGAAGTAGACATGGTCAAGAACGTACTCTAGAGTCTCACTAAGGAATGGGATAGTAAGAAGACCTTTATTGAGAAAGCTCATGACCTGAACTTCTACAGCTATAATGCGCTCATTGGTAATCTCTAGACTCAAGAGCTATCCCTGGAAAGAAATAGCTAATAAGAGAAAAAGCCTGAAGAGAAGAAGAAAGCCATTGCACTTAAGGAAGAATCCACTGGATCTACTTCATCCGGAGAAGAAAAGCTAACTAAGGATTCTCAATGCAGCAAGGAACAAGTGGCCTTGCTATCAAGACAGTTCAATAGATTCTTAAAGAAGGAAGGAAGAAGAAATTCTAGAAAATATAATTCTAGAAGAATAAAGAAAAGCTCCTCTAGAAGGGATAAGCCCAGAAAGAATCCGGAAGAAAAGAAGGATCCGGAAAAAGAAGCTACTTGCTTCGAATGTGGAGAAAAAGGCGACTTCAAAATCAAAGCAATCTTTGTTTTCATAAAAGTCAATCAAGAATCAAGGTAAGCCTTTTTCGAATTGGTCACTAACAAGGAAATTTTTTGTGTACAGGTCCATCCTAGCATAGGAATTCTTCTCCAACAAATAAATCTTACCAGGAAAGAGTTCCCCCAGCAGAAGAGCTTCTACTCAAAGGATATTACTTTACTCCCTAGCAGTGGAGTAAACTAAGGGGCATCCCCCTATCTCCTAGCAGCGGAATCAGCCAATCCAGGGGTATACTCCCATCATAAAAAACCCTAGGGAAATAATTGATCCAGTATATATGGCAATAATTGCCTAGTAGATACGGCAACAAGAATATTTATGGAGATTCTTTCAGAGCCCAAACTATTCTCATTGATCCAGTAGATATGGCAATAATTGCCCAAGATCCAAAAGATGATCAGTTTCCAATCATGCCACGAACTGGGCCACTTCTGGAGAATTCACTCAACCCCAAAGCTGAGACCACAAATGAAGTAAGACCTAAAAAGGCAAATGGAAAGGGTGTTGAGGAGTTTTCTAACACGCTTGAGGGAGAAATTAAAAGTCCTAAAAAGGCATATGAAGGGATGACTGAGGACATTTCTAGTCATCCAAGGGTTGTAGAAGTGGTAGAAAGAAGACAAGAAGCAGTTGATTAGGATTAAACACCAATCGATGAGGTAATTCCTGACACAGTTTCATGTAATGTTACTGCTAACACTTCTGCTAATGTCGAATTAGCAGATGCTATGGAGGACAACTTAGATACACACACTCCAAGTGTATCTAAGGAACAAGAGTCAAACCCAAAAGACACCATTTCAGAGGAGGGACTTGGTTTGGGTTCCCAAGGGCACACTCCTAGAGTGGACTCAAGGGGTGAGGCTAGTCCAAGGGAACGGTTGGAAGAGAAGGAAGAAGAAGAAGAGGAATCTGTAGAAGAAAAATCATCTGGATCTGATGATTTCGGAAGCAACTCTAGATCTAAATCCCCTCCTCTTGCTAGTCCAATCAGAATACCAACCTCTAGCATAAATCAAGCTAGAGCTAAAAAGATCACAACTGCCCTAAAAATTCTACAAGAGGCTATTCAATGGGAATATGAGGAGGGCTACATCAAGCAAAGTCTCTGGAAAATCTGCAAGCATCTCAAATCCGTTGAAAAAGTACTAATTGAATAATTCTCACCACCGAATTTGAAGACTAAAATAGGGGAGATAAAGGGATGCGTGAAGAAGATAGAGCAAAAAGTGGAGGACTTCCCCACTGCCGATTTAGTGGTTGAGATATCCCTTGCAAAAGTCACCCCGGTGCTGAATAAGCTAAAAACAAGTGTAACAGTAGCAAACCATTCTGCTAATCAGGCTAACACCAGAGCCATGAATAACTGTGCTACCATTTTAGAAAAGATCACTTCATCCTCTTCTGAGCTGTCCACTGAAATAAAAGAGTACCTAGACTCCAAGTTTGAAAACTTGTCAAAATTCATTGCTGAAAAAGAAGAAAAATCACCTCTCCCCAGCCTCACTGAAGCTCAGTAAGCAATGTTGAGTAAGCTGACAAAATTTATGGAAGAAGACCTACCCAAGTTATTCGCAAAATAGATAGAGCATATTACACAAGAGGTAGCAGGCCAACTAAATGGGCAGGATACAATCATTAATAATGCTAAGGAAGAGCTTCATAAGGATATTATGACTATAAATGACAACATTCACAACTGCCAGAGAGGAATGGGGATGGAAATTGAGAAAGTACTCGCAAGTATATCAAATCTGTCAATATCCGGATCTTCCTCAGCCTCTGTTCTGAAGAGTCAGCTTATCCTAGTGCTTTAGGATCTCATTCAACATATTGGGGATACTGGCTTCTTTGGTCATAAAGGAATTGCTACTCTTCTCAAAGCTCTCTTCCCTTATTTTGATGAAAAAGATCGTGAATTTGTACTCAAAATGCACCCCTACATCACTAAATCATATACCTAACTCTGGAAAGCCTTCCGGCCCCTGTATCTCGCTCCTGCCACCATTGACACAATCATTGATCGAAGAAGGAAAGGGAATGTAGATTATTCCATCTATTATAAAGTGTGGCAGCAAAGCTGAGATGGTAAAGCATACATAAAACTTAACCCCTAAGCTACTGAAAACAAAAAGGGGGAGAATATAGAAGGGGAAAATCAAACTGCTGTAGTTGAAAAGAGGGAGCAACAAAGGAAAGGAAAGGAGAAAAAGGGGGAAGCTTCTAGGAAGAAATAATTTTTGTAATAGATTAGCTATATTGTTCAAATGTAAAATCTGTAATAGCTAGTTTCATTTTTCACTTATATATTTCTGTATCTGTAATCTAGAACTTCATGAGGTTAACTATTGTTAACAACAGAAGTATATATAGTGAAAGTGTATTACAAAAATTTGCTTCTAAAGTACAATCTGCAATTGTAATACAAAAATATTAGAAGCTAAAATGGAAAAATGTTGGGGGAGTGAATGATGCTAAAATTATGGGATAGTAAAAAGTTGTAAATGACTAAGTAACAAAAATCATACTTAGTTCATAAAATCCCCTCTCCTCATGCTTAGATGTCTTAGGTTTTTGTTTCCATCAAATGGGGGAGATTGTTGGAAACAATGATCCGGAACAACAAATAATCTGGATCAGGTTTGAAGTGAACAAATACCTAAGTATAAAAAGACCTAAGTCAGTACATTCGGACATATAACCAAGACATCCAATGTCCAAGACAAGTGAAGACAATTACCTAAGTATAAATGGAAGCATCTGGTTAAAGTTTGGAAAGGACACAAACTTTAAACCGCCTAAAATAGCATCCGGAAGAACTGACTCCACTACCATCCAGAAGAAGGCAGATCCAGAGATATTAAGTCTGAAGACATCCGGAAGACTAAATAAATTGAAAATTACATTCCTTCCATTCTTTTGGTCTACAAGTCAAAGATCTTTTCCCCATACACAAGACAAAAGACAGCTTGCATGCTTTTTAGAAAAGGATATAAGGATTGACATATAAAAGAGAAAAAGCTAACAACCTTTTTCACCTAGACTAATGAGAAAGGCGCGTGGAACTCACACCAAAAAGGTACTGGCATAAAAGTTGGTGAGTCACTAAAATACAAGGAAAATGATCACTGACAACTTTTCAGCCTCAATCCCAAGGATTCAAACGGGTCAAAATCTCTTTCAAACGGATTGATCAATGGTTCCGGAAGTGCCACATATTACCTGTTCAATGGTGAAGATTTGATTACAGGTCAACAACCCACAACGGCTATATTTATGATGGAAGCCTATAAAAGGGAAGCTTCACAAGTTTAGAATGTGTTAGTTGATTTCAAGAAAGCATATACAAGAGAATTGGCTAGAAAGCAATCAGTTTACAAATCCCACTAAGAACCAAACACTTAAAAATCAGTTTGTAAGGGTTCCCAAGTGAAACTATAAACTTGAGGAAGTCCAAAACCAAAACCCTTGAGGAATCAAAGTGTAAAGATCTCCTACTTAGCTGAGTAGTGAGATTGGAATATAGCTTAAAGTAGGTGCTTTGAGTGGGATCTCCCTATAGGACTCAGCTTAGCTTTAGGTAGAAATCTAAGTAGTGTATGCTGCTAAAGAGTAAAGGACTCAGCTAGGAGTTGGTGCTTCTAGCATTATATCCTACATCCGGAAGGGGTTACCATCCGGAGATAAATTGTAAGGCTTGATTCCTACCAGTTGGAAAGGAATCCACTAGTGGAAAAGCTTGGAGGAAGGAAACTCTAGGGACTGGAGTAGACAGGGCTGAACTAGGATAAAATCCTTGTGTTTGATTTTTTAACTCTTTACTTTTTGCACTATATTGTATATATTTGCATCATCCGGATCCATCCTCCGGATGATAATCAAACACGCTACACGAAGACTTTTCAAAGTCTGTTTATTCTAGGAAAAAGGGTCATTCACCCCCCTCTGACCAAACTTAGACCCTCACAGGGACAAATAAAGAAAGGGATACAAATTGGCAAGGAAAGGCATTCACCTCAGGAAAGGGATAAGCATTGGCATAGGAAAGTCATTCGCCTCAAGAAAGGGTTACACATCAGCAAAGGAAAGTCATCTTCCTCTAGAAAGGGATACGCATTGGCAAAGCAAAGTCGTCTACCTCAAGAAAGGGACCCTCAGGAAAAGAGTTCACCTCAAGAAAAGAACTCGCCTATGCCATCAACTCAGTTTTTAATTTCTAATCTCTCGCTCACATTGTGAGATCATACAATTCCGTATCTGCAGTGATCCCAGGAGGGGCAGACTGTGAGCACTAGATTTTACTGGTCCTACTCACAAAATGATGATGAGAGCCATATGATGCATTCTTTAATAGGTATTATCCATTAGAGGTGTTCCTACTATTATAGAGTGGAGATTGGCTAAAGTTTGGAGACCTTGTCTACCCTTAGGGACCCGTACGGGTGCTGCCTGGTGGTATGAATCAACTGGCGGACCTATATGGATCATCCTTCTATATGCTTGTAGGGGGACCCATACGGGGTCCTCTAGGTTCTTTACGGGTGGGGATCACCCATACAGGTCCTCTTGTTACCTTAACAGGCTCTTTTGGAAGGGAATCCTTTCCTATTTTGGAAAAAGACAGGTCATGAATGTGATTTATTGCTTTCAGACCTCTTTTCCCCTATAAATAGGGCCCTTCTCTTCTCATTTTAAAGGACACAATTTATATTACAAAAATAGTTAGATACTATACACAAATCATAGCAGTTTCTATAGGGATAGAAAGGTTATAGTTGAGGTATAAAATAGGGAGAAAACCCATTCCTTAAGGTTTTGTCCACATTTTATTCATTCCTAGCTTCATTTAATAGAATTTAGGGGAGATTCTGCCCTTACAAACACTTGCCTAAATAGTCCTAATTCATCTACTTTGACTAGACTCTCTCAACAGTAAGGGGATCAACTCAAAGTAGATTCACGCCGTAAAGGTAACGCTCTTGAGTTTGCAAGAGACTCACGTCTCAGTTATTTTATTATTGTTATTCTCTCCCTCCGCTATTATATACGCTCTCTTTATTTCCTATTTTGGGTCTGGTCCTAAACCGTATGAGCCTTGCTGGCACCTTGTGTCCTTGAGATATAAAATTGGTGCGACATACTCATACGAAAGGAAATCCCATTTTTTAATTTTTTATCCATTAATCGGTGCATTAAACTGAACAAAGCTTCTGCCTGGACCAGACAGGACCCATACGAGTACACCATACCCGTACCAGTCCTCCCTGGTAGACGTACATATCCCACCCACCCATATGGGTACCAGCCCCAAGTAGAATCCAGAACTCAATTTAATTTGGTTAAAAATCAATCCAACTCATCATTTGCCATGTGATCATATTCGCTAATAATATGATAAATCAACCCACAAAAGTTAAAATGTATTTTCATAACAAAATATATTAAAGACTCGTTATTTATCTCCGATCCTAGAAGCCGTCCGGGCACGATCGATAATAAAACTGCCACGCTGACATAATCGCATTTTTCTCAATGAAATGCTAACTTATAATGTGCTATAAACTATGCTAATCTTTGAGGATGTAGGAGAATTTATTTTTATTTTATTTTGTAACTTAGAACAAATGTATAGGTTCTCTTGTAATTCCCCCATTTCCCCCGGTTGTAACTTTTATTCCCCCATTTATTGCTTGTGCTTTATTATAATTTGTAAACGCATGTGATGAGTGTGAAAGAGACTAGAAAAATAGGATTTTTGTTATAATTCCCTAAATGATGAAAACAAAAATGGTTTATACGGTGAATGTAATTTTGAATCAACTAAATGAGAAATAAGTGACTCATCCTTACCCAAATCTCTGATCCAATAGGTATGAGTCTCCTACCTAATGGGATCCTTACCAAAACTCTTTACCAAGTAGACAACTTGGATGGCGACTTTATCATTTATATCGAGATTTGGGTCTCGATTCTTTTATTAATTAAAATTGGCTATTTGTGCAAACTTGAACTAAAAAATGTTTTGTCACTCCTAAATCCAACCAAACCCTAGTGGGCCTCGCCTCTCACCCAAACGCTAAGGGAGACTCATACGTCATTGACACCTAATAGTGGGATTGGGCTTTAAGGTTTGCCAAGAGCGGGCGTGGGCTTTAAGTTTTGCCAAGGGTAGGCTTCGGCTTTGAGGTTTGCCTAGAGTGGGCTTTGGCTTTTGAGATTTGGTGGAAAGAGTTTGCCTCTTCTGGTCATATCTACAATGAGTGATAAGTCAAACAAGATTAGACAGATTTTTAGGTGATGTTTTTACTGTATGATCAATTTCATGAAACCAAAATATTTTTTCTCCTTCGATCAATAGTAAAAACATGATAATTAGAAAATACAAGGGTTTGGAAGTCCTGGAGTGTCAAGGGCTTAACCTGATATGGCATCGGATTGTTGAAAAGGCATTTAAAGCAGCCTTAGAGGATTTCGATGCTGCTGCGGCTTAGATGTTACCGCTGGCGGTATAGAGTGCCATGTGGCACCTTTGACCGATCAAAGAAATTCTAAATTTCCCCTAATGAGATTGAAGCCGTTGGTGGCTTAAGTGATACCGACAGTGACATGAGCTGATACCGCCGGTGGCTTGGAGTTGTAGTTTTAGACTCCTCAATTTTCACGCGGGTGTTTAATACGAACTAAAACACTCTTATTTCCTATTTTGAAGGTAGAAACCGATTCCACTTCTTCTTCTTCCTTTTAAAATCCATTATATCTTCTCTTTCTCTGATTTATAATGCTGAAGAAATTCCTTGGGTGAAAATCTACAAGCATGAGACCTAAATATTTACCCGCTTCATCTATCGAAGGGCTAAAAATTTGCCCGGTGCATGTAGCTTATGTTTTGAAGCAAACGGAGAGGATGTATGGCTATGGGACTACTTCTTCCATTACAAATCTAACCCCTAAGAAGGAGAAACACTTCTCCTACGTCTAGGTAATTCTACAAAACCCAAATCTCTTTGTTTTGCTAAGATTTGATTTCAGCCTTAGACTCAAAATTTTCCATGATAGGGGTTTAAAAATATGAAATTGAAAGTATATAAACTGAAACTGCATGCCATAAGGTCGATTTTTATTGATTTTATGCTTCGGGTTTAATTAATTGCGTTTTTAGTGATTTTGGTGCGTTTTAAGCAAATCTACTATTCTACCCACAAAGTTTATGCCACCGGCGCTTTGCTCATGCCTCCAGCGACTTCAGGCCTTAGAGAAAGGCCTAAAAACATGCCATATTGCTGCAGTTTACAGTAATATCATCGACGACATCATTTATATCGCCAGCGATTTGACTGATGTTGCTGGCTGTATCACTGCTCCATCAGCGATATTGACCAGTTCCAGTAGCAAAAGGAACATGAATAAAAAACTGATTACTTATCTGTCTTTTATTTGATTCTGTTTTGTAGCCACAAGAGCTTACGTGCACGGGGGGGTATAGGGACCATTGAAGAATGGTGGACCCATATTGACAAAAGGACCCTACACTTAGAGACACTTATAGATGCTGCCGGCTTTGGGGATCTAGCAAGGATTCTGCCCAATAGGATGCCAAAACTCTCTCACTGGGCCATGACTGCACTGGCTGAGAAGTGGTGAGAGACCACTCACACTTTCCATCTAACTATCAGTGAGGTGACCATCACTCCCATTGATGTGGTGGCCATGACTGGGCTAGCTTGGACTGATCACGTCATCCATTTTAATGTTTATATAGAGAAGTATTATCTTAAAAAGGCTGTGACAAAGAGTGTGACCGAGCTCTTTAGTTTGAAGCTTGTTCTAGAGTGGCTATCATATGGAGAACTACAGAAGCACTGGATGGAAGTTGGGATGGTCCTTGAGACCTAGTGGGATGCATGTGTCTGCTCTTTTGTGATTTGACTATTGACCGTACTGTTCTTCCCGATTTCTAGTCGTAAGATTAACTACTATTTGATTTTTGCCATCGAAGACGTGAAGACCATTACGGAAAAGAACTGCCCTAAGGCCATTCTAGCACAGATTTAATGTGGGCTAGACCCGGGGCCCAAGAAGAAGGGAAGGGCCACTTACTCGTGCAGGTATATGTTTCCCGAAAGCATTTAATTGTCCTCTTTTATACTTTTACTTGTTTTTGTTTGCTTTCCCCTTTTGGATGTTTTGGACTGATTAGCTGCTGATTGCATAGGCTTGGGCATTTGATCACTAGATTCTCCCGCCGATTAAGTTCAAGACTAAAGTGCCGGCAGGTTTACATTTTATCGCCCGATGGTGCGGGAGTATCGGGGGGCTTAGCAAGTACCCCACCAGTTATAGGGAATCACTGAGGGGCTTACAACTCAGCATGGTATGCAACTCATATTCTTATCCCTGTTTCATGCTCAATAAATCATTAGTAAATAAAACATATTTATGAATTTACTTTGTGCTTACTTGGTTGTTTGTCTGGTTGTTTGTGCAGGTTGTTTGGGACTTATTTAATGAGGTGCCCAACCTTTTCGAGGTGGCTATGGTCCAAAAAGATGTGGACAACCAGAGGTTTGTTATGGAGTGCCCAGTGGTATCTAGGGGAACGAGTGCGAGGCTAGAGAGATGTTGCCCTTTCTGCTAGGCCAGTGCCTCCAACACCATCCACGGGTCTCTGGTGGCCTCACTTGGCCATTACTGCTGAGGCTGATAAAGTAGCCTATCTGGATGGGAATGGCCGTATCGCTGAGAGTGTCTTTGGTTCTTATGACAATAATATGCAATGATTACTTACTATATACCCACGCATCCATAGAGACGACATACCTGAGTACCACTTGAAGAAGATGAGGGATGAGCAAAAATGGCTACTTGGTGGCCAAGTGAGTAGTGATAAGGAGGAGAAGGAGGAAGAGGGTTCTGGCGAGGATGATCCCAAGAGGAAGGACGAGGCCGACGAGGATGCGCTGGTGGCCCATGAGGAGGTGCCAGTGGTGCACGAGGGGCGCCATTCTTCCAATGTAAGATTGTGCTCTTTTACATATATATCAATCATTTGGTTCAAAATTAGGGCTGAGGACATTGATATAATGGAGGGGCACCTCTCAATTACTTTGGAGGAGTCCTTCCTACTTTTGGGCGTGAGGGGCAAGTTCGGCATAAGGAACATAACTCTTGTTGCTCACTCCATAGATTTCATGCCTTAGAATACCGCACATGTGAGCTTTGCAAAAATTCAAATACAATCCTTTATGAATACGGTTTCTCTTTTAGGATTAGCCTTGATTGCCCCTTCTTTTTTTTTTAATTTTTCAGGTTACCTGCAGGGAGGCAGAACGGATAGTAGGGAACACCTTTGCACTTCAGGACACTTTGGTTTCCCGAACTTTATTTGCCAAGGTACCTGTATGTTTAAATGATGTTGTAATTCTTAAAAATGCATGTATGAATGTTATGAATGATATGAACTACTATTACTTCTTTTGCAGGAATTTATGGCGATGTCCCTTTTTGATGCTCAACAGGCTCAAACCACGAATCAAGAGCTCAGACGCTGGGTTAGTGAGCTGGAGCAGTAGTTGGAGGCTACCGTGCAATAGAGAAGAAGCAAGCGCAATATAGATAGCACACCCTTGGCTAAGACTAGTCACAGAAGAAGGAAGATGACAGGTGGTTTGCATCCTACCACTAAGCCCACCAAATCAAGTAGCGTCCCGATGACCGAGGATACGAAGGAGGATGAGGATGTCGTCAATCGGTAC
Organism: Euphorbia pulcherrima; assembly: GCA_947683365.1. NCBI lineage: Eukaryota > Viridiplantae > Streptophyta > Magnoliopsida > Malpighiales > Euphorbiaceae > Euphorbia > Euphorbia pulcherrima. The sequence continues at coordinate 48,097,004 of CANTUS010000001.1, read as the reverse complement.
CTTATGGATGACTCAGAGTTTACATCACACCCATCAGGCGGTGGCGGGATGCCTTAGATTTTATCTTTGTTTTCTGCTTTGTTGTTTGGCTTGTACCTCTATTACATTGGGGTTTGAATAATTTTGGGTTTCGATTTGGATTTGGCTTAATTTGGATGATTTTGGATTTTTGTTTTTGGCTTTGGTTAGGCATAGGATTGGATGTTTGGTACATTTGCGCGTTCGGGCCTTTGGTTTGAATAAATATTGATTTTAGGCTTGAATGATGTTTGGAAGCAAATTATAGGTCTTTTTACAGGTTTTGTATAGGTTTGAGTTGGCTAAAACATGCCTAAAATTTGCTAGAAACAGTGCTATACCGCCGATGGTTTCATTGATATTGTCGTGTGCATGAGAAAAGTCAATCTGCTAAATAATATAGACAACACTGCCTATAACTCATACCGGCGGCAGCTTCAACTCAATATCGCCGGCGATTTCAATCATATTGCCGGCAGTTTCATCCAAAGCTCCGGTGGCTTCAATGTCCAGAAACTCAAATTTCGGCCATTTTCCCAAATTTAGGCATAGTAACCTACAGCCAGCAGCTACAGGACTTCCTGGAAACCTTGGGAAATGCAGATTAGAAGGAACTATAGAAATTCAGCCTATAGGGCTTTCGGTACATTGGTTTGTGATAAGTCAACCCCACATTTATCCATGGAGTGCTCACTTTTTGGGATTGTATGGACCACGTCTTTCACTTCTCCTCATTTGAGCTATGTCCGCTATTCGAGGAGTTTCATGCTATTATGGGGATCCCGTTCCTAAATGCGTTCCTTTGGTAATACCAGAGTTTCACTTCAGTACTAATGGCATGCCAAGAGGGTTATGGAATTTGGACTCCGTAGACCTCTTTCTGTCTCGGCTGCCCGACCAACTGGGATTTCAGCTTAGCGTGGTGTAAGAGTGGTATCGCAGGGTTCCCAGATCTCATCTTGCTTGGCCTTCTATGGTCATACTATTACTTATGGCTGAGTTTGTGTGTGGTGTGGGGGCTATTGAACTGTTCATGCTAATTTACCTTATTAGGCCCATGTTGATGGGGGCTTCCCCCATAACTGTAGGATTAGCTGAGATGTTGCTGAACCTGGATGCGGCCTCAACTAATCCTACCTTGATTGGGCATCACTTCTTGATGATACAGGTATGCCCTTTACCATTTTAGGTATGTTGCCAATTCTTATACTTAAATGGAAATTGTTTGCAGGTATGGCTTATGGAGAAATTCAAGTTGATGTTAGCACCGCAGGTTAGCCCAAAGAAGTATCTGCCCGTGCATCTTAGCGAGAGAGGATCGAGCCGAGGAGATTTTTATAAGCTGACAGCCGAGGATTGGGTGCCCATTCTGAGGGGGTATGCTGATTTATAGATACAGTGGGTTATTCTGTGGTGGAGGATCTCAGACGTGGTTGTGGAGTCTTGGGGATCCTATGTTCAATTGCTAGGTCTGGAGAGGATTACTTGCTATACACTATACTGGCTTCACCGTCAGTACGGCAAGCAGTAGAGGGTTCCAATCAAGCAACCCGAAAACTATAGTGGTGTTTGCAAGATTAAATGGGTGAACCACATTCGGGAGAAGTGGGCCAGGGAAGCTGTCTTTGAGACTCTAGACTATGCTCATGGGAGACCACTGAGACTAATGAGCACTATATAGGATGGCTTGTTGAGACTCCTCACTGATCCACTCGATCTGAGTGACCATGGGCCTGCTTTAAGGGAGAGCGAGCTGAGCAGGGATTCGAGCCTTTTCACACTACCACCTTACGGAGGATTTCTAGATATTATGATGATTATGCGGGGAGTTCGGCTTAAGATGCGCTTTCATTAGTTCTATCTTTTGCATAGGCTAGTCATGGTGACAGACCTATCGAACTTTATTTTGTTATTTATATTTTTATTTGGTTCTAATTTTTGCATAGACTGCCCCTAGGTGTTTTCAATCTATTGAACCTTGTCTTAATTTTTTCCTTGATCGCCCTTTTCAGGTTTTCAATCCAGCAGACTTTTTCAGACTTTCGCATAGACCTTGCTCTTTTCAGTTTATTAGAATTATTTGTCTTTTATTTATTATACTGCACAATGATTAAGAATAATGTGAACTTTGTATTTTGTTTACTTGAGCTATTTTGATCGTATGCATACAACATTCATATAGACATAAGCACTCAGAATTCAGCAAAAAATACTTTTTTAAGTGAAGCAAAATAAAGTACATGATGTTTGGTAACCATTCCCATTGGTTTAACTCCCGGTGCCAGCTAGCCTAGATTCGTTTTCTAAAAAGCACTTTCTCTTTGCTCACTTACCCTGATTTTTTGCCTAGATCTCCCCTTTTGAGTTTTCGATCGAGCGGGTTGGTCATATCCCCTGATTTTTGCATGGCAAGTTTGCAGAATACCGACGGTTGATTGTCACCCTAATTTTTGCCCGATCAGTGAAAGACCGAAAGGCGGGTGGTTATTATATCTTTTTTTTCTTTTGTGCTATTTTTCTGATTTATTTCTTTTCACTAGATGTGATAACACTTAAGCCTATCCTGATTCACGGGGTTCACAAATTCATTCCCGTCCATATCCATAAGCTTAACTGCCCCTTTACTGAGCATTTTCTTGATCATGTACGACCCTTCCCAATTAGGCCTGAATTTTCCCCTTACATTAGTTGTGGACGGTTTCAGCTGCTTAAGAACTAGATCTCTAGCTTTCAGCGAGAATTTTTGGTATCTTACCCTGCTGTTATAAGCTCGAGCCATTTGCTGCTGATACATTTAGAGATTATCTAAATCCTTCAGTCTCTACTCATCCATCATGTTCAGATGCTCAAATCTTGCATGAGTCCATCCAGATTCTTTCAATTTGGCTACTAATACGACCCTTAGTGAGCTTACTTGGGTTTTAATTGGTAAAGCTGCGTCCATTCCATCAACTAGGGAGAGCGGAGTTTGACTGGTCAGGGTACGGACACTTGTGCGATATCCCCAAATATTTGCCCAATCCCTGTAACCGACTATTATCTTAGAGAGGATCTTCTTCACTGATTTATTAGCTGCCTTAATAGCGCCATCAGCTTGCGGTCTGTTCAAAGAAGATCTGTGGTGTTCAATCCAATATTTTTCAATTAGATCGGTGGTTGCCCCTTGAAACTGTACCCCATTATCTGAGACTATATGATTTGGAAGTCCATACCGAGCAAATATGTGCTTTTCTATGAACTTGGCCATCTTCTTGGCAGTGACATTGGTGTAGGATTCGGCCTTGACCCACTTAGAGAAATAGTCCACTACTACCATAATGAATTTATGCCCGTTTGTTGATGAAGGGTGAATTTCACCGATTATGTCTATCCCCATGCCGAGAATGGCCAAGGAGTAGATAAATGACGGAGCTTGGTGGGTGGTAAATGCTGCATGTCCCCATAAATCTAGCATTGGTGGCACCGCTTGACTTGGGCGATGCAAATGGCCATTAAAGTGAGATAGAAATACCCCTAAACGCTGAATTTTGTTTGCGAGAGCGAGACCATTCATATGAGGGCCACAATCACCAACATGGACTTGATCAATCACCTTATGAGCCTTTGATTCAGTTAAGCAACGAAGCAGTAAACCATCACTAGTGCGCTTGAATAGATCATTATCGATGATTCAAAATTGGATAACGAGCCACCATAGAGTGGTACAGTTTGAGCTAGAGGAGTTAGGAGGATATTGTCCAGTTTGGAGAAATAAGACGATGTCTGAGTACCAACAGGGTTCAGTTGAGATGGCGAGGACTTACTGAATCAATTGAGTGTGGTAGGGAATCTTAGTTGATAATAGAACCAGCGATGAACTTCTCAGATACAAGCAAGGGTGGCCAAAGAGTCAGCCATTTAATTCTCATCCTGGGGAACGTGGCGATACAAGCAAGAGGTGAACTTCTTGGATAAGCCTCGGATGACCTTGACGTAAGGGCGAAGAGAGTCTTCTTTGATTTCACAATCACTGGCAACTTAATAGATCACAAGAGTCGAGTCCTTAATTATAGACACCATATGGGTGCCGAACTTTAGGAGAGCCTCAAGAACGAATAAACATGCTTCATATTCAACCCTTTGTTGGTGACATTGAATTCCAAGCATTTGGACAATGAGATGATTTCATTATCCGGTATGACTATAATAACTACAAGGCTTGCTCCCCTTCTGTTTGAAGCACCATCAAAGTACATGGTCCACACACACTCGAGGATGGTAACGGTTGTGAGCTATTTGTCAGGAAAATCTAAGTTCTCAATATAATCAGAGTCAAAGGGTTGGTTAGCCAAGAATTCTTCCACTACTCGCCCCTTAATAGCCTTCTTCATTACATACTCAGTGTCAAACTCGAAGAGAAGTAGCAACCATCGAGACAGTTTTCTGGCTAGAGTGAGGAATTGACAGAGATACTTCATAAGGTCAATCTTAGCCATGACTTAGACTCGATAGGATTAAAAGTAGTGGCATAATTTCTTAGTAAGCCAAACCATAGTAGTGCAAGTTTTCTCCACAATCGAGTACCGGGTTTCACAATCCAATAACTTCTTGCTCAAGTAATAGATTATGTGTTCCCATTTATCATCATGTTCTTGGACAAGCATTGCCCCTACTGAAGACTCTTTGATAGCTAAGACCGGATCAGAGGTTTCCCGGGGACGAGAGGTTTTAAAACGGGTGGGTCAACAAGACAAGCTTTGATTCTATCAAATGCCACTTGGCACTGATCATTCCATACCACTGGTTGCTGCTTTCTCAATAGCTTAAAGATGGGTTTGTACACGGTAGTGAGGTGGGTAATGAATCGAATGACGTACTGTAAGGAGCCCATAAATGACCGAATTTCTTTCTCTATTTTTGGCAGAGGCATATCTCTGATGGCTTTGGCCTTATCAAGATCCATTTCGATTCCTTTCTAACTAACCAAATGTCCCAACAAATTACCTGAAGTAGCCCTAAATACACACTTCTTCGGATTCAGGCAGAGATTATACTTCTCGATACGAGTCATGGATTTGTTGAGAATAGCGGGGTGCTCTTCTCTGGTAGCAGACTTCATAATCGTATCATCTACATATACCTCTACCTCCTTATGGATCATGTCATGCAAGAGATTAGTTACGATACGCTAATAAGTAGCCCTAACATTCTTCATGGCATTACTTTGTAGCAATAAATCCCCCATTCGGTAACGAATGTTATCTCAACCTTATCAATGATATCCACCAAAATCTGATTTTAACCTGAGATTCCATCCATAAATGAGTACATAGCCACCCTGGCGGAACTGTCAATTAGGACATCAATGTGAGGAAGCAGCAAGTTATCTTTAGGCGAAGCTTTATTGAGATCCTGGAAGTCAACACAAACTCTGACCCTACCATCTTTCTTTGGAACCGAAACTATATTGGAAAACCAAGTCGGGTATTTCATAAGAAATGAGCCTCGATCAACCTTGAAACCTCTACCTTAATATGATCTACCCATTCTAGTCTTAACTGACGAGGCTTTTATTTGATAGGTCTGAAATTAGGATCGGTCAAAATTCTATGCTCAACAATGTGACGATCAACCCCAGTCATGTCTTCATATAACCAGGCAAAAGCGTTAGCATGTCTTTTAAGCACTTTTATTATCTCACTTTTTTCTTCGGGAGTCAAGTCGTTGGAAATGGTTACCATTTTAGGGTTGTCATCAGTACTTAGGTTTATTTCATTTAAAGAAGTATCGCTAATACCAAAAACATTATGTGTATGGTTATGTGAATGCATGGATCCATCAGGAAAAACCTCAAGCAAGTAAATAAAATAAGAGTCATTTACTAAATTGAAAGCCTTATAGGCGATATTGTTTGCATCAAATACATCAGAAATAATAAAGATTACATCATCCATAGCATCCTCCTCCACAGGCGATGGGGCTTCAATGGTGATGTCAACAGCACGTGGAGCATCCTCTGTAGTCTTCATCAAAATGGCATCCAGGTCACATTCTAGAGCTATCTTCTAGTTAGCAGTGAGTGGTGGTTCCTATGACAGATTGGCTTTCTCGGTCAGGGCCCTAGCGAGCTTTTTCATGATCTTAGACATGGAATCCTCTTCCCCGATTCTCTCACCCTTCCAACCTTTCTTCATAAAAAATACCATAGCCTTGGTCATAGCAGCCACACCGTCTTTAACTTCCTAATCCACAGGCTTTTCTTCACTTCCCTCAGTCTCATTCTCAGGGTACATCTTTCCCTTTCCCTTGACCTTATTAGAAAGGACATTAACAAGCACAATAGGTTCAGCGGGTTTGGGTTTAGCAGAAATGACCATGCAGCCAGCTTTAAAATCGTAGACATCTTTAAAGATCTCAAAACCAGGCCACATTTTCCCATTATGCTCGATAGGCTCGGGTTCCCCCTTATAAGGCCTCTTGCCTTGAATTTCGCAAACACTGAACAAGCGATAATAGCTAGCGTGAACACGGCGGTAGATCTTCTTAGGCTCATATCCTAACCCTACTTGGCGGACTAGCACCTGTGGTTCCAGAGCCTTAATAATTCCCTGCTCATACATTCCACAGCCTTTTCCAGGCTTAAGCCCAACATGCTTTATCAGTTTTCTCACGCCAGGGTAGAGGTAACTATACCAATCAGGAGCTAATTATTTGACTTTGCGGACTACAACAACATGAAGGCCTTCATCCAACTTAGCTTTGACTCTCATAATAGCCACAACAAAAGTGGCATCAGCGTTAATAGTAACAAGCCTATTCCCACAGATGAACTTAACTTTTTAATAGAGGGTGGAGGGAATTATGCCTAAGGCATGGGGCCAAGGTCGGCCAAGTAATAAGGAGTAGGTAACAGGAATGTCAAGGACGATGAATTGCATTTTACTTGTAACCCCTCCGACAATAACTTCAGCTTTGAAGACCCCGATCACACAATGCTTCAAGTCATCATTAGCACGGATTGTAGTATTGGATTTCACAAGCATTTCCTCTATTAGGCCCAAGTGAGGGATGATTTTCAGGGGACATAGATTCAAGGTGGAGCCATCATCCACCACGATACAGGGTATGGTCTTATTGAGAATATGAATACGGATAATTAGAGCCCTATTATGGTCTTTACGTTCGACTAGAAGATCAAAATCATCAGATGTAATTTCTAGTGTCTTTCTTAAAGGGATAGCCTCCACAACCCTGGCATACATTTCAATAGAAGAAGTGGTTAGAGTGGCTTTGAGATCAAGCAGTCGCATAATCAGACCCCTGCGATGGCCATCCGAATCAATAACTAACTACTAGATGCTATAGCGAGCTTGGGTATTCTTGAGTTGAGTGATAAGGGGATCAACCTTAAGGCTTGCTAGAACATTCGGAGGTAGAGAAGGAGGTCATGTAAAGGTGCCTACCCTCTTAGGAACCAGATCCTAATTCAAGCAAAGATAACGGTCCTTAGGCTAGTATATGCAGCCACTCCTAGTGATGTTGAGAACATTATCAAGCAGGACACTCTAAGTGGCTTAAGTTTTGAAAGGATAAGGTGGTTCATTAGGGTCTAAATCGGGGTCTAGCAATTTATACCCATCCACATTGAAAAGCTCATTCTAGTCGACTCTAAACAGTTCATTAGCTTAATAGCTATAAGTGCATCAACTTTAAACAATTTGGTGCTCATCGAGTTAGTCTCGACTTCTCTAACATCCTCATCGGAGTAATCTTCCTTTAAAACAAAGGAATCGTCACTAAAAAGTGGCTCTTTCTTGGTTTTCATTCCCTTAGACATAAAAGGCTGGGTTCTGAGGCTTTCTTTCTTGGGCAGAGCTGAATCTACTTCCACACCCTGAATTGAATTTACCCCTGGATTAGCTTGGCTAATTACATCAAAGACTGAGTTAGAAGGAAGACCGAAATTGATAACCAAACCTGAATTATTACTCCTTAGCTCATGGGAAAGTAGATCAAAGATTGTGGCTTTGGGTAAGCCAAAATGGATCACGCCCACCTTATTTCCAAAATTCAGGAAAGGGTTGTTCACGGTGCTTAGGGCCTTTTTTGGTTCAGCAATCTTTCTGTGAGGTATCAATGACGTGTGGGTCTCCCTTAGTGCTTGGGTGAGAGGTAGGGCCCACTGGGGGTTCATTGGATTTAGGCGTGATGAAACCTTTTTTAGTTCAAAATTAAACAATTAGCCAATTTTAATGAATAAAAGAATCGAGACCCAAATCTCGATACAAATGATAGAGTCACCACCCAAGTTGTCTACTTGGGAAAGAGTTTTGGTATGATTCCCGTTGGGCGAGAGACTCATAACTTTTAGATCAGAGATTCGGGTATCGAATGAGTCACTTATTTTTCATTCAGTTAATTCAAAATTACAATCGCCGCGTAAAACCATTTTGTTTTCATCATTTGGGGAATTATCACAGAAATCCTATTTTTCTACACTCTTTCGCACTCGTTACATGTGTTTACATATTGCAATAAAGCACAAGCAATAAATGGGGGAAAAAATTACAACCGGGGGAAAAATGGGGGAATTGAAAGAGAACCTATACATTTGTTCTAAGTTATACAAAAAATAAAAATAAATTTCCCTGCATCCAGAAAGATCAGCACAATTTATAGCATCTTATAAGTTAGCATTTTATTAGGAAAAATGTGATTATGTTAGCGTGGCAGTTTTTGCGATCGATAGTGCCCGGGCAGCTTAAGGGATCGGAGAGAAATAACGAGTCTCCAACGTATTTTGTTATAAAAACACATTTTAACTTTTGTGGGTTAATTTATAGGATTATTAGCGAAAGTGATCTCATGGAAGATGGTGAGTTGATTGATTTTAACCTGTCTAAAGGAGAATTATGGGTTCTTCCTGGGGGCCAGTACCCATACAGGTGCTTGGGACCCGTATGACTATTGGAGAGGATCGGTATGGGGTATGAGGGACCCAAATGAGTCCTATCTGGTCTTGGGCAGAAACTCAGTTTAATTTAATAAACAGATTAATGGAGGGGAAATGAAATAAAAATGGGATTTCCTTCATATGAGTATGGCGCACTAGTTCAATATCCCTACGGACATAGGGTGCCAACAAGGCTCATATAGGTTAGGATCAAACCCAAAATAGGAATAATGGAAAATATATAATAGAGGAGACAGAGAATAATGATAAAATAACTGAGATGTGAGTCTCTTTGAAACTCAGGAGTGTTACCTTTACTGCGTGAATCCACTTTGAGGCGATCCCTTTGCTGTTGAGAGAGTATAGCCAATGTAGGTGATGAAATGAAGATTTTAGGGCTATTTGGGTGAGTATTTATGTGAACAGAACCTCCCCTAAATCCTAATAAATGAATCTAGGAATGAATAAAATGTGGACAAAACCTTAAGGTATGGGTTTTCTCCCTATTTTATACTTCCTATACCTCAACTATACCCTTTCTATACCTATAGAAACTGCTAGAATTTATGTATAATATATTTTTAGTGTTATGTGTTATCATGTAAGAAAAGATGTGAGGAAAGGCCCCTATTTATAGGGGGAAATGAGGCCTGAATGCAATAAATCGCATCCATGACCCGATTTCTCCCGAAATAGGTAAGGATCACCTTCCATAAAGCCTAAATAGGCAACAACAAGACCCGTAAAGGTGCCCCACCCATACAGGTTTAGGGGGACCCGTACGGATCCCCTCCAGGCGTATGGAAGGAAATGACCCATACGGGTCCATCGGTGGATCCGTACCATCAGGCAGCACCCGTATGGGCCCCTAAGGGTAGACTAGGTCTCCAAACTTTGACTAAATTCAACTTTGCAATAGTAGGAACACCTTTGATGGATAATACCTATAGAAGAATGCATCACATAGCTCTTATCATCATTTCATGAGAAGGACCGTTAAAATTCAGTGCTCACACTTTCCTTCACTAACAAGACGCTGAATGGCTAAAAGCAAGCCCTTAAAATTGTTAGTTTGATGGCCCACTTGAACGTGTAATTATAAAAATCATTCTTGTCCTCGGGTTTGGGCAGTTTGTACTCCTGAAGGGACTGGATATAACCTGCTTCCCTTAAGTGCTAAAAGATAACTCGGAGGGGCACCTTATTCGGATTAACCGGGATAAAAGGAGGATGAAGGGGTTGGACTACGGCAATTGCTGGCTAAGCTTAAGTGACCATCGGGGCTGTAGCAGGGGCTTGAGAGACTACATGAACTGCAGCTAGGGCTTTGGGTTTAGGAGATGCCAGAGCTGTAGGCTGAGTATCATTGTTCTTTCTAAACCAGGGCTTTCCTGCCTTTTCTGCTCGCTTGTGGTCAAGTTCGCACTCAATTTACTCTGCTTTCTCATAAATAGCTTTATAGGACAAGAATGAGTCGGTTGCCATTTCATTTCGGAGAACCAGAAGTGCTCCTTATAACAGCTTCACAATCATCTCCTCTAGGCTAAGCTTAGATTTCATCAGAACTTGAGTTGCCATCCAACGGTTGAAATACTGCTTGAAGGTCTCATTAGGCAACTGATGGACTCCCTCAAGGTGCTAGAGGGCTTTCCCCATCATGGTATAGAAGCCATAATGTTCAATTAGAGCTTCTGAGAGAAGTTTCCAATTGGTGATAATGTGATTAGGCAAGGTGTGATACCATTCAAGAGCGGGAGCCCGAAGAGAGCATGAGCATAACTTGGCAAGAATCTTATCACTTGACTCCTTTACTCGCATTATATGCTCATACATAATTATGTGAGAGGCAGGGGCACCTGACCCATCATAATATGCCGTACTAGGCATGGTGAAATTATCGGGGACCCAATCCTCACCTCGCTTGGATTCTTTCCCTTGACTTGGGCTGGCAGTCATCATTTGATGGATATAGGCTTGGATTTTGGGTGTCATGCCCAGAGGTTGCATTACCTGGTCATTGATAGGCTATTAAGTAAGAGCTTTGGCCTCGGGTGTCATGCCTGGAGAATATGTGACCTGGTCGTTGGTTCGGGAGGCCATTATTTGGCACACAAAGGCTGCTACTTCAGGTGTCACGCCTAAAGGTTAAGTGACCTGGTCACAGTTTGGGAAAGGTGGAGATGGTGGAGGTATATCCAAGTAATGACGGGTAACCAATTGACTACTAAAAGGATTCTGGGGATAGGTAGTGCCCCGAGGAGTTATAAGAAACCGAGGAGGGTGAAGGATGGCAGAGACTAGGCTGGTCCGCTGGAGGAAGCTAGATGTTGGTGAGTAAACATAGAAGGAATTGGGCTCTGAGCTAAAGGCCTAAGACTATGAGGAATGATTGATGGGGTCATCGAAGTTTATAGAAAAGTAAAAGCTTGCCTAAACTGGAAGGGGCTTGACATAGGCAGAGTTGAGGGAGTTGGTTGGAAAATAGGTAGAGCTAATCTTACACCTACTGGGCCGGATAAGTTCTGAGCTAAACCGTTTTGAGCTTGCATATCGAATTCGAGGACCCGGTATGAGTTCTTATCCTCAAGGGCATGCCTGATGGCTTCTTAAATAGTGGCTTGTATAGAGGCCTAGAATGCATATGAATTCATAAACTGATCCATAGTACTAGTGAAGTCAAAACCAGGAGGTGGCTCAGATCCTGCTCTCGGGGTAGGAGTAGGGCCTAACTGATCCTTAGGTGGAGGGGGGTTTCTGTCATCATTCAGGAAAGACAGGGCTGGCTGAGAGGAATTCTGACCCAACTAAATCTGCTCTAAATCTGACTCGTCACTCGAATTAGTATACAAAACTCGTTCAACTTCCATGGTGACTACCAGGGTGAGAGAACGATGAATCAAATGGTGCTTAGGCCTTCTCTAAATCAGGGTGTGACGATAACTTCACTTCCTCCTAGCTGAAATGGTAGGTAGCAGATTATATCATGCATGGATTATATGATGCTATGGATGAGGTGGATGATTTTATCTAATAACCGATGCTCGACATGTATAGCTGTACATAGATGTGGTTAGGGATGGTGCGAAAGCTTATCCCTCCAACATACGTGGGACATTCGTACCCCTCATCACACATAGTAATATATCGTGACTAAATGGGGGTACAAAAGAATTCCTATAGATGTTCCTAAACCTCTTCCACGGATGGAGATTGGTAAGGGTAAGTTGAGTTTTAGCCCTTGAGGCCGATGCATGGGTTATTTATGAGCACATAGCTCATAGTACACGAAGAGTCCCTTTTTCGACGTTATGACTCCCGCGTAACACCGTTCAAAAAGGATGGAGGTTAACTTCTACACTAACAAATGACAAAGAAGTGCGTCCCATTTATTTTTCATTTACTATTTTGGTTCCTAAGGGAAACGACTATGATGGCTTTTCTAATGCGGCTTTGGTATAGGGTTGCTGATGTAGAAGGTTCGCGTTTACCTTAATTCCACGTTACTCAACCACTCCCCAAATAGGTGCTATCACAGGAGTTCAAGTATTGGTTGAAATAAGTGATCCACCCACTAGGTATCCTCAATTCCCGTAGGGCTTGAGTGATACTTTCACGAGCTTCTTGGGTAAAATAGGGCATCCTAATTTTACAGAACTATCTACAAGCGTAAGGATAAAACGTTATAAGAAAGAATGAAGTGTTAATTTGGCCAATGATTTCAATACATCATTGAAATCCTTTAAACTTATTGAAAATGTTAATTTTCAAGTTTAAAGTGACCAATCCCTAGAGGAGTCGCCACTGTGAGCGGACGATGTTTTACGGACAGGCCTCAAAGCCGGGACAATGGATCGGTCCCTTGAGAAAATAATGGTGATCGTGATATGATAGAACAAAATGTTTTTTTGCATATTTTTATATTTGAAAGATACAAGATCGAAATCCCGTACTTAAAATAGAGTCGCCACCCGGTTCAGCTCAACCGGGAAATTTAAGTTCAATTTTCCCACCAGGTGGTAGACCATACCTTAAGTAGAGATTCCGAGTTCGGATGATGTTATCTATTTTACATTGACCAAGTTAAAAGTTTCAATCTTTCTTAATCTGTTTAGTAGACCCTATTTATTGTATTTTCAATTTATATATTGTGTTAGCGCGTCATCAAGCATTCAAAGCGATAAATAAATAAATTATTACAATCATCCAATGAATAAAAAGCAGAAATTAGAAGAATAATTACAAGGCTTTCTAAATCCTATACATTTTCTAAAACAAAAAAATAAAATACATGAAGGCCTAGCGTACATCTAACCTAAATCTACCTGCACGAAAAGGTTAGCATAGATACGGCACATTGTACGAGGTATATCACGTAACATGCACAGTTAGTAGACCAAACACGACCCGAGTTAGCGTGAACATGACATATTTATTTTACAATTTATGGTGCCCCGTTGGATGGCTAAAAATTGTGTTTGAACGGCGTTTATGAGAAAATTACGTTTTATCCATATTTTAGACTCGATTTGTTATTTTAACCGGATTATTAGTGAAAATGCCACATGTTATGGGGTGAGGTCTATTTTTAGGAAGTTCTGAACTCCCATCGTTGCAATGTACATCCTAGCTTCAGAAATTAAACTAGGCCAAAAATGAAAATGAAAACTAAATCTGCTATCCAGAAGGTCATACCGTCGGCGGTATGAATGAAGCCGCCATCGGCATCAATGATGCTGCTGGCAATTCATTTACACAGGAAGGAAGAATGACACTTTAGGTACCATAAAGAAAAGGTCCCACAAGAAAATAGAGCCGTTGGGGACAAAGGAAGCCCCTGGTGGTATCACTGATGTCGCTGGTGTGAGCACTAGATTTTAACGATCCTTCTCAAGAAATAATGATGAGAGCTATTTGATGCAATGTCTTTCAGGTGTTGTCCATCAGAGGTGTTCCTACTACTACAGAGTTGAGTTTAGCCAAAGTTTGGAGACTTAGTCTGCCCTTAGGGACCCGTACGAGTGCTGCTTGGTAGTACGGATCCATAGGCAAACCCGTACGGCTCGTTCCTTCCATACACCTGGAGGGAACTCGTATGGGTCCCCCAGGACCCGTATGATACGGGTCCTCTTGTTGCCTAAATAGGCTCTTTTGGAAGGGAATCCTTTCTTATTTCGGGAAAAGGCAGGTCATGAACGTGATTTATTGCTTTCAGACCTCCTTTCCCCTTTAAATATGGCCCTTCTCTTCACATTTTAGACAGATACATCTCATATGGAAAATATACTAAAATTCTAGCGATTTCCATAGGTATAGAAAAGGTTTAGTAGGGGTATACGAAGTATAAATAGGGAGAAAACCCTTCCTTTGAGGTTTTATCTACATTTTATCCATTCCTAGCTTCTTTCATCAGGATTTAGGGGAGGTTCTGTCTACACAAATACTCACCTAAATAGTCCTATTTCATCATCTACTTTGGCCTGCTCTCTTAATAGTAAAGGGATCATCCTAAAGTGGATTCACGCCGCAAAGGTAACGCTCCTGAGTTCAAAGAGACTCACATCTCAGTTATTTCATTATTATTATTCTCTATTCCTTCTATTATATCTGTTACTTCCATTTCTTGTTTTGGGTCTGGTCTTAACCCATATGAGACTTGTTGGCACCATATATCCCCAAAGATATCAAATCGGTGTGCCATACGCTTATGGACGGAAATCCCTTTTTTATTTTTATTTTCCAGCCACCAATCTATCAATCTATTAATCTATAAACTAAACTGAATAGAGTTTCTACCTGGACCAGACAGGACACGTACGGGGTATACCATACCCGTACCGGTCCTCCCTGGTAGTCATATGGGTCCCACCCACCCGTACGGGTACCAGTCCCAGGCAGATTCCAGAACTCTTGTTTAACTGGTTAACAATCAATCCAACTCACCATTTGCTATGCGATCATTTTCACTAATAATCTGGTAAATCAACCCCCGAAAGTTAAAATGTGTTTTCACCACAAAATACGCTGAAATACTGATTTATGATGTGCTGTAAACCATGCTAACATATGTGGATGTAGGGTAATTTAATTTCATTTTGTTTTATAACTTAGAACAAATGTATAGGTTCTTTTTGCAATATCTCTCGTTTCCCCTGGTTGTAATTTTTATTCCCCTATTTTTTGCTTGTGCTTTTATTGTAATATGTAAACACATGTGACTAGTGTGAAAGAGTGTAGAAATAGGATTTCTGTGATAATTCTCCAAATGATGAAAACTAAAACGGTTTTATGCAGTGAATGTAATTTTGAATCAACTAAATGGGAAATAAGTGACTCATCCGATACTCGAATCTCTGATCCAATAGGTATGAGTCTCCCATCCAGAGTTAATCGTACCAAAACTCTTTTCCAAGTAGACAACTTGGGTGGCGACTCTATCAATTATATAGAGATTTGGGTATCGATTCTTTTATTCATTGAAATTGGCTTATTGTGCAAACTTTAACTAAGAATGTTTTGTCACCCCTAAATCCAACCAAACCCCCAGTAGGCCCCGCCTCTCACACATGCGCCAAGGGAGACCCATACATCATCGACACCTCATAGCGGTGACTCCACTGGGGACTAATCTTTTAACTTGTAAAATGTCGGTTTGTTTTAAAAGCTTAAAAGATTAAGATGAGTACTGAAAATCATTTACTTGATTCAACCCTCTTTTATTTTCATCATTTGGGAAAATGATCACACTCTATCTTCTCATCTCCTTCTCTCTTTAGTTAGATGAGCTCTTCTTCTAGCGCTAGGTTTTGTTGCCCTATTATTTCCGTGACACTCACAATGGTGATAGCCATGACTACCAGGGATATTGGGGATACCTTAGTGGGTGGAGCACTCATTGCCATCTCCCTCTAAAAGAGGCTTGATGTCATGGGAGCCTTCTACATCAACTTCCAATATGTCCCTACACCATTCTTATCAAAAGCCATAGAACTTTCCCTCTAGGTACCCTGATTTCTGTGTGAGATTAGTTTAAGGAAGAATACCCTCAGACTCGGTGGAAGAAATAAGGACGAAATTGATCGCTTCGCATGTGTTGTGTTACATACCCTTGTGATTAATCCTATCATACATCATTATAATTTATGCACGAATGCCACATCCTATGCATGTATTCATCTCTTGGTTATCATCTCAGCCAAAAATAAACCTCAAAGGAAAAAAGCTTGGTGACAATCTCAAGTCCATTTGACTCGCATTCCAGCTCCACTAGTTCTGTTAAGGGTTGCTCTATCTATATCTATGAGTATTCCATCCAGTAGTTAGTTTAGTCCAGTTTATCTTTTTTCCTATCATCCTGAGAGGATGTCTCATATCCTGACTCCAAATGGCTAGATTGATTTGAGGTTGAGGATATTGATAATAGTGAGGAGGCAAATGCATCGAGGGTCGAGGTTAGGTCGGAGATTGCAAATGCCATCTCACTGTACTTGAGAAGTGATCAGTTCTTGGATTGAATGAATGATAAGATGTTGGCTTCCATTAGGGCAATCATGGCAGAAGAAAGAATGGCCAATTCTCCTCGCAGCACTCCTATTAGTGCTCCAGTGGTGAATGCAGTGATCATTGAGCAAGTATTAGGGGTTACTCATAATCCATTCACTTAGTTTTGTTTACTGCTAGTGCAGACTCATGGGGATTCTTTCAGTCAGTTTGGTCAGTTAGGTTTTATGGGTCCATTTAGTTCAGTTAGCTTACCATTCTAGTAAGTGGGTATAGTGGTCCCTCTAGTCGTCAGTCAGTTTACTCAGCCTAGTCAGGGGTTTGTGCCACCGCCATTTTAGTTTGGAGCATCCAGTTCGATCTTAAATTTTGTAGTCACACTTAAGGGGATGACCTTTTCTCAATCAATAGGTTTACCCTTGGGTGCGATGACTCAATCAGAGGGATCATCTTTATCCTCATAATTACGTGACTTACTTTAAAAATTGCTTACTGCTAATCCCGACTATCAACCATCATCATTATCCATCGAAGTAGTTAGAGAGGAGGATTGGGTCCCTGAAAGCTTTAGTATGCCTAGCATAGCGAACTAAAAGGGAATCGGTCTGCCTCAATCTCACATCACCACCTATCAAAGGGTTATGAGAATTAGAAAGTTAAGTGATAAGGTCCTAGCTGAAATGTTCCCTTGCACCCTGGAAGGTCCTGTTATTGAATGGTACAACACTCTATCCGATGAAGTGACCAGAAACTGGAAAGCTTTATTGAAGGGTTTTATCGAGTAGTATGGTTTTGATGCCACCATTAAAACTACCATACAGAATATGGAGGCTATCAAGCAGGCCCCTAATAAGAAGTTCAAAACCTACTTTGAAAGATGGATGGCCACTCAAGTTCTATTAAAGGATAGGCTAAGTCTCCCAGAGATGATCGTAAAATTAATAGATGGTGCACTACCTGCTTATCGAAAGGTCCTTGGTATGGATAAATTCTCTAGCTATGTTAAGGTCTTTAAAAAAGCCGAGAAGTGGGAAAGGATTGAGGAATTGGAGAAGGCAAGTGTGCCGGCCAAACCTTGGTTCAAAAAGAATGACCCTTCAGCCCCAGCCTAGGTTTCTAAGTCAAAATCCGGCTCCGATCCTAAAACAACTATAGTGCAAGAAGAAGTGGCCATAGTTCTCTCCATTGAAGATGGTATTTCCCCTTGGAAAGCATCTTTGCCTTCCATCTTCACTAAGTCGAGGGCACTCAGTTTTCTTCAGAGTATCAAGCCCTATATCCCATCTGAACCTAAAGATAGAGATCAGTTTTGTGCTTATCATGTCAGTAAAGGGCATCGCACTGGTGCCTGTAGGGATCTACTTGAGGCTATTTGAGGTTTGATTAGGGATAAGAAGATTCCAGAACACAAGTTTAAACCCAGTACCACGAATAACCTCCTACTAAATTTTGAGAAATAGGTTGCAGCTGTCGAATCAGGCTTGCCCTCCTTCCATATCTTTAATACGATCTCGCAAGCTAATCCCATGGTTCATTCGGTCATGGCTTTACCAAATGAGCCAATCGCCATTGACATCGATGCATTCAATTTAGAAGGAGTGCATGATGAGGAGGCTATGTTAGTTCAACCTGTACCTATTAATATCGATGATTATGTATTAAAGAATGATGAGCTTGAAGGACCGGCTTGGTTGGTGTAAACGTCTAACGAGGGAAGTTATATGAAAGATGGAGTGTTGCATGTCACTCGAAATAGGATGATTACTCCTGGTCTTCTCTAAAAAGAAGAAGGGGCAGAGATGTAAATATCTGGGTCATTTCCAAGCGTCAATCAAACTCCAATCTTTACGCCTGTTTCAATCGACATTGAAAAGAAAGATCCAAAAGTCACCCCTCTCGTCTAGCAATTGCAAAATACCCTCGCTAAGTATAGCATTTGGCAGCTTATCATTGACTCTGAGGATCATCGCAAGGGCCTGATAAAAAAGGTATTGAGTATGGAAGCTACGCGATCTACTACTCTTCTTGAGGTATTTTTAGTTATCGGGGGATCTCCTCCTAATCATATTGAACCCATCAAGTTCTATCCGTCAGACCTCCCAACCGAAGGGAATAAGCCTAACAACACTTCATTAGGGTATAAATCTTTGATCGTTCTATCCCTTTTATTATGGTGGATGACGGTTCCACCCTTAACCTTTGTCTTGCCAAGATCCTTCCTCACTTAGGGCTGGATAAATCCATGTTGGAAAAATCCAATACTGTTATAAGAGAATATGATGATTTGAAGAGAAGTGTCATTGGGGTCTTTGAAGCTGAAGTTACAGTTGGGGGTGAAGTCCAAGGTCCTATTCATTGTTCTCAACATTCCCGTCACCTACTCACTGTTGGGTTGACCTTGGCTCCATGCATTAGGGGCTGTCCCTTCCACAGTACATCAGAAAGTTAAGCTCATCCATAATGGCAAGCTAGTAACCGTTGATGCAGACAAACCATCTATCATAGCAGCTGTGGAAGTCGAGGAGAAGGAATCTATGCTGGCTGTGGCACATCTAGGTACAAAGTTTTCAGTTAAAGGGTATATATCGCTTAAAATCGAGAAGATTATGATAATACAGGGTTATGTGAAAGGTAGAGGGCTCGGAAAGAATCTTCAGGGCATGCTAGAACCTCTTTTACCCCTTCCATGGCCATTCAGACTCTGTTTGGGGAATCGCACAGGTTCTAAAAAATCCAAGCCTTAATCCTGCCTTTTGATAGGGGCTGAAGTCAACCAAGGGGATTTCATGAGTGAAGAAGAACCTGTCGAAGTAAGTGGCAAGAAAGTCCCCGGTTTTGAGATCTTCAATGATGTACATGATTTTAAGAAGGGTTGCCTAATTGAAACCTCAGTTTCTGATGAAGTATATGGGAATGCTGAAGAAGATGAAATGAATGAGGCAATCAAGTCCATCACTAAGGCACTAGCGGTACTTATAAGGAAGAATTGGAAACGAAATGAGAAAGGGAACCCCATCAATAAGGCTATTAAGAACTTAGCAAACAGTGGCCGAAGAAACACAAGCAAACTTGCACACGAGGGCTACCAGTTTAACTGTCAATCAATAAGGCCTTCCGCCTGTGGAGGATGACTCAAATGATGTAATTTTTAATGTTGCAAATAATTTTTATACAAACAATGTTGCTTATAGGGCATATCATGAATAAGTTATAAGCATCAGTATCTTTATTTTTAACATGTCATGAATAAATTGATGCACTTATCATTCACATTTTACTCGAGTATTTCATTCTAATGACGTCGTGCACTCATAACAACAACATTCTTAAAATATCATCATATTCATTGATGAAGTTGACTTTAAGTATAACGCAATGGTATAAACGTCCAATGATTAAAACCTATCATCAAAAGAGACACAATGAAAGGTGCTTAGCAAATATGATAGCAATTAGCCTAGGTCCTTCTTTCTTCATGAGCGGGAAAAAGTGTACAAGAGCACACATCTTCAAGAAAGAAGACCAAGAAGCACCAATGACAAATCGACTCTCGTCATAAAAGATGGGAAGAGCATCTTAAGTCACAAATCGACTATATCCAGAGCTTTAAAGGGAAACTGATCAGTCAAGAAGATTTTGTCAAAGATAGTGACTACCTACAGAGATTGGGCTAATAAATTTACATTCACAGTTTAGAGGTATAGAACTAGTGTAAGAACTCCTACAGATCAGACACCTTTCTCCTTGGTATATGGAATGGAAGCTGTGTTACCGGTTGGAATAGAAGTAAGATCTCTAAGAGTGGGACTTAAATTGTAGTTAAAAGAATTATATTGGGCAAAAGCCAGGTATAAACAATTGAATGTGATGGATGAAAAGCAGCTCAAGGCACTTGACCATCTCCAAATGTACCAAAAACGCATGGCTCGAGCTTATAACAACAGAATCAGATACCCGAAACAACCTCTCAAAGCAGGTGATCTGGTCCTCAAGTAGCTGCGCCAAGTCAACACCGACGCTAGGGGCAAGTTTAGTCCTAATTGGGAAGGACCATTCATCGTGAAGAAAGTCCATGGTAAAGGAAGAATCAAGCTTATGGACATGGATGGAAATGAGTTCGTGAATCCGGTGAATCAAGATAGGCTCAAGCGTTATCATGTCTAGGTCAAAAGAATTAAATCATAACAAAGCAGCAAAAAAAAATAAAAGAAATAAAGAATAAAACACCCGACTAGCGGTCCACTACTACTCAGGCAAAAATTAGGGTGTAGCCCGCTGATCGGTATCCCGTAAACCTGTCAGGAAAAAATTAGGGCACTCCTACGAAAATAAAGCCCGCTAAGCTGATAACCCGAAAAGGGTGACTCAGGTAAAAGTTAGGGCACCGAGAGAAAAATGTTAGTTGCTTTTTAGAAATTCTATAAAAGACCAGTAGGCAGTAGGAGTTAACCATTGGAAATTGTTACCATTGCCTATGTACTCAAATTAATCTCATCAATGAACATGTTATGATTTCGCTAAGAATCTTGGTCTTATGAATGCGTGCATGTCTTTAAGTGAAATAATCGCTGGTATGTGAACATCAATTTTTCTCTATATCTTATGCATCATTGTATTCATCTTTACCACACATTTGCAATATTAAAAAAAGCCTGCTGGATTGAAAACCTGAAAGGGCGGTTCAGGCAAAAGTTAAGGCAAAAAGAAAAGTCTGCTGGATTGAGCTGTAAAGGATAATTCAGGCAAAAATTAGGACAGCCTACGGGATTGAAAACCTAAAAGGGCGATCTTGGCAAAAATTAAGGCAAAAAGAAAAAGAAAAGCTTGCTAGGTTGAAAACCCAAAAGGGCTGTCTAGGCAAAAGTTAAAGCTGAAAAGAAAAAGGTCCGCTGATCTAAGCCGTCAAGGATAGCTCAGGCAAAACTTGGGATAAAAAAAATGTTCGACATGTCTCCTCACATCGAGTGGCCTATGCAAAAGTTAGAACGTCACGTGATCCTCTCACTATAAAATCACTGGACAAAATACGGGTTCGTAAGGCAACAATACTCGACAGTCTCAGTTCAATAAAAGTCAATATGCGTAATAGTTAAATATCAAAAGTACCAATCCAAAAGATGATAGTAAAAAATAAGCCACGTAGGGCCCAAAAAGTACCAACAAGTTTAAAAGAAATAATCATAATCTAAGCTACCGGGGGATCATATCCCTGGTAACTATCCTGAGTCTGGTCCTAAGTATCCACAGTAGATAATCCACATCTATGGTCATATGCTCCTCGGCGTCACCAGCACTAGTAGCCGGATGGGTAGGATCTCTAATCTCTGTAGTCCCCACAATGGTCCTAGCAGCATCAGCTCCCTCAGCACGCTGATCTGTGCCCCTCTGAGTCACTTGATATGTAGAAAGATCATCCTCGGACTCATCATCGTATGGCTCAGGAGTCCGCCTACCCTAAGTCATATGAGCCAGCTGCACCAGCGAAACCTCAGTCTCTCTCCCAGCTCTCTCCAAGTCTGCCTCTAGGGCAGGAATCCGATCCAACTCCGTAGTGGCTACCCGTAGTTGCTCCTCTAGGAAGCTAGCCTGGTCCTCGACAGTCTCTAAGCCCCGAGCAGATCTATCCCGCTCTATAGCCAGTAGGGTCTGCATGAAAATCATCAGATCAGTACACATATGTAAATGTCCTAGTATGCATGTATAGTTTGTTATATTTTGAAGGTAAATAAGAAACTCACCATAGCCAAGGGATCCTGTGCCATCATCAGAACCCTGGTCGAGAAGCACCACCTTGCAATCCTCTCTGCCTCAGCTACAGACACCTGTGGAAACCAACTCAGTTAACTCAAAATGTGCGTTATAAATTTAACAAGGATATAAGCTAAGAGTTTAGCATAAAGGCTCACATGGGTCGCGCTAAGAGGAGCAAAGCGGATGGTGGGGACTGACTCTTCAAGCCCGCTTACAGTACGCTTCCCTGAATGATCGAGTAGGCTAAAGGTAGAATCTAGGTCAATCTAGAGGACGCCCTCCTGGAAGCCTCTGATTGTCTTAGCCCGCTTCCCCTATAGAGTCTGATCAGCTGGTGCCTCAGAGGCAATAGTAGCGATTGTAGCAATAGGTTGCTTCCGCTTTTGAGTAGAAGACTACAGTTCAAGTTTGTAAATTATCAGACCAACGGTTGGTACAAGTAAGGATAAAAGAATAAATGATTCATAGAGCTGAGTCAAAAGAAATACCCGAGTAGAAGAACCTGTGGGCCTAGAAATGGTCTAAGTCTGACGAATTAGGAAAGGTCCCCCACGGTCACCTCCGGCTCCATCATCGCCACCCTCGTTATCGTCATCCCTATAGTGGAACTCGAGAGGAATATCTCCTATATGGACCCTCGGGAATGGCTGAAGTAGTGAGGTACGGATAAAATCAGGGTAAGAACCCTCAACAGATAATATATTGCCTCCCT
Source organism: Euphorbia pulcherrima (assembly GCA_947683365.1). Lineage (NCBI taxonomy): Eukaryota > Viridiplantae > Streptophyta > Magnoliopsida > Malpighiales > Euphorbiaceae > Euphorbia > Euphorbia pulcherrima. The sequence goes on along the minus strand of CANTUS010000001.1, from coordinate 48,074,094 downwards.
CGCTAAGCAGATACAACCCCTGGTCTGTCTCTAGCATCAGGTGTGGACAGTATATGCCTACAAGGATAGGCAGAGGAATAGGCCTCTCCACTACAGAGCTTGTCCACCAGTCGTGAACCCGCTCTCCTAGATACCACTCAAAGGAAAGTGGTGACTTCAGAACGAACCGTCGATCATCCACCCCTGCAGCATATCCTCGATCTCATCATGAATGACCATGTGCACCTAAGGATTATGAATAATCTACATATAATCAAAATGCATTGTAAGAATCCTAACTTTGTAAATATAGTTTATCATTAACAATTTGTTAAATTGAAAATACAGGTTCAGGCTTAAAAGGTTTACCCAATGGGAGCACAGCTGGCGGATATACTCTCGATACTCTACAACAGTCGCGGGCTGCTGCTGCTAGGGACCCATCTACCTAGATATGAAAAGAGGCATCTCAAGCTAACTAGATAAGCCTGGCCTGGGGATAAAATGATGCTCAAATACCCACATATATAAGAAGAATCACAAGACAGTCATAGGACAGTTTCAATATAAGGCTAAAAGCATGAAGAAGGTTCAGTGTTTACTACAAGGAGTAGATGGCTGATCTTCAACTCAGCCTGCTAGCCCCAAACCCTAACATCCAGGCCATAGTATAACTGAGCTAGAATAGCTTGACACCAGTTATTGCCAGGCACCCTAGCAAGATCCTCCACGATAGAAAGCAAACCATAATTAAGATTGCTTGAGTATACAGGAAAAAAATGATCGATAGGAGGCTCAAGTGGAAGGACCTGACATACTTATCCCTCCTATCTACTGCAGTTGGCCTCAGTTACGCTCGCTAGTAAGTATGTAGCTCCCTATACTAAGGCTTGTCCTTCCTTCCAGGATGAAGCCCAAGAAGCCTCTGTATGTAGTCCTTCACCTCAGCCCATGAATGCCAACGATAGGCATACACGTCAAAGTGAATAATATCTCATCTCCAAGCTAACTGGGTTAGTGCACACATGTCAAACAGGTTGACAGTGACTCCCCTATCAGCAAATGAAAGGTATGGGTAGTCTCCAACCACCGCTTAGTCAGTTTAGCCATGGCATTAGGAGCTAAAGACTTTGGCCCCTTAAGAATGGCCTGAACAATATCAAAGAAGCCCAGAGTATCGATCTAGGCTATCAACCTAGTATCCTCAATGGTGCTGATCTCCTCATACCACTTCTGGTAGAAACTCATGGCCCGATGGTCCTAATAAGGAACTATAAAAGCAAAATAGCAGTACAATAGGGTTAGAATTTAGGGGTTAAGTCAGAAATTAGAAGAAAAGTGCAGTATATGGAGTTTTGGACTTTTTATCCTAATAAGAGTACAGTACGGGTAAGCCCTACCCGTACGGGTACCGTACCCAAACCCATATGAAAAACGGGGCCCATATGGGTCCCCCACACTGGTGCAGGTCCCTGCAAACAGTTTTGTCAGAGGAAAAGTTCCCGAAAAGCCATTTTCACCAAAACTCAACCAAATCTCAACAAAAACTATCCTAAAAGTTCCCTAAACTAAAGTTACATGCATTAGGCTCAATTTCAACACCTAAAACACCCTAAAAGTATGCCAAATCAAAGAAATTCCAAATTAAGAGAAAATAAAAAATGGTGGATTTCGATCGACTTACTTGGAGTTTGGAGGGGTGTGATGTGGGAGAAGGGACCACGGGGACCTTAGAGGAGGGATTAAAGCTGAGAAAAAAGTCTGTTTCCAGGAAAGCATATCCAATGGCCACCGAACATCGTCGGAGTTCTGAATTGCCAACCTGGGGCAGTTCCTCAAATTTCAGACTAAAACGACGAGCATCGGGAATCTTCTTATACATCTTTTAGTTAATTTGGATGAGAAATTGCTAGAATTCGTGAGAATTGGAAGTTTTGGTGAATAGAGGGAATATGGATTCTTCATATTTTTAAAACTGCCCCGAAGCAGCTATACCGGTACCTCACACCCGTACGGGTCCCTTTTCAGTAAATTTCCACCCGTACCGATCTAGATCACCTATATGGGTCCCCTCCTACCACCAAGATGTAGTTTTCAAGCCAGAGCATCGTAGGCATGCCCAGTCTAGATTAGGGGACCAACCCCGCTTCTCTTAAACCCTGTATTTCAGTTAATCATGCGGCAAAACCCTTAGCTCACCTTGATCCTTGATTGAAGGGGAAAAAATTCTCATTTTGGAAAATTGATCAAGAATTAAAGTAAGCCATTTTTTAATTAATCACTAACTAGGATATCTTTATGTACAAGTCCATCCTAATATAGGAGTTCTTCCCCAGCAAATGAATCTTAACGGGAAAGGCTTCCCTAGTAGAAGAGGCATTACTCAAAGGATATCATTTCCCTCCCCAGCCGAGGAATTATATCCAAGGGTATCCCCCACCAATCTAGGGGCATCCCCTACTTCCCAGTAGCGGAATCAGATCCAGGGGCATACTCCTACTTCCCAATAGCAAAATCATATCCAGGGGTATCGCCCTATCATATCCAAGGGCATCCCCCACCAATCTAGGGGCATCCCCCCACTTCCCGATTGTAGAATCAAATCCAGGGGCATACCCCTACTTCTCAATTATAGAATTAAATCCAGGGGCATCCCCCCACTTCTTAGTAGTGAAATCAGATCCAGGGGCATCCCCCCACTTCTCAGTAGCGGAATCATATCCAGAGGCATCCCCCCATTTCTTAATAGCGAAAACAGTCAATCAATGGGGCCCCCCATTTCCAAGCTGCAGAATAAAATCCTAGGGGCATTCCCCCCATTCCCCAACAATAGAACCAGTTAATCAAGGGGTATCCCCCCCATCATCGAGCCCTCCAAGGGGCATGCTTTGAGAGGCGCCCTTCCAAGGGGCATTTCATTCTATACCTAAAGCAATCAGGCCAAACCTGACATTTCTCGCACTTAGTTTTCAGTTTATTTCAGGGGCTAACCCCCATCCACACATCTTTATTCTTAATTGAAGGGGAAAAATATTTTTGTTTTTATAAAAGTCAACTAAGAATAAAGATGTGTATGCTTGGACAATGACTAACTCGGTGTTTGATTGTTGTCTCTTTTTAGGTTATTCAAATTCCCCAGTAGGAGGGTCATCCACCTTAGGAAATGGATACACCACTAGCAGGAAAGTCAATAAGCCTCAAAAAAGGGATGCATCAGTCAGGAGAGTCATCCACCTTAGGAAAGGGATACACCATCAGTAGGAAAGTTGATCCACCTTAGGAAAGGGATACACTACCAGTAGGAAAGTCGATCCGCCTTAAGAAAGGGATACATCAGTTAGGAGAGTCATCCACCTTATAAAAGGGATACACCACCAGTCAGGAAAGTCGATTCACCTTAGGAAAGGGATACACCACCAGCAAGAAAGTCGATCCGTATAAAAAAAAAGGGATACATCATTTAGAAGAGACATCTGCCTTAGGAAAGGGATACATCACCAGCAGGAAAGTCAATTTGCCTTAGGAAAGGGATACACCACCAGCAGGAAAGTTGATCTGCCTCAAGAAAGGGATACATTAGTCAGGAGAGTCATTCGCCTTAGGAAAGGGATACACCACTAGTCAAGAAAGTCCATCCGCCTTAGGAAAAGGATACACCATCAGCCATGAAAGTTGATCTGGCTTAAGAAAGAGATACACACACCCTCCCCAGTTGAGCCGCTAGGGATATACACAGTACCAAAAGGAAAGTCATCCGCCTCAGGGAAGGTATGCATATTCCCCAGTATTGTTACAAAGGGTAAGCATTAGCAAAGGAAAGAAGTTTGCCTCGAGAAAGGAACTAACCCATATCATTACCACAGGTATGATTTCTAAACCCTCGCTCACATTGTGAGATCATACAAATCCGTATCTACGATGATCCCACGAGAGGCAGTCTGTGAGCACTGGATTTTAATGATCCTTCTCATAAAATGATGATGAGAGATATATGATGCAATGTCTTTTAGATGTTGTCCATTAGAGGTGTACCTACTACTGTAGAGTTGAGTTTGGCCAAAGTTTAGAGACCTAGTCCGCCCTTAAAGACCCGTAGGGGTGCTTCCTAGTGGAACGTATCCACAGGTGGACCTGTATGGGGTCATTCCTTCCATACACCTAGGAGGGACCTATACGGGTGGGGCCCCACCCGTACGGGTCTCTTATTACCTAAACAAGCTCTTTTAGAAGGGAATCCTTTCCTATTTCGGGAAAAGGTAGGTCACGAACGCGATTTATTATGTTTAAACCTCCTTTCCCCTATAAATAGGGCCCTTCTCTGCACATTTTAGACAGAGACATCTCATATGAAAAATATACTAAAGTTCTAACAATTTCTATTGGTATAGAAAAGGTAAAGTCGGGGTTTATGAAGTACAAAATAGGGAGAAAACCCTTCGTTTGAGGTTTTATCCACATTTTATCCATTCCTAGCTTTTTTCATTAGGATTTAGGGGAGTTTCTATCCACATAAATACTCACCTAAATAGTCCTGTTTCATCATCTACTTTGGTTGGGTTCTCTCAATAGTAAAGGGATCATCTTAAAGTGGATTCACGCCGTAAAGGTAAAGCTCTTGAGTTTCAAAGAGACTCACATCTCAGATATTTCATTATTATTGTTCTCCATTCCTTCTATTATATTTATTACTTTCATTTCTTATTTCGGGTCTGGTCCTAACTTGTATGAGCCTTGTTGGCACCATATATCTCCAAAGATATCAAATCGATGTGCCACACTCATGCAGAAGGAAATCCCTTTTTTATTTTATTTTTCTGCCACCAATTTGTCAATTTATTAATCTATAACTGAACTGAACAGAGTTTCTACCTGGACTAGATAGAACCCGTACGGGTACACCATACCCATACTAGTCCTCTATAGTAGCCGTATGGGTCCCACCCATCCATATAGGTACCAGCCCCAGGTAGATTCCAGAACTCATGTTACTTGGTTAAAAATTAATCTAACTCACCATTTGCCATGCGATCATTTTCACTAATAATCTGGTAACTCAACCCATAAAAGTTAAAATGTGTTTTCACCATAAAATACGTTGAAATGCTTATTTATGTTGTGCTATAAACTGTGCTAACATCTGTGGATGCAGGGGAATTTATTTTCATTTTGTTTTATAACTTAGAACAAATGTATAGGTTCTCTTTGCAATATCTCTCGTTTCCCTGGTTGTAATTTTTATTCCCCCATTTATTGCTTGTGCTTTATTGTAATATGTAAACACATGTGACTAGTGTGAAAGAGTGTAGAAATAGGATTTCTGTAATAATTCCCCAAATGATGAAAACTATAATAGTTTCACGTGGTGAATGTAATTTTGAATCAACTAAATGAGAAATAAGTGACTTATTCGATACCCGAATCTCTGATCCAATAGGTATGAGTCTCCCGCCCAGAGAGAACTATACCAAAACTCTTTCCCAAGTAGATAACTTGGGTGGCAACTCTATCAATTGTATCGAGATTTAGGTCTCGATTCTTTTATTCATTGAAATTAGCTTACTGTGCAAACTTTAACTAAGAATGTTTTATCACGCCTCAATCCGACCAAAACCACAATAGGCCCCGCCTCTCACACAAGCGCTTAGGGAGGCCTACACATCATCGATACCTCATAGCTGGCGATATGAGTGATACCGCCGACGGCTTCAAGTGTCTCTGACGTCTTAACTTTCTTGTAGTAGCAGCAGTTAACGATCGAAAAGCAACCGAAAACCCAAAATTAAGTAGAAAATAACAAATAAACAGAACAAAGAGCTATGAGACTCAGAATTTTTTCCTCGGGGCTGTGAATCCACCTCTTCATGATCCTAATGACACCTTCGGGGAGCTTTAAACGATGATTTGGGTAGTAAGTATAGAATTTTAGTCTTTAAATCCTATTATGGTGGTTTTAAACCTAAAATCTACTTAGATATCAGAGAGTTCAGTTAAGAAAAACCAAGAAAAGATGGATTAACTCCCCTTTTCTATACCTTATCCCACTAGAATTAACTAGAATTTACTTCAAATCTCTCTAAGATTTCAAGTGTGTAATTGCCAACCATTTTTCAGCTGTAAATGGCTCCTTATACAGGCTAAAATCAGGTGGAAATTGACTTTGATCAATTATCTGATGGGTATCGAGCAAGCATAGTAAAAAGCTATCTACTATAGAAACTCAAGCTGGCGGCGATATGGATGATACCTTCGGCGATGTTGCTAAAGCCGTTGGCGGCTTCAATTTTAGCCAGGTCTGAAAAGTAAGCATGGCCTTGCCTAAAAAGGTGAAAAGGTGCCATAATTTGCCTAAAAAGGTGTTTTAGCATGATTTTTTTTGTGTAATTGTGGTTATTTTTGAATTTTTAGGGGTATTTAGGACTGAAATATTTTTTGGGTGCAAATCATAGGTTCGAGCTCCCACCGGAAGCATTATTGGACACGTCGAACTGAATTTTTTTGATAATAAAATTTGTAAAGAATTTTTTATCGATAATAAAAATTCTAAAAAAAAAAGAATTTTTATCATGAAGAATAAAATTGAATTTACATCATCATCATCTCATGAGAGGGACTGTAAAATCTCGTGCTTACACCTACCCTGATAACCCAGTTCAGAGGTGTTGTAGGAGCCTACCGTGAATGTGAACTCAGGAGAACCTTGCTCTTGTGCCCCTAGACCAGCTCCTGGAGACCATTGGGTTGGCTTCTCACTTTTTCCTATGGTGGCTATGAGAAATCTGCCTATGTGTTCTAGGGTGGCACGTATGGCAGCTATGGTGGATTCTTCATCTGCCTCAAGGGTTACTATCTTCCCTTTATAGGGGATCTTCACCTTTTGATGTAAGGTGAACAAAATGCCTCCTAACGCATGGAACCATCGTCGGCCAAGTAGTAGGGAGAACGTGACAGGAATGTTGATGAAGGTGAAGGTCGTGAGAGACTCAACTTCTCTTGCCCTTATTGTTGCCTCAAAGGTTCCTAGGACGGACCTCTTTGAGTTGTCGTATGCTTTAATAACTTTCTCAGATTTCTTGAGCATTCCTTCACCAAGTCCTAGGATTGGCAAGATCTTTCGTGGATAGACGTTAAGTGTAAAGGCATCAACCACCATAACATAGGGCATTACTTGGTCCAGTATTTTGATTTTCAAGTACAAGGCTCAGTTATGGTGTGGTCCATCCTTTGGCTGATCTATGGCGGAAAAGACAATGTCGAGGGACTCGGCAGGGGTCCTATATCTAATTAGAGCAAATATTTCTACTGGCAAGGCCAATGATGACACTTCCATTTCATTTAACTTTTGCACGATAACCCTCCTGTGTGACTAAGGTCCTCATAGGACATCCTAAACACTGATTTTAATAGGTGTATTTATCAGCTGTTTGACTATAGGGGTGCTAATTTCCTTTGTCAAGTTGCCTACCGGTGGAGTACTTACGGGGTTAGGGTTGACTTGGATTTGTGGTTGGTAAACCCTATCACTTCGGGTGAGGCGGTTAACGCGCTCTAGTCGAGCTTCGGAGGCGTCCTTGGTTTCGAACACTATAAATTCATCGAAATCTTCCTCCAAGGGAATGTCTTTTAGCCATATGGGATTAGTAGCATGCTGGACCGAGGGTTTTGTATCTCTTGGCTCACAGTGAACATCTGTCAGCAAGGCTATGGTGGGGTTTTCCCGTAGGATCTCATCTATTATATGTGCTTGTAGCTCATTTCCTCTGATCATGTTAATAATGTCAGATCAAGCCAAGATCGACCCATCTAATATTTCTATAATCTTTGGTCGGGGTACCATTGTAAAGAACAGATAAGCCCAGGCTACAGGTCTATATTTGGGTTGTGGCTCTATTCTGGGTGGATCTCCTCTTGGCCCTTCATCTGGTTCTTCCATGGTAAAGTAATAAAGGAATGCTTGACTTACGATACCCTAGAAGAAGTAATAGTGATGCATGGCTGGATTATTCCAAGTTTGATTATACCATTCTAGTGCCCTTACATTAAGGGTGGTGCCAAAAAATTTATACCAAGAATGGTAATGCTCATTCCTCGAATTCATCACCTTTGTGAATATAGCGAGATATATTTGAGGGTGTCCACTTCCATCATACCCGAACTCTGGTGGCAGTTCAGGAAAGAGTATAGTCCTGTGGGTGGCTTTCCAAGCAATGACTGATTAAAGGATTGTATTCAGTCGCTCATAGAATCTTTGGTCATCTTGTATACTCATGAATGCTATTAGGTTATCAGGAGTGCCGGATTGAGGCCTCCTTTACCGTGAAGGTCCCCTATTTTCTTGTTGGATCCTTTGGAAAACCAACCTTTCCGTCAGATTTCCAGTCCCAATTGCGTTGAGTTTTGTGGGGGTCCCATCCATGATCCCTTGCAATTCTCTCCTTATTAAACAAGAATGTGGGGATTCAATATCTGGCGATGGTTGAGCATCTATAATCCCTTCTAATGATGGGTCCCAAAAGTGATTCCACTACTTGGATAACTAGGATTGTTACCTTGCAGTGGGTAATCTGGTCTTAAATGAGAAAATTCTGTCTCTACTAAAGGATACGGGGCTAGTCAAATGTGCTTATATGACATGTAAGCGAATTTGCTGTCACTCAAGTATCTGTAGCCATTCTGTAATTGCGGATAGATAGATTCTATTATATGAGGTGGCTCAGGAGGCATAACTCTTTCATTTGAAGGGCCGGCCTTGTCGTGCAACTTATCTTTCTCATCCAAATTTCTACTACTCTCCCCCACCTCAAAGTGAGGATTCAAGTGGGGTGGACATTCCTCGAACCTATGTGGGCCTGGCATCTCTTCACTTCATATGAGTGTAGTGATGGTGGTGCAACGGATCACATGCATTGTTCCATCTTAAGGCATGCTTATATAACTTAAGTAAATAGGCCCAAAGCATATGCACTCGGGGGAAGGTGGAAGAACCCAAGAATAGGAGCCGTCATTGTTCCTGAAGAATGGCATGTGAGGAGAAAATGCTTGGATGAATTTCTAGCACAATAGTGGCCAATACCATCGTTGGTGGGGGAGGATTTGTAAATACCAAATTTAGGCCAGACCGACTAGTAACGTAGGAAATAGGCCCGGTGCCCCTAAGGCGCTAATGTCGTATAACTCCAAATTTTGGAGGAACCATCTTAGGATATTATTCAAGTCGGATTCTCGAACTGGGTCTCATTTTATTCCCAACCATGTTGGTCCCTATGAGGGTTTACATAAGGTCAGAGGGGGGTGAATGACGCTTTTTACGGATATAGGGAGACTTTAAAAGTATTGTGTAGTGTGTTTGATTATGTTCCAGATATGATGAATCCGGATGATGCAAATATTAAATGATATGCATTGATGTAAAGAGTTAGAAAATCAAACACAGTAATTTTATCCTAGTTCAGCCCCGCCTACTCTAGTCCCCGGAGTTTCCTTCCTCCGAGCTTTTTTCAATAGTGGATTCCTTTCCAACTGGGAGGAATCAAGCCTTACAATTTGTCTCCGGAAGATAACCTTTTCTAGATGTAGGATATACCACTAGAAGCACCAACTCCTAGCAAAGTCCTCTTGTCTTTAGCAGGATATACCACTTAAATTTCTACCCAAACCTAAGCTGAGTCCTACAAGGAGATCCCACTTAAAGCACCAACTCTAAGTTACATCCCAATCTCAATACTCACCCAAGTATGAGATTTTTACAACTCATTTTTCTCAAGTGTTTTGTATTTGAATTCTTCAAGTTTATAACTTACTTGAGAATTCTTACAAACTAATTTTGAATGATTTAGTTCTTGGAGGGATTATGTCACTGATTGTAATAGCAGATTCTCTTGTATATACTTTTCTTGAAAATAACCAGCACTTTTTCAACTTGTGAAGTTTCTCTTTTATAGGCTTCTATCATAAATGTAACCGTTTGTCAAAGTTGTATTAAATCTTCACCATTGTACAGGTAATATGTGACGCTTCCGGATTCGTTGATCAATCTGTTAGACTGATTAAATGTCCCATTAAATCCTTGGGATTGAGACTAGAAAGTTGTCAGTGATTGCTTTCCTTGTATTTTAGTGATCCACAACTTTTTATGCCAGAAATCCGGAAATGTGTGCTTCATGCGCCTTTCCTATTATTCTAGGTAGAAAAGGTTGTTACCTTTTCTCTTTCCTGTGTCAGTCCTTTGGTCCTATCCTGAAAAGTGTGCTAGCTGTCATTTTTATCTTGCACAAGGGAAAAGGATCTTTGACTCTTAGACCAAAAGGTGGAGGGAAAATTATTTTTGAAACTTTTCCCTTTGTCTTGATAACTGTATCTTTCGGATGAATTTGTCTTGTTGTATCCGAATGCTATTTCAACCAGTTCTTCTTTCAGATGCTGACTTTGAGCGGTATAAAGTTTGTTTCCTTTCCAAACTTTAACCAAATTCTTCCATTATATGCTTAGGTACTTGTAGTCTTCAAATTTTGTCCTGATGACTTGCCTCGGATTTTATGCTTCAATTTTTACATGTTTTTGTTCCTTGGATATTTGGTTTCTTGTTTTTGTTTTCTTCAAACTTGATCTGGATCTATCTTCAATTTTTTCTTCCGAATCATTGTTTCCCAACAATCTCCCCTATTTGATGGAAACAAAAACTAAGAACTTATAATCATGAGGAAAGGGGTTTATATGAGCTAAGTATGATTCTTGATACTTAGTCATTTACATGTTTACTTCCCCATAATCTAAGCATCCTAACTTCCCCCAATGTTTTTGCATGTTAGCTTCTAAGTTTTTGAAGTACAATTTATAGTTGTACTTAGAAGCAATTTTGTAAATGTTTTTCACTATATACACTTGTGCTATTAATAATAGTTAACATCAAGGAAGTTTCAGATTACAATTACAGAAATGTATATAGGTGAAAATAGAACTAGCTATTACAGATTTGTACTAAAGAAATAAATAGCTATTCTATAGAATCAGTAGCAGATAATTAGCTCTTCATTTCCCCCTTCCCTAGATGACTCTACCTCCTTTCCTTTGCCTTTTCCCCCTTTTGGTTTTCATCAATTTGGGAGTCAATGACCATATAGGTTCTTTTATTCTAATTCTTTTGGCAATCCTCTGAATATACTAAATAATCGACATTTCCTTACAGGCACTTTTCCAGAATAATTTCAACTGTGACCGAAAGGAGATGGAGTGGTTTGACTTATTCTCTGAGGTGCTTGTATGACTTGACCATGTTGGGAATCATTGTTAGAGCATGCTTCCGGTCTACTTATCAAAGAATGGGAAGAGAGCTTTAAAAAGAGTCAAGCTGCATTTGTATCCAAAAAAATCCTATGTCACTAATTGATTGGACAAGGCCTTGGCAGATTGGGAGGAGAAGGTTATTCGGATTTGAAAATTTAGATGAGGTAGAAGGGGTATAAAGAGATAGATTAGCCATACCTGACTTTATAAGCTCCATTTCATCAATGATATCTCTCCGAACATTATGAAGGTTGGAGTTAAAGGTTATCATACCCTTGTGAAATGCCTCCTTCAGATCCTTTATGTGCTTATCTATTCTAGAGAGATGACTGCCAAAGTCTTCACTGATGTCATTAACGAGCTTCTTTAATTATTTGGGGAGTCCCTCATCCAGGAAGTTACACAATATCTCTTGGGCATCTTGATGTTCTTCATTTAGCTCTATAAGCCCAGATGTGATTCCTTTTCTAGCTTTTTATAACTGCTGCTGGAATGAATTTTTCCAAGTTTTCAAACTTACCATCCAGATACTCTTTGACCTTATTAGTTACTTCTATGGAGGGAGGAGGTGATCTGACACATCAGTGTTGCATAATTATTATCGGCTCTGGTGAGAGCTTGATCTGCAGAGCAATTTGCTCCTGCAATATTGGAAGTCAATTGATTCAACACTAGAGTGATTTTTGGAAGTGAAGCTTCTTCAATTAGATCTGCTGAGGGAAATCCTTGTATTTTGCTTTCAATATTTTGTACAACTCCTTTAACGTCCCCTAACTAAGACTTCAAATCCGGAGCCAAAGATTTGTCATTTATAATGCTCTGAGAACATATATTTTGAAGATTCCTCGTAACATAGCTTTCTTCCTGCCTCTCAACTGCCACTTCTTGGATCATCTTAAGTGCAGTTGTAAGTTTATCAACTCTCTCTGGATTGTTCTTAAGAATTTGCTTTTTGGGAGTGCTTTTAGATGAGGATGTCTCTTCTAACCCAGAGCTACTTTCAGACACCTCAGAGCTTGAGGATTTTTCTTTCTTGTTTTGACTACACTCTTTTTCTTCCTTATCCTCTTCCTCTTCCTCCTTCTTTTCCTCCGAAATGGCCTCTCCCTTTGAGTCCACTTCAAAAGTGTGTTCATTGGATCCCAGACCATTTATCTCCTCCAGAACATTGTGTTTTGGGATGGACTGATTATCCTTGGATGTAATTATATTGCTACATCTAAGTTATCCTGTAAGTCAATGGCATCACTAGCCAGAATATCAATAGCAGTAGATAAGGAGATTACCTGAATATTCTATTGTTGTTTATTGGTCTCTTCCTGAATTTGCTCTTCCAACCCAGTATTCGAAAGACTGGAAATGTCCTTAGTCTCCCCTCCAATAGCCTGTATAGGACTTATAACAACTACTACCTCATTTTTTGGAATGGTGGAATTATCCTCACCATCCCCTCCCATTGCCTTTTTAGGACTTTCTAGATCAACCACTTATGCTTCTATATTCAATAAGTTATCTGGAAGAGGCTCTCTTCTTGATTTGAATAGGGATAATTCTTCATCCGGATACTTAGCTTCCTTGATAAGCACTAGATCAGTTGAGGCAATCGGGACTAAAGGGCTATCTATTGTTGCCACTCCAGAAGAGCCTCTAGGTCCCTCCTTGTTCAGTCTATTCTCTTTGAAGTTATCCCGGACAACTGACACCATGTCCTCATACTAAGGATCCTCCGAAAAGATATTCTCTAAAAGGACTGGTTTTTCAACAAAAATAACCAGTTCTTTTCTTTTGCTTAAATCTGCTGGAGCAGAGACTTTAGGTGTTGGCTCTTTAATGGTGATCCCAGTAGTTGGCCTTTTGGCAGCCAATTTCAGTTTTTGGTTTAGGGCCTCTTTAAAGGTAGATCCCTTCTTGATGAACTGCATCTTAGGGATAGGCTCACTATCCCTGGTTTCCTCACTATCTGCATTATTATCCTCTGTCAGGATGTTTTCAATGGATCACTTTTTCCCTTTCTTCTATCCCTCTCTAATAGCAGCAATAGCTACTGCAATGTTCTCATTTGCTTCTGGTTCACAAACTGGCTTTTTCCTTTTGTCTACTTCCTCTTCTCTTAGGCTTGTCAGGTGTGGTTTTCATCAATTATGTGAGGGGTAGTCTATCCTCAACAACTAGCTTGGGATTAGCTTTACTTTGAGACTTGGACTTGGTTGTTCTGGCTCTCTTGGCCTCTGGAGCAATTTCAACTCCAACCTTCCAAACTTTTCTCTTCTCCTTTCTTTCCTCCCTTAGCTTGATTGCCTTTTCTCCATCCCATGTTTCTCCAAAGCTTAATTTCTTAAAATTCTTTTCAAGAATCTCCTTCCCTTGAATAGATTGGGCTCTGGATAAATCAACTTCATTTGCTAGGATGATTCTAGTGATGAGAGCACCATGGGAGGTCCTGTGATATCTTAGGAAACGGATGATTAGGACTAGCATATTCACAACCCTACTTTCGACCCAGTGCTACAAGACGCAGTGTTCAAAGGAAGAGGCAGTGGTTATAGATCATTTTCAGATAAGAACCAATTTGGCCAAGACATGTTGGAGGATTCTGGGTGTTTGGGACCAGTAGATGGAGAATTTGTCTCCAAAGTAGCAAGCTGGAAGCCACATTCTTGGATGATAGTTGACCAGTAGTTCATCCCCATCATTCCTTAACTAAACTCCATTTTTCATGTTGAAGTGCTTTATAAAAAATTTCGGCGTACCAATGATTGCTTTTCCTTGGACCTTAGTTTTGAGAGCATCATAGTTGGAGTGTATCCTCAGGTTGTCATAAAATTGTCTGACTAAGTTTGGATAGGTGGGGCAGTTGATTTTTAGGAAATCTTCAAGGTGTTGGTCTTTTATGAGTTGCGAGTAGGGTTCCGTGTTAAATAAAAAATTATCTTCCGGATAATCTGTTGGAACTACAGAGTCAGGACTTTTTAGTTTCAGAGGGGCAAAATCTTCATCTTTAAGATCGGACTCTTGAAAGATGTATCTTAGAGGAGGAGGAGTGAGTTGATTAGATGCCATTTGGGATATTTTTTTGAAAAGATTTAAGATTCTAGGATTTTTGGAGAGAAATTTGCATAGTAACAGTAGAGAATTACTTGCATGGAGAAGAAGAGAGATTTTGGGGGGTTTTATAGATTTCCCAAAGTGAGGGTATAAAGGTAATCCGGATGCAGTTAAATTTAGTCGGATTGATGAGGTGGTAGTTAATTTTGACGAGAGAAGAGGATGGCATTCAAACTAGTGAATTAGAATAGTTTATTTTGTAAAATGACAGTTGCCTTTGCCGCACGTGTAATGCCCAATAAAAGTTTGAATTTAAAACATGTACAATTACTTTTTCTATTCTTTTACTGCCATTTGTCTTTTCAGTCTGCTGAGCTGGCAATCTTCTTCCGGATCTATAGTCAACTTTACTTCTTCTTCTCTTCCTGACTCTTTGACTTATTGAAAGCCAAGGTAATCCCAGATTGTCTTCCAAATTTTTCTTCAAATTGGATTAGACATTCCAATTGACTCTCTTAGCCTGTTGAATTGATCTTTACTTAATGTCATATTAAAGATATCTATCCTTTGCTCATTTGTTGGAATGTAGACTACTGTAATATCCTTCTTCATTATATGATCCCGAATGAAATAATGCCTGATGTTGACATGCTTCAGCTTGCTATGTAGCATTGGATTCTTTGAGACATCAATAGCACTTTTATTGTCACACATCACATTCACACATCAGGATTGAACTCCATAGTCTTCCAATTATTGCTTGATCCATAAGAGTTGAGCAACACAACTTCCTACTACCATATACTCTACTTCAATGGTGGATAAGGCAACTGAAGTTTGCTTCTTACTATACCATGACAGTAAGAAATCTCCCAAAAAAGTGACAGCCTCCAGATGTACTCTTTCTTTCAAGAGTATCTATGCCATAGTCTGCATCTGTGAAGCCTTGTAGTATGAAGTCTCCATTACTAGGATACCATAACCCAACTTTAGTTGTTCCTAGTAGATATCTAAGGATTCTCTTTACTGCCTTGAGATGTGAATCCTTAGGATTGGATTGATATCTTGTGCAGTAGCAAACTACATAGTGTATATCAGGTCTGCTAGCTATCAAGTATAGAAGTGAACCAATCATTCCTCTATAAAACTTTTAATTTACATCTTCTCCTTCACAATCCTTTGAGAGAACTGTATCTGATCCCATTGGAGTGGGCATAGGTTTGCTCTTGTCCATTTCAAACTTCTTTAGAATTTCCTTGGTATACTTGGACTGGTTGATGAAAATCCAATCTGGACTTTGCTTGATTTGTAAACCAAGGAAGAAATTCAATTCTCCCATCATGGATATCTTAAATTCCTTCTACATTTGAGTGTTGAATTCTTCACACATCTTCTCATCTGTTGCTCTAAAAATGATGTCATCCATATAGATCAGGACTAGAATGACATCCCCCTTTTTCTTCTTGATGAAAAGGGTTGTGTCTGATTTACCCCGGATGTAACCCTTGAATATTAGGAATGAAGTGAGTCTTTCATACCAAGCTATTGGTGCTTGCTTTAATCCATTCAGGGCTTTCTTCAACTTGTACACATGAACCAGATGTTTTGAGTCTTCAAATCCAGGTGGCTACTTGACATAGACCTCTTCCTGAATGACTCCATTGAGAAATGCACTTTTGACATCCATTTGGAGCAATGTGAATCCTATAAATGATGCAAAGGCACATAGAATCCGGATTGCCTCTAATCTTGCTACAGGTGCAAAGGTTTCTTCAAAGTCAATGCCTTCTTGTTGATTGTAGCCTTGGGCAGCCAATCTTGCCTTATTTCTTACCATAACTCCGGATTCACCTTGCTTGTTTTGGAATACCCATTTCATGCCAATGATTGATTTTCCTTCTGGAAGTTGCACAAGATCCCAGAGATCATTTCTAGTGAATTGATCCAGCTCTTCTTGAATTGCCATCATCCAGATTTCATCTCCTTCTGCATCTTGAAATTTCTTTGGCTCAATGATAGAGACAAAGGCAGCATGGCTCATCATCCTATTGAGTTGTCCACTGGTTCTGACTGGGTTTTGGACTTTATCCAAAATTGCTTCAATAAAATGATTCCTATGAGTCCAGATCTCTCTTTGCAGATCTTTATGTTGTGCTGGAGCTTGTTATTCTTCTTCTTCAATTTCCAGTTCTTCATCATCCATGAAATTAATCACAGGTTGATTGAGATTCCCTTGTAGTGCTCCTGGATTGAAATTGATTCCTTCATCTTCTTCATTGTATTTCTTGATTTGGAAGGAATATAGAATCTGCACTTCCTCTTTTTCCTTAGTATTTTCAACTTCCGGGGTTAAGTCTTCTAGATTGGAGTTTCTTTTCCCTGCATGGTTAGTCCCATTGAAATCCACATGTATTGACTCTACCACAGTTTTGGTCCGTTTGTTATAGACTTTGTAAGCTTTGCTATATGTTGAGTAGCCAAGGAAAATTGCTTCATTAGATTTAGGATCAAATTTTACTAGTTACTCTCTATCATTTAAGATGTAGCATTTACATCCAAAGGCTTTAAAGTACCCAATTTTGGGTTTCCTTCCCTTCCAGATTTTATATGGGGTCTTTTTTATGGTCTTTCTAATAAGAGCTCTATTTAAGATGTAGCATGTTGTGTTTACGACTTCACCCCAAAAATACATAGGCAAATTGTTCTCACTTAGCATTGTCCGGGCCATCTCAACTAAGGTTTTATTTTTTCTTTCAACAACCCCATTTTATTGAGGTGTATGAGGGGCATGAAAGTTATGCTCAATGCCCTTGGAGTCACAAAATTCAGCAAAGTGCTTATTTTTTAACTCTTCTCCATTATCACTCCGGATGCGTGCAATGCTTATGCCCTGTTCTATTTATATCCAAATGAATATTTTTAAGAACTGGTCAAAGGCTTCATCTTTTCTAGCTAGCAAAGCGACCCAGGTATAGCGAGAATAATCATCCATAATGACCATGGTGTATTCTCTTCTACCTAAACACATTGGTTTGATTGGGCCAAAGAGATCAATATGTAAGAGTTTAAGAACTCTTTTGGAAGGTATGTATGAGATGGAAGGGAAGCTTTTTCTATGTTGTTTACCTAATTGACATGCAGTGCATATATGATCCTTATTAAAAGCTACCTTAGGCAAACCCACAACCAATTCCTTTTTGGCTAATTTGGACAGGAGGTTCATGCTTACATGTCCCAACCTACGGTGACATAGCCATGATTCTTCTTCTTTAGACACCAAGAATATATTCTTTTTCTCATTTTTAATGTTAACACAATAAACATTACTTACTCCAGGTGCATAAAAATGAGTTGATTTGGCTTACTATCAAAGATTGAGCATCCTCCGGAGTCAAAGTTGACTTTTCTTCCTTTATCACAGAGTTATGCTACACTTAGTAAGTTAAACTTCAGTCCATCAACTAGTGAGACATCTTCAATCTTTATTTTAGATCCATTAGTTCCATGTCCAATGATCTGTCCCTTTTGGTTGTCTCCAAAGCTTACTCTTCCACCTTTCTTCTAGATTAAAGTGATGAAGGCTTTCTCATCACCATTCATGTGCCTTGAGCATCCACTATCAATGTACCATGTATGTTGATCTACTGTAGACATAAGGCATACCTGTAAAACATATCAAGTGGGTTTGGGTACCTAATCAGATTTAGGTCCTCTCGAGTTATCAACCATTTTAGGCCAAGGATAAACATCATAATAACCATTTTTCAATCTATATAATTTAGTAATAAGATTGTTTTCACACAAAACCTACACCCAAATACGGGTCTGCTTTGCTCATGCTTCTTCCTGATCTTCTTAAGATCCTCCTTTCCATAATTTCCAATATATCCGGCTTCTTGTATACTTGTCTGTCCAGTGTGTATCAGGAAGCTAGTTGGAGGTGCAATCTTTGCTCTATGGTTCTTTCTTTGCTTAACAAGTTGCTTATTATACACTGCCTTAGCCTTTCCCTTTCGAGCAGGTGTGAATCTCTGTGCATGAGGTTGCCTGCACCCATGGCCGTGGTCCTAGCTGAGACCTATATTTACATGGACTCCATTCATCAATTTAAGGATATGACGGTGAGAGGGAGTAGGCTCCTCCTTTAGGTAGATTTCATTATTATTGTCACTGACTTTTACTGGTAGTGGCCTACTGACAAGTTTGTATTATGGCAGGTATGGCTGATGGAGCATCTAAAGGTCATCAAAGTACCAGCTGGATTGGTAGATTCCTATTTCCATAAGGACTTTTGGGGTTGAGGAATGCAACCTGGGTATCGTAGGAATCAACCCTCACATGAATAGGTGTATTTCTTACAGAGGCTAACTAAGAGGGACATTAGGTGGACTTGCCTTTAGTAGAAAATTGATGATGTGACCACCCAAACTGTTCCCCAGGGCATTCAATTGCTGGGCCTGGAGAAGATATTGTACTACTTTCCAGAACGTGTGAGGCGACAATATGGCCATCTTCAATATGTGCCTGAATATATTCATGCCCCGCCTGTTAGGCCTTTGGGGCCTTTATGGCTGGCCCACATTCATAACAAGTAGGAGAGCCGCGCGTTGGTCATCATGAACTATGAGCTGCCATTAAACAAGTTGCTTGATGAGATTCATTTGGGGTGGCTCTCTACCATCAAGGTAGTGCCTACTGGAGTAGATAGGCTGGGAATTTCTCACCGCTATAGTCATCGCGTGGTAGGTCCTAGCCACTAAGTTATGTTTTTAAGTTTTTGTAATAAAGCCTTGACTTTGTTTCAAGCATGGGTGCTATGTATGTGTGCTTCTCTTTAATGCATTTTGTTTTGTTTATGACTTTTCAATGTTATTTTCCTCCATCTCGAACTAGTCTTTTAAACATAATATGCTTTAAGTTTGTCCCGGTTGACTGGATTTGTGACCTCCTTTTCATCCATATTTATGATTTTTATGGCTCCTTTACTAAGAACTTGTTTTACCACATATGGACCATCCTAATTTGGATGAACTTTACCTCTAGTGTCAATATGAGTGGCTTTGACCTGATTCAACATGAGGTCGCCTGCCTTAAGAGGCGTATCAACCCTTCTCACCCGGTTATTGTAGGCATGAGCCATTCGTTGTTGGTACATTCTCAAACTATCAAGGGCTTCTAAATGCCTTTCATCGATGGTGTTGAACATTTTGTAATGCAATCTTGCCCACTCATCTTATCGCAATTTTGGCTCGAGCGCTACACAGAGTGACTTGACTTCAATTTTTATAGGAAGCACTGCTTCTATCCCATATACCAAAGAGAATGGCATCTATCCCGTTAGGGTTTTGATGCTAGTTTGATAGCCCTAGAGGGAGTAAGGGAGGTGATCGGCCCAATCTTGATGGGTAACTACCATTTTGGACAAAATCTTCTTCACAGCTTTATTGGCCGCTTCCACCACCCCATTGGCTTGAGGGAGGTATGGCAATGATCGATGATGTTCGATGTTGTGTCTTTCTAGTAGGTCTGCAATTTTCCCCTGGAATTGCACTCCATTATCGGATACCACATGATGAGGTATGCAGTATCGGGCAAATATATGCTTTTGAACAAATTTTGCCATTTTCTTAGCAGTGATCCCAGTGTAGGAATCAGCTTCAACCCATTTTGAGAAGTAGTCCACAGCTACTATGATGAATTTGTGGCCATTGGTTGATGATGGTCTGATTTCTCCTATGATGTTGATGCCCTAGGCCGAGAAAGGCCAAGGCGTGGCTAGGTTTTGCAGCTTGATTAGTGGCAAGTGACTGATGTTACCATGGATTTGGCATTCATGGCACTTCTTGACTAGGCGAGTGTAGTTAGCTATCATGGTCAGCCAGAAGTAACCCATTCGTTGTATCTTCTTAGCTAGCATCACTCCGTTCATATGAGGATCATATGTTTCTGCGTGTATTTCTTGCTTGACCTTGTCATCTTCTGCTTGTCCTAGGAATTTGGGGAGGATTACATCGGAGGATATCCTAAATAGTTGCCCCTTGATGAGCCTAAAGTGAACTGCCAACTTCCGCAAGGTAGTCTTGTTGGCATCCGTAGCTTCTACAGGAAAGGTCCCATTTTTGAGGTATTGAAATATGTCCCCATAAAATGGTTCTTTTTCAATAGAGATTTGCATGACGGAAGTGAGGTAGTACGGAGCGTGCATAACTTCCACTATTATTGGTTTCATGCATTGTTGTTTAGGGTTTTCCCACATGGAAGCCAAGGTGGCTAGTGAGTCTTCCATCTGGTTTTCATCCCTTAACACATGTTGAAATTTGCATTTCTCGAAGAAAGATGCCTTCGTCCATACGAATTCAAGGTACGGTCAGAGAGATTCTTCCTTTATTTCCCAATCACCTATCACTTGCTTGATGATAAGATCGGAGTCTCCCACGACCTCTGCTTCTTCTGCCCCTAATGTGAGTAGCGAGCTCAGGCCAAATAGACATGCCTCGTATTCAGCACTATTATTAGTAACCGAAAACTCTAGTCTTTTAGAAAGCGGGATCAATCCTCCTTTATGGGATACAATTATGACTCCCAGACCAGCTCCCTTATGATCCACCACCCCGTCGAAGAACATGGTTGACTTCCAGGGTTCATTTGCTATTGCGGCTAATTATTCATCTGGGAATTCAAGATTCTCAATGTAATCGGATTCCAAAGGTTGGTTAGCTAGAAATTTAGCCACAGCCTGCCCTTTGATCACTTTTATAGTGATGTATTCGACGTCAAACTCTGATAGGAGTAGAAACCATTAGGATAATTTTTGGCCAAGGAGGGTGCTTGACAAAGGTATTTTATGGGATTTACCTTTGCAATAGCCTAGATTTTGTAGGACTGGAAGTAATGTCTGAGCTTCTTGGTTAACCACACCATGGCGGCATAGGTTTTCTCGACTATGGGTACTCTAAGAGTTTCTTGCTAAGGTAATAAATGGCATATTCTTTCTTATCCTCGTGTTCTTGTACTAGTATTGCCCCTATAGAGGTTTCTTCAATGGCTAGGTACAACGTAAGAGGCCTACCTGGCGTAGGTGGCTTTAGTATAAGTGGGTTATACAAGTAAGCCTTGATTTTTTTAAGGTTTCCTGGCATTGCAGATTCCAAATGACCGGTTACTGCTTCTTGAGGAGTTTGAATATGGGTTCATAGACAGTGGTCAACCTTGCAATAAACCTACTAATATATGGCTTCTTTCTCGGTCCTAGGTGGAGGCATATCAAGGATTGCCTTCACATTGTTGAGATCAATTTCTATGCCTCATTGGCTGACAATATGACCTAGCAATTTCCCAGAAATCACTCCAAAGACACATTTCTCCGGGTTGAGTCATAAATTGTACTTCTCTACCCGGGTAAGGAAGCAATTGAGCACAGCCAGGTGCTCTTCGAGGGTTAGTGATTTTACCAGCATATCGTCCACGTTTACTTTGACCTCCTTATGGATTTAGTCATGTAGTAAAGTGGTGACTGCCCATAGGTTACCCATGCATTCTTAAGTTCAAATGGCATGACTTTAAAGTAGTAGACCCCCTATTCTATGATGAAGGCTGTCTTAAATTTATCGATAATGTTCATCAATATTTATTTATATCTTGAGAAGCTGTCCATGAAGGAGTACATGGCTGCTCGGGCTGCACTATTCATTAGTACATCTATGTGTTGTAGGGGAAAGTCTTCCTTCGGTGAAGCTTTATTGAGATCACAGAAGTTGACATAGACTCGAACTCTACCGTCCTTCTTTGCAACTGGTACTATATTGGCCAACCATTCTGGATATTCTACGACTTCTAGGAACTTATCTTTGATATGCTTGGTCAAGTCTTCCGTGACCTTTTTTGCCCACTCAGGTCTCATTCTTCATAGCTTTTGTTTAACCGTCTTGATTTTTAGGTCAGTGGGAATTTTGTGTTCCTCAATGTCTCTATCGACTCAGGGCATGTCATCATAAGACCAAGCAAATGCCTTTACATATGATTTGAGCACTCTTACTAATTCTATTTCAAGTTTGGGACTCAGGTCATTAGAAATTGATATCATCTTGGGGTCATCTTCAGTTCCCAAATTTATTTCTTTTGTAAGAGTGTCATGAATACTAAAAATGATTGGCGTATGGTGAGGTGAATGCATGAAATCAAAAGCATCACACAAGTAAGCAAAGTCTTTCATTTTATTATTATTGTCACTTTCACAATACAAGTTGTTAAGCTTAAAGACATTAGAAATTGAAGCATCATTATCGACTTCTAGGATGGTAGTTTCCTCACTCGGAATCTCTGCACTGCTGCTGGCAATCGCGTCTTCAACCTTAGACTTCCCCTTGAAAATGAGTTAGGCCAGTTTAGCGATTATTTTATCCATTACCTACTCTGCATATTCTCTTTCTTACAACTCTGATTCGGTCTTCTTGTGTTCAAGGTGGGCTTCCATTGGCTTGGCTAACCTCACTGTTAGTTCTTCGATACTCGATTGGTTTATCGTCTTTTACCTCTTGGGGACTTTTTCCTCAGATGAGGTCTTCCTTTTCTCAGTTTGTTTCCCATAATTAGTTGAATGAGTGGGGATTTTGAAGCCAGCGACGTTAGAGAATATTTCAAAGCCGGGCACTTTTCCCTCTTCAATCTTGATAGGCTCAGGCTCGCCTTAGTAAAGGATTTCCTCGAGATGAACAAAGATTTCCTACATTTGGCTCCTCCTGGACCAAACCCTTTGCCGGCTCCTAACCTTATATCCGAGTCCAGAGGGGCTATGCGAGCCTATAGCAAATTTAAATTCTGGGGGGCCTTGTTCTTGTACTTCGAGGCCGGCTCCAGAGATCAAGCACTGGTCCATGTAGTTTCTTACCCATTCGGACCATTAGGTTAGCTTTTCATCTTTTCCTATGGTGGTTGTTATAAATCCGCCTACATACTATGGGGTTACGCGTATGGCAGCTATGGTAGATTCCTTGTCGGCCTCGAAGGTTATTATCTTCCCCTTGTAGGGGATTTTCACCTTTTGGTGCAAGGTGGAAGGGATACCCCCCAGTACATGAAACTATAGTCAGCCGAGAAGTAAAGAGAATGTGGCTGGGATGTAGATGACAGTGAAAGTTATGAGGGAATCCACTTCCCCTTCCTTCACTGTTGCCTCAAAAGTTCCCAGGACGAACCTTTTTGAGTTATCATATGCTTTGATAACCGTTCTAGATTTCTTGAGCATCCCTTCATTCAACCCCAGTATTGGTAGGATTTTTAGAGGGTAGACGTTGAGTGCAGAGCCATCGTCCACCATGATATAGAGCATCATTGGATCTAGTATTTCAATTTTTATGTATAAAGCTTGATTATGGTATAGCCCATCATTTGGCAGGTCTGCCTCAGAGAAGCTAATGTTGGGAGATTCGGCGGGGATTCTATGTCCGATCAAGGCACACACTTCTACCGGTGAGGCTAGTGATGGTGCCCCCTCCTGCGTATTTAGGATCCCTATAAGAGGTCCCAAATACTCTTTATAGGGGTGTTTGTTAATTGTTCAACTACCGAAATGCCGACTCTCTTTGTCGGGTCATCCACTGGTGGAACCTGTGCGGGGTTCAAATTAACTTGGACCTGAGGCTGATAAATTCTCCCGCTTCTGGTAACATGATTGATGCGCTCCTATCATTCTTGGGGGGTGTTCTCCAGTTCAAACACTGTAAACTCATCAAAATCTTCTTCGAAAAGAATGTCTTCCAACCATATGGGCCTATCTATACATGGAGCTGGGGCCTTTATGCCTTTTAGCCTGCAGTGCACTCCCGTTGGTAATGCTATAGCTGGATTTTCTCGGAGGATTTTATATATCATGTGTGCTTATGGTTCAATCCCCCTGATCATATTAATAACATCAGAGCAAGCAAGGACCAATTTGTCTAGTATTTCCACAATTTTTGGACGGGGTACCGTCGTGAAGAAGGGGTAAGCCCAGGCTGCTGTTCCATCCCTTGGGTATGGTTCCATTCTGGGAGGGTCATCCCTTAGTCCCTCGTCTAGCTCTTCTATAGTAAAATAGTATAGGAAAGCTTGGCTTAGGATGCCCCAAAAGTAGCAATAGCGGTGTGTGGTTGGATTATTCCAAGTCTAGTTATACCATTGCAACGCCCTCCCTTCAAGAGTAGTGCCAAAGATTTCAGGCCAGCGGTGATAATGCTCATCCCTTGAATTCACTAATTCAATGAATATTGTGAGGTAGATCCGAGGATGTCCGCTTCCATCATATCTGAGTTCTGGTGGTAACTTGGGGAAGAGCATGGTCCCATGGGTATCTTCTCAAGCGATTGCAGATTCATGGGCTGCGTTGAGCCTTCTGTAGAATCTTTTTTCATCTTGGATACTTGTGAATGCCATTGGATTAATTGCAGCATCAAACTGAAGTCTTCTCCATCACGGGGGTCTCCTATTCTCTTATTGGATTCTTTGGAGAATTGTTCTTTCGGTAAGGTGTCCAGCCCCAATCACATTGATTTCTGTAGGTGATCTATCCATGATTCCCTTTAACTCTTCTCTTATTAATCGGGAGTGTGGGGACTTAGGGTCAGGCGATGGTTAGGGATCTGCAATCCCTTCTGGTGGTAGATCCCTGAAGCGTACTAGCTCTGGTGCCCATAATTGAGGATTAGCAGGGATTATCCTCACGTACCCATTCATTATTATGCACTCATTATCACTTGGATAGTCAGAAACATCACCTTACCATGATTCTATCGTAATCATGTCTTATGACATTGGCCTATTTGGCATGAGTCTTGGGTATGCCATGCCTTGTGACTACCAGGTCAGTGCAGTGTTAGCGGGTTCATTACTGCTTGGATATCGGAGCTGAGGATGAGCGAATTAAGATGGATCAGGGGGTGCCACTTCGCTCGAAGGACTTCCCGTATGTGGATTCCTGCTGCTTTCTCTTATCTCAAAGTGAGGGTTTATGTGTGGTGCTTTCACCCCGAATCTATGTTGGCTTGACATCCCCTCACATCGCATGAGGTTAGTGATGGTAGTGCTGCAGATCATATGTACAGTTTCATCTTCAGGCATGCTTACATATGTTTCATAAACTAGCCTGAAGCATATGCATTCTAGGAAAGGTGGGAGGACCTAAGAGTAGGATCCATCGTCATTCCTGAAGAATGGCATATATGGAGTGAATGCTTGGATGAGTTTCTGGCACATCAATGGCCAAGCCCATCATCGATGGGGTAAGATTCCGAAATACCAAGCTAGGGCAAGACCGGTCAGAAATTGAGGAAATAGGGTAGGAGCTCCTAGGACACTGATGTCATATAGCTCTAGAGCTAGGAGGAACCATCTTAGGAACTTGATCGGATCAGAGTTTCCTAAAAACCTGTTCTCATTTCCTTCCCAATCGGCTACGTAAAGGAGGCCTCATGATCTGAGCTCTTCTTCATAAGCTGATACTCTTTCTATCATATGCATTTCATCGAATATAAGGTTACCATCGAAGCAAGGATCTTCGTCCTGGTTATCAAGTCCCCACTCTTCTTCTTCATTAAGCGAAATGGCATTGATGAATAATGTTTCACAGAAGTTTGATTCTGCTTCATCTTCCTGAGGGTGAGACATGGCTGTACTTTTAGTGGCTGACTCCCAACTTAGCACCAGGTTTAAGGAATCATGCCTTATGAAAGTACGTGCTAAGCTAGCGCTTATGATTGAAAGATCCTAGTACCATTTGATTGGTAGCCCATTGTACTAGTCACAAACTTTGTCATCGAGGAACATGGCTAGTAAGGTCGGGGCCGAGGTCCTGCTAAGCTGTCGAAATGAATTGAGGAGGCTAACTAGATCAGGTCATACTTCAATCCCATCATCCTCGATACTTATGATTCCCGCGGCTCTCAAGTCTGTCGAGCGCATCGAGGTGTCGTCTGATTGTCACCATCCAGATGGAACCTCCTTGTGTTTAATAAGATATATTGCCTAAATGGTTGCATCAAGGGACTCTTGGAAGATCCTAATTCTGTCGCTAGGGAAAGCTTTCAAGAATTGGCGTTCCAGCTCTACCCAGTCCTATAGTTCTTGAGGCGATAGGGCGGTACTAATCCATCACGTCTCCTATGAGAAGTATAGGGAATGCGGTGACCATGCCATAAGGCGGTATGTCGTACTCTACCAGGAGATCATAAAAATGGGCCAAGAATGTGGCCATATCTATATCCTCTTTGTATCTGAGTTCTTCCATTGCTAAAGCCAAGAGTTTCCCCCACCTCAATAATTCTCTTGCACAGGCATCCACCTGGCCTATTTCTGTAAGTGCCCACCCAATATCTTTTTCTTTGAATCCTGGGTCGGACTGGGCATTATCCCTCCCGCAGTTATCATTCTTGTGTAGAAGGATAGCATTGACTGGGGATTTGAAGGTTAGAAGCCGGTTATTTTAGGTACTCGGCTTTTGCTCCGGCTCTTCTAACTTTCCTTCTTAGATCATCTTTTGTAGATCTCGCAGTAGTCAAACACATTCGTTAGTTGTGTGTCCTTTTACCACGTGATACTCATAAAAGTTGTCTCTGTTAGCCTAGGATGGTGGCATAAAGGGCTTTAAGGTTTGCATGCCCCAGATTTCCTTAGCTGGGTGAATATTTAAGATAGGGACTCAGTCCATAGTAAGATTGGTTGAGGTGGTACCGGAGAGATTGCGGCACTAACGGCCTCAGTTTTCTTCTCTTCCCTCTTGGTATAGGAAGGTTTCGGCTGATAGTATTTTTAGGGAGCCACCCTATCATATGACTTATTTTTCGCATAATAGGCTGCCTCTTCTTGTTTGGTGCACTTTTCCTCATCATACTTCTCAATCCTTTTGGCATATTCCATAACATCACTCGAAGTATGGAATTTCTTCATTTTCATTTCTTCATAAAATTTGGGATTACATCCCTCTAACAGTTTGATAACTAGGGCATCCAACTTTGGGGCACTGTCCACCAGTGATTGAACTATGACCCATTTACAGTAATAGGCTTTGAAGGGTTCTTTAATACCCTGTAGGACCCTTTCCAGGTCCTGCAAGGTTGTTTCTATTCTAACATTGTTGGTATAGTTCTCAATGAAGGCAGTACTGAGCAATTTCCAACTTGACTTTACTTGGCTAGACATTCTCATATACCAATCGGTAGTTGGACCTCTTAGGGTTGTTTGGAATAAGTTCACCCGATGGATTTCAGGAATACCCATGCTCATCATAATGCCTAGGTACCCCTCAATGTAAGCTTCCAGGGAATATGTGCCATCAAATGGTAGGACGTAGGGCATGACAAAATTAGTAGGTAGCGGCTCTGGGATCGAGAGCTCAAAATTTTGAGGATCTATGTATTTAGTGCTGGAAGGTCTCATAATGTGCTTTAACTTATGGAGCATCTCTTCGAAATTAGAAAACTTGTTTTCAACCTCAGTAACTTTATCACCCTGGTCAGAACCCGAAACTCTGGTGGCCCTCATATTACTAATGTCGGCCTCAAGTTTCTTGATGAAATCCTAAGAAAGTATCATATCCTGCAAGGCTTTGACATTGCCTTGTGGTTATCAGCCATTTCATTTTTTGGTTCTAGAAAAGTGGGATCAACCGAATCTGCCTCCTCAGGGGCTCTTCTCTGAGGCTGTTTCTTTTTGGGTGCCAGCGTAGATAATTTTCGATGAGTTGCAAAAAAAATAGATAAGTACATGATCGTTCGCATGATGCACAAGCCTATGGGAGTTTCTAGCATGTTTTTGTGGTGCATGCATACTTATACTATGTATGTGTATTGCTTTTGATGTGAGGTGGTGTTATTTTTTGTATCGCTTAGTACTAGGGGCATGCGCGATGGTGCACTCTAGGAGTGGCTTTTCTATGGTTGTATCGCTTAATACCAGGGGCATGCACGATGGTGCGCTCTAGGAATGGCTTTTCTATGGTTTTATTGCTTAATATCGAGGGTATGCATGATGGTGGTGCACTCTAGGAGCAAATTTTCTACGGTCGTATCGCTAAATACTGAGGGTATGCGCGATGGTGGTGTGCTCTATGAGTGGCTTTTCTATGGTCGTATCACTTAATACCGAGGGTATGCGTGATTCAGCTTTTCTATGGTCATATCGCTTAATATTGAGAGTATGTGCGATGGTAGTGTGCTCTAGGAGCGGCTTTTCTATAGTCGTGTTGCTTAATATCGAGGGTATGCGCGATGGTGGTGCCCTCTAGGAGTGGCTTTTCTATGGTCGTATCGCTAAATATCGAGGGTATTACCGATAGTGGTGTGCTCTAGGACCGGCTTTTCTATAGTCGTATAGCTTAATACCGAGGGTATGTGCGATGGTATACTTGCATGGTATGATTATTTTATGTCATGGCTACACACAAATATTGGTTAGTGGTTTATGTGTGATGCAATGTTTGAGTAGGCCAACATGTACTTTTTAAACTCTCCCTTCCAACCTTATTACTCCATCGTGGGGAGTATCTTTCCTAGGTGGGGGGCTTTTTCCTTTATTACCCACCTGGGGTAGATGAGGAAATACTCTCTTTTGTGATTTTGGAAAACTTAGGGTGCCCCTAGGGGAAGTTTCTAGGGTTATATTTGCTATATACTGGGCTAATTCTAATGGGGTTATAGTTGATGGTGACCGTGCATTATCTACTTAAGCCCAAGAACCCTAATTGAATTCAGGAGCCCCGTTTTCTACATTTAATATACTCAAACCTAGTGACCTTAATCAAGATGACTTAGATTATATTGTACTACGCACGGCTGGTGTGTCCCAACTTCGTGTCTCTATACGAAATTGAGTCAAGTTCTAGAGCCAAGTCATTGAGAACACCGGGTTCTAGGTGTGGGCACATGCAGATGCTATGCAGTAAACCATAATAATTCCAAATTTAAATGGCTTTCATTATTTCATCTTAAGTTGATTTTATGGAAAATCAATTATAAAAGAGTACATTCCCTAGCAGAGTCGTCACTGTCAGCGGGCGAACTTTTCATGGCTCTTTTTGGATTGCTGATTGGATTAGCATGGCCAATACGGGACTCCCGGGTTTCAATGTAAGGAGTCACCGCTAGAGCGCGGGCTCGCGAACATACTGGGCATTTCCAACTGGACAAAGGGGTCATGACTCCTTTGGGGATTAGCCTTTTTTATTACAGGAGCAGGATCCCAGTTTTATACAATATTAGAGTCACCACCCGGATCAGCTCTTTAGGGAAATTAGTGGTATAGCTGATCCGAACAGGGCTCCTATACCGATAAAAGAGAGATTCTAGTTCCGGATGAAATAGTTACTTGCCATTTGAATTTGGATGAAGCATATTTTTGAAAAAGAATCTTTTGTTATTTAAATAAGCAAAAGAGATGAGTTAGGGAGATACGGCCTTTGCGTGCCTAGCTCTTATAGCGTGGGCCCAACATGATTGGATTACCCTATGGGGGTGATTAAGAATACATGATTGAAAATGACACTTCGACCCTTAGTTACCTTTTGTTTGCTGCAGGATGACCGGAAGGCCCAGTACTAACTAGGACCATGTTTTCCTTAGATTTCTTTAAGATTTCTGTGGAGATAACCTCGAGGAATTTCGCAGTGAGCTTATTTGAGTGTTTGGGATTGAGTGGGTAGCTTTTTACCTAAAAGTTATTTCAAGGAAGGGTTTCCATACCTTGGTATAGTTTTGGGATAATTTTGGTATAGGCTCGATATTACGAGGGATTTTCAAGGAAGGATTATTCGGGAATAACTTGTCTTTTTTTCTTCGGATGATTCAATGTCTAGAAATGCCAGGGGCAGTTTCCTTTTATAGAATTTTTAGGAGTGTCAATCGATATAATTGGCAGTGTCGATCGACGCAGTAGGTGTTAGAGTAGCTTTGTTGCATCATTGGTCTAGATTCCCCTATGAGCGTCGATCAACATAATAGGGAAGTGTCGATCGAAGCAACTTGGGCGGTGATAGCTTTACTGAGTCATGTTTGTAGGTTTAACAAGTCAGCAAAGGAATTGACATATGGCACCATCAATCATCATAATATGATAGCTTCGATCGACGTAATTCAAGGAATGACATGTGTCAATCGACACTGATCTTCAGGGTATCAGAATCTTGTTTCCTCCAAGAGGTATGTAGTTTTAGGCGAAACATGGTCTATGTTAGTACCAACTCATCATTTCCTAAAAAAGGTCTTTGAACATCATCAGGCCTAGGACAGACCTTGCTCACGCCTTTCTTATGGTGGATGATTCTCCTGTCAATGTTGTATCCCTTTCCTAATGCAGATGACTTCTCCTCGTATCCCTTTCTTAAGGCGGATCTACTTTCCTGGTTGATTCTGCATCCCTTTCTTAAGGTGAATGATCCTCTTGTTGATGATGTATCCCTTTGACACTCCTACTGCTGGTGTATCCCTTTCCTAAGGTGGTTGACTCTCCTGCTATTGGTGTATCTCTTTCCTAAGGCGGATGACTCTCCTACTGCTGGTGTATCCCTTTCTTAAGGCGGATGACTCTCCTGCTGCTGGTGTATTGCTTTCCTAAAGCGGATGACTCTCCTAACTGGTGATTTTGAGTTACCTGCTAAAAAGACAATAAAAACGTTGTATTAGTTACTGTCTAAAATGATACATCTTAATTCTTGATTGACTTTGTGGTGGACAAAAATATTTTTGCACCTTCAATCATGAATGAAGATGTGCGGACAGCAGTTAGCCCCTAAATAATTATAAACTGTGTTTAGAAATGTTGGGTTTGGCCCAACACAAATTGGGGAGCTCCTAGGGAGCTGACTACTGAGGAGATGGCTATTGAATGGCTAGTCTATTTGGACTACTAGGGAGAAACGGCTCGGGGCCAATTTTAATTGTTTGGAGGAACATGTTCCTAGGACATCCTAGCTGATGGGGAGTATCCTTGGAAACTGTCTTAAGAGAACTTGATTAGTTAAGGAGGTGCCCCTATAACTTTGCCCTTTAGAGATTTTGGGGTCGATGCCCTTCGGGTATTCTTCTAACTAAGGGAATGGTTCCTTTAACCATTTAGTCATCGGGGATAGAGATTGGCTTCTTATGGGGATAGGGGGGATGCCCCTTGAATGCTCAATCTATGGGGGAACAAGCTATCCTGATGTGGATGCTCTGTTGGAGGAAAGTGCCCTTTCGGTTGGCATTCAGGTTTCATCTTGTCTGACTTGTAGGTGAGAAACAATTTTTATCCGATTATGACCAAAAAAGGTACATCTTAATTCTTGATTGACTTTATGATGAATAAAGATTTTTGTCCCTTCAATCAAGTATTAAGAGGTACTGGGGTTCTTCCTTTAATTAACCGTAAAGAGTGACTGAAGAGAAGTTGGGTTGGTCCAAATCCTATTTTGGTATACCCCTGGAGTGGGCTGACTATTGGGGAAAATAGCCTATGAGTGGCTTAACTACTTAGGAGCAAGTCTCCTAGATGACTTGGATTGCTAGGGGATGCCCCTTGGAAAGGGAAACTTAGCTATCGGGGGGTTCCCCTAGAAATTGCCTTGGGTGGCTTCACTGGTTGGAGGGATGCCCCTTAGATGGTTCACTTATTGGGGAAATGATCTCTCCAACGGCCTGGTTGCTGGGAATGCTTCTTAGGAAGATGCCCCTTGGATGGTGCTCCTTAGACGGCACCTTTATCGGGAATGTCCTTTGAGTGATGGCCCTTGGGTGGCAGTATGGCTGGGGGAATTCCTTCTTTTCCTACAGATACCTCTCCTTAGGTTTCTATGCATGATAATGAAATTGGTCAGTAAAACTTTAAGATACGCGGGTCAGGACTTTCCTCAATTAAAAGAAAAGATTGATTTTAGTGATGTTGGGTTGGTCCCAACTCAAACCGGGGTGCCCCTAGCATGCCCCTGCTACTGGCTAGCACTGCTAGGAGTGACCCTAGGGTGTTTGGTGATGGGGGAATACCCCTCGATTATGTCACTTTGGGGAGTGCCTCTAGGGTGGGTGCCTCTAGGGTCTTAGATGGTGGGGCGATTCCCCTCGATGGTATCCACTACTGGGGAATGGAGGGATGCCCCCCAACTGACTTCGTTTCTAGGGAGGTGCCTTCCTAGATGATTTTTTTATGAGGATTTCTTCTAGGTTAACACTTCCTTGGTTCAGGCCAGAATCTCTTATCTTGTGGGGATCGTTGCCCCTTGATGTTTTGACAGCTTAGGGACCTTCCCCTTGAATGAACCTATACATGAAAATTATTCACGTTAGTAATTACTTTAACAAGGCTTACCTTGATTCCTGACTGATTTTGCGAAAACAAAAAATTTTGCAACTTCAATTAATGATCAAGATGAGCTAGGGGTTTAACCCTTAATTAGTTAAAAAAAAGGGTTTGAGAAGTGGGGTTTGCTCCAATTTTGATCTGATGTGCCCCTGCTGCTGAGAAGTTCTAGTTTTGCTTGGAAAACTATTCCACCCTAGAGTTGGGACTCGTACGGCAGGGGATCTATTGGAGAGGACCTGTACAAGTGGTGAATTTGATGGGAAGGGACCTGTATACCTGATACTGACCTATATAGCTGAAGAAGATATTGCATGAGATGCCTACGCCTGCTGGGGACTCGTATAGCTAAGGACGGGTTTAAGTGGAACCCGAGTTTTACTAGTGTGCCCCTGTAATGGCATTTGTGACATTGTTGTGCTTCACCCTTGTGAGATCTTTGTCTTAAATTTGAAAAGAGGACTCATATGTCTTTTGTGATGATAATAGCTATATGATGGAATGTCTTTTAGGTGTTGTCCATCAGAGGTGTTCCTACTACTGCAGAGTTGAGTTTGGCCGAAGTCCAGAGACCTAGTCTGCCCTTAGGTACCTGTACGGGTTCTATCTGGTTGTTCGAAACTACTGGCAGACCAGTACGGGCAGATTCCTTCCGTACATGTAGAGGGGACCCGTACGGGTCTCCTAGTACCCCGTACGAGTCCTCTAATTTCCTATTCAGCCTCTTTTAGAAGCTATCTCTTACCATTTTTGAGAAAAGTTAGGTCTTGAATGCGGTTTATTACATTCAGACCTAACTCTCACCCTATAAATAGGGCCTTTTCCCCCTCATTTTATGACACACATCTCATATGAAAATTATACTAAAACTCTAGCAATTTCTATACGTATAGAAAAGGTATAGTGGGGGTATAGGAGGGAAATTCCTTTTATTTTATTTTCGTTCCATTAATCTGTTATTCTGTAAATTGAACTGAACTGAGTTTTTGCCTGGTACTAGATAGGACCTGTACGGGTCCCCTTACACCCGTACCAGTCCCCCCTAGTACCCGTACGTGTACCAACCCCCAGACAAAACCCAGAAATCACTTTTAATCGGGTTAAAATCAATCCAACACACCATTTGTCATGCGATTAGTTTCACTAATAATCTGATAAATCAACCCACTAAAGTTAAACTCTGTTTTCATAATAAAACACGTTGAAGACCAGTTATTTCTCTCTGGTCCTAGAAGCCGTCCGGCCACCATCGATCGTAAAACTGCCACGCTAACATAATCACATTTTTTCCAATGAAATGCTGACTTATGATGTGATATAAACTGTGCTAACATCTGTGGATGCAAGGGAATTTATTTTCATTTTGTTTTATAACTTGGAACAAATGTATAGGTTCTCTTTGCAATTCCCCCATTTTTCCCCCAGTTGTAATTTTTATTCCCCTATTTATTGCTTGTGTGCTTTATTGTAATATGTAAATGCATGTAATGAGTGTGAAAGAGTGTAGAAATAGGATTTATGTGATAATTCCCTAAATGATGAAAACTTAAACGGTTTTACGCGGTGAATGTAATTTTGAATCAACTAAATGAGAAATAAGTGACTCATCTGATACCCGAATCTCTGATCCAATAGGTATGAGTCTCCCACCCAGAGGGAACCATACCAAAACTCTTTCCCAAGTAGACAACTTGGGTGGTGAATCTATCAATTGTATCGAGATTTGGGTCTCAATTCTTTTATTCATTAAAATTGGCTTATTGTGCAAACTTGAACTAAAAATGTTTTGTCACGCCTAAATCCAACCAACCCCTAGTTAGCCCTGCCTCTTATACAGGCACTAAGGGAGACCCACAATTCATCAACACCTCACAGTGGCTACTATGTTGGGGATGATAATCCTTTAACTCGCAAAATTTTGGTTCATTTAAAAGCTTAAAAGATTAAGATGAGCACCAAAAATCATTTACTTGGTTCAACCTGTTTTATTTTTTCATTATTTGGGAAAATTATGACACTCTATCTTCTCACCTCCTTCTCTCTTTAGTTAGATGCGCTCTTCTTCTAGCGCTAGGTTAAGGTTCCCTATTTTTTCGCAAAACTCATAAAACTGTCACTCATGCTCTGTGAGGAATTGGGGACACTATAGTGGGTGGAGCAGTCATTGTCATCTCCCTCTATAAGAGGCTTGATGTGATAGGAACCTTCTACATCAAACTTTCGATATATCCCTACACTATTCTTACCGAAAGCCTTAGAATTTTACCTTCTAGGTACCCATTTCTATGTGAGATTAGACTAAGAAAGTATACCCTTAGAACTGGCAGGAGAAATAAGGATGGAATCAATCACTTTCCATGTGTTGTGTTACATTCCTTATAATTAACCTTGCAATGCATCGTTATAATTTATGCATGCATAACACATCCCACACATGTATTGATTGTTTGGTTCCCACCTGAGTAAGTGTCAAAGCTTTACAACAATCTCAAGTTCATTTGGTCTGCATTCGAGTTTCTACACAACTAAATACAGTTTAATAAAGGGTTGAATCTCTGCCTCTTTCTCCAAGTAATCCATCATCCAGTTAGTTCAAACAGTTGGGTTCAGTTGGTCTGTATAATTCAAGGAGTACAGTAGTTCTACCAGCCGTCAGTCAATATATTCAGCCTAGCCAAGGATTTGTGCCGCTAGTGTTTTAGTTTGGGGGGTCTAGCCAAGGTCCCAATTGCGCAGCCACACTTAAAGGGACAACCTTCCATCATCCAACAGGACTACCCTTTGGTATGACTACAAATCCTCAACAACCTTCACCTACGGTCTAAGCCACGAGAGGGGAAGATTAGATCCCTGAAAAGGCTGAAAAGTGGGAAATATTTGTGGAATTGGAGTACATTGATGAAGCAGAAAGAGGACTAGTGCCAATACAAGTAGAAACATAAGATTGGGAGACTATCGATTCACCGATGGATACTACCAAGATTGATAATGAAGACCCTCCATAGTAGGAGGATGATTTCGAGGATGAGGTAACCGTTTAACATTTTTTATGCAAACAACGCCACTTATAAAGCATATCACAAATAAATTGATGCATTCATATTATGTTTGAGCATTTCATTCTTAAAGACATCATGCACTCATAAAATCAATATTCTTAAAAGTTTCATCATATTTATTAAAGAAATTGAATTTGAGTACATCGCAATGGTATAAGGTTCTAATGGTTAAAACTTATCACAAAAAATAAGAGATGAAAAGTGCTTAGAAAACATGATAGCCTTGGGTCTTAGCTCATCTTTTTCCATAAGAAGGGAGGAAGATACACATCACTAAGAAAGAAAGAAAAAAAAAGGGAAAAAATAGAGGAAGACATAGTCCACATCAAAAACACCATTGAAGGAGAAGATCTTACAACACAAAACCAAAATCAAGGTAAGCTTAAATCCAATGCTCTTCCAAAACCTTCAAAAGGGTAAACCATCACATCTAACAAATGGGCATTTCTTATCAATATAGGTACCTCCCTTAGACCTATATTCCTATCAAAATATCCCTCCAAAAATGCTTTCTCCGTTTGTTCAAAAGAAAGAAGATCCCTCACCCTACATAATGATCCCAAACCTTCCCCACAATGACATGACCTCCTTCTTTCACAAAAGAGAAAAACATGTTCATTCCAACACTGAATGGCCCAAGTTTACAAAAGCAGAGTCAGATACCCAAAGCAACCCTTAAGGGTGGATGATCTTATTCTCAAACAGCTACACCAAGTTAACACTGATGCTAGGGGCAAGTTCAGGCCTAATTGGGAAGGTTCATTTGTGGTTGAGAAAATCCTAGGTAAGGGAGGAATTAAGCGCAAGGATATGGATAAAAATGAGTTCGTGAATCTAGCAAATTAAGATAGGCTTAAGCGCTATCATGTCTAGGTTAAAAGAAATAAATCACAAAAAAGCAGCACAAATAAAGAATAAATCACTTAGCGAGTGGTCCTCTACTACTCGGGCAAAAATTAAGGTGCAACCTGCTTATCGGTATTCCACAAATTGGTCAGGCAAAAGTTAGGGTACTCCAACAAAAATAAAGCCCGCTAAGTTGAAAACCCGAAAAGGGCGGCTTAGGCAAAAGTTAGGGCAACGAGAGAAAAACATCAGTTGCTTTCTGGAAAATCTATAAAAGGACCAATAAGCAGGTAGGGGTTAACCATTGGAAACTATTACCATTGCCTATCACTCAAATTTAATTTCATTAATGAACATGTTATGATTTGCTAAGAATCCTGGTCTTATGAATGCATGCATATCTTTAGGTTAAATAATCACAAGTATGTGAGCAGCAGTTTCTTCTCTACATTTTATGCTCTTTATTATTATCTGTACTGCGTGAATTATTCAACAAAAAACAAAAATATCGATATGTCATAAAAAAAATAAGGCCTATGCAAAAGTCAGAAAAAGTCTGCTGAACTGAGTCACCAAGGACAGTTCGGGCAAAAGTTAAGAAAAAAGAAAAGAAAGAGAAAGTCCACTGGGTAAAGCCACCAAGGACAATTCAGGGAAAAAATTAGGACAAGAAAAATACAAAACCAGTTCGATAGATCGCATCACATAAAGCGGTCTATGCAAAAGTCAAAACTCAATTCAAAAACGCCAGTATTCTGCACTTACTTTTGTTCTTCGAGCATCATTTGTAATAGCAATGTTTCACATTCGGGATCCCTCAAGTTTAGTTTTCCCACTGTGAAGCTACTCGATAGCACACATCATCCGAAGCGCCAAGTGCTTCCACTAGCAATAACCAGCTCGCACCGTGTTACAGTTTGGACACCTCAAAGATGCACCCCCCTAATGGGCAAAGAATGAAAATCATCCAATAAAATCACCAGTGAAAAGAAGTATAGCCATCCATATAAGCCTATACAAGTCTACAACAGGCATATAGATCTCATCCAAATCTTGGTAGTACTCATCGGTCTCAATAAGGCCAGTCTTTCAGTTATCTAGAGCTTCGAAAGTTTGGCTACTAGTAATTCACCAGCAATTTAAGCCTTTATCAAAGAAGGACAAGACAATAATATCCTTGAGGTAAAGGATCAATCAAGGAACCAGACAAGTAAGAAAAGCACAAGCTAATCTAAGCTACTACGGGGTCCTGTCCCTAGTACTCATCTTGAGTCTGGTCCTATGAATCCACCTCAGGCCATCCTTGTCTATCATCCCATGATCCTCCTCCCTACCAGCATATACAGCAGGCAGATAAGGAACCCTGGTCTCTGAAGCTCCTGCTATACTCCCAACGGTAATACTAGTCTCCTCTACTCGCAGCTCTACCTCTTGCTCAGCTCCCACCACCTGACTGGCCACCAGCACCACCCGATAAGCCAAACTATCCTCCTTCAAAGAAAGAAAAAGCCTGCTGGATTGAAAATCTAAAAGGGCGGTCCTGACAAAATTTAAAGCAAAGAAAAAAAGAAAAGGTCCGCTGAATTGAGCCGTCAAGGATAATTCAGGCAAAAATTAGGACAAAAAGAAATGAAATTGAATGTTCGATAGGTCATCACACATCAAATGGCCTATGTAAAAGTTAGAACATCAATCTATCCCCTCACTATGAAATCATTTGATGGCACGTATTCCTAGGAGTGTTAATTTCAAACCAACCAGACTTGGTCTCATTGTTAGCTATACTAAGCAGTAATACGGGTCTACAAGCGGCAATATTCAATGATCTCAGTTCTAGAAACGAAAAATTAGCATGTATAAAAAGTTAAATGCCAAAAGTACCAATCTAAGTTTACACAAAAGTAACCCATGCAGGGCCGAAAAGTATCAAACGTCCAGAAGGTAAAAGTAAGTCTCAATCTAGGCTACTGAGAGATCCTATCCCCTAGAATCCCCTGAAGTTCAGCCTTGTATGTCCGCCAATAGGTTATCCATGTTAATCATCACATGATCCTCAGTCCCTAAGGCACCCTCAGTAGCAGCATCGGCTCCCCTAGCATCCTAGTCTACCTCTTGCTTAGCTCCGCCCCTCTGGGTAACTATAGGCGCCACTTGGTAGGAAAAAAGGTCATCCTCAAACACAGAATCAGACAGCTATGGTGTCTATCTGCCCTCGATCGTCTGGGCTAACTGGCCCCACAACACCTCGACCTCGGCCCTTACCCGAGCAGTCCCCGCTCTAGCCCTCTCTAACTCCTCCTCTAGTGACCTAACCTAGTGGCCCTCTCCAACTCATCCTTCAGGAACTTAGCTCGCTCCTCAGAGGCATCCAAATCCTAAGCAGACTTACCACGCTCCATGGCCAGCAGAGTCTACAATGAAAATCAGGGGATCAGTACACATATGTAAATGTTCATACATCATGCATCATGCATAGATTAGCTTTGAGTTTTGCAGGTTTAAACTTACCACGAAGGTATCCTACACCAATGGCCAGATCTAACGCTAAGGGAGACCAACACGTCATTGACACCTCACAAGGGGCCTCTTCATGCTCGATAAGATATATTGTATAGTTTTCTAAAGTGAGGGGTTCTTGAAAGATCCTAATCCTATCGCTAAGGAAGGTTTCCAAAAATTGGTGCTCTAGCTCTACCCAGTTCCATAACTGACTAGTGGGTAGGGAAAGATACCAGTCCATCGTGTCTTATGTGAGGAGTACACGAAGAGTGGTGGCCATACTGTAGGGTGGGATATCGTACTTTACCAGGAGGTCATAGAAGTGATCCAAGAATGTGACTACGTCAGTATTTCCTTCATATTCCATTGCTAAAGCCATAAGTTTCCCAAATTCCCATTATTCTCTTGCACAGGTGTCTACCCTGTCTATCTCTGTGAGTTCCCACTCATATAATTTATCCTGAAACTGGTATCAAATTAGGAGTTATCTCTTACACCGTTATCATCCTCATGAAGAAGGATAGCATTAATGGGAGATTCAAAGTTTGAAAGTGGGTTATTTTGAGTACTCGACTTCCATTCTGGTTCTTCTAAGTTCCCTTCCTGAACCAGCTTCTGGAGATCTCATATTAATTGAGCACAATCATTAGTTCTATGTCCTTTCACTACGTGGTATGCACAAAAGTTATCATTGTCAACCGGAGATAGAGGCATGAAGGGTTTTAAACTTTTCATGCCCCTAGCCTTTCTCAGTTTAGTGAATATTCAAGACAGTGATTCAATCCACGGTGAGATTAGTTGAGGAGGTGTTGGAGCGATTACGGCGGTGATGACCTCCATTCTCTTTTCCACCTTTTTGATATAGGAAGGTTTTGGCTGGTAGGATTTTGGTGGAGCCACTCTGTCATAAGGCTTATTTTTAGCATAATAGGCCGCCTCCTCTTATTTGATACAGTCTTCTTCATTGTATTTCTCGATTCTTTTGGCATACTCCACAACATCACCAAAAGTGAGGAATTTTTTCATTTTCATTTCTTCTCAAAACTTGGGATTACATACCTCTACCAATTTGATAACCAAGGCATCCATTTTCAGCGCATTGTCCACCAGTGACTGCATGGCGACCCACCTATGATAGTAAGTTTCAAAGGGTTTGTTGCTACCCTGCTGGACTTTTTCCAGGTCTTGCAAGGTTGTTTCTACTCGGACGTTGTAAGCGTAATTTTCGATGAAGGCGATACTGAGCAACTTTCAGATTGATCTTACTTGGCAAGACATCCTCATATGCCAATCTGCAGTAGGACCTCGCAATGTTGTTTGAAATAGATTCACCTGGTGGACTTCAGGAATATCCATACTCATTATAATGCATAGTTACCCCTTGATGTGAGCATCGGGAAAACCCGTGCTGTCAAACGGTGGGACATAAGACATAACGAAGTTAGTGGGCAATGGCTCCGGTATGGTGAGCTCGAATTTTTGCAAATCTGTGTACTTGGAGTTGGAGGGCCCCGTAATACATTTTAACTTGGGGAGCTTTTCTTCAAAATCTAAGAATTTCTTCTCAATTTCTGTGACTTTATCATCTGAGCTAGAACTCGAAATTCTTGCGGCCCTTATATTGTTTATGACAGTTTTGAACTTTTTGACAAATCCTTAGAGAGGATCATGTCCTGAACTATCTCAAGCGTTGCCTTTTGGTGATGCGCCATTTCATCAACTTGGTTTATGAGTGTTAGTTCGTCGGAATCTGCCTCCTCAGGCGCCTTTCTTTGAAGCTGCTTCTTTTTGGGTGCCAGTTGGAATAGTATTATAGGCAGCTCTTGTCTTGTAGGCTAAAATAAAAATAGGTTAGTATATACTCTTACGCATGATGCATGAGGCTACAGACATTCTAGCATGATTTGTGAGATGTGTACATGCGTGTTGTTCATGATGTGTGAGTACATTTTGGTTGTGCAATAGTGCACTGTGTCACCTAGTACCAGGGTCAAATAGCTTAATTAATACTAAGGGTATAAGCGATGATGCGCTCTAGAAGCAGCTTTTCTAGGGTTGTATCGCTTAATACCATGCATATGGGCGATGATGCACTCTAGGAGCTGCTTTTTTAGGGTTGTATCACTTAATACCAGGGGTATACACGATAGTGCGCTCTAGGAGTGGCTTTTCTAGGCCTGCATCACTTAATACCAAGGGTATGCATGATGGTGCGCTCTAGGAGCAACTTTTCTAGCCTTATATCGCTTAATACCAGGGGTATGCGCGATGGTGCATTTGCATGATATGGCTATTTTATGTTATGGCTGAATGCAAATCGTGGTTAGCAGTGCATAGGTGGTGCAACGTTTGAGTCGGCCAATATGTACTTTTTAACTCCCCCTTCAAACCTTATCACTCCCTCGTGGTGAGTATCTTTCCTCGGTGGGGGGATTTTCCTCTATTACCAACCTGGGGTAGGCGAGGATGAACTCTTATTTTGTGATTTTAGGAAAATCATTAGGTATCCCTATGGGAAGTTTCTAGGGTTGCATTGCTATATGTTGGGCTACGTCCGACAGGGTTACAATTGATGGTAATTGTGCATTGTGTACTTAAGCTCAAGAACCCTAATCGAGTTCAGGAGCCCATTTTCTACATTTAATATACTCAAACCTAGTGCCCTTAGTCAAGCCTCCTAGATTATGTTATACTATGCACGGCTGGTGTGTCCCAACTTCGTGCCTCTATATACGAACTCCAGTTAAGTTCTAGAGACACGCTGTTGAGAACACCGAGATTCTGGGTAGGGATATATGAAAATGCTATGTAGTAGATCCTAATAATTCCAAATTCAAATGACTTCCATTATTTCATCTTTAATTGATTTTAGGAAAATCAATTATAAAAAGAAGCTCCTCCCCAGCAGAGTCGCCACCGTGAGCGGGCAAACTTTTCTTTGAATCTTTTGGACGAAGATTGGATTGGCACGGCTAATACGGGGCTCCTGGGTTTTAATGTGGGGAGTCTCCACTAGAGCGTGAGGCTCATTGTATGTGTGAACATACTTGGCATTTCCAGTTGGGCAAAGGGGTTGAGGACTCCTTTGGGGATTAGCCCTTTTTTATTGTAGGAGCGTGTGTCCTTGTTTTATACAATATTAGAGTCGCCACCCGGATCAGCTCTTTCGGGAAATTGGTGGTATAGCTGATCCGGGTAGGATTCTTATATCTATAAAAAGAGAGATTCTAGACCTGGATGAAATAGTTACTTGCCATTTGGATTTGGATAAACCATATGTTGAAAATCTTTTGTTATTTCAATAAGCAAAAGGGATGAGTTAGAGAGATATGACCTCTGCGGGCCTAGCCCCTGGAGCATGGGCCCAATGCAATTTGATTACCTCGTGTGGAGATTAAGAATGCATGGTTGAAAATAATATTTGACCCACGGTTACCTTTTGTTTGCTTTAGGATGACCGGAAGGCCCAGTACTGACTAGAATAGCGTCTGCTTCGAATTTCCTTCAATATTCTGTGGAGATAACCTCGGGGAATTTTTTAGTGGGCTTATTTGAGTGTTTGGGGGTATATGGGTAGCTTTTTAGCTTAAAGCTAACTTCAGAAGGGGTGTCTATATCTTGGTACAGTCATGTGATATTTTTGGTATAGGCTCGATACTACTAGGAAATTTTAAGGAGGGGATTGCTCGAATTTGCTATGCCTTTTATTTTCCGTCGATTGCTTGAATGACATGGCTGGGGAACGTTTCCTTTTATAGGATTTTTAGGAGTGTCGATCGACACATATGGAAGTATTGATTGATGCAACTCCTATCAGAGTAGGCTTGTTGCGTCATTAGCCTATATTCCCTATAAGTTTCGATCGACAAATAGTGAAGCGTCGATCGACGCAACTTAGGCGGTGGTAGCTTTGATGTGTCATGGTTGTAGGCTTGATGAGTCAGCAGAGAAACTAACAAGTGTCACTGTCGATCGTTGCATCTATAACCATCGATCGACGCATGTTGGAAGCTAACAAGCGTCAATCGTCACTTCTGGTTATAGTACCAGCATTTAGTTTCCTCGAAGGAGTTTTAGGGTTTTTAATGCAGAAACGGGATCTTTGTTAGTAACGGTTAGTCGTCTCCTGAAAAAGGTGTCGGACACCATCAGGCCTGGGACGGGCCATGGTCACAATTATATTTCTTAAAAAAAGAGATTATTTTAATCTTATGATTATTTTTTTCCTTATTTAATTCTTCCATTCCAAAAATCAATACAATTAAATCAATTTACTACAAATTAATTCAAAAGATAATCAATTTGCATCAAATAAACTACTACATAAAAATTTAACCATATTAAGAGCCCGAACTATATGAAGTTATCTACTACTATGCGGACATATTTAGACCAAACTTGTTGGTTTTCACAATAATTTTAGCCTATATACAAATTTAATAGTTATATTGAGTTATTTTAGAATTTCAAGTCTCAACAATATTTATTTTAAGCTAATCTCTTAAAGAATGATATAAATCATTGATTTACAATGTATGTTTTTTAACACAAACTTTTGGTACCAATTAATATAGTGTTGAAATAAAATGCCAATTGAATAAACAAACTTTTTTAGTAATCAATATTACAATCAACTGAAGTTGTCACTGGACACTCTAGTGAATACACGTGTCCATTCCTGCTACTCCTATCTATAAGACAATGTCGGTTAACACAATTATTGACGACAAATCTAAATCGGTGC
Organism: Euphorbia pulcherrima; assembly: GCA_947683365.1. Lineage (NCBI taxonomy): Eukaryota > Viridiplantae > Streptophyta > Magnoliopsida > Malpighiales > Euphorbiaceae > Euphorbia > Euphorbia pulcherrima. The sequence goes on along the minus strand of CANTUS010000001.1, from coordinate 48,030,348 downwards.
ATAATACTTAATTATTGTGGACTCTATATGCTTTACTTATACTTAATTACTAGACAGCTGATACTATGTTTTCAAAGGCCTAGATTTTTCTTTATCAAGTCGGTGGTGAACCTATAATCCAGATTCATTTAATATTTTATAGATAGAAAATTTATTTTATGGGATTTATAATAATAATAATAATAATAAAGAAAAACTTCATTCCACTCTATTTAAATGTGGACTCGAATCTGTGATATTTAGAATCACAATTTCATACTCAACTGCAATGAAATTAAAAATATAAAGTATATTTTTTTTTAAGAGAAAATATAAAGTATATAAATCATAGATTTACTGATTCTATCTAAATGGTATAGCTTAACAAAAAAAGTAATGGTATCGAAGGTGCAAATAACTGATATAGATAAATTTAAAAAGTAAACAAGTCACAGTTTATTACTATTGTTATTATTATTTCTAGAAATGAATACTATTTCAATAAATGAATAATGTATTAGTCTAATATTTATGATTAAATCAGTGGTTATAGTGGTTAGTGAAATGAAAGGAGTGTATTGATATTTTTCTATATATGACCTAATGTATTTGGTCTTAATACAAATAAACTTATTTTATGCAAGTGGGTGGAGATTTTTCAATGGGGTAATTAAAAAGTTTTGAGGGTGTTGGGCCGATATTGATGGCTCATAATCTCATGATTATTATCGATCAGTCTCGGATGTGGAGATCGGGTTAAAGTTGAGCCGCCTGACTCTTTCTCTTACAGAGGTCACAATTAATTGAGAGTCTGTCCTAACGAGATCGGCCCAGAAGACATTCCAGCCGGAATTTAGGACCAGATCCCCCTCATTATGGGCCTTACGATGTCCTAAGAGGACAAGGCCTTGAGTCGGCACAAGACCGGCTAGGCAATACTGCGTGCGCGCACGTAGGAGAGTCCAAATAGGATTCCTACTCCTATATTCTCTCTAAATAACCTTATCCTAATCTACTTGGGATTGAAGGACCAGATAAATACAAAGAATTGTAAACTCATTCTATTTAGAACTTCTTATTCCATCAGAAATGGGACAGATCTTGCGCCTATATATAGGCCTTTTGGGTTAGATTCAAAAGTACACAATTCTAAGCTCCAAAGCTCTTACTAAACTCTACTATTTCCATAAAATCCTTTACTAACTTAAGCATCGGAGGTTCCCCCACGGGGTATCCACCGATCGCCTCCAAGCTCCTGTTTTGTTTTGCAGGAATTAGGTTCATTAATCAATTTAAAATATCGGATTTAGGTACGATATTCAGTGGTGCGGTGAGCGTGGACTAAACTTACTTGCTCAGGCGGGAATTTTAGTTCCTCAAGAAAGTACAACTAATCCTCTCAGGTCTAATTTTTCACTACCAACATGTCTCAAAATGTTAGCAAACCGTTCGTTGATGCTGGTGATAACACCCGAGATGGTGTGGGAAATACAAGCAACGCTAACAACACTCCAGTCACACCAGCTAACCCAACTTCTGGAGGAAGTTCCTCCCAGGCGTCATTGAATCCATTCATGGAGATCGTTCGAAAAGCATCACTTACCCCGAAAGAGCATAAGCAGATGCTTAAATCTGCCTTCGAACTCTACGTATCATCAGGCCGACTAGGCACCTCTGAAGAGCCGAATTTCAATGCCATAATCATGACTGAACCAAGTGCCCAAAAGAACTTGCTCCCTCAATTTAATTCTGTTCCCCAAACACATATGTTTATGCCTACGGTGATGGAATGGTTTAGATAATTGGGTCTATCATAGCCGGCTGAAATCGTGCCAGTATCCACTCAGCCAATTACTATGGGATCCATCCCTTTGGACCCGAAACAATTGCTGCTCCTATAAGGTCTGGTCTGCAAGGCCACCCCATTCCTCCTAGGATCGACGGAACTCAGAATGGGCTGCCGACTCAAATCAAATGGGAAGAACATAAGGAAAAGTAAAAAACACAAATCCCCTTCCTCTTCCTCATCTAAAACTGAGTCAGATAGTTCCTCAGAAGATAGCAATTTCATGTTTAAATGGAGATTGAAGAAATACCCTATCTCATTCCAGGAACCTTTAAATGAAAAGAACATCTCACCATTTAAGAAGAACATTCTGGAGCAAAAACTGCTAGACTATGTCATCCCTCCCATCATTAACAAGTATTATGGAAAAGAAAACCCCAAGGCACACCTGAGTGAATACTACGATCGGATGGACCTGATCAACACTCCGGATGCCTACAGATGTAGATATTTTTCCAGTACTTTGGGCGAAACGGCCAAAAACTGGTTCCTCCGACTTCCCCTAAATTCAATTAAAGACTTTGAGTAGCTATCTGGAATGTTCATGAAACACTTCCTGGGATCGGCCCGGCTAGGATACGTTAGCCGAAATTTGCACAACATTGTCCAGAGGTCAAATGAGTCATTAAGAGATTACCTCAAAAAGTTTAATGAAGCCTGTGTGGGCATCACCGATCTGGATTTTAGAACGGCAAAAGAAGCTCTCATCAGGGGAACACAAAATGAAAGACTCAAGTAAGAACTAATAGTTCGGAGGCTAACCCAATAAACACAAATGATCGGGATGGCACAAAACTTAATTGAGGTTGATGAATTCACTCAGTCAAATAAAAGAAGTTTAGATGATTGAGATTATTCCAAGCAGGATGATAAGCGAAGCAGAAAAAGTAAAAGCAGAAGCAGTAGAAGCTCCAACTGGTATGACCGGTATAAAGATGATAGACCAAAGTTAAACACTTCCCTAAGTAAAATTTTGGTGGCTATAAAAAATGGGCTAGAGAAGAAAAATGTGAGATTCCTGAACGTCCTAGAAAGAAAGACATTTGGAAGAGACTATGAAAAATATTGTGAGTTCCATAAAACCAAAGGATGCCATATAGATGACTATAGGGTCCTAGCCAAAGAAGTTCACGATCTTATCAAAGTCGGCAAGTTCAGCCATTTCTTGAAAGGCTTAACCAAAAAGCCTGAAGGAAAGAAGGAGGAGTCGGACGACTCTGGAGAAAAGTCAGCTGAAAAGAAAAGGGTCGGCAAGGAAAAGAAGGTGTTGGTAATAAATAGGGACAAAAATAAAGAGCCACCCCGGAAGAAAGCCAAGCACCAGATCAATCAGTCATATGAAATAAGGGAGAAATCAGAAGCAAACAAAGTCTATAGGAAAACCATAATGGTGACAAAACCACACACCGACCCGTTAGTGATCAAGGTGGTCGCGGAAGGATACGAGGTGTACCAAGTGCTGGTAGACACCGAAAGCTCGGTAAACTTTATATATGAAATCAACATTCGATCAACTAAAAGTGAGTAACAGGAGGATCCAACCAGGTTATGCCACTCTCTCATACCTAAATGGATACTCCACGGTGTCTCTGGGCGAAGAAAAACTCAAAGTAGAAATTGGTGATAAAGAACACATCTACAGAGCAGAAGTTGACTTCATTATCGCAGAAATTTCAATCGGTTTCAACATTATTTTGGGATGCCCTATCCTTTACAAATCATTTGCTTCAATATACCCCATTTATTTGGTATTACAAATACTAATAAAAAAAGGGGACGGCAGTAGCAGTAGAAACCCCTCGGTAGCACACACAACTTATGAGGAGGCCCTGAAGGAAGGAGAACCGGTTGGAAGTAAAGAAAATAAGAATACCAGTAAAGGCCGAGATAGCTTGAGTTTGGATCAATATGGCCTGTCAACAGAACCAATCGATGAGCAGGAAGTACTCATGGTGGCCCCGAGTAAGGAGCTAGAAGTGGCTAAAGATCTATCAGTAGAAACCAAGGTTAGCATTAATTCTATTCTCATAGGCCAATAGCACTCATTCTCTTAGTCTTATAACGATATACTTGGGGTTCGGCCAAAAATTATTCAGCATAGCCTTAACCTTGACCTGCAGGCGATACCGGTAATCTAGAAGAAAAGAAAACATGCTCCGAAAAGATAGAAGGTGATAGAAGAAGAAATTGATAAATTGCTAAAAGCAAAACATATCCATGAAGCACATTACCCTAGGTGGTAAGCAAACACTATTTTGGTCCAAAAATCAAATGGGAACTATCTGATGTGTATGGACTTTATCAACCTGAACAAGGGCACTCCAAAGAATAGTTATCCCTTCCTGAGTATAGACCAGTTAGTAGACTCCACTGCCGGCTTTGCCAACTACTCTTTTTTTTATGCAAAAGCCGGATACCATCAAATATCCATGGACCAGGTAGATGAAGAGAAGACTTCCTTTATAACTCACAAAGGAACGTATTGCTATACAGTTATGCCGTTTGGACTTAATAATGCCAGAGCCACTTACAAACATTTGGTGAACAAAATGTTTGGAGATATGATTGGTGAAACTGTGGAGGTCTATGTGGATGATATGATTATCAAGAGCAAAGATGAAGAGTCACATGCAGATGATTTGGAAAAGGTTTTTAAAATACTACAAGCTTACCGACTCAAACTTAACCCAGAAAAATGTGTGTTTGGGGTAAAAAGCAAAAAATTCCTTGGGTTCATAATATCAGAGAGAGGGATTGAAGCAAATCCGGAGAAGATTGAGGCTATCATTCGGATGGAACCTCCTCGAACTTTAAATGAAGTACAGTGCCTCAATGGTAGAATTAATGCTTTGGGATGGTTCATCTCTTTCTCAGTCAGGAGATGCATGCCCTTCTACAAAGCAATCAAGAAAGAAAGAGATTTCAAGTGGGATGAGGATTGCAAGAAGCTTTTAAAAAATTATAGCCGCCCCAATGATGGGGAAACATTGTATATGTACTTGGCCATGACGGATGAGGCAGTAAGAATCGTACTGATAAGAGAAGATGACCAAGGGTAGCATCCAGTTTACCATACTAGTAAAGTGTTGAGAAGTGCTGAACTTAGGTACCCCAAGATTGAAAAACTAGCCCTAACGCTAATCCACTCAGCGGGCTAACTAAGACCTTACTTTCAAGCTCATACGATATTTGTGAGAACCAGTTTTCCCTTAAACAAGGTGCTGTAGAGACTGGACACATCTAGACAACTCACCAAGTGGGCAATCCGATTAGGAGAATTTGACATAAGGTTCGAAGCTAGGACTGCCTTGAAATCTCAAGTCTTGGTGGATTTAATAGTTGAATTTGCAGGCCTTCAGCCAGATAGGTCGATACGATCAGAAACTTGGACCATCCATATGGATGGATCTTCATGCACTAAAGGAGCAGGAATTAAAGTTTACATCCAAGGACCTGAAATGATCAGACTGTCATACGCTGCCAAGTTGGCATTCACATCCACCAATAATGCAACAGAATATGAGGTAGTCATCAAGGGTCTAGAGCTAGCCCTCAAAATTGCACCAGATGTGGTCATGATCAAAAGCAACTCTTAGTTAGTTTCAAACCAGATCAACAAAACTTACGAAACCAAACAGGCCGGCATGATTAAACATCTGGCCAAGGTAAGAGCCTTGCTAGATAAGTTAAAACCAAAGGGGATCGAATGGAAGATTGAATATATCTCCCTATCACAAAACAAAATAGCATACGAGCTACCCAAGAAGGATGCAGGAAAGGACTCATAGAAGGAGCTAAGTTGCCCCTACGAAGTATTGACCCATCCTACATCTGAAGAATAAGGTGAGAGCCTTTGGATAAAAAAAAATACTCGGCTGGATGCAACCAATTTACGACTACTTGGCCTGTGATACACTCCCATAGGATAAAGTCGAGGCTGAAAAGATTGCAAGAAAGTCAATGCAATTCGCTTTGGTCGGTGACGAGTTGTACAAAAAATCCTACTCAAATGTTTGGCTCAAATGTGTCACTCTAGAATTAGGAAAGCTTATTATAGAAAAAATTCATGAAGGAGATTATGGATCCCACCAGGCGGCTGATACATTACTCAGAAGAATCACCCTAGCCAGCTACTATTGGGAAACAGTCAAAGATGACACCAAAGCCTACGTTAAGGCTTGCCATCAGTGCTAGATACATGCTAGAAAAACACACATCCCTAAGGCAGACCAAAAGCCTATTGCGACCGCCTAGCCATTCGCCACTTGGGGAATTGATATCGTGGGCCCAATGCCAGAAGCAACAGGGCATAAAAAATGGATACTTGTGGAAATCGACCACTTTTCCAAGTAGGTCGAGGCGAAAGCACTCAGTTCGGTCACTTCTGACCGAGTCATCGATTTTGTTGGAAACAATGATCCGAAACAACAAATAATCCTGAGTAGGTTTGAAGTAAACAAATACCTAAGTACAAAAAGACCTAAGTCACTACATCCGGACATATAAGCAAGACATCAAATGTCCAAGACAAGTGAGACAATTTCCTAAGCATAATCGAAAGCATCCGGTTAAAGTTTGGAAAGGAAAAAAACTTTAAATTGCCCAAAACAGCATCTGTAAGAACTGACTGCACTAGCATCCGAAAGAAGATAGATCCGGAGATATTAAATCTGAAGACATCCGAAAGACTTACATATCAAGACAAAGGGAATAAATTGAAAATTACATTCCCTCCATTCCTTTGGTCTTTAAGTCAAAGATCCTTTTCCCAAGAGCAAGACAAAAACGAGAGCTAGCACTTTTCAGAGAAAGGACAAAGGACTGACACAGGAAAGATAAAAAGCTAACAACCTTTTTCACCTAGACCATTGAACTTACACCAAAAAGGTACTAGTGTAAAAGTTGGTAGGTCACTAAAATACAAGGAAAACGATCACTAATAACTTTTCAGCCTCAATCCTAAGGATTCAAACGGGTTAAAATCTCTATCTAATGGATTGACCAATGATTTTGGAAGCGCCATATATTAACTGATCAACGGTGAAGATTTGATTACAGCTCAATAACCCACAACAACTACATTTATGATGGAAGCCTATAAAAGGGAAGCTTCACAAGTCGAGAAGGTGCTGGTTGATTTCAAGAAAGCATATACAAGAGAATTCGCTAGAAAGCAATCAGTTTACAAATCCTTCCAAGAACCAAACATTTAAAAATTAGTTTGTAAGGATTCCCAAGTGAAACTATAAACTTGAGGAAGTCCAAAACTAAAACCCTTAAGAAATCAAAGTGTAAAGATCTCCTACTTGGGTGAGTAGTGAGATTGGGATATAGCTTGAAGTAGGTGATTTAAGTGGGATCTCCCTGTAGGACTCAGCTTAGATTTGGGTAGAAATCTAAGTGGTATATCCTACTACATACTAAAGGACTCAGCTAAGAGTTGGTGCTTCTAGTGGTATATCCTACATCCGAAAGGGGTTACCATCCGAAGACAAATTGTAAGGCTTGATTCCTACCAGTTGGAAAGGAATCCACTAGTGGGAAAGCTCGGAGGAAAGAAACTCAGGGGACTGGAGTAGGCGGGGCCGAACCAGGATAAAATACTTGTGTTTGATTTTCTAACTCTTTACTTTTTGCACTATATTATATATGTTTGCATCATCCGGATCAATCCTCCAGATCATAATCAAACACGCTACACTAAGATGTCTCAAAGTCTATTTATTCCATGAAAAAGGGTCATTCACCCTCCCGTGACCAAACTTAGACCCTCACAGAGATCAACAAGTGGTATCAGAGTAAGTGCTCAAGCTAGAGATCTAACAATCTCGAGCTAAAGGTCTAAATTTTGATCTAAGCATCAAAATGAGTTTCTAAAACTCACAACTCCTTCCCCAAGGGTATGTCCATTACCTGTCCTCCACTCTTCACCGGTGAACACTACACGTTCTGGAAAACCTGGATGAAGAATTTCATTCAAGCATAAAGAATGCAAGCATGGTTGGTCATTAAAAATGGCCCATATACGCCTACTCATGAAGTAGAGGGTCTTACAACCCGAAAGTCCTCAAGATTATGGGATGAGAATGATTTTAAAAAATTGCGTAAAAACGTAAATGCTATTAATATACTTCATTATGCTCTTAGTGTAGTAAAATTTAACAGGATATCCGGATGTGAGACTGCACAAGAAATATGGCAGAAGCTAGAAGTGACCTATAAAGAAACAAGCAAGGTCAAGGAAGCCAAGATCGACCTACTACAACAAAAGCTTGAATCCTTCAAGATAGAGCCCAAAGAATCCATCAGCAGTATGAATACTAGATACACCAATCTAGTAAATGAATTGAAGAGGCTAGGGAAGGAAATTTCAAAAGTAGACATGGTCAAGAAAGTACTCCGGAGTCTCACCAAGGAATGGGACAATAAGAAAACTGCCATTGAGGAAGCTCATGACCTAAACTTCTAAAGCTATGATGAGCTCATTGGTAATCTCTTGACTCAAGAGCTATCCCTAGAAAGATATAGCCAATAAGAGAAAAAGCCTGAAGAGAAGAAGAAAGCCGTTGCACTCAAGGAAAAATTCACCGGATCAGCTTCATCTGGAGAAGAAAAGCTACCTAAGGAATCTCAATGCAGCAAGGAACAAATGGCCTTGCTATCCAAATAGTTTAACAGATTCCTGAAGAAGGAAGAAAGAAAAAATTCTAGAAATATGATTCTAGAAGAATAAAGAAAAGCTCCTCTGGAAGGGATAAGCCTAAAAAGAATCCTAAAGAAAAGAAGGATCCGAAAAAAGAAGCTACCTGCTTTGAATGTGGAGAAAAAGGCCATTTCAAAACTAAATGCCCCAAGCTAAGAAAGGAAAAAAAAATATAAGAAGAAAGCCATGGTGGCAATATAGAGCAATAATGAAGAAAGTAGCAGCTCATCTTCAATAAAAGAAGAAGAGACTACTCATTATGCATTCATGGCACTGATGGATCCGGAAGCAGAGCAATCCGGAAGAAAATGCCTCTAAGCAAGATATAGTGCAAATCAAGAAATCAGAATTAAAAACAGCAAGTACTGAGGTAAACTCTCACTCTAATTTTGTTTCTAACCATGAACTTGCTAGAGCTTTAGGGGGCATGATCAATGCTATGAGAAAGAACACAAGAGCGATCAAATCCTTAAAAATATAAATTATGGAGCTCACCAAAGATGCTGAAGCCTTTGTAAAAGATGTCAACCTCATAAGAGCCACCAAGCATATTGATGTGGTTGAAGAAAACTTCCTAAGAAATTAAGTGCAAACCTTAAGTGTCAACCTGATGGGGTTAGAAAGGGAGCTAACTCTGATGAAGGAAGCATCCGGAAGGAAACTAGGTCCTTCTCAACAAAGAAGGAGAAATCCAAGGCAAGCTACATATCAACATCAACCTACCAAAAGAGATCCAAAGCCTTTCAACCAAAAGGAGATGGTGGTCAGTTAGCAACCACAAGTCCAAAGATATACTGCTGCCCAAAAAGGAAAAGCTAAGGTAGTCTATAATCAACAACCTGCTCAACAAAAGAAGAATCATAGAGAAGAGATTGCACCTCCAGCTAGCTCTCGGATATACACTGTACCATCAACAAGCATTCAAGAGGCTGGATATAGAGGGAACTATGGGAAGGAGGATCTTGAAAAGATAAAAAAAAGAAGCAGCAAAGTAGACCCATCTCAAGGTGCAGGTTTTATGGAAAAAATAACCATATCACTAAATTATGTAGATTAAAAAATGGCTATTATGATGTTTATCCTTAGCCTGAAATAGTTTATAACCCGAGAGGACCCAAATTTGATCGGGTACCCAAACCCACTTGATCTATTTTTCAAGTATGCCTTAGATCCATAGAAGATCAACACACTTGGTACATTGATAGTGGATGCTCAAGGCACATGACAGGTGATGAGAAGGCCTTCATCACTTTAATCTAGAAGAGAGGAGGCAAAATAAGCTTTGGAGACAATCAAAAGGGATAGATCATTGGGCATGGAACCATTAGATCTAAAATACAAATAGAAGATGTCTCACTAGTTGATGGACAGAAGTTCAACTTACTCAGTGTAGCACAACTCTATGATAAAGGAAGAAAAGTCACATTTGACTCCAGAGGATGCTTAATCTATGATAGTAAGTCTGATTAACTCATTCCTTATGCACCTAGAGTAAACAATGTCTATTCTGTTAACATTAAAAATGAGAAAAAGAATATCTGCTTGGTGTCTAAAGAAGAAGAATCATGGCTATGGCATCGGAGGTTGGGACATGTTAGCATGAACCTCCTGTCCAAACTAGCCAAAAAGGAGTTGGTAGTGGGTTTTCCTAAGGTTGCTTTTGATAAGGATCATCTATGCACTGCATGTCAATTAGGTAAACAGCATAAGAAAAGTTTCTCTTCCATCTCCTATAATCCTTCCAAAAGAGTGCTTGAGCTCTTGCATATTATCTCTTTGGTCCAATCAAACAATTGAATTAAGGTAGAAGAGAATACATCATGGTCATTATGGATGATTATTCTTGCTATACCTGGGTCATCTTGCTAGCAAGCAAAGATGAAGCCTTTGACCAATTCTCAAAAACATTCATCCTGATAGAAGTAGAACAGGGCATAAGCATTGAACACGTCCGGAGTGATAATGGTGATGAGTTCAAAAATAAGCACTTTGCCGAATTTTGTGACTCCATGGGCATTGAATATAACTTCTCTACCTCTCATACTCCTCAACAGAATGGAGTTGTTGAGAGAAAAAATAGGACCATAGTTGAGATGGCTAGAACAATGCTCAGTAAAATTGTTTGCCAAAATATTTCTGGGGAGAGGCCGTAAACACAGCATGTTATATTTTGAATAGAGCTCTCATTAGAAAGACCATAGAAAAGACTCCCTATGAAATTTAGAAGGGAAAGAAACCCATAATTGGGTACTTCAAGGCATTTGGATGTAAGTGCTACATCCTAAATGATAGAGAGTAACTAGGAAAATTTGATCCTAAATCTGACGAAGCAATTTTCCTTAGCTACTCAACACATAGCAAGGCTTACAGAGTCTTTAATAAATGAACCCAAACTATGTTAGAGTCTATACATGTAGATTTTGTTGAAACTAACCATGCAGGTAAGAGATATTCCACTCCAGAAGATCTAGTTGTGGAATCTAAAAACTTTAAAGAAAAGAAGAAAGCTAAAGTTCCTGATTCCTTCCAAATCAAGAAGTACAAAGAAGAAGACGAAGGAATATCCTTTGATCCTGAAGCACCATAAGTTAATATCAACCCACATGAGATAAACTTCAATGATGGTCAAGAAGAGGAAGTTGAGGCAGAAGTAGAATAAGCCCCAATCCAGCATGAAGACCTATCAAGAGAAGTCCGGACTTACAGGGACCATTCAATTGAAGCCATTTTGGATAATGTCTAAAATCCAGTCAGAACCAGGGGACAACTTAACAGAATGATGAGCCATGCTGCCTCTATCTCTCTTATTAAGCTAAAGAAATTTCAAGAGGCTGAAGGAGATGAAAGCTGGATGGTGGCTATGCAAGAAGAACTAGATCAATTCACCAGGAATGATGTGTGGGATCTAGTAGCACTTCCAAAAGGAAAGTCAATCATTGGCACCAAATGGGTATTCCGGAATAAGCTAGATGAATCTGGAGTAGTGGTGAGAAATAAGGCAAGATTGGTTGCCTAATGCTACAATCAACAGGAAGGGATTGACTTTGAAGAAACATTTGCCCCTGTAGCAAGATTGGAGGCAATCCGGATTCTATGTGCTTTTATATCATTTATGGGATTTACATTATTCTAAATGGATGTCAAAAGTGCATTCCATAATGGAGTTACCCAGGATTTGAAGCAGCCACCTGGATTTGAAGACCCAAAGCATTTGGATCATGTGTATAAACTGAAGAAGGCTCTCTATAGATTAAAGCAAACACCAAGAGCTTGGTATGAGAGACTCACCACATTTCTCATATCCAAGGGGTATATCCGGGGCAAAGCAGACATAACTCTTTTCATTAAAAAGAAGAAGGATGATATCATTCTAGTCTAAATTTATGTTGATGACATCATCTTTAGAGCAATAGATGAGAAGATGTTTGAAGAATTCAGCACTCAAATGCAGAAAGAATTTGAGATGTCCATGATGGGAGAACTTAATTTCTTCCTTGGTTTGTAGTTCAAGCAGAGTCCGGATGGGATTTTCATAAACCAATCCAAGTATACCAAGGAGATTTTGAGGAAGTTTAAAATGGATAAAAGCAAGCCTATGTCCACTCCAATAGGTTCAGATACAGTCATATCCAAGGATTGTGATGGAGAAGAGGTTGATCAGAAGCTTTATAGAGGAATGATTGGATCACTTTTACACTTGACAGCTAGCAGACCTGACATACACTATGTAGTTTGCTACAATGCAAGATATCAAGCCAATCCTAAGGATTCACATCTAAAGGCAGTAAAGAGGATCCTCAGATACCTCCTAGGAACCACTGAAGTTGGGTTATGGTATCCTAGTAATGGAGAATTCACACTTCAAGGCTTCACTAATGCAAATTAAGGCAGAGATACTCTTGAGAGGAAGAGTACATCCGGAGGTTATCATTCCCTTGGAGATTGCTTAGTATCATGGTATAGCAAGAAGCAAACTTTAGTTGCCTTATCAACTACAGAAGCAGAATACATGGCAGTAGGAAGTTGTGTAGCTCAACTCCTATGGATCAAGCAATAACTATAAGATTATGGAGTCCAATCCGGATGTGTAGATGTAATGAGTGACAGTAAAAGTGCCATTGATGTGTCAAAAAATCTAGTACTCTATAGTAGGATGAAACATGTTAACATCAGGCATTATTTCATCCGGGATCATGCGATGAAGAAAGATGTTGCATTGGTTTACATCCCAACCAATAAGCAAAGGGTATACATCTTTACTAATTCATTAAGTAAGGATCAATCTGGGAAGCTAAGGGAGTCAATTGGAATGTCTAATCCAATTTGAAGAAAATCTGGAAGACAATATAATGTTAACTTGGATTTTTGGCAAAACAAGGAATCTGAAAGTAAAGAAGAAATGAAGTCAACTCTGCTTTGGAGAAGAATATTGCCACATCAGCAGACAAGAATGACATATGGTAGTAAAAGCGCATAAAGGTAACTATTCCTTTTTGAATTTCAAACGTTTATTGGGAGTTACACGTACGGTAAATTCAACAGCTGTTTTTAAAAATAAATCATTCCAATTCTCCGATTAAACAGAATTTACCTCTCTCTTAAATTTTAACCTGCCATGTCATCAATCCAGTCAAAGTTAACGACATCTGGATTACCATTATACCCTCGCTTTGGAAATTCTATATAAACCCTCCAAATTTCCTCTTCTTCCTCACGCGAGCAACTCAATACCGTTACTCTACAAAAATCCAACTTTAAATCCTTAATTCTTCAAACTCACTAAAATGGCAGCCATAATGACAAGTGAAGGAATCAAAATGCTCCCTCAAAGAAACATCATTGAAGAATTTGCTCTTAATGATAAAGAATTTACACCCATCAACCTTAAGCCAACTCTATAGTTCCCACGGAGTACTTGGGAGACAACTTCCTATTTGAAACAGATCCCTACTTAAAACTTATTGAAGCTCAACATTTGGGCAATTTACTCAAGATCAAATGCCCCACCTATCCTGACTTGGTATGAGAATTTTGACAATAATTTGAGAGTACACACCTTTCACGATGCTCTCAGAACAAAGGTGCAAGGGAAGGAAATCACCATCACTCCTGCTTTCTTTGAAAAGTTTCTAAATATGAAGAATGATTGTGTTCAGCTTAGAATTAATGGGGATGAATGGCAAGTAAAGTATGAACCCAATATGTGGCTGCATCCGAACTACTTTGGCGATAAATTCTCAACCTACTTCCTAGAAGGGCTCTCTCACCACAGTATCCTCTTTCTAGCACTGCATATTACAACACTAGGTGAAGAGTAGGGTTGTAAACATATTAGTGCTGATTGTTCACTACCTAAGGCAGCACAGGAACTCTCATGGTGCCCTAATCACCAGAATCCTAGTAGCAAATAAAGTAAATGTCTTAGGATTCCAAGCTATAAGTGGAAAATAAATCCTGGAGAAAAATTTCAGAAATCTGAGCTTCGGAGAGACCTAGAATGAGGAAAAAGCCAAAAAGCTAAGGGATGAGAAGAAAATCAGGGGTAGAAAGGTAGTTGATCCGGTTAAAGAGGCTCTGATTCCAAAAGGGCTAGAACTACCAAGCCAAGAGCATAACTGGATCTTCCAATAATCCCGACGGAAAAAAATTGATGAGCATACTCAAACCCTCACTCAATTGCTAAAAAAGAGCCCGGAGAAGCCTAAGGTAAGGGGAAGATTAATAAAAACTATAGATAAAAAGAGAAAGATGTAGATATCCCAAAGGTGACAGTGGATTATAAGGAGAGAAAGGAAGAGGATCCAGTGCCTAAAAGGAGGCAATTCATAAAGAAGGGATGCACAGCAAAGCTAAGAAGCCTGCAGGCATTACTATTGATGAAGTACCTGCCAAGAGGTCTGAAGAGGCAGAATTGGCTAAGGCCAGGAGAACAAAAGGCAAGAACGTTCCCGGATTAAATAAGGGGGCCACCCCGGATGACCCTCAATATGAGATAATCAGAGAAGCAATGAAGGATAATGACAAGATCAATAGGCTCAGAACGGAAAGACCTGGAGATTCTTCTAGAGCCCAAACCATTTTCATTAATCTAGTTTGTATGGCGACTCTAGCCTGAGATCTAGAAGCTAATAATTTTCCATTCATGCCAAGAACCAGACCACTTCTAGAGAATTTACTCAACCTAGAAGCGGAAACCACAGATGAAGTAAGACCTAAAAAGGCAAATAGAGAGGTTGTTGAGGACATTACCAACATGCCCGGGGAAGAAATTAAAAGTCCTGAAAAGGTAAATGAAGGGATGACTGAGGATATTTCCAGTCATCTGGGGGTTGTGGAAGTGGAAGAAGAAGAAGCGGCTCAGGATAATTCAGAAGCACCAACTAATGAGGTAATCCCTGACACAATTTCATTTGATGTTAATGCTGACCCCTCTAATACTGCTGTTGAAACAGCAGATAAAGATGAGGACAACTTAGATACATATACTCTAAGTGTATCTAAGGAACAAGAGTCCAACCCGGAATATAGCATTTTGGAGGAGGGACTCTGTCTGGGTTCCCAAGGGCACACTCTTAGAGTGGACTCAAAGGGCGAGGCTAGTTTGGGGGAATGGTTGGAAGAGAAGGAAGAAGAAGAAGAGGAATCCACAGAATAAGAATCATCCAGATCTCATGAGACCGGAAGCAGCTCCGGATCTGAATCCCCTCCTCTTGCTAGTCCAATCAGAAGACCAACCTCTAGCATAAATCAAGCCAAAGCTAAAAAGATCATAACTGCCCTAAAAATTCTGCAAGAGGCTAGCCATGAGGAATATGAGAAGAGTTACATCAAACAAAGTCTTCAGAACATCTGCAAGTATCTCAAATCCGTTAAAAAAGTACTGACTGAATAATTCTCACCTCTAGATTTAAAGACTGAAATAGGGGAGATAAAGGGGTGCATGAAGAAGATAGAGCAAAAAGTGGAAGACTTCCCCACTGTCGATTTAGTGGCTAAGGTATCCCTTGCAAAAGTCACCACAGTGCTGAATGAGCTGAAAATAACTGTAGCAGCAACAAACCATTTTGCTGATTAGACTAACACCGGAGCAATAAATAACTGTGCTACCATTTTGGACAAGATCACTTCATCCTCTTTTGAGTTGTCCATTAAAATAAAAGAGTACCTAGACTCCAAGTTTGAAAACTTGTCAAAAGTCATCACTGAAAAAGAAGAAAAATCAGCTCTCCCCAGCCTCACTGAAGCTCAGCAAGCAATGTTGAATAAGCTGACAAAATTCATGGAAGAAGACCTGCCTAAGCTATTTGCAAAATAGATGGAGCATATTACACAAGAAGTAGTAGGCCAGATGAATGGGCAGGATACATTCATTAATAACGCTAAGGACAAGCTTCACAATGATATTTTGACTGTCAATGATAGTGTTCACAACTGCCGCAGAGGAATGGGGACGAAAATTGAGAAAGTACTCGTAAATCTATCAAATCTGTCAATATACGGATCTTCCTCAGCCTCTGTTCTAAAGAGTCAGCTTATCTCGGTGCTTCAATATCTCATTCAACACATTAGGGATACTGGCTTCTTTGACCATAAGAGAATTGCTACTCATCTCAAAGCTCTTTTCCCCTATTTTGATGAAAAAGATCGTGAATTTGTCCTCCAAATGCACCCCTACATGACTAAATCATATACCCAGCTCCAGAAGGCCTTCCGGCCCCTGTATCTCGCTCTAGCCACCATTGATACAATCATTGATCGAAGAAGGAAAGGGAATGTAGATTATTCCATCTATTCAAAGGCATAGCAGCAAAGCTGGGATGGTAAAACATATATAGAAATTGACCCCCAAGATGCTGAAAACAAAAAAGGGGAGAATACAGAAGGGGAAAATCAAACTATTGTAGCTGAAAAGGGGGAGCAGCAAAGGAAAGGAAAGGTGAAGAAGGGGGAAGCTTCTGGAATGAAATAATTTTTGTAATAGATTAGCTATATTGTTCAAAAGTAAAATCTATAATAACTAGTTTCATTTTTCACTTATATATTTCTGTATCTGTAATCCAGAACTTCATGAGATTAACTATTGTTAACAACAGAAGTATATATAGTGAAAATTTATTACCAAAATTTTACTTCTAAAGTACAATTTGCAATTGTACTACAAAAAGATTAGAAATTAGAATTGCAAAATGTTGGGGGAGTGAGTGATGCTAAAATTATATGGGAGTAAAAATTGTAAATGACTAAGTATCAAAAATCATACTTAGTTCATAAAATCCCCTTTCCATATGCTTAGATGTCTTAGGTTTCTGTTTCCATCAAATGGGGGAGATTGTTGGAAACAATGATGCGGAGAAACAAATAATCTGGATCAGGTTTGAAGTAAACAAATACCTAAGTACAAAAAGACCTAAGTCACTGCATCCAGACATATAACCAAGACATCAAATGTCCAAGACAAGTGAAGACAATTTCCTAAGCATAATCGAAAGCATTTGGTTAAAGTTTGGAAAGGAAACAAACTTTAAACCACCCAAAACAGCATCTAGAAGAACTGATTGCACTAGCATCCGAAAGAAGACAAATCCGGAGATATTAAATCTGAAGACATCCGAAAGACTTACATATCAAGACAAAGGGAATAAATTGAAAATTGCATTCCCTCCATTCCTTTGGTCTTCAAGTCAAAGATCCTTTTCCCAAGAGCAAGACAAAAATGACAGCTAGCACTTTTTAGAGAAAGGACAAAGGACTGACACAAGAAAGAGAAAAGCTAACAACCTTTTTCACCTAGACTAATAAACTCACACCAAAAAGGTACTAGCGTAAAAGTTTATGAGTCACTATAATACAAGGAAAACGATCACTAATAACTTTTTAGCCTCAATCCTAAGGATTCAAATGGGTTAAAATCTCTGTCTAACAGATTGATCAATAGTTTCAAAAGCACCACATATTACCTAATCAACGGTAAAGATTTGATTACAGATCAATAACCCACAAAGGCTATATTTATGATGGAAGCCTATAAAAGGGAAGCTTCATAAGTTGAGAAGGTGCTGGTTGATTTCCAGAAAGCATATACAAGAATTCGCTAAAAAGCAATTAGTTTACAAATCCCTCCAAGAACCAAACATTTAAAAATTAGTTTGTAAGGATTCCCAAGCAAAACTATAAACTTGAGGGAGTCCAAAACCAAAAGCCTTGAGAAATCAAAGTGTAAAGATCTCCTACTTAGGTGAGTAGTGAGATTGGGATATAGCTTAAAGTAGGTGCTTTAAGTGGGATCTCCCTGTAAGACTCATCTTAGGTTTAGGTACAAATCTAAGTGGTATATCCTACTAAAGACTAAAGAACTCAGCTAGGATTTGGTGCTTCTAGTGGTATATCCTACATCCGAAAGGGGTTACCATCTAGAGACAAATTGTAAGGCTTGATTCTTGCCAGTTGGAAAGGAATCCACTAGTGGAAAAGCTCGGAGGAAGGAAACTCCAGGGACTAGAGTAGGCAGGGCCGAACTAGGATAAAATACTTGTGTTTGATTTTCTAACTCTATACTTTTTACACTATATTATATATATTTGCATCATCCGGATCCATCCTCTGAATCATAATCAAACATGCTACACTAAGACTTCTCAAAGTCTGTTTATGCCACAAAAAAGGGTCATTCACCCCCCCTAACTAAACTTAGACCCTTACAGGGACCAATAGATTTCATTTGGAGAAACATCATCACTCGGTTCAGTGTACCAAAAAGCATCATTACCTACAATGGCTCACACTTTATATCAGATAAGTTCAGAGATTTCTGCAATTAATTGAGAATCAAAAATCATTCCACCTCGGTGGCACACCCATAAACCAATGGCCAAACTGAGGTAACCAATAGAACCCTTGGCAAAGGGTTGAAGAAGCGAGTCCTCGACAGAAAAGGAAAATGGCCAGATGAATTAATTAGAGTATTATAGTCTTATAGAACTACCCCCTACAGAACAATGGGAGAAAACCCTTACTCTCTAATCTACTGAGTTGAGGCGGTCATCCCGATTAAAATGGAAGCCCTATCAAACCGTGTGGCATACTACTTAGAGGAGGATGATAACATTAACATGCAATACCATCTGGACAATCTGGAAGAAAGGAGAGAGAGAACACGGATCCTCATAGCGATATACAAGGCAAAATTTACAAGGTATTATGACCGTTGGGTTAGAGAAGCCCGCTTGAATGAAGGAGACCTAGTTCTCATAGATTTAGCTGCATCACAAGCCCGAGAAGGCAAAGGGAAAATAGGCGCCAATTGGGAAGGCCCCTACAAGATCCTCAAAGTAATTGGACCGGCTACATACAAGCTAAGGACTATGAAAGGCAAAGAGCTTCCTCGCACATGGAACATTGCTAATCTTAAGCCCTATTACACAATAGACACTTAAGGACTCTAGCAGTCGTACACTTTTTCCTTCCTTAAGGATTTTTTTCCCACTGGGTTTTTCCTTAAGGAAGTTTTTAACGAGGCAACTCCCCTCAAGTAGATATCCGGATGCATAGAATTCCCGGACTTATATTTGATTCACTATTAATAAAAGTAGTCTTTTTTCATACATTTGCCTTAACAAGTACTGATCACACTTTATGGCACAACACCTGGGCACACCATAAGACCGTTTTAATTTAAAAAGCGCGCACACAAAGCTTAGTTAAAATGAAGACAAGTTGTTTTCAAGCGATAATTACCCCTTAAACATAAACTACCGGCAAAACAATGTGAGACTAGCATAAAAATAAAGCTTGACTAAGCAGTATGTAAAAGGTTAAAAGTAAAACCTAAAGGATTCATCTACTATGCAATATAAGACCAATTCAAAAGAATATAGGCACAGAAATAAGACCTTAAAAAAATGCCTCGAACGGCTTAAATTAATAGATATTGTATTTACAAAATAAAAGCTAAAATAGGTTGAGTTACAAACAAAATTAGAAAAGCTAAACTACTAGAGTAGAATTATGGGGAACATCTTCATCCCAGTCCTCCGCATTCACCTGACCATCACTAGTCGCCTCTTGCTCATTTGACCTCGGATACGTGAGAGAGAGAGAGAAGAAGGTTCTCGGGGATATCCGGATGAAGAAGCTGACATGAGTCTAAAACCATTTGGCCGAATAGATAGCTATTATTCACCATCCCTGTAATGGATTAGATGAATTCTGTTTCATCCTTCTCCTTTGAGGCTTGGATTGATTGACACTCCAGTTGACTAGAGGTAAGATCCGCTTGAGCTTTCACAAGATCATTGGAGGTGGTTTCATGAGCTGATTGAAGTAGCTCATGCTCGCCTTTCAGCTTCTGAAGATCACCCTCCAACTTCTTGTGGGCTTCATTCGACTCCCTCAACCAGCTCGTCAAGCTCTTGCATAGGTCAACCACCTTCTGGAGCTTTTCAGCATTCATTACCTTGGCTTCTATTCAGTGGAAGAGCTCGGCTAATCGAGATAAAAACTGAAATAAAACATTTTTACAAGTTAATAATGATTGGCATATATCCAATTTCAATCAAGTGCATAACAACAAACCTGACTGATGGTCTGGAAAAGTAGGCCTGAGAGGGTGAGAATATCGCCCTTCTCATAGCGTTGAGCCTCCCACTCCAAATGAAAAGCTTCTCGGAGGGACTCCTGCACTATAGGAAGATAGATAGCTAGCTTATCTCAAGCCACTTTCTGTAAAGCCTCCTTCACCAGAAGAATGGAAGGAGTAGCAGCTTGATCTGGGCTAGCCTCCACTGCCGGAGCGATTGTCGAGTTAAGAGCAACCTGATAGTGAAAGATTAGTTACAAAAAACATAAGAACAACTATATCAAAAATAAAAGGATAAAATATTACCTCGCCGGCACCTTTGGCCTTCTTTTACTTCTGTATGACCAGCTCTGGCTCCTTGGGATTATCACGATTTGCCCCCTTGGCGGGCCCTGACCCGGTATTCGTGCCTAACAAAATTGCATTGGCAGATTCGTTAGTTTGGGCAGCTAATTCAACCGGAGCTTGGCGAGTGTTCTTTTAATGTAGGTTCTTGACCCGCTTGGCAATGACATTTGCAACTTTACCTTTAACCCCCAAACATAGTTGAAAACGTAAAAATTTAAAAGAAGTTAAGTTAACACACAGGGAGGTTGGGGCCGAGATAATATTCGAAGCCATCATCTGACTCCAAAGCGTAGTCTATCGCCCTAAGCCCATGAACTAGGGCGTAAGAAATATTGCCTAGAGACCAAACCCCTCTCTTCAACCGCTCAAACAATCCTAGCCGAATGTCTGGATCATTTTTTAGGGCTGAGAAGGGAGGCGGTATTTTAAAGTTCCATTGAGTTGGGAAGCTAAGCGCCCCCTCTTGCACTTGTATGTACACAAAGAATTGTTTAAAATTCTTCACCGTGTCTGATTTCCCAATGAAAGAATAAAATCCCTCCCTGTCGGAAAAATGCAGGTGGCCCTCACCCATATTCAATTTACAACAGGCCACCCGCTTAAAGTAGTTGGCGTTGAAACAAGTCCTAAATCTATACAAATTTTGTAATGGCCAGCATGTCACCCCACGCGTTCAAATGTATCTAAGCCAGGCATATCTTCCACGTATTGAGAAGATCACATATCCCTGGAGGTAAGGGATAAATGAATCCATACCAGATCTGCTCTAGATAGATATTGAACCACCTAAGAGGCTGCATGTGGAAGCATTAATCCTCTGCTAGAAGCATAACCTTACAGTTCCTCATCCACGGGAAGGTTGCCCTTTCGAACTCCACGTCTACCGGATGGATGATCGATACCATGTCCTCAATTTACGGAGTCATCTTTTTCTTCTTAGGGGCTTCCTCTACAACCTGCTCCTTAGCAGCTACTTTTGGTTCCCTTTCGTTGCAGCTCTCTTTGCTTTGTAACCCTTGAGGGCTGAAGTAGAGACGTTATCTCAAACTGGCTGATTAATCTCTTGCCCCTCCTCATTATCATCTCCTGCGACCTTGAGGCGGCCTTATTAAATGCCCTTCTCTCATCATGGGCACTCCCCTCTACTCGGTCCATCCTTCCGGCTGTTCCCTTAACCCTAGTGTTAGGATGAAGGTTAGTCTGGTCAATACTAACGTAACATCTTGACACCAAGTCAAAAAACTCAGCGCATAAATCATCAAACATCCTATTGGTCGAGCCGATACTTATGGAAGAAGTAGAAGACATGGTCGCCTAGAAAATAAAACCGCCTAGAACAAGTTAGATTCAGGGAATATCTATCCTACAGGGTCTACACATTTTTTCAGCCGGGAGGGAGAAAACTATATTCTAAAAAATCCTATGTTCATCAAGTTCAAGCATAATCTAGATTCTGGCGAGCATCAAAAACAGATTCCGGCGTATTTTGTAAAATACCAGAATAAGAGAAAAGGCTACCCCTAAATCATTCTTCAAACGCATTTTTAACAAAGGTAAAAACCAAAGTAGTAGTTCAAGCAATCATCTACCGTAAATTAGTATAAACATTGGCAACGGAAGATGGATAAAAGCAGTTCATGGCAAAGCATCATTCACAATTCAAACTAAAACACAATAATTCATATTCAAAGATAGAAGGCATTAAAGAACTTACTGGTTGAGTAAAGTGCAAAAGAGGAAGCTTTGGAAAAAGTACGGTGTACTAGAAATCGTCTAAAAACCTCTTGCCGAAAATCACCAAAGGAATTTTGTAGTAGAAGATGAAAGAGTGAAAAGGCGAAATGTGTTCATCCCACGTTTAAATAGGGCAAAGACAAAAAATGAAGAGTCACTCATCATTACAGTTTGCCACGTGGAAAGCATTCACATGCGAGTTTGAAATTTGAAAAAATTTCAACTGCCGCAAAGATATGCGAAACGATGCAGGCTTCCCAAAGAAGCTTTGAGAATACTTGGACAATGGCTTGCCACGTAGCCCTTATCTGCTTAAAGCGAGCCGAATGGCGACGGCCTGAAGCCCTAAAGAACTTCTCACACTTATGGGGGGGCTTCTGATAATCTCATGATTATTATCGACCCGTCTCGGATAAGGAGATCGAGTTAAAGTTGAGCCACCTGGCTCTCTCCCTCGCGGAGGTCATAACTGATTAAGTGTCTGTCCTAATGAGACCGGCTCAGAAGACATTCCAGCCGGAATTTAGGACCAGATCCCCCTCATTAAGGGCCTTACGATGTCCTAAGCGGACAAGGCCTTGAGTCAGCACAAGACCGGCTAGGCAATATTGCGTGTTGCGCACGCAGGAGAGTCCAAATAGGATTTTTACTCCTATATTCTTTCTAAATAACCTTATCCTAATCTACTTGGGATTCAAGGACCATATAATAACAAAGAATTATAAACCCATTCTATTTAGGACTTCTTATTCCATAAGGAATGAGATAGATCTTGCGCCTATATATAGGCCTCTTAGGTCAGATTCAAAGGTACACAATTCTAAGCTCCAAAATTCTTACTAAACTCTACTATTTCCACAAAACCCTTTACTGACTTAAGTATCGGAGGATCCCCCACGGGGTAACCACCGATCAGCCCAAGCTCGTTTTTTGTTTTGCAGGAATTAGGTTCATTAATCAATCGAGATCAACTCTGAAATGTCAGATTCATGTACGATATTTTTAGGGGTGTACGCACCCAGGGCCCATATCAATAAGAGCTAAAAATTATAATTTTTTAAAAAAATGTTTAATATAAGAAAAATAAAAATTAATGTTTTTTTCTCTAACGTGCATTAGTATCGGACATTAATAGCGTACATTAATGCCATATTTGATACAATTATTATTGTTTGTTGCTGATATTATTGTTGCTTGTTACAGTTTATAATTGTGTGTTGTTGTGGTTTATTGTTTATTACTAATTAATCTTTACTAAGTGTTTAATAAAAATATGATTTGTAGTAGGACGGAGAAAAAAACCAAAAACTGAACCAAACCCAAAAAATTGAACCAAACCAAATCAAACCAAACCAAATATATTTTATGAAATTTGTAATTTTTCGGTTTTGGTTCGGTTCGATTTTAATTTGGTTTGGTTCAATTTTTGGAATTACAAAATAAAAAAGAACGAAAGTCAAACCAAATCGAACCGAACCAAATTATTTCTGTATGGTTTATGGTTTCCATTTTCTCCTTTATTGATTTTTGAACCAAACCAAATTTTACTCTGCCCTAATTTATAGTGACAATCAGTTAGGAATGTAAAATAACTAAAATTAGTATATTTTAAATCAATACATATTAATTATAGAAAGGTAACTAGAATAAATTAAATTATCATATGTTCTCGTAAAATACCAATTTGTTGATTTAAAAAAAACAGTTAAACCCTTATGAAAAATAATAAAACCATTTGAACCCTTACAAAAAATAATCTCTAAATAATGTGGTCCAATACTTTTAATTTCTAAATTATCTCATTTTTTTCAAACAACATACAAATTTTTGTATTAAGCAACTAAATATAGGTTAAATTATAATTTTGAAAGTATTCATTTAACTTTACAGTTCCATTATTTAAAAAACAATCATAGTTAATTATAATTTAATCAATTTTATATCAATTTTTATAATTTAGCAATAACATCTAAATGATTTAATATATTAATTTATGTGTTGTTTGTCTAGGGCTCTAAAAATATAAAAACCGAACTATCAAGGTAACGTAAGACTTTTAATGCCTACTAAAATTGGTGATGTATTAAACTTTATACTATTAATATAAGGACAGCAGCTAATTTTATAAATTATTGCAATGATTCTCACATGCATTGTAAACGTGCATGTAATTATAATTTTTGTCTAGGGCTCTAAAAATATAAAAACCGACCTATCAAGGTAACGTAAGACTTTTAATGCCTACTTCCAAAAATCGGTGATGTATTGAACTTTATACTATTAATATAAGGACAGCTGCTAATTTTATAAATTATTGCAATGATTCTCACATGCATTGTAAACGTGCATGTAATTATAATTTTTGTCTAGGGCTCTAAAAATATAAAAACCGACCAATCAAGGTAACTTAAGACTTTTAATGCCTACTTCAAAAAATCGGTGATGTATTAAACTTTATACTATTAATATAAGGACAGCTGCTAATTTTATAAATTATTGCAATGATTCTCACATGCATTGTAAACGTGCATGTAATTATAATTTTTTAAATAAATTAAATATAATAAATAATTAAGTTAAATAGTAGAATAATAGATTGGTTGATTTGTGTAGTTAACTACTTTTTCAACCATTCTTGTTTTATTCCTTATTACAAGAATAATAACGTTGCTCTAATTTCTAATAAGGTTTCTATATAAGTAGGATAAATGAGGTTATATATATATATATATATATATATATATATATATATATATATATATATATATATATATATATAGTCTTATTTTTATAATTATAAAGAAATTATTCTTTATTAATTTTGAAGTAAAATTATAATAATTATTTATGACTTTATAATAAAAAAAATTTAAATAATTTAATAAATTATTTTATTTTATTTCATTATTCTGAATAAAAAAATTATTTCTTGTTGAGGTTAACAAGCATGAAATAAGATAAGTGGGAAATGGAAATTCGAAATTGTTGAAATGATTAGTTGGTGGATCTCACCCACCATTTTACCAACGTCGAAATTTAAAATTGTAGTTTAAAAGTTAAATATACACTAATTTATTTTGTAGTGTTTGGACAAGAGAGTGCTTTTATATGGTTTAATCAGAATAAAAACAACGATCAATTTTTTAAAAAATATATTGGGGAGACCATTGTCTTATTTTATGCCTAACCCTTTTCTCATTTTGTATGATCCGCGGCTCTTTCAAATATATACAATGAAACCTTTATAAATTAATAATTTTGATAAAATTAATAATTTATTCAGTTTTAATTTAGAATCAGTATAAAATTGGACCTCAATCGATAAAATAATAAGATAATAACTTTTCAAATCTCAGTGTATATATATTGGTCTCAACGAAACTATAAATTAATAATTACTAAAAGATTCTAAATTCTAAGATTGTCTAGTAAAAAATGAATCTATAGTCACTTGTTTTTTGTTAAACTTCAAATCTGTATTGAGTTCATCTTTAAATCTCCTTATTACACTTAAGAGTTGGGGCATTATCTTCTCATATTGCAACAAAAAGTTGTGAAGAGTTGTGAAGAGTTCTCGTATTTACATTGTCGAAAGCAATTTACTATGGCCTCTTGAACACCTTTTAGTTTAGGAGCCATAGTTAATGAGATTTTAAAAAATTTTAATGGACATTTTATAGTGATCAATTTCTAACCATGTTTAATGTACATGGAGAAGAAATGTGCCTTGAAACTTGTTTTTGAAATTTATTTTTTGGTACCATGAACTAACTTTTTTGACAAATTCAATTAATTTGTGAATGTACATTGGATTTGAAAATTTAAAGGTCATACGTAAAACCTCTTTAAATTAATAAATTATTAATTTATCGATCTAATAATATCTCGCTAAATTAATAAAATATCTCGGTACCAACATTATTAATTTATAGAGATTTTACTGTAGATTCTATTTGTCATCTATCCTAATAATGACCTCAATACCGGATCGGGTATCATACCAGTGAAGT
Organism: Euphorbia pulcherrima; assembly: GCA_947683365.1. Taxonomy (NCBI): domain Eukaryota; kingdom Viridiplantae; phylum Streptophyta; class Magnoliopsida; order Malpighiales; family Euphorbiaceae; genus Euphorbia; species Euphorbia pulcherrima. The sequence goes on along the minus strand of CANTUS010000001.1, from coordinate 48,004,153 downwards.
TAACAATATGCAGTATTATCGGTATAATTAATGATTTTACCGGTTTTTTTAAAATGTATATATTATTTGGGGTTTTCGGTGGATATTGCTACGTTTTTTGGGTCCTTCGCAATGCTTCTGTATGTTGCTAGAGGGGTTTTGAAAAAACCAATTCGCCGATTTACCTGGTTTCCCAGTTCAACCTGATTTTTTCAGTTTTTTTTCCAAAAACCATTTTTAAGTTAAACCATACCGTAACCATGACCGATTCACTATAAAATCGATTGAACCGATCGGTACGGTATGGTTTTGATAACTAGTGATCCTAATCATTAGAAAATTCCCTATTCGGCTATATGACAATTCTATTCGAGCTATTGCAAGGCGTAACATGATCACAAACGAGGACAAATGGCTTAGAGATGAAAATATATGGTTGTAGCTTGATACCAACAGGATTATTTGTTCAACCTAGTTGGTTGAACTTGGTAGGGATAAACATTCGGTTAAATCGAACTGAACTAAACCGAATAAGTTGTACTGAATGATAGAATTTCTTTAAAGTTATCAACTGAACCGAACCTAATTACTCTTAAAAATTGAATTTTCCGAACCAAAATTTGATTAGAATTAAATTTTTTCAAACCGAGTTGAATTTAACCAAAATTCAATACTTGTTTTATTTGAAAATCCATAATCATTCAAATAATGTGTGGAAATTCACAAAAATAATGAATTTTAGTAACTGAACTGCTATGTGTCGCCCATTTTTACTTTGCGTTGCCCCCCGGAAAATACACTCTTGCCCTTTCCTTAAAAAACTACCATTACCCTAAAAAAAGCCATTAACCCTCAAATTCAAAATTCAACTTCATACCTTTAAATCATCTCATTACCCATATTCAATTTCAAATTTCAACTCGGTGGAACGTAATGGATGGACGGTGTGGCCAAGCATTGATTCGGGTAAGTTTTTCCTGCCAAAATGTAAATATTTTAGAAAAAATCGCCGGAATGCGATCGGATCGTCCATCCCGGACGACTCCGGTCGTTTTTAAGCCGTCCGTCCTGGAGGGCCGTTAGGGATCTGATTGTCCGGGATGGATGGTTTCGATCGCTAATAGCCCTCCGGTGAGGACGGCTATTAGCGATATGCCATATCGCTAACAACCGTCCTCACCGGAGGGCTGTTAACGATCAGAACCATCCATCCCGGATGGTTCTGATCCCTAACGGCCCTCCGGGATGGACTGCCTCAAGAGATATGATCTCTCATATCTCTAACGGCTGTCCATCCTAGAGGGTCGTTAGGGATCAGAACCATTCAGGATGGACGGTTTCGATTGCTAACAGCCCTCTGGTGAGGATGGCTGTTAGCGATCTAATAGTCGTCCTCACCAGAGGGCTGTTGGCAATCGGAACAGTCCATCCTGGACGGTTCTGATCCCTAACAGCCCTCCGGGATGGATGATCGTTAAGGATATGAGAGACCAATATCTCTTCAGGCCGTCCATCCCCGGAGGGCCGTTAGGGATCAGAATCGTCCGGGATGGACGGTTCTAATTACTAACAGCCCTCCAATGAGGACGACTGTTAGGCATGGCAGCCTTTTATCTCAGATGGCTGCCATCTAAAACAGCCATCTGGAATGGACGGTAGTCAGCTTTCGGGATCGATCCGCCGGAAAATTTAGCAGTCGGTCACAAAATGTCGGTTTTCGCGACCGATCCATCAAAAAATTTATCGATAGGTCCCAGAATATTTTTTGTCGGTTTTCGGGAATGATCCACCAAAAAATTTAGCGGTCAGTCGGTCCCGTAAATAAAAATATTTCAGGACCGATTCACAGGAAAATTTAGTGGTCGGTTCCGAAAGATTTTTATGTTGATTTTTAAAAAATTTGAAATTTGAACTTAATTATTTTTAAGTGTAGAAATTTAATATGATGTTTGAGTTACGTTTAAATGAAGGGTTAGGGTTACACTCTTTTGCTGTTTGAGTTACGTAATTAAGAAAAATTTCTTATATTTAATTAGAAATTAAGCAAGATTTGATATAAAATAAGACTTAAAAATTTTTTATGTTAATGATGTAAGCAGGGAGGAGCAGGGGAAATCGTTTGATGTGATACGACGTTTGCATGAATTGGGACAACTTTCAGATGAGTCGGGACAGCGTCATACAAAATCTCGTCGTGTGACAGCGTCAAGTAGGCGACAGAAGTAGGGAGTGGAGATGGATGTCATTACAGATACTACTCCTCAGGATATCCATGTAGGTCTGAGTGAGGCATAAGGGAGAGACTCGTTACATTTTGAGTCTGGTGATGATGAGGGAGCTGGTGATGAGGAGGAAGCAGAAGCTCCTTGGTTACTTGCTTGTAGTGCACCTGGTGGGCCAGAGATTCCAGACACGATCCTGAGTTATTTGGGACATGTTGCCTGCGAGATATGGAAAGTAAAAGAAACTAGATACCTTTTGAAGTGTCATTCTAGAGTGAAACTCTGCAATGACCTGAAGTCATGGTACAACGAGATGGACAATACAGCTAAGAACGCTTTAGATATGACTCGGTTATGGCACTTGCCCTTTATTATGTATGAGCACATTGACGCTGATCTGATTTGTGCATTTGTTGAGACGTGGCAACTAGATACAAACACTTTCCACTTGCCTTTTGGAGAGATGACTATTATGCTACACGATGTCCAGCATATTCTTGGCATTCCTGTTGATAGAGCCCCAGTTTAACTTTAAGGCACTGCTACAGAGCTAAGGGTTGTAGTTATGGAGATGCTTGGGATTTCAGAGGATTCCATGAAGTCATGCTGGAATAAGGGCGCAATTTCTACAGATACTATACAGCAGCGGTGTCGTGGTATACAACGACCAGTACATCCTCAGCTCGCAGGTTGGATGTGATTGATGTTTGGAGGCACTTTATTTTTTGACAAGAGTGGTCAACTTGTTCGACTGGCTTGTGCATTAGAGGTAAAGGATGAGTTAACATCTGTACGTGGATATGCATGGGGGGCAGCTACTTTAGCATACTTATATCACCAGCTAGGGGTAGCTAGTCAGTTCAATGCTAAGCAGCTCATCGGATGTCTTACACTCCTTCAGGCTTGGATATATGAGTATTTTCCATGATTTTGGCCTAGTTCGCCTTTGCCCATTAGGGAGGGGCGACCTATAGTACAAATGTGGGACCCTCCTTTACAGACCAAAGGTGCACGTTTTGAGGCATTGCGCTTGCGCATTAATCAATTGACAGCTTCAGAGGTAATAAAATATTTTCTTATTTTTCGATTGTAAGAATAATACGAACAAGTAACCAACCATGGTATGATTGTCATGTTAAATTTTCAATGATAATTGATAATAAACTGTCACTGTATGATTGTTGCAGATTAGGTGGCTACCATATGGTTCTGATCCAGCCGTTACTATTCTGAGGACTCTTTACACTGGCCTCATACAGTATCGGGATGTCATTGAGTCGTACATGCCTTGGAGAGTACTGAAATAATTAGGCTATGTGCAGACTGTCCCGACAGCTATCCTTAAACCTAAATCTGCATGAAGACCTCAGAATACACTTTTGTACAAGGTTGTGTTTCCTGCACAGACTGCAGTGTGTGGGTGGGCTGGTTTTCCCATGATGTCTTGTATGTCTGTTGCACAATTTTAATCTACAGATGAGGACCCTCGTGCATGCACAGATGAGTATTTGCGGTGGTTTGAACTTCATTCACATCGCTACTTGCTGAAAGATCAAAGGCGAGATGCATCGCATCATCGGTCTGACACTGACTATATAAGTTAAAATTACTTTTAATTACTTAAAGTTTAATAAAATTTTTCAGCTTATGATTTATTAATTAATTGTTCAAATGCTTTGTAGTGGGTGAATCGATCTTGTCAAATGCTTCGGGACTCCATCGGGACATTACGTTCGTATGATGAAGAGGAGTCAGAGCAATTATCTACACAGTTTGATGCATTCATGAGGGATTTCAATAATTCCCAGTGATTTGTTTTACATTTTTATTTCCTCATGTTTTGTGACTTCTGTTTTTATTACTTATGGGATATTTTTTTAGAATATCTTTGACATTATTAAGTATGTTTTATTTAGAATATCTTTGCCATTATTATGTATGTTTTATGTAGAATATCTTTGCCACTATTATGTATGTTTTATTTAGAAGTTGAAATTAGGCTAAGTTTCAAAAACATACCTTACTAATAAATGTTGAAATCATACTGATAAAAATATAATAAATGTTGAAATTGAACTCAGAGTGTTGTCACATCACCCTGAGTACAGCCTTATTGCTCCCAACAGCTAACATAGATTCTCCATTCAACATTATTGCTTTGAATTCATACTTATAGCTTTGTCACATCACTCTGAGTACAACATTATTGCTCCCAACAGCTAACAGAGATCCTCCATTCAACGTTATTGCTTTGAAATCATACTTACAGCTTTTTCACATCACCTTGAGTCCAGCATTATTGCTCCCAATAGCTAACTAAGATTCTCCATTCAACATTATTGCTTTGAATTCGTACTTACAGCTTTGTCACATCACCCTGAGTACAACATTATTGCTCCCAACAGCTAACTAAGATTCTCCATTCAAAATTATTTCTGAATTCATACTTACAGCTTTGTCACATCACCCTGAGTACAGCATTATTGCTCCCAATAGCTAACTAAGATTCTCCATTCAACATTATTACTTTGAATTCGTACTTACGGCTTTGTCACATCACCCTGAGTACAACATTATTGCTCCAAAAGCTAACTAAGATTCTCCATTCAACATTATTGCTTTGAAATCATACTCAGAGTGTTGTCACATCACCCTGAGTACAACATTATTGCACCCAACAACTATTTTTTCAAACTTAGAGTCTTTATAAATAACTACTTTCAGTTAAACTCAACACACTACTATCTTCACTCCTAACTCTCTCATTCTGTAAGTCTCCCTTCTTTTAAACTCTTACACCAAATATATTTTATAGCTATAGATTATGTAGACCCAATGACAGAAGGCGATGGCATTGACTACAGTTCCAATTTTGAAACACCTCAAGCTTTTGAAGATGTTGACGAAGCAATAGCTTGGGTACAAAATACTACAAAGGGATTAGGTTTCGAACTTGTCATCTCATTGTGGAAGAAGAACAATACAGGGAGACTGATGAAATGTAGACGTGGTCAGAAATACAAAGGCAAAGATAGAGACATACCACATTCTGAACGAAAGTTCACAAAGACAGATAAGTGCGGTTGCCCTTTTCGTATTTTCATTGATATGAAAACTGGCATTCATGGTTATTATTGGAGCATCAGAGTTGTACCTAGAATTAATGGAATGCACAACCATAAGATGGATAAGTATGGTCAAGGTCATCTAGAGTTCTAGAAATTGAGCCAAGAGAAGAAGGAAATAGTTGCTAATATTAGTGCAGCACAAACAAAACCCCAGTCTATTATAGTAGCAATTAAAGCAAAATATCCACATAACAAAACATATATACGTCAAGTGTACAACTTAAAGATGAAGGTTCGGAAAGAATCGTTTCAAGATCGAGACATCATCTCCCAATTTTATCATTTGGCACAAGAAAACAAGTACCTATTCTAGACAAAAGCTTATCCAGAATCAGGCATTGTCACTCATGTGTTCCTGGTACATCCAACATCCATGAATTTACTGCGGACTTTTCCTCTCTACGTTGGGATTGACTCGACGTACAAAATAAATCGATACAAGAAGCCTTTCATAGAATTTGTCAGAATGACTTCAATAAATAAAAACTTTCTCATCGCTTACGCATTAATGAAAGATGAAACTGCGGAAAGTTATGAATGGGCGCTTACTTGCTTGAGGAAAATGTATGAAGATCATGTCTATCCGTCTGTAATTGTTACTGATCGAGAGTTGGGCCTTTTCAGAGCAATTGAAAATTTGTTTCCAAACAGCGCCCATTTGCTTTGTACTTGGCATATAAAGCATGATGTTGAAAACTACGTAAGAAAACGTTGTCGTAACATAGAAGTTGCCAATGATTTTGTTCATGGCAAATGGAAGATGTTTGCTAAAGTTGAGACTGAGGATGCTTACGATTACAACCTATACACTATAGAAGATACTTGGTCTAGTCAGCAAGCTATTTTATCATATGTGAGAAATACATGGCTCGTTGACAAGGAGAAATTCATTCCTGCATGGACAAATCGAGTACTGGATCTGGGCAACACATCCAATTGTAGAGTTGAGAGCGAGCATGCATCACTAAAGGGTTGGCTGCATACTTCTGGAGCCCTAGACACCACGTGGATGAAGGTTCACAAACAAATTGAGTCACAGGAAAATAAGATAAAGTAATAAAATTTAGTGTTATACAATATTAATGTTATTGTTTTATATTGCAGTTGTAATACTTATTTAATTGCAGGAAGGATCTAGAGGATTCAAGAACTAAAAGATGCCCGTACACATCAAGATATCCTTTCGAGTACTTATCATTTCATGTTTCCCACCACGCTCAAGGACTTCTACATGATGAATTTCAGCGGATGTTAACGTCAGGACATGATGTACAATATGCATGTGGTTGTGTACTTCGAACAACACATGGCGTACCTTGTGCATGTGAGTTGGCAAACACAATAAGAGAAGGAGCAGCGATCAGTGTTGAATGCATCCATCCATTTTGGAAAATTCTTGAAATAAATGAATTCGGGGTGCATGAAACGATAACTGCTGATTATTCAGGTCACCCATCGGAGGCTCACCGCTTTTTTCAAATATCATTGATGAGGTAATAACGCACAATCCTATTGTTTTGCAAAAAGTGGCATTTATACTTGATGATGAACTTCACCCCGAATATGCCAACTATGTTGAACCGGAGGTAAACGAGAATGTAAGGGGAAGACCATGAGGGAGTAGATAAACTCATCGTGACAAATGTTCTTGGGAGCATGATCTAAGTAGTCGAGGTCGGGGTAGTTTAAATAGTTCATCTCGTAGTCAAAGATCATCTACGTATAAGTCATTCCCATCCATCAATAATGCATCGACTTCTGGTATTTACCATTTCTTTTACTACTTCAATACGTTGAATTTACGATTATTAGCGTTGTTATTAATGTCAATTTTTTTTACAATTCTTCAATTGGTTTCATAGGTCTGTGCGGAGTGCGTCTCCAGGATTATTGTTGGAACGAAAAAATACCCCAACTGTTTCGACCCTACATTGAAGGGGTAGAAGATGTACTCGGAGACGGTAATTGCGGTTTTTGAGTTGTTGCATCTTACATCTATAATGATGAAGACCTATACCAATATGTAAGACATCATCTTGCTAACGAATTATTTGCAAGGCATCACATCTATAATGATTTAGCTATTCAGCGTATCAGTTGGGATGGCGGTGCGTGCGTTGATGCTGCATGCTACCATATGCAAGTAACTGACGACTTATATGTTATTGCATCTTCATATAACGTTGCAGTTATTTTTATTGGTTACTCAATGGTAGCAACAAATGTGAATAAGTGTTTCACAGTATTACATTTGTATGCGCCGGCAACTGCAACACAGCCGTCACGTGAAATATGCATTGATCATTTAGAGCGTCCACCGCACTACATTAGATTGAGTGTACAAGATTATTGTCCACTACCCCCGATAATTGCACAATGGTTCTCAAACCGTCGGCCTAGTGTAGTTGGCTGGGAAAATTTGTATACTAGGAGGCGAATAGCATGGGATGCATTGTGTAATGATTATTTTCAGTAATGAATTTAACTTTTTTATATAAATGATAAAATATTTTTATTTATTCGAACATAATAGTTTTTACATAATGTTTAATTATTCTATGTTATTAATATATAAAAGTAATGAAATTTAAATAAAATAGTTTATCGGAAAATTCGTCGGAAAATTCGACAGGTTGTATGGCCGTCTAACATAGATGACCGGCCCTGTTTATGGCCGTCTAAGATGGATGGCCATAAACAATGATGGCCGTCTAGCATAGATGTACATCCATCTTAGACGGCCATAAAGAGTGCCGGCCATCTATTCTGGACAACCATCAACAAAGTCCGCCGGCTTGCGTGCCCGACCGTAGTTAAAAAATTAGGCTATTTTACTGATGGGCAGTTTTTTCTTTTCGCGGGGTGATGTGAAGTAAAAATGGGCGACGCTTAGTAAAACTCTATGTTTAGTATAATAAACTAAAGACTTTATATTTTAAACAAATGATAATTAATGAAAAATTATATAAATTTTATATTATTCGGTTCGGTTTTTAATATTTTTTATTTTTTTTGTAGAACCGAACTGAAAACTGAATCTACAATTAATAGAAAACTAAATATCGAACCGAATTGATAAATATCCGAAACCGAATTTTCAATTAATAGAAAACGAATACCTAACCGAATTAATAAATATCTGAAACCGAATAGCATAATTCGGTTTGGTGATTCGGTTTTGTCCGAATTATACGCAGCCCAAGAACCAGGCCCCAGAGGATATCACAAACCATTATCCACATCTAATAATGAGGAACAAAGAAAGAAGAAAACGGAAATCAACATCTATAGCTGTTGAGAGTTCATTACAACGGCTATTTTGCTACATCTTACTTTTTAAAAATATAATAAGATGACATTTGTGAATTCTGTAGATAGTGTGAATTGAACATATAACTTTATATTTTTTAAGTTCTTTTTAAATATTCAGTTGATGGGCTTTAATATCTTTGAGTGTATTTAGAAACTTCAAATTTAAAAGAATTCAAGTCAATTCATTTTAATTTTATATAAAAAAATTAAAATTTTTATATATAAAATGAATCAAAATTAATTAAACCCTATAAATTTTGGATTTCAAGCTCTCTGTATTTATGTTTCCTACATGATCAGATAGTCAAATCATAGATTAACGTGAATTTATAATGGTAGCATGGTCTTTCTACCTTGCTTTCGTTAAAACCTTTTATATTCATTAACACTTAATTAAATATTTTTTTATTTTAATTAAATATTTTTTTTTATAAATATTCAACCGTTGGATGAGAATATGGTCGATCCTGAGCATAGATCAGAAGTACGACAGCCTAGAACCCACAACTGAAGGGGCTCTAAATTTTATAAGTACGTGCATATCTCTATAAAAATTTTAAAACATTTTATGACTTAAAATACAATAAAAAAAACTTAAAATCGTGCTTTATATTAAAAATATTTTAATTTAACATAATTTTTTTTAATCGAAGGGCCTTTATTTTTTATTTCACCTAGGACCCTCAAAATATTTAGACCGATCTAAATGCGACATGGTCCAATACACCCGATTCCATTTTAAGTTCCTTTAATTAACACTCACATTCCATTTCTTATCCCTTTTTACTGTCTGTGGAAGCAAATTACAATGTAATAAAAGTGGAGTTATATAAGCTTATAATGAAAATTACCCGCATCAGGCATTATTTTACTTCAGATTATATGTCACATTAAACTGTTTAAATCTGATGTTTCTCTGTTGAATAAGGATGTTAATAGGGCGGGAATAATCCGAAAACTATAGTATCCGAATTAATGGGTGTCGGGGGAAATTTGAAAATTTTCATTCATGGGGATGATGGTGAGGAAAATTTTACCCCCGATTGAAAATTTGGGTGGGGTGGGTGAAGCTACATCTGTCCAATGGGAATCCCCACCCACTTCCGAAAAATTCCCTGTATAAATCCTCGAAATATCCCATTATATATAATATTGAATATTTTGGAGATATAAGCTCTGTCCTATTTTTTTAAAGCCTAACTTAATTATTACTTTTTTTTAATAAACATGTATGCAAGTATGCAAAATTAATACTCATTTCAAACCCTACAATTCACGAATCTGTTCACTTTTTCAAACAGTATGTATGATACAAGCTATTTTTTTATTCTTTAAATTAAAATCTTTTCATTACCTGTTTGATTGTCATTAGTTCAATAATCGTGTAAAAAATAACATTTTAATAAACTTATTCATTTAATAAACCTTTTCAATACTTTGTATTGTTAGAATTTACAATTTTAATATGAATTGAACAAAGATATGTACAATTACAATTAAATTTTTTTTTCAAACTTTGCTGTGGATAGGGATTTTCCGAACCCCGTAAACACCCACATGAATATGGAATGAGTGTAAAAATATATCCGAAACATTAAATGAGAATTCCTTAAATCCGTCCAAAGACTATTGAGTGCGGGCCCGCTCCATTGACATCCTGAATTAAACTATAATGCAAAACGGAAGGAACTTTCAGAAATTGGGTTTTTGGGGTCCAATTTTCTTGTTTCTGTTCTAAGACTTGATATTGAAGTTCAGAGATTTTAATTATTCAGCATCAGAATTTGGGGGTTTTTTAAGGGGTTTGAAGCTTATTCCAATTGTCTTGTTGCTGTTTTCAGATTTGACTCTAAAGTTCAGAACTTGGGGTTTTTGGTTTTGAATTTAATTCTAATTTTCTTCTTGATGTTGAAGTTCAGAGCTTGTAAACAAGATGAATGACTTAATGGCCAAATCATTTATGGGACTAGTCGAGGATTCTGCTTGTTTCGTATTCGTTATTCTTTCTGTAAATTTCGGTTAGACGGGTCATCCTAAAATTAGGATTGAAACAACTTAACAAAATTTACAACCCATGTAGCTTCATAGCACAAACTTTCCATCTTCACTGAAAGTAACAACTACAAAAAGAAAAGAAGCTACAATTCAAAATTCTGGATTTCCAATAATGGTGACAGAGATGCATTTTAATGAATATAATGTAATATATATATATATATATATATATATATATATGGTTGTAACAAACGTTCTCCTTTTCGTTTTTTCTGTACCTTTTCTGTTGGTCCGATCTTTTCCATGGCCACTGATTTCATTATCAGAAACAAATTCTATCTTAGTTTTCTTATAGGGAGAGCTCGACCAAAGAGCTTTTCGACCTCAACTGCTTCCATTTTCAAATCATCTAACAAATCCATCTCTTCTTTACTAAGCTCTTTTAAGAAAAACTCCTCGTCTCGTTGGAGCTCTTTGAACCCTTCTGCTAATTTCTGAAATAAGCTCATTTCGGTCTTCCCCGCCTTTTCTACCTGCCCTTCGATTTCTTCTACCTCCCTTATAATCGTCTTTTCCCCTTCTTCTACTGTCTTCTCCAGTCTCTCAACTAGGGGAGGCTCGGGCCCACAAGTGTTGTCCGTTCTAATGAACTTGCTAAAATCTCGTCCTACACTTTTAGCGGCTCTTTCCAGTTCAGGGACGATGCTTTCTGGCAAAACCGCACTTCTTGTGTACACAACAGCTCCACCGTATCCATCCCACGCATCGTTCTTGCCTCGGTAGTAGACAAATACATAATCATCATCCGCTTTTTCCATCTTTGCTGATAGAATGTACCTGGATTTACCATACATGATCCTCTGATTAAATGTCGAAATTCAGCAGAACTAAAAGGCCTAATGCATCTCCAGTTACCTGAACTTGTTCCAAAAAAACATAGTCTCCTGAACTTTCAAAGTGATCTCGTAACTCCCTCAACTTTCAAAAAGTGCTCCACTTTGCTCCTTGGACGCCACATGTCAGGTTTTGATTGGAGAGATTAAAATAAGGAAAATGACATATTTGAAAAATCAAACCAATCAAAAGCTGACGCTTGACTTTAGGGACCAAAGTGGTGCACTTTTTGAAATTTGAGGGAGTAAAGCGGTCCACTTTTGAAAATTGAAGGGGTAGTAGATTTTCTGGGACAAGTTCAGGTGTCAGGAGATACATTCAACAAAACTAAAACGATCACAACAATCAAAGATGTAAGGAAGAACACAAGACTTGTAAGAGTATACCAGTCGTCTTGATAGTGAAGATACTCATTGTCATGATTGTAGAGTATTCCAGGCTGCACAGGGTCTTGAACGAACTTCTGTACCGCTGATCTAGTAAAGAAGCCAGTGTCTGGAGTCCGTATTCTCCACGTCAAATTTCCCACGAGTTTATTAGATTCAGTATGGAATTCATGCAATTGGCAGTCGAAAGTATCGAAGGTCGGGTTCAGGCCGCTAGTAATGTACCACTTCCCAGTAAAATCAGCAATGTTAAAACTTTTCACGAGCACCGCAGGATCGGGAATAGGGAAATTTCCAACGTCGGATTTCATAGGTACACACTTCTTTCTAGAAACTGCACACTCGTTGAATTCATCGACGACACTGTTTGCAAACAGATCCCCACATCTGATCTACAAAACAACAAAGAGTAAGTAAGAGACACATAAATTCCATGCCCGTTCTTAACTTGCTGGGGGCCTCAGGGCGAGATAAGAATTTGGGACCCTTTTTAAAGTAGGCACGTTCTTGACATTTCGGGGAACTGGACAAAGATATATCAAATGTTGTAAAAAGGCATTCAATTTTAAAAATTATAATAAAAGATTAACATTGAAGAGGTTAAGGATTCAATTTACAACATTTAACCAAATCGATATTTATATTTCACACACAACAAATTAAAAAGCTAAAAGTTTTTATTTTGGACCCCTTTCTGTTATGTTATGCGATCGCCCATACTGGCCACCCCTCAGGATCGGCCCTGACAAATCCTCAAAAATTATTTGGCTTGCATAGATTTGATATGAGAGAATATAACTAACCTGGCATTCGGTTTCATCAGGGCGGTTATTGCACGTCTGAAGGCAAGCAACATTAGCAGCACATGCCGGGTTTGCAATGCATTTAGCCAATTCTAATCTAACAAGAGAACAACAAGCCTATTAAGTCACATACTGGTACATACAAAATTTTCACATTTTTAAACAATTTTGAGTTTTTAATTTACAGTACCGGCATTCCTTCAATAAGCAAGTACAAGTTTTGAGAGCATCAACAGCTTCAGCTGATGGAATGACTAACAATGCGCAAGCCAAAAATCCAACCACTTTCAACAACTGCATTTGGCTGTTTTCTTTCAGGACGTTTGACATACTCGTCATCATACATCTAAGCATTTCTTTTGCCTTTACGAATCATCGAAAGAACACGAATAGTTACAGGCTGATAACTATTAATTACTATTGGCTTAATGCATCTCCCAGTACCTGAACTTCTTCTACAAAACCTACTTCCTCCTGAACTATCAAAGTGACCCCGTAGCTCCCTCAACTTTTAAAAAGCGCACCACTTTGCCCCCCAAACACCACGTGTGGGTGGTTTTACTTTACAAAGATGCCATTTTTCTGATTTTCTCTCTCCAATCAGTAGCTAACACATGGCATTCAAGGAGAAAAGTGGTGCAATTTTTGAAAATTGAGGGAGCTAGAGGGTCGCATTTTAAAGTTCAGGGGCAGTTGATTCTTTGGGACAAGTTCAAGTACCTATAGATGCATTGAGCTATAACGATATTGGAGGCAAATGCATCATATATAGGAACTCTACCTGATTTGAACCTACACTAGTGTTACAAAACGAAGGGAACTTGTCTTTCCAGCCTGAGAATTGATGTGAGCATCTTAGGTGAAGCCCACCGTATTTCCTATGAGTTCTTATCAACTGAACATACCTTGACTCTCTGCTATTGGTCCGAAATTTCAATTGAATTGTTCTCCTCCATTTAAATATTTCCTTACCAGCAATTCCTGATCTAATGCTTGAACTACTGATACTTTCTTCAAGAGATAACAAGACAGAATTTGCAGCCAATGCCATAGTTTTGTATCTACACTCGGAATTGGTATCTAAGAATGATAAATTAGTTAAATTAGGATTCAATTTCTATGTCAAAACAATACAATATAATTGCAAAAGCATCTAATTGTTTACAGCAATCAGAAAAAATCAGTACTTACTTTACAAACTAGACACATAATAAATAACCTAATTACAGTTTTTGCAAGCCAGACATTGCAAAAGCCAACATTTATCCGAATCATACTAAGAAGATACTGAAACTTGCCAAAATCAAATCAAATCCATTAAATAGAAGAAGAAAATGGAGAGGAATAGAGTAATTAAGAGGAAAAAAATGCGGCGAAGGTGCATTAAATAAAAGGAAGTGAAAGAGAAGTAGCTGACCTTAGAAGATGGAGATAAGTGAGAAAAATGGGGCGGGAGAAGAGAGCAAGAGGAAGTTGATAAGAAATTCGTGTGGAATATGGTAATGAAACGTGCTCAGTTTTGTTTTTGGATCGGGCTGGAATTGTTGTATTGCATTGGGCCCAACCCACTTGCATATTTGTTTTTTTGGAAATTGTAACAAATGGAAGGTGAAGGTTTTTAGATTTTTTTTTAAAAATATCCTAAACATCATTTTTTTCTAAAAGTACAAGATTTTAAATTTTAGTTCTAGAAAATACCTTTTTTTTGTATAATAGATCTTATACCTTTTTATACTGTGGTATAATATGTATTATATATATTATATATTTGATATAATATATGTTAAAGTCGTATGCTTTTAATACCGAACAATTTGATCCTTTTATATAATACGATTGTATGTGAAATTTGTATGTCCTAATAGCTTTTGTAATATTCATTTGTTGTGAATTATGATTCCTATATATATTTATTGTCTTGGTCTTTTTTCAGGGGAAAAAGCGGCCAACAATTTCCAAACATAACAGGTGGTGAATCAGATTAAATTTAATTTCAATTGAAACAAAGGGCATGGTTTTCCTAAGCCCAAAAGCTATTGTCCATAGAAATGTTTGTGAGACAAGCTTCATGGGAAAGCAACATTATCTTATACTAAGCTTAATTTATGTATGGATGTCATTTTCAAGAAAAAAGAGATGACAAAAAAATTTTAGAGCGGCATATTGAAAAATTGAATGGTTTGAAAGATAAATTGAAAAAAAACAATGAACATTATATATGTGGAGGAAATGACACGTGCATGGAATTATTTTGCCCTCTTTTAGCATTTGGTTCAAATTATTTTATGAAGAGAGTGTTTTTTTAAAAGCCCCTAAAAACATCTTCGGATCTTATTTTGAGACCCGATCTATATTCGGAAAAACTTTTCATGGACCCATATTCTGATCCAGATTCATGTGAGACCTAGACCCTGAAAACGAATTTAGATTCCCGGATCAAGGCTAGATCAAATATCCACTGCCATCCCTAAGCATAATATAATTGGTTCCACCTATAAGGAAGACATATCCATTGATGCGGCCATGCGAATGAAGAATAAATAATTTTAACATTGAAGAGAACAAGAAAAAAACAATGTCTTTATTATGAATGTGGAGGCCATTGATAAGGCATATATATTCTAGAGAATAACAAAGACATACAAACAAACAAATGTAGCTGTAATAACCAAGAAATACCGCTTTGGTTTGCTTAATCCAACGTTATTTGCAAGGGTGTGCTTTGTGTATAAATACATGCTTCCATTGTAGCCATAGAAAAGTTTCAGACAGCTTTATAGGTTCATATTATAGGTTTAATTTTATATTATATGGAGTGAAGTTTTTGAGGAGGCAAGCTCACCTTGAAGAGGACATGACATGACTTCTCTGCAGCTTGCCTTGCTTTGTTTTTCTCTCTTTTTCATTCCTTGCTTTTCGGTTCTTTTTCCGTCTCCCGATGACCCAGGTTCCTTTTCTTAACTCGTGATTCTTTCGTTTTTTACACATTAAGAGTGTATATAAAGCCCTCGTTTTTTTATGGAATTGAACTCATTTTATGTAGAAAATTTATGTAAAATGAATTAAATTCCTTGCAAAATATTGATTCATTAAATTCTCGTATTTGATCAACTCTAATTGGATTGGATTCTCTGAAGTCCAATATCATTAAATTGTGCAGACCGAAGGTGTGAGATAAAATAGTAAAAATATATAATTTTTTATTTAAAAAGCTAAATGAAATATGCTCATTGATATTTTAATTTGTGGTAAAGAATCTAATAACTTCACTTCGTAGTCAAATAGACAACATAGGATCCAAACCCATTATATACACTAATAGAACTTGTAGTTGATGGGATTTTTTTTTATAAAATTCAGTAAAAACATCTTTGTTTCATAAAACTATATACGAGATCTATATCGTTGAATCTCTAGATATCGTCTAAAATTTTCATTACAATACATTTTGGACAATAGACCACAGATTGTCTAGAAAAAATTTTTTATTCATAAAACTATATATAAGATTTGCACCGTTGAATCTCAAATGGGTGGTAGATATAGTCTAAACTTTTCTCTACAATACGTAATGGACGATAGACGGCAGAGAATGTGTTATTATTTGAGATCCAAATCTAAAATTTGGTTAAAATGTGTTATTATTTTTTAATAAGAACTCCAATTTATGTTTTTTTTTTCTCAATTTTTCACTTACTCTATTAGCCAACTGTGTCCCATGCTTGCAGCTCATTGCACAGAATTAAACTTCACACAATTCCCATACCAGCCAACCGGTGAATGCATAGGCAGTCAGGACAAAGTCTTCATCTTTAAAACCTTCGGCACAACTTTCTGCTGTCGAAATGTGCTCAATGTCCTAACAAAAACCCTAGCCTGGAGACTATACTCCAACCTCTCCGAGTACCCTTTCATCCCACACGACAAATGGATGAACTGTAATGGCGGATTTCGCAGACAAAACTCTGTTTCGCCTTTTGCCTGTGGTTTCGAAGACCTTTACAAAGGGAGTGCAGCTTGTTCCAGCTTTTCCTTGCCTTCAATCAAGGATAATCCCTATTTCAAATATGCTTTAGCAATGTGCTCTAATTTCAACTCTTTTGATGATTCTTGCTTCAACTGTACCACGGCTATAATTGATGTTGCAAGGGAATTTTTTCTTTCTTTGGGTGCAAATAAGGATAGACATGGCGAAAGTTTCGTATGTGTCGTATCAGTTGTTATTTCCATTGCAGCTTCAAACATGGCTAATCCGTTTCTCCTTGATGATTTGTATAGATGCTTGCCTTTCTTAGATCAATTTGGTATGAATCCTGTTAACTCATAATTTGAATTTGGTATTAATATTGCCTTCAGATTATATTTTCAGGTTCCTGACTTCAATTTTTTTTTTTATGAACAGATGTTGGTTACGACAAGATTAAGCGTAAGTAAACTATGTCCGTTCTTTTGCATATTAAACTTGTCAAAAGTGCATCGGTTTGTCTCTTCAACTCCACGTGTCAGCTTCCGGTTGAAGGGTGAAAAATCAGAAAAATGACACGTGTAAGCTTTTGATTAGAGTGAAAAAAATCAGAAAAATGGCATTGAAGAGTCAAACCAACCAAAACTGACAGGGGACATTCGGAGGGAAAATTATATCAGTTTTGCCAACTTTAGTGGGGTAAAGTGTCACACACTTAAAAGTTCGGGGTGACCAAGAATAGTTAGAGCCAAGTTTAAGCGGCAACGCATGCATTTGGCTTTTTCAATTTTCATGAATACTAACGAAATTCCTTTAGCTTATGTACAGATAAAACACTGAGAACGCTGTTTGCAGTAGCTATAGCGATAATCGCCATGATACTAGTACTTGTGTTGACGATTTACGTAACAAGGAGCAGGCAAAAGGGCAAGGAGCCAGAGTCTGTTCAATCTAAAGAGATGAAAGCGTGGTCAGGGCTGTACAGATTCTCAAAGGCAGAGATCGAGAAGGCAATAAACTACGGAAACGAAAGAAAGAGCCTCGGAAGAGGCAGTGCTGGCCAAGTTTATAAAGGGGTTTTGCCTAGCGGACAGGCCGTGGCTATCAAACACATTCATCAGCACAACACTTCGGATTCCTTCCAACGAGAAGTCGAAGGCCTTTCCCGTGTTAGACATCCGAATCTTGTTTGTCTTTTCGGTTGCTGTATCAATGGAAATGACCGGTATCTTGTTTATGAATATTGTTCTGCTGGGAATCTAGCCCAACATCTCCTCAGTACCGAACTATCCTCATCCTTCATACAATTCGTCTTTTTTGTTTTGCTAAATACATAGTTAGCCCCCCAAACTTTACACTTTTTACTAGATGCCGTCTCCAACTTTGAAAAGTCCCTACCAACCCCCTAGACTTGATAAAAGTGCACTCGCGAGCCCCCTCAATGCCACGTATCACCTTGTGATTGGTTAGACTTTTCAAAGATATTCAGTTTTTTATTTTTCTCAATCCAATCAGAAGGTGACACGTTGCACTAAGGGCTCACAAGTGCATTTTTTCCTAGTTTAGACTGCCAGTAGTGACTATTCAAAGTTTAGGGCGACATCTAGTAATAAGTGACAAGTTTAATGGGCTAACTATGCATTTGGCCTTTTTGTTTTGGCCAAATGCATCACTAGCTTCCTCAAGCCATGTCATTTCGCCTATTGCCCTCCAAATTTTGAAAAGATTCTAGTATATAGCTCCCTTTTCAAAAAGTGCAACACTTTGCCCTTTGAATGTCAAGAATCAGCTTCTGGTTGGTTTGATTTTTCAAAGATGTTTTCAGGGGCAAACTGCTGCACATTTTTTAAGTGAAGGGAGCTACAAGACATTTTTTAAGTTCAAGAAGGCAATTGGTGAAATAGGTCAACTGGAGGGAGTTGGTAGTGCATCAGGCGTTTTGGTTTTGTTGAAGTTTTTGACATATCGTTTACCTATGTTTTAGGGAGGGACAATGTGTTAACATGGGAAAGAAGGGTTAAAATCCTGCGAGATTGTGCGCTTGGGCTCCGATATCTCCACCATTTTATAGACGGTTGTATTGTCCATAGAGACATTAAGGTAACAAAGTTTTATGATATGTACTAAATAATTATACACGTTGACTTAACTAATGATTTGTTTGATTTATATGTAGCTTACAAACATACTTCTGACGGAGAATTTGGACCCGAAGCTGTCGGATTTTGGGTTGGCGAAAATGCTGGGAATGGAAGAGAGCAAAGTATTTACAGATGTAAGAGGAACCATTGGGTACATGGATCCGGAATACATGAGCAATGCCAAGCTTACATGTGCTAGTGACATGTACAGTTTTGGTATTGTAATGCTCCAACTCTTGTCCGGTCAAAAGGTGATTGAATTGGATTTAGATGCCAGAGATCAACTTACCCGAAAGGTAATTAACTTAGTTCATTTGATCCGTGTTTTTTTTTTTTATTATTTTCCTTGTGAAACAGAGTTGTTATATTTAAATATTTCGGTTTTTATGGTTTTGTGTAGGCTAAGGATGTGAGCTTGGGTAAACGTCCCGCGGCGGATTTTGAAGATCAAAGGCTAGGAGGGAAGGTCAATAGAGCGGATTTTGAAGCCATTTTGCAGATTGCTGTTCTTTGTGTTGCTAAATCAAGCAAAGGACGTCCTACTATTGATGTTGTCTTTGAAGAGATCGACAAAGCTTGGAAAAACACTCTTCTTGAAATGGTATCATTGTTTCTATCTTTATTTAGTAGAGCCGTTCTGTCATTGTTGTGGGTACCTCACTTTGATTACATTGATGTGGATTTTCGGATATAGGAGTTGCTAAGAGTTAAATTCAAGAAAAAAGTCAAATGTATGGGAAATCCTTTAGGAAGTTATGCCGGGGCATATGGTATTACATATTAATGAACGGACCAATGATTCTGCATAGACTAAGCATCCAAATTGGATTTGGATTCGGATTCTATAAAGTTAGAGATCGGTAAAGTTGTACACTTTAGTGAATCTTAACCATCCAATTGAATTTAAATAGTTGAGATTAATTGTGGACCCTACTAACGATTAAAATTAAATATAAACCATTAAAACTCAACCAACGATTGATATTTGTTAACATGTACAACTTTGGCAAAACTTTAGGGAATCCAAATCCAATCCAAACATTTTTATTGTGCTATTTGTTTACATCCACTAGTTTGTAAGGGATTCAACTTATAATAATTTTGTTATCTTTCCTACACAATGCAGAGAGCCAGGCGCGAATCCAGCAATGCATCAGCGACATCGGGGTCGATTTCACAGGATCTAATTCCAGTATAAAGAAATTAATGTGATCTGCTTCACAAAGTTGAAATTTTCTAGTTATGTACAGTAATGGATGTTAGTTCGCACCTTAATTAGCTTGTAAATTATTATATATGTATTCTTACATTACAATTTATCACTTGTGTTACTTGATTGATTGATGAAATGTTCTCTAGGATTGACTTTGGGCCTTTACCGCGCAATGGGCAACGTAGGTCCAAGGCGAACAAGGCCCTTTCTGGGTCTGAGCCAAAGTCGTCAAATCAAGATTCGAATCGGAAATTGAAATTCAATTTTTGTGAATCGTGTATCAAAAATCGAATCGAATCATAAGATTCGGTTCAAGTTCATAAAATTATAAAAATAAAATATTTAACATATTAAACACAATAAGTTATTATTGTTTTGTCTAACAATACAATTTTAATATAAAATAATCATATCAACCAATTGAAATCTAAATGGAATGTTAAAATAAATAAAACTAAACTAATTGCGAAGAAGTGAAATCTTAAATAAATTCAAAAAATTGCACAAAAATGTTAACAATGAAAATAAATTTAGCTTTTTATAAATTTAAAACCATAATATTTAATTTGTAGTGAGTAGCAGAGAGAAAGAGGAAGAGTAATGGATGGAGAGAAGAAGAGATAAATAAAATAATTGCTTTAATCGTTGGATAAAGTCGTAAAACTTTAGTTTGATATTTTCAAAAACTTTACTATTTCAGCCGTAATTGTTCACTTTCCAGTTGTAAATTTTACCACTTTCGAAATATGAGTTTTGAATAAAAAGTCCAAGACAAATTAACCTTTCCCAATAAACCAACATCTTCATCAGCCTTTTATACCAATTGACCATCTCCATATCTTCTAATGTACTAATGTTCATTCCGGCGCACCAGAGGCATGAAACTGAGATTTTAAGCGTTTTAATGGGGATTTTTCATTTTGAGCGTTTTTTTCTGTCTTCGGTCTCATCAAGTTCTTCTTTTCTTCAGTTTTGTTAGTGAATCGTCTAAATTAGAGGAATCAACCGATTCGACCGATTCACCACCGATTCATCTGATTCAGATGCGATTCAGTGTCAATTTTGATTCACCCCATAGATTCGAACCTATTTTGGGGTGAATCAAATCAAATCGTATGATTCGTATCGCGAATCGTTTGATTTCGATAACACTGGTATGAGCCATACATCAATTATATATTACCTTGGAAGAGCTATAATTTAGGGGCTTTTACAAAACTGGTCTTACTATTTAAAGTAGTTTGGAGAAAACTTTGAGCCCGTAACATTGTTGTCAATTAATCAAATTCTAATTAACAAATCGTAGGTTATAAACAACTTGACCGATATTGTCTGCTTTGGCGCCATTTACGGCCAACCTCACTACTTTAAAATGCGTCGTTCAAGTTAAGGCCTTCAGGGCCATGTTTATATACAAGCTCAGGAGATCATCGAGAGCGATGTTGGATTTATTCCGAACACAACCCCTCATTACAATCGTGCTGACAACATGTTATAAATAGCTTGAATGATATTATCCGTTTTGGCACCTATGAACTCTCGGTGGTTGAAGATATGTGGATCTCCCTTGGCGCCTTGCGACAGGGTCCCCTAGGGGTTGGTTGATTTAAGCATGATGGAACCATTTAGTTCAAGTTTGCACATTTTAACCAATTTTCATGAATAAAAGAATCGAGACCCAAATCTCGATACAAATGATAGAGTCGCCACCCAAGTTGTCTACTTGGGAAAGAGTTTTGGTATGACTCCCATTGGGCAGTAGACTCATACCTTTTGGATCCAAGATTCGGGTATCAGATGAGACACTTATTTCTCATTTAGTTAATTCAAAATTACATTCATCGCGTAAAACCGTTTTCTTCATTTCTTGCACCATATCTTTCTATAAAGCTAGCCCCTCTTCTTCATTTCTTGCACCATATCTTTCTATGAGCTCTAACTTCAGATTCTAATACATTTTCTCAATGTCAACTTAAAAGATAAAATTAAGGAGTCCATGTGGTTAATATTTTGGATGAGTTTTAGAGTGGTCTAGCAGCTACTCAAAACTCCGCGGTTCTTCATCGTTGGGAGGTTTCGGTTGATGAGGTTCGTGTGGATACTCATAGAGGCTATCCTATATTTGGAGGCTTGTATAAGAAGTTTCTGCTAAACCACACTTCAACTGGTAAGTCCTCTAATTCTCTTTTAATTATTAAGTCATTTATTTAAGCATTTTAAGACTTAATAATTACTATGCTTAAGGTTATTATGCATGCTTAATTTATTTTATATTTAAATTAAAACTTAGAGTTATAACATGTTCAATATAAGATATTTTATGTTAGGATATAATTTAGAATTATAGTACGCCTAGTCTATGCATGCTAATCAAAGTAGAAAATTTATTTAGTTAAGGCTTTAATTAATTTATATGCAACTAACAGGAGTTCCTGTGATAAGGGACAAAATTTTGAATTTCCGCCATGCTTGTCATACATGTTCAAAGTGACTGTCAGTTCCAAACATCGGTTACATCCTCTTCTTGAATGTTGTCCGTCGTTTCCTCTATTTGCTTTGGTGGCCTCTGACATTCTGCTGCATAGTGGCCAAATCTAGAGCAATTGTAGCATTGGACATTGGACTTGTCACATCTATCATTCTGCCTCCAGTTTCCTCTTCCTCGTCCTTGTCCACGACCCCTGCCTCTTGTGGACCGGTTGATTCCATCATTTTCATCTTTACTATGTTATTTATTTCTGCCACGTTCTCTTCCTCTTTCATTTCCTCCACGACCTCTATCACGTCCTCGACTGAATTAACTAGCAGCTCGGCTATTTTCACCTTCTTTTAACGAAGCATTTGCTGCCAAGACTTGTTCAATAGACTCCGCTTTTTGTCTATTCAGTATTTCCTTATGTGCTTGCAATGAGCCAACAAATTCATCAACGGTCATTGCACTCAGTGGCGGAGCTAGGACTCTACAAGAGGAAGGGCGGATTTTCACTAAAAAATAATTTAGGCAAAAAAATTTGAGGCAAAAAATATTCCCCAACAAACAAACATTTCATTTAAGCGAACTTATCATTTCATCCTAATTCTTAATTGTCCAAACATTTCAATACTCGCTGTAACAACCACCTAATTCAGATGAACTCACTTGCAAAAATCCTCATTGACACAATTTGATAAAACTCTCTAATCAAGTCATAAGCTAGCGCCTAGCACTAAGAAAGAAACACAACTATAGTAATTCTAACACCCACATGAAGACGATAAAAGGTAAAATTTGATTAAAAAAAGATCAAATAAGATGAGAATTTAACCCAAGTCAGTCATCACAATTGATTAGGAAATATAACAGCTTCTACCCATTTGGGTATCTTACAATAATGAGCAAAGCATCTAAGAACCACGAATTCATTAAAAGATCATCTTGGAAACAAAATCAACTGTAAGGATTATAAACATACAACTTCAATTGAACTTCAAATGAACTAAAATTAAACCAACAGTAGGACCAAAAATTTACCATCTACAGGAGTAGAATCAAAATTCATATCAGGTAAATCAAGTTGAATCGAAAGCAATAGCCAATTAGCTGAAAATCAAGAGAGATATTACCTAAAGAACTTTATTTGCGGAAGGAAAATACAGCCAGATGTTGTTCTATGTTAAAAATAGCAAGAAACACCAATTTTTGTAGAGGAAAATTTTTGTTTCAAAATGTATGGGGCTGATGCAATTCTTTTGGGAATATTTTGCAACACTTTAATGCGTCGCTATAGCGTTCCAACAGAATTAGCAAGGGAACAACAAGGGAAATGTTTCTTGTAATTCTGAATGAACTTTTACACTTTACTAAAATTTTCCAGAAAAATTAGTTCCTGGGCGTACAGAGGTTCCTGCAACCTTTTTGGAGTATCAAGCAAAACTTTAAACGTACTGCGACACTTGTTGCAATTTTGGTAACGCTTTGGACAGCCTGCATCAGTCTCTGGCAACACCTCTGCAGTCTATGGCAACACTTCTGAGCTGTACGATTTGAATTTCTTAAACTTGGGTTTTTCACTCGGGAATTCTTTTTAGGAAGAGGATCGGGATTCAAATGGTTCTGATATCACTTTGTCCGAGAAAAGAGGATAATTAACAACTCAATTACATAAAGATAATTTTTATAAAACTCAAATAAACATTACACTTCTATTTATACAAGGCACTACAAAGCCGATACTCATTCTCTCTTTATTTTTTATTAGTACTCTATTTCTTTTCACTCTACTCATTATGCTTGATATATTCATTTGCTCTATATTTAGATAGTGTAAGGGAGCCAAAGCAAATATGGCCTGAGCCAACAATACTCAATTTCTAACTAGAACAATATTGTGCCAACAATGTCCAATTTCTAACTAGGACAATATTGTGCCAACAATGCTCAATTTCCATCTAGGCCAGTATTGTGTCAACAATGCTCAAATTTTAATTAGGCCAATATTATACCAACAATGTCCAAATTCTAACCAATTACTATTTTCTTGTCCAATCATATTTTTACACATGTATTATTCGTTATATTAATTAAATTAAGTTTATTAATTTAACATATACCAAAACAAGGAAAGCATCAGCTATTGCAAATAATAGCTAAAAAAATTAAGAAAGCAAGACTAGAATCATAGAAAATAGGTGTGAAATAATAAATTTATAGAACTGAACAGTTTCATTGTCTAACCAAAATTTACGGTTCAAGTTCATTTACATATTAATACTTCAAATATAAATCTATTAGACATAATATATAAATCTATTAGCTAAATAAACGAGTTTTATCAAATATGTTAGAAATCTATTAAAATGTAAATAAATATCTGTTAATGGAATGAGTTTCTAACAATTACGATTGTAAATTGTTTGTGTAACAATGATGTAAAATATATTGTATTAGATGATATCTGATATATGTTATTAAAATTATGTCCAAATTCATTAAAAAGATGTCTTTTATATGGGATGTCTAAATTAAGGCCTTGTTATTTTTGGACTTTTAAAAATTCTAAACTGAATTGAATGAATCTGAGCAGAATTAAACTGAGTTGAATGAATCTAAACTTAACTGAATTAAATGAATCTGAACTAAATTAAACTTAATAAAAATTAATAATGATATGTACTAATAATTATAATGATTTATGAAAACTACAATAAAATCAATAAATATAAAAATTCTATCAAACTAATAATAAAAAAATAGTAATAAATAATAAAAACTAATAATCTTAATACATAAATAATAATAATAATAATAGCATTAGTTAATAAAAAATAATAACAATAATACATATTGGTTTCAATAGAATGTTAACTATAATATAAATTGTTGGTCTCTAGAGGTGATATTGGGTCGGGGTGATCGATTCCTTTTCAATTTGATATGAAATAATAGACTTTTGGATTAATATTATTTAATATGAAGTTTATCTACAGTCTATTGGTGTTTGATTTTAGGCTTAATGCATCTGGACCTTCTGAACTTGGTCCTAATCGTCCCGTATCCCTCTGAACTTTTAAGTTTTCCTCTCGCCCCTTTGAACTTGAAAAAAATCATCTCTCAACCCCCGAATCTCACTCAACTAATCTCAATATGAAGAATGTGATACACTCGCGCTACATGTCACAGTTTGAAAAATCAAATCAATAAAATTGTAACGGTGACATTATTTTTAAAAAATTCTTAAAAGTACCTTTGCAAATTCCATAAATATCCCTCTACTTCTTTTCATTACACAAACGCCATCTTTCTCAATTAATACAATTTTCATCAACAAAAAAAAAACACTATTTCTGTCAACAAAACTGAGATTAAACAATAAAATTCTTGCCAATGCATGACTCCCGAGCCACCTGCTTCTTCCTCTTCAATCAAGCCACCACCACATCAATTCAACATTTGATCTCCATTTTGAGTCTTTAGCAGCCTAAAATCAATCCATAAATTCCTAATAAAAGCAAAAAAAAAAAAATCCCAATGTGGTTTGGGAAAAAATACCTCAGTTGTCAAGAGACGAAGTGAAAATCGAGGGACGAAGTGGAAATCTATAAGAAAACACAAACAGAGATCATAATGAATTTTGCTCGATCACAAAGAAACCCAGTTGACTAATTTGCCAATTATGTTATCAGAATAGAGTTGCCTCCATTTCCTCTCCACTATCTATCTTTGCTATGAGTGCCTATAAAAGTCCTAAATTACATAACTAGACATCCAAATCTCACTCTCCCCCTTCTTTTCGCTTTCGACAATAACAACTCAATCAGAGAAAAACAACACATTCTTCCCATCAAATCCTCTCTTTTCAATTGTTCCTCAGATCGGCTCTTCTCGCTCACAGAGGAACACCGGAACGGTGGGAGGGATTCAAGGTGAATCCATGAAGGAGAAGCTGATTTGCAGGTTGGAATCTACGGGGGCGCTATCCACATTGGGGACCACCACGCGAGATGGAGGAAGGCCAATGATTTGGGCAAAAATGGAATTGAATTTGGAACCGGTGCACAGATAGATGAAAGGGGGAAGAAGACGAGTTGGGATTGGGAGTAGAAAATAATTTGTCTTTTTTTTTTAATTTTTTATTCTTAAATGAACAAGTAAGGGTGCCATATCTCATGCCACCTCAGCACTAACGAGTGAGAGATGTGTTTTTTATAAGTTTAAGAGGGCGAGAGGAAAACTTGAAAGTTCATAGGACAAAGGCAACTAGGGCCAAGTTCAGGAGGGTTCAGATGTATTAGGTCTTGATTTTAAGTTTAATTGTTTACTCAAGGAAAGTATATAATCAAAAGTAAATGTTGTAAGTAAATGAGATCGGAGTAAGAAAAATCAAACAAGAGAAGTTTATGCTGGTTCGGCCCTGCCTATATTCAGTCTCCGAATTTTCCTCCTATGAGCTTTAATCCACTAATATATCACTCCTTTTGAGGCGGAGAAGCCTTTACAATTGAAATTCTTTGCCCACATAGAGTATCCTCCTTTTGCTACTCCAAATTCTTCAATCTAAAACTTTCATCCTCTTACATTCTTCTAAATCTCAATTTCTTCAAGCTCTGTTTAGGATTATAGACCTCAACACCCACGCCTAATCTGTTGTGAATCCAATACCTCACCAAGTCACTTTCGCCTAGTCTTGATCACCTTCTTCTAGTGAATATGAAAAGTAATTTAGTGTTCTCAAGATACATTTTTACAACATATATGGATTTGTGTGTTCTTGTGAGGTTTTAATCACAAACTAATAAAAGTGAATTTGTTTTCTTTTAGATTACGCTTTTTTATTGCTTGAATTTGCGTTCTTGTGGCTAGCTCGTCCAATATTTCTTGTGGCAGATACAGTCTTATTTATACTCTTTTGACTTGAAGATAACCATTATTGCGCGCCTAGTGAGAGAGTTTCATTTGTGATGGTTGCTGTAAGACAAGTACATTTCTCAAAACGGCTATATCCTGAGAAGTTCTTTACAGTTATCTCTAAAGAGCTTTAACTCTTTATGACCGTTTTATTTGATGATGAACTGTAGTCGATCTTCCCGTTAGATGAATCCAAACTGATCAGCTCCATCCTCTGATGTTTGACTTTTAGTATTTACACCTTTTTGGTACTTTCACTTTTAGCGTGTCAGATGGTAAAAGTAACCTTTTGCCCTTGATTGTCAACTCACTTTCTTGGTTGTGTCTTACCTTTTTTAGTGAAAATTAGATGTCCAACTTTTTAGGATAACAGAGATCAAGACAACTAATCTTGGAAAAGTGTAATTACATGAGTTGCCTGGGAATCTTCAACACATGTTGCTTCAGAGATATATGTTGCTTCTGAGAATTTGGTGCTAGAGTACTCATATGTCTCAAAATGATGTCCATCTTGGTTTGGCTACTCCTTATTCTTGAGAGAGCTCTTCTGAGACCATACATTAGTTTGTAGGTTTCATGTGGCACACTTGATTTGAGTGAATATTTTTCTTCTTTGGTATTATTCCCTTATGACTTCTTCTGAGATTTTTCTTTCTGACAGGTTTCTTTGATTGTGGAGATTTGTCCTTGGAGTGATACTTCAGAGGTTAAGGTATTTGATGATCTTAACATTTAAATTCCCTTTATACTTCTGGCTTGCGAGTTCTAGGTTCTCTTAGAGTTTGGCTAGGAGATTGATTGTACTTGTGAGTTTAGTATTTTATGATATTTGCTTGATATTCCTATCTTTTGATACTGCCCTTTTGAGAAAGTGATTAATAGATTCTTGAATTCTGAGCACTTTCCTATTAATCATTCTTGAGATTTCAACTTCTGCTTTTGAAGAGATGCTTTAGGTGAGCTACATCTGTGATTTATGTAACTTTGAAAGAGCTTCTTTTTATTGATTTAGCAGATATTCCCTTGATCTTTTATCTTCTTCATGGGGTACTTCCGAGCTTTTTTGTCTTTAATTTTATCTGTCTTCTTAGCGTTTAGCGCAGTTATTGTCCTTTTGTTATCTTCAAAACTTACAGCTTCTATCCTAGATGCCCTGGCTTCTAAGAATATTCTTCTGAGTTAGGTCCACCATAAATTATAATTAATATATATATATATATATATGAATAATCAATAATAAAATATATGATAATAAATAATTATTAATAAATAATAATGTATAGTTATATAAATAATTGTTAATATATAAATATAAATAATTATTAAAAAAAGCTTCACTAATATTTAAATTGTTTTATTATAATTTGTAATTGATAAAATTTAATAATTAGTTTTTAATTAATTATTTGTATGATTTATTATTATTGTAATTACACTATATAAAAACATAATAATATGTAATATTATATTTATAATTTTATTAAAATAATAATACTAATAACTATCATTTATGAATAGGATTATTATAATTTTTATTATAATGATTAGTAGTATATTATTACTTTATTAGATATCCCTTAACTTGTGATTTTCTCTTTTTAAACTCGTGCAGTCAGTTAATTTTGAAGAGAAAACACTCGAGAAATGCAACAAAACAGACTTATCTATTATGAAGATGCAAAGTGGGTTGCTAGGGTAACTGCAACAGCAGACGATTATATCATCACGTTCCTCAAGGAACACCTCCCATCAAATGTTCTTAACATGCTAAAACAACAATTTTTGGAAAATTCTGCAAAAGGCCGACATTGTAGGCACAAAATGCACTTCTACATAACTTGTCCATAAGAGAGATAGACCAGCCGCAAAAAACATGCATCTGCGCACACTTCTCTACTTCGACATACAATACTTCCTATTGATTTATTAATAAAATTTGCGCAGTTGTGCTTACATTAAATAGAAAGAAAGATCTCCAGTCGCCTCGAATGTGGTTCACAAGTTATAAGCAGAGAGACAACATTGAAGGCCACATGTTCAGTCTTATTAACCAAAATGCACTACTACAATCCTACTCATATCTGGCCTAAGAACACACCTACCAGGAGTCCAAGGATGTCAGTCGGAAATACTTTCCTAAGAAATCCGTCGCGAAGCAGGTTCCGCGCGCGGTACGAAAGAATAAATATGTGGTCGTGATTGTAGAATTAATAACGTAATTAAGAGATACTGCTTTTATTTGTTGGGCTTTATACATAAATGCAGTTTTATTGGAGGTTCAGGGGTTTGTTTCCATGTAATTAACTAAGTTGCCAAAAAATTATTAAATCATTAAAATATCTAATTTATCCGCCATAAAATTTTCTTTCTTCATAATTAATAATTTATAATTAAAGTAAAGGTAAATTAGAGAAAAAAATTGTAAAAATTATATTTATAATTCAAATAAATACTTATTTAGAATTAAAATAAATAGTCTAAATCGACACTTGTTTAGAATCGAAGGGAGTATTATTTTAGAGTTTACATAAACACTAACATTCTGAGAGGGGCACAAATTTTTTGGAAGGAAAAACGTAAAACCAAAAACATCAATAAGTGGGGAAAAAAGGAGAAGAGATAAGGGTGAAATTATATTACAAAAACAAACACATATTTGTGTAAATAAATTATTTTTAGAATTTTTACTTAGAAGAAAAGTTAGGTGCTTTTTACATGTGTAGATTTGTGTTTGCAATGTAACTATTGCACATAAGATTTTGCTAACCATTCCGGGGCAAATGGCAAACAATTTTTTTTTTTTATATAAATAGAGTTATTTAAATCTTGTGTAATTTTATGTCATAGAAAATACTAAATGGACTCGTTTCAGTCGGAATGCAATTTTCAATAAAATTTAATGAATTTTCAAAAATGTGTAGAAAAGAGAATTTTTGTCAATCAAACAAAACATATTTCAATAATATTCTTTCATAATTTTATTAATAAAATATTGTTGTTGTTGTGAGTTTCTATATACTTATATTTTATAGGGTCCATTTTCAACTATTACTGGGGCCTCAGAAATTTGTGGGACGGCATGGGTATCTTACAGCTACTAGACTAATATTTTATATATTCTACAACAATTATTAAAGCATAGTAGAGTCGTTAATTGAGTGGATTGCCTATAATTTGGGACATTCCTCTTTCCTTTTATCTCACACTATGAGATTTTCTATTTAAAAAGAAACACTTTGTGATTTCCAAACAAATAAGCGAAACCGATGTGTTTGAAAATAAAAAATTTGAATGAATTCAATTCATTTTTTATAAAAAAATATTTTTTATATATAAAATAAAATTAATTGAATTAAATTTCTTTTATTTTAAGGTTCCTTAATATAAGGTTAGATATTTTTCTATAGAAAGCTAAAAAAACAAAACAGATTCTTAATCGGAGCCTTAGGAATGATACTTCCACAAATCTTAAAGAATCACAAAAAAAGGTTTCTTTTTAAACAATGACAAGCTAACGGTAACGTAGTCGCAAAAGAGCCATTTTGCCCGCGCATCTATTCTCTTCTCGATAAACATGGTGTAAACAAACAGTCCATTCCCTGCAAAGAAGCTCCTTAATATCCTTCACAACACAAGATTAAAGTAGTCCATTACAGTATATCAACGACATGGTTTGTCTAATTAGTACATCAGGGGTTTACATTGACAGCATTTTCAATGTAATATTGTTGAAATTTTTTACCCCGTTTCACAAAATACAATAATAGATTAACTTTTGGTTATAAAATGCGATTGGTTGTTAAGAAATAGGATAATTATTATAATGATTGACTTTTTTCAAATTATTTACAGGTAACTATTTTTTAGTTTTATATTTTTTAAAATAATATCTACAAAGATACTGTGTATATATAAAATCTGTTTTGGCAAACGACTTTCTCTCCGATCCTTTCTACGTTTTCTTTGTTCTCTCATTCTTCTCTAGATGGAATTTGCTACTCGATTCTTCTTCTTCTTCCATCGATTTGTGTTTAGGTACGATTATCATCATCTTCTTCTTCTTTTTGATTTTCGCCATCGATTGATTACTTTAGCTATTTGTGACTGTGTTTTTGTTTCTTTTCGTTGAATCTTAATTGGAGTTGTTTCGTGATTTTCTGTTTTCGTTTTTAGCTCATTCTTTTGATTTTGAGATTTGTAGTTCATCCCATTGTCTCTAATGGAAGATTTTACTGTCTTAATTCATTCTTTTGATTTCTTTTTTTTTTTGTAATTCGTTTTGTTGTCTCTAATGGAGGATTTGTAGTTTATTCTGTATTTTTTGAAGCATTCTATTTGTTGAAATTGAAGGGCACGCCATGTGTTTGATAAAATGCCAATGTAGTTTATTTTGATATCAATGGCCAATTTAATTAGGCTGCTGGTGGAGCAAGCAATTTTGGCGTTGAAAGGTGTGATTGTATTTCAAATTAAGGATGAGATCGTTGTTGGTTAGTGACTTGAATTAGGCTGAGATCACTGTTTACCCTTAGGCGATTGGACATTCATTGGATATCTATTGGACATATATTTCATTTCTATAGGATATCTATTGGACAGTAGTAGTCATCTGATTTTCTTGAATTAGTTGTTCATTTTTTTTTATTTATGATTGCATTTTTTGTATAAACTTCATGATTTTTTTTATATTTTTTACTGGATGATGACTGTTTTCTTTTGCAATTGTTAGCATGTGCTCATTAAACTTTGCTATTTGTCTATCATGTCTATGTTGGATGACTATTGAAATTCTATAGCATATCTATTGGATATTACGAAGGAGAAAATGTTAGCAGGTCATGAATTGAAATGATTGTTAGTTGTGGCAGCTTCATATTAGATGAAATTGGAAGTGAGATTGATGATTTTGAGTTCATAGATAGAATGAATTCAATCTGTTTGCTTAAATGTCTCTTAGAGATTTATAATCATGTTTTTTTATATTATTGAACTCCATTCTAATTTTGGTTTTTAGTGAATAATCCTTAATTAGTGTTTGTTAATGGTATGCTTTTGACTTAAATGGAAGAACACTACAACTCTATTTCAGCCTCAGTAGATATGAAATAACATTCAATTAGATCGCAATCAGTTTTAGACTTCATTCTGTATTTTTTTAACCTTATATCTGTTGAAATTTAAATGCACACCATGTGTTTGATAAAATGCTAAGCTGGTTGTTTTGTTATGGGACATCTATTGAATATCTATTGGACATCTATACGATATTATTACACTTCAGTCTAATTTTGGTTTTAAGCGAAGAATCCCTTAATGGTATGCTTCTGACTTAAATGGAAGAACGATACAATTCTATTTGAGTCTCAACATTTATGATATGACATTCAATTAGATCACATATACTTTTGGTGTTGCAAAGATTGGCTATCTATTTTAATATGTATTCTCATCATGAATTAGTTGCTACTTTTTCAATTATGCTTGAATTTTAGAAACCAACGACTTGATCTTTAATTCATTCATTTTTACTGATATATGTTATGGTTCAATTTTATTTGCAGCAATGTTTGCGTCATTAGCAATATCACTGGTTGTTGGTGTTCTAAGATGGGCTTTTCAAACAGTGGTTAATAGCATCAGTTTAGCTCAAAATAAATTTTTGGAGTATCTATTGGACATCTATTGAACTTCTATTTGACATCTATCAAACATCTACAAGAATTCTTTTAGAAAATCTATTTTGAAATTGGTAATAGACATATGTACAAATATATTTTAGAATTCAGTTGTCAATTATTTTGAAGTTGATATTAGACATTTATACAAGTATGTGTAATTGACTTCTGTGTTTTCAATTGGCGTTTTAATAGATTTCTAATATATTGTTATTCGATATTTTGTATATTGAATGTTGATCCCTTTTAGTTACTGTTTTTTTTTCGTGGCTGGTTGTTTATTGGATAACTGTTGGCTGTCTATAATATTTTGTTAGATTATTCTGTATGTGTCATTAAAACAAAATGGACTAAGGCAAAATGATTTATTAAACTGCCGGAGCTTCTTTTACTTTGAAGTCACGGATAGCATTGCAACTCCACTTCAAGGTCAATTGGAAATAACCCTATATAATTAAAGAGCTAGGGTTGTGTACACCCCACTCCCCTTATCTTGCTTGTATGGTAGCCTTGTTAGGCGTTGGGGTAATGTTGTTGTTGTATTCTAGATGTTTCATCAATTGTCTATTGGATTTATATAGGATGTCTATTGGATTTCTATCAAATGTCTATTGATAATCTATTTGATGTCTAATGGATACATACAATATCAGAAGTTATCATCTAGTCCAAAAACTGCTTTAATTAAGATGAAATGGTTACAGCAAAACCTTATTTCAAAAGTCAATATCTAGTCCAAATGTCAGTAAAATTATCCTAACATTTTGAATCAAAGTTCTTTTATATTTACAAATATGTTTTAAACATTCATAAAAAAATCTATCTAATGTTTTGAATCCAAGTTCTTCTGATTTTACTGATTTCTATTGAACTTCTATTGGATATCTATAGGAAATGTGATAGTTCAAAAAAAATTAGAAAAAATATATCATTGTGGATGTTGTTTCAAAGATAAAAATGAGACGAACAAAAAACTCTAAAGCGGTATGTCAAAAAAATGAACGGTGTGAGAGATAAATGTAAAATAGAACTAAAAAGTTAATTAATTATAAACAGCGCGCAACACATAAAGTTTGAAAATAAATTTGAAAGCAGAGTATTAGATGAAGGCTTGTTATTTGTTTAGGTTTACAATGTATAATTAGGATTATTTTCCCCTCTTTCTCTTGTTTATGTTTTTGCCAAATTTTTTTATTTTTCTTGCCCAATCATGTAAAAAGCCCTAAAAATATAATTTATAAATTCGGTGAAATTGTTAATTTTGGCTCATTTAGGTAAAATAAATACCAAAACAACTTCAGGAAAAAAAAAAAAAAATCCAAAATGCCTTTTATCAAAATGACACAAACTTAATTACCTTTTCTCTTAACTTTATACGCATGTCATTTTTTTAGCTTGTTTTGAATTTATCTCTCAAACCGTTCATCTTTTCAACATGTTGCTTTAGAGTTTTTTGTTCATCTCATTTTTATCTTCAAAACAACATACATTGTGATATATTTTTTCAAAATTTTTTTTGACCTGTTACAAATATGTTGTAAGTCTCTTTGTATTTGCAATAATCATTAGACCGCTATACATCTGTTATAAATATATTATAAATCTATTATAAGTCTAATATAAGTTTGTTATATTATAAATCTGTTATAAATCTAATATAAGTTTGTTATAGCTCGAATATAAGTCTCTTTGTATTTGTAACGCCTATTGAACTATTACATATCTAATATACATCAGTTATAAATTTATTATAAGTTTAATATAAGTTTGTTATAAGTATAATATAAATCTCTTTGTATTTGAAATGTTTATTGAACTATTACATAGCTAATATATATCTGTTATAAGTCTAACATATTTCTTTGTATTTGCAATGCTCAATAAACTGTTATACATTTGTTATAAATCTATTATAAATATGTTATAATAGATTTGTAACAAATGTATATTAGACTTGTAATAGTTCAATAGGCATTACAGACTTATAACAGATTTATATTAGATATATGTAATAGTTAAATAAGCATATATGCTTATATTAGACTTATAATAGATTTATAATAGATTTATAATAGATGCATATTAGATATGTAATAGTTCAACAAGCATTACAAATACAAAGAGACTTATATTAAACTTATATAACATATGTATATTAGATATGAAATAGTTTAATAAGTATTACAAATACAAAGAGACTTATAGTGGACTTATAACAAACTTATATTAGACTTGTCATAGATTTATAATAGATTATAACATATGTATAACAGTTCAATGAGCATTGCAAATACAAAGAGACATATATTAGACTTATAACAGATTTATAACATATTTATAACAGGTGAAAAATTTTTTGGAAAAAATATATCACAATAGATGACATTTCGAACATAAAAATGAGACGAATACAAAACTCTAAAGCGGCATGTTAAAAAATGAACGTTTAAAGAGATAAATGCAAAATAGGAGAAAAAAAACTTTACTAATAGCATGAGATATGAAATGGGCGTATAAAGGTAAAAGAAAAGGTAATTAAGTTTGTGTTATTTTGTTGGAATGTATTTTGGTAATTTAATAAAAGTTTGCATGAAATTATTTTGACTGAACTAGACAATTTTGGTGTTTTTCCCTTTTTTCTATAAATACAAAGTTTAAAGAGAGTCTTATACCGAAGATATCCCACATTACTTGTAAGTCGAGGAAAATGGGGTAAGTTGATTAAACCCTTCAATCCATTGAACTAGTTCTTTAGTCTTAGCTCTCTCATATAATTTGTAACAATTGTCATATTAGAGCTGGTTCCGAGTGATGGCCTAGAGAAATCGATTATGACCAATACCTTGTAAGTAATGTGATGTGGGGTTATATTAAGCGCCAGTTTAGTTGCGAGTTTTTGCAGTTTTTTTCAGCAGTTTTTCTAAAAAGCTCAATTTTCAAGCTTTTTTTTAAAACCCCCCGGAGGAACATCGTGTCCCTCCAAGGAGAAAAAGGTTGGGGCAGGTGAAAATTTTGGGGCTGACCTTCCAACTAGGTTGGCACTCCTACTTACCTACAAAGCACTTACCCCTCTTTTATTAAAAAATAAAAAATTGCAGTTCTCAAGACGAGAACACATAAAAGTCAATTACAAGAGAGTAATAATCCCGAAAAAATAAATACATCAGATGCATTGAAATTAAGACCTCTTCTATACTTAAAGAAAAACCAGCATAGATAAATACTAGAGCTGATTAAATCGTCCGAGCCCAGAACACCATCAAACACGAACTTATTTCTTCTCTTCCAAAGTGACCATGCAATAAGGAACCAGAGTGAAGTGGCAAAATCTCTATATAACCCTGGAGAAAAATGTTGCCTCCATATCTCCAAAAAATCATAACCAGACAATGGCATAACAAAAGAAATATCGAATATCCGAAAAGCTTGGAACCAAACCCTATGACTCCCATAGCAATGGAAGATGGCGTGATCAGAGGTCTCAACCTTGTCACAAAACGGGCAGATTTCATCACTTACGGCTCTACACTGATGGCTAAATAAAAATTCTTTTGTGGGTAGACGAGTATGAAATTGGAGCCATCCAGAAATTTGAACTTTAGGGATAAGGCATGCTCCCCATATCAACATGAAATTCATCCTATGATTCGGCCAATGTGCATAGAACCCTTGACAAAAAAAAGAAGTCGAATAAGCTCAAAGCTCACCCAATTCCCTTCTAATCTGTCCTCAATTTTAAAAAATAGCAAGTTTTGATTCTGTCCATCTTCCGAACCCTCAACTATATTCTCAAAAATTGCCGGGCACATTTGATTAATCTAAAATTGAAGCTATTCAGCCCTCTTACGATCTGACAACCTTAGCCTTCGTTTCCAAAAGGGACGCGAGAAAGAGTTCACTCCAAAACAAAAGGGTACAGCCATCAACAACCGAGCTCCCCTTCTTATTGCACTAATGATACAAATCTGGGAATAACAAAGTTAAAGGCCGATAACCTGTCCAATTGTCATTCCAAAAGGAGCTGATCCTCCCATTCCCTACCTCCACCAGATCCTGCAAAGAAAAAAAAGTCCCAAAAGGTGGTGTTTTTAATACAATAAGAAATTATCGCACGCCAAATATGAGACAACCCTCAATAGCCAAAATAAAAATAAATGGAGATATAAGATCTCCCTGCTTGACCCCCCTACCCAACTGAATCGGATTGCACGGATCCCCATTGATTAATAAAGAAATTATTGATCTCTCACGACAAAACTGAAGCCAACAAATCCATTTATCTCAAAAACCCATTCTTTGAAACACCGCATCAATGTAAGACCAACAAATACAATCGTAGGCTTTATGAAAATCCGGCTTTAGGACCAACCCAGTCCGACTCCTCTGACTCAAAGAATGAACAACCTCTATAGCAATAAACGAACATTCATGGATACTACGCCCTTTTATAAAACCAAACTGATTTTCTGAGATCAAATCGTGCAATAATGGTTGAAGTCGGTTAGCTAACACCTTCGATAAAATTTTGTATATCCTATGTATTAGTGTGATTGGCCTGTAATTACCCAAAAGACATGACCCAGGAACTTTGGGAAGCAAGATCGTGTAGGAGGATTTTATGGACTCTGGAAGATGTGCATATTCATGAAATTTTGTAAAAAGATTAAACACTTCCGGTTTCAACTCTTCCCAAAAACGGCTGTAAAAGTAAAAGTTAAAGCCATTCGGACCTGAAGCCTTTCCTACATGGCAAGAACGCATAGCTCCTATAATCTCTTCCATCGGTGTAATCATGCTATCGCTAGTCATCTCATCAAGTGTATGAAAATGCATCTCCCTCAAGTCAAAGGCAACATTAGGCCCTTTCGAAAAAAGATTGACATAGAAATTCTGAATCGTAGTAATGATTGTATTTTGATCGGTCACCATAGCTCCATTAATCTCCAACTAATTTATCATGTTACCCCTCCAATGAGCCGAAGCCATTTGATGAAAAAAAGCTGTATTATTGTTCCCTAAAACTGTCCAAGTGACCCGAGATTGCAAGTGTCAAATTTTCTCAAGACTACGATGATGTTCTAATATTGTAGTCTTCGCTAAATGTAATTCTGAACCCTCATTAGAGTCTATAGGCCAAGTTACTGAACTAGAAGAAAGGTCAATGACCTGTCTTTCCATTTCTTTGATGCGACATTCTAAATCACCAATGTTTATTGTGTGCCATGGTCCAATATACTTCCTCAACTGCCCTAACTTGAAATTGATATCCCTATTAGAATAATAGGTCTGAATATCAGCCCATTTAGAATGCAAAAGTGGCAAGAATTTTGTGTTATCCCACCAATAATTCAGGGAACTGAAAATTCTGCCCCATCATCGTCTCATCGCATGAGACCAAAAAATAATCAAAAAGTGATCGGATAATGTAGAATCAACAGTCATCAAGTTCAAACAAGGCCACAGGTCCATAATAGCACAAGACACCAACACACGATCAATCCATGAAAATGATGAGGAATTGAACCACGTATAATCTCGGCCTTGCAAAGGTACATCGTATAACGCACATTTATTTACAAATTCTTGAAATTGGATCATAGAGTTGGTTGTCATTCCTTCTCTACCCATCCGATCAGCTCTTAACAATACGTCATTAAAATCCCCACATACCACAATCCGATCAACGCCCTGAAAAATCGGTGATAAAACCTGCCACAACTGATATCTATGACTAGCATTAGTGGGGGCTGTAAACACATAAAACATACAAATCAACTTGGTTTGGAACCACATGTAGAATACACCATCTATCCGACGCTTGAACAATTGAACCATTAATCATAGGAGATTCCAAGAAATAACCAACCCCCCCAATAACCCCTGAGCAGGAACACGATGAAATAAGTAGTCGTTATGGCCTCAGATTTCTGAATAACCAACTTCGACACCACAGCTACTTTCGCCTCAATTAGCACAAAAACCTCTTAATTCCACTTCCTAATATTCAAACCCACAAAAAATTATTTTGCACTATTCGTCAAACACCCCCCCCGGAATTCCAACTCAAAAAATTTAATGACATGATAAATATAATCACATCCTAAAAAATACAGCCGTTTAAAGCACCTTGCATACCTGAACAATCTGGTTTTTATTTCGCTCGTCAAACAAACCGATATCCTTCCCTATCTGAAAAACCATGATTGCCTCACTATGCGGCCTAGATTTTTTTGATCTGATTAGAATCCTATTCATATTCTCAATATCAGGACCTGACGATGATGAAACCCCCTACACCGAATCCCTTGAATTCCCTATTTTTGGAGTGACCCCATTATCACTGGAACTCATGCCATGGTTCGTTCCACTCGATCTCATTGACTGAATAATCTCATTGCTAAAATTATTTTCTGCCAATAAATCTCTTTCCGCAGACGTATCCATTATTTCTGAGTTACTAGATTCCGATATATTGTCATCTGAATCACTCAAATCTGAATAGGTAGACTCGCTACAATACTGACATCCTACCCCTTAGCTCAAGGTAGTGTATATTATTATCTCAGTCGAACCTATCGATATTTTAAAATTTCGGCTAGTCGTACCCACTAGAACTGAAATAAGGTAAGATATCACATCCAGCCAGTCCGGACTCTCAAAATCACAATCAATACCCACAATCCATCCTATCTTACCAGCCATCTCTCGAATCACCTCTTCACATACAATATTCGGGGGAATTCCCATAAAATCCAATACATAATGCACTCCTTGGGCGCAAAATCAGCTGGAAGATATTGAACAAACCTCAACACATGCTCCATTATAGACCAGTCACTTTCCACGAAGCTAGTCATCGAAATCTCAGGGTTAAACGACACAATAACTTGATCACCACACAATAACTTGATCACCCCCTACTGGAGCGGTAAAAGCAATCTCAAAACTATGGTCACAAAGTAATTCTCGAATGTTTTTGATGTGAGCAATCTGTTTTAAAAAAACCAAACAAGAATTAACTTTTCAAGGCACTGGCAGAATAATCAATCCAGTTTTCGCAGAAGAATCATTCAGACTTTGATCAGGACTATTCTTCTATTTTTCTGCCTCCATATATGTTCCTGAAACCCTATTTACAACATCTGCGTAGGATCTCTTGTCACGAGGTGATTCACGAAACTCCCTCTTCGGTTGTGGAATTTTCCTCCTAATCCAAACTTGATCGCTCGAAACCTTGGGATGGCTAAACCTAGCCCTAAAAGCGTGAAGTCTCGCACTTCCAATCTGCACAGAAT
Organism: Euphorbia pulcherrima; assembly: GCA_947683365.1. Classification (NCBI taxonomy): domain Eukaryota; kingdom Viridiplantae; phylum Streptophyta; class Magnoliopsida; order Malpighiales; family Euphorbiaceae; genus Euphorbia; species Euphorbia pulcherrima. Next base: position 47,963,762 of record CANTUS010000001.1, on the reverse strand, counting down.
TGAGCTGGTAAATAGCATCATGATAGGGGCGCATTCCATCGAGGGTTATGAATCCGAAGTTAAGGTTCTGAGCGTTCCTTCTCCTTGCTACGTAAACCCACCCAGTTACGCCATACTTCTGAAAGACCTTCTTCATAGCTATTGAATCATATTGATTGGGAAAATTCTCAAAGTAAATTTTCTCATTAGCTGCCTCCGATTGAATTGATGCGGGGTTGGTGGTTCTCCGAGCGATCTCCGGATATTTCAGGTAACGATTATTGGAGGTTCTAGTTGCCGAGAGGCGGCAATGGTGGAGGGGAAAGGTGTTTGTTAGCTGACGGCGGTGGTTGTTTGTGGTGGAGGTTAAGCGGCGGCTTAGGTAAGCAGCGCTCATGGCTAGGGTTTTTCTTATTAAAGGGGCTGCACGAACACGGGTCCCTAAAGCAACAAATTTTTAAGCTTTTTTTTAAAGCTGCAAATTTGATTTTAGAAAAAAATAAATTAGTATAAAAAATTAAAATGTGTTGTTCAAAGTCAAAAATATAGTACTATTAAAATAATTTATTTTAAAAGCAGCTCAAAGAACAATATCAAACTGAATTTAAGTCAAGTCACCACCCATTCTAGAATAATGATTGCTCACAGAAGCAAGATCTAGAGATTGCTCTTAATTAATGATTCTTGAATAAATAACCGACATAAACTTGTGGCCTAGCTAATTTCATAACCGACATATATGGGTAGAAATAGGTGTCAGGGCCATTTTAGGTTGTACGAGGAAGAGTTGAAGCAATTGAAAGAGTGAAAATAAAGATGGTGTAAGTATGTAACTGTAAGAGAATATTATTATTATAATAAAAGCATGTTTGTCGCTATTATAGAGTTGGGGATTATTCCTCCATCTTATTCAACAATTTGGTATAGGAGTGGGACAATCCAAGATGCTGTAGTCAATTTGGGATCGGTGAGGAGAGTCTTCATTCATGCACATTCAGGAACTATAGAGCTTATTGTTCGGGATTTATGGTAGTCGAAACCATCAAAAATAAATTTCTGCACAAAACGAACTAGTAGTTAGTAGCAAGTCGAGATCGATTCTATAAGGAATAATATTTAATCAAGTTATTTTTATTAGATGACAAACATCGTGATCTAATATTGAATGTTTTGGGTATTTGTAAATTTAAACTCAATTTAGTAGAAATAAAATCAATGAAAGACAATGACCGGACTAAAGTAAAGTAAGACTAAGCATCGTAGTGATAATAGAATAAGACATAAACTGCACTGGGACTTAGATTTAGTTATAATAGTACTCGAGCACCGTACAGTACTAACAACTCTTCCTTACAGTATATGAAAACTGGACATCGCGCCACGATCTCTCTCTTACTCACCGTCTATGTAGCACGGAAACGGGAAAGGAAACGTTTCCGAAAATTGGAAACGCACATTGGAAATGGAAAAAATAACGTGATTTCAGGTTTCTGAGAGGGAAACAAAAACGGGAAACGTTAGTGTCTAGGAGTTTCCTGAAGGAATTTGATCATCCAAATTCAATTACAAAGGCGGAAAAACAATTGAATTTCTCAAACTCGCCGAGGAACGATTATTCTAATACCATACAATGATTTTAAATACGTGAGATTAAAGCATTAAAAACTCACATGGGATGTCTCTGAAAGGAGTTGACATAGTCGAGGCTCACAAGTGTAAGCCCTCCAAAATCAAATGCACGAACCCTCTTAAATCGGGACCGGTGCTAGCCTAAGAGATGAAGAATACGAAGAACTCAAGAACCTAAGAACCTTTTCTCGTATCTCAAAAACTTATATTTCTTATGCACAATTAGTCTTATATATAATCCTCCTGAATTGGATTCAGATTAGGATTTTATTCCATTATAAATTAATTCTAAATCAAATATATTTAATAATTAAATTCATAGATTTAATTCCTTAAACAATTCAATTTACTAAATTTATAATTTCCTATTCTCCTTATAAATTAACATTTTAATTAAATATTTTTAATTATTAAATCAATTAAACTTAATACCTTAAAAACAATCTAATTACCAATTTTATAATTAGAATTAGTTATAAATTAATTTCAAATCAAATATATCTAATAATTAATTGCATAAACTTAATTCTTTAAACAGTTTAATTTACCAATTCTATAATTAAGATTTTATTTAATTATAAATTTATTTTAAATCAAATATGTTTAATAATTAAATCCATTAAACAATTTAATTTACTAAATTTATAATTACAATTTATTTAATTAAAAATTGATTTCAAATAAAATATATTTAATAATTGAATCCATAGATTTAATTCCTTAAAAAATTCAATTTACCAAATCATAATTATTTCAAATTAAATACTAATTAAACCTTGTACTTTAATTTAATTTAATAAATAATATACCATAACTTTATATTATACCATTAAAATTAAGTTAAATTCTCTTGAGTTATAAAGATTATTCAATTAAATTGACTTGACATGTCAATTAATTAATAATCACTTATTCATCACAACTTGTAACATTGTATGTACAAGAAGTCTCGAATCTGTGATCCAAAGTGCACAATCCTTTAGATTTGTCCATATGTTGGTAGTAGGCGCTACCCTACAGACTATAAGCAAACCATTACAGCCCCTAATTAGGACAATATACAGTTGTCAAATCTAGATACTGAACCCAGTAGTCATCTCGCAAAATCCTTTACTCTAGACATCTAACTGATGAACAAGGCATGATAACTACCACCCTCTATTACAGTCCATCAGCGCCGGCGTGATGCCTTTCAATTTCTCAAACTGAAATGGCAATCCTTAAACTACAACACTACTAATAACTTGTTCATGAAATATATAGGGCGTACCCGTACTTGTAATCCAATATTTAAGGACCCGTGTTAGCGGGCGGACGTCTTCGGGTTTGGTTGTGCATGCAGAGTGCGGTGTGCGAGTCGCGTTTCACATGAGAAATTCCGATTTGCTTAAATGCAGTGACCTTGTATAAGCCAAAAATGTGATTATGTTGAGAAATAAATTTGCACATTTTATTAAGAAAAGATATTTTTAAAATAAAGCATTTTTACCTTATTTAAAAATAAAATAAAGTCGCCACCCAGTTCAGCTCCACCAGGAATTGTGGTATACTGATCCAAAATGGGATTTTTGTACCGAACAGAAAATGAGATTCTGAGTTCGTACATAATAGTTACTCATATTGTTCAAATTGTTTGTGTTAATTTTGGAACTTTAGAATTTGTGGTAATTTCTGCATTACAACAGCTTTATTTAAGAATTAAATTCAAGAAATAAAATGGGCACTATAACAGCCTAATAAATGGAAATTTGCTACCAAAATTTCGGCAGAGTAATGGTAGTGCTTGAATTTTGGCCCAGAAACTCGGATAGAGTTCCCTCTCATTTTGGATGTTTCATCCGTACCTATAAACTTATTTACACATATTATAGTTTAAGTGGCTCCAATGGCTCACTTGACCAGGGAAATGAAAATACAATGTGTAATAATAGAATAATGAAAATGAATTTTAAAGTTGGGCTTAGAGCCAATTACCCTCAGTTTACCTTTTTGTCTGTCTAGGATGACTTGAGAGCCGATGCATGACCAAAGTTGTCAGAGGTTGTGATTTTGGAAAATAGGTTTAACCCAATTTATGGCTATAATCTTGGATTATTCCTACAGAAAATAAAGAGATTGGAGTGAAACCTAGTCATTTTTAGCCCGAAGATCACTTTGAGATCTTGATCTAAAAAGACAGAGAATGAGCTTATATCGGGTGCCGGTGATGAAGCTCGGATTTGAGGGTGTTTTGATAGAGTTTCAGGGCTTTTTGGACTCCCAGAACTGAAAAAGGATACAATGGTAATTTTGAAATTTTCCCAAATTTCCGTCTCTCTTCAAAATGAGGGGGTGAGTCCCCTATTTATAATGGAGTGGTAATTAGCCGGTGGGATAATTACATAGGTAATTAGCCGGTGAACTAATTACCTATCTGATAAGATTTTACATCAGATCCCGTAAAATCTTACCAGATCTCGATAAAATTTTATTTTTTTTACTGTAGATAGGTAACTATCCAGCGGGATGATTACATATATTTGACCAAATTTTGACTTTTTAATTTTTCAGTAGGAAATGCTAAATTGGGGCTTCCCTGGGATGTGGATTTTTGAATTTCAGATTTTGGATGACAATTCGGTCCTTTTTAGCTCTTTTATCTGATCACTAAACTAAATAGGCATTATTCCTCATCGGGCCGGAACGGACATGTGCTAATAGCTTGCCCCTCACATACATAAATTTCGTGCTATGCAAAATAAACAAAATAGTGTGTGGGATGCAATGAATTAAAATATTTTTAATCTACAAATTTTGAAACAATATATATTTTGCCCCTTCGATTAAAAATTTATTAATGAGTTGTATGAGGTTAACATCAACCAGGGGTCGAAATAAACATTTTTTGGGTGCTTGATGCATGAGAGACTGTGTAAAAATAGCTTTTAGGTCCGCTCATTTTATAAACAATGCAGAAAATGGATGAAAAATGCAAAATTGTAAAAATTTTCAAAATATACGTAATTAGCCGGCGGGCTAATTACCGATATAACGGTAACTTTTATAGTCGATACGCGTAAACGCATGTGATGCGTAAACGCATGACAGCTAGCATAGGTAATTAGCCGGCGGGCTAATTACCTGCGATTTGTAAAAGTAGCAGCTTGGCTCCCATTTTCACCATACCAAAAAATCCTTTCTTCCTATCTTCTTTTCCAAAATTTTTTGCTTCCAAGTTATTTCCAACAATGATTTCTCTCATCTTTTTTCCTTGTCTGCCCCTGCTCTTCAAATTTTACAGGGTTTTTATGTGGTTCAAGCTTTACAATATCCGCTTGGATTTGCCAGCCATCCAAGTGACTACTTAGAATGTGATTATCGGCAAGCAAGTGGAACTTTCTGAGGTTCCTGCCGAGGCTTTATACGGGCTTTCGCCAAATTAGATGTACCACGGGATTTGTCCTGGGGATTTTATCCCGCCTGCTTTGAAGCCTTCCGACCATCTTTCTCGGATTCTGGTAAGCCTTACTACTTTTGCCGCATTTATTGCCATGTTATTATTGTTATGATTATTATTTATGATGTCATTATTTATTTTCATTTTTCTTCTTTTTATTTATGGTATGAATGCAATGACCTTCGATAATCGAGCGATTTATCTAAGAATAGTGTGTTATTAGTGTATATGCATTATTTCTGCACGTCACCGGTCACGAGGGCGGTACTATTACCCATTTTCACTAGTGCTATAAGGTACTATCTCCTGGCACCAAAACCATCGTTGACGGAACGTCCTTAGGGAGGATGGTGAGGAACTGCAAGTACGCGAGGCATCGCAAGTATCCGTATATCCCGGTCGGTACTTCTACCGAAATCATAAGCAGGTGGTTCGATACTACCCACACTTTCCACTTCTGGTGCGAGTAATACACTATTGCTTTGGTGGATTACTTCGCCATCACAGGTCTTCCTTTCCATGGTAATGTGATCCATTTCAATGCTTGCTTTACTTATGACAACTTCAATGTGGATACCATTGAGGCTTTGGTCGGCTATTTTGGGGATAAGCTCGGGCGAGTTTCTTGCGAGAAACTTATGACCTTTTGGACCACCGGAGATAGGAGACATTTGACCTTTGCCTATGAAGCTAGAGCTTTTATGGCCGCTACTTTGTCTTGGTTGTGTATTGGGGGTGCAATTGTGAATCTTCACATTCTACATGCTTTCATTGATCCCGAACAGCTTTGATGAGTATGCCTGGGGTCAAGTTGCGTTAGGTCAATTGTATCGGGCCCTTGATTAGTGCGCAAGGAACAGGATTGGCAAGTTTAAATCCTAAATTTAGATTATTTATGTAAGGATTTAACCCCCTTTCTTTCTTTTATGATCATTTTTATTTGTCTTTTTGACGTTCTAATTTCTTTTGACTGCTTACAGATTTGGATTTTTGAGATGGGAATTCTCCCGAGGACCAAGCTCTTATGAGACTACAACTATCTGTTTTGTCCTCGTCTGCCACACTACTAGTGTGGTTGGGAGATGGAGTCTCATTTTGCTCTTTTCGCTCGCCTCTGTGCTCTGTCTTTGGAGCAGGTATGTTCCATGAATCCTTGATTCGCTTTAATTGCTATATTTACTACAATTGTTGCATCAACACTTGGCTTCTTTTCATTCTCTTTTTTCAGGACGCAGCCTTGGGGGCACGAGCTCCACTGGCCAGAGGTTATGAGATTGGCTAGGGAATTTGTGAACACCCAGCTGATTATAGAGACTCCCTTCTCCCTCGAGTTGTAACTTGGAGAGCACATCTAGGGTTGGCATCTTTCTCCCAAGTCACATTCTATCCCTCTTAAGGTGCCCCTGTGGATCTCCTAGCAACACAGCTCACTGAACTTCACGCGATTGGCCTCTGATGGCTTAACCAGTGCCTTCCTAAAGTGGGTTAGGGGGTATGAGGAGTTTTGTCATTCACAGCAACTTTGATGGCTAAAGATGGACCCCATTCCTGTCTCGCCTCAGTCAGACATTCACAACCCTCCTTAGGGTAATGACCCTTCGACTTTCGTCCCTAGTGGTCAGGCTAGATCTAGTTCACCTGGGACTGTCCGGATGATTGTATCTTCTCTTTTGTCGGCTTAAGTTTCTTCCTTGTTTTTTTTCATTATCGCGCTTAATTTGACTGATTTGCCTTTGCTTGGTTATCTTTGCAGGATCACTAAGGTAGGAAAAGGCCTGCATCTACTTCTACTCATGTGGACAACTCTTTGGCGTCACTTATCCCACCTCAGGTTTTGGCGATGGTGGAGGGACATCGGGGGTTTCAGTATCAGCCACCCATGTCTCTGATTTACCGTTCTGACTTGAGTACTTACATGCCAGTGATTCTGCCTTATTTGGACCTTGAGCATCCAGTGGCCTTCTATCCGACCGATACTACTCATGTGAGTTTCCTTCGCCTTTTCTTCTATCATTTCCTTAGACTGTGATGGCTCTAACTTATTCCTGCTCTTTCATCATTGTAGGTGCCCATTACTAATAGTATCTCCGATTGAGCATATATTCAAGGGCAGCAGCAGTTCATGATGCACCAAAACTCTAATATGGCAGTATGTTCATTTTTTCATTATTTTAATGATGATGCATGGTATGTCATGAAATGCATATGAATGATTTATGTTAAAATGTTGTAACTGGATATTCAACGGCTTGAAGGTCTGTTGGGGATGCTTCAGGTGGATGATCCGCATCAGCAGCTACAATAGGGATAGGGCGATCCTTATGGATTCTTTCCTCAGGGCAGTTATCCTTCTCCTCCATCATCCTTTAATCCTGGCCACCCGAGCTCCAACGGCAGTAGATAGGTTTTTTTTTATTGTTTCCTTTACTTTGGGCCTTTTGCAGTGCCTTTTCCTTGTATGAACGCATTTTTATGTATAAAAGAATTTTTTGTTGTTCCTTCGCTTTGTAATTTCTTTTGTTATTGATCGAGTTTATCGGGGTAATTTACCAGATATTGGCAGATTGCCCCATAAACTACGTATAACGAACTGCTACTCTTCGGGATTTCACCATGGAGAACTACATCCGTTTTTATGCAGATTTGAATATTTATCTAAAGAACTCCGATAGTTGGGATTGCCTCGGGGTTTATGGTCTAGCATATATGAAGGAATACTGTCGCATGTTCATCAAGGATAATGTGATTCAAGCTGCTTTCAGGTCCTGGGATCCATCGATAATGTGTTCCGATTTAGAGATCATGAGTTATGCCCCTTGTACGAGGAATTCTGCAGACTCCTAAGATCTTTCGCTGACATGCCTCTAGCCATTCCGACGCATCATCCTGAGTTTTTCGATCTGTCGATAAACCATTTTTAGTTGCAGTAATTTGACAGGCACTGACTGATTTATGATGAGGGCTTGAGGTTGGATGTTACTTTTGACACAGTTAGGGGCCTTCCTCCTAACGACGCGAGTTGGCTTCCGCTCATTTGATTACTCTTATTGGGGGTCTTCCTTTGCGAGGTGCCCACTATGGTTTATAGCTTTGCCTTCCTGACTATCGTTGATCAGATGTTAGAGGGGAAATCTCCCATTGCGGTGAGTTTGGCTGAAACACCAATTTTTACGCGCTCTTCCCGGAATGGAACTGAAGCTACTACTAGGGGCAGCAGGCTTCTTCTTCAGGTAAATTTTATTTGAGCCTTTCTTTTTACATGAACCACCCTTTTAGGTTTTCAATTCATCAAGCTTGCCTTAATTTTTACCTGGACTGCCTTTTCAGGTTTTCAATCTAGCAGGCTTTCTTTTTCTTTTCTTTTTTTCTTTCTTTTTTTTCATTTTTATTTTTTATGCTTTTTGTGTTGTCCTTGTATCTATGGCTTTGGGATAAGCTTTCTGTGTTGTCTGTTAACATAAGCATGGATTATCATCCGAAGGCCTACTAGGCGCGAAGCTCCATGGTTCGTATCGGCAATCGTCCTTATAGGGATTTCACCATTGAGGAGTGTTTTGAGCTTATGGGTAGCCGAGCTACTAAGGATATTTATTAGGTTTGCCCTTGGAAGGGTACCATGCATGTGACTACCGAGGTCGCTAGTAGTGGCATGGTCCTCATCGGTCTTTTTGAGATCATCACCTACTCTCCTGGTTGCTTGTACAGGCAGTGCAGCCATTCTTAGGGGTTCCCTACATCCATGCTCGGCCTCGATATTTCTTACACTTGGGTTTATCCCTATGACGTGGGGTGGATCAACCGTTCTCTGGTGGAGATAAACTATTCCATGCCTTTTGACATCCATCCTTCCGAGGCTTATTGCATCTGGGTTGCGAGTACTCACGGGTTTCTCACTCTTAGAGAGAGGCTTATCAAGATGTAGAAACTCCGCAGCTTCCTTGAGGGTCATTGATCTTGCCATCATGTGTCTTTTGTTCCCGTAGGAAAATAAAGGCTTTAGGCCTCGTTGTTCGCCTTTGTCATTTCTATTTCCTGTTTGCAATGTACTTTTATATGTAATAAAGATGAAAAGATGCTATTTGAATTTATGTTTCATTAAACAATTCGCAGTTTCCATTTAATGCGCTCATTTAGTATTTTCAACATGAACATGTTACTCCAAGAGATATCATTTAAATATGAGGAACAAATGGTATTTATTCCCAAGAAATGCCCATCATCACCTAAGGTTTCGAACGGATTTTACCTAAGGCTTCACTCTTTCATTTTGGGTCTTTATTTTTGCTCAAGAGCCCTCACTAGCCCTTAACAGACCTTTATTTTTTCTGCTTTCTTTTCCTTTATTACATGATATAGCGTTTACTTTTATGTGTAATAAACATAAAAAGATGCTATTTGAATGTGTGCTTCATTAAACAATTCGTAGTTTCCATTTAATGCGCTCATTTAGTATTTTCAACGTGAACATGTTACTCCAAGAGATATCATTTAAATATTAGGAACAAATGGTATTTATTCCCAAGAAATGCCCATCATCGCCTAAGGTTCCAAATGGATTTTACCTAAGGCTTCACTCTTTTATTTTGGGTCTTTATTTTTGCACAAGAGCCCTCACTAGCCCTTGACAGACCTTTATATTTTTCTACTTTATTTTCCTTTATTACACAATATAACGTTTCAGATTGTCATGGTTTACTGGGTTCGTGAATTCATTGCCATCCAGATCTGAGATTTTTATAGCCCCTTTACTAAGAGTCTTTCTTACACCTACGGCCCTTCCTAGTTTGGCTGGAACTTCCCTCAAGCATCTGTGTGCATTTTACGAGATTGCTTTAAGACTAAATTGCCCATTCTTAGAGGTTGGCCTTGCCTCTTGATTTTACGATCGTAACACCGTGGCCATGCGCTGTTGCTATAACTGTAGATTTTCCAATATGGTTAATCATTTTTCATCAATCAAAGTCAGTTCATCATGCCTTGACTTTGCCCATACATCTTCAGGTAGTCTTTCTTCAAGAGCTATGCGCAAAGCTTTGATCTCTATTTCAACGGACAATACCGCCTCCATCTTATAGACAAGAGAAAAAGGAGTTTGACCCGTAGTAGTTTAACACTTATCCTATAGCCCTACAAGGCATAAGGTAAATGATCAGCCCAATCTCGGTAGTTAGAGATCATCTTAGAGAGCATTTTCTTGATTGCCTTATTAGTTGCTTCTACAGCTCCATTGGCTTGAGGATGATAGGGTGAAGATCGACGATGCTCAATCCCATACTTCTCAATAAGATCGATGGTCTCCCCTTAGAACTGTACACCATTGTCACTTACTATATGATGAGGAATGCCATATCTGGCGAAGATATGTTGCTGAATGAATCGGGCCATCTTCTTGGCAGTGATGCTCGCGTATGATTCTGCTTCAACCCATTTGGAAAAGTAGTCAATGACTACTATATTAAAGCGATGGCCATTAGTCAAAGATGGTCTTATCTCTCCAATGATATAGATGCCCCAAGATCATAATGGTCAAGGTATTATCAAGTTCTGCAGTGTTATCAAGTGGCACACATCTCTATATATCTGACAAGCATGGCAAGTCTTTGCTTCTTGAACACAGTCGGCTAGCATGGTTAGCCAAAAGTACCCCATTCTTTGGATTTTCTTTGCCATCATTACGCCATTCATGTGTGGACTACAATCTCTCGAATGTACCTAGTTCATTACCCTTTCAACTTTCTGTTAGGTCAAGCACTTCAATAGCAGGCCATCAGAGGATCTCTTAAATAGATCTCCTTTAATCAGGCAGAACTGTACAGTGAGCTTCCTTAGCATATTTCTATTGGAATCCGTAGCCTCAGTCGAAAATTCACCATTTTCAAGGAATTTAACGATGTTAGAATACCAGGGTTTTCCTTCTTCTACGGTATCTTCTATTGCACGGACATAGTACGGAGATTGATTTGTTTCAATAATAAGGGGTTTGATTGGCTACTTTAATAGTCCTTCCCATATGGAGGGCAGAGTTTCCAATGCATCAGCCATCTAGTTCTCCTCAAGGGGCATGTGACAAAATTCGCATTTGTTGAACATTGTGGCTTTTCTCCATATAGCCTCTAAGTAGGGTCTGAGAGATTCCTCCTTTAATTCCAAGTCGCCCATGACATGTTTGATGACCAAAAATTGAATCACCAATAATCTTTACCTTGTCTGCTCTAAGAGTGATTAGGGCAGACATTCTAAATAAACAGGCTTCATACTCTGCCCCATTATTTATGGTGAGAAATTCTAATCACTTTGACAAAGCTATGAATATCACATCTGGCGTTATGATGATAACCACCAGGCTAGCTTCTTGCTTATTAATGGCGCCATCGAAGAACATGGTCCATCTTTCAGGATTCTCCATAGTGGTTGCGAAACATTCATCAAGAAATTATAGGTTTTCTTATTCTCCCTCCTCGAGTGGCTGATTTGCTAGGAATTCAGCCACTGCCTTCCTTTGATGGTCTTCTTAGAGACGTACTCGATATCAAATTCTGACAGTAATAAGAGTCACCTTGCCAGTTTTCCAGCTAGCGAGGGAGCCTGGCATAAGTACTTAATAGGATTGTAATAGCTTGGATTCTATAAGATTAGAAGTAGTGCCTGAGTTTCTTGGTGAGCCAGACCCTGGCGGCACAAGTTTTCTCCACGATGGTGTATCGAGTCTCATACTCTATCAATTTCTTGCTAAGGTAATAAACTGCGTGTTCCTTCTTATCTTTATGCTCTTGAACTAATATAGCCCCCACAGATGTCTTTTCTATAGCTAAATAGAGAATGAGCGGCTTTCCAAGAATTGGCGGCTTCAACACTGGAGGGCTTATTAGGTAAGCTTTAATTCTGTTGAAGGCTTCCTGACATTGGTCATTCCAGTCTATTGGTTGCTAATTCCTCAAGAGCTTTAAGATATGCTTGCATGTGGTTGTCAACCGTGCTATAAAGTGACAGACGTATTATATGGACCCTAAGAAACTTCTTACTTCTTTCTCAGTCTTTAGCATAGGCATTTCCCTAATAGCATTAGCTTTATCTGGATCTATCTCTATGCTTTTTTGCTAACCACGTGTCCTAGTAACTTGCCTAACGTGATGCCGAATATACACTTCTTTGGGTTGAGATGGAGATTGAATTTCTCTATTCTCATGAGGAATCGTTCTAACACTGCCGGGTGCTCTTCCGGCATGATGAACTTTACAAGCATGTCATCTACATAGACTTTGACTTCTTTATTGATTAGGTCATATAGCAATGTCATGACTGCTCATTGGAAGGTTGCCCCTGCATTCTTAAGTCTTAAAGGCATCACTTTGAAACAATAAGTTCCCTACTCTGAGATGGATGCGGTTTCAAACTTATCTATTACATTTATAAGGATCTAGTGGTAGCCAGAGAACCCATCCATAAAGGAATTTATGGCTGCCGTTGCCGCGCTGTCTACCAGAATGTCAATGTGTGGTAGCGGGAAATCATCCTAAGGGTGGCCTTATTCAAGTCTCTGAAGTCGACACAAACTCTGATGTTACCATTCTTCTTAGGTACGGGAATTACATTGAATAACCAGGTGGGATACTCGATGACCTTAACGAAATTAGCCTTAATCTGTTTGGCCACTTTTGCTTTGAACTTTTTAGCCCTCTCGGGACACATTCTTCTCATCTTTTGTTTTACTGGCCGAATTTTTGTGTCCGTAGGGATCTTGTGTTTGGCGATGTGCCGATCAAGTCCTGACATGTCTTTATGAGACCAAGCGAAGCCTAAAACGTGATTTTTCTATACTTTTATTATCTCTCTCTCTTGTTCGATGGGCAATTGATTAGAAATGTATACCATTTTTGGTTCATCTTTCGTATTTAAGTTAATTTCTTTTGTAATATCATTATTGATGTTAAAGATGCTTGATAAATGTTGGAATGGATGCATGGAATCGTAATTAGAAACACAATCCGAATAAGCAAAGTTCTTCATCTTATTATCATCATAAAGTACATTATTCATTTCAAACAAGTTAGAAACAGAAATAAAAGACTCATCCTGATTAGTAGGGTGTGGCTTTATGGCGGATGATTCTCTTATGGCAATTGGCTTCAACAAGATGTCCTTATTGTCTTCTTCTTATGCCTTTACCTTGCCTTTCATGGTCGTGGCCATATCCATGATGGCCTAGCTCAAGACACCTCCCTTGTTCTTTGCTTCTTCCATTATCTTGAGTTGTGCTTGATGGTGCTTGGTTAGAGTGTCGAGGATTTTCTCCTCTTTACTTAGCTTCTTGATCTTCTTTGCGTGTACTTGTTCATCAAGCTTGGTCTGATCCAGAATTGCTCCATTATCTGGCTGATGACTTGCTTCCTTCAATATACAAGTTATGGAGCTTTTGCCATACTTGTCGTAGTTGACTATATCTGAGAAGATCTCGAATCCCGAAATAGTTTTCCCTTGGTGAGTAACGGGCTCGGGGGTTCCGTTGTAGGGCTATTGCAGCTTCTTCTAAAAGACTGTTTTATGGGCAATTCTTCTAGAGCCTGTGTAACCAAGTTCCATGGGCTTCCACTCTATTGCCGCTATATTAAAGGTCGGCATCCCCTATTCATGGGCACCTAGTCCTTTGCCAAGAGTATGGTGCTTTTGCATGTATCCTTGAATCCATGGGCCCCAGTGCACCTCTGATTCCTTGTTCGATTCTTGCCCAATCATAGCTATGGTAAATTCCTTCATATGGCTCTCTTCCATTTTTAGTGTTGCCACTATTGATGCTTCGTTAGCTTCTACAGTGATAAGCTTTTTGTGGAACGGGATCTTGATTTTCTAGTGAAGAGTGGATGGAACCCCTCCTAGAGCATGGAACTATGGCCGTCCGAGCAGCATAGAGAAGGTCACCAGGATATCTATGACTGTGAAAAGCACTATAGATGAGATTTCACTGATGATAACTTTGGCTTCAAACGTGCCAATGCTGGTCCTCTTGGAGTTGTCGTAGGCCTTGATGACCATTATGGATCTCTTTAAGTTCTTATCAATTAGTCCCAGGATTGGTAGAATGTGATGAACCATCGTCAACCATTATACACGACATGATAAGCCAAAAAACACTTGCCTTCAAGTAGAGAGCCTTATTGTGGTGAATGGCTTCATTGGGTAGATCCAAGCTTAAGAAGAAAATGTCAGGGATGGTAGTGCTAGTCTCATTATTAAGCAGCGCGCAGACTTGTTCTGGCGATGCTAGGGGAGACATTTCGATCTCCATTAGCTTTTTAATGATAGCAAGCCTATAATCTTGTGAACCAAGGAGGAGGTCCTAGATGCTCATTTTGGTGGTAGTGGCTTTCAATTGATTGAAAATCGGACTTTCTATTTGCATTGAGGATTTAACAAAAGTAGGGGCTGACAAGGGCTCAGCCCTTAGTGTTGCTGACTAGTGACTTTCTCTCCCCTGGTGATAGGACTGATAACCCCGGGTTGGCAAGTTTATTATTTCAAAGACCTCAAACTCATCGAAATCTTCATCAAGTGGTATCTCCCCTAAGTCAATTGGTTTGTTTACAGAAGATGGTGCTTTTGTAGCAAAGGGACATTACATAAAGGGAACCTTTCCAGGCTGTTTCTCTAGAACGACGGGGTTCTCTTGTAAGATTTGGCACATGACAGGATTAGATTCTTGCCTAATTCTATGGATGGATAAGGAGGCTCCATCAGATGCATTTTGATCATCGACCATGTCTGGTGCATCATAGTAGGTGATTTGTCTATCATTATATTTATTTATGTACCACGAGTATTTCGTAGCTGATTCCATCAACATTGGACAGATAGCTTTGGTCGCTTCCCATTCCCAGTACTATAAGGGGTTCCCATATCTGTCTAGCTCAGGGGTTGAGTTTTCTGACGAATCAACCCATGTGAAGTAACAGATGATTATCTAGCTAAACTGTTCTAGAATGACCTCTAGTAGAATGTTAGACCCTCATACCAGACAACTGCTTTATCTCGGAGAGTCAGACGGAACCTCTCTAGCCAATGTGCATAGTGAATGTACCCATCGTTCATTATTTGGACAAATTCACGAATGTGGGGATGAGGCCTTGTGTTTTCGTTGTAGAATATGGGATAAACTTCCCTTAAATCCGAGCCTTAGATCTGATAACTGGCTCGACCTAATTCATCTTCTGCATGGATCCTCTCCATGATGTACTCTTAAGAAGGCTCTTGCCCCTCTTCTCAAATCATATTAATGATGTGCTCACTGCCTGATTCGAAGTCCATAAAATCTTTAGAATTGTCACTTGCTGTAGACCATAAGGCGCATAGGGAGTCATGCTCTAAAGATGAGGCATAGCTTTTAGCTATATCGTAATCGACCATCATACCATTAGGGAAGGGAACCTCGTATTTGAAATCTCCTAGTAAGTGATTTAGCTTGTTGCCTGAAAAGGTCTCTGATTCATACCCCAAGTTATCCACCTCAATTTCATCTTCGTGATCCGATTCGCTGAAGTCCATAAATTCTTCTACTTCTTCATCTGAATCCTCGAAAGGCTGGTACCCATTCCATGGTTCAAAGACCCAATTTGGTGCATGCTGAGCTGGGATATTGTCATCAGGATCTTCTTTCGGATCCTCCTCGGGATATTCCTCAGGATCTTTTTCGGGATCTTCTTTGGAATTTTCCTCGGGATCTTCTTCGTTTATTTCAGCCTCAACCCTGGTAATAGCCATGCAAAAGTCAGTGACCATGCCTTGTATTCTGGCGAATGTTTCCTCTACACAGGCACCATATGTTGTGATGTCAGTACGGATCCCTTTAAACAGATCTCGCCATTTAATGCTCACTTGGTTTTTACAGTTCATTTCTGATGCTACATCTGCATGAAGTTCGGTAAGTGGGTCTGGTGTCACTTCATTAAGGTTAATTAAGAGGTACCTTTGCTGGTCCCTGTGATCACTTCAAGCCTATTCAGGGTCATACAACTCTTGACTTTCTGGGTGTACTGCTCCAGAAGAGATCCTAAATTTAAACAAACTTGTTCGGACGTAGTTCGGAATAATGTACTCTGGGGGAGTATACATGGGGGATTATGGAGGAGGAATATCTTGCTAACCAACATTATGTTGGTCTACTTGTGGTGCCAACCACCAGTAAAGCATATCTGGGTACGGTTGAGATGCCCTGAAGTAGTAGAGGAAAGACCTCTCCATAAAGTACCTGTTCCATCGACCTTCCATTGCCATTGTGTTGTACCAGTTTATGGCTGGTCCTTCTATGAACCTGGGGAATCATGGTGCGAAACCCATCATGGCTATCCCTTGTTTGCGCATAAATTGGATGAATTCTTCTATATGCTCATTTGGGTCAGAGTCTCCTTGGTATATGAGGTGTGATGGCACTTGGTATTGATCGAGCCCTTCTCTTTTCATCCTTAAGACATATTGAGCGACCATGTACATAATGTCCATGTTGTCAAAAATCATATTAACCCCCTATCTCGAGTCATGTCCGAAGTTATCCATCATATCAATGCTGTATACGTCGGCTTGCACCAGAACATTGATTGCATTTATTATGGCCTTAAAGTTCGGTAGGGGATTAGTCTACGTGCTTGGTTTATTCTCATGCTCTTTCATTCTCCCCGTCAGTTATCATCTACTATAGATCTCTTAATAGCCAGGCACATTCATTAGTGCGGTGTCCTTTGGTTATATGATAGGCATAAAAGTTGTCTTTATTTGCCACAGCAGGAGGAGTGAATGGCTTGTTGCTCTGGAGTTGGTTAGACTTCCTCTGTTTGGTGAATATCTGTGACAGTGATTCCACCCACAAGGAGATAGATTGGTGAGTTAGCACCTAAGTAGCTGCTATAACTTTGGCTGGGGCCTTTGAGGACTCGAAACTGGTTTGTTTGGAGGATCCACCCTTTTCCCAATATCGAGGTTTAGTATAGGCTTGTTGTTCTTACTTCTTTGTTCGATCTTCTTCCTTGTACTTTTCCAGTCTCTTAGCATAGTCCACTAAGTCGTTAAAGGTGTCGAATATTTTCATTTTCATTGTCTAAGTATTTTGGACTAGATCCTTCGACAAGCTTCACTATTAGGGCATCTTGGTCAGGTGCCCTGTTACAAGCACACGAACAACCATTAACCTCAGTTAAAATTATTCAAATGACTCATTTGGCCATTGTTTGATCCTTTCAAGGTCTTGTAAGGTAGTTTTGACCTTCAAATTGAAGGCATAATTCTACAGGAATGTCGAGCATAGCTTCCTCCAATCGAATTTCATGTCCATTGGCATTCTCATGTACCACTCGAAGGTGGGTCCACATAGGGTTGCTTGAAACAGATTGACTATGTGAACCTTAGGGATGTTCATGCTAGTCATAATTCAAAGATAAAATATACGGTTGAGGGGGCCAAGTACCAGCATATGGGGCTATATTAGGCATCACAAAGTTAGCCGGAAGGGCTTCTGATTGCTTTGGCAAGAATCGGTCAATATCCACATATTGCTCGATGGAGGGAGCAATAGATTTGTCTTTCGTGGGGGATAACTTCTCCATATCTGCCATCTTTGCCTTTAACGCCACTATCTAGACCTCTTGCTCAAGGGATTTCTGAGCATTAGAAGTGCTTAGCCTTTTCCAAACATCATAAAATTCTCGGGGCATCAAGAATCCTTATGAGGGACTGTCCAACTGCATCATTATTTGCCATTATAGTTTTAGGTTCTAGATCAGAGAAAAATCAGGCTAGAGATTCAATTGGTGGTGGGGGTGTGACTTTTAGGCTTCCCATAATGCATCTTAACCTCCTTTTCTCTCACTTTCAACCTGAAAATGCAAGAGATTAAGTGTTAGTAAGTGTGTCATGTGTGGCTCTAAGCCCTTATCACCTCGGCCTGTAAGGATGCATGAATGGATGGATGAATGTGCGAATGAATGAATGAATGGGTATGGCCAAATAATAAGGAGTAGGGTGTAAGCCGATTGTTCGAGGAGGAATTGGCTAGGGGAGTCTGTAACATTCACAGAATATTACAAATACGCTATTTGAAGACCAAAGGGGGTGAGTTCAACTTTGATTCAACTCGGTAATTGAGGGTAAGCTGATGTACTAGTCACTCGAAAAGGGGTTAACTCATTGGTCCAAGGGTGAGATGACTCGCTGGTCACTCGAAAGGGGTTGACTAATTGGTCTAAGGGTGAGCTGACTCCCTGGCCACTCGAAAGGGGTTGACTCATTGGTCCAAGGGTGAGCTGACTCGTTGGTCACTTGAGAAGGGGTTTATGATTTTTGGCTCATGGGTTGAGCCTAGGTAGACTTACTGGTCTCGGTTAATTTTGGTTCCTCTAACTTAAGGAAATAAAATGGTATGGCATACATCAATGTCATGGCTGCACAAAGATGTGATTAGTTTTCACACAATCATGATGTTTATGATGTCCTTTTTAGTTTACTTATATTTAATAAACCTGCATATGTAGCAAACAGTTAGATCATGCCTACCGCCATATTACCTCATATGCTGGCAAATGTTTCCTCTACACAGGTGCCATATGCCGTAATGTTAGCACGGATCCCTTTAAATAGATGTCACAATTCAATGCTCACTTGGTTTCTACGGTTCATTTCTGATGCTACATCTGCACAAAGTTTAGTGTATCTGGTGTCACTTCATTCAGGCTAATTTCGAGCTACCTTTGTTGGTCCCTGTGATCACTCCAAGCTTGTTTAGGGTCATACAACTCTTGACTTTTTGGGTATGCTGCGCCGGAAGAGCTCCCAAATTCGAACAAACTTGTTCTGTCTCTAGGGGAGTATACATAGGGGATTATGGAGGATGAATATCTTACCAGCCAATATGCATTAGTCTACTTATGGTGCTAACTACCAACAAAGCATATCCAGGTACGGTTAAGATTCCTTGAAGTAGTGGAGGAAAGACCTCTCCATAAAGTACCAATTCCATCGACCTTCCATTGGCATTGCGTCGGACCAGTCCATGGCTGGTCCTTCTACAAACCCGGGGAATTGAGGTGCAAAACCCATCATAGCTATCCCTTATTCGCACATAAATTGGACGAATTCTTTCATATGCTCATTTGGGTTAGAATCTCCTTGGTATATGAGGTGTGGTGGCACTTGGTCTTGATCGAGCCCTTCTCTTCTCATCCTTTAGGCATACTAATCGACCATGTAGATAATGTCCATGTTTTAAAAAGTCATGTTATCCCCTGATCCTGGATCATATCGGAAGTTATCCGTCACATCAATATTGTATTCATCGGCTTCCACCTGAACATTGATGGCATTTATTGTGGCCTCAAAGTTCAGTAAGGGATTAGTCTGCATGCTTGGTTTCTTCTCAGGCTCTTTCATTCTCCCGTTGGCTATCATCAGTTGTAGATCTCTTAATAGCCGGGCACATTCGTTAGTGTGGTGCCCTTTGGTTATGTGATAGGCATAAAAGTTATCTCTGTCTGCCACAGCAGGCGGAGCGAATGGCTTGATGCTCTGGAGTTGGTTAGACTTCCTTAGTTTGTTGAATAACTGTGATAGTGATTCCACCCACGGGGAGATAGATTGGTGAGTTTGCACCAAAGTAGTTGCTACAACTTCGGCTGGGGCCTTTGAGGACTCAGAATTGCTTAGTTTGGAGAATCCACCCTTTCCCTAGTATGACGGTTTAGTATAGGCTTGCTGTTCTTACTTCTTCGCTCGATCTTCTTCCTTGTACTTTTCCATTTTCTTGGCATAGTCCACCTCCTCATTAACGGTGTTGAATCTTTTCATTTTCACTTTATCCTGATATTTCAGACTAGATCCTTCGCCAAGCTTCACTATTAGGGCATCTTGGTCAGGTGCCCCGATTACAAGCACACGAACAACCATCCACCTCAGGTAAAATTCTTTAAATGACTCATTTAGCCATTGTTTGATCCTTTCAAGGTCTTGCAAGGTAGTTTTGACCTTTAGATTGAAGGCATAATTCTCTAGGAATGGCGAGCATAGCTTACTCCAATCAGATTTCACGTCCATTGGCATTCTCATGTACCACTAGGAAGCAGGTCCACATAAGGTTCCTTGAAATAGATTGAATATGTGAAACTTAGGGATGTTTATACTAGTAATAATTCAAAGATAAAGTTCTACATGCCCGTGAGGGGGCTTAGTACCAGCATATGGGGCTATATAAGGCATCACAAAGTTAGATGGAAGGGCTTCTGATTCCTTTGGTAAGAATCATTCAATATCCACATACTGCTCGACAGAGGGAGCAATAAATTTGTCTTTGGTGGGGGACAACTTCTCCATATTTGCCATATTTGCTTTAACGCCGCTCTCTCGGCCTCTTGCTCTTGGGCTTTCTGAGCATTAGAAGTGCTTGGCCTTTCCCAAACATCAAGAAATTCTGGGGCATCAAGAATCCTTTTGAGGGACTGTCCAACTGTAGCATTGCCTGCCATTGCATTTTCAGGTTCTGGATTGGAGAAAAATCTGGCTAGAGATTCGATTGGTGGTGGGGGTGTGACTTTTGGGCTTCTCATAATTTGTCTTAACCTTCTTTTCTCTCGCTTCTAACCTAAAAATGCAAGAGATCAAGTGTTAGTAAGTGTGTTAGGTGTAGCTTTGAGCCCTTATCACCTTGGCCTATTAGGATGCATGAATGGATTGATGAATGTGTGAATGAATGAATGAATGGGTATGACCAAATAATAAGGAGTGGGGTGTAAGTCGATTGTTCGAGGAGCAATTGGCGAGGAGAGTCTGTAACATTCGCAGAACATTATAAATGCGTGTTTCAAAGACTAGAGGAGGTGAGTTCAACTTTGATTTGACTCGATAGTCGAGGGTGAGCTGACTCACTGGTCACTCAAAAAGGGGTTGACTCATTGGTCTAAGGGTGAGATGACTCGCTGGTCACTCGAAAGGGGTTGACTCATTGGTCCAAGGGTGAGCTGACTCATTGGTCACTCGAAAAGGGGTTTATGCTTTTCGGCTCATGGGTTGAGCCTAGGTGGACTTACTAGTCTCGGTTAATTTTAGTTCCTCTAGCTTAAGGAAATAAAATGGTATAGCATACATCAATGTCATGGCTGCACAAAGATGCGATTAGTTTTCACACAATCATGATGTTTATGATGTCTGTTTTAGTTTATTTACATTTAATAAACCTACAGCAATTGTTGGATCGTGCCTACCACCCTTTTACCTCCAATGGGTTACTTTTCTTTAGAGTCAACGGGGGACTTAGCAAAGTCTGCTCACGTGCACTCATGGTTTTTGGGTAAACCTATAGGGAAGTGTCTATGGTTCATCTATATGTTGGTTTCGTTCTTAGGATTGGGTGCGATTTTGGGTACCTTGCGCCTTTATGTACCGAGATCCAGTGGCCCTAAGCGAACCACTAAGTCTTTTCCACATATAATATACTCATGTGGTCTTGCCCTTGAGCGAGCAAGGTCCTCGTACGTTATGCAATGGGTATGATTGGATCCAGACCCCTCAAGCCCTAAGCAAACTTGGAGACACTTCACCAAAAGAGACCTAAATTTGTTTAGGGGTAAAGAATGCAGATGCTATGCAATCCTAAAATTTGTGAATGTAGAAGTTATCACAAATTCCTTAGTTCTAAAATTTAATTTGAATAATATTTTAATTATTATGTCAAAAAAGAATGTTTTTTACAAAATCGGGTTTTTATAAAAATAATTCTCATCCCCAGCAGAGTCGCCACTGTGAGCGGGCGGATGTCTTCGGGTCTGGTTGTGCACGTGGAGTGCGATGCGTGAGGCACGTTTTAGTTTGAGAAAATCCGATTTGCTTAAATGCAGTGACTTTGTATAAGCCAAAAATGTGATTGTATTGAGAAATATATTTGCACATTTTACTAAGAAAAGATATTTTTAAAATAAAGCGTTTTTACCTTATTTAAAAATAAGATAGAGTCGCCACCCCGGTTTAGCTCCACTGGGAACTGTGGTATACTGATCCAAAATGGGATTTTTATACCGAAAAGAAAACGATATTTTGAGTTCGGACATAATTGTTACTCATATTGCTCAAATTGTTTGTGTTAATTTTGGAATTTGTGGTAATTTCTGTATTACAAAGGCTTTATTTAAGAATTAAATTCAAGAAATAAAATGGGCATTATAACGGCTTAATAAATAGAAATTTGCTACCAAAATTTTGGCAGAGTAACTGCAGTGCTTAGGTTTTGGCCCGAAAACTCGGATAGAGTTCCCTCTCGTTCTAGATGTTTCATTCGTACATGCAAGCTTATTTACACATATTATAGTTTTAGTGGCTGCAGTGGCTCACTTGACCTGGGAAATGAAAATGCAATGTGCAATAATAGAATAATAAAAATGAATTTTAAAGTTTAGCTTGGAGCCAATTACCCTCAGTTTACCTTTTCATCTGTCCAGGATGACTTGAGAGCCAGTGCAGGACCAAAGTTGTCAGAGGTTGTGATTTTGGAAAATAGGCTTAACCCAAGTTATTATTATAATCTTGGATTATTCCTACAGGAAATAGAGATATTTGAGTGAAACCTAGTCATTTTTAGATCGAAGATCACTTTGAGATCTTGATCTAAAAAGACAAAGGATGGGCTTTTACTGGGTACCGATGATGAAGCTCAAATTTGAGGGTGTTTTGACAGAGTTTCGGGGCTTTTGGGACTCCGGGAACTGAAAGAGGATACAATGGTTATTTTGGGATTTTCCAAAATTTCTATCTCTCTTTGAAATTGGGGGGGGGGGGGGGGGGGGTGAGTCCCCTATTTATAATGGGGTTGTAATTAGCCGGTGTTTGTCCCTATGACGGTCTGAGTTTAGTCAGAGGATGGTGAATGACACTTTTTCACAGAATTAATAGACTTTGAAAAGCCTTCGTGTAGCGTGTTTGATTATGATCCGGGGGATGGATTCGGATGATGCAAATATATAAATAGTTATATAAAAAATTAAAGAGCAAGAAAATCAAACACAAGTATTTTATCCTGGTTCGGCCCTGCCTACTCCAGTTCCTAGAGTTTCCTTCCTCCGAGCTTTCCACTACTGGATTCCTTTCCAACTGGCAGGAATCAAGCCTTACAACTTGTTTCTAGATGGTACCCCATTCTAGATGTAGGATATACCACTAGAAGCACCAACTCCTAGCTGAGTCCTTTAGTCTTTAGCAGGATATACCACTTAGATTTCTATCCAAACCTAAGCTGAGTCCTACAGGAGATCCCACTCAAAGCACCTACTTCAAGTTGTATCCCAATCTCACTACTCAACCAAGTAGGAGTTTTGGTTTTGGACTTCCTCAAGTATATAACTTCACTTGAGAATCCTTACAAACAGATTTTTAAATGGTTTGGTTCTTGGAGGGACTTGTAAACTGATTGCTTTCTAGCGAATTCTATTGTATATGCTTTCTTGAAATCAACCAGCACCTCCTTAACATGTGAAGCTTCCCTTTTATAAGATTCCATCATAAATGTAGCCATTTATGAGTGAGTGGACGCTTTCGGCGGGTTGCACGTGGGATGCGGTGCGCTGGGCGCGTTTCAGTTTGATGCGGTTTGAGGAAACCACGGCTTTAAGTCTTGTTTGAGAAAATCTAGTTTACTTAAATGCAGTGACTTTATATAAGCTAAAAATATGATTATATTGAGAAATATATTTGCAAATTTTATTTAGAAAGGATATTTTTAAAATAAAGCATTTTTACTTTATTTAAAAATAAAATAGAGTCGCCACCTAATTCAGCTCCATCGGGAATTTTGGTGTACTGTCCTGAAATGGGATTTTTATACCTAAAAGAAAGTGAGATTTTGAGTTCGGACATGATAGGTACTCATATTATTCAAATCGTTTGGATTAATTTGGAATTTTGGAATTTATAGTAATTTCTACATTACAGCGGCTTTATTCAAGAAATAAATTCAAGAAATAAAACGGGCATTATAATGGCTTAATAAATAGAGATTTTCTACCAAATTTTTGGTAGAGTAATGACAGCACTAGGGTCTGGTCCCGAAAACTCGGATAGAGTTTCCTCACATTCTAGGTGTTTTTCCTCTACCTGCGAGCTTATTTGCACTAATTATAATATAAGTGGCTCAAGTGGCTCACTTAACCAGATAAATGAAAATGCAATGTGCAATAATAAAGTAATAAAAATAAAATTTAATGAATCTTAAAGTTGGGCTTAGAGCCAATTACCCTCAGTTACCTTTTCGTCTGTTCAGGAAGACTTGAGAGCCGGTGCAGGACCGAAGTTGTCAGAGAGTGAGATTTGGTTAAAAATAGATTTAACCCAAGTTGTGGCTATAATCTTGGATTATTTCTATAGAAAATGCAGGTGTTTTTAGAGATTGAGTCGCTTTTTAGACCGAAGATCACTGTGAGATCTAGATCTAAAAACACCAGAAAATGACCTTATACCGAATGTCAGTTAGGGCTCCCGGAGTGATTTTTGGGCGTAATGGATTTTTTTCTTGCGTTTTTCTTCCGTGAAAATAAGGGGGGAAGCTTCCTTATTTATGGACGGATGGTAAATGGCTGGCGGGCTAACTACCTATCTGACAAAATCTTGCTTTAAATCCTGTAAAATCTCGGTCAAATACGATTTTTTTTACTGTTTATAGGTCATTACCCGCCCGACTAATTACCTATTTGACCATATTTTGACTGAAACGGCCCAATGAGCAAAACTAGCGGCCTATGGCCTCTAGCCCCACCTTATTTTGGCCAAATTCTATCGGTTAAGCCCTCAAAATGACATTTTTTTATGTTTTCAAGACAGTTTTACTATTTGACAGTTCGACTAATTTGATTATTCGGAAATGGATTTCAAGCATTTCAAGGATGCAACTTGGAATATTATAACGAATGGAAATTTTTGAGATTTTTGGATTTTTTATGGCAATTTGGTCCTTCTTGGCACCCTTGTCTAATCGCTGATTGAAATAGGTATAAATCCTCATCGGGTTGAGCGGACCGTGCTAACAGTTTGCCCCTCGGGTATAAATTTTTTCTGTGAAGGTAAAATTGCACGCACGTAGAAGAAGGAGCGACTGCCAAAATCAGTGTTCTTGTGTGATAAGGACATGAAAAACCTTTTTAGAAAGAATCAACATTTCTTAATCTATAATTTTGAAAAACAAAAATTTTTTCCCTTTCGATTAAGAATGTTGATGAAAATCTTTAAACAAAATCCATTTTGGAGTAAATGTAAAAAGAAAATATGTTAGGGATAAAAGGAAAGATAGGTTGAAAAAACTTCATGTCCTTAAAGGTGCATAGAAAATTTTAGTCCACCCATTTTAAAACACGGTTTTACATGATGCAGAAGATAAGTGAAGGGTCATACTTACCTGTGGTGTTGCATCCGCTAATCATTTTTTTCGTCAATGAGGATGTCACTGTTAACCATGTCTTGATCAGTTTTCTCATCGGAAAGGATGGCATTGTCAACCACGTCTTGATTAACTTTCTCTGCTGAGGAAATGTAAAATATGGTGATCAATCTCTCATCCGGGAGGAGTATTGTAGGCCATCATTGATCATTTTTTTCCTTAGGGAGTGATACACTATCCACAACTGTCAAGCAGTTTTCTCACCATCGAGTTAGGCACTGTCTGCCACCGTTGAGCAGTTTATCTCACTAATGAGTTGGGCACTGTCAGCCACCGTTGAGCAGTTTATCTCACCATCGAGTGTGGCACTGTCAGTCACTGTTGAGCAGTTTATCTCACTATCAAGTGTGGCACTATCAGCCACCGTTGAGCAATTTATCTCACCATCGAGTGTGGCACTGTCAGCAACCGTTGAGTAGTTTATCTCACCATCGAGTGTGCACTGTTAGCCACCATTGAGCAGTTTGTCTTATCATCGAGTGTGGCACTATCAGCCACCGTTGAGCAGTTTGTCTCACCATCGAATGTAGCACTGTCAGGCACTGTTAAGCAGTTTGTCTCACCATCAAGAGTGGCACTGTCAGCCATCGTTGAGTAGTTTATCTCACCATCGAGTGTGGCACTATCAGCCACCATTGAGCAGTTTGTCTCACCATTGAGTGTGGCATTGTCAGCCACCATTAAGCAGTTTGTCTCATAATAAAGTGTGGCACTGTCAGCCACCGTTGAGCAGTTTATCTCTCCATTGAGTGTAGCACTATCAACCACCATTGAGCAGTTTGTCTCACCATCAAGTGTGGCACTGTCAGCCATCATTGAGCAGTTTGTCTCACTATCGAGTTAGGCACTGTCAGCCACCATTGAGTAGTTTGTCTCACTATCGAGTTGGGCACTGTCAGCCACCATTAAGCAGTTTCCTCACCATCTAGTTGGGCACTATCAGCCACCATTGAGTATTTTATCTCACCTGTGAGTGTGGCACTATCAGACACCATTGAGCAGTTTGTCTCACCATCGAGTGTGGCACTATCAGCCACCGTTGAGCAGTTTGTCTAACCATCAAGTGTAGCACTATCAGCCACCATTGAGCAGTTTGTCTCACCATCGAGTGTGGCACTGTCAGCCACCATTAAGTAGTTTATCTCACCATCGAGTGTGGCACTGTCAATCATCGTTTAGCAGTTTATCTCACTAGGGAGTGTGGCACTATCAGCCACCGTTGAGTAGTTTTTCTCACCATCGAGTGTAGCACTGTCAGCCACCATTGAGCAATTTATCTCACCATCGAGTGTGGCATTGCCAGCCATCATTGAGCAGTTTATCTCACTAGGGAGTGTGGCACTATCAGTCGCCATTGACATGCTATTGCAATTTTCTACAAAATATAAGCTAACATGGCACTACATGTTGCAAGCATAATACATGACACTATAAAACTTAATACTACTTGACTTGACATGGCACTGCATGTTATTGAAATAAATGGACATGATACCACATGTCATCAACATAAATTGTAGAGATCTCGCTGTATCTAAATTTGGCTATGATGTGTTAGGCTAAAGATCTCACTAGATCTAAGGTTTGGCAATGGTGTGCCAGGGTAAAGATCTCACTGGATCGAAGGTTCGGCCATGATGTGGCTGTGTAAAGATCTCACTAGATCAAAGGTTAGGCTATGATGTGCCTGTAGTTTAATTTTAAAGCATTCTTGTTTAATGATGCATATGATGTAGTACATTTACTAACGTATGATGAGTTGTGCAAGTGCATAATGTATTAAGTTGGCATTTGGCCCTAGTCAAATTTAGAGGATGCATCACTTAGTGGCTTTTCACTGCTGAGCAAATGTCGAATACGATGATCAGCCTTCTCATCTAGGAGGAAGTACTGTCAAATAGGGTGATCAATCTCTAATTTAGGAGAACTATCAAATTTGGTGATCAATTCTCTCTTTTGGGAGGAGAACCGTTGAATTTGGTGATCAGTTCTCTCTATTGGGAGGAGAACTATTGAATTTAGTGATCAGTTTTCTTTATTAGAAGGAGAACTATCGAATCTGGTGATCAATCCTCTCTTTTAAGAATTGTCGGATTTGTCTTGAATGATTGATTTGTTGTCTATGCCATTAGGTAGCCAATATCATGGTGACTTTGGAGTCTAGCACTACTATGTTTTGATATTGAAGCATTTTCTCAGATGCCCCTTGGTCTTAGAAAGCGTCTGAGCCAATATTGCATTATATTGCATTTATTGGTGACTAATAATGTCTACTTGGAAACTTGTTGCCTTTATATCTGTGAATATGAATGTGATGCATAATGCATGATATGTGATGTTTATGCAATGCATTTTATCGTCATAGCATGGAATCATGCAACTGTAAGATGAGGCTTGCTTGGTTATCAACAGTAATCTATTGTATCGTTGGCATCTTGATTTCTATAATTCTCAGTGATGATGAAAGTTTAATTTTAGGTTGGAGTCCTAGATGTAGGCTTCATAGCATCAAGGGATGAGCTTTTCGTTTTCATTGTAGTTTTGTGTGCTTTGCATCCATTTCACTCTGGTTATTGGATTGGCCATGCACTTTACTATTTGAACAAGGCAAGCTTTTGGGTCCTTCTCAGACCCAATGAATTCCTAAGTTGCAAAACTTTTGCCCCTGGTGGCATATAGCATGAGCCTGAGCAGGTAAACTCTAGTTTCTTAGACTGACGAAGATTAGCTTTTAGATAGTATGGCATGCATCAGCAGTTCTCAGAATTCTTGTGTAGCTGAATGCAAGAAGATTGTCTTCTCACATTTTGGAGATGTGGGAGAGTCGTATGCTTATATTGATGAATAATATTGCTCCTTTGTGAAGGCTTTGGATTGATGATGTGCTTATTGTCATTTGGTGAGTCATTGCAATGAGTGACTTTGATTGTGCTTGCATGTAGAGGTTATGCCCTAATTTTTGCCTGAATCGAAGCACATCAGGCTTTTTTATTTCTTTCCCTTTTTTTAACCCTAATATTTGCATAAACAGCCTTTTCAGGTTTCAATTTATCGGGTTGCCTTTTGGGTTTTCAATCTAGCAGGCTCTTTTTTCTCTTTTTGAAATTTTTTTTATGCATGTACTGTATGAACAAGAGCGCTTACATGAATGTTTCTTTTAACAATTATGTGTATTCATGAAGTGCAGACATTTAATAATTCAGCAAAATGACACATTAGTCAAAGAAATATTTTTAGGCACAAAAGTTTGGTATCTATTCCCAAAAACTTTTTCTCCTGTTATCCACAGTCCTTTTTAGGTTTTACCGATTGATTTCCCTCTTTCTTTTACCTTTATTTTTGCTTAAAAGCCCTCACTAGCTTTTAGCAGACACATTTTTTTAGTTTATGTGGTATTGCCTGAGCCTGTTTTATTTGAGTCATTCATGAACTTGTTTCCTTTTATGTCCCTGATGTGTAGCATTCCCTTGATGAGAATCTGTTTCCCCATGTTGGGTCTTTTGGGTGGAATTTGCCCCTAGCATCAGCAAGCACTAATTTCATTTGTTTTAGGATCAATTCTCTTGATTTTGACTTTGTCGTTTATTTTTATTATCCTGGTCGTCCTTTGTTCATGCACCCTTACGTGATTCAATGTTGGTTCTCTTTATTAGAGGAAGGATATGTCATTTCAATGATGTAATGCCCCGAGTTGACGCATTTTCGTACATTTGTTCAGAGATATTCCATTTGCTAGATATTTCTGGCTGATTTGACTTTGTTCGTGTGTTTTCTACGAGATCCTTATAAACCTTTATGCTTCTTATCGAGTAATACGCGATGAGGAAAAGCAAATCTTTTGAGATTAGTCTCGTCGGATTTATTGGTTTGGTTTTCATTATAGTTGTATTGTTGATGAGGTCCTTTTTACATCATGCTAGAGTTGCTTAGGAGTCTGCCATCTGATTCTTTCTCATGCGGCACAGAGTAGATTTTGTCTAGAATACTTTGAGGCATGGTTTGATTGATTTTCTCTCAATTCCATTTGGTGACTTGTCTGTTGACTTGAGCAGATTCTCTGATGATCTTCTCTTCATTTTCCCCTACGAGTAGTAAGGACGTTCTATTGATTGGACATGCTTGATTGAACCAGGCAAAAGGCAGCCACATGTGTTTTTGTTATCTTTTTTCTTCTCTTTTTTTAGGGGTCAAGTTATTTGAAATAGATACCATTTCTGGGTTTGTCAAATGTGCCTAAATTTATTTCCTTAATTGGAGTGTCATGAATGTTAAATATGTCAAATGTATGCTGGAATGAATACATGGAATCATTAGCAGAAGCATTGCATATGCAATCAGATTTATTCATAATATTATTTATTACATTGTTTAGTTCGAAAGCATTAGAGATAAAAGCAAACAAGCAATCTTCATTATTTAGTGTAGCTCCCATTTCTTCTGAGTAGCTACTGCCTGCCATACTATTCCCAATTTGAGATTTCATCTCGATCTTTGATACTTGAACTTAGAGCTCAAACATCAATGTTTCCATTAAGCTACATTCCTGTTGCAGTTCTTCTTGTATGTCACAGTCGTCTGGTATGCTCTCTTTTTTATCCTAAAGCCATAGACTATCTTCCGCCTCTTATTCATCAACCTTGCTTTGACTAGCCCAGGAAACTTGTGTTGTTTCCATTTTCGGTGTCATGACTGGGATTGAGATTCTAATTGCTTTTCCCTTTGCTTTACTTGACGCCTTTTCTTTCTTAGCTTGGGTATAATGGAGCTCTTTTGAAAGCGAAGCCTATCTTGAACATGGTTCTTCCATCTTTCCTTTGCGTGTCAATTGTTTGATATAATGAAGTAGGCGGCTACAATTATTAGTTCGGTGCCCCTTGACTACATGATAGGTGCAGAAGTTATCCTTATACATTTCATTTGGCTTCTTATAAGGTTTTAAGCTCTAGAGTAGACCACCAGTTCTACATTTGGAGAATAATGTTGCCAATGATTCTTCCCATGGGGATATGCCACTCGTGACTGGTTGATTATGAACCACTTTAGTCATTTTCACAACACCGTCTTCAATAGGAAGTTTATTTTCATTTTAGCTTTGATTGGATACAGGTATGTTGTAGATGGTTGAATGTTCAAAGATTAAATATTTTCGTACTCTTTCTCTTTATATGATCAACTTGGTGAGCCAGGACGTGTTTTGATGTCGGAGTATGGTCATTAGGTATCATGGAAAGCCTTTTTGCTATTACATCATCAATCATTTCCAAGAATGTATCTGACTCTAGGAAGTCTTTCACGGCTTTGGATACTGCTTCTGCAATGATTTTGTCTTGGTCATGATTAACCATTCTGTTTATAGAGAAAATGTTGATCAACTCAATTGTTCTTTGAAGAAATTTTATTCTGCGTGAACCACAAAACCCAATGATACAATGCCAATAACAAACTGCCTTGGCTAACCATCTTGAGTGATAATGTTTTAGCTAAAGTTAGTCCCAAATTTTTTTAAGAGTGATGCATGTAAAACAATACGCACATATGATGCGGGATGGTTTAATTGATGATACGAAATATCTTTACGTGTTTAGGCATGAGATTAATGATATGAGGGAAAGAGTGATTAATCAGATGTGATGAACGAATTCATAAGAATGAGCTTTCGATGAATGAATGTAATGTGTTAAATTCAATATTCATAGAACATTGAATAGGTTTTGGCCAAATATTTAGGGAATATTTGATAAAGGTCGGGTATTCGGGGACACCGAATAGGGTTATGGATTTCAATATTCAAGGAATATCAAATGAGATCTGGTGGTCATATATAGCTGTGGGGTTTAATTGGGTTATTTACCACATTCAAGGAATGTGCAAATTCGAGTGTCTGTCAGGGAAAGTACAACTCCGGGAAGTGTCATTTAAGGAATGTGCCAAGATTGGGGTCATCTAGGATGCCCTTAGGGTAGGATTGTTTTGGTCATTCAAGGAATGCCAAAAAGGTTGTGCCTCACTGGATATTGATTCGACAATCGCTATATCGCCTTGGTTTGGGTAAGATTTGGTCATTCGGGGAATGCCAAAAAGGTTTGCACCTTGATGGGTATCATATCAGCAATCACTATATTACCTAGGGGTCAAATATTCATGTAATATTTGATAAAAGTTAAGCATTCGAGGAATGCATAACAAAAGGGGTAAGTCTATGATACTCGTGGAATATCAAGCTTTGTCAAGCGATCACTATAAGTGTCAAGGTTTGGTTGAGTTTTCTTTCATAGAAAGCATAACTTAAAATTGTGTCCTTCTAGGAATACACAAAAGTCGGGGTCATGTAGAATGCCCTTAGGCATTTCGGCCAAGTCATTGTAGGAATGTCTTAGCTATTATGTCTCGCTGAACATCAATTGGCAATCATTATGTCGTCTTAATTCTTGGAAAAGCAATGGTCATTTAGGCATAATGGGTTTTTTTCTTGCATTTTTCTTCAGTGAAAATGAGAGGGGAGAGCTCCCGTATTTATAGAAGGGTGGTAGTAATTAGCCGGCGGGCTAATTACCTATCTGACAAAATCTTGCTTTAAATCCCGCAAATCCCGCAAAATCTCAGTCAGATATGATTTTTTTACTGTTCATAGGTAATTACCGCCGGCTAATTACCTATTTGACCTTATTTTGACTGAAATGGCCCAATGAGCAAAACTAGTAGCCTGTGGCCCCTAGCCCCACCTTATTTTGGCCAAATTCGATCGTTTAAGCCCTCAAAATGGCATTTTTTGTGTTTTCAGGATAATTTTACAGTTTGACAGTTCAACTGTTTTGATTATTCGGAAATGGATTTCAAGCATTCCAAGGATGCAACTTGGAATATTATGAAGAATGGGAATTTTTTGGGATTTTTGGATTTTTTATGAAAATTCAGTTCTTCTTGGCTCCCTTTTCTAATCGCTGATTGAAATAGGTACAAATCCTTATCGGGCCGAGCGGACCGTGCTAACACCGTTGTGAGTTGTTGAGCTGTAATCAAATCTTCACCATTGATCAGTTAATATATAGCACTTTCGGAACCATTGATCAATCCGTTAGACAAAGATTTTGAGCCATTTGAATCCTTGGGATTAAGGCTAAAAAGTTATCAGTGACAGTTTTCCTTGTATTTTAGTGACTCACTAACTTTTATGCTAGTACCTTTTTGATGTGAGTTCCACGCGCCTTCTAATTGGTCTATGAGAAAAAGGTGTTGCCTTTTTCTCTTTCTTGTGTCAGTACTTTGTCCTTTCTTTGAAAAGTGCTAGCTGTCATTTTTGTCTTGCTTTAGGGAAAAAGATCTTTGACTTGGAGACCAAAAGAATGGAGGGAATGTAATTTTCAAATTATTCCCTTATTCTAGATATTTAACTCTTCCAGATGTCTTCAGACTTAATATCTCCGGATCTGTCTTCTTTCGGATGCTTGTGCAGTTAGTTTTTTCGGATGCTGTTTTGGGCGGTTCAAAGTTTATTTCCTTTCTAAACTTTGACCAGATGCTTCCATTTATGCTTCGACACTTGTCTTCACTTGTCTTGGACTTACATGTCATAGTTATATGTCCAGATGCAATGACTTAGGTCTTTTTGTACTTAGGTGTTTTGTTTACTTCAAACCTGATCTGGATTATCTGATGTTCCGGATCATTGTTTCCAACAATCTCCCCTATTCGATGGAAATAAAAACCTAAGACATCTAAGCAGAAGGAAAGGGGGGTTTTTATGATCTAAGTATGATTCATGATACTTAGTCATTTACAATTTTTTAGAAGCAATTTTTTGTTATAGATTTTCACTATATATACTTCTGCTGTTAATAATAGTTAACATCAATGAACTTTAGCATTACAAGACACATAAATACATAAGTGAAAAAATATGAAGCTAGTTATTACAGATTTTACATTGGAGCAAGTAAAATAGCTAGTCTATTAGAAAATTATTTCTTGCTGGATGCTTCTCCCTTCTTCTCTTTGCCCTTGCTCTTTTCTCCCCTTTTAGCAGCTTTATCCCCTTAATTTTTCTGTCGCTTTTTTGTTTTCAATAGCTTGGGCGTTAATCTCCATGTATGTTTTTCCATCCCAGCTTTGCTGCCAAGTCGTGGAGTACATAGAATTTTCTACATTTCCCTTTCTTCTACGATCTATATTGGTATCCACAGTGGCTGGAGCAAGATACAGGGGTCAGAAGACCTTCTAGAGTTGAGATTAAGATTTAGTGATATAAGGATGCATTTGGAGTACAAAATCCCAATCCTTTGCATCAAAATAGGGAAAGAGAGCTATGAGAAGAGTAGCGATTCCCTTATGTCCAAAGAAGCTGGTATCTCCTATGTGTTGTATAAGATCTTGAAGGACATAAATGAGTTGGCTCTCCAAAATAGAAGGTGAGGAGGAAGATCTGGATAGCGATAGGTAGGACAGATTGGATAGGACTTTCTCAATTTCCTTCCCCATGTCCCTTCTACAGTTGTGAACACTGTCATTTATAGTTATAATGTCCTTATAAAGCTCTTCCTTAGCATTATTGATGATTGTATCAAGCCCATTCATCTGGCCTGCTACCTCTTAGGTAATATCCTCCATCTGTTTAGCAAATAGTTTGGGCAGGTGTTCCTCAATGAACTTTGTGAGCTTATTCAAAATTTCCTGCTGCTGTTCATTTAGTTTGGGGAGTACAGATTTTTCTTCTCTATCAATGATGAATTTTGACAAGTTCTCAAACTTGGTATCCAAATACTCATTTAATTCAGTGGATAGCTCAGAGGAGGAGGTGATCTTTTCTAAAATAGTAGCGTAGTTGTTTGTGGCACCGGTGTTAGCCTGATTAATAGAGTGGTTTGCTGCTGCGATACTTATTTTCAGCTCATTCAGCACCGGGGTGACTATGGCAAGTGATACCTCAGCCACTAAATTAGCAGTGGCGAAGTCCTCTACTTTCTCTCTATTTTCTTGACACTCCCTTTTAACTCCCTTATTTCATCCTTTACATCCAGAGGTGAGAATTGTTGAATCAATACTTTCTCCACGAATTTCAAATGCTTACATATGTTCAGGAGACTTTGTTTTATATAGCTTTCCTCGCGCTCCTCATGGGTAGCCCCTTGTAGGATTTTTAGCGCTGTAGTGATCTTTTTGGCTATGTCCTGACTTATAATAGTAGTTGGTATTCTAATTAGACAAGCATATAGGGATTCAGATCCAGAGCTACTTCCAGTCTCATCTGATCCAGATGATTATTCTCCAGTAGATTCCTCTTCTTCTTCTCCTTCCTTCTCTTCCAACCGTTCCCCCGGATTGGCCTCGTCCCTTGAGTCCACTCTAGGAGTGTGCCCTTGGGAACCTGGATCCAGTCCCTCCTCTAGAATGGTATGTTTTGGGTTGGACTCTTATTCCTTAGATACAATTGGCGTATATGTATCTAAGTTATCCTCTTTATCATCTGTTGTTTCATCAGTAATAGTAGAAGGGTCAGCGTTAACATCAAATGAGACTGTGTCAGGAATTACCTTAGTGATTGGCGTATCTGAATTATTCTGACCCACTCCTTCTTCTTCCACCTCCACAACCCTCCGAATGACTGGAAATGTCCTCAATCATCCCTTCATTTGCCTTTTTAGGACTTTTAATTTCTCCCCCAGGCATGTTGGTAATGTCCTCAACAACCTCTACATTTTCCTTTTCAGGTCTTAGTTCATTTGTGGTTTCTACTTCTGGGTTGAGTAATTTCTCCGCAAGTAGTCCAATTCTTGGTATGAATGGAAACGGATCTGCTTCCGGATCCTAGGCAATTGTTGCCATATCTATTGGATCAATGAGAATGGTTTGGGCTCTGGAAGAATCTCTGGGTCCTTCCATTCTGAGCTTATTGATTCTATAATTGTCCTTCATAGCTTCTCTTATGATTTCATACTAAGGGTCATCCGGAGTGACTTCAACATTAGCTCCAGGCACATTTTCCATTTTGTTTTACTGGCCTTAGCTAATTCTGCATCTTTAGCCCATTTAGCAGCTTCCTCATCAATCACAATGCCCGCAGGCTTCTTAGCTTTGCTCTTTCGGGCTGCCACAGCGTTATCAAATGTGCATCCCTTCTTTGTGAATTGCCTCCTCTTAGGCCCCGGATCCTCTTCCTGTCTCCTCATCATCCATCACAACCTTTAGGATTTTTGCAGATTTCCTCTTCTTATCTGCGGCTTTTATTAATTTCCCCATTGGCTTAGGCTTCTTCAAACTCTTATTCAGTAGTTGAGTAAGGGTTTGGGTGTCCTCGTCAAATTCCTCCAATGGAACTAAAGCTTTCTGCTTTTATGCTTTTAGTTTAGTGGTTTTGGCCTTTTTATGAATAGGAGCCTCTTCAACCTGATCCACTGCCTTCCTAGCCCTTGTCTTCTTCTCATCCCTTAGCTTTTTGGCTTTTTCCTCATTTCAGGTTTCTCCGAAGCTCAGATTCTTAAAATTCTTTTCAAGAATCTCTTTTCCATTTATAGCTTGGAAACTAGATATATTGACTTTATTGGCTGTAAGGATTCTGGTGATCAGGGCACCATGAGAGTTTCTATGCTATTGGAGGAAATGGAAAATTAGCACATGCATACTTATCACTATGCTCTCCACCCAATGTTGAAGCACACAGTGTTGGTAGGAGGATACGGTGGTTAGAGAGCCCTTCCTGATTAGAACAAGCTTTGTAAGTACGTGCTGGAGAAATCTTAGCACTTCCAGAATGTAGGTTGAGAACTTGTCGCTAAAATAGTTTGGACGCAACCACATCTTTGAATCATACTTCACTTGCAGTTCATCACCATCGATTCCAAGTTGGACGTCGTCGTTCTTCATATTTAGGAATTTTTCAAACAATTCTAGCGTTATGGTGATTACCTTTCCTTGAACGTAGGTTCTGAGAGCATCATGATAGGAATGAGCCCTCACATTATCATAGAATTCGCGCACCAACTCCGGATAAGTTGGGCAGTTGATTTTAAAGAAGTCTGCCAGGTGTTGATCTTCTATGAGTTTTGAGTAGGGGTCAGTTTCAAATAGTAAGTTATCTCCCAAGTAGTTAGTGGGAACTACTGAGTTTAAGGGTTTTAGGTTGATGGGAGTGAAGTCTTGATCTCTGAGAGTAGATTCTTTAAAGATGTGCTTTTGGGGAAGCATAGGTAAGTTGCTTGCGTGAGGAAGAAGAGATGATTTGGGGGTTTATATAGAATTTACAAAGCGAGGGTAGAATGGTAATTCGAACACAGTTAACTTTGACTGG
This sequence comes from Euphorbia pulcherrima, assembly GCA_947683365.1. Classification (NCBI taxonomy): domain Eukaryota; kingdom Viridiplantae; phylum Streptophyta; class Magnoliopsida; order Malpighiales; family Euphorbiaceae; genus Euphorbia; species Euphorbia pulcherrima. Next base: position 47,926,994 of record CANTUS010000001.1, on the reverse strand, counting down.
ATTGATGGTGTGTCAGGTGATAATTTTAGGAGAGAGGTAAATGGTGTTTAACCTGAGAATGGGAAAGATTTACCTTTAAAATGGCCATTTAATTTTACCGCACGTGTAACACCCGATAGACATTTGAAATTCAAAATGTGTATAGTTACTTTTCAGCGCCTTTACTGCTATGTGTCCTTTCTATCTACTAAGCTGGAGGTCTTTGATCCGGATCCAGAGTCCACACAATTTCTTATTCTCTTCCGAATTCAAATTGATCTTTACTTAATAGCTTAGTAAAGATGTCTACCCTTTGCTCATTAGTTGGTATATAGACCAATGCAACATCCATCTTCATCACATGATCCTGGATGAAATGATGCCTGATGTTGACATGTTTCATCCTACTATGGAGTACTGGATTTTTTGACACATCAATGGCACTTTTGTTGTCACATATTACATCTACAAATCCGAATGGGACTCCATAATCTTCTAGTTGTTGCTTGATCCATAGGAGTTAAGCTACACAACTTCCTGCTGCCATGTATTCTGCTTCTGTGGTTGATAAGGCAACTGTAGTTTGCTTTTTGCTATACCATGATACTAAGCAATCTCCAAGGAAATGATAACCTCTGGATGTACTCTTAGTTTCAAGAGTATCTTTGCCATAATTTGCATCAATGAAGCTTAGGAGTGTGAATTCACCATTACTAGGATACCATAACCCAACTTCTGTGGTTCCTAGGAGGTATCTAAGAATCTTTTTTACTACCTTTAGATGTGAATCCTTAGGATTGGCTTGATATCTTGCACAGTAGCAAACTGTATAGTGTATGTCAGGTCTGCTAGCTATCAAGTATAGAAGTGATCCAATCATTCCTTTGTATAGCTTCTGATCAACCTCTTCTCCTTCACCATCCTTGGATAGGACTGTATCTGAACCCATTGGAGTGGACATAGTCTTGCTTTTGTCCATTTCAAACTTCTTTAGAATCTCCTTGGTATACTTGTATTGGTTGATGAAAATCCCATCCCGACTTTGCTTGATTTTCAAACCAATGAAGAAATTAAGTTCTCCCATCATGGACATCTCAAACTCCTTCATTTGAGTACTGAATTATTCACACATCTTCTCATCCAGGTGGCTGCTTCATATAGACTTCTTCCTTGATAACTCCATTGAGGAATGCACTTTTGACATCTATTTTGAACAATGTGAATCCCATGAATGATGGAAAGGCACATAGAATCCAGATTGCCTCTAATCTTGCTACAGGGGAAAATGTTTCTTCAAAATCAATCCCTTCTTGTTGATTGTAGCCTTGGGCAACCAATCTTGCCTTGTTTCTCACCACTACCCCGGATTCATCTAGCTTGTTCCAGAATACCGATTTGGTACCAATGATTGAATTTCCTTTTAGAGGTGCCACTAGATCCCAAACAACATTCCTAGTGAATTAATGTAGTTCTTCTTGCATGGCCATCATCTAGCTTTCATCTCCTTCTACATCTTGGAATTTATTTGGCTCAATAAGAGAGATAAAGGCAGCATGGCTCATAATCCTATTGAGTTATCCTCTGGTTCTGACTGGATTTTGGACATTATCTAAAATGGCTGTAACCCAATGATCCCTGCAAGTCTGGACTTCTCTTGGTAGGCCTTCATGCTGGATTAGGGCTTGTTCCATTCCTACCTCAGCTTCCTCTTCTTGACCGTCATTGAAGTTTATCTCATATGGGTTGAGATCACCTTATGGTGCTTCTATATCAAAGGATATTCCTTCATCTTTTTCTTTATACTTCTTGATTTGGAAGGAATCGAGAACTTTGGCTTCCTTCTCTTTTCCAGAGTTTTCAGCTTTTGAAATTTGATCTTCCGGAGTGGAACTTCTTTTTCATGCACGGTTAGTCTCATCGAAATGTACATGTATTTACTCTACCATAGTTTGGGTTCGTTTGTTATAGACTTTCTAAGCTTTGCTATGTGTTGAGTAGTCAAGGAAAATTACTTCATCGAATTTAGGATCAAATTTTCCTAGTTGCTCTCTATCATTAAGGATGTAGCATTTACACTTAAAGGCTTTGAAGTACCCAATTTTGGGTTTCCTTCCCTTCCAGATTTCATAGGGGGTCTTTTCTATGGTCTTTCTAATGAGAGCTCTATTCAAAATGTAACATGCTGTGTTCACGGCCTCTCCCCAAAAATATTTTGGCAAACAATTCTCATTTGGCATTGTTCTAGCCATTCAACTATAGCCTTTTTTTTCTCTCAACAACTCCATTTTGTTGAGGAGTATGAGGGCTAGAGAAGTTATGTTCAATCCCCTTGGAGTCACAAAATTCAACAAAGTGCCTATTTTTGAACTCACCACCATTATCACTACGGATGCGTGTAATGCTTATGCCATGTTCTACTTCTATCCGAATGAATATTTTTGAGAATTAGTCAAAGGCTTCATCATTGCTTGCTAGTAGGATGACCTAGGTATAGCTAGAATAATCATCCACAATGACCATGGTGTATTCTCTTCTACCTAAACTCAATGGTTTGATTGGACCAAAGAGATCAATATGCAAGAGCTCTAACACTCTTTTGGAAGGAATATAGGAGATGGAAGGGAAACTTTTCTTATGTTGTTTACCTAATTAACATGCAGTGCATAGACGATCCTTATCAAAAGATACCTTAGGCAAACCCACTACCAATTCCTTTTTGGCTAATTTAGACATGCTAACATGTCCCAACCTCTGGTGCTATAGCCATGATTCTTCTTCTTCAGACACCAAGCATATATTCTTTTTTTATCACTTTTTAATGTTAACATAATAAACATTGTTTACTCTAGGTATATAAAGAATGAGTTGATTAGACTTACTATCATAGATTGAGCATCCTCTGGAGTCAAAGGTGACTTTTGTTCCTTTATCACAGAGTTGTGCTACACTGAGTGAGTTGAACTTCAATCCATCAACTAGAGAGACATCTTCTATTTGTATTTCAGATCCAATGGTTCCATGCCCAATGATCTATCCCTTTGGATTGTCTCCAAAGCTTACTTTGCCTCCTCTCTTTCAGATTAAAGTGATGAAGGATTTCTCATCACCTGTCATGTGTCTTGAGCATCCACTATCAACATACCATATGTGTTGATCTTCTGTGGATCTAAGGCATATCTGCAAAATAGATCAAGTGGGTTTGGGTACCCAATCAGATTTGGGTCCTCTCAGGTTAACAACCATTTCAGGCTAAGGATAAACATCATAATAACCATTTTTTAATCTACATAATTTAGTAACATGGTTGTTTTTCCCACAAAACCTGCACCATGAGATGAGTCTCCTTTGTTCCTGCCTCTTTTGGATCTTCTCTAGATCCTCCTTTCTATAGTTTCCAACATATCCAGCTTCTTATATATTAGTCTATCCGGAATGTATCCGAAAGCTGGCTAGAGGTACAATCTCTACTTTGTGACTCTTCTTTAGTTGAGCAGGTTATTCATTGTAGACTACCTTAGCTTTTCCTTTTTGGGCAGTAATATATCTTTGGGCTTGTGGTTGCTTGTTGACCACTTTCTCCTTTTGGTTTGAAGGCTTTCGATCTCTTTTGGTATCTTGATGTTGATCTCTTGATGTAGCTTGCCTTGGATTTCTCCTTCTTTACGGAGGATCAGATTTCCATCCCGATGCCTCCTTCATTAGGGCTATTTCTCTATCCAGCCCAATCAGATTGGCACTTAGCATTTGCACTTGATTCTTCAGGTAGTTCTCCTCAACTTCATCTATGTGCTTTGTTGTTTTGATCAGGTTGACATCTTATGCTAAGGCTTCAGCATCTTCAGTGAGCTCTATAGCTTGTCTTTTTAAGGATTTAATGGCTCTTGTGTTCTTTCTCACAGAATTGATCACAACCCCTAAAGCTCTAGCAAGTTCATGGTTAGAAATAGAATTAGAGTGAGAGTTTACCTCAGTACTTGCTGTTTCTAATTCTGATTCCTCGATTTGCACTGTGTCTTGCTCAGAGGCATTTCTTCCGGATTATTCTACTTTCGGATCAATTAGTGCCATGAATGCATAGTTAGCAGTCTCTTTTTCTTCTATTGAAGATGAGCTACTTCTTTCCTCACTGTTGCTCCAGGTAGCCACCATTGCCTTCTTCCTGTATTTCTTATCTCTTTTGAGCTTGGGGCACTTGGTTCTGAAGTGCCCTTTTTCTCCACATTCAAAGTACGTAGCTTCTTTTTTCGGATCCTTCTTTTCTTCTGGATTCCTTCTGGGCTTATCCCTTCTAGAGGAGCTTTTCTTTATTCTTCTGGAATCATATTTTCTAGAATTTATTCTTTCTTTCTTCAAGAATCTGTTGGAGTATCTAGATAGCAAGGCCATTTGGTCCTTGCTACATTGTGATTCCTTAAGTAGCTTTTCTTCTCCGAATGAAGCTGATCCGGTGGATTCTGCCTTAAGTGCAATGGCTTTCTTCTTCTCTTTAGGCTTTTTCTCTTATTGACTATATCTTTCCAAGGATAGCTCTTGAGTCATGATATTACCAGTGAGTTCATCATGGCTGTAGAAGTTTAAATCATGAGCTTCCTCAATGGTAGTCTTTTTGTTATCCCATTCTTTAGTAAGACTCCAGAGCACCTTCTTGACCATATCTACTTCTGAGATCTCATTTCCCAGCCTCTTCATCTTATTCACTAGATTGGTGTATCTAGTATTCATGCTACTAATGAATTCTTTAGGCTCCATCTTGAAGGATTCAAACTTTTGCTGAAGTAGATCTATCTTGGCTTCCTTGACCTTATTTGTTCCTTTATAGGTCACTTCTAGTTTCTGCCAGATCTCTTGTGCAGTCTCACTCCCTAATATCATGTTGAATTCAGTTACACTAAGAGCACAATGAAGCATGTTAATAGTATTTGCATTTTCATGCAATCTCTTATAATCATTTGCATCCCATAGACTTGAGGGCTTGCGGGTAGTTAAACCATCTACTTCATAAGTAGGCTCATATGGACCATCTTTAATGGCTATCCATGCCATCATACTTTGAGCCTGAATGAAATTCTTCATCCAGTTTTTCCAGAACGTATACTATTCATCGGTGAAGAGTGGAGCACGGGTAATAGACATGCCCTCCTGAATGACCTGTGAGTTTTAGAAACTCATTTTGATTCTTGAATCAAAATATATGGACCTTTAGCTCGAGATTGTTAGATCTCTAGTTTGAGTACTTGCTTTGATACCACTTGTTGGTCCCTGTGAGGGTCAGAGTTTGGTCAGAGGGGGGTGAATAACCTTTTTTTACGGAATCAACAGACTTTGAAAAGTCTTAGTATAGCGTGTTTGATTATGATCCAGGGGATGAATCCAGATAATGTAAATATATAAATAATTATGCAAAGAATTAAAGAGCAAGAAAATCAAATACAAGTATTTTATCCTGGTTCGGCCCCACATACTCTAGTCCCCAGAGTTTCCTTCCTCCAAGCTTTTTAACTAGTGGATTCCTTTCCAACTGGCAGGAATCAAGCCTTAAAACTTGTCTCCGGATGGTACCCCCTTCTGGATGTAGGATATACCACTAGAAGTACCAACTCCTAGTTGATTGCTTTCTTAGAGGGATTTGTAAACTGATTGCTTTCAAGCGAATTGGATATGCTTTCTTAAAATCAGCCAGCACCTTCTCAACATGTGAAGCTTCCCTTTTATAGGCTTCCATCATAAATGTAGCCATTATGGGTTGATGAGCTGTAATCAAATCTTCATCATTGATCAAGTAATATGTGGCGCTTTTGGAACCGTTGATCAATCGGTTAGACAGAGATTTTAACCTATTTGAATCCTTGGGATTGAGGCTAAAAAGTTGTTTGTGATCATTTTCCTTGTATTTTAGTGACTCACACACTTTTATGCTAGTACCTTTTTAGTGTGAGTTCTACGCGCCTTCTAATTGGTCTACGTGAATAAGGTTGTTGCCTTTTTCCCTTTCTTGTGTCAGTCCTTTGTCCTTTCGTTGAAAAGTACTAGCTGTCATTTTTGTCTTGCTTTAGGGAAAAGGATCTTTGACTTGGAGACCAAAAGAATGGAGGGAATGTAATTTTCAAATTATTCCCTTTTTCTAGATATTTAAGTCTTCCGTATGTCTTCAGACTTAATATCTCTGGATCTGTCTTCTTCTAGATGCTTGTGCAGTCAGTTCTTACGGATGCTGTTTTGGGCGGTTCAAAGTTTGTTTCCTTTCCAAACTTTAACAGAATGCTTCCCTTTATGTTTAGGTACTTGTCTTCACTTGTCTTGGACTTAAATGTCTTAGTTATATGTCTGGATGCAATTACTTAGGTCTTTTTATACTTAGGTGTTTTGTTTACTTTAGACCTGATCCGAATTATCTATTGTTCCGGATCATTGTTTCTAATAGTCGGCGGGCTAATTACCTATCTGACAAGATTTTACATCAGATCCCGTAAAATCTTGCCAGATCTCGGTAAGATTTGATTTTTTTTACTGTAGATAGGTAATTACCAGACGGGATGATTACCCAAGTTTGACCAAATTTTGACTTTTTTATTTTTAGTAGGAAATGCTAAATTGGGGCTTCCCTGGAATGTGGATTTTTGAATTTCGGATTTTGGATGACAATTCGATCCTTTTTGGCTCTTTTATCTGATCACTAAATGAAATAGGCATTATTCCTCATCGGGCTGGAACGGTCCTGGGCTAATAACCCGTTAGGTATACGCAATAGCATACCCAATTCCACATTAGTAGTATGTTGCAATTAAGTCTGAGGATAATAAAGAGCTACTTAGCATGGATCGGTCTAGCCCTATGCCACCCGACATGTGCCCATGTTCATGATCTGCTTACCAAGCGACATAGTAAACTCATTACTATAGATCATCTAACATATAGGTCATTAGTTCTAATCATTCCCATGACTGAATAGACTTGGGACATTTTTATGATTTATAATCAATGGATGCCCTACTCATATTATAGCACAAGATATAAATACAGTTAGTTTATTGGCTTCATTAATGTGACACAATTAATGTATATACATTCCATCATACATTATTAAGAACCAATGCCTATGAACTAGGGTACACCAACAATCTCCCGCTTGAACTAGTTCATAATAGGCATTGCCCTATTCTTTATTGATTCGTAACGACCTTTCAAAACTCCATCCACAATGGTGTTTTTGGCCAAACAATCAACAACATCGTTCCTATGTCAACGGCATATTTTATGACATGTCTTTGATGCATTATTATTTAATTTAGATAATATGTCATTTATACATTTTGAACACGTGTATAGATTCAGTGACCGGGTCCCTTTGCTTGTGCTATGCCACCCATTTTGTCGTGAAAAACATAAAGTAAGCCTAGGATGGCTTTCCCAATCCTACCTCACTTATTAATTTCTTGATCTTTATAACACCCTTTGTAGCATTACATACAATTATGTGCTCAGCATCTGTTGTAACTAACAATGATACTTTGTATAGAGCTCTCAGCTTTTTATACAACTTTAAACTATTATAACAAAACCAAACTAAATTTGGTTATTAGGTGCAAACCGATCAGATCTACCTCGTAGATTACAACATTCATGATCAAATCTATCGCCATAGATTCTCCATCACTTGGATTCCATGATCTAATCTATCTCTTAAGATTTCTATCCAAGAGTCATTCTATTGGATCTGATCTAGTCAAGCTAAAATGTATCCAATCAAACTATAATGGTTCCCCTAAACTTAGCATTGCAAAGTATTTACTAAGACTTTAGTAAACTACTTCCAATCTTTCTCCAATCATTTTACCAATATCGCAATATAATTCTTGAACATAAAACATCACATATACACATTATCTACGTAAGCATCATTGAATCTTTTCTTGAAATTTTAGAATGCATACTATCACCTAACACCTACATATGGGTCAATCCGGTTACTAACTAGATTGTGGTGCATCGATTGCATTTCAACTTAATTTCGTTATGCTAATTAAGCAATTTTAAAAGAATTCAATTGTTTCTCAAAACTCTACCTTATGGTAAGAGTCATCACTTTCCATGAGAAACAACATTTTCATGATTTGTGATTAAACCGACTTGCTTTATATTAAATATGATGTATGCCCTTAAGGCAATTAGGGCGATATATCTTAATTATGTAATAGTAAAAATAATTTGTTTAATTAATAAAGGTATTTAATCTTTTGCTTATATCGATGTGCTTTTAAATATATTATGGCTGGTTAAAATATATTCGTTGATGTATGTACACAAAAGTCCTTGACGTATCATAGCATGAAGCAAGAGAAATTATAGTTGGACCATATTCAGTGAGACCTGCTTCATGTGCAATTATGATTATGTCTAAACTATCCCTAGTCATAGTTTCATCAAGAAAGGATATTGATGAAGCTGATAGACTAGCAGGTGGTCAACTTTCTTTGAAAGGGTCCAAGCAGTCAATCTCCTAAGGACTGAAGGTGGTTCCTTAAGTTTGACATATGGATATATCGGGGAGATATATTGGAGACCGCAGTAAGGTAAACACTTGGTGTATATATCAATGTGTTAGTGTTTATCTTTATGCAATAAGCTTTGCGAATATCCTCATACTTGAGATGCTAGTTATCTTATGTGGTACCATCACTATACTTGGGTCATTCCTATACACTCATTAATTTAGGGTGTCATGGGTGGTTACAGGTATAGTGAAGACAACACATTGGTAAGCTATGTAGTTGAAAAGAATCCATCGCTCCGAATATATTAAGGAGTTATACCTGACCGCTTGTTGAAGTGATGATTGCTATGAACCTCTGATCAGAGTTTGTGTTTGATAGAAATAGTTTCTAGTCAAACACACTATCGTAAAAGGCAATATACTTCGGTAATAAGTTAATAACTTGGATAGCTTGGAGCAACCTTGCTATTAGTGGGTTAACACTTTAACCAAAACCTATAAACCAGATGGTACTAATATTAAAGAATGGAAGGAGTTCATTGCATTGGATAACTATTGCATTAACCGGGATTAAGTCATAAGCACAAATGACGTTCTGAGTAATGGGGGATGGTAGACCCTTGCTAGATGAGTGCTACAGTCGTTTAAGGTAATAGAGTTCTATTCACGATCTAGAACCTTGAGCCAATGGTTCCAATAGAACAAGGGTTGATTAAGCTTTAACAGCTTAATACTTCGGGATCCTATAAGGTCACACACATTAAGCCTTCATCAGACCTAGTAAAGAATTAATAGATTTATTCTATTACCAAAATATAACACAATAATAATTGGATTATTGTTTAGTTGGTTAAAAATGATTAGATCATTTTAGATGAGCCAAGATATTTATTTTGACCAGTAACTAATTTATTAAGGTCATAAAATAAATATTTATTTGAAAGGGATTAAAAGGAAATTTTGCCTTAGCGAGTTAAATTGGACCGAGAGTACAAAATATTTTGTACAGGCTCGGGTGCGCGAGATTGCACCAAAAGGTGCGCGAGTAATGCTAGGCATTGCTCGCAGCAGCCCATGGAAATGGGCTGCCCAAGGCACAGCCCAATGGCGTGCTGCGAGCTAGGCTCGTGGCATGCTCGCGTGCAAGGTATGCTCGTAGGCCACACTCGGTGTGCTTTGCATGCTACAGGCGGGTCAGCCCGTGGACTCATGGGGGTTTGTGTGCTGATCCATGTAAGATTAAGAGAAATCCTAATCCCATTTTGGAAAAAGGGGGAGCAATTTTGCTCCCCCAAGCCTATAAATAGGCTTTGCCTTCCCCTTTTCAATTCGCACCAAGTTCAAGAATAATTCCTACGATAAAGGTTAACTTCAACAAGTTATTTTTTAGGAGCTTGATTTTATTTGAGCACCTCTAGTTTATATTTTCGGGTGGGGCTTTTGGAGTGGTCTAGCAAATACTCAAGGCTCCTTAGTTCTACCTCTCGGGGAGGTTTTGGTTGGTGTTGTTCGTGTGGATACTCATAGAGGCTATCCTACGCTTGGAGGCTTGTGCAAGGAGGTTCTACTAATGCACTCTTCAACTGGTAACTTTTCTTTCTTTCTCTTTTAATTATTAGGTCTTTTTCTTTAAGCGTTTTTAGACTTAATAATTATGCTTAGGTTGTTTTGCACGCTTAGTTTATTTTATGCTTAGGTTATTGCTTAGAGTTATAACATGCTTAGGTTATAGCTTAGAGTTATAACATGCTTAGTATAAAATATTTATGCTAGGATATAATTTAGAATTATGGTATGCCTAGCCTATGCATGCTAACCTAGATAGAGAATTCTTTAGTTAAGGCTTTATTAATATGCAACTAATAGGAGTTCCTAGGGACAAAGGACAAAATTTTGAATTTTCGCTATGCCTATTATGCGCGTTGAAAGTGACTGTCAGTTCCTAACAGTGGTATCAGAGCCTACCTATTTAGTGCATAATTAAGTTAGAAGCGAACTAAATTTTATTTTCTATATGAAATGATTTGTTGTTTATTTAATTGTTTGGAACAATATATATGAACTTGAGTTTTCATTTCAAGGTTAGAAAATGGTTATGAATAATTTTGATGAAGCGTGCTCAACTTACTCAAATTATATAAGACTCAATAAATTATATAAGTTACATGGGTTATAGATGATTCCAATTTACATGAATTAAAAGAACAAAATTTATTAGTTTAAGAGGATCCATTAGTCTTCGAGTTTGTGCTCATATTTGTTCTAGCTAAGGATTGGACTTAGTGTCTACTCACTTTAAGGGCACCTATCCTACCGGAGAACCTATGACGGTAAAGCTTGAATTGACCAACGAGGGGATTAAATATGGACTAATTTATTTCTAGTATATAAGATGGTTCTTATATATGTTTCTATAATAAAGTAAAAATTAAATTTATTGAATAAAAGCTTAAAGGAAATGCAATATAAATATAACAAATAAAAATATTAATTTTTTTGCAGATAATCTACATTCATGGAATAATTATAATAAACAGCTTGAACCCACCTAAGGTTGGACCTTATAAATTAATTCTAAAATTCCATGAATTAATATAAATTCTTATAAATATGTCCATCTGATAAAATCCTAAATTAGGTGAGACGTTTAACACCAATAAAATCCTAAAGTAAATATACTAAGGCAAGTTATAGTCTTCCTTACTCAAATTTATAATACGGTCTCTTTGGGCTATCAAAGTGTTGCGTAAAGCTTTCCTTTTAGTCCACATTGATCGGTTATAAAAATTGAGATAGGGTCTGCCTTAACAGGATTGGATAGTCCACCATAAAATTGGGGGCTAGCCGCAGGACTGAGACATATTCAAGGAGATGCTAAAATAAGAGCACACGTCCCTTGGGATTAGGGAACTTGAATGTATTAGCAATTGCATATGATGAAAATGAAATGGAAGTCCAACTATAACTTACTAATATGACTTGACTTATAAAATTGGGAGTCATAATAGACTAGTTATTGATGCTACCTACTAGGAAGTTTAGCTAGGCTAAAATTCCTAAATTCAATAGAATGGGCTATTGTAAATTTCGAAGAAAATAGTATGACAAATGTATTTAATTTAAAGACCTTTTATTAAATGCATGTGCTAAAAACTAATATCTGAACAATTTTCTTTTCTTATATCTTAGGTTAAAAATGACTTCCATCGTTGATATCCGTCTGTTACTTGACACAAAACTAAATGGCTTAAACTATTCTGATTGGTTCCAAGCTGTGAAAATAATTCTGATTGGTTCCAAGCTGTGGAACATGATGCCTAGTTGAAGCACATGAAAGATCGTGAGACTGCAATATGCATAATATTGCGGTTCATGAATCCCGAGCTTTAGAAACAACATGAGAACATGACCTTAGTGGACATGGTGCTGAGGGGGAAAGGATAGAGAGGTATGAGAACTCCAAACTACTTTTTAGAACCAAGATGCAGGCTGGCACCTCTGCCTCTCAACATGTACTAAAACTCTTGGGATACCTTCAGAATCTGAATCGATTGGGATTTGAGATGAATCATGACTTAAGCATTAACATTGTGTTGATGTCCTTTACAGATGGTTACTCAGGCTTCGTGACTAACTATTACATGAACAAGATTAGTTCTACTATCCCAGCATTAATCAACATGCTGAAGATAGTAGAACCTCACATGAAGAAAGATCAGAAACCACTACTATTGGTCGAGAAAGGAAAGGCTTTTAAGAAAAAGAGGCAGGCACTGGGTGCCAAGAAAAGAATCAGTACTTATGGCATTGTCGTTTAGGCCACATAAACAAAGATCGCTCAACCAAGCTGCATAAGCGAGGTGACTTTGGCCCAGTAGACTTAGAGTCTTATGGTGATTGTGAACCTTGTTTAAGAGGAAAAATGACAAAGTTTCCCTTTAAAGGAAAGGGTGAATGAGCCATGAGTACATTGGAACTTATTCACACTGATGTGTGTGGTCCAATAAGTGTTCAGGTACTAGGAGGATACTCCTACTTCATAACCTTTATTAATGATTATTCACGATATGGTTACTTGTACTTAATGAAGCACAAGTCTGAAAGTTTTGAAAAGTTCAAAATATTCAGAACTGAAGTAGAGAAACAGCTTGAGAAAAGTATTAAAGCACTTTCATCTGATCGAGGTGAATAGTATTTAAGTCAGGAGTTTCAGGATTTTCTAAAGGAAAATGAGATAGTTCCCCAGTGGACACCTCCTTATATGCCCCAACATAATGGAGTTTCTGAAAGGAGGAATCAAACTTTATTAGATATAGTTCGATCCATGATGAGCGGAGCAGATATTAGTAAATCATTTTGGGGATATGCACTAGAGAGCGCAGTTTATGTATTAAACTGAGTGCCCTCTAAATCAATTGATTTTACACCTTACGAAAGATGGTGTAATAAAAGGCCATCTCTAAGTCACCTTAGAGTATGGGGTTGTCCTGCCATCGTAAAGAGGATAGCATCAGATAAGCTAAGCATAAAATCTGACAAGTATCTATTCATTGGATATCCAAAGGAAACTGTTGGATATTTTTTTTACCAACCCAAAGTACAAAAAGTATTCATGTCTCGGAGTGCTCACTTTTTGGAAAAGGAACACTCACTTGCAAAAGATAGTGGAGCAATATTGAATTGGAGGTTCAAGAGGAAGAAACAGATAATCAGCTATTTGACTTCATTCTAGATACTCAAGAAAGTTTGATCTAAAGAATAACTTGTCAAAACACAAGCATTGCAAAGATCAAGTCGTGTTCATAAAAGTGCCAATAGATATAGTTTTATCATCACTAATGATAAGGAACTATATCTCATGGAGGATGATGAACCAAGAACCTATGATGAAGCAATGAAAAGCTCAGATTCTGATAAATGGCTTAAAGCCATGAAATTAGAAATGGATTCTATGTATGAGAATCAAGTCTGGAATTTGGTTGATGCACGATAAGAGGTTAGACCAATCGGGGTGCAAGTGGGTCTTCAAGAAGAAAACTAACATGGATGGTAATGTGATTACCTATACGGCAAGGTTAGTTGCGAAAGATTATAGTCAATGTGAAGGTATTGACTATGATGAAACTTTCTCACTAGTGGCCATGCTTAAATCCATAAGGATACTCCTCGCTATTGTCGCTCATTACGATTATGAGATCTAGTAGATGGATGTTAAAATTGCATTCCTGAATGGGATCTAGACCGGGATGTATATATGAAACAGTTTGAGGGTTTTACATCTCAGAATTGCTCAAAGGTATGCAAACTGCAAAGATCCATTTAGGACTTAAGCAGGCATCCAGGATTTGGAATATAAGGTTTGATCAGACAATCCGTGAATTGGATTTCTCTCCAAACACTAATGAGCCTTGTATTTATAAGAAGGTTAGTGGGAGTGCATTCATTTTCTTAGTATTGTATGTCGATGACATTCTACTAATAGGAAACGGCATTCTTCAAAGTGTTAAAGTATCGTTGTCAAGAAAATTCTCCATGAAAGACCTTAGTGAAGCAACATTTATACTAGGTATAAAGATCTATAGGGATATATCCAAGAGGCTATTAAGTTTTTCTCAAAGTGCATATATAGAGTAGGTATTGAATATGTTCAACCTTGAGCATTCGAAGAAAGGTTATCTCCCAATGACAAAGGGGATTAACCTATCTAAAGCTAAGTGTCCGAAGATAGCTCAAGAAAGAATGCGCATGAAGAAATTCCCTATGCATCCTTGATAGGATCCATCATGTATGTTATGATATGTACTAGGCCGGATGTCTCTCAGGCTTTCAGCTTTACGAGCAGATATTAGTCAGATCCAGGTGAAAAGCACTGGATGGCCGTTAAGGCAATTCTTAAGTACTTGAGAAGGACTAAAGATGAGTTCTTGATATATGGAGATGGTGACCTCACAATTAGAGGTTACGCTAACGAGAGTTTTTAATCTAATAAGGATGACTTTAAGTCTCAGTCGAGTTTTGTGTATGTGTTAAATGGAGGGGCGATATGCTAGAAGAGTTCCAAGTAAGAAACTACTGCTGATTCAACCACGGAATCTAAATACAATGTTGCATGTGAAACAACAAAAGAAGTTGTCTAGTTAAAGGGATTTATCTATGATCTCGGAGTGGTGCCTAAGACTGTTGATCTAATTACTTTGTATTGTGATAACAATGGTGCTATAGCTCAGGCAAAGGAACAACGGTCACATCAGAAAAATAGACATGTATCCAGAAAGTATCATATAATCAGGGAGATTGTTGATGCTAAGATAATAAGACTAGAATATGTACCCACTGATCAGAACCTCGAGGATAGTCTGACAAAGCCATTGACTTAAGTCAAACATGACCAACATGTTAAAGTATATGGATCAAGACATATGGCTAATTGGCCTTAGTGCAAGTGGGAGTTTGTAAGACATGATGTAAGCCCTTAAGGCAATTAGGGCGACATATCTTAATTATGTAATAGTATGAATAATTTGTTTAATTAATAAAGGCATTTAATCTTTTATTTATATCGATGTTCTTGTAAATATATTATGGCTGGTTAAAATATATTCATTAATGTATTTATACAAAAGTCCTTGACGTATCATAGCATGAAGTCAGAGAAATTATAGTTGGACTATATTTAGTGAGACCTGCTTCATGTGTAATTATGATTATGTCTAAACTATCCCTAGTCATAGTTTCATTAAGAAAGGATATAAATGAAGTGGATAGGCTAACATGTGGTCAACTTTCTTGGAAAGGATCCAATCAGTCAATCTCCTAAGGACTGAAGGTGGTACCTTAAGTTTGACAAATGGATATATCTGGGAGATATATTGGAGACCGCAGCAAGGTAAACACTTAGTTTATATATCAATGTGTTAGTGTTTATCTTCATGAAATAAGCATTGAGAATATCCTCATAATTGATATGCTAGTTATCTTGTGTGGTACCATCACTATACTTTGGGTCATTCCTATACACTCATTAATTTAGGGTATCACGGGTGGTTACGGGAATAGTGATGACAACACATTGGTAAACTATGTAGTTGGAAAGAATCTATTGCTTCAGATAAATTAAGGAGTTGTACCTGGCCGCTTGTTGAAGTGATGATTGCTATGAACCTCTGATCAGAGTATGTGTTCGATAAAAATAGTTTCTAGTCAAACACACTATGGTAAAAGGCAATATAATTCGATAACAAGTAAATAACTAGGATAGCTTAGAGCAACCTTGCTATTAGTGGGTTAACACTTTAACTAAAACCTATAATCAGATGGTACGAATATAAAAGAATGGAAGGAGTTCATCGCATTGGATAACTATTGCATTAACCAGGATTAAGTCATAAGCACAAATGAAGTTCCGAGTAATGGGGGATGGTAGACCCTTGCTAGAGGCATACTACAATCGTTTAGGGTAATCGAGTTCTATTCACTGTATAGAACCTCGAGCCAATGGTTCCAATAGAACAAGGGTTGGTTAAGCCTTAACAACTCAATACTTCAGGATCCTATAAGGTCACACACATTGAACCTTCATCGGACTAAGTAAAGAATTAATAGATTTATTCTATTACAAAAATATAACACAATAATAATTGGATTATTATTTAATTAGTTAAAAATCATTAGATCATTTTAGATGAGCGAAGATGTTTATTTGACCGGTAACTAATTTCTTAGGGTAATAAAATAAATATCTATTTGAAAGGGATTAAAAGGAAATTCTGCCTTAGCAAGTTAAATTGGACCGAGAGTACAAAATATTTTGTACAGGCTCGGTTGCATGAGAGTTTACCGAAAGGTGCGCAAGCAATGCTAGGCATTGCTCGAGGCAGCCCATGGAAATGGGCTGCCCAAGGCGTAGCCCAATGGCGCGCTGCGAGCTAGGCTTATGGCATGGGCAGCGAGGCCCAGCTCGCTTGCAAGGTAGGCTAACAAGAGCCTGCCTTGTGCATGCCACACACAGCATGCTCTGAACGTTGTGGGTGGGTCAGCTCATGGACCCATCGGGGTCCGCGTGCTGACCCATATGGGATTAGGAGAAATCCTAATCCCACATCGGAAAAGGGGGAGCAATTTTGCTCCCCCAAGCCTATAAATAGACTTTGCCTTCGCCTTTTCAATTTGCACCAAGTTCAAGAATAATTCTTACGATAAAGGTTAACTTGAACAAGTTATTTTTAGGAGCTTGATTTTATTCGAGCTCCTCTAGTTTATATTTTTGGGTGTGGCTTTTGGAGTGGTCTAGCGACTACTGACGGCTCCTTTGTTCTACCTCTCAGGGAGGTTTTGGTTGGTGGGGTTTGTGTGGATTCTCATAGAGGCTATCCTATGCTTGGAGGCTTACGCAAGGAGGTTCTGCTAAAGCATGCTTCAACTGGTAAGTTTTCTTTCTTTCTCTTTGAATTATTAGGTCCTTTTCTTTAAGCATTTTTACACTTAATAATTATGCTTAGGTTGTTTTGCATGCTTAGTTTATTTTATGCTTAGGTTATAGCTTATAGTTATAAATGCTTAGTATAAAATATTTATGCTATGATATAATTTAGAATTATGGTATGCCTAGCCTATGCATGCTAACCTGGGTAGAGAATTATTTAGTTATGGCTTTATTTAATATGCAACTAATAGGATTTCCTAGGGACAAGGGATAAAATTTTGAATTTCCGCTATACCTGTTATGCATGTTCAAAGTGACTGTCAGTTCCCCACACTTTCTTAGTTCAATTATGTCCTGCAACTTATGCTTCAATCAAGTGAAGCTAAGTGCAAATTCTGACTTGTCCTTTTCAAAGGAATTTGTGAGCCTTGAACTCACTAGTTCAACCTTGCTCCCATTACTTTTCTTAAAGAATGGTATTCTCTAGAAAATGCCTTCTATTGCTTTAAACTTCGTGTTTTAGGCAAGATTGTAGGTGCATTATCCTTTTACTTTTAAAGGATAAATCACAAATAAGCTCAAATGATTTTTCTTTATACTAATCTTACTTCAATCTTGTAGCATATACTTTAATTCATATGCCAAATAGTTGACTTAGATTCTACATAGCCAAAATCTTATAAAAGATGCGTTAGGCCGTAGGCCAACCATATTTCATATGGTGCTCTTTCAAAGCCTCAATCAGAGCGTGATATAAATGACTAATTGTAAGAAGACATATGTCTTCAATCTTGATCTTTGGAGATTTGAATCATCATTGGACACTATGTTTCACATAATTTTGTTCTTTTATTAATTGCTCCATAATTATAGTGTAATTCAATATGATGAGCTGCGAGTCTATCTCACACTCAAATCACAATGATTCAAATACTAGATTTATATATCATTGCTTTCTTAGTTGCAACAAAAACCTTGATATCATAACCTCTACTTTTCTCTACTTTGTCCTCAAGATCCTTGACTTGTCGAAGGTCTATGGATCAAATTTCATTAGCAAAGCTCAATGAAATTTATCCAAAAAGAACAATTGAGTGTCTATCTCTAATTCATATGCTTAACGACCCATATACACTACCATTGAGTTATTGGTCCCATTAAGCTTTCACTCATTCAATGACTTCATTGACGAATTTATATACTTAAGACCCTATGCATGCTCCTACTGCATTTCAGGTTCACTAAGTTATTGTCTAATTAATAAGTTTATTGAATAGCTCAAATGTTATGTTTTCATTGGACCTACATGGTCAAATGATTCTCAATCAATTGAATTTAACCTTTCTGTGAAGAAAGTTTAACCATGTGCTCCTTTGTTAGCTTGGCTTAAATAACAATTTGGATATAGACTTAATCAAACTTCTATGCTTATTCATTTTATGTAATAAATCTATTATTTTGATTACTTTAAGGAAGAACTATTCCAAACTATAAGTTAAGAATAAACATTCTTAAATATTATTATTCATTACTGATGAAAAGTTACATATCTAGAATCATACTTGACTGAAATAGAAAATAATTTCTCATTACTAATGAGTGTAAGTTTACATCATTCTAGAATCAAACTAATAAGTTGACTATCACTAAGTACCATTCTTGAATCTCATATGACCGCTCCATAAGCGTCATTTTGATTACAGAATCTACTTGTCTTGATCTCAACAACCCCTCACTCTTAAGTACCTTAACATTATCAATGTTAGAACCACATTCAGTATTGAATATTCCAATGATGAGTGGGGACATGAATATCTATTACATAGATACATGCATAAAGAATAATAATTTTTCAGTCATCCTCCCAAATTCTTGAGGACATATTCTCCTCTTGTGTCCACTCTGTTTATATTTGATACTGATATCCTTAGGACATAAAGCAAACTTATCTATTTGTTTAGCCTTGAGCCCCTTGCCTTACAAGGTCTTACCATTGCCCGTTTTACTTGATTGGTAATTAACCTTCAATCCTGAATGAGTTCTATTTACCAACCCTTCAACTAGCTCAAGAATCTATTGCAGCACCGCTAAGTTTCTACTTATCCCTGGCTTGTAGGCTCAGATATAATGGTTATAGGAACCTAGTGGGGAAGCCACCAAGTGATTGGCTATTGACTTCCAAGAAACATGTACACCAAGACGTATCAAACCCTTAATAAGGATTTCCATCTTCCGTACATGATCACTCATGGTAGTATTAGCATCCATCTTAAGAGATCTAAATTCCTTAATGATAAAGGTCCTATCATGATGAAGTTGCTCATGATATGTCTTGTTAAGAGACTTTATCATAGCATAGGAATACATCCCCTCCAACTGCTTTTGCAGCTCAGGCGCCATGCTTCTTAACATTAGGCACTTACCATCTAGACTATCCCTTTTGTACTTATTATACCACTCCATTTGTGATGGTGTGATATTACAGCCAGTGGGCCTAGGCATTTCTAACACATATTCCTTTGATTTATATCTCAGAACCATCCACAAATTCTGGCTCCAGTCAAGGAAATTTTGTCCAAAAAGCATGTCTTTATCAAGGATACCCCGTAATGCAAATGATTGGTTGTCATTATTGCTGAAAATCATTGTTATTACCTGCATAGAATAATCAATGCAAAAGTCAACTTTCTAAAGCCATTAAACAAATTAATTAATCCAGATTAATTTATGTTGATGATTTTATTGGCTTTCTTCAAGATCGACAACCCTCCAATAACGAGCCGGACTAAGCCCGAACATAGAACCTATTATTGAATGTTTGGTAGGACAACTATCAAATCCTTTTCTTAAAAGGACTCTTGGTTGATGGACGTATTGGTACTTTACCCATCTATGCTCATGGGCCTAGCTGAGCTAGAACATAGAACCCATTGAGCCAAACCGTCATTCTATATATTAGCTATACAAAGTATCTTAGCCCTCCGTGGCCCACCGTAAGACATAATGTGCCTTGCTGAGCATGTTGCATACTATGTTCCGGCGTATGGAAGAGGTGTGAATCAAGGAAGCACTTTAAACGACTCAACATTGTTGGATTTCAATTTATTTGGTTTTCATATAATTAATTTGGGTGGTGTAATTATAAAGACCAAAACTTTTGTTTAAAATCTTTTAAAACAAAAATTTATTGCATGTCACATTAAATTACACTTGTTATAGATTTGCCAAATAATTGGTGAAACCATCAACTTAGCCAATTGTGATCTCAAGCATGTTAAGGCCCACACAGCTTTTAGCCATATTGCAAAATTATCAATGTTGCTCCCACTTGAATTTTGGGTATCACAATTCCTAACCTTGATGTACCCTTTTGTATTGGTACCACAATCAAATGGGTGAATTTCACATTTTAACATTTTTCATTTATATCAAGTTTTTAGCGTAAAACTTAGAGAATAAAATACGCAAATCATTTATCAAAAACTTTTGAAGAATTTTTTCATAGTCAAATCCAATCAAATTTTATCAAAGTTTGGCTTTGGACGAAAAATCCCTCTGAGTTCAATTCATCAAATTTTTCAAGCCTTGAAACTCATGGCATTGGATCAACCAAATTCCCAAAAAAAATTTTAACGAAAATGATCCAATCAACCATTTTTATCAAACACGGATTTCAATAAAACATCTCAAGAAATTTCTCAAACGAATTCCAATCTTAAATTAATTCAAAATTTTATGCCTTGGATTTTTCGAGAAGATTTCAAGTGAATTTCAACCTTAAAATTTATCAAATTTTCAAAGCGTTGGAATTCGTGACCTCGGATGATAAAACATCAAATAAAAAATTATTCAAAACAATCCGGTCCATAATATTTTATCAATAAAAACAAATTATAATAAATAACTTTATTTTTTTAATTAATAATTATATTAAACAATTGAATTAATTCATTTAATCAAAACATTAATTAACAGAAAAACAACTCAAGAACATAACCACCAAGATCAAACATAACAATTTGGGAATAAAATTAAAAACCCAAATTAGTGATTTCAAAACTTTTTCTATTGGATAGAAAACTTTCATTAATCAAGAACTTTCAATCTTATGAATATATTCAAAACAAGAACAAACAAATTGAATAAGAAAATAAATATACAATTTTTAATCTTGTTAAAAACACATGGGAAAAATAACAAAACCCATGTCAAAAGAATTTCATAGGCTATTCCTTTCAACAAAAGAATCCCTATGGAACAAAATTTATAGTATCAATTCAAAAGGATCATTCTCTAATACCAGTTGAAAGGGATTTGATAATCCAAATTTAGTTACAAAGGCGGAAAAACAATTGAATTTTACAAACCCGTCGAGGAACGTTTATTCGAATACCATGCAATGAATTTAAATACGTGATATTAAAGCATTAAAAACTCACATGGAATGTCTCTGAAAGGAGTTGACGTAGTTGAGGCTCACAAGCGTAAGCCCTCCAGGATCACGTGCATGAACCCCTCTTGAATCGGGACCGGTGCTAGCCAAAGAGATGAAGAACACGAAGAACTCAAGAACCTTTTTTCATATCTCAAAAACTTTTATTTCTTATGCTCAATTAGTGTTATATATAATCCTCATCAGAATTAGATTCAGATTAGGATTTTATTGAATTATAAATTAATTCTAAATCAAATATATTTAATAATTAAATTCATAAATTTAATTCCTTAAACAATTCAATTTATCAAATTTATAATTTCCTATTCTCCTTATAAATTGACATTTTAATTAAATGTATTTAATTATTAAACCAATTAAATTTAATACCTTAAATACAATCTAATTACCAACTTTATAATTAAGATTAATTATAAATTGATTTCAAATTAAATATATTTAATAATTAATCGCATAGATTTAATTTCTTAAACAATTTAATTTACTAATTCTATAATTAAGATTTTATTTAATTATAAATTGATTTTAAATCAAGTAGGTTTAATAATTAAATCCATAAATTTAATTCCTTAAACAATTCAATTTATCAAATTTATAATTAAAATTTTATTTGATTATAAATTAATTTCAAATCAAATATATTTAATAATTAATCCATAAATTTAATTCCTTATACAATTCAATTTACCAAATTATAATTATTTCAAATTAAATCCATATACTAATTAAACCTTATATTTTAATTCAATTTAATAAATAATATAAATGACTTCATATTATACCATTAAAATTAAATTAAATTCTCTTAAGTTATAAAGATTATTCAATTAAATTGACTTGACATATCAATTAATTAATAATCACTTCTTCCTCACAACTTGTAACATTGCATGTACAAGAAATCTCGAATCAGTGATTCAAAGTGCACGATCCTTTGGGTCTGTCCATGTGTTGGCAGTAGGCGCTACCCTACAGACTGCAAGCGGATTCTAGCAAATCATTACAACCCCCAATTGGGACAGAATACAGTTGCCAAATCTAGATACTAGACACAGTAGTCATGTCACAAAATCTTTTGCTCTCGACATCTAACTGATGAATAAGGCGTGATAACTATCAACCTTTATTATAGTCCATCAGCGCCGAAGCGATGTCTTTCAGTTTCTCAAACTGCAATGGCAATCCTTAAACTACAACACTACTAATAAAATGTCCATGAAATATATCGGGTGTACCCGTACTTGTAATCCAATATTTAAGGACCTGTTAGGTATATGCAATAGCATACCCCATTCCATATTAGTAGTATGTTGCAATTAAGTCTGAGGATAATCAGAGCTACTTAGTATGGATCGATCCAGCCCGATGCCACCCGACATGTACCCATGTTCGTGATCTACTTACCAAGCGTTACAGTAAACTCATTACTATAGATCATCTGACATACAAGTCTTTAGCTATAATCATTCCCATGACCGAACAAACTTAGGACATATTTATAATTTATAATCAATGGATGCCCTACTCATATTATAACACAAGATATAAATGCAATAAGTTCATTGCCTTCATTAATGTGACATAATTAATGTATATTCATTCCATCAATCATTATTAAGAACCAATGCCTATGAACTAGGGCACACCAACATTTTCGTGCTTCCTAGCTCTCGGTGTCACGCTAAAGAGTTTGCCAATGAATAGCAAGAAATACTAGAAAAGCCTAAACCCTTACCGACAGGTAGTGAGGCACTCCCAACAGGCATCAGATTACCTCTCTCCAGTCTCGATGGAGACTATCGTTACTTTATTCATCTTCAGGCATAATTGTGGATGCACGAAGAAGAATTAACAATAACCAAAAAGACTTACCGAATGGATGATCAAGCCAACAACGAGACTTAGTGATATACTTACCCAAAAACCCTTGAAGTACTGAGATTGGTAAATAAGTGACCTTGCGGATTGTGGTTTTCAAGTTCAGTTCTCACACTACTAACTCAACTTTGACCCTTACTTGGTTAAGTCATAAAAGAAATTAGCTAGACATAATTGAAATAAAGTATAAACAAATATAAAAAGACATTAAATGAATTGTGCGAATTAAAAATAAATTGTAATTGAAAATGAAGAACTCAAAAGTAAAAGCGAAATCAAAGAGAGCGAAGACTGAAAATAAATTGCGATTAAACTAAAAGAGAGTATTGAAAACAAAGTAGATAATAAAAAGAGTTTTAA
This sequence comes from Euphorbia pulcherrima, assembly GCA_947683365.1. Lineage (NCBI taxonomy): Eukaryota > Viridiplantae > Streptophyta > Magnoliopsida > Malpighiales > Euphorbiaceae > Euphorbia > Euphorbia pulcherrima. Next base: position 47,903,408 of record CANTUS010000001.1, on the reverse strand, counting down.
ACTAAGAACAAGGAAAATAAAGAGCTAAACTAAACTATACTATGGTGGTGAATGATTGTGAATGAATGATTTCTCTTACGCCGACCTTGTATTTGTAGTGCTCCAACTGCCTTTCTTCCTTGTTACTCTCTAATTAGGTCTCCTTTGAATTCTTTCTTAATAAGATTTTATTCCTTTTTAGTCTTTATCAAATAGGAATTTCAGATCCTCATTTATCTCATTAATTATCATTAAAATAGAAATTGATTAAGAGCATAATTCCTTCCTTAATCAAGACTTCTCCAAAATAGTATTCGCCTTAATTAATTAATCAAAACTCCTCCAAAATAGGATTTATCCTAATTAATTAATCAAGATTCCTCCAAAATAGGATTTTCCCTAATTAATAAATTTCTAGCTTTGACTTGGTGTGCTTTTCACCCAAATAATGCATGTTTTCTCCGAATCATCTTGGAAACCTGAAATAATGGAAAAGGAAGTAATAGCGGCCAAAAAGACTAAAAACATGTGTTCAATGATACGAGAATGAGCATAAAAAAATGTTGGAAATACAACTCATCAAATCTCCCCACACTTAGTCAATGTTTGCCCTCAAGTATGTATTAAAAGATTAGGAAGAAAAGAAACTTAAACTGTACAAATGACCCTAAACAATTTTATTGAGACTGACATATTTCACCAAGACTCGCACCGAGACACTTTATTAACTACTGAAACTCCAACTAAAGACGTCCTTACGAAAGCATAAAGACCTTGCTTGAAACCTTTTGCCGAAGAATTTTTTACCAAGTTAAGTACAAACACCTGATTAATTTGTCAAAGTTCAGAGTTACATTGGTTTGAAATCCAGTGTTTCTTGATATACATAGGATTACTTCATTTTGATCCTTATAAAATTAATGCACATTCTCACTTGGTGGGGTCCCGAATACTTCTAACCACATATATTATTATTATTTTCTTTTCTTTCTTTCTTTTCTTTTTTTTCTAAACTTGTAAAAATAAAAACCTATGTAACAGTCAAGTCCTGGTTTCTAGCCGAGCCTTGCTCCCTCTTATAGCCACTATGAAACAGTCACCGCCTAGTTATAAGCTGAGCAGTGCTCTTTCTTCTAGCCAACTAGAAAATAAAAGCAGAAAATAACCACCAAGATTAAAGTTAAAAATAGAATAAGGTCTCAATGACAAATCTATGATACAGAGAGACTAACTAAATAAAAACCAAGTCCAAATTAGAGCACGCAAATAAATTAACCACATTTCACTTTTCTGCATTCTAACGGGACTAAGAATCTTACAAAGTGACTTTCAGATATCAAATATTTGGAAAAACATTACTCAAATTAGGTCTTAGTGACAAGTTATGATTAGTCAATATAGTCCTGTTAATTATCGGATTAGCCATATACACAGTATTTCTCTTCTTATTTTTCCTCATTTCTTTACAAAAGGTTATAGAACAATTAGGTCATTGAGGGAAAATAAGAAAGAAAACAAGTCCAAGAACCAGTTTTTCAAATTTTTTTTGAAAGAAAGCAAAAGATATAATTCCCCTCCCTACACCTGAAATCTACATTGCCCTCAATGCAGTTAAAACCAAAAAGAAAATAATATAGAGGGCAAAGAAATGTTACTGTTCTGGTGGAGAGGAAGAAAATAGGGAGACTTAGGCTGCGAGGTCTCGCTGGTTGGCTTACTGGATCACCATGTGGTTGAAGAGCGAGCTCACGTTAAGTTCGAGGGTGTGTGGTGTAGAGGCCTGCAATGAGAAGAGAGAGTAGATAAGTCCTAGTAAAAAAATACAATAAATAAAATACTTAAAATTAAATACAAAGAAAGAGAGAGATAGAAACGCTTGGGTTCCCTCCCAAGAGCGCTTTATTTAACGTTAGTGAGCTCGATGTACCACACCGAGATGATGGTGTGGTGTCAGAAGTCTCTGTAAGAGTGATCTCCTTAGAGTGAGCTTGGAATCATTCATAATAGGGCTTGAGGCGATGCCCATTGACTTTCAAGACTTTATTGGTCTTGATGCTCTGTATAACAATTGCTCCATGTGGAAACACCTTAGTCACCATGAAAGGTCCAGCCCATTGAGACCTCAATTTCACAGGGAATAATTTGAGCCGGGACTGGAAGAGAAGGACTCTCTGTCCCACTTTGAAGTTTTTCCTGGAAGCAAAAAGGTTATGGTGGTGTTTTGTTGTCTCCTTGTAGGCTTTGTTCCTTTCATAGACGTCATAGCAGATCTCCTTGAGTTCATGGAGCTGCAACTTTCTCTACTCTTTAGCTGCATTGAGCCTAAAGTTGGTCTCTTTGATGGCCCAAAATGCCTTATGCTCGATCTCGATGACTAAGTGGCACGCTTTCCTATAGATAACTCTGTAAGGCGACATCTTGATGGAAGCTTTCCCTGTAGTTTGAACTGCCTAAAGAGCTTCAAAGAGATAGAGACTCTGGTGTTTCCTATTAGGATTGACTATTTTCTCCAAGACGGGCTTAACCTCTCTGTTGCTCACTTTAGCTTACCCATTTGTTTGTGGGTAGTATGCCATGGAAGTCATGTGCTTGACTCCCCATTTTATTAGTAATGCTAAGATTGTCTTATTGCAGAAATGTGTGCCGCGATCATTGATAAGCAGTCTCGGTGTCCCATATCTATAAATAATGTTGTCCTTGATGAAGTCTGCTACGGTCTTTCCATCATCGTTCCTTATTACCTTGGCCTCTATCCACTTGGAAATATAATTAATTGCTAGTAGGATGTACTTGAACCCATAAGAAGAATGAAAAGGACCCATGAAATTGATCCCCCAGATATCGAAGATTTTAACAACCAATATAGGAGTCACTAGAAGCTGATCTCGAAGTCCAAGATTACCAATCCTTTGACAATTATCGCACGCCTTGCAAAACATATAGTCACGAAAGATATGGGGCTAATAAAATCCACACTCCATAATATGTTGCGCCATTTTCCTTAGCCCACTGTGACCTCTGCAAACTTCAGAATGACATGCTTGTAAGAGTCTCGGTATGTCTTCCCCATGAATACATCTCCTCAAAATCATTTCCTTGTCTCCAAAGATAAGGGTTATCCTAAAAGTACTTGCTAGCTTCCCTCTTCATCTTTTCCTTGTCATTGCGCGTGAAATCCTCTAGAAATTTCCCGGTGGTAAGAAAGTTGACAAGATCTGTGTACCATGGAGTCTCGATGACAGCAAAGAGACTCTCCCCCATAAATTCATCCTATACTTCTATTGATTCCTCTGAATTGGTCAGCCTGCTGAGATGATCAGCCACTAGGTTCTTTGTCCCCTTCTTGTCTCTAATCTTGATATTAAACTCTTGAAGTAAAAGGATCCACCAAATCAATCTTGGTTTAGCATCCTTCTTGGTCATAAGGTACCTCAGAGCAACATGGTCTGAGTACACAATGACCTTAGAATAGAGAAGATAGGAACGGAATTTCTCCAATGCAAAAATGATAGCAAGGAGCTCCTTCTTTCAATTGTGGTGTAGTTCCTCTGAGTTGTATTGAGAGTCCGAGAGGCATAGTAAATGATATGAGATTCTCTACCAACCCATTGTCCTAACACTTCTCTAACTGCTTTATCGCTTGCATTGCACATGATCTGAAAAGGCTGGTCCCAATTAGGTGCTTGGATAATAGGCGTAGAGACCAGCTTCTTCTTGAGAGTATCAAAGGCTTCCTTGCAAGGATCTCCAGACTCAAAGTTAGCATCTTTATGAAGTAATATACATAGGGGCTCAGTGATTTTTAAAAAGTTCTTGATGAACCTATGATAAAAACATGTATGCCCAAGAAAAGACCTAACTTCCTTCACAGAAGTAGGGTAAGGTAATGATTGAATAACAATAGTTTTAGCTTTATCTACCTCAATACCCTTCTTGGATACAACATGACCCAATATCATACCTTGATCTACCATAAAGTGGCATTTCTCATAGTTAAGTACTAAGTCAGACTCAATAAGGATCTAACCAAGGTTATCGAGACATGCATCGAAAGAGTCACCATACACTGTAAAATTGTCCATGAAAACTTCAATGATGCTCTTAATGTAATCAGAAAAGACACTCATCATACACCTCTGGAATGTGGCGAGAGCATTGCAGAGCCCAAAAGGCATCCGTCTGTAAGTAAAGGTGCCAAAGGGACACGTAAATGTTGTCTTCTCTTGATCTTTTAGTGCAACTAGGATCTGATAGAAACCTGACATTCCATCAAGATAATAGAAATGAGATTTTCCTGCTAGTCTCTCTATCATTTAATCGATGAATGGCAGTGGGAAAGGGTCCTTCTTAGTTGCGGTATTAAGCTTACGGTAGTTAATGGAAACTCTCCATCCATTCTGTATTCTCGTTGGGACCAATTCTCCTACTTCGTTTGTTATCACCGTGATCCCTGTCTTCTTAGGAATAACTTGGATGTGGCTAACCCACTAACTATTAGAGATGGGGTAAATGAGGTTAGCCTCCATTACCTCCTTGTTTATAACTTCCATCATAGGAGTATTGAGTCTCTTTGTGGTTGGCGATAGGCCTTTGCGTTGAATTCTATAGTGAGAGAACCATTGTGTACATCAATCTTGGTCTTAGTAGTGCTCAAGAATGGTCTCCCTAGAAGCAAATCTGAGTTCCCCTTCTTATCTACATCAAACATATCAAGAACACAAAAGTAAGTAGGAAAAATAGAATCATTTACCTTGACCAATACGTCTTCTAAAATTCCCTTTGGGTGGATAATAGAGCGATCCGCGAGCTGTAAGGCTGTCCTAGTCTCCTTGAGAGGTATATTGTAATTGGCTGATATCTGCTAGTAGATAGAGGAAGGCATGACGTTAATAGATGCACTGAGATCATACATAGCCCTTTGAATTCTGACCTAGCCTAGGGTGTAATTGATCATGAACATTCCCTAGTCCTTCAGCTTAGGGGTAACTTGGGATGGATCATGATAGATGCATTCTCCCCCCATTAAGACCTTGTCTAGGTCATGCTGCTTCTTCTTGTTGGTGTACAGCCCCTTAAGGAATTTTGCATATTTGGGTATCTGCTTGATCACATCAAGTAGTGGGATGTTGATCTCAACTTTCCTCAAGGTCATAAAGATTTCCTTCTCCTCTTTCATCTTCTTGGTCTTTGCTAGTATCTATAGAAAAGAAGGTCTGGTCTCAGTAGAAACCACTGGTTCTTCTTCATCATCGAGAATCTGAATGATTTCATCTTCTAATTCTGCTTTCGGTGGCTTTGACTGGACCTCCTTCATACTCCTTAGCGTGATTGCACTAACATTCTCCCTTGGGTTATCTTCTATTCACGACGGGAGCCTTCCCATGTTCTTAATCTTGGAGAGAGTGCTAGCTATCTAGGCCATCTACTTTTCTAGGTTTGAGAAGTTACCTTATAGTCCTTGTATCCGATCATCCACTAGTTTAAACTGTTTATTCAAACCCTCAGCGAGAGCGGTGAAAATGTCATAAGGATTCTTTTATGACTGTTGAGGTGGGTTGTGTTGAATCTGGACTTATTGAGAAGGTCTTGGTACTACCGCGTTCTGTTGATTTCTCAGAACGAGTTGATTCTGTAGTCCCTATGGTTACTGGCGGTTATTAATTCCCTATGTGAGTGCTAGTCAATCTCTCCACCTGATCTGATTCCTTTGTGGTGGTGGAATGTAAGGTAATTTATTCACAGGATTACCATAGTTACTATAGTTACCATAGTTTCCATTGATTCTACAGCTCCCCATAGAGTTGACTTGTTCAAATTCAGGGTCTCCAATACTTGGACACTCTTCAGTAGCATGGTGGTCTTTTTGCAAAGTTCACATTCCTTTATGTCCTCGGTCCGGATAGCTATCTTTTGTATAAGCTTAGCGAGCCTATCTATTTTGTCATTGAGATCATAGGAACTGATCCCATTGATTGCTCTTGAAGTAGACCTCCCCTCACGATCGCCAAACTATTTGGCTGTTTCTGCCATAGTCCTGATGAGTTCCTAAGCTTGATTTGGGGTCTTATTGATAAGAGCACAGGCGCTAGCGCCATCTATAATAGCTCGCTGAGAGAACGGGAGCCCTTTGTAAAAAGTTTGGACTAAGGCTTAATCAGTTAATCTGTAGGGTGGGAAAGCTGACAAAAGGTGCTGGAATCATTCATAGTACTCATGGAGACTCTCTATGTCTTTCATCTTGGCAGAATAGATGTGCCTCTTCAAGGTGGTAACTCTCAATGCTGGAAAATACTTCTCAAGAAAGACATTTGACATCTGGTCCCACGATGTAATATATCCTGGTTCTAAATGACAAAAACCAGTTGTTGGTTGAGTCCTCAAGAGAAAAAGCAAAGGACTTCAATTTTGCAAGGTCTAGATCGACCTTTAGTGGCTTCATAGAACAAACTATCAAATGGAACTTCTACAAATGTTTATAAGGGTCATCAGTGGCCTTTCCGGTGAATTTAGGTAACTATGGACAAACCTAGATCTCGTTTGAAAGTTCTTGTCATCAGTCTCGGCCGAATAAGTGATACAAAGTGGTTGTTGATCCACTAGGACCCCTGTAAGGTCTCGGATTGACTGCTCTTGGTTAGCCATGGTCACAATGGCTGTTTCAAGTTTTGAATCTAAGTCGTTTGGATCATTAAATAGACTTCCGAAATGGATAGTGTCGTCACTGAGTCCTATTAAAGATTCTGCTTGATTTTGAGATTCTTTATGTTCACGAGCTTGCTTAGCACGAGCTCTGTTCGATCTTTCTATCTCTGGATCATAGAAAAATTTATTGCCATAACCTGTGGCTCTAGCCATCCATGAAAAATAACTAGTCAAAAGGAATTACTCCCTGGCAATGACGCCAAAATTTGATGGTTGTCGAGACCACCAAAAATAAATCCCTGCCTAAAACGAACTAGTAGTTAGTATCAAGTAGAGGTCGATCCCACAAGGAATGGTATTTAACCAAGTTATTTTTATTAGATGACAAACAATATGACCTAAGAATGAATGTTTTGGGTATTTTTAGTAGGAATAAAATCAATGAAAGATAATGAACGGACCAAAGTAGTGTAAGACTATGCATCGTGGTGATCATAGAACAAGATATAAATTGCATCGAGACCTAGATTTAGTTATACTAGTACTCATGCACCGTACAGTACTAGCAACTCTTCCTTACATTATACAGAGACCGGACTTTATGCCATGATCTCTCTCTTATTCACCGTGACTCTTGGCGTCATGCCAAAGAGTTCGCCAATGAATAGCAATAAATACTAGAAAAGCCTAAACCCTTACCGACATGTAGTGAAGGACTCCTAACAGGCGTAAGATTGCCTCTCTCCAGTCTCGATGGAGACCGTTGTTACTTTATTCATCTTCAGGCACAATTACGGATGCAAGAATAAGAATTAACAATAATAAAAAAAAGACTTACCGAATGGATTATTAGGCCAACAGGGAGACTTAGTGATATTCTTTCCAGAAAACCCTTGAAGTACTGAGATTGGTAAATAAGTCACCTTGCAGATTGTGGTATTCAAGTTCAGTTCTCACACTACTAACTCAGCCTTGACCCTTACTTGGTCAAGTCAAAAAATAAATTAGCTAGATATAATTTAAATAAAGTATAAACAAATATAATAAGACATTAAATGAATCGTGTGGATTAAAAATAAATTGTAATTGAAAATAAAGAACTCAAAAGTAAAACCGAAATCAAAGAGAACAAAAACTGAAACTAAATTGCCATTAAACTAAAAGAGAGTATTGAAAACAAAGCAGATAATAAAAAGAGTTTTAAACTAAGAACAAGGAAAATAAAGAGTTAAACTAAACTAGACTATGGTGGTGAATAATTGTGAATGAACGATTTCTCTTGAGCCAGCCTTGTATTTATAGTGCTCCAACCTCCTTTCTTCCTTGTTAGTCTCTAATTAGGTCTCCTTTAAATTATTCCTTGATAAGATTTTATTCCTTTTTAGTCTTTATCAAATAGGAAGTTCAGCTCATCATTTATCTCATTAATTATCGTTAAAATAGAAATAGATTGAGAGCATGATTCCTTTCTTAATCAAGACTTCTCCAAAATAGTATTCACATTAATTAATTAATCAAGACTCCTCTAAAATAGGATTTGCCCTAATTAGCTTTGACTTGGTGTGTTTTTCGCCCAAATAAAGCATGTTTTCTCCAAATCATCTTGGAAACCTGAAATAATGGAAAAGGAAGTAATAGCGGCCAAAAATACTAAAAACATGTGTTCAATGATATGAGAATGACCATAAAAATATGTTGGAAATACAACTCATCAAGGACCAAGCGTATTTGGTGAAAGACTAGTAATAAAATGGAGATAAATAAACACCCCCAAGCGTATTTGGTGAAAGACTAGTAACAAAATGGAGATAAATAAACACTCCAAGTAGCATTGAAAAGTTGAACAATTATAATTATTGAGACTAGCGAACCTGCATGAAGTCGTATCTTAATAGCCAAGACCCTAGACAAGCATTTAAAGAAATGAAACATCAAAGCAAGAAAGTCCTTGTATGAAATACTAACGATAATTGATAAAAAAAAATTTGCTCTCTAGATTAGAAGATTTGAAGACGCTAAAGGAAGAATGAGTTGTATTGGCCTCTTTGTTTTAAAGAAAAATGGCGCTCGCCTCTAGCTTTTTTAAGGAGAGTTGAAAGCACAGGAAAAGGTTCGCTATCCATAAATGGATACATTCAGAAAATTAAAAACTTGTGTCAAGAAATAGAACAATAAGATCCAGACTTTAAAATTGGCGAAGCTGGCTAGGATGCGCAGAATAATTTGCAATAGAATAAAAAAAGATTATAAAAGTTTCATCATTGTTAGCAAAGGTTGTCCTGTTCAAATTTCATTAAATGAGTTAGAAAACATCCTCTCTATCCAAGAACCTCTATTAAGACGAATGACACAAGTTTTGCCAAAGAGGATAACTAGGAAGCATTATTTAGTTGGGAAAAGAAAATGGGGGGAAAATAAATGTTACAATGATAGAGAGGGCTATAATGAGAAGGAAAAATCATGAGGTCTATAAGGGAAATACCAAGCAAGGGAGAGAAAAGCAATGGGAGGAGTAGCAGTCACCGTGAAGGAAAAGTGGTGGATGTTTCATATGTAGAAAGAATGGTCACTTTGTGAGAGATTTCTGGTATAAGAGAGGAAGATTTGAATATCCAAATATTGTGTGCAATTGTACAGCCATATGCAATCCAGTCAAACCCTCTAAAGCTAATATGAAAGAAGAGTAAGCATCAATCTCTCTAAGTGACAGGTGTTGGGAATGATAAACAAGTTAAACATGCATAACAGGCATGACGGAATTTCAAAATTTTATCTTATGTTCCAGGTACTCTTATTTATCATAGGAATAACTAAAGCCCTAGCTAAATCAAGCCTTTATCTAGGTTATTTGTATGCATAGATTCTATATACTAAATTCACTATAACTCTAAGTTATAATCCTAGTATAAACTATAACATGGATATCCTAGCTAAGACATAATTACTTAGATCTAAAAAAGCTTAAAGAAAAAGACTGAGTAATTAGAAAAAGCATATCAGTTGATGTGTGATTTATCCTTGATAGAATGACCCCTTGGCACGAGCACTAAAGTGTAGGATAGCCTCATTAAGTAACCACACGAACACCAACGACTAAAACCTCTTCTTGTTTAGGAATAATTGTTGAGGAATGGACAACTACTGGGCCGACCGTAACTCAACCCAAAAATATATAGTAGAGGTACCTGAAATCCAAACATGGATAAGCTCATCGAAGCTTGATCCATGAGGATCAAAAAGTTCTCATGTGCTGAGTTGAGAAACCTCCTCAAAGAGACCTAAAGAATAGTTTGAAGAACTCAAGTTGGGGCGATTAGAAAGGGGGGAGTACACGCCTATAGATAGGCTAGGGGGAGAAAAAATCCTTCCCCTCTTCAGATGTATGCGCATTCCATACGCAGGTTTGACCTAAAATCTTGCTGGATCCTTAAGTTGACCCACACGTGCAGCTTGTCATGCAAGACAGGCCTTGCAGCTTGCCTTGCCCTATAAGCTCTCCTATGAGCCCAGCTCACAAGTGACCTTGAGGGCCAGATGCGATGCCCCTTTAACAATGCATACAGGCCCGCATGTACTAACTAGGTAGCGCATACAGCCTGGAGTTCGTGAGCACACTAAGTGCTCGTATGGCTTTGGACAACCCAAGCAGGCATCCTATATTTGCATGGCCCATTTTTACAGGGTCCCACCCTTGTAATGCATTCCAACAATTCATAGTTCCTAATTTTTAGTCCTTTCAAAATATATTCTAACTTTAATGGTCTCACCAATATTTTCTATTAAAATTATTATGGTCTAGCCAGATAATGGTCTAACAATTACTCTGTACATTCTTGGTATAGACTCCATCTTATCAGTTTGTTACTTAGCTCAGTAAAGGTCCAATGTGTGTAACCTTATAGGATCTCATAGTATTGAGCCCCAGAGCTCTACCAACACTAGTTCCAAACTTGGAATTTGTTGGCTCGATGTTCTAGACTGTTCATAGAACTTTGATGACTCTGAGTGATTGTGATAATCCTCTAGCAATGGTTTACAATCCTTTAGTGCTCAGAACGTCACGTTGCAAGTGGATAATGTTTTGAATGGCGGGCAGGTGCCTCATTTCTTTTATTATTCGAATCGGGTCAATATGGGTCAATCGAGGAACTTTTTCTTTTGGGTCAATAAGGCATTAATTATAGGCAACCTAGGCAACTTGGAAACTTGGCCGAAGATTTTCACAAAATGTTTAGAATTGGTATAAAAGAATATAAAACCATATAATAAAACAATTTTAGAAAAACGGTGTTCAAAAGATTCTGAATCTAAATCCATGAATTAAAATATAGAGTCACCACCTAGATCAGCTCTTTCCAAGAAATTCTAGTATAGCTTCATCCCCAAGAACAAAACTACACCATAATTCAAAGAATTGGTCCGGACAAGCTACTTACTTGTTACTTAGCCAAATTGAATTATAAATGAATTAAACCAATATTGTGTATTTAATGAAAAACATATTATCTAATGGTTCATTTAAGAAAGAGGTGAGAAATAGATTTTATTTTAGTCAAAACATACCGCCTAAAGCGATCATGGAATCCTATTTTGTCAATTACATCATGCTTAAACCATATAATATCAATAAAACATAAATTAGTTGGGTTCCATGTAATTAAACTACCAAAACAAAGTGTTAAAACAGAAAACATCATTGTGCCTGAAACGATAATGCCGCTACTATCATCGATCATGGTACCGCCCTCTAGGGACAGCAGTATCGTGATCTGTAAAAGTTACAGATTCACAGAAACATGCAAAAACAGCAAATTTCACATATTTTAAGAATTTAAATAGGGAAATCACCTGAAAGGCGTACCCGAAGTTGCAAGAAAATACTCCTCAAGCAAAATCACCACAAGGAGCGCTTACCCGCTCATAAAAAGTAAATAATTGACGAAAATTGAAATAAAATTAAATTTAGTCTTAAATTGCGTACCTCTTGTTTTGGATTCGTTTTGTGACGGATTCAAAGATAATCTCTGAAATAGCCTCGAGAAGAGCAAGAAATCGAACTGGATGGAAATATTTAAAAGGGTATTAAAATTAAATAAAAGTTCGATAAAGAATAAAAAGAAGAACGATGGAATTCTTCTCTTGATTTTTAACTCTACTAAAACCCAAATAATAACTAAGAATATTTTGAGAGAATTTTGCTGTGAAAATTCTCTCTCAAATACTGAAATTCGTGCTCTATATGTAGGCTTTTTGGGCTTGAAAAGTCGGGTAAAAATCAAATTCCGACTAAACGAGAAAATGAAATTAATTTAGAAAAATATTCTACCTAAAAAGTCAATGTTAGTACCGTGATAGGGACAGGGGTACCATTATTTGTTGAGTTCTAAACAGGAAATTTGAACTAGGGCGGTGGAAAATGTTTAGGAATAAACAAACAAATGGTATCGTTGTCTATGGATGGCGGTACCCCTGTCAATGCCTTAGATAGATTTCTAAATTTTTGCAATGGGTGAAAATGAGAAGAATGCTCTTCTTTGAGGCTAATTACTCGAAATTGACTTCAAACAAACCGTAGTAGGGTAAAATAAAGTACAATGCCAATCTTTCATCATCAACTTAAAGGTACTAAGAAATTTTGTACTCACACATGTGCTTGTGACTTGATCCCCGGTAGTTAGTTTACCAATGTGATAAATTCCTTCCATCCATTTGTAGTACCAGCTGGTTTATAGGGTTCAATAGAAGTGTTAACCCTCTAATAGTGAAGTTGCTACAAGCTATCCTAGTGTTTGACTTGTTACCAAAGTACATTGATCACCAAGATGTGTTGACTAGAAATCATTTCAATCAACACATACTTTGATCAGAGGTTTCGAGAAAATTTCACTTCCACAAGCAGCCAGGTACAACTCCTAAATTGTATCGAAAGTGATGGATCCTATCAGAATACTCAGCTTACCAACGTGTTGTCATCATTATCCCCGTAATCACCCATAGCACCCTAAAAGGATCATGTAAGTATGGCCCAAATATAACAACAGTGCCACAATCTCCAGTTTGACGATATTCGCAAAGCAACTGCAATAAGATAAACAGTAACACATAGATATAATTACCAAGTGTTTATCTCATAACGGTCTCCAATGTATCTTTTGGGATACATCCATGTGTCAACTCAATGCACCACCTTCATTCTAGGAGATTAACTACTTGGATCTCAATTAAGTGAGTATTACAACACATGCTAGTCTTCTTGCCTTATCAATGTCATGTCTTTATAAAACTATGACTATGGATATTTATACATAATCATAACTGCACATGGATCAGATCTCTCTCAACATAGTCCCACTATGCTCTAGATTCCATTCTATGATATGTTAGGGACTTTTGTGCAAGGGTATCAATGAATATATATAACAAGTCATAATATATTTAACACACATTGATATAAACAAAAGATAATGCCTTTTATTGGAAATGAAGAGTTAGTACAAATACTAATTAAGTCATATCGCCCTAATTGCCTTTAGGTCATAATCATATATAACAACAAGTTCATTAATTATAATAATGATTGAATAATCGAATGTGGGTGCTCCAACCATAGGACTAGAGACAAAGAAAAATTTTCATGTATGATGGAGTTTGAAGAATGAAGAGTAGTAGTCAATGCCAACAATTCAAAGTTGTCAATCAAGCATATTGGAGAAGTGGTAATATTACCTCAATGCAATCCTCTTCAGGTGGAACTTGAAAATGTGTACCACGTACTGGGAATGAAGAAGAATTTATCATAAGTGTCACAACTAACAGCTTCAGGAAATTACGTAGTATTTGGACCTGAAGATATCAAAGTCTACAAAAGCTTCAAGCCTACAAGCGTGCCTTTGTTGGAAGGTAAGAAGTTCAAGTCCGTTTATGTCATGTCAATACAATAGGCATATATTGATAAAACTCGAAGGAATGAGACTATTGATTTATGGCATGAGCGTCTAGGCCATATCAACTACCATAAATTAAAGATCACGATAAAGAATTCAATGCTCAATGGTATTCCTCAACTAGAGGTACTAGAAGATGAAGTTTGGATCGGATGTCAACATGGAAAAGTACATCAGCTACCGTACGAAGAGTTCAAGTTTTGAGCAAGGGAGCCATTGATTTTAGTCCATTCAGATGTATTTGGTCCAGTAAAGCAACCATCGATTAACGGATGCTGCTATAAAATTCATTGACAATTACTCAAGGTACGTGTGGGTAGATTTTATGAAAGAAAAGTTGGAAGCTTGGGTCAAATTCATAAACTTTGAAGAAACAATTAAGAATGAACTTGGTCGAAAGATACAATGGTTGTGTACCGATAATGGAACAGAGTATACCTACCATGAGTTCTCAAAGTACTTAAAAGACAACAAGATTCGACAACAGTTGATATGCCCCCAACACTCAACAACAAAATGATGTGGAGGAAAGAAAGAATAGACATCTTGCCGAAATATGCTTGCAAAAGCATGTTGCACACGACTAATGTCAACCAAGGTTTTGGGCAGAATGCATAACGACTACAAAGCATGTCATCCTTGGATGCCACAAGAAAGACTTGAATTCATTTCACCATGTGAGAAGCTATAGAATATAAAGCCCACACCGAGGTTTTGGGCAGAATGCATGAAGACTGCAGTGCATGTCATCTTGGATGCCACAAGAAAGACTTGAATTCATTTCACCATATAAGAAGCTATAGAATATGAAGCCCATGATGAGTAATTTTAAAGTGTTTAGTTGTGTGTGTGATATTTTTAGTCCTGACCACTTGCGCAACAAGTTCGACAAAAGGCAATAAGGTGCATATTTGTGGGCAAAGATGATCAAAGAAAAGGGTGATGGTGTTGTGATCCAAAGACTAGAAAGTGACACATTTCACGCAATGTTGTATTCGACGAAATGTCATCATGGTGGACTCCACAAGCCATAGTTTTGTCAGATGCTAAAGAAATACAAGTTGCAAGAAAGAAACGAAGAAGCACGTAAAGTAGAAAAACGTGAATTAGAAGTTCCAGATGATGAAATACACCTAGAGGTCACTAGAGAAAAATAATTCTCCATGGCACACTAGAGTACATCATCGTATAGCCGAGGAAGAACGACAAAGTCGGCTAGAGGATGTTATCAATGATGATAGATTTGCAACCGCAGATATGAAGGCCATTAAGGCAAAGAAAATCAAATTTTATATATGCAAATGTTGCATTAATAGCAGCGATGTCCCTGGCTGGAGTAATAGGGGCGACGGTCGGGGCCCAATGAATAAAGGGGTCCTTTTTAGTGATTATCAAGATATTTTTACTTTATTAGAGTTTAAGTTAATTAAATCATTCTTTTGTAAATAACATTAAAAATAAAATACTATTAAATCTAAAGTGGCTAGTTAGTTACCTGAGTTGGCTTTGTTTGAATCATTAAATAAAAATATAAGTATTAATTATTTAATTAAACTCCTTTTTCATTAACTTCTCTAATCTCCATTAACACCATCATTATCTCTTAACATTTTTTTCCTTACATTTTCTTTAGTCTGTTCAACTTCCAAAATTGAAAATATAAAATCATGGGCATTATTCTTCCTTTCTTTTGTTATTATTCTCCAAATTTCATACTCATCCAATCTCCTTAGTACCTATAAATAATTATTTATTTTTTCTTTCATCCACATAAAAAAATTATCTTTATTTCTGCTTTATTTCAACTGATAATATGATATTTCGGTTAAAAAATCTAAATTGGTTATTGCATGTTTTACATATGGTGGGGGGTTTAAATAATTGTTAGGAAAGTTCACTTAAATTCTTGAGGTAATGTATTTAATTTCTTTATTTCATAATCTACATATTGATGTAGACACTATTATTAGTGATTTTGCAGCTAGCTAGAGACGCTCATAGACATCATTTTATTTTATCACCATGATAATTTTTTTGTTATAATGTTATTTTCTATTTTATAATGTAAAATTGGCCTAATACATCCGGACCTCCTTAAACTTGTCCCTAATAACCCCTCGCCCCCCTGAACTTTCAAAAGTTTCTCTCGCCCGTCTGAACTTTAATAAAGTGTCTCTCACCCGCTTGAAAGTTTTTAAAGTGCACCAGTTAGACCCCTAAACGTAACTAAACCAGTCTCACTTCAGCAAGTGCATTACACACGCGGCGAGCTGTCAAATAAAAAAAGTCAAACCAATTGCAAGTCGTCATGTGTCATAGACAATAAAAATTACAAAAAAAAAAAATCATTGTAAAAGTTGCAATAAAATCCATATATTGTTCACTAAAAAAATCAATTCCTTCAAAAAGACCATCTTCAACCTTGAATTCCAATTCAAATTGTAATTTCTTCTCTTTCAAAAATCATAATTTGAGCATCTTCTCCTGGAAAGGGTTTCGGAGATGGCAACAACAGACAATCGACGAGCATGAATGGAAGAGGAGCGAAGTTTGCGAGCAGATTCGATTGAGCAATTATATCTCTAATTGACAAGAAATTCAGTTTATTTCCTGTAAGCTCAATAAACTACATAGTAAAAGAAAACTCAATTTTCGTTGTTGCATTGCTTTGTCCATAACCAAGAAGCGAAAGAGCAAAAGTACCATTTTTGGGAGAGTAGTTGCCACTAACTCTCACAAGATTGTAAGCTCCTGTACTCAATCTCCTATTACTCCCATTTAACAAATTCTTATAGACCCGTTGCCCCATTGAAAAACAAAAAAAACAAAAGACTAAGTAAACGAAAAAGACAATAATTGAAATAGTTGGAGCACCAAAAACAATTGAAATGAAAAGAAGTTAAAATCGAGAATTGGCAAGAGAGAAAAGCAAGAAGCTTGACGCCATGGTATCGAACCATCTGGTAAAGCGGTTGAGGGATTAGTTGACTCAGTTGAATCAAATTGAGCAAAAATAATCATAACCTAGGTTAATTGAAAGAAGAGGCAATAAATTTAGAGAGAGAACACCATTATCACTTGAAACAAAGAAAATAAAAAAAGTAAGAAATTTAGATTGAAGAAAACAGACCAAAGAGTGGCGTCTCAGGTGCTCGTCGGGAAGTGTCAATGGCAGCGATGGGTTTCGGTGGCATTAGAATCGGTGAGAAGAAGAAGGAAAGAGGGGTATTTGTGGGAGAGGAATGAATTAGTTTAGAAAAATAAAAAGGAATTTGTTTTATTTATTTTTATATTTTTTTATTCTTAATATACCACACACACTCTTTGACCTGTCAATATATGAAAAATCATCCCCTAGCATAAAGGGTTTGGAGGTCCATTTAGGGATGAGTGAATGTCGGTTCGATCTAAAAATTAAATTAAATTGATCTGAACTGAAATTTAAATTAATAAAAATATAAAAACTGAATCCGTATCGAATATAGTTTAGTTCGGTGTAAACCGAACCGAATATAATTCGGTTTAATTATAATCAAATTGCTCAAACTTTATAATTTATAAAGTAATTTGTAATTTATTTTTTTGTTTTAGGGTTATATCATAGAGACTTAAACTAATTTCATCTCGATATGTGTTAAATTTAATAGTATTTAGACTTTTGAAATTTATATTTAGT
The DNA here is from genome assembly GCA_947683365.1 of Euphorbia pulcherrima. Classification (NCBI taxonomy): domain Eukaryota; kingdom Viridiplantae; phylum Streptophyta; class Magnoliopsida; order Malpighiales; family Euphorbiaceae; genus Euphorbia; species Euphorbia pulcherrima. The sequence continues at coordinate 47,886,167 of CANTUS010000001.1, read as the reverse complement.
ATCACATCCATATTTACAACATGCATATAATGAATTATTGAATGAGTCATATTTCTAAAGTTATAAAACAAAACAATTCTTTCGAAATTAGGACTACTTAAGTTAAAATCTCATATTTGTTATTATTATTTACTAATTAGTATATTGTATATCGTCAATATTATTAGAATATTAAATATAATATGAATATATATTAAAATATAATATTTATTAATTTATTCGGTTCGGTTCGGTTCAGTTTTATTTCGATTTTATTGGTGAAAACTGAAATCGAAACCCAAATTTAAAGAATTTTAAAAATCAAAACCGAACCGAAATAAATTTGGTTCAGTTCACTCCGGTTATTTTTATTCAGTTTCGGTTTGGATTTAAGTTCCGGTTCGGTTCTGCACACCCCTTGGTGCACTTTAAAAACTTTCAGGAGGGCGAGATGCAATTTAGATAAGTTCAAGGAGGCAAGAGGAAAATTTGAAATTTCAGGGGATGAGGGACTATTAGAAACAAGTTCAGGGGGCCCCGATGCATTAGGCCTATAAAATTTAATATTTTTATTTGATCTCTTATTAAATGTTATAATAGAAGTTTAATATAATACATTTTATTTTTAAATTTTTACTCATTATTAAGGCTCTAATTTTTATCTCATTCATAGATTCCGAAAAAGTAGAAACAGGCTAAATTAATGTAAGATAATAAGATAAAAGAGCCGAGCACTATGAAGAAGTGACAAGGTCCTAGAAATGACGAATAAATAAAAATAAGTCGGTGTTGCGGGGGAGTATTAAGTTAAGTAACCACCGACCTAAGAAGAAAATTCTCGATTATAAGTCTAGAGTTATCAACAATCAAATATCTTCAACAAAAGCAAAATCTAGAGAAAGCAAGCAACAGAAAGAGTGAACTAAGAGTGAAAAGAAAGAGAAACTTGTGGCTCAAAATTTTATTTTGTGACCGATATATATATATATATATATATATATATAAGTGTTGTGTCATTTTAGGTTGTACGAGCAATAGTGAAAGCGAGCAATAGTGAAAGCGAGCAATAGAAAGAGTGAATTAAGAGTGAAAAGAAAGAGAAAGTGAGTGTCACATGCGTAGTTATAAATTTACACTGAAATAAATTTAGTTTAATTTAGTCAATTTCAGTTCAGTTTGACTTTTAAAAATTCAAAAGAATATGGCCTAAGTCTAATATATATATATATATATATATATATATATATATATATATATATATATATATATATATATATATAAGCAAAGAAGTCCTAAAACACTTCTTTGCCCGAATACCTTTAAAAGAAATATTTTAATTTCATTCTTAAATTTATTTTATTTTATTACCATATTAATAATTAGTATGTGTTTATATTATAATTTATTATATTTATTATTTTGATAAATTTTCCTTATATATGTCCATTTTAAATATTATTTTAAAGGTAAAATAATTATTAATTACTATAACAGTTTTGCAGTATAATGTCCGTTTACTTTGATTTATTTCTACAATATTGATATTTAAAACTAGTTATTATTAAAACCTTTCAAACTTAATTTTCATAAATTATTTCATAATTAATAACAGCCTTAATTTATCCTTAAATAACTATTTCATTTCATTATAAAAAGGGCTTTCCTATTTGTGTTTCGTATATACCATTACTTTCATTTTATTTTTACTTATGTAATCTGATTACAAAATTCTTTTTCTTCCCTTTTGCTATAGATTGAAGAAGCTGTTTAATCCTAAAAGCAACTATAAGTATCCTTTAAGCACAGTGCTCCGCACGATTCAGCTTAACTGTTCTCAAGTTCCTTTAACTTATTTATAATTTAAATTATATTTCTAGATGATATATTTATTTGTTTGATGCGAGGTGGAGAATGGAAAGCACTTTAAGATGGGCATCCCGATGAGATTAACACTCTCATTTATGATCTCATTTGAATTCATCTAATGATGAACGAATTATCGTTGTTATGCAGTTGATACGTGCTCGAGAATATAGAGGTAATGAGTTTTTTTATTTTTTTGGTTCTCATGCAATAGAGTCCAACTATAATTTTTTTACAATAGGATCTAGATTTTGATGTTGATCAATTCCCAAATGCAAATGAAAATTTCAAGGTAGATCTAACATTTATATTATAAGTACAGATGATTCATTATCTACTATGATTTGAATTAGGTCTTTTATTTATTTATATATTTTTGTTTGGAATGATTCGATATCAGAAAATGAGGTCAATTCTCTTGTCACGCCTGTAGAGATAAGAAATGAAATTGTGACACCGTCGATATTGATAGATGAAGATAATGCACAACTTTTGAGCGATCGAGCAAAGGATTAAGTAGAAGAAGAATAATTGATATGTATCTCTTTTTAAAGAAAGATTAGCATTTGTTGAATATTGTCATGGTTGGCAGAACTGTTATTTGGTGTTATTTACTCCGTCCGTTTTTTTAACCGTCGCTTTGGATAAGTTTGTACATACAAAAAAAAATCAATTGAGAGAATAAAAGTATTAAAATGCCCCTAACACTAATAATTGTTTGAAAAGATGATTGGTCCTTTTTTATCCTATGTCATTTATAGAGTGCATTAAATAAAGATAAAATGAGAAAGATGATGAAACAATTACATTAGAATTTGAAAGTGACATTTATTAAAAGAATTTGTTTAGCTCTAAAGCAACAAATAAAAAACGGAGGAAATATTATTTATTTTGTATTGTTTGATTGTTTCATTTTAAACATGTGTTATTTTTTTCTATTTCTATCTTTCCAAATTTTTGATCAAATTTTACAATTCTTATATTATTTTTTTCAAAGTGGAAAAAATCATTGCCGATTGATTGATTATAAGCCTATTTAAGAAAAAAATTTGAATTTTATAATAGTTTTTATTGCTTTTGAATAATAATGAAATATTTTTAATTAATTGATCAAGTGAAATAATTAAAAAATCCTATTATTATCACAATACATATTAATAAAATCACAACAAATTAAATTTTAAAAATATATTTAGGTTCAACGTGATAATTTTTTTATCAAATATTTGATAGAAAATTACAAGATAATTGTATAAAATTTTAAATTGTAATATTATTTAAGAATAAATTTGAATTTTATAATAGTACTTACTCCTTCTTATGGATAATAATGGAATATTTTAATTATTTGACCAAGTAAATTCGAATTTATAATCTAAGTATGTCTATCAACTAATATATCTCCTAAATATTATTTTTTAAAATTTAATTTGTTGTTCTTGATTTTATTTAATTATATTCTATTAATTATAATCCTATTTAATAATTAATGTGACTCTTTTTTCTGTAATTTAATTTGATAGACAATTTAATTCTATTCTATTTTTATTTTTATTATATATATATATATATATATCAAAAAATAAATTTATTCATTGATATAATGATTATAAATAACCTATCTGTGAATTGCACGGGGTACTACACTAGTATGTTGTTAAGAAAGAAAAGAAAATAATTTTTTTTCTAACTCAAAATCTTTGTAACTGAGTTAAACGCATCATTTGATAAAAAAAAGTTAAACGCATCATTGTAAGGAGAATCACACCTAAATAACTTATTAAGAATATGATCTGTTGGACTATAATTTAATATAATTTAATTTAATTTAGGCTATTTTAGTTCAATTTAATTAAATTAAATTTAATTATACATAGTTATAAATTTATATTAAAATAAATTTAGTTTAATTCAAGTTACTTCAATTTAATTGAATTCACTAACTTTAATTCAATATAATTTTATTCAAGTTTGAGGATATGGAAATAAATTAATTCTCCGCCGCCCTTTCCAATAAACGACCGCTTTTTTCAAAAATATTACAGAGTAATATAAAACTGTAAACAACTGTATTATTGTCTGAAATCATTTATTTCATATTCGCATTGATGTCTTAACAATTTGAGTAATTCTTTTTGTATTTTATGAAATGTTGCTCTTTTGTGAAAAAAATACAGTGGTGGCACCAATTTCCATAGTGGCAAAAGAGAAATTTCAGAGCAAATCAAGGGCAGAAAGAATTAAAACGAAGTATATAATTTTAGTACGAAATTATTAAAGCTATGGTGTGGAGTGTTTCTTTGAAACCCAAATACTCACACAAGAATTCAAAACCTCTTCCTTTTTCATTCAGTTCATCAAAAGCTCCAGCTTAATTCCCCTTCGGAACTCCATTTCCTCTTTGTTTTTTCCTCCTCCAACACAATTGTGCTCCAATTTATTTCTCAAAAATCGACGGAGAAGTAATGGCTTGACAATCTGTTTTGTTCTCGAGGATGCAAAAAGGAGTTCTCCTGCGAAAAATCCTGCCGGAAATGAGATTGAGGATGTGAAGTACGAGATCTTGACGCCTATTGTGACAGAAAGAATGGCGAGGAAGAGATCCGAAAGGTTTACTTATTTGATCGCTGCTGTTATGTCTACTTTTGGGATTTCTTCCATGGCCGTTTTGGCTTGTTAAGTGATGAAACAATTCTAGCTCCGCAATTCTCTTTCTATGTGCGTTTAATTACTGAGTTTTGATTGTGATTTTTACGGCGTTTAGGGTGGAGAAGTGCCTCTGTGTTCTACACATTTTCTTTATCCGTGGGAGCTGGTGTACGTTTAGGTTTTCTTCTTTGTTGATGCATAATTTTGCTCAATTACAGCAACAATTGTTGTAGCTATAGAAATTGTGACAAAGTCCAACATGGATAAAGTAAAAGATTGACTTAACTAAATTGGTGGCTAATTAAAGGGTGGTTGCTTAATTAATTAGGTGGCTAAATATGGTTTGGAAGATGAAAATTTTTTTGTGTAAATACCCCATTTGTGCATCCATTAGTTTCATCCCAAAATCAAAGGTCTTCTTATTCTTAAGGCTTTGTTCTTCTTTCTCTTCTCCATTGTAATATTTCTTTGAGTGAAATATTAATTTGGTAGTGTCCGGGGACATAGGCAAAATTGGTCGAACCTCGTTAAATTGTTTGTGGAACCTCGTTAATTTGTTTGTGTTCTCTCTATTTTGTTTTGGTTTTAGCAATAGTTATGAATTTGCTAGTCGCTTCCGCAACAATTGGTACCAGAGCGTTGGTTTTAGGAGAAATTAGTATGCTCTGTGCGCCGTAGGTGTACTACGATCGGAACATCAGAAAGTTTTTTCTACTTCCGATCCTGTTGTCTAATTGGCATTTAGCTAATTTAAAGTTATTGTTAAAACACTCTTTTGGTAAAATCTAGAATAATAATAGTATATTGTCTCGAGTAAACGGAAAAAATGCTGTCATCAAGTGATAAAAGCCTAAGGAAATTGGTGTGTAACTGAGACCATTTGTAACTCGACCAATTACCTGGGAATTTTTTCTAGCACACTTGAGTAATATTATTATTTGTGATTTTATGGTTTGGCTGAAATGGAGAATCCATTTGCAACGAAGGCATCCACATCAAATACTGCAAGTATTTTTCAAAGATTACTGGACTAAATTCGAGAGTGATGGTGGAAATCTTTCATGGTAGCGGTCATTTCGACATGTGGCAAAGTGAGGTTCAAGATGCCTTATTTCAACAGGGTCTTGACATTGCACTTGAAAGAGAGAAACCAGATGAACTGGGAGAAGGAGATTGAAGTACCCTCAATCAGTTGGCTTGTGGTATAATTTGGTCGTGCTTATCTAGAGAGCAGAAGTATGCATTTTGCAAAGAGACTTCGGCTAATAGATTAATGACGACATTGGAGGAGAATTTCCTAAAGAAGAGCAGTCAGAATAAGCTTTACATGAAGAAAAGACTGTTTCGATTTACGTTCACTCATGGTACCACAATGAACGATCACATCACTATTTTTAATCAGTTGGTTCCTGATTTGTTGAACCTGGATGTGACATTTAGAGATGAGGATCTCGCCTTGATGTTGTTGGGATCCCTTCCGGAGGAGTTTGAGTTTCTTGAAACGACACTACTTCATGGGAAGGCTGCTGTAACTCTCAGTGAAGTCTTTGGAGCTTTGTATAGCTATGGACTGAGGAGGAAGGATAAATTGGATAGCTCAAGCGGAGGGACTGAAGCTTTGGTTGTTAGAGGAAGCCCGGAGAGCCAGGCGAAAGGAAAGAAGGGACGATCAAAGACAATGTCCAAGTTGAGCAAAGATGCATGCGCCTTTTGTAAAGAAAAAGGGCATTGGAAAAATGATTATCCTAAGTTGAAGCAGAGAGGCCAATCTGACAAAGGAAAGACTGTTGCGATGGCTGAGTATGATATGGACTTAGATTGTTCACTTGTTGTATCGAGTTCTACTAGCTCTTCTAGTGTTTGGCTTCTTGATTCTGGATGCAGTTATCATATGTGTCTTAATCGAGAATGGTTTTATGATTTTGAAGAACATGAAGATGGAGTAGTATATGCAGCAAATGATATCCCTATTACCACACATGGGATTGGTTCCATACGATTGAAAAAGCAAGATGGATCAATCAGAACTTTGAAGAAAGTTCGCTACGTACCAGATTTATCAAAGAATCTCATTTCTGTGGGAGCCTTAGAAGAAGAAGGCTTCATCGTACAAGCAGAAGGTGGAGTTATGAGGTTAATTTCTGGTGCATTGGTGGTGTTGGAGGGAGTTCAAAAGAGTAACAGGTTGTATCATTATTAGGGTACTACTGTTATTGGAACTACAAAATTGGCTTCTAAGGATGAGGTGTTGGAAGCAGTCGGATTATGACAAATGCGCTTGAAACAAGTAGGATTGGTCGGCAAGATAAAGATGGTGATATGGGTAAACATCGATCAAGTACTGGTTATGTGTTCACTTTGGCAAAAGGACCAGTGTGTTGCAAGTCTACTTTACAGCTAGCAGATGCTTTGTCTGCAATAGAGGCATAGTATATGGCATGCACAGAGGTTGTAAAAGAAGCAATTTGGCTTCAAGGGTTGCTTGATGAATTCGGCATAAGCACGTGTAGGTGCATTGTGATAGTCAAAGAACTATTGTGTTGGCTAAGAATCAAGATCATCATTTAAGGATGAAGCATATCGATATTCATTACCACTTTATACGAGAGGTTCTCGAAGAAGGTGGAGTTGCAATTCGAACCACAGAGAATAGCTGATATTTTGGTAAATGTTGTAAGCTTGGTCAAGTTCAATTGTTATTTGGACTTGACCAATGTTATTAAAAATTGAAGACTGCATTGGAAGACACTACACAAGATAAGAGATTGAAGATGTGGACTTTATCAAGGTGGAGATTTGTAGAAATTGTGACAAAGTCCAACATGGACAAAGTAAAAGATTGACTTAACTAAATTGGTGGCTAATTAAAGGGCGGTTGCTTAATTAATTAGGTGGCTAAATATGGTTGGAAGATGGAAATTTTTTTATATAAATACCCCATTTATGCATCCATTAGTTTCATCCCAAAATCAAAGCCATTCCTATTCTTAAGGGTTTGTTCTTCTTTGTCTTCTCTATTGTAATATTTCTTTGAGTGAAATATTAATTTGATAGTATCTAAAAATATAGGTAAAATTAATCGAACCTAATTAAATTATTGGTGTTCTCTCTATTTTATTTTAATTTTAGTAATAATTTTAAATTTGCTAGTTATTGTTATAATAAAAGCCTCTTTTTCGTTATTGTTAGCTGGGCATTATTCCTCCACCTTATTGAACACGTTATAGGTTAATGGCTATATATTTGGATTGGTCCTAAATCTTACCAGAATATTTACACAATTCTCATGCATGTTAGTTATTTCTTAATTTTTTTTAATTATATTTATACAATTTTCATGCTAGTAATGAATGTTTGTTTTTTTGATTTTTTTCTTACTTTTCATTTATCTTTCAAACTATTTATTTTTTTGATATGCTGGTTAAGAATTTTTTGTTTATCTTATTTTTATCTTCAAAATTATATCCACCATGACATTTTTGAAATTTTTAAACTAGTAGATTTTCTAGTAGTTCACTGTTAGATATCTAATAGATCTTAATTTGACAGTTTTTAATGGAATCTAGTGAAATTTAACATATATTTATTAGATATAATAGATGTGTATATGATGATTTCATAATTGGAAATATATCCGTATATTTTTTATGATAATTATTTTATAAAATATAAAATCTAGTAGATATCTAGTAGATATCTAGTAGATTTGTATCCTTTTATTATTTTAGTTATGATACATTGAACAAAAATCTATCAGACATTTAATTGAATGTGTATCTTGTTGTTTTGTACTTTACGAAATCTATATATATCTTAGCATGTATATTTTGTTGTTTTGTACTTTACAAAATCTAGCAAATTCTATGAGATATATGTTAGAAATTTATTTAAAGTTATTATCTACTAGACAACTACTAGAAATCTATTAGAAAATAAAGTTCTTCTAGTTTTACTGATTTTCCTATGAGACTTATACTAGATATCTGACAGTTCAAAAAAATTTGGAAAAAAGATCATGATGGATGTCGTTTCGAAGATAAAAAAGAGATGAATAAAAAAACTCGAAAGTGGCATGCCAAAAAATAAACGGTTTGAGAGATAAATGTAAAATAAGAGAAAAATTTTTTTAAAAAAATACATGCTAAATGCATGTTGTGTAAATTGTGAGAATTCTTTTACTATGTAACGCATTCTTGTAAATTATTTTCAACTTGGTTCAATTATTTTCAAAATTATGAGCTATTTTATGTTAACTAGCTTTCTAATTCCTTAAACTGGTTATTTTTAAAGAGATGCATCATTTGAATTACATCTGTTTATTAGCGGCTAAGAAGTTGAAGGCAAAATACACACGATCCACCATCCATGAATGACATTATAATACATTTAAAATAATAAATGTCTTTAAAAAATTTAAATGAAATAAAAACAATAAATACTAATTTATTTCTTTATGTAAACATGTTAAAAATAATAATCAATGTAAATTTTCTATCTATTAAGTTATTTGATAGTAGTCTTTCTATTTAGCATTTAGGAATATTTCTTTGTGGTAATCAATCTTGTAATTACTCCTATTTATTAGAGTAATTACTCCTATGCCTTGAAATCTCTACTATAAATAGACCCCCTTTTTGTATCATTTGATATCAAGCAATAAGAAATCTCATATTGTTATTCTCTGTTTCTCTTGAGTTATTATTATCTTAGAGTTGTTCAGTTAGTTTCATAACACGTTATCAGCACAATACGTCTCTACCATTGATCCTGTTAACGGTATCGTTTTTTGTCTATCATTTGAATCTTCTATTCTATTATGTAATTTGTTCATGATAATTTTAAATTATATGTTTCTGAAGAACATTTACATAATTATATTCCTGAAGAATATAACGAATAATTTTAATTCATTTGTTCTTGATGAAACACATATATAATTATATCCCTCAAGGATATAAATAATAATTTTAGTTTGTATATTTCTGAAGAATATATATAATTGTATACATGAATTATATAATAAAATAATTTTGATGTATATATTTCCGAAGAATATAATTATAATTATTGTGTTTTTGGAAAGAATCAATTTTTGTTGAGGGATGAATATTATTCTATATGTGTTATATATGTCTATTAAGATCCCGTAGATCATTACATAATGATGTTACGGTATAATAAGGAAAATACAATATATATTTGACTATCAGGAAGATCGTTGAAAATAAATGTATCATTATGTATCAATAAAGGCTCATTTTAAATGGAAAGAAAGACATATATCAGAATATATTAAAAAGGAATTTATTTATGAATATATTGTGCTCCTGCAGCAGCACTATAAATGAAAAATTGTTTCTCGTGATGAATAAATTTATTGCTTTGAGCAAAATTATGAGTTATTTATTGATAAGAATCATGAACCACGTCCAAATAGAACAAATGTATTCCCTGAAGTGAATACGATATCATATCATAATAATAAGTTTTTTTTTATAATTGTGGACATGATACCAGAAATATTCATTTTTAATATTACACCCACCTGAAGTGAAGGAAGGAATTAATGATAATTATAACCACTGGAAGTGCAAAGATTAAATTTACAATTATATAGCCACCAGAAGTGGTATGTCAAAATAAATTTATTTTATATTTTTAAATTTAAGAAATGCACTTATATTGCATTCTTTATATGTTGATATTATTCATTTGAATCTATATTATAAATTTAGTGTTGTACCTCTCATTTGCGTAGCTCCAACTAGGATGAGTAAGGTGTAATCTACTCATGTGTTAACTCTCGTATGACTAACAGTGGTGAAAATATAAATATATCAAGATCTTGAAGATCTTTGAATAATGGTGCTACAATGTAACGAAAGACAAAGGCCATATTTATCTCTCCAATCGTCTGAATATTTGACAATACAAGATCTTGTAGATCTTTGAAAGATTTGTCTTTGTAGTCATCAGAATATTTGAAAATACAAGATCCTGTAGATCTTTGAAATGTATGACCAATTGAAAATTTAAATATATCAAGATCTTGAAGATCTTTGAATAATGGCGCTACAATGTAACAAAAGACAAAGGCCATGTTTATCTCTGCAATGGTCAGAATATTTGACAATACAAGATCCTGTAGATCTTTGAAAGATTTATCTTTACAGTCATCAGAATCTTTGACAATACAAGATCTTGTAGATCTCTGAAATGTATGACCAATTGAAAAATATATATATTTACGAAAAACTCATTTGAGAAGGAAATGATGTTATTTGTTAAGAAAGAATTTTTCTTAATATGCTCCCGTAGTAGCATGTGCTCAGTAGCAGCACCATATATGGAAAAACTTTCTCAAAATATGGTGAATTTATTTATTGAATTATATTGAGCAAAATAATAGCTTTTGTTAAAAAGCCATGAATATGCCTAATTGGTCAAATACATTCATTAAAATGAATGCACTATAATATTATTATATCATGAACATAAATATAAATCCACCGTAAGTGGAAAATAATTTGATAATAATAGTCACCTGAAGTGGATAAATATTTGTGATATTTTATTTATTTATCATATACTTGACTATATGTGAGTTAAGAGTAATGAAATCGGAATGGTTAACTATTAAAGATCTCGTAGATCTCTGCAAAAGTTTATATAATTATACTACTATTTCTTAATATATAAGATGTTTTTAATATACACTTTTATCTTTATTTGAATAAGGACTTATGTCTTGGAGTTTGTTTTTCTTTTTTTAAATCTTTTATATTGTTGTCTATTTTTTACAACAATAATAAGAATTATATATATCATTTTCTTTTATTGAAGATTGTGAATTCTAGACTAGTACCTGTTGACTTTAAAGGATATGAAGTAAATTTTTGTATTGTGGATATTGCTACCACCCATCCAGTATTGTGGATAGTGCTACCACCCATATGGACATTCTTTGTTTCCTTCACTTATATCCCAAAGATTATTTTTGTAACATATGGACATTCTTTGTTCCCTTCGCAGAAATGGATATCATATTGAAACTATGAGTGAAGGAAACAAAGAATGTCTATATGTTACAAACATAATCTTTAGGAAGCAATGTTTACTTGAAAAATTTTATATTCTTCCATCCGGTTTATACTACACATTTATAAATGTGATTGAGACTAATTAACTATAAACCGGAAGTTTATAGATTCAGAAACTTATAAAATTTGGCACGATCAACTAGGTCATCCTAGTTCAACAATGATGAGAAAAATAATAGATAATGCACATGGGCATCCAATGAAGAACCTGGAGTTTCTTCAAAACAATGAATCATTTTGTGTTGCTTGTTCGAAAGGAAAATTAATAATAAAACCTTCCAGAAGTAAGGTTGAAATTGAGTCTCTAGCACTTTTAGAACGCATACAATGTGATATATGTGGACCAATTCATCCACCTTGTGGACCATTTAGATACTTTATGGTTTTAATAGATGCCTCGACAAGATGGTCACATGTATGCTTATTATCATCATGCAATATAGCTTTTGCAAGATTACTCACTCAAATAATCAGATTACGGGCACAATTTCCCGATTATACAATCAAGCCAATACGTCTTGATAATGCTGGAGAGTTTACATCTCAAACCTTCAATGATTATTGTATGTCGATTAGGATAAAAGTTGAACATCTTGTAGCTCATGTTCATACTCAAAATGGTCTAGCAAAATCGTTCATTAAACGTCTGTGTGAGCGGCCAGACGGGTTATCAGGCTTCGCAAGCGAGGTGCGGCGCACGGGGTGTGCTTCAGTTTGGTGCAGTTTGAGGAAATCGAGGAGTTTGGTTCAGTTTGAGAAAATCCGGTTCGCTTAAATGCGTGTGCCTCTTTTTTTTAATAAAATGCTGGATTTTATAAAAGAGAAAAAAGTTATTTGTTATTTTTTCACATAAATTATTGAGTGTGAAAATAAACATGGCTTTTTATAAGCGAAAAACGCGATTATGTTAAGAAATACATTTGCACATTTTATTGAGAAAAGATATTTTTAAAACAAAGCATTTTTACTTTATTTAAAAATAAAATAGAGTCGCCACCCGGTTCAGCTCCACCGAAAATTGTGGTATACTAATCTAAAATGGGATTTTTATACCGAAAAGAATGTGAGATTCTGAGTTCGAACATATTAGTTACTCATATTGTTCAAATTGTTTGGATTAATTTTGGAACTTTGGAATTTGTGATAATTTCTGCATTACAATGGCTTTATTTAATAATTAAATTCAAGAAATAAAATGGGCATTATAACGGCTTAATAAGAAGATATTTTCTACCGAAATTTCGACAGAGTAACGGCATCGCTTGGGTTTTGGGCCAAAAACTCAGATAGAGTTTCCTCTCGTTCTGGACGTTTCATCCGTACCTGCAAGCTCATTTACACATATTATAGTTTAAGTGGCTCCACTGGCTCACTTAACTAGAGAAATGAAATGTAATGTGCGATAATAAAGTAATAAAATCAATTTTAAAGTTGGGCTTTAGGGCTAATTACCCTCAGTTTACCTTTTTGTCTGTCCATGATGACTTAAGAGTCGATGCGGAACCGAAGTTATCAAAGAGAAAGATCTGGTTTAGTTGGAAAATAGATTTAACCCGAGATATGGCTATAATCTTTTTTATAGGAAATGTGAAGTTTAGGTCATTTTTAGACCGAAGACCACTGTGGGATCTTGATCCAAAAAGACCGTGATGTGAGTTTATACCGGATGTCGGTGATAGAAGTCGGATCTGGGATTGTTTTGACAGAGTTTCGGGGCTTTTGGGGATTCTCGAAACTGAAAAAGGACACAAATATAATTTTGGAAATTTTCAAAAGTTTTCGTCTCTTCTTTGAAATGAGGGGGGGAGCCCCGTATTTATAATGGGCCGACGGGCTAATTATATAGGTAATTAGCTGGTAGGCTAATTACCACTCTGACAGGATTTTATTTTAGATCCCGTAAATCCAGGCCAAATCTCGGTAAGATTTGATTTTTTTACTGTGGGTCGGTAAATAGCCGGTGCGCTAATTACCTATGTTTGATCAAACTTTGACTTTTTGATTTTTCATTAGGAAATGTTAAATCGGAGATTCCCTGGAATATAGATTTTTGAATTTCGGATTTTGGATGACAATTCGGTCCTTTTCAACTCATATGTCTGATCGCTAAATGCAATAGGCATTATTCCTCATCAGGCTGGAACAGACCTATGCTAACAGTTTGCCCCTTGCATACAGAAATTTTATGCTAGAAATTTTGTCGTATGCAAAACAAACAAAAACAGTGTATGTGGAATGCAATGAGTTAAAATATTTTTAATCGATAAATTTTGAAACAAAATATATTTTACCCCTTCGATTAAAATTTTTTAATGAGTTCCGTGAGGTTAAAGGATTGACCGGGGGTCAAAATAAATATGTTTGGATGCTCGATGCATGTGTGACTGTGTAAAAGCAGCTTTTAGGTCCGCTTGTTTTGAAAACAATGCATAACATGGATGAAAAATGCAAAATTACGAAAATTTTGAAAATACACATAATTAGCCAGCCAGCGAGCTAATTACCTATATAATGGTAACTTTTATAGCCATTACGCATAAACACGTGACAGGTGAACAGGTAATTAGCCGACGGGCTAATTACCAGTCGCCTATAAAAATAGCAGATTGGCTCCCATTTTCTTCACACTAACAATTTTCTCTTCTTCTCTCTTACGGGTTTTGCTCTCTTTCTCCAAGAATTTCCATTTTGGAGCTATTTTTTACTATGATTTCTTTCGTCTTCTTTCCTCTTATGCCCCTTCTTTTCAGATTTTATGGGGTTTCGATATGGTTCAAGGTTTACAACATCCGCTTGGATCTGCCAGCCATTTAAGTGACTATTTAGAACGTGCTTATTGATGGCAAACAAGTGGAACTTTCTGAGGTTCCGGCCGATGCTTCGTATGGGCTCCCACCGAATCGGTTGTATTATGGGATTGCTCTGGGGGACTTTATTCCAGCTGCTTTGAAGCCTTCCGACCATCTTTCTTGGATTTTGGTAAGCCTTACTGCTGTTTTTATTTCACACAAAGACCTATCCATTTTATTGTTTATTTATTCATTTTTATGGTGTGATACATGTGTATGCATTGTTTAGGTTACCAAGCATGATGGCTCTAGCATTACCCACTTTCATAAGTGGTATAAGGTGCTATCCCCCGGTGTCAAGGTCATTATTGATGGGACGTCTTTAGGGAGGATGGTCAGGAATTGCAAGTATGCCAGGCACCGCAACTATCCATACATCCCAGCTGGTACATCTACCTATATCTTAAGCAAGTGGTCTGATACTACCCACACTTTCCACTTTCACTATAGGGAGTATACCATCACTCCACTGGATTACTGTGCCATCACAGGTCTACCCTTCCATGGTAATATGATCCACTTTAATGCTTGCTTCACTTATGATAATTTCAATGCGGAGATTATTAAAGCTTTGATTGGATACTCTGGGGACAAGTCAAGGTGAGTTTCTTGCGAGAAACTCATGACTTTTTAGACCTCTAGGGATACAGGATATCTGACTGCTGCCGGCAAAGCTAGAGCTTTCATGGCTACTATCTTGTCGTGGCTGTGCTTTCCTACCGGGGGTTCGATCGTGAATCTCCATATTCTGCCAGCTTTATATTAATCCTGCTTCGAGGAGTACGTATGGGGCCGAGCCACATTGGGTCACCTGTATTGGGCCCTTGACCAGTGCGTGAGGAATAGAATTGACAAGTTCAAGTCTTGTCTCCAGATTGTTTATGTAAGGACTTAATCCTTATCTCTTTTCTTTATGAGTATCTTGTCCATTTTTGGTGTTCTGATCTTTTTCTTGTCTACTTACAGATTTTTTTCTTCGAGACAGGGATCCTTCAATGACCAAGCTCATGCCCAGCAGTGGCTTCCCGTTCTGCCCCCGACTGCCACACTATTTTTGTGGTTGGGAAATAGAGTCTGGTTCTGCTCTTTCTGTCCATCTCCGCGCCCTTTCTTCAGAGCAGGTATGCTTTATAACTGCTTGATTTCCTTTAATTGCTATATCTGCTATAATCGTTGTACCAATTTCTAGCTTTCCTTTTTTTAGATTAGGACGCAGCCTTGGAGGCATGCTCTTCACTAGTCGGAGGTCATGAAACATGCTGGGGAGTTTATGGATACCTGATTGATCACAGAGACTCCCTTCTCTTTGGAGTGGTGTTTGGGCAATCGTATTCAGGGCTGGCGTCTTCCTCCCAGGTTGCATTCTATTCCTCCTAAGGTGCCTCGGTAGGTCTTTTGGCCTCGTCGCTCGCCTGATTTTTCATTATTAGCCTCTGAGAGTATCTCTAGCACCTTCTCGGAATGGGCTAGGGGTACGAGAAGTTCTGTCATTTGCAGCTGCTCAGATGGCTGGATATGGATCCTATTCCTGTTGCGCCTCAGCGGGATATCCATAACCCTCCTAAGGATGACGATCCTTCGAC
Source organism: Euphorbia pulcherrima (assembly GCA_947683365.1). NCBI lineage: Eukaryota > Viridiplantae > Streptophyta > Magnoliopsida > Malpighiales > Euphorbiaceae > Euphorbia > Euphorbia pulcherrima. Next base: position 47,870,144 of record CANTUS010000001.1, on the reverse strand, counting down.
TTCTACTCCTGAGGCCTCTTCCCTTTCGAGTTCTGCCCCTACTAGCCAGGCCAGATCAAGTTCTCCTGAGGCTGTCCGGATGATGCTACTTCCCCTTTTACTTACTTGAGTTCTTCTTTTTTTTATTATTGCACTTAGTTAGACTGACTTGACCTCGTTCTATTATCTTTGTAGGATTACGGTAGGAAGAGACCCTCGACTACTTCCACTTATGGGTAGCTCCTTGGCATCATCCATCCTATCTCAAGGCCTAACGATGGTGGAGGGGCATCGAGGGTTTGAGTATCAGCCCCCCATGTTCATGATGTACCGTCCCGACCTAAGCACTTATACTCCGGTCATCCCACCTTATCTGGATCCTGAGCATCCGTTGACTTTCCATCCTGTTGGCAACACTCATGTTAGTCTCCTCTTTCTTATCTCCTTTTGCCTTTTGCCTTTAGATTTTAGATTACGACTATCGTGACTTGCTTTGATCTTTCCTTCTTACAGGTGCCTATTGCTGATAGTATCTCTGATTAGGGATATATTCAAGGGCAGAAGCGCTTCATGATAACTTAAAACTCAGACATGGCAGTATGTTTGTTATCTTATTGTGTTTAATGATGATGTATGGCATGTTATGAAATGCATATGAATGATTTATGTTAATATTGCAGATGGAGATTCGATAGCTCCGAGCTCAGTTAGGGTTGCTTTAGGTGGATGACTAGTTGTAGCAGCCGCAGCAGGGGCAAGGTGATCCTCCCGAATTCTTTCTGCAGGGTGATTAAATAGGCTTTTTCTTTTCTTTTGTTTTTCTGTTTCGCTTTGCTTTCTTTTGGGCCATTCGTAGTGCCTCCTTTTGTATGAACACACTTTTACATAAATAAAATTTTCTTTATTCCCTTGCCTATGTGTTTTCTTTTCATTGTTGGTCAAGTTTATCGGGGTAATATGCCACATATTGTCAGATTGCCCCATAAACTACGTATAGCAAACTATTACTCATGTGAATTTTTTCCATGGAGGGCTACATCTACTTTCATGCTGAATTGAATGTTTATCTGAAGAACTCCGATGGTTGGGATCATCTCGGGCTTTGTGGTTTGGCGCACATGAAGGAATACTGCCACATCTTTATTAAAGACAATGAGATCCAAGCTGCTATCAAGTTCTGGGATCCTTTTGATAACGTGTTTTGGTTCAGGGACCATGAGTTATGCCCCTAGTATGAGGAGTTCTGTGGGCTTCTCCGGTCCTCTACCGACATACCTCCGGTTATCTCAGCACCTCACCCTAAATTTTTTGATTTGTTGATGAATCATTTTCAGCTTCAATGATTTAACAGGCATCGATTGATCTGTAATGAGGGAATGAGGTTGGAAGTGGCTTTCAACATAGTCAGGGGCTTTTATTCCGATGATACAAGCTGGTTGCCGCTCATATGTTTGCTTCTATTAGGGCTTTTTCTCTGCGAGGTTCCCACTAGAGTTTATAGTTTTGCCTTTCTAACTATCGTTGACTAGATGATAGAGGGGAAATCTCCCGTTGCGGTTTGTTTGGCTGAGATGCTGATCTTCGTGTGCGCTTCTCGGAGTGGAATTGAAGCTACTATAAGGGGCAGCAGGCTTCTTATTCCGGTAACCTTTATTTAAGCCTTTCTTTTTATATGAATCGTCAGGCTTGCCTTAATTTTTTCCTGGACCGCCTTTTTAGGTTTTCAATCCAGCAGGCTATTTTCTTTTTTCGTCTTTTTTTCTTCTCTTTTTCTTTTTCAATTGTTTTCATTTTTCTTTTTATTGATTTTTCTTCTTTCTGTGCTTTCTTGTGTAGCTCTGGCTTTGGGACAATCTTTCTATGATATCTGTTCCTATGAGCATGGATTATTATTCGAGGGCCTATTGGGCACGGTGCTCTATAGTTCACATCTATAATCGTTCCTATAGAGATTTCACCGTTGAGGGATGGGTTGAGTTTATGGAGAGCCGGGCTGTTGAGGATATCCGTTGGGTTTACCCTTGGTGAGGAATCACTCATGTGACCACTGACATTGCTAGAGATGGTGTGGTCCTTATTGGCCTTTTTGAAATCATCACTTATTCTCCTAGTTGTTTATACAGGCAGTACGATAGATCTCAGGGGTTTCCAGTATCCCTGTGTACCCTTATTAGCCCAGAGCTTTCCTATACTCGGGTCTATCATCCTGACGTGAGATGGATTAGTCGCACTCATGTGGAGATGAACTACTTTTGCGCCTTTAACGTCCATCCTTTTGAGGGTTATCGTATTTGAGTTGTGAGTGTTCGGGGGCTGGCTACTCTTGAGGAGAGGCTCCATGAGACTGGAAGGCTATGAAGCTTCCTTGGGGTTTAGAGAGCTTGCCATTATGTGTCTTTTATTCCCTATAGGAGAATAAAGCCTTGAGGCCTTGTCGTTCATCTTTGTCCCTTCTATTTCCGATTTGTAATGCACTTTTATGTGTAATAAAGATGAAGTGATGTTGTTTGGATGCGTGTTTCATTAAACGATTCACAGTTTCCATTTAATACACTCATGCACTATTTTTAAAATGAACATGTTACTATAAAAGATATTGTTTATCATGGAGGACAAGTGGTATTTATTTCCAATAAATGCCCACCGTTGCCTAAGGCTCCAAACGGATTTTACCAAGGCTCCACTCTTTTATTTTGGAGTCTTTATTTTTGCTCAAGAGCCCTTACTAGCTCTCAACAGACTTTATTAATATCTCTCTCTCTTTTTTACACGAGATAGCACTTCAACTTGTCCCGATTGACCGGATTCACGAATTCGTTGCCGTCTAGATCTGAGATCATTATTGCCCCTTTACTGAGAGTCTTCTTTACCACGTATAGTCCTTCCCAGTTAGGCTGGAATTTCCCTCGAGCATCTGTGTGTGTTTTACGAGATTGCTTTAGGACTAAATCACCCATCTTCAAAGGTTGGCTTGGCCACCTGACTTTGCGGTTGTAAGCCCTGGCCATGCACTGTTGGTATAACTGTAGATTTTTTAATACGGCTAATTGCTTTTCGTCGATCAAGGTTAGTTCTTCGTGCCTCGATTTTGCCCATTTATCTTCGGGAAGTCTGGCTTCAAGGGCTATGCGTAAAGACTTGATTTCTATTTCAACTGGCAAAACCGCCTCCATCCTATAGACAATGGACAAAGGAGTTTACCCAGTAGGAGTCTACCCCGTAGGAGTCTTAACACTAGTTCTATATCCCCTATAAGGCATAGGGAAAATGATTGGCCTAATCTTGGTAGTTGGAAATCATCTTGGAGAGGATTTTCTTGATTGACTTATTAGCTGCTTCTACAGCTCCGTTGGCTTGAGGGTGATAAGGTAAATAACGATGATCTCAATCCTGTGCTTCTCAATAAGATCAGTTGTTTCCCTTTGGAACTGCACACCATTTTCACTCACCACATAATGAGGAATGTCGTACCTAGCAAAGATGTGTCATTGGATAAATTGAGCCCTTTTCTTGGTCGTGATGCTTGTATATGATTCCACTTCAACCCACTTGAAAAAGTAAACAACAGCTACTATAATGAAGGTCGAAGAAGGTCTTATTTCACCAATGATGTCGATGCCCCAGGCCGAGAATGGCCAAGGGGTTGTTAAACTTTGTAATGGTTTTGGTGGTAAGTGGCTCACATCCCCGTATATCTGACAAGCATGCGAAGTCTTTGCTTCTTGAATACAATCAGCCAGCATGGTTAGCCAAAAGTATCCCATTCTTTGGATTTTCTTTGCCATCAGGACACCATTCATGTGTGGATCGCAGTCTCCTACATGTGCTTCTTTCACCATCTTTTCAGCTTCTCACTATGTCAGGCATTTTAGCAGCAGGCCGTCAGAGGTCCTCTTGAATAGATCTCCTTTAACTAGGCAAAATTGCACAACAAGCTTTTTTAGCATATTTCTATCAGAATCCATAACCTCAGCTGGGAATTTGCCGTTTTCCAGGAACTTAACGATATCAAAATACTAGAGGGTTCCTTCTTCCGTGGTGTCTTTTATCGTACAGACGTAGTTAGGAGATTAGGCTGTTTCCATAACACGGGGTTTGATTGGTTGCTTTTGGGGCCCTTCCCACATGGAAGCTAAAGTGGCCAATGCATCTGCCATTTAATTTTCCTCGCAGGGCATGTGACTAAATTTGCATTCGCTGAATATCGTGGCTCTTCTCCATACAACTTCTAAGTAAGGCCTGAGGGATTGCTCCTTTAGTTCCTAGTCCCTTGTGACATGCTAGATGACTAAAGCCAAATCACCGATAATTTTAACCTTATTTGCTCTAAGAGTGATCAGGGCAGACATCCCAAATAAACAGGCTTCATACTCTGCCCTGTTATTTGTGGTGGAAAATTCTAAGAGTTTTAACAGAGGTATGAGTGCTCTATCTGGCGTAAAGATGATAACTTCCAAGCCGGCTCCCCGCTTATTGACGGTACCATCAAAGAACATGATCCATTTTCTTGGGTTCTCTATGGTGGCTGCGAGACATTTGTCGAGAAATTCTAGGTTTTCTTATTCTCCTATCTCGAGTGGTTAATTTGCTAGGAATTCGGCCACTGCTCTACCCTTGATGGTCTTTTTGTTACGTACTCAATATCAAATTCTGACAACAATAAGAGCCACCTTGCCACTTTTCCGGTTAGTGAGGGAGCCTGATATAAGTACTTCATTGGATCCACTTTCGCGACTGCTTGGATTCTATATGATTGGAAGTAATGTCTAAGTTTTCTGGTGAGCCAAACCATGGAGGAGCAAGTCTTTTCCACGATGGTGTATCGAGTCTCATACTCTAGCAATTTCTTATTGAGGTAATAAACTGCGTGTTCCCTCTTATTTTCATGTTCTTAAACTAGCATGGCCCCTACAGACGTCTCTTCTATCGTAAGTAGAGAATGAGAGGCCTTCTAAGAATCGTCGGCTTCAGTATCGGAGGGTTCATTAAGTAAGCTTTAATTCTATTAAAGGCTTCTTAGCATCGGTCGTTCCACTCTATCGGCTACTATTTTCTCAAGAGTTTGAAGATAGGCTTACATATGGTGGTCAACCATGCTATAAAGCGACTGATATACTGTATGGATCCAAAGAAACTTCTCACATCTTTCTCGGTCTTTGGCACGGGCATTTCCTTGATGGCATTGGCCTTATCGGGGTCCATTTATATACCTCTTTACCTAACCACATGCCCCAATAATTTACCTGATGTAACGTCAAATATGCACTTTTTTAGGTTCAAATAGAGGTTATACTTCTCGATCCTTATGAGGAATCATTCTAGCACTATCGGGTGTTCTTATGGTGTATCGGATTTCACAAGTATATCATCCACATAGACTTTAACTTCTTTGTAGATCAAGTCATGTAGCAAAGTCATGACTGCTTGCTAGTAGGTTGCCCCTGCATTCTTGAGTCCGAAGGCATTACTCTGAAATAATAAGTTCCCCGCTCTGAGATGAACATAGTTTTGAACTTGTCTATTACGTTCATGAGGATCTGGTGGTATCCTGAGAACCCATCCATAAAGGAATACATGGCCGCTCTTGCTGTGCTATCTACTAGAACATCGATGTGTGGTAGCGGGAAATCATCCTTAGGGGTAGCCTTATTCAAGTCTCTGATGTTGACGCAAACTCAGACATCACCGTTCTTCTTGGGTACGGGTACTACATTGGATAGCCACGTGGGATACTCAACGACTTCAACAAAATTTGCCTTGATCTGTTTTACCACCTCTGCTTTGACCTTTTCGGCCCACTCTGGGTGCATTCTTCTCATCTTTTGCTTCACCGACTAAATTTTTGGGTCCATGGGGATCTTGTGCTCGCCAATGTGCCGATCAAGTCCAAGCATATCCTCATGAGACCAAGCGAAGGCTAAAACGTGACTTTTCAATACCCTTATCAATTCTATTTCTTATTCGATGGGCAATTAATTGGAAATGTATACCATTTTTGGATCATCTTCCGTTTTTGAATTAATGTCTTTTGTAATATCATTATTGATGTTAAAAATGCTAGACAAATGTTGGAATGGATGCATGGAATCGTAATCAGAAACACAATCCATATAAGCAAAGTTCTTCATCTTATTATCATCATAAAGTACATTATTCATTTCAAACAAGCTGGAATTAGAAACAAAAGACTCATCCTGATCAATAGGGTCTGGCTCTATTGTGGATGATTCTCCTATGGCAGCTGGCTTCAATAGGATGTCCTCATCGTCTTCCTCATGTACCTTTGCCTTGCCTTTCATGGTTGTGACCATGTCCATGATGGTTTGGTTTAAGCTACCTCCCTTGCTCATTGCCTCCTCTACTATCTTGAGTTATGCTTGAAGGTGCTTGGTTAGGGTGTCGAGGATTTCTTCCTCTCTACTCAGCTTCTTGACCTTCTTTGGGTGTACTAGTTTGTCATTCTTAGTCTGATCCAGGATTGGCCCTACATCTGGCTGGCGACTGGCCTTTTTATGCAGGTTATAAAGCTTTTGCCATTTTTGTCATAGCTGACTACGTTTGAGAAAATCTTAAATCCCAAAACAGTCTTTCCCTGATGAGTAACAAGCTCGGGGGTTCCTCCACAGGGCTGTTACAGCTTATTTTGAAAGGTTGTCTTATGAACAATTCTTCGAGGGCCTGTGTAACCGAGTTCCGCGGGCTTCCATTCTCTTGCTCCTATATTGAAGGTTGGCATTCCCTTTTCTTAGGCACCTAGTCCTTTTCCAAGAGTGTGGTGCTTCTGTATATATCCCTGAATCCATGGGCCCTATTACAGCTCCAATTGCTTGCTAGCTTCCTGGCCGATCGTGGCTGTAGTGAACCTTTCATGTTGCTTTCTTCCATCTTTAGTGCTGCTACCATCGAGGCTTTATCAGCTTTTAGGGTAACAATCTCCCCACGGAATGGGATCTTGATCTTCTAGTGTAGGGTGGATGAGACTCCTCCTAAAGCGTGGAACCATGGTCTCCGAAGTAGTATAGAGAAAGTCATCGGGATATCTATGACTATAAAGAGTGCTATAGATGAGATTTTGCCGATAGTGACTTCAGCCTCGAATATGCCAATGACAGTCCTTTTAGAATTATCACAAGGTTTCATGACTATTATGGACTTCTTTAGGTCCTTCTCAGTCAGTCCTAGAATTGGCAGAATATCTTTAGGACAGACATTTATTGACGAGCCATCGTCGATCATTATGTAGGGCATGATACGCCCGAAGACACTAGCATTCAAGTATAGAGCCTTATTGTAGCAAATGCCTTCATTAGGTAGATCTAAGCTTGAGAAGACAATGTCGGTGATAATAGTGCTAGTCTCATTATTGAGTAGCGTACAGACCTATTCCAGGGATGCCAGAGGAGATGTTTCAATTTCCATCAAGTTTTTAACGATAGCGAGCCTGTGATCTTAAGATCCCACGAGTAGGTCCTAGATACTTATCTTGGTTGTAGTGGCCTTTAGTTGATCCATAATTGGGCTTTCTATCTGCTCTGAGGACTTAGCAAAAGTAGGAGGTATCAGAGGCCCAGTTCTTGGTGCAGATGGGGCTATTGATCCAGTGACTTTCCCTCATCTGGTTATAGGATTGACTACCGGGATTGGCAAGCTTGTTGTTTTAAAGAACTCAAACTCGTCAAAATCCTTATCGAAGGGTATCTCTCTTAAGTCAATTGGCTTGTTCACAGAAACTGGTGCCTTGGCGGTGAAGGGCCAATGCATGAAGGGAACCTTTTTAGGCTGCTTCTTTAGAATGATGGGGTTCTATTATAGCATCTGGCATAAGACTGGATTAGATTCCTGTCTAATCATATGGATGGATGAGGAGGCTCCATCAGTTGGTTCATTTCCACCGAACAGATCTAATATGTCATCATAAAGGACTAGTGCATCGTGATATTTATTTGTATACCATGGGTATTCCTTGGCTGATTCCATTAATGTCGGGCAGGGGACATTGGTGGCTTTCCATTCCTAGTATAGAAAGGGGTTCCCATGCCTGTCTAGTTTGAGAGTTGTGTCTTTCAGTGGGTCGACCCATGTGAAGTAGTCAATGAATTACTTGGCCAGGACATTCCAGAATGACTTCTAGTAAAATGTCAGCCCTTCATACCAAACAACTGCCTTTTCTCGGAGAGTCCAGTGGAACCTCTCAGGCCAATGGGCATAGTGAATGTACCTCATCGTTCATCATTTACACGAATTCATGGATGTGAGGGCGCAGCCTTGTGCTCCTATTATAGTATATGGGGTAAACTTCCCTCAATTCGGGGCTCTGGATCTGATAACTATTTTGAGCTAGTTCGTTCTCTGCATGAATTCTCTCCATAATATACTCTTGAGAAGGTTCTTGCCCCTTGTCTCGAATCATATTAACATTGTGTTCGCTGTCTAAGTCAAAGTCTATAAAGTCTCCAGAATTGTCACTTGCTGCAGACCATAAAGCACCCAGGGAGTCATGCTCTAGAGAAAAGGCGTAGCTCTTGGCACCGTCATAATCAACCATCATGTCATTGGGGAAGGGAGCCGCGTACTCGAAATCTCCCTGTAAGTGATTTAGCTTGTCATTCAAGAAAGTCTCTGAATCATACCCTAAGTTATCCACTTCGCTTTCATCCTTACAATCGGATTCATTGGAGTCCATGAATTCTTCCACTTTTTCATCCGAATCTTTGAAAGGTTATGGCTCGAAGATCTAGTTCGGCGCATATTGAGTTGGGATATCATTATCAAAATCTTCTTCCAGATCCTCTTCAGGGCCCTCCTCAGGATCTTCTTCGGGATCTTCCTCAGGATCTTCCTTAGGATACTCTTCTGGGTTTTCTTTTACCATATATAGCTCAGCTTTGACCCCTTCTATGGCTATACAGAACTCGGATACCATGGATTGTATACTGGCTAATGTTTCCTCCATACGGGCGCTATATGCTGTAATGTCAGTGTGGATTTCTCCAATTGGGTCTCGTGTATCTCCATCTAGATTCAAGCTGAGGTACCTCTGTTGATCTGTGTGATTACTCCATGCCTATTCAGGATCATATAGTTCTTAGATTTTTGGATATGCTGTCCCAAAAGTGCTCCCAAATTTAAACAGATTTGTTCCAATATAATTGGGACTCATGTAATCCAGGTGAGTGTACATGGGAGGTTGTGGAGGAAGGATATCTTACCAGCCAATATTATGACGGTCTACCTATGGTGCCAGCCATTAGCAAAGCTCATCTGGGTTTGGTTGATATACCCTGAAGTAGTGGAAGAACGATCTCTTTATAAAGTACCAGTTCTAATGTCCTTCTAGTGGCATCGTATCATACCAGTCTATAGCTGGGCCTCCTAAGAATCGAGGAAACTGCGGTGTAAATCCATCATGGCTATTCCTTATTCGTGCATAAACTGTAGAAATTCCTCTAGATGTTCATTTGGATCTAAATCTCTGCGATATATGAGATGTGGCGGTACAAGATATCGGTCCAGCCATTCTCTCCTCATCCTTAGGATGTAATGGTCGACCATATAGATGATATCCATATTATTAAAGATCATATTGTCTCCCCATACTAGGTCATATCAGAAGTTATATGTTACGTCGATACCGTATTCGTCAGCCTCTACATGAATCCCAATGGTGTTCATAGTAGCTTGAAAGTTTGGCAGCGGATTAGTTTAAGTGCTTGGCTTCTCTCAAGCTCTTTCATTCTCCCATCAGATAGCATCTGTTGTAGATCTTTTAGTAGCCGAGTTTATTCATTAGTGCAATGCCCCTTGGTCACATGATAAGCATAGAAATTATCTCTGTCTGCCGCTATGGGCAAAGTGAACAGCTTAATGCTCTAGAGTTGGTTGGACTTCCTTTCCTTGGTGAATATCTGGGATAGTGATTCCACCAATGGAGAGATGGACTAGTGGGTCTATACTTGGGTAACTACTACCACTTTAGGAGCAGCTTTCGAGGATTCAGAGGTGCCTTGTTTAGAAGAACTACCTTTCTCCTAATATCGAGGTTTAGTGTAAGCTTGCTATTCCTGCTTCTTTGCTCAATCTTCTTCTTCATATTTTTCAAGCCTTTTGGCAGAGTCTACAATGTCATTGAAGGTGTCAAATCTTTTCATCTTCATTTTGTCTTGATATTTCGGGCTAGAGCCTTCAACAAGCTTTACTATCAGGGCATCTTGGTCAGGTGCCCCAGTTACAAGCACATAAATAGCCATCCACCTTAGATAAAACTCTTTGAAGCACTCATTCGGCCTTTGCTTAATTCTTTTGCGATCTAGCAAATTAGTCTTGACCTTCAGATTGAAGGCATAGTTTTCAAGGAATGCCCAGCATAACTTCTTCCCATCAGACTTTACATCGGTTGGCATTCTCACGTACCACACTGAGACGGGTCCACGAAGAGTTGCTTGAAATAGATTGACTATATGAACCTTAGGGATGTTTATGCTAGTCATAATTCAGAGGTAACTCTCCAGTGGGGAGGTCTAGTGCCAGCATACAGAGCCATGTAGGGCATCACAAAGTTAGCCGGAAGCACCTTTGACTCCTTAAGGAGGAATTGATCAATATCCACGTACTGCTCTATAGAGGGGGCAATAGATTTATCCTTTATCGGAGATAGTTTCTCCATGTCTGCCATTTTTACTTTGAGTGTGGCTATTTCGATTTCTTGTTCTTGGGTTTTCTAAGCATTAGCAACGCTCAGCCTTTCCCAAATATCATAAAATTCTGGGGCGTCAAGAATCCTCCTAAGGGACTAGCCAACCGCATCATTATTTGCCATCATGGTTTCGGGTTCTAGATCAGAGAAGAATCCAGCTAGAGATTTGACTAGTGGTGGGGGTATGACTTTTGGACTGCCCGTAATGCGCCTCAATCTGCGTCTCTCTCGCTTCCAACCTAAAAAGGCAAGAGATCAAGTGTTAGTAAGTGCATCGGGCGTGGCTCTGGGCCTTTCTCACCTTGTTCGCAAGTGGATGAATGAATGTATGAGTGATCAAATGCATGGATGAATGATGGAGATGTATAATCAAATAAAAAAGGGTTCGGGAATATGCCAATTGCTCGGGGAGTAATTAAATATCGTAAATGCATGGATCAAGGACCAAGGGCCTGAGTCAGATCAGACTCAAAAGCCCGAGGGTGAATTGAATCTCTGGACAAAGGTGGGTCGACTCACTGGTCTAAAGGGTGCGATGACACTAGGGTTCCTCAGAGGGTTTTAACTCATTGGTCCAAGGGTTAAGCTGACACTAGGGTCACTTAAAAAGGGTTTTGACTCATCGTTCCAAGGGTTGAGCTAATAGTAGGGTCACTCAAAGGGTTTTGACTCACTGGTCTAAGGGTTGAGCTGACACTATCATCCCTTGAAGGGTTTTGAGTCACTGGTCCAAGGGTTGAGCTGACACTAGGGTCACTCAAAGGGTTTTGACTCACTGGTCCAAGGGTTGAGCTGACATTAGGGTCACTCAAAAAGGGTTTTAACTCATTGGTCTAAGGGTTGAGTTGACACTAGGGTCACTCGAAGGGTTTGACTCATTTGTCCAAGGTTTGAGCTGACACTAGGGTCACTCAAAAAGGGTTTTGACTCATTGGGACAAGGGTTGAGCTGACACTAGGGTCACTCAAATTGGTCCAAGGGTTGAGCTGACACGAGGGTCACTCATAAAGGGTTTTGACTCACTGGTCCAAGGGTTGAGCTGACACTAGGGTCACTCAAAAAGGGTTTTGACTCATTGGTCCAAGGGTTGAGGTGACACTAAGGTCACTCAAAAAGGTTTGACTTATTAGTCCAAGGTTTGAGCTGACACTAGGGTCACTCAAAAAGGGTTTTGACTCATTGGTCTAAGGGTTGAGCTGACACTAGGGTCACTCAAAAAGGGTTTTGACTCATTGGTCCAAGGGTTGAGCTGACACTGGGGTCACTAAAAGGGTTGACTCATTGGTCCAAGGGGTGGTCTGACTCTAGGGTCACTCGAAAGGTTTTGACTCTTTGGTCAAAAGGGTGAGCTGACTCGGTGGTGACTCAAAGGGTTCTAACTCATTAGTCCAAGGGTGAGCTGACTCTAGGGTCACTCGAAGGGTTGACTCGTTGGTCCAAGGGTGAGCTGACACTAGGGTCACTTAGAGGGTTTATGTCTTTCAGCTCATGGATTAAGCCTAGCTTAATTTACTGGTCTCCATTATTTCAGCTCACGGATTGAGCCTAGGTGGACTCATTAGTCTCGATTCATTTCGACTAATAGGCTAAGCCTAGGTGGACTCACTGGTCTCAGTTAATAAAATGGCATGGCACACGTTAATGTCAGGGCTGCACAAAGATGTGGTTAGTTTTCACACAATCATGATGTTTATAATGTCCATTTTAATAAACCTGAATAGGTAGTAAATGGTTAGATCGTGCCTACTGCCCTTTTAACTCCATTTGGTTTACTTCGCTTTAAAGCCAACGGGGGACTTAGTGAAGTCTGCTTATGTGCACTCAAGGTTTCTGGGTAGACTAATGAGAAAGTGTCTATGGTTCATCTATATGTTGGTTTCGATCTCAGGATTAGGTGTGATTTAGGTACCCAGCGCCTTTGTGTACCGAGTCCCAGTGGCCCTAAGCGAACTAAAGGAAGCTTTTCCACATAAAATATACGTAGGTAGTCTTGCCCTTAAGCGACTAAGGTCCTCATACGTTACGCAAGGGGTGTGATCAGATCCATATCCCTCAAGCCCTAAGCGAACTTGGAGATACTTCACCAAAAGACACCTAAATTGGTTTAGGGGTAAAGAATGTAGATGCTATGCAGTCCTAAAATTTGTGTAATGTAGAAATTATCTCAAATTCCTTAGGTCCAAAATCAAATTTGAACAATATTTTTAATTATTATGTCAAAAAGAATTTTTATAAAAAATCAGGTTTTTATAAAAATAATTATCCCCAGCGGAGTTACCACTGTGAGCGGGCAGACAGGTTATCGAGCTTCGCAAGTGGGGTGAGGCACGCGGGGCGCGCTTCAGTTCGTTGCAGTTTAAGGAAACCACAGAGTTTGGTTCGGTTTGAGAAAATCCGATTCACTTAAATGCATGTGCCTCTTTTTTTTAATAAAATGCTGGATTTTATTAAAGAGAAAAAAAGTTATTTGTTATTTTTTTCACATAAATTATTGACTGTGAAAAGAAACATGGCTTTTTATAAGCAAAAAATGTGATTATGTTAAGAAATACATTTGCACATTTTATTGAGAAAAGATATTTTTAAAATAAAGCATTTTTACTTTATTTAAAATAAAATAGAGTTGCCACCCGGTTCAGCTCCATCGGGAATTGTGGTATACAGATCTAAAATGGAATTTTTATACCGAAAAGAAAGTGAGATTCTGAGTTCGGACATAATAGTTACTTATATTGTTCAAATTGTTTGGATAAATTTTAGAACTTTGGAATTTGTGATAATTTCTGCATTACAACGGCTTTATTTAAGAATTAAATTCAACAAATAAAACGGGCATTATAACGGCTAAATAAAAAGACAATTTCTACCCAAATTTCGGTAGAGTAACGGCAGCGCTTGGGCTTTGGCCCGGAAACTCGGATAGAGTTTCCTCTCGTTCTCGACGTTTCATCCGTACCTGCAAGCTCATTTACACATGTTATAGTTTAAGTGGCTCCAGCGGCTCACTTAACTAGAGAAATGAAATGCAATCTGCGATAATAAAGTAATGAAATGAATTTTATAGTTGGGCTTTAGGGCCAATTACCTTCAGTTTACCTTTTGGTCTGTCCAGGATGACTTGAGAGCCGGTGCAGGACCAAAGTTGTCAAAGAGAAAGATGTGGTTTAGTTGGAAAATAGATTTAACCCGAGTTATGGCTATCATCTTGGATTATTTCTCTAGGAAATGTGAAGTTTAGGTGGTTTCTAGACCGAAGATCACTGTAGGATCTTGATCCAAAAAGATCGTGATGTGAGTTTATACCGGATGTCGATGGTAGAACTCGGATCTGGGATTGTTTTGACAGAGTTTTGGGGCTTTTGGGATTCTCGGAACTGAAAAGGTCCCAAAGGTAATTTTGGAAATTTTCAAAAGTTTTCGTCCCTTCTTTAAAATGAGAGGGGGGGGAACCCCATATTTATAATGGGTTGGTAACTAGCCGGCGGGCTAATTACATAGGCAATTAGCCGGCGGGCTACTTACCACTCTGATAGAATTTGATTTCAAATCCAGTAAATCCAGGCCAAATCTCGGTAAGATTTGATTTTTTTACTATGGAACGATAGCCGGCGGGCTAATTACCTATGTTTGACCAAACTTTGACTTTTGATTTTTCAGTAGGAAATGCTAAATCGGAGCTTCCCTAGAATGTGGATTTTTGAATTTCAGATTTTGGATGATAATTTGGTCCTTTTCGACTCATTTTTCTGATCGCTGAACGAAATAGGCATTATTCCTCATCGGGCCGAAATGGACCTGTGCTAATAGTCTGCAATTAATTGCACGATCATTGATCATGCGAACAAATCTCCCTCCAACAATAAGGGGGTATGCAATATTGCATGTAGCAACTCTTATTTGTTTAAGACCAACAGGCTACCATAAATATTCTCTCATACAATTAGCTTTTGGTCATGAGCCCAATATTTCTCATTTAAGAGTCTTTGGTTGTGCAGTATATGTACCAATAACTCCACCACAACAGACCAAAATTGGTCCTAAAAGGAGATTAAGAATTTATGTTGGCTATGAATCTCCTTCAATTATTAAATATATAGAGCCACTAACTGGAGACATGTTTACTGCACGTTTTGCGCACTATCATTTTGATGAAGGTCCAAAATTAGGGGGAGAAATTAAGAAAAATACAATTTTGGAAAAATCAATTGTATGGAATGCTTCATCATTATCTCATATAGATCCTAAATCAAAGGATTCTGAACTTGAAGTTCAAAAGATGATCCATCTTTAAGATTTGGCAAATTGATTACCTAATGCACTTGCTGATTCAAAACAAGTAACAAAATCGCATATACCAGTAGTAAATGCGCCAATTTGAAAAGTTATTCCTGAAGCACAAACTAATAATAGCGCTGTGAAACGCCTGAAGCATGGATGATCAATTGGTTCAAAGGATAAAAATCCTCGAAAAAGGAAAATTGTCGACAATAAAAATGTTCCTATTAAGGATGAAAATATTACTACAAATACATTTCCTGAAGAAGTAAAAACACTTGAAGTGCAAGCCCCCGAAGTGCAAAAACCTGAAGTTTTTGAAAATCAAGAAATTCAAATAAATTATATCAGTATCGAAAAAAGATGGAATCGAGACCTAATGGTTGTTGATCCTATTTTTAATATAATGTTGCAATGAGTATTGAAAATGAAATTATGGATCACGAACCACATTCTATTCAAGAATGCAAGGACAGAAGTGATTGGTCAAAATGGAAAGATGCAATCCAAGCAGAATTGAATTCTCTTAACAAACGTAATGTTTTCGAACCTGTAGTTCGAACACCATAGGATATTAAACTTATGGATTATAAATGGGTTTTTGTAAGAAAGAGAAATTAGAAAAATGAAGTTGTGAGATATAAGGAAGACTTGTTGCATAAGGTTTTTTCGAAAGATCCAGGATTGATTATGAGGAGACATTCTCCAGTAGTTGATGCGATAACTTTTCGCTATCTTATTAGTTTCGCAGTACAACAAAATTTATAAATACATTTAATGGACGTTGTTACAGCATATCTATATCGGTCACTTGATAAAGAATTTTGCAGGAAAATCCCTGAATGATTGAAATCGCCAGAAAAATATGGCAAAAACGAAGTTTATTCAATAAAGTTACAAAGCTCCTTATATGGATCAAAACAATCTGGGCGCATGTGGTATAATCGTCTCAGTGAATATTTAATAAAAGAATGTTATAAAAACTATTAAATTTGCCCATGTATTTTTATAAAAAAAATCAGGATCGAATTTTACCATTATTTCAATATATGTTGATGATTTAAATATCATTGGAACTCTCGAAGAGATTCCAAAAGCCGTTAATTCTTTAAAGAAAGAATTTCAGATGAAAGATCTTAGAAAGACAAAATTTTGTCTTGGTCTACAAATTGATCACCGTCATAAAGGAATATTTGTGCATCAATTGAACTATACATAAAAGATATTGAAACAAATATGGACATCCATTAAACAATCCAATGGTTATACGATCACTTGATGTTAAAAATGATCCTTTTCTCCTCCAAGAAGATAATGAGGAAATTCTTGGTCCTGAAGTACCATATCTTAGTGCGATTGGTGCGTTAATGTATCTTGCCAATAATACAAGGCCTGATATAGCATTTGCTGTTAATTTGTTATCAAGATATAGTTCTGCACCAACTCGAAGACATTGGAATGGAATTAAGCATATAATACGTTATCTTCGAGGAACTATTGATTAAGGTTTATTTTATTCACAGGAACCCAATCCTAAAATAATTGGATATGCAGATGCGGTGTATTTATTTGACCCACATAAAGCCCGATCTCAAATAGGCTATTTATTCACATATGGAGGTACAACTATATCTTGGCGGTCAACAAAGCAAACTATCACGGCTACTTCCTCAAATCATACATAATTAATAGCCATTCATGAGGCTAGTCGTGAATGTGTATGGTTGAGATCATTAACAAAGCATATCCGAGATGTATGTGGGAGATCAGTGACTAAAGAAGATCTGACGCTGATATATGAAGACAATGCCACATGTATTGCTCAATTGAAGGAAGGCTACATTAAAGGAGATAGAATCAAACATATTTCGCCAAAGTTCTTCTTCACTCATGATCTTGCAAAGAATGGTGAGATAAGTATTCAACAAATTCGCTCGTGTAACAACTTACCAGACTTATTCACTAAGGCTTTACCTTCAACAACATTCAAGAAGTTGGTTCATAATATCGGAATGCGTCATCTTAGTGATTGCGAACAGGGGGAGTAAACACTGTACTCTTTTTCCCTTAACCAATGGTTTTGTCCCACTGAGTTTTCTTCCTTAGTAAGATTTTTAACGAGGTATTGTCCTGTTTGCAATAATTGACATCAAAGGGGGGTTTTAAATTATTTGATGTCCAATCAATTAGTCTTCCTATTTAATATTTAGGAATATTTTTTTATGGTAATCAATCTTGTAATTACTCCTATTTATTATAGTAGTTACTCATATGCCTTGAAATCTCTACTATAAATAGATCCCCTTTTTGTATCATTTGATATCTAGCAATAAAAAATCTCATATTGTAATTCTCTCTCTCTTAAGTTATTATTATCTTAGAGTTATTAAGTTAGTTTCATAACACTACCATATTAACAATATAAAAATTAAAATAATAAATTAATAAATAACTATTTTCGATAAGTATGAAAACATTTATGTTGATTTCCAAATTTATCTTTAAATTTATGTCAATTTCAAAAGAATAGGATTTTGATCGGTTCACCGGTTCACCGATTTTTCTGATTTGAACCGGTCGAATCCTGTTTTTTACAAAACCTGTATTTTTTTATCAACAAAACTGAACTCATGGCCGGTTTCCAGTTTTTTCGGTTGAACCGGCCTTTCCGGTCCGATTTTAATAACATTAATCATATCTAATAACAACTTCATTAATTATAATAATGATTGAATAATGGAATGTGGGTGCTCCAAACATAGGACTAGAGATAAAAAAAAAAAAAATACTCATGTATGACTGAGTTTGAAGGAGGAAGAGTAATAGTCACTGCCAACAATAAGTCTACAATTATCAATAATCCGATATCTAGAGCAAAAGCAAAATCTAAAGATTGCTCTTAATTATACCTGTTCGTCGGCGGGTTGGATCGGGTTCGGACTGGATTTGTCAAGTTTTTTATTAAAAATATTAATTCAAGCCTAACTCAAGTTCATGATTTAAAGCTTCGGACTTGAGCCGGACTCGGGCCGGACTTATAAGTCATTTTCAAGCCCGGCCCACGGCCCATATACAAATTTTTTTAGAAAAAATATTAAATATTTTTTTCTTTTATACAAGTCTCTGTTTAGTAAATAGTAATCGTGTTTCCATCCTAATTATACCTTAACACTATCTTACCACAATCATATTATTCTTCAGGCATTTTAACATCAACTGGTAGACGTTGGAATTAAACAATTAAAGTTATGGTGAACCGTGACGTGGTGGAAACTGTTAGAAATAAGATCCACTTTGAAGGTCTCTTTTATGTTACGCATATTAATAAGGGGGTGGTTTGGCATTATTATGGAAGCATAAGGATATGGTTCGATTGCAGAAATTCAGTAGACACTTTATTGATGTGATTGTTGATAGGGTTGAAGGCCCTTGGAGATTAACCGGTTTCTATGGCTGCCCAGAAAATAGTCATGAAGGAGGTAAGAGTCTTGGGAGTTCTTGAGAAGTCTTAGCAGAATAAGTGATTTACCTTGGTGTGTTATTGGAGACTTTAATGATATGCTTTGCCCGTCGGAAAAGATAGGAGGGAGACCGAACTCTATTGCGTGGTTGAATGATTTTAGAGAAGCTTTGACGAGTTCTGGCCTAGTTGATTTGGGGATGTCAGGGTATCAGTTTACATGAGAGCAGAGTCAAGGGTCACCAAATTGGATGGCAGAACGCTTGGATAGAGTAGTCACTAATCTTGAATGGGCGGAAATTTTCAGCGATGCTTCAGTTCAAAATATAGCCACCTCAGAATCCGACCATTCGGCGTTACTTTTACAATGCTTCGTGGCAAAAATTGCTCGTCCAGCTCCTTTCCATTTTGAAAATCATTGGGCAATTCTTCCTGGTTGCCATGAGCTTGTTCTCAGGTGCTGGAATTCTCATCAATCTATGCCGCTACTTGATAAGCTCAATATGTTCGCTCAAGAGCTCGCATCTTGGGGCCGTTTACAACATGGTAGCTTTAAATTCAATTTGAGGAAATGCAGAGCGGAGCTGGCGGATTTAAAAGCAGCCTCGGGATGGGACAGGTGCGATGAGTTTGTTGCAAAAAAGGAAGAACTCGGTATTTTGTTGAAACGCCAATCTGATTACTAGCAGCAGCGTTCCAAGGTTAATTAGTTGAGTCAGGGGGACCAAAATACAAGCTACTTTCACAGAGTTGCATCTAGTTGGAATAGAAAAAAATGCTTTCAGAGATTACGAAAATCAGACGGGGAATGGGTCCAATGTGGGAACGGGTTAGAAGCTAAAATTCAACAATTTTATACGGATCTATTTACATCTCGAGGGACTGATTTCAGTCAGATTCTTGATCTAGTTCAACCGAAATTCCATCCTGATACTCAACTTGAGCTAAAACGGCCATTTACCGAGGAAGATGTTAAGTTAGCTCTGTTTGATATGCAACCTGACAAAGCTCATGGACCTGATGGCTTTAACCCAGGATTCTATCAGAAATTCTGGAATATTATTGGCGATGAGGTAATGAAATTTTGCATTGATTGTCTACATAACAATACTTTCCATGTTGGTGCAAATGATAAGAACATTGTTTTGATTCCTAAAAAGAAAGTGCGAGTTTCAGTTTTTGATCTTCGACCTATTTCCTTATGTAATGTCTTATTCAAAATTATGTAAAAAATGCTTGAAAATAGGATTCAACCTATTATGAATTCTATTTCCTTATGTAATGTCTTATTCAAAATTATGTAAAAAATGCTTGCAAATAGGATTCAACCTATTATGAATTCTATTATCTCAGAAGCCCAGAGTGCTTTTATTCTTGGGAGAACTATAACAGACAATATCTTGATAGGTTTTGAAATGAGTCATTATATGAGGCATAACCGGGTGGGTAAGGTCGGGATGGTTTCCTTAAAGGTTGATATGTCTAAAGCATAAGATAGAGTAGAGTGGGATTATGTGCATGCTATGCTTATTAAACTTGGTTTTCCAGCTTCTTTGGCTAAGGTGATTATGCACTCGGTTTCAGTATCCTATACAATTACTCACGGTCGGTATTTTTGAGAAATTTTACCCGCAACGGGGTCTTCGTCAGGGCAATCCTATCTCTCCTTACTTGTTTCTTATCTTTACTGAAAGCTCGTGCTCTTAATGATATTTTCCATGTTTATGAATTAGCCTCGGGGCAGCAAATTAATTATGCTAAATCTTCTGTTGTGTTTAGCCCTAATGTTGTTGATGTACTAAACAGGACATTGTTGGTTGCTTGGGAGTTTCAGTGGTAGAGTGCCATGGTACTTTTTGGGCTTGCCTTCCATTATAGGTCAATCTAAGAAGAATGTTTTTGATTACATTGTGGGGAAAGCTCATAAAAAAAGTGCAGGGCTGGAAAAGAAAACAACTCTCTCACTGTGGGGAAGAAATTTTGATGAAGTATGTTGCCCAAGCTCTTCCTACTTACGCAATGCAGGTCTTCGTGTTGCCTTCACATATAATTGCTTCCCTGGAAAATTCTTTTCTAATTTTTCGTGGGGAACCTCAATACATTGGATGCATTGGGGAAGATTATGTCAATCAAGAGACAAGGGGGTCTTAATTTCTGTAGTCTTCAGGAATTCAATTCTACACATCTAGCTAAACAAGTATGGCGTATCAGTATGGAGCCAAATGCCCTTATTAACAGAGTGTTTAAAAGCCGGTACTTCCCTAAATGCTCTCTTTTTAACGTTGCTATCAAGTCTAACGCAAGCTACATATGGCGAGGGTTGTGCTCAACTCGGCATATAATCCAGGCCGGGTAGTCTTGGTGTATCGGTGACGGGTTAAAGGTAAACATGTGGAAAGACAATTGGCTACCTTTTAATCAACACTCGGCAATGCTTTCTGTGGTTTTTCCAGGCTTTAAGGAGGGACTGGTCAACCTCTTAACTGCCGTTGATGGTAGCAGCTGGAATGACGAGCTAATTCAGCTGTTGTTTGATGAGGAAGATCAAAATCATATCAGGCACGTCCAGCTACCTTAGAACCCGCAACCTGACACTCCTTATTGGTGCTTCGAAGAGTCAGGGTCTTTCTCGGTGAAGTCGTGTTACTACACCTTGCTCCATCGATCTGATGTTAATGGTCTCCCCTCCAATTTCATCTCTACATCTTGGAAAAATATTTGGGATTTACGAGTTCCCCCCCGAGTGAAGTCGTTCTTGTGGAAGATAGCAACTAACTCCCTTCCTACTTTGTGTCGCCTTAAAGAACGGTATATTGATGTGGAATTGATGTGCCCGATTTGTGGTGATAATGTTGAAGATACTTTTCATGCCTTAATATGTTGTGCCATGGTTTATCTAATATAGGACGAGATTTTCGGTGAGGAATGTCCAAACAACATATACACTATCTCTGATTGGTGGAGTTGGCTCAATTCCAAGTCAATTGATGCTGTTGAAAAAGATGTATATACCTTATGGGAAATTTGGGCTCGTCGGAATAATTACGTGTTGCAAAACAAATTCCGAGTGGCTAGCTAAGTCATTCGTCATGGTATAGGTTTCCTTACCGAATGGAGACCAGCTAATCTAAAGGATAGCAGCGTCCTTGCTAGACCGAGGGTTATGAGATGGCGGAAATCGGAAGCAGGGTGGCTGAAATGCAATATAGACGCTGGTGTATTCGACTCTGGCAACTATATAGTACACGGTTGTGTAGTCCGTAACTCACAAGGTGATGTGGTGGCAGCTCGATCCACTCTAATGGAAGGAGGAGGGGGCTCTTTTTGTGGCTGAGGCTATGAATTGCAGGGAAGCCATGAGTTGGCTTAAAGATAACAATTTCGATCATGTCATATAATGGAATCTGACGCTTCCAATGTGGTGAATGCCTTGAATAATTCTAGTTCCTTTTCTTCTCCCATTGGTCTTACTCTTAATGACTGTCTAGAGCTTATTAAACATTTTAGTCATTTTCGTCTAGTTTATGTTTGTCATTCCGCGAACCAAACTGCACATTTGTTAGCTAGGGCAGCTGGTTCCTCGATTAGTAGAGGGACTTGGTTACACTCTTATCCACCTTCAATTAGAGCTATTATTGCCTCTGACAACATATTCTTCCAAAAAAAAGGCAGTAATGAAATGGGCAAAGCCCAGTTACCCGTGATCAACATTTCAAAAGCAACATAAGCATAAATAGGGACAATTAGATTGTAATATAAAAATATCAATTCTTTTATATATACTTAAAAATTTAAAAATTGATAGAATTTATTATATATAATATAAATATATAAAATAAATAAATATATATATTTTTATTTATTGGGCTGCGTTTGAATTGAGTTTGAGTATTTATATAAAAATTAAGTCCGATTCATACAACTTTAAACTTCGACAGACTTAAAGTCGGGGCAAACTTTTTAATAAAATGAATATTCAAAATCGACTCATTTAATTGGGCTTAAGCCGGACTCGATAAATTATCCGGCCCTAAATAGATATATTCTTAATTAATGATTATGGAATAAATAACCATCGTAAACTTGTGGCCCAAAATTTATTTTGGGACCGACATATATGGGTATACATAAGTGTTGTGTCATTTTACATCATTTATGTACGAGCAATTGCGAAAGCAAGCAATAGAAAGAGTGAATTAAGAGTGAAAGGAAAGAGAAAGTGAGTGCCAGTGTGTAATTCTGAGTAAATGTAATATTATTGTTACAACAAAAGCCTCTTTTTCGTTATTGCATAGTTGGGCATTATTCCTACACCTTATTCAATAGGTTACGTATTATTTATCAGGATTGATCATAAAACTTACTCAAATATTTACATAATTACTATGTTTATTAATTATTTTTTAATTTTTTTATTATAATTATACAGTTGTCATATTAGTTATGCATGCTTGTTTTCAGGATTTATTTTTTCATTTATCTTTTAACTTGTTTATTTTTTCGACATGCTGGTTTAGAATTTTTTACATGTCTTATTTTTATATTCAAAATGATATCCACCCTGCAAAATTTTTGAACTAGTAGATTTCTAGTAGATCAGTGTTAGATATCTAGTAGATCTTAATTTTAATAATTTTTTTTGGAAATCTAATGACATTTAACATATATTTAGTCGATATATAATAGATGTGTATATGATGATTTCATAAATTTGAAACATATTTCTTACGATGATTATTTTATAAAATATAATATCTAGTAGATCCGTATCCTTTTATTTTTTTAGTTACGATACATTGAAAAAAAATCTATTACACATCTAATAGAACTCTATGTTAGGCCCAATAATAGATTACGAGAAAAATAATAGTAGCAGAATAAAAAGACACGCAGATTTTTACGTGGAAACCCTAAATGAATTAGGGAAAAACCACGGAACCAACTCCGAATAATTCTTCGACTATGAAAATAATAGTAGGTACACCAAGAGATTACAAAATAGTGCCACTCAAGTGTTTCTCAAAACCTCACTATTTTCTCTCTTACCCAGCTCTTAGGAACCCTTTTCCTAAGGTTCTCTACATAGATTACATTTTTATCTGTGTTTCTTCTCTCTTGCTCTCTTCTTTTTGGTCTCTGCTTTGCTCTGCTCTTAAAATGAGTAAAACCTCCTCTATTTATAGGAGATTCAAAACGCGTATGGCCGAAAAGTGTACAGTAATTTTACTGTGCACTTTTTGAAAAAATATTCAGCCGATCTGCGTCTTTTTCCTTTTTTTCTTTTTTTAATTTTTTTTAATGCTGTGGGTCCCACCATAAGGAGGGACACCACTCAACAAATCTCCCCCTCCCGACTATATTGTGGGACTCTCCATCCCGGTTGCTTCAACGCACTGGTTGAACTTTCTTTTGGTACGACCTTCGTCAGCATATCAGCAACATTTTTATTTGTATGAATCTTCTGCAACTTGAACTCCTTTTCTTCAATGGCAAGTCTGAGCCAATAATACCTTACATCAATATGTTTTGTCCGTGCATGGTACATAGTATTCTTGCTCAAGTCTAGTGCACTTTGACTACCATAATAAACTATGTAGTCTTCTTATTGCACACCTAATTCTTGAAAGAATCGCTTTAACCAAAGCATTTCTTTTCCTGCTTCCGCTGCTGCAACGTACTATGCTTCGGTTGTTGATAATGAAACATATTTTTGTAATCGTGACTGCCATGAAATAGCTCCCCCTGAGAATGTAAATAAATAACCCGATGTAGATTTTCTTTCATCAAGGTCACCAGCCATATCTGCATCTGTGTAACCAACAAGTGTTGGCTTTCCAACTCCAAAAGTCAAACATAACTTTGAAGTTTCTCTCAGGTATCTGAAGATCCGTTTTACTGCTTCCCAATGTGCCTTTTGGGGATTTGACAGGAATCTACTCACAACTCCAACTGCATGAGCGATGTCTAGTCTCGTAGACACCATTGCATACATCAAACTATTGACCACTGAAGAATATGGAACATTTGACATATCTTCTTTATTTTTCTCTGTTGAAGGGTATGATTTCTTACTCAACTTGAAATGAGCGGCAAGTGGAGTGCTAACTGGTTTAACATTCTTCATATTGAACATTTCTACTACTCGTTCAATATATTTTTCTTGCGATAACCATAGCCTTTTGGACCTTCGATCTCTGGTAATCTCCATTCCGATAATTCGCCTTGTCGGTCCCAAATCCTTCATGTCAAACGCCTTAGACAAATCACACTTCAACTTACTAATCATTTTGGCATTTGGTCCAACGATTAGCATATCATCAACATATAAGAGAAGAATGATAAATTTTCCATTCGGGAATTTCTGGACATATGCACTTGGATCAGCTTCTGTCCTCCTGTATCCTTGATTCACCATGAAGGAATCAAACTTTTTATACCATTGTCGCGGAGCTTGTTTTAACCCATACAAACTTTTCTTCAAGCGCAAACCATGTCCTCCTTTCCCTTAACCATGAAACCTTCTGGTTGTTCCATATAAATTTCTTCTTCTAAATCCCCATGCAAGAAGGCGGTCTTTACATCAAGCTGTTCTAACTCAAGGTTCAAGTTGGCTACAAGACCTACCACAACTCGAATGGAACTCATTTTCACAACTGGTGAAAAAATCTCATCAAAGTCGATACCTTTCTTTTGAGTAAAGCCTTTGACAACCAATCGAGCTTTGAATCTCACTAGGTTTCCATCATCTTTCTTCAGCTTGTACACCCATTTGTTCTTGAGTGTTCTCTTCCCTTTAGGAAGTTTCACCAGCTCATAAGTGTCATTCTTCTTCAAAGAATTCATCTCCTCCTGCATGGCCTTCATCTAACAATCTTTATCTTTACAAGATTGCACATCTTGGAAGCTTTCAGGCTCCCCCTCATTAGTGATTAAAATATAATCAGAACTGGAGTATTTTGTAGATGGTGGGCGTTCTCTAATTGACCTCCTTAATTGAGGTTCTTCTTCTGGTAGAACGGGGTTCTCTGGCTCCCCCTGCTCAATACCCTCTTCATTCATATCTTCATCTACAATCGTATCTTGATCCCTTACAACTGTCTCTTCTTCTCCATCTTGTTTTGATTGATGCATTCTTCTTTCTGTAGCATCATCTGATAGAATGCTCTCTAGTGTAATATCGATAACACCATCACTTGTAGAACTTTCACTGATGATATCATTCTCATGAAATACAAGAAAGTATCTTCTTCCTCCAATGGATTCTGTATCCATTGGACCACAAACGTCAGCGTGTACCAACTCTAACTTATTATTTCTCCTTTTAGAGCTTTTCTGAAATGAAACTCGATGTTGCTTCCCAAATAAATAGTGATCACAAGGGTTAATTTTTCCTTTGGCTAATGGGATGAGGGACTTCTTAGCCAGTATATTCAACCCTTTCTCACTAACATGCACCAGTCGCCTATGCCATAAATTTGGTGAAGCATCATCTCCAACTGTATTCAGTTGACCCGCATATATTGTTGCGTGCGTTTTGTATAGCGAGCAACACAATCTTCCTTTCGCCACCACTAACGATCCTTTGGTGAGTTTCCAATTTCCATCTCCTGTATGATTGTGATAACCTTCCTTGTCTAATACACTAACAAACAATAGGTTCAATCAAAGATCTGGAACGTGTCGCACATTTTTAAGTGTTAATGTGCATCCGACACTCGTCTTTACATAGATATCGCCGATTCCCACCATTTGCGAGACACTATTATTTCCCATTTTAATAGTACCAAAATCGCCTGCTTTATATGTTGAGAAGTATTCCCTTTTTGGAACACAATGGTATGAGGCACCAGAATCTACAATCCACTCGGTATCTGTATCTCCAACATGACAACAATCTGCATCATGAGATACTAAAGCCATCTCTCCATCTTCTTTTGTGACTGTAGCAGATGTATTTTTTTATCATTATCATGACTTCGGTTTACATTCTCTTGTTTAAAGAAACGGCAGTTCCTTTTAAGATGAGCCTACTTTCTACAGTGATAACATGACCTCTTTTCCTAGGACTTGGATCTATCTTTTGATTTTCCATTCCCACGACCTCTACTCTTGCTTCGACCGCTGTTTTCCTTGACAAGGGCTTGTGAACTGGTACTGGCAACGTCCCTTCTACGAAGCTCTTCATTAAGTAGACTATTCTTTACCATAGACATTGTTACCACACCATTTGGAGTTGAGTTACTCAATGATATGACAAGAGTATCCCAGCTATCTGGTAGAGTTCCCATCAAAAGACATGCTTGCATCTCATCATCCAAGGACATACATGTGACTGTTAACTCACTTATGAATCCTTCAAAGTCGTTCAGGTGTTGTGTGATTGATCGTCCCTCTGTCAGTTTCAAGTTTATGACTTTGCGAATCATGAACACTTTTCCTTGAGCATTTTTAGCCCCGTACATATCCTCTAGCTTCTTCCAGAGAACTTTGGGATCTATTTCATTCCTCACGTGGTTGTACAGGCTAGCATCTATCCATTGGCGTATTGTACCCAATGTTTGCTTCTTCAACTTTATCCACTGCTGTTCTTTCACATCCTTCGGCTTTGCGTCGTCACCCTCAATTGGATCATACAAATCTTTGCAATTGAGGTAGTCCTCCATTCTGGATTTCCACATTGAATAATTTGTATCCGTCAATTTCATCATTACACCATCATTCGCCATGTCGAAACTTTAAAAATGTCAAAATTTTACTATTCACGAATTTTACTATTCATATAAATAGTGACTGTATATGTGAATAGTACCGTATACGTAAATAATACTTGTATATTAGAATAGTAACAGTATGCCTCTTATATACTTAAATAATATTATTCATAAAAGATGGCCGAATATGAATAATATTATATATAATACTATTATTCAAGTTACTATTTTACTATTCACTTAAATTGCGTATCTGCGACGGTTTTTTGAACAGATTGCGCCACCGGATTTATCGTAATTTTCTCATCGTCGTGGTATATTTATTTTTGAAAAATATATCCACGGATTTTACTGATAAAATAACCTTCGGCTCTGATACCACTTGTTAGGCCTAATAATAGATTACTAGAAAAATAATAGCAGTAGAATAAAAAGACAGGCAGATTTTTACGTGGAAACTCCAAATGAATTAGGGAAAAACCACGGGACCAACTCCGAATAATTCTTCCACTATGAAAATAATAGTAGGTACACCAAGAGATTACAAAATAGTGGCACTCAAGTGTTTCCCAAAACCTCACTATTTTCTCTCTTACCCAGCTCTTAGGAACCCTTTTCCTAAGGCTCTCTACACAGATTACATTTTTATCTGTATTTCTTCTCTCTTGCTCTCTTCTTTTTGGTCTCTGCTTTGCCCTGCTCTTAAAATGAGCAAAACCTCCTCTACTTATAGGAGATTTAAAACGCGTATGGCCGAATTATGTACAGTAATTTTACCATGCATTTTTAAAAAAAATATTCAGCCGACCTGCCTCTTTTTCCTTTTTTTTTTATTTTTTTATTTTTTTTAATTCAGTGGGTCCCACCATAAGGAGGGACACCACTCAACACTCTATAGGAAATCTAATATATATCTTAGCTTGTGTATCTTATTATTTTGTACTTTACAAAATGTAGTAAATTCTATGAGATGTACGTTAGAAATTTATTTAAAGTTATGATCTACTAGAAAACTACTAGAAATCTGTTAGACATCTACGAAAAACACTAGTTGTTCTAGTTATAATGATTTTCATATGGGACTTATACTATATATCTGACAGTTCAAAAAAATTTGAAAAAAAATATCATAATGGATGTCCCTTCGAAGATAAAATAAGAGAAGAATAAAAAATTCGAAAGCGGCATGTCAAAAAATGAACCTTTTGAGAAATAGATACAAAATAAGGCAAAAAAAAATTAAAAAAAATACATGCTAAATGCATGTTGTGTAAATTGTGAGAATTCTTTTACTATTTAATTTTTCTTGTAAATTATTTTCGACTTAATTTAATTATTTTCAAAATTATAACCTATTTTATCATAAATTCTATGTTAACTGACTTTTCTAATTCATTAAACTAGACTTTTATTTAAAAAGATGCATCAATTGAATCACATCTAAATATAATTATTTATAACCCGCTTATTAGCTGTTAAGAAGTTAAAGGCAAAGTACACACGATCCACCAATGGCTAGCTAGAAGAAAGAAAGGCTGATTTTTATTAGATAGTGACGTAGGTTAGTTGTTAGAAACTTAATGCCCTTTAATCCTAGCTAATACAACATTATTATTTTTAAATACATTACTACGTATAAATTGTAGTATTGATATAAGAAATAATATTTTTATACCATGTTATGTTAACAACTTGTCTTAAAAAAAATTTTATATTAAAAAATTAATTATTTAATTTTATTTGATACAAAAGTAATATTTTATATGATTTTTGTACATGTCACCAATGATATTCTTTCATACCGATATTTTTAAATAAGCATACCATATTTTATTACGGTTTACAGTGTTACCGATCAAATAAACTAGTAATGTATGATTTTAATAGCACGCTCATTCTCGTCCAAAAAGGGAGTGAATTCACCAAAATCGTCATGTCTTATGACAAATGTTATGCTCATTTTTTTTTCAATTCCAGCCTAACGCATTTAAATCTTGAACCTCAATTTGCTTTCCCTAAATTACTTAACAAGAAAGCCATATTAAATGGCCTATAGTTTTGACTAGCATCTTAACATTTTATAATTTAACTAACAATTGAATAAAAAAGCATATTTTTACAGAAAAATAGGAGTTTGCAATTCAGCTCCATGAAAAAAAGTAACTAAATAAGGGAAAAGTTACTTCTACAACATTTCTTTTTCTAGCTTCAAAGCGGTGAATCGCCTACTCAACGCAAGTTGCCAATCTTTGTAGTCAATGACCGTATTTGACTCAGTCACGGAAATCCTTAAGACTTCAGGGTTAGTCGATAACGATTCAATCAACAAATCAGGGTGCTTAATCCAAAGACAACAAGTCAAGGTAGTAAGAAACCATTTATGAGCGTTCATGCTTATAGAATCAGCTACTTCTACCCCATCCAAATAACGCCTAAACTTGGGACATATGCAAGCATTTCCCACATAAGCTGCATCAATGTGGAACCACACGACGTGTTTATTCTCGATTTCCCCCAATTTCTTAATCGGATCAACAGCTCCACAAGCAGTTGTTCCAATAGTTCCACAGAGAAACGAAGGCACAAACCCTAACACGACATCATTTTCAATAACCTCCTCGAGTTTTTCAGGACACAGGCAAAATCCTGAGGAAACCGAAGTAGGAATCGAACGGACATTCCAGGGTGGAATACCGACTAATTTAGCGCCCTTATGAAGGGTAGATTGTGTTTGATCAGAGGAATAAACCACCAATTTCGTGATTTTATCCCATCCAATCATTTTCAATGCTCGGTCTCTAGCTGCTGCAAGAGTACACACTATAGCCTCACATGTAGTACCATGTATGACACCGCCTCCACTTCCTGAAAACAGAAATGGTGATGGAAGCTTCAACATATTTCCCATCCAATCAATGACAACCAATTCGAGCTCGGTTGCAGCAGGAGATGCAATCCAGTTGAATCCAGCAACATTAAGGCCTGAACAAAGCATCTCTCCGAGAAAACCCGCATTGCTGGCACTACACGGAAACCAGGCAAAGAAGCTTGGACTTTGCCAGTGAGTGATTCCAGGAATAATAGTATCATTAACATCTTTCAGGATTTGTTCAATGGATTCAGGAAGGTAAGGTGGAGATTTAGGAATAATAGAAGAGAGGTAACCAGGTGGAACTTGGCTAAGAACCGGAAATTTTTCAATGTTGTTGTAATAGTCAGAAATGAAATCAATCACTAGTTTTGATTCATCAGAAAAGGTGTTTGGGTCCAAAGGGGAGAGTGTATTTGAATTAGGTGTTGAGAGGCTGCCCATATTTTGTCAAAGAAAATTATGATAAGACGATTGATTGATTATAGGAGTTGATTGGGGGTTCAAACACTGCAAATTTGAGGTCTATTTATATAAAACAAATTACTGAGAGGACAACATTAGCACTAGGCAATAATAATCATTTCGCATTTCAGTCACATTTACCTTGATTTTCATTTTGTAATTCGTTCTTTTTTTTCTTAAAATACTCTAAAGTGTATAAGGTGGAGGTTGAGTCTTTATTAATTGTCAGTTGTGCATCTGAGTGAACATGGATGGAAACCAATAATACGGCCGAGTTTGGGGTAACTTTTTTCAGCTTTTTTTAGCTGCTTTTCTGAATAGCTCTATTTTCAAGTTTTTTTTAAAAGCAGCAGATTTGATTTTGAAAAAATGAATCAAACAGCTCCTAAATAATTAGTATGAAAGATCAAAATGTGTTGTTCAAATCTAAAATACGTAGTTAAAAAGTCCGTGAAGAACAATTTATTTTGAAAGCAGCTCAAACAAACCGCCCTACATAATCAGATCAATTGTTGTATCTCAACTCAGGAAAATAATAGGAGGTTTTAGTTTCAATACCCTTTCAAAAAATTATAATTATAAAAAAAACATAATTAGATATGTAACTTTTCTTTTTGTATATTTTTATGTTCATTATTTATAAAAACAATTTTATGCCTTATAGGCTTTACAAATATTGATTATATAAATAAGGGAAAACTTTAAAAAAGTACACTGTGTTTTTATTCATTTGTAAAAAAGGGTTTGAGAAATATTTTTTTGTAAAATGGGGTCTGTGGTTTTAAAAAATTGGCAAAAAGAGGATTTTCAATATTAAATTATGTCATGACAATGGGTAATATTGTTCGTTTTTATCCCTAATTTTGTGAACAGTTTAATAAAAATGCAATACACATCAATGATAATTTTTAAAATTTTTTTAATAGTGCAAATATTTTATTCAATTTAAAAAATAAAAAATCTCCGACATTTACTCAAATTATGACATATAATTCTTAAATAATAAGGTTTTTTTACTGATGAATACTGGTCTTATTATATCAAATCAGAGGTAATAGACACTCCAATCAAAGGTGGACATACATGGAACCATGTCCCCCTACCTGTGGAGGAATCAGCTGCTTTTGCTAGCAAATGAGCAGCCTGATTCGCAGACCTTCTAACATAAACAAGTTTCAAAAAAAGAGAAAGACAACATAAGGTTCTTGCAATCCAATAAAATAGTCCCAATCGGAGAAAGAAAACAAGAGTCATTATTAAGAGCATTGACGACGTTGAGAGCGTCAAGCTCAAGAATGACGTAATCACATCCATGATCCTTGAGCCAACTGTGAGCTTCCCTGCAGCTCATTGCCTCTGCCATAAATGCATCACCACTCCTTGGAATAATCATCGAACGAGCTGACACCACTGAGCCTCGGTGATCACGAATCACACAACCGTGCCCTATATGTTTCCCTGCATCAAACAAGCTCGCATCAACATTACACTTTAGCCAGTTCTGAAGCGGTCTCCTCCACTTGGGGATGATTGCATCACCCGTAGGTGCTTGTGAAACTTTGTTTGTCGATTGCCATTCACGAAGGAAACCCAAACCATGCCGAATGACTTGTGAAGCAACTCGAAACTTATCATTCCATACCCAATTATTTCTTCTTGCCCATAAAGCCCAAAGAACGCTTGCCACTTCTTTGATTTTGTCTATAGATTGTTAAGATACCCAAACCCACCATTCCGCCAAGTTAGTTACCGCAATAGGCCAACCTCCACTTCAAATTTCCGACCACACCGATAATGCAAAATCACAGCTTACAAGAGCATGATAAGATGACTCAGTACCGTCGTTGCATAAGGGGTAAGCTGTGCTCACATTGACATGTCTCTGGTGAAGCTTTGAAAGGGTTGGTAATGTATCAATGGCTACTCTCCATAGAAAGAGACTAATACGAGCTGGGAGCTTCAGACTCTAAATATTATTCCAGCTAACATGCACATAGTTTGCAGGTAAAAGCGCACATGGACTATTTTTGCATATCTCGTAGTAGCGTGATTTAACACTAAAGCACCCCGATTATTTGTAGCGCTAGTAAAAGGAATAAGGTTTAGGGAACCATGGCAAAGGAATTTGCTGAATCAAATTAGCCTCTGCTGCGCTAAATAAAGAGCTAATTAAAGGCACATTCCAGCTCTTACCATCTACTGGTTTCAGCGCGTCAACTGTTGCATCTTTAAGGCCTGCTGTCGGCGGTGACTTAATGACTGGATGGACAGATAAAGGAAGCTAGTGCATGCCCCATATGCAAACATAAGACCTCGTCCCTATACGCACACCTAGACTAGCCTTAACATAGTCTCGTGGGACAAAAATGCTATGCCACACGAAGCTTGCTTTGGATGGTAATGAGGTAGTGAAAATATTACCAGTCGGGAAATATTTCATTTTAAACATGCGGCTGATTAGAGACTCTGATTGGGTAATAATTTTCCAGACTTGTTTCACTAGCATAGCCAAATTGAATTCTCGAAGTTGCCGAAAATTCAAGCCCCCCTTATCTTTCGATTAGCATAATTTTTCCCATCTCATCTAATGAGTACCATCTCCCCACCAAAATTTACAAAAGATCTTTTCGATGTTGGCAATGACATGGTTAGCAAGATGAAAAACTTGCATAGCGTATAAAGGTAAAGATTGGGCAGCCGATTTGAGCATAACTTCTTTCCCACCTAGAGATAGGTTCTTTCTCTTCCACCCTTGGACCTTCTTAGAAACTTTCTCGATGATGAAATCAAAGATTTGTTTTTTAGATCTCCCTATCATGGAAGGAAGGCCCTCTACTTCTTTCACTCCCATTCTCTGAACTATACGTTGTCTTGTAATCAACTGGACATTAGGACTGAAATTGACGGACAATTTCTAAAAGTTGATTTTCATACCAGATGCTTTCTCATATATCTCAAACCAGGACATTAAAGTATTCACCTCAACCAAATCTGCTTTTAAATAAAACAGGTTATCATTAGCAAAAAGGAGATTAGATACAATAGGAGCATAACTCGCTATTTGACATCCATGTTAAGAACCTGATGCTATACGATTATGAATCAGAGCCGATAACCTCTCTGCACATATAAGGAATAAATAAGGTGAAAGTGGGTCCCCATGTCTAAGTCCTCTCTGCGGTTGGAAAACCTAAAATTCCCCATCTTGATGAGTCAATTTATATGTAACCAAAGAAGTGGCCATCATAATAAAATTAACTAACAGTAACGGGAAGCCTAGCTTTCTTAACATGTCCCGAATAAAAGACCATTCAACTCTGTTACAGGCCTTGGCCATATCAACATCTAAAGACCCTAGACCTGATGCACCTACACTACGCCATTTCATGTAATGACTAATTTCAAAACCCATCAAAATATTATCAGTGATAGCCTTCCCAGGAATAAAAGTACTCTGGGATTCTAAAATAACCAAATTCATGACTGATTGGATTCGGTTAGCAATCATCTTTGACATAATTTTGAATAAGACATTGCATAAAGAAATGGGTCTAAGGTTGGCAACTTTTATAGGTTTTTTCTTTTTGGGAATAAGGACAATATTAGTATGATTAATCATATAGGGGAGCCAATTATGATGAATGTAATGCAGGCAAAAAGCTGTTACCTCATTACCGACAATATGCCAAAATTTTTGGTAAAAGTTGGGATTGAAACTGTCTGGCCCTAGAGACTTGTCAGGTTGCATTTAGAACACCGCATATTTAACATCATCTACTATAAAAGGTCGACTAAGATCAGCTTGTTTATCAGGTGGGATACGGGGCTAAATAAGATCAAGAGTAAAGTCACTACCAGTACCTTGAGACGTGAATAGATTGGAATAAAAATGTTGCACTTCCTCCGCAAGGCCAAAGCCCCATTTCACCCAAGAGCCATCTTCACGTTGAAGTTGCTGAAAAGAATTTTTACAATTTCTAGCAGTGGCAGTTTGGTGAAAGAACCCTGAGGTTTGGTCCCCATACCTGATCCAATTAGCTTTTGCTCGCTGTTGCCAATATAGCTCTTGTTGCCTTAACAAACTGCCCATTTCTTCCTTTTTCAAAACAAAATCATCCACATTTTCCCATCCTCTCAAGCTCTTTAACTGCTGCAATTCCTCTCTACACTTTCTAAGTTGGAGCTTAAATTTCTTGTGTTGCAAGCGACCCCAAATTTCAAGCTCACCGCCTAACTTCTCTAATTTTTCAGTCAAAAGCCGATTGTTGCTGGCCTAAAAATCCTCTATCAGCTTCATAAACTCAGGGATAGCAGCCCAAATAATTTTAAACTGAAAGGAGGGCGTTTTACGCCGTGCCAATAGACTACAATGCAGGATAAGCACGCTATGGTCCGATTCTGAGGTGCAAATATTTTGAACCCATGCCACGGTGAAAAATTCCTAGCAAGAAGTATTTGCCACTACCCTATCAAGTCTCTCTGCAAGCCAGTTATTAATACCTCTACTACGCTCCCATGTATAAGGATAACCTGTCATTCCAATATCAACGAGGCCACAAGAGGTGAGAGTCTCCCTAAAACCATTAATTAATGAAATTGCCCTAGGCCGCCCCCCACACTTCTCTTCACTTGCCAGCATGTCATTGAAATCACCAATAACACACCAAGGAAGATTAATATCGAGCGTGTGTAAACTTTTAAGACAGTCCTAAGATTCTTGCCTTCTTCATCGATTATTTTTCGGAAACCCATAGAAGCCTGTCAATCTCCAACGATCATCATCCTTCTGAATTATTGCATCAATAAAGTTCTTAGCATATTTATTAAGCTAAACACAATCATTTCTCCTCCATAAAAGTGCCAAACCCCCACCATGATTTGTGTGAGTCAGATAAAATAAGCCTTCAAAATGAATTCTCTTCCAAACTTTCTCCACAATTTTCCTATCAACTTTGACCTCTATTAAGAAGACCACTTCTAGTATGTTAGAGGAAACTATCTCCTCTAGCTCTTGAACTGTAGGATCCATACCGAGTCCTCTACAGTTCCAGCTCAATTTCCTCATTTATGCTCGTGAGCTCTCTCACCAGAGCTCGCTTTAGAGACATCAAAACTCTCTTTGTCACCCTCAACATTATCTAGTTGCATCGAAGTGGAAACTGATGTCATTCGTTTCCTCTTAAAATCCACACTATTTTTCATACCCTCTTCATTCATTTGAGCCTGTATTTGAAGCTTTATTGCATGTATTTGCATAGATATATCAGATTCAAGATGCGGCATTTGTTGACATTGGGGATATGAACCTGACAAAGCCAAGCTACTACCATCGGGATTTCTCAACCACTTGTCCTCCTCTGCTGGAAACTTTTTACAATTAGTAGCCCTAATTGAATGATCATAAAGTCTTGGTGGAGGTCCTGCGCTAGAATATGCTAAGGGGCAAAAGGAATCGGTGCGTTGAAATAGCCCGCATATGCATAGGGACTGTAGCCTTTTATAATGAAATTCAAGCATAACCTGCTTCCCTATTATGAGCCGATGACCCCCGATACCCTCGCCCGCACGGTAAGCTTTAATGCTCTTCGGCGTGGGGTGGAGAAACAACAAGTGCTGTGAAGCGTGCTAAGGGATATTCCTTATTTTAGGGTGATGAAAACAATAATGAAGAATGATGTTAATGTTGAAATTTAGTCCGATTTATGTGTTAAGGGATATGAGACTTAGAATCCCGCATTTTAAGATAGAGTCGCCACTCGGTTAAGCTCCACCAGGAATTTGGGTATGATATTCCCACCGGGTGGTTGGACCGTACCTTAAAATAGAGATTCTAGGTTTGGATGATGTTGATTACTTTTCAATTTTTAAATCAAGCCGATTATGTTTCAATAAACGTGACCTTATTTCTTATGCAATTTGATCCGATTATAGTTTGGTGTTTTCGGTTTATTATGCCATACATCACACGGAAAGCGATAAATAAACAAAGCAAGAAGATAAAATTATTACAAGGCTTTACGAATACCTATACATTTTTCTAATGCGAGGAAATAAATAAAGCGATAAATAAATAAACGGGCGAAACCGGGTTTTAACTGAGCTTACCGACTCGGACCCGGCTCCAAACAAGACAATAGAAATACGGGAGTAATCATAAATAGAGCATGAATAAATAAATGCGGAAAATAAACACATAGTATGAAGAAAAAACGTATTTTTGGATTTTTCAGGATAAAACATAATTTTCGTGCATTTATTAATTATCTAAGCAACCGAAAAAGGTGAAATAAATTAACTAAACATCCTGAAATCAGATTTAGCATATTCAGAATATTTTTGGAATTTTTAGTTGGTAGAAAATAATTTATTTAGATTTATTTAGTTAAAAACACAATTTTTAAGCCATTTAAATGCATATTAAATCAAATAAAAAAACTAAAATCTGAAAACAGAATGAAATAAATAAAAAATAGTTTCAGAATATTCATAATTTTTTTGGAAATTTTTGGGTTGAAATAGGGGCTGAAACGCATTAAAATGATCAAAACCGGGTCAAAAACGACGAAATCGAGCCAAAAACCACAGAATAAGGCAAACATGGGCCATTTGGAAATTTTTGCCAGTAGCTCAACTCAGTGAGGTGGTGGGCTGACTCAGCGACATGGTAGGCCGACTCAACGAGGTGGCCTAGATGACACTCAGTCGGCCTTCATCCCACTGAAGTGGCGCCTGCCGAAAAAATGTCTAAACAAGCCGGAATCGACCTTTTTGCGCCTGAAAAACCAAGATTACCAAAATTTCAAGGCATTTCCTACACTGTTACAGTAGATTTGGACTTAAAATGCTTAAATAACTTGGGTTTTTCAGTTTGGGGGGAAAAGAACCCAGAAAATCTGACAAAACGACGATTGGCCGCTTGAGCAACCCGTAGGTCGACTGAACAAAGTGGTAGGCCGACTCAGCGAGGTGGCCTAGGTGACGTTCAGTCGGCCTGACATTCGCAGGAACGGTCAGCCGGGGTTTTGGCAGAAAATCACAAAAAGGACGAAGAAAAGGGCCAAACACCCGGAAAAATAACCAAAAACGCAGTAACAGAAATAAATAATAAAAGAAATAGATTGGAACTCAGAAAGTTACCTAAAGATCGTGAATCCACTCTCGAGACTTGAACCGGACGTTTGGCAAGCTTTGTGATGGATTTGAGATGAAAACCTGACGAAACAACGATTTAGCAAGGGATTTACTGATTTTTGAGGAAAAAGTCCCTAAATCCTATTTAAACCAATTTTTACCAAAGATTTCTAAAAGATTTTAATGATTTAACTTAAGAGATTAAGTCTAATAAGATTTAGAAATCAGGAACCAAGTATATTGGCTTAGATTTTCCCAATATTATTAAACTTTTTCTCCCTAAAGCCTTAGAATTCTAAGAATTTGATCCTCTTGAAAATCAGCCAAAAGAATCCTTCAAACTGATTTTTGATGGGTATTTATAGAGTCCCCAAGTGTAAAATCTGGAATTAATCCCCCAAATGTCAATATTTGATAGAAAAATCCCAAAACCCGACTTGGTGGCCAAGAAAACCCAAAAAAGATCAGTCTACAGATTCCCTGCGCGAAGGTCGCGTCAGTAATGTGGTGGGCCATGTCACGTGACCCCGCCCTGCCCAGGCCGCTTCACATGACTCAGCCAGATCTAGGTCGCATGAAGTGACGCGGCCCTACGCTCTGGTGGTGGCGTCGACCGCGGCCGCCGGACCGGGGACACCAGGCGG
The DNA here is from genome assembly GCA_947683365.1 of Euphorbia pulcherrima. Taxonomy (NCBI): domain Eukaryota; kingdom Viridiplantae; phylum Streptophyta; class Magnoliopsida; order Malpighiales; family Euphorbiaceae; genus Euphorbia; species Euphorbia pulcherrima. The sequence goes on along the minus strand of CANTUS010000001.1, from coordinate 47,831,917 downwards.
GAAAAAAGCAAATAGGGGCCGAGCCGCAGGGCCCAAAACGCGAACAACTAGCACGGGGCATCCGACCGAGGTGATTCTTGACATTCCGGAAAGCTTGGAGAGTGAAGAATCCAACGATGCAAACGAGACTCGCTGAAAATGTCCGAATTTTAAGGAAAAATCACGAAACAAATTTCTACACTCGAGGGGAAAGGAAGCGGTTAACATCTTAAAATTGATCCAATTATTATTATAATCAGGGTCAAAGATCTTAAAATCGTCAACAAAGAACTTGCCAAATGCAATAAAATTCTAAAATAGTGAAACAAATAGACCATAAAAGGTTAGAGCAAAAAGTCATCGTCGTTCCGAGGGTCACCAAAAAGCCCATGCTCACAGGCTGCCCCTTGTGAGATTATCATTTGACGGGTCAAATGGGATCTCATGAAAGAACGAGGGATAGGACTTCATACCTGACTTACGGATTCTTGAACTGATTGTCTTCTGGGATTGCCATAAATAGACCTATCAAGAACAAAATTGACTTAGAGATTGATTAGGTATTGCCTTCGTTGCCCCAAACAGTTTTGGGATAGATTGGCAGGTTGCTTCGAGAAAAAGAGGAATAGGGATTTCTTGAGACGGTTGTCTATGAATGGTCATGGGACGCATCATCAATTGACCTATCAAAGGTAGATGTTAAATCGGTTATCTACGAGTGGTTTTAGAACGCACCATCAACTGGTGGTCTGGGAATGCATAATCAACGGACCTATCGGAGGTGAGGCTGAATCAGTTGTCTACGGGTGGTATAGGAATGCACCATCAACGGACCTATCAGGGGGTGCCAAGAACTTCTAACGAGGTCGGATTGGGATATGCTTGGCTTGAATCGCTGCTGGGAATATCAAATGAGACTCCTGGACTGGAACGCATACCAAAAGCTTAATTAAAAGGTGTCGAGCACTTCTAACGAGGTCGAACTGGGATATGCTTGGCTTGAATCGTATGCCGGTAATATCAAACGAGATCCCTAGACTAGAACGTACACCAAGAACTTAACTAAAAGGTGCCGAGCACTTCTAACGAGGTCAAACTAGGATATGCTTGGCTTGAATCGCATGCCGGGAATATCAAACGAGATCCCTGGACTGGAACGCATACCAAGAACTTAATAGAAAGGTGTTGAGCACTTCTAACGAGGTCAGACTGGGATATGCTTGGCTTGAATTGCATACCGGGAACATCAAACGAGATCCCTGGACTGGTACGCATACTAAGAACTTAACTGGAAGGTGTTGAGCACTTCTAACGAGGTCGAACTGGATATGCTTGGCTTGAATCGCATGCCGAGAATATCAAATAAGACCCCTAGACTAGAATGCATACCAAGAACTTAACTGGAAGGTGCCGAGCACTTCTAACGAGGTTGGACTGGGATATGCTTGCGTTGAATCGCATGCCAGGGAATATCAAATGAGACCTCTGGACTGGAACGCATACCAAGAAGTTAACTGGAAGATGCCGAGCACTTCTAACGAGGTTGGACTGGGATTTGCTGAAAAGCGCCTGAGGAGACCGTTGGACTAAACGCATTGGGCTTATCACATAAATTTTGATATATTAGAGAGAGATATGAGCTGCGCTTTTATTGCTTAAATGATTTTGCCGAGACAAAAAAAATTTTTTTGCCCCTTCAATTAAGTAACAAAAACGGAACAATAAAACTGAAATAAAGTTGAGATTTCTGGGAGTCCGGATAGATAGTCGAAGTCAAGCGCCGAGTCTGGCCGATATGTGACATCTCAGTTCATACGTTATAATTGCATTTGTTAACATCCATTGCATCTCATGAAATTAGACTATTTAATATTTTACTTGTTAAATTATAAGAAATTGATTAGTTAAGTTAATAATTATTTAGTGATGCGAAATACGATATTTTATTGTCTAGGCACCAATCTATAGAAGAATATAATTTTAAGAAACAAGTAGAGTATAGTTATATTATAGATATAAAGTTGTTTATTGGATAAGATATTTGTATTGTTTAATATTAGTATTATTATTAGTATTATTGTTTTGGTATTAAGAAAGAATATAAAGGTATAGTTAGTGTATATATAATGTATATATATAAAAATGTATTAGATAGACAAGAAATATTTTAATAAGTAATTATAATTATTACTATTATTATTATTAATAATATTTTTGTAATAGTTGTGTATTAGTGAGGGTATATTTGGTATATATTATTAAAGAATATATATATATATATATATATATATATATATATATATATATAAGAAAGTAGGTAAGATGAGGATCAAAAATCTGATCTCTACAACCTCTAGAAAGATCAGAATTGTTCCATAGAGAGAAGGAAGCATAAGGAAGAAGAGAAGAAGAGAGCTAGAAGGAAGGAATCAGGTATTTTAGTAACTTTGTAGTGCGATTTTTGTTAGGTTAAAGTTAGAATTAGAAGTTTTGGTAACAAGATGAATTGTTCCTCTTTATGTCAAGGTTCATCCTGCAAAATTTGGGAATTTTTAGACGAGTAAATCAATAGTTATGATTTTTATAAGATGAAGTGTGCAGAATTGGATGATCAAAGAGATAGGGTGAGTTTTAAAATTAATCTGGAATTGTTATACTACTTAGAAAATTCTGATTTTTTGATATGATATTTCCTTATATGTATAGTTTAAGTAGGAAAAATAATCAGGTTGCTGTCTAGGTAAAGCGGGACTGAAACAGGTTTTGATAGGAAATTCCCTATGACTCGTATAAGGCTTTAAAAATTTTAGGGATTTAGTATGTTATGGAATTATGTAATAGGAATTGAACAAAAGAAGAATCATCACATTTGAGTAAGTGAGTTGAAAGTTATGAATTTTAAAGTGAAGTGATGTCATAAGAACACTACTTCTAAGTGCAGAAAACAGAACAGATTTAGAGTTTAAAATACAAAACTCATAACAAATAGAAAAGTAATAAGAAAATTATGAAATTTTGATATGTTATAAAGCTATGTGTTAAGAGTAAAATGAAACTGAAATCAGGTCATTTGATTGAGTACTTTGAGAGATATGATTGGTTATACTCAGTAAGGTCACAAAGATAGTAATTCTATTCTAGTTTATGTCAATCTTTTTAATATACAAAAGGAAATAAGATGTATATGTTTATATGTTTATATGAATTTATGTTATAGGAGCTTAAAACAGTGAAGGGATTCCAAAGAAATGTCCAAGTTGTTTTCGAGAGAATTAGCTCGGATAATCTGTGAGTATAAACATGATATGAATATATGGGTGAAATGTGTTGATATGTTAATTGTATGAATATGTGAATGTAATATGAATTGTATTGATGTGTGGTTAAATTTGATATGTTTTGTGTGAATTTTCTTAATGTGAATTATTGGATAAGTATAAGTTAGTATAAACATGAAATAAATTTGTGATTGTAATTTGTGTTGATATGTGGCTATATATGTGAGTGGAACTTGATATATGAAGTGTGTTGACATTATTTGAGTGTGAGAAATATGTTGATATGTGTCATTTGAATATGATAATGGATTGAATTCTTAAGTGAAGTGAATTGGTGCATAAACATTATTTTGTGTGAATTGTCTTAATATGAATTATTTGATAAGTATAAGTTAGTATAAACATGAAATGAATTTGTAATTGTAATTTGTGTCGATATGTGGTTATATATGTGAGTGGAACTTGATATATATGAAGTGTGTTGACATTATTTGAGTGTGAGAAATATATTGATATGTGTCATTTGAATATGATAATGGATTGAATTCTTAAGTGAAGTGAATTGGTGCATATATGAATTATTGGTGGAGTATAATTGAGTATTGCATTTGATATGCTAGATTTATATGATATATGTATGTGGAATATATGTTCATTTGTATTAGTATATGCTAATTGTAAGTTCAATGATTCGTATAACAGACATTTGCACTTGAATATATGAAAAGTAAAAGAGACGTTGTGACATAGCCGATCAAACAGTGCAATACATGTTCTGATCAACTGAACCTATATGGTCAACCAATTGCAATATCTGACAAATGGACCAAAAGGTCAACCAATTGTTTATCTGGACCGAAAGGTCAACCAATTGTTACATAGCTGGCCAGCAAATCAATTGACAACTGTTACAAATGTTACATGTATCTCGGGGCAATAGTTTGGCTGGTGTTGTCACAACAATTAAATAATCGGTTCATTCATTCTCATATAAGTGTGACTATATATTGAATTTGTTAATGTATATATGTGATTTGCTATTAAATTTGTAATGTTTGTATATCTACAATTTGCTAAATTCATAGATTGTTTATATTCACTGAGTTGCGCCTCATATAAAGCGCTAACTTTTTCAGATCTGATAAAGTTTTTACTAGAAGCTGATTACCTGTAGATATCATGGATGAAAGATTGGTTGGCTGTGTTCCATCCCCCCATTCCTCACAAAATAAGCATATAGAATAGAAGGTGGTCGGGTTTTAATTTTTCTTTGTATAAGATTATTTTGTAAAAAGATATGATGTTACAAGTGATTATATATATATATATATATATATATATATATATATATATATATATATATATATATATATAAATGAAGTATAAGTACCAAAAAAAATTTGTATGTAGTGATTACGATTTTGGTGATTTAGTATAAGATATAGGTTGTTTCACGATATGCCCCTGGGTATTTGCATTAAGGTACCCCTAGGCATTTGCATTGAGGTGCCCCTGGGTATTTGCATTGAGGTGCCTCTGGGAGAAGCTTCTGAGTTCTGATTTTAGGATCCATCGGGTTGGTCGTCCTTCTAAATTGCCCTATAGGGTGCCTGTCAAGAAGGCTTTAAAGCATTAGTAATCCATATAAATTGCATTTTTATTGCTTAATTGATTTTGTGGAACAAAAATATTTTTGCCCCTTCAATTAAGCAATAAAAACGGAAGAAACAGGAATAAGAGTTGAGATTTTCGGGAGGCCGGAGAAACTGCCAGTGTTGAGCATTGAGGCTAGCTGATGTGCCCCTAAGAGGAAATCTGTGTTCGAATTCAGGAAGGTAATTCTGAGATGCCCCTTGATACAGGCTCTTGCTTGGAGGTCGAGTGCATAACCCGAGGATATTTTTCCTTACTTTGTTTCCTGTGGAATTCAGCATAGAATAATAGTCATGAACATTACGCATTGATGTCTGAATGCATGAGATACTCGGACTGGTCATCTTCAAGCTGACTGATTAACTTGCTTGATCAACTTCGCTCAATTCAGGGAAAGATCGACTTGCTTGAAAGGGAGGATACATGGAATTACTTTATGGTATGGATAAGACAAGAATGCCCCTAGAGGAGGATCAGGGATGTTACACAGATTAGGTGAGAATGCCCTTAGCGGAGGATTAAGGAAGCTGCGGCGAATCGACTACAAATTGATTGCTGGATCAGGCATGACGGAGATAAAGGGGGGGCACGAAGCAAAGCTCAATATTCTAGATAACGAACGACCGGGTGCTATCACTACCAATGAATTCTGCCAAGGATGGCTTTAGAAGATTAGGATATTGTGGAATCAAGATGCTAAGTTTCCATGAAGAATTGAGCGGACATGGGCTAAGGACAAATTTGAGTCCTCCGAATCTATTAGACCGGCGAACATATCCATGCATTCTAAAACTAATGGCGATGATGCAGATATCTTGATGTGATCGATGGCAGTCGGTAATCTTTGTTCTAATTGTCTTAGTTTTTACATAGACCTAGACATTGTGTCGGGCCCATCAGACTTGCTTTTATGTTCTAATTTTTGCCTGGAACGCCCTTTTCGGGTTTTCAATCCAACAAACTATCCCGGCTTTTGCATAGACCTTAATTCTTTTTAGTCTATCAGGATTTTTGCCTTTTGTCTTTGATTTTGTTTCTTTTGAAGGAATTGAGTTGACTGCACGAAATCCTACGTTCGACTTACTTGTAATATTTCGCCTTTAACGCCCAATATACTCATCCAAGCACAAACATAACGGATTCAGTAAAGTGACATTTCCGTTAAATAAAGTAAGTATGAGTACATGATGATGATAACCATTTCTATTGACCCAAACTCTGGTGTTAACTAGCCTATGAAGGTTTTCTAGTCAACATACTCTCATCGCTCACTTTACCATGACTTTTGCCTAGGTCGCCCTTTTTTGGGTTTTCAGCCCAACGGGTCATTTTACACCCTGATTTTTGCCTGAATGGTTTGTAAAATACCGACCAGCGGGATACACCCTAATTTTTGCCCGAACAGTAGAGGACCACTCATTGAGTGATTGATTTATATATGCTTTTTATATGCTACTTTTCTGGATTTGATTCTTTTGGTTAGCTACGATGATTCTTTGACCTGTTTTGATTGATAGGGTTTACAACCTCAGTACCATCCAAAATCTTCATGCCCCTAGAACCGGGTATCTTTCTAGTTACATAAGGTCTTTCCCAATTTAGTCAGAACTTCCCCTTGGGTTAGTGTCGGTAAGCTTTGCTTGCTCTGGAATCAGATTGTTGGCCTTTGACTGATACTCAATGTTTGACTTGGTTACGGGGCACCTTCACCATGCCTTTGATATATCTGAAGACTACTAAAGCTGCTCAGGCTACGCCTCAGTCTATGGGGGTCTCTTTGACATTGGGTTCAATACGACTCTCAGTTTCAGTTGTCCCACTAGCTTGTGGGCAGTGCGGTGAAGATCTGCGGGGCTCGGACCCAAATTTTTGATCGATCAGGGGGTGACCCTTGGGATTCAAACCCCAATAACTGGGATGATGTGATGGGGTAGGCTACGATGGGCCAGGATGCATTTCTCGAGGAACTTGGCCATCTTCTTAATGATAATGTCAGTGAAAAGGTTCGGCTTCCCCTTATATTGATGAGGGTCGAATCTTGGTGATCATATGCGTCCCCCTCATTGAGAATGGCCAAAGAGGAGAGAAACAGGGATGGTTTGAGGGTGTAAGGGAATGGATAGGGGGGAAAAGGCAATGTTATGTGTGGGTGGGAAATTTGAGAATGGGTGGGCGAAGAAAAGATAAGCCATAACTTTATCGAAGATGATCTGGTGATGCTCTTCCTCTATATTCGGCTGACCCTTCTTTGATAGTTTGCATATAGCTGTGAGGCCAGTAATCGACTGATTGACATATTGGATTTATCCGAGGAAGGCTGAGCTTCTTTTGTTGTTTTAGGCATGGAGATGAGATGCTCGGGGATCCGATGACGAACCATGGGTGTCTAAGATAACTAGGCGAAAGCATTATCATGATCTTTAAGCACTTGTTATCTCTCATTTTCTTCCAAAGGTTAGGTCATTAGAAAGTGGTTACCATTCTAGACTATCATCTGTACTCAAACTTACTTCAGTTAAAGAAACGTTATGAATACTGAACACGTTATGCTTGTGATGAAATGAATGCATGGACCCATCAGGCGAAACATCAAACAGATAACCAAGAAGAGAGAGTCTTTCATTAAATTAAAGTGCCTTAAAGGCATAATTGTTCATATCTAAAATACTATAAACATAAAGAAAGAAAATTACATTATAGAAAAATCATCCTCCACAGGCGGAGGGTCTTGATTGGTAGAGCCTGTAGACTAAGCACCCTCAATAGGTTTCATTGGCGCGTCATCCAGGTCGAGATCAAAAAACCTTTACTTGATCGGCTGATAAATTATCTCCCTCATCCGCTAGAGACCTCACGGGATCCTTGCCTTTGGAAAAGATGGCTTTAATGATATCTTGCGGACCCCTAACTCTCTTTGGTGAGCCAAAAAGCGGAGGTGAACCCTGACGGTTAAGTGCTTTTTTGGGCTCAACTATCTTTCCTTCCCTTACTAAACGGTTGACATCTTGGATCAACTTCCAACACTCATCATTGCGGTGTCCTTGCTGAACATAACACATGCAAAAGTTATGTTTCTCCTCCTCCTTAAGGGGCCTAGGCTCGCGAAGGGTTCTGAGGAGGCCGCGCTCCCTTAAGGTGGCTAAGAATACACTGAGGGGTAATTTCCACGGACCTGTAACATTCTCTGGGTTATCTTTAGGAGCTACTATAACGGGTGCCTGATCAATCATTCGATCCTGAGGGGATGTCCCAAGATTCGACTTGCTAGCTTACGAAAGCTTTTCCTTCACCTTGGCCCGTGATGGGACATAATGAGGTCCTTCACAATCTTTGAGCTTTGCTTTTTGACTCTCTTCAAAACTAAAGAGTAAGAACTTATGCAGCAAAGCCTCCATTTCAGGCATCATGCCCGGGGATTGAACGACCTGGTCACTGGATGAGTGGGGCGCTAACAGATGTGCGAGGGCTTCAATTTTAGGTGTCATGCCCGGAGGTTGCATGACCTGGTCGCTAGAGGGATGGAGTGCGCCAAACTGGAATGGTGAAGCAAACGATGAGGACTCGATCGGAGAGTTAACTTACAGATTAGTGTTGAAAGGGTTTTACGGGTAAGTAGCCCCTCTCAAAGCAACAATAAACTGAGGAGGAGTAGGAAGAAAGGACTTTGGAGGCATTTAAGGTTGAGACGGATTCTGGTCCAGTTGGAATGGACCGGATCGAGGTTGGACAGGAGAAATTGATCGAGCGGGCTGGAACTAATCCCGGGTTATTGAGGTTAACAGAAGCTGGCTCATACTAGTGCAAAAACCAGGCTTGAAGGTATGATCTAGAGCTTGGGTTGGATAAGCAAATACGGGCGATGGAGATTGCACGATATCCTGATGAAACTAAAATGCGATAGGTGAAGGTTGAGTAGGCTGCTGCACACACTGAATCAATTGAATTGGATGAACAGAAGACTGGGCCTGGAATGGTGGAATCTAAACTGACCTACTTTGAGCGGTCTCTGGTTGTCCCCGAGCTTGAATACCATTCATCAGAATCCTTTTGACACTTCTTTTCTCTTCCAAAATTGCGCGGACCGAATCTTGGATCTGCCCTTGAATTGCATCTCGGAATTGATCGGATCAAAGAAATACTGACAAACTATTGGCAATCTCAGAACTTAAAGGAGAGTGACCCTGATCAGACGAGAGGAAAGGAGGAGAAGAAGAACCCTCGGATGGAACCCTATCCACTGGTGGTAAATCAGACATAGCGAAAAGAAATAGATTCTGAAATAGAGCTTGAAACTGAACTAGATGATGATCAAATCTGACGGGAACGATGCCTTGGTCTAACTAAGAAACCGGAAGATGATCAGCCCAAATCAAACCATGATTGAGATGGATGATAACATAAATATTCGAGTGATGAATGCCATATATACGGGTGGTTTAGAGAGGTAGAGAGCAGAAGAGCTTATGATGCGAAGCTTAACCCTAAAATACGTGAGACGTCAAATTCCTTGCTATTCCTAGTGAACTAGGTATGGGTCGTCGGGATTTAAACGATCTCAGGCATTTTGTTAAATTCACCCTTCGAGCGAGGGGAGAATAGGGGTAAGCAAAAAATCAAAAATAAAGGTCGGCCATAGGCGGCCTATGCGTGAGGTGCGTATGCATAAGCACAACATAAGTAGCACGTGAAAACAAATAAACCTCTTCCAACCTTATGACTCTTGCGTAACGCCAATTTGTAGTCTGGGGGAAACTCTAGCACCAGGAAACGGCAAGATAGTATGCGACCTAAATCTATAGTTTTTTGGTAAACCTAAAGGGAAGTTGCTATGGCTAGTTTTATCGTGGTTCATAGTCTCAGACTGGTAGTGTCGTGAATGACACTGTAGAAGGGTCTCATTTACCTGGATTCCGGGTAACTCAACCACTCCTCAAATGAGTGCAACTGCGGGAATTACACGTTGGTTGAAACGAGTGTTCCACCCACAAATATCCCCAATTCCTGGCAGGCATGAGGTATACAAGTGAGCTTCACGGGGGTGATAAAATGGCACCTTAAAACTTAGAATCTAACTAAGCGGTGGATAAAAAGGCAAAAGAAATAAAGCGTTGATTTAAAAATGATTTTGGCACATCATCAAAATCCTTTCACCAAAGATTGAAAATGAGAGCGATTTGTCAAATTTTAAGTTAAAGGAAGATTCCCCAGCAGAGTCACCACTGTGAGCCGACAACCCCCGATCCCCCCGCCCGTATGGTAAGATTTAATGCTCTTCGGCGTGGGGCAGAGAAATAACGAGTGCTGTGAAGCGTGCTAAGGGATATTCCATATTTTAGCGTGATGAAAACGATACTGAAGAATGATGTTAATGTTGAAATTTAGTCTGATTTATGTGTCAAGGGATACGAGACTTAGAATCTCATATTTTAAGATAGAGTCGCCGCCCGGTTAAGCTCCACCGGGAATTTGGGTACGATATTCCCACCAGGTGGTTGGACCGTACCTTAAAACAGAGATTCTAGGTTCGGATGATGATGCTTACTTTTCAATTTTTAAATCAAGCCGATTATGTTTTAATAAATGTGACCTTAGTTCTTGTGCGTTTTGATCCGATTATTGTTTGGTGTTTTCGGTTTATTATGCCATACATCACACGAAAAGTGATAAATAAACAAAGCAAGAAGACAAAATTATTACAAGGCTTTACGAATACCTATACATTTTTCTAATGCGAGGAAATAAATAAAACGATAAATAAATAAACGGGCGAAACCGGGTTCTAACCGAGCTTACCGACTCGGACCCGGCTCCAAACAAGACAATAGAAATACAGGAGTAATCATAAATATAGCATGAATAAATAAATGCAGAAAATAAACACATGGTATGCAGAAAAAACGTATTTTCGGATTTTTCGGGACAAAATCATAATTTTCGAGCATTTATTAATTATTTAAGCAACCTAAAAAGGTGAAATAAATTAACTAAACATACTAAAATCAGATTTAGCGTATTCAGAATATTTTTAGAATTTTTAGTTGGTAGAAAATAATTTATTTAGATTTATTTAATTAAAACACAATTTTTAAGCCATTTAAATGCATATTAAATCAAATAAAAAAATAAAATCTAAAAACAGAACGAAATAAATGAAAAACAGTTTCAGAATATTCATAATTTTTTTGGAAATTTTTGGGTTAAAATCGGGGCTGAAAATGCATTAAAATGATCAAAACAGGGTCAAAAACAACGGAAACGGGCCAAAAACCACAGAATAAGGCAAACAGGGGCCATTTGGACATTTTTGCCACTAGGCTGACTCAGTGAGGTGGTGGGCCGACTCAACGAGGTGGCCGAGATGACACTCAGTCGGCCTTCGTCCCACTGAAGTGGCCTGCCGAAAAAAAGTGTCTAAACAAGCCGGAATCGACCTTTTTGCGCCTGAAAAACCAAGATTACCAAAATTTCAAGTCGTTTCCTACACTATTACAGTCGATTCGAACTTAAAATGCTTAAATAACTTGGGTTTTTTAGTTTGGGGGGAAAAGAACCCAGAAAATCCGACAAAACGATGATTAGCCGCCTGAGCGACCCGTAGGCCGACTGAATGAAGTGGTAGGCCGACTCAGCGAGGTAGCCTAGGTGACGTTCGGTCGGACTGACGTTCGCAGGAATGGTCAGCCGGGGTTTTGGCAGAAAATCACAAAAAAGATGAAGAAAAGGGGCAAACGCCTGGAAAAATAACAAAAAACGCAATAACAGAAATAAATAATAAAAGAAATAGATTGGAACTCAGAAAGTTACCTAAAGGCCGTGAATCCACTCTCAAGACTCGAACCGGACGTTTGGCAAGCTTTGTGATGGATTTGAGATGAAAACCCGACGAAACAACGATTTAGCAAGGGATTTAGTGATTTTTGAGGAAAAAATCCCTAAATCCTATTTAAACCAATTTTTACATAAGATTTCTGATAGATTTTAATGATTTAACCTAAGAGATTAAGTCTAATAAGATTTAGAAATCAAGAACCAAGTATATTGGCTTAGAGTTTTCTCAATATTATTAAACTTTTTCTCCCTAAAGCCTTAGAATTCTAAGAATTTGATCCTCTTGAAAATCAGCCAAAAGAATCCTTCAAACTGATTTTTAATGGGTATTTATAGAGTCCCCAAGTGTAAAATTCCAGAATTAATCCCCCAAATGTCAATATTTGACAGAAAAATCCCAAAATCCGACTTGGTGGCCAAGAAAACCCGAAAAAGATCAGTCTGCAGATTCCTTGGGCGAAGGCCGCGTCAGCGACGTGATGCGGCCCCGCCCAGGCATCGTCACATGACGCGGCCAGATCTAGGCCGCGTTAAGTGATGCGGCCCGGAACGTGGACCATGTGGCCCCGCGCTCCGACAGGGCTCGAAACGCGAACAACCAACAGGGGGCATCCGACCGGGGCAATTCTTGACATTCTGGAAAGCTCAGAGAGCGAAGAATCCAACGATGCAAACGAGACTCGATGAAAATGTCCGAATTTTAAGGAAAAATCGCAAAACAAATTACTACGCGCGTGGGGAAAGTAAGCGGTTAACATCTTAAAAGTGATCCAATTATTATTATAATCGGGGTCAAAGATCTTAAAATCGTAAACAAAGAACTTGCCAAACGCGATTCGATTCTAAAATAATGGAACAACTAGACCGTAAAAGGTTAGAGCAAAAAGTCATCGTCGTTCCGAGAGTCACCGAAAAGCCCGTGCTCACACCTTTGTTAACTCTAATTCTCATTCTCCTCTTAATAGGCTTCGTGATATCTACTAATACTCTAACCCTAAGGTACAGGGGGGTTGATACCTTAAAGTTATTTCCATCTATATCAAGGAAAGTACCAATGAAATTGCCTATTGCCTTACATATATTTGTCGAAACATAAGCTAAAGGGACACCAAAAGCTTGCACCCAAAATGGCACAGAGTTGACATTGATATCTTCCAGATCTTTACCTTCCGGTAATGACACTAGGGCGAGAAGCTTCGAATTAAACGACCATGGACAACCCTTCCAAATTCTTTCATAATCCATGGTATGAAAAAATTTGAATAGGTACTTGTTAAACTGGTTAATTTTTATGATACTTACTCCCTCCTTCGGCTTCCACAGACCCCGTAAGGGTCCTCCTCATTGATTTTTCATCCACATCTTTGTCGCACTGAAACTGCCCAACGTAAATATATTCTTTACGCACAGGGACCGAGACTGGAAGTTGCACCGTTGAAGTAAAGTACCAAGAGACGGAGAAGCAATCTTATTAGAAACAGGAAAGTAACAATCGAAACAAAAACAAACAATCACTGGCAATGTGGCCGCCAGACAAGAACCCTAGACCCCCTTATCAAATAATAAGGTTTATTTATGAGAATGTCTAATTAATTGAAATATATTCTCTGATATCACTATCCTGAATAAAAAAAAATTTTTTTTGCTAATTTTTAAAGCTACAAACCCATTTTATAAAAAAAACTACCATACTCCATTTTATAAATAAATGAAATCAAATGATACTTTTTATAAGCTTTCCCTATATACCATATAAATGTAAAAATATACAACATCTGTAGCAAACAGAAGAATTTTGAAGGCCTAGTTTGAGTTGTTTTTTTTTGTTTTTTTCTTTTATTTTCTTATAATAATATTCAAGCGCGAATTCTCTAGGATTAACTTTGTTTTTTAAAAAAATCAACGTTCTTAGGACTTTCCATCTCATTTTTGTTAACTTCGAACATAATAAAATAGCTGAAAAATGATACTCCCTCCGTTGCTTTTCGTACGTCTTTTTAATTTTTTTATTTTTTTTTATTGTCACTTTATAATATCAATAAATTTTTTATAATTTTTTTTTAATTCACCCATTCATTTATTATGAGAGAGATTATGAATTGATGAAATTATATGTTAGTAATTAAGAAGAAAAAGAATTTTAATAAAGGATAAATTAGTAATGTTAGTAGTGTAATTAATTTTTTTATTAATATTAGTGAAAATATTAAAACGACTTACATAAAGGAACGAAGGGAGTATTAGTTATAAATTAAAGGGCAACTTAGCTAAATACAAGATTTTGAGCTTTCAATTTTGTAATACCATGTCAACATTTTTTAAATCCCACCATAAAAACTTACATCTCTTAATTACCTACTCTTTCTTAATTAGCACCAATTTTTCATTTATTTCTACGTAGATAACATAAAACATTAGCCACATTGTTCTATTTAAAGCAAAAAAAAACTCTTATACCTGGTATAAGGGTAGTAAAAAATTGATATAAGACTACGATTTTTTTTGCTCTAAAAATATTCAATATGGATTTCGTTTTAAAGATAAAATTAAAACGAGTAAAATATTCTAAAGGCTCATGTTGAAAAAATTAACGATTTGTGAGATATAGTCGTTTTGAATAAAATTAAAACGAGTAAAATATTCTAAAGGCTCATGTTAAAAAAATTAACGATTTGTGAGATATAGTCGTTTTGAGTTGTGAAAATCAAATTAAATATGAAAGAGAAAAATAATAACTTTAAAAGTGATAGACAACTAAAGAAAAAAAAGTTAGATATATAAAAAAAATATCCTACAAAGATGGCATTTCTTTATATTTCCCTAAATTAAATTAGTGTATGGCCCATAAAGATTTGAACCGAAATTGAGCATTGTTATAGACAAGATAATAGGGAAAAGTACGTAATTGTAATAAAATCCATCAATAATTTTTATTAAAATTTTGGTCAATAATACAAGTGTCTAATTCTACAAGCCTCAACAACATAAATACGTTCCACACAATTTCACAATATAAATACGTTCCTCTCCAAAAATAACACATGTGCAAGGCATTTTTTTATTTTATTTTTTTATTTTGCATTTATCTCTCAAACCATTTATTTTTTTTAGCATGCCGCTTTAGACTTTTTTGTTCGTCTCATTTTTATCTTCGAAATGCTATCCATTATCATATACTTTTTTTCTACTTTTTTCCAAACTTTTCGACATCTGGTATAAATCTGATATTTTGCTGGTATAAATCTGGTATGAAGTGGTTTTTATTTGATTTCTTCATAAAAATGCAAGTTTATGGGTTATTTTCATCACACTTAGTATTTTGCTGGTATAAATCTGGTATAAAATAAAAATTCGAAAAAGTATATCATCATGGATCTAGTTTCGAAGATAAAAACGAGACGAACAAAAAACTCCAGAGCGGCATATAAAAAAAATCAACGATTTGAGATATAAATGTAAAATATAGTAAAAAAAAAAGAAATTACATAAAAAAGATGGAAAAAAATGAACATATAAACTGAAAAAAAAGTTTAATATTCCTTACAATTTCCCAAGATAATACGGCTTATGTCAACCAACAACTTTATTTTTATATTTGTTTTAGGGTAAATGATTTATTAATTTTATATTGATACATATTTTTATTAGTCAATCCTTTTGTTTTCAAAAATTCATTATCTAGTCCTTGAGTTTTTTTTTAAAAACCAATCACTTAATTCTAACCTAAAAAACTTAAGTTTGTCATACACTAACTTTTACACGGATTGACGAGTTTATTCTTTAGTTATTAAACATAAAATTTTTTATATGCATTTATATATTGTTCACGTAGTGAAAATTACTCCCTCCATCTATAAAATATTTTTTATTTAACCGAATTATGAAAATTAAAGAAAAATTTATTATACAATTAAAATGACTAATTTATCCTTTACTAAATTCTCTTTCTTCTTAATTACTCACTTATAATTTGAACAATACATAATCTGTCTCATAGTTAATACAAGGGCAAATTAGAGAAAAAATTGTACAAAATACTTTGATAATCTAAATTGATAACTAAAAAGAGAATTAATAAAATAGTTAAAGAGATAATAATTTCTAGATGGAGGGATTATGTGTTATCTTAATGTTTTTTAAAGGAAATTGAGGACGGGTTACTTAGAGTTATGCGAAACCACCAATCGCATGCTACTTAACCGATGAAGACATGAACTAATCATTCTTGTCGAACATTAATTCCATGGCACCAAGGTTGTTTTTGTTGGAAGATTGAATAGAATGTAGGCTTTAGAAGTTGATCAGGATTTGTTGAAAGATTGAATAGAATGTAGGCTTTGAAAATTGATCAGAATTTGTTTCAGAAGGTGAACTTTGAATTAGTGGTGGAGTCAGAATTTATGATTTGGTAGGGCACAATTTCTTATGAAAAGTGATAAAAAAATCGAACAATATAACATTTAATTGATAAATAATTGCAAAATATTAACAAAATGTACACATAAGAAATTCACTAAAAGTTATCAATTATAAAAATAAGTAGACATCTTAAATATGGATTTAGCCTTCGTTTGGTTCTCAGTTATTCATTTTTTTAATAAAGTACAATACGATATGGTACCATATAGTATGGTATATTTTTTTAATTCTTATTTGGATACATCATATAATTTTTTTTAAAAAA
The DNA here is from genome assembly GCA_947683365.1 of Euphorbia pulcherrima. Taxonomy (NCBI): domain Eukaryota; kingdom Viridiplantae; phylum Streptophyta; class Magnoliopsida; order Malpighiales; family Euphorbiaceae; genus Euphorbia; species Euphorbia pulcherrima. The sequence goes on along the minus strand of CANTUS010000001.1, from coordinate 47,815,495 downwards.
TTAGGTTAATTTGATAGAATACTACCAAATTCATGGTTAGAATTTCATGATTCTTAAAATCATAAAAAAAATCATGAAACCAAACAAAAAATTTTAAGTTAGTTACATAGAGCATACTATGAACAAAAGCATGAACCAAACAACAACTTAGATTTTGTGCACCCAATGATAAATTGGAAAGTAAAATTGTATGTGTAATATTAAAAAAAGTTATTCAATAAATATATATTACATATACACCAAGAATCAATTTGAAATTTCTCAAATTATTGTAAGTGAAACAAATATTATTATATTTTTATTGATACTTTTATTTTATTTTTTTAGAATTAATATAAATTACATGTACCTTATTATCAGGGCCGTCTCGAAAAACTTAGGGGCCCTGAGCGAACACTAAAATTGGGCCCTCATAAACTATAAGCTGGGTTGTCTCGTATATTTTCGGACCTTAAGCTAAAAATGAAATATGGCCCTTATAAAATGAAATAACTTGAAATAAATTTCACCAACACAATTAATATTTCACTAATATACAAAAATAAAAATTTCAAACTTTGGTATATACTATTTTTCCGATTAAGATATTATCATTTGAAATTTTGGTTATCTGAATATTTTTTGAAGCAAATTTTAATTGATTTTTCATATGAAATTTATCTAAAATTACATTCTTAATATTTTCAACTATTGATATTTTGAAAGATATAATAATATATTAAATTTAAATAAAATACGATATTAGAAATTTGAAAATATATATTGAAACAATCAAATTAGTATTTGTTGTTTTTTTAAAGATAAAACTATTAATCTCTTTTTTTTATCCATTGAAACAAGAAAGAAGAAAAAAATGCCTCGGTGAAAAAAATACTTGTTAATGTTAAATTACTATTAACTAATTGTAAAATAATAAATACTAAAATTTTTGTTAATTCTTTTTTATTTGAGAGATTTGTGAGATAAAACTAGTAAAAGACGGTTAAAGGCTATATTTATTTTTAATTAAAAAATATATCTACATTTTAATATGGTAAATGTCATGTTAAATAAAAACTCTTTTATGTATATCAACTAATTAAAATGTATTTTTTGTGTGAAAGACTTTAAAAGCTTAGAAATTAAATAAAATGTGTTTTTAATATTATCAAAGAATTATGTAGATAGATTACGGGGAACAACGTTTTAAGAAAAAAAGTAAGGATATTAATAAAAGGGGAACAAACATTTTGAGGGAAAAAAAATAAGGATGTTAATAAAAGGTTAAAACAAACGTTTTGAGGAAAAAAAATAATGGTATTAATAAAAGATAAAATAAGGGTAACGAAGGTGTTGAACCCATACAGCACACCCACATGGGTAAACAGAGCAGCACCATTACCACTGGACCAAACATTTCTCTTGTATTCTTGTCCCAATTGTATTTATATATATACATTTTTTATATTTATACTATACCCTACCCAATATTCGGGGCCTCCGAAGTTTTGGGGCTTTGAGCGTTCGGTCCGCTCGCTCCCTCTAATGACCGGCTCTGCTTATTACTTCATTATATTTAAAATAATATTTACTTGAATTAATAAAATAGAAGTTAAGAGTAAATAAAAAGTGAGGAAAGAAGAAGATTAAAAGGTTAAAAGGGAAAAACAAAAACAAAAAGAATATGTCATACAAATGACACGTATACCAGTACTTAACATATGTTGAATTAAGAGCAAGTCCAACCATTTTCTCCATTTATCATTTCCTAAATCCTATTTTAGAGAATCTATAGTGTTTTTATTTCAATCATCTTCTTCATTTTTCCTTCTCCATTTTTTCATTTCCTATAAATAATAATACTGTATTATTATTATATTATTTTCTTTATATCATTTCTATTCTAATCAATTAACAAAATAATTTAAAAAATTAAAACTAAAAAATAAAATAATAAAATAATACATTCCCCCCATTTTAAAGACATACCATATAGGAAATGATTTAGACTCAACCATTCCCTATATGTGTTCCCCATTTTAGGAAAATCCCCAAAAATGAGAAACCATTGAAGTTGCCTTAAGAAAGTAGTTTAGATAGCCTTTAACAAAAAGAGGCAAATTCTTGTTATATTCTTCAGTGTCTTTGAAACTCTATTATTGCCAATGTAGCTAACCTGTTTCTCCTATTCATGTTTTATTTCCATTTTTCTTCCGTTGATTACTTATATATCCACACTACTTACTTCCTTATCATTGTTTAATATCCTTTTCTCATGTTGGTGTTAATCTTCCACAAGCTTGGTGGGGCACTTTCCCCAACAAATCTTGCACTCAAGGGGTAATCGGTGGAGGGGTAGGGGGAGGTTTCCAACTGTCCCCCCTCTCTCTCCCGCAGTGCTTTGAATTCAATCAGAAGTTGGTATGTTACTTAAAAGTTGTAGTATACTCATAGCAAATTATATATCAGTATAGTTGAGTATTATCGAAGATACTGTCATTAAAAAAATATTTGGTAATTTCTTTTATAATTTAACTACTTCTTGATTATGGATTTAAAAGTTGCAACAAGAATAAGAAATGCAAAGTATATATTCAGATAAAATATAAGGGGAATAAGAAATTGTAAAATTCGGTGTTATCACAAATGGAAACACACCAGCCTTTTAATACGTAGAAAAAAAGCTGTTGAAAATTAATTAAATAATAGGACATTAAACCGTAATGGATAGAGTAAGGCAAATAGTGGTTGGAGAACAAATGAGATTCTGTAAGACTCTGAAATTGATCTTTTAGTCATTTTTGTATTATTGGATATATTAATTATAACAAGTTTAATTGATTAAAGTTAGAAGTTTATCTTTTTCGATTTGGCTCAAATAGCCTTTTGCCTCTCTGAAAAGACCTATTACCTCCCTCAATTTAAGAATTATGCTATTATTATCCGCCCCAACTTTTAAAAGACCTATTACATCCCTCAATTATACTCCCTCAAGTTGGATTTGGGAGGATAATAGGAGCATAATTGTCAAATTGAGAGAGATAATAGATATTTTTAAAAATTAGGAGAGATAATAAGCTATTTAAGCTAAATTTAAGATGGTTTTTATGCATTTGGCCAATCTTTAATATTGGATTGATTTCAGGGGGAACAAGCTTTTCATTTCCATTCAAATCCACTCCGTCAAAATCCACCGAATTTCTGGAACTTATACCTTTTAGGATTTGGATTCTATAAAGCTAAGGGATGGTAAAGTTGTACGTTTGAGTTAATCTCAACCATTTAAATGGTTGAGATTTAATTTTAGCGATTTATGGAGTCCATGGTGTAGTTAAATCTCTACCATTCAAACTCAATAGATGGTTGATATTAACTGAAACGATTCTAACTTTAAATAATTCATATCCTGTTACCAAACATATACCCAATGTAAATAAAAGCCAATATTATCTCAACTCAAAGAAAAAAAATTACATGATATTTGTATTTATAAGCTTAATACTCAACTAACTGTAACAACTTGCTAATGAATTAACAAACTTAAACAAATCCACCCTAACAACTCAAACCTGGATGAAATTAGCAGTTGATCCATTCTTAAAAGACCAAATTGAATTTCTGCTTTCTCAAAAGCAAAGACCCATCTCACATACAACACTTCTTCTATTTGTTTTCTTCTCACAAATCAAAAAATAAAACCATGGCAATCAACAATTAAAGAGTTCAGACTTAAGGCTCATCTCCACTTCCAACAAATGTATTTAGTAGGATTCAAACCTTGTTCTTCTCACACTTAGTCAATCTGCTTTGTCAACTAAACTACACCTTGTAATTAGATTTTAAAAATAAAATATAAGAGTGTTAACAATTCTGTTTGGTTAAATGGGGTAAATAGTTTGAAAGAGTATATGAAACTTGACAATTTCTCTAAAGATTATTAAAAGAACACGGGTATTATATAATTTTAGAGGAAATTGGTTATGTAATTATGAATATAACTCTTTATTTTTAATAAACATTAAAGAATTGGGTATACGTTTGCTAACATAAGTTCCACCAATTTGGTGGAAATAGATATGGTGGATTTGAATGGAAATGAAAAGAAGCTTGTTCCCCTCAAATCCATCCGATACTAAAATTCATCATCCTAAGCATAGCAATTTTTTACTTCACTTTCCTTTCCCATTAGTCCCAAGCAAACTCTTAGGGCTCGTTTTGGTTCATGGAATAGCTATTCCGTGAAATAGAAGAAAAATGAATGAAAACGGGTCAAAATAGAGGAGTTTTCAGCCTAAAATCCTTCATCGGATAGAATAGCTATTCCAACCATTGGAGGATTTTAGACAAAAATTCTACCATTTTAACCATTTTTCTTTCACCTATTCCATGAAATAGCAATTCTGCGAACTAAACGCCACCTAAGTTCTTGCTATCAATTTGCTCAAACTCCCAAACCCATAACAAAATTACCTCATTTTGAACTTTCATGTTAATAAAATTGTAAAGTTGTGAACAATTTCAACCATTGGTTAAAAAATAATAGTTAATATTGTTTTAATCCCTATCCACTTATAACTCTTTCTTTTGATTGATATTACTACTTGTTTGCAAATTTTTGGAGTTGTACTTAGTTTAATCCTCCCTATTTTCCTGGATTATGGTTCAATCAGGGATTTCGTTTATCTTCCTATAGCTCAGTTTGTGGTTTTTATGGTATGGACAACATAGATTTCCTTGTATACATTTCCCATTACAAAATTTCCAAGAATTTAAATAAACGTTCCAACAGTTGATCTCAGCAATAATAACAATGCTAGCTTACTACGAGTAATAATTAAACCCACTCACAAACAAACATTGCAGCATCTACAACAATTATAACATACCCATATTATTGTACCTTAACCATACCATTTTACCATAACTGAAACATAAATATACCATAACCATACCAGTATACCATTGCTACAACACAAATAAAAAAACTATAGTACAATTGTTAGCCTAAAATAGCCAACTGTTTTTCTAAATTCTGTTATTTACATTCTAAAATGTTTATACATCTATTTTTTGACAAAAAAATTTTACTCCATGATGTGAAAAAAGAATATCCACAAAACTTACTAAGACGGCAGGCAGCTGTTGAGCATTATATAATTTATATTATTTACAATGTAGCAAGTATTTAAAAGCAGAAATAAAAACCTTTTTAAATATCGAGCCTTTCAATTCCATCATTCTCCGATCTTAACGCCCCTCTCGAAGTCATATTCATCAATGTCTTTGTGGCTTGACCAACAGCGTTCGAAGTCTTCTTTGCAGCGCCTGCAACCACAGGCTGCAGTGAGATGATAGGCAGAGTGGCTCTCTTGAACCATTGCTACATTAACCAAAACACAGCCATAAGAATTAGGGGTTAAGGATCAAGTTACCCTTTAACCCTTACCAATTAGATATCACTTAGTTCCTATTAATATATTTCTGGAAAACAACAATGTAAAGAACAATAAATGTTAGGGAGCCAATAACGTGGACCCTTTTCCTAATCTCTGCAGGTATAACTAGCACTTAGGGTTAGTTTGGGATTGCTCTCTCATGATGTTGCCCAGAAAAGCACCATTATCAAACTTTCCCTATGACAACAGATTTTGGTATTTGGGTAATCAACAACAAATAGACCCTGATTAATTAATATTAAAAGTAAAAAAATTTTGTCCCAATGCCAAAATATGTTGTTTTAAGAAATGTTTGAGTGGAGCATTTCACCACATTAGTTGTGACAACAATACCAAATAGGCCCTTAGTTTTCTTATTTCATCCCCTTTTCCTAATTTCAAATTGATCTATCAAGTTACATATCTTACATGGCATTCTCAAACTTATGGTTGTCACTAATTTGACCAAACTGATATGCAAAGTTCATTTTAAGCGTATCTGACGGTAAAATGACCCTTTTGGGCCTGTGGTATGATCAAATTGCTTATTTGGTCCATGTGCTATATAATAAGTTGCCTTTTAGGTCCCTTCAGAACATATTATGTACAAATTTGCTAAAATAGTTTCTACCATATAGGGCCCAAAAAGTTACCAAATTGCATACACTATAGGGGACCAAATGGGTAACAAATGCATAGCATGAGGACTAAAAAAGTAACATATTACACAATACAAGGACCAAATGGGTAATGTGTTTACTACATGGACCAAATGGACAAACAACATATACAATAAGGCCTAAAAAGTTGTTTTTTCCCCTATCTGACCTTGCCAGCAATAGCCAAATTCAAGGATGAAAGGACCTTGTAATAGAAAAGTTGTAGGAAGCGAGGGCTTCCTGATGGTACGTTGATGGGCAAGTGCACCAATCTGGCGAACACCAGCTTCTGCTGCTTGTACAGCCTGAGCTGATTTCTTGACTCCATCAGATATCTCCTGGCTGAGAAATAATATGCACATATTGTTGGACATGATGTATGCCCTTAAGACAATTAGAGCGATATATCTTAATTATGTAATAGTACGAATAATTTATTTAATCAATAAAGGCATTTGTTCTTTTGTTTATATAAATGTGTTTCTATATATATATATATATTATAGCTGGTTAAATATATATTCATTGATGTATGCAAAAGTCCTTGACATATCATAGCATGAAGTCAGAAAAATTATACTTGGACTATATTTGGTGGAACCTGCTTCATGTGCAATTATGATTATGTCTAAACTATCCCTAGTCATAGTTTCATCAAGAAAGGATATTGATGAAACGAAAAGATTAGCATGTGGTCAACTTTCTTGGAAAAGGTCCAAGCAGTCAATCTCCTAAGGACTGAAGGTGGTGCCTTAAGTTTGACACATGGATATATCTGGGAGATATATTGGAGACCGCAGTAAGATAAACACTTGGTGTATATATATATATCAATGTGTTAGTGTTTATCTTTGTGCAATAAGCTTTGCGAATGTCCTCGTACTTGAGATGCTAGTTACCTTGTGTGGTACTATTGCTATACTTTGGGTCATTACTATACACTAATTTATTTAAGGTGCTACGAGTGATTACGGGTATAGTGATGACAACACGTTGGTAAGCTGAGTAGTCGGAAAGAATCCATCGCTCCGGATATATTAAGGAGTTGTACCTGGCCACTTGTTGAAGTGATGATTGCCATAAACCTCTGATCAGAGTATGTGTTTAATAGAAATAGTTTCTAGTCAAACACACTATGGTAAAAGGCAATATACTTCGGTAACAAGTAAATAACTGGGATTGCTTGGAGCAACCTCGCTATTAGTGGGTTAACACTTTAACCGAACCCAATAAACCAGATGGTACTAATATTAAAGAATGGAAAGAATTTATCGCACTGGATAACTATTACATTAACCGGGATTAAGTCATAAGCATAAATGACGTTCCGAGTAATGGGGATGGTAGACCCTTGCTAGAGGGGTACTACAGTCGTTTAAGGTAATCGAGTTTTATTCACGGTCTAGAGCATCGAGCCAATGGTTCCATTAGAACAAGGGTTGGTTAAGCCTTAACAGCTCAATACTTCGGGATCCTATAAGGTCACACACATTGGACCTTAAGTAAAGAACTAATAGATTTATTCTATTGCGAAAATATAACATAAATAATAATTGGATTATTATTTGATTGGTTAAAATTGATTAAATCAATTTTCGATAGACCAAGGAATTTATTTTGACCGGTAACTAATTAATTAGAGTCATAAATAAATTATAATTGATTAGATCAATTTTGGTTGGACCAAGAAATTTATTTTGACTGATAACTAATTTATTAGAGTCAAAAATAAATATTTATTTGAAAGGATTTAAAGGGGATTTTGCATTGGCGAGTTAAAACCGAAAAGTATGAAATATTTTGTACAAAGTTCGGTTGCGCGGAATACATTGAAAGGTATGCGAACACTGCCCAGCAGTGTTCGCGGCGGCCCATATTCATGGGCTGCACAAAGGCAGCCCATGAATGCAAGCAAGCCCACATGGGCTTGCCTTGCCACATGCAGCGTGCTATGCACGCTGATAGGTGTGTGGGATGGGAGTTTTACTCCCATCCCACCTCGCTGATGGAGAGCAAATTTTTGCTCCCCAAGCCTATATATAGGCTGTCCCTTCTCCTTTCAAAATGTACCAAGCTCAAAGCATAAATCCTAAGCGAGATAATTAATCTCTCGGGTAATTGAGCAAGTTATTTTTGTGGAGCCTGAATTTATTCGGGCACCGCTAGTTTATATTTTTGGGTGAGGCTTCTAGAGTGGTCTAGCAACTACTCGAGGCTTTTGAGTTCTTCCTCCTGGGGAGGTTTTGGTTGTGGGGTTCGTGTGGATACTGATAGAGAGGCTATCCTACGATTGGAGGCTTGTGCAAAAAGGTTTTGCAAAAGCACGCTTCAACTGGTAAGTTCTTTTTCTTTCTCTTTTAATTATTGTCTTTTTCTTTAAGTGTTTTTAGACTTAATAATTATGCTTAGGTTATTTTTGCATGCTTAGTTTATTTTATGCTTAGGTTATAACTTAGAGTTATAACATGCTTAGTACAAAATAAATATGCTAGGATATAATTTGGAATTATGGTATGCTTAATCCTTTAGCATGCTAACCTAGGTAGAGAATTATTTAGTTAAGACTTTATTTAATTTATATGCAACTAATAGGAGTTCCTGGGACAGGGACAAAATTTTGAATTTCCGCCATGCCTCTTATGCATGTTCAATTTGACTGTCAGTTCCCAACACATATGATATTTTGTAAAGGATAAATAGTAGAATTAACTATTAGGGCCTACCGAGTAGGTACTGAACTTGTCTCCAAAAACCTATTGCACCCTTGAACTTTTAAAGTGGCCTCATAGCTCACTCAACTTTTAAAAAGTGCACCACTTTGCCCTGAACGCCACATGTCAGCTTATGGTAGGTTTGACTTTTCAAAGATGTCATTTTTCTAATTTTCACTCTCCAATCAAAAGCTGACACGTTGCGTTCAATGAGCAAAGTGGTGCACTTTTTAAAGTTGAGTTACAGAGTCACTTTGAAAGTTCATAAGGGGGTAAGTTTTTAGGGACAAGTTCAAGTACCTGGAGATGCATTAAGCCTAGATTCAATGACAAGTATAGATTGGCACCTGAGATCACTTAGTTCCAACGTAAGATCACTAATTTCCATCCCTGAAAGCCGAATGGAAGCCATTGTGCTTGGAAGTTCCCCACGCGCTGCATCAGCTAGCTTTGAGAGAGATATTGCAGCTCTCCTCATAGCCTAGCAAACCAGAGAAAACAAATGAACAACAATTAATATTTGCAAGAAACAAATTTATGTTCTATTTCTCCCGTAGAAACTGCTGCCTGGCAGAGTAATATATACAATAGATGGGAATATACATTTCACATACGAATAAAGAATATGAGTTTGAACTAAGTTAAGAATTCGTTTTTTCACTTCATTGACATATATTGTAATGTAGTGAGACAATTTGGTATTGGATTCAAATAAGATAAATGATTTCTTCTAGTGAAAATGAGATTTCCCTTGGACAAATAAAACTTAAGAGTAGATGTCAATCAAAAGAGACTAAGGACATAAATGGACAGTCTAGCTAGGTGATCATAGTATAATCGTCTCATAAGCTGTAGTTACAAGTTAGGCTTCAACATTAAGGAGTGCATGCCCCTGGTTAGAGTTTGAGAAATGGGCCTTTGTAGCCCTCGTGGTATAACTCATTTGCCTATTTGTTCCCTCTATTATTCATGTTACCCATTTGGTCCTTGTGTTATGCAATTTGTAACCTTTTATAACCTTGAGCTATCCAACCATTACCCATTAAGTCCCTATACTATGCAATTTGCTGCTTTTTTGGGCCCTACATAGTAGAATCTTTATTGATGTAACTATAAATAATACTGTATGCATTAAAGGGACAAAACAGGTAATATATATTATATAACACATGCACAAAAAAGGTAACCTGTATACCAAAGGGACTAAATGGGTAAATGTATTATAACACAGGGTCTAAAAAGGTGGTTATGCCCTTAGAGTTATCCTCAAATAGAAAACGATACAGATTATTTACGGAAAACAATGAAATATTGGCAAAGTAATGCCATGCCATATGCAAGATGAGAACATCAAATTGGCTTGCTAAACTCGGTCTTACATGTTTTACGATATCTTGAACAAAGTATATAATTAAACATTACTACTTACATTGAGTGTCGGGATAGTAGCAATGACAAGGCTTGTAAATGCAACACAAGTCTGCATACAACTCACTTTTATCAGAAATCATCATCAGCTCATTCATACCCAATACGATTTTTCAATTAAAAAAGACATTTATTCCTCTTTGCAGACCAGTCGAAAAACAAATAGAATATGAATCACATACACATGAAATGAATCTGACTTAATTCATAGCATTCATATTGTTATGACTTCAAAAACACTAGCATGGGAATGGGGTCAATGAATGCCAATTAAACATTATGCAGATTCTAGATAGTTTATAACAACAAGAAATTCAAATTCATCCAGAACCCAACGTAATCAATTTGAAACTAGTACTTAATAACGAACACAATTAAAGTCTTATTCTAAAGAATAGAAAACACTAAATCACAAAACTAGTAAGTATACCCAAAAGCATCCCAAAACAACATATTTGAAGGAAATACGAAGTATTAATAAAGCAACTGCAATTTAAGAAACACAATTCAGAGAATTAGGTCAAAGGCCAAAAGAAATAAGAGAGAATGGATGTACCGTGCAAGCAACAAATGACAAGAGAAAGAAAGCTTGATTAGAGGACTGGATGAACGGGGCAAGTATTTGATTTCCAACTTGCATATTCAAATTCTCCTCCAGTTGTGGTTCCGGAAGAGTTTTATTTCCATTCCCACCCAATTCGACGTAGGAATCGGAAGATTGGTTGTTGGATGTAGAAAAGCAAATAGGAGCGCAACGAGAAGGGGTGGATAAGTGGGGAGGCAGTGAAATGGAAGGACATGAAAGTGATTTTGAAGATCTAAGAAATGGAATCGGAAAGGAATTGAAGGAAATAAGAGAGAAATTCATGGCAGATACAGGGAGGAGAAGGGTTAAATTTGGCTCTTGTTCTTCATTAGGCCCGTCGGAGAAAACAATGGTTTTCGTTTCTGTTGCCCGGGCCTACAGATCTTGTGATATTGGCAGTTATACTCTGCTATATTCGTTATCTTTTGAATCCCCATACTTTAATTACTGTTATGTATTTAGTCCTTTTTTTGTAATGGACTTTATAAAACTCTATTACTTTATTACGTTGGATGGGAAAATATTAGATAAAAACAAAGAAAATATTAGATAAAAACAAAGAATGAAGATCGTTCCCAAAACAAAGTCCAATTTTGGACCAAGAACAACCTCTCTCTAAATCTCAATCTCTTTGATTCTTTCTCCGTTTGTAATTAAGGTTTTGATTCTACATAATTGGACGGTGAACCTTCAAAAATTGGCTCTATTTCCTTTGTCGATCTTATTTTCAAAATCTAATTTTTGTTGCCGGAGGTTGCAGTTCCAACTTCTTTAATTAGTTGATTTTCTATGAGCTATGAAGGTTATCTATCTAAGAAAATGTCGTAGTGAAGAAAAATGACAATATTGAGGGTGAACAAGAATTTGCCGGAGATAAACATGAATTCGATTAGGGACCATGATTTGAAGAGCCCAATAACAGAAGTTGTGATTTTCGATTTTGATTAGAAGTTGTGATTTTTGTAGTTAAATAGCCAATAAACAAGTAATTTGATGTTAATGGAACAAGAGAAATGAAGGTTTAGTTGTTGGAAAAATGGCCAACTTATTCTTTGCTGTGGTTCTTTTATAAATTTTTTTGTTAATTAGAACAATTGGTCCATCACAAATCTGTTTTCAATAGCTGGACTAAGAGAAGACGAAGCCAATAATGTTAGAGATGGCGTCGGAGAAGAAGCAGATTGGTTTATTACGAATTCATTCAATAAAAATTATTTTATTTTTTTCACGTCAGTAAATCAATGATACGTGGATTAAGTGACATAAGGTTTTTTAATTATTATCACATGTTGCTTTCTATAGTTTGATAATTTTTTAATGGACAAATGCATATGTTGCCTCTCAAACTTTATACAAAAAAGTTACACGTCATCCCTAACTTTTAAATGTTCTACTTTATCTATAAAGAAAAAAATGATATAGTTTGCCCTCTCAATTTCACGTATCAATTTCTGATTAAAGAGAGAAAAATAAAAAAAATGGCATTTTTGAAAGGTGAAACCAACACGTGGTATTGAGGGGCAAACTGTATCATTTTTTCCAATTTTATGAGGTAAAGTGTAATACTTAAAAGTTGGGGGCGGCATGTGACTTTTAATGCCAGTTTTGGGGCAACATATGTATTATGCCTTCTTTATTTAGATTTTGCATCTTCTGTTTATTTTATTAAAGAATATAGTCTAATATATTAAATTAGAGACAATAAAAGTTTTAATCAAAGGTGGACAAATTCCCCTACATGTCGAAGTATCAGCTGTTTAAATAACAATTGTGTAGCATAATTTGTAGACCGATTAACATAGACAACTCAAAAACTACAAAAATATGGATGAAAACAACCAAAACCACAAACATACTAAACTTACTTTTATACAAGACAAACAAGCAATAAGGAAAGACTTACTAAAAAAACAAAATGAAAAATAAACTTTGCAATCTGTATTTTTTTTATCTTCACTAACATTTTTGATCCATAGCCATAAGAGATCATGGTACGTCATAACATCAACCATTATTGCAAATCTATAACGATGTTGCTTAAATGAGATAAATTTGGGTGCCTACTATGAAAGATCAACATGTATCTTGTCTAAAGGCAGATGAAGTTCAACCGAATGATGATTCTATCAAGATTCAGATGTGTAGAATTGGCTCCATGATTAATGAAGCTGATCCCGTCGTGAAAACTAAAAAAAATAGCAACGGATAATTAAATACAAAATAAAAATGTAGTAACCCTTTAAAGAGGGGAGGAGGAAGAAGAAAGCTGAAACTTTCTCCTTCATGCTCAACGAGATCTTGAAAATAATTGAATAGAGGCTAAGAGGGAAAGAGTAGGGTTGTCAATGGGGCGGAGATTTATCGAATTCAATGAGGAAACACCCAGATGGGGATGGAGAATCCCTGGTAAGATCCACGTGGTCATGGATATGGGAAATTTTTTTATACACGGAACCTTAATGGGTATGGATATGGGGAATGTATATTCATACCTAAAAATCCCCGAACCCGACCTTGATAATTATATATTGAATATCCCCAAATAATCCCTGAAGAATACCCAAAATATGAAAATAATTGTAATATTTTATATCAGTATTCAATATGTGATTTTTTTTGGTTGCCCATCTCGTTCATGTTGGTCCCTATGAGGGTCTATATAAGGTTAGAAGGGGAGTGAATGACCCTTTTCGTGGAATTAACAGACTTTAAAAAGTCTTGTGTAGCGTGTTTGATATGTTCCGGATATATTGGATCCGGATGATGAAAATATGAAATGTTGTGCAAATAAAGTAAAGAGTTAGAATATCAAACACAGAGTTTTATCCTAGTTCAGCCCCGCCTACTCCAGTCCCCGGAGTGTCCTTACTCCGAGCTTTTTCCACTAGTGAATTCCTTTCCAACTGGCAGGAATCAAGCCTTACAATTTGTCTCCGGATGGTAACCCCTTCAGGATATACCACTAGAAGCATCAACTCCTAGCTGAGTCCTCTTGCCTTTAGCAGGATATACCACTTCGATTTCTACCCAAACCTAAGCTGAGTCCTACAGGGAGATCCCACTTAAAGCACCAAATCTAAGCTATATCCCAATCTCAATATTCACCCAAGTGAGAGATTTTTACAAATTGTTTTCTCAAGGGTTTTGTTTTTGAATTCCTCAAGTTTATAACTCACTTGAGAATTTTTACAAATTGATTTGGAATGATTTGTTTTGTGGAGGGATTTAGTCACTGATTGTAATAACAGATTCTCTTGTGTATGCTTTCTTAAAACAACCAGCACCTTCTCAACTTATGAAGCTTCCTTTTTATAGGCTTCTATCATTAATGTAGCCATTATGTTGAATTAAATCTTCACCATTGATCAGGTAATATATGGCACTTCTGGAGTCGTTGATCAGTCCGTTAGACCGAGTAATTTTCCCATTTTAATCCTTGGGATTGAGACTAAAAAGTTGTCAGTGATCATTTTCCTTGTATTTTAGCGATTCGCCAACTTTTATGCCAGTAGTCCTGCGTGTGAGCTCCATGCGCCTTTCCTATTAGTCTAGGTATCCTATGTTAGTCCTTCTATCCTTTTCTGATAAGTGTGTTGGCTATCATTTTGTCTTTCATAAGGGAAAAAGATCTTAGACTCTTAGACAAAAAAGGTGGAGGGAAATGTAACTTTCAAATCATTCTCTTTATCTTGTTAACTTTATCTTCTGGATGACTTTAGTCTTGATATATTTGGATGCTATTTAATTAGTCTTTCTTTCGGATGTTGCTTTTTGAAGGTTTAAAGTTTGTTTCATTTCCAAACTTTAATTGGATGCTTCCATTATGTGCTTAGGTATATATGGTCTTCAATGTATATCCTGATAACATGTCTTGGACCTTATACATCCATTTTGGATTAAGGAGATAATATGTCTTTGTTCTTACGTTTTTGTTTTCTTCAAACTTCTTCAAACTTGATCCAGATCTGTTCTTGGATTTGTTCATCCGGATCATTGTTTCCTAACAATCTCCCCCATTTGATGGAAACAAAAACTAAGCACACATAAGTATAAGTAAAAGGGGTTTTATGAGCTAAGTATGATTCTTGATACTTATTCATTTACAATTTCACTCCCCCATACTTTAAGCATCCTAAATCCCCCAACATTTTTGCATTCTAGCTTCTAAATTTTTGAAGTACAATTATAGACTGTACTTAGAAGCGATTTTTGAGTAGAATGATTTTTAGTATATACGCTTTGTTGGTCCCTATGAGGGTCTAATCAAGGTCAGAGGGGGGGGGGGGTGAATGACCCTTTTCATGGAATAAATAGACCTTGAAAAGTCTTAGTGTAGCGTGTTTGATTATGTTCCAGATTGATGGATCTAGATGATGCAAATATGTAATATAGTGCAAAAATTAAAGAGTTAGAAAATCAAACACAAGGGTTTTATCCTGGTTTGGCCCTGCCTACTTCAGTTCCCCTGAGTTTCCTTCGTCCGAGCTTTTCCACTAGTGGATTCTTTTCCAACTGGCAGGAATCAAGCCTTACAATTTGTCTCCCGATGGTAACCTCTTCCGGATGTAGGATATACCACTACAAGCACCAACTCCTAGCTGAGTCCTCTTATCTTTAGCAGGATATACCACTTAGATTTCCACCCAAGCCTAAGCTGAGTCCTACAGGGAGATCCCACTCAAAGCACCAACTTCAAGCTATATCCCAATCTCTCTACTCACCCAAGTAGGAGATCTTTTACACTTTTATCAAAGGTTTTGGTTTTTGGACTTCCTCAAGTTTATAACTTCACTTGGGAATCCTTACAAACTAATTTTGAATGGTTTGGTTCTTGGAGGGATTAAGTAACTCATTGCTTTTTAGCGAATTCTTCTTATGTATTGCTTTCTCAAAATCAACCAGCACCTTCTCAACTTGTGAAGCTTCCCTTTTATAGGCTTCCATCATAAATGTAGCCATTGTGGGTTGTTGAGGTATAATTGAATCTTCACTGTTGATCAGGTAATATGTGGTGCTTTCGTAATCGTTGAACAATCCGTTAGAAAGAGATTTTGACCTGTTTGAATCCTTAGGATTGAGGTTGAAAAGTTGTCAGTAATCGTTTTCCTTGTAATTTAGTGACTCACCAACGTTTATGCCAGTACCTTTTTGGTGCGAGTCCCATGTGCCTTTCTGATTGGTTTAGTTGAAAAAGGTTGTTGCCTTTTTCTCTTTCCTGTGTCAGTCCTTTGTCCTTTCTCTGAAAAGTGGTAGCTATCATTTTTATCTTGCTTTAAGGAAAAGGATCTTTGACTTGCAAACCAAAAAGAATGGAGGGAATTTTAATATTTTGAATTATTCCCTTTGTCTTGATATTTAAGTCTTCTGGATGTTTTCAGACTTAATATATCTGGATCTGTCTTCTTCTGAATGTTTGTGCAATCAGTTCTTCCTGATGCTATTTTAGGCAGATTAAAGTTTGTTTCCTTTTCAAACTTTAACCGGATGCTTCCATTTATGTTTAGGTAATTGTCTTCACTTGTCTTGGACTTTAGATGCTTTAGTTATATGTCCGGATTGAGTGACTTAGGTCTTTTTGGACTTAGGTGTTCTGTTTACTTCAAACCTGATCCGGATTCTTTGTTGTTCCGGATCATTGTTTCCAACAATCTCCCCTATTTGATGGAAACAAAAACCTAAGATATCTAAGCACAAGGAAATGGGTTTTTATGATCTAAGTATGATTCTTGATACTTAGTCATTTACAATTTTTACTACCCCATAATTTTAGCATCCCTAACTCCCCCAATATTTTTTAATTCTAGCTTCTAAGATTTTTCTAGTACAATTGCACATTGTACTTTAGAAGCAATTTTTTTGTAATAAATTTTTCACTATATATACTTCTGCTGTTAATAATAGTTAACATCAATGAAGTTCAGGATTACAAGAGACACAAATACATAAGAGAAAAATATGAAACTAGCTATTACATATTTTACATTGGAACAAAATAGCTAATCTATTACAAAATTATTTCTTCCCAGCTGCTTCTCTCTTCTTCTCATTTTCTTTGCCTTGCTGCTCCCCGTTTTTAGCCTCAGCAGCTTTATTTTCTCCTTCTTTATTCTCCCCCATTTTGTTTGCATCAGCTTGGGGGTCGATTACCTTGTAGGTTTTACCATCCCAGCTTTGCTGTCAAGCCATGAAGTAGATAGAATAATCTACATTCCATTTCCTTCTTTGATCAATGATTGTATCCACAGTGGCTGGAGCTAGATGCAGGGGCCGGATGACTCTCCGCAGTTGGGTGTAGGACTTTGTGAGATAAGGATGCATTTGTAGGACATGTTCATGATCCTTCTCATTAAAGTAAGGGAAGAGTGCCTTAAGGAGGGTAGCAGTCCTTTTATGGCCAAAGAAGCCGGTATCCCCAATGTGTTCAATGAGATCCTAAAGCACTAGGATAAGCTGACTTTCCGGAATAGAAGGCATGGAAGATTTGGATATGGATAGATTGGACAAATTGGAGAGCACTTTCTCAATTTCCTTCCCCATGACTCTTCTGCAGTTGTGAACACTATCATTGACAGTCATGATGTCTTTATGAAGCTCTTCCTTGGCATTATTTATGACTGTATCATTCCCATTCATTTGGCCTGCAACCTCTTGTGCAATATTTTCCATATGTTTTGCAAACAACTTGGGTAGGTCTTCTTCCATTAATTTTGCCAGCTTGTTCAAGATTGCCTATTGATTTTCATTAAGGCTGGGGAGAGCAGATTTTTCTTCTTTTTCAGTAATGAATTTTGACAAGTTTTCAAACTTGGAATCCAGATACTCTTTCAATTTTGTGGTTAGCTTAGAGGAGGAGGAGGTAATTTTGTCCAATATAGTGGCACAATTATTTGTGGCTCCAGTGTTAGCCTGATCGGCAGAACGATTTGCTGCTGCTATACTTGTCTTTAGCTCATTCAAAATAGGAGTGACCTTAGCAAGTGACACTTCTACCACCAACTCTACAGTGGGAAAATCCTCCACTTTCTTTTCAATCTTCATCACACTCCCCTTTATCTCACTCAATTCTGCTTTCAAGTCCGGAGCTGAGGATTTTTGATGCAACACTTTCTCCACGGATTTGAGTTGCTTACATTTGTTCTGGAGACACTGCTTGATGTAACTTTCCTCATGATCCTCATGTGTAGCATCCTATAGTATCTTTAACGCTGTTATAATCTTTTTGACTCTTGTTTGATTGATACTAGCACTTGGCTTTTTAATTGGACTATTAAAAGAGGAAGTCTCAGATCCTGAATTACTTTCGATCTCATCTGATCCGGATGATTCTTCTTCAGTGAATTCCTCTTCTTCTTCTTTCTCTTCTTCCAACCTTCCCTCCAAAATAGCCTTGCCCTTGGAGTCTACTTTAGAAGTGTTCTCATTGGGTCCCAGACCATGTCCCTCCTTAGGAACATTTTGTTCCGAGTTGGACTGGTTGTCCTTAAATACACTTGGGGTTTGTGTATCTAAGTTGTCCTTATTTTGATCTACTGTTTCAATAGCAGAAGCGACATTGACATTAATATCAAATGAAACTGTGTCAGGAATTACCTCATTTATTGGCGCTTCTGAATTATTTGGAGCTACTCCTTCTTCTTCCACCTCCACAACCCCCGGATGACTAGAAATGTCCTCAGTAATTCCTTCACATGCCTTTTCAGGACTTTTAACTACTCCCCCGGTTGTGTTGGTAATGTCCTCAACACCCTCTCTATGTGCCTTTTCAGGCCTTTCTTCATTTATGGTCTCAGCTTCTAGATTGAGCAAATTCTCTAGAAGGGCTCCGATTCTGGGCATGAAGGGAAATAGATCCGCTTTTGGATCTTGGGCCAGAGTTGCCATATCTATTGGATTAATTAGGATAGCCTAGGCATCGGACAAGCCTCTAGGTCCTTCAGTTGCAAGCTTATTGATCCGGTCATTATCCTTCATGGCTTCTCTTATGGTCTCATATTGAGGGTCATCCGAAGTGACTTCCTCATTAGATCCGGGCACATTCTTGCACTTGGTTCTCCTGGCCTTAGCCAATTCTGCCTCTTCAGCCCTCTTTACAGCTCCGTCATCAATTACTATTCCAGCAGGCTTCTTAGTTTTGCTCTTTTGGGCTGCAACTGGTTCATCAAATGTGCAACCCTTTTTAGTGAATTGCCTCCTCTTAGGTACCGGATCTTCTTCCTCAGTATCATCATCATCTACTATTACTTCTAGGATCTCCACAGTTCTCCCCTTCTTGGTTGCTGCCTTTATCAATCTTCCCCTTTTCTTGGGCTTTTCCGGACTCTTTTTCATAAGTTGAGTGAGGGTTTGGGCATC
This sequence comes from Euphorbia pulcherrima, assembly GCA_947683365.1. Lineage (NCBI taxonomy): Eukaryota > Viridiplantae > Streptophyta > Magnoliopsida > Malpighiales > Euphorbiaceae > Euphorbia > Euphorbia pulcherrima. The sequence goes on along the minus strand of CANTUS010000001.1, from coordinate 47,796,345 downwards.
CTCATCAACTTCTTCCACCAGGAGCCAAAGCTAATTACTGTTATGCTTTGGGTTTGGTTGTTCTCACCTTTTTAGGGACATGGGCATTCTCAACAGGATCAACTGCCTTTCTGGCCCTGGACTTTTTCTCATCCCTTAGCTTCTTGGCCTTCTCCTCATTCCACTTCTCACCAAAATTTAGTTTCTTGAAATTCTTCTCCAGAATTTCTTTTCCATGGACAGCTTAGAATCCAGTCAGATTTATTTCATCAGCCATGAGGATTCTGGTGATCAAGGCACCGTGGGAATTTTTGTGCTGCCTTAAATAGTGGATAATTAGCACCGACATGTTCATCACTCTACTCTCCACCTAATGTTGCAAAACACAGTGTTGAAAAGAGGAGACGGTGGTTAGAGAGCCCTTCTGGATCAAAATTAGCTTGGCGAGAGCATGTTGGAGGAATGTTGGTACTTCTAGAAAGTAGGTTGAGAATTTATTGCCAAAATAATGGGGATGCAGCCACATCTGTTGGAAACTGACAGTCAAATTGAACATACAAAAAGAGGCATGACGGAAATTCAAAATTTTGTTCCTGTCCCAGAAACTCCTATTAGTTGCATATAAATTAAATAAAGCCTTAACTAAATAATTCTCTACCTAGGTTAGCATGCTAAAGGACTAGGCATACCATAATTCTAAATTATATCCTAGCATATTTATTTTATACTAAGCATTTTATAACTCTAAGTTATAACCTAAGCATAAAATAAACTAAGCATGCAAAAATAACCTAATCATAATTATTAAGTCTAAAAATACTTAAAGAAAAAGACTTAATAATTAAAAGATAAAGAAAAAGAACTTACCAGTTGAAGCTTGCTTTTGCAGGACCTTCTTGCCCAAGCCTCCAGTCGTAGGATAGCCTCTATCAGTATCCACACGAACCCCACCAACCAAAACCTCCCCAGGAGGAAAAACTAAGAAGCCTCGAGTAGTTGCTAGACCACTCTAGAAGCCTCACCAAAAATATAAACTAGCGGTGCCCGAATAAATTCAGGCTCCACAAAAATAACTTGCTCAAGTACCCGAGAGATTAATTATCTCGCTTAGGATTTATGCTTTGAGCTTAGTACAATTTGAAAGGAAAGGGGAAAGCCTATATATAGGCTCGGGGGAGCATTTTGCTCCCCCTTCTAAACGATGTGGGATGGGAGTAATTACTCCCATCCCATTTGCACAGCGTGCACACGCTGTGCATATGGCAAGGCAAAGCCTTTGTGGGCTTTGCCTTGCTTTTGGACTGCGCATGTGCAGCACATTTTTATGGGCTGCTGCGAGCAATGCCCAGCATTGCTTGCACACCTTTTGGTATACTCCCGCGCACTCGAGTCTGTACAAAATATTTTTATACTCTCGGTCCAATTAAACTCGCTAATGCAAAATTCCCCTTTTTAATCCCTTTTCAATTATTTATTTTCTGACCCTAATAAATTAGTCATCATTCAAAATAAATTTCTTGGTCCAACCAAAATTGATCTAATCAATTATAATTTATTTATGACTCTAATTAATTAGTTACCGGTCAAAATAAATTCCTTGGTCTATCCAAAATTGATCTAATCAATTTTAACCAATCAAATAATAATCCAATTATTATTTATGTTATATTTTGTAATAGAATAAATCTATTAGTTCTTTACTTAGTCCGATGAAGGTCCAATGTGTATGACCTTATAGGATCCCGAAGTATTGAGCTGTTAAGGCTTAACCAACCCTTGTTCTAATAGAACCATTGGCTCGATGTTCTAGACCGTGAATAGAACTTGATTACCTTAAACGACTGTAGTACGCCTCTAGCAAGGGTCTACCATCCCCCATTACTCGAAACGTCATTTATGCTTATGACTTAATCCCAGTTAATGCAATAGTTATCCAGTGCGATAAATTCCTTCCATTCTTTAATATTAGTACCATCTAATTTATTGGGTTCGGTTAAAGTGTTAACCCACTAATAGCAAGGTTGCTCCAAGCTATCCCAGTTATTTACTTGTTACCGAAGTATATTGCCTTTTACCATAGTGTGTTTGACTAGAAACCATTTCTATCAAACACATACTCTGATCAGAGGTTTATGGCAATCATCACTTCAACAAGTGGCCAGGTACAACTCCTTAATATATCCGGAGCGATGGATTCTTTCCGACTACTCAGCCTACCAACGTGCTGTCATCACTATATCCGTAATCACCCGTAGCACCCTAAATTAATGAGTGCATAGCAATGACCCAAAGTATAGCAATAGTACCACACAAGGCAACTAGCATCTCAAGTATGAGGACATTCGCAAAGCTTATTGCATGAAGATAAACACTAACACATTGATATTTATACCAAGTGTTTATCTTGCTGCGGTCTCCAATATATCTCCCAGATATATCCATGTGTCAAGCTTAAGGCACCACCTTCAGTCTTTAGGAGATTAACTACTTGGACCCTTTCCTAGAAAGTTGACCACATGCTATTCTTTCCGTTTCATCAATATCCTTTCTTGATGACACTGTGACTAGGGACAGTTTAGACATAATTATAATTGCACATGAAGTAGGTTCCACCAAATATAGTCCAACTATAATATCTCTTACTTCATGCTATGATATGTCAAGGACTTTTGTATACATACATCAATGAATATATTTTAACCAGCTATAATATATATGTATAAAAACACATTAATATAAACAAAAGAACAAATGCCTTTACTGATTAAATAAATTATTCGTACTATTACATAATTAAGATATATCGCCCTAATTGCCTTAAGGGCATACGTCTATCTAACAAACTCCCACTTGCACTAAGGCCAATTAGCCATATATTTTAATCCATATGCTTTAACATGCTGGTCATGTTTGACTTGAGTCAATGGCTTTATCAGACCATCTGCGAGGTTCTGATCAGTGGGTACATATTCTAATCTTATTGTCTTAGCATCAACAATCTCCCTGATTATATGATACTTTCTGGATACATGTCTATTTTTCTGATAAGACCGTGGTTCCTTTGCCTGAGCTATGGCACCATTGTTATCACAATATAAAGTAATTGGATCAATAGCCTCAGGCACCATACCGAGATCACCAATAAATCCCTTTAACCAGACAACTTCTTTTACTGCTTCGCATGCAGCAATGTATTCAGATTCCGTGGTTGAATCTGCAGTAGTTTCTTGCTTGGAACTCTTCCAGCATACTACCCCTCCATTTAACACATACACAAAACCTGACTGAGACTTAAAGTCATCCTTGTCAGATTGAAAGCTTGCGTCAGTGTAACCTTTGATAGTGAGATCACCTTCTCTATAAATCAAGAACTCATCCTTAGTCCTTCTCAAGTACTTAAGGATTGCCTTGACGGCCATCTAGTGCTTTTCACCTGGATCTGACTGATATCTGCTCATAAAGCTCAAAGCCTGAGAGACATCCGGCCTAGTACATATCATAGCATATATGATGGATCCTATCACGGATGCATAGGGTATATCTTTCATGCGCATTCTCTCTTGAGCTATCTTCGGACACACAGCTTTAGATAGGTTAATCCCCTTTATCATCGGGAGATAACCTTTCTTAGAATGCTCAAGGTTGAACCTATTCAACACCTTATCTATATATGTACTTTGAGAAAGACCTAACAGCCTTTTGGATCTATCCCTATAGATCTTTATACCTAGTATAAATGCTGCCTCACCAAGGTCTTTCATGGAGAACTTTCTTGACAACCATACTTTAATGTTTTGAAGAAGAGAAATGTCATTTCCTATTAGCAGAATGTCATCAACATACAATACTAGAAAAATGACTGCACTCCCACTAACCTTCTTGTAAACACAAGGCTCATTTACATTTGGGCAAAAATCCAGTTCCCAGATTGTCTGATCAAACCTTATATTCCAACTCCTGGATGCCTGCTTAAGTCCATAAATGGATCTTTGTAGCTTGCATACCTTCGAGCCATTCTGAGATGTAAAACCCTCAGGTTGTGTCATAGACACATCCCGGTCTAAATCCCCATTCAGGAATGCTGTTTTTACATCGATCTGCCAAATCTCATAATCGTAATGAGCAGCAATGGCGAGGAGTATCCTTTTGGATTTGAGCATGGCTATCGATGAGAAGGTTTCATCATAGTCAATACCTTCCCATTGACTATAACCTTTCACAACCAACCTTGCTTTATAGGTAATTACATTACCGTCCATGTCTGTCTTCTTCTTGAAGACCCATTTGCACCCGATTGGTCTAACCTCTTATGGTGCATCAACTAAATTCCAAACTTGGTTCTCGTATATGGAATCTATTTCTAATTTCATGGCCTATTGCCATTTATCAGAATCTGAGCTTTTCATTGCCTCATCATATGTCCTTGGTTCATCATCCACTACAAGATATAGTTCCTTATCATTAGTGATGATAAACCCATATCTATCGGGATCCTTATGAACACGACCTGATCTTCACAATGATTGTGTTTCGACAGTTTGTTCTTGGATCACACTCTCTTGTGTATCTAGAACGGGGTCAATCAGTTGATCATCTGTTTCTTCCTCTTGAACTTTCAGTTCAATATTGCTCCCACTAACCTTTTCAAGTAAGTGTTCCTTTTCCAAAAAGTGAGCATTCTGAGACACAAATACCTTTTGTGCTTCGGGTTGGTAAAACAGATATCCAATTGTTTCCTTTGGATATCCAATGAACAGACATTTGTCAGCCTTGGCATTTAGCTTATCTGACGCTATCCTCTTTACCATAGCAGGACAACCCCATACTCTTAAGTGATTTAGAGATGGCTTTTTGTTACACCATCTTTCATAAGGTGTAAAATCAACTGATTTAGAGGGCACTCTGTTTAAGACATAAACAGCGCTCTCAAGTGCATATCCCCAAAAGGATTTACTAAGAACTGCATGGCTCATCATGGACCTGACCATATCTAATAAAGTCCGATTCCTCCTTTCTGACACTCCATTATGTTGGGGTGTATAAGGATTGGTCCACTGGGGAACTATCCCATTTTCCTTTAGATAATCCTGAAACTCCTGACTCAAGTATTCTCCACCTCGATCCGATCGAAGTGTTTTAATACTTTTCTCAAGCTGTTTCTCTACTTCAGCTCTGAATAGTTTGAATTTTTCAAAACTTTTAGACTTATGCTTCATCAAGTACAAATAACCGTATCGTGAGTAATCATCAATAAAGGTTATAAAGTAGGAGTATCCTCCTAGTGCCTGAACACTCATTGGACCACACACATCAGTGTGTATAAGTTCCAATGTACTCGTGGCTCGTTCACCCTTTCCTTTAAAGGGTAACTTTGTCATTTTTCCTTTTAAGCAAGGTTCGCAATCACCATAAGACTCTAAGTCTATTGAGCCCAAGTCTCCACGCTTATGCAACTTGGTTAAGCGGTCTTTGTTTATGTGGCCTAAACGGCAATGCCATAAGTAAAAGGAATTCTCATTATCTAATTTAACTTTCTTCACATTGTTTATATTGAAAACTTCTGTTTTAGTATCAAGAATATAAATGCCACCTTTCAACATTCCATAACCATAAAGAATATTACTCAAACGAATCTGACAATTATTATTCGAAAATAAAATTTTAAATCCCTCTATTGCTAAACATGCAACAGATACAATATTCTTAGTAACACTTGGAATGCAATAACAATTATTCAAAACTAAAACAAGTCAACTTTTTAAAACAAGACTAAAGCTCCCTACGGCTAATGCAGCAACTCTGGCTCCATTTCCCACACATAGGTCCATCTCCCCTTTTGCAAGTTTTCTACAGTTCCTAAGTCCCTACATAGAAGTACAGATATAAGAACCACAACCAGTATCTAATACCCAAGTGAATTCTTGCGGAAAAGTAGCAAAGTTTTCAATTACAAATATACCTAAAGTAGATGCCTCTGTAGGCTTCTTCTTTAAATGCTCAGAAGCAAGAGCTTTGCAATCCCTCTTCCAATGTACCGGTTTCCCACATTGGAAGCAGACATACTTAGATGCCTTCTTTTCATTCTTCTTCTTACTAATTCTTTTCTTGGCACCCAGTGCCTGCTTCTTCTTCTTAGAAGCCTTGCCTTTTTCAACCAACAGTAGAGGTTTTTGATCTTTTTTGATCTGAGGTTCTACTATTTTCAGCATGTTAATTAATTCAGGGATAGTTGAATTAATCTTGTTGATGTAATAGTAAGTTACGAAGCCTGAGTAACTATCTGTTAAGGACATCAACACAAGGTCAATGCTCGAGTCATAATTCATCTCGAATCCCAATTGATTCAGCTTCTCAAGGTATCCCAAGAGTTTCAGTACATGCTGAGAGGCAGAGGTGCCAGCCTGCATCTTAGTCCCGAAAAGGAGCTTGGATCATACCTCTCTGTCCTCTCCCTCTCTGAAAAGAGTTCTTCAAGATGGAGAACCATATCCTCCAAGGGCATGTTCTCATGTTGTTTCTGAAGCTCAGGATTCATGGACCCCAACATAATACATATGGCAGTCTCACGATCTTTCCTGTGCTTCAACCAGGCATCATGTTCAACATGATCCTCAACATCAGGTTCTACAGGGAAAATTTTGCTTAGGACATAGGCAATTCCCTCAGATCTGAGAACTATTCTCACTGCTCGGAACCATTAAGAAAAGTTCGAGCCATTCAATTTGGTGTCAAGTAACATATGGAGATTAAAATTGGAAGCCATTTTCAACCTAAGACATAAGAAAAGAAAAGTGTTTAGATATTAGTTTAAGTACATGTATTTAATATGAGGACTTTTAATTAAATACATTTTCCTACTATTTTCTTTGAAATTTACAATAGCCCATTCTATTTAATTCGTGAATTTTAGCCCATCTAAATTTCCTAGTAGGTAGCATCTATAACTAGTCTATTACAACCCCCAATTTTATGAGTTAAGTCATAATAGTAAGTCATAGTTGGAATCCCATTTCATTTGCATCGCATGCAATTGCTAATTCATTCAAGTTCCCAAATCCCAAGGGACGTGTGCTCTTATATTAGCATCTCCTTGAATATGTCTCAGATCCTGGCCTAGTCCCAATTTTATGGTGGACTACCCCAGCTCTGTTAAGGCAGACCCTATCTCAAACTTTACAACCAATCAATGTGGACTAAAAGGAACGCTTTGCGTAGCACTTTGATAGCCCAAAAAGACCGTATAATAAATTTGAGTAAGGAAGACTATAACTTGCCTTAATATACTAACTTTGGAATTTTATTGGTGTTAAATTTCTCACCCAATCTAGGATTTTATCAGATGGACAAAATTATAATGACTTGTATCAATTCAGGGAATTTTAGAATTAATTTATAAGGTCTAACCTTAGGTGGGTTCAGCTCTTTATTATAATTATTCCATCAACCTAGATTATATGCAAAATAATTAATACTTTTATTTATTATATTTATATTGCATTTCCTTTAAGCTTTTATTCAATAATTTTAATTTTTTACTTTGTCATAGAAACATATATAAGCACCATCTTATATACTAAAAATAAATTAGTTCATATAAATCCCCGATTGGTCAATTCAAATTGCACCGATATAGGTTCCCAGGTAGGAGAGATGCCCTATGAGGAGTAGACACCAAGTCCAATCCTTAGCCAGAACAAATACGGGCACAAACTTGAAGACCAATGGATTCTCTCCAACTGATAAATTTTGTTCTTCCAATTCATGTAAATTGGGAGCATCTATAACCCATGTAATTTAAATAAATTATTGACACTTGTATAATTTGAGTAAGTTGAGCAGACTTATTCAAAATTATTCACAACTAATTTCTAACCTTGAAATGAAAGGCAGAAGTTTATATATATTGTTCCAAATAATTAAATAAACAAATCATTTCATTTAGAAAATAATATTTAGTTTGCTTCTAACTTAATTATGTACTAAATAGGCAGGCTCTGATACCACTGTTGGGAACTGACAGTCAAATTGAACATGCATAAAGAGGCATGACGGAAATTTAAAATTTTGTCCCTGTCCCAGGAACTCCTATTAGTTGCATATAAATTAAATAAAGCCTTAACTAAATAATTCTCTACCTAGGTTAGCATGCTAAAGGACTAGGCATACCATAATTCCAAATTATATCCTATCATATTTATTTTATACTAAGCATGTTATAACTCTAAGTTATAACCTAAGCATAAAATAAACTAAGCATGCAAAAATAACCTAAGCATAATTATTAAGTCTAAAAACACTTAAAGAAAAAGACTTAATAATTAAAAGAGAAAGAAAAAGAACTTACCAGTTGAAGCGTGCTTTTGCAGGACCTTCTTGCGCAAGCCTCCAGTCGTAGGATAGCCTCTATCAGTATCCACACGAACCCCACCAACCAAAACCTCCCCAGGAGGAAAAACTAAGAAGCCTCGAGTAGTTGCTAGACCACTCTAGAAGCCTCACCCAAAATATAAACTAGCGGTGCCCGAATAAATTCAGGCTCCACAAAAATAACTTGCTCAAGTACCCGAGAGATTAATTATCTAGCTTAGGATTTATGCTTTGAGCTTAGTACAATTTGAAAGGAAAGGGGAAAGCCTATATATAGGCTTGGGCGAGCATTTTGCTCCCCCTTCTAAACGATGTGGGATGGGAGTAATTACTCCCATCCCATATGCACAGCGTGCACAAGCTGTGCATATGGCAAGGCAAAGCCTTTGTGGGCTTTGCCTTGCTTTTGGACTGCGCATGTGCAGCACATTTTTATGGGCTGCCGCGAGCAATGCCCAGCATTGCTTGCACACCTTTTGGTATACTCCCGCGCACTCGAGTCTGTACAAAATATTTTTATACTCTCGGACTAATTAAACTCGCCAATGCGAAATTCCCCTTTTTAATCCCTTTTCAATTATTTATTTTCTGACCCTAATAAATTAGTCATCATTCAAAATAAATTTCTTGGTCCAACCAAAATTGATCTAATCAATTATAATTTATTTATGACTCTAATTAATTAGTTACCGGTCAAAATAAATTCTTTGGTCTATCCAAAATTGATCTAATCAATTTTAACCAATCAAATAATAATCCAATTATTATTTATGTTATATTTTGTAATAGAATAAATCTATTAGTTCTTTACTTAGTCCGATGAAGGTCCAATGTGTGTGACCTTATAGGATCCCGAAGTATTGAGCTGTTAAGGCTTAACCAACCCTTGTTCTAATGGAAACATTGGCTCGATGTTCTAGACCGTGAATAGAACATGCTTACCTTAAACGACTGTAGTACGCCTCTAGCAAGGGTCTACCATCCCCCATTACTCGAAACATCATTTATGCTTATGACTTAATCCCAGTTAATGCAATAGTTATCCAGTGCGATAAATTCCTTCCATTCTTTAATATTAGTACCGTCTAGTTTATTGGGTTCGGTTAAAGTGTTAACCCACTAATAGCAAGGTTGCTCCAAGCTATCCCAGTTATTTACTTATTACCGAAGTATATTGCCTTTTACCATAGTGTGTTTGACTAGAAACCATTTCTATCAAACACATACTCTGATCAGAGGTTTATGGCAATCATCACTTCAACAAGTGGCCAGGTACAACTCCTTAATATATCAGGAGCGATGGATTCTTTCCGACTACTCAGCCTACCAACGTGCTGTCATCACTATACCCGTAATCACCCGTAGCACCCTAAATTAATGAGTGCATAGCATTGACCCAAAGTATAGCAATAGTACCATACAAGGCAACTAGCACCTCAAGTATGAGGACATTCGCAAAGCTTATTGCATGAAGATAAACACTAACACATTGATATTTATACCAAGTGTTTATCTTGCTGCGGTCTCCAATATATCTCCCAGATATATCCATGTGTCAAGCTTAAGGCACCACCTTCAGTCTTTAGGAGATTAACTGCTTGGACCCTTTCCAAGAAAGTGACCACATGCTAGTCTTTCCGTTTAATCAATATCCTTTCTTGATGACACTGTAACTAGGGACAGTTTAGACATAATCATAATTGCACATGAAGTAGGTTCCACCAAATATAGTCCAACTATAATATCTTTGACTTCATGCTATGATATGTCAAGGACTTTTGTATACATACATCAATGAATATATTTTAACCAGCTATAATATATATGTATAAAAACACATTGATATAAACAAAAGAACAAATGCTTTTATTAATTAAATAAATTATTCATACTATTACATAATTAAGATATATCGCCCTAATTGCCTTAAGGGCATACGTCATATCTAACAACATCTTGGGATGATATTTTAATAGCAGTTCATTCTCATCGTTTCTTAACTAAACGCAATCATTTTTCATATTGAGGAACTTCTTAAAGAATTTCGGAGTGATGGTGATTTCCTTCCCTTACACCTTTGTTCTGAGAGCGTTATAATAAGAGCGAACTCTCAGGTTTGAGTAGAATTCCCGCACCAAATCCAGATAGATGGGGCAATTGATTTTGAGAAATCACCCAGATGCTAATCTTCAATAAGTTTTGAGTCGGGGTCTATTTTGAATAGGAAATTATCTCCCAAGTAGTCAGTGGGAACTACTGAGTCGTTGGGTTTTAAGTTTATGGGGGTAAAGTCTTCATCTTTGAGAGCAGATTCTTCAAAGATGTTCTTTTGAGGAAGCATTTGGATTTGGTTATTTAGCAGTATGGCTACCATTTAAGAGGTTTTGAAGAAGTTAGGGTTTGATAAAAGATTTTTGTAGAGTAATAGTACTCAATTGCTCGTGTGAGGAAGAAAGGGAAATTTGGGGGGTTTATATGAAATTTCCAAAGCGAGGGAATAATGGATTGATAACATGGCGGACGAAATTTAAGAGAGAAGTAAATGGCATTAAAATTGAAGAATATGAAAGGTTTATCTTTAAAATGACCATTTAATTTTACCGCACATGTAACACCCAATAGACGATTGAAATTCAAAATGTTTACAGTTACTTTTCATTGTCTTTACTACCAGTTGTCCTTTCTATCTGCTGAGCTGGCAATCTTTGATCCGGATCCAGAGTCAACATAATTTCTTCTTCTCTTCGGGATTACTTGGCTCATTGGACTCCAAACTAATCCAAATAGTCTTCTAGATTTTCCTTTAAATTGTATTAGAATTCCAATTGATTCTCTTAGCTTGTTGAATTGATCTTTACTTAGTGGCTTGGTAAAGATATCTGCTCTTTGCTCATTGGTTGGAATGTATACCAGTGCAACATCCTTCTTTATCACATGATCCCAGATGAAATGATGCCCAATGTTGACATGCTTTATCCTACTATAGAGCATATGATTCTTTGATACATCAATGGCACTTTTGTTATCATACATTACTTCAAACATCCGGATTGGACTCCATAATCTTCCAATTGTTGCTTGATCCATAGAAGTTGAGCTACACAACTTCTTATTGCCATATATTCAGCTTCTGTGGTTGATAAAGTAACTGATGTTTGCTTTTTGGTATACCATGATACCAAGCAATCTTAAAAAAGTGACAGCCTCTGGATGTACTCTTTCTCTTAAATGTATCTCTGCCATAATCTGCATCAGTGAAGCCTTGAAGTGTGAAATCTCCATTACTAGGATACTATAATCCAACTTCTATGGTTCCTAGGAGATATCTAAGGATTCTCTTTACTGCCTTGAGATGTGAATCCTTGGGATTGGATTCGTATCTTACACAGTAGCAAACTGCATAGTGTATGTCAGGTCTACTAGCTGTTAAGTACAATAGTGATCCAATAATTCCTCTGTAGAGCTTCTGATCTACTTCTTCTCCTTCACAATCTTTTGATAGGGCAGTATTTGAACTCATTGGAGTAGACATAGGCTTACTTTTATCCATTTCAAACTTTTTGAGAACCTCCTTGGTGTACTTGGATTGGTTTATAAAGATCCCATCCGGACTTTGCTTGATTTGTAAACCAAGGAAGAAGTTAAGTTCTCCCACAATGGACATCTTAAATTTCTTCTGCATTTGAGTGCTGAATTCTTCACACATCTTTTCATCTGTTGCCCTAAAAATGATGTCATCCACATAGATCTGGACTAGGATAACATCATCCTTCTTCTTTTTGATGAAAAGAGTTGTATCTGCTTTTCCCCTCACATATCCCTTGGATATAAGAAATGTAGTGAGTCTTTCATACCAAGCTCTTGGTGCTTGCTTTAATCCATATAGAGCTTTCTTTAGTTTATAAACATGATCCGGATGCTTTGGGTCTTCAAATCCAGGTGGCTGCTTCACATAGACTTCTTCCTAGATAACTCCATTAAGGAATGCACTTATTGACATCCATTTAGAATAGTGTAAATCCCATAAATGATGCAAAAGCACACAGAATTTGGATTGCCTCTAATCTTGCTACAAGGGCAAATGTTTCTTCAAATTCAATCCCTTCCTATTGATTGTAGCCTTGGGCAACCAATCTTGCCTTGTTCCTCATCACAACTCCGGATTCATCTAGCTTATTTCGGAATACCCCTTTGGTGCTAATGATTGACTTTCCTTTTGGTGGTGACACTAGATCCCAAACATCATTTCTGGTGAATTGATTTAGTTCTTCTTGCATAGCCATCATCTAGCTTTTATCTCCTTTAGCATCTTAAGATTTCTTTGGCTCAATGAGAGAGATAAAGGCAGGATGGCTCATCATCTTGTTGAGTTGTCCTCTGGTTCTGACTGGATTTTGGACATTATCCAAAATGGCTACAATCGAATGATCCCTGCGAGTCCGGACCTCTCTTGGTAGATCTTCATATAGGATTGGGGATTGTTCTACTTCTGCCTTAAATTTCTCTCCTTGGTCATCATTGAAGTTTATCTCATATGGGTTGAGATCAACTTGTGGTACTTCTGGATCAAAAGGTATCCCCTCATCTTCTTCTTTGTATTTGTTGATTTGGAGGGAGTCTGGAATCTAGACTTCTTATTTTTCACCAGTGTTTTTAACTTCCAAAGTTATATCATCCAGATTTGAACTTCTTCTTCCTGCGTGGTTAGTCTCATCGAAATCTACATGTATAGACTTTACCACAGTTTGAGTTTGTTTGATATATACTCTGTAAGCTTTGCTATGTGTTGAGTAGCCAAGGGAAATCGCTTCATCAGATTTAGGATCAAATTTTCTTAACTGCTCTCTATCATTTAGGATGTAGCATTTACATCTAAAGGCTTTAAAATACCTAATCTTGGGTTTCCTTCCCTTCCAGATTTCATAGGAGGATCTTTTCTAAGGTCTTTCTAATGAGAGCTTTATTCAAAATGTAGCATGCTGTGTTTACAGCATCACCCCAAAAATATTTTGGTAAACAATTCTCATTTAGCATTTTTCTAGCCATCTCAACTATGGTCCTATATTTCCTCTCAATAACTCCATTTTGTTGAGGAGTATGCGGGGCAAAGAAGTTATGTTTAATGCCCTTGGAGTCACAAAATTCAGCAAAATGATTATTTTTGAACTCACCACCATTATCACTCTGGATGTGTGCAATGCTTATGCCCTGTTCTACTTTTATCTCGATGAATATTTTTGACAATTGGTCAAAGGCCTCATCTTTGCTGGCTAGCAAATCCACCCAGATATAGCGAGAATAATCATCCACAACGACCATGGTGTATTCTCTTATACCTAGACTCAATGGTTTTATTAGACCAAAGAGATCATGTGTAAGAGTTCAAGAACTCTCTTGGAAGGTATGTATGAGATGGAAGGGAAGCTTTTCTTATTCTGTTTACCTAGTTGACATGCAGTGCATATGTGATCCTTATCAAAAGCTACCTTCGGCAAACCCATAACCAATTCCTTTTTGGCTAATTTGGACAGGAGGTTTATGCTAACATGTCTCAACCTCCGGTGCTATAGCCATGATTCTTCTTCTTTAGACACCAAGCATATATTTTTTTTTATCATTTTTAATGTTAACACAATAAACATTATTTACTCTAGGTGCATAAAGAATGAGTTAATTAGACTTACTATCATAGATTGAGCATCCTCCGGAGTCAAAGGTGACTTTTCTTCCTTTATCACAGAGTTGTGCTACACTGAGTAAGTTGAACTTCAGTCCATCAACTAGAGAGACATCTTTTATTTGTATTTCAAATCCAATGGTTCTATACCCAATGATCTGTCCCTTTTAATTGTCTCCAAAGCTTACTTTGCCTCCTCTCTTTCAGATTAAAGTGATGAAGGCCTTCTCATCACCTGTCATGTACCTTGAGCATCCACTATCAATGTACCGTATATGTTGATCTTCTGTGGATCTAAGGCATACCTACAAAACAAATCAAGTGGGTTTGGGTACCTAATCAGATTTGGGTCCTCTCGGGTTATCAACTATTTCAAGCCAAGGATAAATATCATAATAACCATTTTTAATCTCCATAATTTAGTAACATGGTTGTTTTTTCTGTAAAAGCTGCACCCTGAGACGGGTCTGCTTTGCTCCTGCTTCTTATGGATCTTCTCTAGATCCTCCTTTCTATAGTTTCCAACATATCCAGGTTCATGTATACTGGTCTATTCGAAATGCATCCGAAAGCTGGTTGGAGGTGCAACTTTTACTCTATGATTTCTTCTTTGTTTGGTAGGCTGGTCATTTGATACAGCCTTAGCTTTTCCTTTTTAAGCAGCTATGAATCTCTGTGCTTGAGGCTGCTTGCTCACTTTTCTTTTCTTTGGATGCACCGGATTCTTATGATTAGGATTTTTTGGTCCTGGTCTCCCTTGATTTTCATTTCTTTGTGAAGGATCTGGTTTCCTTCTAGACGCCTCCTCCACTAGGTTTAGCACCCTATCTAGCCCTATCAAGTTAGCACTTAAGATCTGAACTTGACTTCTCAGGAAGTTTTCTTCCACCACATCCATATGCTTTATGGTTCTCATCAAGTTGATGTCTTGTGACATTGCTTTAACATCTTCAACCAATTCTAGAATTTATCGTTGTGTGGATTTTATGGCTTTGGTGTTCTTTCTCACATTGTGGATTACCACCTTTAAGGCTCCAGTAAGATCAAGGTTAGAAATAGAATTAGAATATGAGTTTACCTCAGTATTAACTGTCTTTGATTCTGAATCCTCAATTTGCTCAGTATCTTGCTTAGATGACTTTCTTCCGAATTGCTCTGCTTTCGGACCCGTCAGTGCCAAGAATGCTCAATGAGCAATCTCCTCTTCTTTTATTGAGGATGAGCTACTACTTTCTTCACTGTTACTCCATGTGGCCACCATAGCTTTCTTTTTATATATTTTTCTCTCTTTTTAGCTTGGGGCATTTAGTTCAAAAGTGCCATTTTTCTCTGCATTCAAAACAGGCAGCATCCTTTTCTAGATCTTTCTTTTCTTTTAGAGCCTTTCTTGGCTTGTCCCTTCTTAATGTGCCTTCCTTAGGCTTTCTTGATTCAAATCTTCTGGATCTCCTTCTATCCTTTTTCTTAAGGAATATGTTAAAGTACTTGGCCAACATAGCCATATCTTCTTCATTGTGCTTTGATTCTTTTGGTGCTTTCTCTGATCCGGAAGAGGCTAATTTGGCAGAGTCTGCCTTAGGTGCAATGGCCTTCTTCTTTTATTCCGGCTTTCTTTCTTGTTGACTATATCTCTCCAATGATAATTATTAAGTCAAGAGGTTACCAATGAGCTCATCATAACTATAGAAGTTTAAGTTATGAGCTTCCTCTATGGCAGTCTTCCTGTAGTCCCATTCATTGGTGAGGCTCTAGAGCACCTTCTTTTCCATCTCTACTTCAGAGATTTCCTTTCCTAGCCTTTTCATCTCATTCACTAGATTGGTGTATCTAGTGTTCATGCTGATGATTGATTCTTTAGTCTCCATCTTAAAGGATTCAAGATTTTGCTGGAGTAAATCAAGCTTGGCTTCTCTAACTTTATTGGTTCCTTCATAGATTACTTCCAGCTTCTGCCTAATTTCTTGCACAGTCTCACATCCAAATATCCTATTAAATTCTACTACACTAAGAGCAAAATAAAGCATGTTAATACCTTTTACATTTTCACGTAATTTTTTAAAACCATTCTCATCCCATAAACTTGAGGGCTTTCTAGTAGTAAGCCCATCTACTTCATGAGTAGGCTCATACGGGCCATCTTTAATGACTAACCATGCTTGCATGCTTTGTGCTTGAATGAAGTACTTCATCTAGTTTTTCCAAAATGTGTAGTGCTCACCGGTGAAGAGTGGAGGACGGGGTAATGAACATACCATTCGGAAGGAGTTGTGAGTTTTGGAAACTCATTTTGATACTTCGATCAAAATTTATACCTTTAGCTCGAGATTGTTAGATCTCTAGTTTTGAGCACTTGCTCTGATACCACTTGTTGGTCCATGTGAGGGTCTAATCAAGGTTAAGTGGGGAGGGGGGGTGAATGACCCTTTTTTGCGAAATAAATAGATTTTAAAAAGTCTTAGTGTAGCGTGTTTGATTATGTTCCGAATAGATAGATCCGGAGGATGCAAATATGTAATATAGTGCAAAAAGTAAAGAGTTAAAAAATCAAACACAAGGAATTTATCCTAGTTCAGCCCCGCCTACTCCAGTCTCTAGAGTTTCCTTCCTCTAAGCTTTTCCACTTGTGGATTCCTTTCCAACTGGCAGGAATCAAGCCTTATAATTTATCTCTGGATGGTAACCCCTTCCGGATGTAGGATATACCACTAGAAGCACTAACTCCTAGCTGAGTCCTTTAGTCTTTAGCAGGATATACCACTTAGATTTCTAACCAAATCTAAGCTGAGTCCTATAAGGAAATCCCACTCAAAGCACCAACTTTAAGCTATATCCCAATCTCTCTACTCACCCAAGTAGGAGATCTTTTACACTTTGGTTTTCCCAAAGGTTTTGGCTTTTGGACTTCCTCAAGTTTATAACTTGACTTGGGAATCCTTACAAACTGATTTTGAATGGTTTGGTTCTTAGAGGGATTAAGTAACTAATTGCTTTTTAGTGAATTCTTCTTATGTATTGCTTTCTGAAAATCAACCAGCACCTTCTCAACTTTTGAAGCTTCCCTTTTATAGGCTTCTATCATAAATGTAGCCATTGTGGGTTGTTGAGCTATAATTGAATGTTCACCGTTGATTAGGTAATATGTGGCACTTTCAAAACCGTTGATCAATCCGTTAGACAAAGATTTTGACCAGTTTGAATCCTTGGGATTGAGACTGAAAAGTTGTCAGTGATCATTTTCCTTGTATTTTAGTGACTCACTTACTTTTATATCGATACCTTTTTAGTGTGATTTCCACGTGCCTTTCTCATTGGTCTAGGTGAAAAAGGTTATTGCCGTTTTCTCTTTCCTATGTCAGTCCTTTGTCCTTTCTCTGAAAAGTGCTAGCTGTCATTTTTGTCTTGCTTTTGGGAAAAGGATCTTTTACTTGAGGACCAAAAAGGATGGAGGGAATTTTAATATTTAGAATTATTCCCTTTGTCTTGATATTTAAGTCTTCTGGATATTTTCAGACTTAATATCTCTGGATCTGTCTTCTTCCAGATGTTTATGCAATTAGTTCTTCCGGATGCTATTTTGGGCAGTTCAAAGTTTATTTCCTTTCCAAACTTTAATCGGATGCTTCCATTTATGCTTAGGTAATTGTCTTCACTTGTCTTGAACTTTAGATGCTTTAGTTATATGTCCGGATTTAGTGACTTAGGTCTCTTTGTATTAGGTGTTTTGTTTACTTCAAACCTGATTCGGATTATTTGTTGTTCCAGATCATTATTTCCAACATACCTCTATTGTTAACAATAGTTAACCTTATGAAGTTCCAGATTACAAGTACAAAATATGTTAGTGAAAGATTACAGAATTAGCTATTACAATAGAAATTAGCTATTATATAACCAAACTATTCTACTCTTCCATATCATCACCTTCCCCTTCTTTACTTGTGCTCTTCTCCCCCTTGTTGTTTGTACTATATTGGGCAATAACCATACATGTTCTTTGGTCCTAACTCTTCTACCATACCTCTGAATAAATAGAAAAATCAACATTCCCTTCCAGGCGGTTTTCCAAGATGGTTTCAACTATGACTGGAAGGAGATGGAGCGACTTAATTTATTCTCTGAGGTGCTTGCAAGATTTGACCATATCTGGAATCATTTTTAGTACATACTTCCAGTCCGCTTCCTTAAAAATTAGGAAGAGTGCCTTGAGGAGGGTCAAGCTGCACTTATAGCTAAAGAATCCTACATCCCTAATTGATTAGACAAAGTTCTAGTAGATGGGGAGGAGAAGGCTGTTTGGATTAGCAGGTGATGATCCGGATGATGTAGAAGGAGCATTAAGAGAAAGATTAGCCATACCTAGCTTTATGAGCTCAATTTCCTCAATGATATCTCTCCAGACATTGTGAAGGCTAGAGTTAAAAGTTGTCATATCTTTGTGAAAGGCCTCATTCAAATCCTTTATGTGCCTATTTGTTCCAGATAGATGACTTACAAACTCACTGATGTCATCTATATGCTTCTTCAAAAGCTTGGGGAGTCCTTCATCAAGGAAATTACATAACATCTCTTGGGCAGCTTGATGTTCTTCATTCAACTCAGTAAGCCCAGATGTAATGCCCTTTCCAGCTTTAACTACTGCTCCGGGGATGAATTTTTCCAAGCTTTCAAATTTGCGATCAAGATGCTCTTTTAGCTCAGTTGCTAGATCAGTGGAGGATGAGGTGATCTGACCTATAAGTGTTGCACAATTATCGTCAACTCTAGTGAGAGCTTGATCTATAGAGCAATTTGATCTTGCAATATTGAAATTTAGCTGATCCAACAACGGAGTGATTTTGGAGAGGGAAGCTTCTACAATAAGGTCAGTAGAGGGGAATCCTTCTATCTTCTTTTCAATATTTTGGACAACTCCCTTAATTTCTCCCAATTCAGACTTCAATTCCAGAGCCAAAGATTTATCATTTATTATACTCTCCACGAATTTGAGTTGAGTGCATATACTCTGGAGAGTCTGCCTGACATAGCTCTCTTTCTGCCTCTCAACTACAACCTCTTGTATCATCTTGAGTGCTATAGTTAGCTTGTCAACTCTACCAGGATTCATCTTGGAAGTTGGCTATTCAGGAGTGCTTTTTGAAGATGAGGTCTCTTCTGACCCAGGGCTGCTTTCGGATTCCCCTAATCTGGAAGATTTAGATTCACTTATCTCATTCTCTCTCTATTCTTCAGCCTTGTCTTCCAACCTATCCTTCGGACTAGCCTCACCCTTAGAGTCCATGGGGTACCAGACCAGTTCCCTCCTCCAGAGCATTGTGCTCCTAGATGGACTAGTTATCCTTAGATGCAGTTTGGGTTTCAGTACCAAAGTTGTCTTGATTGTTCTATTATGGATCTGTGTACTCTACTTTAGTTTGTTCTTAAATCCCAGCATCCGTAAGACTAGAATTGTCCTTAGTCTCCCCTCCAGTTGCCTTTACAGGACTTACAACTACTACTTCCTCATCCTGAATGGTGGCATTATCCTCACCATCCTCTCCAGTTGCCTTTGCAGGACTTTCTAACTCAACCACCTCCACTTCTGTGTTCAATAAATTATCTAGAGGAGACTCAATTTTGGCTTTGAATAAGAATAAATCTTCCTCTGGATACTTGCCTCCTTAAGAAGTGCATTATCTATTGAGGCTATTAGGACTGAAGAACTATCGGTGGTTGTCGCTCCGAACGAGCCTCCGGGTCCCTCCTTGGTCAATCTATTTTGCTTGAAGTTATCCCGGACTACACTCATCATGTCCTTATACTGGCGATCCTCCTAAAAGATGTTATCCATAAGGACTGGTTTTTCAACAAAGACAATAAGCTCCTTGCCTTTGCTAAAGTCTGCTAGTGTTGTGGCCTTAGGGGTTGGCTCTTTGATGGTGATACCATCAGTTGCCTTTTTGGCAGCCAATTTTATCCTTTTGGGTTTTAGAGCTTCATTAAAGGCAGATCCCTTCCGGGTTAGCTGTTTCTTTGGTATAGGCTCCTTGTCCCTAGTTTCCACACTGTCTGAACCATCATTTTCCAGGATGTTTTTAATACTTCTCTTCTTCCCTTTTTTCCATCATTCTCTGATCGCAGCAGCAGCTACTGTAATATTCTTGTTGGTTTTCAGTGCACTCAATGGCTTTTTCTATTTGTTAGCCGCTTTAATAAGCCTTCTTCTTGGCTTTTTGGCTGGGGATATAGCCAAAATCTGAGTAAGTTTCTGTTAATCCTCAATATCTTCCTCTCTTTCCATTATTTTTGGTTTTGGATTAACTTTTTATTGATTTCTGGGCTTTGTGGTTCTGGCTTTCTTAGCCTCCAGAGCAATTTCCAGTCCGACCTTCTGAAACTTGCTCTTTTCTTTCCTCTCCTCCCTTTGCGTAATGACTTCATCCTTGTTCCAAACTTCTCCAAAAGTCAATTTCTTAAAGTTCTTTTTTAAAATCTCCTTCCCCTGAATGGATTGAGCTTTGGATAGACTAACTCCATTTTCTAGGAGGATTTTGGTGATGAGGGCGCCGTGGGAGTCCCTATGCTGCCTCATGAAGTGGATGATCAGGATAGGCATATTGATGACTCTACTTTCTACCCAATGCTGCAAAACACAATGTTAAAAGAAGGAGACATTGGTGAGAGATCCCTTCTGGATCAGGATGAATTTGGCTAGAACATGATGGATTATTCTAGGAGTTTATGGCTAGTAGGTGGAGAATTTATCTCCAAAGTAGCGGACTGGGAGCCATATCTTGGGTGATATTTGACCAGGAGATCATCTCGATCGTTGCATAACTGAACTCCATCATTCTTCATTTTAAACTGAGTCATAAAGAATTCTAGAGTGACTGTTACCACTTTTCCTTGCACCTTGGTCTGGAGGGCATCATGATAGGAGTGAATCATCAGATTGTCATAGAACTCTTCGATAAGGTCTAGATAGGTGGGGTAGTTGATTTTCAGAAAATCTTCTAGGTGTTGATCTTTTATCAGCTGGGAATATGGTTCTGTGTTGAATAAAAAATATCCCCCAAGTAGTCTGATGGTAGTATAGAGTCAAGGCTTTTGAGTTTTAGAGGAGCAAAATCCTCATCTTTGATTTCAGATTCTACAAAGACATATATTGGAGGAGCAGGGGTGGTTTGATTGGATGCCATTTGAGAATTAAGAGTAGTATTTAGGAGTTTAGGGTTTTGGATTAAAAATTGCAGAGTAACAGTAAGATTGTTGCTCGCGTAAGGATGAAGAAGAAAATTGGGGTTTTTTATAGAGTTTTCAATAGCGAGGGTAGGATGGTAATCCGGATGTAGTTAAACTTAACTGGATTGATGAGGTGGCAGTTAAGTTTAAGGAAAGAGGTAAATGGAGTTTAAATTGGAGAATTAGAACGGTTTAATTTTTAAGACAGTTGTAAATTTTACCGCGCGTGTAATGCCCAATAAATGTTTGAAATTCAAAATGTGTGCAATTACCCTTTCATGCTTTTACTACCATTTGTCAAGTCTGTCTGCTGAGCTGGTAATGTTCCTTCCGGATCCAGAGTCAACTTTACTTCTTCTTCTCTTCCTGATTCCTTGACTTATAAAAGTCCAAATTAATCCCATATTGTCTTCCAGATTCTTCTTTAAATTGGATTAGACATGCCAATTGACTCTCTTAGTTTGTTTAATTGATATTTACTTAATGGCTTAGTAAAGATATCTGCCCTTTGTTCATTTGTTGGAATGTAGACCAGTGCAACATCCTTCTTTATTACATGATCCCAAATGAAATGATGTCTGATGTTGGCATGCTTTATCCAGCTATATAGCATTTGATTCTTTGACAAATCAATTTCACTTTTGTTGTCACATATAACATCAAAATAACCAGATTGAACACCATAGTCTTCCAACTATTGCTTAATCCATAAAAGTTGAGCATTACAACTTCCAACTGCCATATATTCTGCTTCTGTGGTTGATATGGCAACTGAAGTTTGCTTCTTACTATACCATGAAACCAAGCAATCTCTAAGAAAGTGGCATCCTAAGGATGTACTCTTTCTTTCAAGAGTATCTCTACCATGATCTGCATCTGTGAAGCCCTGTAGTGTGAAGTCTCCAGTACTAGGATACCATAACCCAACTTCAGTTATTCCCAGTAGATATCTAAGGATTCTCTTTACTGCCTTGAGATATGAATCCTTAGGATTGGACTGATATCTTGCACAGTCTGTATAGTGTATGTCAGGTCTACTAATTGTTAAGTATAAAAGTGAACCAATCATTCCTCTGTAAAGCTTCTGATCTACATCTTCTCCTTCATAATCCTTTAAAAGAACTGTATCTGATCCCATTGGAGTGGAGATAGGTTTGCTCTTCTCCATTTCAAACTTCTTCAGAATCTCCTTGGTATACTTAGACTGATTGATGAAAATTCCATTCGGACTCTGCTTGATTTATAGGCCAAGGAAGAAATTCAGTTCTCCCATCATGGACATCTCAAATTCATTTGAGTGAATAATTCTTCACACATCTTCTCATCTATTGCTCCTAAGATAATGTCATCCACATAGATCTGGATTAGAATGACATCCCCCATTTTCTTCTTAATGAAGAGGGTTATGTCTACTTTACCCCGGATGTAAGAAATAAGTAAGTCTTTCATACTAGGCTCTTGGTGCTTGCTTCAATCCATAGAGGGCCTTCTTCAGTTTGTACTCATGATCTGGATGTTTTGAGTCTTCAAGTCTAGGTGGCTGCTTGACATAGACTTCTTCCTAAATAACTCCATTAAGAAATGCACTTTTGACATCCATTTGAAACAATGTGAATCCTATAAATGATGCAAAAGCACATAGAATCCGGATTGCCTCTAATCTTACTACTGGTGCAAAGGTTTCTTCAAAGTCAATGCCTTCTTGTTGATTGTAGCCTTGGGCAACCAATCTTGCCTTATTTCTCACCATAAATCCGAATTCATCTAGCTTGTCCTGGAATAGCCATTTGGTGCCAATGATTGATTTTCCTTTTGGAAGTGGCACTAGATCATAGACATAATTTTTGGTGAACTGATGTAGCTCTTTTTGTATTGCCATTATCCAACTTTCATCTCCTTCTGCATCTTAAAATTTCTTTGGCTCAATGAGAGAGATAAAAGCAACATGACTCATCATCCTATTAAGTTGTCCTCTGGTTCTAACTGGATTTTGAACATTGTCCAAAATGGCTTCAACCGGATGATCCCTGTGAGTCCAGATTTCTCTTTGAAGATCTGCATTCTGCATTGGGGTTTGTTCCTCTACTGCCTCATCTTTATCTTCTTGATTATCCATGTAGTTTATCTAATGACGATTGAGATAAGCTTGGGGTTCTTCTAAGTGGAGAATGATTTCTTCATCTTTTTCTTTGTATTTCTTGATTTTGAAGGAATCTGGAATCTGGAATTTGCAATTCTTTCTTTTTTCTCCGGTATTTTCATCTTATGGAGTTATATCTTTCGGATTGGAACTTCTTTCTCCTGCATGATTAGTCTCATCAAAATCTACATGTATGGACTCTACCACAGTTTGGGTTCATTTGTTATAGACTCTGTAAGTTTTGCTATGTGTTAAGTAGCCAAGGAAAATGGCTTCATCAAATTCAAGATCAAATTTTCTTAGTTGCTCTCTATCATTCAGGATGTAGCATTTACATTTAAAGGATTTGAAGTACCCAATTTTGGGTTTTCTTCCCTTCCAGATTTCATTTGGGGTCTTTCCTAAGGTCTTTGTAATGAGAGCTCTATTTAAGATGTAGCATGTTGTGTTTATGGACTCACCCTAAAAGTATTTAGGCAAATTATTCTCACTTAGCATTGTTCGACCCATTTCAACTATTGTTCTAATTTTCCTTTTAACAAACCCATTTTGTTTAAGTGTATGAGGAGTAGAAAAGGTTTGCACAATGCCCTTAGAGTAATAAAATTCAGTAAAATGCTTATTTTTGAACTCTCCTCCATTATCACTTTGGATGCGTGCAATGCTTATGCCCTATTCTACTTCTATCCGGATGGATATTTTTAAGAAATGGTCAAAGGCTTCATCTTTGCTAGCTAGCAAAACCACCCAGGTATACCCAGAATAATCATCCACTATGACCATAATGTGTTCTCTTCTACCTAAACTCATTGGTTTGATTGGACGAAAGAGATCAATGTGTAAGAGTTCAAGAACTCTCTTGGAAGGTATATAGGAGATGGAAGGGAAGCTTTTTCTATGCTGTTTACCTAATTAACATGCAGTGCATATGTGTTCCTTATCAAAAGTAACCATAGACAAACCCACAACCAATTCCTTTTTGACTAATTTGGATAGGAGGTTCATGCTTACATGTCCCAACCTCCGGTGCCATAGCCATGATTCTTCTTCTCTAGACACCAGGCATATATTCTTTTTCTTATTTTTAATGTTAACAGAATAGACATTATTTACTCTAGGTGCATAAAGAATGAGTTGATTTTACTTACTATCAAAGATTGAGCAGCCTCCGGAATCAAAGGTGACTTTTCTCCCTATGTCACAGAGTTGTGCTACACTAAGCAAGTTGAACTTCAGTCCATCAACTAGTGTGACATCTTCTATCTTTAGCTCAGATCCAATGGTTCCATGTCTAGTGATCTATCCCTTTTGGTTGTCTCCACAGCTTACTTTTCCACCTTTCTTCTGAATTAAAGTGATGAGGGCTTTCTCATCACCAGTCATGTGCCTTGAGCTTCCACTACTAATGTACCATGTATGTTGATCTATTTTGGACCTAAGGCATACCTGCAAAATAGATCACGAGGGTTTGGGTACCCAATCAAATTTGGGTCCTTTTGAGTTATCAACCATTTCAGGCTAAGGATAAACATCATAATAACCATTTTTCAATCTAAATAATTTAGTAATATAATTTTTGTCCCTCAAAACCTGCACCCGAAGATGGGTCTATTCTGCTCATGCTTCTTCTGGATCTTCTTAAGATCCTCCTTTCCATAATTTCTAACATATCTGGCTTCTTGTATACTTGTCTGTCCAGTGTGTATCTGAAAGCTAGTTAGAGGTGCAATCTTTGCTCTATGGTTCTTTAT
This sequence comes from Euphorbia pulcherrima, assembly GCA_947683365.1. NCBI lineage: Eukaryota > Viridiplantae > Streptophyta > Magnoliopsida > Malpighiales > Euphorbiaceae > Euphorbia > Euphorbia pulcherrima. The sequence continues at coordinate 47,771,213 of CANTUS010000001.1, read as the reverse complement.
TTGCTTGATAGGTTGCTCATTACAGACTATTTAGCGTTTCCCTTTTAAGCAGCTGTGTATCTCTATCTTGAGGTTGCCTGCTAACTATCTTTACTTTTTAATTTAGGGACCCCAGATTCTTCTGATATGGATTTCTTGGTGCTGCTTGCCTAAGATTCCTTCTTCTTTGTGAAGGCTCTAATTTCCTTTCGGATGCCTCCTTCATGAGGGTTAGCTCCCTACCTAGCCCTGTTAAGTTTGCACTTAAAATCTACACTTGGCTCCTTAGGAAATTTTCTTCAACCACAAAAATTTGCATTATGGTCCTTATCAGATTAATATCTTGTACCATTGCTTCAGCATCTTCAACAAGCTCCAACACTTGTCTTTGTAGGGCTTTGATGGCTTTGGTGTTCTTCCTCGCATTATGGATCACAACCCCTAAAGCTCTAGCAAGATCAAGGTTAGAAACAGAATTAGAGCGAGATTTTACCTCAGTGGTGGCTATCTTTGATTCTGATTCCTCAATTTTCTTAGTGTCCTACTTAGAGGGATTTCTTCCGAATTGTTCTCCTTCTGAATCTGTTAGTGCCATGAATGCACAGTTAGTAGTTTCTTCTTCTTCTTCTGTTGAAGATGAACTGATGCTTTCTTCACTTTTGCTCCATATGGCCACCATAGCCTTCTTCTTGTATTTCTTGTTTCTTTTGAGCTTGGGGCATTTGGTTCTGAAGTGGCATTTTTCTCCATATTCAAAGCATGCAATATCTTTTTCCGGATCTTTCTTTTCTTCCATAGCTTTTCTTGGCTTATCCCTTCTAGAAGTGCCTTCCTTTGATCTCTTGGACTCATACCTTCTGGAGCTCCTCCTATCTTTCTTCTTTAGGAATCAATCAAAATATTTAGCTAGCATAGCTATATCTTCTTTACTGTAATGAGATTCCTTTAGTTGCTTGTCTGATTCGGAGGAAGCTGATCTAGCGGAATCTGCCTAGAGCGCAATTGCCTTCTTCTTTTCTTCAGGCTTTTTTTCCTGTTGGCTATATCTCTTCAAGGATAGCTCTTGAGTTAGGAAATTACCAATGAGCTCATCATAACTATAGAAGTTTAAGTCATGAGCTTCCTCAATGACAGTCTTTTAATTGTCCATTCCTTGGTGAGACTCCGGAGTATTTTCTTGACCATATCTACTTCTGAGATCTCCTTCCTAATCCTCTTCATCTTATTTACTAGATTTGTGTAGTGTTCATGCTACTAATGGATTCTTTGGGCTCCATCTTGAAAGATTCTACCTTTTACTGTAGGAGATCAATTTTGTCTTCTTTGACCTTATTTGTTCCTTCGTAGGTCACTTCCATTTTCTGCCAGATTCTTGCGTAGTTTCACACCCGGATATCCTATTGAATTCGGCTGCACTAAAAGGGCAATGAAGCATGTTAATAGCATTTTCATTTTCACACAATCTTTTGTAGTCATTCTCATCCCATAGATTTGAGGGCTTACGGGTTGTTATACCCTCTACTTCGTGAGTAGGATCATATGGGCCATCTTCAATGGCCATCCATGCCATCATCCTTTATGCGTGAATGAAATTCTTCATCCAGTTTTTCCAAAATGAGTAGCGTTCACTGGTGAAGAGTGGTGGATGGGTAATAGACATACCCTCATGAAGTGTTGATCCTTGTGAGGGTCTAAATAAGGTCAGAGGGGGGGGGGTGAATGGCCCTTTTTGCAAAAATAAGCAGACTTTAAAAAGTCTTGTGTAGCATGTTTTATTATGTTCCAGATATGACGGATCCAAATGATGCAAATATGAAATGTTATGCAATAATATAAAGAGTTAGAAAATCAAGCACAATAATTTTATCCTTGTTCGACCCCGCTTACTCCAGTCCCCGAAGTTTCCTTCTTTCGAGCTTTTTCACTAGTGGATTCCTTTCCAATTAGTAGCAATCAAGCCTTACAATTTGTCTCCGGATGGTAACCCCTTCCGGATACCAACTTCTAGCTGAGTCCTTTTGTCTTTAGCAGGATATACCACTTAGATTTCTACCCAAAACTAAGCTAATTCCTACAGGGAGTTCCACTTAAAGCACCAACTCTAAGCTAGATCCCAATCTCAATACTCACCCAAGTATGAGATATTACACTTTATTTTTCTCAAAGATCTTGGTTTTGGATTTCCTTAAGTTTATAACTCACTTGGGAATCCTTACAAACTGATTTGGAATGGTTTGATTCTTAGAGGGATTTTGTCACTGATTGTAATAGCGAAGTCTCTAGTGTATGCTTTCTCAAAACAACCAGCACCTTCTCAACTTGTGAAGTTTCTCTTTTATAGGCTTCTATCATAAATGTAGCCGTTGTGAGTTGTTGAAGTTGAATTAAATCTTCACCATTGATTAGGTAATATGTGGCACTTCTAGATCCATTGATCAACCTGTTAGACTGATTAAATGTCCCCATTAAATCGTTGGGATTGATACTAGAAAGTTATCAGTGATCGTTTTCCATGTATTGTAGTGATCCACCAACTTTTATGCCAGAAATCTGGAGTGTGTGCTTCATGAGCCTTTCCTATTGGTCTAGGTAGAAAAGGTTGTTACCTTTTCTCTTTCTTGTGTCAGTCCTATCTTTTTTTGAAAAGTGTGCTAGCTGTCATTTTTGTCTTGCACAAGGGAAAGGGATCTTTGACTTTTAGACCAAACTTTTCCCTCTGTCTTGATAACTGTATCTTTCGGATGAATTTGTCTTATTGAATTTGGATGCTATTTCAACCAGTTCTTCTTCTAGATGTTGATCTTGAGTGGTTCAAAGTTTGTTTCCTTACTAAACTTTAACCGGATGCTTCCATTTTATGTTTAGGTACTTGTAGTTTCCAACGAGTGTCTAGATGACTTGTTTTGGACCTGATGCTTCCATTTTAGATTAAGAAGATCACATGTTTTGTTCCGTAAGATTTTGTTTCTATAGTTTTTCTTCAAACTGGGTCCAGATGGTTCTGGAATTAATATTTCTAGATCATTGTTTCCCAACAATCTCCCTCATTTGATGGAAACAAAAACTAAGCACATGAAAAGGGGTTTGTGAGCTAAGTATGATTCTTGATACTTAGTCATTTACAAGTTTTACTCCCCCATAATCTAAGCATCTTTACTCCCCTAATATTTTTGATTTCTAGCTTCTAAGTTTTTGAAGTACAATTACAGATTGTACTTAAAAGCAATTTTGAGTATCAATTTTTTACTATATATACTTCTGTTGTTAACAATAGTTAACCTCATGAAGTTCTGGATTACAATTATAGAAATATATATAAGTGAAAATAGAACTAGATATTATAGATTTTTACATTGAAAAAAATAGCTATTCTAAGGATTTGGCAGCAACTCTTCATTTTCCCCTTTTCTAGACGACTCTCCCTTTTTTATCTTTGCCTTTGCTCTTCTCCCCCTTTTGGTTTTCATCAACTTGGAGGTCAATGCCCATGAAAGTGCGAGTATCCCAACTCTTTTGCCACGCCTCTAAATATACTAAGTAATCCACATTGCCTTATAAGTGCTTCTCAACAATTGTCTCAACCATTGCCGGAAGGAGAAGGACTGGCCGTAGTAGATTTCGGAGTTCTTTGTAGGATCTGGTCATCTCGGGAATCATTTTCAAGGCATGAGCTTGGTCCTCCTTTTCAAAGTACGAGAAAAGGGACTTAAGAAAGGTCAAACCAAATTTATAGCCAAAGAAGTCAGTGCCGCCAATGTGTTTGACCAAGTCACTGATAGCCGGAATGAGAAGACTGTCTAGAGGAGAAGGTGAAGATTTTGAAGGAGAGATGGATAGATTAGCCATACCTGACTTTAGTAGATCAATATCCTTGCAAATGTCTCTCTGAATGATGTGGACACTAGAATTGAGTATGGAGAGATCCTTGTGAAATTCCTCCTTTAAATTATTTATTAAGGATCTATGAGCACGGGCTTTTCGGTGACCTCGGAACGATGATGACTTTTTGCTCTAACCTTTTATGGTATAGTTGTTCCATGATTTTTGAGTCGAATCACATTTGGCAAGTTCTTTGTTGACGATTTTGAGATCTTTGACCCTGATTAAATATAATAATTGGATCGCTGTTAATCGCTTCCTTTCCCCTTGTGCATAGTAAATTGTTTCGCGATTTTTTTCCTTTAAAATCCAAACATTTTCAGCAAGTCTCATTTATATCGTTGGATTCTTGGCTCCCCGAGCTTTCAGGGATGTCAAGTATTGCCCTTTTCGGGTTCCCGTCATGTAGGTTGTTCGCGTTTCAGGCCCGGTGAGCTGGGCCCCTTGGCCTTTTTCTCCCCTAGGTCCCCCTGATCTGGCAGTGGTGGCCGGTACCGCCGCTGGGGTGCTGGGCCGCGTGGTCCACGCTTCGAGCCATATGGACCACGCGGTGACCGCGTGGCTCATATGGCCTTCTAGGCCGCGTCATATGACATGGCCTAGATCTAGCTATGTCATGTGATGCGGCCTGGGCTAGGCCGCGTCACGCGAGGCAACCCACCGCGTCGCTGATGCGACCGTCACGCGGGGAATCTGCAGACTGGTCTTTTTCAGGTTTTCTTGGCCACTAAGTCGGGTTTTGGGATTAATTCAAGAATTTTACACTCAGGGGGTCTATAAATACCCATAAAAAATCAGTTTTAAGGGGTTTGTTTTGGGCTGATTAAAAAAAGAAAATCAAATTCTTAGAATTCTAAGGTTTCAGGGAGAAAAAGTTTAATAATATTGGAAAAATCTAAGCCAATTTACTTGGTTCTTAATTTCTAAATCTTATTATACTTAATCTCTTAGGTTAAATTATTAAAATCTATTAGAAATCTTAGGTAAAAATTGGTTTAAATAGGATTTAGAGACTTTTTCCTCACAAATCACTAAATCCCTTGCTAAATCGGTTGTTTCGTCGGGTTTTCATCTCAAATCTGTCATAAAGCTTGCCAAACATCCGGTTCGAGTCTTGAGAGTGGATTCACGGCCTTTAGGTAACTTTCTGAATTCCAATATATTTGCTTTGTTGTTTATTTCTGTTGCTGCATTTTTTTGGTTGTTTTTTCGGGCGTTTGGCCCTTTTCTTCGTCCTTTTTGAGATTTTCTGCCAAAACTCCAGCCATCATCTAGGCCACCTCACTGAGTCGGCCTACCACTTTGTTCTATCGGCCTACGAGTTGCTCAAGCGGCCAATCATCGTTTTGTTGGATTTTCTGGGTTCCTTTCCCCCCAAACTGAAAAACCAAAGTTATTTAAGCATTTCAAGTCCGAATCTACTATAACAGTGTAGGAAATGACTTGAAATTTTAATAATCTTGGGTTTTCAGGTGTAAAAAGGTCGATTCTGGTTTGTTTAGGCACTTTTTCCGGCAGGCTACTTTAGTGGGATGAAGGCCGACTGAGCGTTATCTAGGCCACCTCATTGAGTCGGCCTAACATGTCGCTGAGTTGGCCTACCACCTCACTGAGTCGGCCTATAGGCAAAAATGTCCAAATGGCCCATGTTTGCCTTATTCTATGGTTTTTGGTCCGTTTCTGTCTTTTTGACCCGATTTTGATCATTTTAATGAGTTTTCAACCCCGATTTTGATCATTTTAATGCATTTTCAACCCCGATCTTTACCCGAAAAATTTCCAAAAATTCCCAAATAATCTGAAGCTGTATTTATTTATTTTATTCTATTTTTTAGATTTTATTTTTATTTTTATTTGATTTAATATGCATTTTTATGGCTTAAAAATAGTATTTTTGCTAAATAAATTTAAATAAATTGTTTTCATCAACTAAAAATCCCCAAAAAATATTTTGAATATGCTAAAATATATTTTAGGATGTTTAGTTAATTTATTTCACCTTTTTAGGTTGCTTAGATAATTAATAAATGCCCGAAAATCGCGTTTTTGTCCCGAAAAATCCAAAATTACGTTTTCTTCATGCTTTGTGTTTATTTTCCGCATTTATTTATCCATGCTTTATTTGTTATTATTCTTATATATCTATTGCCTCGTTTGGAGCTGGGTCCGAGTCGATAAGCTCGGTTAAAGCCCGGTTTCGCCCGTTTATTTATTTATTTCTCGCTTTTATTTACTTTCTTGCATTAGAATAATGTATAGGTATTCGTAAAGCCTTGTAATAATTTTACTTTCTTGCTTTGTTTCCTTATCGCTTTCCGTATGATGTATGGCATGTTAAACTGAAAACACCAAACAATAATCGGATCAAATCGCATAAGAACTAAGGTCACGCTTATTAAAACATAACCGACTTGATTTAAAAATTAAAAATTAAGCAACATCATCCGAACCTAGAATCTCTGTTTTAAGGTACGGTCCAACCACCCGGTGGGAATATCGTACACAAATTCCCGGTGGAGCTTACCGGGTGGCGACTCTATCTTAAAATACAGGATTCTAAGTCTCGTATCCCTTAACATATAAATTGGACTAAATTTTAACATTAACATCATTTTCCATTATCGTTTTCATCACACTAAAATAAGGAATATCCCTTAGCACGCTTCACAGCACTCATTGTTTCTCTGCCCCACGCCGAAGAGCATTGAAGCTTACTGCGGGCAGGGGGATCGGGGGGTTGTCAGCTCACAGTGGCGACTCTGCTGGGGACTTTGCTTTTAACTTAAAATTTAAAATTAGCTCTTGTTTTCACTGTTGGTTAAAGGATTTTGATGATGTGCCTAAATTGTTTTTAAATCAACGCTTTATTTCTTATGCCTTTTTCTCCACCACTTAGTTAGATTCTAAGTCTTAAGATGCCATTTTTATAACCCCCGTGAAGCTCACTTGTATACCTCATGCCCGCCAGGAATTGGGGATATTTACGGGTGGAACACTCATTTCAACCAACGTGTAATTCCCACGGTCGCACTCATTTGAGGAGTGGTTGAGTTACACGAAATCAAGGTAAACGAGACCCTTCTACAGTGTCATTCACGACACCAGCAGTTTGAGACTATAAACCACGATAAGACTAGCCATAACAACTTCCCTTTAGGCTCACCGAAACAATCTAGATTTAGGTCGCATACTCTCTTGCCGTTTCCTAGCGCTAGAACCCCCAGACTATAAATTGGTGTTATACGGGAGTCATAAGGTTGGAAGAGGTATTTGCTTTCGTGTACTGCTTGTGTTGTGCTCATGCATACGCACTATAGGCCGCTTGTGGCCGATCTTTATTTTCGGTTTTCGCTTACCCCTATTCTCCCCTCGGTTGAAATGGGAATTTAACAAAATGCCTGAGATCGTTTGAATCCCGATGACCCGTACCTAGTTCGCTAGGAGTATCGAGGAATTCGTACGTCTCATGTATTTTGGGGTCAAGCTTTGAATCATAAGCTCTTCTACTCTTTACCTCTCTAAACCACCGATATATATGGCATTCATCACTTGAATTATTATGTAATCATTCAATTCATTCATGGTTCAATTTGGGCTGATCGTCTTTTAGTTTCTCAGTTAGACCAAGGCACCGTTCCCATCAGATTCGATCATCATCTTGTTCAGTTTCAAGCTCAGTTTTGGAATCTATTCCTTTCCGCTATGTCTGATTTACCGCCAGTGGATAGGGTTCCATCTGAGGGTTCTTCTTCTCCCCTTTTCCTCCTGCCTAATCAGGGCCAGTCTCCTTTGAGTTCCGAGATCGCCAATGATTTATCAACATTTCTCCGATCCGATCAATTTGAAGATGCAATCTAAGGGCAGATCCAAGATTCGATCCATGTAGTTTTAGAAGAGAAAAGGATTCCGATGATTGGTATTCAAGCTCGGGGATAACCAGAGACCACTCAAAGTGGATGGTTCAGATTTCGCCATTCCAGGCTCAGTCTTCTATTTGACCAATTCAACCAATTTAGTGTATGCAGCATCCTACTCAACCTTCATATATCCCATTTCAGTTTGATCGGGATATCATGCAATCTCCATTGCCCATATTTGCTTATCCAACCTAAACTTCTGACCATACCTTCAAGCCTGGTTTTTGCACCTATATGAGCCAGCTTCCGTTAACCCCAATAAACCCGGATCAATTCTAGCGTGCTCGATCAATTTCTCCTGTCCAACCCCAATCCGGTCCATTCCAACTAGATCAGAATCCATCTCAACCTCAAATGCCTCCAATGTCCTTTCTTCCTACTCCTCCTCAATTTATTATTGCTCTGAGAGGGGCTGCTTACCCGCAAAACCCTTTCAACACTAATCTGTGAGTTAACTCTCCGGTCGAGCCCTCATCATTTGCTTCACCATTCCAGTTTAGCGCGCCCTATCCCTCTAGCGACTAGGTCATGCAACCTCCGAGCTTGACGCCTGAAATTAAACCTTTCATGCATCTGTTAGCATCCTACTCATCCAGCGCCTAGGTCGTTCAGGCCCCGGGCATGACGCCTGAAATGGAGGCTTTGCTGCATAAGTTCCTGCTCTTTAGTTCCGAAGAAAGTCAAAAAGCAAAGCTCAAAGGGTGTGAAGGACCTTGTGCTATCCCATTAAGGGCTGAGGTGAAGGAAAAGCTTTCGCAAGCTAGCAAGTCGAATCTCGGGATTCCCTTCAGGATCGGGAGATCGCTTGGGCACCAATTATAGTAGCTCCTAAAGATAACCTAGAGAATGTTACAGGTCCGTGGAAGTTACCTCTTAGTGTAATCTTAGCCACCTTAAGGGAGCGCAGTCTCCTCAGAACCCTTCGCGAGAATAGGCCCCTTAAGGAGGCGGAGAAGCATAACTTTTGCACGTATCATGTTCAGTAAGGCCACTGCACTGATGAGTGTTGGAAGTTGATCTAAGATGTCAACCATTTAGTGAGGGAAGGAAAGATAGCTGAGCCCAAAAAAGCACTTAACCGTCAGGGTTCACCTCCGCTTTTTGGCTCACCAAAGAGAGTTGGGGGTCTGCAAGATATCATTAAAGCCATCTTTTCCAAAGGCAAGAATCCCACAAAGTCTCTAGCGGATGAAGGAGACAAGTTATCAGCAGAGAAAGCAAAGGTTTTAGACTTTGACCTGGACGACGCACCAATGAAACCTATCGAGGGTGCGTAATCTACCAGCACCGCGACTCAAGACCCTCAACCTGTGGAGGATGCTTATCTATCTGTTGTGTAATTTTCTTTTTTCTAGCATCTAGATGTGAATAATTCTGCCTTAAGGGCACTTTAATTTAATGAAACACTCTCTCTTTTTGCTTATTAGTGTGATGTTTCGCCCGATGGGTCCATGCATTCATTTCATCACAACCATAATATGTTCAATATTTGTGATGTTTCTTTAACTAAAATAAGTTTGAGTACAGATGATGATCTAAAATGGTAACCACTTTCTAATAACCTAACCTTTAGAAGAAAATGAGAGATAATGAGTGCTTAAAGATCATGATAATGCTTTTACCTAGTCATCCTAGGTACCCAGGGTTCATCATCGGATTATCGAGCATCTCGTCTCCATGCCTGAAACAACAAAAGAAGCTCAGCCTTCCTGGGATAGATCCAATATGTCAACCGATCCATCGCTGGCCTTATAGCTATGTGCAAATTATCGAAGAAGTGTCAGCCGATTAAGGAGGAAGAGCATCACTGGATCATCTTTGACAGAGTTGTGGCTTACCTTTTCTTCACCCACCCATTCTCAAATTTCCTGCCCCCATACAACATTGCCTTTTCCCCTATCCATTCCCTTACACCTTCAAACCTTCCCCGTTTCTCTCCTCCTTGGCCATTCTCGGTGAGGGGGATGCATATGATCGGCAAGATTCAACCCTCATCAACATAAGGGAAAGCTGACCCTTTTCACTGACATTACCATTGAGAAGATGGCCAAGTTCCTCGATAAATGCATCCTTGCTCGGTGCAACCTACCTTATCACATCATTTCAACAATGGGTTTCAATCCCAAAGGGCACCCCCTGATCGATAAAAAATGTGGGTCCGAGCCCCACAGATCTTCACTGCACTGCCCACGAGCTAGTGGGACAGCTAAAACCGAGAGTCGTATTGAACCCAGCCTCAAAGAGACCCTTATAGATTAAGGAACAGCCTAAGCAGCTTAAGCAATCTTCAGATATATCAAAAGTGCATAGCGAGGTTGAACAACAACCACGTCAAGCATCAAGAGTATCCGTCAAAGGCCGACGATCCTTTTCTATAGCAGGCAAAGCCCACCAACGCCGATCAAAGGGGGAAGTTCCAACCAGATTTAGAAAGACCTTATGTAATCAGAAAGATACCTGGTTCCAGGGGGATGAAGATTTTGAATGGTACTGAGTTCGTAAACCCTATCAATCAAATCAGGTTGAAGCGTTATCATGTCTAACCAAAAGAATCAAATCCAGGAAAGTGACATATAAAAAGCATATATAAATCCATCACCCGACGAGTGGTCCTCTACTACTTGGGAAAAAATTAGGGTGTATCCCTGCTGATTAGTATTCTATAAATTGGTCAGGCAAAAGTTAGGGTGCCAGAATAACCCGCTGGACTGAAAACCCAAAAATGGTGGTTTTAGCAAAAGTCAGGGTAAAGTGAGCTACAAGAGTCTGTTGGCTAGAAAACCTTCATAGGCTAGTTAGCACTAAAGTTTTGGTTAATAGAAATGATTATCATCATCATGTACTCAAACTTAATTCAACTAATGAAAATGTCACTTTTACTGAATCCTTTATGTTTGTGCGTGGATGAATATATTGGGCCCAAAAGGCGAAATGTTGCAAGTAAGTCGAACGTGGGGTTCCATGCAGTCAACTCAATTCCTTCAAAAGAAACAAAAAGAAAGATAAAAGGCAAAAATCCTAATAGACTGAAAAGAATTAAGGTCTATGCAAAAGCCTGGATAGTTCGCTGGATTGAAAACCCGAAAAGGGAGGTCCAGGCAAAAATTAGAACGTAAAAGCAAAATATGAGCAAGTCCGACAGGCCTAACATAATGTTTGGGTCTATGCAAAAATTAAGACAACCAAACCAAAGATGAATGATTGCCATCGATCATATCGAGATATCTGCATCATCGCCATTAGCATCAAAATGCAAGAATAGGTTCGTCGGTCTATAGATTTAAAGGACTCAAATTCCTCCTCTGCCCGTGTCTGCTTAATTCTTGGCAGCAACCGAGCATCTTGATTCCATAATATCCTAATCTTCTAAAGCCATCCTTAGAAGAATTCATTGGTAGTGATAGAGCCCGGTCGTTCATTATCTAGAATCTTGAGCCTTGCTTTGTACACCCCTTTGTCTCCGTTATGCCTGATCCAGCAATCAATTCGCAGTCAAATAGCCGTGGCTTCCCTAGTTCTCCACGAGGGGCATTCTCACCTAATCTGCACAACATCCCTAGTCCTCCACCAGGGGCATTCTTGTCTAGTCCATACCGTAAGGCAATTCCATGTATCCTCCCTTTTCAAGAAAGTTGATCTTTCCTCGAATTTGCAAAATCGATCAAGCAAATTAATCTGTCAGCTTGAAGATGACCAGTCCGAGTATCTCATGCATTCATACATCCATGCATAATGTTCATGACTATTATTCTATGATGAATTCCACAGGAAACAAAGCAAGAGCCTGTATCAAGGGGCATCTCAGAATTGTCTTCTGTCCTGCATTCGAAGACGGAATTTCTCCTAGAGGCGCATTAGCTAGTCTCAATGCTCAACAATGGCAGTTTCTCTGGCCTCCCGGAAATCCTAACTCTATTTCTTTTTCTTCCATTTTTATTGCTTAATTGAAGGGGCAAAAATATTTTTGTTCCACAAAATCAGTTAAGCAATAAAAACACGATTTATATGGCTTACTAATGCTTTGAAGCCTTCTTGATAGGCACACCATGGGGCAATTAAGAAGGACGACCAACCCAATGGATCCTAAATCAGAACTCAGAAGCTTGTCCTAGGGGCACCTTAATGCAAATACCCAGGGGCACCTCAATGCAAATGCCTAGGGGCACCTCAATGCAAATACCCAGGGGCATATCAGCCAGACTCGGCACTCAGCCTCGATAATCTCTCCGGACTCCTGGAAATCTCAACTTTATTTCGATTTCATTCTTCTATTTTTGTTGCTTAATTAAAGGGGCAAAATTTTTTGTCTCGGCAAAATCAATTAAGCAACAAAAGTGCAGCTCATGTCTCTCTCTAATATCTCAAAATTTTTATGGCAGGCACAATGCGTTTAGTCCAACAGTCTCCTCAGGCATTTTTTAGCATATCCCAGTCTGACCCCATTAGAAGTGCTCAGCACCTTCTAGCTAGGTTCTTGGTATGCATTCTAGTCTAGGGATCTCATTTAATATTCCTGGCATGCGATTCAAGCTAAGCATATCCCAGTCTGACCTTGTTAGAAGTGCTTGGCACCTTCCAATTAAGTTCTTGGTATGAGTTCCAGTTTAGGGGTCTTATTTAATATTCTCGGCATGCAATTCAAGCCAAGCATATCCTAGTCTGACCTTGTTTGAAGTGTTCGACACCTTCCAGTTAAGTTCTTGGTATGCGTTCTAGTCCAGGGATCTCATTTAATATTCTCGGCATGTGATTCAAGCCAAGCATATCCCGGTTCAACCTCATTAGAAGTGCTTGACACCTTCCAGTTTAGTTCTTGGTATGCGTTTCAGTCTAGGGATCTCAATTGATATTCCCGATATGCAATTTAAGCCAAGCAAATCCCAGTCCGACCTCGTTAGAAGTTCTCCGCATTTCTCAGTGAAGCCCTCGGCATTCTCGGTACTCCCCTTGTCTCCAACATGCCTAATTCAACCTCCACCCTCCGATAGGTCTGTTGATGATGCGTCCTATGACCATTCGAAGACAACCGCCTCAAGAAATCCCTACTCCTCTTTTTCCCGAAGTAACCAGCCAATCTATCCCAAAACTGTTTGGGGCAACAAAGGCAATACTGAATCAATCTCTAAGCCAATTTTGTTCTTGATAGGTCTATTTATGGCAATCCCAGAAGACAACCGATTCGAGAATCCACATGTCAGGTATATCAAATCAACATCCAAGTCAGAATTTTGTTCTTGATACGTCTATTTATGGCAACCCCAGAAGATAACCGGTTAAAGAATTCGCATGTCAGGTATATCCCTCTATCCCTGGCTCTTTTGTGAGATCACACTTGGCTCGCTAAGTGCTAATCTCCTGAGGGGCAGCATGTGAGCACGGGGTTTTCGGTGACCCTCGGAATGATGATGACTTTTTGCTCTAACCTTTTACGGTCTAGTTGTTCCATGATTTTAGAGTCAAATCACATTTGGCAAGTTCTTTGTTGATGATTTTGAGATCTTTGACCCCGATTAAATATAATAATTGGATCGCTGTTAACCGCTTCCTTTCCCCTCATGCATGGTAAATTAATTTGTGATTTTTTTTCCTTAAAAATCCAAACATTTTCAGTGAGTCTCATTTATGTCGTTGGATTCTTGGCTCCCCAAGCTTTTCGGGATGTCAAGTATCACCCTTTTTGGGTTTCCGTCGTGTAGGTTGTTCGCATTTTGGGCCTGGCGAGCCAGGCCCCTTGGCCTTTTTCTCCCCTAGGTCCCCCCCGATTCAGCGGTGGTGGTGCCGGTGCTGGGCCTTATGGTCCATGCCTCGGGCCGTGTGAACCTTGCGACAAGCCATGTCAGCCACACGGTATGGCCGACACGGACCATACGGCAGGCTATGTGGCTCACACGACCTAGATCTGGCCTCCCCATGCAGTGCGGCCTGGGCTAGGCTGATGCAGCCTTCACGCGGGGAATCTGCAGACTAGTCTTTTTCGGGTTTTCTTAGCCACCAAGTCGGGTTTTGGGATTTTTCCGTCAAATATTGACATTTGGGGGATTAATTCTAGAATTTTACACTTAGGGGGTCTATAAATACCCATGAAAAATCAGTTTTAAGGGGGTTTTTTTAGGCTGATTAAAAAAAGAAAATCAAATTCTTAGAATCCTAAGGTTTTAGGGAGAAAAAGTTTAATAATATTGGGAAAATCTAAGCCAATATACTTGGTTCTTAATTTCTAAATCTTATTGTACTTAATCTCTTAGGTTAAATCATTAAAATCTACTAGAAATATTAGGTAAAAATTTGTTTAAATAGGATTTAGGGACTTTTTCCTCACAAGTCACTAAATCCCTTGCTAAATCGGTTGTTTTGTCGGGTTTTCATCTCAAATCCATCACAAAGCATGCCAAATGTCCGGTTTGAGTCTCAAGAGTGGATTCACGACCTTTAGGTAACTTTGTGAGTTCTAATTTATTTCCTTTGTTGTTTAATTCTGTTGTTGCATTTTTTTGGTTCTTTTTGGGCGTTTGGCCCTTTTCTTCGTCCTTTTTATGATTTTCTGCCAAAACTCCAGCTGACCATTCTGATGAAAGTAAGGCCGACTGAGCGTCATCTAGGCCACCTCGCTGAGTTGGCCAACCTCTTCGTTCAGTCGGCCTACGGGTCGCTCAAGCGGCCAATCGTCGTTTTGTTGGATTTTCTGGGTTCTTTTCCCCCAAACTGAAAATCCAAAGTTATTTAAGCATTTCAAGTCCGAATCTACTATAACAGTGTAGTAAACGACTTGAAATTTTAGTAATCTTTGCAAAAAGATCGATTCCGATTTGTTTAGGCACTTTTTTCGGTAGGCCACTTCAATAGGACGAAGGCCGACTGAGCGTCATCTAGGCCACCTTGTTGAGTCGGCCTACCATATCACTGAGTCAGCCTACCACCTCACTGAGTCGGCCTACTGGCAAAAATGTCGAAATGACCATGTTTGCCTTATTCTATGGTTTTTGGTCCGTTTCTGTCATTTTTGACCCGGTTTTGATCATTTTAATGCGTTTTCAACCCCGATTTTTATCCAAAAAATTTCCAAAAATTCCTAAATAATCTGAAGCTGTATTTATTCATTTTATTCTATTTTTATTTTTATTTTATTTAATATGCATTTTTGTGGCTTAAAAATAGTGTTTTTGCTAAATAAATCTAAATAAATTATTTTCCACCAACTAAAAATTCAAAAAAATATTTTGAATATGCTAAAATATATTTTAGGATGTTTAGTTAATTTATTTCACCTTTTTAGGTTGCTTAGATAATTAATAAATGCCCAAAAATCACGTTTTTGTCCCGAAAAATCGAAAAGTACGTTTGCTTCATGCTTTGTGTTTATTTTCCGCATTTATTTATCCATGCTTTATTTGTGATTATTCTTATATATCTATTGTCTCATTTGGGGCCAGGTTTGAGTCAGTAAGCTTGGTTGAAACTCGGTTTCACCCGTTTATTTATTTATAGCTTTTATTTACTTTCTTGCATTCGAACAATGTATAGGTATTCGTAAAGCCTTATAATAATTTTACTTTCTTGCTTTGTTTCCTTATCGTTTTTCTTGTGATTTATGGCATATTAAACCAAAAACACCAAACAATAATCGGATCAAATCGCATAAGAACTAAGGTCACGCTTATTAAAACATAACCGGCTTGATTTAAAAATTGAAAAGTAAGCAACATCATCCGAACCTAGAATCTCTGTTTTAAGGTACGGTCCAACCACCCGGTGGGAATATCATACCCAAATTCCTGATGGAGCTTAACCGAGTGGCGACTCTATCTTAAAATACGGGATTCTGAGTCTCGTATCCCTTAACACATAAATCGGACTAAATTTCAACATTAACATCATTTTCCATTATCGTTTTCATTACGCTAATATAAGGAATATCCCTTAGCACGCTTCACAGGACTCGTTGTTTCTCCGCCCCACGTCGAAGAGCATTAAAGCTTACCGTGCGGGCAGGGTGATCGGGGGGTCCTCAGATCACAATACTTGTTCCATTTATTTGGCCTACAAATTCAGTGCTTATGTTGCTCATGTGTTTGGCAAGGAGTTTGGGCAGTCCTTCATCGAGAAAATTTGTTAAAATTTCTTAGGCAGCCTGGTGCTCTTCATTTAAGAATGTTAATTCAGATGTAATTCATTGTCCTTCCTCAACAATTGCTCCTGGAATGAATTTCTCTAAGTTGTCAAACTTCTAGTTAATAGGCTCCTTCAGCTCATTCATCAGTTTTGTGGAGGAGAAGGTTATCTGTCCTATAAGAGTTGCACAATTATTATCTCCTCCGGTGAGTGCCTGATCAGCAGAGCAATTTCCTTTAGCTATGCTTGGATTCATCTATTCTAGCACTGGAGAGATCTTGGACAATGAGGTTTCAGCTACTTGTTCGGCAGATTGGAAAGCTTCAACCTTCTTTTCTATGTTCTAGACATTGCCCTTTATTTCCCCTAATTCAGCTTTAAGATCAGGAGTCATTTATCTAATTTTCATTAAGCTTTCAAATGATCTCAGTTGCACGTAGATATTCTAGAGTAGGGGCTTAAATTCATCATCCTTCTGTCCCTGTAAAGTCGCTTATTCTAGCAATGTCAATCCCATACAAATCTTCTCATTTCTTGAGACACTGTAGTCCACAAATGATTTTGGCTTATTTTGCTTCTTTTTCTCACCAGATGAGGATGATTCTTTTGATTCAGAACTGCTTTCTGATTCCTCAGATCTAGATGAATCCTCATTGCTTGTCTCTTTCTCAGCAGATTCATTTTCTTCTTTCTCTTGCTCTTCCAGCCTATCCTCTGGACTAGGCTTGCTCTTTAAGTCCACTTAAGAAGAGTGCTCATTGAGCCCCAGACTAGTTCCCTCTGTGTTCCGAGATGGACTGGTTGTCCTTAGATGCATCTTGGGTGTCTGCACCTAAGTTGTCTTGTATTTCAACGGCACCACCAGCTAGAATATCAGCAGTAGTAGATATTTAGATTACCTAAATATTCCTTTGGTGTTCATTGGCCTCTTCCTCTATTTGCTCGTCTGCATTCTTCTCTACCAATCCACTATTTAGAAGACTTGAACTGCCCTTAGTCTCCCCTCCTATTGCCTTGATAGGGCTTACAACACTCTCTTCTATATTCGAAATGATGGTATTTTCCTCATCATTCCCTCCAATTGCCTGGATAGGTCTTGCGACCACTACTATCTCATTCTCCAGAATGGTGGAATTATCCTCACCATCCCCTCCTATTGCCTTTTCAGGACTTTCTATCTCAACCAATTCTACTTCTATGTTTAGTAAATTATCTGGAAGATCTTCTAATCTGGCCTTGAATAGGGATAACTCTTCATTCAGATATTTAGCTTCCTTGAGAAGCACTAGATCAGTTGACGCAATCTAGATTGAAGGGCTATTTATTGTTATCGCTTTAGATGCACCTCTGAGTCCCTCCTTAGTTAGTCTGTTTACTTTAAGGTTATCTCGGACTACTGACATCATTTCCTCATATTAAGGATCCTTCGAAAAGATATTTTCTAGAAGGGCTGGTTTATTAGTGAAAATAACCAATTCCTTGCCCTTGCTCAAATTTGCTAGTGTAGAGGCTTCAGGGGTTGGCTCTTTAATGATGATCCCAGCAGTTGGCTTCTTGGCAGCCAATTTAGCTCTTTGTGCTTTGAGGGCCTCATTAAAAGTTAATACCTTTCGGATAAATCACTTCTTTGGCAAAGGCTCCCCATCTCTAGTTCCCTCACTATTAGACCCATTATCCTCTACCAGGATACTTTTAATGCTTCTTTTTTGCCCCTTCTTCCATCCTTCTCTGATTAGAGCAGTAGCAACTGCAGTGTTGTCATTTTCCTTTAGTTCACAAACTAGCTTTTTCTTCCTGTCTGTTGCTTTGATGAGCCTTCCTTTTCTCTTAGGCTTTTCAAGTGTGGTTTTCATCAATTATGTGAGGTGTAGTCTGTCCTCACCATCTTCCTCAATAACTAGCTTTAGATTGATCTTCTTTTGAGCCTTGGACTTAGTTGTTCTAGCTCTCTTGGCCTCCCAAGTAATTCCAACTCCAACCTTCTGAACTCTACTCTTCTCCCTTCTTTCTATATCAACCTGATTGCCTTTCATTCATTCCATGTTTCTTTAAAGCTTAACTTCTTAAAGTATTTTAAAAGATCTCCTTTCCTTGAATGGATTGGGCTTCGGATAAATTAACTCTATTTGCTAGGAGGATTCTAGTGATAAGAGCCCCATGGGAGTTCCTGTGTTGTCTCAGGAAATGGATGATCAGGACTAGCATATTAAAAACCCTACTTTTAATCCAGTGCTGTGGGATGTAGTGTTGAAAAAAGGAGGCAGTGGTTATGGATCCTTTCTAGATAAGGACCAATTTGGCTAAGACATGTTGGAGTATCCAGGGTGTTTGTGGCCAGTAGGTGGAGAATTTATCTCCAAAGTAGCGAAGAGGGAGCCACTTCTTTGGATAATACTTGACCAGGAGTTCATCTCCATCATTCCTCAACTAGACTCCATCATTCTTCATGTTGAGATGTTCTACAAAGAGTTAAGGCGTTACAGTGATAACTTTTCCTTAAATCGTGGTTCTGAGAGCATCATAGTAGGAGTGTACTCTCAAGTTATCACAGAATTCTTTGACATAATTCGGATAGGTGGGACAGTTTATTTTAAGAAATCTACAAGGTGTTAATCCTTTATAAGCTGCGAGTAGGGTTCCGTGTCGAATAGAAAGTTATCTCCCAAGTAGTCTGTTGGAACTATAAAGTCAGAATTTTTCAATTTCAGAGGGGTGAAATCTTTATCTTTAAGATCAGACTCATTAAAAATGTATCTGGGAGGAGGAGGAGTGAGTTGAGTAGATGCCATTTGAGAGAATTTTTGAAAAGATTTGAAGTTCTAGGGTTTTTAGGGAGAAATTTGCATAGTAATAGTAGAGAATTACTTGCATGAAGAAGAAGAGGGATTTTGGGGGGTTTTTATAGAATTCCCAAAGTGGGGGTATAATGGTAATTTGGATGCTATTAAATTTAACCAGATTGATGAGGTGGCAGTTAATTTTAAAGAGAGAGGCGGATGGCATTAAAACTAGAGAATTGGAACGGTTTATTTAGTAAAATGACAGTTTTTTACCGCGCGTGTGATGCCTAATGAACTTTTGAAATTCAAAATGTGTATAGTTACCTTTTCTGCGCTTTTACTGCCATTTGTCTTTTTTGTCTACTGAGCTGGCAATGTTCTTCCGGGTCCATAGTCAACTTTACTTCTTCTTTTCTTCCTAACTCCTTGGCTTATAAAAGGCCAAACTAATCCCTGATTGTCTTCCAGATTGTTCTTCAAATTAGATTAGACATTCTAATTGACTCTCTTAGCTTGTTGAATTGATCTTTACTTAATGGCTTAGTAAAGATATCTACCCTTTGCTCATTTGTTGGAATGTAGACTAGTACCACATCCTTCTTCATTATATGATCCCGGATGAAATGGTGTCTGATGTTAACATGCTTCATCCTGCTATGGAGCACTGGATTTTTTGATACATTAATGGCACTTTTACTATCACGCATTACATCCACACATCCAGATTGAACTCTATAATCTTCTAACTATTGCTTAATCTATAGGAATTGAGCTACACAACTTCCTGCTGCCATATATTCCACTTTTATAGTTGACAGGGCAACTGAAGTTTACTTCTTGCTGTACCATGATACTAAGAAATCTTCGAGAAAGCGATAGCCTCCAGATGTACTCTTTCTTTCAAAAGTGTCTCTACCATAATCTGCATCAGTGAAGCCTTAGAGTGTGAAGTTTTCATTACGAGGATACCATAACCCAACTTTAGGGGTTCCTAGGAGATATCTAAGGATTCTCTTTACTACTTTGAGATATGAATCTATAGGATTGGATTGATATCTTGCACAGTAGGAAACTGTATAGTGTATGTCAGGTCTGCTAGCTGTCAAGTATAGAAGTGAACCAATCATTCCTCTATAAAGCTTCTGATCAACATCTTCTCCTTTACAATCCTTTGAGAGAACTATATCTGATCCCATTGGAGTGGGCATAGGTTAGCTCTTGTCCATTTCAAACTTCTTAAGAATTTCCTTGGTATACTTGGATTGGTTGATGAAAATCCCATCTGGACTTTGTTTGATTTGTAAACCAAGGAAGAAATTCAATTCTCTCATCATGGACATCTCAAATTCTTTCTGCATTTGAGTACTGAATTCTTCACACATCTTTTCATCTGTTGCTCCAAAGATGATGTCATCTATATAGATCTAGACTAAAATAACATCACCCTTCTTCTTGTTGAAAAGGGTTGTATCTACCCTGGCCCGGATGTATCCCTTGGAGGTGAGAAATGCAGTGAGTCTCTCATACCAAGCTATAGGTGCTTGCTTCAATCCACAAAGGGATTTCTTCAGATTGTACATATTATCCGGATGTTTTGAGTCTTCAAATCTAGGTGGCTGCTTGAAATAGACCTCTTTCTGAATAACTCCATTTAAAAATGCACTTTTGACATCCATTTGGAACAATGTGAATCCCATAAAGGATGCAAAAGCACACAGAATCCGGATTGCCTTTAATCTTGCTACTAGAGCAAAGGTTTCTTCAAAGTCAATGCCTTCTTGTTGATTGTAGCCTTGGGCAACCAATCTTGCCTTATTTCTAACCACCACACCGGATTCATCTAGTTTGTTTTGGAATACCCATTTGGTGCCTATGATTGACTTTCCTTCTGAAAGTTGTACTAGATCCTAGACATCATTACTGGTGAACTGATCCAGCTCTTCTTGCATTACCATCATTCAACTTTCATCTCCTTCTACATCTTGGAATTTCTTTGGCTCAATGAGAGAGATAAAAGCAGTATGGCTCATCTTCCTATTGAGTTATCCTCTGGTTCTAACTGGATTGACATTGTCGAAGATAGCTTCAATTGGATGATCCCTATAAGTCTGGACTTCTCTTTGCAAATCTTCATGTTGTACAGGAACTTGTTCCTCTTCTACTTGAATTTCCACTTCTTGATCATCCAAGGAATTAATCTCAGGTTCATTGAGATTTCCTTATGGTCCTCCTATATTGAAATTGATTCCTTCATCTTCTTCCATTTATTTCTTGATTTGGAAGGAATTCGGAGTCTGCACTTCCTCTTTTTCTTCAGTGTTTTCAACTTCTGTAGTTAAGTCTTCTGGATTGAATCTTCTTTTCCTTGCATGGTTAGTCTCATCAAAATCTACATGTGTTGACTCAGCCACTATTTGGGTTTATTTCTTATAAACTCTGTACGCTTTGCTATGTGTTGAGTAGCTAAGAAAAACAGCTTCATCAAATTTGGGATCAAATTTTCCTAGTTGCTCTCTATCATTTAGGATGTAGCATCTACATCCAAAGGCTTTGAAGTACCCAATTTTGGGTTTCCTTCCCTTCCAGATTTCATATAGGGTCTTTTTTATAGTCTTTTTAATGAGATCTCTATTTACGATGTAGCATGCTTTGTTTACGGTCTCTCCCTAAAAATACTTAGGCAAATTGTTCTACTTAGCATTTTTCGGGCCATCTTAACTAAAGTTCTCTTTTTCCCTTCAACAACCCCATTTTGTTGAGGTGTATGAGGAACAGAAAAGTTATGCTCAATGCCCTTGGAGTCACAAAATTCAGCAAAGTGCTTATTTTTGAACTCTCCTCCATTATCACTCTGAATGCGTGCAATGCTTATGCCCTATTCTACTTCTATCCAGATGAGTATTATTGAGAATTGGTCAAAGGCTTCATCTTCGCTAGCTAGCAAAGTGACCCAGGTATATCGAGAATAATCATCCACTATGACCATCATGTATGCTCTTCTACCTAAACTCATTGGTTTGATTGGACCAAAGAGATCAATATTTAAGAGTTCAAGAACTCTTTTGGAAGGTATGTATGAGATAGAAGGGAAGCTTTTTCTATGCTGCTTACCTAATTGGCATGTAGTGCATATGTGATCCTTATCAAAAGCTACCTTAAGCAAACCCACAACCAATTCCTTTTTGGCTAATTTGGATAGGAGGTTCATGCTTATATCCCAACCTCCGGTGCCATAGCCATGATTCTTCTTCTTTAGACACCAAGCATATATTCTTTTTCTCATTTTTAATGTTAACACAATAAACATTATTTACTCTAGGTGCAAAAAGAATGAGTTGATTTGACTTACTATCATAGATTGAGCATCCTTCAGTATCAAAGGTGACTTTCCTTCCTTTATTGCAGAGTTGGGCTACACTTAGGAAGTTAAACTTTAGTCCATCAACTAGTGAGACAACTTCTATCTTTATTTCAGATCTAATGGCTCCATGTCCAATGATTTGCCCCTTTTTGTTATCTCCAAAGCTTACTTTTCCACCTCTCTTTCGGATTAAAGTGATGAAGGCTTTCTCATTACCAATCATGTACCTTGAGCATCTACTATCAATGTACCATGTATGTTGATCTACTGTGGACCTAAAGAATACCTGCAAAACAAATCAAGTGGGTTTGGGTACCCAATCAGATTTGGGTCCTCTCGGGTTATCAACCATTTTAGGCCAAGGATAAACATCATAATAACCATTTTTCAATCTACATAATTTAGTAATATGATTGTTTTTCCCATAAAACCTGCACCCAGAGATGGGTCTGCTCTGCTCATTCTTCTGCTGGATCTCTTCAAGATTGTCCTTTCCATTATTTCCAATGTATCTGATTTCTTCTACATTTATCTTTCTAGTGTGTATCTGGAAGCTGGTTAGAGGTGCAATCTCTACTCTATGATTCTTTCTTTGCTTGATAGGTTGCTCATTTGATACAGCCTTAGCTTTTCCCTTTTAAGTAGCCATGAATCTCTGTGCTTGAGGTTGCCTGCTAACTTCCTTTTCTTTTTGATTTATGGGCACCATATTTTTTGGATTTATTTTTCTTGGTTCTTCTTGCCTTTGATTTCTCCTTCTTTATGAAGCATCTGATTTCCTTTTGGATGCCTCCTTCATTAGGGTTAGTTTCCTATCTAGCCCTGTTAAGTTTGCACTTAAGATCTGCACTTGACTCTTTAGGAAATTCTCCTCAACCACATCCATATGCTTTGTGGTTCTTATCAGATTGATATCTTGTGCCATTGCTTCAACATCTTTAGTTAGCCCCATAACTTGTCTTTATAGGGATTTTATGGCTTTAGTGTTTTTCCTCACATTGTGGATCACTACCCCTAAAGCTCTAGCAAGATCAAAGTTAGAAATAGAATTAGAGTGAGAATTTACCTTAGTAGTGGCTGTCTCTGATTCTGATTCCTTGATTTGCTCAGTATCTTACTTAGATGGATTTCTTTCGGATTAATCTCCTTCCAGATCTGTTAGTGCCATGAATGCATAGTTAGCTATTTGTTCTTCCTCTGTGGAAGATGAACTGCTACTTTCTTCACTATTTCTCCATGTGGCCACCATAGCTTTCTTCTTATATTTCTTGTCTCTTTTGAGCTTGGGGCATTTGGTTCTAAAGTGACCTTTTTCTCCACATTCAAAGCAGGCAGCATCTTTTTCCGGATCTTTCTTTTCTTCTAGAGCCTTTCTTAGCTTAGCCCTTCTTAAAGTGCCTTTCTTTGATCTTTTTGATTCATACCTTTTGAATCTCCTCCTATCTTTCTTCTTTAGGAATATATCAAAATATTTGGCCAGCATAGCCAAATCTTCTTTGCTGTAATTAGATTCCTTTGGTAGCTTATCTGATCCGGAGAAGGCTGATCTTGCGGAATTTGCCTTGAGAACAATGGCCTTCTTCCTTTCTTCAAGATTTTTCTCCTATTGGCTATATCCCTGCAAGGATAACTCTTGAGTTAGGAGATTACCAATGAGTTCATTATAACTATAGAAGTTTAAGTCATGAGATTCCTCAATGGCAGTCTTCTTGCTGTCCCATTCCTTGGTGAGACGTCGGAGTATTTTCTTGACCATATCTACTTTTGAGATCTCCTTCCTAAGCCTCTTCATCTCGTTTACTACATTGGTGTATCTAGTATTTAGGATGCTGAAGGATTCTTTGGGCTCCATCTTGAAGGATTCTTACTTTTGCTGTAGCAGATCAATTTTGGCTTCTTTAACCTTGTTTATTCCTTCATAGGTCACTTCCAGCTTCTGCCAGATTTCTTGTGCAGTCTCGCATCCGGATATTCTATTGAATTTAGTTGCACTAAGAGCACAATGAAGCATATTAATATCATTTGTGTTTTCATGCAATTTTTTTATAATCATTATCATCCCATAAACTTGAGGGCTTTCAGGTAGTCATACCCTCTACTTCGTGAATAGGCTCATATGGGCCATCTTCAATGGCCATCCATTCCATCATGCTTTGTAATTAAATGAAGTTCCTCATCTGTTTCTTCCAGAACATGTAGTGTTTACCACTGAAGAGTGGAGGACGGGTACTAGACATACCCTCAGGAAGGAGTTATGAGTTTTTAAAACTCATTTTGGTTCTTAGATCAAAATTTGGACCTTTAGCTCGAGATTGTTAGATCTCTAGTTTTGAGCACTTGCTTTGATACCACTTGTTGGTCCCTATGAGGGTCTAAACAAAGTCAGAGGGGGGGGGGGGGTGAATGACCCTTTTCACGGAAATAACTAGACTTTAAAAAGTCTAATGTAGCATGTTTGATTAAGTTCTAGATATGATGGATCTGAATGATGCAAATATAAAATGTTATGCAATAATAAAAAGAGTTAGAAAATCAAACACAGTAATTTTTATCATGGTTTGGCCCTGCCTACTCTAGTCCTTAGAGTTTCCTTCCTCCGAGCTTTTTCACTAGTGGATTCCTTTCCAACTGGCAGGAATGAAGCCTTACAATTTGTTTCGGATGGTAACCCCTTTCAGATGTAGGATATACCACTAGAAGGGCTAACTTCTAGCTGAGTCCTCTTATCTTTAGAAGGATATACCTCTTAGATTTCTACCCAAACCTAAGTTGAGTCCTACAGGGAGTTCCATGTAAAGCACCAACTCTAAGCTAGACCCAATCTCAATACTCACCCAAGTATGAGATATTACACTTTGCTTTTCTAAAAGATTTTGGTTTTGGATTTCCTCAAGTTTATAACTCATTTGGGAATCCTTACAAACTGATTTGGAATGGTTTGATTCTTGGAGGGATTTTATAACACATTTTAATAGCTAATTCTCTAGTGTTTGCTTTCTCAAAACAACCAATACCTTCTCAATATGTGAAGTTTCTATTTTATAGGCTTCTGTCATAAATGTAGCCATTATGAGTTGAAGTTAAATTAAATCTTGACCGTTGATCAAGTAATATGTGGCTCTTCCAAATCCATTGATCAATCTATTAGACTGATTAAATGTCCCGTTGAATCCTTAGGATTTAGACTAGAAAATTGTCAGTGATCGATTTCCTTGTATTTTAGTGATCCACCAACTTTTATGCCAGAAATTCGGAGTGTGTGCTTCACGCACCTTTCCTATTAGTCTAGGTAGAAATGGATGTTACCTTTTCTCTTTCCCGTGTTAGTCCTTCTGTCTTTTTCTAAAAAGTGTGCTAGCTGTTATTTTTGTCTTGCACAAGGGAAAAGAATCTTTGACTTTTAGACCAAAAGGTGGAGGGAAAAGTTATTTTTGAAACTTTTCCCTTTGTCTTGATAAATGTATCTTTCAGATGAATTTATCTTGTTGAATCCGGATGCTATGTCAACAAGTTCTTCTTTCGGATGCTGATCTTGAGTGGTTTAAAGTTTGTTTCCTTTCCAAACTTCAACCGGATGCTTCCATTTTATGCTTAGGTACTTGTAGTTTCCAATGAGTGTCCAGATGACTTATTTTTGACCTGATGCTTCCATTTTAGATTAAAGAGATTACATGTTTTGTTCCTTAAGATTTTATTTCTATAGTTTTTATTTTCTTGAAACTAGATCCAGATGGCTCTAGAATTATTATTTCCGGATCATTATTTCCCAACAGGAAGGAGTTGTGAGTTTTGGAAACTCATTTTGATTCTTTTATCAAAATTGGACCTTTAGCTTGAGATTGTTAGATCTCTAGTTGTGAGCACTTACTCTGATATAACTTGTTGGTCCCTATAAGGGTCTATATAAGGTCAGAGGGGTGGATGACCCTTTTCACAGAATTAATAGACTTTAAAAAGTCTTGTATTGCGTGTTTGATATGTTCTGGATATATTGCATCAAGATGATGCAAATATGAAATTTTGTGCAAATAAAGTAAAGAGTTAGAATATCAAACATAGAGTTTTATCCTGGTTTAGAATACCAAACATAGAGTTTTATCCTAGTTCAGCCCCACCTACTCTAGTCTCCGGAGTGTGCTTACTTCAAGTATTTTTCCACTAGTGGATTCCTTTCCAACTGGCAGGAATCAAGCCTTACAATTTTTCTCCGGATGGTAGCCCCTTCTGGATGTAGGATATACCACTAGAAGCACCAACTCCTAGTTGAGTCCTCTTGCCTTTAAAAGGATATACCACTTAGATTTCTACCCAAACCTAAGCTGATTCCTACAGGGAGATCCCACTTAAAGCACCAACTCTAAGCTATATCCCAATCTCAATACTTACCCAAGTAAGAGATTTTTACAGCTTGTTTTTCTCAAGGGTTTTGTTTTTGAATTCCTCAAGTTTATAACTCACTTGAGAATTCTTACAAACTGATTTTGAATGATTTATTTCATGGAGGTATTTAGTCACTAATTGTAATAGATGATTCTCTTGTGTATGCTTTCTTAAAACAACCAGCACCTTCTCAACTTGTGAAGCTTCCTTTTTATAGGCTTCTATCATTAATGTAGCCATTGTGTTGAATTAAATCTTCACCATTGATCAAGTAATATGTGGTGCTTTGGGATTCGTTGATCACTCCATTAGACTAAGTAATTTTCCTATTTGAATCCTTGGAAATGAGACTAAAAAGTTTTTAGTGATTGTTTTCCTTGTATTTTAGCAATTCACCAATTTTTATGCCAGTAGTCCAGTGTGTAAGCCCCACGGGCCTTTCCTATTGATCTAGGTAGAGAAGGTCGTTACCTTTTTTGTATCCTATGTTAGTCCTTCTATCCTTTTCTTAAAAGTTTGCTAGCTATCATTTTTTCTTTCATAAGGGAAAATGGTCTTTGACTCTTAGATAAGGTGAAGGGAAATGTAACTTTCAAATTGTTCCCTTTATCTTGTTAACTTTATCTTCCAGATGACTTTAGCCTAGATATATCCGGATGCTATTTAATCATTCTTTCTTCTGAATGCTATTCAATTAGTCTTTCTTCTGGATGCTACTTTTTAAAGGTTTAAAGTTTGTTTCGTTTCCAAACTTTAACCGGATGCTTTCATTATGTGCTTAGGTATATATGGCCTTCAATGTATGTCCTAATGACTTATCTTGGACCTTATACATCCATTTTGGATTAAGGAGATAACCTGTGTTTGTTCTTATGTTTTTGTTTTCTTCAAACTTCTTCAAACTTGATCCAAATTTGTTCTTGGATTTGTTCTTCCAGATCATTATTTCCTAACAGTTCACTGAAACTTTGCTCCGACTACATCCAGATCGGACCCAGGTCGCGCACCTAGCTGTGGTGGGTGAGTCTCCCAATAAGGATTTTTTACATTCACTAGGAATCGAACTCGAGACCTTGCTTAAGTGATACCAAGCCGATTACCAGTTGGACCAGCCCATATTGGTCAATATATGATGTTGTTGGTGGCTCTATGGACATGAAATAGGAATGTAAGCAACATTTCCAATTGTAATTTTGCATCCATTAGTAAACTATATGATGCAGACATTAGTAATTAGTCATATACTCTTATGAACATGTATTTTATTTTTGTCTTCTTTTATTTAGTAGTGAAGAAACTTGGTATTAAATAAGATTTACAATTATTATTTTTATAAAGTGTGTTTATCAATTATTTGGTTTATTCTTGTACTAAAAAAACTATTTTTACTATTTGAAACTTTGTAAAATATTGTATATCGTGATTTAATCTCATGTTTTGCATACAAACAGAGTCATAGCAGAGAAGTCTTCGATCTCGGACACCAAAAAGGTATGAATTCAATCCTTTCTCTTTCTATTTTTGTCATCGGTACTCAGAGAGGGTATTTTTTGCAATGATTCACTATGTTTTATATGTGTATTCTTGTTCTTTAAGTTGTGGAAATTTTGAAAATTTTATATTCAAAGTCGTATTTGAATCGATTATGTTCGATTTTGTGCATTTTAATGTTGTTTTTGACGAAAAAGGTTGCCTTTTTTGCATTATATTAGGTAATGGCAAGTTTCTGTTCATTTTTTGGTACAAAGAATGAATCCATTTGACTTGGGACATTGAAAAACCTTGGGAGGGGTTTAGTCGAAGGTCGGAATCATTTTCGGAACAATTTGAAATCAGAATTCAATTTTTTCCATTTTGCAAGAGATACTGATTTCGTTGTAAAATCCACTGCAGACTCCGTCAGAAAATGAAAAGTTGCGAAGGTTCATTTACGACAACTGTTTCTTACGACGGTTTTTGTGCGGGGACAGCAATATGTTGTGACACTTAAATTAAAAAAAAGAATGTTGCCACAGAAAGAATAGGACTTTTGGATAAGGTAACGCTTTTTGGAGTGTTGCCAGAACAATTTTTTGTCCTTATCCAAAATAACTTCTGTCCACAATGCAATTCTGGAGTTAACTATGGTCAACGCCATGTGGCATATGATGTGGCATTTGTTTGACCTTTGGGGTTGACTAGTCAATGGTTGACTGCCACATGTCAGTCAAAAGTCAAAGTTGGTTGGTCAACAGAATGCCACATGGCGCGTTTTTAATGGCCCATTTGGTATTTTTGCAATTTAAGGCCCTAAATAATGTCGTTTTACTCCAAAATTTTTCCTACCCCATCATTTTTAGATTTTTTGGATTTAATGGTAATATTTTCAGAATTTTTTAACGTAAAATAGTGAGTATTTGATTTATTTTATGTAAATAAATTCATACAAATTATAGAAAATAGTTTGTGAATTTTACAAAAATGTCTAATATGTTAGAAATTATTTTTACAAGATTTTTGATTTGTTGATTAATGTGAAAACCTTGCAATTCATTAAATGCGAGTAAACTCTGCATTTCTGAATGGTGAATTGAATGAGGAGATTTATATGAAACAACTGGAAGGGTTTTGTTGTGTCAGATTGTGAAAATAAGGTAAGCAAGCTAAAGAAATTGCAATATGGACTAAAACAATCACCAAAATCGTGGCATTAAAAGTTTGATGATGTGGTTTTGTCTGATGGTTTTTGTTTAACCCAGCACAAGTTTGGACTAACTCGGTGGATGACTTCGTAGTGCTTAAGTTTTGATCATAACAATTAAGTTAAGTTTGAGTTAATTAAATCAATAATGAGGTTAAAATAAATAATCTATGGTTATATGTGAGTTAATGAATTCGAGGGTAGAATGTCAATTTTCTGCTGACCTAGTGATGTAGTTTTAACTCTGAGTTGTTTTTGAGTCGAACTATTAACTTAGTCGCTGACTAGTAACTATTCATACAGCGCTTGATATTTAGATTTTATTTCAGCTGTGTATATTATTCTATCTTTCGCTAAGTTACTTTCTATTAGTCAATGGAATTGACTTTTCCATTTAAGGAAAAATGGAATCTTTGCTTTTAGTATTGCTTTTTACAGAACATTAATAAGACAAAGACAAAAAGAATTAATGCCTTGACCAGACTCCAGTTTATGAAGAAAAAGACAAAGTCTTCCAGAATCAAGCTGTAAAAATTCATTTGCAAAATTTGGAAATTTTATAGATCAACAACGTAGTATCACGCACTCTACAAATTATCAGATTACCAGAAGGTACAGAAAGATGACACGTAGCAAGTCAACACAAGTTCTCTCTAATGGAAGACTGGCATCAAACAATAAAGAATTCAAATTGAAGCTCAAATATCAATATGTCTCTTAACGGATTGATTTAAAGAAGCAACAGGTGAATAGATGAGCTATCTATTTTAGAAGATGCCAAAGCAAGTTCAACGGCTACATTCTTGATTTCAAGTATAAAAGGAGCAAGAAGGCAAGTGTTAGAACTTGGTGATTACACTTGAATTTCTAAGAAGCAAAATTCTGCCATTTTACAAGCTTTAAAGAAGTTTAATCAAGAAAGCAACTACTCAGCGAGAATCAGCTTTACAATAAGAGAGAATAGAATAGATCAATAGACTTGTATTATCTGATTATCTATAACTAGATCAATATTCTTATAAGTTGATTCTAGCACATGTTTAAACTTAATTGAGTTGCTAGTAGAAGAGGGTATTCTACTCAGCGGGTGAACGATTATAGTTTGGAGGGTACTTTCTGTAATTGGGGAAATTTGCGAAAGGATTCTTTGCCTAGGGTAAAGGAGTTAAGATTAGTTAATTAAAGGCAAGACACTCTATTGGGGCTGGATGTAAGCATAGGTTGTCAAACTAGTATAAAATCTCTATGTTCTTTACTATAAAGTTTTTCCAGATTTCTACTCAGACGGTTGACCTACTCAGCGGAGTTCATCATATCGCAAAAAAGTTACTATTTTATTAGAGCGAGTCATTCACCCCCCTCTGACTCATCGAGTGTATGCATAGGGACCAACAAGTGATATCAAAGCTGTTGGGAACTGACAGTCAAATTGAACATGCATAAGAGGCATGACGGAAATTCAAAATTTTGTCCCTGTCCCAGGAACTCCTATTAGTTGCATATAAATTAAATAAAGCCTTAACTAAATAATTCTCTACCTAGGTTAGCATGCTAAAGGACTAGGCATACCATAATTCCAAATTATATCCTAGCATATTTATTTTATACTAAGCATGTTATAACTCTAAGTTATAACCTAAGCATAAAATAACCTAAGCATGCAAAAATAACCTAAGCATAATTATTAAGTCTAAAAATACTTAAAGAAAAAGACTTAATAATTAAAAGAGAAATAAAAAGAACTTACCAGTTGAAGCGTGCTTTTGCAGGACCTTCTTGCACAAGCCTCCAGTCGTAGGATAGCCTCTATCAGTATCCACACGAACCCCACCAACCAAAACCTCCCTAGGAGGAAGAACTAAGAAGCCTCGAGTAGTTGCTAGACCACTCTAGAAGCCTCACCCAAAAATATAAACTAGCGGTGCCCGAATAAATTCAGGCTCCACAAAAATAACTTGCTCAAGTACCCGAGAGATTAATTATCTCGCTTAGGATTTATGCTTTGAGCTTGGTACAATTTGAAAGGAAAGGAAATAACCTATATATAGGCAAGGGGGAGCAAAAATGCTCCCCCTTTCGTCGATGTGGGATTAATTAACATATACATATATATATGTTAATTCAAATCCCACACGCCACTTTTCATGGGCTGCCTTTGTGCAGCCCATGAATAAGGGTTGCGCATTTTTTGGTAACCGAACTTTGTACAAAATATTTTATACTTTTCGGTTCTAACTTACCAATGCAAAATTCCTTATAAATCCTTTCAAATAAATTTTTATTTTTGACTCTAATAAATTAGTTATCAGTCAAAATAAATAATTTGGTCCAACCAAAATTGAATAAATCAATTATAATTTATTTATTACTCTAATTAATTAGTTATCGGTCAAAATAAATTCCTTGGTCTATCCAAAATTGATCTAATCAATTTTAACCAATTAAACAATAATCCAATTATTATTCATGTTATATATTTTGTAATAGAATAAATCTATTAGTTCTTTACTTAGTCCGATGAAGGTCCAATGTGTGTGACGTTATAGGATCCCGAAGTATTGAGCTGTTAAGGCTTAACCAACCCGTGTTCTAATGAAACCATTGGCTCGATGTTCTAGACCGTGAATAGAACTTGATTACCTTAAACGACTGTAGTACGCCTCTAGCAAGGGTCTACCATCCCCCATTACTCGGAACGTCATTTATGCTTATGACTTAATCCCGGTTAATGCAATAATTATCCAGTGCGATAAATTCCTTCCATTCTTTAATATTAGTACCATCTGGTTTATTGGGTTCGATTAAAGTGTTAACCCACTAATAGCAAGGTTGCTCCAAGCTATCCCAGTTATTTACTTGTTACCGAAGTATATTGCCTTTTACCATAGTGTGTTTGACTAGAAACCATTTCTATCAAACACATACTCTGATCAGAGGTTTATGGCAATCATCACTTCAACAAGTGGCCAGGTACAACTCCTTAATATATCCGGAGCGATGGATTCTTTCCGACTACTCAGCCTACCAACGTGCTGTCATCACTATATCCGTAATCACCCGTAGCACCCTAAATTAATGAGTGCATAGCAATGACCCAAAGTATAGCAATAGTACCACACAAGGCAACTAGCATCTCAAGTATGAGGACATTCGCAAAGCTTATTGCATAAAGATAAACACTAACACATTGATATTTATACCAAGTGTTTATCTTGCTGCGGTCTCCAATATATCTCCTAGATATATCCATGTATCAAGCTTAAGGCACCACCTTCAGTCTTTAGGAGATTAACTGCTTGGACCCTTTCCAAGAAAGTTGACCACATGCTAGTCTTTCCGTTTCATCAATATCCTTTCTTGATGACACTGTGACTAGGGACAGTTTAGACATAATCATAATTGCACATGAAGTAGGTTCCACCAAATATAGTCCAACTATAATTTCTCTGACTTCATGCTATGATATGTCAAGGACTTTTGTATACATACATCAATGAATATATTTTAACCAGCTATAATATATATGTATAGAAACACATTGATATAAACAAAAGAACAAATGCCTTTATTGATTAAACAAATTATTCGTACTATTACATAATTAAGATATATCGCCCTAATTGCCTTAAGGGCATACATCATATCCAACAAACTCCCACTTGCACTAAGGCCAATTAGCCATATGTTTTAATCCATATGCTTTAACATGCTGGTCATGTTTGACTTGAGTCAATGGCTTTGTCAGACCATCCGCGAGGTTCTGATCAGTGGGTACATATTCTAATCTTATTATCTTAGCATCAACAATCTCCCTGATTATATGATACTTTCTGGATACATGTCTCTTTTTCTGATGAGACCGTGGTTCCTTTGCCTGAGCTATGGCACCATTGTTATCACAATATAAAGTAATTGGATTAATAGCCTCAGGCACCACACCGAGATCACCAATAAATCCCTTCAACCAGACAGCTTCTTTTGCTGCTTCGCATGCAGCAATGTATTCAGATTCCGTGGTTGAATCAGCAGTAGTTTCTTGATTGGAACTCTTCCAGCATACTGCCCCTCCATTTAACACATACACAAAACCTGACTGAGACTTAAAGTCATCCTTGTCAGATTGAAAGCTTGCGTCAGTGTAACCTTTGATAGTGAGATCACCTTCTCCATAAATCAAGAACTCATCCTTAGTCCTTCTCAAGTACTTAAGGATTGCCTTGACGGCCATCCAGTGTTTTTCACCTGGATCTGACTGATATCTGCTCGTAAAGCTCAAAGCCTGAGAGACATCCGGCCTAGTACATATCATAGCATACATGATGGATCCTATCGCGGATGTATAGGGTATATCCTTCATGCGCATTCTCTCTTGAGCTGTCTTCGGACACTCAGCTTTAGATAGGTT
Organism: Euphorbia pulcherrima; assembly: GCA_947683365.1. NCBI lineage: Eukaryota > Viridiplantae > Streptophyta > Magnoliopsida > Malpighiales > Euphorbiaceae > Euphorbia > Euphorbia pulcherrima. The sequence continues at coordinate 47,737,723 of CANTUS010000001.1, read as the reverse complement.
AATCCCCTTTGTCATTGGGAGATAACCTTTCTTAGAATGCTCAAGGTTGAACCTATTTAACACCTTGTCTATATATGTACTTTGAGAAAGACCTAACAGCCTCTTGGATCTATCCCTGTAGATCTTTATACCTAGTATAAATGCTGCTTCACCAAGGTCTTTCATGGAGAACTTTCTTGACAACCATACTTTAACATTTTGAAGAAGAGAAATGTCATTTCCTATTAGCAGAATGTCATCAACATACAATACTAGAAAAACGACTGCACTCCCACTAACCTTCTTGTAAACACAAGGCTCATTTGCATTTGGGCAGAAATCCAGTTCCCGGATTGTCTGATCAAACCTTATATTCCAACTACTTGATGCCTGCTTAAGTCCATAAATGGATCTTTGTAGTTTGCATACCTTCGAGCCATTCTGAGATGTAAAACCCTCAGGTTGTGTCATATACACATCCCGGTCTAAATCCCCATTGAGGAATGCTGTTTTTACATCCATCTGCCAGATCTCATAATCATAATGAGCAGCAATGGCGAGGAGTATCCTTATGGATTTGAGCATGGCTACTGGTGAGAAGGTTTCATCATAGTCAATACCTTCCCGTTGACTATAACCTTTCGCAACCAACCTTGCTTTATAGGTAATTACATTACCATCCATGTCTGTCTTCTTCTTGAAGACCCATTTGCACCCAATTGGTCTAACCTCTTGCGGTGCATCAACCAAATTCCAAACTTGGTTCTCGTACATGGAATCCATTTCTGATTTCATGGCCTTTTGCCATTTATCAGAATCTGAGCCTTTTATTGCCTCATCATATGTCCTTGGTTCATCATCCTCCACAAGATATAGTTCCTTATCATTAGTGATGATAAACCCATATCTATCGGGACCCTTATGAACACGACTTGATCTTCGCAATGATTGTGTTTCGATAGTTTGTTCTTGGATCACACTCTCTTGTGTATCTAGAACGGGGTCAATCAGTTGATCGTCTGTTTCTTCCTCTTGAACTTCCAGTTCAATATTGCTCCCACTGACCTTTTCAAGTAAGTGTTCCTTTTCTAAAAAGTGAGCATTCCGAGACACAAATACCTTTTGTGCTTCGGGTTGGTAAAACAGATACCCAATTGTTTCCTTTGGATATCCAATGAACAGACATTTGTCAGCCTTGGCATTTAGCTTATCTGACGCTATCCTCTTTACCATAGCAGGACAACCCTATACTCTTAAGTGATTTAGAGATGGCTTTTTGTTACACCATCTTTCATAAGGTGTAAAATCAACTGATTTAGAGGGCACTCTGTTTAAGATATAAACTGTGCTCTCAAGTGCATATCCCCAAAAGGATTTACTAAGAACTGCATGGCTCATCATGGACCTGACCATATCTAATAAAGTCCGATTCCTCCTTTCTGACACTCCATTATGTTGGGGTGTATAAGGAGGGGTCCACTGGGGAACTATCCCATTTTCCTTTAGATAATCCTGAAACTCCTGACTTAAGTATTCTCCACCTCGATCCGATCGAAGTGTTTTAATACTTTTCTCAAGCTGTTTCTCTACTTCAGCTCTGAATAGTTTGAATTTTTCAAAACTTTCAGACTTGTGCTTCATCAAGTACAAATAACCGTATCGTGAGTAATCATCAATAAAGGTTATGAAGTAGGAGTATCCTCCTAGTGCCTGAACACTCATTGGACCACACACATCAGTGTGTATAAGTTCCAATGTACTCGTGGCTCGTTCACCCTTCCCTTTAAAGGGTAACTTTGTCATTTTTCCTTTTAAACAAGGTTCGCAATCACCATAAGACTCTAAGTCTATTGAGCCCAAGTCTCCACGCTTATGCAACTTGGTTAAGCGATCTTTGTTTATGTGGCCTAAACGGCAATGCCATAAGTAAAAGGAATTCTCATTATCTAATTTAACTTTCTTCACATTATTTATATTGAAAACTTCTGTTTTAGTATCAAGAATATAAATGCCACCTTTCAACATTCCATAACCATAAAGAATATTATTCAAACGAATCTGACAATTATTATTCGAAAATAAAATTTCAAATCCCTCTGTTGCTAAACACGCAACAGATACAATATTCTTAGTAACACTTGGAATGTAATAACAATTATTCAAAACTAAAACAAGTCCACTTGGCAAAACAAGACTAAATCTCCCTACGGCTAATGCAGCAACTCTGGCTCCATTTCCCACACGTAGGTCCATCTCCCCTTTTGCAAGTTTCCTATAGTTCCTTAGTCCCTGCACAGAAGTACAGATATGAGAACCACAACCAGTATCTAATACCCAAGTGGATTCTTGCGGAAAAGTTGCAAAGTTTTCAATTACAAATATACCTGAAGTAGATGCCTCTGTAGGCTTCTTCTTCAAATGCTCAGAAGCAGGAGCTTTGCAATCCCTCTTCCAATGTCCCGGTTTCCCACATTGGAAGCAGACATACTTAGATGCCTTCTTTTCATTCTTCTTCTTACTGATTCTTTTCTTGGCACCCAGTGCCTGCTTCTTTTTCTTAGAAGCCTTGCCTTTTTCAACCAACAGTAGAGGTTTCTGATCTTTCTTGATCTGAGGTTCTACTGTTTTCAGCATGTTAATTAATTCAGGGATAGTTGAATTAATCCTGTTCATGTAATAGTTAGTTACGAAACCTGAGTAACTATCTGTCAAGGACATCAACACAAGGTCAATGCTCAAGTCATGATTCATCTCGAATCCCAATCGATTCAGCTTCTCAAGGTATCCCAAGAGTTTCAGTACATGCTGAGAGGCAGAGGTGCCAGCCTGCATCTTGGTCCCGAAAAGGAGCTTAGAGGTCTCATAACTCTCTGTCCTCTCCCTCTCCGAAAAGAGTTCTTCAAGATGGAGAACCATATCCTCCAAGGGCATGTTCTCATGTTGTTTCTGAAGCTCAGAATTCATGGACCCCAACATAATACACATGGCAGTCTCACGATCTTTCCTGTGCTTCAACCAGGCATCATGTTCCACATGATCCTCAACATCAGGTTCTACAGGGAAAATTTCACTTAGGACATAGGCAATTCCCTCAGATCTGAGAACTATTCTCACTGCTCGGAACTAATCAGAAAAGTTCGAGCCATTCAATTTGGTGTCAAGTAACATACGGAGATTAAAATTGGAAGCCATTTTCAACCTAAGACATAAGAAAAGAAAAGTGTTTAGATATTAGTTTAAGTACATGTATTTAATTTGAGGACTTTTAATTAAATACATTTTCCTACTATTTTCTTCGAAATTTACAATAGCCCATTCTATTGAATTCGTGAATTTTAGCCCAGCTAAATTTCCTAGTAGGTAGCATCTATAACTAGTCTACTACAACCCCCAATTTTATGAGTCAAGTCATAATAGTCAGTCATAGTTGGAATCCAATTCCATTTGCATCGCATGCAATGGCTAATTCATTCAAGTTCCCTAATCCCAAGGGACGTGTGCTCTTATATTAGCATCTCCTTGAATATGTCTCAGATCTGGGCCTAGCCCCCAATTTTATGGTGGACTACCCCAGCTCTGTTAAGGCAGACCCTATCTCAAACTTTACAACCAATCAATATGGACTAGAAGGAATGCTTTGCGTAGCACTTTGATAGCCCAAAAAGACCGTATTATAAATTTGAGTAAGGAAGACTATCACTTGCCTTAATATATTTACTTTGGGATTTTATTGGTGTTAAACGTCTCACCCAATCTAGGATTTTATCAGATGGACAAAATTATAATTACTTGTATTAATTCAGGGAATTTTAGAATTAATTTATAAGGTCTAACCTTAGGTGGGTTCAGCTCTTTATTATAATTATTCCATCAACCTAGATTATATGCAAAATAATTAACCCTTTAATTTGTTATATTTATATTGCATTTCCTTTAAGCTTTTATTCAATAATTTTAATTTTTTACTTTGTTATAGAAACACATATAAGCACCATCTTATATACTAGAAATAAATTAGTTCATATTAATCCCCCGATTGGTCAATTCAAATTGCACCGATATAGGTTCCCAGGTAGGAGAGGTGCCCTATGAGGAGTAGACACCAAGTCCAATCCTTAGCCAGAACAAATACGGGCACAAACTTGAAGACCAATGGATTCTCTTGAACTAATAAATTTCGTTCTTCCAATTCATGTAAATTGGGAGCATCTATAACCCATGTAATTTAAATAAATTATTGACACTTGTATAATTTGAGTAAGTTGAGCAAGCTTATTCAAAATTATTCATAACTAATTTCTAACCTTGAAATGAAAGACAGAAGTTTATATATATTGTTCTAAACAATTAAATAAACAAATCATTTCATTTAGAAAATAATATTTAGTTTGCTTCTAACTTAATTATGCACTGAATAGGCAGGCTCTGATACCACTGTTGGGAACTGACAGTCAAATTGAACATGCATAAGAGGCATGATGGAAATTCAAAATTTTGTCCCTGTCCCAGGAACTCCTATTAGTTGCATATAAATTAAATAAAGCCTTAACTAAATAATTCTCTACCTAGGTTAGCATGCTAAAGGACTAGGCATACCATAATTCCAAATTATATCCTAGCATATTTATTTTATACTAAGCATGTTATAACTCTAAGTTATAACCTAAGCATAAAATAACCTAAGCATGCAAAAATAACCTAAGCATAATTATTAAGTCTAAAAACACTTAAAGAAAAAGACTTAATAATTAAAAGAGAAATAAAAAGAACTTACCAGTTGAAGCGTGCTTTTGCAGGACCTTCTTGCACAAGCTTCCAGTCGTAGGATAGCCTCTATCAGTATCCACACGAACCCCACCAACCAAAACCTCCCTAGGAGGAAGAACTAAGAAGCCTCGAGTAGTTGCTAGACCACTCTAGAAGCCTCACCCAAAAATATAAACTAGCGGTGCCCGAATAAATTCAGGCTCCACAAAAATAACTTGCTCAAGTACCCGAGAGATTAATTATCTCGCTTAGGATTTATGCTTTGAGCTTGGTACAATTTGAAAGGAAAGGAAATAACCTATATATAGGCAAGGGGGAGCAAAAATGCTCCCCCTTTCGTCGATGTGGGATTAATTAACATATACATATATATATGTTAATTCAAATCCCACACGCCACTTTTCATGGGCTGCCGTTGTGCAGCCCATGAATAAGGGTTGCGCATTTTTCGGTAACCGAACTTTGTACAAAATATTTTATACTTTTCGGTTCTAACTTATCAATGCAAAATTCCTTATAAATCCTTTCAAATAAATTTTTATTTTTGACTCTAATAAATTAGTTATCAGTCAAAATAAATAATTTGGTCCAACCAAAATTGAATAAATCAATTATAATTTATTTATGACTCTAATTAATTAGTTATCGGTCAAAATAAATTCCTTGGTCTATCCAAAATTGATCTAATCAGTTTTAACCAATTAAACAATAATCCAATTATTATTCATGTTATATATTTTGTAATAGAATAAATCTATTAGTTCTTTACTTAGTCCGATGAAGGTCCAATGTGTGTGACCTTATAGGATCCCGAAGTATTGAGCTGTTAAGGCTTAACCAACCCGTGTTCTAATGAAACCATTGGCTTGATGTTCTAGACCGTGAATAGAACTTGATTACCTTAAACGACTGTAGTACGCCTCTAGCAAGGGTCTACCATCCCCCATTACTCGGAACGTCATTTATGCTTATGACTTAATCCCGGTTAATGCAATAATTATCCAGTGCGATAAATTCCTTCCATTCTTTAATATTAGTACCATCTGGTTTATTGGGTTCGGTTAAAGTGTTAACCCACTAATAGCAAGGTTGCTCCAAGCTATCCCAGTTATTTACTTATTACCGAAGTATATTGCCTTTTACCATAGTGTGTTTGACTAGAAACCATTTCTATCAAACACATACTCTGATCAGAGGTTTATGGCAATCATCACTTCAACAAGTGGCCAGGTACAACTCCTTAATATACCCGGAGCGATGGATTCTTTCCGACTACTCAGCCTACCAACGTGCTGTCATCACTATATCCGTAATCACCCGTAGCACCCTAAATTAATGAGTGCATAGCAATGACCCAAAGTATAGCAATAGTACCACACAAGGCAACTAGCATCTCAAGTATGAGGACATTCGCAAAGCTTATTGCATGAAGATAAACACTAACACATTGATATTTATACCAAGTGTTTATCTTGCTGCGGTCTCCAATATATCTCCCAGATATATCCATGTGTCAAGCTTAAGGCACCACCTTCAGTCTTTAGGAGATTAACTGCTTAGACCCTTTCCAAGAAAGTTGACCACATGCTAGTCTTTCCGTTTCATCAATATCCTTTCTTGATGACACTGTGACTAGGGACAGTTTAGACATAATCATAATTGCACATGAAGTAGGTTCCACCAAATATAGTCCAACTATAATTTCTCTGACTTCATGCTATGATATGTCAAGGACTTTTGTATACATACATCAATGAATATATTTTAACCAGCTATAATATATATGTATAGAAACACATTGATATAAACAAAAGAACAAATGCCTTTATTGATTAAACAAATTATTCGTACTATTACATAATTAAGATATATCGCCCTAATTGCCTTAAGGGCATACATCATATCCAACAAAAGCTAGTTCTCATTATAAAGATTTCATAATCTTGAGATAAAGACCATGGCATATAAAGGAGGAGAATCTAGTGGAAGGGCCCAAGCCTACATTTTACCAAAAGGCATGTCAATCACCAGGCCTCCCATGTTTAATGTGAGCATTATACTTACTGGAAGAACAGGATGAAGAACTTCATCCAGTATCCAAGTATGCATGCTTGGATGGCTATAGTTGAAGGGCCGTATATCCATACTATTGTGAAGAATGGAGTACACATTGATAAGTACTCTAATGAGTGGGACAATCAGGACTTGGCCAGATTGAAGGAAAATGCAATTGCTATCAACTATCTTCATTGCACTCTTGATACAACGGAGTTCAACCAAGTTTTAGGCTGTGAAACTGCTCGAGAGATATGGAAGAAGTTGGAAGTAACTTATGAGGGTACTGATAAGGTCAAAGAGTCCAAGATCAACATCCTCTTGAGGGATTATAAATGGTTTGATATGCAACCTAAGAAAGATATTTCTAACATGAACACTAGGTTCATGAAAATTGTCAATGAACTAAAAAGACTTCGAAAGAACTTCATAGAAGAAAAGACTGTCAAGAAGATTTTGAGAAGTTTAACACAAGAATGGGATACAAAGAAGAGTGCTATAGAAGAAGCTCATGATTTGAAGACCTATAAGTTTGATGAGCTGATCGAAACCTTGCTAACTTATGATATGTCCTTGAAGCAATATGAAGATGAGTCCAAGAAGCTCAAGAACAGGGAAAGAGAAAGCTCTAGTAGAGCTGTTGTTTTCAAGGCCGATGAAGAAGAATCCTCTAAAGGAGAATAACCAGAGGATAGAAAGGAAGAGAATGCACTGATGACCAAGAACTTCAACAGGTTCTTGAAAAAAGTTAAGAACTTTCAAAGATTCAGAGGGCCCAACAAGTACAAGAAAGGAGTGAATGATAGACCATGGAGGGAATTCAATAAAGAGCATAACAAAGATATCAAATGCTTTGAATGTGGTGAGAAAGGGCATATCCAGTCTAGCTGTTCTAAAGCTAAGAAGGACATATTCAAGAAGAAAAGGGATAAGAAGGCCCTTGCTGCTAACTAGAGTGATTCTAAACAAGAGTCATCATCCTCAGATGAAGAGGCACAAGATTCTAGAAATGTGTGTCTCATGGAAAAGAATGATCAACCTAACTCAGATTCAGCTGACCAACCATCTACTTCCACTGCCAATAAATCAGCTGACTATAGCAAAGGCAAACAAAAGTGAATTGAGGTAAATTCTGAACCCCTTTGTCTTTAGATGAACTTGCTGCAGTACTTAATTATGTTATTAATATGACTAAGAAGTCAGGCAAATACATCAAAGTACTCTAAAGGAGATAATATGATCTAGAAGATGTTAATTCTTTTACCTCACTTGATATCTTATACCTTATGGAAAAAGCTGAGTACCATGATGGATATAACAGCAAACTCACTAAGAAAATGGATGAGTTAGCTTACTGAATTAATAGCTTTTAAAAAGGATCGGGTCCCACCTCAACCTAGCAAGAATACTCAGAGTAACTGCACTTACCACTCTAAGAAGGTTTCTCAAAAGATTAAAGTGAGCAGACCTAATCCTAAGGCCATATGTAATTTTTGTGGAAAGTCAGGACATGCTATAGTCATGTGCAGACACAAAAATGGTTACTATGATGAGTATGACTTGCCATGGATAACCACCACTAGCAAGGGAGGACCCAGCCAGAAAAAGGCATGGGTTCCTAAGAAAAGTTGATTGTTTTACAGGTGAGCTTGAGATCCACTGATGATAGAAGAATGTGGTATTTGGATAGTGGATGCTTGAGGCATATGACCGGTGATGAAAAGCAATTCATCACATTAGAGCGAAAGAGGAAAGGAAGTATCAGTTTTGGAGACAACTAGATGGGAAAGATTATTAGCAATTACACTATAGGATTCAAGCCTTCAATTAAAAATGTGTCTCTTGTGGAAGGCCTGAAGCTTAATTTGCTAAGCATTGCTCAGCTGTGTGAGAAAGGAAGGAAAGTAATCTTTGACTCAGCAGGCTGCTCAATCATTGATAGTAACTCTGACCAAACTATTCTTTATGCTCCTAGAATGAATAATGTTTATATGATTAATTTATCTCCTGGCTCCAATGATATATGCTTAGTTTCTAACGAGGAAAACTCATGGCTATGGCATAGAAGGTTAGGACATAACAATATGACCAATCTATCCAAATTAGCCAGAAATGAACCCGTTGAGGGTTTATCCAATCTAGCCTTTGAAAAAGATAGAATCTTCTCAGCATGGCAACTTGGGAAATAATTTAGGAAGACCTTTAAATCCTTAGTTGATATATCTTCATCTCGTCTCCTTGATCTTCTACACATGCATTTTTTTGGGCTAGTGTTGCCAACAAGTCTAGGTGGAATGAAATACACCCTTATGGTTGCAGATGATATGACCAGGTTCACTTGGATTGTCTTGCTTGCAATCTAAGATGAGACATTTGAATCATTCTCTAGGTTGGCTACTCGAATCATGAATGAAAAAGACCTTAAAATTAATAGAATCCATAGTGACCATGAAAGAGAATTCAAAAATAGGCAGTTTGAGGAAATCTATTCCAAGCATGGTATTGACCACAATTTTTTTACCACTCATACACCTCAGTAGAATGGGGTTGTTGAGAGAAAGAATCACACTATTTTAAAGATGGGTCGTTATGAGGTGTCGATGATGTATGAGTCTCACTTGGCGCTTGTGTAAGAGGCGAGGCCCACTGGGGTTTTGGTTGCATTTAGGCGTGATAAAACATTTTTAGTTAAAGTTTGCATAATAAGCCAATTTTAATGAATAAAAGAATCGAGACCTAAATCTCGATATAATTGATAGTCGCTACCCAAGTTATCTACTTGGGAAAGAGTTTTGGTATGGTTCCCTCTAGGTGAGAGACTCATACCTATTGGATCAGAGATTTGGGTATCGAATGTGTCACTTATTTCTCATTTAGTTGATTCAAAATTACATTCACCACGTAAAACCGTTTTATTTTTCATCATTTAGGGAATTATCACAGAAATCCTATTTCTACACTCTTTCACACTCGTTACATGCATTTGAATATTATAATAAGGCACATGCAATAAATGGGAGATAAAAATTACAACCAGTGAAAAATGGGGGAAATTGCAAAGAGATCCTATAAATTTGTTCTCAGTTGTCAAACAAAATGAAAATAAATTCCCCTGCATCTACAGACGTTAGCACATCTTATAGTACAACATAAATCAACATTTTGTTGAGGAAAATGTGATTTATGTCGTAAAACCATATTTTAGCTTTTATGGGTTGATTTACCAGATTATTAGTGAAAATGATCGCATACCAAATGGTGAGTTAGATTGATTTTAACCGATTAAAAGATGAATTCTGGATTCTGCCTGGGGGCCGGTACTGGTACAGGTGGGTGGGACCCGTACAACAACTGGGGAGGATCAGTACGGGTATAGGGCACCCGTATAGGTCCTATTAGGCCCAACAGAACCTTGGTTCAATTTACTTTAACAGATTAATGGAGGAGAAATGAGATAAAAATGGGATTTCCTTTTGTACGAGTATGGCGTACCAGTACAACCACTATAATGGTATATTAGGTACCAACAAGGCTCGTATTAATCAAGACCAGACCCAAAAGCATTTTTACATGTAGATTCAATACAATGAACAATAAAATAAATAAAGATCAATATAGAAAAATGGGACTTCCCTCCCTATGAGCATAACACATCCGTATAACCTTTATGAGGGTGTATAGGTGCCAACAAGGCCCATAGGGTTAGGACCAGACCTGAAATAAGAAAAGGAGGAGAATCAAGCCAAATAATAAAAAAGTAATTAAACAAATTGAGTGTGAGTCTTTTTAAAACTCAGGAGCATTCCTTTACTTGGTGATTCCACTTTGGAGCGATCCCAATGCTGAATGGAAGCCTTGTTGAAGTAGATGTTGAAATGGTGATTTTAAGGCTATTTGGGTGAGTGTTTGTGTGGACAGAACTTCCCCCAAATCCTAATAAATGAAGGTAGGAATGAATCAAATTTGGACAAAACCTCAAGGAATGGGTTTTCTGCCTATTTTATACCTCATATACCTCAACTATACCCTTTCTAAACTTATAGAAAGTTGCTAGAACTATTGCCTATATGTTATATGTAATTGTGATGTATTGTGTTTGTCTCCCCCAGAAATGAGGAAAATGGCCTCTATTTATAGGGGAAAAGTTGGTTTGAATGCATTAAATGGCTGATTTATGCGTCTATGGTAAATTATCTTCTTTTATGTCAGAATATATTCGCTTATAGCAAATTATATTTGCTATATGGCAAATTATATTTGTTATATCGATTTATATTCTTTTATGGCAGAATATATTTGCTTAATGCAAATTATATTTGCATATGGCAAATTATATTTACTATATCGAATTATATTCTTTTATGGCAGAATATATTCGCTTATGGAAAATTATATTTGCACATGGCAAATATATTCGCATATGACAAGTTATGTTTGCATATGGCAAAGTATATTCACATATGGCAAATTATATTTGCATATGGCAAATTATATTTGCATATGGCAAATTATATTTGCATATGGCAAATTATATTCGCATATGGCAAAGTATATTGACTATATCAAATTATATTCTTTTATGGCAGATTTGGGCATTAAAATCGACTATTTGGGAGTCTGGGGGACCGGTATGGGTGGCCTAGACTCGTACGGGTCCCGTGTGTACCTAATTAGGGAATTCGGGAAGTTTTCAGACTAGTATGGATAGGATGAACCCGTACAGGTCTGAGGGACCCGTACGGGTCCAACTAGTCTACCTGTGTGGGTCTGAGTTCACCCATACGGATCTGTATGGACTAATATAGACTAGTCTAACTGATTTTGCCTAAAACTTCCTAGAATTACCTGAAACTACCCGGAAGCGATCGATTTTAACTGCTTTTCACCGATTTTGACCATTTTGGACCATTTTAGACCTTTTAGGGCTTAGGTGCTAGTTTTCTGAGGTTTAGATTTGATAAAGCTTGACCAAACTGCATTGAAACCACTCCAAGTAGATAACACCTGTAGAAGGATGCATAATATAGCTCTCATCATTGTTACGTGAGATGGATCGCTGAAATCTAGTGCTCATAGACTGCCCCTCGTAGGATCATTACAGATGGGGATCTGTATGATCTCACGATATGAGTGAGGGTGGGGGAATTATACCTGAGTTGGTGATGGTGATATGAATAAGTTCCTTTCCTTAGGGCGAACTCTTTCCCTGGGTGGTGCCTTTTTTCGAAGGCGTGTGGCTTTTCCTCGTATACCTTTCCTAAGGTGGATTGACTTTCCTAAATAATGTATCCCTTTCCTATGGCGAATTGACTTTCCTAACTGATGTATCCCTTTCCTAAGGCGGATGACTTCTCCTCGTATCCCTTTCCTAAGGCGGATCGACTCTCCTAGTATCCCTTTCCTAAGGCAGATGACTTCTCCTCATATCTCTTTCTTAAGGTGGATTGACTTTCCTGACTAATGTATCCCTTTCCTAAGGCGGATGACTTCTCCTCGTATCCCCTTCCTAAGGCAGAATGACTCTCCTAGCATCCCTTTCCTAAGGGGGATCAACTTTCCTAACCGATGTATCCCTTTCGTAAGGCGGATGACTTCTCCTTGTATCCCTTTCCTAAGGTGGATGACTTCTCCTCATATTCCTTTCCTAAGACAAATCGACTTTCCTAACTGGTGTATCCTTTTCCTAAGGTGGATGACTTTCCTGACTGGTGTATCCCTTTCCTAAGGCAGATCAACTTTCTTGACTGGTGATGTATCCCTTTCCTAAGGTAGATGACTCTCCTAACTGGTGATGTATCCCTTTCCTAAGGCGAATGACTCTCCTACTAGGGAATTTGAATAACCTGAAAAGAGACAACAATCAAACATCGAGTTAGTCATTGTCCAAGCAGACACATCTTTATTCTTGCTTGACTTTCATGAAAACAAAAATATTTTTGCCTCTTTAATTAAGAATAAATATGTATAGATGGGGGTTAGCCCCTAAAATAAACTAAAAACTAAGTGCAAGAAATGTCAGGTTTGGCCCAAAATGCATTGGGGATGGAATGCCCCTTAGAAGGGAACCTCTCAAAGAATGCCCCTTAGAGGGCTAGAAGATGGGGGGATTCCCCTAGATTGACTGATTCCACTGCTGGGGATTGGGGGATGCCCCTAGATTTGATTCCGCTACTAGGAAATGGGGGATACCCTTGGATCTAATTTTGTTGCTAGAAAATGGGGAGATTCCCCTAGATCTGGTTCCACTGCTGGAAAATGGGGGGATACCCCTGGATCTGATTCCGCTATTGGGAAATAGGGAGGATGCCACTAGATTAACTGATTCTGCTATTGGGGAATGGGGGGATGCCCCTAGATCCGATTCCGTAGCTGGGAAATGGGGGGTGCCCCTAGGTTGACTCCGTGCTTGGGGAGTATAGTAATGCTCTTTTGGTGACTTCTTTTCTGCAGAGGAAGTCTCTTTTTGTATGATTCACTTATTAGAGGAGAGACCTGTACTCGGGTGAATCTGCACAAAAATTATCCCTATTAGTAAATGTTTTAAAATAACTTACATTGATTCTTGATTGATTTTGTTGAAAACAAAAAATATTTTTTCCCCTTCAATTAAGGATCAAGGTGAGTTAGAGGCTTTGCCCCTAATTTAATTGAAAGAACGGGGTTTAGGAAACGTGGGGTTGGCCCCAATCGGTATATGATGTTGGCGTCCCTTCCTCGAGGCGGATGACCTTCCTTTGTGCTCTTACCTTAAGGTGAGCATCCTTCCTTTGCATTCCTTTATCTAGGCAAACCACTTTCCTTTGTTGCGCATCCCTTTCTTAAGGCGGATGACTTTCCTCTGCTTTGCGTATCTCTTGTGACTTCTCTGGGGAAGATATGTATATCCCTTTCTTAAGGCGGATGATTCTCCTACTGAAGGTGTATCCCTTTCCTAAGGCGGATGACTCTCCTGATGCTAGTGTATCCCTTTCCTAAGGCGAACGACTTCTCCTCATAACCCTTTCTTAAGGCAGATCGACTTGCCTGCTGATGGTGTATCTCTTTCTTAAGGCGGATGACTCTCCTATTGATGGTGTATCCCTTTCCTAAGACAGATGACTCTCCTACTACTGGTGTATCCCTTTCTTAAGGTGGATGACTCTCTTATTGTTGGTGTATCACTTTCCTAAGGCAGATGACTCTCCTGTTGCTGGTGTATCCCTTTCCTAAGGCAGATGACTCTCCTGATGCTGATGTATCCCTTTCCTAAGGCGGATGACTCTCCTGTTACTGATGTATCCCTTTCCTAAGACGGATGACTCTCCTACTGATGGTGTTGAGCTACCTGCCAAAAAGATAAAAAAATGTTGCATTAGTTACTGTCTGAAATGATACATTTTAATTCTTGATTGGCTCTATAGTAAATAAAAATATTTTACCCTTCAATGAAGAATGACGATATATGGATCGGGATGGTCCCTAATGAAATGTAAACTGAGTTTAAATAGATTGGGTTTGGCCCAACCATTTTGAGCTGGAGTGTTCCTCAAGGGGTGTCCCTAGGGGAGTTGACTGCTAAGGAGATGGCCTTTGAATAGCTAATCCATTTGGGTCGCTGGAGAGAAACTGCTCGGGGACAATTTCACTGATTTAGAGGAAGGTGTTCCTGGGACATCCTAGCTGCTGAGAAGTATCCTTATAAATCATCTCAAGAAATCTTGACTAGTTGGGGAGGTGCCCCTAGAACTTTGCCCTTGGGAGGCTTTGGGGTCGACGCCCCTGGGGTATTCTTCTGACTGAGGGAGCGGTTTCTCTAACTGCCTAGCTATTAGAGACAAGGATTGACTCTTTGTGGAGATAGGAGGAATGCCCCTTGAATGTTTCATCTACTAGGGAATGAGTTATCCTGATGTGGATGCTCTGCTAGAGAAAAGGTGCCCCTTTGGTTGGCATTCAGGCTTTGACTTGTCTCACCTGTAGGGGAAAAACAAGTTTTATCAGAATATGACCTGAAATGGTACATCTTGATTCTTTATTGACTTTGTGATCAATCAAGTATTAAGACATACTGGGGTCCTACCCCTAATTAATTGTAAAAATTAAGTGATAAAATGTTGGGTTGGTCCTAATCTTATTTTGGTATGCCCCTGGAGCGGTCTGACTACTGGGGAAAATAGCCCATGAGTGGCTTAACTACTTAGGAGCAAGTTTCCTATATGACTTGGATTGCTAGGGGGTGCCCCTTGGAAAGAGAAACTTAGCTTCCGGGAGGGTGCCCCTGGGAATTGCCTTGGGTTGCTTGACCAGTTAGAGGGGGGATACCCCTCGGATGGTTCACTTATTGGGGAAATGATCCTTCCAACGATCTGGTTGCTGGGAATATTTCTTTGGAGAAAGCCCCCCGGCTGGTGCCCCTCGGATGGCACCTTTGTTGGGTATGTCCTTTGAATGAAGCCCCTTAGGTCGCAGTGTGGCTGGGGGAATTCCTTCTTTTCCTATGGATACCTCTCCTTGGGCTCCTGCACATGATAAAGAAATTGGTCAGTAAGACTTTGAGACATGCCGGTCAAGACTTGCCCCTATAATAAGAAAAGACTAAGTTTAGTGATGTAGGGTTGGTCCCAACTCGAACCGGGGTGCCCCTAGTATACCCCTTCTACCGGATAGCACTGTTAGGGAGTGCCCCTAGGGTGGTTAATGTTGAGGGGATACCCCTAAATTGTATCACTTTTGAAAAGTAGCTCTAGGGTGGGTGCCCCTATGGTATTTAATGACGAGGGGACGCCCCTTGATTGGTTCCACTGCTGGGGAATGGAGGGTGGAGGGATGCCCCTCGATTGACTACTTTATTGGGGAGGTATCTTCCTAGATGACTCTTCTAATGGGGATTTCTTCTAGGATAACATTTCCTTAGTTTGAGTAAGAATTTCTTGTCTTATAGGGATTATTACTCCTTGATGTTTTGACCGCTTGGGGATCCTTCCATTAAATGAACCTGCACATGAAAAAGTGTTCATGTTAGTAATTGCTTTGACATGGCTTACCTTGATTCTTGATTGACTTTGTGTGGATAAAAAGATTTTCCCTTTTAATCTAGGATTAAGGCGAGCTAGGGGTTTAGCTCCTAATTAGCTAAAAGACTAGGGTTTGAGAAGTAGGGTTCTCCCTAATTAGGATCTAATGTGCCCTTGTTATTGAGGAGTTCTGGTTTCACTTGAAAAACCATTCCAAAATAAGAGGGACGACCCGCATGGCTAGGTAAGAGCCGTACCCCTAATACTGACCCGTATGGCTGAAGAAGCTATTGGATGGGATGCTTGTGCCCGCTATTTAAGGAATCCTACTCCTATTTGAAAAATGCCCTGAGGTGTGAGGAGGGGACCCGTACAAGTGGTGTTTTACCGAGGTGAGACCCGTACGGAGTGGGGATGGACCCATACAGGTCCTTTCTTCAGGGACAGAATGTCTGAAACTGGGTTTTCTACAACCTTTTTCCGATGGATGGGGGCTTTAGTAGCGTCAGGTAGTGCCTTTTATTTGTATAGGTCGTTCGAGACCCATAAGGGAGATGGTCATACATGGAGACATCGGGAGGATGCGAGTAAGTATGGATGATAGCCGCTTTATGCTGGAGTCCTCGCTCGCCCTAAAGTGGTACTTTGGCGAGAGGTTCCGAGATTGGAGGACCAATGTTATTTTGGAGAGACCGATCCTCCCCTCTGCCCTAGTAGCAGTCTTCTGACCGTATCCAATGCCTAATATGGATTAGGGGCTAGACCTGTTGGGTGAGGGTGCCCGAGTGATGTTGGCGGGTGGTGCCTATGCTGAGCTCATCGGCTCTTTGCTTCTTCCTCCCTATGAGAGGATCCATTTTGAGGATATCCCCCTCGAGTTCCACTAGAGCAATAGCTGAGGCAAAGAGGATCACTAGGGGTTTCTTCTTCGGCCGGGACCTTCTGCTAGCTCAGGACGTACTAGCCTCGGTTAGTTTCTTTTACCTCTAAAATATAACAAACTTTGCATGCCATGACATTTATACATGTGTTTATGATTTTCATTGTAGGATCTGTTGGCCATGGCGCATGGTAGGTTTGCTCAGGACCTGGAGGCTGCCGAGGAGAGGGCTAGATTCTTGGAGGAGCAGCAGCGGGCTGCAATTACTAAGGCTGATCAGGCTAAGGCTGATCAGGCTAGGGCTGAGGCTGCTCAAGCGAGGACCGAGATTGAGATGTTGTGGGGTCATTTGGCATGGATGACTGAGGATGGACAAACACTAGAGCTGCCTAATCTTGTGTCTAAGGAGGTCCTTTCTGCATACCGAGTGGCGCTGGCCTTGACCTAAAGGGGTGGAGCCGAGCAAGAGGTATGTCAGCGTGCTGGGGTAGCTGATACTATGGCTGGGGGTGCTATGGGAACTGATGACCATGTGATGATCAACATGGATGACCTGCTGGTGGACTCGCAGGACCATACTCTAGAGGGGACTTGAGACAGGACCCCCCAGTAGCTTAGACCATGATATACTTTCATTTTCTGGATGTTTGATGCTTTTGGGCCCTGAGTGGCATACTTTTGTTGTGAGCTTGGATTGATAATTCTGCCGTTTTACTTTTATGTATGCTAAACTTTTCCTTCTCTGAATGATGTTTTAATTTTTGCATAGGCTATTTGGTGTGAGATGACCTATCGAACTTTTATTTATCCTAATTTTTGCCTGAACTGTCCTTGACGGCTCAACTTAGCGAACTTTTCTTTTCTTTGCTTTAACTTTAGCCTGGACTACCCTTTTAGGTTTTCAATCCAGCAAGCTTTTTCTTACTTGTCTGAGCCTTTGATTGATCCTTTGCCTCGAGGATATTGCTGTCTTGTCCTCCTTTGATAAAGGCTTACTTTGTTGGTGAATTTGACTAGTAACCAAACTTTTGAAGCTTTTAGATTATTGAGAGACTGGCCTAATTGAGACCGATGAGTGTTACCAAGGTTTTGGATAAGTTCCGTATGCCTGTTGTAGACTCGTACAGGCTTGTATGGATGCCTATACTTCTTCATACTGTCAACTTGATTCGATGAGATTCATTCTTTGCATATAAGGGGAATGTGCCTTTGAGGTGTCCAAACTGTAACGTGGTGCAAGCTGGATGATGCTAGTGGAAACACTTAGCACTTTGGATGATGTGTGCTATCGAGTAGCTCACAGCAGGAAAACTAAACTGGAGGGATCCCAACTGTGAAACGTTGCTATTATAAATGATGATAGAAGAACAAAAGTAAGTGTAAAATACTGGCATTTTTTAATTGAGTTCTTACTTTTGCATAGACCACTTAATGCGATGCGATCTATCAAACTATTTTTGTATTTTTCTTGTCCTAATTTTTCCCTGAATTGTCCTTAGCAGCTCAACCAATAGACTTTCTCTTTCTTTTCTTTTGTCTTAACTTTTGCCTGAACTGTCCTTGGTGGCTTAGTTCAGTAGACTTTTTCCAACTTTTGCATAGGCCTTATTATTTTTTTCTTTTTTGGTGACCTATCAGTATTTTTGTCTTTTGTTGAATGATACGTGTAGTACAGATAATTACAAAGAGCATAAAATGTAGAGAAGAAATTGATGTTCACATACTTGCGATTATTTCACCTAAAGACATGCATGCATTCATAGGACTAGGATTCTTAGAAAATCATAACATGTTCATCAATGAAATTAAATTTGAGTGCATAGGCATTGGCAATAGTTTCCAATGGTTAAGCCTTACCTACTTTCTAGTCTTTTTACAGATTTTACTGAAAGCAACTGACATTTTTCTCTCGATGCCCTAACTTTTGCCTAAGCCGCCCTTTTCAGGTTTTCAACTTAGCGGGCTTTATTTTTGTTACAGTACCCTAACTTTTGCCTGACTGATTTGTTGAATACCGATCAGTGGGTTGCACCCTAATTTTTGCTCGAGGAGTAGAGGACCACTCGTTGGGTGATTTATTCTTTATTTCTTTTTTTTATTGTGATGCTTTTTATTGTGATGCTTTTTTGTGATTTAGTTCTTTTAACCTAGACATGATAGCGCTTAAGCCTTTCTTGATTCACTAGATTCATGAACTCATTTTTATTTGTGAGCTTGATTCCTCCTCTACCTTGGATTTTCTCAACCATGAATGGCCCTTCCTAATTAGGCCTGAACTTTCCCCTAACATTGATGTTGACTTGGCATAGGTGTTTGAGAACCATATTACCCGCCTTGAGGGGTTGCTTTAGGTATCTGACTCTATTTTTGGTAAGCTTGGGCCATTCAGTGTCGGAATGAATAAGTTCCTCTCTTTTGTGAAAGAAAGAGGTCATGTTATTGTGGGGAAGGCTTGGGATCATTATGCAAGGTAAGGGATCTTCTTTCTTTTGAACAAACAGAGAAAGCATTTTTAGAGGGGTATTTTGATGGGAATATAGGTCCAAGGGAGGTACCTACATTGGTAAGAAATTCCCATTTGTTGGATGTGATGATTTACCCTTTTGGAGGTTTTGGAAGAGCATTGGATTTATGCTTGCCTTTATTTTGGATTTGTGTTGTAAGATCTTTTCCTTTAATGGTGTTTTTGATGTGAAGTATGTCTTCCTCCTTTCTTTTACTTTTAGACTCTTGGCTTTCTTTCTTAATGATGTGTATATTCCTCCCCCTTATGAAAAGATGAGCTAAAACCTTATGCCATTGATTTGTACTCAAATTCAATTTCTTTAATAAACATGATGAAATTTTTAAGAATATTGATTTTATGAGTGCACGATATCTTTAGGAATGAAATGCTCAAACATAATGTGAATGCGTCAATTTATTTATGATATGCTTTATAAGTGGCGTTGTTTGCTTCAAAATACCAGCAACATTAAAAGGTTACCTCATCCTTGAAATCATCCTCCTGATGTGGAGGGTCTTCATCTTTAATCTCGGTAGGATCCATCGGTGAATCGGTAGTCTCCCAATACTAAGCTTCTACCTGTATTAGCTCTAGTCCTCTTTCTGTTTCATCAATCTACTCCAATTCATCAAATATTTCCCACTTTTCATCCTTTACGGGGATCCAATCTTCCCCTCTTGTGGTTAGACAAGAGGTGATAATTGTTGATTATTTGTAGTCATGCCAAAGGGTAGACCTGTTTGAAGATGGAAGGTCGTCCCCTTAGGCGTGCCTACACAATTGAGACCTTGGCTAGATCCCCCAAACTGATACACTAGCGGCACAGATCCTTGGCTAGACTGAATAGAATGATTAATGGCTGGCAGAACTGCCATACCCCCTGAATCATACGTACCAACTGAACCCAACTATCTGAAACAACTGGATGATGGATTACTGAGAGACGGAGGCAGAGATTCAGCCCTTAATTGAATTGAATTTGGTTCAGTAGAAACTCGAATGGAGACCAAATGAACTTGAGATGGTTACCAAACTTTGATTCTTTCTCAGGTGAGAACCAAATGATCAATACATGCATGGGTTTGATTTATGCATGCACAAATTACAACAATGCATGACTGGGTTAATTAAAAGGATACATAACACAAAACATGGGAATCAATCGATTTTGTCCTTATTTCCCCCGCCGAGTCTGAGGGTATTCTTCCTTAGTCTAATCTCACACAGAAATTAGGGTACCTAAAAGGTAAAATTCTATGACTTTCGATAAGAATGGTGTAGGGACATATTGGAAGTTGATATAAAAGGTTCCAATCACATCAAACCTTCATTGAAGGGAGATGGCAATGAGTGTTCCACCCACTAAGGTGTATCCAATATCCCTGGTGGTCATGGGTATCACCGTTGCAAGTATCACGGAAATAATAGGGCACCCTAACCTAGCGCTAGAAGAAGAGCGCATCTAACTAAAGAGAGAAGGAGATTAGAAGATAGAGTGTGATAATTTTGCGAAATGATGAAAATAAAAGCAGGTTGAATCAATTAAATGATTTTCCGTGCTCATCTTAATCTTTTAATCTTTTAAAACAAACCAACATTTTACAAGTTAAAAGATTACTCCCTAGTAGAGTCACCACTATGAGGTGTCGATGACGTGTGGGTCTCCCTAGGCGCCTATATGAGAGGCGGGGCCTACTGAGGGTTTGGTTGGATTTAGACGTGACAAAACATTTTTAGTTAAAGTTTGCACAATAAGCCAATTTTAATGAATAAAAGAATTAAGACCCAAATCTCGATACAATTGATAGAGTCGCCATCCAAGTTGTCTACTTGGGAAAGAGTTTTAGTATGGTTCCCTCTAGGTGGGAGACTCATACCTATTGGATTAGGGATTCGGGTATCGGATGAGTAACTTATTTCTCATTTCGTTGATTCAAAATTACATTTACCGCATAAAACCGTTTTAGTTCTCATCATTTAGGGAATTATCACAAAAATTGCATTTCTACACTCTTTGACACTCATTACATGCATTTACATATTATAATAAGGCACAAGCAATAAATGGGGGATAAAAATTACAATAGGGGAAAAATGGGAGAAAATGCAAAGAGATCCTATACATTTGTTCTAAGTTATAAAGCAAAATGAAAGTAAATTCCCCTGCATCCACAGACGTTAGCACAATTTACAATACAACATGAATCAACATTTTATTGAAGAAAATGTGATTTATGTCATAAAACAATATTTTAGCTTTTGTGGGTTGATTTATCGAATTATTAGTGAAAATGATCGCATGGCAAACGGTGAGTTGGATTGATTTTAACCGATTAAAAGATGAATTCTGGATTCTGCCTGGGGGCCAGTACCTGTACGGATGGGTGGGACCTATATGGCTACCGGAGAGGACCGGTACGGGTATGGGGGACCCATAAGGGTCCTATCTGGCCCGATAGAACCTTGGTTCAATTTGCTTTAACAGATTAATGGAGGAGAAATGAGATAAAAATAGGATTTCCTTTTATAGGAGTATGGCATTCTTGTACAACCACTAAAATGGTATATTAGGTACCAATAAGGCTCGTATTAATCAGGACCAGATCCAAACAAATTTTTACATGTAGATTCAATATAATGAACAATAAAATAAATAATGATCAATATAGCAAAATGGGATTTCCCTCCCTATGAGTATGCCGCATCCATATAACCTTTTTGAGGGTGTATAGGTGCCAGCAAGGCCCATGGGGTTAAGACCAGACCCGAAATAAGAAGAGGAGGAGAATCAAGCCAAACAATAAAAAAGCAATTAAATAAATTGAGTGTGAGTCTCTTTGAAACTCAAGAGCGTACCTTTACTTGGTGAATCCACTTTGGAGTGCTCCCAAGGCTAAATGGAAGCCTTATCAAAGTAGATGTTGGAATGGGTGAGTGTTTGTGTGGATAGAACTTCCCCCAAATCCTAATAAATGAAGCTAGGAATGAATAAAATGTGGACAAAACCTCAAGAAATGGGTTTTCAGCCTATTTTATACCTCCTATACCTCAATTATACCCTTTCTAAACCTATGGATAGTTGCTAGAACTATTGCGTGTGTGTTATGTATAATTGTGTTGTATTGTGTTCGTCTACTCCAGAAATGAGGAAAATGGCCTCTATTTATAGGGAAAAATTGGTCTGAACACATTAAATGGCTGATTTATGCGTTTATGGTAAATTATCTTCTTTTATGTCAGAATATATTCGCTTATGGCAAATTATATTTGCTATATGGCACATTATATTTACTATATCGAATTATATTTTTTTATGGCAGAATATATTTTCTTATGACAAATTATATTTGCATATGGCAAATATATTTGCATATGGCAAATTATATTTACATATGGCAAAGCATATTCGCATATGGCAAAGTATATTTACATATGTCAAATTATATTTGCATATGGCAAATTATATTCGCATATGGCAAAGTATATTTACTATATCAAATTATATTCTTTTATGGCAGATTTGGGCATTAAAACCGACTGTTTGGGCATTTGAGAGACCGGTATGGGTGGCCTAGACTCGTATGGGTCCTGTTGGTACCTAATTGGGTAATTCGAGAATTTTTTGACTGGTATGGATAGGATGGGCTCGTACATGTCCAACTGGTCCACCCGTATGGATCCGGGTTGACCTGTATGGACCGATGGGGATCGATGGGACCGGTTTGACCAATTTTGCCTGAAACTTCCCAGAATTGCCCGAAACTGCTCAGAAGCGATAAGTTCTAACTGGTTTTGCCCATTTTTGACCATTTTAGACCTTTTAGGGCTTAGGGGCTAATTTGCTGAGGTTTAGATTTGACAAAGCTTGACCAAACTACATTGAAACCACTCCAAGTAGATAACACTTGTAGAAGGATGCATAATATAGCTCTCATCATCGTTTTGCGAGATTGATCACTGAAGTCCAGTGCTCAGAGACGTTCCATGCTGGGTGATAACAACCTACCAAAGTATTTATTAGGAGAAGCTATTAACACAGCTTGTTACATTCTAAACAGGGTTTTAATTTGCCCAGTTTTGAACAATACTCCTTGTGAACTTTGGAAGGAGCGCAAGCCCAAGGTTGGTCATCTCAAGGCCTTTGGTTGTAAATGCTTTATATTAAACACTAAAGACCAATTGGCTAAATTTGACCCTTAGGATGATGAAGGAATTTTTTTGGGTTACTCTACACACAGTAGGGCATATATAGTGTATGTCAAGAGGATTGGAACATTGGATGAGTCAATGCATGTAGATTTTGATGAAACTAACATTACAAGTAGAGAAGCCAATGATGATGAAAATGTAAAGGAACAAGTTAGCGGATCAGTCAGTAAGCCCATTGTTATTCCTGATCTAATTCCGGAAAAAGAAGATTATAAAGTTGACTTGGACCAATACATCAACTTTAGTGATGATAATGATGCTCAACCTGTAAAAGTAGCTCAGCGAGCTGATCCTGATCTACCAAAAGAAGTCAGAACAAAGAGAGATTACTCAGTTGAGAAGATCCTTGATAGTGTGCAAAATCTAGTGATCAGAGGCTAGCTAAATAGAATGATGAGTCATTGAGCATTTTCTTATTAATTGAACCCAAGAGGTTTGAAGATGTTGAATTCGATGATATCTGGATGATTGCACTACAAGAAGAGCTAGACCAATTCAAAAGAAATGAAGTTGGGATTTGGTGGAGAAACCCAGAGGCTAGTCAATCATTGGCACCAAATGGGTTTTCAAGAACAAGCTAGATGAAGCTAGTAATATTGTCAGAAAAAAGGCTAGACTAGCTGCTCAAGGATAGAATCAATGAGAAGGCATTGACTATGGAGAAACCTTTGCACCAGTAGCAAGACTTGTAGGCATAAGAATTATCTATGCTTTTGCATCTCATATGAACTTCAAGTTGTTTCAAATGGATGTTAAGAATGCATTTCTTAATGGTTATATTCAAGAGGAAGTCTATGTCAGATAGCCCCCAGGCTTTAAAGACCCCAAGTTTCCATATCACGTATTCAATTTGAAGAAGGCTCTCTAAGGATTGAAGCAAGCTCCAAGAGCTTGGTATGAGAGACTAACTAACTTTTTACTCAGCAAAGGTTATGTCATAGGAAAGGCAGATACAACTCTGTTCATCAAGAGGGAGCATCAAGATGTGTTGCTTGTCCAAATCTATGTTGATGAAATTATTTTTGAAGCAATTGATGAGAAGCTATGCAAAGAGTTCAGCCAGTAGACGAAGAAATAATTTGAAATGTCAATGAAGGGAGAGCTAAATTTCTTTCTTGGTTTGCAAATCAAGCAAGGCGATGATGGGATCTTTATCAGCCAAGCTAAGTATACCAAGGAAGTACTCAAGAAGTTCGACATGGATAAAGCCAAGCCAATGCCAATGCCCATGGCCACTGATACAATTCTGAGTAAAGATGAGAAAGGTAAACCTATAGAGAGTAAAATCTATAGAGGTATTATTTGTTCCCTACTTTACTTAACTGCTAGTAGGTCTGACATTCAATATACTGTATGTTATTGTGCAAGATATCAAGCTGACCCCAGAGAATCTCACTTAGCTATTGTTAAGTGAATTCTCAGGTATTTGCTAGGCTCTATTGATGTAGGTTTAGGGTATCCAAGTAATGCATATTTCACTTTGAGAGGATACACAAATGCTAACTATGGAAGAGATAAATTAGAAAGGAAAAACACCACTGGAGGATGTCATTTCCTTGGTGATTGTCTAGTTAAATGGTATAGCAAAAAGCAAACTACTGTGGCTCTGAGTACAACTGAGGCTGAGTATATGGCTGTAGGAAGTTGTGTAGCACAACTACTATGGATCAAGCAGCAATTGGAGGATTATGGTATAAAGTCTAAGTGCCTTAAATTCATGAAGTCATGTATGACAACAAGAGTGCAGTTAACCTATTCTAGAGATGACCTATCTTCCACTCTGAGTTTCTGCGAATTAGGTTAAGTATTTCTTCTTCATGCTTGAATTTTGGACACGTCATCAAAACTGTCACCGATTTCTTTTCAAATTCAAAACTGATTGTAACGGTAGCAAGTTTAAAAATAATCTGCATTCAGACGCTTTAACTTCATGTATTTTGTAATCATTAATCTCACAGTAACTGTTGATCAATCTCACCGTTGAATTATAACCATGTATTATGAATCATACATGTAAGCTTTACAGGCCTAGGCGAAGGGTCTTTGCCTATTTAAGGCAAAGGGTCTAAGCATTCAGATGGTCTTTGCCTTTTCTGCAATCTTCTTCCTAAATCCCCAAATTCTCTAATTTCTTTCAAAGCGATTCTAATGACGAGTTCTTCAAGAAGACCATCTGAACCCAGTTCTAAGAAATCTCTTTTTGTGTGAAATGAATATGATTCATGATGGGTTACTACAGCTAATCATTTGGCGTAAGTAGGTGGGAATTAGCAAAACGGAAGATCTATTCATTCCTACATGAACCGAGTACACACCCACTAAGTGGTGTTTCAAAGAAGAAGGCCGAGGAAGAGCTGAGAGAGGAGATGCCTTTGAAAAGATTGAAAAAGAGGAAGAGTGAAGATGCTCAGGTTGATGGTGAGAAGGCTGTAGTACATAAAGCTACATTAGTTCCTATGCCTCAAGTAAGTTAGCCAAAGAAGAAGCTGATGATGAAAAAGCTAACTGGCATAGTCCAGAATGTTGAGGGGGTTGAGATGATTCAGGTAGCTAAAGCTGCAAGGCTAAAGAAGAAGCTGGAGGATTTGGAGGAAGAGATTAGAAGAAGGGCATAAGAGATAGCTGCTCTGAATAAAGCTAAATTTGAGAAGGCCTATGAGAAGGCAACTGCAAGCTTGTCTAAGAAGTTAATTCCTGAGGCTGTTAATAAGATGATAGGTTCTTTGGAAGGGATTGAGAGTGAAGAAGAGCATGATAGCGATGAAGGCACTGAGCAAGTTAACTCAGTGGAATTTAATGTGAATGATAAAGAAGAAGGACATCAGATTATTGTTGTGTCTACTGAGGAGGCTAAGGAGGAGAGAAGGGAAAAGAAGAGGAGGATCTTTAAGATGATAAAGTTTATCTTTGATGAGGATGAAGGAGACCTAGAAGATAAGGAGGAAGGAGAGATTGATGTTGAGCAGGAACTGAGCTGACTGAGCAAACTCTAGCTTAGGTCAGTGAGCCAACTCTTGAAGGTGTTGAAGGAGAGAAGGATGAGGAGGAGCAAGATGACACGTTTTTATTCCCCAACATTTCCATAGGAACACCCTTTCAACTACACCAATCTCTAACTATGAATTCTCAGTGGTCGAAGATATGTGGATCTCCCTTGGCACCTTGCGGTGGGGTCCACTAGGGGTGTTGGTTGATTTATATGTGATAGAACCATTAAGTTCAAGTTTGCACATTTTAACCAATTTAAATGAATTAAAGAATCAAGACCCAAATCTCAATACAAATGATAGAGTCGCCACCTAAGTTGTCTACTTAGGAAAGAGTTCTAGTATGTTTCCCATTGGGTGGGAGACTCATACCGTTTGGATTAGAGATTCGGGTCTCGGATGAGTCACTTATTTCTCATTTAGTTAATTCAAAATTACATTCACCGCATAAAACCATTTTCTTTTCATCATTTGGGGAATTATTACAGAAATCCTATTTTTCTACACTCTTTCACACTCGATTCATGCATTCAACAGTTCATGATAAAGCACAAGTA
Organism: Euphorbia pulcherrima; assembly: GCA_947683365.1. NCBI lineage: Eukaryota > Viridiplantae > Streptophyta > Magnoliopsida > Malpighiales > Euphorbiaceae > Euphorbia > Euphorbia pulcherrima. The sequence goes on along the minus strand of CANTUS010000001.1, from coordinate 47,710,790 downwards.
ATAAATGGGGAATAAAAATTTCAACCACAGGAAAATGAGGGAATTGCAAGGGAACCTATACATTTGTTCTAAGTCATAAAACAAAATAAATAAATTTGCCTGCATCCACAAAGATTAGCACAGTTTACGGCACATCGTGAGTCAGCATTTTGTTAGGAAAAATATTATTATGTTAGCGTGGCAGTTTTGCGATCTATGGTGCCCAGGCGGCTTCTAGGATCGGAGAGAAATAATGGGTCTTTAATGTATTTTGTTATAAAAACACATTTTAACTTTCATGGATTTATTTACTGGATTATTATTGAAAATGATTGCATGGGAAATGGTGATGTTGATTAATTTTATAGGTTTAGAAGAGAAATAGGGATTCTGCCTGAGAGCCAGCATCCATACGAGAGAAGGGCACCCGTACAACTACTGGTGGGACCTATACAGGTGTAGGGGACCCGTATGGGTCCTGTTTGGTCTTAAACAGAACCTCATTTCAGTTTAGAATAAAGAAGATTTGCATAAAAGTAGAAATGGAGGATAAAACTAACAAGATGTGAGTCTCTTTGAAACTTAGGAGCGTACCTTTACATCGTGAATCCACTTTGAAGCGATCCATATGCTGAGAGAGAGTCTAGCCAAAGTAGATGATGAAATGGTGGTTTTAGGAATTTTTAGGCGAGTATTTGTGTGGACAAAATCTCCCCCAAATCCTAATAAATGAAGTTAGGAATGAATAAAATGTGGACAAAACCTCATGGAATGGGTTTTCTCCCTATTTATACCTCATATACCTCAACTATACCCTTGCTATTACTTGAAATATTTCTAGAATATCGTAAACTATATGATCTAATTTCTTTCCTAATCTTCGCTCCCCTTTAAAACAAGGCAAAAAGCCCCTATTTATAGGAGGAAATAGGGTCCGAATGCAATTAATTGCATTCATGACTAATTTCTCCCGAATATGGTATGATTTGCTTGTGATTCTGCTTGTTTGGGTAAGAATGGCACCCATACGAGGTGAGGAGGACATGTACGGGTCCCTCCCACTAGTATAGGGCCATACGGGTCAACTTATGGACCTGTAACCCCAAGTTGTGACCTGTACGGGTCCATAAAGGTAGTTTAGGCCTCCTAAACTTAGCCAAAGTCAACTCTACAGCAGTAGGAACACCTCTAATGGATAACACCTATAAGGAATTGCATTATCTAGCTCTCATCATCGTTTCATGAGAAAGATCATTAAAATCCAGTGCTCCCAAACTGCCCCTCGTCGGATCACTATAGATACAGATCTGTATGATCTTATGATATGAGCAAGGGTTTAGGAATCATACCTGAGGTGATGATATAGGCGGCTACCTTTCTTGAGGCAAACTCCTTTCCTTGGTGTCCCTTTCTTAAGGCAGACAACTTTCCTTTGCTAATGCGTATCCCTTTGCCAAAGCGTATCCCTTTCTTAAGGTGGATGACTTTCCTTTACTGATGCATATCCCTTTCTTGAGGTGGTTGACTTTCCATTTCCAATATGTATCCCTTTCCTAAGGTGGATTTCTTTCCTTTGCTGATGCGTATCCCTTTCCTGAGGCTGATGACTTTCCTTTACCAATGCATATCCCTTTCCTAAGGTGGATGACTTTCCTAGTTGATAATGTATCCCTGATAACTTCTCTAGGGAAGGTGCGTGTATCCTTTTCTTAAGGCGGATCAACTTTCCTGACTGATGGTGTATCGTTGTCCTAAGGCGAATGACTCTTCTCATATCCCTCTTTTAAGGCAGATCGACTTTCCTGACTGATGATTGTGTATCTCTTTCCTAAGGTGGATGACTCTCCTCGTATGATGGTGTATCCCTTTCTTAAGTCGGATGACTTTCCTACTGGGAATTTAAATAACCTATTAAGAGACAATAAAAAACGTTGAGTTAGTTACTGCCTGAGATGACAAGTCTTGATTGACTTATGGTGAACAAAAATTTTTTTCCCTTCAATCAAGAATAAAGATGTGTGGATGAGGGTTGGCCCCTAAATAAGCTATAAACTGAGTGTGAGAAATTTTGGATTTGGCCCGATTGCTTAGGGATGGAATGCCCCTTGGAGGGTGTCTCTTGGGGGAATGCCACTTTTAGGGAGATGCCCCTTGATCAGTTCTATTACTGGGGAATGCCCCTAGGGTAGATGCCCCTAGGGTATTTGATGATGGGGGATACCCCTTGACTGGTTCCACTACTGGGGAATTCCCTTAGGGTGGATGCCCCTAGGGTATTTGATGTTAGGGGATGCCCCTTGACCGGTTCTGTTGCTAGGGAATGCCCCTAGGTTGGGTGCCCCTAGGATATTTGATGACGGGGGATGCCTTTTGACTGACTTCATTGCTGGAGAGTGGGGGGATGCCCCTCGGTTGACTTCCTTATCTGGGAGGTGTCTTTCCTGATGATTTGTGTGTTGGGGACCTCTTCTAGGTTAATCTTCCTTTGTTCATGCTAGAAACTCTTATTCTTTAGGGATTGTTGCCCCTTGATGTTTTAATCGCTTGGGGGTACGTAAGAAATTGTTTATGTCAGTAATGGACCTGAAACAGCTTACCTTGATCCTTGATTGACTTTGTGGTGAACAAAAAGTTTTTGCCCCTTCAATCAAGGATTAAGGTGAGCTAGGGGTTTTACCGCTGAGTTAATTGAAGTATAGGATTCAAGAGAAGTGGGGTTGGCCCCAAGTTTTGATATAATGTGTCCCTGCTACTGGGTGAACTATCCTTTGAAAAGTTGGTTTATCCTTGAGGGTTGGGACTCGTATGTGTGGGGAGGACCCGTACGGGTGCAATTGTGCCATTAGAGGCTCCGTACGGGTCCCGTGGAGCGGTATGGGAGCGCCAGGACAGGTATTAAAAACTGAAGAGCCCCTCCCTTCTCTCCTTTCAAAAAACTTCCAATTCCAATTAACCTTTGGTGAATTTCTTCCAAACCTAACCGAAAATGTACAAGAAAACTCCCGACGCCAGTCATTTCAATCTCAAGCACAAGGAATTACCTCGGATTAGAAATTTGGAGCTCCGGCGATGTTTAGTGGCCGTGGGATATGCATTCCGAGAGGAGGATGATTTCTTGGGTTTCACAACCTCTTCTGAAGTGCCTTTGGTCCCTACTCCTACTACTCACCCTTTCAAACTCCAGGTAAGTCGCTTGATTTCCTCTTTTTTCCATTTTTGCCAAATTTCAAATTTCTTCGATTTTGGATGGAATTAGGGTGTTTTAGAGACTTGAATCTAGCCTAATGGATGCAACTTTAGTCTAGGAAGCATTTATGATATTTTTGATTGAGTTTTGATTGAGCTTGGATGGTTTTGGATTGTTTGGGAATTTTTGGCGCTAAGGACTATTTGTAGGGGACCTGTACTGGTGGAGTGGATCTATACGGGTCCTGTCTTCCAGGACATAATGTTTGAATTTCCATTTTCTGCAAATATTTTCCCATTTTTGACTTGACCACCATATTCTAACCCTATTGTACTATTGCTTTATCTGTACAGCTCTAATGCAAGACCATCGAAGCTCCGAGCTTCTGTAGGAAGTGGTACGAAGAGATATATTCAGCGGGGGATATTGAGCTGCTAGCCTGCATTAATGCTCTGGGCTTTACTGATATTATTTTGGCCACATGTAGGTTATTCGTGATCGCTGGACTTATCTGGTCATCCACGATGAGATTGAGGAGATGCGGCTGGGCTTGGATAACTATTGGTTCATGCTAGAGTCATCACTCTCGTTGGAGTTGTACTTCAGTGATCGGGTTTGCGGCTGGCGGACTAGCTCGATAGTTGAGAGGCCCATCCCTCCATCCGTGCCTGAGAGTGTGTACTAGACTCACCTGAAGCTTGAGACAGACTAGGGGCTGTATCTTCTAGGTAAGGGGGCTCGCGTGTTATTAGTTGAGGGGTCCTACCCAGATTTCATCCAAGATTCGCTCATCTAGCTGTGCCCCATGATTCATATAGGTGACCGGATTCTCGAGTTACACTATGAAGAGGATGATGGTGTTGATGATGATGATAAGGATAGTGATGGACCTGGGAGTGATCGCCGGGGCCCCTTCATTTGTCGGACCGAGGGTCTTCCCAAACCTGCTGCTTCTTCCACCAGGGTAACCCATTTTAACTCAACTTTGTAAATTTCTACACTTTTACATTAACTTACATGAACTGAGGACCTAATAATCTATAAATTATGATGTAGTCTTCCGCCTCCAAGCAGAAGAAGATTGCTGCTGCCGCCACACTGCTAGGCCAGGTGCCTCTACTCTTACTGAGCAAGCTAATCCTAAGCCATTAGCCAATCGGGCCAGGGCCACTGAGGGTTTTAGGGAGGGCATCCTCTAGACTGATCTAGACTACACTTGCTACCTCCTCGACCACTCAGGGAAGCATGTTGCAGGCGGGGCTTGAGGAGTCAGTACATACTATCTGCTTCACTCCTTATAGCATGACCTACATAAGTCTTCTTACACTTGACTTTCGACTTACACCTTTATCAGACACATGAGTTACATTCTAAACTAAATTGATTGGCTCTTCTTGGCTGTCTATGGCTGAGGCAGAGAGGATCGCTTGAAGACGCCTCTTGACCTGAGATCTGATGTTGGCACATGATGCCCTTGCTATGGTAAGCTTCATTTTCCTATAAATATTTGCAAACTATGCATGCATGCTATGATATTTATATATGTGTACTGATCTCCTGATTTTCCTGTAGACTTTGCTGGCTATAGAGCGTGATAGGTCTGCCCGAGACCTAGATACTACCAATATCGGGATAGCTTTATGGAGGAGCAGCTGCGGGCGGTCACTGCAGAGCTAGATAGGATCCCACAGCTAGGCAGACCCAAAGAGGGCTTGAGAGGAGACTGCTTGGGCTAGAGCGGAGGTAGAGACACTAAAAGTATAGGTGGCCAGGATGACCGAGGGAAGGTGGATGCCTAAGCCATCTGACACGTCTTCAGAGGACGACCGCTCTACCTATCGGGTGGCATCGATAGTGACCTAAGGAGGTGGAGTCGAGCAAGAGGTGAAGTAGCCGGCTGAGATGACTGGTACTATAGCTGGAGAAGGTATGAGGGACCATGTGATGATCAATATGGTGGACCTACTAGCTGACGAGACCCAGGATGTACCACAAGGATAGGATCCCCTTGCAGCTTAGATTAATATCTCTTTCATTTTACTTGGATGCTTGACGTTTTTAGCCCTGTGTGGCTTGTTTTGATGTAAACTTGGATGTCATTTATATTGATACATTTGCTATTTCACTTTATGCATGCTAAACTTTTACTTATTTTTGAACTAAATCCGTTGAATATTATTGTCTGTAAACTCATATTGCCCCTTGACATAACTAACAATGAAGCCCGTTTAGAGTGTACCATGAGCAAGTGAGTTAACCGTCGAACACTCGAAGTTCCTGATCATGATGAACTAGGCTAATCTAGACTAACAAGTATTACCAAGGCTAGATGATATTAGTACTTCTGGGGATATGTGCTATCATGTGATTTCACATTGGGAGAACTGAGTTCAGGAGATCCCAGGTGTGAGACATTGTAATTACAAATAATTTTTGGACCAATAAAAGCTAGTAAAATAATAAAACTGGTGCTTTCGAATTGAGTTCTAATTTTTGCATGGGCCATTCGGTGTGAGATGACCTATCAATCATTTATTTTCTTTTGTCCTAATTTTTGCCTAATTGTCCTTGGCGGCTCAACTCAGCGGACTTTTTCCCTTTTTTTTAAAAATTTTCTTTGCCTTAACTTTTGCCTGGACTGCACTTTCGAGTTTTCAATCCAGCAGGCTTTCTCTTTCTTTTTATTTCATCTTAATTTTTACCTGGATCGCTCTTTGGGTTTTCAATCCAGCAGACATTTTTGAATTTTGCATAAACCTCATTTCTTTTATAGCTTATCGGTATTTTTGTCTTTTATATGCATAGTAAGGATAATAAAGAGGGCACAAAATGTAGAGAAAAACTGATGTTCACATACTTAAGATTATTTCACCTAAAGACATGCATACATTCATAAGACGAAGATTCTTAGGAAATCATAACATGTTCATTCATGGGATTAATTTGAGTACATAGGCAATGGTAATAATTTCCAATGGCTAACCCCTACTGCCTACTAGTCCTTGTATAGATTTTCCAAAAAGCAACTGGCATTTTTCTCTCAATGCCCTAACTTTTGCCTAAGCTGCCCTTTTTGGGTTTTCAACTTAACGAGCTTTATTTGTGTTAGAGTACCCTAACTTTTTCCTGACTGGTTTGTGGAATACCGATCAGTGGGTTACACCCTAATTTTGGCCCAAGTAGCAAAGGACCACTCGTCAGGTGATATATTCTTTATCTCTTTTATTCTTTGTGTTGCTTTTCTGTGATTTAGTTCTTTTGACCTAGACATGTTAATGCTTAAGCCTATCTTGATTCACTAGATTCACGAACTCATTTCCATCCATATCCATGAGTTTGATTCCTCCCTTGCTAAGGACTTTCTTAACCACAAATGGTCCTTCCCAGTTAGGCCTGAACTAGCACCTAGGATCTGTGTTGACTTGGAGTAGTTATTTGAGAACCAAATCCCCTGTCTTAAGTGGTTGCTTCGGGTATCTAACTTTGTTATTGTAGGTTCGGGCCATGAACTACTGGAATATATATAGGCGGTCAAGTGCCTTAAGTCACTTCCCTTTGATACTGACAGAGACTTTGTTCTTTCTTTTATGAAAGGTGGGGTATTGAGGTTCTCTCCCTTGTGAGAGAAGGAGATCATTTTATTATGGGGAAGGTAGAGGGTCTTCTTCCTTTGGAATAAATGGAGAAAGTGTTTTTGAAGGGGGAATGTGGAATTTTAAAGGAACCTATATTTGTAAGAAATGCCCCTTCACCGGAAGTCGGATATTCTTTTTTAGGTTTTGGAGGGAGCATTTCCTTTCTGGAAGCTTTGGAAGAGCATTAGATCAGGTTTTAGGCTTGCTTTGGTTTTAGTTTAGTGTGGGCCCCAATCTTCTTTTTCAATGGTGTCTTTGATGTTTGCTTTCTTTATCTCTTTTCAGTGTTATTGGTCTTCTTTCTTGATGGCGTATATCCTCTTTTCCTCCCTCATAAAGAAAGATGGGCTAAGGCCTAAGGTTATCATGTTTGCTAAGCACATTTTATCTCTCTTTTTGGTGGTAGGTTTTAACTATTGAAGCTCTATACCATTGCGAGATACTCAAATTCTTCTTTATTAATGAACATGATGACATTTTTGAGAATGTTGTTGTTATATGTGAGTTATGTCTTTAAAATGAAATACTCAAACAAAATATGAATGAAAAATGCATTAATTTATCCAGGATATGCCTCATAAGCGGCATTGTTTACATTAAAAATGTTTACAACATTAAAAATTACATCATTTGAATCATCCTCCACAGGTGGAGGGTCTTGTTGGTCAGTATTAGTAACACTAGCAGGTGTACGGGTAGTCTCGACGTGTAGATTCTCATGAGCTTCTTCGACCACTGCCATTGCTAAGTTCTTGATGGCCTTGCACATAGAATTTCCCTTCTCATTTTCCTTCCAATTCTTCCTCATAAGTACAGCCAGGGCTTTGGCAATAGCTTCGACTGCTTCACTCATCTTATCTCATTCAGCATTCCCACGTACTTCCATAGAAATTAAAGATCTCAAAACTAGGGGCTTACCTTCCCCTATCTCTATAGGTTCCTCCTCCCCTGAGAATACCTTTTTCCCAACCTCAGCCTCTATCATTAGACATGAATGGGGCTTGGATTTCCTAGCACCTGGGTGATTTTTGAGACCAAGTCTGAATGGCCATGGTGTTGGTCCTTGTGAGGGTGTATATAAGGTTAGAGGGGGGTGAATGACCTTTTTTGTTGAATTTTCAGACTTTAAAAAGTCTTGTGTAGCGTGTTTGATTTTTGATTCGGATCTATAGGTTCCGGATAATGCAGATACAAAATGAAATGCACAAAAGTAAAGACTTAAGGTAAAGGAAATCAAACACAAGAGATTTTATACTGGTTTGACCCTACCTACATCCAGTTCCCAGAGGTTCCTTCCTCTAAGCTTGTCCACTAGTGTAATTCATTTCCAACTAGCATGAATCAAGCCTTAAAATTTGTCTCCGGATGGTAAACCCTCTTCCGGAAGTAGGATATACCACTAGAAGCACCAACTCCTAGCTGAGTCCTTTTTCTTTAGTAGGATATACCACTTACATATTACCTAAACCTAAGCTGAGTCCTACAGGGAGATTCCACTTAAAGCACCAACTTTAAGCTAGTTCCCAATCTCAATACTTACCCAAGTATGAGATCATACAACTATTTTTTCATAGGATTGGTTTTTGAATTCCTCATGTTTATAACTCACTTGAGAATTCTTACAAAAATAGATTTGGAAACTTTCTAGTTCTTGGAGGGATTTTTGTTCACTAATTGAATTAGCTTGAGTTCTATTTTGTAATAGCTTCTTGTAAAATTAATCAAAACCTTCTCAACTTGTGAAGCTTCCCTTTTATAGGCTTTGATCATAAATGTAGCCATTGTGAACCATTGAGGTTGATGTTGAATCTACACCGTTGATTAGGTATGACATGGCATATCTGGAGCCATTGATCAATCCGTTAGACAAAATAAATGACCCATTTGAATTATTGGGATTAAGGCCGAAAAGTTGTCAGTGATCACTTTATTTGCATTTTATTGAATCACTAACGTTTATGCCATTTGCTTTTTATGTGTGCTTCACGCACCATTCCCATTTGTCTATGTCAAAAAGGTTGTTACCTTTTTCTCTTTCCTGTGTCAAACCTTTTATCCATTTCTGAAATTCGTCCTAGCTGTCTCTTTTTCAATCTTCAAGGCAAAAGGTACTTTGACTTTAGACCAAGTGTAGAGGGAAATGTGATTTTAAATAATTTCTCTTTGTCTTGATAATTGAGTCATCTGGATGTCTTTATAACTTAATTTATCCGGATTCTCTTCAATTAGTCTTCATGTTCCGGATGTTGTTTTGAGAGGTTAAAAGTTTGTTTCCTTTCCAAAATTTAACCATATGCTTTCCTTGTGAGCTTAGGTGTTTGAAAATCTTGAGTACTTGTGATTTTGACTTTCTGTTGGAGTTAGAAGATTATGTCTTTGCTTTCTTCTTGGACTTAGGAGATTTTTGTTTTCTTCAAACCTGATCCGAATATTTCTTTGGATTGGTTCTTCCAGAGCCCTTTCCCTTTCATGTACCCTTGCTTATCATAATCTTCTTAATCTTAAGGGATACGTACCCCCTAACAGTCCATTTTGTATCTTGGTGAGCTACAGCCACCGTTAATTCTTTCTCTTTGGCCTCCAAAGCCGCTACAACTGATGGCTCATCTACCTCAATGGTCACAAGCTTTCTATTTTGGATGAGCTTGACTTTCTGGTGGACCATGAAGGGACGACCCCTAATGCATAAAGCCAAGGATGGCCCAATGATAATGAGTAAGTGACAGGGATGTCAAGGACGATGAACAAGACTTTGGACTTCACTTCCCTAATAGTAACCTCATCTTCAAAAACTCCAATCACACTCTCTTTATGTCATCATATGACCTTATAACAATGTTGGATTTCTCCAACATGGATTCATCTAGCCCCAAGTGAGGAAGGATCCTGGAAGGCCAGAGGTTGAGGGTGGAATCATCATCCACCATAACACACAGAAGGGAACGATCAAAGATTTGCACCTTGATGATAAGTGCCTTGTTATGGTTGTTCCCTTTAGTTTGGAGATCAGAAGGACATAACACAATAGATTCATCCAGATTAGGAGAAGATCCTCCAATAACTGAAAACACCTAAGCTAATAAAGAGGACGGTGTAGCCTCCATGCTCATTATACTTTCTATCAAACCCTTGTGATGATCTTCGAAGTCGATGAGAAGTTGCTAAATGTTGTACTTGATTGGGTAACTTGTAATTGTTGTATAAGGGGGGTGACTTTTGAATCTATCTTCTCAATGCTTGGTGGGGTCTGAGTCTTAACGGCTGGTGTAAAGGTCAAACCCTGATTGGTACAGGGGATGACCTGGATGTCAACATCCCTGCCCCTCCTTCTCTTTGGGAGAGGGGGTGGAGGAACCCTCTCATTGCGGGTAACATGCAACACTCCATTCTTCACAGAATTCCTCCCCTTGGAGGTCTCTACTCACAAAGCAGACCCTTTGACATCATCCTCCTCCAATAAATAAGCATCGATGTCAATAGGCTCAGTTTGAACCAACATGGTTTCCTCATCATTAGCTACTTCTAACTTATATGCATCGATATCGATAGGGGTAGGCTCATAAGGTAAGGCCACCGTTGAATAAATGATAGGATTTGCTTGCCTAATTAGATTGAAGACATGGTTGGAAGGTAACCCCGACTCAACAGCTACAACTTACTTCTCAAAATTTGAAAAAGGGTTATTCATGGTGCTTGGATTGAGCTCGGGTTCCTGAATCTTCTTCTCCCTAATAAGGCCACGAATAGCCTTCAGTAAATCTCTACACGTGCTCGTGCGATGACCTTTGCTAACATGATAGGCATAAAATTGATCTCTATCCTCGGGCTTTGGTGGAATATAGGGCTTGACACTTTGGAGAAGGCCAAATGCCCTTAATTTGGTAAAGATGGCAGGCAAAGAAGCCTTCCTAGGAGAGATACCATCCTCAATTGTACGGACTATTGCAACCTCTTCTTGTACTATTGCGGATTTGAGATCTGAACTAGACTTTGGCTTGGAGGCCTGGGTTGGGGCTGATGAGTCATTCTTTTTAAACCAAGCACACTCACCTTCTCCAATTCCTCGATCCTTTCCCATTTCTCAGCTTTCTCAAAGACCTCAACATAGCTAGAGAAGCTATCCATATCGAGAATATTGCGATATGTGGGTAAAGCACCATCCATCAACTTCATAATGATCTCCAAGAGACTAAGAGGATCCTTCAGCAAGATTCGGGTAACCATCCACCTCTCATAGTAAGGCTTGAACTTTTCATTTGGAGCTTGCTTGATAGCCTCCAAATTCTTCATAGTGGTCTTAATAGTGGCGTTAAAACCATACTGCTTAATGAAAGCCTTGGACAAGGCCTCCCAATTTACGGTCACTTCATTGGACAAGGTATTGTACCACTCGATAGCAGGACCTTCTAAAGTGAAGGGAAACATCTCGACAAGGACTTTGTCGCTTAACTTCCTTATACTCATCACCCTTTGATAGGTAGTGATGTGAGACTAAGGTCGATATGTTCCCTTATACTTCAATATACTAGGAATACTAAAATTTTTAGGGACCCAATACTCCTCCATAGTGACTTGAACATACTATGTTGATGGCTGAATACCAGGATTGGTAGCGAGTAACTTCTGTAATAGATCACGCAACTCTACAGATAAAGATGATCCATCAGACTGAGCAATCGCACGTAAGGTTAGACCTGTTGACTGAGGAAAGGTTGTCCCCTTAGGCGTGACCACAAAATTAGGGGTTGGGTCTGATGCCCCAAACTAAAATGCTGGTGGCACTAACCCTTGGCTAGGCTGAGCAAACTGACTAACGGCTGGCAAGACTACTATACCGATTGACTGAAATGGCTGACTGACTGAACTAACTAGACCAACTAAACTGAATTGACCAAACTAACTAGAAGATTCCTTGCAAACTTGAAGAGGTGGTAACTCAGTCTGAGTGAATGGATTATGAGTAACCTTTGAAAAGGGAGGCTGCTCACTAACCACTGCATGGACTGATGGAGCTCTTATAGGTGTACCCTAAGAGATGTTGGCCATCCTTTCCTCGGCCAAAATCGCTCTGATGGAAGCCATCATCTTATTATCCACGCGGTGGAAGAATTTGTCACTCCCCAAATACTACAAAATGACTTTTGCAATCTCTGGCCTAATATTGACCCTTAACGCATTTGCCTCCTCATTGAGATCGAGATCCTCAACATAAACATCTACCTAGCCATCATGAGTTAGAATGTGAGACATCTCCTCAAGCTGATGGGTAGTATTAGAATCAAATAGACCAAACTGACTACTGGATGAATTACTCGGAACAGAGGTGGAGGCATATCCTCAACCTTTATCTAAACAGGAGGCGGTGAAGGTAGAACCAGAATGCAAACCAAATGGACTTGAGATCGTTGCCAAGCTTTTACTCTCGCTGAGGTAGCAACCAAAAGATCAATAAATGCATGGGATGGGTTATGTATGAAGCATTTACAATAATGCATGGTGAGGTTAATAACAAGGGAATACAACACAAAACATGTGAATCGGGTCCTCCAACCTTATTCCTCCCACCAGTTCTGAAGATATTTTCCTTTGATTACTACGAGGATAATAAAGGCTGGCTTAGTCTAATCTCACTGGAAAAAGATACCTAGAGGGTAAAATTCTATAGCTTTCAATAAGAATGGTGTAGGGACATATCGGAAGTTGATATAGTAGGTTCCCATTGCACCAAGTCTCTTTTGGAGGGAGATGACAACGAGTGCTCCACCCACTAGAGTGCCCCCAATTCCTAGGGGGCATGAGTGACACTTTCATGAGTTTCACGAAAAAATAGGGTACCCTAACCTAGTCCTAGAGGAAGAGCGCATTTAATGCTAGAGAGAAGGAGGTGAGAATATAGAGTGTAATAATTTTCCCAAATGAAGAAAAAGAAAACGGGTTGAATTAAGTAAATGATTTTTTGTGCTTATCTTAATCTTTTAACCTTATAAAAAAACCAAAATTTTACAAGTTGAAAGATCAATTCCTTAGCAGAGTCACCACTGTGAATTCTCAGTGGTCAAAGATATGTGGATCTTCCTTGTGTTGGTCCCTATGAGAATAATTATAAGGGCAAAGCGGGGTGGCCCTTTTTCGCGGAATTTATAGACTTAGAGAAAGTCTTAGTGTAGCGAGTTTGATTATGATCCGGAAGATGGTTCCGAATAATAAATATAATCCGGAGAATGAATTCGGATGATGCGAATGAGAAAAATACAGTAAAAGCAATAGTAAATCAAATACAAGTGTTTTATACTGGTTCAGCCCTGCCTACGTCCAGTCCTCGAAGTTTCCTTCTTTTGTGCTTATCAACTAGTGGATTCCTTTTCAACTAGCAGGAATTAAGCCTTACAGATTTGTCTTCGGATGGTGACCCCTTCCAAAAGTAGGACATACTACTAGAAGCACTAACTCCTAGCTGAGTCCTCCTATCTTTAGTAGAAAATACCACTTAGCCTTCTACTTTGAATCGAAGCTAAATCCTACAGGGAGATGTCACTTAAAGCACCTACTTCAACTTCTATCCTAATCTCCCAACTCACCCAAGTTGGAGATTCTTACTCTTTGGTGTATAACAAAGGTTGGTTTTTGGAGTTCCTCAAGTTTTTAGTTTCACTTGGGAATCCTTACAAACATATTTTGAATCTAAGGTTCTTGGAGGGATTATCTCAACTGATTGAATGTGTATTGCTTTGTTACTTGCTTTTGTAAGTCAATCAGTTTACTCTTCTCAATTGGTCAAGAGCCCTCTTTATAGGCTTTGATCATAAATGTAGCCGTTTATGGTTGGTAAGCTTTCATTCAATCTTCACCCTTGATCAAGTTATGATGTGGAGCTTCCGGATCCATTGATCAGTCCGTTAGACTGTGTTTTGATCCGTTTGAATTCTTGGGATTGATGCTGGAAAGTTGTCAGTGATCATTTTGTTTGTCATTTTATGATACACCAACTTTCATACCAATTGTCATATACTGTGAGTTCCACGCGTGCCTTTATTGGTCTAATAATGAGAGTAGTTAGACTTCCTCTGTCCTGTGCCAGAACCTTTTGACTTTTCCCTGATTTGTGCAAGCTGTCTTATTGTACTTGTTTCTTGGAAAAAGGAATCTTTGACTTTAGTAGACCAAAGCGGCAGAAGGAAAGATATGTTTTAGTCTTTCCTTAACTTTTAGATATAGGTCTTCCGGATGAGTCATCGGGATGTCCTTTGGATCTATTTATTTCGGATCTTCCCTCCGGATATGGCTTCAATCAGTTCTTCTGGATACAAGTCTTGGGGAATGGCAGTTTATTTCTTTTCAAAATTTTATCCTCGATTTTCTCCTTTGCTAAGGTTTTTTATTTTGTCTTAATAAATGGTCTTGGCTTTGTCCGGAAGCTTCCATTTGGATTTAAGAGAATTACTTACATTCGTTTTTGTTTCTTTCAAACTTGATTCGGATGGATGTTAGATTTTATTATTCGGATTATTTTTTTTGACAATCTCCCCCATTTGATGGAAACAAAAACTTTGAGATTTTTTAACTTTTAAGATACTCTCCCACGATTTTAGTATCCAGGCTCCCCCATAATTTTATGATTTTTGCTTCTAAGTTTGTTGTAGTACAATTATAGATTGTACTTTAGAAGCGATTGTTTTGGTAGTTAAGAATTTTTCCCTTTATATATACTTCTGCTGTTAACAATAGTTAACATTATGAAGTTTAGTGTTACAAGATACAGAAATACATATAAAGAGAATCTAGCTATTACAATTTTAACTATCTCTCCGGACGGACCACTCATCAGGACTTACAGTGTTTTTCCTTTCCCCCTTCCATCTCTTTGCTGACTATCTTCTTCCTCCCCCTTTTTGCTTCCATCAAGGGGGTCAATGACAATATAGGTACGTTTATCCCAAGATTTTTACTAGGCAGAGGAGTAGATAGAGTAGTCTTTGTTGCCTTTGGCTCATTTATCTATAATGTGATTTACGATAGGCGGAGTCAGGTAGTAAGGACGAAGGGCCCTCCGGAGCTGATCATATGATTATGAGACTTGAGGGAGGATGCATGGAATCTGTTCTTAGTCCTTTGGATCAAAGTAAGGGAACATGGCCTTGATTGGTATAGTCAAGCCTTTTTGGTTCATGAACCCTAAATCTCGTATAGATTGAACCAAATCGTGCAGGGTAGGAATGAGCTAGCATTCTGGAGTATCCGAAGAAGAGAAGGGTCTTGAGATAGACAATTTGTTTATTCTAATTTGAAGAAGAGTGATTTCATCACTAAGGCCCTTCCGGACATTGTGGATAGACTCCATTTGATCTTTTATTTCTTTGGAGACAGTTTTCTTCCACTGTGTTATTGCCTGTTCAGTGCTGGAGTTCCTTGCTTGCATCTCATCACCCATATCATCAAGGAGCTTCTCTTTCATTTGGGGGAGGGTTTTGTCTATGAAATTAAGCATTTCTTGAGTGACTTGCTGACCAGTTTCAATATTTAGTAAAGTCAGTTTTAAATCCCTTTCCCCCATGAATTTTGATAAGTTTTCAAACTTGGTATCTTTGTAGTACTTGAGTTCTATGGATAGGTCTATGGCGGAGGAGGACAACCTTTCCAGCACTGTTGCACAGTTATCAGAGGCTAAGGTATTGGCTTGACTGGCGTTGCGATTGGATTGAGAGGTGCTTTCCTTTATCTCATTCAAGAGAGGCTTAATCTCAGAAAGGGAAGCTGCCACCAGAGCTCCGGGTGTTGGGAAGTTCATGACTTATTGATTAATTTTGGGGAGGCAGTTCAGCCTTTCTTTGATTTCACCAATTCCTTGCGTACCTCTTGATTTGACGTTTGCCTAAGTAATTCCTTTTCCACAGCCTTGAGATGGGTACAGATGGTCAGGAGGCTCTTTTTGATAAAAACCTCTTTATAGTGTTCAAGAGTTGCATCTTGAAGGAGTTTGAGAGCTGCACTGACTTTTCATTCTTTGGAGTTTTCATCAGGAAGAGTCACTGATTTAGTGTGAGGAGGGAAGTGTCTATTGGATGGTCCGGATGATTCACTACCGGATGAGCTGGATTCACTTTTGGAGCTTGAACTGCTTCCAGAGGGGCTATTATCTAGCAAATGTGATCCTCCAACTGCTCTTTCTGCTTCACCCTTGCTCATTTACCTTTCCTCCAGATTAGCCTCACCCGCAGAATCCACTTCAGAAGTGTGTCCCTTGGAACTCAGACTTTCTACCTACTTCGGAGCTATTGCATCCGGCTTTAGCACTATGTCCTTAGTTATATTATGAGAGATTGTAACTAAGTTGTACTTTTCATTTTCAGAAGAGCGATGAAGAAGATTGGGGGTTACCTCAATTAATTGTGGCGTGTGATCCTCATCCCTCCTTTCTTCTTCCTGCCTTTCCTCCGAATGGTTGGAACTGTCCTCAACCACCCCTACAGTTGCCTTTTCAGGACTTTCTTTTTCTCCTTTACGCATGTTGGTATTTTTCTCAATAGGCTTTTCCAATGCCTTTTCAGGACTTTCAAGATTGATGACTTCATTGCTGGATCCAAGTAGATTTTCCGGAAGTGATTCTGTTCTTTTAGCAAATATGAATTTATGTGCTTTCGAAATTTATGATAGGGTCTCTATGTCCTCTGGATGTACCAGTATTAGGGGAGCTTGGGATGATTCACCAGGTCTTTCAGTTGTTTTCCTCTAGTTTATTGCATTATTTTCCTTGATAGCTGCCTGAATCTCAGCATATTGCTCATCATCTTGTCTACAAATTCTGTTGTGCTAGGAACGTTTTTCCCTGTACTGGATTGTGCTTTCTCTAAGGCAGCTCTCTCCTTATACTGCCTTGCTTCCTCATTTAGTATGATCCCAGAAAGCCTCCTGCCTTCACTAGCTCTCTTTTCTTGAGCTGCAAGAGCTTTATCAAATGTTAGCCCTTTTCTCTAGAGCTGCTTTTGAAGAGCAGCCTCATCCTCTATTTCCTCATCATCAGCTTCTTCTTTCATCTCAGCCAAAGTTCTCATGGCTTTCCTTCTTCCAGCCTCACCCTGGCCTAATCCGGCTTATCAACTGAAACCATTACTTTCTCCCCAAAGGACGTGCAGCGCTCCTAAATCACACGAGCGTCCCCCTAGACTTTAAACTCGCTTGCGAGTCACCCAACTTTCCCTGTGGACTTCCACCTCGCATGGGGCCATTACTTTTTTCATATTAGGGTGTGCAGTGTTCCAGCACTTTACTTGCAGCTTGGAGCGTACTATCGCGATCCGGCTCTAATACCATCTGTCACGGGTCGAGAGTCTGGCGTAGCATTATGCCCATACGGCACCCCGAGGTCCTCCCGCATGACCCCGAGACCAACCTTAATCCTCGCAGACATGCACTGGTTTAGCCCTGCCGAGGGCTCATCAGATAGCGGCAACAGCTATCGACCAGTTGTGCCATGTATGGATGCATAAGCCCCCTTCATAGTTAAGTCCAATACTAGCGACAAGCTCCCCAAACCTAATTGGGTCGGCATGCCTGAACTCGGCCAAACATATGCGCATACAGGCAGAACACCCCTAGCGCTGATGCCACCACCCCTCAGTTTACCAATGGCAGGATTCTTCATAAGTGCATGCCCTCTTCTGATAGCGCCGTCACGCAACAATGGTGGTTAAACTTTGGTGCGTGACATTCTCCCTCATCAAAGATCTAGCCTGCCCTCGTGCTAGGGGAAGAAGGACTCCGTTCGCCCAAGGATCGCATCGCTATTATACCTCTGCCACTGCAACCTTCTTCTACTCCAAACTAGGTGTGTCACCCTTCAATCCCATCTCGGATGGGATTCCTTCACAACTGGACTCGAGAGGAATTCACTGCTCACTTTACTTTCCTTGAGTGAAGTCTTCACCCTGACCTAATCTGGCTTGTCAACTGAAACCATTACTTTCTCCCCAAAGGAGGTGCAACCCTTTGTAGCGATTTTAGGTAAACCCGTAGTAAGCCCATGCAGTCCCTTCTCGACTACGGCTTTAATCAATCTACCTCTGGGTCTTGGCTGTTTAGAGCCTAGGATTTGAGTGAGAGGCAGAGTATCCTTATCAATCTCTTCTGATATCAGTTCCAATTGTCTTTTGGCTTTGGCTTTGGTGGTTCTAGGCCTTTTGGGAACTGGGGCTTCTGCTTTTAGATCAGCTACCTTTCTGGATTTAACTTTTCGTTCGTCCTTTTTAGCTTTGCCTTTTCTTCATCCCATTCTTCATTAAAGCGGAGGTTTAGGAAATTCTTCTTTAAGATGGGTTTGCCATGGATCCCTTCAAACCCTGCTAGATCCACTTCTGCCGCTTTGAGGATTCTTGTAATCAAGGTGTCATGGGACTTTACATGGGTCTTGAGATAATGGATGATCAAGACTGGCCAATTTACTTCCATGCTGCCAACCTAATGCTGCAGAATGAAGTGTTGGAGGGAAGAAACTATAGTTAATGACCTTTCCTTATCAGAATAAGCTTTGCTAGAGCATGCTCCAAGAATCTGGGCATTCTAGGGAAGTGTGTTGAGAATTTGTCACCGAAGTAGTTCTGGTAGAGCCATAGCTTGGAGTCATACTCAATTCTGGTCTCATCCCCATCTTTTTTCAATAGTACTCCAGAGTTTTTCATGTTTAGATTCTTCTCAAAGAATTCTGGTGCTAGAAGGATAATCTTTCCTTGTACCTTAGTGCATGGGGCATTAAAATGATTACGCGCACTTAGATTTGAGTAGAACTCTTTTAGCAGTTTGGGATAGGTTGGGCAGTTTATTTTGAGAAGTTCACCCAGATTTTGATCTTTAATTAGGGTGAAGAAGGGTGGAGTTTTGAATAGATAGTCATCTCCTAGATGATCAGTAGGGATGACGAAATCGGATGTTTTGAGATTTAAGGGTTCAAAATCTGCTTCTTTCAAGTCAGATACTTGGAAGAGGTTTTTGCTTGGTGGGATTTCGAGGGTGTTTAAGGTGTTTTTGGCTGCCATTTTTGAGTATTTTAAGAGATGGTGTTTTAGGTTTGAATTTTTGTAGAGTAACAGTGAAATCATTGCTCATGTGAAGAAGAGAAGGGATTTTGAGGGGGTTTATATAGACTTTTTAAAGTGAGGGTATAACTGTAATCTGGACTCTGGTGTTTTTGACTAGATTGATGACATGGCAGTCAGATTTTTAGGAGAGAGGTGAATTTAGTTTAACCAGAGAATAGGAACGGTTTATTTTTAAATTAACTGTTGTATGTACGGCACGTGTAACAGCCATTGGACTTTTGAAATTCAGAAAGTAACAGTTACCTTGATGGGCTTTTACTGCCACCCATCATTGTTGTCGGCTGATGTGGCAATCTTTCGGAATATACTTTTCCAACTCTTCTTTTCTTTCGGAGTGAGAATTTTATCTCAAGATCCGGCTTGATTAGATGCTATCTTCCGAAGTTTTTCTAGATTGGATTTGACATTCCAATTGATTCTCTCAGTTTCCCAAATTGATCTTTACTTAAAGGTTTGGTAAAGATATCAGCTCTTTATTCATTTACAGGATATATACCAATGCAATATCTTTTTTCATCACATGATCCCAGATGAAGTCATGCCCTATATTGACATGCTTTATCCGGCCATAAAGCACCGGATTCTTTGACACATCAATAGAACTTTTGCTATAATATAATACATCCACACATCCGGATTGCACTCCATAATCTTCAATTTGTTGTTTGATCCATAGGAGTTAAGCAACACAACTTCCAACTGCTATATATTCGGCTTCTGTGGTGGATAAGGCAACCGAAGTTTGTTTCTTGCTATACCATGAGACTAAGCAGTCCCTAAGAAAATAACATCCTTCGGATGTACTTTTTCTCTTAAGAGTATCTTTGCCATAGTCTGCATTCGTGAACCCCTGGAGAGTAAAGTCTCCATTACTAGGATACCATAACCCAACTTCAGTGGTTCCTAGGAGATATCTCAGTATCCTCTTGAAAGTCTTGAGATGAGAATCCTTGGGATTAGCTTAATACCTTCCACAGTAGCATACAACATAGTGTATGTCAGGTATGCTGGCTGTTAAGTATAAGAGTGAGCCAATCATTCCCCTATACAGCTTTTGATCAACATCTTCTCCTTCGCAGTCCCTGGATAAGACTGTATCTGAACTTATTGGAGTAGACATTGGTTTGCTACTGTCCATTTCAAACTTTTTCAGGATCTCGGTGTATTTTGATTGATTTATGAAAATTCCATCTGAACTTTGTTTGATTTGTAGACCAAGGAAGAACTTGAGCTCTCCCATCATGGACATCTCAAATTCCTTCGCCATTTGAAAGCTGAATTCTTCGTACATCCTTTCATCTGTGGCGCCAAAAATGATATCATCTGCGTAGATCTAGACTAGAATAATATCATCTTTCCTCTTATTGATGAAGAGTGTGGTATCTGCCCTGCCTCTAGTATATTCCTTGGATATAAGGAATGAGGTCAATCTTTCATACCAGGCTCTTAGTGCCTGCTTTAATCCATAGAGAGCTTTCTTTAGTTTGTAGACATGATCCGGATGCTTCGGATCTTCAAATCCAGGTGGTTGCTTGACATACACTTCTTCTTAAATGACACCATTTAAAAATGCACTTTTGACTTCCATTTGGTATAATGCGAACCCCATGAATGATGCAAAAGCATATAGGATCCGGATTGCTTCCAGTCTTGCTACAGGAGCGAATGTTTCTTCGAAATCAATTCCTTCTTGCTGATTGTATACTTGAGTGACTAGTCTTGCCTTATTTCTTACTACTGCTCCGGATTCATCAAGTTTATTTTAGAACACCCATTTAGTGCCTATAATTGACTTTCCTTTAGGAGAGGGCACAAGATCCCATACATCATTCCTGGTGAATTGATCTAGCTCTTCCTGCATCGCCATCATCCAGCTTTCATCCCCTTCCGCTTCTTGAAATTTCTTTGGCTCATTGAGAGAGACAAAAGCGGCATGGCTCATCATCGGTTGAGCTAACCTTTGGTTCTAACTGGACTATAAAAATCATCCAAAATATTCTCTATGGGTCTGGATCTCCCTTTCTAGGCCTTCATGTTGAGTTTGAACTTGTTCCACTTCAGCTTCATCTACTCTTTCATTGAAGTCAATTCCTTGTTGATTAAGATTGACTTGTTGTATTTCTGGATCAAAAGTTATTCCCTCATCTTCCTCTTTGTACCTCTTAATTTGAAATGAGTCAAGAATTCCCCTTTTCTTCCTTTCTTCAGATCCTTCAGCTTCTGAAATTTGATCTTCCGTAGTGTAGCCTTTCTTTCCTGCAGTGTTAGTCTCATCGAAATCTACGTGTATAGATTCTGCTACAGTTTGGGTTCATTTATTCAAGACTCTATAGCCTTGCTATGTGTTGAGTAGCCGAGGAAAATTGCTTCATCAGATTTAGGATCAAATTTTCCTAATTTCTCTCTATCATTAAGGATGTAGCATTTACATCCAAATGCTTTGAAGTGTCCAATTTTGGTTTTCTTCCCTTCCAGATTTCATATGGGGTCCTTTCTATAGTCTTTCTAATGAGAGCTCTATTTAAGATGTAGCATGCTGTGTTTACGGCCTCACCCCAGAAATATTTTGGCAAATAATTTTCACTTAGCATTGTTCTAGCCATTTCTACTATATTCCTACTTTTTCTCCCTACCACTCCATTTTGTTGAGGAGTGTGAGGGGCAGAGAAGTTGTGTTCAATGCCCTTGGAGCCGTAAAAGTTAGCAAAATGCTTATTTTTGAACTCTCCGCCATTATCGCTCCGGATGCGTGCAATGTGTATGCCCTGTTCTACTTCTATCTGAATGAATGTTTTGGAGAATTGGTCAAATGCTTCATCCTTGCTTATTAGCAGGAGAACCTAAGTATATCGACAATAGTCATCTACAATGACCATGGTGTATTCTCTTTTACCTAAGCTTAGTGGCTTAATTGGACCAAAAAGATCAATGTGTAAGAGCTCAAGTACTCTTTTGGAAGGAATGTATGATATGGAAGGGAAACTTTTCTTATGTTGTTTACTTAGTTGACATGCGGTGCATAGATGATCCTTATCAAAAGCAACCTTAGGCAAACCCTCAACTAATTCCTTTTTGGCTAATTTGGACAGGAGGTTCATGCTTACATGTCCCAACCTCCAGTGCCATAGCCATGACTCTTCTTCTTTAGACACCAGGCATATATTCTTCTTATCATTTTTAATGTTTACAGAATAGACATTATTTACTCTAGGTGCATAAAGAATAAGTTGATTGGACTTACTGTCATAAATTGAGCAGCCTCCAAAATCAAATTTCACTTTTCTTCCTTTGTCACATAATTGAGCCACACTTAGTAGGTTGAATTGCAGTCTATCAACTAGTGAGACATCTTCAATCTTTAATCCAGATCCAATGGTTCCATGACTAATGATCTGACCCTTTTGATTATCTCCAAAGCTTACTTTGCCTCCCTTCTTCCGGGTAATGTGATGAAGGCCTTCTCATCACCTGTCATGTGCCTTGAGCATCCACTATCACTTTACCAAGTGTGCTGATCTATTTTGGATTTAAGGCATACCTGCAAAATAGATCAAGTGGGTTTGGGTACCCAATCAGATTTGGGTGCTCTCGGGTTAATAACCATCTCAGGCCAAGGATAATGATCATGATAGCCATTTTTAATCTACATGATTTAGTTATATCATTATTTTCCCACAAAACCTACACCCTGAAATAGGTATGTTTTGCTTTTGCTTCTTGCTGATCTTCTTCAGATCCTCCCTTCTATAGTTGCCTTTATACCCAGCTTCGTGCACACTGGTGGATGGTCCAGTATAATTCCATAAGTCAGTTGGAGGTGCAATTTCAGCTCTCTAATTTTTTCTTTGCTTGACAGGTAGTTGGTTATAAGCTACCTTAGCCTTTCCCTTCTGAGAAGCAGTATATCTTTAAGCTTGTGGTTATCTTCTTACTTCATTTATCCTTTGATGTAAGTTTCTTTGAATCCTGTTCTGAGGAGGAGAGGGATTATCTCTTCTTAGATTCTTTGTTTCAGGTTTCTTTCTGGGTGCTTCCTTTAATAGGTTGACTTCTCTATCCAGTTCCGTCACATTTGCATTTAGAATCTGGACTTGATTTCTCAAAAAGTTTTCTTCTACCACATCAATATGTTTGGTTGCTCTAACCAAATTGATTTCTTGTGCTATTACCTCAGCATCCTTAGCCAATTCTAGTATCACTCTTTTCAGAGACTTGATGGCTTTCACATTCTTTTTCACTCCCTTGATAACAATAGAAAGAGCTTTTGCAAGATCAAAGTTAGAGGAAGAGTTAGAGCAAGAATTTACCTTAGTGTTCGTTGAATCTGATTGTTTCTTCAATTTGCACTACTTCTTGCCTCGAGGCGTTCCTTCCAAATTGCTCTGCTTCTAGTTCAGTTAGAGCCATGAATGCACAGTTAGCAGTTTCCTCTTCTTCTGTTGAAGATGAGCTGCTGCTTTCTTCACTATTGCTCCATGTAGCGACCATTACCTTCTTTTTGAATTTCTTAGGTCTCTTGAGTTTGGGACATTTTGTTCTGAAATGACCTTTTCACAACATTCGAAACATGCAACATCTTTCTCCGGATCTTTCATTTCTTTCAAATTCCTTCTATGCTTACCTCTTCCGGAGATGCCCTCTCTTAGTCTCCAAGATTCATACCATTTTGATCTTCTTCTATCCTTCTTTTGTATGAATCGATTTAGCCTTTTGGTCAATAGAGCAAGTTGATCTTTAGTACTCATTGACTCATCTATTTGCTCTTCCTCTCCGGATGAGCCTGATTCGGTAAATTCTGCCTTAAGAGCAATGGCCTTCTTTTGCTCCTCAGGTTTTTTTTATTGGCTGTATCTTTCCAAGGACAGTTCTTAAGTAACAAGATTACCAATGAGTTCATCATAACTATAGGAATTTAAGTCATGAGCTTCCTGAATGGCAGTCTTTTTATTGTCCCATTCCTTGGTGAGACTCTGGAGCACTTTCTTGACCATTTCTACTTCTAGAATATTCTTTCCTAGCCTCTTCATTTTATTTACTAGATTTGTGTATCTAGTGTTCATGCTGCTGATAGATTCTTTAGGCTCCATTTTAAAAGATTCAAACTTTTTTTGGAGTAGATCAAGTTTGGCCTTTCTCACTTTAGTAGTTCCTTCATAGGCTACTTCTAGCTTCTACCATATCTCTTTTATAGTCTCACATTCGGATATCCTGTTGAATTCTACTGCACTAAGAGCACAATGAAGCATGTTAATAGCATTTGCGTTTTCACGCAATTTTTTAAAGTCATTATCATCCCACATACTTGATGGATTTCGGGAATTCATACCCTTTACTTCGTAAGTAGGTTCATATGGATCATCTTTAATAACTAACCATGCTTGCATACTTTATGGCTGGATAAAGTTCTTTATCCTATTTTTCCAGAATGTGTAGTGTTCACTGGTAAAGAGTGGAGGACGGGTAACAGACATACCCTCGGGAAGAAGTTGTGAGTTGTGGAAACTCATTTTAATTTATGAATCAAAATATGTGGACCTTTAGCTCGAGATTGTTAGATCTCTAGTTTGAGCACTTGCTCTGATACCACTCATTGGTCCCTGTGAGAATAATTATAAGGGTAGAGGGGGGTGAATAGCCCTTTTTCACGGAATTTATAGACTTAGAGAAAGTCTTAGTGTAGCATGTTTAATTATGATCCGGAAGATGGTTCCGGATAATGAATATAATCCGGAGAATGAATCCAGATGATGCAAATGAGTAAAATACAGTAAGAGTAACTGTAAATCAGACACAAGTGTTTTATACTGGTTCGGCCCGACCTACGTCCAGTCCTCGGAGTTTCCTTCTTCCGAGCTTATCCACTAGTGGATTCCTTTTTAACTGGCAGGAATCAAGCCTTATAGATTTATCTCCGGATGGCGATCCCTTCCAGAAGTAGGATACACTAATAGAAGCACCAACTCCTAGCTCAGTCCTCTTATCTTTAGTAGCATATACCACTTAGCCTTATACTTTGAATCTAAGCTGAGTCCTACAGGGATACATCACTCAAAGCACCTACTTTAAGTTCTATCCGAATCTCCCAGCTCACCCAAGTTGGAGATTCTTACTCTTTGGTGTATAACGAAGGTTGGTTTTTAGAGTTCCTCAAGTTTATAGTTTCACTTGGGAATCCTTACAAACAGATTTTGAATCTAAGGTTCTTGGAGGGATTATCTCGACTGATTGAATGTGTATTGCTTTGTTACTTGCTTTTGTAAGTCCATCAGTTGCTCTTCTCAATTGGTGAAGAGCTCTCTTTATATGCTTTGATTATAAATCTAGCCATTTGTGGTTGGTAGCTTTCATTCAATCTCCACCCTTGATCAGGTTGTGATGTGGAGCTTCTAGATCCGTTGATCAGTCCATTAGACTGTGTTTTGATCCGTTTGAATTCTTAGGATTGATGCTGAAAAGTTATCAGTGATCATTTTGTTTGTCATTTTGTGATACACCAACTTTCATACCAATTGTCATATACTATGAGTTCCACGTGCGCCTTTATTGGTCTAATAACGAGAGTAGTTAGACTTTCTCTATCCTGTGTCAGAACCATTTGACTTTTCTCTGATTTGTGCAAGTTATCTTATTGTACTTGCTTCTTGGAAAAAGGAATCTTTGACTTTAGTAGACCAAAGAGGCAGAAGGAAAGATATGTTTTAGTCTTTCCTTAGCTTTTAGATATAGGTGTTCCGGATGAGTCATCCGGATGTCCTTTGGATCTATTTCTTCCGGATCTTCCTTCCGGATATGGCTTCAATCAGTTCTTCTAAATGCAAGCCTTGGGGAATGGAAGTTTGTTTCTTTTCCAAATTTTGTCCTTGATTTTCTCCTTTGCTAAGGTTTCTGATTTTGTCTTAATAAATGGTCTTCGCTTTGTCCTGATGCTTCCATTTGGATTTAAGAGAATTACTTACATTCGTTTTTGTTTCTTTCAAACTTGATTCTAATGGATGTTAGATTTTATTATCCGGATTATTTTTTTCAACACCTTGGCGCCTTACAGCGGGGTCCACTAGAGGTGTTGGTTGATTTAGGTGTGATCAAACCATTTAGTTCAAGTTTGAACATTTTAACCAATTTTAATGAATAAAGGACTCAAGACCCAAATCTCAATACAAAAGATAAAGTCACCACCCAAGTTATCTACTTGGGAAAGAGTTCTGGTACGGTACCCATTGGGTGGGAGACTCATACCTTTTGGATCAGAGATTTGGATATCGGATGAGTCACTTATTTCTCATTTAGTTAATTCAAAATTACATTCATCGCGTAAAACCATTTTCTTTTCATCATTTGAGGAATTATTATACAAATCCTATATTTCTACACTTTTTCACCCTTAATTCATGCATTAAACAATTCATGATAAAAAGCCCAAGTAATAAATGGGGGATAAAAATTACAACCATCGGAAAATGGGGGAATTACAAGGGAACCTATACATTTGTTCTAAGTTATAAAACAAAATAAATAAATTTGCCCGCATGCACAAAGATTAGCAGAATTTATGGCACATCATTAGTTAGGATTTTGTTAAGAAAAATATGATTATGTTAGCGTGGTGGTTTTGTGATCAGTAGTGCCCGGACGGCTTCTAGGATTGGAGAGAAATAACGGGTCTTCAACATATTTTATTATGAAAACACATTTTAACTTTTGTGGGTTGATTTACCGGATTATTAGCAAAAATAATGGCAAGCTAAATGGTGATGTTGATTGAGTTTACAGGTTTAGAAGAGAAAAAGGGATTCCACCTGGACGCCAGTACCCATACGGGTGAAAGGCACCCGTACAGCTTCTGATGGGACCTGTACGGGTGTGGAGGACCCGTACGGGTCCTATTTGGTCTAAAACAGAACCTTATTTCAGTTAAGAATAGAGAAGATTTGCAGAAAAGTAGAAATGAAGGATAAAACTAACAAGATGTGGGTCTCTCTGAAACTCAGGAGCGTACCTTTACGTCGTGAATCTACTTTGAAGCAATCCTTATGCTGAGAGAGAGTCTAGCCAAAGTAGATAATGAAATGGTGGTTTTAGGACTGTTTAGCCGTGTATTTGTGTGGATAGAATCTCCCTAAAATCCTAATAAATGAAGTTAGGAATGAATAAAATGTGGACAAAACCTCAATGAATGGGTTTTCTCCCTATTTTGTACTCCATATACCTCAAATATACCCTTGCTAATACTAGAAATATTGCTGGAATTTCATAAACTACATGATCTAATTTCTTTTCTAATCTTTTCTTCCCTTTGAAATGAGGTAAAAAGCCCCAATTCATAGGAGGAAATTGGGTATAAATGTAATAAATTCCATTCATGACTAATTTCTCCCAAATAACGTATGATTTACTTTCCATTCTACCTATTTGGGTAAGAATCGCACCCATACAGGTGAGTCGGACCCTTACGAGTCCTAGCGAGACCCGTATGGGTCCCTCCCACCTATGTGGGGCTATCAGGCCATATGGGTCAACCCATGGACCCGTACCCCAAGGTGTGACCTGTACGGGGTTTCCTAAAGGCAGTTTAGGTCTCCTAAACTTGGCCAAACTCAAATCTGCAGTAGTAGGAACTGCTATAAAGGATAACACCTGTAAGGAATTGCATTATCTAGCTCTCATCATTGTTTTGTGAGAAAGATCGTTAAAATCTAGTGCTCACAACAACCTTTACCTGAAAACCAAACACCATCCACTTCTACATTTGACTAAATAGCCATAATCCTAATGCTTTCACCTGTTAGATCTCTAGCTCATAAACCGTTAATGATAGAAGGACTAGTTATCCAAGGTCATCCTACTTTTGAGGAGGTTCCAAATCATCAACAACCACCACAACAACCACAACCTCAACCCTAATTTAACCCCCAAGCTGCTCTTTTGGGAGATATAAGCAGGTTTGGAAGAGAAAGATATCCAGGACTGAGTATAGATGAGGAGATTGATGCTGCAATTGCTAAATCATTATTGTTTTAGGAAGTACTATAGAGATTTGAAAGGCTCTTGACCCAGTGCAAGGTTTTATGGCCGCTTTTGAGGAGATGAAGGCCCATTTCAAGTATGTCCCTACTGCATTTTCGCTAACTAAGGCAATAGTTTCCCATACTTTGCCCATTTTAAATATTGCAAGTAGAAAGCTGACTACTTGAAGATGGAGATGTTTGAGCTGAAGAAGATGATGGAGTAGATTTATGAAACTACCAATAGAGTTGTGAATGAAGAGATGGACTTCAGGAACTCTCTGATTGATATGTTTAATCCAATCATCCAAAGTATGCAAGTTGTGCTCATTAGATACATCATTTTTAGCAAGGAAAATGACACCAACACAGCCAAGTCAGATGTTGTGATTGATGCTACCAATGCGCTGATCACCATTGTTAACAACAATCAAGGCAACTCCAATGAGATGAAGCGGATAAAGGAAGATATTTTAAAGGGAGTTAAGCCCTCAAAGGAAGAAGTGTTCAAGGCCTTGAAAAGATTGAATATATCTGATGCTCTGAGTGGTGACATCGTTATGTCAGAGGCTGAACAAGAATCATCTCTTTATTAGAAGCTTGGTCATATTCATGATCAAATCCAGTCTGTTCATGCTGATGTCTTTAATGATGGTCAAGCCATTGATCAGATTCATAAGCAAGTGTCCTCACACATCAGAAGCAATCCTATGTTAGAGTGGATTGTAAGAGAGAACAATCAAGCCAAGGCTCTGGCCATTCTCACCTAGATTCCAAGGATGGGATAAGTGCTCAATACTAGGACAATTGGTCTCAATCTCGTGCCATGGTATCACTCGTCTGCTTTCTTAGAATGTATGACTTTCTTTCCTAAGAGATCTATGAGTCATTAGTTCAGAATTTTTATTCTAGCATTTATGGAGATCTCAAGAATTTTAAGGCCTCTTTGAGCTCGTTTGATCATCAAGCTCGGGCCATTTTGGATTCAATGGCAATGGGGGAGAAGGATCGCGAGAAGTGTGACCAGGAGGAGAATGAGAGAGATCAAAGTGTAGTTGAGTTCTTGTATGAGCAATCCAAGGATCTAGAGCGCATTGAAAAGCAATACATTGGGACTTGTAGAGGAAAGGAAAGGAGATTATGCCTCCAAAAGAGAAGTCAAGGTGGGATCAGCGAGCATTTGAGGAAAGGAGAGTAAATCTCGAAGGACAACCTATGCCAAAATAGAATAGAATTTCTTATAATCTTTAGCGCTTAATGTAAACTTAGTATAGGTTAACTTTCTGTTGATCTGTACTCAGTTATGAATATATAAAGATTACTTGTTCTATTCTAAGTTAAGATCTTCTTAACTTCTTATACTTTCTAAGTTATGAATATCTTAGCTTGTAAGTTATGATATCTTAACTTCTTATATGTATATATATATATATATATATATATATATATATATATATGTTGCTAATCTTGCATAAATATATGAGATGTATTGAGGAATGCTAACGTAAGAGGAATTAAGAATTATGGGGGAGTTGGCATTCACTCTAAGAGAATTAAAGATGTTGAACAAAGATATATCTAGCATTATATTGAGGTAACTCTGATCTAAATATCTTATTGATTCAATTTCTCGCTCAATTAATTGCCACTGATCAAAATAGGTGAGATTGTTTAACCCAATACAAGTTTGGATTGACTAAGTGGAAGACTCATTAGTGCTTAAATTTTGATCATAACAATTAAGTTAAGTCTGAGTTAATAAAATCAATAATGAGGTTAAAATAAATAATCTATAGTTATATTTGAGTTATTGAATTCGAGGGTAGACTGTCAATTCTCCGTTGACCTAGTGTGAGCACTGGATTTTACGGTCCTTCTTACGAAATGATGATGAGAGTTAGATAAAGCAATCCTTTATAGGTGTTATCCATCAAAGATGTTCCTATCATAGCAAAGTCAAGTTTTAGCTGAAGTTAGAGACCTAGTCTGCCCTTAGGGACCCGTACGGGTGGCACATGGTAGTAAAGATCTACTAGGTAACTCGTATGGTTTAGACCCCCTGGGGCGCTTGGGAGGGACATTTACGGGTCCCACTTGGACCCTTACGGGTCATATCCCAGCCATACGGGTTCCACCCCACCTGTACGAGTCCCGCGCTTGCCCAACCAATCCATATGGCAGGTTAATCATACCATTTCCAGAGAAAATCAGCCATGAATGCAATTTATTGCGTTCAGACCTGATTTTCTCATATAAATAGAGGCATTTTGCCTCATTTTCAAAGGAGCCAAATTAAAAAGTGATATTCTACTATAGAATCAACATTTCTGGCAGTTTTTCATAGGTATTGCAAGGGTATAGTTAAGGTATAGGAGGTATAAAATAGGGGAAAACCGTTCCTTAAGGTTTTGCCCACATTTTATTCATTCCTAGCTTAGTTTATTAGGATTTGGTGGAGATTTTGTCCATACAAATATGCAACTAAATAATCCTAAATCCATTATTTCAGCATCTACTTTGGCTAGATTCTCTCTTGGCTTAGGGATCAATTCAAAGTGGATTCACAGGGTAAAGGTACACTCCTGAGTTTTAAAGAGACTCGCACATTATTTATTTTATTGTCCATCTATTTTCTATTGTCTTCCACCTTAAAAGCTTGAACTGAGGTTCTACTTAGCACCAGACAGGACCCGTTTGGGTCACCCCACACCCATACAGCTCCCACTAGCACCCGTATGGGTCCCACCCCACCTATACATGTTGGTGTCTAGAAGGGTCTTTATAAGGTCAGAGGGGGTGAATGACCCTTTTTCGTGGAATATAAGACTTTAAAAGGTCTTACTGTAGCGTGTTTGATTATGAATCGGATGATGGATCCGGAAGATGCAATTATGACAATATAATGCAAAAGCTAAAAGTTAGAGGAATCAAACATAGAAGATTTTTAACCTGGTTCTACCCCTCCTACTCCAGTCCCCAGAGTTTCCTTCCTCTAAGCTTTTCACCAGTGGATTCCTTTCCAAATGGCAGGTATCAAGCCTTATAAATTATCTTCGGATGGTAACCCGTTCCGAATGTAGGATATAACACTAAAAGCACTAACTTATAGCTGAGTCCTTTAGTCTTTAGTAGGATATACCACTTAGCCTTCTACCTCAAATCTAAGCTGAGTCCTACAAGGAGATCCCACTCAAAGCACCTACTTTAAGTTGTATCCCAATCACACAACTCACCCAAGTTGGAGATTCTTACACTCTTGTTTTTCACAAAGGTTTTGGTTTTTGGATTTCCTTAAGTTTATAGTTCACTTAGGAATCCTTACAACAGATGTGGAATTTGATTGATTCTTAGAGGGACTATATCAACTGATTGAATGAGTATGCTTTGTTACTTGCTTTTTGTAAATCAACCAGTTATCTTCTCAAATGGTGAAGAGCTCCTTTTTTAGGCTTCGATCATAAATGTAGCCATTGTGGGTTGTTGGACTTGAAATAAATCTTTACCCTTGATCAGGTTATAGGTGGAGCTTTCGGAGGCATTGATCAATCCATTAGACTATAATTTAACCCATCTGAAGTCTTGGGATTGAGGCTGAAAAGTTGTCAATGATCGTTTTCATTGGCATTTTGTGATACACTAACTTTTATACCAATTACTTTTTGGTGTGAGCTCCACGTGCCTCCTTATTGGTCTGGGAGAAAAAGGTATTTAGCTTTTTCTGTCTGGTGTCAGTCCTTTTGTACTTTCTTTGAAATATAAAAGCTGTCATTTTGTCTTTATCTTGGGGAAAGGATCACTAGCTTTCATAGACTAAAAGGTAGAGGGAAAGTTATCTTTGAAACTTTTCCCTTTGTTCTGATATAGGAGTCTTCCAGATATCTTCAGACTATATATCTCCAGATCTGCCTTCTTCCGGTGTAGCTTCAATCAATTCTTTCGAATGTGACTCTTGATAGTTAATAGTTTGTTTCCTTTCCAAACTTTAACTGGATCTTTCTTTTATGCTTAGGTACTTCTCTTGACTTGAGTGCCTTGTTTACGACTTGGTAATTGTCTTAATTTTCTAGATGATATAGCTTTAGTTATTTGGATTATCCGGATAAGTCCTATACTTAGGTTTTGTTTACTTCAAACCTGATCTGGATATCAGTTTTCTGGATCATTATTTTCAACAATCTTCCCCATTTAATGGAAGCAAAGACCTGAGTCAACTAAGCATAAGAAAGAGAGGATTTTATGATCTAAGTATGATTCTGGATACTTAGTCATTTACAATGCTCCCCCATAATTCTAGCATCCTAACTCCCCCAACATTTTTCAATTATAGCTTCTAAGTTTGTTTTAGTACAATAATGAATTGTACTTTAGAAGCAATTTTTGATAGTTAAGAATTCACTTTATATATACTTCTATTGTTAATAATAGTTAATATCATAAAGTCAGAGAGTATAGATACAGAAATACATATAAGAGTGAATCTAGCTATTACAAGATTTTACATTTGATATCATCTAGCTAGCTTAACCATCTCTTCGAATGGTCCGCTCTTCTTTACTCTAAGTGCCTTTTCTTCTCCACTTCCTTCCTCCCTATGTTCACTCTGACTTTCCTTCCTCTTTTTTTTGGCATCCTGGGGATCAATGACCATGTAGGTTCGATTATCCCAGGCTTGCTGCTAAGTGCTCGAGTAAATGGAGTAGTTAGGATGGCCCTTTGCCCTTTCATCACAAATCCTATTTACTATAGGAGGAGTCAGGTAGTAGGGGTGAATTGTTTTTTTGAGATGATCATAAGACATCTTAATGATTGGATGAAGGTGCCGAATAAGCTCTTGATCTTTGGGGCCAAAGTAAGGAAAAAGTACCTTGAGAAGAGTTGTGACCCCTTTCTGCCCAAAGAATATAGAGTCCCTAATAGTCTGAATGAGGTTGTTGAAGACATACAGTGGCTGACTTTAAGGAATTGATGGTCCAGAGGAAGAGGATATGGAGATGGAGAGATTATTAAGTCCGGTTTATAGGAGAGAGATTTCTTCACTTAAGCCCTTCTGGATATTGTGAACACTTGTGTTTAGAGCGGCGATTTCTTTGCATACTTCATCTTTGGCTCTACTTACAAAATGGACAGTAAGCTTCTTAGGCAGGTCTTCTTAAAAAAATTTTGTTAACTTGTTCAAAATTTCTTATTGTTGCTCTATTAGGCGTGGGAGAGCGACTTTTGCTTCTTTTTTAGATATAAATTTTGATAAGTTTTCAAACTTTGAGTCCAGAAAGGCTTTTATTTCCTTTGTTTGCTCCGAGGAGGAGGAAATAACTTTATCTATGATGGTCCCACAGCTGTTAGAAGCCAAGGTATTGGCCTGATCAGCTGCTCTATTTGCTGCGGAAAAATTTTCTTTGATCTCATTAAGGGTTGGATTAATCTGGGAGATAGAGGCTTCGGCTATGGCCCCTGCGGTGGGAAAGGCTATAACTATTTCTCCAACCCATTTTAGACTTCCCTTTATCGCACTCAACTCTTTCTTTATTTCTGACCCAGACTACTTCATGAGTTGTTTTTCCATTGCTTTCAGATGTGTGCATGTAGTCAGGAGGCTCTGTTTCACAAATCCTTCTTCATGTTGTTCAAGAGAAGCCTCCCGTAGGAGTTTAAGTGATGCAGTGACCTTAGAGTCTTTAGAATTACGTGCAGGCAGGGTAACTAGAGCAGTGGATGGGGGAAAATTGTCTTTCGGTGATGAGTCATCTCCGGATGATCCGGATGAACTCTCTTCCTTATTATCCTCACAGACTATATCTTCATCCTCCCACTCTCCTTCTTCTTCTTCCAACCTTTCCTCTAAATTGGCCTCGTCCTTAGGGTCCACTTTAGAAGTGTGCCCTTTGGATGCCAGACCCAATCTCTCCTCCGGATTTTTTTCATCCGAGATAGGCACTAGATCCTTCACTATAGTTTGAGAGTCTTTAGGTAAGTTGTCCCTATTTTTAGCAGTAAGATTCTCAATGTTAGAATCAAACTGAATTAAGGCCGGATTTACCTCATCGATTTATTGGGTCTGATTCTGATCTACCTTCTCTACCTCTTCCTCTTTAACCCCTGAATGGCTGGAACTGTCCTCAACCACCCCTCCACTTATCTTTATAGGAATTTTAACCATTTACCTAGGATTATTGGCATTTTCCTCAACATCCTCTCCAGATGCCTTTATAAGACTTTCAAGATTTATGATCACTACCTGCTCATTTAGTAAATTCTCAGAAAGGTGCTCTTATCTGGATGCAAAAATAAAGGTGTCCACTTCTGGGACCATGGATAGAGTATCCATATCCTTGGGGTCTACCAGGACTGGTGGTATCTCGGATGAGCTACCGGGTCCTGTAGTTCTTTCCCTGTTGATTTTAATGTTATCCTTGATAACTTGTTGGATAATTTCAAACTGCTCATCCTCTGGTCCAACAATTTCTGTGGCCCCTGTCACATTGTTCCCCTTGGACTGTTTGGCTTTCTCCAATGCAGCTTTTTCCCCATACTACTTGGCTTCTTCATCAAGCACAATCCCAGCCAACCTTCTTCCTTCTATTACTTATTGTGCCTTAACAGCCACTGTCTCATCAAATGTTAGACTTTTCCTGATCAACTGTTTCTTAGACGCTGGCCTTTCATCCTCAGTTCCTCTTCATCATCTTCCATTTCTGCTAGGCTTCTTTTGGCCTTCTTTCTTCCTGCCTCAATGGCTTTAGCAGTAATTTCGTCAACCACATTGCTTCCCTTCTTTGCTGCAGTTTTAATCAATCTCCCCCTAGGCCTAAGCTTCTCTGAACTACCTTTTAGAATTTGAGTGAGGGGCAGAGAGTCCTCATCGACCTCTTTTGGAACTACTTCTATTTACTTTTGAGCTTTGGCTTTGGTGGTTCTGGGTTATTTAGGAGCAAGGGCTAGTGCTTCCGGATCTACAGCTTTACAGGCCTTTGATTTCTTCTCATCCCTCTTCTGCTTGGCCTTTTCCTCATCCCATTTCTCATCATACCGTAGATTCTTGAAGTTATTTTTAAGGATGGCCTTTTTAAACAGACCATCAAATCTGGTGAGATCAACTCTAGTGGCTTGGAGGATTCAGGTGATGAGAGCACCATGAGAGTTTACATGGCTCTTTAGGTAATTGATGATAACCACCGGCCAATTTACTTCTACACACCCAACCAGTGCTACAGGATGCAGTGTTGGAAGGAAGACACTATAGTTAGGAATCCCTTCTAGATTAGTATCAGTTTTGCCATGGCATGTTGCAAATACCTTGGGGTTTTAGGGAAATAGGTGGAGAACTTATCTCTAAAGTAGTTCTCATGAAGCCATAGTTTTGGGGTATAGTCAACACCCATTTCGTCTCCATCTTTCCTCATCAAGATTCTAGACTTCTTCATGTTAAAATGCTTTTTGAAAAATTCTGTGGTGATGGTGATGTCCTTCCCCTGGACTTTTGTTCGTAGGGAATTATAGTGATTATACGGACAAAGATTCTCGCAGACTTCTCGGACGAGATCAGGGTAGGTAGGGTAGTTTATTTTTTAAGAAATCACCTAGATTTTGATCCTCAATCAGGGTTGAGTAGGGGGTACTTTTGAAGAGGTATTCATCACCCAGATAATTAGTGGGAATCACTGATTTAGTAGTTTTTAGGTTTAAGGGAGAGAAATCAGAATCTTTCAGATCAGACTCTTAAAATATATTCTTGTTTGGAAGGGCTTTAGGTATTTGTGTGGTTTTGATTTCTGCCATTTGGAATGATTTGAAGAAATTAAGGTTCTAAGTTTTCAAATTTGTAGAGTAACAGTAAGAGTGTGTTGCTCGCATGAGGGTATTTTGGTACTCCGGATAACAGTTGTTTGACTGGATTGATGATATGGTAGTTGGAATATTTGGAGAGAGGTAAATTCAGATTAATCGAAGAATTGGAACAATTTATTTTTGAAATAACTGCTGTATTTACCGCACGTGTAATAGCTAATGGACTTTTGAAATTCAAAAAGCAAGTGTTACCTTCATGCTCTTTTACTGCCATATGTCATTCTCGTCTGTTGGCGAGGCATTTTTCTGGAATAAATTTTGTTCTAGTGCTTTTCCTCTTCCAGATTTAGTCTAGGGTCCGGCTTGAATTTGAAGCTGTCTTTCGGGATTTGTCATTCCAATAGACTCCCTTAACTTTCAAAATTGATCTTTACTTAGTGGCCTAGTAAAGATATCTGCTCTTTGTTCATTGGTTGGGACATATAATAATGCAACATCCCTCTTCATCACGTGATCCCTGATGAAATGATGCCTTATATTGACATGCTTCATCCTACAATGGAGTATCGGATTTTTTGACACATCAATAGCACTTTCGTTGTCACATATAACATCCAGACATCCGAATTGCACTCCATAATCTTCAAGTTGTTGTTTGATCTATAGGAGTTGAGCAACGCACCTTTTAACTGCTATATGCTCTGAGTTTGCTTCTTGCTATACCATGATACTAAGCAATCTCCAAGGAAATGGCAACCTCTGGATGTACTCTTTCTTTCAAGAGTATCTCTGCCATAATCTGCATCAATGAATCCTTGGAGTGTGAAATCTCCATCACTAGGATACCATAACCCAACTTCAGTGGTTCCTAGGAGGTATCTAAGATGTCTTTTAACTGATTTGAGATGGGAATCCTTAGGATTGGCTTGATACCCTGCACAATAGCAAACTGTATAGTGTATGTCAGGTCTGCTAGCTGTCAAGTATAAGAGTGAACCAATCATTCCTCTATAGACCTTTTGATCAACATCTTCTCCTTCACAATCTTTGGATAAGATTACGTCAAATCTCATTGGAGTGGACATAGGCTTGCTTTTGTCCATTTCAAACTTCTTCAGGATCTCCCTGGTATAGTTTGATTGGTTAATGAAAATCCCATCTAGACTATGCTTGATCTATAGACCAAGGTAGAAGTTGAGCTCTCCCATCATGGATATCCCAAATTCCCTCTGCATTTAAGAGCTGAATTCTTCAAACATCCTTTCATCAGTGCCTCTAAAAATGATATCATCCACATAGATCTGGACTAGAATAATATCATTTTTCTTTTTCTTGCTAAATAGTATGGTGTCTGCCTTGCCTCTAGTATATCCCTTGGATATTAGGAATGAGGTAAATCTTTAATATCAGGCTCTTGGTGCTTGGTTTAATCCATAGAGAGCCTTCTTTAGCCTGTAGACATGATCCGGAAGCTTTGGATCTTCAAATCTGGGTGGTTGCTTAGCATAGACTTCTTCTTGGATGACACCTTTTAGAAATGCACTTTTGACATCCATTTGCTAAAATGTGAACCCCATTAATGATGCAAAAGTACATAGGATCCGAATTGCTTCTAGCCTTGCTACAGGAGCAAAAGTTTCTTCAAAATCAATTCCTTCTTGCTGGTTGTAGCCTTAGGTAACTAGTGTTGCCTTGTTTCTCACCACTACTCCAGATTCATCAAGCTTGTTCCAAAACACCCATTTGGTGCCAATGATTGATTTCCCTTTAGGAGGGGCACTAGATCCAATACATCATTCCAGGTGAATTGATCTAGCTCTTCCTGCATTGCCATCATCCAGCTTTCATTGCCTTTAGTATCTTAAAATTTCTTTGGCTCTATGAGAGAGACAAAGACAGCATGGCTCATCATCCGATTGAGCTGACCTCTGGTTCTAACTGGATTATAAACATTATCCAAAATATTTTTAATAGAATGATCTCTGTGGGTTCGAATCTCTCTTTATAGGCCTTCATGTTGGATTTGGACTGGATCTACATCTACTACTTCAACTTCTTATTGGCCTTCATTGAAGTCAATCTCTTGTTGATTGAGATTTATTTATTGGTCTTCTGGATTGAAGGAAATCCCTTCATCTTCCTCTTTATACTTCCTGATCTAGAATGTATCAGGATTTCCTCCTTCCTTCTTTTCTCCAAAGATTTCATCTTCCGGATTTGGAAACTCTGGAATGGAGTTTTTATTACCTGCAGGGTTAGTCTCATTGAAATCTACACGTATAGAGTCTACCACTGTTTGTGTTCTTTTGTTGTAGACTCTGTAAGTCTTACAATATGTTGAGTAGCCAAGGAAAATTGCTTCATTAGATTTGGGATCAAATTTTCCTAGTTGCTCTCCATCATTGAGGATGTAGCACTTACATCCGAATGCTTTGAAGTACCCAATTTTGGGTTTTCTTCCCTTCCAGATTTCATATGGGGTCTTTTCGATGGTCTTTCTAATGAGAGCTCTATTCAATATATAGCATGCTGTATTTACGGTCTCCCCCCAAAAATATTTTAGCAAACAATATTCACAAAGCATTGTTCTAGCCATCTCAACTATAGTCTAATTCTTTCTCTCAACAACTCCACTCTGTTGAGGAGTGTGAGGGGTAGAGAAGTTGTGTTCAATGACCTTGGAGTCACAAAACTTAGCAAAAAGCTTATTTTTGAATTCTCCACCATTATCTCTCTAGATGCGTGCAATGCTTATACCCTATTCTACTTTTATCCGGATGAATGTTTTGGAGAATTGGTCAAAAGCTTCATCCTTGGTTGTTAGTAGGAGAACTAGGTATATAGAGAATAGTCATCCATAATGACCATGGTATATTCTCTTCTGCCTAAACTCAATGGTTTGATTGGACCAAAGAGATCAATATGTAAGAGTTCAAGTACTCTTTTGGAAGGAATGTATGAGATGGAAGGGAAACTTTTCTTATGTTGTTTACCTAGTTGACATGTAGTTCACAAATGATCCTTATCAAAAGCAACCTTAGGCAATCCCATAACTAATTCCTTTTTGGCTAGTTTGGATAGGAGGTTCATGCTTACATGTCCCAGCCTCTGGTGCCATAGCCATGATTTTTCTTCTCTAGACACTAAGCATATATTCTTCTTATCATTTTTAATGTTTGTAGAATAGACATTATTTACTCTAGGTGCATAAAGAACAAGTTGATTGGACTTACTGTCATAGATTGAGCAGCCTCCGGATTTAAATGTGGTTTTCCTTCCTTTGTCACATAATTGGGCCACAACTAGCAAATTGAACTTTAGTCCATCAACCAGTGAGACATCTTCAATCTTAAATTCAGATCTAATGGTTCCATGATAAATGACCTATCCCTTTTGATTATCTCTAAAGCTTACTTTGCGTCCCTTTTTTCGAGTTAATGTGATGAAGGCCTTCTCATAACCTGTCATATGCCTTGACCATCCACTATCAATATACCATATGTATTGATCTACTGTGGATCTGAGGCATACCTGTAAAATAAATCAAGTGGGTTTAGGTACCCAATCAGATTTGGGTCCCCTCAGGTTAATAACCATCTCAGGCTAAGGGTAAATATCATAATAACCATTTTTTAATCCACATGATTCAGTAATATGATTATTTTTTCCAGAAAACCTGCACCCTAAAATAGGTATGTTTTGCTTTTGCTTCCCGCTAATCTTCTCTAGAACCTTTTTCCCATAGTTGCCTTTATACCTAGCTTTTTGCACACTGGTAGATGGTCCGATGTTAATCCAGAAGCTGGTTGGAGGTGCAACTTCTGCTCCATGGTTTCTTCTTTGTTTGATAGTTTGTTGGTTGTAAGCTACCTTAGCGTTTCCCTTTGGAGCAGCAGTATATCTTTGAGCTTGTGGTTGCTTGCTAGCTCCCTTCATCTTTTGATTGGGGTCCTTTGAAATCTGTTATGAACAGGAGGAGGATTATCTCTTCTTGGAGCTTTTATCTTTGGCGTCTTCCTGGATACTTCCTTTAATAGATTGATTTCTCTCTCCAGTTCCATTACATTTTCATTTAGGATCTAGACTTGATTCCCTAGGAAGTTTTCCTCTACAACATCAATATGCTTGGTTGCTCTAACTAGATTGATGTCTTGTGCCATTACTTCAGCATCTTCTGCCAACTCTAGTACTACTCTTTTAAGAGACTTGATTGCTTTTGCATTCTTCTTTACACCCTTGATAACAATAGAAAGAGCTTTTCGAAGGTCAAGGTTAGAAGCAGAATTAGAGCAAGAATTTACCTCAGTGTTTGCTATATCTGATTCTGATTCTTCGATTTGCACTATTTCTTACTTTGAGGCGTTCCTTTTGGATTGCTCTACTTTAGGATTAGTCAGAGCCATGAACACATAATTTGTAGTCTCTTCTTCTTCTGTTGAAGAAGTGCTGCTATTTTATTCACTATTGCTCTAGGTTGCCACCATTGTCTTCTTTTTGAATTTCTTGGTTCTTTTGAGCTTGGGGCACTTTGCTCTGAAGTGGCCTTTCTCACCACATTCGAAGTATGCAGCTTCTTTCTCTGGATCCTTCTTTTCTTCAAAATTCCTTTTGGGCTTATCTCTTCTAGAAGTCCCTTCTCTTGGTTTCTGGGATTCATACCTTTTTGATTTCCTTCTGTCTTCCTTTTGTATGAATGGATTCAACCTTCTGGTTAGTAGAGCAAGTTGATCTTTGGTGCTTATTGATTCATTGATTTGCTCTTCCTCTCCGAATGAAGCTAATTCGGTGGATTCTGCCTTAAGTGCAATGGCCTTCTTTTTCTCCTCAGGCTTCTTTTCTTGTTGGCTATATCTCTCCAAGGACAATTCTTGGGTTAGAAGATTACCAATGATTTCATCATAACTGTAAAAATTTAAGTCATGAGCTTCCTCAATGGCAGTCTTTTTATCGTCCCATTCTTTGGTGGGACTTCAAAGCACTTATTTGACCATTTCTACTTCTAGAATCTCCTTTCCCAGCCTCTTCATCTCATTCACTAGATTGGTGTATCTAGTGTTCATGCTGCTTATCGATTCTTTAGGCTCTATCTTGAAGGATTCAAACTTTTGTTAGAGTAGATCAAGCTTAGCTTCCCATACTTTGGTGGTTCCTTCATAGGTTACTTCTAACTTCTCCAATGTCTCTTTTGTAGTCTCGCATCTGGATATCGTGTTGAATTCAGCTGTACTAAGAGCACAATGAAGCATGTTAATAGCATTTGCATTTTCATGCAGCTTCTCATCCTACATGCTTGATGGCTTTCGGGTAGTCATACCCTTTACATCATAACTAGGCTCATATAGACCATCTTTAATAACTAACCATACTTGCATACTTTGTGACTGGATGAATTTCTTCATCCGGTTTTTCATGAATGTGTATTGTTTGTCGATGAAGAGTTGAGGACGGGTAACAGACATACCCTCGAGAAGGAGTTGTGAGTTTTGGGAACTCATTTTTATAAATGAATCAAAATATATGGACCTTTAGCTCAAGATTGTTAAATCTCTAGTTTGAACACGTGCTCTGATACCACTTGTTGGTCCCTGTAAGGGTCTTCATAAGGTCAGAGGGGGGAATTACCCTTTTTCACAGAATATAATACTTTAAAAGGTCTTAGTGTAGCGTGTTTGGTTATAAACCAGATGATGGATCTAGATGATGCAGTTATGACAATATAATGCAAAAGATAAAAGTTCGAGAAATCAAACACAGAAGATTTTTATCCTGGTATAAAAGTTAGAGAAATCAACGGATTGAATGAGCATGCTTTTTTACTTCCTTTTTGTAAATCATCCAATTATCTTCTCAAATGGTGAAGAGCTCCTTTTTTAGGCTTCGATTATAAATGTAGTCGTTGTGGGTTATTAGACTTGAAATAAATCTTTACCCTTGATCAGGTTGTAGGTGGAGCTTTCAGAGCCGTTGATCAATCCGTTAGACTATAATTTGACCCATTTGAAGTCTTGGGATTGAGGCTGAAAAGTTGTCAATGATCGTTTTCATTGGCATTTTGCAATGCACCAACTTTTATACCAATTGCTTTTTGGTGTGAGCTCCACGCGCCTCCTTATTGGTCTAGGAGAAAATGTATTTAACTTTTTCTGTCCGATGTCAGTCCTTTTATACTATCTCTAAAATATACAAGCTATCATTTTGTCTTTGTCTTGGGGAAAGGATCACTGACTTTCGTAGACCAAAAGGTGGAGGGAAAGTTATATTTGAAACTTTTCCCCTTGTTCTGATATAGGAGTCTTCCAGAAATCTTCAGACTCTATATCTCCAGATCTACCTTCTTCTGGTGTAGCTTCAATTAGTTCTTTCGAATGCTAGTCTTGATAGTTAATAGTTTGTTTCCTTTCCAAACTTTAACTGGATCTTTCTTTTATGCTTAGGTACTTGTCTTAATTTGAATGCCTTATTTAGGACTTGGTAATTGTCTTAATTTTCTGGATGATATAGCTTCAGTTCTTTGGATTGTCTGGATAAGTATTATACTTAGGTTTTGTTTACTTCAAACCTGATCCGGATATCAGAGTTGCAGATCATTGTTTTTAATAGTACGGGTATTATTCCCTAAGACAGACCCTCGTTCCCCTTTCTTTTATTCTGTAAAAATTAATCTCACTTCACCATTTGCCATGTGATCAATTTCCCTAATAATCTGATAAATCAACGCACGAAAAGTTAAAATGTGTTTTCATAACAAAATGCATTGAAGACCCGTTATTTCTTTCCAATCCTAGAAGCCACCCGGGCACTCTCGTTCGTAAAACCACCACACTAACATAATTACCTTTTTCCTAACAAAATGATGACTTATGATGTGTCGTAGTTGCGCTAATCTTTGTGAATGCGGGTGAATTTATTTATTTTATTTTATAACTTAGTACAAATGTATAGGTCCACTTGCGATTCCCCCATTTTCCCCTGATTGTAACTTTTGCTGCCCCATTTGTTATTTGTGCTTTATTGTAAATTGTTAAATGCATAAATCGAGTGTAAAAGAGTGTAGAGAATAAGATTTTCGTAATAATTCCTGAAATAATAAAAACAAATGGTTTTACGCGGCGAATGTAATTTTGAATTAACTAAATGAGAAATAAGTGACTTATTCGATACCCGAATCTCTGATCCAAAAGGGGTGAGTCTCCCACCCAATGGGAACCATACTAAAACTCATTCCCAAGTAGACAACTTCAGTGGCGACTCTATCATTTGTATCGAGATTTAGGTCTCAATTCTTTTATTCATTAAAAATTGGTTAATTATGCAAACTTGAACTAAACTGGTTCCATCACGCATAAATCTAACCAAACCCCCAATGGGCCCCGCCGTAAGGTGCCAAGGGAGACCCGTACGTCATCGACACCTCACAGTGGCAACTTTGCTGAGGATGGATCTTTTAAC
The DNA here is from genome assembly GCA_947683365.1 of Euphorbia pulcherrima. Taxonomy (NCBI): domain Eukaryota; kingdom Viridiplantae; phylum Streptophyta; class Magnoliopsida; order Malpighiales; family Euphorbiaceae; genus Euphorbia; species Euphorbia pulcherrima. Next base: position 47,667,664 of record CANTUS010000001.1, on the reverse strand, counting down.
TTGCAAATTTTTTTATTTATTTTAAAAGCTTAAAAGATTAAGATGAGCACCGAAAATCATTTACTTAATTTAACATGTTTTCTTTTTCATCATTTGGGAAAATAATTACACTCTATCTTCTCACCTTCTTCTCTCTAGAATTAAATATGCTCTTCTTCTAGTGCTAGATTAGGGTGCCACACTTTTCTGTGAAGTTCACAAAAGTGTCACTAATGCCCACCAGGAATTGTGGACACTCTAGTGGGTGGTACACTCATTGCCATCTCCCTCTAAAAGAATCTTGATGCAATGGGAACCTACTACATCAACTTTCGATACATCCTTACACCATTCTTATCAAAATCCATAGAATTTCACCCTCTAGTTACTTTTTCCTAGTGAGATTAGACTAGGTCGCCCTTTATTATCCTTGTGGAAATTAAAGGAAAATACCTGCGGGAGGAATAAGGTTGGAGGACACGCTTTGCATGTATTGTGTTATATCCCTTGTAATTCACCTTACCATGCATTGTTGTAAATTAAGCATGCATACCCCATCCCATGCATGTACTGATCTTTTTATTGCTACCTCAGTGAGAGTTAAAGCTTGGCAATGATCTTAGATCCATTTGGTTTGCATTCCAATTCTACCTTTACCGGCTCCAGTTCAAATAAAGGTTGAGGATCCGCCTCTGCCTCCATCCCTGAGTAGTTCATCCAACAATCACTTTAGTTCATTTCATTCCAATACCACCCATTAGCTTAAGGCAATGTCTCGTATTCTGACTCATGATTGCTAGGTAGATGTAGAGGTTGAGGATCTCAGTCTCAATGAGGAGGCAAATGCGACAAGGGTCGATATTAGGCCAGAGATTGTAAATGTCGTTGCTCCATTTGATTTAGTTGGGAATCCATTTCAGTTAGTGCATACAACAGCCCCACCAGCCATCAGTTAGTTTGCTCAGCATAGCTAAAGGTTTGTACAACTAGCATTTCAGTTCAGGGCATCAGGTCTGACCCCTAATTTTATGGTCACACTTAAGGGAACAACCTTTCCTTAGTTAAAAGGTCTACCCTTAGGTATGATTGCTCAGTTGGATAGATCATTTTTGTATGTAGAGTTGTGTGATTGGGTCCTTGAAAACTTTAGTATGCCTATCATAGCAAAGTATAAGCGAATCGGTCCGCCTTAGTCTTGTTGGGAACTGACAGTCAAATTGAACATGCATAAGAGGCATGACGGAAATTCAAAATTTTGTCCCTGTCCCAGGAACTCCTATTAGTTGCATATAAATTAAATAAAGCCTTAACTAAATAATTCTCTACCTAGGTTAGCATGCTAAAGGACTAGGCATACCATAATTCCAAATTATATCCTAGCATATTTATTTTATACTAAGCATGTTATAACTCTAAGTTATAACCTAAGCATAAAATAACCTAAGCATGCAAAAATAACCTAAGCATAATTATTAAGTCTAAAAACACTTAAAGAAAAAGACTTAATAATTAAAAGAGAAATAAAAAGAACTTACCAGTTGAAGCGTGCTTTTGCAGGACCTTCTTGCACAAGCCTCCAGTCGTAGGATAGCCTCTATCAGTATCCACACGAACCCCACCAACCAAAACCTCCCTAGGAGGAAGAACTAAGAAGCCTCGAGTAGTTGCTAGACCACTCTAGAAGCCTCACCCAAAAATATAAACTAGCGGTGCCCGAATAAATTCAGGCTCCACAAAAATAACTTGCTCAAGTACCCGAGAGATTAATTATCTCGCTTAGGATTTATGCTTTGAGCTTGGTACAATTTGAAAGGAAAGGAAATAACTTATATATAGGCAAGGGGGAGCAATGCTCCCCCTTTCGTCGATGTGGGATTAATTAACATATACATATATATATATATGTTAATTCAAATCCCACACGCCACTTTTCATGGGCTGCCTTTGTGCAGCCCATGAATAAGGGTTGCGCATTTTTCGGTAACCGAACTTTGTACAAAATATTTTATACTTTTCGGTTCTAACTTACCAATGCAAAATTCCTTATAAATCCTTTCAAATAAATTTTTATTTTTGACTCTAATAAATTAGTTATCAGTCAAAATAAATAATTTGGTCCAACCAAAATTGAATAAATCAATTATAATTTATTTATGACTCTAATTAATTAGTTATCGGTCAAAATAAATTCCTTGGTCTATCCAAAATTGATCTAATCAATTTTAACCAATTAAACAATAATCCAATTATTATTCATGTTATATATTTTGTAATAGAATAAATTTATTAGTTCTTTACTTAGTCCGATGAAGGTCCAATGTGTGTGACCTTATAGGATCCCGAAGTATTGAGCTGTTAAGGCTTAACCAACCCGTGTTCTTATGAAACCATTGGCTCGATGTTCTAGACCGTGAATAGAACTTGATTACCTTAAACGACTGTAGTACACCTCTAGCAAGGGTCTACCATCCCCCATTACTCGGAACGTCATTTATGCTCATGACTTAATCCCGGTTAATGCAATAATTATCCAGTGCGATAAATTCCTTCCATTCTTTAATATTAGTACCATCTGGTTTATTGGGTTCGGTTAAAGTGTTAACCCACTAATAGCAAGGTTGCTCCAAGCTATCCCAGTCATTTACTTGTTACCGAAGTATATTGCCTTTTACCATAGTGTGTTTGACTAGAAACCATTTCTATCAAACACATACTCTGATCAGAGGTTTATGGCAATCATCACTTCAACAAGTGGCCAGGTACAACTCCTTAATATATCCGGAGCGATGGATTCTTTCCGACTACTCAGCCTACCAACGTGCTGTCATCACTATATCCGTAATCACCCGTAGCACCCTAAATTAATGAGTGCATAGCAATGACCCAAAGTATAGCAATAGTACCACACAAGGCAACTAGCATCTCAAGTATGAGGACATTCGCAAAGCTTATTGCATGAAGATAAACACTAACACTTTGATATTTATACCAAGTGTTTATCTTGCTGCGGTCTCCAATATATCTCCCAGATATATCCATGTGTCAAGCTTAAGGCACCACCTTCAGTCTTTAGGAGATTAACTGCTTGGACCCTTTCCAAGAAAGTTGACCACATGCTAGTCTTTCCGTTTCATCAATATCCTTTCTTGATGACACTGTGACTAGGGACAGTTTAGACATAATCATAATTGCACATGAAGTAGGTTCCACCAAATATAGTCCAACTATAATTTCTCTGACTTCATGCTATGATATGTCAAGGACTTTTGTATACATACATCAATGAATATATTTTAACCAGCTATAATATATATGTATAGAAACACATTGATATAAACAAAAGAACAAATGCCTTTATTGATTAAACAAATTATTCGTACTATTACATAATTAAGATATATCGCCCTAATTGCCTTAAGGGCATACATCATATCCAACAAACTCCCACTTGCACTAAGGCCAATTAGCCATATGTTTTAATCCATATGCTTTAACATGCTGGTCATGTTTGACTTGAGTCAATGGCTTTGTCAGACCATCCGCGAGGTTCTGATCAGTGGGTACATATTCTAATCTTATTATCTTAGCATCAACAATCTCCCTGATTATATGATACTTTCAGGATACATGTCTGTTTTTCTGATGAGACCGTGGTTCCTTTGCCTGAGCTATGGCACCATTGTTATCACAATATAAAGTAATTGGACTAATAGCCTCAGGCACCACACCGAGATCACCAATAAATCCCTTCAACCAGACAGCTTCTTTTGCTGCTTCGCATGCAGCAATGTATTCAGATTCCGTGGTTGAATCAGCAGTAGTTTCTTGCTTGGAACTCTTCCAGCATACTGCCCCTCCATTTAACACATACATAAAACCTGACTGAGACTTAAAGTCATCCTTGTCAGATTGAAAGCTTGCGTCAGTGTAACCTTTGATAGTCAGATCACCTTCTCCATAAATCAAGAACTCATCCTTAGTCCTTCTCAAGTACTTAAGGATTGCCTTGACGGCCATCCAGTGTTTTTCACCTGGATCTGACTGATATCTGCTCGTAAAGCTCAAAGCCTGAGAGACATCCGGCCTAGTACATATCATAGCATACATGATGGATCCTATCGCGGATGCATAGGGTATATCCTTCATGCGCATTCTCTCTTGAGATGTCTTCGGACACTCAGCTTTAGATAGGTTAATCCCCTTTGTCATTGGGAGATAACCTTTCTTGGAATGCTCAAGGTTGAACCTATTTAACACCTTGTCTATATATGTACTTTGAGAAAGACCTAACAGCCTCTTGGATCTATCCCTGTAGATCTTTATACCTAGTATAAATGCTGCTTCACCAAGGTCTTTCATGGAGAACTTTCTTGACAACCATACTTTAACATTTTGAAGAAGAGAAATGTCATTTCCTATTAGCAGAATGTCATCAACATACAATACTAGAAAAATGACTGCACTCCCACTAACCTTCTTGTAAACACAAGGCTCATTTGTATTTAGGCAGAAATCCAGTTCCCGGATTGTCTGATCAAACCTTATATTCCAACTCCTTGATGCCTGCTTAAGTCCATAAATGGATCTTTGTAGTTTGCATACCTTCGAGCCATTCTGAGATGTAAAACCCTCAGGTTGTGTCATATACACATCCCGGTCTAATTCCCCATTGAGGAATGCTGTTTTTACATCCATCTGCCAGATCTCATAATCGTAATGAGCAGCAATGGCGAGGAGTATCCTTATGGATTTGAGCATGGCTACTGGTGAGAAGGTTTCATCATAGTCAATACCTTCCCGTTGACTATAACCTTTCGCAACCAACCTTGCTTTATAGGTAATTACATTACCATCCATGTCTGTCTTCTTCTTGAAGACCCATTTGCACCCAATTGGTCTAACCTCTTGCGGTGCATCAACCAAATTCCAAACTTGGTTCTCGTACATGGAATCCATTTCTGATTTCATGGCCTTTTGCCATTTATCAGAATCTGAGCCTTTTATTGCCTCATCATATGTCCTTGGTTCATCATCCTCCACAAGATATAGTTCCTTATCATTAGTGATGATAAACCCATATCTATCGGGACCCTTATGAACACGACTTGATCTTCGCAATGATTGTGTTTCGACAGTTTGTTCTTGGATCACACTCTCTTGTGTATCTAGAACGGGGTCAATCAGTTGATCGTCTGTTTCTTCCTCTTGAACTTCCAGTTCAATATTGCTCCCACTGACCTTTTCAAGTAAGTGTTCCTTTTCCAAAAAGTGAGCATTCCGAGACACAAATACCTTTTGTGCTTCGGGTTGGTAAAACAGATACCCAATTATTTCCTTTGGATATCCAATGAACAGACATTAGTCAGCCTTGGCATTTAGCTTATCTGACGCTATCCTCTTTACCATAGTAGGACAACCCCATACTCTTAAGTGATTTAGAGATGGCTTTTTGTTACACCATCTTTCATAAGGTGTAAAATCAACTGATTTAGAGGGCACTCTGTTTAAGATATAAACCGCGCTCTCAAGTGCATATCCCCAAAAGGATTTACTAAGAACTGCATGGCTCATCATGGACCTGACCATATCTAATAAAGTCCGATTCCTCCTTTCTGACACTCCATTATGTTGGGGTGTATAAGGAGGGGTCCACTAGGGAACTATCCCATTTTCCTATAGATAATCCTGAAACTCCTGACTTAAGTATTCTCCACCTCAATCCGATCGAAGTGTTTTAATACTTTTCTCAAGCTGTTTCTCTACTTCAGCTCTAAATAGTTTGAATTTTTCAAAACTTTCAGACTTGTGCTTCATCAAGTACAAATAACCGTATCGTGAGTAATCATCAATAAAGGTTATGAAGTAGGAGTATCCTCCTAGTGCCTGAACACTCATTGGACCACACACATCAGTGTGTATAAGTTCCAATGTACTCGTGGCTCGTTCACCCTTCCCTTTAAAGGGTAACTTTGTCATTTTTCCTTTTAAACAAGGTTCGCAATCACCATAAGACTCTAAGTCTATTGAGCCCAAGTCTCCATGCTTATGCAACTTGGTTAAGCGATCTTTGTTTATGTGGCCTAAACGGCAATGCCATAAGTAAAAGGAATTCTCATTATCTAATTTAACTTTCTTCACATTATTTATATTGAAAACTTCTGTTTTAGTATCAAGAATATAAATGCCACCTTTCAACATTCCATAACCATAAAGAATATTATTCAAACAAATCTGACAATTATTATTCGAAAATAAAATTTCAAATCCCTCTGTTGCTAAACACGCAACAGATACAATATTCTTAGTAACACTTGGAATGTAATAACAATTATTCAAAACTAAAACAAGTCCACTTGGCAAAACAAGACTAAAGCTCCCTACGGCTAATGCAGCAACTCTGGCTCCATTTCCCACACGTAGGTCCATCTCCCCTTTTGCAAGTTTTCTACAGTTCCTTAGTCCCTGCACAGAAGTACAGATATGAGAACCACAACCAGTATCTAATACCCAAGTGGATTCTTGCGGAAAAGTAGCAAAGTTTTCAATTACAAATATACCTGAAGTAGATGCCTCTGTAGGCTTCTTCTTCAAATGCTCAGAAGCAGGAGCTTTGCAATCCCTCTTCCAATGTCCCGGTTTCCCACATTGGAAGCAGACATACTTAGATGCCTTCTTTTCATTCTTCTTCTTACTGATTCTTTTCTTGGCACCTAGTGCCTGCTTCTTTTTCTTAGAAGCCTTGCCTTTTTCAACCAACAGTAGAGGTTTCTGATCTTTTTTGATCTGAGGTTCTACTGTTTTCAGCATGTTAATTAATTCAGGGATAGTTGAATTAATCCTGTTCATGTAATAGTTAGTTACGAAACCTGAGTAACTATCTGTCAAGGACATCAACACAAGGTCAATGCTCAAGTCATGATTCATCTCGAATCCCAATCGATTCAGCTTCTCAAGGTATCCCAAGAGTTTCAGTACATGCTGAGAGGCAGAGGTGCCAGCCTGCATCTTGGTCCCGAAAAGGAGCTTAGAGGTCTCATACCTCTCTGTCCTCTCCCTCTCCGAAAAGAGTTCTTCAAGATGGAGAACCATATCCTCCAAGGGCATGTTCTCATGTTGTTTCTGAAGCTCAGAATTCATGGACCCCAACATAATACACATGGCAGTCTCACGATCTTTCCTGTGCTTCAACCAGGCATCATGTTCCACATGATCCTCAATATCAGGTTCTACAGGAAAAATTTCACTTAGGACATAGGCAATTCCCTCAGATCTGAGAACTATTCTCACTGCTCGGAACCAATCAGAAAAGTTCGAGCCATTCAATTTGGTGTCAAGTAACATACGGAGATTAAAATTGGAAGCCATTTTCAACCTAAGACATAAGAAAAGAAAAGTGTTTAGATATTAGTTTAAGTACATGTATTTAATTTGAGGACTTTTAATTAAATACATTTTCCTACTATTTTCTTCGAAATTTACAATAGCCCATTCTATTGAATTCGTGAATTTTAGCCCAGCTAAATTTCCTAGTAGGTAGCATCTATAACTAGTCTACTACAACCCCCAATTTTATGAGTCAAGTCATAATAGTCAGTCATAGTTGGAATCCAATTCCATTTGCATCGCATGCAATTGCTAATTCATTCAAGTTCCCTAATCCCAAGGGACGTGTGCTCTTATATTAGCATCTCCTTGAATATGTCTCAGATCTGGGCCTAGCCCCCAATTTTATGGTGGACTACCCCAGCTCTGTTAAGGCAGACCCTATCTCAAACTTTACAACCAATCAATGTGGACTAGAAGGAACGCTTTGCGTAGCACTTTGATAGCCCAAAAAGACCGTATTATAAATTTGAGTAAGGAAGACTATCACTTGCCTTAATATATTTACTTTGGGATTTTATTGGTGTTAAACGTCTCACCCAATCTAGGATTTTATCAGATGGACAAAATTATAATTACTTGTATTAATTCAGGGAATTTTAGAATTAATTTATAAGGTCTAACCTTAGGTGGGTTCAGCTCTTTATTATAATTATTCCATCAACCTAGATTATATGCAAAATAATTAACCCTTTAATTTGTTATATTTATATTGCATTTCCTTTAAGCTTTTATTCAATAATTTTAATTTTTTACTTTGTTATAGAAACACATATAAGCACCATCTTATATACTAGAAATAAATTAGTTCATATTAATCCCCCGTTTGGTCAATTCAAATTGCACCGATATAGGTTCCCAGGTAGGAGAGGTGCCCTATGAGGAGTAGACACTAAGTCCAATCCTTAGCCAGAACAAATACGGGCACAAACTTGAAGACCAATGGATTCTCTTGAACTAATAAATTTCGTTCTTCCAATTCATGTAAATTGGGAGCATCTATAACCCATGTAATTTAAATAAATTATTGACACTTGTATAATTTGAGTAAGTTGAGCAAGCTTATTCAAAATTATTCATAACTAATTTCTAACCTTGAAATGAAAGACAGAAGTTTATATATATTGTTCTAAACAATTAAATAAACAAATCATTTCATTTAGAAAATAATATTTAGTTTGCTTCTAACTTAATTATGCACTAAATAGGCAGGCTCTGATACCACTGTTGGGAACTGACAGTCAAATTGAACATGCATAAGAGGCATGACGGAAATTCAAAATTTTGTCCCTGTCCCAGGAACTCCTATTAGTTGCATATAAATTAAATAAAGCCTTAACTAAATAATTCTCTACCTAGGTTAGCATGCTAAAGGACTAGGCATACCATAATTCCAAATTATATCCTAGCATATTTATTTTATACTAAGCATGTTATAACTCTAAGTTATAACCTAAGCATAAAATAACCTAAGCATGCAAAAATAACCTAAGCATAATTATTAAGTCTAAAAACACTTAAAGAAAAAGACTTAATAATTAAAAGAGAAATAAAAAGAACTTACCAGTTGAAGCGTGCTTTTGCAGGACCTTCTTGCACAAGCCTCCAGTCGTAGGATAGCCTCTATCAGTATCCACACGAACCCCACCAACCAAAACCTCCCTAGGAGGAAGAACTAAGAAGCCTCGAGTAGTTGCTAGACCACTCTAGAAGCCTCACCCAAAAATATAAACTAGCGGTGCCCGAATAAATTCAGGCTCCATAAAAATAACTTGCTCAAGTACCCGAGAGATTAATTATCTCGCTTAGGATTTATGCTTTGAGCTTGGTACAATTTGAAAGGAAAGGAAATAACTTATATATAGGCAAGGGGGAGCAAAAATGGTCCCCCTTTCGTCGATGTGGGATTAATTAACATATACATATATATATGTTAATTCAAATCCCACACGCCACTTTTCATGGGCTGCCTTTGTGCAGCCCATGAATAAGGGTTGCGCATTTTTCGGTAACCGAACTTTGTACAAAATATTTTATACTTTTCGGTTCTAACTTACCAATGCAAAATTCCTTATAAATCCTTTCAAATAAATTTTTATTTTTGACTCTAATAAATTAGTTATCAGTCAAAATAAATAATTTGGTCCAACCAAAATTGAATAAATCAATTATAATTTATTTATGACTCTAATTAATTAGTTATCGGTCAAAATAAATTCCTTGGTCTATCCAAAATTGATCTAATCAATTTTAACCAATTAAACAATAATCCAATTATTATTCATGTTATATATTTTGTAATAGAATAAATCTATTAGTTCTTTACTTAGTCCGATGAAGGTCCAATGTGTGTGACCTTATAGGATCCCGAAGTATTGAGCTGTTAAGGCTTAACCAACCCGTGTTCTAATGAAACCATTGGCTCGATGTTCTAGACCGTGAATAGAACTTGATTACCATAAACGACTGTAGTACACCTCTAGCAAGGGTCTACCATCCCCCATTACTCGGAACGTCATTTATGCTTATGACTTAATCCCGGTTAATGCAATAATTATCCAGTGCGATAAATTCCTTCCATTCTTTAATATTAGTACCATCTGGTTTATTGGGTTCGGTTAAAGTGTTAACCCACTAATAGCAAGGTTGCTCCAAGCTATCCCAGTTATTTACTTGTTACCGAAGTATATTGCCTTTTACCATAGTGTGTTTGACTAGAAACCATTTCTATCAAACACATACTCTGATCAGAGGTTTATGGCAATCATCACTTCAACAAGTGGCCAGGTACAACTCCTTAATATATCCGGAGCGATGGATTCTTTCCGACTACTCAGCCTACCAACATGCTGTCATCACTATATCCGTAATCACCCGTAGCACCCTAAATTAATGAGTGCATAGCAATGACCCAAAGTATAGCAATAGTACCACACAAGGCAACTAGCATCTCAAGTATGAGGACATTCGCAAAGCTTATTGCATGAAGATAAACACTAACACATTGATATTTATACCAAGTGTTTATCTTGCTGCGGTCTCCAACATATCTCCCAGATATATCCATGTGTCAAGCTTAAGGCACCACCTTCAGTCTTTAGGAGATTAACTGCTTGGACCCTTTCCAAGAAAGTTGACCACATGCTAGTCTTTCCGTTTCATCAATATCCTTTCTTGATGACACTGTGACTAGGGACAGTTTAGATATAATCATAATTGCACATGAAGTAGGTTCCACCAAATATAGTCCAACTATAATTTCTCTGACTTCATGCTATGATATGTCAAGGACTTTTGTATACATACATCAATGAATATATTTTAACCAGCTATAATATATATGTATAGAAACACATTGATATAAACAAAAGAACAAATGCCTTTATTGATTAAACAAATTATTCGTACTATTACATAATTAAGATATATCGCCCTAATTGCCTTAAGGGCATACATCATATCCAACAAGTCTTACATCACTACCAATTAGAGGGTAATAAGGATAAGTAACCTAAGTGACAAATTTCTTACCGAGATGTTCCCTTGCACTTTAGAAGGTCCTACTATCGAGTAGTACAATACCTTATCAGATAAAGTGACAAAAAATTAGGAGACCTTGTTTTAGGCTTTCATTGAGCATTATGGTTTTAACGCCACTTTTAAAACCAATATGCAGAATTTGAAGGCTATCAAGCAAGCTCCCAGTGAAAAGTTCAAGCCCTACTTCTAGAGGTAGTTGGCCACCTAAATCTTGCTAAAGGATCGTCTTAGTCTCCTAGAGATGATTGTGAAGTTGATGGATGATGCTTTACCCTTATATCGCAAGGTTCTTGAAATGGATAGCTTCTCTAGCTATGTTGAGGTCCTTGAGAAAGTCAAGGAATGGGAAAGGATCGAGGAATTGGAGAAGGCGAGTGTGCTGGCCAAACCTTGGTTCAAAAAGAATGACTCATCAGCCCCAGCCCAGGCCTCCAAGCTAAAGTCTGGTTCAGATCCCAAAACCACAATAGTATAAGAAGAGGTTGCTACAGTCCTTACCAATGAGGATGGTATCTCTCCTTTGAAGGCTTCCTTTCCTGCCATCTTTACTAAGTTGAGGGTGTTTGGCCTTCTCCAAAGTGTCAAGCCTTATGTTTTGCCCAAGCCTGAGGATAAAGATTAGTTTTTGTGCCTATCATGTTAGCAAGGGTCATTGAAGTGGAGCTTGAAGAGATTTGCTAGAGGCTATTCATGGCTTGATTAAGGAGAAAAAGATTCAGGAACTCGAGCTCAAACCAAGAACCATGAATAACCCTTTGCCGAATTTTAAGAAGCCAGTTACAGCTGTTGAGTCGGGGCTACCTTCCAACCATGTCTTCAATCTGATTAAGCAAGCCAATCCTATAGTTCATTCAGTAGCGGCCTTACTCGATGAGCCCTTATTGATATCGATGCATTTGAGTTTTAGGAAGCTAATGATGAGGAAGCCATATTGGTCCAACCTGAGCCAATTGACATCGATGCTTATGTGTTGGAGGAGGATGATGTCGAAGGATTGGCTTTGTTAGTAGAGACCTCCAAGGTGAGGAGTTATGTGACAAATGGAGTATTGCATGTTACCCGCAGTGGGAGGGTGGCTCCACTCCCTCTTCCAAAGAGAAGGAGGGGCAGAGATGTCGACATCCAAGTGATCCCCAGTACCAATTAGGGTCCGACCTTTACACCTGTTGTTGAGGCTCGGACTTTACCTAATAGTGAGAAGGTAGATTCAAAATTCACCTCCCTTATCTAATAATCGCAAGTTCTCGGCCAAGCATAGCATTTGGCAACTTCTCATTGACTTCGAAGATCATCGCAGGGGTTTGATAGAAAAGTTGATGAGCATTGAGGCTATACCATCCACTTCATTGGTTGAGGTATTTTTAGTTTTTGGAGAATCTTCTCCCAATCTAGATGAATCCATTGTGTTATATCCTTATAATCTCCCAACCGAAGGGAACAAGATAAAAAGGAACTTTTCATCAAGGTGCAAATATTTGATCGTTCCCTTCCATGTGTTATGGTGGATGATGGTTCCACCCTCAATCATTGCCCTTCCAAGATCCTTCCTCACTTGGGGCTAGATGAATCCATGTTAGAGAAATCCAATACTTTCATAAGGGCATATGACGACACGAAGAGAAGTGTGATTGGAGTTTTTGAGGCTGAGGTTATAATTGGGCAAGTAAAGTCCAAGGTTTTGTTTAATGTCCTTGACATTCCCATCATTTACTCCTTATTGCTCTATCATCCTAGGCTTCACGCATTAGGGGTTGTCCCTTCGATAGTCTATAAAAAAAATCAAGCTCATCCATAATGGAAAGCTTGTGACCATTCAGGCAGATGAGCCATCAATTATAGCAGCTCTGGAGGCCAAAGAGAAAGAGTTAAGGGTGCTTGTAGGTCACCAATATACAAAATGGACTATTAGGGGGTATGCATCCCTTAAGATTGAGAAGATTATGATGAATCAGAGTGACATGAAGGGGAAACGGCTTGGGAAGAATCTCCAAGGGATTGTGGAACCCATCATACATATGCCATGGCCATTCATACTTAGTCTGGGAAATCGCCCAGGTGCTAGGAAATCTAAACCCTATTTATGTCTGATGATAGGGGCTGAGGTTGAGAAAAAGGTATTCACAAGGAAGGAGGAAACTATAGAGATAAGGGGAAGGAAAGTCCCTACTTTTAAGATCTTCAATGATGTCTATAACTTCAAGAATAGTTGTATGATTAAGTCCTCAGTTTCTATGAAAGTGTGCGGGAACGTGAAAAGTAAAGAGATAAGTGAGGCAGTCGACTCTATCACCAAAGCTCTAGCTATGCTCATGAGGAAGAATTGGAAAGGGAATGAGGAAGACAATCCTATCAGTAAGGCTATAAGGAACTTAGCAAGAGCAGTGGCCGAAAAAGCTCGTGGGAATCTACAGGGTCATGATGAGACTACTGATTCGACTACCAATATTGCCAAGGTTTACCAATAAGACCCTCTTCTTATGGAGGAAGATTCAAATGATGTAATTTTTAATGTTGCAAACATTTTTTTATGCAAATAATGTCGCTTCTAGGGCATATCATGAATAAATTGATGTATTTTTCATTCACATCTTGTTTGAGAATTTCATTCTAAAAACATGACACACTCATAATAACAACATCCTTAAAAATCATCATATTTATTAATGAAGGTTGAATTTGAGTATCTCGCAATAGTATAAAGTTCCAATGGTTAAAACCCACCACTAAAAGATAGACAAAAAGTGCTTAGCAAACATGAAAGCCTTAGCCCTTGACCCATCTTTCTTCACGAAGGGTCGGAGAGGGCATGTCATCAAGAAAGAGGACCAAGAAACCTGAGGAGTAGAATGTCCCATATTAAAGGCACCATTGAAAAAGAAGATTGGGACCCATACTGATCTAAAATTAATGCAAGCCTAGGAACCCAATCCAATGCAGTTTTGAAACAAAGAACCAATGCTCTTCCAAAACCTTCAAGAAGGAGCACTCGATGCTCTTCCAAAACCTACGAGGAAAGGGCATTTCTTATCAATATAGGTTCCCTCATTCCCCCTCAGACCTACATGTTCCATAAAAGTATCCGTTTGTTAACGATATAGGGGACTCTTGACCCCGGGCAATCCCAAACCCCATAGTAACATGATCTCCTTCTTTTGCCAAGGGAAGAACCTCACTCAAAACCCTATCTTTCACCAAGAAAAGAACAAAGTTTTTGTTAGTATAAAAAAGAAGAACTTAAGACACTTTACAACCTACAGATGTACCAAAAGCGTTGTGAGGTGTTGATGATGTGCGGGTCTCCCTTGGCACCAACTGACGAGGTCTACTGGGGTGATTGGTTAATTAATTTAGGCTTGATAAAACCTTTTTAGTTCAAGTTTGCACATTTTAACTAATTTTATGAATAAAAGAATTGAGACCCAAATCTCGATACAAATGATAGAGTCGCCACCCAAGTTGTCTACTTGGGAAAGAGTTTTAGAATGGTTCCCAATAGGCAGGAGACTTATACCTTTTAGGATAGAGATTTGGGTATCGAATGAGTCACTTACTTCTCATTTAGTTAATTCAAAATTATATTCGCCGCGTAAAACCGTTTTATTTTCATCATTTGGGGAATTAATATGGAAATCCTATTTCTCTACACTCTTTCACACTCGATTCATGCATTTACAATTTATAATAAAAGATAAGCAATAATTAGGGGAATAAAAATTACGGCCAGAGGAAAATGGGGAATTGAAAAAGAACCTATACATTTGTTCTAAGTTATAAAATAAAATAAAATAAACTCCCCTGCATCCACAAAGGTTAGCACAATTTACAACACATCACAAGTCAGTATTCTATTAAGAAAAATATGATTATGTTAGTATAGCGGTTTTGCGATCAATAGTGTCTGGACGGCTTCTAGGATCGGAAAGAAATAACAGGTCTTCAGCAAATTTTGTTGAGAAAACACATTTTAACTTTTATGAGTTCATTTACCGGATTATTAGTGAAAATGGCCGCATGGCAAATGGTCATTTTGGATTGGTTTTACGGATTAAAAAGGGAACTTTGGGTTCTACCTGGGGGCTAGTACCCGTACGGGCGGGGTGGGACCCGTACGGGTCCTTTCTGATCCCTGACAGAACCTTAGTTTGGTAAATACGACAAATTTATATAGATGGAGCAGAATATGAGAAATAACAATAAAATAAATGAGATGTGAGTCTCTTTGAAACTCAAGAGCGTACCTTTGTGATGTGAATCCACTTTGAAACGGTCCCTATTCTGAGAGAGAGTCTAGCCAAACTAGATAATGAAATTGTGATTTTAGGACTGTTTAGGTGAGTATTTGTGTGGATAGAACCTCCCCCAAATCCTAATAAACTAAGCTAGAAATGAATAAAATATGGATAAGACTTCAACGAATGGGTTTTATCACTATTTTATATTTTCTATACCTCAACTATACTATGAGGTGTCAATGACGTATCGGTCTCCCTTGGATCCTATGTAAGAGTCGGGGCCTACTTGTGGTTGGTTGGATTTAGGCGTTACAAACCATTTTCAGCTAAAGTTTGCACAATAAGCCAATTTTAATGAATAAAAGAATTGAGACCCAAATCTCGATACAATTGATACAGTTGCCACCCAAGTTGCCTACTTGGGAAAGAGTTTTAGTACAGTTCCCTCTTGGTGGGAGACTCATACCTATTGGATCAAAGATTCAGGTATCGGATGAGTCACTTACTCTTATTTAATTGATTCAAAATTACAGTCACAGTGTAAAACCGTTTTAGTTTACATCATTTAGGGAATTATCACAAAAATCTTATTTCTACACTCTTTCACACTTGTTACATGCATTTACATATTACAATAAAGCACAAGCAATAAATAGGGGAATAAAAATTACAACCGGGGGAAAAAGGGGGAATTGCAAAGAGAACCTATACATTTATTCTAAGTTATAAAATAAAATAAAAATAAATTCCCCTACATCCACAAAGATTAGCATAGTTTAGAGCACATCATAAGTCAGCATTTCATTAGGAAAAATGTGATTATGTCAGCATGGCGGTTTTACGATCGATAGTGCCTGGGCGGCTCCTAAGATTGGAAAGAAATAACAAGTTTTCAACGTATCTTGTATTGATAACACATTTTAACTTTTGTGGATTGATTTACCGGATTATTAGTGAAAATGATCGCATAGCATTTGGTGAGTTGGATTGATTTTTACCCGATTAAATTGAATTCTGGGTTTTGTTTAGGGGCTGGTACCCGTATAGATGGGCGGTACCCATACGGGTACCAGGGAGGACCGATACGGGTGTAAGGGGACCCGTACCGGTCATGACTAGTCCCAGGCAGAAACTCAGTTCAGTTCTATTTGTAGATTAATAGATTAATGGCACGGAATTAAAATAAAAGGGATTTCCCTCCGTATGAGTATGGTGCACCGATTTGATATCTTTGGGGATATATGGTGCTAACAAGGCTCATACAGGTTAGGAGCAAACCCAAAATAGGAAATGAAAGGAACAGATATAATAGAAGAAATAGTTAATAATAATAATAATAATAATGAAATAATTGAGATATGAGTCTTTTAAAGCTCAGGAGCGTTACCTTTACTGTATGAATCCACTTTGAGATGATCCCTTTGCTATTGAGAGAGTTCGGTCAAAGTAGATGATGAAATAGGACTATTTAAGTGAGTATTTGTGTGGACAAAACCTCCCCTAAATCCTAATAAACGAAGTTAGGAATGAATAAAGTGTGGACAAAACCTCAAAGAATGGGTTTTCTCCCTATTTTATACCTCCTATACCCCCACTATACCTATTCTATACCTACAGAAATTGCTAGAGTTTTGGTATAATTTTCATATGAGATATGTCTATTATGAAATGAGGGGAAAAGGGCCTATTTATAGTGTGAGAGTCAGGTCTGAATGCAATAAACCGCATTCAAGGCCTACCTTTTCCTAAAAAAGGTAAGAGATAGCTTCCGAAAGAGGCTGATCAGGAAATCAGAGGACCCATACGAGTACTAGGGGACCTATATGTGTCCCCTCCACACATATGGAAGGAATCTACATGTACAGGTCTGCTTGTGGATCCGTATCAGCTGACAAAACCCGTACGGGTACCTAAGGGCAGACTAGGTCTCTAGACTTCTGGCAAACTTAACTCTGCAGTAGTAGGAACACCTCTGATGGACAACACCTAGAAGTCATTGTATCATATAGCTCTCATTATAGTGTTTTGAGAAGGATCGTTAGAATCCAGTGATTATAGACTGCCCCTTATGGGATCACTATAGATACGGATCTATATGATCTCACGATGTAAGCGAGGGTGTAGATATTATACCTATGGTTATGATATGGGTGAGTTCCTTTCTTGAGGCGAACTTCTTTCCTTTCCTAAGGCGAATGACTTTCCTTTTGCTGCCATGCATATCTTAGTGGCTCAATTGGGGAGGGTGTGTGTATCTCTTTCTTAAGGTGAAACGACTCTCCTGACTAGCGTAACCCTTTCCTTAGGCGAATGACTTTCCTGACCAATGATATATCCCTTTCTTAAGGCGAATGACTTCTCCCCGTATCCCTTTCTTAAGGCGGATTGACTCTCCTGACTGATGATATATCCCTTTATTAAGGCGGATGACTTCTCTTCGTATCCCTTTCATAAGGCAGATCGACTCTCTTAACTGGTGTATCTTTCCTGAGGCGGATGAATTTCCTGACTGATGATATATCCCTTTCTTAAGGCGGATGACTTCTCCTTGTATCCCTTTCTTAAGGTGGATCGACTCTCCTGACTGGCATATCCCTTTCATGAGGCAGATGACTTTCCTGACTGATGATATATCCCTTGCTTAAAGCAGATGGCTTCTCCTCATATCCGTTTCTTAAGGCGGATCGACTCTCCTGATGCTGATGAATTTGAATAACCTGAAAAAAGACAGCAACCAAACACTAAGTTAGTCATTGCCTAAGCAGACACTTCTTTATTCTTAATTGACTTTTATGAAAAAAAATATTTTTCCCCCTCAATTAAGAATAAAGATGTGTTGGCAAGATAGAATGTAAACTATGCATGAGGAACCGATTAATGCTTATTATGCCGCTGGGGAATGCTCCTAGGGTGGGTGCCCCTAGGGTTTGACAACTCCGTTACTGGGAAATGGGGGGATGACCCTGGGTCTATGGTGGGATGCCCCTGGGACCTGATGATTCTACTACTAGAAAGTGGAGGGATTCCCTTGGATCGGTGGGGGATGCCCCTAGGACCTGATTCTTCAATTGGGGAATGACCTTAGGGTAAGGTGCCCCTAGGATTCCTGATAATGAGGGTATGCCCCTTGAGTGATTCCCCGGTTGGGGCGGGAAGTGATACCCTTTGAGTAAAGCCTCTTCTGCTAAGGAGGCCCTTTCTTGTGAAACTCGTTTGCTGGGGAAGAACTCTTGTGCTAGGATGGACCTGTACTTGAAAATTTTCCTGATTAATGCTCAATTAAAAAATGGCTTACCTTGATTATTGATTGACTTTTGTGAAAACAAAAATATTTTTGCCCCTTCAATCAAGGGTCAAGGTGAGCAAATATAACTGAAATATAGGGGTGAAGAAGAGTGTGGCTGGCCCCGAGCTTAGACTGGATGAATTTCTGGTGCTTGCTAAAATACTGATCCAAAAATTTGTCCCTGGATGGCAAGAGAGGGCGCGTATGGGTGCGCCAGACCCATACAGGTAGAGTTCTTGAAGGTTAGGACCCGCATGGGTAGGGTGGGACTCGTACGGGTCCTAAATGGGGGTTTCAAAAGGCAGATCAGTCCCCTCATATCCTGCCTCATACCAAAACTTCCCATTTCATAATTTTGGTGATTTTTCTCCTGGAATCAACCAAACATGTACAATAAGATCCCAAAGATGGGCCGTTTCTCCCTTAGACTCAAGGACTTGCCCCTAGTGGGTGATTCAGGGCTTCGAGAATGGTCAATTTCCATTGGGTATGCATTTCGCGAAGGAGACTCATTTCTATAACTTACTCCTGTCTCTGAAGTGCCACTGATCCCTTCTCCCGAGACCCACGCCTCAAAACTCCAAGTAATTTTGCTTGATTCTCCATTTTCCAATTTTGCACCTTTGGCAATTTCTTGAATTTTGGCATAAATTAGGGTATTTTAAACCTTGGAATAGAGCATGAAGCATGTGACTATAGCCTATGATGCTTTTAGGATAGTTTTGGATGAATTTTAGTTGAGATTGGATGATTTTAGATTTTTTAGGAGATTTCTCACAGAAGGACTGCTTGCAGGGGATCCATACAGGTGAGGGGGGACCCGTATGGGTCTCATTTTTTATAAGGTACTCCTCGGGGACCCGTACGGATGGAGCTTACCCCTACGGGTCCTATCCTTAGGGACATAATGCTGACTACTTTGCTTTCTGCAATCCTTTCCCAGTTTCTGACTTTTCTGCTGCGTTCTAACCCTGTTGATCTGCAATTCTATCTTTCTAGTTCTAATACAAGATTGTGGGGCCCCTAAGTTCCTACAAGAAATAGTACGAGGAGGTTCGTGCACCGGGGGATACGGAGTTACTAACCCGCATCAATTTCTTTGGCTTCAGTGACATCATCAGGGCCATCCCTCAGGCCCATAAGACGTTGGCCCCCAGTGCCTTTTTAGCTTTGATGGAGAGATGGTTGGAGACGACCCATGCTTTTCACTTGCCTATTGGGGAGGTTACTATCACTCCCTTAGATGTGTGCACCACGACCGGCCTAGAGTGGAGCCGGGTTGTGGTACACTTTGATGTTTATGCCAATCGATGGCATTCTCGGCCTGATGTGAAGGCCTACATTGCTAGATTACTCGGGCTTTGTCCATGAGGGATGAACAAGTTCAAGTATAGGGACCTACATGCTCACTGTATCGCATAGCTTAGTCCTATTGTGGCTGATAGGAGGGACCATTGCGCTCGATCTTTCCTCCTGATGTTCCTTACCAACTTCTTCTTCCCTATTTACTCATGCAACCTTAGCTATGGTTTGCTCTCTGCCATGGATGATCTTGCAACTATGCCCTGCAAGAACTGGTGTCGGGCCATTTTGGCACATCTATTCTATAGACTGGATGTCTGGGTCCGGGGTGAGCAGTTTGAGCTCAAGATATGCCATCTGATACTACTGATAAATCCCAAACTGATCTCTTATGCTCTAACCCTTTGTCTGAACTTATGTTGTAACTAATCCTTACTTTGTCTTATAGATTTGGGCTTTTGAGCACCGGTTGATTCCTAGACCAGGTTTGCCCCTGCAGCCTGAGGCGCCACACATCATATCTAGATGGATGGGGCTTTTGCAGAATTATCCCCTAACCATAGTACAATACCGAGAGTTCTTACACCAACTGTGCTCAGATAGGGTAAACCTACATTTTACACTTCAACAAACCATTAGTAGAAATTGTATTTACTAGGTCACGATACTCATAGTGCATTTATCTTATGCAGGTTATTCGAGATCCATGGGAGAGACTGGTCACCTATGGAGCTATGAAGCAGATACGGGCCGGTAAGGATGACCACCGCTTTGTCCTAGAGTCACCACTCTCCTATAAGTGGTATTTGGGCGAGCGGATCTGAGGGTGGAGGACCAGTGCCATAGTGGAGAGATCGATTCCTTCCTCGATCCCTGTGGGTGTCTTCTAGCCTTATCTCATGCTAGGGACCAATCAGGGGCTATACTTATTAGGAGAGGGAGCTCACATGCTGTTTGTAGAGGGCCCTTATGCTGAGTTTGTTGATTCCTCCTTTCTTCCACCTTATGATAGGATTCATCACAAGGAAGGGCCTCTGGAGTTTCACTGGAGTGATAGTGCAAATGATGATGATGATGATGATGACGATGAGGAGGAGGAGGAGAAGGGTAGACCGAGGGTCGATTGCGGGGATCCGTCTATAGTCTGGGGTACTGAGGACTCGGCTAGGTCCTCTACCCCTTCTTCTCAGGTATATTTCTAACTTGGCCTTTGTGAATATCTTACTACTTTCTGAAATGGACTGTGATCTTGAGCCTGATTCTTTATTGCTACAACCTCCAGCTTCCACATGGAAGAGATCTACCGCTGCTGCAGCTGTTATCCCTGAGCCGCCGATGAAGTGGTCTCGGGCTTCTAGATATGTAAGGGAGGGCGTCCTTCGAGCTGAGCTAGATACTTTCTTCTGACTCCTCGACCATTTAGGAAAGTCAGTTATTAAGAAGCACGAGGAGTCGGTTCAGCCTATCAATTTTACTTCTTCTAGCTCTACTCATGTAAGTAATCCTTTACCTTTGACTTTGTCCATTACTGTAATTGCTTAGGATGTCTTATCCTTATGTGACTCTTTTCTTTCAAGTGGCCACTTCCGAGGCTAAAAGGATAGCTTGGGGTTATTTTTCTATCCGGGATCTACTGTTGGCCCAGGATGCACTAGTTTCAGTAAGCTTCTTTTACCTACAAAATTTCAACAAACTATGCATGATGTATGCTACGACATTTATATATGTATACTGATCGCATGGTTTCCATTGTAGAATTTGTTGGCCATAGAGCGCAGCTGGTCCACCCAAGATTTAGACCCTCTTGAGGAGAGAGCCAGATGTTTAGAGGAGCAGCTGCAGGCAGCCACTGTTGAGGTCGATCGGGCTAGGGCCGAGACTGCTCAAGTGAGGGCTGAGATTGAGACACTAAGGGGTTAGCTAGCGTGGATGACTGAGGATAGGCATACATTGGTTCCTTCGGATGATGTGTCCGAGGATGATCTTTCTGCCTAACGAGTGACTCAGAGAGGCATAGATCAGCATGTTGAGGGCAGTGATGCTATTAGGGCTGCTATAGGGACATCAGGGACTAGGACCCCTGCCCAGCCAGCTGTAGATACCGGTGAGGCTGATGACCACATGACCATATATATAGATTATCTATTGGTAGATACTCAGGACTAGAGTCAGGAGGGTCATTAGGGACAAGATTCCCGGTAGCTTAGATTATGATTATCTTCTGAACTATTTGATACTTTTGGGCCCTGCGTGGCTTACTTTGATCGTAAACTTTGGATTGGTACTTTTGACATTTGACTTTTATGCATGCTCACTTTCTTTGAATTGAGAGTATCGAGTATTCCTGCTTTGCAAACCTGTATTTTATCCAGTGATTTTAAGTGAGGGGACCGAGTGACGTTCTAACTTTTGCATAGGCCACTTAATGCGAGGGGACCTATTGAACATTTATTTTTCTTTCTTTTTGTCCTAAATATTTGCCTGAACTGTCCTTGACGGCTCCACCTAGTGGATTTTTTTTTCTTTTTAGCTTTAACTTTTGCCTAGACCGTCGTTTTGGGTTTTCACCCTAGCAAGCTTTTTCTTTACTTTTTGCCTTAATTTTTGTAGAGACCGCCCTTTCAAGTTTCCAATCCCGTAGGCTTTTCTTTTCTTCTGTCTTAACTTTTTCCTGGATCGCCCTTTCGGGGTTTTCAATCCAATAGACTTTTTCTGAATTTACATATGCTTGATTTCTTTGGAACTTTTTTTTGTTTCTATCGGATTACATGTGAAAGGAATAAATAACCATGATACATAACATGTAGAGAAAAATTGATGTTCACATACCAGCAATTATTTCACCTAAGGACATGCATGCATTCATAAGACCAAGATTCTTAGCAAAATCATAACATGTTCAATGATGAGATTAATTTGAGTACATAGCCAATGGTAACAATTTCCAATGGTTAACCTCTGCTGCCCACTGGTCTTTTACAGATTTTCTAAAAAGCAACTGACATTTTCCTCTCGATGCCTAACTTTTACCTAAACTGCCCTTTTCAGGTTCTCAGCTTAGCGGGCTTTATTTGCATTGGAGCTCCCTTAGTTTTGCTTGATCGGTTTGCAGGATACCGATCAGTGGGCTGCTCCTTAATTTTTTCTCACGTAGTAGAGTACCACGCGCTGGGTGTTTTACTCTTTCTTTCTTCTGTTTTTTGTGCTGCTCTTTTATGATTTAATTCTTTTGACCTAGATATGATAATGCTTGAGCCTATTTTGATTCACTGGATTCACGAATTCATTTCTATCCATATCCATAAGCTTGATTCCTCCTCTATCATAGACTTTCTTCACGACAAATGGTCCTTCCCAATTAGGCCAGAACTTGCCCCTAGTGCCAATGTTGACCTAGCGTAGCTGCTTGAGGACTAGATCACCCGCTTTAAGGGGTTGGTTTGGGTATCTAATTCTACTATTGCAAGTTCGGCCAATGTGCTATTGGTACATTTAGAGATGGTCAAGTGCCTTGAGCCGCTTTTCATCTATCGCATTTAACTGTTCATACCTGGCTCTTGCCCAATTTTCTGCTACAACCGATAACACAATTTCCATTCTATATACCAAGGAGAAAGGTGTTATATCAGAGGGAGTTCTTACACTGGTTCTATACCCTCAGACTGCGAATGGAAGCTTATCAGCCCAATCTCTTTAGGTGGCCACTGTTTTTGAAAAAATCTTCTTGATTGACTTATTAGCAGCCTCAACTGCCCCATTAGCTTATGGCTTATATAGAGAAGATCTGTGAGGATTAATGTTGAATTTCTCAAATAATTCAGCCGTGGCCCCTTGAAATTCAACTATGTTGTCAGAAACTACATGGTGCGAAATTCCATATCTCGAAAAAATATGCCTCTCTATGAACTTAGCCATTTTATTGGCGGTGATGTTGGTGTAAGATTCGACCTCTACCCACTTTGAAAAATAATCAACCGCGGCTATGATGAATCGATGACCATTGGTTGATGATGGCCGAATTTCATCAATTATATCTATCCCCCACACCGAGAAAGACTAAGGAGTAGATAAATTGTGAAGTTTAGATGAAGGGAGATGTTGTATATCCCCATGAATCTAACATTCATGACATTTCCTGACCCTATCGATGTAGTTGGCGCTCATTGTGGTCTAGTAGTACCCCATCCTCTAAATCTTTCTAGCAATAGCCATCCCATTCATATGCGGACTGCAATCCCCTGAATGTACCTGAGTCATTACCCTCTCTACTTCTTCTATCAAACACCTCAACAATAAAATTTTCGCTATCCTTTTAAAGAGATCTTCACCAACTAGTCTGAACTGGGTTGCCAATCTTTTGAGAGTTAGACAGTCTAAACCTGATGACCCTTTAGGGTACTTCCTTTCTTTTAAAATCCTTCTAATGTCACTGTACAACAGACCTTTAGCTCCTCTACAACCATAACTTGAACCTTCTCATAAAATGGAGAACGAGCCATTTTTACTATAAATGGACAGATGGGTTGAGCCTCTTCTCCCTCCCATATCGAAGCTAGGGTAGCCAAGGATATAGCCATCTAATTATCATCCCTCGATATATGCTGGAAGAGGCATTGGCTGAACTGTGCCGACAAATCCCAAACTACTTCCACATATGGCCGGAGTAACTCTTCCCTGATTTCCCACTATCCTATGACATGCTTTATCACTAACATGGAATCCCCCATCACCCTGACTTACCTTGCTCCTATCTTAAAGAGAGCATGAAGACCAAAGAGATAAGCTTCATACTCGGCCCCGTTATTGGTGACTAAAAACTCCAACTGTTTGCTTAGTGGAATAACCTCAACATATGGTGTAATGATGATTACTCCAGACCCACACCCTTTTGATTCATAGCCCCATCAATATACATTAATTCAGCCTTTTTAGCCTTCACTTATGCTAACTACTCATTAGGGAAATCCAGATTTTCACTGTAATCAGGCTCTAGGGTTTGACTTGCTAAAAACTCAGCCATTGCTCTCCCCTTAATGACCTTCTTTATGACATACTCGATATCAAATTTTGACAATAATAGCAGTTAATGAGATTGTTTTCCTACCAACGTGGGGGATTGAAAAAGATACTTCATCGGATCAACCTATGCAACTGCTTAAATTTTATAGGACTGGAAGTAGTGCCTCAACTTCTTAGTCAACCACACCATTTGTTGTACAGGTCTT
Organism: Euphorbia pulcherrima; assembly: GCA_947683365.1. Classification (NCBI taxonomy): domain Eukaryota; kingdom Viridiplantae; phylum Streptophyta; class Magnoliopsida; order Malpighiales; family Euphorbiaceae; genus Euphorbia; species Euphorbia pulcherrima. The sequence goes on along the minus strand of CANTUS010000001.1, from coordinate 47,642,717 downwards.
TTCTACTGCCGTGTATTTCATCTCGTATTCCAACAACTTCTTGCTTAAATAGTAGATGGCATGCTCGCTCTTATCCTCTTGTTCCTAAACCAACATTGCCCATACAGCCAAATATAGAATCAGTGGCTTGCCGAGCAACGTAGGCATTAAAACTGGGGGGCTCATTATATAAGCCTTTTTCTTGTCAAATGCTATCTAGCATTGCTCATTCCACTCTATCGGCTACTTCCTTCTTAATAACTTAAATATTGGCTCACATACGATCGTTAGCTTAGCAATAAAATGACTTACATAGTGGAATGATCCAAGGAATGACCTGACTTCCCTTTTGGTTCTAGGATTAGGCATTTCTTGAATAGCTCTAACCTTATCAGGGTCGACCTCCATTCCTCTCTGACTGACAGTTTAGCCCAAGAGTTTTCTTAATGTGACTCCAAACACACACCTTTGGATTTAAGCACAGATTGTACTTCTCAATTCTATCCAAGAACCCTTCAATAATCTCAGGGTGCTCTTCCCTCGTATTAGACTTTACTGGCATGTCATATACGTAAACCACAACCTTTTTATGGATCATGTCATATAGTAAGGCTTTCACAGCTCTTTAATAAGTTGCCCCTATATTATTTATCCCAAAAGGCATTACCTTATAACAGTACACTCCCTATTCTGTAATGAAGGCTGTCTTGACCTTATCGATGATGTCCATTAGAATCTGATTATACCCATAGAACCTATCTAAGAATGATTACATTGCGGCGCTGTCTACTAATACGTCAATATGTGGTAATGGGAAGTCGTCTTTAGGTGATGGCTTTTTCAGATTACAAAAGTCGACACACATTCTAACCCTACAATCTTTCTTAGGAACAAGGAAAACATTCGCTAACCACGTCGGGTACTCGATTACTTTATTGAATTTGGCTTCCAGTAACCTAGTAACTTCAGCTTTGATCTTATCGGCCCATTCTGGATGTAACCTTCTTAACTTTTGCTTGATCGGTTTGAACCTGGGATCAATCAAGATGCAATGTCGACAATTTGGCAATTTACCCCAAACATGGCCTCGTAGGACCAAGCAAAAGAGTTAACATGTTTTCTATCACTTTTATCATCTCTCTTTTTTTGATATGGGTCAGATCACTCAATATTGTTACCATTTTTGGATTTTCCTTATTACCCAAATTAAAGTCATGTAATAAGGCATCATGAATGCTAAAAATGCTATGCATATGGTCAGATGAATGCATGGTGCCGTTAGGCAAAACATCAAACAAGTATGCGAAACCATTATCATTATCATTAGGATGCCCGAAGGCTACATCATTTTCATTACATATAATTGTATTATCATCCTCCACAGGAGGAGGGCCTTCTTGGTCACTCATCAGAATATAAGTCAGGTCCCGATCTAGGGCTTGCAACTGCTTCTCTGTCAACACATCATCTACAGCTTCCCTCATAGCTTGTGTTAGGTTTCTCAAGGCTTCCTAAATTGGTGTCTTCTTTTTATCCCCCAGGCATAAGATGGTGTATATCAAAAGTGGTAAGAGTGTCAATAGGTTTGTGTACTTCAATCTATGATGGGTCACTATCTTCTATTCGTTTGGCACATTTTTCTGCTTCTATAGCTGCTTCTTAGCTTTCAGGGATGGTTTTGTATCCACTCATAAATACTATCTTGTGAAGGTGAGGAGATAACCTAAAGATGAATCGGTCAGCTAATTCTTTCTCCCAAGGCTTCCTTTTAAGGGATACTATAATCGTTAACCACCTCTAAAAGTAGTCATGGACAGGTTCCCCACTCCACTATCTGATAGCTATAAGCTCAAATATGAAAGGTTCTTCTCTTGCTTTCTTGGTCTCCATGATGCGTTTCCATACCTCACTTTCTTCTAATCCCTAGTTGATCATGGTTACTTTATCCCCTCTCCTTCGGGGTTCACAGACTTTTCCTTTATGAATTAGTTCAGTGATGGCTTTGAGGAGATCCTTACATGTCCTAGTTAGATGATCTGGACTGACATGATATATGCAAAAGTTTCCCCTCTTTGTAGGTTTTGGCGGGACATACGGTTGGAGATGATCAATCAACTAATATTTCTTTAGCTTCTTGAAGATGTACAAAAGAGGGGTATCCCAATGCGATATGTCATCTATAGTCATAGGATGAACCATTTGGTCGCAGGTGATGCCATAGGGTAAACCCATAAAATAAGGGAGGATTGTCCCCTTTGGTATAACGATGAAGTCTGACAGCTGACTGGGGCCCTTGCTTCAGTAAAACTATGGAATAGCCTCTTGACGGAGTGAATGAGTCCCACTACTAACTGTGCAGAGCGTTGGGTTTGTTGGTTGAACTGACTAACCAAGCTGACCCATGATATTGACCTGGGTGAGTGCTGGATGGTATTGCCAATTTTTGTTTTGAACTGAGGTGGTCACCAAGAGATCAGTACATGCACGGGGTGTGGTATCCATGCATAAATTACAACGATGCATGGTGGGGTTAATTATAAGGGTATGTAACATAACACATATAAAGCGATCGATTCCGTGCTTATTTCTCCCGCCGAGTTTGAGGGTATTCTTCCTTAGTCTAATCTCACACAAAAATCAGGGTACCTAGAGGGTAAAATTCTATGGCTTTCGATGAGAATGGAGTAGGGACATATCTGAAGTTTGAAGCAGAAGGTTCCCATCGTATCAAGCCTCTTTTGGAGGGAGATAGCAATAACTGCTCCACCCACTAGAGTGTCCCCAATTACTGGCGGGCATGGGTAACACTTTCGTGAGTGTCGCGGAAATAATCGGGCACCCTAACCTAGCACTAGAAGAAGAGTGCATCTAGCTAAAAAGAGAAGGAGATGAGAAGATAGAGTGTTATAATTTTCCCAAATGATGAAAATAAAAGCGGGTTGAATCAAGTAAATGATTTTCGGTGCTCATCTTAATCTTTTAAGCTTTTAAAATAGACCGATATTTTGCAAGTTAAAAGATTATATCCCAAGTAGAGCTGCCATTGTGTGGTGTAGATAACGTGTGGGTCTCCCTTGGCGCTTGTGTGATAGGCGGGGCCCTCTAGGGGTTGGTTTGATTTAGGCATGACAAAACATGTTTAGTTAAAGTTTGCACAATAAGCCAATTTTAATGAATAAAAGAATCGAAACCCAAATCTCAATATAATTGATAGAGTCGCCACCTAAGTTGTCTACCTGGGAAAGAGTTTTGGTATGATTCCCGCTGGGTAGGAGACTCATACCTATTGGATCAGAGATTCGGGTATCGGATGAGTCACTTATTTCTCATTTAGTTGATCCAAAATTATATTCACTACATAAAACAATTTTAGTTTTCAACATTTCGGGAATTATCATAGAAATCCTATTTCTACACTCTTTCTCACTCGTTACATGCATTTACATATTACAATAAAGCAAAAGCAATAAATGGAGGAATAAAAATTAAAACTAGGGGAAAAATGGTGGAATTGCAAAGAGAACCTATACGTTTGTTCTAAGTTATAAAATAAAATGAAAATAAATTCCCCTGCATCCACAAAGATTAGGACACTTTATAGCACATCATAAGTCAGCATTTCAATAGGAAAAATGTGATTATGTCAGCGTGGCATTTTTACGATTCATAGAGCCCTGGCCGCTCCTAGGATCAGAAAGAAATAATAAGTCTTCAACATATCTTCTTGTGAAAACACATTTTAACTTTTATGGGTTGATTTACTGGATGATAAGTGAAAATGATGGCATGGCATATGGTGAATTGGATTAATTTTTACCTGTACGGATGGGGGGTACCCGTATGGGTACCAAGGAGGACCAGTATAGGAGTAAGGGGACCCGTACGGGTCTTGTCTTCTCCTACACGGAAACTCAGTTCAGTTCAGTTTGTAGATTAACAAATTAGTGGCACAAAAATACAATAAAAGGGATTTCCCTCTATATGAGTATGGTGCACCGATTTGATATCTTTGGGGATATATGGTGCTAATAAGTCTCATACGGGGTTAGGACTAGACCTGAAAAAGGAAATGAAAGGAACATATATAATAGAAGAAATAAAGAATAATAATAATGAAATAACTGACATGTGAGCCTCTTTGAAACTCAGGAGCATTACCTTTACGGCGTGAATCCACTTGAGATGATCCCTTTAATGTTGAGAGAGTCTAGCTAAAGTAGATGATGAAATAGGACTATTTAGGTGAGTATTTGTGCGGACAAAACCTCAAAAAATGGGTTTTCTCCCTATTTTATACCTCCTATACCCCCATTATACCTTTTTTATACCTATAGAAATTGCTAGAGTTTTAGTATAATTTTCATATGAGATGTGTGTATCATGAATTGAGGGGAAAAGGCCCTATTTATAGGGTGAGAGTTAGGTCTGAATGCAATAAACCGCATTCAAGACATGCCTTTCCCCGAAAAAGGTAAGAGATAGCTTCTAAAAGAGGCTGATTAGGAAATCAAAGGACCCATATGGGTGGGGCCCCACCCGTAAGGGTATAAAGGGATCGTATAGGTCCCTTCTGCACGTATGGTAGGAATCTTCCCATTCGGCTCTGCCCCTAGATCCGCACCACTAGACAGAACCCATATGGGTACCTAATGGCAGACTAGGTCTCCGAACTTCGGCCAAACTCAACTCTACAGTAGTAGGAACACCTTTGATGGATAACACTTGAAAGACATTGCATCATATAGCTCTCATCATAGTTTTGTGAGAAGGATCGTTAGAATCCAGTGCTCACATATACCCTTTTTTTACCTATAAAAACAGCTAGAGTTTCATAAATTATATCCTAAAATTTCTTGTATATCTTGTCTCTCTTTTTTTATATGTTCTCTTTAAAATGAGGTAAAAAGCCTCTATTTATAGGGGGAATCAAGTTAAAACGTAATAAATTGCATTCATGACTTGATTACTCCCAAAATTGGCATGATCTGCTTGCCATAAAGCCTGTTTAGGTAAATATGAGACCCATAGGGGTCCCTCCTAGGCATATGAGGGATTTGACCCGTACGGGTCCACTAGTTGATCTGTACCACCAAGTATAACCCATATGGGTCCCTAAGGGCCGATTAGGTCTCTAAAGTTTGCTCAACTCAAATCTGCAATAGTAGGAACACCTCTGATGGATAACACCTATAAAAGATTACATTATCTAGCTATCAACATCATTTCATGAGAAGGACTATTAAAATCTAGTGCTCACAGACTTCCTCTCGTGGGATCACTATAGATATAGATTTGTATGATCTCAGGAGGTGAGCGAGGGTTTAGAAATTATACCCGAAGTGATGACATGGGCGGGTTCCTTTCTTGAGGTGAACTCATTTCCTAAGTGTCCCTTTCTTAAGGAGGACGACTTTTCTTTGCAGACGCACAGTCCCTTTCTTGAGGCAGATGACTTTCCTTTGCCAATGCATATCCCTTTCTTGAGGCAGATGACTTTCCTTTACTAATGCATATCCATTTCTTGAGACATGTGTCTTTCCTTTGCTAATGTGTATCCCTAGTGACTCTACTAGGGAAGGTGTGTCTTTTATTGTGTGCATCCTTTTCTTAAGGCAGATCGACTTCTCCTCGTATGCCTTTCTTAAGGCAGATCGACTTTCCTGAATAATGTACCCCTTTCCTAATGCGGATAACTTTCCTTATTAATGTATCCCTTTCCTAAAGCAGATGACTTTCCTCGTATCCCTTTTTTAAGGTAGATTGACTTTCCTAAATGATGTATCCCTTTTGTAAGGCGGATGACTTTCCTCGTATCCCTTTCTCAAGGTGGATTGACTTTCCTGATTGATGGTGTATCCCTTTCCTTAAGCGGATGACTCTCTAGCTGAGGATTTTGAATGACCTTTAAAGAGAAAACAATCAAACACTTAGTTAGTTATTGTCTAAGCAGACACATCTTAATTCTTGATTGACTTTATAGTGAATAAAAATTTTTGCCCCTTCAATCCAGACTAAAGATGTGCGGATGGGGGTTGGCCCCTGAATAAGCTGTAAACTAAGTTTAGGAATGTTGGGTTTGGCCCAATTGTTTAGGGATGGAATGCCCCTTGGAAGGCACCTTTCGGGGGAATGCCCCTTGGGGGAGATGCCCCTTGATTGGCTCTATTCCTGAGGAGTGCCCATAGGATGAATTCCCCTTGAGAGCTTGATGATGGGGGATGCCCCTAGATTGACTAATTCCACTGTTGGGGAATTGTTTTGTCTGAATGACTATTATGCTGGGGGAATTCCATATACTTTAGGTGAATCTGCACATGAAAAATTATCACTATTAGTAGTCATTTTAAAATGGCTTACCTTGATTCTTGATTGACTTTGTGAAAACAAAAATTTTTGACCCTTCAATCAAGGATCAAAGTGAGCAAGGTGTTTTGCCCCTAATTTAACTAAAGTATGGAGTTTAAAAGAAGTAGGATTGGCCCCAATTTGAATTTGATGTGTCTTTGCTATTTGAGGAATCATGTTCCCACTTCAAAAAATTTCCCCAAGGTGTAAGGAGGGGTCCCATATGGGTGGCATTTTACTGAGGTGGGAACCGTACGGGTGGTGATAAGGGGGGTTTAAAATCATGCAGACCCCTCCTATTCTCACTCTACCAAGAACTTCCTATTTTCTCTAAACTTCCAGCGATTTTCTATTCCAGTTTACCAAAATGTACCAGAAGATTCCTAAGACTGGCTACTTGTCCCTCAAGCACAAGGATTTACCTTGGGTAGGTGATTCAGAGCTGGGAATGCTCGGTTTTGGTCGGGTATGCTTTTTGTGAGAGGGTTTCATTTCTCAGCCTCACTCCCATTTATGATGTGCCCCTAGTTCCATCTCTTGCCACTCACTCCTCAAAACTCCAAGTTGCTCGATTCTTCATTTTTTCCATTTAGTATTTTATGAATTTTTTTCCTATTTTGGGATGAATTAGGGCGTTTTCGAGCCTTATATAGAGCCTAATGCATATAACTTTAGGTTAGGACGCTTTTAGGATAGCTTTGGATAACCTTTGGATGAATTTGGATGATTTTATCTTGTTCGGGAAACTTTAGCAAAGGGGACTATTTGTAAGGACCCGTACGGGTGGGGTAGCACCCATATGGGTCCAATTTTCGGTACGGTGGGCCTAATGGGACCCGTACAGGTGGGGTGGACCCATACGGGTCCTGTCTTTAGAGACAGAATGTCTAATTCTTTGTTTTCTACAACTTTTTCCAAATTTTTAATTTGTCCACTACATTCTAACCCTATTGAAATATTTTTTCATCTTTGCAGTTCTTATACAAGACTATGGGAGTCCTGAGCTTCTACAAGTGGTGGTACAAGGAGATCCGAGCTGCCGAGGACATTGAGCTACTGACTCGTATTAACTCACTCGGGTTCACTAATATTGTTAAGGCCATTCCCCAGACCCTGAAGACGCTGGCTCCTAGTGCTATATCAGCCTTGATAGAGAGATGATCCGAGACAAAGCACACTTTCCACTTGCCTATCGTTGAGGTCACTATCACCCCCTTGGATGTGTACGCACTAACAAGATTAGATTAGAGTAGGGATGTCTTTCACTTTGACATCAACACCGACCGATGGCACTCCCGACCTGAGGTGAACCCCCTATGTAGAGAGACTACTTGGGCTTTGCCCTAGAGGGATGGATAAGCTCAAGTATGGAGAGCTCCATAGTTACTGGATCAAGCAGCCAAGCCTTGTTATTGTGCAGAGGAGGGACCATTACGCCTGATCTTTCCTACTGATCTTCCTCACCCTTATCTTCTTCCTAGTCTACTCGAACAACCTTAACCACAGTTTGCACTCAGCCATCGAGAATCTTGCCGTTGTGCCGGGCAAGAATTGATGCTGGGTCATCCTGGTACAGTTGTACTATGGGCTAGATGTTGGACTTCGGGGCCAATAGTCTAAGTTCAAGATCTATCATCTAATCCTACTGGTAATTCTTAAACCAATCTCTTATGCTCTAACCTTTTGTTCGAATTGTTCTACAACTAATATTTACTTTGTTTTACAGATTTTGGCCTTTAAGCATCGATTTATCCCCAGACTATGTTTGCCCATGCATCCTGAGATGCCTCATATTATCGCTAGGTGGATGGGGCCTTGGCAGAATCAGGCCCTGACCATAGCAAAGTGTAGGGAGTTCCTTCGCCAGCTGCTCTCTGATAGGGTAAACTTCTTTCATGCTTAACCTGTATTTTACATTTTGACAACCATGACTAAATTTTTTTCACAAAGTTATGATACTTACAATGCATTTACTTTATGTAGGCCATTCAAGACCCGTGGGAGAGGATGGTTATAAACGGAGACATCGAGCAGATGCAGGCTGGTGTGGATGATCGTCGATTCGTGCTAGAGTCTCCATCCTCCCTAGAGTGGTATTTTGGTGAGAGGGTTCGAGATTGGAGGATCAGTGCTATTGTGGAGAGACTGGTCCCACCTCTTATCCTAACTGGGATCTTCTGGCTGCATCTGATGCCTGTGATGGACCAGGGGTTGTACCTTTTGGCCGAGGGGGTTTGAGTGATATATGTGGGGTCTCTTACACTGCATTCATCGATTATTTGCTCCTTTCCCCCCTCCCCATTGAGAGGATCCACTTCAAGGACATCCCCCTCGAGTTCTACTAGAGCGATACTGATGGTGATGATGATGATGAGGGTGGACCGAGGGGCGACAATGGGGGTCCTTCTGTGGTTTAGAGTACTGAGGGCCCAGCTAGCTCTACTACACCTTCTTCTTAAGTGTTTTCCTAACTTAGCCTTTGTGAATACCTTATTGTTTCTTGGAATTGGGTGTGACCTTGAGTGTAACCATTTATCATGGTAGCCTCCTGCCGCCACATAGAAGGTCTGCTGCTGCTGCCCCAACTGACCTAGAGCCGCCAATGAAGCGGTCTCGCACTTCGGGGAGCGTAAGAGAGGGAGTCCTCTGGGCAGAGTTGGATACTTTCTTCCAACTCAATAATTCTAGGAAGTGAGCTATCAAGGAGCTCGAGGAGTTGGTCCATCCCATCCATTTTACCCCATCTGGCTCCACTCATGTGAGGAATTCTCTAATTTAATCTCATCCTTATGATAATTGATTTAGGATGCTCTTATTCTGATATGGTTTTCTCTTCTAGGCCACCGTATCTGAGGTGGAGAGGATTGCTAGGGGTTTCTTTTCTATCTAGGATCTGCTTCTAGCTCAGGACGCACTAGCCTCAGTATGTTTCTTTTACCTATAAAATTTAACAAACTATACATGATGCATGTCATGATATTTGTATATGTGTACTAATCTTATGGTTTCCATTGTAGACTCTGCTAGCTATGGAGTATGGTAAGTCTACTTAGGATCTAGATGCTACTGAGGAGCGAGCTAGGTTCCTAGAGGAGCAGCTGTGAGTGGACACTATCGAGGCTCACCAGGCTAGAGCGGAGGCTGCTTGAATGAGGACCGAGGTTGAGGTATTGTGGGGCCAACCAGCACGGATGATCGAGGATAGATAGACACCTGAATGATCTAATTACTTATCTGATAATGATAGCTCAGTATATTAAGTGGCACTAGTGGTGACCCAGGTGGCTAGAGCTAACGAGCAAGTAGAGGAGATCGATACTGCTGTTAGGAGTGTAACAGGAGCTTCAGAGGTCAGGGTTCCTGATCCACCTACTATGGATGTTGGTGGGGTATAGGATCATGTGATGATATACATGGACAATTTACTGGCAGATACATAGGATCAGACACATGAGGTGTACTAGGGACAAGACCCCCCAGCAGCTTAGATTAGACTGCAGCTATTACTTTCTAGACTTTTGACACTTTTGGCCCAACGTGGCTTATTTTGATGTAAACTTGGATTTATACTTTTGCCATTTAACTCTTATGTATGCTTAACTATCTTTTTCTGAATTGAAACCATTAATTACTGTTGTCTGCAAACCCTTGTTGCCCCTTTGACATAATTAACAATGAAGCCCATTTAGCATGTACTACAAGTGAGTGAGTTAAGTGTTGAACACTCTAAGTTCTTAATCACAATGAACTGGCCCAACACAACTGATAATGGTTACCAAGGCTGGCTAGTTGGAATTAGCACTTTTGGGGATATGCGTTATCCTGTTATTTCATAAGAGGAGAACTACGCTCAAGGAATCCTAGTTGTGAGACATGGCAATTACAAATGATGTTCTCATTATTACCAATAGCAAAACTATCGCTTTTGAATTGAGTTCTAATTTTTGCATAGGCCACTCGGTGTGGGACGACCTATCGAACATTTATCTTCATTTCCTTTTGTCCAGATTTTTCCCTGAATTATCCTTAATGGCTCTGTTTAGCAGACTTTTCTTTTTTTTGCCTTAACATTTGCCTGGACTGCCCTTTTGGGTTTTCAATCCAGCAAGCTTTTTCTTTCTTTTTTCTTTCGTGTTAACTTTTGCCTGGACTGCCCTTTTGGTTTTTCAATCTAGTAGCCATTTTTGAATTCTGCAAAGGTTCGATTTATTTTATGGCCTATCGGTATTTTTGTCTTTTGTTGAATAATGTACGCATAGTGAAGATAATAACAAGGATGCATAAAATGCAGAGAAAAACTGATGTTCACATACCTGCGATTACTTCACCTAAAGACATGCATGCATTTATAAGACCAAGATTCATAGCAAATCATAACAAGTTCATTGATGAGATTAATTTGAGTACATAGGCAATCGTAACAATTTCCAATAGTTAACTCCTACTACTAACTGTTCTTTTGTAAACTTTCCAGAAAGCAGCTAACATTTTTCTCTCAATGCCCTAACTTTTTCCTAAGTCATCCTTTTCAGGTTTTTGACTAAGCGTGCTTTATTTGCGTTAGAGTACCCTAACTTTTGCTTGACCGGTATGCGGAATACCGATCAGCAGGTTGCACTCTAATATTTGCCCGAGCAGTAGAGGACCACTCGTCGAGTGATTCATTCTTTATCTCTTTTATTCATTGTGCTTCTTTTCTGCGATTTAATCCTTTTGACCTAGATATGATAACGCTTAACCTATCTTGATTCACTGGATTCACGAACTCATTTCCATCCATATCTATAAGCTAGATTCCTCCCTTGCTAAGGACTTTTTTAACTACAAACGATCCTTCCCAATTAGGCCTGAACTTTCCCCTAGCGTTAGTGTTGACTTGGTGTAGCTGTTTGAGAACCAGATCACCCACTTTGAGAGGCTGCTTTGGATATTTAACTCTATTGTTATAAGCTTAAGCCATGCACTACTGGTAAATCTATAGGTGGTCAAGTGCCTTGAGTCACTTCTCATCTATCGTATTCAACTGTTCATACCTAGCCTTTGCCCAATCTGACTTTTTTAGCTGAGCTTCGAGTACGACTCGTTGAGATCTTACTTCTATTTTGAAGGGTAACACGTCTTCCATTCCATATACCAAGGAGAAAGGTGTCTGATTAGTGGGTGTCCTTACACTGGTTCTATACCCCCAAACTGCAAATGGAAGTTTATCAGCCCAATCCCTATAGGTAGTCACTGTCTTGGACAAAATCCTCTTGATTGGCTTATTAGAAGCCTCAACTGCTCCATTAGCTTGTGGTCTATACAGGGAAGATATGTGATGCTCGACATTGAACTTCTCAAATAATTCAGTCATAACCCCTTGAACCTGAACCCCATTGTCGGATACCGCATGGTATGGAACCCTAAATCGAGTAAAAATATGCTTCTCTTTGAACATGGCCATTTTCTTGGCAGTGATATTGGTCGCAGTGATACTGGTGAAAGATTCAGCCTCTACCCATTTTAAAGATTAATCAACTGCGACTATGATAAATAGATGTCCATTGGTTGTGATGGCGGAATTACACCGATTATATCTATCCCCCACGTCCAGAAAGGCCAAGGTGTGGATAAATTATGAAGCTCGGATGGGGGTAAATACTGTATATCCCTATAAATCTGGCATTCATGACATTTCCTGACCTTGTCAACATAGTCGGCATTCATTGTGGTCCAAAAGTACCCTATTCTCTAAATTCCCCTAGCCAAAGCCATCCCAATCATATGCGGGCCTCAATCCCCTAAGTGCATCCAGGTCATTACCTTTTCTGCGTCTTCATCTGTCAAACAACTCAACAATAAACCTTCAGCTATCCTTTTTAAGAGATCTACATCAACTAGTCTAAACTGTGCTGCCAACCTATTGAGAGTCATACAATCTGAACTTGATAACCCTCTGAGACATTCCCCTTCTTTTACAAACCTCTTAATTTCATCATACCAACAAGCCTTTTACTCCTCTATACTCATAATTCGAACCTTCTTATGAAATGGGTAATGGGTCGTTTCCATTACCAGCGGACGGATGGGTTGACCCTCTTCTCCCTACCACATTGAGGCTAAGGTAGCCAAATAATCAGCCATCTAATTCTCATCCCTCGGTATATATTGGAAGAAGCACTTACTAAACTATACTGACAAATCCCAAACCACTTCCACGTATGGCCTGAGCGACTCTTCTTTGATTTCCCACTCCCATACAACATGCTTTATCGCTAGTGCAGAATCTCCCACTACCCTAGCTTCCTTTCCTTCTACTTTTAAAAGAGCGTCAAGGCCAAAGAGACCAGCTTCATATTCAGCTCCATTATTGGTGACTGGAAATTCCAATCATTTGCTCAATAGGATAACCTCACCTTGAGGCATAATGATGATTACCCGAAGAAAATCACCCTTTTGATTCATATCCTCATAGAAATACATAATCCATTCGGTCTTCTCTAGTTCTACTACTGCTAACTGCTCATCGGGAAAATCTAGGTTTCAACATAACCAAACTCTATGGGTTAACTTGCTAAAAATTCAGCCACTGCCCTCCCCTTGATGACCTTTTTTGTGACACACTCAATATCAAATTCAGACAGCATAAGAAGCCAATGAGAGAGTTTCCCTTCTAATGTGGGGAATTGATAAAGATACTTCATTTGGTTTACCTTGGCAACTGCTAGAATTCTATAAGGCTGGAAGTAATGCCTCAATTTTAGCCAACCATACCATTGTTGTACATGTCTTCTCCACTACCGTGTACTGCATTTCATGCTCCAATAACTTCTTACTCAAGTAGTAGATAGCATGCTCGCTCTTATCATCTTGTTCTTAAACTAATATTACACCTACAGATGACACTTCTATGGCTAAATAGAGAATCAGTGGCTTACCAGGCATCAGAGGTTTCAAGACTGGAGGACTCATGAGATAAGCCTTTATCTCATCAAATGTTATCTGGCACTACTCATCCCACTCTATGGGCTACTTCTTTCTCAACAACTTGAAGATTGGCTCATAAATTGTTGTTAACTTTGTGATGAATTGACTTACATATTGAAGCGATCCAAGCAATGACCCGACTTCCCTTTATTTTCTAGGAATAGGCATTTCTTAAATAGCTCTGACCTTGTTAGGGTCAACCTCAATTCCCCTATGACAGACGATGTGACCCAAGAGTTTCCCTGATGTAACCCCAAACATGAACTTTTTTGAGTTCAATCAGAGGTTATATTTCTCATTTCTCATTAAGAACCTATCTAAAATCTCAGGATGCTTTTCCCTCGTGTTTGAATTTACTAATATATCATATACACAAACCTCAACCTCTTTATGGATCATTTTATGTAATAAGGCTGTCATAGCTCTCTGATAAGTTCCCCTTGCATTTTTCAACCCAAAAGGCATTACCTTATAATAGTATACCCCCCACTCTATGATGAAAGTTGTCTTGACCTTGTCGATGATGTCCATTAGGATTTGATTGTGCCCAGAAAATCCATTTAAGAACGAGTAATTATGGCTCTATTGGCATTGTCTACTAGTAAATTGACATGTGGTAATGGGAAATCATCTTTCAGAGATGCCTTATTCAAGTTGCGAAAGTCGATGCACATTCTGACTCTTTCATCCTTTTTAGGGACTGGGATGACATTTGGTAACCATGTCAAATACTCAATTACCTCAATGAATTTAACCTCTAATAATCTAGCAACTTCAGCTTTGATTTTGTCGGCTAATTTTAGACGCACTCTTCTTAACTTTTGATTGACTGGTTTGAACTTTTGATCGATTGGGATACGATGTTTAGCAATTTAGCGATCCACACCAGGCTTGTCTTCGTAAGACTAGGTGAAGGCATTAACATGTTTTCTAAGCACTTTTATCATCTATCTTTTTTTGATAGGGGTCCACTCATTGGATATTGTTACCATTTTTGGAATTTTGTTAGTACCCAAATTAATGTCATGCAATGAAACATCATGAATGCTAAAAATGTTATACGTGTGGTCAGATGAATGAATGGTTCTGTCAGGCAAAACCGCACACAAGTAACCAAATCACCATCATTATCATTAGGATGCCCGAAGGCTACATCATTTTCAGTACACATGATTGCATTATCATCCTCCATAGGCGGAGGGTCTTCTTGATTGCTCATCAAGATGTGAGTCAAGCCGCAGTCTAGATCTTGCAATTGTTTCTCGGTCAACACATCATCCACGATTTCTCTCATGACTTAGGCTAGGTGTCTTAAGGCTTCTTGAATAGGTGTCTTCTTCTTATACCCCCAAACATAGTATGGTGTATATTGAAGTAGTGAGAGTATCGATAGCTTTGCCCACTTAAATCTTTGATGGGTTGTTATCCTCCATCTTTATTGAACACTTTTCCGCTTCTATGGCTGCTTCATAACTCTCAGGAATTATCTTGTATGCTTTCACAAATGCTATCTTGCAAAGGTGAGGAGATAACCTAAAGATGAATCGATCAGCTAATTCTTTCTCATGAGGCTTCTTTTTAAGAGCTACCAAGACTGTTAACCACCTCTAGAAATAGTCATGGACGGGTTCCCCACTCCATTGCCTGATAGCTATAAGATTGAATATGGACGATTCTTCCCTTGGTTTCTAGAATGCGCTTCTATACCTCGTCTTCTTCTAACCTTGAGTTAATTATAGCTATTTCCTCTCCTCTTCTCCTGGGTTCATAAATCTTCCTTTTGTCAATTAGTACCATGATAGCTTTGATGAGATCTTCACATACTTCAGTTCGGTGAATGGAGCTAACCTAATACACACAAAAGTGGCCCCTTTCTTCAGGCTTTGGCTGAACATATGGACAGAGGTGATCAATCAACCCATACTTCTTTAGTTTCTTGAAGAGCTTAAAAAGAGGAGTGTCCCAAGGTGAGATGTCATTGAGAGTCATAAGATGAATCTTCTGATCGTGAGTCATACCATAGGGTAAACCCATAAAATGAGGAAGGGTTGTCCCCTTTGGTATGACCACAAAATCGTGAAACTGACTTCAATTCTTGGTATGGTGAACTTATGAAATGGCCTCTTGACGAAGAAGATGAGACCCACTACCAGCTACGAGGAGCATTGGGTTCGCTTGCTGGATAGACCAACCAATTTGAACCACAAGATGGACTGGGAGAGAGGGAGTTTGCCAAATCTTGAACTGAGTTAGTAACCAAAAGATTAGTACATGCATGGGATGGAATACGCATGAATGATGCATAACAATGCATGGTGAGGTTAATTGCAAGGGAATGTAACACAACACATACGATGCAATTGATTCTGCCCTTATTACTCCCGCGAATTCTGAGGGAATTCTTCCTTAGTCCAATCTCACACAGAAAAGGGGTATCTAGAAGGTAAAATTCTAAGGCTTTCGATAATAATAATAGGGTAGGGACATATCAGAAGTTGATGTAGAAGGTTCCCATTGCATCAAGCCTTAAAGAGGGAGATCACAATGAGTGCTCCACCCCTCGAGTGTACCCATACTCTGAGCAGGTATGGGCGACACCTTCATGAGCTTCACAGAATAATAGGGTACCCTAACCTAGCTCTACAAGAAGAGCACATCTAATTCTAGAGAGAGAATAAGATGAGAAGATAGAGTGTAATAATTTTCCTAAATGATGAAAAAGAAAATGGGTTGAATTAAGTAAATGAATTTCATTGCTCATCTTAATCTTTTAAGCTTTTAAAACAAACTAAAATTTTGCAAGTTAAACGATTGTAATCCCCTGCAGAGTCGCAACTGTGAGGTATCAATGATGTGTGGGCCTCCCTTGGCGCCTACCGATGGGGCCCACTGGGGTGATTGGTTGATTAATTTAGGTGCGATGAAACCTTTTTAGTTCAAGTTTGCACATTTGAACCAATTTTATAAATAAAAGAATCGAGACCCAAATCTTGATACAAATGATAGAGTCGCCACCTAAGTTGTCTACTTAGGGAAGAGTTTCAGTACGGTTCCCATGGGGCTGGAGACCCGTACCTTTTGGATCAAAGATTCAAGTATCAGATGAGTCACTTATTTCTCATTTAGTTAATTCAAAATTACATTCTTCGCATAAAACCGTTTTATTTTCATCATTTGGGGAACTACTATGGAAATCCTATTTTTCTACACTCTTTCACACTCAATTCATGCATTTACAATTTGCAATAAAGCACAAGGAATAATTAGGGGAATAAAAATTACAAACAGGGTAAAATGGGGGAATTGCAAAAGAACCTATACATTTTTTCTAAGTTATAAAATAAAATAAAATAAATTCCTATGCATCCATAAAAGATTAGAATAGTTTATAGCACATCACAAGTTAGTATTTTGTTAAGAAAATTGTGATTATGTTAGAGTGGCAGTTTTGCGATCGATAGTGTCCGGACAGTTTCTAGGATTGGGAAGAAATAACGAGTCTTCAGAGCATTTTGTTGTGAAAACACATTTTAGCTTTTGTGGGTTCAATTATCGGATTATTAGTAAAATGATCGCATGGAAAATGGTGATGTTGGATTATTTTACATATTAAAAAGGGAACTTTGGATTCTACTTGGGAGCCAGTACCTATACAGGTGCTAGTGGGGACCCGAACAGGTCCTGTCTGGTCCCGGGCAGAACCTTAGTTTGGCAAATACAACAAATTTATATAGATCGAGTAGAATATGAAAAATAACGATAAAATAAATGAGATGTGAGTCTCCTTGAAACTCAGGAGCGTACCTTTGTGACGTGAATCCACTTTGAAGCAATCCCCTTTGCTAAGAGAGACTGTAGCCAAAGTAGATAATGAAATGGTGATTTTAAGACTGTTTAGGTGAGTATTTATGTGAACTAAACCTCCCCCAAATCCTAACAAACAAAGCTAGAAATGAATTAAATGTGGACAAGACCGCAAGAAATGGGTTTTCTCCCTATTTTATACCTTCTATACCTCAACTATAAACTATATGCTATAATTTCTTGTATATCTTATCTCTCTTTTTCTATATGTTCTCTTTGAAATGAAGTAAAAAGCCTCTATTTATAGGGGAAATCGAGTCTAAACTCAGCAAGTTACATTCATGACTTGATTTCTCCCAAAATGGGCATGACCTACATGCCATAAAGCATGTTTAGGCAAATACAGGACCCCGTATGGGTCCCACCCAGGCATATAAGGGACCTGACACATACAAGTCCGCTGGTGGATCTGTACCACCAAGCATGACTTCACTATGTAACAGTAGGAATACCTCTAATGGATAACACCTGTAAAAGATTGCATTATCTAGCTCTCATCATCATTTTGTGAGAAGGACTGTTAAATCCAATGCTTACAAGTGCACGGCTCGAGCTTATAATAATAGAGTCGGATACCTGAAGCGGGTGATCTAGTTCTCAAGCAACTGTGCCAAGTCAACACAGATGCTAAGGGCAAGTTCAGGCCTACTTGAGAAGGACCATTTATGATTAAGAAAGTCCTTGGCAAGGGAGGAATCAAACTCATGCACATGGATGGGAATGAATTCGTGAATTAGGATAGGCTTAAGCGTTATCATGTCTAGGTTAAAAGAAATAAATCACATAAAAGCAGCACATTGAATAATAAAAGAAATTAAGAATAAATCACCCCGTAGTGGTCCTCTACTACTCAAATAAAAATTAGGGTGCAACCCACTGATCGGTATTCCATAAATCGATCAACGAAAAGTTAGGGTACTCCAACGCAAATAAAGCTCGCTAAGTTGAAAACCCAAAAAGTAAGGCTTAGGCAAAAGTTAGGGCATTGAGAGAAAAATGCCAGTTGCTTTCTGGAAAATCTATAAAAGGACCAGTAGCCAGTAGGAGTTAACCATTGGAAGCAGTTACCATTGCCAATGTACTCAAATTAGTTTCATCAATGAACATGTTATGATTTGCTAAGAATCTTGGTCTTATGAATGCATGCATGTCTATGCGTGTGAATATTAATTTTCTTTACATTTTGTACATCTTTGTTGCTATCATCTGTACTAGCTGTGTGTGAGTACCATCCAACGAAAGATAAAAGTACCGATAAGCCATAAAAGGAATAAGGTTTATGCAAAAGTTGGAAACGTCTGCTAGATTGAAAACCCAAAATAGCGGTCCAGCCAAAAATTAAGATGAAAGAAAATGAAAGAACAAGCCTGCTAGATTGAAAACCCGAAAGGGCAGTCCAAACAAAAGTTAAGGCAAAGCAAATAAAAAGAAGGGAAAAGCCTACTAAGTTGAGCCGCCAAGGACAATTCAGGCAAAAATTAGGACAAAAGAAACGAAAATAAATGTTCGATAGGTCATCTCGTACCACATGGCCTATGCAAAAATTAGAACTCAATTCTAAAACTCCAGTTTATTATTGCACTTGCTCTTATTTGCTAGAACATCATTTGTAGTTGCAATGTTTCGTAGCTGGGATCCATTGAACCAATTTTTGCACAGTGAAGTCACACGATAGCATGCATCCCCAGAGTTGCTAATTTCCCTCAACCAGCCTTAGTAATGCTTGTCAATCTAGATTGGGCCAGTTCATTGCTATCAGGAATCTCGAATATTCAGTGGTTAGCTCACTTGCTCATAGTATGCTCTAAGTCGGTCATGAGTACTTTGGTTTCGTGACGTCAGATTTTCGGTAAGTTATGCCAAGAGGCAGGATAAGTCAACAAGCAATAGTATTAAGTGGTTTCAGTTTAGAAAAAGGGAAGACTTATCATGTATAAAGTAAAAGTAATATTTAAATAACGTCCATGTTTACATCAAAGCAAAGCCACTCATTGCCGAAAATTTCAAATATCCAAAAAGAAAGACTAAAACTAAGCTATGGGGAGATCTTGTCCTTGAGCCCTATATGTAGCCTCGTCCTACGTATCAGCCAGCAAGTCATCCATATCAATCATCACATAGTCCCCTGTCCCCTCTCCAGCAGCAGCACTAGTCAACTCAGCTTGCTGTTCTACCTCATACTCAGATTCCCCCCTCTGGGTCACTATCAGCGCCACCTGGTAGGTAGAGTAATCATCCTCAGACATAGAATCAGATGAATCAAGAGTCTACCTATCCTCAGTCATCCGGGCTAGCTGTCCTCACATTACATCAACATCAGCCCTTGCGCATGCAACCTCTGCCCTGGTTCGCTCTAGCTCCTTCTCTAATGCCCAGACCCCCGATCAGCCTCGGTAGTGGTTGCTCACAACTACTCCTCTAGAAACCTAGCTTGCTCTTCTAAAGAATCCAAGTCCTGAGCGGACCTGTCAAGCTCCATGGCTAACAAAGTCTGTATAAAAATCAAGAGATCAGTACACACATATAAATATCATGGCATGTATCGTACATAGTTTATTAGAATCTTGCAAGTAAATAAAGCTTAGCAAGGCTAGAGCATCCTGATCTAACAGTAGGTCTCGAACAAAGAAGAAGCCTCTCAAAATCCTCTCCACCCTAGTCACAATCACCTAAAAAGGAAATCATGCCAGCACTAAGATGTTTCAGATAGTAATTATAAAAGCAGAAGTTACGGCTAAGAGTTCCTTACGTGAGTAGAGCTAGATGGAGTAAAACGAATAGGCTGGATTTACTCCTCAAGCTCCTTAACAACCCCCTTCCCCTAATGATCGAGGATTCAAAAAAAGGTGTACAACTTAGCCCGGAGGACACCCTCTCTCACACTCCCAACAACACAAGACCGCTTCATCGACGGCTCTGGGTCAGCAGGGATAGCAGTAGCAGGTCTCTTCAATGTGGTGGTAGGAGGCTACATTAATAAGAAGTTTCCACTTATGTTCACAGTAAATGTTAGAAAGCAATTCACGAGGTTTTAGTTAAAAAGATGCATGAGAAGGAGTGGTAGACCTAGCTGAACCCTCAGTGACCCAAACCAAGAAAGCCCCCCCCCCCCACCCCCGACGACCTCTCATTCCACCCTTATCATCATCATCATCACCATCATTATTGCCATCACCCAATGGAACATGAGGGGGCGGTTGTCATAATAGATCATCTAGTAGGGAGGGAGGAGCAAAGAATTGATGAACTCAGTATAAGAGCCCTCCACGACATCACTCGGACCTCTCCTCTAGAAGATACAGTCTACAGTTTGAATCAGGCATCAGATGCGACCAATAACCCCCATAAGATCTAGGGGTGGGACCGACCTCTCCACTACAGCACTCATCCTCTAGTTGCAAACCCTCTCATCGAAATGCCACTCCAGATAGAGTGGAGATGCTAGCACAAACTGGCAACATCTACGCTTGCCTGCATCTGCTCAATATCCTCGTAGATAGCTATCCTCTCCTATGGGTCTCGAATAACTTGTACAAAGCAAATGCACTGCAAATATAGTTTGCTACTAACTGCTTGTTGAATTGAAAGTACAGGTTTAGGTTCAAAAGTTTACCCAATCAGAGCATTGTTAGCCACTGAACTCCCTGTACTCAGTTATGGCCCCGACCTTCTACTGCTATAGCCCTATCTACTTCGAGATGATATGAGGTGTCTTTAGCTGCCTGGGCAAGCCTAGTGTGAGCGCGGGATTTTACCGTCCCTCTCGCGAGACGATGATGACGTGTACCTGATTTTAATGCCTCAAAATAAAAGTTCTCTTTAGAATTTTTATTTCCAAAATAATATTCCTTGTGAATTTTATACTTGGTAGAATCCAGTTCGGCATAGCTGATAACGCGTCCGGTAGGAGCTTGAACAGATGATTTACACCCAAATTAAATAATTACTATTAAAATATAATTAAAATTCAAAAAGATGCCTTTCCACCCACTATTAAATCACTTTTCCTGACTTTTTAGGCTTTTTGACCCGCTGGTTGTCGGTATGCTGGAGGCTAATGCCGCCAGCGGCATCAGCCATGCCGTCGGAGGCATGACCATACCACCGGTGGCATCATCATATCACCGGCGGTATGGCCTAAAATGGGTCCCTCCACAGACAGCCTTTCGGCCACTTTCGGCGGAATAAGTCAAAAAGGTCTCGAAAAAGACCCCAATTTGCCGACAAAAACACACCTTAAGCTGAAATTGAGGAGGGGGGACTGAAATTGTATAGGGAAGGAGCTAAAATTGGGCAATTGAGAGGCTGAAATCGAGAGAGTAGATCTTAGTGAGATAAGAATTAGAAAAGGATGGAAAAAGGATTCTAATCAATTTTTCCCGAATTTTCTTCTTTGAACTCTTTGATTGTGAGCTTAAAGTCAGTGGGTCTTTAAATCAAAATCAACTTAATAGGATTTAGAGACCTAAAACTCTTAAATTGACAATTAAGTCATCGTTGCAAGCTCCTCAGAGGTGTTACTATTCAGTTCATGAAGAGTTGGATTCACTACCGTGAGGTGAAAATCCTGAGTCTCATAGCTCTTTGGCATTATTATTATTAGTTTGCGTTAATTTTTGTTGATTTGTGTTCATTTTTGGGTTTTCAGTCACTTTGACTGCGGACCGCTGCTGCTGCAAGAAATTGAAGTCGCCGGAGACATGTGATGTTGCCAGCTATATCACCCATGTCGCCAGAGACATCATTGATACCGCAGTTAGCATCGCGTTCCCCAGAGACTTCACTTTCTTGCGGGACCCTTTCTTTATGGTACTCAGAAAGCCCTATGCCTGTCTGCATACTGATGTCGCCCGCAATATAATTGATATCACCGGCAGCATCAGTTGCCTCGTCGGCGGCATGACTTTTTGGACAGCAGTTTTATTTTCATTTGTTCCCGAACTAACTTATTTTCTGAAGCTAGGATATATAGTGTAACGATGGAGGTTCAAAACTCCCCGAAAATAGATCCCACCCCACAACGAGTGGCATTTTCACTTATAATCTGATTAAAGCAACGATTGAATCTAAAATTTGGATAAAAATGGAATTTTCCCGCAAACGCCATTCAAACCTCATTTTAGCCATCCAATCGGGCCTTATGATATTGTAAATAAAATATGCCATATTGGTGCCACCCATCTTCTGCAGATAGATGTATATCGGACATTCGGGTATTTTATTTATTGCGTAGAAAATGTACGGGACATGAAAACTTTGTAATAATTTTACTTTCCACACTTATTTTTTCTTTTATGGCTCTAAATATTTTATTTATTACTTCAATTGCTTGATAAACGCGAAAATAACAAAATAACTGAAAATATAAATAAATAGGATGGATTAAACTGATTAAGAGAGAATGAAGTGTCTTAACTTGGCCTAATGAAAAATAGATAACATCATCCGAACTCGGAATCTCTACTTAAGGTATGGTCCAATCGTCCGGTGGGAAGATCGTACTAAAAATTTCCCGACTGAGCTGAATCGGGTGGCGACTCTATTTTAAGTATGGGATTTTGATCTCATATCTTTTGAGCATTAAAATATGCAAAGTCATTTTTCAAACACATCACACTCATCCCCCGTCATTCAAATGGGCCGGCCTGATCCCGCACCGGAGCCGCGCGAAGCGTCGTCCGCTCACAGTGGCTACTCCATTGGGGAATACTCTTTAAACTTGAACTTTCTTTCATAAAGTTTAAAAGATTTTGATGATGTACTCAAATCATTGGCCAAATTAAAACTTCATTCTTTTTTATAACATTTTATCCTCATGCGTGTAGATAGTTCGGTAATTATAGGTGCCCTATTTCACCCGAGAAGCTCACAAAGTATCACTCATGCCCTGTTGGAATTGAGGATGCCTTGTGGGTGGATCACTCATTTTAACCAATACGTAAACTCCCACGATCGCACCTATTTAGGTAGTGGTTGAGTAACGTGGAATCGAGGTAAACAAGAACCTTCTACATCAACGACCCTATACCAAAGCCACGCTAGAAAAATCCTTAGCACATCGTTCCCCTTAGGATTACCCAAAATAAATAAAATAATTAGGACGCGCTTTTTTTTCCATTACCGGTGAAGCGACCAAACTCCATCCTTCCAAACAAGCGTTACGCGGGAGTCATAAGGTTGGAAGAGGGCCGATTCGAGTGCTATGTGGTCTGTGATCATGTACCCCCCATGCATCGGCTTTAAGATCCGAAAATTAATTAACTTACCCTTACCACTTCCACCCATGGAAGAGGTTCGGCAATATATGTAGGACTTCTCTTGTGCCTCTATTGCGTCACTACATGTCGCTATGTAAGACGTGAGATACAAACGTCCCATGTATGTTGGAGGGATAAGCCATCACATTATCACTGACCACATCTACGTGCAGCCATACATATCACGCACCGCTTCCCATAAAAAAAATAAGACATACATACATACCATCCATACCATTTACAACCTATTCGTGGTCTGACCCATGGCTCATGATCCTAAACAGTCTTTCTCTTGAACGAGACCTTTACAACCATCCATGTCTCTTCCTCATAATGACAACTCTACCTCACCCAGAGAACAGACTAGTCTTCACCCCACCACAGGAGTAACAATTCACCCTCTGTCTCTTGGATCAGAGATCATCGCTGCTATCATCCAATTTCTGAACTCCGATCAATTCCAAAACATCATTCAGGAGCTAGTATGTGTATCCATCAAGAAGGCCCTAGGAAGTCAAGACTTTGACTAAGTCATGCGATCTCCGGGCATGACACTCGATAGCAATTCACTCCGGCAATCACCGCCAATCGCTTGCCTCAGACAAAGAGAAGGAGCCCAGAGTCCAATTCTTCAACCATTCTTTAACATCTTACTGCCAACATTGGTCACCCCATAACAATTTAAAATCCCTGCTGCCCCGATGCGTCCTCAATGCGACCAGGTCATGCAAGATAAAGTTGAAGACTTCTCGCATCAATTGATGATAGTGGGTTGCTATCAAAAAGAGGGGAGGGTCCAATTAGAGGAGAACCAGATCTTTCAAAACACTGACTCACCCATACCCCTACCGCAAATCATGGTGGACTAAGAGACTTCTCAGAAATTGGCACTAGCTGCCATTATTCAGCCAAACGACGTCTTAAGTGTAGAACAAATCCGTGAAAACTGCCGCTTAATGTAATCTTCACCGGATTAAGAGAAGCTGGCATTCTTAAACCTCTTCACGAATTCAATCCCCCTATGAGAGAAGAAGGAAAAGGCTTTTGCAAATATCACATGTTATCAGGTCAACACACCAATCATTGCAAAGCTTTGGTCCGTACCATCCAATGTCTGGTGGAGGATAAGAAGATTACCGACTGTGAAAGTGCATCCTACCCCTTACCAGAGTCTAGCAACCAGACACGGACGATTAATCCCAGCTTTTCCAAATGGCGGAATGCGCCTCAAGATCTCATCAAGGCCATCTACTCCAATGGTAGGGGAAAATTGTGCTCCGACAGCGAGGACGAAGAATCCCGATTTGCAATCCTTAGAGTTCATACTTTTTAGCTCCATGGGCAACTTCCATTTTTCTTACTTATGTCATATCTTTATCATTAGATCCGCGTCTTCATATGAGCATACATATGATGCTTTCAGTATTTAAGATATTTTTATTAAATGAAATTAATCTGAGTACAGATGTAGGCTTTTATGTGGTAATCAAATCTAATAATTTAACCCCTGTCAAACACATGTGAGATAATAAAGTGCTTAAAGACCATGATAATACTTTTGCTTAGCTCAATAATCGGATTGTTAAAATGCCATGGTTCTCTTCTAGATTTAACTCAACAACCCTGCAACGGTACAACATCAAGCTACTAAAGAAGTATCAACGGGTCCCCTGAAATAGAGAATCAGGGCTTACACCCAACGGAGCCCAACCTCCATCAAATAAACATCGTAGCCAAATCTCAGACCAATGTCACCACCAAGAATATGACTAAATGTGCAGAGAAACACATCTTCACCTGGTACAAATCAACCCCATCAAACCCTTCGACTAACAAAGGTCAGGGGGATAACCACTTCCTAGAACACCAAGTCTAAGGGCAACCACCTTTATCCCACAAACCACAAAGATGTTCGCACAACTGACGTCACGATTAGCTTGCCAAATAAACCAACAAAATAAACTACCACTTCAAAAGCACCAAACAAAAGGTCCTCAAACCAAACATCACTTGTTCAAAACCCTTTACCACCGATATAGGGTGCAAATTCAGGCCTAAACAAGAAGGGCTCTGCAAACCACAGACTAAAGGAGCAATCAAAATAGCGATCAGGACGACAATCGAACCAATTGATAAAGCTTTGGGTAAGCGCTAAAAACTCCCATAAACTAAACAGCTTGCAATGAGGTTAGCCAAAATCAAAACAAGGTTACCCGATGAATGTTAGAATGAACCAGGTGATCCGGGTAAAAATCGAATGGATACCAAGAATATCTATAAAGGCACAACCAAGTGCACAATAGCAAATCAGATACTCAACGCCCTTGCCGAGAGTCATAGGCCCGACACTTAAGCATTTGAAAACCTTCGATACCAATGAAAAGTTCAGACCAAATTGAGAAGGCTGTCATATGGCTAAGGATGGTACCGAAGTCATAAGCACAGATAAGAGCGAGTTCATCGATCTAGACAACCAGGACGAGCTTAGGCATTATCGGGTCTAAACAAACGAAATAAATCAGAAAAGCGGCACACAACAAAAATATATATATAATAATCACCCACCTTTTGGTCTTTTACTGATGGGATAGAATTAAGGTGACACCCGACGTTCGGTATACCGCAAACCAGCCTTGCAAAAATTAGGGGATAAGTCAATAACGCTTGCTAAACTGAAAAACCGAAAAGGGTAGTTCAGACAAAAATTAGGGCATTAGAGAAAAATTGTGCCAGTTAACACCGGGGGTTCCGTTAATGGAAATGATTGCCAACATCTTGTACTCAAGTTAGATTCACTCGGTAAAAGTGTCTTTTATACTGAAACCTCTGTGTTTGTGATTGTATAAATGTCTGGCAATCAAGTGGTGGAAATATCGTAATTAAGCTTAATCGAAGAAGTTGAGAGCTCATAATAAAAAAAATAAAAAAATCCGGATAGACTGAAAACATCTAGGTCTATTCAAAAGTCAGAATAAGTCTGTTAGGTCGAAAACTTGAAAGGACAGTCTATGCAAATGATAGGGTCAAGTTGGAGCCCAAATTTCCCCAGTTCCCTCCAATCTGCGTTCCCTAGACTCTGCAGAAAACCCTTTAGCTTTTGATTTGCCATGACAGGAATGGACAGAATAGTCAAAATCAGATTGCCAGAAAATTAACACCGCCAGGGATATAGGTGATGCCGTCAGCAATTTAAATGATATCGTCG
Source organism: Euphorbia pulcherrima (assembly GCA_947683365.1). Classification (NCBI taxonomy): domain Eukaryota; kingdom Viridiplantae; phylum Streptophyta; class Magnoliopsida; order Malpighiales; family Euphorbiaceae; genus Euphorbia; species Euphorbia pulcherrima. The sequence goes on along the minus strand of CANTUS010000001.1, from coordinate 47,616,101 downwards.
GCGACATGGATTATTTTAGGCGATATCAGTTGATGCCGCCAGCGGCATGGAGTTAATTTTTTGGGCGGCATCAGAAGTAATATCATCATTTCAGACCTAGACAAAACCTGTAAATAATCCTATAATACGTTTCCAATGCCTTGTTAAACAACAATTCATTTTCTATCAAAATAAAAGGCTCGAAGGCGCAAACCACTCAAAATATCCCAAAACATCTAGACTACGACAAAACCAAATTATCCAAACCCCAAGGTATCGAGGGTACAAATAAAGAACTAAAAAAGCAAAATGAAAACTAAAAACTAGGCATGCCCGCCACTACCGGTCGGACGAGATGAAATGTCTTCAGAACTCACAAGACAGTCATCAACATCGTCCTCTTCCCTTCCCTCCGTCATAGGCACACTGCTAGACTCCTCGGCCACGGCAGGCGGGCGTCGGCCGGCAGATATCTTGATCTCCCTACGACTGGTGCTGCCAGGGCGTGCACGGTCTAGGTTTTGCTTACTTATCCGTTCCTGAACGGTGGCTGCCAGCTGACCCACAAGGTCACTCACGCAACGCCGGAAGTCTGCAGTCTCCTCCTCGTACCGCCGTCGGGCTGCATTAGCATCTGACAAGGAAAAGGCTAAGAAATCCTGCAAACGAGAGAAAATATCAATAATGCATATCATTCATAGCATCTATACATGCATCTTATCTTAACATAGGCATAAATAGGGAATGTACCTGAGCAAGGAGCGACTGTCCGATGAGTGTATCCCGGAGAACAAAATTGTTCTCTACGAGCTTCTCCACATGGCTCCATGCCACCTAGAAAATCCAAAAGGCAAATCCTTAGACACCCGCATCCAAGGCTAAATAAGAAAATAATTACTAGGCCTTATGTAAGTAGTATTTTCAGGCATGAAAATAGGAGCTTGTCGGCTCAAGCCAATATTCCTAGGGAGGAATTCGCCGCGGGAGTTCATCAACAGGAATGTGGTTCGCACTGGATTGACCAGACGCCCCTCCATAAAGTTTATGCCCTCCGGCATGCTATAGTGTTGGGTCCCACTTTGGTTATCCCGGCCTCTCTTCTTCGCGGGTTCCTAAAAAACATGAAAGCCACACGTCAACAACATTCCTAAATAACTCCAAAATCATACACACAAGTACGATCATACCTCAAAGGAACGTTGCTCCCCTTGGGACATTGGCACGCTCACGCCAGCTACGTCCACGCCCGCCTCATCCTCCACCTCAAGCTCGATCGCAACATCCCCTTCAAGTGCCTCATCTTCATCATCATCTTCCTCCTCAACGTCCACAATGCCTTTGAGGCGCCTTTTCTCATCCTCCAACCGTTGCTCATTATGATACTCAATCGTATCATTTCCGTGGATGCGAGCACACACAGGGAGTAGGCGCTGCAGAAGCTGCTCGTAGGGGCCAGGGACGCTAGGGATCACTCAGCCATTCCCCTCGATATAATCAACCTTGTCAGCCATGGAGGTGATAGCAGCCACAATCTTCTTAAACTCCATCGGTGGGAGGATCTGATGCTCGAAGGCCCAGGCCTGCACAAATAACGACTAATAAATTCAAAAAGCATCATACTATAAAAGAGAACGCGTACTATCAAGTAAAATACTTCCAAAGAGATGTACCTGGAGTAACAGGTGGTAAAGGCGAAGGGCTTTCTCCTTCTTCCGGGCTCCCACATCCAGCCCATGGTACAGTTGAGCCAAGATGGCCCTCGGCCAATTTTTCCTCCTAATGCCCGGCATGTCCTCCACAGCAGTTATAAGCATATAATTGATCTTACTCCCCGAGATTGGGAAGAACAGCATAACAAGCAGAGAAATCATGAAAGATCGGACACAAGCCTCCCTTTCATCTTCAGGCACTACATCCACTTGGGTCTAGTGATGGTACAACTCTCCATAAGACAGCCGCCCAGAAACAGGCTTCAGACCAAACAACTCCTTCACCCGCCTCACCACGGGCCTCTCAACATGGTACTTATCCATGTAAGCATGAAAATGTATGACCTCGTCCATCCAAGGGAGGTCGGTCATGGCTATGACGTCAGAGGGGGTAATCGTAGCCTCCCAAAAGAGAAGTGAAAGGTATGGGTGGTCTCAGACCACCTCTCGGTTAGGGCCGTTACTACTGAATGAGAAAGCTTAGGCATCAGCATTGGCATTATCCGGGCTAAGTCCCCGAACCCTGTGTCATTGATGGCAAGTGCTAGCTCGGGGTCGTCCTCCAAAATGTGATGCCACCATTCACCAATGGTGCCCAATCCCCCTATATAGGTCAGTTCATACAACTGTAAAATTAAAAACAAAATGGATCAATCCTGCTGATTTTTCATTAAAAAAGCTGCTGATGTCGCTTCTGCTAAAAGCGATGTCGACGGCGACATCACTCCATACCGCCAGCAGCATAGATGATACCGCCGGCGACATCACTTTAAACAGAAGCAACATCAGACTACCATAGGCCCTTTTGCAAGGACTGATGCCGCCAGCGACATCACTCATGTCGTCGGCGACATCACTATATGCGGGCAGAACCTATTTCTCCCCAAAATCGCACCCATCGTGCCAAAATCGCAAAAATCATAATCAATCAAAAATAAACCCAAAAAATGGTAAAAATCGATCCTAAAGCATGCAATATAACCAACCTATTTCACATTTAAACTCCTATCATGGCACGATATCAAATCTAAAGCTAAATCAAATCGAACCTAAAAAAAGAATGGATTCTGGTTTTGTGGGATTACCTGGACGTAGCAGAGGTGCTTCTCCTTCTCCGAGGTCAGATTGGTGATAGGAGAATTAATCCCATAGCTATACATCTTGGCCGTCTCCTTCAAGCCATAAGCAGCAGGAACGGAGAGAACTTTCAATCCCTCGATAGAAGAATCGGGCAAGTTCTCCCTACCCTTGGTGGATTTGTCCCTGAAAGCCTTGGTGATTCTCTTCATGATGTGAAAGACAAAGAAAAAAATCAAAAAAAAACTTTAGAGAAGAAAAAAAGAGGGGGGTACGGTTTCTGAATAGTGAGGAAGAAGGGAGTTTCAATCCCTTTTAAACTGCCGCACAAATTCGAGGAGTTTTAATTTATCTGAAACTGTCCGTTTATGTCGCCAGCGACATCACCCATGTCACCGGCGACATCGCCTCTTTCAGTTCAAATTTTTAAATTATCTGACTAGTCAGAGCTCCCACGTGGCACTTATGTCACCGGCGACATAGATTCATATCGCCGGCGATATCATATATGCCGCCGGCGACATCACTCCTCCAATTCAGATTTTTGCATAAGTTCGACCAAAGGGCAACCAATCTACAAAACACATGCCCGACTGAAGGGCAATCTCTTCAAAGTAAAAGTCTAACCAAAGGACAATCACTATACCAAACACAAGCCCGACCGAAGGGCAATCTCTTCAAAGTGAAAGTCCGACCAAAGGATAATCACTATACAAAACACAAAACCCGACCAAAGGACAATCACTATACCAAACACAAGCCCGATCGAAGGGCAATCTCTTCAAAGTGAAAATCCAACAAAGGACAATCACTATACAAAAAATAAAAGCCCGACCGAAGGGCAATCTCTTCAAAGTGAAAGCCCCACCAAGGGACAATCACTCCACAAACTATAAGCCCAACCGAAGGGCAATCTCCTCACAAAGTGAAAGCCCGACCGAGGGGCAATCACTCCACAGAGCACGAGCCCGACTAAAGGGCAATCTCCTCACAAAGTGAAAGCCCGACCAAGGGGTAAGCACTCCACAAAGTGAGAGCCCATCTCTCCACAAAACTTAAGCCCGACAAAGGGCAATCTCTTCACAAAGTGAGAGCCCGACCGAAGGGCAATCTCTCCACAAAACTTAAGCCTGACAAAGGGGCAATCTCTTCACAAAGTGCAAGCCCGACCAAGGGGCAATCACTCCACAAAGTGAAAGCCCGATCAAAGGGGCAAATTCTACACAATGTGCAAGTCTAACCAAGGGACAAGCACTCCATAAAGTGAGAGCCCGATCGAAGGGCAATCTCTCCATAAAACTTTAGCCCGACAAAGGGGCAATCTCTTCACAAAGTGAAAGCCCGACCAAGGGGCAATCACTCCACAAAGTGAAAGCCCGACCGAAGGGGCATATTCTCCACAATGTGCAAGTCCGACCAAGGGACAAGCACTCCACAAAAGTGAAAGCTCTACCGAGGGGCAATCTCTCCGTAAAGCTCAAGTCTGACCAGAGGACAATCTCTCCACAAAGCACAAGTCCAACCAAGGGATAATCTCTACAAAGCATAAGTCCGACCAAGGGGCAACCAATCTACAAAGCATAAGTCAGACCAAAGGAGAATTTTTCCATAATGTGCAAGTCGGACTAAGGGACAAGCACTCCACAAAGTGAGAACCCGACCAAAGGGCGATCTCTCCATAAAACTTAAACCCGACAAAGGAGCAATTGCTACACAAAACTTAAGCCCGACAAAGGGGCAATCTCTTCAGAAAGCATAAGCCCGACTAAAGGGCAATCACTCTATAAAGTGAAAGCCCAACCAAAGGGGCAAATTCTCCACAATATGCAAGTCTGACCAAGGGACAAGCACTCCACAAAGTGAAAGTCTGACCAAAGGACAATCTCTACAAAGCTCATGTCTGACCAAGGGACAATTTTCGACCAAAGGACAAACTCTCCATAAAAGCACAAGTTCGACCAAGGGACAATCTCCATAAAGCATAAGTCCGACCAAGGGGCAACCAATCTACAAAGTACAAGTCTGACCAAAGGATAATTTCTCCACAACGCTCAAGTCCGACCAAAGGACAATCTCTATAAAGCTCAAGTCCGACCAAGGGATAGTTTTGGACCAAGGGATAATCTCCACAAAGCACAAGTCTGACCAAGGGACAATCTCCATAAAGCATAAGTCCGACCAAAGGACAAACTCTCCACAAAAGCACAAGTTTGACCAAAGGACAATTTCTCCGCAAAGCTCAAGTCCGACCAAAGGACAATCTGTATAAAGCTCAAGTCCGACCAAGGGATAATTTTCAATCAAAGGACAATCTTTCCACAAAGTATAAGTCCGACCAAGGGACAATCTCCATAAAGCGCAAGTCCGACCAAGGGGCAACCAATCTACGAAGCATAAGTCCGACCAAGAGGCAACTAATCTACAAAGCGTAAGTCCAACCAAGGGGCAACCAATCTACGAAGCGTAAGTCCGACCAAGGGGCAACCAATCTACGAAGTGTAAGTCTGACTAAGGGGCAACCAATCTACGAAGCGTAAGTCCGACCAAGGGGCAACCAATGTACAAAGCATAACAAGGGGCAACCAATCTACAAAGTGTAAGTCCGACCAAGGGATAAATTAGTCATCCCTCATCATTCATATCCCTTGCTCTTTCGTGTGATCATACTGACCAGTGGCAGCAGTGATCCCCCGAGGGGTAGCCTATGAGCATGGGATTTTGCAGTCCCTCTCGCGACACAATGATGACAAGTACCCGATTTTAATGCCTCAAAATAAATGTTCTCTTTAGAATTTTTATACCAAAATAATATTCCTTGTGAATTTTATACTTGGTAGAATCCAGTTCGGCGTGGCTGATAATGCGTCCGATAGGAGCTTGAATCGATGATTTACACCTAAATTAAATAATACCCACTAAAATATAATTAAAATTCAAAAAGATGCCTTTCCACCCACTATTAAACCACTTTTCCTGACTTTTTAGGCTTTTTGGCCCGTTGGTTGTCGGTATACTGGAGGCTGATGCCGCCGGTGGCATCAGCCATGCAGCAGGCGGCATCAGCCATACTCCTAGCAACATCATCATGTCGCCGGTGGCATGGCCTAAAATAGGTCCCTCCACAAACAGCCTTTCAGCCACTTTTGGAGGAATAAGTCAAAAAGGTCTCAAAAAACACCCCAATTTGCCTAAAAAAAGACACCTTAGGCTGAAATTTAGGGGGGGACTTAAATTGTATAGGGAAGGAGCTGAAATTAGGCAATTGAGAGGCTGTAATTGAGAGGGTAGATGTTAGTGAGATAAGAATTAGAAAAGGCTGCAAAAAGGATTCTAATCCATTTTTCCCGATTTTTCTTCTTCGAACTCTCTGTTTGTGAGCTTAAAGTCAGTGGGTCTTTAAATCAAAATCAACTTGATAGGATTTAGAGACCTAAAACTCTTAAATTGACAATTAAATCATTGTTGCAAGCTCCCAGGAGGTGTTACTGTTCAGTTCACGAAGAGTTGGATTCACTACCCCAAGGTGAAAATCCTGAGTCTCGTAGCTCTTTGGCATTATTATTATTGTTTTGTGTTAATTTTTGTTGATTTGTTTTCATTTTTGGGTTTTCGATCACTTTGACTGCGGACCGCTACTGCTGCAAGAAATTGAAGTCACCGGAGACATGTGATGTTGCCAGTTGTATCACCTATGTCGCCAGAGACATTGTTGATACCACCGTTAGCATCGCGTTCCCCAGAGACCTCACTTTCTTACGGGACCCTTTCTTTATGGTACTCAGAAAGCCCCGTACATGTCTGCATACTGATGTCGCCCGCAACACAATTGATGTCACTGACAACATCATCCATGCCGCCAGCGACATCAACCATGTCGCCGGCGGCATCAGTTGCTTCGTCTGCGGCATGACTTTCTGGACAACAGTTTTATTTTCATTTGTTCCCGATCTAACTTATTTTCTGAAGCTAGGACATATAGTGTAATGATAGAGGTTCAAAACCCCCTGAAAACAGACCCCACCCCACAACAAGTGGCATTTTCACTTATAATCCGATTAAAGCAACGATTGAATCTAAAATTTGGATAAAAATGGAATTTCCTCGCAAATGCCATTCAAACCTCATTTTAGCCATCCAATCGGGCCTTATGATATTGTAAATAAAATTTGCCACATTCGTGCCAACCATCTTCTGCAGGTAGATGTATATCGGACATTCGGGTATTTTATTTATTGTGTAGAAAATGTACGGGACTTGAACACTTTGTAATAATTTTACTTTCCGCACTTATTTTTTCTTTTATGGCTGTAAATATTTTATTTATTGCTTCAATTGCTTGATAAACGCGAAAATAATAAAATAACTGAAAATACAAATAAATAGGATGGATTAAATCGATTTAAGAAAGAATGAAGTGTCTTAACTTGGCCTAATGATAAATAGATAACATCATCCGAACTCGGAATCTCTACTTAAGGTATGGTCCAATCGCCCGATGGGAAGATCGTACCAAAAATTTCCCGATTGAGCTGAACTGGGTGGCGACTCTATTTTAAGTACGGGATTTCAATCTCGTATCCTTTGAGCATTAAAATATGCAAAATCATTTTTCAAACACTTTACACTCATCCCCCGTCCTTCAAATCGGCCGGCCTGACTGGGCCCGACCCCGCACCGGAGCCACATGAAGCGTCATCCGCTAGCACCTAGCCTAGGAACAAATCAATGCTCGAAGACCCAAATCTGTAAGGTATATCAAAGTCAGTCAGAAAATGGCTCAAATAAAGGATTAGAGCATAAAGGATAAGGTTCAAGAATTACCAGCAGGATCAAGTGGCATATCTTAAGCTCAGACTGCTGGCCTCGAACACCAATGTCTAGCCTATAGTATAATAGTGCTAGGACAACCCGACACTAGTTCATACCTAGAACAGCAGCAAGATCCCCCATAGCGTATCACAATCCATAATTAAGACTGCTAGAGTAGATTACAAACAAGATGGTGAAGAGAAATATCAGTAAGAAGGACCAGGCGTACTAATCCCTCCTCCCCTCAGTGATAGGGCTCAGTTGCCCGACCTTGTAATCATAGAAGTCCCCACACTTGAGCTTATCCTTCCCTCCAGGATAAAGCCTAAGTTGTCTCTCCACATAGCTCTTCACCTCATTCCAAGTATGCCAGCGGTCATCATAGACATCAAAATGGATAACCTCTCCTCTCCAGCCTAGTCCGATGATTGCATATACATTAGAGGAAGTCACAGTAACCTCCCCAATTGGCAGGTGGAAAGTATGGGTCATCTCCAACCAACTCTTTGTCAGAGGTGAGGTAGAACCTGCGGCAAGTATCTTCAGCCCCTGTGGAATAGCTCGAACAATGTCAGTGAACTAGAAGGAATCAATATGGGCCAAGAGATGTATGCCCCCTGTAGTTTGGATATTCTCGTACCATATTTTGTAAAAGCTCAAGGCTGCCACAGTCTTATACTGAAACCGTAAAGGTAAAACAATAATTCAACATGTTTAGAATACAGTGGATAGGTCAAAAATTGGGAAAAGGTTGCAGAAGATAAAGACTTGGACATTCTATCCCTGAAGAACAGACCCGGATGGGTCCACTTCCACTCATACAGGTGCCGCAGGTCCTCTCAAACCAAAAATAGGACCCGTACGAGTCCCACCCCACCCGTACGGGTCCCTACCTGTAACTTCCCAAATAATCCAAAAATCCACTCATTTCAGCCAAAGCTCTTGCAAACCTATCCTAAAAGCATCTTAGGCTAAAGTTACATGCATCAAGCTTTATTTCAAGATTCAAAGCACCCTAGATCATGCTAAAGTTGAAGAAATTCAAAAATCTCAAAACTGGAAAAATTTGAGAATCAACTATTTACCTGGAATTTTGAGTTATGAGTGGTAGAAGATGGGATCAATGGCACTGTAGAAGTAGGAGTAAGGCAGAGAAAAGAGTAGCTCTCCTAAAAAGCATACTCAATCGTGAACTGACATTCTCGGAACTCCAAATCACCCTCTTGGGGTAAATCCTCGCATCTAAGGGAGAAATGGCCAGCCTTAGGAACCTTCTTGTACATTTTTGATCAAGTTTTGGTGCAAGAATCACCAGAATTTTAGTAATGGAGAATTTGGTGTGAGGCAAGATGTTGAGGGGTTGGTTCCTATTCAAACCCTTCCCCCCGCCCCCCAACTAGGACCCGTATGGGTCCCACCCCACCCATATGGGTCCCTTCTTCACAAGCCGCCACCCATACGGGGCCGGTCCTTACCCGTACAGATCTTGTTTTACCACTAAGGGGCAATTTTTGGACTAGAACTTTATAAAGTAGCAAAGGGCACCTCAGACTTAGAATTCGAGGCTAACCCCACTCCTCTCAAACTCCTTATTTTAATCAAACGAAGGGAAAAACCCTAGCTCACCTTGACCCTTGATTGAAGGGGCAAAATTTTTTATTTGTACAAAATCAATCAAGAATCAAGGTAAGCCACTTTAGAATGTTTACTTATGTGAATACTTTTCATGTGCAGGTTCAGTCAAGGGACAAATCCCCCAACAGTCAAAACATTGAGGGACAACAATCCCCACCAGACAAAGAAAATCTTACTCGAACCAAAGAAATGTTGTCCCAGAAGAAACCCCAGAAGAAAAAATCATCTGGGAGGACACCTCCCTAATGAGAAAAAAAAGTTGGGGGCATACCCCAATCATCAAGTACCCTAGGGGAACCCACCTTAGGCGCATTCCCCAGCAGTGGAACCAATCAAGGGCATCCCCCCATCATATAGCACCCTAGGGGCATTCCCGTAAGGGGCACTCTCCCAGAAGACACCCTTCCAGGGACATTCCATCCCGAAATAGTTGGGGCAAACCTAACATTTCTTAAACTCAGTTCATTCAAGGACCTTCCCTACCCACACATCTTTATTCTTGATTGAAGGGGCAAAAAAAATTTTTATTTACCACAAAGTCAATCAAGAATCAAGACGTGTCATCTTAAACAGTAACTAAATTAACATTTTTTATTATCTCTTAACAGGTTATTCAAAATCCCCAGCAAGAAAGTCACCCGTATTAGGATAGGGATACGAGGAAAGTCATCCGCCATAGGAAAGGGATACATTAGCAGGAGATTCATTTACCTTATGAAAGGGATACATCAACACCAGAAGCAGGAAAGTCAATTCACCTTACAAAAAGGATATGAGGAGAAGTCATGCACCTTAATAAAGGGATACACAAAAAGTAGGAAAGTCGATCCGCCTTAAGAAAAGGATACGAATAGAAGTAATCCACCTTAGGAAAGGGATACGCCAGCAACAGGAAAGTCGTTCCGCCTTAGAAAGGGATACACGCATCTTTCCTAGTGAAGTCACCAACACCACTAATAGGAAAGTCATCTGTCTTAGGAAAGGGACACACCAGCAACAGGAAAGTCATCCACCTTAGGAAAGGGATATACCAGCAACAGGAAAGTCATCCACCTTAAGAAAAGGATACGCGCGATAAAGGAAAAGAATTCACCTCAAGAAAGGAACCAACCTATATCATCACCTCAGCTATAATTTCTAAACCCTTGCTCATATCATTAGATCATACCGATACATATCTATAGAATCCCATCAGCGGCAGCTGTGAGCACTGAATTTTTACAGTCATTCTCACAAAATAATGATGAGAGTTAGATAATGCAATCCTTTATAGGTGTTATCCATCGAAGGTGTTCCTATCACTATAGATTTGAGTTTGAGCCAAAGTTGGAGACCTACTATGCCCTTAAGGACCCATACGGGTGGCATCTGGTGGTAAAGATCTACTAGATGACCCACACAGGTCAAACCCCCTGGGGCGCTTAGGAGGGACCTATACAGGTCCTACCTGAACCCGTATGGGTCCCGTCCCTCCCATATGGGTCCCATCCTACCTGTACGGGTCCCGTGCTTGCCCAAAAAGTCTATATGGTAGGTTAATCATACCATTTCTGGAGAAAATCAGCTATAAATGCAATTTATTGCGCTCAGACCCAATTTTCTCCTATAAATAGAGGCCTTTTGCCTCATTTTTTAAGGAGCAAAATTAAAAAGTGATAGTATACTATAGAATCAGCATTTTTGGCAGTTTTTCATAGGTATAGCAAGGGTATATTTTAGGAATATGAGGTATAAAATAGGGGGAAAACCGTTCCTTGAGGTTTTGCCCACATTTTATTCATTCCTAGCTTCATTTATTAGGATTTAAGGGAGGTTCTATCCACACAAATACTCACCTAAATAATCCTAAATCCATTATTTCATCGTCTACTTTGGATAGACTCTCTCTTGGTATAGGGATCACTTTAGAGTGAATTCACATCATACAGGTACGCTCGTGAGTTTTAAAGAGACCCACAAACTATTTATTTTATTGTCCTTTCATTTTCTGTCATCTTCCATCTTCAAAGCTCGAACTGAGGTTCTGCCTGGGACCAGAAAGGACCTGTACGGGTCCTCCCACACCCATATAGGTCCCATCAGTACCCGTACGAGTCCCATCCCACCTGTACGGGTACTGACCCCCAGGACAGACCCTCAGTCCCCTTTTCTTTTAATCTGTAAAATTAATCTGACTTCACCATTTTCATTGCTATCAGTTTCATTAATAATCTGGTAAATCAACCCATGAAAAGTTAAAATGTGTTTTCATAACAAAATGCATTGAGGACCCATTATTTCTTTCCGATCCTAGATACCGCCCTGGCACTATCGATCGTGAAACCAGCACGCTAAAATAATCACCTTTTTCCTAACAAAATGATGACTTATGATGTGTTGTAGTTGTGCTAATCTTTGTGGATACAGGCAAAATTATTTATTTTGTTTTATAACTTAGAACAAATGTATAGGTCCACCTGCAATTCCCTCATCTTCCCCCTATTGTAACTTTTATTCCCCCATTTATCATTTGTGCTTTATTGTAAATTGTTAAACGCATGAATCGATTGTGAAAGAGTGTAGAAAAAAGGATTTCCGTAATAATTCCCTAAATGATGAAAAATAAATGGTTTTTTGCGGCGAATGTAATTTTAAATTAACTAAATAAGAAATAAGTGACTCATCCGATACCCGAATCTCTGATTAGAAAGGTGTGAGTCTCCCACCCAGTAGACAACTTGGTTGGCGACTCTATCATTTATATCGAGATTTAGGTCTCGATTCTTTTACTCATTAAAAATTGGTTGATTGTCCAAGCTTGAACTAAACTGGTTCCATCACGCTTAAATCTAACCAAACCGCCAGTGGCCCCGCCGCAAGGCGCCATAGGAGGCCCATACATCATCGACACCTAACACCTAGTTATTTAGTTTTAACTCTGGGTTTTTTTGAGTTGAGTTGTTTACATAGTTGTTGACTAGTAACTGTTCACTCAGCTCTTGATATTTAGATTTTGTTTCAGATGTGTATATTTTTCTATCTTTCGCTGAGTTACTTTCTATTAGTCAATGGCACTGACTTTACCATTTAAGGGAAAATGGAATCTTTTCTTTTAGTATTGCTTTTTACAGAACATTAATGAGATAAAGACAAAAAGAATTAATGCCTTGACAAGACTCCAGTTTATGAAGAAAAAGACAAAGTCTTCCAGAATCAAGCTATAAAAAGTCATTTGCCAAATTAGGAAATTCTGCAGATCAACAATACAGTATCGCGTGCTCTGGAAATCATCAGATTACCAGAAGGTATGGGAAGATGACTCATAGAAAGTCAACGCGAGTTCTCTCTAATGAAAGATTGGCATCAAACGATAAAGAATTCAAATTGAAGCTTGAATCTCAATCTATCTCCAATGGATAGTTTTCTAACCCACAACAGTGTGATTCTGTTTCCTAACAGATTGATTTAAAGAAGCAACGGGTTAATAGATGAGCTATCAATTTCAGAAGATGCCAAAGCAAGTTCAACAGCTATTTTCTTAATTTCAAGTATAAAAGCAGCAAGAAGGCAACCGTTAGAACTTGGTGATTACACCTGAATTTCTAAGAAGAAAAATTCTGTCATTTTACAAGCTAAAAAGAAATTCAATCAAGAAAGCAACTACTAAGCGAGGATCAGCTTTACAACATGAGAGAATAGAATAGATCAATAGACTTGTATTATCTGATTATCTCTAACTAGATCAACATTCTTATAAGTTGATTCTAGCTCTTGTTTAAACTTAGTTGAGTTGCTAGTTGAAGAGGGTATTCTACTCTGCGGGTGAGAAATCATAGTTAGGATGGTACTGACTATAATTGGGGAAATTTGTGAAAGGCTTCTCCACCAGGGTAAAGGAGTTGAGATTAGTGAATTAAAGCCAAGACACTCTCTTGGGGCTGGATGTAAGCACTGGTTGCCGAACCAGTATAAAATCTTTGTGTTCTTTACTTTAAAGTTTTTCTAGATTTCTACTCAGCTAGCTGACCTACTCAGTGAAGTTCATCATGTCGCAAAAAAGTTACTATTTTATTAGAATGAGTCATTTACCCCCCGTTTTGACTAAATGTGTGTATGTGTAGGGACTAACAGTTTTGTTATCAACCAAGCAGACAAGTGTGTATATAGCAAGTATGTATGCCATGATTAGCATTGGGCTAAATATAGCTTATGTTGTTGTAAAGCTAAGTAGATACTAGTGATCCTAGTTTGCATCATTGACAAGCTTTAGGCCGAGTGTTCGAGTACTTAAAAGGAACAAAGGAGTATGGTTTGACTTAAACAGGATTTCCTTTGGTATTTGAAGGTTATTCGGATTTAAGTTATATTTCTAATGAGGAAGATAGTTCTTCCACGAGTGGGTAGGTATTCCTTCTTGGGGGAGGTGCTATCTCTTGAGCATCAAAGAAATATACTTGTATCACTAACTTAACAATGGAATATGAGTTTGTAGCATTAATGGCAGCTAGTAAAGAAGCTGAATGGTTAAGATCTAATTTAGAAAATTCTATTATGGTCGAATGCATCATGCATGGTGTTATTTCATTAGAGTTTGTAAAAACTTAGCATAATTTAGCTGACCATTTAACCAAAGGGTTAAGGAGAGATTTTATGAACTCAGCTCTGGGGATGGAATTGAAGTCCATTTGAAATCTCTCATGTTAAGATACTCAATTTCCATCTAATATAACATTAGGTGTTTGAATTCAATAAGGAAAGCTTAACATCTAGAGATTGGAACATGAAAAATAACATCCCAAGGTATGTGTTCAGACCTAAAAGATAAGGAGGTTGAAGTTTAACTTCTTAATAGTTCTTTTAAAAAATTGCAGATGCAGGCACAAGAGTAAAAGAGCTATTTATATAAGCATGAAGTTTAGCCGCTTCAAGAAGTTTTGGACTTGACTTTGATATGCTCATGAAGGATACGGACACAAGGCTAAGTGTCAAGTAAGAACATGTTAGAATGTTGACTTATGTGTATATTATCTTCGAGTTCAATCCATAGTGACACCTTTGGTATTCAAATATTTGGAATGTGTGATATACTTAGATGAAATTCAGTCGTCACGATATTTCATTTATGCATAAGTTTGTAGTTTGTTGTGAATTTGTTTAGTTAATCATGGATTGCACAAAAATGGGGGAGGATTGTTGGTGCTTTAGTGTAACTGGATCTATTTGTCTAATGTGATCTTAATATTTCATCAAACAATCAGGAGAGTGCAAAGTGCATGCTTGTTCGAGTTTTATCACGATACTTAGCTTATGGGGTCCGAGGCAACCTTTCGTAATGCTTCGATTTTGAACCGTCGGGACTGCTGGAATGGACATAAACTTTCGCAGTACTTCTGTTATAAACCATTGTGACTGCTGGTATCAGGTCTATAAAAACCTAGCATGGCAACACTTACAGGTAATTTTTGGTAACGCTTTCTGCTGGTTCATTTTCTTCACAACGAAAATCCATTCTAAGCTCTTGATTTTACTCTAATTTTATCCGATTGAAAAATTTGAGAGAACCACCAAATTAGTTTCAATCTGAAAGTGTTATCACGAATTCAGAGATTATCCAAGTTATTTTCAGGAATTTCCCTAACAAGTATTATGTTCCACTATGGTTTTATATGCAAACAATTATAAAAAGATCTGAGAACCTAAATCATTGGATTATGACTCAAAGTCGCCACACGGATAAGCTCTCTCCAGGAAATTCTAGAATAGCATCATCTCCAAAAGACAAAATTAAACCATAATACAGAAATTCGGGTCTGGACAAACCATCTATTCATTACTTAGCCGATTAAACACATATTCCA
Source organism: Euphorbia pulcherrima (assembly GCA_947683365.1). Classification (NCBI taxonomy): domain Eukaryota; kingdom Viridiplantae; phylum Streptophyta; class Magnoliopsida; order Malpighiales; family Euphorbiaceae; genus Euphorbia; species Euphorbia pulcherrima. Next base: position 47,601,055 of record CANTUS010000001.1, on the reverse strand, counting down.
CTACCAACATCAATTTATTTAATAATGATTATTACTTATGATTTAATTATAGAAAGAGGTGAGAAAATATGGTTTATTTAATGCCAAGCATACCGCCTAAATGGGATCATGGCATCATATTTTATAAATTTACATGTTATACATGTCATATTATATTTATAGAATATTTTATAAACAATTCCAGGGATAGAATACCCTTTTGGACCTACAAAACAGAATGTTAGGACACAATACGGGATTTCAGGTATTCTGTCCTAGAGGGAATCACAGTACCGCCGTAGGGATCGTGGTACCGTGATAAAAAAAACAGATCACAATTACGAAAATACAACTCAAGCAGTTTGCAAGTTTCCAGAAAATTTAAACAAGAAGTTTATTAGAAAGCGTACCTGAGTGCAAGCTTTCCAATCACCACAAAAGTGCTTTTACCCGCTCAAAATATAATGAATTGACAAGAATTGAATTTAAATAGTTTTGGTCTCAGGTTATTACCTTGTGGAATGAAATTCTTGTTTTTATCTAGGAGTAATCTTGAAGAAAAGAACCTCGAAGAACCAGGAGTTGATTGAAAGGGACTCTAAAATGGCTGTAAATACCAAAAAGAAGAATCGAGCAACTCGATTCCTCTCGTTCTTATATACTAAAATGAATAAAAGTAAAAAAAAATATTCGGCAAAACTTCGTTAATTCGCAAAGGAATTTTAGAACTTTGGTATGTATTTTTGTTGTTGTATGTTTTTCTGGTGTTTGGGCTTTATTTGTAGAGTTCTTGCCACTTAAATCGGGTAAAAAATCGAATCTCGGCTAAAGTGTAAACGAGATTTAATTCTGAAAATATTTTTCCCGTTGAGTCGATCACGGTACCATTTTCGAATGGGTTAATAACATCAAATTTGGATTTGAGGCGGTGAATCAAATAGGGAAAGATCGATCACGGTATCCCAATCGATTGTGGTAGAGTGAAAAATCAGCTTTTTGATTTCTCTAAAGGGATTGAATTTTCGTTCTACGAGGCCCATTTTCGTAGATTAACTCATGAACCTAAACATCATAATACTCAAGATAAAATATCAACCTTTCATCATCGACTAACGGGTCATTGAAATTCCATGCTAACAATATGGATATGGGAAATGCATTATCCAATTCAGTAAGACCTATTGACAACCCTAGAAAAGAGTTTGCTAGGGCTTTTTTCTCGTCTTTGCATTTCTCTTAAGTTGTTTTTTATTTTCTTGTTTCGTTTTTCTTCTGTTTTTTTTACCATTTTATCATTTTCTCTGTGTATTATATGGTAGAGTTGTTTTTAAAATGATCATTATTTCTGTATTACAACCATTAAATCAATCTTTTGACGGAACTAATCGAACAGTAGTAAATGGCAAAGTATAGTTTGAAACTATTTGCAATTCACTGTATTATTTAACTTCTGAACTGATACATATGTTACATGAGATTGTCCTAACAAAAACACTTAAAGGAATGTGAAACTAAGATCATCTGCGATAGATATTCTATTTTATTGCTCTCCTTGATATATAAGTAAAAAATGGATATTGAATTAAAAAATAATTCTTCAATAGATCTTCTAATTACTCTTTCTAACATAAAGTGTCATATTAAATTTTAAACATTATCTTCTTTTTTTACCACAAATAGGGAGAATAGAAGATTGAATAATAATATTTTAACAATCTATTGTGGATAGATTTTTAAATTTCTCGTCTATTTTAATACCTCACCAAAGCGAACTTCTATTCTACATATCACATCATCCTAGAATTCACGATCTATTGGGGATGCTCTAAATAGGGAGAATATACAAATGGAAAATACACATAAGAACATCTTTAGGTCGTGTTCTTTTCAACTTCTGAAAGCTGAATGAACTGAAGTTGGCTGAACTGAACTGAACTGAAGTGGTCTGAACTGAACTACATTGAATCATATTCCAAAAGAACAGGGTCTTATCAGATAGTCTATTCCATCTTGACACAGAAAAAATAGACAATTAACAAAAAAAATTCATCTACACTAAATCTTTTATTTTCTCTTTTCAATATGATGTGGCAGATTAAATGTTGAACACGGGCTTTTTCGGTCGCCTTGGAACGATGATGACTTTTTGCTCTGGCCTTTTATGGACCAGTTATTCTATTCTTATAGGGCCGAATCAAGTTTGGAAAGTACCTTTTTGATGATTTTGGACCTTTGACCGCCATTAAAAATCATTAAAATGCATCTAAAAATTAACGTTAACTTTCTCTCACACACAGTAAACTGTTTCACAATTTTTACTTAAACCCAATCTTTTTCTAGAAGTCTCGTTACTTATTCTAGATTCTAGACTCTCTAAGGTTTCCAAAATGTTAAGAATCGCTTAAATTGGATAACCGTAGTGAAAGTTATGAATTTTCGAAGTTTAAGCCCCTAAAATCCAAGAAAGCTAGTATCCCCCTCCCCTAGCCAGCCGGAGTCGCCGCCGCCGCGGTCGGCAGCGGCGGTGGTGAGCCCTCCAGTGGTGTAGGTGACCGCCACTAGAGTGGTGACCATCGCCGCCGTGGTGGCAGTCACCGCCACCGGGGTGGCAGTGAGCGCCACCTAGGTGGCCACCCCCGTTGTGGCCACCCCCCACACTAGGGTAGCTTTGGCCACTACCCTAATGGCCTTCACCGCCATAGCAGCAGCGGTGGCAGGGACTGCCGTGCCTTGCTTTCCTTCTCCATATTGTGATCGGTTGAGTATTTTTCTCTGAAAATTCACTTAGTCGGTGTATTTTCATAAGTGGGAACTATTTAAACCCATCTAAGAGAGCGATTCTGGGGACTTTTCTCACACATTTTGAATCAAAAATCTGATTTTGAGAAAATGAAGAACAAGAGAGAGAAAGAGATGAACTAGAGAGAGAAAGCTTAAGAAAAGCATAGAATCCGGGTTTAATCTCTTCTAATCTCAATTCTTAATTGTTCTTAGGCTTGATCGCATAGCTTAAACAATAAAATAGATTAGAAATTATAGGTTAAAACGAATTAAATAGGTTTTTAGAGACTTTTCTCAAATACTACCTAAAATTTGTCACTAATCTGTCAACAATTCCATCACAATTTCTGTCACTATTTTATCTGAAAATCATCAAAAGGATCTCTTCAAGGGTTGATTTGAGTCTCCAAAGATAGATTCATGGCCTAGAAGTAAGAAATCTGAGTTCCCTTCTCTTTTTAGTTTCTTTTATCGCGTTTTTAGTTGCTATTTTGGTGATTTCGGGGTTTGTTCCCCCTTGTTTCTTTGGTGTTCTTGTGAAATCCAAAAAATGGTCAGACCTCTAGAGGGATAGCCTTCACTGATATCCCTATAGCCTTGACTGCCGTTCCTATGGTGGTGAAGGCTATGGCTATAGCGGTGAACCCTATTCCTACAAAGGTCCCGCTACTTTTTGTGATTTTGATTGTTTTCTACTCTAAATCCATAGAATCAACATTATTTGTGTATTTTAAGTCTAGATCTATTGATGATTGATTACGACTTAAAACCTCGATGATTTTGAGGTTATGGATGTAAAAACACCCGATTCCCTCTTCAAAGTGAATTTTGAAGGCAAAGATTTAGTTACAGCCTTGACCGTCGTCGCCATAGCCTTGACAGCTGTCCCTATGGCGGTGGAGGCCATAGCGACGGTGGTGAAGGTTTTCGCTACAGCATTGCCCGTCTGAGTTTGGTTCTTGCTCTGTTTCGGTTCTTTTTCTTATCGTTTGTCTTACTTTTTTCCACGTCCACACCCAAAAAATTTTCTAAAAATCATAAATATTCTAAAATATATTAAAATACTTTTTAATATGATTTGTTTAATTTTTTATTATTTAATTGATTAAATAGCCCATAAATGTCTAAAAATGCGTTTTTAATTCTAAAAATTCCCAAAAAAATGTTTTCTCTTTGCTTTAATTTGTTTTTCTGCCTTTTATTATTTGTGTATTTTTTTGTGATTATTTGTGTGGGGTATATCATTTTCGAAGCTGGCTCGGTATTGGTAAGTTCGTTTGAGGCCAAGTTTCGGTCTTTCGTTATTTATTCGTTGTACTTTCCTTGCATTAGAAAAATATATAGGAATTTGTAAAGCCATGTAATAATTAATTTTCTTGCTTTATTTATCACTTTTGGTGTGATGTATGGATATATAAACCAAAAATTCTAAACTAGGAGGATTTAAATCGCATAAGAACTATAGTCACATTTATTAAAACATAAAATGGTTTGATTTAATAAATGAAGAATAGGCAACATCATCTGAACTCAGAATTTTTGTTTTAAGGTACGGTCTAACCATCCGGTGGGAATATCGTACCCAAATTCCCGGTAGAACTAAATCGGGTGGCGACTCTGTCTTAAAATACGGGATTCCGATCTCGTATCTTTTTAATAATCAAATTGGACTTAAATATCAACATCAACATCACTTTTATCAATCTGTTCCCATCGCGCCTCTAAATTGAGGATCCATCCCTTGAGCACCGCTTCACAGTGCCTCCTACTTTTCCGTTTCCCGCCTCTCACGCGGGTGTGCTGGGAAAAGTTCGCCCGCTCACAGTGGCGACTCTGCTGGCGATTTTCCTCTTAACTTAAAACTTGAAATATCGCTCTCATTTTCAAAAATTGGTTAAAAGATTTTGATGATGTGATGAAATATTTTTTTTAAATCAACACTTCATTTCTTATGTATTTTGAATCCATCGCGTAGTTAGATACTAGGTTAAGGTGCCATTATCACACCCCATGAAGCTCGCTTGTATACCTCATGCCCTCTAGGAATTGGGGATACTTGTGGGTGGATCACTCATTTTAACCAAAGCATAATTCCCACAACAGCACTCATTTGAGGAGTGGTTGAACTACTTGGAATCAAGGTAAATGAGACCCTTCTATAGTATTGTGCTACAATACTAATAGTTTGAGACCATGACCCCGTTAGATAAAGCCATAGCAACTTCCCCTTAGGTAATCACCAAAACACTCATGTTTTAGATTTATTCGCATACTCAATTACCGTTCATTAATGTTTGAGTTAGGCCCCAGATTTTTTGAACAGTGTTGCACGGGAGTTATATGGCTGGAAGAAGTTCGCTTTTTTCATGCTATTTGTGTTGTGCTCATTCATACGCACCTCATGCATAGGCCGCTTGTGGTCGACTTTTATTTTATTCTTTCGCTTACCTCTTCTCTCCCCTCGCTTGAAGGGGGAATTTAACAAAATACCTAAGATTGTTTAGATCCTGAGGAACCATACCCAGTTTACTAAGGAATAGCGAGGGGTTCACACGTCTCATATATTGGGGATAAGCTTCATATCATAAGGAACCGTACCTAGTTTACTAATTTAAGCCACCCTGTGTACATTACATTCATCACTCGAATAGTTGTGCAGCCATTCATTTCATTCATGGTTCTTTCTTGGGCTGATTAACTTCTGATTTCTTAGTTAGACCGAGGCACTACTACCATCTTAATCCAGTTTCGAGCTTATAATTGGATTCTTCTGCTATATCTGATTTATTACCAGTTTATGGGGGTCCGTCCGAGGGTACTTCTCCTCCTCTCCCTCTACCTGATTAGGATCAGTCTCTATTGAGTTCCAAGATTGCCAATGATATGACAGTGTTTCTCTGATCCAATCAGTTTTGAGGTGCAATTCAAGGGCAAGTCCAAGATTCGGTGCGCACAGTCTTGGAAGAGAAATGAAGTGTTCAAAAGATTCTGAGGATTAGTATTTAAGCTCAAAGAGAGTCAGAGGTTGCTCAAAATTAGCTAGTTTAGGTTCTCCCAAATCAGCAAGTTTAGTATGTGCAGTAGCCCATTCAGCCTTTATCGAGTATGTTTCAGTTTGGTTAGGATATCGAACAATCTCAACCTCCCACGTTTACTTATCCAACCTAGACCTTAAACCATACCACCAAGACCAATTTTCTTGCCAGTGTTAGTCAGCTTTAGCTGACCCCAATAACCCCATATCAGTTTCAGCCTGCTCGATCAATTTCTCCCATCCAGTCCCAATCGGGTCTATTGTAACTAGATCAAAATTTAGCTCAACCATAATCAGCTTTCGCTCTTTTGAGTTTTGCTTTACCAACTCGAGGCCCAAGACCAGCCTCTTAAAGTTTGATCTTTCCTTCCTCCTCGAGGAGCCTAACACCTCTCATAATTGCGCCTTTTAGTAGATTCATGTCATCTGGTATGCCTCCTATATCATTTGATCTTGCTCCGACTTAATTTATTGTTACTCCGAGCGGAACCACTTACCTGTAAAACCCCTTCGATCATGATCTTTGAATCAATTCTCAAGTTTAGACTTCATCGCTTGCTTTACCATTCCAGCTTGGCATAGCCCCTTCATCCAATTACTAAGTCGTGCAACCTCCGAGCGTGACACCTAAAGTTGAGGCTCTCTTGTGCCGGTTGACTATGCTTCTACCTAGCAACCAGGTCATATAATCTCCGGGCATGGCATATGGAGTTGAGTCTCTCCCGAGTCAATTATCATCTCCAACACCTAGCGACTAGGTCATACGATCTTTGGGCATGACATATGGAGTTGAGTCTCTCCCACATTGATTATCATCTACACCGTCTAGTGACTAGGTCATGCAATCTCCCGGCATGACACCCGAAATGGAGGCTCTACTATGCAAGTTCTTGCTCTTTAGCTCTGAAGAAGGATAAAAAGGAAAGCTCAAGGGAAGTGATGGGTTAGTTTCTAAAGCATGTACTATTCCATCTCGGGCTAAGATGAGGGGAAAGTTTTCATGAGTAAGAAGGTTGAATCAAGCGCCATCCACTCAGGTTCAGACGATCACTTTGGCGCCGGTCATAGCTACCGCCATTAGGCTAAGTAATAACCCCAAAGATATTACGAGTCCTTGGAAGTTACCCCTTAGTGAAATCCTAGACACCCTAAGGGAGACCGGCCTCCTTAGAATCCTCCGCGAGCATGGGTCCCCAAGGGAAGATGAGGAACATAACTTTTGTGCGTATCATATTCAGTGAGGTCACCGCACTAACGAATGTTAGAAATTGATTCAAGACATCCACCATTTAGTAAAGAAAGGGAAGGTCTTTGAGCCAGAAAGGGCGTTCAACTCTATGGATAACCCCTCGCCAATGTTCGATAGTCAGGTGAGGAACACCAATTCTGATTTATCTAAAGTAGGTAATGGGCCGTATGAGCTCATCAGAGATGTCTGCTCCAAAGGTAATAGGGATGTGTTCTCTAATGAGGAAGCTAAAGTCAAAAACCTCAAGCATAAGAAAGAAAAAAGAAGTTGGATAGGCTAAGTGACAACATGCCTTGGTTTAAGAAAAATGACTCTGAACCTCATGAGGTTGTTCTCGCACAAGCTAAGGGGAAGGATCCCATCATTCAAGTCATTACATTAGAAGATGTTTTAATTTTTCAGAAAACTCCTTACCAAGCACCCAACCGGGATCTCTTTGTTTCCCTTTAGAAGTTAACATTGTGTGTGATATTTGTCAAGCTGCGTGAAGTCGGTAAGCTTAATCGTCTCCAAGAGTATAGGCCCTCGACCCTCAAAGAAAAAGTGAAGTTCTACAAGTACCACGTATAAAAAGGGCATCAAACTAACCAATGTAGAGCTCTGGTTGCTAATATCTCCCGTCTAATAAGGGAAGGGAAGATGGAAGAGCCTGCTAGAAAGCCCAACGCAATGGAGAATCCTCTGTCAAAATTTAATGGTGAGGTTGGTATGATTGACTCTGGCTTGTCTGAGGAGTTCATTTTAGGGAATATTTCAGAAAAGACCTTTAAAAAACCTTCTATGATCATCGAGCCTGCTGAGAAAGAAGTTAAGGGTGTTATGGTCGCTATATCTAAAGCCATGTTTAAGTATGATTAAACCAATTCGATCGCCGAAGCCAACAAGAATATCGCAAGGTCTCTAACGAATGAAGGAGATAAGTCATCAGCCAAATAAGTGAAAGTTCTGGGTCTCGACCTGGACGACACACCAATGAAAGTTATCGAGGATGCCGACTCTACCTGCACTACCGATCATGACCCTCTGCCTGTGGAGGATGACTATCTTATAATCTAATTTTAATATCTCTAGTGTTTAGATACGAACGATTATGCCTTTAAGGCATTTTAATTCAATCAAAGAATCTTGTTTTGCTTATTTGCTTGATTTTTCACCCAATGGACTTTAAAAAGTCTTTAGTGCAGCATGTTTGATTATGATCCGGGGGATGCATCCGGATGATGCAAATGTATATAAATAATTATGCAAGAAAATAAAGAGTAAGAAAATCAAACATAAGTATTTTATCCTGGTTCAGCCCCGCCAGCTCCAGTTCCCAGATTTTCCTTCCTCCGAGCTTTTCCACTAGTAGATTCTTTTTTGACTACCAGGAATCAAGCCTTACAGCTTATCTTTGGATGGTACCCCCCTTTTGGATGTAGGATATACCACTAGAAATCCTAATTCCTCGCTGAGTCCTTTTATCTCTAGTGGGATATACCACTTAGATTTCTACCTAAAACTAAGCTGAGTCCTACGGGGAGATGCCACTCATAGCACCTACTTTAAGCTATATCCCAATCTCACTACTCACCCAAGTATAAGATTGTTTACACTTTGGTTTTCTCAAAGGTTTTGATTTTGGACTTCCTCAAGTTTATAATTTCACTTGGGAATCCTTACAACTGATTTGGAAATATTTGATTCTTGGAGGGATGTATTTTATGATTGCTTTAGCAAATTCTCCTACTATTTGCTTTTTCAAATCAACCAGCACCTTCTTAACTAGTGAAGTTTCCCTTTTATAGGCTTTGATCATAAGTGCAGCCGTTGTGGGTTGTTGGACTTGTATTTAATCTTCACCGTTGATCAGATAAAATGTGGTGCTTCCGGAGCCCTTGATCAATCCATTAGATAGAGATTTTGACCCATTTGAATCCTCGGGATTGAGGCTAAAAAGTTGTCAGCGATCATTTTCCTTATATTTTAGTGACTCACCAACTTTTATGCTAGTGGCTTTTTCGTAGGATCTCCACACGCCTTCTAAATGTTCTAGGCAAAAAAGGTTGTTACCTTTTTCCTGTCCGATGTCAGTCCTTCTATTTTTTTTTTTGAAAAGTGCTAGCTATCTTCTTTTGTCTTGCTTGTAGGAAAAGGATCTTTGACTTGATAGACTAAAAGAATAGAGGGAATGGAATTTTTTGAATCATTCCCTTTGTCTAGATAATTAAGTCTTCCGGATGTCTTCAAACTTAATATCTTCGGATCTGTTTTATACCAGATGCTTGTGCAATTAGTTCTTCTAAATGCTATTTTCGACGGTTCAAAGATTGTTTCCTTTCCAAACTTTAACTAGATGCTTCTATTTCTGCTTAGGTGATTTTTCTTCACTTGTTTTGGACTTAGGATGTCTTGGGTATATGTCTGGATGTACTAACTTAGGTCTTTTTATACTTAAGTCTTTTGTTTACTTCAAACCTGATCCGGATTGTTCGTGTTTCGGATCCTTGTTTCCCAACAATCTCCCCCATTTGATGGAAACAAAAACCTAAGACATCTAAGCATAAGGAAATGAGTTTTTATGATCTAAGTATGATTCTTGATACTTATTCATTTACAATTTTTACTCCCCCATAATTCTAGCAGCCTTTAACTCCCTCAACACTTTTCAATTATAGCTTCTAATGTTTTTTTAGTACAATAGCAGATTGTACTTTAGAAGCAGTTTTTTAAGAGAATTAGATTTTTGCTATATACTTCTGCTGTTAACAATAGTTAAAATCAATGAAGCTTTTGGATTACAAGATACAGAAATATATAAGTGAATCTAGCTATTACAAAAGTTTTACAGGATGTAGCTAGTCTAATTCCTAACGGATGCTCCAGATGCTCCTCCTTCATTTTCCTTGCCTTTCTCCTTCTTCATACCTTTCTCCACCTTTTTGTTTTGAGCTGGGGGATTGATCACTGTATAAGTTTTTCCATCCTACTTTTCCTGCCAGGCCTTAGAACAGATGGAGTACTCTAAGTTTCCTTACCTTCTCTGCTCTAAGATGTGGTCTATAGTGGCCGTGGAGAGATATAGAGGGCGGAAGAGGTTTCAGAGTTGGGTGTAGGATCCGGTGATGTAGGGATGCATCTTTAGCACATATTCACTATCCTTCTCATCGAAATATGGAAAGAGTGCCTTGAAAAGAGTAGTGATGCCTTTATGTCCAAAGAATCCTATATCCCCAATGTGTTGGACCAGGTCTTGAAAGACTGGAAGGAGTTAGCTTTCGGGGATGGATGGAGAGGAGGATGATCCGAAGATAGATAAGTTTGATAGTCCAGACTGTAGATGCTCAAATTCTTTACCCAAATCCTTGCGGATGTTGTGGATGTTAGAGTTAACTATCATTAGATCCGTGTCAATATCACCCTTTATTCTTTCAATGACAGCGTCCTGGCCATTGAATTATCCAGCAAGTTCTTCTCTAATGTCAGCTATTTCTTTTACAAGCAGCTTTGGTAGATCTTCCTCCATAAACTTGGTCATCTTATTTAGAATTGCTTGCTGGTTTTCATTGAGTTTGGGGAGAGCTGCCTTTTCTTCTTTTTCTATGATGAATTTTGACAAGTTTTCAAACTTGGTATCGATGTACTCCATTATTTCTGTTGACAGGTCAGAGGAGGAGGAAGTGATCTTATCCAATTTAGTAGCACAGTTATTTATGGCTCCTGTATTAGCCTGATTTGCATATAGGTTAGCTCCGGTAATGCTGGTGTTTATTTGTTCCAGGATTGGTTTTACCTTAGCAAGCGAGACTTCTGCGACTAAGTCTACAGTGGGAAAAATCCTCCACTTTCTCTTCTATCTTCTTTACACTCCCTTTTAACTCCTTCATTTCATCCTTTAAACTTGGAGCTGAGAATTGTTTAAGTAGCACATTCTCTACAGATTTTAGATGTTTACATATATTTCGAAGGCTCTGTTTAATATAACTCTTCATATGTTCCTCATGAGTAGCTTCTTGAAGGATTTTGAGCGCTGTGTAGATCTTCTTGGCTCTTGTTGGATTGATGTTAGAGGATGGCATTCTGAGTGGGCTCGCAAGAGAAGTTTCTAATCCGGAGCTACTGTTGGTTTCATCTGATCTGGATGACTTTGGTTTAATGGATTCCTCTTTTTCTTCTTCCTTCTCTTCTTCCAACCGTTCCCCCAGACTAGCCTCGCCCCTTAAGTCCACTCCAGGAGTGTGCCCTTGGGAACCCAGACTATGTCCCTCCTCTATAATGGTGTCTTCTAGGTTAGACTCATGTTCCTTAGATAGACTTAGAGTATGTATGTCTAAGTTGTCCTGATTTTCAACTGATGTTTCATCAGTAGTAGTAGCAGAAGAATTAGCATTAACATCAAATGAAAAAGTATCGGGAATTACCTCATTGAGTTATGCTTGATCTTGATTGATTATTTCCTCTCTTCTTTCTTTATTAGCTTCCACCTCAACCCCCGGAAGATTGGTAGTGTTCTCAATCTCCCCGACTAATGCCTTTTTAGGACTTTTAATTTCTCTCCCAGGAGCATTGATAATGTCCTCAATGCCCTCTCCAGTTGCCTTTACAGGACTTACATCAATTTGTATCTCAACTTTTAGATTAAGAAGATTTTCTAGAAGTTGCCCAGATCTAGGCATGAAAGGGAAATTATTGTTTCCAAATCTCGGGCAATTGTTGCCATATATATAAGATCAATGAGAATTATTGGAGCTCCGGAAGAGTCTCTGGGTCCTTCAGTTATGAGTTTATTGATTCTATCAATATCCTTCATAGCTTCCTTCATTATATCATACTGTAGGTCATCCAGTTGAACTTCCTTAGTGGATCCGGGCACATGCTTACCCTTTGATTGCTTGGCTTTGGCCAATTCAGCTTCTTGAGCCCGCTTAGCGGCTTCCTCATCTATCACTATGCCAGCAGGCATCTTGGCATTTCTTTTCTCAACTTTTTTAGCTTTAACTGCCTCATCAAAAGAGCACCCCTTCTGAGTGAATTGCTTCTTAGGTACTAGGGCTTTATCCCCGATTTCTTCATCCTCAATCATAACCATTGTTTTAGAAAATTTCCTCTTTTTATCTGTAGCTTTTATCAATCTCCCCCTTAGCTTTTACTTTTTCGGGCTCTTCTTTAGCAATTGGCTGATGGTTTGGGCATCTTCATTAACCTCTTCTATTGGAGTGATAGCAAGGGATTTCTATTCTTTAGAATTTATTGTTCTAGCCTTTTTGGGAATAGGAGCCCCTTAAACTCGATCAACTCTCCATTACTAGGATACCATAACCCAACTTTAGTGGTTCCTAGAAGATATCTGAGGATTCTTTTAACTGCCTTTAGATGTGAGTCCTTGGGATTGGCTTGATACCTTGCACAGTAGCAGACTATATAATGTATGTCAGGTTTACTAGCTATCAAGTATAGAAGTGATCCAATCATTCATCTATACAGCTTCTAATCAACATCTTCTCCTTCATTATCCTTGGATAGGGCTGTATCTGAACCCATTGCAGTGGACATTGGTTTGCTATTGTCCGTTTAAAACTTCTTGAGGATCTCCTTGGTGTATTTTGATTGATTGATGAAGATTCCATCTAGAATTTACTTAATTTGCAACCCAAGGAACAAATTACGTTCTCCCATCATGGACATCTTAAACTCCTTCTGCATTTGAGAGCTGAATTCTTCACACATCTTTTCATCTATTGCACCAAAGATAATATCATCCACATAAATTTGTACCAGGATGATATCATCCTTCTTTTTCTTGATGAAAAGAGTTGTATCATCTTTGCCTCTGATATATCCCTTGGATATGAGAAAAGTAGTGAGTCTCTCATACTAAGCTCTAGGCGCCTGCTTTATTCTATAGAGGGCTTTCTTCAGTTTGTAGACATGGTTCGGATGTTTTAAGTCTTCAAATCTAGGTGGCTGCTTCACTTAGACTTCTTCTTGGATGGCTCCATTGAAAAATGCACTTTTGACATCCATTTGGAATAATGTGAATCCCATGAATGCTGCAAAGACATATAAAATCTGGATTGCCTCCAATCTTGCTACATAGGCAAATGTTTCTTCAAAGTCAATCCCTTCCTGTTGATTGTAGCCTTGGGCAACCAATCTTTCCTTGTTACTCACCACTACTCCGGATTCATCTAGCTTATTTAGGAATACCCATTTGGTACCAATGATTGACTTTTCTATTGGAGGAGCCACGAGATCCCATACATCATTCTTGGTGAATTGATCTAGCTCTTCTTGAATAGCCATCATCCAGCTTTCATCTCCTTCATCATCCTGAAATTTCTTTACCTCAACGAGTGAGATAAATGCAGTATGGCTCATTATCCTATTAAGTTATCCTCTAGTACTGACTGGATTTTGGACATTATTCAAAATGGATGCAACCGGATGATCCCTGAGAGTCTGGACCTCTCTTGGTAGATCTTCATGCTGGAGTAGAGCTTGTTCTACTTCAGCCTTAACTTCTTGTTCTTGAACATCATTGAAGTTTATCTCATGTGAGTTGAGATTAACTTATGGTACTTCTAGATTAAAAGATATTCCTTCATCTTCTTCTTTGTACTTCTTGATTTGGAAGGAATCTGGAACTTTTGCTTCCTTCTCTTCTCCATAGTTTTTAACTTCTAGAGTTGGATCTTCCAGAATGAAACTTCTTTTGCATGCATGGTTAGTCTCATTGAAATCTACATGTATAGACTCTACCACAGTTTGGGTTCATTTGTTGAAGACTCAATAAGCCTTGCTATGTGTTGAGGAGCCAAGGAAAATCGCTACATCAGATTTAGGATCAAATTTTCCTAGTTGCTCTCTATCATTAAGGATGTAGCATTTACATCCAAAGGCTTTGACATACCCAATTTTTGGTTTCCTTCCCTTCCAGATTTCATAAGGGGTCTTTTTTAAGGTCTTTCTAATGAGAGCTCTACTCAAAATATAGCATGATATGTTCACGGCCTCACCCCAGAAATACTTTGGCAAATAATTCTCACTTAGCATTGTTCTAGCCATCTCAACTATGGTTCTATTCTTTCTTTCAACAACTCCATTCTGTTGAGGAGTATGAGGGGCAGAAAAGTTATGTACAATGCCCTTGGAGTCATAAAATTCAGCAAAATGCTTATTTTTAAACTCACCACCATTATCACTCTAGATGCATGCAATGCTTATGCCATGTTCTACTTTTATCTGGATTAATGTCTTTGAGAATTAGTCAGAGGCTTCGTCTTTGCTTGCTAGCAAGAGAACCTAGGTATAACAAGAATAATCATCCACTATGACTATGGTGTATTCTCCTCCTCCTAAACTCAGTGGTTTGATTGGACCAAAGAGATCAATATGCAAGAGCTCAAGTACTCTTTTAGAAGGAATATAGGAGATGGAAGGGAAACTTTTCTTATGCTATTTGCCTAATTGACATACAGTACATAGATGATCCTTATCAAAAGCAACCTTAGGCAAACTCACTACCAATTCCTTTTTGGCTAGTTTGGACAGGAGGTTCATGCTGACATGTCCCAACCTCCAGTGCCATAGCCATGCTTCTTCTTCTTTAGACACCAAGTAGATATTGTTTTTCTCATTTTTAATGTTAATAGAATTGACATTGTTTACTATCGGTGTATAAAGAATGAGTTGATTAGACTTACTATCAATGATTGAGCAGCCTCCGGAGTCAAAGGTGACGTTTCTTCCTTTGTCGCAGAGTTGGGCTACACTTAGTAAGTTGAACTTCAGTCCACCAACCAGTGAGACATCTTCTATCTTTAATTCAGATCTAATGGTTCCATGTCCAATGATCTATTCTTTTTTATTATCTCGAAAGCTCACTTTGCCTCCCTTCTTCCAGGTTAATGTGATTAAGGCCTTCTCATCCCCTGTTATGTGCCTTGATTATCCACTATCAATGTACTAAGTGTGTTGATCTACTGTGGATCTAAGGCATACCTGTAAAATCGATCAAGTGGGTTTGGGTACCCAATCAGATTTGGGTCCTCTTGGGTTATCAACCATTTCAGTCCGATGATAAATATCATAGTAACCATTTTTTAATCTATATAATTTAGTAATATGGTTGTTTTTCCCACAAAACCTTCACCTTAAGATGGGTCTATTCTGCTCTTGCTTCTTCTTGATCTTCTCAAGATCATCCTTCCTATAGTTCCCTTTATATCTAGCTTCTTTTACACTTGTTGTTGATTCGATGTGTATCCAAAAGCTGGATGGGGGTGCAACTTCTGCTGCATAATTCTTTCTTTATTTGGCAGGTTGCTGATTGTAGACTGCCTTAGCCTTTCCTTTTTGTGCAGCAGTATATCTTTGGGCTTGAGGTTGCCTGCTAACCTCCTTCTATTTTTGGCTGGGAGAATCTGGATTTTTCTTAGCAGCTTGATGTTGATTTCTTGATGTATCCTACCTTGGATTTCTCCTTCTTTGTGGAGGATCAGACCTCTATCTCGATGCCTCCTTCATTAGGGCTATTTCTCTATCTAGCCCAAACAAATTTGCACTTAGCATTTGCACTTGATTCTTCAGGTAGTTCTCCTTAACCTCATCAATGCGCTTTGTTGTTTTGATTAGGTTAACATCTTGTGCTAGAGCTTCAGCATCTTCAATGAGCTCCATAACTTGTCGTTTTAAGGATTTGATGGCTTTTGTGTTCTTTCTCATAACATTGATCACAACCCCTAAAGCTCTAGCAAGTTCACGGTTAAAAATAGAATTAGAGTGAGAGTTTACCTTAGTGTTGGCTGTTTCTGATTCTGATTCTTCACTTTGTACTGTGTCTTACTTAGAGGCATTTTTCTGGATTATTATGCTTCCGAATTAGTTAGTGCCATGAATGCATGATTGGCAATCTCTATTTGTCCCTGTAAGGGTCTATATAAGGTCATAAGGGGGGTGAATGACCCTTTTTTACGGAATTAACAGACTTTAAAAAGTCTTGTGTAGTGTGTTTGATGGCTTTTAGATGTTATAAATCCAGATGATGCTAATGTGAAATACGATGCAAATATAAGTAAAGAGTTAGAGAAAATTAAATATGATGATTTATACTGGTTCGGCCTTGCCTACGCCAAGTCCCCAACAGTTCCATCCTTTGAGCTTTTCCACTAGTGTGATTTCTTTCCAACTGGCAGAAATCAAGCCTTACATTTTTTCTCCGGATGGTACCCCCTTCTAGATGTAGGATATACGAATAAAGGCACTAACCTCTAGCTGAGTCCTTTTATCTTTAGCAGGATATACCACTTAGACTTCTACACGGAATCTAAGTTGAGTCCTATAGGGAGATCCCAAATGCACCTACTTTAAGATATATCCCAATCTCACTACTCACCAAAGTAGAAGATATTTTACACTCTGGTTTCTATCAAATGTTTGGATTTTGGACTTCCTTAAGTTTATAATTCACTTAGGAATCCTTACAAACTGATTTTCAGTGATTTTATTCTTGGAGGGATTTATGAATATGATTTCTTTCTTGCAAGTTCTCTTGTTATATGCACCTTCTCAACTTGTAAAGCTTCCATTTTATAGGCTTCCATAATAAATGTAGCCGTTGTGGGTTGGTAAACTGTAATTAATCTTTACCGTTGATCAGGTAAGATATGGCGCTTTTAGAGCCGTCGATCAATCCATTAGACAGAGATTTTGACTCATTTGAAATCTTAGGATTGAAGTTGAAAGGATGTCAGTGTTTGTCTTCCTTGTATTTTAGTGTCACACCAACTTTTATACCACTAGCTTTTTGGTGTGCGCTTCAAGCGCCTCCTTATTGGTCTAGGTTGAAAAGGTTGTTTTCTTTTTCTGTCTGGTGTCAGTCCTTTTGTCTTTTTCTGAAAAGTGTGAGTTGTCCCTTTTGTTTTGCTCATCGGGAAAGGATATTGACTTTGTTATACTAAAAAGATGGAGCGAAAAGTTATCTTTGAAACTTTTCCATTGTCTTGATATCTAAGTCATTTGGATGCTTTCAGACTTAGTATCTCCTGATCTATCTTCTTTCGGATGCTTGTGCAATCAGTTCTTTCAGATGTTGATCTTGAAGGTTTAAACTTTGTTTCCTTTCCAAACTTTATCCTAATGATTTCAATGTACACTTAGGTATATAGTCTTCAATGAATGTCCTCGTAGCTGGATCTTGTTCGGATGATTCCATTTGGATTTAGGAGATACTTTGTTTAAGTTTTTATTTCTTTCAAACCTGAAATGGATATTTTAATTTAATTGAGATTCTAGATCATTATTTTTCAACAATCTCCCCCATTTGATGGAAATAAAAACTTAAGACAACTAAGCATAAGGAAGGAGTCTATATGATCTAAGTATGATTCTTGATACTTAGTCATTTACAAATTTTACTCCCCCATAATCTAAGCATCCTTCTACCCTAATATTTTTGCTTTTTAAGCTTCTATATTTTTGAAGTACAATAACAGATTGTACTTAGAAGCATTTTTATGTAAATATGTTTCACTATATATATACTTTTGCTGTTAACAATGGTTAACATTAATGAAGTTCCAGATTACAGATACGGAGTACATATAAGTGAAAAATTGTCAAGGCTAGCTATTACAAGATTTATACATAAGATCAATAGCTAACTACACATTGACCTATCTACCTATCTATTTCCATATCATCTCCTTCTTTGCTTTTTGTGCTCTTCTCCCCTTTATTTTTTACATCGGATTAGGGGTTAATCAGCATATATGATCTCTTATCCCAGCTCTTTTGCCACGCTTCTGAGTAGATAGAGTAACCTACATTACCTTGTGAGTGCTTTTCAAAGATGGTCTCAATGGTGGTCGGAAGGACTTGATAAGGCCTCAAAAATGCCCGAAGCTCTTTATAGGACTTTGTCATGTCTAGAATCATTCAAAGTGAATGGGCTTGATCTTTTTTATCAAAATAGGGAAACATACACTTCAGAAGAGTCAACATGCACTTTTACCTAAAAAATCCAGTGTCACCTATGTGTTTGACTAGAACATTGACCACTGGAATGACAAGGCTATCTTGGGTGTAGGAGGAAGATCCAGATGAGGAGAGTTAAAGATTAGCCATACCTGACTTTAAGACTTCAATATCATTGCAGATGTCTCTCCGAACATTGTGGATACTGGAGTTGAGTGTAGTGAGATCCTTATGAAAAGCCTCTTTGAGAGCTTTAACTAAGCCATTAGTTTTGGAGGAATGATGTCTATTGTCATCACTTATGTCATCCATCTACTTCTTTAAGATTTTTAGAAGATCCTCATTAATGAAATGTGTGAGCATTTCTTGTGCAGCTTGATGCTCTTTATTTTGCAGATTAAGTGTAGAAGCAATTTCTTTTTCACCTCTGGTAACAACCTCTGGAATGAACTTTAGCAAGTTTTCAAACTTGGTGTCAATGTACTCTTTCATTTCTGTTCAGAGATCAATGGAAGAGGATGCGACTTTGTCCAAGATGGTAGCATAGTTGTTTGTGGCCACTTTATTAGCCCAATCTGCTGATCTATTGGCTCCATCGATGCTTGTGTATGCTTGCTTAAGGATTGGTTTGACCTTGGCAAGGGAGACTTCTACTACCAGATCAGTAGTGGAAAAGTCCTCCACACTCTCTGTTATCTTCTTATCATCCCCCTTTATCACCTCAATTTCGCTCTTCAAGTCTACAGGTTGGAATTCCTCAAGAAGTACCTTTTTCACAGCCTTTAAATGTTTGCAAATGTTCTAGAGGCTTTGTTTGATGTAGATATCTTTTTAGCTCGTGTTGGATTTTCATTTTTAGCAAGTATTCTTATTGGGCTTGCAAGAGGAGTTTTGGATTCAGAGCTGCTTCTGGTCTCATTTGATCTAGATGTTTTTGCCTTAACTAATTCTTCTTCTTCCCTCTCTTCTCCCAACAGTTCCTCCGAAATAACTTTGCCCTTTGAGTCCACTCTAGGAGCATTCCCATTGGATCTTTGATAGTGTCCGTCCTCCAGAACTTTACATTCCGAGTTGGACTCCTGATCCTTAGATGTAATTGGAGAATGTGCATCTAAGTTATCCCTATGTTCAGCTATTGTTTCAACACTAGTAGTGATGTCAGCATTAATGTCAAATGATACTAAGTTGGACATTACCTCAGTAGTTAGCATTTTGTTCAGATCAGCTGCTTCTATACCTCTTTCCTCAATCTCTATAACCCTTGGATGACTGGTAATGTCTTAGTCATTCCTTCTCTTGCCTGTAAAGGACTTGTAACAATAATCATCTCTTGTCCCAGAATGGTGGAATTATCCTCACCATTCCCTCTAATAGCCTTTTCAGGAGTTTTCAGCTCTACCACTTTCGGGTTCACATGTAGCAAGTTTTCAAGAAGAAGTCCGGATCTAGCTTGGAAATTCAATAAATCCTCTTCTTGGTATTTTGTTTCTTTGAGAAGCCCCAGATCCTTTGATGATATAAGGGCTAGTGGGCTGTGAGATTCTGCTACACCGGATGAGCCTCCGAGTCCTTCTTTTGTCAAAAGATTGATCTTTTGATTGTCCTTTATAGCTGACATCATATTAGCAAATTGGGGATCTTTTGGGAAGATATTGTCTTCAAGTATTGGCTTTTTAGTCAATGGCACAATCTCCTTCCATTTTCCAAATTCAACAGAAGTGGCTGCCTTGGGAGTTGGTTCTCTTATGGTTATGCTGGATGCAGGTTTCTGGATTAGAAGTTTGGATCTAGCTTTCCATAATTTCAAGGCCTCTGTAAATGTTAATCCCCTCTTCCGGAGTTGCTTTTTGGGGGCTGGTTCCTCTTCTTATGTCTCCTAACTATCAGACTCATGCTCCTCTATTAGCATATCTCTTATGATTGTTTTCTGTCCCTTTTTGTACCCTTCTGTTATTGCAGTAGCAGCTACTATAATGTTTTATTTTGCCTCCGTCTCACATACCGGTTTCTTCAATTTATCTGCAGCTTTAATCAGCCTTCCTCTTGGCTTTTTGGCTGGAGATTTGGTCATCAATTGATTTAAGGATAGAGTATCCTCATTGATTTCCCCCTCTAGAACCAAGGCCAGTTCCTTCTGTGCCTTTGGTTTGTTGGTTCTTACTTTCTTAGAAACCAGAGCTTGTTCCACCGGATCCACAGCCCTTCTAGCCCTTCTAGCCCTGCTCTTCTTGTCATCTTGTAGCTTTTAGGCCTTTTCTTCATTCCAGGTCTCCCCAAAGCTCAGCTTTTTAAAATTCTTTTCTAGAATTTCCTTTCCAGTTATGGACTTGAATCCGGCTAAGTTTACATCATTGGCAATCAAAATCTGGGAGATGAGTGTGCTATGAGAATGTGTTGCCTGAGGTAATGGATGATTAGCATAGGCATATTGATAAGTCTGCTCTCCACCCAATGTTGGAGCACACAGTCTTGAAAGGATGCACCATGGTTAGAGATCCTTTTCGGATGAGAACTAGCTTGGCGAGTGCGTGCCGTAGGAACCTTGGCACTTTTGGAAAGTAGGTGGAGAATTTATCCCTAAAATAGTTTGGATGTAGCCACATCTTTGGTTTATACTTGACTTTTTGCTCATCTCAATCGATTCTCAGCTGGATCCCATCATTCTTCATGTTCAAGAATTTTTCAAAAAAATCTGGGGTAATTACTTTTCCCTAAACCTGAGTTCTCAAAAGCGTCATGGAAAGTGTGGTCTTTAAGATTGTCATAAAACTCTCTTACTAAGTCCGGATAGGTTGGGTACTTGATCTCCAGGAAATCACCCAAGTGTTGATCTTCTATGAGTTTTGAACATGGATCGATTTCAAATAGGAAGTTATCTCCCAAATACTCTATAGGGATTACAGAGTTGAAAGGCTTAAAGTTTATGAAGGGGAAATCTTTATCTTGCTGATCAGACTCTGTAAAGATGTTTTCGATGGGTAGCATTTTGGGTCCTTTGCTTGTCATGATAACAGCCATTATTGGAAGAGTTTGAAGGAATTTACGATTTGTGATTTGATTTTAGTAGAGTAATAGTAGATAAGTTGCTCACATGACGAAGAAGAGGAAATTTGAAGTGTTTATATAAAGTTTTCAAGGTGAGGGTATTTTGGTAATTTGGATGCCGTTAATATGGCTAGATTGATGGCATGGCAGTCAGAATTTTAGGAGAGAGTTAAATTTAGTTTAACTAGAGAATGGGAACGGTTTATTTTGAAAACCAACTAATGAATTTACCGTGAATGTAACACCCAATAAACGTTTGAAATTAAAAAGGGAACAGTTACTTTTTAGCGCTTTTACTGCCATGTGTTCTGCCTTGTCTGCTGACATGGCAATATTTTATCCGGAGTAGATCTTTTCTCAATTCTTGTTCTCTTGCGAATTCTTTGCCTTGCTAAGGATCCAAATTAACCTTGGACTGTCTTCCGGATTGTCCTTATATTGGATTTTACATCCCAATTGATTCTCTTAGCTTGCCAAATTGATCTTTACTTAATGGCTTAGTAAAGATATCTGCTCTTTGCTCATTGGTTGGTATGTATACCATAGCAACATCCTTTTTCTTCACATGATCTCCGATGAAATGATGCCTAATGTTGACATGCTTTATCTTGCTATGGAGTACTGGATTCTTTGACACATCAATGGAAATTTTATTGTCACACATAACATCCACACATCCGGATTGAACTCTATAATCTTCTAGTTATTGCTTGATCTAAATGAGTTGAGCTACACAACTTCTAGCTGCCATATATTCTGCTTCTATAGTAGATAAAGCAACTGAAGTTTGCTTCTTACTGTACCATGATACTAAGCAATCTCTAAGGAAATGGCAACCACCGGATGTACTCTTTCTCTTAAGAGTATCTCTATTTTAATCTGCATCAGTGAAGCCTTAGAGTGTGAAATCTCCATTACTAGGATACCATAGCCCAACTTCAATTGTTCCTATGAGGTATCTAAGAATTCCCTTCACTGCCTCGAGATTAGAATCCTTAGGATTGGCTTGATATCTTGCACAGTAACAGACTGTATAGTGTATGTTAGGCCTACTTGCTATCAAGTATAGTAGTGAACCAACCATCCCTCTATAGAGCTTCTGATCAACATCTTCTCTCACAATCCTTGGATAGAATTGTATCTAAACCCATTAGAGTCGACATGGGTTTGCTCTTGTCCATTTTGAATTTTTTCAAGATCTCCTTGGTATACTTTGACTGGTTAATGAAGATCCCATCCAAACTTTGCCTAATTTGTAAACCAAGGAAGAAATTAAGTTCTACCATCATGGACATCTCAAATTTCTTCTGCATTTGAGAGCTGAATTCTTCACGCATCTTTTCATCAGTTGCCCTAAATATGATCATCCACATAAATTTAGACTAGAATAATATCATTTTTCTTCTTCTTGATGAAAAGAGTTGCATCTGCTTTACCCCGGATATACCCATTGGATATGAGAAATGTAGTAAGTCTCTCATACCAAGCTCAAGGTGCTTGCTTCAATCCATAGAGAGCTTTCTTTACTTTGTAGACATAATCCGGATACTTCGAATCTTCAAATCCAGGAGGCTATTTCACATAGACTTCTTCCTGGATAACTCCATTAAGGAATGCACTTTTGACATCTATTTGTAACAATGTGAATCCCATGAATGATGCAAAGGCACATAGAATCCGAATTGCCTCCTATCTTGCAACAGGGGCAAATGTTTCTTCAAAGTCAATCCCTTCCTATTGGTTGTTGCCCTGGGCAACCAATCTTGCTTTGTTCCTTACCACTACTCTGGATTCATCTAGCTTGTTCTGGAATACCCATTCGGTGCCAATGATTTACTTTCCTTTTGGTGGTGCCACTAGATCCTACACATCATTCCTGGTGAATGGATCTAGTTCTTCTTGCATTGCCATCATCTAGCTTTCATCTCCTTTCAGCATCTTGAAATTTCTTTGGCTCAATGAGAGAGACAAAAGTAGCATGACTCATCATCCTATTGAGTTGTCCTCTAGTTCTGACTAGATTTTGGACATTATCCAAAATGGCTTCTACAGGATGATTTCTATGAGTCCAAATTTCCCTTAGTGAGCCTTCATGTTGAACTGGGACTTACTCCTCTTCCGCCACAGCTTTCTCTCCTTGGTCATAACTGAAGTTTATCTCATGTGGATTGAGATCAACTTGTTGTACTTTGGGATCAAATTATATTTCTTCATCCTCTTCTTTATACTTCTTGATCTCGAAGGAATCAGGAACTTGGATTTCCTTCTCTTCTCAAGAGTTATTAGCTTCCGAAATTGGATTTTATGGAGTGGAGCTTTTCTTGCCTACATGGTTAGTCTCATCAAAATCGGACTCTACCATAGTTTGGGTTAATTTGTTTAAGACTTTGTAAGCCTTACTATGTGTTGAGTAGCCAACGAAAATTGCTTCATCAAATTTAGGATCAAATTTTCCTAGTGGCTCTCTATCATTTAGGATGAAGCATTTACATCCAAATGCTATGAAGTACCCAATTTTGAGTTTTCTTCCCTTTCAGAAGTTACAGGGGGTCTTTTCTACGGTCTTTCTAATGAGAGCTCTATTTAAAATATAGCATAATGTATTTACGACCTCTCCCTAGAAATATTTTGGTAAAGAATTCTCACTTATCATTGTTCTTGCCATCTCAACTATGGTCCTGTTCTTTCTCTCAACAACTCCATTTTGTTGAGGGGTGTGAGGGGCAGAGAAGTTTTATTCAATGCCCTTGGAGTCATAAAATTCAGCAAAATGCTTATTTTTAAAATCACCACCTCTATCACTCCGGATGCATGCAATGCTTATGCCCTGTTCTACTTCTATCCGAATAAATATTTTTGAGAATTGGTCAAAGGCTTCGTCTTTGCTTGCTAGCAAGAGAACCCAGGTATATCGAGAATAATCATCCACTATTACCATATTGTATTATCTTCTACCTAAAGTCAATGGTTTGACTGGACCAAAGAGATCAATATTTAAGAGCTTAAGTACTCTTTTAGAGGGAATGTAGGAGATGGAAGGGAAACTTTTCTTATGCCATTTACTTAATTGACATGCAGTGCATAAATGATCCTTATCAAAAGCAACCTTAGGCAAACCCTCTACTAATTCCTTTTTGGCTAGTTTGGACAGGAGGTTTATCCTAACATGTCCCAACCTCTGGTTCTATAGCCATGATTCTTCTTCTTTAGACACCAAGCAGATATTCTTTTTCTCATTTTTAATGTTAACATAATAGACATTATCTACTCTAGGTGCATAAAGAATAAGTCAATTAGACTTACTGTCATAGATTGAGCAGCCTGCAGAATCAAATGTGACTTTTCTTACTTTGTCACAGAGTTGGTCTACACTTAGCAAGTTGAACTTTAGTCCATCAACCAGTGAGACATCTTCTATTTTTAATTCAGATCCAATGGTTCCATGTCCAATGATCTGTCCTTTTTTATTATCTCCAAAGCTCACTTTGCTTCCCTTCTTCTGGGTCAAGGTATTGAATGCCTTCTCAACACCTATCATGTGCCTTGAGCATCCACTATAAATGTACCAAATGTGTTGATCTACTATGGAACTAAGGCATACTTGCAAAACAGATCAAGTGGGTTTAGGTACCCAATCAGATTTGGGTCCTCTCGGGTTGATAACCATCTCAGGCCAAGGATTAACATCATAATAACCATTTTTTAATCTATATAATTTAGGAATGTGATTGTTTTTCCCATAAAACCTGCACCCCGTGATAGATCTGTTCTGCTCTTGCTTCTTTTTTATCTTTTCAAGATCTTCCTTCCCATAGTTCCCTCTATATCTAGCTTCTTGTATACTTGTAGATTGTCTGGTATGTATTCAAAAGCTGGTTGGGGGTGCAACCTCTGCTGCACAATTCCTTCTTTCTTTGATAGGTTGCTGATTATAGAATGCCTTAGCTTTTCCTTTTCGTGCAGCAGTGTATCTTTGAGCTTAGGGTTGTCTGCTGACCTCCTTCACTATTTAATTGGGTGGATGGGGATTTCTTCTAGTAGCTTGCCTTTGACTTCTCCCTTTTTGTGGAGGATTAGATCTCTATCCAGATGCCTCCTTTGTCAGGGCTATTTCTCTATCCAGTCCAATCAGATCGGCACTTAGCATTTATACTTGATTCTTTAGGTAGTTCTCCTCAACTTTATTAATGTGCTTTATTGTTCTCATCAAGTTGACATCTTGTGCCAATGCTTCATTATCCTAAGCAATTTCCAACACTTGTTTTCTTAAGGATTCGATTGCTTTGGTGTTCTTCTTCATACTCTTGATTGCAATAGCTAAAGCTCTAGCAAGGTTAAAGTTAGAAGCAGAATTATAATAAGAGTTAACCTCAGTATTTACTATTTTTGATCTGATTCTTCAATTTGTATTCTATCTTGCTTAGACACATTCTTTCTGGATTGCTCTACTTCTGGATCAGTCAGTGCCATGAATGTATAGTTGGCAGTCTCTTTTTCTTCTATTGAAGATGAGCTGCTACTTTCCTCATTGTTGCTCTAGGTGGCCACCATTGCCTTCTTCTTGTGCTTCTTGGTTCTTTTAAGCTTAGGGCATTTTGTTCTGAAGTGTGCTTTCTCCCCACATTCAAAACAAGCAGCTTCTTTTTCCAGATCCTTCTTTTCTTCTAGATTCTTTCTAGGCTTGTCTCTTCTGGATGTGCCTTCCCTTAGTCTTTGGGATTCATATATTCTAGACTTCCTCCTTTCTTTCTTTTATAGGAACCTATTGAGCTGTCTAGTTAATAGAGCTAGTTGCTCCTTGGTACTTTGAGATTTCGTAACTTTCTCTTCTTCTCCGGATGAAGCTAATCTAGTGGATTCTGCCTTAAGTCCAATAGATTTCTTCTTCTCTTCAGGCTTCTTCTCCTGTTGGCTATATCTTTCCAAAGATAGCTCTTGAGTCAAGAGATTTCCAATGAGGTCATCATAACTGTAGAAGTTTAGGTCATAAGCTTCCTCAATGGCAGTCTTCTTGTTATCCCACTCCTTGGTGAGACTCCGGAGCACTTTCTTGAATTTCTTTTCCAAGCCTCTTCATTTCATTCACTAGATTTGTGTATCTAGTGTTCATACTGCTGATTGATTCTTTTGGCTTAATTTTGAAGGTCTCAAGTTTCTGCTGGAGTACATCAAGCTTGGCCTCCCTTACTTTGTTGGTTCCTTTATATGTGACTTCCAATTTCTGCCAGATTTCTTGTGCAGTCTCACATCTAGATATCCTGTTAAATTCTGTTGCACTAAGAGCAAAGTGAAGAATGTTCATAGCATTTGCATTTTCACGCAATTTTTTATAATCATTTTCATCCCATAAGCTCGAGGGCTTGCGGGGTGGTTAAACCATCTAACTCATGCATAGGCTCGTATGAACCATCTTTAATGGCCATCCACGCCATCATACTTTGAACCTGAATCAAATTCTTCATCAAGTTTTTCCAGAACATATAGTGTTCATCGGTGAAGAGTGGAGGTCGGGTAATAGACATACCCTCCGGAAGGAGCTGTGAGTTTTGGAAACTCATTTTGATTCTTGAATCAAAATATATGGACCTTCAGCTCGATATTGTTAGATCTCTAGTTTGAGCATTTGCTCTGACACTTATTGGTCCCTATAAGGGTCTATATAAGGTTAGAGGGCGGGTGAATGACCTTTTTTCATAGAATTAACAGACTTTAAAAAGTCTTGTGTAGCGTGTTTGATGGCTTCCGGATATTATGAATCCAGATGATGCATATGTAAAATATGATGCAAATATAAATAAAGAGTTAGAGAAACTCAAACACAATGATTTATACTAGTTCGGCTCCGCCTACATCCAGTCCCTAAAGGTTCCTTCCTTTGAGCTTTTCCACTAGTCTGATTTATTTCCAACTGGCAAAAATCAAGCCTTACAGTTTGTCTCCAGATGTTACCCCCTTCTGGATTTAGGATATACCACTAAAGGCACCAATCTCTAGTTGAGTCCTTTTGTCTTTAGCAAGATATACCACTTAGACTTCTACCAGGAATCTAAGCTGAGTCCAACAGGTAGATCCCACTCAAAGCACCTACTTCAAGCTATATCCCAATCTCTCTACTCATAAAAGTAGGAGATATTTTACACTCTGGTTTCCATCAAAGGTTTTGGTTTTGGACTTCCTTAAGTTTATAATTCACTTAGGAATCCTTACAAACTCATTTTTAGTGATTTGGTTCTTGGAGGGATTTATGAATCTGATTGCTTTCTTGCAAGTTCTCTTGTTATATGCTTTTGTGAAAACAACCAGCACCTTCTCAACTTATAAAGCTTCCCTTTTATAGGCTTTCATCATAAATGTAGCCACTCTGGGTTGGTAAACTATAATTAATCTTCACCATTGATTAGGTAAGCTGTGGCACTTCTGAAGCCATTGATCAATCTGTTAGATAGAGATTTGACCTGTTTGAAACATTGGGATTCAGGCTGAAAAGATGCTAATGATCGTTTCCTTGTATTTTAGTGTCACACCAACTTTTATACTATTAGCTTTTTGGTGTGAGCTCCATGCGCCTCCTTATTGGTCTAGGTGAAAAAGGTTGTTTTCTTTTTCTGTCCGGTGTCAGTCCTTTTGTCCTTTTTCTAAAAAGTGCGAGCTGTCTCTTTTATCTTACTTATAAGGAAAGGATATTTGACTTTGTTAGACCAAAAAGATAGAAGGAAATGTTATCTTTGAAACTTTTCCTATTGTCTTGATATTTGAGTCATTCGGATGCTTTCAGACTTAGTATTTTCGGATCTGTCTTCTTTCGGATGCTTGTGCAATCAGTTCTTTCAGATGATGATCTTGAAGGTTTAAAGTTTGTTTTCTTTCAAAACTTTATCCTAATGATTTCAATGTATGCTTAGGCACATATAGTCTTCAATGAATGTCCTTGTAGCTGGATCTTGTCCAGATGCTTCCATTTGGATTTAGGAGATACTTTGTTTAAGTTTTTGTTTCTTTCAAACCATATCCAGATATTTTAATTTAATTGAGATTTCAAATCATTGTTTTCCAACAGTCCCTTCTTCTTCTGTTGAAGATGAGCTACTACTTTCCTCACTATTGCTTCAGGTAGCCACCATTGCCTTCTTCTTGTATTTCTCATCTTTTTTAAGCTTGGGGGCATTTGGTTTTGAAGTGGCCTTTTTTCTCCACGTTCAAAGCAGGCAGCTTCTTTTTTCGAGTCCTTCTTTTCTTCCAGATTCCTTCTGGACTTATCCCTTCTCGAGGAGCTTTTCTTAAGCCTTCTAGAATCATACTTTCTAGAATTTCTTCTTTCTTCCTTTTTTAGGAGTCTATTGAACTATCTGGATAGCAAGGCCATTTGTTCCTTACTGCATTGAGGTTCCTTAAGTAGCTTTTCTTCTTCGGATGAAGCTGATCTGGTGGATTCTGCCTTGAGAGCAATGGCCTTCTTCTTTTCTTTAGTATTTTTCTCTTGTTGGCAATATCTTTTGAGAGATAGATCTTGAGTCAAGAGATTTCCAATAAGCTCATCATAGCTATAGAAGTTTAAATCATGAGCCTCCTCTATGGCTATTTTCTTGTTATCCCACTCTTTGGTGAGACTCTGAATCACCTTTTTTACCATATCTACTTCTGAGATCTCCTTTCCCAGCCTCTTCATCTCATTCAATAGATTGGTGTATCTAGTGTTCATGCTACTGATGGATTCTTTGGGCTCCATCTTGAAGTAATCAAGCTTTTACTAAAGTAGATCTATCTTAGGTTCCTTAACCTTGCTTCTTCCTTCATAGGTCACTTCCAGCTTCTGCTAAATCTCCTACACATTTTCACATCCGAATATTCTATTGAATTCTGTTGCACTAAGAGCATAATGAAGCATGTTAATAGCATTTGCATTTTCACGCAATCTTTTATAATTATTCTCATCCCATAAGCTCGAGGGCTTGCAGGTGGTTAAACCATCTACCTCATGAGTAGGCTGATATGGACCATCTTTAATGGCCATCCATGCCATCATACTTTGAGCCTGAATGAAATTCTTCATCCAATTTTTCCAAAATGTGTAGTGTTCACCAGTGAAGAGTGGAGGTCAGGTAATATACATACCCTCCGGAAGGAGCTGTGAGTTTTGGAAACTCGTTTTGATTCTTGAATCAAAATATATGGACCTTTAACTCGAGATTGTTAGATCTTTAGGTTGAGTACTTGCTCTAATACCACTTGTTGGTCCTTATAAGGGTCTAAGTTTGGTTAGAGGGAGGGTGACTGACCCTCTTTGTGGAATTAACAGACTTTAAAAAGTCTTTAGTGTAGCATGTTTGATTATGATCTGGGGGATGGGTCCGGATGATGCAAATGTATACAAATAATTATGCAAGAAAATAAAGAGTAAGAAAATCAAACACAAGCATTTTATCCTAGTTCAGCCCCGCCTACTTCAGTCCCCGAAGTTTCCTTCCTCTGAGCTTTTCCACAAGTAGATTCCTTTTCAACTGGTAGGAATCAAGCCTTACAGCTTATCTCCGGATGGTACCCCCTTTTGGATGTAGGATATACCACTAAAAATCCCAATTTATACCTGAGTCCTTTTATCTTTAGTAGGATATACCACTTAGATTTCTACTCAAACCTAAGCTGAGTCCTACAGGGAGATCCCGCTCAAAGCACCTACTTTAAGCTATTTCCCAATCTCACTACACACCCAAGTCTAAGATTCTTTACACTTTGGTTTTCTCCAAGGTTTTGGTTTTGGACTTCCTCAAGTTTATAATTTAACTTGGGAATCCTTACAACTGATTTGGAAATGTTTGATTCTTGGAGGGATGTATTTACTGATTGCTTTAGCGAATTCTCTTGTTAACTGCTTTTTTAAATCAACCAGCACCTTCTCAGCTGGTGAAGCTTCGCTTTTATAGGCTTTGATCATAAATGTAGCTGTTGTGGTTGTTGGACTTGTATTTATTATTCACCGTTGATTAGATACAATGTTGCGCTTTCAAAGCCGTTGATCAATCCATTAGATAGAGATTTTGACCGTTTGAATCCTTGGGATTGAGGCTGAACAATTGTCAACGATCATTTTCCTTGTATTTTAGTGACTCATCAACTTTTATGCTAGTAGCTTTTTGGTGTGAGTTCTATGTGCCTTCTTATTGGTCTAGGTGAAAAAGGTTGTTACCTTTTTCCTATCTATTGTCAGTCCTCTTGTCCTTTTCTGAAAAGTGCCAGCTGTCTTCTTTTGTCTTGCTTATAGGAAAAGGATCTTTGACTTGATAGACCAAAAGTATGGAGGGAATGGAATTTTTTTAATCATTCCCTTTATCTAGATAATTAAGTCTTCTGGATGTCTTCAGGCTTAATATCTCTGGATCTGTCTTCTTCCGGATGGTTGTGCAATCAGTTCTTTCGGATGCTATTTTGGACGGTTAAAAGTTTATTTCCTTTCCAAACTTTAACCAGATGCTTCTATTTATGCTTAGGTGATTTTTATTCACTTGTTTTGGACTTTGGATGTCTTGGGTATATGTCTGGATGTAATGACTTAGGTCTTTTTATACTTAAGTATTTTATTTCTTCAAACCTAATTCGGATTGTTCGTGTTCTAGATCCTTATTTCCCAACACTCGCCTGAAAAGAAGCTCACTTCTTTCTTGGATAGGTTCAATATGTCAACTGATTCATCACATGCCTCACGAATTTATGCAAACCTATTTTCAAGCTACTGAAGAAACGCTAGCGTATTATGGGGAAGGAGCGTCACCAGGACATCTTCGACAGAATTAAGGCTTACCTTTTCTTCACCCACCCACTCTCAAAATCCCTACCCTTAATACACCATTGATCCTTACCAATATCCATTCCCTTCCAATTACTAAGCTTCCTAATTTCTCTCCCCATTGACCATTCTTGGTGTGGGGGAAAATATAATTAGTGAAATTCGACCTTCATGGACACCACTTTATCATCGTAGGGGCAGGTTACTTCACAAAATGGGGAAAACCAAGCCTCACACCAACATTGTTGCCGAGAAGATGGCCAAGTCCATCGAGAAACATGTCTTTGCTCGGTATAGCCTACTTCATTGCATCATCTCAATTAATGAAGTTTTAGTTTCAAGGGGCAACAACTGAATTGATCAAGAATTGTGGAACCGAGCACCATAGGGCTTTAACTCACAAACCACGGGCTGATGGGGCAACTGAAGCCACAGACCAGCTTATCAAGAAGCTTCTTTCTAAGACTGCTGCAAGGTATATCGATCAAGCTGATAAGCCACCATTCTCCCTATAAAGATGTCAAACAAGTACAGGAACTCCTAAAAATGGAGCACCTTTATCCTTAGTCTATGGAATGGAAGCCATGCTACCAACCAAAATAAAGGTGAAAGATTTAAGAGCCACACTAGAATCCAAATTAGAAGAATATGAATGGATGAAAGCAACGTTCAAACAGCCCAATACCTCAATTGACCCTTCAAAAGCCTCAAGCACATGAACTACAACAACCGAGTCAAGCATTATAGGTACTCGTCAAAGGCCAATGATCTGATTCCAAAGCAAGTGAAGCATACCAGCACCGACCCAAGGGGGAAATTCTGTCCAAATGGGAAAGTAACTCGAATAATCAGAAAATCACTCAATACAAGGGCATGGTTATCGACAGTAATGAGCTTGCAAACCCTACGAATCAAAATAGGTTGAAGCATTATCATGTCTAACCTAAAAGAATCAATTCAAAAAAGTGGCACATAAAAAATATAACACATCAATCACCCGACGAGTGGTCTTCTACTGCTCGGGTAAAAATTTGGGTGCAACCCGCTAATTGGTATTCTCCAAACCATTCAGGAAAAAGTCAGGGTGTAAAATAACCTGCTAGGATGAAAATCTTAAAAGGCAGTGTAGGCAAAAGCTAGGGTAAAGTGAGCAAAGAGAGTTGTTGGCTAGAA
The DNA here is from genome assembly GCA_947683365.1 of Euphorbia pulcherrima. Lineage (NCBI taxonomy): Eukaryota > Viridiplantae > Streptophyta > Magnoliopsida > Malpighiales > Euphorbiaceae > Euphorbia > Euphorbia pulcherrima. The sequence continues at coordinate 47,569,060 of CANTUS010000001.1, read as the reverse complement.
AACCTGCATAGGCTAGTTACCGCCAAAGTTTGGATAAATAGAAATGTTTATCGTCATTATGTTCTCAAGCTTAATTCATTTAATGGAAATGTCACTTTAACTTAACTCTTATGTTTATGCTTGAATTAATTTATTAGGCCCTAAAAGCAAAATGTTGCAATTGAGTTAAATGTTATACAGTCAGCCTGATTCCTCGAACGAAAAACAAAAATAAAAGGCAAAAATCCCTATAGACTAAAAATAGCGAGGTATATGCAAAAGCCAAGATAGTCTGCTAGATTGAAAACCCAAAAAGGGTGGTCTATCCAAAAATAAAGACAAATTATGATTAAGTCTGACAGGCCCATCACAATATTCGGGTCTATGCAAAAATTAAGACGAAGAAAGGCAAAGGTAAATGACTACCACCGATTACATAAGTACCCTCATGGTTATCATTGAAATCTTAGATATTCTCTACAGTATAATGGACTACAAGAGCTCAAATTCATCTTTTCCATGTGTCTACTCAGATCTCAACTGCGACCGAGCATTTTGAGTCCGCAACATCCTAATCTTCTAAAGCCATCCATCTTAGAATTCATCGGTAGTGATAGCGTTCAGCCGATCTTAATCCAAAATCTCAAACTTTGCTTTGTGCTCCCCTTATCTCTAATATATTCAGTCCGGCGATCATTACACAGCTGATTCATTTCCTTTGTTAGCGAGCTATGAGGCGTGTAGTAAATAACCTTTCTCAGCCTCAACATCTGGACACACGGCCCCGGATGTGCACCGCAAGCTTCTCTAATCCTCTATTAAGGGCCTACTCATCTAACCTGCATGACAATACAGCATCGTATAATTCCCCTTTAAGCAATTGAGCCAAGCAGGAAATCAACTCAATAATTGAGTCACTCAGATGTGGGAGAAGATCATCCCATTTATTCATGCATACATGTATAATTTTGATAAATATTATGTCTATTATTCTACGCTTGTTTCTATAGGAAGCAATTTCAAAGACCGATACCCCAACAGTGGAGTCCTATGATGTCATTCAATCTATAATAAGAAAATACCTTTGAGCTATACGCTTGGCCTCAGCAACTTCTCCGACCCCCCAGAAAATTCTAACTCAATTTATGTTTCATACTTGAGTTTTCATTGCTTAATTGAAGGGGCAAAAATATTTTTGTTTCCATAAAATCAATTAAACAATAAAAATGCAACTCATGTCACTTACTAATGCCTTGAAATTTCCTTGACAAGAACACCATAAAGCGATCCCGATGGACAACCGACCCGAGGATCTAAAATTCAAAACTCATAAGCTTTTCATAGGGGAACCTTGATGCAATTGTCTAGGGGAAACTTAATATAGTCGTCAGGGAAAAATATTTATTTCTAAGGTGCATTCAAGGGGCATATCAGCTAGACCTAATGGACACCTCAACAACTTCTCTGGGCTCCAGAAAATCTTACCTGAATTTATATTTCGAACAATCCTTATAGTACAAGGGTCGCTTCAGACACTCTCGACAATTCTTTTAGTATAAGGGTCACTTCAGATACTCTTAGAAACCTTTGTAATCTGTAGGCCACATCATATGCTCTCAACAATCTTTATAGTCCGAGGGTCACTTTAGATGCTCCCGGCAATCAAGATAGACTCAACAAACCTCTCTGGACTCCCAGGACTCTCAACTCAATTATTATCAATCTTTAGCTTTTTATTACTTGATTGAAAGGGCAAATTTTTTTTGCCTACACAAAATCAATTAAGCAATAAAAAATGCAATTTCCAACAATTACTAACTTCTCAAATTTTATTCATGATAGGTCTGTTGATGGTGCATCCCTGAATCGCTAGTTGATAACCAGCTCAGAATTTCTCAAGTTAAGATTTTCTTGAAAGGTCTGTTGATGGCAACTCTAGTAAACAACTGATTTAAGAATGTAGTTTATATTAGAGTGTCTATACTGGAGAGGTGCAATGCCATTCAATCGAGCGTTTAATCATTGGTTATGTTATGGTGATGTACGGTACCTAGCAGTTTATATTGGAGTGTCCGTAATGGAGCGGCACAATGCCATTCGATCGGGCATTTAATCCTCGGTTATGTTATGCTGACGTAAGGCAACCAGCAGTTTATATTGGAGTGTCTATAATGGAGCAGCGCAATGTCATTCGACCAGGCATTTAATCCTCAATTATGTTATGGTGATATAAGGCAACCAGTAGTTTATATTGGAGCGCCCGTAATGGAGCGACGCAATGCCATTCGACCTGCGTTTAATCCTCAGTTATGTTATGATGATGTAAGACAACCAGCAATTTATATTGGAGTGTCTATAATGGAGGGGCACAATGCCATTCAACTAGGCATTTAATCCTTGGTTATGTTATGGAAACGTAAGGCAACCAGCAATTCATATCAGAGTGTCTGTATTTAAGGCAACCAACAATCCATCTCAAATCTGTTTGGGGGGAGTCAAAGGTGATACTGAATCAAATCTCTAAGTCAACCTTGCTCTTGATAGGTCTATTGATGGCAGCCCCAATTGACAATAGATTCAAGAATCCACAACCACAAGTATGACCTTCTATCCCTTGCTCTTTCGTGAGATAGTAGTTGGCCTGCCAAGTGATAAACTCCTAAAGGGCAGCCTGCGAGCAAGGGCTTTTCGATCGCCTTGGATTGATGATGAATCTTTTCTCTAACATTTTATTGACCATTATTCTATTCCTATAGCTTTAAATCACATTTTGCAAGTACCTTTTTTATGAATTTGGACCTCTGACCGCACTTAAAAATCATTAAAATGCATTTAAAAATTAATCGTTATCTTTCTATCGCATATAGCAAACTGTTTTACAATTTTCACTTAAACCTAATATTTTTCTTGAAGTCTCATTACTTTTCCTAGACTATCTTAGGTTTCCAAAATGTTAAGAATCGCTTCAATCCCATAATCGTAGTTAAAGTTATAAATTTTTTAAGTTTAAGCCCCTAAAATCCAAGAAAGCCCCAGTATCCCCCTCCCCAAGCAGGTCAGAGTCACCACAGCCGCCATTGGCGGGCCATCCGGTGGCGGTGGTGAACTCCACTAGAGTGGCGGCCGCCGCCCCCATGGTGGCAGTCACCGCCACCATTATAGTAGTGAGCGCCACTAGGGTGGACAACCCCCACCACTAGGGTAGCTTTGGCCACTACCCTAGTAGCCTTCACCGCCATAGCAGCAGTGGCGGCCACTATAGCAGTGGCAGTGATTGCAGTACCGACGGCGGTCACCTTGGCACGGGGAGATTCAAGTTGTGCCTCGCTTTCCTTCTCTCTCTTCGTGAATTGTTGAGTATTTTTCCTCAAAAATTCACCTAATCAATGCATTTTTGTAAGTAGGAACTATTTAAACCCATCTAAGAGAGATATTTAGGGGACTTTTCTCACACATTTTTAATCAAAAATCTAATTTTGAGAGAAAATGAAGAACAAGAGAGAGAAATGGATGAACTAGAGAGAGAAAACTTAAGAAAAGCATAGCATCTAGGTTTAATCTCTTCTAATCTCGATTCTTAGTTATTCTTATGCTCGATCTCATAGCTTAAACACTAAAATCGATTAGAAATCATAGGTTAAAATGAATTAAATAGGTTTTTAGAGACTTTTCTCATGTATTACCTGAAATTTATCACTAATCTATCACCAATTCTGTCATAATTTCTTTCACTATTTCTATTCAAAATCATCAAAAGGATCTTGCCAAGTGTTGATTCGAGTCTCCAAAGATAGATTCACGGCCTTGAAGTAACAAATCTGAGTTCCCTTATCTTTTTAGTTTCTTTTATCGCATTTTTAGTTTCTGTTTTGGTGATTTCGGGGTTTGTTCCCCCTTGTTTTTTGGGGCTCTTGCCAAATCCCAGAAAATGGTCAGACCTCTATAGGGATAGCCTTCACCGCTATCCCTATAGCCTTGACCGCCATTCCTATGGTGGTGAAGGCTATAGCTATAGCGGTGAACCTTATCCTTATAGAGGTCCCACTACTTTTTGTGATATTGGTTGTTTTCTACTCCAAATCCATAGAATCAACATTATTTATGTGTTTTAAGTCTAGATCTACTTAAATGATGTTTGAATATGACTTAAAACCTAGATGATTTTTTAGTTTATGGATGTAAAAACACCCGGTTCCCCCTTTAAAATGAATTTTGATGGCAAGGTTATAGTTACAGCCTTGACTACCATCGCTATAGCCTTGACCGTTGTCCCTATGGCGGCGGCGGCCATAGTGATGGCGGTGAAGGCTGTCGCTACAGCATTGCCCGTCTGAGTTTGGTTTTAGCTCTGTATCGGTTCTTTTTTTAGTCGTTTGTTTTACATTTTTTCACGTTTTCTCACTGATCCACACCTAAAAAATTTTCTAAAAATCATAAATATTCTAAAATAAATTAAAATACTTTTTAATTTGATTTATTTAATTTTTTTACTATTTAATTGATTAAATAGCCCATAAATGCCTAAAAAATGCATTTTTAATTCTAAAAATTCCTAAAAAAATGTTTTTCTCTTTGCTTTAATTTGCTCTTCTTCCTTTTATTATTTGTGTGTTATTTGTGATTATTTATCTGGGGTTTATCATTTTCGAAGCTAGCTCGGTATTGGTAAGTTTGGTTGAGGCTCAGTATTGGGGTTTATCTTTCGTTATTTATTCATTTTACTTTCCTCACATTAAAAAAATGTATAGGAATTTGTAAAGCCGTGCAATAATTAATTTTCTTGCTTTATTTATCGCTTTTGGTGTGATGTATGGATAAATAAACCGAAAATTCTAAACTAGGAGGATTTAAATCACATAAGAACTAAAGTCACCTTTATTAAAACATAAACGATTTGATTTAATAAATGAAGAACAGACAACATCATCCGAACTCGGAATCTCTGTTTTAAGGTACGATCTAACCACCCGGTGGTAATATCGTACTCAAATTCCTGGTAGAGCTAAACCGGGTGGCGACTCTATTTGAAAATATGGGATTCCAATCTCATGTCTTTTTAACCATCAAATTGGACTTAAATATCAACTTCGACATCACTTTTACCAATCTGTTCCCATCACGCCTCTAAATTGAGGATCCATCCCTTGAGCACCGCTTCACAGTGCCTCCTACTTTTTTGCTTCCAGCCTCTCACGCGGGTCTTTGCGGAATAGGTCACCTGCTCTCAACCATTTTGAGATTTTTGGGTATGGGAAGCAATTTCTTCTTATGGGATTCTTCTGAGTTGGGATTCTTCTGATTTTTTTTCATAATTGAATTGCATTTCTGTTCGAGTATAGTGGATTGTCCAATTTCAATTTATTTTGTTCAAAATCATAGAAACTTCTTTATGTTCGAGTCCATTGGAAATTTAAAAAATTGCAAATTGCCATACCATGTTTCTCATTTAGAATTCATGGAAACTTCCTTCAAATCCAGTGGATTGTCCAATTTTGATTTATTTTGTTCGGTTTTGTATCCGAAGAGGAAATCATAGTGTTGCTTGTTTAGAATAGGCGAAGAGAAGAAGTACTGTATATTAGCAGTATATAATTTTGAATTTCCAAAATGTATATTAGTATACAGTTTATTCATTTATGAATTATAATTCCTGAATGTTCATTGACCTGTGCCTTGTGCCTTGTCGAATCATAATATATAGTTTATTCAATTCATCTATCATTGATTGCGCCTGAGATTGCGCCTTGACCTAAGCCTTGTGCCTTGTACAATTATAGTATACAATTTATTCAACTCGTATATCATCAATATAGACATTTTTGTTGGAATAATATACATCAATATACAGTTTACCTTTATCTGTTGCAATAATCCATAAATTAAATAATAATTGCAATGTTTCATTCTTCAAAACAATAAGAAATGTTCTATGTTTCAAACTAATATCATTACACTGCAGCAGCTTCGTGTTAATCTTAAATTCAGGGTGGTCCACCGAATATGCAGCTTTGATTTCTTTCTTTTTGTTCGTGTTCTGCCATTTTTTTTACTTAGGGTTCATCTGTTAAGGTTTTTATTACTGTTTTGATAATTTATGGGTTTTGAACCGTAAACTTAATGGGTGGATAAATATCGGTAGGATTTGAGCGTAAAATTAACGGATTTGAAACACCAGGGAATTGAATCAATTCGGTCTTCAGATGCATCCTTTCCTGTTTTACAAGGTACGTCAGCTTGTATGTTCATTTGCAAAATCATAACACAACAATGGTTATATATTGGTTTATTTCCATGTACATAATATGAGTAAAACCAGCATACAAATTGTAGACAGTGATGAAAGCATACAAATTGAGTTATTACATCATATAAATTTTGTTGTATATTGCTAAAAGGCATTTTCTATCTAAATTGTATATCAATAATACATCTGTATATCAGTAGTATACAGCATAAACATAACACTAACACGGTTGTATATTAGTTGGTTTCCATGTACAAAATATAAGTAAGACCAGCATACGAATTACAGACAATGATAACAGCGTATAAATTGAGTTATTTACAACAAAGAGATTCTGTTGTATATTGCTAATAGGCATTTTCTATCCAGACTATATATCACAAATGCATCTATATATCAGCAGTATACAACACAAAGGGTAATTGGCGATAGAATCTGGAAGTTGAATTGATGGTCCACAGGGCAAGGTATCAAAGTGTATATCAATATACAAATATCCGTATACATATTCTTACCTCGTTCGATGTTTAAAAATTGGAGTATGTTGCTAGTCGTTTCACCTTTCCCTACAAAATCTGAATTTCAACCAGTTCATTTGAATTTTATTGCAAAGTCATACTGTATATTTGCAACCGTATATTGTATACCTATTTGCTTATAGATTTTTTTCTGTATTTGTCATTCATTGTAATTTTTATGCTATTATGAGAATAATTTTCCATGTTTCTTGCATATATTTTTTATTTTTTTGTTAAATTATGGTGTGCTTTTGATTGACATATTTGCCTAGCTATTTTCTTTATTACCCTATTTCATTTTCTCATAGATGCACTCACTTTTAGCATTAGAAATTCTTTTGTTGCATTTGTATATTGTCATGTGTATATTGTATATTGTTAATGTCTGTCGTTTGTGCTCATTTACACTTTTATTTTATGATAGTAGTTGACCAAAGTTCATGATACTTGCAACCAACCAACACTCCTTGGCGTGGTCATACTAATGCAATTGACGATAAGACTCATTTCCTTACATCTTCCACAAGGATTGAGATGAATAATATTGTTCAAGCTATTTGTGAGCAAGGTGGCACTGTGTGATTAACATATCTTAATCTGCTACATCATCTTTTTTTGTATGTCAGAGGATCAAAGACAAAGATAAATTGAAGGAAGCTTTGTGTCTTCATGCATTAGATAATAATATACAATCTATGCACTTTTCGTATTATAGACAGTTTATATACAATTTTTGGTTTGAGGCAGTTTTTTGTTATGTCTTTATTATTCAATATCTGTAACTTTGCATTTTCAATATTACGGTCTGACATACGTTACTACTTACTCCTATATTAGCCATATACGGATTATGCACTTTTCTTATTTTAGGTAGTTTATGTACTTTTCAAATATACAGTGTTTGGTTTAATGTATTTTTTTGTTATGTATTTATTATTCAATATCTGCAACGTTGAATTTTCACTAATACGGACTGATATAAAATATTGTTTACTCCTATATTAGCAATATACAATTTCTATACTTTTATTTTTATTCGATATTGCGCCTGAGATTGCGCCTTGACTTGTGCCTAGGACATGTTCCTTGATATGTGTTTCAAAATGCACTTGTTGTCAGTGCAATTCTATTTCAATTGTGCTAGTACTGAATTGTGCATTTATTTGAAAACTGCGCCAAAGAATGTGCCTTGACCTGTGCTTGTACCTGCAACCTGATTTGTGTCAGGCACTACACCTGCTTTCTATGTATTTCTGTTTGAGTTTTGCTAGTGCTGAATTGGGCATATATTTCCACATTTGTTTCAAGCAATAATAAATGTTTTCATATAATCACGGTATACAGTTTATTCATTGCATATATCTTCAATATACACATTTCCTTTTATTTGATTCGGTACATTCATAAATGCAACAAAACATCAATTTAATAATAATTGCAATGTTTCATTCAACAAGATAAGACTATTACGCTGTTCTATGTTCCAAACTATACAAATTAAACAATTTCATTTCAAATAAAATAAATTCCTCCATATATGTCAACGCAAAACTATTAATCCTCTTTATGTGGCAAAATGAAGTCATTATCGCTTTCTTTCCCTTCATCGCTTTTCCTCTTTCTATAGTAGTACAAACTTACTGTAATTCTGACTATTTAAGATTTGATAACTATCTTTCTCGGTATATCAGTAATATACAGAATAATATCAGCAACACAACTATATATCGGCAATATACAACTGTGATTAACCTCACAAAATATCAGATGTTGCTGCAGCTTTGTGTGATCTTACACCCGGGGCGATCCACCCAATATTCGAATGTTATGCTTCTGAACTTTTCATAGATATACTCGAGCAGATTGGCAATGACACAGATAATGTCGTCATCCGATTCTATCATTAATCTAGTATTCCATAAAAAATATCGTTGTCCGATTCTATCATTAATCTGGTATTCCACAGCTACAATCCATGAATAAGTTAGCATATATTTGTAATATACACATAGTTTTAAGATCTAATATCAGTAATATTATAATAAATGTATATCAATATACAATTGTCAATATACATGCACATTAGTTGGTTTCCATAGTCCAAATAAAAGGGATATCAGTATGCAAATAATGTAGATCAGTATACACATTGTTTACATAAAAATATACAAAATTCAACATGTCATGAATTTCAATCTAATTTTATTTGGAATAAGGTATATTTCTTCTACATAATAAGTATCTTTTAGGGGTAGGCATCTATACTCTACACTTTTAGCAAAAGGGGTTCATGTTTTCTCAACCTAGGGTTTTAGTATCGCTAGACATAAATACTGTTCATACGTGCATGGTATCTTTTAAGGGCATCTACCTATATTGTACACCGTCCTCAAAAGGGTTCATTTTTTCCACCCTAGGGTTTTCATATTATCATGCATCAATATTGTACATGCATGCACAGAATCTTATAAGGGTAGGCTTATATATTGTGCATGCATGTACAATATTGATGCATGACAATACTAAAACCCTAGGGTGGGAAAAACGAACCCTTTTGGTAACGGTGTACAGTATAGGTGCATGCCCCTAAAAGATATTGTGCATGCATGAATAGTATTGATGTCTGGCGATACTAAAACCCTAGGTTGAGCAAACACGAACCCTTTTTGCTAAAAGTGTAGAGTATAGATGAATATTATAATAATTGTGTATCAATATATAACTTTCGGTATACATCTTGTCTTATGAGTCATGTACATTAGTTGGTTTCCACATGCCAAATAAAAGGGATATAAGCAATTTATAGATGAGTTATTTTCAGCAATATAGTTTCTGCTGTATATTGCTAATAGGCATTTTTTATTCATACTGTATATTAGCAGAATACATTACAAATCATGACACAACAATGGTTGTAAATAAGTTGGTTAGCATGTACAAAAATATGAGTAAAACCAGCATACAAATTATAGATAGTGATGATAGCATATAAATTGAGTTATTGACATCACATAGATTCTGTTGTATATTGCTAAAAGGCATTTTCTATCCAAAATTGTATCTCAACAATACATCTGTTTATCAGCAGTATACAGCACAAATCATAACACTAAAATGGCAGCCCATTTATAGTTCAAAATTTTCCAACAATTTTCTACCTGGTCAAACCCATTCGGAAAAATTCTCTTTTAATCCCTTTCTAATAAATATTTATTTTATGATCCTAATAAATTAGTTACCTGTAAAATAAATTACTTGATTTATCCAAAATGATCCAATCATTTCTAACCAATTAAGTAATAATCCAATTATTAATATATTATATTTTTATAATAGAATAAATCTATTACTTCTTTACTTAGTCATATGAAGGTCCAATGTGTGTAGCCTTATAGGATCCCGAAGTATTGAGTTTTTAAGGCTTAACCAAACCCTTGTTCTAATAGAACCATTGGCTCGAGGTTCTAGACCGTAAATAGAACTCGATTACCTTAAATGACTATAGTACACCTCTAAAGAGGGTCTACCATCCCCTATTCCTCAGAACGTCATTTATGCTTATGACTTAATCTCGGTTAATGCAATAGTTGTCCCATGCAATGAACTCCTTCCATTCTTTAATATTAGTACCATCTGGTTTATAGGGTTAGGTTAAAGTGTTAACCCACTAATAGCAAGGTTGCTTCAAGCTATCGCAGTTATTAACTTGTTGCCAAAGTATATTGCCTTTTACCATAATGTGTTTGACTACAAACCATTTCTATCAAACACATACTATGATCAGAGCTTTATGGCAATTATCACTTTAACAAGTGGTCAAGTTCAACTCCTTAACATATCCAGAGCGATGGATTCTTTCCGACTACTTAGCTTACCAACGTGTTGTCATCACTATACCCGTAATCACTCGTAGCACCCTAAATTAATGAGTGTGTTGGAATGACCCAAAGTATAGCAATAGTACCACATAAGGTAGCTAGTATCTCAAGTATGAGGATATTCGCAAAGCTAATTGCATGAAGGTAAACACTAACACATTGATATATACGCCAAGTGTTTATCTTACTGTAGTCTCCAATATATCTCCTAAATTCCATGTGTCAAACTTAAGGCACCACCTTCAGTCCTTAGGAGATTTGACTGCTTGAACCCTTTCCAAGAAACCCGACCACATGCTAGTCTTTCCGCTTCATCAATATCCTTTCTCGATGAAACTATGACTAGGGATAGTTTAGACATAATCATAATTGCATATGAAGTAGGTCTCACTAAATATAGTCCAACTATAATTTCTCTAACTTCATGCTATGATATATCAAGGACTTTTGTATACAAACATCAACGAATATATTTTAACCAGCTATAATATATATACAAGCACATCGATATAAATAAAAGATTAAATGTCTCTATTGATTAAACAAAATATTCGTACTATTACTTAATTAAGATATATCGCCCTAATTGCCTTAAGGGCATACATCATATCCAACAAACTCCCACTTGCACTAAAGCCAATTAGCCATATGTCTGAATTGATACGCTTTAACATGCTGGTCATGTCTAACTTGAGTCAATGGCTTCGTCAAACAATCTGTGTGGTTCTAATCAGTGGGTACATATTCTAGTCTTATTATCTTTGCATCAACAATCTCCCTGATTATATGATACTTTTCAGATACATGTCTATTTTTCTGATGAGACCGTGGTTCCTTTGCCTGAGCTATGGCACCAATTGTTATCACAATACAAAGTAATTGGATCAATAGCCTCAGGCACCATACCGAGATCACCAATAAATCCCATCCTTGTTAGATTGAAAACTCGCATCAGTGTAACATCTAATTCTGAGGTCACCTTCTCCATAAATCAAGAACTCATCCTTAGCCCTTCTCAAGTACTTAAGAATTGCCTTGACGGCCATCCAGTGCTTTTCACCTGGATCTGACAGATATCTGCTTGTAAAGCTTAAAGCCTGAGAGACATTTGGCCTAGTACATATTATAGTATACATGATGGATCCTATCGCGGATGCATATGGTATATCCTTCATGCGCATTCTCTCCTGAGCTGTCCTCGGACACTCAGCCTTAGATAGGTTAATCCCCTTTGTCATAAGGAGATAACCTTTCTTCGAATGCTTAAAGTTGAACCTATTCAATACCTTGTCTATATATGTACTTTGAGAAAGACCTAATAGCTTCTTTGATCTATCCCTATAGATCTTTATACCTAGTATAAATGTTGCTTCACCAAGTTCTTTCATGGAGAATTTTCTTAACAACCATACTTTAACATTTTGAAGAAGAGAAATATCGTTTCCTATTAGTAAAATGTCATCGACATACAATACTAAGAAAATGACTGCACTCCTACTAACCTTCTTGTAAACACAGGGCTCATTAATGTTTGGGCAGAAGTCCAGTTCACAGATTGTCTGATCAAACCTTATATTCCAACTCCTGGATGCTTGCTTAGGTCCATAGATGGATCTTTATAGCTTGCATACTTTCGAGCCATTTTGAGATGTAAAACCCTTAGGCTGTGTCATATACACATCCCAGTCTAAATCCCCATTCAGGAATACTGTTTTAACATCCATCTACCAGATCTCATAATCATAATAAGCACAATGGTGAGGACTATCCTTATAGATTTAAGCATGGTTACCAGTGAGAAAGTTTCATTATAGTCGATACCTTCATGTTGACTATAACCTTTCACAACTAACCTTGCTTTATAGGTAATTACATTACCGTCCATGTTAGTCTTCTTTCTGAAGACCCATTTACACCCGATTGGTCTAACCTCTTGCGGTGTATCAACCAAATTCTAAACTTGGTTCTCATACATGGAATCCATTTCTTATTTCATGGCTTTTAGCCATTTATCAAAATCTGAGCTTTTCATTGCCTCATCATATGTCCTTGGTTCATCATCCTCTAGGAGATACAGTCCTTTATCATTAGTCATGATAAAACCATATCTATTGGGACCTTGATGAACATGACCAGATCTTCGTAATGTCTGTGTTTTGACAGGTTGTTCTTGGATCTCACTTTCTTGTGTATCTAGAATGGGGTCAATCAGCTGATTGTCTATTTCTTCCTCTTTAACTTCCAAATCAATATTTCTCCTACTGACTTTTGCAAGTAAGTGTTGATTTGCCAAAAAGTGAGCATTCCGAGACACAAATACCTTCTGTGCTTTGGGTTGGTAAAATAAATATCCAATAGTTTCCTTTGGATATCCAATGAACAGACACTTATCAGATTTAGCATTCAGCTTATCTCACGCTATCCTCTTTACCATAGTAGGACAGCCCCATACTCTTAAGTGACTTACAGATGGCTTTTTATTACACCATCTTTTGTAAGGTGTAAAATCAACTAATTGAGAGGGCACTCTATTTAATACATAAACCGTACTGTCTAGTGCATATACCCAAAAGGATTTATTGAGATATGCATGGCTCATCACGGACCGAATCATATCTAATAAAGTTTGATTCCTCCTTTCAGACACTCCGTTGTGTTGGGGCATATAAGGAGCGGTCCAATGAGGAACTATCCCATTTTCCTTTAGATAATCCTGAAACTCTTGACTTTAGTATTCTTCACCTCGATCCGATCGAAGTGATTTAATACTTTTCTCAAGTTGTTTCTCTACTTCAGCTCTGAATAGTTTGAACTTTTCAAAACTTTCAGACTTGTGCTTCATTAAGTATAAATAACTGTACCGTGAATAATCATCAATAAAGGTTATGAAGTAGGAGTATGCTCCTACTACCTGAACACTCATTGGACCACACACATCAGTATGTATAAGTTCCAATGTACTTGTGGCCCGTTCACTCTTTCCTTAAAAGGGTAACTTTGTCATTTTTCCTCTTAAATAAAGCTTGCAATCACCATAAGACTCCAAGTCTATTGGGCCTAAGTCTCCAGGCTTATGTAACTTAGTTAAGCGATCTTTATTTATGTGGCCTAAATGATAATGCCATAAGTAGGAGGCATTCTCATTATCTAATTTAACTTTCTTTACATTATTTATATTAAAAACTTCTGTTTTAGTATCAAGAACTTAAATGCCACCATTCAACATCCCATAACCATAAAAAAACATTATTCAAATGAATCTGACAATTATTATTCGAAAAAAAATGTCAAATCCTTCTGCTGCTAAACACGCAACGGATACAATATTCTTAGTAACACTTGAAATGTAGTAACAATTATTCAAAACTAAAATAAGTACACTTAGCAAAATAAGATTAAAGCTTTCTACGACTAATGCAGTAACTCGGGATCCATTCTCTAGATGTAGGTCCATCTCCCCTTTTGCAAGTCCTCTACTGCTCCTTAGTCCCTATATAGAATTATAGATATGAGAACCATAACCAGTATCTAATACCCAAGTGGATTCACGAGGAAAAGTAGCATAGTTTTCAATTACAAACATACCTGAAGTAGATGCCTCTGTAGGTTCTTCTTCAAATGTTCAGAAGCATGAGCTTTGCAATCTCTCTTCTAATGTCCCTGTTTCCCACACTAGAAGCAGACATCCCTTTTCCAATCCTTCTTCTTCTAACTGATTCTTTTCTTGGCACCTAGTGCCTGCTTCTTTTTCTTAGAAGCCTTGCCTTTCTTGACCAATAGTAATGGTTTCTGATCTTTCTTGATCTGAGGTTCTACTATTTTTAGCATGTTGATTAATTCAGGGATAGTAGAATTAATCTTGTTCAGGTAATAGTTAGTCATGAAGCCTGAGTAACTATCAGTCAAGGACATCTAGACAAGGTCAATGCTCAAGTCATGATTCATCTCGAATCCCAATCGATTCTACTTCTCAAGGTATCCCTAGAGTTTCAGTACATGCTAAGAGGTAGAGGCGCCAGCCTGCATCTTGGTTCTGAAACGGAGCTTGGAGGTCTCATACCTCTCTGTCCTTTCCCTCTCTGAAAAGGAGCTTGAAGCTCTGGGTTCATAGACCCCAACATGATACATATGGCTTATGATCTTTCCCGTGCTTCAACCAGGCCTCATGTTCCACATGATCCTTAACATCAGGTTCAATTGGAAAAATTTCACTTATAACATAGATAATTCCCTCGGATCTTATAATAATACTCATAGCTCAGAACCAATCGAAAAAGTTTAAGCCATTCAGTATGGTGTCAAGTAACCTACAAAGATTAACGTTGGAAGTCATTTCAAACCTAAGATATAAGATAAGAAAACAGTTCAAATATTAGTTTAAGTACATGCATTTAATATAAGGACTTTTAATTAAATACATTTGTCCGACTATTTTCTTTGAAATTTACAATAGCTCATTCAATTAAATTTGGGAATTTTAGCCCAGCTAAATTTCCTAGTAGGTAGCATCTATAACTAGTCCATTATGACCCCCAATTTTATAAGTCAAGTTACAATAGTAAGTTATAGTTGGAATCCCATTCCATTTGCATCGTATGCAATTGCATCGTGTGCTCCTACATTAGCATCTCCTTGAACATGTCTCAGATCTGGGCCTAGCCCCTAATTTTACGCTGGACTACCCTAGTTTCGTTAAGGCAGACCCTATCCCAAACTTTACAACCAATCAATGTGGACTAGAAGGAATGCTTTGCATAGCACTTTGATAGCCCAAAGAGATTGTATTATAAATTTGATTTCCGAAGACTATAACTTGCCATGGTGTTAAACATATCACCTAATCTAGGATTTTATCAGATGGAATATAATAACTTATATTAATTCAGGGAATTTTAGAATTAATTTACAAGGTCTAACCTTAGGTGGTTTCAAGCTCTTTATTATAAATATTCCATCAACCTAGATAATATGCAAAATAATTAACACTTTTATTTGTTATATTTATATTGCATTTCCTTTAAGCTTTTATTCAATAAATTTAATTTTTACTTTATTATAGATACATATATAAGAATCATCTTATATACTAGAAATAAATTAGTCCATATTTAATCCCCTCGTTGGTCAATTCAAGCAGCACCGAAATAGGTTCCCAGGTAGAAGAGGTGCCCTTGAAGTGAGTAGACACCAAGTCCAATCCTTAGCCAGAACAAACATGGGCACAAACTCAAAGACCAATGGATTCTCTTGAACTAATAAATTTCGTTCTTCCAATTCATGTAAATTGGAAGCATCTATAACCCATATAATTTAAATAAATTATGGAAACTTGTCTAATTTCAGCAAGTTGAGCAGGCTTATTCAAAAATTATTCACAACCATTTTCTAACCTTGAAATGAAAACACAAGTTCATATGTATTATTCCAAATAATCAAATAAACAAATCATTTCATATAACAAATAACATTCAGTTCGCTTCTAACTTAATTATACACTAAATAGGTAGCCTCTGATACCACTGTTGGCAACTGACAGTCAAATTGAACATGCATAACAGGCACTGTGGAAATTCAAAATTTTGTCCCTATCCTTAGGAACTCCTATTAGATGCATATAAATTAAATAAAGCCTTAACTAAATAATTCTCTACCTAGGTTAGCATGCATAGGCTAGGCATACCATAATTCTAAATTATAATATATTTTATACTAAGCATGTTATAACTCTAACCTATAACCTAAGCACGTTATAACTCTAAGCTATAACTTAAGCATGTTATAACTCTAAGCTATAACCTTAAGCATAAAATAAACTAAACATGCAAAAACATCCTAACCATAATTATTAAGTCTAAAAATGCTTATAGAAAAAGACCTAATGATTAAAAGAGAAACAAAGAAAACTTACCGGTTAAAGCATGCTTTAGCAAAACCTCCCTGCATAAGCCACCAAGCGTAGGATAGCCACTATGAGTATCTAGGGCTGTAAACGAGCTGAACTACTCGAGAACTACTCGATGTTCGGCTCGGTCAAAGCTTGTTTGAGCTCGGTTCATTAATAAATGAGCATGTTCGTGAACAAAATTTTAGGCTCATTATCGTAAACAAACCAAGCTTGACCAAGGGGATACTCGGCTCGAAAGCTCGTGAACATGCTCGATAAGAGGCTCGCGAACTAGTTCACCAATAGGCTCGTTACTACGCTCGTTAACAGGCTCGTTAACATATTTGAAAACTTTATACATTATATTTATGAAATAGATAGATTATAAATAAGTATAAAATAGTGTATATGTAAAATGGATATAAAAATGTACAAAGGAAAATTTAAAAATATAAGATAAAGAGTAAAGGAAAAATATGTGTAAAAGTGATATATAAAATATAGATAAATAAAAAGAGAAAAGATGGATATAAAGCCTAACAAAGGCAATTCGGATCTAATCCAATCCCTACTATATATATTCATCAATCTCTATATACCTCTGAAAAAATCCAGCTGCCAATACAATACTCCTCCTCTTCCTCTTCTTACCAACCAACCAACTAAGCCTTAAATCCCACGCTAGGTGGGGTCGGCTATATGGATCTTCCGACACCATGAAGCTCTATCAAAAGCCAAATTTTCGTCCATACCGAGTAAACACATATCCTTAGAAATAGTTTCCCTCCAAGTAATCTTAGGTCTACCTCTCCCTCTACCCTTACTCTTTGTCCATAAGTTCTAACATTTTCTAACTAGAGCATCTATTGGTCTACGTAGCACATGTCCATACACCTTAGTCGTCCTTCTCTCAGTTTATCCTCAATATGTGCCACACCGGCCTTTTGGCGGATGCACTCATTTCTAATTTAATCCATCCTTGTACGCCCACTCATCCACCTAAGCATCCTCATTTCCACCACATTCATCCTTTGAATATGTTATGTCTTAATAGCCCAACATTCAATCCTACATGTCATGGCTGGCCTAACCACCGTTCTATAGAATTTACTTTTCACTTTCAAAGGTATCTTTTTATCACATAAGACTCCGGTATAACTTCTCCACTTCACCCATCCTACATTAATTCTATGAGTTACATCATCATTAATCATCCCCTCCTTGTGGAAGATAAAGCCCAAATACCTAAATCGTTTACATTTTGGTACGATTGTATCTCCTAGTTTTACTTCTCCTTCTTCTCCTTTCCGTAAGCTGAACTTGGTGTGCAAATACTCCATCTTACTTCTACTTAACTTAAAACCTTTACTCTCTAATGCATTTGTCCACACCTCTAGCTTCTTGTTAACACCTTCCCTTGATTCATCAACCAATATGATGTCATCCGCAAACAATATACACCATGGGATGTCATCTTGTATTTTGGTGGTCAACTCATCCATAACTAGGGTAAATAAAAATGGGCTTAGAGATGATCCTTGATGTAATCCAATCATGATGGGAAACTCCTCTGTCACTCCTTATCCAGTTTTAACACTTGTTACCGCCCCTTCATACATGTCCTTTATTAAGTTTATGTACTTTACATGAATACCTTTTTTCTCCAGTGCCCACCAAAGTACTTTCCTCGTCACTCTATCATATGCTTTCTCTAAGTCAATGAAAACCATATGAATGTCCTTCTTCTTCTCCCTATATATCTCCATTAGATTTCTCAGAAGAAAAATAGTTTCAGTCATGGACCTACCAGGCATGAAACCAAATTGGTTTACGGAAACTTTAGCGATCATCCTTAGACGGTGTTCAATCACTCTCTCCTAAAGTTTCATTGTATGACTAATCAGTTTAATACCTTAATAATTAGAGCAGTCTTGTATATCTCCTTTGTTCTTAAATATAGGTATAAGGGTGCTTCTTCTCCACTCATCTGCCATTTTCCTCTCCCTATATATAGAGTTAAATAGTTTAGTTAACCAAACTATTCCCTCATCTCCAAGGAATTTCTATGCCTCAATCGGTATGTTATCTGGCCCACATGCTTTCCCTACCTTCATCCTTTTAAGAGCTTCCTTCACTTCATTATACGTAATTCTTCTTGTGTAATTTAGGTTTCTCTCAACTCCGCTTACCTCTAATCCTGCAATGTCATCTTCCTTTCCATTATTGAATAACCGATCAAAGTAGTTTCTCCATCTCTCTTTGATCTCTCTATCTCCTAACAAGACTCTTTATGTTTCATCTTTAATGCATTTGACTCCATTCAAATCCTTTATCTTCTTATCCCTCAATCGAGCTAGCTTGTATATGTCTCTCTCTCCTTCACATACTCCTAGCTTTTGGTACAAGCCTTCAAAGTATTTACCTTGTGCTTGACTAACAGCCTTCTTAGCTTCTTTCTTAGCCCTTTTGTATTTCTCAACAGCCTCACCATCAGTTGCTTTTGGTTACATCTTATACCAATACCTCTTCTCCTTTATAACATTTTGAACCTCCTCATTCCACCACCATGCATCCTGAGGGCGAGGTCCTTGTCCCTTAGAAATCCCTAACACTTCACTTGCTACTTTCCTTATACGTTCTTCCATTACTTTCCATATTGAGTTTGTGTCGATTTCCTTATCTCCAAATCCCCCATCTAATACCTTTTTCTTAAACTCCAACATCTTGATACCCTTAAGGGCCCACATCTAATCTTGGGTTCCATATATTCTTTTATCTTTCTCTAAATATCCATTTTCTTTATGTCCAAGACTAATAGCCTACATTGAGATGTTAGCGGTTCTCCCGGAATAACCTTACAGCCTTTGCACAAAGCCTTGTTTCTACTTCTAGTAAGCAGAAAATCTATTTAGCTTTGGTTACCCCCACTCTTGTAGGTAATCAAGTGAGAATCTCGCTTTTTGAACCAAGTGTTGGCTATAACCAAATCATGAGCTAGTAAAAAATCCAAAATTGTATTGCCTTCCTCGTTCCTAGTGTCGTACCCAAAGCCTCCATGCACTCGCTCATAGTCTTCCCTATTATTCCCCACATGTCCATTTAGATCTCCACCAATGACAAGCTCATGTTCATTTGGTACATGTTGAGTCACTACGTTCATGTCCTCCCAAAACTTGTCCTTTATACTTCTATCTAATCCAACTTGGGGGGGGGGGGCATACACACTAACTACATTCAAGTTAGCTTTTCTAAGTACGAGTCTTAACATAATAATCCTATCACCAAATCTCTTAACTTCCACCATATTATCCTTAATACTTGGTGCTACCATTATTCTAACTCCACTCAAACCTTTATTTCCTTTAGAATACCATAGTTTATAACCAGTATTACCTATTTCTCTCGCCTTATCTCCCGTCCATCTAGTTTCCTGCAAGCAAACTATCTCCACCTTTCTTCTCTTTATAGTATCTACTAACTCCATAGTATTTCCTGTAAGGGACCCAATATTCTAACTCCCTATCCTGATCTTCTTATGATGGACTAGCTTCTTTACTCGCACCCGTCCATGATATGAGAACCCTTTCCTATCTAACACCACATCTGAGCATCGATGTGGAGGGACTAACTTCTTTACCCACACTCGTCCATAATGCAGGAACCCTTGCTCATACTCTATCTTATCCAGGTGGCGATAAGATGGAACCCCTTGCCCACTTGTCACTACACCCGAGGTGCTGATGTAATGTATGCCTAGGGGGGCATGTCCTAACATTATACTTTAATTATCGAAGATCCATAATGAAAGAATGATATGATTATAAATAAGTTATAGTTTTTTTACACTTTGGCTGTCAACCTACCATGCAACCTTCCTCCTTTGCCCGGGCTTAGGACCGGCAATGCGCAAAAATGCACAGGCGGAGTTCCTCTTCCTCTTCTTAGTACAATGAAAACCATTTGTGGTGTTTAAATCCTTCATATCTTATTCTTCATCTTACGGATTCTATCTTTTTTATAAGCTGAGCTCTTGATTTAAACAAAGCTCGAGATAGGCTCGAAGCTCAGCTCGAGCTTGATTTGACCAAGCTCGAGCTCAGTTCGTGTTCATTAAAATTGAAATGAACAGAGCTTGAATAGTCAGTGTTCGAGCTCGGCTTGGTTTGTTTATAGTTCTATGAGTATCCATATGAACCCTACCAACCAAAACCTCCCTGAGAGGAAGAACTAAGGAGCCTCGAGTAGTTGCTAGACCACTCTAGAAGCCCCACCTAAAAATATAAACTAGAGGTGCTCGAATAAATTCAGGCTCCTCAAAAAAAACTTGCCCGATTACCCGAGAGACTAATCTTTGCGAATCTCAACTTGGGATTTATGCATGAGCCTGTTACAAGTAGAAAGGGGGAACATAAGTGCCTATATATAGGCTTGGGGGAGCAAAAATGCTCCTCTATTTCCGATGTGGGAAGCATATCCCACTCGCGGGTTTAAACCGCGCGGGTTCTGCCATGTGCGGAGCACACTGTGCTTCTCGTAAGCCGAGCTTATGAGATTTCTCACAAGCCCAGCTTGCAAGATATATCATGCTGGGAAAGCCAGTGCTTGCAAGCCCATGGTGCAGGATTTTTCACTGAGCATGTCGCGAATCCTGCAGCCTATTTGTGATTCGAAATTACGCAACAATTTTCTACCGGGTCGAACCCATTCAGAAAAATTCTCTTTTAATCTCTTTCAAGTAAATATTTATTTTATGACCCTAATAAATTAGTTACCAATCAAAAATAAATTTCTTGGTTTATCCGATATGATCCAGTCATTTCTAACCAATTAAGTAATAATCCAATTATTAATATATTATATTTACGTAACAGAATAAATCTATTAGTTCTTTACTTAGTCCGATGAAGGTCCAATGTGTGTGACCTTATAGGATCCCGTAGTATTGAGCTGTTAAGGCTTAACCAACCCTTGTTCAAATAGAACCATTAGCTCAAGGTTCTAGACCGTGAATAGAACCCGATTACCTTAAATGACTGTTGTACACTTCTAGCAAGGGTCAGCCATCCCCCATTACTCGGAACATCATTTATGCTTATGACTTAATCCTGATTAATGCAATAGTTGTCCAATGCAATGAACTCTATCCATTCTTTAATATTAGTAACATCTAGTTTATAGGGTTCGGTTAAAGTGTTAATCCACTAATAGCAAGGTTGCTACAAGCTATCCCAGTTATTAACTTGTTACCGAAGTATATTTCCTTTTACCATAGTGTGTTTGACTAGAAACCATTTCTATCAAAGACAAACTCTGATCAAAGGTTTATGGCAATCATCAATTTAACAAGTCGCCAGGTACAACTCCTTAATATATCCGGAGTGATGGATTCTTTCCGACTACTCAGCTTACCAACGTGCTATTAATACTATACCCATAATCACCCGTAGCATCCTAAATTAATGAGTGTGTGGGAATGACCTAAAGTATAGCAATAGTACCATACAAGGTAACTAGTATCTCAAGTATGAGGATATTCGCAAAGCTTATTGCATGAAGATAAACACTAACACATTGATATATACACCAAGTGTTTATCTCACTGCGGTCTCGAATATATCTCCCAGATATATCCATGTGTCAAACTTAAGGCACCGCCCTCAGTCCTTAGGAGATTTGACTGCTTGGACCCTTTCCAAGAAAGCCAACCACATGCTAGTCTTTCAGCCTTATCAATATCCTTTCTTGATGAAACTATGACTAGGGATAGTTTAGACATAATCATAATTGCACATGAAGCAGGTCTCACTAAATATAGTCCAACTATAATTTCTCTGACTTTATGCTATGATACATCAAGGACTTTTATATACAAACATCAATGAATATATTTTAACCAGCTATAATATATATACAAGTACATCAATATAAACAAAAGATTAAAAGCCTATATTGATAAAACAAAATATTTGTACTATTACATAATTAAGATATATTGCCCTAATTGCCTTAAGGTCATACATCATATCTAACAGGATGGCCATTAAAGATGGTCCATATGAGCCTACTCATGAGGTAGATTGTTTAACCACCCGCAAGCCCTCGAGCTTTTAGAATGAGAATGATTATAAAAGATTGCGTGAAAACTCAAATGTGATTAACATGCTTCATTGTGCTCTTAGTACAGCCAAATTTAACAGGATATCCAGATGCAAAACTGCACAAGAGATATGGCAGAAGCTAGGAATGACCTATGAAGGAACAAACAAGGTTAAAGAAGCCAAAATCAATCTACTATAATAGAAGCTTAAATCCTTCAAGATGGAGCCCAAAGAATCTATCAGTAGCATGAATACTAGATACTCCGGAGTCTCACTAAGGAATGGAACAACAAGAAGACTGCCATTGAGAAGGCTCATGACTTAAACTTTTATAGTTATGATGAGCTCATTGGTAATCTTTTGACTCAACAATTATCCCTAGAGAGATATAGTCAACAAGAAAGAAGGCCAGAAGAAAAGAAGAGGGCCATTACTCTTAAGGCAAACTCTGCTGGATCAGCCTCTTCAGGATTAGAAAAGCAGCTAAAAGAGTCAAAGTATAGTGAAGAAGATATGGCTATGCTAGCCAAGTACTTTGGCAAATTCTTGAAGAGAAAGGATAGAAGAAGATCTAGAAGATTCGAGCCAAAAAGGCAAAAGGAAGGCACCTCAAGAAGGGATAAGCCAAGAAAGGCTTTGGAAGAAAAGAAAGATCCAGAGAAGGATGCTGCCTGCTTCGAATGCGGTGAAAAAGGGCAGTTCAGAACCTAATGCCCCATGCTGAGAAAGGAAAAGAAGTATAAGAAGAAAGCTATGGTGGCCACATGGAGCAATAGTGAAGAAAGAAGCAATTCATCTTCAACAAAAGAAGAAGAGACTGCTCACTATGCATTTATAGAACTGGTCGATCCAGAAGCAGAACAATCTGGAAGAAAATCATCCACGTAAGTCACTAAGCAAATTAGGGATTCAGAATCAGAATCAGCAAATACTGAGTTAAACTCTCATTCTAATTCTGTTTCCAACATTGATCTTGCTAGAGCTTTAAAGGTGCTGATCCATAATGTGAGAAAGAACACTAAAGCCATAAAATCCATACAACGATAAATCCTTGAATTGGCTGAAGATGCTAAAGTTATGTCACAAGATATCAACTTGATGAGAGCAGAAAGCACACGGATAAAGTGGAGGAAAACTTCCTGAAAAACCAAGTTTAGATCTTGAGTGCTAACTTGACAGGGTTAGATAGGGAGCTAACTTCTATGAAGGAAGCATCCAGAAAGAGCTCTAGTCCCTCATAATCAAGAGGATATACAAGGCAAGCTGCCAAGAAAACCCAAAACCTTCCAACTAGAAGGAGAAGGAGGTTAGCAGACAACCTCAACCTCAAAGATACACTACTGCACAAAAAGGAAAGGCTAAGGCAGTGTACACTCAGCAACCTGCCAAACAGAGAAGGAATTATTTAGCAGAAGTTGCACCCTCCAACCAGCTTTCAGACACAATTCGAACCAACTACAAGTGGACAAGAAGTTGGATATAGAGGAAACTATGGGAAGGATGATCTTAAGAAGATTGAGAAGAAATAAGAGTAGAATAGACCCATCTCAGGGTGCAGGTTTTATTGGAAAAATAACCATATTACTAAATTATGTAGATTAAAAATGGCTATTATGATATTTATCCTTGGCCTGAAATGGTTGATAACCTAAGAGGAGCTAAGTCTGATTGGGCACCCAAACCCACTTGATCTGTTTTGCAGGTATGCCTTAGATCCACAATAGATCAACACACTTGGTAAATTGATAGTGGATGCTTAAGGCACATGATAGGTGATGAGAAGGCCTTCATCACATTAACTCAAAAGAAGGAAGGCAAAGTGAGCTTTGGAGACAATCAAAAAGGACAGATAATTAGACATGGAACTATTGGATCTGAATTAAAGATAGAAGATGTCTCATTGGTTGATGGACTGAAGTTCAACTTATTAAGTGTAGCCCAACTCTGCGATAAAGGAAGAAAGTCACCTTTAACTCCGAAGGCTGCTCAATCTTTGATAATAAGTCTAACCAACTCAATCTGTATGCACCTAGAGTAAACAATGTCTATTCTATTAACATTAAAAATGAGAAAAATAATATCTGCTTGGTGTCTAAAGAAGAAGAATCAAGGCTATGGCAACGGCGGTTGGGACATGTCAGCATGAACCTCCTGTCCAAACTAGCCAAAAAGGAATTAGTAGTGGGTTTGCCTAAGGTTGCTTTTGATAAGGATCATCTATGTACTGCATGTCAATTAGGTAAATAGCATAAGAAAATTTTCCCTTCCATCTCCTGCATTCCTTCCAAAAGAGTACTCGAGCTCTTGGATATTGATCTCTTTGGTCCAATCAAACCACTGAGTTTAGGTAGAAGAGAATACACCATGGTCATTGTTGATGATTATTCTCGATATACATGGGTTCTCTTGCTAGCAAGCAAAGATGAAGCCTTTGACAAATTCTCAAAAACATTCATCCAGATAGAAGTAGAACAAGGCATAAGCATTGCACGCATCTAGAGTGATAATGGTGGTGAGTTCAAAAATATGCATTTTATTGAATTTTGTGACTCCAAGGGCATTGAACATAACTTTTCTGACCCTCATACTCCTCAATAGAATGGAATTGTTGAGAGTAAGAATAGAACCATAGTTGAGATGGCTAGAATAATGCTAAGTGAGAATTGTTTGCCAAAGTATTTCTAAGGTGACGCCGTAAACACAACATGCTATATTTTGAATAGAGCTCTCATTAGAAAGACCTTAGAAAAGACCCCTTATGAGATATGGAAGGGAAGGAAACCCAAAATTGGGTATTTTAAAGCCTTTGGATGCAAGTGCTACATCCTTAATAATAGAGAGCACCTAGGAAAATTTGATCCTGAACCTGATGAAGGAATTTTCCTTGGCTATTCAACACATAGCAAGGCTTATAGAGTCTTCAACAAAGGAAATCAAACTATGGTAGAGTCTATACAAGTAGATTTTGATGAGACAAACCATGGAGGCAAAAGAAGTTCCATTCCGGAAGATCTAACTCTGGAAGCTGAAAATGTTGAAGAAAAGAGTGAGGCCAAAGTTCCTGATTCTTTCCAAATCAAGAAGTACAAAGAAGGAGATGAAGGAAAAAATTTTAAATCCAGAAGTACAACAAGTTGATCTCACCTCATATGAGATACACTTTGACGAACATCAAGAAGGAGAAGTTGAAGCAGAAGTGGAACAAGCTCCAATCCAACATAAAGATCAACCAAGGGAAGTCCAGACTCGCAGAGATCATCCAGTTGAAGTAATTTTAGACAATGTCCAAAATCCATTATGAAGCAGAGCTCAACTCAATCGGATGATGAGCTATACTGCTTTTGTCTCTCTTTCTAAGCCAAAGAAGTTCTATGATGCAGAAGGAGATGAAAGCCGGATGATGGCCATGCAAGAAGAGCAAGATCAATTCACAAGAAATAATGTATAGGATCTAGTGGCACCTCCAATAGGAAAGTCAATTATTGGCAAAAAAAAAATGGGTATTCCGGAACAAGCTAGACGAATCCGGAGTAGTGGTGAGAAACAAGGCAAGATTGGTTGCCCAAGGCTATAATCAATAAGAAGGGATTGACTTTGAAGAAACATTTGCCCCTGTAGCAAGATTGGAGGCAATCAGGAATCTATGTGCTTTTGCATCATTCATGGGATTCACATTGTTCCAAATGGATGTCAAAAGTGCATTTCTCAATGGAGCTATCCAGGAAGAAGTCTATGTGAAGCAGCCACCTAGATTTGAAGATTCAAAACATCCAAATCATGTCTAGAAACTGAAGAAATCCCTCTATGGATTAAAGTAAGCACCAAGAGCTTGGTATGAGAGACTCACTACTTTTCTCATATCTAAAAGGTATATCAGGGGGAAAGCAGATACAACTCTTTTCATCAAGAAGAAGGATGATATTATCTTAGTCCAAATCTATGTGGATGATATCATATTTGGAGCAACAGATGAAAAGATGTATGAAGAATTCAGCTCTAAAATGCAGAAGGAGTTTGAGATGTCCATGATGGGAGAACTTAATTTCTTCCTTGGGTTGCAGATTAAGCAGAGTTCGGATGGAATTTTCATCAACCAATCCAAATATACCAAGGAGATTCTAAAGAAGTTTGAAATGGATAAAAGCAAGCCAATGTCCACTCCAATGGGTTCAGATACAGTCCTATCCAAGGATTATTAAGGAGATGATGTTGATCGAAAGCTGTATAGAGGAATGATTGGATCACTACGTTTGACAGCTAGTAGACCTGACATGCATTATACAGTCTACTACTGTGCAAGGTATCAAGCCAATCCTAAGGACTCACATCTAAAGTCAGTTAAAAGGATCCTCAGATATCTTCTAGAAACCACTGAAGTGGGGTTAAGGTATCCTAGTAATAGAGATTTCACACTTCAAGGCTATACTGATGCAGATTATGGCAAAGATACTCTTGAGAGAAAGAGTACATCCGGAGTTTGCCATTTCCTTGGAGATTGTCTAGTATCATGGTATGGCAAGAAGCAAACTTCAGTTGCCTTATCAACCACAGAAATAGAATACATGGCAGCAGCAAGTTGTGTACCTCAACTCCTATAGATCAAGCAATAACTAGAAGATTATGGACAACAATCCTGATGTGTGGAGGTAATGTCGGATAGCAAAAGTGCCATTGATGTGTCAAAGAATCCAGTACTCCACAGTAGGATGAAACATGTCAACATAAGGCATCATTTCATCCAGTATCTCGTGATAAAGAAGGATGTTGCACTAGTATACATTCCAACCAATGAACAAAGAGCATATATCTTCACTAAACCATTGAGTAAAGATCAATATGGCAAGCTATGGGAATCAATTAGAATGTCTAATCCAATTTGAAGAAACTTCGAAAGACAGTTCAAAGTTAACTTGGAGTCCTAGCAATTAAAGGAATCCGGAAGAGAAGAAGAATTGAAGAAAGTACATCTCCAAAAGGAATATTGCCATATCAGCAGACAGAAAGTACATATAGCAGTAAAGGCAATGAAAAATAACTGTTCCTTTTTGAATTTCAAACGTCTATTGGGAGTTACACGCGCAGTAAATTAAATAGCTCGAATTTAAAATAAATCGTTCCCATTCTCCGGTTAAACGGAATTTACCTCTCTCGTAAAACTTAGGCTGTCATGTCATCAATCCAGCCAAAATTAACGGCGTTTGGATTACTAAAATACCCTCGCTTTAAAAAATCTATATAAACCCTCCAAATTTCCTCTTCTTCCTCTCGCGAGCAACTTATCTACTGTTACTCTACAAAAAATCTAATCTCAAACCCTAATAACTTTCAACTTCTAAAATGGCAGCAATCATGACCAATGAACGAATTAAAATGCTTCCCCAAAAGAACATCGTTGTTGAATCTGCTCTCAACAATAAAGACTTCACCTCCATAAATTTTAAGCCATCAGACTCTGTAGTTCCCATGGACTACTTGGGGGAAAATTTTTTGTTTGAAACAGACCCTTAATCCAAGCTCATGGAAGATCAACACTTGGGCGATTTCCTCAAGATCAAATGCCTGACCTATCTAGATCCAGTGAGAGAATTTATTCAAATATCAGAGTACACTCCTTCCACGACGACCTGAGAAATAAGGTTCAGGGAAAGGTGATTACGATCACTCTAGAATTTTTTGAAAAATTCCTGAACATGAAGAACAATAGGGTCCAACTGAGAATTGATGGGGATCAACAGTCTATAAAGTATAAACCCAAGTTATGGCTGAATCCGAACTACTTTGGGGATAAATTATCCATATTCTTCCTGGAAGTGCCAAGAATCCTTCAGCATGCGCTTGCAAAACTAGTTCTGATTAGGAAGGGCTCCCTTGTACGATATCACTAGGTAGAGAGCAGGGTAGTGAACATGCCAGTACTGATAATCCATTACCTAAGGTAGCACAGAAATTCTCACGGTGCCCTCATCACTCAGATCCTAATAGCAAATGAAGTAAATGTCTCAAGATTCCAAGTAGTAAATGAAAAAGATATCCTAGAGAAAAACTTTAGAAAATTGAGGTTTGGAGAGTAGTGGAATGAAGAGAAGGTGAAGA
This sequence comes from Euphorbia pulcherrima, assembly GCA_947683365.1. Taxonomy (NCBI): domain Eukaryota; kingdom Viridiplantae; phylum Streptophyta; class Magnoliopsida; order Malpighiales; family Euphorbiaceae; genus Euphorbia; species Euphorbia pulcherrima. Next base: position 47,540,366 of record CANTUS010000001.1, on the reverse strand, counting down.
AACTGAGGGATGAGAAAAGAAGCAAGACCCGGAAGGCAGTTGATCCAGTTGAAGGGGCTCCCATTCCCAAAAAGTCTAGAACAATAAAGCCTAAAGAACTGAAATCCCTCACTATCATTTCGATAGAAGAGGTTAAGGAAGATGCCCAAACCATCAGTAAATTGCTAAAGAAGAGCCCGGAGAAGCAAAAGCCAAGGGGGAGATTAATCAAGGCTGCAGATAAAAAGAGGAAATCTACTGAAATAATGCTTGTGGTTGAGGATGAGGAGACAGAAGATAAAGCGTCGGTGCCCAGGAAGCAATTCACCTAGAAAGGTTGTACCTTTGATGAGGCAGTTAAAGCCCAAAATGCACAGAAAAAGAAAGCTAAAAAGCATGCGGGCATTGTGATTGATGAGGAAGCTGCCAAAAGGGCACAGGAAGTAGAATTAGCAAAGGCCAGGGCAATAAAAGGGAAAAATGTGACTGGTCCATAGAGGAAATTCATTCGGATGACTCACAATATGATATTATCGAAGAAGTTGTGCAGGACAATGATAAAATCAATAAGCTTGGAACTGAGGGACCTGGAGACTCTTTCAGAGCTCAAGCCATTTTCATTGATCCAGTGGATATGGCAGCAATTGCCGAAGATCTAGAAGCTAATCGATTCCCATTCCTGCCCAGAGCCGAACCTTTTCTCGAAAATCTTTTTAATCCAGAAGCTAAAATCCAAATTAATGTAAGTCTTGTAAGGGTAACTGGAGAGGGCATTGAGAACATTACCAATGTGCCTGGGGAGAAATTAAAAGTCCTGAAAAGGCATTAGAAGGGGCGATTGAGGACACTGCTAATCTTTTGGTGGTTGAGGTGGAAGCTAATGAAGAAAGAAGAGAGGAAGTGACCAATCAAGATCAAGCACAACTCAATAAGGTAATTCTAGATACCATCTCATTTGATGTTAATAATAATTCTTCTGCTGCTGATGTTGAAACAACAGTTAATAATGAGGACAACTTAGATACACATACTCCAAATGTATCTAAGGAATAGGAGTCCAACCCATAAGCCACCATTCTAGAGGAGGGACGCAGTCTGGGTTCCCAAGGGCACACTTCTAGAGTGGACTTAAGGGGCCAAGGCTAGTCCAGTAGAATGGTTGAAAGAAGAGAAGGAAGAAGAAAAAGAGGAATCCGTTGAATTTGAGTCATCCGGATCTGATGAAACCAGCAGTAGCTCCGGATTATAGACCCCTCTTGCAAGCCCAATTAGAATACTTGCTACTAGTGTAAATCAAACTAGAGTCAACAAGATCACAACCGCTCTAAAAATCCTACAAGAAGCTACCCATTACGATCATGAGGAAGCTATGTAAAGTAGAGTCTCCAAAACATCTCTAAGCACCTAAAATTTGTAGAGAAGGTGCTAATTGAACAATTCTCCTCTCTAGATCTGCAAAATGACATTGGAGAAATAAAGGGATACCTCAAGAAAATAGAGGAGAAAGTGGAGGACTTTCCCACTGTAGACCTGGTTGTAGAAGTCTCCCTTGCCAAGGTAAAACTAATCTTGGAACAAATAAACACCAGCATTGCCAGAGCTAATAGATTATTAAATCAGGCAAATACTGGAACCACAAATAACTGCGCAACCATTTTGGATAAAATCACATCACCCTCTTCAGAGCTGTCCACATAAATAAAGGAGTATATTGACACCAAGTTTGAAAACTTGTAAAAATTCATCATAGAAAAAGAAGTAAAAGCAGCCCTCCCCAACCTCAATGAAACCCAACAAGCAATTTTGATTAAGCTAACCAAGTTTATGGAAGAAAATCTGCCAAAGCTACTAGTTAAACAAATAGCTGACATTGCAGAAGAACTTGCTAGACAGTTCAATGGCCAAGATTCAGTCATTGAAAGAATAAAGGATGATCTTCACAAGGATCTGAGCACAGTCAACTCAAGCATCCATAATATTCATAAGGATATAGGCAAAGACCTTGAGAAGCTTCAGTCTGGACTGTCAAATTTATCTATCTCTGGATCCTCTTCCTCTCCATCCATCCTTGAAAGCTAACTCATTCCAGTCCTTCAAGATTTGGTCTAGCATATTGAGAACACATAATTCTTTGGACATAAAGGCATCACTACTCTTTTCAAAGCTCTTTTTCCATAGTTTGATGAGAAGGATAGGGAGTATGTTCTAAAGCTGCATCCCTACATCACCGGATCTTACACCTAGCTCTGGAACCTCTTCTATCCTCTACATCTCTCTCTGGCCATTGTGGAAAACATCTTAGAGTAGAGAAGGCTAGGAAACTCGAACTACTCCATCTATTCCAAGGCTTGGCAAGAAAAGTGGGATGCAAAATCTTTTATGGTGATCAATCCCCCGACTGGAAACAAAAAGGGGGAGAAAGGCAAGGAAAAGGAAGGAGGAGCATCTAGTGCATCCGGAAGGAGTTAGACTAGCTATATCTTGTAAAATTTTACAATAGCTAGATTGACTTATATATTTATGTACCTTATAATCCAAAAGCTTCATTGATGTTAACTATTGTTAACAGCAGAAGTACATATAGTGAAAATCTAATTCCATTAAACAATTGCTTCTAAAGTACAATCTGCTATTGTACTACAAAAATATTAGAAGCTAGAATTAAAAACTATTGGGGGAGTTAAGGGATGCTAGAATTATGGGGGAGTAGAATTGTAAATGGCTAAGTATCAAGATTCATACTTAGATCATAAGAACTCCTTTACTTATGCTTAGATATCTTAGGTTTTTATTTCCATCAAATGGGGGAGATTGTTAGGAAACAAGGATCCGGAACACAAATAATCTATATCAGGTTTAAAGTAAACAAAAGCCCTAAGTATAAACATACCTAAGTCACTTATCCGGACTCATATCCAAAACATCCAAAGTCCAAGACAAGTGAAGAAAATTACCTAAGCATATATGGAAGCATTCGGTTACAGTTTGAAAAGGAAACAACCTTTAAACCATCCAAAACAGCATCCAGAAGAACTGATTGCAGAAGCATCTGGAAGAAGACAAATCCGGATATATTAAGTTTGAAGACATCCGAAAGACTTAATCATCTAGACGAAGGGAATGATTCAAAAATTCCATTCCCTCCATTGTTTTGGTCTCCAAGTCAAAGATCCTTTTCCCTAAAGCAAGACAAAAATGATAGCTTGCACTTTTCAGAAAAAGGACTAAGGACTGACACCGGATAAAGAAAAAGGTAACAACCTTTTTCACCTAGACCAATAAGAAGGCGCGTAGAGCTCACACAAAAAAGCCACTGGCATAAAAAATGATGAGTCACTAAAATACAAGGAAAACGATCATTGATAAATTTTCAGCCTTAATCCCAAGGTTTCAAACGAGTCAAAATCTCTATCTAACAGATTGATCAACGGCTCCAGAAGTGCCTCATTTTACCTGATCAATGGTGAAGATTAAATACAAGTCCAACAACCCACAATGGCTACATGTATGATCAAAGCCTATAAAAGGGAAGCTTCACAAGTTGAGAAGGTGTTGGTTGATTTGAGAAAGCAATTAACAAGAGAATTCGCTAAAGCAATCGGAAAATACATCCCTGCAAGAATCAAACATTTCCAAATTAGTTCTAAGGATTCCTAAGTGAAATTATAAACTTGAGGAAGTCTAAAACCAAAACCTCTGAGAAAACCAAAGTGTGAAGAATCTCATACTTAGGTGAGTAGTGAGATTGGGATATAGCTTAAAGTAGGTGCTTTGAGTGGAACCTCCTTTTAGGACTCAGCTTAGGTTCGGGTAGAAATCTAAGTGGTATATCCTACTGAACTCAAAAGGACTCAGCTATGAATTAGGATTTCTAGCGGTATATCCTAAATTGGGGAAGGGGGCACCATCCGGAGATAAGCTGTAAGGCTTGATTTCTGCTAGTTGAAAAGGAATCCACTAGTGGAAAAGCTTAGAGGAAGGAAACTCCGGGGACTGGAGTAGGCAGGGCCAAACTAGGATAAAATACTTGTGTTTGATTTTCTTACTCACTATTTTCTTGCATAACTATTTATATATATTTGCAATCATCCAGATCCATCCCTCGGATCATAATCAAACGCTACACTAAAGACTTTTTAAAGTCTGTTAATTCTGCAAGGAGGGTCATTCACCCCCCTGACTAAACTTAGACCCTCACAGGGACCGACACTAATCATATAGGTATCATTTTAGTGCTATCAGTCATCAATATACTAGGGGAAATTATTCAATGGATCGGGTCATTTGGTCCTTTCACCCTGCATGAATGACATGTATCCCAAAAATGAATAAAAAAATAAAAAGTAATAGCATAAAGTAGTTTCTGAGACACATGTTATTCATGCAGGGAGAATGGACCAAAGGGCCCGGTCCATTTTATAATTTCCAATATACGAGGAGGAACCTATAGGCTAAAACCAAAACAAAACCGAACGGAATTTGGTTTCGTTAGACATTTTTCATTTTGTGAGCACGATCTGCCAGTCCTGATGATGATTAATTTCTATTCACATAGGTGCCTGAATGTCAAAAGTGCTATGAATTGAATGTCTCTTTCCTTGTCCAAAATCCCTTGAATAATCCTCAAAGCATCCTAAAGGAAAGAACCTCAAACCAGCAATTCCCTTTCCAAACATTTGCCTTTGACAAAATTTTTTCCAGAAATTCAAATAAAATTTCGAACAGTCAAAAGCTAGCCCTATATGTTAGGAACCATCTATCAAAATTTTAAAAAAAAAATCCAACGGTTGGATATGCATCGATCGACGCTCCCATATGTGTCGATCAATGTTGATTGCTGCTGACACATGTCAAGTCTAGCGATGACTCATTAAACCTACACAGGTGTTGATTGACGCTCCCAGATGCTTCGATCGATGGTTCTTGGACATGTATCAAGTCTAGTGATGACTCAGCAAAGCTATAACTACCTTAGATGCATCGATCGATCCTCCAAAGATGTGTCAATCGACGCTACCAAAATTTTTATAAAAAGAACGTGATCCCTGCTCATTTTCAACAACACTCAAATGAAGAACAACTTTTCAATGAGAAAACATCCGACACTCATCTGCAAAATCCCTTTTATTCAAGGATTCCCTAAATCCATACCAAAGTCACCTTCCTTTATCCCAAAACTATACTCAGGTATAGAACCCTTCCCTCGGCAACTTTTAGTCATAAACTAGCCAAGCCTCATTTCCTAAACACCATCCTGATACTATAAATCAATATCATCGATGGGCATTAGCTATAAACCATTCTCATATTGTCCTTCAAACCCCAACTATACCAAGGTATATTCCTGATGGGATTTAGTTATAAATCGTCTCTGTAGATCCCGAGGTTCTCAACCCCAACCTTTCAATCATTTGGTACTAACATGTATCGGCCTTCAAGACACTTAAAATGTAACTGAGGGTAATTGGATCTAATCCCACCTTTATTGCATTCATCTTTATTTTATTCATATTTATTAAATTGTTGGGAGCATCCGAGGCAGGGGAATCCATCACTCAGGTATAAACATTTTCCCTTTATTTTATTTATTTCATTATTTTCATATAGGAAAACTATTTTTAATAAACCCATTAAACATAATTATCTCGAATCAAATGTATAAGTAACTATTTTATTCGAGCTCAGAATCTCTACTTTATAGGTATAGGAATCCCACTCGGATTGGCTATTCCATTATTTCCTAGAAGATCTAATCCGGGTGGCGACTCTTATACTTCATGAAATAGGGCTTTTGACTCTATTTTAATTTGCAAGTTTTCACCAAAAACAATTCTCTAAAGACTAGTCACTAAAAGGGCCCTATGGTCCCTATTGCCAAGCAATCCAAATTGTAAACAAGCCTCGTACTCGAGCCGCAGCGGCTCCCCATATTAAAATCTAGGACTCCACGCACCCGCCATCATAGGTAAAAGTCTGCCCGCTCACAGTGGTGACTCTACTGGGGAACGGTCTTACCAGAATTGATTTTTAATCCAATTTTAGATAAGATAATGAAAGTACATTTGATTTGAGAATTAATGTTTAAAATGTTTATTTACAAACCTTATTTTGGATTTACTACATAGCATTTGCATCTATCCTACCCAGAAACCCGGTGTTCTCAATGATGTATCTCTAGAACTTCAGTCAACTTCGTATAGGGGCATGAAGTTGGGAGGCACAAGCCATGCGTAGTATAATATAATCTAGCTAGCTTGACTAAGGTCACTAGATTTCAGCATTTTAAGTGTGGAAAACGGGCTCGTGAACTCGACTAGGGTTCCTAAGCTTAAGTACATAATGCACGATTACCATCAATTGAAACCCTATCGGACTTAAGCCAGCATATAGTAATATAGCCCTAGAAACTTCCCCTAGGGATACCCAATGATTTTCGTAAAAATACAAAATAAAAGTTTATCCTCACCTACCCCAGGTTGGTAATAGAGGAAAAGCCCCCATAACCAGGAAAGAAACTCACAACAATGAAGTGTTAAATTTGCTTATTTTAATATACATAAACCATGCATCCCTAGCCACGGTTTGTTTGCAACCATGACATTTTAACAAAGAATACAACATATACACACCATGTGTTTCATGATTATTCCATGATCACATCATGATAACCACATTCATGTTCCTATATATATGCCATGTTGTAATATGTCAATCCATATGTATACCATGATGATATCGTATGCTCATACAACATATACCATGCCTAAGACAATAAGCCTTGATTAATTCTAATGTCGCGTTATGTGTTCACTGTGTATAACATGACATATCACATGATAGGTTTAGTATTCCATATTTGTACCATATAAATACCACACAAGATACATGAATGTAAAATGATACGCCATGCGATGCTGTTTATATTCCATGTGAATGACATATATTCTATACCATGCTCTATGACAAGTTTCATATGTATAAAATGATAATGTCATGTGATATTATGATTATCCCATGACATGTATTCCCATTCTTACAACATGTAGTGCCATGTATTCTCATGCTTACAACATGCAGTGCCATGTCATTTCCTTCTTACACTTGCAGTGCCATGTATTACCATGCTAACAACAAGCAATACCATGTATTACCATGCCTACCACGTGCAATGTCATGTAATTGTGTTCTTACAACATGTAGTGCCATGTAATTTTGCTCTTACAACATGCAGTGCCATGTCATTTTGCTCTTACAGCATGCAGTGCCATGTCATTTTATTCTTATTACATGTAGTGCCATGTCATTTTGTTCTTACAAGATGCAGTGACATGTAATATTTTTATTCGCTATTCCATGCTTTGACATGCAGCGTCATGTCATCTTATGATACCCTTATGACATGCAGCGTCATGTCGACTTGTGTTTTGCTTGCGACATGCAGCGTCATGTTATATTATATTATTCTTGTAATGTGCAGCTTCATGTCATCCTATGTTGTACTTATATGACATGCACCATCATGTTATTTTATGTTATGCTCACGATGTTGGTCCCTATAAAGGTCTGAGTAAGGTCAGGGGGGGTGAATGACCCTTTTTCACGAAATTAATAGACTTTAAAAAGTCTTTGTGAGCGTGTTTGATTATGTTCCAGATACAGTGGATTCGGATGATGCAGATATAAAATATGATGTAGATAAGTAAAAGGTTAGAAAATCAAACACAAGTATTTTATCGTAGTTCAGCCCCGCCTACTCTAGTCCCCGGAGTTTCCTTCCTTCGAGCTTTTCCACTAGTGGATTCCTTTCAAACTGGCAGGAATCAAGCCTTACAATTTGTCTCCAGATGGTACCTCCCTCTGGATGTAGGATATACCACTAGAAGCACTAACTCCTAGCTGAGTCCTTTTGTCTTTAGTAGGATATACCACTTACTACCCAAACCTAAGCTGAGTCCTATAAGGAGATCCCACTCAAAGCACCTACTTCAAGCTATATCCTAATCTCACTACTCATCCAAGTAGGCGATCTTTTACACTTTGATTTTCTTAAAGGTTTTGGTTTTAGACTTCCTTAAGTTTATAACTTTACTTTGGAATCCTTACAAATGGATTTAGAATGATTTGGTTCTTGGAGGGATAAAGTAACTGATTGCTTTTAGCCAATTCTCTTATGTATGCTTTCTTAAAATCAACCACCACCTTCTCAACTTGTGAAGCTTCCCTTTTATAGGCTTTCATCATAAATATAGCCATTGTGGGTTGTTGAGCTATAATTAAATCTTCACCATTGATCAGGTAATATATGGTGCTTTCAGAACCATTGATCAATCTGTTAGACAAAGATTTTGACCCTTTTGAATCCTTGAGATTGAGGCTGAAAAGTTATCAATGATCCTTTTACATGTTTTGTAGTGACTCGCCAACTTTTATGCCAGAAGTCCAAAATGTGTGTATCACACGCCCTTCTTATTAGTTTATGTGAAAAAGGTTGTTACCTTTTTCTCTTTCCTATGTCAGTCTTTCTATCCTATTCTAAAAAGTGTGCTAGCTGTCTTTTGTCTTGCATATGGGAAAAGGATCTTTAACTTTGAGACCAAAAAGGAATGGAGGGAATTTTATATTTTGAATTATTCCCTTTGTCTTGATATTTAAGTCTTCCGGATATTTTCAGACTTAATATCTCTGGATTTGTCTTCTTACGGATGCTAGTGCAATCAGTTCTTTCGAATGCTATTTTAGGCGGTTCAAAGTTTGTTTCCTTTCCAAACTTTAACCGGATGCTTCTATTTTATGCTTAGATGATTGTCTTCACTTGTCTTGGACTTTAGATGTTTTGGTTATATGTCCAGATTAAGTGACTTAGGTCTTTTTGTACTTAGGTGTTTTGTTTACTTCAAACCTGATATGGATTATTTGTTGTTCTAGATCATTGTTTCTAACAATATCCCCCATTTAATCGAAACAAAACCTAAGTTATCTAAGCATAAGGAAAGGGGGTTTTTGTGATCTAAGTATGATTTTTAATACTTAGTCATTTACAATTTTTACTCTATAATTTTTGCATCCATAACTCCCCCATCATTTTTCAATTCTAGCTTCTAAGGTTTTTCTAGTACAATTGCAAATTGTACTTTAGAAGCAAATTTTTGTAGTAATTCTTCACTATATATAGTTCTGTTGTTAACAATAGTTAACATCAATGAAGTTCTGAAATTATAATTATAGAAATATATAAGTGAAAAAGATGAAACTAGCTATTACAGATGTTACATTTTATACATAGCTATATTTATTACAAAAATTATTGCTATCCAAAAGCTTCTCCTTCTTTTCCTTCCCTTTGCCCCTTAACCCCATTTTAGTGTCAACAGCTTTATCTTCCCCCTCTTTATTCTCCCCCTTTTGTTTGCATCAGCTTGGGGGTCTATTACCATATAGGTTTTACCATCCTAGCTTTTCTGTCAAGCCTTGGAGTAGATAGAATAATCCACATTCCCTTTCCTTCTTCGGTCTATGATTGTATCCATAGTGGTTGGAGCTAGATGCAGGGGTAGGAAGACTTTCTGAAGTTGGGTATAGGACTTTATGAGGTAAATATGCATTTATAGGACATGTTTGTGATCCTTCTCATCAAAGTAGGGGAAGAGTGCCTTGAGGAGGGTAGCAATCCCTTTATGGCCAAAGAAGCCAGTATCCCCAATATGTTGGATGAGTTCTTGAAGGACGGGAAGGTATTGGCTTTTTGGAATAGATGGTGAGGAAGATCCAGAGGTGGATAAGTTAGATAATTTGGACTCCAATTTTTCATATTCTTTCACTAAGTCCCTGCGACAGTTATGAATGTTGGTGATGACAGTAATGAGGTCTTTGTGAAGTTCCTCTTTGACATTATTAAGGACTGCATCATCTCCATTCATACGTCCGGTAAACTCTGTTCCAAAATCTAGCAGCTGTTCTGCAAGGAGTTTGGGCATATCTTCCTCAATGAATTTTGCCAGCTTGTTTAATATGGCATGTTGATTTTCATTTCGGCCATGAAGTTCTGACTTTTCGTCTTTTTCATAAATGAATTTTAACAAGTTTTCAAACTTAGAATCCAGATATTCCTTCAACTCTATGGACAGATCAGTTAAGGAGGAGGTAATTTTATCCATCACTGTCGTACAATTATTGGTAACCCCCGTGTTGGATTGATCAGCAGAATGGTTTGCTGCTACAATATTAGTGTTGATTTGATTCAGCACTAGAGAAATCTTAGCTAAAGATACTTCAGCCACTAAATCAGCAGTGGGAAAATCCTTCACTTTCTTCTCAATTCTTTGCACGTTCCCTTTTATCTCCCCTATATCAGCCTTTAAATTCGGAGCTGATGATTTTTTATTCAATGCTTTCTCCACAGATTCAAGTTGCTTACATATACTTTTGAGACACTGCTTGATATAACTTTCCTCACGTTCCTCATGTGTACCATCCTATAGTATTTTAAGCGTTGTCGTAATCTTTTTAATTATAGTTTGATTTATACTAGCAGTTGGCTTTTTGATTGGACTATTAAAAGAGGTCTCAGATCCTAAGCTACTTCCTATTTCATCTGATCCGGATGAGTCTTCCATATTGTCTCTTCTTCTTCAGAGGACTCCTCCTCTTCTTCTTCTTCTTTCTCTTCTTCCAACCTTCCCTCCAGAATGGCCTCGTCTTTAGAGTGCACTTTAGAAGTGTTCTAGTTGGGTCCCAGACCATGTCCCTCCTCTGGAATAATGTGTTCTGGGATAGGCTGGTTGTCCTTAGATATGTTTTGAATTTCAGTATCTAGGTTGCCCTTATTTTTATCTGATGTTCCAATAGCAGCAGCATCAGCATTAATATCAAAAGAAACCGTGTTAGGGATTACCTCATTCACTAGCCCTTCTGAATTAGCTACTCTTTCTTCTTCCACCTTCACAACCCCCAGATGACTGGAAATGTCCCCAATCACCCCTTTAAATGCCTTTTCAGGACTTTTAATTACTTGCTCAAGCATGCTGGTATTTTCTTCAACATCCTCTCCATGTGCCTTTTCAGGCCTTTCTTCATTGATGGTATCAGCTTCTGAATTGAGCAGATTATCCGAAAGTGGTTCAATTCTTGGTGTGAAGGCAAAAAGGGCAGCTTCCAGATCCTGGGCAATGGTTGCCATATCTATTGGATCAATAAGAATAGCTTCAGCACCGGAAGACCCTCCGAGTCCTTTTATTCTGAGCTTGTTTATTTTGTCATTATCCTTCATTGCCTCCTTTATGATCTCATATTGAGGGTCATCTGGAGTGACTTCCTCAGTAGATCCGGGCACATGCTTGCCCTAGGTTTTCCTGGCCTCTTCTCCAGCTCTTTTGGCAGCTTCTTCATTAATCACTATTCTGGCAGGCTTCTAGGCTTTGCTCTTTTGGGCTGCTATAGCCTCATCAAATGTACAGCCTTTTCTAGTGAACTGCCTCTACGAGGGTTTCGGAGCTTCTTCTTCTGTCTCCTCATCCTCCACTACAACCTCTGGGATTTTTGCAGTTTTCCTCTTTTTATCTACTGCTTTTATTAACCTCCCCCTTGGCTTGGGCTTTTTAGGGCTCTTCTTTAACAGTTGAATGAGGGTTTGGGTATCCTCATCAACCTCTTCCACTAAAACTAAGGTAAGATCAGATTGTACTTCTGGCTTGGCAATTTTGGCCTTCTTTGGAATAGGGGCATCTTCAACCGGATTTACAGCCTTCCTAGCCCTAGTCTTTTTCTTATCCCTTAGCTTCTTGGTGTGAGCGGATGACCTTTTTCGTGCGGACCCACGTGAGATACGAGTACACAGGATAATGAGCGCTATGAAGCGTGCTAAAGGGATTGATGTTCATTTTAGCATGATAAAAAGATAGACTGATACCAGTTTACATGTTAAGGGATACAGACTTGAAATCTCGTATTTTAAGATAGAGTCGCCACCCGATTTAGCTCCACCGGGAATTTGGGTATGATATTCCCACCGGGTGGTTGGGCCGTACCTTAAAACAGAGATCCTAAGTTCGGATGATGTTGCTTACTTTTCATTTATTAAATCAAAAACGTTTACATTTTAATAAGCGCGACTTCAGTTCTTATGCGATTTAAATTCGGTTAATGTTTGGAGTTTTTTGGTTTGTATAGCCATACATCACACAAAAGCAGTTAATAAAGCAAGAAAATTCATTATTACATGGCTTTACAAACACTTGTACATTTTTCTAATACAGGAAAGCAAATAATGTGGATAAATAAATAAAAAGGGCGAAGCCGAGTACTAACTGAGCTTACCTAATCGGACCCGGTGAAGCAATCATAAATAATGGAGAAAATAAATAAATGTAGAAAATAAAGCAAACAAGCGAGAAAAACATATTTTTGGATTTTTTGGGACTAAAAACATAATTTTTGGGCATTTAAATAAACATTTAAACAACCTAATAATCAATAAAATGAACTAAACAACCTAAAATAAATAAAGAAAATTACAGAAAATATTTTTTGGGATTTTTAGTGGTTATAAAAAGATTTATTTAGATTTATTAGGTGAAAAACTCACTTTTAAGCCATTAAATAAAGATTTAACCGATTAAATAAACAATAAAAATTCGAAAACATGTTAAAAATTGATTAAAATTAGTTTCAGATTATATAAATTTTTCAGAAATTTTTCGGGTAGAAATCGGGGTCAAAACTCAAAAAAAATGATAAAAAGGACCAAAAACACAAAACATGGTCTTTTTAGCATTTTTCCAAGTCCAGATGTTGTAGTGGGACTTGAGATGTTACAGTGGTAGCCTAAGACGCTGGCACTACAGCATCTCAAGCTACACCGGAGCATCTGACCTAGAAAAACGTCAAGAAGTCCGAAATAACAACCAAGAACAGCCAAATAATAAACTATACTAAATAAAAAGCAGATTGGAACTCAATTTTGTTACCTAGAGGCCGTGAATCCACGTTTTGAGACTCAAACCGGTCATTTGGCAAGCTTTGTGACAAATTTATGACAAAATCCGACAAAATAGCGACGAACTTAACGACAGAATTTAGTGATTTTGAGAAAAAGTCCCTAAATCCTATTTAAGCTCGTTTTAACTTAAGATTTCTAATTATTTTTAACGATTAAGCTAAAAGATTAAGCTAAATAACCCTTAAGAACCCGGATTAATCAGATTTCTCAAGTTTTATATGACTTCTCTATCTAAAACCTAAAATATTCTAAATGATGAATTAGGTGTTAAATTTGGCAAAAAGTCCTGATTTGGCAAAAAGTCCTGAATCAGGTCATTAAAGGGGTTTATATAGGACTAACTTACTCTAAATAACTCAATTAGTCCCTAGAAATCCAAAGATTCTCCAAAAATTCAAGTTTAGAGAGAGAAAGATGGACTGGAGACGGAAGGCCAAAGCCCGCGTAGCGTCTCAGGCTGAGACACTATAGCGGCAGCGTCTCACCGCGGTCACGAGATGCTGCTAATGCAGTATTTTGCAGCACAACACCGCATCAAGACAACATGGCCACTCTGTGGAAACAAGCGCTGAGACACGGGGGCACGGTGCAAGACACGAACAGGGGCACATCTCGCCGTGCCTCCTATCTCGCCACCCTCTTGAGCGTCTAGGCGCTCCAGCGGCTGAGCCGCCGCAGACGGCGGCGCCAGCGAGGGCAGGATATATATATATATATATATTATTTTATTTAAAGCACCTATTATAATTAATCAGTTAAGGGGAGCGACGCGGTGAAAATCCCAACTTCATCACGAGAATACTTGCCAAACGAAGTTCAACTCCGAAATAATAGAATAATAGGCCAAATATTAGGTTAGAGCAAAACGTCATCATTGTTCCACGGACCACCGAAAAGCCAGTGCTCACAGGCTTCCCCTTGGGAGATTATCACTTGGTGGGCCAAGTGTGGTCTCACGAAAGAGCAAGGGTTAGAAGAGTTATACTTAAAGTGTGGATTCTCTAACCGGTGCCTTCTAGGATTGCCATAAATAAACCTATTAAGAACTAGGTTGACTTAGAGATTTTGATTCGATATTGCCTTCGATCCCTTACGGGTTTGAGGTAGACTATTGGTTGCCTTAAATATAGATACTCTAATGCAAACTGTTGGTTGCCTTACGTCACCATAACATAGCTGAAGATTAAACGCCCGGTTGAATGGCATTACACCACTCCATTACAGAAACTCTGATGATAAACTGTGGGTTGCCTTAGGTCACCATAACATAACCGAGGATTAAAATCCTAGTTGAATGGCATTGCGCTGCTCCATTACAGTACGTCACCATAACATAATTGAGGATTGAGTGCTCGTTCGAATGGCATTACGCCGCTCCATTACAGAAACTCCGATGATAAACTAAAGGTTGCCTTACATCACCGTAACATAACCGAGGGTAGAACGCTCGGTTGAATGGCATTGCGCCTCTCTATTATAAAAACTCCAATTATAAACTGTCGGTTACCTTACGTAACCATAACATAACCGAGGGTTGAACGCCCAGTCGAATGCCATTGTGCCACTCCATTGTAGAAACTCTGATGATAAACTACTGGTTGCCTTACGTCACCATAACATAACCAAGGATTAAACGACTAATCGAATGGCATTGCGCCTCTCCATTACAGAAACACCGATGATAAACTGCTAGTTGCCTTATGTCACCATAACATAATCGAGGGTTGAACGCCCGATCGAACGGTATTGTGCTGCTCTATTATAGAAACTTCGATGATAGACTGCTAGTTGCCTTACGTCACTATAAAATAATCAAGGGTTGAACGCTCGGTCAAATGGCATTACGCCGCTCTATTATAGAAACTCCGATGATAAACTGCTAGTTGAGTTACGTCACCATAACATAATCGAGGGTTGAACGCCCGATTGAATGGCATTGTGCCACTCTGTTATAGAAACTTTGATGATAGACTACTGGTTGCCTTACGTCACCATAACATAATCGAGGGTTGAATGCCTGGTCGAATGGCATTGCGCCACTCCATTACAGAAACTCCAATGATAGACTACTTTCTTTAATCAGTTATCTTCTGACGTTGCTATAAACAGACCTATCATGAATAAAATTTGAGAAATTTGTAGTTATTGAGAGCTATGTTTCTATTGCTTAATTGATTTTGTTGAAACAAAAAATTTTGCCCCTTCAATTAAGCAATAGAAACAGAAGAAAGAAATATAAATTGAGTTAGAAATTCTTGGGTATCCGAAGAAGTTCGTTGCTCGGTCGGTCTTTGAAATTGCATTGAGGTGCCCCTAAAGGATTGAAAGCTACATCATAATGCCCTAAAAGGATTGAAAAATGCATTAAGGTGCCCCTGAATAATTGAAAGCTGCATAGTGGTGCCCCGAAAGGATTGAAAGTTGCATAGCGATGCCCGTGAATGATTGAAATCTGTATAGCGGTGCCCCAAAAGGATTGAAAGCTGCATAGCAGTGCCCCAAAAGGATTGAAAGTTGCATAGCGGTGCCCCTGAATCATTGAAAGCTGCATAGCAGTGCCTCGAAATGATTGAAATTTAAGTAGCGGTGCCCCTAAATGATTGAAATTTATATAGCGGTGCCCCTAAATGAATTCTGAGTTTTGAATTTTGGATCCTCGGGTCAGTTGTCAATCAGGATTACCATATGGTGTACCTATCAAGGAAGTATGAGATATTAGTTATTTGCCAAGATTTGCATTTTTATTGCTAAATTGATTTTGTGGAAACAAAAAAATATTTTTTCCCCTTCCAATCAAGCAATAAAAATGGAAAAATGAAATATAAGTTGAGCTAAGATTTTCGGGAGTCCGGAGAAACTATCGAGGCCGAGCACCGAGTCTGTCTGATATGCCCCTTAGATGTTCTGTCTCTGAATGTAGGTTAGAAGACAATCTGAGATACCCCTTGATACGAGTGTCTACTTGGAGGTCGAGCGTATAAATCGAGGAAACTTTTCTTTGCTTTGTTTTTGTAGAATTCAATAAAAAATAATAGATAGGACACTTATGAATATTATGCGTGGATGTATGAATGCATAAGCTACTTAGATTAATCATCTTTGGGGTGACTGATCGGTTTTGCTTAATTCGATTGCTTGCTAGGAGAGAGAATATATGGAATTGTACCGTGGCATGAATAAGATAAGAATGCCCCTGGCGGATGATTAGGGACATCGCACAAATTAGGTGGGGATGCCCCTAGTGGAGAACTATAGAAGCTGCGGCATACATGCAAGGCTCATGTGTTTGGATACCATGGTTGAGAAAGGATCTATGAATTCTATGTCACTAGTATGATAAGTAATAGAGGCTCTTCACGAGACGTTCAAAGTAGTGAGTTGACTGCAAATTGATTGTCAGATCGAGCATATCGAAGAAAAGGGGGTGCATGAAGCGAAGTTCAAGATTCTGGATAACGAACGACTGGATGCTATCACTACCAATGAATTCTACCAGGGATGGTTTAAGGAGATTGCGAACTTGATATGCCTGGTCGTGGTCGAGATTGGAGTGGACACGAGCGGAGGATGGATTTGAGCCCTTCAAATCCACTACACCGGGGAATGTACTCAGGCACTATATTGGTGGTGATGATAATGCAGATATCTTGATGTGATCGATGGAAGTCATTTATCCTTGTTTTGATTGTCTTAATTTTTGCATAGACCCAAACATTGTGTTGGGCCCATCATACTTGTTTATTTTGCTTTTATGTCCTAATTTTTGCCTGGACCGCCCTTTTCAGGTTTTCAATCTAGCGAACTTTTCCCAGCTTTTGCATAGACCTCGCTATATTTTAGTCTATCATGCCTTTTGCCTTTTAACTTTTGTTTTCTTTTGAGGAGTTAGGCTAACTGCGCCGAACCCTACATTTGACTTACTTGCAACATTTTGCCTTTTGGGCCCAAACTATTCATTCAAGCAAAAGCATAAAGGACTCAGTTAAATGACATTTCCATTAAATGAAGTAAGTTTGAGTACATGATGATGATAACCATTTCTATTAAACCAAACTTTGGTGTTAACTAGCCTATGTAGGTTTTCTAGCCAGCACACTCTCTTAACTCACTTTTACCCTAACTTTTGCCTAGATTGCCCTTTTGGGTTTTCAGTCTAGTGGGTTATTTTACACCCTAACTTTTGCCTGACTGGTTTGTAGAATATAGATCAGCGGGATATACCCTAATTTTTGCCCGAGCAGTAGAGGACCACTCACTAGGTGATTTGTTTCATTTATTTTTCTTATGTGTCGCTTTTCTGAATTTGATTCTTTTGGTTAGATATGATAATGCTTTGACCTGTTTCATTTGGTAGGGTTTACAGATTTACTACTATCCAAAATCTTCATGCCCCTTATATTGAGTACCTCTTTAGTTACGTAAGGTCTTTCCCAATCCGAACAGAAATTCCCCCGTGGGGTAATGGGGGTAGGCTTCGCTTGCTTTGGATTCAGATCTTTGGCCTTCGATAGGAACTTTTTAATGCTTGCCACATTTATTGTACGCTCTTGGTATGCATTACTGGTGCATCTGAGTGATTGTTCAAGCTGTTTGAGTTGCGCATGAGTGATTGCTCAAGTTGTTCGAACCCACGCTTTAGTCCATGGGAGTCTCTTTGACTGCGACTCTTAATGACTTCATCTCAGATTTTATTGGTAGCATAGCTTCCATTTCATAGGCAAAGGAAAAAAAGGTGTTTGGTTTGAGAGAATTTTGACATTTGTGTGACATCTTCGAAGGGTGAATGATAGCTCATCGGCTCAATCCTTGATCCTTGCGATACTGTTGGAAATAAACTTCTTGATAGACTGATTTGTTGTTTCGGTTGTCCCATTAGCCCGGTGGTACATATAGTGAATATATGCGGTGTTCGGTTCCATATTTCTTGATTAAATCAGTTGTTGCCCCTCAGGATTGAAATCTATTATCCGAAATGATGTGAAAAGGTAGGCCACACTAAGCGAAGATATGTTTCTCGATGAACTTGGCCATCTTCTCGGCTATAATGTTGGTGAAAGACTCGGCTTCCCCCTATTTTGAGAAGTAACATGCCCCTATGATGATGAAGCAGTGTTCATTTATTGATGAGGGTCAAGTCTCATCGATCATACGTGTCTCCCTCGCTGAGAATGGCTAAGGAGGAGAGAAACAAGGAAGGTTTGTGGATTTAGAAGGCATTGGATATGAGTAACGATTAATGGTGTGTCGGGGGTGGGAATTTTGAGAATGGGTGGGCGAAGAAAAGGTAAGCCATGATTCTGTCGAAGATGATCTGGCGATGCTCTTTCTCTATAATAAGCTGACACTTCTTCGGTAGCTTGAAACATGCTTGTGAGTGATGAACCGATCGACATTTTGGATCTATCCACAGAAGGACAGAGCTTCTTTTTCTATTTTGGGTGCGAAGATGAGATGCTTGGCAATCTGATGATAACCCTTGGTATGCCTAGGTATGACCAGGCAAAAGCGTTATCATGATCCTTAAGCACTTTTATCTCTCTTTTTCTTTCAGGGGTTAGGTCATTAGAAATAGTTACCAGTTTAGGTTATCATCTGTACTTAAATTTATTTCTGTTAAAGAAACATCATGAATACTGAACACATTATGCTTATGATAAAATGAATGCATGGACCCATCGGGCAAAATCTGAAATGAGTAAACAAAATGAGAGTCTTTAATTGAATAAAAAAATGCCTTGGAGGCAGAATTGTTCACATCTAAATACCAGAAAATAAAATTACACAAATAGATAGTTATCCTCCACAGGCAGAGGGTCTTGAGTTGCGGCATTGGTAGATTAGGGATCCTCGATAGCTTTCATCGGTGTGTCATCCAGGATGAGACCTAAAAATTTCACTTGTTCGATTGATGACATGTCTCCTTCATTCGCTAGAGACCGCAAGATGCTCTTGTTAGCTTTAGCAGTGCTCAATTTTCAAGCCGGCTGCTCCATTTTCCCTTCTCTTATCAAACCCCAAATGGCCTTACCTAGAGGTTTGCATTGATCTGTTTCATGACCGCCTGAATATGATAGCGACAAAAATTCCTTTTCTCTTCGGGTGTAGGAGAATGAAACTCATAAAAAGAGTTAAACATGCCCTTCTCTCGCAACTTGGTAAAAATGACACTAAGAGGGGGGAGCTCCCGCAGAGACACGAATGCTTTTTAAGCAGGTGTTCGAGCAGGCGCAGCTTACACTACAGAGACATTCTCTTGAATGGTGACTTGACCCATTGGAGCCTTGCCCTTGGAGAAGATAGCCTTAATGAGCTCTTGTGGTCCACCACCTCCTTTAGATGAACCAAAATTGGTGATTCTCGCCTGGCTGTCGAACATTGGCGAGGGGTTATCCATAGGGTTAAATGCCCTTTCTGGTTCAAGGACCTTCCCTTACTTTACCAAACAGTGGATGTCTTGAATCAATTTCGGACATTCGTTAGTACGGTGACCTCGTTGAACATGATACGCATAAAAGTTATGTTTCTCATCTTCCCTCAGGGGCCTATGCTCACAGAGGGTTCTGAGGAGGTCGGTCTCCCTTAGGTAGCTAGGATTTCACTGCGAGGTAGTTTCTATGGATTTATAATATTCTCCAGGTCATTTTTTGGCTGGATGGGATTCACTACGACCGGCTCACGAGCAATCATCCGAACTTGAGTGGATGACCCATGATTCGACTTGCCTGCTTGTAAAAGCTTTTCCCTCATCTAGGCCTGAGATGGGATAGTATGCTATTTACTAACTCCTTCACTCTCCTTAAGCTTTACTTTTTGACCTCCTTCAGAATATAAGAGCAGGAACTTAACCAGCAGAGCCTCCATTTGGGGTGCCATGCCCAGAGATTGCATGAGTTGGTCACTAGATGGAGGAGATAATAATGGACACAGGAGATACCCAACTCCATATATCACGTTCGGAGATTACATGACCTGGTCATTGGATGGAGGGGTTATGCTAAATTGGAATGATGAAGTAAGCGATGAGGTTTCAACTTAAGAACTAACTCAAAGATTAGGATCAAAGGGGTTCTAATGGTAAGTGGTTCCCTTCAGAGCAATAACAAACCGAGTAAGAACGGGGTTAGAGGACATTAGAGGCATTGGAGATTGCATGAAACTGTTAGGAGGCACGGTCATGCGAGGTGTAAGACCACTCGAGGATGAAGGGAAGATCGAGCTTTGAGAGGTTGGCCTTGGGCCTCGGGTTGGTAAAGGAAAACTCAAAGGAGCGAAAGCTGATTGTGATTGAGCTAAATTTTGATCCCGTTGAAATAAACCTGATTGGCCTTGGACGGGTGAAAATGACTGAGCTGGTTGAAATTGATCTGGGGTTACTGGGGTCAATGGAAGTTGATTCATACTGGTGAGAAAATCAGCCTCAAAGGTATGGCTTGGAGCTTGAGTTGGATAAGTGAACATGTGCGATTGAGACTGTGTGATATCCTGACTAAACTGAAATGGTATAGGTGAAGGCTGGATAGGCTGTTGCACGCACTGAGCCAGCTGAATTGGCTGAACAGTAGACCGAATCTAAAATGAACTGACCCATTCTAAGCTTGAGTACCAATCATCAGAACCCTTTGAACACTTCTTTCTTCTTCAAAAACTACGTAAACCGAATCCTGGATCTACCCTTGAATTACATCTCAAAAACTGATCGGATTGGAGAAACATTATCATAGTATTGGCAATTTCGAAACTCAATGGAAACTAACCCTGATTAGGTGGATGGAGAGGAGAGGAAGTACCCCCAGACAGAACCCCATCAACTGTCGGTAAATCAGACATACTAGAAAAACCAGGCTCTGAAACTAAGCTTGAAACTGAATTCAGACCCATAAAATAGCAAACTAAATGATGATCCAGTCTGACGGTAGTGGTGCCTTGGTCTAACTCTAGAATTGGAAGATGATCAGCCTAAATCAAACCATGGATGAAGTGAATGATTACATAATAATTCGAGTGATGAATGACATATATATCGGGGTGGCTTAGGGAGGTAAAGATCAGAAAAGCTTATGATGCGAAGCTTAACCCCAAAATATGTAAGACCTGCAAATCCCTCGTTATGCCTAGCAAACTAGATACAGGTGGTCGGGACTCAAACAATCTCATGCATTTTGTTAAATCCCCCCTTCAAGCGAGTGGAGAGTAGAGGTAAGCGAAATTAGAAAATAAAAGTCGGCCACAGGCGGCCTATGCATGAAGTACATATACATGAGCACAACACAAGTAGCACACGAAAGCGAATAAATCCCTTCCAACCTTATGACTCCCACGTAACGCGAATTTGGAATCTGTGGTTAACTCTAGCACCAAGGAACGGCAAGAGAGTATGCGACCTAGTTTTAAATTATCGCGGTTCATAGTCTCAAACTGCTGGTGTCATGGAACGACACTGTAGAGGGGTCTCGTTTACCTTGATTCCGTGTAACTTAACCACTCTTCAAATGAGTGCGACTGCGGGAATTACACGTTGGTTAAAATGAGTGATCCACCCACAAATATCCCCAATTCCTAGCGGGCATGAGGTATAAAAGTGAGCTTCACGGGGGTGAAATAATGGCACCTTAAACTTATAATCTAACTAAGTGATGGATTCAAAAGGCATAAGAAATAAACCATTGATTTAAAAAACGATTTAGGCACATCATCAAAATCCTTTAACCAAAGTTGAAAAGGAAAGTGATTTTTCAAGTTTTCAGTTAAAAGGAAATCCTCAACAGAGTCGCTGCTATGAGCAGATCACCTTTTCCGCGCGGAACCATATGAGATACGAGTACGCAGGATAACGAGCACTACGAAGCATGCTAAAGGGATTGATCCTCATTTTAGCGTGATAAAAAGATAGACTTACAAAATTGATGTTGACATTGAATTTTAGTCCAATTTACATGTTAAGGGACACAAGACTTGAAATCCCGTATTTTAAGATAGAGTCGCCACCAGGTCTAGCTCCACCGAGAATTTGGGTACGATATTCCCACTGGGTGGTTAAGCTGTACCTTAAAACAGAGATTCCAAGTTCGGATGATGTTGCTTACTTTTCATTTATTAAATCAAAAACGTTTACATTTTAATAAGTGCGACTTCAGTTCTTATGCGATTTAAATCTGGTTAATGTTTGGAGTTTTTCGATTTATATAGCCATACTTCACTCAAAAGCAGTAAATAAAGCAAGAAAATTAATTATTACAGGGCTTCATAAATACCTATACATTTTTCTAATACGGGAAAGTAAATAAAGTGGATAAACAAATAAAAAAGGACGAAACCGGGTCCTAACCGAGCTTACCAAATTGGACCCGACTCTAAACGAGGCAAAATACTCGCGAGTAATCATAAATAATGCAAAAAATAAATAAATGCGGAAAATAAAGCAAATAAGGAAGAAAAACATATTTTTAGATTTTTCGGGACTAAAAACACAATTTTCGGGCATTTAAATAAACAACTAAACAACCTAATAATCAATAAAATGAACTAAACAACCTAAAATGAAGAAAATTACAGAAAATATTTTTTAGGATTTTTAGTGGTTATAAAAAGATTTATTTAGATTTATTAGGTGAAAACCCCACTTTTAAGCCATTAAATGAAGATTTAACCAATTAAATAATCAATAAAAATCCGAAAACATGTTAAAAATTGATTAAAATTAGTTTCAAATTATATTAAATTTTTCAGAACTTTTTGGGGTAGAAATCGGGGTCAAAAATGCAAGAAAATGATTAAAAGGACCAAAAACACAAAACACGGGCTTTTTGGCATTTTTTCCAAACCAGATGCTGTAGTAGGACTTGAGATGCTACAGTGGTAGCCTGAGACGCTGCCGTTGCACCATCTCAAGCTACGCCGGAGCATTTCAAAACTCACCGGAGCATCTGACCGGGAAAAACGTCAAGAAGTCCGAAATAACAAACAAGAACAGCCAAAGAATAAACTATACTGAATAAAAAGTAGATTAGAACTCAGTTTTGTTACCTATAGGCCGTTAATCCACATTTTGAGACTCAAATCGGTCGTTTGGCAAGCTTTGTGATGAAATCCGACGAAATGGCAACGAAAATAGCGACGAACTTAGCGACAGAATTTAGTGATTTTGTGAGAAAAAGTCCCTAAATCCTATTTAAGCCCGTTTTAACTTAAGATTTCTAATTGTTTTTAAAGATTAAGCTAAAAGATTAAGCTAAATAACCCTTAAGAATCCGGATTAATCAGATTTCTCAAGTTTTATATGACTTTCTCTCTCTAAAACCTAAAATATTCTAAATGATGAATTAGGTGTTAAATTTGGCAAAAAGTCCTGAATCAGGTTTGTAAAGGGGCTTGTATAGGCCTAACTCACTCTAAATAACTCAATTAGTCCCTAAAAAATCCAAAGATTCCCAAAAAAATCAAATTTAGAGAGAGAAAGATAGATAGGTTACGGAAGGCCGGAGCCCGCGCAGCATCTTAGTTCGAGATGTTGCAGCGGCAGCGTCTCACTGCGCCACTGCGAGACGCTGCCAATGCAGCATCTTGCGGCACAACGCCGTGTCTCGGCGATGTGGCCACCCACGCCGAGATGAGGGGGCGCGGCATGAGACGCGCACGGGGGCGTGTCTCACCGTGCCCCCCAACGTCTCACCACCCGCCGGAGAGTCTTGGCACTCCGGCGGCGGTGCCGGTAGGGGCAGGATATATATATATATATATATTTTTTTTATTTTTTTTTCATTTTTTATTTTTATTATATTTTATTTAAAGCACCTATTTTAGTTAATCGATTAAGGGGAGCGATGCGGTTAATATCCCAACTTCGTCACTAGAATACTTACTAAATGCAGTTTGACTCCGAAATAATGGAATAACAGGCCAAATCTTAAATCAGAGCAAAACGTCATCATTGTTCCGCAGGCCACCGAAAAGCTTGTGCTTTCACTTGGCTTTCTCCTCATTCCATGTCTCACCGAAATTTAGCTTCTTAAAATTCTTTTCCAGAATTTCTTTTCCATGGACAGCATGGAATCCGGACAGATTTATTTCGTTTGCCATAAGAATTCTTGTGATCAGGGTACAGTGGGAGTTCCTGTGCTATCTCAGAGAGTGGATGATTAGTACCGGTATATTCACCACTCTCCTCTCCATCCAGTGTTGTAAACGCAATGTTGGAAGGAGGATACGGTGGTTAGAGAACCCTTATGGATCAAGATCAACTTGGCAAGAGTGTGTTGGAGATATCTTGGTACTTCCGGAAAATAGGTGGAGAATTTATCTCCTAAGTAGTTGACATGAAGCCACTACTTGGGGTGATATTTTACGAGTAGTTCATCCCCATCATTCCGTACTCGAACACCATCATTCTTCGTATTAAGGTACTTCTCGAAGAATACCGGAGTGATATTGATTTCCTTCCCTTGCTCCTTTGTTCTAAGAGCATCATAATAGGAATGAGCTCTCTGATTTGAGTAGAATTCCCGCACCAATTTCGGATAAGTGGGGCAATTGATCTTGAGGAAATCGCCCAGATGTTGATCTTCAATTAATTTGGAGTAGGGGTCTATTTTAAATAGGAAATTATCTCCCAAGTAGTCAGTAGGAACTACTGAGTCGGTGGGTTTTATGTTTATGGGTGTGAAGTCTTCATCTTTGAGAGCATATTCTTCAAAGATGTTCTTTCGAGGAAGCATTTGGATTTCGTTATTCAACACTATGGCTGCCATTTGAGAGTTTTTGAAGAAATTAGGGTTTGGAAATGGATTTCTGCAGAGTAACAGTGGTGAGTTGCTCGCGTGAGGAAGAAAGGGAAATTTGGGGGGTTTATATAGGATTTCCAAAGTGAGGGTACAATGATAATCCAGACGTAGTTAAAGTTAACTGGATTGATGACATGGCAGACGGAATTTAAGAGAGAAGTAAATGGCGTTAAAACCGAAGAATGGGAAAGTGTTATTCTTAAAATGACCATTTAATTTTACCGCGCGTGTAACATCCAATAGATGTTTGAAATTCAAAATGTGTATAGTTACTTTTCAACGCCTTTACTGCCATTTTTCCTTTCTATCTGCTAAGCTGAGAGCCTTTGATCCGGATCCAGAGTCAACATAGTTTCCTCTTCTTTTCTGGATTCCTTGGCCCATAAGACTTCAAGCTAATCCAAATTGTCTTTCGGATTTTCCTTTAAATTGGAGTAGACATACCAATTGACTCCCTTAGCTTGTTTAATTCATCTTTACTTAGAGGCTTGGTAAAGATATTTGCTCTTTGCTTATTGGTTGGAATGTATACCAATGCAACATCCTTCTTCATCAAATGATCCTGGATGAAATGATGCCCGATGTTAACATGCTTCATCCAGATATGAAGTATTGGATTCTTTGACACATCAATGGCACTTTTGGTGTCACACATCACTGTGACAAATCCGGATTGCACTCCATAGTCTTCTAATTGTTGCTTGATCCATCTACACAGCTTCTTGCTGCCATATATTCAGCTTCTGTGGTTGATAAAGAAACTGATGTTTGCTTTTTGCTATACCATGATACCAAGCAATCTCCAAGAAAGTGATAGCCTCCGGATGTACTCTTTCTCTCAAGAGTGTCTCTGCCATAATCTGCATCAGTGAAGCCTTAGAGTGTGAATTCTCCATTACTACGATACCATAACCCAACTTTAGTGGTTCCTAAGAGGTATCTAAGGATTCTTTTTACTACCTTTAGAAGTGAATCCTTAGGATTGGATTGGTATCTTGCACAGCAGTAAAATGTATAGTGTACGTCAGGTCTGCTAGCTATCAAGTACAACAGTGATCCAATCATTCCTCTGTAGACCTTCTGATCAATATCTTCTCCTTCATAATCCTTGGATAGGACTGTATCTGAACCCATTGAAGTGGGCATAGTCTTGCTTTTTCCATCTCAAACTTCTTTAAGATTTCCTTGGTGTACTTGGATTGGTTTATGAAAATACCATCGGGACTCTGCTTGATTTGTAAACCAAGGAAGAAATTGAGTTCTCCCATTATGGACATCTCAAAATCCTTCTGCATTTGAGCACTAAATTCTTCACACATCTTTTCATCTGTTGCTCCAAAAATGATGTCATCCATTTAGATCTGGACTAGGATAACATCATCCTTCTTCTTTTTTATAAAAAGAGGTGTATCTGCTTTGCCCCTCACATATCCCTTGGATATGAGAAATTTACCAAGTCTCTCATACCAAGTTCTTAGTGCTTGCTTTAATCCATATAGATCTTTCTTTAGTTTGTAAATAAGACCTGGATGCTTTGAGTCTTCAAATCTAGGTGGCTGCTTCACATGTACTTCTTCCTGGATAACTCTATTGAGGAAAGCACTTTTAATAGTGTGAATCCCATGAATGATGCAAAAGCATAAAGAATTCGGATAGCCTCTAATCTTGCTACAGGGGCAAATTTTTCTTCAAAGTCAATCCCTTCCTGTTGATTGTAGCCTTGGGAACTCAATCTTGCCTTGTTTCTCACAACTACTCCAGATTCATCTAGCTTGTTCTAGAATACCCATTTGGTGCTAATTATTAACTTTCCTTCTGGAGGTGCTACTAGATCCCATACATCATTCCTGGTGAATTGATCTAGTTCTTCTTGCATGGTTATCATCCAGCTTTCATATCCTTCTACATCTTGAAATTTCTTTGGCTCAATGAGAGAGCAAAAGTAGTATGGCTCATCATCCTGTTGAGTTTTCCTCTTGTTCTTACTGGATTTTGGACATTATCCAAAATAGCTGCAATCGAATGATCACTGCAAGTCCTGACTTATCTTGGTAGCTCTCCATGCTGGATTGGGGCTTGTTCTCAACTTCTCCTTCTTGATCACCAAAAATTATCTCATGATTATTAAGATAACCTTATGGTCCTTCTGAATTGAGATTGATTCCTTCGTCTTCTTCCTTGTACTTTTTGATCTGGAAGGAATCTAGAATCTGCACTTCTTTCAACTTTTGGAGTTAGATCTTCCGGATTGGAACTTCTTCTTCCTGCATGGTTAGTCTCATTGAAATCTACATGTATTGACTCTACCATAGTTTGGGTTCGCTTGTTATAAAATCTGTAAGCTTTGCTATGTGTTGAGTAGCCAAGGAAAATTACTTCATCAGATTTAGGATCAAATTTTCCTAATTGCTCTCTATCATTCAGGATGTAGCATTTAAATCCAAAGGCTTTGAAATACCCAATTTTGGGTTTCTTTCCATTCCATATTTTATAAGGGGTCTTTTCTAAGGTCTTTCTAATAAGAGCTCTATTTAAAATATAACATGTTGTGTTTGCGGCCTCACCCTATGAATACTTTGGCAAACAATTCTCACTTAGCATTGTTCTAGCCATCTCAACTATAGTTCTATTTTTCCTCTCAACAACTCCATTCTGTTGAGGAGTGTGAGGGGCAGAGAAGTTATGTTCAATGCCCTTGGAGTCATAAAATTTAGCAAAATGCTTATTTTTTAACTCACCACCATTTTCACTCCGGATGCGTGCAATGCTTATGCGATGTTCTACTTTTATCCGGATGAATATGTTTGAGAATTGGTCAAAGGCTTCATCTTTGCTAGCTAGCAAAGCCACCTAGGTATAGCGAGAATAATCATCCACAATGACCATGGTGTATTCTCTTCTACCTAAACTCAATGGTTTGATTGGACTAAAGAGATCAATGTGCAAGAGTTCAAGAACTCTCTTGGAAGGTATGTATGAGATGGAAGGGAAGCTCTTTATATGCTATTTACCTAATTGACATGCAGTGCACATGTAATCATTATCAAAAGCTACCTTAGGCAAACCCACAACCAATTCCTTTTTGGCTAATTTGGACAGGAGGTTCATGCTAACATGTCCCAACCTCTGGTGTCATAGCCATGATTCTTCTTCTTTAGACACCAAACATATATTATTTTTATCATTTTTAATGTTAACAAAATAGACATTATTTACTCTAGGTGCAAAAAGAATGAGTTGATTAGACTTACTATCATAGATTGAGCATCCTCTGGAGTTAAAGGTGACTTTTCTTCCTTTATCACAGAGTTGTGCTACAATGATTAAGTTGAACTTCGGTCTATCAACTAGAGAGACATCTTCTATCTGTATTTTAGATCCATGGTTCCATGGCCAATGATCTATCTTTTTTTATTGTCTCTAAAGCTTACTTTTCCACCTTTCTTCCAGATTAAAGTGATGAAGGCTTTCTTATCACCAGTTATATGCCTTGAGCATCCACTGTCAATGTGCCATGTATGTTGATCTTCTGTGGATCTAAAGCATACCTCAGTACTGGATGTCTCTAATTCTAATTCTTCAATTTACACAGTATCTTGCTTGGATGGATTCCTTCCAGATTGTTCTACTTCTGGATCTATTTGTGCCATGAATGCACAATTGGCAGTTTCTTCTTCTTCTATTGAAGATAAGCTAGTGCTTTCTTCACTGTTGATCTAAGTGGCCACCAACGCCTTCTTCTTGTGTTTCTTATCCCTTTTAAGCTTGGGGCACTTGGTTCTAAAGTGACCTTTCTCTCCACATTCGAAACAGGCAGCTTCTTTTTCTCAATCCTTCATTTCTTTCGGAGCCTTTCTTGGCCTATCTCTTCTTCAGGTGCCTGCCTTGGACCTCTTGGAGTCATATCTTCTGGATCAGGCATCTATCGATCTAGCTAGCATAGCCATATCTTCTTTGTTGTAGCTAGATTCCTTTGGTAGCTTGTTTGATCTGGAAGAGGCTCATCCGGCAGAGTCTTTCTTAAGTGCAATGGCCTTCTTCTTTTCTTTCAGCTTTTTTTCTTATTGGCTATATCTCTCCAAGGATAATTCTTGAGTTAAAAGATTACCAATGAGTTCATCATAACTATAGAAGTTTAAGTCGTAAAGATTACCAATGAGTTCATCATAACTATAGGAGTTTAAGTCATGAGCTTCCTCAATGGCAGTCTTCTTGTTGTCCCATTCCTTGGTAAGACTCCAGAGCACTTTCTATACCATCTCTACTTTAGAGATTTCCTTCCGGAGCCTTTTCATTTCATTCACTAGATTGGTGTATCTAGTGTTCATGCTGCTGATTGGCTCTTTTGGCTCCATCTTGAAGGTTTCAAGCTTTTGCTAGAGTAAATCAAGCTTGACTTCTCTCACTTTGTTGGTTCCTTCATAGGTTACTTCCAGCTTCTACCAAATCTCCTGTGCAGTCTCACATCTGGATATCCTATTAAATTCCGCTACACTAAGAGCAAAATGAAGCTTGTTAATAGCATTTGCATTTTCATGCAATTTCTTAAAATCATTCTCATCCGGTAAACTTGAGGGCTTCCGGGTAGTGATACCCTCTACTACGTAAGTAGGCTCATATGGGCCATCTTTGATGACCAACCATGCTTGCATGATTTGTGCTTGAATAAAGTTCTTCATCCGGTTTTTCCAGAATGTGTAGTGTTCATCGGTGAAGAGTTGAGGATGGATAATAAACATCATCGGGAAGGAGTTGTGAGTTTTGGAAATTCATTTTGATGCTTGGATCAAAATTTGGACCTTTAGCTCAAGATTGCTAGATCTCTAGTTTTGAGCACTTGCTCTGATACCACTTATTGGTCCCTATGAAGGTCTGAATAAGGTCAGATGAGGGTGAATGACCCTTTTTTGTGAAATTAATAGACTTTAAAAAGTCTTTGTGTAGCTTGTTTGATTATGCTCCGGATACAGTGGATCCGGATGATGCAGATATAAAATATAATGCAATTAAGTAAAAGGTTAAAAAATCAAACACAATTATTGTATCCTAGTTCGGCTCTGCCTACTCCAGTCCCCGGAGTTTCCTTTCTCCGAGCTTTTCCACTAGTGGATTCGTTTCCAACTAGCAGGAATCAAGCCTTACAATTTATCTCCGGATGGTACCCCATTCCAGATGTAGGATATACCACTAGAAGCACTAACTCCTAGCTCAGTCCTTTTGTATTTACTAGGATATACCACTTAGATTTCTACCCAAACCTAAGCTGAGTCCTATAGGGAGATCCCACTCAAAGCACCTACTTCAAGCTATATCCTAATCTCACTACTCACCCAAGTAGGAGATCTTTTTCACTTTGGTTTTCTCAAAGGTTTTGGTTTTGGACTTCCTCAAATTTATAACTTCACTTGGAAATCCTTACAAATAGATTTAGAATGATTTGGTTCTTGGAGGGATTAAGTAACTGATTCCTTTTAGCCAATTCTCTTACGTATGCTTTCTCAAAATCAACCAGCACCTTCTCAACTTGTGAAGTTTCCCTTTTATAGGCTTCCATCATAAATGTAGCCGTTGTAGGTTGTTGAGCTATAATTAAATCTTCACCGTTGATCAGGTAATATGTGGTGCTTCCGAAACCGTTGATCAATCCGTTAGACAGAGATTTTGACCCTTTTGAATCCTTGGGATTGAGGCTGAAAAGTTGTCAGTGATCGTTTAACTTATTTTTTAGTGACCCACCAACTTTTATGCTAGAAGTCCAGAATGTATGTATCACGCGCCCTTCTTATTGGTCTATATGAAAAAGGTTGTTACCTTTTTCTCTTTCCTGTGTCAGCCTTTTTGTCCTTTTCTGAAAAGTATGATAGTTGTCTTTTGTCTTGCATATGGGAAAAGGATCTTTGACTTGGAGACCAAAAAGGAATGGAGGGAATTTTATATTTTGAATTATTCCCTTTGTCTTGATATTTAAGTCATCTTGATGTTTTTAGACTTAATATCTCCGAATTTGTCTTCTTCCGAATGCTAGTGCAATTAGTTCTTTCGGATGCTATTTTGGGCGGTTCAAAGTTTGTTTCCTTTCCAAACTTTAACCGGATGCTTCTATTTTATGCTTAGATGATTGTTTTCACTTGTCTTGGACTTTGGATGTTTTGGTTATATGTCTGGATTAAGTGACTTAGGTCTTTTTGTACTTAGGTGTTTTGTTTACTTCAAACCTGATTCGGATTATTTGTTGTTCCGGATCATTGTTTCCAACACACAACATGCAGCATCATGTTATACTATGTTATTCTTATGATATGCAGCGTAACGTCATCCTATATTGTGCTTATGTGACATGTAGCGTCATGTTATATTATATTATGCTTACGACATGCAGCGTCATGTCATCCTATGTTGTACTTAAACATGCAGCATCATGTTATATTATTTTATGCTTATTAGGATGCTAGCCCCGATCCTGTAGGTACTCAAAATACACACGATGTTAGGATCTCTAGGATGTTAACTATAATCTTATCTTTATCCCGATTTGACTTGGCAAAAAAAGAAAAAAAACTTCTCTTTAATTCACCATATGCAAATGCATACATATGTTACATTCATTCATCGAAATTTAATTCTTATGAATTCGTTCATCACACCTTACCAATCGCTTCGCCTCGTAATACTTCCCCTCATTAATCTCATATCGATCAATAATTAAAGATAGTTCATCTCATCAGTTAAACCACCCTGCATCATATGTGCCTAATGTTTGACGCACGTCACATACTCATCCCATACTAGGACAAGAAAGGTCCTAATTGCACACATCATGCCTCAGGCATATGTTAACCCCCTCTCTATCACACAGCTCGTATCCGCAAGGAAAGCATATAGGAATAAAAATTTGACAACACTCTCTACCATCCACCAAACTGATAAAATGGCAAAGAATAACTAAAAGGTGACCCTTAAGGCAATACAAAACATGATCCTTTTCGAAGATTTTGTTAGGAAGTTTAAAATCGTGATAAGTAATATAAGGATCGTACAAATCTTGGGATCTGGTCAGGAAGATAAGGTAGCAGAAATAGAGAAAAAATTCTCGGATTTTAAGGAAATGCTTCGAAAACTAAAACGCATCACTGGGCCACCTGTTACAAAATACACCAACCCACAGAACTTTGAACTCGCTATCCCGGAGCCACTTCCAGATAACTTTGTCATGCCTTATATCCTGCCCTTCAATGAGACTGGTTCTCTTAAGGCACATATCGAGAGTTACCTCCGAGTAATGATGAGTATGGGCATTCTTGAGGTCCATAGAGCCAATCTTTTCCTGATAACCTTATGAGATTCAGCAACTGATTGGTACATGAGAATGCCAAGCCATGTGAAATCTAGCTGGAAATCTCTTAGTGTAGCTTTCATTGAGAATTATGCGTACAATGTAAAAGTTAAAACTACCCTCCAAGATCTCGAAAGGGTACGACAAAAGCTCGACACACTATAGGAGGTGGAAGGCGGTCCAAGCCCTAATCAATGGAGCCCCAAAGCTCGACGCCCTGATAGTCAAATTAGTGGAAGGATGCAACCCTCATTTCAGGGATGAGATGAAGATGATAATGTTCAACACATTGAATGATGTGGTTGAATATGCTTAGAGAATTGAGAATTACGACGAAGAGGACCAGCGGAAGAAAGATGAATTCAACTACATAATGCAAAAGGACGACATAGAAGGTAAGCAGTTGGATCTTGAGTACCCAAAACTCGAGACCTATACAGAAGAAGAAACTTTGAAATTATAGACTACATTTCAATCAGAAACAAACTAGAGGAAGCCACACCAGAGAAGCCATGCTGCATATCAAAAGTAAATATGTTTCCATCTCTAGTACTTTTGAAATAATTTGTGTAACCTTTGATAAAATGAACAACTTTTCTTACTTGTATAATGTTTCTAGTAAATCATTTTGTATGTTCATTCCAGCATACATTTGTCATATGCAGTATTTATAATGCACCAATTAAAGAAATTGATTTAGGCACATTAAAAAATGGTTTCCATTTCAAATGACTCTACCCCGAGTATAAGAGAGAGAAATAATAATAAAAAGGGTTTACCAAAATACATACAACTGCCTGATCCTACAAAGCATGTCATATCTTGTGCACCTACAGTAGGGGAAAATGAAGAACAAATGCAAAAATAATACCTTAGTTATTGGGTAAGTTATCCAAAAGAAGAATCGCTTAAAGCATTTTAAATGAAGTCTGCTCCGACACCCCCCTTGCTATTTAAGCAAGAAATGGTAGAGACCACATAAACCTCACCATGTCAGTCACTCATGTAAAAGCACCTTGGATAGTCAAGGGGTAATCATTCAAAAAAGTCCAACAATAAGTGTCTAACTCAACAAAGAGCTCATATGCTCAGAATGAAGAACTCTAGGATGAGATGATAAAATCGAGCATTAAAAGCAAAAGGCTTGGTCCTTAAAGCAAACTGACACTAGGGAAAAATTCCACACAAAATGAAAGGAACCCTACATAATAGGAGAAATGAACATGGAAACGAGCTAATGGGTCTACTAAACTCGGACATGCTCAAGTAAATTTGCATAGAAGAACAGAAAATGATTGTCTGATGAAAGCTAGTGATGGCTTTTAGGCAAAAATAAAGATAAAAAAAAGAGAGAGAGAAGTCAACTGGTAAAACCTGAAAAGGACTATTGGCAAAAAGGGGAAAGCTGTTGGGAATAAATACCATTAACTTTTGTGCCTAAAAATATTTCTTTGACTAATACTTTATTTTACTGAGGTGTCGAATGTATGCCTTTAAATGAATATACTGAAATGTTAGAAGAAGCATTCATGTAAGCATTTTTGTTTATGACAGAACATGCATACACATAAAAAAAAACAACAAAAAAGAGCCTGCTGGATTGAAAACCTAAATGGGCGGTCCAGGCAAAAATTAAGGCGATCCGATAGATCGAAAACCTAAAAGGGCGGTCTATGCAAAAGTTAGGATCAAGCAACAGATCATTCAATCTACATTAAAATTCTAAATATTGTCGATACCATGATGACATAACATAGGCTATATCGGCCACATCCCAATGCTACAATTCAAAATGAAGAAACTACAAGAAGGGCTTAAACAATCATGCCCACTAAAGGATGCATTCCCTCTGATTGGACAAGGGGCAGTCGCTAACTTAATGCAGCATGCACTTGCACAACTTATCATCTAGCAATAGCAATGAAATGTTTAAAGTCACACGCATCATTAAATATGAATGCATAAAAAGATTGAATTCTACAATCCCGATCTAGATTTGAACTATAGGACACGAAAACCTTAGATCTAGTAAGATCTTCACCTCGGCACATCATAGCCAAACCTTAGATTCAGCAAGATCTTCACCTCGGCACATCATATCCAATCCTTAGATTCAGCGAGATCTTCACCTAGGGACGTCATAGCCTAAACCTCAGATCTAGTGAGATCTTCATCTAGGCACATCATAGCCAAACATTAGATCCAGCGAGATCTTCACCTTGGCACATCATAGCCAAACCTTAGATTCAGTGAGATCTTCACCTCAGCACATTATAGCCAAACCTTAGATCCAATGAGATCTTCACCTAGGCACATCACAGCCAAGCCTTAGATCTAGCGAGATCTTCGCCTTGGCACATCATAGCTAAACTTTAGATCTAGCAAGAACTTCACCTAGGCACATCATAGCCAAATCTTAGATCCAATGACATCTTCAAAATGCACATTGCAATAAGACTTTAGATCCAATGAGACCTTTACCACAACCCATCCATGGCATCCAGTGTCATGATATGCAGTGTCATGTCAAGTTATTCTAATAACATGCAGTGTTATGTATTGCCATATTATGTTCGTAGTGTCACATTATGATTACGACATGTAGTGCCATGTTAGGTTGGATTTTGCAGGAAGTCTCAAATACAACTCAACAGTGGCTGATAGTGCCACACTCCCTGATGAGAAAACTGGTCAACCTTAGCTGACAATACCACGCTCTCTGATGAGAAAACCGATCGATAGAGGCTGACAGTGCCACGCTCCCTGATTAGAAAACTAATTAATGGTGGCTGACAATGCCACGCTCCTTGATGAGAAAACTGATCAATGGTAGTTGAAAGCACCACGCTCCCTGATGAGAAAACTAATCAACGGTGGTTGACAGTGCCCCGCTCCCTGATGAGAAAGCTGATCAACGGTGGTTGATAGTACCACTCTCTTTGATGAAAAATTGATCGACGGTGGCTGGCAGTGCCATGTTCCCTAATGAGAAAAATGATCAACGGTGGCTGACAGTGCCATGCTCCCTGATGAGAAAACTGATCAACAGTGGTTGACAATATCACACTCCCTAATGAGAAAACTGGTCAATGGTGGCTGACAGCGCCACGCTCCCTGATGAGAAAACTGCTCAATGGTGGTAGATAGTGCCCAACTCCTTAGTGAGACAAACTGGTCGATGGTGGTCGATAATGCCTCCTCAAAGGTTGATGATCAATCTATGCAACGTCTTGACTTTGAGCAACACCAGAAGCAGGTATAACCCTTTACTCGCTCTATGCATCATCCTAAAACCATTTTGAAATGGGAGGACCTAATTTTGTAAGGCTATAACACAAGTCACTAAGGGCACAAAACCTTTTGAAATGCTCTTAATTTTCTTTTTCCCCAGTAAATTTTTCCTTTCATTACCTTCTTTTGCATTTTCATCCCCAGCAGAATTTCAACTTAAAAAGATTTTCGTCAACATTCTTGATCGAAGTGGCAAAAATATTTTTGTTTTCTAAATTATCGATCAAGTAATTTGACTCTTTTTAAACTCTTGTGTCCCTGTGACTTACCACACACGAAAGCATCAATTTTGTTCACTGCACTCACTTCGCGTACGCAAAATTTCCCCTACGGTCGAAATTTTTAAACGCGAGGGGCAACCTATGAGCATGGTTCACCCGGCCTGATGATGATTAATACTTATTCACATAGGTGCCCGAATGTTGAAAGTGCTATGATTTAATGTCTCTTTCCTTATCCAAAATCCCTTGAATAATCCTCAAAGTAACCTAAAGGAAAGAACCTCAAACCAGCAATTTCTTGTCCAAACTTCTGCCTTCGACAGAATTTTCTCCAAGACTCGAAATAAAATTTCCAACAGATAAAAGTTAGCCTTGTGTGTTAGGAACCATCTGTCAAAATTTTAGAAAAATCCAACGGTTGGATATGCATCGATCGACGCTCCCATATGTGTCGATCGATGTTAATTGATGCTAACACGTGGCAAGTATAGCGATGATACATCAAACCTACACATGTGTTTCTCGACGCTCCCAGATGAGTTGATCGACGGTTCTTGGGCACGTGTCGAGTCTAGTGATGACTTAGTAAAGCTATAACCGCCCTAGATGTGTCGATCAATGCTCCAAAGATGTGTCGATCGACGCTGCCAAAATTCCTATAAAAAGAATGTGATCCCTGCTCATTTTCAACAACATTCGAATGAAGAACAACTTTTCAATGAGAAAACATCCGACACTCGTCTGCAAAATCTCTTTTATTCAAGGATTCCATGAATCCATACCAAAATCCCCTTCCTTTATCCCAAAACTATACTCAGGTATAAAACCCTTCCCTCAACAAGTTTTAGGTATAAACTGGCATAGCCTCATTTCCTAAACACCATCTTGATACTATAAAGCAATATCGTCGACGGGCTTTAGCTATAAACCGTCCTCATATTGTCCTTCAAACCCCAACTATACCAAGGTATAGTCCATTATTCCCGACGGGCTTTAGTTATAAACCGTCTCCGCAGATCCCAAGGTTCTCAACCCCAATCTTTCAATCATTCAGTTCTAGCACGTACCCGCCTTCAGGACACTCGAAAGGTAACTAAGGGTAATTGGATCTAATCCCACATTTATTGCATTCATTTTTATTTTATTCATATTTATTAAATTGTCGGGAGCATCCGAGGCAGGGGAATCCATCACTCAGGTATAAACATTTTCCCTTTATTCTATTTATTTCATTATTTTCATATAGGAAAACTGTTTTTAATAAACCCATTAAACATAATTATCTCGATACAAATGTACAAGTAACTATTTTATCCGAGCTCAGAATCTCTGCTTTATAGGTATAGGAATCCCACCAGGATTGGCTATACCATTATTTCCCATAAGAGCTAATCCGGGTGGCGACTCTTATACTTCATAAAATAGGGCTTTTGTCTCTATTTAAATTTGCAAGTTTTCGCCAAAAATAATTCTCTAAAGACTAGTCACTAAAAGGGTCCCACGGTCCCTATTGGCAAGCATTCCAAAATGCAAACGAGCCCCGCGCTCGAACCGCAGCGGCTCCCCGCATAAAAATCCGAGAGCGCGCGCCCGCCGTCGCAAGTAAAAGTCTGCCCGCTCACACATTTATGTTTGGGGATTTTATGAAAAATCATCCTTTGGCCCTGAAAGTTAGGTTATACCAACATGCAATATCATAAAACCCATTTTTCAAACTTTTATTTTTGCTTTAACGTAATTTCTATTGTGCTTTTTGCCTTTTCCGTATTCTTCTTCTACTTTTCCTTTTGATCATCGTTGTCTTCTTCATCTTCACTGACAACGAACAAAAGTTTCTATTACGCCAACGTTGATTCAGCCATCGTTTCTGCTTCTCTTCTATTTCTCTTGTATTTTCTACTTCAGTACTGACTCAAAACAGGGAATCGTCGAAGTCGCAGTCATCAGCCATCACATGGCTTCTCATATGACTAAACAAGAACTCTAGCCAAAATCTTCCAGCTCTACTGATTTCTCAAGAAAAACATCATAGTATGGTATGGGTTGTTGACCGAAAAATTGACAAATATGTAAATAAAATGAAACAAATTCTTACATTTTTCGTGCCCGAAATCGAAGAATTTGAAGATGATACCACTTATATACAAAGTCGAGAATGAATCATGATATGTCGAATATCAATTGACTTTGCACAACTTCTACAGCATCAAATTGCGAGATTTTTCCCACCGCAGGAAAGGTGAGAAAATGGAGAGAATTAATATTTCATTTATTTTTACGGCTCTTCGAGAATGTATCACTTTGAGAATTTCAGATTTATTTTTTTGAAGAATTTTAAAGAGGCTAGGTATTAAACCTATAACCTCCCACCACTAACATTAAGTGGTAAATCAATTGAGCTATACCCAATTAGTAAGTATTAGAATTATTAACTAGCACGTATCATTACAGTGTCTAGTTTTATGCCGCCCCTAAGGCCACCCATGTTTACAAAATATCAAATGTGCACATGGAGCATAGGCATTTTATTTTATTTTATTTTATTTTATTTTATTTTATTATAAGGAATCCCTCTAATAAAGGAATAATTAAGTAACACATGATCACATGGGAAATCTTCTCAGTATATTGGGTTTCTGGCAAATTCTTACAAAACAACATAATCAAAGGTATCAATTCATATTCTTGACTTTCTGACTTGTATTTTTTTTTTGAAAACCTTTCTGACTTGTATTTTGATTGTCAAAGTTGAATTTAGATCTCTAATGGCACAAAATGCAAAGCAAAGAATTTGGTATTAAAAGTCAAAGATGAGCAAGTTTTACTCTACGAGGCTCGCCACCTTCCCTAAATTCCACTTGCTTGTTCATTCTTTCACACCCATCCCTACACAAGGTTTTTTTTTGATTTTGCATTCACAAATATATTGAAATAGTACTCATTATCAATCTTAAACTTGTCTGGAGGTTGACACCGATTCTATTATTTAATAATGCTCTAAGAATGAAAATATACTCCGGTTTTTTAGTAGTTATTTTAAAAATTTTTTTATCAAAATAAATAAAATATTTATTATATCATTCTAATAACTATTTATTCTTTATACTTTATAGATAAAATTCTCTTTTATAATTATCCATTTATAATTTTATCAATATTTAATTTTTTTTAACTTAATATAAGGGTAAATCAGAAAAGAAAAATTGATTAAAGTTACATTAATAATCTAAAATAATAAATCAAAAAAATCAAAATCAAAAGCCGAAAATGACAAGTAAAAAATTGGAGGGAATACTAAAATGATACTCCCTCCCTCTAGATATATATGATTTTTTGGCCATTTTACTGTATCTAAATTTATAGTATGACTTTTCTAACTTGCAATGTATTTTTTGTTCAATTACTTCCTCCGATTCTAAATAAGTGCCAATTTAGACTTTTCATCAAAACTAATAAAACATTTATTAAACTATTAAAATGACTAATTTATCCTTCATAAGATTCTTTTTCTTCATAATTACCAACTTATAATTTGGTCAATACTTAATCTCTTTCCTTATTAATACAAGGGTAGATTAGAGAAAAAATGATAAAAATTACATCGATACTCTAAATGGACACTTATTTGAAACAAAAATAAAATGTCTAAACGGACAATTATTTAGAACCGAAGGAAGTATTTTGGTTCTACTCTTATTAATCTATACAACTTTAAAGATAATATGAATCATCATATTAGTCGCCTGCATAACTCAATCAGGATAAATTAATAAATTATACATTAATTTATATGAATTAGTTAAAAAGTTATATATATCAAGATTAAGGGAGTAAGATTTAATAACATAAAATACTAATCTATGCCAAATTTGTAACCGGAACTTTCAAAATAAATTGCACTGTTTTCTGAAGAGAACTCTTTACTTCTAAATATACTAATACAAATCAAATTCCAAAGTCAAAACATCCGAAATTTGAATGTTTACAAGGATTTGTTAAACTTGTAAATTGTAATGATGCATTTCCTTATATAGGTTAATAAATAATTGAGAATTCAATATATAAAAATAAATTAATGTTAATTTAAAATCATTAAACAAAATGTATCAATATTAAGACTCAGGTGCGTCTAAAAATAGCAAAAGATAG
The DNA here is from genome assembly GCA_947683365.1 of Euphorbia pulcherrima. Lineage (NCBI taxonomy): Eukaryota > Viridiplantae > Streptophyta > Magnoliopsida > Malpighiales > Euphorbiaceae > Euphorbia > Euphorbia pulcherrima. The sequence continues at coordinate 47,500,622 of CANTUS010000001.1, read as the reverse complement.
ATGCATTTTGAATTCTTTATAAAAGAAATTAATTTACTAAATTTTCCTGGAGATAAATTGTCCGCTCACTGGCATCACTACTAGTTTTGATTAACTGTTGGTAAAATTCATAATGGAAGAAGAACTTGGACAGTATGGGTAGGTTCTAAACTAATCGAGCCGAGTTTTGATATGTTCGTGTTCGTTTGTTTAATTTTTAATCGAATACGAGTCGAGCCGGGCTCGAATTTGAGCTCAAAATGTGGTTCATGTTCGCTTCGTTTAAATGTTCCTTTGTTCGCAAGTTGTTCACGAACAACTCAATTATTTTGTTCATGAACAATTTGGTGATTTGTTCGCGAATAAGCTTGTATACTTTTGTTCGTGAACAACATTGCCAATTCAATACATAATTTAAAGTAGGTCATAAAATTGGGTTGAAGTAATGCTATACATATACTTGTTGTATTAGTTTAATTTTATATAGACATATTGTGAGCACGAGATTTTGCAATCCTTCTCGCAAGACGATGATGACATATATTCGAATTTTTATCCTCGCTAAAAATTCATTTCAAATTTTTATACTAGTAGAAATTCAGTTCAGCGTATCCGATTACGCGTCCGGTAAAAGCTCAAAAAAAAAGATTTACACCCCAAAAATATAAAATATCAAAAAAATATTTGTTTTGACCTTTTTAGGGCGGATTTAACCCCTTTAATCAACTTTTTAGGCTAGATTAGCTAGTTTTCAGACCTATCTTGAGGTCATGAACCGCCGACGGCTTCATGATACCATCGGCGGTATCATTCATATCGCCGCGCGGTCTGACTTTACTCAGGTAGATAACTTTTTGTCATGTCTTTGCTCGATATTTGCCGGGTAATCGGAAAAAGTCAGCTCTTTTTCAATTTCAGCCATAAAAAGACGAGAAGAAGGGGAGAGAAGGGATTAGCAACTCTAATTTGAATTTTGAGAGCAATTCTAGAGTCAGAAAGTGAGTTTTAGTGAGATAGGTGAAGAAAAGGTGGTTTTCCTTTGTTGATTCTCTTAGAATTTAACTTAAATTCAGTAGAATTTAGGTTTAAAATCAATCTAATAGAATTTACAGACTTAAATCTTTAGTTTACTACCCAAATCATCATTTTGAGCTTTTCAGAGGTGTCTTTGGATCACGAGGGGGTGGATTCACGGCCCCGAGGTAAAATCTTGAGTCTCATAAGCTCTTTGGCTTTCATTCTTGTTGTTTGTTGTGTTTATTTGGTGTTTCGTGTTCATTTTTGAGGTTTCGATCGTCATTCAACCATTAACCCGCTATCGCTGCATGAAGGTGAAACCGCCAGCCACATGTGAAGCTGTTGGCGGTATCATTCATGTTGCCCCCGACATCAATGATACCGCCAGTGGCCTTATTCGTCACCAGAGACTTCCTCCTTCTTGTGGGACCCCTTTCTTTATGGTACCTAGAAAGTTAACTCATGAGTTTATGTGATTGAAGCCTCCAGCGACATCAATGATATGGCCATCGGTATCACTCATACCGCCGATGACATGACTTTCTGGACATCCGATTTATTTTATTTTCTTTCGGCCTAGATTTAAATTCCAAAGCTAGGATAAATAGTACAACAACGGGTAACTCAGTTTACCCTGAAAACAGTCCTCACCCCATAGCATGCGGCATTCTCACTAATAATATGGTTAAAATAACAATTGAGTCTAAAATAAAACGGGACTTACACAAGAACCGCTTAATAATTGATTTGCGATCCATCGGGCCTCATAAAGCCCTTCTTTATCACGCTAACAATCTAACTCGTGTCTTATTTGGTTCACTAATTATGCATGCTATATGTGATATATCTCGTATACGTGTCGTATTTGTGCTAACCTTTGTGATTGTAGGTAGATTTAGATTAGATGTATGTTTAGGCCTTCAGGTATTTTATTTCTCATTTTTAGAAAAATATATAGGATTTGAAAGCCTTGTAATAATTATAATTTTCGCATTCTTATTCATTAGATAACTGTAACAATTTATTTATTTACCGCTTTTGAATGTTTGCTAAAACGCTCGAACATAACATATAAATCGAAAATGCTAACTAGGGTGGATTAAAACTTCATAAGAAAGATTAAGAAAGATTCATACTTTCATCACGATAAATGGTTTAATTTGGCTAATGTAGAATAGATAGCATCATCCGAGCTCAGAATCTCTCCTTAAGGTATGGTCTACCGCCTGGTGGGAAAATTGTACCTAAATTTCTCGATTGAGCTGAATCGGGTGGCGACCCTATCTTAAGTGCGAGATTTCAGTCTCGTTTCTTTTAAGCATTAAAATATGCAAAACCCATTTTCTACCATCACACTTATTTTCTCGAGGTTGGTTCTTCGGCCCGCTTCGCAGCCGTCCGAAACGTCGTCCGCTCACACATACTTTATTTTAATTCTATAAAATTTTATTTTTGATATGTAATAATAATAATCGAGCTAGTTCATGAACATTTGTCTTGCTAGTTCACGAACTTATTCGCGAATCTGTAATCGAGTTTGTTCACGAGTTAATGAGTCGAGCTTTGGCTTGCTCATGCTTAGTTCATTTATAATTCGATTTATAAAATCATGTTCATGAACTGTTCATTCATAAATCGAGCCGAGTCGAGCTTTTATCGAATCGAACATCGAGCTGTTCACCAACGGCTTGGTTCATTTACAGCCCTAAGTATGGGTCTGTTTGGGATTGCTGTTGGAACTAATGTCATGAAAAGTAATACTTACAAATTTTTAACTGAACAACATATTGTGATATTGGACAAAAGATTTTGACTCTTAATACTAATTAGATAGGAACTGTTTGCTATTGATTTTCGAAACTTTTCGGGACAACAACATGAAAAAGCTTAAAAATGGAGCTTTCTAAAAAAATAACATCAGAAAGTAATTCCAAACATGCCCTCTATCAAGCAAATAAAATAGTAAATTATGGTTTCCACATACAACTCGGCAATATTAATAACTTCTCAACTATATTCATATATGCATATATTAGTTGGTGTATATAGAATAAAATCTATTGTACTTAAATTACTATCATTTTTTTTTTATTTTTACATTCATCTTTTAATATGTAATATATTTATTGGAAAGAGAAGCTAAAAAGAATAAAATAAAAATAAAAATTAACACATAATAATAATTAAATGGAGGACGTAGAAGAAAATATTAATTTAGGGACATCAGATTTAAATCCCACGTGTCCCACCAAGTTTTATTAGTGGATATAAATTGAACACCAAAGTTGCGATCACTTTTATTTGGATAGATTTCAGTTTGATTGTTAAGGTTAGAATCAAGCTCTCTTCTTTTGAATTTGTAAGTACGAATTATATACAGGTAGTATTTATAATTATTATATTGAATTAAACTGAATAAATTATAAGTTAAAAAAAATATAGCCTTAATTAAGCTATTAAGATCAAATTTTTGACATTTATTAATCTTATGTTCGTGTCACATATAAAGTTAGATAGAAATTTTATATTTAATATAACCGTAATTATATAATTATTTTTTTTATATAAAATTGATCTTAATGAGGTTTAGAAAGACTTGTAACTAATATATAGTTAAGATTAATTAAAAATGATGTTTTTTCCACATTGGCATGTAAATTTTAAATTAATATGACACTTAATTTTATAGTGAAATATAAAGAGTTCTTTATATTATCCCAAACTTATATAAAATAAAGTCGACTAATTTTAATATAAATTTATAGATATAAAGCTAAAATGAAAATATTTGAGTATATATTTACATGTAAAGTTAAACTGGATTTATCTGATCTTAAACCAAAACAACAAACATTTCTTTAAGAAAAGGCAATAACTCATATAGAAAGGTTATTAGATAACAACATAATTAGTGATGAGTAACGTGTGAAGAAAGGAAATGAATGAGAAGTCATTAATGATTGTTGTAAGATAAACTTCCGGTCAGTGGAAAGCGTCAAATCAATTTGTTTTGTTTCATTAGTCAAAGTTGGGTAAAATTCTTTGACTTCCTTGTTTAGTTTGTTGAAAATTTTGGGTTCTCGATACAACTAAATTGTCTTTTCCAAGGCATCATTCTTTATATTGAATCCAAAAGGAGCATTTTCTTTTGCTAAATTACAATCAGGTTAATTTTTAAAGTTAATTCTCAGGAGGTTAAATTTGTTCTAAAAACGTTATTTTTGATAGAAATATATTTTTGGAGTTTAATAATAGACTCAATTTTAATCTTTAAATTAATTAATGGTTAAAAATAACACAGATATTCACATAATGAGATGAAAATACGATTAAAAATACCAAAAAAAAATTAAAATTTTGCGTGAAATTGAAAATCAATTTGTTTATTAATAAAAAATACGGTAAACTTAAAAAATATGTCATGTAGTTTCAACATTTTATAAAAAGATGTACGTGAAAATTTTTTTTCAAAATGGTACATGTGATTTCAAAAGTTTTTAAAAGGGTGTTTGTGGTTTGAGAATTACAATGCTACACCAGTTATTTCAATAAATTCAACATTCTTATATTTTAACTATATTATTTAAGAATTATATATCAAGATTTGAGTAAGATTCAAAAAAATTTCGTTTTATTTTAATTTTTTAAAATTATAATCAAATTTTAATTAAAAAATATTAATACTTCTCAAAAAAATTCTAAAATTTATCACAAATTTGTATTATATTTTCATTAACTAAGCTGCAAAATTTTATTTTAAAATGGATAAGATTACCCTTTAAAATGTGGTTTAAAAATTTTGGAAATCTTTTTTTTATAAACTTTTGAAACCACATGCACCATTTAAAAAAAATTCTATAAATACCTTTTTATAAAACGACCAAACCACAGGGTATGTTTTTTAAGTTTACTCCAAGAAATAAAAGGAATGAGGGAGTGTGAAAACTGAAAACCCACGTATAAGAGATATAGGCCCGGCCCTGGGTGGATATTGGGTGCCATCACTTAGGGTCCATAATCAGAAAGGGCTAAAAAATAATTTTTTAAAAAAAAATTTAATTGTTATTATTTAAAAGATAAAAATAAATACAAATTAATATTAATAAAATTGATAAGGTGCTTATTAAAGTTGTAAAAAGATAAGGGTTTAATTCATACTTTTTACAAGTATATTTGATTTCTTTATTTTTTTAGGCCTATATTATTATTTTTAATATTAATTTATTTAAAACTCCTAAAATAACATGCTTAGTTTTCACTTAATGACAAGGTGTTCAGCAACTTTGTTTTATTTTATTTCATTGAAAGCTGTAACCAAATATAGTATACAAGGAAAGATTGTACAAAATCCATGAAATTAAATGCTGCTATAGAAAATCACTATACATTCCTTGTAGTATAAAAATATATATGAATCTCAACAAATCTATGTATTTATTAGGGAAGTCCAAAACAGTAAGAAATGACTGAGTGCTTTAACGGAGCACTTTAATATGGGCAGCCAAGCCACAGGCTATAGTAAAGGAGAGGGAGGCTTAGATTGATTTGGGAATTTTTACTTTTACATATATATCAACTTTTTTTTATCACAGTAAAATCACAAAACCAGGGGAGTTCACTGAAGACATAAACCCACTAATCAAATGCCCCCATTTGTTGACAATTTTGCCAATAAAACACACACACAAAAATAGAACCGTTTAAATTATTGGAATTGATTATCATATGTTCAAAACCTTTGAGCTACTACCATCATACTCCAATAAAAATAAATAAACCATATTATATCTTGCATCAAAAAGAAGTTGTAGAATACTTGATTGAAACTCAATGTTTTTTTTATCAGACATGTTATATTGCTAATTATGATATTATAAGGATCCAACCGTAAATTTTAATAATTAAAGGGAGAAATTACATGTGATTAGAAATATTTTATAGGCTGAGGTACCGGCACGAGTCCGTTCAAAGGAATCGGATTTTAACACTCATTTTATTTTAAAGCTCTGCCCAATTTCGTTAAAGTCTGAATGTCTGTGGGTCCAGCTTGATTTTTATATGAGAAGCTATCAAGAATAGTCATACTTTATAAATTATTTATAAATTTACCATCAAGTCAAACTATTTACAAATACACTTCTCCTTCAATTCCATTTATATATCATGTCATCCATTTGTTTCTCCTCTTTTTCTTTTAATTTTTTTCTTATTTTTCATTTATCTCTCAAACCGTTTATTTTTTCGACATGTCACTTTAGAGTTTTTTGTTCGTCTTATTTTTATCATCGAAATGACATCCACTGTGACATTTTTGATTTTTTTTAACCAGTAGATATCTGATAGTTATCCAATAGACATGTGATAGAACTCTGGTAACATATGTTAGATATTAGTTTTTTATGGGTTTTTTTTATGGAATTGTTATGTTAGTTTGTGGAAATCTTGAAATCAAACCACCAACTAAACAATGATAAATTAATGGCGAAAATCAAACAAATAACAAGAAGAGAAGATAATTGAGAAACAGTTTGTAGATCAAGAAGGGAACGGAAGAACAGATCCAATAGAAAGAAAGTACAATATACAGATCATAAGAGAAAAATGGCTAATGAAAAAATAGATTTTACACATTTACTAGACTTCTACTACATGTCTAGCAGACTTCTATAATATGTTTATCAGACATCTACCACATGTCTATCAGTTAAAAAAATTCAAAAAAGTTACAGTGTATGTTATTTCAAAGATAAAAAAGAGACGAGCAAAAAACTCTAAAGCGATATGTCGAAAAAAAGAACGATTTAAGAGATAAATGCAAAAGAAAGTAACAAAATTAAAAAAAACTCATGAATAGTAGTAGTGGTATTACATGTCTAGCAGACTTCTATAATATGTTTACCAGACATCTACCACATGTCTATCAGTTGAAAAAATTCGAAAAATTCACAGTGGATGTTATTTTAAAGATAAAAAAGAGACGAACAAAAAATTCTAAAACGATATGTCAAAAAAAAGAACGGTTTGATAGACAAATATAAAAGAAAATAATAAAATTAAAAAATTTCATGAATAGTAATAGTGGAAGGAGGATCGTGTCCTTTGAATTTTTTCATTTAAATTATTTTATGAAGAGATGTATTTTTTATAAATGTCTCTTTTTATATAATAGATAAATTTGTCCGATTAATAATAATTATATTTATTAAATATTTAAATATTATATATAATAATTATTTTAAATGTTTATATTATAATATTTTTTACTATTTAATTAAATTATTTAAATAAAAAATATAATTATAAGTAGAATTTAAATATATTTATATAAAATTTATATCTTTTATTTTTTTTAATTTATCTAAAAATTTAAATAAAAAGTATTTTTAGGTTTTAAACTATACTCGAGAATGACCTCTTAAATTTGACCCGAGCTTTCAAAATTTTAAAGTGTGAATCGAATTAAGCTTAGATTGATATTTTTAATCTAAAACCTAATGAGACATGACTCAAATTCGATCCAATCCACCTAATGAATAAATTAAAAAAAAAAAAAGAATTCAGTTCGAAAAATATATAAAATATATAGAAAAAATGGGGTCACCTTTTGAAGTATAATAGTAAATTCTAACAGAACACAGCCGAAGGGTTTGTGTAAAGAAGTGAATAAAATGTATCTTTCTCTGTAGATTCTGTGTGAGAGCAAATAGATCCCAAAACCCCCTTTTTCCCCCTAAAAATTGCCCTTTTTGTTGGCTACTCTTTCTAAACAAAATCACCACCCAACATCTCTCTTTTTGGTTTATTTAGCTTGTCTTCTTCTTCTTCTCCCTGGTTGTGGTGCTGCAGAACAAACAAAAATGGATGTAAGTAAAGTAATTTTTATTTCTGATTTTTAAGAATTAAGAAATTGAAGTGTAGAAGAAATAACAGGAAAGAAAAAGGAGTGGGAAGATACCTGCATTTGGCGATTGGGAAAAAGCAAATGAGATGCCGATTACTCAATATTTCGAATCGGCCAGACAAGCCGGCTTAATCCGAGACTCCGACCACCACCAGCGCCGGAAATCGTCGCAAGATCTGGGCCCTCCTCCGTCGAAGGTAATCGTTTCATTGTTAATTGAGTTGCAGCTGCGGGGTGATCGATCTAATTAGAAATACACAGATGAGAAGAGAGAGGAGGATGAGTTCAGAGCAGAAAAAACAAGGCAAAGTGTACGACGTGACTCAACCGCCATTACCAGCAAGGAAACAGTCCTTCTCCAATGGCGGAAAGCTTCATTATCGTCCCAATCCTAAACCAGTTGACGAAGATCTCTACAAAATCCCCCCTCACCTCCTCCATTCCTCCAAACCGGTCAATCTCTCTCTCTCTTTTCTTTTTCCTTCCACATTTTTCGATCACTAATTTGCATGTCAGTTTTTAATTTGACTTTTTAATCTCTTGATTTTTCGGTTTATTTCATGATTACTATTTTAAAAATCATTAATTTTTATAAAAAAAAGCTATAGTAGAGTATTTATTTTATTTAAAATTATGTAATTAAATAATAAAAAATATTTAAATTTAAATTTATTTTAATGTTAAAGATTAAAATATTAATTAATTTAATAAATTATTAGTTCATTTGATTATAAACTTAAATAAATAATGTCTAATATATATTAGACCACTTTTATATAGAAAAGAGAAAATAAATAAATAAGTGTATTATAATTTTTTTTATTAGTTATCTATTTTTATTTATATAAAAAGATTATTGTTGGCCTAGCTAGTGTACCCGAGACACAGTCCTGTACTTTAGGAACAAGTTAAAGTTTGGGAGAAAGTAGGCCTAGTGAGATAAACTAAGAGGGCTAATAATGCATTTGACATTTTCCCCTTAGTTAATACCTTTACACCGAAGTTTGATAATTTTTTTTGTTTAAAAAGTTTTAAATTTTAGTTTTTTTTAAAATGGTAGATTTAATTTTTAAAAAATAAGTTAGAAAGGTCCTTATTAATAAGTATGAAGGATTTAAATGTATTTATTGAAAGTCAAAGCACGTAGTTTTATGGAAAGTTTGTGATATCTGCTCAGGACAAAAAAAAAAAAAACAATTGTAAACGGGCACTTAGTAGCTTTATCTAATGCTTAAAAGTTAAAACTACTACCCCCTATTTCATGGATAGAAATTGCTGAGTACTACTATATTTTATTCAGACTTTTTTTTTTTAAGAGTTGGGTTCAAACTCAAGACTTTCCATCTACCATTTGGAAGTCTAATGTGAACGAACAATTTCAGATTTTCCATATTAAGTCACATCAAAATCTTGCTTTTTCGGTGTTCGCTTCCGATTTAGCTTGAACGCAAAAATCATAACCATAAAATGGTCAAAAATTCACTTTTTTTAACATCACATAGTCACAAGTCTTCTTTTAAATAATATTAGTTGAATAAGGAAAGTATGTGTATATTTTAATTACGCAGTAGCCATCGTGGGTCTGCTATGATAATTTTTTGTTGTACCACCAAAATATCAAGATTTTAAATTAGGTGCCAATAATGATTACTTTAACGAAAACTATGCTGCAAAATTAATCTCATCATGCCAAAAAAAGTACTACGATTTTATTTATTTCTTTTTATTTTGTTGTCCATCTGGTTCACCGGAGCTTTGTTCGACTATATTCAGATTCGATCCGGGTCACGCACCTTGTTGTGGTGGGTGAGTCCTGATAAAGAGTTTTTGCATTCACTAGAATTCGACTCGAGACTTTACTTAAGCGGTACTAAGTCGTTTATCACTTGGACTAATCTTATTGTAATACAATCTTATTTAAATTTAAGGAAAACGGACCAGCAGTAGTCTTATATATAGGAACAGGACCACTGGCATGATATATAGTTTAAGTGATTGATAAATTAGAATTTTATGTAAAAAAATAGGTATAATGTGAAAAGCTGATAGACAATCTAGCTTAAACTGATATAATTGAACTGACAGAAGGTGTAGATTGCATTATTTACATTAAAGAGCAGAAAAAACAAAAAATATTGGAAAGATGGTGGGGGAGTTTGGTAATGATACAGTACTTTTTGAGTCCCTAAAATTTCCACAATGGCGTTGAAAAATTTGTTGGATCCACCCAACAACTTTGAATTAATGCATCTTTGGCTCCACCACTCACTTTCCTTTCACATTATTCAATTTATTGCATTTGTCTGTTTGTATTATTAATCTGTCATTTCCCACTTTCTAATTCAATTTCTATATTACAATGGTTATGGGCCTAACCAGCTTATGCTCTGGCCCAGTCAGGCCCAAAATCTGTTCATTTGAGTCCCAATTGTTGTACTTTGAAATTGAAAAGAGAATTTTAATTGGACATTGCAGAAGAAATTACCAGGATTCTTTTCATGCCTTGTGCCTGGCTGTGCTTCTTGAATTTTCTCAATTTCGAGGTCGCCTTTTGCGAAGAAGATGGAGAAGAAGAGCCGAATATGCTTTTTTTATTTGTTTCCTTTTAGAATTAATGTGTAGTGATACTTTGAAATTAGAACAATGGCTTCAATGAATATAGTTGTGTTTTTTGTATGTAGAAGAGGTTCTTTTGCCTATACAAATAATTCGACTCTTGTTTATTATATGTTTACTTATTTAAAATTATATAAACATAAATGATAATTTCATTATTTTGAGGAGGATTGTTTTTTTCACTTAGTTCTGGTCCTCGTGGTTTCTTTTCCTCCTGAACCATGTCATTTGGAGATGGATTGGTAAAAGCATGGGTTGAATACACAAATTTTGGATCCTTTGACCTCCTATAAATTTTTATACCTAAAACGATCAATTTGTAAAATTTACAATAATTTCCATTGAAAATGGTATATATACATAAAGGCCTTTTTAGCTATTTACATAGAAATTTTTGATTTCTTATATGTATGAATTAATTCATTTATAAAATAAAAGATTTTTAATATTAAATTGTCCGTGTACTTTCACTTAAAAATGCCCGCATTATACCCTTGATAAAAAAAATATCTCTCATTCACTTTTAATTATTTAAGAACAAAAAAAAAATAACCATATATGCAGTTATTCATCTTTGTTCCCGTGCAATTTATATGACAACGAAATCAAATCGCTTTCGTACCCTCTTTCTTCACTTCAATCTCTACCCAACCATCTCCCTCTCCCAATCCATTGTTATCTAAGCTTAATTTCAATGATAAATTAAAAAAAAAGTATCATACATTTTCACTCATTTATAAAATGGAGTTTATGAATTTTTTTATAAAATGAGGTCTGTGATTTTAAAAAATTGACAAAAGAAAGATAAAAGATATTTTTTGTTTAGAATAGTGATGATACAGAGTATATTTCAATCCATTCAACATTCTCATAATTTAACCTTATTATTTAAAAATTATACATCATGATTTGAGTAAGTTTCAAAGATAGTTTCTATTTTTTTATGATTTTTTGAATTTTATAATCATATTGTAATTAAAAAAAATTTACACTACTAAAAAAATTTCAAAAATTACAACTATGTTGCATTTTTATTAACCAATCCACAAAATTTCGGAAAAAAACAAAGAAGATTACCCATTGTCGTGACATAATTTCATATTGAGAATCCTCTTTTTGCTAATTTTTTTAAACCCCATACCCCGTTTTACAAAAAAAATTCTCTGACCCCGTTTTAGAAATGAATGGAATCACTTGTTACTATTTTTTAAGTCTACCCTAATTTCAATTCTTTCTTTCTCTTATTTATCAACAATAAATCAATCCTTTTCAAATTCTTGAAATTTCAGTCATTTAATCGTGAATTGTTATTGTAATACCGAGGTGCAAACCAACGCCCTCAACTTACAATCGGAGTGCCTGGAATGATCCCTTTTAAGGGCGGATTTTGGCCATGCGGTAGAAGGATGCCGGAGACCGGCAGATGTCATTTACTTTTGGAGATAAGATTTCTTGGAGAAAAATTGCAGGATTAACGGTGATAGAGTGGATAAAGATTAACGTGTTGAATTTATGATTACTTTTTTCATTTTTTTAATAATCACAAGTGATTTAAATGTAAATGAGGGATATTTTAGATTAAGGATATAACGGACAATAGTGGAAGCGTTTTTAAGTAAAAGCGGGTAGCATTTAATAATTTAGTTAAATTATGTCATGTAAATAGGTAATTTTATTTGTTTTTATTTAAATGTTTGTGGGATGGTTAATAAAAATATAATACACATCATTGAAAAAATTTAAAATTTTTTTAATAGTGCAAATATTTTTTTAATTAAACTATAATAACAAACTTCAAAAAAATCATAAATATAAAAAATTTTCTGAAAATTACTCAAATCATTAAGTCTAATTTTCAAATAATAAAATTAATAATTAAAATATTAAATTATTTAATATATTCAACATAACACCACTATTTTAAAATAATAAACCCCTTCTATAAATTTTTTAAAACCACATTCTCCAAATTGCAAAAACAAGTTTCAAAATAATCTTCATTACTGTAAGAAGGCTATGACTTTTTATTGTATTCTTGATAGTTTCGAAAGCTGGAAGTTTTAAATTTAAGAAGTAACGTGCTGTGCATAAAAAATTAGGCAAGCAACATTTAATAACTTATTAATTAACTCTAATTAAATTTAAAAAATATTTAATTTTATTAATTATATTTATATTTAATAATAGTAAAGAAGATAAAATATCTTTTTTCTTCTTCCTAAATCGATTTTATATACTTACCTTAAATTAAATTTTCTCCATATTTTCTTCTCAATTTGATTTTTTTTCTTTTCAAAATTTTAGTATTTTATGTTTTATAATATTTATTTAAATTTAAAACATAAACTCTAGACCTTGATAAAATTAATTATTTTAAACTCAAATCCTAAATATTTAACAATGTAATATAGTTTTCAAATCTTTTTGTAATTTTATTATTTTTAGGATTTTATTTTCAAAATTCATCACAATATACAACACTAACTTCAACCCATAAACTATAAACAATATGCAGAGTAATTTAGACTAAGGCTATCAAATTCCCAAAATTAGAAAAAAAAATATCATGGAAAATTACAACTTTAGCGATGCATGTATTTTACTCGTTCAACTATTTCCGATAAAAATCTACTACAACAACTATGACTTCAAACTTTTCTGCCATTTTAAAAATGTCACATATACACATGTATATAACCAAACATGTAAAAATTATTTAAAATAATATAATTTGTTATATATTTAAGGTTTGTAATTTAAATTAATGCTCAAATACTAATTTTAAAATATGAAGAACTTTTTATTTTACTGTTAAATCTTTTATACATTATGCACTCTCATCAAAGACAAAATACGATTTTGACACGTCCCTTTCATAACGAGGGCATGATTTGGGTGCATCACTCATTAAAATATGAAAAAATTAATGTTATTTTTAGGTTTTGAAGTTTATAAATAGATCAATAAAAATAATTATATCAATATAAAACTTATAAACTAAAAAAATAAAACTATGTGTAATACATTAAGGTAAAGGGTCAAAGGTTGTGAGTTTGTGTTACATAATAGGGTGCATTTTGTAAAAAAATTCAAAAATACGAAGAAGAAAAATATATTAAACTGTCAAAATTTTAAGATTTGAATTTAAATATAATCAATTTTATGAAGGTTTAGGGTTATATTTAAAATTACAATAAAATTTGTAAAACATAAAATAATACAATTTTGAAAAAGAAAAATTAATTAAGCGGAACAATTAAATTAAAAAAAATAGTTAAATCAAATTAAATTAAAAAAAATATAGAGAATAATTGCACTTAAGGTAAGTATATAAAATTTGAATTAGGAAAAAGGATAAATATATTTATTTCCTTTCCTTTTATTAACTATAAATATAATTAATAGCTTTAAATATTTTTAAATATAATTAGAGTTAATATCATGGTATTAGATTCATTTTAGGTTGGATATAATATGAAATTAGAAAATCAAAAAAATAAATTATATATTAAATACTTTAATTAATGACGATACTTGTCATATACCGAATAATCATCCGCTATGCATATATAGTTCAACAATATGCAATCCACTAAATTACTTTGTATAAGATACCCAAGTTAAAGCTATAATAAATTCAAAGACATTAAAGATACGTATTTTGGAATCGGCATGCTAATTTTTTATTAATAATTAATTTTCTCTTAATTATATTTAATAATTTTTTAAAAATATTATAAAAGTTATGAACATAATTAAAAGTATATAAAACTTTATTTTAAAATAGAACTTTTAGAAATATATATATATATATATATATATATATATATATAATGATTTTTATAAAATTTTAAATATATAAAATTATAATATGAATAATAATGCTAATTTTTGTTCTATATTTCATATAGCATATTAGATGAATAGTTATTAAAATGATTGTTGCAGATTTGTAAAGTTATGTCTCCTTATTTTTATGTCTTATCTATTTGGTTTTATGTCTAAGAAATATATACTATTTAACTTTAGTAAATATTAAAAATAAATAAGTTTGCATGAAATCAATTGAGTATAGCTCAATTGGTACACCACTCAATGTAGTGGTGGGAGGTCCTAGATTTAATACCTATCCTCTTAAAAAAAACCTCACTCTTAAAAAAAAAAGTTTGCATGAAATAGTATATTTATTTGTTCATGGTTAATAAAAGGATATGCTACTTCATTCTTATTTATAATGCTTGAAAAATTAAATAGGAACATATGCATGAATTCAATAAATTAAAATTTTACCTGATTGTTTCTGAATTATAAAGAGTGACCTCTTAAGTATTGCTTGATGACAACGTTTTTTCAAAAATCTTCTATTAGATTTTAAAATGCACTCAAGGGAACCTCTCCAGAGTTTTTCACTCAACGGTTTAAATAAACAAAAGTTTATTCATTTAAAGGTTGTGTTGACAACAAGGGTCTCAACTCCCTTTTATACACAAACTATTACATACTAGATAGGTAAAAAAGTAGAGCTACTGGCAAATGCCAGTTAACAAACACAATAATTTACACAAGGACAAAAATAAAAAGATAAAAGTATCCTTATCTTCAGTCAGTGAAGATAGGATTTTTTGCTACAAGTGTCTACATTTTATTGCTTTAGTCTACTATTGTAATAAGTGATGTTGCATCGTCTGCTTTGCTATGATTACATACTTCTTCATCGAGTAGTCCGCATGCTTCACATGAATGTCATGGATAATTCTGGCTTTTTTGGCAATGGAATAATTTGGATGTTTGATCAAGATTGAGGATTTTAATTCAAGGAGCTTGTTTTCAAATTCATAAAATATTGCTTCCATTGCTGGCTCCATGGATACTTCTTTTTTGGATTGTGTTACTACCAACCAATAATCAGATTTATAATTAATCCTTGTGGGACATTTTAGACTTGCTAATTGTCTGATTATTCTAGAGAAAAGTATTTGATTCCATAATATTCTTTCCTCATTAGTGATTGGAATTTTGGATGATTCAATTTATAGATAATGTCCATTTGATATTCCTATTATAATGTATGCAAAGGAAGATGTTAACTCCTCTCCTTCTTTCGAGAAGATGTGGATGGTACTGAAATATCTTAAAAAGATCATTCTTCATTTTGAATGATTCTTGAAATATAATGAAACAGATCTTCTGAATTTTTCTGAAAAATATTTCAAGACATTTAATTTGTTCAAATAAATAGTGTCTATTAATCTATGTAGTGCTAATTCATATGCTTTCATAGGGTTTGCTTCCGGTAATACAACCATTTTTGCCTTCATCAGGTCTTTTGTTGTTGGATACATATTTCTGATTCGATCATTGTCATTATAATTTTGGATTATTTGGGACCATTTTATGTATTCGTCGAGGGAGGTTCCCATCATTTCTTTAATTTCTGATACTGTTTTGATTTGGGCAATTGTAGGAATTCGGCCCAAAATAGTTTTTGTTTCTAGGACTTTGTTGGATAATATTTTTTATTTATATGTCCCACAAATAGTACTTGTTTCTTCTAAAGCCTTTTTTACTAATTCCAAATATGGATATTTTTTATGAATAATACCAGGTTGTCCTTGGATAAATATTTGCAGCTTTAGCCCATTCGTAAAAAATGCCTCTTTGCGGCCCATTATGGATAACATAATAGGCTTTATTGGGCTGTTTGACTAACTGCGGTAATCCTGTAGTTATATCGGCTGGAGTGATTAATACAGTTTTGCCTTTATCATTGTTAGACTTAGGCTGAGCAATACTGGTGGAAGTAGATGCTTCTTGTTTATTATGTTTTTCTGATGATTCACTTTCGTCTGTCCAAGATAATTTTTTATCTGTAGGTAGATTGGCTAATACTGAGTGGGTATTTGCTGGAGTATTTCCAGTGTCAGACCCTGATAATCCTTTGATTAATGCAAGAGAGGTTTCGAGTTGTGCTATGTCTGCTTTAAATTTTTTCACATTTGATAATACTTGCTCCAATTAATTATTCTTCAGCTTCAATTGATTGGCAATGGCTGCTATGGCTGACTCCATTCTCTTGTCAAAGTCTCTGCTCCGTAATTTTCTTCTGACTTTATTAATATTACGTGAAATTCATAATAAGATAATTCGAGTTGCCAACAAATTAATCTTTCTTGATTGTAATGAGTATTTATTTTATTTTGAATAAATGTAGTGACATATTTACTATCTGTTTTGACAATAAAAGGTTTTGGAAGTAATTCTATTTTTCATTTTCTTACGGTATTTAATAATACAAGTGTTTCTCTTTCATGGGTAGTGTATCTTTTTGGGTATCCGTAAAAGTTCCTGAAATATATTTAGCTATTCTTTCTAAACAAACAACTGTTTGGTTTTAAATAATGCTGTAAGAGTAGAAAGTATTTCTCCCATTAATTCTTTTCCTTTTTCTTGTTTGTAGGTTTGTAATAATTCAAATGGTAGGGCTGTCATTACTGCTGCCCAATATTCACCACTAGCAACAGTAGAGATGATTAATAAATCTTTTTCTGTGAGATTATATAGAGCTGGTAGGTTTTGACAACTCTTTTTTAATGCAACTACGTTTTCGGTATCTTTTGTTGACAATGACCATTTAACTTTATCTGATAATTTCTTTTGTAAGTCTCTTCTTAATTGAGCTAGATTTTTTAAAAAACCTTGATCACTAATATAATTAAGATTTCCTAAAAATCTTTGTAATTATTTTTAATTGGTTAATTGATCTGAAAATTGATTTAATTTTTCTACTCTATGAGGTTGCAATTTTAATTCTCCGTTTGAAATAGTTAATCCTAAAAAGTCTATTTTCTTTTTTGCTATTATAGCTTTTGGTCTAGATAGAATTATTCCTTTTTCTTTACATCTATCTATTACTTTTGTAACTGCTATTAGATGGTCTTTCTTTGATCCAGCTGTAAATATTATAATATCATCAATGTATACTGGGCAAATATTTTCTAATCCTTTAAGTTGCCTAGACATGAATTCTTGAAATATGCATGGAGCTTGTTTTAATCCTAACGGTAAACTATTATATTCATAATGATTATTAGGCAGAAAAGTGAAAGTTGTTAAAGGTTTTGTGTTTTCATGTAATCGTAATTGCCAATATGTTGGTTTTACATCTAGTGTTGAGAACCAATGTTTTCCTTGTAATCTATTCACAATATAGTCTTTTCTTGGTAATCCTTACGTGTTCCTATAGTTGCTTCATTCATCTTTTTATAATTAATAACTATTCTTCTTTTACCTCTTTTTTCTTCGGCATGATTTTCTACATAAAAAGCTGGTGCAATATGGGGACTTTTGTTAGGCCTAATTACTCCTTTTTTAATTAATTCTTCCATATCCTTTTCAAACTCTTCTACATCTCTTTTAGTGTAGGGTATATTATTAGGATATTTGATTTCTGCTGTAGGATCTTTTAATTTAATTTCAATTCAGGCATCATTTGTATTTTTTGTTCCTAATAGGTCATCAGTAAACCTTTCTTCTAGTTTTTTTTGTTTATTTCATCTTCTAATTCTTTCTCTAGTTCTTCTTCTAGTTTAAATTTATTATTTTTAACTTTTATTTTATGTTTTCTAACTTAGTTTTTTTAATAGGTACTATTACTACTTGTTTGTCTTGATTTTTTAATTTTGGACAAGTTAATTCTATATGGAATAAATATTGATAAAATGGATGATACAATCTCAAAAAATTATTACTTAGAATTATGGGAACTCCTGACTCTAAATGGTATAAAGTTGGTATAATAAATTTCTTTTCGGCTCTAGAATAGTGAGCACTTCTACTAGCTCTTTTAATTCTAATAGAGTTTGATATGCTATTCTAACTTTTATTCGTTTAAAAGCTTTATTCCAAAAGGTTTTTGGTACAAAATTTCTTAATGCTATACGTAAAGATGCTCATGTATCTATGTATGCTAATACTGGTTTATTTTCTATTATTATTTTGATATAAGCACTATTCAGATTCATATGGATTACTAAATAATTCTGATTCTTCTGGTTCTTCTAATTCTTCATCAGTGGATTCTAAATAATATAATTCATCACTTTTGTCAATGTCTGATTCAATAGGTTCTAAATTTATTTCTTCTATCTAATTTAGTAATTTAATTTTTTCTTTCTTTTTATTCTTTTGGGGACATTCATTGGCATAGTATCCTTCTTCTTGCCATAACCAACATTTACAATTCTTTTTCTTTTCAGGACAATATTTTTATTTTTTAGTATATCTTTTCCTTTTAAAATATCTTCTTCTATTTTTCGGATCAAAATGACTTTTAGGGACTAGTTTATAGTTTATTTTTTTATATTTTTGTAAGTTTGATATTTTCATTTATAATTATTAGATCTACCCCCTAGAGATGTTTGAACATCCAAATTTTGTGGTACTTCTGTAAAATTATTACAACAATTAATCCTAAATTTGTTTTTTCAAATAAATTATCTTTTTCTAATTCAGTACATTTTTCCATTATATATTCTTTAGTTACTTTAATTATGGATCCTAGTGTTTCTGAGATTGTGATATCTACTTGGTTTTTGTATCTTTTGTTTACTTCTTCACTTATTGGCCAAGGTAGTTTGTCAACAAATAAATCTAAAAATGGTTTTCTTTCTATTAAATCTAGTTTATTATAATATTTTCTATATTGACATGCAAATTCATTAAATTCGCACATATTGCAGAGTTATATGTTGTATAATATATATTTTGCTATAAATTGTTTGTGTTCCTTACTGGCCTGTACATTAATATGTTTTTCAAAAAATTCCATATTAATTTCATTTTCAATGTATTTGACATATTCTATTGGATGTTGATCGCTTTCGGTTGGTGTTGACAATTTATTTAGATAATTGTATACATCTCCACTAGTATGAAATAGTAAATAATAATGTGTACTTTCTACATCTAAGTTTTCTAATGCTTCATTAATAGCTAATTCAAAAGTGTGCCTAGAGATCCAATTTTGTAATAATTCTTCTCCATTTTCTACACAATCTAAATCTAATATTAGATCATTATTTATGTTTAATTTTTGGTTTATATGGATCTGGTATTTTCTTGAATTTGTTATTGTAATATGTATATCTTTATTTTTTTGCCTGTTTTCCTCATAGTTTTTGTGGATGGGATGTATTGATTATCAAACTGATACCTTTGACTTGGTTCAGCTTCTTCTTGTTTAACAGGTTTTGTTTCAAAATCACTTTCTTCATCGAATTCTTCAAAAATAATTTCATTTGTTTCATCATCTTTTTCTATTTTAAAATTTTCATGCATATTTAAATTAGATAGTAAATTTTTTAATTCTTCAATTTTCCCATTCGTTTCGGTCTCGTCCATTCAGATTTATACCAAAATGATGTATGTTCTTCTGGTTTCTTAAACTGAAATCCGTACTTATAATTGAATCCTATTTCTGGTTTTTTTTTAGATTTTAATTCTTCTATGAATACTTTATTATTATGGGGTTCTAATTTTTCATTTGATTCATCGTCTGTGTTTTCTTGAGCTATTCCTTTTTCTTTGTCCACTAACACATTTAATCTTTCTAGTATTAGTTTAAATGTTGATATTTCAGAGGTGTTCCATTGGTTTGTTATTTCTTGATTAATTATTTGTTGTATGTGATGTTGATTTTCTTTTAAACTTTCTTGTATATTGGTTAATAGTTTTATTATAGTTTTTAATTATTCTTTTACTATGAGTTCCTTCCATACTTCATCTAATTTTTTGTCATTATTCATGGGTATATTCTCTTTTTCTCCATCCATTTTCACATAGCATCCATTTTTTCTTGGGTTTTTCTAATAAATTTTTTAATTATTTAACTTCATTTTCTAAATTTTCTTGTTCTTCTTTAAGTTGTAATTATTTTATCTGTGACTCAATTATTGTTGTATTCAAAAAATTTTTAATGGCTTCTAATTCTTTTTCTTTACTTTCAATTTGTTGTTGTTTATTCATATTCTATTTATAAATATTACTTTTCCTTGATCTTTTATTGTTATTCTAGTATGGTGAATTTCATAATCTATTTTTTAAAAAAATCATGTCCTAATACTAAATCACAATTATTACTATCATATTCTGTAGCTCCAATTATTGTATAGTATTCTAAGTCTTGGATTTTAAACCTTAATATGGCTACTTGAGTTATAATAAATTCTCTAGTACTATTAGGACAAGTGTATGTTTGTGGCTCTATTATTTCACATTTATTTCTATTTACATTATTTATGTGTATTAAACTTTTTGCTTCTTTGTTTATTTCCACCATGCAATCACTAGCTAATATTCCTGTAAATAATATAACTTTTATTCTAAATTTATCTGGGTATGTATTTATAAGATCTAGTGTTCTTGATCTTGCATTTTCTATTAGGGGAGCTAATTTTTGAATATGTTTATTTTGTCTATTAGAAAAATTCATATATATTTCTTTTAATATTGTTATTTGAGAATAATCTTTGTATTCTAGGGGTTCTAATATCTCTTGATATAATTTAGGTACTAGTATATCTCTTTCATATTGTTTTCTTATATGGTGGTTTCCAGTTAATGCATATATCATTTTTGTTTCTATACTTATTACTTTGCTTCCTGGTGGCATATTTATTCTGTCTAATTTATAATATAGAGTTAGAGTTAAGTCTTTATGTTTATCTTGTCAAGAGATACTAAAGTCTGATTGAATAGTAAACTTTAGTTTTTGATAAATCAAAGTTCCTCTTATCACTGATATTAATGCATCTTGTAAATTATTTAATATTCTATCATCTAGTATATAAATTTGTATAGGAGTATTTATATTTTTTTCTCAAAATATGCCTTTATTATGAATTCATGTCCTCCAAGATATATAGTCTTATATTTCTTAGATTCTTTGTTAGACAACTTGGCTAATTCTCTTTTTATTAGTTCGTCGGATATCAAATTAATTCTTGCTTTTCCATTTATTGTAGTTATATCTATTATATTTTCATGTTTCTGGACTACATATCTTATTTCTTTATTTCTTTCAAACCACTTAGTTTTAAAAATTTTATTTATAGATAGTTCTTCTTTTTCTTCTTGTATTTTATAATAGGTCTCGGGTTTAGGACCTCCTTCATAGGTGTCCATTTGGTAATAGATATTTGTACTTTGTACTTTTTGATTCTCTTCCATTACTTATTAGTTCATTTATAATTTTATGACATTCTAATATTACTTTTTCTTGGACTATTTTATTGTCATTTAATAATTTTATTTTCTTTCTAATATTGCAATTTTTTCTAGTAATTCTATTTTATTATTATCTCTTGAATTTACTATCTTACAAACTTTTTAGTATTGACTATCTTTAAATTTTATGATTGTTATAGCATTTCTGCAACTTATAATATGAAGGTTAATATATTGGTTTTGTATTAATGGTTTTTGAGCTATAGTTCTAATACCTTCTAATAACTTGTCCATAATAATTTTGGGTTTTATTAGTTTTATTCTTCACTTATTAATTTTATTAAGGCTTCTTTTATTGTTTCTAATACCCTTATTTTATTGCTTATTTCTTCTGAAATTGTTTAAAATATTTGATCTACCCCTGTGATTTCTATTATCGTAGGTATTTCTTCTCTATGAATAAATGCTAATTGGTCATTGATCTCTTGAATCATAAAATTTATATTTAAGCGAAATTTATGTGATGCATAATCTATTTAGCATAAATAATAACCAAATTTATTATTATGTGGTTCTAATTTTTCATTTGACTCATCGTCTGTATTTTCTTGAGCTATTCCTTTTCCTTTGTCCACTAACACATTTAATCTTTATAGTATTAGTTTAAATGTTGGTATTTCGGAGGTATTCCATTGGTTTGTTATTTCTTGATTAATTATTTATGCTAAATAGATTATACATCACATAAATTTTGCTTAAATATAAATCTTATGATTCAAGAGATCAATGACAAATTAGCATTTATTCATAGGGAAGAAACACCTACAATAATAGAAATCACAGGAGTAGATCAAAGATTCCAAACAATTTCAGAAGAGATAAGCAATAAAATAAGGATATTAGAAACAATAAAAGAAGCCTTAATAAAATTAATAAGTGAAGAATAAAACTAATAAAACCCAAAATTATTATGGACAAGTTATTAGAAGGTATTAGTATTATAGCTCAAAACCCATTAATACAAAACCAAGATATTAACCATCATATTATAAGTTGCAGAAATGCTATAACAATCACAGAATTTAAAGATAGTCAATATGAAAAAGTTTGTAAGATAGTAAATTCAAGAGATAATAATAAAAAAGAATTACTAGAAAAAATTACAATATTAGAAAGACAAATAAAGTTATTAAATGACAATAAAATAGCACAAGAAAAAGTAATATTAGAATATCATAAAATTATAAATGAATTAATAAGTAATGGAAGAGAATAAAAAAGTACAAAATACTAATATCTATTATCAAATGGACACCTATGAAGAAGATACTACTCAAACTTTAAGTTTTAAACCCGAGACCTATTATAAAATACATGAAGAAAAAGAAGAACTATGGATAAATAAAATTTTTAGAACTAAGTGATTTGAAAGAAATAAAGAAATAAGATATGTAGTCTAGAAACATGAATATATAATAGATATAACTACAATAAATGGAAAAGCAAGAATTAATTTGATATCCGACGAAGTAATAAAAAGAGAATTAGCAAGTTTTTTTTGATAAATAGAGAATTAGCAAGTTGTCTAATAAAGAATCTAAAAAAATATAAGAATGTATATTTTGGAGGACTTGAATTCACAATAAAGGCATATTTTCAGAAAATATAAATACTCCTATACAAATTTATATACTAAATGATAGAATATTAAATAATTTATAAGATGCATTAATATCAGTAATAAGAAGAAATTTGGTTTATCAAAAAAATAAATTTACTATTCAACCAGACTTTAGTATCGCTTTACAAGATAAACATAAAGACTTAGCTCTAACTCTATATTATAAATTAGACTGAATAAATATGCCACCATGAAGTAAAGTCATAAGTATAGAAAAAAAATGATATATGCATCAACTGGAAACCACCTTTTAAGAAAACAATATGAAAGAGATATACTAGTACCTAAACTATATCGAGAGATATCAGAACCGCCTGAACACAAAGATTAGAACCGCTAGAACATAAAGATTATTCTCAAATAACAATACCGGAAGAAATATGTATGGATTTTTCTAATAGACAAAATAAACCTATTAAAAAATTAGTTCCCGTAGTAGAAAATGTAAGGTTAAGTTTTAAAAAAGAAATAATAGACCCTCCAAGAACACTAGATCTTATAAATACATACCCAGATAAATTTAGAATAAAAGTCATATTATTTATAGGAATATTAGCTAGTGACTGCATAGCGGAAATAAACAAAGAAGCAAAAAGTTTAATACACATAAATAAGGTAAATAGAAATAATATCGAAATAATAGAGCCACAAACATACACTTGTCTAATAGTACTTGAGAATTTATTATAACTCAAGTAGCCAAATTAAGGTTTAAAATCCAAGACTTAGAATACGATACAATAATTGGAGTTATAGAATAAAATAGTAATAATTGTGATTTAGTATTACGACTTGATTTTCTTGAAAAAATAAATTATGAAATTCACCCTACTTGAATAACAATAAAAGATCAAGGAAAAATAAGATTTATAAATAGAATATGAATAAACAACAAAAAATTGAAAGTAAAGAAAAAGAACTAGAAGCCATTAAAAAATTTCTGAATACAACAATAATTGAATCATAGATAAAATATTTATAACTTAAAGAAGAACAAGAAAATTTAGAAAATGAAATTAAAGAATTAAAGAATTTATCAGAAAACCCAAGAAAAAATAGATACAGTGTGATAATGGATGGAGAAAAAGAGATTATACCCATGAATAGCGACAAAAAATTAGATGAAGTATGGAACGAACTCGTAGTAAAAGAACAATTAAAAACTATAATAAAACTATTGACCAATATACAAGAAAGTTTGAAAGAAAATCAACATCACATACAATAAATAATTAATCAAGAAATAGCAAACCAATGGAATACCTCTGAAATACCAACATTCAAACTAATACTAGAAAGATTAAATGTGTTAGTGGACAAAGGAAAAGGAATAGCTCAAGAAAACACAGAAAATGAATCAAATGAAAAATTAGAACCCCATAATAATAAAGTATTCATAGAAGAATTAAAATCTAAAAGAAAAAAGCAGAAATAGGATTCAATTATAAGTACGGATTTCAGTTTAAGAAACCAGAAGAACATACATCCTTTTGGTATAAATCTGAATGGAAGAGACCAAAATGAATAGGAAAATTGAAGAATTAAAAACTTTACTATCTAATTTAAATATACATGAAAATTTTAAAATAGAAAAATATGATGAAACAAATGAAATTATCTTTGAAGAATCTGATGAAGAAAATGATTTTGAAACAAAACCTATTAAACAAGAAGAAGTTGAACCAAGTCAAAGGTATCAGTTTGATAATCAATACATCTCACCCACAGAAACTGTGAGGAAAACAACAAATAACAATGATATACATATTATGATAACAAATTTAAGAAAATATCAGATCCATATAAACCAAAAATTAAACATATAAATAATGATCTAATATTAGATTTAGATTGTGGAGAAAATGGAAAAGAATTATTACAAAATTGGATCTTTAGGCACACTTTTGAATTAGCTATTAATGAAGCATTAGTAAATTTAGATGTAGATAGTACACATTACTATTTACTATTTCATACTAGTGGAGACGCATACAATTATCTAAATAAATTATCAACTCCAACCGAAAGTGATCAACATCCAGTAGAATATGTCAAATACATTGGAAATTAAAATAATATGGAATTTTTTTGGAAAGCATAGTGATGTACCGGCCACTAAGGAACTCGAACAATTTATAGCAAAATATATAGTATACAACATATAACTCTGCAATATATGTGAATTTAATGAATTTGCATGTCAATATATAAAATATTATAATAAACTAGATTTAATAGAAAGAAAACCATTTTTAGATTTATTTGTTAACAAATTACCTTGGCCAATAAGTGAAGAAGTAAACAAATGATATAAAAACCAAGTAGATATCACAATCCCAGAAACACTAGGATCCATAATTAAAGTAACTAAAGAATATATAATGGAAAAATATACTGAATCAGAAAAAGATAATTTATTAGAAAACAAATTTAGGATTAATTATTGTAATAATTTTGCAGAAGTACCACAAAAGTTTGGATGTTCAAACATCTCTAGGGGGGAAGATCTAATAATTATAAACGAAAATATCAAACTTACAAAAATTTTAAACCATATAAATATAAACAAAGAAACTATAAACCAGTCCCTAAAAGTCATTTTGATCCGAAAAATAGAAGAAGATATTTTAAAAGGAAAAGATATACTAAAAAATAAAAATATTGTCCTTAAAAGAAAAAGAATTGTAAATGTTGGTTATGTCAAGAAGAAGGACACCATGCCAATGAAATGTCCCCAACAGAATAAAAAGAAAGAAAAAATTAAATTACTAAATTAGATAGAAGAAATAAATTCAGAACCTATTGAATCAGACATTGACAATAGTGATGAATTATATTATTTAGAATCCACTGATGAAGAATCAGAAGAATCAAAATTATTTAGTGATCCATATGAATCCGAATAGCACTTATATCAAAATAATAATAGGAAATAAACCAGTACTTAGATACATAGATACATGAGCATCTTTATGTATAGAATCAAGAAATTTTGTACCAAAAAACTTTTGGAAAAAAGCTTCTAAACCAATAAAAGTTAGAATAGCAGATCAAACTCTATTAGAATTAAAAGAGCTAGTAGAAGAACTCACTATTCTCATAGCCGAAAAGAAATTTATTATACCAACTTTATACCATTTAGAGTCAGGAGTTTCCATAATTCTAGGTAATAATTTTTTGAGATTATATCGTCCATTTTGTCAATATTTATTCTATATAGAATTAACTTGTCCCAAATTAAAAGATCAAGACAAACAAGTAGTAAAAGTACCTATAGAAAAAACTAAGTTAAAATAATAATTTATAAACTAGAAGAAGAACTAGAGAAAGAATTAGAAGATGAAATAAATAAATAAAACTAGAAAAAAGATTTACTAATGACCTATTAGGAACAAAAAAATACAAATGATGCCTGAATTGAAATTAAATTGAAAGATCCTACATTAAAAATAAAATGTCCTAATAATATACCATATACTAAAAGAGATGTAGAAGAGTTTGAAAACGATATGGAAGAATTAATTAAAAAATGAGTAATTAGGCCTAGCAATAGTCCCCATAGTGCACTAGCTTTCTATGTAGAAAATCATGCTGAAGAAAAAAAGAGGTAAAAGAAGAATAGTTATTAACTATAAAAAGATGAATGAAGCAACTATAGGAACACCTAAAGAATTACCAAGAAAAGACTATATTATGAATAGATTACAAGGAAAACATTGATTCTCTACACTAGCTGTAAAATCAATATATTGGCAATTATGATTACATGAAAACACAAAACCTTTAACAGCTTTCACTTTTCCTCCTAATAATCATTATGAATATAATAGTTTACCGTTAGGATTAAAATAAGCTCCAGGAATATTTCAAGAATTCATGTCTAGGCAGCTTAAAGGATAAGAAAATATTTGATCAGTATACATTGATGATATTATAACATTCACAGATGGATTAAAGAAAGACCATCTAATAGCAGTTATAAAAGTAATAGATAGATGTAAAGAAAAAGGAATAATTCTATCTATACCAAAAGCTATAATAGCAAAAAAGGAAATAGACTTTTTAGGATTAACTATTACAAATGGAAAATTAAAATTGCAATGCTATATAGTAGGAAAATTAAATTAATTTCCAGATCAATTAACAGATAAAAAATAATTACAAATATTTTTAGGAAATCTTAATTATATTAGTGATCAAGGTTTTCTAAAAAATCTAGCTCGATTAAGAAGTGACTTACAAAAGAAATTATCAGATAAAGTTAAATGGTCATGGTCAATAAAAGATACTGAAAACGTAGTTGCGTTAAAAAAGAGTTGTCAAAACCTATCAGCTCTATATAATCCCATAGAAAAAGATTTATTAATCATCTCTACTGATGCTAGTGGTGAATATTGGGCAGCAGTAACGACAACCCTATCATTTAAATTATTACAAACTTACAAACAAGAAAAAGGAAAAGAACTAATGGAAGAAACACTTTTTACTCTTACAGTATGATTTAAAACCAAACAATTTGTTTCTTTAGAAAGAATAGCTAAATATATTTCAGGAACTTTTACGATACCCAAAAACGATACACTACCCATGAAAGAGAAACACTTGCATTATTAAATACCGTAAGAAAATGGAAGATAGAATTACTTCTAAAACCTTTTATTGTCAAAACAGATAGTAAATATATCACTACATTTATTCAAAATAAAATAAATACTCATTATAATCAAGGAAGATTAATTCATTGGCAACTAAAATTATCTTATTATGAATTTCAGGTAATATTAATAAAGTCAGAAGAAAATTATAGAGCAGACACTTTGACAAGAGAATGGAGTCAGCCATAGCAGCCATTGCCAATCAATTGAAGTAGAAAAATAATCAATTGGAGCAAGTATTATCAAATGTGAAAAAAATTAAAGCAGACATAGCACAACACGAAACCACTCTTGCATTAATCAAAGGATTATCAGGGTCTGACACTGGAAATACTCCAGCAAATACCCACTCGGTATTAGCCAGTCTATCTACAGATAAAAAATTATCTTGGGCAGACGAAAGTGAATCATCAGAAAAATATAATAAACAAGAAGTATCTACTTCCACCAGTATTACACAGCCTGAATCTAACAATGATAAGGGCAAAGCTGTATTAACTTCCGCCAGTATTACTCAGCCTGAGTCTAACAATGATAAAGGCAAAACTATATTAATCACTCCAGCCAATATAACTGCAGGATTACTGCAGTTAGTCAAACAACCCAATTAAGCCTATTATGTAATACATAGTGGGCCGCAAAGAGGCATTTTTTACAAATAAGCTAAAGTGCAATATTTATCCAAGTATTATTCATAAAAAAATCCATCTTTGGAATTAGCCAAAAAGGCTTTAGAAGAAACCAGTACTATTTATGGGACATATAAAGAAAAAATATTATCTAACAAAGTCCCAAAAACAAAAACTATTTTGGGCCAAATTCCTGCAATTGCCCAAATCAAAATAGTATCAGAAATCAAAGAAATGATGGGAACATCTCTTAATAAATGCATAAAATGGTCCCAAGTAATCCAAAACTATAATGACAATGATCGAAGCAGAAATATGTATCCAACAACCAATACCAAATGAAGACAAAAATGATTGTACTATCAGAAGCAAACCCTATAGAAGCATATGAATTAGCACTACATGGGCTAATAGACACCATTTATTTGAATAAATTAGATGTCCTGAAATATTTCCCAGAAAAATTCAGAAGATCTGTTTCATTGTACTTCAAGGATTATGCAAAAGGAAGAATGATCTTTTTAAGATGTTTCAGCTGCATCACTATTTTCTTGGAAGAAGGAGAGGAGCTAACACCTTATTTTGCATACATCTCAATGGGAATATCAAATGGGCATTGTCCAGAAATGGAAGCATAAAAAATCCCAATCACTAATGAGGAAAGAGTAATATGGAATCAAACACTTTTTTCTACAATAATCAGACAATTAGCAAGTGTACAAGGAGGCGCAAGAATTAATTATAAATCTGATTATTGGTTGGTGGCAACACATTCTAAAAAGGAAGTACTCATGGAACCAACAATGGAAGAAATATTTTATGAATTTGAAAAGAAGTTCCTTGAATTAATAATTCCCAATCTTGATTAAACATCCAAATTATTCCTTTGCCAAAAGAGCCAGAATTATCCAGGACATTCATAAGAAGCAAGCGGTCTATTCGATGAAGAAGCATCCAATCATAGCGAAGCAGACGAGGCGACATCACTTATTACAATAGTAGACTAAAACAATAAAATGTAGAAACTTGTAGCAAAAAATCATGTTTTTACTGACTGAAGATAAGGATATCTTTTTATTTTGTCGCTATGTTAATTATTGAGTTTGTTACTAGCACTTGCTAGTATGTTTTTTTTACCTGTTTAATATGTAGCTTTGTTGTGTATAAAAGGGAGTTGAGACCCTTGTTCTCAACACAGCCTTTCAGTGAATAAACATTTCTTTATTTAAAACCTTTGAGTGAATAACTCTGGAAAGGTTATCTCAGAGAAATTCCTTTGAGTGTATTTTAAAATCCAATAGAAGATTTTTGAAAAAACGTTGTCATCAAGCAATACTTAAGAGGTCACTCTCTACAATCCAGAAATAATCAGGTAAATTTTAATTTATTGAATTTATGTATATTATCCTATTTAATTTTTCAAGCAATATAAATAAGAATAAAGTAACATAACCTTTTATTAACTATGAAAAAATTAATATACTATTCATTTTTAACATTTATTAAAGTTATATAGTATATATTCCTTAGATATAAAAACAAAACATACAAGACATAAAAACAAGGAGACCTAGATTTTAGGAATATTCAAGAATTATTGCAATAACTATTCATATTATTATTTTATTTTTATAAAAATCATTATATATATATCTATTTCTAAAAGTTTGATTTTAGAATAAAATTTTATATACTTTTAATTATGTTCATAACTTTTATAATATTTTCAAGATATTATTAATTACTATTAAGATAAATTTAATTATCAATTAAAAATTAGCATTCCGTAATCTTGGTATCAGAGCCTTTTGGGGTAGTAATCATGAGGTTTAGTAGGTTAAGAGGTTTAACATCTCTAGAGTTTGAAATATTAAACATGAATATATAAGAATTTGTAATAGAAATCGGTGCAGGATTATACAGTTTAGCAGATTTAAGAAATTTATTAATAACAGTATTAAACAGCAAAAATGTTAAAGTAAAAATTTTTAAAATAGAATATATAAAGTATAAAATAAATGAGTATAAAATATTATCTAAAATACTCCAATACTGAATAGGGATATAGAAAATTTTGGTTATTATTTATGCCCAATAGATTAAACATCACAAAAATTTCGCTTAAATATAAATCTTATGAATCAAAATATCAATAACCAATTAACATTTATTCATAGAGAAGAAATACCTACGATAATAGAAATCACATGAGTAGATCAAAGATTTCAAACAATTTTAGAAGAAATAAGCAATAAAATAAGGGTATTAGTAACAATAAAAGAAGTCTTAATAAAAT
Organism: Euphorbia pulcherrima; assembly: GCA_947683365.1. Lineage (NCBI taxonomy): Eukaryota > Viridiplantae > Streptophyta > Magnoliopsida > Malpighiales > Euphorbiaceae > Euphorbia > Euphorbia pulcherrima. The sequence continues at coordinate 47,469,625 of CANTUS010000001.1, read as the reverse complement.
TAATAAGTGAAGAATAAGACTAATAAAATCCAAAATTATTATGGACAAGTTATTAGAAGGTATTAGAACTATAGCTCAAAAACCATTAATACAAAACTAAGATATTAACCATCATATTATAAGTTGCAGAAATGTTATAACAATCATAGAATTTAAAGATAGTCAATACGAAAAAGTTTGTAAGATAGGAAATTTAAGAGATAATAATAAAAAAGAATTACTAAACCAAATTGCAATATTAGAAAGACAAATAAAATTATTAAATGACAATAAAATAGCCCAAGAAAAAGTAATATTAGAACATCATAAAATTATAAATGAACTAATAAGTAATGGAAGATAATAAAAAAGTATAAAGTACAAATATCTATTACCAAATGGACACCTATGAAGGGGGCACTACTCAAACTTTAAGTTTTAAACCCGAGACCTACTATAAAATACAAGAAGAAAAAGAAAAACTATCTATAAATAAAATTTTTAAAACTAAGTGGTTTGAAAGAAATAAAGAAATAAGATATGTAGTCCAGAAACATGAAAATATAATAGATATATCTACAGTAAATGGAAAAGCAAAAATTAATTTGATATCCGACGAAGTAATAAAAAAAGAATTAACAAGTTGTCTAATAAAGAATCTAAGAAATATAAGAATATATATTTTGGAGGAATTGAATTCAGAGTAAAGGCATATTTTTAGAAAAATATAAATACTCCTATACAAATTTATATACTAGATGATATAATATTAAATAATTTACAAGATGCATTAATATCAGTAATAAGAGGAAATTTGATTTATCAAAAACTAAAGTTTACTATTCAACCAGACTTTAGTATCTCTTTACAAGATAAACATAAAGACTTAGCTCTAACTCTATATTATAAATTAGACGGAATAAATATGCCACCAGGAAGTAAAGTAATAAGTATAGAAATAAAAATAATATATGCATTAACTGGAAACCACCATATAAGAAAATAATATTAAAGAGATATACTAGTACCTAAATTATATCAAGAGATATTAGAACCCCTAGAACACAAAGATTATTCTCAAATAACAATACCGGAAGAAATATGTATGGATTTTTCTAATAGACAAAATAAACCTATTCAAAAATTAGCTCCTGTAATAGAAAATGCAAGATTAAGAACACTAGATCTTATAAATACATACCCAAATAGATTTAGAATAAAAGTTTTATTATTTACAGGAATATTAGGTAGTGATTGCATGGCGGAAATAAACAAAGAAGCAAAAAGTTTAATACACATAAATAAGGTAAATAGAAATAATTGTGAAATAATAGAGCTACAAACATACACTTGTCCTAATAGTACTAGAGAATTTATTATAACTCAAGTAGCCATATTAAGGTTTAAAATCCAAGACTTAGAATACGCTACAATAATTGGAGTTACAGAATATGATAGTAAAAATTTGATTCAGTATTAGGACATGATTTTCTTGAAAATAATAGATTATGAAATTCACCATACTGGAATAACAATAAAATATCAAGGAAAAGTAAGATTTATAAATAGAATATGAATAAACAACAATATATTGAAAGTAAAGAAAAAGAATTAGAAGCCATTAAAATTTTCTGAATACAACAATAATTGAGCCATAAATAAAATATTTATAACTTAAAGAAGAACAAGAAAATTTAGAAAATGAAATTAAATAATTAAAAAATTTATCAGAAAAATCCAAGAAACAATGGATTTAATGTGATAATGGATGGAGAAAAAAAGAATATACTCATGAATAACGACAAAAAATTAGCTGAAGTATAGAACAAACTTATAGTAAAAGAACAATTAAAAACTATAATAAAACTATTAACCAATGTACAAGAAAGTTTGAAAGAAAATCAACATGGCATACAACAAATAGAGGTATTCCATTGGTTTGTTATTTCTTGATTAATTATTTATTGTATGTGATGTTGATTTTCTTTAGAACTTTCTTGTATATTGGTTAATAGTTTTATTATTGTTTTTAATTATTCTTTTACTACGAGTTCGTTCCATACTTTATCTAATTTTTTGTCGTTATTCATGGGTATATTCTCTTTTTCTCCATCCATTATCACAATGTATCCATTGTTTCTTGGGTTTTATCGATAAATTTTTTAATTGTTTAATTTCATTTTCTAAATTTTCTTGTTCTTCTTTAAGTTGTAAATATTTTATCTGTGACTCAATTATTGTTGTATTCAGAAGATTTTTAATGGCTTCTAATTCTTTTTCTTTACTTTCAATTTGTTGTTGTTTATTCATATTCTATTTATAAATCTTACTTTTCCTTGATCTTTTATTATTATTCCAGTAGGGTGAATTTTATAATCTATTTTTTCTAGAAAATCATGTCCTAATACTAAATCACAATTATTACTATCATATTCTGTAACTCCAATTATTGTATTGTATTCTAAGTCTTAGATTTTAAACCTTAATTTGGCTACTTGGGTTATAATAAATTCTCTAGTACTATTAGGACAAGTGTATGTTTGTGGCTCTATTATTTCACAATTATTTCTATTTATCTTATTTATGCGTGTTAAACTTTTTGCTTCTTTGTTTATTTTCGCTATGAAGTCACTAGCTAATATTCCTATAAATAATATAACTTTTATTCTAAATTTATCTGGGTATATATTTATAAAATCTAGTGTTCTTGGATGTTCTATTATTTCTTTTTTAAAACTTAATCTTGTATTTTCTATTACAGGAACTAATTTTGAATAGATTTATTTTATCTATTAGAAAAATCTATACATATTTCTCCCGATATCGTTATTGGAGAATAATCTTTGTGTTCTAGGGGTTCTAATATCTCTTGATATAATTTAGGTATTAGTATATCTCTTTCATATTGTTTTCTTATATGGTGGTTTCCAGTTAATGCATATATCATTTTTGTTTCTATACTTATTACTTTACTTCCTGGTGGCATATTTATTTCATCTAATTTATAATATAGAGTTAGAGCTAAGTCTTTATGTTTATCTCGTAAAGAGATACTAAAGTCTGGTTGAATAGTAAACTTTAGTTTTTGATAAATCAAATTTCCTCTTATTATTGATATTAATGCATCTTGTAAATTATTTAATATTCTATCATCTAGCATATAAATTTGTATATGAGTATTTATATTTTTCTAAAAATATGCCTTTATTGTGAATTCAATCCCTCCAAAATATATATTCTTATATTTCTTAGATTCTTTACTAGACAACTTGCTAATTCTGTTTTTATTACTTCGTTGGATATCAAATTAATTCTTGCTTTTCCATTTATTGTAGTTATATCTATTATATTTTCTTGTGTCTGGATTACATATCTTATTTCTTTATTTCTTTCATACCACTTAGTTTTACAAATTTTATTTATAGATAGTTTTTCTTTTTCTTCTTGTATTTTATAATAGGCCTTAGGTTTAAAACTTAAAGTTTAAGTAGTACCCCCTTCATAGGTGTCCATTTGGTAATAGATATTTGTATTTTGTACTTTTTTATTCTCTTCCATTACTTATTAGTTCATTTATAATTTTATGACATTCTAATGTTACTTTTTCGCTATTTTATTGTCATTTAATAATTTTATTTGTCTTTCTAATTTACAATTTTTTCTAGTAATTCTTTTTTATTATTATCACTTGAATTTACTGTCTTACAAACTTTTTCGTATTGACTATCTTTAAATTCTATGATTGTTACAACATTTCTCCAACTTATAATATGATGGTTAATATCTTGGTATTGTATTAATGGTTTTTGAGCTATAGTTCTAATACCTTATAATAACTTGTCCATAATGATTTTGGGTTTTAATAGTTTTATTCTTCACTTATTTAATTTATTAAGGTTCTTTTTATTGTTTCTAATACCCTTATTTTATTGCTTATTTCTTCTGAAATTGTTTGAAATCTTTGATCTACTCTTGTGATTTCTATTATCGTAGGTATTTCTTCTCTATGAATAAATGCTAATTGGTCATTGATCTCTTGAATGATAAGATTTATATTTAAGCGAAATTTATGTGATGTATAATCTATCTGGCATAAATAATAACCAAATTTTTCTATATCTCTATTCATTATCGGAATATTTTAGATGATCTTTTATAATTCAGATATTCTATTTTAAAAAATTTTACTTTAACATTTTTGTTGTTTAATATTGTTATTAATAAATTTCTTGAATCTGCTAAACTATATAATCCTACAACGATTTCTATTACAAAATCTTCTATATTTATGTTTAATATTTCTAACTCTAGAGATGTTAAACCTCTTAACCTACTAAATCTCATAATTACTACCCCCAAAAGGCTCTGATACCAAGATTACGAGATGCTAATATCTTATGGACATAAAATATTTTATAAGGGTGTGTTGTCACGGTTTTATATGTATTGAGTACTATTGTGAACAGAAAGGAGAATAGACTATATAAATACATTATATCATGCTCATACTAGATATTAGGCTTTCATAAAAATGTAGTAAGAAATTGGTTTAATAACTCTTATGCCAGTTATTTCAAAAAAAAGATAAAAATAAGACGAACAATATATTCTAAAGGCTTGCGTCAAAAAAATTAACGGTTTGTGAGATATAGTAGTTTTAAGTTTTGAAAATCAAATTAAATTGAAAACAGAAAGTTATTACAATGGTGCACAAAGTATGTGCCAAATTCACGTTAAACAAAATTTGAAAGTTCAAAAGTGAGTAAAAGCTCATTAATTCTTGTTTCTTGCAAAAAGAAAAAAAATTACTCAAAATCTTGTAAATCCAACAATTTCCCATATATAAATTAATAGTTTGCATTCACCTGGCATCTGAAGTTTGTAATAAAGACAACTGGATCTGACCAACGAGTCTACATAAGCAACTAGAGCTGTTCACGAGCTCGGTTACTCGTTTGGCCCAACTCGAGCTTAGATTCATGGGCTAAGCTTGAGCCTTGGACACTATTTAATTGTTATAAAGCTCAGTCTGAGTCTAAATTTATAAAGCCCAAAATTTATTGATCAGACTTAATTTTTATATAAATACATAAGTTTGAACCGACGAACAATACCTTTATTTATTATACATTTATATATTTATATTTAATAATTATTTTAGATTTTTATGCTTTAGCCAGTTGTTCATTAAACTTTATTATAAATCATATTATATAGTAAAGAATTCAAGTAAATAATGTAATTATATGTACTTAGACACATTTGTATAAAATTTGATGTTTTTTCTCTAGTTAATCACCCAAAAATTCAGAATAAAAGATTAATCTAGAATCATGGGCCAAACTTGAGAATAGGTCATAAGCTCACCCCGAGCCCAAAAGTGTGGACCCGATCGAGTTTAAATTGAGTTTTTAGTAAAAAAGTCTGATGAGACCTGACCCGAACCCTATCAAGCTCGTTCGACGAATATTTATAAGCAACATATGGACATGTTAAGGGTTGAGTTTGACGAATGATTTATTTCGAATTATTCAATATTTCTCCTAAAAAAATTACACATTACATGGTTTTTTCTTATTAGAAAAATATTAAATTGCACTTACTTTGACATGTTTTTAGACATTTAGGTGATAATGTGAATGTAATTTGGATATGATGTGTTTTGAAGGAAATAGAGAGAATCAAGATAATGAAACTTATGAAATTCATCATCATGTTACCTCGTGTTTGGAATGTCACATCTTGAGAGAATTTAATTCAATTGAATTTATGTTGTCCAATTTTATTGTTTGGAATCTATTGTGTGGAATGTGAACAATTTTGTCCAATTCTATCATATTGAATGTGAACTTATTGAAAGAATTCAATTCATCCAAAAATTCAATTCTTCCAAGAAATCATAAAAAAAATATAACATGATTTTGAAGAAATTGATTTAGTTAGTATTGTTAAATATTGTGACGAATGCCTTAGTCTATTGGTTAAGATTTAAATTGTGACCTCTAAAGATCTCATGTTCGAGTCACACAACAGATGAGTTGGATTTTTTCTTTACATTTATATAAGCGCATTTGCGCAAAGTAAAAAAAAAAGTATTGTTAAATTATTATCCCTTATATATAGTTTGACTTTAACGCATTCAGTTTGATGATAACAAATTTGACTATTATTAATAAATAAATTATAAAATAATCATTTGAATTATTTAATGTGAATAATTAAATTTTATAAAGTGAATTCAATAGATTTTTTTTTTTTTTTTCAGGGAATTATTTTCAAACATAACTTACACATGAATCTATTTATAGATTAAGAGTGACGGTTACCTAATTATTGACGGTTATTTTTAGTAACTTCCATTCAGAACAACTGATTCTGATATTTTAAGAGCCCTAGCTAAAATTGGAGCCTCTTTGAACAATTTTTTTAAAAAATTGATATATTATAATAAATATTAAATAAAAAATATAATTTTAATTTTAATTTTATATTTTAATCAATAATTTAACCCATTCACATTAAATAAATTTAAAAAGTTATTTTATAGTTAATATATATACATAATAAATAAATTGAGCCTCTTTTAACCGTGAGCCTTAGGCTATCACACTTCTAACCCATATTCAGAGGTGGCCCTGCTTCCATCCGAAGAAAAATATCTTATTTGGTCATTGTAACTTTTTAGTATCTACAATTAGGTGCTACACAATTCTCTTATGAGTTCAATTGACTTATATACTTTCTATTAACTTCAATTGACTAATTGACCTATATTCTTCCTATTAACTTCAATTGACTAATTGATCATATTCTTTTACCAGATTAACAGTCACGAGCGGAATAATTATTTCCAACATGTTTAATTACTGAATATTTTCAATTTATTAGTAAAACAAGTTTTTTAAAATAATGATTTATATCTGTCCTTTTTAAGATATAATAATAGAAAATATACGAACCCCTAAAATAAATAATGAAGTAAATTGATAGTAATGCAAAAATTTCTCTAATATAACCAGAAATCCATTTGTTTTCTTCTTTATAATAAAAATAAAAATACAACAGAAATTATAGGTTCATTTTCATTCTATAACTATGTATAACAAGTAACTATTTCTAAAAGTCGAATTATTGTTACAGTTTATCAAAATAAGAAGTATATACACCAAATGTAGGCCAGCCATTTTGATAAATGTAACTTAGAAAAAAAATCAAATTTGGAGCATTAAATAACGCGAAAATTAAACTCTTGCCTTTATTAGGTGATCTGATGGAAATTGGAAGCTTTAAAATATTATTTTTAATTTCTTTGTACAATAAAAATGGATTTAATTAAATTGGAAGTTATATCATTATCAAAGTTTCCATTTTCCTCTTTCACTGACCACTTAAAGTATTTAAACCGAAAATTGGAAAATTGGCACATTGGAAAATAGGTCATACACAGTAACAGAATAATTCGGTTATTTCTACTTCTTAATTCTATATTATATCCTGGATGATTATTCGGTACATGACAAGCACCGCCATATACCGTAAATTTATCTTTAAAGTATTTAATATGTAATCTATTTTTCTACTTTCTAATTCTATATTATATCTTACCTAAAATGAATCTAATACTAATATTAACTCTAATTATATTTAAAAAGCATTTAAAGGTATTAATTATATTTATAGTTAATAAAAGGAAAGAAAATAAAATATATTTCTCCTCTTTCCTAATTCAAATTTTATATATTTACCTTAGGTGTAATTATTCTCTATAATTTCTTTTCAATTTAATTTAATTTAACTATTTTTTCAAATTCAATCGTTCCATTTAATTAATTTTTCTTTTTCAAAATTATACTATTTTATGTATTACAATATTTATTTTAATTTCAAACATAACACTAAACCTTTATAAAATTAATTATATTTAAATTCAAATCCTAAATCTTTAAAAATTTAATATATGTTTATTTTTGAATTTTTTTACAAAATGCACCATAGTATGCAACACAAACTCACAACCTTTAACCCTTTACCCTAATATATTACACATATTGCTTTTTTACTTTATAAGCATGATTTTGATATAATTATTTTAATTGAACTGTTTTGAAACTTCAAAACCCAAAAATAACATTAAAATATTTATTTTTTATATTTCTATGAGTGATGCACCCAAATGATGCCCTTGTCATGGAAGAGGCGTGTCTAAATCACATTTTTTTCTTCGATGAGAGTGCATAATGTGTAAATAATTGAATAGTGAAATAAAAAGTTTTTTATATTTTAAAATTAGTATTTGAGCATAATTTTAAATGACAAACCTTAAATATATAGCAAATGAAATTATTTTAAGTAATTTTTACATGTTTGGTTTATATATAGGTATATATGTGATGTTTTTGAAATGACAGAAAATTTTAAAGTTACAATTTTTGTAGTTGATTTTTATCGGAAATAGTTAAACGAGTAAAATATATGCATTGCTAATGTTGTAACGTAATGATATTTATTTTTTGTGAATTTTTGATAGCCTTAGTCTAAATAACTCTGCATATTGTTTGTTGTTTATGGGTTGAAGTTTGTGTTCTATACTGTGGACAATTTTAAAAATAAAATCCTAAAAATAACAAAACTATAAAAAGATTTGAAAAATATAATACATTTTTAAATATCTAGGATTTGAGTTTAAAATAATTAATTTTATCAAGGTCTGGGTTTTATGTTTTAAATTTAAGCAAATATTATAAAACAAAATACTAAAATTTTGAAAATAAAAAATTGAGTAGGTAAGATTAAATTTAGAAGAAACTATAGACAAAAAATGCACTTAAGGTAAATATATAAATCGAATTGGAAAGAAGGAAAATGATATTTTATTTCTTTTATTATTACTAAATATAAATATAATTAATAAGACTTTAAATGCTTTTTTTAGATTTAATTAGAGCTAATAAATAAGTTATTAAATGATTTTGGATAAATTTAAGGTACATGATGGTACTTGCCATGTTCAGTATAATTTTTAGTACATGACAAATACTACCATAAGTTTATCCAAAAATATTTAATAACTTACTAATTAACCCTAATTAAATTTAAAAAGCATTTAGTTTTATTAATTATATTTATATTTAATGATAGTAAAAGGGGATAGAATATCTTTTTCCTTCTTCTTAATTTAATTTTATATACTTACCTTAAGTAAATTTTTTTCCATATTTTCTTCTCAATTTGATTTTTTAATTATTTTTTTCAAATTTAATCTTACTTAATTATTTCTTTTCAAAATTTTAATATTTTATGTTTTATAATATTTATTTAAATTTAAAACAAAAACTCTAGACCTTGATAAAATTAATTAATTTAAACTCAAATCCTAAATATTTAACAATGTAATATACTTTTCAAATCTTTTTGTAATTTTATTATCTTTAGGATTTTATTTTCAAAATTCACCACAATATACAACACAAACTTCAACCTAGAAACTGCAAATAATATTCAGAATAATTTGGATTAAGGCTATCAAATTCACAAAATTAGAAAAAAAATATCATGAAAAATTACAACATTAGCAATGCATGTATTTTACTCGTTCGACTATTTCTGATAAAAATCTACTACAACAACTATAACTTAAAACTTTTCTGCCATTTCAAAAACATCACATATACACATATATATAACCAAGCATGTAAAAATTACTTAAAATAATATAATTTGTTATATATTTAAGGTTTATGATTTAAATTTATGCTCAAATACTAATTTTAAAATATGAAGAACTTTTTATTTCACTATTTAATTTTTATACATGATGCACCCTCATCAAAGACAAAAATGCGATTTTGACACGTCCCTTCCATGACGAAGGCATGATTTGGGCGCATCACTCATAAAAATATGAAAAAAATAATGTTATTTTTAGGTTTTGAAGTTTATAAATAGATCAATAAAAATAATTATATCAATATAAAACTTATAAAGTAAAAAAGTAAAAATATATGTAATACATTAAGGTAAAGGGTCAAAGATTATGAGTTTGTGTTGCATAACAGGATGCATTTTATAAAAAAAATTCAAAATACGAAGAAGAAAAATATATTAAATTATCAAATATTTAGGATTTGAATATAAATATAATTAATTTTATTAAGGTTTAGGGTTATATTTGAAATTATAATAAATATTGTATTGTAAAACATAAAATAATATAATTTTGAAAAAGAAAATTAATTAAATGGAACAATTAAATTTAAAAAAAAAGTTAAATCAAATTAAATTGAAAAGAAAATATAGAGAATAAGTAAGTATATAAAATTTGAATTAGGAAAAAGGATAGATATATTTATTTTCTTTCCTTTTATTAACTATAAATATAATTAATACATTTAAATATTTTTAAATATAATTAGAGTTAATATTATGATATTAGATTCATTATAAATGTACCATAAATTTATCCAAAATCATTTAATAACTTATTTATTCACTCTAATTAAATCTAAAAAAGCATTTAAAGTCTTATTAATTATATTTATATTTAATAATAGTAAAGGAAATAAAATATCATTTTCCTTCTTCCTAATTCAATTTATATATTTACCTTAAGTGCACTTTTTATCTATATTTTTTTCTTAGTTTGATTTTATTTAATTATTTTTTAAAATTTAATCTTACCTACTCAATTTTTTCTTTTCAAAATTTTAGTATTTTATTTTATAATATTTGCTTAAATTTAAAACAGAAAATCTAGACCTTGATAAAATTAATTATTTTAAACTCAAATCCTAAATCTTTAAAAATGTATTATATTTTTCAATTCTTTTTGTAATTTTATTATTTTTAGGATTTGATTTTTAAAATTCAACACAATATGCAACACAAACTTCAACCCATAAATAATTAATAATATGCAGAGTAATTTGGACTAAGGCTATCAAATTCACAAAAAATAAATATCTTAGAAAATTACAACATTACGTTACAACATTAGCGATGCATATATTTTACTCATTCGACTACTTCTGATAAAAATCAACTACAAAAATTGTAACTTCAAAATTTTCTGTCATTTCAAAAACATCACATATACATCTATATATAAACCAAACATGTAAAAATTCCTTAAAATAATTTAATTTGCTATATATTTAAGGTTTGTGATGTAAAATTATGCTCAAATACTAATTTTAAAATATGAAAAACTTTTTATTTTACTATTCAATTATTTACACATTATGCACTCTCATCGAAGACAAAAATGCGATTTAGACACGTCTCTTCCATGACAAGGGCATCATTTGGGCGCATCACTCATAGAAATATGAAAAATAAATATTTTAATGTTATTTTTAGGTTTTGAAGTTTCAAAATAGTTCAATAAAAATAATTATATCAAAATCATGCTTATAAACTAGGGTAAACTTAAAAAAAGTATCTCATGGTTTCACTCATTTGCAAATTGAGGTCTGAAAATTTTTTTTTTTTTGCAATTATACGTCACGATTTAAGTAATTTTCGGAGATTTTATTATTTTTTATGATTTTTTAAAAGTTGTTATCATAATTTAATTAAAAGAATATTTGCACTATTCAAAAAAATTTAAAAAATTTCACCGATGTGTATTATATTTTTAATGACCATCCCGCAAACATTTAGATAAAAACGAACAAGATTACGCATTTTCGTGACATAATTTAATATTGAGGATCCTTTATTTGTAATTTTTTTCAAATCACAGAAATTGTTTTGTAAAAAAAAAATTCCTCAGGCCCCGTTTTGCAAATGAGTGAAACCACAAGGTACTTTTTTAAAGTTTACCCTATAAACTAAAAAAGCAATATGTGTAATACATTAGGGTAAAGGGTTAAAGGTTGTGAGTTTGTGTTGCATACTAGGGTGCATTTTGTAGAAAAAATTCAAAAATAAACATATATTAAATTGTTAAAGATTTAGGATTTGAATTTAAATATAATTAATTTTATAAAGGTTTAGTGTTATATTTGAAATTAAAATAAATATTGTAATACATAAAATAGTATAATTTTATAAAATAAAAATTAATTAAGCGGAACGATTAAATTTAAAAAAAATAATTAAATTAAATTAGATTGAAAGAAATTGTAGAGAATAATTGCACTTAAGGTAAATATATAAAATTTGAATTAGGAAGGAGGAGAACTATATTTTGTTTTCTTTCCTCTTATTAACTATAAATATAATTAATAACTTTAAATGCTTTTTAAATATAATTAGAGTTAATATTATAGTATTAGATTCATTTTAGATAAGATATAATATAAAATTAGGAAGTAGAAAAATAGATTACATATTAAATACTTCAAAGATAAATTTATGATACATGGTGATACTTGCCATGTATCGAATAATCGTCCATAACAAAAAAAAAAACTAATTAGGTACAGGGCATTTTCATGTCGTTTTGCTCCTTTTTGTATCATGTGACAATCCTAAATTGATCTCAAATCAATTAAACCTCCTTTTCTTTAAAAATCTTAAATCTATATAAATGATGTCGGTGTATGTGTTTCTATTTTAAAGTTTTCATAACAATTGAAAAATAAAAAAATGATTATCTCTAAGTTATTATTTAGTTGAAATTATAGTCTACAATCTTTAGATATTTTATAAAATGACTAATGTCGCTATGTTGTTGAATTAAGTCAATGACATGTTTAATTTATTATTTGGTTAAAGACGTGAGAATTATATAAAATACGAAATTCATGTGATTATGATTGGTCCATAGAGCATTGATGTATAAAACAAACATTTGGAGTTAGTCTTGTAATTACTTGTCAAAATAAGATATACGTAAATCTCAATTCGAATGCAAAATTTAGACGTTCAGTTTTTTTTTTTTTACAATTTGCTAAAACGTACTGGAATGCATATTATAATCAAAGTTCAGTCTTAACTTTATTATTTCACATGCCAATCCAAAATGACTTTAATCATCAAATTGAGGTATAATTGGTATTAATAAGTTAGAAAAACCAAATTGGCCGTTAAAGTTTATATTAGAACTACTGATTAGGCAAGCCAATTTAAGCGTTTAAATTGATTCCCTCACCAAATTTAAAATTAGGAGTGTTTATTTTTTATATATTTACTAACTTCTAAAATTACAGATTTTATTTTAAAAAAATTTTAACAAATACTATTTTATAAAATAGGTAAATTATAAGTCATATTTTTTAAGTTTATAGTGAATACTACTATATAAACTATTTTTATAAGGTTGATCAACTTTTGAAATTTTGAATTTGATTATGGTTAGAACGAATGACAAGTGAGAAAAAGTGTAATGAAACTCAAGATACACATGATCCAACTATATAGGAACACCTAATTAAGGTAGCAAGAAAATAGGTAACCCCTACTACTCTATGCCTAAAGATATGCTCAACTTGTACTATAAACAATGGAACAATGCGTCAGCCCATTTTGTTGATACGTATCTTCTTCTATCTTACATTTTCCCCTTTTCAAATAATTATTTCTCTCTTCTTTACTATTCTAAGGAAATATGCAACTATGGCCGCGGTCCCACAAGTATTTTACTGTGCCAGTAAAAATTGGCTATAACAAATTTTCACCCAATAATTGTATAAACATGTTTTGAAAATTTTGAAGGAATAGAGCCATCTCTCTTCAACTTTAGATGTAAAATAATTAAGGCTTATATAACAATTTTAATTAAATATGAGAATGCTTTATCAACTCCTCAGGTTGTATTTCATCTACTGCCTCTTATTTTTAAAAAGGTTCTGATAATTCCTTAATTTTTAAAAAATACACTAGTAGATGTGAACTTTAAAACAAGTCTTTCCATTATTTGACTTTATCAAATATGCAGAAACTGATATCTGACAAGTGACGTTTATAAACTTTTTGAAAGTTAGAGGTATTTTCAATGTTGAGGGGCAGTGCCACATTGATTAGAGTTAAGTTGATTTGGTACCTTGAACCGCATTCTTATTACCCAAAACTAGTTAATATAAAATGGTAATTTCTGCCTGCTGCCGACACTCTGAAGTTGTTGGCGGAATATATCATTTTCTAATAAGTAGGCCCTTTTCTCTTATGTCACATTACAACACCAAATACCCAAATCAAATCATTCCAAAAACATCATTCATCTTATTTTGGCATTTTGCTACTCTCAAGGCTGCTTTTTATTCCTTTTAATACCACATACTAAATCTAACTTCAGAGTTCAAATTATTCGAACCACATTTGCGCTAAGAATCTTCTTTGTATTTTTAAACAAAATAATGCAAAATTGACCAACACTAACTATACAAGACATTTTTAGAACAAAAAAAAAAAAAATCACCAAATGGGTTTGATGTATTCACTTCTCAATTTTCAAGGTAAGGAAAAAAAAAAGAATCCAATTCTGTTTACTTGTCACACTAACTCACCAAAACTTGCCTCACAATGGCAACATGTATACCTATCTAGACATCTAATGGTATAGTTATATTATAGTCATTACTAACTAGTATGACCAACTAAACCCCCTTTCTCGAGCCACTGTAAAATCCCTTCAGCCTTCCGTTTCGCTCTAGAAGTACCATCTCTCGAAAGTTTCAAAAGCGTTTTATTCGCACTTTCCTCCTCCCTAATTTCCCTCAACTTACTCCGATCATTCAAACAAATAGCATACAAAATTACCACATAGTTCTCTTTGTTCTGTCCCGAACTTTCCTCTCTCAACAATCTCAGCAAATGAAATACAGCATTTAGATTCACCATTTCCGAAACAGCCTGTGGATAATTAGCAAGCATAGCAATAACCGTAGTCAACTCGTCCACAAGTATCCCATCCAACATTTTCCGAAACATTACCCCAACTGCCCCTTCCTTAACTGCAATTCCACGATTCTCGGGGGCAATACAGAGATTATATATTGCATTTGCAGCATCCTTAACCGCTCCTTGATTCCCCTCAACTATAAGATTTATTAACGGTTTGAAAGCGCCAGAATTTCCGATCAAAAGCTTGTTTGAATCGAGGGCCGAAAGGGTAAATAGAGCAGCAGCAGCATTACTTCTAGTCTGCATATTTCCGGATTTGAGAGCATCGATTAGTACACGAAGAACAAACGGGTTTTCTGCAATGTAGACTTTGTTTTCATCGGGAATCGAGATGTTAAGAATCACTGTGATTAAATTTTCTTGGAGAACGGGATGGGCATTGGGTCGAATTTCGAAGAGTGGGAGGACTAAGTTGGAAATTGAACCAGGTGACTCGCCTAATATGATTCGAAAGTTAGGGTTCGTTTTTGTTACGAGTCGAAGCTGTTGAGCAGCTTCGATTCGATCAGTAAGGGAAGAGGAAGACAGCTTCTCGACCAGTGAATTCAATAAGGTTTTCGAATTATCGATTTTGACATTTTCATCAGAATGGCCAGAAGAATTCGGTAGTTCAATCCCGCGCTTTTTGCACCATTGCAAAATTATCTCCCGGGCCAATGAATTGGGGATAATGACAGTTTCAGAGTGGCTATCAGTTTGCTGTTTCTGGACCGATACTCGATCATAAGTCTGCAAATGAACCGAAAAGATTTAATAAAATTTACATACAAAACAACAAGAATGAAGATAGCATATGATTCCAAATGCATAAAACCATCAAAATAAATTCCAATCTTGGAAGTTGGAACAATGTCTGATTGCTGAGTAATTGATTAATCTCTGTTCTTGGTGAACTAAATTATCCCCAATCTCGGTTACTAGTTCAGAAACTCTTAATTACAGGCGCAATAGTGGTGCTAAGAATCTTCATTGAACCTTAATCTCACTGGCCCTTTTTTGAAATTTGCAGCAGAAAATCGAAGAACAACTTCAAATAAAACCCTTGAAGAAATGCTTAATTTCAGAATTTATTTGCATAAAACCATCAAAAATTAGATTCCAATCTCGAAGCAATGCTTAATTATCAGAATAAGTAGTTAATCTCGGTTCTCGATGAACCTCAATTACTAACTCAGAAAACTCGTAATTACAGGCGTAGTAATGGTGTTATCTAGGAATCTATTAAGAACATGAATCTCGCTGAAAACCCTTTTTGGAAATTCGCAACAGAAAATCAAAGAACTTCAAATAAAACCCTTACCCCCAAAATTAAGTTCCTACTCTGTAATCGAACAAACAAGAACAGAAACAATAACAAGATCAAGGAACGAAGGAAAAGAGAATGAAAAACCTGGCCAGAAGAGAGAACAACAGGGTCAGACATTAGGTCACCAGAAAGGGGGCATTTGAATTCTTTGGGAATAACATTGACAACTTCCGCCAAATTCAACCAGTCAGACGAGTTCTTGAGTTTCAATCCATTAAAGGCGTTCAAAATCGTTAAAGCTTCATCAATGGACTCCAAACTGTAATCATCCTCATCCAAAATTGC
The DNA here is from genome assembly GCA_947683365.1 of Euphorbia pulcherrima. NCBI lineage: Eukaryota > Viridiplantae > Streptophyta > Magnoliopsida > Malpighiales > Euphorbiaceae > Euphorbia > Euphorbia pulcherrima. Next base: position 47,453,211 of record CANTUS010000001.1, on the reverse strand, counting down.
CATCACCAGCCTCTGCAATTCTTTCTTCAACTCAGTCACAACTGTCGACGGCATAGGTACACGAAAAGGGGAAGATACTCTGTAATAAATTGGGTTAATGAGTAAGAAATGAAAGGAAAGGATTGGAAAGTGCGTGAGTCATCATCCACTTCTTCAGGTTTCTTGTTGCAGTTTCTTTCTTTGTGGTTTCTCTCTCTCTGCCGCACTTTCTAAGGAAAATTCAAAACGGAAAAAAGAATTTGTTTTCAGAATATTTGTAGTTCAGGCTTTGCTGACGTAGCATGCCACTGTACTATTACAGCTCAATCGTTTCATGCCACGTCAGCACTTAGCATATTGTTTGAAAATTTCCCCTTGTTTGTTCTATTTCGGTGTCTTTCCATTTAAGATTTTCCATGTGAATTAGAAACTAAAAATATATGGGGGAGTAAAAATGAAAAATATTTAAAAAGATAAAAAAAAAACTAGTCACATGTTAGTTTTGAACTGAAGACATGAAATAAAATATTAAATTACTATTAGGCATCAAATTTTACATAAAAAGGCTTTTACGTGAAAAAAAATGACACCAAAATATAGGAATGGCTATGAACCGAATCTGAATCGAGTCCAACTGAATCCAAATCTGTATTTAAAAGATAGATCTAAATTCGACCCTGCTCCAATGAATCTACAAAGTTAAATCCATAAACGGTTACAAATTGGATGAACATAAAATTGAAAGGAAATCTATTTTGTCTTGTAAATACATGATGAAATATAGTTAACAAATTTATACATATAACATTAGTACATGATTATGTAGAATTTTATATCCACAATAAGGAAATCTAATTTTTTTTCGCAAATAAATAATTGTCATTCTAGGTCTTTAATGTTTCCTAATAAATTGTTGATATTTTTCAAAATTAAGTTATTACTTCAAAATTAAGTTATTACTCTTGATGAATTTAATAGTATTTAATTTTAGTTATAACATATAAATAATGATAGTTTGTGATAATGACTGAACTGTTGGCCTAGTGATTAACACTGAAATTATGGCCTCCAGAAGTCGCAGGTTCGAGACACATTCAGAGTGGGTTGGGGATTTTTTTTTCCATTTAATGTAAGTCCAATGAGATAATTTTTTTTTAAAAAACAACAATTTGGGATTGAGGTGTTGGCCTAGTGATTAACACTGAAGCTGTGACCTCTAGAGGTCCCATGTTCGAATTACAGCCGGGGCGGTGTGAGTGGTTTGACGATGAAAATCCCGAGCTGCAAGGTGGGGTCCACTTGAGGGTTTCTTATTTGAATGGCATGATGTAAAAATTTGTTTAGTTTATGTTTATCCAATTTAGTGAATAAAAGAATTGGGACCTAAATTCTGATACAAAAGACAGAGTCACCACCCATGCTGTCTACTTGGTAAAGAGTTTGGTACGGTTTCCATTTGGCGGGAGACTCATACCTTTTGAATCAGAGATTCGAGTATTGGATGAGCTACTTATTTCTCATTTAGTTAATTCAAAATTACATTTGTTATGTAAAACATTTTCTTTTTATTATTTAGGGAATTATTACAGAATTCCTATTATTCTACACTCTTTCACACATGTTTCATGCGGTTCAACGATATATATATCAAGCAAGGAGATAAATAAAATTACAACTGATAAAAATGGGATTTGCGAGGGAACATATACATTTGTTTTAAGTTATAAAACAAAAATAAATAAATTCGCTTGCATCCACAAAGATTAGCGCAATTACGACACTCCATAAAGTAAGCGTTTTGTTAGGAAAACATGATTATGTTAGTGTGGCGGTTTTGTAATCGATAGTGCCCAGGCGGCTTCTAGGATCGAAAAGAAATAACGGGTCTTCAACGTATTTTATTATGAAAGCACATTTTAACTTTTCGTGGTTTGATTTACCGGATTATTGATGAAAATGATCGCATCGAAAATGGTGGAGTTAGGTTCATTTTACATATTTACGTGAAAAAGAACATTATGCCTGGGGTAACAGGACTCGTACGGGTGGGGAGGACAAGTACGGGTATAGGACACCCGTACGGACCCTGTTTGGACCCAAACAGAATCCCTTTTTCTCAATTAAAGTAGATATGATGAAAACAAATTATTGTAAATGGGATTTCCCTCTATATGGATATACTGGTGCCAGCAAGGCCCGTATGGGTCAGGGCCAGACCTAAAATAGATTAAAGGTTAGATCAAGCAAAATATATGAAAATGGCAGAAAAATAAATAGACAGTACGTCTCTTTGAAACTTAGGAGCGTACCTCTATGCCGTGAATCCACTTTGAAGCTATCCCAATGCCAAGAGAGAGCCTAGCCAACACGAAAGGTTAGGTTGAAGGTGATTTAGGGACTGTTTGGTGAGCGTGTGTGTGGACAAAACCTCCCCCCAATCCTAAAATGAAGCTAGAATGGTATAAAAGGTTGACAAAACATATGTAGAAAGGTTTTCTCCATATTTTATCCCTTCTATACCTCTTCTATACCCTGCCTAAACCTTCTAAAAGCTGCTGGAAATGAACTAACTATGTATAGTTTATGGTATGAATTGTTCTCCTCTGAAAATGTGAGGTAAATGTGTTGGAAAACAATGATTCGGAAGAAAACTCATCTCAAGCATCCGAAAAAAGTTTTGAAGAAAACAAATCCCTAAGTCCAAGAAGAAGGCATTTGGATAAGGTTCGGAAGAAAACAACTTCCTAAGTCCAAGAAGACCGCATCTGGATAAAGGTTTAAAAGAAGACAAACTCCTAAGTTTAAGAAGACAACATTTAGAGAAGATTACATCAGGAAGAGAATCCGACAAAGCTAAAGTCTGAAGACATCCGGAAGATACAACTCACAAGACAAAGGGAAATATTCAAATATTAATCTTCCCTCCAATTTGGTCTGAAGCCAAACTCACCTTTTTACCTTGGATGAAGCAAAAAACTACAGCTTGCACAATTTCAGCAAAGAACAAAAAGGACTGACACAGGAAGAGAAAAAGGTAACTACCTTTTTAACCTAGACCAATAGCAAGGCGCGTGGACCCCAAAAGGAGACAAACTTTGCACAGAAGTTTGTAGAGCACTATCATTGAAGAATTCAAAACCCAACCTTTGTAAAGACAATCATTGTAAAATCTCATACTTGGGGTAAGTATTGAGACTAGGGACTTAGGTTGAACTAGGGAGAGTTTAAGTGGTATATCCCTGAGAGAAAAGGACTTAGCCAAGCTAGGTGTTAGTTGTGGTGGTATATCATACTTTCAAAAGAGAGTGAATGTACAGAGATAACTTGTAAAGGACTTAGCCAAGCTAGGTGTTAGCTTTAGTAGTATATCATACATCCGGAGGAGAAAAACTCTCCAGAGACAAACTGTAAAGGCTTGATTTCTGCCCGTGAAAGAAATCACAATCACTAGTGGATTTAAGCTCGGAGGAGGAAACTCCAGGGACTGGACGTAGGCAGGGCCGAACTAGTATAAAATGACTGTATTTGATTTCCTTTACCTTAAGCCTTTACTTTAAGTGCATTTTAAACTGAATATTTGCATTATCTGGATATTCATGCAAAACTACAAACCCACAAGTATTCCTATGACTAAGAGTATAGTTTCTTTGTAAAAGTATTTGCCCTAAACTCCTAAAAGGTGGGGGGGGGGGGGGTGTGAAGATAGTGTTGGGAACTGATAGTAAATTTGAACATGCATAACAGGCACGACGGAAAATCAAAATTTTGTCCCTGTCCCCAGGAACTCCTATTAGTTGCATATTAAATAAAGCCTTAACTAAATAATTCTCTACCTAGTTAGCATGCATAGGCTAGGCATACCATAATTCTAAATTATATCCTAGCATAAATGTTTTATACTAAGCATGTTATAACTCTAAGCTATAACCGAAGCATAAAATAGTCTAAGCATGCAAAACAACCTAAGCATAATTATTAAGTCTAAAAACGCTTAAAGAAAAAGACCTAATAATTAAAAGAAAAAGAAAGAAAACTTACCAATTGAAGCATGCTTTAGCAAAATCTCCTTGCACAAGCCTCCAAGCGTAAGATAGCCTCTATGAGTATCCACACGAACCCCACCAACCAAAACCTCCCCAAGAGGAAAAACTAAGGAGCCTTGAGTAGTTGCTAGACCACTCTAAAAGCCCCACCCGAAAATATAAACTAGAGGTGCTGGAATAAATTCAAGCTCTTAAAAAGAACTATGCTCTAAAGTCAACTTGAGAGATATTACGTTGGAATATCAAGTCAAGACTAGAAGAGAGCGAATGGTGTAAATTGAAATGAAGAAAGGGAGTGCCTATTTATAGGCTTAGGGAACCAAAAAGGCTTCCCCATTTTCCACAAAATTGGTTTGACCCACGGAGCATGAAGCCCACAGGTTTGACCCATGCATGCTGCACACGGCCAGCGCAAGGTAGACCATAACGGTCTGCCTAGCACCCACAAGCCGGGCTTGTGGGGTTTTCCAACAAGCCCAGCTTGTGGGTTAGGCTATGCTGGGCACACCCAGCACTGGTGTGACCCAGCATGTGGGCTCACGCAGTGCCGAGCCCATAACCCTTTGGCCTCTATATGGGAATGTGGACCCCATCTCCATAGGGTCTGACCCCTTTACCCCAGTTAGAAAATTCCCTTTTAATCCTTCTTTCAAAATTAATTTATTTCACGACCCTAATAAATTAGTTACCTGTCGAAAATAAATTCCTTGGCTTATCCAAAATGATCTAATCATTTTTAACCAATTAAATAATAATCCAATTATTATTATGTTATATTTTCATAATAGAATAAATCTATTAATTCTTTACTCAGTTCGATGAAGGTCTAATGTGTGTGACCTTATAGGATCCCGAAGTATTGAGCTGTTAAGGCTTAACCAACCCTTGTTCTAATGGAACCATTGGCTCGAGGTTCTAGACCATGAATAGAACTCGATTACCTTAAACGACTGTAGTACGCCTCTAGTAAAGGTCTACCATCCCCCATTACTCGAAATGTCATTTGTGCTTATGACTTAATCCCGGTTAATACAATAGTTATCCAATGCGATGAACTCCTTCCATTCTTTAATATTAGTACCATGTGGTTTTATAGGGTTTGGTTAAAGTGTTAACCCACTAATAGCAAGTTTGCTCCAAGCTATCCCAGTTATTAACTTATTACCGAAGTATATTGCCTTTTACCATAGTGTGTTTGACTAGATCCTATTTCTATCAAACACATACTTTGATCAGAGGTTTATAAGAATCATCACTTAACAAGCGGCCAGGTACAACTCCTTAATATATCCGGAGTGATGGATTCTTTCTAACTATATAGCTTACCAACGTGCTGTCATCACTATACCCGTAATCACCCGTGATAACCTAAATTAATGAGTACATAGGAATGAACCAAAGTATAGTGATGGTACCACAGAAGATAACTAGCATCTCAAGTATGAGGATATTCGCAAAGCTTATTGCACGAAGATAAACACTAACACATTGATATATATACCAAGTGTTTATCTTACGGCAGTCTCCAATATATCTCTCAGATATATCCATTTGTCAAACTTAAGGCACCGCCTTCAATCCTTAGGAGATTGAATGCTTGGACACTTTCTAAGAAAGTTGACCACATGCTAGTCTATCCGCTTCATCAATATCCTCTCTTGATGAAACTATGACTAGGGGATAGTTCAGACATAATCATAGTTGCACATGAAGTAGGTCTCACTTAATATAGTCCAACTATAATTTCTCTGACTTCATGCTATGATACGTCAAGGACTTTTGTATACATACATCAATGAATATATTTTAACCAGCCATAATATATTTACAAGCATATCGATATAAACAAAATATTAAATGCCTTTATTAATTAAATAAATTATTCATACTATTACAAAATTAAGAGATATCGCCCTAATTGTCTTAAAGGCATACATCATATCTAACAGATAGTTCCACATATTAGTATTGATGGAAACATCATATATACTATGTCATACTCCAGATTTAAAATTTATTATATTATGTTCATCACAAGTGTATATTGATTTGTTCCAATAATAGAGAACTAGAATATTGAGATACTTTTAAGAGACCATTGGTTATGTTTTGGTGTATCAGGCTAAAGAAATAGACCTTATATGATACTCAGATAAAAATTGGCTATGGTCAAAGCTGAATTTGTGTTTTTCAAACCATGGTCCAACATGTTGTCTGACAGGAGAGGCCATTGAGTCGTTTATGCTAAGTGCTCTAAACAACAATTGGCTATTTACAAGTAATAGTCTAATATTGATAGCTTATATGATAGACTCGAAATATCATTTAAGGTATAAGCATATTGAAATTAATAAGTATCAATTAGTTATAGACTTAAGTACATGAGGAGAGGTCAACATGCGGTATTTGTTTACGTATTATGTGATTGCAGATTTGTTTTATGAAGCATGTCTCTAAATATGTATATGTGAAATACATCAAAGGGTTGAATATGTGTAGATCATACTTAATCGAGATTACCTAATATATTATACCCTTTAATTCATGAACGATAACATGATGATATAAATTAGTTTTGTACTATGAGCAATGTATATGTGTGTATATATGTTATGTACATATATTATTTATCATTCATAGCATGTTAGATAGAGAAGTAGCCTACTCATATGGGTGTTTACCCTAGTGTTACCACGAGGGTACAAACTAGGATGAGATTGATTTTGAACATACTATTTATGATTCAGGAACCTGTTCAAAATTGTGAATCGACTTGTTAAAGTAATAAGGAAAGTCGCATTGTATTAAAAAATGCATGCCAAACCAAGAAGGAATCGGGTAAGAACTGTGTAGTTCACATGACGATGGGCCATGTTTTGTCTGAATAGCTAAAGGTAAACCTTGAGTAGAACAAGGTTAAGTGTTGAGTTGCGTTGTAGCTAAAACCTTTACATGATGTTAGTTAATGTGATAAGACATGCACTCCTTTGTAAGGGTAAAAGGAAAGAACATCATGGCACATTATAAAATTGGGAGGAGTGAGTTCTTGAGATAATTTTTGTTTAGCGACCATAAGATGGGAAGTTCGTACATTGTACAAAGATCTCAACTTCTCTAATGTGAGAATCAGTCCATTTAACAATGGGGTTATTAGACCTTACCCTCATTACTATTGAGTTATCATGAGAAGTAAGGACTAGCAAGGAAAATTTGATCAATCACCGAGAGATTATGATTTGATTCGATTTGGGAGAGATTGATTGGTGGTCCAAACTAGTTCTTTACGAAATGGATAAAATTGAAAGGAAGATATGACCAATGTACATTCATCATAGTTTTGTTGATTCATCAGCATGCCTATTTCACCATTACGGGTCAGATAGTGAATAATAGTTAAGGCTTCCGAGATCCCAAAAGATGTGGAAGTGGATGATTATGGACCAATCTATGGTAAAGCATACACACAATATTAATGTGATATTATTAGTAACACTATAGTTTAATCTATGTGGTTAAGTATTAATCAGAATCTTCTTAGCAAACCCTGCTGGGTGCAAGATATTCTGAATACAAGATGTTAATATACTTGGTTAAGTACCACTCAGGATAGTCTTAGAAGACCCTAACGGGTGCAAGACAAAGTGTTCTTGATAGTATACAGGTCTCATGACTTCGCACGATAAAGAAGATATGATGACCTTGTACGGAATATGACCCATCAAGTGCGAGTGGGAGATGTTGGAAATACCTAGTCCACCCGTGAGTGGGTCAATTGGGTTAAAGGATATGATCCAATTTGGGTAATTGAATTTCATTGCAGAATCAAATAAGTCTAAGGACTTAATTGAAAAGTTATTAAACTTTAAAGATTTGATTACAAATAATTAATAGTTTGAGGACTTAAATGCAATTAATAAAAAAATACAATTCCTATAAATAGGAACCAGACATTCATATTAAGAATATGAATGAAAATATTGGTTTTCATTTTGTCCCAATTTCCACTTTCATTCTCTCTCCCGAAAAGTGATTCGAAAACTCGTTTTGCTCATCATTCTTCGTCGCCGTCTTACTAAAGTCGTGGAAATTGACTTAATCCCAACATATTGTGGGTCAAAACAACTTTTCATTCTCTTGATCAAGTTTACAATCCCAGGCACTCGAAAAAGGTACAAATTCAATTCTAATTCTTTCGATTTTCATCACTTTCGAATAATAGGAATCCAATCATTTAAGCTAAGAATTTTTTAACTCAAAGGAGTACCAAGATATGAAATTGGAAAATGTTCAATTTTATAACCTATCTGAGAAGCGTAAGAAGCTAAGGAGTACGAAGATAAAGTTTGTTATGGGAGTAGTCTAGCTCATTTTTTGATAGAAACCATGTGAAAAGAGGAAGCCGAGTAGCTTATATTCTGCCCGATTTTTCAAGTGTAGCTGTCCATTCTGTCGACGAAGCACGGCTGCTGAATTGAATCAGTTTGGATTAGGAAAAGAGATGGGTTTGAGTTTGAGATCCAGGTTGCAAGATGCATACACCTTTCTTGGCATGACAACCTCAGTCTTTGAACCCAAAAAGGCATGTCATACCCATTTTCACTAAAAATAAAGTTACAGACCTCAATAATCGAGCAAGCTTTGACATCGCATAAGGCATGAAGGTTTGGGAAAAGATTGCTCAAAGGTTGATTGGATGTCCAATTATCCTCCCAAAAAGAGAAAGCCACGCCATCCCCAATCCGCACTCGACAATTTGATACAAAGAAATCCTAGAAATTCTTATTGAGAAAACAACATGAGACAACATCTTTCTAAATAGGAGAGATTCTAGTTCGACTGTCATTAAATGAACCGAATCACGTTGAATAACCATGTCGTTTTGCACATACACCAAACCATAAACTATCTTGAGAGGAATTTCAAAGCTTCTAATAGCCACTTCACCAGAAGACTAAGATTGACAAGCTTGAAATTATGAATAAACAGTCTGCCTAGGTGGTTAGGAAAACTAATTATGGCCCAGCTCACTTTTGAGATTCCAATTGAGAAAGCATTACCTCGCCACAAGAATTTTTGCATCAACCTCACCATTTTTTCATTCACACATTCTGACATTTTATAGAGAGACATTAAGTAAATTGGTAAGGATTCAAGTACCGATTTAATCAACACTGTCCTCCCTATATAAGACAAACATCTTCCCATCCAGTTAGCCAATTTTTTTTGAAATTTTATGACTAACGGGTCTAAATAGCTGACCGTCACTTGCTTCATACATAAAGGGAAGCTAAGATAATTGGCGGGAAATTTTTCAATTTTGCACCCTAGAGTAGTGGTGTAAGAATGCACCACCGAATCTTTCACATAAATTCCCAAAATTGAATTCTTGTGATAATTAATCCGAAACCTTGAAATTAACTTAAAGCATCTCAAAATTTAAACATAAGTTGGGATCAAACTTGCATTAGCCGGAAGAAAACACAGTGTGTCGTCTACGAATTGTAATAGTGAAATATCTTGAAGGAAAATGTCGAGTTGAAACCCTAGTACCATGCTATATCTAATTCTTGTATCAAGTAATTGCTTCAAACCCTCGACGCCTAAGATAAAAATGAAAGGCGATAATGGATTGCCTTGTTTCACCCCTTTTTGAAGCTGAATTGGTGCACAAGGAGATCCATTAATTAAAATTGAGGTGGTTGATTTATTTCTATAGTTGCCTAGCCAAGAAATCCACTTGTTATTGAACCCCATTTTTTTTTTGCAAAACCGCATTAATAAACTTCCATGAAATGCTATTGAAAGCCTTGTGAAAATCCAATTTTACTGCCGTGTAAGCTTATTCTGAGCGGGCGAGCTTTTAACTGCAATGGGGCGTGGGCTCTCAGGTTTTTATGCGGGGAGCTGCTACGGTAAAAGTGCAGGGCTCGTTTACATTTTGCGAATGCTTGGCGATAGGGACCGTGGGATCCTTCTAGTGACTGGTCTGTAGAGAATTGTTTTGATGAAAACTTGTAAATTAAAATAGAGTCAAAAGCCCTATTTTATAAAGTATAAGAGTCACCACCCGGATCAGCTCTTCCGGGAAATAATGGTATAGCCAATCCGGGTTGGATTCCTATACCTATAGAATAGAGATTCTGAGTCGGATAAAATAGTTACTTGTATATATGATTCGAGATATATATGTTTGATTAGTTTATTAAAAATATTTTTCCTATATCGTTTTGTTTATAAACACTTAGGAATAAAGTAAAGGGATAGATTTTATACCTGAGTGATGGATTCCCCTACCTCGAATGCTCCCGATAATTTAATAAATATGAATAAAATAAAAATGAATGCAACAAAGGTGGGATTAGATCTAATTACCCTTAGTTAACTTTCGAGTGTCCTAAAGGCCGGCACATGCTAGAACCCAATTATTGGAAGATTATGGTTAAGAACCTTGGTATCTACGGAGATGGTATATAACTAAACCCATCGAGAAGAATGGACTATACCTTGGTATAGTTGGTGTTTAAAGGACAATATGAGGAAGGTTTATAGCTAAAACTTATCGACGATATTGAACTATAGTATCAGGATAATGTTTATGAAATAAGGCTAGGCCAGTTTATAACTAAAACTTTCCAAGTAACAGGTTCTATACCTGAGTATAGTATTGGGATAAAGGAAATGAATTTTGGTATAGGCTCGATACTACTAGAAGGGGATTACTTAAATTCGTATGATATCAAATTCAGAGTATTTGTTGCCCTTGAAATGCCGAGGTTTGGCTTCTTTTTATAGATTATAGAACCGTCGATCGACGCAATTTGGGCGGCAACTTGTGTCGATTGACACTTCTTAGGAGGTGACCGTCGATCGATACAACTTGGCCTGCAGCTTGTGTCAATGGACACTTCTTGGGCCGTTATAGCTTTGATGAGTCATTACCAGACTTGACATGTGTTAAGAACCGTCGATCGATGCATGTTGACCTTCAATCAACACATCTGTAGGCTTGTTGAGTCATTGCTAGACTTGACACGTGTCAGCTGTAAGAAGCATTAATCGACGCATATAGAACCATCAATCAACGCAAATCCAACCGTTGGATTTTTCTAAAATTTTGACACGTGCTTCCTAACATACATGGATAACTTTGATCATTGGAAATTTTATTTAGAATTCCAGAGAAAATTCTATCAAAGGCAGAAGTTCGAACATGTTATTGCTGGTTTAAGGTTCTTTCTTTTAGGATAAATTTAAGGATTATTCAAGGTATTTTGGACAAGGAAAGAGACTTTCGATTCATAGCACTTTCAGAATTCAGACATCTATATGAATAGGTATTAATCATCATCAGGCTGGATGGACCATGCTCGTAGGCTGCCCTTGCATTTCAAAAGTTTCGATCATAAGGGAAATTTTACATACGTGAAGTGAGTGCTTTGAACAAAATAGGTACTTTTGTGTGTGGTGAGTCATAGGGAGACAAGGGTTTAAAAAGAGTCGACATTACTTGATCGAGAATTTTGAAAACAAAAATTTTTGCCCTTTCGATCAAGGATGTTGCAAAAATGCTTTTGACTTAAAATCCTGTTGGGGATGAAAACAAAAATCAAAGAAGGTAATGAAAGGAAAAATTCATTGGGGGAAAATGGAAATTAAGAACATTTCAAAAGTTTTTGTACCCCTAGTGACTTGTGTATTTTTCACAAAATTTGGTCCGCTAATTTTAAAACGGTTTTAAGATGATGCAAAGAGCTAGTAAAGGGTTATACCTGCTTCTGGTGTTGCTCATAGTCAGGATGTTGCATACGTTGATCATCTTTCTAACCTTTAAGGAGGCACTATCAGCCACCCTTGACCAATTTGTCCAACCATCGAGTTGGGCACTGTCTGCCACCATTGACCAGTTTGTCTCACCATCGAGTTGGGCACCGTCTTGCCACCTTTGAGCGGTTTATCTCACCATCAAGTTGGGCATTGTCTTGCCATCATTAACTAGTTTGTCTTATAATAGAGTTAGGCACCATCTTGCCACCATTGAGTAGTTTGTCTCACCATTGAGTTGGGCACCATCTTGCCACCATTGAGCAGTTTATCTCACCATTGAGTTGGGCACTATCTGCCACCACTAGTTTGTCTCACCATCGAGTGGGGCACTGTATGCCACCATTGACCAGTTTGCCACACCATCGAGTTGGGCACCTTCTTGACACCATTGATTGGTTTGTCTCACCATCGAGTTTGGAACCGTCTTACTACCATTAAGTAGTTTGTCTCACCATTTAGTTAGGCACTGTCTTGCCACCATTAACCAGTTTGTCTCACCATCGAGTTGGGCACCGTCTTGCCACCATTGACTAGTTTGCCTCACCATCGAGTTGGGCACTATCTGCCACCATTGACCAGTTTATCTCACCATCAAGTTGGGAACTGTCTGCCACCATTGACCAGTTTATCTCACCATCGAGTTGGGCACCGTCTTGCCACAATTGAGCACTTTGTCTCACTAAGGATTTTGGCACTATCTGCCACCATTGAGCAATTTATCTCACAAGGGAGTTGGGCACTATTTGCCACCATCAAGCTGCCATCATGATTTCCTGCAAAATACAACCTGACATGGCACTACATGCTGCAAACATAACATAGTATGACATTACATATCATGGATGGGTTATGGTAAAGATCTCACTGGATCTAAAGTCTTATTGTGTGCATTATGAAGATCTCGCTAGATCTAAGATTTAGCTATTATGTGCCTAGGTGAAGATCTTGCTAGACCTAAGGTTTGGCTATGATGTACAGAGGTGAAGATCTTGCTAGACCTTAGTCTTCACGTCCTATAGTTTAATTTCAGATTGGTCTTTGTATGCCATCATGGTTAATGATGTATGTGACTTTAAACATTTATTGCTATTACTATATGACAAGTTGTGCAAGTGCATGATGCATCAAGTTCCCATTTGCCCCTAGTTTGATCAGAGGGAATGCATCCTTTAGTGGATATGCTTGCTTGAGACTCTCTTGTATTTTTTTTGTTTTGAGTTGTGCTTTAGGTAGCATTGGGATGTGGCCGATGTGTTATGTCATCACAACATCGACAGTGTTCAGATATTTGCTGCAAATTGAGCGATTTGTTAGTTTGATCCTAATTTTTGCATAGACCGCCCTTTCAAGTTTTTGATCTATCAGATTGCCTTAACTTTTGCCTAGACCGCCCTTTCAGGTTTTCAATCCAGCAGGCTTCTTCTTACTTTTGTCATTTTTTTATTATTTTTTTGATGAGAGACATGGTGTTGACTTTTGCCTTTCTCATCTTGCCCCAGTTTACAAGAGAAGATTGAATATTCTGGATCCATTTATTTGTCCGTAAGCTTGATTCATCTGTGCGTTTGTCTTTGACTGGATATCACTGTGATGATTCATGCATATGATGGTTTGAATGTTATACTTGTTTAGCCATTTTTCAAATGAATTTGCGCATGCATTTGAGTATTTATGAATTGTCTAACATGCAAACATTTCACTAATGAAATTGAAAGTGGAAACAATCAAGGAATGATAATTATCTCAAGTGATTCACTCCTACTATCAACTAGCCGTGATAGGTTTTCTAGCTGATATCTCTCGCCTTACGGTCTTAACTTTTGCCTAAGACATCATTTTGGTTTCTAACTTAGCAGACCATCTTGAGTTTTCTTTTATCACGATGGGTTTTTTGGGTTCCCATCAGATAGGCTTTTTCTTGTTCTTTTTTCTTTTAACACTTGTTGACTTGATGATTTAGGTCTCGGCTTGGATTTGCCCCAATGTATGCTTTAGAGCTTAATCAATGCGTTATTCTTATGAAGATATTTAGGGCATTTAAGATTTTGTTGTTGCCCCAACATTGAGGCTCTTCAGATTAATTATTCCCCTTGCATTTAGCCTTTGGATATGGATGGGATTACATCATATATGATTGACTTCATTGAGCTTTTGTAATGCTTTAGGATTGATTATTTCATCGGCTAAGGACTTAGAGTTTTCCCTCTTTTGTTTTAGAGGAATTTATTGATGGTAGGTGCTTTGATGGCAGGTGTCTTTTTTTATGTTGGAAAGACTGGAAAGGTTTTGGTTTTTTTATGGCTTTTGTTTATAGCTCATATGCATAGCATTTCCCATTGTTCCTAATGTTCTCATGGAGTAACATTTCATGGGTCAGCTGAGCTTTGAAGCTTTCACATGATCATTTATGTGTAGGATCCGGGCAAATGTCATCAATGGTATTTTTGTTCTCTCTTTTTCTACAGGAGTAGTGTCACTTTGGATAGCCATCATTCAAGACTTCAAATTGTTTCCAAGCATGTTATGAAACATTGTGTATGTTAAAGAGATTTGATGAATGCTTAAATGTATGTGCATATTCATATGAGAAACATTTAAACAAACAAAATAAGTTTATTCATTCAAGGCCAACTATGACATGATTGTTCACAACATTTACAGGACTTAGAGTCCAAACATCATCTTGTCAACTACTTCACGTTCCTCTTGAAGTTCTTTCTAGATGTCATAGTCTTCGGGAATGCTCTCTTTTTGACTTCAGAACCATAAAATATTCTCCATCTCATGATCATTAATATTGATTAGACAAGCTTGGGAGACTTGATCTGAGGTTTGAATTGCTTTCCCCTTAGTTAAAGACCTTCCTCTCATGGAGAGTTTTGTTGAAAGTGGAGCTTGTCTAGGATGGGATGAAGAGTTGAGTCTACACGATTCTTACATCATTCCTTTGCTTATCAGTTGATTGATATCACGCAGTAGGCGGGTGCATTCATTAGTTTGGTGCCCCTTGACAACATGATAGGGGTAGAAGTTATCCTTATATATTTCATTTGGCTTCTTATAAGGTTTCAAACTTTGAAGTAGACCAGTAGCTCTACACTTAGAAAATAACATTGCTAATGATTCTTTCCATGGGGATATGCTACCTATAGCTTCAATTGTGTTTGGAACATCATCCCCTATGGGTAGATCATTTTTGTTTTGGCTTCAATTGAATAGAGGTATGTTGTAGATGGTTGGATGTCCAATATTCTCCATTTTTGTCTGGTTAGCATGTTGAGATTGGAAGCGTTGTCTTATTGGAGTATGGACCTTTGGTATTGTAGAATGTCTTTTTGCTATTGTATCATTGACCATTTCTGAAAATGCATCTGATTTTAAAAAGTCTAACACGGCTTTGGATACTGCTGCTGCAATGATCTCGTCTTGGTTACGATTATCCATCCTATTTATGTAGAAACTTATAAGTAACTAGATTGTTCTTTGCACTGAAGTCGACCAAAGTGATCCCTTATGAACCACGAAACATAATGCTTTAATGCCCAGAACAAATTATTTCAGCTAAGCGTCTTTAGACATTGTGGAGCGATCTTTCATCATAAATGTTTTTAAAATGATTAGGCACATATGATACGGGATGATTTAACTAATGAGATGAACTATCTTTATTTGTTGATTAGATGAGATGAGTGATATAAGGGAGAAGTATTTATATCACGAGGTGAAGCGATTGGTAAGATATGATGAACGAATTTATAAGAATGAACTTTCGGTGAATGAATGTAATGTATGCATGCATTTACGCATTTTACTTATTTTTATCCAATCGGGGTAACATCCAAGAGATGCTAATGACGCGTGTATTTTGGATACCTATAGGATCGAGGCTAGCATCCTAATAAGCATAACATAATATAACATGATGCTGCATGTCATATAAGTACAATATAGGATGACATGACGCTGAATGTCGTAAGCATAACCTAGTATAACATGATGCTGTATGTCGTATAAGCACAAGATGGGATGACATGATGTTGCAAGTCGTAAGCATAACATAGTATAACATGATACTGCATGTCATGAGCATAACATAAAATAACATGACACTGCATGTCGTATAAGTACAACATAGGATGACATGACGCTGCATGTTGTAGGCATAACATAATATAACATGATGCTGCATGTCACAAGAAAAACACAATATGACATGACGCTGCATGTCGCAAGAAAAACACAAGATGACATGGCGTTGCATGTTACAAGGAAAGCACAAGATGACTTAATGCTTCATGTTGTAAGGGTATCATAAGATGAAGTGACGCTACATGTCAAAGCATGGAATGGCAAATAAAAACATAACATGCCACTACATATTGAAAGCATAACAAAACTTAACATGACACTGCATGTCAAAGCATGGCATTAAGTGTTACAAGAATTGAATTACATGGCACTTCATGTTACAAGAACGCAATTACATAGGACTAACAGAATTGCATGGCACTGCATGCCCTAGGAAGAAATTACATGGCACTGCATGGTAATACATAGTACTACATGTTATGAGAATGAGATTACATGTCATTGCATGTTGTAGGAATGGAATTACGTTGCATGACATGTTATAAGCATGGAAATACATGGTTCTACTTGTTATAGGCATGGCAATACACGGTGCTACATGTTATAGGCATGGTAATACATGGTACTACATGTTGTTAGCATGAAAATACATCTGCATGTTGTAAACATGGAAATACATGGGATATCGCATGACATATCAAGTTATACATATGAAACTTGCCGTAGAGCATGGTATAGAATATGTTTCATTCACATGGAATATAAAATAGCATCGCATGGCATATCATTTTATATTCATATATCTTACGTGGTATTTATATGGTACAAATATGGCAAGCCCAACTTTATGCATCACTTGAAATAATTATTGCTGCTGACACGTGTTATGGCAAGCCTGTGAGCACAGTATGCCTGGCCTAATGATGATTACTACATATTCATATAGATGTCTAAATGCCGAAAGTGGTATGAATCGAATGTCTCTTTCCTTGTCCAAAATCCCTTGAATACTCCTCAAATTCATCCTAAAAGAAAGAAGCTCAAACCAGCGATAACATGTCCAAACTTCTTCCTTCGACAGAATTTTCTCTAGCCTTCTAAATAAAATTTCCAACGGTCAAAAGTTAGCCCTGTGTGTTGGAAAGCAGGTGTCAAAATTTCAGAAAAATCCAACGGTTGGATATGCGTCGATTGATGGTTCTATATGCGTTTATCGATGCTTCTTATTGTTGACACATGTCAAGTCTAGCAATGACTCAACAAGCCTGTAGATGTGTTGATCAACGCTCAACATGCATCGATTGATGGTTCTTGACATGTGTCAAGTCTAGTGATGACTCATCGAAGGTACAACCGCCCAAGAAGTGTCGATCGACACAAGTTGCCGCCCAACTTACGTCGATCGACGGTTCTGTAATCCCTATAACCCAAAAATTTCTTTCCTTTAACCCATAACTATACTCAGGTATAGAACCCTTTCCTTGGCAAGTTTTAGTTATAAACTGGCCTAGCATTATTTCCTAAACACTATCCCGATACTATAGTCCAATATCGTCGACGAGTTTTAGCTGTAAACCTTTCTCATATTGTCCTTTAAACACCAACTATACTAAGGTATAGTCCATTATTCTCGACGGGCTTTAGTTATAAACCGTCTCCATAGATCCCGAGGTTCTCAACCTTAATCTTCCAATCATTTGGTTCTAGTACGTACCGGCCTTCAGGACACTTAAAAGGTAACTGAGGGTAATTGGATCTAATCCCACCTTTGTTGCATTCATTTTTATTTTATTCATATTTATTAAATTGTCGGGAGCATCCGAGGCAGGGGAATCCATCACTCAGGTATAAACTCTATCCCTTCACTTTACTTTATTCCTAAGTTTTTATAAAAAAAATGATATAGGAAAAATATTTTTTTAATAAACTAATTAAACATATATATCTTAAATCAAATATACAACAATTTTATCTGACTCAGAATCTCTATTCTATAGGTATAGGAATCCAACCCGGATTGGCTATACCATTATTTCTCGGAAGAGCTAATCTGGGTGGCGACTCTTATACTTTATAAAATAGGGCTTTTGAATCTATTTTAATTTATAAGTTTTTATCAAAACAATTCTCTATAGACCAGTTACTAGAAGGGTCCCACGGTCCCTATCTCCAAGCATTCTCAAAATGTAAATAAGCCCCAAGCTCGCCGCTCCCCGTATAAAAACCCAGGAGCCCGCACGCCGTCGCAGGTAAAAGTTTGCCCCTCACAGTGGCGACTCTGCTGGGGATGGTCTTCCAGAATTTGTTTTTTCATACAATTTTTAAACCAATTTTAGATAAAATACTGAAAATATATTTGATTCGAGAATTAATGTTTAAAATATTTATTTACAAACTTTATTTTGGATTTACTACATAGCTTTTGCAACTATCCTACCCGGGAGCCGTCGCAGGTAAAAGATCGCCCGCTCAAACTTGTCGTCCTGAATAAATTGAATGGATTACCTCGGATGCTATGAAGGAGCATTCATGAATACTTTGCCCCTTAATAAATGCGAATTTCTTCCTCGAAATCAAATTGTCAAGTAAGAGTTATAATCGTATAAATAAAATGTTGGCCACAATCTTGTAAATCTCGTGGATTAGTGCAATAGACTTGAAGTTAGATAAGGAGCAAGTACCCAAAATTTTCAGAATGAGAATGGCATAAGATGATTTGATAGAGTCCGGGAAGTGCGATGTTGCATATAAATGGCTGAAAAGACGCATAAGATCACCTCTATTTTCTACCCAAAATATTTTTAGAAGTAAAAGTTGAACCCATCCGGCCTCGGTGCTTTATTCTCATTGCATGATTTAATTGCTAACAAGATTTTATCATGTCATATATCGATTATGATCAACGGGCAGTCCATGGGTTACTTTGAGTGTTCTAGGGGGGTTAGGCAACTACTAAAAATATTAGGGTCATCAAGAATCTCTTCGATGATTATACGACCATCTCTAGTCAACATGTGAATTGGGGTAAAAGCTGTGTGTTTTTCGGTTGGGGTGTTAACATTAAACGGGCTAGAAATCTTTGTTCTATTCTTGGTGTTAGAAAGTTAGATGCACCTTTTTCTTATTTGAGTGTTCCTCTATCCAGGGTTATGCCTAGACGTAAATATTTACGGGGTATAACAGATAAAATTATTAGTAAATTTTTGGGTTGGAAAGGAAATTCGCTCTCGATGGCGGGTCGTATTTGTCTTGTCAATTCAGTGTTACAAGGATCTTTTATTCACACTTTCTCGATTTATCAATGACCGATCAGCTTACTTAAGGAGATGGAGAGAGCTATTCGCAATTTCACTTGGTCTGAATTAACCATAATTAAAAAATCGATCACAGTGCCTTAGAAGACTTGCTGTAAATCGACCAAATCTGGTGGTCTTGGAATTAAATCGCTTTGCAATCTCAATATGGCTTTACTTAGAAATTTGAGTTGGAAGGTCTCGATGGAAATTCTTTTGTTATGCACATTTTGAAATGACATTTTTTGCATAAATCAGGTGATATTGGAAGTCATCCTTTTTCTTCGTCCATTTGGTGTTCCATTAAATATGTTTTTCCTTTTGTGAGAGAGCATTACTATTGGTTGATTGCTAATGGCGCTCGCACAAGTTTTTGGTTCGACAACTGGAATGGTCAGAATTTACATTCACAACTTATTTTTTCGGAGGATGAGAGACATGCTTTATCGAGTAGTGTTGCTGATTTTATTTATGGAGAGGAGTGGATTTTACAGCATAGTATAACTTTAGAGCTACGGCAGGAGATTGAAAATTTGAGAAGATTACAGGTAACTTCGGACACATGTGTTTGGAAACGATTGGTGGATGGGACTTACTCGTTCAAGGTGCAAATGCTTTTATTCAAAACTCTTCCCAGATTATGCAATGGCATAGTTTTATTTGGAAAATTTTTTTGCCTCCATCGTGATCTACTCTTTGTTGGCGCATTATATATGGCAATATCCCTACCGATGAATATTTATTAAAAGCTAGAGGGATATAAACTGCTTTTAAGTGGTCTCTTTGCAGTCAAGGTTGTGAAACAATGGAGCATAATTTCCTGATTTGTCCTCTCTCGAGGACTTTATGGCATGCATTGGGAAATTTATTTGGAAAGAAAATTGAACTTGATAATGGTATCTCTCACCTTATTGATCGTGCTAGGGATCAATGGTGTGGGTCATAACTTTTTGTAGTATGGAATGTGGCTATTCTCACTTGTTTCTGGGTGATTTGGCACACTAGGAATTTGGTACGTTTCAAGTATAAATTGTCGGTTGTAGGGGAATGCTTACGATTGTTATGGAAAGCCATGGAAGAAGTCAAATTCTTTCGTGTTGGGTGCACTAAAAGCGTCAATGACTTCAGAGCCTTAAAACAATTGGGATTTAATATTCTTCCTAGAAAGTTAGAGATGATCATCCAGGTCTTATGGCAGCCTCCTATTGGGACTTTTATAAAAGTCAATGTAGATGGTTCTGCCCTTGGTACTTTGGGGATTGCAGGGTACGATGGTATTTTTCGTAATGCACAGGGGTTTTCTCGTGGTGCGTTCTTGGGAAGACTGGATTCGGATTTCGCTTTTGAGGTGGAGCTATTGGCTCGTATATTAAGAGGGCTTTTGCAATGGGATGGAGGCATTTGTGGATTGAAACTGATTCGAGCTACATGGTTCATGTTCTCAAGCATAGACCGAAAAAAAATTCCATGGTACTTACAACTTAGATGGGAGGTGTCGATTATCTTTCAAAATCAAATGCAGGTGATTTTTTCACACATTTATCGTGAGGGTAACCGATTCGCCGATGCACTTGCCCGCCACGGAGTGACCAATGATGACGAGTGGTGGAGCTCTCACCCTTGTTTTATTGCTGAGTTTATTACGGAGGATTATGATCTACGCCCACAACATCGTTTCGTTCCTTAATCGGATGAAGGGTTACAAGAAGGCATATTCTATTTATGTTTTTGTTTCTTTTTAAGGCCATTTGTTTGGCTTGTTATTTAATATTCCTCGCGTTGTATTGTAGGTTGAGCTGTTTGGTTTGTTATTTCAATTTCTTTGATGACTCTTGTATTTTTTATTTTATTAATAAAATTTTTTGAGGAGAGTTTTTAATGGCGGTGAGAATCTTTTTCACTTACTTTTTCTCTCTTTCTGGTAAATTAAAAAAAAAAAACTAATTTATCATATTCATGGACACCTCTAGTCTTATAAAAGTACTGTTAGTTTCGTGTGAATTTCTAGTAGTTGGAGACTGCCAATACTAAACAAAAATACAGTTGACTCTTAGTACCACCTTAACTTTTATTAGTGGAAGAGCTAGATGTAATTTGTCATACAAAATTGAAATCTTTTTTTGCAACATTTAGGAAAATATATCTCAAGAAAAATATACCAACTTTCTGATTTGATTGGGAATGGGAATCTGTCACCGCTTCTTAAATACCAAAATTTGTGATGCCTTTTGAAAGTTAATGTTTTCGTCTTTTTGAAGTGTTCTATTAATCGCTCAAGTCTTATTAAATAATATAAATTTATTTTATAATTAATAATTTTTATAGAGTCTGAGTATTAAATTCATAACTTCTTACCTTTACTTTAAGAGGTATATCAATACTACACCCAATTGATTCAAATAATGTGTACGACTCGTTTTCTAATTAAAATTTGTTATATACATAAAATTTCTAGCTTAAAATATCGAAATTAACTATTTAAACTTCCTAGAAAACCGTTTATATATAATCTCATATAAGGGTTAGGAATATTCCATGTAATTGTCAAAAATATTCCACTTTTAGTAATAATTTGGTAATAGTTGTAACTCTGATGGGTGAACTTACCAAATTAAGAGAGCCACATTCTCTGACTTATGTTGTTATTTAGTTATAGTCACATGACTACTCACTAGCAACGGAAAAAAGTTATAGCTTTTACAATGAACTCAACATTAACCATGATCAAGTACAGAAAAAAATTAATTATATTTGTTGGGGGTAACAATAGAGTTTGACATCCTACATTAAAATTTAACTGAATAATATATAATTAAAAATAATCTGTAAATATGTACCTTAAAATATTTGGTTAGATATGATGTCAAACCCATAAAATATATGATTCATTTGCTTCATTATCCTTGTAAGAGAGTTTTTGGATCATGACAATATTAAATTTTAAACAAGAGGTGGAAATTGGTAACAAGTAGTTGCAATAATAAACAACTACCTTTACTAAATAACTAGCTAGCTTAGATTTAGGACTAGTTTGACTTTGAGTTTTTTCAGCTTTTTTTAGCAGCTGTTTTAAAAAGCTTCATTTTCAAGTTTTTTTTGAAAGCTGCAGATTTGATTTTGGAAATAATAAATCAGACAGTTTCTAATTAATTAGTATGAAAGATCAAAATGTGTTGTTCAAAGTCAAAATATGTAGTAATATTAAAAGTTTGTGAAAATAATTTATTTTGAAAGCAGCTCAAACAGCAATACTAAACTGGCCCTTAGTATGGTTTTTTTCCTTTTCATTCAATAGAAAGTTGAATCCTACAATCTATATATAACACTGTTAGGTAAATGGACCCGGCAGCAGAATAAAATATTTATTTTGGGTGAATATAGCAATAAAATAGGAGAAATAATTGGCGAAAGTAGAAAATAAATAATCCACTAAAAGAACGAAAAATAATACAAAAGAAATGAAAAAATAAAAAACTCAAAATCCTTAACCCAAATATACCCAATGCCTCACAAATCTCTAATAATAGAATCTCTCAAAAAAAACAAATGAATTGCTAAGAAGTTGTAAACATATGGGTATTTATACTAGAAAATAAGCCAACTGAAGTTGACTATATATGCATAATATCAAGAAATATAAAATTGGAAAGGGACAAGATAATTGAACTTGTGGTTATATTATTACCGACCTCAACTTTTTTCTAGGGTCCAAAATTTTCAATTTAAATTGTCTGGATTTTTGTCAAATACAGTAGGTGGATAGGTTGAGTCCATATATGCCGACAATGTAAACTCACATATATGTTAACAAATCTCTATCTTGATTTGAAATTGTCGGACTCGCCAGAACTGCGCTTACGAACAAACTCAATTGTCACAAACACCAATCAAGCTCAAGTAATGCTTAAACTTACTAGTTGGAAGAGGCATTGTCATCATATCGGCTGGATTGTCCACGGTGCCAATTTCACTAATACCAATATTTCCCTCGGAAATAATGTCTCGAATAAAATGGTACTTCATGTCAATGTGCTTTGTTCTTTCATGAAACATCTGATCTTTAGTTAGACAACTCGCACTTTGACTATCATAATGGACGATAATTTTCTGCAAATTTGAACTGAGTTCGCCGACCAAACCTCTTAGCCAAATAGCTTCTTTTACAGCTTCTACTATTGCCATGTATTCTGCTTCGGTAGTGGATAGTGCAACTGTGTGCTATAAAGTAGCTTTCCAACTGATAGCGCTACTACCAAGGGTAAACATATAACCTGTGATCAATCTTCGCTTGTCAAGATCACCTGCATAATCTGAATCAACATAGCCAACCACCATGTTCTTACTTTTTCCAAATTCAAAACAAACGTTAGTAGTACCCCTTAAGTATCTCAAAATCCATTTCACAGCGTGCCAATGTTCTTTGCCTGGATAAGATATATATCTACTAACAACACTGACTACATGTGAAATGTCAGGATGAGTACAAACCATAGCATACATGATACTACCAACAGCACAACAGTAAGGAACATGTAACATATACTAAATATCCTTTTCAGATTGAAGACATAGAGTAGCAGAAAGTCAAAAATGAGCAGCGAGTGGAGTACTTACAGGTTTGGCATTTTTCATGCCAAAACGCTCCAACACTTTCTCAACAAAACTTCTCTGAGTTAAATAAGCTTTCCTACAGCTCTATCTCTTTGGATCTCCATGCCGAGAATCTTCTTAGCAGCTCCCAAATCTTTCATCTCAAATTCACTGCTAAGCTCTGCTTTCAATCTATTGATATCAAACATATCCTTGGCAGCAATGAGTATATCATCAACATAAAGTAATAAATAAATAAATGAGCCATTTGCAAGTTTTCTAAAATGCACACAACTATCATACTGGCTCCTTGAATAGCCATGTCCAACCATAAAGGAATCAAATCGCTTATACCACTGTAGAGGCGATTGCTTCAATCCATATAGTGGTTTTCGAAGCAAGCAAACATGGTCTTCTTTGCCTTCAACTTCAAAACCATCTAGTTGTTTCATATAGATCTGCTCCTCCAATTCTCCATGAAAGAAAGCAGTCTTGACATCAAGTTGCTCCAACTCCAAATCATGAATAGCAACCAAGGCAAGCAAATCACGAATAGAGCTATGTTTAATAATAAGTGAAAACACATAATTGAAATCAACTCCTTGTACCTGACTATAGCCCTTAGCAACCAATCGTGCCTTATATCTAGCATCCTCAACCCCAGGATTGCCATCTTTCCTTTTGAAGACCCATTTGCAACCAACAATCTTCTTATCCTTAGGCGGTTTCACGAACTCCCACGATGTATTCTTGTGTAAAAATTCAATCTCCTCTTGTATAGCTATTAGCCATTTTGCAAAATCATCACGAGAAATGGCTTCTGAATAAGTGGAAGGTTTTCCAACTCCTTCTGTCTCTTGCGCAGTAATAAGGGCATAAGTAACATAATCTGAAAACTTTATAGGCATTCTTCTTTCTCTATCAGGCCTACTTTCAATAATAGGACACTCCACCTGTTTGACTGTAGTAGTTTCTTCTACTTCTATAGGCTTAGACAACTATTCTAAAATTTGCTCCTCTGTGGCTTCGGATGGAGCAAATGGTTCCTCCACCTCGAATGGAACATCCACCTGCTTATTAGAATTCTATATTTTGGTGTTAATTGCAACTGGGGACTCTTTTCTTGGATGAAGTATAGCAGACTCATCGAACACAACATTTTTGCTTATTACAGACTTTGGTGACTTGGGATCAAGAAGCCAAACTTTATATCCCTTTACACCATCTGGATAGCCAAGAAAAATGCCCTTTTTAGCTCTAGGCTCTAATTTTCCATCGTTCACATGGATATAAATAGGACACCCAAAAATACTCAGATCAGAATAATTAGCAGGTTTCCCAGACCATAAATCTTTTGGAGTTTTACAATTAATGGAAGCACAAGGAGAGCAACTCACCAAATGAGTAGATGTTTCTGCCCAAAATGCTTAAGACAAACCAGAATTTGACAACATGCATCGAACTTTCTACAATAGAGTTCTATTCATCCGCTCAGCTACACCATTCTGTTGTGGTGTTCCCAGACTTGTAAGATGCCTCGAGATGCCCATATTTTTACAAAATGTGTCAAATTCTGCATTACAAAACTTTAAGCCATTATCAGTGCGAAGACGTTTAATCTTTCTTTTAGTCTGATTCTCCACCAAGGCTTTCCACTGCTTGAAAGTGGTAAAGATGTCATTCTTGTGTTTCAAATAATAAGTCCAAACCTTACTTAAGTAGTCATCAATAAAGGTGAACATGTAACGAGCACCACCTTTCGAAGGAAGACGAGCAGGGCCCTAAAGGTTAGAATGGATATAATCCAAAGTACCTTTTGTTCTATGAACGCCACCACTGAAGCTGAATCTTTTGTGTTTGCCAAAAATGCAGTGCTCACAAAACTCCAACTTAGAAGTACTTTGCCCACAAAGTAGACCCCTTTTACTAAGTATGGCCAAGCCTTTTTCACTCATATGGCCAAGCCGCATATACCACAATTTTGTAACTTCGAATCTATCATGGAAGATGAAACTGCAGCAGCACCTGTGGCAGTTGATCCTTGCAACACGTACAATCTCCCAACTTTTCATCCTCTCATAACAACGAGGGCACCTTTCAAAACCTTCAAAACTCCACCTCTAATAGAAAATCTGCAACTGTTGTCATCTAAAGTAGATAACGAGATCAGGTTCTTCTTTATGTCTAGAATATGCTGCACATCAGTCAGGGTTCTGACAATACCATCATGCATCTTGATTTTGACAGTACCGATTCTAACAACTTTATAAGGATGATCATTGCCCATCAACATAACTCCTCTATCTACAGATTTATAAGAGGAGAACCAATCTCTGTGGAAACAAATATGAAATGAGCAAGTAGAGTCCAAGATCCATCCTTGTCTAGATCTGGCACCATCGTCGGACACATTATATACTTTAGCATCTACTTGATCTTCTATAACACTAGCTTCGGCAGAACTGTCATCTCTGTGACTCTTGTCTTTATTCTTCCTTTGAAGCTTAAAACATTCATCTTTAATGTGCCCTTTCTTCTTATAGTAATTGTACGTCAAATTTCTGTATCGAGATTTTGATTTAGATCTAGATAGGTTATAACTACTACTACTGGGATCTCTTATACTAGATCTCCCTCGAACGACCAGACCTTCTGCAGGATTATTTCTATCACCAGAAAGCTCTTTATAAATAAGATTTTTTGAAAATAAACATTCTTTAACCTCCTCCACGGTTAAAGTGTTTTTGCTATAAATCAGGGTCTTGCAAAAATTTTTGAATGAAGGAGGAAGAGACCGCAACAACATAAGAGCTTTATCTTCTTCTTCATGCTTGATATCCAAATTTTTCAGATCCAAAAGAATGGAACTGAAATCATCAAGATGCGCCTTAAGGGATGTGCCTTATGCCATGTGGAGCATGTGGAGACAATGCTTCACCACAAGCTTACTGGTGAGGTTTTTGGACATATAGAGAGATTGTAATTTCTCCCATAAATCTTTGGCAGTCGTCTCGTGGATGACTTCTCGCAGAGCCTCGTTCGATAAGCATAATTGAATGGCAGCAAGAGCTTTATCTTCCAAATCTTATTTCTTCTCCTTTGTCACCGTTTCTGGTAACTCTTCCACCATCGCCTTGTACAATCCATTTTGCGTCAAAATCGCCTTCATCTTAACTTGCCATAAGGCAAAGCACATATTGCGATCAAATTTCTCAATATCAAATTTTGTTATCGCTATAGTAAATTTTTAAAATTTCAAAATAAATATTAATTGGCTCTGGTACCAATTTGTTAGGGAAATGGACCCGGCAGCGGAACAAATATTTGTTTTGGGTGAATATAGCAACAACAAAATAGGAGAAATAATTGACGAAAGGAGAAAATAAATAATTCACTTAAAAATGAAAAGTGGTACAAAAAAAAATGGAGAAATAAAACACTCAAACCCTTAATCCAAATACGCCCAATACCGCACAAATCTCTAATAATAGAATCTCTCAAAAAGCAAATGAATTGCTAATTTTTGGATGATCCATTAAGTGGCAAACATATGGGTATTTATACTGGAAAATAAGCCAACTAAAGTTGACTATATATGCACGATATCAAGAAATATAAAATGGGAAAGGGACAAGATAATTGAGCTTGTGGTTGTATTATTGCCGACCTCATCTTTTCTCTAGGATCTAAAATTTTCAATTTAAATTGTCTGGCTTCTTATCAAATACAGTAGATACATAAGTTGAGTTCACATTTACCGATAATATAAAATCATATATATGCTCACAAATACCATAAATCATTTATCAATAATATTGATAAATTATCGAATTGTTTGCAAGTATGAATGCATTTTCATACTTGAAGTCAACAATGACAGCGATGGCGATAATAGTAATATTAGGGTTTAGTAAAGTAGAGGGAAGAGCATTTTATGTGTTTGGTGATTCATTAGTAGATAGTGGAAATAACAACTATATACTAACAACAGCTAGAGTGATTCACCTCCTTATGGCATCAATTTTCCGACTCATCGCCCCACGGGGTGCTTCTGTAATGGTCTTAACATTCCTGACATTATCGATAAGTCTCGTTTAATTGTTTTAATCCTCAATTATTTTTTTGTCAGTTTAAAAAAATCACATGATTCCAATTCGGTGTCTCATTCATGTTCTCCATTCAATTTTTTTATCACGTGACAATTTGTATTATTATATTATTACTTTTCAGTTTTTCCTTCGTACTTTTTCATATTCTCTCTCCTATAAATATACCACTTGACAAAAACTGAATTGAGGACATGAAATGAGACAATGAATTGGAGACATGTGATTTTTTCCTGCCAGTTTCTAATGTGAAGTTTACTCGGCAATAGTTGAATGAATCGAGTCACAACCCATGCTGCCATACCTAAGTTCCGAACTAACCGGACAAAGGTTACTGAATGGTGCTAATTTCGCTTCGGTTGGAATCGGGATTTTGAATGACACTGTCACTCAATTTGTAAGTCAAGCAAATAACAAAGCGTATAGGGTGTGTTTGGAAACATTCTTTTTAAATGAATCAATTAATTTCAAATCATTTTATGTATAATAAGAATGTATAGACAATTTGAATACTTTGAAGAATATTAGCGGCGTGTCTGAGCCTTGATCGGAGCTCCAACTAAGCGACTCGTAAATGGAGGGCTAGCCCTCATTACAGTTGGGGGTAATGATTTTGTGAACAACTATTACTTGGTTCCCTTTTTGGCGAGGTCTCGCCAATTTGCTCTGCCTGATTATGTCAAGTTTCTCATTTTTTAGTACAAAAAATTATTAATGGTAATATTCTTGTGCACTTTTTGCCTAATCAATTTGCCATTAAGTTAGACTTATAACATTTAGGACTAATATATTGGGACCTTCTATAGTTGTGCCTAAGCCCTCATTTCTCTCTTGTAATTTCAAATGTTCCACATGATAACTTACTAAATATAACTCGCTCGTCTTGTCCTAGAGACCGAGTTATCAAAGAGCCGTGTCGCTCGCTCCGTCGACTAAGTTAGAAAAACCTGAAGCCAGCTAGAATCTCATTCCAGTCTGAGAGCATACAAAACCGGAGACCACGAGAAGCCTAGAACGGTCATAGTCTTGAGACGGTTCATGACCGGCTCGAAGGCATCTCCGTGGCCTACAAGTTAGGAGAATTTATCTTTGACTCTAGTCCCTATATTCCCTCCTCTATCCTTATCCATATCACCTTGGGATACAAGGATAAGAAATGTATGAAGAGTTCTAAATTATCTCAATTAGGACTCCCTATTCTATCATGAATAGGGTTGCTCCTGCGCCTATAAATAGGCCATTAGGTCAGTTCAACAGGTATCTAAAAATTCTCAAACTCACTTTCATAATATTCCTCAAAACCCTCTATTGACTTAAGCATCGGAGGGTCCCCTACGGGGTAACCATCGATCGCCCCCTATTTCGTGTGTTGTTTTGTAGGAATTCATTTGTAGATTCAAACAAGTTCGTAGAAAGATCAATTACGAAATATAGGATCAAGGTATGATATTTTTAATGGTGCGGTGAGTGTGGACTTTGTTTACTTGCTTGGGCAAGAATCGTTGTTCATAAAAAAGAACACTCTAATTCAGATTTTTAGGAGCTCTCGTAGTAACCATGTCGCACAGAAACTCTGAACCAATTATTAACTCCAGCGCGAAAAACACCCACAACGGTGTTGGAAACGCCAATTCAACAAGAAAGGCACCAATCACAGCGGATCCCGCAGTAAAGAAGTAGTATACCACGAGAAGTTCAGGAACTAAAGAGGTGGAGGAACGCTCCTCACATCCTCCCAAGGAACTAAACCCTTTCTTAGAGATTGCTCGGCAGGCAGCACTCACGCCAGAGCAGCAAGAACTGATGATGCGATCGGCCTACAACCACTTTGTATCAATAAGCCGTCTGGGAGGAGAACTGTACGAAGATATGGTGGTTCCCCCAAAAATAACTATCAATCGAAATCTCCTCCCTCAATTTGACTCGGTCACTAACGCACTGACGCCCGTGTCCCAGGTAATAGAAGGACTTAAGAAGATGACGATGTCCCAGCCGATAACGGTCCAGCCGGTCACTCCAACAACTAAAGAATCGGTTCCTACCAAGATGCCCCCAGGTGGTTTTACAGATTCAAACCTCGCAACATTGCGAGGAATTCTCATGATGGCGCAAGAAGGGAAAGAAATCCTGGCTGGAATATCATTATAGCACGAAACTCCTAAACTTAAAGGAGTAGCTACCAACTCAACGGTGGTAACCACGGAGCAAGATGGAGTGGATAAAACTAGGTCCCGACGCAAGTTGAGAGGGAAGAAAGGAAAAGGGAAAAAGCATAGGTCTCCTACTACCTCTCCTTCTGAATCTTCCTTACCTTCATCCCAGTCAGAGTACGAAAGTTTAGAAGACTTTGACACCAAATTCAAGAGACGGCTGAAGAAGTATACTATTTCATTCCAAGAGCCGATCAGTGAGAAGACTCTCTCCCTATTCAAGAAGAACATTTTAAATCAAAAGTTGCTTGAATAAGTCTTCCCGCCCGTCTCAGATAAATACAGTGGTAAGGATGACCCAAAATCATACATGATAGATTATATCGACCGGATGGATTTGATAAACTCTCCAGAGGCCTTCCGGTGTAGGTATTTTGCCACTACTTTAACCGGAGTAGCCAAGCACTGGTTCCTCCACCTGGCGCCTAGCTCGATAAAATATTTTGAGACACTAAGAGGAAAATTCCAGAAGCACTTTTTGGGATCAGCTCACCTAGATAATGTTAGCCATGACCTTCACAGCGTAGTACAAAGATCGGATGAATCCTTGCGGGATTATCTAAAAAGGTTTAACGAGGCCTGTGTAGGCATTACTGATTTGGATTTTAGGACGGCCAAGGAGGCCTTAATAAAAGGAACCAGCAATGATCTCCTCAAGCAATAAATCATTACTAGGAAATCGACTCACTTGCCCTAGATGATTGGCGTGGCCTAAAAGTTAGTAGAGGTGGATGAAGTAAGTCGCTCTGGCAAACGGAACTTTGATGATAGTGACCATCCCAGGCGGGATGATTAGAAGGGGAAGAGAAAGAGGGACCAAAGTTGAGGCCACAGTCGTGGGTCCAACTGTTATGACCGAGAGGAAGACAAGCCGAAGCTAAATACATCGTTGAGCAGAATTTTGGTAGCCATGAAGAATGGGCCAGAAAGGAAGAGTGTCCAGTTCCCAAATGTCCCAGAAGGCAAAACCTTGGGAAGAGATGATAAGTATTGTGAATTTCATAAGGCTAGAGGACATCATATAAATAATTGTAAGAGTCCTAGCCGAGGAAGTACACGCCCTGATTAGGGCGGAGAAGTTCAGCCAATTTGTAAAAGGGGTGACAAAAAGGGCAGAGAGGCGTGATGACTCGGACGATTCTAAGGAAAAGCCCAAAGAAAAAAAGAAGGCTGGTTGTGACAGGGGAATCAAGGTAAAGGCGATACAAGGCGGCGAAGATAGAGAGCCGCCTTCTAAGAAACCAAGATGTCCTTCCAGCCATCCGCTTATGCTGAGCAATGGCTCAGAAACAAATAAAGCCTATAAGAAAACAACCATGGTAACCAAGCCCCACTCAGACCCACTTGTCATTAAATCTATGGTGGAAAATCGCATAGTATACTGGGTGCTGGTTGACATGGGAAGCTCTATAAATTTGAGCACTAGATCAGCATTCGAGCAATTGAAAGTGAATAAACGTAGGGTCTAGCTGGGGTACGCCACAATGTCCGATCTAAGTGGACACACCACCGTTTCCTTAGGAGAAGTCAAGTTAAATGTGGAAATAGGTGATAAAGACCATGTATACTGAGTGGAGGTAGACTTTACCATTGCTAAAATTTTAGTCAGATTCAACATCATATTGGGACCCTTCTTGTAGGAGTCGTTTGCTTCAATATCCCCTGCTTACTTGGTCTTACAAATATCAACTAAAAAGGGGATGATAGTGGAAATAGAAAACCCCACGGTGAGTAACGAAACATATACAGCCTCGTTGAAAGGGGATAAACAACTGCCTCAACATGAAAGATCAGAAGAAGACTAAGACGATACTAGCTCGGATGGTAACAGTTCAATAGCCAAGCTGGGGGGCAAACAGAAAGTAATGATGGTAGGACCAGGTACAGCATTAAAAGTGGCTAAAGACTTAAAAGTAGACATAAAAGCTAGCATCAATGCGATCTTGGTTGGACAGCAACACTCATTCTTATGGAGTCATGATGACTTATTAGGAGTCCGGCCAGAAATAATACAGCATAGCCTCAAGCTCGACCTGGAGGTGACCCCAGTGGTACAGAAGAGAAGAAAGCATGCCCTTAAAAGACAGAAGGCCATCGAAGAAGAGATAGATAAGTTGCTCAAAGCCAAACATATTAGGGAAGTAAATTACCCTAGATGCCTAGCAAATGTCGTGTTGATTAAGCAACCGAACGAAAGTAACCTCATATGTGTAGATTTCATAGACTTGAACAAGGCAACCCTAAAGGAAAGTTATCGTTTGCCAAGTATTGACCAGTTGGTAGATTCTACACCACAAAGGGATATATTGTTACACGGTCATGCCGTTTGGATTGAAAAACGCTGGAGCAAACTACCAAAGGCTGGTAAACAAAATGTTCAAAGACATGATCTGTGAGACAGTTGAGGTTTATGTGGATGATATGATAGTGAAGAGAAAAAATGAAGAATCACATGCAGATGACTTAGAAAAAGTTTTTAAAATACTACAGGCCTACCGACTGAAGCTCAACCCGGAGAAATGTGTCTTTGGGGCTAAGAGTGGAAAATTTTTAGGCTTTATGATTTCAGAAAGAGGCATTAAGGATAACCCTAAAAAAATAGAAGCCATTATCTGGATGGAGCCGCCTCATACTTTAAATGAAGTTTAACGTCTCAATGGAAGGATTAACGCCTTGGGATGCTTCATCTCTTTCTCACCAAAGAGGTGCATGCCTTTTTACAAAGCAATCAAGAAGGATTGGGATTTCAAGTGGGATAAAGACTGTCAAGAGGCCTTCAATAGAATGAAGGATTTCATGGCCAAACCTCCTCTCATGAGCCACCCTAATGTTGGGGACACACTTTATCTCTACTTGGCAGCTATAGATGAGGTAGTAGGAACCGTCCTGATTCGAGAAGATCAAGAAGAGCAATATCCCATCTATTATACCAATAAAGTATTGAGAAATGCAGAACTAAGATATTCGAAGATAGAAAAGCTAGCCTTGGCCCTTGTCCACTCAGCTGAGAGGCTCAGAACTTACTTCCAAGCGCACACCATCATAGTAAGAACCAATGTTCCTCTCAAAAAAGTGTTGCAAAGGCCAGATACTTCTAGTCGCCTAACCGAGTGGGCCATTAGGCTGAGAGAATATGACAAACTATTTGAGGCAAGGAAGGCTTTAAAGGCTCAAGATTTAGCCAACTTCATGGTAGAATTTACAGGCATTGAGCCAGAATAAACCATCCCCTCTGAAACTTCGACAATCTTTGTAGACGGTTCCTCCTGCGCAGAAGGAGCCAGCATCGGAGTTTATATTTAAGGGCCTGAAAGGATTAGGTTATAGTATGCCGCCAAGTTGGCTTTCCCTTCTACCAATAACGCGACTGAGTACAAAGTAGTGATTTGGAGCTAGCCAATGAGATTGCACCCAATATAGTTGTTCTTAAAAGCGACTCCAAGCTAATAGCGAATCAGATCAATCGGACGTATGGGACAAAACTAGTCGAAATGGTTATATACTTAGCTAAAGTAGGAAAGTTATTAGAAAAACTTGAGGCCAAGGGAACTAAGTGGAAGATTGAGTATGTTTCTCGGACTCAGAACGAGAGAGCGGATGAATTAGCCAAGGTGGCCGCAGGAAAAGACTCATGGAAAGAGCTAAGTTGCCCTTATGAGGCCTTGACTCAGCCAACATGTGAAGAGCAGGGTGAAAGCCTATGGATCTAAAAGAAGTCACTTAGGTGGATGCAACCTCTGTACCACTACTTGGCTTATGATAAGTTGCCCGATGACAAAATCAAGGAAGAGAAAATAACCCGAAAGTCTATGCGGTTTGCTTTGGTGGGAGATGAATTATACAGAAAGTCCTACTCGGACGTATGGCTTAAATGTGTCACCCTCGATCTAGGAAAGCTCATTATAGAAGAAATCCACGAAGGAAGCTGTGGATCCCACAAGGCGGCAGAGACACTACTTAGGAGAATTGCCCTAGCTGGATACTATTGGAAAACTGTCAAAGGCCACTCAGAAGAATATGTGAGGACTTGCCACTAATGCCAAATACATGCAAAGAAGTCACAAATTCTAAAAGCCAATCGAAATTCAATAATGACCTGCTGGCCATTTGCGTCCTAGGGGATTGATATCACAGGACCAATGTCAGAAGCGTCCGGCCAAAGGAAGTGGATATTAGTAGCAATCGACCATTTTTCTAAGTGGGTTGAGGTGGAAGCCCTTAGCTTAGTCACAGCCGAGAGGATTATTGACTTCGTCTGGAAGCACATAATCACTTGGTTTAGAGTACCAAAAAGAATAATAGCGGATAATAGCTCGCAGTTTATCTTAAAAAAGTTTAAAGATTTCTACAAGCAATGGAAGATAGAGAATCACTTCTCCTCCGTGGAGCACCCATAGACAAATGGTCAGACGGAAGTCACCAATGGAACCCTAGGTGAAAGGTTGAAGAAGAGAGTGCTGGATCAAAAAGGAAGATGGCCAAATGAATTGATTAAAGTCTTATGGTCATACAGAACCACTCCTTGTGGAACAACTGGCCAAACCCGTTACTCTCTAGTCTATGGAGTTGAAGCGGTTATTCCTATTGAGATTGGAGCTCCATCAGACCGGGTGGCATATTACACAGAGGAAGAGAACAACATCAACATGAAGTACCACTTTGAAAACTTGGATGAAAGAAGAGAGCGAGCTTGGATTCTCATGGCAGCTTATAAAGCAAAAATCGCTAGATACCATGACAGGCGCGTACGAGAAGTCTGCCTTGAAGAAGGAGACCTAGTTCTTAAAGACTCGGCCGCCTCACAGGCTCAAGAAGGCAAAGGGAAAATGGGCACCAACTGGGAAGGCCCCTACAAGATCACCAAAGTCATCGGGCCGGCCACCTACAAGCTATGGACTACGAAAGGCAAAAAGCTTCCTCGCACAAGGAACATTGCTAATCTTAGGCCCTACTACACAGTAGATACTTAGGGACTCTAGTAGCTATACTCTTTTTCCATCCTTAAGGATTTTTTCCCATTAGGTTTTCCCTTAAGGAAGTTTTTAACGAGGCGGCTCCCCTTAAGTAGAAATCCGAATGCGTAGAATTCCTGGACTTGTACTCAAATTATCATTATCAATAAAAGCATTCTTTTATTCATACATTCGCGTCAATAAGTACTGATCACACTTTATGGCATATCCCCGGCACAACATAAGACCGGTCTAAATATCTCGCTGGCATAAGACCTAGTTAAAATTATGATAAATAGTTCTTAGGCAGTCACACCCCTAAAACGCAAATAAAATCTGCACTAAATAAAATACTTGATGAAAAAGGCTATGAGTAAGACCTAAGCAATCATTTAAACGGCAGTAAAGTGTAAGACCGATTCAGATAAACAACAAGGCACAGGAATAAGACCTTAAAAATTTAAAATTACGCCCTAAAGGGCTTAAATAAAGCAACGTACGTACAAAAAAAGGGCCAAAAAAGGGCTAAGTACAAAAAGATTAAAATTCTATACTACGGCAGAATCTTGGTTGGCAGGTGGCTCATGATTTTCCTATGAAATAACTTGAGCCTCGCCAATTTTCTCACCCGGGATATCTTCCTCGATAAGTTCATCTTCATTCGCCTTGGCTCCAGGATACTCAACAGTTTTCAATAAATCTTCAAGGAGATCTGGGTGAACTTGCTTATGGGCATTATAAACACGACGCCCAAATTTGAAGCCGTCGTCCATCATTGCCTCAATGGATTGGATGTACTCGGCCGCATCTTCCTCTTTTTTTGTTAATTACGGCTTTCAAATCCTCTCGGGTGGCAGCAAGGTCAGCTTTGGCCTCCTCAAAACTCTTGAAGACCGTCTCATGTGATGACTGGAGAAGTCCATGCTCTTCTCTCAGCTTTTTCAGGTCCTCTTCCAAAGTTTTATTTTTGCCGGTCACCTCCTTCACTTGAGCTTTCAGCTTGCGGCACATACCTATTGCTTCCATTAACTTCTCAGTGTTGGTGTTCTCCGCATCCACTTAGTGGAAAATGTCAGTCGCCTGGGACAGAGACTGTATAAAATACAAAAGCATGTTAAGCATAAAGTAAGACTCATAAGATGGATATTTAGAAGGGAAATAATACCTAAGTGACCGATTCGAACAGGCGGGCCGCCACCGTTTGGAAGTCCTCTTGATCATAAATACGGTCCTCTTCTTCCAACAGAAAGGCCTGAAGAAGAGACTGCTGGACAACCGACAGATTGAGGGAAGGCTTATTACCCGCAACATGGACTAGGGCATCCTTCACTAAGGAGAGGGGATCCCCAGATTCCTCAATAGGCATATCAATGGTTTTCTGTCATGAATCGTGTTAGTAAATCAAATTATACATAAAGGTACACAAAAGTTTTAGATGGCACAAAACGTACCGCGTTGATAGCCTTAGACTTTTTCTTTTTATCCTTCGTGGATGCCTCGGCTGCATCCGTATTCCCCCTCTTCGCTCCTTTTTTGGGCATCGACTCTAGACTCTTACCTAACAAAGCTGTATTAGTGGTTTTGTTAGTTGCACCGTCAACGATCTCCAGTGCCTGCCGGTTGTTGACTTGTTGTAGGTTTTTCGGCCGCTTGGCTATAACATTAGAAACTGCATTCCTAACTCCTAACATAGCTGAAAAATAGCAACGAAAGTAAATAAGGGGGAAAATAAACTAACCGGTAGGCAAGGGACTGACGTAGTATTAATAACCATCATCAGAATTCAAGTTATAATCAATAAGCCTAAGGTTATGGACAAAAGCATAGGAGACGTCGCCCAGAGACCACATGCCCCTTTTGAAGTGTTCAAAAATCTCCACATGGATGTCCATGTCATTCTTTGGAACCTTGAAAGGAGTTGGCACAGCAGGAGACCACTGAGTAGGAAATGTAGGCACCTCGTCTTTCAGTTTAACAAAAATAAAGAATTGCTTAAAGTTCTTTAACGAATCCGCTCTATGGGTAAAGGAGTAGAACCCATTCTTGTGCGAGAAAAGCAGGTGGTCCTCACCTTTATTAATCTTACAAGAGGCCACCCACTTGAAGAAGTTCGCATCAAATCCTAGTAGTAGATTTTCGCACAATTGATAGTGGCCTACTATATCACCCCAGCAGTTGGGATGGATTTGAGCCGGGTACACCTTCCAATAGTTGAGAAGGTCACATATGCCCTTGGGAGGGGGGTAGATAAATCCAAACCATGCCTGCTCTAAATATAGGCTAAACCATCCTTCAAGCGGCTGGTGGACACATTGATTTTCAGACTGCAGCATAACCCTAGAACTTCACATCCAGGGAAAAGTGGCCCTCTCGAAATCCAAGTCCACTAGATGAGCTATCAACACCATATCCTCAATACGAGGAGTCACCTTTTTCTACTTTGAGACGTTCTTGGTTGGTTCTATATTTACAACCTTGGCCTTACCCTTCTTAGCGGCTCTCTTCTTCCTATACCCTCTTGGCTTAGGATCAGGATGTTCTAGGTGAGTTGGCTGCTCAACCTGGTTGCACTCATCTCCATTCCTGCCCACACCTGGTCGGAAGAGTGTATTTGCGAGCTAGAGGTGGCCAAGCTGGATGCCACCCTCACTTCATCACCATCTATGTGGTCTATCCTCCTAGCTGTCATTTTAATCCTAGGTTATGAGGCAAGTTAGAACGATCCATGTTAATAAAAGTGCGGGAAACCAGGTCAGGGCATTCCCTACACAAAACGGTAAACAAACTCTCGCTTGAACTGCTAGTTAACGAAGATGAAGATATGACCGCCTAGAAAGAAAGGAAAAATCCTAGAACAAGTTAGAGTTGGACTGAGATGATCTACCAAGATCTAGGGTCATTTTTCAGGCGGGAGGGCTTCAATCTGAAAGCCTATGTTCATCATATTCATTATGCTCATTAGAATTCATACACGAACCTAGAATCGAGCCAAAATAAATCCAGATTCCGGCGACACTAAATTACAGCTAAGATCATTTCCACAAGCAAAGGCATTCACGATTACAAAGGATTATAGCCTAAAAATTCTAGATACACCATGACGCAATAGCATAAAAGGCAGTTTAGCAAGAACTCGTTTAACATAAAATTCAGGCTATGGTGGCACACAGTCAGAAGCACAGTAGTCACAGACATGGAATTCATGAAAAGAAGAAGTATGATAAAAGTTACTTACTTGCAAAAGATGAAGAGTTTGAAGAAGCAGATGTTGCCTGAAAAACAACCTTGAAAGCTTGAAAACAGGAATCGCCGGAGTAAAGCAGAAAAGGTCAGGCAAGCGAAGTGATGAAATGTGTGGAAAAACATTTAAATAGGAAGAAGGATAAAAAGCGAAGAGTCGCAATCATTAAAAAACAAAAGTGCAGTGCCACGTGTCAATTAAGGTTAGGCTGGTTTCAAATTTCAAAAAATAACACCTACCGCCAAAGAATATGAAGAGACTTAAGCTTCTCAAGGAAGCTTCAAGAATGCTTGGGCCACAATTGGCCACGTAGCCCTAAACATTAGGCCGCTTAGAATTTGAGCCGGTTTATACCTTCAGAAGCCCGAAAGAACTTCTCACACTTATGGGAGGGGCTTCTGATAACTTACAAAATATAACTCGCCCGTCTTGTCCTAGAAACCGGGTCAACAAAGAGCTGCATGGCTCGCTCGGTCGACTAAGTTAGAAAAACCTGAAGCAGCTAGAATCTCATTCCAGCCGGAGAGCATACAAAACCGGAGACCACGATAAGCCTTGAACGATCATAGTTCTGAGACGGTTCATGACCGGCTCGAAGGCATCTCTGTGCCCTAGAATTAAGGAAAATCTAGGTCTGACTCTAGTCCCTATATTCCCTCCTCTATCCTTATCCCTATCACCTTGGGATACAAGGATCAGATATGTATGAAGAGTTCTAAACTTGTCTCAATTAATTTTCCCTATTCTATCAGGAGTAGGGCTGCTCCTGCGCCTACAAATAGGCCCTTAGGTCAATTCAACAGGTATCTAAACATTTTCTTTCTCACTTTCATAATATTCCTCAAAACCCTTTACTGACTTGAGCATTGGAGGGTCTCCCATGGCTTAACCACCGATCACTCCCAAGCTCGTGTGTTGTTTTGCAGGAATTCGTTCGTAGAAAGATCAATTCTAAAATATTATATCAAGGTACGATATTTTCACCATGTAACCCTCTGAACTTGTTTAAAACGCACCTCATAACCCTTGAATGCCACGTGTCATCTCCTGGTGAAGAGAGAAAATCAAGAAAATTGCATTTTTGAAAAGTCAAACCAAAAGATGACATGGGGGGGGGGAGGGGGGGGGGGGGGGGGGGGGGGGGGGGACAAACTGGTTCAATTTTTCTAAGTTCGAAACTTTTGAAAGTTTATGTAGTAGATGAGCGTTTCGGGACAGTTATAGTGGGATTTGAATGCATTAGGCCTAACATTTATTACATCACATTAACTTGTACCAAACAACAACTAAGTTCTAAAGTGGTTATATATATTGTAAAAGCTATATAAATTGGGAGCACGAGGAGTAGTAGTGACAGGCACTGGACCGTTAGGGTGTGTTCCGGCCGAACTAGCCATGCGAGGATCATATGTTGGTTGCTCAGTCGAACTTCAACGAGCCGCTTCTTTGTATAATCCTCAACTAATTCAAATGCTCAAAAAACTCAACAACAAAATCGGCAAAACCGTGTTTATTGGTGCCAACACACAAAAAATGCAAGCCGATTTCATCCATAACCCTCGAGCAATCGGTAAAATCGATTCACTTTTTGTATGACAATGTTTTTTTTTTTTACTTTTGTCTGAACCATCCAGTTCAATCTCGGTTCACTTTTTGTAAATTTTGTTTGGGTTATGTAGTATTTACTAATTCGAAAGTTGCGTGTTGTGGCCAAGGACAGAATAATGGACTACGGTTATGCACGATAGCATCGAATTTGTGTCTCAATTGAGACCTCTATGCATTTTGGGATGCTTTTCATCCATCTGAAAAGGCAAGTAGGTTGATTATTGAAGAGCTCTTCTGTGGCTCAGTTAGTTCTATGTATCCCATGAATCTTACTACCATTATGGCCTTGGATTCATGACCATACATTTCTTAGTTGTAATCTGAGCTATATATTATTAATAACTTGTTTATCTTCATAAACTACGGACCAATATTGATTCATTTGACTGTAAATTTTTGTTGTTGAAATTATAATGTAATCCTTGCATCTTAAATAAATCTTAATTTTATATAACAAAGGTATCGAATTTCCTTTTTTTAACTTATAGCTTATAAGTTACTTTTATCTAAGAAACTTAAAAACAGGTAGTTGAAGTTTTTTTTAATGTTGGCTTATAAGCAATTGCAATATTCAGTAAAATTGGTGTATAAGCAACTTATAATTTGTAAAATTATTAATGACAAAAAAAGAACACGTATGGTATATTATATAAAAATTGACGTTTATATATATATAACAAAAGTTTTATATCAACATATGCTTACTTTTATTATGAACATAAATGTTGACATTTATACTTCCCAAGAATCAAGCGAGTCCAGAACACATGTCTACTAGCAATCAAAGAGAACCCCTCTTTCGTTACCAAGTTTGTATTCATAATAAGGTAAACTTAAAAAAAAGGATAATCTGGTTTCACTTATTCGTAAAATGGGGTGTGAGAATTTTTTTTAGTAAAATGAGGTCTGTGATTTGAAAAAATTGACAAATAGAGGATTTTCAATATTAGATTATGTCCGATAATAGATAATTTTATTTGTTTTTATCTGAAATTTTGTGGATTGATTAATATAAATGCAATATAAATTATTGATAATTTTTAAAATTTTTTTAATAGTGCAAATATTTTTTAAATTAAAATATGATTATAATCTTTAAAATTATAAAAAATGAAAAACATCTCTAAAACTTACTCAAATAGTGACATATAATTTTTAAATAATAAGGTTAAATTTTGAGAATGTTTAATTGATTAAAATATATTATGTAACACCACTACTTTGAACAAAAAATTATTTTGTCTCCTCTTTTCACCAAATTTTCGAATCCACATACCCCATCTTACAAAAGAGAAGTTCTCTGACTACATTTTACAAATGAGTGAAACTACAAGGTACTTTTTTTAGTTTGCCCTTCATAATAGCCCGTTTCCACAAGCCAAGGTGCCTCTCACCAGTGTTTTAAAAAACGCTAGGCGCTAATCGGGCGGCCGGAGCTTCAAAACGCCTAAGCGGACCTTAGCGGGGCTTAGACAAAACTTAGGCGGGACCTAGACAGATTTATATTATTTATTTTTAAATATTTATTATATATATAAAAGTATAAATTTAACTATAAAGTAAATTATAATATAAAATATTAAAAAATATAATTTAGACCATGTTTTAAAAATCATTAAGTGCTATGAATGGTAGGGATCTTCTTATTAGTGGCGTAAAGCATATTGTTTCTTGGTTTGATACTTAAAATGATAACTTTATTCTGAGGACACTTTAATGTACTTTAGTTTTACCAACTAAATTATTTTTTTGTTAATAAACTATGATTATTATAAATAATAATATCATAAAAAAATCAAAATTCGGCATTGCCTAGGCGAAAAAAGTCGAACTAGGCGGTGCCTAGGCGGCAACAAATCGATCGAGCACCTGATAGCGCCCTAAGAATAAAAAGTAAGACGAAAAGTCCTAAAATAGCGCCTGAACGGGATTAGACTGAGATTTTTAAAACAATGCCCCCTCACACAACGGCTTGCACATGTCCAATTAATTTACTAAGTGAAATTTTCATGTTATTGCCCGGTCTGCCCCATATAAACCCTCGGACAATTTCTTCAATCATTGAAAGCTTGGTCTTTTGCATAGTGTAGTAAGAAATCGACGAAAGAACTGATTTAGCGAGCCTTATTCTACCCGCTAATTGCTCTCGAATTGAAGCCATTTAGTGGAAGCCTTATTTTCTCAATTAAATACCTATAATCTTCTTTCTTGCTCGGCAATATTGCCCAAAGAAGACGCCAACTTGAAGCTCATCCTTTCACCCACCTCCCTGTGCCAAGACCTCGATCAGGGTATTAGAAGACAATACAATGCTGGATTTATGCTCCCTAACCATTATTTGCAAAAGCATGCCAACACCCTATCAATTAGCACCACTTGGTTCAAGCCTTTCACTAATATTTTTGTGGCCCTAGACAAACAATATATGAAGTAATATATTAGGCCCCTGAGTAAAAAATTATTATTAAATTATAAAATTATATATATTTAAATAACCGATTAAATTATAATTGATTATATCCAATTATTTTTAGGAAAATGAAACTAAATAATTACATAAGTAATTATAAAATTATAATTTTAGCCTTTATTTAGTTGCTTAATAAAAAAATTTATTATTCGAAACAAAAAATGAGATAATTTAGGAATTAAAATTATTTAGTCACCTCTAAATAATGTATAGAAGTTGCTTTTTATAAAGGTTCAACTGTTTTTTATAAAAACTAACAAATTGGTATTTTACAAGAGCATTTTATAGGTTAATTTAATTTACTATATATACTTACATTTTTATAATTGATTTACTATTGATTTAAAATATACTAAGTGTTGAAAATACTCAGCCCACCCGTAATCAGATTAATTGAGTCAAAGGATTCAATTCAATTTAAGTAATTGAATTTAATTAGAGAATTAAATAAGCCTAAAAACTTAATTAAAAAATTATTAAATTTTAGAGATTTAATTATAAATAATCAAGAATTTAAAAATTTGATTCCAATTAATTGGAATTTAATTCCATATATATATATATATTAAACGTGTGTAACGCACATTATATGGAAAATTGATTTTCTTTTTCATATTAGAAAAAGCCAACATTCATTCTCTCTCCCAATATCCTAAAATTTCGGATTTCGCATCCGTTCTTCGCCTAATTTTGAAGAAGTCTTAGAAATAACGAATTAATCTCGATATACCGTGGGTTAGTTAACAACTTTGCATACGAACGATGTTATTGTGGCATTCTTCGATTTCGGGCACAGAAACGGTACGAATTCGATTCGTTCTCTATCGATTTTCGTCACTAAGTTTAGTTATTTTACATCTCTAACCGCCGTTACAAATCATATTTTTATTGAACATTTGGTAAGGATTAGTTAGTAATAAACAACAAATTAACCATAACAACAAACAATTGTAAACTCTAACAACAAGTAACAACAGAAATAAACATTAATAGTTTTATCCAATAGAAAAGATGTTTGAATAATATACTTAAACATAGCAATAACATTAATTTTTATAATAAAATTTTTAAATTTTTTTTAATTTGAGCCCCTTATTGCTATGGATCCTAGGCAGTCGCACCCTGTGCACACCACTGAGGACCGACTATGGTTTGGTTTTTGTTTACCGCTACAAACGAAAATAGGTCATCAACAAACAATAAATGTGAAAGCAGGTAGCACTCCTCTTTAAACCAAAACGGCTTCCACCTACCACCGTCTGCAGCTCAACTTATACCATTAACCAGTTGTTCCATGCATAAAACAAAGGCTTAACGCATCCACATCCCCCCTCCCCCCCATACTTGTCAAGTTTTATCATATGACACCCTCAACTTTTAGTATTATAACTTTACCACTAAAGTTGATAAAAATGATACAGTTTTCCCCCCTCAACGCCACGTGTTAGTTTCTGGTTGGTTTGACTTTTCAAAGATGTCATTTTTCTGATTTTTCTCTCCTCAATCAAAAGTTGACACGTGGCATTGAGTATTGGCCCCTTGTGAATGTTGACTAGGCTCAGAGGGGGGTGAACGACCCTTTTTGCGGAATGTAAGACTTTTGAAATGTCTTTGTTTAGTGTGATATGAATGATTCGGATGCTAACTGGTGTAAGCTCTGGATAATGCAAATACTTAATACAAATGTGCTTGAATGTAAAGTTTAGAGTTAGAGAAATCAAACACAGATGTTTTTTATCCTGGTTCGGCCTTGCCTATCTCTAGTCCTCGGAGTTTCCTCCTCCGAGCTTAAATCCACTAGTGATTAGATTTCTTTCGCGGGCAAAAATCAAGCCTTTACAATTTGTCTTCATTGATTTATTCTCCTTCAGATGTAGGACATATCACTAAAGATACAAATCTTCAGTTGAGTCCTTTCGCGTTGTCTCTGGATGATGAACTCTCTTTCAGATGTAGGATATACCACCAAATGCACCAACTTCTAGCTGACTTCTCTTTCTTTAGCAGGTGTGAGCATAGGCTTTTCGGTGACCCTCAAAATGATGATGACGTTTTGCTCTGACCTAATATTTGGCCTATTGTTCTATTGTTTTGGAGTCGAATTGCGTTTGGCAATCTCGTGATGAAGTTGGTACTCTAATCGCGTCGCTTCCCTCAGGTCACCGAGACGCGGTGACGTACCGCAAGACGCTGCAATTGCAGCATCTCAAGGTAGTATGCGGCGTCTCACCATGTAGGAGCATAGTGAGACGCTGCCGCTGCAGCATCTCGAGTGAGACGTTGCGCGGGCTTCCGGGGTCCGTCGCCAAGTTCGTCTTCTCTCTCTAATCCAAATAAACTCGATTTTTCTGGAATGTTTGGATTTCTAGGGACTAATTGAGTTATTTAGAGTAAGTTAG
Organism: Euphorbia pulcherrima; assembly: GCA_947683365.1. Lineage (NCBI taxonomy): Eukaryota > Viridiplantae > Streptophyta > Magnoliopsida > Malpighiales > Euphorbiaceae > Euphorbia > Euphorbia pulcherrima. The sequence continues at coordinate 47,408,407 of CANTUS010000001.1, read as the reverse complement.
GGCTATGTAAACCCCTTTAATGACATGATTCAGTACTTTTTGCCAAATTTAACACTCAATTCTCATTTAGAAAAATTCTAGGTTTAAGAGAGAGAAAGTTATTTAAAACTTGAGAAATCTGATTAATTCGGATTCTTAAGGGTTATTTAGCTTAATCTTTAAGCTTAATTATTAAAATCAACTAGAAATCATAAGTTAAAATGAGCTTAAATAGGACTTAGAGACTTTTTCTCACAAAATCACTAAATTTCGTCGCTAAATTTGTCACTATCTCGTCGCTGTTTCGTTGGATTTCGTCACAAATTCGTCAAAAAGCTTGCCAAACGACCAGTTCGAGTCTGAAAACGCTGATTCACGGTCTCTATGTAACAAAACAGAGTTCCAATCTTCTTTTTATTCAGTATAGTTTATTACTTGGCTGTTCTTGGTTGTTATTTTGGACATTTTGACATTTTTCCGGACCAGATCTCCGGTGAGCCTTGAGATGCTATGGCGTAGCTTGAGATGCTGCAACGGCAGCGTCTCAGGCTGCCACTGTAGCATCTCAAGCGGCACTCTAGCATCTAGACTGGCAAAAATGCCAAAAAGTACCTGTTTTGTGTTTTTGGTCAATTTTTATTATTTTCTTGCGTTTTGACCATGATTTTCACTCGAAAAATTTTCCAAAATTTTTATATAATTTGTAACTATTTTTAATTAATTTTTGATATTTTTATTAATTATTTAATTGGTTTAATATTCATTTTAATGGCTTAAAAATCTATTTTTTACTAAATAAATCTAAATAAACCTTATTATAATAATTAAAAATTCCAAAATATTTGCTGTAATTTCCTTTAATTGTTTTTAGGTTATTAGTATATTTTATTGATTATTAGGTTATTTAGATGCCCATTTAAATGCCCGATAATTGTGTTTTTAGTCCCGAAAAATTCAAAAATATGTTATTTTCCTTTGTTTGCCTTTATTTACTGCATTTATTTACTTTCACATTATTCATGCTCGTTTGTGAATATTTCCCCTCATTTGGAGCCGGGTCCGGTTCGGCAAGCTCGGGTATGACCCTGGTTTCGCCCTTTTATCTATTTATTCGCTTTATTTACTTTCCCACATTAGCAAAATGTATAGGTATTTGTAAAGCCTTATAATAATTATTTATTTATTTTATTTACAGCTTTCTTGTGATGTATGGCTATATAAACCGAAAACTCCAAACATTAACTGGATTTAAATCGCATAAGAACTAAAGTCACGCTTATTAAAATGTAAACGTTTTTTATTTAATAAATGAAAAGTAAGCAACATCATCTGAACCTGTAATCTCTATTTTAAGGTATGGTTTAACAACCTGGTGGGAATATTGTACCTTAATTCCCGGTAGAGCTAAACCAGGTGGCGACTCAATCTTAAAGTATGAGATTTCAAGTCTTGTATCTTTTAACATGCAGATTGGACTTAAATTTAACATCAACATTGAGTTATCAGTCTATCTTTTCATCATGCTAAAATGAGGATCAATCCTTATAGCACGCTTCATAATGCTTGTTATTCCGTCCCCTCACACTAAGCACGCGAGTCGGGTCGGGAAAAAGGTCATCCGCTTACAGTGGCATATACCGCTTAAACTCTACCCAAGTCTGAGTTGAGTCCCACAGGGATATACCACTCAAACTATCCTAGTTCAAGCTGAGTCCCAATCTCAATAGTCACATAAGTATGAGATCTTACACTTTGTTTTATCAAAGGGTTTGGTATTTGGATTCTTCAAGTTTATAAACTTACTTGTGAATCCTTATAAGCAGATTAGAGTGTTTTGGTTCTTGGAGGGATTTTGTTCACTAATTGAATAGCTTGAATTCTCAATGTAATAGCTTTTATGAAATCAACCAACATCTTCTCACTTGGTGAATTTTCCCTTTTATAGACTTGGATCATAAATGTAGCCATTGTGTACCGTTGGAATAATATTGAATCTTCACCGTTGATCAGATATGAAGCGGCACTTTCGGAACCATTGATTAGTCCGTTAGACTCATTGATTAACCTATTTGAATTGTTGGGATTGGTGACGCAGAGGTGTTAGTCGTAGTTTATTTGGCATTTTATGTACTGCCAAATTTTATGTAGCTTTATCAGTTGCTTAAGCTCCATGCGCCGAGCCATTGGTCTACATTAAAAATGTTGTTACCTTTTTCTCTTTCCATATCAGTCCTTTTGTCATTTTCTGAATTACGTGCAAGCTTTCACTTTTTCTTTTTCTAAGGCAAAAAGGGTTGTTGACTTCAGACCAATGTTGGAGGGAATTTTGAATATTTGAATATTCCCTTTGTCTTGAGATTTGAGTCTTTCGGATGTCTTCAGACTCAATCTTAGTCCGTATGTTATTCAATAGTGATATGTTTCGAATGTTGTCTTCAAGGGGTTAGAAGTTTGTTTCCTTTCCAAAATTTAACCAGATGCATTCTTCTTGTACTTGGGGATTTGTTGTCTTCAATATCTTGTCTAGATCCTTTCTTGGACTTAGGAGTTTTTTTTCTTCAAAATAGATCCAGATGGTAGAGTTGAGTTGTCTTCTTCCGGATCATTATTTCCTAACAATCTCTCCAATTTGATGGAAACAAAAACCTAAGTGCAATGAGCATAAAAATTGAGAAATATGATCTAAGTATGATTTTTGATACTTAGTCATTTACAGATTTACTCCCCCATAATCTAGCATCCTAACCCCCCCAATATTTTTGCATATATAGCTTCTAAGTTTTTTAAGGACAATTTATAGTTGTACTTAGAAGCAGAATTTTTAAATATGATTTTTCACTATATAACTTCTACAATTAACAATAGTTAACATCAATGAAGTTCAAGATTACAAGAACAAAAATTATAATTGAAAAATACAATGTAGCTAGCAGTTACATGTGTTCAAAAGAAATCTAACTAGCTATCTACTGCTCCATTGGCTCATGTTCTTCTGTAGACTCCTTCTCCCCCTTTTTATTTGCATCCTCTGGGGGATCTATTACCATATAACTTCTCTTATCCCACTTTTCCTACTAAGCCTCTGAAAGGATAGTATAGTCTTCATTTGCTGCTAGGCGCTGCTCAAGGACTTTATCCATTGTAGTAGGAATGAGATGAACTAGCTTTATGAGCTTTCGGAGTTAGGCATATGACTTGGTCAGATTTGGATGGAGGGAGATGCCATATTCGTGGTCTTCTTTGTCCATAAATGGAAATATGCCCCGGAGCAGAGTAAGCATGCATTGATAGCCATTAAATCCGATGTCCCCAATGTTTTGTATGATGTATGCCCTTAAGGCAATTAGGGTGATATATCTTAATTACGTAAGGTACGAATAATTCATTTCATTAATAAAGGCATTTAATATTTTGTTTATATCGATGTGTTCATATATATTATGACTGGTTAAAATATATTCATTGATATCTTTGGATAAAAGTTCTTGACGTAAATATAGCATGAAGTGAGAGATATCATAGTGGGACTATGTTTGTGAGATCTGCTTCATGTGCAATTATGATTATGTCTAAAGTATCCCTAGTCATAGTTTCATTAAGAATGGATATTCATGAAACAACAAGGCTAACATGTGTTCAAATCTCTTGGAAAGGGTCCAAGCAATTATCCTCCTAAAGACTGAAGGTGGTTCCTTAAGCTTGATACATTGATATATTTGGAAGATATATTAGAAACCGTAGTAAGATAAACACTTGGTATATATATCAATATGTTAGTGTTTATCATCATGCAGTAGCTTTACGAATAGCTAAAGGAAATATGCCGTAATAAGGGAAGCATCTTGCTCTCCGGAATAGCTAAAGGAAGAGTAGAAGTAGATCTAGAAGGAGCAATGAGGCATAGTTGAGACATACCTTGTTAGGAAAACAAAAATGATATATTATTAAAATAACTCATTTGCTTTTCTTAAAAAGATTATATAGATAATTGTTGGTCCCTGTGCGCATATAACTAGGGTCAGAGGGGGGTGAATGACCCTTTTTATGAAATATTTTACTTTTCAAAAAGTCTTTGTGTAGCGTGTTTGGTTATTTTCGGAGTTAGTGGATCCGGATGATGCAAATATGAAATGAAATGCACTAAACGTAAAAGCTTAAGGTAAGAGAAACATGCCCTAACAAAGGAAGCAGCTTGCTCTCCGGAATAGCTAATGGAAGAGTAGAAGTAGAACTAGATGTAGAAGGAGCAGTGAGGCTTAGTTAAGACATACCATAGTTGAGTTTTTGTACCTCCTCAATTATGGCCTTTTTACCATTGTGAATGCTTTCGTTTAAGTGTCGGAGCTCAATGTCAAATGTCTCCTTCTAGTTACTTATTGTCTTATCCACTATAGATAGACCATTTTTGTAGTCATGTCCTATATCCTTAGCTCCTTTGGATAGGGGAGTGGGTAACTCATCCTTAAGGAATTTGGTGAGTTGCTCCTAAAGTGTTGTTTGCTCGGTTTTAAGCTCAGAGAGTCCGAAGGTTATTGAGATTCCTCCTTGAGTGATAGCAAAAGGGATGTAGTTTGTTAGCTCTTGGAATTTTTGATCAATATACTCTTTTAATTCTATTCTAAGATCAGTGGAAAAGGAAGTGACATGACCCATAATGGTTGCATAGTTGTTATCAGCTCTGGTTGCAGCTTGAATAGTAGAGCGATTTTCCTCTATATCATTCGAGGTGGGTTGTTACATAACCGAAGTGATTTTGGATAGTGAGGTGATAGCAACTTGATATACAATAGGAAATAAGTTGACTTTCTCCTCAAGATTGTTCATTTTGGTCTTCATATTTTCTTGCTCAGTTTTTAGCTCAAGAGAGATAGAGTTATCTTTGATCAGCTTTTCAATAGATAGGAACCATTGGCATATCTCACAGATCAGTGGTTGGAGGGTACCAACCTCTTTCTTACCTTCTAAGGCTTTTTCTTCCAAGAACCTCAAAGCAACTTTCACTTTCTCCGATCTGGTAAGGTTTGGAGGGTATTTTTATGCTTGAGGTCTCTCCTCTTCACTATCACATTTATCTTCAAATCCGGAGCTACTCTCACTTCGGAACTCCTATGAAGTGGAGGATTCTTCTACCTTATCATCGCCCTTCTTTTCTTCCTTATTCTCTTCCACCCTAACCTCTGTAGTGGCCTTGCCCTATGAGTCCACTATATTAGTGTGCTCACTGGATCTCAAACCATTTCCCTCCTCTTGAGCAATTTGCTCCAGGCTAGGCTCAACTTCCTTAGATGCATTTTGAGAAGTTGCATCCAAGTTGCCTTATTTTTTTGCTACCCCAACTTCCACAGTAGTAGCAATATCAGTTTTAAGATTAAGGGTTACCTATGTGTGGAGTTATTCTAGATGCTCTGCCGCCTTATCAATTGTCTTTTCTATTTATTCCTCAAGATGATTAGTAGTGTCCTCAATATCCTCTATAAGTGCCTTTTCAGGACTTTTCTCCCCTTTTCAATTGCCTTTTTTGGACTTTTAAGTTCAATAACTTCGATATTTGCAACTTCTGGGTTAAGAATGATTCTGGAAGAGGTTCTGTACGATGCTAGAGATTCAAATCATTCACAATTTCTACCCTATATCCCTCATTGATATATTGTATCTCTATGGTAGGCATTAGAATTCGTGGAGTAGGAGCGACTAGAGGGGCTTGATTGGATGCTCCAGATGAGCCTCCAGGTCCATTAATTGAGGGAGCAAGCAAATTTGCCTTTCGATTATCTTCTATTACTACCATTATGTTGTCATATTCCGGATCCTCTGGACGCATGGTCTTGGCAGTGAGCTCTACATTATTCCCCTTATTTAGTCTTGCCTTAGCCATTATTTCTACTGTGGTAGGCATAGGGGCTGATTCATTGATGGTGATTCCAGCAGAAGGTTTCTTAGGAGCAAGCTTTGTTCTCTTTCCCCGTAGAGCCTGGGTAAATGTTAGGCCCTTCTTGACCAGCTTTCTTTTTTGGAAAACCTCTTCTTCTTTCATACTTCTGCTTGGGTGATTTATATCTTCAATGATGTCCTCGAGGATTGAATCAACACCCCTCTTCCTTCTAGCGAGAATAGAATCTGCTACCTCCAGAGTTTGGTCCTCAACCATTACCTCCGGACTCTTAATGCTCCTCCCCTTCCTTTCAGCAATAATAACAAGCCTCCTCTTAGGCTTCTCTGGATTTTTCTGCTTGATAATTTGAGCGAGGTCATTTGGTCCTCATTTACTTCCTCCCCCACCTCTTCTACAATGTCCTCCCCTGGATCCAGGTTTATCTTCTTCTGGGCATTGGGTCTAGTGGTTCTTGACTTCTTAATAACCAGAGCTTTCTCTATAGTGCCTCTGGTCTTCCTCACCCTACTTTTCTCTTGCTTCTTCCTCCTCTGCCTTATGGCCCCATCCTCATCCCATTTCTCATCATGGGTTAGTTTAGAAAAATTTTATCCAAGATGGCTTTTCCTACCACTGATTCTTCTGCAGTGAGATCAATGGCATTTGTAGTAAGTATTTTTATGATGAAAGCGCCATGGGAGTGTTTATGTTTCCTAATGTAGTGAATGAGCAAGACATGCATGTTCAAGACTCTACTTTCCACCCAATGTTGGAAAGCAGAAACTGTGTTGAGTGAGCCACTCCGGATCAAGATGAATTTAGCTAGTACAAATTGGAGAAGTCTTGGAGTTTCTGTCTAGTGAGTAGAGCATTTATCTCCAAAATACCTCTCCAGAAGCCAGAGTTTGGGATCGTACTTGACCGTTTGCTCATCTCCATCAGTCCATTATTACTCCATAATTCTTCATGTTAAAGTGGGTTACAAAGAATTATAGAGTGAGAGTAATTACTTTTCCTTGCGTTGTTGTCTGGAGTGCATCGAAGTAAGTATGAGCCTTGAGATTATCACAAAACTCCTTTACGAGAATAGGGTAGGTTGGTTTTTCATCTGGAGGAAGACCTCTAGATGTTGATCCTTCAAAAGTTGGGCATATTATTCAGTGGAGAAAAGGAAGTTATCACCTAAGTGATGTGAGTGAATTATAGTGTCTTAACTTATTCGATTTACAAGAATAAAATCCGTGTCTAAGAGTTTTTCCACCTTGAAGGTGTTCTTTGGAGGAGGGGTTGTTTTTGCTTGAGTGTTGTCCATTTGAGAAAGGATTTTTGAGAGTTTAGGTATCTAGGGATTTTTCTGTAGAGTACAACAGATTGATTACTTTCGTGAAGAAGAAGAGGGATTTTGGAGGCTTTTTTTATAGAATTTTCAATGTGAGATTAATATGGTAATCTGAAAGCAGTTAAGTTCAACTAGATTGATGATGTGGCAGTTAAGAATGAAGAGAGAGGGTACTGGAGAATGGGAACAGTTTTATCCCATTTATAACTATTGTAAGTTACCGAGCGTGGATTGCCCAATAAATGTGAAATTAAAAAATGTGTATAGTTACCTTTTTTGCTTTTACTACCATTTGTCATTTCTTGTCTACTGAGTTGGCTATTTTTCCTTCCGGATCCAGAATTGATGAACTTCATTTTTCTCCTTGATTCACTTGTCTTCCAGAACGTTTTTCAAATTGGATTTGACATTCCAATTGGTTCCCTGAGCTTGTTGAAATGATCTTTACTTATATGTTTAGTAAAGATATCTGTCTATTGCTCATTTATTGGAATGTAGACCAAAACCACATGCTTCTTCATCACATGATCTCGGATGAAATGATGCCTAATGTTGACATGCTTCATCCTGCTATGTAGCACTGGAGTTTTAGACACATCAATTGCACTTTTGTTATCACATATTACATTAGCACAACCAACTTGAACTCCATAATCCTCTAGTTGTTGTTTAATCCAAAGGATATGGGCAACACAACTTTTGACAGCCATATATTTAGCTTCTGTAGTTGATAGTGCCACTCAAGTTTGCTTCTTGTTATACTAGGACACAATGCAATCTCCTAGAAAGTGATAACCTCCGGATGTAATTTTTCTTTTAAGTGTGTCTCTTACATAATAAGCATCAGTGTATCCTTGCAAGGTGAAATTGCCATTATTGGGATACAACAATCCAACTTCTATTGACCCTGGCAAGTATCTTAGCACCCAATTGACTACTTTGAGATGTGACTCCTTTAGATTGGCTTGATATCTTGTATAGTAGCATACAACATAGTGTATGTTTGGTCTACTTACAGTTAGATATAAGAGTGAGCCAATCATTCCTCTTTATAGCTTCTGGTCTACCTCTTCTCCATTACAATCCTTTGAGAGGTCTGTATCTGATCCCATAGGATTGGATATTGGCTTGCTCTTGTCCATAGCAAACTTCTTTAGAATCTCCTTGCTGTACTTGGATTAGTTGATGAAGATCCCATCCGGACTCTACTTGATTTGAAGGCTAAGGAAGAAGTTGAGTTCTCCCATCGTTGACATCTCAAACTCTATCTTCATCTAATTGTTGAACCCTTCACACATCTTTTCATCAATAGCTCCAAAAATGATATCATCTAATAGATTTGGACAAGAATGACATCACCCTTTTGCTTCTTGATAAATAGTGTCGTATCAGCTTTTCCTTGGATATACCCCTTGGATATGAGAAATGAAGTGAGCCTCTCATACCCGGCTCTGGTATTTGCTTCAATCCATAGAGGGCTTTCTTCAGCTTATAGACATACTGGGGATGCTTTGAATCTTCAAATCATGGTGGTTGCTTCATATAGACTTCTTGAATGACTCCATTTAAGAAAGCACTTTTGACATCCATTTGGAATAGGGTGAAACCGATATATGATTCAAAAGCACATAGGGTTGTGATTGCCTCTAGCCTTGGAACTTGGGCAAATGCTTCTTTAAAGTCTATTCCTTTCTTGTTGATTATACCCCTAGGCAACTAGACTTGCCTTATTTCTCACCACTACCCAGATTCATCTAGCTTGTTCTAAAATACCCACTTTGTGCCAATGATAGATTTTCCTTTTGGTACTGAGACTAGATCCCAAACATCATTCCTTGTGAACTAATCTAGCACTTCTTGCATAGCCATCATCCAGCTTTCATCTCCTTCTACATCCTGGAACTTCTTTAGCTCAATAAGTGAGATAAAAGCATCATGACTCATCATTCTGTCGACTTGTCCTCTGGTTCTGACTGGATTTTGAACATTGTCTAAAATAGCTTCAATTGGATGGTTCTTGTGAGTTCGGATCTCTCTCTGAAGTTCTTCATACTATTGTGGAACCTGGTCTTCATTAACATCAACTTCTTCTTTTAGTCCTTGTTCATCATTGAACTTAATTTCACCAACATGAAAATTTTCTGGTGTTGGATCATTGTTGAAATTGATTTGATCATCCTCTTCTTTTTACTTCTTTATTTAGAAAGGATCTTGAACCTTCATTGGTTCTGCTTCATCCAGAACTATATCATCCGGATCTTGGCTTTTCTTTCCTGCATTATTAGACTCATCAAAATCTATATGTATTGACTCTACCATATTTTGAGTTCTTTTGTTATATAGTTTGTAAGCTTTGCTATGTACTAAGTAGCTATGGATAATTGCTTCATTAGACTTAGGATCAAACTTTCCTAGTTGCTCTCTATCATTTCGGATGTAGTATTTACATCTAAAGGCTTTAAAGTACCCAATTTTGGGTTTCCTTTCCTTCCAGATTTTGTATGGAGTTTTATCTATGGTATTTCTAATGAGAGCTCTATTTAAAATATAACATGTAGTGTTTACGACCTCTCCCCAAAAATACTTAGGCAATTTATTCTCATTTAGCATTGTTAGATCTATTTCAAGTATAGTTTTGTTTTTCTGTTCTACAACCCCATTTTGTTGAGGTGTATGAGGAGGAAAGAAGTTGTGCTCAATGCCTTTGGATTCACAAATTTCAGCAAAGTCCTTATTTTTTTAATTCTCCTCCATTATCACTCTAAATGCATTCAATGCTTATGCCCTGTTCTACTTTTATCCTAATGAATATCTTACATAATTGGTCAAAGGCTTCATCTTTGCTAGCTAGCAAGGCAACCCAGGTATAGCGAGAATAATCATCCACTATAACCATGGTATATTCTCCTTTACCTAAAATCATTAGCTTAATTGGGCCAAAGAGATCAATATGCAAGAGTTCAAGAACTCTCTTGGAAGGTATATAGGAGATGGAAGGGAAACTTTTTCTAGTTTTTTACTTAATTGAAATGATGTGCAAATATGATCCTTGTCAAAAGTAACCTTAGGCAAACCCACAACCAATTCCTTTTTAGCTAGTTTGGACAGAAGGTTCATGCTAACATGTCCCAACCTCTGGTGCCATAGCCATGATTCTTCTTCCTTAGACACCAAGCATATATTTTTTCTTCTCATTTTTAATGTTAATAGAATAGACATTATTTACTCTAGGTGCATAAAAATGAGTTGATTGGACTTACTATCTATGATTTAGTAGCCTCTAATGTCAAAGATGACTTTTCTTTCTTTGTTACAGAGTTATGCTGCACTTATTAGGTTGAACTTTAGTTCTTCAACTAGGGAGACATTTTCTATTTTAATTCAGATCCAATGGTCCTATGTCCAATGATCTATCCCTTTTGATTATCTCTAAAGCTTACTTTTCCACCCTTCTTCTGGGTTAAAGTGATAAAGGCTTTTTCATCACTAAGCATCCACTATTAATGTACCATGTTTGTTGATCTTCAATGGACCTGAGGCATACCTACAAAACAAATTAAGTGGGATTGGATGCCCAATCAAATTTGGGTCCTCTTGGGTTAACAACCATTTCAGGCCATGGATTGACATCATAGTAACAATTTTTAAATCTACACATTTTAGTAATATAGTTATTAGCTGCACAAAACCTGCACCCAGCAACTTATTTATTTTGCGTAAGCTTCTCTTCAATCTTTTGAAGATCCTTCTTCCTATAGTCTCTGGATTATCTTGCTTTGGATAGATCTAGACTAGATTGTTTGGTTTGTATCCGGTAGTTGATTGGAGGAGCTATTTCCACTATGTGATTCTTTCTTTGCTTGAGTGGTTACTGATCATAGACTACTATAGCTTTTCCTTTTTGAGCAGCTGTATACCTCTATGCTTGAGGTTTTCCATTTTGAGAAGCTATGTACTTTTGTGCCTGAGGCTGCCTCCAAACTTTCTTTGGCTTTGGAGGTTCTGGATTCCTTCTTTGATTTGAGGGTCATGGTTTTCTTTATGGAGCTGGCTTTGGATTTCTTCCGGCAGCTTCCTTTATCAAGGTTAGTTCTCTATCTAACCCAAACACATTTGCACTCAAAATCTGGACTTGATTCTTTAGGAAGTTCTCTTCAACAATGTCCATATATTTTATGCTTCTTATGAGATTGATATCTAGTTCCATTGCTTCAGCATCTTCTGTTAGCTCCATCAGTTGTCTTTGAAGGGATTTAATAGCTTTGGAGTTCATCCTTACATTGTTAATTACAATCCCTAGAGCTCTAGCAAGATCAGTGTTAGAAATATTATTAGAGTGACAGTTTACCTCAGTGTTGGAAGGCTCTGACTCTGATTCATTAGTTTGCTCAGTGATCTACTCAGTTGTACCTCTTCTGAATGATTCTATCTTTGGCTCTGTTAGTGCCACAAATGCACAGTTAGTAGTTTCTTCTTCTTCCGAAAATGAACTACTACTTTCTTCACTATTGCTCCCTGTGGCCATCATTTCCTTCTTCTCCTTATTGATTTTAGGGCATTTTACTTTGAAATGTCCTTTTTCATGACACTCAAAGCAGCAAATTTCTTTCTCTTGGTCTTTCTTTCCTTTCGGACCGTTCTTGTACTTGTCATTCTTTAAGCTGCTTTATTTCAATTTTCTGGAGTTAGGCCTTCTGACCTTCTTCTTAACTTCCTTTCTTCCTTTTTGATGAATTTGTCAAATCTTCTGGCCAACAAGGCCATTTCATCATTTTTATAGGAGGATGGTCTTGATTGCTTTTTTGATCCGGAGGATTCTGTTTCGAAAGCAATTGCTTTCTTCTTTTCCGCAGGCCTCTTCTCTTGCTGGCTATACCTCTTCAAGGATAGCCCTTGAGGTAGAAGATTACCAATGAGTTCATCATAACTGTAAAACTTTAAGTCATGAGCTTCCTCAATGGTTGTCTTCTTGTTATCCCATTCCTTGGTGAGACTCCGGAGGATCTTCTTCACCATTTCTTCTTTAGTGATCTCCTTTCCTAGCCTTTTCATATCATTAACCAGATTGGTGTATCTAGTATTCATACTGCTGATTGACTCCTTTAGTTCCAGCTTGAAGGTTTCAATTTTCTATTGTAGGAGATCAATCCTAGCTTTCTTGACCTTGTTAGTTCCTTCATAGGTCACTTCAAGCTTTTGCCAGATCTCTTATGCATTTTTGCATCCTGATATCCTGTTAAATTCTATTGCACTATAAGCATAATGAAGCATGTGAATAGCATTTGCATTTTTAGGCAATTTCTTATAATCATTTTCATCCCATTGATTGGAGGGCACTCTGGTGGTAATGCCCTCAACTTAATAGGCAGGGATATGTGGGCCATATTTAATGGTCATCTATGCTATCATGCTTTGGGCTTGAATGAAGTTCTTCATTCGGTTTTTTCAAAATGTGTAGTTCACGGGTAAAGAGTGGAGGTCGGGTAATAGACATACCCTCCGGAAGAAGTTATGAGTTATTATAACTAATTTTGTTTCTTGAATAAAAAATGGACCTTTATCTTGATATTATTAGATCTCTAGTTGTGAGAACTCTCTCTGATACCACTTATTGGTCCCTTGTGAATGTTACTTAGGGTCAAAGGGGAGTGAATGACCCTTTTATGGAATGTAAGACTTTTGAAAAGTATTTGTGTAGCGTGATATGAATGATCCGGATGCTAACTGGTGTAAGCTGTGGATAATGCAAATACTCAATATAAATGTGCTTGAATGTAAAGTTTAGAGTTAGAGAAATCAAACACAAATGTTTTTACCCTGGTTTGGCCCTGCCTACCTCCAGCCCTCGGAGTTTCATCCTTCGAGGTTAAATCCATTAGTGATTAGATTTCATTCACGGGCAGAAATCAATCCTTTATAATTTATCTCCGGAGATTTATTCTCCTCCGGATGTAGGATATAGCACTGAAGACACCAATCTTCAGGTGAGTCCTTTCGCATTGTCTCTAGAAGATGACCTCTCTTCCAAATGGAGGATATACCACCAAAAGCACTAACTTCTAGCTGAGTCCTCTTTCTTTAGCATGATATACCACTTAAACTCTACCTGTTGGTCTGTGTGCTTATGTTAATAAGGTCAGAGGGGGGGGGGGGGAATGACCTTTTTTACGGAATTAATAGACTTTAAAAGGTCTTGGTGTAGCGTGTTTGATTATGATCCGGGGGATAGATCTGTATGATGCAATTATGACAATATAATGCAGTAAATAAAAGGTAAGAAAATCAAACACTACAATTTGTACTGGTTCGGCCCTGCCTACATCCAGTCCCCGGAGTTTCCTTCCTTCGAGCTTATCCACTAGTTGATTCCCTTCCAAGTGGCAAGAATCAAGCCTCACAGATTGTCTCCGGTTGGTAAACCCTTCCGGATGTAGGATATACCACTAGAATCACCAACTCCTAGCTGAGTCCTCTTGTCTTTAGGGGGATATACTACTTAGATTTCTATCCAAACCTAAGCTGAGTCCTACAGGGAGATCCCACTCAAAGCACCTACTTTAAGTTATATCCCATTCTCACAACTCACCCAAGTTGGGGATCTTTATACTTTGTTTTCTCAAAGGGTTTTGGTTTTAGACTTCCTCAAGTTTATAACTTACTTGGGAATCCTTACAACTGATTTGGAAATATTTGATTCTTGGAGGGAGGAGTTTCTGATTGCTTTAGCTAATTCTCTTATTAATTGCTTTTTCAAATCAACCAGCACCTTCTCAACATATGAAGCTTCCCTTTTATAGGCTTTGATCATAATTGTAGCCATTATGGGTTGGTGATCTATAGTTAAATCTTCACCATTGATCAGGTAAGATGTGGAGCTTCTGGAGTTGTTGATCAATCCATTAGACAGAGATTTTGACCCGTTTGAATCCTTAGGATTGAGGCTGAAAAGTTGTCAGTGATCGTTTTCCTTGTATTTTAGTGATGCACCAACTTTTATACCGGTAGCTTTTTAGTGAGAGCTCCACGCGCCTTCTTATTAGTCTAGGTGAAAAAGGTTGTTACCCTTTTCTTTATTTGGTGTCAATCCTTTATCCTTTTTCTAAAAAGCGCTAGCTGTCACTTTTATCTTGCTTTAGGGAAAAAGATCTTTGACTTGGAGACCAAAAGAATGGAGGGAATGGGTTTTTTGAATCATTCTCTTTGTCTGAAATATTAAGTCTTCCGGATGTCTTTAGACTTAATATATCTGAATTTGCTTTCTTCCGGATGCTTCTGCAGTCAGTTCTTTCGGATGCTGTATTGGGCGGTTCAAAGTTTGTTTCCTTTCCAAACTTTGACCGGATGCTTCCATTTATGCTTAGGTAATTATCTTCACTTGTCTTAGACTTTGGATGTTTTGGATATGAGTCCGGATTAGTGACTTAGGTCTTTTTATACTTAGGTTTTTTTGTGTACTTCAAACTTGATCCGAATTGTTTGAGTTCCGGATCCTTGTTTCCCAATAGTCTCCCCCATTTGATGGAAACAAAAACCTAAGACATCTAAGCTTAGGGAAAGGAGTTTTTATGATCTAAGTATGATTCTTGATACTTAGTCATTTACAAGATTTACTACCCCATAATTTTAGCATCCCTTAACTCCGCCAACAGTTTTCAATTCTAGCTTCTAATACTTTTGTAGTACACTAGCAGATTGTACTTTAGAAGCAATTTTTTAAGAAATTAGATATTCACTATATGTACTTCTATTGTTAACAGTAGTTTACATCAATTAAGCTTTTGAATTATATAATACAGAAATATATAAGTGAATCTAGCTATTACAAAAATTTACAAGATAGGTATATAGCTAGTCTAATTTTTTCAGATGCTCTTGATGGTCCTCCTTCCTTTTCTTTGCCTTTTTCTTTCTTTGACCCTTTCTCCCCCTTTTTGTTTTTAGCAGGGGGATTTACCACCATATTTGTCCTTCCATCCCATTTTTCCTGCAGGCTTTAGAGTAGATGGAATAATCTGAGTTTTCTAGCCTTTTTTGCTCTAGGATGTGATCGACAGTTCCCGGAGATAGATGTAGAGGGAGGAAGAGGTTCTGGAGCTTGGTGTAAGATCTAGTGATGTAGGGATGCATTTTTAGCATGTAATCTCTATCTTTCTCATCAAAATACTGAAATAGAGCCTTGAGAAGAGTAGTGATCCCTTTATGGCCAAAGAATCTTGTATCCCCAATATGCTTGGCCAGGTCTTGAAAGATTGGAAGAAGTTGGCTTTCTGGGATGGATGGAGAGGAGGAGGATCTAAAGATAGATAGGTTTGATAGACCAGACTGCAGCTTTTCAAGGTCTTGACTTAGATCTTTTCGGATGTTATGAATGCTTGAATTTACTGTGGTCAAATCTTTGCGAAGATCATCCCTTATTCTCTTAATGACAGAATTCTGACCATTGAATTGCCTAGCTGATTCTTCCATAATTCCTATAAGTTGTTTGGTAAAGAGCTTGGGTAGATCATCTTCCATAAACTTGGTTAGCTCATTCAAAATTTCTTGCTGGGTTTTATTAAGCTTGGGAAGAGCAGCCTTTTCTTCTTTTTTTGATAGGAATTTTGACAAGTTTTCAAACTTGGTGTCTATATACTCCTTTAGCTATGTGGACAAATCAGTGGATGAGGAAGTGACCTTGTCCATGATTGTAGCGTAGTTATTTATGGCTACTATATCTGCCCGATCTACAGATCTATTAGCTCCGGTGATGCTTGTGTTTATTTGCTCAAGGATTGGCTTCACCTTGGTAAGAGAGACTTCTGCTACAAGGTCTGTAGTGGGAAAGTCTACCACTTTCTCTTCAATTTTCTTCACACTGCCCTTAATCTCCCCAAGTTCTCCCTTAAAATTTAGAGGCGATAATTCTGCAAGGAGGACCTTTTCCACGGATTTTAAGTGTTTGCATATGTTTCATAGGCTTTGCTTAATGTAGCTCTCCTCATATTCCTCGTGAGTAGCTTCTTGAAGAATTTTGAGTGCTGTGAAGATTTTCTTGGCTCTTGTAGGATTTACGCTAGAGGTTGGGATTTTGATTGGGCTAGCTAGAGGAGTCTCAGATCCGGAGGTACTGCTGGTTTCATTGGATTCAGATGGTTCTGCCTCAACAGATTCTTCCTCTTTTTCTTCCTTTTCTTCTTCCACCCATTCCCCCGGACTAGCCTCCCCCTTTGCGTCCGCTCTAGGAGTGTTCTCATTGGATCTCAGACAGTGTCCCTCCTCCGAAATGGTGTCTTTCAAGCTAGACTCATGATCCTTAGATACACTGGGGGTATGTGTATCCAAGTTGTCCTTAATTTTATCCGCTATCTCAAGATTAGAAGCAGTATTAGTGTTGACAGCAAAAGATACTGAGTTAGGGATTACCTCTGTTATTGGCCTTTGATTTTATACAGCTGCATCTTCTTTTCGCTCTTCATTTATTTCCACCTCCACCCCCGGATGACAGGAAATTTCCTCTGTCACCCCTATTGATGTCTTTTCAGGACTTTTAATTTCTCCCCTAGGTGCATTGGTACTGTCCTTAATGCCTTCTCCATATTCCTTTATAGGACTTACATCGTTTGGATTTCAGATTCCACATTTAGTAAATTATCTGAAAGTGGTCCAGATCTGGGCAGAAAGAGGAAATCATCAGCTTCCGGATCTCGTGCTATAGTGGCCAAGTCTACTGGCTCAACACAGATGAGTTGAGCCTTGGAAGAGCCTCCGGGTCCTTCCGTTGAGAGCTTCTTATTGATCTTAGTATTTTCCATTATGGCTCTTCTGATCTCCTCAAATTGAGGATCATTTGGATTGATTTACTCATTGGTTTTGGGTATGTTTTCCCTTTTATAATTCTTGCCTCAGCCATTTTTTCTTCCTCAGCCCTCTTCCTTACTTCTTCATCGATTACTATGCCCGTAGGTTTTTTATCTTGCTTTTTTTTTCATCCTTTTAGGCTTTGACTGCCTCATCAAAGGTGCACCCTTTTCAGGTGAATTTCTTCCTGGGAATGGGAGTTTCATCTTCAGTTTCCTCCTTATCTAGCATAACTTCCGGAACTTTCTCAGCTTTTCTTTTCTTGTCAACAGCTTTTATCAGCCTTCCCCTTGCCTTAGGCTTCTCTGGACTTTTCTTCAATAGTTGAGTGAGGGTTTGAGTATCCTCATCATCTTCCATAATTGGAACCAAGGCATGTTGCTTTTCAGCCTTGGCTTTAGTGGTTCTAGTCTTTTTACGAACCAGAGCTCTTCTACCGGATCCACAGCCTTCCGGGCCCTTGTCTTTTATTTATCCCTAAGCTTCTTAGCCTTTTCTTCATTCTAGGTATCACCAAAGTTTAGCTTCCTAAAATTCTTTTCTAGAATTGCCTTTTCGATTATAGACGGAATCCGGTCAAGTTTACTTCATTGGCGATTAGGATCCTGGTGATCAGGGCACCATGAGAATTTTTGTGTTGCTTGAAATAATTAATTATCAGTGTCGGCATATTGACAACTCTTCTCTCCACCCAGTGTTGAAGCACAAAGTGTTGAAAGGCCGACACTGTGGTGGGAGATCCCTTTTGGATCATAACCAATTTAGCGAGAGCATGTTGAAGAAATAAGTGGAGAAATTATCTCCAAAATTGTTCAGATGTAACCACATCTTTGGTTCATACTTAACATGCTGCTCATCTCCGTGACCTCTAAGCTGTACCCCATCATTCTTCGTATTAAGGAGCTTTTCAAAAAATTTAGGAGCGATTGTTATTATCTTTCCTTAAACCTTAGTTCTCAGAGCATTATGGAAGGAGTGAGCTCTGCGATCATCGTAGAATTCTCTCACCAAGTTTGGATATGTTGGACAATTGATTTTGAGGAAATTAGTCAAGTATTAATCCTTAATCAATTTGGAGTATGGGTCTGTCTGAAACTGAAAATTATCTCCCAAGAAATTTGTAGGGATGACGGAATCATTTATTTTGAGTTTGAGGGGTTTAAAGTTTGCATCCTTAAGATCAGATTCTGCAAAGATGTTCTGAGTAGGAAGCATTTTGGGTCCTTTGCTTATCATGATAGCTACCATTTTTGAAAGAAATAAGGTTTTAGATTGGAGTTTTGCAGAGTAACAGTAGGTAGTTTGTTTGCGTGAGGAAGAAGGGGAAATTTGAGAGGTTTATATAGATTTTCCAAAGTAAGGGTATTTTGGTAATCCGAATGTCGTTAATTTTTGCTAGATTGATGACATGGCAGACTGAATTTTAGGAGAGAGGTAATTCCATTAAACTGGAGAATAGGAACAGTTTATTTTAAATTCCAGCTATTGAGTTTACCGCGCGTGTAACTCTCAATAGATGTTTAAAATTTAAAAAGGAACAGTTACTTTTCGGTGCCTTTACTGCCATGTGTCCCTTTTATCTACTGACGTGGCAATATTCCCTCTGGAGTAGACTTTTCTTCAATTCTTTTTCTCTTTCGGATTCATTATCTTGCCAAGGATCCAAATTAACTTTGGACTGTCTACCAGATTTTCTTCAAATTGGATTAGACATCCCAATTGACTCTCTTAGTTTCCCAAATTGATCTTTACTTAAGGGCTTGGTAAAGATGTCTACTCTTTGTTCATTAGTTGGAATGTATACCAATGCAACATCCTTCTTCATCACATGATCCCGGATGAAATGATGCCTTATGTTGACATGTTTCAACCTACTATGCAGTAATGGATTCTTTGACACATCAATGGCACTTTTGCTATCGCATATGACATCCACGCATTTGGATTAAACTCCATAATCTTCTAGTTGTTGCTTGATCCAAAGGAGTTGAGCTACACAATTTTTAGCTACCATATATTCTACTTTTTTGGTTGATAAAGCAACTGAAGTTTGCTTCTTGCTATACCATGATACCAAGAAATCTCCAAGGATATGGCAACCTTCGGATGTACTCTTTCTCTCAAGAGTATCTTTGCCATAATCTGCATTAGTGAAACCTTGGAGTGTGAAATCTCCACTACTAGGATACCATAATCCAACTTTAGTTGTCCCTAGGAGGAATCTAAGGATCCTCTTAACTGTCTGGAGATGGGAGTCCTTAGGATTAGATTGACATCTTACACAGTAGTAGACTGTATAATGTATATCAAGCCTGCTAGCAGTCAAGTATAGAAGTGATCCAATCATTCCTCTGTATAGCTTATGATCAATATCTTCCTCTTCAAAATCCTTGGATAGGACTGTATTTGATCCTATTGGAGTAGACATTGGATTGCTCTTGTCCATTTCAAACTTCTTCAAGATTTCCTTGGTATACTTGGACTGATTAATGAAAATCCCATCTAGACTTTGCTTGATTTGTAAACCAAGGAAGAAATTTAGTTCTCCCATCATGGACATCTCAAATTCCTTCTGCATCTGAGAGCTGAATTCCTCACACATCTTCTCATCAGTTGCCCCAAATATGATGTCATCCACATATATTTGGACTAACATGATATCATTCTTTTTCTTCTTGATGAAAAGAGTTATGTCTACATTACCCCAGATATATCCCTTGGATATGAGAAATGAAGTGAGTCTCTCATACCGAGCTCTTGCTGCTTGCTTCAATCTATAGAGAGCTTTCTTCAGTTTGCAGACATGATCTGGATGTTTTGAATCTTCAAATCCAGGTGGTTGCTTCACATAGACTTTGACCTAGATAACTCCATTGAGAAATGCACTTTTGACATCCATTTGGAACAATGTGAATCCTATGAATGATGCAAAAGCACATAAAATCTGGATTGCCTCCAATCTTGCTACAGGAGCAAATGTTTCTTTAAAGTCAATCCCTTCCTATTGATTGTAGCCTTGGGTAACCAATCTTGCCTTATTTCTCACTACTACTCCGAATTCATCTAGCTTGTTCCAGAATACCCATTTGGTGCCAATGATTGACTTTCCCTTTGGAGGTGCCACTAGATCCTATACATCATTCCTGGTGAATTGATCTAGTTCTTCTTGCATTGCCATCATCTAGCTTTCATCTCCTTCAGCATCTTAAAATTTCTTTGATTCAATAAGAGAGAAAAAGGTAGCATGGCTCATCATCTAGTTAAGTTGACCTCTGGTTCTTACTAGATTTTGGACATTGTCCAAAATAGCTGTAACTAGATGATCTCTGCGAGTTCAAACTTCCCTTGGTATATCTTCATGTTTGATTGGAACTTGTTCCACTTCTGTCTCAACTACTCCTTCTTGGCCTTCATTGAAGTCTATCTCTTATGGGTTGAGATCAACTTGTTGCACTTCTGGATCAAAAGATATTCCTTCATCTTCTTCTTTGTACTTCTTGATTTAGAAAGAATCAATAACTTCAACTTCCTTCTTTTCTACAGATTTTTCAGCTCCCGAAATTGGATCTTCCGGAGTAGAAATTCTTTTGCATGTATGGTTAGTCTCTTCAAAATCTACATGTACAGACTCTATCATAGTTTGGGTTCGTTTGTTAAAGATTCTGTAAGCCTTACTATATGTTGAGTAGCCAAGGAAAATTGCTTCATCAGACTTAGGATCAAATTTTCATAGTTGCTCTCTATCATTTAGAATGTAGCATTTACATCCAAATGCCTTAAAGTACCCAATTTTAGGTTTTCTTCCCTTCCAGATTCCATAGGGGGTCTCTTCTATGGTCTTTCTAATGAGAGCTCTATTCAAAATATAACAAGTTATATTTACGGCCTCACCCCAAAAATATTTTGGCAAATAATTCTCATTTAGCATTGTTCTAGCCATTTCATCTATGGTCCTATTTTTTCTCTCAACTACCCCATTTTGTTGAGGAGTGTGAGGGGGCAAAGAAGTTATGTTCAATGCCCTTGGAGTCATAAAATTCAGCAAAATGCTTATTTTTAAACTCACCACCATTATCACTCTAGATGCATGCAATGCTTATGCCCTGTTCTACTTTTATCCGGATGAATGTCTTTGAGAATTAGTCAGAGGCTTCATCTTTGCTTGCTAGCAAAAGAACCCAGGTATAACAAGAATAATCATCCACTATGACTATGGTGTATTCTCCTCCTCCTAAACTCAGTGGTTTGATTGGACCAAAGAGATCAATATGCAAGAGCTCAAGTACTCTTTTAGAAGGAATATAGGAGATGGAAGGGAAACTTTTCTTATGCTATTTACCTAATTAACATGCAGTGCATAAATGATATTTATCAAAAGCAACCTTAGGCAAACCCATAACTAATTCCTTTTTGGCTAATTTGGATAGGAGGTCCATGCTAAAATGTTCCAACCTCCGGTGGTATAGCCATGATTCTTCCTCTTTAGACACCAAACAGATATTCTTTTTCTCATTTTTTATGTTAACAAAATAGACATTGTTTATTCTAAATGCATAAAGAATGAGTTGATTAGACTTACTATCATAGATTGAGCAACCTCTGAAATCAAAGGTGACTTTCCTTCCTTTGTCACAGAGTTGGGCTACACTTAGTAAGTTGAACTTCAGTCCATCAACCAGTGAGACATCCTCTATTTTTAATTCAGATCCAATAGTTCTATGTCCAATGATCTATCCTTTTTTATTATCTCTAAAGCTCACTTTGGCTCCCTTCTTCCGGGTTAATGTGATGAAGGCCTTCTCATCACCTGTCATGTGCCTTAAGCATCCACTATCAATGTACCAAGTGTGTTGATCTACTATGGATCTAAGGCATGCCTGCAAAAAAGATCAAGTGGGTTTAGGTACCCAATCAGATTTGGGTCCTCTCGGGTTACGACCATTTCAGGCCAAGGATAAACATCATAATAACCATTTTTAAATCTACATAATTTAGTAATATGATTGTTTCTCCCATAAAACCTGCACCCTGAGATGGGTCTATTCTGCTTCTGCTTCTATTAGATCTTTTTAAGATCCTCCTTCCCATAGTTCCCTCTATATATAGCTTCTTGTACACTTGTAGATGGTCCGACGTGTATTCGAAAGCTGGTTGGGGGTGCAACTTCTATTGCGTAATTCCTTCTTTATTTGGCAGGGTACTGAGTGTAAACTACCTTAGCCTTTCCTTTTTGTTCACTAGTGTATCTTTGAGCTTGAGGTTGTCTGATAACCTCCTTCTCCTTCTAGTTTGAAGGCTTTGGAATTATCTTGGCAGCTTGCCTTGTATTTCCTCTTGGTTGTGAGGAATCGGATCTCCTTTCGGATGCTTCCTTCATCAGAGTTAGCTTTCTATCTAACCCTATCAAGTTAGCACTTAAGATCTGAACTTGATTTTTCAGGAAGTTTTCCTCCACCACATCCATATACTTTATGGTTCTCATCAGATTGATGTCTTGTGACATAGCTTTAGCATCTTCAGCCAATTCCAGAACTTGTTGTTGTATTGATTTTTTGGCTTTGGTGTTCTTTCTTACATTGTGGATCACCACCTTTAAAGCTCTAGCAAGATCAATGTTAGAAATAAAATTAGAATGAGAGGTTACCTCAGTGTTTGCTGATTCTGACTCTAAATCCTCAATTTGCTCAGTATCTTGCTTGGATGACTTTCTTCTAGATTGCTCTGCCTCCGGATCTATCAGTGCTATAAATGCATAGTGAGCAGTCTCTTTTTCCTCTATTGAAGATGAGCTGTTGCTTTCTTCACTATTGCTCTATATGGCCACCATAGCTATCTTTTTATACTTCTTTTCCTTTCTCAACTTCGGGCATTTGGTTCTGAAGTGCCCCTTTTCCCCACATTTGAAGCAGGAAACATTCTTTTCCGGATCTTTCTTTTCCTTTGAAGCCTTTCTTGGCTTCTCCCTCCTTGAGGTATCTTCCTTAGGCCTTCTTAATTCGAATCTTCTGGATCTTCTTTTATTCTTTTTCATCAGAAATTTATCAAAGTACTTGGCTAACATAGCCATATCTTCTTCACTACACTTTGATTCTTTTGACTACTTTTCTGATCTGGAAGAAGCTAATCCGGGAGAATTTGCCTCAAGAGCAATAGCCTTCTTCTTTTCTTCTGGCTTCTTCTCTTAATGGCTATATCTCTCCAAGGATAATTCTTGAGTTAAAATATTACCAATGAGCTCATCATAACTATAGGTGTTTAAGTCATGAGCTTCCTCAATGACAGTCTTCTTGTTATCCCATTCATTGGTGAGACTCCGGAGCACTTTCTTCACCATCTCCACTTCAGAGATTTCTTTTTCGGGTCTTTTCATCTCATTTACTAGATTAGTATATCTAGTGTTCATACTACTAATAGACTCTTTTAGCTTTATTTATTCCTCCATAGGTTACCTCTAGCTTCTACCAAATCTCCTGTGCAGTCTCGCATTTAGATATCTTGTTAAATTATGTTGCACTAAGAGCACAGTGAAGCATGTTAATAGAATTTACGTTTTCACACAACTTTTTAAAATCATTCTCATCCCATAAATGTAAGGGCTTTCAGGTAATCATACCCTCTACTTCATGAGTAGGCTCATATGGGCCATCTTTGATGACCAACCATGCTTGCGTGCTTTGTGCTTGAATAAAGTTCTTCATCCGATTTTTCTAGAACATGTAGTGTTCATAGGTGAAGAGTGGAGGATGGGTAATGGACATACAATCGGGAAGGAGTTATGAATTTTGAAAACTCATTTTGATTGTTGAATCAAAATTTTGGACCATTAGCTCGAGATTGTTAGATCTCTAGTTTTGAGAACTAGCTCTAATACCACTTGTTGGCCCCTGTGGTTATGTTAATAAGGTCAGAGGGCAGGGGGTGAATGACCTTTTTTGCAGAATTAATAGACTTTAAAAAGTCTTGGTGTAGCGTGTTTGATTATGATCCGGAGGATGGATCCGGATGATGTAATTATGATAATATAATGAACTATATAAAAGGTAAGAAAATCAAACAGAATGATTTATACTGGTTAGACCTTGCCTACGTTCAGTCCATGGAGTTTTCTTCCTCTAAGCTTATCCACTGGTGGATTCCTTTCCAACTGGCAGGAATTAAGGCTTACAGATTATCTCCGGATGGTAACCCCTTCCGGATGTAGGATATAGCACTAGAAGCACCAACTCCTAGCTGTGTCCTCTTGTCTTTAGCAGGATATACCACTTAGATTTCTAACCAAACCTAAGATGAGTCCTACAAGGAGATCCCACTCAAAACACCTACTTTAAGCTGTATCCCAATCTCACAACTCACCCAAGTTGGAGATCTTTACACTTTATTTTCTCAACGGGTTTTGGTTTTGGACTTTCTCAAGTTTATAGCTTACTAGGGAATCCTTACAACTGATTTAGAAATATTTGATTCTTGGAGGGATGAGTTTCTGATTACTTTAGGGAATTGTCTTGTTAATTGCTTTTTTAAATCAACCAGCACCTTCTCAACATATGAAGCTTCCTTTTCATAGGATTTGATCATAAATGTAGCCGTTGTGGGTTGGTGATCTGTAGTTAAATCTTCACCATTGATCAGGTAAGATGTGGAGCTTCTGGAGCCGTTGATCAATCCGTTAGACATAGATTTTGACCCATTTGAATCCTTGGGATTGAGGCTAAAAAGTTGTCAGTGATTATTTTCCTTGTATTTTAGTGATGCACCAACTTTTATACCGGTAGCTTTTTGGTGTGAGCTCCACGCGCCTTCTTATTGGTCTAGGTGAAAAAGGTTGTTACCTTTTTCTCTATCTGGTGTTAGTCCTTTATCCTTTTTCTGAAAAGTGCTAGCTGTCACTTTTGTCTTGCTTTAGGGAAAATGATCTTTGACTTGGAGACCAAAAGAATGGAGGGAATGGAATTTTTGAATCATTCCCTTTGTCTGAAATATTAAGTCTTCCGGATATCTTCAGACTTAATATACCCAGATTTGCCTTCTTTCGGATGCTTCTGAAATTAGTTTTTTCGGATGTTGTATTGGGCGGTTCAAAGTTTGTTTTGTTTCCAAACTTTGACCGGATGCTTCCATTTATGCTTAGGTAATTATCTTCACTTGTCTTGGACTTTGGATGTTTTGGATATGAGTCCGGATTAGTGACTTAGGTCTTTCTATACTTCGGATTTTTTGTTTACTTCAAACCTGATCCGGATTGTTTGAGTTTCGGATCCTTGTTTCCCAACACTACCCAAGTCTAAGCTGAGTCCCATAGGAATATACCACTCAAACTATCCTATTTTAAGATGAGTCCCAATCTTAATACTCACCCAAGTATGGGATCTTACACTTTGTTTTATCACAGGGTTGGTTTTTGGATTCTTCAAGTTTATAAACTCACTTGAGAATCCTTACAAACAAATTAGGGTGTTTGCTTCTTGGAGGGATCTTGTTAACTAATTGAATAGCTTGAATTCTCAATGTAATAGCTTTTTATAAAATCAACCATCATCTTCTCACTTGGTGAAGTTTCCCTTTTATAGGCTTGGATCATAAATGTAGCCGTTGTGTACCGTTGGAATAGTATTGAATCTTCACCGTTGATCAATATAAAGTGGTGCTTCTGGAGTCGTTGATTAGTCCGTTAGACTTATTGATTGAATCATTTCAATTCTTGGAATTGGTGAGACAGAGGTGTAAGTCGTCGTTTATTAAGCATTTTGTGTACTGCCAAATTTTAGGTAACTTTGTCAGTTGTTTGAGCTCCACGAGCCAAGCCATTGGTCTATGTTAAAAAGGTTGTTACCTTTTTCTCTTTCCATGTTAGTCCTTTTATCCTTTTCTGAATTTCGTGCAAGCTGTACTTTTCTTTTCCCAAGGCAAAAGGGTTGTTGACTTTAGACCAATGTTGGAGGGAATTTTGAATATTTGAATATTCCCTTTGTCTTGAGAGTTGAGTCTTTTGGATGTCTTCAGACTCAATCTTAGTCTGGATGTTATTCAATAGTGAGCTGTTCCGGACGTTGTCTTCAAAGGGTTAGAAGTTTGTTTCATTTCCAAACTTTAACCGGATGCATTCTTCTTGTACTTGGGGATTTGTTGTCTTCAATATCTTGTTCGGATCCTTTCTTGGACTTAGGAGTTTTGTTTTCTTCAAAACAGATATCGCATGGTAGAGTTGAGTTGTCTTCTTTCGGACCATTATTTCCCAACATTAAGGCGGTAAACTGTATTAGTTTTACCAACTTTAGGGGGCAAAGTGATAACACTGAGAGTTGGGGGTGACATGTGATAAAACATGGCAAGTTTGGAGGGTTGTGGATACATTAGGCCTAAAACAAATAGATAAGGTGACATATTGTACCTTGAAAAGTTCCTTGATGTAGAAGAGAGGACTTTGGTGTACTTGAGAAAGTTTATTAAAGAGGCTAGTTCGGGTTATTATTCATTGTGGATTTTTGTGTCAAATTTTGATGATTTCAGACTCTTTATTCCTTTGGGAAACGACCCTACAGTCAACGCTAACTAGTTTTTTTATTAGCCTTGCCCTCTTGACCCTAAATTTTTCGTTTAGGCCTTTAATTTTGCATTTTTCAGTTTTTAGGGACTAAATTACAATTTTTTTAAAAGTTTGATCCTAAGAACCCTGACCATTTGAAAGGTGGGTAATACAGTTATTTTGGAAGTTTTATAAATATTCGAATTACAGACAAAATCTTCATCAACTCTTTAATAGTTGCGATAAGTGGGGTTTTCAAAAAGTCGATTTTCTATTGGAGATGTGATTTCTTTAGATTACGGCTATAAAATTTCGTTCTTATTATTCGTTTGAGTTTCCATTGCATCATTCCCTGTGAAGGTCGGAAGCTCTCCGTAGGTGAACCATTCCACTGAATTTGCATAGAAACCCCACTCTCCTAGCTTGACAAATATGGAAGCTTTTATTTAGATGTTGATTTTGGATGGAAAAACTTGATTTTGGATGGAAAAACTATAATAATTAAAGGAAATTTGTTATAACTGGGCACTTTTTCCAAATTATTACAGATTTATTAAAATATTTACAAAAATATCATGCTTGTTGAATATATCTTAATTCCCTTCTTTTTTCAATTCTATTTATACAATTACCATGTTGTTTGTTTTTTTCCTTATTTTTCATTTCTCTCAAACCGTTTATTTTTTTGACATGCCGCTTTAGAGTTTTTTGTTCATCTTATTTTTACCTTTGAAATTACATCCACTGTGATTTTTCGTCATTTTTTTATGCAATAGATTTCCTATAGATCATCTATAGATATCCAATAGTTCACTTTGTATCAATCGTTATGCGGTTACTTTATGAACTACTACCTTGAGACCATTGCTAATATTTTACAGGTATAATTTATGAGTCCTCTACCTTTTAAAATTGGATAATCATGTGTTATTTAAAGGTCTTCTAGTTTTACCGATTTCTATTGGACTTCTATTAGATATCTATTGGATATTTAACTGTTAAAAAAACTAGATAAAAATATATAATCATGTATCTACTTTCGAAGATAAAAAAGAGACGAACAAAAAACTCTAAAATCACATGTCAAAAAAATGAACAGTTTAAATGATATAAGTAAAATAAATCAAAAAATTAAAAAAAAATAAAAAAGTGGCGTGTTGGGTGGGGGAGGTGTGGGGGATTCTAATTATTTTAAAAGCATGATATATTTAGAATTATTTGTCATTATTATAGCAATTGACCCAAATTATTCAAACTTTATTGTTCATTTATGTAAAAAACCCATAGTTAAATCATGTTAAGGTTTTGATTTTACGGACTCAAGGTTTCTAAGGTTGTA
Organism: Euphorbia pulcherrima; assembly: GCA_947683365.1. Classification (NCBI taxonomy): domain Eukaryota; kingdom Viridiplantae; phylum Streptophyta; class Magnoliopsida; order Malpighiales; family Euphorbiaceae; genus Euphorbia; species Euphorbia pulcherrima. The sequence continues at coordinate 47,380,518 of CANTUS010000001.1, read as the reverse complement.
GCTGAAGAAATTAGGGAAAAAAGTGAAAAAAATACGCTAAGGGTAAATTAGCAATGACAAAATTATATTTATTTCGGTAAATTAGTAATGACAAAATTATATTTATTTTTTTCATGACAAGATAGTTAATAAGAGGAGAATAGGAGGAAGCTTCAAATCCCCACTAGAAGTCTAAAATTTTAAAAAATTATGTTTACTTACAATTAAAAAGATATGACAAGTTAATTTGTAATAATAGATCAAATGTATTACTTCCTCCGTATTTTTATACTTATCTTTTTAACATATATGTTAAATCCTTTTTTACTTGTCATTTTTATAATTTTAGGCATTTTTTCAATTATTTTTTCAAATCTACTGTTATTTGTCTCATTATCATTAATTTGTAATGGGGTGGAAAACTTATCATTAATTAAAGGGTAAAGTAGTATTTTTCTACTTTCATTAGTTGATTTCTTAAGAAATGTGAAATGTGTTAGTAAAAGATAAGTAAAAAATATGAAAGGAGTAATTAAAACCAAATGTCAATTAAGATCGGTTGGTGTTAATAATTTTTAAAATAAAGTTTACTTACAAAATTGAGAAAAAAATTATACAATTAATGTAATTTAGTAATTAGCAAGACCATTTACACAATAATTAATGGTAAACCTCTTAATCTAATTGTTAAGATTGAATTTATGATATCTAAAGATATGTACATTGTGAATGTGGTAAATTTTTTTTTATTATTTTTAATAATATAAGCACAATTCTACGTATTGAAAAAATTACAAAATGATTAGCTTCCAGGAAAGCCATTAATCAAAGACAATTAAGGATAAATACATACATGTTCATCATAACGAGAGGAAGAAAATCTACACTCGTTATTTTCCTATCTCCTTCTATGTCTCCTATTAAAAAATGGACATGTAATAATTTTAAAGAAAGAGAAAATATAAATAATGGAGTGAGAAAATAAAAAAATAAAATAAAAAAAACTAATACATGTCCATTTTTTAATAGGAGACATGAAAGGAAATAGGGAAATGAGGACAACAAATTTTCTTTCGTAAATAGACACCAACTATAATCAATAACACATCCTTTGTATCTTCCATCGTTTACAAAGATTTCCAAAATTATGAAAACAAAACTGACCAAATTCCTCCGTTTATAACTCTCTTTCATTATTTATAAGGAAATTCAACAAATATTACCAAAAAGAAAAAGAAAACTAAACAAACGTATCATTAAAAAAGCCATCATGCCCTTTGATGCACTCGTAAATTGACGATTGGAGATTACTTTGAATGTAGACATAATTTAAAAGTGTCGCTCACAGTTGGGACTCTTTCAGGATCACCTCGTGGTTAAAATAAAAAAAAAACTAAAGCTAAAGTACTATAGAGCGACTGAGCGAGCATCTCGAATAGGTTGACATGAGCATCTCAATAGGTTGACATACTTAGCAGACTACTGACCCAACTTGGTCAAAAAATTTATTAATATATGAGAATCCTCAAGATAAGGATTCAAAGAGTAGTTACAAGCATACTAGAATTCATAAATAAATCCGAAACTGAAATTGAAACTACCCTATTTATACATTTGAAATAAAAGCCATGTAGAGTTAACGGCGGTAACGAACAAATCATCCGGAGCCACAACGCCAGTAGCGGAGCCAAGATTCTGACTCCGGTGGGGTACAATTGTACATAGAAAAATCAATACCGCCAAAAATAAACTGCAATCATACAAATCCAATGACAACTAATGTATCAATTGTTAAATAAAGACACATTTAAAGTCTACTAATGAACGTGAAAGAATAGTAAAATATATTACTTCTTACTCTAGTAGCAAAACTCTTAACCTAATAATGTAAGAATGAGATGATTAGAGTAAGCCTTCGATATATTTGACAGTGGAATTGATTTTGAGAAATAAATTAAATATTAAGATGTAGATGAAACCTCACCAAATAATTTTTCGTAAAATTACTCTGTGTCATTGTCAAATACTGTCTTCTCTTATCTATGCTTATATTTGTCATAGAACTTGTTCGTAATTAGATAAAAAAAGTAGTCTGTATAATATGAAAAAATTTGGAATGTCGAAACTTGCAACTCATAAAACAGAATTAACTCAAAATTATACAAAGAATTCAAAACATGGAAGCATGCATAGCGTGATCAATTGTAGAATACATTGATTAAAAGAAAATATTTGCTCCCCTCCTAACCTTAGCATTAACATAACAGTGGTTAAAAAATCGCAAAGTAATTGCAGGATTTCAGCATATAATTAAAAATAGGGGAGATCGTTGGTCGGTTCGGTCCAAGAACCGAGCCGAACCAAATAAACTGAAAACCAAATATCAAGAAAATTAGGAATCTAATACCGAAAATAATTAAATTCGGTTCGGTCCGGATCGAACCTAAATATTTAGGTTTGGTTCGGTTCGGTTTCGTAAAGAATAGAAATTTTTTTTTCATGTTAAAGATGTAATTATCTTTTTGAATTACTTATTATAAAATTTGATAACTTCCTAAACTTAAAATTGTTATATTGATAGTAAAATATAGTAAAAAAAATTCAATTCAATCAAGACTCAATCAATAAGTTTATTCGTATCTTATAAAATATAACGAATAATATAAATCAATCAAAATTAAAAAAAAAATTCCAATTAATGTTCGCCATTTGTTGAGTTTTAATATGAAACTCTCTTTATTTTTTTTCATATAATACTTATAACATTAATATTTGAAAAAACATAAATAAAAAATTCTAATATTCCCTATTAGTTAGACTTCTAGTATGAGATTTCCTATTTTTTTCATATATTTATATATTATCCTTATTAGGTTTGGTTCTCGGTTTATTTGGTTTTTTTCTCATAATTGAGAACCAAACTGAATACCAAATAAAAAAAATATTAGAACCAAGTACCGAACTAAATAAGTTTAATCCATTCCGGTTAGGTTCGATTCGATTCGGTTCAATTTATTAGGTTTCTTGGTCCCCCTAGCATTATTGCCTTTCTTTATTTGCTTTTAGTGATTTTATTAAAATTTATAAATTCGAAAAATCAAAACGACGCTCCTTGGATTTAGGTTTTAAACTTAAAACCTCAGAACGGAACAGTGTCATTCCTTGTTGGAGATTAAAATAATTGAGAGCCAACCAGCCACTCATCTTCTTTTTCATTTCTTCGCTTGTTGCGTCTGCAGTTGCCGGTGGGGCACTTCCATGGTGTATAATCTCTTCCTTAGTTCAGATTGGTGCGCGGTACGGAATTTGTCGGCTTTCGGTGGGACACGTGCCCCACCACCCGCCCCCCCCCCCCCCCCCCCCCCCCCCCTCCTTCTTTTTCTTCCAAATCAGCCATGCCATTCTGAACCAAAGTGAAGTTATGAAATCATGGTGTAGGGGTGAGTGGAAATAGCTCCGCCATAACCTTAGGAATGATGTTGAATCTGCCAGCATAATTATAGGAATAACAACCCAATAGAATAGCATGGTCCAAGTCCGAAGGTGACCATTACAAGAGAAGATAACATGTTCTATCGATTCCTTACCTGAGCAAAATGGACACAAAGAGGCGTCAGGAGAGATAATATGCCAATGTAATAAATACTCTCTAGTGAGCAAGCAACGATTGAACAACATCCACCCAAAGAATGCGATTTTTGGCACCATTTGAGTTTGCCAAACTAAATAAAAATGATTCGGTGCAACGATGCTAGACCCAAGAACGCCAATGCTGAAACTTACCGAAGAGAAATGCTTGCTTGGGTCGAGAGTACAAATAATGTTTCATTCTACAGGAGAAAAGTCAGGCCAGATGCAGCTATTGGAGGTTCTACTGTCATCAGGGCAGATTGGAATAGTTGAGGGCAGGCCAAACGGATCCAATCCTGCAATTCCTGACAGCGGGAAATGCTAGACACTCGTAAACGCCTCTTCCAAAATGGCCGAGTAAGCGAATAGGGTAAGAAAATGAGAGAACATGCCACCTTCACACCTACCATTTTCATGTTACAAAGCCAATATAAATCTAGGAATAAATAAGCGGCTTATCGCAAGTCCAATTGTCTAGCCAAAAGAATGAATAATCACCATTACCAATTACCAAGCTGCATTTTTCAACAAAAAAAAAAATCCAATTCACCGGAGAGAGATAGCAACACAATACCACGTTATGCCATATAGAAGAGAGTCTGTTATGGTCATGTCCAATAATATCGTACCATATAAGAAAGTCATGTCTTTTAGCGCAAAAAGCAAACCATAAGGAAGAATGATCTGAATGTCGAAGCTTCCAAAACCATTTGAGTAAGAGGCTTACATTTAATAGTTTAAGGTATTGAATTTAGCCCCCCAACTCTTTAGGCAAAGTAATGGTGAACCATTTTATTTTGCACAAACCTAACTAATATCTATTCCCCCGCCAAAGGAAATTGTATTGGTCTAGATTAAGGATTTTAGCATGTAAAACAGGTGTAACAGAAATTCAAAAAATTAATCTAGAGTCAAAGGATCTCCTAAGCATGGCATGATTGACAACATAAACTAGTACATTTTTATTCTAGGTCATAAACACTTATAAAAGGACCTAATAATAATTTAACCACCTACCAGTTGAAGCATGAATCCCAATGTCGGCAGAATGACCCCATTAGCTGCGTGCACAGACTTCAAAGTAGAAGCCCTCTATAAATAGTTCACACGAGCACCACCGACCAAAACCTTATAGAAAGGGAGTATCGATAAATAAGCGGAAGACAACTAGATTTTCCCTACTAATTTATTCTAGAAGAAATTCCCTTAGTTTTCTATTATAAGTAAATACGTCTTTTGACGGATTACTTTTAGGGACTAGAACAACTAAGAGAATAAGAGAGGGAAAGAAGAATGGAATGGAAAAATAATGACATAGTGGTAGGAATAACTTAAAAGGACAATTTAATCCAACCACTGACTAACAGAATTAATTAAATAAAGGGAAAAACATTTAATTTAAAAGAACCATAATAGAGTTTGAAGCAAACTCACTTGGGAGCTTACTTGGGGGGAAAGCTCCCCTCTTAAACTCAAACATTGCTGGCCAAAAGGCCAGCAGTGGCGTGCTGGGCCTGCGCAGGCCCAAAGCCCGCAGCAGCACAACCCTTGAGGACTGTGTTGCACAGCACCATGTGCTGGCCTATTAGGCCGCGCACCTGTGCAGCCCAATAGGCTACGCATGGTGCGTTGTGCGCCTGCTAGGCCGGGCACCAGCGTAGCCCAGTAGGCCACGCACTATGCGCAGTGGGCTGCCCTTGGCAGCCTACCACATCCCAAGGCCTCTTTTTAATAGCAGCCTTAAGGAGTGTTGTTTACACATAACATCGCTTCGACCCTCATGCAGATTTCAGTCTTAAAAAATATGTCCAATAATTTTTCTTACTGATCCACTTACGCAATTCAAGCAATACCCAGTATTCATGAACTACGCTATTTGGTTCTTGTTTTCCCTTATTATTTAATTCTCTTTCTCCTTTTTTTTTACAGCCTACTGGTCTAACTAGTAATATTGGTCTAACCAATAAAATGGTCTAACCATTAATTTCTGATATACTGGTCCAACCTGTATAAATTGGTCCAACCAATTAAAATGGTCTAACCATTTATTTCTCTTCTAGATTAGACCTAGTCTAATAGCTCTTTACATGGCTCGGTCGTAACTCAAAGTGTGTGGCCTTATAGGATCCCATAATATTGAGCCGTCGAAGTTTAACCTAGCTCAAATTCCTTTCTAGTAATTTGATTGGCTCAGAGCTCTAGACCGTTGTGGACTCTGATGACTTTGATCGATCATAGTGGCTCTCTAGCATAGGGCATATGACCCCTCAATATTCGGAACATCATGTGCATGTGACTTAATCTCGATTTTACAATAGTATCAATACAATTCACTCCTTCTATCAATGTTAAGTACCATCTGGTTTCTTGGACCCGATTTAAGTGTTAGTCCACTAGTAGCCTTAGAGGCTACCTTAGTTATTTAGTCTTGCTACCAAAGTACACTACTCAACCATATTAATGTGTTGACTAGGATCTCATCCTATCAACCCATACTCTACAGAGGTTTACGAGTGTTCCACTTATAACAAGTGGCCAAGGTATAACTCTCTTATATTACTATAACGGAGTGATAGATTCTATCTTGACTACTCAGCTTACCAACGGACAGACATTAACTATACCCGTAATCACCCAAATCACCCAGTCTACAGAATGCTTTGGTATGACCCAAAGTATAACAACATCTAAATAAGGTAACTAATATCTCAGGTCTAAGGATATTCGTATTACTATTGCAATGATATAATAAAACACCAACACATAATATAGATTACCAAGTGTTGTCTCATAGCCGTCTCTAATGTATTTTCCTAAATACATTCATGTGTTAACCCAAGGTACCACCCTCTAGCACTGGAGATATGCTACTCTGGATCAGATTCAAGAGGTATGATGACATATGCTACTCTATTCGTATTTATCAATGTCCAGTCTTGATTATACTATGACTAGGGATATTTAGACAAATCTTAATTGCACACGAATTAGTTCTCACCAACATAGTCCCACTATGCCCTTGCAATACGTGCTATAATTTTGTCAAGGACTTTCGTAAACACATCAATGAATATATTTTAACCATTTATAATATATTTTCGCTGTCAACGATGCAATAAAAGAAATGCCTTTATATTTGTTCATATAAATTTAACTAACTAAGATATATCTCCCTAATTGCTCTAGGGCATACATCATATCTAACAATCTCCCACTTGCACTAGGGCCAATTAGCCATGTGCATTTATGCCATAACTATTAACATGATGGTCATGCTTAATCTGTTTTAACGGCTTTGTTAGACCACTCTCCAAGTTCTTATTTGTGGAATGTATTACATTATTACATCCTTATCCCTTATCATATCTTATATGATATTTTTTGTGTACATGTCTATCTCTCTAATGAAACCTTGGTTCTTATGCCTAAGCAACAGCCCAAGTGTTATCCCAATGTCGTTACTATTGGATCTTTACTATTAGACACCGCATTGAGATCACCAATAAATCTCATTATCCAGACAGCTTGTTTAGTTGCTTCTAAAGTAACAACATACTCAGATTCATTGGTTGAATCAACAGTCGTATCCTATTTGGAACTTTTCAAAACAAATACCACTCCATTTAACATAAATAACTATCCTGACTGTGATTTATAATCATCTTTATCAGATGGGAAATTCGCATCAGTGAATCCCTTTACTGAGAGATCATCTTCTCCATATACCAAGAACATTTCCTTAGTCCTTTTGAAGTACTTAAGGATTTTTTTTAAAGGTCATTCAGTGCTTCTCACCTAGGTTAGATCAAAATCTGCTTGTTCTGCTCAATGCGTATGAGACAGCTGGCCGTGTATATACCAAAACATATATGATATATCCTATTGCAGATGTATAGGATATTCTATTCATGCGCAATCCCTCCTCTTGTATCCCCAAACACTCAGGTTTAGAAAAGTTAATTCCATGAGACATTGGAAGATATTCCTTTCTTGATTGCTCAAGGTTAAGCCTAGTCAATACCTTGTCTATGTATAGCAGCCTCTTACATCTATCTCTATAGATCTTTATACCTAGTATAAATGCTACTTCTCTAAGGTCCTTCTTGGAGAACTTTCTTAAAAATCATGATTTAACTATTTCAAGAAGAGAAATGTCATTTCCTATCAGTAGTATATTATCAACATACAATAGAAGGAAAATGACTACACTCTTACTAACCTTCTTGTATTCACAAGGCTCATAAAATCTAACTCATTGATCGTATCATCAAACCTTATATTTCAACTCCTGGATGCCTACTTAAGTCCATAAATGAATCTTTGTAGTTTGCATACCTTCGAGCAATTCTGAGATGTAAAACCCTCAGGTTGTACCATATGTACATTCCGATCTAAGTTCCCATTTAGGAAAGCGGTCTTTACATCCATTTGCCATATCTCATAGTCATAATGAGCAGCAATGGCCAGGAGTATCCTGATGGATTTAAGCGTGGCTACTAGTGAACAGGATTTATCATAGTCTATGCTTTCTTACTAACTATAACCTTTTAAAACTAACCTTGCCTTATAGGTAATTAGATTACCATCCATGTCAATTTTCTTTCTTGAAAACCCACTTATAGCCTATGGGTCTAACCTTATCAAGTGCATCGTCCAAATACCAAACTTGGCTTTTATATATGGAATTCATCTATGATTTTATGGTTTTTAACCATTTATCAGAATCTGAGCTCTCCATTGCTTCCTTGTAGGTCTTAGGTTTATCATCCTCTATTAGAAAGATCTATTTATCATCTATGATGGAAAAACCTATATCTTTCAGAAGCGTTGGGAACCCTTTGATCTACGCATTGGCTGTTGTATAACAGGTTGTTCCTTGATCACACTTTCTTGTGTATTAGGTATAGGAATAATCAGTTGACTGCCTTGTTCGCCTATTTGTACTCCAAGTTCAAGGTCGCTCCCATTAGATTTTGCAAGCACATGTTCCTTCTCAAGGAACTAAGCGGTCCTAGAAACAAGTACCTTTTATTCCTCAGGATCATAAAAGGTATATCCTATTACCTCTTTAGGATAACCAATGAACAAGCACCTGTCAGATCTAGCTCCAAGCTTATCTAACATTTTCCTTTTAATATAGGCAGGATAACCCAGACTCTCAAGTGAGAAAGAGTGGGTTTCTTACTATACCACCTTTCGTGTGGTGTAGTATCAACTGATTTTAAGGGCACGCAGTTTAGAATATAAGCTACAGTCTCAAGTGCGCATACCAAAAGGATTTATTGAAACTTACTTGGCTCATCATGGACCAAACTATGTCTAATAAAGTTTGATTCCTCCTCTCAAACACACTATTATGCTGAGGAGTATACGGAGGGGTCGACTAGTGTGAACAGATGATATTTCACAGATGGCTGCAAAGCCGGGCCGACGGACCGATCCCTTAAAAATATATAAGCTGATTATGAAAATGGTTTTGCATGTTTTGATGTTTATAAGATACAATATCAAAATCCCATAATTAAAGTAGAGTTGCTACCCGGTTCAGTTTAACTGGGAAATTTAGGTACGATTTCCCCACCGGATGGTAGACCTTACCTTAAGTAGACCCAGTTCGGATGATGTTATCTATTTTACATTGACCAAGCTAAAAGTTTCATTCTTTCTTAATTGGTTTAATCCACCCTATTTATTGTCTTTTGATTTATATTTTGTGTTAGCGCGTTTTAGCTAGAATTCAAAGCAATAAATAAATAAATTATTACAGTCATCTAACGAATAAAGAGCGGGAATTAAAAGAATAATTACATGGCTTTAAAATCCTATACATTTGTCTAAACAATAAATAAAATACCCGAAGGCCTAACATATATCTATCTTAATCTACCTGCACAAAACGGTTAGCACAGATACGACACGTTGTATGAGGTATATCACGTAACATGCAGAATTAGTAGACCAATCAAGACTTGAGTTAGCGTGAGCATGTCATATTTATTTTACAATTTATGGAGCTCGGTGTGATGGCTAAAAATGGTGTTTGAATGACGTTTGTGAGAACATCCCGTTTTGTCCATATTTTGGACTCGATTTGTTATTTTAATCGGATTATCAGTGAAAATGCCACATGTTATAGGGTGGGGACTATTTTCAGGGAGTTCTGGACTCTCGTAGTTGCACTGTACATCCTAGCTTCGGAAATTAAACTTGGTCGAAAAATAAAACAAAAATAAATATGCTGTCCAAAATCTCATACCGCCCTCTAGCGGATATCACTGATGTTGCTGACGATATGGGTGATACCGCTGACGGCATTAAATGTCTTCGACAGCTTCACTTTCTTACAGCAGCAACAGTTAACATTTAAAAATCACCGAAAACCCAAAACTAAGCACAAAATAGCAAATAAATACAACAAACAACTAAAGAGACTCAAATTTTTAGCTTGGGCCGTGAATCCACCTCTTCATGATCCAAATGATACCTCCAGAGAGCTCGAAATGATGATTTGGGTAGTGAATATAGTATTTGAGGCTCTAAAACCTATTAAATTGATTTTAAACCTAAAGTCTATTAATTTTAAGTTACAATATTAGAGATTTCAATGAAGAAAAACCAAGAAAAGATGGAGTGGTTCCTCTTTTCTTACCTTTTCTTCACCTTACCCCACTAAAAGTATTAAAATCTCACTAAATTTCCTCTCAAATTCAAGTTGGGAGTTGCTACCCCCTTTCAATGGCTGGAAAGAGCCCTTATATAGGCTAAAATTTGGGTAGAGCTGACTTTTTTCAATTATCTTGCTGGTATCCAGCAAGCATGGCAAAAAGCTGTCTGCTGTAGAAAGTCAGGCCGCCGGTGGTATGGATGATACCGCTGGTGGTATCGCTGAAGCTGCTGGCGGCTTCAACCTCTGCTAGGTTTGAAAAGCAAGGCATGACCTAACCTAAAAAGGTGAAAAGGTGGATCAAATCCACCTAAAAAGGTGTTTTAGCAGGATTTGGGTATAATTAGGGTTTTTTTTTAATTTTTAAGGGTATTTAGGACTAAATTAATTTTTAGGTGCAAATCATCGGTTCGAGCTCCCATTGGACTCGTTATCGGACACGCTAAACTGAATTTTTTTCGAAAATAAAATTCATAAATAATTTTTATCGGTAATAAAAATTCTAAAAGAATTTTTATAATGAGGAATAAAATTGAATATATGTCATCATCGTCTCGCGAGAGGGACTACAAAATCCCGTGCTCATAGGCTACCCCTCGGGGGATCATAACTGCCATAGGTTAGTATGATCACACGAAAAGAGCAAGGGTTTAGAAATTTACCTGACAAATGGTGTGTTAGGTACAAGGGATGATGAGGGTGGTTGAACCCAAATGATGACATGTGCAGAGACCATATCAGAACCTTCTGTTGGCATTCAGGGGTGAACCCAAAGGATGACACGTGCGGGGACTGTATCAGGACCTTCAATTGGAGTTCGGTGGTTGAACCCAAAGGACGGCATGTACGGGACTATACCATGATCTTTAGTTGACGTTTAGTTGTTGAATCGAAAGGACGACATGTACAGAGACTATACCATGTTCTTCAGTTGACGTTCAGTGGTTGAACTTAAAGGACGGCATGTACGAGACTATACCGTGATCTTCAGTTGACGTTCGAGGGATGAACCCAAAGGATGACATGTACAAAGACTATAACGTGATCTTCAGTTGACGTTTGATGGTTGAACCTAAAGGATGGCATGTGCAGAGACTATACTGTGATCTTTAGTTGACATTCAGTGGTTAAACCTAAAGGATGGCATGTGTAGTGACTATACCGTGATCTTTAGTTGATGTTTGGTGATTGAACTCAAAGGACGGCATGTATAGAGACTATTGATCTTCAGTTGATATTCGGTGGTTGAACCTAAAGGACGGCATGTATGGGACTATATCATGATCTTCAGTTGACATACGGTGGTTGAACCCAAAGGACGGTATGTAAGGGACTATACTGTGATCTTTGGTTGATGTTCGGTGGTTGAACCTAAAGGACGGCATGCACGGGACTATAATGTGATCTTTAGTTGACGTTCTGTGGTTAAACCCAAAGGACCCAGTATAGAGACTATACCATGATCTTTAGTTGACATTCGGTGGTTGAACCCCAAGGACGGTATGTACGGGACTATACCGTGATCTTTAGTTGATGTTAGGTTCAGCCGATGGCCCAAAGAATGAGGATTTTTAGTTTGCCCCTTACGGTTGTACCTACAATGAGTGATAAGTAAAACAGGAATAGACAGATTTTTAGATGACTTTTTTACGACTTGATTAATTTTGTGAAACAAAAATATTTTGGCCCATTCAATCAATAGTAAAAATGCGATGATTAAAAATACAAGGGTTTTAGAAGTTCTGGAATGTCGAGGGCTTGTGCTGAGATTCCATCAAATTGTTGAAAAGTCATCTGAAACAGCCCTGGAGGATTTTAATGCTGCTGGTTGGTTGATACCGCTGGCGGTATGGAGTGCCACATGGCATCTTTGACTGGTCAAAGAAATTCAAAATTACCCATAGCGAGAATGAATTCGTTGGCGGCTTGGGTGATATCATCGGCGATATGAAGTGATACCGCCGGCGGTATGGAAGGACAATTTTAGACTTAATTAAACTCCTCGTTTCCTGCGCGGGTGTTTAATACAAATTAAAACTCTCCATATTTCCCATTTGAACGGCAGAAAGCGCAAAAATCACTCTCTCTTTCTTTCAAAATCCTTATATCTTCTTCTCTTTCCATACATAATGTTGAAGAAAGTATTTGGCAAAAACCTACGAGCATGAGACCTAAAGATCTACTCGCTTCGTCTGTCGAAGGGCTGAAATTTGCCCAGTGCATGTGGCGTATGGATTGAAGCAAAATGACAAGATGTATGGTTATGGGATTGCTTCTCCCATAACGAATCTAACCCCCAAGAAGACCACACACTTCTCCTATATCCAGGTAATCCTGCGAAGCCCGAATCTCTTTGTTTCATTAATTTTTTTATTTCTGACTTAGACTTAAAATATGCCATGATAGGGATTATAAACATGAAATCAAGAGTATACGAACTAAAATTTCATGTTATAGAGTTGATTTTAACTGATTTATGCTTTGGAATTTATTAATTACGTTTTTGGTGAATTTGGTGTGATTTTAGGCAAATCTACGATTCTACCCGCAGAATTGATACCGTCAGTGGCTTCGCTCATGCCTCTAGTGACTTCAGGCCTTCTAGAAAGGCCTAAAACTTTACCATATCCCCGCTGCTTACAGCGATGTCACCGACGACAACATCTATATTACGCGGCAGTATGGCTGACGTCACCGGCAGTATTACTGCTCTTGGAGCGATATCAGCCAGTTCCAGCACTAAAGAAAGAAAATAAAAATCGATCACTTATCTGTTTCATCTTGATTCTATTTTTCTGCCTCATGAGCATATAGGCATCGGGGGCATGGAGACTATTAGGGAGTGGTGTACTCACATTGATGAGAAGGATCCTGCGCTTTGAGAGGCTATGGATGCTATGGGTTTTGGGGATATGGCTAGGATTCTGCCCAAGAGGATGCCCAAACTCTCCCACTGGGCCTTGACCGCATTGACTTAGAATTGGTCAGAGACCACTCACACTTTTTGCATTGACTGCGTTGAAGTGGTGGCCATGACTAGGCTATCCTGGACTGAGCATGTCATTCATTTTGACGTTTATATAGAGAAATATTATCTTTAAAAGCTCGTGATCAAGAGAGTGACCAAGCTCTATGCTTTGAAGCCTATCTCGGGGCAGTTATCATACGAAGCACTATAAAACCACTAAATGAAAGTTGGGTGGTTCCTGAGACCCAATGAGATGCTTGTGTCTGCTCTTTTATTATCTCACTATTAGCGATGCTGTTCTTTCCCATCGCTAGTAGCAAGATTAATTATGGGTTGATTTTTGCTATTGAGGATATGAACAAGATTAATGAAAAGAACTAGCCCATAGCTATTCTTATGCAGATATACTGTAGGTTGGATGCGGGGACTAGAAAGAAGGGAAAGGTCCTTCGGTTGAGTCACTTACTCGTATAGGTATGTCTTTTCCAAAAACATCTAATTATTCTCCCTTATGCTTTTACTTGTTTTTGCCCGCTTTCCTCTTTTGGATGTTTTGGACTGACTAGCTGTTGATTACGTAGGCTTGGGCCTTTGAGCACCAGATTCTTCCACCAGTGAAATTCAAGACCAAGGTGTCGGCAGGTTCACATTTTCTCGCCTGGTGGTGTGAGAGTGTCGGGGGGTTTAGTAAGTACTCCACCAACTATAGGGACACACTAAGGAGCTTACAAATCAGCTTGGTATGCAACTTTAACTCTTATCCCTATTTCATACTCATCAAACCGTTAGTAAATAAAATATATTTATGAATTTATATTGTGCTTACTTGGTTATTTTTCTGGTTATTTGGTCAGGTTGTCTAGGACCCATTTGATGAGGTTTCCAACCTCACAGAGGTGGCAACGGTCCGAAAAGATGTGGATGACCGGAGATTTATGATGGAGTGTCCCATATCCTTAGAGTAGTATTTAGGTGAGCAAGTACATGGTTGGAGAGATGTTGCCCCTTCTGCTAGGCCAGTGCCTCCGACACCTCCCACTGGCCCTATGGCCTTATTTGACTATCAATGCTGAGGCTAACAAAGCCGCTTATCTAGATGGGAATGGCCATGTTGCAGAGAGTGTTTTCAGTTCTTATGATGGGCATATGCAGCGCTTACTTCCTATATGCCCGCATATTTATAAAGATGACACACTTGAGTACCACGCGAGGAAGAAAAGGGAGGAGCTAAGGCAGCTAGCTGGTGGCCAAGTGAGCAGTGATGAGAAGGAGGAGGAAGAAGAGGGTACCGGTGAGGGTGATCCTGAGGGGGAGGACTTGGCCGGCGAGGATGTGCCGATGGTCCATGAGGAGGCACCGATGGCCCATGAGGAGCGCCATTCTTCTGATGTAAGATTGTGCTTGTTTACATATGTATCATACAGTTTGGTCCAAAATGGTTGCTTATGTTTGCCTTTTATGTTGTTTTTATGTTTTTAGGCACCTCCTAGGAAGAGGAACATGCCCGAGAGTAGTAGAGTGCGGGGCTGGGGTAAGCCCCGAGGATATTAGTATAGTGCCATGGCATCTTTCAATAGCTTTAGGGCAGTCCATCCTACTTTTGGGCCCGATGGGTAATTTCAGCATAAGGAATATAACCCCGAGCTCTCATTCCATGGACTTTATGCCTCTGGATACTACACATGTAAGCTCTTCAAAAATTCGAATTCGTTTCCTTTATGCATACAATTTCTCTTCCTCAAGATTACCCTTTGATTGCCCTTTCCTTGGGTTTTTTAGGTTACTTGTAGGGAAGCAGAGTGGATAAAAGGGAACGCCTTTGCACTTTGGGATACGCTGGTTTCCCAGACTTTATTCGCCAAGGTACTTATATGTTCAAATGATGTTATAATTCTTAAAAAATGCATCTATGAACGTAATGAATGATGTGAAATGTTCTTGCTTCCTTTGCAGGATTTTATGGCAATGTCACTTTCTGACGTCAACTAGGCTCAGGTAATGTATCGAGAGGAGGTAGCCACAAACTAAGAGCTTAGGCACTAGGTTAGTGAGCTGGAGCAGTAGTTGGATGCTACCATTCAAGAGAGGAGGAGCAAGCGTAACATGGATCGCACACCTCCAACTGAGACTAGGCGCAGAGGAAGAAAGATGACAGCTGGTCAACGTCCTACCACTAAGCCTGCTGAATCAATCAGTGTCCCAATGATGGAAGATAGAGAGGAGGAGGATGATGTCATCAACTGATACCTTATGGATGAGTTATAGTTCACATCACACCCGTCGGATGGTGTCGGGATGCCTTAGCTTTTATATCTTATTCTCTGCTTCTCTGTTTAGTTTGTACCTCTATTACATTAGGGTTTGGATAATTTTGGGTTTCGATTTATGGTTCGGTTTTGTTTGGATGATTTCAGAATTTTGTTTCGGATTTGTTTAGGCTTAGGATTGAATGTTTGGTACATCACCTTAGGGCCTTTGGTTTGAATAAAATTAGATTTTAGGCTTGAATTACACCTAGAAATAGATTATAGGTCTTTTACAGGTTATATATAGGTTTAAACTAGCTAAAATAGGCCTAAGATTTGCTGGAAATAGTGTCATGCTGCCGGCGACTTCACTGATAATGTTGTATGTATGAGAAAAGTCAATCTTCTAAATAATATGGACAACACCTCCTGCAACCCATACTATCGGCGGCTTCAACCCCAAACCGCCATCGATTTCGCTCGTTCAATCTCCAAAAACTCAGATTTCAGCCATTTTCCAAATTTTACCTATGAAGAACCATAAATAGCAACTTAGGAGCTTTTCGAAAACCTTGGGGGAAGCAGATTTGAAGAAACTATAGAAATTCAGACTTTGAGGATTCTGTTATGTGGCCTTGTGGCCGGTTAATCCTGAGTTTCTCCATGCGACCTTGACTTTTTGGGATCGGATGGATCATGTGTTTCGCTTCTTCTCGTTTGAGTTATGCCCTTTGTTTGAGGAGTTTCATGCTATATTAAGAGTCCCATGCCCCAAATGATTACCCTTGGCGATCCCGGAGTTTCACTTTGGTACTGATGGTGTTCTAAGAGGGCTGTGGAATTTGGGCTCTATAGACCCATTTCTATCCCGACTGCCTCACCAACCAGGATTTCAGCTTAGCATTGTATTGGAGTGGTGCCGCAAGGCTCCTAGATGTCATCTTGCTTGGCCTTCCATGGTTGCATTGTTACTTATGGCTGAGTTTATATGTGGTGTGGGTCCAGCTGCCCCATTCAGGTTGATTTCATTTAGGATATTTCTATAGTATATTTCTACAATATATTGCATATAAGTGTATGGATATGGATATCCATATCCAATCCATTGCCATCCCTAATTTCATTTATCGGGTCCATATCGACAGGGGCTTCCCCCATAGCTGTGGGGTAGCGGAGACCTTACTGAATGCTGATGCTGCTTATGTCGATCCAACTCTTATTGGTGATCACCTTACGCTACTATAAGTATCTTTCTCGTCAAACCTTAGTTACCTACTTCTTCTCGCTCTTATCTGAAACAAGTTTACAGGTGTAGCTGAGAGAGAAGCTCAAGCTGAAACAGGAACCGCGAGGGAACCTAAAGAAGTATTTGCATGTCCATCTTAGGGAAAGAGGATTTGTGCGGGGGGATTTTGATTAGTTGACTGCTGATAGTTAGGTGTCGATCATGTGGGGATATGGTGACTCACAGATTCAGTGGGTTAGCCCTTGGTGGAAGATCTAAGACATGGTTATGGAGTCTTAGGGATCTTATGTTCAGTTGTTAGGTTTAGAGAGGATTGCTTGCTATACTCCATACCGGCTCTATCGTCAGTACGGCAAGCAGTAGGGTTCCAATCAAGCTACCGAAAAACTATAGCGGTGTTTACAAGGTCAAATGGGTGAGCCACATTCGAGAGAAATGGGCCGAAGGGGCTATGTTTAAAACTCTGGACTATGCTCATGTGGTGACCACTGAGACTAATGAGCATTATAGAGGATGGCTTGCTAAGACTAGGCGCCTGTAAACTCAATCTAAGCAATCATGGGCCCGCTTAGAGGGAGAGTGAGTTGAGCTGGGATTTGAGCCTTTTCATACTACCACCTTGCCAAGGATCTCGAGATATTATGATGATGATGCATGGTGTTCGGCTTGAGATGCACTTTCATTAGTTCTATCTTTTACATAGGCTAGTCGTGGTGACATACCTATCAAACTTTATTTTGTTATCTATATTTTTATTTGGTTCTAACTTTTGCATAGACTGCCCCTAGAGGTTTTCAATCTATCGAACCTTGTCTTAATTTTTGCCTGGATAGCCCTTTTTAGGTTTTCAATCCAGCAGACTTATTCCGACTTTTGCATAGACCTAGATCTTTTCAGTCTATCAGAATTATTGGTCTTTCATTATTTTATTGTGCATTGATTTAGAAGAACGTGAACTCTGTATTCTGCTTACTTGAGCTATTTTGACCGTATGGATACAACATTCGCATAAGCAGAAGCATATTCATAATTCGGTAAAAAAGATACTTATATTAATTGAAGTAAAACAAAGTACACGATGTTTGGTAACAATTCCTATTGGTTTAACTCCCGGTGCCAACTAGCCTAGATCGGTTTTCTAGAAAGCACTCTCTCTTTGTTCACTTACCCTGATATTTGCCTAGATCGCCCTTTTCGGGTTTTCAATCTAGCAGGTTTTCATATCCCCTAATTTTTGCACGGCCAATTTGCAGAATACCGACCATCGGGTGTCACCCTAATTTTTGCCCGATCGGTAAAGGATAGAAAGGCGGGTGATTATTATATTTTTTTTGTTTTGTGCTGCTTTTTCTGGTTTATTTCTTTTCATTAGATGTGATAACGCGTAAGCTTGTTCTGATTCACGGGGTTCACAAATTCATTCCCGTCCATATCTATAAGCTTGAGCATGCCTTTAGCGAGCATCTTCTTGATCATGTACGGCCCTTCTCAATTTGGCCTGAATTTGCCCCTTACATCAGTGGTGGACAGTTTTAGTTGCTTAAGTACTAGATCTCTAGCCTTCAGTGGGAATTGCTGGTGTCTAACACTATTGTTGTAAGCTCAAGCCATACGCTTGTAATACATTTGGAGATTATCTAAAGCCCTCAGCCTCTGCTCATCCATCATGATTAGCTGCTCAAACCTTGCCTAAGTCCATTCAAATTCTTTCAGTTTAGCTTCTAATGTAACCCTAGTGAGCTTACTTGAGTTTCTATTGGCAAAACTGCCTCCATTCCATAGACCAGGGAGAATGAAGTTTGACCGGTCGGGGTAAGGACACTCATGCGATATCCTAAATAGAGAAAGGTAGCTTGTCTGTCCAATCCCTATAACCGGCTATCATCTTAGAGAGGATCTTCTTCACTAATTTATTAGATGCCTCAACATCACCATTGGCTTGTGGTCTGTATGGAGGAAATCTATGGTGTTCAATCCCATATTTTTCAATCAGCTCGGCTGTTGCCCCTTGAAGTTATACCTCATTATCTAAGACTATGTGGTGTGGAAGCCCATGTCGAGCGAATATGTGCTTTTCTATGAACTTGGCCATCTTCTTAGCGGTGACATTGATGTAGGATTCAACCTCTACCCACTTAAAGAAATAGTCCACTACTACCACAATGAATATATGCTAGTTTGTTGATGAAGGACAAATTTCACCGATTATGCCTATCCCCCACACCAAGAATGGCCAAGGAATAGATAAATGATGGAGCTCGGTGGGTGGTAGATATTGCATATCCCCATAAATCTAGCATTGGGGGCACCGTTTGACCTAGACGATGCAATTGGCCGTTAAAGTGAGCCAGAAATATCCCAACCGTTGAATTTTGTTTTCGAGAGCGAGACCATTCATATGAAGGCCACAGCCACCTGCATGGACCTGACCAATCACCTTTTGAGCCTCTATTTTAATTAAGCAATGAGTAGTAAACCGTCACTGGTGCGCTTGAATAGATAGTTATCAATAATTCAGAACTAGACAGCGAGCCTTCATAGAGTGGTACGGTCCGAGTTAAAGGAATCCGGAGGATACTTTCCAGTTTGGAGAAATAGGACGATGTCAGAGTACCAACACGGTTTAGTTAAGATGGCGGGGACCTACTGAACCTGTTGTGCATGGTAGGGGATCTTAGTTGAAAACAGAACCAACGGACGGATAGGTTGCTATTGGGGTCCTTCCCGTAAGGAAGCTAAGGTAGCTAGAGAGTCAGCCATTTGGTTCTCATCCCGTGGGACATGGTGGTACAAACAAGAGGTGAACTTCTCGGATAGATCGCAAATGTCATCAATGTAAGGGTGAAGAGAGTCCTCCTTGATTTTCCAATCGCCAGCAACCTGATGGATCATAAGAGCCGAGTCTCCAAATATAGACATCATGCAGGCCCCGACCAGTAGGAGGGCTTCAATATCGAACAAACAAGCTTCATATTGGGCGCCATTGTTGGTGACAGTAAACTCCAAGCATTTGGACAATGAGATGATTTTGTTATCCGGTGTGACTATGATAACCCCAAGGTCTTCTCCCCTTCTATTTACAGCACCATCAAAGTACATAGTCCACACATGCTCGAGGATGGTAACGATTACGAGTTGTTTGTTAGGAAACTCTAAGTTCTCAATATAATCGGAGTCAAGGGGTTGATTAGCCAAGAATTCTGCCACGACCCGCCCCTTAATAACCTTTTTTATCACATACTCAATGTTGAACTCGGAGAGAAGTAGTAACCATCAAGACAGTTTACCGGCCAGAGTAGGGGATTGACAAAGATACTTCATAGGGTCAATCTTAGCCGCGCCTTGGACTCGGTAGGATTGAAAGTAGTGGCGCAATTTCTTAGTGAGCTAAACCATGGTTGTGCAGGTTTTCTCCACAATGGAATACCGGGATTCATAATCTAACAACTTCTTACTCAAGTAGTAAATTGCATGCTCTCGTTTACCGTCATGTTCTTGGACAAGCATTGCCCCTACAGAATACACTTCAATGGCCAAGTATAGGTCAAAGGTTTCCCTAGGATGGGCAATTTTAGAACTGGTGGGTCAATAAGATGAGCTTTGATTATATCAAACTCCACTTAGCACTGATCGGCCCATACCACTGGTTGTTGCTTCCTTAATAGCTTAAAGATGGGTTCGTACATGGTAGTGAGGCGGGCAATGAATCGACTGACAAACTGTAAAGAGCCCAGAAATGATCGGACATCTTTCTCTATGTTCGGCGGAGGCATTTCCTTGATAGCTTTGGCCTTATTGGGATCTATTTTGATTCCTTTCTAACTGACTAAGTAACCCCAAACACACACTTATTTGAATTCAAGCTGAGATTATACTTCTTAATACGAGTCATGAATCTATCAAGAATAGCGGGATGCTCTTCTTAAGTAGCAGACTTCATGATCATATCAGCCATATATACCTCTACTTCTTTATGGATCATGTCGTACAAGAGAGCAGTTATAGTGTTGTGAGCACTGGATTTTAATGATCCTTCTCACAAAATGATGATGAGAGCTATATGATGCATTCTCTTACAAGTGTTATCCATCAGATGTGTTCCTACTACTACAGAGTTGAGTTTAGCCAAAGTTTGGAGACCTAGTCTGCCCTTAGGGACCCGTATGGGTGTTGCCTAGTGGTACAAATCCATTGGTGGACCGATACGGGTCATTTCCTTCTATATGCCTGGAGGGGATCCATATGGGTCCCCCCAGACCCATGCAAGTGGGGCCCCACCTATACGGGTCCTGTTATTGCCTGATCATGCTTTATAGAAGGAGATCCTTACCTATTTTGGGAAAAGGCAGGACATGAATGCTATTTATTGCATTCAGACCTCATTTCACCCTATAAAAAGGGGCCTTTCCTCACCTTTTCAAGGGGGAACAAGACAAAACACATATACAACATACATTATAGGCAAATTCTAGTAGTTTTTATAGGTATAGAAAGGGTATAGTTGAGGTATAGGAGGTACAAAATAGGGAGAAAACCCATCCTTTGAGGTTGTCCATATTTTATTCATTTTTAGCTTCATTTATTAGGATTATTTTGGGGGGGGGGGGCAGGGTTTCTGTCTACACAAATACTCACCCAAATAGTCCTAAAATCTGCATTTCATCATCTACTTTGGCTAGACCCTCTCAACAGCAAAGGGATCCCCTCAAAGTGGATTCACGCCATAAAGGTAACGCTCCTGATTTTCAAAGGGACTCACATCTCAGTTATTTTATCATTATTCTCTACCTCTTCTATTATATGTGCTTTTATTCCTATTTGGGTCAGGTCCTAACCCATATGAGCCTTGTTGGCACCATATGTCCTTAGGGATATTAAGTTGGTGCGCCATACTCATACAGAAGGAAATCCCATTTTTATTTTATTTTTCATCCATTAATCTGCTCACTAAGCCAAATTGAGTTTCTGCCCAGGACCAGACAGGACCCGTACGGGTCCCCTATACCCATACCGGTCCTCCCTGGTAGCCGTATGGGTCCTACCCACTGTATGGGTACTGGTCCCCAAGCAGAACCCAAAATTCATTTTTAATCATTTAAAATCAATCAACTCACCATTTGCCATGCAATCATGTTCACTAATAATCTGGTAAATCAACCCACAAAAGTTAAAATGTGTTTTTATAACAAAATACGTTAAAGACTCATTATTTCTCTCAGTGCCTAAAAGCCGTTCGGGCACTATTGATCGCAAAACCACCACACTAACATAATAGCATTTTTCCTAATAAAATTTTGACTTAAGAGATGTTATAAACTATGATAATCTTTGTGGATGTAGGGGAATTTATTTTCATTTTATTTTATAACTTAGAACAAATGTATAGGTTCTCTTGCAATCCTACCCCGGTTGTAATTTTTATTCCCCCATTTATGGCTTGTACTTTATTGTAATCTGTAAACGCATATACCGAGTGTGAAAGAGTGTAGAATAATAGGATTTTTGTGATAATTCCCTAAATGATGAAAATAAAACGGTTTTACGCGGCAAATGTAATTTTGAATTAAGTAAATTAGAATTAAGTGACTCATCTGATACCCGAATCTCTGATCCAAAAGGTATGAGTCTCCCACCCAATGGGAACCATACCAAAACTCTTTCCTAAGTAGACAACTTGGGTGACGACTCTATCATTTGTACCAAGATTTGGGTCTCGATTCTTTTATTCATTAAAATTAGCTAATTGTGCAAACTTGAAATAAAATGGTTTCATCACGCCTAAATACAACCAACCCCTAGTAGGACCCGCCTCTTGCCCAAGTGTGAGCATGAGCTTTTTGGTGACCCACGGAGTGATGATGACGTTTTGCTCTGACATATTTATAAGCTTATTGTCCTATTATTTCAGAGTCGAATCGCATTTAACAAGTATTTTCGTGACGAGATAAGGTATACAATCACATCATTTTCCTTGACTGGTTTAATTATATAAATGCATTAAAAATTTAATAAAAATATAAAAATATAAAAATAAAAAACAAATAAAAAAAAGAATGAAAGTTGTCCTCTGTCATCGGTGCCGGGACCTCCACCGGAGGGACGAGATGCTTCGACGGCATGGCGAGATGCTGTGGGGCACGATAAGACGCACCCCCGTGCGGGTCTCACCGCACCCTCCCGCATCTTGGCGGGCAAGGCCACATTGTGGCCACATTGCCGAGACACCCCGGCGCACCATGAGATGCGCCCCCGTGCATGTCTCGCGATGAGGTGCAGTGTCTTGCCGCCCTCTGGGGTGTATCATCGTGCTCTCGTATAGTGAGATGCAGCTGTTGCAACGTCTGGGTTTGAGATGCTGTACGGGCTCCCAGGTTCATCGCCAGTTCGTCCTTTCTCTCTGTTATCCTAATAAACTCAATTTTTTCACGAAATTTAGGATTTTTAGAGACTAATTGACTCATTTGGAGTGAGTGAAGTCTATGTAAACCAATTTAATCAGTTAATTAAGGACTTTTGCGGATTTAAAAGATTTAATTCATATTTAGAGTTCTAAGGCTTTTAGAGAGAGAAAGCTTTATAAAACTATGGATATCTGATTAATTTGAATTCCTAAGGGTTATTAAGCTTAATCTTTAAAATCAAGTAGAAATCATAGGTTAAAACGGGCTTAAATAAGATTTAGAGACGTTTTCCTCACAAAAGAACTAAATTCCGTCATTAAGTTCATCGCCTTTTTCGTCACTATTTCGTCGGATTTCATCACAAATTCATCACAAACCTTGCCAAATGACCGATTCAAGTCTTAAAACGTGGATTCATGACCTCTAGGTAACAAAATTGAGTTCCAATCTATTTTAATTAATCTATTATATTGTTTGGCTGCCTTTGGTTGTTATTCGTGGTAGTTCTCCCTTCTTTTTTGGTATTTCTACAAGAACGGGCTTTTCGGTGACCTTCGAAATGATGATGATGTTTTGCTCTAACCTTTTATGGTCTAGTTGTTCCATTATTTCATAATCGAATCGCATTTGGCAAGTTCTTTATTGACGATTTGGAGATCTTTGACCCTGATTAAAAATAATTGAATCGCGTTTAAAATGTTAACTACTTCCTTTCCCTTCGCGAGCAGTAATTTTTATCGTGTTTTTTTTCCTTAAAATTCAGACATTTTTAGCGAGTCCCATTTGCATCGTTGGATTCTTTGCTCTTCGAGCTTTCCAGAGTGTCAAGAATCGCCCCGTTCGGGTGCCCGTAGTATAGGTTGTTCGCGTTTCGGGCCCAGCCCTCGCCGGGCCCCTTGGGTTTTTCCCTCGATGTCCCCGATCCGGCGGCGGCGACCGATACCTCTGCCTGAGCACGGGGCCACGTGGTCCATATGGCAGGCCACATCACATGACGCAGTGTAGGGAGACCTGCAGTCTAATTTTTTTCGGTTTTCTTGGCCACCAAGCCAGGTTTTGGGATTTTTCCGTCAAATTTTGACATATGGGGGATTAATTCTGAGATTTTGCACTTTGCAAGTCTATGAATACCCATTAAAAATCTGATTAATGAGACTTTTTATTTGGCTCGTTTTCAACAAAAATTAAAACTCTTAGAATTTTCTAAGTTTTAGGGGGAAGAGCTTAATAATATGATGAAATCTAAACCAATATACTTGGTTCTTAATATCTAAATCTTATTAGGCTTATTCTCTTAGGTTTAATTCACTAAAAATCTATTAGAAATTTAAATAGGATTTAAGGACCTTTTCCTCACAAATCACTAAATCCCTTGCTAAATCGGTTGTTTCCTCGGGTTTTCATCTCAAATCTGTCACAAAGCTTGCCAAACGTTCGGTTCGAGTCTCGAGAGTGGATTCACGGTCTTTAGGTAATTTTCTGAGTTCCAATCCATTTCTTTTTGTTATTTATTTCTGCTGCTGTGTTTTTTATTGTTTTTCTGGGCGTTTGGCCCTTTTCTTTGTCCTTTTTGTGATATTCTGCCAAAACTCCGACTGATCGTTCCGATGAACGTCAGTCTAACTGAACATCAACTAGGCCACCTCGCTGAGATGGCCAACCACTTCGTTCAGTTGGCCTATGGGTCGCTCAAGCGGCCAATTGTTATTTTGTCGGATTTTTTGGGTTTTTTCCCCCAAACTGAAAAATCAAAGTTATTTAAGCATTTTAAGTTCGAATCTACTGTAATAGTGTAGGAAACAATTTGAAATTTTAGTATTCCTGGGTTTTCAGGCGCCAAAATATCGATTTCGGCTTGTTTAGACACTTTTTCCGGCAGGCCACTTCAGTGGGACGAAGGCTAACTGAGTGTCATCTAGGCCACCTCATTGAGTTGGCCTACCACGTCACTATGTCAGCCTGCCACCTCACTGAGTCTGCCTACTAGTAAAAATATCCAAATGGTCCCTGTTTGCTTTATTCTGTTGTTCTTAGCCCTGTTTCTGTTGTTTTTGGCCCGGTTTTTTATCATTTTAATGTGTTTTCTGCCCTATTTTTCACCAAAAAAATCTCTAAAAATCACAAATAATCTGAAATTAATTGAATTAATTTTTTTAGCTGCTGGAAATTATTTTATCTATTGTTTAATGGGTTAAATGACTATATAATGGCTTAAAAATGGTATTTTTAACAAAATAAATCTAAATAAATCGTTTTCCACCAACTAAAAAGCCTAAAAATATTCTGAAAAAATCTGATTTTAGGATGTTTAGTTAATCTATTTCACCCTTTTTAGGTTGTTTGATAATTAATTAATGCCCGAAAATTATGTTTTTGTCCCGAAAAATCCAAAAATATGTTTTCTTCTTGCTATGAGTTTATTTTCCACGTTTATTTATTCATGCTTTATTTATGATTATTTCCGTATATCTTTTGCCTCATTTGGAGCCAGGTCTGAGTCGGTACGCTCGGTTAAAACCCGGTTTTCGCCCGTTTATGTATTTATCGCTTTATTTATTTTCTCGCATTAGAAAAATGTATAGGTATTTGTAAAGCCGTGTAATAATTTTATTTTCTTGCTTTGTTTATTTATCATTTTTCATGTGATGTATGGCATATAAACCGAAAACATCAAACAATAATTGGATTAAATTGCATAAGAGATAAGGTCACGTTTATTAAAATATAATCAGCTTGATTTAAAAATTGAAAAGTAAGCAACATCATCCGGACTTAGAATCTCCATTTTAAGCTAAGATCCAACTACCGAGTGGGAATATATTACCCAAATTCCCAGTGGAGCTTAACTAGGTGGTGACTCTATCTTAAAATAAAGGATTCTAAGTCTCGTATCCCTAAACACTTAAATCGGACTGAATTTCAATTTCAACATCGCTTTCACTATCCATTTTCATCATGCTAAAATAAGGAATATCCCTTCGCACGCTTTACAGCGCTCGTTGCTTCTCCGCCCCACTCCGAAGAGCATTAAAGCTTATCTTGCGAGCGGGGGATTCAGGTCGTCAGCTCACAGTGGCGACTCTGCTGGCGATTTTCCTTTAACTTAAAATTTTAAAATCGCTTTCATTTTTGAACTTTGGTTAAAGGATTTTGATGATGTGCCTAAATCGTTTTTAAATCAACGCTTTATTTCTTATGCCTTTTTGAATCCACCGCTTAGTTAGAATTTTAAGTTTTAAGGTGCCATTTTATCACCCCCGTGAAGCTCACTTGTAAACCTCATGCCCGCCAGGAATTGGGGATATTTGTGGGTGGAACACTCATTTCAACCAATGTGTAATTCCCGCAGTCGCACTCATTTGAGGAGTGGTCGAGTTATACAGAATCAAGGTAAACGAGACCCTTCTACTGTGTCATTTCGCGACACCAGCACTTTGAGACTATGAACTGTGATAAATCTAACCATAGCAACTTCCATTTAGGCTCACAAAATAATTGAGATTTAGGTCGCATACTCTCTTGCTGTTTCCTGGCGCTAGGGTCAACCCCAGACTAAAAATTGGTATTACGCAGGAGTTATAAGGTTGGAAGAGGTTTATTTGCTTTCGTGTGCTACTTGGGTTGTGCTCATTCATTCAAAGCTCATACATAGGCCACCTGTGGCCGACCTTTCTTTTTCAATTTTTTTTGCTTACCTCTACTCTCCCCTCACTTGAATGGGGAATTTCACAAAATGCCTGAGATCATTTGAGTCCCGACGACCCTTACCTAGTTCACTAGGTATAGCAAAGAATTCACACGTCTCACGTATTTTGGGGTTAGGCTTCGCATCATAAGCTCTTCTGCTCTCTACCTCTCTAAACCGCCCCCGATATATATGGCATTCATCACTTGATTTATTGTATAATCATTCATTTCATTCATGGTTTGATCCAAGCTAATCATCTTCCAATTTCTTAGTGAGATCCGGATGTCCCCATCACCGCAGTCCTCTCTGGTTGTGTCTAGATCACTGTTTAATCTGTCGGCCAGTAAGTTCAGTATCAGAATCTGCTATTTCAACCATATTAATCTGCTTTTGAATGTTGCGCCTCATGAGAGTACTCCTTCCCCTTCTCCCTCTCCCCCTCATCAGGGTCAAGGTCAAGGGCAATCTCTGTTGGGTTTCGAATTGGCTAATGCTATGGCTATGTTCCTGCAATCGGATATGTTTCGGGCTACTATTCAAGAGCGAGTTAGATCCACTCTCAGTGAAGAAAGAGAGTCTTAGAGGCCAACAAGGCCTATATTTCAAGCTCCAAGGGAGATAGTTCAGTCTCCGCCAGTCCAAAATCAATTTTTGGTACCGCTACTCCCCTTATTCATCCTATCCAGCAAAGCCAATTTTAGTTTGGTCAGAGATCTTCTTAGCCATTCTTATCATCCACTCCACCAACCTTCAGTTTTTATCCCCATGTGCACTTGAGGCTTGTTCTCCAGTCTTCTATTCTCCCCGCTTTCTTAAGGGGATTTACTCCTCAGATGACAGTCCCCTCGAGTGGCTTTGTTGTTCCTCCAGTGCAGCCGACTGTTTTCACACCCCTTAGCTTTGTGGTAACTCTCCGTGAGGCAACTCATCGTTAGAATCCTTTCTGTCGCCCTTAGGTTAAAACCCTGACTCCTCTGCCTTTCCAGTTTGGGTCATCTCCATGCGACCAAGTCATACAACCTCCAGGCGTGACGCCTGAAATGGCAACTTTCTTCAGGCAATTTCTCAACAGAGGCGAGGATAAGGAAGAAGTAAGAGATGATGATTGGGTGCCGAAAAATTTCTCAATGCCCCGAATAGAGGCTTATTCAGGCGAAGGACCCCCCAAGTCCCATATAGTGATGTATGAGCGGATCATGCATGTCCAAAAGATTGGGGATAAAGTGCTGGATAAATTATTCTCGTGTACCCTTTCAGGCCCTACTCTCGAGTGGTACAATACTCTTCCGGAGTCCACAATCCTGGATTAAAAACTCCTGTCTGAAACTTTGATAACCCATTATGGATTTAATTCTACAATGGAGACCATAATTCAGCATCTGAAGGCAGTCAAACAGAACCCTGGCAAAACTTTTAAATCTTATTTCAACAGATGGATGGCCACTCAAGTTCTCTTGAAGCAAAAGCTCAGCCTTAAAGAAATGATCCCAAAGTTGCTTGACAGCCTCACCCAATGCTCCGCAAAGAAATAGAGATCGACTCTTTCAAGTCCTATCAAAAAGTTTTTAAAAAAGCTGAGAAGATCGAGCACCGAAAAGAGAAGGAGAGGGCTAGCAAGCCAAGTGGCAAACCCGGTTTAGTAAGAGCAGCAATTCTCAATCTTTTAAGGTTGCTCCGGCCTCAACTGCGGAGAAGACACCTGTAGTTCAAGTTGTCGATCACGATAGTGTTTCAGTAGTTTAAACCACATCCGCTCGGGCTCTTGGTCATGAGGCATTCGTGTCTCTATGGAAGCTCCCTCTTCATATCCTATTTACCAAATTGTGAGAGAAAGGCATGCCTAGCCCTCTTCGTGATTACCATTCTCCTGCGCCCAAAGAGAAAGGGAATTTTTATCGCTATCATGTTCAAAAGGGACACATAACACATCAATATAAACCTCTAGGTATGGCCATTTGGCGCTTAGTAAAAGAAGGAAAAATTGATGAACCAGCTATAAAAACTAATACTGAGGAGAAACCATCACCGAGTTCTGATGATGGAGTGAGCGCCTTCAATTTCGGTCTCCCTGAAGATGTTGTGTTGGCTATGGTCTTCTCTGATTCAGCCAACATCATTATGGAAGCCAATTCTATCACAAACTCTAGGAATAATATCGCGAGGTCTCTAGCGAATGAAGGAGGTAAGTCATCAGCCAAACAAGGGAAAGTTCTGGATCTCGTCTTGGATGACATGCCAAGGGAAGCTACCGAGGATGGTTAATCTACCGGCTCTACCAATCAAGAACCTCCGCCTATAGAGGACGACTATCTATTATGTAATTTTCATTTCCTAGTATTTTGATGTGAACAATTCTGTCTTTAAGGCATTTTTAATTCAATGAAGACTCTCTTTTTCCTTATTTGCTTGATGTTTCGCCCGATGGGTCCATGTATTCATTTTATCATAAACATAATGTATTCAGGATTCTTGACGTTTCTTTAACTAAAATAAATTTGAGTACAGATGATAACCTAAAATGCTAACCATTTTCTAATGGCCTAACCTCTGAAAGAAAATGAGAGATAACAAGTGCCTAAGAATCATGATAACGCTTTCGCCTGGTCATACCTCGACATGACCAGGATTCATTATCAGATTACCGAACATCCCATCTTCACCCCTAAAACAAAAAAAGGAGCTCAGTTCTTCCTTGGATAGGTTTAATATGTTAGTCGGTTCATCGTAGGCCACTATATGCAAACCTACTTTCAAATCACTGAAGAAGCATCAGCCGATTATAGAGAAAGAGTATCTCCAGGTCATCTTCGATAGAATTATGGCTTATCTTTTCTTCGCCCACCCATTCTCAAAATTCCCGCCCCCAATACAACATTGCCTTTTCCCAATATCCATTCCCTTACACCCTCAAACCTTCCCTATTTTTCTCCTCATTGACCATTCTCGATGAGGGGGACACATATGATCGGCAAGATTTGACCCTCATTAATAAATGAACACTGCTTCATCTAGAGAGGGGCAGGTTACTTCTCAAAATACGGGGAAGCTGAGTCTTTTGCCAATATCACCATTGAGAAGATGGCCAAGTTCATTGAGAAGCACATCTTCGCTTGGTGTGACCTACCTCTTCACATCATTTCAGATAATGGATCTCAGTCCTAAGGGAAAGCACTGATTTGGTCAAGAAATACAAAATCAAAAGTCATAAATTTTCCTCATTGCCCACAAGCTAATGGAGCAACCGAAGCCGTAAACCAGCTTATTAAGAAGTTCATTTCAAAGACTACCACAAGGATCAAAGATTTAGTCGATAAGCTCCCGTTCACCCTTCTTAGATGTCAAACAAGTGTCAGAATTCTCCCAAGTCAAACACCTTTCTCCTTTGCCTATGGAATGGAAGTTGTGATAACAACCAATGTTGAGATGAAATCCTTGAGATCCACACTGAAACTAAGTCGAAGGGACCCCCATTGACCAAGGCATAATTTGAATAACTTATTTAGATGTACTAGCAGTCAATAGCAAAAGCTTACAATGACCAAGTCAAGCATCAGAAGTACCCACCAAAGGCCAATGATCTGATTTTGAAATAAGTAAAGCCTACCAACACTGACCCAAGGGGGAAGTTCCGATTGAATTGGGAAAGACATTATGTAATCAGAAAGATACTCAGTTCCAGAGGCATGAAGATTTCGGATGGTACCAAGTTCGTAAACCCTATCAATCAAAAATGGTCCAAGCACTATCATATCTAACCAAAAAAAGAATCAAATCAAGAAAAGCAGCACGTAAAAAATAAATGAAATCAATTACCTAACGAGTGGTCCTCTACTGCTCGGGCAAAAACTAGGGTGTATCCCGCTGATCGGCATCTTGCAAATTGGTCAGGCAAAAATTAGGGTGCAAAATAACCCGCTAGACTGAAAATCAGGAAAGGGCGATCTAGGAAAAAGTTAGGGTAAAGTGAGCTACAAGAGTGTGTTGGCTAGAAAACCTTTATAGGCTAGTTAACACCAGAGTTTGGGTCAACAGAAATGGTTATCATCATTGTGTACTCAAACTTACTTCATTTAATGGAAATGTCATTTTACTGGATCCTTTATGTTTGTGCTTGAATGAATTTATTGGACCCTAAGGGAGAAATGTTGCAAGTAAGTCGAACGTAGGGTTCCATTCAGTCAACCCAATACCTTAAAAGAAAAGCATTGATAAAAGGCAAAAATCCTGATAGACTGAAAACATCGAGGTCTATGCAAAAGCCAGGAAAAGTTTGCTAGATTGAAAACCCAAAAAGGGCAGCCCAGGAGAAAATTAGAACATAAAAGAAAAATGGCAAACAATGTCTGATATGGCCATCTCAATGTTCCAGTCTATGCAAAAAATGAGGACAATCAAAACAAAGATAAATGACTGCCATCGATCATATCGAAGTACTCGCATTATCGTCATCATCAGAGTGCCTAGATACATTCGCTGGTCTAGTAGATTTGAAGGACTCAAATCCATCCTCTACTCGTGTCTACTCTGATTCCGACCATGATCGAGCATCTCCAGTTCACTAGGTTTAAATCCTTCAAAACCATCCTTGGTAGAATTCATTAGTAGTGAGAGAGTCCAGCCGTTCGTCATCCAGAATCTAGAACTTCGCTTTGTGCTCCCACTTATCTTCATTATGCTCAATTCTACAATCATTTATGCAAGCAAGAGGGTATGTAGAAATTGACAATCCTTAGCCTCAATGTCTGGCCACACAAGCCTAGTGTGTGCATCGCAACTTCCCTAATTATCCACCAGGGGCATCCCCACCTAATCTGTGCAACATCACTAATCCTCCGCCAGGGGCATTCTTGCCTTGTCCATGCTGTGATGTAATTTCATATATCCTCTCTCTTAGCAAGAGGCTGGGTCAGATAAGTCAATCAACCAAGCAACCGAATTGAGTAAAATTGATCAGGACAACAGTCATGTAGCTCAGATGTGAAGGATGATCAGTCCGAGTAGCTCATGCATTCATAAATTCATACATAATATTCATAAATGTCATGTCTATTATTCTATGCTGAATTCTATAGGAAACAAAGCACAGAAAAGTATCCTCGAGCCATATGCTTGACTTTCAAGTAAGCACCAATATTAAGGGGCATCTCAGTTCCATCCTATATTCTAGGCCGTGCCCAAGGGGCATGTCAACTAATGTCTTTGAGCTCTACATTCAACCTCAGCAGTTTCTCCAGACTCTCAAAAATCCTAACTCTATTTATATTTCATTCTTCCATTTTTATTGCTTAATTAAAGGGGCAAAAATATTTTTGTTCCACAAAATCCATTAAGCAATAAAAATGCAGTTTATATCATTTTCTAATGCTTCAAAATTTCCTCGACAGGTACAACATGTGGTAATCCAGATGGAAAACCAATTCGATGGATTCTAAAATCAGAACTCAGATTTTCTCCCAGGGGCACCTTGATGCAATTACCCAGGAGCACCTCGATATAATCATCAGGGGCATCTCAACACGCGTTCTAAACTGATTTCAAAGATAGAGAATCCAAGGGGAATATCAGCGAGTCCCCATAGTCACCCCAGTTTCTCCGGACTCCTGGAAATCCTAAATTAGTTTATATTTCATTCTTACTATACGGCAATTACGATGGATGATCGGTCTGAAGATCCAGAATCCAAAATTTAAAAAATCCTTTCGGGGCACCTCATAGCAACCTTCCGAATCCACAGAGGCACCTTAGTGCAACCTTCTGAATCTCTAGGGGCACCTCGATGCAGCTTACCGATCCGAGAATATAACCTTCAAAAGCCCAAGCTCACGCTTGGCAAAATCTCAAAAGCCTAAGCCTACGCTTGGTAATCCACAAAAGCCCAAGCCCGCGCTTGGCAACCCTCAAAAGCTAAGCCCGCACTTGGCAACCTTCAAAAGCCTAGGCCCGCACTTGGCAAACATCAAAAGCCCAGGCCCACGCTTGGCAAAGCCTCAAAAGCCCAAGCCTGCGCTTGGCAACCCTCAAAAGCCCATGCCCACTCTTGGCAACCCTTAAAAGCCAAATCCCATGCTTAGCAAACCTAAAAAGTCTAAGCCCATGCTTGGAAAAACCTCAAAAGCCCAAGCCCCCGCTTGGCAAACCTCAAGTCTCTCTTAACAGGTATACCGAATCAATCTCTAAGTCAATTTCATTCTTGATAGGTCTGATTATGGCAATCCCAGAAGACAACCAGTTTAGGAATCCATAAGTTAGGTATAACCTCCTATCCCTTGCTCTTTTGTGAGATCACACTTAGCCCACCAAGTGGCAATCTCCCGAGGGGTAGCTTGTGAGCACGAGCTTTTTGGTGACCTCGGAACGATGATGATGTTTTGCTCTAACCTTTTATGGTCTAGTTGTTCCATTATTTTAGAATCGAATCACGTTTGGCAAGTTCTTTGTTGACGATTTGGAGATCTTTGACCCCGATTAAAAATAATTGAATCGCGTTTAAAATGTTAATCGCTTCCTTTCCCCCTTGCGCACAGTAATTTGTTTCGCAATTTTTTTCCTTAAAATCCAAACATTTTCAGTGAGTCCCATTTGCATCGTTGGATTCTTCGCTCTCCTAGCTTTTTAGAGTGTCAAGAATCACCCCGTTTGGGTGCCCGTAGTGTAGGTTGTTCACATTTTGGGCCCGGCCCTCACTGGGCCCCTTGGCTTTTTCCCCTAGTGTCCTGGATCCGGCGGTGATGGCTGGCGCTACCACTGAAGCATAGGGCCGCGTTGTCCAAGCGTCGGGCCGTGTGGAGCACGCGGCCTTCGCTTTGGGAGACATGTATTCTGATTTTTCAGGTTTTCTTAGCCACCAAGCCAGGTTTTGGGATTTTTCCATCAAATTTTGACATTTGGGGGATTAATTCTAAGATTTTGCACTTGGGAAGTCTATAAATATCCATTAAAAATTTGATTAATGAGACTTTTTTTTGGCTGGTTTTCAACAAAAATTAAAACTCCTAGAATTTTCTAAGTTTTAGGGAGGAAGAGCTTAGTAATATGGTGAAATCTAAACCAACACACTTGGTTCTTGATTTCTAAATCTTATTAGGCTTAATATCTTAGGTTAAATCACTACAAATCTATTAGAAATCTTAGGTAAAAATTGGTTTAAATAGCATTTAGGGACCATTTGCTCACAAATCACTAAATCCCTTGCTACATCAGTTGTTTCATCAGGTTTTCATCTCAAATCCATCACAAAGCTTGCCAAACTTCTGGTTTGAGTCTCAAGAGTGGATTCATGACCTTTAGGTAAATTTCTGAGTTCTAATCTATTTCTTTTTGTTATTTATTTCTGCTGTTGTGTTTTTGGTTGTTTTTCTGGGCGTTTGGCCCTTTTCTTCGTCCTTTTTATGATTTTCTGCCAAAACTCCGGCTGATCTCTCCTACAAATGTCAGGCTGACTGAACATCACCCAGGCCACCTCGCTGAGTCGGGCTACCACTTCATTTAGTTGGCCTACGGGTCGCTCAAGTGGCCAATCGTTATTTTGTCGGATTTTCTGGGTTCTTTTTCCCCAAACTAAAAACCTAAAGTTATTTAAGCATTTTAATTCCAAATCTACTGTAACAGTGTAGGAAATGACTTGAAATTTTAGTATTCTTGGGTTTTCAGGCACAAAAATGTCGATTCCGCCTTGTTTAGACACTTTTTCCGGCAAGCCACTTTAGTGGGACGAAGGCTAACTGAGTGTCATCTAGGCCACCTCGTTGAGTTAGCCTACCATGTCACTGAGTCGGCCTACCACCTCACTGAGTCAGCCTACTAGTAAAAATGTACAAATGGTCCCTGTTTGCTTTATTCTACTGTTTTTAGCCCGGTTTTTATCATTTTAATGCATTTTCAGCCCTGTTTTTCACCCAAAAAATCTCTAAAGATCACAAATAATCTGAAATTAATTGAATTAATTTTTTTAGCTGCTGGAAATTATTTTATCTATTGTTTAATGGGTTAAACGACTATTTAATGGCATAAAATGGTGTTTTTAACTAAATAAATCTAAATAAATCATTTTTCACCAACTAAAAATCCCAAAAATATTCTGGAAATGCTAAATCTGAATTTAGGATGTTTAGTTAATCTATTTCACCCTTTTTAGGTTGTTAGATAATTAATTAATGCCCGAAAATTATGTTTTTATCCCGAAAAATTCAAAACTATGTTTTCCTCGTGCTATGTGTTTATTTTCCTCATTTATTTATTCATGCTTTATCTATGATTATTCCCACATATCTTTTGCCTCTTTTGGAGCCGGGGTCCGAGTCGGTAAGCTCGGCTAAAACCCCGTTTCACCCATTTATTTATTTATCGCTTTATTTATTTTCTCGCATTGGAAAAATGTATAGGTATTCGTAAAGCCGTCTAATAATTTTATTTTCTTGTTTTGTTTATTTATCATTTTCTGTGTGATGTATGGCATATAAACCGAAAACATCAAACAATAATCGGATTAAATCGCATAAGAGCTAAGGTCACGTTTATTAAAATATAATCGGGTTGATTTAAAAATTGAAAAGTAAACAACATCATCTGAGCTTAGAATCTCTATTTTAAGGTATGGTCCAACCACCCAGTGGGAATATCGTACCCAAATTCCCGATGGAGCTTAACCGGGTGGCGACTCTATCTTAAAATACGGGAATTTAAGTCTCATATCCCTAAACACTTAAATTGGACTAAATTTCAATTTCAACATCGCTTTCATTATCCATTTTCATCACGCTAAAATAAGGAATATCCCTTAGCACGCTTCACAGTGCTCGTTGTTTCTCTGCCCCACGCCGAAGAGCATTAAAGCTTACCTTGTGGGCGGGGGATTCAGGTCGTCAGCTCATAATCTTCACCGGTGTTTTTATCCCAAAGTCGAGAAATCACAGTTATTTCATCATTTTAAGTCCAGATCTACTAAAATATCATGGAAATCGGCTAAAAATTTTGATAATCTTGAGTTTTCGGGTGTAAAAATACCGAATTTGGCCCGTTTGACATTTTTTCGGTCCTAATGCTATAGCGAACATCCAGATGCTCTGGTGACATGCTAGATGTTGCAATGACAGCGTCTGGGCTGCCACAGTAGCATCTCAGATGCCCACTCTAGCATCTGGAATGGCAAAAATGCCAAAAGGTCCCTCTTATGTGTTTTTGGCCCTCTTTTATCGTTTTCTTACATTTTTTACCCCGATATTCACCCGAAAAATTTCCAAAAAATCTTGTATAATCTGTAATTGAATAATATAATTTTTAATCTATTTTAGAATTTTTTAATTATTTAGTTACTTAAATCTCCATTTAATGGCTTAAAATGGGTTTTCATTAAATAAATCTTTGATCTTTTTACCTTATATTAAAAATTGCAAAAATATTATTAATTTCGGTCATTTAGTTTATTTAATTAATATTATAGGTTATTTAGATATTTAACAAATGCCCAAAAGCTGTGTTTTTAGTCCCGAAAAATCCTAAAAATATGTTTCCCTCCGTGTTTGATTTGTTTTCTCCCTTTTTATTATTTGTGCGTTATTTACTATTTGTTTCTGTGTGATTCGTTATTTCTTGGAGCTACTTTGGGTTTGGTAAGCCCGATTGAGACTTGATCTCGGTATTTTTATTTATCCGTTTTATTTTTTTCCGGACTAGAAAAATGTATAGATATTTGTAAAGATATGTAATAATTAATTTATCTACTTTATTTACTGCTTTCTGCATATCACGCTGTGTGATGTATGGATATTATAACCAAAAATTCTAATTAGGAGGATTTAATTCACATAAGAACTAAAATCATGTTAATTAAAATGTAAACAATTTGATTTAATAAATGAAAAATAGGCAACATCTTCTGAACTCAAAATCTCTATTTTAAGATACTGTTTAACCATTCGGTGGGAATATCATACCCAAATTCCCGATAAAGCTAAACCAGGTGGTGACGCTATCTTAAAATATAGGATTTCGGGTCTCGTATCTCTTAACACTTAAATGAGGATCAATCCTTCTGGCTTGCTTCATGGCGCTTGTTATTTTCTCCTCTCCCCGCATCTCACATGGGTTGGGACAGAAAACGTCGTCCGCTCATAGTGGTGGGTTATTTTGCATGGCGAACCATGGCTTTTTTTATTTACAGCAGGATAATATGACTCAATGTGTTGATCCCCATCTTCAATTTTCGTGTGGTGGGCCACTACATAAGATTTACAGAAGGATAATATGACTCAGCGTATTGATCCCCGGCTTAGGTTTAAGGGTTTGCCAAGCGAGGGCTTGGACTTTTGAGGTTCGCCAAGAGCGGGCTTGGGCTTAAGGGTTTGCCAAGTGCGGGGTTAGGCTTTTGAGGTTTGCCAAGAGCGGGCTTAGGCTTTGAGGTTTACTAAGTGCGGGCTTGGGCTTTTGAAGTTTGCCAAGAGTGTGCTTGGGCTTTAACTTTACCTAAAGTGGGCTTGGTCTTTGAGGTTTGCCAAGAGCAGGCTTAGGCTTTTGAAGTTTGCTAAGAGCGAGTTTGGGCTTTGAGGTTTGCTAAGAGTGGGCTTGGGCTTTAGGGTTCGCCAAGAACGGTCTTGGGCTTTAGGGTTTGCCAAGCAAGGGCTTGGGCTTTAAGTTTTCCTAGAGCGGGCTTGGTCTTTGATGTTTTCCAAGAGTGGGCTTGGGCTTTTAATGTTTGCCAAGAGCGGTATTGGGCTTTGAGGTTTGTCAAGAGCAGGCTTGGGCTTTGTGGTTTGCCAAACGTGGGCTTAGGCTTTTGAGGTTTGCCAAGAGCGGGCTTGTGCTTTAAGTTTGCCAAGAGCGGGCTTGGTTTTTGAGGTTTGCTAAGAGCAGGCTTGGGCTTTTGAGGTTTTCCAAGAGCGGGCTTGGGCTTTGAGGTTTTCCAAGAGCAGGCTTGGGTTTTAGTTTTCACCAAGAATGGTCTTGGGCTATATGGTTTGCCAAGTGAGGACTTGGGTTTAAGGTTTACCAAGCGAGGGCTTGGGCTTAAATGTTTGCCAAGCATGGGCTTGGGCTTAAGGGTTTGCCCAGCATGGGCTTGGGCTTTGAGGTTTGCCAAGAGAGGGCTTGGGCTTTAGGGTTTGCCAAGCGAGGGCTTTGGTTTAAGGGTTCCAAGTGTGAGCTTGGGCTTAAGGGTTTGCCAAGTGCGGGCTTGGGCTTGGGCTTAAGGGTTTTACCAAGTAAGGGCTTGGGCTTAAGGGTTTTGCCAAATGAGGGCTTGGGCTTAAAGGTTTGCCAAGCAAGGGCTTGGGCTTATGGGTTTGCTAAGCAAGGGCTTGGGCTTAAGGGTTTGCCAAGTGTGAGCTTTGGTTTAAAGTTTTGGAATTTTGAGTTTGATTTTTGGATCTTGGGTTTTGAATTTTGGATTTTGAACTTTGGATTCTTGGATCGGTAAGTTGCATCGAGGTGCCCTTCAAGGATCAAAAGCTGCATCGAGATGCCACTGAAGGATCAAAAGCTGCATCGAGGTGCCCTTGGAAGATCGAAAGCTACATTATTTTCTTAAATATTTTCCTCACATACTCAAAATAAGGATCAATCCTTCTGGCTTGCTTCACGGCGCTTGTTATTTTCTCCTCTCCCCGCATATCACGCGGGTCGGGGCGGAAAAAGTCATCCGCTCATAGTGGCGACTCCGCTGGGGATTTCCTTTTAACTTAAAATTTGGAATATCGCTTTCATTTTCAAAAATTGGTTAAAGAATTTTAATGATATGCTTAAATCATTTTTAAATCAATGCTTTATTTCTTATGCCTTTTGAATTCAATGCTTTAGTTAGATACTAGGTTAAGGTGCCATTATCTCACCCTCGAGAAGCTCACTTGTATACCTCATGCCTGCTAGGAATTGGGGATACTTGTGGGTGGATCTCTCGTGTCCACCAACACATAGTTCCTATAATAGCACTCATTTGAGTAGTGGTCGAGTTACACGAAATCAAGGTAAACGAGACCCTTCTACAGTATCATTCCACGATACCAACAGTTTGAGACCATATACCCTATTAAATAAAGCCATAGCAACTTCCCCTTAAGAAATTACCAAAACAAGGATGTTTTAGATTTAGGTCGCATACTCATCTACCGTTCATTGGTGTTTAAGTTAAGCTCTAGATCTTTTGAATGGCATTGCGCTGGAGTCATAAGGTTGGAAAAGGTTCACTTTTTGCATGCTATTTGTGTTGTGCTCATGCATACGCACCTCATGCATAGGCCGCCTGTGGCTGACTTTTATTTTCTTTTTTTACTTACCTCTACTCTCCCCTCGCTTGAAGGGGGAATTTAATAAAATGACTGAGATCATTTGAGTCCCGAGGAACCGTATCTAGTTCATAGGCATAGCCAGGGGTTTGCTTGTCTCTCGTATTTTAGGGTTAAGCTTCGTATTATAAGCTCTTCAGCTCTCTACCTCTCTAAATCACCCTTGTGTATACAACATTCATCACTCGAGTTGTTATCATTCATTTCATCCATGGTTCAATTTGGGCTTATCATCTTCCAGTTTCTAGTTAGGTCGAGACGTCCTCGCCATTACAGTCCTTTTTAGCTCCGATAAGATCATTGTTTGGTTCTCCGGTCAGTGATTTCAATTTTAGTTCCAAAATCTGCTTTGCCTGCCACGTCTGATATTCCACTAATCAGTGGGGTTCTGTCTAAGGGTACTCCTCCTCCTCCTATTATTTCTCCTCAGACTGACCAGAATCAGTCACAGTTAGGTGTTGAGATAGCCGACGCCATAGCTATATTTTTGCAATCAGATCTATTCCGTATTTCTATCCAAGAGTAAGTCCAATCAGCTTAGAGGGAAGAGAGAGATGCTTAAAGGCCATCAAGGCCTGTGTTTCAAGCTTAGGGACAGTCTAGGGTTGCTCAAAATGGTTCGGGTCAGAATGCTTTGGGCAAGATTTCATCAGTTCAGGCTCCGCCTACCTTCCACCCGGTTTTGCCTAGTCGATATATCCAATAGAGCTAGTTCCAGTTTGGCTAGAGTTTCTCTCGGCCACCCTCAATGTTTGTTCCACCGACCTTCAGCTTTTCTCCTTTGAACCCGAGGCCTTCCCCTCATCCTGTTTTCCCCCCTTTTCTCAAGGGGGATTTACTCTACAGATGACTATACCTTCAAGTGGTTTTACCCTTCCTCCGTCAACCCCGATGTTATTTACACCCTCTCCTCCTAGTTTTATGATCTTTCCATGGGGGACTATTTATCCTTCAAACCTTTTCGCACCTAACTTACAAACTCATCCTCAAGTTGAGATCCCTGCTCCTCCTTCACCCTTTTGGTTTTGGGCCACCTTCGTGCACAGCGACCATGTCACACATTCTCTGGGTGTCACATCAATCGACCAGGTCACATAGTCTCTGAGCGTGATACCTAAAATGGCAGCATTTTTTAGGCAACTTCTGGCCAAGAATGAAGAAAAGGAGGAAGAGAGGGATAAAGATTGGGCCCCGAAGAATTTTTTGATGCATAGAATAGAAGCCTACTCGGGTGAGGGACCTCCTAAATCCCATATCGTGATGTACGAGTGGATTATACATGTTTAAAAAATCAGGGATAAAGTTCTCGCTAATTTATTTCAGTGTACTCTGTCAGGGCCAATGCTTGAATAGTTTAACTCCCTCTTTGAGTCAACAATCCTTGATTGGAAGTACCTTTCAGAATCCTTGATCGATCACTATGGTTTCAATTCCACCATAGAAATGACTATCCAGCATCTCGAGGCTATAAAGCAAAAGCAAGGCGAGTCCTTTAAGTCCTACTTCAATAGGTGGATGGCCACTCAAGTTCTATTAAAACTAAAGCTCAGTTTGAAAGAAATGATCTCGAAGCTTCTTAACAAAGCTCTCTCGATTATCTGTAAAGAGATGAAAATAGATTCTTATGAGTCGTACACGGAAGTCTTTAAAAAATCTGAGAAAATAGAGCGCCGTGAAGAGAGAGAAAAAGCTAGCAAGCCAATTGGCACAAACCCTAGTTTAACAAGAACAATAATTTTAGAGCTTTTAAAAGTACTCCCGTCCCAACCGAGGAGAGGACATCCATAGTTCAAGCTATAGCTTAAGAGGACATCTTTGTAGTTTAAGCTGCACTAGTTCGGACACCTGCTCAGAATGCATTCGTCTCTCAATGGAAACTAACTCTTAGTGTCATTTTTACCAAGTTACAAGAGAAGGGCATACTTAACTCTCTTCGTGAATATCATTCTCCTATACCTGAGGAAAAAGGGAATTTTTATCGCTATAATATTTAGGTAGGGCACAAAACAGATCAATGCAAACCTCTGGGCAGAGCCATTTGGTGCTTGCTAAGAGAAGGGAAAATGGATCATCTAGCTAGAAAGACCAGTACTAAGGAGAAACCATCACTGAGCTCAGATGGTGAGGTAGGTACGATTAATTCCGGTCTCCCTAAGGAAATTGTATTGTCCATGGTCTTCTCTAGTTCAGTCGACACCATTATAAAAGCCAATTCTATACCAAAGCTAACAAGAATCTCATGAGGTCTCTAGCAAATGAAGGAGACAAGTCATCAGCCGAACAAGTGAAAGTTCTAGATCTCGTCCTAGACGACACACCAATGGAAGCTACCAAGGATGCCTAATCTACCAACTTACCAATCAAGACCCTCAGCCTATGGAGGATGAATATCTATAATGTAATTTTCTTTTCTAGTATTTAGATATGAACAATTCTACCTAAGGTATTTTAATTCAATCAAAGACTCTTTACTTTTGATTATTTGTTTGATGTTTTGCCCGATGGGTCCATGCATTCATTTTATCATAAGCATAATATGTTCAGTAATCATGACGTTTCTTTAACTGAAATAAATTTGAGTACATGTGATAACTTGAAATGGTAACCATTTTAAATGACCTAACCTCTGAAAGAAAAAGAGAGATAATTAAAGTGCCAAAGATTATGGTAGCGCTTTCTCCTGATCATACCTAGATGTACCTAGGGTTCTTCACTAGAAAATCGAGCATCGCATCTTCACACCTAAAATAGAAAGAGAAGCCTAATTCTTCCTCAGAAGGATCAAATATGTCAATCAGTTCATCGCCTCACGACTGTGTGCCAGCCCATCTTCAAACTACCAAAGAGGCGTTAGCTGATTGTGGAGAAAGAGCATTGCAAGACTACCTCCAACAAAATCAAGGCTTAACTTTTCTTCGCCAACCCATACTGAAATTTCACACCCCAACACACCATTGGTTCTTACTCATATCCTATACCTCCCAACAACAAACCTTCATTGTTTCTCTCGTCATTGGCAATTCTCGGCGAGGGGAACACATATGATCGGCGAGATTCAACCTTCAAAAATAGATGAACGCTACTTCATCATCGTAGGGGCATGTTACTTCTCAAAATAGGGCAAACCGAGCCTTACACCATTATTACCACCGATAAGATGGCCAAGTTCATCAAGGAACGCATCTTTGCTCGGTATGACCCACTTGGTATCAGAAAATTGCTAGACATGATGTATTCCCTTGAGGTAATTAGGGCGATATATCTTAATTATGTAATAAAATGATTATTTTGTTTAATCAATAAAGGCATTTAATCTTTTATTTATATCAATGTGTTTGTATATATATTAAAGCTGGTTAAAATATATTCATTGATGTATGTATACAAAAGTCCTTGACATATCATAGCATGAGCTCAAAGAAATTATAGTTGGACTATATTTAGTGAGGCCTACTTCATGTACAATTATGATTATGTCTAAACTATCCCTAGTCATGGTTTCATCGAGAAAGGATATTGATGAAGTGGAAAGACTAGCATGTGGTCAACTTTCTTGGAAAGAGTCCAAGCAGTCAATCTCCTAAGGACTGAAGGTGGTGCCTTAAGTTTGACACATGGATATATCTGGGAGACATATTAGTGACTGCAGTAAGA
This sequence comes from Euphorbia pulcherrima, assembly GCA_947683365.1. Taxonomy (NCBI): domain Eukaryota; kingdom Viridiplantae; phylum Streptophyta; class Magnoliopsida; order Malpighiales; family Euphorbiaceae; genus Euphorbia; species Euphorbia pulcherrima. Next base: position 47,337,767 of record CANTUS010000001.1, on the reverse strand, counting down.
TAAACACTTGGTGTATATATCAATGTGTTAGTGTTTATCTTTATGCAATAAGCTTTGCGAATATCCTCATACTTGAGATACTGGTTACCTTGTGTGGGACTATTGCTATACTTTGGGTCATTCCCACATACTTATTAATTTAGGGTGTCACAGGTGATTACGGGTATAGTGATGACAACATGTTGGTAAGCTAAGTAGTCGAAAAGGATCCATCACTCCGGATATATTAAGGAGTTATACCTAGCCGCTTGTTGAAGAGATGGTTGCTATAAACCTCTGATCAGAGTATATGTTTGATAGAAATAGTTTCTAGTCAAACACACTATGATAAAAGGTAATATACTTTGGTAACAAGTTAATAACTAGGATAGGTTGGAGCAACCTTGCTATTAGTGGGTTAACACTTTAACCGAACCCTACAAACCTGATGGTACTAATATTAAAGAATGGAAGGAGTTCATCGCATTGGACAACTATTGCATTAACTGGGATTAAGTCGTAACCATAAATGATGGCCTGAGTAATGGGGGATGGTAGACCCTTGCCAGAGGCGTACTACAGTCGTTTAAGGTAATATAGTTTTATTCATGGTCTAGCACCTCGAGCCAATTGTTCCATTAGTACAAGGGTTCGTTAAGCCTTAACAACTCAATATTTTGGGATCTTATAAGGTCACACACATTAGATCTTCATCGGACAAAGTGAAGAACTAATAGATTTATTCTATTACAAAAATATAACAGAATAATAATTGTATCGTTATTTAATTGGTTAGAAATGATTAGATCATTTTTGGATAAACTACGGTATTTATTTTAATCAATAACTAATTTATTAGGGTCGAAAAATAAATATTTATTTGTGGATTAAAAGGGAATTTTTCTTTGGTGAGTTAAATTGGACCAAGGGTACCAAGTATTTTGTACAGGTTCAGGTGCGCGAGAAGACACTGAAAGATTCACGACAGCCCATGTAAATGGGCTGCCCAAAGGCGCACAACGGGTTAGGCCCCGGCCTTGGGCCGTAAGGCCCTGCTCGCATGCAAGGCAAGCCCTTATGGGCTTGCCTTGCGGTAAACACACGGCATGCAAAGCACGCTGTGTAGGTGGGCAGTGCCCGCGGGTAATTGTGGCCTGTGGGCATAACCCACATTGAACATCCCACATCGGAAAAAGGGGGAGCAATTTTGCTTCCCCAAGCCTATAATAGGCTTCTCCATGCCCCCTTTCAAAGTGCACCAAGCTCAAGAATAAATCCCAAGTTGAGATTCGCAAAGATTAATCTCTAGGGTAATCGAGCAAGTCTTTTTTAGGAGCCTGAAATTATTCGAGCACCTCTAGTTTATATTTTCAGGTAGGGCTTCTAGAGTGGTCTAGCATTTACTCGAGGCTCCTTAGTTCTTCCTCTCGGGGAGGTTTTGGTTGGTGGGTTCATATGGATACTCATAGAGGTTATCCTACGCTTGGAGGCTTGTGCAAGGAGGTTATGCTAAAGCATGCTTCAACTGGTAAGTTTTATTTCTTTCTCTTTTAAATATTAGGTCTTTGTCTTTAAGCATTTTTAGACTTAATAATTATGCTTAGGTTGTTTTTATGCTTAGGTTATAACTTAGAGTTATAACATGCTTAAGTTGTAGCTCAGAGTTATAACATGCTTAGGTTATAGCTTAGAGTTATAACATGCTTAGTATAAAATATATGTGCTAGGATATAATTTAGAACTATGGTACGCCTAGCATTTGCATGCTAACCTAGTTAGAGAATTATTTAGTTAAGGCTTTATTTAATTTATATGCATCTAATAGGAGTTCCTGGGAACAGGGATAAAATTTTGAATTTCTGCCATGCCTATTATGCATGTTCAATCTGACTATCAGTTCCCAACAGTGGCATCAAAGCCTGCCTATTTAGTGCATAATTAAGTTAGAAGTGAACTGAATATTATTTTCTATTTGAAATTATTATTGTTCATTTAATTGTTTGGAATAATATATATGAATTTGTGCTTTTCATTTCAAGGTTAGAAAATAGTTGTGCGTAATTTTGAATAAGCATGCTCAACTTACTCAAATTATACAAGTTTCAATAATTTGTTTAAATTACATGGGTTATAGATGCTTTCAATTTACATGAATTGAAAGAAAGAAATTTATTAGTCTAAGAGAATCCATTGGTCTTCGAGTTTGTGCCCGTATTTGTTCTGGCTAAGGATTGGACTTGGTGTCTACTCCTCACAGGGCACCTCTCCTACCTAGGAACCTATATCGGTGCAGCTTGAATTGACCAACCGGGGGATTAAATATCAACTAATTTATTTCTAGTATATAACATGGTGCTTATATATGTTTCTATAACAAAGTAAAAATTAAATTTATTGAATAAAAGCTTAAAAGAAATGCAATATAAATATAACAAATAAAAGTGTTAATTATTTTGCATATAATCTAGGTTGATGGAATAATTATAATAAAGAGCTTGAACCCACCTAAGGTTGGACCTTACAAATTAATTCTAAAATTCCCTGAATTAATATAAGTTATTATAAATATGTCCATCTGATAAAATCCTAGATTGGGTGAGACGTTTAACACCAATAAAGCCCCAAAGTAAATATATTAAGGCAAGTTATCATCTTCCTTACTCAAATTTATAATACGGTCTCTTTGGGCTATCAAAGTGTTGTGCAAAGCGTTCCTTCTAATCCACATTGATTGGTTGCAAAGTTTAGGATAGGGTCTGCCTTAACGGAAATGGGGTAGTCCACTATAAAATTGGGGGCTAGGCCCAGATCTGAGACATATTCAAGGAGTTGCTAATATAAGAGCACACATCCTTTAGGATTAGGGAACTTGTATGAATTAGCAATTGCATATGATGCAAATGGAATGGGATTCCAACTATGACTTACTATTATGACTTGACTTATAAAATTGGGGGTTATAATAGACTAGTCATAGATGCTACCTGAAATTTAGCTAGGCTAAAATTCCCGAATTCAATAGAATGGGCTATTGTAAATTTTGAAGAAAATAGTAGGACAAATGTATTTAATTAAAAGACCTTATATTAAATGCTTGTACTTAAACTAATATCTGAACTCTTTTTCTTTTCTTATATCTTAGGTTGAAAATGAATTCCAACGTTAATCTCCGTATGTTACTTGACACTAAACCAAATGGCTCAAACTTTTCTAATTGGTTCCGAGCTGTGAGAATAATTATCAGATCTGAGGAAATTGCCTATGTTCTAAATGACATTTTCCTTGTCGAACCTGATGTTGAGGATCATATGGAACATAATGCCTAGTTGAAGCATAGGAACGATCGTGAGACTGCCATGAGTATCATGTTGGGATCCATGAGTCCCAAGCTTCAGAAACAACATGAGAATATGCCCTTGGAGGACATGGTTCACCATCTTAAAGAGCTCTTTTCGGAGCGGGAAAGGATAGAGAGGTTTGAGACCTCTAAGCTCATTTTCGAAACCAAGATGCAAGCTAGGACCTCTGCCTCTCAGCATGTATGGAAACTCTTGGGATACCTTGAGATGCTGAATCGATTGGGATTCAAGATGAATCATGACTTGAGCATTGACCTTATGTTGATGTCCTTGACCTGTAGTTACTCAGGCTTCATTACTAACTATTACATAAACAGGATTAATTTTACTATCCCTAAATTAATCAATATGATGAAAACAATAGAACCTCATATCAAGAAAGATGAGAAACCCCTACTGTTGGTTGAGAAAGGCAAGGCTTCTAAGAAAAAGAACCAGGCACTGGGTGCTAAGAAAAGAATTAGTAAGAAGAAGAAAGAAAAGAAGACATCTAAGTATGTTTGCTTCCAGTGTGGGAAACCGAGACATTGAAAGAGGGATTCCAAAGCTCCTACTTCTAAACATTTGAAGAAGAAGCCTACAGAGGCATCTACTTAAGGTTTGTTTGTAATTGAAAACTATGATACTTTTCCTCGTGAATCCACTTGGGTATTAGATACTAGTTGTGGTTCTCATATCTATACTTCCATGCAGGGACTAAGGAACAATAGATGATTTGTAAAAGTGGAGATGGACCTACATGTGGGATTAGAGCCAGAGTTGCTGCATTAGCCGTAGGAAGCTTTAATCTTATTTTGCCAAGTGGACTTGTTTTAGTTTTAAATAATTGTTACTACATTCTGAGTGTTACTAAGAATATTGTATCTGTTGCGTGTTTTGCAGTAAAAGGATTTAAAATTTCATTTTTGAATAATAATTGTCAGATTCGTTTGAATAATGTTCTTTATGGTTATGGGATGTTGAATAGTGGGATTTATGTTCTTGATACTAAAACAGAAGTTTTTAATATAAACAATGTGAAGAAAGTTAAATTAGGTAATGAGAATTCCTTCTACTTATGGCATTGTCGTTTAGGCCACATAAACAAAGATCGCTTAACCAAGTTGCATAAACATGGAGACTTGGGCCCAATAGACTTGGAGTCTTATGGTGATTGCGAACCTTGTTTAAGAGGAAATAATGACAAAGTTACCCTTTCAAGGAAAGGGTGAATGGGCCAAAGTACATTGGAACTTGTACATACTGATGTGTGTGGTCCAATGAGTGTTTAGGCACTAGGAGGATACTCTACTTCATAACCTTTATTGATGATTATTCACAATATGGTTATTTGTACTTAATGAAGCACAAGTCTAAAAGTTTTGAAAAGTTTAAACTATTCAGAGCTGAAGTAAGGAAACAGCTTAAGAAAAGTATTAAAACACTTCGATCAGATCGAGGTGGAGAATACTTAAGTTAGGAGTTTCAGGATTATCTAAAGGAAAATGGGATAGTTCCCCAGTGGAACCCTCTTTATATGCCCCAACACAATGGAGTGGCAGAAAGGAGGAATCAAAGTTTATTAGATATGGTTCGGTCCATGATGAGCCATGCAGATCTTAGTAAATCCTTTTAGGGATATGCACTAGAGAGCACGATTTATGTATTAAACAAAGTGCCCTCTAAATAAGTTGATTTTACACCATACAAAAGATGGTGTACTAAAAAGCCATCTCTAAGTCACTTAAGAGTATGAGACTGTCCTACTATGGTAAAGAGGATAGAGTCAAATAAGCTGAACGGCAAATCTGACAAGTGTCTGTTCATTAGAAATTCAAAGGAAACTATTGGATATCTATTTTACCAACCCAATGCATAAAAAGTATTCGTGTCACGAAATGCTCACTTTTGGGAAAAGGAACGCTTACTTGCAAAAGTTAGTAGGAGCAGTATTAAACTGGAAGTTCAAGAGGAAGAAATAGACAATCAACTGATCGACCTCATTCTAGATCCACAAGAAAGTGAGATCCAAGAACAACCTATCGAAACACAAGCATTGTGAAGATCAGGTCGTGTTCATAAAGGTCCTGACAGATATGGTTTTATCATCATTAATGATAAGGAACTGTATCTCTTGGAGGATGATGAACCAAGGACATATGATGAGGCAATGAAAAGCTCATATTCTAATAAATGGCTAAAAGCCATGAAATTAGAAATGGATTCCATATATGAGAACCAAGTTTAGAATTTGGTTGATGCACCACAAGAGGCTATACCGATGGGGTGCAAATGGGTCTTCAAGAAGAAGACTGACATGGATGGTAATGTAATTACCTATAAAGCAAGGTTGGTTGCGAAAGGTTATAGTCAACGTGAAGGTATTGACTATGATGAAACTTTCTCATCGGTAGCCATGCTTAAATCCATAAGAATACTGCTCACCATTGCTGCTCATTATGATTATGAGATCTGGCAGATGGATGATAAAATAGCATTCCTAAATGGGGATCTAGACTATGATGTGTATATGACACAACCTAAGGGTTTTCCATCTTAAAATGGCTCGAAGGTATGCAAGCTACAAAGATCCATTTATGGACTTAAGCAGGCATCTAGGATTTGGAATATAGGTTTGATCAGACAATCCGTGAACTGGATTTCTATCCAAACATTAATAAGGCTTGTGTTCACAAGAAGGTTAGTAGGAGTACAATTATTTTCTTAGTATTGTATGTCGATGACATTCTACTAATAGGAAGATATTTCTCTTCTTCAAAATGTTAAAGTATGGTTGTCAAGAAGATTCTCCATGAAAGACCTTAGTGAAGCAGCATTTATACTAGGTATAAAGATCTATAGGGATAGATCCAAGAGGCTGTTAGCTCTTTCTCAAAGTGCATATATAGACAAGGTATTGAATAGGTTCAACCTTGAGCATTCAAAGAAAGGTTATCACCCGATGACAAAGGGGATTAACCTATCTAAGGCTGAGTGTCCGAAGACAGCTTAGGAGAGAATGCGCATGAAGGATATACCCTATGCATCCGCGATAGGATCCATCATGTATGCTATGATATGTATTGAGCTAGATGTCTCTCAGGCTTTGATCTTTATGAGCAGATAATAGTCAGATCCAGGTGAAAAGCACTGGATGGCCACCAAGACAATTCTTAAGTACTTGAGAAGGACTAAGGATGAGTTCTTGATATATGGAGAAGGTGACCTCACAGTTAGAGGTTACACTGATGCGAATTTTCAATCTGATAAGGATCAATTTAAGTCTCGGTCGGGTTTTGTGTATGTGTTAAATGGAGGGGCGGTATACTATAAGAGTTCCAAGCAAGAAACTATTGCTAATTCAACCATGGAATCTGAATACATTGCTGCCTATGAAGTAGCAAAAGAAGCTTTTTAGTAAAAGGGATTTATTGGTGATCTCGGTATGGTGCCTGAGGCTGTTGATCCAGTTACTTTGTATTGTGATAACAATGGTGCCATAGCTCAGGCAAAGGAACCACGGTCTCATTAGAAAAATAGACATGTATCTAGAAAGTAACATATAATCAGGGAGATTATTGATGCTAAGATAAGAAGACTAGAATTTGTACCCACTGATCAAAACCTCACGGATGGTCTGACGAAGCCATTGACTCAAGTCAAACATGTCCAGCATGTTAAAGCATATGGATTAAGACATATGGCTAATTGGCCTTAGTGCAAGTGGGAGCTTGTTAGATACTATGTATGCCCTTAAGGCAATTAGGGCGATATATCTTAATTATGTAATAGTACGAATATTTTGTTTAATCAATAAAGGCATTTAATCTTTTGTTTATATCAATGTGTTTGTATATATATTAAAGCTGGTTAAAATATATTCATTGATGTATGTATACGAAAGTCCTTGACATATCATAGCATGAAGTCAGAGAAATTATAGTTGGACTATATTTTGTGAGACCTTCTTCATGTGCAATTATGATTATGTCTAAACTATCCCTAGTCATAGTTTCATCAAGAAAGGATATTGATGAAATAGAAAGACTAGCATGTGGTCAACTTTCTTAGAAAGAGTCCAAGTAGTCAATCTCCAAAGTACTGAAGGTGATGCCTTAAGTTTGACATATGGATATATGTGGGAGATATATTGGAGACCCCATTAAGATAAACACTTAGTGTATATATCAATGTGTTATTGTTTGTCTTCATATAATAACCCTTGCAAATATCCTCATACTTGAGATACTGGTTACCTTATGTGGTACTATTGCTAAACTTTGGGTCATTCCCACTCACTCATTAATTTAGGGTGTCAAGCGTGATTACGTGTATAGTGAGGACAACACGTTGGTAAGCTAAGTAGTCAAAAAGGATCTATCGCTCCGGATATATTAAGGAGTTGTAGCTGGCCGCTTTTTGAAGTGATGATTGCTATAATCCTCTGATCAGAGTATGTTTTTGATAGAAATAGTTTCTAGCCAAACACACTATGGTAAAAGGTAATATACTTCGGTAACAAGTTGTTAACTGGGATAGCTTGGAGCAACCTTGCTATTAGTGGGTTAACACTTTAACCGAACCCTACAAACCAGATGGTACTAATATTAAAGAATGGAAGGAGTTCATCGCATTGAACAACTATTTCATTAACCGGGATTAAGACATAAGCATAAATGACGTTCCGAGTAATGGGGTATGGTAGACCCTTGCTAGAGGCGTACTATAGTCATTTAAGGTAATCGAGTTCTATTCATGATCTAGAACCTCAAGCCAATGGTTCCATTAGAACAAGGGTTGGTTAAGCCTTAACAGCTCAATACTTCAGGATCCTATAGAGTCACACACATTAGACCTTCATCGGACTAAGTGAAGACCTATTAGATTTATTCTATTATGAAAATATAACATAATAATTGAATAAATATAATATTGGTTAGAATTGGTTAGGTCGTTTTTAGATAAACCAAGGTATCTATTTTAATCGGTAACTAATTTATTGGGGTCGAAAAATAAATATTTATTTGAAAGGGATTAAAGGGAATTTTTTTTGGCGAGTTAAATTGGTCCAAGGGTACAAAGTATTTTGTACAGGTTTGGGTGCGCGAGAATACACCAAAAGGTGCGTGAGCAATGCTAAGCATTGCTCGCGGCTGCCCAATGGTGCAGCCTAAAGGCGCGCTGCGAGCTAGGCTCATAGCATTGGCTGCGAGGTCAATCTAGAGTGCAAGGCAAGCTTGAATGGGCTTGCCTTGCGGCAAACACACAGCGTGCAAAGCACGCTATGTGGGTGGGCTGTGCCCGCGGGTCATTATGACCCGTGGGCATAACCCGCGTGGGATGTGCCACATTGGAAAAAGGGGTAGCAATTTTGCTCCCCCAAGCCTATATGTAGGCTTCTCCATGCCCCCTTTCAAAGTGCACCAAGCTCAAGCATAAATCCCAAGTTGAGATTCATAAAGATTAATCTCTCGGGTAATCGAGCAAGTTCTTTTTAAGGAGCTTGAATTTATTTGGGCACCTCTAGTTTATATTTTCGGGTAGGGCTTCTAGAGTGGTTTGGTAACTACTCGAGGCTACTTAGTTCTTGCTCTCGGGGAGGTTTTGGTTGGTGGGGTTTGTGTGGATACTCATAGAGGCTATCCTACGCTTGGAGGCTTGTGCAAGGAGGTTCTGCTAAAGCACGCTTCAACTGGTAAGTTTTCTTTCTTTCTCTTTTAATTATTAAGTCTTTTTTTAAGCGTTTTTAGACTTAATAATAATGCTTAGGTTGTTTTTATGCTTAGATTTATAATATGCTTAGGTTATAGCTTAGAGTTATAATATACTTAGTATAAAATATATGTGCTATGATATAATTTAGAATTATGGTATGCCTAGACTTTGCATGCTAACCTATGTAGAGAATTATTTAGTTGAGGCTTTATTTAATTTATATGCATCTAATAGGAGTTCCTGGGAACAGTGACAAAATTTTGAAATTCTGCCATGCCTGTTATGCATGTTCCATCTGACTGTCAGTTCCCAACAAAAATAGGTTTTAGTTTTAAGGGCCAACAACCGATTTGATCAAGAAATATGGGATTGAGCACCTCAGGGATTCACCCCACAGAACACCAGATAATGGGGCAACCAAAACCGCAAACTAGCTTATCAAAAAAGTTTATTTCCAAGACTATGCAAGGATCAGTGATTGAGCCGATGAGATACTATTCACCCTTCGAAGACGCAAACAAGTGTCAGAATTCTCGCAAGCCGAGCACCTTTCTCCTTGGTCTATAGAATGGAATCCATGCTACCTACTAAAACCAAGATAAAGTCTGTGAGAGTCGCTAGAACCCAAGTTAGAAGAATCTGAATAGGCTAAAGTGCAATTTAAGCAGCTTAAACAGTCTTCAGATGTACTAGCAACGTATAACAAGGACGAATAACAACCATGCCAAGTGTCAGAGGTGTCCGTCAAAGGCCAATAATCTGATTTCAAAATAAGTAAAGTCTACCCATATCGACCCTAAGGGGAAGTTCAGACCAAAATGAGAAAGACCTTACGTAATCAGAAAGGTACTCAGCTCTAAGGGCATGAAGATTATAAATGGTAATGAGTTCGTAAACCCTATCAATCAAAACCGGTTGAAGCATTATCATATCTAACCAAAAAGAATCAAATCAAGAAAAGCGGCATATAAAAAATATATATATAAATAAATCACCCGACGAGTGGTCCTTTACTGCTCAGGCAAAAATTATGGTGTATCCCATTTTTTTGTATTCTAAAAATCATTCAGGCAAAATTTAGGGTGCAAAGACAACCCGCTAGACTGAAAACCCGAAAAGGGCAATCTGGGCAAAAGTTAGGGCAAAGTAAGGAAAGAACGAGTGTTAGCAAACCTTCATAGGCTAGTTAACACAACAATTTAGGTCAATAGAAATGATTATCATCATTATGTACTCAAACTTACTTCACTTATTGGAAATGTCATTTTACTAATAAAAGAAATGAAAGATAATAAAAGGCAAAAATCCTGATAGACTGAAACGAAGCAGGGCTATACAAAAGCCAGGAAAAGTTCGCTAGATTGAAAATCCGAAAAGGGCAGTCTAGGCAAAAATTAGGACATTAAAAGCAAAATAATAAATAAAAATTCTAATGGCCCAACACAACGTTCGAGTCTATGCAAAAATTAAGACAAATTTAAATTACTGCCATCGATCACATCAAGATACTGGCATTATTGTTATCATCATCATAACACACAGATATCCTATGGAATCTGATGGACTCGAAGGGCACAAATCTATCCTCTACACATGCCCACTCCATTCTCGACTGCGACCGAACATCTCGAGTGCGCAAGGTCTGAATCTTCTGAAATCGTCATTGGTAGAATTCGTTGGTAATGATAGCGTCCGGCCGTTCATCATCGAAAATCTCGAACTTCGCTTCATATTCCCACTTATCTTCGATACACTTAATTCAACAATCATTTATGGAGCTAACTCGCCTCCTTGGACAGCAAGCAATAGGGTGTGTAGAAAGTGACCATCCTTAACCTCGATATCTTGACACACGGACCCTACATGTGCATTGTAAGATCCCTAATCCTCGGCCAGGGGCATTCTTGTCTTGTCCATGCCATGATGAAATTATATATATTCTCTCTCCTAGTAAGCAACCAAACTAAGCAAAATCGATCCGGCAAGCACTCATGTAGCTCGGACGTAGACGAAGATCAGCCCACCAACTCATGCTTTCATACATTCATGCATAATATTCATAAATGTCATGTCTCTTATTCTATACTGAATTGTATAGGAAACAAAAAAAAGAAAAAATATCCTTGAGCTATATGCTCGACCTCTAAGAAAACACCCGTATCAGGGGGCATCTCAGAATCGTTTCTAATCCTATATTCTAAGCCGCGTCTAAGGGCATGTCAACTAATGTCCTTGAGCTATACGCTAAACCTCAGCAGTTTCTCCGGACTCCCGAAAACCTTAACTCAATTTGTATTTCATTTTTCCATTTTTATTGCTTAATTGGAGGGGCAAAAATATTTTTGTTCTATAAAATCAATTAAGCAATTAAAACGCAATTCATGGCAATTACTAATGCCTCAAAACTTTCTTGACAAATACACCATGTGGCAATCCAGATGGACAACCAACCCGATGGATCCTAAAATCAGAACTCAGATTTTCTCCCAGGGGCACCTTAATGCAAATACCCAGGGACACCTTGGTATAATCATCAAGGGCATCCCGACATATATTCTAAGCTGCATTCAAGGGATATATCAACTAGTCTCGATGGACACCCCAACTTATCCGGACTCCTGAAAATCTTATCTGAATTTGTATTTCTTACCTCTATTATTATTACTTAGTGGAAGAGGCAAAAATATTTTTGTCTCAATAAAATAAATTAAGCAATGAAAATGCAGCTTACAGTAAGTTACCGATATCTCAAAACTTCCTTGACAGGCATAATCTCCTAGTCTGATGGTCTCCTCATACATTTTTGGCAAATCTTTCAGTCCGATGGTCTCCTCAGATATTTTTGGCAAATCTTTCAATCCGACAGTCCCCTTAGACATTTTCGACAAATCTTTCAGTCTGACGGTCTCCTCAGACATTTTTGGCAAATCTTTTAGTCCAACGGTCTCCTTAGAAATTTTTAGCAAATTGTTCTAGTCCAGTGATCCCATTAGACATTCTCGGCATCTTTTAGTCACGTTCTTGGCATACGTTCCAGTCTAGGGATCTCGTTAGACATTCTTGGCAATCATTTTAGTCCAAAGGTCTCCTCAGGCACTCTCGGCAATTATTTTAGACCAAGGGTCTCTTGTGGCGCTCTGGGTGATCATTTTTATTCCAAGGATCTCTTCATATGCTCTTGGCAGTCTTTGTAGTCCAAGGGTCTCTTCAGATTCTCTCAGCGATTGCCCTAGTCCAAAGGTCTCTTTTGGCACTCCTAGAAAATCCAACATAAGGCAACCAACAGTCAATATTAGAATTTCTGTAATGGATGACGCAATGACATTCGATTGGGCGTTCAATCCTCAGTTTTGTTATGGTGATGTAAGCCAACTAGCAGTCAATATCAAAGTTTCTATAATGGGGCGGCGCAATGCTATTCGACTGGGCGTTCAATCCTAAGTTATGATATGGTGACATAAGGTAACCAGCAGTTAGTAGCAAAATTTCTAAGTCAGAATTTTCTACCTCTGATAGGTCCGTTGATGATACGTCCCATGACCATCTGTAGACAACCGACTCGAGGTTCCATTCTCTCAGGTATAACCTCCTATCCCTCGCTCTTTTGTGAAATCACATTTGACCTATCAAATGATAATCTCACGAGGGGCAGCCTGTGAGCATGGGATTTTTCGTGACCGGCAGAGTGATGATGACGTTTTGCTCTGACTTATCTATGGGCCTGTTGTTATATTATTTCAGAGTCAAACTATGTTTAGCAAGTATTTTTGTGATGAGATTGGGTCTTTAATCGCGTCGTTTCCCTTGACTGGTTAATTATATAGATGCATTAATAAATTTTAAAAAACATAAAAAGAATAAAAGAATAAAAGTTGTCCCCTCTCGCTGGCACCGCCATCCACGGAGGCGTGGTGATACGCCGTGGGGCATAGCGATACGTGCCCCAGTGCACGTCTCATCGTGCCCTCCCGCGTCTCGACGCGTGTGGCAATAATGTGGTCATGTGATGCCCCGGCGCACCATAAGACGCGCCCCTATGAGCGTCTCGCGGTGCGATGCAACATCTCGCTGTGTTCCAGGAACGTGGCCGTTGTAGCATCTAGGTTTGAGATGCTATACGGGCTCCCAGGTTCGTCCCCAGTTCATCCTTTCTCTCTCTAATTCGGATAAACTCGATTTTGCCATGAAATTTAGGATTTCTAGGGACTAATTAAGTTATTTAGAGTGAGTGAAGTTTATATAAACCGATTTGATCAGTTAATTGAGGACTTTTACCGATTTAAAAGCTTAAATTCATATTTAGAGTTGTAAGGCTCGTAGAGAGAGAAAGCTTTGTAAAACTATGGATATCTGATTAATTTGGATTCTTAAGGGTTATTAAGCTTAATCTTTGAAATCAAGTAGAAATCATAGATTAAAACGGGCTTAAATAGGACTTAGAGACTTTTTCCTCACAAAAGCACTAAATTCCGTCACTAAGTTCGTCGCCTTTTTCGCCACTGTTTCGTTCACAAATTCGTCACAAAGCTTACCAAACTACCGGTTCGGGTCTCAAAACATGGATTCACGGCCTCTAAGTAACAAAACTGAGTTCTAATCTACTTTGATTAATTTATTAAATTATTTGGCTGCCTTTGGATGTTATTCGTGGTAGTTCTCCCCTTTTTTCGGTATTTATACAAACATCTTCACCTATGTTTTTGGGTTCGTCTTTTATCCCAAAGTCAAGAAATCAAAGTTATTTTGTCATTTTAAGTCCAGATCTTCTGAAATATCATGGGAATCAGCTTAAAATTTTGATAATCTTGAGTTTTCGGGTATAAAAATACCAATTTCGGCCCGTTTGACATTTTTTCGGTCCAAAAGCTTCGGTGGACATCCAGATGGTCCAATGACATACCAGATGCTACATCGCAGCGTCTAGGCTGCCACAGTAGCATCTTAGATGCCCTTTCTAGCATTTGGACTGGCAAAAATGCCAAAAGGTCTTTATTTTGTGTTTTTGGCCATTTTTTTATCATTTTCTTACGTTTTTACCCCAATTTTAACCGGAAAAATTATCAAAAAATCTTATATAATCTGCAATTGAATAATATGATTTTTAATCTATTTTAGAATTTATTAATTATTTAATTTCTTAAATCTCCATTTAATGGCTTAAAAATGGATTTTTCACTAAATCAATCTTTAATAAATCTTTTTACCTTATATTAAAAATTCTAATAATATTCTGTTATTTTCCTTTATTAATTTAGGTTGTTTAGTTTATTTAATCAATATGTTAGATTGTTTATATATATGATAAATTCCCAAAAGCTGTGTTTTTAGCCCCAAAAAATTCTAAAAATATGTTTCCCTCCGTGTTTGATTTATTTTCTGCCTTTTTATTATTTGTGCGTTATTTACTATTTGTTTGTATGTGATTCGTTATTTCTTGGAGCTACTTTGGGTTTGGTAGGTCCAGTTGAGACTCGATCTCGGTCTTTTTATTTATCCGTTTTATTTTTGTCCGCACTAGACAAATGTATAGGTATTTGTAAAGTCATATAATAATTATTTTAGCTGCTTTATTTACTACTTTCTGCATGCCGTGATGTGTGATGTATGGATATTATAACCAAAAATTTGAATTAGGAGGATTTAAATCACATAAGTACTAAAGTCCCGTTTATTAAAATGTAAACGGTTTGATTTAATAAATGAAAAATAGGCAACATCATCCGAACTCGGAATCTCTGTTTTAAGGTGCGGTCTAACCACCCGGTGGGAATATCGTACCCAACTTCCTGATAGAGCTAAACCGGGTGGCGACTGTGAGCATGGGATTTTACAATACCTCTCGCAAGACGATGATGACGTATACCGGATTTTATTCCTCACGATAAAAATTCTTTTTGGAATTTTTATTATCGATAAAAAATTCTTTATGAATTTTATTTTTAGAAAAATTTAGTTCGACGCGTCCGATAACGCGTCTGGTGGTAGCTCAGACCGATGATTTGTACCAAAAAAAATATTTTATCCTGCTGAAATCGCTTTTGGTCCGCTGTTGGCCCGATTTTCTTGCTTTTCCCATTTTTAGGCTTGATTCATGCTTGCTTTTCAGACCTATCAGGAGAGCGAGGCTGCCGGCAGCCTCTTTGAAACCGCCGGCGGTATCATCCATGGCGGCGGTATGAGTTCCTGCTACAGAACAATTATGTGCCTTTTTGCTTGATATCAACCGGATAATTGATCAAAGTCAATTTCCACTGAATTTTAGCCTATATAAGGAGGCATTTCCAGCAGAAATAAGGGTTCAACGCTTCCACCACTTGAAATCTTAAAGAGATTTTGAGTATTTTAGTTAGTTCTAGTGGGATAAAGTCTAGAAAAGGTAAGAAAAGAGGATTCAATCCATTTTTATTTCACTGAACTCTCAGATATTTAGGTGAAATTTAGGTTTAGAAATCAGTAAAATAGGATTGAGAGACTTAAATCACCCCTTTACTTCCTAAATCATCACTTGAGCTCCCGGGAGGTGTCATTTGGATTGCGAAGAGGTGGATTCATGGCCCTGAGGTAAAAATTCTAAGTCTCATACCTCTTTGGTCTTCATTTTACCTTCTTGTTATGTTCACTTTCTGTTTTGTGCTTAGTTTTGGGTTTTCAATCACTTTCCGACTTAAAATAACTACTGCAAGAAGCTGAAGTCGCCGGAGGCACTTGAACCCGCTGGTAGTATCAAGCATGCCGCCAGCGACATCGTTGATACTGCCAGTGGCCTCATTTTCCCCTAAAGACTCTATTTTCTTGGAAGACCCTTTCTTTATGGTATCCAAAATGTCATACAGCCTGCCTGTATAAATGAGATTGCCAGCAGCATCAGTGATGCCACCGGCGGCCTCATTCATACCGTCAGCGATATAGAGTTCTGGACAGCAGTTTTATTTTGTTTTATTTCCAACCTAGTTTAATTTCCAAAATTAGGATGTACAGTGCAACGATGGGGTCTAAAACCTCCTAAAAAAGACCTCGCCCCATAACATGTGGCATTTTCACTAATAATTCGCTTAAAATAATTATCGAGTCTAAAATATGGATATAACGGAATTTTCCCTCAAACGTTGTTTGAACCACATTTTTGGCCATCCAACCGGTCTCCATAGATTGTAAAATGAATATTCCATGTTCATGCTAACTCTGGTCTTGTTTAGTCGACTAACTACACATGCTACATGATATATCTGATACAACGTGCCGTATTTCTGCTAACCGTTTTACGCAGGTAGATTTAGGATAGATGAATTTTAGGCCTTCATGTATTTTATTTATTGTATAGACAAATGTATAGGATTTGAAAATCCATGTAATTATTCTTTAATTTCCGCATTTTATTTCTTGGATGACTGTAATAATTTATTTATTTACCGCTTTGAATGTTTGATAACGCAAAAATAATATATAAACCAAAAAGACAATATATAGGGTGGATTAAAAATGATTAAGAAGAATGAAATCTTTTAACTTGGCCAATGTAAAATAGATAACATCATCTGAAATCGGAATCTCTACTAAAGGTATGGTCTAATCCCGGTGGGAAGATCGTACTAAATTTCTAGGTTGTGTTGAATTGGGTGGCGAATCTATTTTAGGTATGGGATTTCGATCTCGTATCTTTTGAACACTAAAATATGCAAAACCATTTTCACAATCACCATCACTCCTATTATTTTCAAGGATCGATCTGCCGGCCCGGCTTCGCAGGCCATCCAAAACATCGTTCGCTTACAGTGGCGACTCTGCTGGGGATTGTTCTCTTTAAACTTGAACTAAAAATTTACAATAAGTTTAAAGGATTTTGATGATGTATTGAAATCATTGGACAAATTAAAACTTCTTTTTTTTCATGACGTTTTATCCTTACGCGTGTAGATAGTTTGGTCTTATTTTACCCGAGAAGCTCACGAAAGTATCACTCATGCCCTGTTTGGAACTAAGGATGCCTAGTGGGTGGATCACTCATTTTGACCAATACATAAACTCCTACGATCACACCTATTTGGGGACTGGTTGAGTAACGTAGAATCAAGGTAAACGAGAACCTTTTATATCAATAACCCTATACCAAAGCCGCACTAGAAAAAGCCTTAGCACTACATTCCCTTAGGACTACCAAAATAATGAAAATAATTAGGATGCACTTCTTTCACCATTCCTGGTGAAGAAGTTAACCTCCATCCTTTCCAAAGAGGCGTTATGCGGGAGTCATAAGGTTGGAAGAGGGACACTTTGTATGCTATATGCTATATGCTCATGCATCACCCATACATCGACTTCAAGAGCCAAGGACAATCAACTAACCCTTACCGACCGCCATTCATGGAAGAGGTTTAGCAACATCCGTAGGACTTCTTTTGTACCCCCGTTGAGTCATGACATATCACTATGCATAATGAGGGGTACGAACGTCCTATGTATGTTAGAGGGATAACCCGCCATGTCATCACTAACCGCATCTACGTGCAGCCATACATACCATGCATCGATGATTAGACAAAGGTCATTCACCCCATCCATAGCATCACACAACCCATGCATGATCTAATCCGTTGCCTATCGTTTCAGCTAGAAGGAGGCAAAATTATCATCACACCCCGGCTTGGAGAAGGTCTAAGCACCGTCTGATTCATCGTTCTCTCACCCCGGTAGTCATCACAGAATTTGAAGGGGTTCCATATACTAATTCCAGTGGGGAGTCAGCTTTAGAGCAGATTTAGTTGGGTTAGAATTCCTCTCAGCCAGCAATGTCTTTCCTAAACAATGAAGGAAACCTCCCTTCGCCTAAGGATCTATTAAGCCCTAATCCCACCTCAGGAGCAACATCTCAGACCCCTCCTGGTTTTGACTTCACTAGTACTATAGCCTAGTTTCTGAACTCGGATGCATTCCAAGCCTCTATCCAAACCACTGTCCAAGCAGCTGTCAATCAAGCCCTTGAGGATAGGAATTTTGACTCGGTCTTTGAGTCTAATATGCAAGCCCAGAATGGTTCAGCATGGATGTTGGTTGATCCGGTAACGATAAGACCCATTGCACCAGTTTTTCACCCCACACCCTTAACTCAGCCCATAGCAAGCCCATTTCAGTTTAGGTAGACCTCTGCTTTTCTACAAACCTCGACAACCCTATCGATTGTTCCTTATAATCCAAGACCCTTGGCTCAGAGCTCGGTTCCTCCAAAATTCACTCATCAGTTTTTTGCTTCCTCCAGCGGGCTAATCCCACCTCAGCCGTCTTTTACTCCTCCTCAGTTTGTTGTAACTCCTTGGGGTACCACCTACCCCCAGAATCCTTACAATAGCTAACTAATTGCTTATCCTCGCTTAGACATTCCTCCTCCATCTCTGCCAGTCCTAAACCACGACTAAGTTATGCAGCCTCCGGGCATGACACCTGAAGTAGCTTTATTTGCTCGCCAAATGATGGCCTCTCAGACCAACCACGACCAGGTCACGTAACCTCTAGGTTTAACATACGGGGCCATAACTTTCACTGACCATCCAATCAACGACCAGGTGACGCAACCTCCGGGTGTGACACCAGAGATTCAAGCCTATATCGACCGTCTCATAGCTGCTAAGGAACCCGAGAGAGGAGAAGACGAGGTCCCTGATAATTTCACAATGCCAAATATGGTGCACTATGATGGGTCTGGTGCCCCTACTTCCCACATTATTATGTATGTAAGAGTGATACGTGTAAAGAAATTGAGTGATAAAGTGCTTGCTGAAATGTTTCTTTGTTCCCATCGGGGCCCTGCTCTTGAATGGTATCATACTCTGCCTCAACACATTATCACTGATTGGAAGCTCCTTTCTGAGGCTTTGAAAGTGCACTATGGTTTCAACACCGTGATGGAAACAACCCTCTAACACCTTGAGGGAGTCCACTAGATGCCCACTGAAGCCTTCAAGTAATATTTTAACCGGTGGATGTCAACCCAAGTTCTGATGAAATCTAAGCTAAGCCTTGAGGAGATAATTATTAAGCTCCTAGAATGCTCCCTTCCCCTTTTTTACAAAGAAATGACTACTGATTCATTCCTCTCCTATAAGGCCGTGTTTAAAAAAGCTAAGAAAATTAAGCACACAAGGCAAAGCATGATAGGGCAGAAAAGGTAGGAAAGCCCTAATTCAAAAAGAATACTGATACTCAGCCCTCATCTCTGGGACCTGTTAAACCTAAAGCCCCAGCTGCTATTCAGGTAGTTTCTCAAGCCCCTACTACACCCCTAGCAATCACTCAAGCTCTGTCGGCATTTGCCACAGTCTAGCCTTCTCATCCTCCTTTTATTTTAGCCAATCTGTACAAGCTCCCCCTCCGAGTTATTTTTAAGCTTTTGAGGGAAGAGGGTACATCCAATCCCTCCAGGAATACAAACCACCCAAACCCGAGGATAAGAATAATTTCTATAACTACCACATTCAAGTGGGTCAGCAAACCAATAACTATAAGGCTTTGCCCTCAGCTATCCAGCTTCTTGTTAGTGAAGGAAAGATCATTGAACCGGAAAAGGTTCCGGGCACCATGAACTACCCTTTGCCAAATTTTGGGAATAAGGTGGGAATGATCCAATCTAGCTTACTCGAAGTCATAATCTTTGAGCTAATTACCCAAGGTAAAGGGAATGGCAATTCAGTTCTAGTTATCGGTTTTGGTCTCCTATCCAATTTAGTCTTTGATCTGATGAGCCAAGCTAATATAGGAGTTAATTCAGTTTAGGGCATGGAAGTTGGCCTGAATCCACCTAAGAAAGAATGCCAACGAACCCAGCCATTTGTGGCTAAGAGAATGAAAGTTGAGAAAAAGCTACTCTTCAACGTAGATTCCTTTATTTCGAAGGACGACTATTCCATTAAAGATAAGGGAGTAGTCGAAGTAGCCAAGGCCGTAAGTATTAAACTATTTAGGGTTGATTCGCCTACTGAAGAAAAGCCTAATGAACTATTCAGGGTCGACTAGAATGAACTTTTTAGTGTGGATGGGTATGAGTTGCAAAACCCAGATTTAGACCCTAATGAACCGTAATATCTATTTAAAACACGAGCCACTCGGAGTGTCCTGCTCAATAATGTTCTCAATATTACTCAGAGTGGCCGTGTATATCAACCTGAGGATCATCGTCTCCATCTAGATAAAGACCCGGTCCCTAGGAGAATATGCACCACTGCAAGGCCACCTTCTCTGCCTTTGCCTATTCCGACAAGCCTCGAGGTCGATCCTCTCATTACTCAAATCAAGAACACCCAAGCTTATTACAACATCTGGTAGTTTGTTATTAATTCTGATGGACATTACAGGGGATTGAGTAAGCAACTACTCGATTTGGAAGCTACTCCGACCACTTTTATTATTGAGATGTGTGCCAGGATCGGGGAAGCTATTCCTCTAAAGAAGGGATCGCAGATTGTATTTGACCATTTTCATCTCCCGCTTGAGGGTAGAGATCATAACAGGGCCTTGTTAATCTGAATTTAAATCCTCGATAAGACCATACCCTGTGTCACTATAGATGATGGCTCCACCCTAAACCTCTGCCCCCTGAAAGTCCTTCCTCACTTCGGCCCGTTAGAGGAAATGCTTGAAAAATCCAACACTATTATCCGTACTTATGATCATTTAAAGTGTAGTGTGATTGGGGCATTTGAAGCTGAAGTCACTGTTGGAGGTGTTACGAGCAAAGTGTGGTTCACTATACTCAACATTCCTATTACTTACTCTTTGTTGCTCGTCTGACCTTAGCTCCACGCCTTCGGTGCGGTTCCTTCCACTCTCCATCAAAAAATCAAGCTCATTCACCAGAATAGGTTGGTAACTATTAAGACCGACCCCGCTTTTATTGTGGCTATTATGGAAGCCGAAGCTAAATTGGAGGAAGGTCTTCATGTTGCTATGATTTATAAGACTGAGAAATTGCCTCCTATTTTAGCATAGTTATCTCCACTCCAGTATGGGGAAACTGATGAAGCATGTTGGGTTTAAGTCTGAAAAGGGTTGCATAATTCATGAGCAAGGAATTATCGAGGCCTTGGAACCGACGGTGCTGGTCCGCCATGCTGGATTAGGGTATAAGCCTAGAAAGACCTACCGTCGTGTTCCCTCTTGCTATTATTATATGGTGACTATTTGCCAAATTCAAGGAAAAAGGCCTTATAAGGGGGAAGCTAAACCCATTGAGCATAATGGAAAGACGTGGTATAATTTTGAGATCTCTAAGGATGTCTATGACTTCAAAGCCGGCTACATGGTTATTTCTGCTGAACCTAAACTCGCTGAGCCCATTGTGCCTATCAACGTCATTTCTAATAAGGTTAAGGGGAAGGGAAAGATGTACCTTAAGGATGAGACCGGGGGAAGTAATGAAGAGTCTGTTGACCCAGAATTTGAAGATGCTTTAGCTACCATGACCAAGGCTATGGCATTTCTGATGAAGAAAGGTTGGAAGGGTGAGAGATCTAGGGAAGAGGACACCTTGACTGAGATCGTGACGAAGCTCACCAAGGCCCTAATTAAGAAAGCTAACCTGTTCGGGGAACCACCACTCACTGCCGACTAGAATGCGACTCTACAACGTGACCTGGATGCCATCTTGATGAATACTGCAGTGGATGCTCCTCCTATTGCTGGCTTCACCACTAAAGCCCCTCTTCTTGTGGAGGAGGACACCATGGATGATGTAGTTTTCAATAATTTTTATGTATTTGATGCAAATAATGCCGCCTATAAGGCTTTCAATTCAATGAATGACTCTTATTTTGCTTACTGATTTGATGTTTTTCCTAATGGATTCATGCATTCACATAACCATACGCATAACATTTTTGGCATTAGCAATACTCCTTTAAGTGAAATAAACCTAAGTACTGATGACAATCCTAAAATGGTAACCATTTCCAACAACTTAACTCCTAAGGAAAAAAGTAAGATAATAAAAGTGCTTAAAGATCATGTTAATGCTTTTGTCTAGTCATGCAAAGATATGCCTAGGGTTGATCGTCAAATTGCTGAGCACAGAATTCCAACCGATCCTAATTTCAATCCTGTCAAGCAGAAGTTCCATCGATTAAGACCAGAATGGGTAGATTAGGTTAAGGAAGAGGTTCAGAGGTTGATTGAAGCTCGATTCATCAAAGTTGTGGAATACCCGACTTGGTTGTCCATCACAGTTCTGGTTCTAAAGAAAGATGGTAGGGTCCGAGTTTGTGTTGACTTCTGAGATCTCAATAAGGCTTTGCCTAAAGATGATTTCCCACTTCCTCACATCGATGTTCTAATTGACAGTACTGCCAGGGCAACTATGTACTCATTTATGGATGGATTCTCAGGTTACAATCAGATTCTGGTGGATATCATCAATAAGGTCAAAACAACGTCCATTACCAAATAGGGGGTTTATTGCTACAGAGTAATGCCATTTGGATTAAAGAATGCCAGGGCCACTAATCAGTGCACCGTAACCGCCCTCTTGCACGACATGATCTATAAAGAGGTAGAAGTATATGTGGATGATATGATTGTGAAGTCTGCTACCCTAGAAGAGCACCTTGCCATTCTCGATAGATTCATGACTCCTATTAATAATCTCCACCTGAATCCAAAGAGGTGTGTGTTTGGGGTTACTTCCGGCAAGTTACTGACACGTGATTAGTTAGAAAGGAATTGAAATGGATCCCGATAAGGCCAAAGCCATCAGGGACATGCCTCCGCCTAGAATAGAGAAAAAAAGTCTGATCATTTTTGAGGTCATTATAGTATGTAATTCGGTTTATTGCTCGCCTCAGTACCATATGTGAACCCATCTTTAAAATTTTGAGAAAACAACAACCAGTGGTATGGAATGATCAGTGCCAATTGGCGTTTGATAGAATCAAACTTACCTTGTTAACCCACCCGTTCTGAAACCCCCTATCCCCGGGAAACCTTTGATCCTATACTTGGCTATCGAAGAGTCGCGATCTACTACTTGAGAAATAAGTTGTTGGATTATGAAACCCAATACTCGATTGTGGAGAAAACTTGCACCACCATGGTTTGGCTCATTAAGAAGCTACGCCATTACTTTCAATCCTACCGAGTCCAAGCTATAGCTAAGATTGACCCCATCAAGTATCTTTGTCAATTCCTCACTCTAGCCGGTAAATTATCTCGATGGTTGCTGTTTCTATCGGAGTTTGACATCGAGTTTGTAATGAAGAAGGTTATTAAGGGGTGGGTAGTGGCAGAATTCTTGGCTAATCAACCCCTTAACTCTGACTATGTTGAGAGATTGGAGTTTCCTAATGAGCAGCTTACCTCTGTTAAAGTCCTCGAATGTGTGTGGACTATATACTTTGATGGTGCCATGAATAGAAAGGGAGCAGGCCTTGGAGTTTTCATAGTCACACCAAATAAAGAAATCATCCCGTTGTCCAAATGCTTGGAATTCACTATCACCGATAATGGGGCTGAATATGAAGCATGTCTGTTCAGTCTCGATGCTCTCCTCTAGGTAGGGGGCCTACATGGTGTCTCTAATTAGAGATTCGGCTCTTGTTATTTGTCAGGTTGTCGGGTGTTGGGACATAAAAGAAGACTCTATTTGCCCTTATGTCGAGGTAGTCCGAGGCTTATCCCAGAAGTTCACCTCTTTCTTGTATCGGAATGTCCCTCGAGATGAGAATCAAATGGCTGACTCTCTAGTCACCCTGGCCTCCTTGGGGTAAGGACCCTTACAGCAGCCTATCCATCCATTGATTCTATTGTCAACTAAGATCCCCTACCATACTCAGCCGATTTAGCAGGTCCTCGCCATCTCAACTGAACCTTGTTGGTACTCTAACATCATCCTGTTCCTCCAAACCGGATAATATCCTCCAGATTCCTCTAGCTCGGATCGTACCACTCTAAGTCGGCTCACTGTCTAGTTTTGAATTATTGATAATGATCTATTCAAGTGCACCAGTGATGATTTACTACTTCGTTGCTTAACTAAATCGGAGGGTCAGCAGGTGATTGATCAGGTCCATGCCGGTGATTGTGGCTCTCATATGAATGGTCTCGCTCTCGTAAAGAAAATTCAGCGGTTGGGATACTTTTGGCTCACCCTAACGGTCGATTGCATCGCCCAAGTCAAATGGTGCCACCAATGCCTGTTTTATGGGGATATGCAGCATCTACCACCCATCGAGCGCTATCACTTATCTACTCCTTAGCCATTCTCAGCGTGCGAGATAGATATAATCGGTGAAATTCATCCTTCATAACAAATGGGCACAAATTCATCGTGGTGGCAGTGGACTATTTCTCAAAATGGG
This sequence comes from Euphorbia pulcherrima, assembly GCA_947683365.1. NCBI lineage: Eukaryota > Viridiplantae > Streptophyta > Magnoliopsida > Malpighiales > Euphorbiaceae > Euphorbia > Euphorbia pulcherrima. The sequence goes on along the minus strand of CANTUS010000001.1, from coordinate 47,313,400 downwards.
TAGTGGCTGAATCCTACACCAATGTCATCGCCAAGAAGATGGCCAAGTTCAGAGAAAAGCACATTTTTGCCCTGTATAGACTTCCACATCACATAGTCTCAGATAACAAGGTACAATTTCATGGGGCAACCGCCGACCTGATTGAGAAATATAGGATTGAACACCATAGATCTTCCCCATGCAGAATGCAAGCCAATAGTTTTATTGAGGCAGCTAACAAATTAGTAAAGAAGATCCTTTCTAAGATGATAGCCAGCTACAGGGATTGGGCAGACAAGCTACCTTTTGCTTTTTGGAGATATCCCACAAGCGTCTGCACCCCGACCGTTTAAACTTCGTTCTATCTGGTCTATAGAATGGAAGCGATCTTGCCAATCGAGACTCAAGTAACCTCACTAAGGGTGGCATTAGATGCCAAACTAAAGGAATTTGAATGGACTTAAGCGAGGTTTGAGCAGCTGAATATGATGGATGAGTAGAGACTGTGGGCTCTAGATAATCTCCAGATGTACCAACAGCGAATGGCTTAAGCCTATAATAGTCGGGTAGGACACCAGAAGTTTCCCCTGAAAGTCAGAGACCTTGTCCATAAGCAGCTGAAACCTTCCACCACTGATGCGAGGGGCAAATTCAGGCCTAACAAGGAAGGACCATATGTGATAAAGAAGATGCTTAGTAAAGGGGCGGTTAAGCTCATAGATATAAAGAAGAACAAATTTGTGAACCCCATAAACCAGGATAGGCTTAAGCGTTATCACATCTAATTCAAAAGAAATAAATCAAAAAAAGCAGCACACAAAAAATAGATGTAATAATCACTCGCCTTTCGGTCTTTTACTGATCGGCCAAAAATTAGGATGACATCCAATGGTCAGTATTCTGCAAACTGACCATGCAAAAATTAGGGGATATAACCAACCCGCTAAATTAAAAATCCGAAAGGGGCGATCTAGGCAAACATTAGGGTAAGTGAGCAAAGAGAGAGTGTTATCTAGAAAATTGATTTAGGGTAGTTAGCACTGAGAGTTAAATCAATGGGAATGTTTACCAAACATCGTGTCCTTTTAATTTCACTTAATAAAAGTATCTCTTTTGCTGAATTCTGAATGCTTATGTTCATGTGAATTTTGTATCCATACAATCAAAACAACTCAAGTAAACCGAATGCAAAATTCACATTATTATAAATCAAATACGCACAATAAATAAAAATAATTCTGATAGACTGAAAAGAGCAAGGTCTATGCAAAAGTGAGAAATGCCTGCTGGATTGAAAATCCAAAAAGGGTGGTCCAAGCAAAAACTAAGACAAGGTTCGATAGATTGAAAACCCCTAGGGTCAGTCTACGCAAAAATTAGAACCAAATAAAAGACATGTAATAAAATAAAGTTTGATAGGTCTATCACCCTGACTAGCCTATGTAAAAGATAGAACTAAAGAAAGCACATCTCAAGCCAAGCTCCCTGTATCATCATCATAATATCTAGAAATCCTCCGCAAGGTGGTAGTGGAAAAGCGCTCGTATCCCTGCTCAGCTTACTCTCCCTCAAAGCAGGCCCATGACTGCTCGGATCAGGTTGTCAGACGTCTAATCTCAGCGAGCCATCCTCTATAGTGTATATCAGTCTCAATGGTCTCCACATGAGCACAATACAGAGTCTCGAATATGGCCTCCCTGGCCCACTTCTCCCAGATATGGCTTAGCTAACTAGCTTTGCAGACTCCAATTCAATTCTTAGATAGCTTGATTGGGACTCTTTATTGCTTGTCGTACTGACGGTGTAAGTGGTACAGGGTATAGAATGAAGACCTCTCTAGACCTATCAACTAAATACAGGATCCCCAGGACTCCATGACCACATCTTGGATCCTTCACCACAGGCTAACCCACTGTATCTATGCATCTGTATACCCCCGTAGAAATGGCATCCAACTACCAAATGTCAACCGATCAAAATCTGCTTGCATAAGCCCCTTGTCTCTCAGATCGACAAGTAAGTACTTCTTCGGGTTCCTCCACGGTCCCTCCTTCAACTTTAACTTCTTCATCAGCCATACCTGTAAACCAATTTTAGATAAGGGAAAAAGAAAGTGAACAATCTAGAAGATGGGGGAAAATGAATACCTACAGTACAGTAAGATGGTCACCGACAAGTGTCGATTCGATGGAAGCAGCTTCTATATTTAGCAAGATCTCTACTAGTCCCAATGCTATGGGGGAAGCCCCTATCGACATAGGTCTGATAAGCAAAATCAGCCTAAATGGGGCAACTAGGCCCCCTCCGCACATGAACTCCGCCACAAGTAATAATGCTACCATGGAAGGCCAAGCAAGGTGAGATCTAGGAGCCCATCGGTGCCACTCCAATACAGCACTAAGCTAGAATCCGGGCTTGTCAGGAAGTAGGGACAGAAATGGGTCCACGAAGTCCAGATTCCACAACCCTTGAGGCACGCCATCCATATCAAAGTGAAACTTCAGGATTGCCAAGGAAATGCGCTTGGGGTATGGGACCCTAATATGGCATGGAACTCCTCAAGCACGGGGTGGGGTATAGCTCGAATGAGGAAAATCAGAATACATGGTCCATCCGATCCCAGAAAGACAACGCCACGCAAAGGAATTCGGGACTAACGGGCCACGTCGCGATATATCAAAAGCCCCGTAGCCCAAATTTCTCCAACTTCTTCTAGTCTGCATTTCCCAAGCTTTCCAGGAAACCCCGTAGCTGCTGATTGTGGTTTGCCATGGCAGAATTTGAGTAAATGTCTGAATCTAAGTTTCTGAGTTAGTAATATCGCCGATGATGATGGTGATGCCGCCGGCGGTATGGATTATGAGCAACTTTGTCTATATGATTTAGCAAATCATATGGATGGTGATATCAATGATACCGCCGGCAGCATGATAATATTTTCTGTGAATTTTAGGCCTATTTTAACTAGTTTAGACCTAGGAATAACCTGTAAAAACCCTATAATCTATTTCCAGAACATATCCATGCATAAAATTCAAATCTTATTCAAACTAAAAGCCCAAAGGTGCAAGAGTACCAAAATATCCAAATCCTAAGCCTAAACAAAACCAAAATCATCCAAAATCCAAAATCAAACATTCAAACATTCAAACCCAATGTATCAAGGGCATATAAACCAAAGTTAATTTCCAAGCAGATAAAAATAAATAGAAAAGGGGAACGAGGATCAGTAGGTGAATCTAGAACTAGTCGCCACCATCGGTCAGGCGAGATGTATACTCCAGCTCATCCGTGAGATAGCATTGACAACGTTCTCCCTAGTCCCTGGGACGCTATAGGTACTCTCGGGATTGTTAGGAGCTGACAGTCAGATTTAACAAGCATAACAGGCATGGCGAAATTCAAAATTTTGTCCCTGCCCCAGGAACTCCTAATAGTTGAATATAAATTAAATAAAGCCTTAACTAAATAATTCTCTTCCTAGGTTAGCATGGAAAAAGACTAGGCATACCATAATTCGAAATTATATCCTTGCACATTTATTTTATACTAAGCATGTTATAACTCTAAGCTATAACCTAAGCATGTTATAACTCTAAGCTATAACCTAAGCATAAAATAAACTAAGCATGCAAAACAACCTAAGCATAATTATTAAGTCTAAAAATGCCTAAAGAAAAAGACCTAATAATTAAAAAAAAGAAAAAGAACTTACCAGTTGAAGCGTGCTTTTGCAGAACCTTCTTGCACAAGCCTCCAATCGTAGGATAGCCTCTATCAGTATCCACACGAACCCACGAACCGGAACCTCACCAAGAGATATAACTGAGAAGCCTTGAGTAGTTGCTAGACCACTCCAGAAGCCTCACATGAAAATATATACTAGAGGTGCTTAAATAAATTTAAGCTCCTCAAAAATAACTTACTCGATTACCCGAGAGATTAATCTTTACGAATCTCAACTTCGGATTTATACTTGAGCTTGGTGCACTGAGAAAGGGAGGACTAGGTGCCTATTTATAGGCTTGGGGAAGCAGAAGTGCTTCCTTAAATCCAATGTGGGATTGGGCAAAATTTGCCCAATCCCATATGGATCAACACGCTAACCCCCATGGGTCCACGGGTTGACATGCATGCAGTATGCTTAGCATGCTGCATGCCTGGTAGCCAAGGCAAGCCATTATAACCTACCTTGGCCCACAAGCCAGGCTTGTGGGCCTTTTTCCAACAAGCCCAGCTTGTGGGCTGGGCTGTGCTGGTCACACCCAGCGCTGGTGTGACCAGCGTGTGGGCTTGGCCAAGTGCCAAGCCCACATCCCCTTTTGCCACCACTTGGGGCCCCAAAGCTTTGACCACATTCCCGTAAGGTCCTACCCTATTGTACCGATTGAAAAATTCCTTTTAGTCCCTTTTCAAATAAATTTTTATTTTCAACCCTAATAAATTAGTTACCAGTTAAAATAAATTTCTTAGTCCAACCAAAATTGATCTATTCAATTATGATTTATTTATGACTCTAATTAATTAGTTACTAGTCAAAATAAATTCCTTGGTCTATCCAAAATTGATCTAATCAATTTTAACCAATCAAATAATAATCTAATTATTATTTATGCTATATTTTCATAACAGAATAAATCTATTAGTTCTTTACTTAGTCCGATGAAGGTCCAACATGTGTGACCTTATAGGATCCCTAAAGTATTAAGCTATTAAGGCTTAACCAACCCTTGTTCTAATGGAACCATTGGCTCGATGGTCTAGACTGTGAATAGAATACGATTAGGTTAAACGACTGTAGTACACCTCTAGCAAGGGTCTACCGTCCCCCATTACTCGGAACGCCATTTATGCTTGTGACTTAATCCCGGTTAATGCAATAATTATCCAGTGCGATAAATTCCTTCCATTCTTTAATATTAGTACCATCTGGTTTATAGGGTTTGGTTAAAGTGTTAACCGACTAATAGTGAGATTGCTCCAAGCTATCCCAGTAGTTTACTTGTTACCAAAGTATATTGCCTTTTACCATAGTGTGTTTGACTAGAAACTATTTCTATCAAACACATACTCTAATCAGAGTTTATGGCAATCATCACTTCAACAAGTGGCCAGGTACAACTCCTTAATATATCCAGAGCGATGGATTCTTTCCGACTACTCAACTTACCAACATGATATCATCACTATACCTGTAATCACCCATAACACCCTAAATTAATGAGTGCATAGTAATGACCCAAAGTATAGCAATAGTACCACATAAGGTAACTAGCATCTCAAGTACGAGGACATTCGCAAAGCTTATTGCATGAAGATAAACACTAACACATTGATATATATATATATATATATATATATATATATATATACACACACACACACACCAAGTGTTCATCTTACTGCGGTCTCCAATATATCTCCCAGATATATCCATGTGTCAAACTTAAGGCACCACCTTCAGTCCTTAGGAGATTGACTACTTGGACCCTTTCAAAGAAATTAACCACATTCTAATCTTTTCACTTCATCAATATCCTTTCTTCATGAAACTATGACTAGGGATAGTTTAGACATAATCATAATTATACATGAAGCAGGTTCAACCAGATGTAGTCCAACTATAATTTCTCTGACTTCATACTATGATATATCAAGGACTTTTGTATACATACATTAATGGATATATTTAACCAGCTATAATATATATACACAAAAACACATTGATATAAACAAAAGAACAAATGCCTTTATTGATTAAACAAATTATTAGTACTATTACATAATTAAGATATATCGCCCTAATTTCCTTAAGGGCATACATCATATCCAACAAGGATCACCTCCATAGCAATTGCTAGTTGTCACCTTCTTTTCCTAAGGCTCAGCTCAGCCGGGGTTGTGTGGTCCATATTGTGTTTGCTTCTCCTCTCATGCAAGGTAGCATCCAGCTGGCTCTCTAACTCGCTCACGCAGCGTCAGAGCACCCCCGTCTCTTCCTGGTACCTTCGTTGGGCTTTATTAGCATCTAACACCGTGAGGGCCATAAAATCCTACAAATAGGGAAGCAACAACAATCCATATCATTCATAACATTCATACATGCATTTTATTTTGCAATGTCATATCATAATAGGGAATATACCTGAGCAAGCAAAGTCTGGAAAATAAGAGTGTCCCTGAGAACAAAGGCATTTCCAGCCAACCGCTCCTCCTCAGCACAAGTAACCTGAAAAATCTAAAAGGCAATCAAAAGGAATTCATAAAGGACTTATCATATCGATTTGTTCACATTTGTGCAAGACTTATATGAGTGGTGTTTTCTGGCCTAAAGTTCAACAAGTGGCTGCTCAAGGTTATCTCCCTGGTCCGAAAATCATCTCTCGAGTTCATCAGTAGGAAATAAGTCTCCAAAGCAGTCGAGAGGTGCCCCTCTACAAAATCAGCACCCTCGGGTATGCCCTGGCCTTGCACTCCGCTATCCTCGGGCCGGCCTCTCTTCCTAGGAGGTGCCTGAAAATCAAAAGCAACACAAAAGACAAGCAATATATATATATATATATATATATATATATATAAAGCATAAAAAAAGAAAGGGCACGAACTCACATCAGAAGAATTGTGCCCCTCGTGAGCCATCGGTGCATCCTAGCTAACCTCACCCTGCCCCTCGGGATTGCCCTTGCCGCCACCACTCCCTACCTCATCATCGTTCTCCTTAATAACACCACGCCTCTTCCATTTCAGCTCTTCCTTCCACTTTTTCAAATGGAAGGCAATAGAGTCGTTAGGATGGATGTGGGGACACATCGTGAGCAAGCGCGATATATGGCCATTATAAGGGCCAGGGACACTTTCAACCACTCGACCATTTCCCTCCAAATAATCAACCTTGTTGACACACCAGTAATGGTAAAATAAGGCCACCAGAGGCCTGTAGGAGGATCCTCGGGCACTGGCCTAACAGCAGGAATAAATTCCCTCCAACCATGAACTCTCTCCCCTAAGTACCAAGGTAAAGCTAGGGGGTAGTACATCACAAACCTATAGTTGTCCACCTCCCGCCGGACCGTAAGGATAGCAGCACAGTTGGACACCTCCTCAAAGGGGTCCTTAACAACTTGAGCAATCAATCATGTAGAAAGCTAATATAAGCAATTTAAGTTTATAAAAGTGTTTTTTGACTAATGGTTTGTTGAATGTAAGATAGGGCTAAAAGTCAAAGTAACATACCGAGTCGATCTATAAGTTTTGTAGTGCCTCCCTATATACGGTAGAATACTTGTCGAGTCCTCCAACGCTCCCACACCATCGGGCAAGAAAATGTGAACCCGGCGGTACTGTAGTATTGAACTTGACCGGGGGGAGGATCTGATGCTCAAAGGCCCAGACTTGTACAATTGATAGCTAATCAGTCCGAAAGCTCAACAAACCAAAAAGAGAAAAGCAACTAACCATGATAATAAAGCACTATTCAAAAGGATATACTTGAAGCAGAAAATGGCTCAAGTGGAGTACCTTTTCTTTCTTTCGGGCTCCTACATCCAGCCCGTAGTACAACTGAGCTAAAATGGCCCTAGGCTAATTCTTCTCCTTGATGGTCGCCACATCCTCGATAGTAGATATCAACCCATAGTTAACCTTGCTGCCTGAGACCAGAAAGAACAGCACGGTCAATAATGAGATGACAAAGGAGCGAACGCAACCATCCCGCTGGGTCTCGTGGACCACTCCAACCTCCATCCAATACTCCTGCAACTCTCAATAGCCTAATCGCCCTAACTTGGGATTTAATCCAAAGAGCTCAGTCACCCTTTTCACCACCGACCCCCTGAGGTGGTTCCTCTCTATATAGACATCGAAATGGATCACTTTCTTGGTCCATGGCAGCCTAGTCATTACCACTATATTAGAAGGGGTAATAGCAACCTCGCCTATTTAGAAGTGAAAGGTATGAGTGGTCTCAGACCACTTCCTAGTTAGAGCAGTCAAGGCCAGGTGGGAAAGCTTTGGCATCAATAGGGGCATAACACGGGCTAGACCCCCAAAACCTGTGTCATCTATGGCAGTCGCAAGTGCAGAATCCTTCTTCTCTATATGTTGCGACCACTTGCTAATAGTACCCATACCCCCGGTGCAAGTGTTGATATGTGGCTATAAAAAAATGAGAAAGAGCAATAGATGAGTAATTTTCTGTTTATATTGTAGCTTTTGGATTGTTACTGATGTTGCTACTGGGGTAGTGATACCGTCAACGACATCAGACATACTGCCAGATGTATGGATGATATCGCTAGCGACATTGCAGAAATCAGCAGCAACATGGTAAGAGTCCGGCCCTTTTTGGAAGGCCTGAAGTCATTGGCGATAAGAGTGATGTCGCCGGTGGCATCAATTTTTGCAGGCAGAATCTAGCTTTGCCCAAATTCGCAAAAAATACCAAAAAACACAATTAACCCATTTTGGGGCATAAATCGAGCAAAAAATATGCCTTTGACATACATTCTACCATATATCTCTTATTTTTAACCTTTATTCTACAATTCTTCGAGTCTAGAACCGAAATCTTTGAATGAAAAAAAAAGGTTTGAGTTTTGTAGGATTACCTGGATGTAAGAGATATGGTTCTTCTTATCTGGGACAAGACTGTCGATTGGAGCTGCAATCCTGTACCCGAATACAATATTAAATTCCTTAAAGCCATAGCGCACATGAACCGAGCAAAGTTTCAGTCCTCAATAGAAGAAGCGGGTAGATCATCAAACTTAGAACTGCTAGATTTATGCTCGAAGATCTTCTTCATGATTGGGAGTAGGAAGGAAAAAGAGAAATGAGATTGTTTGTGAAGAGTAGGGAAGAAGAGGAAGAGTGTTTCTGGCTTCTGTAAATGTAGAAATAGGAAAATAAGAGTTTAAACCCATATCAAACACCTACGTGAAATTCGAGGAGTTTAATTATACCTGAAACTGTCGTTCCATACAACCAGCGACATCAGCCAAATTGCCAGTGGTATCAGTCATGCTGCCGGTGGTTTCACCATTACCAATTTAAATTTTGAATTTCTTTGACCAGTCAAAGATGCTATGTGGCACCCCATACGGCCAACGGTATCGCCCTATTACACTGGCGACATCAGCCAGGCCGCCGGTGGCATAAAAAATTCTCCATGCTTTTTCAGCATTTTGATAGAAGCCCGATTTCAACCTCAAAATCCCCAAAACTCTAAAACCCTTATACTTTTAATTATCAAGCTTTTACTGTTGATCGAAGGGGTAAAAATATTTTTTTTTCACAAAATCGATCAAGCAGTAGAAATGTTCTTTAAAAAATCAGTCTAATCTTATTTTACTTGTCACTTGTTGCAGGAATGACGCTCCATAATCTCAAAACCTTAAAAGCCCAAGCCCCGATTGGCAAACCTGAAAGCCCAAGCCCCGATTGGTAAATCGCAAAGCCCAAGCCCGACCAAGGGGCAAACCAATCATCAAAGCCTAAGCCAGCTTGGGAAATTAACAAAGCCCAAGCCCTACCAAGGGGAAAACAAATCATCAAAGCCCAAGCCCGACCAAGGGGCAAACAAATCAACAAAGCCCAAGCCCGACCAAGGGGCAAACAAATCGCAAAGCTCAAGCCCGATCAAGGGGCAAACCAGTCACCAAAGGGACGCAATGACGGAATCAAAACCTCATCATCCATCAGCTACAATCTCTAAACCCTTGCTCTTTTCATGCAATCATACTGATCTGTGGTAGCAGTGATCCCCCGAGGGGCAGCCTATAATCACGGGATTTTATAGTCCCTCTCATGAGATGATGATGCGTATATCCAATTTTATTCCTCATGATAAAAATTCTTTTTTGAATTTTTATTACCAATAAAAAATTCCCTACGAATTTTATTTGTGGAAAAATTCAGTTCGACATGTCCGATAATGCGTCCGGTGGTAGCTCTGACCGATAATTTGCACCCAAACAATAATTTAGTCCAAAATACCCATAAAAAGTCAAAAAAGAGCCCAATAATTCAAGTCATCCCACTAAAATTGCTTTTGGATGGATTGTCTTGCTTTTTCCCCTTTTTAGGCTTGATTCATGCTTGCTTTTCAGACCTGTCAGGAGAGCGAGGCCGCTGGCTGCCTCATCAATATCATCGGTGATATCATCCATGCCACCGGTAGCATGAGTTTTTACTGCAGAACAACTGTGTGCCTTTTTACTCAATATCCGCCGGATAATTGATCAAAGTCAATTTCCACCAGATTTTAGCCTATATAAGGAGGCATTTCCAGAAGAAATAAGGGTTCAACACTTTTACCACTTGAAATCGTACATAGATTTTGAGTATTTTAGTTAGTTCTAGTGGGATAAAGTCTAGAAAAGGTAAGAAGAGAGGAGTCAATCCATCTTTTCTTGGTTTTTCTTCATTGAACTCTCTGATATTTAGGTGAAATTTAGGTTTAGAAATCACTAAAATAGAATTCAGAGATTTAAATCACCCCTTTACTTCCCAAATCATCACTTGAGCTCCCTATAGGTGTCATTTGGAGCACGAAGAGGTGGATTCACGGCCCCGAGGTAAAAATTTTGAGTCTCATAGCTCTTTGGCCTTCATTTTACTTGCTTCTTGTGTTTACTTTCTGTTTTGTGCTTAGTTTAGGGTTTTTGGTCGCTTTCAGACTGAAAACAGTTGTTATAAGAAATTGAAGCCCCCTTTCTTTATGGTATTTCAAATTTCATATAGCCTGCCTATATAAATGAGATCACGGATAGCATTAGTGATATCGTCGGCGGCCTCATTCATACTACCGGCCGTATGGAGTTCTGGACAGCAGTTTTATTTTCGTTTTATTTTCAACCTAGTTTAATTTTCGAAGCTAGGATGTACAGTGCAATGAAGGGGGTCCTATACCTCCTGACAATAGACCTCACCCCATAACATGTGGCATTTTCACTAATAATTCGGTTAAACTAATTATCGAATCTAAAATATGGATATAACGGAATTTTCCCACAAATACCATTTAAACCTCATTTTTAGCCATTCAATTGGGATCCATAGATTGTAAAATGAATATGCCATGTTCACACTAACTCAGGTCTTATTTGGTCTACTAACTATGCATGCTACGTGATGTATCTTATACAACGTGTCGTATTTATGCTAACCGTTTTGTGTAGGGTGATTTAGGATAGATGAATGCTAGGCCTTCAGGTATTTTATTTATTGTATAGACAAATGTATAAGATTTAAAAGCCATGTAATTATTCTTTAATTTCTGCATTTTATTTGTCGGATGACTGTAATAATTTATTTATTTACCGCTTTGAATGTTTGATAAAGCGAAAAGTAAATAAACTGAAGCCACAATAAATAGGATGGATTAAAACCGATTAAGAAAGAATGAAATCTTTAAACTTGCCAATGTAAAATAGATAACATCATCTAAACTCAAAATCTCTACTTAAGGTATGGTCTACCACCCGGTGGGAAGATCATACCTAAATTTCCCGATTAAGCAAAATCGGGTGGCGACTCTATTTTAAGTACGGGATTTTGATCTCGTATCTTTTGAACACTAAAATATGCAAAACCATTTTCACAATCACCTTCATGCCCATTATTTTCAAGGATCAATCCGCCGGCTTGGCTTCGCAGCCTATCCAAAATGTCATCCGCTCATAACGACTCTATCTTAAAATACGGGATTTTGGGTCTCGTATCTCTTAACACTTATATTGGACTAAAACATTGACTTCAACATCGATTTTACTAGCCTATCTTTTCATCATGATAAAGTGAGGATTAATCCTTTTGGTTCGCTTCACAGTGCTTGTTATTTTCTTCTCTCCCCGCATCTCACGCGGGTTAGGGCAGAAAAGGTCATCCGCTCATACTAGGCTCCAAGGGAGACCTGCTCGTCATTGACACCTCATAGTGGCGACTCTGCTGGGGAATCAATCTTTTAACTTGCAAAATTTTAGTTTATTTTAAAAGCTTAAAAGATTAAAATGAGCACCGAAAATCATTTACTTAATTCAACCCATTTTTTTCTTCATCATATCTTATCACCTCCTTCTCTCTTTAACTAGATGCGCTCTTCTTCTAGCGCTAGGTTAGGTGCCCTATTTTTCCATAAAACTTAAGAAAGTGTCACCCATGCCCGCTAGGAATTAAGGACACTCTAGTGGGTGGAGCAGTCATTGCTATCTCCCTCTAAAAGAGGCTTGATGCGATGGGAACCTTCTACATCAAACTTCCGATATATCCCTATGCCATTCTTATCGAAAGCCTCAGAATTTTACTTTTTACGTACCCCTTTCTATGTGAGATTAGACTAATGAAGAATACCCTCAAAACTGGTGGGAGAAATAAGGATGGAATAGATCGCTTTTCATGTATTGTGTTACGTTTCCTTGTTATTAACCCAGCCATGCATCGTTGTAATTTGTGTATGCATAATGCATCCCATGCATATACTGATCTTTTGGTTACCACCTCAGTTCTAGATTTGACAAGTTTCCTTACTCTAATTCATCTTATGCCTCAATTCAGCCGGTTTATTCAACCAGTGAACCCAACGCTCCTCACAGCTAGTAATGGGTCCCACCTGCTTTGTCAAGAGGGCATATTGCAAGTTCACTATAGCAAGGATCCGAGTCGGTTGCCTGACTTCATGGTTACACTAAAGGGGATAATCCTACCTTATTTCACGGGTTTACCCTATGGTGTGACTCACGACCAGAAGGTTCATCCTATGACTCTCGGTGATATCTCGCCTTGGGGTATTCCTCTTTTGAGCCTCTTCAAGAAGCTAAAGAAGTACAAATTGATTGATCACCTCTGACCATATGTTCAGCCAAAGCCTGAGAAGAGGGGTAATTTCTGTGTATCCCATGTCAGTTCTGATCATCCGACTAAAGTATGTAAGTATCTCCTCAAAGCCATCACGGTACTCATTGACAAAGGGAAAGTTTGTGAACCCTGGAGAAGAAGGGAGGAAGTAGACATGAGTAATTCAGGATTAGAAGAATATGAGGTATGGAAGCACATCATAGAAGCCAAGAAAGCAAGAGAAGAACCATCCATATTTGACCTTATAGCAATCAGGCAATGGAGTGGGGAACCTATCCATGATTACTTTCAGAGATGGTTAACAGTCTTAGTAGTTATTAAAAGGAAACCTCATGAGAAGGAATTAGCTGATCGATTCATCTTCGGGGTTATCTCCTCACCTTCGTAAGATAGCATTTGTGAAATCTTACAAGACCATTCCTGAGAGTTATGAAGTTGCTATAGAAGAGGAAAAATGTTCCAAGAAAATGGAAGATAGCGACCCATCAAAGATTGAAGTGGATAAAGCTATACATACCCTCACAACTTCAATATACACCATATTATGCTTGGGTAATAAGAAGAAGACACCTGTTTAGGAAGCCTTGAAGAACATGGCCCAAGTCACAAGAGAAACCATGGATGATGTATTAATAGAGAAGCAATTGCAAGATCTAGATCATAACCTGACTCATATCCTGATGAGCGACCAAGAAGACCCTCCACATATGAAGGATGATAATGCAATCATATGTAATGAAAATGATGTAGCCTTTGGGCATCTTGATAATAATGATAGTGATTTTGGTTACTTGTTTGATGTTTTGCCTGACGGCACCATGCATTCATCTGACCATATACATAAATTTTTTAGCATTCATGATACTTCATTGCATGACATTAATTTGGGAACTAAGGAAAATCCAAAAATGGTAACTATATCCAACAACTAAACTCCTATGAAAAAAAGAGAGATGATAAAAGTGCTTAGAAAACATGTTAACGCTTTCGCTTAGTCCTACGAGGACATGCCTGGGGTAGATCGCCAAATCGCCGAGCATCGTATCCCAACCGACCCCAGGTTCAAACCAATCAAACAAAAGTTAAGAAGGTTGCATCCCAAATGGGTCGATAAAATCAAAGCTGAAGTTGCTAGATTATTAAAGGCTAATTTCATCGAAGTAATCGAGTATCCGACATGGTTAGCAAATGCTGTCCCAGTCCCTAAGAAAGATGGAAAAGTCAGAATGTGTGTCAACTTTCGCAATTTAAATAAGGCCTCTCCAAAAGATGATTTCCCATTGCCACATATCGATGTACTGGTAGATAGTGCTGCCAGAGCTGCAATGTACTCCTTCTTAGATGGGTTTTCTGGGTGCAATTAGATCTTTATGGACATCATCGACAAGGTTAAGAAAGCCTTCATCACGAAATGGGGGTGTATTGCTATAAGGTGATACCTTTTAGGTTGAAGAATGCGGGGGCAACTTACCAAAGAGTCGTGACAACCTTACTACATGACATGATCCACGAAGAGGTTGAGGTTTATGTAAATGATATGTTAGTAAAGTCAAATGCTAGGGAAGTGCACCATGAGATTTTAGAAAGATTCTTGACCAGAATCGAGAAATACAACCTGCGTTTAAATTCAAAGAAGTGTGTGTTTGGGGTGACTTCTGGGAAGCTCGTAGGCCATATCGTCAGTCAACGAGGGATTGAGGTCGACCCCAACAAAGTCAAAGCTATTCAAGAAATGCCTATTCCTAGAACCGAAAGGGAAGTTAGGTCATTTCTTGGATCGCTTCAGTATGTGAGTCTTTTTATCGCCAAGCTAACGATATTATGTGGGCCAATCTTTTAGTTATTGAAAAGGAAACAACTGATATAGTGGAATGAGCAGTTCTAGATAGCATTTGATAAGATAAAGCTTATCTCATGACCCCTCAATTTTGAAACCTCTGATGCCTGGTAAGCCGTTGATTCTCTATTTAGTTATAAAGGAGTCGTCTGTAGGGGCAATGTTGGTCCAAGAATAAGAGGATAAAAGTAAGCATGCCATCTATTACTTGAGTAAGAAGTTGTTGGAATATGAGGCAGAATACATGATAGTAGAGAAGACATGTACAGCAATGGTATGGTTAACCATGAAGTTGGGGAATTACTTTCAGTTCTACAAAATTCAAGCGGTTATAAAAGTGGACCCAATGAAGTATCTTTGCAAATCCCCCACATTGGCAGGGAAACTCTCTTATTGGCTCCTATTATTGTCCAAATTTGATATCGAGTATATCACAAAGAAGGTCATTAAAGGGAGAGCAGTGGCTGAATTTTTGGCTAGTCAACCCATAGAATCTGATTATGTTGAAAATCTAGATTTCTCCGATGAGCAGTTAGAAATAGTAGAAATGGAGAAGGCCGAATGGATTATATATTTCGATGGGGCTTTGAATCGAAAGGCTGCCAGTCTTAGGGTAATCATCATGACACCACAAGGTGAGGTTATCCCGCAGAGCAAGCGATTGCAATTTCCAGTCACCAATAATGGGGCTGAATATGAAGCTTATCTCTTTGGTATTGATGCTCTTTTAGAAGTAGGGGCAAAGGGAGTTAGGGTGATGGGAGATTCCACATTGGTGATAAAGTATGTTGTAGAGGAATGGGAAATCAAGGAAGAGTCGCTCAGGCCATATGTGGAAGCAATTTGGGACTTGTCAGTACAGTTTAGTCAGTGCTTCTTCCAATATATTTCGAAGGATGAGAATCAAATGGTAGATTATTTGGCTACCTTAGCCTTGATGTGGGAGGGAGAAGAGGGTCGACCCATTCATCCGATCATAATAGAAATGGCTCGTTCCCCATTTTACGAGAAGGTTCGAGTTATGATAATTGAGGAGCAAAAGTTTTATTGGTATGATGACGTCAAAAGGATTTTGAAAGAAGGGAAGTATCCCGAAGGGTCATCAGGTTTAGATCGCCTAACTCTCAAAAGGTTAGCGACACTATTTAGACTAGTTAATGAGGATCTCTTCAAAAGGACGGCTTAAGGATTATTGTTGAGATGTTTAACAGAAGAGGAAGTAGAAAGGGTAATGACTCAGGCACACTCAGGGGATTGCGGCCAGCATATGAATGGAATGGCTTTGGCAAGAAAAATTCAGAGAATGGGGTAATTATGGACCACAATGAATGCCGACTGTGTGGACAAGGTCATAAAATGTCATGAATGACAAATTCATGGGGATATACAGCATTTACCCCCGTCCTAACTTCACAATTTGTCTACTCCTTGGCCTTTCTCGGCGTGAGGGATAGATATAATCGGTGAAATTTCGACCATCATCAACTAATGGGCACCGATTCATCATAGTCACAGTTGATTATTTTTCAAAATGGGTAGAGGCTGAATCCTATCACCACCAAGAAAATGGCGAAGTTCATAGAGAAGCATACTTTTGCTCAATATAGGGTTCTGCATCATGTGGTATCCAATAATAGGGTTCAGTTTCAAAGGGCCACGACGGAATTATTTAAGAAGTTCAATGTCGAGCATCACAGATCTTCTCCGTATAAGCCACAAGCTAACAGAGCAGTTGAGGCCGCCAATAAGTCAATCAAGAAAATCTTGTCAAAGATAGTGGCTACTTATAGGGATTAGGTTGATAAACTTCAATTTGCGATTTGGGGGTATAGAACCAACATAAGAACCCCCAATGATCAGACACCTTTCTCCTTGGTATATGGAATGGAAGCTGTGTTACCAGTTGAAATAGAAGTAAGATCTTTAAGAGTAGCACTCGAATCCCAGTTAATAGAGTTAGATTAGGCAATGGCTAGGTATGAGCAATTGAACGCAATAGATGAAAAGCGACTCAAAGCACTTGACCACCTACAGATGTACTAGTAATGTATAGCTCGAGCTTACAATAATAGAGTCTGATATCCGAAACAACCTCTCAAAGTGGGCGATCTGGTTCTCAAACAGCTACACTAGGTCAACACTAATGCTAGGGGCAAATTCAGGCCTAATTGGGATGGACCATTTATAGTTAAGAAAGTCCTTGGCGAAGGAGGAATCAAGCTTATAGATATGGATGGAAATGAGTTCGTGAATCTAGTGAATCAAGATAGGCTTAAGAGTTATCATGTCTAGGTCAAAAGAATTAAATCATAAAAAAAGCAGCACTATGAATATTGGATTTTAACGATCCTTCTCACGAAACTATGATGAGAGTTATATGATGTAATATCTTTCAGGTGTTGTCCATTAGAGGTGTTCTTACTACTACAGAGTTGAGTTTGGCCGAAGTCCGGAGACCTAATCTGCCCTTAAGGACCCATACGGGTGCTTCTTGGTGGTACGAATCCACCGACTGACCCATACGAGTCATCCTTTCTATACACTTTGGGGGGTACCCATACGGGTCGCTCAAAACCCCTACCGGTGGGGCCCCACCAGTACGAATCCTCTTGTTAACTAAACAGGCTCTTTTAGAAGTGAATCCTTTCTTATTTCGAGAAAAGACAGGTCATGAACGCAATTTATTGCGTTCAGACCTCCTTTCCCCTATGAATAGGGCCCTTCTCTTCACATTTTTAATAGACACATCTCATATGAGAATTATACTAAAACTTGAGCAATTTCTATAGGTATAAAAAAGGTATAATGGGGGTATAAGAGGTATAAAATAGGGAGAAACCCCTTCCTTTGAGGTTTTGTCCACATTTTATTCATTCCTATCTTCTTTTATTAGGATTTAGGGGAGGTTCTGTCCACACAAATACTCACCTAAATAGTCCTATTTCATCATCTACTTTGGCCGGACTCTCTCAAAAGTAAAGGGATCATCTCAAAGTGGATTCATGCCTCAAAGGTAATGCTCCTAATTTTCAAAGAGACTCACATCTCAATTATTTCATTATTATTATTCTTTGTTTCTTCTACTATATCTATTCCTTTCATTTCCTATTTCGGGTCTGGTCCTAACCCGTATGAGCCTTATTGGTACCATATATCTCCAAAGATATCAAATCGATATGCTATACTCATATAGGGGGATATCCCTTTTATTTTATTTTAATGCCATTAATTTGTTAATCTGCAGACTGAACTGAACTGAGTTTCTACCTAGGACCAGACATGACCCGTATGGGTCCCCTTACACCAGTACCGGTCCTCCCTGGTACCCGTACGAGTACCCCCCCATCCGTACAGGTACCAGCCCCCAGACAGAACCTAGAATTCACTTTAATCGGTAAAAATCAATCCAACTCACCACATGCCATGCAATCATTTTCACTAATAATCTGGTAAATCAACCCACAAAAGTAAAAATGTGTTTTCATAACAAAATACGTTGAAGACCTGTTATTTCTCTCCGATCCAAGAAATCGCCCGTGTACTATCCATTGTAAAACCGCCACACTAACATAATCACATTTTTCTTAATGAAATGCTGATTTATGGTGTGCTATAAATTGTGTTAATCTTTGTAGATAAAGGGGAATTTATTTCATTTTGTTTTATAACTTAGAACAAATGTATAGGTTCTCTTTCTAATTTCCCCCATTTTTCCCTGGTTGTAATTTTTATTCCCCCATTTATTGCTTGTGCTTTATTGTAATATGTAAACACATATAACGAGTGTGAAAGAGTGTAGACACAGGATTTCTGTGATAATTCCCCAAATGATGAAAACTAAAATGGTTTTATGCGATGAATGTAATTTTGAATCAAATAAATGAGAAATAAGTGACTCATCTGATACTTGAATCTCTGATCTAATAAGTATGAGTCTCCTGCCCAGAGGGAACCGTACCAAAACTCTTTCCCTAGTAGACAACTTGGGTGGCAACTCTATCAATTGTATCAAGATTTGGGTCTCGATTCTTTTATTCATTAAAATTGGCTTATTGTGCAAACTTTAACTAAAAATGTTTTATCACACCTAAATCCAACCAACCCCCAGCGGGCCCCGCCTCTCACACAGGTGCCAAGGGAGACCCACACATCATCGACACGTCACAAGCACACAGAATAAAAAGAAATAAAGAATGAATCACTCGACAAGTGGTCCTCTATTGCTCGGGCAAAAATTAGGGTGCAACCCGCTGATCGGCATTCCGCAAACTGGTCAGGCAAAAATTAGGGTACTCCAACACAAATAATGCCCACTAAGTTGAAAACTCAAAAAGGGCGGCTTAGGAAAAAGTTAGGTCATTGAGAGAAAAATGTCAGTTGCTTTTTGGAAAATCTGTAAAAGACCAGTAGGCACTAGGAGTTAACCATTGCAAAATGTTACCATTGCCTATGTAATCTAATTAATCTCATCAATGACCATGTTGTGATTTTGCTAAGAATCTTGGTCTTATGAATCCATGCATGTCTTTAGGTGAAATAATTACAGGTATGTGAATATCAATTTTTCTCTTCATGTTATGCATCATTGTTATTCTTTTCACTGTACATGTTTTCCAACAAGAGATAAAATTATCGATAAGTCACAAAAGAAATCAGGCATATGCAAAGTTTAGATAAAGTCTGCTGGATTGAGCCTCCAATAATAATTTAGGCAAAAATTAAGACATTCTGCTGGATTGAAAACTCGAATGGGCGGTCCAGGCAAAAGTTAAGACGAAAAAATAAAAGAAAAAAAAAGCTTGCTGGATTGAAAACCCGAAAGGGTGGTCTCGGTAGAAGTTAAAGCTAAAAGAAAAGTCCGCTAGACTGAGCCATCAAGGACAGTTCAGGCAAAATTTAAGACAAACAGAAAGGAAAATAAATGTTTGATAGGTCATCTCACATTGAATGACCTATGCAAAAGTTAGAACACCACTTTATCTCCTCAGTATGGAATCACTTGATGGCATGTATCCCCAAGAGTGTTAATTTCAAACCAGCCGGTAGAAGTAATGCAGGTCTACAAGCAGCAATATTCAACGATCTCAATTCAGGAAATGAACAATCAGCATGCATAAAAAGTTAAATGTCAAAAGTGTTGATATGATATATGCCCTTAAGGCAATTAGGGCGATATATCTTAATTATATAATAGTACGAATATTCTGTTTAATTAATAAAGACATTTAATCTTGTGTTTATATCAATGTGTTTATAAATATATTATAACTGGTTAAAAATATTCATTGATGTATGTTTACAAAAGTCCTTGACGTATCATAGCATGAAGTCAGAGAAATTATAGTTGGACTATATTTGGTGGAATGCAATTATGATTATATCTAAATTATCCCTAGTCATAGTTTCATCAAGAAAGGATATTGTTGAAGCGGAAAGACTAGCATACGGTATACTTTCTTGGAAAGGGTCTAAGTAGTTAATCTCCTAAGGACTAAAGGTTGTGCCTTAAGCTTGACACAGGGATATATCTGGGAGATATATTAGAGACCGCAGTAAGATAAACACTTGGTATATATATCAATGTGTTAGTGTTTATCTTCGTACAACAAGCTTTACAAATATCCTCATACTTGAGACACTAGTTGCCTTATGTGGTACTATTGCTATACTTTAGGTCATTCCTGTACACTCATTGAGTTAGGGTGTTATGGGTGATTACGGGTATAGAGATGACAGCACGTTGGTAAGCTGAGTAGTCAGAAAGAATCCATCGCTCCGAATATATTAAGGAGTTGTACCTTGCCACTTATCGAAGTGATGATTGCTATGAACCTCTTATCAGAGTACGTGTTTTTTAGAAATAGTTTCTAATCAAGCACATTATGGTAAAAGGCAATATACTTTAGTAATAAGTTAATAACTGGGATAGCTTGGAGCAACCTTACTATTAGTGGGTTAACACTTTAATCGAACCCTATAAACCAGACGGTACTAATATTAAAGAATGGAAGGAGTTCATCGCATTGGACAACTATTTTATTAACCGAGATTAAGTCATAAGCATAAATGACGTTCTGAGTAATGGGGGATGGTAGACCCTTGCTAGAGGCGTACTGCAGTCATTTAAGGTAATCGAGTTCTATTCCTAGTCTAGAACATCGAGCCAATGGTTCCATTAGAACAAGGGTTGGTTAAGCCTTAACAGCTTAATACTTCGGGATCCTATAAGGTCACACACATTGGACCTTCATCGGACTGAGTAAAGAACTAATAGATTTATTCTATTATAAAAATATAACATGACAATAATTAGATTATTATTTGGTTGGACCAAGGATTTTTTTTTTATAGGTGACTAATTAATTAGGGTTATAAATAAATTGGCTAAATTGATTATATCAGTTTTATAAGCCAAGGAATTTATCTCTGACTGGTAACTAATTTATAGGGGTCAAAAAATAAATATTTATCTGAAAAGGATTGAAAGGGGAATTTTGCCAGGGCGAGTTAAATTGGACTGAGAGTACAAAAGTCTTTTTGTATAGGCTCGGGTGCGCGGTAGTGCACCAAAAAGGTGCGCGAGCAATGCTGGGCATTGCTCGCGGCAGCCCATGAAAATGGGCTATACATGCGTAGCCCATAAGGGTGTGCCACTAGCTAGGCTCGCGGCATGGGCTGCGAGGCCTAGCTCGCATGCAAGGCAAGCCCGCACGGGCTTGCCTTGTAAAACACATAGTGTGCTATGCACGCTATGAGCACTGAATTCCAATGAAGAGAGATTGATAATGCATTCTTTTATAGGTGTTATCCATCAGCGGGGTTCCGACTACTACAGAGTTGAGTTTGGCCATAATATAGAGACCTAGAGTAACCTTAGGTACCCGTACGGGTGTTGCTAAGTGGTACGAATCCACTGGCAGACCCATATGGGTGATAACCTTTCGTACGCCTGGGGGGACCCGTACAGGTCCCTTGGTACGGGTACTGGTGGGGCCCCACCGGTATGGGTATGGTTGTTTCCTGTTTAGGCTCTTTTAGAAGTAGTCTCTTACCATTTTTGGGAAAAGGTAGGCTATGAATGCGGGATCAACGAATTCTAACCTAATTTCACCCTATAAAAAGGAGTCTTCTCCTCTCATTTCAAGACATTCGCAACACAACATTAGATATCCAACAAAATAATACAAAGAAATTGTAAAGGCTCTAGCAATCTCTATAGGTATAGTTGAGGTATATAAGGTATAAAATAGGGAGAAAACCCATTCTTTAAGGTTCTGTCCATATTATATTCATTCCTAACTTCATTTATTAGGATTAGGGGAGATTCTGTCCAGACAAATACTCACCCAAATAGTTCTAATTAAGCATATACTTTGGCCAGACTCTCTGTATAGTAAAGGGATCACCTCAAAGTGGATTCACATCGTAAAGGTAACGCTCCAGAGTTTCAAAGAGACTCACATCTCCATTATATTGTTGTTATTTACTTATTTTCTACCAATTGATTCAATTCTCATTTTGGGTCCGATCCTGACTAATACGGGGCTTTGTTAGTACCTAATTTATCATTTCGATAATTGTACTGGTACGCTAAACTCGTATAAAGGGAATTCCCGCTTCCATTTTATCTCTTCTATAATCAATCTGATTAAAATAAATTAAACACAGGTTTTGTCAGATCGGACAGGACCCCGTACGTGTCCCCTATACCCGTACGGGGTCCTCCCCGATAGCCATACGAGTCCCACCCACCCGTACGGGTACCGGCCTCCGGAAAAAATCCAAATTTCAGTTTTCATTGAATAAAAATCAACCAACTCACCATTTTGCCATGCGGTCATTTTCACCAATAATCCGATAAATCAACCCACAAAAGTTAAAATATGGCATTACCACATAAATCACATTTTTCTCAATAAAATATTGATTCATGGTAAGCTACAAAGTGTGCTAACCTTTGTGGATGCAGGTGAATTTATTTATATTTATTTTATTACTTAGAACAAATGTATAGGCTCCTTCGAAATTCCCCTATTTCCCCCGGTTGTAATATTGTTCCCCTTTTTATTATTTATGCTTTGTTATAAACTGATAAACACATGCATTTTATATGAAAGAGTGTAGAAATCAACTTTCTTTAATAATTCCCTAAATGATGAAAATGAAGCGGTTTTACGCGGTGAATGTAATTTTGAATCAACTAAATAAGAAATAAGTGACTCATCTGATACCCGAATCTCTTATCCAATAGGTATGAGTCTCCCGCCCAGAGGGAACTATACCAAAACTCTTTCCCAAGTAGACAACTTAGGTGGCGACTCTATCAATTGTATCGAGATTTGGGTCTCGATTCTTTTATTCATTAAAATTGGCTTATTGTGCAAACTTTAACTAAAGGATGTTTTGTCGCCTAAATCCAACCAAACCCCCAGTGGGCCCTATCTCTCTCACAAAGGCACCAAGGGAGACCAATACATCATCGACTCCACACACACGATGTGTGGGCGGGCTATGCCCGTGGGTCATGGAGACCCGCGGGCATAACCTGCATGAGATGTGCATATCATGCACAACCCACATCGAAAGTGGGGGAGCAATTTTGCTCCCCTAAGCCTATAAATCGGCTCCTTTGCTCCCCTTTTCATATGCACCAAGTTCAAAAGTAATTCCTATGATAAAGGTTATTTGAACAAGTTATATTTTGAGGAGCTTGATTTTATTCGAGCACCTCTAGTTTTTATTTTTGGGTGAGGCTTCTAGAGTGGTCTAGCAACTACCCGAGGCTTCTTAGTTCTTCCCCTCGGGAAGGTTTTGGTTGGTGGGGTTTGTGTGGATACTCATAGAGACTATCCTACGCTTGGAGGAAGGTTCTGAAAAAGCACGCTTCAGCTAGTAAGTTTTCTTTCTTCCACTTTTAATTATTAGGTATTTTTCTTTAAGCGTTTTTAGACTTAATAATTATGCTTAGGTTGTTTTGCATACTTAGTTTATTTTATGCCTAGGTTATAACTTAGAGTTATAACATGCTTAGGTTATAGCTTAGATTTATAACATGCTTAGAATAAAATATATGTGCTATGATATAATTTAGAATTATGGTATGCCTAGCCTATGCATGCTAACCTAGGTAGAGAATTATTTAGTTAAGGCTTTATTTAATTTATACGCATCTATTAGGAGTTCCTGGGGACAATGACAAAATTTTGAATTTCCGCTATGTCTGTTATACATGTTCAATTTGACTGTCAGTTCCCAACAGTGGTATCAGAGCCTGCCTATTTTGTGCATAATTAAGTTAGAAGCATACTGAATGTTATTTTCTATATGAAATGATTTATTTAATTATTTGGAACAATATATATAGACTTGTGCCTTTCATTTCAAGGTTAGAAAATGATTGTGAATAATTTCGGATAAGCCTGCTCAACTTACTCAAATTATACAAGTTTTAATAATTTATTTAAATGACATGGGTTATAGAAGTTTCCAATTAACATGAATTGGAAGAACGAAATTTATTAGTTCAAGAGAATCCGTTGGTCTTCAAGTTTTTGCCCATATTTGTTCTAGCTAAGGATTGGACTTGGTGTCTACTCACTTCAAGGGCACCTCTCCTACCTGGGTACCTATATCGGTGCAACTTGAATTGACCAACTGGGAGATTAATTATATATATTTCTATAATAAAGTAAAAATTAAATTTATTGAATAAAAACTTAAAAGAAATGCAGTATAAATTTAACAAATAAAAGTGTTAATTATTTTGCATATCATCTAGATTGATGGAATAATTATAATAAAGAGCTTGAACCCATCTAAGGTTGGACCTAATAAATTAATTCTAAATTCCCTAAATTAATATAAGTTATTATAAATATGTTCATCTGATAAAATCCTAGATTGGGTGAGACGTTACCAATAAAATCCTAAAGTAAATATGTTAAGGTAAGTTATAGCCTTCCTTACTCAAATTTATAATACGGTCTCTTTGGGTTATCAAAGTGTTCCGCAAAGCGTTCCTTCTAGTCCACATTGATTGGTTGTAAAGTTTGGGATAGGGTCTGCCTTAACAAAACTGGGGTAGTCCACCATAAAATTGGAGGCTAGGCCCAGGTCTGAGACATATTCAAGGAGTTGCTAATATAAGAGCACACGTCCCTTGGGATTAGGGAAATTGAATGAATTAGCAATTGCATACGATGCAAACGGAATGGGATTCCAATTATGACTTACTATTATGACTTGACTTATAAAATTGAGGGTCGTAATAGACTAGTTATATATGCTACCTACTAGGAAATCTAGTTGGGCTGAAATTCCCGAATTCAATAGAATGGGCTATTGTAAATTTCGAAGAAAATAGTAGGACAAATGTATTTAATTAAAAGTCCTTATATTAAATGCATGGACTTAAACTAATATCTAAACTCTTTTTCTTTTCTTATATCATAGGTTGAATATGAACTCTATTTTAAAACTTCGTCTTAAATACATCCAAGTATTAATAGCAATTAATTACCATGAATGCATCAAGGATGTAAGGGAATTCCTTAAAGATTATGAATTGGCATATGTTCTTGAAAATCCATTCACAAAGATTCTAAGCACTAATGCACCAGCTATAACTAAGCAGGCATGGTTGAAATATCTAAAGGATTCGGTTTATGTATCACACTTGGTGTTAGATACTATAAATCTTGTGATACGTTCACAGTGTGATCACATGAGTCTTGAAAACATGTTGATCCATCTAAAGAGTCTGCCTGAAAAGGCAAGGTATGAAATGTTCAAATTGGCCAATGAACTTTCGAGCTCTAAGATGAAGGAAGGAACATGTGTTGTAGCACACATCAACAAGATTAGAGATTTCAAGGTGAAATTGGAATCATTGGGATCTACGGTTAGTCAATCCTTAGGAATGGATATCATGTTGGATTCTTTACCTATCAGCTATGCTGATTTTGTAAAGGTACATTACTTTAAAGTTCACAACTGTACTTTCCCAGAATTGGTTGATGCGCTGAGAAAATTTGATACCAAAAGCAAAGAAATTTTAACTAAGTCTACAAACAAATACTCTCTAGAAAATGGCCCGGAGAATATTGATTCCAAAGGAGTAGTTAAAGGGTTTAAAAGGAAGAAAGGAAAGAGGACTTATGAGTATGTCTGCTTCCTGTGTGAGATACCGAGACATTGGAAGAAGGATTACAAAGCTCCTACTTCTGAACATTTGAAGAAGAAGCCTGTACAGGCATCTGCTTCAGGTATGTTTGTAATTAAAAACTTTGCTACTATTCTTAGTGAATCCACTCAGGTATTAGACACTAGTTGTGGTTCTCATATCTGTACTTATGTGTAGGGACTAAGGAACAGTAGAAGACTTGCAAAAGGGGAGATGGACCTATGCGTGGGAAATGGAGCCAAAGTTACTGCATTAGTTGTAGGAAGCTTTAATATTATTTTGCCAAGCGGACTTATTTTAGTTTTGAATAATTGTTACTACATTCCAAGTGTTACTAAGAATATTATATTTATTGTGTATTTAGCAGCAGAAGGACTTGAGATTTTATTTTCGAATAATAATTCTCAAATTCGTTTGAATAATGTTCTTTATGGTTATGGGATGTTGAAAGTGGCATTTATGTTCTTGATACTAAAACTAAAGTTTTTAATATAAACAATGTGAAGAAAGTTAAATTAGATAGTGAGAATTACTTCCACTTATGAAATTGTCGTTTAGGCTACATAAACAAAGATTGCTTAACCAAGTTACATAAGCGTGGAGACTTGGGCACAATAGACTTGGAGTCTTATGGTGATTGCGAACCTTGTTTAAGAGGAAAAATTACAAAGTTGCCCTTTCTAGGAAAGGGTGAACGAGCCACGAGTACATTGGAGCTTATACATACTGATGTCTGTGGTCTAATGAGTGTTCAGGCACTAGGAGGATACTCAGGATACTCCTACTTCATAACCTTTATTGATGATTATTCACGATACGGTTATTTGTACTTGACGAAGCACAAGACTGAAAGTTTTGAAAAGTTTAAAATATTCAGCTCTGAAGTAGAGAAACAGCTTGAGAAAAGTATTGAAACACTGTGATCAGATCAAGGTGGAGAATATTTAAGTCAGGAGTTTCAGGATTATCTAAAGGAAAATGGGATAGTTCCCCAGTGGACCCCTCCTTATACACCCAAACACAATGGAGTGTCAGAAAGGAGGAATCGGACTTTATTAGATATGGTCTGGTCCATGATAAGCCAAGCAGATCTTAGTAAATCCTTTTTAGGATATGCACTGTAGAGCGTAGTTTATGTATTAAATAGAATGCCCTCTAAATCAGTTGATTTTACACCTTATGAAAGATGGTGTAATAAGAAGCCATCTATAAGTCACTTAAGAGTATGGGGCTGTCCTGCTATGGTAAAGAGGATAGCGTCAGATATGATAAACGCCAAATTTGACAAGTGTTTGTTCATTGGATATCGAAAGGAAACTATTGGATATCTGTTTTACCAACCTGAAGCACAAAAGGTATTTGTGTCTCAAAATGCTCACTTTTTGGAAAAGGAACACTTACTTGCAAAAGTCAGTGGGAGCAATATTGAACTGGAGGTTCAAGAGGAAGAAACAGACAATCAACTGATTGACCCTGTTCTAGATACACAAGAAAGTGTGATCCAAGAATAACCTATTAAAACACAATCATTGCGAAGATCAAGTCGTGTCCATAATGATCCCGATAGATATGGGTTTATCATCACTGATGATAAGGAACTATATCTCATGGAGGATGATGAACCAAGGACATATGATGAGGCAATGAAAAGCTCAGATTCTGATAAATGGTTAAAAGCCATAAAATTAAAAACGGATTCGATGTATGAGAACCAAGTTTGGAATTTGGTTGATACACCATAAGAGGTTAGACCGATTGGGTGCAAATGGGTCTTCAAGAAGAATACTGACATGGATGGTAATGTACTTACCTATAAAGCAAGGATGGTTATGAAAGGTTATGGTCAACGTACAGGTATTGACTATGATGAAACTTTCTCACGGGTAGCCATGCTTAAATCCATATGGATACTCCTCGCCATTATTGCTCATTACAGTTATGAGATCTGGCAGATGGATGTTAAAACAACATTCCTGAATGGGGATTTAGACCAGGATGTATATATGACACAACCTGAGGGTTTTACGTCTCAGAATGGCTCGAAGGCATGCAAGGTACAGAAATCCATTTATGGACTTAACCAGGCATCCAGGATTTGGTATATAAGGTTTGATTAGACAATCCGTGAACTGGATTTTTGTCCAAACATTAATGAGCCTTGTGTTTACAAGAAGGTTAGTGGGAGTCCAGTCATTTTCTTAGTATTGTATATCGATGACATTCTACTAATAGGAAATGATATTTCTCTTCTTCAAAATGTTAAAGTATGGTTGTTAAGAGAATTCTCCATGAAAGACCTTGGTGAAGCAGCATTTATACTAGGTATAATGATCTACAGGGATAGATCCAAGAGGCTGCTAGGTCTTTCTCAAAGTACAAATATAGATATAGGATTAAATTGGTTCAACCTTGAGCATTTGAAGAAAGGTTATCCCCGATGATAAAAGGGATTAACCTATCTAAGACTGAGTGTCCGAAGATAGCTCAGGAAAGAATGCGCTTGAAGGATATACCCTATGCATCTACGATAGGATCTATCATGTATGCTATGGTATGTACTAGGCCAGATGTCTCTCAAGCTTTGAGCTTAATGAGTAGATATCAGTCAAATCCAGGTGAAAAGCACTAGATGGCCGATAAGGCAATTCTTAAGTACTTGAGAAGGACTAAGGACGAGTTCTTGATTTATGGAGAAGGTGACCTCACAATCAGAGGTTACACTGACACGAGTTTTCAATCTAACGAGGATAACTTTAAGTCTCAGTAAGGTTTTATGTATGTGATAAATGGAGGGGCGGTATGCTGGAAGAGTTCTAAGCAAGAAACTACTACTGATTTAACAACGAAATCTGAATACATTGTTGCATGCAATGTAGCAAAAGAAGTTGTCTAGTTAAAGGGATTTATTGGTGATCTCGATGTGGTGCCTGAGGCTGTCTTTATATTGTGATAACAATGGTACTATAGCTCAGGCAAAGGAACCACGGTCTCATCAGAAAAACAGAAATGTATCCACAAAGTATCATATAATTAGGGAGATTATTGATGCTAAGATAATAAGACTAGAATATGTACCCAGTGATCAGAACCTTGTGGATGGTCTGACGAAGCCATTGACTCAAGTCAAAGATGACCAGCATATTAAAGCATATGGAATAAGACATATGGTTAATTGGCCTTAGTGCATGTGGGAGTTTGTTGGATATGATGTATGCCCTTAAGGCAATTAGGGCGATATATCTTAATTATGTAATAGTACGAATATTCTATTTAATTAATAACGGCATCTAATCTTTTATTTATATTAATGTATTTATAAATATATTATGACTGGTTAAATATATTCATTGATGCATGTTTACAATAGTCCTTCACGTATCATAGCATGAAGTCAGAGAAATTATATTTGGACTATATGTGGTAGAACCTGCTTCATGTACAGTTATGATTATGTCTAAACTATCCCTAGTCATAGTTTCATTAAGAAAGGATATTGATGAAGCAGAAAGACTAGCATGTGGTCAACTTTCTTGGAAAGGGTCTAAGTAGTTAATCTCCTAAGGATTAAAGGTCGTGCCTTAAGATTGACACATGGATATATCTAGGAGATATATTGGAGACCGCAGTAAGATAAACACTTAGTATATATATATATATATCAATGTGTTAGTGTTTATCTTCATGCAATAAGCTTTGCGAATATCCTCATACTTGAGATACTAGTTGCCTTATATGGTACTATTGTTATGCTTTCGGTCATTCCTATACACATTAATTTAGGGTGTTATGGGTGATTACGGGTATAGTGATGACAACACATTGGTAATCTGAGTAGTTGGAAAGAATCCATCGCTCCGGATATATTAAGGAGTTGCACCTTGCCACTTATTGAAGTGATGATTGCTATAAACCTCTAACCAGAGTATTTTTTTGATAGAAATGGTTTCTAAAGCACGCTATGGTAAAAGGCAATATACTTCGGCAACAAGTTAATAACTGGGATAGCTTGGAGCAACCTTGCTATTAATGGGTTAACACTTTAACTAAACCCTATAAACCAGATGGTACTAATATTAAAGAATGGAAGGAGTTCATCACATTGGACAACTATTACATTAATCGGGATTAAGTCATAAGCATAAATGACGTTCCGAGTAATGAAGGATGGTAGACCCTTGCTAGTGGCGTACTATAGTCGTTTAAGGTAATCGACTTCTATTCACGGTCTAGAACCTCGAGCTAATGGTTCCATTAGAACAAGAGTTGGTTAACCCTTAACAGCTCAATACTTTGGGATCCTATAAGGTCACACACATTGGACCTTCATCGGACTGAGTAAAGAACTAATAGATTTATTCTATTACGAAAATATAACATGTTAATAATTAGATTATTATTTGGTTGGACCAAGGATGTATTTTTGACATGTGACTAATTAATTAGGGTCATAAATAATTGGCTAAATTGATTATATCAATTTTATAAGCCAAGGAATTTATCTTTGACCGGTAACTAATTTATTAAGGTCAAAAAATAAATATCTATTTGAAAAGGATTAAAAGGGGAATTTTGTCAGGGCGAGTTAAATTGGACCAAGAGTATAAAAGTATTTTTGTATAGACTCAGGTGCGCGGGAGTGCACCAAAAGGTCACGAGCAATGCTTGGCATTGCTCATGGCAGGCCATGAAAATGGGCTAAACATGCGTAGCCTATAAGGGTGCGTCGCGAGCTAGGCTCGCAGCATGGGCCGCGAGGCCCAGCTCGCGTGTAAGGCAAACTCGTAAGGGCTTGCCTTACAGAAGACACAGCGTGCCCATGGGTCATGGTGACCTGCGAGCATAACCTGCTTGGGATGTGCATATTATGCACATCCCACATTGAAAGTGGGGGAGCAATTTTGCTCCCCCTAGCCTATAAATAGGCTCCTTTCCTCCCGCTTTTCATATGCACCAAGTTCAAAAGTAATTCCTACGATAAAGGTTATTTGAACAAGCTATATTTTGAGGAGTTTGATTTTATTTGAGCGCCTCTAGTTTATATTTTTGGGTGAGGCTTCTGGAGTGGTCTAGCAACTTCTCGAGGCTTCTTAGTTCTTCCTCTCGGGGAGGTTTTGGTTGTTGGGGTTCGTGTGGATACTATAGAGGCTATCCTATAGAGGCTATCCTATGCTTGGAGGCTTGTGCAAGAAGGTTTTGCTAAAGCACGCTTCAACTGGTAAGTTTTCTTTCTTTCTCTTTTAATTGTTAGGTCTTTTTCTTTAAGCGTTTTAGACTTAATAATTATGCTTAGGTTGTTTTGCATGCTTAGTTTATTTTATACCTAGGTTATAGCTTAGAGTTATAACATGCTTAGGTTATAGCTTAGAGTTATAACATGCTTAGGTTATAGCATTGAGTTATAACATGCTTAGTATACAATATATGTGCTATGATATAATTTAGAATTATGGTATGCCTAGCTTATGCATGCTAACCTAGGTAAAGAATTATTTAGTTAAGGCTTTATTTAATTTATATGCATCTATTAGGAGTTCTTAGGGACAAGGACAAAATTTTAAATTTCCGACATGCCTGTTATGCATGTTCAATTTGACTGTCAGTTCCCAATAGTAGTATCAGAGCCTGCCCATTTTGTGCATAATTAAGTTAGAAGCAAACTGAATATTATTTTCTATATGAAATGATTTGTTTATTTAATTGTTTGGAACAATATATATGAACTTGTGCCTTTCATTTCAAGGTTAGAAAATTGTTGTGAATAATTTTGGATAAGTCTGCTCAACTTACTCAAATTATACAAGTTTCAATAATTTATTTAAATTGCATGGGTTATAGATGCTTCCAATTTACATAAATTGGAAGAATGAAATTTATTAGTTCAAGAGAATTCATTGGTCTCTAAGTTTGTGCCCCTATTTGTTCTGGCTAAGGATTGGACTTGGTGTCTCACTTCAAGGGCACCTCTCCTATCTGGGAACCTATATCGGTGCAACTTGAATTGACCAACCGAGGGATTAATTATATATATTTCTATAACAAAGTAAAAATTAAATTTATTAAATAAAAGCTTAAAGAAAATGCAATATAAATTTAATAAATAAACGTGTTTATTATTTTGCATATAATCTAGGTTGATGGAATAATTATAATAAAGAGCTTGAACTTACCTAAGGTTGGACCTTATAAATTAATTCTAAAATACCCTAAATTAATATAAGTTATTATAAATATGTCCATCTGATAAAATCCTAGATTGGGTGAGACGTTTAACACCAATAAAATCCATAAGTAAGTATATTAAGGCAAGTTATAATCTTCCTTACTCCAATTTATAATACGGTCTCTTTGGGCTATCAAAGTGTTGCGCAAAGCATTCCTTCTAGTCCACATTGATTGTTTGTAAAGTTTAGGATAGGGTCTACCTTAACGGAACTGGGGTAGTCCACCATAAAATTGGAGGCTAGGCCTAGGTCTAAGACATATTCAATGAGTTGCTAATATAAGAGCGCACGTCCCTTCGGATTAGGGAACTTGAATGAATTAGCAACTGCATACGATGCAAATGGAATGGGTTTCCAACTATGACTTACTATTGTGACTTGACTCATAAAATTTAGGGTCATAATAGACTAGTTATAGATGCTACCTACTAGGAAATTTAGCTGGTCTAAAATTCCTGAATTCAATAGAATAGGCTATTGTAAATTTCGAAGAAAATAGTAGGACAAATGTATTTAATTAAAAGTCCTTATATTAAATGCATGTACTTAAACCAATATCTAAACTCTTTTTCTTTTCTTATATCATAGGTTGAATATGAACTCCATTTTAAAAATTCTTCTTAAATACATCCAAGTTTTAACAGCAATTAACTACCATGAATGGATCAAGGATGTAAGGAACATCGTTAAAGATTGTGAATTGGCATATGTTCTTGAAAATCCATTCACAAAGATTCCTAGCATTGATGCACCAGCTATAATTAAGCAGGCATGGTTGAAATATCTAAAGGATTCAGTTTATGTATCACACTTGCTGTTAGATAATATGAATCTTGTGATACGTTCATAGTGCGATTACATGAGTCTAGAAAACATGTTTATCCATCTAAAGAGTTTGCTTGAAAAGGCAAGGTATGAAAGGTTCAAATTGACCAATGAACTTTTGAACTCTAAGATTAGAGATTTCATGGTGAAATTGGAATCACTGGGATCTATGGTCAGTCAATCCTTAGGAATGGATATCCTATTGGATTCTTTACCTATCAGTTATGCTGATTTTGTAAAGGAACATTGCTTTAAAGTTTATGATTGTACTTTTCAGGAATTGGTTGATGTGCTGAGAAAATTCGATGCCAAAAGCAAATGAATTTCAACTAAGTCTACAAACAAATACTCCCCAGAAAATGGCCCGGAGAATAATGTTCCAAAAGGAGTAGTTAAATGGTTTAAAAGGAAGAAAGGAAAGAGGACATATGAGTATGTCTGCTTCTAGTGTGAGATACCAAGACATTGGAAGAAGGATTGCAAAGCTCCTCCTTCTTAATATTTGAAGAAGAAGCCTGCATAGGCATCTACTTCAAACTTTGCTACTATTCTTAGTAAATCCACTTGGGTATTAGATACTAGTTATGGTTCTCATATCTGTACTTATGTATAGGGACTAATGAATAGTAGAAGACCTGTAAAAGGGGAGATGGACCTATGTATGGGAAATGGAGCCAGAGTTGCTGCATTAGTCATAGGAAACTTTAATCTTATTTTGCCAAGTGGACTTGTTTTAGTTTTGAATAATTGTTACTACATTCCGAGTGTTACTTAGAATATTGTATCTGTTGTGTGTTTAGCAGCAGATGGATTTGAGATTTTATTTTCGAATAACAATTGTCATATTCATTTGAATAATGTTCTTTATGGTTATGGGATGTTGAAAGGTGGCATTTATGTTCTTGATACTAAAACAGAAGTTTTTAATATAAACAATGTGAAGAAAGTTAAATTAGATCGTGAGAATTCCTTCTACTTATAGCATTGTCATTTAGGCCATATAAACAAAGATCTCTTAACCAAGTTACACAAGCATGGAGACTTGGGCGCAATAGACTTGGAGTCTTATGGTGATTGAGAACCTTGTTTAAGAGGATAAATGACAAAGTTGCCCTTTCTAGAAAAGGGTGAACGGGCCACGAGTACATTGGAACTTATACATATTGATGTGTGTGGTCCAATGAGTGTTTAGGCACTATGAGGATACTCCTACTTCATAACCTTTATTGATGATTACTCACGATATGGTTATTTGTACTTGATGAAGCACAAGTCTGAAAGTTTTGGAAAGTTCAAACTATTCAGAGCTGAAGTAGAGAAATAGCTTGAGAAAAGTATTAAAACACTTCAATTGGATCGAGGTAGAGAATACTTAAGTCAAGAGTTTCAGGATTATCTAAAGGAAAATAGGATAGTTCCCAAATGGACCCCTCCTTATACACCCTAAAACAATGGAGTGTCAGAAAGGAGGAATCGAACTTTATTAGATATGGTCCGGTCCATGATGAGCCATGCAGATCTTAGTAAATCCTTTTTAGGATATGCACTGGAGAGCGTAGTTTATGTATTAAATAGAATACCGTCTAAATCAGTTGATTTAACACCTTACAAAAGATGGTGTAATAAGAAACCATCTCTAAGTCACATAAGAGTATGGGGTTGTCCTACTATGGTAAAGAGGATAGCGTCAGATAAGCTAAACGCTAAATCTAAAAAGTGTCTGTTCATTGGATATCCAAAGGAAACTATTGGATATCTATTTTACCAACCCGAAGCACAAAAGGTATTTATATCTCTGAATGCTCACTTTTTGGAAAAGGAACACTTACTTGCAAAAGTCAGTGGGAGTAATATTGAACTGGAGGTTCAAGAGGAAGAAACAGACAATCAACTGATTGACCCCATTCTAGATACATAAGAAAGTGTGATCCAATAACAACCCGTTGAAACACAATCATTGCGAAGATCAAGTCATGTTTATAAGGGTCCCGATAAATATGGGTTAATCATCAATGATGATAAGGAACTATATCTTATGGAGGATGATGAACCAAGGACATATGATGAGGCAATGAAAAGCTCAGATTCTTCTAAATGGTTAAAAGCCATGAAATTAGAAATGGATTCCATGTATGAGAACTAAGTTTGGAATTCAGTTCATGCACCACATAAGCTTAGACCGATTGGGTGCAAATGGGTCTTCAAGAAGAAGTCATACATGGACAATAATGTAATTACCTATAAAGCAAGGTAGGTTGCGAAAGGTTATAGTCAATGTGAAGGTATTGACTATGATGAACCTTTCTCACCGGAAGCCATGCTTAAATCCATAAGGATACTCCTCACCATTGTTGCTCATTACGATTATGAGATCTGGCAGATGGATGTTATAAATAGCATTCCTGAATAAGGATTTGTATATGACACAACCTGACATCTCAGAATGGCTCGAAGGTATGCAAGGTACAGAGATCCATTTATGGACTTAAGCAGGCATCTAAGAGTTGGAATATCAGGTTTGATTAGACAATTCGTGAACTAGATTTCTGTCCAAACATTAATGAGCCTTGTGTTTACAAGAAGGTTAGTGGGAGTGTAGTCATTTTCTTAGTATTGTATGTCGATGACATTCTACTAATAGGAAATGATATTTCTCTTCTTCAAAATGTTAAAGTATGGCTGTCAAGAAAATTCTCCAAGAAAGACCTTGGTGAAGCAGCATTTATACTAGGTATAAAGATCTATAGGGATAGATCCAAGAGGCTACTAGGACTTTCTCAAAGTACATATATAGACAAGGTATTGAATAGGTTCAACCTTGAGCATTCAAAGAAAGGTTATCTCCCAATGACAAAAGGGATTAACCTATCTAAGACTGAGTGTCCAAAGAGAGCTCAGGAAAGAATGCGCATGAAGGATATACCTTATGCATCCATGATAGGATCCATCATATATGCTATGATATGTACTAGGCCAGATGTTTCTCAAGCTTTCAGGTTTACGAGCAGATATCAATCAGATCCAGGTGAAAACCACTGGATGGCTGTCAAGGCAATTCTTAAGTACTTAAGAAGGACTAAGGATGAGTTCTTGATTTATGGAGAAGGTGACCTTATAATCAAAGGTTACACTAACGCGAGTTTTTAGTCTAACAAGGATGACTTTAAGTCTCATTTAGGTTTTGTGTATGTGTTAAATAGAGGGGCGGTATACCAGAAGAGTTCCAAGCAAGAAACTACTATTGATTCAACCACAGAATCTGAATACATTTGCATGCGATACGGCAAAAGAAGCTATCTGGTTAAAGGGATTTATTGGTGATCTGAGTGTGGTGCCTGAGGCTATTGATCCAATTACTTTATATTGTGATAACAATGGTGCTATAGCTCAGGAAAAGGAACCACAGTCTCATTAGTAAAATAGACATATATCCAAAAAGTATCATATAATTAGATAGATTGTTGATGCTAAGATAATAAGACTAGAATATGTAACCACTTATTAGAACCTTGTTGATGGTCTGACGAAGCCATTGACTCAAGTCAAAGATGACCAGCATGTTAAAGCATATGGATTAAGACATATGGCTAATTGGCCTTAGTACAAGTGGGAGTTTGTTGGATATGATGTATGCCCTTAAGGTAATTAGGGCGATATATCTTAATTATGTAATAGTATGAATATTCTATTTAATTAATAAAGGCATTTAATCTTTTATTTATATCAATGTGTTTATAAATACATTATGACTGGTTAAATGTATTCATTGATGTATGTTTACAAAAGTCCTTGACGTATCATAGCATGAAGTTAGAGAAATTATAGTTGGACTATATTTGGTGGAACCTGCTTCATATGCAATTATGATTATGTCTAAACTATCCCTAGTCTTAGTTTCATCAAGAAAAGATATTGATAAAGCAAAAAGACTAGCATGTGGTTAACTTTCTTAGAAAGGGTCCAAAAAGTTAATCTCCTAAGGACTGAAGGTGGTGCCTTAAGTTTGACACATGGATATATTTGGGAGATATATTGGAGACCGCAGTAAGATAAAAACTTGGTATATATATATATATATCATTGTGTTAGTGTTTATCTTCATGCAATAAGCTTTGCGAATATCCTCATACTTGAGATACTAGTTGCCTATGTGGTACTATTACTATACTTTAGGTCATTCCTATGCACTCATTAATTTAGGGTGTTACTGATGATTACGGGTATAGTGATGACAGTACGTTGGTAAGCTGAGTAGACGAAAAGAATTCATCCCTCCGGATATATTAAGGAGTTGTACCTGGCAACTTGTTTAAGTGATGGTTGCTATAAAACTCTTATCAGAGTATGTGTTTTATATAAATGGTTTCTAGTCAAGCACGCTATGGTAAAAGGAAATATACTTCGATAACAAGTTAATAACTGGGATAGCTTGGAGCAACCTTACTATTAGTGGGTTAACACTTTAATCGAACCCTATAAACCAGATGGTACTAATATTAAAGAATGGAAGGAGTTCATCCCATTGGACAACTATTGCATTAATCGGGATTAAGTCACAAGCATAAATGACGTTCCGAGTAATGGATGATGGTAGACCTTTACTAGAGGCGTACTACAGTCGTTTAAGGTAATCGAGTTCTATTCACGGTCTAGAACCTCGAGCTAATGGTTCCATTAGAACAAGGGTTGGTTAAGCCTTAACTGCTTAATACTTCAAGATCCTATAAGGTCACATACATTGGACCTTCATTGGACTGAGTAAAGAACTAATAGATTTATTCTATTACAAAAATATAACATGATAATAATTAGATTATTATTTGGTTGGACAAAGGATCTATTTTTGACAAGTGACTAACTAATTAGGGTCATAAATAAATTGGCTAAATTGATTATATCAATTTTATAAGCCAAGGAATTTATCTTTGACCGATAACTAATTTATTAGATTCAAAAGATAAATATTTATTTG
The DNA here is from genome assembly GCA_947683365.1 of Euphorbia pulcherrima. Taxonomy (NCBI): domain Eukaryota; kingdom Viridiplantae; phylum Streptophyta; class Magnoliopsida; order Malpighiales; family Euphorbiaceae; genus Euphorbia; species Euphorbia pulcherrima. The sequence continues at coordinate 47,275,532 of CANTUS010000001.1, read as the reverse complement.
AAAAGGATTAAAAGGGGAATTTTGCCAGGGCGAGTTAAATTGGACCGAGAGTCCAAAGTATTTTTGTACATGCTCGGGTGCGCAGGAGTGCATCGAAAGGTGCGCGAGCAATGCTAAGCATTGCTCGCAGCAGCCCATGAAAATGGGTTGCACATGCGCAGCCCATAAGGATGCGCCGCGAGCAAGCTGGGCTCGCGACAAGGGCTTGCCTTGCAGAACACACAGTGTGCTTTGCACACTGTATAGGTAGGCTATACCCGTGGGTCATGGTGACCCGTGGGCATAACCTGCTTGGGATGTGCATATTATGAACATCCCACATCGAAAGTGGGGGAGCAATTTTGCTCCCCCAAGCCTATATATAGGCTCATTTGCTCCCCCTTTTCATATGCACCAAGTTCAAAAGTAATTCATATGATAAATTTTATTTGAAGAAGTTATATTTTGAGGAGCTTGATTTTATTCGAGCACCTCTAGTTTATATTTTCGGGTGAGGCTTCTGGAGTGGTCTAGTAACTACTCGAGGCTTCTTAGTTCTTCCTCTCAGGAAGGTTTTTGTCGGTGGGGTTCGTGTGGATACTCATAGAGGCTATCCTACGCTTGGAGGCTTGTGCATGAAGGTTCTGCTAAAGCACGCTTCAACTGGTAAGTTTTCTTTCTTTCTCTTCTAATTATTAGGTCTTTTTCTTTAAGCGTTTTTAGACTTAATAATTATGCTTAGGTTGTTTTGCATGCCTAGTTTACTTTATGCCTGGGTTATAGCTTAGAGTTATAACATGCTTAGGTTATAGCTTAGAGTTATAACATGCTTAGAAAATATATGTGCTAGGATATAATTTAGAATTATGGTATGCCTAGCCTATGCTTGCTAGCCTAGGTAGAGAATTATTCAGTTAAGGCTTTATTTAATTTATATGCATCTATTAGGAGTTCCTTGGAACAGGGACAAAATTTTGAATTTCCGTATTGCATGTTATACATTTTTAATTTGACTGTCAGTTCCCAACAAAAAGTACTAATCCAAGTTTTACACCAAAATAAGCCACACAGGGCCCAAAAGTATCAAAGTTTAGAAAATAAAAGTGCATATCAATCTAAGCTACTGAGGGATCCTATCCCTCGTAGTCCTCCTAAGTCTGGTCCAGCATATCTACTAGAAGGTCATCAATGTTTATCATCACATGGTCCTCAGTCCCTGCAACACCCTCAGCAGCAATATCAACTCCCCCAGCATGCTGGTCCACCTCCTGCTCAGCTTTGCCCCTTTGAGTCACTGCCGGCGCCACTTGGTAGGCAGTAAGTTCATCCTCAGACTCAGAATTAGATGGATCCGGCATCTGTCTATCCTCGATCATCCTCGCCAGCTGGCCCTGCAACATCTCTATCTCGGCCCTCGCCCGGGCAGTCTACGCTATAGCCTAGTTAGCCTCAACAATGGCTGCCCACAGCTGCTCCTTTAGAAACCTGGCTCTCTCCTCAGAAGCATCCGAGCCCCTAGCGGACTTACTGCACTCCATGTCCAGTAGAGTCTGCAATAAAAATCATAAGATCAGTACACATACATAAATGTCATGGCATGCATCATGCATAGTTTGTTAGATTTTGCTGGTAAAGGAAACTTTACGAGGCTGGCGAATCTTGGGCTAATAATAGGTCCCGCATAGAGAAGTAACCCCTGGCATTCCTCTCAGTCTCATAAATGGTCACCTAAAAGAGAAAATCACATCAGGATGGGCCAATCTAAGCAGTCATTGTAAAGGATAAGATTAAAGCGGAAAATACCTTACATGGGTAGAGTTAGAAGGGGTAAAACTAATGGGCTGGACCGACTCCTCGAGCTCCTTGACAGCTCGCTTCCCCGTTTGATCGAGGAGTCAAAAGAAGGTATCTAGCTCTGCTCGGAGGACTCCCTCTCTCAGGTCTATGAAGCGCGGGATCGATTTATCGATGACTTAGGAGCAGCAGCAGCAGCGGTAGGCGTCTTTCATGTGGAAGTGGGAGGTTATAAAACTAAAAGATTGCACTTGGGACCACAATCGATTTCAAAAAGAAACAAGGTATTCATAAAGGCCAAGTTAGAAGGATACTTGAGAAGAAGGGGTAGCGGACCGAGCTGGACCCTCGACATTCCAAACTTTGGAGGGACCCTTGCGGTCACCCCTCGGTCCGCCCTCACCATCATCATCATCACCGTCGATGTTGGTCTAATGGAACTCGAGAGGGTCATCCCCTTAAGGGTCCCCTCACAAGGGGGAAGGAGCGAAGAATCAATAAACTCAGCACAGAAGCCCTCTACCGTTAGCACTCGAGCTCCCTCGCCTAGCAGGTACAACCCCTGGTCAGTCCCTGATATTAGGACCTGCTAGAAAACACCTGCTAGGATAGGAGGAGGGACCAATCTCTCTACCATAGCACTAGTCCTCCACCCTCAGACCCGCTCACCGAAATACCGCTCGAAGGAGAGTGGTAACTCTAGGTTAAAGTGGCGGTCGTCCAAGCCAGCCCGCATCCTCTCAATATCCCATTAAGTATCCAACCTATCCCACGGGTCTCGGATGACCTGCACAAAACAAATGCACTGTAAGTATCACAACCTCATAAATACAATTTCTACTAATGGTTTGTTGAAATGTAAGGTGCAGGTTAGCATGAAAGAAGTTTACCTCATCAGAATACAACTGGCGAAGGAACTCCTTGTACTACACTGTAGTCAAGGCCTGGCCCTACTAAGGCCCTATCCACCTAGATATAATGTGCGACATCTCAGGCTGCATAGGCAAGCCCAGCTTAGGGGTAAATCGATGCTCAAAGGCCCAAATCTGCAAGACAAAGTAAAGATTAGCCGTAGTGCGGTTCGAATAAAAGGTTAAAGCAAAAGATCAATTCGAGAATTACCAGCAAAATAAGGTGGCAGATCTTGAGCTCAGAATGCTAGCCTCGAACCCCAACATCTAGCCCATAATACAATAGTGCTAGGATGGCCCGGGACCAATTCTTGCCTGGCACAGTGGCAAGATCCTCTACAGTAGAGAGCAAACTATAGTTACGGTTGCTCGAGTAAACAGGGAAGAAGACATTAGTGAGGAAGGTCAGCATGAAAAATTGGGCATATTGATCCCTACTCTCCACAGCAACGGGGCGTGGCTGCCCGATCCAATATTCATGTAGGTCTCCATACTTGAGCTTGTCCGTTCCCCTAGGGTGGAGCCCAAGTAATCTCAATATATAGGCCTTCACCTCGAGCCGAGAATGCCATCTATCTGCATAGACATCAAAATGGACGACGTCCCTTCTCCAGTCCAGCCCCGTTAGGGCGCATATATCTAAGGGAGTGATGGTGATGTCCTAAGTCGATAGATGGAAAGTATGGGTCATCTCCGACCACCTCTCTACAAAAGCCAAAATAGCACCCGGGGCCAACATCTTCGGAGCTTAAGGGATGGCCTTAATAATGTTGTTAAACCTAAAAGAATCAATGCGGGCCAGTAGCTCAGTATCCCCCGTGGTACGGATCTCCTCGTACCATTTCTTATAGAAGCTCAGGGCTCCTACAGTCTTATATTGAAACTGCAAAGATAAACTTAGAATTCAACAGGGTTAGGATACGGTAGAAAAATCAGAAATGAGAAAAGAATTGCAGAAAATCAAAGAAGTCAACATTTTATCCTTGAGGATAAGGCCCATATGGGTCTGCCCCACCTATACGGGTCCCCATAAGGCTCCTGTACCAAAAATTGGACCCATGCGGGTCCTTTCAAATGGGTCCCCCTTACTCGTACGGGTCCCTTTAAATAGTGACATCTCAAGAAAACTTCCTAAATATCCAAAATCATCCAAATTCAATCAAAGCTCATCTAAAACTATCCTAAAAGCATCCTAGGCTGAAGTTACATGCACTAGGCTCTATTTTAAGGTCTAAAACACCCTAAATCATGCCAAAATGGAGAAATTCCCAAAAACTCAAAAATGGAAAAATGGAGAATTATGGGAAATACCTAGAGTTTCAAAGCATGATATCAGGAGAAGGGATCAGAGGAACTTCAGAAATGGGAGTGAGCCCCCGAAATGAGTCACCCTCATGAAAAGCATACCCGACTAAAATCAGGCATTCCCGAAGCTCTAAATCGCCCATCTAGAGCAAATCCTTGCGCCTAACGGAGAAACGGCCAGTCTTAAGGATCTTTTTATACATTTTGACCAGTTTTAAGAAGAAAATTATCGAAGATTGCAAAATGGGAAATTTTTGTGTAAGGCGGGATATATGGGGTCTGATCCACTTTTGAACCCCCCCCTCAATAAAGACCCATACGGTTCCTACCCCACACGTATGGGTCCATTCTTTGAGCTTGCCATGCATAAAGGTCCAGGCCCACTCGTACGGGTCTTCTTTTGCCCTTCAGGGGTAGATTTTGAGCCAATGCTTCATGTAGCGCCAGAGATGCATCCAGTCCAAACTCAAGGCCAACCCCGCTTCTCCTAAACTCTATATTTCAGTAATATTAGGGGCAAAGCCCCCAGCTCACCTTGATCCTTTATTGAAGGGGAAAAAATTTTTATCTTCGCAAAAGTCAATCAAGAATCAAGGTAAGCCATTTTTTAATTAATCACTAACTGGGATAATTTTTGTGTACATGTCCAACCTAGCGCAAGACTTTTCCCCCAGCAAATAAATCTCACAAGGAGGTTTCTCCAAAGAGCATTACTCTACTCCTTAATAGTGGAATCAACTAAGGGGCATCCCACCACTAATACAGGGGTAACCCCCATTCCCCAGTAGCAGAATCAGCTAATCCAGGGGCATCCCCCTATTCCTCAGCAGGGGAATCAGCCAATCCAGAGGCATCCCATCATTATCGAGCCCTCCAAGGGGCATTCTTCAAGGGGCACCATTCTAAGGGGCATTCTGTTCCAAAGTGATCGAGCCAAACCCGACATTTCTTATACTTCATTTATAGTTTATTCGGGGGGTCAACCCCCCATCCATATATCTTTATTCTTAATTGAAGGGGAAAAAAATTTTATTCGTCACAAAGTCAATCAAGAATAAGGATGTGTCTGGTTAGACAATGACTAACTCGGTGTTTGATTGTTGTCTCTTTACAGGTCACTCAAAATCCCAAAGTCAATAAAGGTCACTCGAAATCCCCAGCCAGGAGAGTCATCCACCTTAGGAAAGGGATACATCATCAGCAGGAGAGTCATCCGCCTTAGGAAAGGGATACATCATCAGTAGGAGAGTCATCCGCCTTAGGAAAGGGATACACCATCAGCTAGGAGAGTCATTCGCCTTAGGAAAGGGATACATCATCAGTAGGGGAGTCATTCGCCTTAGGAAAGGGATACATCATCAGCCAGGAGAGTCATCCGCCTTAGGAAAGGGATATACCATCAGCTAGGAGAGTCATTTACCTTAGGAAAGGGATACATCATTTGTCAGGAGAGTCATCTGCCTTAGGAAAGGGATACATTAGTCAAGAGAGTCAATCCGCCTTAAGAAAGGTTTACATCAGCCAGGAAAGTCAATCCGCCGTAGGAAAGGGATACACACACTTTCCCCAGTAAAGTCACTAGGGATACGCATTAGCAAGGATAGTCATCCGCCTCAAAAAATGGATACGCATTGGCAAGGAAAGTCATCTGCCTCAAGAAAGGGATACTCGATGGTAAAGGAAAGTCGTCCGCCTCAAGGAAGGGACACCCAGGAAAGAAGTTTGCCTCAAGAAAAGAACAAACCCATGTCATCACCTCAGGTATGATCTCTAAACTCCCGCTCACATTGTGAGATCATACAGATCTGTATCTGTAATGATCCTAGTAGGGGTAGTCCGTGAGCACTAGATTTTAATAATCCTTCTCATGAAACATTGATGAGAGCTATATGATGCATTCTCTTACAAGTGTTATCCATCAGAGGTGTTCCTACTGTTGCAGAGTTGAGTTTGGCCAAAGTTTGGAGACTTAGTCATCCCTTAGGGACCCGTACAGGTGTTGCCCGGTGGTATGGATCCACTACCTGACCCATATAGGTCATTTCCTTCTGTACACCTGGAGGGGACCTATACAGGTCGCCCCGAACCTATACGGGTTGGGCCCCACCCGTAAGGGTCCTATTATTGCCTGATCAGGCTTTATGGAAAGAGATCCTTACCTATTTCGAGAAAAGGCAGGTCATGAATGCAATTTATTGCATTCAGACCTCATTTCACCCTATAAAAAGGGGCCTTTCCTCACCTTTTCAAGGGGGGAACAAGACACAACACATATACAATATACATTATAGGCAAATTCTAGTGGTTTCTATAGGTATAGAAAGGGTATAGTTTAGGTATAAGAGGTATAAAATATGGAGAAAACCTATCTTTTGAGGTTTTATCCACATTTTATTCATTCTTAGCTTCATTTATTAGGATTTGGGGGGTTCTGTCTACACAAATACTCACCCAAATAGTCCTAAAATCTTCATTTCATCATCTACTTTGGCTAGACTCTCTCAATAGCAAAGGGATCGCCTCAAAGTGGAATCACACCGTAAAGGTAACGCTCCTGAGTTTTAAAGAGACTCACATCTTAGTTATTTTATCATTATTCTCTGCCTCTTCTATTATATCTGTGCTTTTATTCCTTTTTTGGGTCTGGTCCTAACCCATATAAGCCTTGTTGGCACCCTATGTCATTAGGGATATTAAGTTGGTGTGCCATACTCATACGGAAGGAAATCCCATTTTTATTTCATTTTTCCTCCATTAATCTGCTCACTAAGTCGAACTGAGTTTTTGCCCGGGACCAAACAGGACATGTATGGGTCCTCCATACCCGTATCGGTCCTCCCTAGTAGTCATACGGGTCCCATCCACCCTTACGGGTACCAGCCCCCAAGCAGAACCCAGAATTCATTTTTAATTGGTTAAAATCAATCAACTCACCATTTGCCATGCGATAATTTTCACTAATAATCCGGTAAATCAACCCGCAAAAGTTAAAATGTGTTTTTATAAAAAAAATAAGTTAAAGACTCATTATTTCTCTCCGATCTTAGAAGTCGTCCGGGCACTATCGATCGCAAAACTACCACGCTAACATAATCACATTTTTCCTAATAAAATGCTAACTTATGAGATGCTATAAACTGTGCTAATATTTGTGGATGCAGGGGAATTTATTTTCATTTTGTTTTATAACTTAGAGCAAATGTATAGGTTCTCTTACAATTCCCCCATTTCCCCCGATTGTAATTTTTATTCCCCCATTTATGGCTTGTTCTTTATTGTAATTTATAAATGCATGTATCGAGTGTGAAAGAGTGTAGAAAAATAGGATTTCAGTGATAATTCCCTAAATGAAAACAAAACGGTTTTACGCGACGAATGTAATTTTGAATTAACTAAATGAGAAATAAGTGACTCATCCGATACCCGAATCTCTGACCCAAAAGGTATGAGCCTCCCACCCAATGGGAACCGCACCAAAACTCTTTCCTAAGTAGACAACTTGGTGGTGACTCTATCATTTGTATCGAGATTTGGATCTCAATTCTTTTATTTATTAAAATTGGCTAATTGTGCAAACTTGAACTAAAATGGTTTCATCATGCCTAAATACAACCAATCCCCAGTGGGCCCTGCCTCTCATCCAGGTGCCAAGGGAGACCCACACGTCATTGATACCTCACAGGTGTGCTAATAAGTAGCCTCGGCATTCTTTAACCCAAATGACATTACTTTGTAGCAATAAACCCCCCATTCGGTAATGAACATTATCTTAACCTTATCGATGATGTCTATCAAGATTTGATTATAACCTGAGAATCCATCCATAAATAAGCACATACCTGCCCTGGCGGCACTGTCAATTAGCACATCGATGAGAGGAAGCGGGAAGTCATCCTTAGGCGAAGCTTTAATGAGATCACGAAAATCAACACAAACACGGACGCTACCATCCTTTTTTGGAACCAGAATGATGTTGGACAACCATGTCAGATACTTCACAACTTTGATGAAATTAGCCTCGATTAACCTTAAAACCTCTGCCTTAACCTGATCTGCCCATTCTAGTCTTAACCGACGAAGCTTATATTTGACAGGTATGAACTTAAGAAAGGTCAGAATTCTGTGCTCGATAATGTGATGATCAACCCCAGGCATGTCTTTGTACGACCAGGCAAAAGCGTTAACATGTCTTTTAAACACTTATATTATCTCACTTTTTTCTTTGGGAGTTAAGTCATTGGAAATGGTTACCATTTTAGGGTTGTCATCAGTACTTAGGTTTATTTCATTTAAAGAAGTATCACTAATATTGAAAACATTATGCATATAGTTATGTGAATGCATGGATCCATCAGGTAAAACAACAAACAAGTAAGCAAAATGAGAGTCATTGATTCAATTGAAAGCCTTATAGCCCATATTATTTGTATCAAGTACATCAGAAATGTTAAAGATTATATCATCCATGTTGTCCTCCTCCACGAGTGGAGGGGCTTCAGTGGCGATGTTAGCAGTACGTGGAGCATCCTCTATAGTCTTCATTAGAATGGCATCCAGGTCACATTCTAGAGCTGTCTTCTGGTCAGTAGTGAGTGGTGGCTCCTTGGATAGATTGGCTTTCTCGGTCAGGGCCTTGGAGAGCTTCTTCAAGATCTCGGTCATGGAGTCCTCTTCCCCGATTCTCTCACCCTTCAAACCTTTTATCAATAGAAATGCCATAGCCTTGCTTATAGCAGCCATAACGTCCTCAGCTTCTGAATCCACGGGTTCTTCATCACTTCCCCCAGTCTCATCCTCAGGATACATCTTCCCCTTTTCCTTGACCTTATTAAAAATGACATTGACAGGCACAATAGGTTCAGCGGGTTTGGGTTCAGCAAAAACAACCATGCAGTTGGCTTCAAAATTATAGACATCCTTGAAGATCTCAAAACCAGGCCACATCTTCCCATTATGCTCGACAGGCTCAGGTTCCCCCTTATAAGGCCTCTTGTATGGAATTTCATAGATAACCACCATGTGACAGTAGCCAGAGTGAACACGGTGGCAGATCTTTTTAGGCTTATACTCTAACCCTGCAAGTCGGACAACCACCTTTGGTTTTAAGGCCTCGATGATCCCTTGCTTATACATTCCACAACCTTTGCCAGGTTTAAACCCAACATGTTTCATTAGTTTTCCCGCACTAGGGTGGAGGCAACTATATCAAATAAGAGCGAATTTTTTGGCTTTGCAGACCATAACAACATGAAGGCCTACATCCAACTTAGCTTCGGCTTCCATGACAACCGCAATAGAAGCCGCATCAGCCTCAATTACTCCCACCTTATCCCCCTGTATGAACTTAACCTTCTGATGGAGAGTGAAGGGTACTTCTCTTAGGGTGTAGAGCCAAGGTCGACCAAGCAATAAGGAGTAGGTGACTAGAATGTCAAGGACGGTGAACTGCCCTTTGCTTATAACCCCTCCGGCCATAACTTCTACTTTAAATAACCTAATTACACTATGCTTTGAGTCATCATAAGCACGGATTATAGTGTTGGATTTCTCAAGCATTTCCTCTAATAAAAAGATCAAAATCATCGAATACAATCAGTAGTGGCTTTCTTAGTGGGATAGCCTTTCTGACCCTATGCATATTTCCATAACAGTGGTGGTCGAAGTGGCTTTGAGATAGAGTAGTCGCTTAATCAGACCCTTGCGATGCCCATTAGAATTAATGACCAACTGTAAGATGCTATAGCGAGATTGGGTATTCTTAAGTTGAGTGATAAGGGGATCAACCTCGAGGCTTGTCAAAACAGGCGAAGAAGGAGAAGGTGAAGGAGGGCTTACAAAGGTGCCTGCCCTCTTAGGGACCGGATCCTGATTCAAGAGGAGATAACGGTCCTCAGGCTGGTACACGCGACCACTCCTAGTGATGTTAAGGACATTATCAAGCAGGACACTCTGAGTGGCTCACATTTTAAAAAGATAAGGTGGTTCATCAGGCTCCAAATTTAGATCTAGTAATTCATACCCGTCCACACTAAAAAGCTCATTATAGTTAACCTTGAACAGCTCATTAGGCTTAACAGCCGCAGGTGCATCAACTTTAAATAATTTGGTGCTCACTACTTTGGTCTCTCCAACTGCTCCATCATCTTCATCGGAGTAATCTTCCTTCAGAATAAAGGAATCGACACTGAAAATTGGCTCTTTCATGGTTTTCATTCTCTTAGCCACAGAAGGCTGGGTTCTGCAGTTTTCCTTCTTAGGTGGAGTTGGGTCTACTTCCATACCCTAAACTAAATTAACCCCTGGATTAGCTTTGCTGATCAGATCAAAGACTGAGTTAGATGGAAGACCGGAGCCGATAACCAGAACTGAATTACCATTTCCTTGATCTCGGGTAAGCAGATTAAAGATTGCAGCTTCAGGTAATCCGAAACTAATCTTGCCCACCTTATTTCCAAAATTCGGCAAGGGGTTGTTCATGATACTTGGGACCTTTTCTAGTTCGGCAATCTTTCCTTCACTTACAAGACACTAAATGACTAAAAGCAAGCCCTTACAGTTGTTGGTTTGGTGGCCCACTTGAATATGGTAATTACAAAAATTGTTCTTGTCCTCCGGTTTGGGCGGTTTGTACTCCTAAAGGGACTGGATATAACCTACTTCCCTTAAGCACTTAAAGATAACCTGGAGTGGCAACTTGTACGGATTAGCCAGGACAAAAGGAGGACGAGGAGGTAGGACCACGGTGACTACCGGCAGAGCTTGAGTGACTGCCGGGCTATAGCAGGGGCTTAAGAGACTTCCTGAACTATAGCCAGGGATTTGGGTTTAGCAGGCGCCGGAGCTACAGGCTGAGTGTCGTTATTTTTTCTAAACTAGGGCTTTCCTGCCTTTTCTACTCGCTCGTGTTTAAGTTCGCGCTCGATTTTCTCCACTTTCTCATAAACAGCCTTATAAGATAAGGAGTCGGTTTCCATTTCCTTTTGGAGTACTAGAAGCGCCCCTTCTAATAGTTTAATAATCATATCCTCTAGGCTAAGCTTAGACTTATCAGAACTTGAGTTGCCATCCAACGGTTGAAATATTGCTTGAAGGTCTCATTGGGCAATTGACGAACTCCTTCAAGGTGTTAGAGGGTTGTCTCCATCATAGTATTGAAGCCATAATGCTCAATTAGAGCTTCTGAGAGAAGTTTCCAATTGGTGACAATGTGATAAGGCAAGGTGTAATACTATTCAAGAGTTGGACCCCAAACTTCTTTACTCACGTTACATGTTCATACATAATAATATGGGAGGCAGGAGTACCTGACCCATCATAATGTGTCATGTCTTCACCTCACTTGGGTTCCTTTCCTTGGTTTGAGTTGGCAGTCAGCACTTGATGGATATACGCTTGAATCTCGGGTGTTGCGCCTAGAGGTTGAGTGACCTGGTCGTTGATCGACTGCTGAGTGAGAGCTTCAGCCTTAGGAATGCGTGACCTGGTCATTGGTTTTAGAGGCCATCATTTGGCGCACAAAGGATACTACTTTGAGTGTCACGCCAGGAGGCTGTATGACTTGGTCGCGGTTCAGGACAGGGGGAGATGGTAGAGGTATGTCCAAGCGAGGACTAGCAATCAGTTGGCTACTAAAAGGATTCTAAGGATCGGTAGTTCCCCGAAGAGTTAAAACAAATTGAGGAGGAGTGAAAGATGGCGGAGGTTAGGCTAGTCCGTTGGAAGGAACCAGATACTGAAGAGTAAATAGAGGAGAAACTGAGCTTCGAGCTAAAGGCCTTGGATTATAAGGAATGATTTATGGGTTTGTTGAAGTTTGGAGAAAAGTATAAGCTTTCCCAAACTAGAATGGGCTTGTCATGGGCTGAGTTGACGGTGTTGGGTGAAAAACGGGTAGAGTTGATCTTGCCCCTGCCAGGCCGAGCAAATTCTGAGCTAAACCATTTTGAGCTTGCATATCAGATTCAAAAACCTGGTCTAAGTTCGTATCCTCAAGGGCTTGCCTAACGGCTGCTTAGACTATGGCTTACATGGAGGCCTGAATAATAGCTTGCACGGAGGCCTGGAGCCTATCCTAGAATGCATCTGAATTTGAAAATTGAGCCACAACACTAGCAAAGTTAAAACCAGGAGGTGGCTAAGATCTTGCTCCAGAGGTGGGAGTAAGGCCTAACTGGTCCTCAAGTAGAGGGAGGTTTCCCTCATTGTTCGGGAAAGACATGACTGGCTGATAGGAATTCTGACCCCAATAGAATCTATTCTAAATCTAACTCCCCACTAGAATCGGTATACGGAATCCCTTCAATCTTCGTGGTGACTACTTGGGTGAGATAACGATGAATCAAACGGTGCTCAGGCCTTCTCTAAACTAGGGTGCGTCGATAACTTCGCCTCCTCCTAGCTGAAACAACAAGTAGTGGATCAGATCATGCATAGATTGTATAATGCCATGGATGGTGTGGATGATTTTTATCTAATAATCGATGTGTGACATGTTTACTCATATGGCTGCACGTAGATGTGGTTAGCGATGATACGAAGGCTTATCCCTCTAACATATGGAGGACGTTTGTACCTCTTGTGATACATGGTGATTTGTTGTGACTCAGTGAGATACAAAAGAAATCCTAGGATATTGCTAAAACTCTTCCACAAATGGAGATTGGTAAGGGTAAATTGATTGAGATTTGAGCCCTTGGAGCCGATGTATGGGTAATGTATGAGCACGTAGCAGATAGCACACGAAGCGCCCCTCCTCCGACCTTATGACTCCCACATAACGTCATTCAAAAAGGATGGAGGTTAACTTCAACGCCAATAAATGGCAGAGAAGTGTGTCCCATTTATTTTTTATTGTTTTGGTTCCTAAAGGGAAATGACTATGATGGCTTTACTAACGCGGCTTAGTATAGGGTTGTTGATGTAGAAGGTTCTCGTTTACCTTGATTCCATGTTACTCAACTACTCCCCAAACAGGCACTATTATAGGAGTTTATGTATTGGTTAAAATGAGTGATCGACCCACTAGGCATCCTTAATTCTAAATACGGCATAAGTAATACTTTTATGAGCTTCTCGGGTAAAATGGGGCATCCTAACCCTACAAAACTAATCTACACACGCAAGGATAAAACTTTATAAGAAAGAATGAAGTTTTAATTTGGCTAATGATTTCAATAAATCATCTAAATCTTTTAAACTTACTGAAAATGTTAAATTTTCACGTTTAAAGAGATCAATCCCCAACAGAGTTGCCGCTGTGAGCGGACGACATTTCACAGATGGGCTGCAAAGCCAGGCTGGCAGACCGATCCCTCAAAAATATATAGGCATGATTGTGAAAATGGTTGCATGTTTTTATGTTTAAAAGATATGATATTGAAATCCCGTGCTAAAAATAGAGTCTTCACCTGGTTCAGCTCAACCGGGAATTTAGGTACGATTTTTCCACCGGGCGGTAGACCATACCTTAAGTAGAGATTCTGAGTTCGGATGATGTTATCCATTTTACATTGACCAAGTTAAAAGTTTCATTCTTTCTTAATGGGTTTAATCCACCCTATTTATTGTGTTTTCGATTTATATTTTGTGTTAGCGCGTTTTAGCAAGCATTTAAAGCGATAAATAAATAAACTATTACAGTCATCCAACAAATAAAGAGCGGAAATTAAAAGAATAATTATATGGCTTTCAAATCCTATACATTTGTCTATACAATAAATAAAATACCCGAAGGCCTAACATACATCTAACCTAAATGTTAGCACATATACGGCACGTTGTACGAGGTATATCACGTAACATGCATAATTAGTAGACCAAACAAGACCCGAGTTAGCGTGAGCATGGCATATATATTTTACAATTTATGGATCCCGGTTGGATGGATAAAAATGGTGTTTGAACGGCGTTTGTCATAAAATCTCATTTTATCCATATTTTAGACTCGATTTGTTATTTTAACCTGATTATTAGTAAAAATGCCACATGTTATGGGGTGAGGACTGTTTTCGGGGAGTTCTAGACTCCCGTCGTTGCACGGTACACCTACCTTCGGAAATTAAACTAGGTCGAAAAATAAAATGAAAATAAACATGTTGTCTAGAATCTCATACTGCCGGTAGTACGAATGAAGCCGCCAGCGACATCAATGATGCCGCTGGCTATTTCATTTATATAGGTAGCTAGAATGATATTTTGGGTGCCATAAAGAAAGGGTCCCATAAGAAAATAGAGCTGTTGGGGATAAGGAAGCCTCTGGCGGTATCACTGATGTCGCTGGCAACATGGGTGATACCACCGGTAGATTTAAATGTCTTCGACGGCTTCACTTTCTTGCAGCAGCTACAGTTAATGGTTGAAAAATGGCCGAAAACCTAAAAATAAGCACAAAATAGAAATTAAACACAACAAACAACTAAAATGAAAGCCAAAGAGCTATGAGACTCAGAATTTTTACCTCGAGGTCGTGAATCCACCTCTTGGTGATTAAAATGACACCTCTGAGGAGCTCAAAATGATGATTTGGGTAGTGAATACGGGATTTGAGGCTCTAAAACCTGTTAAATTGATTTTAAACCTAAAGTCTATTATTTTAAGTTACAATATCAGAGAGTTCAATGAATAAAAACCAAGAAAAGAGGGAGTGATTCCTCTTTTTTTACCTTTTCTTCACCTTACCCCACCAAAACTATTAAAATCTCACTAAATTTCCTCTCAAATTCAAGTTGGGAGTTGCTAACCCCTTCCAATGGCTGGAAAGAAGCCTTATATAGGCTAAAATCCAGGTATAGCTGACTTTTTTCGATTATCCGGTGGGTATCAAGCAAGCATGGCAAAAAGTTGTCTACTACAGAAAGTCAGGCCGCCGACGGCAAGGATGATATCACCGGCGGTATTGGTGAAGCTACTTGCAGCTTCAACCTCTGCCAGGTCTGCAAAGCAAGGTATGGCCTAGCCTAAAATGGTTAAAAGGTGGGTTGAATCCGCCTAAAAAGGTGTTTTAGCGGGATTTAGGTATAATTACAATTATTTTTGAATTTTTAAGGGTATTTAGGACTAAATTAATTTTTGGGTGCAAATCATTGGTTCGAGCTCCCACCGGACGTGTTATCGGACACGCCGAACTAAATTTTTCTGAAAATAATATTCGTAAAGAATTTTTATTGGTAATAAAAATTCCAAAAGAATTTTTATAATAAGGAATAAAATCGAATATATGTCATCATCGTCTCGCGAGAGGGACTGCAAAATCTCGTGCTCACAACTAGGATAATTTTCCACTATCCCTCAGATAATCTTGGAAGTCTTGGCATAAATATTCTCCACCTCGGTCTAACCATAGTGCCTTAATATTCTTTCCAAGTTGTTTCTCAACTTCATTCATGTAGTCTTTGAACTTTTCAAAACTATATAATTTGTGCCTCAGAAGGTACAAATACCCATATCGTGAGTAATCATTGATAAAAGTGAAGAAGTAAACAAATCATCCATGTGTTTAGACATTCATTGGACCATATACATCTGAGTGTATTATTTCCAATGTACTCGTGGCAAGTTCCCTTTTTCCTTAAAGGGCTTCTTTGTCATTCTGCCTTTTAAACAAGGTTCGCAAACCTCATAAGACTCTCAGTCTATTAGGCCCAAGTTATCACCTTTATGTAAGTTAGTTAAGCAGGTTTTGTTTATATGGCCTAAACGACAATGCCATAAGTAAGATGACTTGTCTTTATCTAATCTCTCTTAGCATGGTTAACATTGAGAATACGCTTTTGTAATCACAAAATATCTTTCATTACATTTCTATCTAGAATATTTTTCATAATCTTTTATAACATCTATTATCAAATTGGAATTAATTCCATCCGCTGTGAAGCAGGAAACAATATTCATAGAAGTATAACAATAATTTTGCCCTTATTACAAAATAGCCAAATGGAGATTAAAGTTCCTACATCAATAACAACTATCTAGCTTTAATGATATCCCGTAGGTACAACTCTCCTTTTGTTTATCCTCTACTTCTCTTCAATTCTTATACCTTTGTATGGATATGTTATTCACACACTCAATATCCCATATCTATGTTGAATCCTCAAGAGATGTAGAACATTCTCAATTATAACACCTTGAAGTGGAAGTTTCCAAAACCTCCTCTTCATATGCTAAAAGATAAAAGCCTGTCAATCTCATATTTAAATGAAGATTGTGCTTCCAATATCCCATATTGAAACAATTACTTTATTTACAAAACAAAGCTCTCAAGATCCTTTCATTTTCTCTTAACTTTGCTCTTTCTGCTTCTATATTGGACAACCCGTGTCCTTTTACATCCTTAGAATACCTTGTATCATTTTTCCTTCCTTGGAAAAATTCTTTCTAAGATGTAAATACATAGACTTCTAAGTCCACGATTTCATGATGCTTCCAATTCTTAAGGTAACATAGATCCTAACATCTAACTTGATGTTTGTCCTTGTTTCCTTCAAGCCACTCACATAAGGTAGCATGGATCATAACAACCTCCAAGGTGTTGTATCCTTGTTTCCTTTATGCTACTTACATAAGGTAACATGGATCTTTAACTACCTCTAAGGTGTTGTATCCTTGTTTCCTTCATGTAATTTCCACATTTATATTCGAGGTAGAAATACTTACATCATGTTGTTTAGTATCAGCCTCATATCGTATATGGGCCAAGCCCTAGGCTTTAGGGACTATCCTCACATTTCTAAACAAACCCTTGAAGCTAGAGCCAGTCAAATACAATTATCAATACATGCAAAATTTATGTAAGAAATAAAGATCCAACCTAGATATCATAAATAGAATAAATGTTTAGACTTAGTTTTTGTACATGCATTTAATTTTTAAGGTCTTTTAATTAAATATTTATTCGAAAATGTAATAGCCCCTTCTATTGTTTTTCGGGAAATACGGTCTAACCATTCTCCTTAGTAGGTAGCATCTACAACTCATTTAAGCTAACCCCAGCTATCACGAGTCAAGCTAACTTAAACAGCTATAAGAGGATCTAGTCCATTTGCATCTAATGCAATTGCTAATCCATTTAAGTTCCAACCAATCGACTTGCATAACCAATTATATGACTCCTCAAATGATGCCTCTAGCCCGGCATTAGCTCCAATATTATGGACAACTAACCCAGTACGGTTAAGACTTAACCCTAATTCGAATCATGTGAACAGACAAGGTTAAAAGAAGAAAGCATGTTGTGCGTGAGCAATTCATTCAGTAAAAAGTTCTCGAACCACACTTCAATTTTTAGGAAAGCTAATTTTGTCTTAATATTTTAATCGGGATTTATTGGTGCAACAGGTCTCGCCTAATCTAGGACTTATACATGAAGATAATTATGAAACTATAACTAATTCTCGGCTATAAGGAATTAGTAGGTCCAACCTAGGGGTCATGCTCAACTGGTAATTCATAATCATTCCATCATGCTAAGACTCCATATAGTATGCAAAACAAACAAGGGTGTTCATTGTTCAAGTTCTTGCACCTATGTCTATAAGTTTTAATTTGACAATTTAAACTTTTATTGTAAAACCATATAATGAATCCAATTCATTATACTAGAAATCAACTAATTCATAATAGTCCCTTTGGTACATAGAATCTAGAACCGATGGAGATTTACAGGTAGGAGAGGGCCCCTTAAAGTAAATGAGTAGCTATATCCAATCCTTACTAGAACAACCACGTGCCCTTATGACTCACTTAACCATAGACTATTTAAATCAAAGATTTCGTTCTTTTCTAATTAAGAATTATTCCACTTAATTCAAAATCAAAGCATTTACAATCTCAAGTAAAACATTGTTAATTCTTAGATAACTGCTCTCACTAAGTTTGAGCAATATGTAATCTAGTTATCACAACATTTTCTATTACAAGAAATAAATTCCTAGGCATGACATAGCATACTCGAAAATATTTTATAAAAAATTAGACCTAGCATGTTTCTAGTCAATCATACAATCGCATTAGGCAAGCTTTGATACCACTATTGGTCTAGATTAAGGGTTTTACCATGTAAAATAGGTGCATTGTAAATTCAAAAATTAATCTAGAGTCCAAGGATCTCCTAAGCATGGCATGATTGACAACATAAACTAGTCTATTATTATTCTAGGTCATAAACACTTATAGAAGGACTTAATAATAATTTAACCACTTACCAGTTGAAGCGTGAATCCCAATGTCAGCAGAGTGACCCCATCGGCTGCTTGTACAGACTCTAAAGTAGAAGCCCTATATAAATAGTCCACACAAACACCACCGACCAAAACCTCCTAGAAAGGGAGTATCAATAAATAAGCTAAAGACAACTGGATCTTCCCTACTAATTTATTCTAGAAGAAATTCCCTTAGTTTTCTATTCTAAGTAAATATGTCTTTCGACGGATTACTTTTAGGAACTAGAACAACTAAGAGAATAAGAGAGGGAAAGAAGAATGGAATGGAAAATAATGAAAGGAAAGAGCTCTATTTATAGTGGTAGAAATAAATTAAAAGGACAATTTAATCCAACTATTAACCAAAAGAATTAATTAAATAAAGGGAAAAATAGTTAATTTAAAAGAACCATAATCGAGTTTGAAATAAACTCAATTGAGAGCTTGCTTGGGGAGCAAGCTCCCCACTTAAACTCAAACACTGCTGGCCAAAAGGCCAGCAGTGGCGTGCTGGGCTTGCGCAAGCGCGTAGGCCTAAAGCCTGCAGCAGCATAACCCTTGTGGGTTATGCTGCACAGCGCCATACACTGGCCTATTGGGCCGTGTACCTGCGTAGCCCAATAGGTTGTGCATGGCGCGCTGTGCACCTGCTGGGCTGTGCACCAGCGCAACCCAGTAGGTCGTGCACTATGCGTAATGGGCTGCCCTTGGCAACCCACCAAATCCCAAGGCCCCTTTTTCTGCGGGCCTTGAGCAGTGTTGTTTACACACAACACCGCTTCAGCCTGCACACAGATTTCAGTCTCAAAAAATATGTCCAATAGTTTTTCTTACCGATCCACTTGCGATAATTCAAGCAATACCCAGTATTCATTAACCGTGCTATTTGGTTCTTGTTTTCCCTTATTATTTAATTCTCTCTCTCCCTATTTTTTTCACAGCTTACTGGTCTAACCAGTAATATTGGTCTAACCAATAAAATGGTCTAACCAATAAAATGGTCTAATCATTAATTTCCAGTATACTAGTCTAACCAGAATAAATTGGCCTAACCAATTAAAATGGTCTAACCATTTATTTCTCTTCTAGATTAGACCTAGTCTAACAGTTTTTTACATGGCTCGATCGTAACTCAAAGTGTGTGACCTTATATAATCCCGTAATATGGAGCTGTCAAAGTTTGACCTAGATCGAATTCCTTTTCAGGAATTTGACTAGCTCGGAGCTCCAGACCGTTGTGGACTCTGATGACTTTGATTGGTCATAGTGGCTCTCTAGCATAGGGCATATGACCCCTCAATATTCAAAACATCACGTGCATGTGACTTAATCCCCGTTCTACAATAGTATCAATACAATTCACTCCTTCTATCAACTGTTAAGTACCATCTGGTTTCTTGGACTCGGTTTAAGTGTTAGTCCACTAGTAGCCTTAGAGGCTACCCCAGTTGTTTAGTCTTGCTACCAAAGTACACTACTCAACCATATTAATGTGTTGACTAGGATCTCATTCTATCAACCCATACTCTGCAGAGGTTTACGAGTGTGTCACTTCTAACAAGTGGCCAAGGTACAACTCCCTTATATTGCTATAACGGAGTGATAGATTCCATCTTGACTACTCAACTTACCAATTGATATACATCAACTATACTCGTAATCATCCGTATCACCCATTCTATATAATGCTTAGGTATGACCTAAAGTATAGCAAAATCTG
Source organism: Euphorbia pulcherrima (assembly GCA_947683365.1). Classification (NCBI taxonomy): domain Eukaryota; kingdom Viridiplantae; phylum Streptophyta; class Magnoliopsida; order Malpighiales; family Euphorbiaceae; genus Euphorbia; species Euphorbia pulcherrima. The sequence continues at coordinate 47,255,625 of CANTUS010000001.1, read as the reverse complement.
AACAAGGTAACTAGTATCTCAAGTCTAAGGATATTCGTATTGCTATTGCAATGAGACGATAAAATACCAACACATAATATAGATTACCGAGTGTTGTCTCATAGTAGTCTCCAATGTATTTCCTTGAATATATTCATGTGGTAACCCAAGGTACCATCCTCTAGCACTGGAGATATGCTACTCTGAATCATATTCAAGAGGTATGACGATACATGCTAGTCTATTTGTATTCATCAATGTCGAGTCTTGATGATACTATGACTAAGGATATTTAAACAAATCATAATTGCACACGAACCACTTTTGACCAACTTAGTTCCACTATGCCCTTGCAATACGTGCTATGATTTTGTAAAGGACTTTTGCAAACATATCAATGAATATATTCTTAACCAGTTATAATATATTTTTGCAGTCATCGATGTAATAAAAGAAATGCCTTTATATTTGTTCGTACAAATTTAACTAACTAAGATATATTGCCCTAATTGCTCTAGGGCATACATCATATCTAACAAATTACAGATAAGCCTTACAAGCAAATCATAAATGCTAGAGGGAATTTTAAAAAGAGAGAGAAGATACACTGAGAGTGAATTGAGGACTGATTATATTAGAATGGCCCTTCTTGAAAAGGAGAGGCAACTTCCTTCCACTGAGCAAGCTTAGACTTGAATTTCAAAACTAGAGGCTCCCATTGTATCGATCGAATACTTTTAAAACTAAGGGGAGAGCCAAGATAAGTAATGGGGAATTTCTTCAGACGACAACCCAAAATAAATCACACAATTTAAAAAGTGAATCTTGAAAGTGAATTCCTAGAAGAGAGCTTTTGTGGAAGTTTATATTAAGCCTCAATATCAACTCAAAACATTTAAGAATATGGACATAGACTGGAATTAGATGTTCCTTGGTAAGTAAAAAGTAGAGAGTGTCATCAACAAATTGAAGAAGTGAAATGTCTAGTAGGTTCTAGCTAACTCTGAGTCCTAGAATGAGACCTTCCTGGATACTGGTTTCAAACAATTGTTTCAATCCTTTGACAACAAGCACAAATAAGAAAGGGGATAATGGATCACCTTGCTTGACACCCATCATAAGCCAAATTAGGTCAGTGGATGAGCCATTAATTAGGAACGAAGAAGTTGAGTCACGTCTGTAGTTTGATAGCTAATTACTACATTTACTGTGAAATCCCATTTTCTGAAAAACTGAATCCAAATATACCCATGATACACTATCGAAAGCCTTATCAAAGTCCAATTTTAGCACGAAACAAGAGCGATGCCTTGAGTGAATAGAATGAATAATATCAGAGGCCGAGAGGGAATAATCATGGATGTGGCGCCCTTTTACAAAGGTAAATTGACAACTAGAGATCACATATGGCAAAAAAGACCGAAGTCCTTGAGATGTGATCTTTGCAACAATCTTGTAGATTTTATGGATTAGCGCTATTGGCTTGAAATTACTTAAAGAAGCCAAACCTGCCACCTTAGGAATGGGAACGATAAAAGAAGACTTGATCGAGTTAGAAATATGACCAGTCTCATGGAAATTGACCAAAAGATCCATAATTTAAGGCTTAATGCATTACCAAAAAGGTGATGGTACTTAAAGTTGAAGCCATATGGCCCTGGGGCCTTATTTTTCCCACATGATTTTAGAGCAAATAGAACTTCCTCATGAGTGAAAGGGGCAATCAGGCTGAGATTCTGAGTGTTATTTACAATTCCAAAGTTCAATTTGTGAAGGGAGAAAGGCACAGAAATAGAATCCAAAAATAAATCCATGTAAAAGTCCCTAACCGCAACTTTAATAGAAGAGACATATGTCATCATCATGCCATTTACTTCAACCTAGATGATTCTATTATTCCGAAATTTGTTTGAGGTTGTGCGATGAAAAAAGTAGTATTATTGCCGCCTAGAAGGGTCCATTTCAAACAAGACTATCGATGGCGAATAGATTTTCAAGTTTTGCATTTCTGATATAGATTAGCTTAGACAGATTGCAATTGTTGAAGCTGACTAGGGGAGAGAGGCCGTTCAACATCATTAGAAGTGAGAGCTAACAACTCAGCCTCGCTGAATTGATATCATGTTCGGTATTTCTGAAATTTAAAATATGCCATGACCTAGTGAAGTTTTGCAAGGTGCGAAGCTGCTTGTTAATATCCCTTTCAGGATGATTCAAACAAATTTCAGACCATTTTTGTTTAAATGGAAGAAACTCATAATGTTCCCACCAACAATTCAACGAATGAAATGGTTTAGACCCATAGTTTGAGGAAATGCTTGACCTAAATAGGATCGAGAAGTGATCTGATAGGGAAGAATCCACTGTAGATATAGAGAGTGACAGCCAGGAATCCAAAATAAAATAAGAAGATAGGACCCAGTCAATCTGTGAGAAAGAAATACTATTGTGAAAAGTGTATTGCCGACCATGAAGAGGAATATCTAATAATTCACTACAATTCACAAATTCCTGAAAATGAGAAAGGGAAGGAGGTGCAATGCCACTAGAACTCTCTGAGGCTAACAAAGTTTCGTTAAAATCACCGCACACAATGACCCATTCTAGGTCTTGAACAATGGTAAGAAGCTCCAGCCATATAGTAACTCTATTTGACCAATTAGTGAAACGATAAATTGCAATAATATGGATGTCTCCCTAGCTAGAAATTAGATGAACAACCATCCAGTGAGAGGAAGAACAATTTATTGTACCCTGGAAAAGAGAGGAATTCCAAGACAATAGCAATCTACTCGAGAGACCCACTGAAGGGATACACTAGAAGGAGAAATCATTGTGGCCCAAGAAATGTTTGACTGTGTGATCCGAAATTGAAGAAGCTTTAGTCTCACACAAAACAAAAAAGTGTAAACCATATTTCCAAATGCAAGAATGAATAAAAGACTGTTTGGTACTGTTGTAAGTACCACCCCGACGATTCAAGCTAAAAAAAGATAATGACATAAGAAACATAAAAAACTTCAATAAGAATCAATCTTCAAGAAGAGTGACTCCCACTCAACTTCTCGATACCATTCTTCCTTTATCATTTAGAAATGTAAACAACAAATATTTTTGGTTTAACTACATGCTGCTCGGTTTTACTCCGCATCGCCCATAACAAAGAAGAAATTGCTTTTGCACCTCAAAACCTCCAAACTTTCCAAAATCTCAAATATTTTCTCAATTTGGATTTCTCATTCAATCAAGTTCCGTTAAATGGATAGTGAGGCCAATAATCGATTGATGCGATTTTTCTTAACTAATTGATTCAATTTTTGTCAAAAAAAATCTCCGAATTGGAATCAAGGTTGGGCGATTGAAAATACTCCCCAGCCCAGCGCACAAACAACTAAAAATGTCGATTGTGCATTGGCACAAATAGTAGTTTTAGCCATTTTTTCTTTTTTTTACGAATTGAGACAATTAGTTGAGAAAATCTTTCATAACAACCTTCAATCTTGTTGTTTGTCCATCAGTACCCATTCGAATAGAAATATAGAATTAAGAGAAGATGAGAGGTTATGGAAAAGATGAAAGTTTTAAGAGGTTTTGAAGTGCAAAAGCTATTTTATCTTCATTAAGACCGGCATGAAGAAAACCGTGCGTAGTGTAGCAATTACGTATTTTTGGCATAATTTCAATAACTACTCCTTCAAGCCTATCTAATGTGACCTTGTAAAGTTTTTCATGAAAATTAATAAAACATACATTACACCATGAATAATCTATCATTTGTATTTTATAATAAAATTCTTAACTACCAACTTATAACTTTTATTAATATTTAGTTTGTTTTCTAATTAAGACGATAAGTTTATTATAAGAAAATGGTAAAATTGAATTAATATTTTAAAGGGAAAACTTAAAAAAAGTATTATGTGGTTTCACTCATTTGTAAAATGGGGCCTGAAATTATATTTTTTATAAATGGGGTCTGTGGTTTTAAAAATTGACAAAAAGAGGATGAAAAATACTTTTTTGTTTAGAATAGTAATGTTACAGAGTATATTTTGATCAATTCATCATGTTCATGGTTTAACCTTATTATTTAAAAATTATACGTCACGACTTGAATAAGTTTTTTAGATTTTTCCCCTTTTAATGATTTTTTAACGTTTATAACCATATTTTAATTAATAAAAATATTTACACGATTATACTAAATTATCAACTATATGTATTATATTTTTATTAATCAATTCATAAAGTTTCGGATAAACACAAAGCAGATAATTTATTGTCGTGACATAATTTAATATTTGAGAATCCCGTTTTCCAATTTTTGAAACCATATATCCCGTTTTGCAAAACGAAAAATTTCTCAAACCCCATTTCACAAATGAGTAAAATTACATAATACTTTTTTAAAGTTTACCCTATTTTAAATACGCAAAAGAAGCAGAATAAAAACACATTTAGAAAGGGGCCTTTATAAATATGTACCAAAAATAAAGTTGCATTTCATCCTAATATTTGGGTCATAACTTTCCCCAATCAAACAAGTTTCAAAATTAAAGTTGTACGTTCCACCCTTCTCTCCACTATTCATGCTACTATTCATGTGCACTATTTACATTTTTTTAAATTTCTCATCTTATTTTGCCATCTTATAGTTTTATTAGAAGTTTGTTCAATCCATCAAATTTATATTTGTAATAAAATTTTACATTATTTTATGTATTTACTAGCATTAGTTTTTTAAAAAATATATTAAAATAGATGATATTTTAAAAATAAAAATAAGAAAAATAAAAAGTTTTAAAGTAATATATAAAAAAATAAATAATTTAAAAAATAATAATGTATGAACAATTGTGGTAGAGGGTAAAGAAAGAATCGAAAGAGAAGGAGAAAAGATAAAATAGTAAATCACATGAAATTTAATTTTTTGTCATTACAACAATTTAGGTGAGAAACATAAAGAAAGAACCGAAAGAGAAGAAGAAAAGAAAAAAGACAAAGAGACAGCTCATTAAAGAAGGCAACATAGATACGTGTCAGAAAGAAAATGATCTCTAGAAGCGAAACGGAAACCAACAACAACCGTATGATCTCCGTACACTTGAACGGTCCAGATTCTTCCTCACCATTCCCCCTCTTTTGTTACTTTTACGCTTTGTTCCCTTCCAGTCCTGATTAAGCAACAAATCAGCTTAGTTTCCAAAAAAAAAAAAAAATCGAAGAAGCATAATTTCGAAAAGGAAACTCAATCCTAATCACGTTAGGGTTTTGTCTGAATCGAGGACACTGCTTCTTCTTGTAGAATTCCCTTGGTGATTTGTTCGCGATCTGAATTGTCTTCGTTTAATGACTGCCTGGTCTTCGCCGAGGAAGTCCTTGATTTTGTGGGATCAAAATGATTTCGTTGCAGAACGGACCTCGGGCTCAGCTTGGCTCCGGTAGGGATGATTCTGGCCTTCAGGCCAAGTTTGAGCCTTCGTCATCTTCGTTGAGTCTTGTCTCATTTAAGGGCCATGATTCTCATCAGGAAGGTGAGTTTGAAGTCGATTGTCTTTGTTGTGCTTTCATGAGGTTAACTTCTTTTGTTTCTGCATACATTTTGTTAGGAATTTTGAGGATTTGTTGTTGTAATTTTCAAATTACTGAATAAATTACCTTTCGGTTGATTGGTTTGATTCAAATTGTTCATACATGGAGGTTAAGATCATTAATCCGTCTTCTTCACCCGCTGATTCTATCCCAGGTGTTGGTTGGTTTTTACTTTTAGGAACCAGTTTGAAAATGCCATCATGTATAAAGTGAAATTTGGGATTTTTATTTTTTTCTTCCTCATTTATGTTAGAAATTTCGGGCATCACGTTTATGTTGTAAATTGTAATCTATCTCTGTCTATTGGGGGAGTTTGGAGGTACCTCACAGGTGTTGATGTTATGTAGTCGATGCTATAGAGTTTACTATGTATGTACTATTTACTCGAGCTTGATATATAGTAGCTATCTTATTTGAATTTGTGAACTATTTTTTTTTTTCCTTTTTCATCTCACTATCCTACGATTTTCAACACTTTTTTTGTGGTCTTTGTTCTTCTACAAATGCCTTGTGACTTGGGACATTTTCTTTTGTTGGTATGAAATTTCTAAGTTTCTGAGAGAGACAAATTGACTTATGTTGCATATTATCATTTCACGTTGGTGCATTGTTTCTCATTTGGTTGCTACTTGAATAGTGGACACATTTATGGTCGTTGTTCTGTTTTGATTGGATGAATAAATATGAGAAGATTATGGAATGATGTGTGTGAATATCTTAATACAGTCGATGAAGACATGCACTTGGCCCTTTCACATCAGATGTACAAGGCTGGGAATTATAAACAAGCACTAGAACATAGCAATGCTGTGTACGATAGGAGCCCACTGCGCACTGATAATCTTCTTCTCTTGGGTGCTATATATTATCAGGTTTTCTTTTAATTAAATGTTTTTGGAAATTGATACTGTTACTATACTATCACTTCCTATACTTGTCCCATTTTAGTTGTTTGAGATCTGGACATTTTTTTTCTCCTTTGTAGTTGCATGACTATGATATGTGCATTGCAAAAAATGAAGAAGCTCTTAGGCTTGAGCCACGTTTTGCTGAGTGTTATGGAAACATGGCAAATGCTTGGAAGGTACCCCTATAACTATGAGAATGCATATGGAGCCTTGATTAAGAGATTACTGTTTTCACCTTATTGATGCAGTTAAAAGTTTTGTTGGTGCTGATGGTTGATTTATGCCCTTTATTACAGGAAAAGGGTGATATTGATCTTGCAATTCGTTACTATTTGGTTGCTATTGAGGTTTGTATGCGGATGTTTCTATCTTACTCAAGTTTCTTTTAATTTATTCAGGGAAGACTTTCAAGGTGTTTATGTTATTTTGAAGTGCCTTGTTTAGCTTGTGATAGTTCTCCCTTTAATGCTTACTTCCTATGAAGCGTGGACACTCCAAAACCTGGAGTGTCTCTATGTCGGACACGTATCGGACACCGACACTCTCCGGACATGTGTCGGACATGTGTCCGACACTCCAAATCTCAAACAGACACCCCACGTAGGATGGACACTTCCCCGACACTCCGCGGACACACCTCGGACATTTCACGTAGAAGTTAATGAATCCCCTTTGTGGAAATATGTGACAAAAATAGAAAAATGCAGTGGAGGTGGGCTAATACGGCATTTAAATGCAACAATGTGGGCAAGTAAAGTAAGGGCCATACACTAGAGTTAAGGCACATTTGTTGCACAAAACTGGTGAAGGCATTGACATGTGCAATAAAGTAATAAGACATGACACAGCAAATATTTTGGATTTGTTTTTTTTGTTGTTTTGCAACGTGTCTATGTCGTGTCTGACACTCGGGGAGTGTCTGTGCAACCTAGCTTAGTTCCGCTGACACCAACAGCGGGAAACTTTATTTAAAAAAGGACATAAACATGTAGGAGTAGGAGACGTGTTTATAAAAAACATAGGGTGATGCTTATGATTGTTAAAATCATAGAGGAAGTGATGCTGGGGGGCGGGGGGCGAAAGGTGCATGCATGATGAATGATGGTAGGCATAACAATAAATAGATTATAAATACATTGAATTTCAATAAATAATAAATATGGAGTACCATAAGTTTTCTATATGTATACCAACCAAGTAATCCTTAAATCCCACTCTAGGTGGGGTCGGCTATATGGATCTTCTGATGCCATAAAGCTCTATCAAATGCCAGACTTTCATCCATACCTAACAAACGCATATCCTTCAAAATAGTCTCTCCAAGTAATCTTAGGTAATTTTAGGTCTACCTCTCCCTCTACCCTTACTCTCGGTCCTTAAGTTCTCACATTTTCTAAATAGAGCATTTATTGGTCTACATAGCACATGTCCATACCACCTTAGTCGTCCGTCTCTGAGTTTATCCTCAATATGTGTCACACCGGTCTTTTAATGGATGCACTCATTTCTAATTCGGTCCATCCTTTTATGCCCACTCATCCACCTAAGCATCCTCATTTTTGCCACATTCATCTTTTGAATATGTTGCGTCTTAATAGCCCAACATCCACTCCCATATGTCATGGCTGGCCTAACCACAGTTCTGTAGAATTTACCTTTCACTTTCAAAGGTATCATCTTGTCACATAAGACTCCGGTAGCACTTCTCCATTTCATCCATCCTACATTGATTCTATGGGTTACATCATCATCAATCATCCCCTCCTCGTGAAAGATAGATCCCAAATACCTAAATCTTTTGCATTTTGGGACAAACTTGGTGTGCAAATACTCCGTCTTACTTCTACTTAAAACCTTTACTCTCTAACGCATTTCTCCACGCCCCTAGCTTCTTGTTAACCCCTTCCCTTGATTCATCAATCAATACAATGTCATCCGCAAACGACATACACCATGGGATGTTGTCTTGTATTTTGGTGGTCAACTCATCCGTAACTGGAGCAAGCAAAAATGGGCTTAGAGATGATCCTTGATGTAATCCAATTGTAAGTAGCTGAATATGAACTATCAATCTCCCTCAATTCTTCTTTATTCCTCATTTCAATTCTTTTTTCCGTAATTTCCCTCATTTCCTAGATTCTACTGTTTCCTTTCTTAACTTCTCTACTTATGTAATTGATATATTTTGTTTCCTATATGCTCTAATTTTTTCATAAACTTTGAACTTAACTAAATCGATAAATTTATAAAAAAAACAAATTTAACCAGTGGAAATTGCGTTTGCCTTTGTCAGCAATTTTAATAGTAGATAAAAAAAAGCAGGTGTTTAGTATTAGTGAAAGGAGAACTATGTGTGCAGCAGAACATCATCAAATAAGTAGTGAGCAATGTATTGATTATAGGTTCTGTGATAGGGTAAGCGAGAGGCAGAATCAGAGATACTGGAAGTCTGGAAGTGTCATAATGCAATATGTGCTTTATTCTCAATATTGATTAAGCAACCTTAAGTTAGCAGACTTGTATCATATGGGGCAGACTACGAGCTATTACTTTTGGGTTGAATTCAGAGAAGTGTAGATACCGTCTAAGTTCCATTGGATGTTAATCTTGTTGGAAAATTTGCGAGTAATTTGGGATAGTTGACTGTTGACACCTGCTGTCAAAGTATTAGCTCTTTTCTAAACCTTCGTTGAAGATGTTTGACTCTTTGTCTTCATTACGAATTGCAGCTTCGGCCTAACTTTGCTGACGCTTGGTCAAACCTTGCTAGTGCCTATATGCGAAAAGGAAGGCATAATGAAGCAGCACAATGCTGTCGGCAAGCACTGGCATTGAATCCCCTATTGGTATGATTTGTCTTATTATGCTCATATATTTGATCTTAAGTTTGATTTAAATAAGATTGATCCTAATTTAAAAATTTAATAGAAGCTGATATTTTTTTTTTCAAGGTTTTATGGAATTAGTTAGTGCGTACTTATGATGATTGACATGTAGGTTGATGCTCATAGCAATCTTGGGAATCTAATGAAGGCAGAAGGGTTGGTGCAAGAGGTCAGTATCAATAAACTAATGCTACATGTCTATTTTCTGAATGCCTTGTGCTGATTGTTTCTCAGCTACCCTGCCCAATGCAAATTGGTAGGCTTAGGATATTGGCAGATCACTTCCCTTCCAATCAATGGTTGAGGGAGTGGTCCATTAGAAATCTATCACTGCTTTTATAGCTTATCTATAAACAGGCCCACCTGGCCCAGACTTTGACCTTTCCAAACACATGGAAGGAAGACATCCTTTCATGCATAGAGTTTTGTAGTGTGCGTCTCTCCTTTTCCAGTGAAGTTACTGATTTACATAATTCGTGTGTGGAACTGTCTGAAATGACAGTTCGATACAGATATCAAGTTGTTATCTACAGGGCAGGGCTCAGATGATGGTTGGTCTTGTTGTAACTTCAATGTGCAAGCTGCAAATTGTCAGAACTAACATTTTGTGCAGGCATACAGTTGTTACATTGAGGCTTTGCGCATACAACCTACTTTTGCTATTGCGTGGTCAAATCTTGCTGGTCTCTTTTTGGAGTCTGGTGATCTTAACAGGGCTCTTCAGTATTATAAGGTACTTATTATTTCTACGCCGTATTTTTCCTTTGTCCCAACCATATAGGAAGTTCCTGAATTGCTCCTAGTTTGCCGAATTGTATTGTCTAGTCAAGAAACCGACGAGCTGACTTTTTTTTTCTGATTTTTTTATTTGTTCACTTCAGTATGCCATTTTGTCCTTATTATGTTATTGTAGGTTTTATGGTATAATCTTTGCACTTGTTCTTGCACTTCTCAGTTACTTTCTTGAAACATTTCTGAACTTTGTTTTATCATGCAACTTACAGGAAGCAGTAAAACTCAAGCCTACATTTCCTGATGCCTACCTAAACCTTGGAAATGTTTATAGGGTAAGCTGTCATGGAATTGGTCCATCAGTTAGTATGACAGCATGTTACTGAATTAGAGAAAAATATATTTTCCATCCTTTTTCCAGGCTTTGGGTTTGCCTCAAGAGGCTATTGTATGTTATCAGAGAGCTGTTCAGACACGGCCAAACTATGCGGTAGCTTTTGGTAAGTTTAGTGGTGTTAATCTTAATCCTGTTTTACACTGTTTTTTAGTAATGCTCAACTGAACTTATCACTTCCTTGTAGAGTATATTATGTTCACTTGACATGGTCTTGGTTAAATACTTAGTATACCTGATCAGTGTTGTCACAGGCGTGCCTAAGGCGCAAGGCGCAGGAAGCTCCAGCCTCTGCGCGTTAGGGCTTTCTAGGCGACGCATATGAGCCTAGACTTCGCCCAGGCGTGCTAGACGCTAGGCGCAGTCTAGGCGCAAAAATGGTCTTTTGAATAGTTTTTATTTGTTTATTTATTTAATATGTATTTGGTTGAAAAATAATCTTAATAATATTTAATATGTATTAGAAGTCTAAACATCTATTTTACTTAGTAAAATTTACCCTATTAGTATTTATAGTAAGAATTTAAACTATCTAATTAGTTTTTAACCCTAATTAGTTTTCTTTAAGTATAAAATAAATAAATTAACCTAATTTATTTTAATCCTAATTAAAAATTGTTCATGGATAACGATTACAAAGTTTAAAGAAGTCTAAAGACAACAACACACGGTCCAAAGAAGCCCTATAATACTAGCGGGCTATCTAAAGGCAAAGGCAAATGTATTAGCACGGATATGGAAACAATCAAAGTTCGGCAAACAGGAAAAGCATCACAAATCTCGTAAAGATCAGCTATTTTGATTGATGATGAGGACGAATATGAAGCTTAACAAGATTCAATGGAGGAGGATGAGCTAATCCTGGACGAAGGATTTGAGAGTGATTCTAATGAAGATGATGAATATGTTGAGCTTGATGACGACTTTGACGATTGATGAATTGAGTGTCCTGTAGTTTTACATTTTACATTAATAGGAATTATTATTATTATTATTATTATAATATTTAGATTAATGAACTTTCTATTTATATGATGAAATTTTTATATTTTTTTTTATGGTTTTAACACAACATACCAACCAACCAAGCCTTAAATCCCACGCTAGGTGGGGTCGGCTAGCTTTTATATATTTTTTAGTTGGTGTGCCTAGCTTGTGCCTAGGCTCCAGGACCCCTTGGTGCCAGGGGTGCGCCTAGCACCTTGACAACTATCTACCTGATATGGATAGTCTTGTCACATACTATATATTTATGTAACTTAGCTAGAATAAAACGCTCACGAGCATTAAAAGCTGTTGCTTGGGCTTGTATGTGCTTTCATGCTTATAAATTATTGTCTCTGAGGTTGTTTTTATCTATGACTTCACAGGAATATTTGTTCTTAATTTCTTATTATTGGTTTAGACTTTAAAGTTGCAGCTTAACTTGAAAATCTGATGTCTCATGCGGTATAGGAAATTTGGCCAGTACGTATTATGAACGGGGCCAGTTGGAATTAGCAATTGTTCATTATAAGCAAGCCATTGCTTGTGATGGAAGATTTTTGGAGGCTTATAATAATTTGGTTGGTTCATACAGTCTTCACTTTGTGGTATTGTTAAAGTGTTTTTATGATTTGGAGTGCCGAACTAACTTATTTCCACTTCTTGATGTCTCTCCAACTTCAAAGGGTAATGCACTAAAAGATATAGGCAGAGTGGATGAAGCAATCCAATGTTATAATGTAAGTCCGCATCTATTATTATCATTATTATTTTTATTGTTATTATTATTGTTATTGTTATTATTTTTCTTGTAGTTGTCGTTGTTGTGCTATGTTATTATCATTCTTTGCTTATTAAGCTGCACTTGTGAAATTTTATATTTAAATCATCTCAATTTCTGTCTGTATGTAGCAATGCCTCTCCTTACATCCAAGCCATCCACAGGCACTCACCAACCTTGGGAACATATATATGGAATGGTATATTAAGTTATAAATAATTTTTTAATTTCATTTTAATTAGACGCTTAAAATGATTGAAACTCATGTGGGATGGTTTCGAATATGCAGGAACATGGCAGGCACTGCTGCCTCATATTATCAGGCTACATTGGCCGTCACAACTGGACTATCTGCTCCATTTAACAATCTTGCTGTAATATATAAACAACAGGTAATGGCAGCTGTACTTTTATATATTAGACCATTTCTAGTTAAGCTTCCGACTTTTTATGTCATGCATATGATGCTTTGCATCTTGAAGTATACTTATTGAACTTTCTGTCCTTATTTGTACATGGCAGGGGAATTATGCAGATGCTATATCTTGTTACAATGAGGTTCTCCGCATTGATCCCCTGGCAGCTGATGGACTTGTAAACAGGGGGAACACTTACAAGGAGATTGGTAGAGTAAGTGAAGCAATTCAGGACTACATACGGGCCATCACTATTCGACCTACTATGGCTGAGGCTCATGCAAATTTGGCTTCGGCTTATAAAGACAGGTATTTTCCTATTCTAATGTTATGCTGTAGCTATCCAACTTTGACTAATGCATGGTAGTTAAAGACGATTGCCTGGCTGCCTAGATGCTGCTCAGGATATTCTCTATTTCCTAAATTTAACTTGGTCTTTTGGAGTAGTTTTAATATTTTTTGGTGCTTTTTTTATGATTTTAAAAATTATTTTTGCTCATTTTTTCTGTTATGAAGAATAGGATCAACTGTTAAGTTAATAGTTGTGCCTTCTGCATCATATTAATACTGTCCTCTTCAGCTACACAGTAAATTTTTGCTCATTAAATAGAAATTATGACATGCAGCGGACATGCAGAAGCTGCTGTAAAGAGCTACAGGCAGGCGTTGCTTCTTCGTCCAGATTTTCCTGAAGCGACTTGCAATCTTTTGCATACGTTGCAGGTACCATATGTTGCAGAACTCATTTGTGAATTTGGGACTAGAGTTTGGTGAAGTGATTTTATGAATTCAGAAGGATTGAATATGTTTATATAACTGATGTATTTTGGGGTTGCATTTCGCAGTGTGTCTGTAGTTGGGAGGATCGTGATAAGATGTTTACAGAAGTTGAAGGGATTATCCGGAGGCAGATGAATGTAAGAGTTACGAGTTTTCTTTATTGTCTTTGCTATATTCATCAGATATCACTGCTTTCTCATGAGTTCCCCTGAAGCTAATTTACCTCTAATATTACGATTCAGATGTCTGCTCCTCCCAGTGTGCAGCCATTTCATGCTATTGCATATCCCATTGATCCCTTGCTAGCACTTGAAATCAGGTTGGTTTTCATCTTGGACATTTTGTTTTTGTTCGTTTTGAGGGAATCCTTAAAATCCCTTTTTTTTGGTCATGTAGCCGCAAGTATGCAGCTCACTGCTCCATAATTGCATCTCGTTTTGGACTGCCTCCATTCAGCCATCCTGCCCCAGTTCCAGTAAGACGTGATGGTGGAAGCGAGAGGCTTCGAATTGGTTATGTGAGCAGTGACTTTGGCAATCATCCCTTATCACATCTTATGGGGTCTATATTTGGCATGCACAACAAAGAAAATGTCGAGGTTGGCATTTTTTTGCAAATCTCTTTTTTGCCTATATTGCCCAAACATTTCACTTTTGGTAATTGGAATGTTGAAGCTAATTATTGCATTCAGGTTTTCTGCTATGCCTTGAGTGCAAACGATGGTACAGAATGGAGACAGCGAATTCAATGTGAAGCTGAGCATTTTGTTGATGTTTCTGCCATGTCAGCGGATATGATAGCTAAATTGATCAACGAGGATAAGATACAGATTCTCGTCAACCTGAATGGTTATACCAAGGTACATAATACTCAAAATTCCTTTACCGTTTGCATATTACCTTTTTGTGATGTCTATTGAGATATGCATATGTCAAGTGGGTTGTTGGATATGTCATCAATCTTTCTAAGTTCTAACTGCATTTGTGATCTTTCAGGGGGCCAGAAATGAGATATTTGCAATGCAGCCAGCACCCATACAGGTGTCCTACATGGGATTTCCTGGAACTACTGGAGCTACATACATAGATTATTTGGTCACCGATGAGGTGAGCGATTGACCTGGAATTAACGTGGAACTTATTTTACTATTTGTCATCTGTACCTCTTTATAATACATGTTTTCTATGCTTTCAGTTTGTTTCGCCAACATGTTTTGCGCATATTTATTCTGAAAAGCTTGTACACATGCCTCATTGCTACTTTGTCAACGACTATAAACAGGTCAGTCCTTGTAAAATTCTGAAGATGAACTGAGTTTTTGTTGCAGTTTTTGAACTTATCATAATTTGATGTTTGTGTCTTCAACTGTTTTTTTTTTGTTAGAAAAATCTGGATGTCCTGGATCCACACTGCCAACACAAGCGATCAGATTATGGTCTGCCAGAAGATAAATTCATATTTGCATGCTTCAACCAGTTGTACAAAATGGATCCTGAAATCTTCAATACATGGTACTTTGAAGATTGCCCTGACATGTATGTATGATATATCATCTTTGGGTATCTGATATGCTATTTATCTCTGAATTTTGTAGGTGCAACATTCTCAAACGCGTACCCAACAGTGCACTTTGGCTCCTTAGGTTCCCAGCCGCGGGCGAAATGAGACTCCGTTCATGTATGTAAAAATATGTTTAATCAACCCTTGTAAGACATCGCATGGAAAAATCCTTGATTTTACTCAATTTTCACAATTTAAACTGAATGGGATGCATTATTAACTCAGCAGTTGCATATTTTAATTTCAGATGCTGTGGCACAAGGGGTGCAGCCAGATCAAATTATTTTCACTGATGTTGCCATGAAACAAGAACATATCAGACGTAGTGCTTTGGCAGATTTATTCCTCGACACGTAGATATTCTCTCTTTAAGAATTTAGCATCTCTGGTTTCCTTACTGCATTGAGTTATGTTATTTAACTTCCATGGTTTTTGGGTATTGACGGACGGGTTTATCTCTTATAGGCCATTGTGTAACGCGCATACGACAGGGACGGACATTCTGTGGGCAGGTTTACCAATGATAACATTGCCCCTCGAGAAAATGGCTACTAGAGTTGCTGGATCTCTGTGTCTTGCCACTGGGCTTGGGGATGAGATGATTGTTAATAGGTAAAGTAAGGTTGTGTTGGAAACGTCCTTTTCGAAGGAATCCAATTCCTTTCAAATCATTTTATGTATAAAGTTTTTTAAATCTTGTATCAAATGAATTGAATTCCTTGAGATGTAATGTTTCCAAACGGAGGTTAAATGAATGCTTGCTAGTTTAGCTTGTGCATATATTGTAGCTGGATTCTATCAATTGAACTCGTTCAAAAATTTAAGGGTGTGTTTGGAAACCTTCTTTTCGAAGGAATTCAATTCATTTGAAATCATTTTACATACAAATGAATTGATTTCAAATGAATTGAATTCCTTGGAAAAGAATGTTCCCAAACAGGGTGTGAAAGAAAATGTCAGCTCTTTTTTCTATTTTGTGAAATTTGTTACTCACTTGTACATTTTTACTTGTGCTAGTATGAGGGAATACGAGGAGAAAGCAGTGTCTCTAGCAATGAACCGGCCAAAACTCCAGGCACTGACGAATACGCTGAAGGCAGTCCGTATGACTTGCCCGCTATTTGACACTGCTCGCTGGGTAAGATCATTCAAGTATATTAAGGGCCTGTCTGGAATTGCTGTCGCAGCTGCTGTTGTGAAAAGCTCAACTCACAAACTTTTCATAAAACAACATATTTTGGCATTGGACAAAAGATTTTGACTCTTAATACTAATTAATGAAGGTCTGTTTGCTATTGATTTTCCAATGCCAAAATCTGTTGTCGTAGGGAAAGTTTCAAAATGGAGCTTTTCGGGACAACAACCTGGATAAGCAAAATCCCAAACAGTCTCTTAGTGTAGGAAATACTTGGGCGTGGACTTGGTTTTACGACATTTGTAACCGTATGTGCAGGTCCGAAATCTGGAGCGAGCGTATTTCAAAATGTGGAATAACCATTGCTCAGGTAAGAAGCCTGATCACTTTAAAGTGGCAGAGAATGATTTGGAATTCCCATACGATAGGTAAAAGAAGGGAGTGAATAGACGGCATTGTAGATAGGTGCAAGAGAGAGCAATAGGGAGACTAGTATAAAATTTGTCAGATAATGGGATTGGGTATGTCTATTATGGTAATGTATCTTAAACTAATCATATTTTATCGTGAATGAATGAAACAAATCCAACTTTTCGATGCGACTTGGTCTATTTTTTCCTTGAAGTAGTTTGCATAAAGTTAAATAGCTCAAAAGATTGTTGGTCCTGTATTGAGTGTGTAGTTTGGATGCCACTGGTTCTTTTATAAATGTACGATCCAGTATGCTATTTCGGAAGTTAAATCACTGTTTCGACATTGCATTATTGTAGGCATTATTCCACATAAATGTTTCCAATAAAAATGGATGAATCAGGGTTATTACAGTGTAATGAATCATGGTATATATCATAAAGGGGCAAACTTTGTGGTTCGACTTTTATGAAAAAAAGGTAACTGTATATTACTTAAAAAAAATTTCATGATATTTTAAAAATTATCATATTTTAATTAAAAAAATATTTATATAGGATAAAAAAAATTATAAAATTTATTGATAAGTTGTATTGTATTTTTACTAAGTTGTTAAATTTTACTTTAAAACGGAGAAAATTATCTTTTTTCATGATATAATTTTAAGTTGGGAATTATTTTTTGCTAACTTTTAAAACTACATGTACTACTTTGAAAAACAAATTTCACATAAACCTTTTTGTAAAACAGTTAAATCATATGACATGTTTTTAAAGTTTACACAAACTTAAAAAATGATAGAGCATCCCCAATGCCTTCGTTGTGTTTAATATCTGCATCGGCAATGACGAGGCTCAAATACGTCGTTGTAAACTACAATATAGGCGCATTAATGGTGACAAACTACAAGTGCGGTGCCATTTAATGCTAGCATGACTTCGCCTTCAAGTCTTTGACATGGTGGGACTCATGTGTCATCATCACTTAAATGCTTATAAAAAAATAACCTCTCCCATAATGGAGGTATGATTCAATTCTCACATTTGTTTCCACTTATCTATGCCATCCACAAAAAGATTGATGACTTCATCATCAGAGAATCTTCGCCAAAATCCTCGGCTTAGTATATCATTTGCTCATCTTGAAGATTCAGGTCACCAACATTAGCTCTACAAGAACTCACTTGAGAAGGAACATCAAATTGGTGCGGTGAGCGTGGAAGATGACATGCCTTCAAACTTTAGACGATAACATGTTTCAGGAAACCTGTTGCAAATCAATCATCCGGAAGACTTCACAAAAACCTCAAGAAAGCATCCGGATCAAGGTTTTGAAGAAAAAAAATCACAAGATTTCATCCGATTTAAGACAGAAGCATCCGGCTAGAATGTGGAACAAAACAACCCACTAAGCAGGGGCGGACCCAGGATTGAATGTGAGGGGAGGCCGAAATTTGGGTGAAAAAATTAAGAAAAGGAAGACTAAGAGAAAATATTAAGAAAAAGAAAAAAAATGAGATGTTGCTTGAAAAACTAAGAGAAAAGAAGGAAAAAAAGACGCTAGAGTGGGGAATTGAACTTAGGTCGCCAAGGCTCACTACACTTCCCTTACCCAACCAAGTTGTGAGAGATTTTTGTAGAACCATTACACCTAAAATGTATTGTATCGAATTTTCAGGGGGGCCTGGACCCCTACAACCTTAACTGTAGGTTCGCACCTACCACTAAGTACAAAGAAAAAGCATCCGGTTAGAGTTTGGAAAGGAAACAAACTTCTAACTCCTTAAAGACAGCATCCGGAAGAAGATCACAACTAAAGTAGCATCCGAATTAGAATGAGTCTGAAGACATCTGGAAGACTCATCTCTCAATGGAAGGGAAAAATTCAAATATTCAATTTCCCTCCAAGAACGGTCATAAGTCAAATTTGCCCTGGAGAATGAACAAGTGACAGGTTGCACTACTTTAGTAAAGGACAAAAGGCTGACAACAGAAAGAGAAAAATGTAACAACCTTTTTCACCTAAACCAATAGAATGACGCGTGGAGCACACACAAAGGACAAAGTTGCATAAAAGTTGGCGGTGCACAAAAAGCCAAATAAACGACAGCTGACAACTTTGATTCTCCAATCCCAATAAATTCAACGGGGCATTTATTGAGTCTAACGGACAGATCAGTGGCTCCAGAAGCGCCATCTCATATCTTATCAACGGTGAAGATTCAAGATCATACCAACGGCTACATTTATGATCCAAGCCTATAAAAGAGAAGATTCACCAAGTAAGAAGATGCTGATTGTTTTGAGAAGCTACTACATTGAAGAAATAACAACACAATTAATGACTCAATCCGTCCAAGAACAAAACACTCAAATCTGTTTGTAAGAATTCCCAAGTGAAACTATAAATTTGAGGAAATTGAAAACCAAACCCTTATCAAAACAAAAGTGTAGAAATCTCATACTTGGGTGAGTATTGAGATTGAGACTCAGCTTGAACTAGGATAGTTTGAGTGGTATATCCCTATGGGACTCAGCTTAGACTTGGGTAGAGTTTAAGTGGTATATCTTGCTAATGAAAGAGGACTTAGCCAGAAGTTGGGGCTTTTTGTGGTATATCCTACATCCGGAAGAGGGGTCATCTTTCGGAGACAACGAGCAAAGGACTTAGCTAGAAGTTGGTGGTTTTGGTGGTATATCCTACATCCAGAAGAAGGGAGATTCTATGGAAACAAGCTGCAAAGGACTCAGCCAGGCTAGGGATTAGTTTGGTGGTATATCCTACATCCGGAAGAGAAGAAATCTCCGGAGACAACTGTGAAGGCTTGATTTCTACCTACGAAAGAAATCTAATCACTAGTGGATTTAAGCTCGGAGGAGGAAACTCCGGGGACTGGACGTAGGCTGGGCCGAACTAGTATTAAAATCACTGTGTTTGATCTCTTTTTTACTTTCAGCCTTTTCTTTTAGTGCACATTATTTCATATCTGCATCATCCAGATCTCATAACACTGGATCATAAACTACATGCTACACCAAGACTTTTCAAAAGTCTAACATTTTGCAAAAAGGGTCATTCACCCCCCCTTTAACCCTAAATATACTTGCATAGTTTCCACCAAGTGGTATAAGAGCAAGTGCTCACAACTAGAGATCTAACAATCTCAAGCTAAAGGTCCATTTTTTATTCAAGAATTAAAATGAGTTATAATAACTCACAACTCTTTCCGGAGGGTATGTATATTACCCGTCCTCCACTCTTCACCGGTGAACACTAGTTTTGGAAAAACTGGATGAGGAACTTTATTCAGGCTCAAAGCATGCAAGCATGGATGGCCCTAAAGGATGACCCTTATATTCCAACCATTGAGGTTGAAGGTGTTACCACCAGAAAACCATCAAATCAATGGGATGAAAATGATTATAAAAGGTTGTGTGAAATCATAAATGCTATTAATATGCTTCATTGTGCTTTGAGTGTAACAAAATTTAATAGGATCTCAGGCTGCAAAACTGTTCAAGAAATCTGGCAAAAACTTGAAGTGACCTATGAAGGAACTAGCAAGGTCAAAGAAGCCAGAAATTGACCTCCTCCAGCAGAAACTTGAAGTATTCAAGATGAAGCCTAAAGAATCAATCAGTAGCATGAATACTAGATATAAAAATCTAGTAAATGAAATGAAGAGGCAGGGAAAGGAGATTACAGAGGAAGAAATGGTGAAAAAGATACTCCGGAGTCTCACTAAAGAACGGGAAAACAAAAAGACTTCCATTGAGGAAGCTCGTGACTTGAAATTCTATAGATATGATGAACACATTGGTAATCTGCTAACTCAAGAGCTATCTCTGGAAAGATATAACTAGAAAGAAAAGAAGCCAGAAGAAAAGAAGAAAGAAATTGCTCTCAAAGCAGATTCTTCCGGATCAGTCTCATTTAGAACAGAAAAATGCTCAAGGGAATCCACTTTCAACAAGGAAGAAATGGCTATGCTAGCCCGATAATTCAATAGATTCCTGAGAAAAGGAGAAAAAGGATTAAGGAGATATTCTAGAAGGTATGACTACAAAAGAAGAAATGAAGGTAGCTCTGGAGGAGACACGTATAGAAAAGATCCGGATGATCAAAAGGATCAAGAGACAGAAATGGCTTGCTTTGAGTGTGGTAAGACGAGATGCTTCAAGTCAAAATGTACCAAGCTCAAGAGAGAAAACGAACATAACAGAAAAGCAATGGTAGCTACCTGGAGCAACAGTGAAGAAAGAAGTAGATCATCATCATCAGATAAAAAGGAGACTGCCATTTGTGCATTCATTGTAGTAACCAAGCCAGAAGCAGAATCATTCGGAAGAGGAACAACTAACGGATCACTGAGCAAACAAACGTATCAGAATCTGAGTTAGCTAGTATAGAGGTAAACTCTCGCTCTAACTCTTTTCCTAACATTGAACTGGCCAGAGCTTTGGGAATTGTAATCAACAATGTAAAGAAGAATTCAAAAGCTATCAAAACTCTTCAAAGACAAGTGATGGAGCTCGCCAAAGATGCTGAGGCAATATCGCAAGACATAAATCTAATAAGGAGCAAAAAGCACATGAAATTGTTGAAGAAAGGTTCTTAAGAAATCAAGTTAAATCTTAAGAGCAAATCTGGCTGGGCTAGAAAGGGAACTAGCGTTGAGGAGGGAAGATGTCGGAAGAACCCCAAATATAACTATCAGAAGGAAGCTAAAACTTTCAAATCAGAGAAGGAATCTGGATTCCTCAAAATCAAAGAAAGTGAGTAGACAGCACCAAGCGCAAAGATATACACTACTAAAAAAGGGAAAGCTATAGTAATCTATGATGAGCAACCATTGAAGCAAAGAAACCGGATACAATCCAGACAATCAGATCCAGATCTATCAAAAGCCGGACATTCCGAAGATTATGAAAAGAATGATCTCTAAAAGATTGAAGAAAAGCTTAAACAAAACAAACCTCCGATTGCAGATTTTGTTACAAAAATAATCATATAACCAAAATCTATAGATTTAAAAATGGTTATTATGATGTCAATCCATGGCCGGAAATGATCATTAACCCAAGAGGACCCAAATCTGATTGGGTACCCAATTCTACTTAATCTGTATTGCAGGTATGCCTTAGATCCACCAAAGCTCATCTAATACAAAAATTCTAATAGTGGATGCTCAAGGCACATGATCTGGTGATGAAAGAGATACCATCACCTTAACCCGGAAGAAGGATAAAGATAATCAAAGATCTGGGTCTGAAAGACTTAGTTCCGGATAAAAGTAGAACTAGTGAAAGCTCCAGAACCTGTTCACATCAAGATGTACTAAGAAGAAGGCACTGAAATCAACTTCAGTAATGATCAAAGACCAGAAGAAGAAGTTGAAGCTAGTGAAGAAGCAATTCAAATACATGGAGGTTTGCAAAAGAAATCAGAACTCAAATAAATCATCTTGTAAAAGTCATTTTGGAGAATGTCCAGAATCTTGTCAAAGTCAAAGGACAACACAATAGGATGTTGAACCATGCTGCGTATATCTTGCTTATTAAACTAATGGCCATACAAGAAGAACTAGATCACAAGTGTGGAATCCAGTATCGCCTCCTAAAGGAAAATCAACTATTGGCACAACCTAGGTGTTCTGGAATAAACCATATAAACCCAAAGAAAATGATGAACAAAGAGTATATATTTTTACTAAATCCTTTAGTAAAGATCAATTCAACAAGATTAGAGAGGCAACTGAAATATCCAATCCCAATTGAAGAAGATTCCGGAAGACAGATATGCAACTATCACATCTCCAACAGTCAAGGAGAAAAAGAGAAGTTAATCAATTATGGATTTAGAAGAGAATATTGCCAGCTAAGTAGACACGAGTGAGAAATGGCAATAAAAGCGCTAAAAAGGTGACCATACATCTTTTTGAATTTCAAACGATTACGGTAAACACCACGCGCTTTAAAAAGCAACAACTGAAAGAAAATAAAATGTTCCAATTCTCTGGTTTACATGCCATTAACCTCTCTCCTTAAATTTATCTACCAAGTCATCAATCTAGTTAAATTTAACTGCTTCCGGATCACCAAAATATCCTCATCTTCAAAACTCTATAAAACGCCCTTAAAACCACTGTCTTCTTCACGCGAGCAACTACCTATTGTTACTTTGCAAAAATCTCTCTAGAAACCTTAAACCTTTCAAACTCTCTTCTAAAAGTCTCAAATGGCCAACATAGAAAAACAAACCTCCCCTCCTCCTCCTCCAAAGAATATATTCCAGGAGGCAGATCTCCAGGATAAGAATTTCATTTCGCTGATGCTTAAAAGCTCAGACACCATAATCCTCTCCGATCACCTGGAAGATGAGTAAATATTCCCCATTGAACCTTATACCAAACTCCTCATAAAATACCAACATTTGGAGGTCTTCCTTCAGATAAATAATCGTACTTACCCTTGTTGAAGAATCCTATAAGAATCTCAGAGTCCACTCCTTTTATGATTCTCTCCGTACCAAGGTGCAAGGGAAAGTCATCACTATTACTCCCGAGTTCTTTACAACTCACTTCAACATGAAGAATGATGGAGTTATACTAAGAACAGATTGGGATGAAGAAAGCATTGAATATAACCCCAAGATGTGGCTCCTAGAGCGTTATTTTAGGGATAAATTCTCAACTCTCTGGCTATAAACACCGAGAGTACTCCAGTTGGTGATGGCCAAGCTAATTCTAATCCGAAAGGGAAGCATTAATATTGCCTTAGCCTTTCAACACTGTGTTATACAACATTGGTTTAAGAGAAGTTTAGTAAATATCCCAGTCCTACTCATCCACTACCTCAAGCAACACAAGTTCTCCCACGGAGCCCTAATCACCAAGATTCTCTCTGAAAATGGGTTAGATTTGGCCAAAGAAGAATCAGTTAAAGGGAAAGCAATCACAGAGAAGAATTTCCTTAAACTCACCTATGGTGAGGTATGGAATGAAGAAAAGGCCTTAAGGCAGAAGAGGGAAAAGCAAGAAAAGAGCAGAGTGAGGCCGGAGGCACCGTGAGAAAGCTCCGACAGTTAAGAGGCCAAGGACTGCAAGAATCAAGGCTCAAAAGAAGATTGATCTTGAGCCTGTGGAGGAAGAGGCTATTATGGAGGCAAATGAGGATACCATGACCTTAACCCAAATCCTCTATAAATCCCCCAAGCATAAAAGAAGGCTTGTAAAGGCAACTGCTAAGAAGAGAAAGCAACTTGATGACCTAGAATAGGAATGTGCCTGAAGTGGTAATAGTGAGAAGGAAGAGGAGGCTACTCGAGAACCCAAGAAAAGGTTAGTCAAGAAGGGACCTACCTTTATTCAGGCATTACAAGCCAAGAGGGCTAAAACTTCTACAGAGGCTCCTTCCTGTAAATAGTATGCTACACAAATCACTATTAAAGAACCTACTCCCAAACCCACAAGAGCAAAGAAAACGGTAGAGGCCAAAAAAAGCAAGGGGAGAAATGTGGAAGTAAACAAAGTAAATCTTAATCCGGTGAATCTGGAATATAAGAACATAATGGCTGCCATTAAGGAAAACTAGCAAATGAAGAATCCGGCTCCCACACTGGATGGACCCGGAGCCTCATCTGGAGCAATTGAAATATTGATCCTTCATCAACCATTACCCTACCAATTATTGTATCACCTTTGGACATTCAACACCTAAGAGAAGGGTTTAGAGAGGAAATAGTTGATGAACTAAACCTCCAACCTCCAACCTTCAACCACGACCTCAACCTCTTCTAGAGTCACTCTTTATTATTGAGAGGATTGAAGAAAGAAATGAAGCTGCAGTTGTTCAAAGTCCTGCAAAGGATCCTTGAAGTGTGAAATCCTGAGGTAAGCATTGATCTTAATGCTCATATTGTTGAATTTAATGGGATAGTGGAAAATCAAGGCAACTTGGATGCAAATGAACATTAGAATGCATCCAAGGTAGATGAGCCTATCTTGGAGATAAGTGCTCTAGAGGAGGGAATTGATCTAAGTCCCAATGAGAATTCCACTCTGGCTATCTCAACGGGCGAGGTCATTCCGGAGGATCCGTTGGTACAAGAGAATAATTAGGAAGAAGATGAGGAAAAGGATATGAGTGATGATGATGAGAAAAAGGATAGTGAGGATGAGAACGATGAAAGTGATGAAGGCAACTCAAGCCCCAGCTTCTCACCCGTGAGCTTATTTGAATTAAGGCCAAGAATAAATACTCCATCTATACTAACAACAAAAGCTGAAAAACTAAAAATGGCTTGACAACTAGTGGAAGAAGCAACCACGAAAGAAAAGTAGAGCAAGGAATCAAGCCTCGAGCCCATACTCCGGGGAAATCTATACCAGACTGGGAAAAATTGAGTCCTTTACTCAAAATCTCTCAATTTCTCAAGATCTGACTACTGAATTGGAGAGTATCCAGAGCAACCTGATTGATCTTGAGTAGAAAGTGCTAAACATTTCTAATGTTGAGCAGATAGCAAATTTTGCTTTTTCTAAGGGCAATCCAATCTTGGAGCATATATCAAAAGATGTTACTGAAGCCTAAACTGCTGCTACTAAAGCTGTGACAGAAGTTGAATCTTGCAAAGAAATAGTCCTTGAAAATATTAGCTCTACTATGAATGATATGAAAAGGGAACTCAAGGAGTTCATGAAGCAAAAAATGGCTGAACTACTAAACCCAATCTCCACTGTTGTCACTCAAGGATCAAACCCCACATCTTCCAAAATTAACTCTCTCGCAACTGAGCAACAGGAGCTAAAAGAGTAGCTTATAAAGTTCATCAAGGATGACTTGCCAACTATTCTAGAGAAAGCTGCTGAGGACATTGGAAGTGACTGCCAAATTGGTCTCCTTTCAATGGAAAAAAACAATTAGAAATTGGCAAGATGCATCTAATATAGAGCTCCAGCATCTAAAAGAAAGCTTCCATAGTAATGCCAAAATAGTCACGAAGGAAATCCAACAACTTGGATCATGACTGTCCAATCTAAACTTGAATACTCCATCCTCTTCTAGCTCATCAGGATTCATAAGAGTCTAGTCCTTCCATTCTTCTAGCAGCCAGTCTAACACATAAGGGATACTAGTTTTAGAGGCTATAAGTGCATGATAACTCTAATTAGGGGGATGTTCCCTTATTTTGATGAAGAAGATCAACAGTATGCCATCAAGATGAACCCTTATCTCACAAACTCATATGCTGTACTCCAAAAATTCCTTAAGCTAATCTATATTGTCCCTTCCACAGTGGATAAAATTGTTAAGCAAAATCTAGCAGGAAATCCGTACTATACACTCCTCTCCAGAGCTTGGGAACGGCAGTGGAATAGGAGAAAATTTATTGAGATTGTCCCCTCGATTGATGCAAACAAAAAGGGGGAGAAAGATCAACAGAAGGAGAAAGAGTAGCAGAAGAAGGACAAAGAAAAGAAGCAGCTAGAGAATAGAAAATCACTTGTAATTGCTAGCTCTATCATATGTAAACATTGTCATTCACTTATAATCTCATATATTTGTTATCCTATGCTTCATTGATGCTAACTATTATTAATAGCAGAAGTTATATAGTGAAAAATCTCATTCAAAAAATTGCTTCTAAAGTACAACCATCAATTGTACTAGAAAAACTTAGAAGCTTATATGCAAGAATCTTGAGGGAGTTAGGATGTTAGATTATGCGGGAGAAAATTGTAAATGACTAAGTATCAAGAATCATACTTAGCTCATCTTTCCATATTAATATGCTTCTGTACTTAGGTTTTTGTTTCCATCAAAATGGGGGATATTTTTAGAAATCAATCATCCGAAAGACTTCGCAAAAACCTCAAGAAAGCATCCGGATCAAGGTTTTGAAGAAAACAAAAAAACCCACAAGATTTCATCCAGTTCAAGATAGAAGCATCCAACTAGAATTTGGAACAAAACAATCCACTAAGTATAAAGAAAAAGGATCTCGTTAGAGTTTGGAAAGGAAACAAACTTCTAACTCCTTAAAGACAATATTCAAAAGAAGATCAAAACTAAAGTAGTATCCGGATTAGAATGAGTCTGAAGACATCCGGAAGACTCATTTCTCAATAAAAGGGAAAAATTCAAATATTCAATTTCCCTCCAATAATGGTCATAAGTCAAAATTGCCTTGGAGAATGAAAAATAGCTTGCACTATTTCAGGAAAGGACAAAAGGTTGACAATAGAAAGAGAAAAAGGTAACAGCCTTTTTCACCTAGACCAATAGAATGGCGTGTGGAGCATACACAAAGTACAAAGTTACATAAAAGTTGGCTATACACAAAAAGCAAATAAATGACAACTGACAACTTTGATTCTCCAATCCCAGCAAATTCAACGGGACATTTATTGAGTCTAACGGACAGATCAACGGCTCCGAAAGCGCCATCTCATATCTTATCAACGGTGAAGATTCAAGATCATACCAGCCATACACAACGGCTATATTTATGATCCAAGCCTATAAAAAGGAAGCTTTACCAAGTAAGGAGATGATGATTGTTTTGAGAATCTACTACATTGAAGAAATTGCAACATAATCAGTGACTCAATCCCTCCAAGAACAAAACACTCAAATATGTTTGTAAGAATTCCCAAGTGAAACTATAAACTTGAGGAAATTCAAAATCAAACCCTTATCAAAACAAAAGTGTAGAAATCTCATACTTGGGTGAGTATTGAGATTGGACTCAGCTTGAACTAGGATAGTTTGAGTGGTATATCCCTATGGGACTCAGCTTAGACTTGGGTAGAGTTTAAGTGGTGTATACTGCTAAAGAAAGAGGAATCAGCCAGAAATTGGTGCTTTTGGTGGTATATCCTACATCCGAAAGAGAGGTCATCTTCCAGAGACAACATGTAAAGGACTCAGCTAGAATTTGGTGCTTTTGCTGGTATGTCCTACATCTGAAAGAATGGAGATTCTACAAAGACAAGCTGCAAAGGACTTAACCAGGCTATGGATTAGTTTGGTGGTATATCCTACATCCGGAGGAGAAGAAATCTCTAAAGACAACTATAAAGGCTTTATTTCTACCTGCGAATGAAATCTAATCACTAGTGGATTTAAGCTAGGAGGAGGAAACTCTGGGGACTAAACGTAGACAGGGCTAAACCAGTATAAAAATCATTGTGTTTGATCTCTTTTTACTTTCAATTTTTTTCTTTTAGTGCACATTATTTCATACCTGCATCATCTGGATCTCATAACACCGGAACATAAACTGCATGCTACACTAAGACTTTTCAAAAGTCTAACATTCTACAAAAAGGGTCATTCACCCCCCCTTTAACCCTAAATATACTTGCACAGGGACCAACATAACCGTATTATTCCCTGAAATGCCTCGCACGGAGAAGGGCTTTCTGGCTAATCCCTAAGCTTTAGCCTCCAAACAATATCCATTGAGGAGAGAAACATCTCCTCACAACTTGCAAATAGGCAATTGCAAGTTACCTTTAACTAAGGGGCCATCGTGGAGCATCACCTTTCACCCTCATGATTAGACAGCAAGTGAACTTGATCAAGCAATAAGCCGATTCAATGGCTTTGGTACAGAGCACCATTAACTCATTGGCTCATGCTAGGACGTAAGATAGGGCCTTCCATAAGGGCCTTCCATAAAGCCCTAATGAAAGAATCACGACGGACCCCTCGTCTCGCCGACTCGAGCCATCAACATCATGCCAAGACCCCTCGGCCGCCTTCCATTTGCGCCTATAGTAGCGCAAAGACACCTCAAAGTATGTATACTTACGAAAAGACCCCTATAAAAAATCAGGGAAGAAGCGAGAAACAAGTTGGAGAGTGTCAAATTTGCTAAGTTTTAATTAACCTGCTTAGATTTGTGGTAGTGGAAGCATGTCAATCCCACAGGGAGTGCTAAACTTTGACAAACTTTTTAGTTGAATAAAAACCGAAAGAAAATAAATTAGGGGGGGTTTTGAGGGTTTTGGTGGAAATGATAAAAATACAAAATTGAAAACTAATGTAGAATAATAGTAAAAATGCACCCAATCAAAGACATAATCCAATCTCATTCCTTCATTCGATTCTCGGTTCAAAAATAGTTCTAAATCAAGTTTTGCTAAACCAGTTATAGTTACCGTATACGCTTCTAAATAACCAAGTTTCCCTTAATTTTAAACTAGTCACGAGATACTCAATGAGTAATCCTAATTAAACCATAGTACTTTGAAAAACGGTAACTTAGTTTAACTTGGTAACTGCATTGCAAAATAGGAAAATCCGATTCAAGCCAATTCATTTATCAAGAAGCTTGACTCGTCTAAGCAAAATTGTTTATTTCTTAGAGCTGAGATACCTTAATTTGACACTTTACAAATCAATAGGAGAATTACAGATCAAATTGATTTGTGAGAAAACTTTGAATTCCTTCAATTGAAACAACTCGCACTTTTTAAAACAATTAAAAGAACCAAAATAACCTTTAGGGACTGAAATAAACAAATAAAGAAAGACGACGTAAATTTAGACTTCACAAACGAAAAGAACCAAAAAAACTAAATACACTATTTGTCTACTTTTATGCATAAAAAAAGAAATAATAGGCTATTTGAATAGGTCAACAAACTAATCTAAATACTAAAGAGTTACAATTATCTCTAATGAATCAGTTGATCCATTATCCCAGTATATGAGTTATCTGAGTAAATGAGAAAGAAGCGGCATTATCTCATGACCATGTCAAAGAGAAATTTGGAGTTTGTTGAAGAATATGTCCACGTCATCAGTATTGAAACATTTTTTAATACATCCACATTGAAGGATTGAAGTTCTTGGAGTTAATTTCTCACGTCGTAAGTTACATTACGCTCATTATATGAAGTCATAGTAACCTTGTAAATTTCTTTTAAATTATGTGATTAATGTGATTTGCTCCACTAAACAGTATAATCAGTGTTAAAATCAAATTCTTCCACTTTTTTAGCTGTTTCAATTGATTGACATATATCCTTATCTTATTTCAAGCATTATCTTTTAAAATTAACCATTTTCTTAACAAAATTAAAATAAATCCAGAAATAAATAAATATCTCTAAAACAGTGGATCAATTAAGCACAAAAGTTGACCACAATAATGCATAAAATGAATTATAACACAAGTCAAAAAACAAATCAAGGGGAAATTCCAAACAAATTATAAGAGAGTAGACACCCATAAATGCTCCAATTATAACAACCAAGGATTAGAAACATGCCATTTCAAAAGTAGAAACAAGAGTCGTTAGCAAAGTATATCCCCATAGGACTCTGTCGGCTCCTCTTAACCTAAGATATGAAAATAGGCGTTAGTGGCCAAGGAGAGAGATGCTTCTGATGCTAAAGCTGAGATAAATAAAGATCTGTCAAAAGTTGGGTCGAAGCCAGGATTGAACCTGTCCTCCTAGAGTTAGGAAGGAAAGCATCTCCTTTTTGAGCTAGCATAAGGGCGGAGGGCTTCCCCAAGGGATTTAAGTACCCTCATATGAGAGAGTACAAAGGGATTGGAGACTCCATAAACCATGTGCATTACTTTAGGAAATGAATGGAAACGACATATGCTATAGATGCTATGCTATGCAAACTTTTCGCACTACGTTGGTAGCTAGCATCAATGACCATTTGGTTTGAGGGGCTTAAGCTTAGCTGTAACTCCAACTTTGATATGATGGCAAACGACTTTTGCCTCTATTTTGTAACCTCCATCCCCCCATACAAGACGGTGTAGGATCTCTAAATTTTAAAACAAAGATACGATGAATCCCTGACCGAATATGTGAAGATTTTACGGAAGATAATAATGGAAATTAGAGGATGTGGAGTTGACATGGCAATAAATGCCATGGCAACCATGGAAATTAGATTTATAATACCAGTGTCTTTGTTGTGCTTACTATCGACATCAACAATGATGGGGCTTGAATACATCGTTGTCAACTACAATACCAATGCATAGTGGTGACAAGCCACCTGTGCCGCGCCATTTAATGCTAGCATGGCTACACCTCCAACTCCTTCATATGGTGGGAACCATACATCATCATAACTAATATGCAAACTTTTCCCCGCTACATTGGTAGCTAGCACCAACGACAATTTGGTTTGAGGGGCTTAAGCTTTGCTCTAACTCCAACTTTGATATGATGGCACACGACTTCTGCCTCTACTTTGTAACCTCCATCCCCTAACACTAGACGGTGCATGATCTCCAAATTTTAAAATAAAGACATGATAAATCCATAGCCAAATATTTGGAGCTTTTACAAAAGACAACAATGAAAATTAGAGGATGTGGAGTTGACGTGGTAATAAATGCCATGGAAACCATGGAAATTAGATTTTATAATACCAGTGTCTTTGTTGTGTTTATTATCGACATTGTCAATGATGAGTCTTGAATACGTCATTGTCAACTACAATACGAACACATAATGGTGACAAGCCACCTATGTGACTCCATTTAATGCTAGCATGGCTACACCTCCAACTCCTTGATATGATGGGACCCATGCGTCATCATATCTAAAATGCCTAGAAATATCAACCTCTCCCACAATAGAGGTAGGATTCATTTCCTACATTTATTACCACTTATATATGCCCTCCTCTAAAAGATTATCACCTTCTTCATCAGAGAATCTTCTCTGGAATACCTGGCTTATCTTGCAGATTTGGGTCACCGATATTAGCTCTATAGGAACTCATATAGAGAAACAACATAAAAAAAATTATAATTGATGAAGTATGAGAGAATTAAGCTATTGATTAAGCTCTCAACATCAATATGAAGAACACGAAGAACATATAAGAGAGAGGAATTAATTCTTATATTGAATGAATGAATAAGAAATACAGAGGATCAAGGTTTTATACAAAGGAGCTAATAAGCTCAATGACTATGAACTAATTTGCACTGTAATTACAAAATTGTAACTAACTCTCAATATCCCTCAACAAGCTGATCATCATGATTTTGTATGTTAGTTTTCCATGTTGTTAGGTGATAGAAATCATGCCCAGTCTCTCAACTTGTCTACTAAAATCTAGAGGATGTAATGCCTTTGTTAATAAATATGCTAATTGGCTCTTTGAGGCAACATACATCAAGTGAATGATGCCAAATTGTAATTTCCCTCTAACAAAGTGACAATCTATATTCAAGTGTTTGGTCCTTTCATGGAAAACATAGTTTTTTGCTATGTGAATGGTATAAGTATTATCACAGAAGAGAAGAGCTGGTGTTGTGTCTTCAATCTTGAAATCTATGAGTAAATATAGTATCCATTGTATCTCAGATGTTGTTTTGGCCATTTCCCTGTACTCTGCTTTAGAAGAGATCCTTGATACTGTGTTTTGCTTTTTTGATTTCGAAGATTCTAACGCATCCCCAATGAATACACAATATCATGTTGTTGATTTTCTTATTTTAAAACAATTGCCCCAATCTGAATCTGTGCATACCTTGATTTTAAAATCTCCTTTTAAAGGAAAGAATACTCCTTGTGTTGGTTTTCCTTTGAGGTGTTTGAGAATTCTGGGAGCTGCTGTCAAGTGGCCTTCATATGGCGACTCCAAGTTTTGTCACAACTATTGAACTAAAAATGCTATATCTAGCCTTGTGTTTGTAAGATAGTAGTTTCCCTATCAATTTCATGTACTCTGTGTTTGACTCCAGTCCTTGTGTCTTTAAGTGTTCTTGTTTATCAATTGTAATAGGAGTAGCAGCTGCTTTACGATTTCTAAAACCATATTATGCAAGCAAATCTATTATGTATTTTATTGTTCCTTGCTATTTATATTCCTAGAATGAATTTTAATTTTCCAAGATCTTTTATGCTGAAACAATTATGCTAATAATCTTTTATTTCTTTTATGACATTAGTATTTTTACTAGCTATGATTACATCATCTATATACACAATTAAAGCTACAAATGTACCTGGTCTTTCTTTGATGAATAGTTATGGATCTACCATAGACTGTTGAAACCCCTTTTTGACCAATGAATTTGTCAAGGTTAAGATCCATTGTCTACTTGCTTGTTTCAACCCATATTTTGACTTTTTTAGTTTGCAAATAGGATTTGGCAGATTGCTAGTTACACCTTGAGGAAACTCCATGTATGTTTATTGATCTAATTGACCATGAAAAAATGCATTGTTGATGTCTAGTTGCTCTAGAAACCATCCTTTCTTTGCTGATAAAGCCAATAAAAATTTTATTATTGCTATCTTTGCAACTGGTGAAAAGTTTCCAGGTAATCTATGCTATTTTGTTGTGCGTAGCCTTTGGCAACTAGCCTTGCCTTGTATATCCATCTGATTTTCTTTTATCTTTGAACACCCATTTACATCCTATTGGATTTTTGTCTCTAGGTAGGGTTACCACATTCTATGTTTCATTGCCTCTTAATGCTTGCAACTTATTTTCCATTGCTTCTTGCCATTTTTTTTTATCTTTGACAGCTAAATTATAACTTTTTAGCTCTGTGTCAATGGCCAATGCCAATGAATAAGCTCTATGCTCTTTATATGATGATTCATATGACAATATAAATGACAATGGATGAGAGCTATGCCCTTCTACTTCACTAACATCTCATGTTTGAAGTAAGGCATATTGATAATCTTTCAAATATGCATGTTGTCTGTGCTCCCTTCTTCTCTTTCCAGTGGTAGGTTGCACATTATTTTCTTCATTCCTAAAGTTATCACTTAAAACAGGCTCTATATGGTCATTGTCTTCATTACTGTATAGAAAAATGTTTTCATAGAACCTGACATTCCTAGAAATAATAACAGAGTTAGTTTTCATACTATAAATCCTGTACCCTTTCATTCCAGTTTTGTAGCAAAGAAAAATCCCCTTTTCTACCCTAACATCAAACTTTGTTCTATTTCTCTGCAAAGTACTTACAAAGCAAGACATCTAAATGTTTTAAAATTATTATTGTCAGGACATTTTTTTAAAGAGTTTTTCATATGGACTCATATTCTCTAATAAGGGAGTTCAAATTATGTTTATTAAATGAGTAGCATGACTAATACAATAAGTCAAAAAGTAGTAGGTAACTTACTTTGGTTTTTGAGACATCTGGCAACATTCAATATATGTTGATGCTTTCTCTCTACAACTCCATTTTGCTGTGGAGTCTCAACACATGATTTTTTTTATGTAAAAGGCCATTCTTGTTAGATATGATGTATACCCTAGAGGCAATTATGGCGATATATCTTAGTTAGTTTTATTTTGTTCAAATAAGTTATATAAATAAAGACATTCTTTTGATATATCAATGACTATAACTGCGAAAATATATTATGACTAGTTAAGAATATATTCATTAATGTATTTGCAAAAATCCTCGACATAATCATAGCACGGATTGCAAGAGCATAGTGGGACTATGTAGGGTGAGAACTGATTTGTGTGCAATTATGATTTGTCTAGATATCCCTAGTCAAAATATCATCAAGACTAGACATTGATGAATATAGATAGACTAGCATGTATCGTCATACTCCTTGAATCTGATTCAAGTAGCATATCTCCCGTGCTGGAGGGTGATACCTTGGGTTAACACATGAATGTATTAAGGGAAGACCAATATGAGACGACACTAGATAATCTATATTGTGTGTTGGTGTTTCATCTCATTGCAATAGCAATACAAACATCCTTAGACCTGAGATACTAGTTACCTTGTTCAGGTGTTGCTATATTTTGGATCATACTTAAGCAATCTATAGACCAAGTGATTCGGGTTATTATGGGTATAGTTGATGTCTGTCTATTGGTAAGCTGAGTAGTCAAGAAGGAATCTATCACTCCATTATAGCAATATAAGGGAGATGTACCTTGGCCAATTATTGGAAGTGACACACTCATAAACCTCTGATTAGAGTATGAGTTGATAGGATGAGATCCTAGTGAACACATTAATTGGTTGAGTTGTATACTTTTATAGCAAGACTAAATACTGGGGTAGCCATTAAGGCTGCTAGTGGACTAACACTTAAATCGAGTCCTGGAAACAACATGATACTTAACCATTGATAGAAGGAGTGAATTGTATTGATTCTAATACAGAATCAGGATTAAGTCACATGCATATGACGTTTTAAATATCAGGGGGTCATATCCGTTATGTTAGAGAGCCACTATGACCGATCAAAGTCATAGGAATCCACAATGGTCTAGAGCTTTGAGCCAGTCAATTCATGGAAAGGAATCTAAGCTGATGGCTCTTTATTTTGGGATCCTATAAGGTCATGCACTTTGAGTTACAAATTAAGCCATATAAAGAACCATTAGACTGGGTCTAATCTAGAAGAGTTAAACAATGGTTAGACCATTTTATTGGTAAGACCAATTTTTGCTGGTTAGAATAGTGAACCGAAAAAAGAATAATAGGAGGTTAATAAAAAGGGGAAATAGAAACACAAGTCTAAATAGCGGGGTTCAGGGAACCTGCATAAGTGGACTCGTACATGTAGTGTTGGACAGTACATTCATAAAGTCTGTGCATGGGCCTAGGCAGTACTGCAAGTGCAGTGCTGCGTTTAGGCCCGTTGGCCAAGCACAAGCCCATAGTGGGCTGCGCATGCACATGGGCCACTTACTGGCTTGTGCTGCAGGCTGTGCTGTACGCACAGGCCATTGGGCCTGTGCGTTGGTACAGGCCTTGCATGGGACTGGGGAGCTTGCTCCACAAGCAAGCCCCCTAGTCCTTGTGTTGGTCTCTACTTCTAATTTGATTTAAAAATACTTAAATATCCTTTTTATTTTAATTCTAATTAGTTACGGATTGTATTTAATTGTCCAATTAAATTTCCTAAATCACTATAAATAGAGCCTTCCTGCTTCATTATTTTTTGTTCATTCTTTTCTCTCTATTCCTCTGTTAATTGCTCTGGTTCGCATAAGAAATCCGTCGAAAGGCGTATTTACTTCGAACAGAATAATTAAGGGAATTCTTTTAGAATTAATTTATTTAGAATATCTAGCTATCTTCCAATTTATTTTTGGTGCTCCCTTTTTAGAAGGTCGTGGTCGGTGGTGCTCCTATGGATCAATTATAAAGGGATTCTACTTTAGAGTCTGTGCACGCAAGCTCAAGGGTCTTTATGCCAACTTTGGGATTCACGCTTCAACCGGTACGTGGTTAAATTATTATTAGGTTCTTTTAATAAGTGTTTATGACCTAGAATTATTTTAGACTAGTTATATTATCGATCATGCCATGCTTAGGAGATCCTTGGACTTAGATTAAATTTTGAAATTTCCCCATGCTTGCTTTGCATGTTCAAACCCACAAATCTAGACTAGTAGTGTTATCATGAGATTGCCTAATGTTATTGTATGATTGACTAGGAATTTATTTCTCGCAATAGAAAATGTTATGACAACTAGATTAAGTGCTGCTCAAACTTAGTCAGGGTAGTAATCTAAGATTAACAATATTTTACTTGAGACTATAAATGCTTTGATTTTTGAATTAAGTGGAATAATTCTTAAATTAGAAAAGAATGAAATCTTTGTTTTAAATAGTCTATGGTTAAGTGATTCAGAAGGGCTCGTGGTTGTTTTGGCAAGGATTGGACTTGGCTGCTCATTTACTTCAGGGGGCCTCTCCTACCAGGGAATCTCAATCGGTTCTAGATTCTAAGTACCAAAGGGATTGTTATGAATTAGTTGATTTCTAGTATAATAATTGGATTCATTATATGGTTTTACAATGAAAGGTTAAAATGTCAAATTAAAACTTATAGACATAGATGCAAGAACTTATAACAATGAACACCCTTGTTTGTTTTGCATGCTATGTGGAGTCTCGGCATGATGAAGTGATTATGAATTACCAGTTAAGCATGACCCATAGGTTGGACTTACTAATTCCTTATAGCCTGGAATTAGTTATAGTTTCATGATCATGTCCACGTATAAGTCCTATATTAGGCGAGACCTATTGCACCAATAAATCCCTATTAAAATATTAAGACATAACTAGTCTTCCTAAATAATCGAATATATGTTTTATGGACCTTTTAATTGATGAATTATTCATGCACCGCATGCATTCTTCTTTAACTCGTCTGTTCATATGATTCGAATTAGGGCTAAGTCTTAACCGGACTGGGTTAGTTGTCTATAATATCGGAGCTAATGTTAGGCTAGAGGCATCATTTGAGAAGTCATATAAATGGTTTTGCACGTCCATTGGTTGGAACTCAAATGGATTAGCATTTGCATTAGATGCAAATGGACAGGATCCAACCATAACTATTTAAGTTAGCTTGACTCGTGATAGCGGGGGTTAGCTTAAATGAGTTACGGATGCTACCTACTAAGGAGAATGGTTAGACCATGTTTCCAGAAAGACAATAAAAGGGGCTATTATGTTTTCAAATAAACCTTAATGAAATACTAGGAAAGTGCATTTAATTTAAAGACCTTAAAATTAAATGCATGTGCAAAAACTAAGTCTAAAGCAATAATTCTTTTTCTTATATCTAGGTTGAATATGTATCCTCTAAATTTTTACTATCATCCACTTGACAAAACCAAATTTAACGGCTGAAACGTTATGAAGTGTTCGAGGTTGTGAAGTTGGTTTTCGACAACAATGCTTTGAGTTACGTTCTAGATAACCCGAGCCTTGAACATCCCAGTACAAATGCCTTCTCTTGCAAAATTAATGATTATAAGAAGCATCATAATGATTGTAAGTTAGCAAAGAAATTGATGGCCGATGCTTTGCTACCTAAATATCAGGATTTGTACTTAGGAGCAGACTTAGAGTCAATGCTTCTAAATCTCCCAGTACTTGGTGAACTAGAAAGTTTCATGCATTATATGGGGATGGAAAAGACTCTTTAGCAACTCAACTTGTTATACGTGTGTATGAAACTTCAGAGGAGCTAAGAAAAATTGGAATTAACTATAGTTTGGATGACTTGAAAGAAATAGTTCTGAAAGGTCTGCCTGTGTGGTATGCTGCATTCAAATCAGAGTTTGGTTTTAAGAGTTGTGATTGTGGACTCAAATGATTGACATGCTCAAGCAAGTTGTTATTCAACATCGACATGATTTGGAGGATTGACTCATTGCTGAAGACCTTAAAATCAAAAGGATGAGAGGTTTAAAGGTCTAAAGAAGACTCATGAAAGAGGCAGAATGTAAGAGAAATCATGTTGAGCCTAAATCTTTCTCTGCAATGAGAGTAGAACGGCTGATGACTGCATCTTCTAAGGATGAGAAGGCAAAGCTAAAAAATGCTTATACTTCAGGTATGTTCATGATTGAATATTTAACTACAGTTCCTTATGAGTCTATATGGTATTAGATACTGGATGTGGTACTCATATCTATACCTCTATGCAGAGGTTGTGGAACCGTAGTAGGCTAGCTAAAGGAGAGTTTGATCCATGAGTTGGAAACAGAGCACGGGTTGCTGCATCAGCTGTAGGAACATATAGTCTCAAGTTTCCAAATGGCCTAGTTTTAGAATTAAATAAATGCTATTAAATTCTGGTCGTGACTAAGAATATTATTTATGTTGCATTTTTAACGGGATAAGGAATTGAGATTTTATTTAATAATAAAGATTGTCAAATTTTCAAAAATAGTGTTCTTTATGGCAATGGAGTTTTGATTGATGGCATATATGTTTGAAATACTAAAGCTAAAATTTTTAATGTGAATGATGCTAAGAGATTGAAATTAGATAAAGACAAATCATTCTACTTATGTCATTGTCGTTTGGGCCATATAAACGAAACCCGCTTAACTATGTTATACAAAGGTGGTGACTTGGGCCCAATAGACTGGGAGTCTTATGGGGCATGCGAACCTTGTTTATTAGGCAAAATGACAAAGAAACCTTTCAAAGGAAAAGGGCAACGTGCCAGAAGTATATTGGAAACAATACAAACAGATGTATGTGGTCCAATAAATGTGCAAGCCCATAGAGGATTTGTCTACTTCATATCTTTTATCGATGATTACTCACAATATGGATATTTTACCTTATGAGGCACAAATCTGATAGTTTTAAAAGATTCCAAGACTACAAGAATGAAGTTGAGAAGCAACTTGGGAAAAATATTAAGGCACTTCAATCAGATCGAGGTGGAGAATATTTAAGCCAAGAGTTTCAAGATTATCTAAGGATAAGAAATTATTACCCCAATGGACCCCTCCTTATACTCCTCAGCATAATGGTGTGTTTGAGAGTAGGAATTGAAATTTGTTAGACATGGTTTGATCCATGATGAGCCAAGCAAGTATCAGCAAATCCTTTTGGGGATACGTACTTGAGAGCGTCGTTTATATTCTAAACTGTGTGCCCTCAAAATCAGTTGATACTACACCATACGAAAGGTGGTATGGTAAGAAACCCTCTTTCTCACCAGAGAGTTTGGGGTTGCCTTGCCTATGTTAAAAGGACAATATCAGATAAGTTTGGAGCTAGATATACCTTTAATGATCCTGAGGAATAAAAAGTGTTTGTTTCTAAGACCGCTCAGTTCCTTGAGAAGGAACACTTGCCTGTAAATACTAGTGGGAGCGACCTTGAACTTGGAGTTCAAGTAGGCAGATCAACTGATGATTCCTACACCTGATACACAAGAGAATGTGATTGAGGAACGACATGTTATACAACAATCATTGCATAGATCTGGTAGGGTTCCCAATGCTCCCGAGACATATGGATTTTTCATCACGTATGATAAACAAACCTTTCTAATGGAGGATGATGAACTAATACCTACAAGGAGGCAATGGAGAGCTCAGATTACGATAAATGGTTAAAAGCCATGAAATCAGAGATGGATTCCATGTATGAAAACCAAGTATGGGATTTCGTCGATGCACCTAATGAGGTTAGACCCTTTGGCTGTAAATGGATTATCAAGAAGAAAACAGACATAGATGGTAATGTAATTACCTATAAGGAAGGTTGGTTGCAAAAGGTTATAGTCAATGAGAAGGTATAAACTGTGATGAAACCTTTTCACCAGTAGCCATGCTTAAATCCATTAGGATACTCCTCACCATTACTGCTCATTATGACTATGAGATCTAGCAGATGGATGTAAAGACCACTTTCCTAAATGGAAACTTAGATCGGGATGTATATATGGTACAACCCAAGGACTTTACATCTTAGAATGGCTTGAACGTATGCAAACTGCAGAGATCCATTTATGGATTTAAGCAGATGTTAGCACGGTCCGCTTAGCCCGATGAGAAATTTTGCCTATTTGGATAAGTGATCAGACAAGTGAGCCAAAAGGACCAAATTGTTGTCCAAAAATCCAAAATTCAAAAGCCCACATTCGAGGGAAGCTTCGATTTAGCATTTCCTACTGAAAAATCAAAAGTCAAATTTTTGGTCAACAAATGCGTAATGAGCCTGTCGGCTCATTACCTATCTACAGTAAAAAAAATCAAATCTCAGTAGATTCATGAGATTTACTGACAGATTCGTATCATATTACACTCAAGTAGGTAATTAGCTAGCGGGCTACTTACCTCCTTACTATAATGCCCATTTTATTCTACGAATTTATATTCTAAATAAAGCCATTGTAGTGGCAAAATTACCACATAAAACATAATTCCAAAATTAATCAAAACAATTTGAACAATATGAGTAACTATTATGTCCGAACTTAGAATCTCATTTTTTTGGTATAAAAATCCCATTTTGGATCAGTATATCACAATTTCCAGTAGAGTTGAACTTGGTGGCGACTCTATTTCATTTTTAAATAAAGTAAAACACTTTATTTTAAAAATATTTTCTTCTTATAAAATGTGTAAATATATTTCTCAATATAATCACATTTTTTGCTTATAAAAAGCCACATTTTTCATACTCAATAAGTTTACGTAAAAAATAATAAAATAATTTTCTCCTTAATAAAATCAAGCATTTTATTAAGAAAGAGATACACGCATTTAAGCAAATCGGTTTTTCTCAAACCAACCAAACGTGCCTCGTGCACCGCGCCTCGCGTGCATTCTCTCCCTCGAAAACCTTGCCCGCTCACAGTAGACATCTAGGAGTTGGAATATATGGTTTGATGATGCGATCAAGGAGTTAGATTTTATATCAAACGATTATAAGCATTGTGTATACAAGAAGGTTAGTGGGAGCGCAGTCATTTTCCTTGTGTTGTATGTTGATGACATACTACTAATAGAAAATGACATTTCTCTTCTTTAGACGGTTAAATCGTGGTTATCAAGAAAGTTATCCATAAAGGACCTTGGAGAAGCAACATTTATACTAGGTATAAATATCTATAGAGATAAACCCCAGAGGCTGCTAGGTCTTTCACAAGATACATACATACACAACATATTGACTAGGTTCAACCTTGAGCAATCAAGAAAGGTAATCTTCCAATGTCTCATGGAATTAACCTTTCTAAATCTGAGTGTCCAGCGACACAAGAGGAGAGATTGCACATGAGTAGAATACCCTTTTCATCCACAATAGGATCTATCTTGTATGCTATGGTATATACATAACCTGATGTCTCACACGCGTTGAGCATCACGAGTAGATTCCAATCTAACCCAGGTGAGAAGCATTGGATGGGTGTTAAGAAAATCCTTAAGTACTTGATGTGAGCACGAGCTTTTTGTGTTCGCGTAGAATGATTATGGAAATTGCTCTGACCTTTTAAGGACCAGTTGTCCTATTTTTGTGGTTCGAGTCACGTTAGGAAAGCTTCTCTTTGACGATTTTGGACCTACGTTGACCCTAAAAGTCACCAAGATATTGATAAAGAATAAATATAAATTAATTAAAATATTAATGAATTTTTTTTGAAAATAAAATAAAAATATAATAAAATAAAAAAAGGAAAAAATATATTTTTAATCTCATCGGTGCCGCCGCCGCCGGTGACTGGCTGCGCATTGCCTTGTTGACCGCGCCATGTGGTGTGGCCTGGTGCGGCCTAGCCTCGGGGTCTTTCTCTATGCATTTTCTACCCTATCTTAAAAATCTGATTTTTACTCGTTGTTTCACAAAATTCATGTTTTTATGTTTTCACTAATTGAGTCTATAAAAACCTAAAAGTCACCCGGTTTAGGACTTTTGCCATTTTTTAAATTGAATTAACTCATTTTTAGTTCTTTAGTTTTCTAGGGAGAGAAAGCCTAATAAGGCGGTGAACTCCGAATTAAGACACATTATTTTGGATTTCTAGACATTATTAAGCTCGGTCTTTTAGTTTTAAACAACTAAAATCAACATAACACTCGACTTAAAACGAATTTAAATAGGATTTAGGGACTTTTCTCACAAAATCACTAAAACCCGTAACTAAGTTCGTCACTGATTTTGTCGTTGTTCATCGCTCTTTGTCACAAAATAATCAAAA
This sequence comes from Euphorbia pulcherrima, assembly GCA_947683365.1. Taxonomy (NCBI): domain Eukaryota; kingdom Viridiplantae; phylum Streptophyta; class Magnoliopsida; order Malpighiales; family Euphorbiaceae; genus Euphorbia; species Euphorbia pulcherrima. The sequence continues at coordinate 47,213,603 of CANTUS010000001.1, read as the reverse complement.
AGAGCTCGCCAAAGGTTGATTCGAGTCTCAAAGATAGATTAACGACTGAAAGGTATAATTTCTGAGTTTCAGTCTCTTTATTTCATTTATTTCTTGCTTTTCTCCGCTTTTGTTGGAGATTTTGCTTGGTTTTGGGAAATTAGACCTTTGTTTTTTTGCCATTTTTGAATTTTTTCGACGAGATTTCGGCTGGCCGCCCGAGTGACACTCAGTCCGCGTCACTCGAGCGGCCTGCTTGTTGCCTGAGGGGCCAGTCACCTTTTCTTCAGAATTTTGGGGACTTTTTCCCCCGGGTAAAAAAATCAACGTTATTTTGTCGTTTTAAATCCAAATCTACTGAAATAATGTGGGAAACGAGTTAAAATGCCAATAATCTTGAGTTTTGGGAGCAAAAATGCCAAAATCCCCTCGTTTGGAAATTTTTTCCGATTGGCCACTCCGGTGGATGGCTAGCTGCCCGGATGACACGCTGGCTGCGCCAACTCGGACGGCTACCACGTAGCTCGAGCGGCCTGCTGGTAAAAAATGCCCAAATGGTCCCTGTGTGTTTTATTTACTGTTTTCGACCCTATTTTATCATTTTATTGCTTTTTTGACCCTGTTTATCACCCGAAAAATTATCTAAAAATTACAAATAATCTAGAATAAATTTATTTAATTTTAATATGTTTTTTTAATTATTTAATTGGTTAAATGACTATTTAATGTCTAAAAAATGTGTTTTTAACTCTAAAAATTCCAAATAAATTATTTTCTTCCAAATAAATTTTTTTAATTAACCAGTAATTGTTTATGCCTTGATTATGCATGTTAATGGGTGTTTTTCCATGCTACGTGTTGCATCCGTGCTAACCGGTATTTGGATGCATGTAAATTAGGTTAGATGTGTGTTAGGCCTTTGGGTATTATTTATTTTTATCGCATAGGAAGATGTATAGGATTTAATAAAGCCTTCTAATAATTATTTATTTTATGCTTTTATCTATTTACCGCTTTTTCATGATTTAAATCGCATAAGAATAAAGAGATACTTTTATTGAAAAATAAATGATTTGATTCGATTAGTAACGAAGAGTAGGTAACATCATCCGAACTTGGAATCTCTGTATTAAGGTATGGTCCAACCACCTGGTGGGAATATTGTACCGAAATTCCCAGTAGAGCTAAATTGGGTGGCGACTCTATCTTAAAATACGAGATTCCAATCTCATATCTTTTTAACAATTAAAATGAACTTAAACATCAACTTAAATGTCGCTTTAATAAATAGTTTTCATCACGCCCTCTCACATCGAGGGCTCTCCCTCGGCTTGCTTTGCCAAGCCTCTAACTTTTCCCGCCCTTAAGGGTCGGTAAAAGGTCACCCGCTTACAGTGGCGACTCTGATGAGGATCAAACCTTTTAACTTAAAATTTGAAAATTCTTTTCTTTTTCAAAATTTGTTAAAGGATTTGATGATGTGCCGAAATCTTTACCGAATCAAAACTTCTCTTCATTCTCATGCCTTTTTTATCCATCGTGTAGATTAGAATACTAGGTTAGGTTAGGGTTCCCATTATTCAGCCGTAAAGCTCACATGTATCACTCATGCCCGCTAGGAATTAGGGATACTTTGTGAATGGATCACTCGTTTCAACCAACACATCAATCCCTGCAATAACACTCATTTGAGGAGTGGTTGAGTGACATGGAATCAAAGTAAAAGAGAGCCTCCTATATCAATACCAGTTTAGGACCATGACCACGTTAGATAAGCCATAGCAACTTCCCCTTAGGAAATTACCACACACATATTTTTGGATTAGGTCGCATACTCTATTGCTATTCGTTAGCTTTAGAGTTAGCCCTAGATTTTTGAACGGCTTTGCACGGGAGTCATATGGTTGGAAGTAGTTTCACTTATCGCATGCTGCTTGTGTCGTGCTCATTCATGCAAAATCTATGCATAGGCCGCCTGTGGCTAATGCTTTTTATTCTTCACTTAACTCTACTTTCCCTTTACTTGAAGGGGGAATTTAACAAAATGCCTGAGATCATTTGGGTCTCGAGGAACCGTACCTATTTCACTAAGGCATAGAGAGGGATCCACGTATCTAATGTCTTTTTGGGATAACCTTCGGATTATAAGCCCTTCTGCTCTCTATTCCTCTAAACCACCCTATGTATATAACATTCATCTCACGAATAAATGTACAAACCATTCATTTCATATATGGTTTGATTTGGGCTGATCAAATTAAGATTTTAAAGCAAGGTCAAGGAGTCCTCATTGTCGTAGTCCCGTTTGGCTCAGACTCAATTGCCGGTTGGTCCGTCATTCTTTGGGTTCAAGTTCAGTAACAAGATCTAGTTCTAGTTTAGTTTTGCTAGCCATGCCTAATTCATCGGCAGTTGATGAGGTTCCGTCTAAGGGTTCTTCGACTCTTTCTCTTCCTCCACCTAATCAGGGCCAGTCTCGGCTGGGCACCGAGATTGCAAACGCTATGATGCAATTCCTCCTATCTGATTTGTTCCATGATATCATTCAAGAGCATATTCGTACCATTTTAGGGGAAGATAGGGATACTTTTCAAGCTCAGGGTTAGTCAGAGGCAGCTCAGAATGGTAGGGGCATGATTCAGTTAGTTCATGTTCCATCGAGTCAGATTCAACCTTCTATTCATCCTATCCAATCTCAGCCAAGTCATTTTCCATTTGGGCAAGGTTTAGCCCCCGCTTTCAGTTCTGACATCTCCGCTAAAGTGGGTCAGCTTCAATTGACTCTAGTAACCCTAGACCAGTTTCAACCAATTTAGTCAATTCAACCCGTTTAGTCTCCACTGGGTCCATTTCATCTTGGTCAAAATTTGACTCAATCGCGGTCATATTCAAATCCCTCAATTTTCGCCCTTCTAACCCAAGGTCCGAGAGTAACTATTCAAGGTCCATATTTACCCCATTTTTAGGTGGCTTTACATCTCTGATGGCCGTACCTTCTAGTGGATTTGTGCCTCCCCCGGTGTCCTTAATCTCATTTACTCATGTTCCTCCTCAATTTATCATCCCGAGAGGAACCACCTACCTACATAATCCTTTTGATCATAGTCCATAAATTCACCCTCATCTTGAGACGCCATTGCCTCCTTCGGCTTTCTAGATTGGTGCTTCTTCCTATAGCAATGACCAGGTCATGCAATCTCCAGGCGTGACACCTGAAATTGAGACTCTCTCACACTAGTCAACTACTTCCCCTTCCAATGACCAGGTTATGCAACCTCTGGGCATGACACCTGAAATTGAAGCTCTCTTGAGTCAAGTGATAACCTCCCTGACCAATAACTAGGTCATGCAATCTCTGGACATAACACATATAGTTGAGGCCCTTTTAAGCCTATTGGTGACCATTAATCATAATCAAAAGGAGCCAAAGAAAGATAAAGATTAGATTCCCAAGGACTTTGACCCTATAAATAAATAGTTATAATTGATTAATTACATCACCATCTCAGGCCCAAGCAATTACTCAAACACTAGTTATGATTACTGTTCTCTAGCCTAACAATAATCCCGCTGATATTACAAATCCATGGATATGGCCCCTTAGTGTAATCCTTATAGAATTAAGAGTACTCGATCTCTTCAAAACTCTTCGCGAGCATAGGCCCCCTAGGGAAGATGAGAAACATAACTTTTATGCTTATCATGTCCAGAAGGGTCACCATACTGAAGAGTGTCAAGCTCTGATTCAGACCATCAATTATCTGATAACGGAATGAAGAATGGAAGAACTAGAGAGAGCGCCTAACACCATGAGTAACCCCTTTCCAAGATTCAACAACCATGCAGAGATCATCAATTCTAAACTACCTAGGGGAGATAATTGGCCGCAAGAGCCCATCAGGGTGATCTGCTCTAAGGGGAAGTGGGAAACCTTCTCTAACTATAAAACTAAAGCTGAGAAGATTGACTGCATGAAAGAAAAAGAGAGGTCTGATAAGACGAGTGACTCCAGGCCTTGGTGTAAAAGGAGCAAGAACTCTTAGTCTCATTGGGTGGCTCCCACACCGACCAGGGATAGGACACGCACAATTTAAGTTGCCCCTCACGAGGATATCTTCATATATTCACGAAAATTACTTCTTTGTGTTATATTTGCCAAGTTGTGTGAAGTCGGCAAGCTTAACCATCTGCGTGAGTATAGATCTCTCACTGACGAAGACAGGGGGATTTTTTATAAGTATCATGTTCAGAGAGGGCACATAACTGATCAATATTGGACTTTGGCTTCCACTATCTTGCATGGTGGAAGAAGGAAAGATAGAAGAACCCACTCAAAAGTCCAGCACAATGAAGGACCTTCTACCAAGATTTGATCATAGGGTTGGTGTGATTGACTCTAGCCAGTCTAAGGAGTTTGTTCTAGGGGCAGTTTCTAACAATCCATTTAAGAAGCCTATTTTTGTGGTTGAGCCTGCTAATAAAGAAATTGAAGATGCCATGGCTGCTATGTTTAGAGCCATGTTTGCTCCAATAAGGAAGAATTTTGAAGAAGCCGATCCTATCATTGAAGCTAACAAGAATATCACGAGGTCTCTAGTGAAAGAAGGAGATAAGATACCAGCTAGATAAGTGAAAGTTTTGGGTCTCGACCTGGATGACATGCTAATGGAAACTACCGAGGATGCTTAATCAACCAATACCGCAACTCAAGACCCTGCTTTTGTGGAGGATGACTAACTTACAATGTAATTTTCCTTTTTCTAGTATTTAGATGTGAACAATTCTTCCTTTAAGGCATTTAATCTTATGAAATACTTTGCTTTTGCTTATTTGCTTGATATTTTGCCCGATGGGTCCATGAATCCATTTTATCATGAGCATAATGGTTTAGTATTCATGAAATATCTTTAACTAAAATAAATTTTAGTACATATGATAACCTAAAATAGTAACCATTTCTAATGATCTAACCTCTGAAAGAAAAACAGAGATAATTAGAGTGCCTAAATATCATGATAATGCTTTCAACTAATCATTCCTAGACATGCTTAGGGTTGATTGTCAGATTGCCGAGCATCGCATCTTCATGCCTAAAATAGAGGAAGAAGCTCAGTTATTCCTTGGTTAGGTTCAATATGTTGGCCGGTTCATCACAGGCCTCACGACTATGTGTAAACCCATTTTTTTAAGCTATCGAAGAAGCGTCAGCCTATTGTCGGGAAGGAACATTGCCGATCACCTTTGAAAGAATTAAGGCTTACCTTTTCTTTGCCGACCCATTCTCAAAATTCGCACCCCGGATACACCATTGATCCTTACCAAGATCTATTCCCTTACAATCACCAAGCTTTCTAATTTCTCTCCTCATTGACCATTCTCGGCATGGGGGATAAATATGATTGACAAATATCAGCCTTCATTAACCAAGGGATACCACTTTATCATTGTAGGGTAGGTTACTTCTCAAAATGGAGGGAGGGGGGGAGTCAAGCCTTACACCATCATTACCACCAAGAAGATGGCCAAGTTCATCGAGAAACACACCTTTGCTTGGTACAGCCTGCCTCGCCATATCATAAGCAGATAATGGGGTTTCTATTTCAAGAGGAAATAACTAATTTGATCAAGAAATATGGGATTCAGTACCATAAGGATTCACCCCAAAGATCACAAGCTGATGGGGCAACAGAAGCCGCAAACCAGTCAATTAAGAAGATCCTCTCGAAGACTATTACTGGATACAGAGATTAAGCCGATGAGCTACTATTTACCCTTCGGAGTTATTAGACAAGTGTTAGAATTCCCATGAATCTGATGCCTTTCTTCTTAGTTTATGGTATGGATGTTGCGATCCCAGGAGGAACTGAGATGAAATCCTTGAGAGTCACACCGAATCTAAGTTAAAGGAATCCCCCATAGACTATGGCACAATTCGAATAGCTTAAATAATCTTTAGATGTACTGGCAGTATGTAGCAAGGCTGAACAACAATCGTGTCAAGCATTAAGATTATTCGTCAAAGGCCGATGATTTGATTTTGAAATAAGTGAAGCCTACTAAATCCGTCCCAAGGGGGAAGTTCAGACTGAATTGGGAAGGACCTTCATGATAAAAACAAAAGGTACTCGGTATAAGGGGCATGAAGATCATGGATATGGATGGTAACAAGTTTGTAAACCCTATCAATCAGGATCAGTTGAAGCGTTATCATATGGACCAAAAGAATCAAATCTAGAAAAAGCAGCACATAAAAAATAAATAGAATTAATCTCCCAGCGAGTGCTCCTCTACTGCTCGGGAAAAAAATTAGGATGTAACCCACTGTTTGGTATTCTGCAAATCATTCAGGCAAAAGTGAGGGTGCAAGAATGACCCGCTAGGCTGAAAATCCAAAAAGGACGATCTATCTAAAAGTTATGGTAAAAGTGAACTAAGAGAGTGTGTGTTACCTAAAAAACCTTCATAGGCTAGTTAACACCAAAGTTTAGGTCAATAGAAATGGTTATCATCACTATATACTCAAACTTAATTCAATTAGTGAAAATGTCACTTTTACTAAACTCTTATGTTTATGCTAGAATGTATATATTGGGTCCTAAAGGTAAAATGTTGCAAGTAAGTCGAATGTAGGGTTCCATGCAGTCAACACAATTTCATAAAAGAAAAGAATGATACTAAAAGGCAAAATCCTAATAGAATGAAAATGGCAAGGTCTATGTAAAATCCAGGATAGTCTGCTGGATTGAAAACCCGAAAAGGGCAGTCTAGGCAAAAATAAAGACAAAATATAAATAAGTCTGATACGCCCATCTCGATGTTCAAGTCTATGCAAAAATTAAGACAAATAAAAGCAAAGGTAATGACTGCCATTGATCATATCAAGATACCCGTATTATCGTCATCATCATCATAGCACTTGCATATCTTTTACAATCTGATGGGCTCGAAGAACTCAAATCCATCCTCTATCATGTCTACTTTGTTCTAGAACGCGATCGAGCATCTCGAGTCCGTAAGGTCCGAATCATCTGAAATCGTCCTTGGTAGAATTCATTAGTAGTGATAGAGTTTAGTTGTCCATCATCCAAAATCTTGAACGTTGCTTCATGCTCCTGCTTGTCTTCAATGTGCTTAAACCAATAATCGTTTATTCATCTGACTCATTTCCTTGAATAGGGTGTATAGAAAGTGACCATATTCAACCTCAATATCCAAACATACAGCCCTACATGTGCACCGCAATGTCTCAAATCCTCCATCAGGGGCATGCCCACCTGATCTGTGTGGCAATGCAGTTCCGTATAGTCTCTCCTAGCGTGAACTCAAATCAAGCAAGTTAATCAAACAAGCGATCAAGTCATCCAGAAGAAGATTGACCCAATAATTCATACATTCATGCATATATGCATAGCATTCATAAATACCCTATCTATTTTTCTATACTGAATTCTATAGGAAGTAAAGTGCATAAAAATATCCTCGAGCTACATGCTCAACCTCTAAGCAAGCACCCATATAAGGGGCATCCTAATTTTTCTCTACCCTACATTCAAGGAGAAGACATCCAAGGGGCATATCAGATAGACCCAATGGACACCTCGACAATCTCTCCAGGCCCCTGGAAATCTTAACTCAATGTATATTTCATACTTCCATTTTTATTGCTTAATTGAAGGGGCAAAAATATTTTTATTTCCACAAAATCAATTATGCAATAAAAATGCAACTTATATGGCTAACTAATGTCTCAAAATTTTCTTGACAGGTCCACAATAGGATAACCTCGATTGACAACCGACCCGAGGATCCTAAATTCAAAACTCAAAAGTTTCTCCCAGGGGTACCTCAATATAATCATCAGGGGTATCCCAACATACATTTTTAGGTACATTTAAGGGGCATATCAGCTAGGCCTAATGGACACCTCAACAGCTTTTTTGGACTCCCAAAATTCTTACCTTAACTTGTATTTCATACTTCTATTTTTATTTTTAATTGAAGGGGAAAATTTTTTTTGTCTCAATAAAATCAATTAAAAACTAAAAACGCAACTCATGCCAATTACTAATATCCCAAACCTTTCTTATCAGGTACACCATACGGCAACCCCGATGGACAACTTATGCAAGGATTCAAAATTCAACATTCAAAGCAAGAAATCTCAAGTATTTTTAGAGTGTCCGAAGTGACTGCAAAGATATTATTTTAAGTGATTTTTTGAGCATTGGAGGTAACCACAGAAGTCTCGTATTAGTATTTTTGGAGTGTCCGAAGTGGCCGTGAAGATATCATTTTAAGTGATTTTGGGAGCATTGGTGGTAACCACAGAAGTCTCGTATTAGTATTTTTAGAGTGTTTGAAGTGGCCTCAAAGTTATCATTTAAAGTGAATTTTGGAGCATCGGAGGTAACCACAGAAGTCTTGTATTAGAATCTTTAGAGTGTCCGAAGTGGTCGCGAAGATAGCATTTTAATTGATTTTTGTAGCGTTGGAGGTAACTACAGAAGTCTACTGTTGGTATTTTTTGGAGTGTTCGAAGTGGTCGAGAAGATATCATTTTAACTGCGCGTTTTTGACCCTTTCTCTCTCCAAAAAATCCGATTTTACCCATTTTTCCCATAAAATTCATGTTTTAAGGGACTTATTGGGTTATTTTCACTAATTAAGTATATGAAAACTCCAAAAATCATCTAGTTTAGGACTTTTGCCATTTTGAAAATTTAATTAACTCATTTTTAGTTCTTTAGTTTTCTAGAGAGAGAAAGCCCAATAAGGTGGTGAAATCTAAAGTAATACACATTATTTTGGATTTATAAACATTATTAAGCTTGATCTTTTAGTTTTAAACCGCTAAAATCAACGTAAAACTTGAATTCAAATGAATTTAAATAGGATTTAGGGACTTTTCTCACAAAATCACTTAAATCCGTACCTAAGTTCGTCACTGATTTCATCGTTGTTCATCACAAAATCATCAAAAAGAGCATGCCAAAGGTTTATTTGAGTCTCAAAGATAGATTCATTGCCTAAAGGTATAATTTTGGAGTTCCAATCTCTTTATTTCATTTATTTCTTGCTTTTCTCTGCTTTTTCTGGTGTTTTTGCTTGGTTTTGGGGCATTTGACCTTTATTTTTTTTTTCCACTTTTGCATTTTTCCAGCGAGATTCTAGTTGGCTACTCTGGTGACTGGCTGCCCGCCTGAGTGACACTCAGGCCGCACCACCTAGCATGACAAGCTGCTTCACTCGATCAGCCTACTTGTCGCCTAAGCGACCAGTCGCCACTTCGCCGGAATTTTAGGAACTTTTTCCCCATGGGTCAAAAAATCAACATTATTATGTCATTTTTGAGTCCAAATTCACTGAAAAAATGTGGAAAATGAGTTAAAATGCAAATAATCTTGAGTTTTAGGCGCAAAAATGCCAAAATCCCCCCGTTTGGAATTTTTTTCCAGTTGGCCACTCCGGTGGACTGTTGGCCTCCTGGATGACCCGCTGACTGCTCCAACTGGGGCCACCACCATGTCGCTTGAGCAGCCAGCTATGACACAGGAGTGGCCTGCCGGTAAAAAATGCCCAAATGGTCCATGCGTGTTTTATTTTGTGTTTTTGGCCATGTTTTATCGTTTTATTGCTTTTTTGACCATGTTTATCACCCAAAAAATTATCTAAAAATTACAAATAATCTGGAATAACTTTATTTAATTTTTAATCTATTTATTTTAATTTATTAATTATTTAATTGGTTAAATGACTATTTAATGCTTAAAAAATGTGTTTTTAACTTTAAAAATTCTAAATAAATTATTTTCTTCCAAATAAAAATCCAACAATTAAGCGGTAATTGTTTATGCCTTAATTATACATGTTCATGGGTGTTTTTCCATGCTACATGCTGCATGTGTGCTAACCGGTATTTGGATGCAGGTATATTAGGTTAGATGTATGTTAGGCCTTCGGGTATTATTTATTTTTATCACATATATAGGATTTGATAAAGCCTTGTAATAATTATTTATTTATGCTTTTATCTATTTACCGCTTTTGCGTGCCGCGCTGTGTGATGGATAATATTAACTGAAAATTCTAATTTAGGGGATTTAAATCACATAAGAATAAAGAGATACTTTAATTGAAAAATAAACGATTTGATTCAGTTAGTAACAAAGAGTAGGTAACATCATCCGAACTCGAAATCTCTATTTCATGGTACGATTCAACGACTCGGTGGGAATATCGTACCAAAATTCTCTGTAGAGCTAAACCAAGTGGCGACTCTATCTTAAAATACGGATTTATGATCTCGTATCTTTTTAACAATTAAATTAAACTTAAACATCAACTTAAACGTCGATTTAATAAATAGTTTTTTATCACACCCTCTCACATTGAGGGCTCTATCTCGGCTCACATCACCACGCCTCTAATTTTTCCTGTCCTTAAGGGTCAGAAAAAGGTCGCCCACTCACACTTGAGAAGGACTAAGGAAATGTTCTTGGTATATGGAGGAGGTGATCTCTCAGTAAAGGGATTAACTGATGCAAGTTTTGTTAGATATGATGTATGCCCTTAAGGCAATTAGGGCGATGTATCTTTATTATGTATTAGTACAAATAATTTGTTTAATTAATAAAGGCATTTAATCTTTTTTTTATATCAATGTGTTCATATATATATATATATATATTATGATTGGTTAAAATATATTCATTGATATCTGTGTACAAAAGTGCTTGACATATCATAGCATGAGGTGAGAGAAATTATAGTTGGACTATACTTAGTGAGACCTGCTTCATGTGCGATTATGATTATGTCTAAACTATCCCTTGTCATAGTTTTATCAAGAAAGGATATTGATGAAGCAGTAAGACTAGCATGTGGTCAACTTTCTTAGAATGGGTCCAAGCAGTTAATCTCCTATAGCTGAAGGTGGTGCCTTAAGATTGAGACATGGATATATCTAGTGGATATATTGGAGACCTCAATAAGATAAACACTTGGTATATATATCAAGGTGTTAGTGTTTGTCTTTATGTAGTAGCTTTGCGAATATCCTCATACTTGAGATACTAGTTACCTTATGTGTACTATTGCTATACTTTGGGTCTTTCATATTCATTCATCAATTTAGGGTGTCTCAGATGATTAAGGGTAAAGTGATAACAATACGTTGGTAAGCTATGCAGTCGGAAAGAATCCAATGCTTCGGATATATTAAGGAGTTAAAGTGATGATTGCTATGAACCTTTAATCAGAGTATGTGATTGATAGAAATAGTTTCTAGTCAAACACATTATGGTAAAGAGCAATAAACTTCAGTAATAAGTAAATAACTGGGATAGCTTGGAGCAACCTCGCTATTAGTGAGTTAACACTTTAACCGAGCCCAACAAACCAGATGGGACTAATATTAATGAATGGAAAGAGTTCATTGCATTAGGCAACTATTTCATTAACCAGGATTAAGTTATAAGAACAAATGATATTCCGAGTAATAGGGTATAGTGGACCCTTGCTAAAGGCATACTATAGTCATTTAAGGTAATCGAGTTCTATTCACGGTCTAGAACCTTGAGCTAATAGTTCCTATAGAACAAGGATTGGTTAAGCCTTAATAGCTCAATACTTTGGGATCCTATAAGGTCATACACATTGGACATTCATCAGACTGAGTAAAGAATTATTAGATTTATTCTATTATGAAAATATAACATAATAATTGGATTATTATTTAGTTATACCATGAATTTATTTTGACCAATAAATTAATTTATTAGGGTCATAAATAAATTAAAGTACGGATTAAAATGATTAGATCATTTTCTGGTTAAGTCAAATTTTATTTTGACCAATAACTAATTTATTAGGGTCATAAATAAAGTATAATTATATTGAAAAGGATCTAAAGAGAATTTTTCGAATGGGCTGGACCTAAAAAAATGTTAGACATTTTTTGGTATCAAAAGGTTATGGGACTCACGGTACGTTGCATCAGAACGTGCACGAGAGCCATCATCGTGGGCTCACAAGTGTCGCAGTGCGGCACTTACGGAGGCCCATGAGATTGGGCTCGCCAGCGCTACTATAGCAGCGTTGGAAGCCCAGCATGGGATTCCTCGAAAGCTAGGGTTGCGAGAAATCTTGCAAGCCCAGCTTGCAAGATGCACAGCATGCTATGCATGCTATGCACGCGAGCCAACCTGGGGGGCTCCAAGCCTCGCTGGTCAAACCCGCGTGTGGGATGTGCATTTTTTGCATCCCACATCGGAAATGGGGAAGCCATTTGGTTTCCCCAAGCCTATAAATAGGCTTCTCCTCTCTCCTTTTCAAAATGCACCATAAGCTCCTTCTAAGTCTTGACTTGAGATTCCAATGTGCTATCTCTTGAGTTGATTTAAGAGCTAATTTTGGAGGAGCCTCGAATATTTTGAGGCACCTCTAGTAAATATTTTTGGGTGGGCTTTTGGGGTGGTCTAGCAGCTACTCAAGGCTCTGCAGTTCTTCCTCATTAGGAGGTTTTGGTTGGTGGGGATCATGTGGATACTCATAGAGGATATCCTACGTTTGGAGGCTTGTGCAAGATGGTTCAGCTAAAGCACACTTCAACGGGTAAGTTTCCTTTCTTTTTCTTTTAATTATTAGGTCTTTTTCTTTAAGCATTTTTAGACTTAATAATTATTATGCTTAGGTTGTTTTGCATGCTTATTTTATATTATGCTTAGGTTATAGCTTAGATTTATAAAATGCTTAGTATAAAATATTTATGTCGGGATATAATTTAGAATTATGGTATGCCTAGCCTATGCATACTAACATAGGTGGAGAGTTTATTTAGTTAAGACTTCAAATAATTTATATGCAACTAATAGGAGTTCCTAGGGACAAGGGACAGAATTTTGAAATCCGACCATACCTGTTATGCATGTTCAAAGCGATTATTAGTTCCCAGCAGTGGTATCAGAGCCTACCTATTTAGTGCATAATTAAGTTAAAAGCGAACTGAATTTTATTTTCTGTATGAAATGATTTAAAGTTTATTAACTGTTTGGAACAATAGATGAACTTAAGCTTTCATTTCTAGATTAGAAAATGCATATAGATAATTTCGAATAAGCCTGCTCAACTTACTCAAACTTATCAAAGACTCAATACATTAAATAAGTTACGTGGTTTCAATTTACATTAATTGAAAGAACGAAATTTATTAGTCCAAGAGAATCCATGGTTTTCCAAGTTTGTGCCCGTGTTTGTTCTGGCAAGGATTGGACATCGTGTCTACTCCTCATGGGGCACCTCTCCTACCTGGGAACCTGTATTAGTGCAGCTTGAATTAACCAAAAGGGGATTAAATATGGACTGATTTATTTCTAGTATATAAGATGGTTCTTATATAAGTTTCTATAATAAAGTAAATATTAAATTATTGAAGAAAAGCTTGAAGGAAATGAAATATATATATATATATATATATATATATATATATATATATATATATATATATATATATATATATAACAAGTAAAAAATGTTAATGTTTTGCATATAATCTAGGATGATGGAATAATTATAATAAAGAGCTTGAACCCACCTAAGGTTAGACCTTACAAATTAATTCTAAAAGTACCTGAATTAATATAAATTATTATAATTATGACCATCAAATAAATGCTAGATTGAGTGAGACATCTAACACCAATAAAACCTAAAGTAAATATATTAAGGCAAGTTATAAGTCTTCCTTACACAAATTTATGATACGATCTTTTTCGGTCATAAAGTGTTGCGCAAAGCATTCCTTTTGTCTACGTCGACCGATTATAAAAATTGAGATAGGGTCTGCCTTAATAGGACTGGGGTATTCCACCATAAAATTGGGGGCTAGCTGCAGGACTGAGACATATTTAAGGAGATGCTAATATAAGAGCACACGTTCCTTGGAATTGGGGAACTTGAATAAATTAGCAATTGCATGCGATGCAAATGGAATGGAATTCCAACTATAACATACTGATATGGCTTGACTCATAAAATTGGGGGTCATATTAAAATATTTGTAGATGCTACCTACTTGGAAATTTATGTTGGTCCCTGTGAGAATAATTATAAGGGCAGAGGGGGTGAATGGCCCTTTTTTGTGGATGCGGAATTTATAGACTTAGAGAAAGTCTTAATGTAGCATGTTTGATTATGATCCAGAAGATGGTTCGGATAATGAATATAATCGGGAGAATGAATCTGGATGATGCAAATGAGTAAAATATAGTAAAAGCGAAAGTAAATCAAACACAAGTATTTTATACTGGTTCGGCCCCGCCTACGCCCAGTCCCCAGAGTTTCCTTCTTCCAAGCTTATCCACTAGTGGATTCCCTTTTAACTGGTAGGAATCAAGCCTTACAGATTTGTCTCTGGATGCCGACCCCTTCTAGATGTAGGATATACTACTAGAAGTACCAACTCCTAGCTGAGTCCTCTTATCTTTAGTAGATATACCACTTAGCCTTCTACTTTGAATCTAAGCTGAGTCCTACAGGGAGATATCACTCAAAGCACCTGCTTTAGGTTCTATCCCAATCTCCCAACTCACCCAAGTTGGAGATTCTTACTCTTTGGTGTATAATAAAGGTTGGTTTTTGGAGTTCCTCAAGTTTATAGTTTCACTTGGGAATCCTTACAAACAGATTTTGAATTTAAGGTTCTTAGAGGGATTATCTCAACTGATTGAATGTGTATTACTTTGTTACTTGCTTTTGTAAGTCAATCAGTTGCACTTCTCAATTGGTGAAGAGCTCTCTTCATAGGCTTTGATCATAAATGTAGCCATTTGTGGTTAGTAAGCTTTCATGCAATCTTCACCCTTGATTAGGTTATGATGTAGAGCTTCTGGATCCGTTGATCAGTCTGTTAGACTGTGTTTTGATCCATTTGAATTCTTGGGAGTGATGCTAGAAAGTTGTCAGTGATCATTTTATTTGTCATTTTGTGATACACCAACTTTCATACTAATTGTCATATGCTGTAAGCTCCACACGCACCTTTATTGGTCTATTAGGAGGTGTAGTTAGACTTTCTCTATCCTGTGTCAGACCCTTTTGACTTTTCCCTGATTTGTGTAAGCTGTCTTTTTGTACTTTTTTCTTAGGAAAAGGAATCTTCGACTTTCGTAGACCAAAGAGGCAGAAGGAAAGACATGTTATAGACTTTCCTTAGCTTTTAGATATAGGTCTTCCGGATGAGTCATCTGGATGTCCTTTGGATCTATTTGTTCCGGATCTTCCTTCCGGATATGGCTTTAATCAGTTCTTCCAGATGCAAGTCTTGGGGAAGTTTGTTTCCTTTCCAAACTTTCTCCTTGATTTTCTCCTCTGCTTAGGTTTCTGATTTTGTCTTAATAAATGGTCTTGGATTTGTTCGGATCCTTCCATTTGGATTTAAGAGAATTTACTTACATTTGTTTTTGTTTCTTTCAAACTTGATTCGGATGGATATTAGATTTTATTATCCGGATCATTGTTTTCCAACAATCTCCCCTATTTGATGGAAACAAAAACTTTGAGATTTTTTTAACTTTTAAGATACTCCCCCATGATTTTAGTATCCAGGCTCCCCCATTATTTTATGACTCCTGCTTCTAAGTTTGTTGTAGTACAATTATAGATTGTACTTTAAAAGCGTTTGTTTTGGTAGTTATGAATTTTTCCCTTTATATATACGTTTGCTGTTAACAATACTTAACATCATGAAGTTTAGTGTTACAAGATACAGAAATACATATAAAGAGAATCTAGCTATTACAATTTTATCTAGCTAGCTTAACTATCTCCTTGGACGAACCACTCTTTCGGACTTGCAGTATTTATCCTTTCCCCCTTCCGTCTCCTTGCTGAGTATCTTCTTCCTTCCCCTTTTTGCTTCCATCAAGGGGGTCAGTGACCATATAGGTACGTTTATCCCAAGACTTCTGCCAGGCAGAGGAGTACACAGAGTAGTCTTTGTTACCTTTGGCTCGATCATCAATGATGTGATTTATGATAGGCAGAGTCAAGTAGTAAGGACGAAGGGCCCTCCAAAGCTGATCATATGATTGTGAAACTTGAGGGAGGATGCACAGAATCTATTCTTGGTCCTTGGGATCAAAGTAAGGGAACATGGCCTTAGTGAGTACAATCAAGCCTTTTTGGCTCATGAACCCTAAATCCCCTATAGACCGAACCAGATTGTGCAGGATAGGAATGAGATGCACTCTGGAGTATCCGGAGAAGAGGAGGGTCCGGAGATAGACAATTTGGTTATTCCGATTTAAAGAAGGGTGATTTCATCACTAAGTCCCTTCAGGACATTGTGGATGGACTCCATTTGATCCTTTATTTCTTTTGAGACGATTTTCTTCCACTCTGTTATTGCTTGTTCAATGCTAGAGTTCTTTACTTGCATCTCATCACCCATATCATCAAGGAGCTTCTCTTTCAATTGGGAGATGGTTTTGTCTATGAAAGTAGCAAGAATTTCTTGAGTGACCTGCTAATCAGTCTCTATATTCAATAGAGTTAGTTTTAAATCCCTATCCTCCATGAATTTTGATAAGTTTTCAAACTTGGTATCTATATAGTCTTTGAGTTCTATGGATAGGTCTATGGTGGTGGAGGACATCCTTTTAAGCACTATGGCACAGTTATCAAAGGCCAAGTTATTGGCTTGACTGGCGTTGCGATTTGATTTAGAGGTGCTTTCCTTTATCTCATTCAAGAGAGGCTTAATCTCAGAAAGGGAAGCTGCCACCAGAGCTCCGGGTGTTGGGAAGTTCATGACTTGTTGCTCAATTTTAGGGAGACAATTTAGCCTTTCTTTGATATCACCTAAGTCCTCGCAGACCTCTTGATTCGATGTTTGCCTAAGTAATTCCTTTTCCGTAGCCTTGAGATGGGTGTAGATGGTCAGGAGGCGCTTTTTGATAAAACCCTCTTCATGATGTTAAAGAGTTGCCTCTTGAAGGAGTTTGAAGTGTTTGTTGGAGGGTCCGGATGATTCACTATTAAATGAGATAGATTCACTTTCGGAGCTTGAACTGCTTTCGAAGGGGCTATTATCTGGCGAATATAAGCCTCCAACTATTCTTTCTACTTCACCCTTGCTCATTTTCCTTTACTCCGGATTAGCCTCGCCCGTAGGATCCACTTTAGAAGTGTATCCCTTGGAACTCAGACTTTCGGGTTTAGTACTATGTCCTTAGTTACATTATGAGAGATTGTAACTAAGTTGTGATTTTCATTTTCAGAAAAGAGATGAAGAAGATTGGGGGTTACCTCAATTATTTGTAGCGTCTGATCCTCATCCCTCCTTTCTTCTTCCTGCCTTTCCTCCAGATGGTTGGAACTGTCCTCAACCACCCTTACAGTTGCCTTTTTAGGATTTTATTTTTCTTCTTCAGGCATGTTGGTATTTTCCTTAACAGCCTTTTCTAATGCCTTTTCAGGACTTTCAAGATTAATGACTTCATTGCTGGATCCAAGCAGATTTTTCAAAAGTGATTCTGTTCTTTCAACAAATAAGAATTTATGTGCTTCCAGAATTTTTAATAGGGTCTCCATGTCCTCTGGATGTGCCAGTATTAGAGGAGCTTGGGATGATTCACTAGGTCCTTCAGTTGTTTTCCTCTGGTTTATTGCATAGTTTTCCTTAATAGCTACCTGAATCTTAGCATATTGCTCATCATCTTATTCTACGAATTCCGTTGTACTGGGAATGTTTTTCCCTGTACTAGATTGTGCTTTCTCAGAGGCAACTCTCTCCCTATACTGCCTTGCTTCCTTATTTAGTATGATCCCAGCAAGCCTCCTGCCTTCACTAGCTCTCTTTTCTTGAGCAATAAGAGCTTCATCAAATGTTAGCCCTTTTCTCTGGAGCTACTTTTGAGGAGGAGCCTCATCCTCTGTTCCCTCATCATCAGCCTCTTCTTTCATCTTAGCCAAAGTTCTCTTGGATTTCCTTCTTCCCGCCTCAATCGCCTTTGTAGCGATTTTAGGTAGACCCATAGTAAGCCCATGTAGTCCCTTCTTGGTTGCGGCTTTAATCAATCTACCTCTAGGTCTTAGTTCTTTTGAGCCTAGGATTTGAGTGAGAGGTAGAGTATCCTCATCAATCTCTTCCGATATCAGTCCCACTTATCTTTTGGCTTTAGCTTTGGTGATTCTAGGCCTTTTGGGAATTGGGGGTTCTGCTTCTAGATTAACTGCCTTTCTGGATTTAACTTTTTGTTCATCCCTTTTTAGCTTCGCTTTTTCTTCATCCCATTCTTCATTAAAGTGGAGGTTTAGGAAATTCTTCTCTAAGATGGGTTTTCCTTAAATCCCTTCAAACCCTATTAGATCCACTTCTGCCGCTTGGAGGATTCTTGTAATTAAGGCGCCATGGGAGTTTACATGGGTCTTGAGATAATGGATGATCAAGACTGGCCAGTTTACTTCCACACTACTAACCCAGTGCTGCAGAATGCAGTGCTGGAGGGAAAAGACTGTAGTCAATGACCCTTTCCTTATCAGAATAACCATTGCTAGAGCATATTGTAGGAATCTAGGGGTTCTGGGGAAGTGTGTTGAGAATTTGTCGCCGAAGTAGTTCAGGTGAAGCCATAGCTTGGAGTCATACTCAATTTCGGTCTCATCCCCATCTTTTCTCAACAGTGCTCTAGAGTTTTTCATGTTTAGATTCTTCTCAAAGAATTCTGGTGTTAGAAGGACAATCTTTCCTTGTACTTCAGTGCGTAGATCATTAAAATGATTATGCACACTTATATTTGAGTAGAAGTCTTTTACCAGTTTAGGATAGGTTGAGCAGTTTATTTTAAGAAGATCACCCAGATTTTGATCTTCAATTAGAGTGAAGAAGGATGGAGCTTTGAATAGGTAGTCATCTCCTAGATGATCAGTAGGGATGATGAAATCGGAGGTTTTGAGATTTAAGGGTTCAAAATCTGCTTCTTTCAAGTCAGATACTTGGAAGAGGTTTTTGCTTGGTAGGATTCGAGGGTGTTTGAGGTGTTTTTGGCTGCCATTTTTGAGTATTTAAGAGATGATGTTTTAGGTTTGAGTTTTTGCAGAGTAATAGTGAAATCATTACTCGTGTGAAGAAGAGAAGGGATTTTGAGGGGGTTTATATAGACTTTTTAAAGTGACGGTATCGCTATAATCTGGACTCTGGTGGTTTTGACTGGATTGATGATATGCCAGTTGGATTTTTAGGAGAGAGGGGAATTCAGTTTAACCAAAGAATGGGAACGGTTTATTTGTGAATTAACTGTTGTATTTACGGCGCGTGTAACAGCCACTGGACTTTTGAAATTCAAAAAGTAACAGTTACCTTGATGGGCTTTTACTGCCATACATCATTATTTTTGGCTGACGTGGCAATCTTCCGGAATATACTTTTCCAACTCTTCTTTTCTTCCGGAGTGAGAATTTTATCTCAAGATCTGGCTTGATTAGATGCTATCTTCCGGAGTTTTTCTAGATTGGATTTGACATTCTAATTGATTCTCTCAGTTTCCCAAATTGATCTTTACTTAAGGGTTTGGTAAAGATATCAGCTCTTTATTCATTTGTGGGGGATATATACCAGTGCAACATCATTTTTCATCACATGATCCCGGATGAAGTGATGCCTTATATTGACATGCTTCATCCGGCTATAAAGAACCAGATTCTTTGACACATCAATAGCACTTTTACTGTCACATAATACATCCACACATCCGGATTGCACTCCATAATCTTTAAGTTATTGTTTGATCCATAGGAGTTGAGCAACACAACTTCCAGGTGCCATATATTCGACTTCTAAGGTGGATAAGGCAACTAAAGTTTGTTTCTTGCTATACTATGACACTAAGCAATCCCCAAGAAAATGACATCCGAAGGATGTCATATTCTTGGGGATTGCTTAGTCTCATAGTATGTACTTTTTCTCTCAAGAGTATCTCTGCCATAGTCTGCATCCGTGAACCCCTAGAGAGTAAAGTCTCCATTACTAGGATACCATAACCCAACTTCAGTGGTTCCTAGGAAATATCTCAGTATCCTCTTGACAGCCTTGAGATGAGAATCCTTGGGATTAGCTTGATACATTGCATAGTAGCATATCACATAGTGTATGTCAGTTCTGCTGGCTGTTAAGTGTAAGAGTGAGCTAATCATTCCCCTATACAGCTTTTGATCAACATCTTCTCCTTCACAGTCCCTGGATAAGACTGTGTCTGAACTTGTTGGAGTAGACATTGGTTTGCTGCTATCTATTTCAAGCATTTTCAGGATCTCCTTGGTGTATTTTGATTGATTTATAAAAATCCCATCTCGACTTTGTTTGATTTGTAGACCGAGGATGAAATTGAGCTCTCCCATCATGGATATCTCAAATTCCTTCTGCATTTGAAAGCTGAATTATTTACACATCCTTTCATCAGTGGCACCAAAAATGATATCATCCACATAGATCTGGACTAGAATAATTTCATTTTTCTTCTTCTTGATGAAGAGTGTGGTATCTGTCCTGCCTCTAGTATATTCCTTGGATATTAGGAATGAGGTCAATCTTTCATACCAAGCTCTTGGTGCCTGCTTTAATCCATAGAGAGCTTTCTTTAGTCTATAGACATGATCCGAATGCTTCGGATCTTCAAATCCAGGTGGTTGCTTAACATATGCTTCTTCTTGAATGACACCATTTAGAAATGCACTTTTGACATCCATTTGGTATAATGTGAACCCCATAAATAATGCAAAAGCATATAGGATCCGGATTGCTTCCAGTCTTGCTACAGGAGTGAATGTTTCTTCGAAATCAATTCCTTCTTGCTGATTGTAGCCTTGAGCGACTAGTCTTGCCTTATTTCTTACTACTGCTCTGGATTCATCAAGTTTATTCCGGAACATTCATTTAGTGCCTATAATTGACTTTCTTTTAGGAGAGGGCATAACATCCCATACATCATTCCTGGTGAATTGATCTAGCTTTTCCTGCATTGCCATCATCCAGCTTTCATCCCCTTTCACTTCTTGAAATTTCTTTGGCTCTATGAGAGAGACAAAAGTGGCATGGCTTATCATCCGATTAAGCTAACCTCTGGTTCTAACTGGATTGTAAACATTATCCAGAATATTCTCTATGGAATGATCTCTGTGGGTCCGGATCTCCCTTTCTAGGCCTTTATGTTGAATTTGAGCTTGTTCCACTTCAGATTCATCTACTCTTTCATTGAAGTCAATTCCTTGTTGATTAAGATTGACTTATTGTATTTCTAGATCAAAAGTCATTCCTTCATCTTCCTCTTTGTACCTCTTGATTTGAAATGAGTTAGGAATTCCTCTTTTCTTCCTTTCTTCATATCCTTCAGCTTCTAGAATTTGATCTTCTAGAGTGTAACCTTTCTTTCTTGCAGTGTTAGTCTCATCAAAATCTACATGTATAGATTCTAATATAGTTTGGGTTCATTTATTGAAGACTCTATAAGCCTTGCTATGTGTTGAGTAGCCGAGGAAAATTGCTTCATCAGATTTAGGATCAAATTTTCCTAATTGCTCTCTATCATTAAGGATGTAGCATTTACATCTAAATGTTTTGAAATATCCAATTTTTAGTTTTCTTGCCTTCTATATTTCATATGGGGTCTTTTCTAGTCTTTCTAATGACAGCTCTATTTAAGATGTAGCATGCTGTGTTTACGGCCTCACCCCAGAAATACTTTGGCAAACGATTTTCACTTAGCATTGTTGTAGCCATTTCTACTATTGTCCAATTTTTTCTCTCTACCACTCTATTCTGTTGAGGAGTGTGAGGGGCATAAAAGTCATGTTCAATGCCCTTCGAGTCGTAAAAGTTATTAAAATGATTATTTTTGAACTCTTCACCATTATCACTCCGGATGCATGCAATGTGTATGCCTTGTTCTACTTCTATCTGGATGAATGTTTTGGAGAATTGGTCAAATGCCTCATCCTTGCTTGTTAGCAGGAGAACCTAGGTTTATCGAGAATAGTCATCTACAATGACCATGGTGTATTCTCTTTTACCTAATCTTAGTGGCTTAATTAGACCAAAAAGATGAATGTGTAAGAGCTCAAGTACTCTTTTGGAAGGAATGTATGATATGGAAGGGAAACTTTTCTTATGTTGTTTACCTAGTTGACATGCAATGCATAGATGATCCTTATCAAAGCAACCTTAGGCAAACCCTCAACTAATTCCTTTTTGGCTAATTTGGACAAGAGATTCATGCTTACATGTCCCAACCTCCGGTGCCATAGCCATGACTCTTCTTCTTTAGACACCAGGCATATATTCTTCTTATCATTTTTAATGTTTATAGAATATACATTATTTACTCTAGGTGCATAAAGAATAAGCTGATTGGACATACTGTCATAAACTGAGCAGCCTCTAGATTTAAATGTGACTTTTCTTCCTTTGTCATATAACTGAGCCACACTTAGTAGGTTGAATTGCAGTCCCCATCAACTATTGAGACATCTTCAATCTTTAATCCAGATCCAATGGTTCCATGACCAATGATCTGACCCTTTTGATTGTCTCCAAAGGTCACTTTGCCTTCCTTCTACCGGGTTAATGTGATGAAGGCCTTCTCATCACCTGTCATGTGCCTTGAGCATCCACTATCAATGTACCAAGTGTGCTGATCTATTATGGATTTAAGGCATACTTGCAAAATAGATCAAGTGGGTTTGGGTACCCAATCAGATTTAGGTCCTCTCGGGTTAATAACCATCTCAAGCTAAGGATAATTATTGTAGTTGCCATTTTTTAATCTACATGATTTAGTTAAATGGTTATTTTTCCCACAAAACCTGCACCCTGAAATAGGTATGTTTTACTTTTACTTCTTACTGATCTTCTTCAGATCCTCCCTTCTGTAGTTGCCTTTATACCCAGCTTCGTGCACACTGGTGGATGGTCCGGTATAATTCTAGAAGTTGGTTGGAGGTGCAATTTTAGCTCTGTAATTTTTTCTTTGCTTGATAGGTAGTTGGTTATAAGCTACCTTAGCCTTTCCCTTCTGAGCAGCAGTAAATCTTTGAGCTTGCGGTTGTCTTCTTACTTCATTTATCCTTTGATGTGAGTTTCTTTGAATCCTGTTTTGAGGAGGAGAGGGATTATCTCTTCTTGGATTCTTTGTTTTAGGTTTCTTTCTGGATGCTTCCTTTAATAGGTTGACTTCTCTATCCAGTCTCGTCACATTTGCATTCAGAATCTAGACTTGATTTCTTAGAAAGTTTTCTTCTACCACATCAATATGCTTGGTTGCTCTAACCAAATTGATGTCTTGTGCCATCACCTCAGCATCCTCAGCCAATTCTAGTATCACTCTTTTCAGAGACTTGATGGCTTTCGCATTTTTTTCACTCCCTCCCTTGATAGCAATAGAAAGAGCTTTTGCAAGATCAAAGTTAGAGGTAGAGTTAGAGCAAGAATTTACCTCAGTGTTCGCTAAATCTGATTTTGTTTCTTTAATTTACACTATTTCTTGCCTCGAGGCGTTCCTTTCGGATTGCTCTGCTTCTGGTTTAGTCAGAGCCATGAATGCACAGTTAACAGTTTCCTCTTCTTTTATTGAAGATGAGATGCTGCTTTCTTCACTGTTGCTTCATGTAGCGACCATTGCCTTCTTTTTGAATTTCTTAGCTTTCTTGAGTTTGGGACATTTTGTTCTAAAATGGCCTTTTTCACCACGTTCAAAATAGGCAACATCTTTCTCCAGATCTTTCTTTTCTTCTGAATTCCTTCTGTTCTTACCTCTTTTAGAGGTGCCTTCTCTTGGTCTCTGAGATTCATACCTTTTTTATCTTCTTCTATCCTTCTTTTGTATGAATTGATTTAGCCTTTTGGTCAATAGAGCGAGTTGATCTTTAGTACTCATTAACTCATCTATTTGCTCTTCCTCTTTGGATGAGCCCCGATCCGGTGGATTCTGCCTTAAGAGCAATGGCTTTCTTTTGCTCCTCAAGTTTCTTATCTTGTTGGTTGTATCTTCCCAAGGACAATTCTTGACTTAGAAGATTACCAATGAGTTCATCATAACTGTAGAAATTTAAGTCATGATCTTCCTCAATGGCGGTCTTTTTATTGTCCCATTCTTTGGTGAGACTATGGAGCACTTTCTTGACCATTTCTACTTCTGGAATCTCCTACCCTAGCCTCTTCATTTCATTTACTAGATTTGTGTATCTAGTGTTCATGCTGCTATTTGATTCTTTAGGCTCCATTTTAAAAGATTCAAACTTTTATTGGAGTAGATCAAGTTTGGCCTCTCTTACTTTGGTAGTTCCTTTATAGGTTACTTCCAGCTTCTCCCATATCTCTTTTACAGTCTAACATCTGGATATTCTGTTGAATTCTGCTGCACTAAGAGCACATTGAAGCATGTTAATAGCATTTGCATCTTCACGCAATTTTTTAAAGTCATTATCATCCCACATACTTGATGGCTTTCGGGGTAGTCATACCCTCTACTTCATAAGTAGGTTCATATGGACCATCTTTAATAACTAACCATGCTTGCATACTTTGTGATTGGATGAAGTTCTTCATTCAGTTTTTCCAGAATGTGTAGTGTTCACCGGTGAAGAGTGGAGGATGGGTAATAGACATACCCTCGGGGAAGAAGTTGCGAGTTGCAGAAACTCATTTTGATTTATGAATCAAAATATGTGGACCTTTAGCTCAAGATTGTTGGATCTCTAGTTTGAGCACTTGCTCTAATACTACTTGTTAGTCCGTGTGAGAATAATTATAAGGGCAGAGGGGGGTGAATGGCCCTTTGTCGTGAAATTTATAGACTTAGAGAAAGGCTTAGTGTAGCATGTTTGATTATGATCCGGAAGATGGTTCCGGATAATAATATAATCAGGAGAATGAATCTGGATGATGCAAATGAGTAAAATACAGTAAAAGCAAAAGTAAATCAAACACAAGTGCTTTACATTGGTTCAGCCCCGCCTACATCCAGTCCCCAGAGTTTCCTTCTTCTGACCTTATCCACTAGTGGATTCCTTTTCAACTGGCAGGAATCAAGCCTTACAGATTTGTCTCCGCATGGTGACCCCTTTCGGAAGTAGGATATACTACTAGAAGCACCAACTCCTAGCTCAGTCCTCTTATCTTTAGTAGGATATACCCCTTAGCCTTCTACTTTGAATCTAAGTTGAGTCATACAGGGAGATATCACTCAAAGCACCTACTTCAAGTTCTATCCCAATCTCCCAACTCACCTTAGTTGGAGATTCTTACTCTTTGGTGTATAACAAAGGTTGGTTTTTGGAGTTCCTCAAGTTTATAGTTTCACTTGGGAATCCTTATAAATAGATTTTGAATCTAAGGTTCTTGAAGGGATTATCTCGACTGATTGAATATGTATTGCTTTGTTACTTGCTTTTGTAAGTCAATCAGTTGCACTTCTCAATTGGTGAAGAGCTCTCTTTATAGGCTTTGATCATAAATGTAGCCGTTTGTGGTTGGTAAGCTTTCATTCAATCTTCACCCTTGATTAGGTGTGATGTGGAGCTTCCGGATCTATTGATTAGTCTATTAAAATGTGTTTTGATTCATTTGAATTCTTGGGATTGATGCTGGAAAGTTGTCAGTGATCGTTTTGTTTATCATTTTGTGATACACCAACTTTCATACCAATTGTCATATGCTGTGAGCTCCATGCGTGCCTTTATTGGTCTATTAGAAGGAGCAGTTAGACTTTCTCTATCATGTATCAGACACCTTTTGACTTTTCTCTCATTTGTGCAAGCTATCTTTTTGTACTTATTTCTTGGGAAAAAGAATCTTTGACTTGAGTAGACCAAAGAGGTAGAAGGAAAGATATGTTTTAGACTTTCCTTAGCTTTTAGATATAGGTCTTCTGGTTGAGTCATCCGTATTTCGTTTAGATCTATTTGTTCTGGATCTTCCTTCCGGATATGGCTTCAATCAGTTCTTCTGGATGCAAGTCTTGGGGAAGTTTGTTTCCTTTCTAAACTTTGTCCTTGATTTTCTCCTCTGCTTAGGTTTCTGATTTTGTCTTAATAAATGGTCTTGGATTTGTCCAGATGCTTCCATTTGGATTTAAGATAATTTACTTACATTCATTTTTGTTTCTTTCAAACTTGATTCAGATGGATGTTAGATTTATTATCCGGATCATTGTTTTCCAACAATTTAGCTAGGCTAGACTTCTTGAATTCAATAGAATAGGCTATTGTAAATTTTAAAAAATGGTAGGATAAATGTATTTAATTAAAAGTCCTTATATTAAATACATATACTAAATACTACAGTCTAAACAATTTTT
This sequence comes from Euphorbia pulcherrima, assembly GCA_947683365.1. Classification (NCBI taxonomy): domain Eukaryota; kingdom Viridiplantae; phylum Streptophyta; class Magnoliopsida; order Malpighiales; family Euphorbiaceae; genus Euphorbia; species Euphorbia pulcherrima. Next base: position 47,187,279 of record CANTUS010000001.1, on the reverse strand, counting down.
CTTTTCTTATATCTTAGGTTGAAAATGACTTCCAACATTAGTCTCCATTTATTACTTGACACCAAACTGAATGGCTCAAACTTTTCTGATTGGTTCTGAGCTGTGAGAATAGTTCTTAGATCTGAGGGAAATATCTATACTCTAGATGAGATTTTCCCCATAGAACCTGATGTTGGGGATCAATTGGAACATGATGCTTGGTTAAAGCACAAGAAAGATCATGAGACTACAACATGTATAATGTTAGGGTCCATGAGTCCTAAGCTTCAGAAACAACATAAGAACATAGACTTAGAAAACTTGGTTCTCCATCTTGAGGAGCTATTTGCTGAGCGAGAAAGGATAGAGAGGTATGAGGCCTCAAGACTCCTTTTTGGAACCAAGATGTAGGCTAGCACCTCTGTCTATCAGATGTTAGATATGATGTATGACCTTAAGGCAATTAGGGTGATATATCTTAATTATATATTGGTATGAACAATTTGCTTAATTAATAAAGGCATTTAATCTTTTGTTCATATCGATGAGTTCATATATATTGTGACTAGTTAAAATATATTCATTGATATCTATGTACAAAGGTCTTGACATAATACATAGCTGAAGTGAGAGATATTATTGTGGGACTATGTGTAGTGAGGCCTGTTTCATGTGCAAATATGATTATGTCTAAACTATCCCTAGTCATAGTTTCGTGAAGAAAGGATATTGATGGAGCAGTAAGATTAGCATGTGGTCAACTCTCTTGGAAAGGGTCCAAGCAGTTAATCTCCTAAGACTGAAGGTGGTGTTGGGAACTGACAATCAATTTGAACATGCGTAACAGGCACGACAAAAATTAAAATTTTTGTCCCTTGTCCCTAGGAACTCCTATTAGTAGCATATAAATCAATTAAAGCCTTAACTAAATTAATTATCTACTTAAGTTAGCATGCGTAGGCTAGGCGTACCATAATTCTAAATTATATCCTAGCATAAAAATATTTTATTTTAAACATGTTATAACTGTAAGTTATAGTCAGGGTATAAAATAAACTAAGCATGCAAAATAACCTAAGCATAATAATTATTAAGTCTTAAAACGCTTAATAAAAGGACTTAATAATTAAAAGAGAATTAGATGACTTACCAGTTGAAGCGTGCTTTAGCAGGAACTTCGTACACAAGCCTTCAACTATAAGATAGACTTTATAAGTATCCACACGAACCCCACCAACCGAAACCTCCCAATTAGGAAGAACCGTAGAGTTTTGAGTAGCTACTTGACCACTCTATAACCCACCCAAAATATTAACCAAAGAGACTCCTTAATTTTATATTTTAAGTTGACATTGAGAAAATATGTTAGAATCTCAAGCTAGAGCTCATAGAAAGATATGGTGTAAGAAATCAAGAAGAGGGACTAGCTTTATATAGGAGAAGCAAAGGCTCCCCTAATTTAATGTGGGATTAAATAAGGATTTAATGCGGGATTAAATGCGGATTTAATGTGAGATTAAATGTCGGATTAAATTAAATGTGAATTTAATATGAGATTAAATTTAATCCTCATTTCTTTTAATTTATTTTATAATCCTAATAAAATTAGTTACCGGTCAAAATAAATTCTTGGCTTAACTATAAAATGATTTAATCATTTTAATCAATATTTTAATTTATTTATGACCCTAATAAAATTAGTTATTGGCCAAAATAAATTCCTGGCTTAACCATAAAATTATCTAATCATTTTAATCAACACTTTAATTTATTTATGACCCTAATAAAATTAGTTACTTCTCAAAATAAATTCCTGGCTTAACCATAAAATGATAACCCTAATAAAATTAGTTACTGGTCAATAAATGAGATCTCTGGTCTAACCAGGTAATAGTTAAGCCATCCCTTTGATATTTTCGTAATAGATAAAGTCTATTAATTCTTTACTCAGTTCGATGAATGTTTAATGTGTGTGACCTTATAGGATCTCGTAGTATTGAGCTGTTAAGGTTTGACCATTCTTTGTTCTATAGGAACTATTGGCTTGAGGTTCTAGACCGTGAATAGAACTCGATTACCTTAAACGACTATAGTAGGTCTCAAGCAAGGGTCTACCAATCCCCATTACTCGGAACGTCATTTGTGCTTACGACTTAATCTTGGTTAATGCAATAGTTGCCCAATGCGATCAACTCCTTCCATTCTTTAATATTAGTACCATCTAGTTTGTTGGGTTTAATTAAAGTGTTAACCCACCAATAGCGAGGTTGCTCCAAGCTATCCCAGTTATTTACTTGTTACCAAAGTATATTACTTTTTACCATAATGTGTTTGACTAGAAACTATTTCTATCAATCACATACTTTGATCAGAGGTTTATAGTAATCCTCACTTCAACAAGCGGCCAGGTAAAAACTCCTTAATATATCCGAAGCGATGGATTCTTTCCGACTACATAGCTTACCAACGTGCTATCATCACTATACCCGTAATCACCCGTGGCACCCTAAATTAATGAGTGAACAGGTATGACACAAAGTATAGCAATAGTACCACACAAGGTAACTAATATCTCAAGTATGAGGTTATTCGCAAAGCTACTGCATGAAGATAAACATTAACACATTGATATATATACCAAGTCTTTATCTTACTGTGTCTCCAATATATCTTCCAAATATATCCATGTTTCAAACTCAAGCCACCACCTTCAGTCTTAAGAGGTTAACTACTTGGAACCTTTCCAAGATAGTTGAACACATGCTAGTCTTACTGCTCCATCAATATCCTCTCCTGATGAAACTATGACTAGGGATAGTTTAGACATAATCATAATTGCACATGAAAAAGGTCTCCCTACATATAGTCCCATTATAATATCTCTCACTTCATGCTATGTATTATATCAAGGACCTTTATACAAAGATATCAATGATTATATTTTAACCAGTCACAATATATATGAACACATCGATATAAACAAAATATTAAATGCCTTTATTGATTAAACAAATTGTTTGTACCAATATATAATTAAGATATATCGCCCTAATTGACTTAAGGGCATACATCATATCTAACAAACTCCCACTTGCACTAATGCCAATTGGCCAAATGTCTAACTCAATATGCTTTCACATAATGGTCATGTTTGACTTGCGTCAATGGCTTCATCAGACCATCCGTGAGGTTCTAATCAGTAGGGACATGTTCTAATCTTATAATCTTAGCATCAACAATCTCCTAGATTATATGATACTTTCTAAGTACATGCATGTTTTTCTGGTGAGACCGTGGTTCCTTTGCCTGAGCTATAGCACCATTATTATCACAATACAAAGTAATTAGATCAATAATCTCATGCACCACACCGAGATCACCAATAAATCCCTTTAACCAGACATCTTCTTTTGCTACTTCACAGGCAGCAATGTACTCAGATTCCATGATAAAATCAGCAGTAGTTTCCTACTTGGGAAATTTTCCAGCATACTGCCCCTCCATTAAGAACATATATAAAACATGACTGAGACTTAAAGTCATCCCTGTTAGATTGAAAAATCGCATTAAGGTAACCTCTAATTATGAGGTCACCATCTCCATATATCAAGAACTCATCTTTAGTCCTTCTCAGGTACTTAAGAATTGCCTTGACGACCATCTAGAGCTTTTCACCTGGATCTGACTGATATCTACTCATAAAGATCAAGGCTTGAGAGACATGTGGCCTAGTACATATCATAGCATACATGATGGATCCTATCTCAAATGCATAGGGTATATCCTTCAAGCGCATTCTTTCCTGAGTTATATTCGGACACTTAGTCTTAGATAGGTTCATTCCCTTTGTCATCGAGAGATAACCTTTCTTCGAATGCTCGAGGCTGAACCTATTCAATACTTTGTCTATATATGTACTTTGAGAAAGACCTAATAACCTCTTGGATCTATCTATATAGATCTTTATACCTAGTATAAATGTTGCTTCTCCAAGGTCTTTCATGGAGTACTTCCTTGATAACCATATTTTAATACTTTGAAGAAGAGAAATATCGTTTCTTATTAGTATAATGTTATCAACATATAATACTAAGAAAATGACTGCAATCTCACCAACCTTCTTGTAAACACAAGGGTCATTTATGTTTGGACAGAAATCCAGTTCATGAATTGTCTAATCAAACCTAATATTACAACTCCTGGATGCTTGCTTAAGTCCATAAATGGGCCTTTGCAATTTTCAAACCTTCGAGCCATTCTGAGATGTAAAACCCTCAGGCTGTGTGATATACACATCCCGGTCCAAATCCCCATTCAGGAATGCTGTTTTAACATCCATCTGCCAGATCTCATAATCATGATGAGCAACAATGTCAAGGAGTATTCTGATGAATTTAAGCATGGCTACTGGTGAGAAAGTTTCATCATAGTCAATACCTTCTTTTTGAATATAACCTTTTGCAAACAACCTTGCCTTATAGGTAATTACATTACTATCCATGTCAGTCTTCTTCTTGAAGATCCATTTACACCTGATAGTTCTAACCTCTTCTAATGCATTGACCAATTTCCAAACTTGCTTTTCATACATGGAATCCATTTCCAATTTCATGGCTTTAAGCCATTTATCAAAATTTGAGCTTTTCATTGTTTCATCAAAAGTTCTTAGTTCATAATCCTCTATGAGATATAGTTCTATATCACCTGTGATAACAAAACCATATCTTTCAGGACCTTTATAAACTTGATATGATCTTTGCAATAATTGTGTTTAGATAGGTTGTTTTTGGATCACACCTTCTTATGTATCTGGAACAGGGCCAGTCAGCTGATTGTCTGTTTCTTCCTTTTGAATCTCTAGTTTAATATTATTCCCACTAACCTTTGCAAGTAAGTGTTCCTTTTCCAAAAAGTGAGCACTGTGAGACACTAATACCTTTTGTGCTTCGGGTTGGTAAAATAAATATCCAATAGTTTGTTAGAAAAACAAAATCTGGAAGATGTTACATAGATTTAAGAAGACTGCATCCCGATCACAGTTTTGAAAGGAAATAAAATCCAAAGTCTAAATCATCTATCCAGGGAGTCCTTGTTAAAACCAAGTAGAATATACTGATCAAAGGTCTAAAAGGAAAAAAAACTCTAAAGCTTAAATAGACCATCCGGACTATGGTTTGGAGGAAACAAACCATCAAAAGGATTGCATTTGGACTTAGCATCAACTATAAACAAGTCACTAAGTCTAAGGAAATATACATCCGGATTTAAAAATAGAAGATAGCATCCCCCAAGTATAAGAAGATAGCATTCGGAGAAATTAACTAACTGAAAAAGTCAACTGATTGAAGTATCATTCGGACAAGTTGATGTATGAAGATATCCGAATGACTCAAAAAACAAACAAAGGGAAAGTATTTGATTAATAGTTTTCCCTCCAATATTGGTCTCAGTCAAAGTTCCTATCTACCTTGGAGATTGAAAAAGTAACAGCTTGCACAAATTTAAAAAAAGAATAATAGAACTAACACATATAGAGAAAAAGGTAACAACCTCTTTATATAGACCAATAGCAATACGCGTGGAGTTCACACATCTAAAAAAGTTGCTTAAATTTTGGCAAAGCACAAAATGTCAAACAAATGACTACTGGCAACTTTTTCAACAGACCAATTAATGAGTCTAATGGACAGATCAATGGCTCCGAAAGTGCCACCTTATATGCTATCAACAGTGAAGATTCAATATCATTCCAACGGAACATAATGACTATATTTATGATTGAAGACTATAAAAGCCAAGCTTCACAAGTTGAGAAGATGCTGATTTATTCTAGAGTTTCACAATCTTAAGAAATCCACTACTCAATCAGTTTTATAAATCCCTTCAAGAACCAAACAATTCCATATCTGTTTGTAAGGATTCCCAAGTAATATTATAAACTTGAGGCATTCAAAAACCTAACCCTTGATAAAATTATTTGTAATATCTCATACTTGGCTGAGTATTGAGATTGGTATTCAAATTATAGTTGGTGCTTTAAGCGTTGTCTCCCTATAGGACTCAGCTTAGATTTGGGTAGAATCTATTCGGTATATCCTACTAAAGGAAAGGACTTAGCTAGGAGTAGGTGCTTCTAGTGGTATATCCTACGTTCGGAGAAGAAGTTTCCAAAGACAAGCTCGAGAGGACTTAGCTAAGGTTGGTTCCTTTGTAGTATATCCTTCTCCTGATAGGACTCAACTAGAATGAAGAACTTGGTGATATATCCTGTAGTCCGGAGAAAAATTGTAAGGCTTGATTCTTGCCAGTTGAAAAGAAATCCACTAATGGACAAAGCTCGGAGTATGGAAACTCTAAGGACTGGTGTAGGCAGGGTTGAACTAGGATAAATCTCTTTTGTTTGATGTTTCTTACTTTGCCTTTATTTTTATTGCATCACAATCAATATTTGCATCATCTAGATCCAACATATCCGAATCATATCAAACACACTACACATACTTTTTATAAGTCTACACATTCCGAGACAAAAGGTAATTCACCCCCTTTGACCTTATTACATATGCAAAGGGACCAATAAGTGGTATCAGAGCAAGTGGTCATAACTAGAGATCTAATAATCTCGAGCTAAAGGTCCAATTTAGATCCAAGAATCAAAATGAGTTCTAAACTTACAACTTCTTCGAGAGGGTATGTCCATTACCCGTCCTCCACTCTACTCCGATAAACACTATACGTTCTAAAAAATTTGGATGAAGAATTTCATATAAGGCCAAAGCATGCTAGTCTGGATGGCTATTGAAGATGGGCCTTATATTCCAACCATTGAAGAGGAAGACTTAACCATTAAAAAACCATCAAGCCAGTGAGATGAAAACGATTATAAAAGATCGTATGAAAATGTAAATGCTATTAACATGCTCCATTTTGCTTTGAGTGTAGCAAAATTTAACAGGATCTCAAGCTATAAAACTGCTCAAGAAATCTGGCAAAAGCTTGAAGTAACTTATGAAAGGACAATCAAAGTCAAAGAGGCAAAAATTGATCTACTTTAGCAAAAGCTTGAAGTCTTAAAGATGGAGCAGAAGGAATCTATAGGCAACATGAACACTAGATAGAGAAATCTAGTAAATGAAATGAAAAGGCCGGGAAAGGAAGTCACAGAGGAGGAGATGGTAAAGAAAATTCTCCGGAGCCTCACCAAAGAATAGGACAGCAAGAAGACTGCCATTCAGGAAGCTCATAACTTGAAGTTCTATAGCTATGATGAGCTCATTGGCAATCTCCTAACTCAAGAACTTTCCTTGAAAAGATACAGCCAGCAAGAAAAGAAGTCGAAGGAGAAGAAGAAAGGAATTGCTCTAAAGGCAGATTCCTCCGGATCAGTCTCATCCGGATCACAAAAGAACTCAAAGGAATCTCCTTATAAGAAAGAAGAGATGGCCATACTGACTAGACAATTCATTAGATCCATGAGAAAAGGAGAAAGATAGTCAAGAAGGAGTCCTAGAGAACATGACTTTAAAAGAAGAAATGAAGGAAGCTCCGGAAGAGATAATTATAAAAAGTATCCAGAAGATAAACAGAATCAACAAAATGATACTGCATGAATGTGTTGAGAAAGGACACTTCAGACCAACTTGTCCTAAGCTCAAGAGAGAAAAGAAATATAAGAAGCAGGCCATGGTAGCTGCATGGAGCAACAATGAAGAAAGTTGCAGCTCATCTTCAATAAAATAAGAAGAGTCTACCAATTGTGCATTCATGGCACTAATTGAGTCGGGAGCTAATCAATCTAGAAGAAGAACACCTGAGCAAGTCATTAAGAAAATAAAAGAATCAAAATCAGAGTCAGAAAGCACAGAGATAAACTCTCACTCTAACTCTTTATCTAACTTTGAACTTGCTAGGGCATTGGGGATTGTGATCAACAATGTAAGAAAGAATGCGAAAGCTATCAAATCTCTTAAAAAAGGAGCACTACATCTCACTAAGGAAAATGAAGCGATAACCCAAGACATCGATCTAATAAGGGGTATAAAGCGCATTGATGCTACTCAAGAAAATCAATTGAAGAATCAAGTACAGATGTTAAGCGCCAACCTATTTAGAATAAATAGGGAACTAGCCTTGTTAAAGGAAGCATTTAGAAGAAAACCAGAGCCCTCAAATCAGAGAAGAGATCCTAATCCTTCATAACAAAGAAGAAGAAATGACTGCAAATAACCCTAAGGGCAAAAGCATGAAGCAAATCACAAACAAAAAGGCTCTATGAGAAAATCACCTCAAGAATGCAGATACTTCAATATTCAAGAAGAAAAAGGGGTAAAGGTTTATCATCACCAAGTCAAGTTAAGAGAGAAGTTAGAATAAATTGCATATATCTCCCGGATGCACTAATTGCTTTAAGAATAATCATACGGTTAAAGTATGTAGATTTAAAAATAAGCATGACACTGAACCATAACCTGAAAAGGTGACTGACCCGAGGGACCCAAGACTGGTTGGGGACCTAAAATCACTTAACCAATTTTATAGGTATGTCTTGAATCCACACAAACATCAAGAAATCTAACAAATTAATAGTGGATGATCAAGGAAGGTGATTTATGGTGAAATACTTTCATCACATTAACCCGGATGAGAACATAAGTGAAAATCCAGAAGACATAACTTTGGAGGAAGAGAAGCTTTCAGAAACTGATCCACTGTTAACTCCTGAATCAATATAGGCATAAAATGATCTCTACATTTATGAAGATAAGGAGATGAAGGCTAGATGCTAATCATACAAGAAAAACTAGATCAACCCTCAAGAATATGCCCTTTTTAAGAAGCCATTCAAGAAGAGATTAGTGCTAAAGCAAATCATCCAGCTTTGAAGACTCAAAGCATGAGGATCATGCTAACAAGATCCTCTAAAGGAGTCTGGCAACACACTATACCAAGTCATCAAAGATGGATACTAAAGTGTAAAAGCCAAAAGTTAAAGAGGGGTTCCGAAAAAAGAAAAGTAGGATATGGTCTAAAAGCTAACTCCGGAAGAGAAAGTCAAAGAAGAAAAGGAGATGCGCATAAATGCTTTATCCGGAAGAAGAATCTTGCCAGGTTAGCAGATATAACAAATGGCAGTAAAGGCGCTAAAAAGTAACTGTCAGTAACTGTACGCTTTTAAATTTCAAACATTTATTGTACAGTTATTGGGTGGTAAAATCCAATAATTGGAAATTAAATAAACAGTTCCCATTCTCAGGTTTACACGTAATTAACCTCTCTCCTCCAAATTAACTGCCAAGTCATCAATCTAGTTAACTTTAACTGCTTTTGGATCACCAAAATACCCTCACTTTGAAAATTCTATTAAATGCCCCAAAATTCTTCTTCATCTTCACACGAGCACCAATTTACAGTTACTCCACAAAAATTCTACCAGAAACCCTAAACTCTAAAAATCCTTTCCTAAATTGCTAAATGGCAAGAACAAAGAATCAAGCTGCCTTTCATACCAAGACCTTGGTTTCAATGGAATCTCTTAAGGATGAAGACTTCATCCCCATAAAATTCAAAGAAAATGACACCATTTCTCCATCTGATTATTTAGATGATGAGTACCTCTTCAACATGGAACCTGACACAAAGCTCCTTCTAAAAGACCAACATTTAGAGATCTTTCTCTGGATGAAAAACCCAACCTATCCAGTCCTAGTAAAAGAATTCTACAAGAACCTAAAAGTTCATAAGCACTATCACGCACTCCGAACCACAGTGTAGGGGAAGGAAATTACAATCACCCCTAAATTCTTTGTCACTTATTTTAGGATGAAGAACAGTGGAGTAATCCTAAGGAATGATGGAGATGAACTCACTATTGAGTATGATCCTCAGATGTGACTTTTAGAGAGATTCTTTAGGGATAAAATAGCCACACACTAGCCAAAAATGCCAAGGACCCTTCACTTTGTAATGGCCAGACTCATCCTGGTCCAGAAGGGATCCCTCAACAATGCCTCAGCCTTCAAGCACTATATTATTCAATATTGGTTTAAGAGCAAAGAAATAAATATGCTAGTCATGCTTATCCACTATATGAAGCAACATATGTACTCCCATGAAGAACTCATCCCTAAAATCTTGGCAAAACATCAGGTGGATTTGTCTGAAGCTAAACCGGATCCAGTAAAGGCCATCCTTCAAAAGAATTTCAAGAAGCTTACTTTTGATGAGAAGTGGGACGAAGAGAAGGTCCTAATACAAAAGTGGGAAAAACAAGAAAATAGGAGAGTCCGGAAAAGTTAAGGATATAGTTGAGAAAGCTCTAGCAGTTAAAAAGCCAAGAACCACCATACCTAGGGCCCAAAATAAAATTAATTTGGAGCCTATGGTGGAAGAAGCTACAGAAGAAGAAAACAAGGATAATCTACCTTTTACTCAAATCCTTAAGCAAACTCCTGTGAAATCAAAGAAAATATTGAGAAGAGCGACTGCAACTAGTGATGAAGCCTAAGAAGAAGCTGCTCCCAAGAAAAGATAAATAGAGAGGGACCAACCTTCTTTGAGGTAATGAAGACAAACATATCAATGGAAGGTGCTGAAACTCAGCTTTCGGAGGATCCCAATTTTAACCAAAAGATGAAGGTTGTCTAAGAGAATAAAAAAGAAAACAAGCTCACTCCCACTGTGGAAGGACCTGTAGGATCATCTAGAGTAGAAAGTCTAGCAATAACTCCCAAGCTACAAAGTCCTATCTTTCAGGAAATTCATCTGAAATCTCATCTCAATCTAGAAGTTGAAAATGCTAAAAGTCCTAAAAAGGCACAACAAGAGGAAGTTGAAGACTTTACCAACTCTCCTACTGATCAAGTTCAAGCAGCTACAATTAATTTATCATAGCAAACTAAAGAGATAAACATTGATTTAAACGCTGTATCTACCAAAATTGAATTTGAAGAAAATCAAGGCAACTTGAATGCTAATGTATCTCCCATTTTATTATAGGAAGTAGAGCATAGCCTGGAACTCAATGTTAAAGAGGAGGGAACTAATCTGCGATCCAATGAGAATGTTATATTGGCTAATTTAGAGGATAAGGTCATTTCAGAACATCTGGAGGAACATAGGGAAAAGGGAAATGATAGAGATGGATAAATGAGTAATATCTATTAGAATAATAAGAATAGAGAAGAGGAAAGGGGCGACACTCCCAATAAAAAATCTGATGATTATGAGGGAGAAAATGAAGACAAGGAAGAAGAGGATGAAGAGGAAAAGAATGAGGATGAGGAAGAAGATGAGGATGAAAGCTCATTCACTCCATGTTTTGAGCTCAGGCCCAGACTAAACATTCCAAACACTCCCACCATAAAAGCTAAAAAATTAAGACTGGCTTAAGAGTTGATATAAAAAGTAGCTACAGAGGATAAAATGGGCAACAGTCAGAAATTGAGCAAATTCTCCAGGACATCTATGCAAGACTGGGAAAGATTGATTCCTTAACTCAAAATCTATCAATTTCTGAGGACTTGAAATCTAAGCTGGAATAAGTAAGAAGGAAGTTGATAGACATTGAGCTAAAAGCATGCAATCCTCAAAATGCATATGTAGTAGCAGAGAAAACCATGTCCAAAGTCTCTCCGACATTGGAAAATCTAACTAATGATGTTGCAGAAGCAAAATAGTATGCACTACAAGCATAATCCAGAGCAGAATCTTGTAAGGGAATTATCCTTGAGCATGTGAGTTCTTCCTCAAATGGGCTAAAAGAGTATATGGATAAAAAATTTGAAGATCTACTAAAATCCATCCTATCTATTGTCACTCAAAGCACAGAACATATCTCTTCCGCAATGGAATCTATCCAAAAAGAGCAGAAGGCATTCCGTGATCAACTAATAAAATTCCTCAAGGATGAGCTACCATCCATCATAGACAAAGCATCTGAGGATTTTAGAACATATGTCATAACGAATATGTACTTAATGGGTAAAATAATTGGAAACTAGAGGGACATGTTCAATATTGAGCTCAAGCACCTCAATCATGGAATACATAGTAGTGCCCAATCAGTAAAAATAAAGTTAAGCAACTTGGATCCTCTCTATTGAACTTAAACATAACAGCTCCATCTGGATACATCCATGAAAGTTTGATGCTTCCATTCTTCCAATAGGTGTGAGCGGACGACATTCTACACGGCGGCTGTGAAGCCAGGTCGGTTGACCGGCATCTTTAAAATAATCTAAGGATGCGAGTGATGTGCTTGGAATATGGTTATGCACATTTTAATGATCAAAAGATATGAGATCGAAATCCCGTACTTAAAACAGAGTCGCCACCCGGTTCAGCTCAACTGGGAAATTTTTTGTATGATTTTCCCACCGGGTGGTTGGACCATACCTTAAGTAGAGATTTCGAGTTTGGATGATGTTATCTATTTTTCATTAGGCTAAGTTAAGATACTTCATTCTTTCTCAATCGGTTTAATCCATCCTATTAATTTGTGTTTTCAGTTATTATGTTGTTTTTATGTTTATCAAGCAATTAAAGCGATGAATAAATTATTACAGTCATCCAAAAATAAGTGCGAAAAATAAAATTATTACAAGGCTTCCAAATCCTATACATTTTATTTCTATGCGATGGATAAAATACCCGAAGTTCTAATATATCACGGATCATGTATAATTAGCAAACAAAATAAGACCTGAGTTATCATGGATATGGCTTATTTTATTTACAGTATTATAAAGCCCCAGTTGGATGGCTAAAATAAGATTTGAACAGCATTTGTGGGGAAATTCTGTTTTAACCTAATTTTAGATTCGATCGTTGTTTTAATTGGATTATTAGTGAAAATGCCACATGTTATAGGGTGTGGTCTATTTTTAGAAGGTTTTGGACCTCCATCGTTACACTGTATATCCTGGCTTCGGAAAATAAACCAGGTCGGAAATAAATGAAATAAAATAGCTATCTAGAAGGTCATGCCGTAAACGACATAGATGATGCCGCCAGCGACATGGTTGATGTCACTAGTGACATGGTTGATGCCGCCGGTGACATCATTAATGTCGCCGGTGACATGGCTGATACCGCCGGTGACATCATTGATGTAGGTGGTGACATCAGTATATAGGTAGGCTACATGGCTTTCTGGGTACCATAAAGAAAGGGTCCCATAAGAAAGTGAGGTCTTGGGGGAATGTGATGTCACTAGCGGTATCAGTGATGTCTCTAGCGACATGGGTGATACCGCCGGTGATATCATATGTCTCCGGTGACTTTAATTTCTTACAGCAGTAGCAGGCAGCAGTAAAAATGATCGAAAACTTAGAAATAGACACAAATCAATAAGAATCAACATAAATCTGTAATATTAATGCCAAAGAGCTATGAGACTCAGCATTTTTACCTCGGGGTCGTGAATCCACCTCTTCGTGAACCAAGAAATGCCTCTGGAGAGCTTGTAATAATGATTTAGTAGTAAATGTAAGAGTTTTAGGTCTTTAAATCCTGTTAAGTTGATTTTAACTTAAAGACCTACTGATTTTGAGCTCACAATCAGAGAGTTCAAAGAAGAAAAACCAGGAGAAGTGGATCAGAATCCTTTTTTCCTATCTTATCTAATTCTTATCTCACTAAAATCTATTTTCCCACTCTACAATTAAGTTTTCCATCAATTCTTCTCCTAATTTCAGCCTCCTCCTTTTCCCCAAAGCCTAAGGTGTGTTTTTATAGGCAAAATAGGGTGACTTTAAAGACCATTTTGACTAATTCCACTAAAAGTGGCAAAAAAGCTGTCTGTGTAGGGGCCTATTTTGGGTAATTCCGTCGGCGACATGGTGATGCCACCGGCGGCATGGCTGATGCCGCCAGCAGCATCAGTCTCCGCCAAGCTGACAGCCAGTGGGCGCAGGAGCCTAAAAAGTCACAAAGTGGTCAAAAGTGGGTCAAAAGGCTTCTTTTTGAATTTTAATGATATTTTAATGGGTATTTTTAATTATAGTGTAAATCATCGGTTTAAGCTCCTACCGAACGCGTTATTGGCCGCACCGAACTAGATTCTACCAAGTATAAAATTTGCAAGGAATATTATACTGGTAATAAAAATTCTAAAGAGAACTTTTATTATAAGGCATTAAAATCGGGGACACGTCATCATCGTCTCGCGAGAGGGACTGCAAAATCCCATGCTCACAGGTTGCCGCTTGAGGGATCACTGCTGCCATAGGTCAGTATAATCGAACGAAAGAGCAAGGGATAGGAATGATACCTAATGGATAACTTCTTTGGCGCTTGGTCGGACTTATGCCTTGTGGAGTGGTTGCCCCTTAGTCGAACCTATGTTTTACAGAGAGATTGCATCTTGGTCGGACTTATGCTTCATGGAGAGATTGCCCCTTGGTGGGACTTACACTTTGCGAAGAGATTGTCCCTTGGTCGGACTTGTGCTTTATGGAGAGATTGTCCCTCGGTCGGGCTTATGCGTTTTGGAGAGATTGTGCCTTGGTTGGACTTAAGCTTTGTGGAGAGATTGTCCTTTGGTCGGACTTATGCTTTGTGGAGAGTTTGTCCTTTGGTCGGACTTATGCTTTGTGAAGAGATTGTCCTTTGGTCAGACTTATGTTTTGTTGAGAGATTATCTATAGGTCGGACTTATGCTGTATGGAGTGGTCATCCCTTGGTCGGATTTATGCTTTATGGAGTGATTGCCCCTCGGTCGGGCTTGTGCTTTGCGGATTGGTTGCCCCTTAGTCAGGCTTATGCTTTGAGGAGTGGTTGTCCCTTGGTTGGACTTGCGCTTTACGGATAGATTATCCCTTGGTCGGACTTGAGCTTTGTGGAGAGGTTGCCCCTTGGTCGGACTTGTGCTCTGTGGAGAGATCGTCCCTTGGTCGGACTTGTGCTTTATGGAGAGTTTGTACTTTGGTCAGACTTGTGCTTTGTGGAGAGATTATCCTTTGGTCGGACTTGTGCTTTGTGGAGAGTTTGTCCTCTGGTCAGACTTATGCTTTCTGTAGAGATTGTCCATTAGTCGGACTTGCACTTTGTAGAGAGATTATCCCTTGGTCGGACTTGTGCTTCACGGAGAGATTGCCCCTTGGTCGGACTTGAGCTTTATGGACAGATTGTCCTTTGGTTAGACTTATGCTTTGTGGAGAGTTTATCCTATGGTCGGACTTGTGCTTTGTGAAGAGATTGTCCTTTGGCCGAACTTGTGCTTTATGGAGAGTTTGTCCTTTAGTCGGACTTGTGCTTTGTGGAGAGATTATCCTTTGGTCAGACTTGCACTTTGTAGAGAGTTTGTCCTTTGGTCGGACTTGTGCTTTGTGGAGAGATTGTCCTTTGGTCGGACTTGCACTTTGTGGAGAGATTGTCCCTTGGTTGGACTTGTTCTTTACGGAGAGATTGCCCTTTGGTCGGACTTGCTCTTTATGGAGAGATTGTTCCTTGGTCGGACTTATACTTCGTAGAGATATTGCCCCTTGGTCGGGCTTGAGCTTTGTGTAGAGATTGCCCTTTGGTCAGACTTGTGCTTTGTGGAGAGTTTTTCCTTTGGTCAGACTTATGCTTTATGAAGAGATTGTCCTTTGGTCGGACTTATGCTTTGTGGAGAGTTTGTCCTTTGGTCGGACTTGTGCTTTATGGAGAGATTGTCCTTTGGTCGGACTTGCGCTTTGTGGAGAGATTGTCCCTTGGTCGGACTTATGCTTCGCAGAGAGATTGCCCCTTGGTCGGGCTTGAACTTTGTGGAGAGATTGTCCTTTGGTCGGACTTGTGCTTTGTGGAGAGTTTATCCTTTGGTTAGACTTGAGCTTTGTGGATTATGGAGTGTGGTTCTAGGTCATGTTACGATTTTAGAGGGGTGAACCCAGAGGTGACATGTACAGGGTCATGTCGGGGCATTCAGTTGGCATTCTAAGGATGAACACATAGGGTGCTACATGCATAAACTATATTAGGGACCTTCAGTCGGTGTTCTAGGGTGAACCCAAAGGGTGCTACACACAGAGACTGTACCAGGGACCTTCAGTTGGAGTTCAGGGGTGAACCCAAAGGGTGATACGTATAGAGACTATATCAGGGACCTTTAGTAGGTGTTCTGGGGTGAATCTGAAAGGTGATACATGTAGAGACTATATCAAAGACCTTGAGTTGGCATTCTAGGGTGAACCCGAAGGTTTATACGTGTAGAGACTGTATCAAGGACCTTCAGTTAGTGTTCTGGGGTGAACCCAAAGGGTGATTCGTACAGAGACTGTATCAGGGACCTTCAGTTGGCATTCTGGAGATGAACCCAAAGGGTGATACGTATAGAGACTGTATCAGGGACCTTCAATTGGCATTTTGGGGGTGAACCCAAAGGTTGACATGTACTGGGTCATGCCATAATCTCTGGGTAGCATACAGAATGAGCATATTGGGTTTGCAGTTGCGACTTTATGCAAGTTTTTGGATGTCAGGGCTAGAATCGGGGTTTCACCAAGGATGGCTGAAAAAGGCATGGAAAGATCTGATGTCGCCTGCAACATGACTAATGTTGCTGGCAGTTTTAACTAGTCAAACAAATTCAAAATTCAATTTGGAGGAGGTGATGTCGCCGGCGGCATGAATGATGTCATTAGCAGTATGAAATGATGCCGCCGATGGCATTAGTGCCACGTGGCAGCTTTGACTGGTCAAACAAATTGAAAATTCAATTTGAAGGAGGTGATATCACCGGCGGCATGACTGATGTCGCTGGTAGTATGGATGATGCTGCCGACGATATGAATTCTACGTGGTAGGGTTGACTGGTCAAACAAATTCAAAATTCAAATTGAAGGTGATGATGTTGCTGGCGGTATGGATGATGCCGTCGGCGGCATGGATGATGTCGCTGGCGGTATGGATGATGCCGCCGATGGCATGAATGCCACATGGTAGGCTTGACTAGTCAAATAAATTCAAAATTCAAATTGAAGGAGGTGATGTCACCGATGGCATGACTTGGGCAGTTTCAGATAAATTAAAACTCCATGAATTCCGCACAGTAGTTTAAAAGGAAGTAAAACTCTTTTCTCTTCCCCATTCTGTAAAACCATACCCCTCTTTGCTCCATTCTTCTCCAAATCTTTCGATTTCTCCATCATTCCAATCGTGAAGAGAATTGCCAAGGCTTTCAAGGGAAAATCCGATAAGGCTAAGGAGAGCTTGCCTGATTCCTCCATCGAGAGGCTAAAACTTCTTTCAGTTCCTGTTGCTTATGGCTTGAAGGAGATGGCCAAGATGTATGGTTATAGGATCAATTCCCCCATCACCAATCCGACCCTGGAGAAGGAAAAGCACCTCTACTACATCTAGGTAGTCCTGCCAAACCTAAATTTATTCTTTTTGGGTTGAGTTTAAATTTGGCCTTAGGCTCAAAATCATGCCATGATAGGAGTTTATAAGCATAAAATAGATTGATTACAAACTAATATTGTATGTTTTAGGTTCCAGTTTCACTATTTTTAGGCTTATGTTTGATTAATTGTGATTTTTGTGGTTTTGGTGTGATGAATGCGATTTTCAGGGAAAACACGTTCTGCCCGCAAGTTACGATGTCACCAACGACATCGCTTCTAGCAGAAGCGACATCAGCAGCCTTCCATCAGGTACTAGTGATGAGAAAATAAATGGGGACTTATCTGTTTTACTTCTAATTTTTGCAGCTGCACGGACTAAGTTATACCAGAGGCATGGGCACCATCGGCGAATGGTGGCACCATATTTTGGAAAAGGATCCTGAACTTGCACTAGCCAGCAACGAGACGGGCTTCAGGGACTTGGCCCAAATCATGCCAATGCTAATGCCCAAGCTCTCCCATCCGGTCATGACAGCCCTTATAGAAGGCTAGTCTGAAACCACTCACACCTTTCACTTCTCATTTGGGGAAGTGATAATCACACCCTCCGTTGTCGTAGCTATGACCCAGCTTCCGTGGACGGACGAGGTCATTCACTTTGATGCCTATATGGACAAATATCACATTAAGAGGCCCGTGGTGAGGCGGGTGAAGGAGTTGTTTGGTTTGAAGCCTGTCTCAAGGCGGCCATCTTATGGTGAGTTGCACCAGCACTGGACTAGGGTAGATATAGCGCCCGAGGATGAGAGAGATGCATGTATCCGCTCCTTCGTGATTTCCTTGCTCACCGTGCTATTTTTCCCAATCTCGAGGAGTAAGATCAACTACGGGCTGATATCTACTGTGGAGGATGTGGCAGACATCAAGAAGAAGAATTGGCCGAGGGCCATCTTGGCACAGATATACCACGGGCTAGATACGGGTGCTCGAAAGAAAGGGAAGGCCCTCCACCTCTGCCATCTGCTACTCTAAGTATATCTTCTTGGAAGCATTTTACTTGATTGTGCACATCTCAATGACTGTTTAAGCTGACCAATTGCTACTTATGCAGGCTTGGGCTTTTAAGCATCAGATCCTCCTACCGGTTGAGTTTAAGAAAACCATGCAGCCGGGTTCCCATTTCCTTACCCGTTGGAGTGGTGGTATTGGCGGAAAGGATAAGTATCCGATGAAGTACAGGGAGGTCTTAAGGAGTGTATGATTGAACTCGGCATGTGGTCTTTGATATAGTCGTTGTTTTACATGTAAGACAAAACATTAATAAATAGAAAGTGTTTACATTGAACTTACCTTGGTCTTTTTGGTTGGTTGTTAGTGCAGCTTATCTTGGACCCATTTGACGAGGTGGAGAACCTATTGGAGGTCATAAGGGTCAGGAGGGAGGTGGACGATCATCAGTTTATCGTGGATGCCCTTTGTTTTAGTAGTGGTATTTAGGGGAGCGCATCGGGGGTTAGCGGTTTATCCTAATTACAGACAGACCAATGCCCGCCGATCCTCCTAGGGGCTTATGGTGGCCCCATCTGGTGATTACATCCGCGGCTGACCAAGCCAAATATATCAAGGGGAATTGCTGGGTCATTCCGAGCATTCTAGGCTCCTACGTACAGCACCAGCAACACCTACTCCCCTTGTGCCCCTACATCTATAGGAATGATACCACTGAGTACCACAATGAGCAAAGGCTAGAGGAGGAGAAAAAGTGGCTCAAAGGTATTATGGACATCGAGGAGGAGGAAGAAGAGGAGGAAGAGGAGGAGACTGAAGGCAATTTTAGGATCGAGCCTAAGGGGGAGGATGAGGCAGGCGTGGATGTAGCTGGCACGAGTGTGTTGATGTCCCAAGAAGGGCCCGGTTCTTTTGAGGTATAATTGCATTTATGTGCATGATTCATAACTATTTAGGTTAGGAATGTTACTTATGTGTATTTTTTATGCTTTTCAGGAACCTGCGAGGAAGCGAGGTCGGGACAACCAGAGAGGGACGCAGTATTATAGTGTACCGGAGGGGATAAATTTTGTAGAAGGTCAGCTGGTCAACCCAATAGAGACTTGATTCTTGCTAATGAACTCCCGAGGTGAGTTCTAACCCAGGAATATAGGCTCGAGTTGGCATGCTCTGATCTTTATGCCAGAAAGCACCACTTATTTAAGGCCTGATAATTGCTTTCTTATTTACCCTTGGATGCGGGTGGTTAATGATTTGCCTTTTGGATTTTTTAGGTGGCACGGAGCCATGTGGAGCAACTTGCAGAGAATAAATTTGCTATCTGGGACATGATTATCGGGCAATCATTGCTTATTCAGGTACATTCCCTATTTATGACACGCCAAAATAAGATAAGATGCATGTATGGATGCTATGAATGAAGTGCATTATTGACATTTTCCCTAGTTTATAGGATTTCTTGGACCGATGCGGCTCGATGGAGATACGAGGAGGAGACTGCAAAACTCCGACATCACATGGGCGACCTTAAAGGTCAGCTGGAGGCTACTACTCAGGAGCGGGGAGCAAGCAAAATTTGGATCGCGCGCACCCCGGTAGCACCAGTCACAGGGGAGTGAAGATATCCGCCGACCGATGCCCGTTTATTACGGTCGATGAGTCCAGTAGTGTCCCACTGACTGAGGGAAGAGAGGAGGATGATGTTGATGATTGGGTAGTGAGCCCCAAGGATGTTTCATCTCGTCCGCTCGGCGGTGGCGGGCATGCCTAGATTTTTACTTTCATTTTACTTTTTATCTCGGATTTTGGTTTGTACCCTTGATACATTGGGGTTTGAATAATTTGGATTCATTGTTTGGTTTTTGTTTAGTAGGCTAGATGTTTAGAATATTTGAATGGTTTGTGCCTTCGGGCTTTCGTTGAATATAATTGATTGGCACTCGCACCAGCTTTCGAAAATGTATTACAGGGTTGTTTACAGGTATTGTATGGATATGAAATGATGAAATTGCTTCTGATGTTGCCAGAAAAATCAATTCTATGTTGCTAGTGGCATCATTCATATCGCCAGGTGCGTCACCTCAAAACCGCCTATACCCATATCGCTAGCGGTATCAACTGATATCGCCCAAAACAATCCATGTTGTCGGCAGCATCGCCCATATCGCCTGCATCATCAACTTCTCAGAAACACAGATTCGGCCATTTCTTCAAATTCTGCTACGATGAGCCACACTTAACAGCTATAGGGCTTCCTGCGGAGCCTTGGGAATGCAGATTGGAGGGAATTGGAGAAATTTGGGCTCCATCATTACTCTAACATTTGCATAGACAGCCCTTTTGGGTTTTTAACCTAGCAGTCTTATTCCAACTTTTACATAGCCCTAGATGTTTTCAGTCTATCCGGATTTTTTTTACACTGATGAGCTTGGAGCACCTTCGATTAAGCTTACTTGTGATGTTT
The DNA here is from genome assembly GCA_947683365.1 of Euphorbia pulcherrima. Taxonomy (NCBI): domain Eukaryota; kingdom Viridiplantae; phylum Streptophyta; class Magnoliopsida; order Malpighiales; family Euphorbiaceae; genus Euphorbia; species Euphorbia pulcherrima. The sequence continues at coordinate 47,166,504 of CANTUS010000001.1, read as the reverse complement.
CCGTCACTCGATCGCCAAACATTCATACAATCACAAACACAGAGGTTTCAGTATAAAAGATACTTTTATCGAGTGAAGCTAATTTGGGAACAAGATGTTGGCAATCATTTCCATTAATGAAACCCCTAGTGTTAACCATCCTTTACAAGTTTTCAAGTTAACATCTCACTGGTTTTATCTCGTGCCCTAATTTTTGTCTAAACCGCCCTTTTTGGGTTTTCAGTTTAGCGGGCGATATTAACTTATCCCCTAATTTTTATACCCCCAGTTTGCAGGATATCGACCATCAGGTGTCAGCCTAATTTTTGTCCGATCAGTAGAAGACCGAAAGGCAAGCGATTATTATATAAATTTTTTGGTGTCCCGCTTTTCTAATTTATTTCTTTTGTTTAGACCTGATAATGCTTAAGCCTGTCCTGGTTGACTAGATCGATGAACTCGCTCTTGCCTATGCTCATGACTTTAATAGCCCCGCTTATTTGGTACCATCTTCGATCACATGATAGCCTTCTCAACTTGATTTGAACTTAACATTAGTATCGGAAGGTCTCAGATGCTTCAGTGCCGGGTCTATAACTCTTGGCAAGGGTGTTGGGTATCTAATTTACTGTTGTGTGCTTGGTTGTGCCTTTGCAGATTCTCCAAGGTCCTTAGTGTCCGCTCGATTTTTGCCTGGATCACCCGATTCATTCTGACCTTCAAAGTTACATCGGGTAATCTTGTTTTGATTCTGGTTATCCACATTGCAAGGTGTTTAGTCTGTGGGAGTTTTGTCACTTACACAGAGCTCTCTTGATTGGTTCGATTATCATTTTGATTGCTCCTTTAGTCTACGTTTTGTACAGTCCTTCCTATTTAGGCCTGAATTTGCCCCTTGTACTGATGGTGGAGCGTTTTGACCAAGTGATATTTAGTTTGGGGGCCTTTTACTTAGTGCCTTTGAAAGGTGAAGTGGTAGTTTATTTTGTTGATTTATTTGGCAAGCTGATCGCGACATCGGTTGTGTGCTCATCTTTATGGCTCATGGGATGAAGGTGCTTGCCCTCATACTCGATGCTCTAGGAGGTGGTTTCCCTCTAATCTTTATTGGTCGAGGGGTTTGATATGGGTTACTTTGTTCTGGGTGAAGATGTGTTTCTCTGTGAATTTGGTCATTTCCTTGGCGGTGACATTGGTTTGAGATTCAGCTACGGTGTTTTTTTAGAGGTTGGGCTTCATCAGTCGTTGGTGGGTGTATACTGCAATTTTCCATTTCAGAGGACTAATTGATACTTCTTTGGTAGCTTAAAGGTGTGCCATTGCGGGGTTGCTGAGTTAATTCTAGAAGAGACCTGTGGTGTTCAACAATCTGACTATTGATCTGGGGACCAAGAAAAAGCATTATCGTGGTCTTTAAGCACTTTATTATCTTACATGTGTTCGATTGGAGTTAAATTATTGGATTTGATTACCATATAAGAGCCTTCATTTTTACTCAGATTAATTTCATTCAATAAAATATCCTGAATACTAGAAGCATTATGCCTATCCTCATATGAATGCATGGATTAAATGGTAGAGACATGACATAAGTAAGGAAAATGGAAGTCGTTCATGGAGCTCAAAGTTTTGGTACCTAAAAAGTCTAAACTCTAAGGATTGCAAATCAAGGCTTTTCATCCTCCATAGGCGGAGGGTTTTCGGTGTTGATGTCAGTGGCGAGCTGAGTCTCATTGTGCTTGGTACTTAGACGAGGTGCCTCTCACTTGACTTGGCTCCCCGGTGAGGACCTTGATGAACTGCCTCATGGCCTTGATTATCGGGTTTTTTGTTTTATTTTTACCATGCTTCTTTGCTAAGACTGTCATGGCTTTGATCATGGTGGTCATAACCTCCTTGGCTTTTTCATCAATTGACTCTTCGTCCCTGCTATCAGAGTGAGACTTTCCCTTACCATTGGAGTAGATGGCCTTAATGAGATCTTGCAGTGTATTCCCTTGTTTAGGAAAGCTGGGATTAATCATCCGTGTCTGGTTGCCAAACTCTAGTAAGGGGCTGGATGCTTTTTCAAGGTCGATAATCTTCTTATCCTTTACCGGACGTTGGATGGTGCAAACCAAAGTTTTACATTGATTGGTGTGGTGACCAGACAACATGTGATATCTGCAAAAGCCTTTTCCTTCTTCTCTCATAGGAGGATTGTATTTGCAAAGAGGTTTGAGAATGCCAGCTTCCCTTAATTTGATGAAGATTACATTAAGCCGCAGTTTCCATAGATTTGTGCTATACTTAAGACCATTGTTTGGCTGAATAGTGGTAGCTGGTGCCAATTTCTAAGAGGTCTCTTGGTCCACCATGATTTGAGGCGGGGGTATGAGTGAGTCAATGTTTTGAAAGACCTGGTTCCCCTCTGGTTGGACCCTTCCCTCTTTCTGATTGCAGCCTGCTGTCACCAATTGATGCGAGAAGGTTTTAACTTTATGTTGCATGATATTGTCGTACTGAGGAGCCATGAGGGTAGCGGGGATCTTAAACTATGATGGAGTGACCAACTTTGGAGGCAAGATGTCAAAGAATGATGAAAGAATTGGACTCTGGACTCCTTCCCTTTGTCCGAGGTAAGCGGTTGGCGGTGATTGCCAGAGTGTATTACTATTTGGTGTCATGCTCGGAGGTCGCGTGACCTGGTCAAAGTTTTGACTTTCTAGGGCTTTCTTGATGGATAACTGTATCATTTCCTGAATGATGTTTTGGAATTGATTCGAGTTCAGAAACTGGATGATAGCGGTGGTGATTTCTGACCCAAGAGACGGAGGATGAACAATTATTTCTGAGGCGGAGGGAAGACTAGTTTGTTTTCTGGGCAAGGCAGAGTTATCATTGTGAGGAAGAGACATGGCTAGTTATGAAGGTCTGGGTTCAGGAGGAAGACTGGTTAGGATCATGAACCATAGGTCAGACCATGAATGGGTTGTAAATGGTATGGATGGTATGTATTTTTTTTTTGTTTTTGGAAGCAGTGCGTGATATGTATGGCTGCACGTAGGTGTGGTTAGAGATGATGCAATGGCTTATCCCTCTAACATACGTAGGATGTTTGTATCTCACGTCATACACAGTGATATGTAGTAACACAACGGAGGCACAAGAGAAGTCCTACGTATGTTGCTAAACTTCTTCTATGGCCGAAAGTGGTAAGGGTAAGTTGATTCACTTTTTGGCCTTTAAAGCCGATGCATGGTGGACGCATGACCATGGAGTATATAGCACGTAAATCATCCCTCTTCCCACCTTATGACTCCCGCATAATGCCTCTTTGGAAGGATGGAGTTTGGCTTCTTCACGGGTAATGGCGAAAGAAGCACATCCCAAATGTTTTATTTATTCTGGTGATCCTAAAGGAATGATGTGCTAAAACTTTTTCTAGCAAGGCTTTGGTATAGGGTTATTGATGTAGAAGATTCTCGTTTACCTTGATTCCACATTACTCAACTACTACCCAAATAGGTGCGATCATAAGAGTTTACATGTTGGTTAAAATGAGTGATCCACCCACTAGGCATCCTCAATTCCAACAGGGCATGAGTGATACTTTCGTGAGCTTCTCGGGTAAAATGGGGCACGTAAAAATTACCAAACTATCTACATGCTTGTTTAAGGATAAAACGTCATGAAAAAAAAATGAAGTTTTAATTTGGCCAATGATTTCAATACATCATCAAAATCCTTTAAACTTTATAAAAATATAAGTTCAAGTTTAAAGAGATTAGTTCCCTAGTAGAGTCGCCACTGTGAGCGGACAACATTCTGCACGACAGCTGCAAAGCCAGGTCAGTTGACTGGCCTCTTTAGAATAATTTGAGGATGCGAGTGATGTGATTGGAAAATGGTTCTGCATATTTTAATGCTCAAAAGATATGAGATCGAAATCCCGTACTTAAAACAAAGTTGTCACCCGGTTTAGCTCATTCGGGAAATTTTTGGTACGATTTTCCCACCGGGTGGTTGGACCTCACCTTAAGTAGAGATTCCGAGTTCGGATGATGTTATCTATTTTTCATCAGGCCAAGTTAAGATACTTCATTTTTTCTCAATCGGTTTAATCCATCCTATTTAATTGTGTTTTTGGTTATTGTGTTGTTTTCGCGTTTATCAAGCAATGGAAGCGATGAATAAATTATTACAGTCATCCAAAAATAATTGTGGAAAATAAAATTATTATAAGGCTTCCAAATCCTATACATTTTATTTCTATGCAATGGATAAAATACCCGAAGGCCTAATATATCACAGATCATGTATAATTAGCAAACCAAACAAGACTCGAGTTAGCATGGATACGGCTTATTTTATTTACAATATTATAAAGCCCAGTTGGATGGCTAAAATGAGATTTGAACAATGTTTGCGGGGAAATTCCTTTTTTACCCAAATTTTTGATTCAATCGTTGTTTTAACCGGATTATTAGTGAAAATGGTGCATGTTATAGGGAGGGGTCTATTTTCAGAAGGTTTTGGACCTCCATCGTTACAATGTATAGCCTAGCTTTAGAAAATGAACCAGGTCGGAAATAAATGAAATAAAATAGCTGTCCAAAAGGTCATGCTACCGAAGACATAGATGATGCCGCAAATGATATGGTTGATGTCACTAGTGAAATGGCTGATGCCGCCGGCGACATCATTGATGTCACTGGTGACATGGCTGATGCTGCCAGTGACATCAGCCATGTCGCTAGTGACATCAATAAGTAGCCAGGCTACATGGCTTTCTGGGTACCATAAAGAAAGGGTCCCATAAGAAAGTGAGATCTCTGGGGAATATGATGTAACTAGCCGTATCAGTGATGTCTCTAGCGACATAAGTGATACCGCCGGCAACATCATATGTCTCCGATGACTTCAATTTCTTACGGCAGCAGCAGGAAGCAGTAAAAAATGACCCAAAACCCAAAAATGGACACAAATCAACAAGAATTAACACAAATTAGTAACATTAATGCCAAAGAGCTATGAGACTCAGCATTTTTACCTCGGGGTCGTGAATCCACCTCTTCGTGAACCAAGAAACGCCTCCAGGGAGCTTGTAATGATGATTTAGTAGTAAATTTAAGAGTTTTAAGTCTCTAAATCCTATCAAGTTGATTTTAACTTAAAGACCTACTAATTTTAAGCTCACAATCAGAGAGTTCAAAGAAGAAAAACTACGAGAAATGGATCAGAATCCTTTTTTTCATGTCTTATCTAATTCTTATCTCACTAAAATCTATTTTCCCACTCTATAATTAAGTTTTCCATCAATTCTTCTCCTAATTTCAGCCTCCTCCTTTTCTCCAAAGCCTAAGGTGTGTTTTTATAGGCAAAATGAGGTGGTTTTCAAGACCTTTTTGTCTAATTCCACCGAAAGTGGCAAAAAAGTTGTCTGTATAGGGGCCTATTCTGGGCGATGCCGCCGATGCCACCGGCAGCATGGCTGATGCCGCTAGTGGCATCAGCCTCCGACAAGCCGGCAACCAGCAGGCCCAGGAGCCTAAAAAGTCCAAAAAGTGGTCAAAAGTCAAAAGGCATCTTTTTGAATTTTAATAATATTTTAATAGGTATTTTTAATTTGGGTGTAAATCATCGGTTCAAGCTCCTACCGAACGCGTTGTTGGCCACGCCGAACTGGATTCTACCAAGTATAAAATTCACAAGGAATATTATATTGGTAATAAAAATTCTAAAGATAACTTCTATTATGAGCATTAAAATTGAGGACATGTCATCATCGTCTCGCGAGAGGGACTGCAAAATCCGGTGCTCACAAGTTGGTTCAACATATAAGTGAAACAAGCTATAAGGTATACAAGTGCATGCTCTCACTCATCAGAGGTATGCTCCTATACTTTGAAAATGAAGATAGAGAATATGCTCTTAAGCATCGTCCATATCTCACAAAAGCGTATGCTGAACTCTAGAAATCTCTCAAGCCCATATACATTGTGCCTTTAATAATAGACAAAATTATAGAGCAAAAGTCGGTTAGGAATCCAGATTACACACTTCTCTTCGAAGCTTGGGAAAGGCAATGGGATAGAAGAAGGGTCATTGAAATTGTACCCCCGATTGATGCCAACAAAAAGGGGGAGAAGGGAAAATAGAAAGAAGTTGGAGTTGTAGTAGAATTAAAGAAAGGCAAAAAGCCTCAACCATAGCTAGATTCACTTTATGTTCTTTTAATAGATAGCTATGTGTTTCATTTCACTTATAACTTTCTGTAATTGTAATACTGAACTTCATTGATGTTAACTATTGTTAACAGCAGAAGTTATATGGTGAAATCATTATTCAAAATTGCTTCTAAGTATAACTATCAATTGTACTTTAAAAACATAGAAGCTAACATGCAAAAATGTTGGGGGAGCTAGGATGCTAGAATTATGGAGGAGAAAACCATGTAAATGTCTAAGTATCAAGAATCATACTTAGTCATATATCCCTTTTTGCATACTTCTATCCTTAGGTTTTTATTTCCATCAAAATGGGGGAGATTATTGGAAAAACAACATCTGGAAGCTATTACAGAGATTCAAGAAGACTGCATCCGGATCACAGTTTTAAAAGGAAACAAAATCCAAAGTCCAAACCATCTATTCGGCAGTCCTTGCTAAAACAAAGAAGAATGTATACTAATCAAAGGTCTAGAAGGAACAAAACTCCAAAGCTCAAATAGACCATCCGGATAATGGTTTAGAGGAAACAAACCATCAAAAGGATTGTATTTGGACTCAGCATCAACTATAAACAAGTCACTAAGTCCAAGGAAATATGCATTTGGATTCAAAAATAGAAGATATCATCCCTTAAGTATAAGAAGATGGCATCCGGTGAAATCAACTAACTGAAAAAGTGAACTGATTGAAGTATCATCTGGGTAAGTTGATGCATAAAGATATCTGGATGACTCAAAAGACAAACAAAGGGAAGAATTTTGAATAGTAGTTTTCCCTCTAATATTGGTCTCAGTCAAAGTTCCTATCTGCCTTGGAGATTGAAAAAGTAATAGCTTGCACAAATTTAAAAAAAGAACAAAAGAACTAACGCAGAAAGAGAAAAAGGTAACAACTTTTTACATAGACCAATAGCAAAGAGCGTGGAGCTCACACATCTGAAAAAGTTGCTCAAATTTTTGCAAAGCACAATATGCCAAACAAATGGCTACTAACAACTTTTTCAACATGCCAATTATTGGGTCTAACGGATAAATTAACTGCTCCGGAAGCGCCACCTCATATCCTATCAATGGTGAAGATCCAAGATCATTCCAACGAAACATAATGGCTATATTTATGATTGAAAACTATAAAAGCCAAGCTTCATAAGTTGAGAAGATGCTATTGATTCTAGGGTTTAACAATCTTAAGAAATCCACTACTCAATCAGTTTCATTAATCCCTCCAAGAACCAAACAATTCCATATCTATTTGTAAAGATTCCAAAGTAAGTTTATAAACTTGAGGAATTCAAAAACCTAACCCTTAATAAAATTAGTTGTAATATCTCATACTTGGGTGAGTATTGAGATTGGAATTCAGCTTAGAGTTGGTGCATTAAGCGGTATCTCCCTATAGGACTCAACTTAGGTTTGGGTAGAATCTAAGTGGTATATCCTACTAAAGAGAAAGGACTCATCTAGGAGTTGGTGCTTCTAGTGATGTATCCTACTTCCGGAGAAGAAGTTTTCGGAGATAAGCTTGAGAAGACTTAGCTAAGATTGGTGCCTTATTGGTATATCCTGTCCCGGTAGGACTCAACTAGAGTGAAGAACTTGGTAGTATATCCTATACTCTGGAAAAAAATTGTAAGGCTTGATTCCTGCCAATTGAAAAGGAATCCACTAGTGGACAAAGCTCGGAGTAAGGAAACTTAGGGAACTAGAGTAGGCGGGGATGAACCAGGATAAATCTCTTATGTTTCATTTTTCTTACTCTACCTTTATTTTTATTGCATTGTAATCAATATTTTCATCATCCGGATCCAACATATCTAGTTCATATCAAACACGCTACACAAACTTTTTATAGGTCTACACATTTAGAGAAAAAGGGTCATTCACCCCCCCTCTGACCTTATATACATACGCAAAGGGACCAATATAATTTCCTTTGGATATCCAATGAATAGACACTTATCAAACTTAGCATCCAACTTATCTAATGCTATCCTATTTACCATAGCATGAAAGCCCCATACTCTTAGGTGACTCAGAGATGGTCTTTTATTACACAATCTTTAGTAAGGTGTAAAGTCAACTGATTTAGAGGGCACTCTATTTAATACATAAACTGTGCTTTTTAGTGCATATCTCTAAAAGGATTCACTGAGATTTGCTTGGCTCATCGTGGACCGAACCATATCTAGTAAGGTCAGATTCCTCCCTTCAGACACTCTATTGTGTTGGGGTGTATAAGGAGGGATCCACTAGGGAACTATCCCATTTTCTTTTAGATAATCCTGAAACTCTTGACTTAAGTATTATCCACCTCGATCAGATTGAAGTGCTTTAATACTTTTCTCAAGCTATTTATCTGCTTCATTTTTGAATATTTTGAACTTCTCAAAACTTTCAGATTTATGCTTCATTAAGTTTAGATAACCAAGTCATGAATAATCATGGATAAAGGTTATGAAGTAGGAGTATCCTTCTAGTTCTTGAACACTCGTTAGACCATATACATCTGTATGTATAAGCTCCAATGTGCTCATGGATCGTTCACCCTTTCCTTTAAGGGTAACTTCATCATTTTTCCTTTTAAACAAGGTTGACAATCACTATAAGACTCCACATTTATTGGGCCTAAGTCTCCATACTTGTATAACTTAGTTAAGTGATATTTGTTTATATGGCCTAAACGATAATGCCATAAGTAGAAAGATTTCTCATTATCTAATTTCTCTTAGCACCATTTATATTGAGAATATGATTTTTTAATTACGAAATATCATTTGTCATCGTATAATAAAATATCATTCATAACTTTGATAATACCTTTTATAAAATTGGAATAAAATTCCATCTACTATGAAGCAGGAAATAATATTTTATGATGCCAATTGAATACCATTTTGTCAGATTACAAATTTAGTCAAAAGGAGATTTTAAGTTCCTATATTAATAGCAGCCAACAAGCTTTAATGATTTTCCGTAGGTACAACTCTCAGTTTGCCAAACCTCTACTTCTCATTAATATCTATACCTTTGTATGAATATGTGATTCTCATTAGGTATTCCATACCAATTTAGAATTCCCTTGAGATGCAGAATTTCTCAATATCAAACATCTTGAAGTGAAAGCTTCAGGCCTCCTCTTCTCATGCTATGAGACTTTAGCCATTTTGATCTTATTTCCAATATCCCATATTGAAATGAAGATCTTGTTTGTAATATTTCATATTGAAAACAATCATTTTGTCTCTTAAACAATATTCTTTGTAGTCTTTTTACTTTTCTCTTGACTCTGCTCTATCCTACTTCAAAACAAGACACCATGTGTCCCTTTACTTCTTTGAGACATGAACCATTTAAATTTCTGACTAATTGGTCCACCAATTTTCCATAAAAAATATTTCGATTCAAATCTTCCACCAGAGGAAATTCTTTCTCTAAGATGTAAAGTCATAGACTTTGAAGTCCATGATTTAATGAAGCCCTTGCAGTTAAGGTAACATGGATCCTAACATCTGACCTGATGTTCATCCTTGTCCCCTGCCACCTGCTTACATAAGGTAACATAGGTGTTAACAACCTCCAAGGTGTTGCATCCTAGTTTCCTTTATATATTTCATGCATATATGTTTTAAGCAGAATCGCTTGCATCATGTTGTTTAGATTCGGGCTTATACAATATACATGCCAAGCCAAAAGCTTTAAGGATTGTCCTCACAATTCTAAACAAACCCTTGAAGTTTGAGCCGATCAAAATTAGTCATCGAGATGAACGTTTGTATTTAAAAATTTCAACTAACATGTAAGAAAGAAAAATTTGTTCAGACTTTAGGATATAGTACATGTATTTAATATAAGGACTTTTAATTAATTACTTTTATCCTACCATTTTTTTGAAATTTATAATAGCTCATTCTATTGAATTCGGGAGGTTTAGCCTAGCTAAATTTCCAAGTAAGTAGCTTCTATAACTAGTCTAATACGACCCCCAATTTTATGAGTCAAGCCATATTAGTAAGTTACAGTTGGAACTCCATTCCATTTGCATCGTATAAAATTGCTAATTCATTCAAGTTCCCTAATTCCAAGCGACATGCGCTCTTATATTAGCATCTCCTTGAATGTGTCTCAGTCCTAGCTAGCCCTCAATTTTATGGTAGACTACCCATTCCTGTTAAGGCAGACCCTATCCCAATTTTTTTATAACTGGTCGATGTGGACAAAAGGAACGCTTTGCGCAATACTTTATAGCCGAAAAACATCATATCATAAATTTGAGTAAGGAAGACTTGTAACTTGCTTAATATATTTACTTTGGGATTTTATTGGTGTTAAACGTCTCACCCAATCTAGGATTTACTAGATGGACATACTTATAATAATAATAATTTATATTAATTCGAGGATTTTTAGAATTAATTTATAAGGTCTAACCTTAGGTAGGTTCAAGCTCTTTATTATAATTATTTCATCAACCTAGATTATATGTAAAATAATTAACATTTTTATTTGCTATATTGATATTGCATTTCCTTTAGTCTTTTATTCAATAGTTTAATATTTACTTTGTTATAGAAACATATATAATAACCATCTTATTTACTAGAAATAAATTAGTCCATATTTAATCCCATCTTTGTTAGCTCAAGCTACACCGATATATATTCCCAAGTAGGAGAGGTGCCCTATGAGGAGTAGATACCTTGTCCAATACTTGCCAGAACATATACGGGCACAAGGTTGAAAAACATGGATTCTCTTGGACTAATAAATGTCGTTCATTTAATTCATGTAAATTGAAAGCATCTATAACCCATGTAATTTATATAATTTATTGAGTCTTTGATAAGTTTGAGTAAGTTGAGCAGGCTTATTTGAAATTATCTATATCCATTTTCTAACCTTTAAAATAAAAGTCTAAGTTCATCTATTATTCCAAATAATTTAATACACTTTAAATTATTTCATATAAAAAATAAATTTTAGTTTGCTTTTAACTTAATTATGCACTAAATAGGTAGGCTCGTGATATCACTGTTGGGAACTGACAGTCAATTTGAACATGCATAACATGCATGACGGAAATTCAAAATTTTGTTCCATGTCCCTCGGAACTCCTATTAGTAGCATATAAATTAATTAAAGACTTAACTAAATTAATTCTCTACTTAAGTTAGCAAGCATAGGCTAGGCGTACCATAATTCTAAAGTATATCTTAGCATAAAAATATTTTATTTTAAACATGTTATAACTCTAAGTTATAGTTAGGGTATAAAATAAACTAAGCATGCAAAATAACCTAAGCATATTAATTATAAAGTCTTAAAATGCTTAATAAAAGGACTTTTCTTAAGAAGTAGGATTTTTGCAGGAGCCAAGGTTTGATCGCTAGTCATCCCCATTCAAACTAGTGGATGTACCACTTGACCAAAGGCCAATTATTGTTTAATGAAAGGACTTAATAATTAAAAGAGAATCATAGGACTTATCAGTTGAAGCGTGCTTTAGCAAAACCTTCTTACACTAGCCTCCAAGTATAGGATAGGCTCTATGAGTATCCACACGAACTTGATCAATCGAAACCTCTCAATAAGGGAGAACCGCAGAGTTTTGAGTAGCTGCTAGACCAGTCCAAAACCCACCCAAAATATTAACCAAAAGGGACTCCTTAATTTTATCTTTTATGTTGACATTGAAAAAACGTGTTAGAATCTCAAGTCAGAGCTCATGGAAAGATATGGTGCAAGAAATGAAGACGAGGGGCTAGCTTTATATAGGGGAAGCAAAGGCTCCCAAATTTAATGCAGATTTAATGTAGGATTAAATGCAAGATTAAATGTGAGATTAAATACTTAATATGAGATTAAATTTAATCCTCCTTTATTTTAATTTATTTTATGACCCTACTAAAATTAATTGCCGATCAAAATAAGTTCTTGGCTTAACTATAAAATGATTTAATCATTTTAATCAATACTTTAATTTATTTATGACCATAATAAAATTAGTTATTGGTCAAAATAAATTCTTGGCTTAACCATAAATTGATCTAATCATTTTAATCAACACTTTAATTTATTTTGACCCTAATAAAATTAGTTACTGGTCAAAATAAATTCCTGGCTTAAGCATAAAATGATCTAATCATTTTAATCAACACCTTAATTTATTTATTATCCTAATAAAATTTGTTTCTGGTCAATAAATAAAATCTCTGGTCTAACTAGGTAATAGTTTAACCATCCCTTTAATATTTTCGTAACAGATCAAGTCTATTAATTCTTTACTCAGTCCGATGAAAGTTCAATGTGTGTGACCTTATAGGGATCGCATAGTATTAAGTTGTTAAGGTTCGACCAATCTTTGTTCTATAGGAACTATTGGCTTGAGGTTCTAGACCGTGAATAGAACTCGATTACCTTAAACTACTATAGTATACCTCTAGCAAGGGTCTACCTTCCCCCATTACTCGGAACGTCATTTGTGCTTATGACTTAATCTTGGTTAATGAAATAGTTGCCCAATGCGATGAACTCCTTCCATTCATTAATATCAGTACCATCTAGTTTGTTGGGTTTGATTAAAGTGTTAACCCACCAATAGCAAGGTTACTCCAACCTATCCCAATTATTCGCTTATTACCAAAGTATATTACTTTTTACCGTAATGTGCTTGACTAGAAACTTTTTCTATCAATCACATTCTCTGATCAGAGGTTTATAGTAATCATCACTTCAACAAGCGGCTAGGTAAAAACTCCTTAACATATCCGGAGTGATGGATTCTTTCTGACTACATAGCTTACCAACGTGCTGTCATCACTATACCTGTAATCACCCATGACACCTTAAATTAATGAGTAAATAGGTATGACCCAAAGTATGGCAATAGTACCACACAAGGTAACTAATATCTCAAGTATGAGGATATTCGCAAAGCTACTGCATGAACATAGACACTAACACAATGGTATATATACCATGTGTTTATCTTACTGCGGTCTCAAATATATCTTCCAGATATATCCGTGTGTCAAACTCAAGGCACCACCTTCATTCTTAGGAGGTTAACTGCTGGACCCTTTCCAAGAGAGTTGACCACATGCTAGTCTTACTGCTCCATCAATATCCTTTCTTGATGAAAATATGACTAGTATCTCTCACTTCATGATATGTATTATGTCAAGGACCTTTGTACAAAGATATCAATGAATATATTTTAACCAGTCACAATATATATGAACACATTGACATAAATAAAAGATTAAATGCCTTTATTAACTAAACAATTGTTCATCCCAATACAAAATTAAGATATATTGCCCTAATTGCCTTATGGGCATACATCATATTAATAGGTGGTCCCTTGAGTTTGACACATGGATGTATCTGGAAGGTATTGGAGACTGCAGTAAGATAAACACTTGGTATACATATCAATGTATTAGTGTTTATCTTCATGCAGTAGCTTTGTTGTGAGCAATTGATTAGCTTGATAATGCTATTCTTTAATGGTGTTATCGACCAGAGGTGTTCTTACTACAGCATAGATGAGTTTAGTCCGGTTTGGAGACCTAGTCTACTCTTAGGAACCCGTACGGGTCACACCTAGAGGTACAGATCCACTGGTTGACTTGTATGGGTCAAAATCCCTCACCAGCTTGGGAGGATTCTGTACGGGTCCCACCTAACCGTACGGGTCCCACTGGACCTATACGGGTCTCACTGGACCCATACGGGCCCCTTAGTTAACCAAATAGGCGGAATGATATGTTATCCTTACCTATTTTGGAGGAAATCAGTCAAGAATGCAATTTATTGCGTGCAGACTCTATTTCCCTTATAAATAAAGGCTTTTTTTGCCTCATTTTCAAAGAGGAGGCGAAGATAAAAAATCATATTAAGCAATTCATATAGAAAATCTTGCAGTTTTTCATAGGTATAGAAAGGCTATAGTTCAGGTATGGAAGGTATAAAATAGGGAGAAAACCCATTTCTTGAGGTTTTGTCCACATTTTATTCATTTCTATCTTCGTTTATTAGGATTTGGGGGAGATTTTATCCACACAAATACTTATCATTTCCTCCTCTACTTTGGACTAGACTCTCTCTCGGGATAGGGATCGCTTCAAAGTAGATACACGGTGTAAATGTATGCTCCTAAGTTTCAAAGAGACTCACAATCTATTATTTTATCTTCATTTCTGTGTTCTCTTGTTTAAAATTTTCTTGGTTATAAATCTGAATTTATGATCTGTCCGGGACTAGACATGACCTGTACGGGTACCGGCCCCCAGGCAGAACCCAAAGTTCCAATTTTTACCTATAAAATCAATCCAACATCACCATTTTTTGAGCAATCATTTTCACAAATAATTCGGTAAATCAACCCATAAAAGCTAAAATGTGTTTTCATAACAAAATATGCTAAAGACTCGTTATTTCTCTCCAATCCTATAAGCTGCCCGGGCACTATCAATCGCAAAACTACCACGCTAACATAATCAGGGTTTTCCTAACAAAATGATGACTTATGATGTGCCGTTACTATACTAATCTTTGTGAAAGAAGGGGAATTTATTTTATTTCATTTTATTACTTAGGACAAATGTATAGGTTCCTTTGTTATTCCCCCATTTTCCCTCGGTTGTAATTTTTATTCCCCCATCTATTGCTTTTACTTTATTGTAAATTATAAACGTATGAATCGAGTGTGAAATAGTGTAGAAAAATAGGATTTTTGTAATAATTATCCAAATGATGAAAAGAAAACGGTTTTACGCGGTGAATGTAATTTTAAATTAACTAAATGAGAAATAAGTGACTCATCTAATACCAGAATCTCTGATCCAAAAGGTATGAGTCTCCTACCCAATGGGAACCATACCAAAACTCTTTCCCAAGTAGACAACTTGGGTGGCTACTCTATCATTTGTATCGAGATTGGGGTCTCGATTCTTTTATTCATTAAAATTGGTTAAAATGTGCAAACATAAACTAAATGGTTTCATCATGCCTAAATCAACCAACCCCCAATGGACTCACTGCGAGGCACTAAGGGAGATCCACATATCCTCAACACATCACAGTGGTGACTCTGCTTGGGACATAATCTTTTAACTTGCAAAATTTTGGTTTGTTTTAGAAGCTTACAAGATTAAGATGAGAATCAAAAATCATTTACTTAATTCAACCCGTTTTCTTTTTCATCATTTGAGAAAATTATTACACTCTATCTTTTCATCTCATTCTCTTTAGCTAGATGCACTCTTCTTCTAATGCTAGGTTAAGCTGCCCTATTTTTTTTGAAAAACTCTCGAAAGTGTCACTCATGCTTGCTTAGGAATTGGGGACACTCTAGGGGTAGAGCACTCATTGTCATCTCCCTCCAAAAGAGGCTTAGTGCGATGGAAACCTACTACATCAACTTCTATTACATCCCTACGCCATTCTTATCAAAAGCCATAGAATTTTACCCTCTAGGTACCTATTTCTAGTGAGATCAGACTAGGTCGCCCTTTGTTATCCTTGTGGTAATTAAAGGAAAATAACTTCCGAATTGAGGGGAGGAATAAGGTTAGAGGACACGTTTTGCATGTATTGTGTTTTATATTCCCATGTAACTAACCTCGCTATGCATTATTATAAATTGAGCATGCATACCCCATCCCATGCATGTACTGATCTTTTAGTTGCTACCTCAGTGAGAATTAAAGCTTGGTAGCGACCTCAAGTGCATTTGGTTTGTATTCCAGTTCTACCTTCACCACCTCGGTTCAGTTAAGGGTTGAGAATACACCTCCATCTCTTTCTCCGAGTAATTGTTCAAGCATTTAGTTAGGTCTTTTTGATCTCAAAGCTAGCCACCTGTTTGAAGAAATGTCTCGAATTTTGACTCTAGAGGGCCATATAGATGTTGAGGTTTAGGATATTGTTATTGGCAAGGAGGCAAATGTGTCAAGGGCCGTTATTAGGCCAGAGATTGTAAATGTCATCTCACAATATCTAGGAAGTGATCAGTTCCTCGATTGAGTTAATGATGCGATTCTAGGTTCCATTAGGTGAGTATTGGCTAAGGAAACAATGGCTAATATCTCTTAGGGCGTGGTCATCAGGGCACCAACGGTGCATGCAATATTTAGTGAGTAGCCTCACCTTTCAAGTGTTGCTCACAGTCCATTCACTCAGTCTCAATTACGTCCTCTTCAAGTACGGGGAGAATCTTCCAGTTAGTTTTGTCAAGTGGGTTTAGTTGGTTTGTTCATTTTAGTTAGTTAGCCATTGCAGTCAGTAGGTACGATAGTTCTGCCAGCCATCAGTCAATGTGCTCAACCTAGCCAAGGGTTCGTATCACCAGCCTTTCAGTTTAGGGTGTCCGAACTAGTTCGTAATTTTATAGTCACGCCTAAGGGAATAACCTTTCCTCAATCAATAGGTTTACCTTTGGGTGCGATTGCTCAGTCGGATGGATCATCTTTGTCTATAGAATTATATGATTTATTACAGATGTTGCTTGCTACAAATCCCAGTATTCAGCCATCAGCATTGTCCGTTCAAGCCACTAGGGAGGAGGATTGGGCCCCCACAAACTTTAGTATGCCTAGCATAGCAAAGTATAAGGGAATTGGTCCGCCTCAATCCCATATCACCACCTATCAAAGGGTTATGAGGATAAGGAAGCTAAGTGATAAAGTCCTCGTTAAGATGTTCCCTTGCACTTCAGAGGGCTCTGCTATCGAGTGATACAATACTCTGTCAGATGGTGTGACTAGACATTAGAAGGCCTTATCTGAGGCTTTCATTGAGTAGTATGGTTTTAACGCCACTATCAAGACCACTATGCAAAACTTGGAGTCTATCATGCAAGCCCCCAATGAGAAGTTCAAACCCTACTTCGAGAGGTGGATGGCCATCCAAATCTTGTTAAAGGATTCCCTTAGTCTCCTCGAGATGATTGTAAAGTTGATGGATGGTGCTTTGCCCATATATCGCAAGGTTCTTAGTATGGATAAGTTCTCTAGCTATGTTAAGGTCTTTGAGAAGGCCAAAAAATGGGACAGGATCAAGGAATTAGAGAAGGCGAGTGTGCCGGCTAAACCTTGGTTCAAGAAGAATGACCCATACTCCTCAGGCTAGGCCTCTAAGCTGAGGTCTATTTCATATCCTAAAATTGCAATAGTACAAGAAGAAGTTACTGCAGCCCATACCATGGAGGATGGCATTTCCCCTTGGAAGGCATCTTGCCTACAATCTTTAGTAAGTTGAGGGCACTTGGCCTTCTCCAAAGTGTCAAGCCCTATGTTCCACCCAAGGCTGAGGATAGGGATCAATTTTATGCTTATCATGTTAGCAAGGGTCATCGCACCAAAGCTTGTAGGGATCTACTTGAGGCTATTCATGGCCTGATTAGGTAGAAGAAGATCCAAGAACCCGAGCTTAAGCCTAGCACCATGAATAACCCCCTACAAAATTTTAAGAAGTAGGTTATGACTATTGAGTCAGGACTGCCCTCCAATCGTGTTTTTAATATGATCATACAAGCCAATCCTGTGGTTCACTCGGTAGTGGCTTTACCCGATTAACCTATCCCTACTGATATTGATGTGTACAAGTTAGAGGGCGCTTATGATGAGGAAGCTATACTGGTCTAACCTGAACCGATTGATATTGATGCCTATGTATTGGAGAGTGATAACCTTGAGGGGCCGACTTTATTGGTAGAAACCTCCGAAGGGAGGAGCTATATGAAGGATGGGGTGTTGCATGTTACCCATAGTGGGAGGGTAGCCCCTAAACCTCGCCCAAAAAGGAAGAGGCAGAGAATCCAGCCATTACACCTGTCATTGAAACTCGAGTCCCACCTAGCAGTGAGAGGGTGGACTCAAAGTCACCCTCCTTATCCAGCAGTTGCAAGCTACCAAAGCTAAGTACAGTATCTGGTAACTTCTCATCGACTTATAGAATCACTGAAGAGGTTTAATTGAGAAATTGACAAGCGTAGAAGCGACACCGTCTACCTCCTTGGTTGATGTACTTTCATTCATTGAGGAACCCTCGCCTGGTCATGTTTAATCCATCAAGTTCTTTCCAACTAATCTCGCAGCTGAAGGAAACAAGCATAACAATGCACTTTTCATAAAGGTGCAAATCTTTGATCATTCTATCCCATGTGTTATGGTGGATGATGGGTCCACCCTTAATCTCTGCCCTTCCAAGATCCTTCCTTACTTAGGGCTAGATGAATCCATGTTGGAGAAATCCAATACTATTATAAAGGCATATGACGATACAAAGAGAAGTGTGATTGGAGTCTTTGTAGCTGAGGTTACCATTGGGGAAGTGAAGTCCAAAGTCTTGTTCACTGTCCTTAACATCCCTATCACTTACTCATTGTTATTTGGCCGTCCTTGGATTCATGCATTAGGGGTCATCCCTTCTACGTTCCACCAAAAAGTCAACCTCATCCACAATGGCAAGCTAGTGACCATTGAGGCCTATGAACCATCAGTTATAACGGCCATGAAAGCAAAGGAGAAGGAATCTAGGGTGGTTATTGCTCACCAGGATGCAAAGTGAATAGTTAGAGGATAGATATCCCTTAAGATCGAGAAAATCATGATAAAGTAGGGTTACATAAAAGGAAAAGTGCTTAGGAAGAATCTTCAGGGGATGCTGGAATCCATTATACTTGTGTCATGGCCATTCAGACTTGGTTTGGGAAATCGCCCAAGTGCTAAGAAATCTAAGCCCCATTCATACCTTATGATAGGGGCTGAGGTTAAGAAGACGGTATTCACTAGTGAGGAGGAACATGTCAAGATAGGGGGAAGGAAGGTCCCTAGTTTTAAGATATTCAATGATGTGTCTAATTTCAAGAATCGTTGCATGATCGAGACCTCAATTTCTATGGAAGTATGTTAGAATGTTGAAGGAGATCAGATGAGTGAAGCAGTCAAAGCTATCGCCAAGGCCCTGTCCGTACCTATGAAGAAGAATTGGAAGGAAGATGAGAAAGGCAATCCTATAAGCAAGGCGATCAAGAACTTAGTAAGAGCAGTGGCTGAAGAAACTCATCAGAACCTACATGCCGAGACTACCAATTCAGCTGCCAGTGTTGCCAAGGCTGACGAGTAAGGCCCTCCACATGTGGAGGATGATTCAAATGATGTAATTTTTAAATTTGCAAACATTTTTTATGCCAATAATGCTGCTTATGAGGTATATCATGGATAAATTGATGCATTCTTCATTCACATTTTGTTTAAGTATTTCATTTTAAAGGCATAATGCACTCATAACAACAACATTCTTAAAAGTTTATCATGTTTGTTAAATAGATTGAATTTAAGCACATCACAATGGCATAAAAATCTAATGGTCAACACCTACCACCAAAAAGAGAGATAAAAGTGCTTAACAAATATAATAGCCTTAGGTCTTTGCTCATCTTTCTTCATTAGGGAGGAAAAGAGGACATATCATTGAGAGAGCCAAGAAATATGAAGAGCAACAAGCGAAACATGTCCTATAGTAAAAGCACCACATCAAAGAAAAAGATTAAGACCCACACCAATCTACAATTAATGCAAGCTTAAATACCCAATCCAATGCTCTTCTAAAATCATCAAGAAGAAGGACCCAATGCTCTTCCGAAACAATTGAAAGGAATATCCAACTTAATGGGTATTTCTTATCAATGTAGGTTCCTTCAATACTCCTCATTTCCACCAAAATATCCCTCCAAAATGCTTTCTCTATTTATTAAAAGGAAGGGAGATCATTTATGCCACATAATCCCAAATCCCATAATAACATGATCTCCTTCTTTCACAAAGAGGAAGAACTAGCTTCCTTTATCACCGGTATTATGAGAAGTGACGCAAGGCACTTAACCACCTATAGATGTACCATTAGCACATGGCCCGAGCTTACAATAGCAGAGTCAGATACCTGAAGCAACCCCTCAAGGTAGGTCATCTGGTCCTCAAGTAGCTATGCTAAGTTAACACTAATGCTAGGGGCAAGTTCAGGCCTGATTTGGAAGGACCATTTATAATTAAGAAAGTCCTTTGCAAAGGAGGAATCAAGCTCATGGATATAGATGGAAATGAGTTTATAAATACTGTGAATCAAGATAGGCTTAAGCATTATCATGTCTAGGTTAAAAGAACTAAATCATAGAAAAGTAGCACAAAGAATAAAAGAAATAAAGAATAAATCACCCAACGAGTGGTCCACTACTGCTCGGGTAAAAATTAGGGTACAACCCGCTGATCAGTATCCCATAAAATGGTCAGGCAAAAGTTAGGGTACTCGAATGAAAATAAAGCCTGCTAAGTTGAAAACCCAAAAAGGGCGGCTTAGGCAAAAGTTAGGGCATTGAGAGAAAAATGTCAGTTACTTTCTAGAAAATCTGTAAAAGACCAGTAGGCAGTAGAGGTTAACCATTGGAAATTGTTACCATTCCCTATGTACTCAAAATTAATCTCATCAATGAACATGTTATGATTTGCTAAGAATTCTGGTCTTATGAATGCATGGATCACGTTAGGTGAAATAATCGCATATATGTGAACATCAGTTTTCCAGATTTTACGCATCTTTATTGTTGTCTTTACTGCGCGTATATTATCCAACAAAAGGCAAAAATACCGTTAAGGCATAAAAGAAATAAGGTTTATGCAAAAGTTTAGAAGTGTCTGCTGGATTGAAAACCCAAAAGGGCGGTCCAGCCAAAAGTT
Source organism: Euphorbia pulcherrima (assembly GCA_947683365.1). Taxonomy (NCBI): domain Eukaryota; kingdom Viridiplantae; phylum Streptophyta; class Magnoliopsida; order Malpighiales; family Euphorbiaceae; genus Euphorbia; species Euphorbia pulcherrima. The sequence continues at coordinate 47,145,579 of CANTUS010000001.1, read as the reverse complement.
AAGACAAATGGAAAAGAAAGAAAAAGCTTGCTAGATTGAAAACCCGAAAGGGCAATCTAGGCAAAAGTTAAGGCAAAGAAAAGAGAAAAAGAAAAGTCCATGGAGTTGAGCCATCAAGGACAGGTCAGACAAAAATTAGGACAAAAAGAAATGAAAATAGATGTTCGATAGGTCATCTCACACCGAATGGCCTATGCAAAAATTAGAACTCAATTTAAAAGTGCTAGTTTAGTATTGCACTCATTATAACAAACATCATTTGTAATTGCAATGTCTCATAGCTGGGATCGCTTGAACTCAGTTCTCCCACTGTGAAGTTACGTAATAGCACATGTCCCCAGAGGTGCTAATGTCAACATACAAACCTTGGTTATACTTGTCAGTCTAAATTGGGACAGTTTATCGCGGTCAGGGAAATAGAGCATTCAACGGTTAACTCATTTGCTCATGGTATGCTTTAAATGAGTTTTGTTACGCCAAGGGGCAATAGGGGTCTATAAGCAATAATATTCAAATGGTCTTAATGCAGAAAAAATGTTCAATCATCAATAAAGTATAGCAGCTTATAAACAGCATCCGGGTTTACATCAAAATAAGGCATGCAGGCCCAAAAATGTCAGATAGCTAGAAAGTAAAAAGAATGCATCCTAATCTAAGCTACTAGGGGTCCTATCCCTGGTGCTCATCCTGAGTGTGGTCCTATGTATCCTTCAGTAGGTCATCCATATCGATCATCACATGGTCCTCAACCCCACCAGCATCCGCAATAGGTAGATTAGGAACCCTGGCCTCCAAAGCACCTGTGATGACCCAAGTAGCACAAACCACCTCAGTATGCTGATTGACCTCCTGCACAACTTCACCCCTCTGGGTCACAACTGGTGCCACCCGATAGGCAGAGTGGTCATCCTGAAATATTGAATTGGATGGATTAGGTGTTCGCTTGCCCTCAGTCATCCTAGCCACTTGTGCTCGCATTGTCTCTACCCCTGCTCCGGCTCGAGCTGTCTCCTCCCTAGCCCTCTCTAAGTCTGCTTCTAGCTATGGGATCCTATCTACCTCTATAGTGGTTACATGCAGCTACTCCTCCATGAAGCCATCTCGATCATCAGTAATCTCTAAATCCTAAGCAGACCTGTCATGCTCCAAAGCGAGTAGGGTCTACAGGAAAACTAAAAGATCAGTATACATATGTATATATCATAACATGCATGCATAACTTTTTTTGTTAATTTTAAATAGGAAAATGAAAGTAACTGCGGCAAGAGCACCTTGTGTCAACATCAGATCTCGGACTATTAAGAATCTCTGAGCAATCCTCTCAACTTTAGCTACGGATACTTGAAAGAATCAACTAGACCAGCTTGAAAGATAATCCAGATAGGTAACAAGGATATGGGTTAAGCATTAAAAGTAAGAAGCCTTACGTGACTTGCGCTAGGAGGAGCAAATCGAATGGTATGGACTGACTCCTCAAGCTAGTGTACGGTTTGCTTCCCCGAATGATCGAGGAGTCGGAAGGAGGGTTCTAAATTAGTCTAGAGGACTCCCTCCCTGAAATCTCTAGTAGACCTAGACCGCTTGGTAAGTGGCTCTAGATAAGCTAGCTCAGTAGGAATGAAGACAAGAGGCTTAGAAGGAGTAGTGGTAGTAGTAGCTTCTGCTTAGGGTCGGGAGTCTACATCATAATTGGCAAACCATCAAATCCTCAGTTTATACAAATGAGAATAAAAACATGTAGAGATTTACAAGGTTGAGTTTAAAGGTTTACCCGAGTTGAAGAAGTAGTAGGCCGAAAAGCACTCCGACGAACGAAAGGACCTCCATGATCTTCCCTTGGTCCGCTGTCATCATCATCATCACCATCATCATCGCTATTGCCTTCTCCCCAGTTGAACTCGAGCGAGAGATCACCATGGTGGATCCTCTCATAGGGAGGAAGTAGTGAAGAGTTAATAAATACAGCATAGGAGCCCGCCACTGATATCACTCGGGCCCCCTCGCCTAGCAGATACAGCCTCTAGTCTGTCCCAAGCATCAGATGTGGGCAAAAAACCCACATCAAAACTGAGGGAGGGATCGACTTCTCCACTACAGCACTCATCTACCAGTCACGGATCCTCTCCCTAAAGTACCACTCATATAAGAGTGGTGAATCTAGAATAAAGCAGCGGTCATCCACGCCTGCCCTCATCCTCTGGATGTCATCATAAATGACCATCCTCTCCCATAGGTCCTAAATGACATGTAAAGAGTAAATGCACTATAAGTATCCTAATTCTATAAATGTAGTTTTCACTAACAGTATGTTGAAGTGTAAAGTACAGATGTGAAGCTAGAAAAGTTTACACAATTAGAGCGCAACTGATAAAGGAGCTCCATGTTCTCTACTGTATTCCTGGCCTTTTACTGCTAGGGTCCTATCCACCTCAAGATTATGTGAGACATCTCTGGCTGTCCAAGCAAACCAGGCCTAGGGATGAATCAGTGCTCAAAGGCCTAAATTTGCAAGAAGTATCAAAGTCAGTTGTAAGGTAGTTCAAATGATAGCATTGAGCATAAAGTATAAAGTTCAAGGGTTACCAGAAGGATTAAATGGCAGATCCTGAGTTCGAACTATTGGCCTCAAACACCAACATCCAAGCTATAGTACATCTATGCTAGGATAGCCCAATACCAGTTCTTGCTTGGCACAGCGGTAAGATCCTAAATAGTAGATAATAGCCTATAATTGAGGCAGCCATAGTAGACAGGGAAGAAAACCATTATGAGGAAGGTCAGTAAGAAGGATCGAGCAAACTGGCCTCTCCTCCCCACAATAGTAGGACTCGGCTGCTTGATCCAGTAATCATAGAGCTCCACGTACTTGAGCTTATCCGTCCCTCAAGGATAAAGCCCGAGTAGTCTCTCTATATATGCCTTCACCTCAGCCCAAGAATACAATCGGTCGGCATAAATGTTGAAGTGGATGATGTCCCCACTCTAGTCCAAGCCAATCATCATGCACATACCTGAGGGAGTCACGGTAACCTCCCTGATCGGCAGATGAAAGGTATAAGTCATCTCTGACCACCTCTCTGCTAGAGCTAAGATAGCACCCAGGGCTAACATCTTCAGAGCTTGAGGGATGGCCCTAATAATGTCACTAAACTTGAACGAGTCTATACGGGCTAGTAGCTCAGTATCCCCTACAGCACGGATCTCCTCATACCACTTTATGCAGAAGCTTAGGGCTCCTATAGAAACTGCAAAGATAAAAACACAATTTAATGAGTTAGAATATAGTTGAGCTGTCAAAAATTAGAAGAAAATGGACCCAGAAAAAGTTCTGGACATTCTGTCCCAGGAAAAAGGGACCTGTACGGGTCGACCTCTACCCATACAAAAAGTAGGACCCATACGGGTCCCACCCCACCCATACGGGTCCCCTTCGAACAATCCCCTGCGCTCGAATAATCCAAAATTGCCTAAATTTCAACCAAAGTTCATCCAAACTTGTCCTTAAAGCATCCTAGGCTAAAGTTACATGCATTCGTCTCTATTCTAAGTCCTAAAATGCCCTAAATCATGCCAAAAGTCAATAAATTTTAGAGATTACAAAAATGAGAAAATGGAGAAATCAGGCAAAATACCTGGAATTTAGAGGCATGAGTCATGGGGGAAGGGATCAATGGCACATCAGAGGAGGGCGTAAGATCAAGGCATGAGTCATCCTCCCGAAAAGTGTATCCAATGGAAATCATATATTCCCAGAACTCCAAATTGCCTACCCGAGGCAAATCATCTCGTTTCAAAGTGAAACTGCCAGCTTAAGAAATCTTTGTATACTTTTTTTTAGGTTTTAGTAAAAATCGTCGGAATTTGGAGTATAGGAGAATTTGGAGTGAACTGGGAAGAGGAAGAGGTATGCCATTTTTAAAAAACCCCGACTAGGACCTATACGGGTCCCCCTCCACCCATACAGGCCTCATTTTTACAACACGACACCCATACGGGTCCTACCCCACCTGTACAGGACTCCATTGGCCTCTGAGGGGCAGTTTTTCAACCAAGGACATAAATTCTCAAACAATAGGGCCTTATCAAGTCCAAGCCAGGGGCCAACCCAAATTCTCTCAACCTCCTTATTTCAATTAATTCAGGGGAATCTAGCTCACCTTAATCCTTGATTGAAGGGGAAAGTTATTTTGTTCACCATAAAGTCAATCAAGGATCAAGGTAAGCTATTTTAGGCCCATTACTAACGTAAATAACTTTTCTTGTGTAGGTCCATTCAAGGGAAGGATCCCAAGTGATCAAAACACCAAGAGGCAACAATCCCTAAAGAACAAGAGTTTCTGGCTCGAATAGAGGAAGATTAACCTAGAAAAAGTCCCTAGCAGACGAATCATCTAAGAAGACACCTCCCTAGTAAGGAATTCAACCAAGGGGCATCCCCCCATTCCCTAGTTATGGAATCAGTCAGGGGGCACCCCCAACATCAAACACCCTGGGGCACTCACCCTAGGGCCATCGCCAGTAGTAGAACCAATCAAGGGGCATTCTATTCCTAAGCAATCAAGCCAAACCCGACATTTCTCATGCTTAGTTTATAATTTATTCAGGGGCTAACCCCCTATCCACACATCTTTATTATTGATTAAAGGGGCGAAAATTTTTGTTAACCACAAAGTTAATCAAGAATCAAGATATGTTATTTCAGGCAGTAACTAACTCAACATTTTTATTATCTCTTGATAGGTTATTCAAAACCCCTAATAGGAAAGTCATCCGCCTTAGGAAAGGGATATAAGGAGAGTCATTTGCTTTAGGAAAAGGATACACCATCAACCGTGAAAGTTGATCTGCCTTAAGAAAGGGATACGAGGAGAGTCATTTGCCTTAGGAAAAGGATACACTATCAGCCAGGACACTTGATCCGCCTTAAGAAAGGGATACAAGGAAAGCCATCGGCCTTAGGAAAGGGATGCACCAACATTAATCAAAGGAAAGTCGATCCACCTTAAGAAAGGGATACACACACCTTCCCCAGTGAAGTCACTGGGGATACGCATCAGCAAAGGAAATTCATTTGCCTTAAGAAAGGGATATACAATAGCAAAGGAAAGTCATCCGCCTTAAGAAAGGGATACGTATTGGCAAAGGAAAGTCGTCCGCCTTAGGAAAGGGATATGCATAAGTAGAGGAGAGTTTTCTGCCTCAAGAAAAGTACGCCAAGGAAAGGAGTTCACATCAAGAAAGAGACTCACCTACATTATCACCTCAGGTATGATTCCTAAAACCTTGCTCATATTGTGAGATCATACAGATCAATATCTGTTGTGATCCCTAGAGGGGCAGTGTGTGAGCACTAGATTTTAATGGTCATTCTCACAAAACAATGATGAGAACTAGATAATGCTATTCTTTACATGTGTTATCCACCAAAGGTGTTCCTACTACAGTAGAGGTGAGTTTAGTTCAGTTCAGAGACCTAGTTTGCCCTTAGGGACCCGTATGGGTCACACCCGGTGGTACAGATCCACTAATTTACCCGTATAGGTCAAAATCCCTAACCAGCCTGGGAGGGACCCGTACAGGTCCTATACTTACCCGAATAGGCAGAATGGCATGTTATCCTTACCTTTTTCAGAGGAAATCCGTCATGAATACAATTTATTTTGTTTAGACTTGACTTCCCCCTATAAATAGAGGTTTTTGCCTCATTTTCAAAGGGGAATCATTTCAAGCAATTCATATAGAAATTCCAGCAGTTTTTCATAGGTATAGAAAGGGTATAGTTGAGATATAGAAGGTATAAAATAGGGACAAACCCCATTCCTTAAGGTTTTTTCCACATTTTATTCATTTCTAGCTTCATTTATTAGCATTTGGGGGAGATTCTATCCACAAAAATACTTATCATTTCCTCCTCTACTTTGGGCTAGACTATCTCTCGGTATAGGGATCGCTTGAAAGTGGATTCACGATATAAAGGTACTCTTCTGAGTTTCAAAGAGACTCACATTTTATTATTGTATCTTCATTTCTATGGTCTTTGCATTTCTTGGTTATAAATCTGAACTGAGGATCTGTCCGGGACTAGACAGGACTCATATGGGTCCCTCCACACCCGTACAGGTCCCACAAGTAGCCATATGGGTCCCACCCTTCCCATACGGGTACTTACCCCCAAGCAGAACTCAAAGCACTAATTTTTACCTATAAAATCAATCTAACATCACAATTTTTCATGTGATCATTTTCACTAATAATTCGGTGAATCAACCCACAAAAGCTAAAATGTGTTTTCATAACAAAATATGTTGAAGACCCGTTATTTCTCTCAGATCCTAGAAGCCGTCCGGGCACTATCAATCGCAAAACAACCACGCTAACATAATTATGTATGAGCCTCCCACCTAATGGGAACCGTAGCAAAACTCTTTCCCAAGTAGACAACTTGGATGTCGACTCTATCATTCGTATCGAGATTTGAGTCTCAATTCTTTTATTCACTAAAATTGGTTAAAATGTGCGAACATGAACTAAATGTTTTCATCACGCCTAAATCATCCAACCTCTAGTGGACCCCGCTGCGAGGTGCCAAGGGAGATCTACATGTCCTCAACACATCACATTTGTGAATATCCTAATACTTGAGGTATTAGTTACCTTATGTGGTACTATTGCTATACTTTGGGTCATACCTATTCACTCATTAATTTAGGGTGTCATGGGTGATTACGAGTATAGTGATGAAAGAATGTTGGTAAGCTATGTAGTGGGAAAGAATCCATCACTCCGGATATATTAAGGAGTTTTTACTTGGCCGCTGGTTGAAGTGATAATTACTATAAACCTTTGATAAGAGTATGTGATTGATAGAATCAGTTTCTAGTCAAACACATTATGGTAAAAAGTAATATACTTCGGTAACAAGCAAATAGCTAGGATAGCTTAGAGCAACCTCGCTATTGGTGGGTTAATACTTTAATCAAACCGAATAAACTAGATGGTGCTAAGATTAAAGAATGGAAGGAGTTCATCGTATTGGACAACTATCGCATAAACCAGGATTAAGTCATAAGAACAAAAGATGTTCCGAGTGATGGTGGATGGTGGACCCTTGCTAGAGGCATACTATAGTCGTTTAAGGTAATCGAGTTCTATTCACGGTCAAGAACCTTAAGCCAAATAGTTCCTATAGAACAAAGATTGGTGAAACCTTAATAGCTCAATACTACGGGATCGTATAAGGTCACACACATTGAACTTTCATCGGACTGAGTAACGAATTAATGAACTTGATCTATTATGAAAGTATTAAAGGGATGGTTGAACTATTACCTGGTTAAACCTGAGATTTTATTTATGGACTAGTAACTAATTTTATTAGGGTCATAAATAAATTAAAGTGTTGATTAAAATGATTAGATCATTTTATGGTTAAGCCAGAATTTTATTTTGACCAGTAACTAATTTAATTAGGTTTATAAATAAATTAAAGTGTTGATTAAAATGATTAAATCATTTAATGGTTAAGCCAAGAATTTATTTTGACTGATAACTAATTTTATTAAGGTCGTAAAATAAATTAAAAGAAAGGCGGATTAAATTTAATCTCATATTAAATTCACATTTAATCCGTATTTAATCCCGCATTTAATCCGCATTTGATCCTGCATTAAATCCGCATTTAATCCCACATTAAATTCGGGGAGCCTTTAATTCCCCTATATGAAGCTAGCACCTCTTCTTCATTTCTTGCACCATATCTTTCTATGAGCTCTAACTTGAGATCCTACCACGTTTTCTCAATGTCAACTTAAAAGATAAAATTAAGGAGTCCCTTTGGTTAATACTTCGGGTGGGTTTTGGAGTGGTCTAGCAGCTACTCAAAACTCTGTGGTTCTTCCTCATTGGGAGGTTTCGGTTTGTTGGGTTCATATGGATACTCATAGAGGCTATCCTATACTTGGGGGCCTGTGTACGAAGGTTCTGCTAAAGCACGCTTCAACTGGTAAGTCCTCAAATTCTCTTTTAATTATTAACTCCTTTTATTAAGAGTTTTAAGACTTAATAATTATTATGCTTAGTTTATTTTCCATGCTTAGTTTATTTTATACCTTGATTATAACTTAGAGTTATAACATGTTTAAAATAAAGTATTTTTATGCTAGTATATAATTTAGAATTATTGTACGCACTTAAGTAGAGAATTAATTTAGTTAAGGCTTTAATTAATTTATATGCTACTAATAGGAGTTCTTAGGGACAAAAAACAAAATTTTGAATTTCCGCCATGCCTGTTATGCATGTTAAAATTGACTGTCAGTTCCCAATAGTGGTATCATGAGCCTACCTATTTAGTGCATAACTAAGTTAAAAGCAAACTAAATTTTATTTTCAATATGAAATAATTTAAAGTTTATTAAATTGTTTGGAACAATGGATGAACTTAGACTTTTATTTCAAAGGATAGAAAATGAATATAGATACTTTCGAATAAACTTGCTCGACTTACTCAAATTTATCAAAGACTCAATAAATTATATAAATTACATGGGTTATAGATGCTTTCAATTTACATGAATTAAAAGAACAAAATTTATTAGTCGAAGAGAATCCATATTTCTCAAGCTTATGCCTGTATATGTTCTGGCAAGGATTGGACAAGGTGTCTACTCCTCATAGGGCACCTCTCCTACCTGGGAATATATATCGGTGCAGCTGGAGTTAACAAAGAGGGGATTAAATATGGACTAATTTATTTCTAGTATATAAGATCATTCTTATATATATTTCTATAATAAAGTAAATATTAAATTAATGAATAAAAACTGAAAGGAAATGCAATATAAATAGAACAAATAAAAATGTTAATTATTTTGTATATAATCTAGGTTGAGGGAAAAAATATATTAAAGAGCTTGAACCCACCTAAGGTTAGACCTTATAAATTAATTCTAAAATTCCCTAAATTAGTATAAATTATTATTATAAGTATGTCCATCTAATAAATCCTAGATTGGGTGAGATGTTTAACACCAATAAAATGTCAAAGTAAATATATTAAGGCAAGTTATAAGTCTTCCTTTCTCAAATTTATGATACGATCTTTTTCGGCTATAAAGTGTTGCGCAAAGTGTTACTTTCGTCTACGTTGACCGGTTATAAAAAATTGAGATAGGGTCTGCCGTAATAGGAATGGGTAGTCTACCATAAAATTGGGGGCTAGCCGTAGGACTGAGACACGTTCAAGGAAATGCTAGTATTAGAGCACACGTCCCTAGGAATTAAGGAACTTGAATAAATCAGCAATTGCATACGATGCAAATGGAATAGAATTCCACCTATAACTTACTAATATGGCTTGACTCATAAAATTGGGGGTCGTATTAGACTAGTCATACATGCTACCTAATTGGTAATTTTAGCTAGGCTAAATCTCCCAAATTCAATAGAATGGGCTATTGTAATTTTGAAAAATGGTAGGATAAAAGTATTTAATTAAAAGTCCTTATATTAAATACATATACTATATACTAAAGTCTAAACAACATTTTTATTTTCTTATATCTTAGGTTGAAAATGACTTCCAAACTTAATCTCCGTCCATTACTTGACACCAAACTAAATAGCACAAACGTTTCTGATTAATTTTGAGCTGTGAGAATAATTCTTGGATTTGATGGAATTGTCTATACTCTACATGAGATTTTCTCAGTAGAACCTGATATCGAGGATCAATTGGAACATGATATCTGGTTGAACCATAAGAAAGATCATGAGAGTACAACATGCATAATGTTGGGGTCCATGAATCCTGAGCTTAAAAAACAACATGAGAACATGGACTTAGAGACCATGGTTCTCCATCTTGAGGAACTCTTTGCTGAGTGAGAAAGGATAGAGAGGTATAAGACCTCAAGACTTTTTGGAACCAAGATGCAGGCTGGCTTCTCTGCCTCTCAGCATGTACAAAAACTCTTGGGATACCTTGAGAAGCTGAATTGATTGGGATTCGAAATGAATCTTGAGTTAAGTGTTGACCTTATGTTGATGTCATTAACAAATAGTTATTCATATTTTGTAACTAACTATTACATAAACAAGATTAATTATATGATCCAAGAATTAATCAACATGTTGAAAATAGTAGAACCTCAGATTAAGAAAGATCAGAGAACACTGCTATTGCTCGAGAAGGGCAAAACTTCTAAAAAGAAGAAGGCACTGGGAGCTAAGAAAAGAATCAGTAAGAATAATAAAGAAAAGAAGACATCTAAATATGTCTGCTTCTAGTAGGAGAAACCATGACATTGAAAGAGGGATTGCAAAGCTCGCACTTCTAAACATTCAAAGAAGAAGCCTATAGAGGCCTCTACTTCAGATATGTTTGTACTTGAAAACTATGCTACTTTTCCTTATGAATTAACTTGGGTATTTGATACTAGTTGTGTTTCTTATATTTTTACTTCTGTACAGGGACTAAGGAACAGTAAGAAGCTTGCAAAAGGGGAGATAGACCTACATGTGGGAAATGGAGCACGAGTTGCTGCATTAGCCGTATGAAGCTTTAATCTTAATTTGCTGAGTGGGTTAGTTTTAGTTTTGAATATTTGCTACTATATTCTGAATGTTACTAAGAATATTATCTTTGTTGTGGAATTAGCAGCAGAGGAATTTGAGGTTTTATTTCTGAATAATAATTGTCAGATTTGTTTAAATAATGTTCTTTATGGCTATGGGATGTTGAATGGTGGCATTTATGTTCTTGATACTAAATTAGAAGTTTTTAATATAAATAGTGTGAAGAAAGTTAAGTTACATAATGAGAAATCTTTCTACTCATGGAATTGGCATTTAGGCCATATAAACAAAGATCACTTAACTAAGTTATACAAACATAGAGACTTAGGCCCAACAGACTTGGAGTCTTATGGTGATTGTGAGCCTTGTTTGAAAGGAAAAATGATGAAGTTACCCTTTAAGGGAAAGACTGACTGAGCCACTAGTACATTGGAAATTGTACATACAAATGTGTGTGATCTAATGAGTGTTAGGGAACTAGGAGGATACTCCTACTTCATAACCTTTATTGATGATTATTAACGATATGGTTAATAGCACTTAATGCAGCACAAGTCTGAAAGTTTTGAGAATTTCAAAATATTCAAAAATGAAGTACAGATACAACTTAAGAAAAGTATCAAAGCACTTCAATCTGATCAATGTAGAGAATACTTAAGTCAAGAGTTTCAGAATTATCTAAAAGAAAATGGGATAATTCCCCAATGGACCCCTCCTTATACACTCCAACAAAATGGAGTGTCTAAAAGCAGGAATCAAACCTTATTATATATGGTTCAATCCCTGATGAGCCAAGCAGATCATAGTAAATCTTATTGGGGATATGCACTAGAAAGTGCAGTTCATGTATTAAACAAAGTGCCCTCTAAATTAGTTGACTTTATGCCTTACAAAATATGGTGTAATAAAAGACCATCTTTGAGTCACCTAAGAGTATGGGGTTGTCCTGCTATGGTAAAGAGGATAACATCAGATAAGCTAGATGCTAAGTCTGACAAGTGTATCTTCATTGGATACCCAAAGGAAACTATTGGATATTTATTTTACTAACCCAAAGCACAGAAGGTATTTGTGTCTCAAAGTGCTCACTTTTTGGAAATGGAAGACTTACTTGCAAACGCCAGTGGGAGTAATATTGAACTTGTTATTTAAGAGGATGAAAAAGATAATCAGCTGATTGACCCCGTTCTAGATACACAAGTAGGTGTGATCCAAGAACAACCAGTCAAAGCACAATCATTACGAAGATCATGTCATGCTCATAAAGTTCTAGAAAGATATGGTTTTATCATTATGGATGATAGGGAACTATATCTCATAGAGGATGATGAACCTAGAACTTTTAATGAAGCATTGAAAAGCTCATATTCTGATAAATGGCTTAAAGCCATGAAATAAAAAAAGGATTCCATCTATGAAAACCAAATTTGGAAATTGGTCGATGCACCAGAAGAGGCTGGATCTATGGGTGCAAATGGGTCTTCAAGAAGAAGACTGACATGGATGGTAATGTAATTACCTATAAGGCAAGGTTGGTTGCGAAAGGTTATAGTCACCGTGAAGGTATTGACTATAATGAAAGTTTCTCACTGGTAGCCATGCTTGAATCCATCAAAATACTCCTCGCCATTGCTGCTCATCATGATTATGAGATCTGGTAGATGGATGTTAAAACAACGTTCCTGAATGGGGATTTGGACCGAGATGTGTATATGACACAGCCTGAGGGTTTTACATCTCAGAATGGCTCAAAGGTATGCAAATTGCAAAGGCCCATTTCTGGACTTAAGCAAGCATCCAGGAGTTAGAATAGTAGGTTTGATTAGACAATCCGTGAACTGGATTTCTGTCCAAACATAAGTGAGCCTTGTGTTTATAAGAAGGTTAGTGGGAGTGAAGTCATTTTCTTAATATTATATGTTGATGACATTCTGCTAATAGGAAACGACATTTCTCTTCTTCAAAGTATTAAAATATGGTTGCCAAGGAAGTTCTCCATGAAAGACCTTAGAGAAGCAGCATTTATACTAGGTATAAAGATCTATAGAGATATATCCAAGAGGCTATTAGGTCTTTCACAAAGTACATATATAGACAAGGTACTGAATAGGTTCAGCCTTGAGCATTCGAAGAAAGGTTATCTCCCGATGAAAAAGGGAATGAACCTATCAAATACTGAATGTCCGAAGACAGCTCAGGAAAGAATGTGCATGAAGGATATACCCTATGCATCCGTAATATAATCCATTATGTATGCTATGACATGTACTAGGCTAGATGTCTCTCAAGCCTTAAGCTTTACAAGTAGATATCAATCAGATCCAGGTGAAAAGAACTGGATGGCCGCCAGGGTAATTCTAAAGTACTTGAGAAGGTCTAAAGATGAGTTCTTAATATATGGAGATGGTGACCTTATAATTAGAGGTTACACTGATGCGAGTTTTCAATCTGACGAGGATGACTTTAAGTCTCAGTCAAGTTTTATATATGTGTTTAATGGAGGGCTCTATGCTGGAAAAGTTCTAAGCAAGAAACTACTACTGATTCAACTATGGAGTCCGAGTACATTGCTGCCTCTGAAGCAGTAAAAGAATCTGTCTAGTTAAAGGGATTTATTGGTGATCTCAGTATGGTGCTTGAGAATGTTGATCCAATTACTTTGTATTGTGAGAACAATGGTGCTATAGCTCAGGCAAAGGAACTACGGTCTCACCAGAAAAAAAGACATGTACTTAGAAAGTATCATATAATTAGGGAGATTGTTGATGCTAAGATAATAAGATTAGTATCTGCCCCCACTGATCAGAACCTCGCGGATGGTCTAACAAATCAATTGATGAAAGTTAAACATGACCAGCATGTGAAAGCATATGGAGTAAGACATATGGCTAATTGGCCTTAGTGCAAGTGGGAGTTTGTTAGATATGAGGTATGCCCTTAAGGCAATTAAGGCAATATATCTTAATTATGTATTGGTACGAACAATTTGTTTAATTAATTAAGGCATTTAATCTTTTGTTTATATTGATGTATTCATATATATTGTAACTGGTTAAAATATAGTCATTGATATCTTTGTACAAAGGTCCTTGACACAATACATAGCATGAAGTGAGAGATATTATAGTGGGACTATGTGTAGTGAGACTTACTTCATGTACAATTATGATTATGTCTAAACTATCCCTATTCATAGTTTCATCAAGATCTGATATTGATGGAGCAGTAAGACTAGCATGTAGTCAACTCTCTTTAAAATGGTCCAAGCAGTTAACCTCCTAAGACTGAAGATGGTGTCTTGAGTTTGACACATGGATGTATTTGGAAAATATATTTTAGACCGTAGTAAGATAAACACTTGGTATATATATTAATGTGTTAGTGTTTATCTTCATGTAGTAGCTTTACGAATATCCTCGTACTTGAGATATTAGTTATCTTATGTGGTACTATTGCTATACTTTGGGTCGTACCTATTCACTCATTAATTTAGGGTGCCACGAGTGATTACGGGCATAGTGATGATAGAGTGTTGGTAAGCTATGTAGCTGGAAAGAATCCATCATGTCAGTGAAGTGATGATTACTATAAACATCTGATCAGAGTATGTGATTGACAGAAATAGTTTCTAGTAAAACACATTATGGTAAAAAGTAATATACTCTGGTAACAAGCAAATAACTGGGATAACTTGGAGCAACCTTGCTATTGGTGGTTTAACACTTTAATCAAACCCAACAATCAGATGGTACTAAGATTAAAGAATGGAAGGAGTGCATCGCACTAGACAACTATTGCATACACCAGGATTAATCCATAAGCACAAATGATGTTCCGAGTAATAGAGGATGGTGGTCCCTTGGTAGAGTTTTACTACAGTCATTTAGGTAATCGAGTTCTATTCACAGTCTAGAACCTCGAGCCAAATAGTTCCTACATAACAAAGTTGGTCAAACCTTAACAAGTCAATACAATGGGATCCTATAATGTCACACACATTGAACTTTCATCGGACTGAGTAAAGAATTAATAGACTTGATCTGCTACAAAAATATTAAAGGGATGGTTGAACTATTACCTAGTTAGACTAAAGATTTTATTTATTAACAGAAACTAATTTTAGTAGGGTCATACATAAATTGAAGTGTTGATTAAAATGATTAGATCATGTTATGGAGAAGCCAGGAATTTATTTTAACCAGTAACTAATTTTATTAGGGTCATAAATAAATTAAAGTGTTGATTAAATCATTTGGTGGCTAAGCCAAGAATTTATTTTGACCGATAACTAATTTTATTAGGGTCAAAAAATAAATCAAAAGAAAAGAGGATTGAATTTAATCTCATATTAAATTCACATATAATCCCGCATATAATCTCGCATTATATCCACATTTAATCTCGCATTAAATCCGCATTAAATCCCACATTAAATCTGCATTAAATTCGGGGAGCAATTGCTTCCCCTACATAAAGGTAGCCCCTCTTCTTTATTTCTTGCACCATATCTTTCTATGAGCTCTGACATAAGATTCTAACACGTTTTCACAATGTCAACTTAAAAGATAAAATTCAGGAGTCCCTTTGGTTAATGTTTCAGGTGGGTTTTGGAGTGGTCTGGCAGCTACTCAATACTCTGCGGTTCTTCCTCATTGAGAGGTTTCAATTGCTGGGGTTCGTGTAGATACTCATAGAGGCTATCCTGTACTTGGAGGCTTGTGTAAGAAGGTTCTGCTAAAGCATGCTTCAACTGGTAAGTCCTCTAATTCTCTTTTAACTATTAAGTCCTTTTATTAAGCTTTTTAAAACTTAATAATTATTATGCTTAGGTTATTTTCCATGCTTAGTTTATTTTATACCTTAATTTTAACTTCGAGTTATAGCATGTTTAAAATAAAATATTTTAATGCTAGAATATAATTTAGAATTATGGTATGCCTAGCCTATGCATGCTAACTTAAGTGGAGAATGAATTTAGTTAAGGCTTTAATTAATTTATATACTACTAATAGGAGTTCCTAGGGGCAACGGATAAAATTTTGAATTTCTGTTGTGCCTGTTACACATGTTCAAATTCACTGTCAGTTCCTAACATCAGCATGTACTAAAACTCTTGGGATACCTTGAGAAGCTCAATCGATTAGGATTCAAAACGAATGATGAGTTAAGTATCGACCTTGTGTTGATGTTCTTAATAAATAGTTACTCAAATTTTATGACTAGCTATTACATGAACAAGATTGATTCTACGATTCTAGAATTAATCAACATGCTGAAGACAGTAGAACCTCACATCAAGAAAGATCAGAAGACACTACTATTGCTCAAGAAGGGCAAAACTTCTAAAAGGAAGAAGGTATTGGGGGCCAAGAAAAGAATTAGTAAGAAGCAATAAAAGAAGACATCTAAATATGTCTCTTTCCAGTGCGGGAAACCGAGATATTGGAAGAAGGATTGCAAAACTCGCACTTTTGAACCTTTGAAGAAGAAGCCTGCAGAGGCATCTATTTCAGGTATGTTTGTAATTGAAAACTATGCTGCTTTTCCTTATAATTCAACTTGGGTATTGGATACTGATTATGGTTCTCACATCTGTACTTCTATGTAGGGACTAAGGAACAATAGGAGGCTTGTAAAAGGGGAGATGGACCTGCGTGTGGAAAATGGAGCACAAGTTACTGCATTAGCTATAGGGAGCTTTAATCTTATTTTGTCAAGCGGCCTAGTTTTAGTTTTGAATAATTGTTTCTATATTCCGAATGTTACTAAGAATATTATCTCTATTGCGCGTTTAGCAGTAAAGGGACCTGAAGTTTTATTTTTAAATAATAATTATCAAATTCGTTTAAATAATGTTCTTTATGGCTATGGGATGTTGAATGGTGGCATTTATGTTCTTGATACTAAAATAGAAGTTTTAAATATAAACAATGTGAATAAAGTTAAATTAGATTATGAGAAATCTTTCTACTTATGGCATTGTCATTTAGGCCATATAAACAAAGATCGCTTAACCAAGTTGCATAAGCGTGGAGACTTGGGACCAATAGACTTAGAGTCTTATGGTGATTGGAGGCCTTGTTTAAAAGGGAAAATGATGAAGTTACCATTTAAAGGAAAGGGTGAACAAGCCATGAGTACACTGGAACTTATACATACAGATGTATGTGGTCCAATGAGTGTTAAAGCACTAGGAGGATACTCCTACTTCATAACCTTTATCGATGATTATTCATGATATGGTTATCTGTACTTAATGAAGCACAAATCTAAAAGTTTTGAAAAGTTCAAAATATTTAGAAATGAAATAGAGAAACAACTTGAGAAAAGTATTAAAGCACTACAATCTAATCGAGGTGGAGAATACTTAATTCAAGAGTTTCAGAATTATCTAAAAGAAAATGGGATAGTTCCCCAATGGACCCCTCCTTATACACCCCAACACAATGGAGTGTTAGAAAAGTGGAATTGGACTTTATAAGATATAGTTCGGTCCATGATGAGCTAAGAAGATCTCAGTAAATCCTTTTAGGGATATGCACTAAAGAGAGCAGTTTATGTATTAAATAGAGTGTCCTTTAAATAAGTTGATTCTATGCCTTACGAAAGATGGTGTAATAAAAGGCCATCTCTAAGTCACCTAAGAGTATGGGACTATCATGCTATGGTAAAGAGGATAGTATCAGATAAGTTAGATGCTAAATCTGACGAGTGTCTGTTTATTGGATATCCAAAGGAAACTATTGGATATTTATTTTACCAACCCGAAGCACAAAAGGTATTTCTATCTTGGAGTACTCACTTTTTGGAAAAGGAACACTTACTTTCAAAAGTCAGTAGGAGCAACCTTAAACTAGAAGTTCAAGAGGAAGAAACAGAGAATAAGCTAATTGACCCTATTCTAGATACACAAGAAGGTGTGATCCAAGAACAACATGTCGAAACACAATCATTGCAAAGATCAGGTCGTGCTTATAGAGGTCCCAAAAGATATGGGTTTATCAACACTGATGATAGAGAACTATATCTCGTAGAGGATGATGAACCAAGAACCTCTGATGAAGCAATAAAGAGCTCAGATTTTGATAAATGGCTTAAAGCCATGAAATCATAAATGGATTCCATGTATGAAAACCAAGTTTGGAATTTGGTTGATGAACCAAAAGAGGTTAGACCTATCAGGTGTAAATGGGTCTTCAGGAAAAATTCTGACATGGATTGTAATGTAATTACCTATAAGGCAAGGTTGGTTATGAAAGGTTATAGTCAATGCAAAGGTATTGACTATGATGAAACTTTCTCACTAGTAGCCATTCTTAAATCCGTAAGAATACTCCTCGCCATTGCTGCTCATTATGATTATGAGATATGGCAGATGGATGTTAAAACAACATTATCGAATGGGGATTTAGATTAGGATGTGTATATGGCACAACCTAAGGGTTTTACATCTTAGAATGGGTCAAAGGTATGCAAACTACAAAAGTCTATTTATGGACTTAAGCAAGCATCCAGGAGTGGGAATATTAGGTTTGATCAGAGAATCTATGAACTGGATTTCTGTCCAAACATTAATGAGCCTTGTGTTTACAAGAAGGTTTGTGGGAGTGTAGTCGTTTTCTTAGTATTATATGTTGATGACATTCTATAAATAGGAAATGACATCTCTCTTCTTCAAAGTATTAAAATATGGTTATCAAGAAAGTTCTCCATGAGTCCTTGGAGAAGTAGCATTTATAATAGGTATACAGATCTATCAAGATAGATCCAAGAAGTTGTTAGGTTTTTCTCAAAGTATATATATAGACAAGGAACTGAATAGGTTCAACCTTGAGCATTCTAAGAAAGGTTATCTCCCAATGACAAAGGGGATCAACCTATCTAAGGCTGAGTGTCCAAAGACAGCTCAGGAAAGAATGCGCCGGAAGGATATATCCTATGCATCCACAATAGGATCCATCATGTATGCTATGATATGTACTAGGCCAAATGTCTCTCAAGCTTTGAGCTTTGTGAGTAGATATCAATTCGATCTAGGTGAAAAGCACTAGATGGCAGTCAAGACATTTCTTAATTACTTGAGAAGGACTAAAGATGAGTTCATGATATATGGAGATGGTGACCTCATAATTAGAGGTTACATAGATGCGAGTTTCTAATCTGACAAGGATGACTTTATGTCTTAGTAAGGTTTTGTGTATGTATTAAATGGAGGGGCAGTATGTTGGAAGAGCTCCAAATAAGAAACTACTACTGAATGGAATCTGAGTACATTGCTGCCTGTGAAGTAGCGAAAGAAGTTGTCTGGTTAAAGGATTTATTGGAGATCTCGATATGGTGCCTGGGATTATTGATCCAATTACTTTATATTGTGATAACAATGGTGCTATAGCTCAGGCAAAAGAACCACGGTCTCACTAGAAAGTATCATATAATCAGGGAGATTGTTGATACTAAGATGATAAGATTAGAATATGTCCCCACTAATTAGAACCCCACAGATGGTCTGACAAAGCCATTGATGCAAGTCAAATATAGCCAGCATGTGAAAGCATATGGATTAAGACATACGGCTAGTTGGCCTTAGTGCAAGTGAGAGTTTGTTAAATTTGATATATGCCCTTAAGGCGATTAGGGCGATGTATCTTAATTATGTATTAGTACGAATAATTTGTTTAATTAATAAATGCATTTAATCTTTTATTTATATCAATGTGTTCATATATATATATTATGACTGGTTAAAATATATTCATTGATATTTGTGTATAAAAGTCCTTGACATAGCATAACATGAAGTGAGAGAAATTATAGTTGGACTGTACTTAGTGAGACCTTCTTCATGTGCAATTATGATTGTGTCTAAACTATCCTTAGTCATAGTTTCATTAAGAAAGGATATTGATGAAGCAGTAAGACTAGCATGTGGTCAACTTTCTTCGACTAGGTCCAAGCAGTTAAACTCTTATAGCTGAAGGTGGTGCCTTAAGATTGACACATGGATATATCTGGTGGATATATTGGAGACCGCAATAAGATAAACATTTGGTATATATAGCAAGCATTCAAAGCGGTAAATAAATTATTACAGGTATCCCAAATAAAGTGCAGAAAGTAAAATAATATTTGCAAGGCTTTCAAAATCCTATACATTTATCTATACAATAAATAAAATACCCGAAGGCCTAGCACTTATCTATCCTAAATCTACCTGCATAAAATGTTTAGCACGAATACGACACGTTGTATGAGGTATATCACATAACATGCATAGTTAGTAAACAAAACAAAACCCGAGTTAGTGTGATATGGCACATTTATTTACAATTTATGGAGCACAGTTGGATGGCTAAAATGGGGTTTAAACGGCGTTTGTAGGAAAATTCCGTTATTTCCATATTTTAGACTCGATAATTATTTTAACTAGATTATTAGTGAAAATGCCACATGTTATGGGGTGAGGTCTATTTTTAGAAGGTTCTGGACCTTCGTCGTTGCACTGTACATCTTAGCTTGGGGAAGTTAAACTAGGTTGGAAATAAATATAAAAATAAAACTGCTGTCCAGAACTCCATACCGCCGGCGGCATCACTGATGCCGCTGGTGATCTCAGTTACACAGGCTGGCTGTATGGCATTCTGGATACCAAAAAGAAAGGGTCCTATAAGAAAATGAGGCCACTGGGGGAAAATGAGGCAACTAGCGGTATCAATGATGCTGCTGGCGGCATGGTTGTTACCGCCGGTGGCTTCAAAACCCTCTGGCTGCTTCAGTTTCTTGCAGTAGCTATTTTTTGCTAGAAAGTGACCAAAAACCCAAAACTAAGAACAAACAGCAACTAAAACACAATAAACAAGTAAAATGAAAAGCCAAAGAGCTATAAGACTTAGAATTTTTAACTCGGGGCCGTGAATTAACCTCTTCGTGATCTGTATGACACCTCCAGGGAGCTCAAATAATGATTTGGGAAGTAAGGGGGTCATTTAAGGCTCTAAATCGTACTTTAGTGATTTCTAAACTTAAATTTCACTTAGATATCAGGGATTTCAGTAGAGAAAAACCAAGAAAAGATGAATTGAATCCTCTTTTTTTACCTTTTCTAAACTTTATCCCACTAGATCTAGCTAAAATGCTCAAAATCTCCCGAAGATTTTGAGAGGTGGAAGTGTTGAACCATTAATTTGCCTGAGAAATGATCCTCATATAGGCTAAAATCCATTGGAAATTGCCTTGGATCAATTAGTCATCGGATATCGAGCAAAAAGGCATACAGTTGTTCTGCACCAGAAACCCATGCCACAGCCGGCATGGATAACACCACCGGCGGTATCGACGAGGCCACCGGTGGCCTCACTCTTTTGAGAGGTCTAAAAAGCTTAGCACAAATCGTGCCCAAAATTGGGGAAAAGCAATAAAATCAGCCAAAAGCAATTTCAACGGGAAGAACAGAATTGTTGGGGTATTTTTTGACTTTTTATAGGTATTTTGGACTAAATTATTTTTTAGGTGTAAATCATCAGTCTTAGCTACCACCGGACGCATTATCGAATATATGGAACTAAATTTTTTGAAAATAAAATTCGTAGAGAATTTTATATTAGTAATAAATATTCAAAAAAGAATTTCTATCATAAGGAATAAAATCGGGCATACGTCATCTCGTCTCATGAGAGGGACTGTAAAATCTTATGCTCACATACTACCCCTCATGGGATCACTACTGCCACATGTCAAAATGATCACACGAAAGAGCAAGGGTTAGGAGTTGTACTTGATGGATGGCAAGGATTTGATTCTGCTAATGCCTCTAACTTGTGACCGATGTGCCCCTTGGTCGGCCTTAAGCCTTAAGGATGATTTGCCACTTGGTTGAGCTTGAGATTTGAGATTGGTTTGACCCTTGATCAGGCTTGAGGTTTAAGATTGACTTGCCCCTTAGTCGGGCTTGGGCTTTGAGGTTGGTTTATCCCTTGGTCGGGCTTGACCTTTGAGGATGATTTGCTCCTTGGTCTGGTTTGAGCTTTGAGATCGGTTTGCCCTTTGGTTGGGCTTGAGCTTTGAGAATGAATTGCCCCTTGGTCAGCCTTGGGCTTTAAAGTTTGTTTGCCCCTTGGTCGGGCTTGAGCTTTCAGGTTGGTTTGCCCTTTGGGCGGGCTTGAGCTTTAAGATTAGTTTACCCCTTGGTTGGGCTTGGGCTTTGTTGATTTGCCAAGCGGCCTTGGGCTTTGAGATTGATTTGCCCCATGGTCAGGCTTGGGCTTTGAGATTTGCCAAGCAGGAATTTGGCTTTTAGGTTTCGAGATTATGGAGCATCATTCCTGCAACAAGGGACAAGTAAATGATTAGACTGATTTTAGATGACGTTTTTACTGCTTGATCGATTTTGTGAAACAAAAATATTTTTTCCCCTTTGATCAATAGTAAAAACGTAATTAAGGAAAATACAAGGGTTTCAGAAGTCCTAAAATGTTGAGGCTTGAGCCTGGATTCCATCAGATTGCTGAAAAGGCATGGAGAACTTTTGATGCCGCCGGCGATATGGTCGATGTCGCCAGTAATATGGGGTGCCATGTGGCTTCTTCAATTGGTCAAAGAAATTCAAAATTCAAATTGGTGAGGGTGAGGCTGCCGACGGCATGAATGATACCTCTGGTGATTTGACTGATACCGCCGGCGGCATGGACATGTTGTTTCAGATGAAATTAAACTCCTTGGATTCCGTAGGGTGCTTAATAAGGGCTTAAACTCCTATTTTCTCATATTTTTGCATACAAAAGCGGAGAAACCCTTCTCCTTCCTTTTCTCTCTATAAACAATCTCAAATCTTTTTGCTTTCGATTCCTAACCATAAAGATGATCTTCGGGCGCAAATCTAGCAGTTCCAAGTCTGACGATTTACCTGCTTCTTCTATCAAGGCAATGAAACTTTGCCCGATTCATGTGGGCTATGGCTTCAAGGAATCCGATATCATTTTTGGGTATGGGATACCGGATCCAATCAAAAATCTCATCCCAGATAAGAAGAATCACATCTCTAACATCCAAGTAATTCTGCAAAACTCAAACCTTTTTGTTTTATTTTGAAGATTTTGGTTCTAGACTAAAAAACTTGTAGAATAGATGTTAAAAACAAGAGATATATGTTAGAATGCATATTATAGGCCTAATTTATGCTCAGTTTACGCTGCGAACTGATTTATTATTATTTTTGGGGATTTGGTACGATTTTAAGCAAAATTGGGTTCAGCCCACAGAAACGATGCCGCCGGCGGAATCACTATTATCGCCAGCGACTCTAGGCCTCCAAAAAGGGTCAGAGTCATGCCATGCTGCTACTAATTATAGCAATGTTGCCAGCGACATCATCTATACCGCCAACTGTATGGCTGATGTCACCGGCGGTGTCACTACGTCAACAACAGCATCAGTAGTTTTCCAAAAGCAAAATGACATAGAATTTAAATTACTTACCGGATTTGTTCCCTTCTAATTTTGCAGCCGCATATCCACACTTGCATCAGGGGTATGAGGACTATAGGCGAGTGGTGGCACCACACTAAGGAGAGGGATTATACACTCGTGGCTGCTATAGATGACATGGGTTTTGGGGATTTAGCCCGTACCATACCCCTACTGATGCCAAAGCTTTCTCGCACATCCTTGACTGCCTTAGTTGAGAAGTTGTCCGAGACCACTCACACTTTTCACTACTAAATTAGTGAGGTGACTATTATCCTTTCCAATATGGTGGCGATGACTGGGCTATCGTGTACTGAGGAAGTGCTTCATTTTGATGTGTATATGGAGAGGATGTACCTTAGGGGGCCGGTGGTGAAGAGAGTGATTGAACTGTTTGGGTTGAAGCCCAAGGTTGGGTGATTGTGCTATAAGGAGTTACAGGAGTACTAAAAGGAGGTCGCAGTGGTCCCCGAGACCAAGTGAGATGCTTGTGTCTGCTCCTTTATCATCTCTTTATTGACTGTATTGTTCTTCTCAATCTCGAGCAGTAAGGTCAACTACGGGCTGATTTCTACCATCGAGGATATAGCGGCCATTGAAGGGAAGAATTGGCCTAGGGCCAACTTGGCTCAGGTGTATCATGGGCTGTACGTAGGAGCCCGAAAGAAGGAGAAGGTCCTTCACTTAAGTCACTTTCTACTCCAGGTATATCCTTTTTGAATAGTGCTTTATTGTCATGGTTAGCTATTTTTTCTCTTTTTAGGTGTTGATCATTTAGACTGATCGACTGTTAATTGTACAGGAATGGGCCTTCGAGCATCAGATTCTCCCTCCAATCCAGTTCAATACTATGGTACGGTCGGGTTTGCATTTTCTCGCCCGGTGGTGCAGGAGCATTGGACGACTCGGTAAGTACCCAACCACCTACAAGGAGGCACTACGGACCTTATAGATCAGCTCGATATGCTACTTTAACTTTTAGCCTTGTCTTACATTCAATAAACCATTAGTCAATAAAACATATTTATGAATTTGAATTGCTTACATTGTTTTTTGCTTGATTGATTGGCCAGGTTATTCAGGACCCTTTTGAGGAGGTGTCCAACCGAGCTGATGTCCTTACAGTCAAGTGGTACGTGGATGACCGTTGGTTTATTATGGAGTGCCCCCTAGCTTTACCCTGTACTTGGGGGAGAGAGTCAGAGGTTGGAGAGAGTTTATGCCTACTGCTAGGCCTATGCCCGAGGATCCCCTTCATGCCTCTGGTGGCCTTATTTGACCATTACTAGTGCGGCCGACAAGGCTGATTATTTAGAGGGCAACGACCGAGTGGTGCAGAGTGGCCCTAGCCCTTATAACTGCCACATGTCGCAATTACTTACCATGTGCCCTCCGCATCCATGATAATGATTCTATCTCCTTTTGTAATAAAAAGAGGCAGGAAGAGCTGAAAAGGTAGAGGCGCGATATGGTCATTGAGGATGATAATGTGGAAGGGAGTGGCGGTGGTGAGGGCAATCCCGAGGGACAGGGCGAGGTTAGCCAGGATGCACCGATGGCTCACGAGGGGCACCACTCTTCTACTGTGAGATTTTGTCCTTTCTATTTTTATGATTATTTGTATGCCATATGCTTGGGTCAAAACGGTTGCTTATGCTTGCCTTTTGGATATTTCAGGTACCTCTTAGGAAGAGAGGCCGGTCTGAGGATAGCGAAATACGATACCAGGGCATGTCTAAGGGTGCTGAATTAGTCAAGGGGTGCCTCTCGACTACTTTAGAAACCCATTTCCTGCTGATGAACTTAAGAGGCAATTATTGGACCAGGGAGATTACCTCGAGCAGCCACTCACTGAACTTTATGCTAGAAAACACCACTACTGTAAGCCTTGCTCAAATGCAAACAAATCCTTATGATAAGCCCTTTATGAATTCCCTTTTGATTGCCTTTTTTTGGATTTTTGAGGTTAAACGTGTTGAGGCAGAGCAATTGGCTGGAAATGCCTTTGCTCTAAGGGACACTCTTATTTCCCAGACTTTATTTGCTTAGGTATATTCCCTGTTATGATATGACATTGATAAATAAAATGCATGTATAAATGTTATAAATGATATGGATTGCTGTTGTTGTTCCTTGTCTGTAGGATTTTATGGCCCTCATGCTATTGGATGCTGATGAGGCCCAGCAGAGGTAGAAGGAAGAGATGAGGGCGCTCTAATATCGAGTGAGTGAGCTAGAGAGCCAGCTAGATGCCACTTTACACGAGAGGAGGAGCAAACACAATATGGATCATACAGCTCCGGGCGAGCCGAACGGTAGGGGAAGGAAGGTGACAGCTGGGCGCCGCCATAGAGGTGCTCCCAAGAGTTCCATGAGCATCCCTGGGATTGAGAAAGACATCGTCAACCACTATCTTCTCAGCGATGAGGATGTCTCGTCTTACCCGCCCAGCGGGGGCAACCAGTTCTAGATCCACCTACTGATTTGATTCCTTTTTTCTTTCTGCTTATTTATTATTTTGGACACGGATTTTGGTTTTTATGCCTTTGATACATTGGGCTTGAATGTTTAA
The DNA here is from genome assembly GCA_947683365.1 of Euphorbia pulcherrima. NCBI lineage: Eukaryota > Viridiplantae > Streptophyta > Magnoliopsida > Malpighiales > Euphorbiaceae > Euphorbia > Euphorbia pulcherrima. Next base: position 47,119,973 of record CANTUS010000001.1, on the reverse strand, counting down.
TTTTAGATTTTGGATGGTTGTGGCTTTGTTTAGGCTTAGGATTTTGGATATTTTGGTACTCTTGTGCCTTCAAACCTTTGATTTGAATACAATTTGAACTTTATGCTTGAATATGTCTTGGAAATAGATTACAGGGCTTTTTATAGGTTGTTTATAGGTTTAAACTTGTTAAAACAGGCTTGAAATTTACAGAAAATAATGCCATGCCACCGACGGCATCATTGATATCGCTATCTACATGAAAATATGACTGGCTAAATAATATAAACAAAACCACCCTCAAACCCATACTACCAGCAACCTAGTCTATACCGCTGTTGACCTGACTCATTTTGCCTGTGGCATCATTTAGCTAGAAACCCAGATTCGACCATTTTCTCAAATTGAACCATGGCAAATCACAATCAGCAGTTGCGAGGCTTCCTGGAGAGCCTGGGAAATGCACACTAGAAGAAGATGGGGAAATTTAGGTTATGGGACTTTCAATATGCTGTGGCGTGGCCCGTAAGCCCCGAATTCCTTCACACGGCATTGACTTTTTAGGATCAGATGGACCATGTATTTCGATTTTCTTTGTTCAAGCTATACCCCTTGCTCGAAGAGTTCCATGCCATATTAGGGGTTCCATGCCCCAAGCGGGTGCCCCTGGCACTCCCGGAGTTTCACTTTGGTACGGATAGCATTCCCCAGGGGTTATGGAACCTAGATTCTGTGGACCCATTTCTATTCTAACTTCTCGAAGAGCCTAGATTTCAACTTAGTGCCATGCTAGAGTGATGTCAAGGGGCTCCTAGATCTCACCTTGCTTGGCCATCCATGGTGGCGCTACTACTTATGATGGAGTTTATGTGCAAACTGGGCTCGGTCACCCTATTCTGAATGATTTCCTTAACTATCCTATATCGATAGGGGCTTCCCCTATAGCTGTAGGACAGGTAGAGATCCTCCTGAACATCGACGCTGCTTTCACTAACCCGACTCTTATCGGTGACCATCTTACACTACTATAGGTATTCATTCTATCACTTTACAAATTGTTCATTTCTGTCCACTTTTATCTAAAACTAGCTTACAAGTTTGGCTGATGGAGAAGCTGAAGCTTAAGGAGGCACCGCAGAGGAAACCAAAGAAGTACTTACCCGTTCATCTGAGGGAAAGGGGCTTATGCGAGCAGATTTTGATCGCTTGACATTCAACAGTTGGATGCCTATTCATAGGGAGTTGTATGCTTATTCTGAGGGGATACATAGATTCACATATTCAGTGGATTTGCCCATGGTGGAGGACCCAAGATGCGATTGTGGAGTCCTGGGGATCATATGTTCAATTGATAGGCTTGGAGAGGTGTTCATTCTACACCCCATATCAGTTGCACCGTTATTACGGCAAGCAACAAAGAGTCTCGTTCAAGCTACCTCTTAACTAAATTGGGGTCTACAAAGCTAGATGGGTGAACCATATCAGGGAGAAGCGGGTTAGGGAGGCCATATTCGAGACTCTAGATTGTACTCATGTCTAGACCAATGAGACTGATATACACTATAGAGGGTGCCTCACTGGGATTAAACTTCTGATGACCCGATCTGAGTGATCATGGGCCCACCTTAAGGGAGAGCGAGTAGAGCAGGGACACCAGCCCTTCTCCACTACCACCTTTTAGAGGATTTCTAGGTATTATGATGATGATGCAGGGAGCTCAGCTTGCGATGCGCTTTCTTTTAGTTCTATCATTTGCATAGGCTAGTCAGGGTGACAGACCTATTGAACTTTATTTTATTATATGTCTTTTATTTGGTTCTACTTTTTGCATAGACTACCCCTAGGGGTTTTCAAACCATCAAACCTTGTCTTAATTTTTGCCTGGATAGCCCTTTTTAGGTTTTCAATCCAGCAGACTCATTCTAACTTTTGCATAGACCTTGCTCTTTTCAGTCTATCAGAATTATTTTTATTTATTGCGCGTATTTGATTTAGAATAATGTGAACTCTGCATTAGGTTTTACTTGAGTTGTTTTGACTGTATGGGTATAAAATTCACATAACTACAAGCATTCAGAATTCAACAAAAGAGAAACTTTCATTAAGTGAAGTAAAATAAAGTACATGATGTTTGGTTAACATTCCTATTGATTTAACTCATGGTGCCAAATAGCCTAGATCTCCCTTATCAAATTTTCAACCTAGCGGGCTTATCATGTCCCCTAATTTTTGCACGGCCAGTTTGTAAAATACCGACCGTCGGGTGTCACCCTAATTTTTGCTCGATCAGTAAAAGATTGAAAGGCGGGTGATTATTATATCTATTTTTTGTGTGCTGCTTTTCTGATTTATTTCTTTTAAATTAGATGTGATAATGCTTAAGCTTGTCCTAGTTTACGGGGTTCACAAACTCATTCCCATCCATGTCCTTAAGCTTAATCGCCTCTTTACTAAGCATCTTCTTTATCACGTACGGTCCTTTCTAGTTAGGCCTGAATTTTCCCCTCCCATTAGTGGTGGAAGGTTTCAGCTGCTTAAGGACTAGATCTCTAGCTTTCAGGGGAAACTTTTGGTGTCTTACGCAGTTGTTATAGGCTCAAGCCATGCATTGTTGGTACATCTGGAGATTATCTAGAGCCCTTAATCTCTACTCATCCATCATATTTAGTTACTCAAGCCTTGCCTGAGTCCATTCAGATTCTTTCAGCTTGGCTTCTAATGCAACCCTCAGAGAGGTTACTTGAGTCCCAATCGGCAAGACCGCTTCCATTCCGTAGACCAGGGAGAACGGAGTTTGACCCATCAGGGTATGAACGCTTGTGCGATATCCCTAAATAGTAAATGGTAACTTATTTTCCTAATCTCTGTAGCCGGCTATCATCTTTGAAAGGATCTTCTTTACTGATTTATTAGTTGCCTCAATAGCCCCATTAGCTTGTGGTCTGTATTGAGAAGATATATGGTGTTCAATCCCTGTATTTCTAAATCAAATCGGTGGTTTTCGCTTGAAACTGTACCCTGATATCTAAGACTATATGGTGCAGAAGTCCATACCGGGCAAAAATCTTCTTCTCTCTGAACTTAGCCATCTTCTTAGCGGTGACATTGGTATAGGATTTGGCCTCTACCCATTTTGAGAAATAGTCCACTACTACCACGATGAATTTGTGCCCATTTGTTGATGAAGGACGAATTTCACCGATTATGTCCATCCCCCACTCCGATAATGGCCAAGGAGTAGATAAACGATGGAGCTCAGAGGGTGGTAGATGCTGCATATCCCTATAAATCTGGCATTGGTGGCACTGCTTGACTTGGGCGATGCAATCAACCATTAGGGTGACCCAAAAATATCTCAACCACTGAATTTTCTTTGCAAGAGAGAGACTGTTCATATGAGGGGCGCAATCACCAGCATGGGCCTGATCAATTACTTTCTAAGCCTCTGATTCAGTTAAGCAATGAAGCAGTAAACCATCACTGGTGCACTTGAATAGATCATTATCGATAATTCAGAATTAGACAGCGAGCCACTGGAGAGTGGTACGGTTTGAGTAAGAGGAATCTGGAGGATGTTTGCCAGTTTGGAGAAATAGGAGAATGTCAGAGTACCAACAGGGGTCGGTTGAGATGGTGAGGACCTACTAAACCAGCTAGGCATGGCAGGGGATCTTAATCAATAATAGAATCAAGGGATAGATAGGCTGTTGTTGGGGTCCTTCCCATAAGGAGGCCAGGGTGTCTAGAGAGTCAGCCATTTGATTCTTATCTCGGGGGATGTGGCGATATGAGCACGAGGTGAATTTCTCAGATAAGCCTCAGATTGCCTCAACATAAGGACGGAAAGATTCTTCTTTGATTTCCCAATCCCCGACAACCTAACGGATCATAAGAGGCGAATCTCCAATTACAGACACCATACGGGCCCCAACCTAGAGGAGAGCCTCAAGACCAAATAGACACGCTTCATATTCAACACCATTGTTGGTGACAGTGAATTCCAAGTGTTTGGACAACAAGATGATTTTTTTATCTGGTGTGATGATAATAACTCCAAGGCCTGCTCCCCATCGGTTCATAGCACTATCAAAGTACATTGTCTAGATACTCTCGAGGGTTCTAATAGAGGTGAGTTGCTCATCAGGAAAGTCCAAGTTCTCAACATAGTCAGGATCAAGGGTTGATTAGCCAGGAATTCTGCCAGTGCCCAACCCTTGATAACCTTCTTCGTGACATACTCAGTGTCAAACTCTGATAGGAGTAGCAAACATCGAAAGAGTTTACCAGCTAGAGTGGGGGATTGACAAAGATACTTTATGGGGTCAATCTTAGCCACGGATTGAACACGGTAGGATTGGAAATAATGGTGCAACTTAATCTAACAACTTCTTGCTCAAGTAGTAGATTGCATGCTCCCTTTTATCATCATGTTCCTAGACAAGCATTGCCCCTGCAGAAGACTCTTTGATAGCCATGTATAGGATCAAAGGTTTCCCAGGGATGGGGGGTTTCAAAATGGGTAGGTCAACAAGATAAGCTTTGATTCTATCAAACACCACTTGGTAGTAATTATTCCATACCACTGGTTGCTGCTTTCTCGATAGTTTAAAGATGGATTTGCTCATGGTAGTGAGGTGGGCAATAAACCAAATGACATGCTGTAATGACCCTAAAAACAATCAGACTTCTTTCTCTATTTTAGGCAGAGGCATATCCCTGATGGCTTTGGCTTTATCAGGATCCATCTTAATTCCTTTCTGACTAACCACATGTCCGAGTAACTTTTCTGAAGTAACCCCAAACACACACTTCTTCGGATTCAGGCGGAGATTATACTTCTTAATACGAGTCAAGAATCTGTCGATAATAGCAGGATGCTCTTCTCAGGTAGGAGACTTCATAATCAAATCGTCCACATATACCTCCACTTCTTAATGGATAATGTCGTGTAAGATGGTGGTTATGGCGCATTGATAAGTGGACCCAACATTCTTTAACACAAATGGCATCACTTTGTAGCATTAAACCCCCCATTCAGTAATGAACACTATTTTAACCTTATCGATGATATCCGCCAGAATTTGATTATAACTAGAGAACCCATCCATAAAGGAGTACATAGCTACCCTAGCGGCACTTTCAATTAGAACATCAATATGAGGGAGCGGGAAATCATCCTTAGGTAAAGCCTTATTGAGATCTTGGAAGTTAACACAAACTCGGACCCTACCATCCTTCTTTGGAATAAAAACTATGTTGGACACCCAAGTCAGATATTCCATAACTTCGACAAATCAAGCTTTAATCAACCTCAAAACCTTTGCCTTAACCTGATCTGCCCATTCTAGTCCTAACCAATGGAGCTTTTGCTTGACAGTTCTAAACTTAGGATCGGTCAAAATTCTATGCTCGGTAATTTGATGATCAACCCCAGGCATATCTTCGTACGACCAGGCAAAAATGTTAACATGGTTTTTAAGCACTATTATTTTCTCACTTTTTTCCTCGGGAGTTAAGTCGTTGGAAATGGTTACCATTTTAGGATTGTCAATAGTACTTAAGTTTATTTCACTTAAAGAAGTATCGCTAATGCCAAAAATGTTATACGTGTGGTTATGTGAATGCATGGACCCATTAAGAAAAACATTAAATAAGTAAGCAAAATGAGAGTCATCCACTGAATTAAAGCCTTGTAGGCAACATTGCTTGCATCAAATGCATCAGAAATATTGAAAATTACATCATCCATTGTGTTCTCCTCTATAGGTGGAGGGTCTTTAGTGGCGTGGTAGCAATAGGAGGAGCATCCTCTGTAGCCTTCATCAAAATGGTGTCCAAGTAATGTTCTAAACCCGCTTTCTAGTCGGCAGTGAGTGTTGGTTCCCCAAACAGGTTGGATTTCACAGTTAGGGCCCTGGCGAGCTTCTTCAAGATCTCGGTCAAGGTGTCCTCTTCCCCAGTTCTCTCACCCTTCTAACCCTTCTTCATCAGAAATGTCATAGCCTTGGTCATGGTAGCCACATCATCTTCAACTTTTGGGTCTACAGATTCTTAATTACTTCCCCCAGATTCATCCCCGAGATACATCTTACCCTTGCCATTAGCCTTATCAAAAATGACATTCACAAGCACAAGAGGCTCAGTGGGTTTAGGTTCAGTAGAGACAACCATGCAGCTGACATTAAAGTCATAGACATCCTTGAAGATCTCAAAACTAGGCCACATTTCCCCATTGTGCTCAAAGGGTTTGGGTTTTCCCTTATAAGTCCTCTTGCCTTGGATTTCACAAATAGTCACTATACAACAGTAGCAAGAAGGAACACGACGATAGGCCTTTCTAGGCTTATACCCTAATCCCACTTGGCAAGCCAGTAATTTCAGTTCCAAGGCCTTAATAATTCCCTATTCGTACATTCTGCAAGCCCTGCCAGGCTTATACCCAGATTTCTTCATCAACTTTCCTATACTAGAGTCGAGATAACTGTGCCAAATTGGAGTTAATTTCTTAGTCTTACTAATCATAGCAACCTGAAGACCTTCCTTTAATATAGCTTTAGCTTTCATTAAAGCCACAACAGAAGTAGGATCAACCTTAATAGTTACCAATTTATCCTCGTGAATGAGCTTGATTTTTTAATGGAGAGTGGAGGGAACCGCGCCCAAGGTATGGAGCTAAGGTTGGCTGAGCAATAAAGAGTAAGGAACAAGAATGTCTAGTACAATAAACTGGACTATGCTCATGACACCTTTAATAGTGACTTCCGCCTTAAAGGCCCCAATCACACTGCGCTTTGAATCATCATAAGCCCGAATAACAGTGCTGGATTTTTCAAGCATTTCCGCTTATAGGCCCAAGTGAGGAAGGACTTTCAAAGGGCAGGGATTCTGGGTAGAACCATTATCTACAATGATACAGGGGATAGTCTTACCTAGGATCCGAATTTGGATGAATAAGGCCCTGTTGTGATCCCTACCCTCAAGCGAGAGATTGAAATGGTCAAATACGAACTGTGGTCCTTTCCTTGGAGGAATACGCTCTCTAACCCTAGCACACATCTCAATGATAGAAGTGGTTGGAGTAGCTTTCAAATTGAGCAGTTACTTAATCAATCCCCTACGAAGCCCGTCGGAATCAATTACCAACTGCCAGATGCTGTAACAAGCTTAGGTGTTCTTGATTTGAGTTATGAGAGTATCAACCTCGAGACTAGTTGGAACATATGGAGGTGGGGAAGGAGGCCTTACAGTGGTGCCTATTCTCCTAAGGTTAGGGTCTTTATCTAGATAGAGACGATGATTCTCGGGCTGATATACACGATCCCTCCGATTAATGTTGAGAACATTATCGAGCAGAACACTTTGAGTGGCTCTTATCTCAAACAGATACTGCAGTTCATCAGAGTCTGAATTTAGGTTTTGCAACTAATACCCATACACACTGAAAGGCTCATTCTGGTCAACCTTGAATAGTTCATTCGATTTCTCATTGGCAAGTGAATCAACCCTAAACAGTTCAGTGCTCACAGCCTTAGCTACTTTGACTACTCCCTCATCTTTATTGGAATAGTTATCCTTCAAAATAAAGGAATCTATGCTATAGAGTGGCTTTTTCTCAACTTTCATTCTCTTAGCTATAAAAGGCTGAGTTCTGCGGTTTTCTTTCTCAGGAGGATTTAGGTCAACATCAATACCCTAAACTAAATTAACTCCTGGATTAGCTTGGTTGATCAGATCAAAAACTGAATTGGATGGGAGACCGAAAACCAATAACCAAAAAAGAATTACCACTTCTTGGACCTTGGGTGATTAGTTCAAAGATTGTGGCTTTAGGCAAGCCGGACTGGATCATTCACACCTTGGTCCTGAAAATTAGTAAAGGGTTGTTAATGGTGCTCAGCGCTCTATTAGGTTTAGCTATCTTTCCTTCACTAACCAGACGCTAAATAGCTAAGAGCAAACCCTACAATTGTTGGCTTGGTGACCCACCTGAACATGGTAATTATAGAAATTATTCTCATCCTCGGGTTTAGGCAGTTGTACTCCTGAAGGGACTGGTTGTAACCTACTTCCCTTAGGCACTTAAAGATAACATGAAGAGGCAACTTGTACGGATTAGCCAAAATGAAAGGAGGACGAGAAGGCTAGACTGCACTGGCTATCGGTGGAGGTTGAGTGATTGCCAGGGGTACAGTAGGGCCTAAGAAACTGCATGAACTATAGCCAGGGCTTTAGGCTTAGCAGGCACTGGAGCTGAGGGTTGAGCATCTTATTCTTTCTAAACCAGGGCTTTCCTGCCTTTTATGCTCTTTCGTACTCTGCCTTGTGCTCAATTTTCTCAGCCTTTTCAAACATAGCCTTATAAGAGAGGAATGAATTAGTAGCCATTTCTTTACGAAAAAGGGGAAGAGATCCCTCTAGGAGTTATCAATCATCTCCTCAAGGCTTGGCTTAGATTTCATTAGAACCTAGGTCACCATCCAACGGTTAAAATGCTACTTGAAGGTTTTGGTGGGCATTTGGAGGACTCCTTCAAGATGCTGGAGGGCTATTTCCATCATGGTCCTTAAACTATAGTGCACTTTCAAGGCTTCAAAAAGGAGTTTCCAATCAGTGACAATGTGTTGAGGCAAAGTATGATACTATTCAAGAGCAAGCCCACGAAGGGAACGAGGAAACATATCAACAAGCACTTTATCACTTAATTTCTTTACACGCATAAATCTTTCATACATAATAATATAGGAAGTAAGGCCACCAGAACTATTATAATGTGCTATGTTTGATATAGTAAAGTTGTTGGGGACCCAATCCTCTCCCCTTTCGGGTTCCTTGGCAGCTATGAGACGGTTGATGTAGGCTTGAACCTTTGGTGTCATGCCCAGAGGCTGCGTGACTTGGTCATTGATCAGTTGGTAAGAGGGAACTGTGGCATCAGGTGTCATGCCCAAGGAATGCATGACCTGGTCGTGGTTGGTCTGAATGACCATCATTTGGTAACAAAAGCAGCTACTTTAGGTGTCACACTCGGAGGCTGCATGACCTGGTTGTTGTTCGGGAATGGTCGAGATGGTGGAGAAATATCAAAGCGAGGATGAGCAATCACTTAGCTACTAAAAAGGATTCTAGGGATAAGTAGTGCCCCTAGGAGTTACAACCAACTTAGGAGGAGTAAAAGATGGCAGAGGCTAGACTAGCCCACTGGAAGAAGCTGAAAACTGATGAGTGAATATTAGAGGAACCGGTCTTTAAGGAAAAGGTCTCGGATTGTAAGGAATAATTGATGGGGTTGATGAGGTTTACAGAAAAGCCAAGGCGTGCCCAAACTAGAATGGGCTCACTATAGGTTGAGTTGAGGGAGCTGGGTTAAAAACAGGTGCAACGGGGTCTTTTCCCTACCGGACTGGCCAAGATCTATACTAGACCACTCTGGGCTTGCATATCGAACTCAGAGACCCGGTCAGAATTCCTATCCTTGAGGGCTTGCTTGACGACTGCTTGGATAATGGTTTAGATAGAGGCTTGGAATGCATCCGAGTTTAGAAACTGAGCCATAGCACTAGGGAAATTAAAACCAGTTGGGGGCTGAGACACTAATCCCAAGGTGGGAGTAGGGCTAACTTACTCCTCGAGTGGAGGAGGGTTTCCATCATTGCTTGGGGAAAGACATGGCTGGCTGAGAGAAATTCTAACCTAACTTAATCTGATCTGAACCTGACTCCCCACTGGAATTGGTATACGGAACCCCTTCAACTTCTGTGGTGATAATCAAGGTGAGAGAATGATGAATCAGGCAGTGTTCTAGCCCTCTCCAAACCAGGGTGCCATGATAACTTTGCCTCCTCCTAGCTGAAGGCAGTGAGTTAGATCATGCATCCATTGTGTGATCCCATGGATGGGGTGAATGACCTTTATCTAATAATCGATACATGGTATGTATGGCTACACATAGATGTGGTTAGTGATGATGCGAAGGCATATCCCACCAATATATGTGGGACGTTCGTGCCCATTATCATGCATAGTTATATATCATGACTCAATGAGGGTACAAAAGAAGTCCTACAGATGTTGTTAAACCTATTCCACTAATGGAGATTGGTAAGGGTAAGTTGATTGATTTTTAGCCCTTGAAGCCGATGCATGGGTAATGCGTGAGCACGTAGCATATAGCATATAAGGCGTTCCTCTTCTGACCTTATGACTCCCGCGTAATGCCTCTTTGGAAAGGATGGAGGTTAGCTTCTGCATCAAAAATGGAAAAAGAAGTGTGTCCCAATTATTTTCTTTATTTTGGTAGTCCTAAAGGAATGAAGTGCTACAGCTTTTCTAATGCGGCTTTGGTATAGGGTTGTTGATGTAGAAGTTTCTCGTAGGTGCGATCATAGGAGTTTACGTTTCGGTTAAAATGAGTGATCCACCCACTAGGCATCCTCAATTCTAAACAGGGCATGAGTGATACTTTTGCGACTTCTTCAGTAAAAATGGGGCACCTAATATTACCGAACTATCTACACGCATAAGGAAAAAATGTTATAAAAAAATGAATTTTTAATTTGGCCAATGATTTCAATACATCATCAAAATCATTTAAACTTATTGAAACTTTTAAGTTCAAGTTTAAAGAGACGAATCCCCAGTAGAGTCGCCACTGTGAGCGGTTGACATTTTGGATGATGGGCTGTCAAGTCAGGCCGGTGGACCGGTCTTCTTAAAAATGATGTATGGGTGTGATGGTGATTGTGAAAATGGTTTATCATGTTTTATATTCAAAAGACACGAGATCAAAATCCCATACTTAAAATAGAGTCGCCACCCGATTCAGCTCAATCGGAAACTTTTGGTACGATTTTCCCATCGGGCGATGGACCATACCTTAAGTAGAGATTCCAAGTTCAGATGATGTTATCAAATTTACATTGGCCAAGTTAAAGGATTTAATTCTTTCTTAATTGGTTTTAATCCACCCTATTTATGTTTTCGGTTTATATGTTGTTAGCGAGTTATTTAGCAAGCATTCAAAGCGGTAAATAAATTATTATAGCTATCCCAACAAAAGTGCGGAAAGTAAAATAATAATTACATGGCTTTCAAAATCCTATACATTTATCTATACAATAAATAAAATACCCGAAGGCATAACATTAGCCTTCATCTATACTAAATCTACCTGCACAAAATGGTTAGCATGAATATGGCACGTTGTACGAGGTATATCACGTAACATGCATAGTTAGTAAACAAAATAAGAACTGAGTTAGCGTGATATGGCATATTTATTTTCAATTTATGGAGCCCGGTTGGATGGCTAAAAATGGGGTTAAAATGGCGTTTACGGGAGAATTCCGTTATTTCCATATTTTAGACTTGATAATTATTTTAACCGGATTATGAGTTAAAATGCCACATGTTACAAGATGAGGTATGTTTTTATAAGATTTTGGACCTTCGTCGTTGCACTATGCATCCTAGCTTTGGGAAATTGAACTAGGTTGGAAATAAAACTGAAAATAAAACTGTTGTCCAGAACTCCATACCGCCGGAGGAATCACTGATGCTAATGGTGATCTCAGTTACACAGGCAGGCTGTATGACATTTTGGATACCATAATGAAAGGGTCCTACAAGAAAATAGGGTCACTAGGGGGAAAATAAGGCCACTAGCGGTATCAACGATGCCACTAGCGGCATGGTTGATACCGTCGGCGGCTTCAGTTTCTTGCAGCAGCTATTTTTGGCCCGAAAGCAACCAAAAACCCAAAAATAAGCACAAACAGCAACTAAAACACAACAAAAAAGTAAAAAAAGCCAAAGAGCTATTAGACACAAAATTTTTACCTCGGTCCCATGAATCCACCTATTCATGTTCCATATGACACCTCCGGGGAGCTCAAATGATAATTTGGGAAGTAAGGGGGTGATTTAAGGCTCTAAATCCTACTTTAGTGATTTCTAAACTTAAATTTCACTTAGATATCATAGAGTTCAGTAGAGAAAAACCAACAAAAGATGAATTGAATCCTTTTTTCTTAACTTTTCTAAACTTTATCCCACTAGAACTAGTTAAAATGCTTAAAATCTCCTTAAGATTTTGAGAGGTGGAAGTGTTGAACCCTTAATTTGGCTGAGAAATGATCCTTATATGGGCTAAAATCCATTAAAAATTGCCTTGGATCAATTATCCATCGGATATCGAGCAAAAAGGCATACAGTTATTCTGCAGTAGAAAGCCATGCCGCCGACGGCATGGATGATACCACCGACGGTATTGATGAGGCCGCAGGCAGCCTCGCTCTTCTGACATGTCTAAAAAGCTTAGCACAAATCATGCCCGAAATCGGGGAAAAGCAATAAAATCCAACCAAAAGTAATTTCAACGGGAAGAAATGAATTGTTGGGGTAGTTCTTGACTTTTTTTGGGTATTTAGGACTAAATTATTTTTTGGGTGTAAATCATCAGTCTAAGCTACCTCCAAATGCGTTACCGGATACGTCGAACTAAATTTTTCTAAAAATAAAATTCGTAGTGAATTTTATATCATTAATAAAAGTTCAAAAAAGAATTTCTATCACAAGGAATAAAATCGGGCATAAGTCATCATCGTCTCGTGAGAGGGACTGTAAAATCCCATTCTCACAGTTAAACTTTAGTGGCTTGATATTATGGGATCCTATAAGGTCACACACTTTGAGTTATGACTGAGCCATATAAAGAACCATTAAACTGGGTCTAATCTAGAAGAGTTAAACAATGGTTAGACCATTTTATTAGTTAGACCAATTTTCATTGGTTAGACGAGTGAACCAAAAAAATAATGATAGGAGGTTAATAAAAAGGGGGAGTAGAAACACAAGTCTAAATAGTGGGGTTCGGGGAAACTCCATGAGTGGACTCACACATGTATTGTTAGACAGTATATGTGCAAAGTCTTTGTGCAGGAAAAGGCAGCACTACGAGTGCAGTGCTGCATATAGACCCGTTGGCCCAGTGAAAACGGGTGCCTTTGGCAGCCCGAAGCATATGCTACATAGGCGCACAACCCACTTACAGGCTTGCATTATGGGCTGCACTAGATGTGAAGGCCATTGGGCCTGCTCGTCGCCCAGAGAGCAACCTACTTGCGGGATGCGCAACCTGCAAAGGCCTGAGCATTTACGCATGCCTTAGGCAAACGCGTTCATTGGGGCTACTCTGTTGCGTAGGCCCAGCCATACTACTGGCCGTCGGCCAGCAATATTGGTGTGGGACTGGGGACCTTGCTCCCCAAGCAAGCTGCCAGTCCTTGTGTTGGTCTCTACTTTTGATTTGATTTAAAAATACTTAAATGCCCTTTTTATTTTAATTCTAATTGGTTAGGGATTGGAGTTAACTATAAAATTAAATTTCTCTAACTACTATATATAGTGCCTTCCTCCTTCATTCTTTTTCGTTCATTCTTTTCTCTCTAGTCCTCTCTTAATTGCTCTATTTCTCTTAAGTAATCTGTCGAAAGACATATTTACTTCGAATAGAAAAATTAAGGGAATTCTTCTAGAATTAATTTACTATAAGATCTAGAGATCTTGTAATTTATTTTTAGTGCTCCCTTTCTAGAAGGTCATGGTCAGTGGTGCTCGCGTAGATCAACTATAGAGGGCTTATTTTTTGGAGTCTGTTTACGCAAGCTAAGGGGTCTTTCTGCCGACTTTTGGATTCACGCTTCAATTGATACATGATTAAATTATTATTAGGTCCTTTTAATAAGTGTTTATGACCTAGAATAATTTTAGGCTAGTTATATTGCCGATCATGCCATGCTTAGGAGATCCTTGGACTTAGATTAAATTTTGAATTTCGCCATGCCTGCTTTTCATGTTCAAACCCGCAAAACTAGACCAACAATTCTTACCATAGAAACTCTTTAGATTAAATTCTGGACCATTATCAATCCTAATCACTTTAATAGATTTTCCAAATTGAGTTTTAACCATGAATAGAAATGTTGAACAAGTTTAGTAGCTTCACTCTTATGTTTCACAACAATAACCAATTGTGAGCGGATGACCTTTTTCCGTCCTCTTAAAGGGCCGGGAAAAATAAGTGCGGCGAAGCATGATAGTGGATGGATCCTCATCTTAGAGGCGTGACAAAAAGGGGTTGATAGAATGATGTTGATGTTAATTTTTAGTCCAATTTAGGTGTTAAAAGATACAAGACTTGAAATCCCATATTTTAAGACAGAGTCGCCACCTGGTTTAGCTCTACCGGGAATTTGGGTACTATATTCCCACTGGGTGGTCGGATGGACCGTACCTTAAAATGTGAGATTCCAAGTTCGGATGATGTTGCCTATTTTTCATTGTATTAAATGAATGTTCATATTTTAATAAACTCAACTTTAGTTCTTATGCGATTTAAATCTGATGATTGTTTACTGTTTTCAGTTTATATGCCATACATCACACGAAAGTGGTAAATAAAGCAAGTAAATAATTATTACAAGGCTTTATAAATACCTATACATTTTTCTAATGCGGTGAAATAAATAAAACGATAAAGAAGTAAAAAGGGGAAGCCGGGTTCTAACCGAGCTTACCGACCCGGGCCCGACTCTAAGCGAGACAAAACATATACCAATAATTAGAAATAAAACATGAGTAAACAAAGGGTGGAAAATAAACGCACAAAAACGAGTTTAAAACACCGAGAAGATGATTGTTGTGATTTTTAAGTGAGAAAAAACCCGATTTAAGCCAAGTTTTCACGATTTAGCCGGTTAATCGATCGATTTATCATTTTGGATCAACAAAAACAAGTCTCAGATCAACCAACATGATTTAAGAATTAAAAACATAAGGAGAAGCATAAAAAAGGGCAAAAATGAAAGAAAACCGACAAAAAACAAGCTGAAATTAAGATCCGACGGCCAAGGCTGTCACTATAGCCTTGACGTCGGATTTCAATTCCAAGAAGGCCCCTGGGTGTTTTTAGCCTATAAACTCAAAATTATTGGGATTTTAAGTCATAATCAGTCGCCAAAGGGATAGATCTAGACTTAAAACGCACAAATAATGAAGATTTTATGGGTTTGGGATGGAAAACACCTAAAAATACGAGAAATGGTGAGACCTCTATGAGGATAGCTTTCATTGGTATATCTATAGCCTTCACTGCTATGGGGATAGCGGCCAAGGCTATAGGGATAGCGATGAATGCTATCCTTATAGAGGTTGTCCCCTTTTCTGAGATTACTCAAGAACACCAAGGGAAAAACAACTAAAAATAAGAACAACAGCAGCTAAAACACGATAAAAGTAAGGAAATAGATAAGGGAACTCAGTTTTGTTACCTCTAGGCCATGAATCTATCTTTGGAGACTTGAATCAACCCTTGGGAGGTGCCCTTTGATGATTTTCAGACAGATTAGTGACGGAAATCGACAGAAATAGTGACGAAATTTAGGTAGTATTTGGAAAACAAGTCTCTAAACCTATTTAATCCATTTTTCCTAAGATTTCTAACCAGTTTAAGTGCTTTAACTAAGAAATCAAACCCAAGAAGAATTAAAAATCCCAGATTAGAGGTGATTAAACTCGGATTTTGGCCTTTCTTAAGCTTTCACTCTCTGAGTTCCTTTTTTGATCTAAAATCTTTGAATTTCAGCTAAAAGTCACCCCAAATCTCTCTCTTCAAGGGTTTAAATAGTCTCACACTCAAAATTCAATGACCTAGGGTGAGAAATTTGGTGAAAATACGTGGCCCAATCATAAAGTAGAGAAGGAAACGAAGTAGCACGGCCAAAAAACGGCCATGCCACAACCGTCGCTACCACTATAGCGATCACTGTAATCGCTATAGTGGGCACTGCTATAGCTATAGCAGTCACCGATATAGCTATAGCGGTCACCACTATAGCTATGGTGGTCAACGCTATAGCTATGGCGGTGGCCGCCGCTACTATGGTACTATGGAAAAACTGCACTTTGGTGCAAAAAACGCTAAACTTCAAAAATTCATAACTTTCACTACGGTTATCCGATTCAAGTGATTCTTGACATTTCAGAAACCTTGAAGAGTCTAAAATCTAGGAAAAAAATGCAAATTCTAGAAGTAGATTGGATCTTAGAGGAAATTTCGAAATAGTTCACTGCGCGTGAGAGATAAATGACGGTTCATTTTTAAATGCATTTTAATTATTTTAATTATTTTTAAGCATGGTCAAAGGTCCAAAAGTCATCAAAGGCTATGTCTCCAAGTGCGATTCAAGCCCAAAAGAATAGATCAACTAGGCCATTTGAGTTCGGAGCAAAACATCATCATCGTTCCAAGGCGACACCGAAAAGCCTGTGCTTACAGGCAGCCCCTCGGGAGATTTTCACTTGACGAAGTCAAGTGTGATCTCACGAAAGAGCAAGGGATAGAAGTTCATACCCAAGGGGTAAATTCTTGAACTGGTTGTCTACAGATGGTCTAAGGATGCATCATCAACGGACCTATCAAGTACGGAATTTGACTAAGGAATGTGGATATCGGTATCAACTTTTACGGACCAATAGATTTAAGACTTTTATGGTTTCCTTAACCTATGTTGAGAATTTAAGAGAGGATGCTGAGAATGTCTAACAAGATTACCAGACTATGAGATTTGCTTGGCTTGAATCGCATGCCGGGAATGTCAAACGAGATCCCTAGACTAGAGCGCATACCAAGAATTTAACAAAAAGATGCTGAGAACTTCTAACGAGATTGGACGGGGAAGATTTGATTGGCTTAAATTGCATGCCGAGAATATCAAACGAGATCCCTGCACTAGAATGCACACCAAGACCTTCAGTAAAAGATGCCAAGAACGTCTAAGGAAACCATCGAACGGGGAAACTTGCTTGGCTTGAATCGCATATTGAGAATATCAAACGAGATCCATGGACTGGAATGCATACCAAGAATATAACTGAAAGGTGCTGAGAACTTCTAACAAGATCGGATGATAAGATTGGCTTGGATTAAACTGCATACCGAGAATATCAAATAAGATCCTTGGACTGGAATGCATACCAAGAGCTTCACTGAAAGATGCAGAGAACGCTAAACGAGATCGGGTGATAAGATTTGCTTGTCTTTAATCGCATGCTGAGAATATCAAATGAGATACTCAGACTGGAACGCATACAAAGAAAGATTTAAAATATTAGTAAGTTGTTTAGAATTGCATTTTCATTATTTAATTGATTTTGTCGGGATAAAAAAATTTTGCCCCTTCAATTAAGCAATGAAAATGGAAGAGTGAAACACAAATCGAGATAGGCTTTCTGGGGGTCCGGAAAAGTTGTTGAGGTGTCCATCAGGCCTAGCTGATGTGCCCCTTGAACGCAGTTTAGAACATATATTAGGATGCCCTTGATGGTTATATCGAGGTGCCCCTGGGAGAAACTTTTAAGTCTTGAATTTAGGACCCTCGAGTCAGTTGTCCATCGGAATTGCCGTATGGTGTACCTGTTAAGGATATTTCAAGATATTAGTAAGAGACACAAGTTGCATTTTTATTGCTTAATTGATTTTGTGGAAACAAAAATATTTTTACCCCTTCAATTAAGCAATAAAAGTGGAAGTATAAAATATAAATTGAGTTAGTATTTCTGGGAGTCCAGAGAGCAGTTGAGTTCGTGTGTATAGCTCAAAGGCATTCCCCGTTAGAGATCTGACAAGATTCTGTTGTTGGGATAATGGCCTTGAATTTGTTTCCTATAGAAAGAAGAATAATATAATAGACAAAATAATACGCATGTATGGATGAATGCATGAGATGTTAGACTGATCATCTTCAGGGAGATTGATCGCTTACTCAGAGAGAGATCAACTTGCTCGAAGAGAGAGAATATATGGAGCTACACTGCCAAACAAATCAGGTGAGTATACCCCTAACGGAGAATTAGAGACACAGAGAAGTGTATATGAGATCAGTATTATAGAATGCATTGAGGCTTGGGATGGTCACTTCTACACACCCTGTCGCTTATGATGCCCATATGGCAAATAACAGAGGATTCCTGGCAAGATTTTCAAAGTGGCAAGCCAACTACATAATAATCATAAGATTAAGCATGCAAAAGACAAGTTGATGCATAGAACAAAGTTCAAGATTCTGGATAACGGGCAACTAGACACTATCACTACCAATGAATTCTACCAAGGATGGTTACGGAGGATGCGGATCTCACAGGCTTGAGATGCTCGGTCACGGTCAATATCGGAGTGGACACATGCAGAGGACGGATTTGAGCCCTTTGAGTCCACTAAGTTGGAGAAGATATCCGAGATTGTGATTCTAATGATAACAATGTAGGTACCTCGATGTGATGAGGGCATTCATTAATCTTTGTTTTGATTGTCTTAATTTTTGCATAGACCTGAACATTGTGTTGGGCCCATCAGACTTTGATCATTTTACTTTTATGTCCTAATTTTTGCCTAGACCGCCCTTTTTGGGTTTTCAATCCAGTGAACTTTTCCTGGCTTTTGCATAGACCTTGATGTTTTTAGCCTATAGGAATTTTTGCCTTTTAACTTTTGTTTTCTTTTCTTTTGAGGTATTGGCTTGACTACACGGAACCCTATATTTGACTTATCTGTTGCATTTCGCCTTTTGGGCCCAACATATTCATCCAAGTGTGAGCACTAGATTTTAGTGATCCATTTCACGAAATGATGATGAGAGATAGTTAATAAATTCTTTTATAGGTGTTATCCCTCAGAGGTGTTCCCATTGCTGTAGAATTGAGTTGGGCCATAACTCGGAGACCTAGACTGACCTTAGGTACCCATACGGGTGCTGCCCAGTGGTACTAATCCACTGGCAGACCCGTAGGGGTGACTATATTCTGAATGCCTGGGGGACCCTTATGGGTCCCCTAGTAGTGGTATGGGTGGGGTCCTACCCGTACGGGTACGCTTATTTCCCGATCAGGCTGATTTCGAAGTAGTCCCTTACCATCTCAGGAAAAGGGAGGTATTGAATTAGAGATCACCAAATTCTCACCTAATTTCACCCTTTAAAAGGGGCCTTCTCCTCTTATTTTCAAGTGGACACAATTCATAAGCAAAATTACTATAGAAAAATTATAGTTCTAGCAATCTCCATAGGTATAGTTGAGGTATACGAGGTATAAAATAGGGAGAAAACCCCATTCATTGAGATTTTGTCCACATTTTATTCATTCCTAGCTTCATTTATTAGGTTTTAGGGGAGATTCTGTTCACTCAAATACTCTCCTAAATAGTCCTAACTAAGCACATACTTTGGCTGGACTCTCTCTACAGTACACAGATTGCCTCAAAGTGGATTCACATCGTAAAGGTAACGCTCCTGAGTTTCATAGAGACTCACATCTCCATTATATTGTTATTGTCAGTTTATTTTGTATCAACTCTTATTTCAATTCTCATTTTCGGTTTGATCCTAATTAGTACAGGCTTTGATGGTACCTAATATATCATTTCAGGGATTGTACAGGTGTGCCAAACTCGTATAAAAGGGAATTCCCAATTCTATTTTATCTCCTCTATAATCAATCTGTTGATATAAATTAAACACTGGTTCTTTCGGATCTGACAGGATTAGTATGGGTCCCCCATACCCGTATGGGTCCTCCTTGATAGCCATAACAGCCCTACCCACCTGTACGGGTACCGACCTCTAGATAGAACTAAAACTTCAATTTTTGGTTAAATAAAAATCAACCAACTCACCATTTTCCATGCAATCATTTTCACTAATAATCTAGTAAATCAACCCACAAAAGCTAAAATATGGTTTTACGACATAAATCACCTTTTCCTCAATAAAATGTTGATTTAAGTTGTACTATAAATTGTGCTAACGTCTGTGGATGCAGGGGAATTTATTTTCATTTTGTTTTATAACTTAGAACAAATGTACAGGACCTCTTTGCAATTTCCCCCATTTTTCCCCGATTGTAATTTTTATGCCCCATTTATTGCTTGTGTTGTATTATAGTATGCAAACGCATGTAACGAGTGTGAAAGAGTGTAGAAATAGGATTTCAGTGATAATTCCATAAATGATGAAAACTAAAATTGTTTCACTCGGTGAATGTAATTTTGAATCAACTAAATTTGAAATAAGTGACTTATTCGATACCCGAAACTCTAATCCAATAGGTATGAGTCTCCTGCCCAGAGGGAACCATACCAAAACTCTTTCCCAAGTAGACAGCTTCGGTGGCGACTCTATCAATTGTATCAGGATTTGGGTCTCGATTCTTTTATTTATTAAAATTGGCTTATTATGCAAACTTTAACTAAAAGATGTTTTGTCATGCCTAAATCCAACCAAACCCCCAGTGGGCCCTGCCTCTCTCAAGAAGGTGCCAAAGGAGACCCACACATCATCGACACCTCATAATGGCAACTCTGCTGGGGACTTAATCTTTTAACTTGTAAAATTTTGGTTTATTTTAAAAGCTTAAAAGATTAAGATGAGCACCAAAAATCATTTAATTGATTCAACCTGCTTTTGTTTTCATCATTTGGGAAAATTAATACACTCTATCTTCTGTTCTCCTTCTCTCTTTAGCAAGGTGCGCTCTTCTTCTAGCGCTAGGTTAGGGTGCCCTATCATTTCTATGACACTCACGAAAGTGCTACCCATGCCCGCTAGGAATTGGGGACACTCTAGTGGGTGGAGCACTCATTGCTATCTCCCTCCAAAAAATGGTTGATACGATGGGAACCTTCTACATCAACTTCTGATATGTCATTACACCATTCTTATCCAAAGCCATAGAATTTTATCCTCTAGGGTACCTTTTTTTGGTGAGATTAGACTAGGTCGCCCTTTGTTTTCCTTGTGGTAATCAAAGGAAAATACCTTCAGAATTTCCAGGTGGAATAAGGTTGGTAGACACGCTTTGCATGTGCTATGATTAACCCATCATGCATTATTTTTCATGCATGTATATCACATCCCATGCATGTACTGATCTCTAGGTTACTACCTCAGTTCAAGAATTGGCAATCCCATCCAACACTCATCCCGATCACTATCATGGCTCAGATTGGTCAGTCAGTTCAACCAGCAAACCTAACTCTCTGCACAGTCTGTAGTGGGGCTCATTCACTCTATCAAGAGGCTATTCTGCAGTTTCACCGTAGTAAGGACCCAAGCCTGTTGCTAGACTTTATGGTTATGCCAAAGGGGATGATCCTCCCTTATTTCATGGGTCTACCATATGGCGTAACCCAGGACTAAATGGCTCATTCCATGGCCCTTGATGACATCTCACCTTGGGATACTCCCCTTTTAGTCATCTTCAGAAAGTTGAAGGAATACAGATTGATCGATCACCTGCGGCCATATGTTCAACCAAAGCCCAAAGAGAGGGGCAATTTCTGCATAGATCATGCCAGTCCTAGTCATCCGACTAAAATATGTGAAGATATCCTTAAAGCTATCACTACATTGATCAATGAAGGCAAAGTTTGTGAACCCTATACAAAAGAGGAGGAAATAGCCATGATTAACTTAGGATTAGAAGAAAATAAGGTGTGGAAGAGTATTATGGAAGCTAAGAAAGCAAGAGAGGAACCATCTATATTTGATCTCACAGCTGTCAGATAATTGAGTGGAGAGCCTGTCCATGACTACTTTCAGAGGTGGTTAACAATCGCGGTGGCCCTTAAAAGAAAACCTCAGGAAATGGAATTAGCTGACCGGTTCATCTTTGGATTATCACCTCAGCTTTGCAAGATGATGTTCCTAAGGGCCTACAAGTCTGTCCCTAAAAGTTACAAGGCTGCTGTAGAGGCCGAGAGACTTTCCAAGATAATGGGGGATGAGAACCCGTCAAAAACCAAAGTAGACAAAGCTGTCGATACTCTCACCACTTTAATATACACCATTTTGCAACTGGGGGATAATAAGAAGATATCCATTCAGGAAGCACTAAAAAACATGGCCCAAGACACAAGGGAAGCTATGAACAATGTATTGATCGAGGAACAGCTATAAGATTTAGACCGTGAATGACCAAGAAGACCCTCCACCCGTAGAGGATGACAATCCAATTTTATGTAATAAAAATAATGTAGCCTTTGGGCATCTTAATGATAATAGTAGTGATTTTTCTTACTTTTTTGATGTTTTACCTAACGGTACCATACGTTCATCTGACCATACGCATAACATTTTTAGCATTCATGATGTTTCATTGCATGACATTAATTTGGGTACAAATGAAACTCTAAAAGGGGTAACCATTTCCAATGACTTAACCCCTATAGAAAAAGAGAGATAATAAAAGTGCTTAGAAAATGTATTAGCGCATTTGCATGGTCCTACGAAGATATGCCTGGGGTAGATTGCCAGATAGGCGATCATCGTATCCCAACTGACCCCAAGTTCAAATCAATTAAACAAAAACTGAGAAGATTGCATCTGGAATGGGCTGATAAAATCAAAGTTGAAGTTGCTAGGTTACGTGAAGCTAAGTTCATTGAAGTAATTGAGTATCCAACATGGTTAGCCAATGTTGTCTCAGTTCCTAAGAAAGATGGAAAGGCCAGAATCTGCGTAGACTTTCGTGATTTAAAGAAGGCTTCTCCTAAAGATGATTTCCTGTTACCATATATTGATGTGCTAATAGACAGCACCGCCAGGGCTGCAATGTATTCATTCTTAGATGGTTTTTCTGGATACAATCAAATTCTAATGGACATCATAGATAAGGCCAAAATAGCTTTCATCACTAAATGGGGGGTATATTGTTATAAGGTAATTTTGG
This sequence comes from Euphorbia pulcherrima, assembly GCA_947683365.1. Lineage (NCBI taxonomy): Eukaryota > Viridiplantae > Streptophyta > Magnoliopsida > Malpighiales > Euphorbiaceae > Euphorbia > Euphorbia pulcherrima. The sequence goes on along the minus strand of CANTUS010000001.1, from coordinate 47,097,218 downwards.
ACTGAAGAATGTAGAGGCAACTTACTAGAGAGCCGTAATAGCTTTGCTATAGGAAATGATCCACAAAGAGGTTGCGGTTTATGTGGATGACATGCTAGTTAAGTCCAACATGAGAGAAGAACATCTTGAGATCTTGGAAAGGTTCTTGACAAGGATTGAGAAGTACAACCTCAGGCCGAACCCAAAGAAGTGTATGTTTGGAGTTACATTAGGGAAGCTTCTTGGTCACGTAGTTAGTCAGAGAGGAATCAAGGTTGGCCCTTATAAGGTTAAGGCAATTCGAGAAATGCCTATTCCGAGAACAGAAAAGGAAGTCAGGTCATTTCTAGGATCGCTTCGGTATGTAAGCCATTTTATTGCCAAGCTAACCATGGTTTACGAGCCTATCTTTAAGTTGTTAAAAAGAAAGCAGCTGATAGAATGGAACGACAAATGTTAGATGGCCTTCGATAAGATAAAGGCGTACCTAGTGAATCCTCTGATTTTGAAACCTCTGATGCCTAGTAAACCGTTGATACTATACTTGGCCATAGAGGAGTCATCTGTAGGTGTAATGTTGGTCCAAGAATAGGAAGATAAGAGTGAACGGGCAGTCTACTACTTGAGTAAGAAGTTATTAGATTATGAAGCAAAGTACACGATAAGGGAAAAGACATGTACTACCATGGTGTGGCTAACCAAGAAGTTAAGGCATTACTTCCAGCCTTATAGAATCCAAGCGATTGCAAAAGTGGATCCAATGAAGTATCTTTGTCAATCCTCTAAATTGGCAGGAAAACTCTATCATTGGCTCTTGTTGCCATCAAAGTTTGATATTGAGTATGTCTCGAAAAAGGTCATCAACATAGAGCGATGGCTGAATTTCTGGCGAGTCAACCCATAAAATCTAATTATGTGGAGAACTTGGATTTTCTCGATGAACAGTTAGCAGTGGTGGAAGAAGAGAGGACTGGATGGATTATGTATATCAACGGGGCTATGAATAGAAAGGATGCCAGTCTTGGGGTAATCATTGTCACACCACAAAATGAAGTTTTCCCACTAAGCAAACGATTGGATTTCCCAGTCATTAATAATGGAGCCAAGTATAACGCTTGTCTCTTCGGTCTTGATATCCTATTGAAAGTAGAAGCAAAGGAGGTCAGGGTGATGGGAGATTCTACTTTGGTAATAAAGTAGGTTATTGAGGAATAGGAAATCAGAGAAGGATCTCTCAGACCATATGTAGAGGCAGTTTGGGACTTGGCGGGATAATTCAATCAATGATTCTTCCAATATATACCAAGGGATGAGAATCAAATGGCTGATTCTCTAGCTACCCGAGCCTCAATGTGGGAAGGGGAAGATGTACAGCCTATCTGCCCACTCATAATTGAGACGGCTCACTCCTCATTTTATGAGAAGACTCAAGTTATGACTATGGGGGAGCAAAAGATTTGCTGGTTCACCGATATTAAAAGGATCATGAGGGAAGGGAAATGCCCCCGACGGATCATCAGGTTCAGATCGCTTGACTCTTAAGAGGGTAGCCATACAAGTCAGACTAGTTAATAAAGATCTCTTCAAAAGGATAACTGAGGGGTTACAGTTGAGGTGTTTATCAGAAGAAGAAGCAAAAAACGTGATGACCCAGGTACATTTAGGGGATTGCGGCCCCATATGAATGGTATAGATTTATCAATGAAAATTTAGAGATTGGGGTACTTCTGGACCACGATGAATGCTGATTGTGTAGATAAGGTTAGGAAATGTCATGAATGCCAGATTCATAGGGACATACAACATCTACCTCCATCCAAACTTCACAATTTGTCTACACCTTGGCCTTTCTCGGTGCGGGGGATAGATATAATTGGTGAAATTCAGCCATTATCAACCAACGAACATCGATTCATCATAGTAACAGTTGATTATTTTTCAAAATGGGTAGAGGCCAAACCATACACCAATATCACCGCTAAATATGGCCAAGTTCATAAAGGCATATTTTTGCTCGATATGGTGTTCTACATCATGTGGTCTCCAACAACGGGGTTCCAAGGGGAAACCAGTGAGTTATTTAAGAAGTTTAATGTTGAACATCACAGATCTTCTCCATACAGGCCACAAGCTAATGGGGCAATAGAAGATGCTAACAAGTCGATTAAGAAAATCTTATCCAAGATAGTAGCCACTTATAGGGATTAGGCTGACAAACTTCTATTTGCAGTTTAGGGGTATAGAACCAGTGTGAGGACACCTACTGGCCATACACCTTTCTCTTTGGTATACGGGATGGAAGAGGTATTACCTGTTGAAACAGAAGTAAGATCATTATGTGTAGCACTCGAAGCTCATTTGAAAGAGTCAGATTGGGCAAAGGCTAGTATGAGCAATTGAATGCGATAGATGAGAAACTGCTTAAGGCACTCGACCACTTTTACATGTACCGGCAGCATATAGCTCGAGCTTACAATAATAGAGTCAGATACCCGAAGCAACCTCTTAAAGCGGGTGATCTAGTTCTTAAACAACTATGCCAAGTCAACACTGATGTTAGGGGAAAGTTCAGGCCTAACTATGAAGGACTGTTTGTGGTTAAGAAAGTCCTTGGAAAAGGAGGAATCAAGCTTATGGATATGGATGGAAATGAGTTCGTGAATCCAGTAAATCAAGACAAACTCAAGTGCTATCATATCTAGGTCAAAAGAAATAAATCACAAAAAAGCAGCACAAAGAATAAAATAAATAATAAAACACTAGACAAGTGGTCCTCTATTGCTTGGGAAAAAATTAGGGTGCAACCTATTGATCAATATTCTGCAAATCGGTTAGGCAAAAGTTAGGGAACTCAAAATAAAGCCCGCTAAGTTGAAAAACCGAAAAGGGCGGCTTAGGCAAAAGTTAGGGTATACACAAATTAATCTCATCAATAAACATTTTATGATTTGCTAAAGAATCTTGATCTTATGAATGCATGCATGTCTTTAGGTGAAATAATTGCAGGTATGTGAACATCAATTTTTCTTAATCATCTTATGCATCTTTGTTAAAATTCTCTGTACTATGCACACTATTCAGTAAAATACAAAAATACTGATGGGCACAAAAGAAATTAGACCCATGCAAAAGTCAAAAAAGCATGTTGGGTTGAAAACCCGAAAAGGTGGTCCAAACAACAGTTAAGTCAAAAAAAAGAGCATGTCGGATTAAAAACCTGAAAGGGCGGTCTAAGTAAAAATTAAGCCAAAAGAAAAATTCTATTGGGCTAAGCCATCAAGGATAGCCTAGGCAAAAATTAGGACACAGAAAAAATAATAAATGTTCTGTAGGTCATCTCGCATTAAATGGCTTAGGAAAACTAGACCACCACCTGATACCTTCACTACAGAATCATCGGGAAGAAGTGACTTGGGTTTGCAAAGCAGCAATATTCAATGGTCTCAGTTTAGAAAAGTTCACATGTATAAAAGTTAAAAGTCAAAAGTAACAGTTCAAGGTTCACATTCAAAATAAGCCACCCATGGCCTAAAAGTATCGAAAGTCTATTAGAGTAATCACAAGTCTAAGATGTCGAGGGATCCCGTCTATGGCCACCCTCCTGAGTATGGTCCTGGGTATCCGCTAGCAGATAATCAACATCTATGTTCATATGGTCGTCTGAATCACCGGTACCAGCAGTTGGCTGAATAGGGTCCCTAATCCCTGATGCCTCCGCACCTATAGCAACATTAGTTCCCTCAACATCCTGACCCCCACCCCTTTGAGTCACTTGATATGCAGAAAGATCCTCCTTGAACTCCTTATTAGAAGGGGTCGATGTATGTCTATCCTCAGTCATCATCGTCAGTTGGGCCCTTAGCACATCAATCTCAGCCCTCGCCTGAGCAGTCTTGGCCCTAGCCTAATCAGCCTTAGTAGTAGCCGCCCTAAATTGCTCCTCTAAGAATCTAGCTCTCTCCTCTAAAGCATCCAAATCACAGGAAGAACTACTGCGCTCCATGGCCAGCAGGGTCTGTAATGGAAATCATGAGATTAGTATATATATATGTCATAGCATGCATCATACATAGTTTATTAAATTTTATAGGTGAAACTGACCGAGGTTAGTATATCCTATGCCAGTAGCAGGTCTCTCACTAAAAAGTACCCCCCGAAAATCCTATCTATCTTAGCAGAAGTCACCTGGAAACAAAGGGTCACATCAGGATAGAACATTTCAGGCAATCACTATAATGGATAAGGTTAAAAGCGAGAAACTCCTTACGTGGGTAGAACTAAAAGGAGTGAAACCAATAGGCTGGATCAACTCCTCTAGGTCCTTGGCAGTTCACTTCCCTGAATGATCAAGGAGTCAGAACAACGTATCTAGCTTGGCTCGGAGGATCCCCTCTCTCGCAGATCCATAAGCACGAGACCGCTTCACCAGCTGCTCAGGGGCAACAACAGCAGTGAAAGTAGATCTCTTCCACGTAGAGCGGGAGGTTGTAGCAATAAGACATCATACTCACAATACCAAGCAATTACAAGAAATCACAAAGTATTCACAAGGCCTTGAGTAAAGAAAATACCTGGGGAGAAGGGGTAGCAGACCTAGCCGAGCCCCCAGTACTCTGAGCCAAGAATGGGCCCCTATAGTCACCCCCTGGCCCATCCTCATCAACTTCATCGCCATCGTCATCCTCATCATCACTCTAGTGAAACTCAAAGGGGACATCCTCTTGATGAATCCTCTTGTTAGGAGGGAGAAGCATGGAATTGATGATGTCTCTATAAGAACCCTCCACAGATAGCACTCGGGCCCTTTTGCCTAATAAATAGAACCCCTGGTCAGTCTCCAGCATGAGATAAGGCTAGAAGATGCCCATTGGGATTGGGGCAGGAACTGATCTCTCCACCACTGCGCTGGTCCTCCAATCTTGGACCCGTTCGCTGAAATACCACTCATTGGAGAGTGGTGACTCCAAGACAAAGCAGCGGTCATCAACACCAGCTTGCATCCGCTTAATGGCCCCATACATGGCTAATCTCTCCTATGGGTCTCGGATAACCTGTAAAGTATATGTGCACTGTGAGTGTCACAACCTAGTAAATATAGTTTCAACTAATGGGTTTGTTGAAATGTAAAATGCAGGTTTAATAGGGAAGAAGTTTACCTGATCCGAGCCTAGCTGACGTAGGAACTCTCTGTACTACGCCATACTCCGGGGCTGATCCTGCAAAAATTCAATCCACTGGGAGATTATATACGGTGTCTCGGGCTGCATGGGCAACCCTGGCCTAGGGATGAACCGGTGCTCAAAAGCCCAAATCTAAAAAGCCAAACCAGGATTAGTCACAACATAGTTTGAATGAAAAGATAAAACACTAGAGATGGCTTTTAGCTTTACCAGTAAAATCAGGTGGCAAATCTTGAGCTCAGACTACTGGCCCCGAACTCGGACATCCAGCCCATGATACAACTGCACTAGGATGGCCAGGCACTATTTCTTTTCGGGCAAAGCAATAAGATCCTCTACAGCAACAAGCAAACCATAGTTGAGGTTGCCCTAGTAGACCAGGAAGAAGGCAGTAGTAAGGAACGTCAATAGGAAAGACCTAGCATACCAATCCCTCCTGTCAGCTGCAATAGGCCTTGACTGCCCAATCCAATAAGAGAGGAGATCCCGGTACTTAAGCTTGTTCATCCTGCTCGGACGAATCCTAAGTAATCTAGCTATATAGGCCTTGACCTTCGGCCGGGAGTGCCACCTATCAGTAAACACATCGAAGTGGATAATGTCCCCACTCCACTCCAACCCCATTATAGCACAAACATCAAAAGGAGTAATAGTGACCTCCTCGATCGGTAAGTGGAAAGTATGGGTCATCTCCAACCACCTCTCCATTAAAGCTAAAACGGCCCCACAACCAACGTCTTCGAAGCCTACGGGATAGCCCTAATGATGCAAATGAAGCTAAAAGAGTCGATGCGGGCCAATAGCTCAATATCCTTCATAGTATGTGTCTCCTCATACCACTTCCTGCAAAAGCTCAGGGCTCCCACAGTTAGATACTGAAACTGTAAAGACAGAGTTATAGTTCAACAGTGTTAGAATATGGCAAACATGTCAGAAATCAGAATAGCATGGCAAAAATTAAGGAAGTGGGCATTTTGTCCCTGAGGACAGGACTTGTACGGGCAAGCCCCACTCGTATGGTTACACCGGTGGTACCCATATTAAGATTGAGACCCATATGGGTCCCACCTCATCCAAAACTATCCTAGAAGCATCCTAGGCTAAAGTTTCATGCATTAGGCTCTATCCTAAGGTCTAAAACACCTTAATTCATGCCGAAATTTCAAATGGATCAAAAATGGGAAACAGAAAATCGGGTGAAATTACCTGGGATCCAGAAGTATGAGTGTCAGAAGAAGGGATTAGTGGCACTTTGAAAACCAGTGTGAATTCCAAAAATGAATCCCCTTCGTAGAAAGCATACCCGAGGGAAATCGGGCATTCTTGGAGCCCCGAATCACCCACCGGGGGCAAATCTTCGAGCCTAAGAGAGAAACGGCTAGTCTTTCGGATCTTTTCATACATCTTGATCAAGTTTTGGGGAAAATCATCAGAATTTTTAGTACAGGAAGACTTGGTGTAAGGAGGGATGTGAGGGGTTTGTTTCAATTTTAAAACCCCCAATGGAGACCCATACGGGTCCCACCCTACCCGTACGGGTCCCAATCTTTTAGGACCCCACCCATATGGGTCCCTGCCTACCCATATGGGCCCTCTCTTGCTATAAAAGGGTAGATCTCCAGACTAGTATTTCAAATAGCACCAAGGACTCATCCAATTCAAATTTGGGGCCAACATCGCTTCTCTTAACTCCTTATTTCAACTAAAATAGAGGCAAAACCCTGCTTTGATTCTTGATTAAAAGGGGCAAAGATTCTAGTCTTCCTTAGATCTTTTGAGAATCAAAGTGGACTGGTCTTGAGTTGGCTAATAACTAATGCAATTTTTATGTGCAGGTCTATCTCTAGTAAGCTGGTATTGTAAAAAGGGACTTCTCCGGTAGCAAGCAATCTACCTAAAGATGTCGATCCATTTCCCAGTAGCAGAATCAGATCCAAGGGCATCCCTCCATTTCCCATCAGAGGAACCAGATCTAGGGGCATCCCTCCATTCTCCAGCAGCGGAATCAGTCAATTTAGGGGCATTCCCCCCATAATCCAGCCCTCCGAGGGGCATTCTTTAGGTGACACCCTTCCAAAGGGCACTTCATTCTAGAATAATTGGGACAAACCTGACATTTCTCTTTCCACACAGTTTGTTCAGGGGCCCACCTCCTTCCACGCATCTTTATTCTTAATTGAAGGGGAAAAAATTTTTGTCCATCATAAAGTCGATCAAGAATAAAGATGTATCAGCTCAGACAATAATTAACTCGGTGTTTGATTGTTGTCTCTTTTCACAAGTTATACAAAATCACCAGTCAGGAAATTAGATCCGCCTTAAGAAAGGGATACGAGGAGGCGATATCCATCTTAGGAAAGGAATACATCAGTCAGGAAAGTCGATCTGCCTTTGGAAACGGATACGAGGAGAAGTCATCCACCTTTGAAAAGGGATACATCAGTCGATCCGCCTTTGGAAAAGGATACGAGGAGAAGTCATTTGCCTTAGGAAAGGGATACATCAGTTAGGAAAGTCAATCCTTCTTAGGAAAGGGATACGAGGAGAAGTCATCTGTCTTAGGAAAGGGATACATCAGTCAGGAAAGTCGATCCGCCTTAGGAAAGGGATATGAGGAGAATTCATCCGCCTTAGGAAAGGGATACATCAATCAGGAAAGTCGATCTACCTTAGGAAAGGGATACGAGGAGAAGTCATCCGCCTTAGGAAAGGTATACGTCAGTCAGGAAAGTCGATTCGCCTTAGGAACGAGATACGAGGAGAAGTCATCCGCCTTAGGAAAGGGATACATCAGTTCGAAAAGTTGATCCGCCTTACGAAAGGGATACGAGGAGAAGTCATCTGCCTTAGGAAAGGGATACATCAGTCAAGAAAGTCGATGTGCCTTAGAAAACGGATACGAGGAAAAGCCACATGCCTTCGAAAAAAGGCACTACCCAAGGAAAGAGTTCACCTTAAGGAAAGTAACTTATTCAGATCACCATCACCAACTCAGTTATTATTCCCAGACCCTTGCTCAAATCGTTAGATCATGCAGATCCCTATCTGCAATAATCCCATAAAGAGCAGTCTATGAGCACTGGATTTCAGTGATCCATCTCATCAAATGATGATGAGTGCCAGATAATGCATTGTTTTATAGGTGTTATCCATTAGAGGTGTTCCTACTGCTGTAGAATTGAGTTTGGCTATAAAACGGAGACCTAGACTGACCTTAGGTACCTGTATGGGTATTGCCTAGTGGTACAGATCCACTGGTGGACCCGTATGGGTGACTATCTTTTGAATGTGTAGGAGGGACCCGTACAGGTCCCCTGGTAGCGGTATAGGTGAGACCCTACCCATACGGGTATGCTTGTTTCCCATTTAGGCCAATTTGGAAGTAGTCTCTTACCATTTCCAGAAAAGGTAGGTATGGAATTTCGGATCACCAAATTGTGACCTAATTTCACCCTATAAAAGGGGCCTTCTCCTCTCAGTTTCAAGGGGACATAATTCATAAGCAAAATTACTATAGAAAAATTATAGTTCTAGCAATCTCCATAGGTATAGTTGAGGTATATGAGGTATAAAATAGGGAGAAACCCATTCATTAAGGTTTTATCCACAATTTATTCATCCCTAGGTTCGTTTATTAGGTTTTAGGGGAGATTCTATCCACTCAAATACTCTTCTAAATAGTCCTAACTAAGCACATACTTTGGCTGGACTCTCTCTACAGTAAAGGGATCGCCTCAAAGTGGATTCACATCGTAAAGGTAATGCTCCTAATTTCAAAGAGACTCACATTTCCATTATATTGTTACTGTCAGTTTATTTTGTATCTACTATTATTTCAATTCTCATTTTGGGTCCGTTCCTGTTTAATACAGGCTTTATTAGTACCTAATATATCATTCTGGTGATTGTGTTGGTGCGCCAGACTCGTATAAAAGGGAATTCTCGTTTCTATTTTATCTACTACATAAACAATCTGTTGATATAAATTAAACACTGGTTCTGTAGGATCCGATAGGACCCGTATGAGTCCCCTATATCCGTACGGGTCCTCCTCAGTAGCTGTACAAGTATCGGCCTCCGGACAAAACCCAAACTTCATTTTTTTGTTAAATAAAAATCAACCAACCCACCATTTTGCCATGTAGTCATTTTCACTAATAATCCGGTAAATCAACCCACAAAAGCTAAAATATGGTTTTACGACATAAATTACATTTTCCTCAATAAAATGTTGATGTATATTGTACTATAAAATGTGCAAACGTCTGAGGATGTAGGGGAATTTATTTTCATTTTGTTATAAAACATAGAACAAATGTATGGGATCTCTTTGCGATTTCCCCCACTTTTCCCCGTTGTCATTTTTATCTCCTATTTATTGCCTGTGCTTCATTATAATATGTAAACGCACGTAATGAGTGTGAAAGAGTGTAGAAATAGGATTTCTGTGATAATTCCCTAAATGATGAAAACTAAAATGGTTTTACGCGGTGAATGTAATTTTGAATCAACTAAATGAGAAATAAGTGACTCATCCGATACCCGAATCTCTGATCTAATGGGTATGAGTCTCCCGCCCAGAGGGAACCATATCCAAACTCTTTCCCAAGTAGACAACTTAGGTGGCGACTTTATCAATTGTATCGATGATTGTCTCTCGATTCTTTTATTCATTAAAATTAGCTTATTGTGCAAACTTTAACTAAAAGATGTTTTGTCATGCCTAAATCCAACCAAACCCTTAGTGGGCCCCTCCTCTCTCACAAAGGCGCCAAGGGAGACCCACATGTCATCAACACCTCAAGCCAAGCAAAAACATAAATAATTTAGTAAAATGACATTTCTATTAAATGCATCAAGTTTGAGTACATGATGATGATAACCATTTCTATTGACCCAAACTCTGGTGTTAACTAGCCTATAAAGGTTTTCCAGCCAACACACTCCCTTAAAAATCATAGACTGCCCTTCTTGGGTTTACAGTCTAGCGGAATATTTTGCGCCCTAACTTTTGCCTGACTGATTTATAGAATACCGATCAGCGGGATACACCCTAATTTTTGGTCGAGCAGTAGAGGACCACTCGCCGAGTGATTCATTTTATGTTTGTTTTTTATGTGCCGCTTTTCTAGATTTGATTCTTTTTTTGGTTTAGATATGATAATGCTTTGACCTAATTGATAGGGTTTATGAACTCGGTACCGTCTAAAATCTTCATGCCCCTACTCGATAATCTGACGATGAACCCCGGGTGTGGCTAGGTGTGACCAGGTGGAAGCGTTATCAAGATTTTTAAGCACTTGTTATCTCTCATTTTCTTTGAGAGGTTAGGTCATTAGAAAATGGTTACCATTTTAGGTTATCACATGTTCTCAAATTTATTTCATTTAGGAAAACGTCATGAATACTGAATACGTTATGATTATGATAGAATGAATGCATGGACCCATCAGACGAAGCATCAAGCAAATAAGTAAAAAGAGAGTCTTTTAATTTAATAAAAATGCCTTAAAGGCAAAGTTTTCACACTAAAGTACTAACAAAATAAAAAGAAAATTACATAAGCAGATAAATAGTCATCCTCCAGAGACGGAGGGCCTTGATTGGTAGTGTAGAAAGAGTTGACATCCTTGATAGCTTTCATTGGTGTATCATTCAGGTCGAGACCCAGAACTTCCGCTTGTTCCACTGATAGCTTGCCTCCTTAATCCGCTAGAGACCTCATGGGTTCTTGTTAGATAGATTCGGCTTTTAAAACGATGTTGGCAGAACTGGAGGAGAACATGCCTAACACAAATTCTTTGGGGAGACTGGAGTTATCACACCTACTTCACTATCAGAGTTTGGAAATGGTTTCTCCTCATAGCTAGTCTTTCTAGTGGCCTATTCCATTTTTCCCTCTCTTACCAAGTGCTAGATGGCTCTACGGAGAGGTTTGCATTGATCTATTTTGTGCCCCACTTGAACGTGATAGCGATAAAAATTCCCTTTTTCCTCGAGCGTAGGAGCATGATACTCCCGAAGAGAGGTGAGCATGCCTTTCTCTAGCAACTTAGCAAACAGAACACTAAGAGGGAGCTTCCATATAGACACGAACGTTTTCTAAGCAGGCGTCCGAGCAGGTACGGCTTGAACTGCGAAAACATTCTCCTAAGCGATGACTTGAACTACAGCTGCCTTCTCCTCAATTGGAACTAGAGTAACTTTAAAAGATTGAAAATCGTTGTTTTTGTTAAACCAAGGTTTGCCGCCACTTGGCTTGTTAGCTTTCTCTTGCTCTTCACGATGCTCGATTTTCTTGGCCTTTTTGAAGACCTTCTAATAAGATTTAAAAGTGTTGGTTTAAATTTCCTTACAGAGAACCGAGAGAGCCCCATCGAGCAACTTTGGGATCATTTCTTTCAGGCTAAGCTTTTGCTTTAAGAGGACATGAGTGGCTATCCACCTATTGAAATATGACTTAAAGGATTCACCTTGCTTTTGCTTTATGGCTTCAAGGTGTGGAATAGTGGTTTCTATTGTGGAATTGAAACTGTAGTGGGCAATTAAGGCCTCTAACAGAAGTTTCCAATCAAGAATTATCGATTCTGGGAGAGTATTTTACCACTCGAGAGTAGGTCCTGAATGGGTATATGGGAATCACTTAGCAAGGACTTTATCCCCAATCTTTTGGACACGCATAATCCGCTTATACAACACTATGTGGGATTTGGGAGGTCCCTCTCTAGAGTAGGCTTCCATTTGAGGCATAGAAAAATTCTTAGGCACCCAATCATCATCTCTCACTTCTTCCTTGTCCTCGCTCCTACTCAGAAATTACCTGAAGAAAGTTGCCATTTTGGGTGTCACGCCCGGAGGCTGCGTGACCTGGTCACATGGTGTCACGATCGGAGGCTGCGTGACCAGGTCATTAGGCATAGAAAAGGCCCCGAATTAAAATGGCAGAGGAGTAGCTGGAACCTCAACTTGGGGATGAGCTTGAAAGTTAGGGGTGAAAGGATTTGGGGGATAAATAGTCCCCATTGGAGAGATCGTGAAACTAGGAGGAGAGGGTGTAAATGACATTGGAGGTGTCGGAGGAAGGGCAAAACCACTTGAAGGTACAGTCATACATGGAGTAAATCCCCCTAAAAAAGTGCGGAAAGCAGGAGCTAGAGGGAAAGGCGTCGGGTTCAAAGGAGGAAAGCCAAAGGTCGACGGAGCAAAGGATAAGGGAGGCTGAGAGGAACTCTGCCCATACTAAAATTGGCTCTGTTGAATAGGTCTGACGGGTGGTATTGGGTGAAAGATAGGCGGAGCTTGAACTGATAGAATTTGGTCCGAATTGCTCTGACCTGAATCATTCTGAACTACTCCATTCTAAATAATCCCAAACCATCCTTGAGCTTGAGAAAATCACCCCGATGGTCTCTAAACATTCCTTTCTTCTCTAAGAGCCAATTGAACCTGATCTTTGATGGCATTTCTGAAGAGATCAAATTGAAGAAACTGAGCCATAGCATTAGCTAACTCTACACCCATCTAAGATTGACCCTGACCTTGACTCTGATGAGGCAGAGAAGGAGAAGGGGAAGGAATACTCCCATAAGGTGCATCACTCAACCGCGGATCAGACATGGTGGAAAGAGCAGATTCTAACACTGAACTCACTAGCCGGTGAACTAAATGGCGATTGAGTTAGAGCCAAAGAGGGCTACGGCAACAAAGACATCTTAGCCTAACTAACAATACCAAAAGATGATTAGCCCGAATCAAACCATGAATGAAATGGATGATTAGATAATAATCTGAGTGATCAATGACATATATACTAGGGTGGTTTAGAGAGGTAGATAGTAGAAGAGCTAATACATGAGATACGTGAGTTCGTCGTTATGCCTGGGGAATTAGGTATGGGTCATCGGGACTCAAATAATCTCAGGCATTTTGTTAAATTCCCCCTTCAAGTGAGGGGAGAGTGGAGGTAAGCAAAAACTAAAATTAAAAGGTCAGCCACAGGCAGCCTATGCATGAAGTGTGCATGCATGAGCATAACACAAGTAGCACACGAAAGCAAATAATCCTCTTCCAACCTTGTGGCTCCTGCACAATGCCAATTTGGAATCTGGGGTTAACTCTAGCGCCAGGAAATGGCAAAAGCATATGCGCCTAGATCTAAATCATTTCGATGGCCTACAAGAAAGTTGTTATGGTTAGATTTATCGCAGCTTATAGTCTCAAACAGCTGGTGTCACGGAATGACAATGTAGAAGGGTCTCATTTACCTTGATTCCGTGTAACTCAATCACTCATCAAATGAGTGTGATTGCAGGAATTGCACGTTAGTTAAAATGAGTGATCCACCCACAAATACCCCCAAACCCTAGCGGGAATGAGGTATACAAGTGAGCTTCTTAAGGTGATAAAAATGGCACCATAAATTTGGGTCTCAACTAAACTGCTGGATTCAAAAGGCATAAGAAATAAAGCGTTGATTTAAAAAGAAGATTTCAGCACATCATCAAAATCCTTTAACCAAAATGCTGAAAAGAAAGATTTTTCCAAATTTTAAGTTAAGAGGAGGTCCCTAGTAGAGTCTCCACTATGCGCATACGACCGTTTTCCATCCCCTTAAAGGGCCAGAAAAAACAAGCGTGGTGAAGAGTGCCAGTGGATTGATCCTCATTTTAGAGGCATGATAAAAAGGGGTTGATAAAATGATGTTGATGTTGATTTTTAGTCCAATTTAGGTGTTAAAAGATACGAGACTTGAAATCCCATATTTTAAGACAGAGTCGCCACCTAGTTTAGCTCTATCGGGAATTTGGGTATGATATTCCCAGCAGGTGGTTGGACCATACCTTAAAACGTGAGATTCTAAGTTCGGATGATGTTGCCTATTTTTCATTTTATTAAATCAAATGTTCATATTTTAATAAACAAAACTTTATTTCTCATGCGATTTAAATACGATCATTGTTTAGTGTTTTCGGTTTATATGCCATACATCATACGAAAGTGGTAAATAAAGTAATTAAATAATTATTACAAGGCTTTACAAAATAACTATACATTTTTCTAATGCGATAAAATAAATAAAATGACAAATAAGTAAAAAGGCAAAGCCGGGTTCTAACCGAACTTACCAACTTAGACCCGACTCCAAGCGAGACAAAACATATACTAATAGTCATAAATAAAATATGAGTAAACAAAGGACGGAAATAAACACACCAAAACGGGTTTAAAACACCGAGATGATGATTATTGTGATTTTTAAGCAAGAAAAACCCTAATTTAAGCCAAGTTTACACAATATAGTCGGTTAATCGATCAATTTATCATTTTAAGATCAACAAAAACAAGTTTCAGATCCACCAACATAATTTATGAATTAAAAACATAAGGAAAAGCATAAAAAAGGGCAAAAGTGAAAGAAAACCGATAAAAAACAAGCAGAAACTAAGATCCAGCGGCCAAGGCTCTAGTGCCTTGACCGCCGTCGCTATAGTGGTAGTGCTATAGGTATACCGACTGCTACTATGGTGGTAGCGGTCAAGGCTGTGACTATAGCCTTATTGCCGGATTTCAGTTCCAAGAAGGCCCCTGGGTGTTTTTGGCCTATAAACTCAAAATTATTAGGATTTTAAGTTGTAATCAGTCGCCAAGGGGATAGATTTGGACTTAAAATGCACAAATAATAAAGGTTTTACGAGTTTGGGATGGAAAACAGCCAAAAATCCAAGAAATGGTGAGACCTCTACGAGGATAGCTTTCACCACTGTATCTATAGCCTTTACCGCTATGGGGATAGCGGCCAAGGCTATAGGGATAGCGATGAACGCTATCCTTAGAGAGGTTGTCCCCTTTTTTGAGATTACTCAAGAACACCAAGGGAAAAACAACAAAAAAAAAAGAACAACAGCAGCTAAAACGTGATAAAAGTGAGGAAATAGATAAGGGAACTCAGTTTTGTTACCTCTAGGCCGTGAATCTATCTTTGGAGACTCGAATCAACCCTTGGGAGGTGCCCTTTGATGAGTTTCAGACGGATCAGTGATGGAAATCGATAGAAATAGTGACAAAATTTAGGTAGTATTCTAAAAACCAGTCTCTAAACCTATTTAATCCATTTTTCCTAAGATTTCTAATCAGTTTTAGTGTTTTAACTAAGAAATCAAACCCAAGAAGAACTAAAAATCTCATATTAGAGGTGATTAAACCCAAATTTTTGCCTTTCTTAAGCTTTCTCTCTCTAAGTTCCTAGTTTCTAGGTTTTTTGATCTAAAATCTTTGAATTTCAGCCAAAAATCACCCAAATCTCTCTCTTCAAAGGTTTAAATAGTCTCACACTCGAAATTCACTGACCTTGGGTGAGAAATCGGGTCAAAATACGTGGCCCAATCATAGAGGTGAGAAGGATGTAAGATAATTTACAGGATTTTGACAAACCCTAGAATCGATTTATTCTAGAAATTGATTGACAAGAACATAAAAAAATAGTAATCGGAAGCGTACCTTGATCCATTGAAAACCGAATACAATTACTTTCCTCTTGTCCTTTGAATCCCTTACACTATCTTCGATCATCAAGAAAGCTATTGAAAAGAAGAGAGAAGCCAGAAAAAGACGTTTTTCCCACTTTCTACGTAAAACTCCCTCTTTTATAACTTAAGGAATAACGTTTTCACCAAACGTTATATCTGTTAACAAGATAAGGACAAGGGAAGGGTTACACCAGTTGAACCGGTTTTATTCAATTGTTCACCCCGATCCGATTTATTCATTTAAATCCAATCATCATCACATTGGGTTAACTTTAATTAAAACGGACCATTTAATCTCATGAACCACACCTAGATTATTAAAATAATCTAGCAATCTCCCACTTGGTTCATGAGTATATAATAATTCAAATTTTCTATATCATCTTTAATTAGAATCAAAATAATCGGGTTATGGCGGTTACAAGTTATAAGTCAACCAGATTCCTTCCATATACCACATAATTATTTCAACTCTAAACAATCAATGATGTGAAATATTGCAATCACTAAAATTAATGTCATTTTATTCAAACTATACTTGTACAAAATTCGATGCAAATGATAAACAAATAAGCAATACATAACTCTTATTGAATTCAAAATGTAATAAATTTAATTTAAGCAAACATAGGCATAATGTATATATACAAGCTTTTTACATCATGCTAACAAGGACTTATTTATAACGCCCATACTTTCTATATGGCCAATGAAAGTTTTGGGTGGTAACCCCTTGTTAATAGATCCGCTACCATAAGACCAGTACCTATATGCTCAATCAACACCCTTTTGTTTTGCACTTCTTCTTTCACAGATAGGTATTTCAAATCCATGTGCTTTGCACCCTTGGAGTATCTATCATTCTTTGAGAAGAACACAGCTGCAGAATTATCACAATGAATTCTCAATGGCCTAGATATATTGTCAACAATACTAAGACCTAAGATAAAGTTCCGCAGCCACAAAGCTTGAATAGTAGCCTCAAAGCAAGCTACAAATTCAGCTTCCATTGTAGAAGTAGCAATAACGGTTTGTTTTCTACTTCTCCATGAGATTGCACCTCCCGCCATCAAAAACAAGTAACCAAATGTAGACTTTCTTGAATCTACACATCCGGCATAGTCTTAATTCGAGTAACCCACTACTTTAAGGTTGCTTGACTTTCTATATGTGAGTATACGATCCTTAGTGCCTTGTTAATATCTGAGTACTTACTTTGCGGCTTTCTAATGATCCTCATCAGGATTATTTTGATAGCGCCCCAACATTTCAACAGCAAAACTAATATCTGGTCTGGTACATGTCATGGCATACATTAGGCTCCCAACTATTGATGCATATGAAATGGTGTCCATTTCTTTTCATTCTAATTCATTTTTAGGACATTGCATGAGACTAAACTTATCTCCCTTCTAAATTGGAACCACTCCAGCAGAACATTTTTCCATTTAAATCTTTCTAAGACTTTTTCAATATAAGCCCTTTGAGACAATCCCAAAAATCCTTATGATCTGTTACAGAATATTTCTATTCCTATCACATAGGATGCCTTGCCTATATCTTTCATTTCAAAGTTATTATAAAGAAACTTCTTCACATCAAGTAGTAAACCAATGTCATTTATAGCAAGCAGAATGTCATCAACATATAGGACTAATATAACATACTTACTCTCACCGATCTTCATATAGATACACCGGTCAATAGTGTTCTCTACAAAGCCATATGACAATATGGTATTATTAAACTTTAGATACCATTGTTGAGAAGCCTGTTTTAGTCCATATATTGACTTCTTTAACTTACATACCAAATTTAACTTTCCTGTGGTTGTAAAACCTTGTGGTAGATCCATATACACTTCTTTCTCTAAGTCACCATTAAGAAAGGCGGTCTTTACATCCATTTGGTGAAGCTCGAGATCATAATGAGCCACCAAAGCCATAACAATTCTCAAATAGCCCTTCTTTGAAACTGGAGAGAAGGTCTCTTTGTAGTCAATACCATCTTTTTGAGTGTAACCTTTGGCGACTAGTCTAGCTTTATACCTTTCGATGTTACCTTTAGAGTCACGCTTGGTTTTAAATATCCATTTACGACCAACTTGTTTTGCCCCTTTAGGTAACTCAACTAAATCCCAAACATTATTGTCATCCATTGATTTCATCTCTTCTTTCATAGCATTTAACCATTTTTCAAAATTATTACAATCTATGGCTTGCTTGAAAGAGACTGGATCCTTATCAATGCTTAAGTCACATTCATGTTCAAGTGAGTAGATCACAAAATCATTCAAAATAGCAGATCTTTTTGGTATTGAAGACCCTCTTAATGCTTCTTCCTGTGCTATCACTTATTCATTTTTGACTTGTTCATTGTTAATCGGTTCATTACTAACATTTTTAGAAGGTGGGTTTGGAATATTCGTTTGTTGTCCAATCACATTGTTGAACTTTGGTACAATAATTGGAACAGCAACTGTAGGAGATACATTTTCAATAGGCTTTTTTATTTCCTATTAGAATCTCTTGAACATCCACCTTATGTGGTTCACCACTCCCACTAGATTCACCATTTTCAATGAACCAAGCATTACCAGACTCAACTATTCTCATATTACGATTAGGGCAATAGAATCTGTATCCCTTAGACTTTACTGGATAACCAATGAAATAAACACTACAGGTTCTTGCATCTAGTTTCCTTTCATGTGGATTATATATCGTTACTTCTGCTGGGCAACCCCAAACATGTAAATGCCTCAACCTTGGTTTCTTTCCCGTCTATAGTTTATAAGGTGTTTTAGAAATTGCTTTACTTAGAACTCGGTTTAGCAAATACACGGTAGTCTTTAATGCATACATCCACAATGATAAAGGTATAGTACTATAACTTAACATACTCCTAACCATATCCATAAGAGTATGATTCCACCTTTTCGATACACCATTCTATTGTGGTGTACCAGGCATAGAGTATTGCGCATGTATGCTCGACTTTCGAGAAACTTTGCAAATGGACCTAGGCATTGCCCATTTTCAATGTATTTTCCATAATATTCACCACCTCTATCTGATCTCACTACTTTCAAGTTTCTATTAAGCTTCCTTTCTACCTCATCAATGAACACATTAAGGACATTCGCTGATTGAGATTTTTCATGCAAAACATACAAGTAACAATAATGCGAGAAATCATCAATAAAGGTAATAAAATATTTTTCGCCGCCCCATGATGGAACGTCGAAAGGACCACAGATATCAATGTGTATCAACTCAAGTAGTTCACTACTTCTTTGTGGCTGGATGTTTTGACGTATGTTTAGTTTGTTTACCTTTAATACAATCTATACATACATCCCAGTCAGTATAGTCTAATTGAGGTAATACTTTAATTTTTAATAACCTCATTATCATTTCTTTAGATATGTGACCTAATCTTTGATGCCATAAATGAGTAGAACTTTGATTTTGTGAACTACGTTTAGTTCCTGTGTTATGCTCAACATGTAATAAAAGGGATTCACGAAAGTTAACATCAAGATTAAACTTATACAAACCATCAACTAATGTACCAGAACCAAAATAGTACTTATGTTTGTACAAAGAAAACATATCATGTCCAATCTTAAAATAAAATCCTACATTACCCAACATGGAAACAGAAACTATATTCCTGGCACATTCAAGAACATAAAGACACCTTTCTAGATCTATTTGACAACTAGTGTCTAAAATCAATTTGTACATCCCAATTTCTGTTATCCGTGCCTTTATTCTGTTTCCCATATACAAGAACTCATTTGTTCCGTTTATGATTTGGATTGAAAGGAATCCCTATAAAACATGTGACACATGAGTAGTTACACCCAAGTCTAACCACCAAGTATTTTTTGGTAGTTCTACTAAATTTGATTCAAAACATACAAAAATGTAATGCGTAGCTTTCTTTTCGAACCAAGCCTTTCGTTTCGGACATTCTTTCTTAAGGTGGTCAACCTCCTTACAGAAGTAGCACTTTATCTCCTTCTTGATTTTGCCCCTTGCATTCACTTTTATAGGAATCTTTCCCTTTCCTTTGTCCATTTTCATCTCCTTTTCAAGCTTGCCACTGCTATTGCTAGACCCTGGATGAAATGTAAGATTAGCTGTGTGTTCCTTCATCTTCTTCAATCTCTCTTCCTCTTATATAAGCATGGCCTTAATCTCCTGTGTGTTCCATTTTTC
The DNA here is from genome assembly GCA_947683365.1 of Euphorbia pulcherrima. NCBI lineage: Eukaryota > Viridiplantae > Streptophyta > Magnoliopsida > Malpighiales > Euphorbiaceae > Euphorbia > Euphorbia pulcherrima. The sequence goes on along the minus strand of CANTUS010000001.1, from coordinate 47,077,307 downwards.
TTTCAAAGTGTTGTAATTCACCTGGAACTGACCAAACTCTGTAGGAAGAGAATTGATAATGAACTGATCTAGAGAGGTCTCACTTACATCCATCCCCATGGCTTTCAATTTCGTTGCCAAGTTTTGCATACTTGTGACATGCTCATGAATAGGCTGTGACCATTCAAACTTCCTGGTCGTCAACTCACTCATTAAGCTTCCCACAATAGACTTGTCAGCAATTTCTGAATGGGAGTATTCTTTAATCTCCGCCATGAATTGTTTTGCATTGTCTGTCTTAGGCATAGATGGCTTCACATTTTCTGCCATTGTCATCTTCATCAAGTTTAAAGCCAACCTTTTGGATCTTTCCCATGCCTCATGGAGAGACCATTGAGCATCTGTACTAGCCTCTGTAGCGTCTACTGGTTTTTCAGTGACAATGGCTAAATCCAGACTCATTATACCCATCTGAAAATATATTTGCTCAAACCAATCATTATAGGTTAGTCCATTGAACTTGAGTATTCCATTAGTGCCCAATGCCAACATATTATCAACTACAATATCACAATCAATGTAACCACATATATTAATGCTTTGAGATATATCATGGATTCAAATGTATTTAAACAATGCATTTAAGTCCACCTTTCGGTGATACTTGAACACATAAAATTGAAATAAATAATGAACTTTAATAGATTATCAATATTATAGTAACCTATATACATGTTATATTTGGATATTCATGCATACATACTGAGCATATCAATAAATCACTTTCTTGTTATTAATCCATAAGTAATGGTCTACCTTTGGGTAACCTCATAACAATACAAATAATATCACCAATTGTTCAAATTTTTAGTTCCATCTATCATACTTGAACAATTGATATACATAATTAAACATTTAAATAAACTACCACGACCATTTTAGTGACTAACATGCTTACTATTCTATAAATATTTAATTTATGCAACCTAAATTCTTAAGGAGATGAATTACTCTTAAAATTGATTCAAAGAAACCCAGTCGGCATGATATCAGTAGAATAAATCTTGAACCAATTAGAGGAAAAACAGTAAAGGGTACATCTTATAAAACAATGAATAAAAAAATTATGAAAATAATAAGAATTCCATCCAGAATTACTATGCAAATCACAATTAAGATTCTAAATTGAATGTGTAATGGTCCATTATTGAAATAAAAGTGAAATTTGTGAATTGATTCCCATCTCTTTATGCGAATTAAACCCCTGCTTTTGATTAAATCCCATAATTGACAATTCCATTCCAACTTAAATCAAAATATAGTATCGCATAAAATTCTTTACTTAATGAACCAATGTTTCTATCACCGATTTTTTTTAAACTTTTGTAAAACAAAATCAATTTCATGTAATCAACCCCAGAACAATTCGCTCGGATACCAATTGTAAGATAATTTACAGGATTTCGATAAACCCTAGAATCGATTTGTTCTAGAAATTGATTAACAAGAACATAAATAAAATAGTAATCGGAAGCGTACCTTGATCCATTGAAAACCGAATACGATTACTTTCCTCTTGTCCTTTGAATCCCTTATGCTATCTTCGATGATCAAGAAAGCTATTGAAAAGAAGAGAGAAGCCAGAAAAAGATGTTTTTCCCAATGTCTACGTAAAACTCCCTCTTATATAACTTAAGGAATAACGTTTTCACCAAATGTTATGTCTGTTAACAAGATAAGGACAAGGGAAGGGTTAAACCAGTAGAACCAGTTTTATTCAACTGTTCACTTGGTCCGATTTATTCATTTAAAACGGACCATTTAATCTTATAAACCACACCTAGATTATTAAAATAATCTAACAAAGGAAACGAAGTAGCACGGCCAAAAAAACGCCGTGCCACCACCGCCGCTACCACTATATCAGTCACTGCCGTCGCTATAGCGGTCACCGCTATAGCTATGGCGGTGGCCGCTACTATGGTAGCAGGGAAAAGATTGCACTTTTGTGCAAAAAATGCTAAACTTCAAAAATTCATAACTTTCACTACGGTTATCCGATTCAAGTGATTCTTGACATTTTGGAAACCTCGGAGAGTCTAGAATCTAGAAAAAATAACGAGATGTCCATACGTCAACCGGGTCTTAGATAAAATTGAGAAACAGTTTACTGCACGCAAGAGACAAATAACGGTTCATTTTTAAATGCATTCTAATTATATTAATTATTTTTAAGCGCGGTCAAAGGTCCAAAAATCATCAAAGGGGAAGTCTCCAAGTACGATTCGAGCCCAAAAGAATAGAACAACTAGGCCATACAAGGTCCGACTAAAACGTCATCATCGTTCCAAGGCGACACCGAAAAGCCCGTGCTCACACCCGTACAAATCTTGAAAAATCATCATCGACTGTTAGGAAATATCTAGATCCATTCATAAATATAACAGTGGGTCCCCAAATATCAACATGTACAAGACCAAAATGAGCATTACAAATAGAATTAGAAATGGGGAATGACAATTTTTTTTGTTTACATTTCATACAAACATCACATACAAAATCACTTTCTATATCAATATCAGGAAATTGTGTGTGTTGTAGACAAACTATTTCTAGAAAAATAACCAAGTCTATAGTGCCAAATTTCTTCATTATTACAATCTACAGAAAGAACAATTTTATTGCAGTTTTCTTAGAATCAGCAAAATCAGTAAAATCAGTAAAATCATTCATATCAAGATGATATAATCCATAGAGCATCTCAACTCAACCAATACTCCTCTTGATCATTAAGTCATGAATCAAACAACAAGTAGAGGAAAAAACCAATTCACAATGCAATGATGCAACTAGTTTAGTAACACACAATAAGTTGTATGCAAAAGAAGGCACAAATAATGCATCCAGTAACACAAAATCGTCACTAAAATGTAAATATCCTTTGTGTGTAGCTCTTAATTTTAGATTGTTAGGCAACAAAACATTCCACTTATGAAAAGTTTTAATATTTCTAAGTTTTTCCAGAGAATTAGTAACATGGCAGGTAGCTCCAGTGTCAACTATCCAAATATTAAAAATAGGAGCTTTAGATTTACCTAATATATCATTGTTGTTGCAATCTGTTGGAAATCGGGGATTACTTGGATATTTCTGAAGTCGCGAAAACACTGTCAGATTGAAATTTATTTGGTCGGTTTACCAAACTTTCAATCGGATAAAATCAGAAAAAGAATCAAGAATAAGAATTTTATTTGTAGTGAAATTTCAACTAAATTTTTCTGTGTTTTGCTAATATCATTTTGGTGAAATAAATAGCCAAAACGTCAACAGACATACTGTTTAGGGTAGCAGCCAGGTCCAAAAGACATGTTTATTTCGGGATTCAGTTGTGTCCAACAGACACACTGTTTCGGTCCAAAAATTCATTTTCTGATGAATTTTTCTAAAGGATGCGTGGGTTCAGGGGCTGTGGCCCATAGGACCCTGCCGAGGGGCGCTGCCCCTAGACCCCGCCAGGTGCTGCCGGCCCTTAGACCTCACACCCGGGGACACTGCCCCCGGACCCCCTAAATCGTAAACAGAACTCGAACAAGTGTGCACTCTGCACTCCCCAGACTTGTTCGATGAAATGTCAAGATTGCATTGGTCAAACTAGTTGATTCAATTGCACTAAAATATTAACACAATCTACCTTAAAAGATTGTCCAACTCTAGTTGAAGCTGTAAACTCATTATTCATCGCCTGCTGCATTGACTACTCAGCTTGTGCCTGAATCATCTGTGATAATTGTTGCGTATTCTCTTGAGTGAAAACACTGGTTGGCATGGAAGCATTTAGTATAGAGGCATCCTACATTATAGTAGCAGTGTTGTTATGTATCCCATCATTATTGTTCCAAGAGAAATCATCTTGATAAGAATCTTGATCCAATCCTTCCACTCATGCTACATCATTTTCCCTCCTGAATCTGGATTTGAATTTTGGATGGTAGCCGTTTTTCATCCAACAATTAGCCACCAAAGTCCCCCTTTACAAAATGAACACTGAATTTGTTTGCTATCATGGAAACCCTGTCTTCTAAATCTTCCTTGATATTGAGTTGCGTATTCTCTTGAGTGAAAACACTAGTTGGCATGGAAGAATTTGGCATAGAGGCATCCTGCATTATAGCAGCAGTGTTGTTATGTATCCCATCATTATTGTACTAAGAGAAATCATCTTGATAAGAATCTTGATCCAATCCTTCCACTCCTGCTACTGTTGGGGAATTTCGGTAGAATGAAGCCTGGACATTTCTGAAGTCGTGACGAATACTTTCAGATTGAATCTTATTTGGAGGTTTTACCTAATACATCAATCGGATAAAGTCAGAATGATAAGAACTTAGAATGAATTTTTGTTGGGAAGAAAAGTGAACCAAAAATTGCAGAAATCGTTGCAAAAACTCTCTCTATAAGTGTTGCCAATGCCATGTTTTATAGACCTGATATGAACAGCCACAACTCTTCAGAATAGAAGAGTTGTGAAAAGACATGTCCATTCAAGCAGCTGCAACAGTTCATAACAGAAGTGTTACGAAAGTTAGCTCCCAGACCACCCTCGTAAGCTAAGTATCGTAATAGAACTCGAACAAGCGCGCACTCTACACACTCCTAACTTGTTCAATGAAATATTATGACTACATTGGTCAACTAGTAAATTCATGGATGTCTCTAATAATTCAAAGGATTTGGGAAAAACTGATGACATTAGTATAGAATTACCTAACACTGATCATGCCTCGGGTATGGGAAGGTTATGGGCCGATTTTTCAGAGGATGATGAACCATTGTGACGTAAATAGCTCCTAAAGTTGCGGGGTAGTGAAAAAAAAGATCTGGCAAGAAGAGGTTGGGCTCAGTCTACTAAACATGGAAGAGGAAGTCCTCCAGGTTATGGCAAGAATCAGGTTGGGAAAGGCCAAGGTCGACATAATCAAACTAAAAATTCATTATGAAGATTCTCTATGGGAATTATAGATGTATTGCCAATGCCTCGACTGAATTGGCTCTTTTCAATTTGTGTAAAGTTCATCGTCTAGATTTGATTTGTTTGGTTGAGCCTGTGGTCATGTTTGATACTAATAATAGGGAGTGGAATCGTATTGGGTTTCATTTCATTGCTACAAATAATAAAACTCTACCATCTCTTTGGGTTTTTGGTGCTAGACAATTTCCAAATTTGACAACGGAATGCTTTGAACAACATGTAGAAGATTCATTATTTCTTTTGTATATGGAGGTAATCTCACTAGTGATCATCGTTCTTTATGGAGAGAATCGTTAGCCATTCGTCCTAATTATTGTTGGATGATTATAGGGGATTTTAACATAGTTAGAGGTTCTCATGAAAAACTTGGAGGGGTGTACAGGCCTGCCAGGGATTTGTTTCTCTCACAGATGAGGCAGATGTTTCGGACTTGCCGATGCATGGGGCATAGTTTACTTGGACTAAAGGTAGAATTAGAGCTCATAATATCCAATGTAAACTCGATCATGCCATGGTAAATGACAATTTTTTGGGTGCTTTGCTTTTCCTAGGCATCACTCTAACCATAACCCAATTCTTGTGGATTGTTTTTGGGGATTGGTTATCCAGTCTCATTCCCTATTCCAAAGCATATGGCTTACTCACCCATATCTTTATCAATTTGTTGGGCATAATTGGTCTGATCGCTTTGAGCTTCCTCCAATGCAAGGTATTACTTCTAAATTAAAGTTTCTTAGGCACCAACTTAGTGATTAGAATAGAAATGTTTTTGGAAATCTATTTCAAAGAATTTTTTTATGTCAAGAGAGCCTCCAAAAGGTTTAAGACAAGATAGAGGAACACGGCTATACCGAGGATCAGGCAGGTAAGGAGCTGCGGGTTCATTCTGATCTAGATATGGCCCTTAAACAGGAAGAGATTTATCTCAAAGAAAAAGGCAGGTACAATTGCTTATCATAGGGGATTGGAACACAACCTTCCTTCACAGACATTCTTTGGCCTCCATATTGATGGAGAAGTGAGGACAAATTTGGCAGAAATTTCTGAACAAACCACTAGGTTTTATAAAAATTGTTAGATATGGTGTGTGCCCTAGAGGCAATTAGGGCGATATGTCTTAGTTAGTTTTATTTTGTACAAACAAGTTGTATTAATAAAGGCGTTCTTTTGTTATATCAGTGACTTATCATAGAGGATCAGAACACAACTTTCCTTCACAAACATACTTCGGCCAGATGTGATACTACCGGAATACATGCACTCCATATTGATGGGGAATTGAGGATGAATTTGGCAAAAAATTTTGAACTAATCACTGGGTTTTATAAAAATTGTGAGATATAATGTATGCCCTAGAGGCAATTAGGGCGATATGTCTTAGTTAGTTTTATTTTGAACAAACAAATTATATTAATAAAGGCATTCTTTTGCTATATCAATGACTGCAAAAATATATTATAACTAGTTAATAATATATTCTTCAATGTGTTTGCAAAAGTCCTTGACAAAATCATAGCACGGATTGCAAGAGCATAGTGGGACTATGCAGGATGAGAACTGGCTTGTGTGTAATTAAGATTTGTTTAAATATCCCTAGTCATAGTTTCATCAAGACTAGACATTGATGAATACAGATAAACTAACATGTGTCATCTTACTCCTTAAATTAGATTCGAGCAGTATATCTCCCGTACTGAAGGGTGGTACCTTGGGTTAACACATGAATGTATTCAGGGAAATACATTAGAGACCGCTATAAGGCAACACTCTGTAATCTATATTATATGTCGGTGTTTTATCTTATTATAATAATATTAATATTCTCATACCTGAGATACTTGTTACCCTGTCCAGGTGTTGTTATACTTTGGATCGTACCTAAGCATCCTATAGAGTGGATAATACAGATGATTACGGGTATAGTTAATATATGCCTGTTAGTAAGCTGAGTAGTCACGAAGGAATCTATCGCTCCACTATATCAATATAAGGGAGTTGTACCTTAGCCACTTGTTAGAAGTGACATACTCGCAAACCTTTGATTGGTGTATGAGTTAATAGGATGGGATCCTAGTCAACACATTAAAATGGTTGAGTTGTATACTTTCGCAGCAAGACTAAAATACTAGGGTAGCCTCTAAGGCTACTAGTGGACTAACACTCAAGCCGAGTCCAAGAAACCATGTGGTGCTTAACTGTTGATAGAAGGAATGAATTGTATTGATACTATTGCAGAACCATGATTAAATCATATGTGATGTTCCGAATATCGGGGGGTCATATGCCTTTTGCTAGAGAGCCATTATAGCTGATCAAATACATCAGAGTTCACTACAGTCTGGAACTCCAATCCAGTCAATTCTTAGAAAGGAAGTTGATTTAGTTTAAACTTTGGTGCCTCAATATTATGGGATCCTATAAGGTCACATACTTTAAGTTATGACTGAGCCATGTAAAGAACTATTAGACTAGGTCTAATCTAGAGGAGTAATAAATGTTAGAAAAACAATGATCCGGATAACAAAAACTAATATCAATCCGGATCAAGTTTGAAAGAAATAAAAACAAGTGTAAGGAACTCTCTGAAATCCAAATGGAAGCATCCGGAAAAAGCTAAGATCGACTATTGAACAAAATCAGAAACCTAAGCAATGGAGAAAAATCATTCGGGCAAAGTCTGAATAGAAAACAATCTTCCGTCCTCAAGACTTGCAATCGGAAGAACTGATTGAAGCCCTCTTCGGAAGGAAGATCTGGAACGTATAGGTCCAAAAGGCATCCAGAAGACACATCCGGAAGACCTATATAAAATAACTAAGGAAAGAATAAAACACAGCTTTCCTTGTACTGCCTTAGTCTACAATAGTCAAAGAACCTTTTGTCAATAGAAGATAGCTGGCAAAGTTTAAAGAAAAGTCAAAAGGAGCAGACAAATGACAGCGAAAGTCTAAATTACTTTTAGACTAGACCAATAAAGGCACGCGTGGAGCTCCCACCACATGATAATTGGTATAAAAGTTAGTGTATCACAAAATGACAAGAAAAACGATCACTGACAACTGTTAGCACTAATTCCAAGAATATAGTTCAATGGACTAATCAATGGATCCAAAAGCTCCACCTCATAACCTGATCAAGGGTGAAGATTAAATGAAAGCTCACCAACCACAAATGGCTACATTTATGTTCAAAGCCTATAAAAGGAACTCTTCACCAAATGAGAAGGTAACTTATTGACTTACAAAAGCAAGTAACAAAGAAATACATTCAATTAGTTGAAAAAATCTCTCCAAGAAACTCCTAATTCAAAACCTGTTTGTAAGGATTCCCAAGTGAAACTATAAACTAAAAGTGTTGTAATCTCCAACTTTGGTGAGTTAGGAGATTAGGATAGAACTTGAAGTAGGTGCTTTGAGTGAGATCTCCCTGCAGGACTCAGCTTAGAATCGAGGTAGAAGGCTAAGTGGTATATCCTACTAAAGACGAGAGGACTCAGCTAGAAGTTGGTGCTTCTAGTGGTATATCCTACATCCGGAAGAAGTCATCATCTAGAGACAAATCTATAAGGCTTGATTCCTGCCCGTTGAAAAGGAATCCACTAGTGGATAAGCTCGAAAGAAGGAAATTTCAGGGACTGGACATAGGCAGGGCCGAACCAGTATATATTACTTGTGTTTGATACTTGTTTATTTTTACTATTCTGCATTCATATTGCATCATTCGGATACATCTTTTGGATCACATTTATCAACCGGATTTAGCTTTCGCATCATAATCAAACATGCTACACATAGATTTTTTCAAGTTTATAAAATCGGCAAAAAAGAGTCATTCACCCCCCTCTGCCCTTCTAAATACTCTAACAGGGACCAACAAGTGGTATCAGAGCAAGTGCTCAAACTAGAGATCTAATAATCTTGAGCTAAAGGTCCACATATTTTGAATCATAAATTAAAATGAGTTTTCACAACTCACAACTTCTTCCTGAGGGTTTGTCTGTTACTTATCCTCCACTCTTCACTAGTGAACGCTACACATCCTGGAAAAACTGGATGAAGAACTTCATCCAGTCGCAAAGTATGCAAGCATGGTTAGTTATTAATGATGGTCCATATGAACCTACTTATGAAGTAGGAGGTATGGGAAAACATAAATGCTATTAACATGCTTCATTGTGCTTTAGTCCAACGGAATTCAATAGGATATCCGGATGTGAAACTGCTAAAGAGATATGGGAAAAGTTGGAAGTAACCTACGAGGGAACTACCAAAGTAAGAGAAGCCAAACTTGATCTACTCTAACAAAAGTTTGAATCTTTCAAGATGGAGAAAAAAAGAATCAATCAGCAGCATGAACACTAGATACAAAAATCTAGTAAATGAAATGAAGAGGCTAGGGATGGAGATTCCAGAAGTAGATATGGTCAAGAAAGTACTCCAGAGTCTTACCAAGGAATAGGACAATAAAAAGACTGCCATTGAGGAAGCTCATGACTTAAATTTCTACAGTTGTGATGAACTCATTGGAAATGTTCTAACTCAAGAACTGTCCTTGGAAAGATATAGTCAATAAGAAAAGAGACCTGACAAGCATAAGAAGGCCATTGCTCTTAAAGCAGAATCCACCGGATCAGGCTCATCTGGAGAGGAAGAGCAAATAGATGAGTCAATGAGTACTAAAGATTAACTCGCTCTATTGACCAAAAGACTAAATCGATTCATACAAAAGAAAGATAGAAGAAGATCAAAAAGGTATGAATCTCGGAGACCAGGAGAAGGCACCTCCAGAAGAAGTAAGCACAGAAGGAATAGGAAGAAAGGAAAGAATCGGAGAAAGACGCTGCTTGTTTCAAGTGTGGTGAAAAAGGCCACATCAGGGTAAAATGCCCCAAGCTCAAGAGAGCTAAGAAACTTAAAAAGAAGGCAATGGTTACTACTTGGAGCAACAGTGAAGAAAGCAGCAGCTCATCCTTAACAGAATAAGAGGAAACCGCTAACTATGCATTCATGGCCCTAACAAAGCCGGAAGTAGAGCAATCTAAAAGGAACACGTCCAAACAAGAAACTGTCCAAATTGAAGAATCAAAATCAAATTCAGTGAACACTGAGGTAAACTCTTGCTCTGCCTCTAACTTTGATCTTGCAAAAGCTCTTTCTATTATTATCAAGTGAGTAAAGAAGAATGCAAAGGCAATCAAATCCCTAAAAAGAGCAATACTAGAATTAGCTGAAGATGCTGAAGTAATGGCATAAGACATCAATCTGGTTAGAGCAACCAAACATATTGATATAGTAGAAGAAAACTTCCTAAGAAATTAGATCTAGATTCTGAATGCAAATGTAGTAGGACTAGAAAGAGAAGTTAGTCTATTGAAGAAAGTATCTGGAAGGAAACCTAAAAATCCAAGTAGAGATGATCCTCCTCCTTCTCAGAATAGGATTCAAAGGAATCCAAATCAAAAGACAAATGAAGTTAGCAGACAACCACAAGCTCAAAGATATACCGCAGCTTAGAAGGGAAAAGCTAAAATTGCTTACAACCAACTACCTATCAAACTGAGAAGAAATCATAATGCTAAAGTTGCACCTCCAACCGGCCTTCAAAATTATACCGGACCATCCACTAGTGTATAGGAAGCTAGATATAAAGGCAACTGCGAAAGAAAGGATCTGAAGAAGATCAGCAAGAAGCAAATGCAAAACAAGCCTATTTCAGGATGCAGGTTTTGTGGAAAAAATAATCATATGACTAAATCATGTAGATTAAAAAATGGCTATTATGATTATTATCCTTGGCCTGAGATGATTATTAACCCGTGAGTACCCAAATCTAATTGGCTACCCAAACCCACTTGATCTGTTTTGCAGGTATGCCTTAGATCCATAGTAGATCAACACACTTGGTATATTGATAGTGGATGCTCAAGGCATATGACAGGTGATGAGAAGGCCTTCGTCACATTAACCCAGAAGAAGGGAGGCAAAGTAAGCTTTGGAGACAATCAAAAGGGACAAATCATTGGTCAAGGAATCATTAGATCTGGGTTAAAAATTAAAGATGTGTCACTAGTTGATGGACTACGATTCAATCTACCGAGTGTAGCTCAATTATGTGACAAAGGAAGAAAAGTCACATTTGACTTTGGAGGCTACTCAATTTATGATAGTAAGTCAAATCGACTTATTCTTTATACACCCAGAGTAAATAATGTCTATTCTGTAAACATTAAAAATGATAAAAAGAATATATGCTTGGTGTCTAAAGAAGAAGAATCATGGCTATAGCACCGGAGATTGGGACATGTAAGCGTGAATCTCCTGTCCAAATTATCCAAAAAGGAATTAGTTGAGGGTTTACCTAAAGTTGCTTTCGATAAGGATCACCTATGCACAACATGTCAATTAGGTAAACAACATAAGAAAAGTTTCCCTTCCATATCATACATTCCTTCCAAAAGAGTACTTGAGCTCTTACACATCAATCTTTTTGGTCCAATTAAGCCACTGAGCTTAGGTAAAAGAGAATACACCATGGTCATTGTAGATGACTATTATCAATATACCTGGGCTCTCCTACTAATAAGCAAGGATGAAGCATTTGACCAATTCTCCAAAACATTCATCCGGATAGAAGTAGAACAGGGCATACACATTACACGCATCTGGAGCGATAATGGTGGAGAGTTCAAAAATAAGCATTTTGCTAACTTTTACGACTCCAAGGGCATTGAACATAACTTCTCTGCCCCTCACACTCCTCAATAAAATGGAGTAGTAGAAAGAACAAATAGGACCATAGTAGAAATGGCAAGAACAATGCTAAGTGAAAATAGTTTGCCAAAATATTTCTGGGGTGAGGCCATAAACACAGCATGCTAAATCTTAAATGGAGCTCTCATCAGAAAAACTATAGAAAAGACCCTTTATGAAATCTGGAAGGGAATAAAACCGAAAATTAGATACTTCAAAGAATTTGGATGTAAATGCTACATTCTTAATGACAGAGAGCAATTAGGAAAATTTGATCCAAAATTTGATGAAGCAATTTTCCTAGGATATTCCACACATAGTAAGGCTTACAGAGTCTTAATAAATGAACCTAATCTATAGTAGAATCTATACATGTAGATTTCAATGAAACTAACACTGTAGGAAAGAAGAACTTTGCTCTGGAAGATCACGCTCCGGAAGCTAAAAAACCTGAAGAGAAGAAAGAAAAAGATATCCCTGATTCATTTTAAATCAAGAAATACACAGACGAAGATGAGGGAAAATCCTATAATCCAGGGGCATATCAAGTCAATCACAATTCATAGGAAATTGACTTTAATGAAGAAACAGTTGAAGCCGAAGAAGAGCGAGTCCAGATTCAACATGAAGGTCTGGAAAGAGAAATCCGGACACATATAGATCATTCCATTAAGAATATTCTAGACGGTATACAGAATCCAGTTAGAACAAGAGGACAGCTCAGCCGGATGATGAATCAGGCTGCTTTTGTCTCTCTCATAGAGCTAGAGAAATTTCAAGATGCTGAAGGAGATGAAAGCTGGATGATGGCAATGCAGGAAGAGCTAGATCAATTCACCAGGAATGATGTATGGGATCTTGTGCCCTCTCCCAAAGGAAATTCAGTTATAGGCACTAAATGGGTGATCCAAAATAAACTTGATAAATTCGGAGTAGTAATAAGAAATAAGGCGAGAATAGTTGCTCAAGGCTATAATCAACAAGAAGGAATTGATTTCAAAGAAACATTCGCTCCTGTAGCAAGACTGGAAGCAATCCGAATCCTATGTGCTTTTGCATCATTCATAGGGTTCACACTATACCAAATGGATATCAAAAGTGCATTTCTAAATAGCGTTATTCAAGAAGAAGTACATGTCAAGCAACCACCTGGATTTGAAGATCCAAAGCATCTGAATCATGTCTACAAACTAAATAAAGCCCTCTATGGATTAAAGCAGGCACCAAGAGCCTGGTATAAAAGACTGACCTCATTCCTTATATCCAAGGAATATACTAGAGGCAGAGCAGATACCACACTCTTCATCAAGAAGAAGAAGAATGATATTATTTTAGTCCAAATCTATGTGGATGATATCATTTTTAGTGCCCCTGATGAGAAGATGTGCAAAGAATTTAGCTCCCAAATGTAGAAGGAATTTGAGATGTCCATGATAGGAGAACTAAACTTCTTTCTTGGCCTACAAATCAAATAAAGTTGAGAGGGGATCTTCATTAATCAATCAAAATACACCAAGGAGATTCTAAAAAAATTTGAAATGGACAGCAGCAAACCAATATCTACTCCCATGAGTTCAGATAGTCTTATCCAAGGACTATAAAGGAGAAGATGTTGATCAAAAGCTATTTAGAGGAATAATTGGCTCACTCCTATACTTAACAGCCAGCAGACCTAACATTCACTATGTAATATGCTACCGTGCAAGATATCAAGCCAATCCAAAGGATTCTCATATCAAGGCTGTCAAGAGGATACTGAGATATCTCCTAGGAACCATTGAAGTTAGGTTATGGTATCCTAGTAATGGAGATTTTACTCTCCAGGGATTTATAGATGTAGATTATGGCGGAGATACTCTTGAAAGAAAAAGTACATTCGGAGGATGTCATTTTCTTAGGGACTGCTTAGTCTTATGGTATAGCAAGAAGCAAACTTCAGTTGCCTTATCCACCATAGAAGCTGAATATATGGCAGCTGGAAGTTGTGTTGCTCAACTCCTATAGATCAAATAATAACTTGAAGATTATAGAGTACAATCCGGATGTGTGGATGTATTATGTGACAACAAAAGTACTATTGCTGTGTTAAAGAATACGGTGCTTCATAGCCGGATGAAACATGTCAACATAAGGCATCACTTCATCTGGGATCATGTAACGAAAAGGATGTTGCATTGGTGTATGTCCCAGCCAATGAACAAAGAGCTAATATCTTTACTAAACCACTAAGTAAGGATCAATTTGGGAAGTTAAGAGAATCAATTGGAGTGTCAAATCCAATTTAGAAAAACTTCAGAAGAAAGCCTCAAATCAAGCCGGATGTTGAGATAAAATCCTCACTCCGGAAGAAAAAGAAGAGTGGAAAAGTAGATTTCGGAAGAGTGCCATGCCAACCGACAATAATGACGTATGGCAGTAAAAGCCAATCACGGTAACTGTTACTTTTTGAATTTCAAAAGTCCAATGGCTGTTACACGGGCCGTAAATACAGCAGTAAATTCAAAAATAAACCGTTCCCATTCTCCAGGTAAATTGAATTCACCTCTCTCTAAAAATTTTGACTGCCATGTCATCAATCCAGTAAAAAACACTGGAGTCTGGATTACAATTATACCCTTACCTTAAAAATTCTATATAAATCCCGTGAAAATCCCTTCTCTTCTTCAAGCAAGCAACGATCTCACTGTTACTCTAGAAACATTCAAACCTAAAGCACTATTTCTCTAACACTAAAAAATGGCAGCTAAAAACACCTCAAACACCTTCGAAATCCTACCCAGCAAAAACCTCTTTCAAGTATCAGACTTGAAAGAAGAAGATTTTGAACCCTTAAATCTCAAAACCTCTGATTTTGCCATCCCTACTAATCATCTAGGAGATGACTACCTATTCAAAACTCCACCCTTCTTCACCCTAATTGAAGATCAGAATTTGGGTGATCTTCTTAAAATTAACTGCTCAACCTATCCAAAACTGGTGAAAGAATTCTACTCAAATCTTAGTGCGCACAATCACTTTGATGCTCTCCGCACTGAAGTACAAGGAAAGATTATCCTTCTAACCCCAGAATTCTTTGAGAAGTATCTAAAGATGAAAAATTCTATAGTTTTGTTGCAAAAAGATAGGGATGAGACTGGAATTGAGTACGACTCTAGGCTGTGGCTCCACCAGAATTATTTCGGCAATAAATTCTCAATATACTTCCCCAGAACGCCCAGATTCCTATAGCATGCTCTAGCAAAACTTATTCTGACAAGGAAAGGATCATTGACTATAGTTTCTTCCCTTCAACACTGCATTCTATAGCATTGGGTTGGAAGCGTGGAAGTAAACTAGCCAATCTTGATCATCCATTATCTCAAGACCCATGTCAACTCACCTGGTGCCTTGATCACGAGGATCCTTCAAGCAGAAGGTATGGATCTTACTGGATTTGAAGGAATTTATGGAAAGCCAATCCTAGAGAAGAACTTCCTAAATCTCCGCTTCAATGACGGATGGGATGAAGAAAAAGTGAAGTTAAGAAGGGATAAGTGAAAAGTTAAATCCAGAAAGGCAACAGATCCGGAAGCAGAAGCTCCAGTTCCCAAGAGGCCTAGAACCACAAAAGGCAAAGCCAAAAGGCAAACGAAACTGGTTCCAAAAGAAGTTGATGAGGATACTCTGCTCTCACTCAAGTCCTAGGCTCTGAACAACCAAGACCCAGAGGTAGATTGATTAAAGCAGCAGCTAAGAAAGGACTACATGGGCTGACTACTGTGCTTCCTAAAATCGCAACAAAGGCGATTGAAGCTGGAAGAAATAAAGCCAAGAGAATTTTGGCTGAGATGGAGGGGAAATAGAGGATAAGGCTCGTCCTAAAAAATGGCTCCAAAGAAAAGGGCTAACATTTGATGAAGCTCTTGTTGTCCAACAAAAGAGAGCTAATGAGGGTAGAAGGCTTGCTGGGATAGTGTTAAATGAAGAGACCAAGCAGTATAGAGAGAAGGCTGCATTAGACAAGGCTAAATCCAGCACAGGGAAAAATGTTCTGAGCTCAACAGAATTAGTACAACAAGATGATAAGCAATACACTGAGATTCAGGCAGCTATTAAGGAAAATGATGCAATAAACCAGAGGAAAACAACTGAGGGTCCGGGTGAGTCATCTCAGGCTCCTCTAATACTGGTACACCCAAAAGACGTGGAGACTCTATCCGAAATTTTGGAAGCATATAAATTCCCATATGCTAAAAGAGCATAATCACTTTCGAAAAATCTGCTTGGACCAAGCTATGAGATCATAAACCTTGAAAGTCCTGATAAGTCATTGCAGAAGGTTGTTAAGGACAGTGACAACATACCGGGGGAAGAAAGTCCTAAAAAGGCATCCAAAATGGCTGAGGAGAATTCCATCCATCTAGAGGAAGGGACGGAAGAAGAAAGAAGGGATAAGAGTCAGACACAACAAATCAATGAGGTAATTCCTAATCTTCTTCATCCCTCATCTGATATCGAAAAGCACAACTTAGCTACGATCTCTCAAAATGTAGCTGTGGCTATAGTGCCAATCCCGGATGCAATAGCTCTGGAGGAGGGAGAAGGTCTGAGTTCTAAGGGACAGACTTCTGAAGTGGATCCAATGAGTGAGGCTAATCCGGAGGAAAGGGAAATAAGCAAAAGAGAAGTAGGAGTAGTTAGAGGCTCAAAATTGCCAAAAAATAGCCCCTCCGGAAGCAGCTCAAGCTCCGGATGTGAATCAAGCTCATCCGGTAGTGAATCATCCGGACCCTCCAATAAATAATTCCCTCCTCACACTAAGTCAGTAACCCTTCCTGATGAAAACTCTAAAGAATCCAAAGTAAGTGCAGCTCTCAAAATTCTTCAGGAGGCAACCCTTGAACACCATGAAGAAGGGTTTATCAAAAAGAGCCTCCTGACAATCTGCACCAATCTTAGGGCTTTAGAAAAGGAACTACTGAGGCAAATGTCGAATAAAGAGGTCAGCAAAGATTTGAATGAAATTAAAGAAAGGTTGAACTACCTGCCCAGAATTGAGCATAAAGTCATGAACTTCCCAACACCTAGAGCTCTGCCTGCAGCTTCCCTCTCTGAAATTAAACCCCTCCTGAATGAAATAAAGGAAAGCACCTTTGAATCCAACTCCAATGCCAGTCAAGCAAATAGCTTAGCCTTTGATAACTGCGCAACAATGCTAGAAAAGGAGTCCTCCTCAGCCACAAACCTATCCATAGAACTAAAAGACTACATTGATACCAAGTTTGAAAACTTGTCAAAATTCATGGAGGATAGGGATCTGAAACCAACTCGGCTCAGTATAGAGACTAATCAGCAAATCACTCAGGAGATGCTTGCAAATTTTATAAATAAAATCCTTCCCTAACTGAAAGAAAAAATTCTTAATGATATGGGCGATGAAATGCAAGCAAGAAACTCTAGTATAGAACAATCAATAAATGAGTGGAAGAAAACTGTCTTCAAAGATATTAAAGATTAGACGGAATCTATCCACAATATTCGAAAGGGACTTAGTGATGAAATCACTCTTCTTCAGGTTAGAATCAATAAATTGTCTATCTCCGGACCCTCCTCTTCTCCGACTACTCTAGAGTGCCAGCTTATTCTAATCCTGCACGATCTGGTTCAGTCTACAGGGGATTCAGGGTTCATGAGCCAAAAAGGCTTAACTATCCTCACCAAGGCCATGTTCCCTTACTTTGATCTAAAGGACCAAGAACAGATTCTGCACATCCTCCCTCAAGTCTCACAGTCATATGATCAGCTCCGGAGGGCCCTTCATCCTTATTACCTGACTCTGCCTATTGTAAATCAAATTATTGATAAGCGAGCTAAACGTAATAAAAACTACTCTGTCTACTCCTCTGCATGGCAGAAGTCTTGGGATAAACGCACCTATATAGTCATTGACCCCCTTAATGGAATCAAAAAGGGGGAGGAAGAAGATAGTCAAGGAGATGGAAGGGGGAAAGGAAAAACACTGCAAGTCAGGAAGAGTGGTCCATCCGGAGAGATAGTTAAGCTAGCTAGATAAACATGTAATAGCTAGATTCTCTTTATATCTATTTCTGTATCTTGTAACCCTGAACTTTATGATGTTAACTATTATTAACAGCAAAAGTATATATAAAGAGAGAACTCTTAACTATCAAAACAATCGCTTCTAAAGTACAATCTATAATTGTACTACAACAAACTTAGAAGTATAAGTCATAAAATTATGGGGGAGCCTGGACACTAAAATCATGGGGGAGTAAAAATAAAGTATCTTAAATTTTTTTTCCATCAAATGGGGGAGATTGTTGGAAAAACAATGATCCGGATAATAAAAACTAATATCAATCCGAATCAAGTTTGAAAGAAACAAAAAAAAGTGTAAGAAACTCTCTTGAAATCCAAATGGAAGCATCCGAACAAAGCTAAGATCGACTATTGAACAAAATTAGAAACCTAAGCAATAGAGGAAAATCATCCATGCAAAGTCTGAATAGAAAACAATCTTCCATCATCAAGACTTGCAACCGGAAGAACTGATTGAAGCCATCTCCGGAAGGAAGATCTGGAACATATAGGTCCAAAAGGCATCCAGAAGACACATCCGAAAGACCTATATCAAATAACTATGGAAAGAATAAAACACAGCTTTCCTTGTACCACCTTGGTTTACAATAGTCAAAGAACCTTTTATTAATAGAAGATAGCTGGCAAAGTTTAAAGAAAAGTCAAAAGAAGCAGACAAAGGACAGCAAAAGTCTAAATTACTTTTAGACTAGACCAATAGAGGCATTCGTGGAGCACACACCATATGACAATTGGTATAAAAGTTAGTGCATCAAAAAATGATAAGAAAAATGATCAGTGACAACGGTCAGCACCAATTCCAAGAATATGGTCTAACAGACTAATCATCATATCCAAAAGCTCCACCTCACAACCTGATCAAGGGTGAATATTAAGTGATAGCTCACTAACCACAAACAGCTACATTTATGTTCAAAGCCTATAAAAGGAACTCTTCACCAAATGAGAAGGTAACTAATTGACTTACAAAAGTAAGTAATAAAGAAATACATTCAATTAGTTGAAAAAATCCCTCCAAGAAACTCCTAATTCAAAATCTATTTGTAAGGATTCCCAAGTGAAACTATAAACTTGAGGAACTCCAAAACCAACCTTTTGTTGTAAACCAAAAGTGTAGTAATCTTTGACTTAGGAGAGTTGGGAGGTTGGCATAGAACTTGAAGTAGATGTTTTGAGTGAGATCTCCCTGCAGGACTTAGCTTAGATTTGAGGTAGAAGGCTAAGCGGTATATCCTACTAAAGACGAGAGGACTCAGCTAGAAGTTAGTGCTTCTAGTGGTATATCCTACATCTGGAAGAAGTCAGCATCCAGAGACAAATCTGTAAGGCTTGATCCCTACCCGTTGAAAAGGAATCCACTAGTGGATAAGCTCAGAAGAAGGAAATTTTGGGGACTGGATGTAGTCAGGGCCGAACCAGTATAAATTACTTGTGTTTGATATTTGTTTATTTTTACTATTCTGCATTCATATTGCATCATCTAGATACATCTTCTGGATCACATTTATCATCCGGATTCATCTTCTAGATCATAATCAAACACGCTACACATAGACTTTTTCAAGTTTATAAAATCCGCGAAAAAGGGACATTCACCCCCTCTACCCTTATAAATACTCTAACATGGACCAACAATAAATGGTTGAACCATTTTATTGGTTAGACCAATTGTACTGGTTGGACCAGTGTATCAAAAAATGATGGGAGAGAGAAAGAATTAATAAAAGGGAAAACATGAACCAATTAGCATATTTTGTGATTACTAGGTATCGCATAAACTAGCGCGAGTGGCTCGATAAGATATATAATTGGATAATTTTCAAGAATGAATTAGCTTGTGGGCTAGAGTAGTGTTATGTGTGATCAACACTGCATAAGGCCTGCAGGGTCTTAGGCTTTGCAAGCTGCGAAGGCAACCCACCGCGCATGTACGCGGCTTGCTGGCTGCGCCGATGCGCTGCCTAGCATAGGGTGCATTATTCGTAGCCTGCTGGGCTATGCTGGTGCATGGCCCAATAGCGTACAATGCTACACAGCACAACCCATAAGTGACTGATATAGAATGAGGAGCTTATCCCTAAGCAAGCCACCAGTTGTAGTTAGTTCCTAACTCTAATTTATTATGAATTAACTGTTTTACCTTTATTTAATCAAATTATATTAGTTAGTGTGTGGATTAAATTATCCTTTTAATTTATTCCTACCATAATAAATAGAGCTCTTCCCCTACATTATTTTTCATCTCATTCTCTCTTCCTTCTCTTATTTGTTCCGGATTCTCTCAAGTAATTTTTCGAAAGAAATATTTACTTTGAATCAAAAATTAAGGGAAGTTCTTCTAAAATATATTATTGGGAAGATCTATTTGTCCATGTGCTTAGTTATTTAGGGTCAGAGGGAGTGAATGGCCCTTTTTGCGGAATTTTCAGAATTTAAAAAGTCTTGTGTAGCGAGTTTGATTTTTTTATCTAGATGTATATGTTCCAGATAATGCAGAAATAAAATAAAATGCACAAAAGTAAAGATTAAGGTAGAGAATATCAAACACAAGAGATTTTATACCAGTTCGGCCCTGCCAACATCCAGTCCCCAGAGGTTCCTTCCTCTGTGCTTGTCCACTAGTGTAATTCCTTTCCAATTGGCAGGAATTAAGCCTTACAATCTATCTCCGGATGGTAACCCCTCTTCTGGAAGTAGGATATACCACTAGAAGCACCAACTTCTAGCTGAGTCCTTATTCCTTAGTAGAATATACTACTTAGATTCTACCCAAACCTAAGCTAAGTCCTTTAGGGAGATTTCACTTAAAGCACCAACTCTAACCTAGTTCCTAATCTTAATACTCACCTAAGTATGAGATATTATAGCTTGATTTTTCAAGGATTTGATTTTTGAATTCTTCAAGTTTATAACAGACTTGAGAATTCTTATAACAATAGATTTGGAATCTTTTTTGTTCCTGGAGTGATTTTTGTTCAATGACTGAATTAGCTTAAATTCTATTATAATAGCTTCTTGTAAAATCAACCAGCCCCTTCTCAACTTGTGAAGCTTCCCTTTTATAGGTTTTGATCATAAATGTAGCCGTTGTGAACCATTGAGGTTGATCTTGAATCTTCACCATTGATTAGGTATGATATGGTGCATCCGGAAGCATTCATCAATCCGTTAGACTGAATAAATGTCCCGTT
The DNA here is from genome assembly GCA_947683365.1 of Euphorbia pulcherrima. NCBI lineage: Eukaryota > Viridiplantae > Streptophyta > Magnoliopsida > Malpighiales > Euphorbiaceae > Euphorbia > Euphorbia pulcherrima. The sequence continues at coordinate 47,056,260 of CANTUS010000001.1, read as the reverse complement.
TATATTTTTGGGATTGAGGCAGAAAAGTTGTCAGTGATCGTTTGTTTTTATTGTAGTGATTTGCCAACTTTTATGCCATTTTCTTTTGGTGTGTGCTCCACGCACCATTCCCATTGGTCTACGTTAAAAATGTTATTATCTTTTTCTCTTTCCTATATCAATCCTTTTGTCCTTTTTTGGAGTGTGTGATAGCTGTTACTTTTTCATTCTTCAAGGCAAAAAGGATCTTTGATTTCAGACCAAATGTGGAGGGAAAAGGTGGATTTGAACTTTTCCCTTTGTCTTGATATTTGAGTCTTCCGGATATCTCCAAACTTAATATGTCCAGATTCTTCTTGAATCAGTCTTTCTCCAGATTCTAACTTTGATAGGTTAGAAGTTTGTTTCCTTTCCAAACTCTAATTGAATACTTTAAACATAGATTTAGGTGTTTTGCGGTCTTCAATGTATGTCCGGATGATTTGTCTTGGACTTGTGTTTTTGTTTCATGTGTTTTTTTTCGTTAAACTTTATCTGAATTAGTTCTTGGAATTGTTTTTCTGGATCATTGTTTCCCTAAAATCTCCCCCATTTGATGGAAACAAAAACCTAAGAAATATGAGCATAAGCATAGGGGTTATATGAACTAAGTATGATTCTTGATACTTAGTCATTTACAAGTTTGCTTCCCCATAATTTTAGCATCCTAATTCCCCCATTGTTTTTGCATTCTAGCTTCTAAGTTTTTGAAGTACAATCTTATACTGTATTTAGAAGCAATTTTAAGTAGAAATATTTCACTATATATACTTCTGTAGTTAACAGTAGTTAACCTCATGAAGTTCCGAATTACAAGTACATAAATATATAAGTGGAAAATTATAGAACTAGGTATTACAAGATTTGCAATGAAAAATAGCTATTCTTTGAACTACACTACTTTACTTATCTACTTCCATAGCCTCATTTTCTTTACTTGTGCTGCTCTTCTCCCCCTTTTTCTTGGCATCAGATTGGGGGTCAATAACCATGTAAGTTCTTTGGTCCCAACTCTTCTACCAAGCCTTAGAATAAATGGAGTAATCAACATTTGTATCCATGCGCTTTTTAATTATTATCTCTATAGTGGCCGGAAGGAGATGGACCGGTTTTAGCTAGTGCCGGAGGGGCTTGTATGACTTGACCATATATAGAATCATTTTCAGGGTGTGATTTCTGTCCTCTTCTTCAAAAATGGACAGAGTGCCTTAAGAAGTGTTAAGTTGCACTTATAGCCAAAGAATCAAGAGTCCCCAATTGACTGGACGAGGTTCTGGACAACGGGAAGGGGAAGGCTTTCCGGAATGGCCAGTGAGGATCCAAAGGTAGAAGTAGAAGGATCATTGAGTGAGAGATTAGCCATTCCTGACTTTAATTGATCAACCTCTTGAATAATATATCTCTAGATGTTATGAAGACTGGATTTGAGCGTGTTGAGGGCTTTGTTGAATACCTCCTTCAAGTTATTGATTATCCTTTTAGTTTTGGAGAGATGACTCCTAAAATCATCACTGATGTCATTTATATGCTTCTCTAGAAGCTTGAGAAGTCCTTCATCTAGAAAATTGTATAACATTTATGGCCAGCTTGATGTTCCTCATTCAGATATGTCAGCCCAGATGTGATGCCCTTTCTAGATTCAATTTTAGCTCTGGGGATGAATTTTTCCAAGCTTTCAAGCTTGCTATAAATATACTCTTTTAGTGCAGTCTTCAAATCAATAGATGAAGAAGTGATTTGGCCTATAATAGTCGCGCAACTGTTGTCAGCTCTATTGATTGCTTGAATTGTAGAGCAATTTGCTCCTACAGTATTGATGGTTAGTTGATTCAATACCGGAGTGATTTTAGAAAGGGAAGTTTCTGCAACTATTTTAGCATAAGGGAAGGCATATACTTTTTGCTCTATTTTCTAAACAGGGCCTTTAATTTCTCCTAATTTAGCCATTAGATCCAGAGATAAGGATTTTTCATTTAGCTGATTCTCAACGGACTTGAGTTGTGCACAAATGTTCCGGAGACTTTGCTTGATGTCCACGGACTTAAGCTATTCATAAATGTTCTGGAGACTTTGCTTGATGTCCCCCTCTCTATATCCTTCAATTGTAGCTTCCTCAATCATCTTCATAGCTACCCTCAACTTCTTAGCTCAAGTTGGTTTTGGATTAACTGTTGTCATTTTTAGGATTATATCCGAGGATGAGGTTTCTTCAGACCCATAGTTGCTTCCGGATTCTTAGATCTAGAAAATTCATCCCCACTACTATCTATTCTCTTCTTTTCTTCTTCCATCCTTCCCTCCGGAGTAGCCTCACTTTTTGAGTCCACTTTAGAATTTTGCTCAATGAGTCCGAGACTAGCTCCCTCCTCTGGAGCATTGAGCTCCGGAATAGACTGAATTTCCTTAGAGGCAGTTTGGATGTCTGCAACTAAGTTATCTTGAGTTTCAGTAGCAGTAGGAGAGATAAGGTTAAGAAATACCTCAGTGTTCTATTGTGTCGTAGAATGTTTCGCTTTGGTCTACTCTTCAACCCTAGTTTCTGAAAGACTGGCATTATCCTCAGTCTCCCCTTCATGTGCCTTTTCAGGTCTTTTAGCTAGCACTTCTGTCTGTTCTAGAATGGTGGTACTATCCTCATCATTCCCTCCTGATGCCTTTACAGGACTTTCCACATCAACTATCTTTGCCACTAAACTCAATAGGTTATCCGGAAGAGGCTTAGTTCTGGCTTTGAATAAGAATAAGTCTGCTTCCCAATACTCACTTTTCTGGAGGAGTGCCAGGTCTGCTGAATCAACGAGGGTTGATGGACTCACATCGGTTGTTGTTCTGGAAGGGCCTATAGGTCCTTTTTTGTTAGTTGACTGGCTTTTAGGTTCTCCTTTACAACCTCCATCATTTCTATGTACTAAGGATCTTCCCGATGGAGGCCATTTGGAATGATTGGCTTTCCAGAAACCACTATCTTCTTTCCCTTGCTCATGTCCGCTAATTTAGGTGTCTTGGGAATAGGCTCTGGAATAGTGATTCCAACAGCTGGCTTTTTTACTGTAAATTTTGTCCTCTTTGCCTTTAAATCCTCACTAAATGTGGCTCCCTTCCGGATAAATTGTCACCATCTCTTGTTTCCTCATAGTCTGATCTGTCATCCTCTTGTTAGCACAGGTCTGTTCCAACCCGATGAGAAATAATGCCTATTTCGTTCAACGATCAGACAATTGAGCCGAAAAGGACCGAATTGTCATCCAAAATATGAAATTCAAAAATCCACATTCCAGGGAAGCTCCAATTTAGCATTTCATAATGAAAATTAAAAAGTCAAAGTTTGGTCAAACATAGGTAATTAGCCCACCGGCTATTTATCAATCCACAGTAAAAAATCAAATCTTACCAAGATCTGGCAAGGATTTAAGGGATCTGATGTAAAATCTTGTCAGAGTTGTTATTAACCTGCCGGCTATTTTACCTATATAATTAGCCCGCCGGCTAATTACCAACCCTCTATATAAAGGGGTGCACCCCCTCATTTAGGAGAGGAGACGAAAATTTTAAAAAATCCTAAAATTACCTTTGTGTCCTTTTTCAGTTCTAGGAATTCCGAAAGCCCCGAAACTCTGTCAAAATAATCACAGATCGGAGTTCTATCACTGACATTTGTTATAAACTCACTTCACGGTCTTTTTAGATCAAGATCCCACAGAGATCTTCGGTCTAGAAACGACCAAATCTCACATTTTCCTCTAGAAATAATCCAAGATTATAGTCATAACTTAGGTTAAATCTATTTTCCAATGAAATCACAAACTCTGACAACTGTGGTCCTGCACCGGATCTCAAGTCATCTTGGACAGATGAAAAGGTAAACTAAGGGTAATTGGCTCTAAGCCCAACTTTCAAATTCATTAAAACACATTTTTATTGGTTTATTACTATATATTGTATTTCATTTCTCTGGTTAAGTAAGCCACTGGTGCCACTTAAATTATAATATGTGTAAATAAGCTCGTAGGTACTGACAAACATCCAGAATGTGAGGAAACTCTATCCGTATTTTTAGGCCCAGACCCAAGTACTGTCGTTACTCTGCCGAAAATTTGGTAGAAAATGTCTATTTATTAAGCTGTTATAATGCCCGTTTTATTTCTTGAATTTCATTCTTAAATAAAGCCGTTGTAATGTAGAAATCACAACAAATTCCAAAATTCCAAAATTAATCCAAACAATTTGAACAATATGAGTAACTATTATGTTCAAACTCAGAATCTCACTTTTTTTTTGGTACAAAAATCCCATTTCGGGATAATATACCACATTCCCGGTGGAGTTTAACTAGGTGGCGACTCTATTTCATTTTTAAATAAAGTAAAAAAAATGCTTTATCTTAAAAATATCTTTTCTCAATAAAATGCGCAAATGTATTTCTCAATACAATCACATTTTAGCCTACAAAGCCACCGCATTTAACCAAATTGAATTTTCTCAAACCGAAACCAAACTGCACCCCAAGTGCTCAACCAACCTGCGAAAGCGTCCGCCCCCTCACAGTGGCGACTCCGCTGGGGAAAATTTTTTTTTATAAAAAACTGACTTTCATAAAAATTATTGTTTTGACATGATAATTAAAATATTATTCAAATTAAGTTTTGGAATTACGAAATTTGTGATAATCTCTGCATTACACAAATTTTAGGACTGCATAGCATCTGCATTCTTTACCCCAAACCAATTTAGGTGTCTGTTGGTGAAGTAACTCTAAGTTCGCTTAGGGTTTGAGGGGTATGAATCCAATCACACCCCTTGTATAACGTACGAGGACCTTGTTGACTTAAGGGCAAGACTACTTATGTATATTATATGTGGAAAAGCTTCCTTTGGTTCACTTAGGGCTAATGGGACTCGGTATACAAAGGCACAAGGTACCCCAAATCGCACCTAATCCTGAGACCAAAACCCATATGAAGATGAACCGTAGACACTTTCTCATAGGTCTATCCAGAAACCTTGAGTGCACACGAGCAGACTTTGCTAAGTCCTCTATTGGCTTTAAAGCGAAGTAACCCAATGGAGTTAAAAGGGCAGTAGGCACGATCTAACCATTTGCTACAGGTGTAGGTTTATTAAATATAAATAAACTAAAAACAAACATCATAAGGATCATAGTTGTGTGTAAACTAACCATATCTTTATGCATCCATAACATTCATGTGTGACACCTCACTTTATTTCCTTAGCCATAGGAACCCAAAGTAAACCAAGACTAGTGAGTCCACCTAGACTCAACCCGCGAGCCGAATTAACCGAGACTAGTGAATCCACCTAGACTCAGCCCATGAGCCAGAATAACCAAGACCAATAAATCTACATAGGCTCACCCCATGAGTCAAAATACAAAACCCTTTGAGTGACCCCAGTGTCAGCTCTCCCCTTAGACCAATGAGTCAACACCATTTGAGTGACTCTAGTGTCAGCTCACCCCTTGGACCAATGAGTCAAAATCATTTGAGTGACCCCAGTGTCAGCTCACCCCTTAGACCAATAAGTCAAAACCCTTTGAGTGACCCTAGTGTCAGCTCAACCCTTGGACGAATGAGTCAAAACCCTTTGAATGACCCTAGTGTCAGCTCAACCCTTGGACCAATGAGTCAAAACCCTTAGAGTGACCCTAATGTCAGCTCAACCCTTGGACCAATGTGTTGAAATCCTCTAAGTGACCCTAGTGTCATCTCACCCTTTAGACCAATGAGTCAACCCACCTTTGACTAGCGAGTCAATTTGCCCTTGGGCTTTTGAGTCTAATCCGACTCAAGCCCTTTGGTGTTTAAACCGTGTGTTTACAATATTCCATGAATATTGCAAGTTGTTAATTGCTCTTCGAGTAATTGGCATATGCCTAAACCTTTTAAATTTGAGTATACATCTCCATCATTCATCCATGAATTTGATCACTCATGCATTCATTCATCCACCCATGGACAAAGAGAGAGAGGCCTAGAGCCACGCCCGACGCACTTACTAACACTTGATCTCTTGCCCTTTTAGGTTAGAAGCGAGAGAGAAGCAGGCTGAGGTGCATTATGGGGTAGTCCAAAAGTCACACCCCTACCACCGATCGAATCTCTAGCTAGATTTTTCTCTGATCCAGAACCCAAAACTGCGATGGCAGACGATGATGTAGTTGGCCAGTCCCTTAGAAGGATTCTTGATGCTTCAGAATTTCATGATATTTGGGAAAGGCTGAGCGCTGCTAATGCTCAGAAAACCCAAGAATAAGAGACCAAAATAGCCGCACTCAAAGAAAAAATGGCGGATATGGAGAAACTATCTTTGGCAAAGGATAAATCTGTTGCCCCCTCTATAGAGCAATACATAGATATTGATCGATTTCTACCTAAGAAGTCAGAAACCATTTCGGCTAACTTTGTGATGCCTGACATGGCCCTATATACTAGCATCGGACCTCCCCATGCGCACATGGAGAGTTATGTCTAAATTATGACTAGCATGCGCATTCCTAAGGTTCATATAGTCAATTTGTTTCAAGTAACTCTTTATGGACCTGCCTCTAAGTGGTACATGAGAATGCCAACCGATGTAAAGTCTGATTGAAAGAAGCTGTGCTCGGCGTTCCTTAAAACTATGCCTTCAATCTGAAGGTCAAGACTGCTCTGCAAGATCTCGAAATAATTAAGCAACAACTGAATGAGTCCTTCAAGGATTTTTATCTAAGGTGGATGGCTGTTCGTGTGCTTGTAATCAGGGCACTTGACTAAGACGCCCTGATAGTAAAGCTTGTCGAAGGCTCTAGCCTAAAATATTGAGATGAAAAGAAAATGAAAAGGTTCAACACCTTTAATGATGTGGTACACTATGCTAAGAGGCTTGAAAAATATAAGGAAGAAGATCGAGCAAAGAAGCAAGAGCAACAAGCTTACACTAAACCTCGATATTGGGAGAAAGGCAGTTCTTCCAAACAAGGCACCTCCAAATCCTCGAAAGCTGCTCCTAAAGTGTCATTAGTTACCCAAGTACAGACCCACCAGTCCATCTCTCCATGGGTGGAATCACTATCCCAGATATTTACCAAGCTAAGGAAGTCCAACCAACTCTAGAGCATTAAGCCGTTGGCTCCGCCTATACCGGCAGACAAGGATAATTTCTGTGCTTATCATATGACTAAGGGGCATCGTACTAACGAATGCGCTAGGCTACTAAAAGATCTACAATAGATGATAGCTGATAGGAGAATGAAAGAGCCTAAGAAGAAGCCAAGCATGCAGACTAATCAGCTTCCAAACTTCTAGGCTATGGTGAACGCCATTAGGATTCATGTAGAAGCTAAGGAATACGATATCGACATAACAGATAACTTCTAACATGGCCTAGGATAGGGGGACAATATAATCTTTAACAACATGGATATCATCTACATGGTCGACCAGTACGCCCTGAGGATCAGAAGAGTAGGGTTGGATCGATATCTTGTACTGCCACATCTCATATACCGTGGAGATTCAGATCTGAATGAACATCTGAAGGAATTCCTCCAGTTTATGCATGAACAAGGAATAGCCATGGTGGGTTTCACACCATAGTTTCCTCGATTCTTAGGAGGCCTGGCCATGGACTAGTATTATGCAATGCCATTAGAAGGACGTTGGAGAGATCTTTCCTCCACTACTTTGGGGCCTATCATCCATACCCGGATGAGCTTTTCTGGTGGTTGGCACCATAAGTAGACCGATATAATACTAGCTAGTAAGATATCCTTCCTTCATAACCTCCTGTGTACACTCATCTGGATTACATGTATCCCAATTATATTGGAACAAGTCTGTTCGAATTTGGGAACTCTTCTGGGATAACACATCCAGAAATCCAAGAACTATATGATCTTGAGTAGGCATGGAGTAACCACATAGACCAACAGAGGTATCTCAGCATGAATGTAGATGGAGGTGCAAGAGACTCATTTGGAGAAATCCATACCGACATTACAACACATGGTGCCCATATGGAGGAAATATTCATCCACATACAAACCATGGTATCTGAGTTCTATATAACTATAGAAGGGGTCAAAGTTGAGCCATATATGACAGAAGAAAACCCAGAAGAGGATCATTAGGAAGATCCTAATGAGGACTCCGAAGAGGATCAGTAAGATAATTTGGATAATGATGTTCCATATCCGCACGCGCCAAACTGGATCTTTGAGGTACAACATTTTAAAGATTCAGATGAAGTGGTGGAAGAATTTGTGGACTCTAGTGAATCAGATTACAGAAATGATAGCGAAGTGGATAACTTGGGGTATGAATTAGAGACTTTCTCGAATGACAAGCCAAATTACTTGCTGGGAGATTTTGAGTATGAGGCTCCCTTCCCCAACGGTATGATGGTTGATTATGATGGTGCCGAGAGCTACACCTCTTCTCTAGAGCATGACTCCTCAGGCGCCTTATGGTCTACATCAAGTGATGATTCTGGAAACTTTATAGACTTCAACTCGGACATCGAATATGTCATTTACTTTATTTGGAACGAGGGGCAAGAACCCTCTCTTGAATACATTATGGAGAGAATTCGTGCAGCTAACAAACTAGCTCAAAGTAGTTGCTGGATCCAAAGTCCGGAATTGAGGGAAGTTTACCCTATATTCTATGATAGAAATACAAGGCCACACCCTCACATTCGTGAATTCGTGCAAATGATGAACGATGGGTACATTCACTATGCCATTGGCCCTAAAGGTTCCGCTGGACTCTCTAAGAAAATGTAGTTGTTTGGTATAAAGGGCTGACATTTTATCAGAAGTTATTCTGGAATATTTTGGCCAAGAAATTCATCGACTACTTCACATGGGTAGACCCACCGGAAGACACAACCCTTGAACTAGACAGGTGCGGGAACCCCTTGCTGTATTGGGAATGGGAGGCCACCAACATCGCCTGCCTAACATTAATGGAATCGGCCAAGGAATACCCATGGTATACAAATAAATACCACGATAAGCCAATCCTTTACGATGATATGCTAGATTTGTTCGGCGGAAGTGAACCAACTGACGGAGCTTCCTTGTTCATCTATATGATCAGGCAGGAATCTAATCCTGTCCTATGCCAAATCTTATAAGGGAACCCCGTCGTTCTAGAAAAGCAACCTGAAAAGGTTCCCTTCATGTAGTGGCCCTTCATCGCTAAGGCACTGGTTTCTATGAACAAGCCAATCGACTTAGGAGAGATACCCCTCGATGAGGATATTGACGAGTTTGATGTCTTCAAAACAACAAACTAACCAATCTAGGTGGTCAGTCCTTTCACTAGAGGAGGAAAAGTCACTCGATCAGTAGCCCCAACTACACCAAGAACTGAGCCCCCGATACCTCTTACTTTTGTTAAGTCCTCAGAACAGATAGAAAACCCAATTGTGGATCAACTGAAGGCTACTACAACTAAGATGAGTATCTAGGATCTACTCTTAGGCCCTCAAGATCACAGGCTCACTATCATTGAAAAGCTGATGGAAATTGAAATGTCTCCTCTGGCATCCCCAGAACAGGTCTATCCATTACTCAATAATAAGACTAGCACTATTATCCCCGACATTATCTTCTTAAGCTGGATCTTCCTAATGAAGGCATTCACCATAATAAGGCTCTCTACTTGAAGGCTAGTGTCTTCGGGTGCATCATTTCCTATATAATGATTGATGATGGCTTGTCACTAAATCTCTGTGCCAAAGATATTCTGCCAATCCTAGAATTGACCGAGAAGGACCTAAAGCAATCCACAACAGTTATCAAAGCATACAATAATTCCAAAAGGACCATCATTACCACGTTCAAGGCTAAAGTCACTATCGGTAAAATCTCATCTATAATACTCTTTACGGTCATAGATATCCCGGTGACTTTCTCTATGCTACTTAGGAGACCATGGCTCCATGCTTTGGTAGGTGTCCCATCCACCATACACTAGAAGATCAAGATCCCGCTCCATGGAAAGATTATTACCCTAGAAGCTGATGAAGCCTCAGTGGTAGCAGCACTAAAGATGGAAAAAGAAACATGAAAGGGTTCACCACAGCCATAATTCGCCAGGAAGCGAACAAGCAATTAGAGGTGTACTGGGGCCCATGGATTTGGGGATACATGTAGAAACACCACACTCCTGGCAAAGGACTAGTCACCAATGAGCAAGGAATGTCGACATTTAATATAGGGGCAGGAGAATGGAAGCCCACGGGACTCGGTTACAAAAGCTCTCGAAGAGTTGGTCACAACATGAGCTTTCAAGAGAAACTTCAATAGCCCTATGAAGGAACCCCTAAGCCTGTTACTCATCAAGGGAAGACCATTCTGGGATTCAAGATTTTCTCAGATATAGTCAACTATGGCAAGAATGGTAAAAGCTTTACAACCTATGTAGAGAGGGCCAGTCACTAGCTAGATGTAGGGGCAATCAAGGATCAGACCAAGAATGACAAACAGGTACACCCAAAGAAGGTCAAGAAGCTGAGTAGAGAGGAAGAAATCCTCAACACCCTAACCAAGCACCTTTAAGCATAGCTTAAGATAGTAGAGAAAGTAAGGAGCAAGGAAGGTAGCTTAAACTAAGCTATCATGGACATGGTTGTGAATATGAAGGGCAAGGCAAAGGCATGAGAGGAAGACGACAAGGATATCCTGCTAAAGCCAGCTGCTATAGGAGAATCGTCCACAACGGAGCTAGACCCTATTGATCAAGATGAGTCTTTTACTTCCATTTCTAGCATGTTTGAAATGAATAATGTACTTTATGCTGATAATAATATGAAGAACTTCGCTTATTTGGAATGTGTTTCTAATTACGATTCTATGCATCCATTCTAGCAGTCATCTAGCATTTTTAACATCAGTAATGATATTACGAAAGAAATTAATTTAAACACGGAAGATGATCCAAAAATGGCATACATTTCTAATCAATTTCCCATCGAATAAGAGAGAGAATTGATAAAGGTATTAAAAAATCACATTTTAGCCTTTGCTTGGTCTCAAGAGGATATGCCTGGACTTGATCAGCGCATCACCCAGCACAAGATCCCCATGGACCCAAAAATCCTGCCAGTGAAACAAAAAATGAGAAGAATGTGCCTAGAGTGGGCCGAAAAGGTCAAAGAAGAGGTGGCAAAATAGATCAATGTAAATTTCATCAAAGTCATCAAGTATCCCACTTGGCTATCTAATGTAGTCCCCGTACCCAAGAAGAGCGGTGATGTTTGGGTTTGCATTGACTTCAGGTATTTGAATAAGGATACCCCTAAGGATGATTTCCCGCTACCACACATTGATGTTCTGGTAGATAGCGCGGCAAGAGTGGCCATGTATTCCTTTATGGATGGATTCTCAAGATACCACCAGATCCTCATGAATGTAATAAACAAGTTTAAAACCGCATTCATCTCAGAGTGGGGAACTTAATATTTCAGAGTGATGCCTTTCGAACTCAAGAACGTAGGGGCAACCTACCAGTGAGCAGTCATGACCTTACTACATGACTTGATCTATAAAGAAGTCAAGGTCTATATGGATGACATACTTATGAAATTAGTTACGCCAGAAGAACACCCGGCAGTACTAGGACGATTCCTCACAAGGATTGAGAAGCACAACCTCTGTTTGAACCCAAAAAAGTGTATATTCGACGTCATATAAGGCAAATTACTGGGGCATAGCCAAAGAGGCATAGAAATATACCCCGACAAGGCCAATGCTATCAGGGAAATGCCCGTGCCAAAAATTGAGAAAGAAGTAAGAAGTTTCTTGGGATCCGTACAGTATGTCAGTCACTTTATAGCACGACTGACCACCACATATGAGCCTATCTTAAAACTCTTAAGGAAACAACAGTCGATAAAGTGGAATGATCAAGGCCAGGAAGCCTTTGATAGAATTAAAGCTTACCTAAAGACAAGAAGGAACACGCGGTTTATTACCTCAGCAAGAAATTGCTAGAGTATGAGACTCGATACACCATCGTGGAAAAGGCTTGTTCTGCCATGGTCTGGCTCATAGAAAGCTCAGGCATTACATCAAATCATACAGAATCTAGGCAATTATAAAGGTGGATCTGATGAAGTACTTATGTCAGGCTCCCTTACTAACCGAAAAATTAGCAAAGTGGCTCTTATTGCTATCAGAGTTCGATATTGAGTACGTAACAAAGAAGACTATCAAAGGTAGAGCAATGGCCAAATTCCTAGGAAATTAACCACTTGGGGAAGGAGAATAGGAGAACCTAGAATTTCCTAATAAATGTCTAGTAACCACCACAGAGAACCCAAGAAGATGGACCACGTTCTTTGACAGCACCGTCAACAAGTGAGGACCCGATTTAGGAGTTATCATCTTTTTGCCAGATGGGGCACTCATACCTCTGTCAAAATGCTTAGAATTTCTCACCATGAATAACAAGGCAGAGTATGAAGCCTATTTGTTCGGAATGTCTGCCCTACTCACCCTCAAAGCAGACAAAGTCAAAATTATCGGTGATTTAACTTTGGTCATCAAGCATGTCATAGGGGACTAGGAATTAAAGGAGGAACCCTCAGGTCTTACTTGAAAGCTGTATGGAGAAAAGCCTTGATGTTCAGCGAATGCGAATTTAGTCACATGCTCGGCGAGGAAAATTAGATGGTAGATGCAATGGCCACTTTAGCCTCCATGTGGGAAGGGCCCCAAAAGTAGCCAATCAGACCCCTTATTATGGAAATAGCCCAATCTCCATATTACATTTGCATAATAAAATACACCATGAAAGGAGGAACGCCCTGGTATTCCGACATCGTCAAGTTCCTTGAAAATGGCAAATTCCCGACTGAGGCTATAGATTACGATAAAAATACACTGAAAAAGCTTATTGTGTGATTCTGCCTGATTAAATGAGATCTATTCAAAAGGACCTATGATGGCCTACTAGTAAAATGCCTGACGCAATAAGAAGCTGAAAAAGGGTGATGAAAGAAGTACATTCAGGAGCCTGCGGTTTACACATAAACGGTATCATGATGGCAAAGAAATCTTGAGAATGGGGTACTTTTGGCTGACCATGCTAGCTGATTGTATCTAAGAAGCAAGGACTTGCCATGCCTGTCAGATATACAAAGATGTGAGCCATTTACCTCCGATAACATTGCAAAGCTTAACAATGCCTTAGCCATTCTCGGCTTGGGGCATCGACATCATTAGTGAAATAAGACCTTCTTTGACCTTCGATCATCGCTTCATTATAGTAGCAGTTGATTACTTTTCCAAGTGGGTTGAAGATGAATGATATACAAGCATTATGGCCAAGATAAAGGCTCAATTTATTTAGCAAAACATCTTTGCCAGGTACGGCGTTCCTCATCATGTGGTGAGTGACAATGGTGTGCAGTTCTAAGGAGAAACAACTAATCTTATTGAAAAGCACAGGATTGAGCATCATCGCTCTTCGCCTTATCTCCCTCAAGCCAATGGAGATGTGGAAGCAACTAATAAGGTAATAAAGAAAATAATCTCCAAGATGATTTCTAACTACCGAGATTGGGCCAATCATTTGCCCTATGCCTTTTGGGGATACAGAACCAGTGTCAAGACTCCTACGGGTTAAACACCTTTTTTCCTTATCTATGGAATGGAGGCGGTATTGCCTATTAAAATGGAAATCAAGTCTTTACGTATAGCCCTTGTAGCCAGACTTTCTGATAACCAGTGGGCGAAAGTGAGGCATGAAGAACTAACCTTGATCGATGAAAAGCGATTAGCCGCATTGGAAAATCTATAGTTATACTAACAGTGCATGGCTAGAGCTTACAATAGCAAAGAAAAGGGGGAGAGCTGACCAATAAAGATTGGCAATTTAGTCTTGAAGCAATCTCATAAAACACACACAGATGCTTGAGGGAAATTCCAGCCAAACTGGGAAGGATCGTACGTGGTAAAGAAGACTCTCAGTAAAGGGGCAATAAAGATCACAGATCTGGACGGCAATGAATTCGTGAATCCAGTCAATCGCGATAAGCTGAAGTGCTATCTCGTGCAAATAAATGATAATAATAATAAAGTCTATCAAGAGCTGGTAAGGGCTCTTGAGCAAAAATAAAGACTCAAAAATAAAAGAGTGGAGCCTTGGGTAAAATCCGTTCAGAGCCTTAGGCGAAGGTGGGCATTTCTTGGAAATAAATACCACTTGTCCTCCATGATAAATAAAATCTGTTATAGTAACATGTTCATGTAAAAAATACTGAATGAGTGCATTAAATGGAAACTGTGAATTGTTTAATGAAACACACATTTAAATAACATCTTTTCATTTTTATTACACATAAAGGTGCATTACGAACAGGGAATGGAGACAACAAAGACAAACAACAAGGCCTGATGCCTTTATTCTCCCATGGGAACAAGAAGACACATAAGGGTAAGCTCAAAGACCCTCAAGGAAGCTGCGGAGTCTCTGCGTCTCAATGAGCCTCTCTCTAAGGGTAGAAAGCCCGCGAGTACTTGAAACCCAGATGCGATAAGACTCAGAAGGGTGAATATCAAAAGGCATGGAGTAATTCATCTCCACCTGAGTGCGGCTGGTCCACCTCATGTCATGACGATAGACCCGAGTATAGGATAACACCGGGCCAATCAGGGTGCATAGGGATGCAGGAAAACTCTAAGAATGGCCATACTGCCTGCACAAGCAATGAGGACCATGCCATCTCTAGCAACATCAGTAGTCACATGCAAGATACCCCACCAAGGGCAAACCCAATGAATATCCTTAGTAGCTCGGCTACCTATAAAATCAACCCACTCCTCGACAGTGAAGTCTCTATGCGGATGATTACTAATACGAACTGTGGAGCCCCGCGCCCCTTAGGTCCTCGGATGATAATCCATGCTTGTGAGAACATACAACACGGAAAGCTTGTCCTAGAGCCAAAGCTATAAAAGCAACAAATGAAAAAAAATTAAAAGAAAAAAAATAAGACAAAAAGAAAAGAAAAGATAGCCTGTTGGATTGAAAACCTGAAAAGGTGGTCTAGGCAAAAATTAAGGCAAGCCTGGTGGATTGAAAACCCAAAAGGATGGTTCATGCAAAAAGAAAGGCTCAAATAAAAAAAGGGTAAACTTAAAAAAAGTACCTTGTGGTTTCACTCATTTGCAAAATGGGGTCCGAGAAATTTTTTTTACAAAAGAGGGTTTGAGGTTTGCAACCGTTAGCAAATCAGGATTTTTCCATCCTAGCCATCAAAATGCAGACGTGGCACATGGACAATTTTGGAAAAACACTATTTATCATCTTCTTCCTCCTGTTAACCCTAGTATCAAATTCATCCATTAAAATCTTACAAAAAAAAACTCCAAAATTTGAAGAAGAGGATGAAAATTAACACATCTAGTCACTAAAATACAATCTATTATTAAAAAGGAAACATCTAATTAACCTAATTTCTAATATTAAAACAACAAAACAAAATTAATTATCTAAAAAAACTTTAATCTCCAGAAAACGAAATCAATTAAATTCAACTAAAAATACAAATTTCCATACAAATATAACCAAGAAAAAAGCATATAATTATCAAAGCACTGATGAAATCAGAAGGAGAAGAAGCAAAACTAAGCTTTGAAAGAACACAGGAAATAATGTCATCCAATAAGGTTTCAAAGAAATTAATTTCACCGAATTTTGCATCACCCAAAGATAACCTTTAATTTTTTTTTCTGGCAACCGATATCTTCTCTGATGTAAGTAACAGGTTTAATTTGTTCCAATTTTTTTCTCATCACTAGGCTATTATCAGATTCAAAATTAGAATCCCACTTACGATAAACTTCTCTTCTTGTTCTCATGTCTCTCACTTTCTCCCTACAATTTCGAAGAAGATCCTCCATGCGGTTTTGATTTGCATCTCTCTTCTGTGGTTTTGATTAGGGCTTTGTATCCTCTTAGTCTCTGGCTTTTCAATTTGGCTTAAATCTATTTAATTGTGTTATTTATTTAGATGTTGAAGGTTTTAATGAACAAACGAATAAAGTTGCCTATGATTTTTCATTAATGGAGTTGCTTTAATGACAAACCAGAGAAAATGAAAAGAAGAAATTTTGGGTTTCCCAAATCACCCCTCGCCACATCAGCAATTTTTAATGGTGAGAATGAAAAAACCTGATTTACTAACGGTTACAAACCTCATACCCCATTTTGAAAAATTTCTTAGACCCCATTTTGCAAATGGGTGAAATCACATGTACTTTTTTAAAGTTTACCCTAAAAAAACTATTACGTGAAGAAGAAGCCTGCTACCCCTGATAGTAGCTTCAGTTCCATTTCGAGAAGCGTGCATGAAGATTAGAGTCTCAGCCAAATTGACTGTAATAGGGATATTTCTCCTCTAGCATCTGATCAACAATAGTCAGGAAGGTGAAACAGCAAACCATAGTGGGAACCTCACAAAGGAAGACCCCTAACAAAGTAGACAAATGAGCGGAAGCCAAATCACGTCATTAGAGGTGACTATGTCAAAAGCCACATCTAACCTCAAGCCATCATCACAAGTCAATCGACGCCTGTAGAATCACTGTAGCCGAAAACAATTCATCAACAAATTAAAAAATTTAGGGTGATGTACCGGGATAACTAGAGGCATATCAGCAGAGGACCGTAGAAGCCCACAGAACTCCTCGTACAAGGGGCGTAACTCATGATCCCCAAACCAAAACATGCTATAAATAGGATCCTAGAACCTGATAGCAGCTTGGATTACATTGTCCTTGACAAAGATGTGGCAGTACTCCTTCATGTGCTCCAAACCACAAACCCTGAGATGATCCCAACCATCAGAGTTCTTCAGATAAACATTCAGTCTAACACGAAAATGGATGCAACCCTCCATGATAAAATTTCACAAGGGTAACAGTTTGCTATACGTAGTTTATGGGGCAATTTGCCAATATCTGGCAGATTACCTCAATAAACTCGACTAACAATGAAAAGCAAACACAAGCCGAGGGAATAAAGAAAATTCTGTTTACACAAAACTGTGTTCATATAAAGAGAGGCACTACAAGCGGCCCAAAATAAAGAAAAGAAAATAGAAAAAAAAGAAAAGAAAAACCCTATCTAATCGCCTTGCGAGAAGAATTCGGGAGGATTGCCTTATCCCTACTGTGGTTTGTCTACCAGAAGCATCCATAATTGAGCTCAAAGCTATCGAATCTCCAGCTGCAACATTTTACCATAAATCATTCATATGCATTTCATGACATGCCATGCATCATCAATAACACAATAAAATAACAAACATACCACCATATCTGAGTTTTAGGTCATCATGAAGCACTGCTGCCCTTGAATATACCCCCAATTGAAGATGCTATCAGCAATAGGCACCTGCAAGAACGATAGATCAAACCAAGTTAGAACTGTAGCAATCCAAAATCAAAAGACAAAAGAAGAAAAGACAGAGGAGACTAACATGAGTGGTGCCAGCAGGATGGAAAGTCATCAGATCCTCAGTATCCAGATAAGGCGGGATAACCGGAGTATAAGTGCTCAGGTCAGGGCGGTACATCATGAACCGGGGTGATTGATAATCAAACCCCTGATGCCCCTCCACCCTCATCAGACCCTGAGATAGGACAGATGATGCCGAAGAGCTATCCATACGGGTAGAAGTAGTCGCGGGTATCTTCCTACCCTAATGATCCTATGAAAATAATAGAGTAAGGTCGGGTCAGCCTAACTAAGAACGATAGTTAAAACAATGGCAACCATAAAAGAAAGAAAAACTCAAGCCAGTAAAAGGGGAAGTACCATCATTCGGACAGCCTCAGGCGAACCTAATCTGGCTTAGCCACTAGGGGTAAAAGTAGAAGGGGCAGAGGCCTCAGGGACAGAAGCCAAAGGATCATCATCCTCAGGAGGATTGTGGGTATCCCGTTGTGGCACAATAGGAATAGGATCCGTATCCGGCCATCCAAGTAGCTGCAAATGGCAGAACTCCTCATATCCCCCAAACCACTCTAAGAAGGTGCTAGAGATACCTTTGGAAGCCAATCGTGCAAAGTCAAGATTACGGCGTGGCCAAAAGACCCACTGAGGCACCTCAAGAGGAATAGAACATGACCTAGGAGGAAGATGCCAACCCTAAATGTAATCTCCCAAGTACCACTCTAAAGGGAAGGGGGTCTCTATGATCAGTCGGGTGTTCGTGAACTCCCTAGCGAATCTCATGACCTCCGGCCAGTGAAGAGCATGCCCCCAAGGCTGCGTCCTAATCTAAAAAAAAGAAAGCCAGACACCGGTACAATGATTGTAGTAGATATAGCAATTAAACCAAACCAAGAAAGTTGTGAGACATACCTACTCCGAAGAAAGGGTACGAAGATGGGCAGAACGAGCAGAACTAGTCTCCATTTCCCAACTGCGATTATAGTGTGGCAGTCGAGGGTAGAATAGGAAACCACTACTGGGCATGAGCTTGGTCCTCAAAAGGATCCCTACCTTAAAGAACCAGATCCGCAAGCAGTCAAGAAAGAGACCAGGACACCGAAAATGGACAAAATACTCATAAAGAAAAGAGATAAAGGTTAAGTCCTTATATAAACAATCTGAAGAGAAGACTTGAACTTGTCAATCCTGTTCCTCACGCACTGGTCAAGAGCCCAGTACAGGTGACCCGATGTGGCTCATCCCCATCCGTACTCATCAAAGTGAGATGGATCTATCAAAGTCGACAAAATATAGAGGTTCACGATCAAACCCCCAGTGGGAAAACACAGCCATGACAAGGTAGCGTCCATGAAAGCTCTAGCCTCACAGGCAATAGTCAAATACCCTCTATCCTCAGAGGTCCAAAAAGTCATGAGTTTCTTATAAGAAACTCACCCCAGCTTATCCTCGGAGTATCCAATCAGAGCTTCAATGATCTCCTTATTGAAGTTATCATAAGTGACACAAGGATTGAAATGGATCACATTACCATGAAAGGGTAAACCTATGATGGCGCAATAATCCAGCGGAGTGATGGTATACTCCCTGTAATGAAAATTTTAAATATGGGTAGTATCGGACCACCTGCTCATGATATAGGTAGATATACCAGCTGGGATGTATGGATACTTACGGTGCGTGACATACTTGCAATTCCTGACCATCCTCCCTAAAGATATCCCATCAACTATGGCCTTGGCATTGGGGATAGCACCTTCTATCACTTATAAAAGTGGGTAATGCTAGCGCCGTCATGCTTGGTAACCTAAATAATGCATACATATGTATCACACATCAATTTTGGATAATTCACATGATTACAAAATAATAAATCGTTGCATTAAAAAAAATTTCGCATAAAAATAAATAAACAATAAAATGGATAAGTCTTCATGCGAAATAAAAACAACAGTAAGGCTTACCAAAATCCGAGAAACATGGTTGAAAGGCTTCAAAGCAGGAGGAATAAAGTCCCCTAAAGAGATCCCGTGATACATCTAATTCAGCAGAAGCCCATACAATGCCTCGGCCGATACCTCATAAAGTTCCACTTGTTCCGCCATCAATGACCACGTTCCGAGTAGTCACTTGAACGGTTGGCAGATCCAAGCGGATGTTATAAAGCTTGAACCACATCAAGACCCCATAGAATCTGAAAAGAAGGGGCAGAAAAGGGAAGAAGATGAAAGAAATCATCGTTGAAAATAGCTCAGAGCCAAAAAAATTTGAAAATTGGGAGCAGAAAATGCAAAAGGAAGAAGAAAGAATTGTTGATGTGAAGAAAATGGGAGCCAACCTGCTATTTTTATAGACCGCTGGTAATTAGCCCGCCGGCTAATTACCTATCTAGCTGTCATCCATTTATGCGTCCCACGCATTTATGCGTAATGGCTATAAAAGTTACTGTTATATAGGTAATTAGCCCGCCGACTAATTACGTATTTTTTCAAAATTTTCGCAATTTTGCATTTTTCATCCATTTTCTGCATCGTTTTCAAAACGAGCAGACCTAAAAGCTATTTTTATGTAGTCACACATGCATCAAGCATCCAAATATATTTATTTCGACCCCTGGTCAATTTCTTAACCTCACGCAATTCATTAAAAAAATTTTAATTGAAGGGGCGGAATGTATTGTTTCAAAATTTGCCAATTAAAAATATTTTTAACTCATTGCATCCCACACACACTGTTTTATTTTTTTCGCGTAAGACAAAATTTCTAGCACAAAATTTATGTATGCGAGGGGTAAACTGTTAGCATAGGTTCGTTCTGGCCCGATGAGAAATAATGCCTATTTCGTTCAGTGCTCAAACAAATGAGCCGAAAAGGACCGAATTGTCATCCAAATTCCAAAATTCAAAAATCCACATTCTAGGGAAGCTCCGATTTAGCATTTCCTACTAAAAAACAAAAAAGTCAAAGTTTGGTCAAATATAGGTAATTAGCCCGCCGGCTATTTACCGATCTATAGTAAAAAAAATCAAATCTTGCCGAGATCCGGTCAGAATTTACGGGATCTGATGTAAAATCCTGTCGAAGTGGTAATTAGCCCGCCAGCTAATTACCAATCCTCTATATAAAGGGGTGTACCTCCTCATTTCGGAGAGGAGACGAAAATTTTTAAAAATCCCAAAATCACCTTTGTGTCCTTTTTCAGTTCTGGGAATCCTAAAAGCCCTAAAACTCTGTCAAGATAATCCCAGTCCCGAGTTCTATCACCAACATTCGGTATAAACTCGCTCTGCGATCTTTTTATATCAAGATCCCACAGTGATCTTAGGTTTGACCAAATCTCACATTTTCCTTTAGAAATAATATAAGATCATAGTCATAACTTGGGTTAAATCTTTTTTCCAATCAAATCACAACCTTTGACAACTTCGGTCTTGCACCGGCTCTCAAATCATCCTAGATAGACGAAAAGGTAAGCTGAGGGTAATTGGCTCTAAGCCCAACTTTCAAATTCATTAAAACACAATTTTATTACTTTATTATTACATATTGCATTTCATTTCTCCGGTTAAGTGAGCCACTGGTCCCACTTAAATTATAATATGTAAATAAGCTCGCAGGTACGGACAAACATCCAGAATGTGAGGAAACTCTATCCAAGTTTTTGGGCCTAGACCTAAGTGCTGCCATTACTCTATCGAAAATTCGGTAGAAAATGTCTATTTCTTAATCCATTATAATGCCCCGTTTTATTTCTTGAATTTAATTCTTAAATAAAGCCGTTAAAATGCAGAAATCACCACAAATTCCAAAATTTCAAAATTAATCCAAACAATTCAAACGATATAAGTAACTATTATGTCTAAACTCAGAATCTCAATTTGTTTTGGGCATAGAAATCCCATTTCAGGACAGTATACCATAATTCCCCGTGGAGCTGAACCGGGTGGCAACTCTATTTCATTTTTAAATAAAGTAAAAAAGGCTTTATCTTAAAAATATCTTTTCTCAATAAAATGTGCAAATGTATTTCTCAATACAATCACATTTTGGCCTACAAAGCCACCACATTTAAGCAAATCCGATTTTCTCAAACCAAAACTAAACCGCACCCCGCGTGCACAACCAACCCTTGAAAGCGTCCACCTTCTCACACCTCTTTTAGGATGTTTTCTATAGTTGCTTTATCTCCCTTCTTCCACCCTTTTTGATTGCAGTAGTAGCTACTACTATTTTTTCATTTGCTTCCATCTCAAAAACTGGCTTCTTGGTTGTAGCTTTAATCAGCCTACCTCTCTTCTTAGGCTTATCTGGAGTTGCTTTCATCAGTTATGTGATGGTCATTTTATCCTCATTCGCTATCTCAACAATTGGCCTTAGGTTGAATTTGTGTTGAGCTCTAGGCTTAGTAGTTCTAGCCTTCTTAGCCTCTGGAGCAACTTTATTTGTAGTTCTGGCCTTCCGGACTTTGCTTTTTTCTTTCTTCTCCTCTTTCTTCCTAATGGCTTTTTTCTCATCCTAGTCTTCACCAAAGGAGAGTTTTTTGAAGTTCTTCCTCTAATATTTCCCTTATTTGAATGGATGAAACTTCAGACAGATTAACTCCATGTTCAAAGAGTATCTTGGTAATGAGCGCAATATAGGTGTTCCGGTGTTGTTTGATGAAGTGAATGATTAGTACAGGCATATTGATGGCTCTTCTCTCCACCCAATGTTGAAGAACACAATATTGAAATGTAGATGCAGTAGTGAGAGAGCCTTTTTAGATTAGAACAAATTTTTCCATCACGTGTTGTAGTCATTATGGAGTCTCTAGCTAGTAAGTGGAAAATTTATTGCTAAAGTACCTTTCTAAGAGCCATTTCTTAGGATCATATGGGACTTTGACTTCAACTCCATCATTTCTTAATTGTACTCCATCATTCTTCATTTTGAAGTGAGTCATAAAGAACTCAGGGGTGATGGTTATGATTTTTCCTTGAACCTTAGTTCGGTGGGCATCAAAGTAGTTGTGGATAGTAAGATTATCATAGAATCCCCGTACAAGATTCGGATAGGTTGAGTGATTCATCAAGATGAAATCCTTAAGATGTTGGTCTTTTAGAAGCTGGTTATAAGGCTCCGTATTGAACAAGAAGTTGTTGCCCAAGTAATCTGATGGTACCGCTCCATCCTGACTTTTGAGTTTAAGAGGAATAAAGTCCTCATTTTTAAGATCAGCAACTGTGAAGATATTTCTGGGAAGAGGAGTGGTTTGATTTTGGGTAGTTTCCATTTGAAAGTTTTAAGAAAATAATGTGGGAATTTAGGGTTTCTAGAATTAAATTTTTAGAGTAACAGTAGAAGTTGTTGCTTATGGGGCTCTTTATAGAGTTTTGAAGAGTGGGGGTAAGATGGTAATCTGGATGATATTAAAGTCAACTGGATTGGTGAGGTGGCAGTTAAAATTAGGAGAGAAGTAAATGGCATTTAAATCAGAGAATTGGAACAGTTTATTTTATAAGGTAACTATTTATTTTATTGCGCGCGAACTACACAATAAACTTTCAAAATTCAAAACGTGTATAGTTACCTTTTTGTGCTTTTACAGCCATGTGTCATTATTATATCCTGAGCTGGTAATATTCCCTCTGTATTTAGAATTAACTTAGCTTCTTCTCTTTTCCTTGACTCCTGGTTGATCAATAATCCTAGATTGTCCTCTAGAAACTTCTTCAGATTGGATTTGACATTCCAATTACTTTTCTTAGTTTGATGTAATGATCTTTACTGAGTCTCTTAGTAAAGATATCTGCCCTTTGCTCATTTATTATTATGTAGACGAATGCAACATCCTTCTTCATCACATGATCCCGGATGAAATGGTGTCTGATGTTGGCATGTTTCATCCTGCTATAGAGTACTGGATTCTTTGACACATCAATTGCACTTTTATTGTCACACATAACATTCACACATCTAGATTGAACTCCATAGTCTTCCAATTGCTACTTGATCCATAAGAGTTGAGCAACATAACTTCCAGCTGCCATATATTCTACTTTTGCAATTGATAAGGTGACTAAAGTTTGCTTCTTACTATACCATAACACCAAGCGATCTCCAAGAAAGTGGTAGCCTCTAGTTGTACTCTTTCTTTCAAGAGTATCTCTGCCATAGTCTGCATCAATGAAGCCTTGAATTGTGAAGTCTCCATTACTTGGATACCATAGCCCAACTTCAGTGGTTCCTAGAAGGTATCTAAGAATCCTCTTCACTGATTTGATATGTGAATCTTTTGGTTTAGCTTGACACCTTGCATAATAGCAAACTGCATAATGTATGTCAACTCTGCTAGCTGTCAAGTATAGAAATGTTCCAATCATTCATCTATAAGGTTTCTGATCTATATCTTCTCCTTCACACTCCTTTGATAGAATTGTATCTGATCCCATAGGAGTGGACATAGGCTTCCTTTTGTCCATTTCAAATTTCTTTAGAATCTCATTGGTGTACTTAGATTGATTAATGAAAATTCCATCCGAACTCTAGTTGATTTGTAGACCAAGGAAGAAGTTTAGTTCTCCCATCCTTGACATCTCAAATTCCCTCTCCATTTGAGTGCTGAATTCTTCACACATCTTCTCATCTATTGCTCCAAAGATGATGTCATCTACATAGATTTGGACTAGAATGACATCACCCTTTTTCTTCTTGATGGAGAGAGTTGTGTCTGCTTTACCACGAATGTAACCCTTGGATATAATGAAAGAAGTAAGTCTTTCATACCAGGCTCTTGGTGCTTGCTTCAATCCATAGACGACTTTCTTCTACTTATACACATGATCCGGATGGTTTGAGTCTTCAAAGCAAGGTGGTTGCTTGACATAGACTTCTTCCTGAATGAATCTATTTAAGAATGCACATTTGACATTCATTTGGAATAATGTGAATCCCATGAATGATACAAACGCATATAGAATCTGGATTGCCTCTAATCTTGCTACTAGAGCAAAAGTTTCTTTGAAGTCAATGCCTTCTTTTTGGTTGTAGTCTTGTGCAACCAATCTTGCTTTGTTTCTCACTATAACTCTAGATTCATCCAGCTTGTTCTAGAATACCCATTTAGTACCAATGATTTACTTTCCTTCAGATGGTGGCACTAGATCCCAAACATCATTTCTGGTGAACTAATTTAGTTCTTCTTGCATTGCCATCATCTGGCTTTCATCCCCTTGTACATCTTGAAACTTCTTTGGCTCAATGAGAGAGAAAAAAGTAGCATGGCTCATCATCCTATTGTTTTTCCGCTAGTTATTACAGGATTTTGAACATTGTCCAAAATGGCTTCAATCGGATGATCTCTGTGAGTACGGATTTCTCTTTAAAGATTTGCATTCTACATTGGAGTTTGTTCCTCTGCTTCAACTCCTTCCTCTTGATTACCAATGAAATTTATTTCATGATAATTGAGATTTTCTTATGGTGCTTTTGGTTTAAAGTTGATTCCTTCATCTTCTTCTTTACACATCTTGATTTAAAGGGAATCCAGAATCTGCATTCCTTCTTTTTCTTTAGCATTCTCTTCCAGAGTTAAGTCTTCCGGATTGGGACTTCTTTTCCCTACGTGGTTAGTCTCATCAAAATCTACATGTATAGACTCTACCATAGTTTGGGTTTGTTTGTTATAGACTTTATCAGATTTTGAATCAAATATTCCTAGTTGCTCTCTATCATTTAGGATGTAGCATTTACATCCAAAGGCTTTTAGGAACCTAATCTTGGGTTTCCTTCCCTTCTAGATTCTATGGGGGGTCTTTTCTATAGTCTTTCTAATGAGAGTCCTACTTAAGATGTAGCATGTTGTGTTTACAGCCTCACTATAAAAGTATTTTGGCAATCTATTCTCATTTAGCATTGTTCGAGCCATTTCAACTATTGTTTGTCCTTCCTTTCAATAACCCCATTATAATGCGGTGTATGAGGAGCAGAAAAGTTATGCTCTATGGCTTCAGATTCACAGAACTCAGCAAAATGCTTATTTTTGAATTCTCCTCCATTATCACTCCGAATGCATGGAGTGTTTATGCCCTATTCTACTTCTATCCGGATGAATATTTTTGAGAAATTGTCAAAGGCTTCATCTTTACTAGCTAACAAAGTAACCCAGGTATAGTGAGAATAATCATCCACTATAACCATAGTGTATTCTCTTCTACCCAAACTCATTAGTTTGATTGGACCAAAGAGATCAATGTGTAAGAGTTCTAAAACTCTCTCAGAGGGTATATAAGAGATGGGAGGGAAACTTTTTCTATATTGTTTACCTAATTGACAAGCAGTGCATATGTGATCCTTATAAAAATCTACCTTAGGCAAACCCACAACCAATTCCTTCTTGGCCAATTTGGACAGGAGGTACATGCTTACATGTCCCAACCTCCATTGCCAAAGCCATGATTCTCCTTCTTTAGACACCAAGCATATATTCTTTTTCTCATTTTTAATGTTAACAGAATAGACATTGTTTACTCTAGGTGCATTAAGAATGGGTTGATTTGAGTTACTATCAAAGATTGAGCAGCCTCCAGAATCAAAGGTGACTTTTCTTCCTTTATCACAGAGTTATGCTACACTTAGCAAGTTGAACTTCAGTCCATCAACTAGTGAGACAACTTCTATTTTTAGTTCAGATCCAATGGGTCCATATCTAATGATCTATCCCTTTTGATTATCTCCAAAGCTTACTTTTCCACCTTTCTTTCGAATTAGAGTGATGAAGGCTTTCTCATCACCAGTCATGTGCCTTGAGCATCCACTATCAATGTACCATTTATGTTATTCTTTTGTGGATCTAAGGCATACCTGCAAAATAGATCAAGTGGGTTTGGGTACCCAATTAGATTTTGGTCCTCTTAGGTTATCAACCATTTTAGCCCAAGGATAGACATCATAACAACCGTTTTTAAATCTACACATTTTAGTTATATGGTTATTTGCTCCACAAAACCTATACCCTACAACTGGTCTATTCTGCTTAAGCTTCTGTTCAATCTTTTGGAGATCCTTCTTCCTATAATCTCCAAAATATCTTGCTTTGGAAAGATCTAGATTGGACTATTTAGTTTGGATTCGATAGTTGGCTGGAGGGGCAACTTCTGCTCTGTAGTTTTTCTTTTGCTTAATGGGCTGATCATCATAGACTACTGTAGCCTTTCCCTTTTAAGCAGCTATGAATCTTTGAGTCTTTTTTCTTGGTGGAGCATTTTGCTTTTGTGATTGAGGTTGCCTCTAGACTTTCTTCTATTCAGAATGTTCCGGATTCTTCTTTTGGTTTGGGAACCTGTGAGCGGACGATATTTTGGAAGGGCCGCAAGGCCAGGCCAGTGGATCGGTCTCCTTTTCAAAAAATGGTTGTTGCATTTGATGCCAATTGTGAAAATGGTTTACCATATTTTAATGTCCAAAAGATATGAGATTGAAATCCCATACTTAAAATAGAGTCGTCACCCAATTCAGCTCAATCGGGAAATTTTAGTAGATGTTCCCACCGGGTGGTATACCATACCTTAAGTAGTAGTTCTGAGTTAGGATGATGTTATCTATTTTACATTGGCCAAGTTAAAGTATTTCATTCTTTCTTAATCAGTTTAATCCACTCTATTTATTATGTTTTCGGTTTATATTATTATTTTCATGTTATTTAGCAAGCATTCAAAAGAGGGTAATAAATAATTATTACAGTCATCCAACAAATAAAATGCGGGAAATAAAATAATAATTACATGGCTTTCCAAATACCTATACATCTTTCTATACAATAAGTAAAATACCCGAAGGCCTAGCAAGCATCTACCGTAAATCTACTTGCATAAAATGATTAGCACAAATGTGGCACATTGTATGAGATATATCACATATCATGTATAGTTAGTAACAAAGACAAGACCCGAGTTAGCGTGAACATGGCATATTTATTTACAATTTATGGAGCCTGATTGGATGGCCAAAAAATGGATTTAATAGGCATTTGCGGGAAAATTCCGTTATATCCATATTTTAGACTCGATTGTTGTTTTAACTAGATTATTAGTGAAAATGCCACATGGCATGGGGTGGGTTCTATTTTTAGAAGGTTCTGGACCTTCGTCATTATACTGTACATCCTACCTTCAAAAATTCAAACTAGGTTGGGAAATAAACGAAAACAAAACTGCTGTGCAAAAGGCCATGCCGCCATCGGCATGACTGAGGCCGCTGGCGGCATGGATGATGTCGCTGGAGGCTTTAACTATGTACGACGGCGTCAGTATCTTGCAGGACCTATTTTTGGCCAGAATGCAACCAAAAACCCAATACTAAGCACAAGCAGTAACTAAAACACAACGCATAAGTAAAATGAAAGCCAAAGAGCTATGAGCCCAAAAAATTTCACCTCAGGGCCGTGAATCCACCTCTTTGTGATCCGTATGACCCCTATTTGGAGCTCAAATGATGATTTTGAGAAGTAAGGCATGTTTTAGTCTCTGAATCCTAATTTTGGTGATTTCTAAGCTTAAAATGCACCTAAATATCGGAGAGTTCAGTAGAGAAAAATGTAGAAAAGATAAATTGAATCCACTTTTCTTACCTTTTCTAAACTTTATCTCACTAAAGCTAGCTACAATGCTAAAAATCTACTTGAAATTTTGAGTGGGGGAGTAGTGAAACCTCTCAAATGGCTGGAAAATGTTGTTTATATAGGCTAAAAGCCATTGGAAATGGGCTTTGAACAATTACCTGTCGAATATCGAGTGAAAAAGGTAGACAACTATTCTGTAGAGGAAATGATGCTGCCAACAACATGAATGATACCGCCAGCGGTATCGATAAGGCCGTGCTAAGCGGACTTGGGCTTTGAGGTTGATTTGCCCCTTGGTCGGGCTTGAGCTTTATGATTGATTTGCCCCTTGGTTGGGCTTAAGCTTTGAGATTTACCAAGCGGACTTGGGCTATGGGATTTTGAGATAGGGTGTGTCGTTCCAGCAACAAGTGAAAAGTAACCAAGATTAGACTGATTTTTAGATAACATTTTTATTACTTGATCGATTTTGTGAAATAAAAAATGTTTTTGTCGGGGTTCCATCAGGTTTCTGAAAAAATGCATGTGGAAGTTCTGATGTCATCGGTGGCCTGGCTGATGCCGCTGTGATCTGGATTGATACCGCTGGCAATATGGATGTCACGTGGCATCTTTGACTGGTTAAAGAAATTCAAAATCTAAATTACTGCCGGTGGCTTAGACCATGTCACTGGCGATTTGAACTGATGCCACTGGCTAGATGGATGGGCAGTTTTAGATTAATTAAAACTCCTTGAATTCCGTGTGGGCATTTAAAACGAGTAAAATTCCTTCTTTTTCTCTACTCTGCATATATAGAAGCCAAAACTCCTCCTTCCTTTCTCAAAAACTAAATCTTTTGCTTTCCTTTCAATTCCTAACTATGAAGAAGATCTCCAACCACAAATCCAGCAGTTCCAAGTCCCACGGGTTGCCTGATTCTCCCATTGAAGGGCTAAAACTTTGCCCAATTTTGGTCGCATACGGTTTGAAGGCAACTAATAAGATGTATGGCTATAAAATCAATTCTCCCATTATCGATTTGACTCCAGAGAAGGAGAAACACCTCTGCTATGTCCAGGTAACCCTACAAAACTCGACTCTCCGTGTTTATGTTAAGTTTTGATTTTGGCCTTAGGCTCAAAATTTGGTCATGAAAGGGGTTATAAACGTGAAATTGATTGTATAGAAACTGATATTGCATGCTATAGGTTTGATTTTTGTTATTTTTATGATTTAAGTTTGATTAATTGTGTTTTTGTGAATTTAGCATGATTTGGTTTGATTTTTGGGACAAAACGAGGTTCTACCCACAAGGTTTAATATCATCGACGACATAACTGATGCCGTCGACGGCATCAGGCCTTGTAAAAAGGCTGAGGAAAATGTGATGTTGCTGCTGTTTACAGCGATGTCGCTAGTGACATCCTCCATACTGTCGGTAGCATCGTTGCTTGCAGAATCGGCATCATCAGCTTTTTGGAAGGTAAAAGGAATGATAAAATAAACTGGAGACTTAACTGTTTCATTTTTTATTTTACAGCGGCATGGACTGACCTGTACCGAAGGTATGGGAACGATTGAGGAATGGTGGCAACACATCATAAAAAAAGAGCCCAAGCTTGTGATTGCCATTGATGATGTGGGGCTTTAGGCATTTGGCCTGTATCATGCCCCTACTATTGCCAAAAGTCTCCCACTCGGCCTTGACTGGTTTGACAGAGAAGTGGTCCAAAACCATGTACACTTTCCATTTCTTATTGAGGGAGGTGACCATTACTCCTTCTAATATGGTAGCGATGACTGGGCTGTATGGACGAAGGAAGTGATCCATTTTGATGTGTACATGGAAAAGTATTACATTGAGAAGCCCGTGATAAAGCAGGTGACTGAGCTATTTGGATTGAAGCCTATCTCAGGAAGATTTTCATATGGAGAGTTGTACAAGTATTAGACAGGAGTTGGAGTGGTCCCTGTGACGGAGCAGGATGCTTGTGTCTGCTCCTTTATGATTTCCTTGTTGATAGTGTTGTTCTTTCCATTCTTGAGTAGCAAGATTAACTACGAACTGATATTTGCCATTGAGGATATAGCAAGCATCAAGGAGAAGAAATTGCCTAGGGCCATCTTGGCACAGATTTACCGCTGGCTGGACGCGGGGGCGAGTAAGAAAGGCAAAGCCCTTCGACTTAGCCATTTGCTTGTGCAGGTATACTTTTTCCAAAGGCATGTAATCTCACATTCTACTTGATTTGCCTGATTTTTCTTCTTTTGGATGTTTGGAATGATTAAATGCTTATTTTTGCAGCCTTGGGCTTTCGAGCATCAGATTCTCCAACCGGTCCAGTTCAAAGTCACTGTGCTAGCCAGTTCTCACTTCCTGGCCCGGTGGCGTGGTGCCATTAGAGGAAAGAGCAAGTACCCCACCAGTTATAGGGAGTCTTCAAGGAGTGAGCGGTTGAGCTCCGTATGCAATTTATTTATTTTTGTCCTTGTTTCACACTCAAACAAAACATTAGTAGACAAAATGCATTTATGAATTCACTTTATGCTTACATTGATCACTTACTTAGTTGTTTGGTCAGGTTATCCGCAATCACTTGGATGAGGTGTCATACCGTGTGGAGGTGGCTGGGGTTTGGAAGGAGGTGGACAATCGGCGATTCGTGATAGAGTGCCCTTTATCCTTAGAGTGGTACTTGGGGGAAGTGTGTTTGGAATTAGAGGTTTGTTGCCCCTTTCACCGGGCTAGTGCCTATGGACCCTCCTATAGGCCTATAATGGGCACACTTGGTGATAACTTCTGAGGCAGATGAAGCTGTCTACCTTCATGGGAACAGGCGAGTCATTGAGAGGGTCCTGAGTTCATATAAGCAGCACCAGTAGCGCCTACTTTGTATGTGCCCTCATGTTCATAGGAATGATATAATTGAGTACCATCTTGAGAAAAGGAGGGAGGAGGAGAAATGGGTACTTAAGGGCATAGTAAGTGATGACAAGGAGGAAGAAGAGGAAGACATTGCCGAGGTCAAACCTGAGGGAGAGGGTAAGGTAGGCGCAGATGTGGTTGGCTAGGGCGAGCCCATGCTTCATGAGGAGCATCATTCTTTTGAGGTATGATTGTGTTTATTTACATGTATGTCAATTGCCTAGGTTGGAAAATGGTTGCTTATGTTTTCCTTTTGTGTTGTCTTTATTTCAAGAGCCTTCAAAGAAGCGAAATAGGCCCAAGAGTAGCAGAGTGCGAGGCCGGGGAAGACCCGAGGTGCCTAGATTCATAGAGGGGAGACTCAGGACTGCCTTAGTGACCTCTTTCCCGCTTATGAACTCAAGAGGTGAATTCCATAGTAGAAACATAAATCCGAGCACCCATTCTTTGGAGTTCTTCTCGAGCGACACCACACATGTAAGACTTGGTCGAATTCATATGTATGTGATAACTCCTACGTGGATCCTCTTCTGACTGCTTTTTTTGGATTTTATAGGTTGCTCATAGTGAGGCAAAGCGATCGGCCCAAAATGCCTTCTCTCTCAGGGATACTCTTATCGGTCAATCCTTGCTTGTTCTGGTAGCTCCCCTATTATGATGTGTTAAAATAAAATGAAATGCATGTATGTATGTTATGAATGATATGGGCTTTTGTTGTTCCTTTTGTCTGTAGGATTTCTTAACCCTTTCACTATCGGATGCCAATACGGCTCAGCAGTGGTACTAGGAGGAGACAGGAGTTCTTTGATACCGCGTGAGCAAGCTGGAGTAGTAGTTGGATGCTACCATTCGCGAAAGAAGGAGCAAACTTAACTTAGATCGTGCAAATCCCGGTGAGCTAAGTCATAGAGGAGTAAAGGTGGTGGGTAGCCGACATCCTTCTGCAATACCTATTGAATTGAGCAACATCTCTATGACAAAGGATAAGGAAGAGGAGGAGGATATGGTCAACGATTGGCTTCTCGGTGAGGAGGATGTCTCATCTCACCCGACCAGTGGTAGGGGGCCATTCTTAGATTTATCCGCTTATCCCCATTCTCTGTTTCTTTTTATTTTATGGATTTTGGTTTGCAAGCCTTTGATACATTAGGGTTTAAATGATTGATTTTGGGTTTTGGATTTTGTTCAGTTTTGGATTTTGGATTAACTTGGTTTTGGACTTGGAAATTTGGGTGACTTGTATCCCTTTGGGTTTTGGTTTGAATAAAATTTGGGTTTTGTGCTTGAAATATATGGAAATAGAATTTAGGGTTTTTATAGGTTTTGTATAGGTCTAAACTGATGAAAATATGTCTGAAATTCGCCAAAAATAATGTCATGCTGCCGACGGTATCATTCATATCGCCATCCATATCACCTCATTAAATAATATAGATAGAGTTGCCAACAGTCCATACCGCCGACGGCATCACCTGATACCGTCTAACACTTCTCCATACCACCGGCAACATCAGCTATATCGCCGATGACATCATCAGTATAGAAACCCAGATTTGGCCACTTCTTCATATTTAACCATGGTAAACCACAACCAGCAGCTACGGGGCTTCTTGCGAAGCCTCAGAAATGTCGACTAGAAGAAGTTAGAAAAATTTGGGCCATGGGGCTTTCAATATTTCGCGACGTGGCCTGTAAGTCTCAAATTCCTTTGCGCGACATTGACTTTTTAGGACCGAATGGACCATGTATTCTGATTTTCTTCATTTGAGCTATGCCCTTGCTTGAAAGAGCTCCATGCCATATTAGGGGTCTCATGCCCCAAGCGCGTGCCCCTGGCACTCCCAGAGTTCCATTTTGGCAAGAACGGCATGCCCCGAGGGTTATAGAATTTTGATTCTATAGACCTATTTCTATCCCCGACTACCCGAGAAACCTGGATTTCTTCTTAGTGTGGTTTTAAAGTTGTGCCGAGGGGCCCCTATATCTCACCTTCCTTAGCCTCCTAATGTGGCATTATTACTTATATTAGAGTTTACGTATGGAGTGGGCCCAGTTGCCCCATTCAGGCTAATTTCACTTATTGGCCCCATGTCGACAGGGGCTTCTCCCATATCTATGGGATTAGCTGAGATCCTGCTAAACATAGATACTATTCTACTAACCTGACTCATATCGGTGATCACCTTACACGCTACATGTATTTAATTTCCCATTTTACAAATTATTTGCCTCTTTCTACCCTTATCTAAAATTGGCTTACAGGTATGGCTGATGGAGAAACTAAAGCTGAAGGAGGCACCACGGGGGAACCCAAAGAAGTACCTACCCATTCATCTGAGTGAGAGGGGGCTTATCCGAGCCAATTTTGATCAGTTGACATTTGACAGCTGGATGCCTATTTTGAGGGGGTATACAGATTCACAGATTCAATGGGCTAGCCTATGGTGAAGGATCTGAGATGTGGTTGTAGAGTCTTGGGTGGGTCCTGCATTCAGCTGATGGGTTTGGAGAGGTCCTCATTCTATACCCCTTACCAGTTCTGTCATCAGTATGGCAAGCGATAAAGAGTCCCGATCAAGCTACCTCATAACTAAATCGAAGTCCATAAAGCCAGATAGGTGAACCATATCCAGGAGAAGTGGGCTAGAGAGGCCATATTTGAGACTTTGGACTATGATTACGTTGAGACCATTGAGACAGATATACATTACAAAGGATGGGTTACTGAGATCAGATGTCTAATGACTTGATTTGGGTGATTATGGGTCTAATTTAAGGGAGAGCCAGCATAGCAAATGTGAGGTGTCGATGATGTGTGGGTCTCCCTTGGCGCCTGTGTGAGAGGCGGGGCCCACTAGGGGTTTGGTTGGATTTAGGCACGATAAAACATTTTTTAGTTAAAGTTTGCACAATAAGCCAATTTTAATAAATAAAGAATCGAGACCTAAATCTCGATACAATTGATAGAGTCACCACCCAAGTTGTCTACTTAGGAAAGAGTTTTAGTACGGTTCCCTCTAGGTGGGAGACTCATACCTATTGGATTAGAGATTTGGGTATCGGATAAGTCACTTATTTCTCATTTAGTTGATTCAAAATTACATTCACCGCGTAAAATCGTTTTAGTTTTCATCGTTTAGGGAATTATCATAGAAATCCTATTTCTACACCCTTTCACACTCATTACATGCATTTACATATTACAATAAAGCACAAGCACAAGTGATAAATAAGGGGATAAAAATTATAACCGGGGGAAAAGTGGGGGAAATTACAAAGAGAACCTATACATTTATTCTAAGTTGTAAATCAAAATGAAAATAAATTCCCCTACATCCACAGATGTTAGCATAGTTTATAGCACACCATAAATCAACACTTCAGCATATTTTTGTTGTGAAAATGCATCTTGACACTTGTAGGTTGATTTACCAGATTATTAGTGAAAATGATCGCATGGCAAATGGTGATTTGGGTTTATTTTAATCGATAAAAAATGAGTTTAGGGTTCTGCCTGGGGGCCGGTACCCGTATGGATGGGGGGTACCCATACGAGTACTAGGGAGGACCGGTATGGGTATGGTGTACCCATACGGGTCCTGTCTAGTCCCAGATAAAAACTCAGTTCAGTTAATTTATAGATTATAAATTAATAGATTGGTGGTAGAAAAATAAAATAAAGAGGGATTTCGTTCCGTATGAGTATGGCGCACCAAATTGATGTCCTTGGGGATATATTGTGCCAGCAAGGATCACACGGGTTAGGACTAGATCCAAAACAAGAAATGAAAACAACAAGTATAATAGAAGCAACAAGCAATAATAATAATGAAATAACTAAGATGTGAGTCTCTTTGAAACTCATGAGCATTACCTTTTCTACGTGAATCGACTTTGATGTGATCCCTTTAGTGTTGAGAGAGATCGACCAAAGTAGATGGAATAGGACTATTTAGGTGAGTAATTATGTGCATAGAATCTCCCCTAAACCCTAATGAAAGAAGCTAGGAATGAATAAAATGTGGACAAAACCTCAAAAGAAGGGTTTCCTCTCTATTTTATACCTCCTACACCCCTTTTTCCCACTATACCTATAGAAATTGCTAGAGTTTTAGTATATTATTGATATAAACAATGTGTGTGAAAAATGTGAAGGGAAGGGCCCTTTTTATAGGGGAGAGGAGGTCTGAATGCAATAAATCACGTTTAAGACCTGCCTTTTCTCAAAATAGGAAAGGATTTCCTTCTAAAAAGGCCTGTTTAGACAATAAGATACCCGTACGGGTGGGTCCTCACCCCTATGGGTACTAGGGGACCTGTATGGGTCCCCCCTAAGCATATGGAAGGGATGACCCGTATGGGTTCCCTGGTGGATCCGTACTACTAGGATGTGCCCTACAGGTCCCTAAAGACAGACTAGGTCTCCAAACTTTAGCTAAACTCAACTCTGCAGTAGTAGGAACACCCCTAATGGACGACACCTGAAAGACATTACATCATATAGCTCTCATCATAGTTTCATGAGAAGGATCTCTAAAATCCAATGCTCACAGACTGCCCGTCGTGGGATCATCGCAGATACGGATCTCTATGATCTTACGATGTGAGCGAGGGTTTAGAAATCATACCTGAGGTGATGATATGGGTTAGTTCCTTTCTTATGGTGGACTTCTCTCCTTTGCTGATGCGTATCCCTTGTAACTCTACTAGGGAAGCTACGTGTATCCTTTTCTTAAGTCGGATGACTTTCTTGATTGATGTATCCTTTTCCTGATGTGGATGACTTTCCTAGCCACTGTATCCCTTTGTTAAGGCGGAATGACTTTCCTAATATGTGTATCCTATTCCTGAGGTGGATGACTTTCCTTCTGCTACCATGGATGTTCCTCATGGCTCTGCTTGGGGAAGATCTGTATCCCTTCTTGAGGTGAATCGACTTTCCTGACTATTGATGATGTCTCCCTTTCTTAAGGCGGATGACTTTCCTGACTGGTGTATCCCTTTCTTAAGGTGGATCGACTCTCCTGACTACTGATAATGTATCTCTTCCCTAAGGTGGATGACTTTCCTGACTGGTGTATCCCTTTCTCAAGGCGGATTGACCCTTTTGACTGATGATGGTGTATCCCTTTCTTAAGGCAGATAACTCTCCTGCTGGGGAATTTTGAATAACCTTAAAAGAGACAACAATCAAACACCGAGTTAGTCATTGTCTAACCAGACACCTTTTTATTCTCAATTGACTTTTGTGAGAACAAAAATATTTTTGCCCTTTCAATTAAGAATAAACAAGTGTGGACGCGATAAGATAAAAATTCTATATGGCCCAATCAATGTTATGCTTATTTTTCCACTGGGGAATGCTCCTAAAGTGAGTGCCCCTAGGATCTACCGAATCCGCTACTAGGAAGTGGGGGGGATGCCCATCGCTAGGGAGTGGGGGGATGGCCCTAGATTGGTGGGGAGATGCCCCTAGATCTGATTCCACTACTAGGGAGTGAGGGGATGCCTCTAGATTTGATTTTGCTACTAGGAAGTGGAAGGATGCCCCTGGATCTGATTTCGCTATTGAGAAGTGGGGGGATGCCCCTAGATTGGTAGAGGGATGCCCCTAGATTGGTAGAGGGATGCCCTTGGAGCTAATTTCGCTATTAGGAAGTGGGGGGATGCCCCTACATTGGTGGGGGGATGCCCCTGGATCTGATTTTGCTACTGGGAAGTGGGGGTAATATCCTTTGGCAAAACCTCTTCTGCTGGGGAAGAATTTCCTGGTGAGATTTGCTTGCTAGGGGAAGAATTCTTGTGCTAGTATGGACCTATAAACAAAAATCATCCTTGTTAGTGTCAATTAAAAAATGGCTTACCTTGATTCTTCATTGACTTTTGTGAAAACAAAAATATTTTTGCCCCTATAATCAAGGATCAAGGTGAGCTAGGGGGCTTACCCCGAATATAACTATAATGACTGAGTTTAGGAGAAGTGGGATTAGCCATGATTCTGGACTAGATGTGCCCTTGTAAAGGTCTTTATAATGTTGTGATATAGGCGGGTTCCTTTCTTGAGGCAAACTCCTTTCCTTGGTGTTCTTTTCTTAAGGCGAACATCTCTCCTTTGCTGTGCGTATCCCTTTCTTAAAGCGGATGACTTTCCTTTAGCTGACGCTGGTGTATCCCTTTCCTAAGGCTGATGACTTCTCCTCGTATCCCTTTCTTAAGGCAGATCGACTTTCCTACTGATGGTGTATCCCTTTCTTAAGGCAGATGACCCTCCTACTGATGGTGTATCCCTTTCCTAAGGCGGATGACTCTCTTGGTTGATATTGCATCCCTTTGTTAAGGTGGATGATTCTCCTGCTGATCGTGTATCCCTTTCCTAAGGCGGATGACTTTCCTGGTGCTTGTGTATCCCTTTCGTAAGGCGGATTAGTCTCATGGTTGATATTGCATCCCTTTCTTAAGGCGGATGACTCTCCTACTGATGGTGTATCCCTTTACTAAGGCGGATGACTCTCATGATACTAGTGTATCCCTTTCCTAAAGTGGATGACTCTTTTGATGCTGATGTTGAGCTATCTGCAAAAAGATAATAAAAATGTTGTGTTAGTTACTACCTAAAATGATTCATCTTAATTCTTCATTAACTTTATGGTAAACAAAAATATTTTGCCCCCTCAATCAAGAATGAAGATGTGTGTATGGGGGTTAGCCCCTAAATAAACTGTAAACTATATTTAGAAATGTTGGGCTTGTCCCAGCTGTTTTGAGATGGAATGCTCCCTAAGGGGGTTCACTACTGAGGAGATAGCTTTTGAATGACTAGTCTATTTGGACTGTTGTATGGAAACTACATGAGGGCAATTTCAATTGATTGGAGAAAGGTGTTCCTAGGCATTCTAGCAGATGTAGTATGTCTTTCAAAACCCTCTCAAGAATGCTTGACTAGTTAGAGATCTGCCCCTAGAATTTTGCCCCTGGGAGGCTTTGGGATAGATGCCCCTCCGGTACTCTTCTGATTGAGGGAATGGTTTCTCTAACTTCCTAGCCATTGGAGATAAGGATTGAATCTTTGTGGGGATAGAGGAGATGCCCCTAGACTGTTCCATCTATTGGGGAATGAACTATCTTGGTGTGGATGCTCAGCTAGAGAAGAGGTGCCCCTTCAGTTTGCATTCAAGTTCCATCTTGTCTGACTTATGGGGGGAAAACAAGTTCTATCAGAACATGACCTTGAATGATACATCTTAATTCTGGATTGATTTTGTGATAAATAAAAATTTTTCCCCTTCAATTAAGTATTAAGACATATTGGGGTTCTGCCCCTAATTAACTGTAAAGAGTGAGTGAAGAGATGATGGGTTCGTCCCAATCTTATTTTGGTATGCCCTTAGAGTGGCTTGACTACTAGGGGGAAAATGGCCTATGAGTGGCCTAACTGCTTAGGAGAAAGTCTCCTAGATGACTTGGATTGCTAATGGATGCCCCTTAGAAAGGTAAACTAAGCTACCTGGGGGTTCCCCTGGAAATTACCTTGGCTGGCTTGACCGATTGGGGGGATGCTCCTCAGATGGTTAACTTGTTGGGGAAATGATCCCTCCTACTGTCTGGTTGCTGGGAATCCTTCTTGGGAAGATGCCTCTTGGCTAGTGCCCCTCGGACAGCACCTTTATTGGATACGACCTTTTAATTATGCCCCTTGGGTGGCAGTGTGGCTAGGGGAATGCCTTCTTTTCCTATAGATACCTCTCCTTGGGTTCCTACACATGATAATGGAACTAGTAAGTAAAACTTTTATATATGTGGGGTTAGGACATACCCCGATTAAAAAGAAAAGACTGAGTTTAGTGATGTTGGGTTAGTCCTAACTTGAACCGGGGTGCCCCTAGTATGCCCCTTCTACTGGTTGGCACTGCTGGTAAGTACCCCTAGGGTATTTGATGATGGGGCGATACCCCTCGATTGTGTCACTTTGGGGAGTGCCTCTAGGGTGGGTGCCCCTAGGGTGTTAGATGATGGAGGGATGCCCCTCGATTGTGTCACTTTGGGGAGTGCCTATAGGGTGGATGCCCTTAGGGTGTTAGATGGTTGGGGGATGCCCCTTGATGGTATCCACTACTGGGGAATGGAGGGATGCCCCCTAATTGACTTCTTTGCTGGGATGTTGTCTTCCGAGATGATTTTTCTATTGAGGATTTCTTCTAAGTTGACACTTCCTTGGTTTGGGCAATAATCTCTTATGTTATGGGGATCATTGCCCCTTGATGTTTTGATAGCTTAGGGATCCTCCCATTGAAAGAACCTACACAGGAAAAGGTATTTACGTTAGCACTTGCTTTGACATGGCTTACCTTGATTCTTGATTGACTTTGTATAGACAAAAAGGTTTGCCCTTTCAATCAAGGATCAAGCTAAGCTAGGGGTTTAGCCCCTAATTAGCTAAAAGAATGGGGTTTGAGTAGTGGGGTTTGCCCCAATTAGGATCTGATGTGCCCTTGCTACTGAGTTCTAGTTTTGCTTAGAAAACCATTCTGAAATAGGAGGGAGGACCTGCATGGTTAGGTAGGAGCCATATGCCTGATACTGACTCGTATGGCTGAAGAAGCTGTTGGATGGGATGCTTGCACCTGCTATTTGGGGAATCTTGTTTCCACTTGAAAAATGCCCCGAGGTGTGAGGAGGGGACCTGTAAAGGTGGCATTTTACCAACGTGAGACCCATACGGGTGGGGATGGACCCGTACGAGTTCCTTCTTCAGGAACAGGATGTTCGAAACAGGGTTTTCTGCAACCGTTTTCCGATGGATGGAGGCTTAGGTAGCATCAGGCCTTGAATACAACAAAGTATAGAGAGTTCCTTTATCAGCTACGCTCCAATCAGGTAAATTTCTTTTATGATGAACCTATATCTTACATTTCAACCAACCATTAGTAGAAACTATATTTACTAGGTTGTAATAGTTATAGTACCTTTGCTTTGTACAAGTTGTTCCAGACCCATGGGGGCAGATGGTCATACATGGAGACATCGGGAGGATGTGAGTAAGCGTGGATGATAGTCGCTTCGTGCTGGAGTCCCCGCTCTCCCTAGAGTGGTACTTTGGCGAGAGGGTCTGAGACTGGAGGACCAATGCTATTTTAAAGAGATTGATCCTTCCTCCTGCCCCATTGGGAGTCTTCTGACCATATCCAATACCTGAGATGGATCAGGGGCTGTACTTGTCTGGGACTTACTGTTAGCTCAGGACTCACTAGCTTTGATAAGTTTCTTTTACCTATGAAATACAATAAACTATGCATGCCATGACATTTATATACGTGTTTATGATTTCCATTGTGGAATCTATTGGCCATGGAGCGTGGTAGGTCCACTCAGGACCTAGAGGCTGCCGAGGGGAGGGCAAGATTTTTGGAGGAGCAACTGCGGCCCCCAACTGCTAAGGCTGATCAAGCTAGGGCTGAGACTGCTTGAGTGAGGGCTGGGATTCAGATGTTGCAGGGTCAGTTGGCACGGATGTGAGCACGGTCCACCAGGCCTGATGATTATTAATACCTATTCACATAGGTGTCTGAATTCCAAAAAGTGCTATAAATCGAATGTATCTTTCCTTGTCTAAAACACCTTGAACAAGCCTCAAATTATCGTAAAGGAAAGAACCTCAAATTGATAATTTACTCTCTAAACTTATGCCTTCGATTGAATTCTCTCTATAACTCCAAATCAAATTTCCAACTATCAAAAGTTAGCCCTATGTGCTAGAAACCACATGTCAAAATGTCAAAAAAATCCAATGGCTGGATTTGCGTCGATCGATGCTCCCATATGTGTCGATCGAAGCTAATTAATGTTGACACATGTTGAGTCTAGCGATGACTCATCAAACCTACACATGTGTTGATCGACTCTCCCAGATCAATCAATGCTCCTTCAATATGTGTCGAGTCTAGTGATGACTCAGCGAAGCTATAACCACCTTAGATGCATCGATCGACGCTGCCAAAAATCCTATAAAAAGAACACGATCCCTATGCATTTTCAACAACTTTTGAATGAGAAAACACATCCAAAACCCTTTGAAAAGTTCCTTTTTGCAGATTTTGTGAATTCATACCAAAAAGCCCTTCCTTTATCCCAAAACTATACTCAGGTATAGAATCCTTCCCTAGGCAAGTTTTAGCCATAAACTGGCCTAGCTTTATTCTCTAAACACCAAACCAACAACAAGGTTCACTATTATCGAGGGTTTCAGCCACAAACCTCCCTCATATTGGCCTTCAAACACCAAATATACCAAGGTATAGTCCATTATTCCCTGACGGGCGTTAGTTATAAACCATCTCCGCAGATCCCAGGGTTCTCAACCCTAATCTTCCAATCATTCGGTTATAGCACGTACCGGCCTTCAGGACACTTGAAAGGTAACTGAGGGTAATTGGATTCTATCCCACTTTTATTGCATTCATTTTTATTTTATTCATATTTATTAAATCGGTTGAAGCACCCAAAGCAGAGGAATCCATCGCCAAGGTATAAACACTTATCCCTACATTGTTATTTGTCTTAATTGTTATTCATTCTCAAGTTTTATAAACGATATAGGAAAATTATTTTTAATAAACCAATTAAACATATATATCTTGATTCAAATATACAAGTAACTATTTTATCCGACTCAGAATCTCTGCTTCATAGGTATAGGAATCCTATCTGGATCAGCCATACCACCAATTTCCCGGTAGAGCTAAACCGGTTGGTGACTCTTATACTTCATAAAATAGGGCTTTTGAATCTATTTTAATTTACAAAGTTTTCCTCAAAAAATTTCTCTGCAGACCAGTCTTCTAGAAGGGTCCCACGGTCTGTATCGCCAAGCATCTAAACTGTGGACGAGCCCTATACTCAAACCGCAGCAGCTCCCGTATAAAAAAAAACCTGGGCCCATGCCCGTCGTATAAAAGTTTGCTCGCTCACATTGGCGACTCTGCTGGGGGATGGTCTTACCAGAATTGGTTTTTATAAAATTTTAAACCAATTTTAGATAAAATAATGAAAGTACATTTGATTCGAGGATTTACATTTAAAAAGTTTATCTATAAACTTTATTTTGGATTTACTACATATAATTTACAACTGTCCTACCCAGAACCTCGGTGTTCTGAATGATGTGTCTCTAGACCTTGACTTGAGTTCGTGTAGGGGCATGGAATTAAGATTCATTAGCCTTGCATAGTACAATATAATCTGGTTGGCTTGATTAAGGCCACTAGGTTTGAGTATATTAAACATGGAAAACGGGCTCCTGAACTCGATTAGGGTTCTTAGGCTTAAGTACATAATGCACGGTTACCATCAGCTGTAACCCCGTTAGACTTAGCCCAGCATATAGCAAGACAACCCTAGAAACTTCACCTAGGGATACCCAATGATTTTCTTAAAATCACAAAAGAGAGTATGTCCTTGCCTACCCCAGGTTGGTAATAAAGGAAAAAACCCCACCTAGGAAAGATACTCAGCACAATGGAGTAATAAGGTCTAAAGGGAGAGATAAAAAAAAAAGTACATGTTCTAACAACTTGCCTGGTCAAACATCCTATGCTCTGCTAACCATAATTTGTGTGCAGCCATAACATAAAATAACCATTTCATACAAATGCACCACTACAAGTACCCTCGGTACAAAGTGAAACGACCATAGAAAAGCTGCTCCTAGAGTGCAACATCATGCATACCCTTGTTGTTGAGCGATATGACCTTAGAAAAGCCACTCCTAGAGCGCACCATCATGCATACCATTGGTATTAAGTGATACGACCTTAGAAAAGCTG
The DNA here is from genome assembly GCA_947683365.1 of Euphorbia pulcherrima. Lineage (NCBI taxonomy): Eukaryota > Viridiplantae > Streptophyta > Magnoliopsida > Malpighiales > Euphorbiaceae > Euphorbia > Euphorbia pulcherrima. Next base: position 47,013,453 of record CANTUS010000001.1, on the reverse strand, counting down.
CTCCTAGAGTGCACCATCGCGCATACCCCTAGTATTAAGCGATACAATCTTAGAAAAGTCGCGCTTAGAGTGCACCATCGCGCATACCCCTGGTATTAAGCTAATACAACCTTAGAAAACCTGCACCTAGAGCACACCAACGTACATACCCTCGGTATTTAGTGATACAACCTTAGAAAAGCCACTCCTAGAGCACACCATCGTGCATACCCCTGGTATTAAGCGATACAATATTAGAAAAGTCGGCCTAGAGTGCACCATCGCACATACCCTTGGTATTAAGAAATATGACCATAGCGAAGCCGCTCCTAGAGCGAATAAAGTGCGCAAATAAAATGTGCCCCATGCTACATAAAGCAATAAGGGGACAGACCTAAGAACATCGCGCATACCATTGGTATTAAGCGTTATAACCGGTATAAAACCGCCCCTTAAGCATAACACAAATTAGAAACATCGCGCATACCACAAGTACTAAGTGATGAAATCCTTAAAACAGCTTGAGTGTTACATGAATTAGAAATATCACGCATACCCCTAGTACTAAGTGATAAAGACCTTTAGTACTCACCCCCTGAGTGAACAACCAAAATCGCCCCTCACTCCATAAAAGCTATGAGGGGAAAACAATAGGAATATTACGCGTACCCCTGGTACTACGTGATAAAGACCCTTAGTAATCACTCCCTGAGTAAACGACCAAAATCTCCCCTCGCTCCGTAAAAGCCATAAGGGGACTAAGCTTAGGCACCATCGCCCATACACCTGGTATTATGTGATATAACCATTATAAAACCGCTCCTTGAGCATTACGCAAATTAGAAACATAGCACGTACCCCTTGTACTAAGCGATAAAATCCTTAAGCCACTCCTTGAGCGTAATGTGAATTAGAAATGTCACGCATACCCCAAGTACTATGCTATAAAATCCTTTAGTAATCACTCCCTGAGTGAGCAACCAAAATCGCTCTACACTCCATAAAAGCCATAAGGGGCAAATAATAGGAATATCGTGTGTACCCCTAATACTAAACGATGAGGACCCTCAGTAATCACTCCTTGAGAAAAATGACCAAAATCACCCTGCGCTCCATAAAACCCATAAGGGAACAAAACCTTAGAAACATCGCACGTACCCTAGGTACCAAGTGATAAAATCTTATAGTGATCACTCCCTGAGTGACAAAACTAATTGCCCCACAAAGGGCAAGCATTACGAACTTCGCACATACCCCCGGTATTAAGTGATAAAATCCTCTAGTGAACACTCCTTGAGTGACCAAATTGCCCTATGCTACATAAATCCATAAGGGAATATACCTAGAAACATCGTACGTACCTGAGGTACTAAGCGATAAAATATTTTAGCAATCACTCCCTAAGTGACAAACTAATCGCCCCAAAAGGGGCAAGCATTAGAAACATCCCACGTAACCCCGATATTAATCAATAAAATCCTCTAGTGACCACTCCCTGAGTGACCAAATCACCCCGCGCTCTGTAAAAGCCATAAGGGGACAAACCTTAGAAACATTGCACATTACCCTAGGTACCAAGCGGTAAAATCTTTTAGCAATCACCCCCTGAGTGACAAACTAATCACCCTATAAGGGGCAAGCATTAAGAACTTCACACATACCCCCAGTATTAAGCTATAAAATCCTCTAGTGACCACTCCATGAGTGACCAAATCATCGCGCACTACGTAAAAGCCATATGGGGACAAAACCTTAGAAACATTGCACGTACCCCAGGAACTAAGCGATAAAATCTTTTAGCAATCACTCCCTGAGTGACAAACTAACCACCCCGCAAGGGTTAAGCATCAGGAACTTCACACATACCCTTGGTACTAGGTGATAAAATCCTTTAGGAGTCACTCCCAAAATTACAGAAGATCCTCCTTGAGTGTACTTTATGCATGTGCCAAAAATTTTCCTTGTACATCTTTTTATGCATCTCATGTATGAATTACTAATTACATCTTCTGCAGGAATAGCATTTTACATGCCATGTGTTTCATGACTATTCCAAGGCCACATCATTATTATAATATATCTATCCATGTGAATACCATGATTATATCCTACTTATGATATCATATGTTCATCGAATGAATACCATACCTAAGACAGTAAGCCTTGCTTATCTCTAATGCACTATTATATGTTTTGTACGGGTAACATGACAAATCATATAACGCCATGTTTAAAACATACAAAGACCATGAAAATTACATGAGTAGACCATGTTTTGCGATGCATTTCATATGTATGAAATGATATTACATGAAATGTTATATTCGTATCATGTGTATGCCATGTAAATGACTTAATATGTCAATATACCACATCATACAGTGTGTTTCGCATATATAACATGTGTGTTGTTGTACAATACAAACACCATGCGAGATATATAAGTGTAAGATGATGGCAAGTTGCAAATGTATAACATGAAATGCCATGCAATATTATGTTTATTTCATGTATTCCAATGCAGCGCCATCTGTTCTCATTCTTATAACATGCAGTGCCATGTAATTTCATTCTCACAGCATGCAGTGCCATGTAATCTCATTCTTACAACATGCAGTGCCATATAATTCCATTCAGTTCTTACAATATGCAGTGCTATGTAATCTCATTCTTACAACATGCAGTGCCATATAGTCTCATGCTTACAACATGCAGTGCCATGTAACTTTATTCTTACAACATGTAGTACCACATATTCCTATGCCTATAACATGTAGCACCATATATTTACATGTCATGCCATGTAATTCAATTCCTATAACATGCATTGACATGTAATCTCATTCTTATAACATGTAGTGACATGCAGTGTCATGTCACGCCATATTATGCTTACGACATGCAGTGTCATGTCATCTTTTGTTATTCTTTCGACATGCAGTGTCATGTAATATTTTTATTTGTAATGCCATGCTTTGACATGTAGTGTCATGTCAAGCCATATTATGCTTACGACAAGCAGTGTCATGTCACCTTTTATTATGCTTTCAACTTATAGTGTCATGTCACACTATATTTTTATTTTGACATGCACTGTCATGTCATGTTCCAATTTTCCATGCCCTGCTTACAACGTGTAACATCATGTCATCTTATGTCCTCTTGTATTTTCCTTACAACATGCAGCGTCATGTCATCTTGTATTTTTCTTTGACATGCAGCGTCATGTTGTATTACGACATGCATCATCATGTTCTGCTTACGACATGCATCATCATGTTCTGCTTATGATATGCAGTGCCATGTCATCTTGTGTTGTAGTTAAATGACATGCAGTGTCATATTACCCTATGTTGTACTTATATGACATGCAACGTCTTGTTATGTTATACTTACAACATGCAGCGTCATGTCATCCTATGTTACACTTATATGATATGCAGCGTTATATTATGTTATGCTTACGACATGCAGCATCATTTCATCCTATGTTGTACTTATACGACATGCAGCGTCATGTTATATTATGTTATGCTTATGACACGTAGCGTCATGTCATCCTGTGATGTACTTATACGACACACAACGTCATGTAATATTATGTTATTCTTATTAGGATGCTAACCCTGATCCCGTAGGTACCCAAAATACACACGGCGTTAGCATCTCTAGGATGTTAACCATAATCTTATGTTTACCCTAATTGGGCTTGATAAAAAAAACAAAGAGAGAGAGAGAGAGACCACTCTCAAATATCTTACTCCTCTTTAATTCATCATATGCAAATGCATACATTACATTCATTGATCAAAAGTTAATTCTTGTGAATTCATTCACCATATCTTACCAATCGCTTTACCTCAAAATATAAAAACTTCCCCCTCATTAATATCATATCGACAAACATGTAAAGATGGTTCATCTCATCAGTTAAAGAATCCCACATCATATGTGCCTCATATTTGACATGTATCATTCTAAAGATTATGATAGCTCCTCAATGTTTGAAGACGGTTAGCTGAAAAACTTTATTCTGGGCATTGTAGCATTGTGTTTCGTGGTTCCCAAGGAATCACCTTTGGTCAAATTCATTGCGAAGAACAATCTAGTTGATCCCACAATTCTAGATAAATAGGATGGATAATCATAATTGAGACGAGATCATTGCAGTAATAGTATCCAAAGCCGTATCTGACTTTTTAAAATTAGATGCATTCTCAGAAATAGTCAATGATGCGGTAGCAAAAAGACTTTTTGCAATACCAAAGGTCCATACTCTAATAAGAGAACGCATCCAATCTCACCATGCTGGCCAGACGAAGAATCAAAATGTTGGAAGATCAACCAGCTACAGCATACCTCTATCTAATTTAAGCCAAAAATAGATGATCTACCCATTAAGGATGATGTTCCAAAAACAATTGAATCTATTCCAAATCAACCAGTCATATGTGGCATATCCCCATGGGAGAATCACTGGCAATATTATTTTACAAATGTAGAGTTAATAGTCTACTTCAAAGCTTAAAACCTTACCAGAAGCCAAATGAAATGTATAAGGATAATTTCTGCACCTATCATTTCATCGAGGGGCAACGAACTAATTATTGTAACCGCTTGCTACATGATATCAAACAATTGATAGGCGAAGGAAAGATGGAAGAGCCTTATAGAATCAACTCTTCATCCCATCCAGGATAAACTCTGTTTTCAACAATACTTTCAACGAACGAAAGTCATTTAACTAAGGGGAAAGCAATTCAAACCGCAACTCAAGTTTCCCAAGCCAATCCGATCAAGGTCAATGATCAAGAGATGAAAGATATTTTATGGCTTCAGAGCTAAAAAGAGAGCATAGCTGAAGACTGCGACGTCGAGAAAGAACTTTAAGAGGAACGAGAAGTAGTTGACAAGTTGATGTTTGGACTCTAAGTCCCACATTTTAACTTATCAATCATATGCATCCTTGATGTTGTGAACAATCATGTCATAGTTGGCTTTGAATGAATAAACATATTTTGTTTGTTTAAACATTTTTCACATGAATATGCACTTACATATAAGCATTCATCAAATATGTTTAACCTACACAATGTTTCATAACATGGAATTAACTTGGAAATAATTTAAAGTCTTTAATAATAGCTATCTAAAGTGACACTACTTCTGTAGAAAAAGTGAGAACAAAAAAATGTGCTTGATGACATTTCCCCGATTTATATACACGAGTAATTCTAAGGCTTCATCCTAAAAGGGTTCCCCCAAGCAAAAGATTCATGCTCAACTAACTCAGGAAATGTTACTCAGTGAGCGACATATCACAATTGAGCTATAAAAGCTAGTAAAATAACACAAAGCCAACGCCTTTCTGGCATTTCAATATAAAAAGCATTTGCCATGAATTTCAATTCCTCCAAAACAAAAAGGGAGGATCTGAGTCCTTGGTCAATGTTATGCCAGAGAAATAATCGGTCCTGAAGCCTTACAAAAGCTCAGTGAAATCAATCAGATGTGATTTAATCCACCCATACCTAGAGGTCAAACAGAAGGGGCATAATTGATCTAAATCCAGAAACTTCATCAGTAAAGCTGGGGCAGTAACAAATATCCTTAAAAGGCATTCCCTTGGAAGGAGACTATAGTTATGGTGTATAAACACCATGATGCCTTGTTAATCCAAGACCTATGTAGTACCATACTGACTTGTAAACTACATGGGAGAATCTATCATCCCCATATTGGACTAAACCTTGATTCCGTAACTCCACCAATGCTGGATGTGCAGGCTCAACCTAAAGGAATATAGGCACCTATACTCCTCTCATATCAAGGTCCAAGAACTATAGATGAGTCATGCTATTTGAGGGAAGTTAATGCAATACCATTGGCATCCCTCAAAGAGATGTGCACAATAGTAGGAAACAATTTCCATCAAAATCTACATTCCTACACATTGCGTTCACACCCATGACATTTTGGTAACATTCTCCTTGCTACTGGACGTCTGTAGGAGTACCCTCCACTTTACACCAGAAAGTGAAAGCTGTCGTATGAGGAATTCATTATCGCTGTGATTCGCGCTTGCCCCCAAACAAATAGAAGGATTCCTAACGACTGCAATCAATGGAGGACAAAAAAAGATGAACCTGTAAAATGGTCCAATAGGGTCCGAAAATACATGAGGCAACACTCCGCACCTGGAGCTAGGACCTCCTGAACTCCTCTCTCAAGAATAGCCCAAAATTATCCCCAAATCTATAGGTTCCTAGAATCTTTACTTAAAAAAATCCCTTCTCTTAGCCCAAAACCATACTTGGGTTTAGACACCCCTCCTCAATCGGTGTTAGCCATAAACCTTCAATACCCACACTTCCACTACCTTACTATATTGTCCTTCAAGGTTGTCTCCGTAGAAATCCTGAAGATCTTCCAGCTCTAAACTAAAAGCAAAACATTTTTAGTCAGTACCAGACCTCTTGAAAAGTTTGCAGCTAGATCTCATAACCCAACTAGACTAGGATACAAAGGCAAGAGCAAGCCTTATTTCAAAAGACTTCAGATGACTAAAGCCTTCACTCATCCATGAGAAATCCTTATCAAGGGGAACCAGAACCTATCCATGTCGGAGAAAGCATCAGTCGACATGAATCACTTCAAGTGTTAAAAGAAAAAGAAGAAGAAAAGGCCTATCAGATGGAAAACCCAAAAAGCCATCATCACAAAAGAAAACTCAAGATGGTCTGCTAAGTTGAAAACCAAAATGACGACTTAGAAAAAAGTTAAGACTGTAAGGCGAGAGACATTAGCTTGAAAACCTATCACGACTAGCTGGTAGTAGGAGTGAATCATTTGAGATAACTATCGTTCCTCGATTATTTCCACTTTAAATTTTATTAAATGAAATGTTTCCATGTTAGAAAATTTTATAAATACTCAAATGTGTGTGCAAATTCATTTGTAAAATGGCTAGACAAGCATATTGTTCAAACCATCATATACTTAAATCATCACAGTGATGTCCAATGCACAACCAAGACAACAAAGAGGAATCAGAGAAACCAAGCTTGCAATTAGACAAATAGATCCAGAGCATTGCATCTTCTCTTACAAACTGGGGCAAGGTGAGAATGGTGGAAGTCAACACCAAGCCTCTCATCCAAGAGAAAAAAAAGAAGAAAAAATGACAAAAGAAATAAGAAGCTTACTGGATTCAAAACCTGAAAAGGCGGTCCAGACAAAAATTAAGGCGATCCGATAGATCAAAAACCTGAAAGGGCGGTCTATGCAAAAATTAGGATCAAGCAAATAAATCGCTCAATCTGCAACAAATATCTAGACACTATTGATATTATGTGGTATAATGCGGACCTGACTAGCCACAACCCAATGCTACATAAAGCATAACTCAGAAATAAATAACTATATGGGAGGCTCAAACAAGTAAATCCACTAAAAGATACATTTCCTCCGATTTGAAGAAAAGGGGGATTGCCAACTTGATGCATCATGCACTTGCATAGCTCATCATATAGCAATAGCAATAAATGTTCGAAGTCACATGTATCATTAAACATGAACGCATAAGAAGACCAGATTCTACCATCCCGATCCAAAATTACACTATAGGACATAAAAAACTTAGATCCAACAAGATCTATGCCTAAGCATATCATAGCCAAACCTTAGGTCTAGCAATATCTTCACCTAGGCACATCATAGCCAGATCTTAGATCCAGCAAGATCTTCATAATGTAAACAACAAGACTTTAGATCCAGTGAGATCTTTTACCATAACCCATCTATGATATGCAGTGTCATGTCTAGTTTTGTAATGGCATGCATTGCTATGTCTAAGTTTTATTGATGACATGCAGTGTCATGTCAACTTATTCTAATAACATGTAGTGTCATGTAATGCTATATTATGTTTCGTAGTGTAATATTATATTTGTGAAATGTAGTGCCATGTTAGGTCATATTTTGCAGGAAATCATAATAGCAGATCAACGACGGTAGACAGTGCCCAACTCCCTAGTGAGACAAACTGCTCAATGGTGGCAGACAGTGCCCAACTCCCTAGTGAGTTAAACTGCTCAATGGTGGCAGACAGTGCCCAACTCCCTAGCGAGACAAACTGCTCAATGGTTGTAGACAGTGCCCAACTCCCAAGTGAGATAAACTGCTCAATGGTGGTAGACCATGCCCAACTCCCTACTGAGGCAAATTGGTCAATGATGGTAGATAGTGCCCAACTCAATGGTGAGACAAACAGCTTAATGGTGGCAGACAGTGCCCAACTCCCTAGTGAGATAAACTGCTCAGTGGTGGCAAATAATGCCCAACTCCCTAGTGAGATAAATTGGTCAATGGTGGCAGACAGTGCCTAACTCGATGGTGAGACAAACTAGTCAATGGTGGCAAACAGTGCCCAACTCCCTAGTGAGACAAATTGATCAATGGTTACAGACAATGCCCAACTCAATGGTGAGACAAACTACTCAATGGTGGCAAACAGTGCCCAACTCCCTAGTGAGACAAACTACTCAATGGTGGTAGACAATGCCCAACTCGATGGTGAGATAAACTGGTCAATAGTGGCAAACAGTGCCCAACTCCCTAGTGAGACAAACTGATCAATAGTGGCAGACAATGCCTAACTCCTTAGTGAGACAAATTGGTCAATGGTGATAGACAGTGCCCAACTAGATGGTGAGATAAACTGCTCAATGGTGGCAAGACAGTGCCCAACTCGATGGTGAGACAAACTACTGAATGGTGGTAAGATAGTGCCCAACTCCCTAGTGAGACGAACAGCTCAATGGTGGCTGATAAATTTCCAACAGTCAAAAGTTACCCTATGTGTTTGAAACCACGTGTCAATTTTCAAAAAAATCCAACGATAGGATTTGCATTGATTGACGCTCCCATAGTCAATCAAAGCTAATCGCTGCTGACATGTGTTGAGTCTAGTGATGACTCATCAAACCTACACATGTGTCGATCGATGCTCCTGGATGCATCAATCGATGCTTCTTGGACACGTGTCGAGTCTAGTGTTGACTCAATGAAGCTACAACTGCCCTAGATGAGTCGATCGATGCTACTAAGATGTGTCGATCAACACTGCCAAAAAATCCTATAAAAAGAACGCGATCCCAGCTTTTGATAGAGAAAACACATCCAAAACCCTCTGAAAAGTTCCTTTTTGCGAATTCCCTGAATTCATACCAAAAAGCCCTTCCTTTATCCCAAAACTATACTTAGGTATAGAACCCTTCCCTAGGCAAGTTTTAACTATAAACTAGCCTAGCTTTATTCCCTAAAAACTAAACCAATAACACAGTTCAATATTGTCGATTGGTTTTAGCCACAAACGTCCCTTATATTGAACTTCAAACACCAACTATGCCAAGGTATAGTCCATTATTCCCGACAGGCGTTAGTCATAAACCGTCTCCGTAAATCCCAGGGTTCTCAACCCTAATCTTCCAATCATTCAGTTCTAGCACGTACTAGCCTTCACGACACTTAAAAGGTAATTCAGGGTAATTGGATTCTATCCCACTTTTATTGCATTCATTTTTTATTTTATTCGTATTTATTAAATTGGCTGGTGCACCCAAAGCAGAGGAATCCATCGCCAAGGTATAAACACTTATCCCTTCATTGCTATTTGTCTTAATTGTTATTCATTCCCAAGTTTTATAAAAAAAGACATAGGGAAATTATTTTTAATAAACCAATTAAACATATATATCTCGAATCAAATATACAAGTAACTATTTTATCCGACTCAGAATCTCTGCTTTAGAGGTATAGGAATCCTATCTGGATCAGCTATACCACCAATTTCCCTATAGAGCTGAACCAGGTGGCAACTCTTATACTTCATAACATAGGGCTTTTTACTCTATTTTAATTTAAAAAATTTTCCTCAAAACAATTCCCTGCAGACTAGTCTTCTAGAAGGGTCCCATGGTCCCTATCACCAAGCATTTAAAATGTAGACAAGCCCCATGCTTGAACCAAAACGGCTCCCCGCATAAAAAAACTGAGGCCCACTCCTATCGCATAAAAGTTCACCCACTCACAACGGATTATTGAGGACAAACAAACACTGAAGCCGCCTGATCTTGGGTCTGAGGATGACCTTTTTGTGTATCAAGAGGCACCGTCCTTGACCTAAAGGGGTGGAGCCGAGCGGGAAGTGGATCAGCGTGTTGGGGTAGCTGATGCTGTGGCTGCAGGTGTTGTAGGGACTGATGACCATGTGATGATCAACATGGATGACTGGCTGGCAGACTCGCTGGACCATACTCTGGAGGGGCATTCAAGACAGGATCCCCCAATAGCTTAGACCATAATATACTTTCATTTCCTAGATGTTTGATACTTTTAGGTCATGCGCGGCGTACTTTTGTTGTGAGCTTGGATCGACACTTCTGCCATTTTACTTTTATGTATGCTGAACTTTTCCTTCTCTAAATGATGTTCTAATTTTTGCATAGGCCATTCAGTGTGAGATGACCTATCAAACTTTTATTTGTCCTAATTTTTGCCTGAACTATCCTTGACGGCTCAGCTCAGCGGACTTTTCTTTTCTTTGCTTTAACTTTTTCCTGGACTGCCCTTTTGGGTTTTTAATCCAGCAAGCTTTTTCTTACTTGTCTGAGTCTTTGATTGATCCTTTGCCTTGAGGATATTGTTGTCTTGTCCTTCTTTCATAAGGGTTGAATTTGATGGTGAATTTGACTAGTAACCAAACTTTTAAAGCTTTAGATTATTGAGAGACTGGCCAGATTGAGACCGATGAGTATTACCAAGATTTTGGATGAGATTTGTATGCCTATTGTAGACTCGTACAGGCTTGTATGTATGCCTATACTTCTTCATATCAATGACTTGATTGGATGAGATTCATTCTTTGCACATTAGGGGAATGTGCCTCTAAGGTGTCCAAACTGTAACATGGTGGAAGCTAGATAATGCTAGTGGAAACACGTAGCACTTCGAATGATGTGTGTTATCGAGTAGCCTCATAGTGGGAAAGCTAAACTTGCGGGATCCCAACTGTGAAATATTGCTATTACAAATGATGCTTGAAGAATAAAAGAAAGTACAAACTACCGGCATTTTGAATTGAGTTTTAACTTTTACAAAGACGGCTTGAGGTGATGTGATATATCAAATTGATTTTGCATTTTCTTATGTCTTAACTTTTGCCTGACTTGTCCTTGGTGGCTCAGTTCAGCAGACTGTCTCCGACTTTTGCCTAAGCCTTATTTTTTTTTTCTCTTCTTTTTTCTCTTTTTCTTTTTCTCTCTCTTTTTTTGGTGGCTTATCGGTATTTTGTCTTTTGTTGAATGATACCCATAGTACAGATAATAACAAAGAGTACAAAATGTAGAGGAGAAACTGATGTTCGCATACTTATGATCATTTCATCTTAAAGGCATGCATGCGTTCATGAGACCCAGATTCTTAACAAATTATATCATGTTTATCGATGAAATTAAATTTAAGTGCAGAGGCAATGGCATTAGTTTCCAATGGTTAACCCTTACCCGCTTTCTAGTCCTTTTACAGATTTTTTAGAAAGCAACAGATTTTCTAGAAAGCAACTACATGGTGTGGGATTCCATATCTTGCAAAAATATGCCTCTCTATGAACCAGGGAGGACTGGTACGAGTATGGTGTACCCGTACCGGTCCTATCTGGTCCCAGATAGAAACTCATTTCAGTTAAGTTACAGATTACAGATCAATAAACTGGTGGCAGAAAAATAAAATAAAGAGGGATTTCCTTCCGTATAAGTATGGCGCAACAAACGGATATCCTTGGGGATATATGGTGCCAGTAAGGTTCACACGGGTAAGAACTAGACCCGGAACAAGAAATGAAATCAACAAGTATAATAGAAGCAACAAGCAATAATAATAATGAAATTACTAAGATGTGAGTCTCTTTGAAACTCAAGAGTGTTACCTTTTCGACGTGAATCCACTTTGAGGTGATCCCTTTACTTTTGAGAGAGCCCGAACAAAGTAGATGGAATAGGACTATTTAGGTGAGTATTTGTATGGACAGAGTCTCCCCTAAACCCTAGTAAAAGAAGCTATGAATGAATAAAATGTGGACAAAACCTCAAAGGAAGGGTTTTCTCCCTATTTAATACCTCCTACACCCCCACTATACCTTTTCTATACCTATAAAAATTGCTAGAGTTTTAGTATATTTTTTATATGAAGAATGTGTGTGTAAAATGTGAAGTGAAGGGCCCTTTTTATAGGGGAGAGGAGGTCTGAATGCAATAAATTACGTTTAAAACCTGCCTTTTCCCGAAATAGGAAAGGATTTCCTTCTAAAAAGGCATGTTTAGGCAATAAGAGTACCTATACAGGTGGGGCCCTACCTGTATGGGTCCCCCCCAGGTGTAGGGAAAGGATGACCTGCAAGGGTCCCGTAATGGATCCGTACCACCAGGATGTGCTTGTACGGGTCCTTAAAGGCAAACTAGGGCTCTAAAATTTGGCCAAACTTAACTCTATAGTAGTAGGAACACCCTTGATGGACCACACCTGAAAGACATTGCGGCATATAGCTCTGATCATAGTTTCATGAGAAGGTTCGCTAAAATCAAGTGCTCACAGCAGGGTCACAAGCCCTTCTCCACTACCACCTTGTGGAGGATTTCTAGGTATTATGATGATGTAGGGAGCTCTTCTTGAGATGCACTTTCTTTAGTTCTATCTTTTGCATAGGCTAGTCGGGCTGACAGACCTATCGAACTTCATTTTACTATATGTCTTTTATGTGGTCTAATTTTTTTCCATAGACTGCCCTTTCGGGTTTTCAATCCATCGAACCTTGTCTTAATTTTTGCCTGGACTACCCTTTTTGGGTTTTCAATCCAGCAGACTTATTCTTACTTTTGCATAGACCTCGCTCTTTTCAGTCTATCAGAATTATTTTTATTTATTAGGCATTTAATTTAGAATAATGTGAACTCTACATTAGGTTTACTCGAGCAGTTTCGACTGTGTGGATACAAAATTCACGTAAGCATAAGCATTCAAATTTTAACAAAAGAGATACTTTCATTAAGTGAAGTAAAACATAGTACACAATGTTTGGTAAACATTCCCATTAATTTAACTCCCGGTGCCAACAAGCCTAGATCGGTTTTCTAGTAGGCACTCTCTCTTTGCTCGCTTACCCTAGTTTTTTCCGAGATCACCCTTTTTGGGTTTTCAATCTAGCGAGTTTGACTCATCCCCGAATTTTTGCACAGCCAGTTTGCAAAATACCGACCGTCGAGTGTCACCCTAATTTTTGCCTGATCAATAAATGACCGAAAGGCAGGTGATTATTATATCTATTTTTTTTGCGTGCTGCTTTTTCTTATTTATTTCTTCTGAATTAGATGTGATAATGCTTAAGCCTATCCTGATTTACGGGGTTCATAAACTCATTCCCATCCATATCTATAAGCTTAACCACTCCTTTACTAAGAATCTTCTTTATCACATACGGTCCTTCCCAGTTAGGCCTGAATTTGCCCCTCACACCGGTAGCGGAAGGTTTCAGCTGCTTAAGGACTAGATCACCAGCCTTTAGGAGAAACTTTCGATATCTTACCTGCCTGCTATAAGCTCAAGCCATGAGCTGTTGGTACGTCTAGAGATAATCTAGAGCCCTCAATCTCTACTCATCCATCATATTCAGCGGTTTAAATCTCCCCTGAGTCCATTTAGATTCTTTTTGCTTGTCTTCTAATGCAACACTTAGCGAGGTTACTTGGGACTCAAATGGCAAGACCACTTAATCGGGGTACGGATGCTTGTATGATATCTCCAATAGTGAAAGGTAGCTTGTCTCCGTAATCCCTATAACTGGCTATCATATTAGAAAGAATCTTCTTTACTGACTTCTTAGCTGCCTCAATAGCACCATTGGCTTGTGATCTGTATGGAGAAGATCTATAGTGTTCAATCCCGTATTTCTCAATCAGATCAGCAGTTGCCCCTTGAAATTGTACCCCATTATCTAAGACTATGTTATGTGGAAGTCCATACCGAGCCAGAATGTGCTTCTTTATGAACATGGCCATCTTCTTAGTGGTGACATTGGTGTAGGATCCGGTCTCTACCCATTTTGAAAAATAATCCATTGCTACCACGATGAATCGGTGCCCATTTACTGATAAAGGACAAATTTCACTGATTATGTCTATCCTCCATGTTGAGAATGGCCAAGGAGTAGATAAATGATGGAGCTCAATAGGTACAGATGTGGCATGTCCCTATAAATTTGACATTGGTGGCACCGCCTGACTTGGAGGATGCAATCGGCCGTCAGGGTGAGACAAAAATATCCCAATCATTGAATTTTCTTTGCTAAAGTGAGGCCATTCATATGAGGGCTACAATCACCAGTATGTACCTGATCAATTACTTGCTGAGCCTCGAATTTAGTTAAGCAACAAAGTAGTAACCCATCACTAGTGCGCTTGAAGAGATCAATATCGATAATCTAAAACTGGACAGCAAGCCGCCTGAGAGTGGTATGGTCTGAGTCAGAGGAATCCTGAGGATATTGGCTTATTTGGAGGAATAGGATGATGTCAGAGTACCAACAGGGCTCGGTGGAGATGGCAAGGACTGGCTGGCCAGGTTGGGCATTATAGGGGGTCCTAGTTTACAGTAGAACTAAATGACGGATAGGCTACTGTTGGGTTCCTTCCTATGAAGAGGCCAGGGTAGCCAGAGGGTCAGCCATTTAATTCTCATCCCCAGGGATGTGGCAGTACAAGCAAGAGGTGTACTTCTCAGATAAGCCTCTGACTGCCTCAACAAAAGGATGAAGAGATCCTTCTTTGATTTCCTAATCCCCGATAACCTGACAGATCACAAGAGCTTAATCCCCGATTATAGACACTATATGGGCCTCAACCTAGAGGAGGGCTTCAAACCAAATAGACATGTTTCATACTCAGCGCCAATATTGGTGACAATGAATTCCAAGTGTTTAGACAAAGGGATGATTTCATTATCTGGTGTGACTATAATAACTCCAAGGCATGCTCCCCATCAGTTCATAGCACCATCAAAGTATATAGTCCACACATGCCCAAGGATTTTAATAGAGATGAGTTGTTCATTGGGGAACTCTAGGTTCTCAACATAATCAGAGTTAAGGGGTTGATTAGCTAGGAATTCAACCACTGCCCACCCCTTAATAACCTTTTTCGTCACATACTCATTGTCAAACTCAGAGAGAAGAAGCAACCATCGAGATAGTTTACTAGCTAGAGTGGTGGATTGATAAAGATACTTTATGGGGTCAATCTTAGCCATGGCTTGGACTCTGTAAGATTAGAAATAATGGCGTACCTTCTTAGTGAGCCAAACCATGGTGGTGCAAGTCTTCTCTACAATTGAATACTGAGTTTCGCAGTCTAATAACTTCTTACTCAAGTAGTAAATCGTATGCTCCCACTTATCATCATATTCTTGGACAAGCATTGCTCCTACAGAAGACTCTTCGATAGCCACGTAAAGGATCAAAGGTTTTTCAGTGATGGGGGGTTTCAAAATGGGTGGGTCAACAAGAAAAGCCTTGATCATTAACACCACTTGGCACTGATCATTCTATACTACTAGTTGCTGCTTTCTCAATAATTCAAAGATGGGTTTCCACACGAGAGTGAGGCGGGCGATGAATCGACTGACATATTGTAAGGACCTCAGAAATAATTGGACTTCTTTCTCTCTCTTATTATCCCTGATGGCTTTGGCTTTATTAGGATCCATCTTAATTCCTTTTTGACTGACAACATGTCCTAGTAGCTTTCCTGAAGTAGCCCCAAATATGCATTTCTTTGGATTCAGGCGGAGATTGTACTTTTCAATACGAGTCATGAATCTGTCAAGAATAGCAAGGTGCACTTTTGGGGTGGCAGACTTCACAATCGTATCATCTATATATACCTCTACCTCCTTATGGATCATGTCATGCAAAAGGGCGATTAGGGTGTACTGATATGAAGCCCCGGCATTCGTTAACTCAAACGGCATTAATTTATAGCAATAAACCCCCCATTCGGTAATGAATGCCATCTTGACCTTATTGATGATATCCACTAGAATCTAATTATAACTGGAGAAGTCATCCATAAATGAGTACATAGTTTCCCTGGCGGCACTATCAATCAGGACATCATTGTGAGGGAGCGGGAAATCATCCTTAAGTGAAGCCTTATTAAGATCTCAGAAGCCAACATAAACTCGGACCCTACCATCCTCCTTTAGAATCAAAACTATGTTGGACAACCAAGTCAGATATTCCACCACTTTGACAAATCGAGCTTTAATCAACCTCGAAACCTCTGCCTTAACTTGATTAGCCCATTTTAGTCTTAATCGATAGAGCTTCTGCTTGACAGGCCTAAATAAAGGGTCAGTTGGAATTCTATGCTTAGCGATTTGATGATCTACCCCGGGCATATCTTCATACGACTAGGAAAAAGCACTAATGCAATTTTTAAGCACTTTTATCATCTCACTTTTTCCTTGGGAGTTAAATCGTTGGAAATGGTTACCATTTTAGGATTATCATCGGTACTTAGGTTTATTTTACTTAAAGATGTATCGCTAATGCCAAAAATGTTATGCGTATTGTTATGTGAATGCATGGATCCATCAGGAAAAACATTAAACAAGTAAGAAAAATGAGAGTCATTCATTACATTAAAAGCTTTGTAGACAATATTGTTCGTATAAAAAACAGCAAAAGTATTGAAAATTACATCATCCACATCATCCTCCTCCACAAATGGAGGGGCTTCGGTGGCGATAACAACAACAGGAGGAGCATCCCCGCCATAAATGGATAGTCCCTTTTTAGTCGGTAGTGAGGGATGGATCTCTAGACAGGTTGGCTTTCCTAGCTAAGGCCCTCGTAAACTTCCTTAAAATCTCTGTCGTGGTATCCTCTTCCCATGTTCTCTCACCCCTCCATCCTTTCTTCATCAAAAATTCTATAGCCTTGGTCATGGTAGCCATAGCATCTTCGACCTCTAGATCAACAGACTCTTCATTGCTTCCCCTAGACTCATCCTCAGGATACATCTTACCCTTCCCATTAGCCTTATCGGAAATGACGTTAACAGGTGCAAAAGGCTCAGTGGGTTCAGGCTCAGCAGAGATAACCATGCAGCCAGCTTCAAAGTCCTAGACATCTTTAAGGATATCAAAAATGGGCCACATTTTTCCATCATGCTCAACGGGTTTAGGCTCTCCCTTATAAGGCCTTTTGCCTTGGATCTCATAAATAGTGATCATGTGATAGTAATAGGAAGGAACACTGTGATAGGCTTTTCTAGGCTTGTACCCTAACCCCACTTGGCGGACCAGCACCTTCGGCTCTAAGGCCTCAATAATTCCTTGCTTGAACATTTTACAGCCTCTGTCAGGCATATACCCATATTTCTTCATCAGTTTTCCCATACCAGAGTGGAGATTACTGTGCTAAAGGGGAGGAGATTTCTCAGTCTTACTAACCATAGTAATCTAAAGACCTTCCTCCAATTTAGCTTTGGCTTCCAAAACAGCAACAACGGAAGCAGGTTCAGCCTCGATGGTTACCAGTTTGTCCTTGTAAATGAACTTAATTTTCTGATGGCTAGTGGAGGGAAATGCGTCCAAGACATAGAGCTAAGGTTTGCCGAGCAACAAAGAGTAAGTAATAGGAATGAGCCGAGCAACAAAGAGTAAGTAACAGGAATGTCAAGTATGGTGAACCGCACTATACTTGTAACACCTCCGATAGTGACTTCTACCTCAAAAGCCCCAATTATAGTGCACTTTGAATCATCATAAGCTCAGATAATAGTACTAGATTTTTGAAGCATCTCCTCCAATGGGCCCAAGTTAGGAAGGACCTTTAGGGGATCGAGATTCAGGGTAGAGCCATCACCTACCATGACACAAGGGATAATCTTATCGAGGATCTGAATACAGATGAATAAGGCCCTATTGTGGTTCTTACCCTCAAGTGGAAGATCGAAATGGTCAAACACAATCTATAATCCCTTTCTTAGAAGTACACCTTCCCCGGCCCTAGCATAGATCTCAACAACAGAGGTTGTCTGAGTAGCTTTTAAGTTAAGAAATCTCTTAATTAATCCCTTGTGATACCAGTCAAAATCGATTACTAACTGCCAGATACCGTAATGAACTTGAGTGTTTTTTAGCTGAGTAATAAGATGATTAACCTCGAGACTGGTTAGGAGAAGTGGACGTGGAGAAGGAGGCCTAGCAGTGGTGCCTATCCTCCTAGAGATTGGGTCCTTATCTAGATGGAGACAATGATCCTCAGGCTGATACACATAGCCACTCTAGGACATGTTGAGAAAATTATCAATCAGGACACTTCGAGTGGCTCATGTTTCAAACAGATATTGCTATTCCTCAGAGTTGGAATCTGGGTCTTGCAACTCATATGCATCCACATTAAAAGGCTCATTCTAATCAACCTTGAATAATCCCTTCGGCTTCTCATTGATGGGTAAATCAACCCTGACCAGTTCAGTGCTTACAGCCTTGGCTACTTTGACTACTCCCTTATCTTTATTAGAATAGTCATCATTAAAACAAAGGCATCTACACTGAATAGCAGCTCTTTCTCAACATTTGTTCTCTTGGCCACAAAAGGCTAAGTCCTACAGCTTTCTTGCTTAGGCAGATTCGAGTCGACATCCATACCTTAAACCAAATTGACTCCTAGATTAGCTTAACTGATTAGAGCAAAAACTAAGTTAGACGGGAGCCGAGAACTGATAACCAAAATAGAATTACTACCACCTAGACCTTGGGTGATTAGTTCAAAGATTATAGCTTCAGGCAAGCCAGACCAAATCATTCCCACCTTGCTCCCAAAATTAGGTAGACGGTTATTCATAGTGCTTGGGGTCTTATCGGGTTCGGCAATTTTTCCTTCACTAACCAAATGATGAATAGCCGAGAGTAGGGCCTTGCAATTGTTGGTTTGGTGTCCCACTTGAATGTGGTAGTTACAAAGATTTTTCTTATCCTCCGATTTGGGTGATTTGTACTCTTGAAGGGACTAGATGAAACCTGCTTCCCTTAAACGCTTAAAAATGACCCAGAGAGGCAACTTATACGGATTAGCTAAAATGAATGGAGGCAAGGAGGCTGGATTGTAGCAACTACCGATGAGGTTTGAGTGATTTCTAGGGACATAGCTGGGGCTTGAGAAATTTTCTGCACTACAGTCAGGGCTTTGGGCTTAGCAGGCGCCGGAGTCGAGAGCTAAGCATCAATATTCTTTTTGAACCACAGCTTTTCACTTTTTCTACCCCCCAGACTTAATTTTATCCACTTTTTCAAACACGGCCTTGTAAGAAAGGAATGAATCGGTAGCCATTTCTTTATGGAAAAGGGGAAGAGATCCCTCTAGGAGTTTAACAATCATCTCCTTGAGGCTTATCTTTGATTTCAACAGAACCTGGGTCGACATCCATCAATTAAAATATTGTTTAAAGGTTTCATTGGGCATTTGGCGAACTCCCTCAAGATGTTGGAGGGTTATTTCCATCATAGTATTAAAACCATAACGCACTTTCAAAGCCTCGGAAAGAAGTTTCCAATCAGTGGTAATATGATGCGGTAGAGTATGATACAATTCAAGAACAGGACCCCATAGAGAACAAGGAAACATTTGAGCAAGCACTTTATCACTTAATTTCTTTACCCACATAACTCTTTCATACATAATAATATAGGAAGCAGGTGTACCAAAACCATTATAATGGGCTATATTCGGTATAGTAAAATTATTGGGGACCTAGTCTTCATTTCTTTTGGGTTCCTTAGCAACTATGAGGCAGTTAATGTAAGCTTGAATTTCTTATCTCATACTTGGAGGTTACATGACCTGGTGATTGATATACTGAGAGAGAGCTGTAGCCTTGAGTGTCACGCCTAGAGAATGTGTGACCTGGTCATTGATCTAAGAGGTCATAATTTGGCGAACAAAAGCAGCTACTTCAGGTGTCAAGCTCGGAGGCTGCATGCCTGGTCATTGACTGGCGGAGATGGTGAAGGGCAAATAATCAGTTGGTTACTGAAAGGATAGGAGTAAAAGATGGCAGAGGTTAGACTAGACCGCTGGAAGAAGCTAAAAACTGAGGAGAGAATACTGGAGGAATCGAGCTCAACAAAGCGTCTCAGATTGAAAAGAACAATTGACAGAGTAGTCGAGGTTGGCAAGAAAGTAGAAGTTTTCCTAAACTGAAATGGGCATGCCATGGGTTGAGTCGAGGGAGTTGGTTGAAAACTGGTGCAATAGGTCTTATCCCTATTGAACTAGCCAACATCTGTGCTGAACCATTCTGGGCTTGCATGTCGGACTCAGAGACCCAGTCAGAATTCCTATCTTTGAGGGCTTGCTTAACAACTGCTTGGACAATGTTTTGAATAGAAGCTTGGAATGCCTCTGAATTCAAAAACTACACCATAGCAATGGCAAAATCAAAACCAGGAGGGGGGGTCAGACACTACTCCTGAGGTAGTAGTAGGATCGACTTGCTCCTTGGCCAGAGGAGGGTTTCTGTCATTGCTTGGAAAAGCCATAACTCACTAAGATAAATCCTGAACCAATTGAATCTGATTTGAATCCGACTCCCCACTAGAATTGGTATACGGAACCCCTTTAACTTCTGTGATGACAACCGGGGTGAGAGAACAATGAATCAGACGGTGCTCCAGTCTTTTCCAAATTGGGGTGAGATGATAATTTTGCCTCCTCCTAGCTAAAATGGTAGCCAATGGATTAGATCAAGCATGGATTGTGTGATGTTATGGATGGGGCGAATGACCTTTTATCTAATAACCGATGCTTGGTATGTATGACTGCATGTAAATATGGTTAGGGATGATGCGACGGCTTATCCCTCCAACATCCGTGGGACATTCATACCTATTGTCACGCATAGTGATATGCCGTGACTCAACGGGGGTACAAAAGAAGTCTTATAGAAGTTGCTAAACCTCTTCCATAAATGGAGATTAGTAAGGGTAAGTTAATTGATCTTTGGCTCTTGAACCTGATGCATGAGTGATGTATGAGCACATAGTATATAGCACACAAAATGTCCCTCTTCTAATCTTATGACTCTCGCTTAATGCCTCTTTAGAAAGGATGGAGTTTGGCTTCTTCACCGATAATGGTGAAAGAAGTGCATCCCAAATTTTTTTCATTATTCTGGTAGCCCTAAAGGATTGTAGTGCTAAGGCTTTTTAAAGCGTGGCTTTGGTATGGTTGTTGATGTAGAAGGTTCTTGTTTACCTTGATCCTACGTTACTCAACCACTCCCCAAATAGGTGCGATCGCAGGAGTTTACGTGTTGGTTAAAACAAGTGATCCACCCACTAGACATCCTAAATTCCAAATAGGGCATGAGTGATACTTTCGCGAGCTTCTCAGGTAAAATGGGGCACCTAATATTACTGAAAAATCTACACACATAAGGATAAAATGTCATAAAAAAGAATGAAGTTTTAATTTGGCTAATGATTTCAATACATCATCAAAATCCTTTAAACTTATAGAAAAATTTAAGCTCAAGTTTAAAGAGACAAGTCCCCAGCAGAGTCGCCATTGTGAGTGGATGACATTTCGAGCGGGTCGTGAGGCCGGGCTGGTGGACCGGTCTCCTTTTGAAAAATGGTTGTTGCTTATGATGCCAATTGTGAAAATGGTTTAGCATATTTTAATGTCCAAAAGATACAAGATTGAAATCCCGTACTTAAAATAGAGTCGCCACCCAGTTCAACTCAACCGGGAAATTTTGGTACAATTTTCCCACCGAGTGATAGACCATACCTTAAGTAGAGATTCCGAGTTCGGATGATGCTATCTATTTTACATTGGCCAAGTTAAAGTATTTCATTCTTTCTTAATCGGTTTGAATCCACCACATTTATTGTGTTTTCGGTTTGTATTGTTGTTTTCGTGTCATTTAGCAAGCATTCAAAAGCCGAAAATAAATAATTATTACACTCATCTAACAAATAAAATGCGGGAAATAAAATAATAATTACATGGCATTCCAAATACCTATACTTTTTTCTATATAATAAGTAAAACACCCCAAAGGCCTAACAAGCATCTAACCTAAATCTACCTGCACATAACGGTTAGCACAAATGCAGCACATTATATGAGATATATCACATAGCATGCATAGTTAGTAAACAAGACAATACCCGAGTTTGCGAGAACATGGCATGTTTTATTTACAATTTATGGAGCCTGGTTGGATGGCTAAATAAATGGGATTTAATCAGCGATTGCGTGAAAATTTTGTAATATCCATATTTTAGACTCGATTGTTGTTTTAACTAGATTATTAGTGAAAATGCCACATGGTATGGGGTGGGGTCTATTTTCAAAAGGTTCTAGACCTTTGTCATTGCACTGTACATCCTAGATTTAGAAATTTAAACTAGGTCGGCAAATCAACAAAAAATGAAACTGATGTCCAGAAGGTCATGCCGCTAGGCTACTGGCGGCATGGATGATACCGCTAACTATTAGAGCTATACAGGCAATCTATATGACTTTCTGAATACCATAAAGAAAGGGTCTTGCAAGAAAATGGGGCCACTAGGGACAAATGAGGCCTGGCGGTATCAATGATGCCGCTAGCTGCATGGTTGATACCACTGGCAGCTTTAACTGCCTCTAGCAGGTTCAGTTTCTTATAGCAGCTATTTTTGGCTGAAAAGCAACCAAAAACCCAAAACTAAGGACAAACAGCATCTAAAACACAGTAAATAAGTAAAATGAAAGCCAAAGAGCTATGAGACTCATAATTTTTACCTCAAGGCCGTGAATCCACTTCTTCGTGATCCATATTACACCTCCGGGGAGCTCAAATGATGATTTTGGAAAGTAAGGGGTGATTGAGTCTCTAAATCCTAATTTTGGTGGTTTTAAACTTAAAATGCACCTAAATATCAGAGAATTCAGTAGAGAAAAACCAAGAAAAGATGAATTGAATCCTCTTTTCTTACCTTTTCTAAACTTTATCCCACTAAAGCTAGCTACAATGCTCAAAATCTACTTGAAAGTTTGAGTGGGGGAGTAGTAGAACCTCTCAAATGGCTGTAAAATGTTGTTTATACAGGCTAAAACCTGTTGGAAATTGCCTTTGATCAATTATTCGTCGGATATCGAGTGAAAAAGGCAGACAGTTGTTCTGCAGAGGAAATGATGCCGCTAGCAACATCGATGATACCGCTGGCGGTATCAATGCAGCCGCTTGCGGCCTCACCTTCCTGATAGGTCTAAAAAGCTAGCACGATTCTTGCCAGCAATCGGGGAAAAGGAGAGGAAATCCTGCAAAAGGTGATTTTGATGGAAAAATTCAAATATTAGGCTTTATTTTTTTATTTTTAATAGGTATTTTGGACTAAATTATTTTTTGGGAGAAATTCACAGAAACCTTGTTTTCTTCTAGTGGTTGCCTTTGCATTTCTTCCGAAAGTTTCCTTCATTAGAGCTAGTTCCCTATCTAGCCCGGTTAGATTTGCATTTAGTATTTGCACTTGACTTCTTAGGAAGTTTTCTTCAACAACATTGATATGCTTTGCTTCCCTAATTGTATTGATATCTTGTGACATAGCTTCAGGAAGCTCCAGGCTTTAATGGCTTTTGTGTTCTTCCTTACATTATTGATTATAGTTCCTAAAGCCCTGGCAAGGTCAATGTTAGGTACATGAGTAGAGTTAGAGTTTACCTAAGTACTTACTGATGCTGATCCTAATTCATTATTGATTTGCTCAGTGGTTTGCTTTGATGGGTTTCTTCTAGATTATTCAACTTTCGGATCAGATAGTGCCATAAATGCACAATTTGCAGTTTCCTCCACCTCTGTTGAAGATGAGCTACTACTTTCCTCACTATTGTTCTAGGTAGCCACCATTACCTTCTTCTTATATCTCTTTTCCTTTTTTAGCTTAGGACATTTGGACCTGAAGTGTCCTTTGTCACCACACTCAAAGCAGGCTAATTCCTTTTCTGAATCTTTCTTGTCTTCCGAAGCTTTTCTGGCTTTGTCTATTCTTGAAGATCCTTCCTTCATTCTTCTGGAATCATATCTTCTAAAGCTCCTTCTTTCTTTCTTTTTCAGGCATTTCCCAAATTGTTTGGCTAGCATAGCCATTTATTCTTTATTTCACTGGGATTCCTTGGACTTCTTTTTTGATTCGGAGGAAGCTGATCCGAATGATTCTTCCTTGAGTGTAACGGCTTTCTTCTTTTCTTCTGGCTTCTTTTCTTGTCGGATGTATCTTTTCAAGGATAGTTCTTGTGTCAGGAGATTGCCAATGAGTTCATCATAACTATAAAAGTTCAAGTCATGAGCCTCTTCAATGGTAGTCTTTTTGTTATCCCATTCCTGGGTGAGACACCGGAGAACCTTCTTCACTGTATCTACTTCAGAAATTTCCTTTCCAAGCCTCTTCATTTTATTAACTAGATTGGTGTATCTAGTATTCATGCTACTGATGGATTCTTTGGGCTCTATCTTGAAGGTTTCTAGCTTTTGTTGAAGAAGATCTATTCTTACCTCTTTGACTTTATTGGTGCCTTCATAAGTCACCTCAAGTTTTTGCCATATCTCTTGTGCAGTGTCACATCTAGAAATCTTGTTAAATTCCATTACACTAAGAGCATAATGAAGCATGTTAATAGCATTTGCCTTTTCACACAGCTTCTTATAATCATTTTCATCCCACAAATTTTAGGGCTTCCAGGTGGTTAAACCCTCTACTTCATAAGTAGGAATATATGGGTCATCTTTAATGGCCATCCATTCTAGCATGCTTTGAGTCTGAATGAAATTCTTCATCTGACTTTTATAGAACGTGTAGTGTTTACCGGTGAAGAGTGGAGGACGGGTAATGGACATACCCTCTGGAAGAAGTTGTGAGTTGTTAAAACTCATTTTGACTCTTGGATCAATATGGACCTCTAGCTCGAGATTGTTAGATCTCTAGTTTCGAGCACTTGATCTGATACCACTTGTTTGCCCGTGTGCTTAATTATTAGGGTCAGATGAGGGATAATGACCCTTTTCACGGAATTTTTAGACTTTAAAAAGTCTAGTGTAGCGTGTTCGATTTTTTATCCGGATGTATAGGTTCCAGACCAAGCCAGACCCACACACAAGTGTGTGGTGGCCCAGGCCGCCCTAACTCATTAAATATAACACATGAATATAGATATTTCACATGGAAAATAGGTGGTAGAGATGGTAAGGGGTGTTGTTCTGTGCCTTGGAGGCCAAGTTTTGAACCATAGTAGCAGCAAATTTTTACCAGAGCCCCCCCCCCTAATTTTTAAATATAAAATTAATACATAAATTAAGTTTAGATTAAAGTTTTGGTTGGGAGTAGGGGTAATTAACCTAAAGTATTAAGGTTCAAATCTTGGTATCTACATATTTTTTAGCCCACATCAAGTCTTAAAAAAAATATTCCAATCTATCGTAATTTTTTTAAAATTATGCCCATAAATTCTCGCCCCCCTCATATCCAACTTTACGTCTGCCCCTAGTTTCGGATAATGCAAATATTAAATAAAATGCACAAAAGTAAATATTAAGGTAGAGAAAATCAAACACAAGAAATTTATATTGGTTCAACCCTACCCACATCTAGTCCCTAGAGGTTCCTTCCTCTGAGCTCGTCCACTAGTGTAATTCCTTTCCAACTAGCAGGAATTAAGCCTTACAATTTATCTCCGGATGGTAACCCCTCTTTCAAAAGTAGGATGTACCACTAGAAGAATCAACTTCTAGCTGAGTCCTTGTCCTTCTAGCTGAATCTTAGTATCTACATATTTTTTAACCCCACGTCAACTCTTAAAAAATATATTACAATCCATCGTAATTTTTTTTTAAATTATGTCCATAAATTCCCGTCCCCTCATATCCAACTCTGCATCCACCTTGGTTCGGAATAATGCAAGTATTAAATAAAATGTAAAAAAGCATATATTAAGGTAGAAAAAATCAAAAACAAGAGATTTTATACCGGTTCGGCCCTGCCTACATCCAGTCCTCAGAGGTTCCTTCCTCTAAGCTTGTCCACTAGTGTAATTCATTTCCAACTAGCAGGAATTAAGCCTTACAATTTATTTTCGAGTGGTAACCCTCTTCTGGAAGTAGGATATACCACTAGAAGCACCAACTTCTAGCTGAGTCCTTGTTCTTCAAGCTGAATCTTAGTGTCTACATATTTTTTAAGCCCACATCAACTCTTAAAAAATATATTACAATCCATCATAATTTTTTTTAAATTATGTCCATAAATTCCCGTCCCCTCCTATCCAACTCTGCGTCCACCTTGGTTTAGAATAATGCAAGTATTAAATAAAATGTAAAAAAGTATATATTAAGGTAGAGAAAATTAAAAACAAGAGATTTTATACCGGTTCGGCCCTGCCTACATCCAGTCCTCAGAGGTTCCTTCCTCTAAGCTTGTCCACTAGTGTAATTCATTTCCAACTAGCAGGAATTAAGCCTTACAATTTATTTTCGAGTGGTAAACCTCTTCCGGAAGTAGGATATACCACTAGAAGCACCAACTTCTAGTTGAGTCCTTGTTCTTTAGTAGGATCTACTACTTAGATTCTACCCAAACCTAAGTTGAATCGCACAGGGAGATTCCACTAAAAGCACCAACTTTAACCTAGTTCCCAATCTCAATACTCACCCAAGTATGAGATATTAAAACTTGATTTTTCAAGGATTTGGTTTTTGAATTCCTCAAGTTTATAACGCGCTTGAGAATTCTTATATCAATAAATTTGGAATCTTTTTAGTTCTAGGGGGACTTTTGTTCGCTGATTGAATTAGCTTGAATTCTCTTGTAATAGCTTCTCGTAAAATCCACCAGCCCCTTCTCAACTTGTAAAACTTCCCTTTTATAGGCTTTAATCATAAATGTAGCAGTCATGAACTGTCGAAGTTGTCAATGATCGTTTGTATGTATTTTAGTGATTTGCCAACTTTTATGCCATTTGCTTTTAGTGTGTGCTCCACGCACCATTCCCATTGGTCTATATTAAAAAGGTTGTTACCTTGTTTCTTTTCTGTATCAGTCCTTTTGTCCTTTTCTGGAGTGCGTAATAGCTTTTCCTTTTTCATTCTTCAAGGTAAAAAGTATCTTTGACTTCAAACCAAATGTGGAGGGAAAATGCGAATTTGAACTTTTCCCTTTGTCTTGATATTTGGGCCCTCTGGATATCTTTAAACTTAATATGTCTGAATGCTTCTTGAATTAGTCTTTCTCTAGATTCCAAAACTTTTATAGGTTAGAAGTTTGTTTCCTTTCCAAACTCTAATCGGATGCTTTAAATATAGACTTAGGTGTTTTGAGGACTTCATTGAGTTTTCGAATGATTTGCCTTGGACTTGTGTTTTTGTTTCTTGTGTTTATGTTTTCTTCAAGCTTGATCTGAATTAGTTCTTGGATTTATATTTTCGGATCATTGTTTCCTAACAAGATCTAGCTATCTTCTAATAGATTTTCGGTTGTACATTTCTAGAAGGTTTTCATCGGTAGTGCTTGTATGGATCAATTATTGAGGGCTTCTACTTTAGAGTCCGTGCATGCAAGATAGGGGTCACTCCACCGATATTGGGATTCATGTTTCAACTGGTAAGTGGTTAAATTATTATTAGGTCTTTATATAAGTGTTTATGATCTAGAATAATTGAAGACTAGTTTATGTTATCGTTCATGCCATGCTTAGGAGATCTTATGGACTTATATAAAATTTTGAAATTCCTTCACTCCTACTTTGCATGTTCAAACCCGAGTATCTAGACCAACAAAAATCTCTTCATGGACCAGGGAAATATTCGCTTTAATATTTCTAAGATTAGGAAGGTGTAAGCAATGGATATTAATGGCCTTCTCACAAAATGATGATGAGAGCTAGATAATGTTATTCCTTACAGGTGTTATCAATCAGAGGAGTTCCTACTGTAGTAGAGATGCGTTTATCTAAGTTTGGAGACTTACTCTACCCTTAGGGACCCGTACGGGTCAAAACTAGTGGTAAAGATCCACTGGTTGACCCATACGGGTCAAAACCCCTCACCATCATAGGAAGGACCTGTACGGGTCCCGTACTTGCCCAAACAGGCAGTATGGCATGTAATCCATACCATTATCGAAGGAAATCAGTCATGAATGCAATTTATTGTGTTCAGACTCGATTTCCCCCTACAAATAGAGTGTTTTTGCCTTATTTTCAAGGGGAGGGAAGATAAAGAAAATCATATCATATAATTCACATAAAATTCTAGAATTTTTTATAGGTATAGCAAGGGTATAATTGAGGTATAGAAGGTATAAAATAGGGAGAAAACCCATTCCTTTAGGTTTTATCTACATTTTATTCATTTCTAGCTTTGTTTATTAGGATTTGTGATAGATTCTGTCCACACAAATACTCTCCAAAATAGTCCTAATATCATCATTTTATCATCTACTTTGGCTAGACTCTCTCACGACATAGGGATCGCTCTAAAGTGGATTCATGGTGTAAAGGTACCCTATTAAGTTTTAAAGAGACTCACATCTTATTATCATATTTTCATTATTGTTCATTCTTCTATAAAATCTTCTCTATTATAAATTGAACTGAAGTTGTCTGAGATAAGACAGGACCTGTAGGGGTCACCTCGCACCCATACGAGTCCCACTAGTAGCCATACGGGTCCCACCCCACCTGTATAGGTATTGGCCCCCAGGAAGAACCCAAAGTTCCCTTTTTCACCGGTAAAATCAACTTAACATCACCAATTGCCATGCAATCATTTTCACTAATAATCTGGTAAATCAACCCACAAAAAGCTAAAATGTGTTTTCATCACAAAATGCGTTGAAGATCCATTACTTCTTCTCGATCCTAGAAGGCAACCAGGCACTATCGATTGCAAAACCGCTACGCTAACATAATCACATTTTTCCTAACAAAGTGCTGATTTATGATGTGCCATAACTGTGCTAACCTTTGTGGATGCACCCAAATTTATTTCTTTTGTTTTATAACTTAGAACAAATGTATAGGTTACCTTGCAATTCCCCCATTTTCCCCGGTTGTAATTTTTATCCCCATTTATTGCTTGTGCTTTATTATAAAATTTTTGAACGCAGGAATCGAGTGTGAAAGAGTGTAGAAAAATAGGACTTCTATAATAATTCCTCAAATGATGAAAATAAAACTGTTTCACGCGGTAAATGTAATTTTGAATTAACTAAATGAGAAATAGGTGACTCATCCGATACCCGAATCTCTGATCCAAAAGGTATGAGTCTCCCACCCAATGGGAACTATACCAAAACTCTTTCCCAAGTAGAAAACTTGGGTGGCGACTCTATCATTTGTATCGAGATTTGGGTATCAATTCTTTTATTCATTAAAATTGGTTAAAATGTAAGAACTTGAACTAAATAGTTCTATCATGCCTAGATCAACTAACCCCTAGTGGACCCCGCCTCAAGACGCCAAGGGACACATCACAATAGCAACTCTACTAGGGAAAATAAACTTTTAACTTCTAAAATTTTGGTTTATTTTAAAAGCTTAAAAGATTAAGATGAGCAACAGAAATCATTTACTTAATTCAGCCTGTTTCCTTTTTCATCATTTGGGAAAATTATTACACTCTATCTTCTCACCTCCTTCTCTCTAAATTTAAATGCGCTCTTCTTCTAGCACTAGGTTAGGGTGCCTTATTTTTCCATGAAACTTACAAAAGTGTAACTCATGCCCGCCAGGAATCGGGAATGCTCTAGTGGGTGGAGCACTCATTATCATCTCCCTCCGAATGAGGCTTGGGGCAATGGGAACCTATTATATCAACTTCTATTATGTACCTACACCATTCTTATCAAAAGCCATAGAATTTTACCCTTTAGGTACCTTTTTCCATTAAGATTAGACTAGGTCACCCATTATTATCCTCGTGGTAATCAAAGGAAAAATACCTTTAGAATTAGTAGGAGGTATAAGGTTTGAAGACACATTTCGCAAGTGTTGTGTTGTAATATCCCCTTGTAATTAATCTTGCCATGCATTGTTGTAAATTGAGCATGCATACCCCATCCTATGCATGTACTGATCTTTTGGTTTCTACCTCAATGAGAGTCAAAGCTTGGTAATGACCTCAAGTCTGTTTGGTTTGCATTCTAGTCCTACCTTCGCCATCTCCGGTTTAGTTAAGGGTTGAGAATACTCCTCTGCCTCCTTCTTCGAGTAATTATTCAAGCACTCATTCTAGTCCTTTTAACCCCAAAGCTAACTAATAGTTAGGAGAAAAGTCTCGTATTTTGTCACCAGACGGCCAGAAAGATGTTGAGGTTGAGGACATTAGTCTCGGTGAGGAGGCAAATGCATCAAAGTTTGATATTAGGCCAGAGATTACAAATGTTATCTCGCAGTATCTAGGAAGCGATCAGTTCCCTAAAGGGGTGAATGTTAAGATGTTAGCTTCCATTAAGGCAATCTTGGCGAAAGAAAGAATGTTTAATGTCTCTCAGGGTGGAGTCATTAGGGCTTCAATAGTGCATATAGTGGTTAGTGAGCAGCCTTCTCTTTCAAAGGTTACTCACAATCCATTCGCTTGGTCTCAGTTACCACCTCTTTAAGTGCAAGGAGAATCTTTCAATCAGTTTGGTTAGTTGGGTTCAGTTCGTCCATCTGGTGCAGTCAGTCAGCCATATAGTTAGTGGGTATAGCGGTTCCCCCGGCTGTCAATCAGTTTGCTCAGCCTAGCCAAGGGTTCATGCCACTACCATTTTAGTTCAGGACATTTATTCTAAACCCTAATTTTATGGTCATCCCTAGGGGAACAACCTTTCCTCAATTAGCAGGTTTACCCTTAGGTGTAATTACTTAGTTGGATGTATCATCTTTTTCTATAGAATTGCATGATCTATTACAAAAGTTACTTACCACCAATCCCAGTATCCAACAATCAGCATAGCCCATTCAAGTCACCAGAGAGGAGGATTGGGTCCCCAAAAACTTTAGTATGCCTAGCATAGCAAAGTATAAGGGAACTGAACCATCTCAGTCTCGTATCACTACTTATCAAAGGGTAATAAGGATAAGGAATCTGAGCGATAAAGTCCTTGCTGAGATGTTTCCTCACACTCTTGAAGGTCCTGCTATTGAGTGGTACAACACTTTTTTAGATGAGGTAACCGGAAATTGGAAGGCTTTATCTGAGGCTTTCATTGAGTAGTATGGTTTTAACGCCACTATTAAGACCACCATGTAGAATTTAGAGGTTATCAAGCAAGCCCCTAACGAAAAGTTCAAGACTTATTTTGAAAGGTAGATGGCCACTCAGATTTTGTTGAAGGATCGACTTAGTCTCCCTGAGATGATTATGAAGGTGATGGATTATGCTTTGCCCGCATATCGAAAGGTCCTTTGTATGGATAATTTCTCTGGCTATATGTGAAATGGGAAAGGATCGACGAGTTGGAGAAGGCAAGAGTGTCAGCCAAACCCTAGTTCAAGAAGAATGACCCTTCAGCCCCAGCCCAGACCTCTAAGCTGGGGTCTAGTTCAGATCCTAAAACTGTAAAAGTGCAAAAATAAGTTATTGACATCCGTACCATTGAGGATGGTATTTCTCCTTAGAATCCACCTCTTCCTACCATATTTAGTAAGTTGAGGTAACTGGTCTTCTCTAAAGTGTCAAGCCTTATGTTCCACCCAGGTCTGAGGATAGGGATCAGTTTTGTGCCTATCATGTTAGCAAGGGTCATTTCACTAATGCTTTTAGGGGTTTACTAGAGGCTATTCGTGGCTTAATTAGGGAGAAGAAGATTCATGAACCCGAGCTCAAACTAAGCACCATAAATAAACCTTTACCGAAATTTCAGAAGCAAGTTGCATCTGTCGAGTCGGGGCTGCCTTCTAACCATGTCTTCAATTAAATCATGCAAGCTAATCCTATGGTTCATTCAGTGGTGGCTCTACACAATAAGCCTACCCCTATTGATATCGATGCGTATGAGTTAGAGGAAGCCAATGATGAGGAAGCCATATTGGTTTAACCTGAACTAATTGGCATCGATGCGTTCGTATTGAAAGAGGAGGATGTCGAAGGATCGACTTTGTTAGTAGAGACCTCCAGGGGAAGGAGTTATATGAAGAATGGAGTTGTGAGCGGGCAAACATTTTTATAGGTTTGGTTGTACTCGCAGAGTGTGGTACGTGGGGTGCGTTTTGGGTTTGGTTTGAGAAAATTTGGTTCCCTTAAATACAGTGACTTTATATAAGCAAAAAATGTGGTTATATTGAGAAATATACTCACACATTTTATTTAGGAAAGATATTTTCAAAATAAAGTGTTTTACTTATTTAAAAATAGAAACAGAGTCGCCACCCCGGTTCAGCCCCACCAGAAATTATTGTATACTGATCCAAAATGGGATTTTTATACCAAAAAGAAAGTAAGATTCTGAGTTTAGACATAATAGTTACTCATGCTGTTCAAATTGTTTGGGTTAATTTTGGAATTTTAGAATCTATGGTAATTCCTGTGTTACAGCGGCTTTACTTAAGAAATAAATTCAGGAAATAAAACGGGCATTAACAGCAAAATAAATTGACATTTTCTGCCTAAATTTTGGTATAGTAATGGTAGCGCTTGAGCTTTGGCCTGAAAACTCGGATAGAGTTTCCTCTCGTTCTGGATGTTTCATCCATACTTGCGAGCTTATTTACACATATTATGGTTTAAGTGGCTCAAGTGGCTCACTTGACCAGAGAAATGAAAATGCAATGAGCAATAATAGAATAATGAGAATGAATTTTAATGAATTTGAAAGTTGGGCATAGAGCCAGTTACCCTCAGTTTACCTTTTCATCTATCTAGGATAACTTGAGAGCCAGTGCAGGACCGAAGTTATCAAGGATTGTGATTTTGGTGGAAAATAGGTTTAACCCAAGCTATGGCTATAATCTTGGATTATTCCTAAAAAAAGTGCGGGATTTTGAGAGAAATGGAGTAATTTCTAGACCAAAGATCACTGTGGGATCTTGATCTAAAAAGACATTAAATCGAGTTTATACCTAGTGTAGGTGACAAAGCTCGAATTTGGAAGTCTTTTGGCAGAGTTTCAGGGCTTTTAGGACTCCCGGAACTGAAAAAGGACACAAAAGTAATTTTGGAAATTCTGAAAAAATTTCGTCGCTTCGAAATGAGGGGGGGTGACCCTGTATTTATAATAGGGAGGTAATTAGCCGGTGGCCTAGTTACATAGGTAATTATTCCGCGGACTAATTACCTTTCTAACAAGATTTTACATTAGATCCCGTAAAATCTTATTAAATCTCAGTAACATTTGATTTTTTTACTGTAGCTAGGTAATTATCCAGTGGGAGGATTACCTATGTTTGATAAAATTTTGACTTTTTGATTTTTTAGTAGAGAATGCTAAATCGAAGCTTCCCTCGAATGTGGATTTTTTAATTTTGGATTTTTAGTGGATTTTTTAGATTAATCTCGGACTTTTTAATTTTAATGTATGATCATTGGACAAAATAAGTGTAATTCCTCATCGGACCAGAACGGACCTATGCTAACAATTTGCCCCTCGCATACATATATTTCATGCTAAGAATTTTTCGTATGTGAAATAAACAAAATCGTGTGTGCTGAATGCAATGAGTTAAAATATTTTTAATCGACAAATTTTGAAACAAAATATATTTTGCCCCTTCGATTAAAAATTTATTAATGAGTTGCATGAGGTTAAAATTGACCAGTGGTCGAAATTAATATTTTTGGGTACTTAATGAATGAGTGACCGTGTAAAAACAACTTTTAGGTCCGCTCGTTTTATAAACAATGCAAAATTGCAAAACATTTCAAAATATACGTAATGAGCCAGCGAGCTAATTACCTATGTAACGGTAACTTTTATAGCCGTTACGCGTAAATGCGTGTGACGAGTAAACGCATGATAGCTGGATAGGTAATTAGCCGATGGGCCAATTACATATGTAATTAGTTAGAGGGCTAATTACTTGCGGCCTATAAAAGCAGCAGCTTGGCTCCCATTTTCACCACACCAAAAAATTCTCTCTTCTCTCTTTGCGTTTTCTACTCTTCTTCTTCAAAAATTCCCATCTTCGAGCTATTTTTGACAATTATTTCTTTCATCTTTTTCCTTTTTCTACCCCTTCTTTTTAGATTTTGTGGGTTTTCCATGTGGTTCAAGCTTTATAATATCTGCTTGGATCTGCCAATCGTTCAAGTGACTACTCGGAATGTGCTCATTGATAGTCAGCAAGTGGAATTGTCTAAGGTTCTCACCGTTGCTTTATACGGGCTCCCGTCGAATTGGATGTACCACGGTATTTGTCCGGGTAATTTTGTTCCACCTTCCCTGTAGCCGTCCGATCATCTTTCTCCTTTTTTGGTAAGCCTTACTGCTGCTTTTATTTTGCACAATGACTTATCCATTTTATTGCTTGTTCATTTTATGCAATGACTTATTTAATGCAATGAATTTTCAATAATCGTGTGATTTATCGAGAGCTGGTATACGATATATGTGCATGCATTGAATTAGGTAACCAAGTATGAGGGTGCTAGCATTACGCACTTTCATAAGTGGTATAAGGTGCTATCTCCCTGTGCTAAGGCTATTATCGATAGGACGTCTTTGGGGAGGATGGTGAGGAATTGCAGGTACTCAAGATCTCGCAAGTATCCTTACTTCCTAGCTAGTACTTCTACGTACATCCTGAGCAGGTGGTTCGACACTACTCATACTTTTCGCTTTCATTGTGGGGAATATACCATCACTCTGTTAGATTACTGTGCCATCACAGGTATTTCTTTTCACGGTAATGTGATCCACTTCAACACTTGCTTTACTTACCATAACTTCAATATGGAGACCATCGAGGCTTTGATTGGCTATTCTGGCGATAAGCCTAGGTGAATTTGTTGCTAGAAACTCATGACCTTCTAGACTACTGGGGATAGAATTTGACTTTTGCCTATGAGGCTAGAGCTTTTAAGGCCGCTACTCTATCATAGTTGTGTTTTCCTACTAGGGGTTCGATCGCAATCCTCCATATCCTATCGACTTTAATTGACCCATCTCATTTTGATGAGTACGCTTGGGGCTAAGCCGCACTGGGCCATCTATATTAGGCCCTCAATCAGCGTGCGTGGAATAGGATTGGCAAGTTCATAGTTTACCTCCAGATTGTCTATGTAAGGACTTAGCTCTTTTTCTTCTTCATGATATTCTTGGTTTGTCTTTTGGCGTTCTGATTTCTTTTATCTTCTCGAAGATTTGGTTTTTTGAGATAGGGATCCTCCTAGGGACCAAGCTTGTGCGAGACAGTGGCTTTCCTTTTTGTCCTTGGCTACTGCATTACTGGCGCAGTTGGGAGATGGAGTCTTGATCTGTGCTTTCTGCTTACCTCCGTGTTCTATCTTCGGAGAGGATATATTTCATGATTCCTTGATTTTTTTAATTGCTATATCTGCTATAATCATTATATCATTGTTTGGTCTTTTCCTTCTTGCAAATCAAGAAGCAGCCCAGGGTCATGCTCTTCACTGGCCGGAGGTCATGAGGCTAGCTGGAGAGTTTGTGAACACCCAACTAATTATAGAGACTCCTTTCTCTTTGGAGTGGTATTTGGAAGAGTGCATCTAGGGTTGACATCTTCCTCCAAGGTCACATTCCATCCCTCCTAAGATGCCTCGGTGGATTTTTTAGCCTCATAGCTCACCAAACTTTGTGCGATTGGCCTTAGGTGGTTTACCAAGTGCCTTTCCGGAGAGGCTTGCGGGGTGTGAGGAATTTTGCCATTCATAGCTACTGGGATGGCCGGAGATGGATCCTATTCCTGTCGAGCCTGAGCTGGACATTCATATGGCCCTTTGGCTTCTACCCCTAGTAGCTATGCTAGATCGGGATCGCCTAAGACTGTTCGGATGATGGTACTTTCTCTTTTATCAGCTCGAATTTCTTCCTCATTTTTTATTGTTGCACTGATTTTGCTTTGTCGTCGTTGTAGGATCATCAAGGTAGGAAGAGACCTATGACTACCTCCGCTCATATGGGTAGCTCTTCGGCATCATCCATCCCACCTCAGGGTCTGACGATGGTAGACGGACATCAGGGGTTTTAGTATCAGCCGCCCATAAGTCAGATGTACCATCCTGACCTGAGTACCTATATGTCAGTGATTCCACCTTATTTGGATCCTAAGCATCCGATGGCCTTCCATTCGGCTGATACCACTCATGTGAGCTCCCTCTGCCTTTCCTTCTATTTTTGCCTTAGAATCTCGGATTGTGATGGTTCTGACTGGGTCCTGATCTTCCATTCTTATAGGTGCCCATTGCTGATAGCATCTCCGATTGGGGATATATTTAAGGGTAGCAGCAGTTCATGATGAACCAAACCTCTGATATGGTAGTATGTTTGTTATTTTATTACTTTAATGATGATGCATGGCACGTTATAAAATGCATATGAATGATCTATGTTAAAATGATGTAGCTAGAGATCCGACGGCTCCGAGGTCTATTAGGGATCCTCCAGGTGGATGACCCACAGCAACAGCCACAGCCAGGACAAAGTGATATCCCTGGATTCTTTTCATAGGGCAGTTACCCTCCTTTTGATCCTAGCCACCTGAGCTCTAGTGGGCGATAGATAGGCTTTTCTTTTCTTTTGTTGTTTTCTTCAATTTGGGCCTTTTGCAGCACCTTTTTTTGTATGAACACATTTTTTATATATAAAAGAATTTTTCATTATTCCTTTGCCTTGTGCTTCCTTTTGTCGTTGGTCAAGTTAATCAGGGTAATCTACCAGATATTGGTAGATTGCCCCATAAACTATGTATAGCGAACTACTACTCTTGTGAATTTTTACCATGGAGGGCTACATCCATTTTTGTGCAGATTTGAATGTTTATCTAAAGAATTCTGAGGCATATAAAGGAATACTATCATATTTTTATCAAGGATAACGTGATTCAAGCTGCTGTCAGGTTTTAGGACCCTATTGATAATGTATTTTGGTTTGGAGATCACGAGTTGTGGCCCTTGTATACGGAATTTTAGGGGCTCTTGAGATCTTCAGCTGACATGCTCCTAGCCATTTCAACGCATCATCCTGAGTTCTCTGATATGCTGATGAACCATTTTCAGTTGCAAAGATTTGAAAAGTGTCGATTGATTTGTGATGAGGGCTCGTGGTTGGATGTGGCTTTTGACATAGTCAGGGGCCTTTCTCCTAATGACTTGAGTTGGCTTCTGCTTATTGGTTTACTTCTGTTAGGGGCCTTCCTTTAAGAGGTTCCTACTATGATTTGCAACTTTGCCTTCCTAACTATTGTGGACCAGATGCTAGAATGGAAATCTCTCATTGCAGTAAGTTTGGCTGAGACACTGATCTTTATACGTGCTTCCCATAATGGAAGTGAAGCTACTACTAGGGTCAGCAGGCTTCTCATTTAGGTAAATTTTATTTGAGCCTTTCTTTTTGCATGAACAGCATCTTTATATGTGCTTCCCATAATGGAAGTGAAGCTACTACTAGGGTCAGCAGGCTTCTCCTTTAGGTAAATTTTATTTGAGCCTTCCTTTTTGCATGAACCGCCCTCTCGGGTTTTTGATTCATCAGGTTTGCCTTAATTTTTGCCTGGACTGCCTTTTAAGGTTTTCAATCTAGTAGGCTATATTTTTTTCTTTTTTTTCTTTTTCTTTTTCTATGTTTTCCTTTGTAGCTTTGGCTTTAGGACAAGCTTTCTGTTTTGTTTGTTCCCACAAGCATGGATTATCATCCAAAGGCCTATTGGGCGTGGGGCTCTATAGTTCGCATCGCCAATCGCCCTCACAGAGATTTTACCGTTAAGGAGTGGGTTGAGTTTATAGGTAGCTAAGCTGCTGAGGATATCCATTGGGTTTGCCCTTGGTGGGGTATCACATATGTGACTACTGACATTGCTAGAGGTGGTATGGTTCTCATCAGCCTTTCTGAGATCATTACCTACTCTCCTAGTCACTTGTGCAAGCAATACGCTTATTCTCAGGGGTTCCCTACATCCCTGTGTACCCTGATTAGACCAGAGCTTTCCTATAGTCGGGTCTATTATCATAATGTGGAATGGACCAACCATTCTTGAGTGGAGATGAACTATTTCGTGCCTTTTAATGTTCATCCTTCGGAGGCTTTTTACATCTGGGTTACGAGTACTTGCGAGATTCCTACTCTTAGAGAGAGGCTCATTGGGATGTAGAGACTTTGCAGTTTCTTCGGGGGTCCTTGAGCTTGCATATCTTTCTTTTTTTGTGAAAAATAAAGGCTTTAGGCCTTATTGTTTCCCTTTGTCGTTTCCATTTCATGTTTGTTATGTACTTTTATGTGTAATGAAGATGAAATGATGTTATTCGAATGCATGTTTCATTAAACAATTTGTAGTTTCCATTTAATGTGCTCATTTAGTATTTTTAACAAGAACATGTTACTACAAGAGATATTACTTAAGCAGGAAGGGTAAATGGTATTTATTCCCAAGAAATGCCCATCGTTGCCAAAGGTTTTGAATGGACTTTACCTAAGGCCTCACTCTTTTATTTTGGATCTTTATTTTTGCCTAAGAGCCCTCGCTAGCCCTTGACAGACCTTCATATTATTTTTCTTTTACACGAGACAACGCTTCAACTTGTCACGATTTACAGGATTCACGAACTTATTGCCATCCAGGTTTGAGATTTTCACTGCCCCTTTACTAAGAGTCTTTCTTACTACGTACGGACCTTCCTAGTTTTTCTAGAACTTCCCTCAAGCATTTGTGTGCATTCTACGAGATTGCTTTAAGACCAAATCACCCATTCTTAGGGGTCAAAGTTGCCCCTTGATTTTACGATTATAAGCCCTGGCCATGCACTATTGGTACAACTATAGATTTTCAAGTGTAGTTAATCATTTTTCGTCAATTAGAGTTAGTTCCTCGTGTCTTGCTCTTGTCCATCCATCTTCAGGAAGTCTAGCTTCGAGAATTATATGCAAATATTTGATTTCCATTTCAACGGGCAATACTGCCTCCATCCCATAGACGAGAGAAAAAGGGGTTTGATATGTAGGGGTTCTGACACTAGTTATGTATCCCCATAAGGTGTAGGGCAAATGATCGACCCAATCCTGAAAGTTGGGGATCATCTTGGAGAGGATGTTCTTGATTTCCTTATTAGCCGCTTTTACAGCTTTGTTGGCTTGAGGGCGGTAGAGTGAAGAGCGATGGTGCTCGATCCTGTGTTTCTTGATAAGGTTAATTATTTCCCCTTAGAATGTCACATTGTTGTCACTAACTATATTTTGAGAATGCTGTATCCAGTAAAGATATATGGCTGAATAAATCAGGCCATCTTTATGGCCGTGATGCCCGTGTATGATTCTGCTTCAACCCATTTGGAAAAGTAATCGACGGCCACTATAATGAAGCAATGGCCATTAGTCGAAGATGGTATTATTTCGTAGATGATATCAATGCCCTTAACTGAGAATGGCCAATGCATTGCCAAGCTTTGCAATGTTGTCAGGGGTAAGTGACTCACATCCCTGTGTATCTGACAAACATGGCCAGTCTTCGCTTCTTGAATACAATCAGCTAGCATGGTTAACCAAAAGTATCCCATTCTTCGGATTTTCTTTGCCATCATGACATCGTTCATGTATGGACCGCAGTCTCCTGAGTGTACATCTTTCATTACCCTTTTAGCTTCCTAGGCCAGACACTTTAACAGT
Source organism: Euphorbia pulcherrima (assembly GCA_947683365.1). NCBI lineage: Eukaryota > Viridiplantae > Streptophyta > Magnoliopsida > Malpighiales > Euphorbiaceae > Euphorbia > Euphorbia pulcherrima. The sequence continues at coordinate 46,973,565 of CANTUS010000001.1, read as the reverse complement.
AAGCCATCAGAGGACCTCTTAAACAGATATCCTTTAATCAGGGAGAATTGCACAGCAAGCTTCCTCAGCGCAATTATGTTAAAATCTATAGCCTTTGTCAAAAATTCACCATTTTTGAGGAGCTTGACAATGTCAGAGTACCAGGGCTCTTCCTTACTTATGGCATCATTTATTGTGTGGACATAATATAGAGATCAGGTTATCTCCATAATAAGAGGCTTGATTGGCTGCTTTTGGGGTCCTTCCCATATGGAGGCTAAAATGGCCAATGCATCCACCATTTGATTCTCCTCGTGAGGCATGTGACAAAATTCACATTAGCTGAACATTGTGGCTTTTCTCCATACAGCCTCTAGGTAAGGTCTGAGGGATTCCTTCTTTAATTCCCAGTCGCCTGTGACGTGCTTGATGACCAAAGCCGAATCACCAATGATTTTTACCTTGTCTGCTCTGAGAGTGATTAAGGTAGACATTCTAAATAAATAGGCTTCATACTTTACCCCATTATTTATGGTGAGAAATTCCAATCGCTTTGATAGAGGTATGAGCGCTCCATCAGGCGTTATGATGATGACCCCTAAACAAGCCCTTGCTTGTTAACTGCACCATCGAAGAACTTGGTCCATTTTCTAGGATTCTCTATAGTGGTTACAAAACATTCGTCAGGAAATTCTAGGTTTTCTTGCTCTTCTTCCTCAAGTGGCTGATTCACTAGGAATTTAGCCACTGCCCTACCCTTGATGGTATTCTTAATGAAGTACTTGATATCGAATTCTGACAGTAACAAGAGCCACCTGGCCAGTTTTCTAGTTAGCGAGGGAACCCGACACAAATACTTAATGGGATCCACTTTTACGACCTCTTAGATTCTATATGATTGGAAGTAATGCCTGAGCTTCTTGGTGAGCCAGACCATAGCGACACAATTTTTCTCCAGGACGGTGTATCGAATTTCATATTCTAAGAATTTCTTGTTGAGGTAATAAATTATGTATTCCTTCTTATCTTCGTGTTCCTGAACTAGCATAGCCCCCTTAGTTGTGTCTCTTCTATTGCTAAGTAGAGAATGAGTGGCTTTTCAAGAATTCGCGGCTTCAACACTGAAGAGCTCATTAGGTAACCTTTAATTCTGTTAAAGGCTTCCTGACATTGGTTTCTCCATTCTATTGGTTCTTGCTTCCTTAAGAGTTTGAAGATAGGCTCGCATGTGGTGGTTAACCATGCTATAAAGCGGCTAACGTATTGTATGGACCCCAAGAAACTTCTTACTTCTTTCTAGATTTTCAGACAATGCATTACTCTGATGGCATTAGCTTTATTAGGATCCATCTCTATGCCTCTCTTGCTAACTATGTGCCCCGGTAACTTGCTTGACGTGACACAAAATATACATTTCTTCGGGTTGAGATGAACATTGTATTTCTCTACCCTTGTGAGGAATCGCTCTAACACTATCGGGTGCTCTTATGGCATGGCAGACTTTACAAGCATGTCATCTATATAGACCTTGACTTCTTTATGGATTAGGTCATGTAATAATATTTTGACTGCTCATTGGTAGGTTGCCCCTACTTTTTGAGTCCAAAAGGCATCACCCTGAAATAGTAGGTCCCCCATTCTGAGATGAATGCGGTTTTAAACTTGTCTATTACATTCATGAGGATCTGGTGATATCCTGAGAATCCATCCATAAAGGAATACATGGTGGCTCTTGCTGAACTATCTACCAAAACATTAATGTGTGGTAGCAGGAAATCATCCTTAGGGGTAGCCTTATTCAAGTCCCTGAAGTCTACACAAAGTCGGATGTCGCTGTTTTTCTTGGGTACAGGAACTGCATTGGATAGCCAAGTGGGGTACACAACCATCTTGATAAAATTAGCCTTGATCTATTTGGCCACTTCTAATTTGATTTTTTCGGCCCATTTTAGGTGCATTCTTCTCATCTTTTGCTTCATCGATCGAATTTTCGGGTCCATGTGGATCTTGTGCTTGGTGATGTGCCGATCAAGTCCTGGCATATCTTTGTGAGATAAAGTGAAGGCTGAAACGTGATTTTTCAATACTTTTATCAACTCTCTCTCTTGTTCGATGGGCAATTGATTGGAAATGTATACCATTTTTGGCTCATCCTCTGTATTTAAGTTAATTTCTTTTGCAATATCGTTACTGATGTTAAAGATGCTAGATGAATGCTGTAATAGATGCATGGAATCGTAATCAGAAACACAATCTAAAAACGCAAAGTTCTTCATCTTTTTATCATCATATAGTGCATTATTAATTTCAAACAAACTGGAAACGAAAATAAAAGACTCATCCTAGTCGATAGGGTCTGGCTCCACAGCGGATGATTCTCGATTCTCTTATGGCAGCCGGCTTCAATAGGATGTCATCATCATCTTCCTCATCTGCCTTCGCCTTGCCTTTCATGATATTGACCATACACATGACGACTTGGCTCAAGTCAACTCCCTTCCTGTTTGCTTTCTCCACTATCTTGAATTGTGCTTGAAGGTGTTTAGCTAGGGTGTCGAGGATCTCCTCCTCTTTACTCAACTTTTTGACCTTCTTCCGGTGTACCTGTTTATCAAACTTGATCTGATCTAGGATTAACCCTGCGTCTGGTTGATGACTTGCTCCTTTCAATACGCAAGTTATGGAACTTCTATCATGTTTGCCGTAGCTGGCTATGTCTGAGAAAATCTCAAATCCTAGAACTGTCTTTCCTTAGTGAGTAACAGGCTCGGTTGTCCCGTTGTAGTGTTATTGCGACTTCCTTTGAAAGATCATCTTATGGGAGATTCTTCTAAGGCCTGTGTAACTGAGTCTTGTGGGCTTCCACTCTCCTGCCCCTTTGTTGAAGGTCAGCATTCCTTGTTCATGGGCACCTACTCCCTTGCCAAGAGTGTGGTACTTTTGCATGTATCCCTAAATCAATGGACCCCAATGCACTTCTGATTGCTTGTTCGATTTTTGACCAATTATGGTTGTGGTAAATCCTTTCATATTGCTTTCTTTCATTTTTAGTGTTGCCACCACAAACCCCTCATCAACCTCTAAAGTAATAACATTTCTGTGGAATGGGATTTTGACTTTCTGGGGAAGAATGGATGGAACCCCTTCTAGAGCATGGAACCATAGCCGTCCGAGCAGCATAGAGAATGTCACTGGGATTTCTATGATTGAGAAAAGTACTATAGATGATATTTTGCCAGTAGTAACTTTTACTTTGAATGTGCCGATGATAGTCCTCCTGGAGTTGTCATAGGCCTTGATGACTTTTAAGGACCTCTTTAAGTCCTTCTCGGTTAGTCCTAGGATTGGTAGCATATCCTTAGGATACACATTCAGTGATAAACCATCATTGACAATTATACAGGACATGATGCGCCCAAAGATACTAGCCTTCAAGTAGAGCTCCTTATTATAGCAAATGCCTTCGTCGGGTAGATCCATGCTCTAGAAGACAATGTCAGGGATAACGGTGCTAGTCTCATTGTTAAGTAATGCGCAGACCTGTTTAGGTGATGCTAGGGGAGATGTTTTGATTTCCATATGCTTTTTGACAATAGCAAGCCTGTGATCGTGAGAACCAAGGAGTAGGTCCCAAATACTAATCTTTGTTATAGTGGCTTTCAATTGATCCACAATCAGGCTTTCTATCTATTTTGAGGGCTTGACAAAAGTAGGAGTTGGGGGAGGTTTTGATCTTGGCAAGGTTGGGGCTACTGACCCAGTGACTTTCCCTCCTCTAGTGATAGGGTTGACAACCTGAGCTGGTTGGTTTGTTCTTTCAAAGACCTCAAATTCATCAAAGTCTTAATCAAGCGGTATTTCTCCCAAGTCAATTGGCAGGTTCACACAGGTTGGTACTTTGGTGGCAAAGGGCCATTATATGAAAGGAACCTTTTCAGGGTGCTTTTCAGAAGCAACGAGGTTCTCCTATAAAATTTGGCACAGGATAGGATTGGATTCCTGCCTGATCATATGGATGGATGAGGAAGCCCTGTTAGTTGGTTCTTCTTCATCAGGCATATCTAACGCATCGTCATAGGCAATTTACTTATTGTTATATTAATTTATGTACCATGGGTATTCCCTAGCTAATTCCATCGACATGGTACAGATAGCGTTGGTCGCTTCCTACTCCCAGTGCTGTAAGGGGTTCCCGTGTGCATCTAACTCAGGGGTTGAGTTTTCTGGCGGATCAACCCATGTTAAGTAGTTGGTGAATTGCCTAGCCAAAATATTCCAGAATGACTTCTGGCAAAATGTCAGCCCTTCATACCAAATCCTTTCCTTCTCTCAAAGAGTCGAGCAGAACCTTTCGGGCCAATGGGCATAGTGAATATACCCATCATTCATCATTTGTAGAAATTCACGGATATGAGGGCGTGGCCTTGTATTTTTGTCATAAAATATGGGATAAACCTCCTTTAAGTCCAAACTCCGGATCTGACAACTAGCTCAAGCTAACTCATTTTCAATGCAGATTCTCTTTATGACATATCCCTAAGAAGGTTCTTGCCCCCCTTCTCGGATCATATTAATGATATGTTCGCTACTTGAGTGGAAGTCCATGAAGTCTTTGGAATTGTCACTTGCTACAGACCATAAGGCACCCACGGAGTCATGCTCTAAAGATGAGGTGTATCTCTTTGCACCATCATAATCGACCATCATGCCATTGGGGAAGGCAGGCTCGTATTTGAAGTCTCCTAGTAAGTGATTTAGCTCATATCCTAAAAAGACCTCTAATTCGTACCCAAAGTTATCTACTTCACTTCCATCCTCGTGATCCGATTTGCTAGAGTCCACAAATTCCTCTACTTCTTTATCTGAATCCTTGAAAGGCTGTGGCTCAAAGACCCAGTTTAATGCATGTTAGACCGGGATATCATCATCAGAATCCTCCTCTAGATCCTCCTCAGGGTCTTCTTCTGGATATTCTTCAGGATCTTCTTCAGGATCTCTCTCAGGATCTTCCTTGGAAACTTCCTTAGGATCATCCTTGGCATTTATTCTGGCCTCGACTCCTATAATTGCTACACAAAATTCAGACACCATGGTTTGTATACTGGTGAATGTTTCCTCCATATGGGTACCATATACTGTAATGTTGGTACGAATTAGTTCTAACGGGTCTCATGTACCCTCATCTAGATTCAGGCCTAGATACTTTTGCTGGTCTTCATGGCTATTCCATGACTGATCAGGATCATACAACTCGTGGGTTTTTAGAAGTGTTGCTCTGGAATAAACTTGTTCTGATATAGTTCAAACTTATGTAATCTGGGGGAGTATACATAGGAGGTTATGGTGGAGGGATATCGTGCCAGCCAAAATTATATCGGTCTACTTATGGTGCCAACCACTAGTAGAGTGCATTCGTGTATGGTTGAGATGCCCTAAAGTAGTGGAGGAAAGATATCTCCATAAAGTACTAGTTCCAACGTCCTTAGAGTGGCATCGTGTAGTACCACTCCATGGTTGGGCCTTCTAAAAATCTAGGGAATTGAGGAGCAAAACCCATCATAGGTATTCCTTGTTAATGCATAAACTAAAGGAATTCCTCTACATGTCATTCGAGTCAGAGTCTCCTCGGTATATGTGGTGCGGTGGCACTTGGTATTGATCTAGCCCTTCTCTCCTCATTCTCACGACGTATTAGTCAACCATGCAGATGATATCCATGTTATCAAAGATCATATTATCCTATCATCCTGTGTCATGTAGGAAGTTATCTATTATATTGATGCCATATACGTCAGCTTCCATATGAATATCGATGGCGTTCACTGTAGCTTGAAAATTTGGCAGAGGATTAGTCTGAGTGCTTGGTTTCTTCTTAGGCTCTTTCATTCTCCTCTCGGCTATCATCTGTTATAGATCTTTTAGTAGCCGGACACATTCATTAATGTGATACCGCTTAGTCACATGATAAGCACAGAATTTATCTCAGTCTATCATAGCAGGCGGAGCGAACGGCTTGATGCTCTGGAGTTAGTTACACTTTCTCAGTTTGGTGAATATCTATGACAATGATTCTACACATAGGGAGATAGATTGGTGAGTCTACACCTGAGTGGCCGCTAAAATTTTAGCTAGGGCCTTTGGGGATTCAAAACTGCCTTGTTTAAAGGATCCACCCTTCTCTTAGTATTGAGTTATAGTATAGGCTTGCTTCTCTTGCTTCCTGGCATGATCTTCTTCCTCATACTTTTCAAGTCTCTTAGTATAGTCTACCACATTGTTAAAGGTGTTAAATCTTTTCATTTTCATTTCATCCTAGTACTTCGGGCTAGAGCCTTCGACAAGCTTCACTATCAGGGCGTCTTGGTCAGGTGCCCTGGTTATAAGTACACGAATAGCCATCCATCTGAGGTAAAATTCTTTGAAAGACTCATTCAGCCGTTGTTTGAATCTTTCAAGGTCTTGCATAGTAGTCTTGACCTTCAGATTGAAGGCATAATTCTCCAAGAATGCCGACCATAACTTCCTCTAATCAAATTTCATGTCTATTGGCATCCTTATGTACCATTCAAAGGCGGGCCCTTGTAGAGTATCTTGGAAAAGATTGACTATATGAACCTTAGGGATATTCATGCTAGTCATAATCCTAAGATAACTTTCCACATGTGCATGGGGAGGCCCAGTGCTAGCGTATGGGGACATATAGGGCATTACGAAAATAGCTGGAAGGGCTTCTGATTCCTTTGGCAAGAATCAATTCATGTCGATATACTACTCGATGGAGGGAGCAGATATCTACCATTTTTGCCTTGAGTGTCGCTACTTCTGCCTTTTGTTCCTGGGTTTTTTGAGAATTAGTAGTGCTCAGCCTTTCCCAAACATCATGAAATTATTGAGCATCAAGAATCCTTCTGAGGGACTATCCAACTGCATCGTCATCCGCCATTATGGTTTTAGGTTCTAGATCGGAGAAAGATCTGGTTAGAGATTAAATTAGTGGTGGGGATGTTACTTTTGGATTTCCCGTAATACACCTTAGCCTCCTTCTCTCTCACTTCTAACCTAAAAATGCAAGAAATCAAGTGTTAGTAAGTGTGTCAGAAGTGGCTCTAGGCTTTATTTACCTCGGCCTGTCGGGATGGATGAATTAATGAATGAATTAATGAATGAATGAGTGAGCAAATAAGTGAGTAGATATGTATGAATAATTAGGGAGTTAGGCATATGCCAATTGTTTGAGGAGCAATTGGCAAGGGTATGTAGCGATATTTGTGGAACATTAGAAACACGTAGTCCGAAGACCAGGGGTCTGAGTCAGATTATACTCGATAGCCCAAGGGTGAGTTGACTCACTAGTCGAAGGTGGATTGACTCATTGGTCTAAGGGTGAGTTAACTCCATGGTCACTCGAAAGGTTTAACTCATTGGTCCAAGGGTGAGATGACTCACTATTCACTCAAAGGGTTTGACTCATCGGTCTAATGGTGAGCTGACTCACTGGTCACTCAAAGGGTTTGACTCATTGGTCCAAGGGTGAGCTGACTCACTGGTCACTCGAAGGGTTTGACTCACTAGTCCAAGGGTGATCTGACTCGCTTATCACTCGAAGGGTTTGACTCATTGGTCCAAGGGTGAGCTGACTCGCTGGTCACTCAAAGGTTTGACTCATTGGTCCAAGGGTGTGATGACTCATTGGTCACTCGAAGGGTTTATGTAATTTGGTTTATAAGTTAAACCTAGGTGACTTACTATCCCTTATTTATTTGGCTCACGGGTTGGGCCTAGATGGACACACTAGTCTCGATTATTTTGGTTTATGGGTTGAGCCTAGGTAGGCTCACTGGTCTCGATTATTTTGGCTTATGGTTGAGCCTAGGTGGACTCACTGATCTCAATTATTTCAGCCCATGGGTTGAGCCTAGGTGGACTCACTAGTCTCGATTATTTCGGCTTATGGGTTGAGCTTAGGTGGACTCACTAGTCTTGGGAAATAAAATGAGATGCCACACACAAATGTTATGGCTGCATAAAGATGTGGTTAGTTTACACACGATCGTGATGCTCACAATGTCCGTTTTTGGTTTATTTAAATCTAATAAACCTACACAGGTAGCAAATGGTTAGATCGTGCCTACCGTCTTTTTAACTCCACTTACTCACTTTGCTTTAAAGTCAATGGGGGACTTAACGGAGTCTGATTGTGTGCAATCATGGTTTTTTAGGTAAACCTATGGGGAAGTATCTATGGTCCATCTATATGCGGCCTTCGGTCTTAGGATTGGGTATGATTTGGGTACCCTGCGCCTTTGTGTACTGAGTCCTAGAGGCACTAAGCGAACCAAAGGAAACTTTTCCACATATAATATACATAGGTAGTCTAGCCCTTAAACGAGCAAGGTCCTCATACGTTATGCAAGGGGTGTGATTGGATCCATACCCCTGAAGCCCTAAGCAAACTTGGAGATACTTCACCAAAAGACACCTAAATTTGTTTAAGGGCGAAGAATGCAGGTGCTATGCAATCCAAAAATTTGTGTAATGCAGAATTTATCACATGTTCCTTAGTTCCAAAATTTAATTTGAACAACATTTCAATTACCATGTCAAAAAAAGAATTTTTATAAAAATCAAGTTTTTATAAAAATAACTATCCCAGTAGAGTCGCCACTGTAAGTGGCCGAACATTTTTGCGGGTCTGGTATTACAAGCGGAGTGCGGTGCGTAGGGCGCATTTTGGGTATGGTTTGAGAAATTCGGTTTGCTTAAATGCAATGACTTTATATAAGCCAAAAATGTGATTATAATGGAAAATATATTTACACATTTTATTTAGGAAAGATATTTTTAAAATAAAGCATTTTACTTTATTTAAAAATAGAAATAGAGTCGGCCCCCGGTTCAGCTCCACCAGGATTTATGGTATACTGATCCAAAATGAGATTTTTATACCCAAAAAAATGAAATTCTGAGTTCGTACATAATAGTTACTCATGTTGTTCAAATTATTTGGGTTAATTTTGAAATTTTGGAATTTGTGATAATTTCTGTGTTTCAACGGCTCTATTTAAATAATAAATTCAAAAAATAAAACGGGCATTATAACAGCATAATAAATTGATGTTTTCTACCGAAATTTTGGTAGAGTAACGGCAGCGCTTGAGCCTTGGCTCTAAAACTTGGATAGAGTTTCCTCTCGTTCTAGATGTTCCATCCGTACTAGCGAGCTTATTTACACATATCATGGTTTAACTGGCTTTAGTGGCTCACTTAACCAGAGAAATGAAAATGTATTGTGCAATAATAGAATAATGAAAAGGAATTTTAATGAATTTGAAAGTTGGGCTTAGAGCCAATTACCCTCATTTTACCTTTTCGTCTGCCCAAAATGACTTGAGACCCAGTGCGGGACCGAAGTTGTCAAGGATTGCAATTTTAGTGGAAAATAGGTTTAACCCAAGTTATGGCTATAATTTGGATTATTCCTAAGAGAAGTGCGGGATTTTGAGAGAAATGGAGTCATTCCTAGACCGAAGATCACTGTGGGATCTTGATCTAAAAAGACAGTAAATCGAGTTTATACCTGGTGTAGGTGATAAAGCTCGAATTTGGAAGTCTTTTGGCAGAGTTTCGGGGCTTTTATGACTCCAGGGACTGAAAAAGGACATATAGGTAATTTTGGAAATTCTAAAAAAATTTCGTCCCTTCGAAATGAGGGGGGCTGACCCCGTATTTATAATAGGGAGGTAATTAGCCGACGGGCTAATTACATAGGTAGGTAATTAGTCGACGGGCTAATTACCTATCTGATAAGATTTTACTTCAAATCCCATAAAATCTTCCCAGATCTCGGTAAGATTGATTTTTTACTATAGATAGGTAATTACCTGGAGGGAGGATTACCTATGTTTGACCAAATTTTGACTTTTTGATTTTTCAGTAGAAAATGCTAAATCGAAGCTTCCGTGGAATGTGGATTTTTGGATTTTCGATTTTAGATGACAATTCGGTCCTTTTTGGCTCTTTTGTCTGATCACTGGATGAAATAGACGCAATTCCTCTTCGAGCCAGAACGAACCTGTGCTAAAAGGAGTGTTGCATGTTACCCGCAGTGGAAGGGTGGCTCCACCCCCTCTCTCGAAGAGAAGGAGAGGTAAAGATGTTGACATCCAGGTCATCTCGAGTGTCAATCAAGGTCTAACCTTTACGCCTGCTGATGAGACTCAGACTTCACCTAGTAGTGGAAAGGTAGATTTGAGGATCACCCCCCTTATCCAACAATTGCAAGTTACGCCGGCCAAGTACAACATTTGGCAGCTTCTCATCGACTCTGAGGATCATCACAGGGGTTTGATAGAAAAATTGATGAGCATAGAGGCTACACCTTACACTTCATTGGTTGAGGTGTTTTTAGTTATCGGAGGATCTTCTCCCAGTCATGTGGAATCCATTATGTTCTATCCTTGTGATCTCCCAGCTAAAGAGAACAAGCCTAACAAGGCACTTTTCATCAAGGTGCAAATCTTTAATCATTCTCTTCTAAGTGTCATGGTTGGTGATGGGTCCACCCTTAATCTCTGTCCTTCCAAGGTCCTTCCTCACTTGGGGCTAGATGAATCCATGTTGGAGAAATCCAATACTATTGTAAGGGCATATGATGACATGAAGAGAAGTGTCATAGGAGTTTTTGAGGCCAAGAGTACAATTGAGGAGGTGAAATCCAAGGTTTTATTTACTATCCTCGATATTCCCATCACTTATTCCTTACTACTTGGCCATCCCTAACTCCACTCATTAGGGGCCATCCCTTCCACGGTTCATCAGATTGTCAAGCTCATCCACGATAGGAAGCTTATGACCATTGAGGCAAATGAACCATCTATTGTAGCAGCTATGAAAGCTGAGGAGAAAGAGTTGAGAGTGGCTGTAGCCCACCAAGTGTCAAAATTAACAAATATGGGGTATGTATCCCTTAAATGGAAAAGATTATGCTAAAGCAGGGTTACATAAAAGGAAAGGGACTTGGGTGAAATCTTTAAAGCATGCTGGAGCCCATTATACATGTGCCATGGCCATACAGACTTGGTTTGGGAAATCGCCCAAGTGCTAGGAAATACAAACCCCATTCATGTCTGATGATAGGAACTCAGGTTGAGAAAAAGGTGTTCACAGGGGAGGACGAACTTGTCGAGATAGGGGAAAGAAGGTCCCTGGTTTTGAGATCTTCAATGATGTACACGGCTTCAAGAATGGTTGCATGATCAAGGCCTCGATTTCTATAGAAGTATATGGGAATGCTGAAGGAGATGAGATGAGTGAAGCAGTCGAGGCTATCACCAAAGCCCTGACTATACTTATGAGGAAGAACTAGAAGGGAAATGAGAAGGGAAATCTTATAAGCAAGGCAATCAAGAACTTAGAAAGGGCGGTGGCCGAAGAAGCTCATGAGAACCTACACGTTGAGACTATCAGTTCAGCTACCAGAGTTACTAAGCCTAACCAACAAGGCCCTCCACCTGTGGAGGATCATTTAAATGATGTAATTTTTAATGTTGCAAACATGTTTTATGCAAACAATGCCGCTTATACGTCATATCATGGATAAATTGATGCATTCTCCATTCACATTTGAGCATTCCATTTTAAAGGCATAATGCAGTCATAACAACAACATTCTTAAAAAATATCACCATATTTATCAATGAAGTTGGCTTTGAGTATATCGCAATGGCATGAAAATCCAATTGTTAAAACGTATCACCAAAGAAAGAGAAATAGGCAGTGCTTAGCATACATGATAACCTTGGGTCTTCGATCACCTTTCTTCATGAGTGAGGAAAAGAGGATACAAGTCATCAAGAAAGAAGACCAAGAACACCGAAAAGAGACAAGGAAATCAAAACTCACATCAAAGGCACCATTGAAAAAGAAGATTGGGACCCATACCAATCTAAAATTAATGCAAGATTAAGAACCCAATCCAATGCTCTTCCAGAACCTTCAAGAAGAATGAGGACCCAACGCTCTTCCAAAACCTTCAATGAAGGAGCATTTCTTACCAATATAGGTTCCTTCAATTCCCCTCGGACCTATATTTTCCCCCAAAATGCCCCTCCAAAAATTCTTCCTCCGTTTATTAAAAACAAAGGAGACCCTTTACCCTACACAATCCTCAACCCTATAGTAACATGACATCCCTCTTTCATAAAGATGAAGATTCGGCCCCCTTCAGCACTGGCATTAAGAAAAGCAACTCAAAGCACTTGACCACCTACAGTTCTACCAGCAGTGCATGGCCCGAGCTTACAATAATAGAGTCAGATACCCGAAGCAACCCCTCAAGGCAGGTGATCTAGTTCTCAAACAACCATGCCAAGTCAACACAGATGCTAGGGGCAAGTTTAGGCCTAATTGGGAAGTTTGTGATCAAGAAGGTCCTTGGCAAGGGAGGAATAAGCTCATGGACAAGGATGGAAATGAATTCATGAATCCAGTGAATCAAGACAGGCTTAAGCTTTATCATGTCTAGGTTAAAAGAAATAAATCACAGAAAAGCAGCACAAGGAATAAAAGAAATAAAGAATAAATCACCCAGTGAGTGGTCCTGTACTGCTTGGGCAAAAATTAGGGTGCAGTCTACTGATCGATATTCCACAAACTAGTTAGGCAAAAGTTAGGGTACTCTAACACAAATAAAGCCTGCTAAGTTGAAAACCTGAAAAGGGCGGCTCAGGCAAAAGTTAGGGCATAGAGAGAAAAATATCAGTTGGTTTCCAAAAAATCTGTAAAAGGACCCGTAGGCATTAGGGGTTAACCATTGGAAAGTGTTACCATTTCCTATGTATTCAAATTAATCTCATCAATGAACATGTTAGTATTTTGCTAAGAATCTTGGTCTTATGAATGCATGCATGTCTTTAGGTGAAATAATCGCAAGTATGTGAACATCAGTTTTCTTCTACATTTTATGCTCTTTGTGGTTATCCTTACTGCGCATACAAAAAGCGTCTGCTGGATTGAAAACCTAAAAGGGCAGTCCAGGCAAAAGTCAAGACAAAAGAAAAAGAAAGAAAAAGCCTACTGGATTGAAATCCCAAAAGGCAGTCCAGGCAAAAGTTAAGGCAAAGAAAAGGAAAAGAAAAGTCTACTAAGTTAAGCCACCAAGGACAATTCAGGAGAAAATTGAGATAAAAAGAAATGAAAATAAATGTTCGATAGATCACCTCATACCAAATGGCTTTTGCAAAAATAATAACTTAATTCAGAAACGCCAATTTAGTATCACACTCATTTTGCCAAACATCATTTATAATTGCAAAGTCTTACAGTCGGAATCCCTTAAACTTAGTTCTCCCACTGTGAAATAAAATGATACCACGTGTCCCTAGAAGTGCTAATTCCAACCAACTAGTCTTGGTGATTCTTGTCAGTATAAATTGGGTCAGTTCATCACATTCAGGAACTTAGAACATTCAACGGTTAACTCACTTGCTCATAGTATGTTCTAGACATGCTTCATTATTAGTTGTGCCAAGGGGCAATATGAGTCTACAAGCAGCAAAATTTAAATGGTCATAATGCAGAAAAGAAAGTTCAACCATGCATAAAGAAAAGCAATTTGTAAATAGCATTCAAGTTCACATCAAAATAACCCATGCAGGGCTAAAAATGTCAAATGTTCAGAAAGAAAAGAGTGAAAGCAATCCTAAGCTAAGCTGCTAGAAGGTCCTGACCCTGGGGCACATCCTGAGTCTGGTCCTATGTATCCACCAATAGGTCGTCCATATCGATCATCACATGGTCCCCAGTCTTCGGACCCCCTACAGCACTCTTAGCAGCAGCACTAGTCGTCTCCACCTACTGCTCTACCTCCTGCTCAGCTCCACCCCTCTGGGCCACTGCTGGAGCCACCTGATATATAGATCGATGATCATCAGAAAAAGAATTGGATGGCTCATGTGTCTGCCTGCTCTCAGTCATGTAGGTCAGTTGTGCCCGTAGCATCTCTGCCTCAGCCCAGCCTGAGTTATCTCTCTCCTCGCCCTCTCTAGATCTGCCTCAACACTAGAATCCTATCTAGCTCTATGGTGGCTGCACACGACTGCTCCTCCATGAAGCCATCTCAATCCTCGATAGTCTCAAAGTCTCGGTCAGACCTGTCATGCTCCATAGCCAGCAAGGTCTACATCAAAACTAAGGGACCAGTACATATATGTAAATATCATGATATGCATGCATAGTTTGTTTGTTAATTTTGATAGAAAAATGAAAGTTACAAGGACAAGAGCTTCCTGTGCCATCATCAGATCTCGGACCGAGAAGAAACTCCGGGCAATCCTCTCCGCCTCAACTATATATACCTAAAAGAATCAACCAAACCAGCTTGAAAGATAATCTAGACATATGACATAGATATAGATTGAGCATTAAATGTAAGAAGCCTTAAGTGGGTTGTGCTAGGAGGATCATATAGAATAGTATGGACCGATTCCTCAAGCTTGTGTACAGCTCGATTCCACGAATGATCGAGGAGCCGGAAGGAGGAGTATAAATTAGTCTAGAGGACTCCCTCCCTAAAGTCTCTAGTAGCCCTGGCCCACTTTATAGGTAGCTATGGATCAGCTGGCCAGTAGGAATGGTAGCATATGGCTCGGAATAAGTAGTGGTAGTAGTGGTCTTCTTCTGCTTAGGAGCGGGTGTCTACATCATAATTGACAAATTGTCAGATCCTCAATTCATGCAAGAGATAGTAAAAACATGCAGAGATTTGTAGGGTTGAGATAAAATGTTTACCGGAGTGGAAGAAACAACAGGCTTGGGAGCACTCTCGGTCCGTTAAATGAAAGGACCCCCATGATTACCCTTCGGCCTGCCCTCACCATCATCATCGCTACTGACATCTCCACAGTGGAACTCAAGAGGGAGATCCTCACGATGAATCCTCTCACAAGGAGGAAGAAGTGAAGAATCAATAAATGTGGCATAGGAATCCGCCATCAACATCACTCGGACCCCCTCACCTAGTATATACAGCCCTTGGTCTACCCCAGGGATCAAATGTGGCCAGAAAACCCCTATCGGAACTGGTAGATGGATCAGCCTTTCCACTATAGCACTTATCCGCCAATCGTGGATCCTCTCACCAAAGTACCACTTGTAGGAGAGTGGCAACTTTAGAATAAAGTGGCGGTCATCCACGCCTGCCTGCATCCTCTCAGTGTAATCATAAATGACCATCCTCTCTCATGGGTCTCGAATCACCTGTATAAAGTAAATGCACTGTAAGTATCCTAATTTTGTAAATACAATTTTCACTTATCGGTTGTCGAAGTGTAAAGTACAAATGTAAAGCTAGAAAAGTTTACCCAATCAGAGCATATCTGGCGAAGGAACTCCCTGTACTCCATTATATTCCTGGCCTTTTACTGCCATGTCCAATCCACCGTAAAATGATGTGAGGCATCTGTGGTTGTCCAAGCAAGCCAAGCCTTGGGATGAATCGATGCTCAAAAGACCAAATCTGTAAGAAGTATTAAAGTCAGCTGCAAAGCAATTCAAATGACAGCATAAAGCATAAAATTTAAAGGGTTACCAGAAGGATCAGATGACAGATCTTAAGCTCTAACTACTGGCCTCAAATGCTGACATCCAGCCCATTGTACATGTATGTTAAGATGGCTCGGCACCAATTCTTACCTAGCACAGCTGCAAGATTCTCAACAACTGTTAGCAGTACATAGTTGAGGCAGCCAGAGTAGATAATAAAGAAAACTGTAGTGAGGAATGTTAGTAGGAAGGATCGATCATACTGATCCCACCTCCTCATAGCAATAGGACTCGGCTGCTCGATCTAGTAATCATGGAGCTCCCCATACTTGAGCTTGTATGTCCCTCCAGGAGAGAGCCTAAATAGTCTCTCCACATGGGCCTTGACCTCACTCGAGAATGCTAGTGGTTGGCATAAATGTCGAAATGGATGACATCCCCACTCTAGTCTAAGCCAGTTAAAATGCACATGTCATAGGGATTCACCATAACCTCCCCGATTGGTAGATGAAAAGTATGCATCATCTCTGACTACCTCTTCTCCAGAGCTGAGATAGCACCTGTAGCCAACATCTTCAGAGCCTAAGGGATGGCCCTGATGATGTCACTAAACCCAAATGAGTCTATGCGGGCTAGTAGCTCGGTATCCCTCACAGCACGGATCACCTCGTACCACTTTCTATAGAAGCTTAGGGCTCCCACAGTCTTATACTAAAACTATAAGGACAAAAACATAATTTAATAGGGTTAGAATGTAGACGAGCAGTCAAAAATCAGAAGAAAATGGCCCAAGACAAAGTTCTCGACATGTTATCCCAGGAAGCAGGATCCGTACGGGTCCACACCCACCTGTACGGGTCAGGTTACCCCACCCATACTAAAAATGGGACCCGTACGGATATAGCCCCACCCGTATGGGTCCCCTGCAAATAGTCCCCTTTGCCAAATTTCTGGAATAATAAAAAATCATCCAAATTTAAACCAAAGCTCATCCAAACTTGTCCTAAAAGCATCATAGGCTAAATTTACTTGTATTATGCTCTATTCTAAGTCCTAAAATGCCCTAAATCATGCCAAAAGTCGACAAATTCAAGAAATTAAGAAAATGAAAAAATGGAGAAATCAGGCAAGACTATAGAAGCCTGGAGGCATGAGTCAAGGGGGAAGGGATCAGTGGCACATCAAAGGAGGGTGTGAGATCAAGGAATGAGTCTTCCTCCCAAAAAACGTATCCAATGGAAAACGGACATTTTAGGAACTCTATATTGCCTATCCAGGTAAATCATCGCATTTCAAGGAGAAATGGCCGGCTTGGGGAATCGTTTTGTAAATCTTTGATTGAGGTTTGAGCAAAAATCACTGAGATTCAGAGTATAGGAGAGTTAGGTGTGAAGCAGGAGGTCTGTCGTCATTTTAAAAGACCCCGACTAGGACCCATATGGGTTCCCTCCACTTTTACAGGTCCTATTTTCTCGACATGAGGCCTATATGGGGTCCCATCCCACTCGTACATGTCCCCTTTGGCTATTAAAGGTCAATTTTTCAAATAACAGGGGCATATCAAGTCCAAACCAGGGGCTAACCACAATTCTCTCAAACTCCTTATTTGAATTAATTTAGGGGCAAAACCCCTAGCTCACCTTAATCGTTGATTGAAGGTGCAAAAAATTTTGTTCACCACAAAGTCAATCAAGGATCAAGGTAAGCTATTTTAGGTCCATTACTGATATAAACAATTTTTCATGTGCAGGTCCATTTAAGGGAAGGATCCCCAAGTGATCAAAACATCAAGGGGTAACAATCCCCGAAGAACAAGAGTTTCTGGCCTAAACTATGGAATATTAACTAAGGGAGTCAATCAAAGGGCGTCCCCCTATTCCCCAGCAATGGAATCAGTCAGGGGACATCCCTCCATCAATAAACACCCTAGGGGCACTCACCCTAGGGGCATCCCCAACAGTAGATCAAATCAAGGGGCATTCCATCCCTAAGTAATTGAGGCAAACCTGACATTTCTCGTGCTCAGTTTACAATTTATTTAGGGGCTAACCCCCATCCACATATCTTCATTCTTGATTGAAGAGGAAAAAATTTTTGTTTACCACAAAGTCAATCAAGAATCAAGACATGTCATCTCAGGCAATAACTAACTCAACATTTTTATTATCTCTAAACAGGTTATTCAAAAACCCCAATAGAAAAGTCATCCGCCTTAAGAAAGGGATACTAGGAGAGTCATTCACCTTAGGAAAGGGATACACCATCATTGGTCAAGAAAATTGATCTGCCTTAAGAAAGGGATACACACACCTCCCTCTAGTGAAGTCGCTAGAGAAACACATGGCAAAGGAAAGTCATCCTCCTTAGGAAAGGGATGTACACCAGTAAAGGAAAGTCATCCGCCTCAAGAAAAGGATACGCATCAGCAAAGGAAAGTCATCCACCTCAAGAAAGGGATATACATTGGCAAAGTGAAGTCATCTGCCTTAAGAAAGGGGTATACATCAGCAAAGGAGAGTTGTCATCCTCAAGAAAGGAACACCAAGGAAAGGAGTTTGCCTCAAGAAAGGGACCCAACCATATCATCATCTCAGGTATGATACCTAAACCCTCTCTCATATCATGAGATCATAGAGATCCATATCTGTAGTGGTCCCCCAAGGGGAAGTCTATGAGCATTGAATTTTAATGGTCCTTCTCATGATATGATGATGAGAGATAGATAATTCTATTCTTTATAAGTGTTATCCATCACAGGTGTTCCTACTACAGTAAAGATGAGTTTAGCCAATTTTGGAGACCTAGTTTGCCCTTAGGGACCTATACGGGTCAAAACTAGTGGTATAGATCCACTGGTTGACCCGTACAGGTCAAAACCCTACACTAGCCTGGTAGGGACCAATACAAGTCCTACAAGGACCTTTATAGGTCCTACTAGACCCGTACGAGTCTCGTTCTTGCCCATAGGTAGTATGGCATGTAATGCATACCATTTTCTGAGGCAATCAGTCATGAATGCAATTCATTGTGTTCAGACTTGATTTCCCGTATAAATAGAGGCTTTTTGCCTTATTTTTAGGGGAATTATAGATATAAAAAAAATCATATCAAATAATTCACATAAAATTCCAGCAGTGTTCATAGGTATAGCAAGGGTATAGTTGAGGTATAGATGGTATAAAATAGGGAGAAAACCCATTCCTTGAGGTTTTGTCCTCAATTTATTCATCTCTAGCTTCATTTTTTAGGATTTAAGGGAGATTTTATCCACCATCTATTTTAGCTTGACTCTCTCTCTCGATATAGGGATCGCTTCAAAGTGGATTCACAGTGCAAAGTTGCACTCCTGAGTTTCAATGAGGCTCACATCTTATTATTATATTTCCATTTCTATTCATTCTTCTATAAAATCTTCTCTATTATAAACTAAACTAAAGTTCTATCTTGGACCAGACATGATCGTATGGGTCCCCCGACACTCGTATAGGTCCCACCAATAACCATACGGGTATCACCCCACCCTTACGGAACCTGGCCCCAAGCAGAACCCAAAGTTCCCTTTTTCACCTGTAAAATTAACCTAACATCACCATTTTCGATGCGATCATTTTCACTAATAATCCAGTAAATCAACCCACAAAAAGGTAAAATGCGTTTTCATAACAAAATGTGTTGAAGGCCCGTTATTTCTTCTCAATCCTAGAAGTCCCCGAGGCACTATGGATCGAAAAACCACCACGCTAACATAATAAAATTTGTCCTAACAAAATATTGAATTATGATGTGTTGTAATTATCCTAATCTTTGTAGATGCAGATGAATTTATTTTATTTTGTTTTATAACTTAAAACAAATGTACAATTCCCCCATTTTCCCCTGATTGTAATTTTATTCCCCTCTTTATTATATGCGCTTTATTATGAACTATTGAACGTGTAAATCGAGTGTGAAAGAGTGTAGCAAAATAGGATTTCTATAATAATTACCTAAATGATGAAAAGAAAATGGTTTTACGCGGCGAATGTAATTTCGAATTAACTAAATGAGAAATAAGTGACTCATCTGATACCAGAATCTCTGATCTAAAAAGGTATGAGTCTCCCACCCAATGGAACCGTACCAAAACTAATTTTTAAGTAGACAAACTGGGTGGCGACTCAATCATTTGTATTGAGATTTAGGTCTCGATTCTTTCATTCATTAAAATTGGTTAAAATGTGTAAACTTGAACTAAATGGTTCTATCACGCCTAAAGCAACCAACTTTTAGTGGGCCCCACCATAAGGCACCAAGGGAGATCCACATATCATACTCACATATCATAGCAGGTCATTCCTTGTTTAGTCACGAATGAGGATAATGCTGCTCTTACCATACAACCCACGATGGAGGAAATTAAGAGGGTAGTATTGGTCCCTGTAAGAGTATTTATAAGGGGTAGAGGGGGGTGAATAGCCCTTTTTCGCACAATTTATAGACTTATAAAAGTCTTAGGGCAGTGTAATTTTTTGTGATCTAGAGGATGGTTCCAGATGATGCAAATATGACAATAATATGCAATAAAGTAAAAGGGAAAGAAAATCAAACACAAGTATTTTATACTAGTTCGGCCCCGCCTACGTCCAGTCCCCGGAGTTTCCTTCCTCCAAGCTTATCCACTAGTGGATTTCTTTCCAACTGGTAGGAATCAAGCCTTACAAGTTTGTCTCTGTATGGTAACCCCTTCCGAAAGTAGGATATACCACTAGAAGCACAAACTCCTAGCTAAGTCCTCTTGTCTTTAGTAGGATATACCACTTAGCCTTCTACCTCGAATCTAAGTTGAGTCCTACAGGGAGATCCCACTCAAAGCACCTACTTTAAGCTATATTCGAGTCTCTCAACTTACCCAAGTTGGAGATTCTTACTCTTTGGTTTTTAACAAAGGGTTGGTTTTTGGAGTTCCTCAAGTTTATAGTTTCACTTGGGAATCCTTACAAACAGATTTTGGATGTGCTTTGTTCTTGGAGTGATTATATTGACTGATTAAATGTGTATTGCTTTGTTGATTTTTTTTCAAATCAACCAATCAACCTTCTCATTTGGTGAAGAGCTCCTTTTATAGACTTTGATCATAAATTTAGCCGTTGTGGTTGGTGAGCTTTCATTTAATCTTCACCCTTGAATAGGTCATGATGCGGAGCTTATGGAGCCATTGATCAATCCGTTAGACTATATTTTGACCTGTTTGAAATCTTAGGATTGAGGCTAGAAAGTTTTCAGTGATCATTTTCATTGGCATTTTGTGATGCACCAACTTTTATACCAGTTGCTTATTGATGTGAGCTCCACGCGCCTCCTTATTAGTCTAGGAGAAAAAGGTAGTTAACTTTCTCTATCCGGTGTTAGTCTTTTTATCCTTTCTCTAAAATATGCAAGTTGTCATTTTGTCTTTGTCTTGAGAAAAGGATCTTTGACTTCATAGACCAAAAAAGTGGAGGGAAAGTTACATTTGAAACTTTTCTTTTTATCTGATATAGGAGTCTTCCGAATATCTTCAGACTCTATATCTCCGGATCTGCCTTCTTCCTATGTAGCTTCAATTAGTTCTTTCGGATGCTAGTCTTGACTGTTAATAGTTTGTTTCCTTTCCAAATTTTAAGTGGATCTTTCTTTCATGCTTAGGTACTTGTCTTGAATTGAGTGCCTAGTTTAGGACTTGGTAATTGTCTTAATGTTTTGGATGATAAAGCTTCAGTTTTTTAGATTATCCAGATAAGTCTTATACTTAGGTTTTGTTTACTTCAAACCTAATCCGGATGTTAGTATTCCGGATCATTACTTCCAACAATCTCCCCCATTTGATGGAAACAAAAACCTGAGTCAACTAAGTCTAAAGAAGAGAGGGTTTTATGATCTAAGTATGATTCTTGATACTTAGTCATTTACAATGCTCCCCATAATTCTAACATCTTGTCTCCCCCATAATCTTATGATTCTAGCTTCTAAGTTTGTTTTAGTACAATTACAGATTGTACTTTAGAAGCATTTGTTTTGATAGTTAAGTACTTTAATTCATATATACTTCTGTTGTTAACAATGGTTAACATTATGAAGTTCAGAATTACAAATTACAGAAATACATATAAAGTGAATCTAGCTATTACATAAGTATTACAATATCATCTAGCTAGCTTAACTACCTCTGCGAAAGGTCTACTCTTCCTGACTTGTATAGTTTTGCCTTTGCCATTCCTACTTTCTTCCCTTTGATGACTTGGATCTTCCTCCCCCTTTTTGCTTCCATCAAGGGGATCAATAACCATATAGGTTTGCTTGTCCTAAGACTGCTGCTAAGCATAGGATTAGATAGAGTAATCCTTATTGCCTTTTACCCGCTCATCAATGATGTGATCAACTATAGGCGGAGTTAAATAATAAGGGTGAAGAGATCTTCAGAGTTAATCATAGGATTGTGAGACTTGGGGAAGATTTTGCAGAATATGGTCCTAGTCTTTGCGATCAAAATAGGGGAACATTGCCTTGATAAGAGTAGTCGTACCTTTCTAGCTCATGAATCCAGAGTTCCCTATGGCTTGGACAAGATTGTGTAGTACCGGAATGAGCTGGCTTTCTGGAACAGCCAAAAGGGAAGAGGGTCCAGAAATAGACAGATTGGTGATTCCAGTTTGGAGTAAGGTTATTACCTCTAAGATCCCCTTCCGGATATTGTAGAGTGACTCTGTTTGATCCTTTATTTCTTTGAAAACCGACTTCTTCCATTCATTGATCAATTATTCGATCCTAAAATTTCTAGACTGCATCTCATCACTCATATCATCAAGGATCATTTCTTTGAGTTTGGGAACTATGTCATCTATAAAGTGAGAAAGCATGTCCTGGGTCACTTGTTGATCAGTTTCCAGGTTGGAGAGAGCAGGTTTTAAGTCTCTTTCTTCTATGAATTTTGTCAAGCTTTCAAACTTGGAATCAATATAGTCCTTTATTTTGGTGGATAGGTCAGTGGCGGATGAGGACATTCTTTCAAGAATAGTTGCACAGTTATTAGAGGCTAAGGTATTAGCTTGACTGGCAGTCCGATTTATTGTAGTGGCACTTTCTTTGAGCTCATTCAAAATTGGCTGGATTTGAGATAGAGAGGCTTTAGCTATAACGCCAGGAGTGGGAAATTCCATAACTTGCTTCTCAATTTGAGGAAGGCTTTTCAAACTCTCCTTAATTTCGCTAAACTCCTTTTGAATAGTCAAGGGCTGTAACTCTTCATAAAGCACTGCTTCAATGGATTTTAAGTGTGTGCAGATGCTTCGAAGGCTCTGCTTGACATACCCTTCCTCTTATTCCTCCTATGATGCTTCTTAAAGTAGCTTGAGTGCAGCCTCGACTTTAGCACTTTTGGTGTTGGCAGTGGGAATCTTCATTGGATTGACGATGAGGGGTCGCTTTTCTCCGGATGAGGTAGATTCATCTCTAGAGCTTGAACTACTTTCGGAGACTAATTTTGCTCTTCCATTTCAGTTTCTTTTAAGCTATAGCTCTCTTCTTCTTCTTCCTCATCATCACTTTCTTCTTCATCCTTATCCACCTCGATTTGTTCCTCCGGATGAGCCTCGCTCATAGGATCTACTTCAGAAGTGTGCCCTTTAGAACTCAGACTCGCTCCCTCCTCTAGAGTTATATCATCCGGGTTTAGCACTATATCCTTAGCAACATCGTGAGAGTCTGTAGCTAAGTTGTTCCCATTTTCATCCTAAATAACATCAAGATCGGAATCAAGATAAAGTAAAGCAGGGGTTACCTCATTGGTTTGTAGCATCTGATTCTAATCATCTTTAACTTCCTGCTTTTCTTCTTCCAGCCTAGCCTCTGAATGGTTGGAACTGTCCTCAACCACCCCTACAAGTGCCTTTACAGGACTTATAGTTCGCTCTTCAAGCACGTTGGAAGTGTCCTCAATGGTTACTACAGATGCCTTTTTAGGACTTATCTTTTCTCCCCCAGGCTTGTTGGTATTTTCCTCATCACCATTCTCTAGTGCCTTTTTAGGACTTTTAAGATTTATTATTAGAGTGCCGAACCCAAGCAGATTCTCTAGTTGATCTTTATGGGAGGCAAAAATAAATGAATCAGCTTCAGGGATTTTGGACAATGTGTCCATCTCATCAGAAGTTTCTAAAATTAGAGGTACCCTGCCTGGATTTACTCCAGATGAAGCACTTAGACCTTTTATTCTTTCTAAGTTTATTTTAGTGTTCTCCTTGATGGCAGGTTGTATTATTGCATATTGTTCATCATCTTCCCCTTCTATCTTTGTTGCCCCTGGAACATTTTTCCCATTGATTAGTTTTGCTTTCTCCAGAGCGGCCTTGTCTTTATACTACCATGCTTACTCATTTAATACTATGCCAGCTAGCCTTTTTCCTTTGCTTGCCTTCTTTTCTTGTGCAGCCATGGCTTCTTCAAATGTTTGACCCCTTCTTTTAAGTTTCTTTTAAGCAGAAGCCTTATCCTCTATCTCCTCATCATCCTTAATTATTTCCATTTGAGCCAATGTTCTCTTGCCTTTCCTCCTTCCAGCCTCAACTGCTTTGGTAGCAAAATCATCAATCATATTGCTTCCCTTCTTTACTGTGGCCTTAATCAATCTCCCCCTGGGCCTAGGCTTCTCTGAAATCCCTTTTAGAATCTAAGTGAGGGGCAGAGAGTCCTCATCAACCTCTTCTAGAACCACTTCTGTTTGCTTTTGAGCATTGGCTTTGGTGGTTCTAGGTATCTTAGGAGCAAGGGCTAGTGCTTCTGGATCAATAGCTTTACGGGCCTTTATTTTCTTCTCATCCCTCTTTTGCTTGGCCTTTTCCTCATCCCATTTCTCATCATATCGGAGATTCTTAAAGTTCTTTTTGAGCATGGCTTTTTTGGATAGACCATCAAATCCGGTGAGATCAACTCTAGTAGCTTGGAGGATCTAGGTGATGAGGGCACCATGAGAGTTTGTGTGGCTTTTAAGATAGATAATGATGAGTACCAGCCAGTTTACTTCCCTACTTCTAACCCAATGCTGTAGAATGCAGTGTTGGAAGGAAGAAACTATAGTCAATGATCCATTTCTGATCAGGATAAGTTTTACTAAAGCATGTTGCAGAATTCTGGGGAAGTATGTGGAGAATATATCTCTAAAATAATTCTTGTAAAGCCATAGTTTTGAATCGTAGTCAACTCCAGTTTCATCGCTATCTTTTCTCATCAATACACCAGAGTTCTTTATGTTTAAATTCTTCTCAAAGAATTTTGGAGTGATAGTTATAACCTTCCCCTGGACTTGAGTGCGTAAGGCATCGAAATGGTTACGAGCGCTGAGATTTTTGTAAAATTCCTTCACCAGCTCTAGATATGTAGGGCAATTTATCTTTAGGAAGTCAACCAGATTTTGATCTTCGATTAGGGTAAAGAAAGGAGGGGTTTTGAATAAGTAATCATCACCTAAGTGATCAGTGGGAATAACAGATTTGAAGGTCTTGAAATTCAGGGGTTCAAAATCAGAATCCTTTAAGTCGGATACTTGGGGCTGCCATTTTAGAGGTTTTTAGAAAGCTAGGGTTCTGGTTTTGAATTTTTGTAGTGTAACAGTAGAGTAGTTGCTCGAGTGAGGAAGAAGATGAATTTTGGGGGTTTTTATAGATTTTTCAAGGTAAGCGTATTTTGGTAATCCGAATTCTGGTAGTTTTGACTGGATTGATGACATGGTAGTCAAAAATTTAGGAGAGGTAAGTTCAGTTTAACCAGAGAATGTGGACGGTTTATTTTGAAAATAACTATCCAATTTACCTCGCATGTAACCACCAATGGACTTTTGAAATTCAAAAAGTAACAGTTACCTTTAAAGCACTTTTTCTACCATTTGTCATTCTTGTCTGCTGATGTGGCATACTTCCTCCGGATTAGCCTTGTATTGGCAATTACCTCTATTCCGAATGATCCAGTTTGACAAGAGTCTTAATTGACCATGGATTCACTTCCGAATTTTCATCAAATTGGATTTGACATACCAATGGCCTCCCTCAACTTTCCAAATTGATCTTTACTTAAGGGCTTAGTAAAGATATCTGCTCTTTGCTCATTGGTTGGAATGTATACCAATGTAACATCCTTCTTTATCACATGATCTCTAATAAAGTGATGTCTTATATTGACATGTTTCATCCAGCTATGAAGTACCGGATTCTTTGAGACATAAATAGCGCTCTTATTGTCACACATTACATCAACACTTCCGGATTGAACTCCATAATCTTCTAGCTATTGCATGATCCATAGGAGTTTAGCTACACAACTTCCAACTGCTATATATTCTACTTCTATAGTAGATAATGCAACTGAAGTTTGCTTTTTGTTGTACCATGATACTAACCAATCTCCAAGGAAGTGGCATCCTTTGGATGTACTCTTTCTCTCAAGAGTGTCCCTTCCATAGTCTGCATGAGTGAACCCTTTGAGAGTGAAATCTCTATTACTAGGATACCATATTCTAACTCTAGTGGTCCTTAGGAGATATCTAAGGATTCTTTTTACTGCTTTGAGATGAGAGTCCTTAGGATTGGCTTGATACCTTACACAGCAGCAAACTGTATAATGTATGTCAGGTCTGCTAGCTGTCAAGTATAAACGTGAGCTAATAGTTCCTCTATATAGCTTTTGATCTACATCTTTTCCTTCACAGTCCCTGGATAAGATTGTGTCCGATCCCATTAGAATGGACTTAGGCTTCCTTTTGTCCATTTCAAACTTTTTTCGGATCTTCGTGGTATACTTTGATTGGTTAATGAAAATCCCATCTAGACTTTGCTTGATCTGAAGACCAAGGAAGAAGTTGAGCTCTCCCATCATGGACATCTCAAATTCCTTCTGCATTTGAGAGATGAATTCTTCATACATCCTTTCATCAGTGGCTCCAAAAATGATATCATCCACGTAGATTTGGACGAGAATAATATCATTTTTCTTCTTTTTGATAAATAGTGTGGTGTCTGCCTTGCCTCTAGTATATCCCTTAGATATAAGGAATGAGGTTAATCTTTCATACCATGCTCTTGGGGCTTGCTTTTATTGGATATTATGTATGCTCTTAAGGCAATTACAGCGATATATCTTAATTATGTAATAGTATGAAAAAAATTTTAATCAATAAAGGCATTTGTTCTTTTGTTTATATCAATGTGTTTCTGTGTATATATATTATAGCTAGTTAAATATATTCATTGATGTATGTATACAAAAGTCCTTGAGATATCATAGCATGAGGTCAAAGAAATTATAGTTGGACTATATCTGGTGGAACCTGCTTCATGTGTAATTACGATTATGTTTAAACTATCCTTAGTCATAGTTTCATCAAGAAAGGATATTGATGAACCAGAAAGACTAGCATATGGTCAACTTTCTTGGAAAGGGCCCAAGTAGTCAATCTCCTAAGGACTGAAGGTAGTGCCTTAAGTTTGACACATGGATATATCTGAAAGATATATTGGAGGCCGTAGTAAGATAAACACTTGGTGTATATATCAATGTGTCAGTGTTTAGCTTCATGCAATAAGCTTTGCGAATATCCTCATACTTGAGATACTAGTTACCTTGTGTGGAACTATTGGTATACTTTGGGTCATTTCCATACACTCATTAATTTAGGGTGCTATTGGTGATTATGGCTATAGTGATGATAGCACATTTGTAAGCTGAGTAGTCAGAAAGAATCCATCACTTCGGATATATTAAGGAGTTGTACCTGGCCACTTGTTGAAGTGATGATTGCCATAAACGTCTGATCAGAGTATGTGTTTAATAGAAATGGTTTCTAGTTAAACACATTATGGTAAAAGGCAATATGCTTCGGTAACAAGTAAATAACTGGGATAGCTTGGAGAAAACTTTCTATTAGTGGTAACACTTTAACCGAACCCTATAAACCAAATGGTACTAATATTAAAGAATGGAAGGAGTTCATCGCATTGGATAACTATTGCATTAACCGGGATTAAGTCATAAGCACAAATGAAATTCCAAATAATAGGGGATGGTAGACCCTTGCTAGAGGCGTACTACAGTCATTTAAGGTAATCAATTTCTATTCATGGTCTAGAACCTCAAGCCAATGGTTCCATTAGAATAAGGGTTGGTTAAGCCTTAACAGCTCAATACTTTGAAATCCTATAAGATCACACACATTGGATCTTCATCGGACTAAGTAAAGAACTAATAGATTTATTCTATTACAAAAATATGATATAAATAATATTTGGATTATTATTTAATTGGTTAAAATTTATTGGATCAATTTTGGATAGACCAAGCAATTTATTTTGACCGGCGACTAATTTATTAGGGTCATAAAATAAATGTTTGATTGGAATAAAAAGTTTTTATTAATTGACCGGTAGCTAATTTTATTAGGGTCATTAGATAAAAGGGAGCAAAAAAAATGGATTGCCAAGGCAAGGGTTGGACCCCACACACGGTCCAGAAAGGACTCGTGGGACTATAAAGAAAAAAAGCCACACGATTGCATAGTGCACTCATGGGCCGTGTTCCACGTAAGCCTCGCTTATGTGGCCATGCGGTTTGGACTGAGCAGGCTCTACATATATACGGCTTGCCCAGCCCAAGAAGGGCCTTTACAAGCTAGGCTCGCGAGAAAGCCCGTGAAGTCCAGCTCGTGGGACAAGGCAGGCTCATATGAACCTACCTTGTGCGGCAAGCCAACCCAGCTTGCTATGCAAGGTGGGTTGCCTTGGGCAACACGTAGATCCACTAGGATCCGCGTATTCCCAAGGGGCGGCATGGGTATTTACCAATCCTGTATTAATTAGATGGAGCCTTTGCTCCACCTATAAATAGGGGCTCCTTTCCCCATTCCAATTTATACCAATTCAAGTGGAACTTGAATAATTTCGTTTATATTTTTAGGTGGGATTTTGGAGTGGCCTAGCAGCTACTCAAGGTTCATCAGTTCTTCCTCATTATGAGGTTTTGGTTGGTGGGGTTCGTGTGGATACTCATAAAGGCTATCCTACTTTGGAGGCTTGTGTAACGAAGTTCTGCTAAAGCATGCTTCAACTGGGATGTCCTTATTTTCTCATTTAATTATTAAGGCATTTTATTTAAGCGTTTTAGACTTAGTAATTATGCTTAGGTTGTTTTGCATGCTTACTATATTTTATGCTTAGGTTATAGCTTAGAATTATAACATACTTAGTATAACATATTTATGCTAGAATATAATTTAGAATTATGGTATGTCTGGCTCTTTTGCATGCTAACCTAGGTAGAAAATTATTTAGTTAAGGCTTTATTTAATTTACATTCAACTAATAGGAGTTCCTAGGGACAGGGATAAAATTTTGAATTTCTGCCATGCCTGTTATGCATGTTCAATCTAACTGTCAGTTCCTAAAAGTAGTATCTGAGCCTGCCTATTTAGTGCATAATTAAGTTAGAAGCGAACTAATTATTATTTTCTATATGAAATGATTTGTTTATTTAATTATTTGGAACAATATATATGAACTTGTGCCTTTCATTTCAAGGTTAGAAAATGGTTATGAATAATTTTGAATAAGCCTGCTCAACTTACTCAAATTATAGAACTGTCAATAATTTATTTAAATTACATGGGTTATAGATGCTTCCGATTTACATGAATTGGAAGAACGAAATTTATTAGTTCAAGAGAATCCATTGGTCTTCAGGTTTGTGCCCATATTTGTTCTGGCTAAGGATTGGACTTGGTGTCTACTCCTCATAGGGCACCTCTCCTACCTGCGAACATATATCGGTGAAATTTGAATTGACCAATCGAGGGATTAATATGAACTAATTTATTTCTAGTATATAAGATGGTGCTTATATATATTTGTATAACAAATATATAAATTTAAATTAATTGAATAATAGCTTAAAGGAAATGCAATATAAATATAACAAATAAAAGTGTTAATTATTTTGCATATAATCTAGGTTAATAGAATAATTATAATAAAGAGCTGAACCTACCTAAGGTTAGACCTTATAAATTAATTCTAAAATTCCCTGAATTAATACAATTTATTATAATTTTATCCATATAATAAAATCATAGATTGGGTGAGACGTTTAACACCAATAAAATCCTAAAGTAAATATATTAAGGCAAGTTGTAGTCTTCCTTACTCAAATTTATAATACGGTCTCTTTGGGCTATCAAAGTGCTATGCAAAGCGTTTCTAGTCCACATTGATTGGTTGTGAAGTTTGGGATAGGGTCTGCCTTAACAGAGCTAGGGTAGTCCACTAGAAAATTGGGGGCTAGGCCCAGATCGGAGACATATTCAAGCAGATGCTAATATAAGAGCACACGTCCCTTGGGATTAGGGAACTTGAATGAATTAGCAATTGCATGCGATGCAAATGGAATGGGATTCTAACTAATGCTTACTATTTTGACTTGACTCATAAAATTGGTGGCTGCAATAGACTAGTTATAGATGCTACCTACTACGAAATTTAGCTGGGCTAAAATTATCGAATTCAATAGAATGGGCTATTGTAAATATCGAAGAAAATAGTAGGACAAATGTGTTTAATTAAAAGACCTTATATTAAATGCATGTACTTAAAATAATATCTAAACTCTTTTTCGTTTCTTATATCTTAGGTTGAAATGGCTTCCAATGTTAATCTCCGAATGTTACTTGACACCAAATTGAATGGCTCAAACTTTTCTGATTGGTTCTGAGCTATTAGAATAGTTCTTAGATCTGAGGGAATTCCCTGTGTTCTAAGTGAAATTTTCCCTATAGAACCTGATGTTGAGGATCATATGGAACATGATGCCTGGTTGAAGTACAGGAAAGATTGTGAGACTGCCATGTGTATCATATTGAGGTCCATGAATCCTGAGCTTCAAAAATAATAAGAGAACATGTCCTTGGAGGACATGGCTCTCCATCTTGAAGAATTCTTTTTGGAGAGGGAAAGGATAGAGAGGTATGAGACCTCCAAGCTCCTTTTTAGGACCAAGATGCAGGCTAGCACCTCTACCTCTCAGCATGTACTAAAACTCTTGGATACCTTGAAAAGCTGAATCGATTCATTGACCTTGTGTTGATGTCCTTGACAGATAGTTACTCAGGCTTCATGACTAACTATTACATGAACAAGATTAATTCTACTATCCCTGAATTAATCAACATGCTAAAAATAGTAGAACCTCAGATCAAGAAGGATCAGAAACCTCTACTATTGGTTGAAAAAGGCAAGGCTTCTAAGAAGAAGAAGCAGGCACTAGGTGCTAATAAAAGAATCAGTAAGAAGAAGAAAGAAAAGAAGGCATCTAAGTATGTCTGCTTCTAATGTGGGAAACTGGGACATTGGAAAAGGGATTGCAAAGCTCCTGCTTCTGAACATTTGAAGAAGCCTATAGAGGCATCTACTTCAGGTATGTTTGTATTTAAAAATTTTGCTACTTTTCCTCGTGAATCCACTTGGGTATTAGATACTAGTTGTGGTTCTCATATCTGTACTTCTGTGCAGGGATTAAGGAATTGTATAAAACTTACAAAAAGGGAGATGGACCTATGCGTGGGAAATGGAGCCAGAGTTACTGCATTAGCCGTAGGGAGTTTCAGTCTTGTTTTGCCAAGTGGACTTGTTTTAGTTTTGAATAATTGTTACTACATTCCAAGTGTTACTAAGAATATTGTATCTGTTGCGTGTTTAGCAGCGGAGGGATTTAAAATTTTATTTTTGAATGATAATTATCAGATTCGTTTGAATAATATTCTTTATGGTTATGGAATGTTGAAAGGTGGCATTTATGTTCTTGATACTAAAACAGAAGTTTTCAATATCAACAATGTGAAGAAATTTAAATTAGATAATGAGAATTCCTTCTACTTATGGCATTGTCATTTAGGCCACATAAATAAAGCTCACTTAACCAAGTTGCATAAGCGTGGAGACTTGGGCCCAATAGACTTGGAGTCTTATGGTGATTACGAACCTTGTTTAAAAGGAAAAATGACAAACTTACCCTTTCAAGGAAAGGGTTAGTGGGCTATGAGTACATTGGAACTTATACATACTGATTGTGTGGTCCAAAGAGTGTTCAGGCACTAGGAGCATACTCCTACTTCATAACCTTTATTGATGATTACTCACGATATGGTTATTTGTACTTGATGAAGCATAAGTCTGAAAGTTTTGAAAAGTTCAAACTATTTAGAGCTGAAGTAGAGAGACAGCTTGAGGAAAGTATTAAAACACTTTAATTGGATTGAGGTGGAGAATACTTAAGTCAGGAGTTTTAGGATTATCTAAATGAAAACGGGATAGTTCCCTAGTGGACCCCTCCTTATACACCCCAACATAATGGAGTGTCAGAAAGGGGGAATTATACTTTATTAGATATGGTCAGGTCCATGATGAACTATACAGATCTTAGTAAATCCTTTTGGGGATATTCACTAGAGAGCGCGGTTTATGTTTTCAATAGAGTTCCCTCTAAATTAGTTGATTTTACACCTTATAAAAGATGGTGTAACAAGAAGCCATCTCTAAGTCACTTAAGAGTATGGGGTTGTCCTACTATGGTAAAGAGGATAGCATCAGATAACCTAAATGCCAAGGCTGATAAATGTCTGTTCATTAGATATCCAAAGGAAACAATTAGATATCTGTTTTACCAACCCAAAGCACAAAAGGTATTTGTGTCTCAAAATGCTCACTTTTTGGAAAAGGAACACTTCCTTGCAAAAGTCAGTGGGAGAAATATTGAACTGGAAGTTCAAGAAGAAGAAACTGACAATCAACTGATTGACCCCATTCTAGATACACAAGAGAGTGTGATCCAAGAATAACCTATCAAAATACAATCATTACAAAGATCAGGTCATATTCATAAGGGTCCCGATAGATATGGGTTTATCATCACCGATGATAAGGAACTATATCTTATAGAGGATGATGAACCAAGGACATATGATGACGCAATGAAAAGCTCATATTCTGATAAATGGCTAAAAGCTATAAAATCAGAAATGGATTCCATGTACGAGAACCAAGTTTGGAATTTAGTTGATGCACCGCAAGAGGTTAGACCAATTGGGTGCTAGTGGGTCTTCAAGAAGAAGACAGACATGGACGGTAATGTGATTACCTATAAAGCAAGGTCAGTTGTGAAAGGTTATAGTCAATGGGAAGGTATTGACTATGATGAAACTTTTTCACCGGTAGCCATGCTTAAATCCATAAGGATACTCCTCGCCATTGCTGCTCATTACGATTATGAGATCTGGCAGATGGATGTGAAAACAGCATTCCTAAATGGGGTTTTAGACAGGGATGTGTATATGACACAACCTGAGGGTTTTACATCTCAGAATGGCTTGAAGGTATGCAAGCTACAAAGATCCATTTATGGACTTAAGTAGGCATCCAAGAGTTGGAATATAAGGTTTGATCAGACAATCCGAGAACTGGATTTCTATCCAAATGCTAATAAGCCTTATGTTTATAAGATGGTTAGTGGGAATGTAGTTGTTTTTGTAGTA
This sequence comes from Euphorbia pulcherrima, assembly GCA_947683365.1. NCBI lineage: Eukaryota > Viridiplantae > Streptophyta > Magnoliopsida > Malpighiales > Euphorbiaceae > Euphorbia > Euphorbia pulcherrima. Next base: position 46,940,471 of record CANTUS010000001.1, on the reverse strand, counting down.
TTTTATGTTGATAACATTTTGCTAATAGGAAATGACATTTCTCTTCTTCAAAATGTTAAAGTGTGGTTGTTAAGAAAGTTCTCTATAAAAGACCTTGGTGAAGTAGCATTTATACAAGGTATAAAGATCTACAGGGATAGATCTAAGAGGATGTTAGGTCTTTCTCAAAGTACATATATAGACAAGTTATTGAATAGGTTCATCCTTGAGCATTCTAAGAAAGGTTATCTCCCGATGACAAAGGGGAGAGAATGCACATGAAGGATATACCCTATGCATCCATGATAGGATCCATCATGTATGCTATGATATGTACTAGGTCGGATGTCTCTCAGGCTTTGAGCTTTACGAGTAGATATTAGTTAGATCTAAGTGAAAAGCACTAGATGGCCATTAAGGGAATCCTTAAGTACTTGAGAAGGACTAAGGATGAGTTCTTGATTTACGGAGAATGTGACCTCACAATTAGAGGTTACACTGACGTGAGTTTTCAATCTAACAAGGATGACTTTAAGTCTCAGTCAGGTTTTGTGTATGTGTTAAATGGAGGGGCGGTATGCTGGAAGAGTTCTAAGTAAGAAACTACTGCTGATTCAACCACGGAATCTGAATACATTGTTGTATGCAAAGCAGTAAAAGAAGCTATCTGGTTAAAAGGATATATTGGTGATCTCGGTGTGGTGCCTGAGGCTGTTGATCCAATTACTTTGTATTGTGATAACCATGGTGCTATAGCTCAGGCAAAAGAACCACGGTCTCATTAGAAAAATAGACATGTATCCAGAAAGTATCATATAATCAGGGAGATTATTGATGCTAAGATAATAAGATTAGAATATATACCCACTAATCAGAACCTCGTGGATGGTCTGACAAAGCCATTGACTCAAGTCAAGCATGACCAGCATGTTAAAGTATATGGATTAAGACATATGGCTAATTGGCCTTAGTGCAAGTGAGAGTTTGTTGGATATGATGTATGCCCTTAAGGCAATTAGGGTGATATATCTGAATTATGTAATAGTACGAATAATTTGTTTAATCAATAAAGGCATTTGTTCTTTTATTTATATCAATGTGTTTCTATGTATATATATTATAGCTGGTTAAATATATTCATTGATGTATATATACAAAAGTCCTTGACATATCATAGCATGAGGTTAGAGAAATTATAGTTGGACCATATCTGGTGGAACCTGCTTAATGTGCAATTATGATTATGTCTAAACTATACCTAGTCATAGTTTCATCAAGAAAGGATATTGATGAAGCAAAAAGACTAGCATGTGGCCAACTTTCTTGAAAAGGGTCCAAGCAGTCAATCTCCTCAGGACTGAAGGTGGTCCCTTAAGTTTGGCACATGGATATATCTGGAAGATATGTTGGAGACCGTAGTAAGATAAACACTTGATGTATATATCAATGTGTTAGTGTTTATCTTCATGCAATAAGCTTTGCGAATATCCTCATACTTGAGATACTAGTTAACTTGTGCGGTACTATTGCTATACTTTGGGTCATTTCTATACACTCATTAATTTAGGGTGCTACAGGTGACTACGGGTATAGTGATGATAGCACGATGGTAAGCTAAGTAGTCAGAAAGAATCCATCGCTTCGGGTATATTAAGGAGTTGTACCTAGCCACTTGAAGTGATGATAGCCATAAACCTCTTACAAGAGTATGTGTTTGATAGAAATGGTTTTTAGTCAAACACACTGTGGTAAAAGGCAATATACTTCGATAACAAGTAAATAATTGGGATAGCTTGGAGCAACGTTGCTATTAGTGGGTTAACACTTAAACCGAACCCTATAAACTAGATGGTACTAATATTAAAGAATGGAAGGAGTTCATCACATTCGATAACTATTGCATTAATCGGGATTAAGTCATAAGCACAAATGATGTTCCAAGTAATGGGGAATGGTAAACCCTTGCTAGAGGCGTACTATAGTCATTTAAGGTAATCGAGTTCTATTCACGGTCTAGAAACTCGAGCCAATGGTTCCATTAGAACAAGGGTTGGTTAAGCCTTAATAGCTCAATACTTCAGGATCCTATAAGGTCACACACATTAGATCTTCATCGAATTAAGTAAAGAACTAATAGATTTATTCTATTACCAAAATATGATATAAATAATAATTGGATTATTATTTAATTGGTTAAAATTGATTGGATCAATTTTGGACAGACAAGGCAATTTATTTTGAACGGCGACTAATTTATTAGGGTCATAAAATAAATGTTTGATTGGAATAAAGAGTTTTTATTTATTAACCGGTAACTAATTTTATTAGGGTCATTAAATGAAAGGGTGCCGAAAAAAATTGGATCACCAAGCCGAGGGTTGGACCCTACACACGTAGGCCTCATGGGCTCGAAAGGACTCATGGGGACTATAAAGAAAAAAAGGCCACACGAGTGCATAGTGCACTTATGGGCCGCATGCCCCCGCAAGCCCTGCTTGCATAGGCACACAGCTTGGGCTGAGCAGGCGCTGCATGTGCAGTGCTTGCCCAGCCCAAGAAGGGCCTCCGTGAGCTGGGAGGCTCATTTGAGCCTGCCTTATATGGCAAGCCAAGCCGGGTTGCCTTGGGCAACATGCGAATCTATTAGAATCCGCGTGTTCCTAAGGGGCGAGGTGGGTATTTACCCATCCCACATTAATTAGGTGGAGCCTTTGCTCCACCTATAAATAGGGGGTCCTTTCCCCATTCCAATTTGTACCAATTCAAGTGGAACTTGAATAATTTCATTTATATTTTTGGGTGAGATTTTGGAGTGGCCTAGCAGCTACTCAAGGTTCTTCAGTTCTTCCTCATTGGGAGTTTTGGTTGGTGGGGTTCGTGTGGATACTCATAGAGGCAATCATACTTTGGAGGCTTGTGTAACGAAGTTCTGCTAAAGCACGCTTCAACTGGCATGTCCTTATTTTCTCGTTTAATTATTAAGTCAGTTTCTTTAAGCATTTTAGACTTAACAATTATGCTTAGGTTGTTTTGCATGCTTAGTGCATTTTATGCTTAGGTTATGGCTTAGAGTTATAACATACTTAGTATAAAATATTTAAGCTAGAATATAATTTAGAATTATGGTATGCCTGGCTCTTTTGCATGCTAATCTAGGTAGAGAATTATTTAGTTAAGGCTTAATTTAATTTATATGCAACTAATAGGAGTTCCTAGGGACAGGAATAAAATTTTGAATTTTCGCCATGCCTGTTATGCATGTTCAGTCTAATTGTCAGTTCCCAATAGCTTTAATCTATAGAGAGCTTTCTTCAGCCTGTAGACATGATCCAGATGCTTTGGATCTTCAAATTCGGGTGGTTGCTTAACATGGACTTCTTCTTGGATGACACCATTTAGAAATGTACTTTTGACATCCATTTGATATAATGTGAACCCCATGAATGATGCAAAAGCACATAGGATCTGGATTGCTTCCAGCCTTGCTACAGGAGCAAAAGTTTCTTCGAAATCAATTCCTTCTTGCTGGTTATAGCCTTGGGCAACTAGTCTTGCCTTGTTTCTCACCACTACTCTGGATTCATCAAGCTTGTTTCAGAACACCCATTTAGTGCCAACAATTGATTTTCCTTTAGGAGAGGGCACAAGATCCCATACATCATTCCTGGTGAATTCATCTAGCTCTTCCTACATCGTCATCATCCAGCTTTCATTGCCTTCAGCATCATGAAATTTCTTTGGCTCTATGAGAGAGATAAAGGCTGCATAACTCATCATTCTGTTAAGTTGTTCTTTAGTTCAAACTGGGTTTTGGACATTGTCTAAAATGGCTTCTATCAGATGATCTCTGTGAGCCTGGATCTCCCTCTGTAGCTCTTCATGTTGGATTTGGACTGGATCTACATCTGCTAGTTCAACTTCTTCTTAGCCTTCATTGAAGTCAATCTCTTGTTGATTGTGATTTACTTGTTGGTCTTCTGGATTGAAGTAAATTCCTTCATCTTCCTCTTTGTACTTCCTGATCTAGAATGTATCAGGATTTCATCCTTCCTTCTTTTCTCCAGAGATTTCATCTTCCGAATTTTGAACTTTCAGAATGGAGTCTTTCTTACTATCATATGTTGAGCAGCCTTCGAAATCAAAAGTGACATTTCTTCCTCTATCACAGAGTTGGGCTACTCTCAATAGGTTAAACTTCAATCCATCAACTAGTGAGACATATTCAATCTTTAATTCAGATCCAATGGTTCCATTTCCAATGATCTGTCTCTTTTGATTGTCTCCAAAGCTTACTTTGCCTCCCTTCTTCTGAGTCAATGTGATGAAGGCCTTCTCACCACCTGTCATGTGCCTTGAGCATCCACTATCAATGTACTAAGTATGTTGATCTACTGTAGATCTAAGGCATACCTGTAAAATAGATCAAGTGCTTTTGGGTACCCAATCAGATTTGGGTCCTCTCGGGTTAATAACCACCTTAGGCCAAGGGTTTACATCATAATAACCCTTTTTATCTATAAAGTTTAGTAATATGGTTATTTTTCCCACAAAACCTGCATCCTGTGATGGGTCTATTTTGCTCATTCTTCTTTCTGATCTTCTCAAGATCTTTCTTTCTATAATTTCCTTTCTATCCAGCTTCTTGTGTACTGGTGGATGGTCCAGAATGTATCCAGAAGCTGGTTGGAGGTGCAATTTTTGCTACAAAATTCTTTCTTAGTTGGATAGGCTGTTGCTTGTAATTTACTTTAGCCTTTCCTTTTTGACCAATAGTGTATCTTTGAGCTTGTGGCTGTCTTCTAACTTCCTTCACCTTTTGGTTAAGAGGCTTACAATTTCCTTTGGCAGCTTGTGGTTGATTTCTTTGAGTGGCTTGCATTGGTTTTCTTCCTGTTTATGGAAGATTTGTTCTTCTTCCGGATACTTCCTTCATTAGGGTTAGTTCCCTATTTAACCCCATTAGGTTTGCACTCAATATCTCCACTTGGTTCTTTAGAAGTTTTCCTCAACTACTTTCATGTGTTTAGTGGTTCTTATTGAGTGTACATATTATGCCTAGGCTTCATGATCTTCAATAATCTCTAATACTTGTCTCTTCAGGGACTTGATTGCTTTTGCATTCTTCTTCACACTCTTGATCACAATAGATAATGCTCTAGCAAGATCAAAGTTAGAAGTAGAATTAGAGTAAGAGTTTACCTTTGTGTTTACAGTTTCTGATTATGTTTCTTTGATCTGCATTTTGTCTTGTCTAGAGACATTTCTTTCAGACTATTCTGCTTCCGGATCAGTTAGTGCCATGAATGCATAGTTGGCAGTCTCTTCTTCCTCTTTTGAAGATGAACCGCTACTCTCCTCGTTATTACTCTAGGTAGCCACCGTAGCCTTCTTTTCGTACTTCTTGGCCTTTTTGAGCTTGGGGCACTTAGTTCTGAAGTGGCCTTTCTCTCCATATTCACAATAGGCAGCATCTTTCTCTAAATCTTTCCTTTCTTTCGGATTTCTTCTGGGCCTGTCTCTTTTAGAAGTTCCTTCCTTGGATTTTTGAGACTCATACTTCCTGGACTTTCTTTTATCCTTCTTTTGCTGGAACCCATTTAGCCTTCTTATTAATAAGGCTAATTTTTCTTGTGTGCTTTGAGGATTCAGGACATGTTCTTCTTCTCCGGATGAAGCTGATCCGGTAGATTCTGCCTTGAGTGCGATTGCTTTCTTTTTCTCCTCAGGCTTCTTTTCTTGTTGACTATACCTCCTCAAGGATAGTTCTTGAGTTAGTAGATTGCCAATGAGCTCATCATATTTGTAGAAATTTAGATCATGAGCTTCCTCAATGGCAGTCTTCTTATTATCCCATTCTTTGGTGAGACTCCAGAGAACCTTCTTTACCATATCTAGTTCCGAAATCTCCTTGGCCAGCCTTTTCAGTTTATTCACTAGATTTGTGTATCTAGTATTCATTTTGATGATGGATTCCTTTAGTTCCATCTTGAAGGCTTTAAATTTCTGCTAGAGTAGGTCAAGTTTAGCTTCTCTAACTTTGGTGGTCCCTTTATAAGTTACTTCCAGCTTATCCCAGATCTCTTTTGTAGTCTCGCATCCGAATATCCTGTTAAATTTAGCTGCACTAAGAAGCATGTTAATAGCATTTGTGTTTTCACGCAACTTTTTAAAATCATTTTCATCCCACATGCTTGAGGGCTTTTTAGTTGTCATTTGTTCTTCATCATATGTAGGCTTATATAGACCATCTTTAATTACTAGATATCCTTGCATGCTTTGAGATTGTATGAAATTCTTTATCCGGTTTTTCCAGGATGTGTAGTGTTCACCGGTGAAGAGTGGAGGACAGATAATAGACATACCCTTTGAAAGAAGCTGTCAGTTTTGGAAACTCATTTTGATATAGATCAAAATATGGACCTTTAGCTTGAGATTGTTAGATCTCTAGTTTTGAGCACTTGCTTTGATACCACTTATTGGTCCCTATAAGAGTATTTATAAGGGCATAGGGGGGTGAATGGCTCTTTTTCGTAGAATTTACAGACTTAGGAAAGTCTTAGTGTAGCGTGTTTGATTATGATCCGGAGGATGAATCCGCATGATGTAAATATGACAATAATATGTAATAAAGTAAAAGAGAAAGAAAATCAAACACAAGTATTTTATACTAGTTCGGCCCCGCCTACATCCAGTCCCCGGAGTTTCCTTCTTCCGAGCTTATCCACTAGTGGATTCCTTTCCAACTAGTAGGAATCAAGCCTTACAAGTTTGTCTCCGGATGGTAACCCCTTTCGGAAGTAGGATATACCACTAGAAGCACCAACTCCTAGCTGAGTCCTCTTGTTTTTAGTAGGATATACCACTTAGCCTTCTACCTCAAATCTAAGTTGAGTCCTACAGGGAGATCCCACTTAAAGCACCTACTTTAAGCTATATCCCAATCACTCAACTCGCCCAAGTTGGAGATTCTTACTCTTTGTTTTTTAATAAAGGGTTGGTTTTTGGAGTTCCTCAAGTTTATAGTTTCACTTGGGAATCCGTACAAATAGATTTTGGATGTGCTTTGTTCTTAAAGTGATTATATTAACTGATTGAATGTGTATTGCTTTGTTGCTTGTTTTTCAAATCAATCAGTCAACCTTCTCATTTGGTGAAGAGCTCCTTTTATAGGCTTTGATCATAAATGTAGTCCTTGCAGTTGGTGAGCTTTCATTCAATCTTCAACCTTGATCAGGTCGTGATGTGGAGCTTCTAGAGCCGTTGATTAATTCGTTAGACTATATTTTGACCCATTTAAAATATTGGGATTGAGGCTAGAAAGTTGCTAGTGATCATTTTCATTGGCATTTTATGATGCACCAACTTTTATACCAGTTGCTTTGTGATGTAAGCTCCAAGCGCCTCCTTATTGGTCTAGGAGAAAAAGGTAGTTAGCTCTCTCTGTCCGGTGTCAGTCCTTTTGTCCTTTCTCTGAAATATGCAAGCTATGATTTTGTCTTTGTCTTGGGGAAAGGATCTTTGAATTCATAGACCAAAAAGGTGGAGGGGAAGTTATATTTGAAACTTTTCTTTTTGTCTAATATAGGAGTCTTCCAGATATCTTCAGACTCTATATCTCAGGATCTGCCTTCTTCTGGTGTAGCTTCAATCAGTTCTTCCGGATGCTAGTCTTGATAGTTAATAGTCTATTTCCTTTCCAAACTTTAACTGGATCTTTCTTTTATGCTTAGGTACTTGTCTTGACTTGAGTGCCTTGTTTAGGACTTGGTAATTGTCTTAATTTTTCGGATGATATAGCTTCAGTTTTTTGAATTATCCGAATAAGTCTTATACTTAGGTTTTGTTTACTTCAAACCTGATCCGGATGTTAGTGTTCCAGATCATTACTTCCAACGGGTAGTTTTTCAGATGAAAGCTGAGAGTGCCCCTGGCCTCGATGGCTTCAATGGAAAATTCTACCAAGGATTCTGGAATGTAGTAGGGGTGGATGTGTGTAGCTATGTTTGGTCATTTTTTTTACCATAAAAAGCTCACTATAGGCCTAAATTCAAGTTTGATGGTTCTCATACCGAAGGTGGAGGGGGTAGATTGTGTGGAAAATTTTTGGCCAATAGCTTTCTCCAATTTTATTTTCAAAATCATCACAAAGATTCTTGCGAATAGATTAGGGGAGGTTGCATCACGCATTATCTCGATAAAGCAGTTCGACTTCAATAAAGGGAGGAAGATTAGTCATTTTATTGCCCTTGCATCGGAAGGAATTAGCATTTTGGATAAGAGGGAATTTGGAGGATGGATGGCTCTTAAAATTAATATCAAGAAAGCATTTGATACTCTCACTTGGGGTTTTATGTTAGATGCTTTGAATTGATTTGGGTTCTTAAAACTTTTTCAAACCTAGATTTTGGAAATTTTATCTTCTTGTCGCATATCTAGTGCATTAAATAGTCAGCTGTCTAGGTACTTTCCATGTTCCAGAGGAGTTCAGCAAGGCGATCCATCATCACTTTTTCTTTTCTGTATTACTAAGGAATACTATTGACAGGATGGTTCAGGAGGGGAGTTTCACACTAATGAGGTACACTTCCAATTCTTATTTTCCATCTTATTTATTATACGTTGATGATATTGTTGTGTTTGGGGCTGCAATCTTATAGAATTTTAATGCCATAAAGTCATTTTTTCGTACTATGCCAATATGTCCGGTCAAGTTCTTAATTTGGTGAAGTCATCGTCGTATTTCAGTAAAGGAGTATTTGTGCTCCGTGCTCATAATTTGTCCACTTTGCTTGTTGTTCAAAGGTTGGAAAATCCTTTTCCATACCTATGGGTGCCTTTGTTTTATGGTATTCCTAAACGAAATGCTCTATGAAATATTGCAGACAAGATTTTGGGTAAGTTCTCGGGATGGAAGGGCATTATGCTTTCAAATTGTTGGCCAAGCGAGCTTTATTAATTCAGTAATTTAGTAGTTCATTTATTCATTTATTCATTCTTTCACCGTTTATAAATGGCTAATCTCTTTGTTGAAAGAAATTGAGAGGACTATTAGGAATTTCATTTGGAAGGGTACCATTGCGAAGATGAAGTTAGTAACAGTTCATTGGCACATTTATTACAAATCTATTAAATGCGGGGGTATAGGTGTTAAAAATCTTTGTCATCTTAATACTGACTTACTTGGTAAACTTTGCTGGGAAATTCTAAATGGGTAGTGTTTTGCACTATCCTTCCTTAAGAAACGTTTTCTTCGTGATTTGGGTGATGTGAGAAGAACACTGTTGCAATCTAATATTTGGAGTGTGGTTAAGCAAATCTTCGGCTAGTTTAGAGATCGCACATCTTGGTTGATATCTGATGGAAAAAGTGTCAGTTTTTGGTTTGATAAATGGGATGATTCTACTCTAGCGAATCGCCCACAATTTCAGGATTTGGATCGAGGAAACCTTTCTAAAATAGTCACAGATTTTTTGGAAGGATCTGAATGGCAATTTCTAGTTGAATTACTTGATGATATTCAGGAGGAACTCAGGGGCACTAGGAAGCTTCTCTCAGATAAAGATGTTTGTGTCTGGAGGCCAGCAGCTGATAGTGTTTATATGGTCAAGCAAGTATATTCGTTGTTGCAAAACTCAATTGTGATCAACCTACTTCATTCGTTCATCTGGAAAGCTTTTCTTCCGCTTTCTAGGTCCACTTTGTATTGGCAGGCAGTCCTTGAATACTTACCTACTGAATGTGTTGCAAGGTAAATGTATTTATAATGTATCACAATGTGCTTTGTGTGGTAAATTTTCTAAAACGGTTGACCACTTATTTTTATCTTAGGAGTTTTCATCCTGCCTATTAGATGCTTTATCAAATTTTTTTGTAAGCCTATGCATACTAGCAGTGATATTCAGTCCATGTTGGCAAGAGCTAGTGAACGGTGGTGTGGAATACAACTTTTTGTGGTATGGAATGTTGCTATTTTGACAGGCTTATAGATTATTTGGCATACTCGGAACCTTGCTCATTTTGAAGCCGAGAAGCCCTCAATTGGAAATTGTCTTCGCTTGGTTTGGAAGGCAATGAAGGAAGTTGATTTTTTCAAGGTTCGGGGAACCAAGAGTATTGGTGACTTCAGGATTTTAAAGCAACTTCAATTTCAAATTCTACCAATGAAATCAAAGCTGACCATTCAAGTTATTTTGCAGCCTCCCCTGCCTTACTACATGAAGGTTAACGTTGATGGATCAGCCCTTGGGGCACCTGGCGTGGCTGGTTATGGAGGCAACTTTCGTAACCCGAGAGGATGTCCACATGCTGCTTTCTTGGGGAGTATCAATTTGGCTTATGCTTTTGAAGTTGAACTTTTGGCTGCCATATGTGCCAATTATAAAGCTACTGAGTTTGGATGGAAGAACATATAGTTGGAGAACGAATCATGTTATGAGGTACATATGTTCCATTGTAAGAGCTTGAAAGTTCCTTGGTCATTGCGAGCCAGATGGGAGGATTCTTTGCGGCAACAACATTCGATGTCTTTAGTAGTTACTCACATATATCGCGAAGGTAATCAATGGGCTAACGATTTAGCTAGATTTGGTGGACCCAGACTTTATAAGTAGATTTATTTCGGATGATTTTATTTCGAGGTTGAACTATCGGTATGTTTTATGACTTGTGATGTACTTTTTTATTTCCATTTATTTTATCGAGTTCAACTAGTTTTTGGAGGGTTAGATCTGGGAAGGGTTTTGAATTAGGCTTGCTAGAAGGTTTTTGGGTTTGGATGAATAAAATGGTGGTATGGATGGTATGAGCTATTGTGCTCTTGGTTTTCTGGTTGAGCTATGTGAGAGTCGAAACCACACTTAGCCATTGCTCCTCTTATTCTTTCCTTCATATGCCTAATTATTTCCCACGCTCAAGACTAGTCTTTCTTTTCTATTTGATCATCTTTCATTAAAAAAAGTTTTTTGAAAATGGACATATCTACCAAGCTCAGCTAGAAGCCTGGAAATCATTAATTGAAGAGTAAATAATTATAACATCTCTATATTTTACACTAATACACTAGTACCTCCCTCGATTTTTTCAATATAATTAAAATCTCCCTTTGTTTCGCTTCCATCTAACTAAGACCTCATTCTCTTAAATTTTCTTACTTTTCTATCCAATATCATTTGTCTTGATAAAAGTGCCCTTATCTTTTATTTTTTGTCCAACTACCATCCAAATACATTCATCAAACTTTTTTGAAATAATTGAACTAACCATGGATTTAAAACATACTCTATAAAATTATTTCTATAATATATAGTGTGTAATTATTAGTATAAATATATTGTTGCACAATTATAAAGGAATCCATAAACATAAAAAAATAAATTGCGCATATTTTTTTTTCAAAAACATATCCTCATTAACGATTTCAATCAACTAAAATTCAACAACGAGTAACTTAGATATTAATAAAAGAAAACTCTTGTTGGTCTACCAACGAGGCAGTGCATAGGGGTGGTCACGGGTTCCGTCACAGAGTTGTGTCACAGTATTCCGGTCTACAAATTGACCCTGGAGGAGGATTAGGGCCTTGTTTGGCCTCAAGAACTTCACCATTTTCGGCACTTGCAGGCTGTAGCAGTGAGCTATACTGAGTTTCTAAGGTTTTTTCAATCATCTGAGTTGTGCATATAAGTTCGGATTGTGTATCATTAATATGAAAACCAGTTGTAGTCACCCAATGTTAAAAAAAATCAAGCTTTTATGTCATGTTCTTCAATGGTTGCAACTTATTTGATTATATAAATACAGGTTGCAGCACAAAATAGTAAAAACAAAAAGAAATGCTAGATGAGAAGGTTGAGGAAAAAGAAAATTCAATTTTCATAAATTGATAAGAAAATAAAAGAAAATAAAAAGTAAGTAAAAATACACAAGTTTTAGATAGATGGACAAAAAATAAAAGATAAGGGTAATTTTGTCAAGACAAATGTTATTTAGATAGAAAAGTTAAAAAAAATTGAGCAGAATGAGGTTTTAGTTGGATGGAAGCAAAATATAAGTAGATTTTAACTATATTAACAAAACTGAAGGAGGTACTAATGTATTAGTGCAAAACATAGGGAGGTTAAAGGTTATATGTATTTACCCTTAATTGAAATATACTTAGTTAGCAGTTACGGTTACGACCACTACGTTTATTTGGAAACCAATTATACAATATCTATAATGGATAGCCATCTTTCTGAGGGGAAATCGCCGTATTAACCGATTCAACCGGTTTTTTAATTAATTGATCCAGTTTTAATAACATTGAGCATATGCCCTAAATAAGATCCAAATTATTAACCTCCTTTCCCCACTTTTTCTTTAATTTTTTTTCTTATATTTGAGATATCTCTTAAACTGATTATTTTTTCTCATTTTAGAATATTTTGCTCGTCTTTATATTTTCTTTTAAAATAAGATCCATGATGATATATTTATATTTTCCAAACTTTTTTTACTAATGTATATTTATTGTATAATTCTCTTATAGTTACAATACACAATTGTAACACTTCAGCATAAAAAACAAAATCACATCAATTAGATATACTATAAATAAATAATAATAAAACTATAGTAAAAATAAAATAAAATTACATCTATTTGAAAACACTATGAGATAACTACAAGATAACTATAAGTTGTGATATAAGATAACTACAAAATTTGATATAAGATAACTACAAAATAACTATATAAGGTGCCATATAAGGTAACTACATGATGCAATACTAGATACCTACAAGATAATTTCAAGGTGCACTATAATATGACTTTTATTTCAAATGTTTACCAAAAAAAAGTTTGGAAAAATTATATTATCATAAATCCAGTTTCGAAGAGAAAATGAAATGAACAAAAAACTTTAAAACGACATATCCAAAAACTTAACGAGATAAATGAAAAAAAAGAATTAAAATAATTATGGTAAGTAAAAGAGTAATTTAGAAACCTTTGATAGAATATTATTGGAAAGAATTATGGATAGAATTATAGATATCTTAATAGATTGTCAATCTAAATTCAATTTCGATGCAATTTTCATCAAGCAATTAAATAGTTGAAATTTAGAATTTCTGTAGTCATTGACCAAGAAAATAAAATACAGCCCCTCTCATACTTTTAGACCAAAACAGAATTTTTCCTTTTTTATTTTAAAAATTATATTTTTAAATTAATTAAATTAGTTAATTTTTTTAATTAAATTTAAAATTGTTCGAATTGTATAATCGTCATCTACTGACACTGCTAAAAGAATGCAATTTAGTAATCAATTATATAAAGCTTGACACTTTGAGACTTGACAATTGAGTGCATTTCCCTTTTTCTAAATATGAAATGAAAAATCAAATTAGAACTACAAATACATATACTTGTAGATACTTTTATATATATCTAACCTTGTACAATTTAATAATTAGTGTAAAAGCAGCTTTACAAGCTTGTGTTAAATTAATAAGTGTTATCTAATGCGTAAAAAGTGTTGGTAAAAGGACAAAATGTAAAGTTTGAAAATGTTGTAGTTACATACTAAAATGTATTAGAGAAAAATGTATTAGAGAAAAGAGTTGCCATTACTAACAAAGTGTTAGCATATCATTTTATAGTGCTATTTTCATATCCAATTGATAACACCTTAAAAGTGTTGGCAAATGGCAGAGAATTGTTGCTAAATTATTCTATGCCAACACTTTTTACTATGCCGGCACAAATGGCCAAAAGTGGCATAGGAACCTATGACAACATCGCAAGAACCAACACCGATTTTTTTCAAAAGTGTTGTATGTTCACCTATTGTGACACTTTTTTAACATTAGATAATATTTATTGAGCGTAGGTAGAGCCACCACACGGAAGGATGTGGGAATTGTGAAATAATCTTTTAGAATCATGTCGTGCGCCACCAATAAATTGGATCTTACATTTCATAGATTTTTCAATCTCTTTTAGGTTGCATCCACAACTATCAAAATAATAAGTTGGATAATTCCTTAATTACTAACTCTACTAACATAACTTTGTTGCATACTATAATTATATGCTGTATCTCTCATTTAATTTCAGTCCCTAGTATTTTCATGATTTAACTAACAATATCATCCCTTGGTATCTAATAGATTACATGTCAATTTAACTAGAAACATATAAATTATTACTCGCTCTGATTTTTTTTCCAAGTCATTCTAGAGTTTTCATTAAAATCAATAAAATATTTATTATAGCATTCAAATGATTAATTTATCCTTCATACTTTATAAATACTTTCTCTTTCTTCGTAATTACTCACTTATAATTTCATCAATATTTAATCTCTTTCCTAATTAATACAAGGGTAAATTAGGAAAAAAATTGTCAAAGTTACATTGATAATCTAAAATGACAAGTAAAAAAAATCAAGATCTAAAATCTAGAATCACTAGTAAAAAAATCGGAGGGAGTATTACATTAGAAATTGAAAATCGAATCAAATAAACAAAGAACCAATTATATATTAACTTTGAGGAATTACAATCATTATTGAAATCAATAGGATAGATGATTGAAGTGGTAGCCTACCGATTGATACAACAAGAGCAATAACTAAAAGAGATGCATTTTAGCAGAACACTAACCCATTTCCCATACAACTCAATATTTAAAATTGATAAGAACATTAATTACCCACTAAAATTCAGTAGACACTTATTAAAAGAACACTGCACCGAACAAAACGACGTCGTACAGACAGTAAAGAATAGCATCCATCCAATCCAATCACACAAATTGAGTATAAAAATTAAAGGTTTTTCATGGCATCCAAATGGAGGGCAGTGCTGAGGTTCATAGGGGACATATACTTAGAATCTGCAGTCAAAATTTGCTGGACAATGATTCTATTAGCCCTTTCAGAAGGATGGAAAGGATCCCAAAATGCAAATATGTCTCTGTTAGGGCACAAGTTTGAAAGTGGTGTGCATAGTCCTATGCCATTGTACGGTCCTTGCCCGCAACATGCTATCTTCGATGTCACAAATCCTGTCCATACCAGAAAACAATGGAAAATTGCTTATAAGTACTTTTTAACTTACAAATACTTAGAAAATAGAAGTTGTAGTGTTTCTTAAAATTGACATATAAGCAGTATATAATGACTTCAACTGTTTGGTATAATAGCTTATGAAAAGCTTATAAGTTGTGTAAATTCTGTAATGACTTAAAATGATAGCCACGTAAGAAAATATTTCTTTTACTTAGTCAAACTTATACTGCTCACCCCTTACAAGCTTTTTTTTTAAAAAATAAGCTATAAAAACTAATTTATAATTTTTAAGCTATAAGCTGTTTATAAGCTAAAATATATAAACATTCAGAATCATAAAAAAATTGCATATAAGTTAAAAAAAATTGTTTACAAGCCGTTTTCTTAATGATATTTTTTAAAATTATAAGTTGTTTTTATTACTTTATAAGCAACTAGAAACACCCTCGTAATATGATTGATCTAGCTAGTAGTAAAATATATGGGTTCATTAAATATGAACTGGGAAATTTCCAATTATAGCAACCATAAGTGTGGACAAATGGTAGGGGACCAATTGAGACACTGACTAATACCATGTAACTAAATCATTTATTGAATTGTTCTCTTCAATTTGCTCATTTTGTTTTAGAAAATTAATATGATTAGAATAATAATAATAATAATTGATTAACATACCATAAGCTTGAGGATTACTGACGAAATCCATTGTCATTTGGTTAGTATTAGCAGCAATAAAAACTTCAGCTCCAATTTCACCGTTGACTCCATTGATCATATCAACTAGTTGTGGATTAAATAAACCTGCTGCTCTTTGTAATTCCACTGAGCATTCACCGTTTCTACTTCTCATTGCCAATTCGGCTGGTACACACCCTATCGGTCCAGTCCCTGTCACAAGGACTCTTCGTGCTCCCAGCTCATATACTCTCTATATTTATCCATCACATCATTATAATCAGTGGCAAAACTAGGACATAGTACAATTTATTTAGTTCAAAACGGCTGACTTATTTAGTTTTTTAAGTCCCCTAATATGTTTTTGATATGTAGTAAAACTTTTAATTCGGAAAAATAAATTTTTAAATAGTTGGTGTTGGCCGAATCGCTACAAGAAAAACGAAGACACGTATTAATAATACCATATGAACTATAGAGAATTTATTGATTTTAAAATGTCCTATGATTTTTAAGTAAATTTTACTTGTCAAGGCTATATTTTTGTAATATACTATAGGATTAAAAAATAGTAATTTAATGAGAATTCACTTATAAATCTGGTAGCTGGATGGCCTTAAATATGATATATAATATCCATCTGCCCTCTTTATAATTCAAAATAAATGTGCTCCCTACGGCTTCACGTTGCTTTTAATTCTTGTTTTTCTTTGTTGTCCTTTAAATACTCAATTTTGTTAATTAAATAAAAAAATCAATAGGTACAACACTCTTAAAAATAACATTACTAGAAAAAAACTACTACTTACTAGCAAAACTTTTCGGTATTCGGAGATGACATAAACGACATAATCCGGGAGAGAGAATTGACGGGATCTAGCAGAAAATGGCACCAAGTAGTAATTGTTGACAAAATCATTTCCGCCTAAAGTCATCAGGACAAGTGCTTCATTCACTAGTCTCTCGGCTTGATCTGGTCCGATAAGGGCAGTTAGCCTCTGTTGGTATTGTTGAAAATACTCCAGTTGTTTGTAAATACGGATAATGTTTAGCTGCAACAATTCATAATGGTTAAGTACTACAGTAAATTCAGTATTAAAAAAAATAAAGAACATTAAAAGACAGTTTAGTATCAGTTGAATAGAAAACCCACCTAACTGTCTCTTTAATTTGCTTCTGGATTCTGTCTTTACTTAACAAATAAACTAATAAAACATTCTTGTCTTAAAATAATTACAGTACTAATAAAGGATCCATTTTAGCATTAATTTTATTCAAGAATTTGCCGTTAAAGTTTTAAAAATAATGTGTCAACATATGATTTGTGACTTTTTGATATATGTCATTGTTTAATGCTACTAGTATGTTTGTTTTAGATTAATTATTTTGATAAAAAAAAAGGCAATATAGTAAACCCAATTGCCACTTAGATAATCAATTTAAGTTCAAAACAAGCTCAATAATTAAGAATAAAATTGACTCGGTATATATACTAAATAATTTCTGAAAATATTGTACTTACAAACTGAATTCCAGTATCATTGAGTACACCAATTCCAGCCGATGCGAAATTGGCACCAATAAGCAATCGTTCTCCAGTGAGCTCGGGAGCTAAGTAAGGCAATGTCGGTTCCGAGCCAATAGCCTCACCTTTATAAACACAACATTACAATTAAATTAAACAAAGAAAAGTTCCAACCTGGCTGGGATTCTTGCCTCTTTATACTAATGAGCTTCCATTTTTATTCAAAAAAAATTAACCAAAAAATTACATACAACTAAAAAGTTTCCAAACTTGAAACTGAAATTCCTACTTACTTATAAGGTCAGGGATGTTAAGGCCATTAGAGAAACGGCCGGTGGGTCGATGAGTGGGATAATCGATCCCATAAGGCGGAGAATCGGCACGAGCGGTGGTGGCAAGGTAGTTATTATTGCCATTATCAACTAAAGAGTCACCAAAAACAAAGAAAGCTCTAGCTTCTGCTAAAGGAGCAACAAGTGCTAAGACCAAACCTAGAATTATGAAACAACAAGCGGTACTACCCATATTGTTATTGTGTAGGTAGCTAGTGAATATTGATAAAAAAAGACTGAGGGAAGTGAAGTGAGAGTTTGGTAAGTGGAATGAGAATGGGGAAAGGGTATTTATATATAATGATTTAAGCACTCAACTTTGTAATGCACATTAATGGCACTGTACTAGCACCATTTGCAAGCCAGACTGGCCACAACCTTGCTATACATTTTACTAGATGTAAACTGGGAAATGCCAAATGTAACGTGAGTTTAGTTTTATCAAGACAGAGACAAGAAGGTAATTAGTGTTTAAGAGTATTTGTGCTGCCTTAGTAAATATGGATGCATCATTTTTATTTTTTACTCTCTCGAATAATTTATTAGGATTATGTATTGATTAGTCATGAAAATTCGTTTGGGGAAGTGATTTGCTTTGTTGCTGGGATGAAACAGAAACAATATCAGGAAGAGCGTCAATTGTCCAATAGTTGAAGCCACTCTGATGTCTCAGTGAGATTTTTTTAGAGAAAACAGTAGTTTCAAGAGTAAAGAGAACGGATTAGGATTCTCTAAAGTTGAAAAACAACTTTAGAGTAAAGTTGGGTAATATCCAACCATTCATCACATTTTGAACGACTAAGATTGATTACACAACTCCCAACAAAATTCTTCTCTCACTTCTTTTATCTCTATCTCTCTCTAACTTTACTCTAAAGTTACTTTAGAGAGTCATTTCCCAAAGAAAACACATGAATTGAAGCAGAGTTTTAACTCGGCTATATAAGCATGTGGGGCTCACAATTTTACTATAGTATGAGTTGAGTACGGATGAAGTTATAATATGGAATCCACTCGTTCGATAATCAGATTATAGATTAATAAGTTCATAACTCCAATCCATTGGTAGTTTGTGCGAAACAAATCCACTAATTCTTTGATTCTGATTGTTAAGAGAAATCTTAAACCAGAATAGATTTAAGAAAATAAAAAAAGGGTATATTAAGTAATTTTATTAATCAAGTTCATCAATATTTTGGTAGGATAGATGCTATTACTCAAGTAGTCATATATAGGAGCCATGTTCTCTTGGACTTCAAATCAATTCAATTCAATAGTTCAATTGGTTCAATTCAGTTATATATAGTTATAAATTTACACTGTAATAAGTTCAGTTCAGTTTAGTTAAGAGAAGTTCAAGAGAAAGAGAGCCTTATAATCCTAGCTATCATATATGTGTGTGTGTTTAGCAATTAGTATATTGATCAATGGATTTTATTGAGACCATATCTTGGACGTGTAGAAAGAACCATCAATACACATTTTGCCATATGCATTGGACTGCTGATGCGACCCAAAGAGTTACAAAAGTGGATCCCATCAGTGTATATGTTGAAATATATATCGAATGTCTTTTTTTCCATATAAAACGATACAACACTTTGTATAATTTCCCATTAATTACACTAGGATTCCTAATTAGGCAGGTGCTCCATCCTTTTATGTAGGAGACAATGATGCTATCCAGTCAGTCAAGGATTGATTGCCAAATGACTTGACTCACATACGTTATTGTAAAAACCAAATATTTTAAGCCATGTTATTTTTAACTTCTTTAATCTGAATTGGCTCAGAATAATTTGAACTGAACTTATTTCAATATAAATTTATTATTATGTAAAATTGAGCTGATCAAACTTCATTGAACTTATTTTAAAATTACAAGTCCAAAAGAATAAAACTTCAAACTGTTAGAAAATCAGAGAGCCCCTAATAATAATTTGGATATATTTTGATTTGTGAATATAGGGTCACCACGTAATATATATTTTCCTAAAGACCTTTCTATTTTGTTTTGCAATTCGAATGTTCCAAACTGTAGTACTGGTAAATTATTATTGTTGCTGCTACTTCTCCTGCAAATGAGACTCTAATTTAATGTTCTATTTATATAAAAGTACATGAAACAAATGTATACATGGGTTACTGTTACTATAATATATATTGTGGATAAAGGTTGATTTTTAATACATACTTACCATTTGACCAAACGCTGAAGTTCTTGGACTAAATAGTTTCATCATAGTTACGATGTTAGGCCATCCGTTGATATTTGTTACACACTCCAAATGAATTTGGCGTGAGAGGTATTAGATGTTTCACATTATTTAAGGTTTGAGCATTGTTACTCTTAATATATGTGTCTCATTCATTTAAATACTTGTACACTCTATATCTATATTAATTAATCAATTCAAAATTTAACTTTGAATTATATATGGCCCAAATGAGTCAACAGCCCCTTTAACTTGTTATCTTTCGCCAGATATCACCTTGAAATTTTATTTCCTCATACTACCTTTTTAAATTTAGTAAAAGTGCACATTTGTCCCCCCTCAATGCTACATGTCAGCTTCTGGCTGGGGAGAAAAAAAATTAGAAAAATGACCTCTTTAAAAAGTTAAACCAACCAGAAGCTGACACGTGGCATTGAATGGGCAAACTGGTAAACTTTTGACAAGTTTAATGGGGTTAGTAGAACTTTTAAAACTTCAGAGTAGCAAGAGAAAATTACCA
Organism: Euphorbia pulcherrima; assembly: GCA_947683365.1. Lineage (NCBI taxonomy): Eukaryota > Viridiplantae > Streptophyta > Magnoliopsida > Malpighiales > Euphorbiaceae > Euphorbia > Euphorbia pulcherrima. Next base: position 46,920,166 of record CANTUS010000001.1, on the reverse strand, counting down.
AATTAAGGAGGTTACATATGTATCTGGTCTTGCGTTTATTTTTTCCAGTAATGAAATTGATTGTAATGAGGGTTAGATGTGTCTCCATTAGTGAACTGATATGTAAAGCCAGCTATCATGGCTAGTGGCATTGTCTTTTCATTTTATTTTATTTGTCGATGAAACTGTTCCTTGATGATAAATGCAATTTTATATCCATGTTATATCAATCAACTTAATATTGTAGCTTAGTTTATGTTACCTGAACTCGGGTACGGGTAACGGGTGCGGATCCAAGTATTCGGTACGATAATTTTAGAATACTTGGACACCGTCCTAGTTTCGGATACAGCTACAGGGATATGGCATAGTTACAAGAAAAATTAAAATTACATATGAAATAAAATACTTGAATTTGCATTCAAATGTAACCATTCAGTAAATATTAAGAGTTTTTCATAAAAATTAATGAGTTATTTGAGAGAAATTAATGGAGGGAAGAAAAGATAAGATTAAAACTGTTGGGTAAAGATAGATGTTAAAAGGTCATTTAGTTATTCTGAGGAGAAAAAGAGGTGTGGGAAGATGTGTAAGATCAGTGAACAAACCATTGGATATTGGGAAGTTATTTAATTTATCAACAAAGCTAGTACCTTTTCTTTTACACGTTTTATCTGTTTTATATTTAAGAAAATGTCAGCAACTTTTCTAATTGTTACAGCTGGTTACTTTTTACTGTAAAAAGCTCAATATTAAAACGGCCTACTTGTTATAACCCTAGCCCAATACAAGGTATCTTCTTCTTACTCCATGTAAAACAGTGTACACATGGAGCTCTCTATTATTGCCGCACCCATCTGTTTTTGGGGATACCGGACACGAATCCAATACTGGTATCCGTACCGTCTGTACCGGACACCGGTAAGCCGGCCGAAATAAAAAGTCCAAGTAACATAGAGCTTAGTTAAACTTTTCTGCTTAATGAACATATATGTATGGCCTTGTAGGTTTAGTTGTTCTTTTTATTGTTTCCCTTTCTTGTTTGTTATTTTTTATATTTTTTGGTTATTGTTATACATGTAACTTTTTACCTACGTAACAATTTAAAGTAGTTGTTAAATAGTCCCAACTAAATACTTTTTTTTTATGAACCGAACTAAATACTTAGATTTGCTTCAAACATTATTATTATATGTCAAAATCCTCTCAAGGGTTTAACAAGTCCTATACTAATTAATCTTTAATTTTTTAATGTTCATATTTATATTTTAAATAGCAAAGACTAAAGCCTTATTATTTTCAACTGATAAGTAGATGTATTGAACTGAACTAATCTGATCTGATTGGTACTGAACTGAACTGAACTAAACTGTACTGAAACTGAGCTGAATGGTACTGAAACTAAAATATTCTGAAACTGAAACTGAATTATAATTAATAATATAAATCATAATTTTAAAATATTAAAATTTATTAACATTATAATTAATAACACTTTAAATAATATTATATATTCTAATAAAATTTATTAATTGTTACATATAATAATAATAAAACATACTATAATAAATTACTATTCTTATTATATATTATATTTTATTACAATTATTGTTGTGAATATTAACTTACTATTTTAATTATTATTATTATTTATAAAATATTATTACTTTTATTTATATTTTTATTTGTCTTAAAAAATTATTCATCGTAAAAATAATAATTAATAATTTTAAAAATATTATTATTGGTTACTTTTTCTTTATTATTTGTGATTACTAATATTAATTAATAATATTTATATAATGTATAAGTAGAAATAAACTGAAATTGAAATTGAAATTGAAATGATGTTATCATTAATATTCATTGCATTTTATTATTTATGAATAGTAATATAAATTAATAATATTGATATAATGTATAAACTGAAATTTAATACTGAATGTTAAATGTTAAATGCGGAATACTGAATACTAAAACTGAACTGAACTGAACAGAAAATAAGTTGAATAGAATAAGGCCTAAAACTTTAGACGAAAATAACCTAGGCGGTTGCACTCCCCCATCACTCCTCAGGATCGGACGTGCCTCTAGTATCACTGATTCCGTACTCAACCATTAGTTAAGATCTTATCAATTTTTTTTGCTACATTGTTAGAAATAATAATAATAGTAATGGAACAAAACATGCATTTGGATTGTGTTTTCCAAATTGATCCTTTCAGTTTTATTGTTTTGATTCACTTGTTCTTTTAGGGATTCGGTGTTCTATGACTAACCCACTATTGGAGGAATATAGGATTTGGAGAATCCTCAACTCTTAAGACGCTTGATTTTGTTTTTGTTTTCCAAAAAAAAACAATTTTACTATAAAAGCTGTTGGAAAATTACCTACGGTAACAGTACCTTTTGACAAAGACAACGTAATGTTATAGTAGCTCTAAAAATATTGAAATAATAATCTACTGTTATAAATAATATGAAAATATAAAAAATAAAAGGACCACCGTATAAATAGAAAGACGGAGAAAAAATATGTAATATAAAACTCATTTCCCTTATTAAATGAAGTACATAATACCTTAATTTACAGATATATTAAAAGGAAATGAAGAGACATATGTAGCAAGATTTATTAAGATATTTAGTCATACATTTTTTTTCTTCTAATTAATGATTATACTTAGATTTGCTTCAAACATTATTATTATATACCTCTTTCTGGTTCAACCATAAACCCAACTAAAACAGTACATTTATAAATATCTATTTAGAAAAATCTGTAAGGATTATAACATGTGTTTTTTCTAATCAATTATAACCTCGTACATTTTTACATTTAATTTATATACCCTTATTAAAAATTGCATTTTTCTTATAATAATTTTCTGGTGTTTGTTTTTTTTATTTATCAAATTAGCTTTTTAATTTTGTGGTTGATAAAGGTAGTACAATAGTTTTGTCTTTTTTTAAACTAATTAATTTCTTGCATCTTTCCCATCTAGATTAGGACCACCTCGTGGCGAAAATAAAAAAAATGGCGTGCATCTTTTCATCATTGAATTAGTGATAAGTTTAATTAAATGGTGATAAAAAAAACAAGTGATGGCTACTTAAAATAAGCATAAAAAGCTGGAATATATATTTTTGACAGGATATAATAGATTTGAAGAAGCTAACTGAATACACCTAAAAGGGTTTTTCGATGCTTTACTACCAATAAATAAACTATTTTGCTTAATTTTGAAATGGTAAGCATATATATATATATATATATATATATATATATATATATATATATATATATATATATATATATATATATATATATATATATTGTTATTTGATTTTACATATACACACACCACAATGGCATTTACTATGGTTACTTTATCATTTTCACCATTAGATTAAAATAATCACCATTCATCTTATGGTAGAAAAGTACAAAATAATAGGTACTTTATTAAAAATAAAGTAACCATATAATGTCCCACACACAATTGATAGCTGTGGAACTGTAACAAAAAAATTAAAATTAAAGCATGTATGATAAGTGAAAAAAAAAATATAAAAAGAAAGACGAAAATGAAAAACTCATTATGAATTAGCGAAATAATTGAAAAACATGTTACTTTCAATTTAAAAAAAAATGACAAGCTTTTATAGATGTGTATCTATCATCTAAGGTAGAGATGTACTGTTTGAGTAGTAGCTACAATGAACTTTATAAAAATCCATGTGCCTAACTTTAATGTGTGGGGATTTTATTTATGTTTTTCCCCAACATATACATATGCCTCTATCACCCCATATATTCATTTTTTATTTTTTCCAACATACATTTTATTACCCACATTTTTTTCTTTTAAATATGTTATATTCTTTTGTTAAAGTTTTTTTCATTACAAAAAAAATACTACCAAATCTGATGATTCTTTTATTGCTTATAGTTTTGTGCATTCGAAATCACTCAATCAGTTTCCTTCTATATAGTAAGCAAATTGTGAAATAATATTAGTTTGCAAATATAGGTTATCATTTTTATTATATAGTCACGGACATCTTAGTACAAAAAGTTCACCATTAAAATAATGAAGGTCCGAATTTGCAGACTTTTTGTAAACAATTTTGCAAATACATGAAATTAATAGGTTTACTTTTATACCTTTATTAATTTTATATATTTTATAAATAGTAATTGGAAGGTCACTATGTAATTTTTCGTAATCGAAGAAGTAATATAAAATTTGACTGATGAGAAAGACAAAAACTTGGTACTTCAAGAAAGCACCTTCATAAATTAGTAATTGTTGTAAAAAATTACGATCTATGATAATATATAATAGATGAATATATAGAAATGGAGAATAATAGAGATAGAGAGATAGTATATATAAGTATAATTATATTTTTATTATGAATAATAAATAATAAGTCTATATTTATAGATTAATATAAGAAGATGTAAGAACTTGAGTTATATATTATAATGGGGGAAATAATTTGTCCTGAATGGACATCAATAATATATGTAACATACACATATATTTATAACACTTCCCCTTTGATGTCCATTTTTATAAATGGAGCACTGCCTCGTTAAAAACCTTACCAAGGAAAATTATGTTGGACAAAACCCTTGGTTGAGCGAAAAAGAGTGCAATGTTTACTTCCCCTCATCGTAAGAATATGATTATGCAATATGAATATGCCTCGTTAAAACCTTGCTAAGAAAAACCTAGTGGAACAAAAACTTAGCGAAGGAAAAAGAGTACAGTATTCATATGCAGCTTTACTTCCCCCAAAAAATACAATCATCAAAACACATCTTTACTTTCCCTCAATTTGACTAGTCTTCATGAGATCATAAATATAAGAGAATTCAGATAAACTATGCTTGGATTTATCTCCTTTGATGTTGCATCTCTTCGATTAAGCAGTACAGTTGATATTATCTTCATAAATTATTACCGGGTCTCGTCTTTAGCTATTGATGTACTATTTGAGTGTAAACTGGCATAATTCATGAATAAATCTTTGTATCTTAATTGAACAATGTTTTCACTTGCAGTACTTTTCCTCCACCACAGAAGAATGTCTCTACGTAATATAAATATAAAAATAAACAAATGTAAGTATAGAAAAAAGATATTGACAAAATAGGTAGTATGAAATTTTCTTCTACTTGAATTGTATCTTAATTTTTAATTTGTCAATCACTTTTGACATTTCTCGAACATCTTATAGCTCATGATCCATAGTCACATTCTCAATATTTGTTGCCACATATATAAACAAAATATGATATACAACTATTTTATCATTATTCCATCTTTTACTTGTACTATTATAATTTATTTCAATTTCCTCATTTTTTACAACTTCGGGTATTTGCACTTCAGGTGCTTGCACTTCGGATGCTAATACTTCTCCAAGAAGTGTTTTTATATTAGTACACTTATCCTTAATGAGATTGTATTTATTATCGATAATTTTTATTTCTCTAGGATTTTTATCATTTAAACTAATTGGTCATCCACGCTTCAAGTGTATTATAGCGCTATTTTAATTTATTCTTCAGAAATTTCAATACGAATTCACTTAGGATCCATAAAAAGCATTCTATAAATCTATCTTTTCCAAAATTATCTTTCTACATTCTTCCCCTAATTTTGAAAAAATATTTTCATCAAAATTACAATCTGCAAATCTTGCAGTAGTCATATTATTTTTAAAGGCTCGAGATACTTCATTATTGATGGGGATTCACATCCAATAAAATTTCATAATCTCCTTTAAGGACTCATTTTGGTTTGTTTTAATGAAGTCATAGGCACATAAACTGCATAACCATAAAACTCTTAGATGAGAAAATTTGGATCATGACCATAGCTAATATAAAAATAATTGCTTGCAATGTTACATATCTCCACACTTATATTCAAATTTGTTAAATGGTTTTACCCTACCATTTTGAGTATGAACATATACTACATGATGTTTAACTTTAATCTTAATTAATATACAAAAACATACATGTGACCATTTAGTTAAACATCAACCTTAGATTCTTGTACTTCTTTGGGAAGTGACTGTATTAAAAACTAAATAGTTTAATCATGAATGAATTGGTTCATATATCACAATGTATGCTTTTAAGTGTTAAAGATTCAATTATGACCTTACTTCTGGAAGGTTTTATTATCAATTTTCCTTGCAAATAAGCAACACAAATTACATTGAACTTTTGATTCTTTTAATAGACGTCCATATACATTTTTACAAATTTTTCTCGTCACTATCAAATCATGACTGTAGAGAATCCATGGGCCTCGAGGGTGTTGGCTTGATAGCTTAAGTGAGCATCAAGTGGGGTTGAGCCCATCTAACACAAAACCAATTGGCTTGTGTTAAGGTCTAATCTTCTCCACTTATATAGTACTCTTTATTTATGTTTATTACCAATGTGGGATAGCCCAACATCTCCAACACTCCCCCTCAAGTGCAACTGGGCCTGGACCAATTGTCACTTGCTAACATTCCTTGGCCTATCATCTCTGAGGCTCAAGGTCAACACCGGGTCTAGCTTTTCTTTGCTAGCCCAAACTCACCAGGACTTTAACACGAACCCAAGATCACTGGCTGTCAAGCCTTTCTCCGCTTTAATACCATGTAGAGAATCTATGGGCCTCTAGGGTGTTGGCTTGATAGCTTGAGTGAGCATCAAGTGGGGTTGAGCCCATCTAACACAAAACCAATTGGCTTGTGTTAAAGTCCAATCTTCTCCACTTATATAGTACTCTTTATTTATGTTTATTACCAATGTGGGATAGCCCAACATCTCCAACAATGACTGTGTAAAATTTTATAAGTATCTCAATATATATATTTCAAGTTTATCATCAAATTAGCTATAAATATGTTTGTAACATCAAAACATTCTAATGTCTTCACTCACATTTTTAATATAATATTTAATTTCCGAATATTTTTAACTTTTAATAATCTTTTGTGAGGATTACGGAGAAATAATGTATTATTTATAATTATCTTTGTCCCATTTGAAATACTCATACTGGCTCTTTGTGGTCATTCAACTTTTTCCTTTAATACATTATCAATACTTACTCTTTTTGGAACATTCAACAGTTTTTCTCTCTTGGTACATTATGTTAGCTATTCTAGAGCATTTAAAATTTATTTCCCCTTATTATATTAATATTGGCTCTTCTGGAGCATTCAACAATTTTCGTGTTTACCCAATATCATGGTAACATTTTCATTCATTTTCGTATATAAATTTACCCATTTGAAATACTCATACCGGCTCTTTGTGGCCATTCAACTTTTTTCCTTTAATACATTATCAATACTTATTCTTTTTGGAACATTCAACAGTTTTTCTCTCTTGGTACATTATGTTGGCTATTCTAGAGCATTTAAAATTTATTTTCCCTTATTACATTAATATTGGCTCTTCTGGAGCATTCAATAATTTTCGTGTTTACCCAATATCATGGTAACATTTTCATTAATTTTCATATATAAATTTTTTTCATTCTACAAACTTCAATTTTATAGTTAAATTGGCCAGAAAAATATATGTATCATGAAAACATTTTTTGATTACTTCACTCATATTTTCAGTAATATTCATTTCTGCGAATATTTTAAAACTCAACAACCATATGTGAGAAGTTGGGGAATATAATGCATTATTCATAATAATTATCTCATTGGTAGATTAACATTCGGTCCTCCGGATCATTCAATAACTTGTTTGTCCCCTTAACATATAGTATTAGCTTTTCCGGAGCATTCAACAATTTTCTTTGTTTCTTAAGTACCTTAATACTAGCTCTTCTGGAGCATTGAACTAATTTTTATCCCCTTGGTATAGTCATTCTGGCTCTTCTAGAGCATTTACAAAATGTGTTTTCCCATAACACAATATTAGGTAACATTTTGTTTCATATCATCAAAGTATTATATATCGACTTTTCTAGAGCCTTTTTACAATTGCTTCACTAGCCTTGAGGTCAATCAATATCAAAAAGAATTCATTTCCTTTTATCAAAATATTTCAATTTGATTTTCCACTTTTTGTGGTTATTGGGCCACAATTTTACTTTTCCACTTCTGGTAAAAATTATACATCACTTTTACTTTCGCACTTCATGAGAAAAATTATTCATCAATTTTAATTTCACTTTGGATGAAATTTCTTATCAATTTTAATTTTCACTTCGGGTGGAATTATTCATCGATTTTACAATACCACTTTTTGTGGAGATTATTCATCGAATTTATTCTTCTACTTCGGGTGGAAATTATTTACAATTTTATTTTTCCACTTCTAGTAAAAAGTACTCATAATTTAATTTCTCCACTTCATGTGGAATATATTCATTAATTAAAATTTTTCACTTCGGGTGAAAATAATTTATCAATTTAATTTTTCTCACTTTGGGTGAAAAATTCATCAATCTTATTCCACCTCGGGTGGAAAATGCTAGCATGTTCATAAGCATTCCAAATTATAAAATATATTTTCTTTAAAACTTTTACAAAAGATCTACAGGATCTTCAATAGTCGACTATTTGACTATAATAACTTTTATTTTGTAACTTAAATATAATCTTGTAAATAATAAAAATAAAAAATAAACTAATTAAACACCATCTACATATTACCTTATAAATAAATAAATATAATCATGTAAATAATAAAAATAAATAAACTCTAATCACTTTGTACAGTAGTCCTACTATCCACTAAACACACGTCTTCGGTATTCAAATTGTTCCTTCAGGGAATTCCAAAGATCTAATGGATTTTTCAAAGCGAGATACTCAATTTTTTAACTCTTCATGTAAATGATGCCAAAGAAAGAGCTTTGCTTTTGAGCGATCCTGCCGGGATGCTTCATTTCCTTCTTTAATAGAATCTCCAAGATTCTTGGCATTCAAATAAATTTCAGCATTAAGTACCCATAACAATTAATTTGCCATATTTCATGGAACATTTTTTATTTAGAGTGCTGCTACAGGAGCACAAGCTGCTACAGGAGCAGATTATAGTTCATAAAGCCTCATATATACAGGTAAAACTTTATTTTCTCTTGAAATGAGCTTTTAGTCAATATATTTCCACGTGAAAATCTTCAGGATCTTTTATAGTCTAATATATATATTCTTCAAGAATATACAAATTAAATTTATTTGTTATAGCCTTTATGGATATATATATATATACTTTGAGAATAAAAATAAAAATTATTATTTATATCCTTCAGGGATATTCAGAAATATATAAAAACCATGTATACTTTAATATCATTGTTCAAAGATCTACAAGATCTTAATTTAGATATGTACTTTTTAATATCAATCGAATAAATTTCAACATCCACCACTCATGAAAGATAATTTCTTGGTCAATAGTTACAAACTCAATATTTGCAAAATTTAACATATATATAATAATAACAGAAGTATACCACCAAATATAGTCTTACCCCTTCTGCCTAATACGAAGTTACCTCTGAGAAATTTTCTCGGCGATCCAACAGTGAAAAAGAAAGAAACGGATGTTAGGAACCTTCTGACTAAATTTCATGACGATCCAACAGTTAGAATTCCGGTAATAGTGAAAAAGTCCAGCTGGGTAGATTCATCAAAAAATAAAAAAAAATCTATGCAATTCATCGCTAAACGAAACATCAATTATCATCTGAATAAATGTTATCAACAAAAATATTTGAAAGAATGAATACAATAATTATCTAGAAATAATGATAATAAAAAAACAACAAGAACAACAAAATTTGAGTCAAAATTAAAACTTCCCCATGGATCGAATTCTTGACGTCTTTGTGTTACCTAGCACTTCAATGAATAATACCGAAGAGTAAATTCGTGCTGATAACATGTTGTAAAAAATATGATATACAAGAATATATAATTGATGAATATATAGAAATAGAGAATAATAGAGATGGAGAGAAAATATATACAAGTATAACTATACTTCTATTATGAATAATGAACAATAAGTCTATATTTATAAACTAATACACGAAGATGTAAGAACTTGAGTTACATGTTATAATAGAGGAAATAACCAGTCTTGAATGGACATCAATAATATACGTAACATACATATATTTATAACAGGAATAAGTTTTGATAAAATTATAGAGTTTGCAAATAACTATTTACTTATTTATTTATTTATTTAAGGCAAGTTTAAAAATACGAAAGAAATTATTATAAAAACTTATATATGTCGATATATGAAAGAGTAAGAGCTAAACATCAGTGAGCTGTAGGTATACAAATTAAATAAAACTACAACTACTTCAACAGCAAACCTCCCTAATTTATTAAGTAGCAAATCAAAGAACAAAATCCAACAAATCACCAATTTGTCAGGACATTATTAATTCATCAATAAGCCAAAATTTTCATGCCAATTAATACTTTATATAAAGTACTAACATAAACTATAGTTAAATTGAGGCCGCTTCCTGAATTTTTTTGGCATTAGGGAAAAATGTGTTGAGCCGTTTAAATAAAGATTGATATATAAAATAAAATAAAACATATATAAAATATATCTAATTATTTGTGAAGAAAATGCAACTAGAAACTAGATCATCATTGAAGATAATCAAATTTTCAATGATATAAACTTCAATGGTATGTCGCTTAGTTATGGTAATTAAAAATAGCTATAATGGAATTTATTCTATCTTTTTTCATATTTGCGAGAAATTTAAAGAGAACGAATCGAATTCGTACCATTTTCGTGTTCGAAAATTGCGGAGCGCCAATTTATACGCCGAATCAAATCTTTCTCATAGTATGTCAGAAAATAGACGTTGTACCACGACTTCTTTAGTGAAGATCGATAACTAGACATTTTCAGTCGTAGGAAAATCCCGACAGAGAGAAAATTAGAGAGAATGAATTTTTTTGTCAACTGAAAACGTCACATATTATAGAGGAAAAAATAATGAATTTTTCCATCAACTGAAAACGTCACATATTATAGAGGAAAAAATAATCAAATATCTCGTTTGACTAATTCAAGTCCATATTTATAATTAAGTCCTTAAACTTATTGATTCTACAATTAAGTTCAATTACTCAAATTGGATAAGATCATTTGACTCACTCACGGTTTACCATGTATTTCGAACAATATTAAAAGTCAAGATACTACACAAATATTTTTATTGATTTTTCCAGCTACGGGCTCTCAGCCATCTCATTACAGACGACCCGAGTGGCTTCCTTGGTTCAAGCAATCAACTCTTTATATTGATGATTGAGGTGGTTTTTTTTCACTGCATAAATGAGTAGTGTTTTTCTTGGCCATCAATGGTTGGTTTCAGTTTCCTTTACATGTAAATAAAATTTTTGAGTCAAGATAATGTATGCATGCTTGTTTCATTTTGATGAAAATTCACAAGATGGATCCATTGCTAAGTTTTCAATTTCCAACAATTTCCAAAAAGTACGGTGGCTCTATCTTTTTAAAATAAGCATTCTAGGCCAAAAAGTGTTTTCCAAAATATTTGTCACTTGCACATTTCTAGGTATCTTTTTCACTAATATTCCAACTCTATCCCTAATGTATTAATTACTTTTGATTAAAAAATTAAAACATTAATTAAACTCTAAGGATAAACTAATATTTTCATATCCTTAATTAATTAATTTATTAAGAAGCATGAAACTTATAGGAAGACAAGTAAAAAAATATGGAGGGAGTAATAAATATAACAATATGTATCTAATTGGAGAAAAAGGAATTAAATAAGCTCAGGTCATGTTCTTTTAGACTGCAGTGAGCTGAACTGAATTGATTTGAACTAAACTGAACTGAATGAATTTAAACCGAATTGAATGAATCTGAACTAAACTGAAACTATTTTTAAACATGTTAATAATTATAAATATCAGTAAAATAATAGTTTATAAAATAAATATTAAAAATAATAAACTATTAATACTTAAAAATAATAAATAATAGATCGTATTATATTAATATTATAATACACATAAATAATAATAATATTTAAAATATTAAATAAAATCAATATAAATATAAATAAGTAATAATAAATAAATAATTAATCACATATATAACAATAATAATTAAACCAATAACTAATAATATTTAATAAATAATAACATAACTACTAAAAAATAATACAATTAATATCCAAATTTATCATTACAAATTGTGCATCATCAACTTAAATTTCTAATACTTTTATTACTAATAATTAAATTTAGTACTTATTAATAAAATAATTATTTGTTTTATAATAATAATAAAAAAAATTAAAATATAATAACAATAATATAAGTAATTATTCTTTATATGTATGATTAATAATAAAAATAATAATTATTATAGTGATAATACTAATAATTATTGTTTATAAGTATAATTAATGTAATTGCTATTATAATAATTGCACTCCGAATGAATTAGAATTAATATGATGATAATTTGTTAAATATATTTCGCCCGTCCCGTTCAATAGACCAGGTCAATGAAGGGGTCGTCTAATTCGCTACCCAAACTAAGTTGGAGAGACCCGGCCAGATGAACCGGCTGGAATCCCGTCTCGGTTGGGGAACCCCTTAGAGTGGGATCAGGGGAAGATTTAGACGGTCCTAAATCCAAGGCGGCTTATAGCCGGCTCAACGATCTCTCCGTGTCCCATAAGTGAGGAGAATCCAGATCTGACTCTAATTACTCAATTATCCTTGTCTCATTCTACTTTGGATGCAAGGATCAGATATGGATGAAGAGTCCTAAGTTCATCATAATTCGGACTCCCTATTTCACCAGAAATAGGGCAGCTCCTGCGCCTATAAATAGGCCCCTAGGTCAGTACTTCAGGTATCTTACTCTCTCTCATTAAAACTTTCACATTATTTCTTCAGAACCATTTACTGACTTAGGCATCGGAGGGTTCCTCACGGGGTAACACCGATCGCCCCCAAGTTCGTGCTCTATTTTGCAGGAATTTGTAGATTGATTCAACAAGTTCATGAAAAATTATTTTTGAAATATCGGATTCAGGCCCGATATTTTTAGTGGTGCGGTGAGCGTGGACTTCGTTTACTTGTTCAGATAAGAATCATTGTTCATTGGTAGAAACACATCAATTCAGATGTTTTAGTAGCTCTCACGGTGATCATGTCACACGAGAACTCTGATCCAATCATCAACACTGGTGTGGAAAACACTCAAAGCAGTGTCAAAAACACCAACTCAACAGGAAAAACCCCAATTACAGTTGATATAGTGGCCAAGGGACCGATCATAACTGGGGGTTCAGGAACCGAGGAAGTGGAGGAACGCTCCTCCCATCCTCAAAGAGAACTAGACCCGTTCATGGAAATCGCATGCCAGGCTGCACTAACCCTGGAGCAGCAAGAACTCATGATGAGGTCGGCCTACAGGCACTTTGTGTCAATCGGCCATCTGGAAGGAGAGATTCATGAAGACATTGAAATTCCACCTGAACTCACTGTTAATCAAAATATCCTCATGTAATTTAACTCGGTTTCAAGTATCCTAGCCTCAGTATCCTAAGCAACAAGGGGATTTCAACATCTCACAATAACCCCGCTAGTGCCAGCCCACACGGTGGCCCTGGCCATAGAGGATCCCACCTCGAAGGTACCACCTGCAGGTGGCTTCACTAACTCAGATCTCGTAACATTGAAGGGGATATTAATGCTGGCATAGGAAGGAAGAGATATTCCAGCTGGAATAAGGCTCCAGGGCAGGGGCCTAGGAGGAATAGCTACCGATTCAATAGTTGTGACTGCCGAGGCGGAGAATTTGGATAAAACCAGATCCAGGCGGAAATTAAAAGGAAAGGGTAAGGGGAAAAAGCACAAGACACCCACCCCATATGGGTCATCTTCATCGGAATCCAAATCGGGAAGTTCAGAAGATTTCAATTCAAAATTCAAGAGACGGCTGAAGAAATATGCCATATCATTCCAGGAGCCGATCAACGAAAAGGACCTCTCCCCATTAAAAAAATGCATCCTAGATCAAAAGCTGCCTGATTATGTTTTTCCCCCAGTTCTAGATAAATATGATGGGAAGGACAACCCTAGAATGCACCTGTCAGATTATATAAATAGAATGGACTTGATTAATGCCCCAACAGCTTTCAGATGTAGGTATTTTCCCACTGCGTTAACTGGAGCGGCCAAATGCTAGTTCCTCCACCTCACGCCTAACTCCATAAAAGATTTTGAAACATTGAGGGGAAAATTTCAGAAGCATTTCTTGGGATCGCCTCACCCAAAGAATGTCAGTCGAGACCTTCATGGGGTGGTGCAAAAGCAAGATGAACCCTTAAGGGATTATTTGAGGAGATTCAATTAAGCCTGTGTAGGCATCGCCGACTTGGATTATGGGACGACAAAGGAGGCTTTGATTAAGGGAACTAGAAATGACTGGCTCAGGTAAGAGATAATCACTAGAAAATCAACTCAATTCCCCTAATTGATTGGCATGGCCCAGAACTTTGTGGAAGTGGACGAAGTAAGTCGCCCGAGCCGAAGTAATTCAGATGACAATCCCAGAAAGGATGAAAAAAGAGGAAAGAGGAAAAGAGACCGAAATGGCAGGGGAGCTAACCGGTACGATCAAGATGAAGACATGCCACAATTAAATGCATCCTTGAGCCAGATCTTGGTGGGAATCAAGAACGAATTGAAAAAGAAAAGTGTTTATGACAGAGCTAAAGGACATCATACAGACAACTGTAGGGTCCTGGCAGAAGAAGTTCATGCCCTAATCAAAGCGGGAAAGTTTAGCCAATTCGTCAAAGGAATTACAAGCAGAGCCGACAAGCGAGATGAATCCAAAGAAAGTTCCAAAAAGGAGAAAGACGATGATGGTGACTGGGGAATAAAAGTAATGGTTATAGAAGGCGGGGACGACCGAGAGCCTCCCTCCAAAAAAGCAAGGCATTCTTCTGACTACCCATTCATAAAAAATGACATTTTAGAGGCCAATAAAGCTTTCAGGAAGGTAACCCTAGTAATTAAAACTCACACAGACCCACTTGTGATAGAAGTTAAGGTAGAAAGATGCACGGTGTACAGGGTCCTAGTTGATACGGAAAGCTCAGTCAACTTAATAACCAGAGCAGCATTTGAACAATTAAAAATAAACAATCGCAGAGTCTAGCCAGGCTGTGCCACTATATCAGACTTAAGTGGTCAGAACACCATCTCTCTGGGAGAAGTTAACTTAAATGTAGTAGTCGGGGATAAAGAACATGTGTACCGTGCTGATGTGGACTTTACCATTGCCAAAATTTTGATCAGATTCAACATTATCTTAGGATGTCCCTTTCTATATGAATCATTCTCCTCAATTTCCCCATTCTACTTGGTATTGCAAATACCAACCCTAAATGGGACAGCAGTAGCCATAGGAAACCCCTCAGTAGCGCACGAAACGTACGTTGCTTCGTTAAAAAAAGGAACGCAGCCAGCTTAAAGAGATCTAGAGGAAAACTAGGTAAATACAGATTTGGATAAAAATAGTTCAATAGCCGAGCTAGTTGGGGAGCAAGAAGTATTTATGGTTGGACCGGCAGAGCATTGAAAGTTGTGAAGGATTTAAAAATAGACACCAAGGAGGCAATTAATGCGGTCCTAGTAGGTCAACAACATTCATTCTCCTAGAGTCACGACGGCTTAGAAGGAGTTCAGTCCAAAATCATCCAACACCGCCTCAATCTTGATCCCAGCGCGGACCCGGTAATATAAAATAAGAGAAAGCACGCTCCGGAGAGACAAAAGGCTATTGAAGAGGAAATTGATAAATTGTTCAAAGCTAAGCATATCAGAGAAGTAAATTACCCTATACGGTTGGCGAACGTAGTGTTGGTTAAGAAACCAAATGGGAATTACCGAATGTGCATGGACTTCATCGATTTGAACAAAGCAACACTTAAAGATAGCTATCCTCTACCAAGTATTGATCAACTGGTGGACTCTACAGCTGGGTACGCAGTGTATTCTTTACTGGATGAGAAAGCAGGATATCACCAGATTCCCATGGACCCGGCAGATGAAGAGAAGACCTCCTTTGTTATACACAAAGGGATATATTGCTACATAGTCATGCCGTTTTAATTAAAAAAATGCTGGAGAAACTTACCAATGATTGGTAAACAGAATGTTCAAAGACATGATTGGTGAGACGGTAGAAGTTTACGTGGACGACATGATAGTGAAAAGCAAAGATGAAGAGTCACATACAGACGATCTGGAAAAGGTGTTTAAAACATTACAGGCCTACCGACTGAAACCTAACCCAGAGAAATGTGTCTTTGGGGTTCAGAGTGGAAATTTCCTGGGTTTCATGATTTCAAAAAGGGACATTGAAGCAAACCCAGAAAAGATTAAAGCAATAATTAGGATAGAGCTGCCTCGTACACTAAATGAAGTTCAACGTCTCAATGGTAGGATCAATGCCTTGGGACTATTCATCTCTTTCTCTGCAAAGAGATGTATGCCATTCTACAAGGCCATCAAGAAAGATCGTGAGTTCAAGTGGGACAAAGATTGTCAAGAGGCCTTTGAAAGAATGAAAGACTTCTTAGCCAAACCCCCGCTTATGAGCCGCCCCAATTTTAGGGACACACTCTACCTTTACCTGGCAGCAAAAAATGAGGCGGTGGGAATCATCCTAATCCGGGAAGACCAGCATGATTAGAATCCTGTGTATTACACGAGTAAGGTGCTCAAAAATGCAGAATTGAGATACCCCAAAATTGAAAAACTAGCCTTGGCCTTAATTCACTCGGCATATCGGCTCAGACCTTACTTTCAGGCTCACACGATAGTGGTAAGAACTAGAGTTCCCCTCAAGAAGGTCTTACAGCGACCAGACACATATGGGCGCTTGACCGAGTGGGCCATTAGACTCAGTGAATATAACATAAGGTTTGAGGCAAGGAAAGCCTTGAAAGCGCAAGTACTGGCAGACTTTATGGTAGAATTCGCAGGAATCGACCCAGAGAAAACCATCCCCTCGAAAACATGGACCGGTTTTGTGGATGGCTCTTCCTGTGCAGAAGGAGTAGGAGTTGGAGTTTATATCCAAGGCTCGGAGAGAATTAGGTTGTCTTACGCTGCCAAATTAGCATTTCCCTCTACCAACAACGCATCTGAATATGAGGCGGTAATCAAGGGGCTTGAGTTAGCCAACGAAATAGCTCCAGACTTTATGATCCTAAAAAGTGACTCCAGATTAATAGCTAACCAGATCAATCGCACATATAGAACAAAAAGAGCTGAGATGGTCAAATACTTGGCTAAAGTAGGTAAATTATTGGAAAACCTAGAGGCTAAGGGAACCGAATGGAAGATTATATACATTTTAAGGAACGAGAACAAAAAAGCAGGCGAGTGAGCCAAAGCGGCTGTAGGAAAGGACTCATGGAAGGAGCTAAGCTGCCCTTATGAAGTCTTAACCCGGCCGGCTTGTGAGGAACAAGAAGAAAATTTATGGATTCAGAAGAAATCGCTTGGATGGATGCAGCCCCTCTATGATTACTTGGCTTGTGATAAGCTACCAGAAGATAAAATTGAGGTGGAGAAGATTACCCGGAAATCTTTTCGGTATGCTTTAATGGGAGATGAATTATACAAAAAATCCTATTCAGATGTGTGGCTCAAGTGTGTCACCCTTGAATTAGGAAAGTGAATCATAGAAGAAATTCATGAAGGAGATTGTGGATCCCACTAGGTGGCAGAAACACTATATAGGAGAATCGTCTTCATAGGGTATTATTGGGAATTGGTCAAAACTGATGTGGAGGAATATGTGAAAACTTGCCATCAATATCAAATACATGCAAGGAAGTCACACCTCCCAAAAGCAAAGCAAAGGCTAATCTTAATCGGTTGGCCATTCGTCTCTTGGGGGATTGATATCGCGGGGCCAATGCCAGAAGTGTCTGGACAATGAAAGTGGATACTAGTGGCAATCGATCACTTTTCCAAATGGGTCGAGGCATAAGCCCTTAGCTCGGTCATAACTGAGAGGATTATTAACTTCGTCTGAAAGTATATAATCACTCGATTTGGGATACCAAAGAGGATAATTGCAGACAATGGCTCGCAGTTCATCTTGGAAAAATTCAAGGATTTCTACAGAGAGTTAAAAATAAAGAATCACTACTCATCCGTGGCACATCCGCAAACGAATGGATAGACGGAGGTAACTAATAGAGCCCTTGGAGAAGGACTGAAGAAAAGAGTACTGGATCGAAAGGGAAGATGGCCAGATGAACTAATCAAAGTCTTATGGTCCTATAGAACCACCCCCTACGGGACAACAGGCTAAACTCCTTACTCCCTAGTCCATTGAGTTAAGGCGGTGATCCCGATTGAAGTAGGAGCTCTATCCAATTAAGTGGCGTATTACATGGAAGAACAAAATAACATCAATATGAGGTATCATTTAGACAACTTAGATGAGAGAAGGGAGCAAGCTTGGATTGTCATGGTGGCTTACAAGGCAAAAATCGTAAAGTACTATGACAGGCGTGTGCATGAGGTCATTTTCAAGGAGGGTGATCTTATTCTCAAGGATTCAGCCGCCTCTCAGGTCCGCGAAGGCAAAGGAAAAATGGGCGCCAATTGGGAAGGCCCCTATAGAGTTATCAAAGTCATCGGACCCCCACCTATAAACTAGGGACTATAAAATGCAAAGAGCTTCCTCGCACATGGAATGTTGCTAATCTTAGACCCTACTATACAGCAAGTACTTAGGGAATTCAGCAGCCACACTCTTTTTCTGTCCTTGGGGATTTTTCCCATTGGATTTTCCCCCACGGGAGTTTTTAACGAGGCAGCTCCCCTCAAGTAGATATCTGGATGCATAGAATTCCCGGACTTGTATTTAAGTCATAAATAAAAGCATTCTATCAATTATGCATTTGCCTCAACAAAGTATTGATCACACTTTATGGCAGTTCACCGGCACAACATTAGACCGGCTGATATTAAAAATGTTTCAGGCGAATAAAGACCTAGTTAAAACTACGGCAAAGTTTTTAGGTGGAAACACCCCCTAAACAACATATAACCCGACAAAGAAATATAAGACCGACGCAAGATTACTCAATCAAAAAGAAAAAGGCGTCAGACCTTGAGATAAATAAAATATGCCTCAAAAGGCCTAGATAGAATAATGTGCTTACAAAACTATTAAAGAAAGATTAATAAAGCGCAAAAGTTTAAATCCTATACATCAGAGGTATCCTTAACAACAAGTGGCTCTTATTCCCCCTCGAGTAGAGCCCCGGCCTTAGCCACCTTCTCGCCCTGAGTATCATCTCCTGCCAGCTCACTCGGAATGCCCTCCTCCTCTGGGCTAACCACTGGAAACTCAACGCCTTTCAGCAGGTCTTCTGGGAGATCCGGATGAAGCCGCTGGCAAGCACTAAAAATGCGATGCCCAAACTCAAAGCTTTCATCCACCATCCCCTCAATAGCTCGGATGTACTCGGCCGCATCCCGTACTTTTTCAGTAATTGCGACTTTCAGATCTTCCTGGGCGGCTGCTAGATTAACTTTGACCTCCTCAAAGCTCTTGGAGATCATGTCATGAGACGATTAGAGAAGCTCGTGATCCTCTCTCAGCTTCTTCAAGTCCTCCTCCAAAGCTTTATTTCAGCCTATCACCTCCTTCACCTGGGCTTTCAGCCTTCGGCACATACTAAGGGCCTCGGTCAACTTCTCAGCGTTTGTTTGCTCCACATCTACTAGGTGGAAAATATCGGCCGCACGGGATAAAGACTGTACAAAAAATAGAGCAGTCATATTAAGTGTATATCAGGATTCATAGGATTGGTCTTTCGAAAGTAAATAGTACCTGGGTAACTGACTCAAATAGACGAGCCGCCGCTATCTGGAAATCTTCCTAGTCATACAGACGATCCTCTCCTATCAATGGAAAAGCTTGGAGAAGAGACTACTAAATGATAGGCATATCAAGGGAAGGCATGTTGCCGGCAATATGAATCAAAGTGTCCTTCACTAGGGTAAGAGGAACTTCAGGTTTCTCCATCAGAATAATGTCGACCGCCTGCCATGAATAATGCTCGTAAATCAAACCATATGAAAGCACTCTAGAGTATTGGATGGGATGGAAACGTACCTTTGCCTTTTTCTTCCAATCCTTAGGGGACGCCACGGCCGCATCCACACCTCCTCTTTTGACCCCCTTCTTAAGAACCTTCTCTCCGCTCTTACCTAACAAAACTGTACCGGTAGTTTTGTTAGAAGCACCATCAACGATCATGGGAGCCTGCGGTTGTTGGCTTGTTGCAGGTTTTTTACCCGCTTAGCTATAGCATCAGAAACCGCGTCTTTAACTCCTGACATTGCAGAAAAATATAAACAACGGTAAATAAAGCAGAAAACAAACTCACCCGGAGGTGGAGGGCTAACATAATACTCAAAACTATCGGCGCAGCCTGAGTTGTAGTCGATTAGTCTATGATTATGAACAAAAGAGTAAGAAACATCAGCCAAAGACCACCTCCCTCTTCTCAAATGCCCAAATATCTCTACTCGGACGTCCGAATCATTCTTGGGAACTCTAAAGGGAGGCGGTACATCTAGCAAACACCGAGTGGGAAATGAGGGGCCCCCTTCCTTAAGCTCAATAAAGATGAAGAATTGCTTGAAATTCTTCACTGAATCGGCTCTACGGGTAAAGGAATAAAAATCGCTCCGGTGTGAGAAATGTAGGTGGTCTTCACCATTATTCATCTTGCAGGAAGCAATTCACCTAAAAAACTTCTCATCAAAGCCTAAGCCTAGGTTTTCGCATAGCTGGTAATGACCGACTATATCACCCCAGCAGTTAGGGTAGATCTGGGCAGGGCACATCTTTCAGTAATTGAGCAGATCGCATATGCCTTGGGGCAGAGGATAGACGAAGCCGAACCAAGCCTGCTCTAAGTAAAGGCTGAACCATCCTTCAGGTGCTTGATGGACACGATGCTTTTCAGTTGGTAGCATTACTCGACATTTTTGCATCCAAGGAATGGTGGCCCTCTCGAAATCCACATCCACCGGATGAACTATTGACACCATGTATTCAATGCGAGGAGTCACCTTTTTCTCCCTCATGGCCAGCTTGGACGGCTCTGATACCGCCTCCACCCTAGCCCTCTTTGCTACTCTTTTCTTTATATATCCTTTGGGTCCATGGCGGGGATGCTCAACTAATGTCGGCCTCCTTAACTCATCGCCCTCGTCGTTGCTGCCTGCCCACGCTGGATCGAATGAATGAATTTGCGAGCTACAGGCGACTTGACCGGATGCCGCTCTCTCTTCATTTCCCTCTGCTAGGTCCATCCTCCTGGCCGATCTTTTAATCCTAATGTTAGAACGAATGTTAGACGGGTCAACACTAATATAGCACCTTGACACCGAGTCAGGAAACTCGGCACAATATTTGTCAAATAACCTATCGGCTGAGCTAGTACTTAGGAAGGTAGCAGAAGACATAACCGCCTAGAAAGAAAAAAAAAACCTAGAACAAGTTAGGGATGGACCTGGTCATTTCATCAAGATCAAGAGTCATTTTTTCAGCCGGGAGGGGCTTTAACCTTACAACCTATGTTCATCATGTTCATCAGTGTTCAAACCTGAACCCAGAATACGGCCAGTATGAACCCAGATTCCGGCAATGTTAAGTTAGTAGTCAAGATCATTCCCCTAAACAAAGGCGTTCACAATCCAAACTATGCCTACCCTAAAAGTGCGAGGTAGACCACATAAAACAGTTGTTAAAGTAAAGACACATGGCATGGAATCAAGGTCATGGATGACACCAAATAGAAAGCGCATAAAAATTTACAATAGAACCATTAATATATATATATATATATATATATATATATATATATATATGAGGGAAAGCACTTACTTGCAAAAGATGGAAGGAATAAAGGTCACCGGAAACAACCTTGAAAGCTTGAAGAAATGCGGGAGTTATGCTGGAAGAACAGATGGGAAAAAGTGATGAAAAGAGGAGAGGCAATGCTTAAATAAGAAGGGAAAGTGAAGGTGAAAGGTTGTAATCATTAAGGAACAGACTCCCAGTGTCACGTGTCACTCAAGGTGTTGCTGGTTTTGAATTTCGAAAAATGACGCCTGCGGCCAAAGGAGGTGAACTGGCTTGGCCTTATCCATAAATCTTCAAGAATGTTTAGACCACCGTCTGCCACGTAGCCCTAAGTTGTGGGCTGCTTAGAATTCAAGACCGGTTTAATTCGACAGAAGCCCTGAAGAACTTCTCTCACTTATGAGGGGCCTTTTGATAACTTGCTAAATATATTTCGCCCGTCCCGTCCAATAGACCGGGTCAACGAAGGGGTCGTCTAGCTCGCACCCCAAACTAAGTTGGAGAGACCCAGCTAGATGAACCAGTTGGAATCCCGTCCCGGCTGGGGAACCCCTTAGAGTAGGATCAAGGGAAGATTTAGATGGTCCTAAACCCAAGGCGGCTTATAGCCGGCTCAACGATCTCTCCGTGTCCCACAAGTAAGGAGAATCAAGGTCTGACTCTAGTTCCTGTATTCTCTCCATTATCCTTATCTCATTCTACTTGGGATGCAAGGATCGGATATGCATGAAGAGTCCTAAGTTCATCATAATTCGAACTCCCTATTTCACCAGAAATAGGGCAGCTCCTGCACTTATAAATAGGCCCCTAGGTCAGTACTTCAGGTATCTTACTCTCTGTCATTAAAACTTTCACATTATTTCTTCAGAACCATTTATTGACTTAGGCATCGGAGGGTCTCTCACGGGGTAACATCGATCGCCCCCAAGTTCGTGCTCTATTTTACAGAAATTCATAGATTAATTCAATAAATTCATAAAAGATTATTTCTGAAATATCAGATTCAGGCCCGATATTTTTATATGATGTAATTTATAATTACAACTATGGATAACTAGCTGAAAACTAAATTGGAACTAAATTAAATTAATAAAAAAATTTTTCTCACTAGCATGTAATTTTTCTCACTAGCATGTCATTTTCAGGTCCCCATTGAATATTTGACAAATATCTATAAGTTACACATGTGATAATACAAATATTATTTTAAAATTTTAAGTAAATTAAAAACAAAGAAAAAAGGACACGTGGTAAAAATTAAGTAAGAGAGATCAAAGACAACACACAACAACATATTTTCTTCCAATTACTAGTCCGTGCTTGCTTATATGGAATTTTCACCTTTAATTCTTATTTTACTTTCTTGTAGAATTTCATATTTTCGTCATATGATTTACAATCTACAATATATTCTAATAAATATTCAAGTACTAGTATGTTTTGAAATATATAATGAATATAGTGAAGTTTATATAATTTATATTAGAAAAAAATACTAGGTGAATTTTGTGGTGAATGTTCTAACTTAATAATTGATTATAATTGGAGAGGTGTTGAATTTGAGCTGCATGAAAAACGGGGTGGAGATTTTCTATATGCAATTTCACAAAATAAAAAATGCAAACTTTACTAACGATATTTATCAAGAATCATGGTATTCACTAAAATATTTACATAATTATTATGTTTGTTATAATATTTCTTAACTTCCTCTTTGTAAATTCTATTTATACAATTATCATATTACTTATTTTTTTAATTTTTTTTTTTTATTTATATCTCAAATCGTTTATTTTTTTGACATGCCGTTCTAGAGTTTTTTGTCCGTCTTATTTTTATATTTAAAATGATATCCAGTGTGACTTTCCAACATTTTTTATTTACTATATATCCAATAGACCACTGAAAAATTCGTTGTATGCATCTTTATGCGGTAACTTTATAAACTGCTACCGTTGAGACCATTGCTAATTTTTTGTAGGTATAATTTTTGAATCGTCTACCTTTTAATATTGGACATCCATGTGTTATTTAATTTATTCGATTCAATTACGGAATTTGAGCAAATTGACTGTATATATTTGAGTTACGAGTGGAATTTCAGGTGTTCAAGGGATTATTTCGTTGAGAATTTCCTTGCAATTGATCTCTTGCTTCATCTCTTGTTGTGTTTATGAGATCAATTAGTTGATTAATTTGAGTTTTCTCATATATTAGACATCTACCAGACATCTATTGAAAATCAATTGAACATCTATTATATTTCTATTAGAAATTCTAGTTTGAAGTTGATATTTAGACATATGTAAAAGTCTATTTTATTTGTTCTACCAAAAATCTATCTAATATTTTGAATCCAAGTTCTTCTAATTTTACTGATTTCTATTGGACTTCTACTAGATTTCTATTGAACATTTGACAGTTCAAAAAAAAAGTTTGGAAAAATAAATCACAATCGATGTAATTTCAAAGATAAAAAAAAGAGATAAAAAAATATTTTATAGCGACATATAAAAAAATAACGGTTTAAAAGATAAATATAAAATTTAATAAAAAATTAAAATAAAATATGAAAATGTCGCATAGTGAGGGGGGACAGTATGCATGCAGCACGTAATTATTTTTCCCTTTTTAATTTTTCGTAATGCATATCTAACTATCTGAATTTGTTTCAAAAAATTTATTATCCCCTGAACTTTTAAAGTGATCTCGTGACTTTCTCAACTTTTAAAAAGTGTTCCAGTTAGCTCCATAAATGCCACATGTTAGATCCTAATTGGAGAGAAAAAATTAGAAAAATGATAACTTTGAAAAGTCAAACCTATCAGAAGCTGACACATGGCGTTAAGAGCTAAGTGGAGCACTTTGTGAAAGTTGAGGGAGCTACAGAGTCGCTTTAAAAGTTCAGAGGGGCAGTAAGTTTTTTGGAATAAATTCAGATAGTTAGATATGCATTAACCCTTTTAATTTTGTGTATTTGTTATGTGTTAATCTTTTGCTCAAATTATTTTATATTTTAAACCCTTTTATGTAAAACCCCCAGGAAAAAATACCTAAATATTCTAGTTTAACAAAAATAATTTCATACAAATTTTTATTAAATTACCAAAATACCTTAAAGTAAAATACCATAAATTTAATTAATTTTTATATCACCATTATACATTGTCAATGACTTTTAATAGAACCTCATATAAGGTCTAACCACCTTCTTGGGCCATATGCTATACCTAATTTATCTTTTTAGTCCTTCTACTATACACGTTACCTATTTAATCTTCATAATATTAATTTTATTACCTAATTAATCCTTTTATTAATGGACTTGTCATTCCTACTTCACATAGGATTCCTGTAGCAAAAAAAATTAATTACATGGCACGTACAAACTTAATTAACGGATTAAAAATGAGAATAAACACTTAATTTAATATAAGATAGAAATCTTTATAGAAATTCAGTTTCTTTACAAAATCAAACCCTAAACATTTGTTGCCCCAAACATTTGTCTCCTCACTGATCTGCCAACAAGTGAAACCTATTCCCTTACTTGCAACGAACATATTTGTGGTCACTCTCTATCTCGTCCATGTAGGCCTCATACCTCAACTGCTCAATAGATTCAGAACACATGTTAGCAAAATTGGTTCATTACTAAAACTCCCGACTTTTTATGCTAACACACTCTACTTTCTATTGCTCAAAATTAGCAAAAAAGTTGCCTCCATTGGCTCTTTAATTCAATTTTTGAATGAGAAAATACAATTTTTTTTTGTCGTAATTTGATAATTTTTAATTTTCATATGCCATAATTAATAAATTGGATTTTTAAACCAATTGTCTATAATTGTCATAGTTTCCTGTATTAAACACCTAACGACAACCGACTTAGAAGAAAATTTGAACGATTGCTGATATCTACAACAGCATTGAGTCTCTTGATGAAACTTACCTTCTATCATAAAAAAAAATTTCATGATTTAAGCTTGCTTGAAACCAGTCTGCTGCTTCATTTATTAATTTGATCTAACTCCTTCAACATTGATGATTTACGGTTTTATTTTGTCAAGAAGCTAAATTTCTGAGATTTATTTCTTACATTAAATCAACCAGATTAATCCCTCAATTAAGTTTATTTTGAATTTAAAATCATGTGCCACATAATCCATTTTTGCCACGTGGATCTTATGTGGCGTAGGAATGACAAATCCGTTAATAAAGGGACTAAATAGGTAACGAAATTAATACGACGGGGATAAAATGGGTAACGTGTATAGCAGAGGGACCAAAAGGATAAACTAGGTATAGCACAGGGCCCAAAAAGGAGGTTAGGCCACCTTATACATTGTTCATGCGCTTTGGGTGTTTATTTTTAATTTTTTTTGACTTATTTTGCATTTGTCTCTCAAACTGTTCTTTTTTTTGACATGCCGCTGTAAAATTTTTTGTTCATCTCATTTTATCTTCGAAACGCCATCCATTGTGATATATTTTTTCTAAAAAAAAATTCGATATGTTACAAACATAATACAAATCTGTTATAAGTCTCTTTGTATTTGAAATGCTCATTGAACTGTTATATATCTACTATATATAAATGTTACAAGTCTAATATAAGTCTGTTATAAGTCTAATATAAGCCTCTTTATATTTGTAATGCTAATTTAACTGTTATATATCTATTATATATCTCTTATAAGTCTAATACAAGTCTAACATAAGTATCTTTGTAGTTGCAATGCTCATTGAACTATTATGTATCTACTATATATATGTTACAAACCTATTACAAATCTGTTATAAGTCTAACATAAGTCTCATTGTATTTGCAATGATTATTGAACAATTATATATATATATATATATATAAACCTAATGCAAATTTGTTAGAAGTCTAACAATAGTCTCTTTGTATTTTTAATGCTAATTGAACTGTAATATAACTATATATCAGATATATGTCTATTACAAACCTAAAACAAATCTGTTATAATTTTAATACAAGTCTATTTGTATTTGTAATGCTCATTGAACTGTTTTATATATATATATATATATCTGTTACAAACCTGATACAAATCTATTATAAGTCTAATATAAGTCTCTTTGTCTATGCAATGCTCATTGAACTATTATATATCTATTATATATCCGATATATATTTATTACAATCCTAATACAAATATGTTATAAGTCTAACATAAGTCTCATTGTATTTACAATGCTCATTGCGGGCATTCTTGGTGTGACAAGATTGGATAATCCGTTTCCATATCTTGGTGTGCCACTTTTTAAAGGTTCCCCTCCTCGTTCTGCTTTGAAGGCATTAGCGGATAGAATATTAAGTAAATTTGCTGGATGGAAAGGCAGTTCATTATCTTTGGCCGGCCATGTTTGCTTGGTTAAATCGATGATCCAGAGTTCTATTATTCATTCTTTCTCTGTTTATTTATGGCCTGTCAGTCTTCTAAAAGAATTAGATAAAGCTATTGGCAATTTTGTTTAGAAAGGATCGATAACCGGGAAAAAGCTCATTTTGGTGCGATGGAGTATTTGTTGCAAATCCTTAAAAGCTGGGGGACTTGGTATTAAATGTCTCAAAACGTTTAACCATGCCCTTCTTGGTAAGATTTCTTGGGATGTCTTAGAGGGCAAAGAGTATGCGGCTTCTATTCTTAAAGGGAGGTTTGTGAGAAAATCCGGTTGCGCTAATCGTAATCAATTTTTTTCTTCTATTTGGAGCTCTATTAAAAAAACTTTTTCTATTGTTCGAGAGCTCTCTCTTTGGTTACTGCCTAGTGGTGAGAGTGTTAGTTTCTGGTATGACAATTGGTGTGGGGAAAGCTTAGCTTCGAGGCTGAATTTTATTCAAACGGATAATACACATAGTGGTATTGTAGCGGATTATTTAACGGGGTATGGATGGAATTTACCGGACGGGATCCCAGCTGATATTAGAATGAAAATTCTGAATTTGCAGAGACTTTAGAATGGAGAGGACAATTGTATTTGGAGGCCTGAAGTGGATGGGGTTTTTAGTGACAAAGGGGTGTACGCTTTTTTACAGAATTCGAGGGACTCCGTTCCTTGGTATAACTTCATTTGGAAAGCGTTTTTGCCTCCGTCGCGTTCAACTTTATGTTGGTGGGTAATTCATGGTCGAATTTCTACGGATGATAAACTCCGTAGGAAAGGAATTCTTGTTGTCTCTGTTTGTTTGTTGTGTGGGAATAGCGATGAAAACTTGGATCATCTTTTTCTTCGCTGCTCGTTTACTAGTGCTATTTGGAATGCTTTGGGAAATTTTTTTGGGCGATCTGTCGATAGAGGTAATATAGTAAAGGGTTTGATCGAGAAGGCTCAAGAACATTGGTGTGGCTCCCAATTGTTTGCCATTTGGAATGTGGCGATTGTTATGGCATTTTGGATCATTTGGCACACTCGTAATAGTTCTCGTTTTCACAATATAATTCCTAACATTGGGATGTGTTTGCGACTTTTGTGGAAATCGATGAAAGAGGTGGAATTCTTTAGGAGCGGTTCAACGAAGAGTGTCTCTGATTTTGAAATACTTAAAAAGTTGGGTTTCCAAATCTTGCCGAATAAAAAGGAGAAAATAATCCCGGTTGCATGGGTTCCGCCTCTACCATCTTACATGAAGGTTAACACTGATGGTTCTGCCTTTGGTTCCCCGGGTGCTGCAGGTTATGGCGGGCTATTTCATAACAGAAGGGGCTTCCCTCACAGAGCTTTCACTGGTAGAATTTTTTCCGCTTATGCGTTTGAGGCTGAACTAAGGTCTGCCTTAGTTGCAATTGGTAAAGCTTTTCGGAAAGGATGGTACCATTTATGGATTGAGACATATTCCAGCTACGTGGTTCAGGTCTTCAAAACAAAAGGATTGACAATACCTTGGTCTTTGCTTTTTCTTTGGCATGAATCATTACAGCACCTCAGCCATATGTCTTTATTGGTGACTCATACCTACCAAGAAGGAAATGGAGCGGCCGATGCTTTAGCAAGGCATAGAGTCCATAACGGAGAGAGATGGTGGGATTCACATCCTAATTTTTTTGATTCATTTATAGCTTCTGATTTTATTTCTAGGCCGAATTATCGGTTTGTTTTATGAACTTTGTAAGGACTTCATTTTTAATTTATTTTAATAAAAGAGGGGTGGGTGCTCTGTAGGCAAGCGAAGACATCAACCTAGTTGGGACCTCCGCCCCGAAAATTTCACCCATTCCAACCTTTAAAAAAAACCTAATACAAATCTATTATAAGTCTATATATATATATATATATATATATATATATATATATATATATATATATGTTTCAAACCTAATAAAAATTTGTTATAATTCTAATATAAGTCTCTTTGTATTTGCAATGCTCATTGAACTGTTATATATCTATTATATATCTGATATATATATGTTACAAACCTAATACGAATCTGTTATAAGTCTAATATAAGTCTCTTTGTATTGGCAATGCTCATTGACCTGTTATATATATATATATATATATATATATATACA
The DNA here is from genome assembly GCA_947683365.1 of Euphorbia pulcherrima. Taxonomy (NCBI): domain Eukaryota; kingdom Viridiplantae; phylum Streptophyta; class Magnoliopsida; order Malpighiales; family Euphorbiaceae; genus Euphorbia; species Euphorbia pulcherrima. Next base: position 46,890,646 of record CANTUS010000001.1, on the reverse strand, counting down.
TCTGTTATAAGTCTTATATTATATTTGTAACAGATATATATTAAGTTTGTAATAGGTCAAAAAAAATTTGAAAAGGTATATCACAATGGATGGCGTTTCGAAGAGAAAAATGAGACAAACAAAAAACTCTAAAGCGGCATGTCGAAGAAATGAAACTTCAAATCCTTCTGCTGCTAAACACGCAACAGAAATAATATTCTTAGTAACAACCAAAATATAATAGCATTTATTTAATTCTAAAACTAGGCCACTTGGCAATTTGAGACTATATGTTCCTACAACTGATGTAGTAACCCGTGCTCCATTTCCAACTCGTAGGTCAAACACTCCTTTAGCCAGCCTTCTAAGGTTTCGTAATCCTGCACAGAAATAAAGATATGAGTACCACATCTAGTATCTAATACCCATGTAGACTCATAAGGAACTATAGTGAAATCTTCGATCATGAACATACCTGAAGTATAAACAGCTTTCAGCTTTGTCTTCTCATGCTCAGAAAATGCAATCATCAGCCGTTCCACTCTCACTTTAGAGAAGGACTTAAGCTCAACATGATTTCTCTTACATTCTGCCTCCTTCATGAGTTTTCTTTTGGCCTTTAAACCTCTCATCCTTTTGATCTTGATGTCTTCAGCAACAAGTCGATCCTTCAAATCATTTTGACATTGAATATCAACCAGCTCGAGCATATCGATCATTTAAGATAACCTACAGTCATGACTCTTAAAGGCAAATTCTGATTTAAATGCATCGTACCTCTCAGGCAGACCTTTTAGAACTATTCCTTTTAAGTCATCCAGACTATAGTTAATTCTAAATTTCTTTAGCTCCTCTGATGTGTCATACATGCTTATAACAACTTCAGCTGCTGAAGAGTCTTTTCCCATTCCCACATAATGCATGAAACTTTAAAGTTCACCAAGTTCTGGGAGATTCTGAAGCAATGACTCCAAGTCTGCTTCTAAGTACAAATCCTGATATTTAGGTAGCATTCCATCGATCATCAAGTATTTCACTAACTTACAGTCTCTTTGATACTTCCTATAATCTCACAAGCGAAGTCATTTGCACCAGGATGTTCAAGGCATGGGTTATTAAGAACATAACTCAAAGCATTATTCTCAAGAACCACCTTTACCACCTCGAACCACTCAATGAAGTTCCAGCCTTTAAATTTGATTTTGTCAAGCATATGATTATTGATTATTTTGTTACGAGGATACATACTCAACCTAATATAAGAAAAAATATTATTTCTTTAGACTTAGTTCTTGTACATGCATTTAATTTAAGGTCTTTTAATTAAAATACATATTCCTACTATTTTATTAAGGTTCAATTCGAAAACATAATAGCCCCTCTATTATTTTTCAGGAAACATGGTCCAACCATTCTCCTTAGTAGGTAGCATCTATAACTCATTTAAGCTAACCCACGCTATCACAAGTCAAGCTAACTTAAATAGCTATAGGAGGATCTAGTCCATTTACATCTAATGCAATTGCTAATCCATTTGAGTTCCAACCAATGGATGTGCATAACCAAGTATATGACTCCTCAAAGGATGCCTCCAGCCCAACATTAGCTCCGATATTATGGACAACTAACCTAGTCCGGTTAAGACATAACCCTAATTCGAATCATGTGAACAGACGATGTTAAAGAAGAAGGCAGGCTGTGCGTGAGTAATTCATTCAGTAAAAAGGCCTAGAATCATACTTCAATTTTTAGGAAGGCTAATTTTGTCTTAATATTTTAATGGGGATGTATTGGTGCAATAGGTCTCGCCTAATCTAGGTCTTATACATGGACATGATTAAAAAACTATAGCTAATTTTCGGGCTAAAAGGAATTAGTAGGTCCAACCTAGGGCCATGCCTAACTGGTAATTCGTAATCATTCCATCATGCCAAGACTCACATAGCATGCAAAACAAACAAGGGGGTTCATTATTCAAGTTCTTGTACCTATGTCTATAAGTTTTAATTTAACAATTTAAACTTTCATTTGTAAAACCATATAATGAATCCAATTCATTATACTAGAAATCAACTAATTCAAAAAGTTCCTTTGGTAATTAGAATCTAGAACCGATGAGAATTTCCAGGTAGGATAGGCCCCATTGAAGTGAGCAGCCAAGTTCAATCCTTGCCAGAATAAACACGGGCCCTTCTGACTAAGTTAACTATAGACTAATTAAATTAAAGATTTTGTTCTTTTCTAATTTAAGAATTATTCCAAATAATTTAAAATTTAAAGCATTTACAATTTCGAGCAAAACATGTTTGTGACCTAGAATAATTTAAGACTAGCACTATTATCAATCATGCTATGCTTAGGAGATCCAGGGAACTAGATTAAATTTTTGAACTTTCGCTGCACCTATTTTACCTATTAAAACCTTAATCTAGACCAATAGTGGTATCATGAGCCTGCCTAAAGCAATTGTATGATTGACTAGAAATATACTAGGTCTAATTTTCTATGAAAGAATTTCATGTAAGTTATGCCATGCCTAGGAATTTATTTCTTACAATAGAAAATGATTTGAAAACTAGATTAAGTGTTGCTCAAACTTAGTCAGGATAGTTATCTAGAAATTAACAATGTTTTGCTCGAAATTGTAAATGCTTTAAATTTTAAATTATTTGGAATAATTCTTAAATTAGAAAAGAACAAAATCTTTAATTTAATTAGTCTATGGTTAACTTAGTCAGAAGGGCCCATGTTTATTCTGGCAAGGATTGAACTTGGCTGCTCACTTCAATGGGGCCTATCCTACCTGGAAATTCTCATCGGTTCTAGATTCTAATTACCAAAGGGACTTTTTGAATTAGTTGATTTCTAGTATAATGAATTGGATTAATTATATGGTTTTACAAATGAAAGTTTAAATTGTTAAATTAAAACTTATAGACATAGGTGCAAGAACTTGAACAATGAACCCCCTTATTTGTTTTGCTTGCTTTATAGAGTCTTGGCATAATGGAATGATTATGAATTACCAGTTGAGCATGACCCCTAGGTTGGACCTACTAATTTCTTTTAGCGCAGAATTAGTTATAGTTTCATAATCATATCCATGTATAAGTCCTAGATTAGGCGAGACCGGTTGCACCAATAAATCCCCATTAAATATTAAAACAAAATTAGCCTTCCTAAATAATTGAATATGTGCTTCTGGGCCTTTTCATCGAATGAATTGCTCACGCTCAGTGTGCCTTCTTCTTCAACATTGTGTGTTCACATGATTTGAATTAGGGTTAAGTCTTAACCAAACTGGGTTAGTTGTCCATAATATCGGAGCTAATGCCGGGCTGGATCCATCATTTGATGAGTCATACAATTGGTTATGCACGTCCATTGGTTGGAACTCAAATGGATTAGCAATTGCATTAGATGCAAATGGACTAGATCCTTCTATAGCTATTTAAGTTAGTTTGACTCATGAGTGGGGGTTAGCTTAAATGAGTTATAGATGCTACCTACTAAGGAAACTGGTTAGACCATGTTTCCCAAAAAACATTAGATGGGCTATTATGTTTTCGAATTCAACCTTGATAAAATTGTAGGAATGTGTATTTAATTAAAAGACCTTAAATTAAATGCATTTATAAGAACAAAGTCTAAAGCAATTATTCTTTTCTTATATGTAGGTTGAATATGTATTCTCTTAACAAAATAATCAATAATCATCTGCTTGATAAAATCAAATTTAAAGGCTAGAACTTCATGAGTGGTTCGAGGTGGTAAAGGTGGTTCTCGAGAATAATGCTTTGAGTTATGTTCTTAATAACCCATGCCCTGAACATCCCGGTGTAAATGCTTTCGCTTGCAAAGTTGATGATTATAGGAAGCATCAAAGAGATAGTAAGTTAGTGAAATACTTGATGGTCGATGGAATGCTGCCTAAATATCAGAATTTGTACATGGAAGCAGACTTGGAGTCATTGCTTTAAAATCTCTCAAAACTTGGTGAACTAGAAAGTTTCATGCATTGTATGGGAATGGGAAAAGACTCTTTGGCAGCTGAACTTGTTATACGCTTGTATGACACTTCAGATGAGCTAAAGAAAATTGGAAATAACTGTAGTCTGGATGACTTAAAAGGAATAGTTCTAAAAGGTCTGCCTGAGAGGTACAATGCATTTAAATCAGAATTCGCCTTTAAGAGCCGTGACTGTGGGTTATCTCAAATGATCAATATGCTCAAATTAGTTGATATTCAATACTGAAATGATTTGGAATATCGACTTATTACTGAAGACCTCAAGATCAAAAGGATGAGAGGTTTAAAAGTCCAAAGAAAACTCATGAAGGAGGCAGAATGTACGAGAAATCATGTTGAGCTTAAATCCTTCTATGAAGTGAGAGTGGAACGGCTTATGGCTGCATTTTCTGAGCATGAGAAGACAAAGCTGAAAGATGCTTATACTTTAGGTATGTTCATGATTGAAAATTTCACTATAATTCCTTATGAGTCTACATGGGTATTAGATACTGGATGTGGTACTCATATCTGTACTTCTGTGTAGGGGTTGCAAAACCGTAGAAGGCTGGCTAAAGGAGAGTTTGACCTACGAGTTAGAAATGGAGCACGGGTTGCTGCATCAACTGTAGGAACATATAATCTCAAATTGTCAAGTTGCCTAGTTTTAGAATTAAATAAATGCTATTATATTCTAGTTGTTACTAAGAATATTATTTCTCTTGCGTGTTTAGCAGCAGACGGATTTGAAGTTTTATTTAATAATAAAGATTGTCAAATTCATAAAAATAGTATTTTTTATGGCAATGGAATTTTGATTGATGGCATATATGTTTTAAATACTAAAGCTGAATTTTTTAATATGAATGATGCTAAGAGATCGAAAATAGATAAAGACAAATCGTCCTACTTATGGCATTATCGTTTGGGCCATATAAACGAAGCCCGCTTAACTAAGTTACACAAAGGAGGTGACTTGGGCCCAATAGACTGAGAGTCTTATGGGGCATGCAAACCTTGTTTATTAGGCAAAATGATAAAGAAACCCTTTAAGGTAAAGGAGAAGGTGCACCAAGTACATTGGAAAGAATACACACAGATGTGTGTGGTCCAATAAATGTGTCTACATATAGAGGATTCATCTACTTCATATCTTTTATCGATGACTACTTACGATATGGGTATTTGTACCTTATGAGGCATAAATCAAATAGTTTTGAAAACTTCAAAGACTATAAGAATGAAGTTGAGAAACAATTCGTTAAGAATATTAAGGCACTACGATGAGACTGAGGTGGAGAATATTTAATCCAAGAGTTTCAAGATTATCTAAGGGATAATGGAATATTACCCCAATGGACCCCTCCTTATACTCCTCAGCACAATAGAGTGTCTGAGAGGAGGAATAAAACTTTGTTAGACATGGTTCAGTCTATGATGAGCCAAGCAAGTCTTAGCAAATCCTTTTGGGGATACGCACTTGAGAGCACAATTTATATACTACACCATATGCCCTCAAAATCAGTTGATACAACACCGTACGAAAGGTGGTATGGTAAGAAACCCACTCTTTCTCACCTAAGAGTTTGGGGATGTCTTGCCTATGTTAAAAGGACAATGTTAGATAAGTTGGGAGCTAGGGCTGGCAAATGCTAATTTATAGGTTATCCTAAAGAGATAGTAGGATATACCTTTTATGTTCCCAAGGAATAAAAGGTGTTTGTTTCTAGGACTGCTTAGTTCCTTGAGAAGGAACACATGCTTGCAAAAGTTAGTGGGAGTGACCTTGAATTTAAAGTTTAAGTAGGTGAACAAGATAATCAACTAATAATTCCTACGCCTGATACACAAAAGAGTGTGATCAAGGAAAAACCTATTACACAACAACCATTGTATAGACTTGGTAGGTTTTCCAATGCTCCTGAAAGATATGGATTTTTCATCACGGATGATAAACATATCTTTCTAATGGAGGATGATGAACCCAAGACCTACAAGGAAGCAATGGAGTGCTTAGACTTTGATAACTGGTTAAAAGCCATGAAATTAGAAATGGATTCCATGTATGAAAACCAAGTATGGGAATTGGTCAATTCACCTGATGAGGTTAGACCCGTAGGTTGCAAATGGGTTTTTAAGAAGAAAAGTAACATGGATGTTAATATAATTACCTATAAGGAAAGGTTGGTGGCAAAGGGTTATAGTCAAAGAGAAGGAATTAACTATGACAAAACCTTTTTACTAGTAGCCATGCTTAAATCCTTAAGGATACTCTTGGCTATTGTTGCTTATTTTGATTATGAGATCTGGCAGATGGATGTGAAAACCACTTTCCTAAATGGAAACATGGATCGGGATGTATATATAATACAACGTGAGGGTTTTACATCTCAGAATGGCTCGAAGGTATGCAAGTTGCAAAGATCCATTTATGGACTTAAGTAAGCATCTAGGACTTGGAATATAAGGTTTGATGATATGATTAAAGAATTAGATTTTATATCAATCGCTTATGAGCCCTGTGTATATAAGAAATTTAATGGGAGTGCAGTCATTTTCCTTGTGCTATATGTTGATGACATGCTGCTAATAGGAAATAACATTTCTCTTCTTCAAATGGTAAAGTCGTGGTTGTCAAGAAAGTTCTCCATGAAGGACCTTGGAGAAGCAGCATTTATACTAGGTATAAAGATCTATAGAGATAGATCCAAGAGGCTGCTAGGTCTTTCACAAGATAAATACATAGACAAGGTATTGACCAGGTTTAGCCTTGAGCAATCAAGAAGTGGTTATCTTCCAATGTCTCATGGAATTAACCTTTCTAAATTTGAGTGTTTAGGGACATAAGAGGAGAGATTGTACATGAAAGAGATAACCTATGCATCTGTAATAGGATCTATCATGTATGCTATGATATGTACACAGCCTGTTGTCTCACACGGGTTGAGAATCACAAGAAGATTTTAATCCGATCTAGGTGAGAAGCACTGGAAGGTCGTTAAGAATATCCTTAAGTACTTGAGAAGGACTAAGGAAATGTTCTTAGTATATAGAAGAGCTGATCTCACAGTAAAGGGATTCGCATATGTGAGTTTTCCATCTGATAGAGATGACTATAAGTTATAGTCTGGTTACCTATTTATGGTAAATGGAGGGGCAAATTTTTTTGAGAGTTCCAAATAGGATACAACTGCTGATTCAACCACTGAATCTGAGTACATTGCTGCTTCAGAAGCAGCAAAACAAGCTTTTTACATAAAGAGATTTATAGGTGATCTCAGTGTGGTGTCTAACAGTGAGGATCCAATAGTAATATATTATGATAACATTAAGGCTATTACTCAGGTAAAAGAACTACGATCTCGTTCAATAAAAAGACATGTACACAGAAAATATCATATAGTTCAAGATATGATAAAGGATAAGATTTACAGATGGAATACATACCCATAGATCAGAACCTGGCGGATGGTCTGACCAAGCCTTTGACACAAATTAAGCATGACCAGCATGTTAATAGTTATGGCTTACGACACATAGCTAATTGGCTCTAGTGCAAGTGGGAGATTGTTAGACATGATGTATGCCCTAGAGGCAATTGGAGTGATATATCTTAGTTAGTTTTATTTGTACAAACCAATTTATATTAATAAAGGCATTCTTTTGTTATATCAATGATTTTGAAAATATATTATGACTGGTTTACACTATATTCATTAATGTGTTTGCTAAAGTCCATGACATAATGATAGCATGTATTACAAGGGCATAGTGAGACTATATTGGTGAGAACTGGTTCGTGTGCAATAATGATTTGTCTAAATATCTCTAGTCGTAGTATCATCATGACTAGACATTGATGAATACGGATAGACTAGCATGTGTCGTCATACCTCTTGAATATGATTCAGAGTAGCATATCTCTAGTGCTAGAGGGTGGTACCTTGGGGTGACACATGAATGTATTAAAGGAAATACATTAGAGACCGCCATGAGTATATTATGTGTTGGTGTTTTAATTGTCTCATTGCAATAGCAATACAAATATCCTTAGACCTGAGATACTAGTTACCTTGTTCAGATGTTGCTATACTTTGGGTTATACCTATACATTCTATGAGACTGGATGTCAAGGATTATTATAGGTATAGTTGATGTCTATCTGTTGGTAAGCTGAGTAGTCAAGATGGAATCTATCACTCCATTATAGCGATATAAGGGAGATGTACCTTGGCCACTTATTAGAAGTGACATACTCGTAAACCTTTAATTTGAGTATGAGTTGATAGGATAGGATCCTGATCAACACATTAAATGGTTGAGTAGTGTACTTTGGTAGCAAGACTAAACTACTGGGGTAGCTATTAAAGCTACTAGTGGACTAACACTTAAGCCGAGTCTTAGAAACTAGATGGTACTTAACAGTTGATAGAAGGAGTGAATTGTATTGATACTGTTGCAGAATCGGGATTAAGTCACATGCACGTGACTTTCAAACTATTGAGGGGTTATATGCCTTTGCAAGAGGCCAATATAACCGATTAAAGTAATTGGAGTCCATAATGGACTGGAGCTCTGAGCCGATCAATTCTTAGAAGGGATTGGGCCAGATTAAGCTTTTGGTGGCTCAATATTATGGGATACTATAAGGTCACACACTTTTAGTTACAATTTAGCTAAGTAAAGAACCATTAGACTAGGTCTAATCTAGACGAGCAAAGAAATATGGTTAGACCATAACATATTAGTTAGACCAATATTCATTAGTTTGGCCAATGAACCTGATAAATAATAAGGAGGATAAAATAGATAAAGGAACTTAGAACCAAAAGACAACACAATTAAAGAATACTAGGTATTGCTCTGACTAGTGCAAGTGGATCGGTGTGAAAATTACTGGTTAATTTTAGACTCGATCTGCGTGCGGGCCAAGGTAGTGTTATGTATGAACTAAACTGCTCAAGGCCCACATTGGGGCCTTGGGGACAGTGGGATGTAGTGCGCAGCCCACTGCGCACTAGAGCATGGCCAGCTGGGCTGTGCTGGTGTTGGGAACTGATAGTCAGATTGAACATGCACAACAGGCATGGGGGAAATTCAAAATTTTATCCCTGTCCCTAAGAACTCCTATTAGTTGCATATAAATTAAATACAGCCTTAACGAAATAATTCTCTACCTAGGTTAGCATGCAAAAGGGCTAGGCATACCATAATTCCAATTTATATCCTAACATGTATATTTTATGCTAAGCATGTTATAACTCTAAGCGATAACCTAAGCATGTTATAATTCTAAGCTATAACCTAAGCATGTTATAACTCTAAGTTATAACCTAAGCATAAAATAAACTAAGCAAGCAAAACAACCTAAGCATGTTGTTAAGTCTAAAAAATGCTTAAAGAAAAATACCTAATAATAAAAGAGAAAGAAAAGGAACTTACCAGTTGAAGCGTGCTTTAGCATGACCCTCTTGCACAAGCCTCCAAGTGTAGGATAGCCTCTATGAGTATCCACACGAACCCCACCAACCAAAACCTCCCTGGGAGGAAGAACAAAGAAGCCTGGAGTAGTTGCTAGACCACTCTAGAAGCCTCACCCAAAAGTATAAACTAGAGGTGCCCAAATAAATTCAGGCTCCTCAAAAATAACTCGCTCAATTACCCGAGAGTTTATTCGTTTCAAATCTTGCTTAGGATTTATGCATTGAGCTGTGGTGCACTGAGAAAGGGAGGACTAGGTACTTATTTATAGGCTTGGGGAAGCAGAAGTACGGACCCCAATGGGTCTGCGGGTAGACCACAACTGACAGCCAAGGCATGCCATTATAGCCTGCCTTATCCCACAAGCCGGGCTTGTGGGCCTTTTTCCCACAAGCCCAGCTTGTGGGCTGGGCTTCGCTGGTCACACCCAGCGCTGCCCAGCAGCACTGGTGTGACCAGCATGTGAGCTTGGCCAAGTGACAAGCCCACAACCCCTTTTGCCACCACTTGGGACCCCAAAGCTTTGGGCCCCATTCCCGTAGGGTCCTACCCTATTGTACCGATTGGAAAATTCCTTTTAGTCCCCTTTTTCAATTATTTATTTTCTGACCCTAATGAATTAGTTACCAGTCAAAATAAATTCCTTGATCTATCCAAAATTGATCTAATCAATTTTAACCAATTAAATAATAATCTAATTATTATTTATATTATATTTTCGTAATAGAATAAATCTATTAGTTCTTTACTTAGTCCGATGAAGGTCCAATGTGTGTGACCTTATAGGATCCCGAAGTATTAAGCTGTTAAGGCTTAACCAACCCTTGTTCTAATGGAACCATTGCCTCGAGTATCTAGACCGTGAATAGAACTCGATTACCTTAAATGACTGGAGTACGCCTCTAGCAAGGGTCTACCATCCCCCATTACTTGGAACGTCATTTATGCTTATGATTTAATCCTGGTTAATGTAATAGTTATCCAGTACGATAAATTCCTTCCATTCTTTAATATTAGTACCATCTAGTTTATAGGGTTCAGTTAAAGTGTTAACCCACTAATAGCGAGGTTGCTTCAAGCTATCCCAGTAGTTTACTTGTTACTGAAGTATATTGCCTTTTACTATTATGTGTTTGACTAGAAACCAACTCTATCAAACACATACTCTGATCAGAGGTTTATGGCAATCGTCACTTCGATAAGTGGCCAAGTACAACTCCTTAATATATCCGGAGCGATGGATTCTTTGCGACTACTCAGCTTACCAATGTACTGTCATCACTATACCCGTAATCACCTGTAACACCCTAAATTAATGAGTGCATAGTAATGACCTAAAGAATAGCAATAGTGCCCCACAAGGTAACTAGTATCTTAAGTATGAGGACATTTGCAAAGCTTATTGCTTGAAGATAAACACTAACACATTGATATATATACCAAGTGTTTATCTTACTGCGGTCTCCAATATATCTCCCAGATATATTTGTGTGTCAAACTTAAGGCACCGCCTTCAGTCTTTAGGAGATTAACTGCTTGGACCCTTTCTAAGAAAGTTGACCACATGTTAGTCTTTTTGCTTCATCAATATCCTTTCTTGATGAAACTATGACTAGGGATAGTTTAGACATAATCATAATTGCACATGAAGCAGGTTCCACCAAATATAGTCCAACTATAATTTCTCTGACTTCTTGCTATAATACGTCAAGGACTTTTGCAAACATACATCAATAAATATATTTTAACCAACCATAATATATATGAAAACACATTGATATAAATAAAAGATCAAATGGCTTTATTGATTGAACAAATTATTCGTACTATTACATAATTCAGATATATCGCCCTAATTGCCTTAAGGGCATATATCATATCCAACAAACTTCCACTTGCACTAAGGCCAATTAGCAATATGTCTTAATCCATATGCTTTAACATGCTGGTCATGCTTGACTTGAGTCAATGGCTTTGTCAGACCATCTATGAGGTTTTGATTAGTGGGCACATATTCTAATCTTATCTTAGCATCAATAATCTCCCTGATTATATGATACTTTTTGGATACATGTCTATTTTTCTGATGAGATCGTGGTTCCTTTGCTTGAGCTATGGCACCATTGTTATCATAGTACAAAGTAATTGGATCAACAGCCTCAGGCACCACATCGAGATAACCAATAAATCCCTTTAACTAGATAGCTTTTTTTGCTGCTTCTCATGTAGCAATGTATTCAGATTCCTTAGTTGAATCAGTAGTAGTTTCATGTTTGGAACTCTTTCTAGCATACCGCCCCTCCATTTAGCACATACATAAAACCTAACTAAGACTTAAAGTCATCCTTGTCAGATTGAAAACTCGCGTCAGTGTAACCTCTAATTTTGAGTTCACCTTCTCCATAAATCAAGAACTCATCCTTAGTCCTTCTCCAGTACTTAAGAATTGCCTTGACGACCATCCAGTGCTTTTCACTTGGATCTGATTGATATCTGCTTGTAAAGCTCAAAGCTTGAGAGACATCTGGCCTAGTACATATCATAGCATATATGAAGGATCCTATTATGGATGCATAAGGAATATCCTTCATGAGCATTCTCTCCTGAGCTGTCTTCGGACACTCAGCCTTAGATAGGTTAATCCCCTTTATCATCGGGAGGTAACCTTTCTTTGAATGCTCAAGGTTTAACCTATTTAATACCTTGTGTCTATATACTTTGAGAAAGACCTAACAGCCTCTTGGATCTATCTCTATAGATCTTTATACCTAGTATAAATTCTACTTTACCAAGGTCTTTCATGGAGAACTTTCTTGACAACCACACTTAATGTTTTGAAGAAGAGAAATGTTGTTTCCTATTAGCAGAATGTCATCAACATACAATACTAGAAAAATGGCTGCACTCCCACTAACCTTCTTGTAAACACAAGGTTCATTAGCATTTGGGCAGAAATCCAGTTCCCAGATTGTCTAGTCAAATCTTAAATTCCAACTCCTGGATGCCTGCTTAAGTCCATAAACGGATCTTTGTAGCTTGCATACCTTCGAGCCATTCTGGGATGTAAACCGTCAGGTTGTGCCATATACACATCCCAGTGTAAGTCCTCATTCAGGAACACTATTTTAACATCCATCTGCTAGATCTCTTAATCGTAATGAGCAGCAATGGCAAGGAGTATCCTAATGGATTTAAGCATGGCAACCGGTGAGAAAGTTTCATTATAGTCTATACCTTCACGTTGACTATAACCTTTCACAGCCAACCTTGCCTTAATTACATTATCATCCATGTCAGTCTTCTTTTTAAAGACCCACTTGCGCCCAATGGGTCTAACCCCTTGCGAGGCATCAACCAAATTCCAAACTTGGTTCTCATACATGGAATCCATTTCTGATTTCATGGCTTTTAGCCATTTATCAGAATCTGAGCTCTTCATTGCCTCATCATACGTCCTTGGTTCATCATCCTCCATGAGATATAGTTCTTTACAATCTGTAATGATAAAACCATATCTATCGGGACCTTTATAAACATGACTTGATCTTTGCAATGATTGTATTTTAATAGGTTGTTCTTCGATCACACGTTCCTGTGTATCGAGGATGGGGTCAATCAGTTGATTGTCTATTTCTTCTCTTGAACTTCCAGTTCAATATTGCTTCCACTGACTTATGCAAGTAAGTGTTCCTTTTCCAAAAAGTGAGCATTTTGAGACACAGATACCTTTTATGCTTCGGGTTGATAAAACAGATATCCAATCGTTTCCTTTGGATATCCAATGAACAGACATTTGTCAGCCTTAGCATTTAACTTATCTAACATTATCCATTTTACCATAGTAGGACAGCCCCATACTCTTAAGTGACTTAGAGATGGCCTCTTATTACACCATCTTTCGTAAGGTGTAAAATCAACTGATTTAGAGGGCACTCTGTTTAAAACATAAACTGCGCTCTCTAGTGCATATCCCTAAAAGGATTTACTAAGATCTATATGGCTCATCATGGACCTGACCATATCTAATAAGGTTTGATTCCTCCTTTCTGACACTCCATTGTGTTGGGGTGTATGAGGAGGGGTCCACTGGGGAACTATCCTATTTTCCTTTAGATAATCCTGAAACTCCTGACTGAAGTATTCTCCACCTCGATCCGATCAAAGTGTTTTAATACTTTTCTCAAGCTATTTCTCTACTTTAGCTCTGAATAGTGTGAACTTTTCAAAACTTTCAGATTTGTGCTTAATCAAGTACAAATAACTATATCGTGAGTAATCATCAATAAAGGCTATGAAGTAGGAGTATCCTCCTAGTGCTTGAACACTCATTGGACCACACACATCAGTATGCACAAGTTCCAATTTACTTATGGCACGTTCACCCTTTCCCTGAAAGGGTAACTTTGTCATTTTTCCTCTTAAATAAGGTTCACAATCACTGTAAGACTCCAAGTCTATTGGGCCCAAGTCTCCATGCTTATGTAACTTGGTTAAGCAATCCTTGTTTATGTGGCCTAAACGACAATGCTATAAGTGGAAGGAATTCTCATTATCTAATTTAACTTTCTTCACATTGTTTATGTTAAAAACTTCAGCTTTGGTATCAAGAATATAAATTCCACCTTTCAACATTCCATAGCCATAAAGAACATTATTCAAACGAATGTGACAATTATTATTCAAAAATAAAATCTTAAATCCTTCTACCGCTAAACAAGTAATCGACAGAATATTCTTAGTAACACTGGGAATTTAGTAACAATTATTCAAGACTAAAACATGTCCACTTGGCAAAATAAGATTAAAGCTTCCTACGGCTAATGCGGCAACTCTGGCTCCATTCCCTATACGTAGGTCCATCTCCCCTTTTTCAAGTCTTCTACTATTCCTTAGTCCTTACTCAGAAGTATAGATATGAGAACCACAACCAGTATCTAATACCCAAGTGGATTCACGCGGAAAAGTAGCAAAGTTTTCAATTGCAACTATACATGAAGTAGATGCCTCTGTAAGCTTCTTCTTCAAATGCTTAGAAGCAGGAGCTTTGCAATCCCTCTTCCAATGTCCCAGTTTCCCACATTGGAAGCAGGCTTACTTAGATGCCTTCTTTTCTTTCTTCTTCTTACTAATTCTTTTCTTAGCACCCAGTGCCTCCTTCTTCTTCTTAGAAGCCTTGCCTTTTTCAACCAACAGTAGAGGTTTCTGATCCTTCTTGATAGGTTCTACTATTTTCAGCATGTTGATTAATTCAGGGATAGTAGAATTAATCTTGTTCATGTAATAGTTAGTCACAAAGCCTGAGTAACTATCTGTTAAGGACATCAACACAAGGTCAATGCTCAAGTCATGATTCATCTCGAATCCTAATCGATTCAGCTTCTCAAGGTATCCCAAGAGTTTCAGTACATGCTAAGAGGCAGAGGTGCTAGCCTGTATCTTGGTCCCGAAAAGGAGCTTAGAGGTCTCATACCTCTCTATCTTTTCCCTCTCCGAAAAGAGTTCTTCAAGATGGAGAACCATGTCCTCCAAGTGCATGTTCCTATATTATTTCTAAAGTATTGGCAGTCTCACAATCTTTCCTGTGCTTCAACCAGGCATAATGTTCCACATGATCCTAAACATTAGGTTCTATAGGGAAAATTTCACTTAGAACATAGGCAATTCCCTTAGATCTGAGAACTATTCTCATAGCTCGGAACCAATCAGAAAAGTTCAAGCCATTCAATTTGGTGTCGAGTAACATACAGAAATTAACATTGGAAGTCATTTTCAACCTAAGATATAAGAAAAGAAAAAGAGTTTGCATATTAGTTTAAGTACATGCATTTAATATAAGGTCTTTTAATTAAATACATTTGTCCTACTATTTTCTTCAATATTTACAATAGTCCATTCTATTGAATTCGGGATTTTAGCCCAGCTAAATTTCCTAGTAGGTAGCATCTATAACTAGTCCATTACAACCCCCAATTTTATGAGTCAAGTCATAATAGTAAGTCATAGTTGGAATCTCATTCCATTTGCATCGCATGCAATTGCTAATTCATTCAAGTTCCTTAATCCTAAGGGACGTGTGCTCTTATATTACCATCTCCTTGAATATGTCTTAGATCTGGGCCTAGCCCCCAATTTTACAGTGGACTACCCCAGCTCCGTTATGGCAGACCATATCCCAAACTTTACAACCAATTAATGTGGACTAGAAGGAATGCTTTGTGTAGCACTTTGATAGCCCAAAGAGACCGTATTATAAATTTGAGTAAGGAAGACTACAACTTGCCTTAATATATTTACTTTGGGATTTTATTGGTGTTATGCGTCACGCCCAATCTAGGATTTTATCAGATGGACAAAATTATAATAACTTGTATTAATTCAGGGAATTTTAGAGTTATTTAGAAGGTCTAACCTTAGGTGGGTTCAGCTCTTTATTATAATTATTCCATCAACCTAAATTATATGCAAAATAATTAACACTTTTATTTGTTATATTTATATTGCATTTCCTTTGAGCTTTTGTTCAATAAATTTAATTTTTTTACTTTGTTATAGAACAATATATAAGCACCATCTTATATACTAGAAATAGATTAGTTCATATCAATCCCCTGGTTGGTCAATTCAAATTTCACCGATATAGGTTCTCAGGTAGGAGAGGTGCCCTGTGAGGAGTAGACACCAAGTCTAATCCTTAGTGAGAACAAATACTGGGACAAACCTAAAGACCAATGGATTCTCTTGAACTAATAAATTTTGTTCTTCCAATTCATGTAAATTGGAAGCATCTATAACCCATGTAATTTAAATAAATTATTGACACTTGTATAATTTGAGTAAGTTGAGCAGACTTATTCAAAATTATTCATAACCGTTTTTTAACCTTGAAATTAAAGGCACAAGTTTAAATATATTGTTCCAAACAATTAAATAAACAAATCATTTCATATAGAAAATAATATTCAGTTCGCTTCTAGCTCAATTATGCACTAAATAACTTGGCTTTGATACCACTGTTGGGAACTGACAGTCAGATTGAACATGCATAACAGGCATGTCGGAAATTCTAAATTTTATCCCCGTCCCTAAGAACTCCAATTTGTTGCATATAAATTAAATAAAGCCTTAAGTAAATAATTCTCTACCTAGGTTAGCATGCAAAAGGGCTAGGCATACCATAATTCCAATTTATATCCTTGCATTTTATAACTCTAAGTTATAACCTAAGCATGTTATAACTCTAAGCTATAACCTAAGCATGTTATGGCTCTAAGCTATAACCTAAGCATGTTCTAACTCTAAGTTATAACCTAATCATAAAATATACTAAGTGTGCAAAACAACCTAAGCATATTATTAAGTCTAAAAACGCTTAAGGAAAAAGACCTAATAATAAAAGAGAAGAAAAGGAACTTACCAATTGTAGCGTACTTTAGCGAGGCCCTCTTACACAAGCCTCCAAGTATAGGATAGCCTCTATAAGTATCCACACAAACCCCACCAACCAAAACCTCCTTGGGAGGAAGAACTAAGAAGCCTCGAGTAGTTGCTAAACCACTCCAGAAGCCTCACCCGAAAATATAAACTGGAGGTGCCTGAATAAATTCTGGCTCTTAAAAATTAACTTGCTCAATTACCTGAGAGATTATTCTTTTTGAATCTCGCTTAGGATTTATGCTCTGAGCTGTGGTGCACTAAGAAAGGGAGGACTAGGTGCCTATTTATAGGCTTGGGGAAGCAAAAGTGCTTCCCCACTTCCAATGTGGGATTGGGCAAAATTTGCCCAATCCCCATATGGGTCAATACATGGACCCCCATGGGTCCGTAGGTTGACCGATGTGCAGCATGCTTAGCACGCTGCACGCTGGGCAGCCAAGGCAGGCCATTATAGCCTACCTTGAACCACAAGTTAGACTTGTGGGCCTTTTTCCCACAAGCCCAGCTTGTTGGCTGGGCTACGCTGGTCACACCCAGCGCTGCCTAGCAGTTCTGCTGTGACCAGCATGTGGGCTTGGCCAAGTGCCAAGCCTATAACCCCTTTTGCCACCACTTGGGGCCCCAAAGCTTTGGGCCCCTTTCCCGTAGGGTCCCACCCTATTGTACTAATTGGAAAATTCCTTTTAGTCCCCATTTTCAATTATTTATTTTCTGACGCTAATGAATTAGTTACCAGTCAAAATAAATTCCTTGGTCTATCCAATATTGATCTAATAAATTTTAACCAATTAAATAATAATCTAATTATTATTTATATTATATTTTAGTAATAGAATGAATCTATTAGTTCTTTACTTAGTCCGATGAAGGTCCAGTGTGTGTGACCTTATAGGATCTCAAAGTATTGAGCTGTTAAGGCTTAACCAACCATTGTTCTAATGGAACCATTGGCTCGAGGTTCTAGACCATGAATAGAACTCGATTACCTTAAATGACTGTAGTACGCCTCTAGCAAGGGTCTACCATTCTCCATTACTCGGAATGTCATTTATGCTTATGACTTAATTTCGGTTAATGCAATAGTTATTCAGTGCAATAAATTCCTTCCATTCTTTTTCTATTAGTACCATCTAGTTTATAGGGTTCGGTTAAAGTGTTAACCCACTAATAGCGAGGTTGCTCCAAGCTATCCCACTAGTTTACTTGTTACCGAAGTATATTGCCTTTTACCATAGTGTGTTTGACTAGAAACCATTTCTATCAAACACATACTCTGATCAAAGGTTTATGGCAATCATCACTTCAATAAGTAGCCAGGTACAACTCCTTAATATATCCGTAGCGATAGATTCTTTCCGACTACTCAGCTTACCAATGTGTTGTCATCACTATACCCTAATCACCCGTATCACCCTAAATTGATTAGTGCATAGTAATGACCCAAAGTATAATAATATTGCCACATAAGGTAACTAGTATCTCAAGTATGAGGACCTTCGTAAAGCTTGTTGGATGAAGATGAACACTAACACATTGATATATATATATATATACCAAGTGTTTATCTTACCGCGGTCTCCAATATATCTCCTAGATATATCCATGTGTCAAACTTAAGGCACCACCTTCAGTGTTTAGGAGATTAACTACTTGGACCCTTACCAAGACAGTTGACCACATGCTAGTCTTTTTGCTGCATTAATATCCTTTCTTGATGAAACTATGACTAATGATAGTTTAGACATAATCATAATTGCACATGAAGCAGGTTCCACCAAATATAGTCCAACTATAATTTCTCTGACTCCATGCTATGATACGTCAAGGACTTTTGCATACATACATCAATGAATATATTTTAACCAGCTATAATATATATATATATATATATATATATATATATATATATATATATATATATATATATATATATATATATATATATATATATATATATACAAACGCATTGATATAAACAAAAGATCAAATGCCTTTATTGATTAAACAAATTATTTGTACTATTACATAATTAAGATATATCGCCCTAATTGCCTTAAGGGCATACATCATATCCAATAACTGGTACAGGGCCCAACATGTGCTGCGTTGTGCAGAGCCTGTTGGGCTTTATAGGTGAGCGACCTAATAGGCCAACTTATAGTGCTGGGCAGCATAGCCCGCAAGGGCTGTACTCCTGGTGGGCTATAGACCTGTGCGCCTGCGTAGGCAGAGCCAAAAGTTGTTGGCCATTTGGCCAGCAGTTATAGATATATATGGGGAGTTTGCTCCCTAAGCAAACTCCCCATTAGAGTTTGGTTCAAACTCTAATTAGGTTTATAAAATGCCTAATTGCCCTTTTTATTTTATTTCTTGTTGGTTAAGGTTATGGACTTTATTGTCCTTTGAATAATTCCTAACCACTATAAATAGAGGCCTCCTCCTTCATTGTTTTTTCATCCTGAATTTTATAATGCCTCTCTTTCTTTGTAATTCTCTTAGTTGTTCTGATTCCTAAAAGTAATCCGTCGAAAGATGTATTTGTTTAGAATAGAAAACTAAGGGAATTTTCTCCTAGAATAAATTAGTAGGGAGGCGCTAGCCATTCTCCGCTATTTTATCGGTTCTTCCTTTCTAGAAGGTTTTGGTCGGTGGTGCTCATGTGGACTATTTATAGAGGGCTTCTACTTTTAAGTCTATGCACGTAGCTGAGGGGTCATTCTGCAAACATTGGGATTCACGCTTCAACTAGTAAGTGGTTAAATTATTAATAGGTCCTTTTAATAAGTGTTTATGACATAGAATAATTTAAGACTAGCACTATTATCAATCATGCTATGCTTAGGAGATCCAGGGAACTAGATTAAATTTTTGAACTTCCACTGCACCTGTTTTACTTATTAAAACCTTAATCTAGACCAATAATTATGGGATCCTATAAGATCATACACTTTGAGTTACGACCGAGCTATATAAAGAACCATTAGACTAGGTCTAATCTAGAAGAGCAAGGAAATATGGTTAGATCATAATATATGGTTAGACCATAACACTAGTTAGTCCAATATTCATTGGTTGGACCAATGAACCTGTTAAATAATAAGGAGGATAAAATAAATAAAGGGAGTTAAGAACCAAAAGAGAGCACAGTTGAAGAATACTGTGTATTGCTTAAATTGGTGCAAGTCGATTGGTAGGAAAATTGTTGGACAATTTTAGGTTCAACCTGCATGCGAGCCAAGGCAGTGTTGTGTGTGAACAACAGTGCTTAAGGCCCGCATTGGGGCCTTAGGAAGAGTGGGCTGCAAAGCACAGCCCACTTCACACAAGAGCACGACTTGCTGTGATGTGCAGGTGCGCGGCCCAGCAGTGCCATGCATAGCCTGTTGGGCTGTACAGGTGCGCGGCCTAACATGCCAACACATGGTGCAGTATAGTATAGCCCGCAAGGGCTATGCTACTGCGGGCTTTTGGCCTACGCGCCTGTACAGGCCCAGCATGCCACTCCTTGCCATTCGGCCAGCAATGATGGATAATGATGGGGAGTTTGCTCCCCAAGGAAACTCCCCATTAGAGTTTGCTTCTAACTCTATTAGGTTAATTAAAATACCTATTTGCCCTTTTTATTTTATTTCTGATTGGTTGAGGTTAGGGACTTTATTGTCCTTTGAATAATTCCTAACCACTATAAATAGAGGCCTCCTCCTTCATTATTTTTAGTCCTTAATTTCATACTCCTTCTCTTGCTCTCTGTTATTCTCTTACTTGTTCTGATTCCTAAAAGTAATCTGTCGAAAGACGTATTTACTTAGATTCTAATTACCAAAGGGATTTTTTGAATTAGTTGATTTATAGTGTAATGAATTCGATTCATTATATGGTTTTACAAATGAAAGTTTAAATTGTTAAATTAAAACTTATAGAGATATGTGCAAGAACTTGAACAATGAACCCCCTTGTTTGTTTTGCATGCTATGTGAGTCTTGGCATGATGGAATCATTATGAATTACCAGTTGAGCATAAACCTAGGTTGGACCTACTAATTCCTTTTAGCCCGAAAATTAGTTATTGTTTCACAATCATGTCCATGTATAAGTCCTAGATTAGGCAAGACCTGTTGCACCAATGAATCCCCATTAAAATATTAAGACAAAATCAGCCTTCCTAAAAATCGAAGTGTGATTCTAAGCCTTTTTACTGAATGAATTGTTCATGCACAGTGTGCCTTCTTATTTAACACCATCTGTTCATATGATTTGAATTAGCGTTAAGTCTTAATAGGAATGGGTTAGTTATCCATAATATCGGAGCTAATGCTGGGCTGGAGGCATCATTTGAGAAGTCATATAATTGGTTATGCACGTCCATTGGTTAGAACTCAAATGGATTAGCAATTGCATTAGATGCAAATGGACTAGATCCTCCTATAGCTATTTAAGTTAGCTTGACTCGTGATAGCGGGGGTTAGCTTAAATGAGTTATATATGCTACCTACTAAGGAGAATGGTTGGACCATGTTTCCTAAAAAATAATAGAGGGGCTTATGAGCATGGGGTTTTACAGTCCCTCTCGTGAGATGATGATAACGTACGCCCGATTTTTATTCCTCATGATAAAAATTCTTTTTTAGAATTGCTATCACCGATATAAAATTCTGTACGAATTTTATTTTCAGAAAAATTCAGTTTGACGTGTCCGGTAACGTGTCTGGTGGTAGCTCAGACTGATGATTTTCACCCTAAAAATAATTTAGTCCAAAATACCCATGAAAAATAAAAAATAAAGCCTAATATCTGAGTTTTTCCGTCAAAATCATCTTTCGCCAGATTTTTTCTCCTTGTCCCTGATTTTAAGCACGAATCGTGCTAGCTTTTCAGACCTGCTAGGAAGGTGAGGCCATCGGCATCCTCATCGATACCACCGGCGGTATCATCCATGCCATTAGTGGCATCATTTCCTCTATAGAATAGCTGTCTGCCTTTTTCGCTCAGTATCCGACGGATAATTGATCAAAGGCAATTCTAATAGATTTTAGCCTATATAAGCAACATTTTCTAGCCATTTGAAAGGTTTTACTACTCCCCCACTCAAAATTTTAAGTAGATTTTGAGCATTGTAGCTAGCTTTAGTGGGATAAAGTTTAGAAAAGGTAAGAAAGAGGATTCAATTCATCTTTTCTTGGTTTTTCTCTACTGAACTTTTTGATATTTAGGTGCATTTTAAGTTTAGAAATCACCAAAATTAGGATTTAGAGACTAAATCACCCCTTACTTCCAAAATCATTATTTGAGCTCCTCGAAGGTGTCGTATGGATCACGGAGAGGTGGATTCATGGCCCTGAGGTAAAAATTCTGAGTCTCATAGCTCTTTGGCTTTCATTTTACTTATTTGTTGTGTTTAAGTTGCTATTTGTGCTTAGTTTTGGGTTTTTGGTTGCTTTCTGGCTAAAAACAACAGCTGCAAGAAATTGAAGCCGTTAGAGGCAGTTAAAGCCACATGCGGTATCAACCATGCCGCCAGAGGCATCGTTGATATTGCTAGTGGCGTCATTTGCCCCCAGTGGCTCCATTTTCTTGCAGGACCCTTTCTTTATGGTAACTAGAAAGTCATGTAGCCTGCATGCATAGCCAAGATCGCCAGCGGCATCATCCATGCCGCTGGCGGCCTCAGTCATGTCGCCGGCGGCATGGCCTTTTGGACAACAGTTTTGGTTTTGTTTATTTCCCGACCTATTTTAGATTTCCAAAGCTAGGATGCATAGTGCAATGACGAAGGTCCAGAACCTTCTGAAAATATACCCCACTCCATACCATGTGGCATTTTCACTAATAATCTGGTTAAAACAACAACTGAGTCTAAAATATGGACATAACAGAATTTTCCCACAAACACTGATTAAATCCCATTTTTTAGCCATTCAACAGGGCTTGATAAATTGTAAATAAAACATGCCATGTTCACGCTAACTTGAGTCTTGCCTTGTTTACTAACTATGCATGCCA
Source organism: Euphorbia pulcherrima (assembly GCA_947683365.1). Taxonomy (NCBI): domain Eukaryota; kingdom Viridiplantae; phylum Streptophyta; class Magnoliopsida; order Malpighiales; family Euphorbiaceae; genus Euphorbia; species Euphorbia pulcherrima. Next base: position 46,867,743 of record CANTUS010000001.1, on the reverse strand, counting down.
AGTGATATATCTCGTACGATGTGCCGTACTTATGCTAACTGTTTTGTGCAGGTAGTTTTAGGTTAGATGCTTGCTAGGCCCTTGGGGTATTTTACTTAATGTATAAAAAATGTATAGGTATTTGGAAAGCCATGTAATTATTATTTCATTTCCCGTATTTTATTTATTGGATAACTATAATAATTATTTAAGTCCTGCTTTTGAATGCTTGCTAAATAACATGAAAAATAACAATATAAACCGAAAACACAATAAAATAGGGTGGATTAAAACCGATTAAGAAAGAATGAAATACTTTAACTTGGCCAATGTAAAATAGATAACATCATCCGAACCCATAATCTCTACTTAAGGTATGGTCTACCACCCAGTGGGAAAATCATACTAAAATTTCCCGGTTGAGCTGAATTGGGCGGCGACTCTATTTTAAGTATGGGATTTCGATCTTGTATCTTTTAAACATAAAACATGATAAACCACTTTCACAATCACCATCATACGCAACAACCATTTTTCAAAAGGAGACCGGCCTATCGGCTCGGCCTCGCGGCCCATCCGAAATGTTGACCGCTCACATTGGCGACTCTGCTGGGGATTTGTCTCTTTAAACTTGAACTTAAAATTTTCAATACGTTTAAAAGATTTTGATGATGTATTGAAATCATTGGCCATATTAAAACTTCTTTCTTTTTTTATAACACTTTATCCTTACGCGTGTAGATAGTTTGGTAATTTTGAGGTGCCCCATTTTACACGAGAAGCTTGCGAAAGTATCAGTCATGCCCTATTTGGAATTGAGGATGCCTAGTGGGTGGATCACTCATTTTAACCAACACGTAAACTCCTACGTTTGCACCTATTTGAGGAGTGGTTAAGTAATGTGGAATCAAGGTAAACGAGAACCTTCTACATCAATAACTATACCAAAGCAGCTGTTAGCACAGGTCCGTTCCGGCCCCAATGAGGAATAATGCCTATTTCATTTAGCAATTAGACAAGGGAGCTAAGAAGGATCGAATTGTCATAAAAAAATCCAAAAACCCAAAAAATTCCAATTCGTCAAAATATTCCAAGTTGCATCCTTGAAATGCTTGAAATCTATTTCCGAATAATCAAAACAGTCAAACTGTCAAACAGTAAAATTGTCCTAAAAATAAAAAAATGCCATTTTGAGGCTTAAATGATCGAATGTGGCCAAAATGAGGTAGGGCTAGAGGCCAAAGGCCACTTATTTTCCTCATTGGGCCGTTTCAGTCAAAATATGGTCAAATAGGTAATTAGCCGGATGGTTAATTACCTATGAACAATAAAAAAATCGTATCTGACCGAGATTTTGGGGGATTTAAAGCAAGATTTTGTCAGATAGGTAATTAGTCCGCCAACTAATTACATATGTAATTAGCCCACCAACTAATTACCACCCTTCTATAAATAAGGGAGCTTCCTCCCTCATTTTCACGGATAAAAAACGCACCAAAACCCCATTTACGTCCAAAAATCATTCCGAGAGTCCTAAAAGCCCCGAAACTCTATCAAAACACTTTTAAATCCGAGCATTACCACTGACATTCGGTATAAACTCATTTTCTGGTCTTTTTAGATCTAGATCTTATAGTGATCTTTGGTCTAAAAACGACTCAATCTCTCAAAAATCCTGCACTTTCTAAAGAAATAATCCAAGATTATAATCTATTTTCCGACCAAACTACATTTTTCTCTTTGACAGCTTCTATCCTGCACCGGCTCTCAAGTCATCCAGAACAGACAAAAAGGTAACTGAGGGTAATTGGCTCTATGCCCAACTTTAAAATTCATTTTAATCCATTTTTATTATATTATTATTATTATTATCACATATTACATTCCATTTCTTTGGTTAAGTGAGCCACTTGTGCCACTTAAACTATAATATGTGTAAATGAGCTCGCGAGAGATAAACATCTAGAGTGTGAGGAAACTCTATCCGAGTTTTCAGGCCCAGACCCAAACGCTGCCGTTACACTGGGGAAAAGTTGGTAGAAAATATTTATTTATTAAGCCGTTATAATGCCCGTTTTATTTCTTAAATTTAATTCTTAAATAAAGCCGTTGTAATGCAGAAATCACCTATTCCAAAACTCCAAAATTAATCCAAGCAATTTGAACAATATGAGTAACTATTATGTCTGAACTCAGAATCTCATTTTCTTTTCGATATAAAAATCCCATTCTGGATCAGTATACCACAATTCCCGGTGGAACTGAACCGTGTGGCGACTCTATTTTATTTTTAAATAAAGTAAAAATGCTTTATTCTAAAAATATCTTTTCTCAGCAAAATGTGTAAACGTGTTTCTCAACATAATCACATTTTTGGCTCAGATAAGGTCACTACATTTAAGCAAACTGGATCTTCTCAAACCGAATCGAACACGCCCCGCGTGCATGCCGTAAAACCCTCGCTCGCTCACAGTGGCGACTCCGCTAGGGAAATTTTTTTTATAAAAACCTGATTTTTATAAAATTTCTTTTTTGACATAATAATTAAAATATTGTTCAAATTAAATTTTGGAATTACGGAATTTGTGAATATTTCTCCATTACGCAAATTTTAGGACTGCATAGCATCTGCATTCTTTACCCCTAAAACAATTTAGGTGTCTTTTGGTGAAGTATCTCCAAGTTCACTTAGGGCTTCAGGGATATGGATCTTATCACACCCCTTGCGTATCATACGAGGACCTTGTTCGCTTAAGGGCAAGATTACCTACGTATATTATATGTGGAAAAGTTTCCTTTGGTTCGCTTAGGGCCACTGGGACTCGGTACAGAAATGATCAGGGTACCCTAAATCGCACCCAGTCCTGAGACCGAAACCCGCATATAGATGAGCCATAGACACTTTCCCATAGGTTTACCCAAAAACCTTGAGTGCACGCGAGCGAAATTTGCTAAGTACCCCGCTGGCTTTAGATCGAAGTAACCCAAATGGAGTTAAAAAGGAGGTAGGTATGATCTAACCATTTGCTACATGTGCAGGTTTATTAAATACAAATAAACTAAAGACGAACATTATAAGCATCATAATTGTGTGAAAACTAACCACGTCTTTATGCAGCCATGACATTAATGTGTGCCATGCCATTTCATTAACCAAGAATAGTGAGTCCACCTAGGCTCAGCCCATGAGCCAAAATTAGTCAAGACTAGTGCATCCACCTAGGCTTAGTCCAAGAGCCGAAATGAACAGCGACCAGTGAGTCCACCTAGGCTCAGCCCATGAGCTGAAATAATCGAGACTAGTAAGTCCACCTAGGCTCAACCTACGAGCTGAAAGACGCCAAAACCCTCTAAGTGACCCTAGTGTCAGCTCACCCCTTGGACCAATGAGTCAAAACCCTTTGAGTGACCCTAGTGTCAAAATCCTCTGAGTTACCCTATTGTCAGCTCACCCTTGGACCAATGAGTCAACCCCCTTTCAACTGACCAGGGAGTCAGGTCACCCTTCGACCGATGAGTCAAAACCATTTAAGTGACCAGCGAGCCAGAGTCAATCCCCTTTCGATTGACCAGTGAGTCAGCTCATCCTTAGACCAATGAGTCAAAACCCCTTTGAGTGACCCTAGAGTCAGCTCATCCTTGGACCAATGAGTCAAAACCCCTTCGAGTGACCCTAGAGTTAGCGCCTCCTTAGACTAATAAGTCAACCCCCTTTCGAGTGACCAGCGAGTTAGCTCACCCTTGGACCAATGAGTCAACCCCATTCAAGTAACCAGCGCGTCAGCTCACACTTGGACCAATGAGTCAACCCATTGAGTGACTAGAAGTCAACTCACCCTTGACCACTGAGTCAACCTTTTGAGTGACCAATGAGTCATCTCATCTTGGACCAATAAGTCCACCCTTAAGTGACCAGCGAGTTAACTCTCCTGATTATAAGACCATTCCAAACTAATCCTACGAGTCACCTGATTAATAAAGTCACCTTCATTCCCCGAGTCAGTTCAAACTCAACCCATGAGTTAACAAATATTAGACTAATAAGTCATCAAGCCCTGACCAGCAAGTCATCTGACCCGGACAAGCGAGTAATCTAATCTCGACCAGTGAGTCATCTAATCCTAACCACCGAGTGGTCTTAAACCCGACTGCGAGGCCAAAACCTTTTGGCATTCCCTGAATGACCAAGGCATTTCCAAGAATTAAGGCGATATAATGATTGCCAAATTAATGTCTAACGAGACACAATAGCTAATCCATTCCTACAGTACCTAGGGGCATTCTACATGACCCTAACTTTTGTGCGTTCTTAGAATGATACAGTTTTGAGTTATGCTTACCACAAAAGAAAACTTAACCAAACCTTGACACTTAAAGTGATCGCTTGACCAAACTTGACATTCCACGAGTATTAGATACTTACCCCTTTTGTTATGCATTTCTCGAATGCTTAACTTTTATCAAATATTCCATGAATATTTGACCCCTAGGTAACCTAGTGATTGCTGAAATGATACCCATCGAGGTGCAAACCTTTTTAGCATTCCCTGAATGACCAAATCTTACCCAAACTAAGTTGAAATAGCGATTGTCGAATCAATTTCCAGTGAGACACAACCTTTCTGACATCCCTTGATTGACCGAAACAAGTCCTACCTATGAGCATCCTAGATGATCCCAATCTCAGCGCATTCCTAAAATGGCATCTCCCTAAGTTGTACTTTCCCTGAAAGACACTCGAATTTATGCATTTTGTGAATATGGAAAATAACCCAATTAGACCCTGTCACTATATGAGACCACCCGATCTCATTTGATATTCCTTGAATATAGAGATTCATAACCCTATTCAGTATCCTTGAATACATGACCATTATCAAATACTCCATGAATGTTAAAACAACTCTCTAGCTAAATGATCCATGGATATTTAGCACCCTTTTCCGGTACCTCTAAGATCCTACAAAATTGTATATATTCATTCATTATGGATGTAGCCATGACCCGACATATTGTACTATGTTAAGTTTAGTCTATAACATGCATTCTATGAATATAACATGTAGTGCCATGTAACTTTGTACTTATAACATGTAGTGACATGTATCCATGTGTATAACATACAATGCCATCTAAACCCTGAGCTTATAACTTGTAGTGCCATGTCATATTTTGACATGTAGTGTCATGTCACATTTCTGTTTTGACATGTAGTGTAATGTCACGCTATATTTCCATTTTATCATGCAGTGTCATGCAGCGCCGTGTTATATTTTGATTTGCTATACCATGCTTCGACATGCAGCGTCATGTTATACTATGTTATGCTTATTAGGGTGCTAACCTCGATCCTGTAGGTACCCGAAATACACACAACATTAGCATCTCTAGGATGTTAACCATAGTCTTGTGTTTATCCCGATTGGACTTGGTCTAAATGAGAGAGAGAGAGAGAGAGAGAGAGAGAGAGAGAGAGAGAGAGACCACCCTCGAATAACTAACTTCTCTTTAATTCACCATATACAAATGCATGCACACATTACATTCTTTCATCGAAAGCTCATTCTTGTGAATTCATTCATCACATCTGGCTAATCACTCTTTCCCTCATATCGTTAATGTCATACCTAAACATGTAAAGATATTTCATATCATCAATTAAACCATCCCGCATTATATGTGTGTAATGTTTTATATGCATCACTCTTAAAGAAATTATGGCTAACTTTAGCTAAAACATTATCACTCAAGATGGTTGGCCAAGGCAGTTTGTTATTGGCATTGTATCATTGGGTTTTGTGGTTTACATAGAAAGACATTTTAAAGAACAATCGAGTTAATCAACATTTTCTCTATGAACAGAATGGATAATCATGACTAAGACAAAATAATTGCAGAAGCAGAATCCAAAGCTGTGAAAGACTTTCTAGAGCCATATACATTCTTGGAAATGATTGATGATGCAATAGCAAAAAAGGCTTTCTATGATACCTAATGCCCATACTCTGGTGAGGAAACATATCCAACCTCACCATTTCAACCAGACAAAGAGTCGAAAAAATATTGGATGATTAACCATCTATAGCATACCTCTATTAAATCGAAGCCAAAACAAAAATGATATGCCTATTAGGGATGATGTTCCAAGAAAATTGAAGCTGTTCCTAATCAGTCAATCATACATGGCATATCCCTGTGGAAAGAATCATTGGCAAAGTTATTTTGCAAGTGTAGAGATGCTGGTCTACTTTAAAGCTTGAAACCTTACGAAAAGCCGAATGAAATATATAAGGATAACTTCTGCACCTATCATGCCGTCAAGGGGCATCGAACTAATGAATGCACCCGCCTACTGCAGGATATCAAATGGCTGATAAGTGAAGGAATGATGGAAGAACCTTGTAGACTCAACTCTTCATCCCATTCAGGATAAGCGTCGCTTTTAACAAGACTCTCTATGAAAGAAAGGGTTTTAACTAAAAGAAAAGCAATTCGAACCTTAGCTCAAGTTTCCTAAGCTGGTCCAATCAAGATTAATGATCAAGCAGCCGAAGATATTTTATGGCTCCAGAGTCAAAAAGAAAGTGTACCTGAGGACTGCAACATCTAGAAAGAACTGCAAGAGGAACGTGAATTAGTTGACAAGAAGATGTTTGGACTCTAAGTCCCATATTTTAACTCATCAATCATGCACAACTTTAATGTTGGGATCTATGCTAAATAATGAAGATTTCTCTTTTGCTTTTATCTCTAGTGCTTTTGAACCAAACGTTGTAATAAACAATATTATGAATAAATATGCTTTCATATGCAATGTTTCTGCTAATGATTCCATGTATTCATTCCATCATACATTTGACATATTCAACATTCAAGACGCTCCAATTAAGGAAATAAATTTAGGTACATTTGATAAACCCATAACTGGTATCTATTTCAAATAACTTGACTCCTCAAAAGAGAGAGAAAAAAAATAATAAAATCATGTGGCTGCCTCTGCCTGGTTCAATCAAGTACATCCAATCAATAAAATGTCCTAACTACTCGTAAGGGCGAAAGAAGAAAAGATTATCTGAGAATCTGCTCAAGTCAACAGATAAAATTGAGAGAAGAAAATCACTCGAGCCATGCATTAAAGCAATTTAGATGAAATGTACTCTATGCCACATGAGAAAGAATCGAATGGTAGACTCCCAAGCAACTCTAGCATGATGTACAAAGGACCTCACCAAAAATATAACAATAATAAAAACCAAACCAACAAATATGACAAGACTAATCTCCACCAAAAATATAACAATAATAAAAACCAAACCAACAAATCTGACAAGACTAATCTCAAAAGATTTGCTTTTCTTTATCGCGTATTACTCGACAAGAAGCATAAAGGTCAATAAGGATCTCATAGAACACACACGAACAAAGTTAAAATAGCTAGAAGTATCTAGCAAATGGAATGTCTCCAAACAATTGTACGAAAATGTCTCAATCTAAGACATGACATCATTGAAATGACATATCCTTGCTTTACCAAAGAGAATTGACATGAACCAAGAAAAAAGGTCAAAGTAAAAAAAATGCCCCAATAACAGAAAATCAGGACAACAAAAATAACCTACAGAATCAAAATCAAGGAAACTGATCTTAAATCAAATGAAATTAAAGGACCATTAATAACAGGAGAAAAAGTTCTTGGGAATAGATACCAAACTTTTGTGCCTAAAAATATTTCTTTGACTGATGTGTCATTTTGCTTAATTGTTAAATGTCTGCACTTAATGAATACACATAATTATTAAAAGAAACATTCATGTAAGCGCTCTTGTTCATACAGTGCATGCACACAAAAAAATCAAGAAATTAAAAAAAAAGAGAACCTACTGGATTGAAAACCCGAAAGGGCAGTCCAAGCAAAAGTTAATGCAACCCGATAAGTTGAAAACCTAAAAAGGCAGTTTATGCAAAAATTAGGGTTAAAAATAAAAAAAAAAGGTGCCCACTGTGCTTTGGTTCAGTCAAAAGTTAGGGCATAACATCTGCATGCAAGCATAATCAAAGTCATTTATCGTGGTGGCTCACCAAATGACAACAAGCACAGTCACTAATCTAAAGCCTTCGCAAAGGAGGAATATTCTTCATCAACAAGAGTGTATGAATCTCTCATATCTCTAAAATATGAGAAGACAATCTTCTTGCACTCATCTATACAAGAATTCTGAGAACTGTTAATGCCTGCCATTCTATCTGCATGGTCAGTCAAAAGAGCAAAAGCTAATCTTTGTCAGTCTAAGCAACTGGAGTTTACCAGATCAGGCTCATGCTATTTGCCACCAGGGGCAAAAGTTTTGCAACTTGGGAATTCATTGGGTCTGAGAAGGACCCCGAAAGCTTGCCTTGTTCAAATAGTAAAGTGCATGGCCAACCCAACAACTAGAGTGAAATGGATGCAAAGCGAACACAACAATAATGAAAATGAAAAGCTCATCCCTAGATGCTATGAAGCCTATTTCTAGGATTCTAACCTAAAATTAAATTTTCATCATCACTAAGAATGACAGAAACCAAGAAGCTAATGATATAATAGAATACTATGGATAACCAAGCAAGCCTCATCTTACAGCTGCATGATTCCATGATATAATGATAAAATGCATTGAATAAACATCACATATCATGCATTATGCATCACATTCATATTCACAGATGCTAAGGCAACAAGTCTCCAAGTAGACATTATTAGTCACCAATAAATGCAACATAATGCAAAATCAGCTCAGACACTTTCTACGATCAAGAGGCATCTGATAAAATGCTTTAACATCAAAATACAGTAGTACTAGACTCTAAAGTCACTAAAATATTGGCTACCCAATGACATAGATAATAAATCAATCATTTGAGACAAATTCGACAATTCTCAAAAGAGAGAATTGATCACCAAATTTAACAGTTCTCTACCTAATAGAGAGAACTAGTCACCTAATTCAATGGTTGTTCTCGTAGTATAGAGAACTGATTACCAAATCCAATAGTTCTCCTCCTAATAGAGAGAACTGATAACCTTATTTGATAGTACTTCCTCCCAGATAAGAAGGCTGATCACCACATTCAACATTTCCTTAGCAAGGAAAAGCTATTGAGTGATTCATCCTCCTAATTTGACGAGGGGCAAACGCAACTTAATGCATCATGCACTTGCACAAGTCATAATACATCCGTAAATGTACTACATCACATGCATCATTAAATAAGAATGCGTAAAAATCTTCCAAAAGATTAAGCTTCATCATCTTGATCTAGTGAGATCTTTACCCCGCACATCACAACCTAACCTTTGATCCAGTGAGATCTTTACCTAGCACATCACAGCCAAACCTTAGATCTAGTAAGATCTTTACCTTGACATAGCATAGCTGAACCTTTAATCTAGTAAGATCTTTACCTGGTACATCATAGCTGACCTTAGATCTAGTGAGATCTTTACCCCGACATATCATAGCCAAACCTTTGATCCAGTGAGATCTTTACCCGGCACATCATAGCCAAACCTTAGATCTAGTGAGATCTTTACCCTAACACATTATAGCCAAACCTTAGATCTAGTGAGATCTTTACCCCGACACATCATAGCCGAACCTTAGATCTAATGAGATCTTTACCCCGGCACATCATAGCCAAATATTAGATCCGGTGAGATCTTTACCTCGACACATTATAGCCGAACCTTAGATCCAGCGAGATCTTCAATATTTATGCTAATGACATGTAGTATCATATTAACTTATTTGAATAACACGCAGCGGTATGTCAAGTCAAGTAGTATTAAGTTTTATAGTGTCATGAATTATTCTTAAGACATTCAGTGCTATGTCAGCTTGTATTTTTATAGGAAATTGCAATAGCAATTCAACGGTGGCTGATAGTGCCATACTTGATGGTGAGATAAACTTCTCAATGGTGGCTGATAGTGCCACACTCAATGGTGAGACAAATTGCTTAATGATGGCTGACAATGCCACACTCGATGGTGAGATAAACTACTCAATGGTGGCTGACAGTGCCACACTCGATGGTGAGATAAATTGCTCAATGGTGGTGACAGTGCCACACTCGATGGTGAGATAAAATTGCTCAATAGTGGCTGATAGTGCCACACTCGATGGTGAGAAAAACTACTCAACGGTGGCTAATAGCACCACACTCGATGGAGAGATAAACTACTCAACAGTGGTTGACAGTGCCACACTCAATGGTGAAATAAACTGCTCAATGGTGGCTAAAAGTGCCATACTCAATGATAAGATAAACTGCTTAATGGTGGTTGATAGTGCCACACTTGATGGTGAGACAAACTACTAAACGGTGGCTGACAGTGCCACACTAGATGGTGAGATAAACTACTCAATGGTGGCTGACAGTGACACACTCGATGGTGAGATAAACTACTCAACTATAGGTGAAAGTGCCACACTCATTAGTGAGGCAAAACTGCTCAACAGTGGCTGACAATGCCACACTCAATGGTGAGACAAACTACTCAATGGTTGCTAATAGTGCCACACTCGATGGTGAGACAAGCTGCTCAACTGTGGTTGATAGTGCCATACTTGATGGTGAGATAAACTACTAAATGGTGGCTGACAGTGTCACACTCAATGGTAAGATAAACTACTCAATAGTGGCTGACAGTGCCACACTTGATGGTGAGATAAACTACTCAACAGTTGTGAGACAGTGCCTATTTTAATGGTGGGACAAACTGCTCAACAGTAGCTGACAATGCCACACTCGATGGTGAGACAAACTGCTCAACGGTGGCTGACAATGCTACACTCAATGGTGAGACAAACTGCTCAACGATGGCTGACAGTGCCACACTCGATGGTGAGATAAACTTCTCAATGGTGGTTGACAGTGCCACACTCGATGGTGAGATAAACCGCTCAATAGTGGTGGACAGTGCCTAACTCGATGGTGAGATAAATTGCTCAGTGGTGGCTGACAGTGCCACACTTGATGGTGAGATAAATTGCTTAATGGTGGCGAGATAGTGCCTAACTCGATTATGAGGAAAATTGCTCAGTGGTGGCTAACCGTGCCACACTCGATGTTGAGGCAAACTACTCAACGATGGCAGACAGTGCCCAATACAATGGTGTGATAAACAGCTCAATGATGGTGGACAGTGACCAACTTGATGGTCAGGAAAACTACTCAATGGTAGCTGACAGTGCCACACTCGATGGTGGCGAATAGTGCCCAACTTGATGGTAAGGAAAACTGCTCTATGGTGGCTAATAGTGCCTAACTCGATGGTGAGACAAACTGCTCAATGGTGGCGAGACAATACCCAACTTGATGGTAAGGAAAATTTCTCAACGGTGGCTGATAGTGCCACACTCGATGGTAAGACAAACTGCTTAATGGTGGTGGACAGTTCCCAACTTGATGGTGAGGAAAACTGCTCAATAGTGGCTAATAGTGCCCAACTCAATGGTGAGATAAACTGCTCAAAGGTGGTGAGATAGTACCTAACTCTATGGTGAGAAAAACTGCTCAACGGTGGTTGACAGTGCCACACTCGATGGTGAGATAAACTGTTCAACAGTGGCTGACAGTGCCATACTCGATTATGAGAAAACTGGTCAATGGTGGCAGACAGTGCCTAACTCGATAGTGAGAAAACTGCTCGACAGTTGCAGATAGTGCAACACTCCCTAAGAAAAAAAATGATCAATGATGGCCGATAATAGTCACCATATTTGACATTTCCTCAGCAGAGAAAGTTGATCAAGACATGGCTGACAGTGATATCCTTGCTGACGAAAAAACTGATCAATGGATGCAACACCACAGGTAAGTATAACCTTTCACTTATCTTCTACATCATGCTAAACCGTGTTTTAAAATGGGTGGACCAAAATTTTCTATGCACCGTTAAGGACATGAAGTTTTTTCCAACCTGTCTTTTCTTTTATCCCCTACATATTTTCGTTTTACATTTACTCCCCAATGGATTTTTGTTTAAAGATTTTCATCAACATTCTTAATCGAAAGGGCAAAAATTTTTGTTTTTCAAAATTATCGATTAAAAAATGTTGATTCTTTCTAAAAAGGTTTTTCATGTCCTTATCACACAAGAACATTGATTTTGGCAGTTGCTCTTTCATCCGTGTACGTACAATTTTACCTCCAAGGTAAAAATTTTGCACGCGAGGGGCAAACTGTTAGCACAGGTCCATTCCGGCCTGATGAGGAATAATGCCTATTTCATTTAGCGATAAGACAAGGGAGCCAAGAAGGACCGAATTGTCATAAAAAATCCAAAAACCCCAAAAATTCCAATTTGTCATAATATTCCAAGTTGCATCCTTGAAATTCTTGAAATCCATCTCCGAATAATCAAAACAGTTAAACAGTAAAACAATCCTGAAAACATAAAAAACGACATTTTGAGTGCTTAAATGAACGAATTTGGCCAAAATAAGGTGGGGCTAGAGGCCAAAGGTCACTAGTTTTTCTCACTGGGATGTTTCAATCAAAATATGGTCAAATAGGTAATTAGCTGGGCGGGTAATTACCTATGAATGGTAAAAAATTGTATCTGATCGAGATTTTGTGGGATTTGTGGGATTTGTGGGAATTAAAGTAAGATTTTGTCAGATAGGTAATTAGCTCGTCGGCTAATTAGCTATATAATTAGCCCACCGGCTAATTACCACCCTTCTATAAATAAAGGAGCTTCCCCCCTCATTTTCACGGATAAAAAAAGCACCAAAACCCCATTTACGCCTAAAAATCATTCTGGGAGTCCTAAAAGCCTCGAAACTCTGTCAAAACACATCCAAATCTGAGCTTTATCATTGACATTCGGTATAAACTCATTTTTTGGTCTTTTTAAATCTAGATCTCACAGTGTTCTTCAGTCTAAAAATGAATCAGTCTCTCAAAAATCTTGCATTTTCTATAGAAATAATCCAAGATTATATTCCAACCAAACCACATATTTCTTTGTGACAACTTCGGTCCCGCACCAGCTCTCAAGTCATCCGGAACAGACGAAAAGGTAATTGAGGGTAATTGGCTCTAAGCCTAACTTTAAATTCATTTTAATCCATTTTTATTATATTATTATCACATATTGCATTCCATTTCTTTGGTTAAGTGAGCCACTGGTGCCACTTAAACTATAATATGTGTAAATAAGCTCTCAGGTATGGATAAACATCCAGAATGTGAGGAAACTCTATCTGAGTTTTCGGGTCCTAACCCAAATGCTGCCGTTACTCTGCCAAAAATTCGATAGAAAATATTTATTTATTAAGTCTTTATAATGCTCATTTTATTTCTTGAATTTAATTCTTAAATAAAGCCATTGTAAATCAAAAATCACCAATTCCAAAACTCTAAAATTAATCCAAACAATTTGAACAATATGAGTAACTATTATGTCCGAACTCAGAATCTCATTTTCTTTTCGGTATAAAAGTCCCATTCTAGATCAGTATACCATAATTCCCGATGGAGCTGAACTGGGTGGCGACTCTATTTTATTTTTAAATAAAGTAAAAATGCTTTATTTTAAAAATATCTTTTCTCAGCAAAATGTGTAAACGTGTTTCTCAACATAATCACATGTTTTGCTCATATAAGGTCACTATATTTAAGCAAACTGGATCTTCTCAAACTAAACTGAATGCACCCCGCGCACCGTACTTCACATGCATCTCATAAAACCCTCGCCCGCTCAGAGCCATGCAAGAAAAAGCCTTAGAACTTCAATGCTTTAGGGCTACGAGAATAATGAAAATAATTGGGACGCACTTCTTTCACCACCTCCAGTGAAGAAGCTAAACTCCATCCTTTCTAAAGAGGCGTTATGCGGGAATCATAAGGTTGGAAGAGGGACATTTCATGTGCTATGTGCTACATGCTCACATATCACCCATGCATCGGCTTTGAAAGCAAAAATCATCTTACTCTTGCTGATCTCTATTCATGGAAGAGGTTTAGCAACATCCGTAGGACTTCTTATGTACCTCTGTTGAGTCACAGCATATCACAATGCGTGACGATGGGTACGAACATCCCATGGATGTTGGAGGGATAAGCCGTCGCATCATTCCTAACCACGTCTATATGCAGCCATACATACCATGTATCGGTTATTAGACAAAAGGTCATTCACCCCATCCATAACATCATACAATGCATGCATGATCTAATCTATTGCCTACCATTTCAGCTAGAAGGAGGCAAAATTATAATTGCACCTTGATTTAGAATAGGCTAGAGCACCGTCTGAATCGTCATTCTCTCACCCCAGTTGTTATCACAGAAGTCAAAGGGGTTTTGTATACCGATTCCCGCAAGGAATCAAATTCAGCTCAGATTCAGTTAGGTCAGGATTTATCTCAGTCGGCTATTGCTTTTCCAAGTAATGATGGAAACCCTCCTCTACCCAATAAGCAAGTCAGTCCTACTCCTACCTCGGGAGCAGCATCTTCCCCCCTCTTGGTTGATTTTGCTAGTGCTATGGCGTAGTTTTTGAATTCAGAGGCATTTCAAGCTTCTATCTAAAACACTATCCAAGCAGTTGTTAAGCAAGCCCTTGAAGATAGGAATTCCGACCGGGTCTCTGAGTCCGATATGCAAGCCCAGAAAGGTTCAGCATAGATGTTGGTTGGTTTAGTAGGGATAACACCCATTGAACCAGTTTTTCAACCAATTCCCTCGACTCAGCCCATGGCAAGCCCATTTTAGTTCGGGCAAACTTCTACTTTCCTACCAACCTCAATAACCCTATCAATTGTTCCTTTCAATCCAAGGCCCTTTGCTTAGAGCTCGATTCCTCTAGTATTTGCTCCTCGATTTTCAGCTTCTTCTAGCGGGCCAGTCCAACCTCTTCCATCTTTTACTCCTCCTTAGTTTGTGGTGACTTCCAAAGGCACTACTTACCCCTAGAATCCTTTCAGTAACCAACTGATTGCTCACCCTCCACCATCTCTTCCAGTCAATGACCAGGTCACACAACCTCCGGGCGTGACACCTAAAGTAGCTATTTCATTTGCCTAATGATGGTCTCTAAGATCAATGACCAGGTCGTGCATTCTCCGGGCGCGACACCCGAGGCTTTAGCTCTCTCTCAACCGATAAATGACCAGGTCACGCAACCTCCAGGCATGACACCAGAAATTCAAACCTATATTAACCGCCTCATAGCTTTCAAAGAACCTGAAAGAAATGAAGACTGGGTCCCCGATAATTTTACTATACCGAATATGGCCTATTATGATGGTTCTGATGCACCTACTTCCCATATTATTATGTATGAAAGAGTTAAGTGTGTAAAGAAATTAAGTAATAAAGTGCTTGCTGAAATGTTTCCTTATTCCCTATAGGGTCCTGCTCTTGAATGGTATCATACTCTGGCGCAGGATTTTACACTGATTGGAAACTTCTTTCTGAGGCTCTCAAAGTGCATTATGGTTTTAATACTATGATGGAAACAACCCTCCAACATCTTGAGGGAGTCCGCTAAATGCCCAATGAAACCTTCAAACAATATTTTAACTGATGGATGTTGACCCAGGTTTTGATAAAATCCAAGCTAAGTACCGAGGAGATGATTGTTAAACTTATAGAGGGTTTCTTCCCCTTTTCCGTAAAGAAATGGCTATTGATTCATTCCTTTCTTACAAGGCCATGTTTGAAACAGTCGAGAAAATTGAGCTTGAGGTAGAGTGCGAAAAGGCAGAAAAAGCAGGAAATCCGTTGTTCAAAAAGAATAATGATGCTCAACCCTCGGCTCCGGCGCCTGCTAAACCCAAAGCCCTGGCCGCAATTTCAGGCAATTTCTTAAGCCCCTGTTGTGCCCCCAATAATCACTCAAACCCTACTGGCAGTTGTTGTAGTCCAGCCTCCTCATCCTCCATTCTTTTTAGCTAATCCGTACAAGTTGCCTCTTTGGGTCATGTTCAAGCGTTTAAGGGAAGCAGGTTTCATCTAGTCCCTTCAAGACTACAAACTGCCCAAACCCAAGGATAAGAACAATTTTTGTAATTACCAAGTTTAGGTGGGACACCAAACCAATAATTGCAAGGCCTTACTCTCGGCTATTCAACATTTGGTTAGTGAAAGAAAAATTTCTGAACTCGATAAGACCCCAAGCACTATGAATAACCCTCTGCCTAATTTCGGGAACTAGGTGGGAATGATCCAATCTATCTTGCCTGAAGCCATAATTTTTGAACTAATCATCTAAAGTTTGGGTGGCAGTAATTCTATTCTGGTTATTGGTTCTGGGCTCCCAATTTTTTATCTAATCAATCAAGCTAATCCGAGAGTTAATTTGATTCAGGGTAAGGATGTCGACCCAAATTTTCTTAAGCAAGAAAGCCGCAGGACTCAGCCTTTTATGGCCAAGAGAACTAAAGTTGACAAAGAGCCGCTCTTCAGCATAGATGCCTTTATTTTAAAGGATAACTATTCTGATGAAGATGAGGGAGTAGTCAAAGTAGCCATAGTTGTAAGCACTGAACTATTTAGGGTTGATTCATACGTTAATGAGAAGCTGAAGGTGTTATTCAAGGTTGATCGAAATGAGCCTTTCAATATAGATGCATATGTGTTTTAAGACCCTAATTTTGACTCTGAGGAACAGCAGTATCTATTTGAAAAACAAGCCACTCAAAGTGTCCTAATAGATAATGTTCTAAATGTTACCCGGAGTGGTCGTGTGTATTAGCCTGAGGATCGTCGTCTCCATCTGGATAAAGACCAGGTCCCTTGGAGGATAGGCACTACTACTAGGCCTCCTTCACCACCTCCACCCATCCCAACTAGTCTCGAGGTTGATTCTCTCATCAAAAACACTGAAGCTTGTTACAGTATCTAGCAGTTGGTAATGGATTCCGATGGGCATTGCAGGGGATTGATTAAACAATTGCTTGACTTAGAAGCTACTCTGACCACCTCTGTTTTTGAGATGTGTGCTAGGGTCAGGGAAGGTATACCTCCAATGAAGGTACCACAGATTATGTTTGACCATTTTAATCTTCAACTTAAGGGTAAGAACCACAACAGGGCCTTGTTTATCCATATTCAGATCCTCGATAAGATTGTCTCCTATATCATGGTAGATGATGCCTCTGCCCTGAAGCTCTGTCCCCTGAAGGTCCTTCCTCACTTGGGCCTATCGGAGGAGATGCTTAAAAAATCTAATTCTATTATCCTAGCTTATGATGATTGGAAGCGTAGTGTAATTGGGGCTTTTGAGGTGGAGGTCACTATCTAGGTGTTACGAGAACAGTGTGCTTCATCGTACTCAACATTCTTATTATTTACTCTCTATTGCTCGGTCGACCTTGGCTCCATGCCTTGGGCGTAGTTCCCTCCACTCTCCATTAGCAAATCAAGTTCATTCACAAGGGCAAACTAGTAGCCATTGAGGCCGATTCCACTTCCGTTGTGGCTATTATGGAAGCTGAAGCAAAATTAGAGGAAGGTCTTTAGATTGCTATGGTTAGTAAGACTAAGAAATCTCCTCCCCTTTGGCACTATTATCTCCACTCTGATATGGGAAGACTGATGAAGAATCTGGGTATAAGCTTGCGGAATGTTCGAGCAGGGAATTATTGAGGCCTTGGTGCTGAAGATGCTAGTCCGCCAAGTGGGATTAGGGTACTAGCCTAGAAAAGCCTATCATCGTGTTCCTTCCTATTATTGTTACATGATCACTATTTGTGAGATCCAAGGCAAGAAGCCTTATAAGGGAGAGCCCAAACCGGTTGAGCATGATGGAAAAATGTGGCCCTAATTTTGAGATCTTCAATGATGTCTATGACTCTAAAGCTAGCTATATGGTTATCTCCGCTGAACCCAAACCCACTAAGCCTATTACACCTACTAACATCATTTTTGATAAGGCTAAGGTGAAGGGTAAGATGTATCCTGAGGATGAGTCTGGGGGAAGCAATGAAGAGTCTTTTGATTCGGAGGTCCAAGATGTTGTGGCTACCATGACAAGAGCTATGGAATTTCCAATGAAGAAAGGTTAGAGGGGTGAGAGAACCTGGGAATAGGATGCCATGATAGGGAAAGCCAAGAAAGGCAATCTCTTCAGAGAACCATCCCTCACCATCGACCAGAAAGCGGCTCTAGACCATGACCTGGACACCATTCTGTTGAAGACTATAGAGGATGCTCCTCCTATTGCTGCTACAGCAACCAAAGCCCCTCCACCTGTGGAGGAGGATGATATGGGTGATGTAATTTTCAATATTTCTTATGTTTTTTATATGAACAATGTTACCTATAAGGCTTTTAATGCAATGAATGACTCTCATTTTGCTTACTTATTTGATGTTTTTCCTGATGGATCCATGCATTTACATAACAATACAAATAATGTTTTTTGCATTAGCGACACATCTTTAACTGAAATAAACCTAAGTATCGATGATAATCCTAAAATGGTAACCATTTCCAACAATTTAACTCCCAAGGAAAAAGGTGAGATAATAAAAGTGCTTAAAAATCATGTTAACGCTTTTGCATAGTTGTATGAAGCTATGCCCGGGGTAGATCATTAAATCGCTGATCATAGAATTCCAACAGATCTGAAGTTTAGGCCTGTCAAATAGAAGCTCCATCGATTAATCCCAAAATGGGCTGATCAGGTTAAGGCGGAGGTTTTGAGATTGATTGAAGCTCGATTTGTCAAAGTGGTGGAATATCCGACTTGGTTGTCCAACATAGTTCCGGTTCTAAAGAAAGATGGTAGGGTTTGAGTTTGTGTGGACTTTTAAGATCTCAACAAGGCTTTGCCTAAGGATGATTTCTCGCTCCGTCACATTGATGTCCTGTTTGACATTGTCGCAAGGGTAGCTATATACTCATTTATGGATGGGTTCTCCGGTTATAATCAGATTTCTGGTGGATATCATTGACAAGGTCAAAATGGCATTCATTACCAAATGAGGTGTTTATTGCTACAAAGTAATGCCATTTGGGTTAAAGAATGTAGGGGCCACTTATCAACACATCGTAACTACCCTTCTGCATGACATGATCCATAAGGAGATAGAGGTATATGTGGATGATATGATTGTGAAGTTCGACTCTCTAGAAGAGCACCCTGCTATTCTGGACAGATTCATGACTTGTATTGAAAAGTATAATCTCCACCTGAATCCAAAGAAGTGTGTGTTTGGGGTTACTTTAGGAAAGCCACTAGGACATATGGTCAGTCAAAAAGGAATTGAGATGGATCCGGATAAAGCCAAAGCCATCAAGGATATGCTTCATCCTAAGATAGAGAAAGAAGTCCGATTGTTTATGGGGTCCTTACAGTATATCCGTCGGTTCATCGCCCGCCTCACTACCACGTGCAAACCCATCTTCAAATTATTAAGAAAGCATCAACAAGTGGTATGGAATGATCAGTTCTAAGTGGCATTTAATAGAACAAGGCTTATCTTGTTGACCCACCCGTTTTGAAACCCCCCAGCCCCAGGAAACCTTTGATCCTATACCTAGCTATCGAAGAGTCTTCTGTAGGGGAAATGCTTGTCTAAGAATAGGATGATAAGTGGGAGAATGCGATCTACTACTTTAGTAAGGAGTTATTGGACTATAAAACCCGGTATTTGATTGTGGAGAAGACTTGCACCACCACAGTTTGGCTCACTAAGAAGTTGTGCCACTATTTCCAATCCTACCGAGTCTAAGCTATGGCTAAGATTGACCCCATAAAGCATCTTTGTCAATCCCCCACTCTAATCGGTAAACTATCTTGATGGTTGCTTCTTTTCTCTGAGTTCAACATTGAGTATGTGACGAAAAAGGTTATTAAGGGGCGGGCAGTGGCTGAATTCCTAGCTAATAAACACCTTGACTCTAATTTTATTGAGAACCTGGAGTTCCCCGTTGAACAGCTTGCCTATGTTAAAATCCTTGAGCGTGTGTGGACTATGTACTTCGATGGTGTTGTGAACCGATGGGGAGCAGGCCTTGGAGTTTTATAGTCATACCGGATAATGAAATCATCCCATTTGTCCAAATGCTTGGAATTCACTGTCACCAATAATGGTACTAAGTATGAAGCATCTTCATTCGGTCTTTAAGCCCTCCTCCAAGTCAGGGCCCGAATGGTGTATGTAATTAGGGATTCGGCTCTTGTGATCCATCAGGTTATAGGGGATTAGGAAATCAAAGAAGAATCTCTTTGTCCTTATGTTGAGGCAGTCTGAGGCTTATCTGAGAAGTTCACCTCTTGCTTGTATCGCCACGTCCCCCGAGATAAGAATCAAAGGGCTGACTCTCTAGCTACCCTTATGGGAAGGACCTCAACAGCAGCCTATCTATCCTTTAGTTCTACTGTCAACTAAGACCCCCTACCATGCCCAACCAATTCACCTAATCCCTCCCATCCCCACTGAGCCCGGTTGGTACTCAGACATCATCCTATTCCTCCAAATCGGCTAATATCCTCCTACTTCCCTAGACTCAAACTATACCACTCTTAGGTGGCTCGCTGTCTAGTTCCAGATTATCGATAATGACCTCTTCAAGCGCACTAGTGATGGATTACTACTTCGTTGCTTAATTGAATTCGAGACTCAACAAGTAATTGATCAAGTACATGCCAATGATTGTGGCCCTTATATGAATGGCCTCACTCTCATAAAGAAAATTCAGTAGTTGGGATATTTTTAGCTCACCCTAACGACCGATTACATCGACCAAGTCAAACGATGCCACCAATGCCAAATTTATGGGGACATGCAACATCTGCCACCCATCGAGCTCCATCATTTATCTACTCCTTGGCCATTCTCGGCGTGGGGGATAGACATAATTGGTAAAATTCATCCTTCATCCAAAAATGGGCACCGATTGATCGTGGTAGCAGTGGATTATTTTTAGAAATGGGTAAAGGCTGAATCCTACACCAATGTCACCTCCAAGAAGATAGCCAAGTTCATATAGAAGCACATTCTCGCTCAATATGGACTTCCACATCACATAGCCTCAGCTAATGGGGTACAGTTTTAAGGGGCAACTGTCGATCTAATTGAGAAATATGGGATTGAACACCATAGATTTTCTCTGTACAGATCGCAAGCCAATGGTGCTGTTGAGCCAGCTAATAAGTCGGTAAAGAAGGTTCTTTCTAAGACGATAGCCGGTTATAAGGATTGGATAGACAAGCTACCTTTCGCTATGTACCCCGACTGGTCAAACTCTATTCTTCCTGATCTACCGAATGGAAGAGGTCTTGCCAATTGAGACCCAAGTAACCTCGCTAACGGTTGCATTAGAAGCCAAGCTAAAAGAATATGAATGGAATCAAGAGAGATTTGAACAGCTGAATATGATGGATGAGCAGAGATTAAGGGCTCTAGATAATCTTTAAATGTACCAACAGCGCATGGCTCGAGCCTATAATAGTCGGGTAAGACACCAGAAATTGCCCTTGAAAATGGCTCGAGCCTATAATAGTCGGGTAAGACACCAGAAATTGCCCTTGAAAGCTGGTGATCTTGACCTTAAATAGCTAAAACCTTCCACTACCGATGCAAGGGGGAAATTCAGGCCTAACAAGGAAGGATCTTATGTGATAAAGAAGATGTTTAGTAAAGGAGCGGTTAAGCTTATGGATATGGACAGGAATGAGTTTGTGAACCCTATAAACCATGATAGGCTTAAGGATTATCACATCTAATTCAAAAGAAATGAATCAGAAAAAGCAGCATGCAAAAAACATAGATATAATAATCACCCACCTTTCGGTCTTTTATTGATCAGGAAAAAATTAGGGTGACACTTGATGGTCAGTATTCTAAAAAATGTCTGTGAAAAAATTAGGGAATGAGTCAAACCCGCTAGATTGAAAACCCAAAAAGGGCGATCTAGGCAAAAATTAGGGTAAGTGAGCAAAGAGAGAGTGCCTTCTAGAAAACAGATCTAGGCTAGTTTTCACTGGGAGTTAAAGTAATGGGAATGTTTACCAAACATTGTGTACTTTGTTTTACTTCACTTAATGAAAGTATCTCTTTTGTTAAAATCTAAATGCATATGCTTATGTGAATTTTGTATCCATATGGTCGAAACAACTCGAGTAAACCTAATGCAGAGTTTGCATTATTCTAAATTAGATGCGTAATAGATGAAAATAATTATGATAGACTTAAAAGAGCGAGGTCTATGCAAAAGTTAGAATAAGTCTGCTGGATTAAAAATTGAAAAAGGGCAGTCCAGGCAAAAATTAAGACAAGGTTTGATAGATTGAAAACCCCAAAGGGCAGTCTACGCAAAGAAAAAATTAGAACCAAATAAAAGACATATAATGAAATAAAGTTTGATAGGATTGTCGCCCCGACTAACCTATGCAAAAGATAGAACTAAAGAAAGCGCGTCTTAAGATGAGCTCCCTGCATCATCATAATACCTAGAAATCCTCCGCAATGTGGTAGTGGAGAAGGGCTCGTGACCCTGCTCTACTCGCTCTCCCTCAAAGTGGGCCCATGATCTCTCGGATCGATTCATCAAACGTCTAATCTCAGCAACCCATCCTCTATAATGTATATCAGTCTTAATGGTGTCCACGTGATCATAGTCTGAAGTCTAGAATATGGCCTCCCTAGCCCACTTCTCTCGGATATGGTTCACCCATCTGACTTTGTAGACTCTGATTTAGTTATGAGGTAGCTTGATCGAGACTCTCTATCGCTTGCATATAGATGACACAATCGATAAGGGGTATAGAATGAGGACCTCTCTAAACCTATCAGCTAAATGCAGGACCACTAGGACTCCACAACCACCTGTCATATCCTCCACCATAGGCTAACCAGCTGAATTAATGAATCTGTATACCCCCTTAGAATAGGCATCCAGCTATCGAATGTCAACTGATCAAAATCAGCTCGCATAAGCCCCCTCTCACTCATATAAATGGGTAGGTACTTCTTCAGGCTCTCCCATGGTGTCTCCTTTAGCTTTTGTTTCTCCATCAGCCATACTAATAAGCCAATTTCAGATAAGGGCAGAAAGAGGTGAATAATTTGTAAAATGGGAAATTAAATACTTATAGTAGTGTAAGGTGGTCGCCGATAAGAGTCAGGTCAGTAGAAGCAACCTCCGTGTTTAGCAAGATCTCGGCTAATCCCACAGTTATGAGAGAAGCCCCTGTCGACATGGGACTAGTAAGTGAAATCAACCTGAATGAAGCAATTGGGCCTATTCTGCACATAAACTTTGTCATAAGTAATAGTGCCACCATAGACGACCAAGCGAGATGAGATCTAGGCGCCCTACGACACCACTCTAAAACTATACTGAGCTAAAATCTGGGTTTGTCAAGAAATCAAGACAGAAATGGGTCTACAGAATCCAAATTCTATGACCCTGTAGGCACACCATTCGTGCTAAACTAAAACTCTAGGAGTGCTAGGGGCACACGCTTGGGGCATGGGACCCCTAATATGGCATGAAACTCCTCAAGCAAGGGGCATAGCTCAATTGAAGAAAATCGGAATACATGGTCCATTTGATCCTAAAAAGTCAATGTTGTGTGAAGGAATTCAGGACTTACGGGCCATGCTGCGACATATCAAATGCCCTATAGCCCAAATTTTCTAACTTCTTTCGGTCGGCATTTTCTAGGCTTTACAGGAAGCCCCGTAGCTGCTGGTTGTGATTCACCATGGTTGAATTTGAAGAAATTGCCGAATATGGGTTTCTCGACTGATGATGTCGCCAGTGATATAGCTGATGCCGCCGGCTATATGGAGAAGTGGTAGGCAGTATCAGGTGATACCTATGGACTGTGGGTAGTTTTGTTTATATTATTTAATAGGTTGATATGGATGGCGATATCAATGATACCAGCGGAGGCATGCCATTATTTTTGGCAAATTTCAGACCTATTTTCATCAGTTTAGACTGGTAAAAAACTTGTAAAAACCCTGTATTCTATTTCCAAGTATGTTTCAAGCATAAAACCCAAATTTTATTCAAACCAAAGCCTAAGGGCATACAAGTCACCTAAATATCCAAATCCAAAACCTAAAATTAATCATTCAAACCCCTATGTATTAAGGGCTTACAAACCAAAATCCACAAAATAAAAAGAAACAGAGAATGGGGATAAACAAATAAATCTAAGAGTGCCCGCCACCACCGGTCGGGTGAGATGAGACATCCTCCTCATTGAGAAGCCAATCATTGACCATATCCTCGTCCTCTTCCTTATCCTCTATCATAAGGACGCTGCCCAATTCAATAAGCACTACAGAAGGACGTCAGCCGGCTACCACCTTTACTTCTCTACGACTTGGCTCATCGGGGTTTGCATGATCTAGGTTATGTTTGCTTCTTCTTTCATAAATGGTAGCATCCTACTGCGGCTCTAGCTCGCTCACACAGCGTCGAAGCACTCCCATCTCATCCTGGTACTGCTGTTGAGCCGTATTGGCATCCGATAGTGAAATGGCCGAGAAATCCTATAGATAAAAGGAATAACAGAAGCCCATATCATTCATAACATCCAAATATGCATTTCATTTTATTTTAACATGTCATAACTGGGGAGATACCTGAACAAGCAAGGATTTACCGATAAGAGTATCCCTGAGAGTGAAGGCATTTCCGGCCAACCGCTATCCCTCACTATGAGTAACCTGTAAAATTCAAAAAGCAATCGGAAGAGGATCCATACAGGAGTTATCACATACATATAAATTCGATCAAGACTTCCATGTGTGGCATTGGTCGGGAAGAACTCCAAAGAATGGGTACTCGGATTTATGTTTCTAGTATGGAATTCACCTCTTGAGTTCATAAGCAGGAAAGAGGTCTCTAAGGTAGTCCTCAGTCTCCCCTCCATGAATCTAGGCACCTCGGGTCTTCCCTGGCCTCGCACTACACTACTCTTTGGCCTATTCCACTTCTTCGAAGGCTCCTGAAATAAAGACAACATAAAAGGCAAACATAAGCAACCGTTTTCCAACCTAGGAAATTGACATACATGTAAATAAACATAATCGTACCTCAAAAGAGTGATGCTTCTCATGAAGAACGGGCTCGACCTCGCCAACCACATCTGCACCTACCTCACCCTCTCCCTCAGGTTTGCCCTTGCTAGCCTCTTCCTCCTCTTCCTCCTCATCATCACTCACTATACCCTTAAGTCGTCGTTTCTCCTCCTCCCTCCTCTTCTTAGGATGGTACTCGATTGTGTTGTTCCTGTAGACATGAGGGCATATAGGAAGTAGGCGCTGCTGGTGCTGCTCATATGAACTTAGGACACTCTCCATAACTTGGCCATTCTCCTTAAGATAGATGGCTTTATCAACCTCATAACTAATCCCAAAGTGTGTCCACCATAAGCCTATAGGGGGTCCACGGGCACTGGCCTGGCAGAAGGGGCAACAAACCTCCAACTTCGAACACGCTTCCCTAAGTACCACTCTAAGGATAAGGGGCACTCCATCACAAACTGGCGATCGTCCACCACCTTTCAAACCCTAGGCACCTCCATAAGGTTTGATACCTCATCAAAGGGATCACAAATAACCCTACCAAACAACCAAGCAAGCAACGAATGTAAGCATAATATAAATTCATAAATGCATTTTATCTTCTAATGTTTTATTCGAGTGTGAAACTAGAACGAAAATAAAAAAATTGCATATCAAGTTGAACTGCATGCTCCTCAAGGACTCCCTATAACTAGTAGAGTACTTGCTGTTACCTCCAATGCCACCACACCACCTGGCAAGGAAGTGAGAACTAGCCGGCACGATGACCTAGAACTTGACCGGCAGAAGAATCTGATGCTTGAAAGCCCAGGCCTGCTCAAATAAGCAATTAATCAGTCTAGAACATCCAAAATAAAGAAAATAGGCAAATCATGCAAAAAAATAAAGAGAATCAATTAAATGCTTTTGAAGAAAGTATACCTGCATGAGCAAGTGGCTAAGCCAAAGGACTTTTCCCTTCTTCCTTGCACCAGCGTCCAGCCCGCAGTAAATCTATACCAAGATGGCCCTAGGATAATTCTTCTCCTTGATGCTTGCTATGTCCTCAATGGTAGATATCAGTCTATAATTAATCTTACTACTCAAGGCTGGAAAGAACATCACCGTCACAAAGGAACAAAAACAAGCATCCCGATCTGTCTCAGGAACCATCCCAACTCATGTCCAATACTTGTACAACTCTCCATATGACAATCGCCCCGAGATGGGCTTCAAACCAAATAGCTCAGTCACCCGCCTTGTCATGAGCTTCTCAAGGTAATACTTTTCCATGTACACATTGAAATGGATCACTTCCTTCATCCATGGCAGCCCAATCATCGCTACCACATTAGAAGGAGTAATAGTCACCTCCGCGAATGAGAAATGGAAAGTGTGCGTAGTTTTAGACCACTTCTCTATCAAAGTAGTCAAGGCAGAGTGGGAGAGTTTCGGCATTAGTAGGGGCATGAGACAGGCCAAATCCCTAAAGCCCGCATCATCAATGGCAGTCACAAGCTCGGGGCCACCATTCACCAATCGATCACATACCTTCGATAAAGGTCAGTCCATGTGGCTGTAAAATCAGAAATGAAATAGATAAGTCTCCAGTTTATTTTATCATTCCTTTTACCTTCTCGAAAGCTATTGATGCCACTTCTATAAGCAGCGATGCCATCAGCGGCATCAGCCATACCATTGGCGGTATGGACGATGTCGCTAGCGATATCAGTATAAATAGCAGCAACATCACATTTTCCTGGGCCTTTTTACAAGGTCTGATGCCACTGGCGACATCGTTTATGCTGCTGACGACATCAAACCCTGTGGGCAGACCCGTTTTACCCCAAAAATCAAACCAAATTGCGCTAACATCACAAAAACACAATCAATCAAACCCAAAGTATAAAAATAGTGAAAATCAAACCTATAGCATGCAATATCAATTTCTACACAATCAATTTCATATTTATAGCCCCTATCATGGCAAAATTTTGAGCCTAAGGTTGAAATCAAAACTTAACATAAACAAGGAAATTCCAGTTTTTGGAGGATTACCTGGACGTAGCAAAGGTGTTTTTCCTTCTCAGGAGTTAAATCGGCAATGAGAGAATTGATTTTGTAGCCATACATCTTATCGGTTGCCTTTAAATCGTATGCGACCAGAATTGGGCAAAGTTTTTGCCCTACAATGGGAGAATCAAGTAACCCACGGGAGTTGGAACTGCCAGATTTGCAGTTGAAGATCTTCTTTATTGTTTGGAATCAAAAGGAAAGTAAAAGATTTAGTTTATGAGAAAGGAAGGAGGAGTTTTAACTTCTGTAAACACAGAGGAGAGAAAAAGAAGGGTTTTTACTCTTTTTAAACGCCCGCGTGGAATTCAAGGAGTTTTAATTAATCTAAAATTGCCCATCCATGCCGCCGTCGGCATCAGTTCAAACTGCCAGCAACGTGGGCCAAGCCACTGGCAGCATCACTTTCACCAATTTGAATTTTGAATTTCTTTAACCAGTCAAAGAGGCCACATGACACCCATATCGCCAACGGTATCAATCCAGATCACCGGCGACATCAGCTAAGCCGTCGGTGACATCAAAACTTTCCCCTGCATTTTTTTAGCAAACCTGATAGAATCCCGGCTCCAGCCCGATATAATAGGACTTCTGAAACTCTTATGCTTTTTATTATTACATTTTTACTATTGATCGAAGGGGCAAAAAAATTTTTTATTTCACAAAATCGATCAAGCTATAAGAATGTTATCTAAAAATTAGTCTAATCTTGCTTACTTTTCACTTATTGTAGGAACGACATACCCTATCTCAAAATCCCATAGCCCAAGTCCGCTTAGCGAATCTCAAAGCTCAAAGCCCGACCAAGGGGCAAATCAACCTCAAAGCCCAAGTCCGCTTGGCAAATCTCAAATCTCAAGCCTGACTAAGGGGCAAATCAATCACAAAACTCAAGCCCAACCAAGGGGCAAATCAGTCATAAAGCTCAAGCCCGACCAAGGAGCAAATCCACCTCAAAGCCCAAGCCCGACCAAGGGGCAACTCAAATCTCAAAGCTCAAGCCTGACCAAGGGCCAAACCTATCTTAAAGCCCAAGACAGACCAAGGGGAAAACTAGTCATCCATCATGTGTAATTTCTACCACTTGCTCTTTCGTGGGATCATACTAACATATGGCAGCAGTGATCCCCCAAGGGGCAGCCTGTGAGCATGGGATTTTACAATCCCTCTCGCGAGACAATGATGATGTATGACCGATTTTATTCCTCATGATAAAAATTCTTTTTTGGAACTTTTATCACCAATATAAAATTCTCTATGAATTTTATTTTAGGAAAAATTTAGTTTGATGTGTTCGATAATGTTTTCAGTGGTAGCTCAGACCGATGATTTTCGCCCAAAAAATAATTTAGTCCAAAATACCCATTAAAAATAAAAAATAAAGAATAATATCTAAGTTTTTAAGTCAAAATCACCTTTTGCCAGATTTCCTCTCCTTTTCCCCAATTTCGGGCATAAATCGCGCTAGCTTTTCAGACTTATCAGGAAGGTGAGGCCGCCAGCGGCCTCATCGATACCGCCGATGGTATCATCCATGCTGCCGGCGGCATCATTTCCTCTGTAGAATAACTGTCTGCCTTTTTCGCTCGATATCCAACGGATAATTGATGAAAGGCAATTTCCAATGGATTTTAGCCTATATAAGCATCATTTTCCAGCCATTTGAAAGGTTCCACTACTCCCTCACTCAAAATTTCAATTAGATTTTGAGCATTGTAGCTAGCTTTAGTGGGATAAAGTTTAGAAAAGGTAAGAAAAGAGGATTCAATTCATCTTTTCTTAGTTTTTCTCTACTGAAATCTCTAATATTTAGGTGCATTTTAAGTTTAGAAATCACCAAAATTAGTATTTAGAGACTAAATCACCACTTACTTCCCAAATTCATCATTTGATCTCCCCAGAGGTGTCATACATATCACAAAGAGGTGGATTCATAGCCCCGAGGTAAAATTTTTGAGTCTCATAGCTCTTTGGCTTTCAATTTACTTATTTATCGTGTTTTAGTTGCTGTTTGTGCTTAGTTTTGGGTTTATGGTTGCTTTTCGACAAAAAATAGCTGCTATAAAAAACTGAAGCTGCTGGCGGTATCAACCATGCCTCCAGCTCCATCGTTTATACCGCCAGTGGCCTCATTTACCCCCAATGGCCCCATTTTCTTGCAGGACCCTTTCTTTATGGTATCTAGAAAGTCATGTAGCCTACCTGCATAGCCGAGATCGCCGATAGCATCATCCATGCTGCTAGCACCCTCAGTCATGCTGCCGACAGCATAGCCTTATGGACAATAGTTTCATTTTTGTTTATTTCTCGATCAGTTTAAATTTCTGAAGCTAGGATGCACAGTGCAATGACGAAGGTCTTGAACCTTCTGAAAATAGACTCCACCCCATACCATGTGGCATTTTCACTAATAATCCGATTAAAACAACAATCGAGTCTAAAATATGGATATAATGGAATTTTCCCACAAACACTGATTAAACCCCATTTTTTTAGCCATCTAACC
This sequence comes from Euphorbia pulcherrima, assembly GCA_947683365.1. Lineage (NCBI taxonomy): Eukaryota > Viridiplantae > Streptophyta > Magnoliopsida > Malpighiales > Euphorbiaceae > Euphorbia > Euphorbia pulcherrima. Next base: position 46,838,160 of record CANTUS010000001.1, on the reverse strand, counting down.
AGGCTTTATAAATTGTAAATAAAACATGCCATGTTCATGCTAACTTGGGTCTTGTCTTGTTTACCAATTATGCATGCTATGTGATATATCTCGTACAATGTGCTATATTTGTGCTAACCATTTTGTACAGGTAGATTTAGGTTAGATGCTTGCTAGGCCTTCGGGTATTTTACTTATTGTATAGAAAAATGTATAGGTATTTAGAAAGCAATGAATTATTTTTTTATTTTTCGCATTTTATTTGTTGGATGACTGTAATAATTATTTATGTCCCGCTTTTGAATGCTTGCTAAATAACACAAAAAACAATAATATAAACCAAAAACACAATAAATAGGGTGGATTAAAATCGATTAAGAAAGAATGAAATACTTTAACTTGGCCAATGTAAAATAGATAACATCATCCAAACTCAGAATCTCTACTTAAGGTATGGTCTACCACCCGGTAGGAAAATCATACCAAATTTCCCGATTGAGCTGAATCAAGCGGTGACTCTATTTTAAGTATGAGATTTCGATCTCGTATCTTTTGAACATAAAACATGATAAACCATTTTCACAATCACCATATCACTCAACAACCATTTATCAAAAGGAGACCGATCCATCATGTCATCCGCTCACAGGGCTATTATATTTCACCTTAATAAAATAGTAGGAATATGTATTTAGTTAAAAGACCTTAAATTAAATGCATGTACAAGAACTAAGTCTAAAGCAATAATTATTTTCTTATATCTAGGTTGAGTATGTATCCTCTTGACAAAACAATTAATAATCATCCGCTTCACAAAATCAAATTTAAGGGCTAGAACTTCATGGAGTGGTTTGAGTTAGTGAAGGTGGTTCTTAAGAACAATGCTTTGAGTTATGTTCTTAATAACCCACACCCTGAACATCCCGGTGCAAATGCCTGCGCTAGCCAAATTAATGATTATAGGATGAATCAAAGAGACTATAAGTTAGTGATTTACTTGATGGTCGATGGAATGCTACCTATATATCAGGATTTGTACTTAGAAGCAGACTTAGAGTCATTGCTACAGAATCTCCCAAAACTTGGTGAACTAGAAAGTGCATTATATGGGAATGGGAAAAGACTCTTCAGTAGCTGAACTTGTTCTATGCGTATATGACATGTCAGAGGAGCTAAAGAAATTTAGAATTAACTATAGTCTAGATGACTTAAAAGGAATAGTTCTGAAAGGTCTGCCTGAGAGGTACGATGCATTTAAATCAGAATTTACCTTTAAGAGTCGTGACTATAGGTTATCTTAAATGATCGATATGCTCAAGCTGGTTGATATTCAATATCAAAATGATTTGGAGGATCACCTTGTTGCTGAACACCTCAAGATCAAAAGGATGAGAGGTTTAAAGGTCAAAAGAAAACTCATGAAGGAGGCAGAATGTAAGAGAAATCATGTTGAGCTTAAGTCCTTCTCTGAAGTGAGAGTGGAATGGCTGATGGCTACATTTTCTGAGCATAAGAAGACAAAGCTAAAAGATGCTTATACTTCAAGTATGTTAATGATTGAAAATTTCACTACAGCTCCTTATGAGTCTACATGGGTATTAGATAATGGATGTGGTACTCATATCTATACTTCTGTGCAGGGTTGCAGAACCGTAGAAGGCTGGCTAAAGGAGAGTTGGACCTACAAGTTAGAAATGGAGCACGGGCTACCGCATCAGCTGTAGTAACATATAGTCTCAAATTGCCAAGTGGCCTAGTTTTAAAATTAAATAAATGCTTTTATATTCTGGTTGTTACTAAAAATATTATTTCTATTGCGTGTTTAGCAGCAGAAGCATTCGAAGTTTTATTTAATAATAAAGATTGTCAGATTCGTAAAAATAGTGTTCTTTGTGGTAATAGAATTTTGATTGATGGTATATATGTTTTAAATACTAAATCTAAAAATTTTAATATGAATGATGCTAAGAGATTGAAATTAGATAAAGACAAATCATCCTAATTATTCCATTGTCGTTTAGGCCATATAAACGAAACCCGCTAAACTAAGTTACACAAAGGTGGTGACTTGGGTCCAATAGACTGGGAGTCTTATGGGGCATGCGAACCTTGTCTATTAAGCAAAATGACAAAGTAACCCTTTAAAGGTAAAGGGCAACGTGCCACAAGTACATTGGAAATAATACACACAGATGTATGTGGTCCCATAAATGTGCAAGCACATGGAGGATTCGTCTGATTCATATCTTTTTATTGAACCAAACACAAGTTTCGACTGACTCAGTGGATGACTCAGTAGTACTTAAGTTTTGATCATAACAATTAAGTTTAATTTAAGATAATTAAACCAATAATGATATTAAAATAAATAGTCTATGGTTTAAGGGAGTTAGTAAATTCAAGGGTACAATTTTGAGTCTTCACTTAACACTGAGTGGTTTCGGGGCTGAGTACTTTCTTAGTCACTGACTTAGTAATATTCACTCAACACTTGATATTTAGATTTTGGTTCAGCTATGTGCGTCTTGTTTTATCTTTCGGTTGAGTTACTTTAAGTCTGTCAACCCTGCTGACCTTACCTTTTAAGGTTTAAAGGTATCTTTACTTTTAGTGTTGCTTTTTGCAGGAAAATTAATGAGACAAAGATAAAAAGAATTAATGCCTTGACAAGATATAGAATTATGAAGAAAATGACAAAGTCTTCCAATGCAAAGCTGCAACCAGTCAATTACCACTTTGGGTAATTCTACAGATCTACCAACCTTGTATTGCATACTCTGCATCATGTCAGCAAACCAGAGGGCATGGGATGAAGACATGTGGCAAGTCAGCGCGAGTTCTCTCTAACGGAAGATTGATATAAAATGACAAAGATTTCAAATTAAAGCTTGAATTTCAATCTAATAGATTGAAATGTATTTCACAATGGTGCAATTCTATCTCTTAACAGATTGATTAGAAGAAGCAATGGGTGAATTGCTGAGCTATCAATTTTAGAAGATGTCAAGACAAGTTCAACGGCTACCTTCTCAATCTAACTATAAAACGAGCAAGAAGGCAAGCATTATAATTTGGTGATTGCACTTGAATTTCCTAGAAGCAATGTGAATTCACAAGCTTCAAAGGAATTCAAGCAAGAAACCACAACTCAACGAGAATCTGATTAGAACAAGAGAGAACAGATTAGATCAAACAATTGTAATATGATATCATTTGTAACTGGATCAACATTTCTATAAGTTGAATCCAGCTCTTGTTTAAACTCTGTGTGAGTTAGGGTTATTCTAGTTAGCAGGTGAACGATTGCAGTTTGAAGGGTACTTACTATAATTGGGGAATTTTTGAAAGGCTTCTCCGCCTAGGGTAAAGGAGTTGAGATTAGTGGATTAAAGCTGAGACACTTTCTTAGGACTGGATGTAAGCACGGGTTGCCAAATTAGTATAAAAATCTCTATGTCCTTCACTTAATTGCATTTTCTAGCTATTTCACTCAGCCAGTTGACCTTATTGAGCGAAGGCTTAATTATCGAGAAAAAGTTTAATAAGTTTTTTTGAGTGAGTCATTCACCCCCCTCTGCCTCATTGAATGTATGCATATGGACCAACAAGTGGTATTAGAGTGGTACTCATTTCACAAATTTCACAATCTTTGAGACAAATACCATGGCGTACAAAGGTGAGTCCAGTGGAAAGGCTCAAACTTATATTCTTCCTGAAGGCATGTCAGTTACTAGGCCTTCAATGTTCAATGGAGAACATTATACTTACTAGAAGAATAGAATGACTAATTTCATTCAGTCCTAGAGTATGCATGCTTCGATGGCCATTGTAGAAGGGCCATATGTTCTATCACATATGAAGAATAGAGTTACTGTTGATAAGTACTCTACTGAATGGGATAGTAATGATTTGGCCATGCTTAAAGAAAATGCAGCTGCTATCAACTACCTTCATTGTGCTCTTAATGGCTACGAAGACAGCCAAAGAGATTTGGAAGAAGTTGGAAGTAACTTATGAAGGTACTGATAAAGTGAAAGAGTCGAAGGTCAATATCCTTATGAGGGATTATGAGTGGTTTCACATGAAGCCCAAGGAGGATATTTCTAACATGAACACAAGGTTCATGAACATTGTCAATGAGCTAAAAAGACTTGGCAAGACTTATACAGAAGAAGAGACTGTCAAGAAGATTTTGAGGAGTTTGACTCAAGATTAGAAAGCCAAGAAGAGTGCTATTAAAGAGGCTCATAATCTAAAGACCTTCAAGTTTGATGAGCAGATTGGAACCCTACTGACTCATGAGATGTCCTTAAAGCAATATGAAGATGAGTCCAAGAAGCACAGGTCCAAAGAGAAAGAAAGCTTAAGCAGAACTATTGTTCTGAAAGCTGATGATGATAAAGAAGTAGATTCCTTTAAGGAAGGATATCCAGAGGACAGAAAAGAAGACATAGCCCTAATGACAAAGAATTTTAGGAGATGTCTGGGTAAAGAGAAGAACTTTTAAAAGTTCAAAAAGACAGGCAAGTATAAAAATGGAGTAGTTGAAAGACCACGAAAGGAATTCAATAAAGAGCATAACAAAGATATCAAATGCTTTGAATGTGGTGACAAGGGGCATATTCAGTCGAGCTATCCTAAAGTTAAGAAGAAGAGTAAGAAAGCCCTTGCTACACCTGGAGTGACTCTAAACAAGAATCATCATCCTCAGATGAAGAGGCACATAATTCTACCAATGTGTGTCTCATGGCTAAGGATGATCGAGTTCACTCAGAGTCAACTGACCAACCAACTACTTCTACTGCCAGACAATCAGGTGGCCAAAGCAAAGATAAAGGAAATAACTTTGAGGAAAATTTTGAACCCCCTTTGTCTTATGATGAGCTTGCCGTAGTACTTAATGATGTTATTAATGTGACTAAGAAGTCAACCAAATACATTAGAGTACTTTAGAGGAGGTGTGATGATATAGAAGATGTCAACTCTTCTACATCACTTGACATCCTATACCTGATGGAAAAAGTTGAGTACCAAAATGGATATAATAGCAAACTCACTAAGAGATTGGATGAGCTAGTTGCTGAATTAATAACTTTGAAAAAGGTGCGGGTCCCTCCTTAACATAGTAGGAGTACTCAGAGTAACTGCACTCATCACTCTGAGAAGGTTTCTCAAAAGAGTAAAGTGAGCAGGCCTAATCCTAGGGCCCCTTGTAATTTTTGTGGTAAGCCAGGACATGCTACAGTTATGTGTAGGCGCAAAAATGGTTACTATAATGAGTATGACTAGTCAAGGGCGACCACCACTAACAAGGGAGGACCCAGCCAGAAAATGACATGGGTACCTAAGAAAACTTAACTATTTTACAGGTGAGATTGAGATCCACTGATGATAGTAGAATGTGGTATTTGGATAGTGGATGCTCGAGGCATATGACAGGTGATGAAAAGCAATTCATCATATTAGAGCAAAGAAGAAATGGATGTGTTAGTTTTGGAGACAACAAGAAAGGAAAGATTATTGGCAAAGGCATGGTGGAGTCAAGCCTTCAATTGATAATGTGTCTCTAGTGAAAGGCCTAAAGTTCAACTTGCTAAGCATTGCTCAGCTGTGTGACAAAGGCAAGAAAGTAATATTTGACTCAGCGGGCTGCTCAGTGATTGATGGTAACTCTGAACAAACTATTCTTTATACTCCTAGAATTAATTATATTTATATGATTGCTTTATCCCCTAGCTCCAATGATATATGCTTAGTTTCTAAGGATGGAAACTCATGGCAATGGCACAGAAGGTTAGGACATATCAATATGACCAATCTGTCCAAATTAGCCAGAAATGAACTTGTTGAGGGATTGCCCAATCTTGCCTTTGATAAAGATACACTCTGCTCACCATGCCAACTTAGGATACAATTTAGGAAGAACTTTAAATCTATAGCTGATATATCTTCTTCTCGTCCCCTTGATCTTCTACTCATGGATTTATTTGGGCCTGTTGTGCCAACAAGTCTAGGTGGAATGAAATACACCCTTGTGGTTGTAGATGATCTGACTAGGATCACTTGGATTGTCTAGCTATCTAGTAAAGATGAAACCTTTGAATCATTCTCTAGGTTGGCTACCCCGGATCATGAATGAAAAAGGCCTTAAAATTAATAGAATCTACAATGACCATGGAAGAGAATTTGAAAATAGGCAGTTTGAGGAATTTTGTTCAAAGCATGGTATTGACCACAATTTTTTTTCTCCTCATACACCTCAGCAGAATACGTTTGTTGAGAGAAAGAATCACACTATTGCGGAGATAGGTTGTTCTATGCTGGGTGATAATAATCTACCAAAGTATTTCTGGGGAAAGGCTGTTAACATAGCTTGTTACATTCTAAATAGGGTTTTAATTCACCTAGTTTTGAATAAAACTGCTTACAAACTTTGGAAGCGGTGCAAGCCTAAGGTTGGGCATCTCAAGGGCTTTGGTTGTAGATGCTTCATATTAAACACTAAAGACCAATTGGCTAAATTTAGCCCCAAGGCTGATAAAGGAATCTTTCTGGGTTACTCAACACATAATAGGGCATACAGAATGTATGCAAAGAGGACTGGCATCTTAGAGGAGTCCATGCATGTAGATTTTGATGAAATTAACAATACAGGTAGATAAGCCAGTGATAATGAAAGAGAAAAGGAACAAGTCAACAGATCAATCAGTTAGCCCATCATTATTCCTGATCCAGTGCAAGAGAAAGAAGAAAATGAAGCTGCCTTGACCAATCAATCAACTTTGGCGATGATGTAAATGCTCAACCAATGACAGTAGCTCAGCGAGCTGATCCTAATCTATCAAAAGAAGTCAAAGCAAGGAGAGATCACCCAATTGACAAGATTCTTGATAGTGTGCAAAATCCATTGCTGACTAGAGGTCAGCTGAACAAAATAATAAGTCATTCAGCATTTGTATCATTGACTGAACTAAAGAAGTTTGAAGATGCTAAGTTTGATGACAACTAGATGATTGCAATGCAAGAAGAGCTAGACCAATTCAAAAGGAATGAAGTTTGGGATTTTGTGGAGAAACCCAAAGGAAAGTCAATCATAGGCACTAAATGGGTTTTCAAGGACAAGCTAGATGAAGCTGGTAATGTTGTCAGAAACAAAGAAGGCATTGATTATGGAGAAACATTTGAACCAGTTGCAAGACTTGGAGCCATAAAAATTCTTTGTGCTTTTGCATCCTATATAAACTTCAAGTTATTTCAAATGGATCTGAAGAGTGCATTTCGTAACGGTTATATTCAAGAAGAAGTCTATGTCAGACAGCCCCCATGATTTGAAGACCCTAAATATCCAATTCATGTCTTCAAGATGAAGAAAGCTCTATACGGACTGAAATAGGCTCCAAGAGCTTGGTATGAAAGACTGACTAACTTTTTGATCAGTAAAGCCTATGTCAGAGGGAAAGCATATACAACTCTATTTATCAAGAAGAGGCATCAAGATGTTGTTAGTCCAAATATATATGGATGACATCATTTTTGGAGCAACTGATGAAAAGCTATGCAAAGAGTTCAGCCAGCAGATGAAGAAATAATTTGAAATGTCGATGACGGGAGAGCTTAACTTCTTTCTTGGTTTGCAAATCAAGCAAGGTGATGATGGGATCTTCAACAGTCAAGCTAAGTATGCCAAGGAAGTACTTAAGAAGTTTGACATGGATAAAGCCAAGCCAATGTCAACACCCATGGCCACTGATACTATTCTAAGTAAAGATGAGGAAGGTAAACCTATAGAGAGTAAGCTCTACATAGGTATTATTGGTTCTCTACTTTACTTTACTGCTAGTAGGCCTGACATTCAATATGATGTATGTTATTATGCAAGATATCAAGCGGACGCCAGAGAATATCACTTAGCTGCTGATAAGAGAATTCTTAGGTATTTGCTAGGCTCTATTGATGCAGGTTTATGGTATCCAAGTAATGTAGACTTCACTCTAAGAGGATATACAGATGCTAACTAAGGAAAAGACAAACTTAAAAGGAAAAGCACCACAGGAGGATGTCATTTAAATGGTGATTTTCTAGTTACATTGTACAGCAAAAAGCAGACTTTTATGGCTTTGAGTACAGCTGAGGCTAAGTACATGGTTGCAGGAAGTTGTGTAGCACAACTACTATGGATCAAGCAACAACTGGAGGATTATAGTATAAAGTCAAATTGTCTTGAAGTCATGTGTGACAACAAAAGTGCAATTGACCTATCTAAGAATCCAGTTCAACATGGCAGGATGAAGCATGTTAATATTAGACATCACTTCATAAGGGATCATATGCTAAAAGGAGAAGTCAAGCTCACATACATTCCAACTATAGAACAGCAAGCTGACATATTCACAAAGCCTATTGGAAAGGATAAATTCAACACACTTAGACAGATGATCGGGTTGTCCAATCCAATTTGAAGAAATACATCTCACTCTGACCTATTCTAGATCTGACCAAATTAGGGAATATTCTAAGCTTCAGGGAATTACGTTAAGTATTTCTTTTGCCGCTTAAATTTTGGACATGTCTTTAATTGTCACAGGTTATCTTTCAAATTTAAACTTGATAGAAATGGTAGTAAGTTATGAAATGATCCATATTCAGAGCAGTTATCCTGTGTTTTTCACCTTCATTAATCCTACGGTATACATTATGGAATCTAGCCATTGAATCTTAAGACCATGGATTATGAGTCGTACAAATAACTTTGCAGGTTTATGCGAAGAGTTTTTGGCTATTTAAAGAGAAATTGAGAAACAGGAAAGGTTACTTTACCAAAATTCCCTTCTCTACAACTTTCTTCCTGAAATTCCTAAAAATCTCTATTTTTCTCAAAGTAAAGTCACCATGGCGAGCACACTAGGGAGAAATTCTGATCTATTTGTGAGAAATAAGAAGGATACTCACTGGGTTACTACCAGAGATCATATGGCTCAGTTGGCAAATAGTATGGACAAGATTGAAGAAATCAAAATTCCGGCAGGAACAAAGTATATTCCAACCTCCTGGTGTATTATGGAGAAAATGGAGGTAGATAGACCCACTACAGTAGATTTGTTGAGCTTCTATAGTGATGAAAGATTTGGAAAGTGGGCACATTAACACCACTTAAGAGGATTCTTTGAACTCCTAAACGGTTCCTATGAGGAGATTGTGGACAGATTCTATAATGGAATTCACTTAGTGGAAGGTCAGAAGGACCTTTTTGTTACCACTATGATGGGGAGGAAAGTTTATGTCACTCCTAAGCTGATTGCTGGTTTACTGGGGATGAAATAAAAAGGGCTGAAGCTGCGAGTTATCAACTATAAAGATCACGTTGACATCCCCATTGATTATGAAGTTCCTCATGACTACAAGGCCGGTGACCTTATTCCTGCTATGTTCACCAAAGAAGGGAAACAAGCACATGAGTTAGTAACCAATGTGTTGCTGCTAAAGACAGGATCAATAGGGAGTTCTTCCAAGTTTGAGCAAGTGTTTGTTTATGCGCTGACCCATGGCATGAGCGTCAACTGGCCTATAGCCATTCTTCATATATTCTTGAAGGTCAGCAAGCATAAAGTGTATGGTTAGCTGGTCATGGAGATTTATAGGGCCTATGAGATTGACATGGAAGGATGGGCTATCAAGAGCAAAATTAAGGTAAAAGTGATTGAGTCTAGAATCCTTGCCAATGTTCACTTGCATGGACTCAAAGCTAATGAGAGGCCTACTAACACCAAGTATATAAAGACGAAGAAAGGGTAAGTCAAAGTAAAGAACCCCAAGGCCATCAGGGAAATGAAGCCTATTCAGCCTCATGAGGAGGACCTAACCTTGGATGCCTTTGTAGAAAAGGAGCTTGCAAGGATTACCAGGCTTAGAGCTGAGAAAAGGGAAGGAGAAAAGAAAGGAAGTAAGAAGGCGGTCAGGAAAGACTCCAAGAGAGAAAAGCAAGGGAGCTCAGCGGGCTCAGTTCTACCTGTTGTCCCAAAGAAGACAAGATCTTCTAAGGAAGTTAGAAAAGATAAGAGGAGAGAGTTAACTCCTCAGGAAATTAAAGAAGAGAAAAGGGCAGAGGAGGAGCTGAGAGAAGAAATGCCCTTAAAGAGAGGAAGGCAGATGCTGCTTATCTAGATACCATGACTACTAAAGAAAAGGAAGCTACATCAGTTCCTATTCCTCAAGTAGGTCAGCCAAAGAAGAAATTGATGGTGAAGAGAGGGACATGAGTTGTCCAAGAGGTAGAAGAAGTTGAGAAAGTCAGAGCTGCTGAAGAAAGAATTAACAAGAAGCAAGAGGAGATTGAAGCCACTATAAGGAGAAAGGCTGAAGAAGCAGTGGCAATAGCTAAGGCTAGCACTGAGCAAATTTTGGAAAAATTTGTAGCTACCTTGGCTGAGAGAGAAGTGCCAAAAGTTGTTGATCAGATTATAGGAGTTCTAGATGGAATAGATAATCAAGAAGAGCAGGAGGAGGATAATAAGGTGATTGAAGTGGAAGCGATTGAATTCAATGTGCTAAACTCTGACCAGCATGTCACTTTGACTGTTGAGGAAGTAAAGGAGGCTAGGAAGGAGAGAAAGAGGGGTTTATTGAAGAGAATGAAGGCTGTAATAGATGAGGATGAAGGAGATTTAGAGGACAAGAAGGAAGAGCAAGTGATAGTTGAGAATGGAGCTCAGCTGGCTGAGGCCTCTATAACTCAGGTCAGCGAGTCCGATGTTGAAGGTGTTATAGAAGAGGATAAGGAACCTGAAGCTTTCTTCACTTTCCCAAGCACATCCACCCAAACACCACCCTCACCTACACCAATCTCTACCTTACCTCTACAAGAAAACCAAACACCATCCACATCCAATTCAAGCCAAATAAACCAACCCTCTGACAAAAATAACCCAGACTTTGACCTAATAGCCATCATCCCATATCTTTCCCCTATGTGATCTCTAGTGCGAGAAGTTTTATATTTGGAAGGACCTCCACCAGTCAGAGGATCTCCAATTATAAAGGAGATTCTTGAACAACCACAACAGCCCCAACAACGTCAACCTGAACCCTAATTCAATCCAAATGCTGAGTTATTGGGACACATAAGGAGGATAGGAAGAGAAAGGTTTCCAGTACTAAGGACAGATGCTGAGATCGATGCTGAGATAGCAAAATTATTGATGTCAGAGGAAGTTTTAAGGAAGATTGCAAAGGCTGTGGATGTTGGGAACTGACAGTTAGATTGAACATGCATATTAGGCATGGCGGAAATTCAAAATTTTTTCCCTGTCCTCAGGAACTCCTATAAGTTGCATATAAATTATATAAAGCCTTAACTAAATAATTCTCTACCTAGGTTAGCATGCAAAAGGGCTAGCATACCATAATTCTAAATTATATCATAGCACATTTATTTTATACTAAGCATGTTATAACTCTAACCTATAACCTAAGCATGTTATAACTCTAAGCTATAACCTAAGCATGTTATAACTCTAAGCTATAACCTTAGCATAAAATAAACTAAGCATACAAAACAACCTAAGCATAATTATTAAGTCTAAAAATGCTTAAAGAAAAAGACATAATAATTAAAAGAGAAAGAAAAGGAACTTACTAGTTGAAGGATGCTTTAGCAGAACCTTCTTGCACAAACCTCCAAGAGTAGGATAGCCTCTATGAGTATCCACATGAACCCCACCAACTAAAACCTCACCAAGAGGTAGAACTAAGAAGCCTCAAGTAGTTGCTAGACCACTCCACAAGCCTCACCCAAAAATATATACCCGAGGTGCTCGAATAATTCAAGCTCCTCAAAAATAATTGTGCTCAATTACCCGAGAGAAAAATATCTCACTTAGGATTTATGCTTTGAGCTTGGTGCAATTTGAATAGGTGAGGGGAAAGCCTATATATAGGCTTGGGGAGCAAAAATTTGCTCCCCCAAAAGCAATATGGGATATGGACATTGGCACAGCCCACGCAGGTATGACCCACGGATCCACATGGATCCAAGGCTTCAACTCACTTGCCATGAAGATTGCATAGCACGCTGCATGTGGCAGTTGCAAGGCAAGCCCTCAGGCTTGCCTTGCAAGTGAGCTAGGCCTCACGGCCCCTGCCGTGAGCCCAGCTTGCGGTGCCCTTCAAGGGATGCGTTTGAGCAGCCCATGAATATGGGTTGCCACGAACACTGCCCAGCAGTGTTCACACACCTTTTGGTGTACTCCGTGCAACCGAACTTTGTACAAAATATTTCATACTTTTCGGTTTAACTCGCCAACACAAAATCCCCTTTTAATCCTTTCAAAGAAATATTTATTTTTGACCTTAATAAATTAGTTACCAAACAAAATAAATTTCTTGGTCGAACCAAAATTGATCTAATCAATTTTAACCAATTCCATAATTTATTTATGACTCTAGTTAATTAGTTACCGATAAAAACTAAATTCCTTGGTCGATCTAAAATTGATCAAATCAATTTCAACCAATTAAATAATAATCCAATTATTATTTAAATTATATTCTCGTTGGACTAAAGGTGGACTATATTTTGGTGGAACCTGCTTCATGTGTAATTATGATTATGTCTAAACTATCCCTTGTCATAGTTTCATCAAGAAAGGATATTGATGAAGCGGAAAGACTAGCATGTGGTCAACTTTCTTGGAAAGGGTCAAAGCAGTTAATCTCCTAAAGACTGAAGGTGGTGCCTTAAGTTTGACACATGGATATATCTGGGAGATATATTGGTGACCGTAGCAAGATAAATACTTGGTATGAATATCAATTTGTTGGTGTTTATCTTCATGGAATAAGCTTTACGAATGTCCTCATACTTGAGATGCTAGTTGCCTTGTGTGGTACTATTGCTATACTTTGGGTCATTGCTATACACTAATTTATTTAAGGTGCTACAGGGGATTACGGGTATAGTGATGACAGCACGTTGGTAAGCTGAGTAGTCGGAAAGAATCCATCGCTCCGGATATGTTAAGGAGTTGCACCTGGCCACTTATTGAAGTGATAATTGCCATAAACCTCTGATCAGAGTATGTGTTTGACAGAAATGGTTTCTAGTCAAACACACTATGGTAAAAGGCAATATACTTTGGTAACAAGTAAATAACTGGGATAGCTTGGAGTAACCTCACTATTATTGGGTTAACACTTTAACCGAACCCAATAAACCAGATGGTACTAATATTAAAGAATGGAAGGAATTCATCGCACTAGATAACTATTGCATTAACCGGGATTAAGTCATAAGCATAAATGACGTTCTGAGTAATCCGGGATGGTAGACCCTTGCTAGAGGTGTACTACAGTCGTTTAAGGTAATCGAGTTCTATTCACGGTCTAGAGCATCGAGCCAATCGTTCTATTAGAACAAGGGTTGGTTAAGCCTTAACAGCTCAATACTCCAGAATCCTATAAGGTCACACACATTGGACCTTTATCGGACTAAGTAAAGAACTAATAGATTTATTCTATTACGAAAATATAACATAAATAATAATTGGATTACTATTTAATTGGTTAAAATGGATTAGATCAATTTTGGATAGATAGTGGAATTTATTTTGATCGGTAACTAATTAATTAGAGTCATAAATAAATTATAATTGATTAGATCAATTTTTATTGGACCAAGAAATTTATTTTGACCGGTGACTAATTTGTTAGGGTCAGAAAATAAATATTTGAAAAATGATTAAAAAGGGAAATTTTACATTGACGAGTTTAATTGGACCGAGAGTACAAAAGTACTTTATATAGGCTTGAGTGCGTGGGAGTACACCGAAAGGTGTGCGAGCAATACTGGGCATTGCTCGTGGCAGCCCATAAAATGGGCTGCACATACGCAGCGCACAAGGGCTTTGCCTTGCATGTGCACACAGCATGTGTGCACATGGGATGGGAGTAATTACTCCCATCCCACATCGTATAGAGGGGGAGCAAAATGCTCCCCCAAGCCTATATATAGGTTGTCCCCCTTCCTTTCAAATTGCACCAAGCTCAAAGCATAAATCATAAGCGAGATAATTAATCTCTCGGGTAATTGAGCAAGTTATTTTACTAGAGCCTGAATTTATTTGGGCACCACTAGTTTATATTTTTGGGTGAGGCTTTTGGAGTGGTCTTGCAACTACTCAAGGCTTCTTAGTTCTTCCTCCTAGGGAGGTTTTGGTTGGTGGGGTTCGTATGGATACTGATAGAGGCTATCCTACGATTGGAGGCTTATGCAAGAAGGTTCTGTAAAAGCACGCTTCAACTGGTAAGTTCTTTTTCTTTCTCTTTTAATTATTAAGTCTTTTTCTTTAAGTATTTTTAGACTTAATAATTATGCTTAGGTTATTTTTGCATGCTTAGTTTATTTTATGCTTAGGTTATAACTTAGAGTTATAACATGCTTAGTATAAAATAAATATGCTAGGATATAATTTGGAACTATGGTATTCCTAGTCCTTTAGCATGCTAGCCTAGGTAGAGAATTATTTATTTAAGGCTTTATTTAATTTATATGCAACTAATAGGAGTTCCTAGGGACAGGGATAAAATTTTGAATTTTCGCCATGCCTCTTATACATGTTCAATCTGACTGTCAGTTCCCAACAACTGCCCCTCCATTTAACACGTACAAAACCTGACAGAGACTTAAAGTCATCCTTGCTAGATTGAAAAGTCACGTCAGCGTAACCTCTGATTATAAGGTCACCTTCTCCATAAATCAAGAACTCATCCTTAGTCCTTCTCAAGTACTTAAGAATTGCCTTGACGGCCATCCAGTGCCTTTCACCTGGATCTGACTGATATCTGCTCGTAAAGCTCAAACCTTGAGAGACATCTGGCCTAGTACATATTATAGCATACATAATGGATCTTATCGTGTATGCATAGGGTATATCCTTTATGAGCATTCTCCCATGAGTTGTCTTCGGACACTCAACCTCAGATAGGTTAATCCCCTTTGTCATCGGGAAATAACCTTTGTTAGAATGCTCAAGGTTGAACCTATTCAATACCTTGTCTATATATGTACTTTGAGAATGACCTAACAACTTCTTTGATCTATCCCTGTAGATCTTTATACCTAGTATAAATACTGCTTCGCCAAGGTCTTTCATGGAGAATTTTATTGACAACCATACTTTAACATTTTGAAGAAGAGAAATATAATTTCCTATTAGCAGAATGTCATCGACATATAATACTAAGAAAATGACTACACTCCCATTAACCTTCTTGTAAACACAAGGCGTATTAACATTTGGACAAAAATCTAGTTCATGTATTGACTAATCAAACCTTATATTCCAACTCCCGGATGCCTGCTTAAGTCCATAAATGGATCTTTGTAGCTTGCATACCTTCGAGCCATTCTAAGATGTAAAACCCTCAGGTTGTGTCATATACATATCTTGGTCTAAATCCCCATTCTGGAATGCTGTTTTTACATCCTTTTGCTATATCTCATAATTGTAATTAGCTACAATAGCAAGGAGTATCCTTATAGATTTAAGCATGGCTACCAATGAGAAAGTTTCATCATAGTCAATACTTTCTCGTTGACTATAACCTTTTGCAACTAACCTTGCTTTATAGGTAATTACATTACCGTACATGTATGTCTTCTTCTTGAAGATTCACTTGCACCCAATCGGTCTAACCTCTTGCGGTGCAACAACCAAATGCCAAATTTGGTTCTCATACATGGAATCCATTTCCGATTTCATGGCTTTTAGCCATCTATAAGAATCTGAGCTTTTCGTTGCCTTATCATATGTCCTTGGTTCATTATCCTCTATGAGATATAGTTCATTATCATCAGTGATGACAAACCTATATCTATCGGGACCATTATAAACATGACCTGATCTTCGCAATGCTTGTGTTTCAACAGGTTATTCTTGGATCACACTTTCTTGTGTATCTAGAATGGGGTCAATCAGTTGATTGTCTGTTTCTTCCTCTTGAACTTCCAGTTCAATATTGCTTCCACTGACTTTTGCAAGTAAGTGTTCCTTTTCTAAAAAGTGAGCATTGCAAGACACAAACACCTTTTATGCTTTGGTTGGTAAAACAGATATCCAATAGTTTCCTTTGGATATCCAATGAATAGACACTTGTAAGATTTGGCATTTAGCTTATCTGACACTATCCTCTTTACCATAGTAGGACAGCCCCATACTCGTAAGTGACTTAGAGATGATTTCTTATTACACCATCTTTCATAAGGTCTAAAATCAACTGATTTAGAGTGCACTCTATTTAATACATAAACTGCGCTCTCTAGTGTATATACCTAAAAGGGTTTACTTAGATCTGTATGGCTCATCATGGACCGGACCATATCTAATAAAGTCTTATTCCTCCTTTCTGACACTCCATTATGTTGGGCCGTAGAAGGAGGGGTCCATTGTGAAACTATCCGGTTTTCCTTTAGATAATCCTTGAACTCTTGACTTAAGTATTCTCCTCCTCGATCCAATCAAAGTGTTTTAATACTTTTCTAAAGCTGTTTCTCTACTTCAGCTCTGAATAGTTTGAACTTTTCAAAACTTTCAGACTTGTACTTCATTAAGTACAAATAACCGTATCGTGAGTAATCATCAATAAAGGTAATGAAGTAGGAGTATCCTCCAAGTGCCTAAACACTCATTGGACTACACATATCAGTATGTCTAAGTTCTAATGTACTCGTGGCTCATTCACCTTTTCCTTGAAAGGGTAACTTTGTCCTTTTTCCTCTTAAACAAGGTTTGCAATCTCCATAAGACTCCAAGTCTATTAGGCCCGAGTCTCCATGCTTATGCAACTTGGTTAAGCGATCTTTATTTATGTGGCCTAAATGTTAATGCCATAAGTAGAAGGAATTCTCATTATCTAATTTAACTTTCATCACATTGTTTATATTGAAAACTTCTATTTTAGAATTAAGAACATAAATATCACCTTTCAACATCCCATAACCATAAAGAACATTATTCAAACGAATCTGACAATTATTAATCAAAAATAAATTTCAAATCCCTCTGCTGCTAAACACGCAATAGATACAATATTCTTAGTAACACTTGGAATGTAGTAACAATTATTCAAAACCAAAACAAGTCCACATGGCAAAATAAGATTAAAGCTCCCTACAGCTAATGCAGCAACTCTGGCTCCATTTCCCATGCATAGGTCCATCTCCCTTTTGCAAGTCTTCTATAGTTCCTTATTTCCTACATAGAAGTACAGATATGGGAACCACAACCAGTATCGAATACCCAAGAGGATTCACTCAAAAAAGTAGCAAAATTTTCAATTACAAATATACCTGAAGTAGATGCCTCTGTAGGCTTCTTCTTTAAATGCTCAGAAGCAGGAGCATTGCAATCCCTCTTCCAATGTCCCGATTTCCCACATTGGAAGCAGACACACTTAGATGCCTTCTTTTCTTTCTTATTTTTACTAACTCTTTTCTGGGCACCTAGTGCCTGCTTCTTCTTGTTAGAAGCCTTGCCTTTCTCAACCAACAGTACAGGTTTTTGAGCTTTCCTGATCTAAGGTTCTACTGTTTTAGAATGTTGATTAATTCAGGGATAGTAGAATTAATCTTGTCCATGTAATAGTTAGTCACAAAGCCTGAGTAACTATCTATCAAGGACATCAACACAAGGTCAATGCTCAAGTCATGATTCATCTTAAATCCCAATCGATTCAGCTTCTCAAGGTACCCAAGAGTTTCTGTACATGCTGAGAGACAGAGGTGCCAGCCTGCATCTTGGTCCTAAAAAGGAGCTTAGAGGTCTCATACCTCTCTATCCTTTCCCCCTCCAAAATGAGCTCTTCAAGATGGAGAACTATAACCACCAAGGGCATGTTCTCATGTTGTTTCTGAAGCTCATAGACCCTAACATGATCAACATGGCAGTCACACGATCTTTCCTGTGCTTCAACCAGGCATCATGTTCCACATGATCCTCAACAATAGGCTTAATAGGGAAAATTTCACTTAGAACATAGGCAATTCCCTCGAATCTGAAAACTATTCTCACAGCTCAGAACCAATCAAAAAGTTTGAGCCATTCAATTTAGTGTCAAGTAACATATGGAGATTAACGTTAAAAGTCATTTTCAACCTAAGATATAAGAAAAGAAAAAAGTTTAGATATTAGTTTAAGTACATGCATTTAATATAAGGTCTTTTAATTAAACAGATTTGTCCTACTATTTTCTTCGATATTTACAATAGCCCATTCTATTGAATTCAGGAATTTTAGCCCAGCTAAATTTCCTAGTAGGTAGCATCTATAACTAGTCCATTACAACCTCCAATTTTATGAGTCAAGTCATAATAGTCAGTAATAGTTGGAATCCCATTCCATTTGCATCGCATGTGATTGCTAATTCATTCAAGTTCCCTAATCCCAAGGGACGTGTGCTCTTATATTAGCATCTCCTTGAATATGTCTCAGATTTGGGCTAGCCCCTAATTTTATGTGGACTACCCCAGTTTTGTTAAGGCAGACCGTATCCCAAACTTTACAACCAATCAATGTGGACTATAAGGAATGCATTACATAGCACTTTAATATCCTAAAGAGATCGTATTATAAATTTGAGTAAGGAAGACTACAACTTGCCTTAATATATTTACTTTGATTGGTGTTAAACGTCTCACCCAATTTAGGATTTTATCAGATGGCTATATTTATAATAAATTATATCAATATAGGGTATTTTAGAATTAATTTTATAAGGTCCAACCTTAGAGGGGTTCAAACTCTTTATTATAATTATTCCATCAACCTAGATTATATGCAAAATAATTAACACTTTATTTGTTAAATTTATATTGCATTTCCTTTAAGCTTTTATTCAATAAATTTAATTTTTTTAACTTTGTTATAGAAACATATATAAGCACCATCTTATATACTAGAAATTAATTAGTTCATATTAATCCCTCGGTTGGTCAATTCAAATTGCACCGATATAGGTTCCCAGGTAGGAGAGGTGCCCTATGAGGAGTAGACACCAAGTCCAATCCTTAGCCAGAACAAATACGGGCACAAAATTGAAGACTAATGGATTCTCTTGAACTAATAAATTTCGTTCTTCCAATTCATGTAAATTAGAATCATCTATAACCCGTGTAATTTAAATAAATTATTGACACTTGTATAATTTGAGTAAGTTGAGCAGGCTTATTCAAAATTATTTATAATCATTTTCTAACCTTGAAATGAAAGGAACAAGTTCATATATACTATTCCAAATAATTAAATAAATAAATCATTTCATATAGAAAATAATATTCAGTTTTCTTCTAACTTAATTATGCTCTAAATAGGGAGGCTCTGATACCACTATTGGAAACTGACTGTCATATTGAACATGCATAACAGGCATGATGAAAAGTCACAATTTTATCCATGTCCCCAGGAACTCCTATAAGTTGCATATAAATTAAATAAAGCCTTAACTAAATAATTCTCTACCTAGGTTAGCATACAAAAGGGCTAGGTATACCCTAATTCTAAATTATATCATAGCACTCTTATTTTATACTAAGCATGTTATAACTCTAAGCTATAACCTAAGCATGTTATAACTCTAAGCTATAACCTAAGTATGTTATAACTCTAAGCTATAACCTAAGCATAAAATAAACTAATCATGCAAAATAACCTAAGCATAATTATTAAGTCTAAAACAACTTAACGAAAAAGACCTAATAATTAAAAGAGAAAGAAAAGGAACATACCAGTTGAACCGTGCTTTATCAGAACCTCCTTGCACAAGCCTCCAAGCGTAGGATATCCTCTATGAGTATCCAAATGAACCCCACCAACCAAAACCTCACCAAGAGGTAGAACTGAGAAGCCTCGAGTAGTTGCTAGACCACTCCATAATCCTTACTCGAAAATATATACTCGTGGTCCTCGAATAAATTCAAGCTCCTAAAAAATAACTATGCTTAATTACCCAAGAGAAAAACATCTCACTTAGGATTTATGCTTTGAGCTTGGTGCAATATGAATAGGTGAGGGGAAAGCCTATATATAGGGTTGGGGAACAAAAATTTTCTCCCTAAAAAGCAATGTGGGATGTGAACATTGGCACATCCCACGCGGGTATGACCCCCCGAATCTATATAGATCCGTGGGTTCTACCCACCTGCCATGCAGCATGCATAGCACGATGCATATGGCAGCTGCAAGGCAAGCTTTTATGGGCTTGCCTTCCATGCGTGCTGGGCCTCATGGCCCAAGCCGCGAGCCTAGCTCGCGGTGCCCTTCATGGACTGCCTTTGTGCAGCCCATGAACATGAGCTGCCGTGAACATTGCCCAGCAGTGTTCGCGCACCTTTCGATGTACTCCGGGCAACCTAACTTTGTACAAAATATTTCATACTTTTCGGTTTAACTCGCCAATACAAAATTCCCCTTTTAATCCTTTCAAATAAATATTTATTTTCGACTTTAATAAATTACTTACTAATCAAAATAAATTTCTTGGTCCAACCAAAATTGATCTAATAAATTTTAACCAATTCCATAATTTATTTATGACTCTAATTAATTAGTTACCAGCCAAAAATAAATTCCTTGGTCTATCCAAAAATGATCCAATCAATTTCAACCAATTAAATAATAATCAATGATGAAGGTCCAATATGTGTGACCTTATAGGATCCCGAAGTATTGAGCTGTTAAGGCTTAACTAACCCTTGTTCTAATCGAACCATTGGCTCGAGATTCTAGATCGTGAATAGAACTCAATTACCTTAAACGACTGTAGTACGCCTGTAGTAAGGGTCTACCATCCCCCATTACTCGGAATGTCATTTATGCTTATGAGTTATTCCCGATTAATGCAATAGTTATCCAATGCAATGAACTCCTTCCATTCTTTAATATTAGTACCATCTGGTTTATAGGATTTAGTTAAAGTGTTAACCCGCTAATAGCAAGGTTGCTTTAAGCTATGCACGTTATTTACTTATTCCCGAAGTGTATTGCCTTTTACTATAGTGTATTTGACTAGAAACTATTTCTATCAAACACATACTTTGATCAGAGGTTTATGGCAATCATCACTTCAATAAGCGGCTAGGTATAACTCCCTAATATATCCATGGTGATGGATTCTTTCTGACTACTCAGCTTACCAATGTGTTGTCATTACTATACTTGTAATGCCTGTGATACCCTAAATTAATGAGTGTATAGAAATGACCCAAAGTATAGCAACAGTACCACACAAGGTAACTAGCATCTCAAGTATGAGGATATTCGCAAAGCTTATTACATGAAGATAAACACTAACACATTGATATATTTACCAAGTGTTTATCTTACTGTGGTCTCCAATGTATCTCCCAGATATAGCCATGTGTCAGACTTAAGGCACCACCTTCAGTCATTAGGAGAGTGACTGCTTGGACCCATTACAAGAAAGTTGACCACATGCTAGTCTTTCCACTTCATCAATATCCTTTCCTGATGAAACTATGATTGGTGATAGTTTAGACATAATCATAATTGCACATGAAGCAGGTTTCACCAAATATAGTCCAACTATAATTTCTCTTACTTTATGCTATGATACGTCAAGGACTTTTGCATACATACATCAATGAATATATTTTAACTAGCTATAATATATATACAAACACATCGATATAAACAAAAGATTAAATACCTTTATTCATTAAACAAAATATTCATACTATTATATAATTAAGATATATCTCCCTAATTGCCTTAAGGGCATACATCATATCCAACAAACTCCTACTTGCACTGAGGCCAATTAGCCATATGTCTTAATCCATTTGCTTTAACATGCTGGTCATGCTTGACTTGAGTCAATGGCTTTGTCAGACCATTCGTGAGTTTATGATCAGTGGGTACATATTCTAATCATATTATCTTAACATCAACAATCTCCCCGATTATATGATACTTTCTGGATACATGTCTATTTTCTGATGAGACCATGGTTCCTTTGCTTGAGCTATAGCACCATTATTATCACAATACAAAGTAATTAGATCAATAGACTCAGGCACCACACCGAGATCACCAATAAATCCCTTTAACTAGACCGCTTCTTTTGTCGCTTTGCATGTAGCAATATATTCAGATTCTGTGGTTGAATCAGCAGTAGTTTCTTGCTTGGAACTTATCCAGCATACTGCCCTCCATTTAACACATACACAAAACCTGACTGAGACTTAAAGTCATCCTTATCAGATTTCAAACATGTGTCAGTGTAACCTTTGATTGTGAGGTCACCTTCTCCATAAATCAAGAACTCATCCTTAGTCCTTCTCAAGTACTTAAGAATTGCCTTGACGGCTATCCAGTGCTTTTCACTTGGATCTGATTGATATCTGATCGTAAAGCTCAAAGCTTGAGAGACATCTAGCCTAGTACATATCATAGCATACATGATGGATCCTATCGTAGATGCATCAGGAAATAACCTTTCTTAGAATACTCAAGGTTGAACATATTAATACCTTGTCTATATGTGTACTTTGAGAAAGACCTAACAGCTTCTTTGATCTACTATAGATCTTTATACCTAGTATAAATGCTGCTCCACCCAGGGTCTTTCGTGGAGAATTTTCTTGACAACCATACTTTAACATTTTGAAGAAGAGAAATATCATTTCCTATTAGTATAATGTCATCGACATACAATACTAAGAAAACGACTGCACTCCCACTAACCTTCTTGTAAACACAAGGCTCATTAACGTTTGGACAGAAATCCAATTCATGAATTATCTGATCAAACCTTATATTCCAACTCCTAGATGCCTGCTTAAGTCCATAAATGGATCTTTGTAGCTTGCATACCTTCGAGCCGTTTTGAGATGTAAAACCCTTAGGTTGTGTCATATACATATCTCGGTCTAAATCCCTATTAAAGAATGTTATTTTTACATCCATCTGCCATATCTTATAATCACAATGAGCAGCAATAGTGACTATCCTTATAGATATAAGCATGGCTACTGGTGAGAAAGTTTCATCATAGTCAATACTTTCCCGTTGACTATAACCTTTCACAGCAGACCTTGCTTTATAGGTAATTACATTACAGTACATGTCTGTCTTCTTCTTGAAGACCCACTAGCACCCAATCGGTCTAACCTCTTGTTGTGCATCAACCAAATCCCAAACTTGGTTCTCGTACATGGAATCCATTTCTGATTTCATGGCTTTTAGCCATTTATTAGAATCTAAGCTTTTCATTGCCTCATCATATATCCTTGGTTCATCATCCTCTATGAGATATAGTTCCTTATCATCAGTGATGATAAACCCATATCTATTTTGACCCTTATGAACACGACCTGATCTTCACAATGATTGTGTTTTGACATGTTGTTCTTGGATCACACTTTCTTGTGTATCTAGAATGGGGTCAATCAATTGATTATCTATTTCTTCCTCTTGAACTTCCAGTTCAATATTGCTCCTACTGACTTTTACAAGTAAGTGTTCCTTTTCCAAAAAGTGAGCATTCCGAGACACAAACACCTTTTATGCTTCGAGTTGGTAAAACAGATATCCAATAGTTTCCTTTGGATATCCAATGGACAAACACTTGTTAGATTTGGCATTTAGCTTATCTGAGGCTATCCTCTTTACCATAGTAGGATAGCCCCATACTCTTAAGTGACTTAGAGATCGTTTCTTATCACACCATCTTTCGTAAGGTGTAAAATCAACTGATTTAGAGTGCACTCTATTTACTACATAAACTTTGCTCTCTAGTGTATATCCCTAAAAGAGTTTACCTAGATCTACATGGCTCATCATGGACCGGACCATATCTAATAAAGTCTTATTCCTCCTTTCTAACACTCTATTATGTTGGGCCATATAAGGAGGGGTCTACTGGGGAACTATCCCTTTTTCCTTTAGATAATCCTGAAACTCCTGACTTATGCATTCTCCTCCTCGATCCGATCGAAGTGTTTTAATACTTTTCTCAAGCTGTTTCTCTACTTCAGCTCTTAATAGTTTGAACTTTTCAAAACTCTTAGACTTATACTTTATTAAGTACAAATAACCGTATCATGAGTAATCATCAATAAAGGTTATGAAGTAGGAGTATCCTTCTAGTGCGTGAACACTCATTAGACCACACACATTAGTATGTCTAAGTTCCAATGTACTCATGGCCCGTTCAACTTTTCCTTTAAAGGGAAACTTTGTCATTTTTCCTCTTACACAAGGTTCGAAATCACCATAAGACTCCAAGTCTATTGGGCCCAAGTCTCTACGCTTATGCAACTTGGTTAAGCAATCTTTGTTTATGTGGCCTAAACGATAATGCCATAGGTAGAAGGAATTCTCATTATCTAATTTGACTTTCTTCACATTAATTGTATTGAAAACTTTTGTTTTAGAATCAAGAACATAAATGCCACCTTTCAACATCCCATAACCATAAAGAACATTATTCAAACGAATATGATAATTATTATTCAAAAATAAAATCTCAAATCCCTCTGCTGTTATACATGCAACAAATACAATATTCTTAGTAACACTTGGAATGTAGTAACAACTATTCAAAACTAAAACAAGTCCACTTGACAAAATAAGATTAAAGCTCCATACGGCTAATGAAGCAACTTTAGCTCCATTTTCCATGCATAGGTCCATCTCCCCTTTTGGAAGTCTTCTACAGTTCCTTAGTCCCTACACAGAAGTGCAGATATGAGAACCACAACCAGTATCTAATACCCAAGTGGATTTACATGGAAAAGTAGCAAAATTTTCAATTACAAACGTACCTGAAGTAGATGCCTCTGTAGGCTTCTTCTTCAAATGCTCAGAAGCAGGAGCTTTGTAATCCCTCTTCCAATGTCCTGATTTCCCACATTGGAAGCAGACATACTTAGATTCCTTCCTTTCTTTCTTCTTTTTACTAATTCTTTTCTTGGCACCCAATGCCTGCTTCTTCTTCTTAGTAGTCTTGCCTTTCCCAACCAACAATACATTTTCTGAGCTTTCTTGATCTGAGGTTCCAGTATTTTTAGCATGTTGAGGGATAGTAGAATTAATCTTGTTCATGTAATAGTTAGTCATGTAGCCTGAGTAACTATCTGTCAAGGACATCAACACAAGGCCAATGCTCAAGTCATGATTCATCTCAAATCCCAATCGATTCAGCTTCTCAAGGTATCTTAAGAGTTTCAGTACATGCTAAGAGGCAGAGGTGCCAGCCTATATCTTGGTCCTGAAAAGGAGCTTGGAGGTCTCATACCTCTCTGTCCTTTCTCGCTCTAAAAAGAGCTCTTCAAGATGGAGAACCATATCCTCCAAGGGCATGTTCTCATGTTGTTTCTGAAGCTTTGGATTCATGGACCCCAATATGATACACATGGCAGTCTCACGATCTTTCTTGTGCTTGAACTAGGGGTCATGTTCCACATGATCCTCAACATCAGGTTCAACAGGGAAAATTTCACTTAGAACATAGGTAATTCCCTCATATTCGAGAACTATTCTCATAGCTCAAAACCAATTAGAAAAGTTTGAGCCATTTGATTTGGTGTCAAGTAACATACGGAGATTAACATTGGAAGTCATTTTTAACCTGAGATATAAGAAAAGAGAAAGTTTAGATATTGGTTTAAGTACATAGATATATTGAACACATTTGTCCTACTATTTTCTTTGATATTTATAGTAGCCCATTCTATTGAATTCGAGAATTTTAGCACAGCTAAATTTCCTAGTAGGTAGCATCTATAAATAGTATATTACATCCCCTAATTTTACGAGTCAAGTCATAATAGTAAATCATAGTTGGAATCTCATTCCATTTGCATTGCATGCAATTGCTAATTCATTCAAGTTCCCTAATCCTAAGGGACGTGTGCTCTAATATTAGCATTTCCTTGAATATGTCTCAAATCTGGGCCTAGCCCCCAATTTTATGATGGACTACCCCATTTCTATTAAGGTAGACCCTATCCTAAATATTACAACCAATCAATGAGGACTAGAAGGAACGCTTTACGTAGCACTTTGATAGTCCAAAGAGATCGTATTATAAATTTGAGTAAGGAAGACTACAACTTGCCTTAATATATTTACTTTGATTGGTGTTAAACGTCTCACCTAATATAGGATTTTATTAGATTGGCATATTTATAATAACTTATATTAATTCAGGCTATTTTAGAATTAATTTATAAGGTCCAACCTTAGGGTGGTTCAAGCTCTCTATTATAATTATTCCATCAACTTAGATTATATGCAAAATAATGAACACTTTATTTATTACACTTATATTGCATTTCCTTTAAGCTTTTATTCAATAAATTTAATTTTTTTACTTTGTTATAGAAATATATATAAGCACCATCTTATATATTAGAAATTAATTAGTTCATATTAATCCACGGGTCGTCAATTCAAATTGCACCGATATAGGTTCCTAGGTAAGAGAGGTGCCCTATGAGGAGTAGATACCAAGTCCAATCCTTAGCTAGAACAAATACGGGCCCAAACTTGAAGACTAATGGATTTTCTTGAACTAATAAATTTTGTTCTTCCAATTCATGTAAATTGGAAGCATCTATAACCCGTGTAATTTAAATAAATTATTGACACTTGTATAATTTGAGTAAGTTGAGCAGGCTTATTCAAAATTATTCATAACCATTTCCTAACCTTGAAATGAAAGGTACAAGTTCGTATATATTGTTTCAAATAATTAAATAAAACAAATCATTTCATATAGAAAATGATATTCAGTTTTCTTCTAACTACATTATACACTAAATAGGCAGGCTCTGATACCACTGTTGGGAACTAACAATCAAATTGAACATGTATAACAGGCATGACAGAAATTCACAATTTTGTCCCTGTCCCTAGAAACTTCTATAAGTTGCATATAAATTACATAAAGCCTTAACTAAATAATTCTCTACCTAGGTTAGCATCCAAAATAGCTAGGCATACCATAATTCTAAATTATATCGTAGCACATTTATTTTATACTAAGCATGCTATAACTCTAAGCTATAACCTAGGCATGTTATAACTCTTAGCTATAACCTAAGCATAAAATAAACTAAGCATGCAAAACAACATAAGCATAATTATTAAGTCTAAAAATACGTAAAGAAAAAGACCTAATAATTAAAAGAGAAAGAAAAGGAACTTACCAGTTGAAGCGGGCTTGAGCAGAACCTCCTTGCACAAACCTCTAAGCGTAGGATAGCCTCTATGAGTATCCACACGAACCCCACCAACCAAAACCTCACCAAGAGGTAGAACTAAGAAGCCTCGAGTAGTTGCTAGACCACTCCAAAAGCCTCACCCGAAAAAATATACTCGAGATGCTCGAATAAATTTAAGCTCCTCCAAAATAACTGTGCTCAATTACTCGAGGGAAAAATATCTCGCTTTAGATTTATGCTTTGATCTTGGTGCAATTTGATTAGGTGAGGGGAAAGCCTATATATAGGCTTGGGGAGCAAAAATTTTCTCCCAAAAAAGCAATGTGGGATGTGCACATTGGCACATCCCACATGGGTATGACCCCCGGATCCATATGGATCCGCGGGTTCTACCCGCCTACCATGAAAGCTACATGTGGCAGCTACAAGGAAAGCCCTTATGGGCTTGCCTTGCACCCAGGCTAGGCCTCGCGGCCCATGCCGCGAGCCCAGCACTCGGTGCCCTCATGGGCTGCCTTTGTGCAGCACATGATCTTGGGCTGCCGTGAACAATGCCTAGCAATGTTCGCACACCATTCAGTGTACTCCGTGTAACCGAACTTTGTATAAATAATTTCATACTTTTCGGTTTAACTCGCCAATGCAAAATTCCCCTTTTGATCCTTTCAAATAAATATTTATTTTTGACTTTAATAAATTAGTTACCAATCAAAATAAATTTCTTGGTCCAACCAAAATTGATCTAATAAATTTTAACCAATTCCATAATTTATTTATGACTCTAATTAACCGGTAAAAAATAAATTCCTTGGTCTATCCAAAATTGATCCAATCGATTTCAACCGATTAAATATTAATCCAATTATTATTTAAATTATATTCTTGTAATAGAATAATTCTATTAGTTCTTTGTTTAGTCCGAGGAAGGTCCAATGTGTGTGACCTTATAGGATCCCAAAGTATTGAGCTGTTAAGGCTTAACCAACCCTTCTTCTAATGGATCCATTGGCTCGAGGTTCTAGATCGTGAATAGAACTCAATTACCTTAAACGACTGTAGTACGCCTCTAGCAAGGGTCTACCATCCCCCATTACTTAGAATGCCATTTATGCTTATGACTTAATCCCCGGTTAATGCAATAGTTATCCAATGCAATGAACTCCTTCAATTCTTTAATATTAGTACCATCTGGTTTATAGGGTTCGATTAAAGTGTTAACCCGCTAATAGCAAGGTTACTCCAAGCTATCCCAGTTATTTACTTGTTCCCGAGGTATATTGCCTTTTACCATAGTGTGTTTGACTAGAAACTATTTCTATCAAACACATACTTTGATCAGAGGTTTATGGCAATCATCACTTCAACAAGTGGCCAAGTACAACTCCTTAATATATCCGGAGCGATGGATTCTTTCCAACTACACAGCTTACCAATGTGTTGTTATCACTATACCCGTAATCACCCATGACAGCCTAAATTAATGAGTGTAATGACCCAAAGTATAGCAACAGTACCACACAAGGTAACTAGCATCTCAAGTATGGGGATATTCGCAATGCTTATTGCATGAAGATAAACCCTAACACATTGATATATTTAGCAAGTGTTTATCTTACTGTGGTCTTCAATATATCTCCCAGATATATACATGTGTAAGACTTAAGGCACCACCTTCAGTCCTTAGGAGATTGACTGCTTGGACCCTTTCCAAGAAAGTTGACCACATGCTAGTCTTTCTTCTTCATCATTATCCTTTCTTGATGAAACTATGACTAGGGATAGTTTAGACATAATTATAATTGCACATAAAGCAGGTTCCACAAAATATAGTCCAACTATAATTTCTCTTACTTCATGTTATGATATGTCAAGGACTTTTGTATATATACATCAATGAATATATTTTAACCAGCTATAATATATATATATATATATATATATAAACACATCGATATGAACAAAAGATTAAATGCCTTTATTGATTAAACAAAATATTTGTACTATTACATAATTAAGATATATCTCCCTAATTGCCCTAAGGGCATACATCATATCCAACAAACTCCGACTTGCACTAAGGCCAATTAGCCATATGTCTTAATCCATATGCTTTAACATGTTGGTCATGCTTGACTTGAGTCAGTGGCTTTATCAGACCATCCACGAGGTTCTGATCAGTGGGTACATATTCTAATCTTATTATCTTAGCATCAATAATCTCCCTGATTATATGATACTTTCTGGATACATGTCTATTTTTCTAATGAGCCCGTGGTTCCTTTGCCAGAGCTATAGCACCATTGTTATCGCAATACAAAGTAATTGGATCAACAGACTCAGGCACCATATTAAGATCACTAATAAAATCCCTTTAACTAGATAGCTTCTTTTGCCGCTTCGCATGCAGCAATGTATTCGAATTCCATGGTTGAATCAGTAGTAGTTTCTTGCTTGGAACTCTTCCAGCATACTGCCTCTCTATTTAACACATACGCAAAACCTAACTGAGACTTAAAGTCATCCTTGAAAGATTGAAAACTCGCGTCAGTGTAACCTCTGATTGTGAGGTACCTTCTCCATAAATCAAGAACTCATCCTTAGTCCTTCTCAAGTACTTAAGAATTGCCTTGACGGCCATCCAGTGCTTTTCACCTGGATCTAACTGATATCTGCTCATAAAGCTCAAAGCTTGAGAGGCATCTGGCCTAGTACATATCAAAGCATACATGATGGATCCTATCGCAGATGTATAGGGTATATCCTTCATGCCCATTCTCTCCTGAGCTGCCTTTGGACACTCAACCTTAGGTAGGTTAATCCCCTTTGTCATTAGAAAATAACCTTTCTTAGAATGCTCAAGGTTGAACCTATTCAATACCTTATCTATATATGTACTTTGAGAAAGACCTAACAGCTTCTTTGATCTATCCCTATAGATCTTTATACCTAGTATAAATGCTGCTTCACCAAGTTCTTTCATGGAGAATTTTCTTGACAACCATACTTTAACATTTTGAAGAAGAGAAATATCATTTCTTATTAGCAGAATGTCATCAATATATAATACTAAGAAAATGACTGCCCTCCTACTAACCTTCTTGTAAACACAAGGCTCATTAACTTTTAGACAGAAATCCAGTTCACGAATTATCTGATAAAACCTTATATTCCAACTCCTGGATGCCTGCTTAAGTCCATAAATGGATCTTTGTAGCTTGCATACCTTCGAGCCATTCTGAGATGTGTGCTACATCCTAAATGATAGAGAGCAATTAGTAAACTTTGATCCCAAATCTGATGAAGCAATTTTCCTTGGCTACTCAACATATAGCATGGCTTATAGAGTCTTTAACAAACGAACCCAAACTGTAGTATAGTAAATACATGTAGAATTTGATGAGACTAACCATGCAGGCAAAAGAAGTTCCACTCCAGAAGATCCTATTCCAGAAGCTGAAAACCTTAGAGAAAAGAAGGAAGTCCAAATTCCTGATTCCTTCCAAATCAAGAAGTACAAAGAAGAAGATGGAGGAATATCCTTAGATCTAGAAGAATAACAAGTTGATCTCAATTCACATGAGATAAACTTTAATGAAGACTAAGAAGGAGAAGTCAAGGCAGAAGTGGAACAAGCCCCAATTCAGCATAAAGATCTTCTAAGAGAAGTCCGGACTCACAGGGATTATCCGGTTGCAGCCATTTTAGATGATGTCCAAAATCCAGTTAGAACCAGAGGACAACTCAATAGGATGATGAGCCATGTTGCCTTGCTCTCTCTTATTGAGCCTAAGAAATTCCAAGATGCCAAAGGAGATGAAAGCTGGATGATGGCCATGCAAGAAGAGCTAGATTAATTTACCAGGAATGATGCATGGGATCTAGTAGCACCTCCAAGAGGAAAGTTAATCATTGGCACTAAATGGGTATTCCAGAATAAGCTAGATGAATCCAGAATAGTGGTGAGGAACAAGGCAAGACTGGTGGCCTAAGGCTATAATCAATAGGAAGGGATTAACTTTGAAGAAACATTTGCTCCCATTGCAAGATTGGAGGTAATTTGGATTCTATGTGCTTATTTACGGGGTTCACATTATTCCAAATGGATGTTAAAAGTTCATTCCTCAATGGAGTTATCCAGGAAGAAGTCTATGTGAAGCAGCCATCTGGATTTGAAGACTCAAGACATCCGGATCATGTCTACAAACTGAAGAAAGCCCTCTATGGATTGAAGCAAGCACCAAGAGCTTGGTATGAGAGACTCACTACCTTTCTCATATCGAAGGGATATATCCGGGGTAAAGTAGATACAACTCTTTTCATAAAAAAAAGAAGGATGATATCATTCTATTCCAAATATAAATAGATGACATTATATTTAGGCCAATAGATGAGAAGATGTATGAGGAATTTAGCTCTTAGATGCAAAAGGAATTTTAGATGTCCATGATGGAAGAACTGAATTTCTTCCTTGGTTTACAAATCAAGCAAAGTCCAGATGGGATTTTCATTAATCAATCTAAGTATACCAAGGAGATTTTGAAGAAGTATGAAATGGACAAGAGCAAAACAATGTCCACTCCAATGGGTTCAGATACAGTCCTATCCAAGGATTGTGAAGGAGAAGATGTTGATCGGAAGCTATGTAGAGGAATGATTAGATCACTTATATACTTAATAGCTAGCAGACCTGACATACACTATGTAGTATACTATTATACAAGATATCAAGCCAATCTTAAGGATTTACATCTGAAGGCAGTTAAAAGGATCCTTAGATACCTACTATGTACCACAAAAGTGGGGTGATGGTATCCTAGTAATGAAGAATTCACACTCTAAGTATTCAAAGATGTAGACTATGGCAGAGATACTCTTGAAAGAAAAAGTACATCTGAAGGTGGCCATTTCCTTAGAGATTGCCTAGTATCATGGTACAGCAAGAAGCAAACTTTAGTTGATTTATCAACAACAGAAGCAGAATATATAGCAGCTGGAAGTTGTGTAGCTCAACTCCTATGGATCAAGCAATAACTAGAAGATTATAGAGTTCAATCCGGATGCGTGGATGTAATGTGTGACGATAAAAGTGCCATTGATGTGTCAAAGAATCCAATACTCCATAGCAGAATGAAATATGTCAACATAAGGCACCATTTCATCCATGATCATGTGATGAAAAAGGATGTTGCATTTGTATATATTCCAACCAATGAACAAAGAGCATACATCTTTACTAAATCGCTAAGTAAAGATCAATTTGGGAAGCTAAGGGAGTCAATTGGAATGTCTAATCCAATTTGAAGAAAATCTAGAAGGCAGTTGATCTAGTTGAAGAAGCTCTAGTACCAAAAAGGGCTAAAACCTCTAAGCCCAAGGCTTAAAAGCAACTGGCATTAGTTCCTATTGAGGAGATTGATGAGGATGCCCAAACCACCACTCATCTTCTAAAGAAAAGCCCACAGAAGGCAAAGCCAAGGGGGAGATTAATCAAGGCAGTGGATAAGAAAAGAAAATCTACTGAAACCCTAGCTGTGGTAATAGAGGATGAAGAAACAGGAGATGAAGCTTTGGTGCCTAGGAAGCAATTCACTAAGAAAGGGTGCACTTTTGATGAGGCTGTCAAAGCCCAAAAAGATCAGAACAAGAAAGCCAAGAAGCCTGCGGGGATTATAATTAATGAAGAAGTTGCCAAAAGGGCTGAGGAAGAGAAGTTAGGTAAGGCCAGGACAACAAAGGGCAAGCATATGCCAGGATTCACTGAGGAAGTCCAACCGAATGACCTGCAGTATGATATAATGAAGGAAGCCATAAAGGACAATGATAGAATCAATAAGCTCAGAGCTAAAGGACCCGAAGACTTCTCCGGAGCTCAAGCCATTCTCATTGATCCTATGGATATGGCAACAATCGCCCGAGATCTGGAAGCTGATAATTTTCCATTCATGCCTAGATCCGGACCACTTCCAGATAACCAGCTTAATCTGAAAGCTGAAATCCAAACTGATGTAAGTCTTGTAAAGGCAACTAGAGAGGGCATTGAGGATATTATCAATGCGCCTGGGGGAGAAAATAAAAGTCCTAAAAAGGCATTTGTAGGGGTGACTAAGGACATTACCAGTCATCTGGGGGTCTTGGAGATTGATGAAGGAAGAAAAGAAGCTGATGGTCAGACTCCAACGCCAATCAATGAGGTAATTCCTAACACAGTCTCATTTGATATAAATGCTAATTCTTCTGCTGCTGGTGGTGAAACAGCAGATAAACATGGGGATAACTTGGATACACATACTCTAAGTGTATCTAAGGATCATGAGTCCAACCTGAAAGACACCATTCTGGAGGCGGGACACAGTTTGAGATCCAATGAGAACACTCCTAGAGTATACTTAAAGGGCGAGGCTAGTCCAGGGGAACGGTTGGAAGAAGAGAAGGAAGAAGAAATAGAGAAATCCATTGAGGCAGAATCATCTGAATCTAATGAGACCAGCAGTAGCTCTAGATATGAGACTCCACTTGCAATCCCAATAAAAATACCAACTTCAAGTGTCAACTCAACCAGAGCCAAAAATATCTCCACTGCACTCAAGATCCTTCAAGAAGCTACTCATGAGGAACATGAGGAAAGCTATATTAAATAAAGCCTTCAGAACATATGCAAACACCTGAAATCAGTGGAGAAAGTATTGCTTGCGCTCTTTTCTCCTCCGGGCATAAAAGATGAAATCAGAGAACTAAAGGGGAGTGTTGAGAAAATTGAGGAGAAAGTGGAAGACTTAACCACTACTGATCTGGTAGCAGAAGTATCTCTTGCGAAGGTAAAGCTAATCCTTGAGCAAATAAATACAAGAATCTCCGGATCTAACAGATCTGCATAATACAATAGCCACAAATAACTGCGCTACAATCATGGATAAGATCACTTCCTCAGCCACTGATCTGTCCACAGAGCTGAAGGAGTATATAGACACCAAGTTTGAAAACCTGTTAAAATTTATATCAGAAAAAAAAAAAAGAAAAGGTCGCTCTGCCTAAGCTTAATAAAAACCAGTAAGTCATTCTCAATAGGCTAACCAAGTTCATAGAGGAAGATCTTTCTAAGCTACTTGTCTAACAAATAGCTGATATTGGAGAAGAACTTGTTGGATAGTTTAATGGCCAGGATTCATTCACTGAAAGAATAAGGGATGATCTTCGCAAGGACTTGAGCACAGTTAACTCAAGCATCCACAATATTTGCAAGGATCTGGGCAAAGACCTTGAAAAATTGCAGTCTGGACTGTCAAATCTATCTATCTCCAGATCCTCTTTCTCTTTATCCATTTCAGAAAGCCAACTTCTTCTAGTCATTCAAGACCCGGTCCAGCACACTGGGGACACAAGATTCTTTAGACATAAAGGCATCACTACCCTTCTCAAAGAACTCTTCCCATATTTTAATGAGAAGGATAAGGAATATATGCTAAAGATGCAACCCTACATCACCAGATCTTACACCCAACTCTAGAACCTCTTCCGCCGTTTACATCTAACTCCGGCAACTGTAGTCACATCCTAGAGCAGAGAAGGTAAGGAAACTCAGATAACTCCATCTACTCTAAAGCCTGGTACGAAAAATGGGATGAAAAGACATATATAGTGATCAATCCTCCTGCTATAAACAAAAAGAGGGAGTAAGGTGTAAAGAAGGAAAAGGGCAAAGAAAAGGAAGGAGGAGCATCTGGAGCATCCAGAAGAAATTAGACTAGCTATATATCGTGTAAAAAATTTGTAAGAGCTAGATTCACTTATATTTTTCTGTATCTTATAATCCAAAAGCTTCATTGATGTTAACTATTTTTAACAGTAGAAGTATATATAATGAATATCTAATTTCTTAAAAAAAACTGCTTCTAAAGTATAATATGTTATTGTACTACAAAAATATTAGAAGCTAAAATTGAAAAATGTTGGGGGAGCTAAGGGATGCTAGAATTATGGGGGAGTAAAACTTGTAAATGACTAAGTATCAAGAATCATGCTTAGATCATAAAAACTCCTTTCCTTATGCTTATATATCTTAGGTTTTTGTTTCCATCAAATGGGGGAGAATGTTGGAAAACAAGGATCCGGAACACAAATAATACGGATCAGGTTTGAAGTAAACAAAAAAACCTAAGTATAAAAAGACCTAAGTCACTAATCCGGACTCATATCCAAAGTCCAAGATAAGTGAGGACAATTTCCTAAGCATAAATGGAAGCATCTAGTTAAAGTTTGGAAAGGAAACAAACTTTGAACCACCCAAAATAGCATTCAGAAGAACTGATTGCAGAATCATCCGAAAGAAGGCAAATCGGGATATATTAAGTCTGAAGACATCCGGAAGACTAAATTATCTTATCAAAGGGAATGATTCAAAAACTTCATTCCCTACATTCTTTTGGTCTATCTAGTTAAAGACCCTTTTCCCTAAAGCAAGACAAAAATAATAGCTAGCACTTTTCGAAAAAAGGACAAAGGACAAAGGACTGACACCGGACAGAGAAAGAGGTAACAACCTTTTTCACTAGACAAATAAGAAGGCGCGTGGAGCTCACACTAAAAAGCTACTGGTATAAAAGTTGGTGTATCACTAAAATACAAGGAAAATGATCACTGAAAACTTTTCAACCTCAATCCCAAGGATTCAAACGGGTCAAAATCTTTATCTGACGGATTGCTTAACGGCTCCTGAAGCTCCGCATCATTCCTGATCAAAGGTGAAGATTAAATTAAAGCTCACCAACCCTCGACGGCTACATTTATGATCAAAGCTTATAAAAGGGAAGATTCACATGTTGAGAAGGTGCTGGTTGATTTAAGAAAGCAATTAACAAGAGGATTCGCTAAAAGCAATCAGAAAATGTATCCCTCCAAGAATCAATCAATTTCTAAATCTGTTGTAAGGATTCCTAAGTGAAAGTATAAACTTGAGGAAGTCTAAAACCAAATACTTTGAGAAAACAAAGTGTAAAGATCTCCAACTTGGGTGAGTTGGGAGATTGGGATACAGCTTAATATAGGTGCTTTGAGTAGGATCTCCTTGTAGGACTCAGCTTAGGTTTGGGTAGAAATCTAAGTGGTTTATCCTGCTAAAGACAAGAGGACTCAGCTAGAAGTTGGTGCTTCTAGTGGTATATCCTACATCCGGAAGGGGGTACTATCCGAAGACAAACTATAAAGCTTGATTTCTGCCAGTTGGAAAGAAATCACACTAGTGGAAAAGCTCAAAGGAAGGAACCTTTGGGATTGGAGTAGGCAGGGCCGAACTAGGATAAAATACTTGTGTTTAATTTTCTTACTCTTTGCTTACTTGCATAATTATTTGTACACATTTGCACCATCCGGATTCATCCCCCAGATCATAATCAGACACGCTGCACTAAAGAATTTTTAAAAGTCTGTTAACTCCGCAAAGAGGGTCATTCACCCCCCCCCCCCTCTGACCAAACTCAGACCCTCACAGGACCAACAAAGTCCAGTCCATTTGATTATATAATTCTTCCATTAGCAAGCACTGATTAAGGGATTATTCGCTTAAAACCAACATTAGACTAAAGTCCAATAGATGTCCAATAGATGTCCAATAGATGTCCAACAGATGTCCAATATATGCCCAATAGATGTTCAATTGATGTCCAATAACAAAACATCCAACTTAGCATTTTATCAAATACATGGTGTGCACTTCAATTTTAACAGATAGAATGCAAAAAAAGATACAAAATGAACTATAAATCCTCCATTAGAGACAAGAGAATGAACTACAAATCTCGAAATCAAACAAATCAATTCAAACTAAAGCATTAGCAGCAATCCAATTTCCATTATAGTGAATCAACACAATAATCTGTTCCATTACAGACAAGAGAAGGAACTCCAAAACTCTAAAATAAAAAACAATAAGAAAAAAGGAAATCAAAAAAAGCAAAGCAGCTACTGTTTTGGATTCGATCAAACAAAAAACAAAACCATAAAAATGCAAAAAAAAAATAAGAAAAGAAAGAAATAGATACCCGGAAAATCAGCAGGAAGAAGAAGAAGAAGGAAAAGAATGTGAACTCAGATCAGAAAGAGAACAAAGATTAAAGAAGAAGAGAAACGTGATCGCAGAGTATAGAGGAAAGGCACCAAAAAAAGCAGGAAACGGTTATTGCCAAAAAATCAGGGTTTATATAGAATGTAATTATGTAGAATTATTGTTAAGAAAAACAAAAACAAAAAATATTTAGCTCCAATGGCAATTATGTAATTAATTTAAAAATATTGACCATTATGACAAATTCCCTTATTTGAATGAATACACTTCTAATTTATACGTAAAAAATGGATTAAGTTTACGGTTTTTAGCTAAATGAGCTAGTTATATGATATGAATCGACACCATAACTTTGTAAGTTTGAAGCTGTTCAACGAGCAATGGCAATGTGCCTTTCTCCATTAATGAAATCAGAGCAGGTATGTATTGTAACATTGTCTCTCAAACGCGGATTTTAGAATTGTTGTTCTTTGTTTTTACAACTTCATGATACTTGACCTCTGTTGGCAATCGGGGATTACTTGGATATTTTTGAAGTCGCGAAAACACTGTCAGATTGAAATTTATTTGGCCGGTTTACCAAATTTTTAATCGGATAAAATCAGAAAAAGAATCAAGAACAAGAATTTTGTTTGCAGTGAAATTTCAAACCGAATTTTTCTGTATTTTGCCAATATCGTTTTTGTGAAATAAACAGCCAAAACGTCAACAGACATGCTGTTTGGGGTAGCAGCCATGTCCAAAAGACATGTTTATTCCGAGATTCAGTTGTGTCCAACAGACACACTGTTTCAGACAAAAATTTATTTTCTGATGAATTTTTCCAAAGGATGCGTGGGTTCAGGGATAAAATTTTTTCCAAATGATGCGTGGGTCCAGATCAGCTCGACCCCAGCCCGGGGCGCTGCCCCAGGACCTTGCCAGGGGCTGCTGCCCCTCGGACCCTGCCGAGGGGCGCTGCCCCTAGACCCCGCCCCTCGGACCCTGCCCCTCGGACCCCGCACCCGGGGGCGCTGCCCCCGGACCCCCCAAATCGTAAACAGAACCCGAACAACTGTGCACTCCGCACTCTCCATACATGTTCGGTGAAATGTCACGATCGCATTGGTCAAACTAGTTGATCCGATTACACTAAAATATTAACAACCTCTTGTATGATGCAATTAGTCAAAAGGCCTAATGCATCGGAACACTTAAACTTGCCCCTAATTGCTCCTTCCCCGCTGAACTTTCAAAAGTTTCTCTCGCCGCCCTAAACTTGTCTAAAGTTCCTCTCTTCTCCCTGAACTTGTTTAAATTGCACATCATGACCCCTTTTCTGCTGACTTGGCATGTGAGTTTATTATCTTCGTGCACTGCCAACCCACCTGCCACATCAGAAGAAAGAGATCATGAGATGCAATTTAGACAAGTTGAAAGGAGGCGAGAGGAACTTTTGAAAGTTCGGGAGAGCGAGGAGCAATTACGGACAACTTCAGGAGACTAGTGATGTATTAGGCCTTAGTCAAAAAGGAAAATGCTTAGCCAGATTGATTTTTTCTTTTTTGAAATTATTTCCTTGGTCAGGATGATGCTGCCACACTTGTTTCTAGGCTGCAGGATCAACTGATGAAGAGTGACAATTATCCCTGGTGGTTGTTTTTGTAGTAGAAGTAATTTTTTCTTTCATTTTTGAAAATTTAGTTTAGCCACTGATGGCCATATATGGATTCTTTTGAGTTTGAGTGCTTATGAAACCCTTTCTGTTCTGATAGTCATGCCATGTGTTCTTTGTTCTAAACTATTCCGGATTTTCATGTTTTTGTTCTAATACTCCTGTAATCCATGAGCTTGTTCTATTTTCAACTCTAGAAATTCTGCCAAATCTTGTGAAAGGTACTTTCTTGGCTTTTGAATGCTTCTCTGAAAAGCTTGGAAAATTGTTTGAACCGCAGTATTAAACTTGTTGCAAACATTCATCTTTCAATGCGTTTGTGCATACAGCTGATCCGTTTTAATTATAACTTTTGCTCCAGGCACGTGATTCATATTTTACCACTACTTTTTGTTTCTTTCTCTTATCAGCTTCTAATTGGAGAGGGAAAATCAGAAAAATAACATCTTTGAAAAGTTAAACCAACTAGAAGCTGGCACATGGTGTTCAAAAGGTAAAGTAGTGCAGTTTTTGAAAGTTGAGGGACCTACGGGGTCGCTTTGAAAGTTCAAGGGGCAGTAGGTTTGTTGGGACAAGTTCAGGTACTTAGAGATGCATTAAGCCTTTGTGTTTAGATACAATAGGCATTTTATTGCATACGCTTCTGCAGAGAATTTATCTCCAGTATTTTTGTACAATATATGATGTGGCCGACATATTTTTGACAGAACATAAATTGAATGCCGTTTTTACTCGTTTGGTTCGTGGATATACAAAAATATGGCAAAATAGAAAATGTGTTTCTCGAGAAATTCCTAAGGAATATCTATTCCCTTCTGCAAACCAAAAAACACATGACTGTAATTGTTTACAATATTGATCAAAATCGTGCATGCAGGCTTTAGAATCTTCGTGGCATCATTTTCCAGAATAAGCTCATGATTTTGTTATCACCCAATCATCTTTTTTTCCAATACATTAAACCATTTTATTGGTTCTACCCTATATATTGAGTGGTCAGTACTGCATGGTATTAACTATAACTTGTTTCCTTTATTTTGTTTAACATAAATATGCAGTGATGACAGCGATAATACTGAAGATGAGTTGAAAATGGCTGAAAAGTTGTTTTGATTAGCGATTTTGGTTCAAAATTGCGTTAACATTTTAGGTCTGTGAATTTTGGATCAGACATTTGTTGGGTATGAGTCCATAGGGGAATTATATAATCAATACATATATACATGGTAAGATGCTAGTTTGAATGAAGCCCAAATTGAGTCTTGTTTAATTACATGGTTTTGGACAAAACTGTTGTTGTGTCCCTCATTTTTGTAGAACTTATTTAGGCAGTGGTATGATTTGTTTTACATTTGTTTACTTGATTTTTTTTCATAATAAGTTCAGTTTTTAAGGTTAACAAATTGATCAAGGATAAACTTAAAATATATGCTATGTGGTTTAACTCGTTTTGAAAAATAAGTTCAAAGCATTTTTCTTTTTTTTAAAACGAAGTTTCTGATTTCAAAAGTTAGCAAACAAATGATAAAAAATTGATTTCAATTTGAAGTTATGTTGCGATAGAGGGTAATCATATATATTTTAAACTAAAATTATGAAGGTTGATTAACAAAATTATAATAGACTTAAGTGAGGTTCAAATATCTATGTTTTAAAGTTAAAGATCAATAACTTACAAAATAATAAAATGAAAATTTTTCGAAATTTATTCAAATTTTAATATAATAGTCAATTAACTAACATTTAGCCTAAACTTTTTTAGTATGAAACTATCCCTTCCAATTTTTTTTACATTGTCTCTTTAGGTTTATTAGTAATTTTTATAATTACAGTTAGATTATCAACGCATTTTTTATTGTCTTTTCTCTAATTTTCCTTTGTACAATTAAGAGAAAAATTATATACTAATACAATTATAAGCTAATAATTATAAAAATATTTAATATAAAAATTTATAGGATATATTAATCTTTTTAATAGTGGAATAAAATTTTTATATTTTTTAGATTGGGTTAAATGAACAATTTAAAAAACTAGAGAGTAATTTGAAAATGTGAACAACACTTCAGAGCGAAGGGCGTTTTAGGTAATTAAGTGTTAGGTAATAACAGTAATATATGACATAATAAGAATTTATGAACAAGTCACTGACTCCCGGCAACCCCTTGCCTTAGAAGCCAACACATACCTACAGGCTATAATCACTATACTGCCCGTCCTATTCTACAAAACGTGAAAAACGGTTCATATTCATTTATACGATTACAACTCAATTTCAAAAATAAAAGCTACAAATTTATACTATACTATACTGCCCTTCCTTTTATATTTGTTATTTTATTCCAGCACAGTTTATTTTGGGACCATGCAATAAATTAGTATTCTTGCCTTAAGTAAAGATGACATGTTTTATTTTCAGTTCAGTCTACTTCAGTTTAATTTAGCTCAGTTTAGCTATGCGTAGTTATAAATTTACACTGAAATAAGTTCAGTTCAGTTCAATTCAATCAATTTCAATTTAGCCAATTTCAGTTCAATTTTATTTAACTTTCAGAAGTTGAAAGATAGCCTAAATTAATAACAAGTGAATACTATATATTTAATATATTAAGAGCATATTTAGTAGTCATTTTATTTCAATGATAGTATTAACACATTAGCAAAAATAGATAATCAACTAGAAAATGACTCTACACTATGATTTAGCACAATAAATGTTAAATATTATCTATTTGATATTCTACATATAAACAATAAAATAGAAAGTCAAATCATTAATTTTATTAATATTTTAATATTTAATTTAAAATTTAAATATTAATTAGTTGTGAAAGAGATATAATTAATTATTTTTTTAATAAAATTCACTATAAAATAATAAAATTCACTATAAAATACATAATTTAATGTAATATCTTAAAACGTATTAACTATTTTTAAAATTATTGAAATACACATAATCTTAAATCCAACGTCAATGCTCTAACCGCTCTTCTATAATTCAGCTTTACACCTAAAAATGGTAGGAATTCCGTTTTCAATTTCTCTTTCTGATCAATGAATGTATGGAACCACTTTTAATTATGACAATGTATGGAACCACTTTTAATTATGACTTCTCTTAGCCACACCTCTATCAATTCCCATTTTCTTAAACTATCATTTCTTATCTTTAATTTTGCTGAATCACTTTATTTTTTGAATCTAATCTAAAAAGGGTCTTTTAATTATGTCAGGATTATTATTACTTCAAAAAAAAAATTATTATTGCAATATCCAATTTGTTTGATTAGTCAACGTAATATTAATACCCTATTCATTAGTTTGGCTCATAATTATTTACTACTATTTGGCTTTACAAATGAAATGATAATAATTTCAATTGATTTGTCAAACGTTGGAGATGATTTATCTTTAATAACATTATAATCTAATCATTATTAGTTTATCAATATTATTGGTGTTTTATTAACAAATTCATGTGATTTGTATGATTTTTTTTATAAAGTAACCGCTAATTTTTCTTTTATCCTTTTATTGGTATTAAATAAAATTTCATATCACTCATTCAATGTTAATAAATTAAGAAAAATAATGATTAATTTGTTATCATGTCGTTCGAGGTACCCGTAAATTGCTTATCAGGGATTAGACTAGATGTCGACAAGGCTTAAAGGTGCCGCCTACAGTTGGGATCTATTTAGGACACCATGGTGAAAAAAGAAGAAGAAAAACAACTTATAACACATATTTTCTACACATTTTAGTATTAATTTGACTTAGCATTTGAATGGTATACTATTAATTTGTGGTGAAACTATATTTATTTAGGAAATAAAGACGTTTTGGGCTGATTTGGCATGTTTGGAGACTATTGGGGCACTTTTGGAGCTATTTCGAGCTATTATAGAAGTTACCCTAGAGTCCAGCTTAGCAGATTTCGATCAGACATGGCAATTTCGGGCTATGTTACCTGGACTCAGGTACGGGTGTTGGGTATAGTGCGGATCCAGGTGTCCGGTACGCTAATTTTAAAATTTTTAGATACTGAAACACTGTCCTAATTTTAAATATTGATACGGGATATGGCATAATTATTAAAAATCAAAATCTCATATTAAATGAATATATTGCCATGAAATTGAGTTAGAGAGGAGCAGTAATAAAAAAAGTGGAAAAGATAAATTAAATAAATGTTGACATATGTGAGGGATTGGAAGAGTTTGAAATAGATGAAGAGAAGAAACTTAGGAATTGAGTTAATTGCTGATTAAAAGTTAATTTAAGTTGACTTTACTAATGACTATATTAAAATATTTACTTTTTCAGCTGTAACTGTTGTTTCTTTTTTTGTAATAGTAGGCAGTAACTTATTTTAGTTATCTAGCTGTTGATTTTTTTACTCTAAAAAGCCCACTGTTAAAAGGCCAAAACAAAATAACCCTCAGCTAATAACTTTTTCCTCATCTTCTCCCATCAGCCGTCTCTGATCAATTTATTGCAATCCTCCATTGACGA
Organism: Euphorbia pulcherrima; assembly: GCA_947683365.1. Taxonomy (NCBI): domain Eukaryota; kingdom Viridiplantae; phylum Streptophyta; class Magnoliopsida; order Malpighiales; family Euphorbiaceae; genus Euphorbia; species Euphorbia pulcherrima. The sequence continues at coordinate 46,794,717 of CANTUS010000001.1, read as the reverse complement.
TATTCAAGTTTGCCGCACTCATTTGTATTCCGGCGTATCGGACACGTTTCCAGAACTTTTGTCCGTATCGTCCGTACAGGACATCAGTATGCCGAAGAAATCTAAGAGTCCGAGTAACATAGATTTCGGAATTTTGAAGCAAAAATTGAAATTACAGGGCTGGTATTTTCTAATTGAAGACAAAGACTTTTAGATTTAATTAAGTGTTTATTCCGATTTATCTTTATCCTATTTTATCTTTTTCCTTATTTAGTTGTTTAGGAAAACTCTACTTTCTTATTTAGTCTTTTATTTGAATTAGGCGATCTTTTCCCTTGTTTAGATAGGATTTTATTTTAGCATAAATAATTAGAGTACTTCGATGCTTTGAAATAATTTCGGGTCTAAGGATTAATTATGGTAAGAGTTCGATAATGGGGTCAATGTCCAGGATTACGTGTTACAGGCGCGTGCTGATTTTGTTGGTTGTAAAGTTGAGAAATTTTCGATCACGTATCTGGGAGCCCCTATTAGTTGGAAGAGATTACCGGTCTCGTCTTGGAATCCTTTAGTGGTGAAGTTACAGAACAGACTAGCGGGTTGGAAGGGGAACTGCTTATCATATGGAGGCCGACTTGTGTTGATTAAATCAGTGTTATCATCGCTTCCAATTTATCTTCTGGCCTTATACAAAATGCCGAGATCTATCATCGACAGGCTGAATTGTTTAATAAGGAACTTCCTATAGAAGGGAGATGCGTGTACAAGAGGCATGCCTAAGGTTGCTTGGAGCACGGTTGTGTTGCCTAAGGAATTAGGAGGCTTATATATTAGGGACTTGAGGCTCGTTAATTGCAGTTTATTATTGAAGTGGCTTTGGAGACTACGAGAGTTGAACCAATACTCATTATGGTACGATGTGTGTGTACGACGCTATGGTTTTGACTCGTGGATGGCTTTTGAAAGGCCAGAATTGCGAAATCTACCCCCTATTTGGAAAGGTGTGTATTCGGTGTGCGTGGAGGGATCATTTTGGACCCTCTTCAAAAATAACTCAAGGGTCGTTATGGGCAACGAGACTATGGCATCCTTTTGGCATGATAACTGGACCTCGGATCGTCCCCTTTGCGTTCTTTTTTCGGATATCTATTCTCTTTGTAATAGGAAGTCTTGCACGGTGCAACAAGGTTGTGAGTACTTGCTAGGGTCAGATCCTTTTGGTAGACAGTTTAGGAAAAGGACTCTACGAATCACAGCTAGGGATCGTTGTCGGTAGCTGAGAACGTGGATGTATGAGGCGTGTCCATCTCTTTTTCGAGTGATTGGTTTGAGTTCAACGGGAGATATCAGCTTGGCGTGTAATTTTCCATGGGTGGCGGATAAACTAACATGGGTGTGTGAGACCAATAATGGTTATTCAGCGAGATCCTTTTATCGTGCGTATTATCGCTTACCAAGGTGGGACGCACCCCCTCTAAAATTTAGAAGAATTTGGGAATCTACCATCATACCAAAGATTTGATTTTTTGGTTGGCTATTGTTCCATAATAGCTTACCAACAAAAACAATGTTGCGTACGAGGGGAAGTAGGGCTGTGGAGAATGATGTATGTCCCTTTTGCACGGATAGCGAGACGATAGCACAAGCTATATTCTTTTGTTCGCGGAGCCTTAGTATTTGACACCAGCTTCTTCATTTATTCGAGATTCCACTACCTATTCCGTCTTTGCCATGGGAGTTTTTGGAACTATGGAGTTCGTATTTTGTTGCGGGTAGCACTATGGTTCGTGATCTCATGGTCTATTTGGAAACGACGGAACAAGATGGTGTTTGAGCATGTTGACACATCGAAGGATATACTTGTTACAAGTATCTATTATAATTCGTTTTTATTTACTTGTAAGCGACGTAATATGGGCTTCGTTATTTCCGATGTATTTACTTACTCACAATTGCTAGTCTCATGTACTTGATTTAGTTGATCACATCTTGTGATTAGCATTATTTATTTAATAAACGCCCGGACCAGTTGTAGTGGCTGCGTTCAGGGTATATTCATTTAAAAAAAAGAATGATTGTTGTAGTAGGGAGGACATCTTTTGTTTGGTCATTGTGACAAACATCTCCTTCTACTCTTGCTTTAATGAATTATATTGTTTTCTTTTTAATTATATTTAGTTAATTTTCATTATCTTTTGGTGGAGGATTAAACTTGCATGTTGTGAGCCTTGTTCTTAATCTTTCTTTCGAATTTCACTATTCGATTAAACCGGAAATATCTTTATCATTATCTTTTTGATTCATTCAATTTGGCAAATTCATGTTTTTGAAATTATAATGAATTGTTATTTTCATTAAATTTATACTGTTCATAGTTTAATGGAAAGTTTGTAACAAATGATTTCTTTCAAAGTCTTCGTGGTTTATTCGATTGAAATCAACCTTTTGTGTTGTTCGTGACTTGTTGGCTTAAAGTTGGTTCTTCAAAATTGAATGTTTTTTTACGATTAAATCTTGTCTGCTTCTTGCAAGTGCATCTGATAATCGAGGATTTTTGGTTTAGCTTGTCTAAAATTAATCTCATCTTCAGGAAAAGAATTCAACTGTGTTGTTCATGGTTATAACCAACTAATTGATATTTCGAAAATCTATCTTCTGTGCCTATGATCAATTGCAAGTAAGCTTAGAGAATCTTTGATCGGAAGAATTTCGAGTTTATTGTTTATTTCTTTTACTTTCACAGTTTATTTATTTTCAAAACAAACAATATCAAACCCCCCTTTATTTACTTTAATTATTTTATTTTCTTGGTCATTGATTTGAGTAAAATTGATTGCTTATTCCATGTGGAGACGATCCCGCTTACCACTACTATAGATTTATTTGTTTGGTGATAAACGGTTTTTTTATTTATTTTTGACGATTTCGACGCTCGTTAACAATGATTATTTTATAATATACATGTCCTTGTCTTTTCTATCTCCAACATTATTCATTCAATTTTTGACATGTGACAATTTGTAGGAAAGAGAAAGTGAACAAATGAGAGAGAGAGAGAATGAAAAACAATAAAAAAATAACATGTATCAAAAATTGAATGAGGAACACCTGGAGACACCAAAATGGGGATATGTGATTTTTTTTTCTCATTTCATAGCGAAAAGTCATTTTCTTTTTCAATACTTTTTTCTGAAGAAGTAAATATGAGGAGGGAAAAGAGAGAGGGGCAATAGTGGCAACTACAGTGGATTCGCTGATTAAGGGCCATACCACATAACTTCAATCACCGCCTCAATTCAAACCTAAAAACGATCCCCAAGGCATGTGTGTGTGTACACATATATTAATAGATAGTGATTTTCAAGTTGAAAATCACTAAGAATCAGTTACCAAGAGTAGCAAACTCAGATTAGTATAAAGATTTGAGACCGAAAAACAAAGAGATCGCCTATTACAATTACGAAAAAACCAACATAAATAAATATTGGAGATAAAATAGTCCTCTGACATTAGAGAGCCATTGAACACAAATCTATTCCTCTTGTTCCATATAGACCAAGAGATGGTGAACCAGCGTGACATCGCAAAATCACGGCATGAACCCATTCTGAAGAAAAATTGCTAAAGATATGAAAAATTAGATAAACGAGATGGCATTATCATGTTAATACCTAACCATCTAAAAGTCGACGACCACACCAAACAACTGTTACGGAAAACATAATAGGGATAAACCGTCCCCTTCGGATGACCTTGAATTAGGAGGGAAGTACGGTTTGAGTTGGCACAAAAGGTGGCATGGGAACTGTAAGCTGAGTAATTTTGCTAGAGGATGTAGAGAATGGCTGAGCAAAGGTGTCAAAAGTAGGCAAGAATAATGAACTCAAACCTAAAGGCCTCATACTTGGAGCTAGGGACCCAAAGATTGGAGAAGCAACTGAAGTTGGAAATTGATCTAAACTTTGACTAAACTAGAACTGACTGGTTAGCGCTTGGACCGATTGAACCCCACCTGACTAACCCAAACTCGGCTGAAACCAAGTAGATTGAAATCGGCCAATCTACTTATGTGGTTGAATGTTCATAGCTGACCCTAAATCATCCTAAATTGGCTGTGATTTCCCCAAGCCATAAGGACCCAAACCACTCAAACCTGGTTGAAACTAATTCGGGGTCACCAGAATCAACTGAAGCTAACCCACACTAGTGAGAATATCAGACTCGAAGGCACGATATGAATTCTTACAGTCCCTCAACATAACCTTAACAAAAGCCTGAATTTGCTTGTGCAAAGACTCACAGAACATCTTTGAGTTTATGAATTGGAACACGATTTTGGAAATCTCGGTACCCAAAGATTATTGACCACTGAAAGTTGGAGTTGAAGAAGGAACCAATTTCCTCTCGGGTGAAGGGACATTATCTTCATCGTGCAACATGGTACACTGATGATATCCTGAATGAGAGAGACTAATCTTGATCTAAATTGAATCCCTTACTGGAACTTGAGTAGGGAATCCCTTCTATATTTGAGGCGTCTTTCGAAGTGAGAGAGGAATCGGAGTAGATGACGTTTGAGTCTTTTCTAAGCTGATGAGCACTAGTCCATGAGTGGATGTTTCATTAATGGATTGAATGCTATGTATTATGTGCATGTATACCTATTTATAAATCGATGCATGACATATACACAAGGATGGCTGCAAAACAAGGGGTAGGTGCCATCATGCAAAGGCTTATCCCCCAACATTCATAAGACATGAGTATTTCTCACCACGCATGGAAATCTCGAAGAGATTCATAGAAATATGATGGATGTCCTATGGATGTTGCTAAACCTCTTCCATAAGTGGAAATTGGTAAGGGCAAGTTGATGAAAAAGCGGTTGGTACTTGGTTTCATTTTTTTCAATGGCATTGGAAACATAAGAAATATATGTTTTTATATGTAGAATAAAGTTTTGTCAAATAACTTCTTTTACACATTCAAAATTTGAGTTGAAGTGGGATCACGAAATCTAATGTTGTGCAGATGTCTGGTTTGCAAAATTAGTGACCATAGTGTGTTAGAATAAACATATTTTTGATATATTTAGCTTGGTATTTGATTTTTCTGAGTTCCTAGTGAACTTAAGACGTTTGAGAACATGTTGTGAATTTTATATATGCACACACACACACACACACACACACACACACACACACACACACACGCCAATAAGGGTTGGTCCAAGTGGTAAGCAGCTTGGTATCACTTAAGCAAGGTCTCGAGTTTGAGTCCTAGTGAATGTAGAAAATCCTTATTAGGAGACTCACCCACTACAGCCCGGTGCGCGACCCGGGTCGGATTTTGATATAGTCTGAGCAAAGCTCTGGTGAACCATATGGGCAACCAAATATATATATATATATATATATATATATATAATTCAATATGAGAAACCTATAAGATATCATATAAGGAATGAGAGGATTAACATCCTGATTTAAAATATTTGAAAGTGTGGGGGTGTCTTATTAAGGTTATTCTTCTTATATCAATGAAAAGAGAAATATGTTCAAAGTTTATAATTGTGTTGAACATAGTGATGCGCTTCAAAATAATCATTTTAGAGACAAAGAATATAAATTCTTTGTGAATGTTTTCAACAGAGACTAGGGAGGTTTCCATTTCTAATTATTGAGTTGACCTGGTTCCACCTATTTTTCAAATTGACTTTGAAATGAGATTTTGAGGAAAAACAAGACACTTTGAAAGAGAAAATATTTTGGTGGAAATTTTCGGAGTGTTTGATTGAAGATAAACTTTTATTGTTTGCAAAACTATTTCATTTTTTGAATCAAAAGTTTTGGCAAGAAGATTCTTATATTGAGTTTATTTGCCTATAAAGTTAAATCCATTGGTTGCAAGCAATTTACTATAAATATTTTGTTTTACGCTCTGGTAGGAAGCATTTCTTATATGGTCTTTAGCTTCCGTTCATAAATAATTTTCACCAAATATATTTTATATAAAGTTTTCATTATGGTGCAACTTGAGGGCTATGTAGAGCCCATGGGCGAACACAGGTAGTGGGCTTTGGTGGCCCAGGCCCCCCCTGAGTTTTAGTATATTAGTTTTATATGTGTTATATGTTTACAAATTCCTTATAGATTAGTTGGTTAGAGCAATGTGTGAGCCCCTTTAAGGACATGTGGTCAAAACCTCATGTTGTCATTTTTTGAAAAAACATTTTATTTGTCCAATCCAAAAGACAATAAATTTTATAAAATGCTAATAGAGATTTTAGAACCCTATATGTTTAGCTCAAGAAAATCAATTAAATGCTTATCCATTGAACTATCAATTCATACACATCTCTTTATCAAAGTTTTTTTATGTCTTTTATTGTCTTAACCCTTTGAAATAATTATATACATACACTAGTTTTATTTAATGGTAAAATATATTATTATTTTATATCTTAAAAATTACGAATATTCAAGTATGATTAGAACTAATCACATATACCAATTGTGTATAGCTTAATTGGTACATCTCCCAAAAAAAGAGGAGGTGGGAGGTATTGGGTTCAATATCCAACCTCTTCAAAATCAATATAGAAATAATCACACATATGAATATTTTAAAAATTATTATTTAATTATCATTTTACAATTGATTAATTTAAATTAATTTTTGTTATTATATTTGATTTATAAATTTGGAGATTTTTCTTTTGATTTAATGTAAATGCAATTGTGCAAAATTATTAAATAAAAATTTATAGTATATATGTATATAATTTTTTAAAATTTTGACATGTTAATTTTTGGCCCCCTCATCTGTAATCCTGCGTCCTCCCCTGGTAGAGCCTGGACATGGATGGAAAGTTGATAAAGTCCTTATATGTTTTATTAACAAGCACCTAAATAATGAGTTGAGAAGTTTGATCATTTGAGGTGGATAAATGTGTATATATACAAAAATGACGTATATGTGTGATTATATGTGGATGATATAGTTATCTTTATTTCGAGCTCTGACGTTGTCAATAGAATAAATATAACCTTGTCATCAATGTTTGTCATGAATGACATAAGAGAAGTCAATGTGATATTGGGTATGAGAATCACAAGAATGAATGAGAGTGTCTTGCTAGCACAAGAATACAATGTTGAAAAACTTTGTAAGAAGTTTGAGTTTTATGATGTAAATCATATAAGTATCCCTTATGATTCTAATACTCAATGAATAGGAAAATTATAATGATATAGTGGCTTAATCGAAGAATGCACAAATTATTAGTAGTTTGTTTTGATTATAAATTTCACATGTTTGAAAATAACACATGATATGTGAGTAAATATATGTTTGAAAATAACACATGATATGTGAGTAAATATACACATAATCCGATTTTTGATTGAGAAGTCATATTTGGGCTAGTGAAATAAAGATAGGTTCCATGAATTATCCTTAATGGCTCAACTAGGGTTTACTCTTGCGAATCCTAAACCTTGATTTTCCGGCCAATTTTGACCTCTCTAGCTTCGCCTTCTCTTCCTTACATCATGGACACATCTTACCTCTCATACTACTGTAATAGTAAAGACAAAAAACAACCAGTTGTTTTGGATACAAAGAAATCAAACCCTAACCCTAACCCTAAATTTAATCTTCCCCAAAACAAAACCCTTTTTTTATGTGGCGATCATTAATCATGAAATCTTAACTTCTTCTGTAGTTTAACCGGCCGATCAAAAGGCCATCGCCAATATCTCTAACGCAGGAGATGGCTATAAAGCAATCAAGATTCTGCAGGAATTTTATAAGGAGTGTATTGCCTCTACCAATTTTTGGTTATTGGGAGATTGACTCTTGCGAAAGGGGACAATCCATGGAAGCATGCTGATATCAAGATCAAATTGAAATGCATATGGAATCGGAATATGTACTGGAAATTAATTTCTCTAGGAAGGAGATTTTATCACATAATCATGCCTTCTGCAGAGGCTTTACAGAAGATATGGACTATGGGCAACCTTAATCTCAAGCTTGGGATAATGAGATTTTCAGTTTAGTATTCGACCCTACGACTCACAAACAGACCACTTTACAGGTCTGGATAAAATTACATAACCTGCCTTAGGAATTCTGGGATTGCAGACTTTTATACAATGTTGCGCAAGGAATTGGGGTTCTTTTTTGGTTTGATCGCAACACCATTGAAGGTGAATTTGGCCATTACGCCAGAATCTTGGTTGACATTGATGTTTCGAAACTGATCATGAATTCGGTTAGAGTAGATACAACAGAGAATATTTTTTGAGTGATAGTGGAATATGAGAATGTACATATATTCTATTCGACATGTCAATCAATTGGGCATTCCCTAACAAATTATAGAAGAAATCAACCCCAAAGTAAGCAATCAAAACCTTATGCTTCGATTCATGTGGCTAAAGAAAAATCAAATGTCTAGAAAAGGATTAGGTAGGCCATCAAGTCTTATTAGGACGAAATCTATTAATGCAACAAAAGGTTTAGAACAGTCTCCAGTTCAAAGAGAAGGAAAAAAGGCTATCTCTTGGGTGGGCCAGTGTGAGGAAAGTGATAGTGATTTTGAAATTATAAATGTTGATGCACTTGTCCTAAATATCCTGAGGAGTGGGAACATAACAATTTGAGAACCGATTAATGAGAATTCGGTCAAACATGAAAAGCAAATTACTACATACTCCGATGCTAGGGTTTTACCTTTTGTTGAGGAGGCTATCAAATCCCCTTCCATTGTAGTGAATTTGCAAGTTGTTTTATAATGGGATCCACCTGCAGATAAAGAAGATTTATAAGACACTACGATTTCAGATTCTATTATTCATGCATCAACCAAATTAGAAACAAAAAGGAAAGAAAATAATTCTAAAGCACCAGTTACACCATCGTCTAAGGGAAAAGACACAGAAAACAATTCCCAAGTGATGATTAATAGGCTTTTTTGGAATTGTAGGGGATAGCGATAACATTGAGACGCAGTGAGTGGTACAAGATTTGGTTAAGGAGCATCATCCTTAGTTTCTATGCTTACAAGCTTGTGGTGGAAAATTCGATGCCACTTCCTTCGATTTGGTTTCTTCAATCGGAGAATTCTATGGTTACTCCAATCATTGATCTTGTTACAGATTAGGTGATATCTTCCATTTTTCTTTTTCGGAAAATTTACATTATGTTGCATGTGTTTAAGCAAATAATTCCTATAGCTTGAGACAAATTTTGTATGTTGATTTACTAAATTTCAAGAATTCTCATCCCAGGAATTGGTTAGTGCTTGGGGATTTCAATGCAGTCTTTGGTTGTCATGAAAGATGTGGCAATTTACCTCTTAATGTTTCTTGTAGGGATTTTTGGGAATTTATTGATGGGGGAGAACTTGCGAAAATTAATACAACATGTCCTTTCTTCACATGGAACAATGGTAGACGGGGCAGTAATAGAGTTGAGAGCCGAATTGATAGGGCTTTAGGCTCCATGGAGTTTCTTTCTTTTTGGGACAAATCTAGTTGTACGATAATTCCTAGACTTTGATTTGATCATCACCTTATTCTTGTGTTTTGTTCGCGTTGGGCAAGAAGGGTCTCATGTTTCCATTTTCAGACTATGTGGCTTGACCATCCTAATCTCAGACAGGTGGTCATGAACCACTGGAATCGGTTTTATTCCACATCTTCCACCTTCTCAACTACTGTAGTTAAAACTTAAAACGCTCTGACCTATTTTACTGAATTGGAGTTCGGAGATTTTTTGACATTTGGACACCAATTTAGAAATTACAGGGCGGATCTCTCAAGAATTCAGTTAGAAATTTCTAACAGAGGTATTACAGATGATCTTCCTTTTGAGGAACTACAAGCTCAATCAAACCTTGACAACAATCTAAGATGAAGAGAGATTGTTCTGAGAGAAAAGAGCAGATCGAGGTGGTTAGGGGTCGGTGATAGAAATTTTGAATTTTTTCATCAAGTTGCTAATACAAAAAAAGTGCGTACTTCGATTCATACCATGAATGTTAATGGTGTTAGTACTACGGATGAGGTAGTTATATCTAATCATATGGTAAATTTTTGTTCTGACCTATTTTCGGGAAATACTTTTAACTCAGGATATTGGTATTGTCAACCAAATCATTCCTCAACGAGTCACCATTTCTGATAATGAATCCCTCATTCGGACTCCTTTGGATTATGAAATTTGAAAGAGTGTTTTTCCTATGAATGGTGACAGTGCACAAGGCCAATACGGTGTCATAGGGATTTTTTATCAGCATTTTTGGTATTTGGTTGGTCTAGAAGTTTGTAGAATGGATAAATGGTTCTTTGTTCATGGTATCATTTCACCGGGGCTGAACTCGAATTTAATGGTCCTTATTCCTAAAAAGGAGGGGGCAATTAATATCGAGGACTTCCGGGCCATCGTGATGAGTAATTTCACATTTAAGATTATTACAAAAATCTTAGCTACTAGATTAGCATTCATTTTCGAAGTTATATTTGTTAGTCTAGATTAAGGGTTTTAGCAAGTAAAACAGGCGCAGCAAAAATTTACAAAATTTAATCTAGATCCCTGGATCTCCTAAGCATGACATGCTTGATAATAGTGCTAGTCTTAAATTGTTCTAGGTTATAAGCACTTATTAAAAGGACCTAATAATAATTTAACCGCTTACCAGTTGAAGCGTGAATCCCGTAGTTAGATGAAAGACCCCTCAGCTACATGCATAAACTCCAAAGTAGAAGCCCTTTATAAATAGTCCATACGAGCACCACCGATCAAAACCTTCTAGAAAGGGAGAACCAATAAACAAGTGGAAGATAGCTAGATCTTCCCTACTAATTTATTCTAGAAGAAATTACCTTAGTTTTCTATTCTAAGCAAATACATCTTTTGACGGATTACTTTTAAGAATCAGAACAACTAAGAGAATAAGTGAGCAAGAGAGGGATTATAAAATTCAGGACAAAAAATAATGAAGGAGGAGGCTTCTATTTATGGTGGTTAGGAAATATTCAAAGGACAATAAAGTCGCTGCCCTTAACCAATCAAAAACAAAATAAAAAGGACAATTCGATATTTAATTAACCCTAATAGAGTTGGAGAATAACTCAAACACTGGCAGACTGTTGGCCATTCAGCAAATAGTCCCTTATGGGCTTCCGCAGGAGCGCAAGCCTACAAGGCTTATGCATATGCGCATAGGCCAGCACTGGAGCTCAGGCCTGTGGGCAGCGCAGCTTAAACCATTGCGCACTGCAGCCCGCAGTGTAAGCTCATAAGGGCTACACGCCTACGCAACCCATTGGGCTTGCGCATGCGCGCATTGCAGGCTGTCAAAAGGCAGCCCGCTTGCCTGTGCCCTATGGGCCAGTCACAGCACTGTTCTAAACTATACTGCCTTGTGTCCTATGTATATGTCTTCTATACACTATCCTACAGTACATTTACAAGCCCACTCGTACAGATTTATTCAACATCTAATATTAACAAATCTTGCTAAGTTCAGTCCAGTTTCCCCTTTATTTATTTTATCCTCCTTATTATTTAACAGGTTCATTGGACCAACCAATGAGTATTGGTCTAACCTACATTATGGTCTAACCATATATCCTTGCTCTTCTATATTAGACCTAGTCTAAAGGTTCTTTACATAGCTCGGTCGTAACTCAAAATATGTGACCATATAGGATCCCGTAATATCGAGCCGTCAAAATTTTAACCTGGCTTAATCCCTTTTAGGAATTGACCGGCTTGGAGCTCCAGACCGTTATGGACTTTAATAACTTTGATCGGCCATAGTGGCACTCTAGCAAAGGCATATAACCCCTCAATATTTGGAACGTCACATCCATTGTGACTTAATCCCGGTTCTACAATAGTATCAATACAATTCACTCCTTCTATCAACTGTTAAGTACCATCTGGTTTCTAGGACTCGATTTAAGTTTTAGTCCACTATTAGCTATAATAGCTACCCTAGTAGTTTAGTCTTGCTACCAAAGTACACTACTCAACCATTTAATGTATTGATTAGGATCCCATCCTATCAACTCATACTCTGATCAGAGGTTTACGAGTGTGTCACTTCTAACAAGTGGCCAAGGTACATCGCCCTTATATTGCTATAATGGTGTGATAGATTCCATCTTGACTACTCAACTTACCAATGGATAGACATCAACTATACCCATAATCATCTATTTTATTCAGTCTATAGAATGTATAGGTATGATCTAAAGCATAGAAACATCTGAACAAGGTAACTAGTATCTCAGGTCTAAGGATATTCGTATTGCTATTGCAATAAGACAATTAAATACCAACACATAATATAGATTACTGAGTGTTGTCTCATAGCGGTCTCCAATGTATCTCCCTGAATACATTCATGTGTTAACCTAAGGTACCACCCTCTAGCACCAGAGATATGGTACTCTAAATCAAATTTAAGAGGTATGACGACACATGCTAGTCTATCCATATTCATCAATGTCCAATCTTGATGATACTACGACTAGGGATATTTAGACAAATCATAATTGCACACGAACAAGTTTTCACCAACATAGTCTCATTATGCCCTTGCAATACATGCTATGATTATGTCATGGACGTTTGCAAACACAGTAATGAATATATTCTTAACCAATCATAATATATTTTCACAGTCATTGATATAAAAAAGAATGCCTTTATTAATATAACTTTATTCGTACAAATAAAACTAACTAAGATATATCGCCCTAATTGCCTCTGGGGCGTAGATCATATCAAACAATCTCCCACTTGTACTAGGGCCAATTAGCTACATGCTGTAAGCTATAACCATTGACATGCTGGTCATGCTTAATCTGTGCCAAAGGATTGGTCAGACCATCCGCTAGGTTCTGATCTGTGGGTATATATTCCATCCATATATCTTTATCTCTTATCATATCTTGAACTATATGATATTTTCTGTGTACATGTTCGTTTCTCTGATGACACCGTGGTTATTTTGCCAGAGCAATATCCCCAGTGTTATCACAATATAATACTATTGGATCCTTACTGTTAGACACCTCACCAAGAATACCAATAAATCTCTTTATTAAGATAGCTTTTTTTTCTGCTTCTAAACCAGCAATGTACTCAGATTCAATGGTTGAATCGGCAATTATTTCCTATTTGGAACTTTTGCAAAGAACACCCCTCCATTTAACATAAACATGTAACCTGATTGTGACTTGTAGTCATCTGTGTCATATTGAAAACTCGTATCAGTGAATCCCTTTACTGTGAGCTCACTTCCTCCATTTACTAAGAACATTTCCTTAGTCCTTCTTAGGTACTTAAGGATATTCTTAATGGCCTTCCAATGCTTCTCACCTGGATTAGATTGAAATTCACTTGTGATGCTCAATACGTGTGAGACATCCGGTCATGTACATACCACAACATACATGATAGATCCTATTATGGATGCATAGGGTATTCCATTCATGCACAATCTCTCCTCTTGTGCCCTTGGACACTCAGATTTAGAAAGTTTAATGCCATGAGACATTGGAAGATAACCCTTTGTTGATTGCTCAAGGTTGAACCTAGTCAATACCTTGTCTATGTATGTATCTTGCGAAAGACCTAGCAGCCTCTTGGATCTATCTCTATAGATCTTTATGCCTGGTATAAATGCTGCTTCTCCAAGGTCCTTCATGGAGAACTTTCTTGACAACCACGACATAACCATTTGAAGAAGAGAAATGCCATTTCCTATTAGCAGTATGTCGTCAACATATAGTACAAGAAAAATGACTGCACTCCTACTAACTTTCTTGTATACATAAGGCTCATAAGCATTTGATATAAAATCTAACTCTTTGATCGTATCAGCAAACCTTATATTCCAACTCTTGGATGATTGCTTAAGTCCATAAATGGATCTTTGCAGCTTGCAAACCTTCAAGCCATTCTAAGATGTAAAACCCTCAGGTTGTATCATATACACATCCCGATCTAAGTTTTCATTTAGGAAAGCAATTTTCACATCCATCTGCTAGATCTCATAATTATAATGAGTAGCAATTACCAAGAGTATCATTATGGATTTAAGCATATCTACCGGTGAAAAGGTTTCATCATAATCAATTCCTTCTTTTTAACTATAGAGCTTTGCAACAAACCTTGCCTTATAGGTAATTACATTACCATCCATGTCAGTTTTCTTCTTGAAAACCCATTTGCAACCTATGGGTCTAACCTTATCAGGTGTATCGACCAATTCCCATACTTGGTTTTCATACATGGAATCCATTTCTGATTTCATGGCTTTTAACCATTTATTAGAGTCTGTGCACTCCATTGCTTCCTTGTAGGTCTTAGGTTCATCATCCTCCATTAGAAAGATTTGTTTGTCATTCATGATGAAAAATCCATATCTTTCAGGAGGGTTAGGAACCCTGCTAGATCTATGCAATGGTTATTGTATAACAGATTGTTCCTCGATGACACTTTGCTGTGTATCAGGTGTAAGATTATCAGTTAATCATCTTGTTCGCCTACCTGAAACTCAAGTTCTAGGTTGCTCCTACTAGCTTTTGCAAGCATGTTTTCCTTCTCAAGGAACTGAGCGATCCTGGAAACAAACACCTTTTGTTCCTTAGGATCATAAAAGGTATATCATACTGTCTCTTTCGGATAACCTATGAAAAAGCATTTGTCAGCCCTAACTCCCAACTTGTTTGACATTATCCTTTTAACATAGGCAGGACATCCCCAAACTCTCAGGTGAGAAAGAGAGGGTTTCTTACCATACCACCTTTCTTATGGTGTTGTATTAACTGATTTTGAGGGCACATGGTTCAATATATAAACTGTGCTCTCAAGTGCGTATTCTTAAAAGGAATTGCTGAGACTTGCTTGGCTCATCATAGACCGAACCATGTCTAACAAAGTTCTATTCCTCCTCTTAGACACACCATTGTGTTGAGGAGTATAAAGAGGGGTCCATTTGGGTAATGTTCTATTATTCATTAGATAATCTTAAAATTCTTGGCTTAAATATTCTCCACTTTGGTCTGACCGTAGTGCCTTAATATTCTTTCCAAGTTGTTTCTCAACCTCATTCTTATAGTCCTTGAATCTTTCAAAACTATCTAATTTATACCTCACAAGGTACAAATACCCATATCATGAGTAATCATTGATAAAAGATATGAAGTAAATGAATCCTCCATGTGCTTGCACATTTATTGGACCACATACATCTGTGTGCATTATTTCCAATGTACTTGTGGCACATTGTCCTTTACCCTTAAAGGGTTTCTTCATCATTTTGCCTAATAAACAAGGTTCGCATGCCCTATAAGACTCCCAGTCTATTAGGCCTAAGTCACCACCTTTGTGTAACTTAGTTAAGTTGGTTTCGTTTATATGGCCTAAATGACAATGCCATAAGTAGGATGATTTGTCTTTATCTAATTTTAATCTCTTAGCATCATTCATATTAAAATTTTAAGTTTACGTATTTAAAACATATATGCTATCAATCAAAACTCCATTGCTATAAAGAACACTATTTTTACGAATTTGATAATCTTTATTATTAAATAAAACTTTAAATTTTTTGCTGCTAAACACGCAACAGAAATAATATTCTTAGTAACAATCGGAATATAATAGCATTTATTTAATTCTAAAACTAGGCCACTTGGCAATTTGAGACTATATGTTCCTACATCTGATGCAGCACCCCATGCTCCATTTCTAACTTATAGGTCCAACTCTCCTTTAGCCAGCCTTCTACGGTTCCACAACCCCTGCATAGAAGTACAGATATGAATACCACATCTAGTATCTAATACCCATGTAGACTCATAAGGAACTGTAGTGAAATTTTCAATCATGAACATACCTGAAGTATAAGCATCTTTCAAATTTGTCTTCTTAAGCTCAGAAAATGCAGCCATACAGTCTTTCTTGCAATGATCGGTCCCACTGCATTGAAAACAGACATTCTCAATAATCTTCTTCTTTTATCCCTTTATCATGTGATTCCTCTTCCTTGTGAGAGGATCAATTGTGGTGACGACAATTCCCTTAGCACTATTATCATATTCTTCTAAAATTTAAATCAGTTCAGGGATAGGACAATCAATATCTTTAGAATAGAATTCATTCACAAAGTGTGAATAACTCTTTGGTAAAGATTGTAGAATGAAATCACACTTCATGTATAATTTCATAGGTGAACCTAGTTTGTCAAGTTCTCCATCAATCCGTTGAGCTCATTAACATGTTCCATAACTGATGTTCCTTCCTGCATCTTGGATTCAAACACTCTTTTGGAAGGTAAGAATCTCTTTGACCTTATCTCATTAGATATGCCAACAAGATGGAGCAACATGATCTCTAATCCCATGCCCTTGCACTATAAACATAATGCAAGAGAGAGTGTGTCTAGCAACAAATGAGTCACTTCCACTGAATATCTCATATACTTTACCCATGCTACATGTATTTCTGTAGGAGCATTAATGCCCGGTTGTTTAGCAATTGGCTTG
The DNA here is from genome assembly GCA_947683365.1 of Euphorbia pulcherrima. NCBI lineage: Eukaryota > Viridiplantae > Streptophyta > Magnoliopsida > Malpighiales > Euphorbiaceae > Euphorbia > Euphorbia pulcherrima. The sequence continues at coordinate 46,778,164 of CANTUS010000001.1, read as the reverse complement.
TCTAACACATATGCCAACTGTTCCTCCACAAGTATTATCTCAAAGGATTTGAACCAATCACTGAAATTCGGATCGGTCAACTTTTGTATTTGTCTCATGCATTTGATGATGTCAGAAGACATATTGAACCTAAATATAAGAAAAGAATTATTGCTTTAGACTTAGTTCTTGTACATGCATTTAATTTAAGGTCTTTTAACTAAATACATATTCCTTCTATTTTATCAAGGTTTAATTCAAAAACATAATAGCCCCTTCTATTGTCTTTCGGGAAACATGGTCTAACCATGTAGCATCTATAACTCATTTAAGCTAACCCTAGTATCACGAGTCAAGGTAACTTAAATAGCTATAAGAGGATCTAGTCCATTTGCATCTAATGCAATTGCTATTCCATTTGATTTCCAACCAATGGATGTGCATAACCAATTATATGATTCCTCAAATGATGCCTCTAGCTCGGCATTAGCTCCGATATTACAGACAACCAACCCAGTCCGATTAAGACTTAGCCCTAATTCAAATCATGCAAATAGACGATGTAAAAGAAGAAGGCACGCTGTGCATGAGTAATTCATTCAATGAAAAAGCCCAGAATCACACTTTAATTTTTAGAAAGGCTAATTTTGTCTTAATATTTTACTGGGGATTTATTTGTGTAATCGGTCTCGCCTAATCTAGGACTTATACATGGACATGATTATGAAATAATAACTAATTCTGGGCTAAAAGAAACTAGTAGGTCCATCATAGGGTCATACTCAACTAGTAATTCATAATCATTCCATCATGGCAAGACTCCATATAGCATGCAAAACAAACAAGGGGGTTCATTGTTCAAGTTCTTGCACCTATGTCTATAAGTTTTAATTTAGCAATTTAAACTTTCATTTGTAAAACCATATAATGAATCCAATTCATTATACTAGAAATCAAATAATTTAAAAAGTCCCTTTGGTAATTAGAATCTAGAACCAATGAGAATTCCCATGTAGGAGAGGCCCCCTTGAAGTGAATGAGCAGCCAAGTCCAATCCTTGCCAGAATAAACATGGGTCCTTTTGACTTGAATAACCATAGACTAAGTAAATTAAAGATTTCGTTCTTTTCTAATCTAAGAATTATTCCTTTCAATTCAAAAATTAAAGCATTTGAAATTTCAAATAAAACATTGTTAATTCTTAAATAACTACCCTAACTAAGTTTGAGCAACACTTATTATCACAACATTTTCTATTGTAAGAAATAAATTCCTAGGCATGGCGTAGCATACCCGAAATATTTCATAGAAAATCAGACCTAGCATATTTCTAGTCAAACATACAATCGCATTAGGAAGGTTCTGATACCACTATTAGTCTAGATTAAGGGTATTAGCAAGTAAAACAGGGCCATCAGAATTTTAAAAAATTTAATCTAGATCCCTGGATCTCCTAAGCATGGCATGATTGATAATAGTGCTAAGCTTAAATTATTCGAGGTCATAAACACTTATTAAAAGGACCTAATAATAATTTAACCGCTTACCAGCTGAAGCGTGAATCCCGTAGTTAGTTGAAAGACCCCTCAGCTATGTGAATAGACTCCAAAGTAGAAGCCCTCTCTAAAGAGTCCACACGAGCACCACCGACCAAAACCTTCTAGAAAGGGAGAACCAATAAATAAGTAGAAGATAGCTAAATCTTCCCTACTAATTTATTCTAGAAGAAATTCCTTAGTTTTCTATTCTAAGTAAATGCGTCTCTCGATGGATTACTTTTAGGAATCAGAACAACTAAGAGAATAAGAGAGCAAGAGAGAGATTATAAAATTCAGGATGAAAAATCATAAAGGATGAGACTTCTATTTATAGTGGTTATGAAATATTCAAAGGACAATAAAGTCCATGCCCTCAACCAATAAGAAATAAAATAAAAAGGGAAATTAGTTATTTAATTAACCATGACAGAGTTAGAGAACAACTCAAACACTTAGAGCTTGCTTAGGGAGCAAGCTCCCAGCTTCACTGGGAGACTACTAGCCATTCGACCAGTAGTCCCTTGTGGGCTTGCGCAGGAGCGCAAGCCCTTAAGGCTTGTGCATCTGCGCATGGGCCTGTGCACCAGCGCAATCCATTATGGGCTGTGCTCCATACAGCATGCAAACCATTACGCACTGTGGCCCATAGCTCATATATAAAAGGGCCATGCTCCTGCGCAACCCTTTGGGCTTACGTATGCACGCATTACGAGCTGCCAAAATGCAGCCCACTTGCCCGTGCCCTATGGGCCAACCGTATCACTATTCTAAATGGTGCTACCTTGTGGCCCATGCATAGGCCTTTTATGTACTATCCCACAATACATTTACAAGCCCACTAGCGCAGACTTATTTAATATCTAGTATTAATAAATCTCGCTAAGTTACAGTCTAGTCTCCCCTTTATTTATTTTATCCTCATTATTTAACAGGTTCATTAGACTAACTAATGAGTATTGGTATAACCAATATTATGGTCTAAGCATATATACTTGCTCATCTAGATTAGACCTAGTCTAACGGTTCTTTACATAGCTCGGTCGTAACTCAAAGTGTGTGACCTTATAGGATCCTATAGTATTGAGCCATCAAAATTTTAACCTGGTTCAATCCCTTTTAGGAATTAATCAGCTCGGAGCTCAAGACCGTTATGGACTCCAATTCCTTTCATCGGTCATAATGGCACTCTAGTAAAGGCATATGACCCCTCAATATTTGGAACGTCACGTGCGTTATGACTTAATCACAGTTCTGCAATAGTATCAATACAATTCACTCCTTCTATCAATTGTTAAGAACTATTTGGTTTCTAGGACTCGGTTTAAGTGTTAGTCCACTAGTAGCTACAATAGCTACTCCAGTAGTTTTGTCTTGCTACCAAAGTATACTACTCAACCATTTAATGTATTGATCAGGATCCCATCCTATCAACTCATACTCTGATCAGAAGTTTATGAGTGTGTCACTTCTAACAAGTGGCCAAGGTACATCTCCCTCATATTGCTATAATGGAGTGATAGATTCCATCTCGACTACTCAGCTTACCAATGGACATACATCAACCATACCCGTAATCATCTGTGTCATTTAGTCTATAGAATGTGTAGGTATGATCCAAAGCAAAGCAACATCTAAACAAGGTAACTAGTATCTCGGGTCTAAGGATATTCGTATTACTATCACAATGAGATAATTAAACACCAACACATAACATAGATTACCGAGTGTTGTCTTATAGCTGTCTCCAATATATCTCCCTAAATACATTCATGTGTTAATCTAAGGTACCACCCTCTAGCACCGGAGATATGCTACTCTGAATCAAATTCAAGAGGTATGACGACACATGCTAGTCTATATGTATTCATCAATGTCCAATATTGATGATACTACGACTAGGGATATTTAGACAAATCATAATTACACAAGAACAAATTCTCACCAACTTAGTCTCACTATGCCCTTGTAATACATGCTATGATTATGTCATGGACTTTTGCAAACACATCAATGAATATATTCTAAACCAGTCATAATATATTTTCACAGTCATTAATATAATAAAAGAATGCTTTTATTAATATAACTTTATTTGTACAAATAAAACTAAGATATATCGCCCTAATTGCCTTTAGGGCATACATCATGTCTAACAATATTATCCACTAACCAATTTGGGTTTGTCAAAAATAGTAGCATTCATGAATGTATTGCTCTCACATATGAGGGAGTGAATCTTTTGGGTAAAAATGTTTTAGGGGTAATCTTGCTCTGAAAATTGACATTTGGAAAGTGTTTGACATGATAGATTGGGAGTTCTTGCTATAGGTCTTACGTTCATTTAGATTTTCTACTCAATTTGTTGATTGGATAAGGAATATTATCTCTTTGGCTCATATTTTGATTTTAACACCATCGGGTTTGAAAGGATACTTTCCATGCTCAAGGGGAATTAGACAAGGAGATCCACTTTTCCTAATTCTATTTGGTTTAGCGAAATATTTTTTCAGTAGGTATTTAACTCACCTGGTTCAAAGAGGTGAGCTTTCTCCTGTGTATACACTCAAGGGGTCCCATTACCCACCCACCTTCTTTATGCAGATGATATGCTTTTATTATGCAAAGCTACTATCTGAAACATAAGGACTCTTAAGGCTACCCTTAATTTTTATAGTTGGATGTTGGGTCAAATGGTTAATTAGAGAAAAACTAAAGTTTACTTCGGAGATGTGGTTCCAGATATTCATAGAATAGAACTTGCTACTTTGATAGGTATTAGAATTGGGCTGCTTCCTTTTAAATATCTTGGGGGTGCCACTCTTCAGAGGCAAACCAAAGGCTGTAAATATTCAACCCCTAGTTGATGCTACACTCGCAAAATTTTCCTGATGGAAGGGAAGTGTCCTTTCTATAGCCGGCAGGCTCACTCTGGCTATTTCGGTAATTATTGGTGCACTCATACACTCCTTCATTATTTACAAATGGCCAAAAAATTTACTTAATAACTTGAATAGGGAAGTTAGGAATTTTATTTGGTCGTGAAGTATTCTTGAAAAAAAAGCTTTTTGTGGTTCCTTGGTCTTTATGCACTAATAAATTTGAGCAAGGGGTATTGGAGTTAAAAAATACTCCATTATGAATGATGCTTTGTTAGGAAAGATGGCCTGGGGGATGTTATGTAAATGATCCTTTTATTTTGACATCCTTTGATCTCATTTTATTAATAAAGTGGGGCTTACAAAGAATGAGCATAATTCGTGTATTTGGACTTCTATGAAACATGTTTATAAAACATTGAAGGCTAACACTTTATGGATCCCGGGTTGCAACACTGATTTGAATTTTTAGAATTCGGAATGGTCAATCCCCTCAAATTCGTATCAATTGAATCTAGATGAACATCAATGATACGGTTTAATTGGTAAGGTGTCAGGTTTCTAGTGAGGGAATAATTGGGAAAATCTTCCTAACTTGTCGAATCATGTGCGCAACCTGGTGTTGAATGTCAGTTTACAGGATTACTTAGATATATGTCTTTAGCGTCCAGGGAGCATGGGTATTTTTACGGTAAGGATATTTTACAAGTGGTTATATGGAGGCATTCAGCAATCTCCCACTTACAAATTTCTATAGAATCGTTAAATTCCACCGTCGCACTAATTTCTTTGTTGGAGAGCTACTCGGGTATATCTTCCTACTCATGATGCGTTATCTTGGATAGGTATTCCTCTTGTCTCTAAATGCATTTTATGCAATAATACAGCTATGAGGTGTCGATGACGTATGGGTCTCCGTTGGCGCCTGTGTGAGATACGGGGCCCACTGGGGTTTGGTTGGATTTCAGCATGATAAAACATTTTTTAGTTCATGTTTGCACAATAAGCCAATTTTAATGAATAAAAGAATCGACACCCAAATCTCGATACGAACGATAGAGTCGCCACCCAAGTTGTCTACTTGGGAAAGATTTTTGGTACGGTTCCCTTTGGGCGGGAGACTCATACTTATTAGATCAGAGATTTGGGTATCAGAGCAATCACTAATTTCTCATTTAGTTGATTCAAAATTACATTCACCACGTAAAACCGTTTTTATTTTCATCATTTGGAGAATTATCATAGAAATCCTATTTCTGTACTCTTTCACACTCGTTACATGCATTTACATATTATAATAAAGCACAAGCTATAAATGGAGGAATATAAATTACAACCGGAGGAAAATAGGGGAATTGCAAGAGAACCTATACATTTATTCTAAGTTATATAACAAAATAAAAGTAAATTCCCTTGCTTCCACAAAGATTAGCACAGTTTATAGCACGTCATAAGTCAGCATTTTATTAGGAAAAATGTGATTATGTTAGCATGGCGGTTTTACGATTGATAGTGCCCAGGCGGCTTCTAGGATCGGAGAGAATTAATGGGTCTTCAACGTCTTTTGTTATGAAAACACATTTTAACTTTTGCGGGTTGATTTTCTAAATTATTAGTGAAAGTGATTGCATGGCAAATGGTGAGTTGGATTGATTTTTAACCAGTTTAAAATGAGTTCTGGATTCTACCTGGGGCTGGCACTCATACGGGTAGGTAGGACCCGTATGGCTACCAGGGAGGATTAATACGGGTATGGTGTACCCGTATACGTCCTGTTTAATCCAGGTAGAAACTTTGTTCGATGTAGTTTACAGATTAATAGATCAATGGATTAGTGGCAGAAAAACAAAATAAAAAGGGATTTCCTTTCGTATGAGTATGGTCCATCGATCTAATATCTTGACAATACAAGGTGCCAAAAAGGCTCATACGGGTTAGGACCAGACCCTGAAACAAGAAATAGAAAGAGTAGATATAATAGAAGAGATAGAAAATAAAAATAATACTAAAACTGAAATGTGAGTCTCTTTGAAACTCAGGAGCGTTACCTTTGCGGCATGAATCCACTTTGAGGTGATCCCTTTACTGTTGAGAGAGTCCAGCCAAAGTAGATGGTGGAATAGGACTATTTAGGTGAGTATTTGTGTAGACAGAACCTCCTCTAAATCCTAATAAACGAAGTCAGGAATGAATAAAATGTGGACAAAACCTCGAGGAATGGGTTTTCTCCCTATTTTATACCTCCTATACCTCCACTATACCCTTTCTATACCTATAGAAATTGCTAGAACTTTTACTATAATTTATCTATAGTTTTCTTCCAATATGAATGTGTGTTATGAAATAAGGGTAAAAGGCCCTATTTATAGGGTGAGAGTCAGGTCTGAATGCAATAATCCGCATTGAAGACATGCCTTTTCCCAAAAATTGTAAGAGATTACTTCCAAAAGAGGTTGATTAGGCAATCAGAGGACTTGTATGGGTGGAGCCCCAACTATATGGGTATAAGGGGACCTATACGGGCCCCCTCCATACATATGGAAGGTAATCCCCATACGGGTCTATCAGTGGATCTGTACTATTAAACAGAACCTATACGGGGTACCTAATGGTAGACTAGGTCTCCGAACTTCGACCAAACTCAACTCTGCCACTGTAGGAACACCTCTAATGGACAACACCTGAAAGACATTGCATCATATAGCTCTCATCATCATTTTGTGAGAAGGATCATTAAAATCCAATGCTCACAGACTGCCCCTCATGGGATCACTACAGATATGGATCTGTATGATCTCATAATAAGAGCAAGGGTTTAGAAATTATACCTAATGTGATGACATGGGCGAGTTACTTTATTGAGGGGAACTCCTTCCCGGGGGTCCCTTTCTTGAGGCAGATGACTTTCCTTTGCTTATGCGTATCCCTTTCCTGAGGCGGATGACTTTCTTTGCTATCGCATATCCCTTTCCTGAGGCGAATGACTTTCCTTTGCTACTGCGTATCCCTTTCCTGAGGTAGATGACTTTCTTTTGCTATTGTGCATCCCTAGTGACTCTACTAGGGAAGGTGTGTATCCCTTTCCTTAAGGCGGATTGACTCTCATGTCTGATGTATCCCTTTCCTGAGGCGGATGACTTTCCTTTGCTACTGTGTATCCCTTTCCTGAAGCGGATGAATTTATTTTACTACTGCATATCCCTTTCCTGAGGTAGATGAATTTCCTTGTCGATGTGTATCCCTTTCCTAAGGCGGATGACTTTCTTTTGCTACTGTGTATCCCTTTCCTAAGGCGGATGACTTTCCTTGCCGATGCATATCCCTTTCCTGAGGTAGATTACTTTCCTTTATTGATGGTGTATCCCTTTCTTAAGGCGGATGACTTTCCTGACTGGTGTATCCCTTTCTTAAGGTGGATTGACTTTCCTGCTGCTGATGGTGTATCCTTTTCCTATGGCCGATGACTGTCCTGCTAGGGAATTTTGAATAACCTAAAAAAGAGACAACAATCAAACACCAAGTTATTCATTGTCTAAATAGACACGTCTTTATTCTTAATTGACTTTTATGAAAACAAAAATATTTTTGCCCCTTCAATTAAGAATAAAGATGTGTGGATGAGATAAACTAAAAACTATGTGTGGGAAATGTTGGGTTTGGCCCGATCGCTACTTGTTTTGCTATTGAGGAATGCCCTTAGGTTGGGTGCCCCTAGGACCTGACAATTATGCTACTGGGAAATAGGGGGATGCCCCTGGGATCCGATGATTCCACTACTGGGATATGGGGGGATGCCCCTAGGATCTGATGATTCCGCTACTAGGAAATGGAGGGATGCCCCTAGGATCTGATTATTCCTCGGCTTAGGAGGGAAGTAATATCCTTTGAGTAAAGCCTCTTCTACAGGGGAGGCCCTCCCTTAGATGGACTCATGTTCTAGGATGGACCTGTGCACAAAACTTCCTGGTTAATGATTAACTTAAAAATGGCTTACCTTGATTCTTGATTGACTTTTATGAAAACAAAAAATATTTTTTCCCCTTCAATCAAGGATTAAGGTGAGCAGAGGGACTTATCCTTAATATAACTGAAATATAGGACTGGATGAATTTCTGGTGCTTTGTTAAACACTAGTTCAAAAATCTGCCCCTAGATGGCAAGAGATGGCCTATACGGGTGGGGTAAGACCCATATGGGTGGGGTGCTCGAACATTGGGACCCATACAGGTGGGGTGGGACCTATTCCAGTCCCTAATGAGGGGTTTAAAAGTCTGATCAGTCCCCTCATATCCCACCATAACTTCCCCTTTTATAACTCCGGCAATTTTCTTCCTAAAATCAGCTAAAGATGTATAAGAAGATCCCATAGGCCGGCCGCTTTTCCCTTAGACTCAAGGACTTGCCCTTGCTAGGCAATTTGAGACTTTGAGAATGCCTGATTTCCATCGGGTATGCTTTTTTCAAAGGAGACTCATTTCTGGGGCTCACTTCCGCCTTCGAAGTGCCCCTGATCCCTTCTTTTGAGACCCACACTACAAAACTCCAAGTAGTTTTGCTTGATTATCAATTTTCCATCTTTGAACCTTTTGAAAATTTCTCTAATTTTGGCGCGAATTAGGGTGTTTTGGTCCTTAGAATAGAGCCTGATGCATGTAACTTTAGCCTAAGATACTTTTAGGATAGTTTTGGATGAGCTTTGGTTGAGATTGGATGAATTTGGATTTTTAGGAGATTTTTTTGTAGAGGGACTGTTTGCAAGGGACCCATACGGGTGAGAGGGGAGGGGGGACCCGTACCATTTTCCATACGGGAGTGGCTATGGACTCGTATAGGTGGGGCTTGCCCATACGGTGTGCTGTCCTCATGGACAGAAAGTTAACTTTTCTGATTTCTGTAATTCTTTTCTGATTTCTGACTTATCTGTTATATCTTAACCTAATTGAGCTATAATTCTGGTCTTGCAGTTTTAATACAAGACTGTGGGAGCCCTGAGCTTCTACAGGAAATGGTATGAGGAGATCCGGGCTGCGGGGGATACTAAGTTTTTGACCCGCATTGATTCTTTTGGATTTAGCAACATTATCGGGGCCATCCCTCAGGCTCCTAAGACGCTGGCCCTAGAGTCAATTTCAGCTTTGACAGAGAGGTGGTTAGAGATGACCCATACTTTTCACTTGCCAATTGGGGAGGTCACTATCACTCCTTTGGATGTGTATGCTATGACAGGCTTAGAGTCGAGCGGTGATATTGTTTACTTTGATGTTTACGCCGATAGATGGCATTCTCGGCCTGAGGTGAAGGCCTATATTGCCAAACTACTTGGGCTTTGTCCCGGAGGGACAAACAAGCTCAAGTATGGGGACCTACATGCTTATTGGATCAGGCAGCAGAGTCTTGTTGTGGCTGATAAGAGGGACCATTATGCCTAATCTTTCCTGCTGATATTTTTTACCACCATTTTCTTTCCTGTTCACTCGAGCAACATCAACTATGGCTTGCTCTCTGCTTTGGAAACCTTGCCGCAGTGCCAGGCAAGAATTATGCCGGGCCATTCTGGCATAGCTATAGTATTGGTTGGACATCGGAGTATGGGGTGAGCAATCTGATCTCAAGATCTATCATCTAATACTATTGGTAAATCCTAAACTGATCTCTTATGCTTTAACCTTTCACTTAGATTGTATTGTGACTGATCCTTATTTTGTTTTGCAGATATGGGCTTTTGAGCACTGGTTCATCCCCAAGTTGGGGTTTCCCATGCAACCCAAGACACCGCATATTATATCTAGATGGATGGGGCTCTAGCAGGGCCAGCCCTTAACTATAGCGCAGTACCGGGAGTTCCTACGCCATCGGGTAAACTTCTTCCCTACTAAACCTATATTTTACATTTCAACAAACCATTAGTAGAAGCTGTATTCATGATGGTGTGATACTCATAATGCATTCATTCTATACAGGTTATTTGAGAACCATGGGAGAGATTAGTCATGCATGGGGCTATTGAGTAGATGCGAGCTGGAGTGGATGATCGCCACTTTATCTTGGAGTCACCACTCTACTTCTAGTGGTATTTCAGTGAGCAGGTCCGAGGGTGGAGGACCAGTGCTATGGTGGAGAGTCCCCTGATCCCAACGGGAATCTTCTGGCCTCATCTTATGCTGGGGACTGACTAGGGGTTCTACTTACTAGGCAAAGGGGCTCGCGTGCTATTCGTAGAGGGCTCTTATGCTGAGTTCGTTGATTCCTCACTTCTTCCTCCCTGCGAGAGGATCCACCATGAGGACGAGCCCCTCGAATATCTAGAGTGATAGTGAGGATAATGATGATGATGACGATAAGGAGGGTGGACCGAGGGGTGACCATGGGGTCCCTCTAAAGTTCAAGGCACTAGGGGCTCGGCTAGGTCTGCTACCCCTTCTTCTTAGGTATGCCTTTAACATAGCCTTTAGGAAAATTTTACTGCTTTCTAAAATTGACTATGATTCCAAATCTTATTCTTTGTTGCCACAACCTCCCGCTTCCACGCAGAAGAGATCTGCCATTGCTGCTGTTGTTGTCTTGAGCCTCTAGCAAAGCGGTCTCGAGCTTCCGGATCTGTGAGGGAGGGCATCCTCTGAGATGAGCTAGATACTTTCTTCTAACTCCTTGATCATTCAGGGAAGCGAGCTGTCAAGGAGCTCGAGGAGTCAGTCCAGCCTATTAGTTTCACTCCTTCCAACTCTACTCATGTAAGGACTCCCTTGCCTTACTGTTTCTCCATTACTATGATTACTTAGAATATACCATCCTGATGTAGCCTTTTCCTTTTAGGTGACTATCTCTAAGGCTGAGGGGATTGCCAAGGGCTACTTTTCAGTGCAAGTTCTCCTACTGGCCTAGGACGCATTAGCTTTGACAAGTTTCTTTTTCCTGCAAAATTTAATAAACTATACATGCATGCTATGACATTTATACATGTGTAATGATCTTATGATTTCTCTTGTAGACCCTATGGCCATGAAGCGCACCAAGTCTGCCTAGGACTTGGATGCTTCGGAGGTGAGAGCTCGGTTCTTGGAGGAGCAGCTTTGGGCGGCTAACACTGAGGATGACCAGGCTAGGGCTGAGACCACTCGGGCGAGGGCCGAGATTGAGATGCTGAGGTGCCAGCTGGCTAGGATTACTGAGGATAGGCAGGCACTAATTCCTTTCGATGATGCGTTAGAGGATGGTCTTTCCCCGTATCGTGTGACTTAGAGGGGGCAGAGATCAGTCCGTTGAGGGTGCTAATGCTGCTAGGGCTGCTGCAGAGGCTTCGGAGACTAGGTCCCTCACTTAGCCAGCTACTGATACTAATGAGGCTGAGGATCACATGACCATAGACGTGGATTATCTACTGGCAAATACTCAGGACCAGACTCAGGAGGGTGATGATGTTTTGCTCGAACCTAATATTTGGCCTGTTATTCTACTATTTCGGAGTCGAATTACGTTTGGAAAGTATTCTTATGACGAAGTTGGGATTTTAACCGCGTCATTCCCTTTAACCGGTTAATTAAAATACGTGCTTTGAAAATTAATAAAAAAAATTAGTAAGAAAGATGTTCTGCCGTTGCCGACTCCGCAGTCCGCGGTTGCGCCGTCATCGGAGAGCCGATACGCTCCGATAGGTGGCAAGACGTCGGGAAGGCCCATGAGACGCACCCCCGTGCGTGTCTCACTCCATGCTTGGCCACGTGTGCCAAGGTGCAGTGTTGTGCCGTAAGACGCTGCATTGGTGGCGGTGCGCAGCGTCTCACCGCACCAGACACTACCGCTGCAGCGTCTCGGCTTGAGAAGCTGCGCGGGCTCTGGCTTTTCGTCGCTAGTCCATCTTTCTCTCTCTAAATTTGGATTTACTCAATTTTTCGAGGAATCTTTAGATTTTCAAGGACTAATTGAGTTATTTGGAGTGAGTTAGGCCTATATAAACCCATTAAATCACCTAATTCATGACTTTTTTGCAAAATTGAACATTTAATTAATCATTTAGGATTTTCTAGGTTTTGAAGAGAGAAAGCCATTTAAACTTAGGAAATCTGATTTATATGGATTCCAAAGGTTTATTTAGCTTGATCATTAAAAATAATTAGAAATCTTAAGTTCAAACGGGCTCAAATAGGATTTAGAGACTTTTTCTCATAAAATCACTAAATTCCGTCACTAAGTTCGTCGCTATTTTCGTGGATTTTGTCACAAATTCGTCACAAAGTTTGCCAAACGTCCGGTTTGAGTCTCAAAACGTGGATTCACGGCCTCTATTTAACAAAACTGAGTTCCAATCTACTTTTTATTCAATATTGTTCATTATTCGGCTGTTCTTGGTTATTATTTGGGACTTTTTGACGTTTTCCTGAGCGAGATGCTTAGGTAAGTCTTGAGATGCTTCAGCGTAGTTTGAGATGCTACAACGACAGCATCTCGGGCTGCCACTATAGCATCTCAAGTCCCACTATAGCATCTGGATTGGCAAAAATGCCAAAAGCCCATGTTTTGTGTTTTTGGTCCTTTTTATCATTTTCTTGCATTTTTTACCCCGATTTCTACCCAAAAAATTTCCAAAAAATTTTATGTAATCTGAAATTAATTTAATTTATTTTGTTTTAGATTTTATTGATTATTTAATTAGTTAAATCTTCATTTAATGGCTTAAAAATGAGGTTTTCATCAAATAAATCCAAATAAATTTTTTTTATAATAATTAAAATCCAAAATATTTTCTATAATTTTAGTATATTATTTTAGGTTGTTTAGTTTATTTTATTGATTATTAGGTTATTGAGATGTTCATTTAAATACCCAAAAATTGTGTATTAGTCCCGAAAAATAATAAATATGTTTTCTCCATGATTAGGTGTTTATTTTTTGCCATTTATTTATTTATGTCTTATTTGTGATTATTCTCGTATATATTTTGTCTTGTTTGGAGTCGGGTCTGAGTTGGTAAGCTTGGTTAGGATCCAGTTTCGCCTTTTTATCTATTTATCCGCTTTATTTACTTTCCCGCATTAGAAAAATGTATAGGTATTTGTAAAGCCATGTAATAATTTATTTCTTGCTTTATTTATCGCTTTTGTGTGATGTATGGCATATAAACCGAAAACTTTAAAAATTAATTGGATTTAAATCGCATAAGAACTAAGGTCGTGTTTATTAAATTGTGAACGGTTTGATTTAAAAATTGAAAAGTAAGCAACATCATCCGAACTTGGAATCTCTGTTTTAAGGTACGGTCTAGCCACCTGGTGGGAAAGCTTAACCGAGTGGCGACTCTATTTTAAAATACGGGATTTCAAGTCTCGTATCCCTTAACATGCAAATTGGACTTAAATTCAACATCAACATCAATTTTATCAATCCATCCGTTATCACGCTAAAATGAGGATTAATCCCTCGGCTCGCTTCACAGCGCTCGTTACTTTCCCCCGTGCTACACATCTCATACGGTCCTCGCGGGAAAAAGGTCGTCCGCTCACAGTTCAAAAATATTTTTGTTCCACAAAATCAATTAAGCAGTAAAAACACAATTCATATCATTTACTAATGCTTCGAAACTACCTTGACATGTACACCATGTGGCAATCCAGATGGACAACCAACCCGATGGATCTTAAAATCATAACTCAGAATTTCTCCTAGAGGCACCTTGATGCAAGTGCCCAGGGGCACCTCGATATAATCATCAGGGGTATCTCAACACGTTTTCTAAACTGCTTTCAAAGATAGAGAATCCAAGGGGCATACTAGTTGGACCCGGCATACACCCCGACAGCTTCCCCGGACTCCTAGAGATCCTAGCTCAACTTATATTTCAATCTTCCATTTTTATGGCTTAATTGAAGGGGCAAAAATTTTTTGTTTCTACAAAACCAATTAAGCAATGAAAATGCAACTCATGTCACTTACTAATGTCTCAAAACTTCCTTGACAGGTACGCCATACGACAATTTCAATGGACGATCTATCCAAAGATCGTCCATTGTACAAAATTTAGAAAATCCCTCCGGGGCACTTCAATGCAGCTCCCAATCCTTTAGGGGCACCTCCATGCAACTTTCAACCTTTTAGGGGCACCACGATGCAGCTTTAGGCCCTCTAGGAGCGCCTTGATGCAACTATCATAAAACCAACCTAACAATGACTTTCCCGGACTTCCCAGATATTTCTAACTCATTTTTCCCAATATTTGATTTTTAATGCTTAATTGAAGGGGCAAAATTTTTTTTCTTGACAAAATCAATTAAGCAATTAAAAATGCAATCTACAACAATTACTAACTTTACAAATTCTATTCATGATAGGTTTATTGATGGTGCGTCCTCAAACCACCCATAGACAACCGATTTAGATTTTGCCTTCTCGATAGGTCTATTGATGGTGCGCCCTCAAACCACCAGTAGACAACCGATTCAGATTTTGCCTTCTTGATTGGTCCATTGATGGTGTGTCCTCAAACCACCAGTAGACAACCGATTCAGATTTTGCCTTCTCAATAGGTCCGTTGATGGTATATCCTCAAACCACCCATAGACAACCGATTCAGATTTGCATTCTTGATAGGTACGCTGATTGTGCATCCTCAAACAACCAGTAGACAACAGTTTTAACTTTACCTTCGATGGGTCCGTTGATGATGCATCTCATGTCCATGCGCAGACAACCGACTCGAGGTTCTATTATCTCAGGTATAATCTCTTATCCCTCGCTCCTTCATGAAATTACATTTGACCCGTCAAATGATAATCTCACGAGGGGCATCCTGTGAGCACGATCTTTTTAATGACCCGCAGAACGATGATGACGTTTTGCTCAGACCTAATATTTGGCCTGTTATTCTATTATTTCGGAGTCAAATTACGTTTGGCAAGTATTCTCATGATGAATTTTGGATTTTAACCCCGTCATTCCCTTTACCCGGTTAATTAAAATAGGTGCTTTGAAAATTAAAAAAATAATAAAAGAAAAAAAATAAATCAGAATGATGTCCGCCCTCGCAGGCTCCGCCGAAGCCCCGAGATGCTTCGGTAGGTGGCAAGACGCCAGGAAGGCGCGTAAGATGCGCCCCCGTGCCTGTCTCCCACCGTGCTTCGGCTTCTCGGCCCGTGTGGCCACAGGGTGACCATGTCGCCGAGACACGCCGTTATGTGGGAGACGCTGGCAACATATCAAAGTGGCCTGCGGTGAGATGCTGCTGCTGCAATGCTCGGGTTGAGATGTTGCGCTGGCTTTGGCTTTCCGTCGCTATTCCTTCTTTCTCTCTCTAAATTCAGATTTACTTGATTTTTCTAGGAATCTTTGGATTTTCAGGGACTAATTAAGTTATTTGGAGTGAGTTAATTCTATATAAACCCATTAAATTACCTAATTCAGGACTTTTTTGCCAAATTGAACATTTAATTCATCATTTAGGATTTTCTAGGTTTTGGAGAGAGAAAGCCATTTAAATTTAGGAAATCTGATTAATATGGATTCCAAAGGTTTATTTCGCTTAATCTTTTAGCTTAATTATTAAAAACAATTAGAAATATTACGTTGAAATGGGCTTAAATAAGATTTAGAGACTTTTCTCATAAAATTAGTAAATATCGTCACTAAGTTCGTCGCTATTTTCATCGTTCTTTCATCGGATTTCTTCATAAATTCGTCACAAACCTTACCAGACGACTAGTTTGAGTCTCAAAACGTGGATTCACGGCCTCTAGGTAACAAAACCTAGTTCCAATCTACTTTTTATTCAATATTGTTCATTATTCGGCTGTTCTTGGTTATTATTTCGGACTTTTTGACATTTTCTCGAGCCAGATGCTCCGGTGAGTCATGAGATGCTCCGACGTAGTTTGAGATGCTGCAACAGCAACATCTCAGGCTTCCACTGTAGCATCTCAAGTCCCACTATAGCATCTAGACTAGCAAAAATGCCAAAAAAGCCGATGTTTTGTGTTTTTGGTCCTTTTTATCATTTTCTTGCGTTTTTACCCTGATTTCTACCCGAAAAATTTTCGAAAAATTTTATGTAATCTGAAATTAATTTTAATTAATTTTATTTAATATTTTTTAGATTTTGTTGATTATTCAATTGGTTAAATCTTCATTTAATGGCTTAAAAATGGGTTTTCACCAAATAAATCCAAATAAATATTTTTACAATAATTAAAAATCCCAAAATATTTTTTGTAATTTTAGTTTATTATTTTAGATTATTTAGTTTATTTTATTGATTATTAGGCTAATTAGATGTTCATTTAAATACCTGGAAATAGTGTTTTAGTCCCGAAAAATCCAAAAATATGTTTTCTCCATAATTAGGTGTTTATTTTCTGCCATTTATTTATTTATGCCTTGTTTGTGATTATTCTCGTATATATTTTGTCTTGTTTGGAGACGGGTCCGAGTTGGTAAGCTTGGTTAGGATCTGATTTTGCCTTTTTATTTATTTATCCGCTTTATTTACTTTTCCGCATTAGAAAAATGTATAGGTATTTGTAAGGCCATATAATAATTTATTTCTTGCTTTATTTACCGCTTTTGTGTGATATATGGCATATAAACCGAAAACTCTAAAAATTAGTTGGATTTAAATCGCATATCAACTAAAGTCACATTTATTAAAATGTAAACGGTGTGATTTATATATTGAAAAGTAAGCAACATCATCCGAACTTGGAATCTCTGTTTTAAGGCACGGTCTAACCCCCTAGTGGGAATATCATACCCAAATTCCCGGTGGAGCTTAACCAGGTGGCGACTCTATTTTAAAATACAGGATTTCAAGTCTTGTATCCCCGAACATGCAAATTAGACTTAAATTCAACATCAACATCAATTTTATCAATCCATTTGTTATCACGCTAAAATGAGGATTAATCCCTCAACTCGCTTTACAACGCTCCCCTATGCTACGTATCTCACCCGGTCCTCGCGTGAAAAAGGTCGTCTGCTCATAGGTCACCATGGATAGGATCCCGCGGTAGCTTAGATTATGATTACTTTTTGAACTTTTGAACTTTAACTTTCATGCATGTGGATTTTTCTCGAATTGAGACCATTGAGTTTTACTGCTTTGTGAGCTCGCATTTTATCCAGTGATTTCACAGCGAGAGGATCGGGTGAAGTTCTAACTTTTGTATATGCCATTTGATGCGAGGTGACCTATTAAACATTTATTTTTCTTTCTTTTTGTCCTAATATTTGCCTGAACTATCCTTGACGACTCAGTCCAGCAGACTTTTTCTTTATAGCCTTAACTTTTACCTAGACCGCCCTTTTAGGTTTTCAACCTAGCAAGCTTTTTCTTCACTTTTTTTTGCCTTCATTTTTGCTGAGACCGCCCTTTCAGGTTTTCAATCCTGCAGGCTTTTCTTTTGTTCCATCTAAATTTTTGCCTGAATTATCCTTGTTGGCTCAATCCAGGAGACTTTTTTTTTTGAATTTACATATGCCTGATTTTTATTTCTATTGGATTGTATGTGAAAGGAATAAATAACAATGATGTGTAACATGTAGAGAAAAATTGATGTTCACAAACCTGCAATTATTTCACCTAAGGACATGCATACATTCATAAGACCAAGATTCTTAGCAAAATCATAACATGTTCATTGATGAGATTAATTTGAGTACATAGGCAATGGTAACAATTTCCAATGATCAACCCCTATTGCCTACTAGTCTTTTACAAATTTTCTAGAAAGCAACTGAAATTTTTCACCAGATGCCCTAACTTTTGCCTAAGCCGCCCTTTTCGGGTTTTCAGCTTAGCGAGCTTTATTATGTTGGAGTGCCCTAATTTTTGCCAGACCGATTTACGGAATACCGATCAGTGGGCTGCACCCTGATTTTTGCCCGAGCAGTAGAGGACTACTCGCCGGGTGATTTATTCTTTATTTCTTTTATTCTGTGTGCTACTTTTTTACGATTTATTTCTTTTAACCTAGATATGATAATGCTTAAGCCTATCCTGATTTATTGGATTCACGAACTCATTTCCATCCATATCTATAAGCTTGATTCCTCCTTTGCCAAGAACTTTCTTTATCATGAATGGTCCTTCCCAATTAGGTCTGAACTTGCCCCTAGCGTTAGTGTTGACTTGGCATAGCTGCTTGAGAACCAGATCACCCGCTTTGAGAGGTTACTTCGGGTATTTGACTCTATTGCTGTAAGCTCGGGCCATGCACTGCTGGTACATCTATGGGTGGTCAAGTGCCTTAAGCCGCTTTTCATCTATTGCATTCAAATGTTAATATCTGGCCCTTGCCCAATCTGATTCTTTTAACTAAGCTTTGAGTGCCACTCTTAGAGATCTTACTTCTATTTTAACTGGAAGTACAACTTCCATTCCATATACCAAGGAGAATGGCGTCTGATCGGTGGGAGTTCTTATACTAGTTCTATACCCCCATACTATGAATGGGAGTTTATCAGCCCAGTCCCTGTAAGTAGCCACTATTTTGGATAGAATCTTCTTGATTGACTTATTGGCAGCCTCAACTGCCCCGTTAGCTTGTGGCCTATATGGAGAAGATCTATGATGCTCGACATTGAATTTCTCAAACAATTCTATTATGGCCCCTTGAAACTGAACCCCATTATTGGATACTACATATGGAACCCCATACCAAGCAAAGATATGATTCTCTATGAACTTAGCCATTTTCTTGGCGGTGATACTGGTGTAGGATTTGGCCTCCACCCATTTTGGAAAATAATCAATTGAGACTATGATGAATCGGTGCCCATTGGTTGACGATGGCAGAATTTCACCGATTATATCTATCCCCCATGTTGAGAATGGCTAAGGAGTAGACAAATTGTGAAGCTCAGATGGAGGTAAATGCTATATATCCCCATAGATTTGATTCTCATGACATTTCCTAACCTTGTCAATGCAGTCGGCATTCATTGTGGTCTAGAAGTATCCCATTCTCTAAATTTTTCTAGCTAACTCCATCCCATGGACTGCAATCCCCTGAATGTACCCGAGTCATTACTCTTTTCACTTCATCTTCTATTAGACATCTCAACAATAAACCTTCAGATGTCCTTTTAAAGAGAACCTCATCAACTACTCTGAATTATATTGCTAACCTTTTGAGAGTTAGGCGATCAGAACCTGATGACCTCTCGGGGCACTTCCTTTCTTTTAGGATCCTTTTAATGTCATCGTACTAATAGACCTTTTGCTCCTATATAATCATAACTCGAACCTTTCATGAAATGGAGAATGAGCCATTTCTATTATAAGAGGATGGATGGGCTGAGCCTCTTCTCCTTCCCACATCAAGGCTAGGGTAGCCAAAGAATCTGCCATCTAATTCTCATCTCTTGGTATAAATTAGAAGAAGCATTGACTGAACTATGCTGACAAATCCCAAACTGCTTCCACATACGGCCAGAGTGACTCTTCTCTGATTTCCCATTCTCCCACAACATGTTTTATTATTAACACGAAATCTCCTATCACCCTGACTTCCCTTGCCCTACTTTTAAAAGAGCATCAAGACCAAAGAGACAAACTTCATATTCGGCCCCGTTATTGGTTATTGGAAATTCCAGTCATTTGCTCAAAGGGATAACTTCATCTTGTGGTGTGATGATGATTACCCCAAGACCTGTGCCTTTTCGATTCATAGCCCCATCAAATTACATTATCCATTCGGCCTTCCTTGCCTTTACTGCTACTAACTGCTTATCAGGGAAATCCAGATTTTCAATATAATCAGACTCTATAGGTTGACTTGCCAAGAATTCAGCCACTTCTCTCCCCTTAATGACCTTCTTCGTGACATACTCAATATCAAACTTAGATAATAATAGGAGCCAATGAGGGAGTTTCCCTACCAATGTGGGAGATTGACAGAGATACTTCATTGGGTCCACTTTTGGAACTACTTGGATTTTGTAGGACTGAAAGTAATGCCTCAACTTCTTGGTTAACCACACCATTGCTGTACAAGTCTTCTCTACCACCGTGTATTTTGTCTTATATTCTAACAACTTCTGAATCAAATAGTAGATGGCATGCTTGCTTTTATCCTCTTGCTCTTAGACCAGCATTGCCCTTACAGATGACTGGCTAAATAGAGGATTAGCGGGTTACCAGGAATCGAAGGTTTCAAAACTGGAGGGTTCATGAGATAAGCCTTTATTTTATGAAAGGCTATTTGGCATTGCTCATTCCATTCTATTGGATGCTTCCTTCTCAACAACTCAAAGATCGGTTCACACACTATTGTTAACTTGGCAATAAAATAGCTAACATACTGAAGTGATCTAAGAAATGACCTGACTTCCCTTTCGATTTTAGGAGTAGGCATTTCTTGAATGGCTTTAACTTTGTCAGGGTCAACCTCGATCCCTCGATGACTGACAATATAGCCTAGAAGCTTCCCAGAAGTTACCCCAAATACATACTTCTTCAGATTCAAATGCAGGTTGTATTTCTCGATTCTGGTTAAAAACCTTTCCAAAATCTCAGGGTGCTCTTCCCTAGTGTTTAACTTTACTAACACATCATCTATGTAAACCTCAACCTCTTTATGGATCATGTTGTGAAATAAAGCTGTCACGGCCCTTTGATAAGTTGCCCCTACATTCTTCAACCCAAAAGTCATTACCTTATAACAATAGACCCCCCATTCTATGATGAAGGCTGTCTTGACCTTGTCGATGATGTCTATTAAGATTTAGTTGTATCTGAAAAACCTATCTAAGAATGAGTACAATGAAGCCTTAGCAGCACTATCCACTAGTACATCGATATGAGGCAATGGGAAATCATCTTTTGGGGAGGCCTTCTTCAAGTTGCAAAAATCAACACACATTTTGACTTTCCCATCTTTCTTAGGGACTAGGACAACGTTGTCTAACCATGTCAGATATTCAATTACTTTGATGAACTTGGCCTCCAATAACCTAGCAACCTCAACTTTGATCTTATCTGCCCATTCTGAACAAAATCTTCTCAACTTTTATTTGACTGGTTTAAACCTGGGGTCGGTTGGGATACGATGTTCAGTAATTTAACAATCTACCCCAGGCATGTCCTTGTAGGACCAGGAGAAAGTGTTAACATATTTTCTAAGAACTTTTATCATCTCTCTTTTTTCAGTAGGGGTTAAGTCATTGGATTTTATTACCATTTTTGGATTTTCCTTAGTACCCAAATTAATGTCATGCAATGAAGTATCATGAATGCTAAAAATGTTATGCATATGGTCAGATGAATGCATGGTGCCATTAGGTGAAACATCAAACAAGTAAGAAAAAACATTATCATTATCAACAGGATGCCCAAAGGCTACATCATTTTCATTACATATTATTGCATTATCATCCTCCATAAGCGGAGGGTCTTCTTGGTCATTCATCAAGATGTGAGTCAGGTCGCGATCTAGATCCTGCAACTATTTCTTTATGAGTACGTGGTCTATGGTTTCTCTTGTGACTTAAGGCAGAGTCTTCAAAGCTTTCTAAATAGGTGTCTTCTTCTTATCTCCAAGCACAGTATGGTGTATATTGAAGTAGTGAGGGTATCTATAGCTTTGTCCACTTCAATCTTTGATGGGTCATTTCTTCCACTTTCTTGAAACATTTTTCTGCTTGTATGGCTACTTCATAACTCTCATCAATGGTTTTGTAAGATTCCATGAATGCTATCTTACAAAGGTGAGGGGATAACCTAAAGATGAATCAGCCAGCTAGTTCCTTCTCATGAGGTTTCCTCTTAATAGCTACCAAGATTGTCAACCATCTGTTAAATGCATAGATTCCCCAATCCACTACTGATTGTTATAAGGTCAAGCATGGATGGTTCTTCTCTCACTTTCTTGACATCCTCGACGCGCTTCCAGGCCTCCTCTTCTTCTAATCCTGAATTGATCATGCCTACTTGTTTCGCCCTTCTCTGGGGTTCCCAAACTTTACCTATGTCAATGAGTACCATAATGGCCTTAAGGACATCCTCTCATGCTCCAATCGGGTGACCAAAACTGACATGATACACGTAAAAATTGCCTCAATCCTCAGGTTTTGGCTAAACATATGATTGGAGTTGATCTATCAACTTGTACGTTTTCAGCTTCTTGAAAAGGCTTAGTAGAGGAGTACTCCAAGGTGAGATATCATCGAGAGTCATAGGATAAACCTTCTGATTGTGAGTCATACCATAGGGTAAACCCATAAAATAAGGGAGGATTGTCCCCTTCGGCATAACTACAAAGTTGGGTAGCTGACTCAAATTCTTACTGTGGTGAACATGCAACATGGCCTCTTGATGAAATAAATGGGACCCGTTACTGACTGTAAGGAGCATTGGATTCGCTGGCTAAGTAGGTCGACCGAGCTGAGCCATAGATGAACTTGAGAGGAAGAAAACTTGTCAAAAACTTGAATTAAGGGGGAAACCAAAAGATTAGTACATGCATGAGATGCGTTATGCATGCACAAATTACAATGATGCATGGCTGGGCTAATTATAGGGGAATGTAACACAATACATGTGAAGTGATCGATTCCGTCCTTATTTCTCCCATTGAGTCTGAGGGTATTCTTCCTTAGTCTAATCTCACATAGAAATTAGGGTACCTAGAAGGTAAAATTCTAAGGCTTTCTAGGGACATTTAAGAAGTTTGATGTAAAAGGTTCCCATCGTATTAAGCCTCTTTTAGAGGGAGATAGAAATGAGTGCTCCACCCACTAGAGTGTCCCCAATTCCTGGCGGGCATGGGTAACACTTTTATGATTGTCGTGAAAATAATAAGGCACCTTAACATAGCGCTAGAAGAAGAGTGCATCTAACTAAAAAGAGAAAGAGGTGAGAAGATAGAGTGTGATAATTTTACGAAATGATGAAAAAGAAAACGGGTTGAATCAAGTAAATTATTTTTGGTGCTCATTTTAATCTTTTAAGCATTTGAAATAGACCAAAATTTTGCAAGTTAAGAGATCATTCCCCAGTAGATTCGCCACTCTGAGGTGTTAATGACATGTGGGTCTCCCTTAGTTCATATGTGAGAGGCAGGGCTCATTGGGGTTTAGTTGGATTTAGGCGTGACAAAACATTTTTGAGTTCAAGTTTGCACGATAAGCCAATTTTAATGAATAAAAGAATCGAGACCCAAATCTCGATACAAATGATAGAGTCACCATCCAAGTTGTTTACTTGGGAAAGAGTTTTTGTATGGTTCCCTCTGGGGGCGAGACTCATACCTATTGGATCAGAGATTCGGGTATCAAATGAGTCACTTATTTCTCATTTAGTTGATTCAAAATTACATTCACCACATAAAATCATTTTTCTTTTCATCATTTAGGGAATTATAATAGAAATCCTATTTCTACACTCTTTCACACTCATTACACGCGTTTAAATATTACAATAAAGCACAAGCAATAAATGGGGGCATAAAAATTACAACCAGGGGAAAATGGGGGAATTGTAAGAGAACTTATACATTTGTTCTAAGTTATAAAATAAAATAAAAGTAAATTCCCCTGCATCCATAAAGATTAGTACAGTTTATAGCACGTCATAAGTCAGCATTTTATTAGGAAAAATGTGATTATGTTAGCATGGCGGTTTTACGATCGATAGTGCCTGGGATGCTTCTAAGATCGGAGAGAAATAATGGGTCTTCAACGTCTTTTGTTATGAAAGCACATTTTAACTTTTGTGGGTTGATTTACCATATTATTAGTGAAAGTGATCGCATGGTAAATGGTGAGTTGGATTGATTTTTAACCAGTTTAAAATGAGTTCTGGATTCTACTTGGGCTTGGTACCCATACAAGTAGGTGGGACCTATACGGCTACCAGGGAGGACCAATACAGGAATGGTGTACCCATACGGGTCCTGTCTAATCTAGGCAGAAACTTTGTTCGATGTAGTTTATAGATTAACAGATTAATGGATTGGTGGTAGAAAAACAAAATAAAAAGGGATTTCCTTTTGTATGAGTATAGAGCACCAATCTAATATCTTGACGATACAAGGTTCCAACAAGGCTCATACGGGTTAGGACCAGACCTTAAACAAGAAATAGAAAGAGCAGATATAATAGAAGAGACAAAAAAATAACAATAATAATAAAACTAAAACGCGAGTCTCTTTAAAACTTAGGATCGTTACCTTTGTAGCGTGAATCCACTTTGAGGTGATCCCTTTACTATTGAGAGAGTCCGGCCAAAGTAGGTGGTGGAATAGGATAATTTAGGTGAGTATTTGTGTAGACAAAACCTCTCCTAAACCTAATAAATGAAGTTAGGAATAAATAAAATATGGACAAAACCCCCAAGGAATGGATTTTCTCCCTATTTTATACCTCCTATACCCTCACTATACCCATTCTATACCTATAGAAATTGCAAGAACTTTTACTATAATTTATCTACAGTTTTCTTTTAATATGAATGTGTGTTATGAAATGAGGGGAAAAGGCCCTATTTACAGGGTGAGAATCTGGTCTGAATGCAATAATCTGCATTTAAGACCTGCCTTTTCTTGAAAATGGTAAGAGATTACTTCTGAAAGAGGCTGATTAGGTAATCAGAGGACCCCTACAGGTGGGGCCCCACCCATATAGGTACAAGGGGACTCGTACAGGTCCTCTATACACATACAGAAGGTAATCCCCATACGGGCATGTCAGTGGATCCGTACCACTAAATAGAACTCATACGGGGTACTTAAGGGCAGACTAGGTCTCCAAACTTCAGCCGAACTCAACTTTGCCATAATAGGAACATCTCTGATGGACAACACCTGAAAGACATTGCATTGTATAAATCTCATCATCATTTCGTGAGAAGGATCATTAAAATCCAGTGCTCACAACGGCTTAAACTTTAGAGCACATATTCATTGATTACATTTTTACCAAACAATTGTGGTTGGGAATCGATTACCTTTTTTGTAGAGGTATGGTTTATGAGGGTAATATGGAGTCTTGGTTGTAATGGGCAGTTGGGATACATTTTACTCCTCAGATATTTATTCTTTGGCAAAGCGCATAGGTTATTTATTTTGGATTATTTAGCGCACGAGGAATGAATGCATTTGTTAGGATAAGAAACCGAACATTCACTTTTGTTTACAGAGTTTATGGAACATTATTAAGGACGCTGATTGTTAGGGTGATGGGTCTAAATGGAATTCCTTGGTTGAGGCTAAAATTCTATCCAATCTAGGTTTACAATCACGTAGACCTACAGCTCTACGAATTAGGCGAGTTTCATGGTATCCGCCTACAAGGGGTTGGGTGAAGGTGAATACTGATGCATCGGTAGTCAGTGCCTCAAGCAAAGCTGGATGTGGAAGGATTTACAAAGATGACTAGAAACAGTTTTTAGGGGGTTTTGCTCTCATCTTGGAGACTAAATTTGCTTTCCTTGCTGAATTATAAGCCGTTATGGTTCCGTTGATGATGGCTAAGTCTCAAGGTTGGAATAGGATATGGTTAGAGAATGGTTCAACATACATTGTAAATGTTATCTTAGCTCGAATCAGGAATGTTCCATGGCAGATTTATTGAGAATGGGTGTCGTGTCTTTACGTGATAAAAGATATGCAGGTGATAGTGACACACATCTATAGGTAAGGCAACCAAGTTGCGGACTCCTTGGAAAATCATGGACGGCAAAACACTGACTTTATTTGGTGGGATAATGTCCCTACCTTTTGTTTAGATACTTATTTTCATAATTTGAGTGGGCAAAGTTTGTTTCAGTTCACGTAGTTCTCTTGTGGACGAAGCATGTTTCGTTTAACCATTTGACAATCTGTTTTCTTTTGTCTTTTTAATTTAATAAAATTAAAGTGGAAGGGGGTTTTAACGGTGGTGAAAACCTTTTCCACTTGAATTTTTCTACTACCAATTAAAAAATGATATAATGAATTTTCCATTATTCTTGAGAAGAACAATGATGTTCAGTGAAACTTTGATTCATATGAGAAGAAATTCATTAGTGAACTTCCCATTGGTCTTTTGGGGAAAAATGAAGTTGAGTGAATCTTTGATTCATATAGGAAGAAATTCATTAGTGGTTATATTCTCACATTTGGTGATGGAACAATAACATGAAAACCAACTAAACAAGATATGGTAAAAGTTAGCTGCTTGAGAGTTGGAATATAATGAGACTAAGTGGTTGGAAAAACCTTCTTAGTAACTGTTACTCTAACATATTCAATATATTGAGATTGAAAAATATATTGAGAATGCAAATATGCAATATATATTGAGAAATAAGAACTATAATGGCAACACATACGTATAGTTTGAGACATAATGTTGAGGTGAAATTTTGTCCATATGAGTCGAGAGTGATTTTGGCCAAATCATCTGACTAAATATTTGAGAAATAAAATTTTGAAAAAAAAATATTTTTGATACATCCGAGAGGATGGGGCTTAAGCCAATTTACAATTAGCAAAGGTGGGAACCCAACCTACATGAGTGGAGATCCCACAGAATAGGTTCATATTGTTAGGAAATAATGATATGGAAGAACTAATCCAAGAACAGATCCGATCAGGTTTGAAGAAAATAAAAACACAAGAGTCCAAGATAAGTCATCCAGACACAAACTAAAGACTCTAAAAACCTAATTTTATATTGAAAGCATCCGGTTAGAGTTTGGAAAGGAGACAAACTTCTAACTCCTCAGACTCAGAATCTGGAGAAAGACTGATTAAAGAGCATCCAGATAAGTTGAGTCTGAAGACATCCGGAAGACTTAATTTTCAAGACAAAGGGAATTTATTTGAAAGTCACAATTCCCTCCATTTTGGTCTGAAGTCAATGTTCCTTTTTCCTTGAAGAATGAAAAAGTGATAGCTTGCACACAATTCACAAAAGGATAAATATTTGAAAAGGCAACCACCTTTTCAACCTAGACCAATTATATGGTGCGTAGAGCTCACACTACTGATAAAGCTCACCTAGAATTTGCCAGTGTGCAAAAAGCCAAACAAATGACTACTAACAGCCTTTTGCATCAATCCCAAGAATTCAAATGGGTCAAATTATATCTCTAACAGATTGATCAATGGCTTGGGATGCACCACATCATACTTGATCAATGGTGAAGATTCAATCTACCTCAATGATGCACAAGGGCTACATTTATGATCAAAACCTATATAAGGAGATCTTCACAGATTGAAAAGGTGTTGGTTGATTCCACAAGAAGCTACTAAAAAGAGAATTCAAGTTATTTCAATCAGTGAACAAGATCCCTCCAAGAACTAGAAAAACTTTAAATCAGTTTTTATAAGAATTCTCAAGTGTGTTATAATCTTGATGAATTCAAAAACCAGACCCTTAAAAAATTAGTTGTAAGATCTCATACTTAGGTGAGTATTGAGATTGGGATTTAGCTTAGAGTTTTTGCTTTAAGTGGTATCTCCCTGTAGGACTCAGCTTAGGTTTAGGTAGAATCTAAGCGGTATATCTTACTAAAGAGAAAGGACTCAGATAGGAGTTTGTGCTTCTAGTGGTATATCTTACTTTCGGAGAAGAAGTTTCTGGAGTCAAGCTCATAAGGACTTAGCTAAGATTGGTGCCTTAATGGTATATCCTACTCTCGATAGGACTCGCCTAGAGTGAAGAACTTGGTGGTATATCTTGTAGTCTAGAGAAAAATTGTAAGGCTTGATTCCTGCCAGTTGAAAAGGAACCCATTAGTGGATAAAGCTTGGACTAAGGAAACTCTAGGGCCTGGATTAGGTGAGGCCGAACCAGGATAAAGTCACTGTATTTGATTTCCTCTAACCCTTTACTTTATAGCATATTATTTCATATTTGCATCATTCAGATCCATTACATCTGGAACATATCAAACACACTACACAAGACTTTTTAAAGTCTGTAAATTCTGCAAAAAGGGTCACTCACGCCCCTTTGACCTTGTAAACTTATGCACAGGAACCAACAAGTGGTATCAGAGCTAGTGCTCATAACTAGAGATCTAATAATCTCAATCTAAAGGTCCATATTTTGATCCAAGAATCAAAATGAGTTATATTAACTCACAGCTTCTTCTTGAGGGTATGTCTATTACCCATCCTCCACTCTTCACTGATGAACACTACGTGTTCTGGAAATATTGGATGAAGAATTTCATTCAAGCACAAAGCATGATAGCTTAGATGGCGATCAAAGATGGTCTATATGCTCGTACTTATAAAGTAGAGGGTTTGACTACCCGAAAGCCATCAAGTCAACGGGATGATAACGATTATAGGAAGTTGCGTGAAAATGCAAATTCTATTAACATGCTTCACTATGCTCTTAAAGCAGCAGAATTCAATAGGATATCCAGATGTGAGACTGCATAAGAGATTTAGCAAAAACTTGAAGTGGCCTATGAAGGAATAAACAAGGTCAAAGAAGCCAGAATTGATCTCCTACACAAAATCCGGAATCATTCATGATGGAGCCCAAAGGATCCATCAATAGCATGAATACTAGATACACTAATCTAGTAAATGAGATGAAAAGGCTTGGAAAGGGGATCACTGAAGAAGAGATTATGAAGAAAATACTCCGGAGTACTTCGGAGTCTCACTTAGGAATGGGACAATAAAAAGACTGCCATTGAGGAAGCTCATGACTTAAACTTTTATAGTTATAATGAACAAATTGGTAATATTCTAACTCAAGAGTTATCCTTATAGAGATATAGCCAACAAGAGAAGAAGCATGAGGAGAACAAGAAAGTAATTGCACTCAAGGTAGACTCCTCTGGAATAGAGAAGCATTTAAAGGAATCTCAATGAATGAAGAACAAATGGCTATACTAGCCAAATAGTTCGACAGGTTCCTAAGAAAGAAAGAAAGGAGGAACTCTAGAAGATATGATTCTAGAAGAATGAAGGGAAGCTACTCCAGAAAGGACAAGCCAAGGAAAGCTTCAGAAGATAAGAAAGATCCGAAAAAAGAATAAGCATGTTTCGAATGTGGAAAGAAAGGCCATTTTCGTACCAAATGTCCTAAACTTAAATAGGATAGGAGATATAAGAAGAAGGCAATGGTGGCCACATGGAGCAATAGTGAAGAAAGAAATAGCTCATTTTCAACAAAAGAAGACAAAGAAATTGTAAACTATACATTTATGGCACTAACTAATCCGGAAATAGAGCAATCCAGAAGAAATCCATCAAAGCAAGTCACTAAACACACTGAAGAACCAGAATCTGAGACAGCAAGCATTGAGGTAAACTCTCACTCAAATTTTGTATCTTACCTTAATCTTACTGTAGACTTAGGGATCGTAATCAAAAATGTGAGGAAGAATACAAAGGCCATCAAAACCCTTCAAAGACAAGTAATGGAACTTGCTGAAGATGCTGAAGCAATGGCATGAGATATCAACCTAATAAGGGCCATAAAGCGTATTGACCTTGTTGAAGAAAACTTCCTAAGAAATCAACTGTAGATATTGAGCACAAATGTGACTGTCCTAGATAGGGAACTAGCTCTGATAAATGAGGCATCAGGAAGGAAACCAAAATCTTTAAATCAAAATTCGAAGCTGAATCTTATAGCTAGAAGGAACTCGGAGCCTACAAAATAAAAGAAAATCTGAAAGCAGCCTCAAGCTCAAAAACACAATGTTCCATCGAAATAGAGAACTCAAACTCAAAGATACACAGCTGCTCAAGAGGGAAAGCCTAAAGTGGTCTATAATGAGAAATCCACTAAGCAAAACGAAAACCACAAATCATAAATTACCCCTCCAACCAACTATCGGATCCTAGCCAAATAGTCAAAATCGGATCTATCTAAAGAAGGATATTTTGGAGATTATGGGAAGAAGGATCTCCAAAAGATTGAGAAAAAGCTTAAGCGGAACAAACCAGTAGCTGGGTGCAGGTTTTATGGAGCAAATAACCATATGACTAAAATGTGTAGATATAAAAATGGTTATTATGATTATATCCTTGGCCTAAAATGGTTGATAACTCGAGAGGACCAAAATCTGATTGAGTACCCAAACCCACTTGATCTGTTTTGCAGGTATGCCTTAGATCCATAGAAGATCAACAAACATGGTACATTGATAGTGGATGCTCAAGGCACATGGCTGGTTATGAGAAAGCCTTTATCACTTTAATTTGGAAGAAAGGTGGAAAAGTAAGCTTTAGAGACAACCACAATGGACAAATCATTGGGCATGGAACCACTGGATCTAAATTAAAAAATAGAAGATGTCTCACTAGTTGATGGACCAAAGTTAAGTGTTGCACAACTCTGTGATAAAGGAAGAAAAGTCACCTTTGACTCCAAAGGTAGGTCAATCACTGATAGTAAGTCAAATCAACCCATTCTTTATGCACCTAGAGTAAACAATGTCTATTTTGTTAACATTAAGAATGAGAAAAAGAATATATGCTTGGTGTTTAAAGAAGAAGAATCATGGCTTTGACACCGGAGGTTGGGACATGTAAGCACGAACATCCCGTCCAAATTAGCCAAAAAGGAATTGGTTGTGGGTTTGCCTAAGGTTGATTTTGATAAGGATTACATATGCACTGAATGTCAACTAGGTAAACAACATAGAAAAAGTTTCCCTTCCATCTCATACATTCCCTCCAAGAGAGTTCTTGAACTCTTGCATATTGACCTCTTTGGTCCAATCAAACCAATAAGTTTAGGTAGAAGAGAATACATTATAGTGGATGATTGTTCTCGCTCTACCTGGGTTGCTTTGCTAGCTATCAAAAGATGAAGCCTTTGATCATTTCTTAAAAATATTCATCCGGATAGCAGTAGAACAGGGCATAAGCGTTGCACGCATCCGGAGTGATAATGGAGGAGAATTAAAAAATAAGCATTTTGCTAAATTATGTGAAACCAAGGGCATAGAGCATAACTTCTCTGCTCCTCATACACCTCAATAAAATGGGGTTGTTGAAAGGAAAAATAGAACAATAGTTGAAATAGCTCGAACAATGCTAAACGAGAATAGATTGCCTAAATACTTTTGGGGTGAGGCCGTGAACACTGTATGTTACATTTTAAATAGAGCTCTCATTAGAAAGACCATAGACAAGACCCCATATGAAATCTGGAAGGGAAGGAAACCCAAGATTAGGTACTTTAAACCCTTTGGATGTGAATGCTGCATCCTAAATGATAGAGAGCAATTAGGAAATTTTGATCCTAAATCTAATGAAGCTATTTTCCTTCGCTACTCAACACATAGCAAAGCTTACAGAGTATATAACAAGAGAACACAAACTGTGGTAGTGACAATACGTGTAGATTTCAATGAGACTAAGGCCCTATTCTTTTGGACTATAATTCAATGTAGTTTAGTTTAGGTCAGTATAGTGCAGTGCAATTCAGTTTAGTTCAGCTATGCGTAGTTATAAATTTACACTGAAATAAGTTCAGTTCAGTTTAGTTCAGCTCACTTCAGTACAGTTTAGTTCAGTTCAGCCAACTTTAGTTAAGTTCAGTTCAATTCAGCTTTCAGAAGTCAAAAAGAATAGAGCCTAACCATGCAGGCAAGAAAAGCCAAGATCCAGATGAGATAACTCCAGATGAAGCAGAACCATTGAAGTCTCAAGATCCCTTTCAGATCAAGAAGTATAAGGAAGAAGATAAGCCAATCGATTTCAACCAAGATCATCTCTCAACTAATCCCTTGCATGTTGAAACTGATTTCAATGATGGACAAGAAGAAGATAAGGAATTAGATCCAGCAGTAGAGCAAGCTCCAGAAGTGCATGAGGATCTTCAAAGGGAAACGAGGACACAAAGAAATCATCTAATTGAAGCCATTTTGGATAATGTCCAAAATCTAATCAGAAATAGAGGACGACTCAATCGGATGATGAGTCATGCTACTTTTTTCTCTCTCATAAAACTAAAGAAGTTTCAAGATATGGAAAGAGATGAAAGTAGGATGATGGCTGTGAGAACTGGATTTTAGAGATCCATCTTGCAAAATGATGATGAGAGCTAGATAATGCATTCCTTTACAAGTGTTATCCATCAGAGGTGCTCCCACTGCTGTAGAGTGAGTTTGGCCATGACACAGAGACCTAGACTGACCTTAGGTACCCATACGGGTGTTGCCTAGTGGTACGGATCCACTAGCAGACTAGCGCAGGTGACTAACTTCTGTATGCTAGGAGGGACCCAAACGGGTCCCCTTGTACTGGTGTGGGTAGGGCTCTACCCGTTAGGTAACCTTGTTACCCGTTCAGGCTGATTCGGAAGTAGTCTCTTACCATTTCAGGAAAAGGCAGGTATTAAATTCAGGATCACCA
This sequence comes from Euphorbia pulcherrima, assembly GCA_947683365.1. Classification (NCBI taxonomy): domain Eukaryota; kingdom Viridiplantae; phylum Streptophyta; class Magnoliopsida; order Malpighiales; family Euphorbiaceae; genus Euphorbia; species Euphorbia pulcherrima. The sequence goes on along the minus strand of CANTUS010000001.1, from coordinate 46,745,470 downwards.
AATTCTGACCTAATTTCACCCTATAAAAGTGGCATTCTCCTCTCATTTTAAAGGGACACAATTTATAAGTAAAATTACTATAGAAAATTATAGTTCTAGCAATCTCCATAGGTATAGTTGAGGTATAAGAGGTATAAAATAGGGAGAAAACCCATTCATTAAGGTTTTGTCCACATTTTATTCATTCCTAGCTTTGTTTATTAGGTTTTAGAGGAGATTCTGTCCACTCAAATACTCTCCTAAATATTCCTAACTAAGCACATACTTTGGTCGGACTCTCTCTACAGTGAATGGATCGCCTCAAAGTGGATTCACATCGTAAAGGTAACACTCCTGAGTTTCAAAGAGACTCACATCTCCAATATATTGTTATTATCAGTTTATTCTGCATTGACTGTTGTTTTAATTCTCATTTTGGGTCTGATCCAGACTAACACGGGCTTTATTGGTACCTAATATATCATTTCGGTTATTGTACTAGTACGCCAAACTCGTATAAAGGGAATTCCCACTTCCATTCTATCTCTTCTATAATCAATCTAATTAAATTAAATTAAACACAGGTTTTGTCGGATCCAACAGGATCCTTACGGGTCCCCTATACCTGTACGGGTCCTCCCCAGTAGTCGTACGGGTCCCACCCACCTATACGGGTACCGGCCTCCGGACGGAATCCAAATTTCAGTTTTCATTGAATAAAAATCAACCAACTCACCTTTTGCCTTGCGGTCATTTTCACTAATAATCCGGTAAATCAACCAACAAAAGCTAAAATATGGTTTTATGACATAAATAACATTTTCCTCAATGAAATGTCGATTTATGCTGCACTATAAACTGTTCTAACGTCTGTAGATGCAGGGGAATTTATTTTCATTTTTTTTATAACTTAGAATAAATGTATAGGATCTCTTTGCAATTTCCCCCATTTTTCCGCTAGTTGTAATTTTTATTCCCCCCATTTATTGCTTGTGCTTTATTGTATTACGTAAATGCATGTAACGAGTGTGAAAGAGTGTAAAAATAGGATTTCTATGGTAATTCCCTAAATAATGAAAACTAAAACGGTTTTACGCGGTGAATGTAATTTTGAATCAACTAAATGAGAAATAAGTGACTCATCCAATACCCGAATCTCTAATCCAATAGGTATGAGTCTCCCGCCTAGAGGGAACCGTACAAAAACTCTTTCCCAAGTAGACAACTTGGGTGGCTACTCTATCAATTGTATCGAGATTTGTGTCTCGATTCTTTTATTCATTAAAATTGGCTTATTATGCAAACTTTAATAGGGGGATGTTTTGTCACGCCTAAATCCAATCAAACCGCTAGTGGGCACTGCCTCTCTCACAAAGGTGCCAAGGGAGACCCACATGCCATCGACACCTTACAGTACCGACTCTACTGGGGAAATTGTGTCTCTTTTAACTTGCAAAATGTTAGTTTGTTTTAAAAGCTTAAAAGATTAAGATGAGCACCAAAAATCATTTAATTGATTCAACCCGCTTTTGTTTTCATCATTTAGGAAAATTATCACACTCTATCTTCTCATCTCCTTCTCTCTTTAGTTAGATGCGCTCTTCTTCTAGCGCTAAGTTAGGATGCCCTATTATTTCTGCAATGCTCATGAAAGTGTTTCCCATGCCTGCCAGGAATTAGGGACACTATAGTGGGTGGAGCACTCATTGCTATCTCCCTCCAAAAGAGGCTTGCTACAATAGAAACCTTCTACATCAAACTTTCGATATGTCCCTATGCCATTCTTATTGAAAGCCATAGAATTTTATCCTTTAGGGTACACTAAGGAAGAATGCCCACAAACTCGGCGGGGAGAAATAAGGACAGAATCGATCGCTTCGCATGTATTGTGTTACCTACTCTTGTAATTAACCCCACCATGCATTGCTGTAATTTATGCATGCGTAACACATCCTATACATATACTGGTCTCTTGGTTATCACCTCAGCAAAAACCAAACCTCAAAGGGAAAGAGCTTGGCAATAATTTCAAGTCTGTTTGACTCGTATTTTGATTTCTCCACTACAGTCAAGGGTTGATCCGCGTCAGTCTCTAGGTATTTCATTCAGCAGTTAGTTTAATCTGGTTGATCTTTCTGCTTATCATCCTAAGGAGATGTCTCACATTATGACTCTGGATGGCTAGATTGATGTTGAGGTTGAGGATGTTGCCACTGGAGAGGAGGCAAATGCATCGATGACTGAGTCTCGGTTAGGGCTCGTAAATGCCATCTCTCAGTACTTAGGAAGTGATCAGCTCTTGGACTGAATGAATGATAAGATGCTAACCACCATCAGGGCAATCATGACCAAAGAGAGAAGTGCAAATGCTCTTGTCAGTGCTCCAACAGTGAATGCAGCAGCCAGTGAGCCAGTATCGGGAATCACTCATAATCCATTTGACTCAGTTTTAATTACCGCCAGTGTAGACTCTGAGGGATTCTTCCAGTCGTTAGTCAGTTTGCTCAGTTTAGTCAGGGATTTGTACAACCATCATTGCAATTTGGGGCATCTGGTCTGATCCCAAATTTTGTGGTCACGCCTGCGGGGACGACCTTTCCTCAATCAGTGGGTCTACCCTTAGGTGCGATTACCCAATTATAAGGGTCATTTCTATTTGTAGAATTGTGTGACTTGCTTCAAAAATTGCTTACTGCTAATCCTAGATCCCAACCATCCATCCAAGCAGCTAGAGAGGAAGATTGGGTACCTAAAAACTTTAGTATGCCTAGCATAGCGAAGTATAAGGGAACAGGTCCACCTCAATCTCACATCACTACTTATCAAAGGGTTATAAGGATTAGGAAGTTAAGTGATAAGGTCCTACCCAAAATGTTCCCCTGCACCTTGGAAGGTCCTGCTATCGAATGGTACAACACTCTATCAGATGAGGTTATTAGAGATTGGAAAGCTTTATCAGAGGCTTTTATCAAGTAGTATGGTTTCAATGCTACCATTAAAACTATCATACAGAATTTGAAGGCTATCAAGCAGGCCCCCAATGAGAAGTTCAAACCTTACTTTAAAAGGTGGATGGCCACTCAAGTTCTATTGAAAGATCGGCTAAGTCTCCCAGAAATGATTGTGAAGTTAATGGATGGTGCCCTACCTACTTATCATAAGATCCTTGGCAAGGATAAATTCTCTAGCTACGGTGAAGTCTTTAAGAAGGCCGAGAAATAGGAAAGAATTGAGGAATTAGAGGAGGCTAGTATACTAGCCAAACCTTGGTTCAAGAAGGGCGACTCGACCACAGCCCAGGCTTCTAAGCCAATGTCTAGCTTGGATCCCAAGACCACAATCGTACAAGAAGAAGTTACTGCAGTCCGTGTTTTTGAAGACAGTATTTCCCCTCGGAAGGTGTCCCTTCCTATCATCTTTACCAAGCTAAGGGCACTGGGCCCCCTTCAAAGTATCAAACCTTATGCTCCCCTAAAGCTTAAGGATAAGCATCAATTCTACACCTATCACATTTGTAAAGGTCATCGCATAGGTGCTCGTAGAGATTTGTTGGAGGCCATTAGTGGCCTAATTAAGGATAATAAAATCTAGGAACCCAAACTAAAACCAATTACCTTGAATAACCCACTACCGAGATTTGAGAGGCAAGTCGCGGTTATTGAGTCAGGGCTCACCTCCCTTTATGTCTTCGATATGATCATACAAGCTAACCCGATGGTTCACTCAGTGGTAGCCATACCCCATAAATCTGTCCTTATTGATATTGATGCATACGAGTTGGGAGATGCTTATAATGAGAAAGCTACGCAAGTCCAACCTGAACCAATTGACATTGATGCTTATGTATTAGAACACAATGACCTTGAAGAACCAGCACTATTGGTTGAAACACCTGAGGGAGAAGCTATATGAAAGATAGGGTGTTGCATATTACCCGCAATGGAAGGGTGGCTCCTACTGCCCTCCCGAAAAAGAGAAGGGGCAGAGAAGCTAACATCCAAATCCTCCCAAATTCGAGCATAGGACCTACTTTCGTACCTGCCACTGAGACCTAAGTTCCAATGGATTCAAAGAAAATAGATTCGAAAGTTACTCCCCTCATCCAACAGTTTCAAGATACCTCGGCCAAGTACAGTATTTGGCAACTTCTCATTGATTCCGAGGATCATCGTAAGGGTCTGATAGAAAAGTTATTAAGCATAGAAGTTACACCTACCACCTCCCTCATGGAAGTGTTCTTAGTTATGGGGGGGTTTCCTCCTAGCCATATAGAACCCATATTATTTTACCCGTTAGATCTTTCGACTTAAGGAAATAAACATAATAAGGCACTTTTCATTAAGGTGTAGATCTTTGATCATTCTATTCTGTGTGTTATGGTGGATGACGATTTCACTCTCAACCTTTGCCCTTCTAAAATTCTCCCTCACTTAGGATTGGATGAGTCAATGCTTGAAAAATCTGATACCGTTATAAGGGTCTATGATGATACGAAGAGGAGTGTGGTTAGGGTCTTTGAAGCTGAGGTCACAGTCAGGGAAGTGACGTCTAAGGTCTTGTTCACTGTACTAGACATCCCTGTCTCTTACTCACTATTGTTGGGCCATCCCTGGCTCCATACGCTAGGGGCAGTTCCTTTTAGGGTCTATCAAAAGATTAAACTCATTCATCATGGCAAGTTAGTAGCCATAGAAGCCGATGAACCATCAGTTATAGAGGCTATGGAAATGGAAGAAAGGGAGTCTAGGGTGGCTGCAGCTCACCGAAATAAGATTAAGAGGCTTGTGTCTCTTAAAGTTGAGAAAATCATGATGAAACAAGGTTATCGAAAGGGAAAAGGACTCGGGAAAAATCTTCAAGGCATGTCAAAACCTATCATACCTCTTCCTTAGCCATTTAGATTCGATTTAGGATATCGTCCAGGAGCTATCATGTCTCATGGTAGGAGTTGGAGTAAAAAGGAAAGTGTTTTCACGCGAGGATGAACCCGTCGAGGTTAGGGGAAAAAGGGTCCCTAGTTTTGAGATCTTTAATAATGTGTTTGATTTTAAGAAAGGATGCATGGTCGAAGCCTCGCTTTTTGTGGAATTATTTAATAATACTGAGGGGGATGAGATGGGTAAGGAAGTTGAATCCATTACCAAGGCTCTAGCGGTACTCATGAAGAAGAATTGGAAGGGAGATGAAAAAGGAAATCCTATAAGTAAGGCTGTCAAGAATTTGGCAAGGGCAATAGTTGAAGAAGCTCAAGCCAACCTGCACGTCGCCGCCTCAGCTGAACTTGGTCAACAAGGCCCTTTACCTGTGGAGGATGATTCAAATGATGTAATTTTTAATATTTCTAATATTTTTTATGCAAACAATGCCGCTTATAAGGTATATCATGAATAGTTATAGCATGAATGTCTTTATTATGTCATGAATGAATTGATGCATCTTCCATTCACATTCCATGAGAGCATTTCATTTTGAAGACATCATACACTTATAACAACAACGTTATTAAGCCAATGATAAGATTTTATTAATAAAATTGACTTTGAGTATGTCACAATGACATAAAGATCCAATGGTTAAAACTTATCACAAAAAGAGAGATAAAAAGTGCTTAGCAAATATGATAGCAATAGGCCTTGGTTCATCTTTCTTCATGACCGGGAGGGGGGGGGGGGGGGGAGGACACAAAGATACACATCATCGAAGAAAGAAGACCCAGAGGAATTCAACAAAAACAAAAATAGCCAAGTTTATAGAGAGGCACATTTTTGCTTGATATGGGGTTCGGGATTATGTGGTCTCTGACAACGGGGTTCAGTTCCAAGGGGCAACCAGTGAGTTATTTGAGAAGTTTAATGTTAAACATCACAGATCTTCTCCATACAGGCCACAACCTAATGGGGCAATAGAAGCTGCTAACAAGTGGATTAAGAAAATCTTATCTAAGATAGTAGCCACTTATAGGGATTGGGCTGACAAACTTCCATTTGCAGTTTGGGGGTATAGAACCAGTGTGAGGATGCCTACTGGTCAGGCACCTTTCTCTTTGGTATATAGGATGGAAATAGTATTACCTATTGAAATAGAAGTATGATCATTACATGTAGCACTCAAAGCTCAGTTGAAATAGTCGAATTGGGCAAAGGCTAGGTATGAACAGTCGAATACGATAGATGAGAAATGGCTTAAGGCACTCAACCACTTACTGATGTACCAGTAGCATATGGCTCGAACTTACAATAATAGAATCAGATACTCAAAGCAACCTCTTAAAGCGAGTGATCTGGTTCTCAAACAATTACACCAAGTCAACACTAATGTTAGGAGCAAGTTTAGGCCTAACTGGGAAGGACCGTTCGTAGTTAAGAAAGTCCTTGGAAAAGGAGGAATCAAGCTTATGGATATGGATGGAAATGAGTTCGTGAATCCAATAAATCAAGATAGGCTCAAGCGCTATCATGTCTAGGTCAAAAGAAATAAATCACAAAAAATAGCATAAAGAATAAAATAAATAATAAAACACTCAACAAATGGTCCATTACTGCTTGGGCAAAAATTAGGGTGCAACCCGCTGATCGGTATTCTAAAAATCGGTCAGGCAAAAGTTAGGGAACTCAAAATAATGCTCGCTAAGTTGAAAACCCAAAAAGGGCGGCTTAGGCAAAAGTCAGGGCATCGAGAGAAAACACATTAGTTTTGCTTTTTAGAAAACTATAAAAAGACTGGAAAGCGGGTAAGGGTTAATCATTGGAAATTGTTACCAATGCCTATGTACTCAAATTAATCTCATCAATAAACATTTTATGATTTGCTAAAGAATCTTGGTCTTATGAATGCATGCGTGTCTTTAGGTAAAATAATCGCAGGTATATGAACATTAATTTTTATTAATCATGTTATGCATCTTTGTTAAAATTCTCTGTACTACGTGCACTATTCAGTTAAAGATAAAAATACCGATGGGCCACAAAAGAAATTAGACCTATCCAAAAGTCAGAAAAGCCTGCTGGGCTGAAAACCCGAAAGGGCGGCCCAGGCAAAAGTTAAGTCAAAAAGCCTATTGGATTAAAAACCCGAAAGGGCGGTCTAAGCAAAAATTAAGGCAAAAGAAAAAAAAAGTCCGCTGGGCTAAGCCGTCAAGGACAGCCCAGGCAAAAATTAGTACATAAAAAAGGAATGTTCCATAGGTCATCTCACATCGAATGGCTTAGGCAAAAATTAGAACACCACCTAATCCCTTCGATACAGAATCATCGGGAAGAAGTAACTTGGGTTAGCAAAACACCAATATTCAATGGTCTCAGTTCAGAAAAGTTCACATGCGTAAAAGTTAAAAGTCAAAAGTAGCAGTTCAAAGTTCACATTCAAAACAAGCCATGCAAGGCCTAAAAGTATCAAAAGGCTATCTAAGTAATCAAATCTAAGATGCCGGGGGAACCCGTCTCTGGCTACCCTCCAGAACCTGATCTTGGGTATTCGCTTGCAGGTCATCCACATCTATGGTCATATGCTCCTCGGCCTCATCGACATCAGTGCCTGGCTGAATAAAGTCCCTAATCCCTAATGCCTCCATACCTATAGTAGCATCCTTACCCTCAGCAGGCCAACCTCCTCCCCTCTGAGTCACTCAGTATGTAGAAAGATCCTCCTCAGACTCAACATTAAAAGGGGTCGGTGTCTACCTATCCTAGGTCATCATCGCCACTGGCCCCTCAACATCTCTATCTCGGCCCTTGGCTTAGTAGTCTCTGCCCTAGCCTGATCAACCTTAGCAGCAGTCACCCTCAGTTGTTCTTCCAGGAATCTAGCCCTCTCCTCTTTAGCATCCAAGTCCCGGGTGGATCTACTGTGCTCCATGGCCAGCAGGGTCTGCATTAGAATCATGAGATTAGTATACATATATGTCATAGCATGCATCATGGATAGTTTCTTAAATTTTGCAGGTAAAACTTATCGAGGCTAGTGCATCCTGCGCCAGTAGCAGGTCTCTTACCAAAAAGTACCCCCTCGCAATCCTCTCTACCTCAACAATAGTCACCTGGAAAAAAAAAGGGTCACATCAGGATGGAACATTTCAGGCAATCACTATAATGGACAAGGTTAGAAGCGAGAAACTCCTTACATGGGTAGAACTAGATCGAGTGAAACCAATGGGCTGGACCGACTCCTCGAGCTCCTTGACAGATCGCTTCCTATTGAGGAGTCAGAAGAAGGTATCTAACTCAGCTCAGCGGATCACCTCTCTCATAGATCCAGAAGCACGAGACCACTTTACTGATGGCTCAGGGGCAACAGCAGCAGTGGTAGCAGGTCTCTTCCACGTAGGGTCGGGAGGTTGTAGTAATAAGACATCATACTCAGAATACCAAGCAATTATAATAAATCATAAACTATTCACAAGGCTTCGAGTTAAGAAAATACCCGGGAAGAAGGGGTAGCAGACCTAGCCAAGCCCCCAGTACCCCGAGCCATGAATAGCCCCTAATGGTCACCCCCCGGCCCATCCTCATCATCATCATCGCCATCGTTGTCCTCATCATCACTCTAGTGAAACTTAAAGGGGACATCCTCATGATGAATCCTATCATAAGGAAGGAGAAGCGAGGAATCAATGAAGTCTCTATAAGAACCCTCTAAAGACAGCACTCGGGCCCCCTCGCCTAACAAATAGAACCCCTGGACAGTCCCCGACATGAGATAAGGCCAGAAGATGCCTGCTGGGACCAGGGGAGGAATTGATCTCTCCACCATTGTGCTTGTCCTTCACTCTTGGACCCGCTCACCGAAATACCACTCATAGGAGAGTGGAGACTCCAAGACAAAGCAGCGGTTATCAATACCAGCTTGCATCCGCTTAATGGCCCCATACATGGCTAATCTCTCCCACGGGTCTTAGATAACCTATAAGGTATAAGTGCACTATAAGTATAACAACCTAGTCAATACAGTTTCTACTAATGGTTTGTTGAAATGTAAAATACATGTTTAATAGGGAAGAAGTTTACCCAATCTGAGCGTAGCTGGCGTAGGAACTCTCTGTACTGCGCCGTACTCAGGGGCTAGTCCTGCTAAAATCCTATCCACTAGGAGATGATATGTGGTGTCTCAGGCTATATAGGCAACCTCGGCCTAGGGATGAACCGGTGCTCGAAAGCCCAAATCTAAAAAGTAAAACTAGGATTAGTTGCAACACAGTTTGAATGAAAAGATAAAACACTAGAGATGAGCTTTCAGCTTTACCAGCAAGATCAAGTGGCAGATCTTGAGCTCGAACTGCTAGCCCTAAACTTCAACATCCAGCCCATAATACAACTGCATTAGGATGGCTCGGCACCAGTTCTTGACAAGCACGGTAGCAAGATCCTCTACAGCGGCTGGCAAACATAGTTGAGGTTGCCCGAGTAGACTGGGAAGAAGACAGTATTAAGGAATATCAGCAGGAAAGACCTAGCATACTGATCCCTCCTGTCAGCTATAACAGGCCTCGGTTGCCCAATCCAGTTACAGTGGAGATCCCCGTACTTGAGCTTGTTCATCCCACTCGGACAAAGCCCAAGTAATCCGGTTATATAGGCCTTGACCTCAGGCCGGGAGTGCCACCTATCAGCAAACACATCAAAGTGGATGATCTTCCCGCTCTACTCTAGCCCCATCATATCACAAACATCGAAAGGAGTGATAGTGACCTCCCCGATTGGTAAGTAGAATGTATGATTCATCTTCGACCACCTCTTCATTAAAGCTAAAATGGCTTTGGGGCTAGCGTCTTCGGAGCCTGCGGGATGGCCCTAATGATATCGCTAAAACTGAAAGAGTTGGTGCGGGCCAGCAACTCGGTATCCTCTATAGTGCATATCTCCTTGTACCACTTTTTCTAGAAGCTTAGGGCTCCCACAGTCCTATACTAAAACTGCAAAGACAGAGTTACAATTTAATAGAGTTAGAATACAGTAAACATGTCAAAAATTAGAAAAGCATGACAACAATCAAGGAAGTGGACATTCTGTCCCTGGGGACAGGACCCGTACAGGCAAGCCCCACCCGTACGGGTACACCATCAGTACCCGTATAAAAAATAGGACCCGTATGGGTCCCCCCTCACACCTACGGGTCCCCTACAAGCAGTTCCTATGAAGGAATTCTCCCAAAAATCCAAATTGTCCGAATCTCAACCAAAGCTCATCCAAAACTATCTTGAAAGCATCCTAGGCTAAAGTTACATGCATTAGGCTATATCCTAAGGTTTAAAACACCCTAATTCATGCCAAAATTAGAGAAATTCTCAAAGGGATTAAAAAAGGAAAATGGAAAACCAGGTGAAATTACTTGGGATTGAGAAGCATGAGTATCAAAAGAAGGGATTAGGGGCACTTCGGAGACCAGTGTGAGCCCCAGAAATAAATTCCCTTCACCAAAAGCATACTCGATGGAAACCGGGCATTCTTAGAGCCCCAAATCACCCACCGGAGGGAAATCTTCAAGCCTACGAGAGAAACAACCAATCTTTGGGATCTTTTTATACATCTTAATCGAGTTTTGGAAAAAAAATTACCGAAATTTTTAGTATAGGAAGACTTGGGGTAAGGCGGGATGTGAGGGGTCTGTTTTAGTTTTAAAACCCCCTGATGGGGACCCGTACGGGTCCCAATCTTCTAAGACCCCACCCATACAGGTCCTATCACACCCGTACAGGTCCTCTCTTGCTATCCAAGGGCAGATCTTTAAAGTAGTATTTCAAATAGCACCCAAGACTCATCCTTTTTGAATTCGGGGCTAACCCCGCTTCTCTTAACTCCTTATTTCAACTAAGATAGGAGCTAAACCACTAATTTGCTTCGATTCTTGATTAAAAGGGGCAAACATTCTAGTCTTCCCGAGATCTTTTGAGAATTGAAGTGGATTGCTCTTGAGTTGGCTACTAACTAATGTAATTTTCATGTACAGGTCTGTCTCTAGCAAGCTGGTATTGTAAAAAAGACTTCTCCAGCAGCAAGCAACATACCTAGATATCGATCCATTCCCCAGTAGCCGAATAAGCTGAGGGTCACCTTTTAACACCCTAGCGGAATCATCCAGGGGCATCCCCCCATTTCCTAATAGTGGAATCAGATCCAGGGGCATCCCTCCATTTCCCAATAGCAGAATCAGATCTAGGGGCACCCCTCATTCCCCAGCAAAGGAACTGAATCCAGGGTCATCCCCCCAGCAGTAGAATCAGTCAATCTAGGGGCATTCCCTCCATATTCTAGCCCTCCTAGGGGCATTCTTTGGGAGACACCCTTCCAAGGGGCACTTCATTCTAGAATTATTGGGATAAACCCGACATTTCTCACACTTAGTTTATAGTTTATTCGTGGGTCAACCCATTCATGCATCTTTATTCTTAATTGAAGGGGAAAAAAAAATTTTCATCATAAAGTCATTCAAGAGTAAAGATGCATCAGCTCAGACAATGATTAACTTGGTGTTTGATTATTATCTCTTTTTTCATAGGTTATGCAAAATCATCAGGAGACTCATCCACCTTACCAAATGGATCAATCAGGAGAGTCGATCCACCTTAAGAAAGGGATACATCAGTTAGGAAATTCAATCCGCCTTAGGAAAGGGATATGAGGAGAAGTCATCCACCTTAGGAAAGGGATACATTAGTCAGGAAAGTCGATTTGCCTTAGGAAAGGGATACGAGGAGAAGTTATCTACCTTAGGAAAGTGATATGAGGAGAAGTCATCCTTAGGAAAGGTATACTAGGAGAGTCGATTCACCTTAGGAAAGGGATATGAGGAGAAGTCATTCGCCTTAGGAAAGGTATACCAGGAGAGTCGATCTGCCTAAGGAAAGGGATACGTGGAGAAGTCATTCGCCTTAGGAAAGTGATACATCAATCAGGAAAGTTGATACATCAGTCAGGAAAGTTGATCCGCCTTAGGAAAGGGATACGAGGAGAAGTCATCCGCCTTAGGAAAGGGATACATTAGTCAGGAAAGTCAATTTGCCTTAGGAAATGGATACGAGGAGAAGTCATTTGCCTTAGGAAAGGGATACATCAGTTAGGAAAGTTGATCCGCCTTAGGAAAGGATACGAGGAAAACCCACACGCCTTCGGAAAAAGCACCACCCAAGGAAAGAGTTCACCCCAAGGAAAGGAACTTATTCAGATCACCATCACCAACTCAGGTATAATTCCCAAACCCTCGCTCATATCGTGAGATTATACAGACCCCTATCTATAATAATCCCATGAGGGGCAGTCTGTGAGCACTGGATTTTAGCAATCCATATCATGAAACTATGATGAGAGCTAGATAATGCATTCTTTTACAAATGTTATCCATCAAAGGTGCTCCCACTGCTGTAGAGTGAGTTTGGCTATGACACAGAGACCTAGACTGACCTTAGGTACCCATACGGGTGCTGCCTAGTGGTACGGATCCACTGGCAGACCTATACGGGTGACTACCTTTCGTACGCCTAGGGGGGACCCATACGGGTCCCCTAGTACCGGTATGGGTGGGGCCCCACTCATATGGGTACGCTAGTTTCCCGTTCAGGCCAATTCAAAAGTAGTCTCTTACCATTTCAGGAAAAGGCAGGTATTGAATTTGGGATCACCGAATTCTGACCTAATTTCACCCTATAAAAGGGGCTTTCTCCTATCATTTTAAAGGGACACAATTCATGAGCCAAATTACTATAGAAAATTACAGTTCTAGCAATCTCCATAGGTATAGTTGAGGTATAGGAGGTATAAAATAGGGAGAAAACCCATTCATTGAGGTTTTGTCACATTTTATTCATTCCTTGCTTTGTTAATTAGGTTTTTTGGGAGATTCTGTCCACTCAAATACTCTCCTAAATAATCCTAACTAAGCACGTACTTTGGCCAGACTCTCTCTGCAGTAAAGGGATCGCCTCAAAGTGGATTCACATCGTAAAGGTAACGCTCCTGAGTTTTAAAGAGACTCACATCTCTATTATATTGTTATTGTCAGTTTATTCTGTATCGAATGTTATTTCAATTCTCATTTTGGGTCCGATCCTGATTAATATAGGCTTTGTTGGTACCTAATATATCACTTCAGTGATTGTACTGGTATGCCAAACTCATATAAAGGGAATTTCTGCTTCCATTCTATCTCTTCTATAATCAATCTGATTAAAATAAATTAAACATAAGTTCTGTTAGATTCGACAGGACCCGTAAGAGTCCCCCATACCCGTACGGGGTCCTCCCTGGTAGCCGTACGGGTCCCACCTACCCGTACGGGTACCGACCTCCGAACAGAATCCAAATTTCAGTTTTCATTGAATAAAAATCAACCAACTCACCTTTTACCATGCGGTCATTTTCACTAATAATTCGGTCAATCAACCCATAAGTTTTACGACATAAATCACATTTTCCTCAATAAAAATGTTGATTTATGCTATACTATAAACTATGTTAATGTCTGTGGATGCAGGAGAATTTATTTTCATTTTATTTTATAACTTAGAACAAATTTATAGGATCTCTTTGTAATCTCCCCCATTTTTCCCCTGATTGTAATTTTTATTCCCCCCATTTATTGGTTGTGCTTTATTGTATTATGTAAATGCATGTAACGAGTGTGAAAGAGTGTAGAAATCGGAGTTCTGTGATAATTCCCTAAATGATGAAAACTAAAACGGTTTTACGCGGTGAATGTAATTTTGAATCAACTAAATGAGAAATAAGTGACTCATTCGATACCCGAATCTCTGATACAATAGGTATGAGTCTCCCCCTAGAGGGAACTGTACCAAAACTCTTTCCCAGGTAGATAACTTTGGTGGGGACTCTATCAATTGTTTCTAAATTTGGGTCTTGATTCTTTTATTCATTAAAATTGGCTTATTGTGCAAACTTTAACTAAAGGATGTTTTGTCATGCCTAAATCCAACCAAACCCCCAATGGGCCCCGTCTCTCTCACAAAGGCGCCAAGAGAGACCCATACGTCATCGAGACCTCACAATGGCTATGCAAGAAGAGCTAGATCAATTCACCAGAAATGATGTCTAGGATCTTGTACTCCACCAGAAGGAAAGTCAATTATTGGCATAAAATGGGTATTTCGAAATAAGCTAGATGAATCCGGAGTTATGGTAAGAAACAAAACAATACTAGTTGCTCAAGGCTACAACCAGCAAGAAGGAATTGACTTTAAGAAATATTTGCTCCAGTAGCAAGACTGCAGGAAATTTGGTTACTATATGGTTTTGCATCGTTCATGGGATTCACCCTATTCCAAATGGATGTCAAAAGTGCATTTCTAAATGGAGTCATTCAAGAGGAAGTATATGTCAAGCAGCCACCTGGATTTGAAGACTCAAAGCATTTGGAGTACGTGTACATGTTGAAGAATATCATCTATGGATTAAAGCAGCACCAAGAGCTTGGTATGAGAGACTCACTTCATTTCTCATATCCGAGGGATACATCCGGGGTAAAGCAGACATAGCCCTCTTAATCAAAAATAAGAAAGGGAAGGTGATGTTATTCTTGTTCAAATCTATGTGGATGACATCGTTTTTAGAGCAATAGATGAAAGGATGTGTGAGGAATTCAGCTCTCAAATGTAGAAGGAATTTGAGATGTTAATGATGGGAGAACTCAATTTCTTCCTTGGTCTTCAAATCAATCAGAGTCCGGATGGGATTTTCATAAATTAATCTAAATATACTAAGGAGATTTTAAAAAAGTTTGAGATGGACAAAAGCAAGCCAATGTCCACTCTCATAGGATGGATACAATCCTTTCAAAGGATTGTGAAAGAGAAGAAGTTGAATAGAAGCTCTACAGAGGGATGATTGGATCACTTCTATTCTTGACAGCTAGTAGACTTGACATTTACTATGCATTATACTACTATGCAAGATATCAAGCAAATCCAAGGGATTCACATCTCAAGGCATTAAAAAGAGTTCTTAGATATCTACTGAAGTTGGTCTATGGTATCCTAGTAATGAAAATTTCACCTTGCAAGGTTTCATTAACGTAGACTATGGTAGAGATACCCTTGAAAGAAAAAGCACATTCGGAGGTTGTCATTTTCTTGGAGAATGCATAGTATCATGGTATAGTAAAAAGCAAACTTCAGTAGCCTTATCAACTATAGAAGATGAATATATGGCTGTTAGAAGTTGTGTTGCTCAACTCATATAGATCAAGCAACAATTAGAAGATTAAGTTCAAGTAGGATGTGTGTTGGAAAATAATAATCCGGAAAAACAGTCAAGTAGCAATCCGGTTCAAGTTTGAAGAAAACAAAAACTTGTTAAAACTCAAACATGTAATCTCCTAAATTCAAATGGAAGCATCTGATCCAAATCAAGTCATAAGGACATCCTTTGAAGATCATAAGTACCCAAGCATACAATAGGAAGCATCTGGTTAAAGTTTTGAAAGGAAATAAAATTTAAACCGCTCAAAATCAGCATCCAAAAGAATTAATTACATAAGCATCCGAAAGAAGACAGATCCAGAGATAGTAAGTCTGAAGACATCTAGAAGACTTAAATATCTAGACAAAGGGAACAATTCAAAAACTACATTCCCTCCACTTATTTGGCCAGAAAGTCAAAGATCCTTTCCCCTTTTCAGAAAACGACAGAAGGACTGATATAGGAAAGAGAAAAAGCTAACAACCTTTTTCACCTAGACCAATAGGACTAGCGCATGAAGATCACGACTCCAGACCTCCGGCATAAAAGTTGGTAAAATGCTAAAATCCAAGGAAAATGATCACTAATAATTTTTTTGCCCCAATCCCAAGGATTCAAACAAGTTAAAACTGAGTCTAATGGATTGATCAATGGCTTCAGAAGTGCCACATCTAACCTGATCAATGGTGAAGATTAAATTCAGTTTCAACAACCCATAATGGCTACATTTATTATAGAAGCCTATAAAAGGGAAGCTTCATAAGTTGAGAAGGTGCTCGTTGTTTTAAGAAACCATAGACAAGAGAATTCACTATTGCAATCAGTTACATAATCCCTCCAAGAATCAAACAATTCCAAATCTATTTGTAAGGATTCTCGAGTAAGTTATAAACTTGAGGAACTCTAAAAACCAAAACCTTGGAGAAACAAAGTGTAAAAAATCTCACACTTGGGTGAGTGGTGAGATTGGGATATAGCTTAAAATTGGTGCTTTAAGTGGGATCTCCTTGTAGGAATCAGCTTCGGTTTGGGTAGAAATCTAAGTGGTATATCCTGCTAAAGATAAAAGGACTCAGCTAGGAGTTGGTGATTCTAGTGGTATATCCTACATCCGGAAGGGGTTACCATTCGGAGATAAATTGTAAGGCTTAATTCCTGCCAATTGGAAAGGAATTCACTAGTGGAAAAGCCCGGAGGAAGGAAACTTGGGTACTGGAGTAGGCGGGGCTGAACCAGGATAAAACTCTGTGTTTGATTTTCTTACCCTTTACTTATTTGCATTATAATTCATACTTGCATCATCTGGATCCATCATCTCTAGAACATAATCAAACACACTACACTAAGACTTTTTAAAGTCTATTAATTCTGCAAAAAAGGGTCATTCACCCCCCTCTGATCTTGTTT
Source organism: Euphorbia pulcherrima (assembly GCA_947683365.1). NCBI lineage: Eukaryota > Viridiplantae > Streptophyta > Magnoliopsida > Malpighiales > Euphorbiaceae > Euphorbia > Euphorbia pulcherrima. Next base: position 46,728,902 of record CANTUS010000001.1, on the reverse strand, counting down.
AGAACCTTACAGGGACCAATAATGTGCGGATGTTATGTGTGACAAAAAAAGTGCAATTGATGTGTCAAAGAATCCAGTGCTACATAGTAGGATAAAGCATGTCAATATCAGACAACATTTCATCCGGGATCATGTAATGAAGAAGGATGTCACTTTGGTTTACATCCCAATAAATGAGTAAAGGGCATATATCTACTAAGCCATTAAGTAAAGATCAATTCAACAAGCTAAGGGAATCAATTGGAATGTCTAATCCAATTTAACAAAAGATCCAGGAGACAAACAGAAGTCAACTTTGATATCCTACAAGTCAAAAGATCAAGAGAATGAAGAAAAGTTATTTGACTCTGGATCCAAAAAGAAATCCTGCCAGCTCAGCGGACAAGGAGTGATAAATGGTAGTAAAAGCACAAAAGGTAACTATACACGCTTTGAATTTCAAACGTCTATTGGGGAGTACACCCGTGGTAAAAGGCATAACTGTTTTAAAAAATAAATCATTCCAATTCTCTGGTTTAAACTCCATTTACCTCTCTCCTCAAACTTAACTGCCACATCATTAATCCAATTAACTTTAATTGCATCTGGATTACCATCCTACCCTCACCTTGAAAACTATATAAAAATCCCTCAAAATCCTTCTTCATCATTCACACAAGCAACTAATCTACTGTTACTCTGCTATTTAATTTCTAGAAACCCTAAAATTCCCAAATCCTTTCTCATATTCTCAAATGGCAAATACTGGAACCCAAACCATTCCTCCTCCGAGTAACATATTCAAAGAGACTGATCTTAAGAATGGGGGTTTTACTCCTCTCAAACTTAAAAGCCCTGGTACAGTAGTCCCTTTAGATTATTTGGGCGACAATTTCTTATTCAGCATAGAACCCTTCTCCCAACATCTAAAAGACCAACATCTTGAGGTCTTCCTCATGATGAACCACCCTACCTAACCGGATCTAGTAAGGGAATTCTATAACAACCTCACTGTCCACTACTACTATGATGCACTTCGGATAATAGTGTAGGGGAAAGTCATCACACTCACTCCAAAGTTCTTTATAACTCACTTCCAGATGAATAATGGTGGGTTGTTCTAAGAAACAGCCGTGATGCACTAAAGGTCAAATATAAGGCCAAGCTATGGCTTCCGGAATGGTATTTTGGAGACAAGTTCTCCATTTATTAGCTAGAGACCCCCAGATTGCTGTAGTTCATCCTGGCAAAGTTTGTTCTAATCCGAAAAGGCTCACTCACCACCGCATCCTCATTCCAACACCATGTTCTTCAATAGTAGGTAGAGAGAAGAGTCCTGAACATGCCTGTTCTAATTATGCACTTCATAAAGCAGCAAAAATACACCCATGGTTCACTCATCACAAAAATACTCCATGAGAATGGATTAAATCTATCCGAAGTCCCATCGATTCAAGGGAAGGAAATTCTTGAGAAAAATTTTAGAAACCTAACTTTTGGTGAGACCTGGGATAATGAGAAGTCCTTAAGACTGAAGAAAAAGAGGCAGGAAAAGAGTAAGGTCTGGAAGGCCGGAGTGGAAATTGCTCAGGAAGGGAAAAGGGCTAGAACCACCAAGCTCATAGCTCAACAGAAAGTCAATCTTAAGCTAGTTGTAGAAGAGGTTCAAGTAAATGAGGACTCCCTAACTCTCACTTAATTGATGAAAACCACACCTATCAAGAAGCCTAGGGGTAGGCTCATTAAAGTCGCTCACAAAAAGGGAAATCTAAAGATAATAGAGGATATCAGTGAATCCAACAGTGAAACTAATAAAGAAGAGACTATTTAAAAGAGAAGAAAGCTACAGAAGAAGGGACCAACCTTTAGTGAAACTATGAAAGCCAAGAGGGCTAAGCTTTAAGTGCGAAAACCTACCTCCGGTATCTCAATTAATGACCCCTCTCCCAAGGATCCTAGAGTGGAGGAGATAGATGTGGCTCACCAACCAAAAGGGAAGGAGATAGTGGTCTTTACTATAAAACCAGTCATTTCAGACAATCTTCATCCGGAGGATCCTCAGTACGCTGAGATGATAGAGGCCATTAAGGATAATTTTAAGGCTAATCAACTAATCAAAGAAGAGCCGGCACTACAACTGACATGAGTCCACCCATAGTCATTTCTTCTAAAGATATGGCATTTCTCAAGGAGAGTGAATATCAAGAGGAAGAAATCTATGTGTTTAAGGCATGACATGAACCACTTCTAGAAAACCTTTTGAATCCAGTAGTGGAAGTGATTGAAGTGGAAAGTCCTAAAAAGGCATCAGGAGTGAATGTTAAGGACAGTGCCAACATTCAGAATAAGACAGAGGAAATGAGAGCTATAATTCCTGAAAAGGCAAATGAATCAAAGATTGAGGATAATTCCAATCATTTGAAAGCTGATATTGGGGAAGATCAAGATAAAATAGTAGAGCCTACTGAACAACAGCACATTGAGGTAACTCCTAATTCTAACTCTATTAATGCTGCTGAAATGGCTAGTGATGCCACTAAAAAATAGGATAACTTAGATGTAAATCAGAAAGCATCTAAGGAAGATGAGCCTATCTCGGAGCATAATGTTCTAGAGGATGGAGATGGTCTGAGACCCAATGAGAACACTTCTAGAGAAAGGTTGGAAGAGGAGCAAGAAGAACAAAGGGAGGATGAGGAAAGCAGTAAGGAAGAAGAATCTTCCGGATTAGAAGAATCTGGAAGTAGCTCTGGCTCTGAAGAGGAATCTACTTTAGATGGGTTACTAAAGTAGAATACCATAAATCCAAAGCCTATTAGAGCTGAGAAGACCCAAATTTCCCTAAAATTAATAGAGGAAGCTATCGTTAAAGGGCATAGAGAGGATGAAATCACAAAAACTCTTCAGGGTGTATGCGCCAAATTGATGTTAGTGGAAAAGCTCATACAAGAATCCAGGAATCTAGATCTTAAGGAAGAGTTAGGGGAGATAAACACTATAGTAGGGAGTATTAAGAAGAGGTTGATCAATTCCCCACAGTTGCATAAGTCGCTAAAACTTCTCTCTCTAAAATCTCTCCGGGATTAACCCAACTCTCCTCTGCCATCATAACTGCCAATAGAACATCAACTCAAGCTGCAACAGGACCAAACAATAACTGTGCTACAATATTAGGCCAAATCACCTCCTCATCCACTGATCAGCAGACAAAGCCAAAAGAGTACATTGATTGCAAGTTTGAAAGCTTGGGAAAATTCATTCCTACTGCCATCATAAAATCCATTAAGGATATCTCCTCTGGGCTAACATTTCTAAATGAGGAACATCAAGCATCTCAGGAAATGTTGTGTAACTTTCTTGATGAGGCACTCCCTAAACTCCTGAAAAAGCACATAAATGATATAAGCGATGACTTCTAGTGCCATCTATCTAGAGTAGAAAAAATTATTAACACTTAGAAGGATAATTTTAACATGGAACTCCGGCTCCTAAATACCAGCCTTCATAATTGCCATCGAGACATAATCCAGGAGGTGGATCAACTTAAATCTAGCATGTCATAACTATCACTTACTACTTCTTCTTCTGGGACTTCACCTACGATTCTGGAAAGCCTTCTCCTCCCAGTCATTCAAGAACTAATCCAGTACATTGGGGATACTGGATTCTTTGGGTACCCGTGCAATCTCACTTTCCTCAAGGCACCATTCCCATTCTTTGAGGCTGAAGATAGGCAACATGCTCTTGAACTAAATCCAAATCTCGCCAAGTCCTATTCTGATCCCCAGAAACTCATCAAGCCAATCCCAATGATTAACGTCCCCCAAGTTAATGCAAACAAAAAGGGGGAGATGAGCACATGCATAAGCAAGGAAGGTGAAGCTTCTGAGAAGTAGATTATCTTGTGTAGAATAGCTTTTTTAAAAAATTTTTTACAATAGCTAGTTCTGTACTATTTTCACTTATATACCTCTATATTTGTAACAGAAGAAGTATATATAGTGAAAAATACTTATACAAAAATTGCTTGTAAGTACAACTACCAATTGTACTTCAAAAACTTAAAAGCTAGAATGCAAAGACATTGGGGGAGTTAGGATGCTAGAATTATGGGGGAGTAAATTTTTAAATGACTAAGTATCGAGAATCATACAAAGCTCATAAAACCCCTATGCTTATATTTTAATGTCTTAGGTTTTTGTTTCCATCAAAAGGGGGAGATTGTTGGGAAACAATGATCTGGAAGAACTAATCCAAGAACAAATCCGAATCAGGTTTGAAGAAAAAAGAAACACAAGAGTCTAAGATAAGTCATCCAGACACAAACTAAAGACTCTAAACACCTAATTCTATATTGAAAGCATCTGGTTAGAGTTTGAAAAGGACACAAACTTCTAACCCCTCAAAATCAGCATCCGGAGAAAGACTTATTGAAGAGCATCCGGATAAGTTGAGTCTGAAGACATCCGGAAAACTCAATTTTCAAGACAAAGGGAATTTATTTGAAAGTCACAATTCCCTCCAATTTGGTCTGAAGTAAATGTTCCTTTTGCCTTAAAGAATGAAAAAGTGACAGCTTGCATGCAATTCACAAAACGACTAATATCTGACTCGGAAAGAGAAAAAGGCAACCACCTTTTCAACCTAGACCAATTGTATGGCGCGTGGAGCTCACACTATTGACAAAGCTCACCTAGAATTTGGCAGTGCGTAAAAGGCCAAACAAACAACTACTGACAGCTTTTTGCATCAGTCCTAAGAATTTAAATGAGTCAAATTATGTCTCTACTGGATTGATCAATGGCACCATATACGCCACATCATACCTAATCAACGGTGAAGATTCAATCTACCTCAACGATACACAATAGCTACATTTATGATCGAAGCCTATAAAAGGAGATCTTCATAGATTGAAAAGGCACTGGTTGATTTCACAAGAAGCTACTAAAAAAAGAATTCAAGCTGTTTCAATTAGTGAACAAAATCCCTCCAAGAACTAGAAAAACTCCAAACCAATTTTTGTAAGAATTCTCAAGTATGTTATAAACTTGAAGAATTCAAAAACCAAACCCTTGAAAAATAAGTTGTAAGGTCTCATACTTGGGTGAGTATTGAGATTGGGATTTAGCTTAGAGTTGGTGCTTTAAGCGGCATCTCCCTGTAGGACTCAGCTTAGGTTTAGGTAGAATCTAAGTGGTATATCCTACTAAAGAGAAAGGACTCAGCTAGGAGTTGGTGCTTCTAATGGCATATCCTACTTTCGGAGAAGAAGTTTCCAGATACAAGCTTGAGAGGACTTAGCTAAGGTTGGTGCCTTAGTGGTATATCCTACTCCCGGTAGGACTCAGCTAGAGTGAAGAACTAGGTGGTATATCCTGTAGTCCGGAGAAAAATTGTAAGGTTTGATTCCTGCCAGTTGAAAAGGAATTCAATAGTGGACAAAGCTCAGAGTAAGGAAACTCCGGGGACTGGAGTAGGCAGGGCCGAACTAGGATAAAATTATTGTGTTTGATTTCCTCTAACCCTTTACTTTATTGCACATTATTTGATATTTACATCATACGTTTCCATTACATCCGAAACATATCAAACACGCTACACAAGACTTTTTAAAGTTTATAAATTCCACAAAAAGGGTCATTCACCCCCCTCTGACCTTATAAACTTGGGAACATGGACCAACACATATGGGTAATAACAAGCCTTTTGATAGTTTTGCTAGCACTATAAAATATTGTCTCAATCCTAGATGTGAGAAAAGTGCTATGTTGCATATACTCAGAGGTTGAGTCAAAAAGGCTCTTAATGACCTATGCAAGTGTGAAGTGGAGCCGCTTCTATGAGATATATTTTTGGCGTTATCTCTAGAGCACTTATGAAAGACCATGCAAGCGCATGGCCTATTCACGCAAAACCCCATTGAACAGAAATGTAATTGGTATAATGCGATATGGTAAAATCTCTATCTTACAATAGTACTTATTTGGTTCATAGAAACTACATGTTTCACCAAATATTGCGTAAGTTAAATTTTATCTATCAAGTTCTGGTTTATAGTCCATAAGACACCAGTTCCATGCATTATATGTCAAACTAGAGATATCCAGAAAATTACTTTTATTAAAACTTCTTTTGAAAGTTGTGGGAGATTGTTGGAAAAATATGTGTTTTAAGTTACTTTTAAAAGAAATATTTTATGATATTTTTATTGTTGAAAATATCTTGTGGTAAAAAATAAGTTTTTGGTGGGAGTTATAATATTAACTTCTTTGACTTGTGTTTTAATACTCCATCCAGTTCTAAAAACTAGTCGCTTTAGAGAAATTTATAAATTTTAAGAAGCAATTAATGGAGGGTATAAAATTACTTATTTACCCTTAAATTAGCATTAATTGAGTAATATGTGTATTGAGATTGAGCTACAATTAATAAAGGGCGTAATAGGGAGAAAGGAGAAAAAGTTTACATTGAAAATAGAGAATGACAAATAAAAGGAGCAGAGGAAAAATGTGTAGAATGACTAATTTTCGGAACCGGAGGGAGTACCAATCAAATCCCGAACGGTTATAGTTTGATTTAATGTTTTGTAACATTAAAACATTCATTTAGTTTTAATGGTGTAACATAAATGGTTTTAATTAGCAACGGCTTTTTTTCTACTATTAAAAAGATGAGCAGGTTATTCTTTTGCGTGAGCAATTTTTTACACCGATTTTTTATACTCTCTTTTTCCTTCTTTTCTGGATATAATACGCATTTCCGATTCCTATGGCCAAGTTCAATTCGAATTGGAAGAAGTTATTTAATCTTGAGAGGAACTACCAAGTATCCTATAAGGACAGTGTCTTAGACATGACTCAACTTACTTTATCCTAACCTTTATTTCTTGTGTTTGCTCTATCCAGATTTTATTCAGTTAACAAAACCCAAAAAATCACTCAGCTCAACTTCACTCAGCATGGTCAGCTCAGCTCAGATTCACTCGGTGTTGGTCAACTCCTGACCACTCAAACTCATTACAATAACTAATAGCTCAACATCAATTTACTCCGTTTCTAATGTAAAGGAGCAAATTTTTTTTTCCAACACAATGTCCTATTTTTATACATTACTTGAGATTTTATTAATATTGTAATGAAGTTTTGGAAAATGGTTGAAGAAAGTAGCCATCTAAGTAGTTGCCCAACGTTTATCAACGTTGGAGGTCAAATTTCAGCTTGCCATAAAGAATGCTGACAAGAAAGAAAAATTTTATGAAGTAGAGAATGCGAGATTCAAGAATTTATGGAAGCTTACCATTCTTTTTTTAATCCTTTAATTTTTTTTTTCATATCCTTCATTTATTATTACTCATAATATCTAGTAAACGGGATTTTATATTATGCATCTGGCTTTTTACACCCTTCTTCAATCTAGGGGTTGAAAATTTATTAAGGAGTATTTAAATGGAGTGAGAAAATAATTAATTAATTGTTAATAAATTTTTAACCCTTAAATTAAAGAAGGGTGTAAAAAGACAGATGCATACTATAAAATCAGATACTAAACATAAACATTAATTAAATTTCTCTAAAATCCATGCCCACACATGGAGACCAGTGCATTTTGTAGCACACATTCAGGAAATATTGCTTCCAACTCAATCCTCTTATTTATAATTTTGATTATTCAACTTATTCAAAGTATGTATGCATCTTTCCTGTCATAAAATAAAGAGGAACTTATTCAAATTAAAATAAAGAGGAGTGTGATTAAAAATATCATTATCTCCTGTGTTTTACAAAAAAATTTTATACGTTCATATACTTTGCTTTTATTACATATTGTTAAATCCCCTTTATGTTATTACATTGTTCTTTTTCAAAATTGACCGTAATATCCTTATAAAATGTTTAATATTAAGTAAAAAGACAATTTTTGTGATGGATTGCAATAAAAGTCAATAGTAATGATGAAATGTAAACTAATATTGTAAAAATATATGTGCAATATCAATAATTTTGAAAGAAAAATAGTTAATAGTAATATATAATGGGAGGTCGTAATGAGAAAAATATAAATATACGGAGGTGTAAAATAGATTTATAAAATATTGAGAAATTGCGGTGTATTTAATTAAATATAAAGGAGGTTATAATTGTTTGGCCTTATTTTATACTTACTACCAAGAAAAGGTCTAATTAAAACTTATATATGTGAGAAACAAGAATAAGGGCTATAAATATTTTACTTATCGACTTAACCTTTTATATCGAATGGTTTTGAGAGCTCTGACACACAATAGAGTGGCCATGACAATCTTATTTTTGCTAATTAAAATTGTGTATATATATATATATATTAGAAATCGAATTGAAAAAACTCTAAATAAAGCTGATAAATTTTCTAATAAAAAAGAAATTAAAGAATTACTTATACTGCCAGATTGCTTATAGTATTACAAAAATTTCATGGATTATTTCTCACATTTACTAGTTTAGTATATTCCTGTGGAAAGTTGATTTTAAAATCATTCCATGCTCTTTTTACAGTATTTTCTAATGTAATTTCAAGGAAACTATACATTTGTTCATATATATATATATATATATATATATATATATATATATAGGAGAACAATTTGTGTAAATGTTCGGACAGCAAAATCTTTATATAGTCAAAGTAAGATTTTATATATTACTCCCTTCATCTTTTTAAAATAGGCATTCTAGCCTAAAATTGAATTATCAAAATACTTGCCATTTGTTCTTTTTTAGGTATTTTTTTCATTACTCTTCCAACTATATCCTTAGCATTAATTGCACTTGTATTAAAAAATTAAAGCATTAATTAAAGATACAAGGGTATACTAGTATTTTCATATCATTAATAAATGAGTTTATTAAAAAGTGTGAAACTTATAAATATATTAATTTAACTAAAATTCATTAATTAATTCAAATATTTAATAGAAATGACTTTTTTTCTATTTTTTGATATTAATTTGATTTTCTTTAAAAAAAATATAGAGGGAGTAGATTAAAGCAGAAATAGGTAAGAGAATTTGTTGAAAATTGGGTTTGATATTAAGATACGCTAAAAGCAAATGATCGACAAAACCATAATCATGAGGCCTAACACATTGAATTATTAATACTAGATGAACCAAGAAAAATTTACAGTTGTGAATCATGCAATTTTATCCCTAATCTAAGTTAAAGTAATATATAGCACATATGAAAATTTAAGATCATGCATGCAATTGATATATTTCAAGAATATATTTTAATATATGTAAAAGATGGATATAGAGGGACATAAAAGGCTTAATTTGATAGACCAAAATTTGCATAAATTAGAAAATAGGTGAAAAAGCAAGAATGATAAACACACCATGTGTCACTCTTAAAAGCATTGAAAAGATAGCATCCAATTGAGTACTACTTGGAGTTTAATAAAAGGCAAAACAAAGGAATTGAGAAACTGGGAAGTAAAGAAACCTATAAATATATAATAATAAGACAGCCTAAGGAGAAGTCCAACCCATACTTTATATCATCTATTCTAAACTTTATTTTTAAAGTATTTACTCTATTTATATAGTTACAGTAAATTCACTCCAACCATTACTTCATTTTTCTATTCTAAAAAAGAATCTTTTCATCTAATAATATTTTATTATTATAATATTAATATTTTAAATCTTTCATCAAATAAATCATTATAATTAAATATCAAAAATAAAAAGTAATATTAAATTAATCAATTCTAAATATAGAGTAAGTTGTGTGTTACTCTAAATTTAGAGTAACTCATAGCTTACTCCATATTTAGAATACGAGTATAGAGTATGGTTGGAGTATCTCCTCACTTCATATATAGCAAGTATACCTCATATGGAGTAGGGTTGGACTTGCCCTAAGTGCCTAGCTCTATCAAAAAAAAAATTAACTAATTAATTAAAAAATATTAATGGCAAAGTTGTAAGGTGGCAGATAACCACATTGAAGAAGTGCAATAAAGGGGTAATAGTTTGGTAGGTCTGGGGTTTTATAGTTGCTTTCAAGTCTCTCTTAGTTTATTTCTTCCTCTAACAAATTAAAAAAAAAAACTCTCTTCTTGAAATTTATATATGAATCAAATGCATACAAATGATGATCTTTTTTTTCTTTTGCAAGTTTCTAATTAATTGTTCAGTTAACTCTTTTTCTTCCCATTCCACCCACTTTCTTCCTCACCATTAATACACACCAATTCTAGAGAGAGAAAACTGAAATAATTAAGAAAAGAAATATTGAAGGGTCATTTTCTTGATAGTCTGTGTGGGTTTTTGGTGCTACTGATATTTCAAAGCAAACAACAAATTAATTTTACTTGTGTATTTTGCTAGTAATGGTGTGTTAGAATTTTGTTCCTTTATGAGAAATGGGTGTTTTAGAGAGAATGGAAAAGTTTCCAACTTTTGCTTTTGTTCTTGTTCTTGTTATAGTATATGTTACACAAGTTTCTGGTTGTTTAAATTACACAAATCATAGGCAAGTTAGTAGTTTGAGACTTGAAAGAATTCAAAGGCATTTGGACAAGCTTAACAAGCCTGCTGTTTTGACCATACAGGTAGCTTTCATTTTAATTTTTTGTATTTGTTAATTTCTTTTACTAAATAATTGATCTTTGCAGAGCCCAGATGGAGATATTATAGATTGTGTTCATAAAAGAAAACAGCCAGCTTTCGATCATCCCCTTTTAAGGAATCACAAGATCCAGGTACATTTCTATATCTACGACATTCTTGATTTGTATTTCTTTTTGAAAAAAAAAAAAGAATTCTAATGAAGCCATTTTCTTGCAATGGTTTTTCAATCAAAACCAATACAAAATTTTAGAATTATATAAACTGATTTTGTTTTTTTTTTAAAATAAAGAACTTAGTTCTTTAAAAATACTTTTATACAGTATAAAGGTGTGGGTGTACTAAAAAGGGAATTTTTGGCTTCATATCACCCAAAAAAAGGGGAATTTGACCTAAGAACAAGAAAAATATAATTGAAGAGTAAATATTTTGGTACTTGACATGTTGAGTTAGAATAATGAAATATGATTAATGTGAATAGAGAGTTCCATCAGAAAGGCCAAAAGTAAATAAGATGGTGAAAGTAGATGAAGAAGTTAGAGAGGAGAGAAAGAAGAAGAAGGAAGAAGAACGAGAAATAGAATGGCAAATGTGGCACAAAAATGGGACAAGATGCCCTAAGGGTACTATTCCGATACGCCGGAGCTCGGTTCATGAAGTTTTGAGAGCTAAATCTTTGTTCGACTTCGGTAAGAAAAAACAACGTTCCATGTCTCTTAGTCGACGCACCGATGCTCCGGATGTTGTCTCTGGAAATGGACACGAGGTACACACATACACGCTTTTTCATCTTATAATTACTGACTTTATTTATTTCCGTATAAAATTTGATTCAGTATTGATAAGTACCGGAATAAAACACCATAATAATAATTAAACTATCTTCTAAAAATTGAATATTTTAATTTCATGGATTTAAAATTAAATCTTTGAAGGTGAATGGAGTGTTTGGATATTTACTTTCAAATGCAAAGATTTCTTGGTTACAAAAGTAACCAAGTGCAATGCAAATTACTTAAATGTTTTACAAAGAAATTTTCTTGTGCAAACAACAATTACCATGTTATGTTGTAAATGTACATTTATTATTAATACCAGACTCAAAAATTAAATAAAATGATATGTTAAATTTTGAATGCAGAACTTACATTATAAGAAGATTCAAAAATCAATTGATTAAGAATTATATTATTTTGTACACCGTTAAAAATTTCTCGGTAATAAGCTTCGTGACTTATACATTTTACGGTGACTTTATTTTTAATAAACTAAATGATATTTTGCCTTCATCTAACATGGGGTCAAACTTCTTTTCAATTATCTAGTAGCAATGAAACGGCAGAGTAAATTTTACTATAGAAAACTTTTTTACTCGTATATGTGGTCTAAGAATTCAATTTGCAATAAAAAAATTAGAAATTAATTTTCATCTCCATAAGTAAATTACAAGTGTTTGTTTTAATCTCCATAAATTAAGAATTTCATTTTTAAGCTGACACACATGTTCAAGTTCAAATATACCCTTAATTAATTTGAGAAAGAATTCCATTATCCAATTAATACAATAATTCAATTACTGATTTCACAAATAACCCTAATCTTCATAGTTTTCAAATGCATTATTTTTAAAAATACTCTGGAACATATAATTCGACGTGAAAATATATTTTTTTATATGAATTATGCTATTTCTATGACTTTAGATCTTATTTATATCACTTTAAGTTTATCAATATATATTATAATTTATATGTAATATATTTTCATGTAAACCCAATATCAAAGAATTATTTAATTCCCGTATTCAAAACTTTTATATATATTTATATTAATTTTAATCATACCCATTCTACTATATAATTAAAATACTAAATGCTTACATCGATAACTCCTAGCCCAACAATGTAATAAATTTTCATAAATAATAAGTGGGGACACAAAATTTAATACTGGCATATTCTATGGTAGTCCATTTTGATTTTACCATTTGACTTTGTTATTTTATTTGTGATGCACGTGCTGCAGCATGCAATCGCCTACACTGGATCCTCTCAAGAAGTGTACGGTGCAAGAGCAACCATTAACGTGTGGGACCCATCGATTCAAGTGGTCAACGAGTTCAGCTTATCACAGATCTGGATTCTTTCGGGATCATTCGACGGCTCTGATCTCAACAGCATAGAAGCTGGCTGGCAGGTACTTCTTTCATTTCCTGTCCTCGCATGCACCATATCCCAAACTTTTTTCAAAAAAGAATTCTCATATTTTTCTTGTTTATGCGAATTTCGATAATTTAACCACATTATTTAATATTATGAATATTCAATCATTTAGATTTGAATTTTAATATAAGTAGAACGTTGAAGGTAGTGGTAGTTTACAAGTAACAATATCCTACTTAGAGCTTATATTTTATTTTGTTTTAATTCAATTTAATTGAATAATTACCGTTACATTACATTATATTATTGTTATTTTATTTCTCTTCTGAAGTTGTGATTATTCTACTAGTCAGGTCAGTCCGGAGCTTTATGGTGACAGCAGGCCAAGATTGTTTACATATTGGACAGTAAGATCTCTTTCTTTCTTTCTTAATTAATTATTAATTTGTTTTAATTGCAACTAAGTCAAAACTTAAACAGAATAGAATTATAATTTGGAATGACGACATGTGACTCTCACCGGCATTTCTTCAAATATCGATTTACTTATGAAATACTCATTTTTTTTTAAATACTCATAAAACATAGTCAACTTTTCTAGGCTTGGAAAAGTAAATTCAAGTTATCTATGAGAGTGCATGCTCCAATTTTCATGAGCAGTGCTAAGTAGGCTCGCACCAACACCAACCTCTCCAGCCACTGCTAAATTTCTTGAAATTTTCTATGTGTCTAGAGTTACAAAGAAATTAAACTATCATTAAAAAATTTTTAGCGAATTTTTTATGCCGCACAGTAGAAAGATCCTGGCACTGCAACTGTCAATTCCAAAGAGTTATAGAGTTAATATATGTTTGTTGATTATATATGCAGAGTGACTCATACCAGGCAACGGGATGTTACAACCTTCTATGTTCAGGCTTTGTGCAAACTAATAGCAGAATAGCAATTGGAGCTGCAATTTCTCCTGTTTCTTCTTTATCGGGAAATCAATTCGACATTACCATTCTCATTTGGAAGGTTTTTTCATATTTTCTTCTTCGTTTCTTTCGCTTTATTTAAAGTTCACTAACAAACAACATAGCCCTACATTTTCCAAAAAATTAGGACCCGAAACTAGGAAATTGGTGGATGGGATTCGGAGACAATACCCTAGTAGGGTATTGGCCAGCGGAGATATTCACACACCTGGTAAACCATGCCACAATGGTGGAGTGGGGCGGGGAAGTGGTGAATTCAAGGGCAGACGGCCGCCACACCTCCACCCAAATGGGTTCGGGTCACTTTGCAGAAGAGGGCTTTGGAAAGGCGAGCTATTTTCGGAACTTGGAAATAGTAGATTCGGATAATAGTCTAAGCTCGGTACAAGATATATCAATTCTAGCGGAGAATACAAATTGTTACAACATTAAGAGCTCCTATAACAATGAATGGGGCACTTATTTTTACTATGGAGGTCCAGGGAATAACCCAAAATGCTCTTAACTATAATCAATTAATTTGAATTAATGTTGCAATTTTCATATATAGATATATGGTTTTCAAAATGTTAATTAGTTGCTCTTATCAAATTCTTTAATTATGTTTACGTAATTATAGCTATATGCAGTGTTTTAAAAAGAGTAGGCGCTAGTCGGATGGTCGGAGCTTTAAAACGTCTATACGGGGTTTGGGCAGAACTTAGGCGGGACCTAGACGGATTTTTATTTTTATTTTTATTTTTAAATATATATATATATATATATATATATATATATATATATATATATATATATATATATATATATATATATATATATATATATATATATAAACATAACTTCAACTAAAAAGTAAATTATACTGATGTAGAATATAAAAAACATAATTTAGACCATATTTTAAAAAGTTCTAAGTGTTAATTGAACGGTAGAGACCTCTTTGTTAGTGGCATAGAGCATATTGTATTACGGTTTGAGACTCAAAATGATAATTTTATTGTGAGAATACTTTAATGTACTTTAGTTTTACCAACTAAACTATTTTTTGTTGGTAAACTTTAAAAATCAAAATTGGGCGTTGTCTAGATTAAAAAAATCGACTAGGTACCTAAGTGGAAATAAATTGGTCAAGGGCCTTAAAGCTCGAAACAAATAAAAATTCGGATAATAAATTTCAAAATAGCGCATGGGTGAGACGGAAATTCTTAAAACATTTGGGATATGTGCTATTCGCACTCTTGTTTTTGCTGCCACTTAATGTTCAGAATTTATATATATATATATATATATATATATATATATATATATATATATATATATATATATATATATATATATTGCAAGGAATATCCACTTTTTAAATTGCTACTAGAAAGATAACTACCTTATGGCTTAAACAAGAGTGGAAATTGCACTTTTTTTCTTAATTATGTTTCTTATTGATTAATTGGCCTCGGTCACTTAAAAATTTGTAATGTAGTAGAGCAATTTATTGCCTTTATTTTTTTAATGAAAAGGAAAATTTCATTAATTATTTACTGAAATTTGGAGTATATTTTGACTGATATATAAATTAAATAAAATATTCTATCCATATTAGAGAAACATGATCTTACCATACTAGGAGATAGAAAAAACTTGCCACAGGAGTAAGAGAAAAAACATAAAGAAAATTAAACTAAAACAATTCTGTAACCTGTATTTTCTTAAGCTGTGCCTCACATTAACGGAGATCTACAACCATAAGAACTTTAACTATTTTCCAAAAAAAAAAGAACCCAGGCTTAATCCATAACACCAACCAGTTTTGTGGATCTAAAACGATCTTGCTTAAAAGAGATAGATCCAGGTACCGAATACGAAAAATCAGCATGTATCTTTGACTAGATTTAGATAGAGCACAACCCAACAGTAATACTATCAAAGTTGTATCGTGTAGAAGCAGATCCATTATTGAAGAAGACGATCGTATGGTGAAAGCTCAATAAAATATCGGATGTAGATTATTTCACACAAAACTAATAATTCAGTATTTTACAAATATTGAATGAAAGAACCACGTAGCACCAAAAATGCCAATTGACCTCGCGATCGGATGGTGATCCGACTAGCTAGCTAAGTGAAGAACTAAGGCATCACCGCCTTGATAAAGAGATCGAGTCCATTTATAACTCCTTTTCCTATTCAGACAAATAGGAACTTTATCCCTTCCCTAAGTGGATAAACAGGAAGACTCGTCTTATAGAGGAAATAAGGCCTAAATAGGATCCTTGGCTAACAAGGACTCCTCGCCGCCTCATTAGGAATCACACTCCTACACTAATCAAGAATCTATCTTCTGTAAATAGGGAATCACCCCTAGCATCAGGTATCACATTCTAACTTACAAACTCTCTCTCTCTTTCTCACAATCTCTTTTGCCTCCTCTATTTTACCGTCGCTGTAAGCATCAGGAGAGGCTACACCGGTCACACAGCTAGTCACTTTGATGCCTATTTTGTCCTGCAGCCACCATCTCCACTCCATTCCTTTTCTGAAGGTCAGTCCGAGAACCCTCTCTTTGACCAATCTTTCAGCGGTGCGGTGAGCATGGACAAACTTACCTCCTTCGACGAGAATTTTATCCCCCGACGAACACAACAAACCTTAACTAGATGGACAACCAGAATCTTGACCAGGCGATCAACAACAAAGTCGATGACTCAAAGACAACCATCACCTCCCAACCAATTATGGCGGCCTTCCTCTTTCCACCATTCTGGTAATGGACACCACTGTGACACCACCGGCTCACTCGACAACTGGTATGGTGTTTTTTGAAAGATTCGCTCAGCGCTATCAAGTGTTACCCGAGGATCAGAATCAACTACGAAGAAACTTGTTTGGTGTAATGAAAGAGGGAATGGCTGGATACACTACCAGTGGACCACTCCACCCTACAGACTCCTCGATCCGTTTAACTACCTTTGAGAATGGGCTTTTTGGTGTTCCCACAGAATGATGATGGAAATTGATCTGACCTTTTATGGACGTGTCGTTCTATTTCACTAGTTTGAGTCACATTTGGAAAGTTCTTTTTAATAATTTTGGACCTGCTTCGACCCTCAAAGTCACCAAAATGTCAATAAAATTAATTAAAAAATTAGCAAAAAATTTTAAAAAAATTAAATTAATTAAAAAAATATTCGTGCCCATTTTTCGGCCTCATCGGTGCCGCGCCACATGGAGTCGTGGCCGCGCCACGTGGCATGGACAGGGATTCATGCCATCCAACGTAAACTTGGCACACCCTGACCTATTGCTCGCGATTTTTGATTTTTTTCTTGCTCTCCAAGTCAACATTCTAGAAGTTTTCTATTAAATTGAGACATTTGTGTTGGGAAACAATGATCTTGAAGAAGACAACTCAAACCAATCATCCGGACAATATGTTTGAAGAAAACAAAAATGCCTAAGTCTAAGAAAGGATCCGGACAACATATTGAAGACTACAAATCCCTGAGTCTAAGAAGAGAGCATCCGCTTAAAGTTTGGAAAGGAAACAAACTTCTAACCCCTTGAAGAAAGCATTCGGAACAGATCACCATTGAACAACATCCAGAATAAGATTGAGTCTAAAGACATCCGAAAGACTCAATTCTCAAGACAAAGGAAATTTTCAAATATTCAAATTCCCTCCAACATTATTCTGAAGTCAACAACCCTTTCTGCCTTAAAAGAGAAAAAGTGACAGCTAGCATGCAATTTTTAGAAGGATAAAAGGACTGACATGGAGAGAGAAAAAGGAAATAACCTTTTTAAGCTAGACCAATAGTATGGTGCGTGGAGCTCAAACAACTTACAAAGCTACCTAAAATTTGGCAGTACATAAAATGCCAAAAAAACGACGACTGGCACCTTTGTCTCACCAATCCCAATAATTCAAATGGTCCAATCAATGAGTCTAACGGTGAAATCAACGTCTCCGAAAGTGCCATCTCATATCTGATCAATAGTGAAGATCCAATACTATTCTAACTATACATAATGGCTACATTTACGATCAAAGCCTATAAAAGGAAAACTTCATAAGTTGAGAATAGGCTGGTTGATTTTACACAAGTTATTCAATTAGCGACTTTAATCCCTCCAATAACCAAAAACTCAAATCTGTATGTAAGGACACTCAATTAACATTATGCACTTGAAGAATCCAAAACCCCTAAACCTTTGATAAAACAAAGTGTAAAGATCTCCTACTTGGGTGAGTAAAGAGATTGGGACTCAGCTTGAACTAGAGAGTTTGAGTGGTATATCCCTGTAGGACTTAGTTTAGGCTTGGATAGTTTAAGTGGTATATCCTAATAAAGAGAAAGGACTCAGCCAGAAGTTGGTACTTTTGGTGGTATATCCTGCATCCGTAAGAAAGGTCATCTTCCAGAGACAACATAAACGGACTCAGTTGAAGATTGGTGTCTTTAGTGGCATATCTTACATTCGGAGGAGAAAAAATATCTGGAGACAAATTGTAAAGGCTTGATTCCTGTCCGTTGAAAGGGATCTCACTAGTGGACAAAGCTCGGAGTAGGAAACTCCAGGGACTAGAGTAGGCGGGGCCGAACAAGTATAAATCTCTGTGTTTGAATTTACTTACTCTATCTCCGCATTAATTACATTTTTGTTTATACTTGCATCATCCGGATCAAATATATCCATATCATTTCAAACACACTACACATGCTTTCTATAAGTCATTAAATTTCATAAAAAGTGTCATTCACCCCCTCTGACCCTAAATAAATACGCACAAGGACTAATAAGTGGTATCAATGCAAGTGCTCACAACTAGAGACTTAACAATCTTGAGCTAAAGGTCCAATTTAATCCCTAAAAAGCAACATGAGTTTCAATAACTCTCAACTTCTTTCGGAGGGTATGTCTAACACCCGTCCTCCACTCTTCACCGGTGAACACTACATGTTCTGGAAAAACTAGATGAAGAACTTCATTCAAGCTTAGAGCATGCTAGCATAGATGGCTATTAAAGATGGCCCATATGTCCCCACCTATGAAGTTGAGGGTATCACCACTAGGAAACCCTCTAATCAATGGAATGTGAACGATTATAAGAAATTGCATGAAAATGCAAATGCTATTAACATGTTTCATTGTGCTCTTAGTGTAGCAGAATTTAATAGGTCATCAGCATGTAAAACTGCACAAGAAATCTGACATAAGCTTGGAGTGACCAATGCATAAACCAACAAGGTCGAGAAAGCCAGGATTGATCTCCTCCAGCAAAAATTGGAAACCTTCAAGATGGAACCACGGGAGTCAATCAATAGCATGAACACCAGATACGCAAATCTAGTAAATAAAATGAAAAGATTAGGAAAGGAAATCACTGAAGAAGAAATAGTGAAAAAGATCCTCCGGAGCCTTACAAAAGAATGGGATAATAAGAAGACTGCCATTGAAGAAGCCCATGATCTTAAGTTCTACAGCTATGGTAAGCCTATTAGCTATCTCTTAACTCAAAAATTATCCTTGGAGAGATATAACTAGCAAGAGAAGAATCCTGAAGAGAAAAAGAAAGGAATTTCTCTCAAAGCAGATTCCTCTGGATGAGCTTCCTCTAGAGCAGAAAAGCATTCATGGGAATCTCCTTACAACAAAGAGGAAATGGCTATGCTAGCCAAACAATTCAATAGATTTCTAAGAAAGTAAGGAAGGGGAAGTTCTAAAAAATTCAATCTTAGAAGAAAGAAGGAAAGCTCTTCCAGAAAGGACAAGTTCAGAAAGGCTCTGGAAGAAAAAAAAGATCCGAAGAAAGAAATGGCCTATTTTGAATATGGAGAGAAAGGGCATTTAAAATCAAGTGTCTTGAGCTCAAAAAGGATAAAAGATATAAGAAGAAGGCAATGGTGGCCATATGGAGTGACAACAAGGAGAGTAGTACCTCATCTTCCACAAAAGAAGAAGAAACTGCTAACTGTGCATTTATGGCAATATCTAAGCCGGAGGTAGAACCATCCGGAAGAGGAATAACTGAGTAGATCATTGAACAAAGTGATGAATAAGAGTCAAAGTCAGCAAGTGCTGAGGTAAACTTTCATTGTAATCATATTTCTAACACTGATCTTGCCAGAGCACTAGGGATTGTAATCAACAATGTAACGAAGAACACCAAAGCTATCAAATCCCTTCAAAGACAAATGATGGAGCTAACAGAAGATTCTAAAGCAATAGCTCAAGATATTAATCCCATAAGAAGCATAAAGCATATGGACACAGTTGAAGAAAACTTCCTGAGGAATCATGTCCAAATTCTAAGTGCAATTGTATTTGGTTTGGATAGAGAGCTAACCTTTATGAAGGAAGCTGTCGGATGAAATTCAAGGCCAGCTCTTGGAAGAAAACCAATATCATCAAATCAAGGAAGAAATCCAGAACCTTCAAAAGCAAGGAAAGCTTTGAAGCAGCCTCAAGAACAAAAGAATTTAGCGCCTCTAAAAGGAAAACCTCAAACTTAAAAGTCTAAAGCTGCTCAAAAGGGAAAAGCTGTAGTGAATTATGATCAGCAACCACTCAAGCAAAGAAAGAATTACAAAGTGGAAGTAGCTCCTCCAACTAACTATCGAATTCAAAAAGAAAAAGAAGAATCATCATTGTCTAAAGCTGAATACTCCAGAGATTATTGAAAGGAAGATCTCAAGAAGATTGAGAAGAAGCTTGAAAAAAATAAGCCAATCTCCAGATGTAGGTTTGTGGTAAAAATAACCATATGACTAAAATGCATAGATTTAAAAATGGTTATTATGATATTTATCCTTGGCTTGAAATGGTTGATAACCCGGGAGGACCCAAATCTGATTGGGTACCTTAACCCACTTGATCTATTTTACAGGTATGCCTTAGATTCACAACAAACATAGTACATTGATAGTGGATGCTCAAGGCACATGATTGGTGATAAAAAAAGCCTTCATCACTTTAACCTAGAAGAAAGGTGGAAAAGTAAGCTTTAAAGACAATCAAAAGGGACAGATCATTGGGCATGGAACCATTAGATCTAAATTAAAGATAGAAGATGTCTCACTAGTTGATGGACTGAAGTTCAATCTACTCAGTGTTGCACAATTATATGACAAAGGGAGAAAAGTCACCTTTGACTCCGGAGGCTGCTCAATCATTGATAGTAAGTCAAATCAACTCATTTTTTATGCATCTAGAGTAAATAATGTTTATTCTATTAATATTAAAAAAGATAAAAAGAATATATGCTTGGTGTCTACAGAAGAAGAATCATGGCTATGGCACCAGAGGTTAGGACATGTTAGCATGAACCTTTTATCCAAACTAGCCAAAAAGGAACTGGTTGTGGGTTTGCCTAAGGTTGCTTTTGACAAGATCATATCTGCATTGCATGTCAATTAGGTAAACAAACTAGAAAAATTTTCCCTTCCATCTACTATATACCTTCCAAAAGAGTTCTTGAACTTTTACATATTGATCTCTTTAGACCAATCAAACCAATGGGTTTGGTAGAAGAGAATACACTATAGTTATAGTGGATGATTATTCTCGCTGTACCTGGGTTGCTTTGCTAGCTAGCAAAGATGAAGCCTTTGACCATTTCTCAAAAATATTTATCCGGATAGAAGTAGAACAGGGCATAAGCTCTGTACACATCCGAAGTGATAATGGGGGAGAATTTAAAAATAAGCATTTTGCTAAATTATGCGAATCCAAAGCCATTGAGCACAACTTTTCTGTCCTCATACACCTCAACAAAATGTGGTTGTAGAAAGGAAAAACAGAACCATAGTTGAAATAGCTTGAACAATGCTAAATGAGAATAGGTTGCTAATTACTTCTGGGGTGAGGCCGTAAACACTGCATGTTACATTCTAAGTAGAGCTCTCATTAGAAAGAGTATAAACAAAACACCATATGAAATCTGTAAGGGAAGGAAACCCAAAATTGGGTACTTCAAAGCCTTTGGATGTAAATGCTACATCCTAAATGATAAAGAGCAACTAGGAAAATTTGATTCTAAATCTAATGAAGCAATTTTCCTTGGCTACTCAGTACATAGCAAAGCTTACAGAGTATACAACAAGAGAACTCAAACTGTGGTAGAGTCTATACATGTAGAATTTGATGAGACTAACCATTCAAAAAAGAAAAGCCAAGATCCAGATGATATAGTTCTGGATGAAGCAGAACCGGCAAAGACTCAAGATCCTTTTTAGATAAAGAAGTACAAAGAAGAGGATGATCAAATCAACTTTAATGATGATTCACCACTAGAAAATCTATATGTTGAAGAAATTAACTTTAATGATGGACAAGGACTAGAAGAAGAAGTTGATGTTGTGAGGTGTCAATTACATGTGGGTCTCCCTTGGCGCCTGTATGAGAGATGGGGCCCACTGGGGGTTGGTTGGATTTAGGTATGACAAAACATTTTTAGTTCAAGTTTGCACAATAAGCCAATTTTAATGAATAAAAAAATTGAGACCCAAATCTCGATACAAATGATAGAGTTGCCACCCAAGTTGTCTACTTGGGAAAGAGTTTTGGTATGGTTCCCTATGGGCAGGAGACTCGTACCTATTGTATCAGAGATTCAGGTATTAGATGAGTCACTTATTTCTCATTTAGTTGATTCAAAATTACATTCACCGCATAAAACCATTTTGTTTTCATCATTTGGGGAACTATCACAGATATCCTATTTGTCTACACTCTTTCACACTCGTTACATGTGTTTACATACAACAATAAAGCACAAGCAATAAATGGGGGAATAAAAATTACAACCGGGGGAAAAAGGGGGAATTGCAAGAGAACTTATACATTTGTTCTAAGTTATAAAACAAAATAAAAATAAATTCCCCTGCAGCTACAAAGATTAGCATAGTTTATAGCACCTCATAAGTCAACATTTCATAAGGAAAAATGTGATTATGTTAGGTTGGCGGTTTTACAATCGATAGTGCTCGGGCGGCTTCTAGGGTTGGTGAGAAATAACGGGTCTTCAACATATTTTGTTATGAAAACACATTTTAACTTTTATGGGTTGATTTACCGGATTATTAGTGAAAGTGATCGCATGGCATATGGTGAGTTGGATTAATTTTTAACCGATTCAAAATGAGTTCAAGATTTTGCCTAGGGCTAGTACCCGTACGGGTAGGTGGTACCCATACAGCTACTAGGGAGGATCGGTACAGGTATGGTGTACCCATATGGGTCTTGTCTGGTCCAGGCAGAAACTTTATTAAGATTAATCTATTGATTGATGGATTATGGTAGAAAAACAAAATGAAAAGGGATTTCCCTCCGTATGAGTATGGCGTACCGATCTTATATCTCGACGATACAAGGTGCTAACAAGGCTCATACGGGTTAGGACCAGACTTGAAACAAGAAATAGAAAGAGCAAATATAATAGAAGGTGATCCCTTTATTGTTGAGAGAGTCCAACCAAAGTAGATGGTTAATAGGACTATTTAGGTGAGTATTTGTGTGGACGAAACCTCCCCTAACTCCTAACAAACGAAGTTGGGAATGAATAAAATGTGGAAAAAACCTCAAGGAATGGGTTTTCTCCCTATTTTATACCTCCTATACCTCCACTATACCTTTTCTATACCTATAGAAATTGCTAGCACTTTATTATAATTTTCCTATAGTTTTCTTCTAGTCTTTTGTGTTGTGTGTTATGAATTGAGCGGAAAAGGCCCTATTTATAGGGTGAGAGTCAGGTCTGAATGCAATAACCCGCATTGAAGACCTGCCTTTTCATAAAAAAGGGAAGAGATTACTTCTAAAAGAGGCTAATTAGGCAATCAGAGGACCCGTATGGGTGGGGCCCTACCTATACGGGTACGAAGGGACCCGTACGGCTCCCCTCTATGTGTATTGAAGGAATCAACCTATACCGGTCTGCCAGTGGATCCTTACCACCCGGAAGCACCCCGTACGGGTCCTTAAGGGGAGACTAGGTGTCCAGACTTCGGCCAAACTTAATTCTACAGTAGTTAGAACACCTCTGATGGGCAACACCTATAAGATATTGCATCATATAGCTCTCATCATCATTTCGTGAGAAGGATCATTAAAATCCAATGCTCACAGATTACCCCTCGTGGGATCACTGTAGATATAAATTTGTATGACCTCACGATGTGAGTGTGGCTATAGAAGTCATACCTGAGGTGATGACATGGGCGAGTTCCTTTCTTGAGGCTGAATCTTGCCCTGGGTGCTCCCTTGCCTGAGGCAAATGATTATCCTTTACCGATTCGTATCCCTTTCCTGAGGCAGATGACTTTCCTTTGATGATGCATATCCCTTTCCTGAGGTGGATGTCTTTCCTTTGCTGATGCGTATCCCTTTCCTATGGGAGATGACTTTCCCTTGCTACTGTGCATCCCTACTGACTCTAATGGGAAAGGCGTGTGTATCCCTTTCTTAAGATGGATCGACTCTCCTGGCTGATGGTGTAACCCTTTCTTAAGGCTAATCAACTTTCCTGGCTGGTGGTGTATCCCTTTCTTAAGGTGGATTGACTTTCCTTTGCTAATGGTGTATCCCTTTCTTAAGGCAGATCGACTTTCCTAACTGATGTATCCCTTTCCTGAGGCGGATGACTCTTTTGGCTAATGTATCCCTTTCTTGAGGCTAATGGACTTTCCTAACCGATGTATCCCTTTCCTAAGGTAGATTACTCTCCTGGCTGATGTATCCCTTTCTTGAGGTGGATTGACTTTCCTAACTGGTGGCGTATCCCTTCCTTAAGGCGGATGACTCTCCTGTTGGGGAATTTGAATAACCTGAAAAGAGACAACAATCAAATACTGAGTTAGTCGTTATCCAAATAGACACGTCTTTATTCTTAATTGACTTTTGTGAAAACAAAAATATTTTTGCCCCTTCATTTAAGAATAAAAATGTGTGGATGGGGAGTTAACCCCTGAAATAAATTGAAAACTAAGTGCAAGAGATGCTGGGTTTGGCCTAACTATTACTGGTTGCTCTACTGGGGAATGCCTCTAGGGTGGGTACCCTTAGGGTTTTTGATGATGGCGGTATGCCCTTTGACCGACTCTACCACTAGAGGATGGGGGGATACCCCTAGACCAACAAGGGCATGCCCTTGGATTAGTGGGGGATGCCCCTTGACCAACTAGTTCTACTATTAAGGAATGGAGGGATGCCCCTAGATTGGCTGATTTTCACTGCTGGAAAATGGGGGGATGCCCCTTGGTTGGCTGATTCTGCCGCTGGAAAATGGGGGGATACCTCTAGGTTGGTTGATTCTACTGCTGGTAAATGGGGAGGATGCCCTTGGGTTGGTTGATTCCGCTGTTGGGAAATGGGGGGATGCCCCTAGGTTGGCTGATTTTGCTACTGGGAAATGGGGGATGCCTCTGGGTTAGCTAATTCTGTTGGTAGGAAATGGGGGGATGGCCCTTGATAAAACTACTTCTGTTGGGGAGCAAAGTGAATTTCTTCTATTGGGGAAATCCTTCCTGATAAGATTTGGGGAGGAATTCCAGCGCTAGCATGGTCTTGTACATAAAAAATTTTCTGATTAGTGATCAATTTAGAAATGGCTTACCTTGATTCTTGACTGACTTTTTTGAAAAGAAAAATATTTTTGGCCCTTCAATCAAGGATCAAGGTAAGCATAGGGCTTACCCCGAATATAACTAAAACATAGGGTTGAGGAAAGGTGGGGTTGGCGCTGAACTCGGACTGGATGAATTCCTGGTGCTTTCTAAAATACTGGTTCAAAAATCTGCCCTTGGATGGCAAGAGAAGGGCCCGTACGGGTGGGCCAAGACCTGTACAGGTGTGGTCCTTGAGAGGTGGGACCCGTATGGGTCCCCAACAGGGGTTTTAAAAGGCTGATCAGACTCTTTGAATCCCTCCTTATACAAAATTTCCCCATTTGCCTTTTTCGGCAATTTTCTCCCTAGAACCAACCAAAATGTATAAAAAGATCCCAAAGACTAGCCGTTTCTCCCTTAGATTCGAGGATTTACCACTAGTGGGTGATTCGAGGCTCTTAGAATGCCCGCTTTTTATCGTGTATGCCTTTCGCAAAGGGGACTCATTTCTGGGGCTCACTCCTGTCTCCAAAGTGCCCTTAATTCCTTCTCCATAGACGCATGCCTTAAAACTCTTAGTAATTTTGCTTGATTCTCGATTCTCCATTTTTGAACCTTTGAAAATTTCTTGAATTTTTGCATGAATTAGGGTGTTTTAGATCTTGAAATAGAGCTTGATGCATGTAAATTTAGAGTAGGATGCTTTTTGAATACTTTTGGATGAGCTTTGGATGAATTTGGATTTTTAGGGAAATTTTTGTGATGCTACTATTTGTAGGGGACCCGTACGGGTAGGGGGGACCCGTACAGGTCCCATTTTTTATACGTGTACGCCTCTTGGACCCGTACAAGTAGGGTGGACCCTTACAGGTCCTTCTTCCCTAGATAGAACATTTGAAACTTTTAATTTTGCAATCTTTTTCTAATTTTTGATTTGTCTGTTGTATTCTAACCCTGCTGAACTATAATTCTGTCTATACAATTTTAATACAAGACTATGGGAGCCTTGAGCTTCTGCAGGAAATGGTATGAGGAGATTGGTACCACAGGGGATACCGAGCTGCTAGCCTGCATCGACTCCTTTGGCTTTAGTGACATTATTGGGGCCATTCCTTAGGATCCAAAGAAGCTGGCCCAAGGGCCCGTTTCAACATTAGGAGAGAGATGGACAGAGATGACCCATACCTTCCATCTATAGATTAGGGAGGTTACCCTTTCTCCCTCTAATGTGTGCACTATGACTGAGTTGGAATGGAGTGGTGATATTCTCCACTTCGATGTTTATGCTGATCGGTGGCATTCCCGGCCTGAGGTGAAGGCCTACATTGCTAGATTACTTGGGCTTTATCCGAGAGGGACGAATAAGCTCAAGTACCGGGACCTGCATGCTTATTGGATCAGGCAGCTGAGTCCTATTGAGGTTGATAGGAGGGATCAGTACGCCCGGTCTTTCCTACTGACATTCCTTACCACCGTCTTCTTTCCCATCTATTCTAACAACCTCAACTATAGCTTGCTCTCTGTTATGGAGAACCTTCCTACTGTGCTATACAAGAACTAGTGCTAGGCCATTCTAGCATAGCTATACTATAGGCTGGACATCGAAGTCTAGGGTGAGCAGTCTGAGCTCAAGATCTATCATCTGATACTATTGATAAATTGCAAACTGATCGCTTGTGCGTTAACCTTTTACTTAGATTATGCTATGACTGATCCTTATTTTGTTTTACAGATTTGGGCCTTTGAGCACCGGTTCATCTCCAGGTTGGGTTTGCCCATGCTGTTTGAGACACCGCATATCATTTCCAGGTGGATGGGGCCCTGACATAGCTAGCCCTTGACTATAGTGCAGTACCAAGAGTTCCTATGCTAGCTGTGCTCAGATCGGGTAAACTTCTTCCCTACTAAACCTGCATTTTACATTTCAACAAACCATTAGTTGAAATTGTATTTATGAGGTTGTGATACTTAAAGTGCATTTTTTATGCAGGTCATCCGAGACCTATGAGAGAGACTAGATATGTATAGGGCCATCGAGGGGATGCGGTCTGGCATTGATGACTTCCGCTTTATCTTGGGGTCACCACTCTCCTTCAAATGGTATTTTAGTGAGAGGGTCTGAGGGTGGAGGACCAGTGCCATGGTGGAGAGACCGATCCCTCCCTCGATCCCAGTGGGTTTCTTCTAGCCTAATCTTATGCCGGGGACCACTCATGGACTGTACTTGTTGGGCGAAGGGGCTCGCGGCCTATCTGTAGAGGGCTCCTATACAGAGTTTATCAATTCCTCGCTTCTTCCCTCTTGCAAGAGGATCCACCATGAGGACGTCCCTCTTGAGTTTCACTAGAGTGACAATCAGGATGATGATGATGATGATGATGATGAGGATGGGCTAAGGGGTGACCGTGGGGATCCATCCATAGTTTAGGGTGCCAGAGGCTCGACTAGGTCTGCTACCCCTTTTTCTCAGGTATTTTCTTAACTTGGCCTTTGTGAATACCTCATTGTTTCTTGAAATTGATACTAATCCTAGGTCTGATTCTTTATTGCTATAGCCTTCCACTTCCACGCAGAAGAGACCTACTGCCGCTGCCCCTAAGCTGCTGGCGAAGCGGTCTCGCACTTCTAGATCTATGGGAGAGGGAATTCCCTGAGCTGAGATTGATACTTTCTTTTGGCTTCTCGATCATTCTAGGAAGTGAGCTATCAAGGAGCTTAAGGAGTCGGTCCAGCCTATCAGTTTCACTCCTTCCAACTTGAGTTATGTAAGGAATTTCTGGCCTTAATCTTTATCCATTACTGTGATTACTTAGAATGTCCCATCCTGATATGACCTTTCCCTCTTAAGTGACTATCTCTGAGGCTAAGAGGATTTACAGGGGCTACTTTTCAATGTAGGATTTGCTATTAGCCCAGGATGCCCTAATTTTGTTAAGTTTCTGTTCCTGTACAATTTAACAAACTGTATGACATTTATATATGTGTATTGATCTTATGATTTTCACTGCAGATCCTGCTAGCCATGGAGTACAAAAAGTTCACTCGGGACTTGGATGCTTTGAAGGAGAGAGCCCAGTTCTTGGAGGAGCAGCTGCAGGCAGCTATCGCTGAGGCCGACCAAGCTGGGGTGGAGACTACTTAGGCGTGGGTCGATATTGAGATGCTGAGGGGTTAGCTAGAGAGGATGACTGAGGATAGGAAGACCCCATTTCCTTTCGATGATGAGTCCGAGGATGATCTTTCTGCGTACTGAGTGACTCAAAGGGTAGAGAATAGTCTGTTGAGGGGGATGATGTTGCTAGGGCTACTGTAGGGACCTCAGAGACTAGGCCCCCCACTCAGCCAAATGTTGGTACTGATGAGGATGAGGATCATATGAATATGGATGTAGATTATCTATTGGGGGATACTCAAGATCAAGAGCTACAGGGTCACTAGGGGCAGGATCCCCCATTAGCTTAGATTATGACCACTTTTTGAACAGTTGATACTTTTGGGCCCTGTGCGACTTATTTTGGGATGTAAACTTTGGATTGATACTTTTGAGATTTAACTTCCATTGCATGTGAATATTTCTTGAACTGAGATCATTGAGTGTAGCTGCTTTGTGAACCCATATTTTATCTAGTGATTTCACAGTGGGAGGACAGAGAGATGTTCTAACTTTTGCATAGGCCATTTGATGTAAGATGACCTATCAAACATTTATTTTTATTTCTTTTTATCCTAATTTTTTCCTGAATTGTCCTTGGCGGTTCAGTGCAGCGAACTTTTTCTTTTTAGTTTTAACTTTTCCCTAGACCGCCGTTCCGCGTTTTCACCCTAGCAACCTTTTCCTTTACTTTTTGCCTTAATTTTCACCGAGACCACCCTTTCAGGTTTTCAATCCTACAAGCTTTTCTTTTATTCTGTCTTAATTTTTACCTGGACCGCCCTTTCGGGTTTTCAATCCAGCAGGCTGTCTTAATTTTTGCCTCAATTGTCCTTGGCGGCTCAATCCAGCAGACTTTTTCTGAATTTACATATGCCTGATTTCCTTGGAACTTTTATTTATGTTGAATTACATGTATAATGAAGGAAATAGCAATGATGTTCAACATGTATAGAGAAATTGATGTTCACATACCAGCGATTATTTCACCTAAAGAAATGCATGCATTCATAAGATCAGGATTCTTAGCAAAATCATAACATGTTCATTGATGAGATTAATTTGAGTACATAGGCAATGGTAATAATTTCCAATGGTTAGAGGACTGCTCACCGAGTGATTTATTCTTTATTTCCATTATTCTTTGTGCTACTTTTTTTATGATATAATTCTTTTGACCTAGACATGATAATGCTTAAGCCTATCTTGATTTACTGGATTCACAAACTCATTTCCATCAATATCCATAAGCTTGATTCCTCCTTTTCCCAGGACTTTATTTATTACGAATGATCCTTCCCAATTAGGCCTGAACTTGCCCCTAGCATCAGTGTTGACTTGGCATAGGTATTTGAGAACTAGACCAGCCGCTTTGAGAGGTTCCTTTAGGTATCTTACTCTACTGTTGTAAGCTCAAGCCATGCACTGATACATCTGTAGGGGGTCGAGTGCCTTGAGTTACTTTTCATCGAT
The DNA here is from genome assembly GCA_947683365.1 of Euphorbia pulcherrima. Lineage (NCBI taxonomy): Eukaryota > Viridiplantae > Streptophyta > Magnoliopsida > Malpighiales > Euphorbiaceae > Euphorbia > Euphorbia pulcherrima. Next base: position 46,698,945 of record CANTUS010000001.1, on the reverse strand, counting down.
CACATTTAACTATTCATACCTAGCCCTTACCCAATCTGATTCCTTTAACTGAGCTTTGAGTGCCACTCTTAGAGATCTCACTTATGCTTCAATCAGTAACACAACTTCTATTCCATATACCAAGGAGAATGGCATTTGATCGGTGGGAGTTCTTATACTGGTTCTATACTCCCAAACTGTGAATGGAAATTTATCAGCTCAGTCCTTGTAAGTAGTTACCATTTTAGCCAAAATTGTCTTGATTTATTAATGATCAGCTTCCCTTTAGAGCTTCTAAAGGATTTTGGGCATCTTCTGTGACCCAATATGTGCTTCTAGGGCCAGCCTATGCCAAAATTTTCTTGATTTATTAATGATTGGCTTCCTTTTAGATCTTCTGTGACCCAATGTGTGCTTCTTAGGCCAGCCTGCTATTGATGTTCTCATGAGTCTTTTTGGTCTTCTTTCTTGATGATGCATACCTTTGTACCCTTTTCCCCCTTTGTGAAGAAAGATGAACTAAGACTTACTGTTATCATGTTTGCTAAGAACTTTTATTATCTCTCTTTTATTTTGTGGGTTTTAACCATTGGATATTTATACCATTGCGATGTATTCAAGGTCAACTTCACTAAAGAATATGATGATATTTTAAGAATGTTATTGTTATGAATGCATGGTGTAATTAGAATGAAATACTCGAGTGAAAGGAGAATGAGAGATGCATCAATTTATTAATGACATGCTAAAAAGTAATAATGTTACAACTTATCCATGATATGCCTTATAAGCGGCATTGTTTGCATAAAAAATATTTGCAACATTAAAAATTACATAATTTGAATCATCCTCCATAGGTGGAGGGCCTTGTTGGTCAACCTGAGGAATATTGGCAGTTGAACTGGTAGCTCCGGTGTGCAGGTTTCCATGTGCTTCTTTGGCTACTGCTCTTGCTAAATCTTTGATAGCCTTGCTGATAGGATTTCCCTTTTCATTTCCCTTCCTATCCTTTCTCATAAGTACCGTTAGTGCCTTGGTGATGGATTCGATTGCTTCTCTCATTTCATCATTTTTAGCATTCCCCGCATACTTTCTCAGAAACTGAGGTTTCAATCATGCAGCCTTTCTTGAAATCATATACATCATTAAAGATTTCAAAACCAGGGACCCTTTTGCCCTCTGCCTCGACAGGTTCTTCTTCACCCATGAATATTTTTTGCTCAGGCCTTATCATGAGGTAGGACTGGGGTTTAGATTTCTTAGCACCTGAGCGATTTCCTAAACTAAGTTTGAATGGCCATGGAAGAGGCAAAATAGGTTCCAGAATACCTTGTAGATTCTTTCCAAGCCCCTTACCTTTCACATAACCTTGCTTCATCATGATTTTTTTAAGAGATATGTACCTTCTAATCAAAAACTTGGTACCCTAGTGAGCTACGGCCACCCTAGATTCTTTTTCTTTAGCCTCCATAGCTACTATAATAGATGGTTTGTCAGCTTCAATGGTCACTAACTTGCCATTGTGAATAAGCTTGACTTTCTAATGGACTGTGGAAGGGACAGCTCCCAATGCTTGGAGCCAAGGTCGACCCAACAATAACGAGTAGGTAATGGTAATGCCCAGAATAGTGAATAAGACTATGAATTTCACTCCCCCAACTGTAACTTCAGCTTTAGAGACCCTAATGACACTCCTCTTCTTATCATCATATGCCCTTATAATGGTATTGGACTTTTCGAACATGGATTCATCTAGCCCGAGGATACGAAGGATTTTAGCAGGGCAGAGATTGAGGGCTGAATCATCATCCACCATAACATATAGGATAGAATGATCAAAGATTTACACCTTAATGAAAAGTGCCTTGTTATGCTTATTTCCTTTGGCCAAGAGGTCTGACGAAGAGAACTTAATGGGTTCAACCTGATCGGGAGGAGATCCTCTAATTACTGAAAACACTTCGACCAAAGTGGTGGAAGGTGTAGCCTCCATGCTTAATAACTTTTCTATCAGACCTTACATTGATCTTTAGAGTCAATGAGAAGCTACCAAATGCTGTACTTAGCAAGGGTAGCTTGCAACTGCTGGATGAGAGGGGTGATCTTTGAATCTTTCTTTTCATTGCCAACTGAGGTTTGAGGTTCAATATGAGGCATAAAGTTTGGACCCTGATTGGTATTTGGAATGACATGGATATCCACATCTCTGCCCCTTCTTCTTTTTTAGGAGAGGATCAGGAGGAACCCTTCCACTTCGGGTAACATGCAAGACCCCATTTTTCATATAACTTCTCCCTTCGGAAGATTCCACCAATAAGGTGGGTTCTGAGAGGTCATCACTTTCTAATACATAAGCATCGATATCAATTGGCCTTAGTTAAACTAATATGGCCTCCTCATCATGAATTCCTTCTAACTCGAATGCATTGATGTCAATGGGGACCGGTTCATCAGGTAAAGCCACAACTAAGTGAACCATAGGATTGGCTTGCAAGATTATATTAAAGACATGGTAGGTGGGTAACCCTAACTCGACAACTGTAACCTGTTGCTCAAAATTTGGTAAGGGGTTATTCATGGTGCTGGGCTTAAGCTCAGTATCGTGTAACTTCTTTTCCCTAATCAAATAATTTATAGCCTCAAGTAGATCTCTACAGGCACCTGTGCAATGACCCTTACTAACTTGATAAGCATAAAACTGATCCCTGTCTTCAGGTTTAAGCAGGACATAAGGCTTGATACTCTAAAGAAGACCAAGTGCCCTCAGCTTAGTGAAGAGGGCAGGCAGAGATGCTTTCCAAGGGGAAATGCCATCTTCAATTACGGACTGCGGCCACTTTTTCTTGCACTATTGCTGCTGTAGGATTGGAGCCAGACTTTGATTTAGAAGCCTGGGCTGGGACTGAAGGGTCGTCCTTTTTGAACCAAGGTTTGGCCGGCACACTCGTCTTCTCCAATTCTTCCATTCTTTCCCATTTCTCAGCTTTCTCAAAGACCTCAACATAGCTAGAGAATTTATCTATACCAACAACCTTACGATAAGCAGGTAGGGCACCATATATAAGCTTCACGATCATCTCAGGGAGACTTGGCCTATCTTTCAACAGAACCTTAGTGGCCATCCAACTTTCGAAATAGGGCTTGAATTTCTCAATGGGAGCTTGCTTGATTGCTTCCAAATTTTGAATGGTAGTTTTAATGGTGGCATTGAAACCATATTGCTCAATGAAAGCTTTTGATAAAGCTTTCCAATTTTTGGTCACCTCATCTGATAGAGTATTATACCATTTGATAGCAGGACCTTTAAGGGTGCAAGGGAAAATTTCAACTAGGACTTTATCACTTAATTTTCTGATTCTCATACCCCTCTGGTGGGTGGTGATATGAGATTGAGGTGGACTAGTTCCCTTATACTTTGTTATGCTAGGTGTGAGGTATCAATGATGTTTGGGTCTCCTTTAGCGCCTTCGTGAAAGAGGCAGGGCCCACTAGGGGTTAAAGTTTGCACAATAAGCCAATTTTAATGAATAAAAGAATCGAGACCTAAATCTCAATACAATTGATAGAGTCACCACCCAAGTTGCTTACTTGGGAAAGATTTTTGGTATGGTTCCCTCTGGGCAGGAGACTCATACCTATTGGATCAGAGATTCGAGTATCAGATGAGTCACTTATTTCTCATTTAGTTGATTCAAAATTACATTCGTCGCGTAAAACCATTTTAGTTTTCATCATTTAGGGAATTATCATAGAAATCCTATTTCTACACTCTTTCACACTCATTACATGTGTTTAAATATTATGATAAAACACAAGCAATAAATGGGGGAAGAAGAATTACAACCGGGGAAAATGAGGGAATTGCGAAGAGAACCTATACATTTGTTCTAAGTTATAAAATAAAATAAAAATAAATTACCCTGCATCCACAGGTGTTAGCACAGTTTATGGCACACTATAAATCAATAATTTAAGGTATTTTGTTGTAAAAACACAATTTGAATTTTGTGGGTTGATTTACCGGATTATTAGTGAAAATGATTGCATGGTAAATGGTGAGTTAGATTGATTTTAACCGATTTAAAATATGGATTCTGGATTCTTCCTGGGAGGCCAGTACCCATACGAATGGGGGGCAGCCGAATGAGTATCAGGAAGGACCGGTACGGGTGTAGAGCACCTATATAGGTCCTGTCTGATCCTAGGTAAAAACTTGGTTCAATTAAGTTTCAGATTACAGATCAGTAGATTGGTGGCAGAAAAGGTAAAATAATAAAAAATGGGATTTCCTTCCGTATGAGTACAGTGCACTAAGTAGATATCCTTGGGGATATATGGTGCCAACAAGGCTCATACGGGTTAGGACCAAACCTGAGGCAAGAAATGAAAGCAACATATATAATGGAAGCAATAAATAATAATTATAACGAAATAATTGAGATGTGAGTCTCTTTAAAACTCAGGAGCGTTACCTTTTTGATGTGAATCCACTTTAAGGCGAACCCTTTACTATTGAGAGAGCCTGGCCAAAGTAGATGGAATAGGACTTTTTAGGTGAGTATTTGTGTGGGCAGAATCTCCCCTAAATCCTAATGAACGAAGTTAGGAATGAATAAAATGTGGACAAAACCTCAAAAGAAGGGTTTTCTCCCTATTTTATACCTCATATACCCCCACTATCCCTTTTCTATACCTATAGAATTTGCTAGAGTTTTAGTATACTTTTCATATGAAAAATGAGTGTGTTTTTGAAATGTGAAGGGAAGACCCCTTTTTATAGGGGAGAGGAGGTCTGAACGCAATAAATCATATTTAAGACCCACCTTTTCTCGAAATTAGTAAGAGACTACTTCTTAAAAAGCTTGAATAGGAAACAACCGTACTCGTATAGGTGGGGCCCCACCCGTACCGATACTAAGGGACCCGTATGGTACCCCTCAAGCGTACGGCAGGAAGTCACTCATACGAGCCTACGGGTGGATCTGTACCACTATATAGCACCCATATGGGTACCTAAGGTCAGTCTAGGTCATTGTGCTATGGCAAAACTCAACTCTGTAGTAGTAGGAACACCTTGGATGGACAACACCTGAAAGATATTGCATCATATAGCTCTCATCATAGTTTTGTGAGAAGGATCATTAAAATCCAGGGCCCACAGACTGCCCCTCAGGGGATCATTGCATATACAGATCTTCATGATCTCATGATATGAGCGGGGGTTTAGAAATCATACCTGAGGTGATGACATGGGCTAGTTCATTTAAGGCAAACTTCTTTCCTTTGCTGATGCATACCCCTCGTAACTCTACTAGGGAAGGTGGATGACTTTCCTTTTTGTTTCTGTAAATATTCCTAATGACTATGCTTAGGGAAAGTGTGTATCCCTTTCTTAAGGTGGATAACTCTTCTACTGGGGAATTTTGAATGACCTGAAAAAAGAATAATAATCAAACACCGAATTAGTTGTTGTCTAAGGAGATGCCTTTTCATTCTTAATTGAATTTTATGGAAACAAAAATATTTTTGCCCTTTCAATTAAGAATAAAGAGTTATGGATCTAAAATTATATGTGGGAAATGCCGGGTTAGCCCGTTCGCCGCTTATTTTGCTATTGGGGAATACCCCTAGGGTGAGTGCCCCTAGGTTGGTTGGTGGATGCTCCTGCAATAATGAGGGGATGCCCCTAGATATGATCCTGCTACTGGGAGGTAGGGGGATGCCTCTGGATTTGATCCCGCTATTGGGAGGTGGGGGGATACCCCTGGATTTATGCCTGTTAGTGGGAAGTGAGGGGGTGCCCCTGGATTTGATCCCATTACTGGGAAGTAAGGGGATGCCTCTAGATTTGATCCTGTTATTAGGAAGTGGGGGGATGCCCTTGGATTTGATCCTGTTATTAGGAAGTAGGGGGATGCTCCTGGATTTGATCCCATTACTAGGAAGTGGGGGGATACCTCTAGATTTGATCCTATTACTAGGAAGTAGGGGGATGCCCCTGGATTTGATCCCGTTACTAGGAAGTGGAGGGATGCCCCTGGTTGTGATCCCATTATTGGGAAGTGGGGGGATGCCCCTAGATTTATTCCTGTTATAGGGAAGTGGGCGGATGTCCCTAGATTTGATCCTGTTATTGGGAAGTGGGGGGATGCCCCTGTATTTGTTCCCATTACTGGGAAGTGGAGGGATTCCCCTGGTTTTGCCCCATTCCTAGGATGTGGGGCGATGCCGTTGGATTTGATCCCATTATTGTGAAGTGAGGGGATGCCCCTCGATTTGATCCCATTGCTAGGAAGTGAGGGGATGCCCTAGGATTTGATCCCATTATTTGAAAGTTGGTGGATGCCCCTAGATTTGATCCCGTTACTGGGAAGTGTGGGGGGATGGCCCTTAGACAGAGTCCCTTTTGCTAGAACTGGTATTATGAAGCTTTCTTTGCTTTTGTGAAACACCAGTTCAAAATTTGCCCCTGGGTGGGAAGAGAAGACCCATACGGGTAGGCCGTAGCCGTACGGGGAGAATTTTTAAGGACATAGAACCTGTATGGGTATGTGACATTGATGCTAGTGTATCGGGGGTAGTTTTAAAAATACGAACAGTCCCCATTCCCTCTATTCACCAAAGATTCTAATTCTCTCCAATTCCTGCAATTCTCCATTCGAATCAACCTAAAGATGTATAAGAAGATTCCTAATGCTGGCCGTTTTAGTCTGAAATGTAAGGAACTGCCCCAGATCAGTGATTTAGAATTCCGGTGATGTCCGGTGGCCATTGGTTATGCTCTCAGAGAGACGGACCATTCTTCAAATCAACCTAGGCCGATTGCTATTGATAGGAGGGATCAGTATGCTAGGTCCTTCCTCTTGAGTCTTTTATCATCCGTCTTCTTTCCTCTATACTCAAGCAACCTCAACTATGGTTTACTCTCTACCATGGAGGATCTTGTCGGTGTGCCCAGCAAGAATTAGTACCGGGCCATTCTTGCTCAGCTATATTATAGACCGGACGTCGAGGTTTGAGGTCTGCAGGCTGAGCTAAAGATTAGTCATCTACTCCTTCTAGTAAACACTGAACTTCCCTTACACTTTTATCCATACATTAAAACCATCTCGTGATTGACTTTTGATTCTTTTATAGATATGGGCATATGAGCACCAATTTGTCCCTTGGCCAAGCTTAGCCAATTAGCCTGAGAAACCTCATATTATATCTAAGTGGATGGGCCCCTAGCAGCAACAGCCTGGGACTATAGCAGAGTATCAGGAGTATATTTGCCAGCTACTTCCTGATCGGGTATGTCTTTGAATCTAAACCTGCACTTTCAATTTAATAAATTGTTAGTGATAAACTATATTTACAAAGCTAGGTTTCTCACAGTGCATTTTGGTTATATGTGCATTATTCGCAACCCTTGGGTGCACATGGCCATCCATGACGAGATTGAGGTTATGCGGCACGGGGTGGATGATCGTTAGTTCATTCTGGAGTCATCACTTTCCTTTGAGTGGTACCTAGGTGAGTGAGTTTGTGACTGGCGGATGAGCTCTGTGGTGGAGAGGGCTATTCCTTCACCTATCCTTGTGGGTGTCTACTGGCCACATCTAATGCTGGAGATGGACTAGGGGCTGTATCTACTAGGTGAGGGGGCCTGAGTACTTTCTATTGAGGGACCTTATCCTAACTTCATCCTTACCTCACTCCTCCAGCCATTCCTGAGGGTCCAAATGGGAGATACTCCCCTTGAGTTTGACGACGACGACGATGATGATGAGGGTGGTAATGATGGTGCCGGAGACGACTGCAGGGGACCTTTCCTTGCTCAGTAGATAGAGTACATTTCCAGGCCTGCATGTTCTTCCACTCGGGTATGTCTTTTGACTCAGCTTTGTAAATCACTTGCCCCTTTATTATGACTCATATAAACCACTGGTCTAACAATCTATAATTTTCATCTGTGGTCTTCTGCTCATAAGTAGAAGCGGGCTACTACCATTACTACCGCCACTGACCCTATAGCATCGGCTGACTGGGATCCTCTAGGGAAGTGGGCCAAGACTATTAGAGGCTTCAGGGAGGGCCTCCTCCATACTTGCCTATATTTGGTGAAGCATGCTATGCGGGGGTTGGAGGAGTCGGTCCACACCATTCACTTTGTTCCCCCTAGTGCGACCCATGTGAGTTCCTATATCAAACTCTTAGCTTATACCTTTGTTATGATATGCATTCTGAACTGACTGAATGGGTTTCCACAGGTGTTTGTAGCTGAGGTAGAGAGGATTGCACGAAGGTGCCTCTTGACTAGGGATCTAATGATGGCATAGAATGCCTTAGCTGTGGTGAGTTTCCTATTTACCTGCAAAATATAACAAACTATGCATGCATGCTATGATATTTATACATGTGTACTAATTCTCTGATTTTCATGCAGACCCTACTGGCGATGGAGTGGGACAGATCTGCCCGGGATATAGAAGTTGCTGAGGATCAGGCTAGTTTCCTAGAGGAGCAGCTACGAGCGGCCAGTATAGAGTTTTATTAGATTCTCGTGCTAGAGGCGTACTTGGAGAGAGCTAGGAGATAGACCGAGGTACTATAGGCACAACTGGCTCATATGACTGAGAGTAGGTGAACCCCTGAGCTGTCCGATGACGAGTCTAAGGATGATCTTTCTACATATCAAGTGATCCAGAGAGCCACATGTCAGAGTGCTGAGGAGGCTGATGCTGCTAGGGCAGCTGTAGAGACTTCAGAGATTAGGGTCCCCATCCTGCCGGCTGATGATGCTAATGATGCTGAGGACCATATGACCATTGACATGGATGATCTGCTGGCATATACCCAGGACCAAATTCAGAAGGGTCACCAGGGACATGATCCTCCAACAGCTTAGATTATGATTATTTTTCGAAACTGTTTGATACTCCTTTTGGCCCTGCGTGGCTTGTTTTGATTGTTAACTACTGAATCGATACTTTTGATACTTTTTTTTATACATGCTGATTTTTCTAGAACTGATATTATTGGGTATCGTTGCCACGTGAATCCGTATATGGTGATTGTGTAGCGAGGGTACCAAATTAAGTTCTAATTTTTGCATAGGCCATTTGATGTGAGATGACCTATCAAACATTTTGCTTTTTCTTTCTTTTCTTTTTGTCCGAATTTTACCTAGGCTATCCTTGATGGCTTAGCTTAGCGGACCTTTTTCTTTTTAGCTTTAACTTTTTCCTAGACCGCCCTTTCAGATTTTTAACCTAGCAAGCTTTTGCCTTAATTTTTACCATGACCGCCCTTTCAGTTTTTCAATCCTAAAGGCTGTCTTAATTTTCGCCTGAGTTGTCCTTAACGGTTCAACCCAGCAGACTCTCTCTTTTTGCCTTAACTTTTACCTCAACTGCCCTTTCAGGTTTCAATCCAGCGGACTTTTTTTGAAAATTACAAACGTGTAGTAAAGATGAATATCATGATGCATAACACGTAGAGAAAAATTGATGTTCACATACCAGCAATTATTTCACCTAAAGACATGCATGCATTCATAAGACCAAGATTCTTAGCAAAATCATAACATGTCCATTGATGAGACGAATTTGGGTACATAGGCAATGGTAACAATTTCGAATGGTTTACCCCTACTGCCTACTAGTCTTTTACATATTTTCTAGAAAGCAAATGATATTTTTCTCTCGCTACCCTAACTTTTGCCTAAACTGCCCTTTTTGGGTTTTCAGCCCAGCAGGCTTTATTTTGAGTTCCCTAACTTTTGCCCAGTCGGTTTATGGAATACCAATCAATGGGTAGCACCCTAATTTTTGCCCAAGCAGTAGATGATCGCTTGTTGGGTGTTTTATTCTTTATTTTATTCTTCGTGCTGCTTTTTGTTTGATTGAATTCTCTTGACCTTGACATGATAATGCTTAAGCCTATCTTGATTCACTGGATTCACAAACTCATTTCCATCCATATCCATAAACTTGATTCCCCCTTTACCAAGGACTTTCTTCACGGTGAATGGTCCTTCCCAGTTAGGTCTGAACTTGCCCCTACCATCGGTGTTGGTCTTGCATAGCTGCTTGAGAACCAGATCACCCTCTTTGAGAGGTTATTTTGGGAATCTGACTTTTTTGTTGTAAGCCCGAGCCATGAGTTGCTGGTACATCTGAAGATGGTTGAGTGCATTGAGTTGCCTTTTATCTATCACATTCAACTATTCATACCTGGATTTTGCCCAATCTAATTCCTTTAACTGTGATTCTAGTGCAACTCTTAGAGATCTTACTTTTGTTTCAACCGGTAACACGGCTTCCATTCCATATACTAAGGAGAAAGGTGTTTGATCGGTAGGAGTCCTTACACTGGTTCTATACTCCCAAACTGTGAATGGAAGTTTATCAGCCCATTCCCTATAAGTGGCTACCATTTTGGAAAAAATCTTCTTGATTGACTTATTGATCAGCTTCCCTTTAGAGCTCATGAGTTAGGATGTTCCTTCTTCACGACCGGAGTCAGCCTATTGTTGGTGTTTTTATGAGTCTTCTTAGTCTTCTTTCTTGACGATGTGTTTTCTTGTACTCACTCCACCCTGGGAAGAAAGAAGGACTTAGGCTAATTGTAACCATGTTTACTAAGCAATTTATTATCTCTCTTTTTTGATAGGGGTCAAATCATTGGATAGTGTTGTCATTGCATTTTACTCAAAGTTAATTTCATTAATGAATATGATGATATTTTAAGAATGTTGTTGTTATAAGTCCATGATGTCACTTAGGATGAAATACTTAAGCAGGATGTGAATGGTAAGTGCATCAATTCATGACATGGTAAAGATACTGATGTTACAACTTACTCATGATATGCCTTATAAGCGGCATTGTTTGCATAAAATATGTTTGCAACATTAAAAATTACATCATTTGGATCATCCTCCATAGGCGAAGGGCCTTCTAAACTAGTATCTCTAGTGTTTAAGTTAGCTTGAGATTCTTCAGCTACTGCTCTTGGTAAGTTTTTGACAGCTTTGCTGATAGGATTCCCTTTTTCATTTCTTTTCCAATTCTTCCTCATAAGTACTGCTAGTGCCTTGGTGATGGACTTGATGGCCTCATTCATTTCATATTCCTCAGCATTCCCACATACTTAATAAAAACTAAGGTTTCAATCAGGTAGCCTTTCTTGAAATCATATACGTCACTAAAGATCTCAAAACTAGGGACCTTCTTGCCCCCTTTGTCGACAGGTTCTTCTTCACCTGCAAATTCCCCTCATTTGACTTTAGCTCCTATCATGAGGCAGCACTAAGGCTTGGACTTTCTAGCCCTAGGCAATTGCCTAATCCAAGTCTGAATGGCCACGGAAGAGGTAAGAGGGGTTCCAGTATTCCCTGCAGATTCTTTCCAAGTCCTTTACCCTTTACGTAACCCTGCTTCATTATAATCTTCTTGATTTTAAGTGATATGTACCCTTTGACCAAAAATTTTGTGCCTTGGTGAGCTACAACCACCTTAGATTCCTTTTACTCGGCTTCTATAGCCGCTATGACAGATGATTTATCTGCATTAATGGCCACCGACTTACTATTGTGAATGAGCTTAACTTTCTGATGGAAGATGGAAGGGACGGCTTCTAATGCATGGAGCCAAGGTTTCCCCAACAACAATGAGTAGGTGACGGAGATATTGAGAATAGTGAACAAAACCTTAGACTTTACCTCCCCAATTGTAACTTCAGCTTCAAAGACCCCAATGACACTTCTCTTTGTATCATCATATTATTGGGAAACTACAATCCGAACCATAAATTAAACTAAATTATTTGGATCAGGTTTAAAAAAACAAAAACTTAAAACTATGTATATCCCAAATCTAAATGGAAACATCCGGACAAAGATCCAGCTACAAGGCTGTCCATTGAAGATATCAAATACCTAAGCACATGGAATCATCAAAATAAAGCTTGGAAAGGAAACAAGCTTTAAACCCTCAATAACAGCATCCGGAAGAACTGATTGTCATATCCAAAAGAAGGCAGATCTGGAGAATATGAGTCCAAAGACATCCGGAAGACTCATGCTTGAAGACAATGGGAAAAGTTTCAAAGATAGCTTTTCCCTCCACCTTTTGGTCTATGAAGACAAAATCCTTTCCCCAGGATAAAGACAAAATGACAGCTTGCGTTTTTCAAAGAAAGGATAAAAGGACTGACATCGGACTAAAAAAGCTGAAAACCTTTTTCACCTAGACCAATAAGGAGGCGCGTGGAGCTCACACCAAAAAGCTAATGGTGTAAAAGTTGATGCATCACAAAATGCCAAGTAAAACAACCACTAAGCACTTTTCAACATCAATCCCTAGGATTCAAATGGGTCAAATTATAGTCTAACGGATTGATCAATGGTTCTGGAAGTGCCACCTATAACCTGATCATGGGTGAAGATTTATTACAAGTTCAACAACCCACAACAGCTATATTTATGATGGAAGCCTATAAAAGGGAAGCTTCAATAAATAAGAAGGTTGGCTATTTGATTGAAAAAAAGTAACAAAAAGCACAAGCATTCAATCAGCTTACAATCCCTCTAAGAATCAATTAATTCCAAATGTGTTGTAAGGATTCCTAAGTGAACTATAAACTTAAGGAAATCCAAAAACCAAAAACTTTGTGAAAACAATAGTGTAAGGATCTCCAACTTGGGTGAGTTGGGAGATTGGTATACAACTTAAAGTTGGTGCTTTGAGTGGGAACTCCATGTAGGACTCAGCTTAGATTTGAGGTAGAAGTCTAAGTGGTATATCCTACTAAAGATTAAAGGACTCAGCTAGGAGTTGGTGCTTCCAGTGGTATATCCTACTTTCGGAAGGGGTTACCATTCAGAGACAAATTCTAAGGCTTGATTCTTGCCAGTTGGAAAGGAATCCACTAGTGGAAAAGCTCGGAGGAAGGAAACTCCGGGGACTGGAGTAGGCGGGGCTAAACCAGGATAAAAACCTTCTGTGTTTGATTTCTCTAACTTTTATTATTTGCATTATATTATCATAACTACATCATCTAGATCTATCATATGGTTCATAATCAAACACGCTACAATAAGACTTTTTAAAGTCTTTGTATTCCATAAAAAACATTCACCCCCCTTTGACCTTATAAAGACCCTCATAGGGACCAATAAGTTATATCAGAGCAAGTGCTCAATCTAGAGATCTAACAATCTTGAGCTAAAGGTCCATATATTTTGATTCACATATCAAAATGAGTTTCTAAAATTTACAACTCCTTCCTGAGGGTATGTCTATTACCCGTCCTCCACTCTTCTCCGATGAAAACTACACATTTTGGAAAAATCGGTTGAAGAACTTCATCAAGCAACATAGTATGCAAGCATGTTTAGTTGTTAAAGATGGTCCGTATGAGCCTACTTATGAAGTAGAGGGTGTGACTACCCGAAAGCCATCAAGTATGTGGGATGAGAATGACTTTAACAAGCTGTGTGAAAATGTAAATGCTATTAACATGATTCATTATACTCTTAGTGAAGCTAAATTTAGTAGGATATCCGGATGTGAGACTGTAAAATAGATTTGGGAGAAGTTGGAGGTAACCTATAAAGGAACCACCAAAGTAAGAGAAGCTAAGCTTGATCTACTCCAGCAAAAGTTTGAATCCTTCAAGATGGAGCCTAAAGAATCAATCAACAACTTGAACACTAGATACACCAATCTAGTGAATGAGATGAAAAGGATGGGAAAGGAGATCCCAAAAGTATAAATGGTTAAGAAAGTGCTCCGGAGTCTCACCAAGGAATGGGACAACAAAAAGACTACCATTGAGGAAGCTCATGACTTAAACTTTTATAGTTATGATAAATTCATTGGTAATCTTCTAACCCAAGACTTGTCCTTGGAAAGATATAGCCAACAAGAAAAGAAGCCTGAGGAGAAGAAGAAATCCATTGCACTTAAGATAGAGTCCACCGGATTAGGTTCATCCAAAGAAGAAGAGCAAATCAATGAATCAATAAGCACCAAAGATTAACTTGCTCTACTAACCATAAGGCTCAACCGATTCATACAAAAGAAATATAGAAGGAAATCAAGAAAGTATGAATCCCAGAAACCAAGAGAAGGCACTTCTAGAAGAGACATGCCTAGAAAAAATCCGAAAGAAAAGAAGGATCTGGAGAAAGAAGCTGCATGTTTTGAATGTGGTGAGAAAGGCCATTTTAGAACAAAATGTCCCAAGCTTAAGAGAACCAAGAAGTTCAAAAAGAAAGCAATGGTAGCTACTTGGAGCAATAGTGAAGAAAGTAGCAGCTCATCTTTAATAGAAGAAGAGGAGACTGCCAATTGCAGATTCATGGCGCAGAGCAATCCGGAAGGAATGCCTCCAAGCAAGAAATAGTGCAAATTGAAGAATAAGAATCAGATGCAGCAAACACTGAGGTAAATTCTTATTCTAATTTTGCTTCTAATCTTGACCTTGCTAGAGCTCTATCTATTGTAATCAAGGGTGTAAATAAGAATGCAAAAACAATCAAGTCCCTTAAAAGAGTAGTAATGGAGTTGGCAGAAGGTGTTGAAGTAATAGCACAAGATACCAATCTGATTAGAGCAACCAAGCATATTGATGTTGTGGAGGAAAACTTCTTGAGGAATCATGTCTAGATCCTAAATACAAATGTAATGGGACTGGATAGAGAAATTAATCTATTAAAGAAGTATCCAGGAAGAGGCCAGAGACAAAAGCTCCAAGAAGAGAAAGTCATCCTCCTACTCAGAACAGATTCCAAAAGACCCCTAATCAAAGGATGAAGGAAAGTTAGTAGGTTACCACAAGCCCAAAGATATACTGCTGCTCAAAAGGGAAAGGCTAAGGTGGCCTACAATCAACAGCCTATCAAACAAATAAGAAATTATGTTGCTGAAGTTGCACCTCTAACCAGCTTTCAGATTAACACGGGACCATCCACCAGTGTGTAAAAAGCTAGGTATAAAGGCAACTATGGGAAGAAGGATCTAGAGAAGATCAGCGAGAAGCAAAAGCAAAACATACCTATTTCAGGGTGCAGGTTTTGTGGGAAAAATAATCATATTACTAAATCATGTAGATTAAAAAATGGTTATTATGATGTTTACCCTTAGCCTGAGATGGTTATTAACCTGGGAGGACCCAAATATGATTGGGTACCCAAACCCACTTGATCTATTTTGCAGGTATGCCTTAGATCCACAGTAGATCAACACACTTGGTATATTGATAGTGGATGCTCAAGGCACATGACGGTGATGAGAAGGCCTTCATCACATTGACCTAGAAGAAGGGAGGCAAAGTGAGGTTTGGAGACAATCAAAAGGGACTGATCATTGGTCATGGAACCATTGGATCCGAGTTAAAGATAGAAGATGTCTCATTGGTTGATGGACTAAAATTCAACTTGCTAAGTGTGGCCTAACTCTGTGACAAAGGAAGAAAAGTCACATTTAATTCCGGAGGCTGCTCAATCTATGATAGTAAGTCCAACCAACTCATTCTTTATGCACCTAGAGTAAATAATGTCTATTCTGTAAACATTAAAAATGATAAACAAAATATCTGCTTGGTGTTTAAGAAGAAGAATCATGGCTATGGCATTAGAGGTTAGGAGATGCTAGCATGAACCTCCTGACCAAACTAGCCAAAAAGGAATTACTAGTGGGTTTGCCTAAGGTTGCTTTTGATAAGGATCATCTATGCACTGCATGTCAATTAGGTAAATAGCATAAGAAAAGTTTCACTTTCATCTCATACATTCCTTCTAAAAGAGTACTTGATCTCTTACATATTGATCTCTTTGGTCCATTCAAACCATTGAGTTTAGGTAGAAGAGAATACACTATGATCATTGTGGATGATTATTCTCAATATACTTGGGTTCTCTTGCTAGTAAGCATGGATGAAGCCTTTGACCAATTCTCCAAAACATTCATCTGGATAGAAGTAGAACAAGGCATAAGGATTGCACACATCCGGAGTGATAATGGTGGAGAATTAAAAAATAAGCATTTTGATGATTTTTATGACTTCAAGGGTATTGATCATAAATTCTCTGCCCCTCACACTCCTCAACAAAATGGAGTTATTGAGAGAAAGAATAGGACCATAGTTGAGATGGCTAGAACAATGCTAAATGAAAATTGTTTGCTAAAATACTTCAGGGGAGAAGCCGTGAATATAGCATGTTATATTCTAAATAGAGATCTCATTAGAAAGACCATATAAAAGACCCCATATGAAATCTGGAAGGGAAGAAAACCCAAAATTGGGTATTTTAAAGCATTTGGATGTAAATGCTACGTCTTTAATGATAAAGAGCAGTTAGGAAAATTTGATCCTAAATCTGATGAAGCAATTTTCCTTGGCTACTCAACATATAGTAAGGCTTACAGAGTCTTCAATAACTGAACTCAAATTGTGGTAGAGTCAATACATGTAGATTTTGATGAGACTAATACTGCAGAAAAGAAAAGCTACACTCCGAAAGATCCAGTTCCGGAAGCTGAAAAATCTAGAGAAAAGAAGGAAGTAGGAATTCCTGATTCATTTCAAATCAAGAAGTACAAAGAGGAAGATGAAGGAATATCCTTTGATCCAGAACTACAATAAGTTAATCTCAACCCACAGGAGATTGACTTTAATGAAGCACAAGAAGGAGTGGTTGAAGCTGAAGTGGAGCAAGTCCCAGTTTAATAAGAAGGCCTACAAAGGGAGATTTAGACACACAGAGATCACTCCATTGAGAATATTCTGGATAATGTTCAGAATCCAGTAAGAACCAAAGGTTAGCTCAACAGGATGATGAGTCATGCTACTTTTGTCTCTCTTATAGTGCCAAAGAAATTTCAAAATGCGGAAGGAGATGAAAGCTAGATGATGGCAATGCAGGAAGAGCTAGATCAATTCACCAGAAATGATGTCTGGGATATAGTACCACCTCCAAAAGGAAAATCAAAAATTGGCACGAAGTGGGTGTTCTAGAACAAGCTTGATGAATTTGGAGTGGTGGTGAGAAACAAGGCAAGATTAGTTGCCCAAGGCTACAACCAGCAAGAAGGAATTGATTTTGAAGAAACCTTTGCTCTTATAGCAAGGCTAGAAGCAATCTAGATTCTATGTGCTTTTGCATCATTCATGGGGTTTACATTATACCAAAAGGATGTCAAAAGTGCATTTCTAAATGGTAATATCCTAGAAGAAGTCTATGTTAAGTAACCACCCGAATTTGAAGATCCAAAACATCCGGATCATGTCTACAAGCTGAAGAAGGCTCTCTATAGATTAAAGTAGGCATCCATAGCCTGGTATGAGAGGTTAACCTCATTCCTTATATTTAAGGGTTATATCAGAGGCAGAGCAGACACTACCTTATTCATCAAAAAGAAGAAAAAGGATATCATTCTAGTCCAAATTTATGTGGATGATATCATATTTGGATCTACCGATGAAAGGATGTGTAAAGAATTTAGCTCTCAAATGTAGAAGGAATTCAAGATGTCCATGATGGGAGAACTCAACTTCTTCCTTGGTCTACAAATCAAGCAAAGTCTAGATGGGATTTTTATTAATCAATCAAAGTACACCAAGGAAATCTTGAAAAAGTTTGAAATGGACAAGAGCAAGCCTATATCCACTCCAATGGGATCAGATGCAGTCCTATCCAAGGATTATGAAGGAAAAGATGTTGATCAGAAGCTTTATAGAGTGATAATTGGTTCACTTCTATACCTAACAACTAGCAGACCTGACATACACTATGCAGTTTGCTACCGTGCAAGGTATCAAGCTAATCCTAAGGATTCTCATCTCAAGGCAGTAAAAAGAATCCTTAGATACCTCCTAGGAACCACTGAAGTTGGGTTATGGTATCCTAGTAATGGAGACTTCACACTCTATGGGTTTACAAATGTAGATTATGGCAGAGACACTCTTGAGAGAAAGAGTACATCCAAAGGTTGCCATTTCCTTGGAGATTGCTTAGTCTCTTGGTACACCAAGAAGCAAACTTCAGTTGCCCTGTCTACCACAGAAGCTGAATATATGGTAGCTGGAAGTTATGTAGCTCAACTCCTATAGATCTAACAACTTGAAGATTGCGGATTTCAATCTAGATGTGTGGATGTTATGTGTGACAACAAAAGTGCTATTGATGTGTCAAAGAATCTAGTACTCCATAACCGGATGAAGCATGTCAACATAAGACATCATTTCATCCGGGATCATGTGATGAAGAAGGATGTTGCATTGGTATATATTCCAACCAATGAGCAAAGAGTAGATATCTTTACTAAGCCTTTTAGTAAAGATCAATTTGGGAAGCTGAGGGAGTCTATTGGAATGCCTAATCTAATTTAGGATTAATCCGGAAGACAGCTTAAAATCAAGCCGAATCCAAGGCTGAAAACTCAATCCAGAAAAGAAGAACCATTGGAGGGAAATCTATTCCGAAAGCATGCAACGTCAGTAGATAAGAATGATAAATGGCGGTAAAAGCTCATAAAGGTAACAGTTACTTTTTGAATTTCAAAAGTCCATTGGCTATTACACGCGCGGTAAATTCAATAGTCATTTCAAAATTAAACCATTCCTATTCTTCGATTAAACTAAATTTACCTCTCTCCTAAAAATCCGATTGCCATATCATCAATCTAGCCAAAATAATCGGCTTCCAGATTACCTAAATACCCTCACCTTGAAAAATCTATATAAACCCCTCAAATTCACTCTTCTTTCTCACGCGAGCAACTACTCTACTGTTACTCTGCAAAAATCAAAACCTAAAACCTAATTCCTTCAAATCCTTTCTCAAAAATGGTTGCAATCATGACTAGCAAAGGCCCTGTAAAGCTCCCTAACATCTTTACAATCTTTAATCTAAAAGATGAAGACTTCACGCCCGTTACCCTCAAAGAAAGTGACTCTGTCGTACCTTCAGACTATCTAGAGGATAGATTCCTGTTCGAAATGGACCCCTATTCCAAGTTAATTGAGGATCAAAATCTTAAAGAGTTTCTCCAGATCAATTGTCCAACTTATCCTGAGTTGGTAAGAGAATTCTACGAAAACCTTTATTCTCACAAGAAACTAGATGCTCTACGCACAAAGGTCCAAGGCAAAGAAATTATGATAACTCTAGACTTCTTTGAACACTACCATTACATGAAGAATAGTGCAGTGCAATTGAGGGTGGATGAAGATGAAGCAATCATGAAGTATGATCCAGAATTGTGACTTCTGGAAAGATATTTTGGGGATAAATTCTCCACTTACTAGCCTCAGGCACCTAAAATCTTGCAGCATGTATTGGTCAAGCTAATCCTCATCCAGAAAGGATCTTTGACCACAGTGTCAACATTCCAACATTACGTGTTATAGCACTTGAGGGAATGCAGTGAAGTGAATTTCCCAGTCCTAATAATCAACATCTTAAACCATCATAGGAACTCACATGGTGCTTTGATCATTCGGATCCTCCATGCCTTTGAAGTCAACCTCACTAGATTCCGGGGTGTTAATGGAAAGGCTAACCTCTATAAGAATTTTTTGAACTTAAGGTTTAATGAAACATGGGATGAAGCCAAGGCCATAAGGCAACATGATGAGAAGAAGAATAGAACAAAGAAAGCTGCAAATCCAGATGCTATAGCCCCTATGCCTAAAAAGCCTAGGACCAAGGCTCAAAAGAAATTGGTTGTGATTTCGAATGAAGTGGAGGATAAGGATACTCAGACCATCTCCCAGCTGCTAAAAAATTCCCCAAAAAGGCCAAAACTAAGGGGAAGGCTAATTAAGATATCTGATCTATTAAAGACACCAGTGTGTGATCCGGAGGCAAAGGAAACCATTGTAGTAGCTGCTGCTACAGTAAGAAAGGGTTATCAAAAGGGCCAGAAGAGGAAAGCATCCAAATTGCTGAAAGGGGGAGATGGATCGGATGAAGAGGAAACTAAAGACAAAATGCCTCTGCTAAAGAACCAATTTACCCAGAAGGGTTGTACATTTGGTGAGGCTGTAGAATCCCAGAAGCACCAGAAGAAGAAAGCAAAGAGGCCAACTGCTATAGTCATTAATGAAAAGGTAGCAAAAAGGGTAGTTATGGAGGAGTTGGCTAAGGCCAAAAGCTCAAAGGCCAAGAATGTGCCCAGATCCAATGAGGACATCCTTCCAAAGGATCCTCTATATGAAGAAATGATGGCCTCTGAGGTAGAAAACTACCAGCTGAATAATTTAGCCATTGAGGGGCTCGGGGGATCTTCTACTCATCCAATTCTAATTAACTCAAATGTCATGGTTGGGCTTTCTAAAATTCCAGAATCCGAATCCTTCAATTTCATGCCCTTTATAAAACCTCTTCTGAAGAACCTACTAAGTCCAGGAGTTGGAAATCCCGCAGAAATAAGTCAGGTAAAGGCAGTAGGAGAGGGTATTGAGGACAATTCCAATGCGCCTGTTAAGCATCAAAGTCCAGAAAAGGCATTAGTAGGGATGACTGAGGACAGTTCTAGTCATGTGGGGGTTATAGTGAAAGATGAAGCCGCAAATGCTTAAGACCAACTACCAACCACTGAGGTAAAACCCATCTCAGTCAATATTCTTATTAATACTGATGATATTGCTGATGTTGAAATAGAAGTTGAAACAAGGGAAAACTTGGATACACATGTCCTAAATGTATCCAAGGAAGGTGTGCCCAACCCGGATAATACTACTTCGGAGGAGGGACATTGTCTAGGACCCAATGAGAACACTCCTAGAGTGGACTTAATGGGCAAGTCAAGTCCGGAGGATAGGTCGGAAGAGAGGGAAGAAGAGCAAGATAAGTCTAAATGAGAGGAGATCAATAATTAAACAGATAATGAACCCTCCGAAAGTAGTTTAAGTTCCGAGATGACACATCAAGCTCCTCTAAAGAAGAATTTCCTCCAAAAGTAAGCCCTATAAGAGTGCCTACCAATAACATAGTTAAAGCCAAAGTTTCTACAACACTCCATCTTCTCAAAGAAGCTACCCAAGAAGAAAATGAGGAAGGGTATGTCAAATAATGCCTCCGGACCATATGCACACATCTTAGAGGGGTTGAAAAAGAGTTGCTCAGACAAGCTACTGATCAGGATATGAAAAAGGAGTTGGAAGGGATCAAATTATCAGAAAAGAAAATAGAAGACAAAGTCTTGGATTTCCCCACTTCGGGCATAATTGCAGAAGCATCTCTCCCACTGATCAAGCCAACCTTGAATGCCCTTAAGGAGAATGGTTTCACAGTAAATCGGATTGCTGATCAAGCCAACACATTAGCTTCAAATAAATATGGAACTGTGTTTGACAAGATCACATCATCCTCCTCTGAGTAAATAGAAGAAGTTAAGGCTTATCTGGACTCCAAGTTTGAAAACTTGTCAAAATTCATGGCTAAAAAAGACCCCTCTCCTGCTATAAAAGATTTGGGAGTAGACCAGTAAGTCACCCAAGAAATGCTAGTGCACTTTATAGAGAAAATTCTTCCCAAATTTAAGGAGAAAATTTTGGATGATCTGGGTGATGAAATGAAAAGCCATATAACCGGATTAGAAAAGCAAATAAATGATTGGAAGGCATCCATCTCAAAAGAAATCTCTCTCCAATCTGATTCCCTGCATAATATCCAGAAAGGACTTAGTGAAGAAATCACCCTCCTTCAGACCGAAATCAATAATCTCTCTATATCCGGTTCTTCTTCCTCCCTTGCCATTTCGGAAATCTAGCTCCTTCAGGTCTTCCAAAACCATATATAGGCCATTGGAGATTCTGGCTTCTTCGAACAGAAAGGAATGACAACTCTCCTCAAGGTCATCTTTCCTTACTATGACCCAAAGGATCAAGAGCTTGTCTTAAGAATTCATTTATCTATCAAGCAGTCCTATGAAAATTTAAAGAAGACCGTCTGGCCCTTCTATCTCACTCCTCCTATAGTTGATAAGATTATTGAGGAAAGATCCAAAGGTAGCACTGACTACATGATGTATTCAAATGCATGCCAAACAGATTGGGATAACACGACTTATATGGTTATAGACCCCCAAGCTGGAAATAAAAAGGGGGAGAAGAGTATATAAGAACATGGATCCGGAAAGGGAAAGGAGAAAGGGGGAGCATCCGGAGGGGATCAGAATTACACTAGCTATTATCTGTGCTTGTAAAATCTTGTAATAGATTTTGTAATACCTAGATTCACTATTATATATTTCTATAATTTGTAATTTAAACTTCATTGATGTTAACTATTGTTAACAACAGAAGTATATGTAGTGAAAATATCTAATTCTCAAAATATTGCTTCTAAAAGTACAATCTGCAATTGTACTAAAACAAACATAGAAGCTAGAATTGAAAAATATTGGGGGAGTTAGAATGCTAGAATTATGGGGGAGTAAAATCTGTAAATGTCTAAGTATCAAGAATCATACTTAGTTCATATATACTCCATTCCCTTGTGCTTAGTTTTTTGTTTCCATTAAATGGAGGAGATTGTTGGGAAACTATGATCCGGACCATAAATTAAACTAAATTATCCGGATCAGGTTTGAAAGAAATAAAAAACTTAAAACTATGTATATCCCAAATCGAAATGAAAACATCCAGACAAAGATCTAGCTATAAGGCTGTTCATTAAAGATATCAAATACCTAACCATATGGAATTATCAAAATAAGGCTTGGAAAGGAAACGAGCTTTAAACCCTCAAGAACCGCATCCGAAAGAACTGATTGCTCTATCCGAAAGAAGGCAGATCCAGAGAATATGAGTCCAAAGACATCCGAAAGACTCATGCTTGAAGACAATGGAAAAAGTTTAAAAGATAGCTTTTCCCTCCACCTTTTAGTCTATGAAGTCAAAGATCCTGTCCCCAAGACAAAGACAAAATGACAGCTTGCATTTTTTAGAGAAAGGACAAAAGGATTGACACCAGACTGAAAAAGCTAAAAACCTTTTTCATCTAGACCAACAAGGAGGCTCATGGAGCTCACACCAAAAAGCTAATGGTGTAAAAGTTGGTGCATCATAAAATGTCAAGTAAAATGGTCACTGACCACTTTTTAGCATCAATCCCTAGGATTCAAATGGGTTAAATTACAGTCTAACGGATTGAACAACAGTTCCTGAAGTGCCACCTATAACCTGATCAACAGTGAAGATTTATTATAAGTTGAACAACCCACAACGACGACATTTATGATGGAAGCCTATAAAAGGAAAGCTTCACCAGATGAGAAGGTTGGCTATTTGATTGAAAAAAACAAGTAACAAAAAGCACAAGCATTCAATCAGCTTACAATCCCTCCAAGAATCAATTAATTCCAAATATGTTGTAAGGAATCCTAACTGAACTATAAACCTAAGGAAATCTAAAAACCAAAACCTTTGTGAAAATAAGTGTGTAAGGATCTCTAACTTGGATGAGTTGGGAGATTGGGATACAACTTAAAGTTGGTGCTTTGAGTGGGAACTCCCTGTAGGGCTCAACTTAAATTTGAGGTAGAAGTCTAAGTGGTATATCCTACTAAAGACTAACAGACTCAGCTAGGAGTTGGTGCTTCTAGTGGTATATCCTACATCAGAAAGGGGTTACCATCTGGAGACAAATGGTGAGGCTTAATTCATGCCAGTTGGAAAGGAATCCACTAGTGGAAAAGCTCAGAGGAAGGAAACTCTGGGGACTAGAGTAGGCAGGGCCAAACTAGGATAAAAACCTTTTGTGTTTGATTTCTCTAACTTTTATTATTTGCATTATATTATCATAACTACATCATCTAGATCCATCATCCGGTTCATAATCAAACATGCTACACTAAGACTTTTTGAAGTCTTTATATTCCACGAAAGAGGTCATTCACCCCCCTCTGACAATATAAAGACTCTCACAGGGACCAACATATATGCCCTTATAACAGTATTGGATTTTTCCAAATGGATTTATCCAGTCCTAAACGAGGAAGGATCTTGGCAGGACAGAGATTAAGGGCGGAACCTTCATCCACCATAACATAAGGAATAGAACGGTCAAAGATTTGCACCCTAATGAAGAGTGCCTTGTTGTGCTTGTTTCCTTCGGCTAGGAGGTCTGATGGATAGAACTTGATAGGTTCAATCTGATTAGGGGGAGATGCCCTAATAATTGAGAATACTTTAACTAGAGTAGTAGATGGCATAGCTTCCATACTTAACAACTTTTCTATCAGGCCTTTGCGATGGTCCTCAGAGTCAATGAGGAGTTGCTAGATGCTGTATTTAGCAGGTGTAGCTTACAATTGCTGGAAAAGAGGGGTGACCTTTGAAT
This sequence comes from Euphorbia pulcherrima, assembly GCA_947683365.1. Classification (NCBI taxonomy): domain Eukaryota; kingdom Viridiplantae; phylum Streptophyta; class Magnoliopsida; order Malpighiales; family Euphorbiaceae; genus Euphorbia; species Euphorbia pulcherrima. The sequence goes on along the minus strand of CANTUS010000001.1, from coordinate 46,674,626 downwards.
CTTTCTTCTCATTGCCAGTTGAAGCTTATATTTCAATCACAGGTGTAAAGACTGGGCCTTTGATTGATACTTAGAATGATCCGGATGTCTTCATGTTTACCCCTTCTTCTTTTTGGGAGAGGATCAAGAGGAATCCTTCTGCTTTAGGTGACATATAACACCCCATTCTTCATATAACTCCTCCCCTCGGAAGTTTCTACCAATAAGGTAGGTCCCTTGAGCTCATCATTCTTCAACACATAAGCATCGATATCATTGAGTATATATTGCACTAACATAGCCTCCTTATCATGCTCTCCTTCTAACTCAAATGCATCGATGTCAATGGGGGTTGGCTCGTTTAGTAAGGCAACTATCGAGTGGACCATGGGATTAGCCTGAGAGATCATATTGAAGACATGGTGGGAGGGCAAGCCTGATTCGACAACTGTGACCTGCTTCTCGAAGTTCAGCAGGGGGTTATTCATGGTTCTGGGTTTAAGCTCGAGTTCTTAAATTTCTTATCCCTAATCAAGCCTTGAATATCCTCAAGCAGATCCCTGCAGGCACTAGTGCGGTGCCCCTTACCGACGTGGTAAGGACAAAACTGATCTCTATCTCCAGGTTTGGGTGGGACATAGGGCTTGATACTCTAAAGGAGACCGAGTTCCCTCAATTTAGTGAAGATGATAGGAAGAGATGCTTTCCAGGGGGAAATATTGGCTTCAATGGTATGGACTGCTACCACTTCTTCTTATACGATTGCAGTTTTAGGATTGGAACCAGACTTTGACTTAAAAGCCTAGGCTGGGGCCAAGGAGTCATTCTTTTTGAACCAAGGTTTGACCGGTACACTTGCCTTTTCTTGCTCTTAGATTCTTTCCCACTTCTCAACATTTTTAAAGACCTTAATGTAGCTAGAGAATTTATCCATACCAAAGATCTTGCGATAAGCAAGTAGGGCACCATCCATTAACTTCATGATCATTTTCGGGAGACTTAGCCTATCTTTCAGTAGAACTTGAGTGGCCATCCACCTTTAGAAGTAAGGTTTGAACTTCTCATTAGGGGCCTACTTGATAACCTCCAAATTTTGTATGGTAGTTTTAATGGTAGCATTAAAACAATACTGCTCGATAAAAGCCTCTGATAAAGTTTTCCAATCTCTGGTCACTTTGTCTGACAGAGTGTTGTACCACTCGATAGTAGGACCTTCTAAGGTGTAGGGGAACATTTTGGCTAGGACCTTATCACTTAACTTCTTGATCCTTATAATCCTCTGATAGGTGGTGATGTAAGATTGAGGTGGACTGATTCCCTTATACTTTGCTATGCTAGGCATACTAAAGTTGTCAGGGACCCAATCCTCCTCTCTAGCTTCCTAGATGGATGGTTGGGAGCCTGGATTAGTAGCATGCAATTTCTGAAGCAAGTCATGCAATTCCAGAGATAGAGATGATCCCTCTAATTAGGTAATTACACCTAAGAGTAAACCTGCTGATTGAGAAAAGGTCGTCCCCTTAGGCATGACTGCAAAATTTAGGATCTGACCAGATGCCTCAAACTACAATGGTGGTGGTATAAATCCCTGACTAGGCTGAGTAAACTAATTGAAGACTAGAGGGGTCACTGTGCCCACTGACTGGAATGATAAGATAGCTGAACTGAATGGATCCACAGAATCCAACTGGCTAAATTGACTAGAAGAATCCCTTTAAGTCTGCACTGGCGGCAATCAAAACTGAGTGAATGGATTATAAGTGATTCCTGATTTCGGCTTGCTAACTACTGCATTCATTATTAGAGCCCTGATGGGGGCATTTGCCCTTCTCTCCTCAATTATAATTGCCCTCATGGTAGTTAGCATCTTATCATTCATTCGGTCCAAGAACTGATCACTTCCTAAGTGTTGAGAGACGGCATTAGTGATCTCTGACCTAATCTCAATCCTCGATGCATTTCCCTCCTCCCCAGTAGCAACATCCTCAATCTCAACGTCAATCTGGCCATCTAGAGTCAAAATGTAAGACATCTCCTCAAGATGATAAGCAGAAAGAGCAACTGGATTAATCTGATAGCTAGATAAAATACATAGGTACTGATGCTAATCAACCCTTAGCTATACTGGAGAAATTGAGATGTGAGTCAAATAGACTTAAGATCATTGCCAAGCTTTTCCCTCTGAGATTTGGTTTTGGCTGAGGTGATAACTAAGAGATCAGTACATGCATAGGATATGGTATGCGTGCACAAATTATAATGATGCATGGTGGGGTTAATCATAACACATGCGAAGCAATCGATTCCATCCTTATTTCTCCCTACTGAGTCTGAGTGCATTCTTCCTTAGTCTAATCTCGCACAAGAATCAGGGTACCTAGAGGGTAAAACTCTATGGATTTCAATAAGAATGGTGTAAGGACTTAACGGAAGTTGATGTAGAAGGTTCCCATTGTATCAAGCCTCTTTTGGAGGTAGATAACGATGAGTGCTCCACCCATTAGAGTGTCCCTAATTCTTGACTAGCATGGGTAACACTTTTATGAGTGTCACAAAAATAATAGGGCACCCTAACCTAGCACTAGAAGAAGAGCGCATCTAACTAAAGAGAGAAGGAGATGAGAAGATAGAGTGTGATAATTTTCCCAAATGATGAAAACAAAAGTGGTTGAATCAATTAATTGTCTTAATCATTTAAGGGTTTAAAACAAACCAACATTTTACAAGTTAAAAGATTAATCTCCCCAGCACAGTCACCACTATGAGGTTTCGATGACGTATGAGTCTCCTTTGGCGCCTTTGTGAGAGAGGTAGGGCCCACTGGGGTTTTGGTTGGATTTAGGCGTGATAAAACATTTTAGTTAAAGTTGGCACAATAAGCCAATTTTAATTAATAAAAGAATCGAGACCCAAATCCCGATACAATTGATGGAGTCACCACCCAAGTTGTGGTAAATGGTGCGTTGGATTGATTTTAAACGATTTAAAATATGGATTATGGATTCTGCCTGGGAGGCTAGTACCCGTACAGATGGGGGGCACCCGTATGGGTACTAGGGAGGACTGGTACGGGTGTAGAGCACCCCGTATGGGTCCTGTCTGGTCCCATGCAGAAACTTGGTTCAGTTAAGTTATAGATTACAGATCAATAGATTGGTGGCAGAAAAGGTAAAATAACAAAAAAGAGGATTTCCTTCCGTATGAGTATGGCGCACTTAATTGATATCCTTAGGGATATATGGTGCCAACAAGGCTCATATAGGTGAGGACCAAACTCGAGATAAGAAATGAAAGCAACAGATATAATGGAAGCCACAAACAATAATTATAACAAAATAATTAAGATGTAAGTCTCTTTGAAACTCAGGAGCGTTACCTTTTCGACATGAATCCACTTTGAGGTGATCCCTTTAGTGTTGAGAGAGCCTAACTAGAGTATATAGAATAGGACTATTTAGATGAGCATATGTGTGGACAGAATCTCCCCTAAATCCTATTGAATGAAGTTAGGAATGAATAAAATGTGGACAAAACCTCAAAAGAAGGGGTTTCTCCCTATTTTATACCTCCTATACCCCCACTATCCCTTTTCTATACGTATAGAAATTGCTAAAGTTTTAGTATAATTTTCATATGAAAAATGAGTGTGTTTTTGAAATGTGAAGGGAAGACCCCTTTTTATAAGGGAGAGGAGGTCTGAACGTAATAAATCACGTTTAAGACCTGCATTTTCTCAAAAATAATAAGAGACTACTTCTGAAAAAGCCTGAATAGGAAACAACGGTACCCATATGGGTGGGACCCCACTCATATTGGTACTAAGGGACCCGTAACCCCTAGGCTTATGGCAGGTAGTCACCTATACGGGCCTGGGGGTGTATCTATACCACTATACGGCACCCCTACGGGTACTTAAGGTCATTCTAGGTCACTGTGCTATGGCCAAACTCAACTCTATAGTAGTAGGAACACCTTGGATGGACAACACCTGAAAGATATTGCATCATATAGCTCTCATCATAGTTTCGTGAGAAGGATCATTAAAATCCAATGCTCACACTAGGCATACTAAAGTTTTTAGGGGATAAGTCCTCTTCTCTAGCGGTTTGAACTGATAGTGATGATGGCTGAGAGCTGGGATTGATAGCTAGTGATATCTGAAGAAGATCACGCAATTTCATAGACAAGGATAAACTCTTTGATTGAGTAACTCCACCCAAGGGTAAACCTATTGATTGAAGAAAGGTTGTCCCCTTAGGTGTGGCCACAAAATTGGGGGTTATACCAGATGCTCAAAGCTAAAATAGAGGTGGTACAAATCCCTGACTAGGCAGAGTGAACAAACTAACGGCTGGTGGAACCACTATACCCACTGACTGGAATGACTGGCTTACTAAACTAAATGGACCCATAGAACCCAACTGACCAAACTAACTAGAAGAATCCCTATGAGTCCATATAGGTGGCAACTAAAACTAAGTGAATGGATTATGAGTAACCCTTGATACTTGCTCACTAATATCTGCATTCACTATTGGAGCACTAACAGGTGCGCTATAAGGAGGATTGGCAATTCTCTCTTTGACCATGATTGCCTTGATGGAGGGTAACATCTTATCATTCATTTGGTCTAAGAACTGATCACTTCCTAAGTACTGTGAGATGGCATTTGCGATCTCCGACCTAACCTCGGCCCTCGATGCATTTGTCTCCTCACCAGTAGCAACATTCTCAACCTTAACATTATTGTGGCCCTCTGAAGTTAGGATACGAGACATTTCCTCAGGATGGTAGATAGAAAGATCAACCAGACTAAATTGACTACTGGATGAAATCCCCGTAGATGGAAGTGGAGCAACCCTTAACTGAGTTAGAAGAGGAGGAGGAGGAGCTAGAATTCAAACCAAACGGACCTAAGAACGTCGCCAAGTTTTAACCCTTTAAGCTTTGGCTTAGGTGATAACTAAAAGATTAGTACATACATGGGATATGTTATACATGCATAAAACATAATGATGGATGACTGGGTTAATCGCAAGGGTATGTAACACGACACATGTGAAGCGATCAATTTTGTCCTTATTTCTCCCGCTGAGTCTGAGGGTATTCTTCCTTAGTCTAATCTCACACAGAAATTAGGGTACCTAGAATGTAAAATTCTAAGGCTTTCAATAAGAATGGTGTAGGGATATATTAGAAGTTTAACGTAGAAGGTTCCCATCGTATCAAGCCTCTTTTGGAGGGAAATAGCAATGAGTGTTCCACCTATTAGAGTGTCTCCAATTCCTGTCGGGCATGGGTAACATTTTCCCTAGTGTTATGGAAATAATAGGGCACCTTAAGCTAGCCCTAGAAGAAGATCGCTTCTAACTAAAGAGAGAAGGAGATGAGAAGATAGAATGCGATAATTTTCCCAAATGATGAAAAAGAAAATGGGTTGAATCAAGTAAATGATTTTTGGTGCTCATCTTAATCTTTTAAGCTTTTAAAACAAACCAAAATTTTGGAAGTTAAAAGATTATATCCCCAGTATAGTCGCCACTGTGAGGTGTCGATGATGTGTGGGTCTCCCTTAGGGCCTTTGTGAGAGGTGGGGCCCACTGGGGGTTGGTTTGATTTTGGTGTGACAAAACATTTTTAGTACAAGTTTGCACAGTAAGCCAAATTTAATGAATAAAAGGATCAAGACCCAAATCTTGATTCAAATGATAGAGTTGCCACCCAAGTTGTCTACTTAGGAAAGAGTTTTGGTACGGTTCCCTCTGGGCGGGAGACTCATACCTATTGGATCAGAGATTCAGGTATCGGAAGAGTCACTTATTTCTTATTTAGTTGATTCAAAATTACATTCACTGTGTAAAATTGTTTTGTTTTCATCATTTGGGGAATTATCACAGATATCCTATTTTTATACACTCTTTCACACTCGTTACATGTGTTTACATACTACAATAAAGCACAAGCAATAAATGGGGGAATAAAAATTACAACCGGGGGAAAAAGGGGGAATTGCAAGAGAACCTATACATGTGTTCTAAGTTATAAAACAAAATAAAAATAAATTCCCCTGCATCCATAAAGATTAGCAAAGTTTATAGCACCCCATAAGTCAACATTTCATTAGGAAAAATGTGATTGTGTTAGCATGGCAGTTTTACGATCAATAGTGCCCTGGTGGCTTCTAAGATCAGTGAGAAATAAGGGGTCTTTAACGTATTTTGTTATGAAAATACATTTTAACTTTTGTGGGTTGATTTATCAGATTATTAGTGAAAGTGATCGCATGGCATGTGGTGAGTTTGATTGATTTTTAACCAATTAAAAATGAGTTTTGGATTCTGCCTGGGGCTAGTACCCGTACTGGTGGGTGGGACCTGTACGATTACCAGGGAGGACCGGTACGGGTATGGTGTACCCATATAGGTCCTGTCTGGTCTAGGCAGAAACTTTGTTCAGATTAATCTAAAGATTAATAGATTGATGGATTGATGGCAGAAAAATAAAATGAATAGGGATTTCCCTCTGCATGACTATGGCGCACCGTTCTAATATCTCGATGATACAAGGTGCCAACAAGGATCATACGGGTTAGGACCAGACCCAAAACATGAAATAGAAAGAGCAAATATAACAGAAGAGGCAAAAAGTAACAACAACAATAAAACTGAAATGTGAGTCTCTTTGAAACTCAGGAGCGTTACCTTTGCGGCATGAATCCACTTTGAGGTGATCCCTATACTGTAAGAGAGTCCATCCATAGTAAATGGTGGAATAGGACTATTTAGGTGAGTATTTATGGACAGAACCTCTCTTAAATCCTAATAAACAAAGTCAGGAATGAATAAAATGCAGACAAAACCTCAAAAACCGGGTTTTCTCCCTATTTTATACCACTTATACCTCTATTATACATTTCCTATACCTATAGAAATTGCTAGCACTTTACTATAATTTTCCTATAGTTTTCTTTTAGTCTTTTTCGTTGTGTGTTATGAAATGAGGGGAAAAGGCCCTATTTATATGGTAAGACTCAGGTCTGAATGCAATAATCCGCATTCAAGACCAAGGGTAAAAGGGGACCCGTACGGGTCCCCTTCATGCGTATGGAAGGAATCAACACATACGGGTCTGCCAGTGGATCTGTACCACCAAGCAGCACTCGTACGGGTCCCTAAGGGTAGACTAGGTCTCTGAACTTCGGCCAAACTCAACTCTACAGTAGTAGGGACACCTCTGATGGGCAACACCTGTAAGACATTGCATCATATAGCTCTCATCATCGATTCATAAGAAGGATCGTTAAAATCCAGTGCTCACAGATGTAAATGATGAACAAGTTCTGCAACTTTATGAAGAACTTTAGAGAGACATCCGGACTTGCATAGACCATCCAATTGAAGCTATTTTGGACAATGTCCAAAATCTAGTCAGAACTAGAGGACAACTAAATGGATGATGAGCCATGCTGCCTTTGTATCCCTCATTGAGCCAAAGAAATTTCTAGATGCAGAAGGAGATGAAAGCTGGATGATGGCTATGCAAGAAGTGCTAGATAAATTCACAAGAAATGATGTATGGGATTTACTACAACCTCTGAAAGGAAAGTGAATCATTGAAGCCAAATGGGTATCTCGGAACAAGCTAGATGAATCTGGAGTTATGGTGAGAAACAAAGAAGATTGGTTGCTCAAGGCTAAAATCAGAAAGAAGGCACTGAATTTAAAGAAACGTTTTCCCCAATTGCAAGATTGGAGGGAATTAGGATTCTATAAGCCTTTGCGTCATTCATGGGATTCACCTTATTCCAAATGGATGTCAAAAGTGCCTTTCTAAATAGAGTCATTCAGGAGGAAGTTTATGTCAAGCAACCACCAGAATTTGAAGATTCAAAACATCCAGAACATGTCTACAAGCTAAAGAAAGCTGTTTATAGGTTGAAATAAGCACCAAGAGCTTGGTATGAGAGACTCATATCATTCCTCATATTCAAGGGATACATCCGAGGCAAAACAGATACAACGCTCTTCATCAGGAAGAAGAAGAATGATGTCATTCTTGTCCAAATCTATGTTGATGACATTATCTTTGGAGCAACTGATGTGAAGATGTATGAAGAATTCAGCTCATAAATGAAGAAGGAATTTGAGATGTCTATGATGGTAGAACTCAACTTCTTCCTTGGTCTTCAAATTAAATAGAGTCTAGATGGATTTTCATAAACTGGTCCAAGTACACTAAGGAGATACTAAAGAAGTTTGAAATGGACAAAAGCAAGCCAATGCCCACTCCCATAGGATCAAATATAGTCCTATCAAAGGATTGTGTAAGAGTAGAGGTTGATCAAAAGCTCTATAGAGGAATGATTAGATCCCTCCTATATCTAACTACAAGTAGACCAGACATAGATTATGCTATGTGCTATTATGCAAGGTATCAAGCCAATCCAAAAGATTCACACTTTAAAGCAGTCAAGAGGATACTAAGATACTTGATAGGATCAATAGAATAAGGCCTATGGTATCCTAGTAATGGCAATTTTACATTGCAAGGGTATACAAATGCTAATTATGGCAGAGATATGCTAGAAAGAAAAAGCACATCTGGAGGCTTCCACTTTCTTAGAGATTGCTTGGTGTCATGGTACAACAAGAAGCAAACATTAGTGGCTCTTTCAACTATAGAAGCAGAATATATGATAGTTGGAAGTTGTGTTTCTTAACTCCTATGGATCAAACAAGAATTAGAAGATTATGGAGTTCAAGCAGGATGTCTGGACGTAATCTGTGACAACAAAAACACAATTGATGTGTTAAAGGATCCAGTCCTACACATAAGGATGAAGCATATCAACAATAGGCATCACTTTATCTAGGATCATGTGATGAAGTAGGATGTGGTTTGGTGTACATTCAAACAAATGAGCAAAGGGCATATATCTTTACTAAGCCTCTAAGTAAAGGCCAATTCAACAAGCTTAGGGAAGCAATTGGAATGTTAAATCCAATTTGAAGAGGATTTCGGAAGATAAGTCAAGGAATTAAGGAGACAAATGAAGAATGTCAATTCTTAATTCGGAAGGAAACAATTGCTAGCTCAACAGACGAGAAATGATAAATGGCAGTAAAAGCACGAAAAGGTAATTATACACATTTTGAATTTCAAACATTTATTGGGCAATGCACGTGCAGTAAAAATACAACAGTTACAAATGAATAAACCATTCCAATTCTCTAGTTTAAATGCCACTAACCTCTCTCCTCAAATTATAACTGCCACCTCATTGATCCTATTAAATATAACTGCATCTGGATTACTGTTATACCATCACCTTGAAAACTCTATGAAAAGCCCTCAAAATCCACATTCTTCCTCACGCGAGACAATTTTTATCTCAGAAACGCTAAATTCACAAATCCTTTTCCTTCTAAAAATTCTCAAATGGCAAATACAACCAAAACCCAAACTTCAAATCCTCCTACTCCTCCAAAGAACACCTTTAAGGTGGAGGATCTCCTGGGTACAGATTTTATCCCTATTAAATGAGTAAGCTCAGACACAATAACCCCATCTGATTACTTGGGTGACAATTTCCTCTTTTCCACCAAACCATATGCTCAACTCTTAAAATACCAGTATATAGAGTATTGGGAACTAACAGTCACTTTGAACATGCATAACATGTATGGCGGAAATTCAAAATTTTGTCCCTTATCCTTGGGAACTCCTATTAGTTTCATATAAATTAAATAAACCCTTAACTAAACAATTCTTTACCTAGGTTAGCATGCAAAGGCTAGGCATACCATAATTCTAAATTATATCCTAGCATGAATATTTTCTACTAAGTATGTTATAAGTCTAAGCTATAACCTAAGCATAAAATAAACTAAGCATGCAAAACAACCTAAGCATAATTATTAAGTCTAAAATGCTTAAACAAAAAGACCTAATAATTAAAAGAGAAAGAAAGGAAACTTACCAGTTGAAGCGTGCTTTAGTAGAACCTCCTTGCACAAGCCTCCAAGCCTAGGATAGCCTCTATGAGCATCCACAAGAACCCCACCAACTAAAACCTACCAATGAGGAAGAACTAAAGAGCCTTGAGTAGTTGGTAGACCACTCCAAAAGCCCACCCAAAAATATTAACTTGAGGTTCCTCAAAATATTCGAGGCCTCCCAAAAGAACTTGCTCAAGTCGACCCGAGAGATTTTACTTTAGGAATCTCAACTTAGGATTTATGCTTTGAGCTTGGTGCAAATTGAAAGGGAGTAGGGGGAAGCCTATATATAGGCTCGGGGAGCAAAATATCTCTCCCCATTTTCCAATGTAGGATAGGGTGAAAAACCCTATCCCACACAGGTCATGCACGCGGATCCAAACGATCAATGTGTTGACCCGCTTGCACAAAGTGTTCAGCGCACGCTCTATGCCACAAGGCAAGCTCTTACGGGCTTGTGGCACCCCTTATAGGCTGTGCATGTGCAGGTCATTTTCATGGGCTGCCACGAGCACCGCCCATTAGTGTTTGCACACCTTTCGGTGCACTCCGTGCATCTAAACATGTACAAAATATATTTCACACTTTCGGTCCAATTTTAACTGTCCAAGGCAAAATTCCCCTATTAATCCTTTACAAATAAATATTTATTTTATGACCCTAATAAATTAGTTATCGATCAAAATAAATTCTTGACTTATCCAAAATGATCTAATAATTTTTAACCAAAGTCATAATTTATTTATGACCCTAATAAAATTAGTTACTGGTCAAAATAAATTCTTGTTCTAATTAAATAATAATCCAATTATTATTATGTTATATTTTCATAATAGAATAAATATATTAATTCTTTACTCAATCCGATGAAGGCCCAATGTGTGTGACCTTATAGGATCCCAAAGTATTGAGCTGTTAAGGCTTAACCAATCCTTATTCTATAGGAACTATTGGCTCGAGGTTCTAGACCATTATGAGCACGGGCTTTTTGGTGACCCTTGGAACGATGATGACATTTTGCTCTGACCTCTTACAGACTAGTTATTCTATTCTCTGGAGGTCAAATCACGTTTGGCAAGTACCTTTTTGATGATTTTGGACCTTTGGCCTCGCTAAAATATCTTCGCATGCATTTATAATTAACCATTTTCTTACACTCGCGTGTAGTAATTTGTTTCATGATTTACTACAAGATCCAAACATTTGCAGCAAGTCTTATTTATATCATTGGATTTCATACTCTTTGAGCTTTCTGAAATGTCAAGAATCACCTTAATCGGATAACCGTATTGAAAGTTATAGGTGTTAGAAGTCAAAACCCTAATATGCCGCTAGAAATCCTAATTAACCTAACCCTAGGCATAACCCTAGCTCCCCTACCTTTTGTCCCTACCACTGCTGGCAGTGGCGGCGGCAGTGACCACCACTGGGTGGAGGCCACCACCACCGTGGTGGCAGTCATCGCAATTGTTTGTGGTGGTGAGCGCCACCAGGGTGGCCACCCCCATTGTGGCCACCCCTTGCTACCATGGTAACTTTGGCCGCTACCATGGTAGCCACTGCTGCCATGGCAATGGTGGTAGCTGCCATGGCAGTATCAGCCACCACCGTGCCGACGGCGGTGGGTTTGGCATAACCATTTTTTGGCCGTGCCTCTCTTTTCCCTCTCTCTCTTTAGCATTGGACCACGTATTTTCCCTGAAAATTCATCCAAGTCGGTGTATTTTTGTGTGTGGGAGTATTTAAACCCATCTAGGAGAGAGATTAAAAGACTTTTCTCTAGAATTTAGAATTAGAATCACATTTTTGAGAGAAAATGAAGAACAAGTGAAAGAAAGTTAAGAACTAGAGAGAGAAAGCTTAAGAAAAGAATAGAATCCGGGTTTAATTCCTTCTAATCTCGATTCTTAGTTGTTTTAAGGCTTAATCTCATAGCTTAAATGCTAAAATCAATCAGAAATCATAGGTTAAAACGGATTAAATAGGGTTTTAGAGACTTTTCTCAAATACGACCTAAATAATCTGTCACTATTTCCGTCACCATTTCATTTGAAAATCATCAAAAGCTTGCCAAATGTCCAGTTCGAGTCTCCGAAGTCAGATTCACGCCCTAGAGGTAACAAAACTGAGTTCCACCATCTTTTTATTTACTTTTTATTAAGTTTTGTTGCTGTTCATGGTGTTTTTGGTGTTTGTTCTTTGCTTTTCTTCAGTGTTCTTGGAAAGCCATCAGAAAATAATCCAACCTCTATAAGGATGGCCTTCACCTCTATCCCTATAGCCTTGACCACTACTGTTACAGTGGTGAAGGTTATAGCTATAGAGGGAACTCCACCCCTATAGAGGTCTCGTTATTTCTTGCGATTTTTGGGTATTTTCTTACCCAAATCCATTGAATCAAGATTATTTGGGTGTTTTAAATCTAGATCTGTTGAAATATAGTTGATTACGACTTAAAACTTAGTTGATGTGAAAATGCCGATTCCCGCTTAAAAATAAAGCCCGACGGCTAAGGCTATAGCGATAACTTTGACTGCCATCGCTATAGCCTCCATCGCTGCCACTATAGCGGTCAAGGCTATAGTGACGGCGGTCAAAGCTGTTGCCATAGCTTGGATTGCCAAAATTTGATTTTAAGCATCTTTTTGCCGTTTTCTTGCGTTTTTTACCTCGATTTGCACCCAAAAATTTTCTAAAAATCACAAAAATTCGGGAATAAATCAAAGTAATTTTTAATCTGATTTATATTATTTATCTATTATTTCATTGATTAAATAGCCATTACATGCCTAAAAAATGCCTTTTTAACTCTAAAATTCTCCAAAAAAATGTTTTTCTCCGTAATAAATTTTATTTTCTGCCTTTAATTATTCATACCTTATTTGTGCTTTATTTATCATGTTTTGGGCCATATTAGTGTTGGTAAGTTCGATCAAGGCCCGATTTCACTCTCTCTTTATTCTCTTTATTTATCCGTTCTTTTAGTTTTCCCGCATTAGAAAAATGTACAGGTATTTGTAAAGCCATGTAATAATTTATTTTCCTGCTTTGTTTATTGCTTTTGTGTGATGTATGGCCATATAAACAAAAAACTGCAAACATTAACCGGATTTAAATTGCATAAGAAGAAAAGTCGCGCTTGTTAAAATGTAAACGTGTTTTATTTAAAAATTGAAAACTAAGCAACATCATCCGAACTTGGAATCTCTGTTTTAAGGTACAGTTCCATCACCCGGTGGGAATACCGTACCCAAACTCCTGGTGGAGCTTAACCAGGCGGCAACTCTATCTTAAAATACAGGATTGCAAGTCTTGGATCCCTTAATATCTAAATTGGACTTAAATTCAACATCAATATCGATTTCATCAATTTATTTTTATCACGCTAAAATGAGGATCAATCCTCCGGCTTGCTTCATAGTGCTCATTACTTTCCTCCCTTGTGCCATGCATCTCACGCGGTCTGGGGTACGAAGAGGTTGTCCGCTCCCAGTGGCGACTCTGCTGGGGATTTCCTTTTAACTTAAAATTTGGAAAATTGCTTTCATTTTCAAAATTTGGTCAAAGGATTTTGATGATGTGCCTAAATCATTTTTAATTCAAAGCTTTATTTCTTCTACCTTTTTTATCCACCGATTAGTTAGATTTTAGGTTTAAGCTGCCATTATTATTTCACCCCTGTGATGCTCACTTGTATACCTCATGCCCTCCATGAATTGGGGATATTTGTGGATGGATCACTCATTTCAACCAACGTGTAATTCCCACGATCGCACTCGTTTGAGGAGTGGTTGAGTTACACAGAATCAAGGTAAACGAGACCCTTCTACAGTGTCGTTCCACAACACCAGCAGTTTGAGACTATGTACCAAGATAAATCTAGCCATACCAACTTCCCCTTAGGTTCACCAAAATAATTTACATTTGGGTCGCATACTCTCTTGCAGTTTGTTGGCGCTAGAGTTACCCCCAGATCTTTTGAATGGCGTTGCACGGGGGTCATAAGGTTGGAAGAGGTTTATTCACTTTTTGTGTGCTACTTGTGTTATGCTCATACATACGCACTTCATGCATAGGCCGCCTATGGCTGACCTTTTTTAATTTTAGTTTTCGCTTACCTCTACTCTCCCCTTGCTTGAAGGGGGAATTTAACAAAATGCTTGAGATTGTTCAAGTCCCGAGGAACTATACTTAGCTTGCTAAGCATAGCGAGGGATTTATGCGTCTTATGTATTTTGGGGTTAAGCTTCACATCATAAGCTTTTCTTCTCTCTACGTCTCTAAACCACCCCAGTACATATAGCATTCATCACTTGAATATTTATGTAATGATTCATTTCATTCATGGTTCAATTTAGGCTCATCATCTTGGGATTTCAGAGAGAGACAGAGTTAGACCGAGGCACTGCTATCGTCTCAATCTAGTTTTGAGCTCACTTTCAGAATCTGCTTTACCTGCCATGTCTGATTTGCATTTGAATGATGTGCCTTATGAGAGTACTCCTTCCCCTTCTCCCTCCCCACCCCATCAAAGTCTGCATCGGGGTAAGTCCTAAATGGGTGCAGATTAGCCAATACTATGGCTTAGTTTCTTCAATCTGATCTCTTCAGAATTGCTATCCAAGATCAAGTTTAATCGGCTCTTAAAGAAGAAAGGAATGTTTAGGAACCATCTGGGTCATTTTCTCAAGCTCAGGGTTAGTCTAGGATCATTTCGAAAGGGGCAGTTTAAGAAGGCTGAGACCAAAATAGTTTGGGTCAGATTTCATTAGTTCAAGCTCTGCCTATCTTTCACCAGGTACTGCCTATCCAACCTATCCAATAGAGTCGATTCCAATTTGGTCAGAGTTCCTCTTAGCCACCCTCGTCCTTTATTCCACCAACCTTTGGCTTTCCTCCTCCTATTTATTTGAGACTTATCAGTCAGGCCTCTATATTCCTCACTTTCTTAGGGGATTTTATCCCATAAATGGCTATTCCCTCCAGTGGTTTTGTCATCTCTCCGACATCGCCAACACCATTTGCGCTATCGTCTCTAAATTTTATAATCTCTCCAAATGGGACTACTTATCCTTAGAATCCCTTTACTCACCCTCAGATTGAGATCCCAACTCCTTCGTCATTCATATTTAGGGCCACATCAGTGCACTATGATCAGGTCATACAACCTATAGGTGTGACACCAATCGACCAGGTCACGCAACCTTCGGGCGTGACACCTGAAATGGCGGCATTCTTGAAGCGGCTTTTGACTAATAATGAAGAGAAAGAAGAAGAGAGGGATGAAGATTGGGTCCCAACGAACTTTTCAATGCCTAGAATGGAAGCCTAGTCCAGTGAGGGGCCTTTCAAATCCCACATCGTGATGTACGAGCAAATTATGCATGTTCAGACGATTAGGGACAAAGTTCTTGCTAAGTTATTTCCGTGTACTCTATCAGCGCCGGCTCTCGAATGGTACAATACTCTTCCCAAGTAGACAATCCTAGATTGGAAACTCCTGTCTGAAGACTTAATTGCTCACTATGGTTTCAATTCCACCATGGAAACGACTATCCAACATGTTTAGGCCGTTAAGCAAAAGTAAGGCAAACCCTTCAAATCGTACACTAATAGGTGTATGGCCACTTAGGTTCTATTGAAACAGAAGCTCAGTTAAAAGGAAATGATTTCAAAGCTACTCGATGGGGATCTCCCGGTTCTCTATAAGGAAATGGAAACTAACTCCTTTGAATCTTATCAGAAGGTCTTTGAAAAGGCCGAGAAAATCGAGCATTGTGAGGAGAAAGAGAAAGCTAGCAAGCCAAGTGGCAGCAAAACTTGGTTTAACAAGAACAACAATTTTCAATCTTTTGAAGTTACTATAGTTCTAACTAAGGAGAAGAAACTGTAGTTCAAGCCATCGCTCAGGAAACGTCTCCATAGTTCAAATTGCACCTGCTCGAGCGCCTGGCCCAAAAGCATTTATATCCCCATAGAAAATCCCTCTTAGCGTCCTGTTCGCCAAGTTGCTAGAGAAGGGCATGCTTAACTCTCTTTATGATATCGTTCTCCTAAATCCGAAGAAAGAGGAAATTTTAGTCGCTATCATGTTTAGAAGGGGCACAACCGATCAATGCAGGCCTCCAGGCATGGCTATTTGGCGCTTAGTGAGAGAAGGGAAAATGGAGCAGCCAGCTAGAAAGATCGATACTAAGGAGAAACCATCACCAAGCTCTGATACTGAGATAGGTGCGATCAATTTCAGTCTACCCAAAGAATTTGTATTGGCCATGGTCTTCTCTGGTTCAGTCGACTTCGTCATAAAAGCTAATTTTACTACCAATTCTGACAAGAATCTCGCGAGGTCTCTAATGAATGAAGCAGATAAGTCATCAGCCGAACAAGTGAAAGTTTTGGGTCTTGTCCTGGACGACATACCAATGGAAGCTACCAAGGATGACTAATCTACTAGCACCATAACTTAAGACCCTTCGCCTGCGGAGGATGACTATGAATCTACTATGTAATTTTCTTTTTCTAGTATTTAGATGTGAACAATTCTGTCTCTAAGACTTCTTTTTTTAATTCAATCAAAGACTCTTTTTGCCTACCTACTTGATGTTTCGCTCGATGGGTCCATGCATTCATTTTATCATAACCATAATGTGTTCAGAATTTATGATGTTTGTTTAACTGAAATAATTTTGAGTACATATGATAACCTAAAATGGTAACCATTTCTAATGACCCAACCTCTGAAAGAAAAAGAGGGATAAAAGTTCTTAAAGATCATGATAACACTTTCACCTACTCACACTTATCCATGCCCAAGGTTTATTCTCAAAATGAGGAGCATCGCATATTCATGCCTAAATCCGAAAGAGAATCTCAATTCTTCCTTTGATAGGTTCAATATGTCAATCGGTTCATCGCTGGCCTCACGACTATATGCGAACCTATTTTTAAGCTACTGAAGAAGCGTTAGCCGATTATGGAGAAAGAGCATTGCCAGATCATCTTTAACAGAATAAAGGCCTACCTTTTATTTGCCCACCCATGCTCCAAATTTCTTCCCCCAATAAACCATTTATTCTTATCCGTACCCCAATCCATTCTAAATGCACACCCCTTCCCTGTTTCTCTCCTCCTTGGCCATTCTCGGTGAGGGGGACACACCTGATCGATAAGATTCTATCCTTATCATCAAATGAACATTGCTTCTTAAAATTGGGGGAAGCCGAGTCTTTTGCCGACTTTAGCACTAAGAGGATGTCCAAGTTCATCAAGAAATGCATCTTCACCAGGAATGGATTGCAACCACCTAATTGATTAGAAAATATAGGTTTGGACATCGTAGATCCTCACCGCACCAACCATAAGGTAATGGGGAAATCGAAGTTCCAAGCCAGCTTATCAAGAAGTTCATTTCAAAGACCACCACAAAGATCAAAGATTGAGCTGATGAGCCACCATTCACCCTTCGAAGATGTCAAGCAAATGCCAGAATTCTCCCAAACTAAATACCTTTTTCCATTGCCTACAAAATGGAAATTGTGCTACCAATCAAAACGAGATGAAGTCCTTCAGAGTCACAATCTAAGGGACCCCCATGGACTAAAGTGCGGTTGGAATGGCTTGAACAGTCTTCAGATGTATCAAAAGAACGTAGTGAGGCTGAACAAAAACCGTGTCAAAGCGTCAGAAGTATCCAAAAAAGGCGACAATCTAGTTCTGAAGTAAGTAGAGCCTTCTAACACCGATCCAAGGGGGAAGTTACAACCGAATTGGGAAAGGCCTTACATAATCAGAAAGTTATTCGGTTCCAGGGGCATGAAGGTTTTAAAATGTAATGAGTTCAAAAACCCTATCGATCAAGACTGGTTGAAGCGTTATCATACCTAACCAAATGAATCAAATCCAGAAAAATGGCATATAAAAAATTAAATAAAATAAATCACCTAGCGAGTTGTCCTCTACTGCTCAGGCAAAAATTAGGGTGGATCCCCGCTGTTTGGTATTCTACAAACCATTTAGGCAAAAGTTATAGTGCAAAATAGCCCGCTAGACTAAAAACCCGAAAAGGACGGTCTAGGCCAAATTCAGGGTAAAGTGAGCTACGAGAGTGTGTTAGCTAGAAAGCTTCATAGGCTAGTTAACACCAGAGTTTGGGTCAATAGAAATGGTTATAATCATTATGTACTCAAACTTACTTCATTTAATGGAAATGTCATTTTACTGAATCCTTTATGTTTATGCTTGAATGAATATATTGGGCCCAAAAGGCAAAATGTTGCAAGTAAGTAGAACAAATGGTTTCATGCAGTTAGCCCAACTCCTCAAAAAGATAACAAAAGGCAAAAATACTGATAGACTAAAAAGAAGCAAGGTCTATGCAAAAGCCGGGATAGTCCGCTGGATTGAAAACCCGAAAAGGGAGGTCCAGCCAAAAATTAGGACATAAAAGCAAAATAAACAAGTCTAATGGGCCCAACAATATGTTCGGGTCAATGTAAAAATTAAGACAATCAAAACAAAGATAAATGACTGGCATCAATCATATCGAGATATCTACGTTATTGTCATCATCATCAGATTGCCTGAATACATTCTTTGGTCAATTGGATTCAAAGGGCTCAAACCCATCCTCTACACGTGTCTACTCCAATCTTAACCGCGACCAAGCATATTGCGTCCTAATCCTCTAAAACCATCCTTGGTGGAATTCATTGGTAGCGATAGCGTCCAGTCCTTCGTTATCCAGAATCTTGAACTTCTCTTTGAGCACCCCCTTATCTTTGACATGCTCGATCCAGCAATCAATTTGCAGTTGACTTGCCGCTTTGAATAGCTCATGAGGAGCCCTCTGCCCCTAGTTATACAATCGATGCAAAATTCACAGGTCCTTTCTCAACCTCAATATTCAGCCGTTCGAGCCTCGCGTGTATACCGCAACTTCCATAGTTCTTAACTAGGGGCATCCTCACCTAATCTGTGTGATATCCCTAGTCCTCAACCAGGGGCATTCTTATCTTGTCCATATCGTAATACTTTTCCATTTATCCTCTCTCCTAGCAAGAGGCCATGTTGGATAAGTCAATCAAGCAAGCAACTGAATTGAGCAAAATCGATCAAGCCAGAAGTCATGTAGCTCAGATATAGAGGATGATCAGTCCAAGCTGCTCATACATTTATGCATAATATCCATAAATGTCATGTCTATTATTCTATGCTAAATTCTATAGGGAACAAAGCACAGAATAGTATCCTCGAGCCATATGCTTGACCTCCGAGTGAGCACCCGTATCAAAGGGCATCTCAAAATTGTTCTTTATGCTACATTTAAAGATAGAGTTTTTCCCAGGGGCACATCAGCTAGTCTCAGTGCTCAACCTTGGCAGTTTCTCCGGACTCCTTGAAATACTAACTCAATTTATATTTCATTCTTCCATTTTTATTGCTTAATTGAAGGGGCAAAAATATTTTTGTTCCACAAAATCAAATAAGCAATAAAAATGCAACTTATGTCATTTACTGATGCTTTAAAATTTCCTTGACATGTACACTGTGTGGCAATCTTGGTGGACAACCAACCCAATGGATCCTAAAATCATAACTCAGATTTCCTCCTAGGGTCACCTTGATGTAATTGCCTAGGAGGACCTCGATATAATCATCAGGGGCATCTCAATACATTTCCTAAATCATTGTTAAAGACAGAGACTCCAAGGGGCATATCAGCTAGACCCGATGGACACCTCGACAGTTTTTCCAAACTCCTGGAATTCCTAACTCCGCTTTTGTTCTTCCATTTCAATTGCTTGATTGAAGGGGCAAAATTTTTATTGTTCCATAAAATCAATTAAGCAATTAAAATGCAGCTCATGTCAATTACTAATGCTTCAAAACTTCCTTGATAGGAACAGCATATGATGATTTTGATGGATAATTGATCCGAAGAGCTAAAATGCAGAATTCAAAAAATCCTTTCAGGGCACCTCTATGCAGCTTTTGACCCTCTAGGGGGACGTCGATGTAGCTTTCGGTTCTCCGAGGGCACCCTAATGCAATTGTCACAAAATCAACCTAGCAATGGATTCCCGGACTTCCCGTATATTTCTAAACTCATTTTTTTCTCAATATTCCATTTTTATTGCTTAATTGAAGGGGCCAAATTTTTTTGTCTCGACAAAATCAATGAAGCAATTAAAAATGCAATTTACAACAGCTACTAACTTCTCGAATTTCTGTTCTCGATAGGTCCATTGATGGTGTATCCTCGAACCACCAGTAGACAATCGATTCAACTTCTACCTCCGATAGGTCCGTTGATGGTGCGTCCTCAAACACTAGTAGACAACTGGTTCAATTTCTACCTCCAATAGGTCCGTTGATGGTGCATCCTCAAACCATTAGTAGATAATCGATTCAAATTCTACCTCCAATAGGTCCGTTGATGGTGTGTCCTCAGACCACCAATAAGCAACTGATTCAACTTCTACCTCTAATAGGTCCGTTGATGGTGCTTCTTCAAACCACCAGTAGACAAGTGATTCAACTTCTACCTCCGATAGGTCCGTTGATGGTGCATCCTCAAACCACCAATAGACAATCAATTCAACTTCTACCTCTGATAGGTCCGTTGATGGTGTATCCTTAAACCACCAGTAGACAACCGATTCAACTTCTACCTTTGATATGTCCTTTCATGGCACATCCTCAAACCACCAGTAGATAACTGATTTAAGTTCTACCTCTAATAGGTCCATTAATGGTGCATCCTCAAACCACTAGTAGACAACTGATTCAACTTCTACCTCCAATAGGTCTATTGATGGTGCGTCCTTAAACCACTAGTAGATAATAGATTCAACTTCTACCTCCAATAGGTCCATTAATGGTGCGTCCTCAAACCACAAATAGAAAACCGATTCAACTTCTACCTCCGATAGGTCCATTGATGATGCATCCCATAGCCATTCGTAGACAACCGACTCAATGCTCCATTGTTCGAAGTCCGTTAATGGTGTGTCCTCAAACCACCAGGAGACAACTAATTCACCTTCCTTCTCGATAGGTCCATTGATGATGGTCCCCAAACCATCCGTAGACAACCGACTCAAGAAATCCCTACTACTATTTTTCCCAAAGCAACCAACAATCCATCCCAAAACCATTTGGGGTGAATCAAAGGTAATACCGAATCAAAATATCCAAGTCAGAATTTTTTTCTTGACAAGTTTGTTGATGACAACCCCAGTAGACAACCGGTTCAAGAATCCTTCACCTCAGGTATAACCTTATATCCTCACTCTTTCATGAGATCATACTTGGCTCACCAAGCTATAATCTCCCGAGAGACAGCCTGTGAGCATGAGCTTTTCGGTGACCGATGAGCTAAATATACAAAAAAAAAAATTTAAATTTTTAGACCCTTAGAACCATGATGATGTTTTTCCCTGACCTCTTATGGACTAGTTATTCTATTCTTTACAGATTGAATCACGTCTGGGAAGTACCTTTTTGATGATTTTGGACTCATTTATATTTAACCATTTTCTTTCACTCATGCGCAATAATTTGTTTCATAATTTTCTATAAGATCTAAACATTTTCAGCAAGTCTTGTTTTTATCTTTGGATTCTAGAATCTCTGAGCTTTCTAGAATGTCAAGAATCACCTTAATCGAATAACCATAGTTAAAGTTATAGGCGTCGGAAGTCAAAACCCTAATCTGCCCCTACAAACCCGAGAAACCCTAATTAACCTAACCCAAGGCTAGCTCCCATCCCTTTTATTGCGGCCACTGACGGCGGTGGCAGCAGCAGCGGCTTGCACTCCAGCGGCGGTCACCATCACTATTTATGGCATTGAGCGCTACCATAAAAGCAGCTGCTGTCATGGCACCGGTGGTGGCCGTCATGACAGTAGCGGCCACCATTGTGTTAGCTGCGGTGGTTTTGTAAGGCCATTTTTTGGTCATGCCTCTCTTTTTGCTCTCTGTCTTTGACATCGGGCCATATATTTTCCCTAAAAATTCATCCAAGTCGGTGTATTTTTGGGTGTGGGAGTATTTAAACCCATTTAGGAGAGAGATTAAAAACTTTTCTCTAGAATTTAGAATTAGAATCAAATTTTTGAGGGAAAATGAAGAACAAGAGAGAGCAAGCTTAAGAAAAGCATAGAATCTGGGTTTAATTCCTTCTAATCTCGATTCTTAGTTGTTCTTAGGCTTAATCATGTAGCTTAAACACTAAAATCAATTAGAAATCATAGGTTAAAATGGATTAAATAAGGTTTTAAAGACTTTTCTAATATACGACCTAAATAATCTGTCACTATTTTCATCACTGATGCCATCACCATTTCGTCTGAAAATCATCAAAAGCATGCCAAACGTCCGATTCAAGTCTTCAAAGTTATATTCATGACCTAGAGGTAACAAAACTGAGTTCCACTATCTTTTTATTTACTTTTTGTTAAGTTTTGTTGCTGTTCTTGGTGTTTTTAGTGTTTGTTCTTTGCTTTTCTTCGATGTTCTTAGAAAGCCATCAGAAAATAATCCAACCTTTATAGGGATGGCCTTCACCTCCATCTCTATAGCCTTGACCGCTACCGTTACAGCGGTGAAGGCTATAAGTATAGAGGTGAACTCCACCCCTATAGAGGTCTCGTTATTTCTTGCAATTTTTGGGTATTTTCTCACCCAAATCTATTGAATCAAGATTATTTGGGTGTTTTAAGTTCAAATCTGTTGAAATATAGTTGATTACGACTTAAAACTTAGATGATTTTGGATCTATGGATACGAAAATGCCGATTCTCCCTTAAAACAAAGCTTGACGGCCAAGGCTATGGCGACAGCCTCCAACACTGCCACTATAGCAGTCAAGGCTATAGTGACTGCGGTCAAAGCTGTCACCATAGCTTTGACCACCAAAATTTGATTTTAAGCTTCTTTTTGCGGTTTTCTTGCGTTTTTTACCCGAATATTTTCTAAAAATCACAAAAAATCTAGAATAAATCAAAATAATTTTTAATCTAATTTATTTTATTTATCTATTAATTTATTGATTAAATGGCCATTAAATGCCTAAAAAATGCCTTTTCAACTCTAAAAATTCCCCAAAAAAAATGTTTTTCTTCATAATAAATTTTATTTTCTGCCTTTAATTATTCGTGCCTTATTTGTGATTTATTTATCATGTTTCATCATATCCGGAACATAATCAAACATGCTACAAAAGACTTTTTAAAGTTTGCTTATTTCCGTGAAAAGGGGCATTCACCCCATCTGACCTTATTTAGACCCTCACAGGGACCAACATCATCATAGTCAATACCTTCGCATTGACTATAATCTTTCGCAACCAACCTTGCCTTATAGGTAATCACATTACCATCCATGTGAATCTTCTTCTTGAAGACCTATTTGCTTCCGATAGGTCTAAGCTCTTCTGGTGCATCGACCAAATTCTAAACTTGGTTTTCGTATATGGAATCCATTTTTAATTTCATGGCCTTAAGCCATTTATTAGAATATGAGTTTTTTATTGCTTCATCATAGGTTCTTGGTTCATCATCCTCCATGAGATATGGTTCCCTATCATCCGTGATGATAAAACCATATCTTTCGGGACCTTTATAAGCACGACCTGATCTTCGTAATGATTGTGTTTTGACTGGTTGTTCTTCGATAACACCTCCTTGTGTATCTAGAATGGGCTCAGTCAGCTGATTGTCTATTTCTTCCTCTTGAACTTCCAGTTCAAGATTGCTCCCACTGACTTTTGCAAGTAAGTGTTGCTTTTCCAAAAAGTGAGCACTCCGAGACACAAATACCTTATGTGCTTTGGGTTGGTAAAATAAATATCCAATAGTTTCCTTTGGATATCAAATGAATAGACACTTGTTAGATATAGCGTTCGGCTTATCTAATGCTATCCTCTTTACCATAGCAAGATAGCCCGGTACTCTTAGGTGACTTAGAGATGGCCGTTTATTACACAATCTTTCGTAAGGCGTAAAATCAATTGATTTAGAGGGCACTCTATTTAATATCTAAATTGTGCTCTCTAGTGCATATCCCCAAAAGGATTTACTGAGATTTGCTTGGCTCATCATGGACTGAACCATATCTAATAAAGTCTAATTCCTCATTTCTAACACTCCATTGTGTTGGGGTGTACAAGGAGGGTTCCACTGGGGAACTATCCCCTTTTCTTTCAGATAATCCTGTAACTCTTGACTTAAGTATTCTCCACCTCAATCAGATCGTAATGCTTTAATACTTCTCTCAAGTTGTTTCTCTACTTCATTTCTGAATATTTTGAAATTTTCAAAAATTTCGGACTTATGCTTCATTAAGTACAGATAACCATATCATGAATAATCATCAATAAAGGTTATCAAGCTGGAGTATCCTTCTAGAGCCTCAACACTCATTGGACCATATACATATGTATGTATAAGTTTCAATGCACTCGTGGCTCGGTCACCCCTTTCCCTTAAAGGCTAACTTCATCATTTTTCCTTTTAAACAAGGCTCGTAATCACCATAAGACTCCAAGTCTATTGGCCCAAGTCTCCTCACTTATGAAACTTGGTTAAGTGTTCTTTGTTTATATGGCCTAAATGACAATGCCATAAGTAGAAAGATTTCTCATTATGTAATTTAACTTTCTTCATATTATTTATATTAAAAACTTATGTTTTAGAATCAAGAACATAAATGCCACCATTCGAAATCCCATAGCCATAAAGAACATTATTTAAAAAATCTAGCAATTATTATTCGAAAATAAAACTTCAAATCCCTCTATTGCTAAATGCGCAATAGAGATAATATTCTTAGTAACATTCGGAATATAGTAGCAATTATTCAAAATAAAACTAGGACACTTGGCAAAATAAGATTAAAGCTTCCTACGGCTAATGCAGCAACTCGTGCTCCATTTTCCTTACGTAGGTCTATCTCCCCTTTTGCCTACTATTCCTTAGCCCCTACATAGAAGTACAGATGTGAGAACCACAACTAATATCCAATACCCAAGTTGATTCATAAGGAAAAGTAGCATAGTTTTTAGTTACAAACATACTTGAAGTAGATGCCTCTGCAGCCTTATTCTTTAAATGTTCAGAAGTGGGAGCTTTGCAATCTCTCTTCTTCTAACTGATTATTTTCTGGGCCCCCAAGGCCTTCTTCCTTTTAAAGGTTTCACCCTTCTCAAGCAACAATAGTGTCTTATGATCTTTTTTGATATAAGGTTCTTCTGTCTTTAGCATGTTGATTAATTCTAGAATCGTAGAATCAATCTTGTTCATGTAATAGTTAGTCATAAAATTTGAGTAACTATCTGTTAAGGGCATCAACACAAGGTCGATACTTAACTCATGATTCATTTTGAATCCCAATCGATTTAGCTTCTTAAGGTATTCCAAGAGTTTTAATACTTACTGAAAAGCAGAGGCACCAGCCTACATATTGGTTATAAAAAGGAGTCTTGAGGTCTCATACATCTCTATCCTTTCTCGCTCAGTAAAGAGCTCCTCAAGAAGGAGAACCATGGTCTCAAAGTCCATGTTCTTATGTTCTTTCTGAAGCTCAGGATTCATGGACCCCAATATTATGCATGTTGTAGTCTCACGATCTTTCTTGTGGTTCAATCAGGCATTGTGTTCCACTTGATCTTAAACATCAAGTTCTACGAGGAAAATCCCATCTAAAGCATAGACAATTCCCTCAAATTTGAGAACTGTTATCACAGCTCGAAACCAATCAGAAAAGTTCAAGCCATTCAGTTTGGTGCCAAGTAATAGACGGAGACTGATGTTGGAAGTCATTTTCAACCTAAGATGTAAGAAAAGAAAAAATTGTTTAGACTTTAGTATATAGGACATGTATTTAATATAAGGACTTTTAATTATATACATTTATCCTATCATTTTTTGAAATTTACAATAGCCCATTCTATTGAATTCGGGAAGTCTAGCCTAGCTAAATTTTCAAGTAGGCAACATCTACAACTAGTCTAATATGACACCCAATTTTATGAGTCAAGCCATATTAGTAAGTTGTAGTTGGAATCCCATTCCATTTGCATCGCACGCAATTGTTGTTTTGTTTAAGTTCCCTAATTCCAAGGGAAGTGTGCTCTTATATTAGCATCTCCTTGAACGTGTCTCAGTTCTGCCGGTAGCCCTCAATTTTATGGTGGACTACCATGTCCTATTAAGGCAGACCTTATCTTAATTTTTATAACTGGTCAATGTAGATGAAAGGAACAGTTTGTGCAACACTTTATAGCTGAAAAAGACCGTATTATAATTTTGAGTAAGGAAGACTTATAACTTGCCTTAGTATATTTACTTTGGGATTTTATTGGTGTTAGACATCTCACCCAATCTAGGATTTATTAGATGGACATATTTATAATAATTTATATTAATTCAGTGAGTTTTAGAATTAATTTATAAGGTCTAACCTTAGGTGGGTTCAAGCTCTTTATTATATATATTCCATCAACCTAGATTATATGCAAAATATTAACCTCTTTTATTTGTTATATATATATATATATTGCATTTCTTTTAAGCTTTTATTCAATAATTTAATATTTACTGTGTTATAGAAATATATATAAGAACCATGTTATATACTAGAAATTAATCATTCCATATTTGATCCCCTTTTGGTTAAATCAAGCTACACCGATATAGGTTCCCAGGTAGGAGACGTGCCCTATGAGGAGTAGACACCATGTCCAATCCTTGCTAGAACAAACACAGCCACAAACTTGGAAAAATAATGGATTCTCTTGGACTAATAAATTTCACTCTTTCAATTCATTTAAATTGAAAGCATCTATAATCCACGTAACTTATATAATTTATTGTGTCTTTGAAAATTTTGAGTAAGTTGAGCAGGCTTATTCGAAACTATCTATTTCCATTTTCTAGCCTTGAAATGAAAGCCTAAGTTCATCTATTTTTCCAAACAATTTAATAAACTTTAAATCATTTCATATAGAAAATAAAATTCAGTTCGCTTCTAACTTAATTATACACTAAATAGGCAGGCTCTGATACCACTGTTAGGAACTGATAGTCACTTTGACCATGCATAACAGGCATGACAAAATTTCAAAATTTTTTCCCCTGTCCCTAGAAACTCCTATCAATTGCATATAAATTAATTAAAGCCTTAACTAAATAAATTATCTACCTAGGTTAACATGTATAGGCTAGGCATACCATAATTCTAAATTATATCCTAGCATAAATAACTTTTGTACTAAGCATGCTATAACTCTAAGTTATAACCTAAGCATAAAATAAACTAAGCATGCAAAACAACCTAAGAATAATAATTATTAAGTCTAAAAATACTTAAAGGAAAAGACCTAATAATTAAAAGAGAAAGAAAGGAAACTTACCAGTTGAATCGTGCTTTAGCAGAACTTCCTTGCAAAAGCCTCCAAGCGTAGGATAGCCTCTATGAGTATCAACACGAACTCAACCAACTGAAACCTCCCAATGAGGAAGAACTTTAGAGCCTTAAGTAGCAGCTAGACCACTCCAAAAGCCCACCCTAAAATATTAAACTAGAGTTGCTTGAATAAATTCAGGCTCCTAAAAAATAACTTGCTCTTAAGTCAACTGGAGAGATAGTACGATAAAATTGCAAGTCCAGACTTAGAAGGAGCTTTGGTGTGACTTGAAAAGGCTTGGGGTGAAGCCTATTTATAGGCTTGGGGGAGCAAAATTTCTGCCCCATTTCCAATAATGCACATCCCACATGCAGGTTTGACCCACGGGGCTTGGAGCCCTGCGGGTTGGCCTTGTTTGCACATCGTGCTCCACACATTGTGCATCTCCCAAGCTGGGCTTGTGATATTTCTTACAAGCCCAGCTTGCGATGAATCCTGGGTAGGGCTTAGCCCAGTGCAGCCAAGGTCTCGTTGGCGAGCCCAGGCTTGCTTGCCTCTGCAAGTGTCGCATTATGGCACTTGCCAGCCCATGGTGCGATATTTTGTGCACTAAGCATGTCGCAAGTCCTACAGCCCATTTTGCAGTCCAAAATGTCCAACAACTTCTGGGTCCAACCTATTTGAAAAAAATTCCCTTTTGGTCCTTTTCAAATATTAATTTATTTATAACCCTAATAAAGTTAGTTACCGACCAAAATAAATTCTTTTTCTAACCAAATAATAATCTAATTATTATTATGTTATATTTTTGTAATAGAATAAATGTATTAATTCTTTACTCAATTTGATGAAGGTCCAATGTGTGTGACCTTATAGGATCCTGAAGTATTGAGCTTTAAAGGTTTGACCAATCGTTGTTCTATAGGAACTATTGCCTCGAGGTTCTAGAACGTGAATAGAACTTGTTGGGAAACAATGATCCAGAAGAACAAATAGAAATAAATATCCAGATCAACTTTGAAGTAAACAAAAATCTCCTAAGTTCAAGAAGAAAGAAATGACAAAATCTTCTTAGTCAAAAAGTAAGTCAAAATGACAAGTACTCAAGATTATCTAACACCAAGTACATAAAATAATGCATCTGGTTAAAGTTTGGAAAGGAAACAAACTTTAGACCTCTCAAAATAGCATCTGAAACATGAAGACTGATTGAAGGGAATCCAGATATATTAAAGAAGACATCTAGATGACTCAATTCTCAAGATAGAGGGAAATAATTTAAAATTTCATCTCCCTCTACAATTGGTCCTTGGAGATTGAAAAAGAGACAGCTTGCACGAATTTTAGAAACTAACAAAAGGCCTGACATAGGAAAGAGAAAAAGGTAACCACATTTTTTACATAGACCAACGGGAATGGCGTGTGGAGCTCACACAAAAAGGAAATGGCATAAAAGTTGGTGATTCACTAAAACACAAACAAAGCGATCACTAATAACTTTTCAGCCTTAATCCTAAAAATTCAAACAGATATTTATTTAGTCTAACAGATTGATTAATGGCTCCGGATGCACCATATCATACCTAATCAATGGTGAAGATTTAAGATCAACCTTAATGGTTCACAATGGCTACATTTATGATAAAAGCTTACAAAAGGGAAGCTTCATAAGTTGAGAAGGTGCTAATTGATTTCATAAGAAGCTATTAAAATTAGAATTCAAGCTAATTCAATCAGTGAACAAAAATTCCTCCAAGAACTAGATAGATTCCAAATAAGTTTTTTGTGAGAATTCTCAAGTGTGTTATAAACTTGAAGAATTCAAAAACCAAATCCTTGAAAAATCAAGTTGTAAGATCTCATACTTGGATGAGTATTGAGATTGGGAACTAGCTTAGAGTTGGTGCTTTAAGTGGGATCTCCCGGTAGGACTCAGCTTAGGTTTGGGTAGAATATAAGTAGTATGTCCTACTAAAGAAAAAGGACTTAGCTAGGAGTTAGTGCTTCTAGTGGTATATCCTACTTTCGGAAGGGGGTTACCATCCGAAGACAAATTGTAAGGCTTAATTCCTACCAGTTGGAAAGGAATTACACTAGTGGACTAGCTCAGAGGAAGGAACCTCTGGGGACTAGATGTAGGCAGGGCCAAACCAGTATAAAATCTCTTTTTTTTTTTATTTTCTTTACCTTGTTCATTTTATATCTACATTATCCAATACCTATAGATCTGGATAAAAAATCAAACACGCTACACAAGACTTTATAATGTCTGAAAATTCTGCGAAAAGGGTCATTCACGCCCCTCTGACCCTAAATAACTAAGCACAGGGACCAACAAGTGGTATCAGAATAAGTGCTCAAAACTAAAAATCTAATAATATTGAGCTAAAGGTCCATATTTTGATCCAAGAAATGAGTTTTAATAACTCACAACTCCTTCCGGAGGGTATTTCCATTACCTATCCTCCACTTTTCACCGCTAAACACTACATGTTCTGGAAGAATCAGATGAAGAATTTCATACGGCCTCAAAGCATGATGGTATGGATGGCCATTAAAGATAGCCCATATGTTCCTACTTATAAAGTAGAGGGTTTAACCACCCCAGAAGCCCTTGAATTTGTGGGACAAAAATGATTATAAAAAGCTGCATGAAAACGCAAATGCTATTAACATGCTTCACTGTGATCTTAGTGCAACTTAATTTAACACAATTTCTGGCTGTGAAACTATGGAAGAGATATGGCAGAAGTTTGAGGTGACTTATGAAGGCACCAATAAAGTCAAAGAGGCAAAAATATATCTTCTTAAACAAAAGCTTGAAACCTTCAAGATGGAGCCCAAGGAATCCATCAGCACTACGAATACTAGATATAGAAATCTGGTTAGTGAAATAAAGAGGCTTGGAAAAGAAATCTCTGAAGTAGATATGGTGAAGAAGGTTCTCCGAAGTCTCACTAAGGAATGGGATAACAAAAAGATTGCCATTAAGGAGGCTCATGACTTGGACTTCTATAGTTATGATGAACTCATTGGCAATGTTCTGACTCTAGAACTATCATTGGAGAGATACAGCCAATAAGAGAAGAAGCCAGAAGAAAATAAGAAAACTATAGCTCTTAAGGCAGAATCATCCGGATCAGCCTCCTCCAAATTAGAAAAGAAGTCAAAGGAATCCCATTGCAATAAAAAGCAAATGGCCATACTAGCTAAACAATTTGGGAAATTCCTAAAAAAGAAAGAAAGAAGAAGCTCCAAAAGATATAATTCCAAAAGAATGAAGGAAGGATCCTCAAGAAGAGAGAAGCCTAGAAAAGCTCTGGAAGATAAGAAAGATCCAAAAAAGGAATCGGCCAACTTCTAATATGGTGACAAAGGACACTTCAGGTCCAAATGTCCCAAGCTAAAAAAGGAAAAGAGATACCAGAAGAAGGTAGTGAAGGCCATATGGAGCAATAGTGAAGAAAGCAGTAGCTCATCATCAATAAAAGAAGAGGAAACTGCAAATTGTGCATTTATGGCACTATCTAATCTAGAAGCTAAGCAATCTAAAAGAAACCCATCAAAGCAAACCACTGAGCAAGTCAACGATGTATCAAAATCAGAATCAGCAAGCACTAAGGTAAACTCTAACTCTACCCATGTACCTAACATTGAACTTGCCAAGGCTTTAGGGACTGTGATCAATAATGTGAGGAAGAATACAAAAGCCATTAAATCCCACCAAAGACAAGTGATGGAGTTTGCTGAAGATGATAAAGCTATGTCACAAGACATCAATTCAATTAAGTCTACAAAGCACATCAAAGTTATTGAAGAAAACTTCCTAAGAATTCAAGTGCAAATATTGAGTGTGAATGTAATCGGGCTAGATAGGGAAATAACTATAATCAAGGAGGCTTTCGGAAGAAATGCAAAGGCAATCCCTGGAAGATAATAAAGGTTTCCAAACCAATAGAAGAATCTGGAACATCCTGAGTAGAAGAAGGCCTGGAGGCAACCTCAAGCACAAAACCATAATGCTCCACCGGGTAAAAAGACTTAAAGATTCATAGTTGCTCAAAAGGGAAAGGCCAAAGCAATCTATGATGATCAACTCTTTAAGCAAAATAAAAAATACATACCAAAAGTTGCTCCTCCAGCCAACTACTGGTTCTAAACCAAACAGTCCAATCCGGATCAAGCAAAGCAGGGTATTCCAATGATTATGGGAAATAGGATCTATAAAAGATAGAAGAGAAGCTTATGTAGAATAGACTAGTTACAGGTTGTAGGTTTTATGGAGCAAATAACCATATAACTAAGATGTGTATATTTAAAAATGGTTATTACGATGTTTATCCTTAGCATAGAATGGTTCATAACCGCAGAGGACCCAAACCCACTTGATTTGTTTTGTAAGTATACCTTCGTTCCATAGAAGATCAACTTAAATTGCATATTGATAGTGGATGCTCAAGGAACATGACTGGTGATGAGAAGGCATTCATCACTCTAATCCAGAAGAGAGGTGGAAAAGTAATCTTTAGAGATAATTAAAAGGGACAGATCATTGGACATGGAACCATTGGATATAAGTTAAAGATAGAAGATGTGTCTCTAATTGATGGACTGAAGTTTAACCTATTAAGTGTAGCACAACTGGGTGATAAAAGGGAGAAAAGTCCCCTTTGATTTTTGAGGCTGCTCAATCTTTGAAAGTAAGTCAAATCAACTCATTCTTTATGCACCTAAAGTAAACAATGTCTATTCTATTAACATTAAAAATGAGAAAACAAATATATGCTTGGTGTTTAAAGAAGAAGAATTATGGCTTTGGCACCGAAGTTTGGGACATATAAGCATCAACCTTCTGTCCAAATTAGCCAAAAAGGAATTGGTTATGGGTTTTCCTAAGGTAGCTTTTGATAAGGATCACATATGCACTGTATGTTAATTAGGTAAATAACATAGAAAAAGTTTCCCTTCTGTATCCTATATACCCTCTAAGAGAGTTTAGAACTCTTACACATTGATCTCTTTGGACCAATCAAGCTAATGAGTTTAGGTAGAAGAGAATAAACTATTGTTATAGTGGATGATTATTCTCACTATACATGGGTTGCTTTTCTAGCTAGCAAAGATGAAGCATTTGACCATTTCTCAAAAATATTAATCTGGATAGAAGTAGAATAGGGCATAAGCATAGCACGTATCTGGAGTGATAGTGGAGAAGAATTCAAAAATAAGCATTTTACTAAATTTTGTGAATCAAAAGGCATTGAGTACAACTTTTTTGCTCCTCATACACCTCAATAAAATGGGGTTGTTGAAAGGAAAAACACAAAAATAGTTGAAATGGCTCGGACAATGCTAAATGGGAATAGATTGCCTAAATACTTTTGGGGTGAGGCCGTAAACACAACATGCTACATCTTAAATAGAGCTATCATTAGAAAGACTATAGACAAGAGCCCCCTATGAAATCTGGAAGCGAAGGAAACCAAAAATTGGGTACTTCAAAGCCTTTGGATGTAAATGCTACATCCTAAATGATAGAGAGAAACTAGGAAATTTTGATCCAAAATCTGATGAAGAAAATTTCCTTGGCTACTCAATGCATAGCAAAGCTTACAGAGTCTATAACAAAGGAACCCAAAATGTGGTAGAGTCTATAAATGTAAATTTCAATGAGACTAACCATGCAGGGAAAAGAAGTTCTAATCTAGATGACTTAATTCCAGAAGCTGAGAATGCTGAAGAAAAAGAAGAAGTGAAGATTCAAGATTCCTTTCAAATCAAGAAGTACAAAGAAGAAGATGAAGGAATAAACTTCAAATTAAAAGCACCATAAGGATATCTCAATCCTCATGAGATAAATTTCATTGATGATCAAGAAGAAGTAATTGAAGTAGAGGAACGAACTCCAATATAGGATGCAGATCTTTAAAGAGAGATCTGGACTCACAGGGATCATCGATTGAAGCCATTTTAGACAATGTTCAAAATCCAATCAAAACCAGAGGACAAATCAACTGGATGATGAGCCATGCTACTTTTGTCTCTCTCATTGAGCCAAAGAAGTTTCAAGATGCAGACGGGGATGAAAGATGGATGATGGCAATACAAGAAGAACTAGGTTAGTTCACCAGAAATGATGTATGGGATCTCATACCACCACCTGAGGGAAAGTCAATCATTGGCACTAAATAGGTATTCTGGAACAAGCTAGATGAATTCGGAGTTATAGTGAGAAATAAGGCAAGATTGGTTTCCCAAGGCTACAACCAATAAGAAGGCATTGACTTTGAACAAACCTTTGATCCGATACTAAGATTAGAGGCAATCAGGATTCTATGTGCTTTTGTATCATTCATGGGATTCACATTATTCTAAATGGATGTCAAAAGTGCATTCCTAAATGGAGTAATTCACAAAGAAGTCTATGTCAAGCAACCACCTGTATTTGAAGACTCAAAGCATCCAGACCATGTTTATAAGCTAAAAAAGGCCCTCTATAGATTGAAGCAAACATCAATAGCTTAGTATGAGAGACTCACTTCATTCCTTGTATCCAAGGGATACATCTGGGGCAAGATAGATACAACACTTTTCATCGAAGAGAAGAAGGGTGATGTCATTCTTATTCAAATTTATGTAGATGACATCATCTTTAGAGCAATAGATGAAAAGATGAGTGAAGAATTCAGCACTCAAATACAAAAGGAATTTAAAATGTCAATGATGGGAGAACTACATTTCTTCCTTTGATTACAAATCAAACAGAGCCCTATGTGGAATCTTCATCAACCAATCTAAATACACCAAGGAGATTCTGAAAAAGTTTGAAATTGACAAAAGCAACCCTATATCCACTCCTATGGGATCAGATACAGTCATTTCAAAAGATTGTGAAGGTGAAGATGTAGATCAGAAGCTCTATAGAGGGATGATTGGATCATTACTATACTTGACAGCTAGTAGACCTGACATACATTATACAGTCTGTTATTATGCAAGGTATCAAGCAAATCCAAAAGATTCTTATCTCAAGGTTGTTAAAAGGGTGCTTAGATACTTGTTGGGAACAAGTGAAGTTGGGCTATTGTATCCCAACAATGGCAATTTCACTTTGCAAGGATTCACTGATGCAGATTATAGAAGAGATACACTTAAGATAAAAGGCACATCCGGAGGCTGTCACTTTCTTGGAGATTGCCCAGTGTCATGGTATAGCAAAAAGTAGACTTCAGTAGCATTGTCAACCATTGAAGTAGAGTATATAGCTACTGGAAGTTGTGTTTCTTAACTCTTATGGATCAAGCAATAATTGGAAGATAATGGTGTGCAAGCAGGATGTGTAGAACTGATGTGTGACAACAAAAGTGCAATTGATATGTCAAAGAATCCAGTGCTACATAGCAGGATGAAACATGTTAATATCAGATACCATTTCATATGGGATCATGTAATCAAAAAGGATGTCATTTTGGTCCACATTCCAACAAGTGAGAGAAGGCCAGACATCTTTACTAAGCCATTAAGTAAAGATCAGTACAACAAGCTAAGAGAAGCAATTGGAATGTCAGATCCAATTTAAAGGAAAATACGGAAGATAATCCAGAGTGATCAAGATCCTTGGCCAACTCAAGAAAGAAGATTCAGGGAAAGATCTAGAAGGAATATTGCCATCTCAGCTATAAATAATGACACATGGCAGTAAAACCACAAAAATGTAATTGTACATGTTTTGAATTTCAAAAGTTTATTGGGTAATTCAAGAGTGACAAACGTAACCATTGCTTTACAAAATACACCATTCCATTTCTCTAATTTGAATGCCATTTACCTCTCTCCAAAATTTTAACTACCACATTATCAATCCAGTTAACTTTAATTGCATCTAGATTACCAAGCTACCCTCACTCTGAGAATTCTATAAAAAAAACCCCTAAATTCTCGCATCTTCTTCATGCAAAGTAGTTCATATACTATTAATCTACTATTTTTCTTCAAAACCTAATTCCCAAACTTTTCGTCTCTCAAAATTCTAAAATTGCTAGAACCAAAGATCAAGCTGTTGTTCTTCCCAAAAACATGGTTCTTGATGATGCCCTCAAGGATGAAGATTTCATCTTAATCCACTTTAAAGATACAGATTCCATCACCCCATCTAACTATCTTGATGATGAATACACCCTCACCACCGAACCCTACACACAACTCCTCATAAAAGACCAACATTTGGAGATCTTTCTCCGGATGAAAAACCCAACTTACCCCATCCTGGTCAAGGAATTCTAAGCAAACCCAAAGTCCACAAATACTATGATGCACTCTGGACAATAGTATAGGGAAAGGACATCACTATCACTCCAGAATTTTTTGTTAAGCACTTCGAAATAAAGAACAGCGGGATTATCCTGAGGAATGATGTTAAGTATGACCCAAAAATGTGGCTTCTAGAGAGATTTTTGTAGACAAAAAGTCACTCACTAGCCATAAATTACCAAAAATCTTCATTTTGTGATG
Source organism: Euphorbia pulcherrima (assembly GCA_947683365.1). NCBI lineage: Eukaryota > Viridiplantae > Streptophyta > Magnoliopsida > Malpighiales > Euphorbiaceae > Euphorbia > Euphorbia pulcherrima. The sequence goes on along the minus strand of CANTUS010000001.1, from coordinate 46,638,730 downwards.
GCCAGACTTATTCTAATCCGAAAGGGATCCGATTATACTGCCTTAGCCTTTCAACACTATCTTATACAACATTGGTTTGAGAGCAGGGAAGTCAACATGCCAGTTATGCTCATCCATTACATAAAGCAACACAAGTCTTCTCATGGTGCTCTTATCACCAAAATACTTGCCTAAAATCAAGTAAATTTCTCCAGAACAGAGCCTGTAGTAGGAAGGGCCATTATTGAGAAAAGCTTCCTAAAACCCACCTATAATAAGAAATGGGATGAGGAGAAAGCTATTAAGCAGAGAGAGGAGAAAAAAGAGAAGAATAAATTACGAAAGGCAGGAGGACCAATTGAGGTTGCACCAGAGGCAAAAAGAGCAAGAACAACAAAAGCTAAGGCTCAACGAAAGATCAATTTATTGCATGTTGTGGAAGAGAAAGATGAAGACACTCTCACCCTCACTCAATTGATGAAAAACACTCCGGATAAGAGTAAGAGGGGTAGGCTTGTTAGCACAGGTCCGTTCTAGCTCGATGAGGAATTATGCGTATTTCATTCAATGATCACACAAAAGAGCCAAAATGCACTGAATTGTCATCCAAAATTAAAAATTTAAAAATCTGCATTCCAAGGAAGCTCTGATTTAGCATTTTCTACTGAAAACTTAAACAGTTAAAATTTTTGTCAAATATAGGTAACTAGCCTGCTACTCACCCATTTACAGCAAAAAAATCAAATCTTACCGAGATTTGGCAAGGATTTACGGGATTTAAAGTAAAATCTTATTAGATAGGTAATTACCCGCTGGCTGATTACCTCCCTTCTATAAGTAAGGGCCCCCCTCATTTCCAATAGACGGAAGAAAGAAAAAGCAAATAATTTTGTCCCCTCTTGTTAGAGGAGTCCCAAAAGCCCCGAAACTCTATCAAAACACTCCTAAATTCAAGCTTTATCTTTGTCATTCGATATAAACTCATTTTCCTGTCTTTTTAGGCCATGATCTCAGAGTGATCGTCGATCTAAAATCGACTTAATTTCTCAAAAATCCCACATTTCCTTTAGGAATAATCCAAGATTATAGTCATAACTTGGGATAAAGTTATTTTCCAATTAAACCACACTCTCTAACAACTTCGGTCCCATGCCGACTCTTAAGTCATCCTAGATAGACGAAAAGGTAAACTGAGGGTAATTGGCTCTAAGCCCAACTTTAAAATTCATCTTCATTACTTTTATTATCACCTATTGAATTCCATTTCTCTGGTTGAGTGAGCCACTAGCGCCGCTTAAACTATAACATGTGTAAATAAGCTCGCAGGTATGGACAAACATCCAGAATGTGAGGAAACTCGGGCCAAAACCCAAACGATGTCGTTATTTTGTCAAAATTTTCGTAGCAAATATTAATTTATTATGCCGTTATAATGCCTATTTTTTTTCTTGAATTTATTTCTTAAATAAAGCCGTTGTAATGCCAAAATTCCCATGAATTCCAAAGTTTCAAAATTAATCCAAACAATTTGAGCAATATGAGTATCTATTATATCCAAATTCAAAATCTCATTTTCTTTTTGGTATAAAAATCCGATTTTGGATTAGTGTACAACAATTCCCGATGGAGCAGAACCGGGTGGCGACTCTATTTTGTTTTAAATAAAGTAAAAATGCTTTATTTTAAAAATATCTTTTCTTAATGAAAATTTGTAAATATAGTCCTCAAATATAATCACATTTTTTGCTTACATAAAGTCATCGAATTTAAGCAAACAAGATTTTCTCAAACCGGATCAAACGCGCCACGAGCACTGCACCCCGCGTGCAACATTCCTGATAGAACCCTCACCCGCTCACAGTGGTGACTCTTCTGGGGAAAAATTATTTTTATAAAAGCCTACTTTTTATAAAAATTCTATTTTTGACATGATAGTTTAAATATTGTTCAAATTAAACTTTGGAATTACGGAATATGTGGTAATTTCAACATTACACAGATTTTAGGATTGGATAGCATCTGCATTCTTTGCCCCTAAACAAATTTAGGTGCCTTTTTATGAGGTATCTCCAAGTTTGCTTAGGGCTTGAGGGGTATGGATCCAATCACACCCCCTGCGTAACATCCGAGGGCCTTCCTTGCTTAAGGGCAAGGCTACCCAAGTATATTATTTGTGGAAAAGTTTTCTTTAGTTCGCTTAGGGCCACTAGGGCTCAGTACACAAAGGCGCAGGGTACCCAATCACACCTTATCTTGAGATCGAAAGCCATATATAGATGAACTGTTGACACTTCTCTATAGGTTTACCCAAAAACCTTGAGTGCACGTGAGCAGACTTTGGTAAGTCCCCCATTGGCTTTAAAGTGAAGTAACCTAATGGAGTTAAAAGGGCAGTAGGTGCAATCTAACCATTTGCTACATGTGTAGGTTTATTAAAATATGAATAAACTGAGGACAGACATCATAAGCATCACAGTTGTGTGTAAACTAACCACATGTTTGTGCAGCCATGGCATTTGTGTGAGGTATCTCATTTTATTTCCTTAGCCAAAGAAACCTAAGGTAACCAAGACTAGTGAGTCCACGTATGCTCAACCCATAAGGGATAATAAACCAAGACCATCGAGTCAGCCTAGGCTCAACCCATGAGCTAAAATAGTCAAGATCAGTGAGTCAACCTAGGCTTAGTGAGCCAAAAAAATTAAGACCAGTGAGTCCACTTGGGCTCAGCCCATGAACTAAAATAAACCAGGACCAATGAGTCAACCTATGCTCAACCCATGACTAGAAATGAACCAAGACCAGCGAGTCAGCCTAGGCTCAGCCCATGAGCCAAAATAATTGAAACCGGCAAGTCCACCTAGGCTCAGCCCATGAGCTAAAATAATCGAGACTAGTAAGTCCACCTATGCTCAACCCATGAGCCAAAATAATTGAGACTAGTGAGTCGACCTAGGCTCAACGCATAAGCTAAAATATGCAAATCCTCGAGTGACTAGCGAGTTAGCTCACCTTAGACTACAGAGTCAATCCGCGAGTGACTACTTAGCCAACTCACCTTAGACCATGGAGTCAATTCCTGATTGACCAGCGAGTCAGCTTACCTTAGACCATAGATTCAATCCCCGAGTGACCAGCGAGTTAGCTCACCTTGGACTATAGATTCAATCCCCAAATGACTAGTGAGTCCGCTCATGTTAGACCATAGAGTCAATCCCCGAGTGAGCAGCGAGTCTCTCACCTTGGACCATACAGTCAATCACCGAGTGACTAGCGAGTTAGCTTACCTTAGACCATACAGTCAATCCTGGAGTGACCAGCGAGTTAGCTCACCTTATACCATAGAATCAACCCCCGAGTGACCAGTGAATCATCTCACCCCAACCATTGAGTCAAACTAAATTAAAACCCTGCCACATTTCTTTAGTGTTCTATGAATATTACAGGTTGCCCTTGCTAATTGTTTTATGAACAGTTGGCGTTCGTCCAACTCCCTATAATTTGTATATGTCCATCCATTCATTCATTCACCCATTCATTCCGATAAGAAAGGGTAAGTAAGGCTTAGAGCCACACCCAATACACTTACTTACACTTGATCTCTTGCATTTTTAGGTTGGAAGTGAGGGAGAAGGAGGTTAAGATGTATTACTAGTAACCCAAAAGTCAGACCCCCATCACCAATCGAATCTCTAGTCGAAATTTTTGCCTATCCAAAACCTAAAACTGCAATGCCAGATGATGATATAGTTGGACAGTCCCTTAGAAAGATTCTGGATGTTCCAGAATTCCTTGATGTTTAGGAAAAGCTAAGTGCTTCTAATGCTTAGAATGCTCAAGAATAAGAGGCAGAAATAGCAGCATTGAAGTCAAAGATGGCAGACATGGCAAAGTTATCCCCTATAAAAGACAAGTCTGTTACTCCCTCCATCGAGCAATATATTGACATTGACTAGTATGAACTTCCCGAAAGAATCGGAAGCCCTCCTAGCTAACTTTGTGATGCCTTACATAGCCCCATATACTAGCACTAGGCCTCCTTATGTGCAAGTGGAGAGTTATCTTTGAATCATGACTAGTATGAACATCCCTAAGGTTCATATAGTCAATCTATTTCAAGCTACTCCACATGGACCAGCTTCTGAGTGGTACATGAGGATTCTAACCGACGTGAAATATAATTGGAAGAAGCTATGTTCTTCATTTCTAGAGAACTACGCTTTTAATCTGAAGGTTAAAACTACTCTACAAGATCTTGAAAGGGTTAAGAAAAGCCTAAATGATTCCTTTGAAGAATACTACCTGAGATGGATGGTTGTCTGCATACTTATGACTAGGGCACCTGACAAAGAAGCTTTGATAGTAAAGCTTGCCAGAGGTGCCGGGATAATATAAATATGTAAAGGTTTGATACCTTTAATGATGTGGTAGACTATGGCAAAACACTAAAAAAGTATGAGGATGAAGACCGAACAAAGAAGCAAGAATAGCAGGCTTACACTAAACCTAGATATTGGGAAAAGGGTGGGTTTTCCAAATAAGGAAACTCCGAGTCCTCAAAAGCTCCATCTAAAGTTGTAGCATCCACTCAAGTGTAGACTCATCAATCTATCTCCCCATGGGTGGAGTGACTATCACAGATATTTACCAAGCTGAGGAAGTCTGACTAGCTTTAGAGTATCATACCATTCACTCCACGTGTAGCGGTAGATAGAGATAACTTTTGTACCTATCATGAGACCAAAGGGCATTGCACTAGGGAATGCACTTGGCTACTAGAAGATCTACAATAGATGATAGCCGATGGGAGGATGAAAGAGCCTGAGAAGAAACCAAGCACACAGACTAATCCCCTATCGAACTTTGAGGCCACTATAAATTCCATCAATATTCAGGTGGAGGCCGACGAGTACGACATTGACATGATGAATAACTTCCAACATGACCCAGGATGGGGAGATAATACGATTTTTGTCAACATGGACATAATCTACATGGTTGATCACTATTTCTTGAGAATGAGGAGAGAAAGGATAGACTAGTATCGAGTACAACCGCACCTCGTATTCTGAGGGGATTCTGACCTGAATGAGTGTGTAGAAGAATTCGTCTGATTCATGCATGAATGAGATATTGCTATGATGGGATTTGCACCTCAATTCTCCCATTTCTTGGAAGGTCCAGCCATGGACTGGTACAACGCAATGCCACTAGAAGGACGTTGGAACTGGTACTTTATGGAGAGATCTTTCCTCCACTACTTAGTGGCTTCTCAACCATACCCGGATATGCTTTATTAATGGTTGGCGCCTCAAGTAGATCAACACAATGCTGGTTGGCAGGATATTCCTCCTCCACAGCCCCCCATGTATACTCCCCTAGATTACATGAGTCCCAACTACAATGGGACAAATCTATTCAAATTTGGGAGCTTTTTTAGGATGGTACGCCTAGGAAATCAAGAGTTGTACGATCCTAAAAAAGCTTAGAGTGATCACGGGGACTAGCAAAGGTATCTTGGTATTAACGTAAATGAGGTAGCATAAGACCCATTCACCGAACTCTATGTAAATGTAGCATAAAAAATGAACTGTAGAAACCAAGTGAATATCGAGCTACATAACCCATTTTGAAGGGGTCCGTGCAAACAATATAGCATACGGTGCCCGTGTAGAGGAGACATTCGCAGTATACAAGGCATGATCTCTGACCTTTGCACGACCATCACAAGAGTTGAGGCCAGAGTAAATGTAGTAGGAAATACAATAGAGGAAGATCCTGAGGAAGACCTTGAGGAAGATCCTAAGGAAGATCTTGAGGAAGATCCTATGGAAGACCCTAAGGAAGATAAGGAGGAAGATTCTGATAATGATGTGCCAATTTAAATTGCACCGAATTAGGTCTTTGAACCACAACCTTTCGACGATTCAGGTGAAGAAGTAGAAGAATTTAAGGACTCCGATGAGTCAAATCATAAAGATGAAAGCGAGGTGGATAATCTGGGATACGAACCTGCGATCTTTTTAGATGACGAGCTAAACCACTTACCGATGTATTTCGAGTATAAGACTCCTTCCCCAAATGGCATGATGGTTAACTATGATGGTGCTGAGAGCTATGCCACATCTTTAGAACATGACTCCCTGGGCACCTTACGGTCTATGGCAAGTGATGATTCAAGAGACTTTATAGACTTTAACTCAAGTAGTGAGCACTTCATTAATATGATCCGAGACAAGGGGTAAGAAACTTCTTAGTAGTTTATCATGGAGAGGATCCGTGTAGAAAACAAATCAACTCAAGCCAGTTAACGGCACCGAAGTTCATACTTAAGGGAAGTTTATCCTATATTCTATAATGGAAACACAAGGCCATGCCTTTACGTCCGTGAATTCATGCAGATGATGAGTGATAGGTACATATGCCTATTGGCCTGAGAGATTCTGCCTGACCCACCTCCGAGAGAAAGCAATTATCTAGTATGAAGGGCTGACAGTTTACCAAAAGTCATTTTAGGATACCCTGGCTAGACAATTCATCGATTACTTTACCTGGGTAGACTCGCTAGAGGGTATAAATCCTGACTTGGACAAACTTGGAAAACCACTATTATAATGGGAATGGAAAGCGACAAATGCAGTCTGCCCGACATCAATGAAATCCGCTAAGGGATATACTTGGTAAATGAATAAGCACTCTGATGATCCAGAAGAATAGATTGCACTCTCATCCATTCACATGATTGGGCAAGACTCCAATCCCGTTCTATGCTAAATCATACAAGAGAACCATATGGTTCTGAAAAGATAGCTTGAAAAAGGCTCCCTTTATGCAGTGCTCATTTACCACCAAAGTGCCATCTTCCATGAACGAGCTGATTGACTTGAGAGAAAAACCATTTGATAAAGATTTTGACGAGTGCAAAGTCATCAAAATAACAAACTCGCCTACCCAGGTCGTTAGTCCTGTCACTTATGGAGGGAAAATCACTGGGGCAGTAGCCCCTGCTATGCCAAGAATGGAGCCTCCAGCACCTCCTGCTTTTGTCAAGTCCTCAGAATAGATAGAAAGTTCAATTATGGAATAGTTAAAGGCCACCACTACCAAGATGAGCATTTGGGACCTTCTCCTCAGCTGCAAAGATCATAGGCTCACTATTATGAAAAAGTTGATGGAAATCGAAACATCTCCCCTGGCATCACCAGAATAAGTTTGTGCGCTACTTAACGCTGAAACCAATACTGTTATCCTCGATCTTATTTTCTCAAGCTCAAATTTGCCCGATGAAGGCATTCGCCACATCAAGGCTCTCTACTTGAAGGTAAGTGTTTTTGGGTGCATCATACTGTGTATAATGGTTGACGATGGCTCATCGCTGAATGTCTATCCTAAGGATATTCTACCAATCCTAGGACTAACCAAGAGGGACTTGAAGAGATCTACAATGGTTATCAAGGCCTATGATAATACCAAGAGAACCATCATCGGTACATTTAAAGCTGAAGTTTCTATCGGAGTAATCTTGTCTATCATCTGTTTAGGTCATAGGCATTCTAGTGACTTTCTCTATGCTGCTCGGGCGACCATGGTTTCATGCTTTGGGAGGGGTTCCATCCACTCTTCACCAGAAAATAAAAATTCTGGTCCATAGGAAGATCGTCACTTTAGAGGCTGCTAAAGCATCGGTGGTGGCAACACTAAAGATAGAAGAAATCCATATAAAAGGGTTTACCACAGTCGCCATCAGTCAAGGGTCAGGCAAGCAACCAAAAGTACATTGGGGCCCTTGGATTCAAGGTTACATGCAAAAGTAACATAGTCCAAGAAGAGGAAAAGGTGCCTATGAGTGAGGAATGCCGGCTTTCAATATAGGGGCAGGAGAATGGAAGCCTACAGGACTAGGGAATAAAGGTGCCAGAAGAATCACTAATAAGACGGTCTTTCAGAAGAAATCAGAGCAACTCTACAACGGAAACCCTGAACCCATTACTCACTTGCGGAGAGCAGTTTCAGGATTTGAGATTTTCTCAAATATAGTCAATTATAGCAAGCACGGTAAAAGCTCCATTGCCTGTATGATGGAGAAAGCAGATCATTAGCTAGATGCTGGGACAATTCTCGATCAGACCAAATTTGATGAGTAGGTGTACGTGAAGAAAATTAAGAAGCTGAGCAAAGAAGAGGAAATCCTTGATACTCTAACCAAACACCTCCAAGCACGACTCAATATAGTGGAGGAAGCAAGGAGTAAGGGAGGTTGCTTAAACCAGGCTGTCATGGACAAGGTAAAAACAATGAAGGGCAAGGCGAAGGCAGAAGAGGAAGACGATAAGGACATCTTGTTGAAGCCAACTACCATGGAAGAATCATTTGCTGCAAATCCGGACCTTACTGATGGGATGAGTCTTTCATTTCCATTTCCAATATGTTCGAAATGAATAATGTACTTTATGATGATAATACGATGAAGAACTTTACTTGTTTGGATTGTGTTTCTGATTATGATTCAATGCATCCATTCCAACATTCAGCTAGTATCTTTAACATTAATAATGATATTACAAAATAAATTAACTTAAATACGGAATATGATTCAAAAATGGTATACATTTCCAATCAATTGCTTATCGAACAAGAGAGATAATTAATAAAAGTACTAAAAAAATCACATTTAGTCTTCGCTTGGTCTCACGAGGACATGCCCTGACTCGATCGGTACATCGCCATGGACAAGATTCCTACGGACCCGAAGATACGCTCAGTAAAGCAAAAGATGAGGAGGATGTATCCAGAATGGGAAGAAAAAGTCAAAGCAGAACTAGCCAAATAGATCAAGGCTAACTTCGTAGAGGTTGTCAAGTATCCCACTTGGCTATCTAATATAGTTCCCGTGCCCAAGAAAAATGGCAATGTCAGAGTATGTGTCGACTTTAGGGACTTGAATAGGGCTACCCTTAAGGACGATTTTCCATTGCCACACATTGATGTTTTGGTAGATAGCACGGTAAGAGCAGCCATGTAATCCTTCATGGATGTGTTCTCTGGCTACCACCGGATCCTCATGAACGTAATAGATAAGTTCAAGACTGCATTCATCTCAGAATGGGGAATTTATTATTTTAGAGTAATTCATTTTGGACTCAAGAATGCAAGGACAACCTACAGCGAGCAGTGACCACACTACTACATGACTTGATTCACAATGAAGTGGTACTCTACGAGGATGACATGCTCGTAAAGTCCGCCATGACAGAAGAATACCCAGCGCTGTTAGAATGATTCCTTACAAGAAAAACACAGAAACCCGGTATTGTAATGGGAATGGAAAGTGACTAACACAGTCTGCCCGACATCAATGAAATCCACCAAGGAATATCCTTGGTACATGAATAAGCACTCTGATGATCCAGAAGAATTGTTCCTACACGAAAATGGTCAGGATCCAGCTGATGGAGCTTCCTCATCCATTCACATGATTGGGCAAGACTCCAATCCAATTCTATGCCAAATCCTACAAGAGAACCCTATGGTTCCGAAAAGACAACCTAAAAAGGGTCCCTTTATGCAATGGTCATTTACCATAAAACCGCCATCTTCCATGAATGAGCCGATTGACTTGGGATAAATACCATTTGATAAAGATTTTGATAAGTTCGAAGTCATCAAAATAACAAACTCGCTTACCCAGGTCATCAGTCCTGTCACCAGAGGAGTGAAAATCATTAGGTCCGTAGCCCCGACTATGCAAAGAATGGAGCCTCTGACACCTCCAACTTTTGTCAAGTCCTCAAAACCGATAGAAAGAATGATTATGAAGGCCACCACTACCAAGATGAGCATTTAGGACCTTCTCCTCTGCTCCCAAGATCATAGGCTCGCTATTGTGAAAAAGCTAATGGATATCAAAACATCTCCCCTAGCATCACCAGAACAAGTTTGTGCACTACTTAACGCTGAAACCAGCACTATTATCCTTGATATTATTTTCTCGAGCTTGAATTTGCCCGATGAAGGCATTCACCACATCAAGGTTCTCTACTTGAAGCAAGTGTTTTTGGGTGCATCATGCCGTGTATAATGGTTGGCGATGGCTTATCGCTGAATGTCTGTCCTAACGATATTCTGCCAATTCTAGGACTAACCGAGAGGGACTTGAAGAGATCCATAATGGTCATCAAGGCCTATGATAATTCCAAGAGAACCATCATCGGTACATTTGAAGCTAAAGTTACTATCAGAGAAATCTTGTCTATCGTGTTATTTATAGTCATAGAAATTCTAGTGACTTTCTCTATGCTGCTTGGGCAACCATGGCTTCATGCTCAGGGAGGGGTTCCATCCACTCCTTACCAAAAAATCAAAATTTCGGTCCATGGGAAGATCGTTACTTTAAAGGATGACTAAGCATTGGTGGTGGCAGCACTAAAGATAGAAGAAAGCCATATGAAAGGGTTTACCACAGCCGCCATCACTCAAGGGTCAGGCAAGCAACAAGAAGTATGCTGGGGCCCTTGGATTCAAGGTTACATGCAAAAGCAACATACTCCAGGAAGAGGACTAGGTGCCAATGAGCAGGGAATGCAAACTTTCAACATAGGGCAGGAGAATGGAACTCTGTAGGACTAGGATATAAAGGCACCAGAAGAATCACCTACAAGACGGTCTTTCAAAAGAAATCAGAGCAACCCTACAACGGAACCACTGAATCTATTACTCACCAAGGGAGGACTATTCCAGGATACGAGATTTTCTTAGATATAGTCAACTATGACAAGCACGGTAAATGCTCCACTGCCTACGTGATGGAGAAAGCATATCATCAGCTAGATGCTAGGGTAATTCCCGATCAGACCATGCGTGATGAATATGAAGATGAGTATATAAGAGGAAATATTTGATACTCTAACCAAACACCTCCACGCACAAATCTAGATAGTGGCGGTAGCAAGAAGCAAGGGAGGTCACTTAAGCTAGGCTGTCACGGACATGGTCAAAACCATGAAGGGAAAGGCAAAGGCAGAAGAGGAAGATGATGAGGACATCCTGCTGAAGCCGACTACTATAGAAGAATCATTTGCTGTAAATCTGGACCTTACTAATCAGGATGAGTCTTTCATTTCCATTTCCAATATGTTTGGAATGAATAATGTACTTTATGATGATAATAAGATGAAGAACTTTGCTAGTTTGGATCGTGTTTCTGATTATGATTCCATGCATCCATTCCAGCAGTCATTTAGCATCTTTAACATTAATAATGGTATACATTTCCAATCAATTGCTCATTGAACAAGAGAGAGAATTAATAAAAGTACTAAAAAATCACGTTTAGACTTTGCTTGGTCTTACAATGATATGCCAGGACTCGTTCGGCACATTGCCGAGAGCAAGATTCCCACAGACCCTAAGATACGTTAAGTAAAGCAAAAGATGAGAAGGATGAGTCCAGAATGGGAAGAAAAAGTCAAAGCAGAAGTATCCAAACAGATCAAGGCTAACTTCATAGAGGTCGTCGAGTATCGCAGTTGGCTGTCTAATGTAGTTCTTGGGCCCAAGAAAAATGGCGATGTCAGAGAATGTGTTGACTTTAGGGACTTGAATAAGGCTACCCTTAAGGACGATTTTCCATTGCTACACACTGATGTTTTGCTAGATAGCACGACATGAGCAGCCATGTATTCCTTCATAGATGAGTTCTCTAGCTACAACAAGATCCTTATGAATGTAATAGATAAGTTCAAGACTGCATTCATCTCAGAATGCGGGACGTATTATTTTAGAGTAATGCCTTTTGGACTCAAGAACATTGGGGTAACCTACTAGTGAGCAGTGACCACACTACTAAATGACTTGATTCACAAAGAAGTGGAAGTCTACGTGGACGACATGCTTAAAATGTCCGTAACGCTAGAAGAGTACCCAGCAGTGTTAGAATGATTCCTTATAAGAAAAACATGGAAACCCGTTGTTATATTGGGAATGGAAAGCGACTAATGTTATATGCCTAAAATAATGAAATCAACTAATGAATATCCTTAGTACATGAATAAGCACTCTGATGATCCAGAAGAATTGATTGCATACGATAATGGTCAAGATCCATCTGATAGAGCTTCCTCATCCGTTCACATGATTGGACAAGACTCCAATCCCATTCTCTGCCAAATCCTGCAAGAGAACCCTATGGTTCTAGAAGACAGCCTAAAAAGGCTTCCTTCATGCAGTGGTCATTTACCACCAAAGTGCCATCTTCCATGAATGAGCCGATCGACATGAGAGAAATATCGCTTGATGAAGATTTTAACGAATTTGAAGTCATCAAAACAACAAACCCGCATACCCAGGTCGTCAGTCCTGCCACCAAAGGAGGGAAAATCACTGGGTCAGTAGCCCCTGCTATGCCAAGAATGGAGCCTTTGGCAGCTCTTACTTTTATCAAGTCCTCAGAAAAGATAGAAAGTCTGATTACAGAATAGTTAAAGGCCACCACTACCAAGATGAACATTTTGGACCTTCTCCTTGGCTCCCAAGATCATAGGCTCGCTATTGCAAAAAAGCTGATGGAAATCAAAACATCTCACCTGGCATCACTAGAACAAGTTTGTATGCAAGTTAATGCTAAAACTAGCATTGTTATCCTTGATATTATTTTCTTGAGCTCGAATTTTCTTGATGAAGGCATTCATCACGGCAACGCTCTCTACTTGAAGGCAAGTGTTTTTGGGTGCATCATGCCATGTAAAATGCTTGATGATGGCTCATCGCTGAATGTCTATCATGAGGATATTCTACCAATCATAGGACTAACCGAGAGGGACTTAAAGAGATCTACAATGGTCATGAAGGCCTATCAAAATTCCAAGAGAACCATCATCGATACATTTGAAGCTAAAGTTACTATCGGAGATATCTCATCTGTCATGCCATTTACAGTCATAGACATTTTGGTGACTTTCTCTATGCTGCTTGGGTGACCATGGTTTCATGCTCTGAGAGGGGTTCCATCCACTCTTTACCAAGAAATCAAAATTTCGGTCGGTGGGAAGATCATCACTTTAGAGGCTGATGAAGAATCAGTGGTGGCAGCACTAAAGATAGAAGAAAGCCATATGAAACGGTTTACCATAGCCGCCATTAGACAAGGGTCAGGCAAGCAACCAGAAGTACGTTGGGGCCTTTGGATTCAAGGTTACATGCAAGAGCAACATACATTGGGAAGAGGACTAGGTGCCCATGAGCGGGGAATGCTAACTTTCAATATAGGGCTAGGAGAATGGAAACCTATCGGACTAGGATATAAAGGCACCAGAAGAATCACCAACAAGACGGTCTTTCAAAAGAAATCAGAGCAACCCTACAACAGAACCCCTGAACCTATTACTCACCATGGGAGGACCATTTCAGGATTTGAGATTTTCTTAGATATAGTCAACTAGAGCAAGCATGGTAAAAGCTCCATTGCCTATGTAATGGAGAAAGCAGATCATCAGCTAGATGCTGGGCTAATTCCTAATTGGACCAAGCATGATGAAAAGGTGTACCCAAAGAAAATCAAGAAACTGAGCATAGAAGAGGAAATCCTTAATACTCTAACCAAACACCTCCAAGAACGACTCAAGATAGTGGAGGAAGTAAGGAGCAAGGGAGGTTGCTTAAGCCAGGCTATCATGGACATGTTCAAAACTATGAAGCACAAGGCAAAGGTAGAAGAGGAAGATGATGAGGACATCTTGCTGAAGCGGACTGCAATGGAAGAATCATTTGCTGTAAATCTGGACCTTATTGATCAGGATGAGTCTTTCATTTCCATTTCTAATATGTTCGAAATGAATAATGTACTTTTTGATGATAATAAGATGAAGAACTTTGCTTATTTGGATTGTGTTTTTTATTAAGATTCCATGCATCCATTCAAGCATTCATCTAGCATCCTTAACATTAATAATGATATTGCACAAGAAATTGACTTAAATACGGAAGATGATCCAAAAATGGTATACATTTCCAATTAATTGCTCATCAAACAAGAGAGAGAATTAATAAAAGTACTAAAAAATCACGTTTGGCCTTTCGCTTGGTCTCACAAGGATATGCGAGGACTCAATCGACACATCCCCAAGGCCAAGATTCCCTCAGTCCTGAAGATATGTCAAGTAAAGCAAAAGATGAGTAGGATGCGTCTAGAATGGGAAGAAAAAGTCAAACCAGAAGTAACCAAATAGATCAAGGCTAACTTCGTTGAGGTAATCGAGTATCCCACTTGGCTATCCAACGTTGTTCCTATGCCTAAGAAAAATGGCAACGTCAGAGTATGTGTCGACTCTAGGGACTTGAATAAGGCTACCCCTAAGGACGATTTTCCATTACCGCACATTGATGTTTTGGTAGATAGTGCGGCAAGAGCAGCCATTTATTCCTTCATGGATGGGTTCTCTAGCTACGACCAGATCCTCATGAGTGTAATAGACAAGTTCAATACTGTATTCTTCTCAAAATGGGGAATATATTGTTTTAGAATAATGCCTTTTGGACTCAAGAATGTAGGGTTAACCTACCAGTGAGCAGTGACCACACTACTACATGACTTGATTCATAAAGAAGTGGAACTCTACGTGGATGACACGCTTGTAAAGTCTACCATGCCAGAAGAATACCCAACTATGTTAGAATGATTCCTTACAAGAATTTAGAAGTAAAATCTCTCTCTTAACCCAAAGAAGTGTATATTTGATGTCACATCAGGCAAATTGCTAGGGCATGTGGTTAGTAAGAGAGGCATAGAGATGGATCCTGATAAAGCTAACGCCATCAGGGAAATGCCCGTATTAATGATCGATAAAGAAGTGACGAGCCTCTTAGGGTCCATACGGTACATCAGCCGCTTTATAGAATGATTAACCACCAAATACAAGCCTATCTTCAAGCTCTTGAGGATTCAGCAACTAGTAGAATGGAACAACCAATGTCAGGAAGCCTTCAACAGGATCAAGGCCTACCTAATGAACCCACCTACACTAAAGCCACCGATCCTCGAAAAGCTACTCATTCTTTATTTGGTAGTAGAAGAAACATCTGTAGCTTTCATGTTAGTTCAGGAGCATAAAGATAAGAAGGAATACACAGTCTATCATCTCAGTAAGAAATTACTTGAGTCCGAGACTTAGTATACCATCGTGAAGAATACATGTCCTGCCATGGTCTAGCTGACTAAGAAACTCAGACATTACTTCCAATCTTACCGAATCCAAGCAGTCTCTAAGGTGGATCCAGTGAAGTACTTATGCCAAGCTCCCTTATTGACCAAAAAACTGGCAAGATGGCTCTTATTGCTGTCAGAATTCGATATCGAGTATGTCACTAAGAAGACCATCAACCACTCAAGGAAGGAGAACTAGAAAACCTAGAATTCCCTGACAAGTGTTTTGTAACAACTAAAGAAAACCCCAGAAAGTGGACCATGTTCTTTAATGACATTGTTAACAAGTGAGGTGCTGGCATGGGAGTTATTATCATCACATCAGATGGAGCACTCATACATACGTCAAATCGATTAGAATTTCTCACTACAAACAATGGGGTAGAATACGAAGCCTGCCAATTTAGAATGTCTGCTTTGGTCACTCTTAAAGCAAACAAAGTGAAAATTATTGGTGATTCAGCTTTGGTCACCAAGCATATCACAGGAGACTAGGAACTGAAAGAAGAATCTCTTAGGCCTTACCTAGAGGCTATATGGAGGAAAGCCGTAATGTTCAGTCAATGTAAATTTTGTCATACGCCCTGAGAGGAGAACCAGATGACGGATGCATTGGCCACTCTAGCATCATTATGGGAATGGCCTCAAAGACAACCAATTAAACCCCTCATTATAGAGACGTCATAATCCTCGTATTTCGTCCGCAAGATAGAAGGTGTCATGGATAAGGAAAAACCATGGTATTCTGACATTGTCAAGTTCCTTGAAAATGGTGAATTCCCGGCTGAAGACATGGATTCCAATAGGAATATGCTGAGGAAACTCACTATACAATTTTGCCTAATTAAGGGGGATCCAATGAGAAGGTCATTTGACAGTTTGCTGTTAAAATTTTTTACTCAACAAGAAGTAGAAAGAGTAATGAAAGAAGTGCATTCAGGAGACTGCGATCCACATATGAATGGCATCATGATGGCTAAGAAAATTCAAAGAATGGGATACTTTTGGTTAACTATACTAGCTAATTGTATTCATGAAGCAAAGACTTGCCATGCGTGTCAAATATACGGAGATGTGAGTCACTTACCCCCAAAGATCGTACAAAATTTGATGACGCCTTGGCATTTCTTGGCCTAGGCAATCGATATCATCAGTGAGATAAGACCATCTTTGACCAATGGCCATTACTTTATAATAGTGGCAATTGATTACTTTTCCAAATATGTTGAAGCATAATTGATTACAAGCATCACAGCCAAGAAAATGGCTTAGTTTATTCAGCGACATATCTTTGCTAGAGATGGCATTCCTCATCATATAGTAAGTGACAATGGTGTGCAATTCCAAAGGGAAACAACCGATCTAATTGAGAAGCACTGGATCGAGCATCATCGCTCTTCACCCTATCACCCAAAGCCAATGGAGCTGTAGAAGCAGCTAATAAGGCCATTAATAAGATCCTCTCCAAAATGATCGCCTACTACCGTGATTAGGCTGACCATTTGCCTTATGCTTTGTGGGGATATGAAACTAGCGTCTAAACTCCTATAGGTCAAACTCCTTTTTCTCTCTTCTACGGGATCGAGGCAGTATTACCCATTGAAATGGAGATCAAGTCTTTGTGCATAGCCCTTGAAGCAAAACTTCATGAAGATGAATGGGCAATGGCGAGGCATGAAGATTTGACTTTGATCGACGAGAAATGATTAATTGCATTGAAGAATCTACAGTTATACCAATAACACATGACTAGAACTTGCAATCGTAAAGTAAGAAGGCAAGATCAACCCTTGAGAATAGGTGATCTAGTCTTAAAACAATCTCATAAGATGCACATGAATGCTCGAGGCAAATTCCAACCAAACTAGGAATGACCATACGTAGTAAAGAAGACTCTCAGTAAAGGGGCACTGAAGATCTCAGATCTGGATGGCAACGAATTTGTGAATCCAGTAAATCGCGATAAGCTAAAGCGTTATCTCGTGTAAAAAAGGAAAATATAAAGGTCTGTCAAGAGTTAGTGAGCGCTATTGAACAAAAATAAAGACCCTAAAATAAAAAGAGTAGGGCCTTAGGTAAAGTCCATTTGGAACCTTAGGCAACGATGGCCATTTCTTGAGAATAAGTATCAGTTGCCCCTCCTATTTAAGTAATATCTTTTATAATAATGTATTCATGTTAAAAATACTGCATGAGTGCATTAAATGGAAGCCGCAAATTGTTTAATGAAACATGCATTCAAATAGCATATTTTCACTTTTATTACACATGAAATGCATTACAAACAGGAAATGGAAACAACAAAGGCAAACAATGAGGCCAAAAGCCTTTATTTCCTAACATAAAAAAGATACATAATGGCAAGCTCAATGATCTCCAAGGAAAATACAGAGCCTCTTAGTCTCGGTAAGCCTCTTCTCAAGAGTGACCAGCCTACGAATACTTGCGACCTAGATGCCATAAGTCTTGGAAGGATGGATGTCAAAAGGAACGGAATAGTTTACCTCCACTGGAGAGCAATTGATCCACCTTATGTCATGATGATAAACCCGAGTATAAGAAAGCTCAAAATCGATAAGGGTGCATAAGGATGCCGAGAACCCCTATGGTCGACCATACTGCCTACATAAGTAACCAGGAGAGTAGGTGATAATCTTATAAAGACCAATGAGGACCACACCATCCCTAGCAACATCGGTAGTCACATACGTGATTCCCCACCAAGGGCAAATCCAACAAATATCCTTAACAGCTTGACTCCCCACAAACTTAACCCACTTCAGAGGACCACTTGAGAATAATCAGTAATACAAACTACAAAACTCCGTGCCCTGTAGCCCTTCAGATGATAATCCATGCTTATGGGAATAGACAATACAGAAAGCTTGTCCCAAAGCCAAAGCTACAAAAGCAACACAAAAGAAAAATAACAAGAAAAAATAATAAAAAGAAAGAAAAAAAGAGAAGAAAAAAGAGAAAAAAGAGGAAGCCTGCTAGATTGAAAACTAAAAAAGACAGTCCAGACAAAAATTAAGGCGAGCCTGATGAATAAAAAACCCAAAAGGTCAGTTCATGCAAAAAGAAAGGCTCAAATAGAATTTACCTGAAGAAGAATTCTACTACCCCTAGTAGTATCTTCAGTCCCATTCTAGGAAGAGCACACAAAGATCAGTGTCTCAGGTGAGCTCACTACAATCAGAGACTTTCCCTCTAACATCTGATCAATGATAGTCAAGAAGGCAAAGATGCAAAATAAAGTTGCAGCCTCACAAAGAAAGACCCCCAGCAAAAGAGAGCAAATAATCGGAAGCCAAGTCGCATCATCAGGAGAAAGATTCCTGACTATGTCGAATGACACATCCAACCTCAAGCCCTGATTACAAATCATTCGGTGCCTATCGAATCGCTGCAACTAAAAAGGATTCATTAACGGATCAGAAAACTCTGGGCAATGCGTAGGAATAGCTGGAGGCAAATCAACTGAAGATCCCAGAAGCCCACAAAATTCCTCATAGAAGGGGCATAGCTCGTGATCTCCAAACTGAAACACGTTGTCAATAGGATCCCAGAAGTTGACAACAGTCTAGATCATATAATCCTTGATAAAGATATGATAATATTCCTTCAAATGCGATAAACAGTAGACCCTGAGACAATCCCAACCATCGGAGTTTTTCAGATATACATTCCAATTTGCATGAAAACCGATGTATCCTCCATGGTAAAATTTCAAAGGGTAGCAGTTTGCTATATGTAGTTTATAGGGAAATCTACCAATATCTGGCAGATTAGAAAGCCTAATTACTGTTCACCACTGGAACTCGGATAACTAGGATCAAGAGACAATGGAGGAGGAGGATTGCCGCCCTATGGAAAGAACCGCGAAGGATCACCCTAGCCGTGTTGAGGCTGATGCTACTGGTCATCCACCTAGAGGGTCCCCAACTGAGCCCAAAGTCGCCGGATATCCAACTGCCACATTTTAACATGAATCATTCATAAGCATTTCATGACATACCATGCATCCTCATTAAAACCATAAAATAACAAACATATCGCCATCTTAGAATTTTGGTTCATGATGAACCACTGCTGCCCTTAGATGTATCCCCAATCGGAGATGCTATTAGCAATGGGCACGACAAAGAGAAATAATGGATCAAAACGAGTCAGAACTGACATGATCTAATAAAAGAGAAAAATCAAGAAAAACTCACATGAGTAGGGTCGGTAGGGTGGAAAGTCACTAGATGCTCAAGGTCCAGGTGAGGCTGGATCACCAGCGTATAATTACTAAGGTCAGGATAGTTCATCAGGATCAAAGAAGGCTGATACTAAAACCCTCGATGTACCTCTATCATCACTAGACTCTAAGGTGGGACCAATGAAGCCGAGGAGCTCCCAACATGGGTGGAAGTGGACGCATTCCTTTTCTTACCTTGGTGAACTTGCAAAAAAAGTTAAAGCAAGGGCAAATTAGGCCGAATAAGAATAAAAATAGAAGGTCAAGGAAGAAATTCGAGTCAGTAAGATACCATCATTCGAACAGTCCCTCGTGAACCTGATCTAACTCGCCCGCTAGGGGCAAAAGTCAGAGGAGCATCACCCTTAGAAAGGTTATGAATATCTGGCTGAGGTGCAATTAGAATGGGATCTGTCTCTGGCCATCCGAGTAGCTGTAAATGGAAAAACTCCTTGTACTCCCTAATCCGCTCTAAGAAGGCGCTCGGTAAGCCATTGGAAGCCAGTCGCTCAAAGTCAGGTGAGCTACGAGGCAAAAAGATCCATCAGGGCAAATCAAGAGGGATGGAACGCGACTTGGGAGGAAGATGCTAACCCTGGATATACTCCCGAGGTACCACTCTAAAGAAAAAGGAGTCTTTAAATCAATTGAGTATGCACGGGCTCCCCAACTAATCTCATAGCCTCCTGCCAATGAAGCTCGTGCCCCCAAGGCTGCATCTTGATCAGAAAGAAAGAAAAGAAACCAAGCATTGATACAATAATTGCAGTAGATATAGCAATTATAATAAGTCAAAAACACTGAGAAGTGTACCTGCCCCAAAGAGAGAGTGCAGAGGTGGGTAAAAGAGCAGAATGAGACTCAATTTCCAACCGTGCCAGTAGTGTGGCAAATGGGGACAGAACGGATAGCAACTGTTCTGCACTAGCTTGGTCCTAGGAAGGATCCCCATCTCGAGAAATGAGATCTGCATAGAAATCAAAAAGTCAGAATGTTAAAAGATCGATAAGAATGCTCATAAAGAGAGAAGATGGAGCTAGGTCCTCACATAAATAATATGAAGAAAGGACTTGAACTTACCAATCCTATTCCTCACTTACTGAACAAGTGCCCAATACAAATGACCTAGAGCGGCTTGATCCTAAGAGTACTCATCAAAGCTTGTCGGATTGATCAAAGTGGACAGAATATGAAGATTCACGATCTGAACCTAGTAGGAAAACACAGCCAGGATAGGGTAGCAGCCATAAAGGCTCTAGCTTCACAAGAAGAAGTAAATTATCTTCTATCCCCAGTGGTCCAAAAGGTCATGATTTTCTCATAAGAAACTCGCCCGGGCTTATCCCTAGAATATCCAATCAAAGCCTTAATGGTCTCCACATTAAAGCTATCATAAGTAAAGCAAGAGTTGAAATGGATCACATTATTGTGGAAAGGAAGACCTGTGATGATGCAGTAGTGTACTCCACAAAACAAAAGTGAAAAGTGTGGGTGGTGTTAGACCATCTACTCAAAATGTCGGTAGAAGTACCGGTTAGGATGTACGGATACCTGTGGGAGCTCATGTACTTGCAGTTCCTCACCATCCTCGCAAAAGATGTCCCATCGATGATGGTCTTAACACTAGGGGATAATACCTTGTACCACTTGTAAAAGTGGGAAATACTGCCGCCCTCATGGCCAGTGACATGCGAAAGATAATGCATGCACACCAATCACACACATATTTTCAATAAATCACACAATTATCGAAAAGTCATTGCACTTAATAAATTCATGACATAATTAAAAAAGCAATAAAATAAATGGATGGAAATAAACGAATAAATGAAATGAAAGCATTATAAAAGCATGATCAAGAATATATATAAATAAAATATGGAAATAAGGCTTACCAAAATCCGAGAAAGGTGATCGGAAGGCTTGAAAGCAGGCGGAATAAAATCCCTCAGAGCAATCCCCGTAATACATCCAAGTTGATGGAAGCCCGTACAAAGCCTCGACAGGAACCTCAAAAAGTTCCACTTGTTGGCCGTTGATAACCACGTTGCGAGTAGTCACTTAAGCGGTCGGTAAATCCAAATGGACATTGTAAAGCTTGTACAATATGGAGACCCCGCACAATCTGAGTAGAAGGGACCGAAAAAGGAAGAAGATGAAATAAATCATTGTTGGAAATAGCTAGGAGACGAAAATTTTCGAAGCAAGGAAGAAAATTCGCAAAGAGAGGAAGAAGAAAAATGTTGGTGTGAAGAAAATGGTAGCCAATCTGCTGTTTTTATAGCCCGCAAGTATTTAGCCCGCTAGCTAATTACCTATCCAGTAGTCATGCATTTACATGATGTACGCATTTACCCGTAATGGTTATAAAAGTTACCATTACATAGGTAATTAGCCGAACGGCTAATTATGTATATTTTGGAAATTTTTGCAATTTTGCATATTTCATCCATTTTCTGCATTGTTTATAAAGCGAGCTGACCTAAAAGCTATTTTTACACAGTCATTCATGCATTAAGCACCCGAAAATAATTATTTCGACCCTCGGTCAATTTTAATTTTATTCAACTCATTAATAAATTTTAAATCAAAGGGGAAACATATATTTTGTTTCAAAATTTGTCTATTAAAAATATTTTAACTCATAGCATTCCATACATACGCTGTTTTGTTTGTTTTGCATACAACAAAATTTCTAGCTTGAAATTTATATATGCGAGGGGCAAACTGTTAGCATAGGTCTATTCTGGCTTGATGAGGAATTATGCGTATTTCATTTAGTGATTGGACAAAAGAACCAAAATGGACCGAATTGTCATTCGAAATTCGAAATTCAAAAATCGGCATTCTAGGGAAGCTCTGATTTAGCATTTTCTACCGAAAAATCAAAAAATTAAAATTTGGTCAAACATAGGTATTCTCCCCGCCGGCTAATTACCCAGCTATAGTAAAAAAATCAAATCTTACCGAGATCTGGCAAGAATTTACAAGATTTAAAGTAAAATCTTATCAGATAGGTAATTAGCCCGTCGGCTAATTACCTCCCTTCTATAAATAAAGGCTCACCCCCCTCATTTTCAACAAACGGAAGAAAGAAAAAGGAAACAATTTCATCCCCTCTTGTTCTGGGAGTCCCAAATGCCTCGAAACTCTGTCAAAACACTCCTAAATTTGAGCTTTATCACAGACATTTATAAACTCATTTTCCTGTTTTTTTTGTCAAGATCTCACAGTGATCTTTGGTCTAAAAAGGACTTAATTTCTCAAAAATCCCGCATTTCCTTAGTATTAATCCAAGATTATAGCCATAACTTGGGTTAAACCTATTTCCCAATTAAACCACACTCTCTGACAACTTCAGTCTCGCACCAGCTCTCAAGTCATCCTGGATAGACGAAAAGGTAAACTGAGGGTAATTGGCTCTAAGCTCAACTTTAAAATTCATCTTCATTACTTTCATTATCACATATTGCATTCCATTTCTCTAGTTGAGTGAGCCATTGGTACCACGTAAACTATAACATGTTTAAATAAGCTCGCAGGTACAAACATACATCTAGAATGTGAGGAAACTCTATCCGAGTTTCCGGTCCAAAACCCGAATGCTGTCGTTACTCTGCCAAAATTTTGGTAGCAAATATCAAATTATTATGACGTTACAATACTTGTTTTATTTCTTGAATTTATTTCTTAAATAAAGTCGTTGTAATACCGAAGTTACCACAAATTCCAAAGTTCCAAAAGAAATCCAAACAATTTGAATGATATAAGTACTTATTATCTCCGAATTCAAAATCTCATTTTCTTTTCGGTATAAAAATCCTATTTTGGATCAGTATACCACAATTACCTGTGGAGCTGAACTAGGTGGTGACTTTATTTTATTTTAAATAAAGTAAAAATGCTTTATTTTAAAAATATCTTTTCTTAATGAAAATGTTTAAATATATTTCTCAAATATAATCACATTTTTGGCTTACATAAAGTCATCGGATTTAAGCAAATTGGATTTTCTCAAACCAGATCAAATGGGCCCTATGTGCATCATTCCCGATAGAACCCACACCCACTCACAAGGCTCATCAAGGCTGAGGCCAAGAATAAGAAGAGTGTTAGTCTTGAAGATAGTGAAATCTTTGCAGTTGCTGCTGCTACATTTAAATCCGAAAGAGTAAAGGGAGCCAAGCAATCTCTGAAAGAGATCATGGATAATGCAAGTGAGCCCCGCACTACTATAGAAGATGAGGAGGTTGTTCCAGAAATAACCCTCATCCAGAAAGGCTCAACATTTAATGAAGTGCTCAAGGCTAAAAGTGCTAAATTGGCCATTAAAAAGCCAACTGCTGGGATCAAAGTCCTAGAACCACTCCTAAAGACTTCAACTTTAGAAAATCTAAGTAAAGGAAAGGAGTTAGTGGTCTTCATAAAGCTAGTCACTCGGGAAAATATTCATCTAGAAGATCCTCAGTATGCTGAGATGATGGATGCGGTGAAAGATAACCTTAAAGAGAATCAGCTCACCAAGGAGGGACTCAGAGGACCTTTCAGAACATCAACTGATATCATTCCATCTGTCCTCATTTCTCCAAAAGACCTTTACCTTCTTAGAGAAAGTGAGTATCCAGAAGATGACTTATTTATATTCGAGGCAAGAACTAGACCTCTTCTGGATAATCTATTAATTATAGAATTAGAGGTAGTTAAAGTGGAAAGTCCTGAAAAGGCAACTAGAGGGAATGGTGAGGACAGTACCACTTATTTGGATCAAGAAGAGAATGTGAAAATTATAAGTCCTGGAAAGGCACTTAAAGGGGAAACTGGGGAAAATACCAGCCTTCCTAAAGTAGGGGTTGAAGAGCAGACTAAAGTAGAGCACATTGACCAACAGAACACTGAGGTAATATCTAACTCTAATATTGCTAATGCTGATGTGGTTGGTGATGCTAATGAATTTTAGGATAACTTAGATGAAGTCATCCCAAATACATCTAAGGTAGATGAGTCTATCCAGGAGCAAAATGCTCCTGAGGAGGGAGTTAGTCTGGGACCCACTGAGTACACTTCTTAAGTGGACTCAACGGACGAGGCCACTCTAGAGGAAAGGTTGGGGGAGGAGAGAGAAGATAAGAATTTGGTTGAGGAAAGCGATTAAGATGCCTAATCCTCCAGATCAGAAGAAGACAAAGAGTAGCTCTGGATCTAGAGAAGAATCCACTCTAGAGAGGTTGCTGAAAAATCCTACAAATAATCCCAAGCCCACCAGAGTGGAGAAAATTAGAATGGTCCTAAGCCTATTAGAGCAGGCCATCATTGAAGGGCATAGAGAAGATGATGTCAGGTTAATGCTCCGAGGCATATGTGATTAACTTAAATCCGTAGAGAAATTGATAACAGAACAAACTATGACTTTGCATCTCAAGCAAGAACTAGGCAAGATAAAATTCGGAGTGAAGTGTATTGAAAACAAGATTGATCAGTTCCCCATTGCTGCCCAAGTTGCAGAAACTTCCCTATCTCAGATCAATCTAGTCTTAACCTAACTCTCTTCTACAATTACAAGGATTAACAAAACATCAGCTCAAGTCTCCATCGGAGCCAAAAATAATTGCACCACAATTCTGGGCCAGATCACCTCATCCTCCACACACCTAAAAACTGAGCTCAAGGAAGACTTTCAATGCCATCTATCCAAAATGGACAAGCTCATTAATAACTTAAATGAGGCATTCATCAAACACCCAACGATTCTTCATAACATCTGGAGAGACATAATCTAGGAGATTGAGAAACTCTAAACTGGTATGGCTAATCTGACAATAAACACTCATTCATCATCCAAAACCTCCTTTACTATTCCAGAAAGCCTTCTCCTGACCATTATTCAAGAACTTGTCCAACATATTGGGAATACTAGATGTTTTCACTATAAATGAAACTTGACCCTTCTCAAGGCTCTTTTTCCATTCTTTGATGAGAAGATAAGGATTATGTGCTCAAAATGCATCCTGATCTAGCTAAGTCCTATTCCCAAATTTGGTAGCTAGTCAAACCTCTGTATCTACTCCCTGCCACTGTTGACACCATTCTTGAAAAATGCATTCAAGGGAATATAGATTACTCAGTGTATCCTAGAGCTTGGTAGAAAAACTAGGATCAATGCTCAAATATGGTGATAGACCCCTAAGTTAAAAATGATGCAAATAAAAAGGGGGAGAAAGATCCATAGTCGGGGGACGTGGTCAAAAGTAAGAAAGGAGAATGATCTGGAAGGCAGTAGTTTATAGAATAGCTATTTCTATACTTGTAAAAATTTATAATAGCTAGTTCTGCATTTTTCACTTATATACTTTATATCTTGTAATTCGGACTTCATTGATGTTAACTATTGTTAATAACAGAAGTATATATAAAAAGTGCTTCTAAGTGCAATAAATAATTATACTTAAAAAACTTAGAAGCTAAGATGCAAAATTGTTAGGGGAGTTAGGATGCTAGAATTATGGGGGAGTAAAACTTGTAAATGACTAAGTATGAAGAATCATACTCAGATCTTATAACCCTATTTGCTTGTGTTGTATCTTACATAGGTTTTTGTTTCCATCAAATGGTGGAGATTGTTGGGAAATACTAATTCGGAAGAACAAATCCAAAGAAATATCCGGATCAGTTTTAAAGAAAACAAAAATCTCCTAAGTCCAAGGAGAAAGAAAAGACAAAATCTTCTAAGTCAAAGAGGAAGTCAAAATGAAAACTACTCAAGATTATCTAACACCAAGTACACAAATAAAGCATCTGGTTAAAGTTTGGAAAGTAAACAAACTTTAAACCTCTCAAAATAGCATCCGTAATATGAAGACTGATGAAGAGAACCCGAATATATTAAAGAAGACATCCGAATGACTCAATTCTCAAGATAGAGGGAAATTATTTAAAATTTCATTCCCCTCCACAATTGGTCCTTAGAGATTGATAAAGCGACAACTGGCATAAATTTTAAAAATAGACAGAAGGCCTGATATAGGAAAGAGAAAAAGTTAACAACCTTTTTATTATAGACCAATTGGAATGGCATGCGAAGCTCACATAAAAAGCAAATGGCATAAAAGTTGGTCGTCACTAAAATACAAATAAAATGATTACTGACAACTTTTCAACCTCAATCCCAAAAATTCAAACTGATATTTATTTTGTCTAACAGATTGATCAATGTCTCCAGATGTGGCACATTATACCTAATCAACGGTGAAGATTCAAGATCAACCTCAATGGTTCACAACGGCTTCATTTATTATCAAAGCCTATAAAAGGGAAGCTTCACAAGTTGAGAATTTACTGGTTGATTTCATAAGAAGGTATTAAAAAGTGAATTCAGGCAATTCAATCAGTGAACAAAAATCGCTCCAAGAACTAGAAAGATTCCAAATATGTTTTTGTAAGAATTCGCAAGTGTATTATAAACTTGAAGAATTCAAAAACCAAATCCTTAAGAAATCAAGTTGTAAGATCTCATACTTGGGCAAGTATTGAGATTGGAAACTAGCTTAGAGTTGGTACTTTAAGTGGAATCTCCCTGTAGAGCTCAACTTAGGTTTGGGTAGAATGTAAGTGGTATATCCTACTAAAGAAAAAGGACTCAACTAGGAGTTGGTGCTTCTAGTGGTATATTCCACTTCCGAAAGAGGGGTTACCATCTGGATATAAATTGTAAGGCTTAATTCCTGCTAGTTGGAAAGGAATTACACTAGTGGACAAGCCCAGAGGAAGGATCCTCTTGGGACTGGATGTAGGCAGGGCCAAACCAGTACAAAATCTCTTATGTTTGATTTCCTTTACCTTAAGTCTTTACTTTTGTGCATTTCATTTTATATCTGCATTATCTGGAACCTATAGTTCTGGATCAAAAATCAAACACTCTACACAAGACTTTTTAAACTCTAAAAATTCTGGAAAAAGGGACATTAACCCCCCTTTGACCCTAAATAACTAAGCATAGGGACCAACAGAAGTCGATTACCTTAAACAACTGTAGTACGCCTCTAGCAGGGGTCCACCATCCCCATTACTCGGAATGTCATTTATTCTTATGACTTAATCATGGTGTAAGGTGTCGATGACATGTGGGTCTCCCTTGGCTCCTATGCAAGAGGTGGGGCCCACTGGGGGTTGGTTGGATTTAGGCGTGGCAAAACATTTTTAGTTAAAGTTTGCACAATAAGCCAATTTTAATGAATAAAAGAATCGCGACCCAAATCTCAATACAAGTGATAGAGTCACCACCCAAGTTATCTACTTGGGAAAGAGTTTTAGTACAGTTCCATCTGGGTGGGAGACTCATACCTATTGGATCAGAGATTCGGGTATCGGATGAGTCACTTATTTCTCATTTAGTTTATTCAAATTACATTCACCGTGAAAAACTGTTTTTGTTTTCATCATTTGGGGAATGATCATAGAAATTCTATTTTTCTACACACTTTCACACTCGCTATATGCATTTACATATTACAGTAGAGCACAAGCAATTAATGGGGGAATAAAATTTACAACCAATGGAAAATGGGGGAATTGCAAGAGAACCTATACATTTGTTCTAAGTTATAAAACATAATAAAAATAAATTCCCCTACATCCACTATGATTAGCACAATTTATAGCACCTCATAAGTCAGCATTTTGTTAGGAAAAATGTGATTATGTTAGTTTGGAAGTTTTATAATCGATAATGCTCGGGCGGCTTATAGGATCGGAAATAAATAACGAGTTTTCAATGTATTTTGTTACGAAAACACATTTTTACTTTTGTGGGTTGATTTATCGAATTATTAGTGAAAATGATCGCATGGCATATGGTGAGTTGGATTGATTTTTAACCTAATTAAAATTAGTCCTGGGTTCTGCCTAGGGCTGGTACCCGTACGACTACCAGGGTGGATCGGTACAGGTATGATGTACCCATATGGGTCCTATTTGGTCCCAGTAGAAACTTTTTTTAGTTTAACTTGCACTTTAACAGATTATTGGTAGAAAAACAAAATAAAAAGGGATTTTCCCCCGTATGAATATGGCGCACCAATTTAATACTTTGAAGATACAAGGTGCCACCAAGGCTCATATGGCTTAGGACCAGACCCGAAATAGAAAATAAGAAGAGCAAAAATGATAGAGGAGGCATAGAATAACAATAATAAAATAATTGAAATATGAGTCTCTTTTAAACTCAGGAGCGTTACCTTTATGACTTGAATCCACTTTGAGGTGATCCCTTTACTATTGAGAGAGTCCGACCAAAGTAGACGGTGAAATAGAACTATTTAGGTGAGTATTTGTGTGGACAGAACCTCCCCTAAATCCTAACAAATGAAGTAATGAATGAATAAAATGTGGAAAAAACCTCAAGGAATGGGTTTTCACCCTATTTTATACCTCCTATACCTCCACTATACCTTTTCTATACCTATAGAAATTGCTAGAACTTTACTATAATTTCTCTGTAGTTATTTCTCTTATGAATTGTGTGTGTTGAAATGAGAGGAAAAAACTTATTTATAGGGTGAGAGTCAGGTCTGAATGTATAAATCGCATTCAAGACCTGCCTTTTCTCGAAAAGGTAAGAGATTACTTCCAAAAGAGCTTGATCAGGTAACCAGATGACCCATATGGGTGGAGACCTAATCGTATGGGTACCAGGCAACCCCGTATGGGTCCCCTCCAAGCATACAGAAGGTAATCACCCATACTGGTCTGAAATTTGATCCGTACCACTAGGCATAACCTCTATGGGTACCTAAGGGCAGACTAGGTCTCCGAACATCAGCCAAACTCAACTCTGCAGAAGTAGAAACACCTCTGATGGACAACACCTACAAGATATTGCATCATATAGCTCTCATCATAGTTTCGTGAGAAGGATCATTAAAATCCAGTGCTCACAGACTGCCCCTAGTGGGTTCACTATAGATAAGGATCTATATGATCTCACAATGTAAGCGAGGGTTTAGAAATCATACCTAAGGTAATGATATGGGTGAGTTCCTTTTTGAGGATAACTCCTTGCCTAGGGATTCCTTTCTTAAGGTGGACGATTTTCCTTTGCTGATGTATATCCCTTTCTTGAGGTAGATGACTTTCCTTTGCTAATGCGTATCCCTTTCTTAAGGTGGATGACTTTCCTTTGCTACTGCATATCCCTTTCTTGAGGTGGATGATTTTTCTTTGCTACTATGCATCCCTAGCGACTCTACTGAGGAAGGTGTGTGTATCTCTTTCTTAAGGCAGATTAACTCTCCTGGCTGATTAGTGACTCTACTGAGGAAGGTGTGTGTATCTCTTTCTGAAGGCAGATTAACTCTCCTGGCTGATGGTGTATCCCTTTCCTAAGGTAGATCAACTCTTCTGGCTGCTAGTGTATCCCTTTGCTAAGGTGGATCGACTAGCCTGACTGATGTATTCCTTTCTTAAGGCAGACAACTCTCTAGGCTGATGGTGTATCCCTTTCCTAAGGAGGATCAACTTTCCTAACTGATGATGTATCCCTTTCTTAAGGTGGATAGACTCTCCTGGCTGGTGATGTATCCCTTTCCTAAGGGAAATGACTTTCCTAGCTGATGGTGTATCCCTTTCCTAAGGTGGATCAACTTTCCTGACTGATGGTGTATTCCTTTCTTAAGGCAGATCGACTCTCCAGCTGGGGAATTTGTATAACCTAAAAAGAGACAACAATTAAAAACTGAGTTAATCAGTATCCAAATAGACATGTCTTTATTCTTAATTGACTTTTGTGAAAATAAAAATATTTTTCCCCTTCAATTAAGAATAAAGATGTTTGGATGGGGATTAGCCCCCAAAATAAACTAAAAACTAAGGGCGACAAATGCTAGGTTTGGCCCAATTGTCGCAGGTTCCACTGCTAGAGAATGCCTCTAGAGTGGGTGCCCCTAGGGTTTTTGATGATGGGGGTGCGCCCCTTAACTGATTCTACCGTTGGATGATGGGGGGATACCCCTGGGTTGGTGGGGAGATTATTTTTGATTGATTCCATTGCTGGAAGACAGGGGGATGCCCCTAGATTGGCTGGGGTGATGCCCTTGGGATCTGATTCCTCCGCTAGAAATGCCCTTAGGGCGAGTGCCCCTAGGGCTTTCAATGATGGGGGTTTGCCCCTTGACTTGAGTCCACTACTATGGAATAGGGGGGGTGCCCCTAGGTTGGTGGGGGGATACCCCCTTATTGGTTTCGCTGTTGGGGAGTAAGGTAATTTTCTTTAGTAAAACCTTTCTACTCAGGAAGTCCTTGATAAGATTTGAGGAGGAATTCCTGTGCTAGGGTGGACCTGTACACAAGCAATTTCATGGCTGGTGACCAATTCGAAAATGGCTTTTTATGATTCTTGATTAACTTTTGTTAGAACAAAAATATTTTTGCCCCTTCAATCAACGATCAAGGTGAGCATGAGGCTTGCCCCAAATATAACTAAAATACAAGGTTGAGGAGGAGTGGGGTTGGCCACAAACTTGAATTGGATGAAAAATCTGCCCCTAGATGGCAAGAGAGGGCCCGTAAGGGTAGGCTATGACCCCGTACGGGTGAAATACTTAGGAGTGGGGACCCCTACGGGTGGGGTGGGACCCATACGGGTCTCCGATGGGGGGTTCAAATGCTGATAAGACCCCTCATATCCCGCCTTATACAAAATCTTCCCCTTTTTCATTTTCCGGCGATTTTCTTTTTCCAATCGATCAAAATGTACAAAAAGATCCTAAAGACTGGCTGTTTCTCCCTTAAACTTGAGGATTTTCCCCCGATAGGTGATTCGAGGC
The DNA here is from genome assembly GCA_947683365.1 of Euphorbia pulcherrima. Classification (NCBI taxonomy): domain Eukaryota; kingdom Viridiplantae; phylum Streptophyta; class Magnoliopsida; order Malpighiales; family Euphorbiaceae; genus Euphorbia; species Euphorbia pulcherrima. The sequence continues at coordinate 46,607,496 of CANTUS010000001.1, read as the reverse complement.
TTTACAAATGCCCGATTCCGTCGAGTATGCCCTTCGCGAATGAGACTCATTTCTGTGGCCCACTCGTATATTGCCCTTAATTCCTTCTCCTGAGACCCATGCCTCAAAGCTCCAGGTAATTCCCATAATTCCTCATTTTTCATTTTTTAGTTCTTTGACAATTTCTCAATTTTTGGCATGATTTAGGGTGTTTTAGACATTGGAATAGAGCCTGGTACATGTAACTTTAGCCTAGGATACTTTTAGGATAGTTTTAGATGAGCTTTGGTTGAGATTGGATCAATTTGGATTTTTGGAAGATTTGTCTGCAGAGGGACTATTTGCAGGGGACCCAGTACGAATGAGGGGAGGCCTGTATGGGTCCTTTTTTCATACGGGCACACCTTATAGACCCCTACGGGTGGGGTAGACTCGTACGGGTCCTTCTCCTTAGGACAAAATGTTTGCATCTTGTATTTCTATAATCTTTTCTGATTTCTGACTTATCTGTTGTATTTCAACCTTGCTAAACTACAATTTGGTCCTTATAGTTTCAATACAAGGCCATGGAAGCCCTGAGCTTTTGCAGGAAAAGGTACAAGGAGATCCGTACCTTGAGGGATACTAAGTTGCTAGGCCGCATCAATTCCTTTAGCTTCGGTGACATTATTGGGGCCATTCCTCTGGTTTCAAAGATGCTAGCCCCGAGGATATTGTCCATTTCAATGTTTATGCTGATCGGTGGCATTCTCGGCCTGAGGTGAAGGCTTATATTGCTATATTACTTGGGATTCATCTAGCTGGGATGAATAAGCTCAAGTACGGGGACTTGCATGCTTATTAGATCAGGCAGCCGAGTCTAGTTGCGGCCGACAGGAGGGATCAGTACGCCCGGTCTTTCCTATTGACATTCCTTACTATCGTCTTTTTCCTGGTCTACTAGAGTAACCTCAACTATGGTTTTGATCTCTATTGTGGAGGATCTTATTGCTATGCCAGGCAAGAACTGTGTTGATTTATTCTAGCACAACTAAATTATGGAATGGATGTGGGAGTCTGGGGTGAGCAGTCTAAGCTCAACATCTACCACCTGATACTACTGGCAAACCACGAACTGATCTCTCATTCTTTAACCCTTTACTTAGATTGCGTTGTGACTTATCCTTATTTTTTTTACAGATTTAGGCCTTTCAGTACCAGTTGATGCAAAGGCTGAGTTTGCCCCTGTAGCCCGAGATGCCGCATATTATATCCAGATGGATGGGGCTCTAGTAGGGCTAGTCCTTGACTACAGTGTAGTATCGAGAGTTCCTACGTCAGCTGAGCTCAGATCAGGTAAACTTCTTCCCTATTAAACCTGCATTTTACATTTTAACAAACCATTAGTAAAAACTGAATTTATGAGGTTGCAACACTCATAGTGCATTTGTTTTGGTTTGTTCATCCGAGACCCGTATGAGAGACTGGATATGTACGGGCTATTAAGCAGATGCAGGCCGACATGGATGATCGGTGCTTCATATTAGAGTCACCACTCTCTTACAAGTGGTACTTTGGTGAGTGGGTCCGAGGGTGGAGGACCAGTGCCATGGTGGAGAGATCGATCCCTCCCCCGATCCCTATAGGTGTCTTCTGGCCTCATCTTATGTAGGGACCAACTAGGGGCCATACTTATTAGGCGAGGGGGCTCGCGTACTATCTGTAGAGGGCTCTTATACTGAGTTTGTCATTTTCTCACTTCTTCCTACTTGCGAGAGGATTCACCATGAGGACAAGCCACTTGAGTTTCACTAGTGTGGTAGTGAGGATGACAATAATGATGACGATGAGGAGGGTGGACGGAGGGGCAACCTCGGGAGGCCATCCATAGTTCAGGGTACCAGAGGCTCAGCTAGGTTTGCTACCCCTTCTTCTCAGGTATTTTCTTAACTTAACTTTTTGAATATCTTACAGTTTCCTAAAATTGATAGTAATTCTGAGCATGATCCTTTATTGCTAAAGCCTTCTGCTTCCACATAGAAGATGCCTATTACTGCTACCAGCGCGGCCCCTGAACTGCCGACAAAGCGGTCTCGCGCTTTTAGGTCCGTGATAGAGGGGATCCTCTAAGTTGAGCTAGATACTTTATTTTGGCTCCTTGATCATTCGGGGAAGTGAGCTGTCAAAGAGTCGGTCCAACCTATCAGTTTCACTCCTTTCAGCTCTACTCATGTAAGGAATCCTTTGCCTTAATATTTATCCATTACTATGATTGTTTAGAATGTCCTATCCTTGTATGACCTTTTCCTTTTAGGTGACCATCTCTGAGGCCGAGAAGATCGCCAGGGGCTACTTTTCTGTGCAGGATCTGCTACTGGCCTAGGATGCACTAGCTTCGGTAAGTTTCTTTTTCTTGCAAAATTTAACAAACTATGCAAGATTCATGGTATGACATTTATATATGTGTACTGATCTTATGATATCCATTGAAGACTCTACTGGCCTTGGAGCGCAGCAAGTTCGCTCGGGACTTGGATGCTTTGGAGGAGAGGGCCAGGTTCTTGGAGGAGCAGCTGTCGGTAGCTACTGCTAGTAACCACTGAAGTTGTTCAGGCTAGAACCGAGACTGCTTGAGCGAGGGCAAAGATTGAGATTCTAAAGGGCCAGCTAGCAAGGATGACTAAAGATAGGCAGATACCGGCTCCTTCTAATGATGGATCTGAGAATGACCTTTCTGCATACCGAGTGACTTAGAGGGGTGGAGATCAGTCTTTGGAGGGAGCTGATGCCGCTAGGGCTATTGTAGGGACCTCAAATACTAGGGCCCTTGCCAGGCCAGCTGCTAATTTCGATGAGGCTTAGGATCACATGACTATAGATGTAGCTTATCTATTGGCGAATACTCAGGATCAGATGCCAGAGGGTCGCTAGGGATGGACTCCCCCAGCAGCTTAGATTATGACTAATGTTTTCGAACTGTTTGTACTTTTTTATCCATGCGCGGCTTGTTTTGGATGTAAACTTTGGATTGATACTTTTGAGATTTAACTTTCACGCATGTGGATTTTTCTTGAACTGAAATCACTGAGTATTGCTGCTTTGCAAACTCGTATTTTTATCTGGTGACTTTATAGCGAGGGAACCGAGTGATGTTCCAACTTTTGCATAGGCCATTCGATGAGAGATGACCAATCGAACATTTATTCTTTCTTTCTTTTTGTCCTAATTTTTGCCTAGACTATCCTTGATGGCTCAGTCCAGCGAACTTTCTCTTTTTTAGCTTTAACTTTTGCCTAGACTGCCTTTTCGAGTTTTCAACCTAGCAAGCTCTTTTTTTTCTTTACTTTTCACCTTAATTTTTTGCTGAGACCACCCTTTCTGATTTTCAATGCTGCAAGCCCCTTTTTCTTCATCTTAACTATTTCCTGGACCGCCTTTTTGGGTTTTTGATCCATTAGACTGTCTTAATTTTTGATTGAATTGTCCTTGGCGGATCAATCCAGCAGACTTCTTCTTAATTTTCACATGCCTGATTTCTTTGGAACTTTTATTTCTATTCGATTGCATGAATAATGAAAGGAATAACAATGATGCTCAACATGTAGAAAAAATGGACGTTCACACACTTGCGATTATTTCACCTAAAGACATGCACGCATTCATAATACCAAGATTCTTAGCAAAATCATAACATGTTCATTGATGAGATTAATTTGAGTACATAGGCAATGGTAATAGTTTCCAATGGTTAAGCCCTACTACCCACTAGTCTTTTATAGATTTTCTAGAAGGCAACTAACATTTTTCTCTCGATGCCCTAACTTTTTCCTAGGCCGCCCTTTTCGGGTTTTCAGCTTAGTAGGCTTTTATATGTGTTAGAGTGCCCTAAATTTTTCCTGACCGGTTTATGGAATACCGAACAGCGGGCTACACCCTAATTTTTTCCCGAGCAATAGAGGACCGCTTGCCGGGTGATTTAATCTTTATTTCTTTTATTCTTTGTGCTGGTTTTTTATGATTTAATTCTTTTAACCTAGATGTGATAACGCTTAAGCCTATCTTGATTTACTGGATTCACGAACTCATTTCCATCCATATCCATAAGCTTGATTCCTCCTTTTCCCAAGAATTTCTTTATCACGAATGGTCCTTCCCAATTAGGCCTGAACTTGGCCCTAGCATCAGTGTTGACTTGGCATAGTTGCTTGAGAACCAGATCACCCGCTTTGAGAGATTATTTTGGGTTCCTGACAGTGTTATTGTAAGCTTGAGCCATACGCTCCTGGTACATCTATAAGTCATCCAGTGCTTGGAGCCACTTTTAAAATATTGCATTTAACTACCTATACCTAGCTTTTACCCAGTCTGACTCTTTTAACTGAGCTTCAACCGCCACTCTTAGAGATCTTAATTCCATTTCGACTGGTAGCACAACTTCCATTCTATATACCAAGGGGAATGGCATCTGATCGAAGGGAGTTCTTATACTGGTTTTGTACCCCCAAACTGTAAATGGAAGTTTATCAGCCCAGTCCTTGTAGGTAGCCACTGTCTTTGACAAGATTCTCTTGATTGACTTATTGATCAGCTTCTCTTTAGAACTTTTGAAGGATTTAGGGCCTCTTTTATGACCCAATATATGCTTTCTATTTTATTATAACTAGAGCTAGTCTGTTGTTGATGCTCTCAAGAGTCTTCTTGGTCTTCTTTCTTGGCGACGTGTACCTTTGTACCCTTTTCCTCCTTTATGAAGAAAGATGGACTAAGACTTATTGTTATCATATTTGCTAAGCACATTTATTATCTCTCTTTTATTGATAGGTTTTAACCATTGGATATTTATACCATTGCAATGTATTCAAAGCCAATGTCATTAATGAATATTATGATATTTTAAGAATGTTGTTTTTATGAGTGCATGGTGTAATTAGAATGAAACACCCGAATGAAATGTGAATGGGAGATGCATCAATTTATTCATGACATGCTAAAAAGTACTAATGTTACAACTTATTCATGATATGCTTTGTAGGCAACATTGTTTGCATAAAAAATATTTGCAACACAAAGTTACATCATTTGAATCATCCTCTGCAGGTGGAGGGACTTATTGATCAATTTGAGCAATGCTGGCTGCTGAACTAGTAGCTCTGGTGTGCAGGTTTGCATGTGCTTCTTTGGCTACTGCTCTTGCTAACTTTTTGATAGCCGTGCTGATAGGACTTCCCTTCTCACTTCCCTTCCAACTCTTCCTTATAAGTACTACTAGTGCCTTGGTCATGGACTCGATTACTTCCTTCATTTCATCTTCTTCAGCATTGCCGCATACTTCCATAGAAATAGAGGCTTCAATCATGCAACCTTTGTTGAAATCTTACACATCATTGAAGATCTCAAAACTAGGGACCCTTTTGCCCCCCTACCTCAACAGGTTCTTCCTCACTTATGAATAACCTTTGCGTGACCTTAGCCCCTATCATGAGGTAGGACTGGGGTTTAGATTTCTTGGCACCTAAGTGATTCCCCAAACCAAGTTTGGATGGCCATAGAAGAGGCAAAAAAGGTTCCAGCATACCCTACAGATTCTTTTTGAGCCCCTTACCTTTCACATAACCTTGCTTCATCATGATCTTTTTGATTTTGAGTGATATATGCCTCATAATCAAAAACTCTATACCCTGGTGAGCTACAACCACCCTGGATTTTTTTCTTCGGCCTCCATAGCTACTATAATATATGGTTTATCAGCTTCAATGGTTACTAGCTTGCCACTGTGAATAACCTTAACTTTCTGATGGACTATAGAAGGGACGGCTCCTAATGCATAGAGCCAAGGTCGCCCCAACAATAATGAGTAGGTAACGGGAATGTCGAGGACAATGAATAAGACTTTGGATTTTTGTCCCCCACCTGTAACTTCAGCTTTAAAAACCCCAATGACACTCGTCTTCGTATCATGATATGCCCTTATAACTGTATTGGATTTCTCCAACATGGATTCATCCAGCCCAAAGTAAGGAAGGATCTTAGCAGGACAGAGGTCGAAGGGGGAACCATCATCCACTATAACACATGGGATAGAATGATCAAAGATTTGTACCTTAATGAAAAGTTCCTTATTATGCTTATTCCCTTCGGCCGGGAGGTCTGACAAATAAAACTTAATGGGTTCAACCTGATTGGAAGGAGATGCCCGAATTACTAAAAACACTTCAACCAAAGTGATGGAAGGCGTAGCCTCCATGCTTAATAACTTTTCTATCAGACCTTTGCGATGATCTTCAGAGTCAATGAGGAGCTGCCAAAGGCTGTACTTGGTATGGGTAACTTGCAATTATTGGATGAGAGGGGTGATCTTTGAATCTTTCTTTTCATTGCCAACTGAGGTTTGAGTTTCAATAGCAGGCATGAAGATTGGACCCTTATTGATATTTGGAATAGCCTGGATATCTACATCTTTGCCCTTTCTTCTTTTTTATAGAGGATTAGGAGAAATTCTTCCACTTTAGGTAACATGCAATACCCTATTTTTCATGTAACTTCTCCCTTCAAAAGTTATCACCAACAAGGCTGGTCCTTCGGGCTCATCATTCACCAACATATAAGCATCGATATCAATTGGTTCTAGTTAAACCAACATAGCATCTTCACCATAAATTCCTTCTAACTCGAATGCATCGATTTCAATGGGGACTAGTTCATCAGGCAAAGCCACTGCTGAGAGAACTACAGGATTAGCTTACGAGATCATATTAAATTCATGGTAGGAGGGTAACCCTGACTCGACAGCTGCAACCTACTTCTCAAAATTTGGCAGGGGATTATTCATGGTGCTAGGCTTAAGCTCAAGTTTGTGTATCTTCTTTTCCCTAATCAAACCACGAATAGCCTCAAGTAGATCTCTACAGGCACTAGTGTGAGGTCCCTTACTAACGTGATAAGCACAAAACTAATCCTTGTCTTCAGGTTTGGGACATAAGGCTTCATACTCTGAAGAAGGCCGAGTTCCCTTAACTTAGTGAAGATGGTAGGCAGAGATACTTACCAAGGGGAAATGATGTCTTTGATAGTACAAATTACAGCCACTTTTCTTTTACTACCGCTGCTTTAGGAACGGAGCAAGACTTTGACTTAGAAGCTTGGGTTGGGGCTAAAGGGTGGTTATTTTTAAACCAAGGTTTGGCCCGCAGACCCGCCTTTCTCTAATTCCTCAATTTTTTCCCATTTCTTAACTTTTTCAAAGACCTCAACATAACTAGAGAATTTATCCATACCAAGAACCTTATGATAAGCAGGTAGGGCACCATCCATCAACTTTTAGATAATCTCAGAGAGACATAACCTATCTTTCAACAAAACCTGAGTGGCCATCCATGTTTCGAAATAGGGCTAGAATTTCTCACTAGGTGCCTGGTTGATTGCCTCCAAATTCTGTATGGTAGTTTTAATGGTGGCATTGAAACCATACTGCTCAATGAAAGCTTCAGATAAAACTTTCCAATTTTCAGTCACCTCATCTGATAGAGTATTATACCATTCAATAGCAGGACCTTCCAAAGTGTAAGGGAACATTTTGGCTAGGACTTTGTTACTTAACTTTCTGATTCTCATAACCCTCTGATAGGTGGTGATGTGAGAGTGAGGTGGACCAGTTCCCTTATACTTCGCTATGCTAGTCATACTAAAGTTTTTAGGGACCTAGTCCTCCTCTCTAGCAGTTTGAACTGATAGTGATGACGACTAAGAGCCGAGATTTGTGGCAAGCAATTTTTGAAGAAGATCATGCAATTCCACAAACAAGGATGACCCCTCTGATTGAGTAAGCACACCCAAGGGTAAACCTGCTAATTAAGGAAAGGTTGTCTCCTTAGGTGTGACCACAAAATTAGGAGCTGGGCAAGATGCCCCAAACTAAAATGGAGGCAGTGTAAACCCCTGACTAGGTTGAGCAAACTGACTGAAGGCTAGTGGAACCACTATACCCTAACCGGAATGACTAACTAACTAAACCAAATGGACATACAAAACCCAACTAACCAAACTAACTAGAAGAATCCCCGCGAGTCCGCATGGGTGGTAATTGAAACTGAGTGAAAGTATTATGAGTAACTCTTGATACTTGCTCGCTAATCATTGCATTCACTACTGGAGCACTTACAGGTACGATATAAGGAGCATTGACCATTCTCTCTTTAGCCATGATTACCTTGATGGAATCTAACATCTTATCATTCATTTGGTCCAAGAACTGATCACTTCCCAAGTACTATGAGATGGCATTTGCGATCTCCAACCTAACCTCGGCCCTTGATGCATTTGCCTCCTCACCAGTAGTAACATTCTCAACCTCAACATCAATATGACCCTTTAGAGTCAGGATATGAGACATTTCCTTAGGATAGAAGACAAAAAGATCAACTAGATGAAACTGACTGCTGGATGAAATCTTACAGACAGAATCGGAGTAACCTTTAATTGAGCTGGAAGAGGACGAGGAAGAGGTGGACCCAGAATTTGAGCCAAACGGACCTAAGAACATTGCCATGTTTTAACCCTTTGAGCTTTGGAAAAGGTGATGACCAAAAGATCAGTACATGCGTGGGATGCGTTATGCATGCACAAATTACAACGATGCATGGCTGGGTTAATTGCAGGGGAATACAACACAACAAATACCAAGCGATCGATTCCGTCCTTATTTCTCCCACCGATTCTGATGCTATTCTTCCTTAGTCTAATCTCACACAGAGAATAGGGTACATCAGAAGTTTGATGTGGAAGGTTCCCATCACATCAAGCCCCTTTTGGAAGGAGAGAGCAATGAGTGCTCCACCCACTAGAGTGTCCCCAATTCCTGGTGGCATGGATAACACCTTCACGAGTGTTGCAGAAATAATAGGGGACCTCAAGCTAGCACTAGAAGAAGAGCGCATCTAACTAAAGAGAGAAGGAGATGAGAAGATAGAATGTAATAATTTTCCTAAACTATCAAAAAGAAAATGAGTTAAATTAAGTAAATGCTTTTCGGTGCTCATCTTAATCTTTTAAGCTTTTAAAACAAAACAAAATTTTGCAAGTTAAAAGATTAATTCCCCAGCACAGTCACCACTGTGAGGTGTCGATGACGTGTGGGTCTCCCTTGGTGCTTGTGTGAGAGGGGGGGCCCACTGGGGGTTGGTTGGATTTAGGCATGGCAAAACATTTTTAGTTAAAGTTTGCACAATAAGCCAATTTTAATGAATAAAAGAATCAAGATCCAAATCTCGATACAAATGATAGAGTTGCCAACCAAGTTGTCTACTTAGGAAGAAGTCTTGGTACGGTTCCCTCTAGGCGGGAGACTCATACCTATTGGATCAAAGATTCAGGTATTGGATGAGTCACTTATTTCTCATTTAGTTGATTCAAATTACATTCACTGTGAAAAACCATTTTTTTCATCATTTGTGGAATTATCACAGAAATCCTATTCTTCTACACTCTTTCACACTCGCTACATCCATTTACATATTAGAATAAACCACAAGAATTACATAGGGGAATAAAAATTACAGCCGAGAGAAAATGGGGGAATTGTAAGAGAACTTATACATTTGTTCTAAGTTATAAAAGAAAACAAAAATAAATTCCCCTACATCCACAAAGATTAGCACAGTTTATAGCACCTCATAAGTCAGCATTTCATTAGGAAAAATGTTATTGCAATAGCGTGGCAGTTTTACAATCGATAGTGCCCGGGCGGCTTCTAGGATTAGAAAGAAATAACGAGTTTTCAACGTATTTTGTTATGAAAACACATTTTAACTTTTATGGGTTGATTTACCGGATTATTAGTGAAAATAATCGCATGGCATATGGTGAGTTGGAATGATTTTTAACTGAATTAAAATAAGTTCAGGATTCTGCCTGGGGCTGGTACCCCTATGGGTGGGTGGGACCTGTACGGCTGTTAGGGATGATCGATACGGGCAAGGTGTACCCATACAGGGTCTTGTCTGGTCTAGGTAGAAACTCTGTCTAGTTTAACTTGCAGATTAACAGATTAATGGTAGAAAAACAAAATAAAAAGCGATTTCCCCTATATGAGTAGGGTACCCAATTCATTACCTCGAAGACACAAGGTACCAACAAGGCTCAAATCAGTTAGGACCAGACTCGAAATAGGAAATAAAAAGAGCAGAAATGATAGAAGGGGCATAGAATAACAATAATGAAATGACTAAAATGTGAGACTCTTTGAAACTCAGGAGCGTTATCTTTACGGCATGAATCCACTTTGAGGTGATCCCTTTACTATTGAAAGAGTCCGGCCAAAGTAGACGCTGAAATAGGACTATTTAGGTGAGTATTTGTGTGGACAAAACCTCTCCTAAATCCTAATAAATGAAGTTAGGAATGAATAAAATGTGGACAAAACCTCAAGGAATGGGGTTTCTCCCTATTTTATACCTCCTATATCTCCACTATACATTTTCTATACCTCTAGAAATTGCTAGAACTTTTCTATAATTTCTCTATAGTTTATTTCCCCTATGAACTGTGTGTGTTGAAATGAGAGGAAAATGCCCTATTTATAGGTTGAGAGTCAGGTCTGAATCCAATAAACCGCATTCAAGACCTGCCTTTTTCATGAAAAAGGGAAGAGATTACTTCTAAAAGAGCCCGATTAGGAAACCAGAGGACCCGTATAGGTGGGACCCAACCTATACGGGTACTAGGTGACTCATATGGGTCCCCTCTAAGCATACAGAAGGTAATCACCCTTACGGGTCTGACAATGGACCCATATATCTAGACAAAACTCGTACAGGTACCTAAGCGCAAACTAGGGCTCCACACTTCGGTAAAACCCAACTCGGCAGCAATAGGAACACTTATGATGGACAACACCTGCAAGATATTGCATCATATAGCTCTCATCATAGTTTCGTGAGAAGGATCGTTAAAATCTAGTGCTCACATTTGGCTAATGCAACAGTTGCCCAATGTGATGAACTCCTTGCAATCTTTAATATTTGAACCATTCGATTTGTTGGGTTCGGTTAAAGTGTTAACCCACTAATAGCGAGGTTGCTCCAAGCTATCCTAGTCATTTACTTGTTACTAAAGTATATTGCTTTTTACCTTAATGTGTTTGACTAGAAACTATTTCTATCAAACACATACTCTAATTAGAGGTTTATAGCAATCATCACTTCAACAAGTGGGCATGTACAACTCCTTAATATATCCAGAGTGATGGATTCTTTCTGACTACATAGCTTACCAACATGCTGTTATCACTATACCTGTAATAACCTATGACACCCTAAATTAATAAGTGCATAGGTATGACCCAAAGTTTAGTGATAGTACCACACGAGGCAACTAGTGTCTCAAGCATGAGGATATTCACAAAGGTACTACATAAAGATAAACACTAACACTATGATATATTTGCCAAGTGTTTATCTTATTGCGGTCACCAATATATCTTCCAGACATATCAATATGTCAAACTTAAGGCACCACCTTGAGTCTTAGGAGGTTGACTGCTTGGACCCATTCCAACAAAGTTGACCACATGCTAGTCTTACTACTTCATCATTATAATTTCTTGATGAAACTATGCCTACGGATAGTTCAGACATAATCATAATTACAAATGAAGTAAGTCCCCATAAATAGAATCAAACCTTATTTCATGGTATTTACCTCTTTCTTATTCTTAAGCAAGTCCCCGAGAGGGCTTAATTGATCCATGAATATATGTTTCATCTTTTGTTTCCTTTTCCTTTATTTTGAGAAATATAGTGATCAATTCCGATTCATTCTATATATATATATATATATATATATATATATATATATATATATATATATGAACACACTAATATAAACAAAAGATTAAATGTCTTTATTAATTAAATAAAGTATTCATACTAATACATAATTAAGATATATCACCCTAATTACGCTAAGGGCATACATCATATCTAACTGATTATTCATGTTAATGGGTGTTTTGCCGTTCCATGTGTCATATCTGTGCCAACTGGTATTTGGATGCAGGTAGATTAGGTTAGATGTGTGCTGGGCCTTGAAGTATATTTCAATTCCCGCATAGAAAAATGTATAGGATTTGATAAAACCTTTTAATAATTATTTAATTTCCTCCTTTTTATTTATTTATCACTTATTACATGATGCGTTGTGTGATGTATGGATAATTATAAACCAAAAATTCTAATTAGTTGATTTAAATTGCATAAGAATGAAAAGATACTTATACCAGAAATGATTTGATTTTGTAATGAAAAGTAAGTAACATCATCCCAGCTTAGAATCTCTACATTAAGGTATAGTCTAACCACCCATTGGGAATATTGTGCCCAAATTCCCGATAGAGCTCAACCGGGTGGCAAATCTGTCTTAATGTACGGGATTGTGATCTCATGTCACATAAAATGAAACTAAATATCAACTTCAACATCACTTCAAATATTTTCCTCATGCATCTGAAATTGAGGATCTCTTCCTCAGCACACTTTGTTGCGCTTTATCTTTTGCCTCTCCCTGGCTCTCATAGGGGCTGTGAAAGAGTTTGTTCTCTCACACCACCCATCCGGTTAGGCCTCACAATGCCCATTCAATGGGATCACTCAACACTCATCAGGGAGAGCCACATAATGCTCACCCGATAGGACCACACAAAGCCCATCAAACCAATAATCTTATCATTGAACATAGAGTCGGTGCCTTCTCAATTTAGGCAACACAGAACAACAATAACCTCGACTCATCCTTTAAGGATAGGAGGATGTAGGTTCCACTATGGAGGGATCTAATTAGAATGTGCAAAGCATGTCATGCAAAGTGGGCCTCACAGAATGAGCCCATGTATGACACGCATCACCCTTGCGGGCTGACCCTATCCAACTACTTCCATCCTGGGGTACCTACTATGGCCCTGCTCCCCAATCCACTTGTCTTTTTCCTCCACCTTTACTCAACTCACAGTCAAAACCTAAGAAGTTCAAATACACGGATGATCCTGAGTTTCAAAAGATGTTCAAGGAAGGGCTCAACGGGTATACCATTTCCTTAGAAGAGCTTTGCCTTGAGACATCTAACTCCCTATTTAGTCTGAATATTCATGCAGAGCCACTCACCTCTTATGTCAAGATACCTTTCATTGACAGCTATAGTGGTGACACGGACCCCTAAACATACGTCTGTACATATAAGGAAAAAGATGGATCTAGTGTATGCCTTTAAAGCTCATACTTGCAAAAACTTCTCGAACACCTTAGTCGGAGCGATGGCCTATTAGTTAAACTTGCTACTAGTCGAGTCCATTGATTGTAAGGACGACTTAGGATAGAAATTGTGCACACATTTCATTAGCTCCTTTCTGGCTAGGACCACCACCTGCACTCTTAACGAAGTCACTTAGAGACCAACTGAATCACTCTACTCTTACATCGAGCGGTTTAATAAAGCTCGCTTGCTAGTATAAGAGGTGGATTACATCACTGCAAGGGAAGCTATGATTAGAGGCACAAGGAATCAAAGACTTTATGCAAAACTCATCCAAAGGCAACCTAAGAAGCTGGACCAAATGATTACAATTGTGAAGAACTTGATCGAAGTACTTGAAGTTGATAGGCTATACGAGTCTGAAAGAGCTTCGCCTGAAGACTAAAAGACCATGAAAAGAGTCAAGAACTTCAGCGAGCAACCCTCAAGCTAGAATAGATATAGACCAGAGTTAAAGGCCCCCTTGCGTGATATCCTATTAGCTGTATAGAAGAGTGATGATAACAGATCCATCAGATTTCCAAGGGTGACTCTGGAGTAGTTCATGGGGAAAGACGCAAACAAGTATTGCAAATTCCATAAGTCTAGAGGTTATAACACAGATGAATATCGCGTCCTAGCAAATGAAATCCATACTTGATCAAGCAAGGTAAACACTCCCTGTTTATGAAGGGAATAACTAGAGATAGCAGCTCTAGGTCAAAGAAAGAAGGCAAAGACAAGTACTCATAGAAGTTAAAAGGGCATGTAATGGTGATTGCAGGTGTGAGCACTAGATTTTAGAGGTCCTTCTCATGAAATGATGATGAGAGCTACAAAATGCTATTATTTATAGGTGTTATCCATTAGATGTGTTCCTGCTATAGTAGAGATGAGTTTAGCCAGATTTTGGAGACCTAGACTGCCTTTAGGGACCTGTAAGGGTCACACCTTGGGGGTAAAGGTCCATAGGTTGACCCATACGGGTCCTATCAGTAGTCGTATGGGTGTCCTCCTACCCTTACGGGTACTGGCTTTCAAGTAAAACCCCAATTTCCCCATGAATCTGTATAATGAACGAACATCACCATTTGCCATGCGATTAGTTTCACTAATAATCCGGAGAATCAACCTATAAAAACCTTAAATGTGTTTTCATAACAAAATATGTTGAAGACCCGTTATTTCTTTTTGATCCTAGAAGCCGCCAGGGCACATCGATTGCAAAACTGCCATGCTAATATAATTACATTTCCTCCAAAAAAATGCTAACTTATAATGTTCCGTAAACTGTGCTAGTCTTTATGGATGTAGGCAAATTTATTAATTTTTTGATAACTTAAAACAAATGTATAGGTTCCCGCAATTCCCTCAGTTTTCCCCGGTTGTAATTTTTATTCCCCTTTTACTGTTTGCGCGTTATTATGAATTATTAAACGCATGTATCGAGTGTGAATGAGTGTAGAAAAATAGGATTTCTGTGATAATTCCCCAAATGATGAAAATAAAATAGTTTTATACGGCGAATGTAATTTTGAATTAACTAAATGAGAAATGAGTGACTCATCCGATACCCGAATCTCTAATTTAAAAGGTATGAGTCTCCCGCCCAATGGGAATCGTACCAAAACTCTTTCCTAAGTAGACAACTTGGGTGGCAACTCTAACATTTATACCGAGATTTGGGTCTCTATTCTTTTATTCTTTAAAATTGGCTAAAATGTGCAAACTTGAATTAAATGGTGTCATCACGATTAAATCAATCAAACTCGTAGTAGACCCCATCGCAAGGCGCCAAGGGAAATCCACATATTTTTTACCATGATCCATCACAATGGCGACTCCGCTGGGGACATAATCTTTTGACTTGCAAAATTTTGGTTTGTTTTTTAAAAGCTTAAAAGATTACAATGAGTTTCAAAGTTCATTTACTTAATTCAACCCCATTTCTTCTTCATCGTTTGGGAAAATTATTACACTTTATCTTCTCACCTCCTTCTCTCTAGAATTAAATGCACTCTTCTTCTAGTGCTAAGTTAGGGTGCCCTATTTTTTTGCAAAACTTACGAAGGTGTCACCCATGCTCACCAAAAATTGGGGATATCCTAGTAGGTGGAGCACTCATTATCATCTCCCTCTAAAAGAGGCTTGATAAGATGGGCACCTACTACATCAACTTCCATTACATCCCTACACCATTCTTATTAAAAGCCATAAAATTTAACCCTCTAGGTACCTTTTTCCAGTGAGATTAGATTAGGTCGCCCTTTGTTATCCTCGAGGTAATCAAAGGAAGATACCTTCAGAATTGGCGGGAGGGATAAGGTTGGAGCACACGTTTTGCATGTGTTGTGTTGTGTATTCCCTTGTAAATAACCTCACCATGCATTATTGTAAATTGCACATGCATACCCACCCAAGGCAAGTACTGATCTTTTGATTACCACCTCAGCTAGAGAGTCAAAGCTTGGCAACATTCTTAGGTTCATTTGGTTTGTATCCCGATTCTACCTCCACATACTCCAGTTTAGTTAAGGGTTGAAACTCTACCTCTATCTCCGAGCAGTTCATCTAGTAGTCAGTTTGGTCCGTTTGATTCTAATACTACCTACCAGCGAGAAAAGATGTCTTGCATTTTGACTCATGATGGCTAGGTAGATGATGAAGTTAAGGATGTCGGTCTCAATAAGGAGGAAAATATGTCAAAGGCCGATATTAGACCGGAGATTGTAAATGCCATCTCGCAGTATTTGGGGAATGATCAGTTCCTCAACCATATGAATAACAAGATGATGACTTCCATTAGAGCAATCTTGGCCGAAGAGAGGACGACCAACGTCTCTCAAGTTACACCCATCAGAGCTCCATAGTCCATGTAGTTATTGGTGAGCAGCCTCTTATGAGCAGATGACGTTTCAGACGGGCTGGGAAGTTGAGCTGGTGGAACGATCTCCATGAAAATTATGAGTGTTATTGTGATGGTAGAAAATGGTTTTCCAAATTTTAATGTTTAAAAGATACGAGATCAAAATTCTGTACTTAAAATAGAGTCGCTACCCAGTTTAGCTCATCGAGGAAATTTTTGTATGATTTTCCTTCCAGGTAGTAGACCAAACCTTAAGTAGAGATTTTAAGTTTAGATGATGTTATCTATTTTACATTGACCAAGTTAAGTTTCATTCTTTTTTATTGGGTTTGAATCCACCCTATTTATTGTGCTTTCGGTTTATATATTTTTAGCGCGTTATCAAGCAATCAAAGTAATAAATAAACAAATTATTACAGTAATTCCAAATAAAATACGGAAATGAAAGAATAATTACAAGGCTTTCCAAATCCTATACATTTTTCTAAAATAAAAAATAAAATACCCAAAGGTCTGGCATACATCTAACCTAAATCTACCTGTATGAAAAGGTTAGCACACATACGGCACGTATACAAGGTATATCACATAAAGCGGCATCCCTGACGGTGGGGTAGAGGGGCAGTAACCCCTCGCGGGGGTCTGGGGATAGCACCCCCGATGGGTCAAGGGTCAGTTGTCCCTCATGAGGTTTTGGGGCTATGCCCCGGACGGGTTTTAGGGAAAGTCCATTTTGGACACAACTATTATTTTAACTAAGTTCCCTTTAAAAAATTCATTTTTCGAATGAATTTTAGGGAAAAGTCCATTTTGGACACAATTATTATTTTAACCAAATTATTAGTGAAAATGCCACATGTTATGAGCTTTGGACCATTTTTAGGGAATTCTGGATTCCCATCGTGATACTATACATGCAAAATATGAAAAACGAGAAAACTAGGTCAAAGGGCAACAACGGGGCTGCTGCCTAAAAACTTATGCCGACGGCGGCATGAGTGATACCGCTAGCAGCATGGGTGATGTCACTAGAGGTCTGAGTGAGGCCGCCGGTGGCTTCACATACCGATGACAAAAGTGGAGCCGCCGGCAGCGTGGGTGATACTGTCGGTGATTTTAAAATTAACAGAAATAGATTTAGAAGCTTAGAAATGACTGAAAACTCTAAAAACAAAACCAAAACACCAAATAGCACAACAAAAATCAAGAACATATGCCAAAGAGCTTAAGAGACTCATGAATTAACCGCGGGGTAGTGAATCCACCTCTTCGTGTTCCAAATGACACCTCCGAGAAGCTCGAATGATGATTTGGGTAGTGATTTAAAGATTGAACAATGTTTGTCTCTAAAAGTCCTATTAGATTGATTTTAACCTAAGATTTCTATAGTTTTTAAGTTTAATCTAAGAGATTAGATGAAGAAAAACCAAGAAAACATGAATTGAATCCATTTTCTTACCTTTTCTTCCCTTTCTCTCTCTAAAATCACTCTTTCTCACTCTAAAGCCTCTCAATTTGCTACTGAAGTTCTTCACCTCTCAAACCCCCTCTCTGACATTTTTAAGGTTGATAATTGGACAAAAAATCAACTTTTGGCTATTATCCATCAGGTTTTAAGAAAAGGCAAAAAGCTAGCAGACTGCCGCAGGGGTCATGTCGTTGGCAACATGACTTGAGCTGCCGCCGGCCTGAGTGATGCCACTGGTGGCTTCAGGCCCCTATTGGCAGTCTACCAACTGGGGCCCATAGCTTGAAAAGGTGCTTAAAGGGGCTTTCCGGGTCAAAAAGGTAGATTTTGAATTTTTAAGGGTATTTTAATATATTTTAGGATATTTTAAGATATTTTAGGTGAGAACCATCGATTCAAGCTTCCACCAAACATGTAGTCGGACACGCTAAACTGAATTCAAACGTTAATGAAAATTTGAAATGAATTTTTAATGAGGATTAAAATTCGAACATACGTCATCATTGTCTTACGAGAGGAATTACAAATTCCCGTGCTCACAGGCTGCCCCTCGGGGGATCACTGCTGCCACAGGTCAGTATGATCTCATGAAAAGAGCAAGGGTTCAAAAATAATACCTGATAGTTTCTATTCTTGGCATCTTTTTCCAAGATGGGTCTGAAGGGCCAGGTTGGTCTTTTGCGCATGGGCTGCCCCCGGTAGTGTTTGACATCAATTGCTCTTTGCTTAGCAACAAGTGCCCTCTGGTTTTGTCAGCAAGTGCCTTTTGTATTGCAGCAATTGCCCTCTATTTGATTGTTGCCTCAACAATTCTCACATAAAGCACGGAATTGCTACATCAATTGCCCTTTGGCGATCTTTGGTATCAAGTCCCATCCATTTTGCAGCAAGTGCCCTTTATTTGATCGTTGCCTCAGGAATTCTCACATCAAGCCCAAAATCACTACATCAAGTGCCCCTTGGCAATCTTTGGTATCAAGTGCCTTCCATCTTGCAGCAAGTGCCCTCTATTTAATTGTTGCCTTGAGAATTCTCACATTAAGTGTGGAAACACTACATTAAGCGCCACTTGGCGGTCTTTGGTATCAAATGCCTTCTATTTTGCAGCAAGTGCCTTTTGTTTTGCATCAAGTGCCTTCTATAAATTTCATGAGGTTCCCTTATATTAAGAATTAGAGAAACTCGAGTTGGTCAAAGGATAAGTGATGTTTTTACTACTTGATCCATTTTTTGGAAACAAAAATTTTGCGCCTTCGATTAATAGTAAAAACAGAAGTATGAACTGTAAATTGAGTTATGATTTTTCGGGGGTCTGAAGGAGTCATTGCGAAGGTTTGACGGGTTATCTAAACCATCTTGAGCATGCCCCTAGAGGGTTATTTTTTATCAGTAGATGACTCTAATCGGTTGGAGAGAACTGTGCCACTTCCAAGTTCCTCTCGTTGATTTGTAGGTGATCCCAAGGGGTTGTAGGAAACTGTGCCCCTTCCAAATGCCCCTTGTTGATCAATGGATATTGGATAATTGGTTGGCGTCGCTTGATCTACGCATTCGGGATCTCGCCCCTAGCTTTCGTGCCTTGATAATTTTCTTTTGGATATTCTGGGAAACAGAAAATGCAAGGGTATATGACATATATGCATTGAAGTTGGATGATTATGCTGTATTTCGTTGAATCAGGTTGGATGAGCAAATGATGCCTCTATAGTGACCAGGTAGGCTTGTATGATAGGAGTGAAATTTGTTAAGGACGATTATCACAAAGGGCTTAGACTCGAGTTTGAGTCTAGTTTGACGCTCGATCTTTTTGTGGGGAGGGCAAACAATGTTTTTCTTTCTCCCAATGATGGCGTACCTTTGTTATTCTTGATTATTTTTATTTTGGTTCTAAATTTTACAAAGACTGCCCCTAAGGGTTTTCAATCTATCGAACCTTCTCTTAAATTTTGCCTAGACCGCCCTTTCAGGTTTTCGATCCAGCAGACATGTTTCTTGCATAGACCGTCCTTTTTCTGATTTTTAGCCTATCTTCTCTTTTTTTATTTTTCTTTTCTTTTTTTATTATTTTATTTCTTTTTTATTATTTATTTTTTCCTAGACCACCCTTGTCGGGTTTTCAATCCAGCAGACTTATTTCTAACTTTTTCATAGACTTGGATGTTTTCAGCCTATCTGCATTCATTTTTCTTTTTGATATTGAATTCTGGTGCACTTATTATGGATGGACTTTGAGTGCCCTTTGTTAAGTCTACTTGTGATGTTTCCACCATTTGATTCCCAGGCATTCATACGTTTACAAGCATAATAATTTCAGTACAAAAGACACTTTTATGAGATGAATTTAACCGGAGTACAAGATATTGGTAACCATTTCCATTAATCAAACTCTCGTTGTTAACCAGTCTTTATAGATTTTAAAGTTAACATCTCACTGCTTTTCTCTTATTCCCTAATTTTTGCCTGAACCACCCTCTTCAGGTTTTCAGTTCAGCGAGCAATTTTTTGCAGAATACCAACCGTTGGGTGTCACCCTAATTTTTGCTCGATTGGTAGAAGACCGAAAGGCATATGATTATTATATCTATTCTTTTGTACTGTTTTTTTCATTTATTTCTTCTCATTTAGATCTGATAACGCTTAAGCCCATCTTGGTTGATTAGGTCGATGAATTTGCTTTTGTCTATGCTCATGATCTTTATTTCCTCTTTTATTGAGTACTTTCTTGATCGTACGGGGGCTTATTCTGATTTCGATTGGTGATACCGTAAGGGTCTCGTTCATGGGAGTTTTAACGCTTATGAAGCGCTTTCTTGATTGGTTTGTTTGCTGTTTTGACTATTTCTTAACCATTGTTGGTGCGGAGGGGGTTGTGCTCAATTGGACATCTCTCAATTAATTTGGAAATTGCCCTTTGAAATAGAACTCTTCTATCTGAGGCAATGCAACAAAATGGGTTGTACCGGGCTAAGAGATATTACTTTCCCATGATTAATTTAGAACTTGCCCCTTGAAATTAGATTTCATTGTGCGAGGCAATGTGACGAGATGTATCATCCTGAGCTAAGACATGTTCCTTCATAAATTTGACCGTCTTCTTAATATTTAGACAGGCATAGGATTTGGCTTTTGGCTATCTTGAGGAGCACTCTATGATAATTTCGATGAACTTGTGTCTAAGAATCGACAATGGTCGAATCCAATCGATCATATTTATCCTTTATGACGGGAATGGAAAAAAGTGTAGAGAAACTATAAAGCCCAATAAAAGGAAGGTGGTAGACATTCCCATGAATCTTATATTGATGGTGCCTTTTCATAGAAGGCGATGTGATGGGTCATTTGGATTTTACAAGGTACAGACCACACGCTGAATCATTTTTCTGAGGTTATCCGTGTGGTGGTCGTAAATGGTAAAGCTCATGTTTAGTTGGCTTGCACTTGGTCCCCTCGGGGATGGGATGAATGGAAATTTGGTAGCTAATTCTGGGAGTATCTTCTTATGACCAAGTGCAAGTGTTATCACGATCTTTAAGCACTTTTATTATCTCACATTTTTCAACGGGAGTTGAATTATTGGAAATGATTACCACTCAAGGGATTCCAATTGTACTTGGTTTAATTTCATGCAATAAAGTATCTTCAATACTAAAAAAGTTTATGCGTATGCTCATATGAATGCGGGGATCAATTGGCCAAAACATGGAACGAGTAAACAAAATAAAAGTTGCTTGTCGAATTGAAAGTCCCAAAGGTTGTTGAAATTCAAGACACTAAAGAAAATTACATATTTAAATAGTCATCCTCCACATGCGAAGGGTCTTGCGAGATTGAGCTTTCAGGCAGGCTAGAATCGATCATCCCTACTAGTCGCTAAATTTGGGTAGGGGCTTATTCATGGTGCTGGGCGCTTTTTCTAGTTTGACCATCTTTCATTCATCAACCAGCTATTGGATGGCTTGAATTAAATCTTGACATTTATTAGTATGGTGACCTGGCTAGAATTGATACTCGTAAAAACTCTTTCTCTTATCCTTCACGGGGGACCTATACTCCTGAAGGGGTTTGAGAAGGTAACCTCTCTTAACCCGATGAAGATCGCATTGAGCAGTAGCTTATATAGACTCACACCGACGATGGGGTTCTTGCTAGGCTGAACAGTGATGGTTGTGGGGGTGGCGCTAGAAGCGTCGTTCTTCTTATTAAACCAAGGTTTTTCTGCCTTCTCAGCTTGCTCGTGCTCAACCTCGCGTTTGAGCTTTTTAGCTTTCTGAAATACTGCCTTGTATAAGATGAAAGAGTCTATAGCCATCTCTTTTCTTATTAGAGGAAGTGACCCATCAATGAGCTTATCATATCTTCAAGGCTCAACTTAGATGTTCATTAATACTTCAGTGGCCGTCCATCGATTGAAGTATTGCTTAAAGGTTTCATTGGGCAATTGGCAAACAACCTCAAGGTGCTGAATGGTTGTTTCCATCATGGCATTAAAACCATAGTGGTGAATTAAGGCCTCCGAGAGAAGTTTCCAGTTGGTGACCACATAGTAAGGCAGGGTATGGTACCATTCAACCGCTAGGCCTCATAAAGAGCATGGGAACAATTCAGCAAGGATCTTGTCTCTTAACTTCCTAACCCTCATTATCCTTTGATACACAAAGAAGTGAGAAGTCAGAGCGCCAAACCCATCATAGTGTGCCATGTTAGGCATGGTCAAATTATTGGGAACCCAATCCTCATCTCGCTGAACCTCTTGCTTCTACTCTAAATTAGTAGCCAATAATTAGCGCATAGGAGCTTCAATCTCAAGTGTCACACTTGACGGACGCGTGACCTAGTCGCTAGATTAGGGCACCATTGATTGGCGCAAGGGATCCTTAATTACAAGTGTCACACTCTGAGATTGGGTGACCTTGTCGTTAATTGGCTAGCGGGTGAGAGCTTTGGCCTTAGGTGTCATGCCTGGAGATTACATGACCTGGTTGTTGGTTCTGGAGGCCATCATTTGATGGACAGAAGTTGCTACTTCGGGTGTCATGCCCGGAGGCTGCGTGACCTTATCGCGGTTTGGGATAGGTGGAGATTGTGGAGGAATATCCAAGTAAGGAGGAGCAACCAGTTGGCTACTGAAAGGATTTTAGGGGTAGGTAGTGCCCTAAGGAATTACAACAAACTAAGGAGGAGTAAAGGATGGTGGAGACTAGATTGGTCTGCCGGAGGAAGCCAGATGTTGGTGAGCTAATAGAGAAGGGACCGAGCTTTGAGCTAAGGACCTCGGATTCTAAGAAATATAAGGGACAATTGACAGGGTCATCGAGGTTTGCAGAAAAGTAAAAGGTTTCCAAAATTGGAATGGGTTTGGCTAAGTTGATGGTGGTTGGTGGAAGATAGATGCATCTGGCCTCACTCGCACGAGGCCGGATAAATTATGAGATGAGCCATTCTGAGCTTACATATCGGATTTAGAGACCTGGTCTAAGTTCTTATCCTCAAGGGCTTGCCTGACGATGGCCTGAATGGTAGCTTGCATAGAGGCCTAGAATGCCTCTGAATTCAGAAACTGAGCCATAGCACTAGCAAAGTCAAAACCAGGAGGTGGCTAAGATCCTGCTCCCGAGGTGGGAGTAGGGCCTAACTGATCCTTAAGTTGAGGGAGGTTTCCTTCATTGTTCGGGAAAGACATAACTGCTTGAGAGGAATTCTGACCCAATTGAATCTGCTCTAAATCTGACTCCCCAATGGAATTAGTGTACGAAGCCCCTTTGACTTCCGTGGTGACTACTAGGCTGAGAGAATGATGAATCAGACGATGCTCTAGCCTTCTCCAAACTGGGGTGCAACAATAACTTCGCCTCCTCCTAGCTAAAATGGTAGTCAGTGGATCAGATCATGCATGGATTGTGTGATGCCATAGATGGAGTGGATGATTTTTGTCTAATAATTGATGCGTGGTATGTATAGCTGCACGTAGGCATGGTTAGCGATGATGCGATACCTTATCCCTCTAACATATGTAGGACGTTCATACCCCTCATCATGTATAGTGATATGTCGGGAATCAATGGGGGAACTAAAGAAGTCATATGGATGTTGCTAAATCTCTTCCACGAGTGGAGATTGGTAAGGGTAAGTTGATTGAGTTTTGGCCCTTAAAGTTGATGCATGAATAATGCATGAGCATGTAGCACATAGGACACAAAACGTCCCTCTTCTGACCTTTTGACTCCCACGTAATGCCTCTTTGAAAAGGATGGAGGATAGATTCTTCAATAAAAATGGGGAAGAAGTGTGTTGTAATTATTTTTTTGTATTTGTTCCTAAGGGAAATGACTATAATGGCTTTTCTAGTGCGGCTTTAGTACAGGGTTATTAATGTAGAAGGTTCTCGTTTACCTTGATTCCATGTTACTCCACCACTCCCCAAAAAGGTATGATCATAGGAGTTTAAGTGTTGGTTGAAATGAGTGATCCACCCACTAGGCATCCTTAATTCAAAACAGGGCATGAGTGATACTTTTGGAGCTTCTCGGGTAAAATGGGGCATCCTAATTTTACATAACTATCTATACGCATAAGGATAAAAGATTATAAGAAAGAATGAATTTTTAATTTGGCCAATGATTTCAATACATCATCTAAATCTTTTAAAATTATTGAAAATTTCAAGTTCAAGTTTAAAGAGATCAGTCCCCAGTAGAGTCGCCACTATGAGCGGATGACGTTTTGGACGGGCTGCAAAGCTGGGCCGGTAAACCGGTCTCCATGAAAATAATGAGTGTGATTGTGATGGTAGAAAATGGTTTTACATAATTTAATGTTCAAAAGATAGGAGATCAAAATTTGGTACTTAAAATAGAGTCGCCACCCGATTTAGCTCAACTGGGAAATTTTGGTACGATTTTCCCACCGGGTAGTAGACCATACCTTAAGCAGAGATTTCGAGTTCGGATCATGTTATCTATTTTACATTGACCAAGTTAAAAGTTTCATTCTCTTTTATTTGGTTTTAATCCACCCTATTTACTATGTTTTCAGTTTATATATTGTTAGTGCGTTATCAAGAAATCAAAGTGATAAATAAATAAATTATTATAGTCATCCCAAATAAATGCGGAAATTAAAGAGTAGTTACAAGGCTTTCCAAATCCTATACATTTTTATAAAACGAAAAATAAAATACCCAAAGGCCTAGCATACGTCTAACCTAAATCTACCTGCACGGAAAGGTTAGCACAGATATGGCATGTATATAGGGTATATCATATAAAGCGGTGTCCCCAGTGGTGGGGTTGAGGGACGGCAGCCCCTAGCAGGGATTTAGGGGCAGTGCCCTCAATAGGGTGAAGGGGTGGTAGCCCCTCGTGGGGTTCCAGGGCAGCACCCCAGATGGGGTCTGAGGGTAGAGCCTCGGGCTGGGGTCGGTTGTGGGGTTTAGACTGTTTTCAAGGAATTCTAGATTCCCATCGTGATACTGTACATCCAAAATACAAAAATGAGAAAACCAGGTCAAAGGGCAATAGCGAGCTTGCTGCATAGAAACTCATGTCGTCGGTGGCATGGGTGATGTCACCGATGGCATGGGTGAGGCCACCAACGGCTTCATATGCTGGCGATAAAAGTGGAGCCGCAGGCGACATACGTGATACTACTGGAGCTTTTGAAATATGCAAAAACAGATTTAGAAGATAAAAAATGACCGAAAACTCCAAAACCAAACCTGAAACACCAAATAGCACAACAAATAGTAAGAAAATATGCCAAAGAGCTCAAGAGACTCAAGAATTTACCTCAGTGTCGTGAATCCATCTCTTTGTGATCCAAATGACACCTCTGGGAAGCTTGAATGATGATTTGGGTGGTGATTTAAAGATTGAACAATGTTTATGTCTAAAAGCCCTATTAGATTGATTTTAACCTAAGATTTCTATAGATTTTAAGTTTAATCTAAGAGATTAAATGAAGAAAAACAAAGAAAACATGAATTGAATCCATTTTCTTACCTTTTCTTCCCTTTCTCTCTCTAAAATCACTCTTTCTCACTCTAAAATCTCTCAAGTTCCTACTCATGTTCTTCACCTCTCAAACCCTCTCTGATGTTTTTAAGGTTGAAAATCGGACAAAAAATCAACTTTTAGCGATCTACAAGGGTCATGCCGCCGAAGGCTTTAGGCCCCTACTAGGAGTCTGCCAACTAGGGCCCATAGCCTGAAAAGGTTCATAAAGGGGGTTTTTCATGTGAAAAAGGCAGATTTTGAATTTTTCAAGGTATTTTAATATATTTTAGGATATTTTGAGATATTTTGGGTGAGAACCATCGGTTCGAGCTTCCACCGGAAGCGTAGTCGGACACGTTGAACTAAATTCAAATGTTAATAAAGATTCAAAATGAATTTTTAATGAGGATTAAAATTCGAATATACATCATCATCATCTCGTGAGAGGGACTACAAAATCCTATTTTCATGCCTCCCCTTTCAAAGGTTGCTCACAATCTTTTCACTTAGTCTCAGTTGCCATCGCCTTAGGTCCAAGGAAGGTCTTTCAGTCAGTTTGGTCAGTTGGGTTCAGTTAGTCCATTTGGTACAGTTAGTCAGCCATTCCAATCAGTGATTACAATAGTTCCACTAGTCGTCAGTCAGTTCGCTCAGCTTAGCCAAGGGTTTGCAGCACCAAGATTTTCAGTTTAGGGCATCTGGTCCAGCCCCTAATTTTGTAGTCATGCATAAGAGGATAATCTTTCCTCAATTAGCAGGTTTACCCTTAGGCGTGACTACTTAGTCAGATAGTTCATCCTTATCTGTGCAATTGCGTGATTTGTTACAAAAGTTACTTGCTACCAATCCAAGTATTCAGCCACCAATATAATCTCTTCAAGCCACTAGGGAGGTGGATTGGGTCCCCAAAAACTTTAGTATGCCTAGTATAGTGAAGTATAATGGAATTGGTCCACCTCAATCATATATCACTACCTATCAAAGGGCAATGAGGATAACAAAGTTGGGAGATAAAGTCCCTACCGAGACATTTCCTTGCACTTTAGAGGGTCTTGCTATCGAGTGGTGCAACACTTTGTCCGATGAGGTGACTGGAAATTTAACGGCTTTATTTAAGGCTTTCATCGAGCAGTATGGTTTAATCCCACTATTAAGACCACCATGCGGAATTTAGAGCCCATCAAGCAGGCCCCTAATGAAAAGTTCAAGCCTTATTTCGAGAGCTGGATGGCCACCCAAATCCTATTGAAGGATCATCTTAGCCTCCTTGAGATGATTATGAAGTTAATGGATAGTGTTTTACTCGCATATCTCAAGGTTCTTGGTATGGATAGTTTCTCTAGCTATATTGAGGTCTTTGAGAAGGCCAAAAATGGAAAAGGATCAAGGAATAGGAAAAGGCGAGTGCGCCGGCCAAACCTTGGTTCAAGAAGAATGACTCATCAGCCCCAGCTTCAACCTCTAAGTCAAGGTCTAGTTCAGATCCCAAAATCGCAACTGTACAAGAAGAGTTTGCTCCAGTCCATACCATTGAGGATGGTATTTCTCCTTAGAAGGAACCTCTGCCTACCATCTTTAGTAAGTTGAGGGTAGTTGGCCTTCTCCAAAGTGCCAAGCCCTATGTTCCACCCAAGCCCGAGGAGAGGGATCAATTTTTGTGCTTATCATATTAGCAAGGGTCATCTCACCAACGCTTGTAGGGATTTACTTGAGGGTATCTGTGGCCTGATTAGGGAGAAGAAGATCCACGAGCCCGAGCTCAAGCCAAGCACCATGAATAATCCCTTGCCAAATTTCTAGAAGCAAGTTACAGCTGTTGAGTCAGGATTACCCTCCAATCATGCCATCAATCTGATCATGCAAGCCAACCCTACGGTTCATTTAGTAGTGGCTCTACCAGATGAACCCACCCCTATTGATATTAATGCTTATGAGTTAGAGAACACTTATGATGAGGAAGCCATGTTGGCTCAACCTTAGCCAATTGACATCGATGTCTATGTATTGGAAGAGGATGACATTGTTAATGAAAACCTCCAAAGGGAGGAGTTACAAGAAGAATGGGGTCTTTAATGCTACCTATACTAGAAGGGTAGCTCCACCCCTATTCCAAGAATAAGAACGGGCAGATATGTTGACATCCAGGTCATCCCAAGTATCAATCAGGGTCTAACCTTTACACCTACTATTGAAACTCAGATCCCGCTTAGTAGTGAGAAGGTGGATTTAAAGCTGCCCCCTTATCCAACAGCTGCAAACTACCCCAGCCAACTACAGTATTTGGCAACTTCTCATCGACTCTAAGGAACACCATAGGGGATTGATTGAAAATTTTATGAGTATAGAAGCCACACCCTTTGCTTCCCTATTGGAGGTGTTTTTAGTCATTGGGGAACCTCCTCATCTTGTTTCATTCATCCAACCTCCTAGCCAAAGGGAACAAGCATAATAAGGCACTTTTCATTAAGGTGCAAATCTTTGATCCCTCCATCCCTTATGTCATGGTGGATGATGGCTCCACCCTCAATCTTTATCCTTCCAAGATCCTTCCTCACTTGGGACTAGATGAGTCTATGTTGGAGAAATTCAATACTGTTATAGGGCATATAATGACACGAAGAGAAGTGTGATTAGGGTTTTCAAGGCCGAAGTTACAATTAGGGAGGTGAAATCTAAAGTCTTATTCACTGTCCTTGATATTCACATCACTTACTCATTGTTACTTGGCAGCCTTGGCTTCACTCATTAGGGCTTATCCCTTCCATTGTACACCAGAATGTCAAGCTCATCAACAATGGAAAACTTGTGACCATTGAGGCCGATGAGCCATTAGTTGTAGTGGCTATAGGAGCCGAGGAGAAAGAGTTAATGGTAACTGTAGCTTAGCAAGATGCAAGGTGGATAATTAGGGAGTACATATCCCTCAGCATTGGGAAGATTATGATGAAGTAGAATTACATGAGAGCGAAGGGGCTTAGGAAGAACCTCTAAGTGATTGTGTAACCCATCATACCTATACCATGGCCATATAGGCTTGGTTTTGGAAATCGTTCAGGTGCTAAGAAGTCCAAACCCTATTCTTGCTTGATGATAGGGGCCGAGGCTAAAAAGAAGATCTTTTCAGAGGAAGAGGAACCCATCAAGATAGGACGGAGGAAGATTCATGGTTTTTAGATATTCAATGATGTATATGATTTCAAGAACGGTTGCTTGACTAGGTCCTCAGTTTTGATAGAAGTATGTCAGAATATGGTAGGTGAGGAAGAGAGTAAGGCAGTCGACTTTATCACTAATGCCCTAGATAGGCTCATGAAGGGAAACTAGAAGGGAAATGAAGAGGGAAACCTTATCAGTAAAGCTATAAGGAACTTAGCAAGGGCAGTGGCCGAAGAAGCTTGTAAGAATCTGCAAGCTAAAACTACCAGTTTAGCTTCTAGTGTTACCAAGGTGGATCAATAAAGTCCTCTATCTGTGGAGGATAACTCAAATGATGTAATTTTTAATATTGCAAACATTTTTTATACAAACAATGCCACTTATAAGGTATGTCGTGAATAAGTTGATACATCTTTCATTCACATTTTGTTTGAGTATTTCATTTAAACATAATGACTGATAACAATAACATTCTTAAAGATATCATCATATTTATTAATGAAGATGGCTTTGAGTATATCGCAATGACATAAAAATCAGATGGTCAAAACTTACCACCAAAGAAAGAGATATCAAAAGTGCTTAGCATACATGATTGCCTTATGTCTTAGCCCACCTTTCTTCATGAAGGGGGAAAGGGGTATACAAGAAGACCAAGAGTTCTAGAGAGAAATAATGCTCCACAAAGAGAAGCATCGTAAAACACATTCACCAATCTAAATATAAGATCCTAATCCAATGCTCTTCCAAAACCTTCAAAAGAAGAAACCATCTCATCCAACAAACGGGCATTTCTTATCAATATAGGTACCTCCCATCACCCTCGGGCCTATATTTCTATCAAAATATTCCTCCAAAAATGCTTTCTCCATTTATTCTAAAGGAAGAAGACCCTCTACCTTGTACAATGTTCCTAAACCTTCCCCATAATAATATGATCTTATTCTTTCACATAAGAGAAGAATTTGTTCCTTTCACACCTATTCCTTGACCACCTATACATGAATCAGCAGTGCATGGCCTGAGCTTAGAACCACAGAGTCAGATACCTGAAGCAACCTCTTAAGGTGGGTGATCTGGTTCTCAAACAACTAAGCCAAGTCAACACTAACACTAGGGGCAAGTTTATGCCTAATTGGGAAGGACCGTTTGTGATCAAGAAGGTCCTTGGCAAGGGAGGAATAAAGCTCATGGATATCGATGGAAATGAGTTTGTGAACCCAATAAATCAAGATAGGCATAGGCATTATCATGTCTAGGTCAAAAGACATAAATCACAGAAAAGTAGCACAACAAATAAAATAAATAAATCACTCGATGAGTAGCCTTCTACTACTCGAGCAAAAATTAGGAAGTATCCCGCTAGTTAATGTTCTACAAACTGGTCATGCAAAAATTAGGGTACCCGAATGCAAAAATAAAGCCCGCTAAGTTAAAAATTTGAGAAGGGCGACTTAGGCAAAAGTCAGGCATTGAATGAAAAATGTCAGTTGCTTTCTAGAAAATCTGTAAAAAGACCAATGGGTAGTAGGAGTTAACCATTGGAAATTGTTACCATTGCCTACATACTCAAAATTAATCTCATCAATGAACAAGTTATGATTTGCTCAGAATTTTGGTCTTATGAATGCATGCATGTCTGTAAGTGATGCAACTATGTGAACATCAATTTTTCTGTACATGTTGTGCTCTTTGTTGTTATCTTTACTACGTGTATATTATCCAACAAAGGACAAAAATATCGATAAACCATAAAATAAATAAGGTTTATGCAAAATTTAGAATTAGCCTGCTGGATTGAAAACTCGAAAGGGCGGTCTAGGCAAAAGTTAAGACAAAAGAAAAGGAAAAAAAGAGTTTGCTGGATTGAGCCGCTAAGGACAATTCAGGCAAAAATTAGGACAAAAACAAATAAATAACAAAAATAAATTTACAATAGGTAATCTCACACTAAATGGCCTATGCAAAAATTAGAACTCAATTTCAAAAATGATAGTATTTAGCACTTGTTAGTTTGAGACATCATTTGCATTCTACACTGCACAGCTTGGATCCCTCAAACTTAGTTCCCCCTCTGTGTAGTTGCACAATAGCACACACCATCTGAAGTGCTAGCCTCAATTGAACCAGCCTTGGTAATACTTATCAGTTTAAACTTGGTCAGTTCATCGTGATTAGGATCTGCAAGCGTTCGACGGCTAGCTCACTTGCTTATTGGGTACTTTAAATAGTATTTATTGATTGTGCCAAGGGGTAGTGTGGGTTTGCAAGCAGTAATATTCAATAGTCTTAGCACAGAAAAAGAAAGTTCAGCATGCATAAAGAAAAGCAGTCTGTAAATAATATCTAAGTTCACATCAAAATAAGCCATGCAGGGCTGAAAATGCCAAAAATCTAGAAAGAAAGTAAAAGTAATCCCAATCTAAGCTGCTAGAGGATCTGTCCCTGGGGCGTGCCCTGAGCCTCATCCCGAGTGTCCGCTAAAAAATCCTCCATGTGAATCATTATATGGTCCTCAGCCCTATCAGCACCTGAGGTAGGAAAGTTTGGCAACCAGACCCCTGGCCCCCTGCAATACCCTAGCTATAACATTAGTCACCTCGACCTGCTACCCCACCTCTTGCTCAGCTCCAGCCACCTGAGACACCACCGGCCCCACCCAATATGCCGATTGGTCATCCTCAAAACTAGAATTAGATGGCTTAAGTGTCTGCCTATCCTCAGTCATCCGGGCCAGCTGTCCTTGCAACACCTCAACCTCTGCCCTTGCTTGAGCAATCTCTGCTCTAGCCCTCTCCAGCTGATCCACCAGTGGCTTGACCTGGTCATCCTCGGTATTGGCTACTTGTAGCTGCTCCTCTAAGAACCTAGCTCGCTCCTTAGAGGCATCCAGATCCTGGGCAGACTTGCCATGCTCTATGGCTGACAAAGTCTATAAGAAAACCAAAAAGATCAGTATACAGATGTAAATATCATGGCATACATCATGCATTAGCTTGTTAAATTTTGCAGGTAAATAAAACTCACTAGGCTAGCGCATCCTGAGCTAGTAGCAAGTCCTTGATAGATATGAAGCACTGAGGAATCCTCTCTGCCTTAGCCATGATCACCTAAAAAGGAAAATCATATCAAGATAAGACATCTCAAGCGGTTATCATAAGGGCAGGTTTAGAGCTGAGAATTCCTTACATGAGTAGAGCTGGAAAGAGTTAAACAAATGGTCTGGCCTGACTCCTCGAGCTCTATGATAGCTCTCTTCCCTGAATGATCGAGGAGTTAGAAGGAAGTATCTAAATCTATCTGAAGGACCCCCTCTCTCATGCCTTTGAAAGCACGAGATCGCTTCGTCGGTGGCTCTAGATCAGTAGGGGCAGTAGCAGCAAGCCTCTTTCATATGGAGATGGGAGGCTACAACATAAATAGTTACACTCAAGTTCACAATCAATTTTAGAAAGTAACAAAGGAATTCACAAAGGCTGAGTTAGGAAAATACCTAAGAGGAAGGAGCAGCAGACCTAGCCGGGCCTTAAGTACTCCAAACCACGAAGGGGCCCCCGCGGTCACCCCTTGGTCCATCCTCATCATCATCATCATCACCATCACTATCGCTGTCACCCTAGTAGAACTCGAGAGGGAGGTCATCATGGTGGATCCTCTCGCAATGAGGAAGGAGCGAAGAGTTGATAAACTTAGCATAGGAACCCCCTACCGACATCACTCGGGCCCTCTCTCCCAATAGATACAGTCCTTAGTCTATCCCTGACATCAGGTGTGACTAGTAAACCCCTATAGGAACTAGAGGAGGGATCGGCCTCTCTATCATAGAGCTCATCTTCCATCCTCGGATCCTCTCGCCAAATTACCATTCCAAGGAGAGAGGAGACTCTAGCGCAAAATGGCGAACATCCACACCAGCCCTCATCCGTTCGATGTCATCATGGATGACCATCACCTCCCATGGGTCTCGAATAACCTGTACAAAGTAAATGCACTGTAAGTTTCCTAACTTTCTAAATATAATTTCTACTAATAATTTGTTCAAATGAAAAGGGCAGGTTTGGCATAAGAAAGTTTACCTAATCAGAGTGCACCTGGTGAAGAAAGTCCTTGTACTCAATCGTGGTCCCGGCCTTCTACTGCTAAGGCCCCATCCACCTTAAGATAATGTGAGATGTCTCAGGCTGCTAAGATCAGTTAGACCTAGGGACGAACTAATGCTCAAAGGCCCAAATCTGCAAGATGTATCAAAGTTAGTTGCAAAGCAGTTTAAAAAAAGGGTTAAAACACAAAGGGTAAGGTTGAGAGATTACTAGAAGGATCAGATGACAGATCTTGAGCTCGGACTACTAGCCTCAAACACCAACATCCAGCCCATACTGTAGCTGCACTAGGATGGTCCGACCCTAGTTCTTTCCTACCATAGTAGCAAGGTCCTTAACAGCTGACAACAAGCCATAATTGAGACAGCTAGAGTAGATAAGAAAGAAGATAGTAGTTAGGAAGGTCAGTAAGAAGGACGTGGCGTACTGATCCCTCCTCCCCTCAGCTATAGGGCTTGGCTGTCCAATCTAGTAATGATGAAGCTCTCCATACTTGAGCTTATCCGTCCCTCCAAGATAGTGTCCGAGTAGTCTCTTCCCATAGGCCTTCACCTCGACTTGAGAGTGCCATCGGTCAGCATAAATGTTAAAGTGGATGTTATCCCCTCCCTAACTCAGCCCCATTAATCCACACACATCGGATGGAGTCACAGTAACCTCCTCGATTGGCAGGTGGAAGGTATAGGTCATCACCGACCACCTCTCTATCAAAGCTAAGATAGCACCCCGAGCAAGTGTCTTTAGAGCCTGCAGAATGGCCCTAATGATATCAGTGAACTCGAATGAGTCAATACAGGCTACTCGGTGTCCCTTGTAGTCCTAATCTCTTCATACCATTTTATGCAGAAGCTCAGGGCCGTCATAGTCTTGAATTGAAACTATAAAGACAAAACAACAGTTTGATAGGGTTAGAATACAGTACGCAAGTCAAAAATTAGAAAAAAGTTGTAGAATATGAAGTTTTTGACTCCTGTCCCTAAAGAAGGGACCCATACGAGTCCACCCTACCCTTAAAGGTCCAACAGCGGTACTTGTATAAAAAATGGGACCCATACGGGTCCCTCCTCCCCCATATGGGTCCCCTGTAAATAGTCCCTTCCCCAAAATGCGTGAATAATCCAAATATGCCCAAATTCAACCAAAACTATTCTAAAAGCATCCTAGGCAAAAGTACATGCATTAGGCTCTAGTCCAGACGCTAAAACACCCTTTTTTATGCCAAAATTAAGGAAATTAAAAAATCTCTAAAATGGAAAAATGGAGGATTGAGTGAATTACTTGGAATTTCGAGGCAAGTGTGGTAGAAAAGGGAATCAATGGCACATCAGAAGAGGGTGTAAGGTTGAGGAATGAGTCCCCCTCACGAAAAGCATACCCTATAAAAACTGGACATTCCTGAAACTCTAAATCGCCCACTCAAGGTAAATCCTCTTGCCTAGGAGAGAAATGCTCGGCTTTTGGAACCTTCTTATACATTTTTAATCGCGTTTAGGGTAAAAAATTGTCGAAATTGAGTTTGGGAAGAGTTTAGTGTAAAGTGGGAAGTGGAGGGGACTTGCATTTTTTAAAACCCCCTCATCACCACCCCTAAGGCTCCCCCCAAACCCGTACGGGTCCCCTTTTGGTGAATCAACAACCGTACAGGTCCCAACTGGCCGTATGGGTCCCTTTTTGCCATTTTAGGGCAGTTTGTTTTCAAACATAAGTAATAGGGACACATCAAGTTCAAATTAGGGCCAACCCCACTTCTCTTAAACTCCATATTTTCAGTTAAATTAGGGGCAAAACCCCTAGCTCATCTTGATCCTTGATCGAAGGGGAAATACTTTTTTGTGCAAAATCAATCAAGAATCAAGGTAAGCCATTTCAAGACAGTCACTAATGTGGGTAATTTCTATGTACAGGTTCAACCAAGTAGAGAAAATTTCCCCAGAAAACAAGTCTTTCAAGGTGACACTTCCCCAGTAAGAAGAGTCTGCCAAAGGATATTAAATCATTTTGTAGTGGCGAAATCAGTCAAGGGGTACCCCCCCATCATCAGGCAACCTAGGGGCACCCACCCTAAATATAGTCCTAATCAATGAAACCCATCGAGGGGCATTCCCCTAAGGAGCATTCTCTAAGGGGCACTCTAACCCGAAACTGTTGGGCCAAACCCGACATTTCTCAAACTCAATTCATTTAGGGACCAATCCCCATCCACACATCTTCATTCTTGATTGAAGGGGAAAATTTTTTTGTTCACCACAAAGTCAATCAAGAATTAAGAAGTGTCACTAAAGGCAGTAACTAACACTATATTTTTATTATCTTTTTGACTGGTACCTCAAAATCCCTAGTAGGAGAGTCATCCACCATAGGAAAGGGATACACCAATAGCAGGAGAGTCATCTGCCTTAGGAAAGGGATACACCAATAGCATGAGAGTCATCCTCCTTAAGAAAGGGATACATCAACAGTAGGAGAGTCATCCACCTTAGGAAAGCAATACACCGGCCCCAGGAGAGTCATTTACCTTAGGAAAAGTATGCACCATCAGCATGAAGGAAAGCTGTCTGCCTCGAGAAAGGAATGCCACAGAAAGGAGTTCACCTCAAGAAAGCAACCCACCCATATCATCACCTCAGGTATAATTTCTAAACCCTCGCTCATATCATGAGATCATAAAGATCCATATCTGCAATGATCCCTGTGAGCACTAGATTTTAATGATCCTTCTTATGAAATGATGATGAGAGATATATAATGCATTCTCTTGCAGGTGTTATCCATTAGAGGTGTTCCCACTACTGTAGAGTTGAGTTTGGCCAAAGTTTAGAAACCTAGTCTGCCCTTAGGGACCCGTATGGGTGCTGCCTGGTGGTACTGATCCACAGGTAGAGCCGTATGAGTTATCCCTTCCATACGCCTAGGGGGGACCCATACGGGTGGGGCCCTACCCATATGGGTCCTCTTGTTGCCTAAACAGGCTCTTTTGGAAGGGAATCCTTTCCTATTTCAAGAAAAGGCAGGTCATGAATGCGATTTATTGCATTCAGACCTCTTTTCCCCTATAAATAGGGCCCTTCTCTTCACATTTTTAACGGACACAATTCATAATACAATATATCAAGTATACTATACACAAATTCTAGTAGTTTCTATAGGGATAGAAAGGCTATAGTTAAGGTATAGGAGGTGTAAAATAGGGAGAAAACTCATCTTTTGAGGTTTTGTACACATTTTATTCATTCCTAGCTTAGTTTATTAGGATTTAGGGGATGTTCTATCCACACAAGCACTCACCGAAAGAGTCTCGATGCATCTACTTTGGCTAGACTCTCTCAACAGTAAAGGGATCGCCTCAAAGTGAATTCACGCCGCAAAGGTGACACTCCTGAGTTTCAAAGAGAATCACATCTCAGTTATTTTATTGTTGTTATTCCCTGGCTCCTCTATTATATTTGCTCTCCTTATTTCCTATTTCGGGTCTGGCTCTAACCCGTATGAGCCTTATTAGCACCTTAGGTCCCTAGGGATAATAAATTGGTGCGCCATACTCATACGGAGGGAAATCCCATTTTTTAATTTATTTTTTATCCATTAATCTGCGTATTAAACTAAACAAAGCTTCTTTCAGGAATAAATAGGACCCTACTAGTACACTATACATGTACCGGTCCTCCCTGGTAGGCATATGGGTCCCACCTACCGGTAGAGGTACTAGCCCAAGCAGAATCCAGAATTCATTTTTAATTTGGTTAAAATCAACCCAACTCACCATTTACCATGCGATCACTTTCACTAATAATCTGGTAAATCAACCCACAAAAGTGAAAATGTGTTTTCATAACAAAATATATTGAAGACTCGTTATTTCTCTCTGAACCTAGAAGCCGCGCGGGCACTATTAATCGTAAAACTGCCAGGCTAACATGATCACATTTTTCCTAATGAAATGAGGACTTATGATGTGTTATAAGTTGTGCTAATCTTTGTGGATGTAGGGGAGTTTATTTTTATATTGTTTTATAACTTTGAACAAATGTGTAAGTTCTCTTGCAATTCCCCCATTTTCCCCTGTTTGTAATTTTTATTCCCCTATTTATTGCTTGTGCTTTGTTGTAATCTGTAAATTCATGTAACGAGTGTGAAACAGCGTAGAAAAATAGGATATCTGTGATAATTCTCCAAATGATGAAAACAAAAACGGTTTTACGCGGTGACTATAATTTTAAATCAACTAAATGAGAAATGAGAGACTCGTCCAATACCCGAATCACTGATCCAATAGGTATGAGTCTCCTACCCAATAGGAACCATACCAAAACTCTTTCCCAAGTAGACAACTTGGGTGGAGACTCTATTATTTGTATCAAGATTTGGGTCTCGATTCTTTTATTCATTAAAATTGGATATTTGTGCAAGCTTGAACTAAAAATGTTTTGTCACGCCTAAATCCAACCATCCCCCAGTAGGCCCCACCTCTCACAGAGGCACCAAGGGATACCCATACGTCATCGACACCTTATAGTGGTAACTCTTCTGGGGAACATAATCTTTTAACTTGCAAAATTTTGGTTTATTTTAAAAGCTTAAAAGATTAAGATGAGCACCGAAAATCATTTATTCGATTCACCCGTTTTCTTTTTCATCATTTGGGAAAATTATCACACTCTATCTTCTTATCTCCTTCTCTCTTTTAGTTAGATGCACTCTTTTTCTAGTACTGAGAAAGGTGCCCTATAATTTCCATGAAACTTGCAAAAGTGTCACCCATGCCCGCCAGGAATTGGGGACACTCTAGTGGGTGGAGCACTCATTGCCATCTCTCTCCAAAAGAGGCTTGACGTAATGGGAACCTTCTACATTAAACTTTCGATATGTCCCTATACCCTTCTTAACAAAAGCCTTAGAATTTTACCTTCTTGGTACCCATTTCTCTGTGAGATTAGACTAAGGAAGAATACCATCAGAACCGGCGGGAGAAAGAAGGACAAAATCTATCGCTTCCCATGTGTTGTGTTACATTCCCCTGTAATTAACCTAGCCATGCATCATTGTAATTTGTGCATGCATAGCACATCTCATGCATGTGCTGATCTTTTGGTTACCACCTTAGTTCAAGATTCGACAAGTTTTCTCCCTCTCAAGTTCATCCATGGCTTAACTCGGTCGACCTATTCGGCTAGCGAATCCAATCCTCCATATAGTCAGTAATGGGTCCCATCTATTTCATCAAGAGGCCATGTTGTAAGTTCATCATAGCAAGGATACAAGTTAGTTACCTGACTTTATGGTTATATCAAAGGGGACAATTATCCCTTATTTCATGTGTTTACCCTATGGCATGACTCACGATTGGAAGCTTTATCCCATGACTCTCGATGATATCTCACCTTGGGGTACTCCTCTTTCGAGCCTTTTCAAGAAGCTAAAGAAGTACAAGTTGATTGATCATCTCTAACCATATGTTCAGCCAAAGCCTAAGGAGAGGGGCAATTCTTGCGTGTATCATGTCTGTTCTAGTCACTTAACTAGAGCATGTGAGGATCTCCTCAAAGCCATCACAGTAATCATTAATATAGGAAAAGTTTGTGAACCCCGAAGAAGGGTGGAATAAGTAGACATGATTAGTTCAGGATTAGAAGAAGAGGAGGTCTGGAAGTGCATCATAAAAGTCAAGAGAGCAAGGGAAGAACCATCCATACTTGACCTTATAGCAATCAGGCAGTGGAGTGGGGAACCCGTCCATGACTACTTTAAGAGATGGTTAACAGTTTTAGTAGCTATTAAAAGGAAACCTCGTGAGAAAGAACTAGTTAATTAATTCATCTTCTGATTATCTCCTCACCTCCGTAAGCTAGCATTCATGGAATCTCACAAGACTATTTCTGAAAGTTCCGAAGTCGCCATAGAAGCAGAAAAATGTTTCAAGAAAATGGAAGATAGAGACCCTTCAAAGATTGAAGTAGACAAAGATATAGATACCTTCACTACTTCAATATACACTATATTATGCTTGGCGGATAAAAATAAGACACCTATTTAGGAAGCCTTGAAGAATCTAGTCCAAGCCGCAAGAGAAACCATGGATGATGTATTGATAGAGAAGCAGTTACAAGATCTAGATCGTGACCTAACTCATATTTTGATGAGCGACCAAGAAGACCCTCCACCTGTGGAGGATGATAATGCAATGATATGTAATGAAAATGATGTAGCCTTCGGGCGTCCTAATAATGATGACAATGATTTTGCTTACTTGTTTGATGTTTCGCTTGATGGCACCATGCATTCATCTGATGTTAAACATAACATTTTTATCATTCATGATACTTCATTACATGACATTAATTTAGGAACTAAGCAAAATCCAAAAGTTGTAACAATATCTAATGACTTAACTCCTGTCGAAAAAATAGAGATGATAAAAGTGCTTAGAAAACATGTTAACACTTTTGCTTGGTCTTACGAGGACATGCCTGTGGTAGATTGCCAAATCGCTAAGCATCATATCCCAATCGACCCTAGGTTCAAACCAGTTAAACAAAAGTTAAGAAGATTGGGTCCCGAATGGGCTGATAAGATCAAAGCTAAAGTTGTTAGATTATTGGAATCTAAATTTATTGAAGTAATTAAGTATCTGACATGGTTAGCAAACATTGTCCCAGTCCCCAAGAAATATGGGAAAGTCAAAATGTGTGTCGATTTTCGTGATTTAAATAGGGCCTCTCCAAAAGATGATTTCCCATTACCTCATATTGATGTATTGGTAGATAGTGTTGCCAGAGCGGCAATGTACTTATTCTTATATGGATTTTCTAGGTACAGTCAGATCCTAATGGACATCATCGACAAGGCCAAGACAGCCTTTATCACAGAATTAGGGGTGTATTGTTATAAGGTAATGCCTTTTGGGTCAAAGAATGCAGGGGCAACTTATCAAAGAGCTATAACAGCTTTGCTAGATGACATGATCCATAAAGAGGTTGAGGTTTATGTAGATGATATGTTGGTAAAGTCAAACACTAGGGAAGAGCACCTTGAGATTTTGGAAAGGTTCTTGACAAGAATTGAGAAGTATAACCTGCGCTTAAACCTAAAGAAGTGTGTATTTGGAGTTACTTATAGGAAACTCCTAAGCCATATCGTCAGTCAATGGGGGATCGAGGTTAGCCTGGATAAAGTTATAGCCATTCAAGAAATGCCTATTCTTAGAACTGAAAGGGAAGTCAGGTCATTTCTTAGATCGCTTTAGTATGCAAGCCATTTTATTGCCAAGTTAACAATAGTGTGTGAACCAATCTTGAAGTTGTTTAGGAAGAAACAGCCGATAGAATAGAAAGGGAAATGCCAGATAGCCTTCGATAAGATAAAGGCTTATCTCATGAACACTGCAGTCTTGAAGCCTCCGATGCCCGGTAAACCGCTGATTCTATATTTAGCCATAAAGGAGTCATCCATAGGGGCAATGTTGGTCCAGGAGCCAGAGGATAAAAGCGAGCATGCCATCTACTATTTGAGTAAAATGTTTTTAGAATATAAGACAAAATACATGGTAGTAGAGAAGATGTGTACAATAATGGTGTAGTTAACCAAGAAGTTAAGGCATTGCTCCCAGTCCTACAAAATCCAACCAGTTGCAAAAGTGGACCCACTGAGGTATCTCTATCAATCCCCTACACTGGCAGGGAAGCTCTCTCGTTGGCTTCTGTTATTATCTGAATTTTATA
This sequence comes from Euphorbia pulcherrima, assembly GCA_947683365.1. Taxonomy (NCBI): domain Eukaryota; kingdom Viridiplantae; phylum Streptophyta; class Magnoliopsida; order Malpighiales; family Euphorbiaceae; genus Euphorbia; species Euphorbia pulcherrima. Next base: position 46,566,964 of record CANTUS010000001.1, on the reverse strand, counting down.
TCGAGTATGACACGATGAAGGTCATTAAGGGGCGAGTAGTGGCTGAATTTTTGGCAAGTTAACCCATAGAGTTTGATTATGTTGAAAATCTAGATTTCCCTAATGAGTAGTTAGCAGCAGTAAAGGTGGAGAAGGCCAAATGGATTATGTAATTCGATGGGGCTATGAATCTAAAAGGTGCTAATCTTGGGGCAATCATCATCGCACTGCAGGGTGAGGTTATCCCATTGAGCAATCGATTGAAGTTTACAGTCATTAATAATAGGGCTAAATATGAAGCTTATCTCTTTGGTCTTGATGCTATTTTAAAAGTGGGGGCAAGGGAAGTCAGGGTGATGGGAGATTCCGCGCTGGTGATAAAGCATATCATGGGAGAATGGGAAATCATGGAAGAGTCACTCAGGCCATATGTGTAACCAGTTTGGGACTTGTTAGCATAGTTCAGTCAATGCTTCTTCCAGTATATACTAAGGGATGAGAATTAGATGGCCAATTCTTTGGCTACCTTAGCCTGAATGTGGGAGGGAGAAGAGGCACCGGCTATTAGTTCACTCATAACGGAAATAGCTTGTTCTCCATTTTATGAGAAGATTTGAGTTATGATTCTAGGGGAGCAAAAGCTTTGTTCGTATGATGACATCAAAAGGATCCTGAAAGATGGGAAGTGTCCCGAAGGGTCATCAGGTTCAGATCGCCTAACTCTCAAAAGGTTAGCAACATAATTTAGACTAGTTAGTGAGGATTTGTTCAAGAGAATGGCTGAAGGATTATTGCTGAGATGTTTAACAGAAGAAGAAGCAGAAAGGGTAATGACTCAGGTACATTCAAGGGATTGCGGCCCTCATATGAATGGAATGGCTTTAGCTAGAAAAATTCAGAGAATTAGGGTCTTCTGGACCACAATGAACGCCGTCTATGTCAACAGGGTTGGGAAATGTCACGAGTGTCAGATTCATGGGGATATACAGCATTTACCTCCATCTAAGCTTTACAATTTATCTACTCCTTGGCCATTCTCGGCTTGGGGGATAGATATAATCGGTGAAATTCGATCATCATCAACCAATGGACACCGATTCATCATCGTCGTAATTGATTATTTTTCAAAATGGGTAGAGGCCAAATCCAACACCAGTATTACCACCAAGAAAATGGCCAAGTTCATAGAGAAACATATTTTTGCTTGATATGGGGTTTCACATCATGTGGTATCCGATAATGGGGTTCAATTTCAAGGGGCCACAATGGAATTGTTTGAGAAGTTCAAAGTCGAGCATCACAAATCTTCTCCATATAGGCCACAAGCTAATGGGGCAGTTGAGGCTGCCAATAAATCAATCAAAAGGATTTTTTCAAAGACAGTGGCTTCTTACAAGGACATGGCTGATAAACTCCCTTTTGCTATTTAGGGGTATAGAACCAGTATAAGAACTCCCATCGATCAGACACCTTTCTTCTTGGTATATGAAATGGAAGTTGTGTTATTGATTGAAATAGAATTAAGATCTTTAATAGTGTCACTCAAAGCTCACTTAAAATAGTTAGATTAGGCAAGGGCAAGATATGTGCAATTAAATGCAATAGATGGAAATCAGCTCAAAGCACTTGACCATCTATAGATGTACCAATAGTGCATGGCTCGGGCTCACAATAATAGAGTCAGATACCCGAAACAACCTCTCAAAGTGGGTGATCTAGTTCTCGAGTAGCTACACCAGGTCAACACTAACTCTAGGGGTAAGTTAAAGCCTAATTAGGAAGGGCCATTCGTGGTAAAGAAAGCCCTTGGAAAAGGAGGAATCAAGCTTATGGATATGGATGGAAATGAGTTCGTGAATCCAGTAAATCAAGATAGGCTTAAGCGTTATCATGTCTAGGTCAAAAGAGTTAAATCATAAAAAAGCAGCACAAAAAATAAAAGAAATAAAGAATAAATCACCTGGCGAGCGGTCCACTATTGCTCGGGAAAAAATTAGGGTGCAGCCCGTTGGTCGGTATTCTGTAAATCGGTCAGGCGAAAATTCAGGCACTCCAATGCAAATAAAGCCTGCTAAGCTAAAAACCCAAAAAAGGGCGGCTTAGGAAAAAGTTAGGGCATCGAGAGAAAAATGACAGTTGCTTTCTGGAAAATCTGTAAAAGACCAGTAGGAAGTAGTAGTTAACCATTGGAAATTGTTACCATTGCCTATGTACTCAAATTAATCTCATCAATGAACATGTTATGATTTTGCTAAGAATCTTGGTCTTATGAATGCATGCATGTCTTTAGGGGAAATAATCGCAGGTGTGCGAACATCAATTTTTCTCTACATATTACTTATCATTTTTATTCCTTTCATTATACACGTAATCCAACAGAGATAAAAGTACCAGGGTAATCAGGCATATGCAAAATTTAGAAAAAGTTTGTCGGATTGAGCCATCCAGGATAATTTAGGCAAAAAAATTAAATCAGTACGCTGGATTGAAAGCTCGAAAGGGCGGTCCAGGAAAATGTTAAGACAAATAAAAACAAAAACAAAAAGCATGTGGGGTCAAAAACCCGAAAGGGTGGTCTCGGCAAAAATTAAGGCAAAACAAAAAGAAATAAAAGACTGCTGGATTGAAAACCTGAAAGGGCGGTCTAGGCAAAAATTAAGGTGAAAAATGAAGAAAAAAGCTTGTTGGGTTGAAAACCCGAAAGGGGGTCTAGACAAAAGTTAAAGCTAAAAAGAAAAGTCCGCTGGACTGAGCCGTCAGTGGCCTATGCAAAAGTTGGAACATCACTCGGTCCCCTCACTACAAGATCACTAGATAGAAGTAACATGGGTTTGCAAAGTAGCAATACTCAATGATCTAAGTTCATGAAAAAGCCACTTGCATTAAAGTTAAATCTCAAAAGTATCAATCCAAAGTTTACATCCAAAACAAGCCGCGTAGGGCCTAAAAGTATCAATAGTTCAGAAAGTAGTCATAATCTAAGCTGCGGGGGGATCCTGCCCCTAGCTACCCTCTAGATACTGATCTTGTGTATCTGCCAGTAGATAATCTACATCTATAGTCATGTGATCCTCAGCCTCACCGATACCAGCAGCTGGCTGGGCAAGGGCCCTAGTCTCTGACGTCCCTACAGCAGTCCTAGCAGCATTAGCCCCTTTAGCAGGCTGATCTCCACCCCTCTGAGTCACATAATATGCAGAAAGATCATCCTTGGACTCATTATTAGAAGGATCTGACATCTTCCTGTCCTCAATCATCCTCGCCAACAGGCCCCTCAACATCTCAACATTGCCCCTCGCTCGACCAGTCTTGGCCCTAGCCTAGTAAGCCTCAGTGGTGGCTATTCGCAACTGCTTCTCTAAGAATCGAGCTCTCTCCTTTTAAGCATCCAAGTCCCGAGCGGACTTACTGCTCTCCATGGCTAACATAGTCTGCAATTAAATCATAAGATCAGTACACATACATGAATGTCATGGCATGCATCATGCTTAGTTTGTCAGATTTTTGTAAGTAAAACTTACTGAGGCTAGCGCATCTTAGGCCAGTAGCAGATCCTGCACAGAAAAGTAGCACCCAGTATCCTCTCAGCCTCAGAGATGGTCACCTAAAAGGAAAAGGCCACATCAAAACAAGACATGCTAAGCAATCATAGTAATGGAAGAAGATTAAAGCAAGGAATTCCTTTCATGGGTAGAGCTGGATGGAGTAAAACCAATAGGCTGGACCGACTCCTCGAGCTCTTTGATAGCTTGCTTATAGAATGATCGAGGAGCTAGAAGAAACTATCTAAAGGACCCCCTCTCTCACAGACCCAAAAGCGCATGACTACTTCGCCGACAACTCTGGGGCAGCAGTAGTAGGTCTCTTCCGGGTGGAAGCAAAAGGTTGTAGCAATAAAGGATCATACTCAAAATCACAATCAATTTCAGGAAATAGCAAAGTATTCACAAGGGCTAAGTTAAGAAAATACCTGAGAAGAAGGGGTAACGGACCTAGCCGAGCCCCAAGTACCCTGAACTATGGATAGACCCCACGGTTGCCCCTCAGCCTATCCTCATCGTCGTCAACATCATCATCATAATCCTTACCGTTGCTCTAATGTAACTCAAGAGGGACATCCTCATGGTGGATACTCTCATAAGGTTGAGAAGCGAGGAATCGATGAATTCTATGCAGGAGCCCTCTACTGATAGCACTCGACCTCCCTGGCCTAATAGATACAGCCCCTGGTCAGTCCCTAGCATGAGATGCGGCTAGAAGTTGCCGCTAGGATCGGGGGAGGGATCAGTCTCTCTACTATGGCACTGGTCCTCCACCCTTAGATTCGCTCACCGAAATACCACTCATAAGAGAGTGGTGACTCCAGGACAAAACGACGGTCATCAATGCCAACCGGCATCCGTCAATAGTCCTATAATATCCAATCTCTCCCATGGGTGTCGGATTACCTGCATAAAATAAATGCACTATGAGCATCACAGCCTTGTAAATATAGTTTGTACTAATTGTTTATTGAAATGTAAAATGCAGGTTTAGTAGGGAAGAAGTTTACCCGATCTAAGCACAGCTGGCGTGAGAACTCTCTATATTGCACTGTAGTCAAGGGCTGGCCCTTCCAAAGCCCCATCCATCTGGATACAATATACGGCATCTCGGGCTATATGGGCAAACTCAGCCTAGGGATGAACTGTGCTCAAAGGCCTAAATCTGCAAAACAAAATAAGGACTAGTCACAGCACAATTTGAATGAAACGTTAAAGCATAAGAGATCAGTCCTGGATTTACCAGTAGAATCAAATGGCAGATCTTGTGCTTAGACTGCTCACCCCGAACTCTGACATCCAATCCATAATATAACTATGCCAAGATGGCTCGACTCTAATTCTTGCCTAGCACAATGGCAAGGTTCTCCATGGCAGAGAGCAAACCATAGTTGAGGTTGCTCAAATAAACCAAGAAAAAGACGGTAGTAAGGAATGTTAGCAAGAAAGACCAAGCGTACTGATCCCTCCTATCAGCAGCAACAGGACTCGACTTCCCAATCCAGCAAGCATGCAGATCTTCGTACTTGAGCTTATTCGTCCCGCCCGGAGAAAGCCCAAGTAATCTAGCAATGTAGGCCTTCACCTCAGGTCGGGAATGTAACCCATTGGCATAAACATCAAAGTGGACAATATACCAGCTCTACTCTAGTCCCGTCACAGTGCACACATCGGAGGGAGTGATAGTGACCTCCCTAAACGGTAGATGGAAGGTGTGGGTCATCTTCGACCATCTCTCTACTAAGGCTAAAATGGCCCCGGGGCTAGTGTCTTCGGAGCCTAGGGAATGGCCCTGATAATATCACTCAAGCTAAAGGAATCGACGTGGGCCAGTAACTCGATGTCCCCCATGATACAGATCTCCTCGTACCCTTTCCTACAAAAGCTTAGAGCTCCCATAGTCTTATATTGAAGTTGTAAAGACAGAATTATAGTTCAACAGGGTTAAAATACAGCAGACATGTTAAAAATCACAAAGGAATTGCTGAAATCAAAGTAACCAGCATTATGTCCTGAGGACAGGACCCATATGGGTCCACCACACCCGTATGGGTCCTCTAGAGGCTCTCATCCCAAAATGGAACCCGTACGAGTCCCCCTCACCTGTACGGTTCCTTACAAATAGTGGCTTCGCAAGAAAAATTCCTAAATAATCCAAAGCCATCCACACTCACTAAAAGCTCAATCAAAACTATCCTAAAATCATCCTAGGCTAAAGTTGCATGCATCAGGCTCTATTCCAAGGTCTAAAACACCCTAATTCATGCCAAAATTCTAAAAATTCTCAAAGAGTACGAAAAATGGAAAATGGAGAATCAAGCAAAATTACCTGGAGTTTTAAAGTGTAGGTATCAGGAGAACGGATTAGAGGTACTTCAAAGGTAAGAGTGAGCCCAAGAAATGAGTCCCCTTCATAGAAAGCATACTTTATAGAAACCAGGTATTCTCGGACCCTTAAATCGCCCATCGAGGGCAAACCCTCGAGTCTAAGGGAGAAACAACCGGTTTTGGGATGTTTTTATACATTTTGATTGGTTCTAGGAAGAAAATCACTGAAAAATGCAAATGGGGAGATTTGGCGTAAGGCGGGATGCAAAGAGCCTGATCAGTCTTTTAAAACCCCGACAAGGACGTGCACGGGTCCCACCCTACCCATACGGGTCCCAACTCCCAAGGACCCCACCCGTATTGGTCCTAGCCCACCCGTATCAGCCTTTTCTTGCCATCATAGGGTAGATTTTGAACCAGTATTTCAGAAAGCACTATAAATTCGTCTAGTCTGAGTTCGGGGCTAACCCCGCTTCACCTCAACCCTATATTTTAGTTATATTAGGGGCAAAACCCCTAACTCACCTTGATCCTTGATTGAAGGGGAAAAATATTTTTGTTTTCACAAAAGTCAATAAAGAATCAAGGTAAGCCATTTTTGAATTGGTCACTAACAATTAAAAATTTTATGTACAGGTCCATCCTAGCATAGGAATTCCTCTCTGGCAAACAAATCTTAGCAGAGGAAGTCTTCCCTAGCAGAAGATGTTTCACTAAAAGATATTACTTTACTCCCTAATAGCGGAGTCAACCAAGGGGCATCGCCCCACCAATCCAAAGGCATCCCCCTATCTCCCCAGCAGCCGAGTCAACCAAGGGGCATCTCCCCACCAATCCAGGGGCATCCTCCCATCTCCCCTGTAGCGGAGTCAACTGAGGGGCACCCCCCAGCTAATCTAGCGGCATCCCCCCATCCCCCAGCAATAGTTCAGCCAATCTAGGGGCGTCCTCCCGCTCCCAGCAGTGGAATCAATCAAGGGGCGTACCCCCATCATCAAAAACCCTAAGGGCACCTACCCTAGGGGCATTCCCCAGTAGCGGAACCAATAGCAATCGAGTAAAACCCAACATTTCCCCCACATAGTTTTCAGTTTATTTCATCCACGCATCTTTATTCTTAATTGAAGAGGTAAAAATATTTTTATTTTCATAAAAGTCAATTATGAATAAAAATGTGTCTGCTTAGACAACTACTAATTCGATATTTGATTATTGTCTCTTTTTTAGGTTATTTGAATTCCCCAGCAGGAGAGTCATCCGCCTTAAGAAACGGATGCACCATCAGTCAGGAAAGTCTATCTGCCTTAAGAAAGTGATACATCAATCAGGAAAGTTGATCCGCCTTATGAAAGAGATACGCCATCAGCCAGGAAAGTTGATCCGCCTTAGGAAAGGGATACACCATCATCTAGGAAAGTCGATCTGCCCTAAGGAAGGGACACACACACCTTCCCTAATAGAGTCATTAGGGATGCACAGTAGCAAAGGAAAGTCATCCTCCTCAGGAAAGGTATATGCATTGGTAAGGAAAGTCATCCACCTCAGGAAAGGGATATGCATTGGCAAGGAAAGTCATCCGCCTTAGGAAAGGGATTCGCATTGGTAAAGGAAAGTTGCCCGCCATAAGAAAGGGACACCCAGGAAAGAAGTTCACCTCAAGAAAGGAACTCACCTATACCATCACCTCAGGTATATTTTCTAAACCCTCCCTCACATCGTGGGATCATATAGATCTGTATCTGCAATGATCCCATGAGGGGCAATCCGTGAGCGCTGGATTTTAACAATCCTTCTCATAAAACAATGATTAGAGATACATGATGCATTCTCTTACAGGTGTTATCTATCAGACATGTTCCCACTACTGCAGATTTGAGTTAGGCCAAAGTTTGGAAACCTAGTCTGCCCTTAGTGACCCGTACGGGTGCTGCCTGGTGGTATGGATCCACTAGCGGACTCGTATAGGTCATCCCTTCCATATGCTTATAGGGGACCCGTACGGGTGGGGCCTTACCCATATAGGTGCTCTTGTTGCCTAAACAGGCTATTTTGGAAGGGAATCCTTTCCTATTTCGGCAAAAGGCAGGTTATGAATGCAATTTATTGCGTTCAGACCTCCTTTCCCTTATAAATAGGGCCCTTCTCTTCACATTTTTTACGAACACAATTCATAATACAATATAGCAAGTATACTATACATAAATTCAAGCAGTTTCTGTAGGGATATAAAGGTTATAGTTGAGGTATAGGAGGTATAAAATAGGGAGAAAACCCATCTTTTGAGTTTTTGTCCACATTTTATTCATTCCTAGCTTCGTTTATTAGGATTTAGGGCAGGTTCTGTCTACACAAGCACTCGCCTAAATAGTCCTCATTCATCTACTTTGGCTAGACTCTCTGAATAGTAAAGGGATCGCATCAAAGTGGATTCAAGCCACAAAGGTATCACTCCTGAATTTCAAAGAGACTCATATCTTAGTTATTTTATTGTTGTTATTCTATACCTCCTCTATTATATTTGCTCCCCTTATTTCCCATTTCGTTTCTGGTCCTAACCCGTATAAGCCTTGTTGGCACCTTGTGTCCCTGAGGATATTAAATTGGTGCGATATACTCGTATGTAGGGAAATCTCATTTTTTAATTTATTTTTCATCCATTAATCTGCGTATGAAACTTAACAAAACTTCTCTCTAGACCATGCAGGGCCCCGTACGGGTACACTACACCCGTACTGATCCTCCCTGGTAGCCATACAGGTCCTACCCACCCGGACGGGTACCAGCCCTAGGTAGAATCCATGATTCATTTTTAATTTGGTTAAAATCAACCCAACTCACCATTTGCCATGCAATCAATTTCACTAATAATCTAGTAAATCAACCCATAAAAGTTAAAATGTGTTTTCATAACAAAATACATTGAAGACTCGTTATTTCTTTCTGATCTTAGAAGCCGCCTGAGCACTATCGATCGTAAAACCGCCACGCTAACATGATCACATTTTTCCTAATGAAATGATGACTTATGATGTGCTATATATTGTGCTAATCTTTTTGGATGCAGGGGAACTTATTTTTATTTTGTTTCATAACTTAGAACAAATGTATAGGTTCTCTTGGAATTCCCCCATTTTCCCCAATTGTAATTTTTATTCCTCCATTCATTGCTTGTGCTTTATTGTAATTTGTAAACACATGTAACGAGTGTGAAAGATAGTAGAAAAATAGGATATCTGTGATAATTCTCCAAATGATAAAAACAAAAACGGTTTTACGCGATGAATGTAATTTTGAATCAACTAAATGAGAAATAAGTGACTCATCCGATACCCGAATCTCTAATCCAATAGGTATGAGTCTCCCACCCAATGGGAACAGTACCAAAACTCTTTCCCAAGTAGACAACTTGGGTGGTGACTCTATCATTTGTATCGAGATTTGGGTCTCGATTCTTTTATGCATTAAAATTGGCCATTTGTGCAAACTTGAACTAAAAATGTTTTGTCACACCTGAATCCAACCAACCCCCAGTGGGCCCCACCTCTCACGTAAGCTCCAAGGGAGACCTACACATCATCAACACCTCACAATCACACAAGGGGAAATCTGTTAGCACTGGATTTCAATGGTTCTTCTCATAAAACGATGATGAGAGATAAACATTGCTATTCTTTATAGGTGTTATCCATTAGAGGTGTTCCTACTACAACAGAGATGAGTTTAGCTAGAGTTTAGAGACCTAGACTGCCTTTAGGGACCCATATAGGTCACACCTTCGGGGTACGGGTCTATAGGTTGACCCGTACGAGCTTCACGCCTCCTTACAGCTTAGGGGGACCCGTACGGGTCCTACCACACCCGTACGGGTCCCCATTAAGAGCAATCAGACAACTCTGATTGCAATCATGGCTTATTTAAAAGAAATTAGCCTTAAATACATTTTAATGTGTTCAGACTCAATTTTTTCCCTATAAATGGAGGCATTTTGCCTTACTTTCAAAGGAGCCAAGATAAAAATCATACTAGACAATATAGACAACATTTTCAAAAGTTTTTCATAGTCATAGAAGGGGTATAGAAAAGGTATAGAAGTTATAAAATAGGGGGAAACCATTCCACATTGGTTTTGCCCATATTTTATTCCTTTCTAGATTCATATTTAGGATTTTAGGGAGGTTCTGTCCAAATAAATACTCACCTAAACTATGCTAAATACATATTTCATCATCTACTTTGGCCAAACTCTCTCTCGGCATTGGAATCACTTCAAAGTGGATTCACGGTGTGAAAGTAAGCTTCTGAGTTTCAAAGAGACTCACACCTTATTTATTTTATTATCATTTCTGTTTATTTAGTTTCACTATCCTTCAATCTTGTTTTGGGCCTGATCCTGATCCATATGGGCCTTAATAGCACCTTTATGTCCTTACGGATATTAAACTCGTATGTCATGCCCATATGAAAGGAAACCCCATTTTGTTCTATTCTTTTTCTATAAATCTGTTCAGTTTAAACTGGAAATGGGTATCTATTTGGGTCCAAAAATGACCCCATATAGGTCACCCATACCCGTAAGGGTCCCACCAGTAGCCCTATGGGTGTACGGGTATTGGCTTTCAGGTAGAACCCCAATTTCCCCATTGAATCTGTAAAATGAACAAACATCACCATTTACCATTTTCATTAATAATCCAGTAAATCAACCCATGAAAAACTAAAATGTGTTTTCATAACAAAATATGTTGAAGACCTGTTATTTCTTTTCGATCCTAGCAGCTGCCCGAGCACTATCGATCGCAAAATCGCCATGCTAATATAATCACATTTTCTATAATAAAATGTTGACTTATAATGTACCGTAAACTGTGCTAATCTTTATGGATGCATGCGAATTTATTTACTTTGTTTTATAGGTTAGAACAAATGTATAGGTTCCCTCGCAATTCCCCCATTTTCCCCCGATGATAATTTTTATTCCCCCTTTATTGTTTGCGCTTTATTATGAATTGTTGAATGCATGTATCGAGTGTGAAAGCATGTAGAAAAATAGGATTTCTGTGATAATTCCCCAAATTATGAAAAGAAAATGATTTTACGCGGTGAATGTAATTTTGAATTAACTAAATGAGAAATAAGTAACACATCCAATACCCGAATCTCCGATCCAAAAGGTATGAATCGCCCGCCCAATAGGAACCATACCAAAACTCTTTCCCAATTAGACAACTTGGGTGGCGACTCTATCATTTATATTGGGATTTAGGTCTCGATTCTTTTATTCTTTAAAATTGGTAAAACTGTGCAAACTTGAATTAAATGGTGTCATCACGCTTAAATTTAAAAACCCCTAGTGGACCCTGCCTCAAGCTGCTAGGGAAATCCACATATTTTTTACCATGACCCATCACAGCAGGCGGTCTAGGATTCAAAAGATCCCCCATGAAAGCCAAGAGCTTAAAATGCAAAAGCTCCAATGCTAAAGAAGACTCAGAACTCAGCAAGCCTTCCTGGAACCAACGCCTTGTAAAGAAACCGCATGCAAGCCCGATAGTGCTAGAGACCCGGGTGGAAGGGTATACCATCAAACATATCATTATGGACACATGTAGCTTGATCACCCTAAAAAAAAAAGAAGTCTTAACAAGCTAAAAATTCACCATAGCCGGATACTGCTATCCCACTCACCACTTGTGGGTCTTAGTGGCCATTTAGTTCTAGTGCTTGGACAAGTCACCCTTGAGGTTGAGGTAGGGGACAATAAAAAAAAGTGGAGAGCAAAACTAGATTTCTTGATTGTAGATGTTCCAATCAGCTACAGCATCATCCTAGGAAGACCTTTCTTAGTCGAATCAGGCGCATTAATATCAGTCATACACTTAGTCATACAGATCCCTACAATAGAAGGAGTCGCGATAGTGGTGGGCAATCCATAGGTGGCCCAAGAAACTTACTTGGCATCATTAAAGACAGATGAAGCGGTCATGGAATCAGATGAGAAAGAGAGTGCTCAGCTAGTCGGCCTCATAGAGATATTAGCAGTTGGGCCCAACAGAAGACTGCAGATAGCTGCTAACCTCTCTAAACCTATAAAGACGGACATAAGTCACATACTGATTGAAGAACAACACACTTTTTCCTAGATGAAAGAAGACTTAACTGGAGGACCACCTGAAGCAATTTTGCATAGCCTGAACATTGATCCTAAGATGCCTTCACTCAAGCAAAAGAAGCGCAACTAAGCACCAGATAGGCAAAAGGTGATTAAAGCAGAAATTCTGAAGCTCTTGAAAACAAACCACATTTGAGTATTATGCTATCCTCAATGGCTGGCAAACATGGTCTCGGTGAAGAAAGCCAACTGAGCTTGGTGAATGTGTGCAGACTTCATGAATCTCAATAAAGCGAGACCTAAGGATAGCTACCCACTCTATAGCATCGACCAACTAATAGACTCAATAGTTGAGAATGCTACATACTCGCTTTTGGATGCAAAGGCGGGATACCACTAGATTCCTATAGATCTAGCCGATGGAGAGAAGATATTCTTCATCACACATGAAGGGATATATTGCTACACCATCATGCCATTCGGCCTGAAGAATGCTAGAGCTACCTATCAGCGCCTTGTGAATGAAATTTTCAAAGGCCAAATAGGAGAAACCATGGAAGTTTATATCGATGATATAATAATCAAGAGCAAAAGCATGAAAGAACATGCAAAAGACATCAGAGTCGAATTCAAAACATTGCAGCAATACCATCTTCAGCTCAACCTAGAGAAGTGCACCTTTGGCATGAAAGGGGGTAAGTTCCTTGGTTTCCTCATCTCTCAAAGAGGAATTGAGGCAAAACCCGAGAAAATTGAAGAAATCATGAAGATGGAGCCACCTAAAAGATTGAATGAAGTTTAGAAGCTGAATGGAAGGGTGAACGCAATTGGTCTATTTATCTCCTTTCAAGCCAAGAGATGTCTCCCATTCTACATAGTCATCAAAAAGGACAAAGCATTTAGCTAGAATAAGCACTGCTAGGAAGCCTTTGATAACATAAAAAAATGCTTGAGCACATCGCCGCTCTTGAGTCAGTCAGAGAATGACGAAGAAATTGTCATGTATCTGGCAGCCACAGATGAAGCTATCGGATTAGTACTGATAAAATAAGGAGAAGGGAATCAGCACCCAGTCTATTACACTAGCAACATGTTAAACTCGGGTATCCAAAGAAAAGAAAGCTAGCTCTAGCCTTAGTCTCTGTAGTAGAGAGGCTTAGACCATACTTTCAGGCATATACTAACATAGTTAGTGTTAGATATGACGTATGCCCTTAAGGCAATTAGGGCGATATATCTTAATTATGTAATAGTATGAATAAATTATTTAATCAATAACGGCATTTGTTCTTTTGTTTATATCAATGTGTTTTTATACATATATATTATAGCTGGTTAAAATATATTCATTGATGTATGTATACAAAAGTCCTTGACATATCATAGCATGAAGTCAGAGATATTATAGTTGGACTATATTTGGTGGAACCTACTTCATGTGTAATTATGATTATGTCTAAACTATCCCTAGTCACAGTGTCATTAAGAAAGGATATTGATGAAACGGAAAGACTAGCATGTGGTCAACTTTCTTGGAAAGGGTCCAAGCAGTTAATCTCCTAAAGACTAAAGGTGGTGCCTTAAGCTTGACACATGGATATATCTGGGAGAAATATTGGAGACCGCAGCAAGATAAACACTTGGTATAAATATCAATGTGTTAGTGTTTATCGTCATGCAATAAGCTTTGCGAATGTCCTCATACTTGAGATGCTAGTTGCCTTGTGTGGTACTATTGCTATACTTTGGGTCATTGCTATGCACTCATTATGCTACGGGTGATTACAGGTATAGTGATGATAGCACGTTGGTAGGCTGAGTAGTCGGAAAGAATCCATCGCTCTAGATATATTAAGGAGTTATACCTGGCCACTTGTTGAAGTGATGATTGCCATAAACCTCTGATCAGAGTATGTGTTTGATAGAAATGGTTTCTAGTCAAACACACTATGGTAAAAGGCAATATACTTCGGTAATAAGTAAATAACTAGGATAGCTTGGAGCAACCTTGCTATTAGTGGGTTAACACTTTAACCGAACCCAATAAACCAGATAGTACTAATATTAAAGAACGGAAGGAATTTATCGCACTGGATAACTATTGCATTAACCGGGATTAAGTCATAAGCATAAATGACGTTTCGAGTAATGGGGGATGGTAGACCCTTGCTAGAGGCGTACTACAGTCCTTTAAGGTAATCAAGTTCTACTCACGGTCTAGAACATCAAGCCAATGGTTCCATTAGAACAAGGGCTGGTTAAGCCTTAACAGCTCAATACTTCGGGATCCTATAAGGTCACACACATTGGACCTTCATCGGACTAAGTAAAGAACTAATAGATTTATTCTATTACAAAATATAACATAAATAATAATTGGATTATTATTTGATTGGTTAAAATTGATTAGATCAATTTTGGATAGACCAAGGAATTTATTTTGACCGGTAACTGATTAATTAGAGTCATAAATAAATTATAATTGATTAGATCAATTTTGGTTGGACCAAGAAATTTATTTTGAATGATGACTAATTTATTAGGGTCAGAAAATAAATAATTGAAAAGGGATTAAAAAGGGGAATTTTGCATTGGCGAGTTTAATTGGACCGAGAGTATAAAAATATTTTGTACAGACTTGAGTGTGCGAGAGTATACAGAAAGGTGTGCAAGCAATGCTGGGCATTGCTCATGGCAGCCCATAAAAATGGGCTGCAAATGCGCAGCCTAAAAGCAAAGCAAAGCCCACAAAGGCTTTGCCTTGCCATATGCACAGCGTGTGCACGCTGTGCATATGGGATGGGAGTAATTACTCCCATCCCACAACGTTTAGAAGGGGGAGCAAAATGCTCCCCCAAGCCTATATATAGGCTTTCCCCTTTCCTTTCAAATTGTACCAAGCTCAAAGCATAAATCCTAAGCGAGATAATTAATCTCTCGGGTACTTGAGCAAGTTACTTTTGTGGAGCCTGAATTTATTCGGGCACCGCTAGTTTATAATTTGGGTGAGGCTTCTAGAGTGGTCTAGCAACTACTCGAGACTTCTTAGTTTTTCCTCCTGGGGAGGTTTTGGTTGGTGGGGTTCGTGTGGATACTGATAGAGGCTATCCTACAACTAGAGGCTTGTGCAAGAAGGTCCTGCAAAAGCATGCTTCAACTGGTAAGTTCTTTTTCTTTCTCTTTTAATTATTAAGTCTTTTTCTTTAAGTGTTTTTAGACTTAATAATTATGCTTAGGTTATAACTTAGAGTTATAACATGCTTAGTATAAAATAAATATGCTAGGATATAATTTGGAATTATGGTATGCCTAGTCTTTTAGCATGCTAACCTAGGTAGAGAATTATTTAGTTAAGGCTTTATTTAATTTATATGCAACTAATAGGAGTTCCTGAGACAGGGATAAAATTTTGAATTTCCGTCATGCCTCTTATGCATGTTCAATTTGACTGTCAGTCCCTAACAGTAGTATCAGAGCCTGCCTATTTAGTGCATAATTAAGTTAGAAGCAAACTAAATATTATTTTTTAAATGAAATGATTTGTTTATTTAATTGTTTGGAACAATATATGTAAACTTCTACCTTTCATTTCAAGGTTAGAAATTAGTTATGAATAATTTTGAATAAGCCTGCTCAACTTACTCAAATTATACAAGTGTCAATAATTTATTTAAATTACATGGGTTATAGATGCTCCCAATTTACATGAATTGGAAGAACAAAATTTATTAGTTCAAGAGAATCCATTGGTCTTCAAGTATGTGCCCGTATTTGTTCTGGCTAAGGATTGGACTTGGTGTCTACTCCTCATAGGGCACCTTTCCTACCTGGGAACCTATATCGGTGTAATTTGAATTGACCAATCGGGGATTTATATGAACTAATTTATTTTTAGTATATAAGATGGTGCTTATATATGTTTCTATGACAAAGTAAAAAATTAAAATTATTGAATAAAAGCTTAAAGGAAATGCAATATAAATATAACAAATAAAAGTGTTAATTATTTTGCGTATAATCTAGGTTGATGGAATAATTATAATAAAGAGCTGAACCCACCTAAGATTAGACCTTATAAATTAATTCTAAAATTCCCTGAATTAATACAAGTCATTATAATTTTGTCCATCTGATAAAATCCTAGATTGGGTGAGACGTTTAACACCAATAAAATCCCAAAGTAAGTATATTAAGGCAAGTTATAGTCTTCCTCACTCAAATTTATAATACGGTCTTTTTGGGCTATCAAAGAGCTACGCAAATCGTTCCTTTTAGTCCACATTGATTGGTTGTAAAGTTCGAGATAGGGTCTGCCTTAACAGAGCTGGGGTAGTCCACCGTAAAATTGGGGGCTAGGCCAGGATCTGAGACATATTCAAAGAGATGCTATATAAGAGCACACGTCCCTTGGGATTAGGGAACTTGAATGAATTAGCAATTACATGCGAGGCAAATGGAATGGGATTCCAACTATGACTTACTATTATGACTTGACTCATAAAATTGGGGGTTGTAATAGACTAGTTATAGATGCTACCTACTAGGAAATTTAGCTGGGCTAAAATTCACGAATTCAATAGAATGGGTTATTGTAAATTTTGAAGAAAATAGTACGAAAATGTATTTAATTAAAAGTCCTCATATTAAATACGTGTACTTAAACTAATATCTAAACACTTTTCTTTTCTTATGTCTTAGGTTGAAAATGGCTTCCAATTTTAATCTCCGTATGTTACTTGACACCAAATTAAATGGCTCGAACTTTTCTGATTGGTTCCGAGCAGTGAGAATAGTTCTCAGATCTGAGGGAATTGCCTATGTCCTAAGTGAAATTTTCCCTGTAGAACCTGATGTTCAGGATCATGTGGAACATGATGCCTGGTTGAAGCACAGGAAAGATCGTGAGACTGCCATGTGTATTATGTTGGGGTCTATAAATCCAGAGCTTCAGAAACAACATGAGAACATGCCCTTGGAGGATATAGTTCTCCATCTTGAAGAACTCTTTTCGGAGAGGGAGAGGACAGAGAGGTATGAGACCTCCAAGCTCCTTTTCGGGACTAAGATGCAGGCTGGCACCTCTGCCTCTCAGCATGTACTGAAACTCTTGGGATACCTTGAGAAGCTGAATTGATTGGGATTCGAGATGAATCATGACTTGAGCATTGACCTTGTGTTGATGTCCTTGACAGATAGTTACTCAGGCTTCATAACTAACTATTACATGAATAGGATTAATTCAACTATCCCTGAATTAATTAACATGTTGAAAACAGTAGAACCTCAGATCAAGAAAGATCAGAAACCTCTACTGTTGGTTGAAAAAGGCAAGGCTTCTAAGAAGAAGAAGCAGGCACTGGGTGCTAAGAAAAGAATCAGTAAGAAGAAGAATGAAAAGAAGGCATCTAAGTATGTCTGCTTCCAATGTGGGAAACCGGGACATTGGAAGATGGATTGCAAAGCTCCTGCTTCTGAGCATTTGAAGAAGAAGCCTATAGAGGCATCTACTTCAGGTACATTTGTAATTGAAAACTTTGCTACTTTTCCGCAAGAATTCACTTGGGTATTAGATACTGGTTATGGTTCTAATATCTATACTTCTGTGCAGGGACTAAGGGACTGTAGAAAACTTGCAAAAGGCGAGATGGACCTACGTGTGGGAAATAGAGCCAGAGTTGCTGCATTAGCCGTAGGGAGGTTTAGTCTTGTTTTGCCAAGTGGACTTGTTTTAGTTTTGAATAATTGTTATTACATTCCAAGTGTTACTAAGAATATTGTATCTGTTGCGTGTTTAGCAATAGAGGGATTTAAAATTTTATTTTTGAATAATAATTGTCAGATTCGTTTGAATAATATTCGTTATGGTTATGGAATGTTGAAAGGTGGCATTTATATTCTTGATACTAAAACAGAAGTTTTCAATATAAACAATGTAAAGAAAGTTAAATTAGATAATGAGAATTCCTTTTACTTATGGCATTGCCGTTTAGGCCACATTAACAAAGATCGCTTAACCAAGTTGCATAAGCGTGGATACTTGGGCTCAATAGACTTAGAGTCTTATGGTGATTGCGAACCTTGCTTAAAAGGAAAAATGACAAAGTTACCCTTTAAAGGAAAGGATGAATGAGCCACGAGTACATTGGAACTTATACACACTGATGTGTGTGGTTCAATGAGTGTTCAGGCACTAGGAGGATACTCCTACTTCATAACCTTTATTGATGATTACTCACGATACGGTTATTTGTACTTGATGAAGCACAAGTCTGAAAGTTTTGAAAAATTCAAACTATTCAGAGCTGAAGTAGAGAAACAGCTTGAGAAAAGTATTAAAACACTTCGATCGGATCAAGGTGGAGAATACTTGAGTCAGGAGTTTTAGGATTTTCTAAAGGAAAATGGGATAGTTCCCCAATAGACCCCTCCCTATACACCCCAACATAATGGAGTGTTAGAAAGGAGGAATCGGACTTTATTAGATATGGTTAGGTCCATGATGAGCCATGCAGTTCTTAGTAAATACTTTTGGGGATATGCACTTGAGAGCTCGGTTTATATCTTAAACAGAGTGCCCTCTAAATCAGTTGATTTTACACCTTATGAAAGATGGTGTAACAAAAAGCCATCTCTAAATCACTTAAGAGTATGGGGTTGTCCTGCTATGGTAAAGAGGATAGCGTCAGATAAGCTAAATGCCAAGGCTGATAAATGTCTGTTCATTGGATATCCAAAGGAAATAATTGGATATCTGTTTTACTAACCCAAAGCACAAAAGGTATTTGTGTCTCGGATTGCTCACTTTTTGGAAAAGGAACACTTACTAGAAAAGGTCAGTGGGAGCAATATTGAACTGAAAGTTCAAGAGGAAGAAACAGATGATCAACTGATTGACCCCGTTCTAGATACACAAGAGAGTGTGATCCAAGAACAAACTGTCGAAACACAATCATTGCGAAGATCAGGTCGTGTTCATAAGGGTCCCGATAGATATGGGTTTATCATCACTAATGATAAGGAACTATATCTTGTGGAGGATGATGAACCAAGGACATATGATGAGGCAATGAAAAGCTCAGATTCTGATAAATGGCAAAAGGCCATGAAATCAGAAATGGATTCCATGTTCGAGAACCAAGTTTGGAATTTGGTTGATGCACCACAAGAGGTTATACCAATTGGGTGCAAATGGGTCTTCAAGAAGAAGACGGACATGGACGGTAATGTAATTACCTATAAAGCAAGGTTGGTTGAGAAAGGTTATATTCAACGGGAAGGTATTGACTATGATGAAACCTTCTCACCGGTAGCCATGCTCAAATCCATAAGGATACTCCTCGCCATTGCTTCTCATTATGATTATGAGATTTGGCAGATGGATGTAAAAACAACATTCCTGAATGGGGATTTAGACCAGGATGTGTATATGACACAACCTGAGGGTTTTACAGCACAGAATGGCTCAAAGGTATGCAAGCTACAAAGATCCATTTATGGACTTAAGCAGGCATCAAGGAGTTGGAATATAAGGTTTGATCAGACAATCCGGGAACTGGATTTCTGCCTAAATGCAAATGAGCCTTGTGTTTACTAGAAGGTTAGTGGGAGTGCAGTCATTTTTCTAGTATTGTATGTTGATGACATTCTGCTAATAGGAAATGACATTTCTCTTCTTCAAAACATTAAAGTATGGTTGTCTAGAAAGTTCTCCATGAAAGACCTTGGTGAGGCAGCATTTATACTAGGTATAAAGATCTACAGGGATAGATTCAAAAGGCTGTTAGGTCTTTCTCAAAGTACATATATAGACAAGGTGTTGAATAGGTTCAACCTTGAGCATTCTAAGAAAGGTTATCTCCCGATGATAAAAGGGATTAACCTATCTAAAGTTGAGTGTCCGAAGACAGCTCAAGAGAGAATGTGCATGAAAGATATACCTTATGCATCCACGATAGGATCCATCATGTATGCTATGATATGTACTAGGCCGGATGTCTCTCAGGCTTTGAGCTTTACGAGCAGATAACAGTCAGATCCAGGTGAAAAGCACTGGATGGCCGTCAAGGCAATCCTTAAGTACTTGAGAAGGACTAGGGATGAGTTCTTGATTTATGGAGAAGGTGATCTCACTATCAAAGGTTACACTGACGCAAGCTTTCAATCTGACAAGGATGACTTTAAGTCTGAGTCAGGTTTTGTGTATGTGTTAGATGAAGGGGCAGTATCTGGAAGAGTTCCAAGTAAGAAACTACTGCTGATTCAACCACGGAATCTGAATACATTGCTGCATGCGAAGCAGCAAAAGAAGCTGTCTGGTTAAAGGGATTTATTGGTGATCTCGGTGTGGTGCCTGAGGCTATTGATCTAATTACTTTATATTGTGATAACAATGGTGCCATAGCTCAGGCAAAGGAACCACGGTCTCATTAGAAAAATAGATATGTATCCCGAATGTATCATATAATCAGGGAGATTGTTGATGCTAAGACAATAAGATTAGAATATGTACCCACTGATCAGAACCTCGCGGATGGTCTGACAAAGCCGTTGACTCAAGTCAAACATGACCATCATGTTAAAGCATATGGATTAAAATATATGGCTAATTGGCCTTAGTGCAAGTGGAAGTTTGTTAGATATGACGTATGCCCTTAAGGCAATTAGGGCGATATATCTTAATCATGTAATAGTACGAATAATTTATTTAATCAATAAAGGCATTTGTTCTTTGTTTATATCAATGTGTTTTTATACATATGTATTATAGCTGGTTAAAATATATTCATTGATGTATGTATACAAAAGTCCTTGACATATCATAGCATGAAGTCAGAGATATTATAGTTGGATGATATTTAGTGGAACCTACTTCAAGTGCAATTATGATTATGTCTAAACTGTCCCTAGTCACAGTGTCATCAAGAAAGGATATTGATGAAATGGAAAGACTAGCATGTGGTCAACTTTCTTGGAAAGGGTCCAAGTAGTTAATCTCCTAAAGACTGAAGGTGGTGCCTTAAGCTTGACACATGGATATATCTGGGAGATATATTGGAGACCGCAGCAAGATAAACACTTGGTATAAATATCAATGTGTTAGTGTTTATCTTCACGCAATAGGCTTTGCGAATGTCCTCATACTTGAGATGCTAGTTGCCTTGTGTGGTACTATTGCTATACTTTGGGTCATTGCTATGCACTCATTAATTTAGGGTGCTACGGGTGATTAAGGGTTTAGTGATGACAGTACGTTGGTAGGCTGAGTAGTCGGAAAGAATCCATCGCTCCGGATATATTAAGGAGTTGTACCTGGCCACTTGTTGAAGTGCTGATTGCCATAAACCTCTGATCAGAGTATGTGTTTGATAGAAATGGTTTCTAGTCAAACACACTATGGTAAAAGGCAATATACTTCGGTAATAAGTAAATAACTGGGATAGCTTAGAGCAACCTCGCTATTAGTGGGTTAACACTTTAACCGAACCCAATAAACCAGATGGTACTAATATTAAAGAATGGAAGGAATTTATCGCACTAGATAACTATTGCATTAACCGGGATTAAGTCATAAGCATAAGTGACGTTTCGAATAATGGGGGATGGTAGACCCTTGCTAGAGGCGTACTACAGTCGTTTAAGGTAATCAAGTTCTATTCACGGTCTAGAACATCAAGCCAATGGTTCCATTAGAACAAGGGCTGGTTAAGCCTTAACAGCTCAATACTTCGGGATCCTATAAGGTCACACACATTGGACCTTCATCGGACTAAGTAAAGAACTAATAGATTTATTCTATTACAAAATATAACATAAATAATAATTGGATTATTATTTGATTGGTTAAAATTGATTAGATCAATTTTGGATAGACCAAGGAATTTATTTTGACCGGTAACTAATTAATTAGAGCCATAAATAAATTATAATTGATTAGATCAGTTTTGGTTGGGCCAAGAAATTTATTTTGAATGATGACTAATTTATTATGGTCAGAAAATAAATAATTGAAAAGGGATTAAAAAGGGGAATTTTGCATTTACGAGTTTAATTGGACCGATAGTATAAAAATATTTTGTACAGACTCGAGTAAGCGGGTGTATACCGAAAGGTGTGCAAGCAATGCTGGGCATTGCTCGCGGCATCCCAGAAAAATGGGCTGCACAGGCACAGCCCAAAAGCAAGGCAAAGGCCACAAAGGCTTTGCATTGCCATATGCACAGCGTGTGCACGCTATGCATATGGGATGGGAGTAATTACTCCCATCCCACATCGTTTAGAAGGGGGAGCAAAATGCTCCCCCAAGCCTATATATAGGCTTTTCCCTTTCCTTTCAAATTGTACCAAGCTCAAAGCATAAATCCTAAGCGAGATAATTAATCTCTCGGGTACTTGAGCAAGTTATTTTTGTGGAGCCTGAATTTATTCGGGCACCGCTAGTTTATATTTTGGGTGAGGCTTCTAGAGTGGTCTAGCAACTACTCGAGGCTTCTTAGTTTTTCCTCCTGGGGAGGTTTTGGTTGGTGGGGTTCGTGTGGATACTGATAGAGGCTATCCTACTACTGGAGGCTTGTGCAAGAAGGTCCTGCAAAAGCACGCTTCAACTGGTAAGTTCTTTTTCTTTCTCTTTTAATTATTAAGTCTTTTTCTTTAAGTGTTTTTAGACTTAATAATTATGCTTAGGTTATTTTTGCATGCTTAGTTTATTTTATGCTTAGGTTATAACTTAGAGTTATAACATGCTTAGTATAAAATAAATATGCTAGGATATAATTTGGAATTATGGTATGCCTAGTCCTTTAGCATGCTAACCTAGGAAGAGAATTATTTAGTTAAGGCTTTATTTAATTTATATGCAACTAATAGGAGTTCCTGGGACAGGGACAAAATTTTGAATTTCCGTCATGCCTCTTATGAATGTTCAATTTGACTGTCATTTCCCAACAGTTAGAACCAACTTCCCTTTAAAAAAGGTATAACAAAGGCTAGAGAAGTCAGGAAGGCTGGTCGAATGGGCCATTCGGCTAAGAGAGTATGGCATCTAATTTTAGGCAAGAAAAGTACCAAAAGGACAAGTTTTAGCAGAATTCATCACGGAGTTTGCATGACTTGAACTTTCACCCGGCCTGAAGACCAAGTCACGGAGCAAGTACATAGATTGAGCCTCCTCTTAGGAAGGACCAGGAATCGAAATATGGATAGAAGGACTAAAAAGAATCCAGATGGGTTACATAGTAAAGCTAGCCTTTCCAGTCACCAATAATGTTGCAGAGTATAAACCCATGATCAAAGGCCTAGAGTTGGCTACAGAAATAGCCCTATACAAAATAAGCATTAAGAGGGATTCAAATTTGGTTTCCAATCAAATCAATAAGAATTATACAACAAAGGAAGAAGGGATGGTTAAGTATCTAGCTATAGTAGAAACATTATTGAAGGAGCTTGAAGCAAAGGGCACCATTTGGGTGCTTGAACACGTCCCAAGGGAAGAAAATGAGAAAGCCGACAAGCTGGCTAAAGATGCGATTGGTAAAAAATGACTGGAGAAACCTTAGCTTCCCTTATGAAGTTTTCTCTATCCCCACGATTGAGGATTAGGATTTGATGCTAATAAATTAGAAGGAGCAAGGATGGATGCAACCATTAATGACTACCTAGACAAAGACAATCTATAAAAAGATAAAGTCGATGCAGCAAAGATAGTGAAGAAACCATCAAGATACCTGGTCACCAACCAAGTGTTGTACAAGCGCTCTTACTCAGATGCTGTACTAAAATACATCACACTGAAAGAAGGAAAGTACGTAATTCAAGAGATACATGAAGGAACTTATGGATCCCATCAAGCGGCCTCTACCATCACGCAGAGGGCTAAACTTTTAGGATACTGTTGGCCAACTATGTAAGTAGATTCAACCGAGTACGTGCAGTCTTGCCATCAATGTCAGATACATCTTAGGAAGTCACATATCCCATATGTAGTGTAAAAAAACTCTCCTAACAGGGTGGCCATTTGTCACTAGGGTAATCGATATCACTGGGCCAATGCTAGAAGCCATCAAGAAGAAGAAATTCAGACCTGTTGTAATAAACACTTCTTTAAGTGGGTCAGAACGGTTGTCATCAATACAATAACTCCTGAGAATGTCATTGATTTTGTTTGGGACCACATTATAATCCGATTTAGAGTCCCTAATGAGATCGTCTTAGACAATGGATCGTAGTTTATCGCTAAAGTTTCAAAAGTTCTGTGAAGTCCAGAAAATAAAAAATCGATTCTCATTCATAGCACATCCATAAATGAATGGGCAAATAGAGAAACAAAAAAGATGCTTAGGGAAGGACTAAGGAAACGACTGGAAGGAAAGAAATGCTCATGGCCAAATGAGTTGAACAATGTTATCTAGTCATACAGGATGACTCCATGTAAGCTATCTAGAGAAACTCTTTCTCTTTAGTTTGCGGAGTGGAAGCAGACTTACTAGTAGAATTTGGCAATCCTTCAAACTGAGTGGTTTACTACACTAAAGAAGAGAATGACATCAACATGAAGCACCACCAAGATAGTTTAGAAGAACGTAGAGATAAAGCTTACATCTTGATGGTTGCTTACAAGTTAAGAATAGCCAGGCAACATAACTAAAAAGTTAGAGAAGTGAAGCTCAAAGAAGGTGACATGGTGCTTAGAGATATAGCAGCTTCACAAAGCGGAGAAGGCAAAGGCAAGCTAGGAGCCAACTAGGAAGTACCTTAAAAAATCACTCAAGTCATAGGACTTGTCACCTACTAACTCAGTAGGTGGCTGGTCTCCATCTGACATAACATTAAAATGTTGGTCCCTGTGAGGGTCTTTAAGAGGTCAGAGGGGGATGAATGACCCTTTTTCACGGAATATAAAGACTTTAAAAAGTCTTAGTGAAGCGCATTTGAATATGATTCGAATGATGGATCTGGATGATACGGGTATGATAATATAATGCAATAACTAAAAGATAAAGAAATCAAACATAGAAGGTTTTTATCCTGGTTCGACCCTTCCTACTCTAGTCCCGAGGGTTTCCTTCCTCTGAGCTCTTCCACTAGTGGATTCCTTTCCAACTAGCAGGAATCAAGCCTTACAATTCATCTCCGGATGGTAACCCCTTCCGGATTTAGGACATACCACTAGAAGCACTAACTCCTAGTTGAGTCCTTTGAGTCTTTTGTAGGATATACCACTTAGCCTTCTACCCTGAATCTAAGCTAAGTTTTACAAGGAGTTCCCGCTTAAAGCTCTAACTTTAAGTTGTATCTCGATCTCACAACTCACTCAGGTTTAAGATCTTACACTTTGGTTTCCATCAAAGGTTTGGTTTGGAGTTTTGTAAGTTTATAGCTTACTTAGGAATCCTTATAATAGATTTTCAATCAAAGGGTTCTTGGAGGGATTATATCAATTGATTGAATGAGTATTCTTTGTTACTTACTTTTGGTAAATCAACCAGTTACCTTCTCAAACGGTGAAGAGTTCATTTTATAGGCTTCGATCATAAATGTAACCATTGTGGGTTGTTGGACTTGAAATAAATCTTCACACTTGATCAGGTTATGGGTGGCACTTTCAGAGTCGTTGATCAATCTGTAAGACTGCAATTTAACCAGTTTAAAGTCTTGGGATTAAGACTGAAAAGTTATCAATGATCGTTTTCATTGGCATTTTGTGATGCACCAACTTTTATACCAGTTACTTTTTGATGTGAGCTCCACACGCCTCCTTATTGGTCTAAGAGAAAAAGGTAGTTAGCTTTCACTATCCGGTGTCCTTCCTTTTGTCCTTTCTCTGAGATATGCAAGCTGTCATTTTGTCTTTATCTTGGGGAAAGGATCTTTGACTTCATAGACCAAAAAGGTGGAGGGAAAGTTATATTTGAAACTTTTCTTTTTGTCTGATATATGAGTCTTCCGGATATCTTCAGACTCTATATCTCCGGATCTGCCTTCTTCCGGTGTAGTTTCAATCAGTTCTTCTGGATGCTAGTCTTGACCGTTAATAGTTTATTTCCTTTCCAAACTTTAACTAGATCTTTCTTTTATACTTAGGTACTTGTCTTGACTTGAGTTCCTTGTTTAGGACTTGGTAATTGTCTTAATTTTCTGGATAATATAGCATCAGTTTTTTAGATTATCCTGATAAGTCTTATACTTAGGTTTTGTTTACTTTAAAACTGATCTGGATATTAGTGTTCTAGATCATTATTTCCAACACTATCCCCCATTTGATGGAAATAAAATCCTGAGTCAACTAAGCATAAAGAAGAGAGGGTTTTATGATCTAACTCCTCTACAATTTTATGATTCTAGCTTCTAAGTTTGTTTTAGTACAATTACAGATTGTACTTTAGAAGCGTTTGTTTTAATAGTTAAGTACTTCACTTCATATATACTTCTGTTGTCAACAATGGTTAACATCATGAAGTTCAGAATTACAAATTATAGAAATACATATAAAGTGAATCTAGCTATTACATAAGTATTACAGTATCATCTAACTAGCTTAACTACCGCTCTAGAAGGTCCGCTCTTCTGGACTTGTATTGTTTTGCCTTTGCCATTCCGACTTTCTTCCCTTTGATGACTCGGATCTTCCTCCCCCTTTTTTCTTCCATCAAGGGGATCAATAACCATGTAGGTTCTCTTATCCCAAGACTGCTACCAAGCAGAGGAGTAGATAGAGTAATCCTTG
Source organism: Euphorbia pulcherrima (assembly GCA_947683365.1). NCBI lineage: Eukaryota > Viridiplantae > Streptophyta > Magnoliopsida > Malpighiales > Euphorbiaceae > Euphorbia > Euphorbia pulcherrima. The sequence continues at coordinate 46,540,287 of CANTUS010000001.1, read as the reverse complement.
TTGGCTTTTGCCCACTTATCAATGATGTGATCAACTATAGGCGGAGTCGAATAATAAGGGCGAAGAGATCTCCGGAGTGGATCATAGGATTGTGAGACTTGGGGAAGAATTCGCAGAATATGGTCCTGGTCTTTGCGATCAAAATAGGGGAACATGGCCTTAATAAGAGTAGTCATACCTTTCTGGCTCATAAATCTGGAGTCCTCTATGGCTTGGACAAGATTGTGTAGTACCGAAATGAGCTAACTTTCTGGAACAGCCGGAGGGGAAGAGGGTCCAAAGATAGATAGATTGTTGATTCCAGTTTGGAGTAAAGTTATTTCCTCTAATATCCCCTTCTGGATATTGTAAAGTGATTCAGTTTGATCCTTTATTTCTTTGGAAACTGACTTCTTCCATTCATTGATCAATTGTTTGATCCTAGAATTTCTAGACTGCATCTCATCACCCATATCATCAAGGATCTTTTCTTTGAGTTTGGGAACTGTGTCGTCTATAAAGTGAGCAAGCATGTCCTAGGTCACTTATTGATTAGTTTCCAGGTTAGAGAGAGCAAGTTTCAGGTCTCTTTCTACCATGAATTTGGTCATGCTTTCAAACTTCGAATCAATGTAGCCCCATATTTTGGTGGATAGGTCAGTGGTAGATGAGGACAATCTTTCAAGAATAGTTGTACAGTTATTAGAGGTCAAGGTATTGGCTTGACTAGCAGTCTGGTTTGCTGTAGTGGCGCTTTCTTTGAGCTCATTCAAAATTGGCTGCATTTGAGATAAAGAGGCTTCAGCTATAGTGTCGGGAGTGGGAAATTCCATAACTTGCTTCTCAATTTAGGGAAGACTTTTCAAACTCTCCTTAATTTCGCCAAACTCCTTCTGAATAGTCAAGAGCTGGAACTCTTCATAAAGCATTGGTTCAATGGATTTTAAGTGTATGCAGATGCTTTTGAAGGCTCTGCTTGACATACCCTTCCTCTTGTTCCTCCTATGATGCTTCTTGAAGTAGCTTGAGTGCAGCCATAACTTTAGCACTTTTGGTGTTAGCAGTGGGAATGTTGATTGGATTGGCGATGAGGGGTCGCTTTTCTCCGGAGGAGGTGGATTCATCTCTGGAGCTTGAACTGCTTTTGGAGGACTGATTTTGCTCTTCCTTTTCAGTTTCTTTTAAGCTAGAGCTCTCTTCTTCTTCCTCCTCCTCATCACTTTCTTCTTCATCCTTATCCTTCTCCATCCATTCCTTTAGATGAGTCTCGCCTGCAGGGTCCACTTCAGAAGTGTGCCCTTTGGAACTCAGACTCGCTCCCTCCTCCGGAGTTATATCATTCGGGTTTGGCACTATGTCCTCAGCGACATTGTGAGAGTCTATAGCTAAGTTATGCCCATTTTTATCCTGAATAGCATCAAGATCAGAATCAGGATAAAGTAGAGCAGGGGTTACCTCATTGGTTTGTAGCATCTGATTCTGATCATCTTCAACTTCCTGCTTTTCTTCTTCCAGCCTAGCCTCCAGATGGTTGGAACTATCCTCAACCACCCCTATAAGTGCCTTTATAGGACTTACAGTTCACTCTTCAAGCATGTTGGAAGTGTCCTCAATAGTTAATACATATGCCTTTTCAGGACTTATCTTTTCTCCCCCAAGCGTGTTGGTATTTTCCTCAACACCCTTCTCCAGTGTCTTTTTAGGACTTTCAAGATTTATTATTGTAGTGCCAGATCCAAGCAGATTCTCTAGTTGATCTTCTTTGTGGGAGGCAAAAATAAATGAATTAGCTTCAGGGATTTTTTACAATGTGTCCATCTCATCACAAGTCATTAAAATTGGAGGTACTAGGGCTGGATTTACTCTGGATGAAGCACCTAGACCTTCTGTTCTTTCTCGATTTATTTTGGTGTTCTCCCTAATGGCAGCTTGTATTATTGCATATTATTCATCATCTTCCCCTACTATCTCTGTTGCCCTTGGAACATTTTACCCTTTGATTAGTTTTGCTTTCTCCAAGGCGGCCTTATCTTTATACTGTCGTGCTTCCTCATTTAATACTATACTAACCAACCTTTTTCCTTCGCTTGCCTTCTTTTCTTGTTCAGCCATGGCTTCTACAACTGTTAGACCCCTTTTTTAAGTTTCTTTTGAGTAGGAACCTCATCCTTTATCTCCTCATCATCCTCAATTTCTTCCATTTCAGCCAATGTTCTCTTGGCTTTCCTCCTTTCGACCTCAACTGCTTTGGCCGTAATTTCATCAATCACATTGCTTCCCTTCTTTATTGCGGCCTTAATCAATCTCCCCCTGGGCCTAGGCTTCTTTGAACTCCCTTTTAGAATCTGAGTAAGGGTTAGAGAGTCCTTATCGACCTCTTCTAGAACCACTTCTATTTTTGGTGGTTCTGGGTTTCTTAGGAGCAAGAGCTAGTGCTTCTAGATCAATAGCTTTATGGGCCTTTGTTTTCTTCTCATCCTCTTTTCCTAGCCCTTTTCCTCATCCTATTTCTCATTATACCAGAGATTCTTGAAGTTCTTTTTGAGGATGGCTTTTTCGGACAAACCATCAAATTTGGTGAGATCAACTCTAGTAGCTTTGAGGATCCCGGTGATGAGAGCACTATGAGAGTTTGCGTGGCTTTTGAGATAGCTAATGATGAGTACCAGTCAATTGACTTCTATGCACCTAACCTAGTGTTACAGGATATAGTATTGAAAGGAAGACACCATAGTCAGGGATCCCTTCCAGATCAGTATCAGCTTTGCCATGGCATGTTGCAAGTACCTTGGGTTTTTTGGGAAATAGGTAGAGAACTTATCCCCAAAGTGGTTCTCATGAAGCCAGAGTTTTGGGGTATAGTCAAGACCCATTTTATCTCCATCTTTCCTCATCAAGACTCCAGAGTTCTTCATGTTAAAGCACTTCTCAAGAAATTCTGGGGTAATGGTGATGTCCTTCCCCTGGAGTTTTGTTCGCAGGGCATTATGGTGGTTATGCACACAAAGATTCTCATAGAATTCTTGGACGAGATCAGGGTAGGTAGGGCAGTTTATTTTTATAAAAGCACCCAGATTTTGATCCTCAATTAGGGTTGAGTAGGGGGTAGTTTTGAAGAGGTATTCATCACCCAGATAATCAGTAGGAATCACTAGTTCGGTAGTTTTTAGGTTTAAGGGAGTGAAATCAGAATCTTTTAGATCAGACTCTTAAAAGATATTCTTGCTAGGAAGGATTTTAGGTGTTTATGAGGTATTGATTACTGCCATTTGGAAGGGTTTGAAGAAATTAGGGTTGTAAGTCTTTAAATTTACAGAGTAATAGCAAGAGTATGTTGCTCGCGTGAAGAAGAGTGGAGATTTTAAGGGGTTTATATAAAATTTTTAAAGTGAGGGTATTTTAGTAATCTGGATTTCAATGATTTTGACTGCATTGATGACTTGGCAGTTGAATTTTTAGGGGAGAGGTAAAGTCAGTTTAATCGGAGAATAGGAACGGTTTATTTTTGAAATTTACCACGTGTGTATCAGCCAATGGACCTTTGAAGTTCAAAAAGTAACGGTTACCTTTATGAGCATTTACTGCCATATGTCATTCTTATAGGTTGATGTGGCAATCTTCTGGATTAGATCTTCTCCCAATACTCCTTGTCTTCCGGAATGAGTTTTCAGCTTAGGATTCGGCTTAGTTTAAAACTGTCTTCCAGATTTTCCCTAAATTGGATTTGACATTCCAATTGACTCTCTCAGCTTCCCAAATTGATCTTTACTTAAAGGCTTAGTAAAGATATCAGCTCTCTGTTCATTGTTTGGGACATATACCAATGCAACATCCTTCCTCATCACGTGATCCCGGATGAAATGATGCCTAATATTGATATGCTTCATCCTACTATGGAGCACCAGATTTTTTGACACATCAATAGCATTTTTATCATCACACATAACATCCACACATTCGAATTGCACTCGATAATCTTTAAGTTATTGTTTGATCTATAGGAGTTGAGCAACACAACTTCTAGCTGTCATATACTCTGCTTCTATAGTGGATAAGGCAACTGAAGTTTGCTTCTTGCTATACCATGATACTAAGCAATCTCTAAGGAAATGGCAGCCTCCAGATGTACTCTTTCTCTTAAGAGTATCTCTACCATAATCTGCATCAGTGAAACTATAGAGTGTGAAATCTCCATTACTAGGATACCGTAACCCCAACCTCTGTGCTTTCTAGCAGGTACCTAAGGATTCTTTTAACTGCCTTGAGATGGGAATCCTTAGGATTGGCTTGATACCTTACACAGTAGTAAACTGCATAGTGTATGTCAGGTCTACTAGCTGTCAAGTATAGTAGTGAACCAATCATTCCTCTATAGAGCTTCTGATCAACATCTTCTCCTTCACACTCCCTAGATAAGATTATGTCTGATCCCATTAGAGTGGATATTGGTTTGCTTTTGTCCATTTTAAAATTCTTCAGGATCTCCTTGGTATACTTTGATTGATTAATGAAAATCCCTTCTGGACTTTGCTTGATCTGTAGACCAAGGAAGAAGTTGAGCTCTCCCATCATGGACATCTCAAATTCCCTCTGCATTTAAGAGCTAAATTCTTCACACATCCTTTGATCTGTGGCTCCAAAAATGATATCATCCACATAGATATGGACTAGAATAATATCATTCTTCTTTTTCTTGATAAAGAGAGTGGTATCTGCCTTGCCTCTAGTATATCCTTTGGACATAAGAAAAGAGGTTAATCTCTCATACCAGGCTCTTGGTGCTTGCTTTAGTCCATAGAGAGTCTTCTTCATCCTGAATACATGATTCGGGTGCTTTAGATCTTAAAATCTAGGTGGTTGCTTGACATATACTTCTTCTAGAATCACCCCATTTAGGAATGCACTATTGATATCCATTTGGTATAGTGTGAACCCCATAAATAATGCAAAAGCACATAGAATCGGTATCGCTTCCAACCTTGCTACAGGAGCAAAGGTTTCTTCAAAGTCAATTCCTTCTTACTAGTTTTAGCCTTGAGCAATTAGTCTTGCCTTGTTTCTCACCACTACTCCTGATTCATGAAGCTTGTTTAGAAACACCCATTTAGTGGCAATGATTGATTTCTCTTTATGAGAGGGCACTAGATCCTATACATCATTCCTGTAGAATTGATCCAGCTCTTCCTGCATTGCCATCATCCAGCTTTCATCGCCTTCAGCATCTTGAAATTTCTTTGGCTCTATGAGAGAGACAAAAGTAGCATGGCTCATCATCCGGTTGAGCTGACCTCTGGTTCTAACTGGATTCTGAACATCATCCAGAATATTTTTGATAGAATGATCCCTCTAGGTCCGGATCTCTCTTTGTAGGCCTTCATGTTTAACTGGGATTTGCTCCATTTTAGCTTCAATCATTCCTTCTTGACCTTTATTAAAGTCAATCTCCTGTGGGTTGAGATTAACTTGTTGTACTTCTGGATCAAAGGATATTCCTTCATATTCCTCTTTGTACTTCTTGATTTGAAATGAATCAGGAATTCCTGCTTCCTTCTTTTCTCCAAATTTTTTAGCTTCCGGAACTTGATCTTCTGAAGTGTAGCTTTTCTTTCCTGTAGGGTTAGTCTCATCGAAGTCTACATGTATTGACTCTACCACAGTTTGGGTTCATTTATTGAAGACTTTGTAAGCCTTACTATATGTTGAGTAGCCAAGGAAAATTGCTTCATCAGATTTATGATCAAATTTTCCTAGTTGCTCTCTATCATTAAGGATGTAGCATTTACATCCGAATGCTTTAAAATACCCAATTTTGGGTTTTCTTCCCTTCCAAATTTTATATGGGATCTTTTTTATGGTCTTTCTAATGAGATCTCTATTTAAGATGTAGCATGCTGTGTTTACCGCCTCACCCCAGAAGTACTTTGTCAAACAATTTTCATTAAGCATTATTCTAGCCATCTCTACTATAGTCCTGTTCTTTCTCTCAACAACTCCATTCTGTTGAGGAGTGTGAGGAGCAGTGAATTCGTGTTTAATGCCCTTGGAGTCACAAAATTCAGCAAAATTCTTATTTTTGAACTCCCTACCATTATCACTCTGGATGTGTGCAATGCTGATGACTTGTTCTACTTATATCCGGATGAATGTTTTTGAAAATTGGCCAAAGGCTTCATCTTTGCTTGCTAGCATGATAACCAGGTATATCGAGAATAATAATCAACAATGACCATTGTGTATTCTCTTTTACCTAAACTCAATGGTTTAATTGGGCGAAAGAGATCAATGTGCAAGAGTTCAAGTACTCTTTCGGAAGGGATGTAGGATATGGAAGGGAAACTTTTCTTATGTTGTTTACCTAATTGACATGTAGTGCATAGATGATCCTTATTAAAAGCTACCTTAGGCAAACCCACTACTAATTCCTTTTTGGCTAACTTAGACAGGAGGTTTATGCTAAGATGTCCTAACCTTCGGTGCCGTAGCCATGATTCTTCTTCTTTAGACACCAAGCAGATGTTATTCTTTTCATTTTTAATGTTTACTGAATATACATTATTTACTCTAGGTGCATAAAGAATTAGTTGGTTGGACTTACTATCATATATTGAGTTGTCTCTGGAATCGAAAGTGACCTTTCTTCCTCTATCACAGAGTTGGGCTACACTCAATAGGTTAAACTTCAGTCCATCAACTAGTGAGACATCTTCAATCTTTAATTCAGATCCAATGGTTCCATTTCCAATGAGCTGTCCCTTTTAATTATCTCCAAAGCTTACTTTGCCTCCCTTCTTCCAGGCTAATATAATGAAGGCCTTCTCATCACCTGTCATGTTCCCTGAGCATCCACTATCAATATACCAAGTGTGTTGATCTACTGTGTATCTAAGACATACCTACAAAACAGATCAAGTGGGTTTGGGTATCCAATCAGATTTAGGTCCTCTTGGGTTAATAACCATCTGAGGCCAAGGGTAAACATCGTAATAACCATTCTTTAATCTACATGATTTAGTAATATGATTATTTTTTCTACAAAACCTACACCCTGAAATGGGTATGTTTTGCTTTTGCTTCTCGCTGATCTTCTCCAGATCCTTCCTTCTATAGTTGCCTTTATACCCAGCTTCTTGCACATTGGTTGATGGTCCGGTATAAATTCGAAAGTTGGTTAGGGATGCAACTTCAGCTCTATAATTTCTTCTTTGTTTGATAGGCTATTAGGTGTAGGCTACCTTAGCCTTTCCCTTTTGAGCAGTAGTATATCTTTGAGCTCATGGATGCTTGCTAACTTCCTTCATTCTTTAATTAGGGGTCTTTTAAAATCTGTTCTGAGCAGAAGGATGATTGTCTCTTCTTGGAGCTTTGTCTCTGGCCCCTTCCTAGATACTTCCTTTAATAGATTGATTTCTCTCTCCAGTCCCATTAGATTTGCATTTAGGATCTGGACTTGATTCCTCTAGAAGTTCTCCTCCATAATATCAATATGTTTGGTTGCTCTAACCAAATTGATGTCTTGTACCATTACTTCAGCATCTTCTACTAATTCCATTACTGCTCTTTTAAAGGACTTGATTGCTCTTGCATTCTACTTCACACCCTTGATTATAATAGATAGAGCTCTAGCAAGATCAAGATTAAAGGCAGAATTGGAACAAGAATTTACCTCAATTTTTGCTGTATCTAATTCTAATTCTTTAATTTAAACTATTTCTTGCTTGGAGGCATTCCTTCTGGATTGCTCTACTTCCGGGTCAGTCAGAGCCATAAATGCACAATTTGTAGTCTCCTTTCTTCTATTGAAGATGAGATGCTACTTTCTTCACTATTGCTCTAAGTAGCAACCATTGAGTGGCCTTTCTCACCACATTTGAAACAAGGAACTTCTTTCTCTGAATCCTTCTTTTCTTCTGGTTTCCTTTTGGGCGTGTCTCATCTGGAGGTGCCTTCTCTTGGTTTCCAGGATTCATACCTTTTTTACTTCCTTCTATCTTTCTTTTGTATGAATCAATTCAGCCATGTGGTTAGTAGAGCAAGTTGACCTTTGCTGGTTATTGATTTATTGATTTTTTTCTTCCTCTCCGGATGAAGCAGATCCGGTGGATTCTGCCTTAAGAGTAATGGCCTTCTTTTTCTCCTCAGGCTTCTTTTCTTATTGGCTATACCTCTCCAAGGACAATTCTTGGGTTAGAATATTACCAATGAGTTCATCATAACTATAAAAGTTTAAGTCATGAGCTTCCTCAATAGCAGTCTTTTTATTATCCCATTCCTTGGTGAGACTCTGGAGCACTTTCTTGACCATTTCTACTTCTGGAATCTCATTTCCCATGCCTTTCATCTCATTCACTATATTGGTGTATCCAGTGTTCATGCTGCTGATTGATTCTTTAGGCTCCATCTTGAAGGATTCAAACTTTTGTTAGAGTAGATCAAGCTTAGCTTCTCTTACTTTGGTGGTTCCTTCATAGGTTACTTCCAACTTCTCCCATATCTCTTTTATAGTCTTGCATCCAGATATCCTATTGAATTTAGGTGCACTAAGAGCACAATGAAGCATGCTAATAGCATTTGCGTTTTCACGCAACTTTTTAAAGTCATTCTTAACCCACATGCTTGAAGGCTTTCGGGTAGTCATACCCTCTACTTCATAAGTAGGCTCATATGGACCATCTTTTATAACTAACCATGCTTTTATACTTTATGACTGGATGAAGTTCTACATCCAGTTTTTCCAAAACGTGTAGTGCTCACCGGTGAAGAGTGGTGGATGGGTCACAGACTTACCCTCAGGAAGGAGTTATGAGTTTTGAAAACTCATTTTGATATATGAATCAAAATATATGGACCTTTAGCTTGAGATTGTTTGTTCTCTAGTTTGAGCACTTGCTCTGATACCACTTATTGGTCCCTTTTTCACGGAATATAAAGACTTTAAAAAGTCTTAGTGAAGCGTGTTTAAATATGATCCAGATGATGGATCCGGATGATGTAGTTATAACAATATAATGCAATAAATGAAAGTTAAAGAAATCAAACACGGAAGGTTTTTATCCTGGTTCGGCCCTGCCTACTCCAGTCCCCGGAGTTTCCTTCCTCTAAGCTTTTCTACTAGTGGATTCCTTTCCAACTGGCAGGAATCAAGCCTTACAATTTATCTCCGGATGGTAACCCCTTCGGGATGTAGGATATATCACTAGAAGCACCATCTCCTGGCTGAGTCCTTTGAGTCTTTTGTAGGATATACCACTTAGCCTTCTACCCTAAATTTAAGCTGATTCCTACAGGGAGTTCCCGCTTAAAGCACCAACTTTAAGTTGTATCCCGATTTCACAACTCACCCATGTTGGAGATCTTACACTTTGGTTTCTATCAAAGGTTTGGTTTGGAGTTCCGTAAGTTTATAGCTTACTTAGGAATTCTTACAACAGATTTTGAATCAAATGGTTCTTGGAGGGATTATATCAACTGATTGAATGAGTATTCTTTGTTACTTGCTTTTGTAAAACAACCAGTTACATTCTCAAATGGTGAAGAGCTCCTTTTATAGGATTCAATCATAAATGTAACCGTTGTGGGTTGTTGAACTTGAAATAAATCTTCACCCTTGATAAGGTTATGGGTGGCGCTTTTGGAGCCGTTGATCTATCCGTTAGACTGTAATTTCACCCATTTGAAGTCTTGGGATTGAGGCTGAAAAGTTGTCGGTGATCGTTTTCATTGGCATTTTATGAGGCACCAACTTTTATACCATTTGCTTTTTTATGTGAGCTCCACGCGCCTCCTTATTGGTCTAGGAGAAAAAGGTAGTTCGCTTTCTCTGTCCGGTGCCAGTCCTTTTGTCCTTTCTCTGAAATTATGCAAGCTGTCATTTTTTACTTCATAGACCAAAAAGTTGGAGGGAAAGTTATATTTGAAACTTTTTTTTTGTCTGATATTGGAGTCTTCCGGATATCTTTAGACTCTATATCTCGGATCTGCCTTCTTCTAGTGTAGCTTTAATCAGTTTTTCCGGATGCTAGTCTTAACCGTTAATAGTTTGTTTCCTTTCCAAACTTTAACTAGATCTTTCTTTTATGCTTAGGTACTTGTCTTGACTTGAGTGCCTTGTTTAGGACTTGGTAATTATCTTAATTTTTCGGATGATATAGCTTCAGTTTTTTGGATTATCCGGATAAGTCTTATACTTAGGTTTTGTTTCCTTCAAACCTGATCCGGATATTAGTGTTCCGGATCATTATTTCCAACATATAAGCCCAAATTATGTAATCTTTCTATTTACTAATAAATAAAGATTCATTTTTCATCAAAATACACTTGTGCATCTTAGAAGTTCTGATCAAACTCTCTTAGCACACTTCCCGAATAGAATCGGCGTTAGTTCGGATACGAGCACCCAGATCTATAAAAATTCCTAGGTCACTTAAGCCATCGGGCATACTAAAAAGTCCTAGGCCACACTTGAGCCCTCTGGCATATTTAAAGTCTTTGGCAATTTGTAAGCCTGCGGGCATACTTTAAAGACCTAAGGAAACAATAAGACTGATGGCAAATACAAAAAATCACTAAGTCATATCATTCGTCTTTAAAACCGATTGCTCGCTTCACCAAAAGCGTACTACTTGCTACAATGCATAATAAGTTGGGTTAACTTAAAAAATATACCATGTGGTTTCACTCATTTTCAAAAAGGGTCTGTGAATTTTTTTTTATAAAAAGGGGTCTAAGGTTTTTCACTGTTAGCAATTGGAGGAATTTCTTGTAACACCGTTAAAAATGTTGATGTAATGCTAACATGGCGGGGGAATGTTCGGAAATTCTTATGTTTTTCATCTCCTTCCCAAACTCAGCCAATTTTACTCAGCAAGGAAACCCTCATGTAAGTAAAATTGGTACAGATGGCTCACGGACGGCTCACTCACCAATTTTACTCACGGTGCCATTTTTTCGGCCTACAACATTCCATTTTTTTCTGCTTGCTTTAACATCATGGCATTTTTAGTTCCAAAGAGTTCGATTCGAAGCATACCCGTTCATAGGCTTGCGCTCCTCACCATGAGCCGTCCATTGCAGCCAAAGACCAAGCTCTCATCAATTTTGATATTTGGTGTTGAATAGGTTGGGTTTTGGTGTGGTGTTAGAATAGACATTAATGGTGAGTGAAAGAGATGATGTTTTTGTCAAGATAGGCGTTGATTATTTTAATTTCAGATTCTTTTAATTAATCGTTTAGGAAAGTAAAATTGGTGAGTAAAAAGTAAATGAGAGATGATTTTTTAAGGATATAATTGACAATATTATAGGTAATTTTAAGTAAAAACGGGCGGCAAATAACAATCCAGTCTTTAAATTAGGATCCATTCAAAGCTGAAATGATACATAGATGTAACACAATCTTAAATTTAGAACTCAAATTAAGATTCTATGGTTCAATTTTCTTTTTAAGATCCCTATAACTCAAATTAAGAAATCAAACCAGTAATTAAAAAGTTTTTCAAATAACCGGAACATAAATTAGAAGAAATCACACCTACTTTTTCTTCAAGTCCTTGGATTTGGAATCAACCTTCTCCTCTTTAACATCGACTTTCTTCTGCTCTTCCTTCAACATGGACTTCTTTAAATTATCTTCCCCATCTCGTCCGCCATTGAAATTTAATCCACAAAAGAGAAAAAGTGAAATAATTGAGCAAATTATGTATAAAATTAGAAGAAGACATATTAGATAGTGGAAGATGAACGACTAAAAATTGATAATGGCATAGGGATTGAGATTGGAAATGGGTAAAAGAGGTACAGAGTAATAGAGAAAGAGAAGAGGAGGTCCATCTCGAAGATAGAGAGGTGATTTTAGTTTTCAATTTTTTTTAACGCTACGTGTTGCTTAATTAGATTGACTTTTCAAAGTTAACCATTTGTCGCCCCGCACAACACGATTTTGAATTCGTTTGGGCTTTTGTGTCTTCTTAGTGGTTATGCATTACACTGTATACAAGTTCAGGGGTAAGAGGAACCTTTAAAAGTTTAAGAGTTAAAGGATTATTAGGGACAAGTTCAAAGGGTTGGGGATGTATTAGGCTTATTTTCTATTGTTAGATAAAATTAAATGGACGTGGTTAACTTATTAACAAAAAAAACTTTGTTTCTCCAAAATGTCAAAAGTAAGTTGATAACAAGAGAGGACCACTATTAGCCACCTGACAAACTGACACAAGTAAGCTGTATGAGATTAAAAGATGTAAAAGACTGAGAACTTGCAGAAGTTAGTAAAGTTGACTTCCGCCAATATGTCTAATGGAAAATAAGATGTGTCTAATGGAAGATCCAACGACTCAAGGAAAACACATAGGATCAGGACTCTAAGCAAGAAGCAACAATCAGAAGATTTTAAAGATTGCCTATATAAAGGCCTCTACAAACATAGATAAAATTATCCAAGCTTTCACTAACTATTACAATCTCTCTCTTAAATTTGCAAATCTTAAAAGCAAACATCAAGCTCACAAATCCATTTGTAATCATCAAAGAAAGCTTTGAACAATGAATATTTTCAATATGTTGTAAAAGTGATTTTTGATAACAAAAGTACAAAATTATTAAAACTCTTTTTTAATCCACTTATAATCAAGAGTAGGCAAAGAGTTTGTTGAGGTCACTGTTTAACCTAATCAAGGCTTGGAGATAAGTTGTGATTTAGAAAAATTTAAGAGAAGAGCACTCTTTAATTAAGAATTAGAGACAGAAAGAGGAAGGTACTCTTGGCTGTGAGAATTTCAATTTATAAAGGTTTCTTCGCCTCGAAAAGAGTTCATTTATAGTGAATTAAAGCTCAAAAGTAAACACTGAAAGGACTGAAGGTAGGTATGGTTCGAATTACTATAAAATAGTAGTGTTTGAATTTATAACCTTCTTACCTTATATCTAAACTTACTGCCGTAATATTTTCAGAAGCAATTAATCACCCTATGGGTCCAACATATATATATATATATATATATATATAAAGCAAAATATCAGGTTTGGTGTAAGCATGATTCATATATTACCATGACTACATTATTGTTATTGTTATGAATTTCTTTTTCAATCAATATTTTAGGATTACGAAAAGAGAAAAAAAAAAAAGAATAGAATTACATTTGTTCTGGTTCTTCAAAGTTTTGTTTTTTTAATGTATTCTTGGTTTCCACTCTATAAACAATCCCCCTTATAAGAGTTCTATGCAAATCAAATGGTTAGAAAATAATAACAAATATGATTTTATTTTCTACTATTTTTATGCCTTAAAAGAGTCCTAAGTAAATTATAATATCAAGTCAAATTAGGAGAAATTAGTATTTAATTATAAGGAAAACCAATATTGTTAATTATCATGGAATATATCTGCTATAAATTATAGTACCTATTAAATATGATATTGAGAAAAAATAAAACTTTACATGTATTATAAAAATGTTCCATTTCCAATTTATAAACAATCCCTCTTATGAGAGTTCTAAACAAATCAATTGAGAAGAAACCAAGACCAAATATGATTTTATTTTTTCACTATTTTTGTGCACTATGAAAAGTCCTAATTAAGTTAAAATATCAACTCAAATTAGAATTAAAATAAATTATGAGAAATTAGGATTTGATTATAAGGAAAATCAATATTGTTAATTATCATTGTAGATATTGTAGTACAATGTACATGATATTGAGGAAAAAATATATTTGACATTTGTTGCATGAGTTTTCTAAATTTGAATATTGTAATTATTAATTTATGAATTATAAATAATATTATTTGATATTATAATTATAATTAACAAGATTAACATATATTTGTAATAATAATTAAAAATTATTTTTAAGCATTATTAATAATTATTATCACAATAATACAAATAATTATTATTTATAATTATAATTATAATTATTATATTAATAAACTATGGCTATTATTAATTGTATTATTTAATTATTAATTATTTTGCTATTAATGTTTTTATTGTTATTAATTATTATATTTAATAGTATGAATTAGAATTATTATTATTAAAATTAGAATGCACACAATTCGAATTTCTGGTATAAAAGTATGTGGATCACAAAAATACAAGAAAACGATCACTGACATCTTTCTGGCCTCAATTCCAAGGATTCAACAGACATTTAATAAGTCTAATGGATTGATCACTGGATCCAGAAGCACCTCATATTACCTGATCAACGATGAAGATTTAATTCAACTTCAACAACTCACAACGGCTACATTAATGACAGAAGACTATAAAAGAGAAACTTCACAAGTTGAGAAGGTGCTGGTTGTTTTGAGAAAGCCTACATTAGAAAATTCACTATCACAATTAATAACATAATCCCTCCAAGTATCAACCTATTCCAAATCAGTTTGTAAGGATTCCCAAGTGAGTTATAAATTTGAGGAAATCAAAAACCAAAATCTTTGAGAAAAACAAAGTGTAAAATCTCATACTTGGGTGAGTAGTGAGATTAGAATCTAGCTTAGAGTTGGTGCTTTAAGTGGAACTTCCTGTAGGACTCATCTTAGGTTTGGGTAGAAATCTAAGTTGTATATTCTACTAAAGACAAGGGGACTCACCTTAGAGTTGGTGCTTCTACTGGTATATCTGACATCCGGAAGGGGTTACCATCCAGAGATAAATTGTAAGGCTTGATTCTTGCCAGTTGGAAAGGAATTTACAAGTGAAAAAGCTTGGAGGAAGGAAACTCCGGGGACTGGAGTAGGCAAGGCCGAACTAGGATAAAATTACTGTGTTTGATTTTCTAACTCCTTATATTATTACATAACATTTCATATTTGCATCATCCGGATCTATCATATCCGGAACATAATCAAACATGCTATACAAGACTTTTTAAAGTCCACATTTTTCCTCAAAAAGGGTCATTCACCCCCCCCCCCCTCTGACCTTATTTAGACCCTCACAGGGGCCAACAAGTGGTATCAGACCAAGTACTCAAAACTAGAGATCTAATAATCTAGAGCTAAAGGCCTAAATTTTGATTCAAGAACCAAAATGAGTTTCCAAAACTCACAACTCCATCTTAAGGGTATGTCTATTACCCATCCTTCACTCTTCACCAGTGACCACTACACATTCTGGAAGAACTGAATGAAGAACTTCATTCAATCACAAAGCATGATGGCATGGATGGCCATTGAAGATGGCCCATATGAGCCTCTTCATGAAGTAGAGGGTACGACTACCCAAAAGCCCTCAAGTTCAAGGGATGATAATGATTATAAGAAATTGCAGGAAAATGCAAATGCTATTAATATGCTTCATTGTGCTCTTAGTGCAGCTAAATTTAATAGAATATCAGGATGCGAGACTGCACAAGAAATCTGGTAAAAGCTGTAAGTGACCTATGAATGAATAAACAAGGTCAAAGAAGCCAAAATTGATCTGCTAAAGCAAAAGCTAGAATCCTTCAAGATGGAGCCCAAAGAATCCATCAGCAGCATGAATACTAGATACACAAATCTAGTAAATGAGATGAAGAGGCTTGGGAAGGAGATCTCAAAAGTAGATATAGTCAAGAAAATACTCTGGAGTCTCAGAAAGGAATGGGACAACAAGAAGACTTCCATTGAGAAAGCTCATGACTTAAACTTTTATAGCTATGATGAACTCATTGGTAATCTCCTAACTCAAGAGTTATACTTGGAGAGATATAGCCAATAGGAGAAAAAGCTTGAAGAAAGGAAGAAGTCCATTACGCTCAAGGTAGATTCTACCGGACCAGCCTTCTCCGTATCAAATAAGGTACTAAAGGAATCTTATTACAGCTGTAAGATGTCGATGACGTGTGGGTCTCCCTTGCCACCTATATGAGAGGCAGGGCCCATTGGGGGTTGGTTTGATTTAGGCATGATGAAACCTTTTTAGTTCAAGTTTGCACAAATAACCAATTTTTATGAATAATAGAATCGAGACCCAAATCTTGATACAAATGATAGAGTCACCACCCGAGTTGTCTACTTGGGAAAGAGTCTTGGTACGGTTCCCATTGGGAGGGAGACTCATACCTTTTAGATCAGAGATTCGGGTATTGGATTAGTCACTTATTTCTCATTTCGTTAATTCAAAATTACATTCGCCGCGTAAAACCGTTTTATTTTCATCATTTGGGGAATTATCACAGAAATCTATTTTTCTACACTCTTTCATGAATGCAATAGGTTATAATAAAGAACAAGCAATAAATGGGGAATAAAACTACAACCGGGAGAAAATGAAGGGGAATTATAAGAAAACCTATACATCTATTCTAAGTTATAAAATAAAATAAGATAATTTCCCCTGTATCCACAAAGATTAGCACAGTTTATAACACATAATAAGTCAGCATTTTATTAGGAAAAATGTGATTATGTTAGCGTGGCGGCTTTATGATTGATAGTGCGCAGACGGCTTCTAGGATCGGAGAGAAATACCTGGTCTTCAGCGTATTTTGTTACGAAAATACATTTTAACTTTTGTTGGTTGATTTATCGGATTATTAGTGAAAATAATCGCACGATAAATGGTGAGCTGGATTCATTTTAATCGATTAAAAATGAATTCTAGGTTTTGCTTGGGGGCCAGTACCCGTTCGGGTGGGTGTGACTTGTACGGCTATCGGGGAGGACGAGCACGGGTATGGGGTACCCACACAGGTCTTGTCTGGTCCCGGGCAGAAACTTAGTTCAATTTAATAAGTAGTTTAATGGAGGATCAATGAAATGAAAATGGGATTTCCTTTCGTATGAGTATGGCGCACCAGTTTAATATCCCTAAGGACATAAGGTGCCAACAAGGCTTATATGGGTTAGGACTAGACCCAAAACAAGAATAAAAGAATAGATAGAATCGAGTAGATAGAGAGAGATAAATAAATAATTAAGATGTGAGTCTCTTTGAAACTCAGAAGCGTTACCTTTATTCTATGAA
This sequence comes from Euphorbia pulcherrima, assembly GCA_947683365.1. Classification (NCBI taxonomy): domain Eukaryota; kingdom Viridiplantae; phylum Streptophyta; class Magnoliopsida; order Malpighiales; family Euphorbiaceae; genus Euphorbia; species Euphorbia pulcherrima. The sequence goes on along the minus strand of CANTUS010000001.1, from coordinate 46,523,350 downwards.
TCCACTTCAGAGCGATTCCAATGCTGATTAGAAACTTTGTCAAAGTAGATGATGAAATGATGGATTTAGAATTGTTTAGGTGAGTGTTTGTGTAGACAGAACCTCCCCAATTCTAAATACGAAGCTAGAAAGAAATAAAATGTGTGCAAAACCAATGTGTAATGGATTTCCCCTAATTTTATAACTTCTATATGTCTTCTATACCCTTGCTATAACCTCAAGAACTTGCTAGAACTATTTCCCTATAGTAGTATTTGCTTCCTCTTATGTTTTCTCAATTGTGTTTCGTTGTCTGTTGAATAGGTGAGGAATAGCCTCTACTTATAGGGGTGAAATAGGTCTGAATGTATTAAATGACTGATTTTATGCGTTTATGGCAGATTATATTCTTTTATGTCAAATTATATTCGCTTATGGCAAATTATATTTGCTATATGGCAAATTATATTTACTATATCGAATTATATTCTTTTATGGTAGAATATATTCGCTTATGACAAATTATATTTGCTATATGGCAACTTATATTTACTATATCGAATTATATTCGTTTTTGGCAGATTTGGGCATTAAAACTGATTGTTTGGGCGTTTGGGGGACTGTTACCGGTGGCCTAGACTCGTACAAGTCTCGTTGATACCTAATTAGGAAATTCAGGAAGTTTTTGGACTGGTACGGATGGAATAGACCCATACGAGTTCAATTGGTCCATCTATATAGATTTGGGTTAAACCATACGGATTTGTATGGACCAATACATATCCGGGTTGACTCGTATGGATCTGTACTGATTAGTATGGACCGGTACTACTGGTTTTACCTGAAACATCCTAGAATTGCCCAAAACTGACCGATTTTGACCTTTTAGGGCTTATGAGCTAGTTTTCTAAGGTTTAGATTTGATAAAACTTGACCAAACTGCATTGAAACCACTCCAAGTGTATAACACCTGTAGAAGGATGCACTATATAGCTCTCATCATTATTTCGTGAGAAGGATCATGAAAATCTAGTGCTCACAGACTACCCCTCATGGAATCACTTCAGATATAGTTCTGTATGATCACACGATGTGAGCGAGGGTTTAGAAATTATACCTGAGTTGATGATATCAGCGAGTTCATTTCTTAAGGTGAACTCTTTTCCTGGGGGTCCCTTTCTTGAGGCGGACGACTTTCCTTTGCCAATGCGTATCCCTTTCTTGAGGCGGATGACTTTCATTTGCCAATGCATATCCCTTTCTTGAGGTGGATGACTTTTCTTTTCCGATGCATATCCCTTTCTTGATGCGAATGACTTTCCTTTGCTGATGCGTATCCCTTTCTTGAGGTAAATGGCTTTCCTTTGCTGATATGTATCCCTTTCTTGAGGAGGATGACTTTCCTTTCTTGATGCGTATCTCGTTCTTAAGGCGGATGACTTTCCTTTGCCAATGCGTATCCCTTTTTTGAGCCAAATGGTTTTCCTTTGCTACTGTGCATCCCTAGTGACTCTACTGGAAAAGCTGTGTGTATCCCTTTTTTAAGGCGAATTGAATTTCCTGACTGATGTATCCCTTTCCTAAGGCGGATCAACTTTCCTGGCTGATGTATCACTTTTTTAAGGTGGATTAAATTTCCTGGCTGATGATGTATCCCGTTCCTAAGGCAGATCGACTTTCCTAACTAGAGATTTTGAATGACCTATAAAAAGACAACAATCAAATGCCTAGTCAGTCATTGTCTAAGCAGACACATCTTTATTCTTGATTGACTTTATGATGAACAAAAATATGTTTTCCCATTCAATTAAGAATAAAGATGTGTGGAAGGAGGTTAGCTCCTAAAATAAACTGAAAACTAAGTGCAAGTAATTTCAGGTTTGTCCCGGTTGCTTTAGGTTCGGAATGCCCCTTAGAGAATGCCTCTCAGGGGAATACCCCTTAATTGGTTCTGCTGTTGGGGAATGCCCATAAATTGGGTGCCCCTAGGGTCTTTGATGATGAGGGTGGGCCCCTTGATTGATCCCACTGCTGAGGAATGGGGATAATACCCTTAGATCGGTTAATTCTGCTATTAGGAGATGGGAGGATGCCCCTGGATTGGTGGAGATGCCCTTGGGTTGACTCAGCTGCTGAGGAGTAAAGTAATATCCTTTGGTAAAACCTCTTCTGCTGGGGAAGTCTTTCGTGGTAAGATTTTTTTGCGAGGGAAGATTTCCTATGCTAGGATGGACTTGTACACGAAAATCATCCTTATTAGTGATCAATTTGAAAATGGCTTACCCTGATTCTTGATTGATTTTTGTGAAAACATAATTATTTTTTCCCCTTCAATCAAGGATCAAGGTGAGCTAGGGGTTTTGCCCCTAATTTAACTATAATGATTGAGTGAAGTGTTATTAGGTTGGTCCTATCTTGACTTGGTGTGCTCCTAGAGTGCCCCTTCTACTAGTTGGCGATCCCTCTTGGTAAGAAATCCATCTTCGTAAATAGAAGTGAGTGCTCATACGCTTGCTAGAGATGGGCTTGAGTTGAGCCTGGGTCTAACTAGTTTGCCCATCTAAAAGTCTTTATAATGTTGTGATAGGGGTGGGTTCCTTTCTTGAGGTGAACTCCTTTCCTTGGTATTCTTTTCTTAAGGCAAACATCTCTCCTTTATTGTTCGTATCCCTTTCTTAAGGAGGATGATTTTCCTTTAACTGATGCTAGTGTATCTCTTTCCTAAGGCAGATGACTTCTCCTTGAATCCCTTTCTTAAGGCGAATCGACTTTCTTGGTTTGATATTGCATCCCTTTTCTAAGGCGGATGACTTCTGCTCGTATCCCTTTCTTAAGGTAGATCGACTTTCCTGGTTTGATATTGCATCCCTTTCCTAAGGCTGATGATTCTCCTACTGATGGTGTATCCCTTTCCTAAGGCGGATGACTCTCCTACTGCTGGTGTATCCCTTTCCTAAGATGGATGACTCTCCTGCTGCTGGTGTATCCCTTTCCTAAAGTAGATGACTCTCATGCTGATGGTGTTGAGCTACCTGCCAAAAAAGATAATAAAATCGTTGCTTTAGTTACTATCTAAAATGATACATCTTAATTCTTGATTGACTTTATGATGAACAAAAATATTTTTGCCCCTTCAATCAAGAATGAAGATGTGTGGATGGGGGTTAGCCCCTAAATAAACTGTAAATCATGTTTAGAAATGTTGGGTTTGGCCAAACACGAATCGGGGTGCCCCTAGGGAGCTGACTACTGAGGAGATAGCTTTTGAATGGCTAGTCCATTTGGACTACTGGGGAGAAACCGATCAAGCATAATTTTAATTATATAGAGGAAGGTGATCCTGAGACATCCCAACTGCTGGAGAGTATCCATGGAAACCATCTCGAGAAAGCCTGACTAGTTGGGGGGCCCCTAGAACTTTTCCCTTAGGAGATTTTAGGGTCAATGCCCCTCAGGTATTCTTCTGACTGAGGGAAGGGTCCTTTAACCATTCAGTTATTGAGGATAGAGATTGGCTTCTTATGGGGATAGGGGGATGCCCCTTGAATGCTCCATCTGTTGAGGAACGAACTATCCTGATGTTGATACTTTGTTGGATAAAAGTGCCCCTTCAGTTGGTATTCAGGTTTCATCTTATCTGACCTGTAGGGGAAAACACAAGTTTTAGCAGAATATGATCTAAGACGTACCGGGGTTCTACCCCTAATTAACTGTAAAGATTGAGTGGAGAGATGTTGGGTTGGTCCCAATGCTGCTTTGATATACCCTTGGAGTGGCCTGACTAAAGGAGAAAATAGCCTATGAGCGGCATAACTACTTGGGAGCAAGTTTCCTAGAAGACTTGGATTGTTAGGGGGTGCCTCTTGGAAAGAGAAACTTAGCTACCAGGGAGCCCCTAGAAATTGCCTTGGGTGGTTTGACCGGTTAGAGGGGATGCCCCTCGGGTGGTTCACTTATTGGGGAAATGATCCCTCCAACGGTCTGGTTGCTGGGAATGCTTCTTGGGAAGATGCCCCTTGGCTGGTCCCTCAGACGGCACCTTTATTAGATATGTCCTTTGAATGATGCCCCTTGGGTGGTAGTGTGGCTAAGGGAATTCATTCTTTTACTATAGATACCTCTCCTTGGGTTCCTGTATATGATAAAGGAACTGTTTAGTAAGGCTTTGAGATACGTGGGTCAAGACTTACCTCGATTAAAAGAAAAGACTAAGCTTAGTGATGTTGGGTTGGTACCAACTCAAACCAGGGTGTCCCTAGTATGCCCCTTCTACTAGCTGGAACTGTTGGGGAGTGCCCCTAGGGTGCTTTATGATGAGGGGGATACCCTTCAATTGTGTCACTTTGGGGAGTGCCTCTAAGGTGGGTGCCCCTAGGGTGTTTGATGATGGGGGGATGCCACTCGACTGTATCCATTGCTGGGGAATGGAGGGGTGCCCCCCAATTGACTTCTCTGCTGGGGAGGTGTCTTCCTAGATGATTTTTATGTTAGAGTTTTCTTCTAGGATAATTATTGCCCCTTGATGTTTTGACCGCTTGGGGATCCTCCCCTTGAATGAACCTACATATGAAAAGTATTCACGTTAGCAATTGTTTGGACATGGCTTACCTTGATTCTTGATTGACTTTGTGTAAATAAAAATATTTGTCCCTTCAATCAAGGATCAAGGTGAGCTAGGGGTTTGCCCTTAATTAGCTAAAAAAAGGATTTCAGAAGTGGGGTTTGCCCTAATTTGGATATGATGTGTCCCTGCTACTGAGGAGTTCTGATTTTACTTGGAAAACAGTTCTGAAATAGGAGGGAGGACCCGTATAGCTAGGTAGGAACCATATGCCTGATGCTGACTCGTATGGCTGAAGAAGCTATTGGATGGAAGGTCTATGCTTGCTGGAGACTCGTATAGCTGAGGATGGGTTTAAGTGGAACCCGAGTTTGACTAGTGTGCCCCTGTAATGGCATTTATGACATTATTGTGCTTCACCCTTGTGAGAACCTTGTCTTGAATCTAAAAAGAGGACTCTTATGCCTTTTGTGAACTCGCACAAGTATTGATGAATAGTGCACACCCAAATGAGGCTTATGCTTCTTCCTAGTGTTAGATCTGACGTTGTTTTAGGATACCCTAGTGGTAAGTTCAAACCTACAAAACTTAAAGCTAAATGATACATGATGCATGATGTATGAACATTTACATATGTGTAATGATCCCATGGTTTTCATTGCAGACTCTGTTGGCTATGGATCGTGGTAAGCCCATTTAGGACTTGGATGCTTCTAAGTAGAGAGCTAGGTTCCTGGAGGAGCAGTTGTGAGTAGCCACTGCTAAGGCTGACCTGGTTAGGCCACTAGAGGAGGAGTTGGAGAGGGCTAGAGCGGAGATTGCTTAGGTGAGGACCAAAGTCGAGGTGTTGCGGGTCCAGCTGGTTCAGATGATCTAGGATAAGCAGATACCTGAGCCATCCAATTCTTTGTTGGAGGAGGATAGTTCAGCTTACCGGGGGTACCGGTGGCCACTCAGGTGGCAGGAACTGAGCAGGAGGTAGAGCAGCAAATAGAGGAGACCAGTATTGATACTGGGAGTATAGCAGGAGCTTCAAAGACTAGGGTCCTGATCTGCCTGCTGTGGATGCTAGTGGGGTAGAGGATCATGTGATGATAGAAAAGGATGACCAACTGGCAATTGTACAGGACTAGACCCAGGATGAGCACCAAGGACAGGACCTCATAGTAGCTTAGATTAGGCTATGCTTTTCTTACTTGTTTAGGTCCTTGATTGATCCTTTGCCTCAAGGATATTGTTGTCTTGTCCTTCTTTGATAAAGGGTTCAATTACTAGTGAGTTGACTAGTAACCAAACTTTTGAAGCTCTAGATTATAGAGAGACTGGCCCGATTGAGACTGATGAGTACTACCAAGATTTGGATGAGATCCGTATGCCTGTTGTAGACTTGCACAAGCTTATATGGATGCCTATACTTCTTTGCACTGGTGATTTGATCAGATGAGATTCATTCTTTACACATTAGGGGGTGCATCTTTGAGGTGTCCAAACTATAATATAGTGCAAGCTGGATGATGCTAGTGGAAGCACTTGGTGCTTTTAATTTGAGTTCTAACTATTGCGTAGACCACTTGATGTGATGCGATCTATCAAACTGATTTTGTATTTTTCTTTTATTTTGTCTTAACTTTTTCCTGGACCGCCCGTTTGGGGTTTTCAATACAGTAGACTATCTTAATTTTTGCCTAAACTGTCCTTGGCAGCTCAATCTAGTAGACTTCTGTTTCTTTTTCTTTGTCTAAATTTTTTCCAGGACTGCCCTTTTGGGTTTTTAATCTAGTAGGATTTATCTTTCTTTCTCTTAACTTTTGTCTAAGCTGTCTTTGGTGGCTTAGTTCAGCAGACTTCCTTTCTTTTCACATCTTAGTGGTGTCCACAATGTAGCATGGTGCAAGTTGGATGATGCTAATTGAAGCACTTCGCACTTCAGATGATATGTGCTATCTAGTAGCTTCATAGTGGGAAAATTAAACTTAAGGGATCCTGACTGCGAAACAATGCTATTACAAATGATGCTTCAAGAACAAAAGCAAGTGTAAGATACTGGCGTTTTTGAATTAAGTTCTACCTTTTGCATAGAATGCTTGATGTGATGCGATCTATTAAACAAATTTTGTATTTTTCTTGTCCTAATTTTTTCATGAATTGTCATTGGCGGCTCAACCCAGCGGACTTTTCTTTCTTGTCATAACTTTTGCCTGAACTATCCTTGGCGGCTCAGTTCAGCAGACTTCTTCCAACTTTTGCATAAGCCTTTTTTTTGGTTATCGGTATTTTCTCTTTTATTGAACAATACATGTAGTACAGATAATAACAAAGAGCACAAAATGTAAATAAGAAACTGATGTTCACATACTTGCGATTATTTCACTTAAAAGCATGCATGCGTTCATAAGACCAGGATTCTTAGCAAATTATAATATGTTCATTGTCGAAATTAAATTTGAGTGCATAGGCAATGGTAATAGTTTCCAATGGTTAACCCTTACCCTCTTTCTAGTCTGTTACAGATTTTCCAGAAGGTAACTGACGTATTTCTCTCAATGCCCTAACTTTTGTCTAAGTTGCCCTTTTTGGGTTTTCAACTTAGCTGGCTTTATTTTCATTGGTGTACCCTAACTTTTTCTTGACAAATTTGTGGAATACCAATCAACGGGTTGCACCCTAATTTTTGTCCGAGCAGTAGAAGACCACTCGCTGGGTGATTTATTCTTTTTTTTTGCATGCAGTATTTTTGTGATTTATTTCTTTTAACCTAGACATGATAGCGCTATGAGGTGTCAATAACATATAGGTCTACCTAGGCGCCTGTGTGAGAGGCAGGGACCACTAGGGGTTGGTTGGATTTAGGTGTGACAAAACATTTTTGGTTCAAGTTTGCACAAATAGCCAATTTTAATGAATAAAAGAATCGAGACCCAAATCTCGATACAAATGATAGCCCAAGTTGTCTACTTGGGAAAGAGTTTTGGTATGGTTCCCTCTAGGTGGGAGACTCATACCTATTGGATCAGAGATTCGGGTATCGAATGAGTCGCTTATTTCTCATTTAGTTTATTCAAAATTACATTCACCGCTTAAAACTGTATTCGTTTTCATCATTTAGGGAATTATCACAGAAATTCTATTTCTACACTCTTTCGCACTCGTTACATGCGTTTACATACTACAATAAAGCACAAGTAATAAATGGGGGAAAAGGGTGGAATCACAAGAGAACCTATACATTTGTTCTAAGTTATAAAACAAAATAAAAATAAATTCCCCTGCATCCACAAAGATTAGCACATTTTATACCACATCATAAGTCAGCATTTTATTAGCAAAATGTGGTGATGTTAGTGTGGAGGTTTTCTGGTTGATAGTACCCAGAAGGCTTCTAGGATCGGAGAGAAATAACTGGTCTTCAACATATTTTGTTATGAAAACACATTTTAACTTTACTGGGTCGCTTTACTAGATTACTAGTGAAAGTGATCGCATGGCAAGTGGTGAGTTGGATTGATTTTTAACCGAATTAAAATGAGTTCTGGATTTTGGCAGGGGCTGGTACCCCATACGGGTGGGTAGGAACCTTATGGCTACCAGGGAGGATTGGTACAAGTATGGTGTACCTGTGCAGGTCTTGTCTGGTCCAGGCAAAAACTTTGTTTAATTCAGTTTATAGATTAACAGATTAATGCATTGGTGGCAGAAAAAAAAAATAAAAAGGGATTCCCCCCGTATGAGTATGGGGCACCGATCTAATATCTCGATGATACAAGGTGCCAACAAGGCTCATACGGGTTAGGACAAGACCCGAAATAAGAAATTGAAAGAACAAATATAATAAGAGTGGCAGAGTAACAATAATAATAAAACTGAGATGTGAGTCTCTTTGAAACTCAAGAGCATTACATTTACGGCGTGAATCCACTTTGAGGTGATCCCTTTACTATTGAGAGAGTCTGGCCAAAGTAGATGGCGAAATAGGACAATTTCGGTGAGTATTTGTGTGGACAGACCTCCCCTAAATCCTAATGAATAAAGTTAGGAATGAATAAAATGTGGACAAAACCTCAAAGACTGGGTTTTCTCCCTATTTTATACCTTATATACCCCCACTATACCTTTTCGATACCTATAGAAATTGCTAGAACTTTTACTATAATTTTTTTTATGGTTTTTCTTCTAATATGAATGTATGTTATGAAATGAAGAGAAAATGCCCTATTTATAGGGTGAAAGTTAGGTATGAATGCAATAATCCGCATTCAAGACCTGCCTTTTCCCGAAAATGGTAAGATATTACTTCTAAAAGAAGCTGATTAGGCAATCAGAGGACTCATATGGGTGGGGCCACCCATACGGGTACTAGGGGACCCATATAGGTCCCCTCCATATATATGGAAGGTAATCCCTATACGGGTCTGTCAGTGGATCCGTACCATAAGACAAAACCCGTAAGGGTACCTAAGGGCAGACTAGGTCTTCAAACTTTGGCCAAACTCAACTCTGCAATAATAGGCACACCTCTGATGGATAACACCTGAAAGACATTACATCATATAGCTCTCATTATCGTTTCATGAGAAGGATTGTTACAATCCAGTGCTCACAGATTGCTCCTCATAGGATCATTGCAGATATGGATATGAATGATCTCATGATGTCAGCGAGGGTTTAGAAATTATACCTGTGGTGATGACATGGGTTAATTCCTTTCTTGAGGAGAACTTCTTTTCTTAGCTGATGCATATCCCTTGTAACTCTACTGGGGATGACATGTGTATCCCTTCCCCAAGTCGGATGACTTTCCTTGCCAATCTGTATCCCTTCCTGAGGCGAATGAGTTTCCTTTTGCTACTGTGTATCCCTTATTACTCTACTAGGGAAAGTGTGTGTATCCCTTTCTTAAGGTGGATCGACTTTCCTGGCTAATGGTGTATCCCTTTCCTAAGCTGGTAGACTTTCCTAAATGATGTATCCCATTCTTAAGGCGGATCAACTTTCATGGCTGATGGTGTATCCCTTTCGTAAGGCGGATTGACTTTCATGGCAGATGCATCCCTTTCCTAAGGCGGATGACTCTCCTATTGGGGAATTTAAATAATATGAAAAGAGACAACAATCAAACACCGAGTTATTCATTGTCCAAGAAGATACCTCTTTATTCTTAATTGACTTTTGTGAAAAAAATATTTTTGCCCATTCAATTAAGAATAAAGATATGTGGATGAAATAACTATGTGTGAGAAATGTTGGGTTTGGCTTGACCGCTACTGGTTCCACTGCTGGGGAATGCTCCTAGGGTGGGTGCCCCCAGGTTTTGATAATTCGGTTACTAGGAAATAGGGGGATGCCCCTGAGACTTGATTCCTTTGCTGGGGAATGACCCTTGAATAGGGTACCGCTAGGGCTCTTAATGATGGGGGTGTGCCCCTTGGACGATTCTACAGTTGGAGGATAGGGGTATGCCCCATGGTTGACTGATTTGACTATTGTAGAATGGGGGGATGCCTCTAGTTTGGTGAGGGATGCCCCTTGAATGATTATACTATTGGGAGATAGGGGTATGCCCCTTTGACTGGCTAGTTCCATTGCTAGGGAGTAAAGTGATATCCTTTGGTAAAACGTCTTCTACTGGGGAAGTCCTTTCTGATAGGATTAATTTGCTAGGGAAGAACTCCTATGCTAGGATGTTCTTGTACAAAAACAATTTCTTGATTAGTGCTCAATTCGATAATGGCTTACCTTGATTCTTAATTGACTTTTGTGAAAACAAAAATAATTTTGCCCCCTCAATCAAGGATCGAGGTAAGCATATGGACTTATCCCGAATATAACTGAAATATAGGGGTGAAGAAGAGTAGGGTTGGCCCCGAGTTTGGACTGGATGAATTTCTGGTGCCTTGTGAAACACTGGTTTGAAAATATGCCCCTCGATGGTAAGAGAGGCCCGTATGGGTGGGCTAGGACCCGTACGGGTGGGGTTCTTTTATATAGGGACTCATACGGGTGGGGTGGGACCCGTATGAGTCCCTGACGGGGGGGGGGGGGGGGGGGGTTCAAAAGTCTGATCAGTCCCCTCATATTCCGCCATATACCAAAACTTCCCATTTTGTAATTCCGGCGATTTTCTTCCTGAAATCAACTAAAGATGTATAAGAAGATCCCACAGGCTGGCCACTTTTCCCTTAGACTCGAGAACTTGCCCTCAGTGGGTGATTTAGGACTTCGATAATGCCCGATTTCTATCTGGTATCCTTTTCATGGGGGTGACTCATTTTTGGGGCTCACTTCTGCCTCTGAAGTGCCCATGATTCCTTCTCCTAAGACCCATGCTTCAAAAATCCATGTAATTTCGCTCGATTCTCCATTTTCCATTTTTGAACCTTTGAAAATTTCTTGAATTTTGGCATGAATTACAGTGTTTTAGACCTAGGAATAGAGCCTGATGCATGTAACTTTAGCCTAGGATGCTTCTAGGACAGTTTTGGATGAGCTTTAGATTAATTTGGATTTTTAAGGAGATTTTTCGTAGAGGGACTACTTGCAGGGGATCTCTATAGGTGAGGTGGGGGACCTATACGGGTCCCATTTTGATACAAGTGCCACTTGTGGACTCGTACGGGTGAAGCTTACCCGTACGGGTCCTGCCTTATAGGACAGAATGCTGGTTACTTTGATTTTTGCAATTCTTTTCTGATTTTTGACTTATCTGCTATATTTTAACCCTATTAAACTATAATTCTGTTTCTACAGTTTTAATACAAGACTATAGGGGTCTTGAGATTCTGTAGGAAATGGTACAATGAGATTCGTACCGCGAGAGATATGGAGTTGCTAACTAGTATTAATTCCTTCAGTTTCAGCGACATTATCAGGGCCATCCCTCAGGCTCCTAAGATGTTGGCCCCGGGTGCCATTTTAGCTCTGACAGAGAGGTGGTCAGAGATGACCAATAATTTTCACTTGCCTATTGGGGAGGTTACTATTACTCCCTTTGATGTATGTGCTACGATGGGCTTGGAGTGGAGCGGCGATATTGTCCACTTCGATGTTTATGTTGATAGATGGCATTCTCGCCTGAGGTGAAGGCCTATATTACCAGACTAATTGGGCTTCATCTGGGCAAGACAAACAAGCTCAAGTATAGGTACATGCATGCTTATTAGATCAAACATCCGAGTCTTATTGAGGCTGATAGGAGGGACCAGTACGCTTGATCTTTTTTACTAACATTTCTCACCAATGTCTTCTTTCCTATCTACTCAAGCAACCTCAACTATGGGTTGCTCTCTACTGTGGAGGACCTCGCTACAGTGCCAGCCAAGAACTGGTGCCGGGCCATTCTAGCACAGCTATACTATGGGCTGGACATTGGATGCCGGGGTATGTAGTCTGAGCTCAATATCTACCATTTGATACTACTGGTAATTCTTGAACTGACCTCTTATGCTTTAAACTTTTACTTAGATTGTGTTGTGACTGATCCTTATTTTGTTTTGCGGATTTGGGCCTTTGAGCGTCCATTGATTCCTAGGTCGGGTTTACCCGTGCAACCTGAGACACTGCATATCATTTCTAGGTGGATGGGGCTCTAAAAGGGCCAGCCTTTGACTACTATACAGTACCGAGATTTCCTACACCAGCTGTATTTAGACTGGGTAAACTTCTTCCCTACTGAACCTGGATTTTATATTTCAACAAGCCATTAGTCAAAACTGTATTTACGAGGTTGCGATACTCACAGTGCATTTATTCTGTATAGCTTATTAGAGACCCATGGGAGAGATTAGCCATACACGGGGCTACTAAGAGGATGCGGGTTGGTGTGGATGACCGCCGCTTTATCCTAGAGTCGCCACTCTCTTACGAGTGGTATTTCGACAAGCGGGCCCAAGGGTGGAGGACTAGTGCCATAGTGGAGAGACCAATCCCTCCCCTATTCCCGATGGGAGTTTTTTTGCCTCATCTCATGTCAGGGACCGACTAGGGGCTATACTTATTGGGTGAGGGGGCTCGTGTGCTCTCTGTGGAGGGTTATTATGCTGAGTTTGTTAATTCTTCTCTTCTTCCTCCCTGTGGAAGGATCCACCATGAGGATGTCCCTTTTTAGTTTCACTAGGGTGATAGTGAGGACGACGATGATGTTGACGACGAGGAGGGTGGATCAAGGGGTGACCGTGGGGGTCCATCCATAGTTTAGGGCACCAAGGGCTCGACCAGGTCTGCCACCCCTTCTTCTCAGGTATGCCTCAAACTTATCCTTTGCGAATAATTTACTACTTTCTAAAATTTACTGTGATTCTGAATTTTATTCTTTATTGGTACAGCCTTCCGTTTCTACGCGGAATAGATCTGCCGCCGCTGCTGCTATTGCCCCTAAGCCTTTGGCAAAGTGGTCTCGAGCTTCCGGATCTGTGAGGGAGGGCATCCTCTGAGCTGAGCTAGATACTTTCTTCCAACTTCTCGATCATTCAGGGAAGCGAGCTATTTAGGAGCTCGAGGAGTCGGTCCAGCCTATTGGTTACACTCCTTCGAGCTCTATGCATATAAGGAATTTCTGGCCTTAATCTTTGTCCATTATTGTGATATCTTAGAATGTCCCATCCTGATGTGGCCTTTCCCTTTTAGGTGACTATCTCAGAGGCTGAGAGGATTGCCAAGGGCTACTTTTCAGTACGGTATCTGCCACTAGCCCAGGATGCACTGGCTTCAGTAAGTCTCTTTTTTCTATAAAATATAGTAAACTATTCATACATGCTATAAGCTTTACGTATGTTTACTAACCTTATGATTTCCATTACAGATCCTGCTGGCCATGGAGCACAGTAAGTCCACCTAGGACTTAGATGCTTCGGAGGAGAGGGCCTGGTTCTCGGAGGATCAGATGCAGGCAGCTACCACTAAGGCTGACCAAGCTAGGACTGAGACCGCTCGGGCGAGGGCGGAGATTGAGATGCCAAGGGGCTAGCTTGCTAGGATGACTGAGGATAGGTAGACACTAATTCCTTCTAATGATGAGTCCAAGGATGATCTTTCCCCATAACGAGTGACTTAGAGGGACAGAGATCAGTCTATTAAGGGTGCTGATGCAGGGTCTTCAAAGACCAGGGCCCCTGCTCAGTCAACTACTGATACTGATGAGGTTGAGGATCACATGACCATAGATGTGGATTACCTGCTGGCGGATACTCAGGACTAGACTCAGGATGGTCACAAAGGATAGGATCCCCCGGTAGCTTAGGTTATGATTACTTTCAGAACTATTGGTACTTATGGGCCCTGCGTGGCTTGTTTTGATTATAAACTTTGGATTGGTACTTTTGACATTTGACTTTTATATGAGCTGACTTTCTTTGAACTTAGAGTATCGAGTATTGCTGCTTTGCGAACCCGTATTTTATCCAGTGATTTCTCAGTGAGGGGACCGAGTGATGTTCTAACTTTTGCATAGGCTATTTGATGTGAGGTGGCCTATCAAACATTTATTTTTATTTCTTTTTGTCCTAATTTTTGCCTGAACTGTCCTCGACTGTTCAGTCCAACAGACTTTTTATTTTTAACTTTAGCTTTTGTCGACATCGCCCTTTCGGGTTTTCACCCTAGCAAGCTTTTTCTTTACTTTTTTGCCTTAATTTTTACCGAGACCGCCCTTTTAGGTTTTCAATCTCGCAGGCTCTTTATTTGTCTTAACTTTTGCCTGGACCGCCCTTTTGGGTTTTCAATCCAGCAGACTTTTTCTAAATTTACATATGCTTGATTTCTTTGTTGGATTACATGTAGAAGGAATAAATAACAATGATGCATGACATGTAGAGAAAAAATTGATGTTCACATACCAGCGATTATTTCACCTAAAGACATGCATGCATTTATAAGACCAAGATTCTTAGTAAAATCATAACATGTTCATTGTTGAGATTAATTTGAGTACATAAGCAATGGTAACAATTTCCAATGGTTAACCCCTACTGCCTACTGGTCTTTTACAGATTTTCTAGAAGGCAACTGACATTTATATCTCAATGCCCTGACTTTTGCCTGAGCTGCCCTTTTCAGGTTTTTAGCTTAGCGGGTTTTATTATGTTAGAGTGCCCTAATTTTTGCCTGATCGATTTATGGAATACCGATCAGCGGGCTGCACCCTAATTTTTTCCCGAGCAGTAGAGGACCGCTCGTCGGGTGATTTGTTCTTTATTTCCTTTACTCTTTGTCCTGCTTTTTTTTTTATTTAATTCTTTTGATGTAGACATGATAATGCTTAAGCCTATCTTGATTTACTGGATTCACGAACTCATTTCCATCCATATCCATAAGCTTGATTCCTCCTTTTCCCAGGATTTTCTTTATTATGAATGGTCCTTCCCAATTAGGCCTAAACTTGCCCCTGGTGTCAGTGTTGACCTAGCATAGTTGCTTCAGAACTAGATCACCCGCTTTAAGAGGAGATCACCCGCTTTAAGAGGTTATTTCAGGTATCTACTCTATTGTTGTAAGCTTGAGCCATACGCTGCCGGTACATCTATAGGTGGTCAAGTGCCTTAAGCCGCTTTTCATCTATTGAGTTCAACTTTTCTTGCCTGGCCCTTGCGCAATCTGATTCTTTTAACTAACCTTCGAGTACCACTCTTAGAGATCTTACTTCTATTTTAACTAGTAGCACAACTTCCATTCCACATACCAAGGAGAATGGTGTCTGATCGATGGGAGTTCTTATACTGGTTCTACACCCCTAAACTGTCAATGGAAGTTTATCAGCCCAGTCCCTATAAGTAGCCACTATTTTTGACGAGATTCTCTTGATTGACTTATTAGTAGCCTCAATGCCCCATTAGCTTATGGCCTATACGGAGAAGATCTGTGATGCTTGACATTGAACATCTCAAACAATTCTATTGTGGCCCCTTGAAACTAAACCACATTATCGGATACCACATGATGCCAAACCCCATACCAAGAAAAAATATGATTCTCTATGAACTTGGCCATTTTCTCAATAGCGATACTGGTGTAGGATTCGGCCTCTATCCATTTTGAAAAGTAATCAACTATGACTATGATGAATCGATGCCCATTGGTTGATGATGGCTGAATTTCACCGACTATATCTATCCCCCCACGATAAGAATGGTCAGGGAGTAGACAAATTGTGAAGCTCAGATGGAGGTAGATGTTGTATATCCCCATAGATCTGACACTAATGACATTTCCTAACCTTGTCAATGCAGTCGGCATTCATTGTGGTCTAGAAGTATCCTATTCTCTGAATTTTTCTAGCTAAAGCCATCCCATTCATATGTGGACTACAATCCCCTGAATGTTCTTGAGTTATTACTCTTTCTACTTCTTCTTCTATTAGACATCTCAATAATAAACCTTTAGTTATCCTTTTAAAGAGATCCTCATCAACTAGTCGAATTGTGTCTCTAACCTTTTGAGAGTCAGGTGATCGGAACCTGATGACCCTTCGAGGTACTTTCCTTCTTTCAAGATCCTTTTAATATCATTGTACAAACAAAGCTTTTGCTTCTCTATAATTGTAACTTGAACCTTTTCATGAAATGGAGAACGTGCCATTTCTACTATAGGTGAACGGATGGGCTAAGCCTTTTCTCCATCCCACATCAAGGCTAGGGTAGCCAAAGAATCTGCCATATGATTCTCATTCCTTGGTATATATTGGAAGAAGCATTGATTGTACTATGGTAAGAAATCCTAAACTGCTTCCATATACGGCCTGAGTGACTCTTCTCTGATTTTCGATTCTCCCACGACATATTTTATCACTAACGCGGAATTTCCCATCACCCTGACTTTCCTTGCCCCTACCTTTAAAAGAGCATCAAGACTAAAGAGATAAGCTTTATATTCGGCCCCATTATTGGTGACTGGAAAAACCAATCATTTGCTAAAAGGGATAACGTCACCTTGCAGTGTGATGATGATTACCACAAGACCTGCGCCTTTTTGATTCATAGCCCCATCAAAATACATTATCCATTCAGCCTTTGCTACATTTACTACTGCTAACTACTCATCAGGGAAATCTAGATTTTTAACATAATCAAACTCTATAGGTTGACTTGCCAAGAATTCAGCCACTACTCTCCCCTTAATGACATTGTTCGTGACATACTCGATATCAAACTCAGATAGTAATAGGAGCCAATAAGAGAGCTTCCCTGCCAACGTGGGAGATTGATGGAGATACTTCATTGGGTCCACTTTTACAATTGCTTGGATTTTGTAAGACAGAAAGTAATGCCTCAACTTCTTGGTTAATCACACCATTGTTGTACACGTCTTCTCTACCATCATGTATTTTGTCTCATATTCTAACAACTTCTTACTCAGATAGTAGATGGCGTGTTCACTTTTATCCTCTTGCTCTTGGACCAACATTGCCCCTACAGATGACTCTTTTATGGCTAAATAGAGGATTAACGATTTACCAGACACCGGAGGTTTCAAAACTAGAGGGTTCATGAGATAAGCCTTTATTTTATTGAAGGTTGTTTGAAATTTCTTATTCTATTCTATTGACTACTTCCTTCTCAACAACTTAAAGATTAGTTCATACACAGCTGTTAACTTGGCGATAAAACGGCTCATATATTGAAGCGATCCAATAAACTACCTGACTTCCCTTTCGATTTTAGGAATAGGCATTTCTTGAATGCTTTAACTTTGTTAAGGTCAACCTCGATCCCTTATTGACTGATAATATGGCCAAGAAGCTTCCCAAAAGTTACCCCAAATACACACTTCTTTGGATTCAAATGCAGGTTGTACTTCTCGATATTGGTTAAGAACCTTGCCAAAATCTCAGGGTGCTCTTCCCCTGGTGTTTGACTTTACTAACATATCATCTACATAAACCTCAACCTCTTTATGGATCATGTCATGCAACAAAGCTGTCATGGCCCTTTGATAAGTTGCCCCTGCATTCTTCAACCCAAAAGGTATTACCTTATAACAATAGACCCCCCATTCTGTGATAAAGGCTGTCTAGACCTTGTCGATGATGTCAATTAATATTTGATTTATCGAAAAAACCCATCTAAGAATGAGTACATTGCAGCCCTAAAAGCACTATCCACTAGTACATTGATATGAGGCAGTGGGAAATCATCTTTTGGGGAGGTCCTATTCAAGTTGCGAAAATCGACACACATTTTGACTTTCCCATCTTTTTTTAGGGACTGAGACAATAATGGCTAACCATGTTGGATATTCAATTACTTCGATGAACTTGGCCTCTATTAACCTAGCAACCTCAGCTTTGATCTTATCTACCTATTCCAGATGCAATCTTCTCAACTTTTGTTTGATTGGTTTGAACCTGGGGTCGGTTGGGATACAATGTTCAGCGATTTGAGGATCTACCCCGGGGATGTCCTTGTAGGACCAGGCGAAAGCGTTCACATGTTTTCTAAGCACTTTTATCAACTCTCTTTTTTCAATAGGGTTAAAGTCAGTGGATATTGTTACCATTTTTGGATTTTCCTTTATTCCCAAATTAATGTCATGCAATGAAGTATCATGAATGCTAAAAATGTTATGCGTATGGTCAGATGAATGCATGGTGCCGTCAGGCAAAACATTAAACAAGTAAGTAAAATCGTTATCATTATCATTATCATTAGGATGCCCGAAGGCTACATTATTTTCATTACATATTATTGCATTGTCATCCTCCACAGGCGGAGGGTCTTCTTGTTCATTCATCAAGATATGAGTCAGGTCGCGATCCAGATCCTATAACTCTTTCTCCGTCAGTACATCGTCCATGGTTTTTCTTATGATTTGGCCCAGAGTTTTCAAAGCTTCCTAGATAGGTGTCTTCTTCTTATCCCCCAAGTACAATATGTTGTATATTAAAGTAGTGAGGGTATCTATAGCTTTATCTATTTCAATCTTTGACGGGGTCATCATCTTCCATTTTCTTGAAACATTTTTCCGCTTCTATGGCTACTTTACAACTCTCGGTAATGGTTTTATAATTTTCCACCAATGCTATCTTACGGAGGTAAGGCGATAACCCAAAGATAAGTCGGTTAGCTAGCTCCTTCTTATGAGGTTTCCTCTTAATAGCTACCAAGATTGTCAACCATCTCTTAAAGTAATCATGCACAGGTTTCCCACTCTATTGCCTAATTGCAATAAGGTTAAGCATGGATGGCTCTTCTCTTGCTTTCTTGACTTCCATAACGTGCTTCTAGACCTCTTCTTCTTCTAATCCTGAATTGATCATGCCTACTTAGTACCCCCTTCTCCGAGGTTCCCAAACTTTGCCTAGGTTAATAAGTACCGTAATGTCCTTAAGGAGATCCTCATATGCTCTAGTCAGGTGACCATAGCTGATATGTTATATACAGAAATTACCCCTCTCCTTAGGCTTTAGCTGGACATATGGTTGGAGATGATCTATCAACTTGTACTTTTTCCACTTCTTGAAAAGGCTCAACAGAGGAGTACCCCAAGGTGAGATATCATCAAGAGCAATAGGATAAACCTTCTGATCATGAGTCATACCATAGTGTAAACCTATGAAATAAGGGAGGACTGTCCCTTTTGTCATTACCATAAAATTGGGTAACTATCTCAAATCCTTGCTACGGTGAACTTGCAACATGGCCTCTTGACAAAATAGATGGGACCTGTTACCAACTGTAAGGAGCGTTAGGTTCATTGGCTGAGTAGGTTGACCAAGCTGAGCCATGGATGAACTTAAGAGGATGGAAGCTTGTCAAATCTTGAATTAAAGGGGGAACTAAAAGATTAGTACATGCATGGGATGCGCTATGCATGCACAAATTACAATAATGCATGGTAGGGTTAATTACAAGGGTATGTAACACAACACATGCAAATCGATCAATTTCGTCCTTATTTATCCCGTCGAGTTTGAGGGTATTCTTCCTTAGTCTAATATCACATAGAAATTAGGGTACCTAGAAGGTAAAATTTTAAGGCTTTCGATAAGTCTGGCATAGGGACATATCAGAAGTTTGATGTAAAAGGTTCCCATCATATCAAGCCTCTTTTGGAGGAAGATAGCAATAAGTGGTCCACCCACTAGAGTGTCCCCAATTCTTAGTGGACATGGGTAACACTTTCGTGAGTGCTGCAAAAATAATAGGGCACCTTAACCTAGCACTAGAAGAAGAGCGCATCTAACTAAAGAAAGAAGGACGTGAGAAGATAGAGTGATAATTTTCCCAAATGATGAAAAAGAAAACGGTTGAAACAAGTAAATGTTTTTCGGTGCTCATCTTAATCTTTTAAGCTCTTAAACCAAACCAAAATTTTGCAAGTTAAAAGATTATATTCCCCAGCAGAGTCGCCACTATGAGGTGTCGATGACGTGTAGGTCTCCCTTAGCGCCTGTGTGAGAGGTGGGGCCCACTAGGGGTTGGTTGGATTTGGGCATGATAAAACATTTTTAGTTCAAGTTTGCACAAATAGATAATTTTAATGAATAAAAGAATCGAGACTCAAATTTCGATACAAATGGTAGAGTCGCCACCCAAGTTGTCTACTTGGGAAAGAGTTTAGGTATGGTTCCCTCTGGGCGAGAGACTCATACCTATAGGATCAGAGATTCAGGTATCAAATGGGTCACTTATTTCTCATTTAGTTGATTCAAAATTACATTCACCACATAAAACCGTATTTGTTTTCATCATTTAGGGAATTATCACAGAAATCTTATTTCTACACTCTTTCACACTCGTTACATGCGTTTGCATATTATAATAAAGCATAGGAAATAAATGGGGGAATAAAATTACAACCGGGGGAAAAAGGGGGAAATTATAAGAGAACCTATACATTTGTTCTAAGTTACATAAAAAATAAAAATAAATTCCCCTACATCCATAAAGATTAGCACAGTTTATAGCATGACATAAGTTAGCATTTTATTAGGAAAATGTGATTACATTAGCATGGCAATTTTGTGATTGATAGTGCCCGAGCGAGTTCTAGGACTGGAGAGAAATAACTGGTCTTCAATGTATTTTATTATGAGAACACATTTTAACTTTAGTGGGTTACTTTACCAGATTATTAGTGAAAGTGAGTTGGATTGATTTTTAACTAAATTAAAATGAGTTTCGGATTCTACTTAGGGCTGGTACCCGTACGGGTGGGTGGGACCCGTATGGCTACCAGGGAGGACCGGTATGGGTATGGTGTACCCATACGGGTCCTGTCCGGTCTAGGCAGAAACTTTGTTCAATTCAGTTTACAAATTAATAGATTAATGGATTGGTGGTAGAAAAAAATAAAATAAAAATGGATTTCCCTCCAATATGAGTATGGCGCACCATCTCATATCTCGACGATACAAGGTGACAACAAGGCTCATACGTGTTAGGACCAGACTCGAAACAAGAAATTGAAAGAACATATACAATAGGAGAGGCAGAGAATAACAATAATAATAAAACTGAGATGTGAGTCTCTTTGAAACTCAGGAGCGTTACCTTTGCCGAGTGAATCCACTTTGAGGTGATCCTTTTACTGTTGAAAGAGTTTGGCCACAGTAGATGGTGAAATAGGACTATTTGGATGAGTATTTATGTGGATAGAACCTCCTCTAAATCCTAATGAATGAAGTTAGGAATGAATAAAATGTGGACAAAACCTCAAAGAATGGGTTTTCTCCCTATTTTATACCTCCTATACCCCCAACTATACCTTTTCTACACCTATAGAAATTACTACAACTTTTACTATAATTTTTCTGTAGTTTTTCTTCTAATATTAATGTGTGTTATGAAATGAAAGGAAAAGGCCCTATTTATAGGGTGAAATTCAGGTCTGAAAGCAATAATCCACATTCAAGACATGCCTTTTCCTAAAAATGGTAAGAGATTACTTTGAAAAGAGGCTGATTAGGCAATCAGAGGACCCGTATAGGTAGGACCCTACCCGTACGGGTACTAGGGTACCCATATAGGTCCACTCCACATATATAGAAGGTAATCCCCGTATAGGTCTGTTAGTGGATCCATACCACTAGACAACCTGTACGGGTTCCTAAGCATAGACTAGGTCTCTAGACTTCGGCCAAACTTAACTCTGCAGTAATAGGAACACTTCTGATGGACAACACCTGAAAGACATTGCATCATATAGCTCTCACCATCATTTTGTGAGAAGGATTGTTAAATCCAGTGCTCACAAGCTCTTAAGCCTTTCTTGATTTACTAGATGCACAAACTCATTTCCACCCATATTTCTGAGCTTAATTCCTCCCTTACCCATGACTTTCTTAACTATGAATGGTCCTTCCAAATTAGACCTGAACTTGCCCCTAGTATCAGTGTTGACTGGGCATAGCTATTTATGAACCTGATTACCCGCCTTGGGCCATTTATTGTTGGAATGGACATGTTTTTCTCTTTTATGAAAGAAGGAGGTCTTGTTATTATAGAGGTGAGGGGTCTTCTTTCTTTTGAATCAATAAAGAAAGCATTTTTGGAGGGATATTTTTGATGGGAATATAGGTCGAAGGGAGGTACCTACATTGATAAGAAATGCCCATTTATTAGATGTGATGGTTTACCCTTTTGAAGGTTTTGGAAGAGAATTAGAATTAACCTTGCTTTGATTTTGGATTTGTGTTGTAAGATCTTTTCCTTCAATGGTGGTTTTTAATGTGAAGTATATCTTCCTCCTTATAGAAAAAGACGAGCTAAGACCTAGGCTATCATGTTTGCTAAGCACTTTTTATCTCTCTCTTTTTGTGTGGTAAGTTTTAACCATTGGAACCTTATACCATTAGGATGTACTTAAATTCAATTTATTTAATAAACATGATGAAATTTTTAAGAATGTTAATTTTATGAGTGCATGATATCTTTAAGAATGAAATGCTCAAGCATAATGTGAATGCATCAATTTATTTATGATGTGCTTTATAAATGGCATTGTTCATCAGCAATGTTAAAAGGCTACCTTATCCTAGAAATCATCCTCCAGATGTGGAGGGTCTTCATCATTAATCTCGATAGGATCCATCGGTGAATCGGTAGTCTCCCAATCCTGAGCTTCTACTTGTATTGGCACTAGTCCTCTTTTATGGCTTGGACCGAAGGTGAAGATTGTTGAGCTGTTGTAGTCACACCAAAGGGTAAACCTGTTGGATGATGGAAGGTTGTCCCCTTAGGTGTGGCTATGCAGTTAGGACCTTGGCTAGATCCCCCAAACTGAAACACTAGCGGCATAAATCCTTTGCTAGGCTGAATAGATCGACTAACGGCTGGTGGAACTATCGTACCCCCTGAATCATACTGACCAACTGAACCTAACTTTCCAAACTGACTAGATGATGGATTACTAGGAGACAGAGGTGAAGATTCAACCCTAAACTGAACTAAATTTGGTTGTATGGAAACTGGAATGCGGACCAAATGAACTTGAGATGGTTGCCAAGCTTTGATTCTTTCTCCAGTGAGACTCAAATGATCAATACATGCATGGGTTCGATTATGCATGAGGCATGTACAATGATGCATGGTGAAGCTAACATATAGAGATAGAGTGCATCTAAGATAGAATGTAATAATTTTCCCAAATGATGAAAAAGAAAGCGGGTTGAATTAACTAAATGATTTTTGGTGCTCATCTTAATCTTTTAAGCTTTTAAAACAAATGAAAATTTTGCAAGTTAAAAGACTATATACCTAGCAAGAGTTGCCTTTATGAGGTGTCGATGACATGTGGGTCTCCTTTCGCGCCTGTGTCAGAGGTGGGGCCCATTGGGGGCTAGTTGGATTTAGGCATGATGAAACCTTTATAGTTCAAGTTTGCACAAATTGCCAATTTTTATGAATAAAAGAATCGAGACCCAAATCTCGATATAAATTATAGAGTCGCCACCAAAGTTGTCTACTTGGGAAGAGTTTTGGTACGGTTCCCATTGGGCGGGAGACTCATACCTTTTAGATCAGAGATTTGGGTATCGGATGAGTCACTTATTTCTCATTCAGTTAATTCAAAATTACATTCGCCGCGTAAAACTGTTTTGTTTTCATCATTTTGGGAATCATCATAGAAATCTATTTTTCTACACTCTTTCATGCATGCAACAGTTTATAATAAAGCACAAGGAATAAATGGGCAATAAAATTACAACCGGGGGAAAATGGGGGGAATTACAAGAGAACCTATACATTTGTTCTAAGTTATAAAACAAAATAAGATAAATTCCCCTGCATCCATAAAGATTAGCTCATTTTATAGCACGTCATAAATCAGCATTTTATTAGGAAAAATGTGATTATGTTAGCATGGCGATTTTACGATTGATAGTGCCTGAATGGCTTCTAGGATTAGAGAGAAATAATTGGTCTTCCGCGTGTTTTGTTATGAAAACACATTTTACCTTTTATGGGTTGATTTACCGAATTATTAGTGAAAATTATTGCATGGCAAATGGTGAGTTGGATTGATTTTAACCGATTAAAAATGAAGTTTTAGTTCTACCTGGGGGCCGGTACCCGTACGGGTGGGTGGGACCTGTATGGCTACCGGAGAGGACTTGTACGAGTATATGGGGTACCCGTGTGGGTCTTGTCTGGTCCCGGGCAGAAACTTAGTTTGATTTAATAAATAGATTAATGGAGGAGTAATGAAATGAAAATGAGATTTCCTTCCGTATGAGTGTGGCGCACCAATTTAATATCCCTAAGGCCATTATGTGCGAACAAGGCTCATATAGGTTTGGACTAGACCCAAAATAGGAATAAAAGAATAGATAGAATCGAGTGGATGGAGAGAGATAAATAAATAATTGAGATATGCTTTGAAACTCAGGAGAGTTACCTTTACGCTGTGAATCCACTTTAGAGCTATTCCAATGCTGAATGGAAACTTTTGTCCAAGTGGATGATGAAATGATGGATTAAGAATTGTTTAGGTAAGTGTTTGTGTAGACAGAACCTCCCCCAATCCTAAATATGAAGCTAGAAAGAAATAAAATATGGGAAAAACCAATATGGAATAGTTTTCCCCCGATTTTATAACTTTTATACCTCTTCTATACCCTTGCTATAACCTTAAGAACTTGCTAGAACTATTTCCTTATAGTAGTGTTTGTTTTCTCTTATGTTTTCTCAATTATGTTTTGTTGTGTGTTGAATATGTGCGGAATAGCCTCTATTTATAGGGGAAAATAGGTCTGAATCAGTTAAATGGCTGATTTTATGCAATTATGGAAGATTATATTCTTTTATGTCAAATTATATTCACTTATGGAAAATATGGCAAATTATATTCACTATATCAAATTATATTCTTCTATGGTAGAATATATTCGTTTATGGTAAATTATATTTGCTATATGGCAAATTATATTTACTATATCGAATTATATTCTTTTATGGCAGAATGTATTCACTTATGGCAGATTTGGGCATTAAAATTTGACTATTTCGGCATCTGGGGACCAGTACGGGTGATTTGGACTCGTACGGGTCCCATTGGTACTTAATTGGGTAATTCGAGACGTTTTCCGATAAATACAGATGGGATGGACCCATAATCAGTCCAGTCATACGGATTCAGGTCAAACTATATGGATCTGGGTCGACCTGTATGGATCCGTGTGGGTCGATTACAGATTTGAGTTGACCCATACAGACCTGTCCGACCGGTTTTGCTCGAAACTTCCCAGAACTACCCTGAAAGGGACCGATTTTGACCTTTTGGGGCTTATGCACTAGTTTTTCGAGGTTTAGATTTGACAAAGCTTGACTAAACTGCATTGAAACTACTCCAAGTAGATAACACCTGTAGAAGGATGCATTATATAGCTCTTATCATTATTTCGTGAGAAGGATCGTTAAAATCCAATGTTCATAGCAGCAAAGAAGATATGGCTATATTTGCCAAATATTTTGATAGATTCCTAAAGAAGAAATATAGGAGGAGTTCTAAAAGGTCTGAATCAAAAAAATCAAAGGAAGGCACTTTAAGAAGGGATAAGCCAAGAAAGATTCTAGAAGAAAAGAAAGATCTAGAAAAAGATGCTGCCTACTTTGAATGTGGAGAAAAAGGCCACTTCAGAACCAAATGGCCCAACCTCAAAATAGAAAAGAAATATAAGAAGAAAGTTATGATGGCCACATAAAGCAATAATGAAGAAAGTAGAAGTTTATCTTCCACAGAGGAAGAAGAGACAGCTAATTGTGCATTCATAGCACTGACAGATCCGAAAGAAGAGCAAATCAGAAGAAACCTATCTAAGCAAGATACTGAGCAAATTAAGGAATTAGAATCAGAGACAGCCACCATCGAGGTAAACTCTCACTCTAATTCTATTTCTAACCTTGATCTTGCTAGAGCTTTAGGGGTGGTGATCCACAATGTGATGAAAAACACCAAAGCCATAAAATCCCTACAAACACAAGTTCTAGAGCTAATTGAGGATGCTGAATGGCATAAGATACCAATCTGATAAGAACCACAAAGCATATAGATATGGTTGAGGAGAATTTCCTAAGAAGTCAAGTGCAGAGTTTAAGTGATAACTTTACAGGGCTAGATAGGGAGCTAACCCTAATGAAGGAGGCATCCAGAAGGAAATCGGATCCTTCACAAAGAAGAAGAAATCAAAGGCAAGTAGCACCACGGAATTCAAGTCAAAAGAATCAAGTGCCTACAAATAAAAAAGAAAAGAAAGTTAGTAGGCAACCTTAAGCACGCAGATTCACAGCTGTTTAAAAGGGAAAAGCTAAGGCTATATCAAATGAGAAACCTATCAAGCAAAGAAAGAGTCATAGAGCAAAGATTGCACCTCTAACTAACTTTCAGATACACACTAGATAGATAAGTATACAGGAGGTTGGATACATTGGAAATTATAGAAAGGAGGATCTTAAAAAGAGCTAAAAGAAGAATAAGTAAAGTAGACCCATCTATGGGTGTAGGTTTTGTGGGAAAAAAAATCATATTACTAAATTATGTAGATTGAAAAATGGTTATTATGATGTTTATCCTTGGCCTTAAATGGTTGATAACCCAAGAGGACCCAAATCTGATTGGGTACCCAAACCACTTGATCTATTTTGTAGGCATGCCTTAGATCTATAGTAGATCAACATACATGGTACATTGATAGTGGATGCTCAAGGCACATGGCTGGTGATGAGAAAGCCTTTATCACTTTAATCCGGAAGAGAGGTGGAAAAGTAAGCTTTGGAGACAACCAAAAGGGACAGATAATTGGACGTGGAACCATTGGATCTGAAATAAAGATAGAAGATGTCTCACTAGTTGATGGTCTGAAGTTCAACTTGCTAAGTGTAGCACAACTCTATGATAAAGGAAGGAAAGTCATCTTTGATTCCGGAGGATGCTCACTTTATGTTAGTAAGTCAAATCAACTCATTCTTTATGCACCTAGAGTAAATAATGTTTATTGTGTTAACATTAAACATGAGAAAAAGATTACATGCTTGGTGTCTGAAGAAGAAGAATCATGGCTATGTCACCGGAAGTTGGGACATGTAAGCATGAACCTCCTATCCAATTAACTGAAAAGGAATCGGTTGTAGGTTTGCCTAAGGCAACTTTTGATAAGGATCACATATGCACTGCATGCCAGTTAGGTAAACAACATAGAAAAAGCTTCCCCTCTATCTCATACATACCTTCCAAAAGAGTTTCTGAACTCTTACATATTGATCTCTTTGGTCCAATCAAACCAATGAGTTTAGGTAGAAGAGTATACACCATGGTTATAGTGGATGATTATTCTCGCTATACCTGGGTTGCTTTGCTAGCTAGCAAAGATGAAGCCTTTGACCGATTCTCAAAAATATTCATCCAAATAGAAGTAGAACACGGCATAAGCATTGCATGCATTGAGCACAAATTTTCTGCTCCTCATACACCTCAACAAAATGGGGTTATTGAAAGGAAAAATGGAACCTTAGTTGAGATGGCTCGGACAATGCTAAGTGAGAATAATCTACCTAAGTACTTTTGGGGTGAGGCTGTAAACACAACGTGCTACATCATAAATAGAGCTCTCATTAGAAAGACCATAGAAAAGACCCTATATGAAATCTGGAAGGGAAGGAAACCCAAAATTGGGTACTACAAAGCCTTTGGATGTAAATGCTACACCCTGAATGATAGAGAGCAATTAGGAAAATTTGATCCTAAATCTGATAAAGCAATCTTTCTTAGCTACTCAACACATAACAAAGCTTACAGAGTCTATAATAAACAAACTCAAACAGTGGTAGAGCCTATACATGTAGATTTCGATGAGACTAACCATGTAGGGAAAAGAAGCTCCAATCTAGAAGATTTAACTATGGAAGCTGTAATTACTGAAGAAAAGGTAGAAATACAGATTCTGAATTCATTTCAAATAAAGAAGTACAAAGAAGAAGATGAAGGAATCACTCTCAACTCAGAAGCTCCTTAAGGTTATCTCAATCATCATGAGATAAATTTCATGGATAATCAAGAAGAAAGAGTTGAGGAAATTGAAGAACAAAAAACCCCCAGATCAGCATGCAGATCTTTAGAGAGAGATCCAGACTCATAGGGATCTTCCAGTTGAAGCTATTTTGGACAATGATCAAAATCTAGTCAAAACCAGAGGACAACTCAATAGGATGATGAGCCATGCTTCTTTTTTCTCTCTCATTGAGCCAAAGAAATTTTAGGATGCTGAAGAAGATGCAAGCTAGATGATGGCAACGTAAGAAGAACTAGATCAGTTTACTAGGAATGATGTTTGGGATCTAGTGCCACCACCAAAGGGGAAGTCAATCATTGGCACCAAATGGGTTATCCAGAACAAACTAGATGTATCCAGTGTGGTTGTTAGAAACAAGGTAAGATTGGTCGCCCAAGGCTACAATCAATAAGAAGGAATTGACTTTGAAGAAACCTTTGCACCAGTAGAACAATTAGAGGCAATCCAAATTCTATGCACTTTTGCATCAATTATGGGATTCACATTGTTCCAAATGGATGTTAAAAGTGCATTTCTCAATGAAGTCATTCAAGAAGAGTCCTATATCAAGCAGCCACCTGGATTCAAAGATTCAAAACATCTGGATCATATGTACAAGCTGAAGAAAGCCCTCTATAGATTGAAGCAAGCAGCTAGACCCTGGTATGAGAGACTCACTACTTTTCTCATTTCCAAGGGATATATCCGGGGTAAGGCAGATACAACCCTTTTCATCAAGAAAAAGAAGGGCGATGTTATTCTAGTCCAGATCTATATAGATGACATCATCTTTAGAGCAACATACGAAAAGATGTATGAAGAATTCAGTACTCAAATGTAGAAGGAATTTGAGATGTCCATGATGGGAGAACTAAATTCCTTTCTTGGTTTACAAATCAAGCAAAGTTCGGATGGGATTTTCATCAACCAATCCAAGTATCCTAAGGAAATTCTCAAGAACTTTGAAATGGACAAGAGCAAACCTATGTCTACTTCAATAGAACCAGATATAGTTCTCTCATAGGATTATGAAGGAGAAGATGTAGATTAGAAGGTTTATAGAGGAATGATTGGTTCACTTCTATACTTGACAGCTAGTAGACCTGACATACACTAGTTTGCTACTGTGCAAGATATCAATCCAATCCTAAGGATTCACATCTCAAAGCAGTAAAGACAATCCTTATATATCTCCTAGAAACCACTGAAGCTGGGTTATAGTATCCTAGTAATGGAAACTTCACACTCCAAGGCTTTATTGATGCAGATTATGGCATAGACACTCTTGAAAGGAAGAGTACATCTGGAGACTGTCACTTTTTAGGAGATTTCTGGGCATCATGTTATAGCAAGAAGCAAACTTCAATTGCCTTATCAACTACTGGATCAAAATATATGGTAGAAGGAAGTTATGTAGCTCAACTCTCATGGATCAAGCAAGATTTAGAAGATTATGGAGTTCAATCCGGATGTGTGGATGTAACCCGTGACAGCGAAAGTGTCATTAATGTATTAAAAAATCCAATGCTCCACAGTAAGATGAAGCATGTTAACATCAGACACCATTTGATCCGGGATCATGTAATGAATAAAGATGTTTCACTAGTCTACATTCCAACAAATGAGCAATGGGTAGATATCTTTACTAAGCCATTAAGTAAAGATCAATTCAATAGGCTAAGGGAGTTAATTGGAATGTCTGATCCAATTTGAAGAAGAATTCAGAGGACAATCATGGATTAGCTTGGCATTCTATAAGTCAAGGAGTCAGGAAGAAAAGAAGAAATAAAGTTGACTCTTGATTCGGAGAAAAGACTGCCAGCTCAGTAGACAGAAAAGACAAATGGTAGTATAAGCAGAGGAAAAGTAACTATACACGTTTTGAATTTCAAACGTTTATTGGGCATCACAAGTGCAGCAAAAATAACTATTATTTTGGAAAATAAACTGTTCTAATTCTCCGGTTAAATGCCATTTACCTCTTCCCTCAAAATTGACTGCCACCTCATCAATCAAGTTAAATTTAATTGTTTCTAGATTACCATTATACCGTTGCTTTGGGAATTCTATAAAAACTCCCCAAAATCCCTCTTCTTCTACACTCAAGTAATAC
Organism: Euphorbia pulcherrima; assembly: GCA_947683365.1. Classification (NCBI taxonomy): domain Eukaryota; kingdom Viridiplantae; phylum Streptophyta; class Magnoliopsida; order Malpighiales; family Euphorbiaceae; genus Euphorbia; species Euphorbia pulcherrima. Next base: position 46,493,224 of record CANTUS010000001.1, on the reverse strand, counting down.
TCTTACTTTTACTCTGCAAGATTCAATTCTTAGAACCCTAAATCCCCAAATTTAGTTCTTCAAGCTACAATAATGACAAGAACCAAACATCAGGCTCCCTTCTTACCAAAATACCTACCTCCAGTAGAATCACTTAAAAAGGAAGATTTTATTCCATTGAACATTAAAGATTCAGACTCTATTCCTCCATCAGACTATCTGGATGATGAGTATCTTTTCACCACTAAACCTTACATACAACTCCTTTTAAAAGAACAACATTTGGAGATCTTTCTCCGAATGAAAAGCCTAACTTATCCTACTGTGGTGAAAGAATTTTACAAGAACCTTAAAATCCACAAATACTACGACACACTCAGAACCACAATGAAAGGGAAGGAGATTACAATTACTCCGGAACACTCACGGTGAAATGAAGTATAGTGGATTTATAATGAGAAATAATGGAGATGAGCTCAAAGTCAAGTATGATCCAAAAATGTGGTTTTCTGAGAGATTTTTCGGAGATAAAATAGCTACTCACTGGCCTAAAATTCCTAAAACTCTCTACTTTGTGATGGCTAGATTAATCCTAATCCAAAAGGGATCTCTCAACACTGCCTCTTCATTCTAGCACTGTGTCATTCAACACTTGTTTGAAAGAATAGAAGTCAACATGCTTGTTCTGCCAATCTATTATCTAAAGCAGCAACAACATTCTCATGGTGCTTTTATCACAAAAATAGTAACTCAAAATTAAGTAGACTTCACCATAGAAGAACCTAATGAAGGAAGAGCCATTCTAGGAAAGAATTTCTAAGTCTAACTTTTGATGAGACATGGGATGAAGAAAAAGCAATTAGGCAGAGGGAAGGAAAGAAAAGAGCAGAGTCTGGAAAGCCAGAAGCGTGATTGAGACTACTCGGGAGACACAAAAACCCAAATGTGCTAAGCCCAAAGCTCAAAGAAAGATAAATCTCAAGCTAGTTGTTGAGAAAGTTGATGAAGATAGAATACCCCTCACGTAATTGATGAAAACCATACCTGAAAAGCCTAAGAGAAGAGGAAGGCTCATAAAAGTAGTAGACAAGAAGAAAAAGCCAATTTGTGAACTGGAATCTAATGGGAACATTGCAGTAGCTGCTGCTGCAATCAGAGAAGGATATAAAAAGGGGCAGAAATGAAGTATTGAAAATATCCTAGCAGAGGACGAAGGTTCAGACAGTGAGTAAACCAGGGATGGGGAGCCTATCCGGAAAAGGCAATTCATCAAGAAAGGGTCTACCTTTAAAGAACCCCGATGAGGAAATGATGTCAGTGGTACGGGATAATCTTAAGGTAAATAAACTGAATAAGGAAGGACCCAAAGGCTCATCCATAGAAGCAACCACTGATAGTCCTTCAGTCCTGATCACCTTAACAGATTTAGCACTTCTCAAGGAGGCAAAAAATCTGGATAAAGACATATTTCTATTCAAAGAACTGAGCCTCTTCCGGATAACTTATTGAATATTGAAGCAAAAGTAATGGAGCTGGAAAGTCCTAAAAAGGCAATAAGAGAGGATGGTGAGGACAATTTCATCATTCTGAAAAATGAGATAGTAGTGGTCACAAGTCCTATCCGGGCAATTGGAGGGAATGATGAGGAAAATTTCATCATTCCAGATATAAGAGAGAGTGTTGTAATTCCTACAAAGGCAATTGGAAGGGAGACTGAGGATAGTTCCAGTCTTCCGAATACGGGAGTGGAAGAGCAAAATAAAGAAGAGCATATAGAGCCACATCAGCCATATAAGGTAATCATCATCCCAAACACCTCTAACACTACTAATATTCCTGCTGTTGATGTCGTTCAAATACAGGACAACTTAGGTATAGACTCCCAAACTGCATCTAAGGACAATAAGTCCATTCCAGGACTCAATGAGAACACTTCTCAATTGGACTCTAAGAGCATGGCTAGTCTGGAAGATAGGCTGGAAGAGAAGGAGAAAGAAGAAATTAAATCCACTGAGAAAGAAACCAGTAGTGAGGATTCATCCGGATATCAGGAAAGCAGTTTTGGATCAAAAGAAACATCTTCTTCTAAAAGCACTCCCAAACAGCTACCTACTAAAAATAATCTTGAGAGAGTTGACAAGCTGACAACTGCATTGACGATGATCCAAGAAGTTGCAATTGAGAGGCATGAAGAGAGCCATGTAAAGAAAACTCTCCAAAGCATATGCACTCAGCTTAAATCCGTGGAGAGCATTATCAATGATAAGTCTTTGGCACCGAATTTAAAGTCTGAGTTAGGGGAAATCAAGGGATTAGTCCAAAATATTGAAAGTAGAGTACAAGGATTTCCCTTTGCTAAACTCATTGCAGAAGCCTCCTTATCCAAGATCACTCTAGTGCTGAATTAGATAAATTCCAACATTATAGGAGCAAATCGCTTTGTAGATCAAGCTCACACCAGAGCTGAAAATAATTGTGCAACCTTAATGGATAAAATCACCTCCACTTCCACATATGTCATAATTGAGCTAAAAGAGAACCTGGATAACAAGTTTGAAAACTTGCAAAAATTCATTCCGGGAGCAGTTATAGAAGATGGAAAGGGCATTACTTCTGGACTTATAGAATTAAATGAAAAACATCAAACTCCCTAAGAGATGTTACGTAACTTTATTGATGGAGGTCTCCCAAAGCTGTTGAAGAAGAATATTGATGATTTCAGTGATGATGTTGGGAGTCATCTCTCCAGAACAGAGCAGATTATTAACAACTTAAGAGAAGCATTTCACAAAGATCTGACAACTCTTAACACAAGTGTTCATAACATCCGGAGAGACATCATTAAGGAAATTGAGATTGTTAAGTCGGGTATGGATAACTTATCTATTAATGCTTCTTCTACCTCATCCAGATCAGCATCTACCAATCTTGATAGCCTTCTCCTCCCAATCTACTAATACCCTATCCAATCAATTAGGGACACATGTTTTTTGGCTACAAATGCAGCTTGACTCTCCTAAAAGCTCTCTACTCATTCTTTGAGGAAGTGGGCCGGAAGCTTGCTCTACAGATGATTCCGGACATGATCAAGTCATATAATCACCTCAGAGAACAAGTCAAACCACTTCATCTCCTTCCAGCCATAGTTGAGATAATTCTAGAAAAGTGCCTGCAAGGAAATATGGATTATTCAATGTATTCAGAAGCCTAGTATGAGCGCGGGTTTTTTAGTGACCAGTAGAACGATGATCACTTTTTGCTCCGACCTGTTGTGGCCCTTCTATTCCTTTTCTCCTAGTTCGAATCGCGTTTGGAGAGTGCCTTTTGATGAATTTTAGACCTTCGTTGCCCCCTAAAAATTGATTCTAATATATTTTAAATCGATAAAGTTCACTATTGACTAGGTCTGGTCCCCCGACCTTCTTTTTAGGTTTTCATTTCCTCTCGGGCCCTATAGGCGACCGGGGCTATTATCGGAGTTTGGGCCGCATGGATCATGCAGCCTGGTGTGGTCTACCAAGCCTAGGAGACCACGTGTGGTCTACCAAGCCTAGGAGACCACGCTGGCCTGGTCTAGGCCGAGTCATATGACACGGCTTAGATCTGGCCATGTCGCATGACGCGGTCTGACTCTGCCTTAGCGCGGGCTGACCCTTTCCTCTACATTTTTTTGGGTTTTCTTGCTCTGCAAGTAGGATTCTAGGATTTTTCCGTCAAATTAAGACATTTGGAGGATAAATAATGAAATTTGTGCTTTCTAAAGTCTATAAAAACCCCAAAAATATCCTAATTGTGGACTTTTTGGCCTAGAAAAAAAATAGAATTCAGATTTTAGATTTTAGGGAATTTTAGAGGTAAAGAGCTTCATAAAGCCATGGAAAAATCCAAGTAATCCATATTTCCTAAACATTAGTAGGCTTAATCTTTTAGTCTAAAATATTACAATCAAGTAGAAACCTTAAGTAAAATCAATTTAAATAGGATTTCGGGACTTTTTCTCACTAAATCACTAAGTCCCTTGCTAAATTCATCACTGTCCATCAGTATTTCATCACAAAATCATCTAAAAAGCTCGCCAAAGGTTGATTCGAGTCTCGAGAGTGGATTCATGGCCTTTAGGTAATTCTCTGAGTTCTAATCTATTTTCTTATTTCATGCTTATTATTGTGCTTTTGCTTGGTTTTCCGGGAATTTAGGCCTTGTTTTTGACATTCTTGTGATTTTCTGGCGAGATTTCGGATGGCCACTCGACAGGCCGCTTGAGTGATGTGGCTGATTGACACAGTGAGTTGGTCTACTGCATCGGCCAATCGGCCTACATGTCGCTCAAGTGGCCATTCCCTTTTTCACCGGTATTTTTAGGTTTCTTCCCCCTAAGTCGAAAAACCAAAGTTATTTTGACATTTGAAGTCCAAATCTACCGAGGTAATGCAGGAAACGCCTTGAAACATCAATAACCTTGAGTTTTCAGGCACAAAAATGTCGATTCTCGCCTGTTAGGCACTTTTTTCGGTAGATCACTTCAGTGGGCAAAAGGCCGACTGAGTGATACCTAGGCCGACTCACTAAGTCGGCCTACCATCTCATTCAAGCGACCTACCACCTCACTGAGTCAGCCTACTAGCAAAAAATGTCTAAATGATTCCTCTCTGTTTTATTTTGTGTTTTTAGCCCTATTTTATCGTTTCCTTGCATTTTTTACCCGAAAAATTTCTGAAAAATCACATATAATCTGAAATATCATAATATATTTTTTAATCTATTTTTTTAGAATTTATTAATTATTTAATTGGTTAAATCTCCTTTTAATGGCTAAAAAATGGGTTTTTAATTAAATAAATCTTTTTACTATATATAAAATCCCAAAAATATTCTGTAATTTCCTGCATTAAATTTTAGGTCATTTAGTTTACTTAAATAATATTTTAGGTTATTTAGATAATTAACAAATGCATGAAATTTGTGTTTTTGGTTTCCAAAAAAATCAAAAAATATGTTTTGCTCCCTTGTTTGCTTTATTTTCTGTATTTATTTATTTGTGCATTATTTGTGGTTATTCATGGATATTTCATCTTGTTTGGAGCCGGGTCCATTTTGGTAAGTTCGGTTAAGACCTGGTTTCGCCCCTTTAATTATTTAACCGCTTTATTTATTTTCCCGCATTAGAAAAATGTATAGGTATTTGTAAAGCTATGTAATAATTTATTTTCCTGCTTTATTTTCCTGCGTTATTTACTGCTTTATTTTCCTGCTTTATTTACTGCCATATAAACCGAAAACTCTAAACAATAATTGGATTTAAATTGCCTAAGAATTAAAGTCGCGTTTATTAAAATGTAAATACCCTGATTTAACAAATGAAAAATAACCAACATCATCTGGACTTGGAATCTCTGTTTTAAGTTACGATCCAACCACCCGATGGGAATATCGTACCCAAAATTTTGGTGGAGCTAAACTGGGTGGCAACTCTATCTTAAAACACGGGATTTCAAGTCTCGTATCTTTTAACATCTTAAATTGGACTAAAACTCAACATCAACATCACTTTTATCAGTCTATCGTTTCATCACACTAAAATGAGGATCAATCCTTCCCACACACTTCACCACGTTCTTTATTTCCTACCGTCCCCGTATCTCATGCAGGTCGGGTGGAAAAGGTTATCCGCTCACACCTGGCAAAAGAATTGGGATAAAAGAACCTATATGGTCATAGACCCCCAAGCTGATGAAAACCATAAGGTGGAGAAAGGCAAAGAAAAAGAGGGAGAGTCATCCAGAAAAGGAGGCAAATGAAAAGCATACTTATCTTCTAGAATAGCTATTTTTGTTCAATGTAAAAATATGTAATAGCTAGTTTTATTTTCACTTATATATATTTATGTAATTGTAATCCAGAACTTCTTGAGGTTAACCATTATTAACAACTGAATTATATATAGTGAAAATTTTTTTCTAAGTACAATCTATCATTGTACTTCAAAAACTTAGAAGCTAGAAATCAAAAATGTTACGGGACTTAGGATGCTTAGATTATGGGGTTGTAAAACTTGTAAATGACTAAGTATCAAGAATCATACTTAGCTCACAAACCCATTTTCCATGTGCTTTCCATCAAATGGGGAAGATCATTGGGAAATAATTATTCAAAAGAAGCAGTCCAGAACAATCAGGATTAAGTTTGAAGAAAATAAAAACTATAGAAGCAAAGTCTTAAGGAATAAAACAAGTAATCTTCTGAATCCAAAGTGGAAACATCTGGTCCAAAACAAGCCATCAGGACATAAATGGAAGACTACAAATACCTAAGCACATAATGGAAGCATCTAGTTAAAGTTTGGAAAGGAAATAAACTTTAAACCGCTCAAGAACAGCATCCGAAAGAAGAACTAGTTGAAATAGCATCCAGATACAACAACATAAATTCATCTAGATGATACAGTTATCGAGACAAAAATAACTTTTCCCTCCACCTTTTGGTCTAAAAGTCAAAGATCCATTTCCCTTGTACAAGACAAAAATGACAACTAGCACACTTTTTAGGAAATGACAAAAGGGCTAACAGAGGAGAGAGAAAAGAAAACAACCTTTTCTACCTAGACCAATAGGAAAGGCGCGTGAAGCACACACTCTGAATTTCTGGCATAAAAGTTGTTGGATCACAAAAATACAAGAAAAAGATCACTAACATCTTTCAGGCCTCAATCAAAAGAATTCAACGAGACATTTAATCAGTCTAACGGATTGATCAATTGATCCGGAAGCGCCACATATTACTTGATCAACGGTGAAGATTTAATTTAACTTCAATAATTCACAACAGCTACCTTTTATGACAGAAGCCTTTAAAAGAGAAACTTCATAAGTTGAGAAGGTGCTGGTTGTTTTGAGAAAGCATACATTAGAGAATTCACTATCACAATCAGTGACATAATCCCTCCAAGAATCAACCCATTCCAAATTAGTTTGTAGGGATTCCCAAGTGAGTTATAAACTTGAGGAAATCCCAAACCAAAATCTATGAGAAAAAAAAGTTTAAAATCTCATGCTTGGGTGAGTAGTGAGATTAGGATCTAGCTTAAAGTTGATGCTTTAAGTTGAACTCCCTGTAGGACTCAACTTAGGTTTGGGGAGAAATCTAAGTGGTAAATTCTGTTAAAGATAAGAGGACTCAGCTAGGAGTCGGTGTTTCTAGTGGTATATCCTACATCCAGAAGGGGTTACCTTCTAGAGACAAACTGTAAGGTTTGATTCCTGCCAGTTGGAAAGGAATCCACTAGTTAAAAAAGCTGGGAGGAAGGAAACTCCGGGGACTGAAGTAGGCAGGGCCGAACCAGCATAAAATTATTGTGTTTGATTTTCTAACTCCTTATATTATTGTATAACATTTTATATTTGCATCATCCAGATCCATCATATCTGGAACAGAATCAAACACTCTACACAAGACTTTTTAAATTTAACATATTTCTATAAAAAGGGTCATTCATCGCCCCCCATCTGATATTATTTAGACCCTCACAGGGACCAACATAATTAATCAAGCAAATTACAAATATAATTAGGAGGATGCATCATCCATTCCCCCATAATTGACTCTATGACAACTGCTCGAGCTACACTATTAGCAAGACAATTATCCATTCTAGGGATAAAACTAAAGAGACAAGAAACTAAAGACCTAGATAAAGTTTTACAATCCTAAATAATTGAAGAGAAATTAAAAAACCACCATCCTGTGATTACAATTCGTAAAATATGATCCTATTGTCAATTTCTATGATGACATGGGTGAATTAGAAGTAGCTAAGCCAAGATAATGCTTTCTAGATAGAGCATGCCTCCGCCTCTTCGATAGAAATATGACTTGGAAGAAAGCTTGATTTTGCTCCCACAAAAGATCCTGAGGAGTTTCAAATTACCAGTGCATAAGATACTTTCTCTCCATCATGAAAGATTGTCGTATCCGTATTGCACTTTAGGAATGGAATTGCAGCTGGGCACCATCGAGAAACTACACCTGGAACTGATGTCGAAAGGAGATCAATACTCTGCAAACTAGCAGTCTGAGTGGTCAAAATGGGGCTGCTCATTGTTGCTGAATTTCATTGATTATATATAGCTGATGTCATAGGAATCGAGGGCATGGGATTGGTTCATCCTAGTTTAAGATAACTGCATAATCAATAGCTCATTAGAAGGCCAGGTTGGGTGTCCAACGTGGCCTCTCCGATGCTCAAGTTAGTATGGTGTGGGGGGATGATGTAGATATTACTAAAAGAGAAACGTTACGTGTCTTGTCCTACCTACGGACACATGCCCTTATTCCTTATATAGGGGGTACTGTCCCTTAGATGACTGTTATATCTTCGATCTTGGGGGTTAAGGAATGTCTAAATGATTGATATGTACCTCAATTCTCTTGACTTGGTGTGCAAGTTCCTTGAGTGGGCTTCATGGGCCTTGTTGTTATTAGGGCTTTAAGTGCCTTACTATAAGATGTCCCCCCCTTGGTCAAGGTAGACTCTTCAGGGTCGACCATCGGCCTTATATGCTCTTGGCGGATAGGATCTAACTTGAGATTTCGAAGATGATCGAGACAAAATGCATTGTTACATTTTGTCTCTATTTCCAGAGATGTCCCCCCTCAGGTCGGTTCAAACTCTTTAGGGTTCAAGAAGCTTCTTAGGAGGTTTGTCGGACTTATGGAGATAAAATATGTCATGGCATTTTGTCTCTGTTTCTAGAGATGTCCCCCCTCAGGTCGGTTTGAACTCTTTAAGGTTAGAGTAGCTTGAGTTTTGTATAGAGTTGGGGTCTTAAAGTGGCGTCTGTCTCGTCGGAAGGCATGATGACCAATCTTTGAGTTTACTTTGGTAGGGATTGCCCTTATCAACTAAAATTTTGAGCGAGGAAAAATGTTTAAATTTTTTCGAGATGGGAGTTTGACTGCCAACTGCTAGCTGCTTTCGCGTGTTCCCAATACTTTAGAATTTTTTGCCATTAATTGCAGGCATTTACTCTCTCTACCCCTACAAATAGGGGTGGGGTAAACTGTTGTTTTTCATTATTTACTCACTGGTGATTCTACCGGAGTCCTTCCTTTCTACACTATCTGGTAGATAGATCATGGGTCGCAAATCTTGGGTGATTGGGTGCCGACCTCTAGATGGTTTGTACATTGGATCTGAGGGTCAAATTAAAGACTTTTCTTTACCCGAGGGTGGATATAGTGTGATGGGCTTTGCCCAAGGGAGGATGTAGTATCCGATTGTCGAGGAAGTGTCGTTGCAACCTCCCTAGTTGCACACCTTAGCAAAAGGTACTCTCTGCTACCATTTTGTTCGACATGGAGTGCCACCACGGGCAATGGTTTGGCGTGCTGTCCTTCCCTACCTTGCTGCTTTCAACCACCTGAAATCTCTTTTTCTTCCTCATTGGGTGGTGATGTTTTATTTTTTGTAGGCCAAGAGCTCGACCATTGTGAGCTTAGTTTTACTTCCTATGACTTTAGTCGTCGGTCTTACCAAGGCTACGAGTTCAGCCCTTATGAGCTCAGTTTTATCTTCTATGAATAAAGTTATGCTTTTATATATTACATTGATTGTCTTTTGTTGCTTAATTTAGATTTATTCGTCAGCTCTTTCCCCTGGTGGATGGCCAATCTATAGGTTCTTTACTAAATGCTCTGATTAGGGTGTTTACTTATGCGTGGGTCCCACATGCATCTTTTCAACATCGGTATGCTAAGCACGTAATTGTTTAGGCTTCTCTAGATCAGAATTGCCTGACGGTTTGGTTTTAGAGGCTACGTTTCAAATTTTGCTGCTCATTTTCTTTATAAATACCAGAGCCAGCTCTTCCCTTATTATCTCTCTTCTATCTCTCTCTCTGACCATCTTACATCAGCTTCTCCCAACATTGGTAAGTTTTTACTTTTTATTATAATGGATTTGTCCAATGTATCTTCGTTCAGTTTGAGATCCTCGTCCTTTACTTCGACCTCCTCCTCGAGCTCTGCTATTGCATCAGTTCATCTGACGTTACATCCTGCTTCGACCGCCCTAATTCCTTCTCCTCCACCTCAGGTTGTTTATAATCAGCACCATTCTCACTCAACCGATGGCCAAACATCTGAAGATTCTGACAGGTCATACAACTTTCGATCAAAAGAGAGGAATGCAGAAGCATATATTGAGGAAACCATTTTCTCCCGATGTATTTTGGGTTGAAGGTAATAAGTCCTGAACCAAGTAACAACATATAATGCCTTCAAAGGCTGTGATATGCACTGCCACATCGGTCAGTCAGGATTTGGTTGACCAATACACATGGAAGATGCTGGATGGTCATCCAGGTGCGTATGGGACCATTCTGACCCGAAAGATAGGATGGATGTGCCACCACGTGATGCGTTTGCTATATTTGAGCAGCACATTAAGTGGGGATTCAAACTCCCTCTGAGTAGGCCAAACTATTCCTCCATAAGGGAGTTTAAGGTCTACCCCTCGCATGTGTCCCCAAATGCTTTTATGGGGTTATTGCTAATTGCCAAGCTATTCCAGGACCTGAATTTATGGCTTGATGGTGTCATCTTTTGATGGTTTTATCACCCAGCGTAGAAGGGGATAGTCAATTATTTATATTGGTGCTGGGGCAGGCTTAGGATGAGCAAGCTCGTTCATTGGAAAGATTTAGTTAAGGGTTTCAAGAGGAAGTGATTTTGGGTTAACTTAGACACCGATGCAAAGATAATATATCCAAAGAATGCCCTTCTAGGCACGGCTACTAGCCTTTTCCCATGAAATAGAATATGCAGCATGGGAATCCATCCATATGGAGACCCGATAGCCAACTAAAGCGGCAGCAGGCTAGTACTTTGAGTTATTTATCTCATGTTAAGGTCTCAAAGCTATCATGGAATGATGCTGCTCATTTATTGACTGCCAACCACAGCAAGTATGTCAAAGTAGAGGACGAGGTGGTCGAACTTGTCTCGATGATCGAGGGATGTGAAGATGTTAAGCCTGCCATTCCACAAGGTAATGATCGTCGCCATTGCTTACTTTTTAAAATTGATTTATTATTTTTGTTGATGTGCAGGTATGTCTAACCAAGATAATTAATTTGACATTCTCATAGCTGCGGTGAGGCCTAAGAAGAGGAAGTTAAGGAAGGCTAAAGTTTTTTATACGGTGGTTGCCTAAGAGGGTGATGCAATAGGGATGACTCAGTCCACTCCCCATTGATTAGCTCCCAAAGGGGTTCGAGGGAGGTCATTGAGTCAATAGGAGTAGAATTAATTCCTTTGCCCGATCCAAATGGGGTCATTGACATGATCGACCAGGATGGGGCTACTAACAAGAATCCAGCTGGTGCTATTTACCTTGATTCAAACTAGGAAGCGATTGATGAGGCCTTAAGGTTGATGAAGCTGAGTCTGAGTGCTAGTAATAAAGGAAAAGAAGTGACTGGCGCCGGAGATGCTGCTTCTCAGCCTTACTAAGGCCTATATATATCACCGCTTGATGTAAGATAATACTCTATTTTTACGCTTCCTTTTCCTTTACTTATATCCATATTTCCTTACTTTCAGTTGTGGGCCTTAACCATTGGCCCAAATGTGAAACTAGAGAATGACCTGGTTATTAGGGATTTTGCTAGCTTCACGCGTCTCCCATCAGAGGTGGATCGACAGCGTAAGGTGAAGGTCGGCCAACAGGGCTTCCTCCATCAGGCTAATCTTATCTCCGTAAGTTTTGCTCTTGTTGGCAATTGTTTCTCACTTTGCTTTCTCTGGCCTGAAGTTAAGTTATTTTGGTGTAGGCTTTGTCCGATATGGTCTATCTGACTAAGGCCTTAGTGGAGAAGGATAGGGAGATCGATGCTCTTCAGGGCTCAAGGAAGCACCTCAGCACTAAGCTTGCTATAGTCTCGATGGAGAGGGATGATTATAAAATGGATGCCCTGAAGAAAGAGCAAGATCTAAAGTCTCTTCAAGAGTCGATGGCCGCTAAGGTTAAGGAGGTCGAACAGAAGCATGCGGGGGAGCTGGATGCCCTAAAGAAAGATAAGCGTGCCTTAGAGGCCGAGGTTCAGAAGCTGAAGGATGAGAATATTACGGCAACAAAGAACTTGGAAGAGATAAAGGAGAGCCGTGACTTTTATAGGAGGCATGCAACAAGGCTCTGAAGCACCATTTTCAGAAGAAGGATTTAATAGTGCAAGATTGAATGCGGAGTTACAAGGTCAACTATAGCTATAATTTCCTTTGTAAGGTGCAGGAGAAATTCAACTGCCCTGCTTCGGAACTAGATGACTTGGCTCTTCTTCCTAAGCCGGAGGTCGATGCTAAATTGGTACCCTGGTTCGAGAATCTTTGTTTATTCAACCTTGGAGGTGGTGAGGAGGAAGCCAATGAAGAAGACGGGGGCAAGCAAGGTGAGGACGAAGAAGATGAAGATGATGTTATCTCTTAGCACTTGTATGCTACCTCGGATCTTAGCGAGATGGGTGAGGCCGAGGATGATGCATTGTCTCGGTCCCCCAAAAATGTGTAAATTTTGTTGAGTTGTCTTATGAATAGGCCTTTTGTGCTTCAGTTGTTATTACTTATTATTACTATTATTTTTTATGTAAGGGGGAACCCTGCTTGGGGTTGCCTCGCTCATTACATGTTGGATTTATGCAACACGTGAAGATAAGCTAAATAAACTCTGAATCTTTCATCAAAATCAGCCGAGGAGTACATCCAAATAAAAACAGGCTAACACTTAAACCAATGCTAAAAGCTATAAACAACCTACCCGACGGCCGATGCACACATAGGAATGACCCAAAATAAAACAAAGACAAGACTGACCCACAACAAACCGATGCTAACATTTATTGAAAGTAAAACTACCATGATTGCTGGATGGTCTACTCCCCAGCAAAAAGGCTCCTCAAGGCTGCAGCATTCCATGTCCAAGGTGAAATCTTGTTGGATATGATGTATGCCCTTAAGGTAATTAGGGCGATATATCTTAATTATGTAATAGTACGAATAATTCGTTTAATCAATAAAGGCATTTAATCTTTTATTTATATCAATGTGTTTGTATATATATTATAGCTAGTTAAAATATATTCATTGATGTATGTATGCAAAAGTCCTTGACGTATCATAGCATGAAGTCAGAGAAATTATAGTTGGACTATATTTGGTGGAACCTGCTTCATGTGCAATTAGGATTATGTCTATATTATCCCTAGTTATAGTTTCATCAAGAAAGGATATTGATGAAGCTGAAAGACTAGCATGTGGTCAACTTTCTTGGAAAGGGTCCAAGCAGTTAATCTCCTAAAGACTGAATGTGTGTGTTAAGTTTAACACATGGATATATCTGGGAGATATATTGGAGACAGCAGTAAGATAAACACTTGGTATATATATCAATGTGCTAGTGTTTATCTTCATGTAATAAGCTTTGTGAATGTCTTCATACTTGAGATACTAGTTACCTTGTGTGGTACTATTGTTATACTTTGGGTCATTACTATACACTCATTAATTTAGGGTGTTACGGGTATAGTGATGACATCACGTTGGTAAGCTAAGTAGTCGGAATGAATCCATCACTCCGGTTATTAAGGAGCTGTACTTGGCCACTTAAGGAAGTGATGATTGCCATAAACCTCTGATCAGAGTATGTGTTTGATAGAAATGGTTTCTAGTCAAACACACTACAGTAAAAGGCAATATACTTCAGCAATAAGTAAACTACTGGGATAGCTTGGAGAAACCTTGCTATTAGTGGGTTAACACTTTAACCGAACCCTATAAAGCAGATGGTACTAATATTAAAGAATGGAAGGAATTTAACGCACTGGATAAATATTGCATTAACCGGGATTAAGTCAAAACCATAAATGACATTCCAAGTAATGGGGGATGGTAGACCCTTGCTAGAGGCATACTACAGTTGTTTAAGGTAATCGAGTTCTATTCACGGTCTAGGACAACGAGCCAATGGTTCCACTAGAACAAGGGTTGGTTAAGCCTTAACAGCTCAATACTTTAGGATCCTATAAGGTCACACACATTAGACCTTCATCGGACTAAGTAAAGAACTAATAGATTTATTCTATTACGAAAATATAATATAAATAATAATTGGATTGTTATTTAATTGGTTAAAATTGATTAGATCAATTTTGGATAGACCAAGGAATTTATTTTGACCGATAACTAATTAATTCGAGCTATAAAATAAATTGTAATTGATTAGATCAATTTTGGTTAGACCAAGAAATTTATTTTGACTGCTAACTAAATCATTAGGGTCGAAAAATAAATAACTGAAAAAGGGGACTAAAAGGAATTTTCCAATCGGTACAATAGGGTAGGACCTTATGGGAATATGGCCCAAAGCTTTGGAGCCCCAAGTGGTGGCAAAAAGGACTGTAGGCTTGGCACTCGGCCAAGCCCATATGCTGGTCACACCAGCACTGCTGGGCAGTGCTGGGTATGACCAGCATAGCCTAGCCCAAAAGCTGGGCTTGTGGGAAAAAGGCCCACAAGCTTGGCTTGTGGGACAAGGCAAGCCATAATGGCCTACCTTGGCTGCGCAGCGTGCAGCATGCTAAGCATGCTACACGCGGGTCAACACACGAACCCCCATATTAGAAGTGGGGAAGCACCTCTGCTTCCCCAAGCCTATAAATAGGCACCTAGTCCTCCCTTTCTCAGTGCACCACAGCTCAGAGCATAAATCCTAAGCGAGATTCGAAAAGAATAATCTCTCTAGTAATTGAGCAAGTTATTTTTGAAGAGCCTGAATTTATTCGGGCACCTCTTGTTTATATTTTTGGGTCAGGCTTCTAGAGTGGTCTAGCAACTACTCGAGGCTTCTTAGTTCTTCCTTCCGGGGAGGTTTTAATTGGTAGGGTTCATGTGAATACTCATAGAGTCTATCCTACACTTGGAGGTTTGGGCAAGAGGGTCCTGCTAAAGCACGCTTCAACTGGTAAGTTCCTTTTCTTTCTCTTTTATAATTAGGTCTTTTCCTTTAAGCTTTTTTAGACTTAAAAATATGCTTAGGTTGTTTTGCATGCTTAGTTTACTTTATGCTTAGGTTATAACTCAGAGTTATAACATGCTTAGGTTATAGCTTATAGTTATAACATGCTTACGCTATAGCGTAGAGTTATAACATGCTTAGCATAAAATATACATGCTAGGATATAATTTGGAATTATGGTATGCCTACCCCTTTTGCATACTAACCTAGGTAGAGAATTATTTAGTTAAGGCTTTATTTAATTTATATGAAACTAATAGGAGTTCCTGGGACAGGGACAAAATTTTGAATTTCCGTCATGCCTCTTATAATTATTAAGTCTTTTTCTTTAAGTATTTTTAGACTTAATAATTATGCTTAGGTTATTTTTGCGTGCTTAGTTTATTTTATACTTAGGTTATAACTTAGAGTTATAACATGCTTAGTATAAAATAAATATGCTAGGATATAATTTGGAATTATGGTATGCCTAGTCCTTTAGCATGCTAACCTAGGTAGAGAATTATTTAGTTAAGGCTTTATTTAATTTATATGCAACTAATAGGAGTTTCCGAGGACAGGGATAAAAATTTTGAATTTCTGCCATGCCTGTTATGCATGTTCAATCTGACTGTCAGTTCCCATCAGTGGTACCAGAGCCTGCCTATTTAGTGCACAATTAAGTTAGAAGTGAACTGAATATTATTTTCTATATGAAATGATTTGTTTATTTAATTGTTTGAAACAATATATATGAACTCGTGGCTTTCATTTTAAGGTTAGAAAATGGTTATGAATACTTTTGAATAAGCCTGCTAACTTACTCAAATTATACAAGTGTCAATAATTTATTTAAATTATATGGGTTATGGATGCTTCAAATTTTCATGAATTGGAAGAACGAAATTTATTAGTTCAAGAGAATCCATTGGTCTTCAGGTTTGTGCCTGTATTTGTTCTGGCTAAGGATTGGACTTGGTGTCTACTCCTCATAGGGAACCTCTCCTACCTGGGAACCTATATCGGCGCAATTTGAATTGATCAATCGGGGGATTGATATGAACTATTTTATTTCTAGTTTATGAGATGGTGCTTATAAATGTTTCTATAATAAAGTACAAATTAAATTTATTGAATAAAAGCTTAAAGGAAATGCAATATAAATTTAACAAATAAAAGTGTTAATTATTTTGCATATAATCTAGGTTGATGGGATAATTATAATTAAGAGCTAAACCTACCTAAGGTCAGACCCTATAAATTAATTCCAAAATTCCCTAAATTAATACAAGTTATTATAATTTTGTCCACCTGATAAAATCCTAGATTGGGTGAGACATTTAACACCAATAAAATCCCAAAGTAAATATATTAAGGTAAATTGTAGTCTTCCTTACTCAAATTTATAATACGGTCTCTTTGGGCTATCAAAGTGCTATGCAAAGCATTCCTTCTAGTCCACATTGATTGGTTGTAAAGTTTGGGATAGGGTCTACCTTAATGAAACTGGGGTAGTCCACCATAAAATTGGGGACTGGGCCCAGGTCTGAGACATATTCAAGGAGATGCTAACATAAGAGCACACGTCCCTTAGGAATAGGGAACTTGAATGAATTAGCAATTGCATGCGATGCAAATGAAATGGGATTCCAACTGTAACTTACTATTACGACTTGACTCATAAAATTGGGGGTTATAATAGACTAGTTATAGATGCTACCTACTAGGAAATTTAGCTAGGCTAAAATTCCCGAATTCAATAGGATGGGCTATTGTAAATATTGTAGAAAATAGTAGGACAAATGTGTGTAATTAAAAGACCTTATATTAAATTTATCTCCTTAAACTAATATCTGAACTTTTTTCTCATCTTATTTGGTTGAAAATGACTTCCAATGTTAATCTCCATATGTTACTTGACACCAAATTGAATGGCCCAAACTTTTCTGATTGGTTCCGAGCTTTGAGAATAGTTCTCAGATCCTAGGGAATTGCCTATATTCTAAGTGAAATTTTCCCTATAGAACCTAATGTTGAGGATTATATGGAACATGATGCCTGATTAAAGCACAGGGAAGATCATGAGACTGCCATGTGTATCATGTTGGGGTCCATGAATCCTGAGCTTTAGAAACAACATGAGAACATGCCCTTGGAGAACATGGTTCTCCAACTTGAAGAACTCTTTTCGGAGAGGGAAAGCACAGAGAGGTATGAGACCTCCAAGCTCCTTTTTAGGACCAAGATGCAGGCTGTCACCTCTGCCTCTTAGCATGTACTAAAACTCTTGGGATACCTTGAGAAGTTGAATCGATTGGGATTTGAGATAAATCTTGACTTGAGCGTTGACCTTGAATTGATGTCTTCGATAGATAGTTACTTAGGCTTTGTGACTAACTTTTATTTGCATAAGAATAATTCTACTATCCCTGAATTTATCAACATGCTGAAAACAGTAGAACCTCAGATCAAGAAGGACCAGAAACCTCTACTGTTGGTTGAAAAAGGCAAGGCTTCTAAGAAGAAGAAATAGGTACTTAGTGCTAAGAAAAGAATTAGTAAGAAGAAGAAAGAAAAGAAGGCATCTAAGTATGTCTGCTTCCAATGTGGGAAACCGGGACATTGGAAGAGGGATTGCAAAGCTCTTGCTTCTGAGCATTTGAAGAAGAAGCCTACAGAGGCATCTACTTTAGGTATATTTATAATTGAACATTTTGCTACTTTTCTGCATGAATCCACTCAGGTATTAGATACTGGTTGTGGTTCTCATATCTGTACTTCTGTGCAAAGACTAAGGAACTGTAGAAAACTTACAAAAGGGGAGATGGACCTACGCGTAGGAAATGGAGCCAAAGTTGCTCCATTAGCCATAGCGAGTTTTAGTCTTGTTTTGCCAAGTGGATTTGTTTTAGTTTTGAATAATTGTTATTATATTCCAAGTGTTACTAAGAATATTGTATGTATTGCGTGTTTAGCAATAGAGGGATTTAAAATTTTGTTTTTGAATAATAATTGTCAGATTCGTTTGAATAATGTTCTTTATGGGTATAGAATGTTGAAAGGTGGCATTTATGTTCTTGATACTAAAACAGAAGTTTTCAATATAAATAATGTGAAGAAAGTTAAATTAGATAATGAGAATTCCTTCTACTTATAGCATTGTCATTTAGGCCACATAAACAAAGATAGCTTAACTAAGTTGCATAAGTGTGGAGACTTGGGCCCAATAGACTTGGAGTCTTATGGTGATTGCGAACCTTGTTTAAAAGGAAAAATGATGAAGTTACCCTTTCAAGAAAAGGGTGAGAGGGCCACGAGTACAATGGAACTTATACATACTGATGTGTGTGGTCTAATGAGTGTTCAAGCTCTAGGAGGATACTACTACTTCATAACCTTTATTGATGATTACTCACGATACGGTTATTTGTACTTGATGAAGCATAAGTCTGAAAGTTTTTAAAAGTTCAAAATACTTAGAGCTGAAGTAAAGAAACAACTTGAGAAAAGTATTAAAACATTTCGATCGGATCAAGGTGGAGAACACTTAAGTTAGGAGTTTTAGGATTATCTAAAGGAAAATGGGATAGTTCCCCAGTGGACCCCTCCTTATATACCCTAACACAATGGAGTGTCAGAAAGGAGAAATTGGACATTATTAGATATGGTTAGGTCCATGATGAGCCATGCAGATCTTAGTAAATCCTTTCGGGGATATGCACTGGAGAGCGCAGTTTAAGTTTTAAATAGAGTGCCCTCTAAATCAGTTGATTTTACACCTTATGAAAGATGCTGTAATACGAAGCCATCTCTAAGTCACTTAAGAGTATGAGGTTGTCCTGCTATGGTAAAAAGGATAGCGTCAGATAAGCTAAATGCCAAGGCTAACAAATGTTTGTTCATTGGATATCCAAAGGAAATGATTGGATATTTGTTTTATCAACCCGAAACACAAAAAGTATTTATGTCTCAGAATGCTCAATTTTTGGAAAAGGAACACTTGCAAAAGTCAGTGGGAGCAATATTGAACTGGAAGTTCAAGAGGAAGAAACAGATAATCAACTGATTGACCCCATCCTGGATACACAGGAACATGTGATCCAAGAACAACCTGTTGAAACACAATCATTGTGAAGATCAAGTCATGTTCATAAAGGTCCCGATAGATATAGTTTTATCATTATGGATGATAAAGAACTATATCTCATAGAGGATTATGAACCAAGGACGTATGATGAGGAAATGAAGAGCTTAGGTTCTAATAAATGGCTAAAAGCCATAAAATCAGAAATGGATTCCATGTATGAGAACCAAGTTTGGAATTTGGTTGATGCACCGCAAGGGGTTAGACCTATTGGGTACAAGTGGGTCTTTAAGAAGAAGAGTGACATGGACAGTAATATAATTACCTATAAGGCAAGGTTGGTTGCAAAAGGTTATAGTCAATGTGAAGGTATAGACTATGATGAAACTTTCTCACGGGTAGCCATGCTTAAATCCATTAGGATACTCCTTGCCCTTGTTGCTCATTATGATTATGAGATCTAGCAGATGGATGTTAAAACAGCGTTCCTGAATAGGGATTTAGACCGGGATATGTATATGACACAACCTGAGGGTTTTACATCCCAGAATGGCTCAAAGGTATGCAAGCTACAACAATCCATTTATGGACTTAAGCAGGCATCCAGGAGTTGGAATTAAAGATTTGACTAGACAATCCGGGAACTAGATTTCTGCCCAAATGCTAATGAGCCTTGTGTTTACAAGAAGGTTAGTGGGAGTGCAGTCGTTTTTCTAGTATTGTATGTTGATGACATTGTACTAATAGAAAATGACATTTCTCTTCTTCAAAATGTTAAAGTGTGGTTGTCAAGAAAGTTCTCCATGAAAGACCTTGGTGAAGGAGCATTTATACTAGGCATAAAGATCTATAGAGATAGATCCAAGAGGCTGTTAGGTGTTTCTCAAAGTACATATATAGACAAGGTATTGAATAGGTTCAACCTTGAGCATTCAAAGAAAGGTTATCTCCCGATGATAAAGGGGATTAACCTATCTAAGGCTGAGTGTTCGAAGACAGCTCAGGAGAGAATGCACATGAAGGATATACCCTATGCATCTGTAATAGGATCCATCATGTATGCTATGATATATACTAGGCCAGATGTCTCTCAAGCTTTGAGCTTTACAAGCAGATATCAGTCAGATCTAGGTGAAAAGCATTGGATGGCCATCAAGGCAATTCTTAAGTACTTGAGAAGGACTAAGGATGAGTTCTTGATTTATGGACAAGGTGACCTCAAAATCAGAGGTTACACTAACGTGAGTTTTCAATCTGACAAGGATGACTTTAAGTCTCAGTCAAGTTTTGTGTATGTGTTAAATGGAGGGGCAGTATGCTGGAAGAGTTCTAAGTAAGAAACTACTGCTGATTCAACCACGAAATCTGAATACATTGCTACATGCGAAGTAGCAAAAGAAGCTATCTGGTTAAAGGGATTTATTGGTGATATTGGTGTGATGCCTGAGACTGTTGATCCAATTACTTTATATTATGATAATAATGGTGCCATAGCTCAGGCAAAGGAATGACGGTCTCATCAGAAAAATGGACATGTATCCAGAAAGTATCATATAATCAGGGAGATTATTGATGCTAAGATAATAAGATTAGAATATATACCCGCTGATCAGAACCTCGCAGATGGTCTGACAAAGCCAATGACTCAAGTCAAGTATGACCAGCATGTTAAAGCATATGGATTAAGACATATGGCTAATTGGCCTTAGTGCAAGTGGGAGTTTGTTGGATATGATGTATGCCCTTAAGGCAATTAGGCCGATATATCTTAATTATGTAATAGTATAAATAATTTGTTTAATCAATAAAGGCATTCGATCTTTTGTTTATATCAATGTGTTTGTATATATATTATAGCTAGTTAAAATATATTCGTTGATGTATGTATGCAAAAGTCCTTGACGTATCGTAGCATGAAGTCAGAGAAATTATAGTTCGACTATATTTGGTGGAACCTGCTTTATGTGCAATTATAATTATGTCTAAACTATTCCTAGTCATAGTTTCATCAAGAAAGGATACTGATGAAGCAGAAAGACTAGCATATGGTCAACTTTCTTGGAAAGGGTCCAAGTAGTTAATCTCCTAAAGACTAAAGGTGGTCCTTAAGTTTGACACATGGATATATCTGGGAGATATATTGAAGACCGCAGTAAGATAAACACTTGGAATATATATCAATGTGTTAGTGTTCATCTTTATGCAATAAGCTTTGCAAATGTCCTCATACTTGAGATACTAGTTACCTTGTGTGGTACTATTGTTATTCTTTGGGTCATTACTATGCACTCATTAATTTATGGTGTTACAAGTGATTATGGGTATAGTGATGGCAGCACGTTGGTAAGCTGAGTAGTCAGAAAGAATCCATCGCTCCGGATATATTAAAGAGTTGTACCTAGCCGCTTATTGAAGTGAGGATTGCTATAAACCTCTGATCACAGTATGTGTTTGATAGAAATGGTTTCTAGTCAAACACACTATGGTAAAAGGCAAAATATTTTGGTAACAAGTAAACTACTGGGATAGCCTGGAGCAACCTCGCTATTAGTGGGTTAACACTTTAACCGAACCCTATAAACCATGTAGTACTAATATTAAAGAATGGAAGCAATTTATCGCACTTGATAACTATTGCATTAACCGGGATTAAGTCATAAGAATAAATGATGTTTCGAGTAATGAGGGATGGTAGACCCTTGCTAGAGGCGTACTACAGTCGTTTAAGGTAATCGAGTTCTATTCACGATCTAGAACGGCGAGCCAATGGTTCCATTAGAACAAGGGTTGGTTAAGCCTTAACAGCTCAATACTTCGGGATCCTATAAGGTCACACACATTGGACCTTCATCGAACTAAGTAAAGAACTAATAGATCTATTCTATTACGAAAATATAATATCAATAATAATTGGATTATTATTTAATTGGTTAAAATTGATTAGATCAATTTTGGATGGACGAAGGAATTTATTTTGACCGATAACTAATTAATTAGAGTTACAAAATAAATTGTAATTGATTAGATCAATTTTGGTTGGACCAAGAAATTTATTCTGACTAGTAACTAATTCATTAGGATCGGAAAATAAATAATTGAAAAAGGGGACTAAAAGGAATTTTCCAATCGGTACAATAGGGTAGGACCCTATAGGAATGGGGCCTAAAACTTTGGGGCCCCAAGTGGTGGCAAAAAGGGCTACGGGCTTGGTACTTGGCCAAGCCCACACGCTGGTCACACCAGCGCTGCTGGTCTGCCCTAGGTATGACCAGCGCAGCCCAGCCCAGGCTTGTGGGAAAAGGGCCCACAAGCCCGGCTTGTGGGACATGGCAGGCCATAATGGCCTACTATGGCCCATATTGGCTGACCATGGGGGTCCACATATTGACCCATATAGGGATTGGGCAAATTTAGCCCAATCCCACATTGGAAGTGGGGAAGCACTTCTGCTTCCCCAAGGCTATAAATAGGCACCTAGTCCTCCCTTTCTCAGTGCACCACAGCTCAGAGGATAAATCCTAAGCGATATTCAAAAAGAATAATCTCTTGGGTAATTGACCAAGTTATTTTTGAGGAGCCTGAATTTATTCAGGCACCTCTAGTTTATATTTTTCGGTGAGACTTCTGGAGTGGTCTAGCAACTATTCGAGGCTTCTTAGTTCTTCCTCGCGGGGAGGTTTTGGTTGGTGGGGTTCGTGTGGATACTCATAGAGGCTATCCTACACTTGAAGGCTTGTACAAGAGGGTCCTACTAAAGAACGCTTCAGCTGGTAAGTTTCTTTTCTTTCTCTTTTATTATTAGGTCTTTTTCTTTAAGCTTTTTTAGACTTAATAATATGATTAGGTTATTTTGCATGCTTAGTTTATTTTATGTTTAGGTTATAACTTAGAGTTATAACATGCTTAGGTTATAGCTTAGAGTTATAACATGCTTAGCATAAAATATATATGCTAGGTATAATTTGGAATTATGGTATGCCTAGCCCGTTAGTATGCTAACCTAGGTTGAGAATTATTTAGTTAAGGCTTTATGAGCGGATGATGTTTTACGCAGCAGCTGTAAGGCCGTGCCGGTAGGCCGGCCTCTTAAAATAATGGGGGATGTACAATGTGATTGGAAAATGGTTTTGCATATTTTAATGCTCAAAAGATATGAGATCGAAATCCCGTACTTAAAACAGAGTAGCCACCCGGTTCTGCTCAATCGGGAAATTTTTGGTACGATTTTCCCACCGAGTGGATGGACCATACCTTAAGTAGAGATTCCGAGTTTGGATGATGTTATCTATTTTTCATTAGGCCAAGTTAAGATACTTCATTCTTTCTTAATCGGTTTAATCCATCCTATTTATTTGTGTTTTCAGTTGTTATGTTGTTTTCACGTTTATCAGGCAGTTGAGGCGATGAATAAATTATTACAGTCATACAGAAATAAGTGTGGAAAAATAAAATTATTACAAGGCTTCCAAGTCCTATACATCTTTCTGTGCGATAAATAAAATACCCGAAGGTCTAATATACATCTAACTGCAGAAAATGGTTAGCATAGATATGGCACGTCGTTCGAGATGCCTCATGAATTATGTATAATTAGCAAACCGAACAAGACCTGAGTTAGCGTGGATGTGGTATATTTTATTTATAATATTATAAAGCCCAGTTGGCTGGCTAAAATGAGATTTGACCGGTGTTTGCAACCAAATTTTAGACTGGATCGTTGTTTTAATCGGATTATTAGTGAAAATGCCACATGTTATGAGGTGGGATCTATTTTCAGAAGGTTTTAGACCTCCATCGTTGCACTGCATATCCTAGTTTCAGAAAATAAACTAGGTCAGAAACGAACGAAATAAAAATAACTATCCAGAAAGTCATGCCATGACGATACGACTAATGCCACCAGCGACATGGTTGGTGTCGTTGGCGACATGGTTGGTGTCGCTGGCGACATGGTTGGTGTCTCTAGCGACATGGCTAATGCCGTCGGCGACATCAATGATGTCGCTAGAGGCATCAGTACGTAAGTAGGCTACATGGCTTTTTGAGTACCATAAAGAAAGGGTCCTATAAGAAAGTGAGGTCTTTGGCGAATGTGATGCCACTAGCGGTATCAGTGATGTCTCTAGCGATATGGGTGATACCGCCGGCGACCTCAATTTCTTGCAGCAGCAGCGGGTAGAAGTCAAAAATGACCGAAGACCCAAAAATGAACATAAATCAACAAGAATCAGCCCAAATCAATAATATTAATGCCAATATGAGACTTAGAATTTTTACCTCGGGGTCGTGAATCTACCTCTTTGTGAAAAAGAAAAACCTCTGAGGAGCTTATAACGACAATTTAGTAGTAAATTTAAGAGTTTTAGGTCTCTAAATTTAATTCAATTGATTTTAACTACAAGATCTATTGATTTTAATCTCACAATCAGAGAGTTCAAATAAGAAAAACCAGGAAAAATATATTGTAATCCCTTTTTCCTGCCTTATCTAATTCTTATCTCACTAAAATCTACTTTCTCATTCTAACATTAAGCTTCCAATCTTTCTTTCTCCTAATTTCAGCCTCTCTCCACCTCCTCCATAAGAGCCTAAGGTGTGTTTTTGTAGGCAAATTAGGGTGGTTTTCGAGACCTTTTTGACTAATTCCACCAAAAGTGGCAAAAAGCTATCTGTGCCGGGGCCTGTTTTGGGCCATGTCACCGGCGACACGGTGATGCTACTGGTGGTATGGCTGATGCCGACAGCCAGCAGGCCTAGGAGCCTAAAAAGTCGCAAAAAGTGGTCAAAAGTGGTTAAAAGTGGGTGAAAAGGCATCTTTTTGAATTTTAATGATATTTTAATGGGTATTTATTATATGGGTGTAAATCATCGGTTCAAGCTCCTACCGAACGCGTTATTTGGCCATGCCAAACTGGATTCTACCAAGTATAAAATTCATAAGGAATATTATATTGGTAATAAAAATTCTAAAGAGAACTTTTATTTTGAGGTATTAAAATCGGGTACACGTCATCATCGTCTCTCGAGAGGGACTGCAAAATCACATGCTCACAGGCTGCCCCTCGGGGGATCACTACTGCCACATGTTAGTATGATCATATTAAAGAGTAAGGGATAGGAATGATACCTGATGGATGACTGGTTTGCCCCTTGGTCGGACTTGTGCTTTGTGGAAAGGATGCCCCTTGGTTGGACTTACACTTTGTAGATTGGTTGCCCTTTGGTCGGACTTATGCTTTGTAGAGAGATTGCCCCTTGGTCAGACTTATGCTTTATAGAGAGATTTTCCCTCGGTCAGACTTATACTTTACGGAGTGGTTGTCCCTTGGTCAGACTTATGCTTTGTAGAGTGGTTACCCTTTTGTCAGACTTGAGCTTTATGGAGAGGTTGTCCCTTAGTCGGAGTTATGCTTTGTGGAGAGATTGTCCCTTGGTCAGACTTATGCTTTATGGATTGGCTGCCCTTTGGTCGGACTTATGCTTTACAGAGAGATTGTCCTTTGGTCAGACTTATGCTTCGTGGATTGGCTGCCATTTAGTCGGACTTGTGCTTTGTAGAGAGATTGTCCTTTGGTCGGACTTGTGCTTTCTGGAGAGTTTGTCCTTTGGTCGGACTTAAGCTTTGTGGAGAGTTTGTCCTTTGGTCGAACTTATGCTTTGTGGAGAGACTGTCCTTTGGTCGGACTTGTGCTTTGTGGAGAGATTGTCCTTTGGTCGAACTTGTGCTTTGTGAAGAGTTTATCCTTTGGTCGAACTTGAGCTTTGTGAAGAGTTTGTCCTTTGGTCGGACTTGTGCTTTATAGAGAGATTGTCCTTTAGTCGGACTTGTGCTTTGTGGAGAGATTGTCCTTTGGTCGGACTTGTGCTTTGTGGAGAGATTGTCCTTTGGTCGGACTTGTGCTTTGTTGAGAGTTTGTCCTTTAGTCGGACTTGAGCTTTATGGAGAGTTTGTTCTTTGGTCAGACTTGTGCTTTGTGAAGAAATTGTCCTTTGGTCGGACTTATGCTTTGTGGAGAGATTGCCCTTTGGTCGGACTTTGTGCTTTGTAGAGAGATTGTCCTTTCGTCAGACTCATGCTTTGTGGAGAGATTGTCCTTTGGTCGAACTCGTGCTTTGTGGAGAGATTGTCCTTTAGTTAGACTCGTGCTTTGGGGATTGGTTGCCCCTTGGTCGGACTCATGCTTTGTAGAGTGGTTGTCCCTTGGTCGGACTTGAGCTTTGTGGATAGTGGAGTCTAGTATTGGGTCATGTTGTGATTTTGGATGGGTGAACCTAAAGGTGACATGTACAGGGTCATGCCATAATCTCTGGGTATTGGGTTTACGATTGTGGCTTTGTGCAAGTTCTGGAATGATAGGGCTATAGCCGAGATCTCACCGAGGATGGCTGAAAAAAAGGCATGGGGGTAGTTCATATCGCCTGTGACATGGATGATGTCGATGGCGGTATGGCATGATGCCGCC
The DNA here is from genome assembly GCA_947683365.1 of Euphorbia pulcherrima. NCBI lineage: Eukaryota > Viridiplantae > Streptophyta > Magnoliopsida > Malpighiales > Euphorbiaceae > Euphorbia > Euphorbia pulcherrima. Next base: position 46,466,655 of record CANTUS010000001.1, on the reverse strand, counting down.
GACGGCATGAGTGCCACATGGTAGATTTAACTGGTCAAACAAGTTCAAAATTCAAATTGCATGAGGTGATGTCGTCGGTGGCATGGGAGATGTCGCTGGCGGCATATAGTGATGCCACCGGCATATAAATTAGACAGTTTCAGATAAATTAAAACTCCTTGAATTCCATGTGGCAATTTAAAAGGAAGCAAAACTCCTTTCTCTTCCTCATTCTGCAAATCCATACCCCTTTTGCTCCATTTTTTTCCAAATCTTCCGATTTTCTCTACTATTCCAACCATGAAGAGAATTGCCAAGGCTTTTAAGGGAAAATCTGCTAAGGCTAGGGGGAATTTGCCTGATTCCTCCGTCGAGGGGCTGAAAATTCTCTCGGTTCTTATTGCTTACGGCTTGAAGGAGACAGCCAAGATGTATGGTTTTGGGATCAATTCCCCCATCACCAATCTGACTCCTAAGAAGGAAAAACATCTTTCCTACGACCAGGTAATCGTACAAAACCCAAATTTCTTCTTTTTGAGTTGATTTTCGATTCAGCCTTAGTCTCAAAATCATGCCATGATAGGAGTTTATAAGCGTGAAATAGATTGATTACAAACTGATGTTGCATGCTTTAGGTTCAATTTTTACTATTTTTAGGCTTTATAGTCTAATTGATTGTGATTTTTATGGTTTTGGCACGATGGGTGCGATGTTTGGGAAAACAGGTTCTGCCCCGTAGGTTGTGATATCACCGATGACATGAGCGATGTCGCTAGTGCCATTAGCCCTTGTAAAAAGGCCTAAAGAGGCCTGATGTCATGTTTACTTAAGGTGATGTCGCCAGCGGCATCATCCATACCGCCAGTGGTATGGATGGTATCGCCAGCGACATCGCTTCTAGCAGAATTAGCAGCCTTCCAGCAGGTATTGGCGATGAGAAAATAAATAGGGACTTATCTATTTTGCTTTTAATTTTTGTAGCCGTATAAACTGACCTATACTAGAGGTATGGGCACTAATGGCGAGTGGTGGCACCATATTATTGAGAAGGATCCTGAACTTATGCTAGAGATCAGCGAGACGGGCTTTGGGGACTTGGCCTAAATCATGATGATGCTAATGCCCAAGCTCTCCCATCCGGCCGTGACAGCCCTTATAGAAAGGTGGTCTGAAATAACCCACACCTTTCACTTCTCGTTTGGGGAAGTGACAATCACGCCTTCTGTTGTTGTAGCTATGACCGAGCTTCCCTGGGTGGATGAGGTCATTCATTTTTATGCCTATATGGATAAATATCACATTGAGAGGCCCGTGGTGAGGCGGGTGAAGGAGCTATTTGGTTTAAAGCCCATCTCAGGGCGGCTATCTTATGGTGAGTTGCACCAACACTAGACTAGGGTAGCTGTGGTGCCTGAGGATGAGAGAGATGCTTGCGTCCACTCCTTCGTGATTTCCTTGCTCATTGTGCTATTTTTTCTGATCTCGGGGAGCAAGATCAACTACGGGTTGATATCTGTCGTAGAGGATATGGCGGGCATCAGGAATAAGAATTGGCCGTGTGCCATCCTATCACAGATGTATCATGGGCTGGATGTGGGAGCCCGTAAGAAGGTGAAGGCCCATCGCCTCTACCATCTGCTACTCCAGGTATATCTTCTTGGAAGCATTTTTCTTGATTGTGTACATCTCATTTATTATGGATGCCTTTTTTTGAACTGATTAATTGTTACTTGTGCAGGCTTGGGCTTTTGAACACTAGATTCTCCCGTCGGCTGAGTTCAAGAAGACCGTGCCGCTGGGCTCCCATTTTCTCGCCCGCTGGTGCGGGGGTATTGGCGGGAAGGCCAAGTATTCTACCAAGTACGGGGAGGTTCTAAGGAGTGCATGACTGAGCTCAGTATATAATCTTTTGATTTAGTCCTTGTTTCATATTTAGGACAAAACATTAGTAAACAAATCGCGTTTATAAATTTACATTATACTGACATCGGTTGTTTTGGTTGGTTGTCGGTGCAGCATATCCTAGACCCATTTGACAGGGTGGAGAACTTGCTGGAGGTTGTGAGGGTCAGGAGGGAGGTGGACGACCGTCAGTTTGTCATGGAGTGCCCTTTATCCCAGCAATGGTACTTGGGGGAGATCATCTGAGGCCGGAGGTTTGTCCCTATCGCCGACAGACTGGTGCCTACAAATCCTCCAAAGGGCTTATAGTGGCCTCACCTGGTGATTACATCCATGACTAACCAAGCCAAATATATCGAGGGGGATGGTCGGGTCATTCTGAGCATTCTGAGCTCCTATGAGTGGCACCAGCAGCATCTACTCGCCCTGTGTCCTCACATCCACAGGAATGATATGATTGAGTATCATAATTAGCAAAGGCTAGAGGAGGAGAAAAGATGCCTCAAAGGTATTGTGGATGTCGAGGAGGAGGAAGAAGAGGAGGAAGAGGAGGAGATTGAAGGTGATGTTGGGATCGAGCCTAAGAGGGAGGATGAGGCAGGCGTGGATGTAGCTGGCGGGAGTGTGCCAATGTCCTAAGGGGGGCAGCGCTCTTTTGAGGTACGATTGCATTTAAGTGAATGATTTGCAATCATTTGGGTTTAGGAATGTTGCTTATGTGTGTTTTTTTTGCTTTTCAGGAACCTACAAAGAAAAGAGGTCTGGACAACCAGAGTGGGATGTAGTACTATAGTATACCGGAGGGTATAAATTTCATAGAGGGGCGTTTGGTCAACTCGATGGAAACCCAGTTCCTGCTGATGAATTCTCGGGGAGAGTTCCTCCCTAGGAACATAGGCTCGAGCTGGCACACTCTAATCTTTATGCCAGAGGGCACCACTTGCGTAAGGCTTGAGAATATGATAATTGCCTCCTCGCTCACCCTTAGATGTGGGTGTTTATTGATTTGCCTTTCAGATTTTTCAGGTCACGCGGAGCCATGTGGAGCAACTTGCGAAGAACAACTTCACTCTTTGAGACACGCTTATTGGGCAATCATTGCTTGTTTAGGTACATTCCCTGTTATGACATACTAAAATAAGATAAGATGCATGTATGGATGCTATGAATGAAGTACATTGTTGATGTTTTCCCTGGTTTGTAGGATTTCTTAGCCCTCTCCCTATCAGATGCAGATGTGGCCTGACGGAGATATGAGGAGGAGACTGCAGACCTCTGGCATTGTGTGAGCAATCCTTGAGGGTCAGCTGGAGGCTACCGTTCAGGAATGAAGGAGCAAGTAAAACTTGGATCGCACGTACCCTGATAGCACCAGTCATAGGGGAGTGAAGATATCTGCTGGCCGACGTGTGTTTACTGTGGTTGAGGAGTCCAGCAATGTCCCAATGACTAAGGGAAGAGAGGAATATGATGTTGATGATTGGTTGGTGAGCCCCGAGAACGTTTCATCCCGCCCAGCACGCAGTGGCCGGCATGCCTAGGTTTATATTTTCATTTTGCTTTTTGTTTTAGATTTTGGTTTGTACCCTCAATACATTGGGGTTTGAATAATTTGGATTTGTTGCTTGGTTTTGCTTTGGTAGGCTAGATATTCGGGATTTTTGAATGATTTGTGCCCTCGAGCTTTTTTTTACTTTGAATAAAATGGATTGCAATTGCTCAGGTATTTGGAGATGGATTACAAGATTATTTACAGGTTTTGTATAGGTCTGTAATGAAAAACATGCTTCTAATGCAGCGGGAAATTAACTCCATGCCATCGGCTGTATAACCCATATCGCCCACACTCAATCGGCTAAAATAATATAGACAGGGCTGGTAAAAGCTCATATTATCGGCAGTAGTAGCTGATATCATCCAAATTGGTTCATATCGCCGGTGATATCACTCACATCGCCGGTGGTATCACCTTTCCAGAAGTTTAATTCCAGCCATTCTGCCAATTCCTATCATGGCAACCCACAATCAATAGCTACGGGGTTTTCTGCAAAGTCTGGGAAACTCGAACTGGAAGAAGCTTGAAAAATTCAGACTTTAGGGGTTTCGATATGTCATGGCGTGGCCCGTAAGCCACAAGTTCCTTCGAGCGGTGCTATCTTTTTTAGACCCAATGGAACATGTCTTCCGATTTTCATCGTTCGAGCTTTGCCCCTTGCTTGAAGAGTTCCACGCCATACTAGGGGTACCATGCCCTAAATGCATGCCTTTAGCACTGCCGGAATTTCATTTTGTTGTGGATGGAATTCCTCGGGGGTTATAGAATTTGGACTCTATAGATCCATTTTTGTCCCGGTTGTCTAATAAACATGGGTTTCAATTCAGAGTAGTTATAGAGGGGTGCTGTGGGGCGCCTCGATCTCACCTTGCTTGGCCATCCATGGTGGCATTACTACTTACGATGGAGTTTATGTATGGAGCAGGCCCAATCACTCCGCTCAAGCAGATTTCACTGATCGGTCTTATATCAACAGGGGCTTCTCCCATAGCTGTCGGGTTGGCTGAGGTTCTACTAAACATGGATGCCGCTTCCGTTGATCCAGCACTTATCGGAGATCACCTCATATTACTATAGGTACCTTTTGTTCTTCCCAATTTTGCATATTTCATTTCTAAATCGTCACCTGGATTCGAATTATAGGTATGGTTGATGGAGAAACTGAGGTTATGGGAAGCACCATGAGGAAATCCGAAGAGGTACCTACCCGCTCTTCTAAGGGAGAGGGGGCTTATGAGGTTCGATTTCGATCAGCTGACATATGATGATTGGGTGCCTATTTTGAGGGGGTATACTGATGCACAAGTTTAGTGGGTTAGTCCATGGTGGAGGATTGAGGACGTAGTTGTAGAATCTTGGGGAGCTTGTGTTCAGTTGATAGGTCCGGAGAGATCTTTGTTCTAAACCCCTTATCGGTTGTGTCGTCAGTTCAGTAAGAGGCAAAGGATCCCAATCAAACTGCCCCATAACCATATCAGAATCTACAAAGCTAGGTGGGTCAACCATATCCGGGAAAAGTGGTCCAGGGAAGCTATATCTAAGATTCTAGATTATGATCATGTGGAGACCATCTAGACCAACACACATTACAGAGGATGGCTTGCTGAGATAAGATGCTTGACAACCCGTTAGAAGTGGTCACGAGCCCGCTTTGAGGGGAAGAGTGCGGAGCAGGGGGAGGAGCCACTTTTTACTACCACATCGAGAAGGATCTCTAGGTACTATGATGATGATGCGATAAGCTCGGTTTGAGATGCACTTTTGTCAGTTCTATCTTTTATATAGGCTAGTCGGGGTGACTGACCTATCGAACTTTATCTCATTTTTTTTTGCATTTGATATAGAATAAAATGAACTCTTTCCTAAGCTTGCTGGAGTTGTCTTAATCCTATGAATACAGGATTCATATAAGTATAAGCATTTAGATTTCAACAAAAGAGATACTTTCGTTAATGGAGATAAAATAAAGTACACAATGTTTGGTTGACATTGCTATTGATTTAACTCCTGGTCCCAACTAGCGTAGATTGGTTTTCTAGAAGGCAATATCTTTTTGCTCACATACCCTAACTTTTGCCTAGATCAACCTTTTTAGGTTTTTGATCTAGCGGGTTTGACTCAGCCCCTAATTTTTGCACGGTCAGTTTGCAGGTTACCAATCATCGGGTGTCATCCTAATTCTTGTCTGATCAGTAAAAGATCGAAAGGCGGGTGATTATCATGTATATATTTTTTTGGTGTGCCGCTTTTCGGATTTGTTTCTTTTGAATAAGATATGATAATGCTTAAGCCTATCTTGGTTCATGGGATTCACAAACTCGTTCCTATCCATGTCTATAAGCTTAACTGCCCCTTTGCTAAGCACCTTCTTTATCACATATGGTCCTTCCCAATTTGGCCTGAATTTGCCCATTATATCAGTGGTAGAATGTTTCAGCTGTTTAAGGACCAGATCACCAGCCTTCAGGGGGAACTTCTGGTGTCTTACCAGACTATTATATGCTCGAGCCATACGTTGCTAGTACATCTAGAGGTTGTCAAGGGCCTTTAACCTCTGCTCATCCATCATGTTCAACTGTTCAAATCTCACCCGGGTCCATTCAGATTCTTTTAACTTAGCCTCCAGAGTGACTCTTAAGGAGGTCACCTGAGTTTTAACTAGCAAGACCACTTCCATCCCATAGACTAGGGAGAATGGAGTTTGGCCTGTCAGGGTACGAATGCTAGTGCGATATCCCTAAAGAGAAAAATTTAGCTTATCTGCCCAATCCCTGTAACTGGCTATCATCTTAGAAAGAATCATCTTTACCAATTTATTAGTTGCCTCAGCAGCTCCATTAGCTTACAGTCTGTATAGGGAAGATCTATGGTGTTTGATCCTGTATTTTTCGATTAGAGAAGCAGTTGCTCCTTGAAGTTGTACCCCATTGTCCGAGACTATATGGTGTGGGAGTCCATACCGAGCAAAGATGTGCTTCTCTATGAATTTGGCCATCTGCTTAGCGGTGACATTAGTGAAGGATTTGGCTTCTACCCATTTTGAGAAGTAATCTACTGCTACCACAATGAATCTATGGCCGTTTGTTGAAGAAAGATGGATTTCACCAATTATGTCTATCCCCCACGCCGAGAATGGCCAAGGGGTGGATAAATGATGGAGTTCGGTGGGCGGTAGTTGCTGCATATCCCCGTAAACCTGGCATTGGTGGCATCATTTGACTTGGGTGATGTAATCGGCTATGAGAGTGAGCCAAAAATACCCCAATCGCTGGATTTTCTTTGTGAGAGCAAGACCGTTCATATGAGGGCCACATTCAGTGGCATGGACCTGGGTCATTACTTTCTGAGACTCGGACTCAGTGAGGCAATGGAGAAGCAGGCCGTCACTGGTTTGCTTGAATAGATCATTATCCACAATACAGAACTAGACAGCTAGCCGTCATAGGGTGGTATGGTCCGAGTCAGAAGAACCCGTAGGATATTGGCCGGTTTGGAGGAATAGGACAATGTCAGAATACCAACATGGTTCGAACGAGATAGGGAGGATTGGAGGGGTCGATTGAACATGGTATAGGATCTTGGTGGACAACATAACTAAAGGGTGGATAGGCTACGGCTAAGGTCCTTCCCATATGGATGCGAGAGTGGTGAGAGCATTAGTCACTTGATTCTCATCCCAAGGGATATGGCGGTACAAGCACGAGGTAAATTTCTCAAACAATTTGCTGACAACCTTGACGTAACGATGGAGAATTTCCTTTTTAATTTCCTAATCTCTAACAACTTGAATGACAACTAGAATCGAATCTCTGATGATAGATACTCGGTGGGCCTGAACCTGAAGAAGAGCCTCAAGGCAGAACAGACAAGCTTTATACTCAGCGCCGTTGTTGGTGATAGTGAATTCTAAGTGTTTGGATAATGGGATTATCTCATTATCCGGTGTGACGATGATGACCCCGAGACTTGCTCCCCGGCGGTTTATAGCCCCGACAAAGTACATTGTCCAGACATTGTCAAGGATTGTAATAGAGGCAAGCTGCTCATCAGGAAACTCCAAATTTTCCTTATAGTCAGAGCTGAGGGGTTGATTAGCTAGGAATTTGGCCACAGCCCACCCCTTAATAACCTTTTGGGTCACATACATGATGTCAAGCTCAGATAGGAGAAGTAACCATCAAGATAATTTGTTGGCTAGAGTGAGGGATTGACAAAGAAACTTTATTGGATCAATCTTGGCCACGGCTTGGACACGATAAGATTGGAAATAATGTCGCAACTTCCTGGTGAGCCAAACCATGGTAGTGCAAGTCTTTTCCACAATTGAATAACAGGTTTCATAATCTAATAACTTCTTGCTTAAGTAGTAGATAGCATGTTCACGCTTATCAGTATATTCCTGGACAAGCATGGCCCCAACAGAAGTTTCCTCGATAGCCAGGTAAAGGATGATCAGTTTTCCTAGGATGGGGGGTGTAAAAATGGGTGGATCAACAAGATACACCTTGATTCTGTTAAATGCCAATTGGCAGTGATCATTCCATACTACGGGTTGCTATTTTTTTAATAGCTTAAAGATGGGTTCGCAAACAGTAGTGAGGCGAGCAATGAACCGACTAACATACTACAAGGACTCTAAAAATGATCGGACTTCTTTATCTGTCTTAGGCGGAGGCATGTCCCTGATGGCTTTGGCTTTATCTGGATCCATTTCAATTCCTTTCTAGCTAACCACGTGCCCTAATAGTTTTCTGGAGGTAACTCTAAACATGCACTTCTTTGGATTTAGGCGGAGGTTATACTTTTTAATACGAGTCATGAATCTGTCAAGAATAGTAGGGTGCTCTTCTCGAGCAGCGGACTTCACAATCATATCATCCATATATACTTCCACTTCTTTATGGATCATGTCATGTAAGAGGCCGGTTACGGCGCGCTGATAAGTGTCCCCGGCATTTTTCAACCCGAACGGCATTACCTTGTAGCAATACACCCCCCATATAGTGATAAATGATGTTTTGACTTTGTCAAAAATATTAACCAGAATCTAATTATACCCCGAGAATCTGTCCATGAATGAATACATAGCTGCCCTTGCAGTGCTATCAATCAGGACATCGATGTGCGAGCGTGGGAAGTCGTCCTTCGGTGAGGCTTTATTGAGATCTCAAATATCTACACAGACTCGGACCCAACCATCTTTCTTTGGAACTAGGACGATGTTGGACAACCAACTCGGATATTCTATAACTTCAATGAATCGAGCTTCAATCAACCTTGAAACCTCTATCTTAACCAAATCTGCCCATTCTGGTCTCAACCGACGGAGTTTCTGCTTGACATGCTGAAATTTAGGATCAGTTGGTATTCTGTGTTCGGCAATTTGTTGATCAACCCCACGCATGTCTTCGTATGACCAGGCGAAAGCATTAACATGATCTTTAAGCACTTTTATGATCTCACTTTTTTCCTCGAGAGTTAAATCTTTGGAAATGGTCACCATTTTAGGATTGACATCTGTACTTAGGTTTATTTCACTTAATAATGTATCAATAATGCCAAAAACATTATACGTATTGTTATGCAAATGCATGGATCCATTAGGAAAGACATCAAACATGTAAGCAGAATGAGAGTTATTCACTGCATTAAAAGCCTCGTAAGCAGCATTGTTTACATCAAACACATCAAAAATGTTAAGAATTACATCATCCATATCCTCCTCCACAGGCGGAGGGGCTTCATTAGCAATATCAATAGGAGGAGCATCCTCTGTATTGTCTGTCAGAATGGCACCCAAGTCGTGCTCTAGAGCAGTCTTTTAGGTAATAGTGAGTGATGGCCCCCTAACAGGCTGGTTTTCTCGGCAAAAGCCCTGGCGAGCTTTCCTACATTGCTGTCATAGCACCTTCTTCCCCGGTTCTCCCACCCTTCTAGCCTTTCTTCGTCAGCAGCGCCATAGATTCAGTCATAGTTGCCATAATATTTTTACTTTCTGGATCGATAGACTCTTCACTACTTCCCTCAGGCTCATCTTTGGGATGTATCTTACCTTTTCCCTTATTAGAAATAACATTGACAGGTGTATCAGGCTTAGCGGGCTTGGGCTTGGCTGAAATTATCATGCAGCCGATCTCAAAGTCATAGACATCTTTAAAGATCTCAAAGCCAGGCTATATTTTCCACCATACTCGATCAGCTCAGGCTCTCCCTTATAAGGCCTCTTGCCTTGGATTTTATAAATAGTGACCATGCGGCAGTAGCAGGTGGGGACGCGGTGATAGGCTTTTCTAGGCTTATATCCCAATCCAGCTCGATGGGTAAGGATTTTCGGCTCTAATGCTTCAACAATTCCCTACTCATGTATTCCCCCACCTTTGCTAGGCTTGTAACCAGATTTCTTCATCAGTTTACCTATACCAGCATAAATGTAGCTATGCCAAAGGGGAGGAGAGTTCTGAGCTTTCCTAATCACGATAATCTGAAGGCCTTTTTTTATGTTAGCTTCAGCTTCTATAACAGCCATAACGAAAGCGGGATCGGATGGTCACTATTCTATCTTTATGAATAAGCTTGATTTTCTGGTGTAGTATGGAGGGAACGATGCCCAAAGCGTGAAGCCACGGTCAGCCAAGCAACAGAGAATAGGTAATAGGAATGTCAAATATAGTGAAGGTACATTACTTGCCACACCTTCTACAATGACTTCTGCTTCAAAGGTCCCAATTACATTGCGCTTTGAATCATTATAAGCTCTAATAACAGTGCTGGATTTTTCAAGCATGTCCTCTGACAGTCCCAAATAAGGAAGGATTTTTAGAGGGCACAGATTTAGAGCAGAGCCATCGTCCACCATGACACATGGGAAAACCTTATTGAGGACTTGGATTTAGATGAATAAGGCCCTATTGTGATCCCTACCCTCGAGTGGAAGATCAAAATGGTCGAACATAATCTAAGGCCCTTTTCTCGGGGGAATGCCTTCTCCAACCATGGCACATATCTCAATAAAAGAGGTGGCTGGATTAGCTTCTAAATTGAGGAGCCGTTTAATCAAGCCCTTGTAATGCCGTTTGGAGTTGATTACCAGCTGCCAGATACTGTATCGGGCTTGGGTGTTTTTCAGCTGGGTAATGGGAGGGTCAACCTCAAGACTAGTAGAGACAGGCGAAGATGGAGAAGGGGGTCTCGCAGTAGTTCCAACCCTGCCAGGAATCGGGACTTTGGTTAAGCGGAGTTATCGACCTTTAGGCTAATATACGTGGCCACTTCGAGTAATGTCAAGAACATTATCGAGCAAGACACTCTTAGTGGCTCATGTTTTAAATAGATACTGTTGTTCCTCAGAGTCCGAATCTGGGTTTTACAGCTCATACTTATCCATGCTAAAAAGGTTATTTTGATCAAGCTTGAATAATTCAGTGCTTACGGCCTTGGTCCCTTGAGCTACTTCCTCATCACAATCGGAGTAGTCCTCCTTTGAAACAAAGAAATCTACATTGAATAGTGTTTTTTTCTCAACTTTCATTCTTTTTGCCACGAATGGCTGAGACCTGCGGCTCTCTTGCTTTGGCTGGTTTGGATTAACTTCCATCCCTTGGACAGAGTTGACCCCTGGGTTGGCTTGATTGATTAGATTAAAAATCGAGTAAGACGGGAGACCCAAACCGTTGACCAGGATAGAGTTATTATTAACTAGCCTCAGAGCAATGAGATCGAAGATTGTTGCTTCAGATAAACCAGACTGGGCCATGCCAACCTTGTTCTTAAAATTTGGCAAAGGATTATTTATAGTGCTTAGAATTCTGTCGGGTTCATCGATCTTTGCTTCGCTAACCAAGCATTGAATTACCGAGAGCAGGGCTTTGCAATTGTTGGTTTGGTGTCCTACCTGAACATGATAGTTACAGAAGTTGTTTTTATCCTCAGGTCTAGGTGGCTTGTATTCCTGAAGGGACTGTATGAAACCCGCTTCCCTCAAACGTTAGAAGATGACCCCGTAGGGGCAGCTTATAAGGGTTAGCCAAAATAAAGGGGGGGCAAGGAGGCTGGATTGTGGCAACCATCGGCGAAGCCGAAGTGATTGCAAGGGGCGCAGCAGGGGTTTGAGAAATGGCTTCAACTGTAGTCGATGCTTTAGTCTTAGCTGGCGCCAGGGCTGAGGGTTGAGCTTCATTTTTTTTGAACCACGATTTCCTCGCTTTTTCAGCCTTTTCATGCTCTACCTCACGCTCAATTTTCTCGGCTTTCTTGAATACAGCCTTGTAGGATAGAAAAGAATCAGTAGCCATTTCTTTGCAGAATAGGGGGAGAGACCCTTCGAGGAGTTTGACGATCATTTCCTCGAGGCTTAGCTTGGATTTCATTAAGACCTGGGTTGACATCCATCGATTAAAGTATTACTTAAAGGTTTTATTGGGCATTTGACGGACCCTCTCAAGATGTTGGAGGGTTGTTTCCATCATAGTATTAAAACCATAATGCACTTTTAATGCCTCAGAAAATAGATTCCAGTCGGCGACAATATATTGTGGCAAGGTGAGATACCATTCGAGGGTAGGGCCCCGAAGGGAGCAAGGAAACATTTCAGCGAGCACCTTAACACTTAACTTCTTCACACGCATTATTCTTTTATACATTATAATGTGAGAGGCAGGTGCTCCAGAACCATCATAATAAGCTATATTCGGTATAGTAAAATTATCGGGGACCCAGTCTTCATCTCTTTCAGGTTTCTTAGTGGCGATGAGGCGGTTGATGTAAGCTTGGATCTTGGGTGTCACGCCCGGAGGCTGCGTGACCTAGTCGCTGATCGGTTTATGAGGGATAGCTAGGGCTTTGGGTGTAGCGCCCGGAGAATACGCGACCTGGTCATTGATAGTTTGAGAAGCTATCATTTATCGGACAAAGGAGGCTACCTCAGGTGTCATGCCCGGCAGTTGCGTGACCAGGTTATTGAGTGTCAGAGGTAGCGGAGGATGAATGGTCAGCTGGCTGGTAAAAGGATTTTGGGGTTAGGTGGTACCTTTAGGAGTTATAATGAACTACGAAGGAGTGAAAGAGGGCAGTGGCTAAGAAGCTGGGCACTAGTGAGTAAATACCGGAGGAGGAGAGTTTTGACTGAAAAGTCTAGGATTAAAAGGCACAACTGATGGAACAGTCGAAGTTGATAGAAAAGTCGAAGCTTGCCCAAACTAGAATGGGCTTGCCATAGGCTGGGTTGACTGAAAAATAGGTGCAATAGGTTTTCTCCCTACCGGACCAGTCAACATATGTGCTAAACCATTCTGGGCTCCAATATCGAATGCTGATACTCGATCAGAATTTCTATCTTTGAGAGCTTGCTTAACGGCAGCCTGAATAGTGGTTTAGATAGAAGCCTGAAAAGCATCCAAATTTAGGAATTGTGCCATAGCACTGGCAAAGTCAAAGCCAGACGGTGGCTGGGATCTCATTCCCAAGCTAGAAGTAGGGCCGAAGGGTTCTTCAGTAGGAAGGGTCCCTTCATTTCTTAGAAAAGACATGGCTAGTTGAGAAGGGCTCCGGCTTAACTAAACTTGTTCCGAATCTGACTCCCCACTGAATTGGTGTATGGAATCCCTTCGACTTCCGTGGTGATAATTAGGGTAAGAGGATGACAAATCAAGCGGTGTTCTATCCTTTTCCAAACCAGGGTGCGACGATCAGTCCGTCTCCTCCTAGCTAAAATGATGGGCAGTGGATCAGATCATGAATGGGTTTGTAAGTCATATGGATGGTATACATGCCTTTTATTTTTAAAAGTAGTGCGTGATATGTATGGCTGCATGTAGATGTGGTTAGAGTTAATGCGACGGCTTATCCCTCCAACATACATTGGACTCGCATCATATATAGTGATATGTGGTGATGCAATAGAGGCATAAGAGAAGTCCTACGTGTGTTGCTAAACATCTTCCGCGAGAAAAAGTAGTAAGGGTAAGTTGATTCATTTCTGGCTCTTAAAACCGATGCACGGGGTTGCATGATCAAGGACCATATAGCATGCAAATCGTCCCTTTTCCAACCTTATGACTCTCACATAATGCCTCTTTGGAAGGATAGAGTTTGGCTTCTTCACTGATAATGGCAAAAGAAGCGCGTCCCAATTATTTTATTTGTTCGTATGATCCTAAAGGAATGATGTGCTAAGGCTTTTTCTAGCGTGGCTTTGGTATAGGGTTGTTGATGTAGAAGGTTCTCGTTTACCTTGATTCCAAGTTACTCAACCACTCCCCAAATAGGTGTGATCACAGGAGTTTATGTGTTGGTTAAAATGAGTGATCCACCTACTAGGAATCCTCAATTCCAACAGGGCATGAGTGATACTTTCGTGAGCTTCTCAGGTAAAATGGGGCACCTAAAAATTACTAAACTATCTACATGCGTTAGGATAAAGCATTATAAAAAAGAAGGAAGTTTTCATTTGGCCAATGATTTCAATACATCATCAAAATCTTTTAAACTTTATGAAAAGATAAGTTCAAGAGATTAGTCCCCAGCGAAGTCGCCACTGTGAGCGGACGACATTTTACACGACGGCTCCAATGGGTTGGCCTCTTAAAATAATGGGGGATGTACAATGTGATTGGAAAATGGTTTTGCATATTTTAATGCTCAAAAGATACGAGATTAAAATCCCGTACTTAAAACAGAGTCGCCACCCGATTCAGCTCAACCGAGAAATTTTTGGTACGATTTTCCCACCGAGTGGATGGACCAAACCTTAAGTAGAGATTTCGAGTTCGGATGATGTTATCTATTTTTCATTAGGCCAAGTTAAGATACTTCATTCTTTCATAATCGGTTTAATCCATCCTATTTATTTGTGTTTTCAGTTGTTATGTTGTTTTCGCGTTTATTAGGCAGTTGAGGCGATGAATAAATTATTATAGTCATCTAGAAATAAGTGCAGAAAATAAAATTATTACAAGGCTTCCAAGTCCTATACATCTTTCTATGCGATAAATAAAATACCCGAAGGTCTAATATACATCTACCTGTAGAAAATGGTTAGCACAAATATGGAACGTCGTTTGAGATGCCTCACGAATTATGTATAATTAGCAAACCGAACAAGACCTGAGTTAGCGTGGATGTGGCATATTTTATTTACAATATTATAAAGCCCGTGCTCACAGGCTTTATTTAATTTATATGCAACTAATAGGAGTTCCTGGGGATAGGGACAAAATTTTGAATTTCTGCCATGCCTATTATGCATGTTCAATCTGACTGTCAGTTCCCATCAAATCTTCCCTTCCATATCTTGATGTTTGTATGTATTGAGCCCGACCTTTTGGCTGATCTTAAATGGGCCTTCCCAATTGATACCAAGCTTGCCTTGGCCTGCCCTTGTTCTCGATTCATTTGATCAAAGCACGAGCTCTCCTAGTTGGAAACTTCGGGGCTCAACCTTTTTATTGAAGGTCGATGCGACCCTCTGTTTGTAGGCGGCTGTTTTGGCGTATGCTCGATCTCTGCGTCCATCTAGGTCATCTAGATTTGACCTTAGCTTTTCATTATTGTTGGTGGGGCTGCTCTCTCATTGGGAGTGCCTATATCAACTGGCACCACAACCTCGATTCCATATACCAGATCGAAGGGTGTTTCTCCTATTGTTATTCTCGGTGTGGTTTGATAGGACCAGAGGACATTTAGTAGGTCATCAACCCAGCTTGACCCGCTCTTGAGTACCCTTATTTTGATTCCATCCATGATCATTCTATTTGTTACCTCGGTCATTCCGTTAGACTTAGGGTACGACATAGAGGAGAATCAAAGCTTGATTCTAAGCCTACTGCAGTACGCTTTGAATGCTTTGCATTTTAACTGCCTACCATTATTCGTTATCAGGGTATGCGATATGCTAAACCTGGTGATGATACTCTTGTTGAAGAATTGTATGACTTGATTAGGTGAGATTGTGGATATAGGTTCGACCTCGACCCATTTTAAGAGGTGATCTACCACGACGATGATCCATTTTATTTGGTATTACGCCATGGGTAGAGGTCTAACTATATCCATTCCCCATATGGAGAAAGGTCAGGCTGCTCGAATAGTGATTATTTCTATTGGCAGTGCTCTGATGTTCTTAGCATATGCTTCGCACGGCTCACATTTTTCTATTAATTCTTTGGCGTCCAGCTCCATCATCAGCTAGTAGAAACCCTGTAACTTGGCCTTCCTGACCACGGTGTCTTTCTTTTCGTGGCCTCCACAGATCCCTTCATGGATTTCTCATAGAACATAATCAGTATGCATTTTTTCCAAGGGTGGTTGAACGATCAAAAGTATAAGTGATCGCCCAAGATTAAATATCAGAATGATTTTCTTACAATTTTCTGTGCCTAAACTTCATCCTCTGGGAGGGTGGAATCTTTCAGATATCTCCATATTGGGGAGAACCATTCCTTCATCAGCTCGACTTCACCCAGAATGACAAGGACCTCGCTCTCTCTAGTCCTAGGTCGGCTAATGCTTCTAATGGTGCAATGGACGAGGTTATCCCTGCTAGGATCCAATGATGCTTTTGCAAGCTTATCGGCTTTGGCGTTTTGAGCTCGCGGTATGTATCGAATTTCTATCTTTGTTCCTGCCGATAACCACTCATACCAGTCATAGGTATCGCTGCATTATTGCATATTTCATGGCGTACCCTCCCCCTAGTTGATTGACAATGAGTTTCAAGTCACTACAGACATAAGCTCGGTCCGACTGTATTGCTTCAATCAACTATAGGGTGAGGATGAACACCTTGTACTCAGCCGCGTTATTTGTTGCGGTAAATGAGAGTCTAGCCGCCTGATTAATGACTATTCCATTTAGGCCTCATATATGCACTCCTATTCCACCCTACTCTTGGGTCGAGCTTCCATCGATAAAAATTTTCCATATTTCTTCTAACTCAGGCGATGGAGCCTCTTGTACAAAATCTGATAACGCCTAAGCCTTCATTGCCTTCCTTGGCTCAAATCTGACGTCGAACTCTGACAATTTCACTGCCCATTCTGCTATTCTGCCCCGACATCTCTGGTCTTTGGAGAACTTTTTTCAGACCTAGGTCATTTTGGACCACAATCGTATTAGACTGGAAGTAGTGCCTTAACTTTTGAGACGTGACGATGACACGATAGGCAGATTTTTCAAGACGTGGGTTTCTTAGCTCGGCATCCCTGAGGATCTTACTACAATAATACAAGGGGTACTACTCTGCCTTCTCCTCCCTAACCAAGGCCATTCCTAGAGCCTTTTCAGAGGTGTTGATTTAGATAAATAGACTCTCTCCAGGGGTGCGTCGGCTTAGGAGTTATGGCGAGAAGAGGAACTATTTTAAATCATTGAATGCATTGGCACACTCATCGATCTATATGAAATTCTTCACCCCTTTCAAAGTTTTGTAAAAAGGCATGCATCTCCTAGTTGAGCATGATATGAACCGACCCAAGGCATTAATCTTGCCATTTAGTATCTGAACATCGTTCACTATCCTAGGTGGTTGTAACTCCATTATGGCTTTCATCTTGTTCGGGTTTGCTTCTATTCCCCTATAGGAGATTAAGAATCCTAGAAATTTCCCTGTGGCTATATCGAAAGCACATTTCTTCGGGTTTAACTTTAGATGGTATTGGTTAAGGATGCATAACACCTCTTCTAGGTTGGCTGGGTATGCATCGATAGTCTTAATTTTGATGATCATGTCATCGACATATAGTTTCACCGTATCACGAGTAATTTATTAGATCGGGGCGGACTCGGCTGTCGGCCTGTATGCTCATGCACCGGTGTCCCTTTCTCATGAGCCTCGCAAGTTACCCACTTTCGCACCTTCTACATCATCAGTGCCAAGCTCTTTGGCCTTTTTGTGAGCAAATCCTTTCTAAGGTCGGTGTTCCTACAATTGCTTGCCAGTATATTAGTGGCGATATCGACACTACACCCCTTTACCTCGAGGCTCGCCCTTTGGAATCGGTCCACAAAATCTGCCAGCATTTTGTTATGACCCTGCCTCTTTAACTGTAAATCTTGAATAGTCTTATAAGGCGGGATCGATGTTACGAAGTACAGGAGGAAGTCTTTTATCATTGCCTTGAAGTTCGTGATCAACCCTGGTTTTTTATTCTCAAACCAGAAAGTGGTTCCTCCCTCGGGGGTGGTTGGAAAGATCTTACACAGCATAGCATCGGCCGCCTTAGTGGTTACCATTTTCTGCCTGAAATTCTTGACATGAAGGGTCGGGTCGCCAGTGCCATTGTAGTCCCATAACTTCGGCCATTTAAAACTTTCGGGGAATTCTACCCTTAAAATCTCAGGGGAGAATGGTGATTCTGCATCCTCAATTGTGGGGATGGCCAGCTCCATTCCCATGTCCGCGAGGAGCACCTTCACATTCTTCATCACATCGCCTGCCCATTTTGGGGCTAAATTTTTCCCAATTTCTTCAATCGTGCTTGGAGTCTAGGGTTTGATCAGACCTGGCTGTCGACCTGCTGGGTTCTCTCATTTATGAGTTAATAGATGTATTCGGGGAGCCGCACCGAGGCTTTTTCCTTGCCTCTTCTTTTTTTGACCTGACTCGCGCTCGTGGGGACGAGTGAAGTTGGTATAATCCTTCGTTACTGCAGTCGCTCCAAGCCACGGCCCGAGTCATGGTTTTCTGGGCCCTCTACCTAATCGATGAGACCCTATCTCTCGCAGGGTCGGCTCAGGCTGACGATCCAAAGCCGTGGGGGTTGAAAGGGCACCGTCTTCCTGGCCTCGCTCATATGTCAGATGTCTCTTGAGGTTCTGTAACCCTCTTGAGGCAGACCCGGATTAGGCCAATATAGCCGCTCTCTTCTCCAAGTTAACGACCTTACCCTCTATGGCCATGCACCGCGCGTTTAAAGTGTTCACCGAATGCTCCATGTGGCTCATCTTGTATATTACTTGTTTTGTCATTATCGCCAGAAATTTAAGATCGTTCGAGGCATCGGGTTTTGCCACCATTGCTTCTATTTGAGTATCGAACTATTACGATATTCTCGATTTCGTTACCCGATGCATCAACCAGTTTTAGGGGTGTTGCGAATTCGCTCGTCGACCCTTGGGCCTTTTTTGTATCGACCTTGGTCGATGCTGGCTTCAAGGCAGGCTTTTTCCTTGCTGAATCTTCCATTACCAACTATGAGAACGTAAAAAATGCAGGCTCTTTAAGCTGAGTAAACCGGGTCACTGTGTTCGACCCACGCTCACCGCACCAATTTGATGTCGTGGGAATCAAGGGCACGGGATCAGTTTGTCCTAGATCGAGATACCTGCACAATCAACAGCTCGTTAGAGGGGCGGGTCAGGTGTCCGACGTGGCCTCTCCGACGCTCAAGTTAGTGTGGCGTGGGGGGATGATGTAGATATTACTAAAAGAGGAAGGTTACGTGTCTTGCCCTACCTGGGGACGCATGCCCTTATTCCTTATATAGGGGGTAGTGTCTCTTGGATGACTGCCATATGTCTGGTCTTGGGAGTTAAGGAATGTCTAGATGATTGACATGTGCCCCAAGTCTCTTGACTTGGTGGGCAAGTTCCTTGAGTGGGCTTCATGGGCCTTGTTGGTACTAGGGCTTTATGTGTCTTGCTATCGATAGCTGTTATAACATGTAAAACAGCTACGGTTGGGAGTAAATATTGCTCCATACATACGACCTAGTTTCGTCCATTCCAATATTTCCCATAATAAGAAAAACGTTCATTGCAACTGATCTTTTGTGCCAAGACGAAGCCACTGCTGAATTTGTTTGAACAAATCCATACCCGCCAACATCTGCAAAGTATAGTTAGATAAATTCCAAATTCTTTTGGCAAAGTTACGTTTCATCTTCCAGAGCTAGAAAACATAAAGCACAAACGCCATCATCCACTGCCGCTCTTTGCTCAAATATCAACCGCATGGGTAACATATGGACTTAATGATTAATGGTTGCATAACACATAGTTCAGAAAGGTAACAAATTATATTATAGGTGTGCTTTTGGTTAAAATCGAACCAAACCGAATTAACTAAATATCAAATAAGAAAATTTTTGTTAATCAAACCGAACCATATATGAATTGAAATTAAATTAACGAAAGCGAAATAAATAATTCGGTTCAGCTAAAAACCAAATTAAACCAAAATTTCAATTCAGTTACCATATAAAGTCATTTAAAGAATAAATTCAATGAGATATCCTCAAACTTAAATTTAAAGTTAAAAAGTAAGGATTGATTTTAGAAAATAGAAAAGAGGAGTTAGTTTTAGACTTTCAGGTTATATATGGTATTATTTAGCATGTAGTATTAGTAAGATATTTTAAATTGTTATTATATATTACAATATTTTAAATTTGATTATTTTGGTTTTCCCACATTAAAACTGAACCGAACCGAAAATTGAAATATTTAACATTTTATAAACCAAATTAAATCAAATTTTTTGAAATAATTGACGCAAATTAATGATTCGGTTTAATTCGGTTCGGTAATTCAATTCTCAAACCATTTGCCTGAATTGCATGAATACTAAAAAGGACAAATGAGTTACACCAAATGGACCAAAATGAGGAATTATTATTAAACACCTTACTTTTTACACCCTTCTTCAATCTAACGGTTGAGAATTTATTAACAGTTAATTAATTATTTTCTCACTTCAATTAAATAATTCCTAATAAATTATCAACCCTTAAATGAGAGGAAGTTGTAAAAAGTCAGATGTTTAAAATAAAATCCCACAAAGATGACCTTTCGCCTATTAATAAGGTATATGTGAGTTATAATGTAAGTTACAAGTATGATATGACTTAGTGATATCATTCCATAAGGTATATGTGAGTTATAATGTAAGTTACAAGTATGATATGACTTAGTGATATCATTCGATACGCCTTAATTGTATCTTATTTCTAATTTTTCTGAACAAGTTGATGTATTGATAATTAGTCATATCACTTTCACATATTGAATTACATATAGCCTGATATGCATCCACATTTTGTATATACTTTACTTCTTAGAAGTGCCGTGACACATACCGGTCATCATCGCCGGAGAATGACTTTCAGGAAGGAAAGAGAGAAATAACATGTCATGAATTAAAATTACACATCGATTCATTTTATTCCATCACAAGTTTTAATCTTAGATTTGAATTCTCTAAAGTTAATTTTTAATAAAATTACACATTTCGATTAATCCCAATTGAATTTTAATATATGCAAGTATTCAACGATAGTTCCATTCAAAAAAAAAAGTATTCAACAATAGTCACCACCTATATGACTTTTCTAAAACACACATTTATAGTCCCCACCTGTATGACTTTTCTAAACACACATATGTAAGTTGATTTTATAAGTTTCAAGTACTTATGCAAGTAGGATTCAAAAGTAGAAGATAGCGTGGCACAAAATTTCAATTTATTTACTGTTTAGTTCAGTACCAATTAGTTCTGTTCAGTATAGTTCAGTTTAATTCAGTTCAGTTCAGTTTTAGTATTCAGTTTCAGTATTCAGTATTCAGTATTCAGTATTCAGCATTCAGTATTCAGAATTCAATATTAACTTTCAGTTTATGCATTATATCAACATTATTAATGTATATTATTATTTATAAATATTAAAAGCAATGAATATTAATGATAATATCATTTCAATGTCAATTTTAGTTCATTTCTATTTATATATATATATATATATATATATATATATATTATTAATTAATATCAACAATCACAAATAATAACAAAGAAAAAGAAACCAATAATAATATTTTTAATATTGTCAATTATTATTTCTACAATAAATAATTTTGTCGAAAAAATAAATAAATAAAATTAATAATATTTTATAAATATTGATAATAATTAAAATAATATGATAATATTCATAGCAATAATTACAATAAAATATAGTAATAATAATAATTTATAATGGTATATTTAATTATTATTATTATTATATGTAACAATTAATAAATTTTATTAGAATGTATAGTATTATTTAAAGTGTTATTAATTATAATATATTTTAATATTTTTAAAATATTATTTATACCATTAATTATAATTCAGTTTCAGTATTTTCAGTTTCAATATTATTTAGTTTCAGTATTATTCAGTTTCAGTATTGTTCAGTTTCAGTATTTTCAGTTTCAGTATCATTCAGTTCAGTTTCAGTACCTTTCAGTTCAGTTCAGTATCAATCAGTTCAGTTCAGTTCAATACACCTACTTATCAGTTGAAAAGAACAAGGCCTAAATTTGCAACTTTAATCTTTTCTCATTTGTTAGTTCCATTATTTAGCCAAAATTATCCATCTTAAGTCTTTATCTTTGTTTCGAAAATCCCCGCCTTGTCTAGTACCCTATTTTAGAGTTTGTCACCCGACTTTTCATTTTCATGACCAATTTATTATTATCTAGGCACCTCTTAGTCCGATTTTTACTGCCTAAACGACACCTATATAAAATAGTGATATCTATAATAATTATAACTACAGTTTTTTACCGACAAAAAATAGCTTGGTTGGTAAAACGAAAGTATATCATAGTATTCTTGCAATAAAAGTCTCGTTTTTATTTTAAAACCTTGTCTAAATTATGTTTTTTAATATTATATTATATTATAAATTGATTTTTAGTTGAATTTATATTTTTTATATTAATAAGTATTAACATTTTTAAAAAAGTACAAATCTGCGTAGGCCTCATGTAGGCCCATGGAAGCGCTGCCGTCCGACTAGCGCCTATCGCTCTTTAAACCACTGGTATTTATCAATAGATTTCATATATGTTGGATATTCAAACTTGGTTGAATCATACTTTTCAAAAGGTAATAGCAGTTAATGACCCTGCTAGGTTGCATGGACACATCCTGAGTGTCTGATATGACATGGACACGGACACGTAGATACCGCAATTTGAAAAAAATATGCATTTGGACACGGCTACTAAAATAAATTTTCAAATAGAAATATTCATATATAATAAAATTCATATTATCTACTGTCATTTGATCAATTACAAAATAACAAAAAAAATTCAAAACAGTTGCTATGTCATGTCTTGTTGCACATGCCAATACCTTTACAAGCTATATGCAACAAATGTGCTTTAACTCTAGAGTATGACCCTTACTTTTTTTCCACACATTGTTGCATTTAAATGCCATATTACCCCCACCCCACTACGTTTTTCTATTTTTATCACATATTTCGACAAAAGAGATTCATTAACTTCTACTTGGAGTGTCCAAGAGGTGTCCACGGAGTGTCCGGGAAGTGTCCATACTTCGTGGAGTGTCCGTTTGAAATTTGGAGTATCAGACACGTGTCCGACGAGTGTCTGAAGAGTGTCGGTATCCGATACGTGTCCGACACGGGGACACTCCAAGTTTTGGAGTGTCCATGCATCATAGGAAGAAAACTAGCCCGTTGGTAGGACCACTGCCTAAAACAACATCTATTTAACCAGTACTAATTAAGTAAATACAAATCCAAATCCAAATCCAAGAACGCATTTGCTCCCGTACTCACATATACTCAGAAAAATTTTGTGCTATGGCTTCTTCAGCAGCCATTTTCTTACTAATCATTTCATGTCTTTTTATTAGCTCAAAAGTAAGTGTTTCAGATGCCGAAACCGACATACTAAAACAAGGTGAGCTTCTCCGAGACTGGGAGCAACTAGTTTCGGCTAGACAAGTTTTCAGGCTCGGATTCTTTAACCCTAACCCGACCTTTCTGGCCCTCGTCACTTGGGAATATGGTTCACCAGTATCCCATATTACTCAGTTTGGGTTGCCAATCGAGTTGACCCTGTTCCTGATTCCTCCGGTGCTTTAACCCTAGACGAACACGGCAAATTGAAGATTACACATCAAAGAGGTCAACCAATAATCTTAAATTCCGACATGGAAGTAAACAATAACAATCTATCCAGCGGCAACTTTACGGCAACTCTACTCGATTCAGGAAACCTCGTAATCCGACAGGTTGAGTCGAATGGAGTTTTGGGACCTGTTTTATGGCAGAGTTTTGATTTTCCACATAATATATTACTTCCTGGGATGAAACTGGGCATGAATATAAAGACGGGACGGAATTGGACACTTAAATCCTGGTTTAGTAACAATATTCCTGCTCCCGGTGCTTTAACCGGGGCTAACCAGCTTCTAGTTTGGCGAAGAGGCGAGATGTACTGGTCAAGTGGAGTATGGCAGAATGGAAGTTTTAACTCAGCTCCTGATTTGACAAAAAGAAATGATATTTAGGACTTCAGGTAATATTATATTTTTATTGCATTTATAGCTAGTCGCCTGAATTTGGCTCATTTTGCTGATTTCCCCCTCAACTTTTACTTGTTCCTATTAACTTGGGCTTGAACTTGGCAAAAGTGTACCAGGGTTGCATTTATATCGTATATGATCATATCATATGAAACATGAAAATAACATAACATGAATATGACAGGTTTGTATCAACAAAGGACGAGGAGTACTTCTCCTATTCCCTGAAGAACACGACGGTTTTGTCAAGGTGGGATATAGACACAATAGGTACAATTACAGTGTTCAGTCTGTATCAGAATACATGGATATTTGAATCCACCAGTCCATGCAGCTATGACTCGAAGAATTCAACAGCACTTTGCCTGTCGGAAAAGGCGACAAAATGTAGGAACGAGTCTGATATGTTTGTCCCAAAGAGAGGGGGTTTCGAATACAAATATAACTTTATTGATGGTCGTAATTACGAGCTGAAATTGACACTTAGTGATTGTCATAGCAAATGCTGGAAAAATTGCTCTTGTGTAGCTTATCAATCCGCGACGAGTGATGGTGTTGGATGCTATTATTGGAGCAAAGGGTCGGAATTCGTAGCTGATGACTATTCGGATTTTGTATACCTTTTGTCCGATAAAAACAATGAGTAATATATCTCCTTTTCATTAAAGAAAGAGCATTGAGTAATATAGTTTGGAGGTGTTTAAGTGTAAAATAAAGATCAATGAAGCTTTTCAAGCTTGTTATATCGAAGTGATAATTGATGTGTAACTTGTTTTTTCTTTCAAGTTATATGTCAAGCATATAGTATATTTTACAATATCATTGTCCTGAATAATTGGAGATAAAAATGTTTATTACAAGAATACTCGTTGCTTGACTTGAAAATTTTCATTTTGTACCATTAGCCCCTCTGAAGTTATTTTTCTAACATATTTCACGCATGGCGAATGGCGATTGAATTTTGTGAAATGATAAGTTCTTAGTGTGAATGCAATGCATTTCAATGTATTATAGATGTTGTAGAGGAAGACAAATTAAGTTTATGCAATTTTTGTGAGGCTTAAAAGAGCAATATGAGCATGTGATTAATCAAATCTTGCCCACTAACCACTGCCTAAAATAAATAAATGTTCGCACTTTTCTAGCTTTAGCTGCGTCGGGCTATAACATAAGACTGCTCTATCTTGTGCTAAGTTCCCAATTGAACAGGCGTTGTTAGTGCCTTTAGCCAAATAGAAAAACGAAAACTGCAAGTACACAATTGCAATGTCATTTTAAAAGATATCAATCCTCGAGGAAAATAGAATTTCTCAAACCAAGATTTTGTTCTTCTAGATCTCCTCGCGATTTTCTAAATAAAAATTTAGCTTTGAGTAGGAAGAAAAGAAGATATCGTGAGCGTTCTTCTTCCTCCCCCACCTCTTTTTGCATTTTGATTTTTGTATAGCTTTTGTGTTATTAGTTTTGTGTGATGAAGGGCAAGAACCCAAATTCTCTGAACCAAGATGCAACACTTATGCCATGTTCTATTAAACATGAAAGCTACATTGAATCGAAATGAAAATTATTTCGTCGTAATTAATTTATAACTATAAAGAGTTGAACTGAACTGAAAATTATTCAGCTAATTTATAACTATAAAGAGTTGAACTGAACTGAATTGAACTTATTTCAGTGTAAATTTAAGACTATGAAGAACTGAACTGAAGTCCAAGGGAACAAGGTCTTTGGCTCTGTCCTTTATTTTCAACTTATAATCAATTCAGTTAATAAATTCAATTAAATACTTACAAGTATTGCATACATATGAATTTACATATGTATGTTCAGTTAAACACATCTACTTATAAAAGATTTGAGCTTACTAATAATACCAACTATATTCAGAAAAGACTAACAGGGACTGGTCTAACACATGGTATAGAAAGATGAGGTTGAATCAATGAAAAGAGTAGCTATGCAGTCCATCTCAAAATGGCATGTGATTATAAACTCTGACTTCAAAGCCTTACTACACGGATTGATTTATAGCTACGTGGCCTCATAATAACTGTGTATATTACTACATAGCATTTTATCCCAGAAAAAACAATCGAATTTTCCAAGTGCAATGTGGTGAATGTGTTAGTTTAGTGAATAACACTAATTTATGGCCTTAAGAAGTCTCAGGTTCAATCTATATCCGGAGTGGGTGGGGATTTTTTTTTTTATTTAATGTAAGTGTATTTGCTCAAATTTTTTATTAAAAACAATTCCAAGTGCAATTACAACATTAAAATCACTTTCATGGTACTTTTAAATATTGACGAAATAAATACTACTACCTTGTTTGGGCGAATTTCTTAACTAAAATTGTGATCTTTAGAAGTTTAAGGTTTGAGTTACATATGAGGTGGGATGAAAATTTTCTTCCTATTTAATATAAGCGAAGTTAATTTGGCAAATTTTTTGTCAAAATATACCACTAACTTTTTTAATCAGATATTTATTAAATATAATATATTTAATAAACATGTTTATATAATATGTATTAAACAAATTGATCATTATAGAATATAGGCCAAATGCATAGTTTTTCCTCTAAAGTTGGCACCAAAAGTCTACTGCCCCCCAAATTTTCAGAAGGTTCTCTCAGCCCCCTAAAGTTGGCTTTTTTGTATCTATCGGCCCCCTTGTTCCAACTTCCCCAATCTTAGAGTGGAGAGTGTATTACACTCTCCCTCACGTGTCAAATTTTGAAAAGTCAAGCCAATGCATTATTGACACGTGGCATTATTTTAAAAAAAAAGTCTTAGCCCGCCGTCAACATTCGTCGGCGAGCCCACAAACCGCCTTTTCTCCTCTCCTTCGGCGAAAACCCCGCCGGCCCACTCCTCACTCCACCTCTCCCTTTTAACTCCCATTGCTCCTCTTTCCCCTCTCCCTTTTTCGTTGGCGCCGCTCCTCTCTCTCCTCTCCCTTTTTTGACTTTGAATCGGTGCTGGTTTTGGTCGAAGAGAGATGGAAATCGAAGGGCGTTTTTTTCTTGAATCGGTGAAGGGGCTAGCGAAATTGGTGGCTTGTTTTGCTTTTCGCCGGAGAAGGCAGGGTTTTGCGGCGGAGAAGAGGAGACTCCGATAGGTTTTGATTTGCTTTTCGCCGGTGAAGGGCGGCAGCGGCAGAGCAAATGAGGAGGAAGTGGATTAAGGGTTCAGGTGGTTAGGGTTTAGGTTTAGGGTTTATGGGTAAATGGTTAAAATATTCAACCCACCTTGAAAGTTAAAAATATGCGACAACAACCGCCACGTCATCGACAAGGGGGTGAGAGCTGTAAAAATGCCAACTTTAGGGGGCTAAGAGAATCTTGTGAAAGTTTGCGGGGCAGTAGGCTTATGGTGCCAACTTTAGGGGGTAAACTACGTATTTGGCCTAGAATATACATAAACTACTATTTACTTTTTAAAAAAATGTGTAATTATGGTTATAGTAAATTAAAAGAAGAATCCCCACTCATCTCGAATGTAGTTTGAACTTAGGACATTCAGAGGCCAAAAGTTTAGTGTTAACCACTTGGCTAACACATTTTCCACATAAATTACCTTTTACTTAATTACATTTATAAGTAAATATATGGCGTAGGGATGGGAATAGATCTTGGATCCAATCGGGACCCGTGAATTTGTATCTGTTTTTTAGGCTCTAGGCTTCATTATTTCTGACCCATCGGATTTGAACCGGATATGGATCTAACAATAATATATAGATCCAATATTGGTTTTTTTAGAGACCTGGATCCATATATATATATATATATATATATATATATATATATATATATTAACTTTGACCTAATCATTATCCTAACCTATATATACTTATACTCTCAGCTCAACTTTCTCTTTATCTTAATCATCACCACACTACTACTCTACAATTTTCAACTCAAGTCTTAGTGAGCTTACTGCTATAGCTAATTTTTAGAACTTATGGAGAATGAATTGAATTTGCATTATGTTTATATGCAACCTTGAAATTAGATGTTGAACATTGCAAATTAAGATAGTGATTCTTGAGAACAAATTGTCAATTGGTTGTTGATATTTTCATGTATTGTATTGCTTGAATTTAATTTTTTATAGATCTGTTTTAGACCCGTTTTAGACATGGATCTGTGGGATCCATCAGATATCGATACATTGTTTTATTTTGTATATCCAATGAATATGAATCAGATCTGGATATTACATATAAAAAAGGATATGGATTTGTGGATTTATATTGACCCGGTCAAAATCTGGTTCACGCTCATCCCTAATATGGCGGGATACATTTACAGCAGGGAATTTGTCATAATGGGCCACTTTTCCAAATTAATTACAAATTTGTTAAAATATCTACAATATTATCATGCTTGTTGAATACATCTTGACCTCCTCCTTTTTTAAATTCTATTTACACAATTATCATGTTGCTTTTTTTATTTTTTTCCTTATTTTTCATTTATCTCTCAAACCGTTTATTTTTTCGACAAGCAACTTTAGAGTTTTTTGTTCATCTTATTTTTATATTTGAAATGACATCAACTGTGACTTTTTCGTTATTTTTTATCCAATAGATTTCCTATAGATCATCTATAGATATCCAATAGATTATTGGAAATTTCATTGTATCATGTTAGATATGATGTATGCCTATAGCAAATAGGACGATATATCTTAGTTAGTTAAATTTGTACGAACAAATATAAAGGCATTTCTTTTGTTACATCGATGACTGCGAAAATATATTATAACTGGTTAAGAATATATTCATTGATATGTTTGTAAAAGTCCATGACATAATCATAGCACGTATTTCAAGGGCATATTGGGACTATATTGATGAGAACTGGTTCGTATGCAATTATATATGATTTGTCTAAATATTCCTAGTCATAGTATCATCAAGACTGGACATTGATGAATACGAAAAGACTAGCATGTGTCGTCATACCTCTTGAATTTGATTCAAAGTAGCATATCTCCAGTGCTAGAGGGAGGTACCTTGGGTTAACACATGAATGTATTCAGGAAAATATAGTGGAGATCGTTATGAGACAACACTCGGTAATCTATATTAAGTGTTGGTGGTTTATTGTCTCATTGCAATAGCAATACAAATATCCTTAGACCTGAGATACTAGTTACCTTTTTTAGAAGTTGCTATACTTTGGGTCATACCTAAACATTCTATAGAATGGGTGATACGGATGACTACGGGTATTGTTGATGTCGGTTCGCTGGTAAGCTGAGTAGTCGAGACGGAATCTATCACTCCATTACAGAAATATGAGGGAGATGTACCTTAGCCACTTGTTAGAAGTGATACATTCGTAAACCTCTACAGAGTATGGGTTGATAGGATGAGATCCCAGTCAACACATTAATATGGTTGAGTAGTGTACTTTGGTAGCAAGAATAAATTACTGGGGTAGCCTCTAAGGCTACGAGTGGACTAACACTTAAACCGAGTCCAAGAAACCAGATGGTACTTAATAGTTGATAGAAGGAGTGAATTGCATTGATACTATTGCGGAACCGGGATTAAGTCATATGCACGACACATTCCAAATATTGAGGGGTCATATGCCCTTTGCTAGAGAGCCACTATGACCGATCAAAGTCATCGGAGTCCACAACGGGTCTGGAGCTCTGACCCAGTGAAATTCCTGAAAAGGAATTTGAGCTAGGTCAAACTTTGACGGCTTGATATTACGAGATCTTATAAGGTCACACACTTTGAGTTACGACCGAGCTATGTAAAGAACTATTAGACTAGGTCTAATATAGAAGAGAAATAAATGGTTAGACCATTTTAATTGGTTGGACCAGTATATCAGGAAATAAATGATTGGACCATTTTATTAGTTAGACCAATTTTACTAGTTGGACCAGTGTACCGAAAATAATGAGAAGGCATAAAGAGAAACAGAAACCACGTAGTGGGTCTATGGTAAGGTACTGTATGGACTCGCACAAGTTGGCCTGTGCAAGTGTTATAGAACAGCACTTGTAGCGGGCCTAAGCGTGCGCCTTGGCAATGCTTGGAGCATTGCGCAAGGCCCACAAGCCTTGCGCAAGCGGGCTGCATATGGCAACCCGCAACGGGCAGGCAAACGCCTGCGCACATGTGCGCTACGCACAGCCTGTGGGCTGTGCGCAAATGGGTTGGGCCTGCGCATTGGTGCAAGCCCATGCGTGGGCAATGGGCCCGCGCACACTGCTGGTTTGGCCAGCAGTGTCCCTATTAGACCGGAAGTCCAATTTATTTATGTCTCTCATTAATTAGTATTTATTAATTAAGTTTTAATTATTCTTTAATTAATTAATCAGTTATTAAATTAATTGATTGGTTATTAATTAGTTAAATAATTATTTAATAAGAGTTATAATTCAAGTCTAACTTTGTTTCCTGTTAAATAGGAAGTGTTTATTCTATTAATTAATTAATTGGATTAATTAATAAAATAGAATAATAATAAAGGAAGATGAATTTGATTCTAACTCTTTCTTATTTAGTAAATGACTAAAAGGTGGTGTTTATTTTATTTATGATTGGTAGACATTAGGGACTTTATTGTCCTTTGAATATTTCCTAACCACTATAAATAGAAGCCTCATCCTTCATTATTTTCCACTCCAATTTCGAAAGCCTCTCTCCCTTTCTCTTATTCTCTTATTTGTTCTAGTTCCTAAAAGTAATCCGTCGAAAGACTTATTTACTTAGAATTAAAAACTAACGGAATTTCTTCTAGAATAAATTAGTAGGGAAGATCTAGCTTTCTTCCGCTTATTTATCGGTACTCCCTTTCTAGAAGGTTTTGGTCGGTGGTGCTCGTGTGGACTATATATAGAGGGCTTCTACTTTGGAGTCTGTGCATATATATATATAGCTGATGGGGTCATTCTGTCGACATTGGGATTCACGCTTCAACTGGTACATGGTTAAATTATTATTAGGTCATTTTAATAAGTGTTTATGACCTAAATAATAATAGACTAGTTTATATTGTCAATCATGCCATGCTTAGGAGATCTTGGACTCTAGATTAAATTTTGAATTTCCGTTGCTCCTTTTTTACGTGTTAAAACCCTTAATCCAAACCAATAGTGGTATCAAAGCCTGCCTAATGCAATTGTATGATTGACTAGAAACATGCTAGGTCTAATCTTCTATTAAATATTTTCGAGTGTGCTATGTCATGCCTAGGAATTTATTTCTTGCAATAGAAAATGTTGTGAAAACTAGATTAAGTGTTGCTCAAACTTAGTCAAGGTAGTTATCTAAGAATTAACAATATTTTACTTGAGATTGTAAATGCTTTGATTTTTTAATTAAGTGGAATAATTCTTAAATTAGAAAAGAATAAAATCTTTAATTTAATTAGTCTATGGTCAAGTGAGTCAGAAGGGCCCGTGTTTGTTTTGGCAAGGATTGGACTTGGCTGCTCATGTACTTCAAGGGGGCCTCTCCTACCGTGGAATTTGCATCGGTTCTAGATTCTAAGTACCAAAGGGACTATTTTGAATTAGTTAATTTCTAGTATAACGAATTGGATTCACTATATGGTTTTACAACGAAAGTTTAAATTGTTAAATTAAAACTTATAGACATAGGTGCAAGAACTTGAATAATGAATACCCTTGTTTGTTTTGCATGCTATGTGGAGTCTTGGCTTTATGGAATGATTATGAATTACCAGTTGAGCATGACCCCTAGGTTGGGCCTACTAATTCCTTATAGCCCGGAATCAGTTATAGTTTCATAATCATCTCCATGTATAAGTCCTAGATTAGGCGACACCTGTTGCACCAATAAATCCCCATTAAAATATTAAGACAAAATCAGCCTTCCTAAAAATCGAAGTTTGATTCTAGGAATATTTATCGAATGAATTACTTCATGCACCGCATGCCTTCTTCTTTAACATCGTCTATTCACATGATTCGAATTAGGGTTAAGTCTTAACCAGACTGGGTTAGTTGTCCGTAATATCGGAGCTAATGTCGGGCTGGAGGCATCATTTGAGGAGTCATATAATTGGTTATGCACGTCCATTGGTTAGAACTCAAATGGATTAGCAATTGCATTAGATGCAAATGGACTAGATCCTCCTATAGTTGTTTAAGTTAGCTTGACTCGTGATAGCGGGGGTTAGCTTAAATGAGTTATAGATGCTACCTACTAAGGAGAGTGGTTTGACCATGTTTCCCAAAAGACAATAGAAGGGGATATTATGTTTTTGAATAAATATTAATAAAACAGTAAGAAATTGTATTTAATTTAAAGACCTTAAAAATTAAATGCATGTACAAAACTAAGTCTAAGCTTTTATTCTAATTATTATATCTAGGTTGAATCTTTATTTCTTACAAAAATTTCGCATGTATTGATAATTGTATTTTATTGGCTCTAGCTTCAAAGGTTTTGTTTAGAATCGTGAGGATAGTCCTCAAAGCCTAGGGCTTGGCCCATATACGATATAAGCTCAATACTAAACAACATGATGCAAGTATTTCTACCTCAAGTAGAAATGCTGAAATTAGATGAAGGAGACAAGGATACAACACCTTAGAGGTTGTTAAGATCCATGTTACCTTATATACGTAGCATGAAGGAAACGAGGATACAACACCTTGGAGGTTGTTAAGATCCATGTTACCTTATGTAAGTAGCTTGAAGGAAACAAGGATAAACATCAAGATAGATGTTAGGATCTGTGTTACCCTAAGCAATGGAAGCATTATAAAATCGTGGACTTGGTAGTCTATGTCTTTACATCTTAGAAAGGATTTTTCCAAGGAAGGAGAAATAATTCAAGGGTATTCTAAGGATGTAAAGGGACACGGGTTGTCTAGTATAGAAGCAGAAAAGAGCGAAGTTATGAGAGCTTTGTTTTGGAAACAAAGTAATTGTTTCAATATGGGATTTTAGAAACACAATCTTCTTTTAAATATGAAGTTGACAAGCTTTTTCCTCATAGCATGAGCAGAAGAGGTTTTGGAAACTTCGACTTCAAGGTGTTATAATTGAGAATGTTCTACATCTCTTAGGGATTCAACATATATATATGGGATATCAAGTGTGTGAATCATATATCTATACAAAGGTATAGGTATTGAAGAGAAGTAGAGGATTAACAAAAGGAGAGTTGTACCTACAGGATATCATTAGAGCTTGTTAGCTACTATTGATGTCGGAACTTAAAATATCCATTTGGCTATTTTGTAATAAGGACAAAATTATTGTTATACTTATATGAATATTGTTTCGTGCTTCACAGCAGATGGAGTTGACTCCAGTTTGATAAAAAGATGTTATCAAAGATTATGAAAAATATTCTGGATAGAAGTGTAATGAAAGATATTTTGTGATTACAAAAGCATATTCTTAATATTAACCATGCTAAGAGAAATTAGATAAAGACAAGACATATTACTTATGGCATTGTCGTTTAGGCCATATAAACGAAACCCGCTTAACTAATTTACACAAAGGTGATAACTTGGGCCTAATAGACCGGTAGTCTTATGGGGCTTGCGAACCTTGTTTAAAAGGCAGAATGACAAAGAAGCCCTTTTAATGAAAAAGGTGAACATGCCACGAGTACATTAGAAATAATACACTCAGATGTATATGATCCAATGAATGTCTAAACACATGGATGATTTGTTTACTTCTTCACTTTTATCGATAATTACTCACGATATAGGTATTTGTACCTTATAAGGCATAAAATAAATAGTTTTGAAAGATTCAAATACTATAGGAATGAAGTTGAGAAATAACTTAGAATTAATATTAACGCACTACGGTTAGACCGAGGTGGAAATTATTTAAGCCAAGAGTTTCAAGATTATCTAAGGGATAATGGAATATTAACCCAATGGACCCCTCCTTATACTCCTCAGCACAATGGTGTGTCTGAGAGGAGGAATAGAACTTTGTTAGACATGGTTCACTCCATGATGAGCCAAGCAAGTCTCAGCAAATCCTTTTGGGGATATGCACTTGAGAGTGCAGTTTATATACTAAATTGTGTGCCCTCAAAATTAGTTGATACAGCACCATACAAAAGGTGGTATGGTAAGAAACCCACTCTTTCTCACCTGAGAGTTTGGGGTTGTCCTGCCTATGTTAAAAGGACAATGTCGGATAAGCTTGGAGCTAGGTCTAACAAGTGCTTGTTCATTGGTTATCCTAAAGAGACAATAGGATATACCTTTTATGATCCTAAGGAATAAAAGGTATTTATTTCTAGGACCGTTCAGTTCCTTGAGAAGGAACACATGCTTGCAAAAGCTTGTGGGAGCGACCTTAAACTTGGAGTTCAGGTAGGCGAACAAGACGATCAATTGATGATTCCTATGCCTAATACACAAGAAAGTGTGATCGAGGAATAACCTGTTATATAACAGCCATTGCGTTGATCTAATAGGGTTCCCATCACTTCTGAAAGATATGGATTTTTCATCACAGATGATAAACAAATCTTTCTAATAGAGGATGACGAACCTAAGACCTACAAGGAAGCAATGGAGAGCTCAAACTCTGATAAATGGTTAAAAGCCATGAAATCAGAAATGGATTCCATGTATGAAAACCAAGTTTGGAATTTTATTCATGCACCTGATGAGGTTAGACCATAGGCTACAAGTGGGTTTTCAAGAAAGAAAATCGACATGGATGCTAATGTAATTACCTATAAGGCAAGGTTAGTTGCAAAAGGTTATAATCAGCGAGAAGGCGTAGACTATGATAAAACCTTTTCACTAGTAGCCATACTTAAATCCATTAGGATACTCTTGACCATTGCTGCTCATTAGAACTATAAGATCTGGCAGATGGATGTGAAAACCGCTTTCCTTAATGGAAACTTAGATAGGGATGTATATATGGTACAACCTGAGGGTTTTACATCTCAGAATGGCTCGAAGGTATGCAAACTACAAAGATCCATTTATGGACTAAAGCAGGCATCTAGGAGCTGGAATATAAGGTTTGATGATACGATCAAAGAGTTAGATTTTATATCAAATGCTTATAAGCCTTGTATGTACAAGAAGGTTAGTGGGAGTGCAGTCATTTTCCTTATATTGTATGTTGATGACATACTGCTAATAGGAATGACATTTCTCTTCTTCAAACAGTTAAATCATGATATTCAAAAAGGTTCTCCATCAAGAACCTTGGAAAAGCAGCATTTATACTAGGTATAAAGATCTATAGAGATAGATCCAAGAGGCTTCTAGGTCTTTCGCAAGTTACGTGCATAGACAAGGAATTGACTAGGTTCAACCTTGAGCAATTGAGAAAGGGTTATCTTCCAATGTCTTATAGAATTAACCTTTTCTAAATCTGAGTGTCTGGGGACACAAGAGGAGAGATTGCACATGAGTAGGATACACTATTCATTCACAATAGGATCTATCATGTATACTATGGTATGTACACAGCCAGATGTCTCACACGCGATGAGCATCACAAGCTGATTTCAATCTGACCCATGTGAGAAGCATTGGATGGCCGTTAAGAAAATCCTTAAGTACTTGAGAAGGACTAAGGATATATTCTTGGTATATGGAGAAGGTGATCTCTTAGTAAAGCATACAATGATGCGAATTTTCAATCTGACAAGGATGATTACAAATCATAGTTATGTTACATATTTATGTTAAATGAAGTGGCTGTTGTTTTGGAAGAGTTCCAAACATGATATGACTGTTGATTCAACCACAGAATCTGAGTACGTTGTTGCTTTAGAAGCAACAAAACAAGTTATCTGGATAATGAGGTTTATTAATGATCTCGATGTGGTGTCTAACAGTGAAGATCCAATAGTAACGAAATTATGCTAACACTGGGGCTGTTTCTCAGGCATAAGAACCACAGTCTCGTCAGAGAAATGGACATGTACATAGAAAATATCATATATGATAAGGGATAAGGATGTAATAATGGAATACATTCCCACAGATCAGAACTTGGTGGATGGTCTGATAAAGCCGTTAACACAGATTAAGCATGACCAGCATGTTAATAGTTATGGCATAAATGCACATGGCTAATTGGCACTAGTGCAAGTAGGAGATTATTAGATATGATGTATGCCCTAGAGCAATTATGACGATATATCTTAGTTATTTGTACGAACAAATATAAAGGCATTTCTTTTATTACATCGATGACTGCGAAAATATATTATAGCTGGTTAAGAATATATTCATTGATGTGTTTGCAAAAGTCCATGACATAATCATAGCACATATTGCAAGGGCATAGTGGGACTATATTGGTGAGAACTGGTTTGTGCAATTATATATGATTTGTCTAAATATCCCTAGTCATAGTATCATCAAGACTGGATATTGATGAATACGGAAAGACTATCATGTGTCATCATACCTCTTGAATTTTATTCAGAGTAGCATATCTCCAATGCTAGAGGGTGGTACCTTGGGTTAACACATGAATGTATTCAGGGAAATACATTGGAGACCGCTATGAGATAACACTCGGTAATCTATATTATATTTTGGTGTTTTATCGTCTTATTGCAATAGCAATACGAATATCCTTAGACCTGAGATACTAGTTACCTTGTTCAGATGTTGCTATACTTTGGGTCATACCTAAACATTCTATAAACTTGGTGATATGGATGATTACGAGTATAGTTGATTTGTGTGCGTTGATAAGCTGGATAATCGATATAAAATCTATCACTCCATTATAACAATATGAGGGAGATGTACCTTGGCCACTTGTTAGAAGTGACACACTCGTAAACCTCTATAGAATAAGGGTTGATAGGATGAGATCCTAGTCAACACATTAATATGGTTGAGTAGTGTACTTTGGTAGCAAGAATAAATTACCGGGGTAGCCTCTAAGGCTATTAGTGGACTGACACTTAAACCAAGTCCAAGAAACCAGATGGTACTTAACAGTTGATAGAAGGAGTGAATTGCATTGATACTATTATAGAACCGGGATTAAGTCACATGCACGTGACGTTCCGAATATTGAGGGGTCATATGCCCTTTACTAGAGAGCCACTATGACCGATCAAAGTCATCGGAGTCCACAACGGGTCTGGAGCTTCGACCCATTCAAATTCCTGAAAAGGAATTTGAGCTAGGTCAAACTTTGACGGCTCGATATTACGGTATCCTATAAGGTCACACACTTTCAGTTACAACCGAGCTATGTAAAGAACTGCTAGACTAGGTCTAATCTAGAAGAGAAATAAATGGTTAGACCATTTTAATTGGTTGGACCAATTTTTATTGGTTGGACCAATATACCTAGAAATAAATGGTTGGACCATTTTATTAGTTAGACCAATTTTACTAGTTAGACTAGTGTACCAAAAATAATAAGAAGGCATAAATAGAAACAGAAACTGCGTAGTGGGGTCCACGGTAAGGTACTGTGTGTACTCGCACAAGTGGGCTTGTGCAAGTGTTGTGGGACAGCACTTGTAGCGGGCCTGCGCGTAGGCCTTGGCAATGCTTAGAGCATTACGCAAGGCCCACAAGCCTTGCAAAAGCGGGCTGCATATGGCAGCCTACAAGCAAAGGCTTGAGCGCATATGCGGTGCGCACAGGCTGTGCGCAAATGGGTTGGACATGCGCATTGGCGCCGGCCCATGCGCAGGCAGTAGGCCTGCGCACACTGCTGGTTTCGGCCAGCAGTGTCCCAATCGGATTGGAAGTCCAATTTGTTTATGTCTTCGTTTAATTAGTATTTATCAATTAAGTTTTAATTATTCTTTAATTAATTAATTTAGTTATTAAATTAATTGATTGATTAACAGTTAGTTGAATAATTATTTAATAAGAGTTTAATTCAAGTCTAATTTTGTTACCTATTAAATAGGAATTGTTTATTCTATTAATTAATTAATTGAACTAATTAATTGAATTGAATAATAATAATAAAGGAAGAATTCGATTCTAATTCTTTCTTATTTAGTAAATGACTAAAAGGATATGTTTTTTTTATTTATGAATGGTTGAGGTTAGGGACTTTATTGTCCTTTGAATATTTCCTAATCATTATAAATAGAAGCCTCCTCCTTCATTATTTTTCACTCCAATTTCGAAAGTCTCTCTCCCTTTCTCTTATTCTCTCATTTGTTCTGGTTCCTAAAAGTAATCCATCGAAAGACGTATTTACTTAGAATAGAAAACTAAGGGAATTTCTTCTAGAATAAATTAGTAGAGAAGATCTAGCTTTCTTTCGCTTATTTATCGGTACTCCCTTTCTAGAAGGTTTTGATCGATGGTACTCGTGTGGATTATTTATAGAGGACTTCTACTTTGGAGTCTATCCATGTAGCTGATGGGCTCATTCTACCGATATTGGGATTCACGCTTCAACTAGTACGTGGTTAAATTATTATTAGGTCATTTTAATAAGTGTTTATGACCTAAATAATAATAAACTAGTTTATGTTGTCAATCATGCCATGCTTATGAGATCTTGGACTCTAGATTAATTTTTGAATTTCCAGTGCGCTTGTTTTACATGTTAAAACCCTTAAACTAGACCAACATATCCATCGTTATGCGTTAACTTTACAAACTACTACCATTGAGACCATTGCTGATATTTTATAGGTATAATTTAGGAAACCTCTACCTTTTAAAATTGGACACTCATGTGTTATTTAAAGGTCTTCTAGTTTTACTGATTTCTATTGAACTTCTATTAGATATCTATTGAATATCTGACAGTTAAAAAAACTTGATAAAAGTATATCATCATGGATCTACTTTCGAAGATAAAAAAAGAGACGAACAAAAAACTCTGAAGCAGCATGTCGAAAAAATGAACGGTTTGAGAGATATAAGCAAAACAAATCAAATAAATTAAAAAAAAAAAAAGAAAGAAACAGTGGTGTTGTGCATGAGGGCGGGGGGTTGTAATTTTTTTTGCAAGCATGACATATTTGGAATTACTTTGCCGTTGTGGCATTTGATCCAAATTTTATTTTTTACTCATTTATGTAAAAACCCCTTTAGAGTAAATATATGACCAAATACATTTAAAGCTCGCAAGAAATAGATAAATATTTATGAAAAAATGATTGAGGTTTTCTATTTTTTTTTGTAATTAATGAAATTTTAAAAAGGTTAGGTATTGAACTTATGACTTCCCACAATTTTTATAGAGTGGTGTACCAATTGAGCTACACCTAATTGGTCAGATTTTCTAGTTTTGAACATATGGTTTTTAGTTTTTACGAAGCGTTCCTTGTCTAGCGACTAGAATAGTAGTGTTTTGTGTCGTAATGTTATAATTAGACCACGGCTAAATTTTATAAATACACGCCTATATATGATTTGATTTTAACAAATGGGAATGCTAATTCATAAAATACCCCATTCAGATTCTTATTCTATAAAATATCTCGTTCACATTTTCTATTCCATAAAATATCCTTTTATGTACCGCTATCCAAAAGGTATAGTTTTTACAATATACCTTTTTCAGAAGCTATAGTTCGTAAAATATACATTTTCCATAAGTCGTAGTCTTACAAATCTACCACCAAAACAACTATTTGTCTTGATTTATATCGTAAAATATACATCAATTATACCATATTCCCTGAATATATCATCATAATATACATTTAACTTTCAAAATATACATTTTCCAAATGTATAGTATAGTTTTACATCTAAACTATAAAAATACCATTTTTCTTGATTTATATTATCAAACATACATCAATTCTACCATTTTTCTCAAATATGCCATCAAATATTGTTTTCTATATACATAGAATTCAATGAACTCATAATGAAATAAGGGAGCTAGAGCTCAAAGTTGGTTTAGGCGTTCTAACAAACACCTTACCTTCATCCTCAACAAATCATTTAAACCATCAATTTTCTATATAATCTACAACAACCTAACCAAATGCATCATACCTAAATAAAATGATTAATCGTTCATCATCTAGAGAACAAGCAATTTTAATTAATTCACAAGTTAAACCTAAGCTTCATTATATCAAAATATAAACTTAAAACCAAATGAAAAATAAACCTAATTAACCGCAACTGCTGTGAACTAGTTATCAGAGCAAATTATTAATGATGTTGAATTCAATTATACAAATAACATGCAACATGATTACGTGAAAATTTCAATTTCAGTGAATAAGCTACAAGTTAATGAATTATTGACAAGTGCTGCAAAAAGATGTTCAAAATGCCAACGAAATCTAGATTGCGAGATACAAGTAAAGTAAGATATGATAGATTTCATTAGAGTGAAAAATTAAATTCAAGGAAATTAAGCCAATTAAAATTATGAAAAGTGATAAGTTAATCGGAGAAAATCGGACACCGGAGAAGAGAATAAAGAAGCTAATCGGAGAAGTAAAGAGAAGGAGACAGGCCGATTACAATTTCGATTGCGATCGAGTGAGTGTTGGGTTTTTTAAGGATTCATGGCGGATAAATATGAAAAGAAAAGATATTGGAGCATGTGTTTGAGCCAGAAGCACCTCGGAAATATTGATTTTTATTCATGTATTTATAGAGAGAAAACACGACATGTAATCTTAAACTAATATAATAAAACTGTTAAATATTATGTAAAACAATAAATCCTAATTTATATCCACTTCAAATAATATTTTTTTATCCTAATTATAATCTACTTATAATTTATTGAATATGTCTGCAACTAAATAACAACTTCTAAAGTCAATCTTCAACAATGAGAAATTGCGGTTGAGGATAATGAGATCTACTAAATATGCAACGTTGAAAAGAAAAAGAATCACCTGAGAGAGATGTGGCGATCGGAGATAGAAAATGGAAAAACACTGGTGGTGGTGGGCGGCAAGTGGCGACATCAAGAGAGATCGAAGAGAAGGAAGAGTAGATTTTGATACAAAATTTGCTCAGAGAAAACAGAAGAACGTGCAAAGAATGGAGCAACTGGGTGAGAGTAAGAGAAAAGGATATAAAATAAATAAGATCATACTCGGGCATTTTTTGTGAATTGGAAACCCATTTAAGGACATTCCAACAATTTCCCTTATACCTAGGCATGAGCCCGTCAGTTCTCAAGGCCCTTCCAAGCTCACTCTATTTAGAACAAGTTTAGGGAAGAAAATTACAATAGAGGCCCAGGCCAAACCCGTCATAGCCCGACTAATGTATGAGATCGCCTGGCTCGATATAATTTGAAAATTAGTAAAATAATCAAATTGTATATGTGTATTATTAATTATTTATGATTTCAATACAACATATAAATTTTCAAAGGAATAAAATAATAATATATTTTTTTAATAAAAAAATATTTGCCTCATTTGAACTTACATTAAAATAGAAATCAAAATCCTCAACCCGCTCCGGATGTGACTTGAACCTAGGACCTCTAGAGGTCACAACTTCAGTGTTAACCACTAGACCAACACCTCAATCACAAAATTATATTTGTTAAATAGTTACGCAAAGACATTACGAAAAAGCTTTTGAAAAAGAAACTACTAAATATATTTACAATGTACAAAATTATTCTTTTTTTTTGGGAAGGTAAGTGATACTTTTTTCGATTATTCATGTAGTTCACCGAAACTTTAATCCGACTATATAAAGATCTGACCCTGACTATGGTGGATGACAATGATGTGATATAGAAGCGTGGACATAGTCCAAATGGCTCATCCATGAAGTGGATGGGGAGTTTGGGGTTCGAACCCAGCTCTAACAAAAAGTTCATGGCTGAAAAGATAATCCAAAAAATTTGTGGTAATAGTATTAATTTATTGGTTAACACTAATCTTATGACCTCTAAAGATTTCAGATTCAAACCACATCCGAAGCTGGATGGAGATTTTTTTTATTTAATGTAAGCACAGTTACTCAAATTATTTTTTTTGAAAAGAAGTGACCAACACACATTTTAACTAAATAACACTTAAGGATACCAATATTTCTATCAATATTTTGTTTCTACTAATGATTTGTCTCAATACATTTCCATACAAAAAAAATATAGATTCTGATTTTTATAATAATTTATAGGCCCACAGGCCAAGCTTGAAATTTGATTATTAATAAAAACTGAAGCACGACTTTTGTTTTCAATAAAATGGGATAGACTTGGACTAGTAATTTTTTAGCTGGATCTGACCGTCTAGTTCCAATTGGACACTGTAAAGCTCATGACATAGAAACAATGTCGTATGTGAAGCTTAGAATCTTTATTTTTTTCATGTGAATTAAGCAAAAGTTTTACTGTTACTGCTTACCTGTTTGGACTGTTTCGTCGTTTCCGATGATTTGAGCGTAAAAATCTTGGCCCCGTTTATCCAATGTAATTTCCGGTTTCTTTTCTCCAAAAAATACTTATTACAACCAAGATTTGATGAATAAGTTGAACCAAAACAGTTAATATGTTGTTCTGGTAGTACTATGACTGCAATGACAGCTTCTAAA
Source organism: Euphorbia pulcherrima (assembly GCA_947683365.1). Taxonomy (NCBI): domain Eukaryota; kingdom Viridiplantae; phylum Streptophyta; class Magnoliopsida; order Malpighiales; family Euphorbiaceae; genus Euphorbia; species Euphorbia pulcherrima. The sequence continues at coordinate 46,424,408 of CANTUS010000001.1, read as the reverse complement.
GAAAATGCGACCAATGTTATATTTAAGACTTTCAAATCGTCGCATTAATAAGCTGACCCATCTGTAAATTTGAGTTCTTCGCACGTTTGCTCTGATCGCGTTGTAGTTGATTTATAATCTGTATGTTTCTAAATCTTGTCTTTCCAATTAGGGAACAAATCCCCAATCACATTCACTTGTCAACAATTAGATGTTGCATTTCACATCGTCATATTTGGGTTTCAGAAAATTAAGGAAAAAGCATCACTAAGTGATTTTTAGAGTTGCAACTTACTACTACTCAAATCTTTTGATCAGTGACAGATCATTCAACATCTTCTCAATTGCCTCGTCATCATGAACTCGCCCTTTTGCCTGTGTAATAAAAAAATCCAGTATAAGACACAGAAAAGATGTAATAATTTAAACATAACGAAAAGTATTTGTTTCTAAGTAGCTTTCAAGTATTTGTTTCTTTTACTCAATTGCCTCAGCCTCATGAACTCGCTCATGAAGTGCAACTTTTTCTAAGTAGCTTTCAAGAATTTGTTTCTTCTTGTCCAAAATGATGGTGAAGAGCCTCTCAAAGCTAATGTTGATATAGTTTAGTACACATTGGCATTAATTGCCATAGATACTATTATTCAATCATCAAGCCAAAAAGGTTCATTTCCTAACTCAATGTTTAGTTTTCCTCATAAGATCAAATTGAGATGACTTAATAGAAATGATTAGAATGACCAGATTCCGGTTTCACGAAAGGGGATATAAGTTCAAATTCACCTACAAAGAAACTGGTTTAAGTTAACTGATTGGCCATTGAGCTTGTCAACATGGGACGAGTGTGGAATGCATGAGTAAAATGAACCATTTGTTCTTTACTTGGTGTGACTCGTCTCAAGCTGATAAATTCAGCATAGAATGATTAAGACATTGCCTTCCTTTTCCTTATGTTCAAATTATTACATCTTCCCTTTGTTCACGAGTTGCCGCCATTTCGAAAACATGAAGCATAATAAACATTCAACTTGCAACTCACATTGCATTTGTTTTGACCAATGTCTATTCTAGTGAGAGAACAAAATAACTGCTAGATTAAAGTTGTACCTTGATGGAAGGCACCATGGCAATAGCTTCTTCTACTGTTTCAGGGCAAAGGTTTCCAAGAACACATAGCTGCAACAAAAACTCTAAAATGTTAATGCTTTTAACCGCCAAGCCAAGACAGTTCGAGTGCTATATTTTACCTCAAATTCAGCTAACTGGTATCGGCTCAGAATTCTAAGGATTGGTCAAGTCCAACAATATCAAATGCAAGGAAGAGGGAAGTAGTTTATTACAAGTTAGCATTTTCAGAAAATTTCAAGGATACTCTCTAACTTGTCTGACAGCATCCGGATTTTTATAACGGCTAAAACGCCTCACATACTGCAGGGACTTCTCAAATACTCTGCAAAACGAAACGTAAAAGATGTCATTGCATGGAAGTCCTCAAAATCGATGGATCATAACAGCATTATGACTGAGCACTAAAAGCAATTTATCCCTTCGCAATATAAACTTCTAATGTGACAAAGATGATCAAGATAACAGATAGCTAAACACAAGTTTAGCAAATCATTGTAAAATTATGATCAAACATACTGCAAAGCCACCATAAACTTGAAGGCAAAAAAAACTTTTTAGGCCCCATGGTATAGGTTGTTTGTCCATTTGGTCCCTGTAGCATACATGTTATCCATTTCATCCTTGTGCTATGTAATTTGTTACCTTTTAGTCCTTGTGCTATGCATTTGTTACTCATTTAGTCCCTGTGGTATGCAATTTGCTAACTTTTAGGACCCTATATGATAGAAACTATTTGAGCAAATTTGTAAGTAATATGTTCAGAAGGGACCAAGGAGGTAAAATATTATATAGCACAGGCACCAAATGAATAACATGTATAGCACAAGGACCAAATGGACAAAGTGATCATACTACAGGGACCAAAAAGATATGTTTGCCTAAACTTGAAAGTTTGACCCTTTAACTAGTTACTAGGAAGCGAAATCCAATAGGGACCAACACAATCAATTTTCTTCCAAACGCTATTATATGAAAACAAAATAGGGAAAACAGTGCTAAAAAAAACAATGAAATTGAAAAACTCACTGAGAGGTTTGGTGCATTGGATCCTCAGATATCTGTTGAAGCTGCTCATATTTGTGTTCAAGAATTAATGCTACTTCGCAATTCATCAAACACTTGGCCTTCAAAAACTCTGGAAAACAACAAGAAAACCACCATTACGAAATGGACTTATATCAAAGCAACGCCGCAAAAAACCCTAATAATTTGAGTCAGTAACATATTCAGATTGAAGCCCAATAAAAGGAACTAGTTCAGGTACTTATTTCGGTTCGGGAGATTAATCATTAAAAAGTTGTTCATATGCAAAAATTCCTAATCATTACATGGGGGTAATATACTTACCATCTCCGATTTTGAGTTCAGCGGCGTTTTCTTCCTCTTCTCCTGACATTCTGGGGAAAATAGAACAATCAAATTCAGAGCATCATAAAATCACAAGTTTGTTAACTAGTTCGAAACAATTTACCTGAACAGAACCAAATCAAAAGGGGGATTTCAAGAGAGCTCCGTTATCGAGTTTTCGCTAGGTTAGATTATTAGCTTTACAAAATGCAATAGCATGTTGCCCATTAGGCCTACCTAGCTCATCTCCGATCTCGCATACAACGTAAATTAGAGAATTTGTGATAAATTTTTTTAAAATTAATCAAGTGTTTGTTAAAATATTTATAAAATTATATTATTGAATCTTAATTTTTTTTAATTTTATTTATATAATTATTATATTATTAGTTTTTTTTAATTTTTTATTCATCTTTCAGATCGTTTATTTTTTTGACATGTTATTTTAGAATTTTTTGTTCGTTTTATTTTTACCTTTGAAATGATATCCACAGTAACTTTTTGACATTTTTTTGTCTAATAGATATCCAATAGATCATTGATAGATATCCAATAGATCATTGAAAATTTCGTTGTATCCATCGTTATGCGGTAACTTTATAAACTGCTACCATTGAGACCATTGCTAATTTTTTACAGGTATAATTCAGGAGTCCTAAACCTTTTAACATTGGACATTCATGCATTATTTAAATTATTTCGATTTAATTACGGAATTTGGTAAATTGACGGTATAGATTTGAGTTACGAGTGGACTTTCAGGAGTTGAACGGATTATTTTGTTGAGGATTTTTTTGCAATTATTCTCTTGCTTAGTCTCTTTTTCTTTGTTTGTTGTGTTTTTGAGATCATTCAATTGTTTAACTTGTGTTTTCTCATCTACCAGACATCGTTTGGACATCGATCAGAAATCTATTTGACATCTACTAGATTTCTATTAGAAAATCTAGTTTGAACGTTGATATTTAGACATTTGCAAAAGTTTGTTTTAAAGTTATGGTATATTAAAATCTATCTAGTGTTTTGAATCCAAAGTCTTCTAGTTTTACTGAATTCTATTAGATTTCTATTAGATATCTATTGGATATCTGACAATTAAAAAAAACTCGATAAAAGTATATCGTCGTGGATCTACTTTCGAATATAAAAAAGAAACGAACAAAAAACTCTAAGGCGGCATGTCGAAAAAATGAATGGTTTGAAAGATATAGGGAAAACAAATCAAAAAAATTAAGAATAAAAGAACACTGTGCATGTGTAGAGGGTTGGGGGAATGAGTTTGTAATTATTTTGGAAGGATGATATATTTGAAATTATTTTATTCTTTTGTGGCATTTAGTCTAAATTATTTTATGAATTAAGAACATTTTTATAAAAGACCCATAAATTATTTATATTAATTCAAAAAAATTAATTTAAGATGTACAATTAGTGAAAAATAGATAAACTAGAAACAATATTTTATTATTAATAGCAATAGCATTTAATAATTAATAAAAGTTAAATAAAGTTGAATATTAATCTTTAAATATTTGTATTTGTTTGTTTGTAATATAAAAAAATAAAAATTTAAATTCTTATATCTTTATTGTAAATTAATTTTACTTTCACAATGATTTTTATAAAATTAGATATTTGTACTTATTGTAAATTAAAAATTATATATGTTTTTCGGGTTGGAAATTTCTCGTGTTTGATAATATTATCCCCATTATAGATCAGTTAAGATTAAGAAATTCTCATTTTCACCTTTGTGTGAATTCTTATTAGAAATTTTTCGTTTCCATTGAATTCAGAGAATCCCGCCATGTTTAGAACCCGAGCTAGGCAATATATAGAGTATACTTGACTACATTGTAAAAAGAGAGAATGTTATTGTAAATTGTAATTAGCCCAGACATGGAAGGCTTGCCGTCTGGTTCAATTGGATATTTTACTCTTTCGAAATATTTGTTTTACTAATTTCGTATGAAAATGTACATATGAATGAAATGGATCAAACAATTGGATAGCATATAATGCAATGATAATATACGACGAATGAAGATAAAAGAAAATGGAAAATGAAGGGCTAGAATATGGCAAATATCATCACATTTTGAATGATAAAAGCAACTTCAAACTCGTTTATAGAGTTAGGTATTCAGTCAATTACCCTCCAGCTATTGGCTGTTGAGTGTTCAAAGTACATAAAATCCCTTAATTGTCCTAATTAAGTATAGCAGTGTACATTCTCGTCCCTATATTTTTAAATATCAAATTATTGCTATAAACAAACAATTTGCTTCTAATATAAAGTTTAGCTCTGACTATTTCATGGTCGGATAAAAAAAATTAAAGAAAGCAAAATATGATGGACGCCAATGACACGGTTGGAATAGTTATCATTAACTGCTATATATCTCATTGAAATATAAATTCTTTTTATTCACCCAAAAACAATTATTACACGCAATATAAAAATAGCTAATAACAGTTAATGGTAAACAATTATTACAGGAATACAAATTTTTTCTATTCACTCATACATGTCCGGCCCTGGGTGAGCAATAAGTGTCACTGCCTATAATCTATAATTGAAAGGAGCTTAAAAATATTTTTTTATTTGTCGATTTAGTTGTTATTAATGAAAAGATAAAAATAAATACAAATAAATGTTAGTGGAGTTGATAAGGTACTTATTAAAATTATAAGAGGACAGAAGTTCAATTCCTAACTTTTACTTTTATTACCTTTCTTTTGTTTTTTTGAATAATGCATTTTTTTTGTTAAAGGCCTTATATTATTACTTTTAATATTAATTTACCTAAAGCCCCTAAATTATTAGAGTCGGCCTGCACTCAGAAATAATTATTTCATAAGATGTATAACAACTAATAATGGATATGTAAAATATGCCTTTTTTTTTATCATATTTCACATTCTTCCATTAATTTATTTTTATTTTATAAAATAACTATTTCGTAAACTAAACATCGCCTTAACGTTAGTTAATTGAACTCTATACAAATAAAATACAGAAGCATTGTGAAAACAATATGCATTTATACACTAATTTATTTTTTACTATCCTTTTGTCTCAGGATCAAATAATATGTTGTCGCTGAAGATAAAAAAGACTGAAACTTCTTAGAGCATTCTTAGTAGTTAGTTTATATCAATAATAGTTTTTACATATAAATAAAAATAGATAATTAACTAAAAAATGACTTTACACTAGCTTATCTATTTTCTCTTTTCTATATGATCTAGCACAATAAATGTTGAACATTTTCTATTTGATCTTCTACATATAGACAATCAAATAGAAAGTTAAGTCATCAATTTTATTAATATTTTAATGCTTAATTTAAAATTCAAATATTGGTTAGTTGTGGAAGAGATATGATTAATTATTTTTTAATGAAATCCACTATAAAATAGACAATCTAGTGCAGCTAGTTTTTTGAAACATATTGTCTATTTTCAAAATTATTGGCATGTCATCAATGTGATTGTCTATTTCATATGCCATATAATCGTAGAATTCACTATCTACTAAAGATGCTTTTAGTGGCTATGTAGCACGTAAATGACAAAAGAAAAAAACATGCGGAAGTTCACGTTTCCACATAAATGAGAAACGTTCTTAGAGCATCTTTAGTAGATGGTCAATTCCAACCATAATCTTACCACATAGGCAAGAATAGACAATTGATTAAAAAATTGTGCTACACTAGCTTGTCTATTTTCTCTTTCCTATATGATGTGGCACAATAAACGTTGGACATTGTGTATTTGATCTTCTATATATGGACAATCAAATAGACTACTAACTCATCAAATTAATTAATATTTTAATCTTTAACATTAAAATAAACTTATAATTGAGTCCTTTTTATTATTTAATTACACAATTCTAGATGAAATAGATAATCTAGTGTGATTCTTTTTTTATAGACATTGTCTATTTTTAAAATAATTGACATATCATCAATGTGAACTTTTATTTCAAATACTATATAATTATGGAATTCACTATCTACTAAAGATGCTCTTAGAGGAGCACAAAGAATGGTATAGAAACACCATTTCACTTGCATTAAAAAAATGGTAACCTCCTTTGTTTTAATTGGTTTTTAAAATGGGCCTCAAAGTATTTTTAGCTTAAGACGGAGCTTGTGGTTTTAAAAATTAGTAAATGGATGATAAAAAGTTCCTTAATTTGAATTCACATCACGACAAAGATTAATCTTATCCATTTTAAACTGAAATTTTGCGGGCTGATTAATAAGAATACAATACACTTCAGTGATAAAATTTGGAATTTTGTAAGGATGCAAATATTTTTTTTTCACCACGAGGTGGTCCTAGATGGATCCCAACTATAGGCGGCATCTTTAAGCCATGTCCATATCCAGACTAATCTCCGATCACCAGTATAAATGATGGTAACCTTATAAAATCTAAAAAATCTTTAAAACTTGCTCAATATAATTCTTAAATAATATGGTAAAATAATATGTTGAATCGATTAAAATATCATGTATAAGATTGAAAAAAATGGTAATTTATAAAACATGCCCCATTTTTTTCTTCTCTTTTGCTTACTCAAACCACAGTTCTTGTTTTCTAAAAAAAAATACTTTAAACCCTTTTTTTTTTGTAAACGAGTTAACTATAATCTCTATATTTAAAATTTACCCTTAAAAAGTAACAACAAATTGTCAAAACCCACAAATAAAAAATTTAAATCTCAACCTTTATTAATTTTATTGCCACTATTGTGAAATTTCGGGCTTTTTAGACCCCATTTATATCTGTTCGAATCCAGTACACATAATAGTAGTGAAACTTTTTTTTCACGTCGAAGTGTTAGGTGATTTGTAGGAATTTTCTATTATAAAAAAAGCTTTGAATATCAAAGGAGACATGTGGTGTGCCAATCAGCATAATAAAATTAAAAAGCTACTATGTTAGAAGTGGTCATTTTTGCTCCCCACATTCAAGGGGTGAGGGAATTTCTGTTGAATCTAAGAGGTTGTGGGCAAATTTCAATGTTGGTGCCAAGCTTGAGGTATTTTTGCACCATATCCTTAGCTGATGACACTGTTTGTACAGTAGAAGAAACCGCAAACTAAAGTGATATGGCGCATTAACAATTTAGCACCATAAATTAGTAGAACATATACACTACACCTGATGGGTAGGTAATCAAATGGGTAACATCAATAGGAGAGGGTTCAAATTATCAAATGACTTGTACTATAAGGACCAAAACGTCCCTTTTACCAAAATTATTTCACCCTTTTGTTGATTATGTGCTTCATCTTTCAATTTGAGCTCTCAACCAGTATGATGTAGGCCTCAATTTGAGCTCCATTGCTTAAAGTTGTAACATGTAAACAATCGAGTCAATAAATTGAGTACATATAATTTACTTGTATTTTCGTTACCAGCATACAAAGAACTTTATATTAAGGGTCTCGTAGTTTTTTTTGGAAAAACCCCCCCTAGGAATAACGTGTCTCTCTAAAGGAAAAAATCTTGGTGGTGAAAATTTCGGGCTGGACGTCCTAACTAGGTTGGCACTTCTGCTTGACTACAAAACATCCACCCCTCTTTTCATTAATAAAATAAAATTAAACTCAAGGTCTCGAGATGAGAACATGAGCAAGTCAGTTATAAAAGAGTAGCAAACTTGGAAAATTAAATGCATCAGATGCTACAAAGCTAACATCACGCCTCCTCTACTAGGAAATAAACCAACAAAGGTAAATGCTTGATCCGAGAAAGTCATCCGAGCCCACCGTACCTTCAAAAACGAATCTATTCCGCCGCTTCCATAAAGCCCAGGCGATGAAAAACCATAAGGAGGTACCAAATTCTCTACGTACAGCCAGTAGGAAATAGAGCCGCCACGTCAGTAAGAAGTCATAGCCCAACCTAGGCATTGTTAGTGAAATGCCGAATAGACCAAACAAATCTTTCCACTCCCGGGAGCTTCCCCCGCAATGGAATAAGATCGGCCGTTTCCTCATCCGCACAAAAAGGACAAGACCCGTCTGTTACAGCCTGACAACCGCGGCGAAAAAGAAATAACTTCATGGGCAACCTTCCATGAAATAAAAGCCAACCAAAAAACTATACTTTGGGCAGCAAACATGCCCTCCAAATTATCATGAAATCAACATTCGGTTTAGACCATTGAGGGGATTTGTAGTAAGCAACACAAAAGGACGCAACTGAGTAGGATCTATGATCGCCTATATCCCATAGCACCCGATCCAAATCCTACAAAAAATGCACATCAACCTGCTCGGCCCCTCCCAAAATATCACTAGATTCAGAGAACATCATGGGTCGAGATTGGATTATCCAATTACGAAGTTGAGTACACTGTTCCCGACTCGATAGTCTCAAGCTCCTTTTCCTCCAAGGTCTCGAATACACAGTAGTTCCAAAAGGGAAAATACATCCCTGCTGAACTAAGCATGCTTTCCTGTTACAAAGATGATAAAGGTCAGGAAATAAAGAAGATAGAGATTGATTAGCCGTCCAATTATCATGCCAAAAAGAACTATCCATCCCATTCCCAACCACCACATGCACATTAGATTGAAACAAGTCCCAATAGGCCTGGTTCTTAAAGCAACATGTAACAATATCCCGCCAAATCGAAGATAATTTCCTATACTCGTACCCCTCTAGCGCTACCCACGACGAAAAACCATACGGCTTAACACAAATTTCATACCACCAAGACTCGTGATTCGAAGTCTTAAGCTTTCAAATCCATTTCAATAATAGGCTATAATTCACAAGTTAAAAATCCCGAATGAATAATCCGTCTAGATCTTAAGGTAGAGCAATAGTTTCCCAACTTACCTTAGAAATCCCCCTCAGATTCGAGTCACCCCTCCACAAGAAATTACGCATCAATTGCAGTAACCTTTCGTTAAACGACTTTGGCATTTTATTAAGGGCAAGCAAATAAATAGGAAGCGAGGATAGGACAGAGTTAACAAGGACAACCCGCCCACTATAAGAAAGGCAATTACCCTTCCAACTAGCAAACCGATTTTGGAATTAACCAATCAACACATTCCAATAAGAGACCGGGACCTTTTTCACGGTAAGAGGTAAACCTAAATACATTATTGGGAAGTTTTCTATCTTACATACTAAAATTCCAGCGCAAGACTGCAAAAAAGACTCGCTCACATTAATACCCATAATAGAGCTCTTATGATAATTAATGCACAAACCAAAAAATTAGATTAAAGCATCGTAAAATGCAAATAAAAACAGGTAAAAGAGACTCATCTGCGTAGAGAAAGCACAATGTGTCATATGCAAACTGGAGGAGTGAAATATCCAAGCCTAACCCATCAATATGGAATCCCGGGAGAAGGCCTTTATAAACACTAGCATCAATCATCTGTTTCAATCCTTCAATCGCTAGAACAAAAATAAATGGTGAAATGGGATCCCCTTGTTTGACGCCTCTCCTAATCCGAATTGGTTCACATAGGCTCCCATTGATAAGAATCGATGTCTTAGAATTTATCTCTACAGCCTTTCATCCATCTTACCCATTGCTCATCAAAGCCCATCCTCCTAAACATGGCATCGATGTATGACCATGAAACACTATCGTAAGCCTAATGAAAATCTAGTTTTAACACTAGACAAGGGCGCCTACCTCTATGGAGAGTATGGATAACCTCCAGAGTAATGAAGGAACACTCATGAATATTACACCCCTTCATAAAACCGAATTGATTCTCCGATATCAAATCCGAAAGTAGAGGCTGTAACCGATTTGCAAGGACCTTTGATAATAGTTTATATATCCCATTAATAAGCGCTATTGTTCTAAAATTGCTCATGAACGATGAACCAGGTACCTTAGGAATTAAGACCATAAAGGAGGATTTGATTGGCTGCGATAGATGTGCAAAATCATGAAACTTATGAAATAGCTCATAAATCTCAGACTTCAATTCATCCCAAAACCTTCTATAAAAATAGAAGTTAAAACCGTCCGACCCTGGAGCTTTCCCCTCATTAATAGAACACATCGCTGACCAAATCTCATCCGCTCTAAATGGCTCGGTTAGCCTTTGATTGGATTCGTTCCCCACCATTCGAAAATATAATCCGTCTAATGAGAAGGGGACCGTGTGCCTCTCTAAAAAAAGGTCCACATAAAAATTCTGAAGCACCATGGATATCATGGTAGTATCACTCGTAAGTACACCGTCAATCTCAAGTTGGCTAATCTTATTCCCCCTCGACCTTGCCGAAGCAATCTTATGAAAGAAAGCTGTATTGTTGTCCCCTAAAACCGTCCAGTTCACTCTAGACTGTTGATGTCAAGCTTTTTCTAGGATTCGTCGACAATCCAATAATGTAGTTCATACTATTTAAAGTTCAGACCCCATGGTAACATCAATGGGTCTCGCGACATCTCTCGCGATTAGTTCCAACACTGTCTTCTCTAACTCTGAAATTCTCTTCTCAAGTCCTCCAAAATTCATAGTATGCCATAGTCGAATGAAATTTCACAGCCGCCTCAGTTTAAAATCTATATTAGTACCTACCCCCTCATATCAAATCATACCCCACTTCTCCTTCAAAAATGGCAAAAATCCTTCACTCTCCCACTAGCAATTCATGGATTAAAAAAGTTGGCACCCTCCTCATCTTGGTTCGTGAGATGAAACACAACAGGAAAATGATATGAAAGTGTAGTGTCAACCATAGATAGATTTAGCCTTGGCCATAAATCTATAATGTCATAAGAAACCAAGATCCGATCAATCCTCGAAAAAGCTTAATTACTAAACCATGTGTAATCCCTCCCATATAGAGGTATATCATATAGAGAACAATCATTTACAAATTCCCGAATCTGCATCATGGAATTCTATAATACCCCTGATCCTCCTGACTGTTCTGAGCTATGAAGAATCTCATTAAAATCACCACACACTAATTCTATCGTAACTCAAGATATGAGGTTGCAATTCAAACCATAATTGATACCTCTCAGCGCTACTAATAGGACCATACAGACATACCATAAACACCTTGATCTAACTTCCAATCACACGAAGACAACACCATCTATCATAGGAATGAACAATATCTCCTTGAATAAGGACTGAGTTCCATGAAATTAGTCCCCCCCGATAATCCTTGAGCGGGAATGCAATGAAATGAAAAATCATTGTGTCCCTAAAACTTTCTAATAACCTGATCGGATACCCCGCCAAACTTAGTTTCTATCAAAATAAAAATCTATAGATTCCACTTCCGAATACACGAACGAACTAGACACTGTTTTGCACCATTATTCAACCCACCTCAATAATTCCAACTCATGAAATTTAAAGACATAATAAAATAAAATATTCCTAGATATCATACCTCAGTCATTGTAACTATGATCCTAAAGTCTCCATAATCATCTCCAATTGATGTCCCTTGAATAGCTCGGGTTTCTCTCCAACCCAAAAAGTTAACATCTCCTCACTTTCGCTCCTTTCACTAGCTTGGGTAATGCGAAGAATTCTATTCATGTTAGGGATGTTCGGACCTGATGAAAATGAATTGCCACATTGAATTTCCCGACACTTTTCAGAGCTCAAAGCCTCAATCGAACGTGATTCCAAATTCCTTAGCATACTAGCCGAATGGACAGATTTGCTTAATAAATCCATCCTCTTCAAACTCCCAGAGGAACCCGAAACCAAGGAGATACTATCACCCTCTTCCTCTTTTCTTGAAATATCTGAGCCTAGTTCCTGACAGTTCTAACAGCCCACACCTTGCCTAAAGTTAGTGTGAATTACCACATCAGTTTACCTACAATAATAATCAAAGAGCAGCTGGTGGTTCCCAACGGGACCGAGACTAGACAAGATACCACATCCAACCTGTCTGGTCTCACAAAATCGCAATCACATGCTACTAAATGACCAAATATTGCCAATAAGCTCTTAATTAAGGACTCGCATATGATGGTAGGAGGAATACCCATGAAATCGAGATAGAGAAGACATTTTGAAGGGGTAAACAGATTCGGTATAAGCATTATAAATAATATGACTCATCACTTGCCAATCGCCCCTAACGAAATCATTTAGAGCATTCACCGAGTTAAACGAGACAATGACATAGTCTCCTCCAGTTGGGGCAGCAAAATCAATCACAAAATCATGCTCATATATCAAATCAAAAGCATTCCTATTATGACCAATATTGATAAAATTCACCAAACAAGATTTAGTTTTCCAAGGAGCCGATTCTATAACGGATTCAAAACGGTTTTAGGAGTTCTCAGGCTTACATGGTTCATCGTTCCTTTTCTTAGTCAATTCTCCATTCGAGGCCCCAGTCGATTCATGAATATTAGTGACCACATTCACATATGATCTGCCATCCCGGGGGGACTTGTGAAACATATTTCGGTTTAGGTGCTGATTTCTTCACCTTAATCTGAACAGGCTCGGGGTGTGGCCTAGAAAACCTTGCATTGTACGCTCGTAAATGCACAACCCCGATCGTGACTAGGTTTAACCTATATAGAGCTTCCTATAGTGGCATCGAACCATCTATGTTCACAAGCCCAAAAATCAAATTTCGAACGTCCGTCGTTTAGCCACATATGTCCAACCTGTAACCCCATATCTCTGAAACACTCTTCTCATTGCGGCCGAGTCATATGCATTAGGAAAATTTTCGAAATAAATTTTGTTTGAAATCGAGACTGGTGAAGTGCGGCTAGGGTTAGGGTTTGTGGTACGGGCAGGGTATAAAAGGTGGGAAGGATGTTTAATGGATGGCCGGTTATGGTGGTCATTGATCGCCAATGAACGGTGGTGAAAGGGAGGGTAGGATGGTTGGGAGGTGGCTGAGGATCGTCGGGGGTTGAAGGTGGGAGCGGGACATGGTTTTCTGGTTCCCTATTTAAAGAAGGGTTACAATTTTTTAACATGTGTAATATACTCAGTCTATCGTAGTAATTGTTACAAAAGCTTCTCTATTTTTTTGGTAAAATTTATAAGTATCTTCATTGAGATAATCTTGTTTGGGGCTTAGTAACAGTTAAGGCTCCTCACCCCTCCCAACAAGTGTATTTAGTAGGATTTGAACCTTATTCTCCTCCAACTTACTCAACCAACTGAACTACTCCTTCTTGGTTATAAGTAACCAAATTAGTACTTGTTTTCATGATTGTTTAGAGACAAATAGGAAGTTGTGCTGGCCTCAACTTTGGACTTTCTTTACAAAAAAAATTATTATTATTTTCAAGTATGTGAAGAGGCAAATGGATGAAGACATACATTATTGAAAATGCTGTCTTAATCTAATGAATGCATATTGTGATTTAATTAACCTAGAGATCCATAGAATATAGTAGTTTTCAACGAAGAGAGACTTGCAGGGATATTAATTTCAGCTATGATTTCATTTTCTTTGAATCTATATGAAACAATTTATGCTGTCACAGGGCATTGCATTCTATTTAATATGGGTGATGTTACGTAATTTGTTTGATTCCTAAAAAAGAACCTAAGTTGATTTTTATTTACTTCTTTTGTGCCTCCAACTTAACTCTGAAGGCCATGCCCTTTGCTTGCTTTTGACTCCTCCACCTTCATTATTTCATCTACTTCTACATATATTATTGATTAAGTTGTCAAAAACATTTTTTAATGTATGTAAAAATCTTTTTTGGGAGATTGATCAATTAAGAAGTGTTTAAATTCATCTCAAACTTAAAAACGGACTTTCAATTAATATATTTTTGGTCAACTTGGATTCAGTTTCATACTCAATTTAGCATAAAATACAAATTTTTCATGTTGTACATGGAAATCGAAAGAGAAAGAAACGAATTTCCTACTTTTTTCATGCCCATGAAATGAATACCAAGTCAGAGACTAATTCACATTATATTGGAATATAATCGATTGCCACATTTAGGTATTTGACGAAGATTGATGAAGAATGGGTGCAGAAGAGATCGGAGAGAAAAAGAAATAATTTTTCATCAACTTCATTTTTCTTCCTACAACTCACATTTATAAATCTAGGAAAATAAATAATTACAACATACGTTTTAATAATTGCAATTTAAGTCCTTTAACATATTAATTCTTCAATTTAGCCCAATTAACTATATTTGATACGATCTTTTAACTTGAATGATCCGGTCATGGCCGAATAGTTATTTCCACAAGTTGTATATTTCAAAAATACTTAATGTCTAGATTATTTTCGGGTACATGATGAATGATGTTGACACATTATTTTATGGTGCATTCTAAGGTTATTTTATATTGTAAAGTGATAGGGTTGAAAGTGTGAGTATTATGTATAATTATATGTAAATACCATAGTATATATGTCTAGGATTATATTTGTAAAGTTGTATTCATTGACCCTTAATATATAATTATTCTAAACTCCAACCTAATTTGGTATTGGAGACTAATTTGGTATTGGAGACCCTAATCGTATCTTGGTATAAGGGCATACAACGGCTCACAGCCACCCTCTTCTGCCGCCGACCACCGTTTCTGGCACCATAAGTAAGGTTTTTTCTTCTGTCATTTCCTCGTTTAATACCGAAACAACACCTGCTGCCGCCGCACCATCTTTCAGCCACCAACTCCCGATCAAACTCGGCTTATTCAATTTTATTATGTGGAAAACACTCATGACCCCAATGATCGCCGACTGTGGGTTGCTCAGCCATGTCAATGGCACCGCAACAGTCCCTATCAAGACAATTCAACCTAGAATTCCGCACCCTGACTACGCAATTTGGTTCCAAAAGGACCACCAGTTACTTTCTTGGATATTTAATTCAATGTCGCCCTCTTTATTACAACAGATTATCGGTGTTCAGACTACTCGAGAGGCTTGGCTTAAGCTTGAATCAGCCTATGCCTCGGGTTCAAAAGCACATGCTCGTGAGTTAAAGAATCAACTCCATTCATTGAGTAAATTGAGTACTGAAACTGTTCATGAGTATATGCAGCGAGCTAATATGATTTTTGATAAATTAGCTTCATTGCGGTCACCAATTTTGGAAGAGGACTTGGTTGAGATGATTTTAGATGGCCTGAGAGGCCCCTTGTATGAGGTTAGCCAGATATTTGGCAATTGTACTATTACTTTTGATGATTTGTTAGGGGTTTTAATGACTAAAGAGAGACATATCAAGCGGAATAAACAAATTATTGAGGAGATTAATACTCCATCCGCTCATTATACTGTGAAACTAAGCCACAGTCGAGGCTGAGCTGAGGTAAGGGACGAGGTCTCGAGTCTCATCATGAACAACATGAAAATTCATATCACTGAGGACAAAACTTTATACCTCATAGCTAGTAGGGTTATTTCAACCTACAAAATACCTCAAGTTCCTAGCACAACCGCCACCAGTCCTATACTACTATGCTTGTTATCGGGATAATAAAGTGGCACAATTGTCAGGGTTTTGGACATCTCTCAAGACAATGCACTTCCCCCCGAACTACTATAGGCGGAAACCTCTACCCACCTACCTCAAATCATACAACTGTTCACCAAGCTGATACAAACTGGAAATGGATAGTGGAGCGACTCATCACTTAACAATGGATTTGGGATAACCAAACCTGCATTTTGAATATACGGGTCTAGAAGAGGTTCATTTAGGTAATGGTTCTTCCTATCTAATTGAACATATTGGGTCATCTTCAATTTTTGTTCCTAATAAGTCGCTTAAGTTGTCAAAAGTTTTACATGTACCTAGTTCATATACAAATCTGATTTCTATTAGTGCTCTAACAAATGCTAATGATGCCTATGTTGAGTTTTTTGACAAATTTTTTATGGTGAAGGATCTGAATTTAAAACAGGTACTTCTACGAGGCCCAAATAGGAATGGACTCTATGCACTACCATCAAGTTCCAGTGTCCTAGTGAAGTGTCATCTCACCTCCTTGTCCACCTAGAATGAGAGGATTGGTCATCTAGCTGTCCTAGTTGTTCATCCCCTAATGCATAGTCATCAAATTGATTTTGTGTCAAAGAATAATGTGTCTGAGTCTAGTTTATGTTCTATTTGTGTGGTTATCAAAAGTCACAAACTTTCGTTTGATGAGTCTTAGTCTCTAGTGTCTGGACCATTAGATTTGATTTGTTTGGATGTTTGGGGGCCATCCCTAGTTCAATCTCATTATGGATTTTCATACTATCTTTTGTTCTATGATTCGTTTAGCAAATACAGTTGGATATTTTTCTTGCGCTATAAATGTGAAGTCTTACCTACATTTATCAGGTTTCGTTCTATGGTTGAAAAGTATTTTGGTCGCCTAATTAAGTCTTTTCAATCTGATGGGGGTGGTGAATTTATTGCCATGAAAAATTATCTTGTAGAAAATGGAATTATTCATAGGTTATCGTGTCCATAGACCCCAGAACAGAATGGGGCAGCGGAACAAAAACATCGACATGTCATTGAAACAGGTCTATCCTTGTTGAATCGTGCGAATCTGCCTATGAAATTCTAGTCTAATTCTTTTAAAACTGTTGTTTATCTCATTAATCGTATGCTTGTTGCTACTTTCAATTTTATTTCTCCATTTTCCAAATTGTTTGACTCTTCACCTGATTATTTGTTGCTACATATTTTTGGTTGTCTTTGTTATCCTTGGCTCCATTCGTACTCTCCATATAAATTGCATCATCATTCTCGAAAGTGTATTTTTCTATTTTATAGTAGAAGTCATAAAGGTTACCATTGCTTTGATCCTCGTATCGATAAAATTTGTCTCACGTCATATTGTTTTTAATGAGCATGTGTTTCCTTATTCAGAACTTTGTGATGTGGTTGCTCCTGCTACATTATCCATGCCTAACACTACACCAACCCTTTGCTTGCAACCCACACCTACACACCACTATCGACCTGTCGCACCCTTGGAAAACCCACCAGCTGAACCTTTAGCCTCACCAAGAGCACGACATTACGTGTCCACTACTACACACCCAGACCCATTTCGAAGCCACCCGTACCTAAAAACAATCCACCAAAACAAAATTCAAAACCACCACCCCCTCCAAAAATGATGATAACCTGCCAAACCACTGGCCACCTACCCAAACCAAAGTCTAACCTAACAATTGTGGTACCTCATAACCTAACATACTTCACTGAAGCTTCTAAGCACGAATGTTGGCGCAAGGCAATGTTTGATGAATTTAATGTATTGATACTCAATGGCACATGGAAGTTGGTGGCACCTCCAAGTAGTGCAAATATTATTGGATGTAAGTAGGTGTTCAAGACAAAGCTTCATCTTGACGGGTCCATTGAATGTCATAAGGCACGATTAGTTGCGAAGGGTTTTCATCAACGACCTGACCTTAACTATCATGATACTTTCAGTCCGGTAGTGAAACCTACCACCATTCGACTATTACTATCCTTAGCTGTTTCTTTTCATAGTCTATCACACATTTAGATGTACCAAATGCATTTCTTCATGGTGATCTTGACAAACCAGTCTACATGGCACAATCAATTTGCTTTGTTGACCTGAATATCCCAAGCCATGTTTGTCATTTACTCAAATCCCTATATGGTCTAAAACAATCACCACAGATGTGGCATCAATGACTAACATAGGTTCTAACCACTTTCAGTTTTTAAGCTTCAAAAGCAAATGTGTCATTATATTATTTACGTAAAGGGACAGTGACAATTATTTGCCTAATTTACGTGGATCACATCTTACTCATGAGTAATGACTCTAAATATGAAGTAGAAGTGATTTGTCACTTACAATCTCAATTTTTCATTAAAAATTTGGGCCTGGTAAAATATTTTCTCGAGGTGGAAGTAAACCATAATTTAGATGCACTTGTGGTGAACCAACTAGTGTATACTACGGACTTATTATCAAGAGCTGAGATGATGGAGTGTAAAGGGGTCTCCATACCGGCGGCCACCCTAGGTAGCCTCTCAGCTTCAGCAGGAACATGCCTTGAAGATGCTACATTATATCATAGCTTAGTTGGTTGTTTGCAATACCTAACAATTACGAGACTAGATATTGCATATTCGATTCATAAAGTGGCGCAGTACATGCATTTCCCTACTGACTTTCACTGGCAAGCACTATAGAGGATTTTGCGCTACCTTCAGTCTACCATTTCACTTGGCCTATGATATACTCATCAGTCTCAGGTTCACATTCATGGCTACTTAGACTCATACTGGGCGGGTGATCTTGATGATACGCATTCTACGACTGGTTTTATGGTTTACAATGGAACCAATGTTGTTTTTTGGGCATCACAAAAATAATGGACAATTTCTTGATCTTCTATGGAAGCTAAGTATCATGCTCTTGCTATTGCTACATTAGAGTTAGTGTGGATAGGTATGCTACTAAATGACATTGGTTTCTCTATGTCGTGCGCTCCTACCCTATGGTGTGACAACCAGAGTGCAACGTACCAAATAGCTAACCCTAATTTTCCTAACTGTACGAAGCATCTTCAGCTCGATTTTCATTTGTTCAGGAAAGAGTGTCTTCAAAGAAATTATATGTTTAGTACATTTCAATGGAGGAGCAAATTGCCGACGCCCTCACCAAACCTCTTTCATCAACACGCTTTTGATTTCTATGTGACAAGTTAGCTATGGCTTCCACTCATGCTCAACTCAAGGGGGGATGTTAATGTATATATATTATTTATGTATTTAATTATGTCAATACTTGTACATGGACAGAATTGTAATATGTATTTTGCATAACCCTAATTATTAATACACAAAAAATCTTAACCTATTGGTTAATGAGAACGCAAACCTTTCAACCTATTCCTTGCTCCCCAATGCCATGACTATCGATGGAACTAACTCAAAAACTATTTCAACTATAATATTCTCAACACAAACCGAGAATCCCACTAGCACCACCTCACCAGCCACCGCTCCTTCCTTTCGAATCAATTATCAATCAAACTTGATGCGAATAAATCACTCTAATGATCGTAGGATGTGGATTATTGGACCACATCAATGGTACAACATCAATTTTGACTGCCCCTCTTAAAACTGGGGGTCCTAATCCCTCTTATAAAACCCAGTTCTATTAGGACCAACAGATACTTTCCTGGATTTTTAACTCAATGGCACCATAATTATTACCACAAATCATTGGTGTACATACAATAGAAGAGGCATGGGTTAAGTTAGAATCTTCCTATTCCTCTGGTTTAAAAGCTCAAGCCTATGAGTTGAAACAACAACTCCATTCTTTGGTGAAATCAAATTGTGGAGTGTTACTGAATATATGCAAAGGGCACAACTAAATTCGAATAAGTTAGCCTCTTTACAATCTCATATTTTAAAGGATGATCTAGTTGACATGGTTTTAGATGGCCTTAGAGGTTCGTTGTATGATGTTTGTTGTACCTTTGGTACTCGTACAATTTCTTTTAATGATTTACTAGGTTTTTTGATGATCGAGGAACGACATCTAAAGCTAAAAAAATCACTTGTTGATGAGATTAATAGTTTAACGACACATTACACCATTAAGCCAAATAATAGCAGGGTCACGATAAGGGCCCCGGGAGCAAGTAATACCAGAAATAGCCTGAACAGGCTTATCACTGAGCATAACATGTTGAATATTCTAGGCATCCAACCTTTTACAGCAACCAACAGTCTTCGAGTTCACATTGTACCCGCCAGTCCTCCCACATAACCTCTATTGATATTGGGACAATGAAGTGCTATAATTGTCAAGGTTTCGGACACCTGTCAAGATAATGCCCAACACCCCGAACTAACACTGGCCAAACCTACTATCCACCCACTTCCAACCATACAACTATCCGTCACAATGACACAAAATGGATAATATAAAGTGGAGTTAAACATCACTTACATCGGATTTGGGACAGCTAAACCTGCACTCTAAGTATTCGGGTCTTAAAGAATTCTAGTTAGGTAATGACTCTTCTCTCCTTATTAAACACATTGGTTCTACTTTGATTCCCATTCATAATAATTCCCCACAATTGTCAACAATTTTACATATATCTGACTCTAATATAAATTTTATATCTATTAGTGCTCTAACAAATTCTAATGATGTTTTTGTGGAATTTTTTGACAAATTTTTTATTGTGAAGGATCTAAATTCAAAATAGATACTTCTTAGAGGCCCAAATAAGAATGGAATCTATGCTTTACCTTCTAGTCTTCGTGCTTTAGTGAAGTGTCATCTCAGCTCCTTATCCACATGGCATGAGAGGCTTGGTCATCTAGCTGCTCCAGTTGTTCATCGTCTTCTTTGTAGTCAACATATTAATTTCGTGTCAAAGAATAATAATGATAGTCCTAGTTTATATTCTAGTTATATTGTTAGTAAGAGTACAAAACTCCCATTTTCTTTATCCGAGTGTATTGTGTCAGGACCACTAGATTTGGTTTATTCGGTTGTTTGGGGGCCTTCTCTAGTTTAATCACATGATGGATTTTTTCATTATCTTTTATTTTATGATTCATTTAGCAAATATAGTTGGGTTTTTTTGCATTATAAAATGACGTCATGAGTACATTTATCAGGTTCCGTGCAATGGTTGAGAAATATTTTGGCCATCCCATTAGGAATTTCCAATCTAATGGGGGCAGAGAGTTTGTTTGCGTGAAAAGTTATTTGGCTGATAATGGAATTAAGCACAGGTTGTCGTGTCCATATACCTTTGAACAAAATGGGGCAGTGGAACGAAAACATCGACATATGGTAGAAACAGGTCTTTCTTTATTGAATCAAGCTAAGCTGTCTATTCAGTTATGGTCTAATACCTTTGATATAACTATCTTTCTTATTAATCGAATGCATGTTTCTATCTTGAATGATGCTCCTCCTTATTCTAAATTGTTTGGCACTACATCGGATTATTTCTCATTACAAATCTTTGTTTGTTTATGTTATCCTTGGCTTCATCCGTATTCATCTCATAAATTGCATTATTGTTCTAGAAAGTGCATTTTCTTATGTTATAGTCGTGCTTACAAAGGTTACCGTTGTTTTTATCCTATCTTGAAATTTTTTTTGTCTTACGTCATGTTGTTTTTTATGAGAAGGTATTTCCTTATCCGGAGCTATATGAGTCAATGCCTCTTACTACATTATCCGTTCCCAAGTCAAACCTAACACTTTATCTATAGCCTGTACCAATACCAATGACGTTACCTACACCTACACCCATACCTATCCATAACACACCTACACCCGTAACATACCCTAATACCCCTACCCATCCCTCGACCTCAGCTATATCGAGGATTTCACTACCTGAACCTTCGCCTGGAACAACCCAAAACACACCCTCACTTAGCACTGACCCAAACCAACTCATAATATAACCCTCCAATCCTACCGATTTAAAATGACCCACCACTAGCACTCCTACCATTTCACTAGTGGTTGACCTTCAAAAATATGCCAAACCAAAAAATCCACCAAAATGAATTTTAAAACCACCACCTCCCCCTAAAACCATGACAACTAGACAAACCACTTGCAAATTACCTAAACCAAAATCCAACCTGACAACTATAGTACCTCATGATCAAGCATGTTTCACTGAAGCATCTAAACATGATTGTTGGTGCAAGGCAATGTCGGAGGAATATAACGCCTTAATTCTCAATGGTACTTGGAAGTTAGTACCACCCCCCTCTCAAGCGAATGTCATTAGGTGTAAGTGGATCTTTAAAAGAAAACTTCACCCTGATGGATCGAATGAATGTTGGTAGCTAAGGGATTTCATCAAAGATCGAGTCTCGATTATCATAACACTTTTAGTCCTGTCGTTAAACCAACTACAATTCAAATACTACTATCTTTAGTTATTTCTATTGACTGGTCTATCACTCATTTGGATGTATTAAATGCATCTCTATATGTGGATCTTAATGAATCGGTGTACATGACTCAACCAATTGGCTTTGCCGACCCTTCTCGGCCTAGCTATGTATGTAGGCTATTTAAGTCACTCTATATCCTAAAACAATCCCCCTGTATATAGCATAGGCAGCTTACACAGTTTCTTAATAGTTATAGCTTTTTTGCATCTAAGGCTGATGTTTCCCTTTACAATTTAAAATGTGGCACGATCACTATATTTTGTCTAATTTATGTGGGTGAACTCCTGATCGTGAGTAATAATTTAAAGGTTGAAACAGATGTGATTCGGTATATGCAATCCCATTCTGCTATAAAAAATTTAGGACCGACTTACTACTTCCTTGGTGTTTAGCTCAAACGCCAATCAAGTGCTCTTTTGATAAATCAATAAAAATACATCCCAGATTTACTACAAAAAGGATAAAATGTCAGATTGCAAAAGTGTAACAACACCAATGGCTAATACAATGACACTCTTGGCCAATTCAGGTTCTATACTTGACAACACTACCCTTTATCATAGTCTTATTGGGGGTCTTCAGTATCTTACTATATCGAGACAAGATATTACCTTTTTGGTTCAAAAAGTTGCACAATATATGAATTGTTCTATTTAAGATCATTGGCAAGCCTTAAAGAGAATCTTGCGATATCTCAAATTCACCATCTCTTTTGGGTGACACTATACCCATCAACCCCATATTCAGTTGCTTGGATACTCGAACTTTGATTGGGCTGCTAATCAAGATGACAGGCGATCTACCATATGCTTTTCTATTTTCCATGATACTAATATAATTTCTTGGTCTTCTTGGAAACAACATACATTATCTCAATCCTCGATAGAAGTTGAGTACTGTTGGTCCTTGTGCGTACGTTTATAAGGTCAGAGGGGGGTGAATGGCCCTTTTTACGAAATTTGCAGACTTTTAAAAAGTCTTGTGTAGCATGTTTGATATGTTCTGGATGTGATGGATCCAGATGATGCAAATATGAAATAATGTGCAATAAAGTAAAACATTAAAGAAAATTAAACACGATGATTTTATCCTGGTTCGGCCCCGCCTACTTCAGTCCCTAGAGTTTCCTTCCTCTGAGCTTTGTCCACTAGTGTAAGTCCTTTCCAACTAGCAGGAATCAAGTCTTACAAGTGTCTCCGGAGATTTATTCTCCTCCCGATGTAGTATATACTACTAGAAGACCTAACTCCTAGCTGTGTCCTCTTGTGCTTATCTCCGGATTGTAACCCCTCTTCCAAATGTAGGATATACCACTAGAAGCACCAACTCCTAGATGAGTCCTTTCTCTTTAGTAGGATATACCACTTAGATTCTACCCAAACCTAAGTTGAGTCCTACAGGGATATACCACTTAAACACAAACTCTAAGCTGAGTCCCGATCTCAATACTCACCCAAGTATGAGATATTACAACTAATTTTATCAAGGGTTTGGTTTTTGAATTCTTCAAGTTTATAACACACTTAAGAATTCTTACAAAAATAGATTTGGAATTTTTCTTGTTCTTGGAGGGATTTCATTCACCGATTGAGT
This sequence comes from Euphorbia pulcherrima, assembly GCA_947683365.1. NCBI lineage: Eukaryota > Viridiplantae > Streptophyta > Magnoliopsida > Malpighiales > Euphorbiaceae > Euphorbia > Euphorbia pulcherrima. The sequence goes on along the minus strand of CANTUS010000001.1, from coordinate 46,400,422 downwards.
TATAGCTTGAATTCTCTTTGTAATAGCTTTTTTTTGTGAAATCAACCCGCACCTTCTGAATGTGTGAGGATCTCCTTTTATAGGCTTCGATCATAAATGTAGCCTTTGTGTACCATTGAGGTAGATCTTGAATCTTCACCGTTGATCAGGTATGATGTGGCGCATCCGGAGCCATTGATCCGTTAGAGACATATTTTGACCCATTTGAATTTTTAGGATTGATGCAAAAATCTGTCAGTAGTTGTTTTTTTGGCTTTTTGTGCGCTACTAAATTCTAGGCATGATTTTTTAGTTGAGTGAGCTCTAAGCCCCATACAATTGGTCTAGGTTAAAAAGGTGGTTGCCTTTTTCTCTTTCTAAGTTAGATATTTATCCTTTTATGAAATGCATGCAAGCTGTCACTTTTCCATCCTTTAAGGTAAAAGGAACATTGACTTTAGACCAAATTAGAGGGAATTATGATATTTAAATAATTTCCCCTTGTCTTGAAAATTGAGTCTTTCGGATGTCTTCCGACTCAGCTTATCCGGATGCTCTTCAATCAGTCTTTCTCTCGATGCTGACTTTGAGGGGATAGAAGTTTGTTTCTTTTCCAAACTCTAATATGATGCTTTCAATATCGACTATGCTTTCAATATGTATCCAGATGACATGTCTTGGACTTCTGTGTTTTTGTTTTCTTCAAACCTAATCTGAATCTGTCTTTAAATTAGTTCCTCCAAATCATTGTTTCCTAACAATCTCCCCCATTTAATTGAAAAATATCTAAGTACATATAAGCATAAGAATAGGAGTTTAATGAGCTAAGTATGATTCTTGATACTTACTCATTTACATATTTACTCCCCCATAATTCTTGCATCCTAACAGCCCAGCGTCTAAGTTTTTGAAGTACAATTGATAGTCGTACTTAGAAGTAATTTTTGAGTAGATATTTTTCACTATATATACTTCTACTATTAACAATAGTTAACATCAATGAAGTTCCGGATTACAAATACAGAGGTATATAAGTGAAAATAATACAGAACTAGCTATTGCAAAATATTATATTCTATACAAGATAATTTACTTCCCTCTAATTCCTATAAGCTTCACCTTCTTTGCTTGTGCTCTTCTCCCCCTTTTTGTTTGCATCAGTTTATGGATCTTCAACTGGTTGGAGTTGTCTGATGAGTTTTGAGAGCTCTAAATAAGATTTAGCTAGATCAAGATGCAATTAAAGAGCATGTTGCCTATCTTCTGCTTCAAAGAATGGGAATAGTGCCTTTAGAAGAGTGAGATTGCACTGGTACCTAAAAATTCCTGTATCTGCAATGTCCTAGATAAGGTTCTGAATGATTGGGAGAAGAAGGCTTTCTGGAATTATAGGTGAAGTCCCAAAAGAAGAAGTAGTAAGTGATAGTTGAGACATACTGGACTATAGTTGTTCAACCTCTTGGATGATGTCTCTCTGGCAGTTATGAAGACTAGTGTTGAGGAGCTTGAGTTCCTTGTTGAAATTATCCTTCCAAGTATTGATAAGCTATTCTGTTATGGAGAGGTGGCATTGAAAATCATTGCTTATATCATTTATGTGCTTCTCTAGGAGTTTGGGAAGTACCTCATCAAGAAAGTTGCACAGCATTTCCTGAGATGCTTGATGTTCCTCATTTAGAAATGTTAGGCTGGAGGAGACATCCTTAGAGGATTCTGTGTTGGCTTTGGGAATGAATTTTTCCAAGCTTTCAAACTTGTTGTCTATGTACTCCTTTAGCTCTTTTTTTTAGATCAGTGTAAGAGGAAGTGATCTGGCTTAAGATTGTGGCACAATTATTGTCTGCTCTTGTTGTAGCTTGGGTTATTGTTCTATTGGCAGTTATGATGCAGAGGAGAGTTGGGTCAGTGTTGGAGAAATTTTAGAGAGAGAAATATCAACGACTTGCTCAACTATGGGGAATAGATCAATTTTTTGCTCCATACTTTTTATCGTTGTCTTTATTTTGCCCAACTCTTCTTTGAGATTCGGAGTCATGGATTATTCTTGTATGAGCTTTTCTACTGACATGACTTTGGCACATACACCCCGGAGAGTTTTTGTGATTTCATCCTCTATGTGCCCTTCAAAAGTAGCTCACTCTAACAATTTTAGGGCCACTCTCACCTTTTCAGCTCTTGTAGGTTGGAGATTTATGGTTGGATTTTTTGATATACTATCAGAGGAGGATGTTTCTTCTTCAGATCTAGAGCTACTTTCGGTTTCCTCTGATCCGAACAATTCTTCTTCCTCACTAATCTCATCGCCCTTCTTATGTTCTTCTTGCTCCTCTTTCAAACTTTCTGCCGGAGTGGCCTCACCCTTTGAGTCCACTTTAGAAGTGTGCTTAGTTGATCCTAGACCATCTCCCTCCTCCGGAGCATTGTGCTCCAGGATAGGCTTAATATCCTTAGATGCACTTTAAGGTACAGTTATGCCCAAGTTGCCTTGGTTTTCATTACATGCATCAATATTATCAACATTAGTTTGTTGTTTAGTATGCTCTATTTCTTCTTCCTTGGCTTCCATGTCTTCCTCCAGAAGATTGGCATTTGCCTCAATCTCCCCTTCATTTGCCTTTTCAGGACTTAGGGCTCTCACTTTCTCTATTCCATCCTGAATGTTGGCACTGTCCTTAACATTCACTCCAGATGCCTTTTCAGGACTTTCCACTTCAATTACTTCCGTTTCTACATTTAATAGGCTTGCAGGAGGCGGATCATCTCGTGCCTTAAACATATAGAGTTCTTCCTCTCTATATGTGCTTTCTTTTAGAAGTGCTAGATCTTTTGAAGAAATCACAATAGGTGGAGTGATAACACTGGCATTTCTGGAAGAGCCTCCTTCCTTTAAGAGTTGATTGGCCTTTAGATTATCCTTAGCGTCCTCCATCATCTCAGTAAACTAAGGATCCTCCGGATGAAGATTGTCCGAAATGACCTACTTTGCAGTTACTGCTATTTGCTTCCCCTTTAATTTTTAACCTTGACCCGTTTACTCTATTATAGATTGTTTTAGGGAAGGCTCCTGAATGGCAATACCTGGAGTAGGCTTCCTGGGTGTTAGCTTAGCTCTTTTTGCCTTATGAGCTTCACTAAATATGGGTCCCTTCTGGGTGAATTACTTCTTGCGAGCAGGTTCTCCATCTCTGATTACCTCATTATCTAAGCCACTACCTTCTTCCAGGACATCCTCAATCATGGTTTTAGCACCTTTCAACCATCCCTTCCTAATGGCAGCAACAGCTACAACGATGGTTTTAATTGCTTGCAGTTCACAAATTTATTTCTTTGCTGCAGCTTTAATAAGCCTTCTTCCCCTCTTAGGCTTTTCAGGAGTTGTCTTCATTAATTGAGTGAGGGTTAGGGTGTCTTCATTTTCATCCTCAACATGTTCTACTACAGGTTTCAGATTTACTTTCCTTTGAGTTTTGGTGTTAGTGTTCTAGCCCTTTTTGCTTCCGGTGCAATTTCCACTCTAGCCTTCCAGACCTTGGTCTTTTCCTGCTTTTCCCTCCTTTATTTTTAAGCTTTCTCCTCATCCTAGACTTCTCCAAAAGTTAGCTTCTTGAAGTTTTTCTCAATTTCCTTGAACTGGTTGGACTCTGGATAGAGTGACCCCATTCTTATGTAAGATTTTAGTGATGAGCGCGCCGTGGGAGTTCCTATGCTGCTTCATAAAGTGTAAAATTAGAATAGGCATGTTAATGACTCTGCTCTCCACCCAATGCTGAAGAACACAGTGTTGAAGGAAAGATGTGGTGGTGAGAGAGCCTTTTTGGATTAGTACAAATTTTGCCAGGATAAATTGCAGTACCCTAGGGGTTTTTGGCCAGTATGTAGAGAATTTATCTCCAAAATAGCATATGGGAAGCCACATCTTAGGATTACGCTTGACCTTGCACTCATTGCCATCATTTTACAAAAGAAATCCATCATTTTTCATCTAGAATTGAGTCACAAAGAACTCTGGAGTGAGTGTGATGAATTTCCCTTCCACTTTTGTCTGGAGTGCATCATAGTAGTAGTGGATAGTGAGGTTATCATAGAATTCCCTTACAAGATTTAGATAGGTAGGGTGGTTCATCAGGAGGAAGACCTCAAGATGTTGGTCTTTTAAAAGTTGGGAGTAGGGTTCAGTGTTGAATAGGTAATTGTCACCCAAATAGTATGAGGGAACTACAGTATCAGGGCTTTTAAGTTTGAAAGGAATAAAATCCCCATTCATAAGATCAACCTCTTTAAAGATGTTTCTGGGATGAGGAATAGTTTAGGTTTGGGTTTTTTCCATTTGAGAGTTTGAAAAGAATTTAGGAATTTGGAGTTTTTGGAAATAAAATTGCAGAGTAAAAGTAGATTAGTTGCTCGCGTGAGGATAAAGAAGGATTTTGGGGACATTATAGAGTTTTTAAGGTGAGGGTAGAATGGTAATCCAGAAGTAGTTAGATTTAACTGAATCAGTGACGTGGTAGTTAAAAATGAGGAGAGAGGTAAATGGCATTTAAACTAGAGAATTGGAACGGTTCAATTTGTAAACTAACTGTTATTTTTGCCACGCGTGAACTGCCCAATAAACAGTTGAAATTCAAAATGTGTACAGTTACTTTTGCGCTTTTACTGCCATTTATCACTCCTTGTCTGCTGAGCTAGCAAGATTCCTCTTCGGATCTAGAGTCAAATAACTGTTCTCTGTTTCTTTGATCTTTTGACTTGTAGATGATCAAGATTAACTGCTGAGTCTCTTCCGGATCTTTCTTCAAATTGGATTTGACATTCCAAATGCCTCCGTTAGCTTGTTGAATTGATCTTTACTTAGTGGCTTAGTAAAGATATCTGCCCTTTACTCATTTGTTAGGATGTAGACCAAGATGACCTCCTTCTTTATAATATGATCTCTGATAAAATGGTGCATGATATTAACATGCTTCATCCTGCCATGTAACAATGGATTTTTGGATACATCAATTGCACTTTTATTGTCACATATAACATCCACGCATTCAGATTGAACTCCATAATCTTCTAGTTGTTGTTTGATCCATAGGAGTTGAGTAACACAGCTTTATACAACTATATATTCTGCTTCAGTGGTTGATAATGCTACTAAAGTTTGCTTCTTACTATACCAGGATACTAAACAGTCTCCAAGGAAATGATAGCCTCCGGATGCGCTTTTTTCTCTCAAGCATGTCTCTTCCATAGTCTGCATTGCGAAGTGAAATCCCACTATTGGGGTACCATAATCCAACTTTAATTGTTCCCAGCAAGTACCTGAATACCCTTTTTATAGCCTTAAGATGAGAATCTTTTGGATTGGGTTGATACCTTGCACAGTAGCAAACTACATGGTGTAAGTCAGGTCTGCTAGCTATCGTGTATAGAAGTGATCCAATCATTCCTCTGTAGAGCTTTTGATCCACATCTTCTCCTTCACAATCCTTTGAAAGGACTGTATCTAAACCCACAGGAGTGGACATTGGCTTGCTTTTGTCCATCTCGAACTTCTTTAGAATATCCTTGGTGTATTTGGATTGGTTTACGAAAATCTTATCCGGACTCTGTTTGATTTTAAAGACCAAGGAAGAAGTTGAGTTCTCCCATCATTGACATCTCAAATTCCTTTTGCATCTGAGAGCTGAATTCCTCACTCATCTTTACATCAGTTGCTCAAAAAATAATGTCATCTATATAGATTTGGATGAGAATAACATCATTCTTCTTCTTCTTCTTGATGAAGAGTGTTGTATCTTCTTTACCCTGAATATAGCCCTTGGATATGAGAAAAGAAGTGAGTCTCTCATACCAAGCTCTTGGTGCTTGCTTTAATCCATAAAGAGCCTTCTTCAGCTTATACACATGCTCCGGATGCTTTGAATCTTCAAATCTAGGTGGTTGCTTGACATATGCCGCCTCTTGAATGACTTTATTTTAAAATGCACTTTTGGCATCCATTTGGAATAGGGTGAATCCCATGAATGATGCAAAAGCATATAGTATCCGGATTGCCTCCAATCTTGCTACTAGATCAAAGGTTTACTCAAAGTTAATTCCTTCTTGCTGGTTATAGCCTTGAGCAACCAGTCTTTCTTTATTTCTCACTATAGCTCCGGATTCATCTAGCTTGTTCTAGAATACCTATTTGGTAATAATTGACTTTCCTTTCGATGGACATACTAGATCCCATACATTATTTCCGGTGAACTAATCAAGCTCTTCTTACATAGCCATCATCCAACTTTCATCTCCTTCTACATCTTGAAACTTCTTTGGTTCTATGAGTGAGAAAAAAGTAGCATGACTCATCATTCGGTTGAGTTTTCCTTTGGTTCTGATTGGATTTTGGACATTATCCAAAATGGCTTCCACTAGATGATTCCTTTGTGTCCTCGTTTCCCTTTGAATATCCTCATACACTTCTAGATCTTACTCTGCTGCTGCATCTAATTCCTTATCTTCTTATTGTCCATCATTGAAATCAATTTCAGCATCCAAGGGATTGGTTAAGAGATGATCTTGGTTGAAATTGATTGGCTCATCCTCTTCCTTATACTTCCTGATCTGAAAGGGATCTTGAGCCTTTAATGGTTCTGCTTCATCTGGAGTTATCTCATCCGAATCTTAGCTTTTCTTGCTTGCATGGTTAGTTTCATCGAAATCTACATCTATCGACTCTACCATAGTTTGTGTTCTCTTGTTATGTACTCTATAAGCTTTGCTATGTGTTGACTAGCCATGAAAAATTGCTTCATCAGATTCAGGAACAAATTTTTCTAGTTGCTCTCTATCATTTATGATGTAGCATTTACATCCGAAGGCTTTGAAGTACCTAATTTTGGGTTTCCTCCCCTTCCAGATTTCATAAGGCATCTTGTCTATGGTCTTTCTAATGAGAGCTCTATTTAAAATGTAATATGATGTGTTTACGGCCTCTCCTCAAAAGTATTTAGGCAATCTATTCTCATTTAGCATTGTTCGAGCCATTTCAACTATTGTTCTATTTTTCCTTTCAACAACCCCATTCTGTTAAGGTGTTTGAGGAGCAGAAAAGTTATGCTCAATGCCCTTGGATTCACAGAATTTAGCAAAATGCTTATTTTTGAATTCTCCTCCATTATCACTCCGGATGCGTGCAATACTTATCCCTTGTTCTATTTCTATTCGAATGAATATTTTTGAGAAATGGTCAAAGGCTTCATCTTTGCTAGCTAGCAAAGAAACCTAGGTATAGCGAGAATAATCATCCACTATAACTATAGTATATTCTCTTCTACTTAAACTCATTGGTTTGATTGGACCAAAGAGATCAATGTGCAAGAGTTCTAGAACTCTCTTAGAGGGTATATAGGAGATGGAAGGGAAACTTTTTCTATGTTGTTTACCTAATTGACATGTAGTGCATATGTGATCCTTATCAAAAGCAACCTTAGGCAAACCCATAACCAATTTCTTTTTGGCTAATTTGTACAGGAGGTTCATGCTTACATGTCCCAACCTCTGGTGCCAAAGCCATGATTCTTCTTCTTTAGACACCAAGCATATATTCTTTTTCTCATTTTTAATGTTAAAAGAATAGACAATGTTTACTCTAGGTGCATAAAGAATGAGTTGATTTGACTTACTATTAGTGATTGAGCAGCCTACGGAGTCAAAGGTGACTTTCCTCTCTTTATCATAGAGTTGTGAAACACTTAGCAGGTTGAACTTCAGTCCATCAACTAGTAAGACATCTTCTATTTTTAATTCAGATCCAATGGTTCGATGCCCAATGATCTGTCCCTTTTGACCAAAGCTTACTTTTCCACCTTTCTTTTTGAATTAAAGTGATGAAGGCTTTCTCATCACCAGTTATATGCCTTGAGCATCCACTATCAGTGTACCATATTTATTGATCTTCTATGGATCTAAGGCATACCTGCAAAATAGAACAAGTGGGTTTCGGTACCCAATCAGATTTGGGTCCTCTCGAGTTATCAACCATTTCAGGCCAAGGATAAATATCATAATAACCATTTTTAAATCTACACATTTTAGTCATATGGGTATTTGCTCCATAAAACCTGCACCCCACGATTGGTTTGTTCTGCTTAAGGTTCTCCTCCCATAATCTCCGGAATATCCTACTTTGGCAAGATCCAGAGTAGCTTTTTTGGTTTGAATTTGGTAGTTGACTAGTGGGTCAACTTCTGCTCTGGAGTTTTTCTTTTACTTAGTGGATTGCTCATCATAGACTACTTTTGCTTTTCCCTTTTAAGTAGCTATATATCTATGAGTTTGATTCCTTTGACTTGGTGGAGCATTGTGTTTTTGAGCTTGAGGCTGCTTCCAGATTTTCTTTTGTTTGGTAGGTTCCATATTCCTTCTGCATGCAAGATCTGGCTTCCTCCTTTGATATAAGGACCCTGGTTTCCTTTCGGATGCCTCCTTCATTAGAGCTAGTTCCTTATCTAGCCTAGTTACATTTGCACTTAATATTTGCACTTGATTCCGTAGGAAGTTCTCTACAACAACATCAACATGCTTTGTGGTCCTAATTGAGTTGATATCTTATGCCATTGTTTCAGCATCTTTAACAAGTTCCATCACTTGTCTTTGGAGGGATTTGATAGCCTTTGTGTTCTTCCTCACATTGTTGATTACAATCCCTAAAGCTCTAGCAAGATCAAAGTTAGATACAGAATTTGATTCAGAGTTTACCTCAGTACTTGCTATCTCAGATTCTAACTCTTCAATTTGCTCAGTGATTTGCTTTGATGGATTTATTCCAAATTGCTCTCCTTCCGGATCAGTTAGTGCCATAAATGCACAATTTGTAGTTTCTTCTTCTTCTATTGAAGATGATCTACTGCTTTCTTCACTATTTCTCTATGTAGCCACCATTTCTTTCTTCTTATATCTCTTTTCCTTTTTAAGCTTGGGACATTTGGATCTGAAATGCCCATTATCTCCACATTCAAAGTAGGCTGATTCTTTTTCCGGATCTTTCTTGTCTTCCGGAGCTTTTCTTAGCTTATCCGTTCTGGAGGATCCTTCCTTCATTCTTCTGGAATCATACCTTCTAGAACTCCTCTTTTCTTTCTTTCTCAGGAATCTACCAAACTGTTTGGCTAGCATAGCCATTTCTTCTTTATTGTAGTGAGATTCCTTTAATTTCTTTTCTATTCTGGAGGAGACTGATCCGAATGAGTCTGCCTTGAGAGCAATAGCTTTCTTCTTTTCCTCAAGCTTCTTCTCTTGTTGGTTGTATCTCTCCAAGGACAGTTCTTGAGTTAGGAGATTACCGATGAATTTGTCATAACTATAGAATTTTAAGTCATAAGCTTCCTCAATGGTAGTCTTTTTTTTGTCCCATTCCTTGGTGACACTCTGAAGGACCTTCTTTACCATTTCTTCCTCACTGATGTCCTTTCCCAACCTCTTTATCTCATTTACTAGATTGGTGTATTTAGTATTCATGGTGCTGATGGATTCTTTGGGCTCCATCTTGAAAGATTCCAGCTTTTGTCGTAGGAGATCGATTTTGTCTTCTTTGACCTTGTTTGTTCCTTCATAGGTCACTTCGAGCTTTTGCCAAATCTCTTGTATAGTCTCACATCCTGATATTCAGTTAAATTCTGCTGCACTAAGAGCACAATGAAGCATGTTAATATCATTAGTGTTTTCATGCAACCTTTTATAATCATTTTCATCCCACTGATTTGAGGGCTTCTAAGTAGTTATACCCTTTACTTCATTAGTAGGAACATATGGATCATCCTTAATGGCCATCCATGCTAACATGCTTTGAGCTTGAATGAAATTCTTCATCCATTTTTTTGGGAACGTGTACTGTTCACCGATGAAGAGTGGAGGATGGGTAATTGACATACTCTCCAGAAGAAGCTGTGAGTTATTAAAACTCATTTTGATTCTTGGATCAAAATATGGACCTTTAGCTCGAGATTTTTAAATCTCTAGTTATGAGCACATGCTTTGATACCACTTCTTGGTCCCTGTGCATATTTTTATAAGGTCTGAGGGGGTGAATGACCCTTTTTACGAAATTTGTAGACTTTTAAAAAGTTTTGTGTAGCGTGTTTGATATATTCCGGATGATGTAAATATGAAATAATGTGCAATGAAGTAAAAAGTTAAAGAAAATCAAACATGATGATTTTATCCTAGTTCAACCCCGCCTACTCCAGTCCCCAGAGTTTCCTTCCTCTAAGCTTTATGTACTAATGTATTTCCTTTCCAACCGGCAGGAATCAGGCCTTATAATTGTCTCCAGAGATTTATTCTCCTACGGATGTAGGATATACTACTAGAAGCACCAACTCCTAGCTGAGTGCTCTTGAGCTTATCTCTGGATGGTAACCCCTCTTTCGGATGTAGGATACACCACTAGAAGCACCAACTCCTAGCTGAGTCCTTTCTCTTTAGTAGGATATAACACTTAGATTCTACCCAAACCTAAGCTGAGTCCTACAGGGATATACCACTTAAAGCACCAACTCTAAGATGAGTCCCGATCTCAATACTCACCCAAGTATGAGATATTACAACTAATTTTATCAAGGGTTTGGTTTTTGAAATCTTCAAGTTTGTAACACACTTGAGAATTCTTACAAAAACAGATTTTGAATTTTTCTAGTTCTTGGAGGGATTTTGTTCACTGATTGAGTTAGCTTGAATTCTCTTTGTAATAGCTTTTTTTTTAAATCAACCAGCACCTTCTCAATGTGTGAAGATCTCCTTTTATAGGCTTCGATCATAAATGTAGCCTTTGTGTACCATTGAGGTAGATCTTGAATCTTCACCGTTGATCAGGTATGATATGGCGCATCCAGAGCCATTGATCAATTCATTAGAGACATATTTTGACCCGTTTGAATTTTTGGGATTGATGCATAAAGCTATTAGTAGTCATTTGTTTTGCTTTTTGTGCACTACCAAATTCTAGGCATGATTTGTCAATTGAGTGAGCTTCGTGCGCCATACAATTGGTCTAGGTTAAAAAGGTAGTTGCCTTTTTCTCTTTCTAAGTCAGATATTTGTCCTTTTGTGAAATGCGTGCAAGCTGTAACTTTTCCATTCTTCAAGGCAAAAGGAACATTGACTTCAGACTAAATTGGAAGGAATTATGATATTCAAATAATTTCCCTTTATCTTGAAAATTGAGTCTTTCGGATGTCTTCTGACTCAACTTATCCTAATGCTCTTCAATCAACCTTTCTCTGGATGCTAACTTTAAGGGGTTAGAAGTTTGTTTCCTTTCCAAACTCTAACCGGATGCTTTTAATATGGACTTAGGTGATTGAAGTCTTCAATATGTGTCCGGATGACTTGTCTTGGACTTCTGTGTTTTTGTTTTCTTCAAACCTCATTCGGATTTGTCTTTGAATTAGTTCCTCCGAATCATTGTTTCCTAACAAGTACCGTGCTCTTCCTATGGATACTTCAGAGCTTGCATGGCTTGACATGTTACATGTTGATATAGGTCTTCCTATGCCATTTTCTCCTACCCTTTGGTGCGATAATATCAGTGCGACGTACATAATGATGAATCCAATTTTTCATAATCGTACAAAGCACCTTGAACTTGATTTTCACTTCATGGAGAACATGTGTCCTCAAAGAAGATACGTGTTTAATACATCTCTATGGATGATCAAGTGGCCGACATTTTCACCAAGCCATTGTCAACTACAAGCTTCCGTAATTTTTGTAACAAGTTGGGTTTGGTTTCCAATCCAGCTCAACTTGGGGGGGCATGTTAGTACTATGTATAATTATATGTAAATACCATAGTATATATGTCTAGGGTTATATTTGTAATGTTGTATTCATTAATCCTTAATATATAATTATACTAAACTCCTATCTAACTTGGTATTGGAGACCCTAATCGTATGAGAAAGTGGGGTGGAAATTCCCCCAACCCGATGGGGATCCGCCCTGATGGGATGGGGAATCCTCGATAAGAATCCCCACAGAAATTTTTTTATCCCTGAATGCTTAGTGAGGATGGGAATGGGGACATCATTTCCCAACCCGAAAAATCTCCAAACTTGATAAAAAAATTAAGTTTTAATTTGTAATGAGTATTAACATTTAATTTTACAAAACTTACTATACAAACATAAACAATTTATTGTAAAATATAATGATATAATACTTATATTTGTTCAAATCTATATATTAGCTAGTATTGAAAAGTAATAATATACTAGAAAAAGAATATTCAACATCATTCAATTAATTTACTAGTTATTAGATTGGTTTTACATTTGAATTGATATAAATTATATTGTACTATTTTTAGTTTGCTTAATTATTTTCACTATTTATATATCTTGTATTAATTTTTTCGAAGTATCAACATAAAATAATTTTAGTTATATATTACTTTAACAAAAAAATTGCATATATTTTGCTTAATGGAGAATTGGGGAATACCCGATGGGGAATGGGGAATCCCTGATAGGAAACGGGGAAAAATTTTCCCCAAATCCTTAATGGAGACGGGAAATTTTTTTTTCCAAAACCTTAATGGGGATGGGGAATGCATTTCTAGCCCCGGATGTCTCTCAGAAGCTAGACACTTAGGACAGGAGTTTTGAAGATAACAAAAGATAAAGACCGTGCCAATACGCTTAGAAGGTACACAAACCTAACAGACAAAGAAGCTTGGAAGATCTTAAATGAGAGGAGTTACTCATCAGAAGAGAGTCGTCTCTCATTTCCTCACACATCTCAGAATAAACCAAAGTCTTAAAAGAAAGAGTTAATGAGACATCACTTTGAAGATAAAGGAAGAATCCTGCTAGAAGGACTTGTTTAGAAGACAGAATTTAGAGATTATAAAAATGCAAGAAGTATTAAGCTCACAAGATCAGTCAACCTAAGAATGCAAAGGAACTCAACATTCAAAAGCAAGGAACATATAGGAAACTTCAGAGTTTAAAGATAACTAAATATGTTGATTTTTGAAGCATGACACCAAGGACTATCAAAATGATCAAAGAAAAACAACCAGAAGAAGAAAACCTTAGAGGACATAGCACAAAACTCACTCAAAAGTGAAACAATTTTTCCTCTCAGAGTCTATCGTACCAAAAGGAGCATCATAATCTAATATCATGTCTCAGAGGCTATTCCACATAATTAAAGAATATCCAAGCCTAGAAGGACATCTCCTAAGATAGAAAATAGCTTCAACATTAAGATTCTCAGAAGTACCAAATATCTTTGAGATGTTAAAGATCCTTAGGCAACTCATGTGATTCCACCTTTCCAAGAATAGTTGTCCTAATCTCTACAATCCTATAAATTTCAACATCTGACTTGCACTAAAAGAGATAAGACATCACCAACTAAGTGAGTTGACAAGTAAGGAGAAAAAGTTACTTTTAGCCACCTGACACCCTGACACGCAAAAAGCTAAAAGTACTAAGATGGTGTAACTACTAAAAGTTAAACTGAATAGGATAGAGCGGACTAGTTTTGGACACATCTTATAGGAAGAAAGACTCTAGTCTACCAATCAATCCAATGGTTATCAAGGAAGAAGTTGTTTAAGATAACGGAAAATAGACGCCTCAAAATATAGCCATTATGAGAAATGTACCTATCTAACAACAACAGTCAAAAGAAGACCCTCTCACAAAGGCTCACATCAACGGTCATCTTCTAGTAAGAGAGTATAAATAAGTCCCAACCATAACAAGCAAATTTTCAAGCATTTTTACAACAAGCACGCTTAAGCAAATTATGATTGTGTAAATCTTAAAAGCATACAAATCTTAGTTCATATTAGTTTGTACATCAAAAAGCTCTCTAGAACAAAACAATTCATATATGTTGTAAAAGTAATCCTTGGTAATAAAGTACAAGATCATTTAATCTCTTTTCAATCCACTCAAAAGGTGATCAAGACTAGGAAAGTGCGGCTTGGTGAAGTCTTTGAGTCACAATAGACTAAGCGTGGATGCTGAGTTTTTCAATCCTAAACACAACTTGGTGAAGTTGGGGCTTTAGAAGAATCTAAGAGAAGGATACTCTTCAAATAGGGAATCAGAAGCAACAAGAGGAAGAAACTCTATGAGGGCAATAGGATTCCAATTGTAAAGGCTTCTCTGCCTCAAAAGGAGTAACAAATAGTGGATTTAAGCTCGGAGGAGGAAACTCTAAGGACTGGATGTAGGCAGGGCTGAACCAATATAAAAATTATATGTTTGATTTTCTTTACATTATTCTTATTTACGTTATGCATTTTATCAATATCCATATCCTGTCAATAAGTAAATAACCATCAAATATTAAACACTATTCATCAATGGACTTTGAATTAAATTGCAAAAGTTGAATTCAATTAAGCAGACAAGTCTATTATTTCATATCTAAATTGAAAAGGAGTCAATCACCACCTCTGACTTCTACATCACCCCACCATACGGACCAAAAAGTGGTATCAGAGAGCTCATTAAATTTCAAGACCTAATATTCTAGAGTTTAATAATCCCCATGGGTGATAGATGTGAAAGACTCCTACCAGAAGTGATGAATCAAACTACTCAAGTCATGCTAGAAGGATTTAGTATAAATTAGCCCCCTCTATTCTTTGGCCAAAACTATGCCTTTTAGAAAAATTGTATGATACATTTCATACAATTCAAAGACATATACGCATGGTTAGAAATTATTACGGGCCCTATAGAGAAATTATGGTTAAAAAGAGAAGTGTGGTTCCTAAACCTGAAGAAAAATGGAATGAGAAAGATATCAAAAGATATCAAAGTAACGCAGCTGCTATTAACATGCTTTATTGTGCTTTAGATGCTGCATAATTCAACAAAATCTTATGTTGTGAAATAGCTTAGGAAATCTGGAGAAAGATAGAAGCCACTTATGAAGCAAATGACAAGGTGAAAGAATCCAGAATCAATCAAAAGCTGAGGGAATATGAGCTGTTTGAAATGCAGGATGATGAATCCATATCCAACATGAACTCTAGATTTATAAACATCATGAATGAATCAAAGAGGTTGGGAAAGGGATTCACAGAAGAGGAAATGGTGAAGAAAATCCTCATAGATCTCACTAGGCCATGGAAGATAAAGAAGACAATAATTTAAGAAGCTCAAGATCTCTCAAATCTAACCTATGATGAACTACTAGGATCCTTGATCACTCATGAGATATCTCTACAATCTCATGAATTAAGAAGGATTCTCAAGGGAAGGAAAAGGTGACTATAGCCTTTCATGGAGAATCCTCAAAAGAGGATACAGAAGATGAGGAGATAGAAATCTCAACCAACATTTTAAAAGAGAGATGCTTAAGAATAAAGAATCCACTAATGAAGATTCTGAGGATGAAGAAATGGAGAACATCATCAAAATATTTAACAAGAAGATATTAAAGAAAGAAGAAGCTTTAGAAGGAACCCCCTACAAAAGAACCAAGTCCATGAAAGAAAGGCTGAAGAAAAAATTTCATAACAAAATGAAATCAACATTTGTCTAGAGTGATGAGGAAGGAGACTTTGACTCAGAAAGATCAGAAGATGAAACACACATTTGTTTTATGGCAAAGGATAAATTTGCTTCAAAGGAAGAAAACTGCTTAGAAGTAAAAACCTATAACTTGTTGCAGATATTTTGCATGTACGAAAGGAGATGCAAGTCATTGAGCAAGGAAATGCAAGGAAGATACAAAGACTGTAGAAGAGGGCAAAAGATCTTGAAGAAGATGATAGTTCTATTACTCAAGAAATTGACATCCTTGTACTAAATTATTAAGAAAATGATGATCTACTAGAAGGGTTCAAGAAATGCATCCACAAGTTGGACTCAGAAGAAAGAGCTTTGAGAGAAATTGTCAAAGTATCTCATGACAATGGAACCTCAAAAGGAAAGAAACGGACCACATTAGAAGATTCCTCAGAAGAACAGAAAATTGCCCAAGAAAGTTTGGGCAGTAAGAGGATTGTAGCTCATCCAGAAGGAAGGCCTAAGAGTAGTCAGAAATTGCACTAACTCTTAAGGTTAAAAGATGTGATGGTGTACAAACAGCCATCACAAGGATAAATGAAGTATCTGAAGGAGATAGCTTAAAACAAGAGCATATCTCAGCAGGAGACCACTACTTAGACTCGAGTCAATCTGGTCAAGTATTCACCTACCACATCATTTTGAATTTTAAAATGTGCAGTCAAATAAAAGGTGAAAAGTGATAGTGGTAAAAATCGAAAAATGATTCCTGTAATTATCGTTAATCACGCCATGAAGTTACTCTTAAAAGACTAATGGTTTATTCTAAAACCATAACAATTATAGTGTAAAATGATAAAAATGCCCTCGAACTTCCCATCAATGTTTACAAAACATATCAACTTCGTCTTCTTCTCTATTATTCAAAGATTAAAAAAACCCTTCAAAAACCTCTACAATTGTTTCTCTTAAAAGCGCAGTCATGGCAAATTCCAAAAATCCTTAAGATCAAATCAAACCAGTCCCATTTAAGAGTAATCCTTCAAAATTAGCCATCCTATTCTGGCAGATTCCTTCTGACAACTCCTTTCACAGATTTCATATAAACCCAAAGAATGCATAGGTGGGTCCAAATGAATGAACCAATGTATCCTGGCCTAACAATGGAGTTAAAAAACAACATACTGGAATCATCACTAAATCTAGATTTCATCATCTCAGAAGTAAAGGGAAACCCTATAAATGTGACCCCTGAGCTAATTGTAGACCTCCTTGGTTTGCCAAATTCTTGAATAATCCTAAGAGAAGGAAGAAAAGATGAAAAGCCTCACTTAGAGTGAAACAAAGAGTTTGAATTTCCAAGAGGATGGATTGGAAAGAAGAATCCATCTCACATGGTCAAAGTAAATAGATATGTACAATATGCAATTGTGAGTGGATGGCATTTTGGACGAGCTGGAAAGCGGGCCGAAGGACCGACCTCTTAAAAATATATGTAAGTGTGATGTGGGGCGTAATAATAGAAAATGGTTTTGCATATTTTAATGCTCAAAAGACACGAGACAAAATCACATACTTAAAATAGAGTCGCCACCTTAGTTCAACTCAACCGGGAAATTTACGTACGATTTTCCCATCGGGGTGGGAGACCATTCCTTAAGTAGAGATTCCAAGTTCAGATGATGTTATCTATTTTACATTGGCCAAGTTAAAAGTTTCATTCTTTCTGAATCGGTTTAATCTACCCTATTTATTGTGTTTAAGATTATGTTGTGTTAGCGCGTTATTTAACAAGCATCCAAAAGCGGTAAATAAATTTTTGCAGTCATCCAAAATAAATGCGGAAATTAAAAGAATAATTACATGGCTTTTCAAATCCTATACATTTGTGTAAAGCAAAAAATAAAATACCCGAAGGCCTAACATACATCTATCCTAAATCTACCTGCACAAAAGGGTTAGCACAGATATGGCATGTTGTACGAGGTATATCACGTAACATGCATAATTAGTGGACCAAATAAGGCTCGAGTTAGCATGAGCATGGCTTATTTATTATATAATTTATGGAGCCCGATTGGATGGCTAAAAATGGTCTTTGAACGGCATTTGTGAGAAAATCTCGTTTTATTTACATTTTAGACTCGATTTATTATTTTAACCGTATTATTAGTGAAAATGACGCATGTTATAGGGGTGAGGAATGTTTTTAGAGAGTTTTAGACTCCCGTCATTGCACTGTAAATCCTAGCATTGGAAATTAAATTAGGTCAAAAATAAAAATGAAAATAAATATACTGTCTAGAATGGCATATCGCCAACGTTATAAGTGAAGCCTCTGGCGACATCACTGATGCCACAGGCGATTCCACTTACACAGGCTGACAGAATAGCATTTAGGGTACCAAAAAGAAAGGGCCCTACAAGAAAATAGAGTCGTTGGTGACAAAGGAAACCTCTAGCGGTATCACTGATGTCGCTTGCTGTGAGCACGAGATTTTACAGTCCCTCGTGCGAGATGATGATGATGTGTACACAGTTTTTAATGCCTCAATATAAAAGTTCTCTTTAGAATTTTCATTACTAATATAATGTTCCTTGCAAACTTTATACTTGGTAGAATCCAACTTGGCGTGGCCGATAACGCGTTCGGTAGGAGCTTGAACCAATGATTTACACCCTAAATAAAACTCTAAATACCTATTAAAATATCATTAAAATTCAAAAATCCTACTTTGACCCCTTTGACCCATTTCTGACAGCTTTTTAGGCTTGTGGGCCCGCTAGCAGTCAGCTTTTTGATAGCTGATGCCGCCGGCGGTATCATCCATGTTGTTGGGGGAATGGCCAAATTGGGCTCTGTAGACAGCTTTCTTCTTCCTCCTTGGGACAATCTCTTTTTTGCCATTTCGGTAAAAATGGCTGAAAGGTCTCGAAGACCACCCAATTTGCCTATAAAAACACACCTTAGGTTTCAAAAAAGGGAGAGGAGGAATATGAAATTAGAACTTATAGAATTCTAGAGTGAGAAACTAGTTCTACTGAGATAAGAATTAGAAAAGGTAGGAAAAAGGATTTGAATCCATTTTTCCTAGTTTTTCTTCTTTGAACACTCTGATTGTGAGTTTAAAATCAGTAGACATTAGATTAAAATCAATCAAAATAGGAATTTAGAGACACAAGTACCCAATTCACTACTAAATCATCATTACGAGCTCCTCGGAGGTGGTCCTTGGTTCACGAAGAGGTGGATTCACGGCCCTGAGGTCAAAATCCTGAGTCTCAAAGCTCTTTGGCATTAATATTGCTGGTTTATGCTAATACTTGTTGATTTGTGTTCTTTTCAAGCTTTCAGTCATTTTTCGACCGTTACCTACTACTGCGGTAAGAAATTGAAGTCGCCGGAGACATGTGATGTCGCCGGCGGTATCACTCATGTCGCTAGAGAAATCGCTGCTACCGCTTGACATCACATTCCATAAAGGCCTCACTTTCTTGTAGGACCCTTTCTTTATGGTACTCAGAAAGCCATGCAACCTGCCTACAGACTAATGCCTCAAGCGACATCACTGATGTCGTCGGTGGCATTAGCAATGTCGCTGACGGCATGGCCTTCTGTAAAGCTATTTTATTTCTTTCTTTTCCAACCTAATTTATTTTCCGAAGCTAGGATGCACAGCACAATGATGGAGGTCCAAAACCTTCTGAAAACAGACCCCACCTCATACCATATGGCATTTTCACTAATAATTCGGATGAAAAAACAATCGAGTCTAAAATTTGGTTAAAAGCGAAATTTTCCTCAAACGCCATTCAAATCTCATTTTAGCCATCCAACTGGGCTTTATAACGATATAAACATTTATGCCATGTTCACGGTAACTCGAGTCTTGTTTAGTTTGCTAACTATATATGATTCGTGATATATCTCGTACGACGTGCTGTATCTATACTAACCATCTTCTACAGTTAGATGTATGTTAGGCCTTCGGGTATTTTATTTATCGTATAGAGGATGTATAGGATTTGATAGCCCTGTAATAATTTCGATTTCTGCATTTACTTTTGGACAACTGTAATAATTTATTCGATGCTTGATAAACGCGATAACAACATAATAATTATAAAACACAATAAATAGGATGGATTAAACCGATTAAGAAAGAATGAAGTATTTTTAACTTGGCCTAATGAAAAATAGATAACATCATCCAAACTCGGAATCTCTACTTAAGGTACGGTCCACCACCTGGTGGGAAGATTGTACCAAAATTTCCCGATTGAGCTGAATCGGGTGGCGACTCTATTTTAAGTATGGGATTTCGATCTCGTATCCTTTAACACCTAAATTGAACTTAAATCCAACTTCGACATCAGTGCTTTCATCAAGCCTAAAATAAGGATCAATCCCTCAGCATGCTTCACAGCGCCAGTTAAGTTCTTCCCCTATGCGGCGTATCTCACGTGGCCCCTGCGGTCAGGGAGAAGGTCGTTTGGTCACACTTGCGACATGAGTGATACCGCCGGAGCCTTTGCTTATCACCGGCGGCTTTGGTTTCTTGCAGCAGTAGTAGTTAATGGTTAAAAAACATCCTAAAACCCAAAACTAAGCACAAAACAACAAATAATCACAACAGAGAACTAAAATAAATGCCAAAGAGCTATGAGACTCAGAATTTTTACCTTGGGGCCTTGAATCCACCTCTTTGTGATATAAATGACACCTCCGGGGAGCTCAAAATGATGATTTGGGTAATGAACTAAGATTTAAGCCTCTAAAGCCTATTAAGATTCATTTTAAACTTAAGTTATACTGATTTTATGTTAATTCTAAGAGAATTCAACAAAGAAAAACCAAGAAAAGATGAAGTAATTTCTCTTTTCTTACCTTTTCTTCACCTTATCTCACTAAAATTCCCTAAATTCTCTCTAAGATTTCAAGTTTCTACTTGCCCACCTCTCAAAATGTCTGGAAAGAGGCCTTATATAGGCTAAAATTCGGGTAGAGTTGACTTTTCTCGATTATCTAGCGGGTATCAAGCAAGCATGGCAAAAAGCTATCTGCCTGCAGAAGTCAAGCCACCGGTGACATGGATTATACCACTGGCGCTATTGCTGAAGCTACAGGCGGCTTCACCCTCTACTAGGTCTGAAAAGCAAGGCATGGCCTAGCTTAAAAAGGTGAAAAGGTGTGTCAAATCGGCCCAAAAGGTGTTTAAGTGGGATTTTTTATATAATTAGGGTTATTTTTGAATTTTTTAGGGTATTTAGGACTAAATTAATTTTTGGGTGCAAATCATTAGTTTGAGCTCCCATCAGACGCATTATCGAACACGTTCAACTGAATTTTTCCAAAAATAAAATTCGTAGAAATTTTTTTTATCGGTAATAAAAATTCAAATAGGCTTTTTATATTGAAGATTAAAATCAAATATATGTCATTATCGTCTCGCGAGAGGGACTGCAAAATTCCGCGCTAACAGGCTGCCCCTCAAGGGGTCAAAGCTACCATAGGTCAGTATAATCTCACAAAAAGAGCAAGGGTTTGGAAATCATACCTGATAGATGGTGGGTTTGATCCGAAGGATGACAAGACTATGATTCTCCTAGTACCTCCATTTGCAAGTGTGGTGGGCATGATCCGAAGGATGATAAGATTCTGATTTCATTAGTACCTCAATTTGGTATGTGGTGGGCAGGACTTGTAGGATGACAAGATTTTGATTCCGTTAGTACATTGATTTGATATATGATGGGCAGGACCTAAAGGATGATAAGATTCTGATTCTGTCAGTACCTTAATTTGGTATGTGGTTAGCAGGACCCGAAGGATGATAGGATTCTAATTCTATTAGTACCTTGATTTGGTGTGCGATGGGTAGGACCCAAAGGATGACAGGATTCTAATTTTATCAGTACCTCGATTTGGTGTGTGATGGGAAAGACCCGAAGGATGACAGGATTCTGATTTCATCAGTACCTTGATTTAGTGTGTGGTGGGTAGGACCTGAAGGATGACATGATTCTGATTTCGTTAGTACCTCAATTTACTGTGTGGTGGGCAGGACCTAAAGGATGACAAGATTCTAATTCCGTCAATACCTTGATTTGGTGTATGGTGGGTAGGACCCGAAGGATGACAGGATTCTGATTCTTTTAGTACCTTGATTTGGTGTGTGGTGGACAGGACCCAAAGGATGATAGAATTCTAATTCTGTCAGTACCTCAATTTGGTGTGCGGTGGGCAGGTTCCAAAGGATTACATGATTCTAATTCTGTTAGTACCTCAATTTGTGTGCGGTGGCCAAGACCCGAAGGATGATAGGATTCTAATACTGTCAGTACCTCAATTTGGTGTTTGGTGACATTTTGTTTTCCCCTTGCGATTGTGCTTATAATGAATGATAAGTAAAATAAGATTAGTTCGACTTTTAAACAATGTTTTTAGTACTTGACCGATTTTGAGAAACAAAAAAAATATGTTTGCCCCTTCGATTAATAATAAAAAAATGATACTTAAAGATACAAGGGTCTTAAAAGTCCTGGATGGCGAGGGCTTGAGCTGAGATCCTGTTGAATTGTTAAAAAGGCTTCTAAAATAGCCCTGGAAGATTTAATGCCGCCAGTGGCTTGGTTGATACCATCAACGGTATGGGGTACCACATGGCATCTTTGACTGGTCAAAGAAACTCAAAATTGCCCTTAGTGAGAGTGAAGCCACCAGCGGCTTGGATGATATCGCCAGCGACATGTTGTGATACCGCCGGCGGTATAGAGTGTTAGTTTCAGATTTAATTAAACTCCTCAATTTCCGTGTGGCTGTTTAATACTAATTAAACCTCTTCTTTTCTCCATTTTGAACGGTAGTAAGTCCGAAAAAATTTCTCTCTCCCTTCAAACTTCTCTATATCTTCCTCCTTTTAATTCACCATGTTGAAGAAAGTGTTTAGACGAAAATTTACAAGTATGAGACCTGACAATTTACCCGCTTCCCCCATTGAAGGGCTGAAAATTTGCCCAATTCATGTGGCCTACGGGTTGAAGCAATCCCACAAGATGTACTGGTATGGGATTGCTTCTCCGATAGATAATCTGACTCCTGAGAAGAAGAAACACATCTCCTACGTCTAGGTAATTCTGCAAAACTTGAATCTTTCTTTTTTTTACATTGATTTAGATCTTAGACTCAAAATATGCCATGATAGGGGTTAAGACTATGAAATTAAGAGTATATTAACTAAAATTTCATGCTATAGGATTGATTTAGCCTGATGTCTGCCTTGGAATTGATTTGTTGCATTTTTGGTGATTTTAGTTCAATTTTGGGCAAATTTGCGATTCTGCCAGCAGAATTGATGCCGGCAGCGGCTTTGTCCATGCCGCCGTTTGCTTCAAGCCTTCTAAAAAGGCCTAAAACTTTCCATATTACTGTTGCTTACAGCAATGTTGCTAGCGATATCAACCATACCGCTGGCAGTATGGCTGATGTCGCCAGTGGTATCACTGCTCCAATAGTGATATCGGCCAGTTTCAGTAATTAAAAGTATGAAGATATATCTATCACTTATCTATTTTCTATCTAATTCTATTTTTGCAGCCGCACCAGCTCATGTGATCAGGGGGTATGGGGACTATTAGTGATTGGTGGACGCACATCGATGTGAAAGACGTAGTGCTTTAGGCTACCATAGATGCCATAGGCTTTGGAGACATGGCTAGGATCATACCTATAAGGATGCCGAAGCTCTCCCATTGGGCCTTGGCCACCTTGATAGAGAAGTGGCTGGAGACCACTCATACATTCCACATTACTATTGGTGAGGCAACTGTGAGCACTGGATTTTAATAGTCCTTATTACAAAACGATGATGAGAGATAGATAATGCAATATTTTATAGGTATTATTCATTAGAGGTGTTCCTACTGCTGTAGAGTTGAGTTTGGCCAAAGTTTAGAACCTAGTCTACCCTTAGGGATCCGTACGGGTGCTGCCTAGTGGTATGGATCCACTTGCAGACCCGTACGAGTCATTTCCTTCTGTATGCCTGGAGGGTACTAGTACAGGTCCCCCTGGGCCCGTACAGGTGGGGCCTCACCCGTACAGGTCCTGTTATTGCTTGATCAAGGTTTATAGAAGGAGATCCTTACCTATTTCAAGAGAAGGCAGGTCATGAATGTGATTTATTGCATTTAGACCTCATTTTCCTTGCAAATAGGGACCTTTCCTCACCTTTTCACAAGACATAATACATATAAAACATATATTATAGATAGATTCTAGAAGTTTTTATAGGTTTAGAAAGGGTATAGTTGGGGTATAGGAGGTATAAATAGGGAGAAAACCCATCCTTTAAGGTTTTGTCCACATTTTATTTATTCCTAGCTTCGTTTATTAGGATTTGGGGGAGGTTCTGTCTGTTGGTCTAGATTAAGTTTTTAGCAAGTAAAACCGGTGCAGTTGCAGTTAAAAAATTTAATCTAATTCACTGGATCTCGTAAGCATAGCATGATTGATAATAATGCTAGTCTGAAATTATTCTAGGTCATAAACACTTATTAAAAGGACCTAATAATAATTTAACCACTTAACAGTTGAATCGTGAATCCCTATATCGGCAGAATGACCCCTCAGCTACGTGCACAAACTCCAAAGTAGAATTCCTCTATAGATAGTCCACACGAGCACCACTGACCAAAACCTTCTTGAAAGGAAGAACTGATAAAATAGCGAAGAATTGCTAGCTCCTCCCTACTAATTTATTCTAGAAGAAATTCCCTTAGTTTTCTATTCTAAGTAAATACGTCTTTCGATGGATTACTTTTAGGAATCAGAACAACTAAGAGAATAAGAAAGCAAGAGAGGGATTATAAAATTCGGGACGAAAAATAATGAAGGAGGAGGCCTCTATTAATAGTGGTTAGGAATTATTCAAAGGACAATAAAGTACCTAATCTCAACCAATTAGAAATCAAATAAAAAGGGCAATTAGGTGTTTAATAAACCTAATTAGAGTTAGAACCAAACACTAATAGGGAGTTTGCTTGGGGAGCAAATTCCCCTTACTTAGCACCAACTACTGGCCGAATGGCCAGCAGCTTTGGCTGGGCCTGCGCACGCGCGCAAGCCCACAGCCCACAGCAGCACAGCCCTTGAGGGATGTGCTACCTAGTGCTGTCCACTGGCCTATTGGGCTGCACACCTGCACTGCCCAACAGGTTGTGCATAGCTCAGCATGCTTGCTGGGCCGCAAACCAGCACACCATACTCTAGTGCATAGTGGGCTGCACATTATAGCCCATTATCCCCAAGGCCCTATGCTAGCCTTGAGCAGTGTTGTTCACACACAACACTGCCTTAGCCCTCACCCAGATCAAGTCCAAAATTATCCAGTAATTTTCTCACCGATCCACTCGCAACAATTCAAGCAATACCAAGTATTCTTTAACTGTGCTGTCTTTAGGTTCTTGATCTCTTTATTTATTTTATCCTCCTTATTATTTATCATGCTCATTGGTCCAACCAATGAATATTGATCTCACAAATATATTATGGTCTAACTATATTTTCTTGCTCTTCTAGATTAGACCTAATCAAACGATTCTTTACTTTGCTCGGTAGTAACTCAAAGTGTGTGACCTTATAGGATCTTGTAATATCGAGCCACCAAAAGTTTAACCTTTCTCAATCCCTTTTCAACAATTGACTGGCTTGGAGCTCCAGACCATTATGGACTCCAATTACTTTGATTGGTCATAGTGGCCTCTAGCGAAGGCATATGACCCCTCAATACTCGGAATGTCATGTGCATGTGACTTAATCTCAGTTCTACAATAGTGTCAATAAAATTCACTCCTTCTATCAACTATTAAGTACCATCTAGTTTCTAGGACTCAGTTTAAGTGTTAATCCACTAGTAGCTTTTATAGCTACCCCAGTAGTTTAGCCTTGCTGCCAAAGTACACTACTCAACCATTTAATGTATTGATAAGGATCCCATCCTATCAACTCATACTCTGATCAGAGGTTTATGAGTGTTTCACTTCTAATAAGTGGCCAAGGTACATCTCCTTTATATTGCTATAATGGAGTGATAGATTCCATCTTGACTACTCTGCTTACTAAAGGACAGACATCAACGATACCCGTAATTATCCGTGATATTAAATCTAATAGAATGTATAGGTGTAATCCAAAGTATAGCAACATCTAAACAAGGTAACTATTATCTCAAGTCTAAGGATATTTGTATTGCTATTGCAATAAGATGATTAGAATACCAACACATAATATAGATTACCGGGTGCTGTCTCATAGCGGTGTCTAATGTATTTCCCTAAATACATTCATGTGTTAACCTAAAGTACCACCCTCTAGCACTAGAGATATGCTACTCTAAATCATATTCAAGAAGTATGACGATACATGCTAGTCTATCTATATTCATCAATCTCCAGTCTTGATGATACTACGACTAGGGATATTTAGACAAATCATAATTGCACACAAACCAGTTCTCACCAACATAGTCTCACTATGCCCTTGAAATACGTGCTATGATTATGTCATAGACTTTTGCAAACACATCAATGAATATATTCTAAACCAGTCATAATATATTTTCGTAGTCATTGATATAAAAAAGAATGCCTTTATAAATATAACTTTGTTCGTACAAATAATACTAAGATATATCTCCCTAATTACCTCTAGGACATACATCATGTCTAACAATCTCCCACTTGCATTAGAGCCAATTAGCTATGTGCCGTGGGCCATAACTATTAAGATGATGGTCATCTTAATCTGTGTCAAAGGCTTGGTCAGACCATTCACCAGGTTCTGATCTTTGGGTACATATTCCATCTGTATATTCTTATCTCTTATCATATCTTGAAATATATGATATTTTCTATTTACATGTCCGTTTCTCTACCGAGACCGTGGTTCTTTTGCCTGAGTAATAGCCCTAGTGTTATCAGAATATATTACTATTAGATCCCTAGTGTTAGACACCACACCGAGATCACCAATAAATCTCTTTATCCAGACAGCTTGCTTTGATGCTTCTGAAGTAGCAATGTACTCAGATTCAGTGGTTGAATCGACAGTCATATCCTATTTGGAACTCTTCCAAACAACTGCTACTCCATTTAACATAAATAGGTAACCTGAGTGTGACTTGCAGTCATCTCTGTCAGATTGAAAACTCGCATATGTGAATCCCTTTACTGTGAGATCACCTCCTCCATATACTAAGAACATTTCCTTAGTCCTTCTTAAGTACTTAAGGATATTCTTAATGTCCTTCTAGTGCTTCTCACTTGGATTAGATTGAAATTTGCTTGTGATGCTCAATGCGTGTGAGACATTAGGCCGTGTACACACCATAGCATACGTGATAGATCTTATTGTGGATGCATAAGGTATTTCTTTCATACGCAATCTCTCCTCTTGTGTCCCTGGACATTTAGATTTAGAAAGGTTAATTCTATGAGACATTGGAAGATGACCTCTTCTTGATTGCTCAAGGCTAAACCTAGTCAATACCTTGTCTATGTATCTTATGAAAGACCTAGCAGCCGCTTGGATCTATCTCTATAGATCTTTATACCTAGTATAAATGCTACTTCTCCAAGAACCTTCCTGGAGAACTTTCTTGACAACCACGACTTAACCATTTGAAGAAGAGAAATGTCATTTCCTATTAGTAGTATGTCATCAACATATAGCACAAGGAAAATGACTACACTCCACTTAACTTTCTTGTATACACAAGGCTCATAAGCGTTTGATATAAAATCTAACTCTTTGATCGTATTATCAAACCTTATATTCTAACTCCTGGAAGCTTGCTTAAGTCCATAAATGGATCTTTGTAGCTTGCATACCTTCGAGCCATTCTGGGATGTAAAACCCTCAGGTTGTATCATATATACATCCCGATCCATGTTTCCATTTAGGAAAGCAGTTTTCACATCCATCTGCCAGATCTCATAATCATAATGAGCAGCAATGGCCAAGAGTATCCTTATGAATTTAAGCATGGCTACTGGTGAAAAGGTTTCGTCATAGTCAATTCCTTCTCTTTAACTATAACCCTTTACCACCAACCTTCCTTTATAGGCAATTATGTTACCATCCATGTCAATTTTCTTCTTGAAAACCCATTTGCAACCTATGGGTCTAACCTCATTAGGTGCATCGACTAATTCCTACACTTGATTTTCATACCTGGAATCCATTTCTGATTTCATGGCTTTTAACCATTCATTAGACTCTGAGCACTCCATTGCTTCCTTATAGGTCTTAGGTTCATCATCCTCCATTATAAAGATTTGTTTATCATCCGTGATGAAAAATCCATATCTTTCAGGAGCATTGGGAACCCTACCAGATCTACGCAATGGTTGTTGTGTAACAAATTATTCCTCAATCACACACTATTGTGTATCGGGTATAGGAATTATCAGCTGATTTTTTTGTTTGCCTACTTGAACCTTAAATTCAAGGTCGCTCCCACTAGCTTTAGCAAGCATGTGTTCCTTCTCAAGGAACTGAGCGGTCCTAGAAATAAACACCTTTTGTTCCTTAAGATCATAAAAGGTTTATTCTACTGTCTCTTTAAGATAACCTATGAACAAGCATTTATCACCCCTAGCTCCCAGCTTATTTGACATTGTCCTAATAACTCAGGCAGGACATCCCCAAACTCTCAGTTGAGAAAGAGAGGGTTTCTTACCATACCACCTTTTGTACAACATTGTATCAACTAATTTTTAGGGCACACGGTTTAGTATATAAACTGTGCTCTCAAGTGTGTGTCCCTAAAAGGATTTGTTTTGACTTGCTTGGCTCATCATGGACTGAACCATGTCTAATAAAGCTCTATTCCTCCTCTCAGACACGCCATTGTGCTGAGGAGTATAAGGAGGGGTCCATTGGGAGTAATATTCTATTATCCCTTAGATAATCTTGAAATTGTTGGCTTAAATATTTTCCACCTCGGTCTGACCATAGTGCCTTAATATTCTTTCCAAGTTGTTTCTAAACTTCATTCTTTCAAAACTATCTGATTTGTGCCTCATAAGGTACAAATACCCATATCATGAGTAATCATCGATAAAAGATATGAAGTAGACGAATCCTCCATGTGTAGACACATTTATTGGGCAACATACATCTGTGTGTATTATTTTCAATGTACTGATGGCACGTTCTCCTTTACCTTTAAAGGGTTTCTTTGTCATTTTGCCGAATAAACAAGGTTCGCATGCCGCATAAGACTCCCAGTCTATTGGGCCCAAGTCACCTCCTTTATGCAACTTAGTTAAGCGGGCTTCGTTTATATGGCCCAAACGACAATGCCATAAGTAGGTTGATTTGTCTTTATCTAATTTCAATCTCTTAGCATCATTCATATTAAAAATTTTAGCTTTAGTAATTAAAACATATATGCCATCAATCAAAACTCCATTGCCAAAACAAATACCGTTTTTATGACTTTGACAATCTTTATTATTAAATAAAACTTCAAATCCTTCTGCTGCTAAACAAGTAACAGAAATAATATTCTTAGTAACAACCGGAATATAATAGCATTTATTTAATTCTAAAACTAGGACACTTGGCAATTTGAGACTATATGTTCCTACAGCTGATGCAGCAACCTATGCTCCATTTCCAACTCATAGGTTTAACTCTCCTTTAGCCAGGCTTCTATAGTTTTGTAACCCCTGCACAGAAGTACAGATATGAGTATCACATCTAGTATCTAATACCCATGTAGACTCATAAGGAACTATAGTGAAATTTTCAATCATGAACATACCTGAAGTATAAGCATCTTTTAGCTTTGTCTTCTCATGCTCAGAAAATGCAGCCATAAGCCATTCCAGTCTCATTTTAGAGAAGGATTTAAGCTCAACATGATTTCTCTTAAATTATGCCTCCTTCATGAGTTTTCTCTTGACTTTTAAACCTCTCATCCTTTTGATCTTGAGGTCTTCAGCAACAAGTCGATCTTCCAAATCATTTTGATATTGAATATCAACCAGCTAGAGCATATCGATCATTTGAGATAATCCATAGTCATGACTCTTAAAGGAAAATTATGATTTGGCAAACCTTTCAGAACTATTCCTTTCAAGTCATCCAGACTATAGTTAATTCCAAATTTCTTTAGCTCCTCTGAAGTTTCATACATGCGTATAACAAGTTCAACTGTCGAAGAGTCTTTTCCCATTCCAACATAATGCATGAAACTTTCCAGTTCACCAAGTTTTAGGAGATTCTGAAGCAATGACTCCAAGTCTGCTTTGAGGTACAAATTCTGATATTCAGGTAGCATTCCATCGACCATCAAGTATTTCACTAACTTATAGTCTCTTTGATGCTTCCTATAATCATCAATTTTGCAAGCAAAGGCATTAACACCGGGATGTTCAGGGCATGGGTTATTAAGAACATAACTCAAAGCATTGTTCTCGAGAACCACTTTTACCACCTCGAACCACTCTATAAAGTTCTAGCCTTTAAATTTGATTTTGTCAAGCAGATGATAATTGATTGTTTTGTTAATAGGATACATATTCAACCTAGATATCAGAAAAGAATTATTGCTTTGGACTTAGTTCTTGTACATGCATTTAATTTAAGGCCTTTTAATTAAATACATATTCCTACTATTTTATCAAGGTTCAATTTAAAAATATAATAGCCCATTTCTATTATTTTTTAGGAAACATGGTCCAACCATTTTCCTTAGTAGGTAGCATCTATAACTCATTTAAGCTAACCCCTGCCCTCATCTAGTCCATTTGCATCTAATGCAATTGCTAATCTATTTGAGTTCCAACCAATAGACATGTATAACCAATTGCATGACTTCTCAAATGATGCCTCCAGCCCAGCATCAGCTCTGATATTACGGATAACTAAGCCAGTCCGATAAAGACTTAAACCTAATTTGAATCATGTGAACAGAAGATGTTAAAGAAGAAGGCACGATGTGCATGAGCAATTCATTCGATGAAAAGGCCTAGAAGCACATATTCGATTATTTAGGAAGGCTAAATTTGTCTTAATATTTTAATGGGGATTTATTGGTGCAACCGGTCTCACCTAATCTAGGACTTATGCATGGACATGATTATGAAACCATAAGTTATTCCAGGCTAAAAGGAATTAGTCGGTCCAACCTAAGGGTCATGCTCAACTGGTAATTCATAATCATTCTATCATGCTAAGACTCCATATAGCATGTAAAACAAATAAGGGGTTTCATTGTTTAGGTTCTTACACCTATGTCTATAAGTTTTAATTTAAGAATTTAAACTTTCATTTGTAAAACCATATAATGAATCCAATTCATTATACTAGAAATCAACTAATTCAAAAAGTCCCTTCGGTAATTAGGATCTAGAACCGATGAGAATTCTAAGTAGGAGAGGCCCCCTTGAAGTGAATGAGCAGCTAAGTCCAATCCTTGCCAGAATAGACATGAGCTCTTCTGACTCAGTTAACCATAGACTAATTAAATTAAAGATTTCATTCTTTTCTAAATTAAGAATTATTTCAAATAATTCAAAAATTAAAGCATTTACAATTTTAAATAAAACATTGTTAATGTCTAGATAACTACCCTGACTTAGTTTGAGCAACACTTAATCTAGTTATTACAACATTTTCTACTGTAAGAAATAAATTCCTAGGCATGGCATAGCATACACAAAAAAATTTCATAAAAAATTAGACCTAGTATATTTCTAGTCAATCATACAATAGCATTAGGCAGACTCATGATACCACTGTTGGGATTCCGAATAGCCAGCAGCTCTGGCAGGGCCTGTGTAGGCGCGCAGGCCCAAAGCCCATAATAGCACAGCCCTTGCGGGCTGTGCTACCCAGCGCTGTGTTCTGGCCTGTTGGACCGCACACCTATGTAGCCCAACAAGCTGTGTGCAGCATAGTATACTTGCTGGGCCATGCAGTAGCGCAGCCCCATAGGCTGCGCATTATGCGGCCTTACTGGGCTACGCACCAGCGCAGCCCAGCAGGCTGCGCTCTATTGTGCAGTGGGCTGCACATTGCAGCCCACTATCCCCAAGGCCCCTATGCAGGCCTTGAGAAGTGTTGTTCACACCATTCCACTTGCACCAGTTCAGGCGATACCCAGTATTCTTCAATTGTGCTGTCTTTTGGTTCTTAATCCCTTTATTTATTTTATCCTCATTATTTATCAGGTTTATTGGTCCAACCAGTGAATATTGGTCTAACCAATATGTTATGGTCTAACCATATTTTCTTGCTCTTCTTGATTAGACCTAGTCTAACGATTCTTTACTTAGCTCGGTCGTAGCTAAGGATCCCGTAATATCGAGCCGCCAAAAGTTTAACCTGGCTCAATCCCTTTTAGGAATTGATCGACTTAGATCTCTAGACCATTATGGACTCCAATTACTTTGTTCGGTTATAGTGGCCTCTAGCAAAGGCATATGACCCCTCAATATTCGGAATGTCACATGCATGTGACTTTATCCCGATTCTACAATAGTGTCAATACATTTCACTTTTTCTATCAACTGTTAAGTATCATCTGATTTTTGGGACCCGGTTTAAGTGTTAGTCCACTAGTATCTTTAATAGCTGCCCTAGTAGTTTAGTCTTGCTGCCAAAGTACACTACTCAACCATTTAATGTGTTAATCAGGATCCTATCCTATCAACTCGTACTCTGATCAAAGGTTTACAAGTCTATCACTTCTAACAAGTGGCCAAGGTACATCTCCCTTAAATTGCTATTATAGAGTGATCGATTCCATCTTGACTACTCAGCTTACCAACGGATAGACATCAATGATACCTGTAATTATCCGTGGCATTCAATCTAATAGAATGTATAGGTATAGACCAAATTATAGCAACATCTGAACAAGGTAACTAGTATCTCAGGTCTAAGGATATTTGTACTGCTATTGCAATGAGACAATTAGAACACCATCACATAATATAGATTACCGAGTGTTGTCTCATAGCGGTCTCTAATGTATTTTCCCTGAATACATTCATGTGTTAACCTAAGGTACCACCCTCTAGCACTGGAGATATGCTACTCTAAATCATATTCAAGAGGTATGACAACACATGCTAGTCTATCTGTATTCATCAATGTCTAGTCTTGATGATACTACGACTAGGGATATTTAGACAAATCATAATTACACATGAACCAGTTCTCACCAACATAGTCTCACTATGCCCTTGCAATACATGCTATGATTATATCTTGGTCTTTTGTAAACACATCAATGAATATATTCTAAACCAGTCATAATATATTTTCGCAGTCATTGACATAACAAAAGAATGCCTTTATTAATATAACTTTGTTCGTACAAATAAAACTAACTAAGATATATCGCCCTAATTGCCTCTAGGGCATACATCATGTCTAACACTGTCCACACAAATATTCACCAAAATAGTCCTAAAATCTCCATTTCATCATCTACTTTGGCTAGAGTCTCTCATAGCCAAGGTATCGCCTCAAAGTGGATTCACACTACAAAGGTAATGCTCCTGAGTTTCAAAGAGACTCACATTTTAGATATTTTATCATTATTCTCTGCCTCTTATATTAAATAGGTTCTTTTGTTCTTATTTTGGGTTTAGTCCTAACCCATATGAGCCTTGTTGGTACCTTATGTCCTTAGGGATATTAACTTGGTGCAACATACTCATACGGAAGGAAATCCCATTCTTATTTCATTTCTCCTCCATTAATCTACTTATTTAATCAAACTAAGTCTTTTCCCAAGACCAGACACGACCCATACAGGACCCCCATTCCCGAACCGGCCTCCCCGATAGTTGTACAGGTCCCACCTACCCGTACAGCTACTGACCCCCAGACAGAATCCAGAATTCACTTTCAACTAGTTAAAATCAATCCAACTCACCATTTGCCATGCGATCATTTTCACTAATAATCCGATAAATCAACCCCCAAAAGTTAAAATGTGTTTTTACAATAAAATACGTTGAAGATTCATTATTTTTATCCCATCCTAGAAGCCGCCCGGGCACTATCGATCGCAAAACCACCACGCTAACATAATCACATTTTTCCTAATAAAATGCTGACTTATGAGATGTTATAAAATGTGCTAATCTTTGTGGATGGAGGGGAATTTATTTTTATTTTATTTTATAACTTAGAACAAATGTATAGGTTCTCTCGCAATTCCCCCATTTTCCCCCGGTTGTAATTTTTATTCCCCTATTTATTGCTTGTGCCTTTATTATAATCTATAAACACATGTAATGAGTTTGAATGAGTGTAGAAAAGTAGGATTTCAGTAATAATTCCCCAAATGATCAAAACAAAATGGCTTTACGCTGCGAATGTAATTTTGAATTAACTAAATAAGAAATAAGTGACTCATCCGATACCCGAATCTCTGATCCAAAAGGTATGAGTCTCCCGCCCAATGGGAACCGTACCAAAATTCTTTCCCAAGTAGACAACTTGGGTGGCGACTCTATCATTTGTATCGAGATTTAGGTCTCGATTTTTTTATTCATTAAAATTGGCTAATTGTGCAAACTTGAACTAAAAAGGTTTCATCACGCCTAAATGCAACCAACCACCAATGGGCCCCGCCTCTTACCAAGGCACCAAGGGAGAGCCACACATCATCGACACCTCACAGTGATGACTCTACTAGGGATGTAATATTTTAACTTACAAAATTTTGGTTTGTTTTAAAAGCTTAAAAGATTAAGATGAGAACCGAAAATCATTTACTTAATTCAACTCGTTTTCTTCTTCATCACTTAGGAAAATTATTACACTATATCTTCTCATCTCCTTCTCTCTTTATCTAGACGCGCTCTTCTTCTAGCACTAGGTTAGCGTGCGCTATTTTTTTCCACAAAGCTTACGAAAGTGTTACCCCTGCCTGTCAGGAATTGGGGACTCTAGTAGGTGGAGCATTCATTGCCATCTCCCTCCAAAAGAGGCTTGATGGGAACCTTCCACATCAAACTTATGATATGTCCCTACACCATTCTTATCGAAAGCCTCAGAATTTTACATTCTAGGTACCCATTTCTAAGTGAGATTAGACTAAGGAAGAATATCATCAGAACCTGTGAGAGAAATAAGGATAGAATCGATCGCTTCGCATGTGTTGTGTTACATTCCCTTATAATTAACCTAGCCATGCATCATTGTAATTTGTGCATGCATAACACATCCCATGCATATACTGATCTTTTGGTTACCACCTCAGTCAAAGCTCAAAGGGTTAAAACTTGGCAACGTCGTTAGGTCCGTTTGACTCGAATTTCAGCTCCACCACTACCTCCTCCTCCTCCAGCTCAGTTAAGGGTTGCTCTACTTCCGTCTATAGGCATTTCATTCAGAAGTCAGTTTGGTCCGATTGATCATGGTACTGCTTATCAACCCAAGAAAATGTCTTGCATTATGACTCCAGAGGGCTGAATTGATGTTGAGGTTGAGGATGTTGCTACTGGCGAGGAGGCAAATGCATCAAGGGCCAAGGTTAGGTCAGAGATTGCAAATGTCGTCATAGTACTTGGCAAGTGATTAGTTCTTAGACCGAATGAATGATACGATACTAGCTTCCATCAGGGAAATCTTAAGCGAAGATATAATAGTCAATGCTTCTTATAGCACACCTGTTAGTGCTCCAGCAGTGAGTGCAGTGATTAGTGAGCAGTTACCCCTTTCAAGAGTTACCCACAATCCATTCACTCAGTTTCAATTATCGCCTATTCGAATCCGCAAAGAGTCCTTCAACTAGTTAGGTTAGTTAGGTTTAGTCAGTCCATTTAGTTCAGTTATCCAGCCATTGTAGTCAGTGGGTATAGTGGTTCCACCAGCCGTCAGTCAGTTCGCTCAGCCTAGTCAAGGGTTTATACCGCCACCATTTCAGTTTGGAGCATCCAGCCTGAGCCCTAACTTTGTGGTCACACCTAAGGGGATGACCATCCCTCAATCTACAGGTTTACCCTTAGGTGCGATTACTTAGTCAGACGAGTCACCCTTATCCATAGAATTGCGTGATCTACTACAGAAATTGCTTGCTACCAATCTTAGCATTCAGCCATCATCACTATTAGTTCAAACCACTAGGGAGGAGGATTGGGTCCCTAAAAACTTTAGTATTCTAGTATAGAGAAGTATAAGGGAACTGGTCCACCTCAATCTCACATCACCACATATCGAAGGGTTATGAGAATAAGGAAGCTAAGTGATAAAGTCCTCACCGAGATGTTCCTTTGCACCCTGGAAGTTCCTGCTATTGAATGGTACAATACTTTGTCAAATGAGGTGACCAAAAATTGGAAAGCCTTATCTGAGGCTTTTATTGAGCAGTATGGTTTCAATGCCACTATTAAGACTACCATACAGAATTTGGAGGCGATCAAGCAGGCCCCCAATGAGAAATTCAAGCCCCATTTTGAAAGGTGGATGGCCACTCAAGTTTTATTGAAAGATAGACTAATTCTTCCCAAGATGATTGTAAAATTGATGGATGGGGCCTTGCCTGCTTATTGTAAGGTTCTTGGTATTGATAAATTTTATAGCTATGTGGAGGTCTTTGAAAAGGCCAAGAAATGGGAAAGGATCGAGGAACTAGAGAAGGTGAGTATGCTGGCCTAACCTTGGTTCAAAAAGAATGACCCTTCAGCCCTAGCCCAAGCTTTTAAGCTGCGGTCTAGTTCCAATCCCAAAGCAACGTCAGTGTAAGAAGAAGTGGCCACAATTTGCACCATTGAGGATAGCATTTCTCCATGAAGGCACCGTTGCCTGCCATCTTTAGTAAGTTGAGAGCACTTGGTCTTCTTTAAAGCATCAAGCCCTATATCTCACCCAAACTAAAAGATAGGGATAAGTTCTGTGCTTAGCACGGTAGTAAGGGTCATCACACTGGTGCTTGTAGAGATCTACTTGAGGCTATTTGCATTCTGATTAGGGAAAAGAAGATATGAGAACCTGAGCTTAAATCTAGTACCATGAATAACCCCCTGCTAAATTTTGAGAAATGAGTTGCGGCTACCGAGTTAGTGTTGCCCTCCTACCATATCTTCAATATGATCTCACAAGCTAGTCCTATGGTCCACTCAGTAGTGGCTTTACCTGATGAATCGGTCCCCATTGACATCAATACATACGAGTTAAAAGGTGCTTATAATGAGGAGGCTATGTTGGTTCGACCGGAACCAATTGATGTCGATGCTTATGTATTGGAGAATGATGAACTCAAAGGACCAACCTTGTTAGTGGAAACTTCTAAGTGAAGAAGTTATATGAAAGATGGGGTGTTGCATATTACCAGAAGTTGAAGGATTCCTCCTAATCTCCTCCTAAAAAGAAGAAGGGGTTGAGATGTGGATATCTAGGTCATCCCAAGTGTCAATTAGGGTCTAACCTTTACACCCGCTATTGAGACTTAAACCCTGATTAGTACTGAAAAGAAATATTTAAAAGTCACCCTCTCATCCAGTAATTGCAAGTTACCCCCGCCAAGTATAGCATTTGGCAGCTTCTCATTGACTCTGAAGATCATCGCAAGGGTTTGAAAGTTATTAAGCATAGAGGCTACACCCTCTAGCACTTTGGTTAAAGTGTTTTCAGTTATTGGGGGATCTTCTCCCAGCTAAGTTGAACCCATTATGTTTTATCTATTAGACCTCCCAGCCGGAGGAATTAAGCATAACAAGGCACTTTTCATTAAGGTTCAAATCTTTGATCGTTCTATCCTATGTGATATGGTGGATGATGGTTCCACCCTTAATCTATGCCCTGTCAAGATCCTTCCTCACTTAGGGCTGGATGAATCCATGTTGGTGAAATCCAATACCGTTATAAGGGCATATGATGATATGAAGAGAAGTGTCATTAGGGTCTTTAAAGCTAAGGTTACAGCTGGCAGAGTGAAGTCTAAAGTCTTATTCACTATCCTTGATATTCCCGTTACTTACTCGTTATTGCTGGGTCATCCTTGGCTCCATGCATTAGAGGTTTTCCCTTCCATAGTCCACCAAAAAGTCAAGCTGATCTACAATGGCAAGCAAGTGAGCATTAAAGCTGACGAACCGTCTATTATAGTAGCTATAGAAGCCAAAGAAAAGGAATCTAGGGTGGCCGTAGCTCACTAGGGTACAAAGTTTTTGGTTAAGGGATACATATCGCTTAAAATTGAAAAGATTATGATGAAGCAAGGTTATGTGAATGGAAAGGGGCTCGGAAAGAATCTTCAGGGAATGCTGGAACCCATTTTACCTCTTTTGTGGCCATTCAGACACGGTTTGGGGAATCGCCTAGGTGCTAAGAAGTCCAAACCCCAGTCCTGCTTTATGATAGGGGCTGAAGTCAAATAAAAGATATTCACAAGTGAGGAAGAACTTGTCAAAGTGAAGGGCAAGAAGGTCCTTAGTTTTGAGATCTTCAATGATGAATATGACTTCAAGAAGGGCTGCATGATTGAAACCTCAGTTTCTTTGGATGTATGTGGGAATGCTGAAGAAGATGAAATGAATGAAGCAATTGAGTCAATCACTAAGGCCTTAGCATTACTTATGAGAAAGAGTTGGAAGGGAAGTGAGAAAGGAATCCTATCAACAAGGCTATCAAAAACGTAGAAAGAGCAGTGGCCAAAGAAATGCATGCGAACCTGAACACCAGAGCTACCAGTACAACTATCAATATTGCCAAAGTTGATCAACAAGGCCCTCCACTGTGGAGGATGATTCAAATAATGTAATTTTTAATGCTGTAAACATTTTTATGCAAACAATACCGCTTATGAGGTATATCATGGATAAGTTGTAACATCAGTACTTTTTAAAGCATGTCATGAATAAATTGATGCATCTCTCATTCACACTTCACTCGAGTATTCCATTCTATTGACATCATGCACTCATAACAACAACATTCTTAAAATATCATCATATTTATTAATGTAGTTGACTTTGCATATATTGCAATGGTACAAATATCCAATGGTTAAAACTTATTACCAAATAAAAGAGAGATAATAAAAGTGCTTAGTACTCATGATAACAATAAGTCTTAGTGAATCTTTCTTCAAGAAGGGGAAAATGGTATGAGGGTATATGTCTTCAAGAAATAAGACCAAAAAGACTCATGAAGAGTATCAATAGCAGGTTACATGAGAAAATCCACAATAGGCTGGCTCTAGTTATGAAGGATAAAAATAGAACCCTAGGTTACAAAACAATTCTCAAATCTCTCAAAAATGCTAAAGGGAAGTCGATCATTAATAAGTCGATCACGAAGATTTTATCAAAGATAGTGGCTACCTACAGAGATGGGGCTGATACACTTCCATTTGCGATTTGGGAGTACAGATCTAGGATAAGAGCCCCTACTAGTCAGACACCTTTCTCCTTGGTATATGGAATGGAAGTTTTGTTACCAGTCAAAATAGAAGTAAGATCTCTAAGAGTGGCAATCGAAGCTCGGTTAAAAGAGTCAAATTAGGCAAGGGCTAGGTATGAACAGTTAAACACAATAGATGAAAAGCAGCTCGAAGCACTTGACCACCAACAGATGTACCTGCAGCACATGGCTCGAGCTTACAATAACAAAGTCAGATACTCGAAACAAACTCTCAAAGTGGGTGATCTGGTTCTCAAATAGCTATGCCAGGTCAGCACTGATGCTAGTGAAAGTTCAGACCCAATTAGGAAGGATTGTTTGTAGTTAAGAAAATCCTTGGCAAAGGAGGAATCAAGCTTATGGATATGGACGGAAATGAGTTATTGAATCCAATGAATCAAGATAGGCTTAAGCGTTATCATGTCAAGGTCAAAGGAATTAAATCACAAAAGTAGTACATAGAATAAAAAGAAATAAAGAATAAATCACCCGATGAGTGGTCCTCTACTGCTCGGACAAAAATTAGGGTGCAACCCGCTGATCGATATTCTGTAAACCGGTCAAGCAAAAATTAGGGTACTCCAATGCAAATAAAGCCCACTAAGTTGAAAACCCGGAAAGGGTGGCTTAGGCAAAAGTTAGGGCATTGAGAGAAAAATGTTAGTTGCTTTCTTGAAAATCTGTAGAAGACTAGTAGGCAGTAGGAGTAAACCATTGGTAATTGTTACCATTGCCTATGTACTCAAATTAATCTCATCAATGAACAAGTTATAATTTTGCTAAGAATCTTAGTCTTATGAATGCATGCATGTCTCCAGGTGAAACAATCGTAGGTGTGTGAACATCAATTTTTTTCTCTACGTGTTATGCATCTTTTTTATCATCTTCATTGCAGATATGCAAACTTCAAAAAAGTTTGTCGGATTGAACCACCAAGTACAATTCGAGCAAAAATAAAGATAGTCTGCTGGATTGAAAACCCAAAAGGGCAATCTAGGCTAAAGTTAAGAAAAAAGAAAAAGAAAAAAAGTCTGTTGGATTGAGCAGCCAAGGACAATTCAGGCAAAAA
Source organism: Euphorbia pulcherrima (assembly GCA_947683365.1). Taxonomy (NCBI): domain Eukaryota; kingdom Viridiplantae; phylum Streptophyta; class Magnoliopsida; order Malpighiales; family Euphorbiaceae; genus Euphorbia; species Euphorbia pulcherrima. The sequence continues at coordinate 46,360,434 of CANTUS010000001.1, read as the reverse complement.
TTAAGATAGTCTACTGAATTAAAAACCTGAAAAGGCGGTCTAGGCAAAAGTTAAGACGAAAGAAAAAGTCTGCTGGATTGAGCCACCAAGGACAATTCAGGCAAAAATTAAGACAGTCTGCTGGATTGAAAACCCGAAAGGGTGGTCTAGGAAAAAGTTAAGATAGTGAAATAAAAAGCATGCTAGATTGAAAACCCAAAAGGGCGGTCTAGGCAAAAGTTAAGGCAAAAAATAAAGAAAAAGCTTCCTAGATTGAAAACCCGAAATGGCAGTCTAGGAAAAAATTTAAGCTAAGAGAAAAAGAAAAAGTTCGCTGGACTGAGTCGTCAAGGACAGTTCAGGCAAAAATTAGGATAAAAAAGAAATGAAAATAAATGTTCGATCGGTCATCTCACATCGAATGGCCTCTATAAAAGTTAGAACATCGCTTAATCCCCTCACTGTGCATAAAAGTTAAATGTCAAAAGTACCAATCCAAGTTTACACCAAAGTAAGTCACATGGGACCCAAAAGTATCAAATGCCCAAAAAAAGTGCATCTCAATCTAAGCTATAGGGGATCCTGTCCCTGGCGATCCTCTAGAGCTTGGTCCTCTGTATCCGCTAACAGGTCATCCATATCGATCTTCACATGGTCCTTGGTCCCTATGACACCCCTGGCAGCATCGGCTCCTCCAACATGCTGATTCGCCCCCTGCTCAGCTCTGCCCCTCTAAGTCACTATCAGCGCCACTCGGTAGGCAGAAAGGTCATCCTCAAAATCAAAATTAGATGGTTCCGACATCTTCCTGTCCTCGGTCATCATAGCCAGCTGGGCCTGCAATGCCTTTATCTCAGCCCTCCCCCGGGTAGTCTCCACCCTATCCTGGTGAGCCTAAGTAGTGGCTGCCCGCAGTTACCCCTCTAGAAACCTAGCCGTCTCCTCAGAAGCGTCCAAGTCCTGCATGGACTTGCTATGATCCATAGCCAACAAAGTCTATAATAGAAATCATAAGATCAATACACATGCATAAACATCATGGCATGCATCACTCATAGTTTGTTAAATTTTGTAGGTAAAAGAAACTTATTGAGGCTAGCATATTCTGGGCTAATAGTAGATCTCAAATGGAGAAATAACCCCTGGCAATCGTCTCAACCTCAGAAATGGTCATCTGAAAAAGAAAGTCACATCAGGATGGGACATTCTAAGCAGTCACTATAAAGGATAAGATTAAAGCAGGAAATTCCTTACGTGGGTAGAGCCGGAAGGGGTAAATTTATGGGCTGAACTAACTCCTTGAGCTCCTTGATAGCTCGCTTCCTTGAATGATCGAGGAGCCGGAAGAAAGTATCTAACTTTTCTTGGAGGACTCCCTCCCTCTCGACCACTGAAATGCGGGACCGCTTTATCGGCGATAAAGGAGCAACAGCAGCAACGGCAGTGGTAGGCCTCTTTCGCCTGGAAGAGGAAGGCTGTAACAATAAAAGATTTAACTCTGGATCATAATCAATTTTATGGAATAATAAGTTATTCACAAAGGCTAAGTTAGAAAGATACCTGAGAAGAAGGGGTAGCGGACCTAGTGGGGCACTCGAAGCTTTGAACTATGGAGGGACCCCCGCGGTCACTCCTCGGTCTGCTTTTCTTATCATCATCATCATCATCACCATCATTGTCACTCTAATGGAACTCGAGAGGGCCATCCCCGTAATGGATCCTCTCACATGGGGAAGGAGCAAGGAATCAATAAACTCAGCGTAGTAGCCCTCTACTAATAAAACTCAAGCTCCCTCGACTATTAGGTATAACCCCTAGTCTATCCTTTGCATCAGATGCGGCCAAAAGATGCCCAATGGGATCGGTGGAGGGATCGGCCTCTTTACAATAGCATTGTTCCTCTACCCTTAGACCCGCTTGCTAAAATACCACTCAAAGGAGAGTGGCCATACCAAGACAAAGCAGCGGTCATCCACGCAAGCCTGCATCCTCTCAATATCCCTATAGGTATCCAAACTATCCCATGGGTCTCGGATGACCTGCTCAAAATAAATTCACTATAAGTATCATAAACTCATATATACAGTTTCTACTAATCATTTGTTGAAATGTAAGATGCAGGTTGAGCATGAAAGAAGTTTTCCTGATCAGAGCACAACTGGTGAAGGAACTCCCTGTACTGCACTATAGTCAAGGCCTGGCTCTGCGAATGCCCCATCCACCTATATATAATGTGCGGTGTCTCACGCTATATGGGCAAGCCTAGCCTAGGGATAAATCGGCGCTCAAAGGCCCAAATCTGTACGATAAAGTAAAGATCAGTTCCAGCACAATTCGAATAAAAGGTTAAAGCACAAAAGTTTGTGTTCAAGAATTACCAGCGGGATAAGATGGCAGATCTTGAGCCCGGACTGCTGGCCTCAAGCCCTAACATCTAGTTCATATTACAACTTTGCTAGGATGGCCCGACATTAATTCTTGCCTAGCACAGTGGCAAGTTCTTCTACAATAGAGACCAAACCATAGTTGAGGTTGCTCTAGTAAACTGGAAAGAAGACTGTACTAAGGAATGTCAGCAGGAAAGATCGGGCATACTGATCCCTCATCTCCGCAGCAATGAGACATGGCTTACCGATCTAATAAACATACAAGCCCTTGTACTTGAGCTTGTTCATCCCTCTGAGATGAAGCCCAAGTAATCTCGCTAAATAGGCCTTCATGTCAGGCTGAGAATGCCATCTATCGGCGTAGACATCAAAATGGACAATGTCCCCTCTCCAGTCCAACCCCTTTAGGGAGCATATATCCGAGGAAGTGATGGGGACCTCCCTGATTCATAGATGGAATGTATGGGTCATCTCCCGCCACCTCTCTATAAGAGCTGAAATAGCACCAGGGGCCAACATCTTCGAAGCCTGAGGGATGACCCTAATAATTTCACTGAACATAAAAGAATCAATGTGGGCCAATAGCTCGGTATCCCCCGCAATATGAATGTCCTCATACCATTTCCTGCAGAAGATTAGCCCTCCTACAGTCTTATACTAAAACTGTAAAGATAAAATTACAATTTAACAAGCTTAGGATACAGCAGATAAATAAAAAATCAGAAAAGAATTGCAGAAAGCGAAGAGTTCAATATTCTATCCTTGAGGATAGGACCTGTATAGGTCCACCCCACCCGTACAGGTCCATAAGCAGCTCCCATACCAAAAATGGGACCCTTACTGGTCCCTGTAAATAGTAGCATCACGAAAAAACTTTTGAAATATCCAAAATCATCCAAATTCAACCAAAGCTCAACCAAGACTATCTTAAAAGCATCCTAGGCTAAAGTTACATGAATCAGGCTTTATTCCAAGGTCTAAACCACCCTAAATTATGCTAAAAATCGAGAAATTCCCAAAGAACTCAAAAATGGAAAAGTGGTGAATTGAATGATATACCTGGAGTTTCAAAATGTGGGTATAAGGAGAATGGATCAAAGGCACTTCAGAAGTGGGAGTGAGCCCCAGAAAAGAGTCTTCCTCGTGAAAAGCATACCTGACAAAAATTGGGCATTCCCAAAGCTCCAAATCGCCCACCCGGGCAAATCCTCATCCCTAATGGAGACATGGCCAGTCTTTGGGATGTTTTTATACATTTTAACTAGTTTTAGGGAGAAAATCGCAGGAGATTGCAAAATGGGAAAATTTTTGTATAAGGCAGGATATGAGGGGTCTGATCAACCTTTGAACCCCCACGACAAGGACCCATACAGGTCCTACCCCACCCCTGCGGTCCTATTCTTCAAGCTTCCCACCCATAGGGGTGCTAGCCCACCTGTATGAGTTTTCTTTCGCCATTCAGGGGTAGATTTTGAACCAATGCTCCATGACAGCACCAGAGATACCTCCAGTCAAAACTCGGGGCCAACCCCGCTTCTCCTAAACTCTAAATTTCAATTAAATTAGGGGCAACCCCCCTAGCTCATCTTGATCCTTGATTGATGGGGAAAAAATATTTGTCTTTGCAAAAGTCAATCAAGAATCAAGGTAAGCCATTTTTGAATTGATCGCTAACAAGGATAATTTTTGTATACAAGTCCACTCAGGAGTAAGAAATTCTCCCAACAAGTGAGTCTTGCAAGGAAATAATCCCCCAGTAGAAAAGAGTTCACCAGTAAACATTACTCCACTCTCCAGTAGTGGAGTCAACAAAGGGGCACCCCCCACCAATCCAGGGGCATCCCCTAATTCCCTAGTAGCAGAGTCAACCAAAAGGCATCCCCCCCATCAATCTAGGGGCAGCCCCCCAATTCCCAGCAATAGAATCAACCAATCCAAGGGCATCCCCACATCTCCCAGTAGCAGAATCAGCTAATCTAGAGGCATCCCCCAATTCCCCAGTAGTAGAATCAGTCGATTGAGCCCTCCAAGAGGCATTCTTCAAGGAGCACCCTTCTAAGAGGCATTCGATTCCAAAGCAATTGGGCCAAACTCGACATTTCTCACAGTTCATTTACAGTTTATTTAGGGGCTAACCCTTATCCACACATCTTTATTCTTAATTGAAGGGGCAAAAATTTTTGTTCATCATAAAGTCAATCAAGAATAAAGATGTGTTTGCTTAGAAAATGACTAACTCGGTGTTTGATTGTTGTCTCTTTACAGGTCATTCAAAACCCCCAGCAAGAGAGTAATCCACCTTAGGAAAGGGATACATCATCCAGGAGAGTCATCCGCCTTAGGAAAGGGATACATCAGCCATGAGAGTCATCCGCCTAAGCAAAGGGATACATCAACCAAGAGAGTCAATCCGCCTTAGGAAAGGGATACACCATCAAAGGAAAGTTGATCTGCCTTAGGAAAGGGATACCTCATTGGCTAGGAAAGCCTTAAGAAAGGGATACACACACCTTCTCCCAGTAAAGTCACTAGGGATAAGAACCATAAAAGGAAAGTCACCCACCTCAAGAAAGGGATACGCATAGGCAAGGAAAGTCATCTACCTCAAGAAAGGGATACACATAGGTAAGGAAAGTCATCCGCCTCATGAAAGGGATACGCATTGGCAAGGTAAGTCGTCCACCTCAAAAAAAGGACACCTAGGAGAGAAGTTCACCTCAATAAATGAACTCACCCATGTCATCACTTCATGTATGATTTCTAAACCCTCGCTCACAGCGTGAGAACATGCAGATCCGTATCTGCAGTGATCCCATAAGGTGCAGTCTATGAGCATTGGATTTTAACAGTCCTTCTCACGAAATGATGATGAGAGCTAGATAATGTAATCTTTTATACGTGTTATTCATTAAAGGTGTTCCTACTACTGCAGAGTTGAGTTTGGCCAAAGTTTGTAGACCTAGTATGCCCCTAGGGACCTAGATGGGTACTGCCTGGTGGTACGGATCCACTGGCGGACCTGTATGGGTCATTTCCTTCCGTACGCCTGGAGTGGACCCATATGGGTGGGGCCCCACCCATATGGGTCCAGTTGTTGCCTGATAAGGCTTTATAGAAGGAGATCCTTTCCTATTTTGGGAGAAGGCAGGTCATGAATGTGATTTATTGCATTCAAACCTCATTTCCCCTATAGATAGAGACCTTTCCTCACTTTTTCACAAGATACAACACATATACAACATATATTATAGTTAATTCTAGCAGTTTCCATAGGTTTAGAAGGGGTATAGTTGAGGTACAGGAGGTATAAATTAGGGAGAAAACCTATCCTTTGAGGTTTTATCCACATTTTATTCATTCTTAGCTTCGTTTATTAGGATTTGGAGGAGGTTCTGTCCACACAAATACTCACCCAAATACTCCTGAAATCTCCATTTCACCATCTACTTTGGCTAGACTCTCTCATAGACTCACATCTTAGTTATTTTATCATTATTCTCTACCTCTTATATTATATCTATTCTTTTGTTCTTGTTTTGGGTCTTGTCCTAACCCATATGAGCCTTGTTGGTACCTTATGTCCTTAGGGATATTAAGTTGGTGCGCCATACTCATACGGAAGGAAATCCCATTTTATTTCATTTCTCCTCCATTAATCTACTTATTAAATTAAACTTAGTTTCTTCCCGAGACCATACAGGATCCGTAAGGGTCCCCTATACCCGTATCGATCTTCCCCGGTGGCTATCTGGGTCCCACCCACCCATACGGGTACCCGCCCCTAGGCAGAATCCAGAATTCACTTTCAACTAGTTGTAATCAATCCAACTTACCCATTGCCATGAGATCATTTTCACTAATAATCCGGTAAATTAACCGGCAAAAGTTAAAATGTCTTTTTACAACAAAATATGTTAAAGATTTGCTATTTCTAGCCGATCCTAGAAACCACCCGGGCACTATCGATCACAAAATTGCCACGCTAACATAATCACATTTTTCCTAATAAAATGCTGACTTATGAGATGCTGTAAACTGTGCTAATCTTTGTGGATTCAGGGGAATTTATTTTTATTTTGTTTTATAACTTAGAACGAATGTATAGGTTCTCTCGTAATTCCCTCATTTTCCCCCGATCATAATTTTTATTCCCCTATTTATTGCTTGTGCTTTATTGTGATCTGTAAATGCATGTAATGAGTGTGAAAGAGTGTAGAAAAATAGGATTTCTATAATAATTCCCTAAATGATGAAAATAAAATAGTTTTACACTGCGAATGTAATTTTGAATTAACTAAATAAGAAATAAGTGACTCATCCAATACCCGAATCTCTGATCCAAAATTTCTGAGTCTTCCGCCCAATGGGAACCGTACCAAAACTCTTTCCTAAGTAGACAACTTGGGTGGCGACTCTATCATTTGTATCGAGATTTGGTTCTCGATTCTTTTATTCATTAAAATTGGCTAATTGTGCAAACTTGAACTAAAAAGGTTTCATCATGCCTAAATCACCAAGGTGCCAATGGAGACCCACACGTCATCGACACCTTATAGTGACCATCACTCGTTCAGACATGGTGGTGATGACTGGGCTTCCCTGGACGAAGCATGTCATTCACTTTGACATTTATGTGGAGAAATGCTACCTCTAAAAGCCTGTGATAAAGTGAGTGACTGAGCTCTTTGGCTTGAAGCCTACTTTGGAGAGGCTATCTTATAGAGAGCTGTAAGAGCATTGGATGGCGATTAGGGTAGTTACTGAGACCTCACAAGATGCTTGTGTCTGCTCCTTTGTAATCTCGCTGCTGAAGGTGCTATTCTTTCCCGTCTCTAGCAGCAAGATTAATTATAGACGAATTTCTACCGTCAAGGACGTGAAGGCGATCAAAGAAAAGAAATAGCCTAGGGCCATTCTCACATAAATATATCGCGGGTTGGATGCGGGGGCTAGGAAGAAAGGCAAGGTCCTTTGGCTGAGCCACTTACTCATGCAGGTATGCCTTTTTCATGAATACTTAATTATTTCCTTTGTGCCTTTTCCCGTTTTTGCCTGCTTCTTTCTTTTTGGATGTGTTGGATTGATTAGCTATTGATTTTGTAGGCTTGGGCCTTTGAGCACTAGATTCTTCCTCCGGTGAAGTTCAAGACAAAGGTGCCGACAGGATCGCACTTTCTTGCCAGGTGGTGCAAGAGTGTCAGGGGATTTGGAAAATACCCCCCCTCCCCCCCAACAGCTACAGGGAGGCACTGAGGAGCTTATAGATTAGGTTGGTATTCTTTGGCTCTTATCCCTATTTCATACTAAACAAACCATTAGTCATAAATACGTTAATGAATTTAAATTATTCTTACATTGATTTGTTATTTGGTTGTTTGTTCAGGTCGTCAGGGACCCCTTTGACAAGGTGTCCAACCGCGCTGAGGTGCTTGTGGACTAGGAGGATGTGGACGACCAGAGATTTATATTAGAGTACCCCCTATCTTTTTAGTGGTATTTGGGGGAGCAAGTGCATAGCTAGAGAGATATTATGCCCCCTGCTAGACCTATGCCCCTAGCACCTCCTAAGAGGCTCTGGTGGCCTTATTTGACTATCACTATCGGCCGATAAGGCCAATTTTTTGGATAGGGATGGCCGCATTGTACCAAGTGTCCTTGGCTATTATAATAGCCATATACCACGCTTGCTCCCTATATGCCCGCACATCTATAATGACGACACGATTGAGTACTATGCTAAGAAGAGGAAGGAGAGCTGAAATGAATAGATGGTGGCTATATGAGCAGCGACGTGGAGGAGGAAGAAGAGGGTGCTGATAAGGATGACCCTGAGGGGGGCGAGGAGGTAGGCGAGGTTGTGCCGATGGCCCCCGAGGAGCATTATCACTCTGGTGTAAGACCAAGCTTATTCACACATTTCACCTTATTTGGTCCAAGGTAGTTTACTTACATTTGCCTTTTGTGCTTGTATTTGTGTCAATTAGGTACCTCCTAGGAAAAGGAACAGGCTCAAGAGCAGTGAAGTGTAGGGCCGAGGTAGGCCCAAGGATATTAGCATAGTGGAGGGGTGCCTCTCGATGACTTTGGAGGAGTCCTTCCTACTTTTGGGCTCGAATGGCGATTTTAGGATAAGGGACATAACCCAGAGCGCTCACTCAATGGATTTCATGCCTCCGCATACTACACATGTAAGCCTTGTGAAAATACAAATTTTCCCCTTGATTGCATGCGATATCTCTTTTTTAATTGCCTTTTGATTGCCTCTTTAGATTTTTCAGGTTACTCATAGGGAGGCAGAACTGCTGGTAGGGAACGCTTTTCCTCTTAGGGACACCCTTGTCTCCTAGACCTTGTTTGCTAAGGTACCTGCATGTTTGAAAGATGTTGCAATCTAAATAATGCATGTATAAATGTTATGAATGATATGGTCTGTTAATGCTTCTCTTATAGGAATTCATGGCGCTGTCACTTTTTAATGCCAACTAAGCTTGGACAAGGTACTAGGAGGAGGTAGCTGCAAATCAAGAGCTAGGCATCGGGTTAGTGAGCTGGAGTAGCAGTTGGATGCTATTGTGCATGAGAGGAGGAGCAAACACAACTTGGACCATGCACCTTAGGTGGCAGCTGGTTGGTGCCCTACTACTGAGTTCGCTAATTCTAGCAGTGTCTCGATGACCGAGGAGAGAGTGGAGGATAAGGACATTAGCCAGTGCCTCATGGATGACTCTGAGTTCACATCTCACCTAATGGATGGTGGCGGCATGCCTTACATTTACTTTATTTTATCTTTATTATTCGATTTTGGCTTTATTTTTGTACCCTTGATACATTGGTGTTTGGATGATTTGGGTTTGTTGGATTTGTTTGGATGATTTTGGATTTTTGGTTTGAATAAAAATGGATTATAGGCTTGAAATGTATTCAGAAATAGATTACAGGTTTCACAAGTTATGGATAGGTCTGAACTGGCCAAAACAGGCCTAAAATTTGAAAAAATGTGCTTGTTGTGGACAGCTTCACTGATGTCATCGTCTGTATGAAAAATCTGAATCTGCTAACTAATATAGACAACATCGCCCATAACCTATACCATCGGCAGCTTCGCATCCATATCGCCACCGCTTTCATCCATACCACCGACGGCTTCACCTTCCAAAATTACAAATTTTGGCCATTTCTAGAGTTTAGCCATAGAGAGCCATAACTAGGGGAAGTAGACTGGAAGAAATTACAAAAATTCAGGCTTTAGAGGTTTCGTTACGTGGCCTCGTAGTCTGTTAATCCTGAGTTTCTTCATATAGCATTGACGTTTAGGACTGGATGGATCATATGTTCCACTTTTCCTCATTCGAGTTATACCCCTTGTTCAAGGAGTTCTACGCTATATTGGGGATCCCATGCCCTAAGCGCGTGCCATTGGCGATTCCAGATTTCCACTTTGGTATGGATGGTGTGTCGAGAGGGCTGTGGAATTATGAATCAGTAGACCTTTCTATCCCGACTGCTTGACCAACCCGCATTTCAGCTTAATACGGTATTAGAGTGGTGCCAAGGGACTCCTAGATCTCATCTCACTTTGCCTTCCATGGTTACATTACTACTTATGTATGAGTTTATTTATGGTGTGAGCCTAGTTGCTCTACTTCAGCTGATTTTGCTTATTGAACCTATGTCTGTAGGGGCTTTCCCCCATAGCCGTGGGCCTAAGGAGACCCTGCTAAATAAGACCGCAGCTTTTATCGACCCAACCCTTATCCGTGATCACCTTACACTACTATAAGTATCCTTTCTCATCAACCTTAGTTATCCACTTCTTCTTTCTTTAATCTAAAACTAACTTGCAGGTGTGGCTAATGGAGAAGCGTAAGCTAAAAGAAGCGCCGTGAGGGAACCCAAAGAAATACTTGCCTGTCGATCTCAAAGGAAGAGGACTCATGTGAGGGGATTTCGATTAGTTGACTACTAATAGCTGGGTGCCAATCACAAGTGGATATGCCGACACAAATATAGCGGGTCAGCCCTGGGTGGAAGATCCGAGATGTGGTTGTAGAGTCCTGGGGATCCTGTGTTTAGCTATTGGGTCTATAGAGGATTACTTTCTACACCCCATACAGGCTTCACCATCAGTACAAATGGCAACAGAGGGTTCCAGCCAAGCTTCTTGAAAATCATAACGGTGTCTGCAAGATTAAATGGGTGTGCCACATTTGGGAGAAATGGACAAGAGAGGCTATCTTTGAGACGTTGGATTATAATCATGTGGAGACCCCTAAGATTGATGAGCATTAAAGGGGATGGCTTGTAGAGACCAGATGCCTGTTGACTCTATCCAAGCTATTATGGGACCGCTTGGAGGGGGAGCCAGCTGTGCAGGGATTCGAGCCTTTTCATACGACTACCTTGCGGAGGATCTCGAGATATTATGATGATGATGCAAGGAGTTTGTCTTAAGATGTGCTTTTGTTAGTTCTATCTTTTGCATAGGCTAGTCATAGTGACAGACCTATCAAACTTTATTTTTATTAATTTTATTTGCCCCTAGGGGTTTTCAATCTATCGAACCTTGTCTTAACTTTTTCCTGGACTGCCCTTTTCAGGTTTTTGATCTAGTAGACTTATTCCGATTTTTGCATAGACCTTGCTCTTTTCAGTCTATCAGAATTATTCATCTTTTATTTATTGTTTTTTTTCTTTATTGTGCGTTGATTTAAGATAACGTGAACTCTGCATTCTGTTTACTTGAGTTATTTTGACTGTATAGATACAAACATTCGCATAAGCATATGCATTACAAATTTAGCAAAAATATGCTTTTATTAAATGAAGCAAAACAAAGTACGTATTGTTGGTAACCATTCCCATTGATTTAACTCCCGGTGCTAACTACTCTAGATTGGTTTTCTAGAAAGCACTCTCTGTTCTCACTTACCCTGAATTTTGCCTAGATCACCCTTTTCGGGTTTTCGACCTAGCAGGTTATCATATTCCCTAATTTTTGCATGGCCAGCTTACAGAATACCGACCGTCGGGTGTCACCCTAATTTTTTCCCGATCAGTAAAGGACTGAAAGGTGTGTGATTTATTATTATCCTTTTTTGTGCTGCTTTTCTAATTTATTTCTTTTCATTAGATATGATAACGCTAAAGCCTGTCTTGATTCTCGAGGTTCATATATTCATTCTCTTCCATATCCATATGCTTGACTGCCCCTTTACTAAGCATATTTTTAATCACGTACCGTCCTTCCCAATTAGGCCTGAATTTGCCCCTTGTGTTATTGTTGGAAGGTTTCAACTGCTTAAGGACTAGATGTCCAACTTTCAGTAGGAATTTCTATTGTCTAACCCTACTTTTATAGGCTCGAACCATGCGCTGCTGGTACATTTGGAGATTATCTAGAGCTTTTACCCTCTGCTCATTCATCATGTTTAGCTGCTCAAATCTTGCCTTAGTCCATTCAAATTCTTTTAGTTTAGCTTCTAGCATAACCCTTAGTGAGTTTACTTGAGTTTTAATTAGTAAAATCACCTCCATTCCATAGACTAGGGAGAATAGAGTTTGATCGGTCAGGGTATAAACACTCGTGCAATATCCACAGATAGGGAAAGGTAGCTTGTCAGCCCAATCCTTGTAGCCGGCTATCATCTTGGAAAGGATCTTCTTTACCGATTTATTGGCTGCCTCAACAACACCATTAGCTTGTGGTCTGTACGAAAAAGATCTATGGTGTTTGATCCCATACTTTTCAATCAGCTCTGTGGTTGCCCCTTGAAACTATACCCCATTATCTGAGACTATATAGTGCAGAAGTCCGTACTGAGTAAATATGTGCTTTTCTATAAATTTGGCCATCTTCTTGGCGGTGACATTGGTGTAGGATTCGGCCTCTACCCATTAGGAGAAATAGTCCACTGCTGCCACAACTTATTTGTGCTCATTTGTCGATGAAGGGCTAATTTCATCGATTATATCTATCCTCCGCGCCGAGAATGGCCAAGGAGTAGATAAGTGATGGAGCTTGGTGGGTGGTAGATGTTGCATATCCTGATAAATTTAGCTTTGGTGGCACCGTTTTACTTAAGTGATGCAATCGACCATTAAAGTGAGCTAGAAATATCCCAACTTTGTGAGAGCGAGTCCATTCATATGAGGGCCACAGTCGCCGGCATGGACATGATCAATCACTTACTAAGCCTCTATTTTAGTTAAGCAATGAAGTAGTAAACCGTCACTAGTGCGCTTGAATAGATCATTATTGACAATCCGAAATTGGACAGCTAGCCGCCGTACGGTGGTACGGTCCGAGTCAGAGGAATCCAGAGGATATTATCAATTTTGGAGAAACAAAATGATGTTAGAGTACCAACAGGGTTTGGTTGAAATGGCGAGGACCTGCTAAACTTGCTGATCGGGGTATGTTATCTTTGTGGACAATAGAACCAACAGACTAATAGGTTGCTATTAGGGCATTTCCCACAGCAAGGCTAGGGTGGCAAGAGAGTCAGCCATTTGTTTTTTTTATCATGGGGTATATGTCGATACAAACAGGAATCAAACTTCTCAAAGAGGCTTTGGACAACGTTGATGTAAGGGCAAAGAGAGTCTTCCTTGATTTCCCAATCCCTAATAGCCTAATGGATCACAAGAATCAAATCTCAGATTACAGATACCATTTAGGCCCCGACTTATAGGAGAGCTTCAAGATAAAAAAGATAGGCTTTATATTCAGCAAAATTGTTAGTGACAGCGAACTCTAATCATTTAGTTAAGGGAATGATTTCATTATCCGGTATGACTATGATAATGTCAAGGCCTTCCCCTCATCGATTCACAACACCATCAAAGTATATAGTCAACACACGGTTGAGGACGCTGACAGTTATGAGCTGTTCATCAAGAAATTCCAGGTTTTCAACATAATCTAAGTCACGAGCTTGATTAGGCAAGAATTCTGCCAAGGCCCACCCCTTGATAACGTTGTACGTCACATACTCAATGTCGAGCTTGGGGAGAAGTAATAACCATCGAGAGAGTTTGCCAGCCAGAGTGGGGGATTGACAAAGATACTTCATCGGGTTAATCTTAGCCACCGCTTGGACGCAGTAGGATTAAAAGTAGTAGCGCAGTTTCTTAGTGAGCCAAACCATGGTGGTGCAAGTTTTCTCCACAATCGAGTATCGGGTCTCATAATCCAATAAATTCTTGCTTAAGTAGTAGATTGTATGTTCCCATTTATCATCATATTCCTGGACAAGCATTGCCCCTATAGAAGACTCTTCTATAGCTAAGTACAGGATCAAATGTTTCCCTGGGGTGGGCGGTTTTGGAATGGGTGGGTCGACAAGGTAAGCTTCGATTATATCAAATGCCACTTGACACTGATCATTCCATACGACTAATTGCTACTTCCTTAATAGCTTGAAGATGGGCTTGCACACAATAGTGAGACGGGAAATGAACTGACTGATATACTATAAGGAGCCTAAAAATGATCGGACCTCTTTCTCTATTTTCGATGGAGGCATTTCCCTGATAGGTTTAGCCTTATCGGGATCCATTTCAATTCCTTTCTAACTAACTACGTGTCTAAGTAACTTGCCTGAAGTAACCCCAAAAACACACTTCTTTGGATTTTAGTGGAGATTATACTTCTCAATACAAGTCATGAATATGTCAAGAATAGCAGGGTGCTCTTCTCGGGTAGCAGAGTTCACGATCATATTGTCCACATATACCTCCACTTCCTTATGGATAATACTGTGTAAGAGAGCAATTACAACACATTGATAAGTAGCCCCAACATTCTTCAACCCAAACGACATTACTTTATAGCAATAAACCCCCCATTTAGTAATGAACGTTGTCTTAACCTTACCAATGATGTCCACCAATATCTGATTGTAACCCGAGAATCCATCCATAGATGGGTGCATAGATGCCTTGGCAGTATTGTCAATTAGGACATCAATGTGAGGAAGCGGGAAGTCATCCTTAGGCAAAGCTTTATTGAGATCCCGGAAGTCAACACAAACTCATACCCTACCATCCTTTTTTGGAACTGGCACAATGTCGGACAACCAAGTCGGGTACTCAACAACTTCGATAAAATAAGGGTTAATAAAACTTGAAACCTCTGCCTTAACCTGTTCTGCCCATTCTGGTCTTGACAGATGGAGCTTCTGATTGACAGGTCTTGACTTAGGATCGATTGGGATTCTAAGCTCGACGATGTGACAATCGACCCTAGTCATGTCTTCGTATGACCAGGCGAAAGCATTAACATGTCTTTTAAGCACGTTTATTATCTCACTTTTTTCTTCGGGAGTTAAGTCCTTGGAAATGGTTATCATTTTAGGGTCGTCATCAGTACTTAGGTTTATTTCATTTAAAGAAGTATCGCTAATACAAAAAACATTATGCATATGGTTATGTGAATGCATGGATTCATCAGGTAAAGCATCAAACAAGTAAGCAAAACAAGAGTCATTCATTAAATTGAAAGCCTTATTGGCGACATTGTTTGCATCAAATACATTAGAAATATTAAAGATTACATAATCCATGTTGTCCTCCTCCATAGGTAGAGAGGCTTTAGTGGCAATGTTTGCTACAGGTAGAGCATCCTCTATAGTCTTTATCAGAATTGCATCAAGGTCACATCCCAGAGCTGTCTTCTGGTCAGCAGTGAGTGGTGATTCCTTGGATAGATTGGCTTTCTCAATCAAGGCCTTGGCAAGCTTCTTCAAGATCTCGATCATGGAGTCCTCTTCCTCGGTTCCCTCACCCTTCCAGCATTTCTTTAATAGAAATTCCATAGCCTTGGTCATAGCAGCCACAGCATCTTCAACTTCCTGATCTATGAGTTCTTCATCACTTCCCCTGATCTCATCCTTAGGATATATCTTCCCTTTTCCCTTAACCTTATTAGCAATGACATTGACAAGTACAATAGGTTAAGTGGGTTTGGGGTTCAGTAGAAATGACCTTGCAGCCAGCTTTAAAGTGATAGACATCCTTAAAGATCTTAAAATCGGGCCATAACTTCCTATTATGATCAATAGGCTCAGGTTCTCCCTTGTAAGGCTTCTTGCCTTGAATTTTGCAGACAGTCACCATACGACAATAGCCAGAGGGAACACAGCGGTAGGTCTTACTAGGCTTATTCCCTAACCCGGAGAGTCGGACAAGTACCTTTGGTTTTGAGGCCTTGATGATCCCTTGTTCATACACTCCACAATACTTTCCTGGCTTAAACCTAGTTTGCTTCATCAGTTTCCTCACTCTAAGGTGGAGATGACTATCCTAAATGGGAGCCAATTTCTTGGGCTTATAAATCACGGATGGAGGCCTTCATCTAACTTAGTAGTGGCTTCCATGATAGCCACAATAGAAGTGGCATCAGCCTCAATAGTTATAAGCCTATTCTCATGTAGGAACTTAACTTTCTGATGGAGGGTGGATGGTACTGCCCCTAGGGCGTGGAGCTAAGGTTGACTAAGTAATAAGGAGTAGGCGACTGGAATGTCAAGCACGGTGAACTGCACTTTACTTATAACCCCTCTGGTAGTAACTTTTGCTTTGAATACCCCAATTACACTATGCTTTGAGTCATTATAAGCACGGATTACTGTGTTGGATTTCAATACGGAGCTGTCATCTACTATGACACAAGGTATGGTTTTATTGAGCAGTTGGATTCGGATAAATAGAGCCCTGTTATTGTCCTTACGCTCGACCGGAAGATCAAAGTCATCAAATACAATCTACAGTACCTTCCTCAGAGGGATAGCCTCCTCAACCCTATTGCACATTTCAACAACAAAGGTGGTTGGAGTGGCTTCAAGATTGAACAAATGCTTAATTAGACCCCTGCGATGCCCATCTATATCAATGACCAGCTGCCAAATGCTATAGCGAGCTTGGGTTTTCTTTAGTTGAGAGATAAGAGAATCAACCTCGAGGCTTATCAAAATAGGTGGAGACAGAGAAGGAGGCCTTGTAGAGGTGCCTACCCTCTTAGGGATTGGGTCCTAATTCTAGCAGAGATAATGGTCCTCAAGATAGTAGACGCAGCCACTTCTAGTGATATTAAGGACATCATCAAGTAAGACACTCTGAGTGGCTCGTGTCTTAAAAAGATAGGGTGGTTCATCAGGTTCCGAATCGGGGTCTAGCAATTTATATCCATCCATACTGAAAAGTTCATCCCAATCAACCTTGAACGATTCATTTGGCTATACGGCCAAAGGCGCATTAACCTTAAACAATTTGGTGTTCACCACCTTGGTCTCTTTAGTTACTCCATCATCTTCATCGAAGTAATCTCCCTTTGGAATAAAGGCATCGATGCTGAAGAGTGGCTCTTTCTTGGTTCTCATTCTCCTGGCCACAAAAGGCTAGACCCTGCAATTTTCCTTCTTCGGTGGAGTTGGGTCTACTTCCCTACCCTGAACAGAATTAACCCCTAAATTAGCTTGGCTGATCAGATCAAACACTAAGTTGGATGGTAGGCCAGAACCGATAACCAGAACTAAATCACTATTCCCTTACCCTAAGGTAAGTAGCTCAAAGATTATGGCTTTGGGTAAGCTAGAATGGATCATGCCCACCTTATTTCCAAAATTCGGCAAGGGGTTGTTCATGGCACTCAAGACCTTATCTGGTTTGTGCTCTTTCCTTCACTTACGAGATCTTGGATAGCCAAAAGTAGGGTTTTACAGTTGTTGGTTTGATAGCCTACTTGAACGTGGTAATTGCAGAAATTGTTCTTATCCTCGAGTTTGGGTGGTTTATACTCATGGAGTGATTAGACATAACCGGCTTCCATTAAGCGTTGAAAGATAACCCTGAGTGGCAACTTATATGGTTTAGCCAAGACAAAAGGAGGATGAGGCGGTTGCATTATGACGACAGCCGGCAGAGTTTGAGTGACTGCAAGAGGGGCTATAGTAGGGGCTTCAGTGACCGCCTGAACTATAGCTGGGGTTTTGGGTTTAGCAAGTGCTAGAGCTGTAGGCTAAGTGTCATTATTCTTTCTGAACCAGGGCTTTCCTGCCTTTTCTACTCGCTCGCGCTTAATTCCATGCTCAATCTTCTCAGCTTTTTCATAAATAGCCTTATAAGATAGGAAGGAGTCATTTGCCATTTCCTTTTGAAGAGCTGCAAGTGCTCCTTCTAACAGTTTAATGATCATCTCCTTAAGGATGAGTTTTGACTTCATTAGAACCTGGGTCAGCATCCAGTAGTTGAAATATTGCTTAAAGGTTTCAGTAGGGAGCTGGCAAACTCCTTTAAGGTGTTGGAGGGTTATTTCCATCATGGTATTAAAGCCGTAATACACTTTCAAAGCCTTAGAGAGGAGCTTCCAATCAGTGATGATGTGATAGGGTAAGGTGTTGTACCATTTAAGAGCGGGGCCTCGAAGAGAACATTGGATCATCCCGGCGAGTAGCTTATCACTCAACTTCTTAACTCTCACTATATGCTCATACATGATAATATGAAAGGCAAGGGCACCCAGCCCATCATAATGAGCCATGTTGGGCATGGTGAAATTATCGGGAACCTAATCCTTGCCTAGTTCAGGTTCTTTAGCAGCTAATACTCAGTCGATGTAGGCTTGAATCTCGGGTGTCACACCTGGAGGTTACGTGACCTAGTCATTGATCAACTAGTGACTGAGAGCTTCAGCCTTAGGTGTCCTCAGGAGATTGCGTGACCTAGTCATTAGTTTGATAGGCTATCATCTGATGAAAGAAAGTTGCTACTTCAGGTGTCACGCCCAGAGGCTGCGTGACCTGGTCATGGTTTAAAACTGGTGGAGATGGTAGGGGAATGTCCAAGTGAGGATGAGCAATTAGTTGGATACTTAAAGGATTCTGAGGGGTAGGTTGTGCCCCAGGGAGTTATAACAAACTGAGAAGGAGTGAAAGATGGCGAAAGTAGGGCTAGTCCACTAGAAAAAGCCGAAAACTGGTGAGCAAACATAGTCGGAACTAAGCTGTGAGCCAAAGTCCTCAAATTCTAAGTTACATAAGGAATGATTGCTTGGGTTATTGAGGTTTGCAGAAAAGCAGAAGCTTGCCTAAAATGGAATGGTCTTACCATAGGCTGAGCTGATGGTGTTGGGTGAAGAACAAGGAGAGCTAATCTTGCCCCCACCGAGCCGAACAAAATCTGAGCTGAACCTTTCTGAGCTTGCATATCGGATTCAAAAACTCGATCTGAATTCTTATCCTCTAGGGCTTGCCTAATGGCTACATAAAAGTTAGCTTGCATTGAAGATTAAACAGTAGCTTGCATGGACCCCTGAAGCCTATCCTAGAATGCATCCGAATTCAGAAACTAGGCTATAGCACTGCGCGAAGTCAAAACCAAGGGGTGGCTGAGATCTTACTACCGAGGTGGGAGTAGGGCCTAACTGATCCTCATGCAAAGGGATGTTCTCGTCATTGTTTAGGAAAGACATGGCCGGTTAGGAGGGATTTTGACCTAATTGAATTTGTTATGAACTAGACTCCCCACTGGAATCTATATACGGAATCCCTTCAATCTCCGTCGTGACTACCGAGGTATGAGAATGATAAATTAAATGGTGCTCAGACCTTCTTCAAACTGGGGTGCAACTATAATTTCACCTTCTCCTAGCTGAAATTGCAGATAGCGGATCAGACCATGCATGATTTTGTAATGTCACGTATGGTATGAATTACTTTGGTTTTTGGGAAGCGGCGCATGACATGCTCGCGAGGATGGTTGCGATATAGGAAGTATGTCATGATGAGAAGTCTTATCCCTCCAACATGCGTGGGACATTTGTTCCTCTCATCACACATAGTTGTATACACTGGATTCCAGTGACCGACCTCACGAAATAATGAGGAGAGCTATATACAGCATTCTTTTACAGGTTTTATCCATCAGAGGTGTTCCTACTACTGCAGAGTAGAGTTTGGCCAATATTAGGAGACCTAGTTGGCCCTTAGGGACCCGTATGGATGTTGCCTGGTGGTACAGATCCACTGGCACTACCCGTATGGGTATGATCTTCCATACGACTGGAGGGGACCCGTAAGGGTCCCCTGTACCCGTACGGTGGGGGCCTACCTGTATGGGTCCAGTTATTGCCTGTTTAGGCTCACTTGGAAGGTAAGCCTTACCTATTTCAAAAATGGCAGGTTATGAATGCTTGTTAATGCGTTCAGACCCCATTTTCCCTATAAATAGGGCCTTTTCCCTACATTTCACAAGACATACAACTCTTAAGCATAAAAACTATAGAGATATTATAGTTCGAGAGGTATAGAAAAGGTATAGTGGGGGTATAGGGAGTATAAAATAGGGAGAAAACCCATTCCTTGAGTTTTTTTCCACATTTAATTCATTCCTGACTTCATTCCGTGCACTTTGGCCAAGCTCTCTCAACAGTAAAGGGATTGCCTCAAAGTGGATTCATGCCGTAAAGGTAACGCTCCTGAGTTTCAAAGAAACTCACACATCTTTTATTTCATTATTATTCTCTACTTCTGTCATTTCTATTTCTACTATTATTTCGGGTATGGTCCTATCCCTTATAAGTATTGTTGGCACCATACATCCCTAGGGATATTATATCGGTGCACCAAACTCATAAGGAGGGAATTCCTGCTTGGTTATACTGTTATTTCCACTATTGGTATTTTTACTTGTTATATTTGCCTTATTATTCTTTTGGGTCCGGTCCCGATTAATATGAGCCTTGTTGGTACCTAATATGTCTTTTTAGTGGTTATCTTGGTACGCCATACTCATATAAAGGGAAATCCCATCTCTTCCTCTCTCAGCCTTTTTGTGTCTGTCTCAGCCTTCCCAGGCCCGTACGGGTCACTTATACCCGTACGGGTACCTTATACCTGTATAAGTACCCCATTGGCCGTACGGGTATAGGCCTTAGAGGCAGATTTTGGGTTTTCTTTGAATGAACCTGAAATCACCATTTGCCATGTAGTCATTTTCATTAATAATATGGTAAATCAACTCACATAAATAAATCAAGTTCTTTTCAATAGAATGATATTTTATGGTGTGTTATAAGCTCTACTAACATCTGTGGATGCAAGGGAATTTATTTTTATTTTTTTATAACTTAGAACAAATGTATAGGTTCTTTTCGCAATTTTCCCCATTTTTCCCCTGGTTGTAATTTCTATCCCCCATTTATTGCTTGTGCTTTTTTGTAATATGTAAATGCATGTAATGAGTGTGAAAGAGTGTAGAAATAGGATTTCTATGACAACTCCCTAAATGATAAAAACTAAAACGGTTTTACGCGGTGAATTTAATTTTGAATCAACTAAATGAGAAATAAGTGACTCATCTGATACCTGAATCTTCAATCCAATAGGTATGAGTCTCCCGCCTGGAGAGAACCGTACCAAAACTCTTTCCCAAGTGGACAACTTGGGTGGTGACTCTATAAATTGTATCGAGATTTGGGTCTCAATTCTTTTATTCATTAAAATTGGCTTATTGTGCAAACTTTAACTAAAAATATTTTATCACGCCTAAATCCAACCAAACCCCCCCAGTGGGCCCCGCCTCTCTCAAAAAGCCCCCAACGGAGACCCACACGTCATCGACACCTTATAGTGGTGACTCCTCTAGGGACATAATCTTTTCACTTGCAAATTGTTGGTTTGTTTTAAAAGCTTAAAAGATTATGATGAGCATCGAAAATCATTTACTTGAGTCAACCTGTTTTTGTTTTCATCATTTGGGAAAATTATCACACTATATCTTCTCATCTCCTTCTCTGTTTAGTTAGATGTGCTCTAGGGTGCCCTATTATTTCCCCAACACTCGTGAAAATGTTACCCATGCCCGCTAGGAATTAGGGACACTCTAGTGGTGGAGCACTTATTGCCATCGCCATCCAAAAGAGGCTTGATGCGATGGGAACCTTCCACATCAAACTTATGATATGTCCCTAAACCATTCTTATCAAAAGCCATAGAATTTTATCCTCTATGGTACCTTTTTCTAGTGACATTAGAATAAGGAAGTATGCCCTCAGACTCAGCAGGGAGAACGGAATCGATCGCTTCGCATGTGTTGTGTTACCTACTCTTGTAATTAACCCCACCATGAATCACTGTAATTTACGCATGTGTAACACATCCCATGCATGTAATGATCTCTTGGTTATCACCTTAGCCAAAACCAAACCTCAAAGGGAAAGAGCTTGGCAATGATCTCAAGTCCGTTTGACTCGCATTCCGATTTCTCCAGTATAGCCAAGGGTTGATCCGTGTTAGTCTCTGTGTATTTTGTCCAGCAGTCAGTTTAACCCGGTTGATCTTTCTGCTTATCATCTTGAGGAGATGTCTCACATTCTAACTCTAGGTGGCCAGATTGATGTTGAGGTTGAGGATGTTGCCACTGGAGAGGAGGAAAATGCATCGAGGACCGAGTTTAGGTCGGAGGTCGCAAATGTCGCCTCTCAATACTTAGGAGGTGATCAATTCTTGGACTGAATGAACAAAAAGATGTTGACTGCCATCAGGGCAATCATGATTAAGGAAAGAAGGGCAAATGCTTCTATCAGTGCTCCAACAGTGAATGTAGTGGCCACCGTGCCAGTATCAAGAATCACCTATAATTCATTCACTCTATTTTGATTGCTGCCAGTATAGACTCAGAGGGATGCTCCTAGTCTGTTTGGTCAGTTAAGTTCTATAGGTCCACTCATATTAGCTAGATTATAATTCTAGTTAGCGGGCATAGTGACCCCTCCAATTTTCAATAAATTTGCTCAGTCTAGTCAGGGACTCATACCACCACCATTTGGGGCATCTAGTCCAATCCTAAATTTTATGGTCACACCCAAGGGGATGAACTTCCCTCAATTGGTGGGTCTACCCTTAGGTGCGATTACCCAACCAAAAGGGTCATCTCTATCTATTGAATTGTACGACTTGCTCCAGAAATTGCTTGCTGCTAATCTTGGATTCCAACCATCCATCCAAGTAACTAGAGAGGAAGATTGGGTCCCTAAAAACTTTAGTATGCCTAGCATAGCGAAGTATAAGGGAACCGGTCCATCTTAATCTCATATCACCACCTATCAGAAGGTTATGAGGATCAAGAAATTAAGTGATAAGGTCCTAGCTGAAATGTTTCCCTGCACCTTGGAAGGTTCTGTTATTGAATGGTACAACACTTTTTCAGATGAGGTGACCAAAGATTAGAAGGCTTTATCAGAGGCCTTTATTGAGAAGTATTGCAATGGTACCATTAAAACTACCATACAAAATTTGGAGGCTATCAAGCAGGCCCCAATGAGAAGTTCAAACCTTACTTCAAAAGGTGGACGACCACTCAAGTTCTATTGAAAGATAGGCCAAGTCTCCCAAAAATAATCGTGAAGTTAATGGATGGTGCCCTACCCGCTTATCTTAAGATCCTTGGCATGGATAAATTCTCTAGCTACATTGAAGTATTTGAGAAGGCCTAGAAGTGGGAAAGGATTGAGGAATTGGAGAAGGCTAGTATACCGGCCAAACCTTGGTTCAAGAAGGGTGACTCGACCTCAGTCCAGGCTTCTAAACCAAGGTCTAGCTCGGATCCCAAAATCGCAGCCATACAAGAAGAAGTTACTGTGGTCCATGTCTTTAAAGATGGTATTTCCCCTTGGAAGGCGTCCCGACCTACCATCTTCACCAAGCTAAGGGCACTGGGCCTCCTTTAAAGCATTAAACCCTATGTTCCCCTAAAACCTAAAGATAAGGATCAGTTCTGCGCCTATCACGTTTGTAAGGGTCATCGCACATGTGATTGTAAAGACTTGTTGGAGACCATCCATGGCCTGATTAAGCATAAGAAAATCTAGGAACCCGAGCTTAAACTAAGTACCTTGAATAACTCCCTACCGAGATTTGAGAGGTAAGTCACAGCTATTGAGTTGGGGCTCTCCTCCTGTCATATCTTCAATGTGATCATGCAAGCTAACCAGATAGTTAACTCAGTGGTAGCCATACCCCATGAATCTATCCCTATTGATATTACTGTTTACAAGTTAGGAGATGCTTATGACGAGGGAGCTATGCTAGTCCGACCCAAACCAATTGACATTGATGCTTACATATTAGAACACAATGACCTTGAAGAACTGATTCTATTGGTTGAAACTCCTTAGGGGAGAAGCTATATGAAAGACGGGGTCTTACATATGACCCACAGTGGAAGGGTGGCTCTTGTTGTCCTCCCGAAAAAAAGAAGGGGCATAGATGCTGGCATCTAGATCCTTTTGAATGCCAGCACGGGACCTACTTTTGTGCCTGTCGCTTAGACCCAGGTTCCGATGGATATAGATTTGGGAGTTACTCCCCTTATCCATCAATTACAAGTTACCTCGCCCAAGTACAGCATTTGGCAACTTCTCATTGATTCCGAGGATCATCGCAGGGGTCTGATAGAAAAGTTGTTAAGCATAGAAGCTACACCTACCACCTCTCTTGTGGAAATATTCTCAGATATGGGGGGGTTCCTCCCAGCCACATGGAACCAATCTTATTTTACCCATCAGATCTTTCGGATGAAGGAAGTAAACACAATATGGCACTTTTCATTAAGGTGCAGATCTTTGATCGTTCTATTCCATGTGTTATGGCGGATGATGGTTCCGCTCTCAACCTT
Organism: Euphorbia pulcherrima; assembly: GCA_947683365.1. Classification (NCBI taxonomy): domain Eukaryota; kingdom Viridiplantae; phylum Streptophyta; class Magnoliopsida; order Malpighiales; family Euphorbiaceae; genus Euphorbia; species Euphorbia pulcherrima. The sequence continues at coordinate 46,336,396 of CANTUS010000001.1, read as the reverse complement.
TGCCCTTCTAAAATTCTCCCTCACTCAGGATTAGATGAATCAATGCTTGGAAAATCTATTACCATCATATAAAGAGGAGTATAGTTAGGGTCTTTTAAGCTGAGGTCATAGCCAAGGAAGTGACATCCAAGGTCTTGTTCACTATACTAGACATCCCTATCTCTTAATCACTATTGTTAGGTCATCCTTTGCTTCATGCACTAGGGGCAGTTCCTTCTACGGTCCATCAAAAGATTAAACTCATTCACAATGGTAAGTTAGTAACCACCAAAGCCGATGAACCATCAGTTATAGTAGCTATGGAAATAGAAGAGAATGAGTCTAGGGTGGCTGTAGCTCACAAAAATAAGTTTAAGAGGCTGGTCTCTTAAAGGTGAGAGAATCATGATGAAACAGGGTTATTAAAAGGGAAAAGGACTCGAGAAATTTCTTCAAGGCATGTAAGAACCTATCATACCTCTTCTTTGGCCGTTCAGATTTGGCTTAGGATATCGTCCAGGTGCTAGGAAATCCAAGATACAGCCATGTCTCATCGTAGGAGCTAGAGTTAAAAAGAAAGCATTTTTAGGTGAGGATGAACCTATCAAGGTTAAGGGCAAAAGGGTCCCTGGTTTTGAGATTTTTAATGATGTGTTTGATTTTAAGAAGGGATGCATGGTTGAAGCCTCGCTTTCTATGCAAATATGTAGTAGTACTGAGGGGGAGGAGATGGGTAAGGCAGTTGAATCCATCATGAAGGCTCTAGCGGTACTCATGAAGGAGAATTGGAAAGGGGATGACAAAGGAAATCCGATAAGTAAGGCTATCAAGAATTTGGCAAAGGCAGTAGCTGAAGAAGCATAAGCCAACCCGTGCGACGTCGCCTCAGCTAAAATCGGTCAACAAGGACCTCTGCCTATGAAGGATGATTCAAATGATGCAATTTTTAATACTGCCAACTTTTTTATGCAAACAATGCCGCTTAGAAGGCATATCATAAGTAGTTGTAGTATGAGTTTCCTTATTATGCCATGAATAAATTGATGCATTTTCCATTCACATTCCATGAGAGAATTTCATTTAAAGACTTTATACACTCATAACAACAATGTTCTTAAGCCAATGATAAGATTTTATTCATAAAATTGACTTTGAGTATATCACAATGACACCAAGATCCAATTGTTAAAACTTATCACAAAAAGAGAGATAAAAAAGGTGCTTAGCAAACATGATAACAATAGGCCTTGGTTCATTTTTCTTCATGACAGGGGGGGACGTCAAGATGATACACATCATCAAAGAAAGAAGACCTAGAGAAATTCAAACAAAAACAAGAAAATAGCCAAGTTCATGGAGAGGCATATTTTTGCTTGATACAGGATTCCGCATCATGTGGTCTCCGCCAATGGGGTTCAATTCCAAGGGGCAACCAGTGAGTTACTTGAGAAGTTTAAAGTTGAACATCACATATCTTCCCCATACATGCCACAAGCTAACAGGGTAGTAGAAGCTTCTAACAAGTCGATTAAAAAAATCTTATCCAAGATAGTAGCCACTTTCTGGGATTAGGCTGACAAACTTCCATTTGCAATTTAGGGGTATAGAACAAGTGCGAGGATGCCTACTAGCCATACACCTTTCTCTTTAGTATATGGGATGCAAGCAGTATTACCTATTAAAATGGAAGTAAGATCGTCATGTATAGCACTCGAGACTCAGTCAAACGAGTAAGACTGGGCAAAGGCTAGATATGAGTAGTTGAAAATGATAGATGAAAAGTGACTCAAAGCTCTCAACCACTTGCAGATGTACCAACAACGCATGGCTCGTGCTTATAATAATGGATTTAGATACCCGAAACAACCTCTCAAGGTGGGTGATCTAGTTCTCTAGTAGTTGCGCCAGATCTACACTTATGTTAGGGGCAAGTTCAGGCCTAACTGGAAAGGACAGTTCATAGTTAAGAAAGTCCTTGGAAAAGGAGGAATCAAGCTTATGGATATGGATGGAAATGAATTCGTGAATCAAATAAATCAAGATAGGCTTAAGTGTTATCCTGTCTAGGTCAAAAGAAATAAATCACAAAAAGCTGCACTAAGAATAAAATAAATAAAACACCCGATAAGTGGTCCTCTGCTGCTTGGGTAGAAATTATGGTGCAACTTGTTGATCGGTATTCTACAAATCAGTCAGGCAAAAGTCAAGGAACTCAAAATAAGGCCCGCAAAGTTGAAAACCAAAAAAGGACTGCTCAGGCAAAAGTTAGGGCATCGAGAGAAAACACATCAATTTGTTCCTAGAAAATCTGCAAAAGACCAGTAGGTAGTAGGGGTTAACCATTGGAAATTGTTACCATTGCCTATGTACTAAAATTAATCTCATCAATAAACATGTTATGAATTGTTAAGAATATTGGTCTTATGAATGCATGCATGTCTTTAGGTGAAATAATCGCAGGTCTGTGAACATCAATTTTTTAGTATCATGTTATGCATCTTTGTTAAAATTCTTTGTATTGCGTGCACCATTCAGTAAAAGACAAAAAAAACTGATGGGTCACGAAAGAAATTAGACCCATATAAAAGTCGAAAAACCCTGCTGGGCGGAAAACCCGAAAGAGTAGCCCGGGCAAAAGTTAAGGCAAAAAGCCTGTTGGATTGAAAACCCGAAAGGGCGGTCTAAGCAAAAATTAAGGCAAAAGAAAAAGAAAAGAAAAATAAAAAACTCCACTGAGTTAAGCCATCAAGGACATCCCAGGCAAAAATTAGGACATAAAATATAAATGTTCGGTAGGTCAACTCACATCGAGTGGCCTAGGCAAAAACTAGAACACCACCTAATCCCTTTGCTACAGAATCATCGGGAAGAAAGTAACTTGGGTTCTCAAAACGGCAATATCCAATGGTCTCGGTTTAGAAAAGTCACATGCATAAAAGTAAAAGTCAAAAGTAGCAGTTCCAAGCTCACATTCAAAACAAGCCATGTAGGGTCCCAAAAGTATCAAAAAGCTACCAAAGTAATCAAATCTAAGAAGTCGGGGGAACCAGTCCCTAGCCACCCTTCTGTGCCTGACCCTGGATATCCGCTAGTAGGTCATCCACATCTATGGTCATATGCTCCTCGGCCTCATCCGCACCAGTGACTGGCTGAATAGAGTCCCTAATCCCTGATGCCTCAGCATCCATGGTAGCATCCTCACCCTCAGCAGGCTAACCTCCTTCCCTCTGAGTTACTCGATATGCAAAAAGATCATCCTCGGACTCAACATCGGAAGGGGCCAGCGTCTGCCTGTCCTTGTTCATCATCGCCAACTAGCCCCTCAGCATCTCTATCTCGACCCTTGCCCGTGTAGTCTCGGTCCTAGCCTGATCAGCCTTAGCAGTGGCCGCCCTCAACAGCTCCTCTAGGAATCTAGCCCTCTCCTCTGTAACATCCAAGTCCTGGGTGGATCTATTGCACTCGATGGCTATCAGGGTCTGCATTAGAATCACGAGATCAATATACATATATGTCATGGCATGGATCATGCATAGTTTATTAAAATTTGTAGGTAAAACTTACCGAGGCTAGTGCATCCTACGTCGTAGCAGGTCTTTCACAAAAAATTACCCCCTGGTAATCCTCTTCGCCTCAGCAATAGTCACATGGAAACAAAGGGCCACATTAGGATGGAACATTCTAGGCAATCACTATAATGGACAAGGGTAAAAGCAAGAAACTCCTTACATGGGTAGAGCTAGAAGGAGTGAAACCAATGGGCTGGACTGACTCCTTGAGCTCCTTGACGGCTCGCTTCCCTAAATGGTCAAGGAGCCAAAAGAAGGTATCCTGCTCAGCTCAGAGGATTCCCTCTCTCACAAACCCGGAAGCACGAGACCGCTTCACCGGTGGCTCAGGGTCAACACCAGCAGTGGAAGCAGGCCTCTTCTGTGTAGGGGTGGGAGAGTATAACAATAGCACATCATACTCAAGCAATTACAAGAAATCATAAAGTATTCACAAAGCTTCGAGTCAAGAAAATACCAAGGAAGATGGGGTAGCAGACCTAGCCGAGCCCTCATTACCCCGAGCCACGAACGGGCCCCTATAGTCACGCCCCTGCCCATCGTTATTATCATCATCGTTATTGTTATCCTCATCATCGCTCTAATGAAACTAGAAGGGGACATCCTCATGATGAATCCTCTCGCAAGGAGGGAGAGGTAATAAATCGAGGAAGTCTCTATAAGAAGCCTCTTCAGATAGCACTCGGGCCCCCTTGCCTAATAGGTAGAGTCCCTGGTCGGTCCCTAGTATGAGGTGAGGCCATAATATGCCTGTTGGGATCGGGGGAGGGATCGGTCTCTCCACAACTGAGCTGGTCCTCCACTCTTGGACCCGCTTGCTAAAGTACCACTCGTAGGAGAGTGGTGACTCCAAGATAAAGTGGCGGTCATCAACACTAGCTCGCATCCGTTCAATGGCCCCATACATGGGTAATCTCTCCTACGAGTCTCAAATAACTTGCATGGTATAAGTGTACTGTGAGTATCACAACCTAGTAAATACAGTTTCTACTAATGGTTTATTGAAATGTAAAATGCAGGTTTGATGGGGAAGAATTTTACCCGATCCAAGCGCAGCTGGTGTAGGAACTCTCTGCACTACACCGTACTTAGGGGCTGGTCCTACTAAAATCCCATCCATCGAGAGATGATATGAGGTGTCTCGGGCTGCATAGGCAATCTCGGCCTAGGGATGAACCGGTGCTCAAAAGCCCAAATTTGAAAAGAAAAATGAAGGATTAGTCGTAACACCTTTCAAATGAAAAGATAAAGCACTAAAGATTAGCTTTCAGAATTACCAGCAAGATTAGGTAGAAGATCTGGAGCTCAAATTGCCAGCCCCAAACTCCAACATCCTATCCGTAGTACAGCTATGCTAGGATGACTCGACACCAATTCTTGCCAGGCACAACAGCAAGATCCTTTACAGCAGTGAGCAAACCATAGTTGAGGTTGCTCGAGTAGACTGGGAAGAAGACGGTAGTAAGGAACATCAGTAGGAAAGACCTAGCATACTGATCCCTCCTGTCAGCCACAATACGCCTCGGCTGCCCAATCAAGTAAGAATGGAGATCCTCATACATGAGCTTATTCACCCTGCCAAGACAAAGCCCAAGTAATCCAGCTATATAGGCGTTGACCTCAAGTCGAGAGTGCCATCTATCAGCGAACACATCAAAGTGGACGATCTCCCCACTCCACTCCAGCCCCGTCGTAGCACAGATATTGAAAGGAGTAATAGTGACCTCCCCGATCGGTAGGTGGAAGGTATGAGTTATCTCCGACCACCTCTCAATCAGAGTAGAAACATCCCCCAGAGCCAGCATCTTCGGAACCTGCAGGATGGCCTTGATGATGTCACTAAAGCCGAAAGAGTCGATGTGGGCCAATAGCTTGGTATCCCCCATAATGCGTATCTCCTCGTACCATTTCTTACAGAAGCTCAGGGCTCCTAGAGTCTTATACTGAATTTACAGAAATAGAGTTGTAGTTCAACATGGTTAGAATACATGAAACATGTCCGAAATCCGAAAAGCATCGCAGCAGTCAAGGAAATGGACATTCTGCCCTTGGGATCAGGACCCATACGGGTACAACATTGGTACCCATATCAAGATTGGGACCCGTAAGGGTACCACCTCACCCGTATGGGTTCCTTGCAAACAGTAGCTCCATGAAAAGATTCCCTAAAAATCCAAAATCCTCCGAATTCAATCAAAGCTCATCCAAAGCTATCCTATAAGCATCCTAGGCTAAAGTTACATGCATTAGGCTCTATCTCAAGGTCTAAAATGCCCTAGATCATGCCAAATTTTGAAGAATTTCCAAAAGTTCAAAAAGGGAAAATGGGGAATTAAGTGAAATCACCTGTGCGCTAGAAGCATAAGTCTCATAGGAAGGGATTAGAGCCACTTCAAAAGCCGATGTGAGCCCTAGAAAGGAATCCCCTTTATAAAAAGCATACCCGATAGAAACCGAGCATTCTTGGAGCCTCAAATCACCCATCAGAGGAAAAGCTTTGAGCCTAAGGGAGAAACGACCAGTTTTTAGGATCTTCTTATACATTTCGGTTGGGTTTTGGGTGAGAATCACTTAGAATTGCAAAATGGGAAGTTTTGTGTGAGGCGGGATGTGAGGGGTCTGATCAGTTTTTAAAACCCCCTGACTGGGACCCGTATGGGTCCCGCCCACCCGTACGGGTGCCAGTCCCCTAAAATCTGACCTATACGGGTTCTTTATTACCATTCAAGGGTAGATCTCTATCTTAGCAAGTACCAGCGACTCATCCAATCTGAGTTTGGGGCCAACCCCACTCTCTCTCCACTTTATCTTGAATCAACTAAGGGCAAAGACCCTTAGTCAATTCAGAATGGTTACTAATGAAAATAGTTCTTTTTGTAGGTTTACACAAATATAGGGTAACACTTTCCCCAGTAAGAGGGAATTTTTCAAAGGACTTTGCCCCATTCCCCAGTAGTGGAACCGGTCAAGGGGCATTATCTAAGTATCCTAGGGGCATTCCCCCAAGGGCACTCCTCAGTGGCAAGGCCAGTCTAGGGGCATTCCCTTCTTATATGAACTATCCTAGGGGCATCCCCCCATTCCCCAATAGAGGAATCAGGTCCAGGGGTATCCCCCATTTCCCAGCAGTGGAATCAGATCCAGGGGCATCCCCCATCCCTTAGTAGTGGAATCAGTCAATCTAAGGGCATCCCCCCGTAGTCCAGCCCTCCTAGAGGCATTCTTTAGGAGGCACCTTCCAAGGGGCACTTCATTCTAGAGCAATCAGGACAAACCCCACATTTCTCACGCTTAGTTCACAGTCTATTCAGGGGTCGACCCCCTATCCACACATCTTTATTCTTAATTGAAGGGGTAAAAATATTTTTGTTTCCACAAAAGTCAATTAAGAATAAAGATGTGTCAGCTTAGACAATGGTTAACTCGGTGTTTGATTGTTGTCTCTTTTCACAGGTTATACAAAATCATCAGTCAGGAAAGTTGATCTACCTTAGGAAAGGGATACGAGGAGAAGTCATCCGCCTTAGGAAAGGGATACATCATTCAAGAAAGCTGTTCGCCTCAGGAAAGGAACGCAAATAAGAGTCAATCCTCCTTAAGAAAGGGATACGAGGAGAAGTCATCCGCCTTAGGAAAGGGATACATCATTCAGGAAAGCTATTTGCCTCAGGAAAGGAATGCACAGGAGAGTCGATCCTCCTTAAGAAAGGGATACACCAGTCAGAAGAGTCATCCGCCTTAGGAAAGGGATACATCATTTAGGAAAGTCGATCCGCCTTAAGAAAGGGGTACGTGCTTCTTCCCTGCTGAAGTTGCTAGTTACAGGAGAGCTATTCACCTCAAGAAAAGAATGCAAAGGGAAAGAGTTTGCCCTAAGAAAATGAACTTGTTCTGATCACCATCACCAACTAAGGTATAATTCCCAAACCCTTTGCTCATATCGTGAAATCAAACAGATCCCCATTTGTAATAATCCCACAAGGGGCAGTCTGTGAGCACTGGATTTCAGTGATCCACCTCATATAATGATGATGAGAGCTATATACTGCATTCTTTTATAGGTGTTATCCATCAGAGGTGTTACTACTACTGTAGAGTAGAGTTTGGCCTATATTTGGAGACCAAGTCTGCCCTTAAGGACCCATACAGGTGTTTCCTGGTAGTACAAATCAACTGGAAGTACCCATACAGGTATGATCTTCCATACCGCTGGAGGGGACCCGTACAGGTCCCCTGTACCCCTACGAGTGGGGCCCCACCCCGTACGAGTCCGGTTATCGCCTGTTTAGGCTCGCTTGGAAGGTAAGCCTTACCTATTCTAGAAATGGCAGGTTATGAATGCTGTTTAATGCATTTAGACCACATTTCCCTATAAATAAGACCTTTTCCCTTCATTTCACAAGACACACAACTCTTAAGCATAAAAACTATAGAGAAATTATAGTTTTAAAGGTATAAAAAAGGTATAGTGGGGGTATAGGAAGTATAAAATACGGAGAAAACCCATTCCTTGAGGTTTTGTCCACATTTTATTCATTCTTGACTTCATTCTGTCCACTTTCTCCAAGCTCTCTTAACAGTAAAGGGATCGCCTCAAAGTGGATTCATGCTGTAAAGGTAACACTCTTGAGTTTCAAAGAAATCACACCTCTTTTATTTTATTATTATTCTCTGCTTCTATCATTTTTATTTCTACTATTATTTTGGGTCTGGTGCTATCCCTTATAAGTATTGTTGGCACCATACATCCCTAGGGATAATATATCGGTGCACTAAACTTATAAGGAGGGAAATCCTGCGTGGTTATACTTTTATTTCTACTATTATAATTATTACTTGTTATATTTGCCTTATTATTCTTTTGGGTCCTGTCCCGATTAATATGAGCCTTGTTGGTACCTAATATGATATTTTAGTGGTTATCTTGGTACGCCATACTCATATAAAGGGAAATCCCATCTCTTTCTCTCTTATCCTTTTTCTATTTCTATCTCGATCTTCCCACGCCCGTACAGGTCCCCTATACTCGTATGGGTCCCCCTTATACCCGTACAGGTACCCTATTAGCCGTACGAGTATAGGCCCCAAAGGTAGATTCCGAGTTTTCCTTTTTTTCCTATTTTCTTTATAGAAAGAACCTGAAATCACCATTTGCCCTGCGGTCATTTTCACTAATAATCTGGTAAATCAACTCACATAAATAAATGAAGTTCTTTTAAATAGAATGATTATTTATGGTGTGCTATAAGCTGTGCTAACGTCTATGGATGCATAGGTTCTCTTCGTAATTTCTCCCATTTTTCCCCTGGTTGTAATTTTTATCCCCCATTTATTGCTTGTGCTTTATTGTAATATGTAAACGCATGTAACGAGTGTGAAAGAGTGTAGAAATAGGATTTCTGTGATAATTCACTAAATGATAACGAAAACAGTTTTACGCAGTGAATGTAATTTTTAATCAACTAAATGAGAAATAAGTGACTCATCCGATACCTAAATCTCTGATCCAATAGGTATGAGTCTCCCATCTAGAGGAAACCGTACCAAAACTCTTTCCCAAGTAGACAACTTGGGTGGCGACTCTATCAATTTTATCGAGATTTGGGTCTCTATTCTATTATTCATTAAAATTGGCTTATTAGGCAAACTTTAACTAAAAATGTTTTGTCATGCCTAAATCCAACCAAACCCCCCCAATAGGCCCCGTCTCTCTCACAAAGGCTCCAAGGGAGACCCACACGTCATCGATACCTCACAATAGTGATATGTTGTGACTCAACGAAGGTATAAAAGAAGTCCTATGGATGTTTCTAAACCTCTTTCAGAAGTGGAGATTAGTAAGGGTAATTTGATTATGTTTTGGCCTTTAGAGCCGATGCATAGGTAATGCATGAGCACGTAGCACATAAAATATGAAATGTCCCTCTTCTGACCTTATGACTCCTATATAATGCCATTCAAAATTGGATAGAGGTTAACTTCAACTCCAGTAAATGACAATGAAGTGCGTCTCATTATTTGTTTTGGTCCCTAAGGGAAATGACTATGATGACTTTACTAACATGGCTTGGTATAGGGTTGTTAATGTAGAAGGTTCTCGCTTACCTTGATTCCACGTTACTCAACCACTCCCTAAATAGGTGTGGCCCCAGGAGTTCACGTGTTGGTTGAAATGAGTGATCCATCCACTAAGCATCCTTAATTCTAAATCGGGCATGAGTGATACTTTCGTGAGCTTCTCGGGTAAAATGGGGCATCCTAACCCTACAAATCTAATCTACATGCGTAAGGATAAAACGTTGCAAGAATGAATGAAGTTCTAATTTGCCTAATGATTTCAATACATCGTCTAAATCTTTTAAACTTATTGAAAATTTTAAATTTCAAGTTTAAAGACACAAGTCCCTAGCAGAGTCGCCACTGTGAGCAGACGATGTTTCGGACGGGTTACAAAGCCGGGTCGGAGGACCGACCTCTCAAAAATATATGTAAGTGTGATGTGGGGCGTGATGACAGAAAATGGTTTTGAATATTTTAATGCTCAAAAGACACGAGATCAAAATCCCGTACTTAAAATAGAGTCACCACCCGATTCAGCTCAACAGGGAAATTTAGGTATGATTTTCCCACCGGGTGGTAGACCATACCTTAAGTAGAGGTTCCGAGTTTGGATGATATTATCTATTTTACATTGGCCAAGTTAAAAGTTTTATTCTTTCTTAATCATTTTAATCCACCTTATTTATTGTGTTTTCGATTATGTTGAGTTAGCGCGTTATTTACAAGCATCCAAAAGCGGTAAATAAATTATTACTGTCATCCAAAATAAATATGGAAATTAAAAGAATAATTACATGGCTTTGAAAATCCTATACATTTATCTAAAGCGAAAAATAAAATACCTGAAGGCCTAACATACATCTATCCTAAGTCTACCTCCACGAAAGGGTTAGCATAGATACGACACGTTATACAAGGTATATCACGTAACATGGATAATTAGTGGACCAAATAAGACTCGAGTTACCATGAGCATGACATATTTATTATACAATTTATGGAGCTTGGTTGGATGGCTAAATGGTGTTTGAAAAGTGTTTGTGAGAAAATCTCATTTTATTTACATTTTAGACTCAATTTGTTATTTTAACCGGATTATTAGTGAAAATGCCATACATTATAGGGTGAGGACTTTTTTGGGGATTTTTGGACTCCCATTGTTGCACTGTACATCCTAGCTTCGAAAATTAAACTAGGTTAAAAATAAAAATGAAAATAAATCTGTTGTTAAGAATGTCATACCGCCGGTGATATGAGTGAAGCTGCCAGTGGCATCACTGATGTCGCAAGCAATTTCACCTACACAGGCTAGCAGAATAACATTTTGGGTACTATAAAGCAAGGGTCCAACTAGAAAATAGAGCCATTGTTGACAAAGGAAGCCTTTGGCGGTATTACTGATGTCGCTGGCGACATGAGTGATACTGGTACTGCTGGAGGCTTTGCTTGTCGCCGATGGCTTTAGTTTCTTACAGAAGCAGTAGTTAACGGTCAAAAAATGACCGAAAACCCAAAACTAAGCATAAAACAACTAAAATAAATGCCAAAGAGCTATGAGTGTTGGTCCCTGTGAGGGTCTAAATAAGGTCAAAGGGCGGTGAATGACCCTTTTTGGGAATTAACAGACTTTAAAAAGTTTTATGTTACATGTTTGATATGTTGCAGATACTGTTTAGTAAACACAGTAAGAACTGAGCTCTAAGCCAAAGGCCTCAGATTTTGAGTTACATAAGGAATGATTGCCGGGGTTTTTGAGGCTTGCAGGAAATTATAAGCTTGCCCAAAATAGAATGGGCTTGCCATAGGCTAAGCTGATGGTGTCGGGTGGAGAATAGGGGGAGCTGATCTTGCCCCTACCGGGCCAAACAAAATCTGAGCTGAACCTTTATAAGCTTGCATATCGGATTCAGAAACCCGATCTAAATTCTTATCCTTTAGGGCTTGCCTAATGGCTATATAAAAAGTAGCTTGCATGGAAGCTTGAATAGTAGCTTGCTTGGAGGCCTGAAGCCTATCCTATAATGCATCCGAATTCAGAAATTGGGCCATAGCACTAGCGAAGTCAAAACTAGGGGGTAGCTGAGATCTTGCTCCTAAGGTGGGAGTATGACCTAACTGATCCTCATACGGAGGGATGTTCTCTTTATTGTTCGGGAAATACATGGCTGGCTGGGAGGAATTCTGACCTAACTGAATATGTTCAAAACCAGACTCCCTACTAAAATTGGTATACGGAATCCTTTCAATCTCCGTAGTGACTACCAAGGTATGAGAACGATGGATCAAATAGTGCTCAGGCTTCTCCAAACTGGGGTGCGATGATAATTTCACCTCCTCCTAGCTGAAATTACAGATAGCAAATCAGACCATGCATGGATTGTGTAATGTCATGTATGGTATTAATTACTTTGGTTTTTGGGAAGCAATACATGATATACTCGTGAGGATGGTTGCAATACAGGGGGTAATTTCATGATGCAAAGTCTTATCCCTCCAACATATTAGGACATTTGTTCCTCTCGTCATACATAGTGATATATCGTGACTCAATGGAGGTACATAAGAAGTCCTACGGATGTTGCTAAACCTCTTCCACAAGTGGAGATTTATATGGGTTAGTTGATTAAGGTTTGGCCCTTGGAGCTGATGCATGGGTAAAGCTTGAGCACGTAGCACATAGAACACAAAACGTCCCTCTTTCGAACTTATGACTCTAGTGTAACGCCATTCAAAATTGGATGGAGGTTAACTTCAATGCATACAAACGACAATGAAGTGCATCTCATTTATTTGTTTTGGTCCCTAAGGGAAATGACTATGTTGGCTTTACTAGCGCAGCTTAGTATAGGGTTGTTGATGTAGAAGGTTCTCGCTTACCTTGATTCCACATTACTCCACTCCCCAAATAGGTGTGACCGCAGGAGTTCACGGGTTGGTTGAAATGAGTGATCCACCCACTAGGCATCCTAAATTCCAAACAGGGCATGAGTGATACTTTCGTGAGCTTATCGGGTAAAATGGGGCATCCTAACCCGACAAGTCTAATCTACACAAGTAAGGATAAAATGTTAAAAGAAAGAATAAAGTTCTAATTTGGCCAATGATTTCAATACATCATCTAAATCTTTTAAACTTATTGAAAATTTTAAGTTTCAAGTTTAAAGACACAGGTCCCGAACGGAGTCGCCACTATGAGTGAACGACATTTTGGACGGGCTGTAAAGCTAGGCCGGAGGACCGACCTCTCAAAAATATATGTAAGTGTAATGTAGGGTGTGATGATAGAAAATGGTTTTGCATATTTTAATTCTCAAAAGACATGAGATTGAAATCCCGCACTTAAAATAAAGTCGCCACCCGGTTCAGCTCAACTGGGAAATTTAGGTACGATTTTCCCAACTGGTGGTGGACCATACCTTTTCTTAGAAGCCTCCAAAAAGAAGAGTATGCATCCTTGTGCGACAAGTACACGGTATTCTTTAGTAAAAGGTGAAAGAATAGTTCTCTTTGTACTCACCGCAAGGCTACTTATGTAAAGGTTCCAAGCTCGGATGATGTTATCTATTTTACATTGGCCAAGTTAAAAGTTTCATTCTTTCTTAATCGGTTTAATCCACCCTATTTATTGTATTTTTGATTATGTTGTGTTAGGGCATTATTTAACAAGCATCCAAAAGCGGTAAATAAATTATTACAGTCATCCTAAATAAATGCGGAAATTAAAAGAATAATTACATGGCTTTCCAAATACTATACATCTGTCTAAAGCAAAAATGAAATACCTGAAGGCCTAACATACATCTATCCTAAATCTACCTGCATGAAAGGGTTAGCACAGATACGACATGTTGTACGAGGTATATCACGTAATATGAACCAAACAAGACTTGATTTAGCGTGAGCATGGCATATTTATTATACAATTTATGGAGCCCTGTTGGATGGCTAAAAATGGTGTTTGAATAGCGTTTCTGAGAAAATCTCATTTTATCTACATTTTAGACTCGATTTGTTATTTTAACCAGATTATTAGTAAAAATGCCACATGTTATGGGGGTGAGGACTATTTTCGGGGAGTTTTGGACTCCCATTGTTGCACTATACATCCTAGCTTCGGAAATTAAACTAGGTCAAAAATAAAAATGAGAATAAATCTATTGTCTAGACTGTCATACCGCCGGCAATATGAGTGAAGTCATCGGCGGCATCACTGATGATGCTGGCAATTTCACTTACACAGGCTAATAGAATAACATTTTGGGTACCATGAAGAAAGGGTCCTACTGGAAAATATAGCCATTGGTGACAAAGGAAGCCTCTGGTGGTATCACTATTGTCATTAGTGACATGGATGATACTGATACCGTTGGCGGCTTTGCTTGTCACTGGCGGCTTCAATTTTTTGCAGAAGCAGTAGTTAACGGTCAAAAAACGGTCGGAAACCCAAAACTAAGCACAAAATAGCAAATAGTCACAACAAAAAACTAAAATAAATGCCAAAAAGCTATGAGTGTTGGTAATTGTAAGGGTCTAAATAATGTTAGAGGGGGGTGAATTACCCTTTTTGTGGAATTAACAGACTTTAAAAAAGTCTTGTCTAGCATGTTTTATATGTTCCAGATATAATGGATGCGGATGATGTAAATATGAAATATTGTCCAACAAAGTAAAGAGTTAAAGGAAATCAAACATAATAATTTTATCCTAGTTTAACCCCGCCTACCCTAGTCCCCAGAGCTTCCTTACTCCGAGCTTTGTCCACTAGTGGATTCCTTTTCAACTGGCAGGAATCAAGCCTTACAATTTGTCTCTGAAGATTTCTTCTCCTCCGGATGTAGGATATACTACTAGAAGCACCAACTCCTAGCTGAGTCTTCTTGAGCTTGTCTCCGGATGGTAACCCCTTCTAGATGTAGGATATATCACTAGAAGCACCAACTTCTGGCGGAGTCCTTTCACTTTAGTAAGAGATACCACTTAGATTCTACCCAAGCCTAAGCTGAGTCCTATAGGGAAATTTCACTTAAAGCACCAACTCTAAACTAGTTCCCAAACTCAATACTCACCCAAGTATGAGATCTTTACAATTGATTTTCCCTTTGAAAGGATTTTGAACTCTTCAAGTTTATAATTTTCACTTGAAGGTTCTCATAAACAGATTTGTAATGGATTAGTACTTGGAGGGATTATATTACTAATTGTAATAGCAGATTCTCTTGTGTTATGCTTTCTCTAAAACAACCAACACCTTCTTAACTTATGAAGCTTCCTTTTTTATAGGCTTCAATCATTAATGTAGCTATTGTGTACCATTGAGGTTGAATTGAATCTTCACCATTGAATAGGTATGATGTGGCGCATCCGGAGCCATTGATTAATTTGTTAGACACAGATTTTGACCCGTTTGAATTCTTAGGATTGAGGAAAAAAGTTGTCAGCGATTGTTTTCTTTGGATTTTAGCGACTTACCAACTTTTATGTCAATTTCTTTGATGTGATCTCTATGCGCCATTCTTATTGGTTTATATAAAAAAGGTTATTACCTTTTATTCTTTCCTGTGTCAGTCCTTTTGTCCTTTTTTTAGGTGCGTACTAGCTATCTTCTTCAAGGCCCAAAGGATCTTTGACTTCAGACGAAAAAGAGAGGGAAAAGGTAAATTTGAACTTTTCCCTTTTTCTTGATATTTGGATCTTCCCAATATCATCAGAACAAATGTATTCGGATGCTTCTTCAATCAGTTCTTCTTCTAGATGCTGCTTTTGAAAGGTTTAAAGTTCGCTTCCTTTCCAAACTTTAACCGGATGCTTCCATCGTGTGCTTAGGTATTTATGGTCTTCAATATATGTCCGAATGGCTTGTCTTGGACTTAGGAGATTATATGTTTTTATTTTTATGTTTTTGTTTTCTTCAAACTTATTCCGGAACTATTCTTGGATTTGTTCTTCCGGATCATTGTTTCCCAACAATCTCCCCCATTTGAAGGAAACAAAAACCTAAGCACATCTAAGCATAAGTAAAAGGGGTTTTATGAGATAAGTATGATTCTTGATACTTAGTCATTTACAAATTTACTCCCCCATATTTCTAGCATCCTAACTCCCCTAATATTTTTGGATTCTAGCTTCGAAGTCTTTAAAGTACAATCATATGTTGTACTTAGAAGCAATTTTGAGTAGAATGTTTTCACTATATATACTTTTGTTGTTAAAAATAGTTAGCATCGAGAAGTTCCAGATTACAGGTATAGAAATATATGAGTTAAAGATTGCAGAACTAGCTATTACAGGATTTTACAGTGGAAAATAGCTATTCTATAAATGTACTACTCTACTCTTCTATAGCAGCACTTTCACCTTCTTTGCTTGTGCTCTTCTCCCCCTTATTGTTTGCCTCAGATTGGGTGTCAATTACCATGTATGTTATTTTGTCCCAATTCTTTTGCCATGCCTTAGAATAAACTGAGTAATCAATATTCCGTTCTAGGCACTTTTCAAGGATGGTTTCAACAGTAGCCGAAAGGAGATGGAGTGGCTTGATTTGTTCTCGGAGGTATTTGTAGGATTTAACCATATCTGGAATCATCTTGAGAGCATGTTTCCGGTCTTCTTCTTCAAAGAATGGTAACAGTGCCTTGAGAAGTGTCAAGCTACACTTATACAAAGAATCATGTGTCCCCAATTGATTGGGCAAGGTTCTGAATTGTTGGGAGGAGAAGGTTGTCCGAATTTTCAGGTGAGGATCCGGATGATGTAGAAGGAGCGTTGATAGAAAGATTAGCCATACCCGACTTTATGAGATCAACTTCCTGAATACTATATTCCAGATATTGTGAACACTAGAGTTTAGTGTTGTGAGATCTTTATGAAATGCCTCCTTTGGGTTATTAATTATTCTTTCAGTTCCTGAGAGATGACTCCTAAAGTCATCACTATTGTCATTCATCTGCTTGTTCAGAAGCTTGGGTAGTCCTTCATCTAGGAAATTACACAACATTTCCCAGGCAGCTTGATGCTCCTCATTCAGATTTGTAAGCCCAGACGTGATGCCTTGTTCAGAATTTATAATGGCTTGAGGGATGAATTTTTTCAAGCTTTCAAACTTGTTGTCTATGTATTCCTTTAATTCTCTTTTTAGCTATGTAGAGGAGGAGGTTATTTGGCCTATTATGATAGCACAGTTGTTATCAGCTTCAATGATTGCTTGAGTGGGAGAGCGATTTGCTCCTGCAATATTAGAGTTCAATTGATCGAACACCGGACTGATTTTTGACAAGGAAGTCTCTGCAACCAGTTCTGCGAAGGGGAAGGCATCCACTTTCTTCTCTAGATTTTGTACTGAGTGTGAGTGGGCAACCTTTTTCCCAGACCCGTGTGAGAGGCAAGAAGGGAAATAAATAAGTACGGCGAAGCGAGCGGAAGGATGGATCCTCGATTTAGAAGGCGTGATGAAAAATAGACTGATAAAAGCGATGTTGAAGTTGATGCTTTAGTCCAGTTTAAGTGTTAAAAGATACAAGACCCGAAATCCTACATTTTAAGACAGAGTCGCTACCCGGTGTAGTTCTACCGGTAATTTGGGTATGATATTCCTATCGGGTGGTTAGACCGTACCTTGTTTACTTTTCATTTATTAAATCAAACCATTTACATTTTAATAAAGGCTACTTTAGTTCTTATGCGATTTAAATCCTCCTAATTAGAGTTTTCGGTTATAATATCCATACATCACACAACGCAGCATGCAGAAAGCAGTAAATAAAGTAGATAAATTAATTATTACATGGCTTTACAAATAACTATACATTTTTCTAGTGCGGGATAGTAAAATGGATAAGTAAAAAGAGACCGAGATCGCGTCTCAACCTGGCTTACCAACCCCAAAGCAGCTCCAAAAAATGACAAATCACACACGAATAAATAGCAAATAATGCACAAATAATAATAATAAGGAAGAAAAATAAATCAAACACAGAGGAAAACATATTTTTAGGATATTTCGGGGGTTAAAAACACATGTTTTGATCTTTTATTAATTATCTAAACAGCCTAAAAAAATTAAATAAACTAAACAACCTAAAATAAATGAAGAAAATTACAGAAAATTTTTGGGAATTTTTATTATGGTAAAAAGTTTATGAAGGATTTATTTGGTAAAAAAAACCCATTTTTAAGCCATTAAATGAAGATTTAACCAATTAATCAATTAATAAATTATAAAAATAAATTAAAAATACATATTATTTAATTCCAGACTATGTGAGATTTTTCAAAAAAAATTTGGGTAGAAATCGGGGTAAAAAACGCAAGAAAACGATAAAAAAGGGCCAAAAACACAAAACAGGGACCTTTGGCATTTTTTCCAGTCCAACCGCTGGGATGGGCTTCTGAAATGCTACCGTGATATCAACCGCTGCATTTGTAGTGGTTGACGCATCGCCGAAGCGTTTGGATGCCCACCAAAGCATTTTGACCGAAAAATGCCAAATAGACCAAAATCAGTAATGTTACACCAGAAAACTCAAGATTACCAAAATTTTAAGCCGATTCCCATGATATTTCAGCAGATCTGGACTTAAAATGATGAAATAACATTGATTTCTCAACTTTGGGACGAAAAAGAACCTCAAAACACCGGGAACGATTTTTGTAAAAATACTGAAAGGAAAGGGAATAACCACCCCAAAAAGCAACCAAAAGAGATTGGAACTCAAATTTGTTACCCCTAGGCCATGAATCTACTCTTTGGAGACTCGAATCAACCCTTGGTGAGATCCTTTTTGAAGATTTGGGTAGTGTTTTTGAGGAAAAATCACTGAAAACCTATTTAATCAATTTTTAAGCTATGATTTCTAACAGATCTTAGTTTAAATCTAAGAGATTAAACGAAATAAAGACCCAAGAAACTAATTTGGAGAAATTCTTTAGCCTTTATCAAGCTTTCCCTCTCTAGTTCTTAAGTTTATCTCACTAAAAATGAGTTTTTTAATATGATAAAAATTAGCCAAAAGTCCTAAAAAGATGATTTTATGGTTTTATATAAACTCAATTAGGTTTAAATAACCCAATCAGTCCCTCAAATAATCATATTTTATGATACAAATGGGTAAAATCAAAAAAAGGACGAAAAAAGGGCTTCATCATGCCCTTAGCACGGTCAGTCACTCTCTTTGGTGCGTAAAACTCGCCCTCTGGCGCGGTTTGTCGCGCTCCCGATGCGATTCACCTATAGGGAGCGTAGTTCACATGTAGGGAGCATAAGATAGGGGGCTGACACACCGCCATCCCTTGCGAGTGAACTTTACCCTTGGCACTGTCACCGCGCAAGGAGGGTGGCAAAGGGGGCTGCAATTAGGGATCGGGGCTGAAAACTTTAAAAGAGCATAACTTTCACCACGGTTATCTGATTTAAGCGATTCTTGACATTACGGAAACCTTAGAGAATATAGAATCTAGCAAAAATAATGGGAGTTACTGAAAATGATCGGGTTTAAGATAAAATTGTGAAATAAATTACTGCAGACGAGAGAAAGATTATGATTCATTTTTTAACGCATTTTAATAATTTTTAAGCATGGTCAAAGGTCTAAAATAATTAAAAAAGTTACTTTCCAAACATGATTCGACTCTCAAAGAATAGAACAACTAGTCCGTAAAAGGTTAGAGCAAAAAGTGATAGTCGTTCCGCGGGACACCGAAAAGCCCATGCTCACACACAGCCTTTTATTTCCCCTAATTCAGCTTTTAGATCTGGAGTTATGGATTTTTATTTAACAAGATTTTCAATGGATTTTAGTTGATCGCAAATGCTCCAGAGATTCTGCTTAATGTTCCTCTCTCTATACCCTTCAACTGTGGCTTCCTCAATCATCTTAATGGCTACCCTTAACTTCTCAGCTCTGGTTGGTTTTAGATTAATAGTGGGCCTTTTTTGGATACTGTCTGAGGAGGAGGTTTCATTAAACCCGGAGCTGCTTCCAAATTTTTCTGATCCGGAAGATTCTTCTCCACTACTATCTGTTTGCTTCTTTTATACTTCCATCCTTCCCTCTGGAGTAGCCATGCTCTTTGAGTCTACTTTAGAAGTGTGCTCAATGAGTCCCAGACTAGCTCCCTCGTTCAGAGTATTGAGCTCCGAGATACACTAAAGTTCCTCAGATGCAGTTTGGATGTTTGCATTTAAGTTATCTTAAGTTATACTTGCATCACCAGCCAACACAACAGTAGCATTAGAACTTGAGATGGGGATTACCTCAGTGGATTGTTATGGCTCAGTATGCTCTATCTCTATCTGCTCAACTATCCCAGTATCTAAAAGACTAGTATTTTCCTTAGTCTCCCCTTCATTTGCCTTTATAAGACTTTCAGCTCTTACTTCTGTATGATCTGAAATGGTGGTATTGTCCTCACCATCTCCTCCAGTTGCCTTTTTAGGACTTTTTACTTTAATACATCTATTGCTGGGTTTAAAAGATTGTCTGGAAGAGGTTCAGTCCTAGCTTGGAATATGAATGGGTCTTCATCGTTATCCTTAGCTTTAGGCCTAAGGTTGAATTTCCGTTGTGCTATATGCTTAGCAGTTCTAGCCTTCTTACCCTCAGGAGAGATTTCATCTATGCTTCAGGCCTTTCGAACCCTACTTTTCTCTTTTCTCTCCTCCCTCTGTCTAATTGCTTTCTCTTTATCCCATGTCTCTCCAAAGGACAGGTTTCTGAAATTTTTCTCCAATATTGCTTTTCCATCTATTGATTCCTCCTTAGTGACATCGATTCCACTTTCAACTAGGATTTTGGTGATGAGGCCCCCGTGAGTATATTTATGTTGCCTGATGAAATGGATTAGATGTCTACCCTTTGATCATTTGTCAGAACGTAGACCAATGCAACATCCTTCTTCATTACATGATCACGGATGAAATGGTGTCTGATGTTGACATGCTTCATCCTGCTATGTAGCACTAGATTCTTTGACACATCAATTGCACTTTTATTGTCACACATACCATCCACACATCCAAATTGAACACCATAATCTTCCAATTATTTCTTGATCCATAAAAGTTGAGCAACACAACTTCCAACTGCCATATATTCTGCTTCTGTGGTTGATAAGTCAATTGATGTTTGCTCCTTGCTATACCATGAAACCAAGCAATCTCTAAGAAAGTATAATCCTCTAGATGTACTCTTTCTTTTAAGAGTGTCTCTATTATAGTCTGCATCACTAAAGCCTTGTAGTGTGAAGTTTCTATTACTAGGATACCATAGCCCAACTTCAATGGTTCGCAGAAGATATCTAAGAATTCTCTTCACTACTTTTAGATGTGAATCCAATGGATTGGCTTGATATCTTGCACAGTAGCAGACTGCATAGTGTATGTCAGGTCTACTAGCTATCAAGTATAGAAGTGAACTAATCATTCCTCTGTAAAGCTTCTAATCTACATCTTCTCCTTCACAATCCTTTGACAGGACTGTATCTGATCCTATTAGAGTGGATATAGGCTTTCTCTTATCGCTTTCAAATTTTTTCAAAATCTCCTTGGTATACTTGGACTGATTGATGATAATCCCATCCGGACTCTGCTTGATTTGTAGACTAAGGAAGAAATTTAGTTCACCCATCATGGACATTTCAAATTCTTTCTGTATTTGAGTGTTGCTCCAAAGATGATGTCATCTATATAGATTTGGACTAGAATGACATCACCTTTTTTCTTCTTGATGAAAAGTGTTGTATCTGCATTTCCCTAGATGCAATCTTTAGATATGAGGAATGAAGTGGGTCTTTCACACTAGGCCCTTGGTGCTTTCTTCAATTGATAGAGGGCCTTCTTTAGCTTGTATACATGGTCCGGACGCTTTGAATCTTCAAAACCAGGTGGTTGCTAGACATAAACTTCCTCTTGAATAACTCCACTTAGGAATACACTTTTGACATCCATTTGAAATAATGTGAATCCCATAAATGATGCAAAAGTGTACAGAATCTGGATTGCTTCTAATCTTGCTACAGGAGCAAAAGTTTCTTTAAAGTCAATGCCTTCTTGTTGGTTGTGGCCTTGTGCAACCAATATTGCCTTATTCCTTACCATAACTCTAGATTCATCTAGCTTGTTTCAGAATACGCATTTGGTGTCAATGATTGACTTTCCTTCCAGAAGTGGCACTGGATCTATACATTATTTCTGGTGAATTGATCTAGCTCTTCTTGCATTTCCATCATCCAACTTTCATCACCTTCTGCATCTCAAAATTTCTTTGGTTTAATGAGAGAGAAAAAAGAAGCATGACTCATCATTCGGCTGAGTTGTCCCCTTGTTCTAACTGGACTCTAGACATTATCCAAGATGGCTTCAATTGGATGATCCCTTTGAGTCTGGATCTCTCTTTGTAGATCATTATGTTGTACTAGAGCTTATTCCTCGACTGCCTCAACTCCTTATTCTTGATTATCCATGAAGTTTATCTCATGATGATTGAGATAATCTTGTGGTTTTTCTGAGTTGAGAGACATTCCTTCATCTTCTTCTTTGTACTTCTTGATTTGGAAGGAATCTAGAATTTGCAATTCTTCTTTATCTTCAGCATTCTCTGCTTCCAAAGTTAAATCTTTTAGATTGGAACTTCTTTTTTCTGCACGGTTAGTCTTATCAAAATCTACATGTATTGATTCTACTATAGTGTGGGTTTGTTTATTATAGACTTTGTAAGCTTTGATATGAGTTGAGTGGCCAAGGGAAATTGCTACATCAGATTTAAGATCAAACTTTCCTAGTTGCTCTCTATCATTCAAGATGTAGCATTTACATCCAAAGGGTTTGAAGTACCCAATTTTTGGTTTCCTTCCCTTCTAGATTTCATATGGGATCTTTTTTATGGTTTTTCTAATGAGAGCTCTATTCAATATGTAACATGCAGTGTCTACGGCCTCACCCCAAAAGTATTTAGGCAATCTATTCTCATTTAGCATTGTTCAAGCCATCTCAACTATTGTTTCATTTTTCCTTTCAACAACCCTATTTTGTTGAGGTGTATGAGGAGCAGAGTAGTTGTGTTCAATGCCCTTGGAATCACAAAATTCAGCAAAATGATTATTTTTGAATTATCCTCCATTATCACTTCGGATGCATGCAATGCTTATGCCCTGTTCTACTTTTATCCGGATGAATATTTTTAAGAAGTGGTCAGAGGTTTCATCTTTGCCATTTAGCAAAGCAAGCTAGGTATAGCGAGAATAATCATCCACTTTAACTATAGTGTATTCTCTTCTACCTAAACTCATTGGTTTGATTGGACCAAAGAGATCAATATGAAAGAGTTCTAAGACTCTCTTAGAAGGTATATAGGAGATGGAAGGGAAACTCTCTCTATGTTATTTACCTAGCTGACATGCAGTGCATATGTGATCCTTATCAAAATCTACCTTAGGAAAACCCACAACTAATTCCTTTTTGGCTAATTCGGATAGGAGGTTCATGCTTATATATCCCAACCACCGGTGTTAAAGCCATGATTCTTCCTCTTTAGACACCAAGCATATATTATTTTTCTCATTTTTAATGTTAGCAGTATAGACATTGTTTACTCTAGGTGCATGAAGAATGAGTTGATTTGATTTACTATCAAAGATTGAGCAGCCTCCGAAATCAAAGATGACTTTTCTTCCTTTATCATAGAGTTTTGCTACACTTAGCAAGTTGAACTTCAGTCTATCAACTAGTGAGACATCTTCTATCTTTATTCAGATCCAATGGATCCATGTCCAATGATCTCTCCCTTTTGATTGTCTCCAAAGTTTACTTTTCCACCTTTTTTCTAGATTAAAGTGATGAACGATTTCTCATCACCAATCATGTGCCTTGAGCATCCACTACCTATGTACCATTTATATTGATCTTCTATGGATCTAAGGCATACCTGCAAAATAGATCAAGTGTGTTTGGGTACCTAATTAGATTTGGGTCCTCTTAGGTTATCAACCATTTCAGGCCAAGGATAAACATCATAATAACCATTTTTTAATCTACATAATTTAATAATATGGTTGTTTTTCCTACAAAACCTGTACCCTGAGATGGGTTTATTCTGCTCGAGCTTCCTTTGGATTTTCTCTAGATCCTCCTTTCCATAGTTTCCAATGTATCCAGGTTTATGTAGATCTGGTTGTCGTATTCGAAAGCTAGTTGGAGGTGCAATCTCTACTCTGTGAATCCTTCCTTTCTTGATAGGTGTTCATCATAGATTACTACTGCCTTTCCTTTTTTAGCAGCAGTATATCTTTATGCATGAGGTTGTCTACTAACTTTCTTCTCTTTTTGATTTGAAGGCTCTGGATTTCACTTAGCAGCTTAATTTGGATTTCTTGGTGCAGCTTCCCTTGGGTTCCTTCTTTTTTGTGAAGGATTTGGTTTCCTTCCAGATGCTTCCTTCATTAGGGTTAGCTCCCTATCTAGCCCAGTTAAGTTTGCACTTAAAATCTAAACTTGGCTTCTTAGGAAATTTTCTTCAACCTCATCAATATACTTTGTGGTCATATTAAATTGACATCTTCTATCATTGCTTCAGCATCTTCAACAAGTTCCATCACTTGTCTTTGTAGGGATTTGATGGCTTCTGTGTTCTTCTCACATTGTTGATTATAATCCCTAAAGCTCTAGCAAGATTAAGGTTAAAAACAAAATTAGAATGGGAGTTTACCTCAGTACTAGCTGTCTCTGGTCCTGATTCCTCAATTTTCTCAATATCTTGCTTAGATGGATTTCTTCCAGATTGTTCTGCTTCCGAATCAGTCAGTGCCATGAATGCACAGTTAGCAGTTTTTTCTTCCTCTGTTAAAGATGAGCTATTGCTTTCTTCACTGTTGCTCCAGGTGGCCACCATTGCCTTCTTCTTGTATCTCATTTCCTTTTTCAGCTTGGGACATTTGGACGTAAAGTATCCTCTTTCACCATATTCAAAGCAGGTTGATTCCTTTTCTAGATCTATATTGTCTTCCGGAGCTTTTTTGGCTTTATCTCTCCTTGAGGATACTTCCTTCATTCTTTTAGAATCATATCTTCTGGAGCTTCTTCTTTCTTTCTTTTTCAGGAATTTCCCAAATTGTTTTGCTGGCATAGCCATTTGTTCTTTACTGCACTGGGATTCCTTTGACTTTTTTTTGATCCGGAAGAAGCTGATCCGGATGATTCTACTTTGAGTGCAATGGCTTTGTTCTTTTCTTTTGGTTTCTTTTCTTGTTAGTTGTATCTCTCCAAGGATAATTCTTATGTCCAAAGATTGCTAATGAGTTCATCATAACTAAAAAAGTTAAAGTCATGAGTCTTTTTGTTATCCCATTCAGAGATCTCCTTTCCAAGCCTCTTCATCTCATTTACTAGATTTTTGTATCTAGTGTTCATGTTTTTGATGGATTTTTTGGGCTCTATCTTGAAGGATTCTAGCTTTTATTGTAGGAGGTCGATCTTTGCTGAGTCCTCTTGAGCTTATCTACGGATGGTAACCCCTTCCGGATGTAGGATATACCACTTCTAGCTGAGTTCTTTCACTTTAGCAGGAGATACCACTTAGATTCTACCCAAAGCTAAGTTGAGTCCTACTGGGAGATTTCACTTAAAGTACCAACTCTAAGCTAGTTACCAGTCTCAATACTCACCTAAGTATGAGATCTTTACTGATTTTCTCTTTGAAAGGGTTTTAAACTGTTCAAGTTTATAATTTTCACTTGAGGGTTCTTACAAATAGATTTGTAATGGATTAGTTCTTGGAGGGATTATATTACTAATTGTAATAGCAGATTCTCTTGTGTTATGCTTTCTCTAAAACAACCAACACCTTCTCAACTTATGAAGCTTCCTTTCTGTAGGCTTCGATAATTAATGTAGTCGTTGTGTACTGTTGAGATTGAATTAAATCTTCACCATTGATTAGGTATGTTATGGCGCATCCAAAGCCATTGATTATTTCATTAGGCACAGATTTTGACCCGTTTAAATTCTTGGGATTAAGGCAAAAGTTGTTAGTGATCATTTTATTTGGATTTTAGTGACTCACAAACTTTTATATCGGTTTCTTTGGTGTGAGCTCCATGCGCTAGCCTCATTGATCTATGTGAAAAAGGTTGTTACCTTTTTCTCTTTCCTCTGTTAGTGCTTTTATCCTTTTCTGAGGTGCGTGTTAGCTGCCTTCTTCAAGGCACAAAGAATCTTTTACTTTAGACCAAAAAGAGAGGGAAAAGGTAAATTTGAAATTTTCCCTTTGTCTTGATATTTGGGTCTTCCGGATATCTTCGAAACAAATGTATACAGATGCTTCTTTAATCAATTCTTCTTTCGGATGCTGCTTTTGAGAGGTTTAAAGTTTATTTCCTTTCCAAACTTTAACTGAATGCTTGCATTGTGTGCTTAGGTATTTATAGTCTTCAATATAGGTTTGGATGGCTAATCTTGGACTTAGGAGACTAAATGTTTTTTTTGTATGTTTTTTATTTTCTTCTAACTTGATCTGGATCTGTTCTTGGATTTGTGCTTCTGGA
Source organism: Euphorbia pulcherrima (assembly GCA_947683365.1). Taxonomy (NCBI): domain Eukaryota; kingdom Viridiplantae; phylum Streptophyta; class Magnoliopsida; order Malpighiales; family Euphorbiaceae; genus Euphorbia; species Euphorbia pulcherrima. Next base: position 46,310,258 of record CANTUS010000001.1, on the reverse strand, counting down.
TCATTATTTCCCACTAATGATACTCAAAATTTTCACCTCAGGGTCGTGAATCCACCTCTTTGTGATCTAAATGACACCTCTGGGGAACTCAAAATGATGATTTGGGTAGTGAACTAAGATTTAGTCTCTAAATCCTATTAAGATTCATTTTAAACTTAAGTTCTACTGATTTTTAGTTAATTCTAAGAAAATTTAACAAACAAAAACCAAGAAAATATGGAGTAATTCCTCTTTTCTTACCTTTTCTTCACCTTATCTCGCTAAAATTCCCTAGAATTTCTATAAGATTTCAAGTTTCTACTCGCCCGCCTCTCAAAATGTCTAGAAAAAGGCCATATATAGGCTATAATCTGGGTAGAGCTGACTTTTCTCTATTATCCGGCAGGTGTCGAGCAAGCATGGCAAAAAGCTATCTACCTACAGAAGTCAGGCCGTCAGCGGCATGGATTGTTAGATATGATGTATGCCCTTAAGGCAATTAGGGCGGTATATCTTAATTATGTAATAGTATGAAGAATTTGTTTAATTAATAAAGACATTTAACCTTTTTTTTATATCAATGTGCTTGTAAATATATTATGTCTGGTTAAAATATATTCATTGATGTATGTATACAAAAGTCCTTGATGTATCATAGCATGAAGTCTGAGAAATTGTAGTTGGACTATATTAAGTGAGACTTAATTCATGTGCAATTATGATTTTGTCTAAACTATCCCTAGTCATAGTTTCATCAAGAAAGGATTTTAATGAAGCGGATAGACTAGCATATGGTCACCTTTCTTTAAAAGGGTCCAAGCAGTCAATCTCCTAAGGACTAAAGGTGGTGCCTTAAGTTTGACACATAGATATATCTGTAGATATATTGGAGATCGCAGTAAGGTAAACACTTAGCGTATATATCAATGTGTTAGTGTTTATCTTCATGCAATAAGTTTTGTGAACATCCTCATACTTGAGATGCTAGTTACCTTGTATGGTACCATTGCTATACTTTGGGTCATTCCCATACACTCATCAATTTAGGGTGTCACGGGTGATTATGGGTATAGTGATGACAACACGTTGGTAAGTTATGTAGTCAGAAAGAATCCAACGCTCTGGATATATTAAGGAGTTGTACTTGGCCACTTGTTGAAGTAATGATTGCTATAAACCTCTGATCAGAGTATGTGTTCGATAGAAATAGTTTCTAGTCAAACATACTATGGTAAAAGGCAATATACTTCGATAACAAGCTAACAACTAGGATAGCTTGGAGCAACCTTGCTATTAGTGGGTTAACACTTTAACTGAACCCTATAAACCAAATGGTACTAATATTAAAGAATGGAAGGAGTTCATCGTATTGGATAACTATTGCATTAACCGGGATTAAGTCATAAGCACAAATGACGTTTCGAGTAATGGGGGATGGTAGACCCTTGCTATAGGTGTACTACGGTCGCTTAAGGTAATCAAGTTCTATTCACGGTCTAGAACCTCGAGCCAATGGTTCCAATAAAACAAGGGTTGGTTAAGCTTTAACAGCTCAATACTTCAGGATCCGATAAGGTCACACACATTAAACCTTCATCAGACTAAGTAAAGAATTACTAGATTTATTCTATTACGAAAATATAACATAATAATAATTGAATTATCACTCAATTGGCTAAAATGATTAGATCATTTTAGATGAGCTAAGATATTTATTTTGACCGGTAACTAATTTATTAGGGTCATAAAATAAATATTTATTTGAAAGGGATTAAAAGGAAATTTTGCCTTGGCGAGTTAGATTGGATCGAGAGTACAAATTATATTTTGTACAGGCTCAGGTGCGCGAGATTACACCCAAAGGTGAGTGATAGTGCACCGAAAGGTGTGCCAGCAATGCTAGGCATTGCTCGTGGTAGCCTCTTGAAATGGGCTGCCCAAAGGCGCAGCCCAATGGCGCGCTGCAAGCTGGGCTAGCGCTATAGGCCGCGAACCCCAGCTCGCATGATAGGTAGACTCGCAAGAGCCTGCCTTACGGTATGAGATACAACGTCTATAGCACACTGCATACGGGCACTACCCATGGATAGGATCCATGGGCTAGACCCGCGTGGGATATGCCACATTGGAAAAAGGTGGAGCAGTTTTGCTCCCCAAGCCTATGAATAGGCTTTGCCTTCCCCCTCTCAACTTGCACCATAGCTGAATAGCATAAATCCTAAGCGAGATTTGAAAAGAAAAATCTCTCGGGTCAATTGAGCAAGTTCTTTTTTAGGAGCTTGAATTTATTCGAGCACCTCTAGTTTATATTTTCGGGTGGGGCTTTTGGAGTGGTCTAGCAACTACTCAAGGCTCCTTAGTTCCTCCTCTCGGGGAGGTTTTGGTTGGTGGGGTTCGTATGGATACTCATAGAGGCTATCCTACACTTGAAGGCTTGTGCAAGGAGATTCTGCTAAAGCACGCTTCAACAAGTAAGTTTTCTTTCTTTCTCTTTTAATTATTAGCGCTTTTCTTTACGCGTTTTTAGACTTAATAATTATGCTTGGGTTGTTTTGCATGCTTATTTTATTTTTATGCTTAGATTATAGCTTAGAGTTATAACATGCTTAGTATAAAATATATATGCTATGATATAATTTAGAATTGTGGTATTCCTAGCCTATGCATACTAACGTACGTAGAGAATTATTTAGTTAAGGCTTTATTTAATATGCAACTAATAAGAGTCCTTGGGGACAGGGAAAAAATTTTGAATTTCCGCCGTGCCAGTTATGCATGTTCAAATTGACTGTCAGTTCCCTACATTGGTATCAGAGCCGGCCTATTTAGTGCATGATTAAGTTAGAAGCAAACTAAATTTTATTTTCTATATGAAATGATTTGTTGTTTATTTAATTGTTTGGAGCAATATATATAAACTTGATTTTCCATTTCAAGGTTAGAAAATGGTTATGAATAATGTTGAATAAGCTTTCTCAAGTTACTCAAATTATATAAGACTCAATAAATTTTATAAGTTACATGGATTATAGATGCTTCCAATTTACATGAATTGAAAGAACGAAATTTATTAATTTAAAAGGATTCATTGGTCTTCGAGTTTGTGCCTGTACTTGTTCTGGCTAAGGATTGGACTTGGTGTCTACTCACTTCAAGGGCGGCTCTCCTATCTGGGAACCTATATCGGTGCAACTCGAATTGACATGGGAGATTAAATGGACTAATTTATTTCTAGTATATAAGATGGTGCTTATATATGATTCTATAACAAAGTAAAAAATTAAATTTATTGAATAAAAGCTTAAAGAAAATGCAATATAAATATAACAAATAAAATGTTAATTATTTTGCATAAAATCTAGGTTGATGGAATAATTATAATAATGAGCTTGAACCCACCTAAGGTTGGACCTTAAAATTAATTCTAAAATTCCCTAAATTAATATAAATTATTATAAATATGTCCATCTAATAAAATCCTAGATTGGGTGAGATGTTTAACACCAATAAAATCTTAAAGTAAATATATTAAGGAAATTTATAGTCTTCCTTACTCAAATTTCTAATACGGTCTCTTTGGGCTATCAAAGTGTTGCGTAAAGCGTTCCTTTCAGTCCACATTGATCGATTATAAAAATTGAGATAGGGTCTGTCTTAACAGGATTGGGTAGTCCACCATAAAATTGGCTAGCCACAGGACTGAGACATATTCAAGGAGTTGCTAAAATAAGAGCACACGTCCCTTAGGATTAGGGAACTTAAATGAATTAGCAATTGCATACGATACAAATGGAATGGGATTCCAACTATAACTTACTAATATGACTTGACTCATAAAATTAGGGGTCATAATAGACCAGTTATAGATGCTGCCTATTAGGAAATTTAGCAGGGCTAAAATTCACAAATTTAATAGAATGGGCTATTGTAAATTTCAAAGAAAATTGTAGGACAAATGTATTTAATTAAAAGACCTTATATTAAATACATGTACTAAAACTAATATTTGAATAATAATTCTTTTCTTATATCTCGGTTGAAATCTTTATTTAAATACAATTGTTCGCATTGATAACTAATTTTGATTGGCTCTAGCTTCAAAGGGTTTGTTTAGAAATGTGGGGATAGTCTGCAAGGCAGTGGGCTTGGCATGTACATTGCATAAGCCTGAATCTAAACAACATGATGCAAGCAATTCTGCTTAAAACAGATATGCATGAAATACATGAAGGAAACTAGGATACAACACCTTGGAGCTTGTTAACATCCATATTACCTTATGTAAGTAGCTGGCAGGAGACAAGGTTAAACATCAAGTCAGATGTTAGGATCCATGTTAACTTAGCTACAAGGGTATCGAAAAATCATGGACTTGAAAGTCTATGTCTATACATCTTAGAGAAAGGATTTTCCATGGTGGAAAATTTGAACCAAAATATTTTGATAGAAATTGGTGGGATAAATTAGTCAGAAATTTAAATGGTTCATATCTCAAAGAAGTAAAGGGACACACATCATGTCTAGTTTTGAAGCAGGATAGAGTAGAGTGAAGAGAAGAGTAAAAGGAATACTCAGAATTTCGTCTAGGAGATAAATTAATTGTTTTAAATATGGGATATTGGAAATAAGATAAAAATGGCTAAAATTAAATTAGATAATAAGAATTCCTCCTACTTATGGCATTGTCATTTAGGCCACATAAACAAAGATCGCTTAACCAAGCTACATAAGCGAGGTGACTTGGGCCCAATAGACTTGGAGTCTTATAGTGATTGCGAACCTTGTTTAAGAGGGAAAATGACAAAGTTTCCCTTTAAAGGAAAGGTTGAACGAGCCACGAGTATATTAGAACTTATACATACTGATGTTTGTGGTCCAACGAGTGTTCAGGCACTGAGAGGATACTCCTACTTCGTAACCTTTATTGATAATTATTCACGATACGATTATCTGTACTTAATGAATCTTAAGTCTAAAAGTTTTGGAAAATTCAAACTATTCAGAACTGAAGTAGAGAAATAACTTGAGAAAAGTATTAAAGCACTTCAATCAGATCGAGGTGGAGAATACTTAAGTTAGGAGTTTCAAGATAATCTAAGGGAAAATAGGATATTTCCCTAGTGGACCCCTCCTTATATGCCCGAACATAATGAAGTGTCTAAAAGGAGGAATTAAACTTTATTACATATGGTTTGGTCCATGATGAGCCAAGTAGATCTCAGTAAATACTTTTAGGGATATGCACTAGAGAGTGCGATTTATGTATTAAATAGAGTGCCCTCTAAATCAGTTAATTTTATACCTTACAAAAGATGCTGTAATAAAAATCCATCTCTAAGTCACCATAGAGTATGGGGTTGTCCTACCATGGTAAAGAGGATAGCATCAGATAAGCTAAGTGATAAATCTGACAAGTCTCTATTCATTGGATATCCAAAGGAAACTATTGGATTTTTGTTTTACCAACCTGAAGCACAGAAGGTATTTGTGTCTTGGAGTGCTCACTTTTTGGAAAATGAACACTTACTTACAAAAGTAAGTGGGAGCAATATTGAACTGGAAGTTCAAGAGGAAGAAGCAGATAATCAGCTGATAGACCCCGTTCTAGATACACAAGAAAGTGTGATCCAAGAACAACATGTCGAAGCACAAGCATTGCGAAGATTAGGTCGTATTCATAAAGGTCCCAATAGATATGGTTTTATCATCACCGATGATAAGGAACTAAATCTCATGGAGGATTATGAACCAAGAACCTATGATGAAGCAATGAAAAGCTCTGAATCTTATAAATGGCTTAAAGCCATGAAGTCAGAAATGGATTCCATATGTGATAATCAAGTTTAGAATTTGGTTGATGCACCACAAGAGGTTAGACCGATCGGGTGCAAATAGGTCTTCAAGAAGAAAACTGACATGGATAGTAATGTGAATACCTATAAGGCAAGGTTAGCTGTGAAAGTTTATAGTCAACGTGAAGGTATTGACTGTGATGAAACTTTCTCACCAGTGGCTATGTTTAAATCCATAAAGATACTCCTCGCCATTGCTGCTCATTACAATTATGAGATCTGGCAGATGGATGTTAAAATAGCATTCCTAAATGGGGATCTAGACCGGGATGTGTATGTGATATAGCCGAAGGGTTTTACATCTAAGAATGGCTCGAAGGTATGAAAATTGCAAAGATCCATTTATGGACTTAAGCATGCATCCATGAGTTGGAATTTAAGGTTTGATTAGACAATCTATCGACTGGATTTCTGTCCAAACATTAATGCGCCTTGTGTTTATAAGAAGGTTAGTGTGAGTGTAGTCATTTTCTTAGTACTGTATGTCAATGACATCCTACTAACAGGAAATGACATTTCTCGTTTTCAAAGTGTTAAAGTATGGTTGTCAAGAAAGTTCTCCGTGAAAGACCTTGGTTAAGCAACATTTATACAAGGTATAAAGATCTATAGGGATAGATCCAAGATGCTGCTAGGTCTTTCTCAAAGTACATATATAGACAAGGTATGGAATAGGTTCAACCTTGAGCATTCGAAGAAAAATTATCTCCCGATGATAAAGGGGATTAACCTATCTAAAGCTGAGTGTCTGAAGACAGCTAAAGAAAGAATGTGTATGAAGGATATTCCCGATGCATCCACGATAGGATCCATCATGTATGCTATGATATGAACTAGGCTGGATGTCTCCCAGGTTTTGAGCTTTACGAGCAGATATCAGTCAAATCCAGGTGAAAAGCACCGGATGGCAATCAAGGGAATTCTTAAGTACCTGAGAAGGACTAAATATGAGTTCTTGATATATGGAGATGGTGACCTCATAATTAGAGGTCACACTGACGTGAGTTTGTAATATGACAAGGATGACTTTAAGTCTCAGTGAGGTTTTGTGTATGTGTAAAATGCAGGGGCGGTATGCTGGAAGAGTTCCAAGTAAGAAACTACCGCTGATTCAACCACTGAATCTAAATACATTGCTGCTTGCGAAGCAATAAAAGAAGTTGTCTAGTTAAAGGGATTTATTGGTGATCTCAGTGTGGTGCTCTAGACTGTTGTTCCAATTACTTTGTATTGAGATAACAATGGTGCTATAGCTCAAGCAAAGGAACCACGGTCTCACTAGAAAAATAGACATGTATCCAGAAAGTATCATATAATCAGGGAGATTATTGATGCTAAGATATAAGACTAGAATATGTACCCACTGATCAGAACCTTGTGGATGGTCTGACGAAGCCATTGACTCAAGTCAAACATGACCAGCACGTTAAAGCATATGGATTAAGACGTATGGTTAATTGGCCTTAGTGCAAGTGGGAGTTTGTTAGATATGATGTATGCCCATAAGGCAATTAGGGCGGCATATTTTAATTATGTGATAGTATGAATAATTTGTTTAATTAATAAAGTCATTTAATCTTTTATTTATATCGAGGTGCTTGTAAATATATTATGGCTGTTTAAAATATATTCATTGATATATGTATACAAAAGTGCTTAACGTATCATAGCATGAAGTCAGAGAAATTGTAGTTGGACTATATTGAGTGAGATCTGCTTCATGTGCAATTATGATTATGTCTAAACTATCCCTAGTCATAGTTTCATCAAGAAAGGATATTGATGAAGTGGATAGACTAGTATGTGGTTAGCTTTCTTGGATAGGGTCCAAGCAGTCAATCTCCTAACGACTGAAGGTGGTGCCTTGAGTTTGACACATGGGTATATCTGGGAGATATATTGGAGACCGTAGTAAGGTAAACACTTGGGGTATATATCAACGTGTTAGTGTTTATCCTCATGCAATACGTTTTGCAAATATATTCATACTTGAGATGCTACTTGCCTTCTGTGGTACCATTGCTATACTTTGGGTCATTCCCATACACTCATCAGTTTAGGGGGTCACGGGTTATTACGGGTATTGTGATAACAACACATTGCTAAGCTATATAGTCAAAAAGAATCCATCGCTCTAGATATATTAAGGAGTTGTACCTGACCATTTGTTGAAGTAATGATTGCTATAAACCTTTGAACAGAGTATGTGTTTGATAGAAATAGTTTCTAGTCAAACACACTATGGTAAAAGGTAATATACTTCTGTAACAAGCTAACAACTGGGATAGCTTGGAGCAACCTTGCTATTAATGGGTCAACACTTTAACCAAACCCTATAAACCAGATGTTACTAATATTAAAGAATGGAAGGAGTTCATCACATTGGATAACTATTGCATTAATCGGGATTAAGTCATAAGCATAAATGACATTCTGAGTAATGGGGGATGGTAGACCCTTGCTAGAGGCGTACTACAGTCGCTTAAGGTAATCGAGTTCTATTCACGGTCTGGAATCCCGAGCCAATGGTTCTAATAGAACAAGGGTTGGTTAAGCCTTAACAGCTTAATACTTCGGGATCCTATAAGGTCACACACATTGAACCTTCATCGGACTAAGTAACGAATTAATAGATTTATTCTATTACAAAAATATAACATAATAATAATATGATTATTATTCAATTGGCTAAAATGATTAGATCATTTTAGATGAGCCAATATATTTATTTTGACTAGTAGCTAATATGTTAGGGTCATAAAATAAATATTTATTTAAAAGGGATTAAAAGGAAATTTTAACTTGGCGTGTTAAATTGGACCGAGAGTATGAAATATATTTTGTACGGGCTCGGGTGTACGAGAGTGCACTGAAAGATGGCAAGTAATGCTAGGCATTGCTGGTGGCAGCCCATGGAAATGGGCTGCCCAAAGGCGCAGCCTAATGGTGCGCCGCGAGCTAGGCTCGCGACATGGGCTATGAGGCCCGTCTTATGTACAAGGCAGGCTTATAATAGCCTACCTTACGGCATGAGATGCAGCGTGCACGCTACATACGAGCACAACCCGTGGATCCAATGGGATCCACTGGCCAGACCCACATAGGATATGCTTTTTTGCATATTCCACATTGGAAAAAGGGGGAGCATTTTTGCTCCCCCAAGCCTATAAATAGGCTTTGCCTTCCCCCCTTTCAACTTGCACCATAGCTCAATAGCATAAATCCTAAGCAAGATTCAAAACGAAAAAAATCTCTGGTCAATTAAGCAAGTTCTTTTTTAGGAGCTTGAACTTATTCGAGCATCTCTAGTTTATATTTTTGGGTGGGGCTTTTGGAGTGGTCTACCAACTACTCAAGGCTCCATAGTTCTTCCTCTTAGGGAGGTTTTGGATGGTGGGGTTTGTGTGGAAACTCACAAAGGCTATCCTACGATTGGAGGCTTGTGCAAGGAGGTTTGACTAAAGCACGCTTCAACTAGTAAGTTTTCTTTCTTTCTCTTTTAAATATTAGGTTTTTTCTTTAAGCGTTTTTAGACTTAATAATTATGCTTAGGTTGTTTTGCATGCTTAGTTTATTTTTATGCTTAGGTCATAGCTTAGAGTTTTAACATGTTTAGGTTATAGCTTAGAGTTATAACATGCTTAGTATAAAATATATATGCTACGATATAATTTAGAATTATGGTATGCCTAGCCTATGCATGCTAACCTAGGTAGAGAATTATTTAGTTAAGGATTTATTTAATATGCAACTAGTACGAGTTCCTGGGGACAGGGATAAAATTTTGAATTTCCATCATGCCTCTTATGCAAGTTCATATTGATTGTTAGTTTCCTACATGGATGATGTCACCGGCAGTATTGCTGAAGCCGCGGGCAGCTTCAGCCTCTGCTAGGTCTGAAAAGCAAGGGATGACCTAGCCTAAAAAGGTGAATAGGGGGGTCAAATTCGCCTAAAAGGTGTTTAAGCGGGATTTTTTTATATAATTAGGGTTATTTTCAAATTTTTTAGGGTATTTAGGACTAAAATAATTTTTGGGTTTGAATCATTGGTTCGAGCTGCCATCGGACGAGTTATTAGACACGTCGAACAGAATTTTTCCGAAATTTAAATTCATAGAAAAAATTTTATCGGTAATAAAAATTTGAAAAGAATTTTTATATTGACGATTAAAATCGAATATACGTCATCATCATCTCGCGAGAGGGACTGTAAAATCCAGTGCTCACAGCAATGGCAAAAGTGCTGCTGTAAAAGCACAAAGATCAACACGTATTGACTACCCTAGAACATTATACTCTATAGTTTCTAGTTCAAATAAAGAAGACAAATCTCCCAATTCTTATTTTCCTGTAGATGAAGAAGAACAAATTTAGTATGGAGGATTAATAACAAGATTCTGAGGAAAGCAGGAGTGGAATTTGGGTGTGAAGAAAAGAAATATGGTGCCAATGTATCTAAGTGTAACTTATTTGAACATAAGATAAATAAGGAGCATAATGGACCATTATTTTTTTAGACGGGAGGTTTCTAAAAGGCTCAGCAAAAACACATGTGCCAGAAAGAAGCAAAAGTAGCCAAATTAAAGAATCTGGCTCAGTTAGAAGGATAGATAGCGCTCAGTAGTTAGCTCCAAAAGAAGCAATTATCAAGGAGGAACCTATTGAGTTGTTCAAAGAAAAAATAAGAAGATTTGAGAAAAAAGTTCTCAGAAGGGCAGCCAAGCAGAAAATCATCAAATCCTCAAGTAGTGAATCTGACGTAGAAGGTGACAAGCTAAACCGTACTCGCTTAAAGAAAGATTATAAAGAAGTAGTGCCAAAGAGAGTTGCTTTCGAGTTGACTAAGAAAGCCCAGAAGGGGCAGAGAAAGCAAAAGGAGATGAAGAAAGAAGATGTTACTAAAAGAGAGGAGGAGCCTCATTATAAAGCAAAAGTAGAACACCAATTAAAGCTAGTTATTGAGCTTCTCAACACTAAAGCCAAGAAAAAGGGGACTCATAAGCTTGTAGAACATCATTAGGAGAAAAATTAGTCTAAAATAAGTATTCAAGTAGATAAGAGAATGGCAGAGAACTAGAAAAAAGGCTTCCAACCACTTATGAATTAACTCAAAAGTTTAAGGGGCTTGCTGACAAAGAAATAATAAAAGAAGAGCTGGAATTCGATGAAAACATTCCATAGGAGCTAATTGAAACAACTACTCTTGAAAACATAGGAAAGCGCCAAAAGATGAGGTTTGAAAAAGATCTCAAAGATCAAAAAAGAAGAACCGTTGTAATGGCTAGAAGAGGTTTTTGTAGATTGAAATAGGAGATTACTCGCATTCAAAACCAGAAAAAGAATCCCTAAGGATAATAAGGACTATTAGTCTCTTACCTTCTTCACCATAACAAAAAAACTCCAGATTGCTCACTTCCTCTAACTCCACCTCCTTCTCTTGACCATTTGGCACAAGTTGTCAACATTTCTAGAATTGCATGGATGAAATCAATGCTGAGGCTGAACAACCATCATCCAAGAAAGCAACTAGTGAAGTTGAAAAAATTCAGCAAGAAGCCAATGAAGCCCGTGAGGGAGCTGGGGCTGTACATTCCAAGAAGGGAGTGTATTGGAATGCTAGAAGAAGTTCTCAGCTCATCAAGCAATTCATAGACTTCATCAAACTCTGCATTAGAGGATAGACTAGGGAAGATAGCTTAGAAGCAAGTAAAGAAAACTAGCTCAGAAGGAAACAAAGAGAACCAAGACTTTGAAGGAGAAGACGTATCCATTCTATTTGCGATTTCTAGGCAATAGAGCGAGATTATTAGCCTAGTTTTTAAGCTACAGGATGACTTGATAAAGTCTATGCAAAATAAGATCAACCTTGATTTAATCTCACTATACATAAATTTGAGAAATCAAGCAACAAATATTGATGAAAAGATGAAAAAGATTCCATTAGTATGACAAATGGCTGTTGGGTTATTAAACAACATGATACCCATTTGGATGGAAAATCTGGAATCCATGATGAAAATTATTGCCATATCTGTTGTCTCCTTATAGAGATTTAAACATTCTAATAAGCTTCCCCTAGCTCAAAAGAAGGAAATAAGAAAGGAGATGAGAAGGCTTGAAAACTAGCAGGCGGATATTGTGCAAACTTTTGGAGCCAATCTTGAGTACAATACAACACTAGTAAGGAAGGAAGTTAAAGATGCTACTAAAAATGCCCTCTTTATGGGTTTAGGAAGCTAAAATTGGAAAAATGGATGGAAAAGAAAAATGCTGATAGATTATGAAAAGACATCAAAACCTCATAACTCCCCATAGAAATAACTCAAAATCAGTTATCAGAAAACTGGTCAGAACACAAAGTTGAAGAACCAAAACATTGTTCAAGCAGCCAAGGGAGATCTTGCTAAAACTCTAGAAGAATCTCACCTTGATAAAACCAAAGCCATTACTGACTCAGAATCAAAGCTCAAGGTTGATATGAATGAAATCCAAAAGAAGATGAGTAATCTATCCTTGCAGTCAAAACTAAGAATTATTTCTCCTCTTCAAGACCTAACTTACCATATTATGGGTGGATGTATGTAGAGGCAACAAGGGATTTAAACTATCTATAGAGGACTTAAAGACTATATCAATAAGGACAGAATAATGCATTTCAAAGAGGTCAAACATTCAAGAAATTTACACTCTGATGACTATAACACCTATATAGAACACATCAAGGGAGTGCCTGATATTGTGAGGAAACACTACATCCCAAAGAATTTAGGACTTCCAGAATTTGATAGGCATAAGAGACTCTGGGAAAAGAATATGGTCAAATCTACTGCTACCCCAATGCTTATCGATTATCCATTTGATGATATTAAAAAGGAGGAGAAGAGCGCAATAATGAGAAAAGCTTTAAAAGCCTTCCCAGCACTCCCAAAAGATAAAGCAAATGAATAGAAGCCTCAAAATAAGCAATAGGTAGTCTAGATTAGCTAACTTTTGAAACAATTGTCGATTTTTTCATGTACTTGTATCAAAATGATGAGTTAACACATTGTTGACTCTAAAATGAGCAAAAAGATCTTATTTCTTCTTAGTACAATCTCTAATTGTACTTTTAAAAATCGGCATAAATTAAGGGGGAGCTAATGTCTAACATTTGCCTTTATCTAGTCTGCCTTTTATCTTTGCAGGCAAATTTTTATTATCATCAAAATGGGGAAAATTGTTGGATCTAGCTCAGAAAAAATGTATCTAAGAAGCTAGACACCTAGGACAAAATTTTTGAAGCTAATAAAAGATTAAAGACTGCGCCAATATGCTCAGAAGGTGTTGGATATGATGTATGCCCCTAAGGCAATTAGGGCGATATATCTTAATTATATAATAGTATGAATAATTTGTTTAATCAATAAAGACATTTATTCTTTTGTTTATATTAGTGTGTTTCTGTGTATATATATTTTAGCTGGTTAAATATATTCATTAATGTATGTATACAAAAGTCCTTGACATATCATAGCATGAAGTTAGAGAAATTATAGTTGGACTATCTGGTGGAACCTGCTTCATGTGCAATTATGATTATGTCTAAACTATCCCTAGTCATAGTTTAATCAAGAAAGGATATTGATGAAGCGAAAAGACTAGCATGTGGTCAACTTTCTTGGAAATGGTCCAAGCAGTCAATCTCCTAAGGACTGAAGGTGGTGCCTTAAGTTTGACACATGGATATATCTAGAAGATATATTGGAGACCATAGTAAGATAAACACTTGGTGTATATATCAACGTGTTAGAGATTATCTTCATGCAATAAGCTTTGCGAATATCCTCATACTTAAGATACTACTTACCTTGTGTGATACTATTGTTATAATTTGGGTCATTTCTATACACTTATTAATTTAGGGTGCTGCGGGTGATTATGGGTATAGTGATGACAGCATGTTGGTAAGCTGAGTAGTCGGAAAGAATCCATCGCTCCCGATATACTAAGGAGTTGTACCTGGCCACTTATTGAAGTGATGATTGCCATAAACCTTTGATCAGAGTATGTGTTTGATAGAAATGGTTTCTAGTCAAACATACTATGGTAAAAGGCAATATACTTTGGTAACAAGCAAATAACTAGGATAGCTTGAAGCAACCTTGCTTTTAGTGGGTTAACACTTTAACCGAACCCTATAAACCAGATGGTACTAATATCAAAGAATGAAAGGAGCTCATCGCATTAGATAACTATTGCATTAACCGGGATTAAGTCATAAGCACAAATGACATTCCAAGTAATGGGGGATGGTAGACCCTTGCTAGAGGCATACTACAGTCATTTAAGGTAATCGAGTTTTATTCACGGTCTAGAACCTCGAGCCAATAGTTCCATTAGAACAAGGGTTGGTTAAGCCTTAACAGCTCAATACTTTGGGATCCACACATTGGATCTTCATCGGACTAAGTAAAGAACTAATAGATTTATTCTATTATGAGAATATGATATAAATAATAATTAGATTATTATTTAATTGGTTAAAATTGATTGGATCAATTTTGGACAGACGAAATAATTTATTTTGACTGGCGACTAATTTATTAGGGTCATAAAATAAATGTTTGATTGGAATAAAGAGTTTTTATTTATTGACCAGTAATTAATTTTACTAGGATCATTAAATAAAAGGGAGCCAAAAAAAATCAAATTGCCAAGGCGAGGGTTAGACCCTGTACATATAGGCCCCACGGCCCGAAAGGACTCGTGGGGACTATAAAGAAAAAAAGCCCATACGAGTGTATAGTGCACTCATGGGCCACGTGCCATGTAAGTCCCTCTTGCGTGGGCATGCGACTTGGGCTGAGCAGGCGCTGCATGTGCAGCGGTTGCCTAGCCCAAGAAGGGCCTCCACGTGCTAGGCTCGCAGGACAAGGCGGGCTCAGATGAGCCTTCCTTGTGCGGCAAGCCAACCCAGCTTGCTATGCAAGCCGGGTTGCCTTGGACAACATGCGGATCCACTAGGATCCGAGTGTTCCCAAGGGACGGGATGGGTATTTACCCATCCTACATTAATTAGGTGGCGCCTTTGCTCCACCTATAAATAAGGGCTCCTCTCCCTATTCCAATTTGTACCAATTCAAGTGGAACTTGAATAATTTCGTTTATATTTTCGGGTGGGATTTTAGAGTGGCCTAGCAGCTACTCAAGGTTCTTCAGTTCTTCCTCATTGGGAGGTTTTGGTTGGTGGGGTTCATGTGGATACTTGTAGAGGCTATCTTACTTTGGAGGCTTGTGTAACGAATTTCTTCTAAAGCACACTTCAACTGGTATGTCCTTATTTTCTCGTTTAATTGTTAAGTCATTTTCTTTAAGTGTTTTAGACTTAATAAATTATGCTTAGGTTGTTTTGCATGCTTAGTATATTTTATGGTTAGGTTATAGCTTAGAGTTATAACATACTTAGTATAAAATATTTATGCTAGAATATAATTTAGAATTATGGTATGTCTTGCTCTTTTGCATGCTAACCTAGGTAGAGAATTATTTAGTTAAGGCTTTATTTAATTTATATGCAACTAATAGGAGTTCCTGGGGACATGGACAAAATTTTGAATTTCCGCAATGCCTGTTATGCATGTTCAATCTGACGGTCAATTCCTAACAGAGGTATCAGAGCCTGCCTATTTAGTGCATAATTAAGTTAGAAGCGAATTAAATATTATTTTCTATATGAAATGATTTGCTTATTTAATTGTTTGTAACAATATATATGAACTTGTGCTTTTCATTTCAAGGTTAGAAAATGGTTATGAATAATTTTGAATAAGCCTGCTCAACTTACTCAAATTATACAAGTGTCAACAATTTATTTAAATTATAGGGGTTATAGATGCTTCCAATTTACATGAATTGGAAGAACGAAATTTATTAGTTTGAGAGAATTCATTGGTCTTCAAGTTTGTGCCCATATTTGTTCTGGCTAAGGATTGGACTTGGTGTCTACTCCTTATAGGGCACCTCTCCTACCTGGGAACCTATATCGGTGAAATTTAAATTGACCAACCGGGGATTAATATGAACTAATTTATCTCTAGTATATAAAATGGTGCTCATATATGTTTCTATAACAAAGTAAAAAAATTAAATTTATTGAATAAAAGCTTAAAGGAAATGCAATATAAATACAACAAATAAAAGTGTTAATTATTTTACATATAATCTGGGTTGATGGAATAATTATAATAAAAAGCTGAACCAACCTAAGGTTAGACCTTATAAATTAATTATAAAATTTCCTGAATTAATTCAAGTTATAATTTTGTCCATCTAATAAATTTCCAGATTGGGTGAGATGTATAACACCAATAAAATCCCAAAGTAAATATTTTAAGGCAAGTTGTAGTCTTCCTTACTCAAATTTATATTATGGGCTATCAAAGTGCTACGCAAAGCGTTCCTTGTAGTCCACATTGATTGATTTTAAAGTTTGGGATAGGTTCTGCCTTAACAGAGCCGGGGTAGTCCACCATAAAATTGGGGGCTAGGTTCAGATCAGAGACATATTCAAGGAGATGCTAATTTAAGAGCACACGTCCCTTGGGTTCAGGGAACTTGAATGAATTAGTAATTGCTTGCGATGCAAATGGAATGGGATTCCAACTATGACTTACTATTATGACTTGACTCATAAAATTAGGGGTTGTAATAGACTAGTTATAGATGCTACCTACTAGGAAATTTAGTTGGGCTAAAATTCCTCGAATTCAATAGAATGGGCTGTTGTAAATATCAAAGAAAATAGTAGGACAAATGTGTTTAATTAAAAGACCTTATATTAAATTCATGTACTTAAACTAATATCTAAACTCTTTTTCTTTTCTTATATCTTAGGTTGAAAATGACTTCCAATGTTAATCTCCGTATGTTACTTGACACCAAATTGAATGACTCAAACTTTTCTGATTAGTTCCGAGCTATGAGAATAGTTCTCAGATCCAAGGGAATTGCCTATGTTCTAAGTGAAATTTTCCTTGTAGAACCTAATGTTGAGGATCATGTGGAACATGATGCCTGGTTAAAACACAGGAAAGATCATGAGATTGCCATGTGTATCATGTTCGGGTCCATGAATCCTGAACTTTAAAAATAACATGATAACATACCCTTGGAGGACATGGTTCTCCATATTGAAGAACTCTTTTCGGAGAGGGAAAGGAAAGAGAGGTATGAGACCTCCAAGCTCCTTTTTGGACCAAGATGCAGGATGGCACCTCTTGGGATACCTTGAGAAGCTTAATTGATTGGGATTCGAGATGAATCATGACTTGAGCATTGACCTTGTATTGATGTCCTTAACACATACTTACTCAGGCTTTGTGACTAACTATTACATGACCAAGATTAATTCTACTATCCCTGAATTAATCAATATACTGAAAATAGTAGAACCTCATATCAAGAAGGATTAGAAACCTCTACTGTTGGTTGAAAAAGGTAAGGCTTCTAAGAAGAAGAAGCAGATTTTGGGTGCTAAGAAAAGAATCAGTAAGAAGAAGAAAGAAAAGAAGGCATCTAAGTATGTCTCCCTCCAATGTGGGAAATCGGGACATTAGAAGAGGGATTGTAAAGCTCCTGCTTCTGAGCATTTGAAGAAGAAGCCTACAGAGGAATCTACTTTAGGTATGTTTGTAATTGAAAATTTTGCTACTTTTCCGTGTGAATCCACTTGGGTATTAGATACTAGTTATGGTTCTCATATCTGTACTTCTGTGCAGGGACTAAGGAACTGTAGAAAACTTATAAAATGAGAGATGGACCTATGCGTGGGAAATGGAGCCAGAGTTGTTGCATTAGCCATAGGGAGTTTTAGTCTTATTTTTTGAAGTGGACTTGTTTTAGTTTTGAATAATTGTAACTACATTCCAAGTGTTACTAAGAATATTGTATCTGTTGCATGTTTCGCAGTAGAGGGATTTGAAATTTTATTTTCGAATAATAATTGTCATATTCGTTTGAATAATATTCTTTATGGTTATGGAATGTTGAACGGTGCCATTTTCGTTCTTGATACTAAAACATAAGTTTTTAATATAAATAATGTGAACAAAGTTAAATTAGATAATGAGAATTCCTTGTACTTATGGCATTGTCGTTTAGGCCACATAAACAAAGATCGCTTAACCAAATTGCATAAGCGTGGAGACTTAGGCCCAATAGACTTGGAGTCTTATGGTGATTATGAACGTTATTTAAAAGGAAAAATGATAAAGTTACCCTTTTAAGGAAAGGGTGAGTGGGCCATGAGTACATTGGAACTTATACATACTAATGTGTGTGGTCCAATGAATGTTCAGGCACTAGGAGGATACTCCTACTTCATAACCTTTATTGATGATTACTCATGATATGATTATTTATACTTGATGAAGCACAAGCCTGAAAGTTTTGAAAAGTTCAAACTATTCAGAGCTGAAGTAGAGAAACAGCTTGAGAAAAGTATTAAAACACTTCGAGCGGATCGAGGTGGAGAATATTTAAGTCAGGAGTTTCAGGATTATCAAAAGGAAAACAGGATAGTTCCCCAGTGGACCCCTCCTTATACACCCTAACACAATGGAGTGTCAGAAAGAAGGAATCAGACTTTGTTAGATATGGTCAGGTCCATGATGAGCCATACAAATCTTAGTAAATCCTTTTAGGGATATCGATTGGAGAGCGCGGTTTATGTTTTAAACAAAGTGCCCTCTAAATCAATTGATTTTACACCTTATGAAAGATGGTGTAACAAGAAGCCATCTCTAAGTCACTTAATAGTATGGGGCTGTCCTGCTATGGTAAAGAGGATAGCGTCAGATAAGCTGAATGCCAAGGCTGACAAATGCTTGTTCATTAGATAGCCAAAGGAAACAATTGGATATCTATTTTACCAACCCGAAGCACAAAAGGTATTTGTGTCTCGAAATGCTCACTTTTTGGAAAAGGAACACTTACTTGCAAAAGTCAGTGGGAGCAATATTGAACTGGAAGTTCAAGAGGAAGAAACAGACAATCAACTAGTTGACCCCGTTCTAGATACACAAGAGAGTGTGATCCAATAACAACCTATCGAAACACAATCATTGCGAAGAATAGGTCATGTTCATAAGGGTCCCAATAGATATAGGTTTGTCATCACTAATGATAAGGAACTATATCTTATGGAGGATGATGAACCAAGGACATATGATGAGGTAATGAAAAGCTCAGATTCTGATAAATGGCTAAAAGCTATGAAATCAGAAATGGATTCCATTTATAAGAACCAAGTTTGGAATTTGGTTGATGCACCACAAGAGGTTAGACTAATTGGGTGCAAGTGGGTCTTCAAGAAGAAGACAGGCATGGAAGGTAATGTAATTACCTATAAAGCATGGTTGGTTACGAAAGGTTATAGTCAACCGGAAGGTATTGACTATAATGAAACTTTCTTACCTGTAGCCATGCTTAAATCCATAAGGACAGTCATCGCCATTATGGCTCATTATGATTATGAGATCTGGTAGATGGATGTGAAAATAGCATTCTTGAATGGGGATTTAGATCGGGATGTATATATGACATAACCTGAGAGTTTTACGTCTCAGAATGGCTCAAAGGTATGCAAGCTACAAAGATCAATTTATGGACTTAATCAGGCATCTAGGAGTTGGAATATAAGGTTTGATCAGACAATCCGGGAACTAGATTTCTGCCCAAATGATAATGAGCCTTATGTTTACAAGAAGGTTAGTAGGAGTGTAGTCATTTTTCTAGTATTGTATGTTGATGACATTCTACTAATAGGAAATGACATTTGTCTTCTTCAAAATGTTAAAGTGTGGTTGTTAAGAAAGTTCTCCATGAAAGACCTTAGTGAAGTAGCATTTATACTAGGTATAAAAATCTACAGGGATAGATCCAAGAGGTTGTTAGGTCTTTCTCAAAGTATATATATATATATAGACAAGGTATTGAATAGGTTCAACCTTAAGCATTCTAAGAAAGGTTATCTCCTGATGACAAAAGGGATAAACCTATCTAAGGCTTAGTGTCCAAAGACAGCTCAGGATAGAATGCACATGAAGGATATACCCTATGCATCTACGATAGGATCCATCATGTATGCTATGATATGTACTAGGCTAGATGTCTTTCAGGCTTTGAGCTTTACGAGCAGATATTAGTCAGATCCAGGTGAAAAGCACTGGATGGCTGCCAAGGCAATCCTTAAGTACTTAAGAAGGACTAAGGATGAGTTCTTGATATATAGAGAAGATGACCTCACAATTAGAGGTTACACTAACGTGAGTTTTCAATATGACAAGGATGACTTTAAGTCTCAGTCAGGTTTTGTGTATGTGTTAAATGGAAGGGCGGTATGCTGGAAGAGTTTTAAGTAAGAAACTACTGCTGATTCAACCACAAGATCTGAATACATTGCTGCATGTGAAGTAGTAAAAGAAGCTGTCTGGTTAAAGGGATTTATTAGTGATCTCGGTGTGGTGCCTGAGGCTGTTGATCCAATTACTTTGTATTGTGATAAGAATGGTGCCATAGCTTAGGCTAAAGGGCCACGGTCTCATTAGAAAAATAGACATGTATCCAGAAAGTATCATATAATTAGGGAGATTGTTGATGCTAAGAGAATAAGATTAGAATATGTACCCACTGATCAGAACCTCACAGATGGTCTGACAAAGCCATTGACTCAAGACAAACATGACCAGCATGTTAAAGCATATGGATTAAGACATATGGCTAATTGGCCTTAGTACAAGTGGGAGTTTGTTTGATATGATGTATGCCCTTAAGGCAATTAGGGTGATATATCTTAATTATGTAATAGTACGAATAATTTGTTTAATCAATAAAGGCATTTGTTCTTTTGTTTATATCAACGTGTTTCTGTGTATATATATTATAGCTGGTTAAATATATTCATTGATGTATGTATACAAAAGTCCTTGACATATCACAGCATGAAGTCAAAGAAATTATAGTTGGACTATATCTGGTGGAACTTGCTTTATGTGTAATTATGATTATGTCTAAACTATCCCTAGTTATAGTTTCAACAAGAAAGGATATTGATGAAGCGGAAAGACTAGCATGTAGTCAACTTTCCTTGAAAGGATCTCTGGAAGATATATGGGAGACCGCAGTAAGATAAACACTTGGTGTATATATCAATGTGTTAGTGTTTATCTTCATGCAATAAGCTTTGCGAATATCCTCATACTTGAGATACTAGTCACCTTGTGTGGTACTATTGCTATACTTTGGGTTATTTCTATACACTAATTAATATAGGGTGCTATGGGTGATTACATGTATAGTGATGACAGCATGATGGTAAGCTGAATAGTCAGAAAGAATCCATCGCTTCGGATATATTAAGGAGTTATACTTGACCACTTGTTTAAGTGATGATTTCCATAAACCACCGATTAGAGTATGAGTTTGATAAAAATGGTTTCTAGTCAAACACACTATAGTAAAAGGCAATATACTTTGGTAACAAGTAAATAACTAGGATAGCTTGGAGCAACCTTGCTATTAGTGGGGTATCACTTTAACCAAACCCTATAACCCAGATGGTACTAATATTAAAGAATGGAAGGAGTTCATCGCATTGGATAACTATTGCATTAACCGGGATTAAGTCATAAGTACAAATGATGTTCCAAGTAATGGGGGATGGTAGACCCTTACTAGAGGCGTACTACAGTCCTTTAAGGTAATCGAGTTCTATTCACGGTCTAGAACCTCGAACCAATGGTTCCATTAGAACAAGGGTTGGTTAAGCCTTAATAGCTCAATACTTTGAGATCTTATAAGGTCACACACATTGGATCTTCATTGGACTAAGTAAAGAACTAATAGATTTATTTTATTACAAAAATATGATATAAATAATAATCGGATTATTATTTAATTGGTTAAAATTGATTGGATCAATTTTGGATAGACCAAGCAATTAATTTTGACCGGAGACTAATTTATTAGGGTCATAAAATAAATATTTGATTGGAATAAAGAGTTTTTATTTATTGACCGGTAACTAATTTTATTAGGGTCATTAAGTAAAAGGGAGCCAAAAAAATCGAATTGCCAAGGCGAGGGTTAGACCCTGCACACGTAGGCCCCATGGGCCCGAAAGGTCTCGTGGGGCCTATAAAGAAAAAAAAGGCCGCATGAGTGCATAGTGCACTCGTGGGCCATGTGCCATGCAAGCCGTGCTTGCGTGGGCATATGGCTTGGGCTGAGCAGGCGTTGCATGTGCAGCACTTGACCAGCCTAAGAAGGGTCTCCGCAAGCTGGGCTCGCGGGAAAGCCCACGAGGCCTAGCTCGCGAGACAAGGCAGGCTCATATAAGACTGCCTTGCGCTGTAAGCCGAGTTGCCTTGGGCAACACGTGGATCCACTAGGCTCTGCATGTTCCCAAGGGGCAGGATGGGAGCCTTTGCTCCACCCATAAATAGGGGCTCCTTTCCCCATTCCAATTTGTACCAATTTAAGTGGAACTTGAATAATTTCGTTTATATTTTCGGGTGGGATTTTGGAGTGGCCTAGTAGCTACTCAAGGTTCTTCAGTTCTTCCTCATTGGGAGGTTTTGGTTGGTGGGGTTCGTGTGGATATTCATAGAGGCTATCCTACTTTGGAGGCTTGTGTAACAAAGTTCTACTAAAGCACGCTTCAACTGGTATGTCCTTATTTTCTCGTTTAACTATTAAGTCATTTTCTTTAAGCATTTTAGACTTAATAATTATGCTTAGGTTGTTTTGCATGCTTAGTATATTTTATGCTTAGGTTATAGCTTAGAGTTATAACATACTTAGTATAAAATATTTATGCTAGAATATAATTTAGAATTGTGGTATGTCTGGCTCTTTTGCAAGCTAACCTAAGTAGAGAATTATTTAGTTAAGGCTTTATTCAATTTATATGCAACTAATAGGAGTTCTTGGGGACAAGGACAAATTTTTGAATTTCCACCATGCCTGTTATGCATGTTCAATCTGATTATCAGTTCCCAACAGAAGGTACACAAAGCTAAAAGACAAAGAAGATCAGAAGATCTTAAGTGAGAGGAGTTACTCATCAAAAGAAAGTTGTCTCTTAGATCCCCACAAATCTTATAATGAACCATAGACTCAGAAGAAAGAATTAACGAGCCATCACTTTGAAGATAAATGATGATTCATGTGCCAGAAGTACAAATTCAGAAGACAAAATTTAAAGATTATAGGAATGCAAGAAGTATTAAGCTCACAAGATCAGTGAACCTCAAAATGCAAAGGAACTCAACACTCACGAGCAAGGAATATAGAGGAAACTTCAAAGCTGAAAGATTAATAAATATCTTCACTCTTGAAGCATGACACAAAGGACTGTCCAAATGATCAAAGAAAAAGAATCAGATGAACAGGGCACTAGACTCACTCAAAAGTGAAACAGTTTTTCCTCTCAAGGTCTATCGTGCTAGTACCATTAAGGGTTGGTCCAAGTGGTAAGCAGGTTGGTATTGCTTAAGTAAGGTCTCGAGTTCGAGTACTAGTGAATGCAAAAAATCCTTATAGGGAGACTCACCCTCCACAACCAGGTGCACGTCCTGAGAGTTGGAGCAAAGCTCCGGTGAACCAGATGGGAAACTAAAAAAAAGAGTTTATCGTGCTAGAAGGAGCATCATAATCTAATATCAAGTCTTAGAGCACATAATTAAAGAATAACCAAGCCTAGAAGGACATCTCTTTGAGATAGAAAAGAGCTTTAACATTAAGATTCTCATAAGTTTCAAATATCTCTAAGATATTGAAGATTCCTAGGCAACTCATGTGATTCCACCTTTCTAGGAATAGTTGTCCTAATCTCTTCAATCCTATAAAGTTAGACATCTGACTTACACTACAAGGGATAAGACATAACCAACAAAGTGAGTTGACAAGTAAGGAGCAAAAGTCACTTTTAGCCACTTGACACCTGACACTCAAAAAGCTAAAAATACTAAGATGGTGTAACTGCTAAAAGTCAAACTATAGAGGATTGAGTAGACCGGTTTTGGAAACATCTAACGGGAAGAAAGACTCTAGTCTACCAATCAATTAAATGGTCATTAAGGAAGATGCTATTTTAAGACAATGGAAAAAGGATGCATCATAATATAGCCATTCTGAGAAATGTACCTATCTAATTGAAATGGGGAAAAGAGAGCCTCTCACAAAGGCGTGCATCAATGGTCATCTTCTTGTTTGAGAGTATAAATAAGTCTCTGTCCACATCAAGCAAATTTTTGAGCATTTTTACAACAAACACACTTAATAAAATTACAATTGTGCAAATCTTAAAAGCAAACAAATTTTTGTTCATATTAGTTTGTATATCAAAAAGCTCGCTAGAATAAAACAATTCATATCTGTTGTAAAAGCGATCCTTGATAACAAAGTACAAGATCACTCAATCTCTTTTCAATCCACTCAAAAGGTGATCAAGACTAGGAAAGCACGGCTTGGTGAGGTCTTGGAGTCACAACAGACTAAGCATGGGTGCTGATGTCTTCAATCCTAAACACAACTTGGTGAATTTCGGGCTTTAGAAGAATATAAGAGAAGGGTACTCTTAGATTAGGGAATCAGAAGTAGCAAGAGGAAGTAACTTTGTGCAGGCAGTAGGATTCCAATTGTAAAGGCTTCTCCGCCTCGAAAGAAGTAATAAATAGTGTATTAGAGCTCAGATTAGGTAAATCTGAGGACTGGATATAGGCAGGGCCGAACTAGTATAAAAATCCTATGTTTGATTTTCTTTACATAGTTCTTATTTACTTTGTGCATTTTATCAATATCAACATCTCGTCAATAAGTAAATAACCATCATATATCAAACACAATTCATCGATAGACTTTGAATCAAATTGCAAAACTTGAATTCAATTAAATAAACAAGTCTATTTCACATCTAAATCGAAAAGGAGTCAATCACCCCCCTGACTCCTATATCACCCCTCAATAGGGACTAACACATTATAAAGTGATGGTTAATATCTATCTCCATTGAAGTAGTAGTATAAATTCAATTCAATGATGAGAGTGATAGATACTATACCAATAATTGTGTATATACTTTTATAGTGCAATTTGTATTTGCCCAATTTAGATTAGGGTAAGCAATGTAATTACTCTACAAATCCCTAATACATTAATACGCATAAATTTCCCTATTATAGGAGAGATAATTTCCCCAATACTCATCTATCTTGGTATCGGACGCTAAATAGGCTAACTGCCATCACCCTTCTTTTTTATTTCACCAGCTCCGATCATGGCCACTGCCAGTACTCAGTCCTCTACTCTCTCAACTGAGATTGTCGTTAACTCTAAACCAGCCGCCACTCCTACTTATTCTTACTAGCTTCCAATTAAACTCGATCCATCGAATTTCATTCTCTGGTGAACCCTTATTGAAATAGTGATCGTAGTTTGCAATTTACTCTCACATATCAACGGCTAGACGCCATCCCTAGTAGAGAAATAAACGGTCAGCCAAATCTAGCATATTTAATATGGTTTCAACAAGATAAACATATTTTATCTTGGATATCTAACACAATTTCTCCTTTGCTTTTTCCACAAGTCATTGATGCTCGCATTGCTTGTGAAGTTAGGTTAGAACTTGAGCAGGCTTATGCTTTCGATTTGAAAGCTCAAGTTATGGAGATCAGACAACAGCTTCATTCTCTTGTTAAGTCATACATTGAAACCATTATTGAGTATATGTATAGAGCTAAGTCACTCTACAATCGTTTGGCTTCATTAAAAAGCCCTATTTTGGAAGAAGATCTTGTTGATAGTATTCTTGATGGCTCACATGGTCCCCTATGTGATGTTTGTCATACGCTTACATCCTATGGGATTGTTTTTGATGATTTGTTAGGAACACTCCTAATCGAAGAACAAAATTCATTGCGTGAGGAAGAAATTTTTGATGAAATCAGCAACCCTACTACCCATCATACTATGAAATCATCCTCGGGGGTGGGGGTAGCAGGGGTAAAGGGCGCAGGGAAGGCCAGTCTTGTCAGCCCTATGACATTTAGTTACCTTGTTGCTATTCGTAATTTAATCAAATTCAGCCTCATTCAGCAGGCTGTAGATCCCACCACCAATCTACTCCCGCGCCACTTTTCGCTGCGACAATTGCCAAGGCTATAGACATATGGCCCACAATAAAACCCTCCCCTTATCATACATCACCACTAGCCTCTCACCATACCTCCTTCACCCATCAAACCAAACCTCATTGGCTTCTCGAAAGTAGGGCCACTCATCATTTAGCTACTAATTTGGGGCACCTCAATCTCCACTCTAAATACTTTGGTCCAGAAGAAGCCACCTTAGCTAATGGTTCCTCTCTTTCGGTCAAACATATTGGGTCATCTATTATTCCAGCATCTTCTAAATCGCCGCAATTGTCTATTCCTGATTCTAATTTAAATTTCATATCTATTAGTGCACTAACCAAATCTCACCATGTATCTATTGAAGTTTTTGACAAATTATTTTGTTGAAGGACCTTCATTCCAAATAGGTGATTCTTTGAGGCCCAAATAACAATGGTCTCTACACCTTTCCATCCACTAATTGTGCTCTAGTTTGATGTCATCACACTTCTCTATCCACTTAGCATGAGCGGTGTGAGCGAACGACCTTTTTTTGGACAGGCCAGCGCAGAAAAATAAAAGGCACGGCGAAGCAAGCTGGAGGAAAAGTCCCTTTTAAAGAGGTTTTAAAAGGGTGTGATAATTTTAGTGAAGTCGAAGTTGATATTTTAGTCCAATTTTAGATGATACTAGATCACAATCTCGTACTTTAAGATAGAGTTGCCACTCAGTTAAGCTCTGCCAGGAATTTTGGGTACGATATTCCCACTGCGTGGTAGACCGTACCTTAATGCAAAGATTCAGAGCTCGGATGATGTTACTTACTCTTCGTTACAATCGAATCAAATCATTTATTTTCATAAAAGTATCTTTCCATTCTTATGTGATTTAAATTCCCTAATCAGAATTCTCGGTTTATACTTAAGCCATTCATCTCGCCACGTTCATGAATAAAATGGTAAATAAATAAATTATTACAGCTATCTAAATAAATAAGTGTGTGAAGATTAAAATAATTATTACAAGGCTATATCAAATCCTATACATTTTTCTATGCGGGAAATGAAAAATACCCGAAGGCCTAACATTCATCTAACCTAATCTACTTGCACTGAAGACTTTAGCACTGGTACAGCAAATAGCATGGCATATCACCCATTAACATGCATAATCAGTTACAAGACAAGACTCAATTAGCGTGAATTTTTACTTAGGAGAAAAAGATTAAAAATTGAATTTTCTTTACAAAAATCACTACTTTAAACTCGGTTTCTCAACTTTTTATTTAACTAAAAATATCATATAATATCTCGGGACTGATTTTTGAACGTTTTGGACCTTCGTCATGTGGGGAAAACCCTAAAATATCCAATAAAATAATAATCTAGGGCCAAAAATGCAAAATAAAAAGAGATAGAGATTTGTTTGGTATTTTTACTCGGAGGCCTCAGTGATTGGCTTTTGGGCTACGGCGGTTGCAGTGGTGGCCATTGTAGGTGTTGCGGCCACCACTGTAACCATAGCGGCCTGAGGCCACTCATCGAGTCCTTGAGAGAAAAACTCCGAATGGGGGGGAGGGGGGGAATCAGTATTTTTGCACCCAAAAACTCAAGATAATTAAAATTTTAAGTCGATTTCAACATTATTCCAGTGAATCTAGACTTAAAACATCAAAATAAGTTTGAATTTTTGAATCGAGGGAGAAAAAAAGACCCAAACACACTTGAAAATTGTTTGGCCTCAGTGACGGCGCTAGGTCCGTTGTGGTTGTAGTGGTGGCCACAATAGGTGTTGCGGCCACCACTACAATGGCAACGGCCTAGAGGTTGTCACTGAGGCTTGGCGACATTCCGGTGTTTTTCAAAAGAACAGAAGGGAAAATAGTCAAAACACCCCCAAATCAATAAGAAAACACGACAAAAAGTAAAGAAAAAATTAATAGAACTCAGAAATTATACCTTTAGGCCGTGAATCCACTATTGAGACTCGAATCAATCCTTGGCAAGCCCCTTTTTTATGATTTTTGGACAATTTTGGGTAGTGTTTTGAGGAAGTCACTAAAACCTATTTAATTTGTTGGAAAATAATGATTCGGAATCTCAATTAAACTAAAATATCTAGATCAAGTTTGAAAGAAAAAAAACTTAAACAAAGTATCTCCAAAATCCAAATGGAAGCATCCGGTCAAGATCCAGCTACAAGGACATCCACTAAAGACTACAATTATCTAAGCATATACTAGAATCATTAGGTTAAAGTTTGGAAAGGAAACAAATTTTAACCTCCAAGACTAGCATCTAGAAGAACTAATTGCTAAGCATCCGGATAAGGACAATTTCAGAGATACTAAGTCTGAAGACATCCAGAAGACTCAGTTATCAAGACAATAGGAAAAGTTCAAAAGATAACTTTTCCCTTCATCCTTTTGGTCTACAAAGTCAAAGATCCCTACCCATTAATAAGACAAAAGAGACAGCTCGCACTTTTTGGAAAAAAGACAAAAGGACTGCCATCGGACAGAAAAAGAAAACAACCTTTTCCACCTAGACAAATAAGGAGGCGCGTGGGGCTCACACCAAAAAGCTAATGGTATAAAAGTTAGTGTGACACCAAAAAAACAAGGAAAATGATCACTAACATCTTTTCAGCCTTAATCCCAAGGATTCAAACGGGTTAAATTACTGTCTAACGGATTGATCAATGACTCTGGAAGCGCCACATTTCACCTAATCAATGATGAATATTCATTACAGCTTACCAACCCACAACGGCTACATTTATAATAGAAGTCTATAAAAGGGAAGCTTCATAAGTTAAGAAGGTGCTGGCTGATTTTGCAAAAGTATGTAACAAGAGAATTTACAAGAAAGCAATCAGATTCACAAATCCCTCCAAGAACCAAATCATTAAAAATCAGTTTGTAAGGATTCCTAAGAGAGTTATAAACTTAAGGAAGTACAAAACCAAAACCTTTGTTAAAAATCAAAGTGCAAAAGATCTCCTACTTGGGTAGCTAGTGAGATTGGGATATAGCTTAAAGTAGGTGCTTTGAGTGGGATCTCCCTGTAGGACTTAGCTTAGATTCGGGGTAGAAGTCTAAGTGGTATATCCTGCTAAAGACAAAAGGACTCAGCTTGAGGTTGGTGCCTTTAGTGGTATATCCTACATCCGGAAGGGGGTACCATCCAGAGAGAAACTGTAAGGCTTGATTTCTGCCAGTTGGAAAGAAATCACACCAGTGGAAAAGCTCAAAGGAAGGAACCTTTGGGGATAGGACGTAGGCGGGGCCGAACCAATATAAATCACTGGGTTTGATTTTCTCTAACTCTTTATTTATATTTGCATCATATTTCACTTTTGCATCATCCAGATTCATAACATCCAGAAGGCATCAAACATGCTATAAAAGACTTTTCAAAGTCTTTTAATTCCATAAAAAAGGGTTATTCACCCCCCTCTGACCTTGTATAGACCCACACAGGGACCAACAAGCGATATCAGAGCTAGTGCTCAAAACTAGAGGTCTAACAATCTCAAGCTAAAGGTCTAAAATTGAAATATCAAAATGAGTTTTCAAAACTCACAACTCCTTCTTGAGAGTATGTCCATTACCCATCCTCCACTCTTCACCGGTGAGTACTACAGGTTATGGAAAAACCGAATGAAGAACTTCATTCAAGAACAAACATGCAAGCATAGTTGGTCATCAAGGATGACCCATATGAGCCTACTCATGAAGTAGAGGGTATGATCACCGGAAAGCCCTCATGTTTATGGGATGAGAATGATTTTTAAAAGTTGCTTGAAAACGCAAATGCTATTAATATGCTTTACTGTGCTCTAAGTGCAATAGAATTTAACAGGATATTTGGATGTGAGAGTGCATAGGAGATCTGGCAAAAGCTAAAGGTAACCTATGAAGGAATAAAGAAAGAATCAAAGATTGATCTACTCTAACAAAAACTTGAATCCTTCATGATAGAGCCAAAATAATCTATCAGCAGCATGAACACTAGATACACCAATCTAGTGAATGAGACAAAAAAGCTCGAAAAGGAAGTCTCTGAAGTAGAAATGGTGAAGAAGGTGTTATGGAGTCTCACCAAGGAGTGGCATAACAAGAAGACTGCCATTGAGGAAGGTCATGACTTAAATGTCTATAGTTATGATGAGCTCATTGGTAATCTATTGACTAGGGGATTTATCCTTGGAGAGATATAGCTAACAAGAGAACAAGCCAGAAGAAAAGAAGAAGGCTATTATACTTAAGGTAGAATCCACCGGATCAGTTTCATCCGGTGAAGAAGAGCGAGTCACGGAATCTCTAAGTACCAAGGAACAACTAGCTATATTAACCAGATAGTATACAAAACAAAGAAAGGAGGAAGTCCAAAAAATATGAATCCCGAAGACCAAGGGAAGGCACATCTAGAAGAGACAGGCCTAGAAAAAATCTAGATGAAAAGAAGGATCCGAAAAAAGAAGCTTCCTATTTTGAGTGTGGGTAGAAAGGCCACTTCAGAACAAAATGCCCTAAGCTTAAAAGAGCTAAGAAGCACAAGAAGAAGGTAATGGTGGCTACATGAAGCAATAGTGAGGAAAGTAGCGGCTCATCTTCAACAGAAGAAGAAGAGAATGCCAACTGTGCATTCATGGCACTAACTAATATAGAAGTAGGGCAATCTGGAAAGAATGTCTCTAAGCAAGATACAATGCAAATCAAAGAATCAGAATCAGAAACAGCAAATACTGAGGTAAACCCTTATTTTAATTCTACTTCTAACTTTGACCTTGCTAGAGCTTTAGCTATTGTGATCAAGAGTGTGAAGAAGAACACCAAAGCGATCAAATCCAAAAGAAAAAAAGTGCTAGAAATTGCTAAGGACAATGAAGGATTAGCATAAGATGTTAACTTGATAAGAACAACAAAGCACATTGATGAAGTTGAAGAAAACTTCCTGAGAAATCAAGTGCAGATATTAAGTGCTAACTTGATGGGGTTAGAAAGGGAGCTAACCCTAATGAAGGAAGCATCCGGAAGGAGATCAAACCCTCCACAACCAAGAAGGAATCCAAGGCAGAATGCACAAAGAAATTAGCACGAAGCTGCCAAAGGAAATCCAAAGCCTTCAAATAAAAAATTGAAGGAGGTTAGCAGGCAACCATAGGCCTAAAGATATATACCTGTATAAAAAGGAAAGGCTAAGGCAGTATATAATCAGGAACTTGCCAAATAGAAGAGGAATTATACAGCAGAAGTTACACCTCCAACCAGCTTTTGAACACACTCTAGACCATCCACATGTGTACAAGAAGCTGGATATAGAGGGAGCTATGGGAAGGAGGATCTTGAAAAGATTAAAAAGAAGCAGGAGCAAAGCAGACCCATCTCATGGTGCAGGTTTTGTGGGAAAAACAATCATATTACTAAATTATGTGGACTAAAAAATGGTTATGATGATGTTAATCCTTGGCCTAAGATGGTTATTACCCCAAGAGGACCCAAATCTAATTGGGTACCCAAACCCACTTAATCTGTTTTACAGGTATGTCCTAGATCCACAGTAGATCAAAACACTTGGTACATTGATAGTGGATGCTCAAGGAACATGATAGGTGATGAGAAGGCCTTCATCACATTAACCCGGAAAAAGGGAGGCAAAGTGAGCTTTGGAGATAATAAAAAAAGGGCAGATCATTAGATATGGGACTATTAGATCTGAATTGAAGATAGAAGATGTCTCACTGGTTGATGGACTGAAGTTTAACTTACTAAGTGTTGTCCAACTCTGTGACAAAGGAAGAAAAGTTACCTTTAATTCCAGAGGATGCTCAATCTATGGTAGTAAGTCTAATCAACTCATTCTTTATGCACCTAGAGTAAACAATGTCTATTCTGTTAACATTAAAAATGAGAAAAAGAATATCTACTTGGTGTCTAAAGAAGAAGAATCATGGCTATGGCACCAGAGGTTGGGACACGTTAGCATTAATCTCCTATCCAAACTCACCAAAAAGAAATTGGTATTGGGTTTGCCTAAGGTTGCTTTTGACAAGGATCATCTATGCACTGCATGTCAATTAGGTAAACAGCATAAGAAAAGTTTCCCTTCCACCTCCTACATTCCTTCCAAAAGAGTACTTGAGCTCTTACACATTAATCTCTTTGGTCCAATTAAACCATTGAGTTTAGGTAGAAGAGAATACACCATGATCATTGTGGATGATTATTCTCAATATACCTGGGTTCTCTTGCTAGCAAGCAAAGATGAAGCCTTTGACCAATTCTCAAAAACATTCATCCGGATAGAAGTAGAACAGGGCATAAGCATTGCACTCATCTAAAGTGATAATGGTGGTGAGTTAAAAAAATAAGCATTTTGCTGAATTTTATGACTCTAAGGGCATTCAACATAACTTCTCTACACCTCACACCCCTTAATAAAATGGAGTTACTGAGAGAAAAAATAAGACCATAGTTGAAATGGCTAGAACAATGCTAAATGAGAATTGTTTGCAAAAATATTTTTGGGGTGAGGCCATAAATACAGCATGTTATATTTTGAATAGAGCTCTTATTAGAAAGACCATAGAAAAGACTCTCGATGAAATCTAGAAGGGAAGAAAACCCCTAATTGGGTACTTTAAGGCATTTGGATGTAAATGCTACATCCTAAATGATAGAGAGCAACTAGGAAAATTTGTAACTAGATCGGATGAAGCAATTTTCCTATGATACTCAATAGTAAGGCTTACAGAGTCTTCAACAAATGAACCCAAACTATGGTAGAGTCTATACACGTCGATTTCGATGAGACTAACCATACCGGTAAGAGAAGTTCCACTCCGGAAGATCCAATTCTGAAAGCTGAAAAATCTAGAGAAAAGAAGGAAGCTAAAATTCCTGATTCATTCCAAACCAAGAAGTACAAAGAAGAAGATTAAGAAATATTCTTTGATCTAGAAGTACAACAAGTTAATCTCAACCCACAGGAGATTGACTTTAATGAAGGCCAAGAAGAAGTAGTTAATACAAATGTGGAACAAGCTCCAATCCAACATGAAGGATTATAAAAGGAGATTCGGTCCCACAGAACTCATCCGGTAGAAGCTATTTTAGATAATGTCCAAAATCCAGTCAGAACCAAAGGATAACTCAATAGGATGATGAGCCATGTTACTCTTATCCCTCTTATTGAGCCAAAGAAATTTCAAGATTCTGAAGGAGATGAAAGCTGGATGTTGGTAATGCAAGAAGAACTAGATCAATTCACCAGGAATGATGTGTGGGATGAATTCGGAGTCGTGGTAAGAAACAAGGCAAGATTGGTTGCTTAAGGCTACAATCAATAGGAATGGATTGACTTTGAAGAAACATTTGCCCCTTTAGCAAGATTGGAGGCAATCCGGATTCTATGTGCTTTTGCATCATTCATGGGATTCACATTGTTCCAAATGGATGTCAAAACTACATTTCTCAATGGAGTTATCCAGGAAAAAGCCTATGTGCAGTAGCCACCTAGATTTGAAGATTCAAAACATCTGGATCATGTCTACAAGTTGAAGAAGGCCCTCTATGGATTAAAGCAAGCACCTAGGGCTTGGTATGAGAGACTCATAACCTTTCTCATATCTAAGGTGTATATCCAGGGCAAAGCAAATACAACCCTCTTTATCAAGAAAAAGAAGAATGATGTCATTGTGGTCTAAATTTATATGGATGATATCATATTTGGGGCAACAAATGAAAGGATGTGTGAAGAATTCAGTTCTCAAATGCAGAAAGAATTTGAGATGTCCGTGATGGGAGAACTTAATTTCTTCCTTGGTTTACAAATCAAGCAAAGTCCGGATGGGATTTTCATTAACCAGTCAAAGTATACCAAGGAGATCGTGAAAAAGTTTGATATGGACAAGAGCAAGCCAATGTCTACTCCAATGGGATCAGATATAGTGCTATCCAAGGATTGTGAAGGAGAGGATGTTGATCAAAAGCTCTATAGAGGAATGATTGGTTCACTTCTGTACTTGACAGCAAGCAGGCCTGACATATATTATACAGTCTATTACTATGCAAGGTACTAAGCCAATTATGAGCAGACGACATTTTACACGGCGGCATCCTAGATAAGATGACGAGGGATGCGTATGATGTGATTGGAAAATGGCTTTACACATTTTAATGCACAAAAGATATGAGATTGAAATCTCGTGCTTAAAATAGAGTCGCCACCCGGTTCAGCTCAATCGAGAAATTTTGGTATGATTTTCCCACTGGGTGGTTGGACCACACCTTAAGTAAAGATTCTGAATTTGGATGATGTTATCTACTTTTCATTAGGCTAAGTTAAGATACTTCATTCTTTCTTAATCGGTTCAATCCATCCTATACATTTGTGTTTTCGGTTATTTTATTATTTTTACGTTTATCAAGCAATTGAAACGATGAATAAAATATTTACATCCATTCAAAAAATAAGCGCAAAAAATAAAATTATTACAAAGCTTCCAGGTCCTCTACATTTTTCTATACGATAAATAAAATACCTGAATGTCCGATTTACATCTACCTGCAGAAGATAGTTAGCATGGATATGTCATATTTTATTTTCCATATTATAAAGCCCGATTGGATGGCTAAAATGAGATTCAAACAGTGTTTATGGGAAATTCCATTTTTAACCAAATTTTGGATTTGATTTTTGCTTTAACAGGATTATAAGTGCAAAATTGCCACACATTATGGGGTAGGGTCTATTTTCGGAAGGTTTTGGACCTCCCTCGTTACACTATGCATCCTAGTTTTTGACAATAAACTAATCTGGGAACAAATGAAAATAAAACTGCTATCCAGAAAGTCATGCCGCCGACGATGCAAGTTATGCCGTCGGTGACATGGTTGATGTCGCTGGCGGCATGGATGATGCTTCCAGCGATATCAATGATGTCGCTGGTGACATCAATATATAGGCAGGTTACATGGCTTTTTGAGTACCATAAAGAAAGGGTCCCACAAGAAAGTGAAGTCTCTGGGGAAAGTGATGCTACCGGCGGTATCAACGATGTCTCTAGCGATATAGGTGATACTGTCGGTGAGATTACATGTCTCCGATGACCTCAATTTCTTACAACCGTAACAGGGAATAGTTAAAAAAGATCGAGAACCCCAAAAATGAACAAAAATCAACACAACTTAGCAATATTAATGCCAAAGAGCTATGGGACTCAGAATTTTTACCTCGAGGTCCTAAATCCACCTCTTCGTGAACCAAAAAGAAACGCCTCCTGGGAGCTTGTTACGATGATTTAGTAGTAAATTTAAGTGTTTCAGGTTTCAAAGTCCAATTAAATTGATTTTAACTACAGGATTTACTGAGTTTAAGCTCACAATTAGAGAATTCAAAGAAGAAAAACTAGGAAAAAAAATGGATTAGAATCCCTTTTTTTCTACCTTATCTAATTCTTATCTCACTAAAATCTATTTTCTCATTCTAACATCAAACCTATAACCTTAGATCATTCTCCCCCCCCCCCCCCGGCCTTAATTGCAGCTCAAGGTGTGCTTTTATAGGTGAAATGGGGTGGTTTTCGAGACCTTTTTGACTAAATTGGTTGAAAGTGGTCGAAAAGTTGTCTATGCAGGGACCTGCCTGGGGTCATACCACTGGCAACATGGCAATGTCGCTGACGATATGGATGATACCGCTGGCAACATGGTGATATCGGTGGCGGCATGGCTGATGTTGCTGGTAGCATCAGCCTCCAGCCTACCGACAGGCAGCGGGCCTAGGAGCCTAAAAAGTTGCCAAAGTGGTTTAATAGTGGGTGAAAAGGCATCTTTTTTATTTTTAATGATATTTTAATGGGTACTTTTTAATTCGAGTGTAAATCATCGGTTCAAGCTCCTACTGGACGCGTTATCAGCCACGCCGAACTAGATTCTACCAAGTATAAAATTCACGAGGAATATTATTTTAGTAATGAAAATTCTAAAGAGAACTTTTATTTCAAGGCATTAAAATTGGGTACACGTCATCATCATCTCGCGAGAGGGACTGCAAAATCTCGTGCATACAAGCTGCCCCTCGGGGCATCACTACTTCCATAGGTCAGTATGATCACACGAAAGAGCAAGGGATAGGAATGATACCTGATGGGTGACTGGTTTGCCCCATGGTCGGACTTGTGCTTTGTAGAAAGGATGCCCCTTAGTCGGACTTGATCCTTTGTAGATTGGTTGTCCCTTGGCCAAACTTGAGCTTTGTAAAGAAGATGCCCCTTGGTCGGACTTGATCCTTTGTAGATTGGTTGTCCCTTAGTCGGACTTGAGCTTTATAAAGAGTTTATCCTTGGGTCAGACTTGTGCTTTATGGATTGGTTGCCCCTTGGTCGGACTCATGCTCTATAGACGATATGCCCCTTAGTCGGACTTATGCTTTATAGAGAGGTTGTCCTTTGGTTAGACTTATGTTTTTTTAGAGAGATTGTCCTTTGGCTGGACTTGTGCTTTGTGGAGAGATTGTCCTTTGGTCAGACTTGTGCTTCGAGGAGAGTTTATCCCTTGGTCGGACTTTTGTTTTGTGA
This sequence comes from Euphorbia pulcherrima, assembly GCA_947683365.1. NCBI lineage: Eukaryota > Viridiplantae > Streptophyta > Magnoliopsida > Malpighiales > Euphorbiaceae > Euphorbia > Euphorbia pulcherrima. Next base: position 46,273,688 of record CANTUS010000001.1, on the reverse strand, counting down.
GTGATTGCCCCTTTGTCAGGCTTACACTTCATAGAGGGATTGCCCTTCAGTCGAGCTTATATTTTATAAAGTGATTGCCCCTTTGTTGGGCTTGTGGTTTGAGGAGAGTTTATCCCTTGGTTGGACTTTTTGTTTTATGGATTGGTTGCCCCTTGGTCGGGGTTACACTTTGTGGAGAGATTGTCGGACTTGTCCTGTGGATTGGTTGCTCCTTGGTTGGACTCATGCTTTGTAGAGGGTATGCTCCTTGGTCAGACTTACGCTTTGTGGAGAGGTTGTCCTATAATCAGACTTATGCTTTGTGGAGATATTGTCCTTTGGTCGGACTTGTGCTTTGTGGATAGGTTGTCCTTTGGTCGGACTTGTACCTCGTGGAGAGATTATTCTATGGTCGGACTTGTACTTTATGGATAGGTTGCCCTTTGGTCGGACTTGTGCTTTGTGGAGTGGTTGCACCTTGGTCGGGCTTACACTGTGTAAGTTCTGGAATGTCAGGGTCGGAATCAGGATTTCACCGCGGATGGCTAAAAAAGTCATGGAGGTAGTTGATGTCGTTGGCGACATTAATGATGTCACTAGCGGTGTGAGTGCCATGTGGTAGCTTTAACTGGTCATACAAGTTCAAAATTTGAATTAGAGGAGGCGATGTCGCCGATGGTATGAGTGATATCACTGGCGGTATGGAGTGATGTCGCTGGTGGCATGAATGCCACATGGCAGTTTTAACTGGTCAAGCTATTCAAAATTTGAATTGGAGGGGGCGATGTCACCGGTGACATGAGTGATATCGCTGGCGGTATGGAGTGATGCCGTCGGTGGCATGAATGCCACGTAGCAGTTTTGACTGGTCAACTAATTTCAAACTTTGAATTAGGGGGGGTGATGTCGCCGGTGGCATGAATGATGTCGCTAGTGGTATGGCGTGATGCCACCGGTGGCATGAGTGGGCAGTTTCAGATAAATTAAAACTCATCGAATTCCGTGCGGCAGTTTAAAAGGAAGTAAACTCCTTTCTCTTCCTCACATACAGAAACCGTACCCCCTTCTCCTCTTCTCCAAATTTTTTGATTTCTTTTTCGTCATTCTAATCATGAAGAGAATTGCCAAGGCTTTTAGGGGTAAATTTGCTAAGGCTAGGGAGAATCTGCCTGATTCCTCTATCGAAGGGTTGAAAATTCTCTCCATTCCTGTTGCTTATGGCCTGAAGGAGACGGCCAAGATGTATGGCTATAGGATTAATTATCCCATCACTAATCTGACCCCAAAGAAGGAAAAGCACCTCTGCTATATCCAAGTAATCCCGCAAAACCCGAATCTCTTCTTTTTAGGTTGAGTTTCGATTTGGCCTTAGGCTTGAAATCGTGCCATGATAGGAGTCATAAGTGTGACATAGACTAATTATAAACTGATATTGCATGCTTTAGGTTTGATTTTTACTATTTTTAGGCTTATCGTTTGATTGATTGTGATTTTTGTGGTTTTGGCATGATGGGTGCAATTTTGGGGAAAGCAGGTTCTGCCCGCAGGTAGTGATATCGCCGGCAACATAAGTGATATCGTTGGGGACATCAGTCCTTGCAAAAAGGCCTAAGGAAGTCTGATATCGCTTCTGTTTGAAACGATGTCACCAGTGATATCATTCATACCACCAGCGGTATGGAGTGATGCCGTCGGCGATATCGCTTCTAGTAGAAGCAACATCAACAGCTTTTTATCAAGTTCTAGTGATGGGAAAATAAGCAAGACTTATTTATTTTGTTTCTGATTTTTGCAGCCGCACGAGCTGACTTATACCGGAGGGATGGGCACCATCGGTGAGTGGTGGCACTATATCTCTAAGAAGGATCCAAAGCTTGCACTCGCCATTAACAAGAAGGCATTCGGGGACTTGGCCTGAATTATGCCAATGCTAATACCCAAGCTCTCTCATTCAGCCGTGACAGCCCTTACCAAGAGGTGGTCTGAAACCACCTATACTTTTCACTTCTCATTTGGGGAAGCAATAATTATGCCCTCCAATGTCGTTGCTATGACCGGGCTTCCCTGGATGGACAAGGTCACTCGCTTCGATGCTTACATAGATAAATACCATATCGAGAGGCCCGTGGTGAAGTGGGTGAAGGAGCTATTCAGTTTAAAGCCTGTTTCAGGGTGGCTATCTTCCGATGAGTTACACCAACACTAGACCCGGGTAGATGTGGTGCCTAAGGATAAGAGAGACGCTTGAATCCCCTCCTTTGTGATCTCCTTGCTCACTGTGCTGTTCTTCCCGATCTCGGAGAGCAAGATCAATTACGTGCTGATTTCAATCGTGGAGGACGTGGCGGGCATCAGGTAGAAGAATTGGCCAAGGGCCATCTTGGCACAGATATACTACTGGGCTGGATACAGGCGCCCATAAGAAGTTGAAAGCCCTTCATCTCTATCATCTGCTACTCCAGGTATATCTTCTCGGAAGCATTTTTCTTGATTGTGCACGTCTCATTTATTGCTGATGCTTTTTTAGCTGATTGGTTGTTATTTATGTAGGCTTGGGCCTTTGAGCACCAGATTCTCCAACCGGTCAAGTTTAAGAAGACCGTGCCGCCGGGCTCCCACTTTCTTGCCCGCTAGTGCGGGGGCATTAGCGGGAAGGCCAAGTATCCTACCAAGTACAGGGAGGTCATGAGGAGCGCGCGATTGAGCTCGATACATGATCTTTGATTTTGTCCTTATTTTTACACTTAGAATGAAACAAAAAGCGTTTATGAACTTACATCGGTTGTTTTGGTTGACTATTGGTGTAGCTCATTTTGGTGGGTGGAGAACATGTCAGAGGTTGTAAGGGTTAGGAGGGAGGTGAATGACCATTGATTCATCATAGAGTGTCCTTTGTCCTAGCAGTGGTATTTGGGTGAGCACGTCCGGCGCTAGAGGCTTGTTCCAGTCGCTGATACACCGATTCCCGCCGATCCTCCACGGGGTTTATGGTGGCCCCATATGGTGATTACATCCGAGGCTGACCAAGCTAATTATATCGATGGGAACGGCCAAGTGATCCCTAGCGTCCCTGGCCTTTATGAGCAGTACCAGCAATGCCTACTCCCCTTGTGTCCGCACATCTATAGGAATGATATGATTGAGTATCATAATGAGCAAAGGCTAGAGGAGGAGAAAAGGAACCTCAAAGGTATTGTGGATGACGAGGAGGAAGAGGACGAGGAAGATGAGGAGCTTGAAGGTGATGTTGGAATTAAGCTAGAGGGGGGGATGGGGCAGGTACGGATGTAGCCGGCGGGAGTGTGCCAATGTCCCAAGGGGGGCAGCGCTCTTTTGAGGTATGATTGCGTTTATGTGCATGATTTATAATTGTTCAGGAACGCTGCTGATGTGTATTTTTTGTGTTTTTCAAGAACCCGCAAGGAAGAGAGGCCATGATAACCAGAGTGATAAGTGGTACTATAGTGTACCGAAGGGGATAAACTTTGTGGAGGGGCATCTAGTCAACCCGATGGAAACCACATTCCTGCTGATGAATTCTTGGGGCGAGTTCCTCCCTAGGAACATAGGCTAAAGCGGGCATGCTTCAATCTTTATGCCAGAAGACACCACTTACGTAAGGCCTGATAATTGTTTTCTTGTTTACCCTTGGATACGGGTGTCTAATGATTTGCCTTTTGGATTTTTTAGGTAGCGCGAAGCCATATGGAGCAACTTATAGAGAATAACTTTACTCTCCGGGATACACTTATCGGGCAATCGCTCCTTATTCAGGTACATTCCCTATTTATGCCTATGTTAAAATAAGATAAGATGCAATTTATGGATGCTATGAATGAAGTGCATTATTGATGTTTTTCCTTAGCTTGCAGGATTTCTTGGCCCTTTCTTTGTCTGATGCCGATGTAGCCCGGTGGAGATATAAGGAGGAGACTGCAGGACTCTGGTGTCGCATGAGTGACCTTAAGGGTCAGCTGGCCGCTACCATTCAGGAACAGAGGAGTAAGCAAAACCTGGATTGCATGCACCCCGGTAGCACCAGTCGCAAGGGTTTGAAGATATCTGTCGGCCGATGCCCGTTTGCTGCGGTCGAGGAGTCTAGCAGTGTGCCTATGACAGAGGGAAGGGAGGAAGATGAGGATGAGGTTGGTGATTGGCTTGTAAGCCCTTAGTACATTTCATCCCGCCTGGCCGGCAGTCGCGGGCATGCTGAGCTTTATATTTTTATTTTGCTTTTCAGAATTTTGTTTGTATCCTCGGTACATTGGGGTTAGAATAATTCAGATTTATTGTTGGGTTTTGCTTCTGTGGTCTAGATATTCAGAATTTTTGAATGGTTTATGCCTTCGAGGTTTTTTACTTCAAATAAAATGGATTACATTTGGACAGGTATTTGAAATGGGTTACAGGATTGTTTACAGGTTTTGTACAGGTCTGTAATGAGAAAAATGCTTCTGATGCCACCGAAAAGTTAACTCCAAGCCGGCGCCGGCATGATCCATATCGCCCAAACTCAACCAACTAAAATAATATATACAAAGCTGTCTTAAAGCTCATATGGTCGGTGGCATCAGTTGATACTGCCCAATTTGATCCGCATCACCAGCGGAATCATTTACATCGCCGGCGGCATCACTCACATCACCGGTGGCATCACTTCTCCAGAAATCTGATTTCAGCCATTCTGCCAATTCTTGTCATGGTAACCCATAATCAACAGCTACAGGGTTTTTTACAAAGTCTGGAAAATGCGGACTGGAAGAAGCTTGAAAAAATCAGGCTTTGAGGGTTTAAATATGTCACGGCATGGCCCGTAAGCCGCGAGTCCTTCGAGCAGCACTATCTTTTTAGGATCCAATGGACCATGTCTTCTGATTTTCATCTTTCGAGCTATGCCCCTTGCTTGAAGAGTTCCATGCTATTTTGGTGGTACCGTGTCTCAAACGCGTGACCCTAGCGCTGCCAGAGTTTCATTTTGGTGCTGATGGAATTCCTCAAAGGTTGTGGAATTTAGATTCCGTGGACCTATTTCTCTCCTAGTTATCTGTCAAACCTGGGTTTCAACTCAGAGCAGTCTTAGAGTGGTGCCGTGGGGTGCCCCAATCCCATCTTGCCTGGCCATCCATGGTGGCATTATTACTTATAGTAGAGTTTATGAGCAGAGTGAGCTTGATTGCTCCGCTCAGGTTGATTTCACTTATCAGCCCCATGTCGACAGGGGCTTCTCCCATGGCTGTGGGGTTGGCCGATGTTTTGCTGAACATGGATGCTACTTTTGTTGACCCGTTACTTATCGGAGACCAGCTCTTTTTGCTGTAGGTACCTTTTGTTCTTCTTAATTTTGCCATTTTATTTTTCGATCCTCACCAAGATTGAAATTATAGGTATGGTTGATGGAGAAACTGAGGTTGCGGGAAGCACCACTAGGGAATCCAAAGAGGTACCTACCGTTTCATCTGAGGGACAGGGGGCTTATGAGGGCCGATTTTGATCAGCTAACATATGATGATGATTGGGTGCCTATTTTGGGGCGGTATACTGACACACAGGTTTAGTGGGTTAGTCCATGGTAGAGGTCTGGCGAGGTCTTCATTCTACACCCCTTATCGGTTGTACCATCAGTACGGCAAGAGGCAAAGGACCCCCATCAAGCTGCCCTATAACCTGATTAGAGTCTACAAGGCTAGGTAGGTCAACCATATCCAGGAGAAGTGGTCCAGGGAAGCTGTATTTAGGATTCTAGACTATGATCACATGGACACCATCGAGACTGACATGCATTACAAAGGATGGCTCACTGAGATTAGATGCTTGATGTCCCGTCGGAAACGATCGCGGGCCTGCCTTGAGGGGCAGCGTGTGGAGCAAGAGGAGGAGCCCCTCTTTACTACGCCATTGAGACAGACCTCTAGGTACTATGATGATGATGTGAGAAGTCCGATTTGAGACTTGCTTTTGTCAGAACTATCAGACCCCTTTTATTATTATTATTATTATTATTATTATTATTATTATTATTATATTTTTTTGCATCTGATATGGAATAAAATGAACTCTGTCTAAAGCTTGCTGAAGTTGTCTTAATCCTATGAATACAGGATTCACATAAGTATATGCATTTAGATTTCAATAAAAGAGATACTTTCATTAATTGAGATAAAATAAAGTACATGATGTTTGGTTGACATTCCCATTGATTTAACTCTCGGTGCCAACTAGCCTAGATCAATTTTCTAGAAGGCACTCGCTCATTGCTCACGTACCCTAACTTTTGCCTAGATCACCCTTTTCGGGGTTTTCGACCCAGCGGGTTTGTCTCATCCCCTAATTTTTGCACGGCTGGTTTACAGGATACCAATCGTCAAGCGTCACCCTAATTTTTGCCCGATCAGTAAAAGACTGTAAGGCAGGTAATTATCATGTATATATTTTTTAGTGTGCCGCTTTTTCGATTTGTTTCTTTTAAATTAGATATGATAACGCTTAAGCCTGTCTTGGTTCACGGGATTCACAAACGCGTTCCCATCCATGTCCATAAGCTTAATTGCCCCTTTGTTAAGCAGCTTCTTTATTACATATGATCCTTCCCAGTTTGGCCTGAATTTACCCCTCGCATCAGTGGTAGAATGTTTCAGCTGTTTAAGGACCAGATCACCAGCCTTCAAGGGGAACTTCTGATGTCTTACCCGACTATTATATGCTCGAGCCATACATTGTTGGTGCATTTAGAGGTTATCGAGGGCCTTCAACCTCTGCTCATCCATCATGTTTAACTATTGAAATCTCGCTCGGGTCCATTCAGACTCTTTTAATTTAGCTTCCAGAGCGACTCTTAAGGAAGTCACCTGAGTTTCAACTGGCAATACCGCTTCCATCCTATAGGCCAAGGACAATAGAGTTTGGCCTATCGGGGTGCAAATGCTGGTGCGATATCCCCAAATAGCAAAATGTAGCTTATCTGCCCAATCCCTATAACCGGCTATCATCTTAGAGAGAATTATCTTTACCGATATATTAGCTGCCTCAACAGCCCCATTAGCTGGCAGTCTGTATGGGGAAGATCTATGGTGCTCAATCCCGTATTTCTCGATTAGAGAAGCAGTTGCTCCTTAAAATTGTACCCTATTGTCAGAGACTATATGGTGTGGGAGTCCATACCGAGCAAAGATGTGCTTCTCTATGAACTTGGCCATCTGTTTGGGGGTGACACTGGTGAAGGATTCAGCTTCCAGCCATTTCGAGAAGTAATCTACTGCTACTATAATGAATCTGTGGCAGTTTGTTGAAGAAGGACGGATTTCACCAATTATGTCTATCCCCCATACTGAGAATGGCCAAGGGGTGGATAAATGATGGAGTTCGGTGGGCGATAGATGTTGCAGATCTCCGTAAACCTGGCATTGGTGGCATCGTTTGACCTGGGCAATGCAATCGGCTATGAGAGTGAGCCAAAAATATCCCAACCGTTGGATTTTCTTTCCAAGAGCAAGTCCTTTCATATGAGGGCCACAGTCACCGGCATGGACTTGGGTTATTACTTTCTGAGCCTCGGAGTTAGTGAGGCAATAGAGAAGCAGGCCATCACTGGTGCGCTTAAATAGATCATTATCCACAATACGGAATTGGATAGCGAGCCACCATAGGGTGGTACGGTCTGAGTTAGAGGTATCCGCGGGATATTGGCTAGTCCAAAGGAATAGGACGATGTTAGAATACCAATAAGGTTCGGATAAGATGGCAAGGATTGGAGGAGCCGATTGAACCTGGTACGGAATCTTGGTGGACAACATAACCAACGGGCGAATAGGCTGCCGCTGAGGTCCTTCCCATATGGATGCGAGAGTGGCGAGAGCATCGGCCATTTGATTCTTGTCCCGAGGGATATATCGGTATGAGTAGGAGGTAAATCTCTCAGATAATTTACGGGTAGCCTCAACATAAGGACGGAGAGATTCCTCTTTAATTTCCTAATCTTTGACAACTTGATGGATGGCTAAAGCCGAATCCCCGATGACAGAAATGCGGCGGGCCTGAACCTGAAGAAGAGCCTCAAGGCCAAACAGACAAGCTTCATACTCAGTGCCATTGTTGGTGATAGTGAATTCTAAATGCTTGGATAATAGGAATATCTCATTATCTAGTGTAACGATGATGACCCCGAGACCTGCTCGCCGGTGGTTCATAGCAGCGTTGAGTTATATTGTCCAGACGTTATCAAGGATTGTAATAGAGGTGACCTGCTCATCAGGAAATTCCAAATTTTCGTTGTAGTCAAAGCTAAGGGTTTGATTAGCTAGGAATTCGGCTATAGCCCACCCTTTAATGACCTTTTGGGTCACATATTCGGGTCACATATTCAATGTCAAACTCAGATAGGAGAAGTAACCATCGGGATAATTTACCGACTAGAGTAGGGGATTAATAAAGAAACTTCTTTGGATCAATCTTGGCCATGACTTGGACACGATAAGATTGGAAATAATGTTGTAGCTTCTTAGTGAGCCAAACCATGGTAGTGCAGGTCTTTTCCATAATCGAATACCAGGTTTCATAATCCAATAACTTCTTAGTTAGGTAGTAGATGGCATGTTCATACTTATCAGCATGTTCCTAGACGAGCATGGTCCTGATAGAAGTTTTCTCGATAGCCAGATAAAGGATGAGTGGTTCCCCTAGGATGGGGAGTGTCAAAATGGGTGGATCTACAAGATATGCCTTGATGCTGTCAAATGCCACTTAGCAGTGATTGTTCTATACTATGGGTTACTATTTTCTTAACAGCTTAAAGATGGGTTCAGAAATAGTAGTGAGGCGAGCAATGAATCGACTAATATACTGCAAGGATCCAAAAAATGACCGGACTTCTTTCTCTGTCTTGGGTAGAGGCATGTCCCTGATGGCTTTGGCTTTGTCTGGATCCATTTTGATTCCTTTCTGGCTAACTATGTACCCTAATAGTTTGCCGGAGGTAACCCCAAACACACACTTGTTTGGGTTTAGGCGGAGGTTATACTTTTCAATACAAGTCATAAACCTGTCAAGAATAGCAGGGTGCACTTCTCGAGTAGCGGACTTTACAATCATATCGTCCATATACACTTCCACTTCTTTATGGATCATGTCAAATAAGAGGGTAGTTACAGCGTGCTAATAAGTGGCCATGGCATTTTTCAACCTGAACGGCATTACCTTATAGCAATACACACCCCATTCAGTGCTAAGTGTTATTTTGACTTTGTCGACAATATTAACTAGAATTTGATTATACCATGAGAACCCATCCATGAATGAATACGTAGCCGCCCAGGCAGCACTATCAATTAGGATATCGATGTGTGGGAGTGGGAAGTCGTCCTTCGGCGAGGCTTTATTGAGATCTCAGAAATCTACACAAACCTAGACCCTACCATCCTTCTTCGAAACTGGGACGATGTTGGACAACCAAGTTGGGTATTCCACCACTTCAATGAATTGAGCTACAATCAACCTTAAAACCTCTATCTTAACCTGATCTGCCCATTCTGGCCTCAACCGATGGAGTTTCTGCTTGACAGGCCAAAATTTAGGATCAGTTGGGATTTTATGCTCAGCAATTTATCGATCAACCCCAGGCATGTCTTTGTATGACTAGGCAAAAGCATTAACATGATCTTTAAGCACTTTTATGATCTCACTTTTTTCCTCAGGAGTTAAATCTTTGGAAATGGTCACCATTTTAGGATTGTCATCTGTACTTAGGTTTATTTCGCTTAATAATGTATCACTAATGCCAAAAAGATTATGCGTATTGTTATGTGAATGCATAGATCCATCAAGAAAGACATCAAACAAGTAAGCAGAACAAGAGTTATTTACTGCATTAAAAGCCTCATAAGCAGCATTGCTCGTATCAAACACATGAGAAATATTAAGAATTACATCATCCATATCCTCCTCCACCGGTGGAGTGGCTTTAGTAGCAGTATCAATAGGAGGAGCATCCTTTGTATTGCCTGTCAGAATGGCAACCAGGTCTTATGCCAGAGTGGTCTTTTAGGCATTGGTGAGCGATGGTCCTTTGAATAGGTTGGCTTTCTTGGCGAGAGCCCTGGCAAGCTTCCCTATCATTGCTGTCATAGCATCTTCTTCCCCAGTTTTCCAACCTTTCCAGCCTTTCTTCATTAGCAGTGCCATAGCTTCGGTCACGATTGCAATAGCATTTTCAATTTCTGGATGCATCTTACCTTTTCCCTTAGCCATACCAGAAACCATATTGATGGGTGTATCAAGCTCAGCAGGCCTAGGTTCAGCCGAAACTATCATGCGACCGGTCTCGAAGTCATAGACATCTTTAAAGATCTCAAAGTCGGGCCATATTTTTCTACCATATTCGATCGGCTCAGGTTCTCCCTATAAGGCCTCTTACCTTGAATTTCATAGACAGTGACCATGCGACAGTAGCAAGAGGGGACGTGGTGATAGGCTTTTCTAAGCTTATATCCCAATCCAGCTCGATGGGCAAGGATTTTTGGCTCTAATGCTTCAATAATTCCCTGCTCGTGTATTCCTCCACCTCTGCTAGGCTTGTAACTAGATTTCTTCATCAGTTTACCCATACCTACATAAAGGTAGTTATGCGAAAGGGGAGGAGACTCCAGAGCTTTGCTAGTCATGGCAATCTGAAGGCCTTTCTCTAAACTAGGTTCGGCTTCTATAATAGCCATAATGAAGGCGGGATCGGCCTCTATAGCTACCATTCTATCTTCATGAATAAGCTTGATTTTCTGGTGTAGTGTGGAGGGAACAGCACCCAAAGCATAAAGCCATGGTCGACTAAGCAATAGAGAGTAGGTAACAGGAATGTCAAGTACAGTGAAATGTACATTGCTTGTCACACCTTCCACAGTGACTTCTGCCTCAAAGGTCCCAATACATTGTGCTTTGAATCATCATATGCTCTAATAACTGTGCTGGATTTTTCAAGCATCTCCTCTGACAGTCCTAGATGGGGAAGGATTTTTAGAGGGCATAGATTTAGAGTAGAGCCATCATCTACCATGACACACGGGATAACCTTACTGAGGACCTAGATTCAGATGAATAATGCCCTATTGTGATCCCTACCCTCGAGTGTAAGATCAAAACGGTCGAACATGATCTGAGGCCCTTTTCGTGGGGAAATGCCTTCCCCAACTGTGGTGTATATCTCAATGACTGAGGAGGCCAAATTAGCTTATAAATTGAGGAGTCATTTAATCGAGCCCTTACGATGCCCTTCAGAGTCGATTACCAGCTGCCAAATACTGTATTGGGCTTGGGTGTTTTTTAGCTGGGTAATAAGAGGGTCAACCTTGAGACTGGTCGGGATAGGTGGAGGTGGAGGTAAGGGTCTCGCGGTGGTTTTGACCCTAACAGGAATCGGGTCTCAGCTTAAGTAGAGATATCGATCTTCAGCCTGATATACACAGCCACTTCGGGTACTATTAAGGACATCACCGAGTAAGACACTCTTAGTGGCTCATGTTTCAAATAGATATTATTATTCCTCAGAGTCCGAATTGGGATTTTGAATTTCATACTTATCCACACTAAAAAGGTCATTTTGATCAACCTTGAATGATTCGGTGCTTACGACCCTGGTCTCTCTAACCAATTCCTCATCACCATCGGAGTAGTCCTCCTTCAAAACGAAGGAATCCACACTAAATAGTGGTTTTCTCATTCTTCTTGCCATGAATAGTTTAGACCTGCAGCTCTCTTGCTTCATCCGGTTTGGATCAACTTCCATCTTCTGGACAGAATTGACCCCCGGGTTGGCTTGATTGTTTAGATCAAAGACCGAATAAGACGGGAGACCCGAACCGATGACCAGGATAGAGTTATCATTATTCAACCTCTGATCAAGGAGATCGAAGGTTGTGGCTTCAGATAAATCGGACTGGATCATGCCAACCTTTTCCCCTAAATTTGGCAAAGGATTATTCATTATGCTCGGAGCTCTGTCTGGTTCAGCGATATTTGCTTTGCTAACCAAGCTTTGAATTGCTGACAGCAGGGCTTTGCAATTATTGGTTTGGTGTCCTACCTTAATATAATAGTTAAAGAAGTTGTTTTTATCCTCAGGTCTAGGTGGCTAGTATTCCTAAAGGGACTGTATAAAACCCACTTCCCTCAAATGTTGGAAGATGACCCGTAGGGGCAGCTTATAAGGGTTAGCCAAGATAAAGGGGGAGCGAGGAGGCTAGATTATGGCAACCGCCGGCGGAGCTGAGGTGATTGCGAGGGGCACAGTAGTGGTTTAAGAAACAACTTGAACTGCAGTCGGTGCTTTAGGCTTAGCTGGTGCCAGGGCTAAGGGTTAGGCTTCATTCTTTCTAAACCATAGTTTCCCCGCTCTCTCGAGCCTTTTCACATTCCGCCTCACACTTGATTTTCTCAGCTTTCTTGAATACAACTTTTTAGGATAGAAAAGAATCGGTAGACATTTCTTTACAGAACAAGGGGAGAGACCCTTCGAGGAGTTTGACAATCATTTCCTTAAGGCTTAGCTTGGACATCATTAAGACCTGGGTTGACATCCATCGATTGAAGTATTGCTTGAAAGTTTCGTTGGGCATTTGACGGACCCTCTCAAGATGTTGGAGGGTTATTTCCATCATAGTATTATACTTTCAACGCCTCAGATAAAAGACTCCAGTTGGCGATGATATGCTGCGGTAAGGTGTGATACCATTCGAGGGCAGGGCCCCGAAGGGAGCAAGGAAACATTTTAGCAAGCACCTTATCACTTAACTTTTTCATGCGCATTACTCTTTCATACATTATAATGTGAGAGGCAGGTGCTCTAGAACCATCATAATAAGCCATACTCTGCATAGTAAATTTATCGGGGACCCAGTCTTCGTCTCTTTCAAATTTCTTAGGGTGATGAGGTGATTGATGTAAGCTTAGATATCCAGTGTCACGCCCGGAGGTTACTTGACCTAGTCACTGACTAGTTTACGAGGGATAGTCGGGGTTTCGGGTGTCACGCTTGGAGAATATATGACCTGGTCGCTGATAGTTTGAAAACCTATCATTTGTCGGATAAAAGCGGCTACCTCAGGTGTCACACCGGGCGATTACGTGACCTGGTCGTTGAGTGTCGGGGATAGCGGAGGGCGAATGGTCAATTGGATGGCAAAAGGCTTTTAGGGGTAGGTGGTGCCCTTGGGAGTTACAATGAACTACGAAGGAGTGAAAGAGGGCAGTGGCTGAGAAATTGGGCATCGGTGAGTAAATACCGGAGGGGTAGAACTTTGGGTGAAGGGTCTTGGATTAAAAGGCATAACTGATGGAACAGTCAAAGTTGATAGGAAAGCTGAAGCTTGCCCAAACTGGAATGGTCTCGCCATAGGCTGGGTTGATTGAAAAATAGGTGCGACAGGTCTTATCCCTACCAGACTGGTCAACATCTGAGTCGAACCATTCTGGGCCTGAATATAGGATGCTAATACTCGATCGAAATTTCTATCTTCGAGAGCTTGCTTAATGGCAGCCTGAAAAGTGGTTTGGATGGAAGCCTAAAAAGCATCCGAATTTAAGAATTGTGTTGTAGCACTGGCAAAGTCAAAGCCAGGCGGCTCTTGTTCCTAACTTGGAAGTAGGGCCGAAGGGTTCTTCGGTAGGTGGGGTCCCTTTGTTTCTTGGAAAAGACATAGCTGGTTGAGAAGGGTTCCGGCTTAACTGAACTTGTTCCAATCTGACTCCCCACTAGAATCAGTGTGTGGAATCCCTTTAACTTTTGTGGTGAGGGGGCGACGAATGAAGCGATGTTCTATCCTCTTCCAAACTGGGGTGCAACGACCAGCCCGCCTCCTCCTAGCTGAAATGGTAGGAGGTGGATCAGATCATGAATGGGTTCGTGAGTGGTATGGATGGTATGTATGCCTTTTATTATCATATGGCTGCATATAGATATGGTTAGAGATGATGTAACGGCTTATCCCTCCAACATACGTAGGATATTTGTATCTTATGTCATACATAATGATATCTGATGACATAACGGAGGTACAAGAGAAGTCCTACGTGTGTTGCTAAACTTCTTCCATAAGCGGAAGTAGTAAGGATAAGTTGCTTCCTTTCTGGCTCTTGAAGTCGATGCATGGGGGTGCATGATCACGGAGCACATAGTATGCAAATCGTCCCTCTTTCAACCTTATGACTCCCATATAATGCCTTTTTGGAAGGATGGAGTTTGGCTTCTTCACCGGTAATGGCGAAAGAAGCGCGTCCCAATTATTTTATTTGTTTTTGTGACCCTAAATTGTTTTGGTGACCCTAAAGGAATGATGTGCTAAGGCTTTTTCTAGCGTGGCTTTTGTATAGGGTTGTTGTTGTGGAAGGTTCTCGTTTACCTTGATTCCACGTTACTCAACAACTCCCAAATAGGTGTGATTGTAGGAGTTTACATATTGGTTAAAACAAGTGATCCACCTACTAGGCATCCTCAATTCCAACAGGGCATGAGTGACACTTTGCGAGCTTCTCGGGAAAAATGGGGCACCTAAAAATTACTCAACTATCTTCATGCGTAAGGCTAAAACATTATAAAAAAAGAATGAAGTTTTAATTTGGCCAATGATTTCAATACATCATCAAAATCTTTTAAACTTTATTAAAAGAAAGTTCAAGAGATCAGTACCCAGCAGAGCGGATGATGTTTTACGAGGCGGTATCCTAGATAACATGACGAGGGATGTGAATGATGTGATTGAAAAATGGCTTTGCACATTTTAATGCTCAAAAGATACGAGATCGAAATCCCGTGCTTAAAATAGAGTCGCCACCCGGTTCAGCTCAACCGAGAAATTTTGGTACGATTTTACCACCGGGTGGTTGGACCATACCTTAAGTAGAGATTCTGAATTCGGATGATGTTATCTATTTTTCATTAGGCCAAGTTAAGATACTTCATTCTTTCTTAATCGGTTCAATCCATCCTATTTATTTGTGTTTTCAGTTATTTTATTATTTTTGCATTTATCAAGCAATTGAAATGATGAATAAAATATTTACAGCCATTCAAAAATAAGCGCAGAAAATAAAATTATTACAAAGCTTCTAGGTCCTGTAAATTTTTCTATACGATAAATAAAATACCTGAATGTCCGATTTACATCTACCTGCTGAAGATAGTTAGCACGGATATGACATATTTTATTTACCATATTATAAAGCCCGATTGGATAGCTAAAATGAGATTCGAACAGCGTTTATAGGAAATTCCATTTTTAACTGAATTTTGGATTTGATCTTTGCTTTAACAGGATTATAAGTGAAAAATTGCCACACATTATGGGGTGGGGTATATTTTCGGAAGGTTTTGGACCTCCCTCATTACACTTTACATCCTAGTTTTGGACAATAAACTAATCTGGGAACAAATGAAAATAAAACTGTTGTCCAGAAAGTCATGCCGTCGACGACGCAAGTGATGCCGCCGGTGACATGGTTGATGTCGTTGGCGGCATAGATGATGCTGCTGGTAACATTAATGATGTCGCTGGTGACATCAGTATGCAGGCAAGTTACATGGCTTTCTAAGTACCATAAAGAAAGGGACCTACAGGAGAGTGAAGTCTCTGGGGAAAGTGATGCCACCGGCAGTATCAATGATGTATCTGGCGATATGGGTGATACCGCTGGCGACGTTGCATGTCTCCGACGACCTCAATTTCTTGTAGCAGCAATAGGGAATAGTCAAAAAACAACCGGGAACCCCAAAAATGAACAAAAATCAACACAACTTAGTAATATTAATGCCAAAGAGCTATGAGACTCAGAATTTTAACCTCAGGGTCCTGAATCCACCTCTTTGTGGACCGAAAAGAAACGCCTCTAGGGAGCTTGTTACGATGATTTAGTAGTAAATTTAAGTGTTTCGGGTTTCAAAGTCCAATTAAATTGATTTTAACTATAGGATTTATTGATTTTAAGCTCACAATCAGAGAATTCAAAGAAGAAAAACCAGGAAAAAAAATGGATTAGAATCCCTTTTTTTCTGCCTTATCTAATTCTCATCTCACTAAAATCTATTTTCTCATTCTAACATTAAACCTGTAACCTTAGGTCATTCTCCCCCCTCCCCCTTAATTGCAGCTCAAGGTGAGCTTTTATAGGTGAAATGGGGTGGTTTTCAAGACCTTTTTTACTAAATCCGCCGAAAGTGGCCGAAAGGCTATTTATGCAGGGAACTGCCTCGGGTCATGCCGTCGGTGACATAGCGATGCCACCGGTGGTATGGATAATGCCGCTGACGACATGGTGATATCGCCAGTGGCATGGCTGATGCCGCTGGTGGCATCAGCCTCCGGCCTACCGACAGGCAGCGTGCCTAGGAGGCTAAAAAGCCGCCAAAAGTGGTTTAATAGTGAGATAAAAGGCATCTTTTTTATTTTTATGATTTTTTAATAGGTATTTTTAATTCGGGTATAAATTATCGGTTCAAGCTCCTATCGGACGTGTTATCAGCCACACCGAACTGGATTCTACCAAGTATAAAATTCGCAAGGAATATTATTTTAGTAATAAAAATTCTAAAGAGAACTTTTATTTCGAGGCATTAAAACCAGGTACATGTCATCATTATCTCGCGAGAGGGACTGCAAGATCCCGTGCTCACACCAATACTAAGGATTCTCAATACAAGGCAGTTAAGAGGATTCTTAGATACCTCTTAGGAACCATTGAAGTTGGATTATGGTATCCTAGTAATGGAAATTTCACACTCCAAGGCTTCACTGATGCAGATTAAGGCAGAGACACTCTTGAAAGGTAGAGTACATCTGGAGGTTGCTGTTTCCTTAGAGATTTCCTAGTATTATGGTACAGCAAGAAGCAAACTTCAGTTGCTCTATCTACTACAGAAGCAGAATATATGGTAGTGGAAGTTGTGTTGCTCAACTCCTTTGGATCAAGCAACAACTAGAAGATTATGGAGTTCAATTCGGATGTGTGGATATTATGTGTGATAACAAGAGTGCCATTGATGTGTCAAAGAATCCAGTACTCCATAGTAGGATGAAGCATGTCAACATAAGACATCATTCCATTCGGGATCATGTGATGAAGAAGGATGTTGCTTTGGTATATATCCCAACCAATGAGTAAAGAGCAGATATCCTAAAATTCTGATTGCCATGTCATCAATCCAGATAAATTAACGGCATCCGGATTACCAAAATACCCTCACCTTTAAAAATATATATATAAACACTACAAATTTCCTCTTCTTCCTTATGCGAGCTACTCATCTACTATTACTCTACAAAAATCAATCTCAAACCCTAAACTTCTCTCAAACCAACTCAAATGGCTGCTATCATGACCAGTGAAGGGCCTAAAATGCTCCTAACACAGAATATCTTTACAAAGCTTGATCTGAATGATGAAGTTTTCAAACCCCTAAAATTCAAAACTAGTGATTCTATTGTCCCCATAAATTTCTTGGGCGATAATTTCCTATTTGAGACAGACCCATATTCTAAATTGATTGAGGACCAGCATCTGACAGATTTCCTCAAAATCAATTGTCCTACATATCCGGATCTTGTGAGAGAATTCTATGAAAATCTCAGAGCCCACTCCACTTTTGACGCTCTAAGAACCAAAGTTCAAGGAAAAGTCATAACTATTGCTCTGGAGTTCTTTAAGAAACATCTTAACATGAAGAACGACGGCGTTCAACTAAGAAGTGATGGGGATGAATAGCATGTCAAGTATGAATCGAAGATGTGGCTGCATCCAAACTACTTTGGAGACAAATTCTCCACCTATTTCCCTGAAGTGCCCAGATTTTTTCAACAAGCACTCGCAAAGCTAGTACTAATCAGGAAGGGATCTCTCACCATAATGTCAGCCTTTCAACTACAACACTGGGTGGAGAGCAGGGTAGTCAATATACCAGTGCTACTCATCCACTACCTCAAGCAATACAAAAACTCTCATGGCGCCCTGTTCACCATGATATTACTTGCTGACCAAGTGGCCTTAACCGGATTCTAGGCAGTTAATGGTAAAGAAATCCTAGAGAGAAACTTCAAGAAATTGGGTTTTGGGGAAACTTAGAATAAAGAAAAACCAAGAAGCTCTTGGATGACAAAAAGAGCAGAGCAAGAAAGGCAGTGGATCTGGTAGAAGCTTCGGTTCCTAAGAAAGCAAGAACCACTAAGCCCAAGGCATAGAAGGAGCTTGCCTTAGTTCCAGTTGGGGAAGTAAATGAGGATACCTTGTCCTTAACCCAATTGATGGCCAAATCCCCAGCAAAACGTATGCTAGATGGCCAAATCCCCAGCAAAACCTATGCTAAGAGGAAGATTGATTAAAGTGGCCGATAAGTTGAAGAAACCAGTCTGTGAACCAGAAGCTAGACTAACTATCGTAGTAGCTACTGCTGTAATTAGGAAAGGATATCAGAAGGGGCAGAAAAGAAACATCAAAGACATACTAACAAAGGATCTAGAATCAAATAAGGATGAAGAAACAGAGGATGAAGCTCCTATACCTAGGAAGCAATTCACCCGAAAGGGGTGTACCTTTAATGATGCAGTTCAAGCTCAAAAGCATTAAAAAAAGAAGGCTAAGAAGCATGCAGGCATAATCATTGATGAGGAAGCTGCTAAGAGAGTGGTACTAGAAGAATTGGCTAAGGCCAAAGTCACTAAAGGTAAGCATGCGCCCGGATCCACTGAAGAAATTGATCTGGAAGACCCTCAGTATGATACAATAAGGGAGGCTATAAAGGATAATGACAGAATCAATAAAGAAACCATAGAAGGACCTGGGGGCTCTTCCGATGTTCAACCAGTATTTGTTGATCTAGTGGATATGGCAGCTATAGCTCGAGAATCGAAAGCTGAAAATCTCCCCTTCCTGCCCAGATCCGGACCACTTTTGGATAATCTACTACATGTGGAAGATGAAACCACTACTGAGAAAATTCCTGTAAAGGCACATAAAGAGGGCATTGAGGACATTACCAATGCGAGTAGAGGATAAACTAAAAGTCCTGAAAAGGCATTTGTAGGGGTGACAGAGGACATTTCCTCTCATCTAGGGGTTGAGGTGGAAATGAATAAAGAGGAAAGAGAAGCTGAAGTTGTACAAAATCAAACGCCAATTCATGAGGTAATTCCTGACACTATCTCATTTAATATAAATGATAATTCCTCTACTATTGTTGTTAAAATAGTGAAGGATAACTTGGATGAACAATCTCAAAGTGCATCTAAGGAAAACCAGTTCAACCCGAAAAACCCCATTCCAAAGGAGGGACTTGGTTTGGGTTCCCAAGAGCACACTCCTAGAGTGGACTCAAAGGGCAAGGCTAGTTCGGAGGATCGATTGGAAGAAAAGAAGGAAAAAGAAAATGAGGAATCCATTGAGGCAGAATCTTTCGAATCAACTGATACAAGCAGCAGCTCTGGATCAAAGACTCCACTAGCTAGTCCAATCCGAATCCCAATAATAATGTTAATCCTACAAGAGCTAAGAGAATATCCACTACACTTAAAATCCTTCAGGAGGCTACTCATGAGGAACATGAGGAGAGCTATATCAAGTAGAGCCTACGGAACATATGCAATCACCTAAAATCTATGGAAAAAGTACTCTTAGATGAATTCCAGCCTCTAGATTAAAAGGGAGAACTTAGGGTAATTAAGGGGAGTGTACAGAAAATAGAAGCAAGAGTGGAGGACTTTTCGACTGTTGATCTTGTAGCTAAAGTTTCACTAGCTAAAGTCACTCCCGTTCTGAATGAGCTCAAGGAAAATGTTGCAACAATAAGCCATTCTGCAGATCAAGCCAACATATGGGCTACTAATAACTGCACAACACTCATAGATAAAACAGTTTCCTCGGCTACTAACATGTCTACTAAAATAAAGGAATATATAGATACCAAGTTTGAAAACTTGATAAAATTTATGGCTGAAAAGGAAGAGAAATCCCCTCTCCCAAGTCTTAATGAAAAGCAGCAAACTATTCTAAATAAGCTGGCCCAATTCATGGAAGAAGATCTTCCAAAGCTCTTTGCTACACAATTGGCAACTATTGCCTAAGAGGTTTGTGGACAACTCAATCGACAATACTCTGTCATTGAAAGAGTAAGAGATGATCTTCGCAAAGATTTGACAATAATAAACTCCAGCATTCATAATATTTGCAAGGACCATGGTAAAGACATTGAAAAGTTACAGTCCGGACCATCAAGCCTATCCATCTCTAGATCCTCCTCCTCTCCATCAATTCTTGAAAGGTAACTTCTTTCGGTCTTTCAGTATCTAGTTCAGCACATTGGGGATACCAAATTCTTTGGACACAAGGGAATCACTACTCTTCTTAAAGCGCTATTTCTATACTTTGATGAGAAAGATAGAGATTATGTGCTCCAGATGCATCCTTACATCACCAAATCCTACACACAGCTCTGGAGTCACTTTCGCCCCCTGCATTTATCTCCGACAACTGTAGATCATATCATGCAGTAATTGCATTACTCAATTTATTCAAAAGCCTAGCAAGAAAAATGGGATGGCAGGACTTATATGGTGATCAACCCCCCTGCTGAAAACAAAAAGGGGGAGAAAGATAATGGCAAAGAAAAGGAAGGAGGAGCGTCTGGTGCATCTGGGAAGAAATGATTTAGTTTTATAATAGATAGATTAGCTATGGTATTCATATGTAAAATTTGTAATAGCTAGTTTCACATTTTCACTTATATATTTCTATATTTGTAATGCTGCACTTCATTGATGTTAACTATTTTTAACAGCAGAAGTATATATATAGTGAAAATCTATTACAAAATTGCTTCTAAAGTACAATATGTAATTGTACTATAAAAAAATTAGAAGCTAGATTTCAAAAATATTGGGGGAGTTAGTATGCTAGAATTATGGGGGAGTAAAATTGTAAATGACTAAGTATCAAGAATCATACTTAGTTCATATAACTCCTTTTATCATATGCTTAGTTTTTATTTCCATCAAATGGAGAAGATTGTTGGACAATAATGATCCGGAATCTCAATTCAAGTAAAATATCCAGATCAAGTTTGAAAGAAACAAAAACTTAAACAAACTATCTTCAAAATCCAAATGAAAGCATCCGGTCAAGATCCAACTACAAGGACATCCATTAAAGACTACAATTATCTAAGCATATACTGGAATCATTAGGTTAAAGTTTGGAAAGGAAACAAATTTTAACCTCCAAGACTAGCATTCGAAAGAACAAATTACTAAGCATCTGGATAGGGACAAATCCGGAGATACTAAGTCTGAAGACATCCGAAAGATTCAGTTATCAAGATAATAGGAAAAGTTCAAAAGATAACTTTTCCCTTCATCCTTTTGGTCTACAAAGTCAAAGATCCCTTTCCCGTTAACAAGACAAAAGAGACAACTTGTACTTTTCAGAAAAAGGACAAAAGGACTGACACCGGACAGAAAAAGGAAATAACCTTTTCCACCTAGACCAATAAGGAGGCGCGTGGAGCTCACACCAAAAAGGTAATGGTATAAACGTTGGTGTGACACTAAAAAAATAAGGAAAATAATCACTGACATCTTTTCAGCCTCAATCCCAAGGATTCAAACGGGTTAAATTACTATCTAACGGATTGATCAACGGCTCCGAAAGCGCAACCTTTCACCTGATCAACGATGAAGCTTAATTACAGCTTACCAACCAACAACAGCTACATTTATGATGGAAGCCTATAAAACGGAAGCTTCACAAGTTGAGAAGGTGATGGTTGATTTCGCAAAAGTATATAACAAGAGAATTTACAAGAAAGCAATCAAAGTCACAAATCCCTCCAAGAACCAAATCACTGAAAATCAATTTGTAACGATTCCTAAGTGAGTTATAAACTTAAGGAAGTCCAAAACCAAAAACCTTTGTTAAAAATCAAAGTTCAAAAGATCTCATACTTAGGTGAGTAGTGAGATTGGTATATAGCTTGAAGTAGGTGCTTTGAGTGGGATCTCCCTGTAGGACTCCGCTTAGATTCAGGGTAGAAGTCTAAGTGGTATATCCTGCTAAAGACAAAAGGACTCAGCTAGAGGTCGGTGCCTTTAGTAATATATCCTACATCCAGAAGAGGGTACCATCCAGAGACAAACTATAAGGCTTGATTTCTATCAGTTAGAAAGAAATCACACTAGTGGAAAAGCTCAAAGGAAGGAAACTTTGGGGACTGGACGTAGGCGGGGACGAACTAATATAAATCATCATGTTTAATTTTCTGTAACTCTTTATTTATATTTGCATCATATTTCACTTTTGCATCATCCAGATTCATAACATCCGGAAGGCATCGAACACGCTACACAAGAATTTTTTAAGTCTGTTAATTCCGCGAAAAAGGGTCGTTCATCCCCCTCTAACCTTATATAGACCCACCTAGGGACCAATATAATCAACTTTAAACTTATGATTTCTACTTATTTTAGTTGTTAAACTTAAAAGATTAAGCCTAAGAATGATTAAAAAAACTAGATTAATGTGTATTAATCTAGGTTTTAACCTCTTTCTTAAGCTTTCTCTCACTAAAAAGTTCTTAATCCTAATTCTTAGATCAGATGAATTTTTAGCCAAAAGTCTTAATCAATTAGTGATTTCAGGTCTTTTATAGACCCCTCTAACTCTAAATAACCAATTTAGTCCCTCCATTTGGTTAAAATTGTGAAAAAAATTGGATTAGATCAAATTTTAGAGAGAGAAAAGACCAAAACACCGAGTTTCAGAACCTGCATAACCGTGACCACTGCCATTGTAGTGGCCATGGTTGGGCCACTGTAATGGCAGTGGACACCACTTCCATCGCCGAGGCCACCGCTTTCATGGCTGAGGTCGCCATTGCTGAGGCCACCATTATCATGGCTGAGGCCACCACTACCATCGCTGAGGCCACCGCTGTCATAGCTGAGAGCACCACTTCCATGGAAGCAGCCATTGCCAAGCCGGCGGTGGTAATGGTCATCGGCTTTGCCGCAGACGGCGGCTTGGGCAATGGCTCTAGCAAGAAGGGGCAGAATTTTTCTTTTGGAAAACACTCTTTAAACTTTAAAAAATCATAACTTTTACTACGGTTATTTGATTTAAGCGATTCTTAATATTTTGGGAACCCCACAGAGTCTTGGATCTATAAAAGTTAATGGAATCTTCAGAAAAAGAATGGGTTTAATGGAAAATTGTGAAATAGTTTATAGCAGGCGCGAGAAAGACCACGATTCATTTTCAAATTGATTTTTAGTGATTTTTAAGCACAGTTAAAGGTTTAAAATCATCAAAAAGGTTATTTCGAAGCATGTTTCGGCCCTAAAAGAATAGGAAAAAATTGGCCAAGATAAGGTCAGAGCACTTTCCATCATTGTTCTATGAGAGCGATCGAAAGGCTTGTGCTCACAAGCGGCTTAGTCATCTAAATGCTTCATTTGTTAGTCGTATTTTGCATTGTCATAATATTCAGTTTGAGTCAAATAAAGGGGTTGCATCCTCCATTTGATCTATTTGTGTTGTTAGTAAGAGTCACAAGTTACCTTTTTCATTGTCTGAAACGGTTGTGTCTAGTCCGCTTGACTTGATATGTTCTGATTTGCTGGGACCTATTTCAGTTTAATCCTACGATGGTTTTTCTTATTATCTACTATTTTATGATGCATTTAGTAAATAAAGTTGCATTTATTTTTTGTGTTATAAATATGAAGCATTGAATACCTTCATTAAGTTTTGTTTAGTTATTAAAAAGTTCTTTAATCGTTTCATTAAAACTCTCCAATCCGATGGTGGTGTGAATATATTGCCATACTTAAATATTTATCTGATAATGGTATTCATTATCGTCTATCTTTCCCTCACACTCCTGAATAAAACGGTAATGTGGAAAGAAAACATAGACACATTATCGAAACAGGTTTGGAATTATTAAATCGTTCGAATATTTAAATGAAATTTTGGACTTTTGCTTTTGGTACAACTACTTATCTTATCAATCGGATGCCAACTTCTTCTCTTGCTAATTCATCTCCTCTTTAGAAATTTTTTTACTATGAACCTGATTATCTATCACTGTATGTGTTTGGTTGTTTGTGTTACCCTTGGTTGCGACCTTAGAACTTGCATAAGTTGGATTATGGTTCTTGAAAGTGTGTTTTATTGGGATATAGCAAGAACCATAAAGGGTAATTTCCATAAAATTACTTTGCCTCACGTCATGTTGTCTTTTATGAATAGGTGTTTCCTTTTTTGAGCTAAGTGGTGCGGTTGCTTCGTCTTTATATTCACCTCCAGCCTCCTTACCCATGATTACTATCCAACCTTCTACTCTAAAAATAGTTTTACCATCCAATCAACCAACACCTTACACACACCTCAACCACCAGCAGCTCCTGCCCCACAACCAACTCTGAAACCAGTTAACAAACCACCATATGCTACCCGGCCTCCCAAGCCTAACCAACCTCACATTTCTAATCTTATAATCTCGCTAGTTGTTGATTTGCAAAAATATAACTGGGCTCCTAAAGCACCTAGACGACCAAAACCACCTCCACCTCCAAAAACAATGCAAACCCGCGAATCATATGTCTCTTTACCCAAACCTAAATTCCATAATGCCATATTGGCTTCATCGGCCCCATCATATTACACTAAGGCAGTGAAATACAATTGTTGGTGTCAAGCGATGAATGATGAATACAATGCTCTTATTACTAATGGAACTTGGGAATTGGTGCCATCTTCCCAATCAATTAATGTCATTAGATGTAAATGGGTCTACAAGACTAAATTGAATCCAGATGGAAGTATTGAGCGATATAAAATCGCTTAGTGGTGAAGGGTTTTCACCAACGGACTGGCCTCGACTATCATGATACGTTTAGTCCTGCGGTAAAACTTGCTACAATCCACCTTCTCATTGTTAGATCTTATGTATGACCTAGAGGCAATTAAGGTGATATATCTTAGTTAGTTAAATTTGTACGAAAATTTTATATTAATAAAGGCATTTCTTTTGTTATATCGATTATTGTGAAAATATATTATGACTGGTTTAGAATATATTCATTGATGTGTTTCCAAAAGTCCTTGACAAAATCATAGCATAGATTTCAAGAGCATAGTGGGACTATGTAGGGTAAAAACTGGTTCATGTGCTATTATGATTTGTCTAAATATCCCTAGTCACAGTATCATCAAGATTGGACATTGATGAATACTGATGGCCAGCAGTGTCCTAGTCAAACTAGGAGATTTCTCCCCAAGCATGCTCCCAGTGTTTGTGTTATTTCATGTTTCTATTTGATTTTAATTAACATAATTGCCCTTTTATGTAATTCTTATTAGTTAGGAATTCCGTTATATCGTCTTTATGATTTTTTCGTATCACTATAAATAGAGATCCTTTCTTCATTATTTTCATCCCATTCTCTCTTCCTTCTCTTATTTTCTCTTGAGACACTTTGAATAATCTTTCAAAAGAAATATTTACTTTGAAGTTGGATCAAGAATTTAAGGGAAGTTCTTCTAGAATATTATTAGGAAGATGTAGCTATCCTCTAATATATTTCGGTTCTACCTTTCTAGAAGGTTTTGGTCAGTGGTGCTCGTGTGGATCAATTATAGAGAGCTTCTACTTTGGAGCTTCTGCACGCAGAAGCTAGGGGTCACTCCATTGACATTAGGACATGCTTCAACTGGTAAGTGGATTAATTATTATAAGGTCCTTTTATAAGTGTCTACGACCTAGAAATAATTATAGACTAGTTTTTGTATGTCAATCATGCCATGCTTAAGAGATCCTTGGACTTAGATAAATTTTGAAATTTCATCATGCCTGTTATGCATGTTCAAAGCAATGTATTTAAACCAACATTCATGTCATTAGTCTCTTATCATTGGTCCTTATCGCATCTAGATGTGTATAATGCATTTTTCATGGTGATCTTGACGAACTTGTTTTTATGTCTCAACCCATTGGTTTTGGTAACAAGGACAGACCTTCTTTTGTCTATTGCCTTCGAAAATCGATTTATGGTTTAAAACAATTACCTAGAATGTGGCACTGTTGTCTCACAGCTGTTCTTCTTGAGTTCAGATTTATCGCCTCTAAGGCTAGCATTTCATTATTGACGAAAAGGAACGACAACCTTGTTTTGTCTCATTTATATTGACGATATTCTTTTTCTGGGAAATGATACATGGGCTGAGGGTGATTTGATTTGGTTTCTCCAATCTCGTTTTGTAATTAAAAATTTGTATCCTATAGAATTTTTTTCTTGGCATTGAAGTATCTCGTCAACATGGCTCCTTAATTCTCAATCAACATAAGTATGCACATGATTTACTTAAGAAAGGGTCTATGCTCGATTAGAAGGGAGTTTCCATGCCGGTTAGTCCGGCTATTCGTCTCTATACTAGTGGCAGCCCCACTTTTTTGGATTCTACTTTATATCATAGCTTGGTTGGAGGTCTTCAATACCTCTCTATTACCCGATCGGATATTGCTTTTTTGGTCCATAAGGCGGCGCAATTTATGCACTCTCCTTTGGAGTCTCATTGGCAAGCTTTAAAGTGGATTCTCATGTACATTAAGGAAACTCCATCTCATGGTCTTCATTACATAACTCAACCCGCCATCACTCTTCATGCATTCTCATACTCTGACTGGGTTGGAGACCCAGATGATCATCGTTCCATCATTATTTTTGCTTTATATCATGGCGCAAACCTCATTTCTTGGGCAATTCGTAAACAAAAGACTATTTCTAGACTATCAACTGAAGTCGAGTACCAAGCTTTGGCAGCTGCAACATTAGAATTTTCTTGGCTCAGCATGCTAGTGCAGGACATCCACATACCCCTCACGGCCAGTCCAACACTTTGGTGTGATAATTTCAGTGCCACATACTTAACGGCAAACCCCATTTTCCATAATCGAACAAAGCATTTTAAGTTAGACTTTCACTTTGTTCGTGACCATGTAGCTAATAAACAGCTATTTATTCGGTTCATTTCAACTGAGGACCAAGTTGCGGATATTTTTGCCAAGCCATTGTTGCCTTCTCGGTTTGGTGCCTTATGTGACAAGTTAGCCGTAGTTGCTAACCTGGCTAAACTTGAGGGGGGATGATAGATACTATATCATATTATTGTGTATATACTTTTATAATGCATTTTCTCAGCAATAATATAAATACTACGATTGGGTCTTACCCATCAGCTTAAGCTTTTGGGTAAGATGGTTTCATGACTGAGTATCAGAGCATGTCAAACCCAAAGGTCGAGGGTTTGAATCCTGATAGCTTCATATATTGAATTATATTACAACACATAGTAGAATGTTATGTTGTACCCGCTTTAAGCCAGAGGACATTCGCGTGTGGGGGAGTGTCAGGAATGATATAAATACTACGATTGAGCCTTACCTATTAGCTTAAGCTTTTGAGTAAGATGGTTTCATGACACATTTTATATTTGCCTAATTAGATTAGGGTTAGCAATATAATTACCGTACATAACCCTAATACATAAATACACACAACTCTCTCAGTTGTGGTAGAGAGAATTTACCAAATACTCAGCTATCTGAGAGTGACCAAAATAATTAGCACTTTATAAAAAAAACAAATTAGCCAAAAAAAGTCGTTTACAAAATTGTTAATTTGAAGAGTTTAATTATATAAATGTTAGAATCCGGTATCAAAATAAAATAAATAATATTATTATATTTTTTTCGATAAGAATAAGATTACAATGGAATTAATAATTATATAAAAGTGACAAAAGAATAAAAAAATTAAATACTCTCAAAACTTTAACCGTAACAAAGATACTGCGGAGGCCTGAAACTTCAGTATCCTTAAGACAATTATTCGTCTGCTATCGGTGAATCTATCTCCCAGGATACAACAGCAATCGTAGGTGAACTCTAACCGTGTGAAGAGCAAATTTCAATAACTTAACACTAAGTAGCCTTCTCTTGAAAAGAAATGAAAAATTTGAAGAATATTTTTTAGTATGACACAAAAAACAAACCACAAAGTAAACAAGTAAACAATAATTAGCTAGAACTTTTCAAGAGTGAAAGAATGAAAAAAGTGTTTGGAGAAGGCTACTAGAATAGGGTATTTATATGGTAGATGGCATTAACATGGATTAAATTGACTTAGAGGGCATTAACCCTTGTAACCAAAAATTTATGGCCATTAACCATGAAGGTTATGAGAAATTATATTGATTAAGGGATTAAAACTCATTAAAATCAAATAAAAATCTGGTGAAAAAAAATATATGATATGCCAATATTTTTTTAGTACCGAATCACCGATTTAACGCGTCTAAATTTGACAGATGTTTAAACTTTAAACTACAATTTCTCATTCACCATTAATTCATTTTAGGCGTATAATATATCGTTCGAAATCTCCCAAAGCGTAGAATACAATGACATGTTTCATGTTATTCAAATCATAGCTTTTCTATATTATAATATAGCCTAAAGTAGATAATGCACAACATTATCTAATATGCCATTTTTCCAACAATTCCCCACATGAATGAAAATTGGAAAAGAAAACGAAATAGAGGCTTTCAGAAATGGAAGGAAGAAGATGCTCTTCGGCCAATATTTGCATAGGATAGGTAGGCTATAACCTTTGAACCTTCTCTTATGAAAGTATATTTACTTTACTGACTGACTAGTAGACGCGATGTCCTTCAACTATTCTGTCGTTTCTTTAAACGATGATATACCCCACACAAATACTAATACATCACAGTTTTTGGTTCTCATGGTTATGTTCGTTATGGTCATGAACATCTCCTGGTTCTACTAGAGATTTAGATTACTATGCCCTAATAGTATCCTTTTAAGCGACCCCACTTCACTCTCACATAGGTGATCTCTTTTGCTCAACCATTGAGGCACAAAGGATTATTAAAAGCATAGCTTAACCTTAACCCATTATTGTCATTGTTTACATCACAGGAATGGACACAGGGTTACCCCACAGTGACCACACAAGGTCTATCCAATTAGGTTGTCCTATTGAACCAAGATCTTGGGAACTCCAGTCAAACATGGTTGGGTTTTCCTTAACATAGCGCCTTAAATATTCATGGGGTTAAGTCCCATTCCTTTAGATGTCTTTTCAACTTGATCTCAGTTTAACCCTTTAGTTTGCGGATCCGCAATGTTATCTTTTGATCCTACAAAATCAATAGATATAACTAACGTTCAGATCAGCTATCTAACGGTATTATGTCGATGACGTATGTGTCTTGACTTACCATTATACATAACATTTTGTGCTTTTTTAATCGATGTTTGATTATTGCAATGTACATAAATTACGGGCACAAACTTAGGTCATTCTGGGATATCCTCTACGAAGTTACGTAGCCATTCAGCTTCTTCTCCCATTTTATCCAAGGCTACAAACTCAACTTCCATTGTGGAATGAGTTCTAATCATTTGCCCTGAGGATTTCCAAGACACTACTCCTCCTCCTAGAGTGAACACATACCCACTTATACCTTTAGAATTCTTGATGTTAGCTATCCAACTAGCATCAGAATATGCTTCTAGTACAACAGGTTCTCTTGTATAGTGCAGTCCATAATTACGAGTCTATTGTAAATACCTTGGTATTCTCACAATCGCATCCCAATGGCTTTTACCTGGGTTACTCATAAATCTGCTTAAACTACTTACAGTATAGGAAATATCAGGTCTTGTACAACTTGTAAGGTACATTAGACTGCCTATAACCCTTGCATATTCCTCTTGGTCTATGCATTCACCTTTGTTCTTGGACAAATGTAGATTAATGTCAAACGGTGTACTGGCTATACCAATATCACCTTTGTTAAACTTGTCAAGTATCTTGTCCATATAGTATGACTGCGTCAATATCAGACCGTTAGGTGAACGTTGAACTTTATGACTAAAATTACATCAGCTAGTCCCATATCTTTCATGTCAAATTTAGAATTTAACATATCCTTGGTACATTTTACCATTCTCTCATTGCTTCCAACAATGAGTATGTCATCAACATACAAATATAGAATAACATATCCTTCATTTGTAGTTTTGACATATATACACTTGTCACACTCGTTTATGCGAGAGCCACTTTGCCATCATGGCATCATCAAGTTTCTTATGCCTTTTGGTGCTTGCTTTAAACCATATAAAGACTTCACCAATTTACATACTTTCCTTTCTTGACCAGAAGCTACACAACCCTTGGGTTGTTCCATGTAGATTTCTTCTTCAAGATCCCCATTTAGAAAAGCAGTTTTCACATCCATTTGATATACTTCAAGATTCCGCAAAGCGGCAATTGTAAGTATCATCCTAATGGATGTTATTCTCGACACTAGAGAATACGTATCAAAGTAATCAAGGCCTTCTTTTTGTCTATAACCTTTTATGACTAAACGAGCCTTGTACTTATCAACTGTTCCATCAGCTTTTAGATTACGTTTGAAAATCCATTTAGAACTTAGTGGCTTAGTTTCGGGAGGAAGGTCCACTAGTTTACACGTATGATTTTGCAAAATGGAATCAATTTCACTCCTTATGGCCTCTTTCCATACAGGACTTTCAATAGAGCTTATGGCTTCTTTGTACGTTTAAGGTTCTGCTTCAACCATATACGTTAAGAAATCCGGACCAAATGATTTTTCAACCCTTGCCCGTTTACTTCTTCTAGGTTCTACCTTATGATCCTTATTATTCTCTTCTTGAGAATTTTTATCATCTTTAATTATTGATTGAAGATTATCATAGTTATTAACACCTTATTGATCAACTTGACGTCACTTACAATAATTTCATGAGACCTTTTAGTTCCCGACCCTTCGCCTTTTCCCTTACATGGAAATACATCTTCAAAAAATGAAGCGTCCTTTGACTCTATTAAAGTGTTCTTGCGTACATGTGGGTTTTTAGATTCTTGCACAAGAAATTGTTATGCATTGCTATTACTTGCATAGCCAATGAAAATACAATCCACTGTTTTTGGACCTATTTTGATACGTTTAGGTAATGGAGCAATTACTTTTGCAAGACACCCCCACACTTTCAAGTAATTATAAGAAGGTTTTTTACCTTTCCATAATTCATAAGGGGTTTTGTCTTGTTTCTTATGTATCTTATTTAAAAGATAATTTGCTGACAAAATAGCATCACCCCACATGTTGTATGGTAAACCAGAACTGGTTAACATTGCATTCATCATCTCTTTTAGAGTACGATTTTTGCGTTTAGCTACACCGTTTGATTGTGGAGAGTCAGGTGGTGTTACTTCGTGAATAATTCCATTTTGGGAGCAAAACTCGCCAAATGGTGCAACATATTCACCACCACAATCACTTCTAACCTTCTTAATTTTCTTATTAAGTTGGTTTTCTACTTCTTGCTTATAGAGTACAAATTTCTCTAAAGCTTCATCTTTGCTTTTAAGCAAATACACATAACAATATTTTGTGCTATCATCTATTAAGGTAATAAAATATTTATTTCCTCCTCTTGATTGAACATATTTCAAGTCACAAATATCAGTATGTATTAGACCGAGTAATTCTGAATTTCTTTCAAAGGATTGAAATGAAGGTCCTATTAATTTTGTCTCAACACACGTTTCACATTTATGTGATTTATCGATATGAAATGTGGGTATATGATTCAAGTTAATTAAACGTTGTAACGTATCAAAATTAACGTGTCCAAGTCTACTATACCATAAATTAGAAGACTCAATCATATAAGCAGCAACGTCATTCTCATTAATAGAATTTTGCTTATAAGAGATACAATTGAATTTGAACATTCCATTACATTCATATTCGTTTCGCACATACATGTCTCCCTTAGACAAAAATAAATTTCTGAGATTCAAATACCATCTTGAAGCCGTGTTCACTCAATAGGCTCCCAGAAACCAGATTCTTCTTCATGTCAAGTACATATAAGACATTTTGCAGTTTTACTTCTTTGCCGGACGTCATTTTCAGAATCACTGTTCCATGTCCTTTAACTTTAAAAGTAGCAGAATTGCCCATGAAGAGCTTCTCCCATTCTCAATAAAAGTCAATCCAGAAAAAGACTCTTTGTCACAACACACCTGACGAGTAGCACTAGTGTCAAGCCACCACTCTATTGGGTTTGAGCCAGTCATATTGACCTCAGAAATTACACATACGTTGATGTCATATACATTTTTTGTAATTTTTTTCATAAAGTTTACCTCAATGTAATTGACCATTTTTGTCAATTTACAAACAAATGATTTGTGTCTCATCTTTTTGCAATTTAAGCATTTTCCATTTAACATTTGTCTCTTGGATATGCTTTCATTTTGTCCAATTTTAAACTTTCATTTAACATGTTGTTTGCCCTTTTTGGAGTCTCTAATGACCTCCACCACGTTAACTTTCGCCAAAACTTGATTAGCAATAGAAAAATTTTGATTTAAGGAAACCCACAATTCTTTTGCAATACGTTTAATATTACACACCTTATATAGGTTAATGACTAAGTCATTCAATATATAATTTTTGCAAGGAAAAATCATATGATTCCAACAATCCATAAATAATTGAAAAGAAGCGTTAACCATTCCAATGTGAGGTCCATCTTTCAATATATTATGGTGTTCTATTCTAGTAAAATAGAAAAACATTTTATGTTGCCAAACTTTGAAATTTGAACCACCAAATTTCTCCGATCTTTTAAAAGTTGAAATAAGATACAATCCTAAAGCAACCTCATGATCATTAAACATAACAATCGTTAAACTCGAAAGTTCATTTCCATTAGGTCCAGCATCAATAGGACCAATTTGTCCATTTTGGCTATTCTGGCCTGCAACCGTTTTAGAACCATTACCTCCAATCGGTAAAATAATGTTCATAATTTTCTCAATTCACAATCTGAAATACTACAAAGTTAGTCAGATACTTGTAAACAAGAAAAACTAAGAAAGTGAAGAAAGAGAATTTTTTTATGAAAAATAATTTTCTTTTTTTTTACATGAACAACGTTTTGTCAAAAAAAATAGTCTTCAAGAAATCCAGAGTAACCTGCACTTAATCTCAAAAAGATATAGACATAATTGTCTTAAGATTGTTAGAATCCGGTATAAAAATAAAATAAATAATATTATTATTTTTTTCAATAAGAACAAGATTACAATGGAATTAATAATTATATAAAAGTGACAAAAGAACAAAAAATTGAAATAATCTCAAACCTTTAACCGTAACAAAGATATTGCGGAGGCCTGAAACTTCAGTTTCCTTAAGACAATTATTCGTCCGCTACCGGTGAATTTGTCTTCTAGGATACAACCGCAATCATAGGCGAACTCTAACCGAGTGAAGAGCGAATTTCAAGAACCTAACACTAAGTAGCCTTCTCTTGAAAAAAAAAAATGAATACTTTAAAGAATATTTTTTTAGTATGAAAATTAAAAAATAAATCACAAAGTAAACAAATAAACAAGAATTAGCTAGAACTTTTCAAGAGTGGAAGAATGAAAAAAGTGTTTGGAGAAGGCTACTAGAATAGGGTATTTATAGGATAGATAGTATTAACATGGATTAAATTGACTTAAAGGGTATTAACCCCTGTAACCACAAATTTATAGTCAATAAGTCTTATAACCACAAATTTATGGTCATTAACCATGAAGGTTATGAGCAATTATATTGATTAAGGGATAAAAACCCATTAAAATCAAATAAAAATCTGGTGAAAAAAATTATATGACATATCAATATTTTTTCAGTATCGAATCACCGATTTAACGCGTCTAAATTTGACAGATGTTCAAACTTTAAACTACACGTTCAAACTTTAAACTACAATTTCTCATTCACCGTTAATCCGTTTTAGGTGTATAATATATCGTTGGAAAGCTCTCAAAGCGTAGAAAATACAATAACATGTTTCATGTTATCCAAATCATAACTTTTTCATATTATAATATAGCCTAAAGTAGATAATGCATAACATTATCTAATATGCCATGTTTTCAACAATAAACACCGTTCCCATTTTAAACCAACAGCCAAATATAAGTTTTTGTTCATCATAACCTTAAAAAAGAAAATACATGCATTGGGCTGTTATGTCAGCAAGTATCAAAGCAACTCGGCCAACTCACTGCCTCACAAACGAAAGAAAACCCAGTTGGTAGAAAAAACAACTATTATTACGTATAAATACAGTTAGGAAGTGAAATATATAAATATTTTTGTACAAGAAATATTAATGGTCGTGATTCTTCCAGTGTTAGTGTTAAGGCCTGTAAGTAGGCTACACTCCAATTTAAGCAAAATTAAGGAAAGAACTTTTGGGGCAAATTTTCTATATTCCCTTGAATTGAAAATACAATGTTTTTAAATAGAAACAATGCAAGCAACTAACTAATCATGATCCTAATTTGTAGCCATGAACTGCCACTATCACCATATGCTAATAACTGAAATAGGAAATGTAACGAAAATGCAGCAACAACAAGAGAAAAACTAGCTAAGTGGTTGGGACTTAGTCCAACAATTTGGCAGGCTTCCTTCCTATCCTTTTGGGACGGGTAACAGCAGCTTGGTCCGACCTTGGGGTTGTTTGGTTCGTATCAATTGCTCCCCCCTTGAGTTTGAGGTCGTCCACGAGCTCAACAGGAAACTCTGGATAACGGTTTATGAATTCGTCCTAAGATTCCCATGTTGATTCAGCCCTGTCCTTATCCTTCCAAGCAACTAAGATTTCCAGTTTTCCCTGCTTTAGACGTTGATCCAATACACATTCAGGCTGGTAAGAAAGGTCATCGCGTTCCACCAATTTTGGCAGGGGTATTGACACCGGATTTCCTTTAGCCTCACGTAGTAACGAAACATGGAAGACATTGTGGATTTTGGACTGTGGTGGTAGTTGTAGCTTGTATGCCACCGGACCGATCCGTTCGATGACTTTGAAAGGACCAAAAAATCGCTTTGCTAGCTTGGTACTTGAACGATGCGCCACGGATTGTTGCCTGTACTCGCGCAACTTAAGGAAGACCATGTCCCCCACTTGAAATTCTTTATCCTGGCGGTGTTCATTTGCGAAACTTGTCATTCGATGCTGAGCGCGCCTCAAGTTGTCTTTGATAACCGTTCGCAGGCGTTGAAATTCCTCGATAGTGTCATGAATGGAAGGAATGTCGGACGGTCCATGATGATAACGGATGGCCTCTGGAATCGGTTTTCCATATAATGCCTGAAATGGCGTCATGTTGATGGAAGAGTGAAAGGATGTGTTGTACTAATATTCTGCCAAGTACAAGTAATCACTCCAGCGTTTTGGTTCAGTACCTGCAAAACAACGAAGATAATTTTGTAAACAGCGATTTACCACTTCAGATTGTCCGTCGGATTGGGGATGATAGGCTGTGGAGAAATGGAGTTTTGTTCCGAGTTGAGAGAAAAGTTCTTTCCAGAATTTGCTCATGAAAATTGGATCTCTATCAGTAACAATAGTCTTAGGAAGACCATGTAACCAAAATATGTTTCTGAGAAAAAGTGTAGCCAGTGATACAGCCCCGTACTTTGGTGGAAGAGAAACGAAGTGGGCAAATTTGGAAAATCTATCCACAATTACCCAGATGGTTGTCTTTCCATTCGATAGCGGCAGATGAGTAATAAAATCCATTGTGACGTCTTGCCAAGGCTGAGATGGAATGGGAAGTGGCTGAAGCAACCCATAAGGTTTATGTGTCGGGTACTTGACTTGTTGGCAAGTTTGGCACTGGTTGATGAAAGCTATGACGTCGGATTTGAGCTTTGGCCAAGAAAAGGCTGCTGCTATGCGCTTAATAGTGGCGCGAATACCGGAATGCCCTCCCGCAAAAGAAGTATGGAACTCGTGAAGCAACAAGGAACGAATTTTGGCCTGATTGGGAATGAATAATCTGTTGGCATGGTATAGCAGGCCGTCTTTGGAAGAGAATGTTGTTGATTTAGACTGACAATTGGTAACGAGGTTTTTTCCTTCCGGTGTTGAATAGAAGCCTCGCAATTCCTCTATCCATTTAGGTTCCGAAAAAGAAACCGCCAATAGTTCGGGTAATGAGATTCGGCTGAGGGCATCGGCGACTTTGTTCTCCTTTCCGGGTTTGTAATGAATCTCAAAGTCAAATCCGATTAATTTGGTGGCCCACCGATATTGCTCCGGCGTCTGCACGACCTGAGATAACAAGTGCTTGAGGCTCCTTTGATCTGTGAAAATGTTAAACTTGCGACCCAACAAGTACTGTCGCCATTTCTTGACTGCTTCAGTCACGGCAAAAAGTTCTCGAACATAGGCCGAAGCCACTTGCATCCTGGAACTCATCTTTTTGCTGAAGAATGCAATGGGGTCGGTCTGCTTGAGAAAGAACAGCCCCGACTGCTATAGAGGACGCATCTGTAGTGACATCAAAGGGCTTTGTAAAATCCGAAAGAGTGAGGGTAGTGAGGGATACCATTGCCTGTTTGAGCGAGACGAAGGCAGCATTGCTATTGGGATTCCATTGGAACACTGGTTGTTTGAGGAGATTGGTCAATGGACCTGCAATCTGAGCATAATAAGGGACAAACTGGCGGTAGTAGCCTGTGAGGCCCAAAAACCCTCGCAAGTTGGTGTGGTTGGTCGGTTGTGGCCAGGACTGGATGGCAGCCAGCTTGTCCGGATCAGCTTGAACGCCATTAGCTGAAATTAAGTGGCCTAAGTAGTCGATGGTGGGTACTGCAAAAGAGCACTTTGCTGCTTTGACAAAAAATTGATGTTTTGATAACGTGGATAAGACCCATTCCAAGTGGACATAGTGCTCTTCGATAGAATGACTGTAGACCAATATGTCGTCGAAGAACACGAGCACAAACCGGCGTAATCCGTCTCTGAAAATATCATTCATTGTGGCCTGAAAAGTGGATGGCGCATTTGTCAAGCCAAATGGCATGACAAGGAACTCGTAATGGCCATCAATCGTTCGTTTTGTGGGTATCCTCTGGGGCGACTCGAATTTGATGATAGCCGGCGGTTAGATCAATTTTTGAAAAAACCACGGCTCCTTGTAATTGGTCCAGGAGCTCATCTACCGTGGGTATGGGAAATCGGTCTTTAATGGTGATAGCATTAAGGGCCCGATAATCCACACAAAAATGCCAAGTGCCGTCTTTCTTCTGAACTAATAGGACGGGAGATGAAAATGGGCTTTGACTTGGCTTGATAATGCCATCCCGAAGCATATCGGCTATCAGCTTGGTCATGATCTGTTTTTGGTAGTGGGGATAGCGGTAAGGACGGACGTTGACAGGGGCTGATGTTGGTAATGTGGGGATGTGGTGATCGTGGGTACGGCCGGGGGGTAGTTGGGTGGGTTGTAAGAACAGGTGGCTATAAGTGTGAAGTAATTTGTGGATGATTGGATCATGGTGGTGTGGAATAAGTGGAGCCTGGGGTGCTGTGGATTCGGTTAGCTGGAAGTACAGGGCGTGGAGGGAGGTGATGCCATTTTTTGAGATTAGGGTTTGGAGAGATGATGTGGAGAGGTGGGGTGATGGGCTATTACCGCGTATAGTTATGGCGGCGGGCCCGACATTGAACGTCAGCTGTGGTACAGAGAAATCGGCCAAAATCGGCCCTAGGGTTTGAAGCCAAGCTAATCCGAGTATCACATCAGCACCTTCAACCGACAGAACAAAAACAGGAAGGGCGAAGGATGCATCCTGGATCGTTAGGTTGATGGCGGGACAAACTTCCTGGCATTTCAAAGTGTCACCGTTGCCCACCATGACAGAAAACTCGGGAATGTCCTGTGTAGGTAGCTTAAGAAAAGACACAACACGGGGTTGGATGATATTGTGAGTGCTTCCTGAATCAATTAGCACTTGTACCGGTTTGCCGTTGATATACCCTGTGATGCGAAGGGCTTGTGGAGATGTCAGTCCAAAAAAGGCGGCTGATGAGAGGGAGAAAAATTGGTTGGGGTTGTCTGGGTCGATGATGTCGGTTTCAAGGCTTATGGTGGAGTTCTCTGTGGTGTTATCTGTGTCGCTAGGGTCATTGTCGGCAACCAATAGAAATTGGGGTGGATTGCATTTATGCCCGGGATAGTAACGCTCCGGGCAGCGAAAACATAGGCCTTCGCTACGTCGCTTTTGTAGGGCTTCCGGGGTGAGTTTGGTGAATGGTAGTTATGGTTTAGGCGTGGTGTTTAGGGATGGGTTCGGTGGTTTCGGGGAATTTACGGGATGAGTAAGTGTTGCGGCAGCTGTTGGAGGAGTCGGGTTAGGTTGTGAAAAGGTGTGGGGCTGAAATGAACGGGGTTTCGAAAGGGCGAGCTTGTCCTCAATCCGTTTGGATAAACCGTAGGCTTGGTGAAGTGTAGTGGGTTTGATGATGGCGAGTTCGGCTTGTATGTCAGCCTTTAGACCCGAGATGTAGCAGTTGAGTAAGGCTTCGTTGGACAGTCCCACCACACAATTGCAAAGTTTCTCGAATTCCGACTGGTATATCATGACTGAGGACGTTTGTCGAATCTTGAAGAGCGCAGCCTGGTGGTTCTCATAGTCCGAAGGTCCGAACCGAAGTTCCAAAGCACGGGAAAATTCTTGCCAATTCCCGAGTAAGCCATTGTTGTGAAGGTACTTGTACCAACTCAAGGCTTCGCCGGTAAAATAGAAGACAGACAACGATAACCTCCTATTCTCAAGAATATTATAATAGGTGAAAAAAATTTCTGCTTGGAAAATCCAATCGAGCGGATTGGACCCGTCAAACATGGGAAGGTTTATTTTCGGGGGTTGTGGATTGGCAGGGGGTTGGTCGTTTGGGCGGTCATTTCTGCGGCCATTATTATTATGGTTGTTGGTGTTGTCGGTGATAACGGTGATGAGTCGATCCATGTTGTCGGTTTGCTGTTGGATTGAAGTTTGGATAGCATCGAAATGGGCTGAAATTTGGGCGTTGGTTTGGGCGGCTGTGGTTGTTTGGTGGGTAACGAATTGGGCAAACTGTTCGGTGAGGGCTGTAATGGGATCGGGTGGTGTTGGTTCGACACGGGGAGGCATTGTAAGTCGATGGAAGCACCAAATGTTAAGGCATGTAAGTAGGCTACACTCCAATTTAAGCAAAATTAAGGAAAGAACTTTTGGGGCAAATTTTCTATATTCCCTTGAATTGAAAATACAATGTTTTTTAAATAGAAACAATGCAAGCAACTAACTAATCATGATCCTAATTTGTAGCCATGAACTGCCACTATCACCATATGCTAATAACTGAAATAGGAAATGTAACGAAAATGCAGCAACAACAAGAGAAAAACTAGCTAAGTGGTTGGGACTTAGTCCAACAATTTGGCAGGCTTCCTTCCTATCCTTTTGGGACGGGTAACAGCAGCTTGATCCGACCTTGGGATTATTTGGTTCGTATCAGTTAGGATACTCTAAAATTCATTTAAATTTTAAAGTGAAGTCGACATCATCTACACCATTAATTTAAAAATGAATGGTCAAAATTTAATTCAACTTTAAGAATAAAAAATTATTTTCTTAGTGTTTGTGAGAGAACTTTACTCTAAAGCTCATAATTGAACTTTAGAGAATTCTTATAGTATTATATTGATTCTGGAATTAGTTGAATTTTGGATACCCAGTTCTTTTGGCATTAATCTATTATATGTTTGATGATGTTTTAGTAACGACCTTTCAACCAATTGCAGAGAATTGTTGTTGCCTTCACACAGTTCAACTCACAATTTCACTTTGTAACAATGAAAACAATTCTAGATTTTAAAAATGTATAATTTTGGGATTTTGACGATTTTTGCCACATATTTAAAAAAACCCAATATTTTAAAAAGCACCTAAACACTAGTCAGACAGTCAGGGCAGGACGGGGCCTAGGCGGCGTTTAGACGGATTTATAATTTATAATTTTTTTATATTTATTAATAGATAAAAGTATAAATTTAACTAAAAAATAAATTTTAATATGATAATATATTACAAAAAATATAGTTTAGTATATGAAAATATAAGTTTTAATTAATTCTTTTTAAAGAAAATTTCTCATATGGGCTTACATTAAATGGAAAGAAAAATCCTCAATCCGCACAGAATGTGATACGAAAATGAGACCTCTAGATATCACAATTTTAGCGTAAACCACTAGGCCAACACCTCAATTAATTAATTTCTTAAAGACACATCAAAATTAAAATTAATTGCTTAAAGACATAACCTCACAATTTTTTATGGTTTATAGCGTATTATTTTCGGTTTGAGATTTAAAATGAGAATTGTAGGGTGAGAATATTTTGTTGTACATTAGTTTTACCAACCGAACTATTTTTTTAATTGAAAAAATTAAACTATAATTATTATAATCAGTATCTTAGAAATAGCAAAAAAAACTAAATTATGCAAAGCCTAGACAAAAAAAATCGAAATAGAAAATGCCTAAATAATAATATATAGATCCAACACCCAAAAAAATAAAAAGTTGGATAACAAACTTCAAATTAATACCAAGGCAAAGCTTAAAAAAAGTTAAGCGGGTATTTTTAAAATATAAAAAAAAACCAGTTTATCATCTTTCTAATCAATAAATATAGTTTACTTGTTTAATTTCAATATGCAAATTTTTAAAAAAAATATTGTTTCATTAAGTTATAATAATAATAAAAAAAACTGATAAACCACCGCAGCCGTATATAAATTTAAACCTATAATATTCAAAATCAGAGTCAACCACTTTTCATCAATCATATATGTAAACTAAACTCATTCTTAAAGCCCAAATTGTGTAGTCATTACTAGTTTCCTTTTGAAATCGTTGACCAAATTAAAATTACTCAATATATTTTTATGTTGTAACCGTACACGTAATTAATAGTGTACAATTTTCATAGGGTCTAATAATTAATTACTATAATTAATACTTCCTTCATTTATAAAATATTATTTATTTAATTAAATTATTAAAATTAATAAAAAATTTATTATATAATAAAAATATTAATTTATTCTTTATTAAATTCTCTTTTTTTTTAATTACTCACTTATAATTTTAATAATACATAATTTTTCTCATAATTAATACAAGGGTAAATTAGAAAAAAAATTATATAAAATATATTGATAATCTAAATTAACAACTAAAAAAAGAACTAATAAAATGACTAAAAAGACAATAATTTCTAAATGAAAAAGTACTACTATAATAAATTTTTTTATAATTAAGAAATTTTTTCAAAGATGGTATAATTATTTATTCTTAGTTCACTATTACAAGATACCCTGGTGCCTTACTATTTTGTTTATTAAGTCTTAGATAATTTTTTGTGTATAAAAGTTGCTATTTAAGTTTTACTTTTTTATTTTTTTTTTTGCATAAAAATTTTATGGTATTTGAGTTAATTTAAAATTTAAATATTATGTAAAAATTCATTAAAAATTGGTCATGAGTTAACGTTCTTATTTACTTATTGGTATATTAAGCAAGGGTAAGAATATGATATATATGTATGTCATAATTTTCTTTTAAATCGAGCAATAAATTTTCTTTGACTCCAACTTGTACTTGTTAAATTACTTTGAAGTTTGAACTAATAAGTTTTGTTGCTTTCAAATTAAACACTAACCTTTAGTAGTTCAATAGTGAATTGAATTAGGGATACCATAAATATTAGAGCTGTAGTACAATTAGTTTGAGAGATTTTGATATCATAATCCATCGACAATCTCCCCACCTATGTATTCAAGCCGCCACCCTAACGTCATGCTTTCTTAAATTACAATTTAATTTAATTCTGTTTAAATCATTTTAATTTAATTTAGTTCAATTTATTTCATTTTATTTTATTTTATTTTATTTAACTTATTTTAATTTAATTTAACTTAATTTAATTAGTATTAATTTAATTTAATTTAATCTAATTTTTAAAAATTTAAAATAGAACGGAGTAATACCATTTGATAAAATCTTTTCCTAAAGATAGAAATTATTGACGTCCAATCATTTTTTTCGTGACACGGAGCATTGACCATTCTACACCACTCCTCTTCGGCATGCACTCATTGACCTTTATCTGCTGATTTAAAAATATCTGCCTAATTTCACTTAAGTCTTATTTAAATCCTCTTTTAAAGTTTATTATTTGATTTTATATTTTTATGATATTTTTAAATTTTTAATTAATTTATTATTATTTAGATGTTACTTATTTTAATTTTTTTATTTAGAAGATGCTTGAATTTAATTTTTTAAGATATTAATATTTATGATAATTATAGTTTAATATTTTTAACTTATTTAAAATAGATTAGTTAGTAAAATGAAAGTACATAAAAGTGTTTTCACAATAAAAGTCATATTTCTAATTTTAAAACATATTTTAAATTATGTTTTTTTAATATTTTATAATTTATTTTTTAGTTGAAATTATATTTTTATGTATAAATAATAAAAAAATTAAATATAAATCCGCATAGGCCACCGCCAGACTCTATCTAGTCCCCGCTCAAGTCCCACCTAAATTCTTTAAAATCCTGACCACCGGACTAGCGCCTAACACTTTTTAAAATACTGCTGTACATACATAATATACACACCAATTCTGTTTTTCACTACTGCCACTACATTTTTTATTCAAATAAAATAACATAAATTCTATTAAACTCACAAAAAAGTAAAAATTAATATTATTAAAAGAAAATTAATATTATTAAAAGAAAACGATTTTCATGTATTAACCTTCTTATAAATGAAGTACCACAAGCAAAGTAATGATAATAACAAATAATTTTTTTGAAAAAATATCTTAACTTACATAGAAAGTCACAAATTAGTGAATCACTGTTGACTTGAGAAACTCTATCTCTTTCTGTGTGGAGTAACTGTGGCTGTAATGGCAGCAAGTAACAAAAATTGCATCACTAATAAATTTATAATTTGTCTTAACAACTATAACCTTATAAAAATGAATTATAATTTATTTAAATAAAAGAATTATCGGTATCTTGTATATTTTATTTTTTGGTTTGGATTACAATGGGATAAAAGATTCACTTTTTTTTATTTTACATTATAATGAACTAAAGTCAAATGATTCATTAAATTATAAAAAATTTTATTTAAAGTTACGGATAGCTGTTGTAAGTCCTCTTCAAAATCAATTGAAAATAACCTCTCTATAATTATAAGATTAAGACTGCATACAACGACTTCCTTATCCAACCGCTTGTATAGATGCTTATTAGGCATTATGATAATATTATTGTTGTTGATAATAATATATTGTTTA
Organism: Euphorbia pulcherrima; assembly: GCA_947683365.1. Classification (NCBI taxonomy): domain Eukaryota; kingdom Viridiplantae; phylum Streptophyta; class Magnoliopsida; order Malpighiales; family Euphorbiaceae; genus Euphorbia; species Euphorbia pulcherrima. Next base: position 46,230,336 of record CANTUS010000001.1, on the reverse strand, counting down.
CATTTCAAAACTTGTTAAACATATGCTTTTACCTTTTTCCAAACCGAACAACAATTTAAAGTGTTTAAATATGACTAATTTTTACTATTTGAGAGACAAAAATATAATCAGGTTAAACACTATCAATAACTGTAGAAGCTAACTGCAAGAGCTCCAACAAATGGGTCCCCACAGTAAACCTGTTCGTCATACAGGTCGGACAGGATCGGGTCGAATTTGGTTAGATTTAATCAGATTTTTTAATAGAAACATTAACCCAATCTAGATCCCGCCCATGATTTGAAACTTTGGGCTCGAGTCGGACTAATTAAATCACTTCCAAGCCCGGTTCATGGGCTATAAATAATTTTTTTCTTTTAATATATTATAAATTAAATTGAAAAAAATTACAATAAAAATGTCTAATTTTTGCATAGAATTAAATTTTATAGTAAAATTCTTTTATACGTCGTTAAAAATCAAGTAGATTTGTATCGAATTGAAATTTTAAATTTTACTTATAATAAATTATTATGGTATTAAAATACCATAAAAATTATTTGTGTAGTTATTATTATTATTATTGAACATAAGACATAAGGAAATAAGAGTTAATTAAGTAAGAGATATGAATTAGGCATTTAATTATTTATTCAAAGGCATTATTGAAAATTGAAAAAAAAATCAAATCCTATACGTATCCCTTCATCCCCTTCATCCTATTCATTTTCATTTCCTTCTCCTTCTCCATTTCTTCCTTTCCTTTATCAAAAATTCCATAACGTAAAAACTTCTGATTTCTTCGATTCAACTTCAAATTCTTGTTAGAAATCGATCCTTAAGCCCTCTATCATCATCAATTTCAGTGAATCAAGACTAGAAGAGGAGGATTTCAGATTTTAAGATTCGGATGAATAGTAACCCGAATTTGAGGTGAGTGATTTTGGATGAAATTAAAGCTTAATTAGTAGAATTCATAGTGGATTAAGCATATTTATAGTATTAGGAAGTTTATTTTATACAATATCTTGTTAGAATTATATATGGCTGTTGTAGAGGAAGCTAGTGCAAGTAAATCAAAGGCAAAAGAGGTAGAAGAGAGCTAGAAAGAGTTTAGAAAAGGTTTGTATCTCGAATTTCGATTTATCGGTTTTTCGGAAAAATTTCTAGATTTGTCTCCCTGTTTTGTTTTGATGTTTTCTCTTGTGACATAAATCCGATTTGAACGATTCTTGACTCTATTGATATCTACAGAAACTAAGGAATTTATGTTCAGAAGAAACCTTGTTGAATTTCGTTCATTTTCAATGTGAAATTTTAGTTTGAAGTTGAGTCATAAAATTCGTTTTTGGAAAATCTCAGCTTTGTACACTATTTAGCATTTTGATCATAACTTTGGTTATACAATTTGGATTTCTATGGTTCTAGTGGATTTGGAAAGCTGAGACATTTGGCTAATTATGTTTAGAAGAAAGTTCTTCAATTGGATGATTTTTTAATAGTGAAAAATGCAAGGGAAGTCAGGTCACGAAATCTGGAAATCTGGAAAAAAAAATGAATGTTGATTTTATTGAGTTTTAATTGAAGTTCAATGCTTTAAGATTTAGTATTTGAATCTCTTAATTACTGAAGTTATGTTGAATTATGATTGATAGTTTATACTGAAATTTTTAAGATGTTACCTTGATTTATTGCCCTTATTAAATGAGTAGAATACGGGTCAGGGTAGATTGGCGCCAATAAAGGGGGGTACAGTACTGTACAAACAATTGAAGCTTTGGCTTCCGGCTTTGGCCGATATTCTGATATATATATATATATATTGATATTGAAGCTTCAGCTTCGGGCTTGACCGATATATTGATTTTGAAGCTTCGGCTTCGGGCTTGATCGATACATTGATTTTGAAGCTTCGGCTTCGAGCTTGACCGATACATTGATATTGAAGCTTCGGCTTTGGGCTTGTGCGCTCCCGTATCCATTTTACCGTTATTCAGGAGTTGTTTACTTTGGACAATATTTGGTTAAAGTGTTTAGAAAAATTGGATATAAATTTGATTGTACTTTGAAAGGAATACTTTATAAGTTTTGTGATTTGGCTTTATAAAGTTGTTTAAATTTTTTTTAACTCATGAACAAACTTGATTTCTATTTTAAAGTGTTAAAAATGTTCAAGTTGTTGTATTTCTTTTATGTACACCACTAAGCAAATTTCTTAGCGTGTAGTTTATTTTCTACACGCAGATACTGAAGATTTGTAGATAGCTTGGACCAAAGTGGTATAAGTGGATCAGCTTGAAGAGCATATAAGGAAAGACTCGAGGTGGATTTGCATTTTAATGTAATATTATGGTTTGTAGAATAATGGCATGTACTAGATAGTGTGAGAAATATAAAGTGATATTGAGAAATATTTGGAGAATAATTAACATTGAGAAATAATTTGGAGTTGGAAATATTATATTTGTATTTGTACATATTAAATCTATAAGTATTGAACTTCATATAATGGAGTAGAGTTGTTTATTGGGAATTAATAGTTACTGTAGCACTCCCTATAAAGGGGGTTTTACATCTGTTGGTATCAGAGTGAGGTTTATGCGATTCTAGGACTAGTATGTACATGCCATTTAGGATATAAATATGTTATGTTAGTTGTTTGATCCACTTTGGTCCAATTTTCAGGAATAAGTTATGGCTAGTAGTCACAGTCAGAATGAGGAAGAGGATGCTGAGAGTACAGTCCGTATTAGACAAGGGGATGAACACAGACATGAACCTCCACCAGTTCATGGCTTTCCCGAACAACCTACTCCAGCACAAGCTGCTTTACTTCAGTATATGACTACTGAAGTAATCACACAAGTACTTCGAAACATACAAATCCCTCAAGTTCCTATAGTACCTCATATTAAAAGACGAGAGTCTTGAAAGAATCAAAAACCTTCCGGCTGATGACTTCAAAAGGGATACAGTGAATCCTGCATTTGCAGAAGATTAGCTTGATCATACTAAATGGTGTATGACTAGGCTTCATTTTACAGATGAAGAGAGACTAGATTGTGTGCAAGGTCTACTCAAAGAATAAGCTAGGAGGTGGTGGGATAATATTGTGAGAGAAAGGCGACCCGGAGAAATCACTTGGGGTCTTTTCTTAGAACAATTTGACAAGAAGTACCTTAGCGAACGATTCAAAGATGAACAGAGGAAATTATTCTTATCTTTGAGACAGGGACGAATGATTGTATCAGAATATGAAATTCAATTCCTCAAACTCGAGAGGTATGCTCGTGATATCGTTGACAGTGAAGTAAAGTGATGTAAGAGATTCGATGATGGGTTGAATGATGAAATTAGGGTGCATTTACTTTCACAAAGGATTAGGGTGTTCATTGACTTGGTTGACGCTGCTACGGGCATTGAGAATATCAATTCAGATAGACAAGAAAGAATGGCTAAAAGATCTGGATTTCAAAAGGGGTCGCAGGGTCCAGTTAGTTTAGAATCTCCAAGTAAGAAATAGAGGGAACATCAGAACAAATGCAATCTCATTTCAGAGGGTTTTCACCGAGATAAACCACAAGTACGGGGTCAACGGCTAGTGTACCTTCAGGTAGAGGCAGAGGAAATATTCCACAATGTTCTAATTGTGGAAGGATGCATACAGGGGAATGTTGGGGGAAAAGGTAGAGTCTGCTTTAAATATGGCTGGAGAGAACAGTTGATTGCAAATTGTCCTCAAAGACAGATAAGTACACCTCCACCTGCAGTAGTTCCTACTCCTATAATGCAAGGTGGCAGAGAAAGGGGAAGAGGAAATGCTAGTGGTTCAAGGGGGCATGATGTGGCTCAACAAGCACCACAGAGTGGTAGACCGGGAGGAACAGTACAAAGTTATGCAATCCGAGGGCCTAAGACTCGGGAATCTACTGAAGTTATTGTTAGTAAATTTTCATTCTTTAATCACGATGTTTATGCTTTGATAGATCCTGGTTCATCTCATTCATATATATGTACTGCATTAGCATAAGAGAAAGGGTTGCATGTAGAAGAATTAGGAGAAAATATTGAAGTGACTAATCCTTTAGGACACAGTGTGATAGTAAATAAAGTGTATATGAATTGCCCTATTATAATTCAACATCAACTTTTTCATGCAAATTTAATTAAGTTACCTTTCCGAGATTATGATGTTATCTTGGGAATGGATTGCTTATCGGAACATCGAGCTGTGGTGGATTCTAAAAACAAAAGAATGTCACTTCAAGTTTCTAATGGAGAAGAAATAGTTAATATGGGGGAAAGATCAGATTATCTCTGTAACATAATTTCTTTTATAAAGACTAAAAGACTGGTTAGTAAGGGATGTCAGGCCTACCTAATCTTCGCTCTAGAATTGAAGAAAGGTGAGTTAGATTTGCAGAATATTCCTACGGTATGTGATTTTTCCGATTTATTTCTAGAAGAACTACCGGGGCCGCCATCAAAAAGAGAGGTAGAATTTGCAATTGATGTATTGCTGGGTACCGCACTAGTATCTAAAGTACCATACAGAATGGCGCCTGCTGAACCGAAAGAGTTGAAGATTCAGTTGCAAGAATTGTTAGACAAAGGATTCATATGCTCAAGTATATCCCCATGGGGTGCACCAGTGTTGTTTGTTAAGAAGAAAGATGGGTCGCTCTGATTATGTATTGATTATCGTGAGTTGAATAAATTGACAGTGAAGAATAAGTATCCATTGCCAAGGATTGAAGACTTATTTGATTAACTCAAGGGTGTCAAATACTTCTCCAAGATTGATTTGAGATCGGGTTACTATCAGATGAGAGTGAAAGAAGATGATATTGCAAAGACGGCTTTCTGAACCAGATATGGGCCCTATGAATTTTTGGTGATGCCATTTGGTCTAACTAATGCACCAGCAGCATTTATGGACCTTATAAACCATGTCTTTTACTTATATTTAGACAGGTTCGTAGTGGTTTTCATTGATGATATTTTGGTGTATTCTAAGTCACGGCAGAGCATGATCAACATTTGCGGATAGTCTTCCAAACTTTGAGGGAAAATATATTATATGCCAAACTTAGCAAATGTGAGATTTGGCTTGAAGAAGTTTCTTTCTTAGGCCATATTGTTTCTGCAGAAGGAATTAAAGTGGATCCTAAAAAGATAGAAGCAGTTGTAGAATGGAAACCACCAAAGAACCCTACGGAAGTCAGAAGTTTCCTTAGTTTAGCAGGGTATTATAGAAGATTTGTGAAGGGATTTTCAGTCATTGCTGCTCTGCTGATGAAACTACTTTAAAAGAATGCAAAATTTGAGTGGAATGATAAGTGCCAAGAAAGTTTTAAGAAATTGAAGGCGATGTTAACAGAACCACCCATCCTTACCCAACCAGAGCCCCGAAAAAGACTTTGTAATCTATAGTGATGCTTTGCATAGTGGTCTTGGGTGTGTTTTGATGCAAGAAGAGAAAGTGATGGCCTATGCTTCCAGGCAATTGAAGAATCATGAAAGGAATTATCCTACTCATGATTTGGAAATGGCTGCAATAGTCTTTGCCTTGAAAATTTGGCGACACTATCTTTATAAAGAAAAATGTTATATTTATATAGATCACAAAAGTTTAAAATATTTGCCAACACAGAAGGAGTTGAATTTAAGGCAGAGATGGTGGATGGAATTCATTAAAGATTACGATTGTCTTATTGATTACCATCCAGGAAAGGCTAATGTAGTGGCAGATGCTCTCAGTAGAAAGACAATGATGGTACTAAGGGCTTTGAATACGGGGTTAGCTCTTACCAGTGGTGGAGCCTTAATTGCAGAATTGAAGATTCAACCTGTATTACTACAACAGGTTAAGCAAGCACAAAATGAAGATGATGACTTGAAGGTCATTTGAGCAAGGACACAAGTGGGTATCGTAGACAACTATATGGTTCAAGAAGATGGGTGTCTATATTTTAAAGATAGACTATGTGTGCCAAACAATGAAGAATTAAAGAAGAATATCTTACATGAGGTGCATAGTAGTCCTTATGCGATGCATCCAAGAGCAAACAAGATGTACCAAAATTTGAAGAGCCATTATTGGTGGAATGGAATGAAGAAAGACATTACTAACTATGTTGCTCAATGTCTAACTTGTCAACAGGTGAAAGTCGAACATCAAGTTCCTTCTGGATTGTTGCAACCAATAACAATTCCAGAATGGAAATGGGAAAGAATCACAATGGACTTCGTGACGTCTTTACCACTTACACAGAAGAAACATGATGCAGTGTGGGTTGTTGTAGATAGATTGACAAAGTTTGCCCACTTTTTTCCAGTTAGGATGGATAATTCACTTGATAGGTTGGCTCAGTTATATATAGATGAGATAGTGCGACTATATGGAGTGCCTGTTTTAACCATTTCTGACCGAGATCCAAGATTTACTTCGAGATTTTAGAAAAAGTTGCAAGAAGCCTTAGGTAGTAAACTTCATTTCAGTACTTCATTTCATCCTCAAACAGGTAGTCAATTTGAAAGAGTAATTCAGGTGTTAGAAGACATGATGAGAAGTTGTATCATTGAATTTGAGGGGAGTTGGGATAAGTATTTGTCCCTTATGGAGTTTTCCTACAATAACAGCTATCAGTCAATCATACAAATGGCACCATATGAAGCATTGTATGGAATAAAATGTCGAACTCCATTATATTGGACCGAACTTAGTGAAAACAAGATTGTGGGGGTGGATTTGATTCAAGAGACAAAGGAGAAGGTAAAACTTATTCAAGAGAGATTGAAGGCTGCATCGGATAGACAAAAATCTTATGCTAATCTTAAAAGAAAAGACATTACTTATGAAGTTGGGGATAAAATATTTCTCAAAGTATCTCCTTGGAAGAAAGTCCTGCGATTTGGCAAGAAAGGCAAGCTCAGTCCAAGATTCATTGGCCCATATGAGGTTATAGAGAAGGTTGGACCGGTAGCTTATCGGTTGGCACTACTCCCGATGCTCGACAAAATTTATAATGTGTTCCATGTGTCGATGTTAAGGAGATACAGATCAGATCCATCACATATCTTATCTCCTGATGTCATAGAAATCGAACCCAACATGATGTATGAAGAGGAACCAGTACAAATCTTGGCGAGAGAGGTTAAACAATTGAGAAATAAGTCTATTACATTGGTAAAAGTACTTTGGAGGAATCATAAGGTTGAAGAAGCAACTTGGGAATCGGAGGATACAATGAAAACTCAATATCCGCAATTATTTTCAGGTAATTTTCGAGGACAAAAATTCATAAGAGGCGGAGAATTGTAACGAACCGAAATTTCAAATTTTACTTATAATAAATTACTATGGTATTAAAATACCATGGAAATTATTTTTGTAGTTATTATTATTGTTATTGGATATAAGACATGAGGAAATAAGAGTTAATTAAGTAAGAGGGATGAATTGGGCATTTAATTATTTGTTCAAGGGCATTATTGAAAATTAAAAAAAAAAAAATCAAATCCTATACGTATCCCTTCATCCCTTTCATCCCATTCATTTTTATTTCCTTCTCCTTCTCCATTTCTTCCTTTCCTTTATCAAAAATTCCATAACCTAAAAACTTCCGATTTCTTCGATTCAACTTCGAATTCTTGTTAGAAATTGATCCTTAAGTCCTCTATCATCATCAATTTCAGTGAATCAAGACTAGAAGAGGAGGATTTCAGATTTTAAGATTCGAATAAATAGTAACCCGAAATTGTGGTAGTGATTTTTGATGAAATTAAAGCTTAATTAGTAGAATTCATGGTAGATTAAGCATATTTATGGTATTAGGAAGTTTATTTATACAATATCTTAATAGAATTATTTATGGCTGTTGTAGAGGAAGCTAGTGCAAGCAAATCAAAGGCAAAAGAGGTAGAAGAGAGCTAGAAAGAGTTAAGAAAATGTTTGTGTCTCGAATTTCGATTTATCGGTTTTTTGAAAAAATTTCTAGATTTGTCTCCCTGTTTTGTTTTGATGTTTTCTCTTGTTATATAAATCCGATTTGAATGATTCTTTATTTTATTGATATCTACAGAAACTAAGAAATATATGTTCAGAAGAAACCTTGTTGAATTTCGTTCATTTTCAATGTGAAATTTTAGTTTGAAGTTGAGTCATAAAATTAGTTTTCGGAAAATCTCAGCTTTGTACACTGTTTAGTATTTTGATCATAACTTTGGTTATACAATTTGGATTTCTGTGACTCAGGTGGTTTTGGAAAGCTGGGACATGTGGCTAATTATATTTAGAAGAAAGTTCTTCGATTGGATGATGTTTTGATAGTGAAAAATGCAAGGGAAGTCAGGTCACGAAATCTGGAAAAAAAATGAATGTTGATTTTATTGAGTTTTAATTGAAGTTTGATGCTTTAAAATTTAGTATTTGAATCTCTTAATTATTGAAGTTATGTTGAATTATGATTGATGGTTTATACTAAAATTTTAAGTTGTTACATTGATTTATTGCCCTTATTAAACGAGTAAAATACGGGTCAGGGTAGATTGGCGCCAATAAAGGGGGGTATAGTACTGTACAAACAATTGAAGCTTTGGCTTCGGGCTTTGCCCGATATTCTGATATATATATATATATATATATATATATATATATATATATATATATATATATAAATGAAAATCGGATTCATGTAATAGCAGAAAGGTTTCCCATTCCCTAGCCTAAAAGATATGTGGCCATGAAATAGGTATTAAGTGGAACAGAATTGACTGGGTGGTAGAGTCATGGAAACACCTCTTTCTTCCATATTTTGGACATGGAACAATATCTTACTGCTGAAACATGAAAGAATTGAAATCTTAGATCAAAACACCATGTATGGATGGTATGAACTGCCTAAACAAGAATTCTTGAATAGCGAGCAAGCAGAACTCTTACTCACTACATCAAAAAATTTCCATTAATGAAAGATGTAAATCCATTGGAAAATCAAAAATACGTATGTCGGATGAAATGGTGGTTGTTGCTATCTGCTCCAATAACGAATCATTGGTTTCACTGAATAACTAAATAAATGAATAACTAAATAAAATAGATAGACCCTTCTCTTCGTCTCATATATATATGTATATATGAGAAGCAAATCTGATACCAAACTACAACGGATCGAATAGCTAGAACAAATCAAAACAATATAAGTCAAGTTATATTAAACAAAATAATTATACAAATACAGTACAGTACATACAGTACATACGTATAAAATACAGAATACAAGAAAAAATACAAAAGAAAAAATACTTACGTCTTTTAGACGTATACAAAGTTGTCAGAAAAAGTTGCCGGAAAAGGTTGCCGGAAAAGGTCACAGGAGATTGATGATCGGAGGAGGTCACCGGAGAATGGTCGTCGGAGGAGGTCGCCGGAGAAGGCAGAGCATCTCTCTCTAGTTTCTCTCTCTAAACTCTGAAAATTTGCTGATGGAGAGAAATGGGCAGCATCTCTCCTTATATAGGCGCCTAGCAGGTCATCCGGTAAAAGTGACCGGTTTAAGCGGTCAATAGATAATAGTAACCAGTTTAACCGGTTGTAAGCTGTTACTCCCTTTTGATTACTTCTTGAGTGATTCTAAAAAGTCTCCGAGGGAGTTATCGCTTAGGTCCATAGTTCCTTCAGGGCTTTGAGCGTCTTCTAACCATTCGAATGGATTAGGGCTAGCAGGGATATTGATCTTTTCTTTTCCTCTAGAAGATTCTGCCTTTTCTTTCTTTGCCGGAGAAACATCCATTGGAGAAGAGGTGTCTGCTTTCCTTTTAGGAGAGTCTTGAATGACAATCCCCTGGGTGGTTGGATTCGTAGAAGGCTTTTTAGCCTTAGAATTTAGAAATTCCATCATTTGAGCTTTAAGCTCTTCTTCAGACATTTTTTCTAGAAGATCTTGAAAAAGGGCCGGTAGAGGTGTAGATGATTTTGCTTCATCTCTATCTGAAGGTCTTGAGAAAGAAATTAATTTTTCTGTTGAATAAACAGACGGTTCCTCAAAAAATTCAAATTTATCCCACCATTTAATGGCGATTTTTCTAACTAGCCATGGAAGCTCAATTTCATTGGCCGGTATCTGAGATATTATATCTCGCTGCTTATGGATGACATCATAGTCCCATTTTACTATCCATGGAACTTTATAAAATGCAACAAAAAGCAATCTAGTAGAATCACAAGCTCCATTGATTTCACTAAATTTTTGAAAAACTTGCCTAACCCTTTTAGGGAAGCCAATAGGGAATGATCCCCATTGTTGGAACCAATGATGGAACCAGAAAGGAAAAGTTGTTGTTGGTTTAACCAACTGAAACTGGATAAACCAGCTAAATCTTCTAAAACTATTGTTATAATAGAGAGCCTGTTCCCATGCTTGAATATAATCGAAATAGTTGTAGGCTATTCGAGCATTTTTATGAACAAAGAACAGATCATCTTCCCAATCTTCTGGGGTTAAGACCTTTAAGATCGTAAATTTGGCAAATGCCCACTCATTGCCATTTCGTTTCATAGGTTCGAATTTAATTGAACCAGTGTCTTCTAAGACAATAAGATAGAAACCATAATCCTTGGGATAAAAGGGTATGGTAGAATGGTTTCTAGTGTAAAAAGTGGCAATTTCATATGGCTCGAGTTTTAAATATCTGTTTTCAACAGGACAGATATAAATGTAATTTGTAGGAATGAAAGGCCATATTTCTTCCTTTAAGGATTCAGGTTCTAAAGAGATTTGATAGGCATCGTCATCGTAAGAGTCGTTTCTGCTTTCAGCAGAAAGATTGTCTATTTGCTGTGTTCTCCTAGGAGTGTATCTTTGAGATACTCTATCTTGAGAGGTGCATCTTTGAGGATTGGTGTTTCTTTGAGGATTGGAGTTCCTTTGAGGATTCCTTTGGATTTGTCTAGAAGACTGTCCTTCAAATTTTTTAAGATTGAGATTGTTTCCTTTTGAACTCATTTCCTGCAAGAAATTCTCTTGTTAGAAAATCTGGAAGAGAGTTTTCAACTCCATTAATGAATTCTATATCAAAATCAAAAACAGATAGAATAGCCTGCCATCTAGCAAAGATTTGTTTAGAAGCAATGTTTTTAACATCTTTGGTTAGTACTTCTTTAGCACTCTTACAATCAATTCTTAATAAAAATTTCTGATTTATTAAATCAGATTCAAACTTTTGAATGCATAATACAATAGAAAGAATTTCTTTCTTTATGGTGGAATAATTTGTCCTAGCTCCCACCCAAATACCACTAGTAAATCTTACTAAGGATTCAATTTCATTGAATCTTTGCTTAACGATTCCCCCGTAACCGAGGTCTGATGCATCAGTTTCAACGATTTTGAAAGCATCAGGATGTGGTATAGCTAAACAAGGGAGAGTTTTTACTCTCATCTTAATTCTTTGAACTGCTATAGTGTGACTTTTAGTCCATTCAGGAGGATTTTTTCTTAATCGCTCAAACAATGGCTTAGCATCTAAAGCATGATCTTTATAAAAGTCAGCTACATAGTTTAGACTATCAAGGAAGTGCTGAAGCTGATTCTTATCTCTGATTTCATCAGGAAATTTGCTACCAAATTCGATAGCTCTATCAATAGGAATACATGTTCCATTTTCAATGGTATGTCCTAAAAATTTAATACTAGTTTGGAAAAGTTTAACTTTTCTGGCTGAAATAACTAGTCCATTTCTCTTGACTGTATCAATAAACAACTTTAAGTGTTTGAAATGTTGCTCAATATCTTTGGAAAATATGAGAACATCATCAATGTAAACAATAGAAAAAGATGAATAACAATTAAAAATGTCGTTCATGATTTTCTGATATTCTAACGGGGCATTTTTAAGCCCAAAAGGCATGACATTCCATTCAAAGTGTCCAAAGGGTACTGTGAAGGCCGTTTTATATCTATCCTTTTCATTAATCTGGATTTGCATAATTGGAACCTGCCTCCATCAAATGCTAAAAGCATCTATAAGTCAAATAGTAACTTCCTGATTAAATCAGATTATATTATAAAGACTGTTGAGCAGTCTATCTCTATAGATAATAATATTAATTCGTTTAATCTATTAACTAAAAGTTTAATAGATAAACATAAGGAATTATATTCCTTTATACATATTGGTATGATTCAGGTAGCGGTCAAACCGGCTACTAGATTAGGTTTACCTATTACTGCTTTAGTTTGTCTAAGAGACAAAAGAAACTTAAAGTTTACTGACTCTTTATTAGGAGCTATTGAGTCATCCTTAACAGATGGACCAATCTATTTCACCTGCTATCCTAACCTTACGGTTCCTCTAGATTGTCCTCATGTTATGGATATTGCTTCTTTAGATATCAAAACATAAGGCTTTGATATGAAGCCTGGATCAAAAAATTTGATCCTAATTTATCGAGTTCATTATAAAGTAATGAACTCAACTGTGCCAAATCTTAAAGATGGCGCTGATAAACAGTTAAATACCCCTAAAGGCGTTACTACCCTATTTTTGACTGATTTATCTAAGGGAAATTTGGTAGTCCCTAGGCCTATTCCTTGGGATCAATTAAGCTTTCCCGAATCATGGAAAATTGATGATGCTATTCCTTTAAAAAAAGGAAGAAAGTACTCAACTAGATTATGTTCTTGAAGAATCTAATGGTAGTGTCATTTTAAAATTTGATAAATCAAGATCATTAAATTCTAGGAGCTCATATAAAAGTATACAGACCCCAACTTTAGTGCCTCCTAGATCTTCTACCTCTTCAGTACCAATTAAATTAGGAGAAGAGATTAAGGCAACTAAAAGAATTCCTGATAATGTGGTTAAACCACTTTATGAAAATCATAGTCCTAATAGCCCTTCTATGTCAGATATGGGTTATTATTCTGTAAATGTTTTAACTAAGGATTTAACTCCATTTGAAAAATGGTATGCTGTTACTTTCTCTGAAAGAGAAAAGAATAAATGGGATAAGAAATATAATTTATATATTGAAAAAATGAATAATGAAGGATATAGATCCTTCTCTGAATTTGTTAAACATATGATTTTCCTTAAAGGAAAAAAATCTGATATTAAATATCCAGATTTTGAGAACATAAGCTACTTAGAAACTCTAGAAATGTCTTATAAGACATTTATTACACCTCAAGGTGGAACCCTGACAAGTCTACATCCTCCTTTAACCTCAGTTAGTTACCAAGTAACTCCTGAAGCTAAAATAGAATGTAGTCCTTTTGTCAATGGTTCAGACACTTTTGTTAAACAGCATAATTTCACTAATCTAACTCTACATACTATGAGTGAACAATTATGCCGAATTGAAAATTCAATGCTTAAAGCGTCTGTACCTCCTTTAAAAGCGGGGGAAAAGGTGGTTATTAAACCTACTTCAAATGAAAAAATGGACTTTAAATTTGATAAAACCCAAAACGAATTAGTTGATGAAATCACTAGACGTTTAGCTTTAATCCCTATTGATAAAAAGCAAAAGGGAAGTCAAAGTGAGCCTAAGGAAATAGCCCATCTCACTAAGAAAGTTATAGAAGCTGAAAGCTCTGAATCTTTAGATAGTCCTTCTGAAACTGAAAGTTTCAAAGATTCTGAGGTTGATAACCTCCAATCTATGTTTCAAAATCTAAAACTAGATAATAACAATAACCAGGTAAATAAAATTTACCATTCTAAAGGTTCCTCAGATAAACCCTATTACCCCAGGCCTTCACCTGTTAATCTTCAGTACGAAGAATTTAGGCCATCTATGGTTTCTTTTGATGGTAGAGCCATAGAAGAGTGGAATATAGATGGATTATCTGAATATCAAATTAAAAACGTTATCCAGTATATTTTAATGTATGCCTCGGCCTCTAGGATACACAACAATAATGATAGGAGTATAGCCGAAGCTATTATTGCTGGATTCACAGGCCAACTTAAAGGTTGGTGGGACTTTTATGTGTCAAACGAATCTAAAAATAATATTCTCAATGCTGTTAAAACAGAAGGTACTAGACAAGCCCCTGATGCTGTCAATGTGTTGATCTATACTTTGATTTTACACTTTCTAGAATCAACAAGTTCATTTTTTGAACAAACTACAGAGCAGTTAATGAACTTGCGATGTAGAGACCTATCTGAGTTTAAATGGTACAAAGATGTTTTCTTAAGTGCTGTTTATACTCGCGATGATTGTACACAGGACTTCTGGAAAGAGAAGTTCATATCTGGTCTTCCTAGGCTTTTCGTTGATCGAGTAAGAGACAAGATAAAGAAAAAGTACAATGGTACTATTCCTTATGCTTCCCTTACTTATGGAGAAATTTCGGCTGAAATTGTTGCTGAAGGCCTCCTCCTTTGTAATGAATTAAAAATTCATAAACAGGCTCAAAGCGAAAGATTTTCAGGAAAAAGAATTTTAGGCTCCTTTTGTGAACAATTAGGATTCAATCCTATTAAACAAAGATCTAAAATTTCCAAGAATAAAAGACCCTTTAATGAAAGAAAAGGTCAACACCATTCTAGATCTATAAAACCTAAGTTTAACAAGAAAAGACATTTTAAAAATGCTTCTTCTTCTAGAAAAAACACTAAAAAGAATGAAATTCTTCCCAGTGTCATTTGTTATAAGTGTGGAAAGGTAGGACACTATTCTAACAAATGCAGAGTTAAACAACAGATTAAATCTTTATCTCTAGACAACAATCTTAAAGATTCATTGTTAAAAGTTCTGTTAATCGAAACTGATTCAAAAAAAGAAGATTATATCTTCGAAGACAATGATTATACTTCTGAGTCAAACTCAGAAAATGAAGGCTGCGATGGTCAGTGTAACTATTATAAATCCCTTTGTTCATTAAATGGACTCATGGTCTTAACTAAAAGTGAAGACATGATTTTAACTCTAATAGAGCAAATTCCAGACCCTTCTGAAAGAAGAAAACATTTAGAACAGTATCTAGAAATGATTAAGAATAACTCTGAAGCCAGTACTTCAAGTACTAAAGCCACTAATTTAGAAAAGAAATTAGAAGAGAAAAATATCACTTATAATCTTAAAGATATAATTGATAGATTCAAAGACTCTAAAAAAGAACCTACGATTAATGACTTAAAGTCAGAAATTAATAATATGAGAAAAGAGATTAAAAATCTCCAAGAAAGAGTTAGTTTTTTAGAAATAAATGGTTCACAATCTGATGATGAATCAGAAGAACAAATCATTGAAATTCCAGATACTAAAAGTGTCAAAGAGATAAGCAAGGTTGAAAACCTCAAGTTCATTGACTTTATCAACAGAGTCACTACCTATAAATGGCATATAAAAATCACTTTAGTTATAAACAAAGAATTTTTTGTGTCGACCATTGCTTTAGTAGACTCTGGTGCTGATTTAAATTGTATAAATGAGGGTTTAGTTCCTTCGAAATACTTTCCTAAAACCCTTGAACAATTACACACTGCAAATGGTGAAAAGCTTTCTGTTAATTTTAAACTTAATAATGCAGCCATTTGTAACAAAGGTCTTTGCCTTGAATTACCATTTATAATGGTAAAAAATTTAAATCAAACGGTCATTTTGGAAAATCCTTTTCTTCATAGTTTATGTACATGTATATATATATACATGTACATGTATATACATTGAAGCTTCGGCTTCGGGCTTGACCGATATATTAATTTTGAAGCTTCGGTTTCGGGCTTGACTGATACATTGATTTTGAAGCTTCAGCTTCGAGGTTGACCGATACATTGATATTGAAGCTTCGGCTTCGGGCTTGTGCTCTCCCGTATCCATTTTACCGTTATTCAGGACTTGTTTACTTTGGGCAATATATGGTTAAAGTGTTTGAAAAAATTGGATATAAATTTGATTGCATTTTGAAAGGAATACTATATAAGTTTTGTGATTTGGCTTTATAAAGTTGTTTAAATTTTTTTTGACTTATGAACAAACTTGATTTCTATTTTAAAGTGTTAAAAATGTTTAAGTTGTTGTATTTCTTTTATGTACACCACTAAGTAAATTACTTAGCGTGTAGTTTATTTTCTACACGCAGATACTGAAGATTTGTAGATAGCTTGGACCAAAGTGGTATAAGTGGATCAGCTTGAAGAGCATATAAGGAAAAACTCAAGGTAGATTTGCATTTTAATGTAATATTATGGTTTGTAGAATAATGGCATGTACTAGATAGTGTGAGAAATTTAAAGTGGTATTGAGAAATATTTGGAGGATAATTAACATTGAGAAATATTTTAGAGTTAGAAAACATTATATTTATATTTGTACATATTAAATCTATAAGTATTGAACTTCATATAATGGAGTAGAGTTATTTATTAGATAGGACTCAAATTCAAGCTAAAATTTATAATAAAAAAAGTGTTTAAGTTTAACCTTTTTAAGGAGACTCAAATCTAATCCAATGGATAACCTGGCCAGACAGTGCTACCTCACATGTAATTTTCAATTGAAGGAAAATATATTATTATTATCTTTATTATTATTATTATTATTATTATTATTATTATTATTATTATTATTATTATATTTGTCTTGCTTCCTTTTATACTGTTCCATCTATACATGGACATACTGAACTCTTCTCCTGCACTTTTTAGTTAGAAACTCAGCAGCCTTAATTCCCTCGCCGGAATCCGGCCACCATGGCAAATCCCTTAACTTGCTCCGCCGCAGACTTAGCTCCTCTCCTCTCCACCACCACGAACTCCACCGCCGCAGCCACTTACCTCTGCTCTAAATTCACCACGATAGCCAATCAACTCTTCGACACATCCTACGCCGTTAACAACACCTATCTTCTCTTCTCGGCCTATCTCGTCTTAACTATGCAGTTAGGGTTCGCCATGCTCTGCGCCGGCTCCGTCAGGGCCAAAAACACGATGAACATTATGCTCACCAACGTCCTCGACGCCGCCGCAGGCGGCCTCTCTTACTATCTCTTCGGTTACGCTTTCGCCTTTGGCTCGCCGAGTAACGGTCTTATCGGCCGCCATTTCTTTGGATTAAAAGAATCCCTTCTCCTTCAGCTGATTACAGCTTTTTCCTTTATCAATGGGCCTTCGCCATTGCCGCCGCCGGAATCACCAGCGGTTCAATTGCGGAGATAACTCAATTTGTTGCTTACCTTATTTACTCTTCCTTTTTGACCGGTTTTGTTTACCCAATTGTTTCTCATTGGGTTTGGTCAGCTGATGGGTGGGCCAGCGCGTCCAAATCCGATAACAGTCTCCTTTTCGGCTCGGGTTCCATAGATTTTGCCGGGTCCGGTGTGGTTCATATGGTCGGTGGTATTTCCGGGTTGTGGGGTGCTATAATCGAAGGTCCAAGGATAGGCCGGTTTGACCGGTCTGGCCGATCCGTTGTGTTGCGTGGGCATAGCGCGTCTTTGGTTGTGTTAGGAACATTCTTGTTGTGGTTTGGGTGGTACGGTTTTAACCCGGGTTCGTTCTTGACAATACTGAAAAGTCACGGTGATAGTGGGGGTTATTATGGTCAATGGAGCGGAATCGGAAGAACAGCTGTCACAACGACATTGGCTGGATGCACAGCTGCACTGACAACGCTCTTCAGCAAAAGATTACTAGTAGGTCATTGGAATGTAATCGACGTTTGTAACGGGTTATTAGGGGGTTTTGCAGCGATTACAGCGGGATGTTCAGTGGTCGAACCGTGGGCAGCAATCATATGCGGTTTCATAGCATCATGGGTCTTAATCGGGTTTAATAAGCTCGCAGAGAAGCTAAAATACGACGATCCACTAGAAGCTGCACAATTACACGGGGGATGTGGGGCATGGGGCCTGATATTCACGGGATTATTCGCAACGAAAGAATATGTGGAGGAGGTGTACCCGAACAAGGCGGGGCGGTCTTACGGGCTATTGATGGGAGGAGGCGGAAGCCTTTTGGCGGCACAGGTGATCGAAATAGTGGTGATAATCGGGTGGATAACGGTAACAATGGGGCCGTTGTTTTATGGGATGAATAAGTTGAAGTTGTTAAGGATATCAAGTGAAGATGAGATGGCAGGGATGGATATGACTAGACATGGTGGGTTTGCTTATATTTACCATGATGAAGATGATGGATCATTTAAACCTCCATTTATGCTTAATAGAATTGGACCTACAACTGATACTTCTCCCAATGATCAAACTTCTCCTAGTTCTAATGTTTGATTACAAGATATGTCATGTTTATTTGCCTCGATCTATGTATGTTGTACTATATGCTCATCAATAGTGCTACGTAACTTGATCTATTTTATATTGGAGATCTTCTACAATACACACAATTATATATAATGTACTTAATCAATTACTATATGTGAATTTTTATTATAGTTAAAAAGGAAAGATTCAAAAGCAGAAATCATGGCCGCAAAAGTATAAAAATTGATAAATGATATTTGAGCTTATGCGAAAACTGATATGCAAAAGAGAAACGAATTCGGAAGTCTGGTTGAAACGCCGGGCACTTTAATGATTAAGTCAATAAGAGTGATGAAATGAGTAGAAATTCAAAAATGAGAGTGTGGGTGAACAATTACCTCATTGATGTTGATAAGGTGAACATATATAGAATGTTGAATGTTGATGACATGATGTAACTGTCCTACCCAAGTGTCCCTTCAAACCTGAGTCTATTGAGAATTGGTTATACTTCACAACACAACAACTTCAATGGGCATTGGTGTGCTTGAGGTTTAAGCTTTAAGAGCTTGAATACATTAGTCATCAATAAGCTATTTTTTTTAGAAAAGCACAACCGATATGTTGTTTTAAGGGATTAATTCTTTTAGCCCCAAGCCCCCAACGATATATCTATACAAAACTCAAAACGTCGCATTTACATTCCTTGAATTCCACTTTTTTCATTCTTTTCTTATTTTTCATTTATCGATCAACATGTTTACCTTTTTAACATACCGCTTTAAAATATTTTGATTGTCTTAGAACCAGTTTAGGACTGCTTTCCCAAACTATTGTCATGTCCTGAAAAACTTTATTTTTAAGCTTTTCGTATAACAATAGACATTGGCATTGGAAAATCGATATCAAACATATCCTAATTAATTAGTATGAAGAGTCAAATCTTTTGTCTAATGCCAAAATATGTTGTTTTATAACAAGTTTGTGAGTGAAGCTTTTCATAATAAGATCTGTAACAATAATACTAAACATGCCCTTAATGTTTCCTTTCAAAACAAGATCCATGATAATATATTTTTTTGAACTTTTTTACTAATATCTAATTATTCTATAATTATGTTGTAATTGTCATATAGTTAACTAAATACACAACTATGACATAATTACATCAATTAGACAACCTATAATACAACTATAGTAAAAATATAACACAATTAAATCAATTTGATAAAACTATAATGTAACTATAAGGTGTGATGTGATTAAAAAAATAAACTATAACACAAATTACAACTAATTATACATATAACTATAACTCATTTAGATCAAATAGACATAATATAATTAAATTATGATAAAATTATTGTAGATAAACAACACGGTTACATCAATTTGACAAAACTATAAGATAACTATATTATAATTATAAGATACATTGGCAGATTAAAACATAAAATTATAGCACAAACTTAACTAAATACACATAACTATAGCACAATTATATTAGTTAGACATATTGTAATTACACCATAATAAAACTATAGTAAAAATACCACACAGTTACATGGGTTTGACAAACTTATAGGATAACTATAAAGTGTAATGCTAGTACAAAATACATAACTATAAAACAACTATAGCATAACTACGAATGTATTTGTAATTATATTGTAGTTTTTTTGGTTAAAATTTATATAGTAGTTTTGCAACATATAGTTGTCCTATAATAAAAAAATCTAAACAATATATCATCTTACGGATCTTGTTTGAAAAGAAAAATAAAGGCATCTACTACTATGTGAGATAAATAAAAAAATTAATGAAAAAAATAAAAAAATCATTGATATATAAACTTTATTTTTAGTAACATAAGCATACATAAGCTTCAAAACTTAAGATAATAGTCAAAATTATTGTTGATCACTAAAAGTTAACTTTTACTATAAGTATAAGAAGTTAAAGTAATAAACAAACTATTTCAAGTTTCATAAATACTATTATACCCGTTCCTCCTACATTTCAACTAACATCAAAGATCTGCTGAACAACATATATCATTTATTAATTCTATCTTAATAGAAAAAACACATCCAAAATTTAGTCAAATGGAGAGGGTTATAATAGTAAAGAAAAAAAATTAAAATAGCTTTAGATTTAGTAAAAGGTAAGTTTTAGTGGTCAACTTTAACTATTATGTTCGTAAAGTACTAAATTTGTGCATCATTATTTCAAATTTTGAAGTTCATGTTATGTAAGTATATGTCTATATTATGTGCAATTTCCAAAATTTAGGTTAATAAAACATAATATGGGTCATGGTTATACCCTAGCCGACGTCTATCTATGTCGCCCCTCCGTCATCACTGCTTTGGCCGTCTTCTAATCTCCGATCGGTCTTGCCGGTGATTGCACCTCGCTTCTTCATCAACTTCGTCATCATTGGTTTCGTTTTCGATTGGTTTTTTCCTTTTTTGCTGTGCAATTTGACATTTAGTTTGTGCTATGGTTCATTCAAGAATTTACCGGGGATAGGCAGGATCATGATCGCTTATTTAGTAATAGGATTTACTTCAAAAATTTCCCAAACAGCCATGATGCAGCGGCTTTGAAGAGCATTTTTTTAAAATATGGAGTTCCAGGAGAGGTTTTTGTTGCAAGGCGAAAAAACGCGAAGAATCTGAATTTCAGTTTTGTCTCTATTGGTGGGTCTATCCCTATGCACGATGCTCTTTATTGATTGAAAGCAGTTATGATTGGTTATAACAGGATGTGCGCCTTCAAAGCCAAAACCGAAATCTGATGCAAAGATAGCTTTCCTTGAGGGGGATTGGATTCATCTTCAAGATATCTTTTCAGAATGTGTGGATCTCCCGGTTAATTTTGTTCCAACCGAATGTCTCTTTTATGTGGATTTTCTGGGGATTCCTCCCGCTTTGATTACCGAACAACTAATCAACAAGCTCAAGACTGAGTTTGGATCACTTGTGACACCTGATTTTAACTAACTTTGCCCTGACCGTTTGGATGTGGTATCTTGCTTAGTATCTGCGCCTATTGATAGCTCTAGCCGAAAGATCTCGCTGCTGTAGGGAGACAAGGAATACATGGTTACTATTAATTTCAGACAGGCTATTGCATGTGATAGGAATTCATCTTCAGACTCATCTGGGAGTGGACGGCTGCCCTTTGAGACAAACTCTACATGACAAAATGGTTTTGGGTTGACTGATAGTGTCCCCGGCTCGCATCCTCCTTCTATAAAGGATGATGCTGAAATTTCTGTCGAGCACCAAGCTAGGATGCTCATTAGGTTGACTGACAGTGTCCCCAGCTCCAATAAAGTTGGAGCTGAAATTTCTATCCAAAAACATAGTCTGGGTTCTATCGGGTTGACTGACAGTGTCCCCAGCTCCTTTCAGCATAAAAAAGATGGAGCTAAAATTTCTGTCCAACATTATGGTCTTGCTTATATTGGGTTGATTGACAGTGTCCCCAGTTTCGGTCCTCAAAAGGTCGACGAATCTGAAATTTCTATCCAACAGCGTGGGCTAGGTCCTATTGGGTTGACTGACAGTGTCCCTAGCTCCTTTCCTCCTAGTGATGATGGAGTTAAGATTTCTGTCTTGAATCAGGGTGGTGGTTTAATCGGGTTGACTGATAGTGTCCCTAGCGCTCCTCCCGTAGGGGTGGGGGAGAAGGCTAAAATTTATGTCTATCGAGTTCAGAACACAGGTTCTAGAATTGGGGAAATTGGATTAACTGATAGTGTCCCCAGCAACCCTTCTTTGGGAATTTCGGCTGGGCGAGTCTCTAGCTCAGATTCGCGGACTTCGGTTTTAAAGGAAGGAGTTGCTGAAATTTCTGTCCTTCAAAGATTCGTGTCTTCTCAGGGTAACTAGGGTATTCAGCTAGGAAAGGAGAACTCACAAGGTCATCCACAGAATGCTATCTCGAGCGAGTCCAACAATAATTCAGATTGTAGTGGGGGTACGGTGAATCGGGTGAATTATACATGCCGGGATTTACTTGTGAATGTATCTAGACACGTAGGTGCAACGGTCAAGCAAGGAACAACTTCAAGAACAACTTTGAGTTCGGACACCTCGGGACCGGATATAGCTAACAGAAATAGAGTTATTACCCGATCAAAAGCGAGACCGTCGAGCATATCGGAAAATAGGGAGACCTTTGAGGTAGGGAAGAAATTGGGGGTTTTTAAAGACAAGCACGCCAAGGTTATTTTACAGGCTTTGACATCACGCAAGGCTTAAATGGTCACAATGAAAGGTATTTTATGATTAATGTCATTTAATTTTTTGAGTTGGAATTGTCGAGGGGGCCTCCATAATGGGGGAAAACAGATGTTAGTAAAATCTTTGGCTAGAAAATGGAACTTGGATGAATTTGTTTTATTAGAAATGAAGTCTGTGGGGGTGTCGGACTAGGTAATTAGGCAATTTTGGGGGCATAATGATTTCGGATCTCATTGTGTATCAGCCATTGGCATTTGAGGGGGAATTATAGTTTTATGGAATTCTTTATTATTTCAAGGCCTAGTTATACAGGAGTCTGAGAGATGGGTTGTCATTCGGTTGAGCTCATCCCAGATTGAAGTCCATCTTGTTTGTGTTTACGCTTATAATGATCAGGAAAGTAGAAGATAATTGTGGCAGGATTTAGCTAATAGTATCATGGGTTTGAGTTTGGTTATTTTGTGTGGGGACTTTAATAAGGTTTTGCCTGCTTCTGAGAGGTTTGGGGGGGGGGGGGATTCATCGAATTCAATGATGGAATTTTGAGATTTTGTAGATAACTATGCTCTCTATGATCTACCTCTTAATGGGAGAGATTATGCGTGGGCAAATTCTCTATCTTTTTTGAGAGTAGACCGGGTTCTTATTTCATGTGTGATATTAGATCTTTAGCGGTATATGCGCATCTCCACCTTGGATTCGACACTTTTGGATCACTTTCCTATCATTTTCATGTCTCATCCAGCTGGAGTTGGGAGGAGGAGACCGTTTCATTCTCTTAATGTGTGGTGGGATAATAATGCCTTCTTGCCGTTCTTAAGACAAAAATGGGCCCTTCTTAGCACGACTTTCCCAGACCGTGACATTCATTTCAAACTGTGTAAGTTGAAAGTCTTCATTTGGCCGTGGCACATTGATAATTTTGGATGACTAGAAGAAAGAATTCGGGAACTTGAGGGACATGTAATTAGTCTTACATCGAGTTTGGCTATTCGGCCAGTGGATGGGGTAATAGGATCGGATCTTCAAGTTGCAAGGGCTGATTTGTGCACCATGAGGAAGAATTTAGAGAACGTTAAACATTAGCAATCAAGAGTCTCATGGGCATTATTGGGAGATGAAAACACATGATATTTTCATAGGATATCTTTGGCAAGACCTAGAAACAATGCTATAAATCAACTTGAAGTGGATGGGGAATTGGTGAGTGACTCGGGAGTGATCGTTAATAAAATTAGGGGCTTCTATTCGGATTTATTTAGTGAACGATAGGTGGTACCGTTTTCGTTGAGTTCGTTGAACTTTAGATCGATGGATATTGCCTCTAACAATCGTTTGACGGCGAATTTTTCAAAAGGAGAAATTTAGGGTGCGATTTGTTCTTGTGATGAGAACAAAGCTCCGGGTCCAGAGGGGTTTAACTTTTATTTTTATAAGAGGTTTTGGGTTGATCTTAGAAGGGATATATTGCGGTTGTTTGAGAATTTTTACACGTCGAACAGGCTGCCCAAAGCTATTAAGATGTTGTACACGGTGTTAATCCCCAAAGTACTCAGGTCGTGTTCTTTATCTAATTATCGGCCAATTGCACTCGTCCATGGGATGTATAAACTTGTAGCGAAAGTGCAAGCAAACCGATTACAACCCTGTTTGTCAGAACTTGTTTGGGAATCATAATTTGGTTTCATCAAGGGCTAGAACATTCACGAGTGCTCATTTATCGCCTCGGAAGTGTTACACACAATTCATTATCGAAGGCAATCGTGGTTGGTTTTGAAACTAGAATTTCACAAAGCTTATGATAGTGTATCCTATACTTATATTGATGAGGTAATGAAAAGAATGAGGTTCGATGCTAAGTGGATTTTATGGCTGCCGAATTGCAGAAGACAGTCATCTACTTCGATTCTTGTTAATGGGATGCCGACTGATCAAATTAGTATTCGGAGAGGAGTTAAACAAGGAGACCTATTATCTCCTTTTATCTTTCTGTTGGCTATTGAGGGACTAAAACAGTTGCTAGATGCGAGTGTTAGGGACGGCCTACTGCCTGGGTTCAGGGTTGACGGCTCGTCAAGGGATATTTTAGTATTACAATTCACCGATGATACTATATGTTTCTTGCCTTTTGACGTGGATATTTTGCCTGTGTTCATTAGAGTACTTCGATGCTTCAAAATAATTTCAGGTTGAAGGATTAATTTTGGAAAGAGTTCGATAATGGGGGTCAATGTCCAGGATTACGTGTTATAGGCGTATGTTGCTTTTATTGGTTGTAAAGTTGAGAAGTTTCCGATCACGTATCTGGGAGCCCTTATCAATTGGAAAAGATTACCAGTCTCGTCTTGGAATCCTCTAGTGGTGAAATTTCATAATAGACTAGCGGGTTGGAAGGGGAACTGCTTATCGTATGGAGGCCTACTTGTGTTGATTAAATTAGTGTTGTCATCGCTTCCAATTTATCTTCTGGCCTTATATAAAATGTCGGGATCTATCATTGATAGGCTGAATTGTTTAATAAGGAACTTCCTGTGTAAGGGAGATGCGAGTACAAGAGGCCTGTGTAAGGTTGCTTGGAGCACGTTTGGGTTGCCTAAGGAATTGGGCGACTTATATATTAGGGAATTGAGGCTCGTTAATTGCAGTTTATTATTGAAATGGCTTTGGAGACTACGAGAGTTGAACCAATACTCGTTATGGTATGAAGTTTGTGTACGGCGTTATGGTTTTGACTCGTGGATGGCGTTTGAAAGGGTTGAATTGCGAAATCTACCCCCTATTTGGAAAGGTGCGTATTCAGTGTGCGTGAAGGAGGGATCATTTTGGACCCTCTTCAAAATTACTCAAGGGTCGCTATGGGCAACTGGACTATAGCATCCTTTTGGCATGATATCTGGACCTCAGATCGTCCCCTTTGCGTTCTTTTTTCGGTTATCTATTCTCTTTGTAATAGGAAGTCTTGCACGGTGCAACAAGGTTATGAGTACTTGCTAGGGGCAGATCCTTTTAGTAGACTGTTTTGGAAAAGGAATCTACGAATCACAGCTAGGGATCGTTGTCGGCAGCTGAGAACGTGGATGTAAGGGGCGTGTCCATCTCTTTTCCGAGTGATTGGCTCGAGTTCAACGGGAGATATCAGCTTGGCATGTAATTTTCCATGGGTTGCGGATAGACTAACATGCGTGTGTGAGACTAATAATGGTTATTCAGCAAGATCCTTTTATCGTGCGTATTATCGCTTACCAAGGTGGGATGCAGCCCTCTCAAATTTAGAAGAATTTGGGAATCTACCATTATATCGAAGATTCGATTTTTTGGTTGGCTATTGTTCCATAATAGCTTACCAACAAAAACAATGTAGCTTATGAGAGGAAGTAGGGCTGTGGAGAATGATGTATGTCCCTTTTGCACGGACAGCGAGAGGATAGCACATGCTATATTCTTTTGTCTGCGAAGTCTTAGTATTTGGCACCAGCTTTTTCGTTTATTCGAGATTCCGCTACCTATTCCGACTTTGCCATAGGAGTTTTTGAAATAATGGAGTTCGTATTTTGTTGCGGGTCCAAAACGTGAATTTGCTATAG
This sequence comes from Euphorbia pulcherrima, assembly GCA_947683365.1. Taxonomy (NCBI): domain Eukaryota; kingdom Viridiplantae; phylum Streptophyta; class Magnoliopsida; order Malpighiales; family Euphorbiaceae; genus Euphorbia; species Euphorbia pulcherrima. Next base: position 46,204,305 of record CANTUS010000001.1, on the reverse strand, counting down.
CACTATGGTTCGTGATTTCATGGTCTATTTGGAAACGAAGGAACAAGATGATCTTTGAGGGTGTCGACACATCGGAGGTATCTATTATAGCTGGTTTTTATTTACTTGTAAGCGGCGTAATATGGGTTTCGTTATTTCCGATGTATTTACTTACTCGCAATTGCTACTCTCATGTACTTGATTTGGTTGATCACATCTTGTGATTAGCATTATTTATTTAATAAACGTCAGGACCAACAGCATTGGCTGCGTTCTAGGTGTATTTATTCAAAAAAAAATGTCTATATTATAGTAATAAAAGCAAGGTTCATGTATCATTTAAAAATTTTATTTAAAAAATGAATTTTTATTATATAGCCATGTAACGAGAACTAATAGGTTTACAAAAATAAAAGTACCAATAAGAATCTCTTGTTCTAGTAACATGGTAATTATATATTCCATTTAAGGTAACATGGTCTATTTTCCTATTATCTTTTTGGCAGCAATAACATTTAGTATATATTTGCCGCAAAATTTGATATAGTTTTTACAGTCATTCATACATATATCCCTACAACAATAGGTGTAATTTAATTGATAATACAGGTGGAGTAAATTAGAGAAGAATAAGATTTGAATCCTATTAAATATATTTATTGAAAGGGATGACGAGCCTTAACTGTAACTAAATTCCGAATAAAATTATATTAATAAAGATACTTATAAATATTAAAAAAAACATATGTCACTATAAAATTTTGCATCTAAATTTTGCATTTTGGTTTTTAGTGTTGTTTTTCTTTTTTTTATATTATTCTTTTTATCTTTTTTATTTTATTTTGAATGATATACACATATATGAAGATAGTTTTTTTTTGAAGATTTTTTAATTAATACATAATACCAAAATTTTTTTTATCACATCATAAGAAAATTAGTTATATATGTGCAATTCATTTCATATAACTAATAGAATTATTTTAGATTCCCTTAACTCAATTGATACATATATCAAAGTGAAGGTAGAAGTTCTTTAAATTCAATATCCCCACTCTTCTAGAATCCTAACTTATAAAAAAAAATTATGACTCCCAAGCACATCATTAATTATATGCCTTGACAAAATCATGTGCTTTCTCTATCATTTTTCCCTATGCATTTATAACATTCATTACACATGCATATAAACCTTTTTTCTATAATATTGTATATATTTTATTATAAAAATAAAAAATGGGCGAACAGAAATATAATCGTTTAAACAAAGATTATTTTGTAAAATTAAGTTTTAAACAATTGATTGTGATAATATAATTAATGATTGTCGGAAAAAATGATAGAATATATATACAATATGATATTTGTATTTATTATTAATACTGTATATTGTTGTAATTAGTTGTGTTTCCATAATTATCGTTATTGCTTTATTAAATCAGAATTAAATAGGCAGTATAAGGGAAATACCATTATTCCTAGAAATAATAATAATAATAATAACGATAATAATAATAATAATAATGAAAAAGTATATAATTGGGCTAAAGTTCATAAAAAATTTTAATAAAAATTTTAGTCCATAACTTTTTTGTTCAAAACAGGAGCAAATCACAATATTTGTATGTTCCTTCACATTCAACAACTTTTTTATGTTCTTTCACCCAGCTGGTATAAATACATTTTTTTGTTTGTTCTGCTGGTATAAACTTAGTATAATGCTAGTATAAATGTATTATTATTTGATTACCATTTTTTTAATCACATATAGTATAAACATGGTAAAATGATTATATAAATGTGGTTTTTGTTTGATTTCATTTATGAAAATATATGCTTATGTTTTTTTTCACACCTGGTATAATGCTGGTATAAATATGATTTTTGTTTGATTTCTTTCATAAAAATATGTGCTTATATTTTTTTATTTTTCACACCTGATATAATGTTGGTATAAAGTGGTTTTTGTTCAATTTCTTTCATAAAATAGATTTTTATGGTTTTGGTTCTTCACACATGGTATAAACATAGTGAAATTGATGATAATGTGATTTTTATTTGATTTCTTTCATAAAAATAGATATGTTTTTTGTTTTTCACACAAGATATAATGCTGGTATAAGGTGGTTTTTGTTCGATTTCTTTCATAAAATAGATTTTGTGGTTTAAATTCTTCACACTTCATATAATGATGATATAAACGTGGCTTTTGTTATTTCTTTCATAAAAATATATGCATATGTTTGGTTTTATTTTTTACACCTGATATAATGCACCATAAAGTGGTTTTTGTTTGATTTCTTTCATAAAATGGATTTTTATGGTTTTGGTTTTTCACGCTTGGTAAAATGCTGGTTTTTCACGCCTGGTAAAATGCTGGTCTAATACCTGTATAATGCTGGTTTTTCATACCTTATATAATGCTGGTTTTTCACACTTTATATAATGCTTGTATCATCTGTTACATATCTTCAAAAATAAAAACTCAAAAAAGTATATCATCATGGATCTATTTTCGAAGATAAAAACGAGATGAACAAAAAACTTTAAAGCGGCATATCGAAAAAATCAATGATTTGCAGTATAAATGCAAAATAAAGTAATATATATATATATATATATATATATATATATATATATATATATATATATATATATATATAAAAGAAGAAATCGCATCCTAGGGGAGGAACATAAATATTGAAAAGAAAAAGTTTAATCATTTATTAAGGTAGAGAATAAAGAAGTAAATATTTTATCAACCCCTATATTTAGTACAATTTCCTTAATAATAATAATAATAATAATAATAATAATAATAATAATAATAATAATAATAATAATAACAATATTGGAGATAGGTGATAAGAATAATGAAAACCAAAATAACAATCTTACAAGGCATATGCTCGTATATTATATCTTTAAACAGAATTAATCCTTATTGTATTGGACTCCTAGTAGTAGTAACACCCCCAAAATTTTGAGAATCAATGCCCAAATTGGAAGGAAAATAAAAAACAAGAATAAAAATTATATTCAATCAATATAAACTGGAAAAGAAAAAAAATGCTAATTTTAACAAAGTTTCATTTTCATTATTTATAGATACTTTGCCCGAGTTAAGAGTTTCGGACAAAATACACAAGTGAATATACACGTAATAGAATTATACAATTTTTAATTGACTTGTGTCAAAATTCAATATACACACTTATATATATTAATGTTTATATCCGATTTCGAATTACAAACATTTGCAACATTATTTGCCCAATTTATTTTTTTTTTATTTCAGTGATGGTTATATCTAAGGATACTGCAATATTAGAATTGTCGCCAATGATGGATGTATTATTGTATATCTCAAAAATACCACTTAAGATATAATATCAACCTACTTATTAAAAAAAGATATAGTGGCAAATTGGGGTATATATTCTCAAAATGATAAGAGAAAAGGAAAAATATGGAAATTCTGGCAGAAGATGACAGTCTCAATCAAAATATTGATGAATTCAAAATTCACCATTTATAGAATTGATGCTCACCACTTACCCAAACCATTCTCAATCAATTTCATCCATTCTTTTTTGTTTATCCACATGACATGAATTATATATAATTAGGAAAACTGAACAAAGAAAAATCGTACAATTGGGTTGTACCATTGACCATTGGCCAAAACCGGGATTTGTCCACAAAAAAGTACCACACATTTGGATTACTCAATAATGTTTCGCACCCAATACAAATATTTGACTTGAACTCAAGTTAGAAAAATGTGCTAAGTTAATATGAACCACAAAAAAATAAGAGAAAATGGCACTTTATTTTTCACGAATATAACTTGTGTGCAATAGATTTGCAACATTTTACAAATTTTCAGAGATTGTGAAAATGTATGCACAACCTCAACAATCTTTCTGGGAGTACAATGAATTTTTTTTCAAAATCAAAGTTTGAGTAGTGCAAAAGTTTGGATTTATAGATGAATAATATTTAAAATATCTCTAAAGTTCATACAGAAGTATAATTTGTTTTATACCTTAAATTGTTAAACTGAGAACTAGATAATGACCATCAAAATAATTATGTCCACCACAATTTTAAAAAAGTTTCCCAATCCTTCGATCATTAAAAATTATCAGCTACTTTCATTCCATCTATTGTCCATCTGAATTTTAAAAAGATCTTTGTAGCTCCCTAAATTTTTAAAAAGTACATTAATTTTGTCTTATGAACATCGCATGAAGGACCGTAAACAAGTTGAGCTGTTCATGAACAACTTGATGTTTGGCTCGATAAAAGCTTGATTAGGCACGGCTCGATTTGTTAATAAACTATTCGTGAACATATTTTTTGAACTCAGTTTGTAAATGTGCCGAGCTTGAACAAGCCAAAATTTGACTTGAAATTTTGTGAACAACCTCAATTAAAGACTCATAGATAAGTTTATGAACTAGCTCGTAAAAAATGAACTAAATTCATTATGATTTTTACTTATTAAAAATAAATAAAAATATTTTAGTTATATAAACTTAAAATATTTATAATCTTAATTAATTATTTATCATTTTAACTTAAAGTTTGTTGATATAGAAATTGTTTAACAATTTATTATGTGATGACAAAGATACTGTAGGATGAAAGCTTGATATTATTCAACGTAATAAATTTGATATTATTAATTTTTGTTTGTAATAAAATACATGATCTAGTTAATAAATGAATAAAACAGCGGTTTATAAACTAATAAATATATGTCGTGAACAAACAAATCATTAACAAAAAGAGTTTATGAACATAAATTTTGAGTTTGAACCAAGCTTAAAGCTCGGTTCAAGTTCGTTGAAAACTCAACAGACGGATATGAATAAGTTAAAGCCCAACTTTAACTCAGCTCATTTATAGCCCTAGCCACATGTATGTTGGAGATGTGTGGACTACATTAAAAATATACAAGAATGATGAGAGATATATAAGTGGTGTATATTGGGCCTCAACATAAGCCAATTGGAGTTGTGTTAGATGGGCTCAACCCTACTTGTGTACTTATTCAAGCTATCAAGCCCAACACTTTCGAGGCCAACAAATTCTCTACATGATTTCAAAGTAGAAGAAGGCCTAACAGCCAAAAGATCCTGAAAAGTTCTTGTAGAGTTGGGCTAGCGGCGAGACTAGACCTCGTTGATGTCTTTGAGCCTCGGAGGAGATAGGCCAATGAATGCTTAGCAAGTGGCAACTAGTCCAGGCCCACTTGCACTTAAGAAGGGGGGGTTGCAGATGTGTGGACCATATTGGAAATACACAAGAATGATGAGTGGTATGTAAGCGGTGTAAATTGGACCTTAACAAAAGCTAATTGGATTTGTGTTATATGGGTTCAACCCCACTTGTATGCCCACTGAAGCTATCAAGCCCAACACTTTCGAGGCCCACAGATTCTCTACATAGTATCAGAGCAGAAGAAGGTCTGATAGCCAGAAGATCCTGAAAAGTCCTGATGAAGTTGGGCTAGCGGAGAGACTAGACCCGTTGATGATATTTAACCTCTCGGAGGAGATAGGTGTGAGCCGACGACCCCCGATCCCCCCGCCCGCACGGTAAGCTTTAATTCTCTTCTGCGTGGGGCGGAGAAACAACGAGCGCTGTGAAGCGTGCTAAGGGATGATCCTTATTTTAGCGTGATGAAAATGGATAATAGAAGCGATGTTGAAGTTGAAATTTAGTCCGATTAATGGGTTAAGGGATACGAGACTTAGAATCCCGTATTTTAAGATAGAGTCACCATCCAGTTAAGCTCCACCGGGAATTTGGGTGCGATATTCCCACCGGGTGGTTGGACCGTACCTTAAAACAGGGATTCTAGGTTCGGATGATGTTGCTTACTTTTCAATTTTTAAATCAAGCCGATTATATTTTAATAAATATGACCTTAGTTCTTATGCGATTTAATCCGATTATTCTTTGGTGTTTTCGATTTATATGCCATACATCACACGAAAAATGATAAATAAGCAAAGCAAGGAAATAAAATTATTACAAGGCTTTACAAATACCTATACATTTTTCTAATGCAAGAAAATAAATAAAGCGATAAATAAATAAACGGGGCGAAACCGGATTTTAAGCGAGCTTACCGACTCGGACCCGACTCCAAACGAGGCAAGAAATACGGGAGTAATCACAAATAAAGCATGGATAAATAAATGCGGGAGATGAACACATAACATGAAGAAAACGCATTTTTTTTATCTTTCGGGACAAAAACATAATTTTCGGGCATCATTAATTATCTAAGCAACCTAAAAAGGTGAAATAAATTAACTAAACATCCTAAAATCAGATTTAGCATATTCAGAATATTTTTGAAAATTTTAGTTCGTAGAAAATAATTTATTTAGATTTATTTAGTTAAAAACATCATTTTTAAGCCATTTAAATGCATATTAAATCAAATAAAAATAAAAATAAAATCTAAAAACAGAATAAAATTAATAAAAACAGTTTCAGATTATTCACAATTTTTTTTTGGAAATTTTGGGTAAAAATCGGTGCTGAAAACGCATTAAAATAATCAAAATCGAGTAAAAAATGATAGAAACGGGACAAAAACCACATAATAAGACAAACATGGGCCATTTGGACATTTTTGCCAGTTGGCCAACTCAGGGACATGGTAGGCTGACTCTATGAGGTGGCTTAGATGACACTGTCCCATTGAAGTGGCCTGCTGGAAAAAGTGTCTAAACAAACTGGAATTGACCTTTTTGTGCTTGAAAACCCAAGATTAATAAAATTTTAAGTCGTTTCCTACACTGTTACAGTAGATTCGGACTTAAAATGCTTAAATAACTTTGGTTTTTAGTTTGGGGGGAAAAGAACCCAGAAAATCTGACAAAACAACGGTTGGCCGCTTGAGCGACCCATAGGCCGACTGAACGAAGCGGTAGGCCGACTCAGCGAGGTGGCCTAGGTGACATTCAGTTGGCCTAATGTTTGCCGGAACGGTCAGCCGGAGTTTTGGCAGAAAATCATAAAAAGGATGAAGAAAAGGGCCAAACGCCCAAAAAAATAAAATAAAAAATACAGCAGCAGAAATAAATAATAAAGGATATAGATTGGAACTCAGAAAGTTACCTAAAGGCCGTGAATCCACTCTCGAGACCCGAACCGGACGTTTGGTAAGCTTTGTGATGGATTTGAGATGAAAACCCAATGAAAGAACCGATTTAGCAAGGGATTTAGTGATTTGTGAGGAAAAAGTCCATAAATCTAATTTAAACCAATTTTTATCTAAGATTTCTAATAGATTTTAATGATTTAACCTAAGAGATTAAGCCTAATAAGATTTAGAAATTAAAAACCAAGTATATTGGTTTAGATTTTTCCAATATTATTAAATGTTTTCTCCCTAAAGCCTAGAAAATTCTAAGAATTTGATTCTCTTGAAAATCAGCCAAAAGAATCCCCAAATCTGATTTTTGATGGGTATTTATAGACTTCCCAAGAGTAAAATCCCGAAATTAATCCCCCAAATGTAAATCTTTGACGGAAAAAACCCAAAACCCGACTTGCTGGCCAAGGAAAACCCGGAAAAACTCTATATAGAGAAACCCGGCTCGAAGGCTGCATCAGTGACGTGGCCGGACCGAGGCCGCATCATGTGACGCCGTAGGCCGCATTATATGACGCGGCCCAGCCCAGGCTGTGTCACATGATGTGGCTAGATCTAGGCTCGTTATACGATGCGGCCTGGAAGGCCGCGTGAGCCAAGTGCCCAACTGCGTGGCTCACGTGGCCTACCGCATGGCTCACGCGGTCCGGCACGTGGACCACGCGGCTTAGCCTCTCGGCGGTGGCGCCTGCCGCCGCCGCTAGATCGGGGGTACCCAGGGAAAAAAGGCAAAGGGGCCCGATGAGCTGGGCCCGAAACACGAACAAACTATACTGTGGGCATTCGAGCGGGGCGATACTTGACATTCTAGAAAGCTCGGGGAGCCAAGAATCCAACGATGCAAACGAGACTCGCTAAAAATGTCCGAATTTTTAAGAAAAAAAAATCACGAAACAATTTATTATGTGTGAGGGGAAAGGAAACGATTATAAATTAAAAGCAATCCAATTATTATTTTAATCGGGGTCAAAAGATCTTAAAATCATCAACAAAGAACTTGCCAAACACAATTCGATTCTAAAATAATGGAATAACTAGACCGTAATAGGTTAGAGTAAAAAGTCATCATCGTTCTGAGGGTCACCGAAAAGCCCGTACTCACAGGCTGCCCCTTTGTGAGATTATCATTTGACGGGGTCAAGTGTGATCTCACGAAAGAGGAAGGGATAGGAATATATACTTGACACGCATATTCTTGAACTAGTTGTCTTCTGGGATTGCCATAAACAGACCTATTAAGAACAAAATTGAATTAGAGATTGATTCGATATTGCCTTCGTTGCCCCAAACGGTTTTGGGATAGATTAGTTGGTTGCTTCGGGAAAAATAGGGGTAGGGACTTCTTGAGGCGGTTGTCTATGAATGGTCATGTGACACATCATCAACGGACCTATCGGAGGGCGGAGGTTGAATCAGGCATGTCAAAGATAAGAGGAATGCCGAGAATGCCGAGGGCTTCACTAAGAAATGCCAAGAACTTCTAATAAGGTCGGACTGGGATTTGCTTAGCTTAAATCGCATGCAAGGAATATCAAACGGGATCCTTGGACTGAAAGACACACCAAGAACTTAGCTGGGAGGTGCCGAGCACTTCTAACGAGGTCAGACTGGGATATGCTTGGCTTGAATCACATGCTAGGAATATCAAATGATATCCCTGGACTGGAACGCACACGAAGAACTTAATCGAAAGGTACCAAGCACTTCTAACGAGGTCAGACTGGGATATGCTTGGCTTGAATTGTATGCTGGGAATATCAAACGAGGTCGCTGGACTGGAACGCACACCAAGAACTTAATCGGAAGGTGCCGAGCACTTCTAATGAGGTCGGACTGGGATTTGTTTGGCTTGAATCACTTGCCGGGAATATTAAATAAGATCCTTGGACTGGAATGCACACCAAGAACTTAACCGGAAGGTGCTGAGCACTTCTAACGAGGTTAGACTAGGATATGCTTGGCTTGAATCGCATGCCGAGAATATTAAACGAGATCCCTAGACTGGAACGCATACCAAGAACTTAGCTGAAAGGTGCCGAGCACTTATAACGAGGTCGGACTGGGATATGCTTGGCTTGTATTTCATGCCAGGAATATTAAACAAGATCCCTAGACTGGAACGCATACCGAGAACTTAGTTGGAAGGTGCTGATCACTTCTAACAAGGTCGAACTGGAATATGCTTGGCTTGAATCGCATGCCAAGAATATCAAACGAGATCCCTAGACTGGAACGCATACTAAGAACTTAGCTAGAAGGTGCCGAGCACTTATAATGAGGTCGGACAGGGATATACTTGGCTTGAATCACATGTCAGGAATATCAAACGAGATCCCTAGATTGGAACGCATACCAAGAACTTAGCTGGAAGGTGGCGAGCAATTCTAATGAGGTCGGACTGGGATTTGCTGAAAAATGCCTGAGGAGACCGTTGGACTAAACACATTGTGCCTGCCACAGAAATTTTGAGATATTGAAGAGAGACATGAGCTGCGCTTTTATTGCTTAATTGATTTTGCCGAGATAAAAATTTTTGCCCCTTCAATTAAGCAATAAAAACGGAAGAATGAAACTGAAATAAAGTTGAGATTTCCGGGAGTTCAGAGAAATTGTCGAGGCTGAGCGCCGAGTCTGGCTGATATGCCTATGGGTATTTGCATTAAGGTGCCCCTAGGTATTTGCATTAAGGTGCTCCTGGGAGAAACTTCTGAGTTCTGATTTTAGGATCCATGGTTGGTCATCCTTCTGAATTGCCCTATGGTGTGCCTGTCAAGAAGGCTTTAAAGCATTAGTAAGCCATATAAATCGCGTTTTTATTGCTAAATTGATTTTGTGGAACAAAATTTTTTACCCCTTCCATTAAGCAATAGAAACGGGAGACTAAAATATAAATTGAGTTAGGATTTCTGGGAGTCTAAGGAACCGCTGAGGTTGAATGTAGAGCTCAAAGACATTAGCTGATATGCCCCTTGGGTACGGTCTAGAATATAGGATGGAGAACAATTCTGAGATGCCCCATAATACAGGCTCTTGCTTGGAGGTCGAGCGCATAACCCGAGGATATTTTTCCTTACTTTGTTTCCTGTGGAATTCAGCATAGAATAATGGACATGAACATTATGCATGAATGTGTGAATGCATGAGATACTCGGACTGGTCTTCTTTAAGCGGACTGTTAAACTTGCTTGATCGACTTTGCTCAATCCAGGGAAAGATTGACTTGCTTGAAAAGGGAGGATACATGGAATTACTTTGCGGTACGGACAAGACAAGAATGCCCCTGGAGGAGGATTAGGGATACTATGCAGATTAGGTGAGAATGCCCCTAGTGGAGAACTAGGGAAGCCGCGGCGATTTGACTATGAATTGATTGTTGGATCAGGCATGATGGAGACAAAGGGGGTGTACGAAGCATGGTTCAAGATTTCGAATAACGAACGACTGGACGCTGTCACTACCAATGAACTCTACCTAGGATGACTTCGAAATATTAGGATGTTACAGACTCGAGATGCTCAGTCACGGTCGAGATTGGAGTGGACACAAGCGGAGGACGAATTTGAGTCCTTCGAATCTATTAGACCGGCGAACATATTTTTGCATTCGGATGCTGATGGCGATGATGCAGGTATCTCGATGTGATCAATGGCAGTCGGTAATCTTTGTTCTAATTGTCTTAATTTTTGTATAGACCCAGACATTGTGTCGGGCCCATCAGACTTGTTCATTTTGCTTTTACGTCCTAATTTTTGCCTGGACCGCCCTTTTTGGGTTTTCAATCCAGCGAACTTTCCCGGCTTTTGAATAGACCTCGATTCTTTTTAGTCTATCAGGATTTTTGCCTTTTATCTTTGCTTTTGTTTCTTTCGAGGGATTGAGTTGACTACACGGAACCCTAGATTTGACTTGCAACATTTTGCCTTTAGGGCCCAATATATTCATTCAAGCACAAACATAGAGAATTCAGTAAAAGTGACATTTCCGTTGGTTGAATTAAGTTTGAGTACATGATGATGATAATCATTTCTATTGACCCAAACTCTGGTGCTGACTAGCCTATGAAGATTTTCTAGCCAACATACTCTCTTAGCTCACTTTACCCTAACTTATGCCTAGACCGCCCTTTTCAGGTTTTCAGTCTAATGGGTTATTTTGCACCCTAAATTTTGCCTGACCGGTTTATAGAATACCAATCAGCGGGATACACCTTAAGTTTTGCCTGAGCAATAGAGGACCACTCATCGGGCTGATTGATTTATATATGCTTTTTATGTGCTACTTTTCTGGATTTGATTCTTTTTGGTTAGACATGATAATTCTTTGACCTGTTTTGTTTGATAGGACTCACAAACTCATTACCATCCAAAATCTTCATGCCCTCAGAACCGGGTATCTTTCTGATTACATAAGGTCTTTCCCAATTTAGTCAGAACTTCCCCTTTGGGTCAGTGTTGGCAGGCTTTACTTGCCTTGGAATTAGATCATTGGCCTTTGAAGGATACTTGATGCTTAAAGCGGTTGTTGTTCAACCTCGCTATGTGCTTTTGATATTTCTAAAGACCGCTTGAGCTGCTTAGGCTGCGCCTTATTCTATGGGGGTCTCTTTGATGCTGGGTTTAATACGACTCTCGATTTTGGTTGTCCCACTAGCTCGTGGGCATTGCGGTGAAGCTCTGCTGGGCTTGGGGATTGAAACCCCAATAACTGGGATGATGCGATGGGGTAGGCTACACCGAGCAAGGATGTGTTTCTTGATGAACTTGACCATTTTCTCGGTGATAATATCGATGAAAAGGGTCGATTTCCCCCAACACTGATGAGGGTCGAATCTTGCCGATCATATGCATCCCCCTCGCTGAGAATGGCCAAGGAGGAGAGAAACAAGGAAGGGTTGGAGAGTTAGAACAAATAGGGTATTAGGAATAGGTATTGTTGCATGGGGTGAGAAATTTGAGAATGGGTGGGCGAAGAAAAGATAAGCCATAATTCTGATGAAGATAATCTAGTGATATTCTTTCTCCATAATAGTCCGACATTTCTTTGGTAGTTTGAAAATAAATTGCAATACAATTGTGAGGCTCGTGACAAACCAACTAACATATTGAATCTATACAAGGAAGAACTAAGCTTCTTTTGTTGTTTCAGGAATGGAGATGAGATGCTCGGGAATTCGATGACTAACCCTGAATGCCTAGGATAATTAGGCAAAAGCATTATCATGATCTTTAAGCACTCGTTATCTCTGATTTTCTTTTAGAGGTTAAGTCATTAGAAAATGGATACCATTTTAGGTTATCATCTGTACACAAATTTATATTAGTTAAAGAAATGGCATGAATACTGAACATATTATGCTTGTGATAAAATGAATGCATGGACCCATCGGGCGAAACATCAGACAGATAAGCAGAAAGAGAGTCTTTCATTAAATTAAAGGGCCTTGAAGGTAGAATTGTTTACATCAAAATACTGGAAACATAAAGAAAGAAAACTACATCGTAGAAAAAACATCCTTCACAGGCGGAGGGTCTTGATTGGTAGAGCTGGTAGACTAATCATCCTCGATAGCTTCCATTGGGGTATCGTTCAGGATAAAGTCTAAAACCTTTGCTTGCTCGGCTGATAACTTGTCTTCTTCATCCACTAGAGACCTCACGGGATTCTTGTCAGAGTCGGTGGCAGAATTGGCTTCCATAACGAAGTTGGGTGAATCAGAAAAGACCATTGCCAGCACAAAAACATCAGGAAGACCGGAATTGATGGCGCTCACTCTATCATCAGAGCTCGGCGATGGCTTCTCCTCAGCATCGGTCTTCCTCGCAGGCTCATCCATTTTTCTTTCTCTTACCAAGCGCTAAATAGCCATACCTAAAGGCTTACATTGATCTATTGTGTGTCCCTTTTGAACGTGATAGCGATAAAAGTTCCCTTTCTTTTCAGCCGTAGGAGAACGGTACTCACGAAGAGGGCTAAGCAGGCCTTTCTTTCATAATTTAGTAAATATGATATGAAGAGGGAGCTTCCATAGAGACACGAATGCCTTCTAACTAGGGGCCCGAGCGGGTGTGGTTTGCACTGCAGAAACACTCTCTTGATTGACAAATTAAACTATGGCTGTCTTCTCCCCAGTTGGGGCCGGAGCAACCTCAAAGGATTGAGAGTTGTTGCTCTTAAACCAGGGTTTGGCACTTGGCTTGCTAGCCTTTTCCTTTTCCTTCCGGCCCTCGATCTTTTCAGCTTTTTCAAAAACTTTTTGATAGGACTCGAAAGAATCTGTCTCCATCTCTTTTCGAAGGAGTGGGAGAGCCCCGTCAAGCAATTTCAGGATCATTTCTTTAAGGCTAAGCTTTGCTTCAAGAGGACCTGAGTGGCCATCCATCGATTGAAATAAGATTTGAAATCTTTGCTGGGCTTTTGCTTGACTGTCTCAAGATGCTCAATGGTAGTCTCCATTGTGGGCAACCAAAGCTTCAGATAGGAGTTTCCAATCCAGGATTGTGGACTCCGAAAGAGTATTGTACCACTCGAGAGTGGGGCCTAAAAGGGTACATGGGAACAACTTAGCCAGCATCTTATCCCCAATCTTTTGGACACGCATGATTCGCTCATACATAACTATATGGGACTTGGGGGGGCCTTCACCTGAATAAGCATCCATTCGGGGCAATGAGAAATTTTCAGGCACCCAATCATCGCCTCTTACTTCTTCCCTATCCTCGCTCCTATTCAAAAAATTACCTAAAGAAAGCCGCCATTTCGGGAGTCACGCCCGAAGGCTGCATGACCTGGTCGCATGGAGATGACCTAAACTGATAGGGCGGAGGAGCTGAGGTTTCAATCTGGGGGCAAGAAAAAGGATTTTGAGGGTAAGTGGTCTTATAGGGAGTGACCATAAAGCTAGAGGGAGAGGTTGTGAAAACAGCCGGCTGTACCGGAGGAACAACAAAGCTACTCAAGGGGACTATCATCTGAGGAATAAATCCTTTTGAGAAAGCGGGGAGAATAAGAGACTAGAGAATAGGCCTCCAGTGCACAGGGGGATAAAAACCGAAGGTTGGTGGAGCAGATGATAAGGATGGCTGAGAAAAGCTTTGACCAAATTGAAATTGCCTTTACTGGATAGGACGAACATGGGGGACCGACAGTACAGGAAACTGATTCTAAATTAGCGGAGACTGAATTATCTCTCCTAAAGCTTGAAAAATAGGCCCCGCTGGCCTCTGAGACTCTCTTTCCTCCCTAAGAGCGGATCTAACTTGCTCTTGAATAGTGGCTTGAAACATATCTGATTGCAGGAACATAGCCATAGCATTAGCCAATTCGGAACCCAACTGAGATTCCCCTTGACCTTTGACTCCGATGAGGGGGAGAGGGAGAAGGGGATGGAGTGCTCTCATGAGGCGCATCATTCAAACGCAGATCAAACATGGTTGGAAGAGCAGATTTTGATACTGAACTCACTGACTGGTGGATTAAACAATGATCTAGACGCAACCAAAGAGTACTGTGACAACGGGGACGTCCAGATCTTACTAAAAAATCGGAAGATGATCAGCCCAAATCGAACTATGAATGATTACATAATAATTCAAGTGATGAATGCTATATATATCGGGGGCAGTTTAGAGAGGTAGAGAGCAGAAGAGCTTATGATGCGAAGCTTAACCCTAAAATACGTGAGATGCTTGAATTCCTTGCTATGCCTAGCGAACTAGGTACAGGTCGTTGGGACTCACACGATCACAGACATTTTATGAAATTCCCCCTTCAAGCGAGGGGAGAGTAGAGGTAAGCAAAAATCAAAAATAAAGATCGACCATATGCGGCCTATGTAAGAAATACGTGAATGAGCACAATACAAGTAGCACACGAAAGTAAATAAACCTCTTCCAACCTTATGGCTCCCGCAAAATGCCAATTTGTATTCTGAGGGCAACTCTAGCGCCAGGAAACAGCAAGAGAGTATGCGACCTAAATCTAGATTGTTTTGGTGAACCTAAAGGGAAGTTGCTATGGTTAATTTTATCATGGTTATAGTCTCAAACTACTGGTGTCGTGAACGACACTATAGAGGGATCTCATTTACCTTGATTCCAAGTAACTTAACCACTCCTCAAATGAGTGCGACCGCGGGAATTACACGTTAGTTGAAACGAGTGTTCAAATATCCCCAATTCCTCGCTGGCATGAGGTATACAAGTGAGCTTCATGGGGGTGATAAAAATGGCACCGTAAAACTTAGAATCTAACTAAGCGGTGGATTAAAAGGCATAAGAAATAAAGCGTTGATTTAAAAATGATTTAGGAACATCATCAAAATCCTTTAACCAATGGTGAAAACGAGAGCGAGTTTTAAATTTTAAGTTAAAAGGAAGATCCCTAGCAGAGTCGCCACTGTGAGCCGACGACCCCCGATCCCCCCCCTCCCCCCCCGCATGGTAAGCTTTAATGCTCTTCAGCGTGGGGCGGAGAAACAACGAGCGCTGTGAAGCGTGCTAAGGGATGATCCTTATTTTAGGGTGATGAAAATCGATAATGTAAGCGATGTTGAAGTTGAAATTTAGTCTGATTAGTGGGTTAAGGGATGCGAGACTTAGAATCCCGTATTTTGAGACAGAGTCGCCACCCAGTTAAGCTCCACCGGAAATTTAGGTGCAATATTCCCACCGAGTGGTTGGACCGTACCTTAAAACAAAGATTCTAGGTTCGGATGATGTTGCTTACTTTTCAATTTTTAAATCAAGCCGATTATATTTTAATAAATGTGACCTTAGTTCTTATGCGATTTAATTCGATTATTGTTTGGTGTTTTCGATTTATATGCCATACATCACACGAAAAGCGATAAATAAGCAAAATAAGGGAATAAAATTATTACAAGGCTTTACGAATACCTATACATTTTTCTAATGCAAGAAAATAAATAAAGCGATAAATAAATAAACGGGCAAAACCAGGTTTTAACCAAGCTTACCAACTTGGACCCGACTCCAAACGAGGCAAGAAATACGGGAGTAATAACAAATAAAGCATGGATAAATAAATGCCGGAAATGAACACATAGCATGAAGAAAATGCATTTTTTTTTAATTTTTTGGGACAAAAACATAATTTTCGAGCATTCATTAATTATCTAAGCAACCTAAAAAGGTGAAATAAATTAACTAAACATCCTAAACTTAGATTTAGCATATTCAGAATATTTTTGAAAATTTTAGTTGGTAAAAATAATTTATTTAGATTTATTTAGTTAAAAACATCATTTTAAAGCCATTTAAATGCATATTAAATCAAATAAAAATAAAAATAAAATCTAAAAATAGAATAAAATTAATAAAAATAGTTTCAAATTATCCATAATTTTTTTTTGGAAATTTCGGGTAAAAATCAGGGCTGAAAACGGATTAAAATGATCAAAACCGGGTCAAAAACTACAGAAATGGGCCAAAAACCACAGAATAAGGCAAACATGGGCCATTTGGACATTTTTGCTAGTAGGCCGACTCGGTGAGGTGGTAGGCCGACTCAGTAACATGGTAGGTCGACTCAACGAGGTGGCCTAGATAACACTTAGTCGGCCTTCGTCCCACTGAAGTGGCCTGCCGGAAAAAGTGTCTAAACAAACCGGAATCGACCTTTTTGTGCCTGAAAACCCAAGATTAATAAAATTTCAAGTTGTTTCCTACACTGTTACAGTAGATCCGGACTTAAAATGTTTAAATAACTTTGGTTTTTTAGTTTGGGGGGAAAAGAACCCAGAAAATCTGATAAAACAACGGTTGGCCGCTTGAGCGACTCGTAGGCCTACTCAACAAAGCAGTAGGCCGACACAGTGAGGTGGCCTAGGTGACATTCAGTCGGCCTGATGTTCGTCGAAATGGTCAGCCAGAGTTTTGGCAGAAAATCACAAAAAGGACGAAGAAAAGGGCCAAACGCCCAAAAAAAAAAAACCAAAAACGCAATAACAGAAATAAATAACAAAAGAAATAGATTAGAACTCAGAAAGTTACCTAAAGGCCGTGAATCCACTCTCGAGACCCCGAACGTTTGGCAAGCTTTGTGATAGATTTGAGATGAAAACCCAATGAAACAACCAATGTAGCAAGGGATTTAGTGATTTGTGATGAAAAAGTCCCTAAATCCTATTTAAACCAATTTTTACCTCAGATTTATAGTAAATTTTAATGATTTAACCTAAGAGATTAAGCCTAATAAGATTTAGAAATCAAGAACCAAGTATATTGGTTTAGATTTTTCCAATATTATTAAACTTTTTCTCCCTAAAGCCTAGAAAATTCTAAGAATTTGATTCTTTTGAAAATCAGCCAAAAGAATCCCTAAATCTGATTTTTGATGGGTATTTATAGACTTCCCAAGTGTAAAATCCCAGAATTAACCCCTAAATGTAAATCTTTGACCGAAAAACCCAAAACCTTACGTGTTGGCCAAGAAAAACCCGAAAAAACTCCAGACAGAGAAACCCCGCGTGATCCACGTTACATGATGCGGCCTAGCCCAAGCCGCATCACATGACATGGCCAGATATAGACCCCATCATATGATGTGACCCGGAAGGCCGCGTTAGCCACATGGCCTACCGCGTGGCTCACACGGCCTGCTGCGGCCTCCCGGCGGCGGTGCCGGCTGCCGCAGCTGGATCGGGGGTACCCAGGGAAAAAAGGCAAAGGGGCTCGACGAGCCAGGACCAAAACGCAAAAAAACTATACCGTGGGTATTCGAAAGGGGTGATACTTGACATTTCGAAAAGCTCGGGGAGCCAAGAATCCAATGATGCAAACGAGACTAGCTGAAAATGTCCAGATTTTTAAGAAAAAAAATCGTGAAAAAATTTACTACGTGCGAAGGAAAAGGCAGCGGTTAACAAATTGAAAGCGATCCTATTATGATTTTAATCGGGGTCAAAAGATCTCAAAATCGTCAATAAAGAACTTGCCTAACGAGATTCGATTCTAAAATAATGGAACAACTAGTCCGTCACAGGTTAGAGTAAAAAGTCATCATCATTCCGAGGGTCACCAAAAAGCCCGTGCTCACAATAGGCCAATCAATGTTTAACAAGTAACAACAGGTTGAGGCCCAGTTTCACTTGAGGAGGGGTGTTGGAGATGTGTGGACCACATTGGAAATATACATGAATGATGAGTGATATATAAGTGGTGTAGATTAGGCCTTAACATAAGCTAAGTGGTTTTGTGTTATATGGGTTCAACCCCGCTTATTTGCTCACTCAAGCTATCAAGCCCAACACTCACAAAGCCAATGGGTTCTCTACAACTTCTTGGTGGAGAGAGAAAAATCAGAGAATGACATTCAACGTTATACTGATGCACATTTTGAAATTTAATGGGGCTATTTGGACATTTATAAAGTTCAGAGGGACACTAGGTGAAATGAGATAAGTTGAGATGCTAATATAATTCATTTATTTTTTAGTAATATTTATAAGTGTATTCACTGAATAATCTTGTTTGGAGCTTAGTTACAGTTAAGGCTCCTCAACTCTCCAACAAACGTATTTGGTAGCATTCAAGCCATATGTTTTCTCTCACTTTGGCTCAGCTTGCAATGCTAACTGAGCTACACCTTATTGTTGGTGTGAGCGGACGACCTTTTTCCCACCCTCAAGGACCACGTGAGATGCATAGCACGAGGGGTGGAAAATAACGAGCATTGTGAAGAGTGCCGAGGGTCTGATCCTCGTTTTAGCGTGATGAAAATATTGATTGATAAAATTGATGTTGACATTGAATTTAAGTCCAATTTGCATGTTAAGGGATACGAGACTTGAAATCCAGTATTTTAAAATAGAGTCGCCACCCGGTTAAGCTCTACCAGGAATAAGGGTACGATATTCCCACCGGGTGGTTAGACCGTACCTTAAACTAGATATTTCAAGTTCGGATGATGTTATCTATTTTACATTAGCCAAGTTAAAAGGTCTCATTATTTCTTAATCGGTTTTAATCCAACCTATTTATTGTGTTTTTGGTTTATATATTGTTTTCGTGTTTATCAAGCATTCAAAGTGGTAAATAAATAATTATTATAGCTATCCAAAAATAAGTACGGAAAATAAAATAATAATGACATGGCTTTTCAAATCCTATACACTTTTCTATATAATAAGTAAAATACCCAAAGACCTAGCATTCATCTAACCTAGATCTACCTGCACAGAACGGTTAGCACTAATACGGCACATTGTACGAGGTTTATCACATAACATGCATAATTAATAAACAAAATAAGACTCGAGTTAGTGTGAGCATGGCATATTTTATTTACAATTTATGGAGCCTGGTTGGATGGCTAAAAATGAGATTTACTCCCCGTTTGCGGGAAAATTCCGTTATATCCATATTTTAGACTCGATTGTTATTTTAATCGGATTATTAGTGAAAATGCCACATGGTATGGGGTGGGGTCTATTTTCAGAAGGTTCTCGACCTTTGTTATTATACTGTACATCCTAGCATCAGAAATTTAAACTACGTCGGAAAGTAAATGAAATCAAACTGCTATATCGAAGGTCATACTGCCGGTGGTATCAGTTATAAAGCTAGGCTGCATGACTTTCTGGTTACCATAAAGAAAGAGTATGGGGCCACTAGGGACAAATGAGGCCACTAGCGGTATCAACGATGCGGCTAGCGGCATGGTTGATATCACCAGTGGCTTCATATGCCTTTGGCTGCTTCAGTTTCTTGCAACCGCTATTTTTCGCTGGAAAGGGACCAAAAACCCAAAACTAAGCACAAATAGCAACTAAAGCACAACAAACAAGTCAAATGAAAGCCAAAGAGCTATGAGACTTAGAATTTTTACCTCGGGGCCTTGAATCCACCTCTTTGTGATCCGTATGACACCTCCGAGGAGCTCAAATGATGATTTTGGGAAGTAAGGGGTGATTTAGTCTCTAAATCCTAATTTTTGTGATTTTTAAACTTAAAATGCACTTAAGTATCAAAGAGTTCAGTAGAGAAAAACCAAGAAAAGATGAATTGAATCCTCTTTTCTTACGTTTTCTAAACTTTAGCCCACTAAAGCTAACTAGAATGCTTAAAATTTGCTTGAAATCTTGAGTGGTGGAAGATTGGAACCCTTAAAATGGCTGGAAAATCTTGTTTATATAGGCTAAAATCCATTGGAAATTGCCTTTGATCAATTATCCGTTGGATATCGAGCGAAAAGTGCACATAGCTGTCTGCAGAAGAAATGATGCCGCCGGCAGCATGGATGATACCGCCGGTGGTATCAGCGAGGCCGGCTGCCTTGCTCCTCTGGCAGGTCTAAAAAGTTGCATGATTTGTGACCAAAATCAGGGAAAAAGAGAGGAAATTCAGAAAATGTTGATATTAACGGAAAAACTCAGATATTGGGGGGGGGGGGAGTTTTGATTTTTAATGGGTATTTTGGACTAAATGAAGGAAAAACTCAGATATGGGGGGGATTTTTGATTTTTAATGGGTATTTTGGACTAAATTATTTCTTGGGTGCAAATCATTGGTTTTAGCTACCACTGGATGCGTTATTAGACACGCTGAATTAAATTTTCCCGAAAATAAAATTCGTAGAGAATTTTATATCGGTAATAAAAATCCCCAAAAGAATTTTTATTATGAGGAATAAAATCGGGCATACATCATCATCGTCTCACGAGATGGATTGTAAAATCCTGTGCTCACAGGCTGCCCCTCAGGAGATCACTGCTGCCACATGTCTGTTTGATCGCACGAAAGAGCAAGGGTTTAGGAATGATACCTGATAGATTGCTGGTTTACCCCTTGGTTAGGCTTTAGCTTTGAAGATTGGTTTGCCCCTTGGTCAGGCTTGAGCTTTGAGATTTAGGTGCCCCTCGGATAGGCTTGAGCTTCAAGGATTGGTTGCCCCTTGGTCGGGCTTGAGCTTTGAGGGTTGGTTTGGTTGCCTCTTGGTTGGGGTTGAGCTTCATAGGTTGGTTTTACCCCTTGGTTGGGGTTGGGCTTTGTAGATTTGGTTGCCCCTTGGTTGGGCTTGGGCTTTGTAGATTTGGTTTGCCCCTTGGTCGGGCTTATGCTTTGTTTTTTGCTAAGCAGACTTGGGCTTTAAGACTGATTTACCCCTTGGTCGGGCTTATGCTTTGTGATTTGCCAATCAGACTTGAGCGTCGAGATTGATTTGCCCCTTGGTCTGGCTTATGCTTTGGGATTTGCCAAGCAGACTTGGGCTTTGAGATTGGTTCGAGGTGGGTCGTGTCGTTCCTGCAACAAGCAAAAAGTAGAATTAGACTGATTTTTAGATAATGTTTTTACTACTTGATCGATTTTGTGAAACAAAAAAATATTTTTGCCCCTTCAATCAACAGTAAAAAAGTAATAATTAAAGACGTAAGGGTATTAGAAAATTGGGGTGTCGGGGTTGGAGCCGGGGTTCCACTGGATTTACTAAAAAAGGTAGGGGAAATCTTGTTGTCGTTGGCGGCCTGGCTGATGCCGCCGGCGATCTGGGTCGATATTGCCGGCAATATGGATGCTATGTGGCATCTTTGATCGATGAAAATAATTCTAAATTCAAATTGGGAGAGTTGAGGCCACCGGCGGTATGGGCGATATCGTTAGCGGTTTGGAGTGATGTCACCGGCGTCATGGTGGGCAGTTTTAGATTTATTTGAACTCCTCGAATTCGGTGCAGGCATTTTAAAAGGGTAAAAACTCTCTTCTTTCTCTCTTCTCTGCATTTCAAAAGCCGAAACCCTTCCCTTTTTTTCTCTCTACTTTCCTCAAACTCAAATCTTCCTACATTCTTTCGATTCCCGACCATAAAGAAGATTTTTAGGCACAAATCTGGCAGTTCTTAGTCTAAGGAGCTGTCGGATTCTTCTATTGAGGGGATGAAACTCTGCTCGATTCATATGGGATATGGTTTCAAGGAGACTGACATCGTCTTTAGATATGGGATAGTGGCTCTAGTTGACAATCTCATATCGGATAAGGATAATCATAGATCTAACATTCAGGTAAACCTACAAAACTCGAACATTTAGGTTAAGTTTTGATTTCGGCCTTAGGCTTAAAATTTTGCCATGATAGGGGTTAAAAATAATTGATACATGTTAGAATACATGTTATAGGCTTAGTTTTATGTGATTTACGCTGTTTTTATGCCTTGAAATTGGTTGATTTTGGGTGATTCGCGCGATTTTAGGCAGAAATCTGCATTTTGCACGCAGAATGCGGCATCACTAATGTCCCTTGGGCCATCACCAATGTTGCCAGTGGCTTTAGGCCACTAAAAAGAGGGAAAACAGGCCATGTTGCTGCTGGATTCAGCGATGTCGCCAGTGACATCATCCATAATGCCAGCGGTATGGGTGATGTTCCCGGCGGCATCACTGCCCCAGCAGCGGCATGCGTAGCTTTCCAGAAGAAAAATGACATAGAAAATGAATAACTTAACTGATTTGATCCTTTCTGATTTTGTAGCCGCATACTCATACTTGCACTAGAGGTATGGGAACCATGGGCGAGTGGTGGAAACATATAGAAGAGAAAGACTCGGAACTTGCAGATGCAAATGATGATACGGGATTTGGGGATCTAGCTCAAACGATGCACTTATTGATGCCAAAGCTTTCTCATTCAACTTCGACCGCCTTGGTCAAGAAGCGGTCTGAGATCACTTTCTTCTCCATTATAGGCTTAGTTTTATGTGATTTGTGCTATTTTTATGCCTTAAAATTGGTTGATTTTGATTTTGGGTGATTCGCGCGATTTTGGGCAGAAATCTGCATTCTGCCTGCAAAAGTGATGCCGCCGGTGGCATCACTAATGTTGCCAGCGACTTCAGGCCACTAAAAAGAGGGAAAATAGGCCATGTTGCTGCTGGATTCAGTGATGTCACCGATGACATCGTCCATACCGCCGGCGGTATGGCTGATGTCGTCGGTGGCATCACTACCCCAGTAGCGGCATCAACAAAAAATGACATAGAAAATGAATAACTTAACTGATTTGATCCTTTCTAATTTTGCAGCCACATACTCATACTTGCACTGGAGGTATGGGAACCATGGGCAAGTGGTGGCAATATATAGAAGAGAAAGACTTGGCACTTGCAGATGCGATCGATGATACGAGATTCGGGGATCTAGCTCGAACCATGCCCTTATTGATGCCAAAGCTTTCTCATTCGGGCTTGACCACCTTAGTCGAGAAGTGGTCCGAGACCACTCTCTTCTCCATTATAGGCTTAGTTTTATGTGATTTGCACTTTTTTTATGCCTTGAAATTGGTTGATTTTGATTTTGGGTGATTCGCGTGATTTTAGGCAGAAATCTGCATTCTGCCCACAGAAGTGATGCCGCCTACATCATCACTAATGTTGCCAGCAGCTTCAGTCCACTAAAAAGAGGGAAAACAAGCCATGTTGCTGCTGGATTTAGCAATGTCATAGGCGACATCATCCATACAGCAAGCGGTATGGGTGATGTCGCCGGCGGCATCACTGCCCCAGCAGTGGTATCAGTAGCTTTCTAGAAGAAAAATGACATAGAAAATGAATAACTTAACTGATTTGATCCTTTCTAATTTTGCAGCCGCATACTCATACTTGCACTGGAGGTATAGGAACCATGGGCCAGTGGTGGCAACATATAGAAGAGAAAGACTGGGCGCTTGTGGATGCTATCGATGATACGGGATTCGGGGATCTAGCTCGAACCATGCCCTTATTGACCACTCACACATTTCACTTCTAGATTAGGGAGGTTATGATTACTCCTTCTGATATGGTGGCAATGATAAGGTTTCCATGGACAAAGGAAGTGATTCACTTCGATGTATACATGGAGAAGAACCACCTTAAAGACCGGTGGTGAAGAGGGGGACCAAGCTATTTGGGTTGAAGCCCAAGGTAGGGCGACTATGCTATAGGGAGCTGCATGAGTACCAAAAGGTGATGGCAGTGGTCCCCGAGGATGATCGAGATGCCTGTGTCTGGTCCTTTGTTATTTCTTTATTGACCGTACTATTCTTCCCGATCTTGGGCAACAAGGTCAATTATGGGCTAATTTCGGCAGTTGAGGATGTCAAGGCCATCAAAGGGAAGAATTGGCCCAAGGCCATCCTAGCACAGATGTACTAGGGGCTGGATGTGGGATCGCTTGAGCCATCTTCTACTACAAGTATGCCCTTTTGAATAGAACTTTATTATCATGGTTAGCTGCTTTTCTATTTTTGGTGTGTTGTTCTTTTGGACTGATTTGTTGTCAATTGTATAGGTGTGGGCTTTTAAACACCAAATTCTCCCTCTTATTCAGTTTGGTATGATAGTGGAGCCGGGTTCCCACTTCCTCGCCCAATGGTGCGGGAGTATCGGGGGACTCAACAAGTACTACATTACTTATAGGGAGGCTTTACGGTGCCTACAGATTAGCTCGATATGCTACTTTGACTTTTGCCCTATCTTACATTCAACAAACCATTAGTCAATAAAACATATTTATGAATTTAAATTGCTTACATTGATTTTGTGCTTGATTAGCTGGCTAGGTTATGCAGGACCCTTTTAAGGGGATGTCCAACCGAGTTGATGTGCTTACTGTCCGATGGGAGGTAGACGGCCGCCAATTTATCATGGAGTGCCCCCTAGCCTTACCTTGGTACCTGGAGGAGAGAGGTCGAGGTTGGAGAGAGCTTATGCCCCCTGCCAGGCCCTCACCTGTGTCGATAAGGCTGATTACTTGGAGAGGAAAGGCCGAGTGGTGTGGAGTGTCCCCGGTCCTTACAACGGTCAATATGACGCTTGCTCCCCATGTACCCCCACATTCACAAGAATGATACTATATCCTTCTATAGGAAGAAAAAGGAGGAGGAGCTGAAAAGGCAGAGGCGCAGTATTGTTGCTGAGGATGATAATGGAGGAGAGAGTGGTGGCGGAGAGGACCATCCCGAGGGGGAGGGCGAGGTCGGCTAGGATGCACCAATGGCTTATGAGGAGCACCATTATTCTGACGTGAGATCGCACCCTTTCTCTTCATGATTATATTTGTGCCATATGCCTGGGTTAAGACGGTTGCTTATGTTTGCTTCTTGGATTTTTCAGGTACCCTTAAGGAAGAGAGGCCGGACTGATGATAGCGAGATGCGATATCATGGCATGCCCAAGGGTGTTGATTTTGTTGAGGGGTGCCTCTCAACTGCCTTGAAGACCCAGTTCTTACTGATGAATGTGAGGGGCGACTTTTAGACTAGGGAGATATCCTCCAGCAGCCACTCGTTGAACTTCATGCCAGAAAACAACACTTGTATAAGCCTTGTGCAATCAAATCCATAAAACTAACCCCTTATGAATTCCTTTTGATTACTCTTTGGATTTTTCAGGTTTCTCGTGCCGAGGCAGAGCGATTGGGGGGGAATGCTTTTGCTCTTAGGGATACACTAGTTTCCCAGAGTCTGCTTGCTCAGGTATATTACCTACGGAAATATAACATTAGAATGAAATGCATGAATGGATGATATGAATTATATGAATTGTTTATTATTCTGTTATCTGCAAGATTTTCTAGCCCTCATGCTGTCGGATGCTAATGAGACTCAGCGGAGATATCAAGAAGAGAAGAGTCCGCTCTAGCACCGAGTGAGCGAGCTAGAGAACCAGTTGGATGCCATATTACATGAGAGGTAGAGCAATCATAACATAGACTACGGCCCCCCGAGTGAGCTGGGCCGAAGGGGAAGGAAGGTGACAGCTGGGCGCCGCCGTGGAGGCACCTCTGCGAGCTCTTGGAGCATCCCGGGGATCGAAGAGGATGTTGTCGACACTTATCTTCTCAGGGAGGAGGATGTTTAATCTCATCCACTCGGTGGTGGCAACCAGTCTTAGATTCGACCGCTGATCTGATTTTTCTTTATTTCTGTTATTTTTTGGATTTTAGCTTTGTATGCCTTTGATACAATGGGCTCTTGGTTTTGCTTTGGCTATGGATTTCAGATGATTTTGGTTTTATTTAGGCTTAGCGATTCGATATTTGGATGGTTGTGCCTTCAGGCTTTGGTTTGAATAAGATTTGAATTTTGTGCTTGCATATCTTCTAGAAATAAGTTACAGGGCTTTTTAGACTATTTATAGGTTTAAACTGATTAAACAGATCTGAAATTTGCAGAAAATATGGCCATGCCATTGACGGTATGCCTGATATCACCCTCTACATAAAATTCTGACTTGCTAAATAATATAGACAAAACTGCCCGCAAACCCATACTACCGGCGACTTGACTCATACCGCTGGCGGCATCACTTTGCCAGAAAACCAAATTCGGCCACTTTCTCCAATTCAACCATGGCAAACAATAACTAGCAGCTATAGGGTTTTCTACAAAGCCTAAGAAATGCATACTAGAAGAAGCTAGAAAAATTTAGGCTATGGGGCTTTTGATACGTCGCTGCGTGGCCCATAAGTCCCTAATTCCTCCGAGCGACGACGGCTTTTTGGGATCAGATGGACCATGTATTTCGATTTTCTTCATTGCTTGAAGAGTTTCACGCTATATTAGGGGTTCCGTGCTTCAAGCGCGTGCCCCTAGCGCTTTTGGAGTTTCATTTTTGTACAGACGACATTCCCCGAGGGCTGTGAAATTTAGATTTTGAAGACCCCTTTCTATCCCGAATGCTTGACAAACTCAGATTTCAGCTCAGTGCAGTTTTAGAGTTGTGTCGGGGGGCGCCTAGATCTCATCTTGCTTGGCCATCCATGGTGGCACTATTGCTTATGGCAGAGTTTATGTGCGGAGTGGGCCCTATCGTCCCATTCAGGCTGATTTTACTTATCGGTCCTATATCAACAGGGGCTTCTCCTATATGTGTGGGACTAGCTGAGGTTCTGCTCAATACAGATGTTGCTTCCACTGATCCGACTCTTATCAGTGGTCATCTCATACTGCTGCAAGTATTCATTTTTCCCACTTTACAAATTGTCCGCCCCTTTCTGCCCTTATCTGAAATTGACTTCCAGGTATGGCTGATGGAGAAACTGAAGTTGAAGGAGGCACCACGGGGGAACCCGAAGAAGTACCTACCCATTCATTTGAGGGAGAAGGGGCTTATGCAAGCTGATTTCGATCAGTTGATATTCGACAGCTGGATGCCTATTCTGAGAGGGTATACGGATTCACAGATTTAGTGGGTTGGCCTATGGTGGAGAATCCGGGATGTGGTTATGGAGTCCCGGGGATCCTGTGTTCAGATGATAGGCTTAGGGAGATCTTCATTCTACACTCCCTACCGATTGTGTCGTCAATATGGAAAGTGACACAGAGTCCCGACTAAGTTACCTCATAACCAAATCGGAGTCTACAAAGATAGATGGGTGAACCATATCCGGGTGAAGTGGGCCAGGGAGGCCATATTCGAGACTCTAGACTACGACCATGTGGAGACCATTGAGACCGATGTAAACTACAGAGGATGGCTTGCTGAGATTAGACGTATGGTGACCCAGTCCGAGCGATCATGGGCCCGCTTTGAGGGAGAGCGAGCAGAGTAGGAGCATGAGGCCTTTTCTACTACCACCTTGTGGAGGATTTCTCTATATAATGACAAGGATGCGGGGAGTTCGGCTTGAGATATGCTTTCTTTTAGTTTTATCTTTTGCATAGGCTAGTCAGGGTGACAGACCTATCAAACTTTATCTATTATATGTCTTTTATTTTATTCTAATTTTTGCATAGACTGCCCCTTGGGGTTTTCAATCTATCAAACCTTGTCTTGATTTTTGCCTGGACTGCCCTTTCGGGTTTTCAATCCGGCAGACTTATTCTGACTTTTGCATAGACCTTGCTCTTTTCAGTTTATCAGAATGATTTTTATTTATTGCGCATTTTATTTGGAATAACGTGAACTCTGTATTAGGCTTACTTGAGCTGTTTTGACCGTATGGATACAAAATTCACATAAGCGTAAGCATTCAGAATTTAACAAAAGAGATACTTTCCTTAATTGAAGTAAAACAATGTACATGATGTTTGGTTAACATTTCCATTAATTTAACTCCCGATGCCAACTAACCTAGATCGTTTTTCTAGAAGGCACTCTCTCTTTGCTTACCGACCCTTACTTTTGCCTTGATCGCCCTTTTTAGGTTTTCGATCTAGCGGGTTTGACTCATCCCCTAATTTTTGCATGAGCAGTTTGTAGATTACCAACCGTCGGGTGTCACCCTAATTTTTGCTCGATCAGTAAAAGACCAAAAGGCGGGGGATTTATTTAATCTATTTTTTGTGCTGCTTTTTCTAATTTATTTCTTTTGAATTAGATGTGATAACGCTTAAGCCTGTCTTAGTTTATGGGGTTCAGAAACTCATTCCCGTCCATATCCATAAGCTTAACTGCCCCTTTGCTAAGCATCTTCTTTATCACATAAGGTCCTTCCCAGTTTGGCCTGAATTTGCCCCTCGCATTGGTGGTGGAAGGTTTTAGCTGTTTTAGGACTGAATCACGAGCTTTTAGGGGAAACTTTTGGTGCCTTACCCGACTGTTATAGGCTCGATCCTTGCACTGCTGGTACATCTAGAGATTATCTAGAGCCCTTAATCTCTGTTCATCCATCATGTTCAGCTGTTCGAATCTCACTTGATTCTATTTAGATTCTTTCAGCTTGGCTTCTAAAGCGACTCTCAGTGAGGTAACCTGAGTTTCGAGTGGTAAAACCACTTCCATTCCATAGACCAGGGAAAATGGAGTTTGACTGGTCGGGGTACAAATGCTTATACGGTATCCCCAAATAAAAAAGGGTAGCTTATCTGCCCAATCCTTATCATCGGCTATCATCTTGGAAATGATCTTCTTTATAAATTTATTAGTTGCCTCAACAGCACCGTTAGCTTGCGGTCTGTACGGAGAAGATATATGGTGCTTGATCCCATATTTCTCAATCAGATCAGCGGTTTCTCCTTGAAAATGTACCCCATTATTTGAGACTATATGATGCAAAAGTCCATACCGGGCAAAGATATGCTGTTCTATGAACTTGGCCATCTTTTTGGCGATGACATTGGTGAAGGATTCGGCCTCTACCCATTTTAAGAAATAATCCACTACTACTAAGATGAATCTGTGCCCATTTGTTGACGAGGGACAAATTTCACCGATTATGTCTATCCCCCACGCTGAGAATGGCCAAGGAGTAGATAAATGATGGAGCTCAATAGGTGGTAAATGTTGCATATCCCCATAAATCTAGCATCGGTGGCACCTTTTGACTTGGATGATGCAATCAGCCGTTAGGGTGAGCCAAAAATTTCCCAACCACTGAATTTTCTTTGCTAGAGCGAGACCATTCATGTGAGGGCTACAATCACCAGTATAGACCTGATCGATAACTTTCTGAGCCTCGGATTCAGCTAAGCAATAAAGTAGTAAACCGTCATTGGTGCGCTTGAATAGATCATTATCGATAATCCGGAACTGGATAGGTAGCCGCCTTAGGGTGGAGCGGTATGAGTTAGAGGAATCTAGGGGATATTGGCCTGTTTAGAGGAACATTACAACGTTAGAATACCAACAGGGTTCGGTGGAGATGGCGAGGACCTGCTAAACCTGTTGGGCATGGTAGGGGTTTTTAGTTGACAACAAAACCAAGGGGCAGATAGGCTACTGTTGGGGTCCTTTCCATAAAGAGGCTAAGCTAGCTAGAGAGTCAGCCATTTGATTCTCATCTCGGGGGATGTGGCGATACAAATAGGAGGAAAACTTTGCAGATAAGCCTCGGATGGCCTCAATATAAGGACAGAGAGATTCTTCTTTGATTTCCCAATCCCTAACAACCTGACGGATCACAAGGGCTGAATCTCAGATGATAGACACCATGCGGGCCCTAACCTGGATGAGGGCTTCAAGATAGAACAAACAAGCTTCATATTCAGCTCCATTGCTTATTACAGCAAATTCAAAGTATTTGGACAATGGGATGATTTCGTTATTTGGTGTGACTATAATAATATCGAGGCCTACTCCCTATCAGTTCACAGCACTGTCGTAGTATATAGTCTATACATGCTCGAGGATTTTGACGGAGGTGAGTTGCTCATCAGGAAACTCTAGGTTCTCAAAATAATCAGAGTCAAGAGGTTTGTTAGCCAGAAATTCTGCCACTACCTGGCCATTAATAACCTTTTTCATCACATACTCAATATCGAACTTAGAGAGAAGAAGCAACCATCAATACAGTTTACCGGCTAGAGTGGGGGATTGACAAAGATACTTCATGGGGTCAATCTTAGCCACAGCTTGGACTCTGTAAGATTGGAAATAATGGCACAACTTCTTAGTGAGCTAAACCATGGTGGTGTAAGTCTTCTCCATAATCGAATATCAGGCTTCGTAGTCCAATAACTTCTTACTTAAGTAATAGATCGCATGCTCTCGCTTATCATCATGTTCCTGGATAAGCATTGACCCTACAGAAGACTCTTTGATAGCCAGGTAGAGGATCAAAGGTTCCCCTAGGATAGGGGGTTTCAAAATGGGTGGGTCAACAAGATAGCTTAGATTCTATCAAACGCCACTTGGCACTGATCGTTCCATACCACTGGTTGTTGCTTTCTCAATAGCTGAAAGATGGGTTCACACACGGTAGTGAGGTAGGCGATGAACCGACTGATGTACTGCAAGGACCCGAGAAACGATCAAACTTTCTCTGTCTTAAGCGGAGGCATGTCCCTGATGGCTTTGGCTTTATCAGGATCCATCTCAATCCCTTTTTAACTGACTACATACCCCAGTAACTTGCCTGAAGTAGCCCTAAACACACACTTTTTCTAATTCAGCAGAGATTGTACTTCTCGATACGAGTTATGAATCTATCGAGAATAGCAGGGTGCTCTTCTAGGGTGGCAGACTTCACAATCACATCATCCACATATACCTCCACCTCCTTATGGATCATATCGCGCTAATAAGTGGCCCCAACATTCTTTATCCCAAACAAAATTACTTTGTAGCAATAAACCCCCATTCAGTAATGAATGTCATTTTGACTTTATCGATGATATCCACCAGAATTTGATTATAACCCGAGAATCCATCCATAAATGAGTACATAGCTACCCTAGCAGCACTGTCAATTAGGACATTAATGTGAGTAAGCGGGAAATCATCCTTGGGCGAAGCCTTATTAAGATCTTGGAAGTCAACACAAACTCGGACCCAACCATCTTTCTTCAGAAACGGTACTATGTTGGACAACCAGGTTGAATATTCCACAACTTTGACGAATCAAGCTTCAATCAACCTTAAAACCTTTGCCTTAACTTGATCAGCCTATTCTGGTCTTAACCGATAGAGCTTCTGCTTGACAGGCCTAAACTTAGGATCAGTTGGGATTCTATGGTCGATAATTTGATGATCACAGGCATATCTTCATACGACGAGGCAAAAGAATTAACATTATCTTTAAGCACTTTTATTATCTCTCTTTTTTCCTTGTGAGTTAAATCATTGGAAATGGTTACCATTTTAGGATTATCATTTATACTTAGGTTTATTTCACTTAAAGATGTATCGCTAGTGCCAAAAATATTATGCATATTATTATGTGAATGCATGGATCCATCAGAAAAACATCAAACAAGTAAGCAAAATGAGAGTCATTCATTGCATTAAAAGCCTTGTAGGCAACATTGTTTGTGTCAAATACATCAGAAATGTTTAAAATTACATCATCCATTTCCTCCTCCACAGGTGGAGGGGCTTCAGTAGCAGTAGCAGCAGCGTAAGGAACATCCTCTATAGCCTCTGTCAAAATGGTTTCCATGTCATATTTTAGAGCAGCTTTTTAGGCAGTGGTGAGGGATGGTTCTCCGAACAGGTTGGCTTTCTCGGCTAGGGCCCTAGTGAGCTTCCTTACAATCTCTACTATGGGATCCTCTTCCCCGGTTCTCTCACCCCTCTAACCTTTCTTCAATAGCAGTGCCATAGCTATGGTCATGGTAGCTACATCATCTTCAATCTCTGGATTAACAGATTCTTCATTACTTCCCCCAGACTCATTCTCAGGATACATCTTAGCCTTCCCCTTAGCCTTATCAGAAATAAGGTTGACAGGTGCAATAGGCTCAGCAGGTTTGGGTTCAGCGGAGACAACCATGCAGCCGGCTTCAAAGTCATAGACATCTTTGAAGATCTCAAAGCTAGGCCACATTTTCCCATTATGCTCGACTAGTTTGGGCTCTCCCTTGTAAGGTCTTTTACCTTGAATCTCACGTACAGTGGCGATGCGGTAGTAACAGGAGGGAACACAGTGATATACTTTTCTAGGATTGTACCCCAATCCAACCTTGCAGACTAGCTCCTTTGGCCCCAAGGCCTCGATAATTCCCTACTCATACATCCCGTCGCCTCTGCCACGCTTATACCCAAACTTCTTCATTAGTTTTACTATACTAGGATGGAGAAAACTATGCTAAATAGGAGGCAGCTTTTCAGTCTTACTGACCACATCAATCTAAAGGCCTTCCTCTAATTCAGCCTCAACTTCCATGACTACCATAATGAAAGTGGGATTGACCTTAATAGTTACCATTTTGTCCTCGTGAATGAGCTTGATTTTCTGATGGAGAGTGGAGGGAACTACGCCCTAGGAGTGGAGCCAAGGTCAACCAAGCAATAGAGAGTAAGTAACAAAAATGTCAAGTACAGTGAAGCGTACATTGCTCGTAACACCTTTCATAGTGACTTTCGCCTTAAAGGCCCTGATTATAATGCTTTTTAAATCATCATAAGCTCTGATAACAGTACTAGATTTCTCAAGCATTTCCTCTGATAGTCCCAGGTGAGGAAGGACTTTCAAAGGGCACAGATTCATGGTGGAGCCATCATCCACCATGACATAGAGGATGACCATATCGATGATCTGAATACGGATGAACAAGGCCCTATTGTGGTCTCTACCCTCAAGTGGAAGATCAAAATGGTCAAATACAATCCAAGGTACTTTCCTTAGAGGAATTCCTTCTCCAACCCTAGCACACAACTCCACAACCAAAGTGGTTGGAGTAGCTTCTAAATCGAGCAATCGCTTAATCAATCCCTTGTCATGCCTGTTAGAATCAATTACTAACTGCTATATACTATAATGGGTTTGAGTGTTTTTTAGCTGAGTAATGAGAGGATGAACCTCGAGACTGGTCGGAATGGCCGGAGGTGGAGAAGGAGCTTTATAGTAGTTCCTACCCTATTAAGGATCGGGTCCTTATTCAGGCGGGGATATCGGTCTTAAGGTTGATACACACGGCCACTCCGAGTAACGTTGAGAACATTATCGATCAAGACACTCTTAGTGGCTCGTGTTTTAGATACTACTATTCCTTAAAGTCTGAATCTAGGTCTTGCAACTCATATGCATCCACATTGAAAGGCTCATTTTGATCAACCTTGAATAATCCCTTTAGCTTCTCATTAATAGGCGAATCAACCTTGAATAGTTTAGTACTTACAACCTTGGCTACCTCGACCACTTCCTCATCTTCATCGAAATAGTCGTCCTCCGAAACATAGGAATCTACACTGAATAGCAGCTTCTTCTCAACCTTCATTCTTTTAGCCACAAACGGTTGAGCCCTACAGCTTTCTTGCTTAGGTAGATTTGGGTCAACATCCATACCCTAAACCAAATTAACTCCTGGATTAGCTTGACTAATTAGATCAAAAACTGAGTTAGATGGGAGACCAAAACCAATAACCATCATAGAATTACTACTACCCAAACACTAGGTGATTAGATTAAAGATTGTGGCTTCAGAAAAGCCGGACTAGATCATTCCTACATTGTTCTCGAAATTAGGAAAAGGGTTATTTATAGTGCTTAAGGTTTTATCGAGTTTAGCAATCTTTCCTTCACTAACCAGACGTTGAATAGCCGAGAGCAGGGCCTTGTAATTATTGGTTTGGTGTCCCACCTGAACATGGTAATTGCAGAAATTCTTCTTATCTTCGGGTTTGGGCAGTTTGTACTCTTGAAGGGACTAGATGAAACCTGCTTCCTTTAAACACTGAAAGATATCCCAAAGAGGCAACTTGTATGGATTGGCTAAAATAAAAGGAGGCCGAGGGGGTTGGACTGCGGTGGCTGTCGGTAGAGCTAGAGCGATTGCCAAGGGTGCAGCTAGGGCTTGAGATACTTCCTGAAGTGCAACTGGGGCTTTAGGCTTAGCAGATGCCGGAGCTGAGGGCTGAGCATCATTATTCTTTCTAAACTAGGGTTTTTCTGCCTTTTTGTGCTCCACCTCACATTCAATTTTCTCACCTTTTTCGAAAATAGCCTTATAAGAGAGGAATGAATCAGTAGCCATTTCCTTTTGGAATAGGGGAAGAGATCCCTATACGAGTTTCACAATCATATCCTCGAGGCTTAGCTTAGATTTTATCAGAACCTAAGTCGACATCCACCGATTAAAATATTGCTTAAAGGTTTCATTAGGCATTTGGTGAACTCCCTCGAGATGTTGGAGGGTTGTTTCCATCATAGTATTGAAACCATAATGCACTTTTAGAGCCTTAGAAAGAAGTTTCTAATCAGTGACAACATGCTACGATAAAGTATGATACCATTCAAGAGTAGGGCCCCGAAGGGAATAAGGAAACATTTTAGCAAGCACTTTATCACTTAATTTCTTTACACGTATAACTCTTTCATACATTATAATATAGGAAGCAGGTTCACTAAAACCATCATAATGAGCCACATTCGGTATAGTAAAATTATTAGGGACCCAATCTTTATTCCTTCCGGGTTCCTTGGCAACTATAAGACGATTGAGATAGGCATTAATTTCTGGTGTCACACCTAGGGGCTGCATGACCTAGTCATTGATCGGCTGAGAGAGAGCTACGGCCTTGGGTGTCGCGCCCAAAAAATGTGCGACTTGGTCATTGAGCTGAGAGGCCATTATTTGGTGAACAAAAGCAGTTATTTTAGGTTTCATGCTCAAAGGCTGCATGACCTAGTCATTGACTGGAGGAGATGATGGAGGACGAGGGACCATCTAGTTGCTGAAGGGATTCTGAGGGTAGGTGGTACCCTTGGGAGTTACAATGAACGGAGGAGGAGCAAAGGATAGTGGCTGGATTAACCCACTGGAAGAAGCTGACAACTAATGAGTCAACACTGGAGGAATAGAGCTTTCAGCAAAAGGTCTCGGGTTGAAAGGGATAATTGACGGAGTAGTCGAGGTTAGCAGGAAAGCAAAAGTTTACCCAAACTGAAATGGGCTTACTATAGGCTGAGTCGAGGGAATAGGGTTGAAAACAGGTGCAATGGGTCTTATCCCTACCAGACTGGTCAACATCTATGCTGAACCATTCTAGGCTTGCATATCAGACTCAGAGACCCATTAGAATTCCTATCCTCGAGGGCTTGCTTAACAGCTGCTTGGATAATGGACTGGAAGGAGGCTTGGAATGCATCCGAATTTAGGAATTGAGCCATTGCATTAGGGAAATTGAACCCAAGTGGGGGCTGAGACGCTGCTCCTGAGGTGAGAGTAGGGCCGACTTGCTCCCCGGGCGGAGGATGGTTTCCATCATCGCTCGGAAAAGACATAGCTGACTGAAAGAAATCCTGACCCAATTGAACTTGATCTGAATCTGACTCCCTGCTGGAATCGGTATACGAAACCCCCTCAACTTCTGTGGTGATAACCAGGGTGAGAGAACGATGAATTAGACAGCGATCTGGCCTTTTCCAAATCAGGGTTCGACGATAATTTTGCCTCTTCCTAGCTGAAAAAGTAGGTAGCAGATCAGATAATGCATGGATTGTGTGATGTCATGGATGGGTGAATGATCTTTATCTAATAACTGATGCGTGGTATGTAAGGTTGCACGTAGATATGGTTAGAGATGATGTGGCGGCTTATCCCTCTAACATCTATGGGACGTTTGTACCCATCGTCACACATAGCGATATGCCGTGACTCAACGGGGGTACGAAAAAAGTCCTATAGATGTTGCTAAACCTCTTCTATAAAAGGAGATCGGTAAGGGTAAGTTGATTGATTTTTGGCTCTTGAAGTCGATGCATGGGGGATGCATGAGCATGTAGCATATAGCACATAAAGCGCCCCTCTTCCAACCTTATGACTCCCACATAATGCCTTTTTAGAAGGATGGAGGTTAGCCGCTTCATAAAAAATGGTAAAAGAAGTTCGTGCCAATTTATTTTCATTGTTTTGGTATTCCTAGAGAACTAAAGCGCTAAGGCTTTTTCTAACACAGCTTTGGTATGGTTGTTGATGTAGAAGGTTCTCATTTACCTTGATTCCACGTTACTCAACCACTCCCCAAATAGGTACAATTGCAGGAGTTTACGTGTTGGTTAAAACAAGTGATCCACCCACTAGGCATCCTCAATTCCAAACAGGGCATGGGTGATGCTTTGGCAAGCTTCTCGGGTAAAATAGAGAACCTAAAATTGCCAAACTATCTACACGCATAAGGATAAAACGTCATAAAAAAGAATAAAGTTTTATTTGGCCAATTATTTTAATACATCATCAAAATCCTTTAAACTTATTGAAAATTTTAAGTTCAAGTTTAAAGAGATCAATCCCCAGCAAAGTCGCCACTATGAGCGGACGACCTTTTTTCCGCCCACAAGGACTGCGTGAGATACGTAGCATGGGGGGTGGAAAATAACGTGCGTTGTGAAGCGTGCCGAGGGTCCGATCCTCATTTTAGCGTGATGAAAAGATTGATTGATAAAATTGATGTTGACGTTGAATTTAAGTCTAATTTGCATATTAAGGGATACAAGACTTGAAATCCCTGTATTTTACAATAGAGTCGCCACCTAGTTAAGCTCCATCGGGAATTTGGGTACGATATTCCCACCGGGTGGTTAGGCCATACCCTAAAACAGAGATTCCAAGTTTGGATGATGTTATCCATATTACATTAGGCCAAGTTAAAAGGTCTCATTCTTTCTTAATTGGTTTTAATCCAACCTATTTATTGTGTTTTTGGTTTATTTATTATTTTTGCGTTTATCAAGCATTCAAAGCGGTAAATAAATAATTATTACAGTTATCCAAAAATAAGTGCGGAAAATAAAATAATAATTATATGGCTTTCTAAATCCTATACACTTTTCTATGCAATAAGTAAAATACTCGAAGGCCTAGCATTCATCTAACCTAAATTTACCTGCAAAGAACGGTTAGCACAAATACGGCACGTTGTACGGAGTATATCACATAACATGCATAATTATTGAACAAAACAAGACACGAGTTAGCGTGAACATGGTATAATTTATTTACAATTTATGGAGCTCGGTTGGATGGCTAAAAATGAGATTTAGTCGGCGTTTGCGGGAAAATTCCGTTATATCCATATTTTAGACTCGATTGTTATTTTAACCGGATTATTAGTGAAAATGCCACATGGTATGGGGTGGGTCTATTTTTAGAAGGTTCTGGACCTTCGCCGTTGCACTGTGCATCCTAGCTTCGAAAATTTAAACTAGGTCGGAAAGTAAATGAAACTAAACTGCTGTCTAGAAGGTCATGCCACCGGTGGCATGACTGAGACCGTTGGCGACATCAACGATGCCACTGGCAGTATCAGTTATACAGGCAGGCTGCATGACTTTCTGGATACCATAAAGAAAGGGTCCTATAAGAAAATGTGGCCACTGGGGACAAATGAGGCCACTGGCAGTATGAACGATGCCGCTGGCAACATGGTTGATACCGCCAGCAGCTTCAAATGTTTCCAGCGGCTTCAGTTTCTTGCAGCATCTGTTTTTGACCGAAAAGCGACTAAAAACCCAAAACTAAGCACAAACAGCAACTAATGCAAAACAAACAATTAAAATGGAAGCCAGAGAGCTATGAGACTTAGAATTTTTACCTCGGGGTCGTGAATCCACCTCTTCGTGATCCGTATGAAACCTCTAGGGAGCTAAATAATTTTGGGAAGTAAGGGGTGATTTAGTCTCTAAATCCTAATTTTTGTGATTTCTAAACTTAAAATGCACTTAAGTATCAGAGAGTTCAGTAGAGAAAAACCAAGAAAAGATGAATTAAATCCTATTTTCTTAGCTTTTCTAAACTTTATCCCACTAAAGCTAACTAGAATGCTCAAAATTTGCTTGAAATCTTGAGTGGTGGAAGATTAGAACCCTTGAAATGGCTGGAAAATCTTGTTTATATAGGTTAAAATCCGTTAGAAATTGCCTTTGATCGATTATCCGTCGGATATTGAGTGAAAAGAGCACACAGCTGTCTATAGAAGAAATGATGCCGCCAGCGGCATCGCTCCTTTGGCAGGTCTGAAAAGTTGCACGATTCGTGCCCGAAATCGAGGAAAGGAGAGGAAATCCGAAAAAGGTTGATATTGACGGAAAAACTCAGATATTGGGGGGGATTTTTTATTTTTAATGGGTATTTTGGACTAAATGATTTCTTGGATGTAAATCATCGGTCTGAGCTACCACCGGACGCGTTATCGGACACGCCGAACTGAATTTTTTTCGAAAATAAAATTCGTAGAGAATTTTATATCGGTAATAAAAATCCAAAAAAGAATTTTTATTATGAGGAATAAAATCGGGCATACGTCATCATCGTCTCGCGAGAGGGACTGTAAAATCCCGAGCTCACAGTTGGTGTAGAACTCATTTAATTTATAACAAGTCTTTTAGTAGTTTTGCTAAAAAAAAATTCAAATTTTAATTTTATGCATAATACATTTAATTGTTAAATAATAATTGAAAATGATAACCAAATTTTTTTATACTTAATTATGATGAATAATTACTTTATAATTATGGATATGAGATTGATTGGAGTGGTTCTCATTTTATTTAAGCAATGATTGATGTTAAAATTTCATGTACACACAGGAAATAAAATAAAAATAATTGATGAATTGATTTCTTATATACTGAATTATGGAGTATATCTTAACTGATATATGAGGAAAATAGACCACTCAAAAAAACTCTAATATCATCCAAATTAGGCGATCTCACCATATTGGGAAATAGAAACAAATCATGCCACACGAGCAAGATGAAGTCATAAGAAACAATAAATAAAAATAAACTCTACAATCTATAATTTCTTTAACTTCAACTCAAGTTTTGAAAAATTGAGAATTATAAGAGCTCATGCGTACACCATAACACCAATCTGTGTTGTGGATCAATAATGAGTTTGCTTACAGGAGATAAATATGGATGCCTAATGTGAAATATTAAAATTTATCCTTAGTATTGAAGATGAATGGAGTCCAACCCAATAGTATGTGTAACATCAAATTCATAAAGAAGATGATCCTATAGTGGAAGATCAAAAAAAGTAGGATCCAAATTATTCACAGAAGAAGTAAATAAGAAAAAAAACTAGAAAAAAATATATAAGAAAACGGTAGGGGATGAGAAAGAAGAATGCTTTAAAGAGGTTCTTCTCTCCCCTAAAAGTGAAATTAGATCAAGATTAAGAATAAGAGAAATAAACAAAATTCAACCCGTTATTTTTACCAAAATTAACGACGAAACTTATCTGTTTGTTTTTTCCAAAGTAAAACAAATAAAACTATACTCGTTGTTTTAACAACATCAACCATGAAGTCTTTACACGATATGACCTCGTGTAGACTTTTCACCACTACACAACCTTGTGTAGATTTTTTCTTCTTTTGAAGGTTGTAGAACTTTAAACACTTGGAAGCTTTTTCTCTCTTTGAATGCTGTTTGAAGAAATGTAGGGAAACTTTTGAAACTCTTTGAATGATTTGTGTTGCTCACTTGAATGCTTTGTATAACTTTCTTTTATAATGTGTTCATCCCAAGATTTTATATTATGTACCTGACTTTTTACACCCTCTCCAATCAAGGGTTGAGAATTTATTAACTATTAATTAATTATTTTCTCACACCAATTGAATACTTCCTAACAAATTCTCAATCCTTGAATTGGAGAAGGGTGTAAAAAGCTAGATGCATAATATAAAAGCTTGTTCACCCCACCTTACACCTTTGACCTTGATGCGTATTCATTCTTGTTGTAGGTCTTAGGCATATACTGTGGATATGCTGAAAGATAAAAGCCTTTCTATAGAAAATATTATTTTTAGTATTTTTCCAATAAGCTTAAAGTTGCATAAAAACATTAGCTCTGTAGCATAACGAAGGAAAAATAAGAGAACGAATCAATACTATAATATTTTCCCAAAAATGCAAGACTAACACGAGATATGATCAAGTCTCCAAAATCTTGGCATACATCATGTACGTTGACTAAGAATTAAGAAGAATAATCGAGTCAGACAAATATTAATCTAACTAGAGATGTGCAAATTATGATAGTTAACAAAAACAAAAAATAAGCAAAAACAAAAAGAGGAGACCCAAATTTTCAACAAAGCTTTCAAACTACTATAACATCCCTAACATTGAAATGAAATACACAAGTAAGAGTTTTATTTGATCCAAATTTTTTCTAGTTTTATATGTACAAACTACAAAAAAACACTAAACATATACAAATAAAAGAAAATAGATCAAGAGGAAATATATTTATTCTGGCAGAGCTGTATGATATATTCTGAGATGCCCTAGCCGCCACCCCTAGTTCTGATCTCTTCTCGCCGGTCAGGATGGCCGCCGGTACCGGCAATCACTCTACAGTGCTGTAGCAGCCCTCATTGATTGACTTCAACATTGCCTCAATGTTTAGTCGTGATCATCTCATGTATACTCTCTAATCCCGCAAGCACAAATTCTAGGAATGCATCAGTTGTTGCGGATGTTTATAGCAATAATATCGCATCACTGTTTAGTCACGATGGCTTCTTGAAAGCCACGGCCGGTATGAAAACCAACAACTCCAATGCAAACACTAGGATTGTTTCTTATGATGCGGCTGTTAATGGCAATTTCAACCGCTCATTGATGCAACCCGATGCATCTGTTACTGCTTCGGCAGAGGTAATTTCGAAAGGGGCTTTACTTCCGTTAAGATCCCTTAAGCTTTACTCGACAAACGCATTGCATTGTGTTCCAATTCCCTAAGTGGGCATTTAATTCTCCAAAAAGGGGATAGCCCATACAAGTTTGCTTCTTTGAAGGGACCCTTAACGAAGATCTGGGGAATTTCGTATTCTTGGTGTCTAATTTCTCTTGGTAGATGTTATTATCGCCCTCTTCTCGGTTCACAAGCAACTAGGAATAAGGTTTGGATTAGGGGAATTATAGGGCTTAAACCCGGTACTTTTAGGGTTCAACCATGGCACCAAGACTTTAATCTTGCGGATCAAAAGACCACTAAAGCTTTGGTTTGGGTTCAATTACATGGTCTTCCTTGAGAATATTATGACACCTCCATATTGGCTCGCACAGCCAAAGCTATTGAGCAATTTTTTAGGGTTGACCATACAACAATTGAAGGGGATTATAGGCACTTCGCTCGGATTCTCGTAGATATTGATTCAGTTAACTGTCTACCGCAAACTATTGGTGTGGAGAGGGAAGGAAAACAACTCTGAGTAGAGGTGGAGTATGAAAATCTACCTCAATTCTATAAAATATGCTCCAATATACGTCACTCACGTGTGAATGCAAGCATAACAAAAAGGCAAGGGAAAGATTGTGGACACTCCGCCTTCTAAGAAAGCAGTAGCAGTTATGCGACTAGCAGTAACAGTTCCAAAACATACTGGGAATGTAAAGGTTCAAAAAACTATGACAAATCAAAACATAAAGGGTGTCAGGATGGATGTTCCAGCGGTTAACGCAATATTGTTAGAACAAATACAACACAGAATCCGTAAGGATTTACTTAAGCAAGTGCGACTTGTGGGCGGTGACAAGCCTAGGGAAATTGAAACAAACAATCCTCGGGAAGTTGGAACAAGTTCGGTGGTGGATCTAGTGCCAACGCCGCAGGTAGATAATCATGTAAGATTTTTAATAAAATCTAAATGGCCCATGTGTATTATGGATCCCCGGTTTAATAATTATATGTAGATTTGTATGATGGCTGTAAAGCCTTAAGGACATTAAATCATATCAGGTTTAAATTCGCTTCCCTCTACGATTAAATTAACATAAAATAAAGGATTGAATTAAAGTATAATGGTTAAAATTATAATGTATAAGTTTAGTCATTTGTTTTAAATAACTGATGATATAAATTCTATTAATTTATATTGGTTAATTGATAGTTAATATATAATGTTAATTAACCATTATGGAAAAGCAATGAAAAGAAAAATGTGTAGTGAAAGATGTTTCAATTTCTTCACTTAATGATATTATTATTCTTTTAATTTCATTGAATAAATTCAATTAAGGAGAGTTATAAGAATAAAGAAAGTGAAACATGTAAAGTATACTATATAAGGAGTTCTTCTTTTCTTCATGAAAGACATAGTTAAAATCAAATAAAAGATGCATTATTTCAATTCTTTAATCTCTTATCATCAAGAAGTCAATTGCGAAAAGTAGAGGAGAAAGAACGGTTCATTCTCTTCGTTATGATTCACACTTCCGCTAAATCGCTTATTTTCTTGTTTATCAATCAATTCGAGACAAGTTGATTTTGTTTTATCCCGATCAAAGTTTACGGCTTACAGTTGATACAAATTTTATTATCTAAATCGTTACGGGATTCAAAAATTGCTCACAAATCAACCTATGGATATGGGAACTCTTGTTGATGTAAGAATCTCTGGTGTTTTAGACGATTCTGAAGAATAGGAAAAACTCAATGATAGCGCTAGTAAGGAAATGTGTGACCATGATGGGGTTGACCTG
This sequence comes from Euphorbia pulcherrima, assembly GCA_947683365.1. NCBI lineage: Eukaryota > Viridiplantae > Streptophyta > Magnoliopsida > Malpighiales > Euphorbiaceae > Euphorbia > Euphorbia pulcherrima. The sequence continues at coordinate 46,161,334 of CANTUS010000001.1, read as the reverse complement.
CAAGAAGAGAATGACTTCGTGGATTCTGATTCAAATTATTCTCAACCTGAGAGAGGTGTTTCGACCTTTTGTGCGAATTCTGTGGAACGACAGGAGCAAAGACTGAAAAAAAAATTGGTACAAGGGTAACACCTCCTGTTAGCAGGTCCGATCCTGACATTTTGAGGGCCTAGGCCAAATAAAAAATTGGGCCCCTTGGATAATTTTTTTACGTAAAATTGATATATTCTAATAAATATTAAATAAAAAGTATAATTTTTTATATTTTAATTTTAGTCAGTAATCTAACTATTCGCATTAGATAAATTTAAAAAGTTTATTTTAAAGCTCATACATACAAACATACATACATAAATACATACATACAAACAAACAAATTGGGCCCCTTTTGGTCGTGGTCCCTAGGCAGTCGCACCCTTACCCTATGCCCATGACCAGCCCTACCTGTTAGGACAGATTATTTAGTTTCTTCTTATGAAAGCTTTTGACATGAGGTAAATGAGGGAGTCACTATCACATGGAATCAAAGAAAGAAAAAGTTATCTGTTGCCATTAGAGAATTAGCCAAATGTGAGCACAAATACTCTCCTTAGTTGAGAGTATATTTTCTATTGCCTAAACGGGTGTTCGACCTTTGTTGTTTTTTAGCTTTTCTTTTCTTCTTTCTGTTACTTTTTTTTTATTTTTAATAAAATTTGAGTTCGGTTCTCCGGCCTCCGCTTTCAATTTAAAAAAAAAAGAAATAAAATAGATCAAGAACTAACCATACACATACAACTTACAAGTAAGTGTGATATCAGTTTGAAAATAAAGACTTAGAGCATACAATTATGTTTAGACTCTAAACATGTAAAATAGGCACAAATCATTTTAATTAACAAAATATTGAAGATAGTTTTGAACACTCGACAATATTTAACAAGTTGCGGATTCTTATCAAGAATCCATCACATGAAAATGGAGAAAGAGAGAAGAATTTCTCTTTAACAATAAAGATTTTAAAAGGAAGGATAAACAAGCCCTAAATCTAATAAAAGAATCGTAATTAACCAAATAAGTTTACAACACAATGTGAAAATTAGAAGAGGAAGAAATTAGAAATGGAAAGATTAATGATACCATATATGTAAAACACGTCCGATTGTATTTGATTGTAAGAATCAGAATAAATGTGAAATATAATACAAGAAACAAGATTTCGTTTGTGTTAGTGAAAATCATTTATTGATTTTTAACGCAAATTAATCAATCAAAACACTCAAAGTAATCTTCTGCAGCAACAAATGGATTCCTCATCTTGTTCTTTCTCTTGCAAATAATTTGTTTTATTTTTTATAGTAATCTGCACGGGCCAAATACATGAGCAAAAATAAATTTAGTGGGCCTTGTGAATCTTTTCTGGGCAACTTAGCTCAATCCCTAAATTTGGGCTTTTGAAGTCTTATATAGGTACATCGTATTTTTTAAATCCCGCCATTTCTTTACTCCTTTTTTAATTACATAAAACTAGGTTTAAATTTTGGTAAAGGTAACAAAACACATATCTCTTCTCTCCAATATGAAATCTGACGATTCAAATCCCTTTTTCACCATCAACCCATTTTCTGTAGTTCCCCGACTATACTCTTCTTCATCTTCGTTTTCGAATTTCAAAACACACTAATATACCGACTATACTCTTCTATGACTGTAACTTCTTTTACTTTTTTCCCTTTTTCAGTTCGTTATGAAATTATCGGGCCGCACAATTATGGTTGAATCTCTTTTGGAGGATGTGGCCCCAGAAACATAGCAAGATGGCGGAGCAAGCGATGGCGCTGTCGATGAAGCTGGTGATAGGTACTGGTGTACATAGATGGTTTCTTCTTTAACGTTTCTTCTTTAACGTTTCTTCTTTATTCTTCCTTCTTTATCATTGTTATGGATTCTTCTGGTTTGTATTTAGATTAATTTCTTCACTCTGAAATTAGCTGAGGTGTATCATTTCATTATTATTTTTTCTCTTTTATTAATTTTGTCTTAGAAATTCATGTTTGAAATTGAGATGCTCATACTTGTAATTCTTGCAACTTTTTGATGGATTTTGAATCAAGTCCTTTTTGACTCTCGTCTGTTATTTTGTGATGCTTTGATAGGATGAATTCGTTGTTGAAATTACTGTCTCAATTTAATAAGAAGAATTTAATTAAAATGGTAAAACTGAGTGTGTAATTTTTGTCTTTCACGGTTTGTTATTTTCAGTTTTGAGATTCAACAAGGAATTCGATTATATGAACATAATGGATCTAGAAGCAGACATGTGCCAAAAATTGATGGCAAGTAATGGAGATGTAGGAAAACTATAGTTGCTGGTCAGGAATACTGTGAGAAACAAATTCATAGAGGTGGTCGTCATTCAAGAAAGCCTGTGGAGTCTTCTTAAACTTTAAATGCAGAACCAATGAACCAACCGAGAAAGAATTATATATGTTCTTTCTATCCATCTGTTGTAACTATCCCGAGTAATATTAGTATATACCACATAAACTCGGGTGCCACCAGCAGAAGCAATGTCGATTTCAAGATCATTGGTACAAATAATGACCCCTAGTATGCTTAGATGTGTGAAAAGCATTAACACGAGCATGATCAAGAAGAATACTTTGGTCTTTATAAATGATGCTACAATCATGACCAACAACACGTTTCACATAGAGTCAACTGGTACCACAACAACTATTGGAGCTAGTAAGGCTAGCAATAACAACTGTTACAAGATTAGCAACATTGAAGATAGGAACAAAATTTTCATAATAATTTCTTGTTCATCTAGGATATGTTCCTATTTATTGGTGCGTTGCAAAATGTAGATTGTCTATAAGATGATTTTTTAGGTTTCGAGCTCTAATTGTTTCGTTAGTCCAAATGGTTTGTCGTATGGTTGTTGAATTATGTATTATTTTCCATAAAGTAATGAACTTCGGTAATCAAAAGTGGTAAAAACTGATATAATAGATCTCATATTCAAGTAAAAAACTTAGATAATGCAGACAAAATTGTTCGAATTTCTATAATAATGCCTTATACCATTCTTATACCAAGTATAAGGCTTCATGCCATGGTTTTTATATGGAAAAGTTGAGTATTGTTGTGAACAGAAAGGAGAAATAGACTATATCAATACATAATATCATTCTTATACCAAGTATAAGAGCTCTTACACCAATTTTTTTTATCACTTTTCCATGAAGGCTTTATACCTGGAATAATATTAGTATAAACCATGTATAAGGCTTTCAAAACATGTTTTTTGCTAGAATTTTATAAGAGGTACAAAAGAGTGATAAAAGGTGTATGATAACGAATTTTTACGTAAACCGAATTCTACTTGGCGTATGGCTCATGCACTACTGCATCAGTTGAAGCAGACCACGGCTAGTGCCTCAACGGCTGCTGTTTCTAATGTTAGAGATTTTGTTATTCATGCAGGGGATGCTGCAGTAACAAATTTGGTGGCAGCTTTGTTTGGTGCTATGCAAAGGTCTTCTAATAGTGGTAGTGCAAAGAATAATAACATGGAATATTAAGCAGATTTTGTCGCCGGTTTCTTACCACTTTTTCATGAATGTTTTATACGTGGAATAATATTAGTATATACCAAAGTATAAGGCTTTCGAAACATGGTTTTTGCTGAATTTTAAAATATGATGTGAAAAATGATGAAAATGAGTTTTATAAAGGCATTATACAACTCTTATACTAGTTATAAAACTTACATATTATTAATTTTACTGACAATTTAGTATCTATTATGAAATTAAATGGAAAATGAAGACATTCATGTCATGATTTTGGTTGAATAAATAATAACTGTTGTGAAAATACAAATATATGTTTCATTAAAGTTTAAGAACGAGTTTTATACTAGGTATAAGAGCTATTATACTAGCCGTTTAAACAAAAAATAGTTTATAAGAGGCACAAAAAATTGGTTAGAGATGTCTCATACCAGGTATAAAAGGGATAAAAGACGGCTTATACCAACCATTTAAATAAAAAAGAGCTAAATATAGTGTACAAATATATGCATATATATTGAAGCAAGGAGGAGCTCATGTGCTGCCTATATTCAAAGGGTAACATACAGATTGCAATGTGTTAAAACTTCTCAGGATTAATACAAAAGAGATGTGAATGCAAAACACAAACCTTTTGAACAAATCAGTAAAAATATCAAGTCTAATGGTATTTGCAAGAAGATTTGGGTTAGCCCCATCAGCCTATAGAAGGCAACAACTGGTCTCAAATTAGAAGCTAGAGATTCTGGTCTGCAACTAGAGACCCAGCTGGTTTTACTCTTGGTGATACTTTGGCTTGTAGTATTGTTGGCCACATTATTGGTGTTGGTATCGTTCTTGCTCTTGAGAACATTGGTGCTCTGTAATTGTATTTATTTTACTACACTTCCTCCTAATATCACCTCAGACTTCTCTTTTACGCTTCTTTTTTAACAACTGGACTGAATAATCTCTGCAACAAAACTTAATTACTAAATGACAGTTTCAAACGGAAAGCAAAGCAACAAAAAACTTGATTTTCTTTATTTAACTACTACTGCACTAATTATTTGATAGAATATATAACTCTAATGAGTCAACAAGCATGCATTTTGCCATCAAATTTACTCTTATGCTCCCACTCCACTAATTCCTTATATATATATAGTAGTTTAAAGGAATCAAAGGCCAAAACAAAAAAGGTCAGTTTAAAATTTTAACAAACAGGTTATCTGCACAACAACTAAAGCAAAGAAATGACATATGCTGAACTAGATGTTTGAGGATGTAAGGGAACAAAGCTACCTGCAAAGGGACGACGTCCATGTCAGCTCTAAAGGGCAAAAACTTGTTTCTCACCGAAACAATAGAGGCCACCACACAAGTCTTAGCGACAAGATTTTCTTTCTCTTTCACATCGGAAAGGATTACCTAAAATCGAACTAAAAATATAAAAATAACAACAAGAACAAAACCGTCGTTGATTACAATTATCGGAAAACCTTAAAAACCATAACTCGCCGGAAAAGAAAAATTCAATTTGAACAGAGAAAATAAATGAAAACTAACATAAGAAATCATGGATTCAAAATCGACTAGATCACAAGTATAAGACATATCATAATTGCCATAACAATTATGGAAAAAAAGAAGGAAAGAAGAAGAAAAGAAACATGATTAGAGAAAGCAGGGAAGATATCGTAAAAAGAGAAAAACAAACCTAAAAGGAGAGAAATAGGTAAGGAATAAGTAAAGTCTGTAAAGGAAAAAAAATTCCTTGAAACCTCGTAAAAGGCTGTATTTCCCATCTTTTTTCACGCCAATATGTTGGAAAACATAACAATTGTTCCGGTTTTTATACAGGATTTTTGCCTAAATGGCCAATTTTACAAAATAATTACATGACAAACAGTTATTAAATTACCCAGGCGAGCATCACTCTTGTACCAAGCCTTCCTTTGTAATATAAGCTTCCATTTACAAATCTTAGCCTTCTCCCTAAACCTCAAGACGTCCTAGTGCATCCCTAAACCTTCTAACACTCCGCTAACGTCGCACATTGTGTCAATTTCGCTGCGCGACACACACTAAGGCTTACTTAACAACTCTCGGTGGCAAGATTGTTAAGTGCCGAACGAGGACAAATCCCAACCTCGTTACCTACCGTCAAAATGTCACAAACATAATTACTTTTTCATCATTCATTATACGCTCTCATGCAATTAGGAAGCTTATTTTTTTTTAATTTTTTTAACTTATTTTACATTTATCTCTCAAACCATTCTTTTTTTCGGCATGCCGCTATGGAGTTTTTTGTTCGCCTCAATTTTATGTTTGAAACACCATCCACTCTGATATAATTTTTCCAAAAAAAAGCTTAACCTGTTACATACCTCATACACATATGTTATAAGTTTATTATAAGTCTCTTTATATTTACAATGTTCATTCAAATTTTTATATATCTAATATATGTGTGTGTGTGTGAGCGCGCGCGTGCGTGCGTGTGTGTGTTCACGCGTGTGTGTCTGCACGCTCGTGCGTGCCTGCGTGAATGTGCGTGCGTGTGTGTCTGCACGCTCGTGCGTGCCTGCGTGAATGTGTGCGTGTGTGTGCCATAAGTCTATTATTAGTATCTGCAATGCTCATTGAACTATTATATATCACTATATATCTAATATATATTTGTTATAAGTGTAAAATAAGTTTAATATAAGTCTCTTTGTATCCGTGCTGCTTATTAACTATTACATATCTCATCTATATATATTTGTTATAATTATAATATAAATCTCTTTGTATTTGCAATGCTCATTAAACTATTATATATCTAATATATATCTGTTATAAGTCTAATATAAGTCTGTTATAAGTATAATATAAGTCTCTGTGTACTTGCAATGCTCATTAAATTGTTATATATATCTATTATATAACTAATATATATCTATTACAAGTCTAATGTAAGTCTGTCATATGTCTAATATAAGTCTCTTTGTATTTGCAATGACCATAGAACTGTTATATATCTACTATATATTTGATATATATTTGTTGTAAGCCTAATATAAGTCTAATATAAGTCTGTTATAAGTCTCTTTGTATTTGCAATGCTCATTGAACTGTTATATATCTACTATATATCTAATATATATATATATATGATATAAGTATGTTATAAATCTAATATAAGTCTCTTTATATTTGCATTGCTCATTAAGCTGTTATATATCTATTATATACCTAATATATCTATTATAAATCTTTTTATATTTGCAATGTTCATTTTCCCTTTCAGATGGTTGGCAAACATCAATTTTGAACTGTGGGAATCGCTGGATCAATAGATATTGATTTTGAATTTTAATAAGTATGTTATAACATATGTGCATTAGGTATATAATAGGTCGAACTTTTTTTTGGAAAAAATATATCATGAAGGATGGCGGTTCCAATATAAAAATGAGAGCAACAAAAAACTTTAAAGCGACATATGTTTGAGAGATAAATGCAAAAATAAGCAAAAAAAAAAACTACCCAATCATTGAACATCGTATAAAGGTAAAACGCAACTTTAAAAATAGTTAAAAAGCAAGGATTTCCCTATTGAGTTATTTTGGTATTTATTTTGCACTTACGGGCCTAGTAGGAAAATTTCCCTTTTATACTTCCTAATTTTTGTCATAAACATCCTCACTTTTCTTTTTATGACTTTTTACTTTTCTTTTTATATTATCTCTCTTATTTAATAATAATTTTTCAACTTAAAACGACTATATCTCACAAACTGTCAATATTTCAACACTGAGCCTTACAATAATTTGTTCATTTTATTTTTATCTTTATTTAAAACATACAAGATCAAAATCAATATCTTTTCAACAAAAAAAATCCACGATAGTTAAACCTATTAGTCTATGGTATAAAACTGGTATAAGAGCTTTATACCACTTTTTAATTCCATCCTTTTCCATAGTAAACTAGTATAAAAGCTTTTGTACCAGTCTTATACCTGATATAAAAGCTCTTATTTAGTATGTGGAACAAAATATGCAAAAAAAAAGTTATGAAGTAAATAAGAAATATAACCCTCTAAAACCAAAAACATATTAACAAAAAATGAAATTCATATGCTATTTATTAACAAGTAATTATACACTAAAAGAATAGAGTGTTGTGTTGGTTTTTATAAATTGTATTTCCTCAATTTGAAAAATTTAAGAAAACATAAAAAAACTGTTATATGTTCCAAGGTATAAAATATAAAAAAAAAATCCTAAAACTTGTTTTCGAGTTTTTTAATTTGAAAACTTTTGTAGCTAAACATAAGTTTTTGTTTTCTAATTCCCTTTGAAATTTAATATGGAAAATACGTCTAGAGTTCTACGACTAAACAACCCTTACCTTTTGAAAAAACTAGAAATTGAACCAAAGGCCTCTCACATCTTTACCAAGTGATATACCAAGTGATATAACATTAATTAACGATTAATTTTATATTTTCAACATTAACATCTAAAATTGTAAACAAAACACTATTCCCTCCATTGCTTTATGTAAGTCGTTTCAGGATTTTCACCAATACCAATAAAAAATTAATTACACTACTAAAATGACTAATTTATCCTTTACTGAAATTCTCTTTCTTCTTAATTACTAACATATAATTCCATCAATTCATAATCTCTCATAATAAATGAAAGGGTAAATTAGAGAAAAAATGATGAAAAATGCATTGATATTCTAAAGTAATAAATAAAAAGTAACAAAATAAAAAGCTAAAAGAACTTATAAAAAGGAATGAAGCGAGTATTTTTGAGCCCCCTCCAATTATACCTCCAATTTTAATTTTAATTTTTCTGCGTTCTTTTTCTGTTTCTTTAATCATTTAATCTTGTTTACATATAATTCTTGAATCAATAAGACTGCAGTTGCTTTAACCAACAAAAAGAAAACATACAAGAAATAGACAGAAAAGCTAAAAAAAACCAAAGATTTTAATTAAAAATTTGAAAACAATGATAGAATTTTTAATTTTATAAAGATTCTTGTGAACACTTAACAATCTTTCCCAAATTATTGATTCTAAAAAAGAACATCAAGAAACCATCACATACAAATGGAGAAGAAGAGGAAAATTTCTCTTTTACAATAAACATCATAAAGAAAAAATAAAAAGATCTCAATAATAATGGCAACATATTCTTTTTTTAATAAAAAAGATTTAGGATCAGAGCTAGGCAACATTAGTTGAATGTATGAAAACTATAAGAGAAATCAATTAGAATTCGAAAAGATTAATTATTGTGAATGACAATACAAGAAACAAGAAACAAGAAACAAGAAAGATATGTTGGAAAATAATGATCCGATTAATAAAATCTAAAATCCATCCGAATCAAGTTTGAAAGAAACAAAAACGAATGTAAGTAATCCTCTTAAATCCAAATGGAAGCATCCGGACAAAGCTAAGAACACTTATTAGACAAAATCAGAAACCTAAGCAATGGAGAAAATCAAGGAGAAAGCTGGGAAAGGAAACAAACTTCTGTCCCCCAAGACTTACATCCGGAAGAACTGATTGAAGCCATATCCGGAAAGAAGATCCGAAACAATTAGGTCCAAAGGACATCCGGAAGACCTATATCTAAAAGCTAAGGAAAGTCTAAAACATACCTTTCCTTCTGCCTCCTTGGTCCACTAAAGTCAAAGATTCCTTTTACCAAGAAATAAGTACAAAAAGACAGCTTGCACGATTAAGGGAAAAGTCAAAAGGGTCTGACACCGGACAGAGAAAGTCTAACTACCCTTTCTATTAGACTAATAAAGGCGCGCGTAGAGCTAACAATATATGATAATTGGTATGAAAGTTGGTGTATCACAAAATGACAAACAAAGCGATCACTGACAACTTTCCAGCATCAATCCCAAGAATTGAAACGGATCAAAATATAGTCTAACGGACTGATCAATGGATCTGAAAGCTCCACAACACAACCTGATCAGGGGTGAAGATTGAATGAAAGCTTACCAACCACAAACGGCTACATTTATGATCAAAGCCTATAAAGAGAGCTCTTCACCAAATAAGAAGAGCAACTAATTGACTTAAAAAAGCAAGTAACAAAGCAACACACATTCAATTAGTCAAGATAATCCCTCCAAGAACCTTTGATTCAAAATCTGTTTGTAAGGATTCCCAAGTGAAACTATAAACTTGAGAAACTCCAAAAACCAACCCTTCGTTATAAACCAAAGAGTAAGAATCTCCAACTTGGGTGAGTTGGGAGATTGGGATATAGCTTGAAGTAGGTGCTTTGAATGAGATCTCTCTGTAGGACTTAGCTTAGATTCAAGGTAGAAGGCTAAGTGGTATATCCTACTAAAGATAAGAGGACTCAGTTAGGAGTTGGTACTTCTAGTGGTATATCCTACTTCCGGAAGGGGTCACTATCCGAAGACAAATTTGTAAGGCTTGATTCCTGCCAGTTGAAAAGGAGTCCACTAGTGGATAAGCTCGGAAGAAGGAAACTCCGGGGACTAGACGTAGGCGAGACCGAACCAGTATAAAACGCTTGTGTTTGATTTACTTTTGCTTTTACTATATTTCACTCATTTGCATCATTCAGATTCATTCTCCAGATTATATTCATCATCCGGAACCATCTTTCGGATCATAATCAAACACGCTACACTAAGACTTTTTCTAAGTCTATAAATTCCATGAAAAGGGCCATTCACCACCCTCTGCCCTTATAAATACTCTCATAGGGACCAACAAGTGATATTAGAGCAAGTGCTCAAACTAGAGATCTAACAGTCTCGAGCTAAAGATCCATATATTTTGATTCATAAATCAAAATGAGTTTCCACAACTCGCAACTCCTTCCCGAGGGTATGTCTGTTACCCGTCCTCCACTCTTCATCAGTGAACACTACACATTTTGGAAAAATCGGATGAAGAACTTCATCCAGTCACAAAGTATGCAAGCATGGTTAGTTATTAAAGAAGGCCCATATGAACCTACTTACGAAGTAGAGGGTATGACTACCCGAAAGCCATCAAGCATGTGGGATGATAATGACTTTAAAAAATTGCGAGAAAACTCAAGTGCTATTAATATGCTTTATTGTGCTCTTAGTACGGCATAATTCAACAGGATATCCAGATATGAGACTGTAAAAGAGATATGGGAGAAGCTGGAAGTAACCTATGAAGGAACTACCAAAGTAAGAGAGGCCAAACTTGATCTACTCCAATAAAAGTTTGAATCTTTCAAAATGGAGCCTAGAGAATCAATCAGCAGCATGAACACTAGATACACAAATCTAGTAAATGGAATGAAGAGGCTAGGGAAGGAGATTCCAGAAGTAGAAATGGTCAAGAAAGTACTTCGGAGTCTCACCAAGGAATGGGACAATAAAAAGAATGCTATTGAGGGAGCTCATAACTTAAATTTTTATAGTTATGATGAACTCATTGGTAATCTTCTAACCCAAGAATTGTGCTTGGAGAGATACAGCCAACAAGAAAAGAATCCTGAGGAGCAAAAGAAGGCCATTACTCTTAAGGTAGAATCCACCGGATCAGGCTCATCTGGAGAGGAAGGGCAAATAGATGAGTCAATGAGTACTAAATATCAACTCGCTCTATTGACCAAAAGGCTAAATCGATTCATACAAAAGAAGGATAGAAGGAAATAAAAAAGGTATGAATCTCGGAGACCAAGAGAAGGCACCTCCGAAAGAGGTAAGCATAGAAGGAATTCGGAAGAAAAGAAAGATCCGGAGAAAGATGCCGCCTATTTCGAATATGGTGAAAAAGGCCACTTCAGACCAAAATGTCCCAAGCTCAAGAATGCTAAGAAATTAAAAAAGAAGGCAATGGTTGCTACATGGAGCAACAATGAAGAAAGCAGCAGCTCATCTTCAACAGAAGAAGAGGAAACTGCTAACTGTGCATTCATCGCTCTAACTGTACCAGAAGCAGAGCAACCCGAAAGGAATGCCTCAAGGCAAGAAATAGTGCAAATTGAAGAATCAAAATCAGATTCAGCAAACACTGAGGTAAACTCTTGCTCTAATTCTACCTCTAACTTTGATCTTGCAAAAGCTCTTTCTATTGTTATCAAGGGAGTGAAGAAGAATGCGAAAGCCATCAAGTCTCTGAAAAGAGCAATACTAGAATTGGCTGAAGATGCTGAGGTGATGGCATAAGAAATCAATTTGGTTAGAGCAACCAAGCATATTGATGTAGTAGAAGAAAACTTTCAGAGAAATCAAGTCCAGATTCTGAATGCAAATGTAACGGGACTGGATAGAGAAGTCAATCTATTAAAGGAAGCATCCAGAAAGAAACTTGAATAAAGAATCCAAGAAGAGATAATCCCCCTCCTCCTCAGATAGGATTCAAAGGAACTCAAATCAAAGGACAAATGAAATAAGAAGACAGCCACAAGCTCAAAGATTTACTACTGCTCAGAAGGCAAAGGCTAAGGTAGCTTATAACCAACTACCTATCAAGTAAAGAAAAAATTAAAGAGCTAAAATTGCTCCTCCAACCAACTTCCAGAATTGTATTGGACCATCCACTAGTGTGCATGAAGCTGGGTATAAAGGCAACTACAGAAGGGAGGATCTGGAGAGGATCAGCAACAAGCAAAAGCAAAACACACCTATTTCAGGGTGCAGGTTTTATGGGAAAAATAATCATATAACTAAATCATGTAGATTAAAAAATGGCTATTACGATGATTATCCTTGGCCTGAGATGGTTATTAACCCGAGAGGACCCAAATCTGATTGGGTACCCAAACCCACTTGATCTGTTTTGCAGGTATGCCTAAAATCCATAATAGATCAGCACACTTGGTACATTGATAGTGGATGCTCAAGGCACATGACAGGTGATGAGAAGGCCTTCATCGCATTAACCTTGAAGAAGGGAGGCAAAGTGAGCTTTGGAGATAATCAAAAGGATCAGATCACTGGTCATGGAACCATCGGATCTGGGTTAAAGATTGAAGATGTCTTACTAGTTAATGGACTGCAATTCAACCTACTAAGTGTGGCTCAATTATGTGACAAAGGAAGAAAAGTCACATTTGACTCCAGAGGCTGCTCAATTTATGACAGTAAGTCCAATCAACTTATTCTTTATCCACCTAGAGTAAATAATGTCTATTCTATAAACATTAAAAATGATAAGAAGAATATATGCCTGGTGTCTAAAGAAGAAGAATCATGGCTATGGCACCGGAGGTTGGGACATGTAAGCATGAACCTCCTATCCAAATTAGCCAAAAAGGAATTAGTTGAGGGTTTGCCTTAGGTTGCTTTTGATAAGGATCATCTATGCACCGCATGTCAACTAGGTAAATAACATAAGAAAAGTTTCCCTTCCATATCATACATTCCTTCTAAAAGAGTACTTGAGCTCTTACACATTGATCTCTTTCATCTAATTAAGCCACTAAGCTTAGGTAGAAGAAAATACACCATGGTCATTATAGATGACTATTCTCGATATACCTGGGTTCTCCTGCTAACAAGCAAGGATGAAGTATTTGACCAATTCTCCAAAACATTCATTCGGATAGAAGTAGAACAGGGCATACACATTGCACGCATCCGGAGCGATAATGGTGGAGATTTCAAAAATAAGTATTTTGCTAATTTTTGCGACTCCAAGGGCATTGAACACAACTTCTCTGCCCCTTACACTCCTCAACAGAATGGAGTGTTTGAGAGAAAGAATAGGACCATAGTAGAAATGGCTAGGACGATGCTAAGTGAAAATCGTTTGCCAAAATATTTCTGGGGTGAGGCCGTAAACACAGCATGCTACATCTTAAATAGAGCTCTCATTATAAAAACTATAGAAAAGACCCCATATGAAATCTAGAAGGGAAGAAAACCAAAAATTGGATACTTTAAAGCATTTGGATGTAAATGCTACATCCTCAATGATAGAGAGCAATTAGAAAATTTTGATCCTAAATCTGATGAAGCAATTTTTCTCGGGTACTCAACACATAGTAAGGCTTATAGAGTCTACAATAATCGAACCCAAACTGTAATAGAATCTATACATGTAGATTTCGATGAGACTAACACTACAGGAAAGAAAAGCTACATTCCGGAAGATCAAGTTCCGAAAGCTGAACGATCTGAAGAAAAGAAGAAAAGAGGAATTCCTGACTTATTTCAAATCAAGAGGTACAAAGAGGAAGATGAAGGAATGTCTTTTGATCCAGAAATACAACAAGTCAATCTTAATCAACAAGGAATTGACTTTAATGAAAGAGTAGATGAAACTGAAGTGGAACAAGTTCAAATTCAATATAAACGCCTAAAAAGGGAGATCTAGACCCACAGAGATCATTCCATAGAGAATATTCTGAATGATGTTTATAATCCAGTTAGAACCAAAGGTCAGCTCAACCGAATGATGAACCATGCCGCTTTTGTCTCTCTCATAGAGTAAAAGAAATTCCAAGAAGTTGAAAGGGATAGAAGCTGGATGATGGTGATGTAGGAAGAGCTAGATCAATTCACCAGGAATGATGTATGGGATCTTGTGCCCTCTCCTAAAGGAAAGTCAATTATAGGCACTAAATGGGTGTTCTGGAATAAACTTGATGAATCCGGAACAGTAGTAAGAAATAAGGCAAGACTAGTCGCTCAAGGCTATAATCAGCGAGAAGGAATTGATTTCGAAGAAACATTCGCTCCTGTAGCAAGACTGGAAGCAATCTAGATGCTATGTGCTTTTGCATTATTCATGGGGCTCATATTACACCAAATGGATGTCAAAAGTGCATTTATAAATGGTATCATTATAGAAGAAGTATATGTCAAGCAACCACCTGGATTTGAAGATTCGAAGCATCCGAATCATGTCTACAGACTAAAGAAAGCTCTCTATGGATTAAAGCAGCCACCAAGAGCCTGGTATGAAAGATTAACCTCATTCCTTATATCCAAGGAATATACTAGAGGCAAGGCAGATACCACACTCTTCATCAAGAAGAAGAAAAATGACATTATTCTAGTCCAGATCTATGTGGATGATATCATTTTTGGTGCCACTGATGAGAAGATGTGCAAAGAATTTAGCTCTCAAATGCAGAAGGAATTTGAGATGTCCATGATGGGAGAACTCAACTTCTTCCTTTATCTACAAATCAAACAAAGTCCGGATGGGATTTTTATAAATCAATCAAAATATAATAAGGAGATCCTAAAAAAGTTTGAAATGGACAGCAGCAAACCAATCTCTACTCCAATGAGTTCAGACACAGTCTTATCCAGGGACTATGAAGGAGAAGATGTTGATCAAAAGTTGTATAGGGGAATGATTGGCTCACTCCTATACTTAATAGCCAGCAAACCTGACATACACTATATAGTATGCTACTGTGCAAGATATCAAGCTAATCCCAAGGATTCTCATCTCAAGGCTGTCAAAAGGATACTTAGATATCTCTTAGGAACCACTGAAGTTGGGTTATGGTATCCTAGTAATGGAAACTTTACTCTCCAAGGGTTCGCCGATGCAGACTAAGGCAGAGATACTCTTGAGAGAAGAAGTACATCTAAAGGATGTCATTTCCTTGGGGACTGCTTAGTCTCATGGTATAGCAAGAAATAAACTTCAGTTGCCTTATCCACCATAGAAGCAGAATATATGGCAGCTCGAAGCTGTGTTGCTCAACTCCTATAGATCAAACAACAACTTGAAGATTATGGAGTGCAATCTGGATGTGTTGATGTATTGTGTAACAACAAAAGTGCTATTGATGTGTCAAAGAATCCGGTGCTCTATAGCAGGATGAAGCATGTCGATATAAGGCATCACTTCATCCGGCATCATGTGATGAAAAAGGATGTTGCACTGGTATATGTCCTAACAAACTAACAAAGAGCTGATATCTTTACTAAACCTTTAAGTAAAGATCAATTTGGGAAACTAGCATCTAACCAAGCCAGATCTTAAGATAAAATTCGCACTCCAGAAGAAAAGAAGAGTTGGAAAGGTATATTCCGGAAGATTGCCATGTCAGCCGACAACGATGACATATGGTAGTAAAAGCCCATAAAGGTAACTGTTACTTTTTGAATTTCAAAAGTCCATTGCACGCGAGGTAAATACAACAGTTAATTCAAAAATAAACCGTTCCTATTCTCCAGTTAAACTGAATTCACCTCTCTCAAAAAAATCGGACTGTCATGTCATCAATCTAGTCAAAGCCACAGGAGTCCGGATAACAATTATACCCTCACTTTAAAAGTCTATATAAACCCCCTTAAAATCCCTTCTTTTCCTCACACGAGTAACAATCTCATTGTTACTCTGCAAAATTCAAACCTAAAACACCATCTCTCAAATACTCAAAAATGGCAGCCAAAAATACCGCAAACACCCTCGAAATCTTACCAAGCAATAACCTCTTCCAAGTATCTGACTTGAAAGATGCAGATTTTGAAACCTTAAATCTTAAAACTTCTGATTTAGTCATCCCTACTGATCATCTAGGAGACGACTCTCTATTTAAAAATCCACCTTTCTTCACCCTAATTGAAGATCAAAATCTAGGTGACCTTCTCAAAATAAATTACCCGACCTATCCCAAGCTGGTGAAAGAGTTCTTCTCAAATCTAAGTGTGCACAATCATTTTGATACCCTAAGCGCTGAGGTACAAGGGAAAACCATCCTTCTAACTCCAGAATTCTTTGAAAAGAATCTGAACATGAAGAACTCCAGAGTACTATTAAAGAAAGATGGGGATAAGACTGGAGTTAAGTATGAATCTAAGCTATGGCTTCACTAGAACTACTTCGACGATAAATTCTCAACATACTTCCCTAGAATGCCCAGATTCCTGCAGCATGCTCTGGCAAAGCTTATCCTGATAAGGAAGGGGTCATTGACTATAGTTTCTTCCCTCCAGCAATGCATTCTACAGCACTAGGTTAGTAGTGTGAAAGTAAACTGGCCAGTCTTGATTATCCATTATCTCAAGACCCATGTAAACTCATATGGCACCTTGATCAAAAGAATCCTCCAAGCGGCAGAAGTAGATCTAACCGGATTTAAAGGGATCTATGGAAAGCCCATCTTAGAAAAGAATTTTCAAAACCTCCGCTTCAATGAAGAATGGGATGAAGAGAAGTCGAAGCTAAAAAGGGATGAGCGCAAAATTAAATCCAGAAAAGTAGTTGATCCGGAAGTAGAGGCCCTCGTTCCCAAAAGGCCAAGAACCACAAAAACCAAGGCTAAAAGGCAAATGGAAATGGTTCCAAAAGAGATTGATGAGGACACTCTGCCCCTCACTCAAAGTCTAAACTCAGAACAGCCAAAACCCAGGGGCAGACTGATCAAAGCCGCAGCCAAGAAGGGACATCATAGGCTTACTGTGGGTCTACCTAAAATCTCTACAAAGGCAATTGAGGCTGGAAGAAGGAAAGCCAAGAGAACTTTGCCTGAAATGGAGGAAAAGGCTGATGATGAGGAAACATAGGATGAGGCTCCTCCTCAAAAGCAGCTCCAAAGAAAAGGGCTAACATTTGATGAAGCTCTAACTGCTCAAGAAAAGAGAGCTAGTGAAGGCAGGAGGCTTGCTGGGATCATACTTAATGAGAAAGCAAGGTAGTATATGGAGATAGCCGCCTCAGAGAAAGCATAGTCTAGTAAAGGGAAAAACATTCCCGATGCAACAGAATTTGTATTACAAGATGATGAGCAATACGTCGAAATTCAGGCTGCTATCAAAGAAAACAATGAAATAAATCAGGGGAAAACAACCAAAGAACCTGGCGAACTATCTCAAGCTCCCTTAATTCTTGTCCATCCAAAGGACATGGAAACTCTGTCAAAGATTCTGGAAGCACATGAATTCCTATTTACTGAAAGAACAGAATCACTTCAGGGGAATCTGCTTGGACCCAGCAATGCAGTCATTAATCTTGAAAGTCCTGAAAAGGCATTAGAGAAGGCTATTGAGGAAAATACCAACTTGCTTGAAGAAGAAAAAGAAAGTCCTGAAAAGGCAACTGTAGGGGTGGTTGAGGACAGTTCCAACCATCCGGAAAAAAAGCCAGAAGAAGAAAGAAGGGATGGGGATCAGACGCTACAAACCATTGAGGTAACCCCAATCTTCTTCATCTCTCTTCTAAAAATTAAAAGCACAACTTAGCTACAATCTCTCATAATGTAACTGAGGATATAGTACCAAACCCGGATGCAACAGCTCCAGAGGAGGGAGAAAGTTTGAGTTCCAAGGGACACACTTCTGAAGTGGATCCTGCAGGTGAGGCTACTCCGGAGGAAAGGGAAATAAGCAAGGGTAGAGAAGAAGGAGCAATTAGAGGCTCACGTTCGAAAGATGACAACCCCTCCGAAAGTAGTTCAAGCTCTAGAGATGAATCTAGCTCATCTGGAACCTCCCCATACTTCCCTCCTCACATAAAATCAGTGACTCTCCCTGATGAAAACTCCAAAGAATCCAAAGTCAGTGCCGCTCTCAAACTCCTTCAGGAGGCAACTCTTGAGCATCATGAAGAGGGTTTTATCAAGAAGAGCCTCCTGACCATCTGCACCTATCTCAAAGCTGTGGAGAAGGAATTAATCAGGCAAAAGTCGAATCAAGAGGTCTGCAAGGATTTAGGTGAAATCAAAGAAAGGTTAAAGTGCCTCCCCAAAATTGAGCAACAAGTCATGAACTTCCCAACACCCAGAGCTCTGGCGGCAGCTTCCCTCTCTGAGATTAAGCCTCTCTTGAATGAGATAAAGGAAAGCACCTCTCAATCCAATTGTAATGCCAGTCAAGCCAATACCTAGGCCTATGATAATTGTGCAACAGTGCTCAAAAGAATGTCCTCCTCTGCCACTGACCTATCTATAGAACTCAAGGACTACATCGACACCAGGTTTGAAAACTTGTCAAAATTCATGGAGGATAGGGATTTAAAACTAACTTTGCTGAATATGGAAACTGATCAGCAAGTCACTCAAGAAATGCTTTCAAATTTTATAGACAAAACCATCCCCCAACTGAAAGAGAAGATCCTTGATGATATGGGTGATGAGATGCAAGCAAGGAATTCTAGCATTGAACAGGCAATAACTGAGTGGAAGAAAACCGTCTTCAAAGAGATTAAAGATCAGACGGAGTCTCTCCACAATATCCAGAAGGGCCTCAGTGATGAAATCACCACTCTTTAAATTGGAATAAACAAATTATGCATCTCTGGATCCTCTTCTTCTCCGGATACTCCAGAATGCCAGCTCATTCCTATCCTACACGATCTGGTTCAGGCTATAGGGGATTCAGGGTTCATGAGCCAAAAAGGTTTGACTATACTCACTAAGGCCATGTTCCCTTACTTTGATCCAAAGGACTAAGAGCAAATTCTGCACATCCTCCCTCAAGTCTCACAAGCATATGATTAGCTTTGGAGGGCCCTTCGTCCTTACTACTTGACTCCGTCTATTGTAAATCACATCATTGATGAACGAGCCAAAGGTAACAAAGACTACTTTGTCTACTCCTCTGCATGGCAGAAATCTTGGGATAAACATACCTATATGGTCATTGACCCCCTTGGTGGAAGCAAAAAGGGGGAGGAAGAAGATCAAAGTCAGTAAGGAGACGGAAGGGGGAAAGAAAAAACACTGCAAGTCCGAAAGAGTGGTCCATTTGGAGAGATAGTTAAGCTAGCTAGATAAAATTATAATAGCTAGATTCTCTTTATATGTATTTTTGTATCTTGTAACACTGAACTTCATGATGTTAACCATTGTCAACAGCAGAAGCATATATAAAGGGAAAAATTCTTAACTATCAAAATAAACGCTTCTAAAGTACAATCTATAATTGTACTACAACAAACTTAGAAGCAGAAGTCATAAAATTATTGGGGAGCCTAGATACTAAAATCATGGGGGAGTACCTTAAAAGTTAAATGTCTTAAGTTTTTGTTTCCATCAAATGGGGGAGATTGTTAGAAAATAATGATCCGGATAATAAAATCTAAAATCCATCCGAATCAAGTTTGAAAGAAACGAAAACGAATGTAAGTAATCCTCTTAAATCCAAATGGCAGCATCTGGACAAAGCTAAAAACACTTATTGGACAAAATCAGAAACCTAAGCAATGGAGGAAATCAAGGACAAAGTTTGGAAAGGAAACAAACTTTTGTCCCCCAAGACTTGTATCTAAAAGAACTGATTGAAGCCATATCCGAAAGGAAGATCCGGAATATATAGGTATAAAGGACATCCGGATGACATCCGAAAGACCTATATCTAAAAGCTAAGGAAAGTCTAAAACATACCTTTCCTACTGTCTCCTTGGTCTACTAAAGTCAAAGATTCCATTTACCAAGAAATAAGTACAAAAAGACAGCTTGCACGATTAAGGGAAAAGTCAAAAGGGTCTGACACCGGACAGAGAAAGTCTAACTACCCTTTCTATTAGACCAATAAAGGCGCGCGTGGAGCTCACAGTATATGACAATTGGTATGAAAGTTGGTGTATCACAAAATGACAAACAAAACGATCACTGACAACTTTTCAGCATCAATCCTAAGAATTCAAATGGATCAAAATATAGTCTAATGGACTGATCAACGGATCTGAAAGCTCCACACCACAACCTGATCAAGGGTGAAGATTGAATGAAAGCTTACCAACCACAAACGACTACATTTATGATCAAAGCC
Source organism: Euphorbia pulcherrima (assembly GCA_947683365.1). Classification (NCBI taxonomy): domain Eukaryota; kingdom Viridiplantae; phylum Streptophyta; class Magnoliopsida; order Malpighiales; family Euphorbiaceae; genus Euphorbia; species Euphorbia pulcherrima. The sequence continues at coordinate 46,141,070 of CANTUS010000001.1, read as the reverse complement.
TATAAAGAGAGCTCTTCACCAAATGATAAGAGCAACTGATTGACTTATAAAAGCAAGTAACAAAGCAACACACATTCAATCAGTCAAGCTAATCCCTCTAAGAACCATTGATTCAAAATCTGTTTGTAAGGATTCCCAAGTGAAACTATAAACTTGAGAAACTCCAAAAACCAACCCTTCGTTATAAACCAAAGAGTAAGAATCTCCAACTTGGGTGAGTTGGGAGATTGGGATATAGCTTAAAGTAGGTGCTTTGAGTGAGATCTCCCTGTAATAATCAGCTTAGATTCAAGGTAGAAGGCTAAGTGGTATATCCTACTAAAGATAAGAGGACTCAGCTAAGAGTTGGTACTTCTAGTGGTATATCCTACTTCTTGAAGGGGTCACTATCCGGAGACAAATCTGTAAGGCTTGATTCCTGCCAGTTGAAAAGGAGTCCACTAATGGATAAGCTTGGAAGAAGGAAACTCCAGGGACTGGACGTAGGCGGGGCCAAACTAGTATAAAACACTTGTGTTTGATTTGCTTTTGTTTTTACTATATTTCACTAATTTGCATTATCCAGATTCATTCTCCGAATTATATTCATCATCCGGAACCATCTTTCGGATCATAATCAAACACGCTACACTAAGACTTTTTCTAAGTCTATAAATTCCACGAAAAAGGGCCATTCACCCCCCTCTGCCCTTATAAATACTTTCACAGGGACCAACAAGATTCATCTTTAAATGCAAATTGATCTTCTCAAACAAATGGATTGTTCATCTTGTTCTTCCCCTTTCTCTTTCTCTCTCTCTTTTTATTTCTCTTTCTCTCTCTTTTTATCTCTAAAAAAGAAGAGAGAGAGAGAAAAGAGAAAGGCAAAAAACAAAATTAATTGAAATTAATGAATCAAAGCAAATAAGCGGTTTTATAGTCTATATGATTTATAGTTATTTACATGGACTCTATGCATATTTGAATCCTTTTTACGTCACAACCCCTTAATTTGTTTCACGGGGCTTTTACATAATTGGCTAAAAGAATAAAATAATATGGGCCAAAAGATTAGCTAATAATAAAAATAGAATAAAAAGGGCAAAATATTTACAAGAACACTATACATTTCAAAAACAATTACAAACTTTCTCCCTATCACAGTTATGCACACTGTACCACTAATTATCTAATGAATTTTTTACTTTACTTTTAATTTATCTCTTAAATCATTCATTTTTTGAATATGCCGTTTTAAAGTTTTTTATTCGTCTCTTTTTTTTATCTTTGGAAGGACATCAACTATGATATATGTTTTCCAATTTTTTGTTTGAACTGTCATATATCCAATTGATATCCAATAGAAGTTCAATAAAAATTAGTAACTTTAGAAGAACTTTGATTCACTAGATGTTTTTTTATAGATCAGAACTTTAAAATATACTTGTACATATGTTTAATGCCAGCTTCAAATTAGATTTTCTAAATAGAAGTCTGGTAGATATTCAATAGGTGTCCAATAGATGTTCAATCGCATAAGACTTGAATTGCTAAATCCCAAATGTATACACTGATATTGTATGATCTTGTGCAACTGGTTTACTTCAAATTATAAAGAATTGCTGCAGAATCTTCATCAGCAGACCAAATAAAGAACAATCAAAACTTCCCAATTTGAGCTACAAATAAAGCAAAATTCCACACTTGAAACCCAAAAGCAGCACTAGATCGAGTCAAAACAAACAACAAAGAAACTAAGATAACAATTCCATAAAAAACTGTCAAAATTAAGATATATCAACCAATTATTGGATATCTATTAGATGTCTAACATATGCCAAACAACTTGATTATAATTTAGGTCACTAAACAACAACGGTAGCAGTCTAATTTGAAATATAAGCACACCTTTCAACACTAAAATTGCATGCTCCACCAACATCCTAATTAAATTGGCCATTAATAACAAAACAATTACGTTAGCATTTTTTCAAACACATAGTGTGCACTTCAATTTTAACAAAATAATTCCATAAAAAACTGCCAAAAACTAAGATATATCAACTATCTATTAGATATCTATCATATATCTATTGGATATCTATCAGATGTCTAACAGATTTCGACCCCACATGATTATGATTTAGATCACTAACCTAGTACGATCTCAGCCTTAATTTGGAATACAGGCACACCTTTCAACACTAAAACTGCTTGCCCCACGAGCAGCCTAATGCCTAATTAAATTGGCCATTAATAACAAACCAACTACCTTAGCATTTTTTTCATATGCATAGTATGCATTTCAATTTCAACAAAACAATTCCATAAAAAACTGTCAAAACTAAGATATATCAACTATCCATTAGAAATCTATCATATGTCTATTGAATATCTATCAGATGTGTAACAGATTCAAAACCAACATGATTATAATTTACGTCATTAACCAATAATAATCTCAACCTTAATTTGGAATACAAGAACACTCTTCCACAACAAAATTGTTTGCTCCCGTTGTTTCCCAAAAAAAAGATAATAAATGAAGATAATGGAAAGATAATAAATGATATGAATATGATTCAAAGCAAAAACTAACAAAATTTGTTTCGATTGTACTCAAAACTCAGAGTCAATTCCATAAAGGAAAATATGTTGACTATCAATACAACATCACTGTCATGAAGTGCTTAAGACAATCAATATAATTAATTCCAAAATCAACAATGAAGATTCATTAAACTAGCCAAATTTTTTTGAAGAAGGCATCAGATATTCTGTTTTTGATACAATTAGTTCATTAGAAAAAAAATGAAATGAACTCACGCTTTGGATGCGGCAACATTTTTCTTGAACTCCAAAAACTCAAAATAAATCCAGGCAGCAATTACAAATACAGCTCCAAGGAAAACCGAGACCTGCAATTAAACAACACCATATAAAACATTCGCATTATTTTTATCAAGATAATCAACCAAACTCATATGCACTGCACAAATCGGAAAGCATTTGCACAGATTGAGGCTTTGAAATTGATGCAAGATCTGATATAGAAAATTGAACATAAAAAGGAAACAAAGCAAAAACGAACATTGCGCACCTTACCAAGAGTGATAGGACTGGAGATCACCATTTTTGGGAGCTCAAATTGAAGCAGTAAAAAGAAACTACACTATAGACTTCAATTTCGAGCAACAGAGAAATGGATAAGCGTTTGAAGAAAACGAATCAAAATCGGGCTGCTGAAAAACCAAATCTGAGAGATCCGAAATTTGGTTATCCATAGAAGAAAGATAAGCACAAACCCCTAGATTTGCTCCAACATAGATGGGGCCACAGCTAGATCGGTAGAAAGGAAGAGGAATAGAGTACTTATATAGAATCTAAAATTGTGGAAATTTTGTTAAAAGAAAATTAAATGAAAAATGTTAAAACAGTAATTATTTTAAAAAAAATGATTAATTTTGATAAATTTTTTTATTTTAATAATTAGTAGGGCTCTTATAAAAAATATCTATCTTTATAAAATAATTTAGATTAAAATATAAAATATTTATAAAAAACACTCCTCGATACAAATTAATTAAAAGCAGCTCAATTTAATTAGAGTTTACATCTTACGCACATATATTGTGCATATGTTTATTTTTAATTTTTTTCTTTGTTTTATATTTATCTTTCAAATCGTTCATTTTTTTGACACGTCGCTTTAAAGTTTTTTGTTCTTCTCTTTTTTATCTTCGAAATGACATCTACTATGGTATTTTTTTTTTAAAATTTTTTTGAACTGCTACATATCCAATAGATTTTCAATAGAAGTCCAATAGAAATTAATAAAATGTAAAAGAACTTTTATTCAAAACATTAGATAGATTTTTAATAGATCAAAACTTTAAAATATACTTGTATAGATGTGTAATATCAACGTCAAATCATATTTTTCTAATAAAATTCTGGTACCTATCTGGTAGACGTCTACTAGATATCTGGTAGATATCCAATAGATATGTGGTAGACGTCCAATAGATGTCCAATCGCCTATGGCTTGATTGTTAAATTCCAAAATAAATATACATCGATATTGTATGATCTTCTGCAACTGGTTTGCTTCAAATTATCAAGAATTATGCATAATCTTCATCAACAAAATATTTAGAGCTAAATTTAGAAAACCTAATGAAGAACGACAATCAAAACTCTTAATTTGAGCAACAAATAGAGCATATCCCATACTCGAAAATCAGAGCAGCAATAGATCTATTTAAGAAACAGCAGCAGAAAACTAACATAAACGATTCCGTAAAAACATTGTCGAAACTAAAATCTACCACTTGTCTATTGGATATCTACCATGCGCTATTGGGTAAAATTTTTTGACAAATCTTAGTGGATGTAATTTAAAGATAAAAATAAGACGAACAAAAAATTCTAAAGCGACATGTCGAAAAAATAAACTGTTTGAGAGATAAATGAAAAATAAGAAAGAAAATCAAAAGAGAAAGGGGAGAGACAAGTGAATGACATAGTTGTAAATAGAATTGAAGGGAATGTGTATTTGTAAATTGTTTGACTTGATGATGAATTTATAAATAGTTTATAAAGTATGATTATTCTTGATAATTTGTCATAATTATAAAGCTTTGGGCCTTACATACGTTTGGCGCAAACTTTAAAAAATAAAATTATAGTTTCATTCATTTGTAAAATTGTGAATGAGAAATTTTTTTTATAAAACAAGGTCTATTATTTCAAAAAATTTATAAAAAGAGGATAGAACATATATTTTTTTTTTAAAATAATGACGTTACATAAAATATTTTAATTAATTTAACATTTTTATAATTTAATCTTATTATTTAAAAATTGTATTTCACGATTTGATTTTTTAAAGTTTATCATCATATTTTAATTAAACAAATATTTGCACTATTAAAAATTTTTTAAAAATATCCATGATGTGTATTATAATTTTATTAATCAATCCTTAAATTTCGGATAAAAACGAACGAAATTACCCATTATTATGACATAATTTTATATTGAGCATCCTCTTTTTAATAATTTTTTAAATTAACATAATTTATTTTATAAAAATAATTCTCAAATCCCATTATAAATGAGTAAAATAATACGACACTTTTTTTTAGTTTTTCCTTAATTAATTGCATTTGCAATTGTACGTAATATAGTTACCAAACACAACTACAATTCTTCCTCCAAATTTTTTTTCCACACAATGTCTTCTAATTTTTCATTATTTTTAATTGTCTTAGTTTAATTATCAATGCATTTCCATTGTTTTTCTATATTATGTCATTGTACTAATTAAAATAGATTATGTATTGATGAAATTATAAATTAATAATTAAGTAGAAAAAGATTACTCTATAAAATGTAAATGATAAATTTATCATTTTAATAACGCAATAAATTTTTTTTATAAATTTTGATGATTATGTTAAATGGACAACTCAAAAAATTTAGAGGGAGTGGCGTGTCACTCTGCTTCAAATTTCTACTAGTTTACTTCTTTACATAGTTGCTATAGGTTAATTGAAATCTGAAATGCTATTGTTTGATTATGTATGTCTATTGTTGGATACCATATGGTGAAGGGGATTTTTCTTTCCTAGTTGGCATTGAAAATATATAATCTGCTTTTCACATTATGCTCAAGAACATTTGCAATAATTTTACGTTAAATTTTTCAAGTTATTGTTTTAATCCGAAATATCTTTAATATATCGTAATGTGCAAATGAAACAAAGAGTTTATAGGAAGGTGAGGGTGGACACACAAATAACTAAATTAAATTATTCAATTATGTCTAATGTATGACATAAAGGCTTTCTAAACTTTTAAAAGCTTCACTTGACCTCCTATCCTTCTTAAAATTACATCGCTTAGCTCTCTGATACTAACATGAGAATGTGTGAGGAATGTTGAAGATTTAAGCATGTGAATTGGTAGACAAATATAAAAAAATTAAAAATTAAAATATAAAATTTCGAGACCTTCAAACCAAATTCAACCTTCCTCATGCCACTCCCCTCCTCGCTATCGTCTAATTGATTTTAGGACAAACTTCAGAAATGTACTATATGGTTTTACTCATTTATAAAATGGGGTATGAATAAATTTTTTTTTTCAAAATGATGCTTGTGGTTTTAAAAAATTGACAAAAAGTGAGAACTTACTAAATACATTATACCCGTCTCGGGCTAAGATACCGGGTCAATGTAGGCCGCCTCGGCTCACCTCATTGAGGAATACTAGGAATCATACGCCTTATCTCAAGGAGCCGGCTGGGCCACTGCCCAGACGGTGCCAAATAGGCCATGGGAGTCCTCTTGGTAGAGCAATGTCCTAAACGGGGCAAGACCCCGAGCTGGTCCTATGCCGGCTCAAGGGTATTTTCGTGTCGCACAACCAGGAGGGAATCTAGGTCTGATCCTTATCCCTATATTCTCTCCACTTATCGTTATCCTAATCAACTTAGGATCCTCATCATTGTTAGATATGATGTATGCCCTTAAGGCAATTAGGGCGATATATCTTAATTATGTAATAGTACGAATAATTTGTTTAATTAATAAAGGCATTTAATCTTTTGTTTATATCGATGTTCTTGTAAATATATTATGGCTGGTTAAAATATATTCATTGATGTATGTATACAAAAGTCCTTGACGTATCATAGCATGAAGTTAGAGAAATTATAGTTGGACTATATTAAGTGAGACTTGCTTCATGTGCAATTATGATTATGTTTAAACTATCCCTAGTCATAGTTTCATCAAGATAGGATATTGATGAAGCGGATAGACTAGCATGTGGTCAACTTTCTTGAAAAGGGTCCAAGCAGTCAATCTCCTAAGGACTGAAGGTGGTGCCTTAAGTTTAACATATGGATATATCTGGGAGATATATTAGAGACCGCAGTAAGGTAAACACTTGGTGTATATATCAATTTGTTAGTGTTTATCTTCATGCAATAAGCTTTGCGAATATCCTCATGCTTGAGATGTTAGTTACCTTGTGTGGGTCCATTGCTGTGCTTTTGGTCATTCTTGAACACTCATTAATTTAGGGTATCATTGGTGATTATGGGTATAGTGATGACTGCTCGTTGGTAAGCTATGTAGTCAGAAAGAATCCATCGCTCCGGATATATTAAGGAGTTGTACCTAGCCGCTTGTTGAAGTGATGATTGCTATAAACCTTTGATTAGAGTATGTCATTGATAAAAACACTATGGTAAGAGGCAATATACTTCGGTAACAAGTTAATAACTGGGATAGCTTGGAGCAACCTTGCTATTACCGAACCCTATAAACTAGATGGTATTAATATTAAAAAATGGAAGGAGTTCATCACATTGGACAACTATTGAATCAACCGGGATTAAGTCATAAGCACAAATGACGTTCCAAGTAATGGGGGATGGTAGACCCTTGCTAGAGGCGTACTACAGTCGTTTAAGGTAATCGAGTTCTATTCATGGTCTAAAACATCGAGCCAATGGTTCCATTAGAACAAGGGTTGGTTAAGCCTTAATAGCTCAATACTTCGGGATCCTATAAGGACACACACATTGAACCTTCATCGGACTGAGTAAAGAATTAATGGATTTATTCTATTACGAAAATATAATGTGATAATAATTAGATTATTATTTGGTTGGACCAAGGATTGATTTTGACCGGTAACTAATTTATTAAGGTCATAAAAATAAATTAATTTTGAAAGAAGGATTAAAAGGGAATTTTCCAATCGGAGTGAAGGGGTCGGACCCTACGGAGATGGGGTCCATATTTTGGGATCCTATATGGCGGCTAAAGGGCTGTGGGCTTGGCACATACGCGAGCCCACAAGCTGGGTCACACCAGCGCTGCTGGGCAGCTCTGGATGTGCTTAGTGTGACCCAACCCACAAGTTGGGCTTGTGGGAAAAAGCCTATAAGCCCGGCTTTGGGTGCGAGGCGGGCCATTATGGCCTGTCTTGCAAATGGCTGCCGTGCAGCGTGCTAAGCACGCTGCACACGGGTCAACCTGTGGACCCATGGGGGTCTGCATGCTGACCCATATAGGGATTGGGCATTTTTGCCCAATCCCACATTGGAAAAAGGGGGAGCAATTTTGCTCCCCTAAGCCTATAAATAGGCTTTCCCATGCCCCCTTTCAAATTGCACCGTAGCTCAATAGCATAAATCCTAAGCGAGATTCAAAACGATAAATTTCTCGGTTAATTGAGCAAGTTCTTTTTGAGGAGCTTGAATTTATTCGAGCACCTCTAGTTTATATTTTCGGGTGGGGCTTTTGGAGTGGTCTAGCAACTACTCAAGGCTCCTTAGCTCTTCCTCTCGGGAGGTTTTTGTTGGTGGGGTTCGTGTGGATACTCGTAGAGGCTATCCTATGCTTGGAGGCTTGTGTGAGGAGGTTCTTTTAAAGCACGCTTCAACTGATAAGTTTTCTTTTTTTCTCTTTTAATTATTAGGTCTTTTTCTTTAAGCGTTTTTTGACTTAATAATTATGCTTAGGTTGTTTTGCATGCTTAGTTTATTTTATGCTTAGGTTATAGCTTAGAGTTATAACATGTTTAGGTTATAGCTTAGAGTTATAACATGCTTAGTATAAAATATATATGCTAGGATATAATTTAGAATTATGGTATGCCTAGCCCATGCATGCTAACATAGATAAAGAATTTTTTAGTTAAGGCTTTATTTAATATGCAACAAATAGGAGTTCTTAGGGACAAGGACAAAATTTTAAATTTCCTCCGTGCCTGTTATACATGTTTAAATTGACTCTTAGTTTCCAACAGTGGTATCAGAGCCTGCCTATTTAGTGCATAATTAAGTTAGAAGCGAACTAAATTTTATTTTCTATATGAAATGATTTGTTATTTATTTAATTGTTTGGAACACTATATATAAACTTGATTTTTCATTTCAAGGTTAGAAAATGTTTTTGAATAATTTTGAATAAGCTTGCTCAACTTACTCGGTTTATATAAGACTCAATAAATTATATAAGTTACATGGGTTATAGATGCTTCTAATTTACATGAATTGAAAGAACGAAATTTATTAGTTCAAAGGGATCCATTGCTCTTCGAGTTTGTGCCCGTATTTGTTATGACTAAAGATTGGACTTGCTGTCTACTCACTTCAAGGGCACCTCTCCTACCTGGTCACCTATATCGGTGCAACTCGAATTGACTTGGGAGATTAAAATGGAATAATTTATTTCTAGTATATAAGATGTTGCTTATATATGTTTCTATAACAAAGTAAAAATTAAATTTATTGAATAAAAGCTTAAAGGAAATGCAATATAAATATAACAAATAAAAGTGTTATTTTTTTTGCATATAATCTAGGTTGATGGAATAATTATAATAAAAAGCTTGAACCCATCTTAGGTTGGACCTTGAAATTAATTCTAAAATTCCCTGAATTAATATAAATTATTATAAATATGTCGATCTGATAAAATCCTAGATTGGGTGAGACGTTTAACACCAATAAAATCCTAAAGTAAATATATTAAGGCAAGTTATAGTCTTCCTTACTCAAATTTATAATACGGTCTCTTTACGCTATTAAAGTGCTGCGCAAAGCATTCCTTTTAGTCCACATTGATCAGTTATAAAATTGAGATAGGGTCTGCCTTAACAGGACTGGGTGGTCCACCATGAAATTGGGGGCTAGCCGCAGGACTGAGACATATTCAAGGAGTTGCTAAAATAACAGCACACGTCCCTTAGGTTAGGGAACTTGATTGTATTAGCAATTGCATATGATGCAAATGGAATGGGATTCCAAATATACCTTACTAGTATGACTTGACTCATAAAATTGAGAGTCATAATAAACTAGTTATAGATGCTACCTACTTGGAAGTTTAGCTTTGCTAAAATTCCTAAATTCAATAGAATGAGCTATTGTAAATTTTGAAGAAAATAATAGGACAAATGTATTTAATTTAAAGACCTTTTATTAAATGCATGTACTATAAACTAATATCTGAACTTTTTTCTTGTCTTATATCTTAGGTTAAAAAATGACTTCCAACATTAATATCTGTCTGTTACTTGACACAAAACTGAATGGCTTGAACTTTTCTGATTGGTTCCGAGCTGTGAAAATGATTCTCAGATCCAAGGGAATCGCCTATGTTCTGGATAAAATTTTCCTTGTTGAACCTGATGTTGTGGATCATATGGAACATGATGCCTGGTTGAAGCATAGGAAAGATCGTGAGACCATAATATGCATTATGTTGGGGTCCATGAATCCTGAGTTTCAGAAACAATATGAGAGCATGACCTTAGAGGACATGGTTCTCCATCTTGAGGAGCTCTTTGCTGAGTGGGAAAGGACAGAAAGATATGAGACCTCCAAACTCCTTTTTGGAACCAAGATGTAGGTTGGCATCTCTACCTCTCAGCGTGTACTAAAACTCTTGGGATACCTTGAGAAGTTGAATCAATTGGGATTCGAGATGAATCATGACTTAGGCATTGACCTTGTGTTGATGTCCTTAACAGATAGTTACTCAAGCTTTGTGACTAACTATTACATGAACAAGATTAATTCTACTATCCCAGAATTAATCAACATGCTGAAAACAATAGAACCTCAGATCAAGAAAGATCAGAAACCACTACTTTTGGTCGAGAAAGGGAAGGCTTCTAAGAAAAAGAAGTAGGCACTGGGTGCCAAGAAAAGAATCAGTAAGAAGAAAGAAAAGAAGAAATCAAAGTATGTCTGCTTCTAGTGTGGGAAACTAGGACATTGGTAGAGGGATTGGAAAGCTCCTACTTCTGAACATTTGAATAAGAAGCCTACAGAGGCATCTACTTCAGGTATGTTTGTAATTGAAAACTATGCTACTTTTCCATGTGAATCCACTTGGTTATTAGATACTAGTTATGGTTCTCATATCTGTAGTTCTGTGTAGGGACTAAGGAATAGTAGAAGACTTGCAAAAGGGGAGATGGACCTGCATGTGGGAAATGGAGACCGAGTAGCTGCATTAGCCATAGGAAGCTTTAATCTTATTTTGCCAAGTGGACTTGTTTTAGTTTTGAATAATTGTTACTACATTCCGAGTGTAACTAAGTATATTGTATATGTTGTGTTTTTAGCAGTAGAAGGATTTAAAATTTTATTTTCGAATAATAATTGTCAGATTCGCTTGAATAATGTTCTTTATGGTTATGGGATGTTGAATGGTGGCATTTATATTCTTGATACTAAACAGAAGTTTTTAATGTAAACAATGTAAATAAAGTTAAATTAGATAATTAGAATTCCTTCTACTTATGGCATTGTCATTTAGGCCACATAAACAAGGATCGCTTAATCAAGCTACATAAGTGAGGTGACATGGATCTAATAGACTTGGAGTCTTATGGTGATTACGAACCTTATTTAAGAGGAAAGATGAAAAAGTTTCCCTTTAAAGGAAATCGGAAATGAGCCACGAGTACATTGGAACTTATACATACTGATGTGTGTGGTCCAATGAGTGTTCAGGCACTGGGAGGATATTCCTACTTCATAACCTTTATTAATGATTATTCATGATACAGTTATCTGTACTTTATGAAGCACAAGTCTGAAAGTTTTGGGAAGTTCAAACCATTCAGAACTGAAGTCGAGAAACAACTTAAGAAAAGTATTAAAGCCTTCGGTCAGATCGAGGTGGAGAATACTTAAGTCAGGAGTTTCGGGATTATCTTAAAGAAAACTGAATAGTTCCCCAATGGACCCCTCCTTATACGCCCCAACATAATGGAGTGTCTAAAAGGAGGAATCTAACTTTATTAGATATGGTTTAGTCCATTATGAGCCAAGCAGATCTCAGTAAATCCTTTTAGGGATATGCACTAGAGTGTACGATTTATGTATTAAAGAGAGTGCCCTCTAAATCAGTTGATTTTACACCTTACGAAAGATGGTGTAATAAAAAGCAATCTCTAAGTCACCTTAGAGTATGGGGCTATCCTGCGATGGTAAAGAGGATAACATCAGATAAACTAAGTCATAAATCTAACAAGTGTCTGTTCAATGGATATCCAAAGGAAACTATTGGATATCTATTTTACCAACCCAAAGCACAGGAGGTATTTGTGTCTCGGAGTGCTCACTTTCTGGAAAAGGAACACTTACTTACAAAATTTAGTAGGAGCAATATTGAACTGGAGGTTCAAGAGGAAGAAACAGATAATCAATTGATTTACCCCGTTCTAGATACACAAGAAAGTGTGATCCAAGAACAACCTATCGAAACACAATCATTGCGAAGATCAAGTTGTGTTTATAAAGGTCCCGATAGATATGGTTTTATCATCACTTATGATAAGGAACTATATCAAAGGACCTATGATGAAGCAATGAAAAGCTTAGATTCTGATAAATGGCTAAAAGCCATGAAATCAGAAATGGATTCCATGTATAAGAACCAAGTTTAGAATTTGGTTGATGCACCGTAAGAGGTTAGACTAATAGACATCGACAGTAATGTAATTACCTATAAAGCAAGGTTAGTTGCGAAAGGTTATAGTCAATGTGAAGGTATTGACTATGATGAAACTTTCTCACCGATGGCAATGGTTAAATCTATAAGGATACTCCTCGCCATTGTTGCTCATTACGAATATGAGATATGGCAAATGGATGTTAAAATAGCATTCCTAAATGGGGATCTAGATCGGGATGTGTATATGACACAACCCGAGGGTTTTACATCTCAAAATGGCTCGAAGGTATGCAAACTGCAAAGATCCATTTATAGACTTAAGTAGGCATCTAGGAGTTGGAATTTAAGGTTTGATCAGACAATCCGTGAACTGGATTTCTGTCCAAATATTAATGAGCCATGTGTTTACAAGAAGGTTAGTGGGAGTGCAGTCGTTTTCTTAGTATTGTACGTTGATGATATTTTACTGATAGGAAACGATATTTCTCTTCTTCAAAGTGTTAAAGTATGGTTGTTAAGAAAGTTCTCCATAGAAGACCTTAGTGAAGCAGCATTTATACTGGGTATAAAGATCTATATGGATAGATCCAAGAGGCTGTTAGGTCTTTTGCAAAGTATATATATAGACAAGGTACTGTATAGGTTCAACCTTGAGCATTCGAAGAAAGGTTACCTCCCAATGACAAAGAGGATTAACCTATCTAAAGTTGAGTGTCTGAAGATAGCTCAAGAAAGAATGTGCATGAAGGATATTCCCTATGCATCCGTGATAGGATCCATCATGTATGCTATAATATGTACTAGGCTGGATGTCTCTCAAGCTTTGAGCTTTACGAGCTGATATCCGTCAGATCTCGGTGAAAGGCATTGGATGGCCGTCAAGGAATTCTTGAGTACTTGAGAAGGACTAAAGATTAGTTCTTGATATATGGAGATGCTGACCTCATAATTAGAGGTTACACTGACGCGAGTTTTCAATCTAACAAGGATGACTTTAAGTCTCAGTTAGGTTTTGTGTATGTGTTAAATGGAGGGCGGATATGCTGGAAGAGTTCCAAGCAAGAAACTACTGCTGATTTAACTACAGAATCTGAATATATTGTTGAGTGCAAATCAACAAAAGAAGCTGTCTGGTTAAAGGGGTTTATTGGTGATCTCGGTGTGATGCCTAAAACTGTTGATCCAATTACTTTGTATTATGATAACAATGGTGCTATAGCTCAGGCAAAGGAACCACAAACTTATAAGAAAAATAAACATGTATCAAGAAAGTCTCACATAATTAGGGAGATTATTGATGCCAAGATAATAAGACTAGAATATGTACCCACTGATCAAAACCTCGTGGATGGTTTGACGAAGCCATAAACTCAAGTCAAACATGATCAGCATGTTAAAGCATATGGATTAAGACATATGGCTAATTGGCCTTAGTGCAAGTGGGAGTTTGTTACGTATGATGTATGCCCTTAAGGCAATTTAGGCGATATATCTTAATTATATAATAATACGAATAATTTATTTAATTAATAAAGGCATTTAATCCTTTGTTTATATTGATGTGCTTGTAAATATATTATGACTGGTTAAAATATATTCATTGATGCATGTATACAAAAGTCCTTGATGTATCATAGCATGAACTCAGAGAAATTATAATTGGACTATATTAAGTGAGACTTGCTTCATGTGCAATTATGATTATGTCTAAATTATCCCTAGTCATAGTTTCATCAAGATAGGATATTGATGAAGTAGATAGACTAGCATGTGGCCAACTTTCTTGGAAAGGGTCCAAGCAGTCAATCTCCTAAGGACTGAAGGTGGTGCCTTAAGTTTAACACATGGATATATCTGGGAGATATATTGGAGACTGCAGTAAGTTGAACACTTGGTGTATATATCAATGTGTTAGTGTTTATCTTCATGTAATAAGCTTTGCGAATATCCTCATACTTGAGATGCTAGTTACCTTGTGTGGGTCCATTGTTATGCTTTGGGTCATTCCTGAACACTTATTAATTTAGGGTGTCATGGGTGATTACGGGTATAGTGATGACTGCTTGTTGGTAAGCTATGTAGTCGGAAAAAATCCATCGCTTCGGATATATTAAGGAGTTGTACCTGGCTGCTTGTTGAAGTGATGATTGCCATAAACCTCTGATTAGAGTATGCGATTGACAGAAATAGTTTCTTGTAAAAAACACCATGATAAAAGGCAAAATACATCGGTAACAAGTTCATAACTGGGATAGCTTAGAGCAGCCTTGCTATTAGTGGGTTAGCACTTTAACCTAACCCTATAAACTAGATGGTACTAATATTAAAGAATGGAAGGAGTTTGGACTACTATTGCATCAATCGGGATTAAGTCATAAGCAAAAATGATGTTCCATATAATGGAGGATGGTAGACCCTTGTTAGAGGCGTACTACAGTCGTTTAAGGTAATTGAGTTCTATTCATGGTCTAGAACATTTTGGCAATGGTTCCATTAGAACAAGGGTAGGTTAAGCCTTAACAACTCAATACTTCAGAATACTATAAGGTCACACACATTGGACCTTCGTCGGACTGAGTAAAGAATTAATGGATTTATTATATTATGAAAATATAACGTGATAATAATTAGATTATTATTTGGTTGCACCAAGGATTTATTTTGACCGGTAACTAATTTATTAGGGTCATAAAAATAAATTAATTTTAAAAGAAGGATTAAAAGGGAATTTTCCAATCGGAGTAAAGGGGTCGGACCCTACTAAGATGGGGTCCACATTTTTGGGACCCCATATGGTGGCTAAAGGGTTGTGGGCTCGGAACATGCACGAACCTACAATCTGGGCTTGTGGGAAAAAGCCCACAAGCCCGGCTTGTGGGTGCAAGGCAAGCCGTTATGGCCTGTCTTGCAAATGGCTACCGTGCAGCGTGCACGCTGCACGTGGGTCAACCTACGGATCCATGGGGGTTTGTGTGTTGACCCATATGGGGATTGGGCATTTTTTCCCAATCCCACATTGGAAAAAGGGGGAGCAATTTTGCTCCCCCAAGCCTATAAATAGGCTTTCCAATGCCCCCTTTCAAATTGTACCATAGCTCAATAGCATAAATCCTAATCGAGATTCTAAAAGATAAATCTCTCGGGTAATTGAGCAAGTTCTTTTTGAGGAGCTTGAATTTATTCGAGCAACTCTAGTTTATATTTTCGGGTGGGGCTTTTGGAGTGGCCTAACAACTACTCAAGGCTCCTTAGTTCTTCCTCTCGGGAGGTTTTGGTTGGTGGGGTTCATGCAGATACTCATAGAGGCTATCCTACACTTGGAGGCTTGTGCAAGGAGGTTATGCTAAAGCACACTTCAACTGGTAAGTTTTCTTTCTTTCTCTTTTAATTATTAGGTCTCTTTCTTTAAGCGTTTTTAGACTTAATAATTATGCTTAGGTTGTTTTGCATGCTTAGTTTATTTTATGCTTAGGTTATAGCTTAGAGTTATAACATGTTTAGGTTATAGCTTAGAGTTATAACATTCTTAGTATAAAATATATATGCTAGGATATAGTTTAGAATTATGATATGCCTAGCCTATGCATGCTAACCTAGGTAGAGAATTTTTTAGTTAAGGCTTTATTTAATATACAACTAATAGGAGTTCCTAGGGACAGAGATAAAATTTTGAATTTCCGCCGTGCTTGTTATGCATGTTCAAATTGACTGTCAGTTTCCAACAATCTTTATCTCCTAATAAAGGTATAACTCCATGTAGTAGAGTCCTTAACCAACCGGGATTCCCACAATTCCAGTTCTATATCAATTAGAACATCTCTAATGCCTACATATAGGTCCCTTGGGTTAGTTCAAAAAGTACATTCACTTTATCACAATTACTCTCAAGTATTCCTTAGAGCCCTTTACTGACTTAAGCATCGGAGGGTCCCCCACGGGGTAACCATCGATCGCCCCCAAGTTCGTGTGCTGTTTTGCAGAATTAGTTTGTAGATTCAAGATAGTTTGTAGAAGATCAATTCTGAAATATTGGTATTCAGGTACAATATTTTTCAGTGATGCGGTGAGCGTGGACTTCATCTAATTGCTCATGCAAGAATCGTAGTTCATTTGGAAGAACACCTTCATTTAGTTTATTCAGATTTTTGTAGTGAAACATGTCGCTGGAAAACTTTGATCCGATCATCAACTCTGGCATTGAAAACACCCAAGGTGGTGTGGAAAATGCCAATTATGTTAGAAAAACACCAATAACGGTGTGTAGCTCAGAGGCTACGGAGAAGATGATGATGATTGTGGGTAACTCAATAACTGCAGAAGCGGGGAACATGTGAGCACTTGATTTTAGCAATCCTTCTCACAAAATGATGATGAGAGCTAGATAATGCAATCTTTTACAAGTGTTATCCGTTAGAGGTGTTCCTACTATAGCAGAGATGAGTTTAGCTAGAGTTTAAAGACCTAGTCTGCCTTTAAGGACCCATACAGGTCACACCTTGGGGTACGGGTCCATAAGTTGACTTGTATGGCTTGAATTCCTCGTACGAGTCCCACCTAGACCCGCACAAGTCCTTCCCTACCGGTACGGGTTCCATTTACCACCAATCAGACTTGTCTAATTGAAATCATACCATATTCGATTAAAATCAGCCATAAGTTTAGATACATGATTTTTCTATAAGTAGAGGCATTTTGCCTCACTTTCTAGGGGAGCCAATTCAATAACATTACATACACTATACTTTATCATTTTTCCATTAATTTGATAGTAATAGAAAGGGTACAGAAGAGGTATAGAAGTTATAAAATAATGGGAAAACCATTCCACATTGGTTTTGCCCACATTTTATTCCTTTCTAGCTTCATATTTAGGATTGGGGGGAGGTTCTATCCACACAAACACTCACCTAAAAAAGTCCTAAATTTGTCATTTCATCATATACTATGTCTACACCCTCTCTCTGCATTAGGATCACTTCAAAGTGGATTAACGACATAAAGGTATGCTCTTAAGTTTCAAAGAAACTCACTTTCCATTTATTTTATTGTCAGTTTCATTTATTTGCTTTGTTATATCCTTTGATTTATTTTGGGTCTGGTCTTGACCCATATGGGCCTTGTTGGCACCTTTATCTCCCTAGGGAGGCTAAACTAGTGCACCATGCCCATATGGAAGGAAATTCCATTTTTATTCGGTTCTTTTTCTATAAATCTATTATATTCTAATATGAAATGAGGTTCTGTTTAGGTCCAAATAGGACTCGTAAGGGTCCCCCTAGTAGTCGTATAGGAGTCCCCCGCCCGTACGGGTTCTAGCCCCCTAGACAGAAAGTCATTTTCTCCAATAATCTGTAAAACAAACCTAACATCACAATTTGCCATGCAATCATTTTCACTAATAATCTGGTAAATCAACCCATAAAAAGTTGAAATGCGTTTTCACAACGAAATACATTGAAGACCCGTTATTTCTTTTCGATCCTAGAAGCCGCCTGGGCACTATCGATCGCAAAACTGCCACGCTAACATAATCACATTTTTCCTAACAAAATACTGACTTATGATGTCCCGTAAACTATGCTAATCCTTGTGGATGTAGGCGAATTTATTTATTTTTTTTATAACTTAGAACAAATGTATAGGTTCCCTCACAATTCCCCCATTTCCCTGGTTGTAATTTTTAATCCCCTTTATTATTTGTGCTTTATTATAAATTGTTAAACGCATATATCGAGTGTAAAAGAGTGTAGAAATATAGGATTTCCGTAATAATTCCCTAAATGATGAAAAGAAAGTGATTTTAAGCGGCAAATGTGATTTTGAATTAACTAAATGAGAAATAAGTGACTCATTCGATACCCGAATCTCTGATCTAAAAGGTATGAGTCTCCCGCCCAATGGGAATTGTACCAAAACTCTTCCCCAAGTAGACAACTTGGGTGGTGGCTCTATCATTTGCATCGAGATTTAGGTCTTAATTCTTTTATTCTTTAGAATTGGTTAAAATATGCGAACTTGAACTAAATGGTTACAACATGCTTAAATCAAACAAATCCCTAGTAGACCCTGCCGCAAGTTACCAAGGGAAATCCACATAGTTTTGACCATGAAATATCGCAGTGGTGACTCTGCTGGGGAAAAATCTTTTAACCTAAAAATTTTTGGTTTGTTTTCGAAAAGCTTAAAAGATTAAGATGAGCATCGAAAATCATTTGGTTAATTCAACCAGCTTTCTTTTTCATCATTTGGGAAAATTATTACATTCTATCTTCTCACCTCCTCTCTAAAATTAAATGCGCTCTTCTTCTAGCTCTATGTTAAGGTGCCCAAATTTTTCCCTGAAACTTACGAAGGTGTTACCCATGACCGCCAGGAATTGGGGACACCATAGTGGATGGAGCACTCATCATCATCTCCCTCCAAAAGAGGCTTGGTGCGATGGGAACCTACTACATCAGCTTTCTTTATGTCCCTACACCCTTCTTATCGAAAGCCTTAGAAAATTTTACCCTCTAGGTACCTATTACCTGTGATATTAGACTAGGCTGCCCTTTGTTATCCTGGCAGTACTTAAAGGAAAATACCTTCAGAATTGGTGGGATGAATAAGGTTGGAAGAATACTCTTTGCATGTGTTGTGTTGTATTACCTAGTATATTAACCTCACCATGCATTATTGTAAATCACTCATGCATAACCAAACCCATTGTTAGTACAGGTCCGTTTTGTCCCGATGAGGAATTATGCCCATTTCATTTAGCGATCAGACAAAAGAACCAAAAAGGACTGAATTATCATCCAAAAATCCAAAATTCAAAAATCCACATTTGAAGGAAGCTTTGATTTATCATTTTCTACTAAAAAATGAAAAAGTCAAACTTTGGTCTAACATAGGTAATCATCCAGTCGGGTAATCGCCTATCTACAGTAACAAAATCAAATCTTATCGAGATCTGGCAAAAATTTACGGATCCGTGTGAGCACTAGATTTTAACGATCCTTATGATGAAACGACGATGAGAGCTGGATAATGCAATCTTATACATGTGTTATCCATCAGAGGTGTTCCTATTATTTCAGAGCTGAGTTTAGCTAAGTCTGGAGACCTAATCTGTCCTTAAGGACCCGTACGGGTCATGTTTGGTACTATAAGTCCACCAGTGAACTCGTATAGGTTGAGTCCCTCATACGCCTGGAGGGACCCATACAGGGGCCCATCTCACCCGTACGGGTCTCACCCCACCCGTACGTGGTAGATAATTCTTTCTATTTTTGGGAGAAATCAAGTCAGGAATGCAGTTTATTGCATTCAGACTCAATTTCCCCCATATAAATAGAGGCCTTTGCACCTTATTTCAAGGGGACATAAAAAAAGACACAAAAAAGATAACACATACAAGAGCTTATAACATATAGTTTATGAAATTCCAATAGTTTTCATAGGTATAGAAAGGGTATAGTTAAGGTATAGGAGGTATAAAATAGGGAGAAAACCCATTCCTTGAGGTTTTGTTTACATTTTATTCATTCCTAGCTTTGTTTATTAGGATTTAGGGGAGGCTCTATCCATACAAATACTCACCTAAACAGTCCTAAAAATCACCATTTCATCATCTACTTTGGCTAGACTCTCTCTCAGCATAGGGATCACTTTAAATAGGATTCACGTTGCAAAGGTACGCTCCGGAGTTTCAAAGAGACTCATATATCCGTTATTTTATTGTCATTCTCTATCAATTCAATTCCATCTAGTCTTTTATTACTGTTTTGGGTCTGATTCTAACCCATGTGGGCCTTGTTAGTACCGTTATATCCTTAGGGATATTAAACTGGTGCCCTATCCATATGAAAGGAAATCCCAATTTATTCTATTTCTTCTCCATGAATATGCTTACTAACTGAACTGAGGTTCTGCATGGGACAAGACAGGACCTGTACGGGGTCCCCCCATACCCATAGGGGTACTCTCTAGTAGTTGTATGGGTCCCATCCCACTCATACGGGTACTGTCCTCAGGCAGAATCCAAAGTTCCCCTTTTAGCTTGTAAAATCAATCAACATCACTATTTGTCATGCGATTAGTTTCACTAATAATCTGATAAATCAAACCATGAAAAGTTAAAATGTGTTCTCATAACAAAATGCGCTAAAGACCCGTTATTTCTCTCTAATCCTAGAAGCCGCCCGGGCACTATCGATCACAAAACCGCCGCGCTAATGTAATCACTTTTTTCCTAACAAAATGCTGACTTATGATGTGCTTAAACTGTGCTAATCTTTATGGATGTAGGAGAATTTATTTTATTTTGTTTTATAACTTAGAACACATGTATAGGTTCTCTTGCAATTTCCCCATTTTCCCCCGGTTGTAATTTTTATTCCCCATTTTATTGCTTGTGCTTTATTGTAAATTGTAAATACATGAATCGAGTGTCAAAGAGTGTAGAAAATAAGACTTCCGTAATAATTCCTCAAATGATGAAAATATTTTACGTGGCGAATGCAATTTTGAATTAACTAAATGAGAAATAAGTGACTCATCCAATATCTGAATCTCTGATCCAAAAGGTATAAGTCTCCCGCCTAGTGGGAACCATACCAAAACTCTTTCCCATGTAGACAACTTGGGTGGCGACTTTATCATTTGTATCGAGATTTGGGTCTCGATTCTTTTATTCATAAAATTGGTTAGAATGTGCAAACTTGAACTAAAAAGGTTTCATCACGCCTAAATTAATCAACCAATCACCCTAGTGGGCCCCATCGGTAGGCACCAAGAGAGACCCACATGTCATCGACACCTTATAGTGGTGACTCTGCTGGGGATGATAATCTTTCAACTTGCAAAATTTTGGTTTGTTTTAAAAGCTTAAAATATTAAGATGAGCACCAAAAGTCATGTACTTGATTTAACCCGTTTTCTTCTTCATCATTTGGGAAAATTATTACACTCTATCTTCTCATCTCCTTCTCTCTCTAGCTAGATGCACTCTTCTTCTAGTGCTAGGTTAAGGTGCTCTTTTTTTTCGTAAAACTAATGAAAGTGTCACTCATGCCCGCTAGGAATTGGGGACACTCGAGTGGGTGGAGCACTCATTGTCATCTCCCTCTCTGAGGCTTGGTGTGATGGGAACCTACTACCTCAACTTTCGATATATCCCTACACGATTCTTATTAAAAGCCTTAGAATTTTACCTTCTAGGTACGCTTGTTTATATAAGAGATTAGACTAAGGAAGAATGCCCTCAGAATTGGAGGGAGAAATAAGGGCGGAATCGATTGCTTTGCATGTGTTGTGTTACATTCCCTTGTAATTAACCCCACCATGCATTGATTGTGCATCATTCATGCATATCCCATCCCATGCATGTATTGATCTTTTGGTTACCACCTCAGTTCAAGATTCGGCAAACTTGCTCACCCCCAGTTCATCTTATGGCTCAATTTGGTTGGTCTATCCAGCCAACGAACCCAATGCTCCTCGTGGCTAGTAATGGGTCCCACCTGCTTTGTCAAGATGCCATTTCACAAGTTCACTATAGCAAGGATCGGCTTCAGTTTCCCAACTTTGCGGTTATGCCAAAGGGGATAACCCTTCAATATTTTATAGGTTTACCCTATGGTATGGCTCACAATTAAAAGATTCATCCTATGACTCTTGATGACATCTCACCTTAGGAAACTCCTCTTTTAAAGCACTTCAAGAAACTAAAGAAGTATGGGTTGATTGATCACCTCTAGCCATGTGTTCAGCTAAAGCTTGAAGAAAGGGGTGACTTCTACATGTATTATGTCAGCTCTGGTCACCCGATTAAAGTATGTAAAGATCTCCTCAAAGCTATCACGGTGCTAATTAACAGAAGGAACATTTGTGAACCCAGTCGAAGAGAAGAGTAAATAACTATGATCAACTTAGGGTTAGATGAAGATGAAGTATGGAAGCGAATCTGAAAAACCAAGAAAGCAAGGGAAGAACCGTTCATATTCGATTTTATAACTATCAGGCAGTGATGTGGGGAACCCATCTGTGATTATTTCCAGAGGTGGTTAACAGTCTCGTTAGCTCTTAAAAGGAAGCCTCATGAGAAAGAATTAGCTGGTCGATTCATCTTTGGGTTATCTTCTCACCTTTGCAAGATAGCATTCGTGAAAGCATACAAGACCATTCCTGAGAGTTATGAAGCAGCCATAAAAGTAGAAAAATGCTTCAAGAAAATGGAGGACAATGACCCATCAAAGATTGAAGTGGACAAAGCTATCGATACCCTCACTACTTCAATATACACCATACTATACTTGGGGGATAAGAAGAAGACACCTATTCAGGAAGCCTTAAGGAACCTAGCCCAAGTCACGAGAGAAACCCTGGATGATGTGTTGATCGAGAAACAATTATAAGATCTGGATTGCAACCTTACTCACATCCTGATGAATGACCAAGAAGACCCTCCGCCTATAGAGGATGACAATGTAATCATATGTAATGAAAATGATGTAGCCTGCAGGCATCCTAATGATAATACGAGTGATTTTCCTTACTTGGTGATGTTTTGCCTGACGACACCAAGCATTTATATGACAATATGCATAACATTTTAAGTATTCGTGACGTTTCTTTGCATGGCATTATTTTGGGTACTAAGGAAACTCCAATGACTTAGCCCCTATCAAAAAAAGAGAGATGATAAAAGTGCTACGAAAACATGTTAGCGCTTTCGCTTAGTCCTATAAAGACATGCCTGGGGTAGATCGCCAAATTGCTAATAATCGTATCCCAACCAATCCCAAGTTCAATCCATTTAAACAAAAGTTAAGAAGATTGCATCCAGAATGGGCCGACAAAAGAAAAGCTAAAGTTGCTAGATTATTAGAGGATAAATTCATTGAAGTAATCGTGTATCCGACATGGTTAGCAAATGGCATCCCAGTCCCTAAAAAGGATGGGAGTGTTAGAATGTGAGTTGGCTTTCATGATTTGAATATGGCATCTCTGAAAGATGATTTCCCATTGCCACATATAGATGTGCTAATAGGCAGTGCCGCCAGAGCCATAATGTACTCGTTCTTAGATGGGTTTTCTTGGTACAATCAGATCCTAATGGACATTATCAACAAAGTCAAGATAGCTTTCATCACAGAATGTGGGGGGTATACTATTATAAGGTAATGCCTTTTAGATTGAAGAATGCAGGCGCAACTTACTAGAGAGCCATGACGGCTTTACTACATGATATGATCCACAAAGAGGTTGATGTTTATATAGATGACGTGTTAATAAAGTCTAACACAAGAGAAGAACATCGTGGGATTTTAGACAGATTTTTGACAAGGATTGAGAAGTACAACCTAAGTTTGAATCCAAAGAAGTGTGTGTTTGGGGTGACATCAGGGAATCTCTTGGGCCACATTGTTAGTTAGAGGGGACTCGAGGTTGATCCTGACAAGGTTAGAGCTATTTAAGAAATGCCTAGTCCTAGAACCAAAAGGGAAGTTCGGTCGTTGCTTGGATCGCTTTAATATGTGAGTTGATTCATCACCGAGCAAGCAACAGTTTACGAGCCAATCTTTAAGTTATTGAAAAACAAGCAGCCCATAGAGTAGGGTGAGCTGTGCCAGCTAGCATTTGATAAGATAAAGGCTTATCTCATGACTCCCCCAGTCGTGAAACCTCCGATGCCCGATTAGCCGCTGATTCTCTATTTGGCCATAGAAGAATCATCTGTAGGTATAATGTTAGTTCAAGAACAAGATGATAAGAACTAACACGCCATCTACTATTTGAGTAAGAAGTTATTGGAATATGAGAAAAAAATACACGGTACTGGAGAAGATGTGGACTACTATGGTATTATTAACCAAGAAGTTGAGGCATTACTTCAAATCTTATAGAATTCAAGTAGTTACAAAGGTGGACCCAATGAAGTATCTTTGTCAATCCCCCACATTGGAAGGGAAACTCTCTCATTGGCTTCTATTACTGTCTGAATTTGGTATCGAGTATGTCACAAAGAAGGTCATCAAGGGGAGAGCAGTGGCTGTATTTTTGATAAGTCAACCTGTATAGTCTAATTATGTTGAAAACATGGATTTTCTAGATGAACAGTTAGCAGTAGTGGAAGTAGAGAAGGCCGAATGGATCATGTATTTTGATGGTGTTATAAATCGAAAGGGTGCCGATCTTGGGGTAATCATCATTATGCCTCAAGGTGAGGTTATCCCGCTAAGCAAATGATGGGATTCCCAGTCACCAGTAATGGAGCTAAATATGAAGCTTGTCTCTTCGGTCTTGATGCTTTATTAAAAGTTGGAGAAACAAAAGTCAGGGTGATGGGAGATTACACACTAGTGATAAAGCATGTTGTAGGGGAGTGGGAGATCAAAGAAGAGTCACTTAGGCCATACATGGAAGCAGTTTAGGATTTGTCAGTACAGTTTAGTCAGTGCTTCTTCCAATATATACCAAGGGATGAGAATCAGATGGCTGACTCTTTGCCTACCTTGGCATTGATGTGGGAGGGAGAAGAGGCTTAACCTATCCATCCGCTTATAATAGAAATGGATCGTTCCCCATTTCATGAGAAGGTTCGAGTTATGATCATAGAGGAGCAAAAGGCTTGTTGGTATGATGACATTAAGAGGTTTCTTGAAGAAGGGGAATGTCCTGGAGGTTATTAAGTTAACATCGCATGACTCTCAAAAGGTTGGCCATAGTAGACTACTTGATGAGGATCTCTTCAAAAGGACAGCTGAAGGTTTATTGTTGAGAAGTTTAATAGAATAAGAGGTAGAAAGGGTAATGACCCAGGTGCACTCATGGGAGTGCGACCTGCATATGAATGGGGTGGCTTTGGCTAGGAAGATTTAAAGAATGGGATACTTCTGGACCATAATGAATGCTGCCTGTGTGGCAAGGTCAGAAAATGTCATGAATGTCAGATTCATTAGGATATACAACATTTATCCCCATTCGAACTTCATAATTTATCTACTCCTTAGCCTTTCTCGGTGTGGGGAATAGATATAATTGGTGAAATTCGGCCATCATCAACCAATGGACATCGATTCATCACCATCACAGTTGATTATTTTTCAAAATGGGTAGAGGCTGAATCTTACACCAGTATCATCACGAAGAAAATGGCCAAGTTTATAGAGAAGCATATTTTTGCTCGATATGGGGTTCTACACCATGTGGTATCCGATAATGGGGTTAAGTTTCAAGGGGCCATGACTGAATTATTTAAGAAGTTCAACCTTGACATCATAGATCTTCTCTATATAGACCACAAGCTGATGAAGCAGTTGAGGCTGCTAATAAGTCGATCAAGAGGATTTTGTCCAAGACAGTCGCTACCTATAGGGATTGGGCTGATAAACTTCCATTTGCAGTTTGGGGGTATAGAACCAGTGTAAGAACACCCACTAACCAAACACCTGTCTCCTTTGTATATGAAATGGAAGCCGTATTACATGTCAAAACAGAAGTAAGATCTCTACGAGTGGCACTCAAAGCTCGAATAAACGAGTTAGATTGGGCAAGGGCTAGGTATGAACAGTTGAACGCAATAGATGAAAAGCGGCCCAAGGCACTTGACCACCTACAACTGTACCAGTAGTACATGGCTCGAGCTTACAATAAAAGAGTTAGATAAACGAAGCAACCTCTTAAGGCGGGTGATCTGGTTCTCAAACAGCTGCGCTTCATCAACACCGATACTAGGGGCATGTTCAGGTCTAATTGTGAAGGGCCATTTGTAGTTAAGAAATTGCTTGGCAAGGGAGGAATCAAGCTTATGGATATGGATGGAAATGAGTTCGTGAATCCAGTGTATCAATATAGGCTTAAGCGTTATCATGTCTAGGTTAAAAGAATTAAATCACAGAAAAGCAGCACAAAGAATAAAAAAATAATAAAGAATAAATCACCCGATGAGTGGTCCTTTACTACTCAGGCAAAAATTAGGGTGCAACTCGTTGATCGGTATTCCATAAATCGGTCAGGCATAAGTTAGGGTACTCCAATGCAAATAAAGCCCGCTAAGTCAAAAACCTGAAAAGGGTGGCTTAGGCAAAAGTTAGGGCATTGAGAGAAAAATGTCAGTTACTTTCTAGAAAATCTGTAAAAGACCAGTAGGTATTAGGGGTTAACCATTGGAAATTGTTACCATTGCCTATGTACTCAAATTAATCTCATCAATGAACATGTTATGATTCGCTAAGAATTTTGGTCTTTTGAATGCATGCATGTCTTTAGATGAAATAATAGCACATATGTGAACATCAGTTTTTCTCTGCAATTTGTGCATCTTTGTTGTTATCTTTACTAAGCGTACATTATTCAACAAAAGACAAAAAGACAAAATACCGATAGGCCACAAAAGAAATCGGACCTATCCAAAATTCAGAAAGAATCTGCTAGATTGAAAACCCAAAATTAGATCAAAGAAAAGAAGAAAAGAAAGTCTGCTAAACTGAGCCATCAAGGACAATTCAAGCAAAAATCTAGATAAAAAGAAATGAAAATAAATGTTTGATAGGTCACCTCACACCGAGGGGCCTACGCAAAAATTAGAACTCAATTCAAAAGTGCCAGTTTTATCAATTATGATAGTTAGAATATCATTTATAATCGCTATATCTCACAACTAGGATTCCTTGAACTTAGTTCTCCTATTATGAAATAGCATTATAGCACGTATCCCAGAAGTGCTAATTTCAATTAACCAGCCTTGGTGATTGTTGTTAGTTACATTGGGTCAGTTCATTGCGATTAGGAACTTAGATTGTTCAGTGGTTCACTCACTTGCTTGTAGTACACGCTAAATGGGCTTCATTGTTAATTATGCTAAAGGGGCAACAAGGGTTTGCAGATGACGGTATTCAATTGTTTTAGTTCAAAAAAAGAAAAGTTCAGCATACATAAAGTTAATAGTAATAAAAGTACTCTGTAAATAGGATCTAGGCTGACATCAAAATAAGCCCCGCAGGGCCAAAAGTATCAAATGTCCAGAAAGTAATAGCTACAGTGTATTCTAAGCTGCAGGGGGAACCTATCCTTGGGGCACAAGTTGAGTCTTGTCCTAAGTATCAGCCAATAAGTCATCTATGTCAATCATCACCTGGTCCCCTCCTCCAGCACCATACTCAGCTGTAACACCAGCCGTCTCAGCTCGCTGCTCTGCCTCCTGCTCACCTCCAGTCGCCTGAGTCACCATCGGTGCCACTCAATATGATGAGCTATCATTGTCAGATAAGGAATCAGATGGCTCAAGTTTCTGTCTATCCTCAATCATCCGTGCCAACTGGCCTCGTAATACCCCGATCTCAGCCCTCGCTTAAATAGTCTCCGCTCTCACCCTATTGGCCTTAGTAGTGGCGGCTTGCAATTGCTCCTCCAGGAACCTAAGTCACTCCTCTAAAGGATCTAAATCTTGAGCGAACCTACTATGCTCTATGGCTAGCAGAGTCTACAATGGAAATGATAATATCAGCACATATATATAAATATCATGGCATGCATTATGCATAATTTATTATATTTGTAAGTAGAAGAAAATTACCGAGGCTAGTGCATCGTGCGCTAGCAATAGGTCCCAAATAGAGAAGAAACCCCTAGCGATCCTCTCCACCTCAGTTACAGTCACTTGAAAAGAAAATCATGTCAGCACCATGATATTTCAAGCAGCAATTATAAAAGAGGATTTAAGGGATGGGAATTCCTTCCATGAGTGGATCTAGATGGGGTAAAGTGAATAGGCTGGATCAACTCCTTGAGCTTCTTGACAGCTCGCTTCCCCAAATGATTGAGGAGCCAAAAGAAAGTATCCAACTCTACCAGGAGGACCCCCTCGCTCACACTCCCTGAAGCATGAGATCACTTCATCGGCAACTCTGGGTTAGCAGGGGAAGCAGCTGTAGACCTCTTGCGTGTAGAGGTGGAAGGCTACGATGATAAACGGTTACACTTAGGGTCACAGTCGATTTTAAGAAGTGATAAGGCATTCACAAAGGCTAAGTTAGGAAAATACCTAAGAAGAAGGTGTAGGAGACCTAGCTGGGTGCTCAGTGCTTCGAACCACAAGGACCCCTACGATTGCCCCTCGGTCCACCCTCGTCGTCATTGTCATCGTCATAACCATCACTATTACTCTAGTGGAACTCAAGGGGGACGTCCTTGAAATGGATCCTCTTGCTAGGAGGAAGGAGCAAAGAGTTGATAAACTCAACGTAGGAGCCCCCTACAGACATCACTCGGGCCCCCTCGCCTAATTGGTATATCCACTGATCCATCCCAGGCATTAGATATGGCCAGAAGACTCCCACTAGCATCAGGGGAGGGATTGGTCTCTTCACCATAGCATCGGTCCTCCAATCTCAGACCCTCTCGCCAAAATACCACTCTAGGGAGAGCGGGGACTCTAGCACAAAGCGGCGATCATCTATGCTAGCCCGCATTCTCTTAATTGCCATATGTATATCCATCCTTTCCCACGGGTCTCGAACAACCTGCATAAATAAAATGCACTATAAGTATCATAACTTTATAAATACAGATTCTACTAATTGTTGAAATGTGAAATACAAATTCAGCATGAAAGTAGATTACCCGATCAGAGCGCAGCTGGCGAAGGAACTCCCTATACTCTGCTGTGGTCAGGGCCTGACCCTACTAAGGCCCCATCCACTTGGAAATAATATGAGGCGTCTTAGGCTGCGTGGGCAAACCTAGCTTGGGGATGAATTGATGCTCAAAGACCCAAATCTACAAAACAAAGTAAAGTTAGTTCCAAAGTAGTTTGAGTAAAAGGTTAAGGCACAAAAGATAGGATCAGATGGCAAATCTTGAGCTTCGACTACTAGCCTCAAACTCCAACATCCATCCTATAGTACAGCTATGCTAGGATGGCCTGACACCAATTCTTGCTCGGCACAGTGGCAAGATCCTTGATAGTTGAGAGCAAACCGTAGTTGAGGTTACTCGAGTAGACTGGGAAGAAGATGATGGTAAAAAAAGTTAGTAGGAAATATCAGGCATATTAGTCCCTCCTCTCCATAGCAATAGGATGGAGTTGCCCGATCTAGTGACCGTGGAGCTCCCCATACTTGAGCTTGTCCGTTCCTCAAAGATAGAGCCCTGGTAATCTCTCTATATAGGCCTTCACCTTAGGCTGGGAATGCCATCGGTCGACGTAGACATCGAAGTGGATGACATCCCCACTCCAATCTAATCCTGTGAGTGTGCACACGTCTGAGAGAGTGAAGGTGGCCTCCCTGATCGGTAGATGGTAAGCATGGGTCATCTTTGACCACCTCTCTACTAGAGCTGAGAGAGCACCCGGGGCTAGTGTCTTCATAGCCTGAGGGATGACCCTGATGATGTCACTAAACCCGAACGAGTCTATGCAGGCTAGTAGCTGAGTATCCCCAGCAAGACGGATCTCCTTATACCACTTTCTGTAGAAGCTCAGGGCTCCTATAGTCTTATACTAGAACTACAAGGATAAAAACATAGTTTAACAGGGTCAGATACAGTAGAGTAATAAAAAAATCAGAAGAAAATGGCCCAAGACAAAGTTTTGAACATTCTGTCCCAAAAAGTGGGATACATATGGGTCCAACCCCTCCCATACGGGTCTGGTTACCCTACCGTACCAAAAATAGGACCCCTACATGTCCCACCCTACCTATATGGGTCCCTGCAAATAGTCCCCTCGATAAAATTCTCGAACAAGCCAAAATCAACCAAAGGTCTTAAAAAATTATCCTAAAAGCATCCTAAACTAAAGTTACATGCATTAGGCTTCATCTAAGGCTCTAAACACCATAATTCATGCCAAAAATCGAGAAATTCTGAAAATCTCAAAAATGGAAAAGTGGGGAATCAAATGAAATACATGGTGTTTTGAGGCGTGGGTATCAGGAGATGGAACCAGGGGCACATCAGAAGTGGGGGTGAGGCCGAGAAATGAATCCCCCTCGCTAAAAGCATACCCGACCAAAACCGGGCATTTTTAAAGTCCGAATCCCCTACTCGGGGCAAATCTCCACGCTTAATGGAAAAAATGGCCGGTCTTTGGAATCTTTTTATACATTTTAATCGGTTTTACAAGAAAAATCTCCTAAAAATTCAATATAGGAGAGTTTGGTGTAAGGCGGGATGTGAAGGGTCTGTTTTAGTTTTAAACCTCCCCGATAAGGACCCGTACAGGTCCCACCCCACCTGTATGGGTCCCACCTGAATGGGTCCCAGCCCGCTCATACTGGCCCCTTTTACCATCAAAGGGTAGTTTTTTTGTTGAGCTAGAACTTCATGAAGCACCAGAGGCACACCCAGTCCAGACTAGGGTCTAACCCCACTTCTCCTAAACTCCATATTTTAGTTAAATTAGGGGCAAAACCCCTAGCTCACCTTGATACTTGATTGAAGGCGAAAAATTTTTTGTCTTCACAAAGTCAATCAAGAATCAAGGTAAGCCATTTTTGAATTGACCACTAATAGGGATAATTTTTGTGTACAGGTCTACCCAAATATGGAAAATTTTCCCCGATAAGTGAGTTTGGCAAGGATACACTTCTTCAATAGAAAAGGGTTTACCAAAGGGCATCCCCCCATTTCCCAGCAATGAAATCAATCAATCTAGGGGCATCCTCCATCATCGAGCTCTCGAGGGGCATTCACCCTAGGGGCACTCCTCAATAATAGAGCCAATCAAGGGACATCTCCCCCCAAGGGGCATTCCATCCCAAAGCAATCGGGCCAAACCCGACATTTCTCGCACTTTGCAGCTTATTCAGGGGCTAACCCCCATCCAGACATCTTTATTCTTGATTGAAGGGGCAAAAATTTTTGTTCATCACAAAATCAATCAAGAATTAAGATGTGTCTATTTAGACAATAACTAACTCAGTGTTTGATTGTTTTCTATTACAGGTTATTCAAAATCCCCTACAAGAGAGTCATCTGCCTTAAGAAAGGGATACGCATTAGCAAAGGTGTGAGCACGGGATATTGCAGTCCCTCTCGCGAGACGATGATGACGTGTACTCGATTTTAATGCCTCGAAATAAAAGTTCTATTTAGAATTTTCATTACCAATATAGTGTTCCTTGTGAACTTTATACTTGGTAGAATCCAATTTGGCATGGCTGATAACACGTTTGGTAGGAGCTTGAACCGATGATTTTCACCCAGATTCAATAAACCTTTAGATACCCATTAAAATATCATTAGAATTCAAAAATCCCGCTTTGACCCCCTTTGACCCCTATTTGGCAGCTTTTCAGGCTTAAGAGCCAGCACGCAGTCAGCTTTTTGAAAGCTGATGCCGCTAGTGGCATCGCCCCATGCCGCCGGCGGCATGGCCAAATCGGGCTCTGCAGACAGCTTTCTTCTTCCTCCTTGGGACAGTCTCTTTTTTTGCCATTTTTGTGAAAATGGCTAAAAGGTCTCGAAGACCACCCCACTTTGCCTATAAAAACACACCTTAGGCTTTAAAAAAAGGGAGGAAAAAAGGGAGAAGAGAACACAGAATAATCTACAACTTGAGTTTACAGAATTCTAGAGTGAGAAAATAGATTTTAGTAAGATAAGAATTAGGAAAGGTAGGAAAAAGGATTCTTAATCAATTTTTCTTGGTTTTTCTTCTTTGAACTATCTCATTGTGAGCTTAAAATCAGTAGACATTAAGTTAAAATCAATCTAAATAGGAACTTAGAAACTTAAGTACCCAATTCGCTGCTAAATCATCATTACAAGCTCCCTGGAGGTGTTCCTTGGTTCACAAAGAGGTGGATTCACGACCCCAAGGTAAAAATCCTGAGTCTCAAAGCTCTTTGGCATTAATAGTGCTGGTTTGTGCTAATTTTTGTTGATTAGTGTTCTTCGCAGGCTTTCGGTCATTTTTCAATGGTTACCTGCTGCTACTGCAAGAAATTGAAGTCGCTGGAGATATGTGATATTGCCGGCGGTATCAACCATGTCGCTAGAGACATCGCTGATACCGCTAGTGAAATCACATTCCCCAGAGGCCTCACTTTCTTCTAGGACCCTTTCTTTATGGTACTTAGAAAGCCATGCAACCTGCCTACAGACTGATGCCTCTAGCGACATCACTGATGTCGCCAGCGGTATTAGACGTATCGCCGGCGGCATGACCTTCTGGACAGCTATTTTATTTCTTTCATTTTCGACCTAGTTTATTTTTTGAAGCTAGAATACACAGTGCAACGATGGAGGTCCAGAACCTTCTGAAAATAGACCCCACCCTATACCATGTGGAATTTTCACTAATAATACGGATAAAATAACAATCGAGTCTAAAATTTGGTTAAAGAATGGAATTTTTCTCAAACGCCGTTCAAATCTCATTTTAGCCATCCAACCGGCCTTCATAATGGTATAAATGTTTATGCCATGTTCACACTAACTCGGGTCTTGTTTGGTTTGCTAACTATACATGATTCATGATATGTCTCGCACAACGTGCCGTATCTATGCTAACCTTTTTGTGCAGGTAGATTTAGGTTAGATGGATGTTAGGCCTTCGGGTATTTTATTTATCGTATAGAGAATGTATAGGATTTGATAGCCCTGTAATAATTTCAATTTCTGCATTTACTTTTGGATGACTATAATAATTCGATGCTTGATAAACGCGATAACAACATAATAACTAAAAACATAAATAAATAGGATGGATTAAACCGATTAAGAGATAATGAAATATTTTAACTTGGCGTAATGAAAAATAGATAACATCACCTGAACTCGGAATCTTTACTTAAGGTACGGTCTACCACCTGGAGGGAAAATTGTACCAAAATTTCCCGGTTGAGCTGAACCGGGTGGCGACTCTATTTTATGTACGGGATTTCGATCTCATATCCTTTAACACCTAAATTGAACTTAAATCTAACTTCAACATCAGTGCTTTCATCATGCTTAAAATGAGGATCAATCCCGCGACATGCTTCACATCGCCAGTTGTCATTTCCCCCATTCGGCACATCTCACGCGGCCCCCGAGGGTGGGGAAAAGGTCATCCGCTCACAGTGGCGACTCTACTGGGGAAGACCTCTTTATACTTGAAACTTAAAATTTTCAATAGGTTTAAAGGATTTTGATGATGTATTGAAATAATTGGCCGAATTAAAACTTCATTCTTTTGTATAGCGTTTTATCCTAAAACACGCGTGTAGATAGTTCGGTAATTTTTAGGTGCCCCATTTTACCCGAGAAGCTCACGAAAGTATCACTTATACCCTGTTGGAATTGAGGATGCCTAGTGGGTGGATCACTCATTTTAACCAACACGTAAACTCCTGCGATCGCACCTATTTGGGGAGTGGTTGAGTAACATGGAATCAAGGTAAACGAGAACCTTCTATACCAAAGTTGCGCTAGAAAAAGCCTTAGCACTTCATCCCTTTAGGAACACCAGAACAAAAAAAAATTGGGACACACTTCTCTCGCCATTTTTGATGAATAAGCCAAACTCAATCCTTCCAAAAAGATCTTACGCGGGAGTCATAAGGTTGGAAGAGGTACGATTTGTGTGCTATTTACTCCGTGATCCTATACCTCCATGCATCAGCTTCAAGAGCTGAAAAAGAATCAACTTAACCTTACTACTTCCACCCATGAGAGAAGTTTAGCAATATACGTAGGACTTCTCTTGTGCCTCCGTTGCATCACCACATATCGCTATGTATGCCGCGAGATACAAATGTCCTACGTATGTTGGAGGGATAAGCCATCACATCATCTCTAACTACATCTATGTGCAGCCATGCACCACTTCCAAAAATGAAAAGCATGCATACCATTTACAACCCATTCATGGTCTAACCTACGGTTCATGATCCTAAATAGTCTTCCTCCCAGGATCTTTGCAACAAACCATGACTCTCCCTTATGATGATGACCTTGCCCTGATCGAGGACATAGCTAGTTCCACCCCTACCATGGGACCAGTTCTTCCGCTATCTCTCAGCACGGAAATCACCATCGCCATGACCTAATTTGTCTGTTCAGATCTCTTCCACAATACTATTCAGGAACAAATCCAGGCAATAGTGCACTTATTTGTCAGGCAAGCCCTAACAAATGAGAATGCCAGTTGGATTTCAGAATCAGGCCATCAGCCTCTATATCAAAGTGGTTTCATTTGGGATGGCTCAGACCAGGTTCTAGGTAGCCCACCAGGGGCATGACTAGCTCGGTTCATTCAAACTTCTATCCAGTCAATTCCGACTCGGCCCTAGCCTGGTTTGTTCCAACAGTCAGCTTTCTCTTTCGTACCTCCAAGCCCAAGGCATATGGCCCAAAACTCAATCCTCCTTCCATTACCTGACAAACTCACCCAGAAAATCTCAGCTTTCCCTAGAGAATCTGCCCGACCAGCAAGGCCACCACCGCCTTTTGACAAGGTACCTCAGGGGATGACCTACCAGCTAAACCTTATTGGATAATCTGATGGCTAGTCCCCGACTTGATCAACTAACTCCTTATTCTTACAGTCAGTTCAGAAGCCACGACCAGGTCATGCGATCTTCGGGCGTGACACCTAGAGCCATCCATCAGCCAGCCAACGGCCAGCTCGTATAGCCTCGAGGCATGACACATGAGGTGGAAGCTTTTTTGCACCAACTAGTGCTGACATCTCAAAGGGAGAGGGAACCCCAAGGAAATAGCGGTCGGGTCACTAAAGGTTCTAGTATACACTAGATAGAATGCTATAATGGGTCAAGATCATTGCCATCTCGGGTCGAGAGGAGCCGAAAAGCCTCTCAAGAGCCTATCTCGACTGCTATTATAAACCCCTGGGTTTTACCCCTTAATGTGATTTTCACCAGATTAAGAAAGGATGGTCTCATCGAACCCCTTCATGAGTATAAAAACCCACTAAAAGACGAGAAGTGAAACTTTTATGGATATCATGTCCAGTGGGGACATTGCACGAATGAGTGCCAAACCTTGGCCCAAGCTATACATTGTTTGGTGAAGGAAGGATAGTCAAGCCAGATAGAATTCCTGGGGTCCCAAGGCTCGTTGACCGGGCAAGCATGACCGTTTCTGGTATGCCTAAGCAAGCAAATAGGCCACATACGCTCACTGGGGTTGTCGGCTCTAAGGATAAGGCTGGTGGAAAGAGAAAAATGTACCTTGACAACGAGGCTAGGAGGGCCAGATTTAAGTGAACTAGAAGGATGGAAAATGTGTGGCTCAGAAAATATGATGATGTCCAGGCAGCAGCCACCCAAACTTTTTCGACAGTGGTTGCAGCTCAGTCTAGCCACCCTCCTTTTGCCCTAGAGAAGGCCTCCAACACTTCACTCCTAATGAATTCCCGCCCCAAGGCATGATCTTGCAAGGCCCTCCGCATGTGGAGGTTGATCATTTTTAATATGTAATCATTAGATTTAGTTGCTTTACTTTGTTTTATATACAAACTTTGAGCTCCATGAGCAACTTCTGTTTTTCTTACTTATGTCATGTTTCTACCATTTGATCCATGCATTCGTATGAGCGTACACATGACGCTTCCAGTATTCAGGATATTTTACTATATGAAATTATTTTGAGTACAAATGAAGATTCTTATTTGATAATCAATCCAATAACTTAACTCCTGTCAAACACATGTGAGATAATAAAGTGCTTAGATTGTTGAACACTATGGGTCTCTTCCAGAATTAACTCAGTAACCCCGTAATGGTGCATCTTCAAGCTATAAAAGAAGTATCAACTGGTTCCCTGAAATGGAAAATCATAGCATGCATTTTCATCCACCCACCCCTTTCCTTATTTTCAAACCTTCTCCAGCGCTTCTTCGCTCCTTGGCCATTCTTGGCGTGGGGGTATAAACAATTGATGAAACCCAACCTCTGTGAAATAAACACTCTAACCGAATCTTACACAAATGTGACTGCCAAGGAAATGACCAAACTCGCAGAGAAACACATCTTCACCTAACACAAATAAACCCACACCAAACCCTCTGGCAACAAAGATCGGTCCTAAGGGGACAACCACTGCTAAGAGCATAAAGTATAAGAGCAAGCACCTTTACCCCACTAGCCATAAAGATAAGTGCACAATTGAAGTCGCGATCAACTTTCTAAGTAAAACAGCAAAACAAGCTACCATTTCACCTTTCAAAGGCGCCAAGTAAAAGGCCCCCTAAACCAAATGTCACTTGGTGAAAACCCTCCACCACTGGTACAAGGGGCAAATTTAAAAAGGGCTGTACAAACCACAGACTGAAGAAGCAATCAGAATAGCAATCAGAATGGCAATTGAACCAACCAAGAAGGCTCTGTATAAGCGCCAAAGCACCCGTAAATGAAACTCCTGGCAAGGTCAAAATAAGGTTGCCCGATGTAACTTTGAAGGTTAGAATGAATCGGGTGATCCAGGTAAAAATTGAACGGACACTAAGAACCTCGGAGAATCTATAAAGGCATAGAATTAAAGGAAGGTTACCCGATGTAACTTTAAAGGTCAGAATGAATCGGGTGATCCAGGCAGAAACTGAACAGACACTAAGAACGTTGGAAAATCTACAAAGGCGCAACCGAATGCACAACAGCAAGTCAGATACCTAATACCCTTGCCAAAAGTCATAGACTTGGCATTGAAGCATATAGAAACTTCCCACACCGATGTTAATAAAAATTTCAGATCAAATTGAGAAGGCTGTCATGTGGCTAAAGATGATACCGAATGACCAAGGCTATCAAAGTCATGAGCATGGACAAGAGCAAGTTCATCGACCTAGTCAGCTAGGATAGGCTTAAGTGCTATCAGGTCTAAACAAAAGAAATAAATCAGAAAAGTGGCACACCAAAAAAATTTATATGATGATCACCCGCCTTTCGGTCTTTTACCGATCGGATAAAAATTAGGGGGACACGCAAAGGTCGGTATCCTGTAAATTGGCCCTGTAAAAATTAGGGATAAGTCAATATCACCCGCTGAACTAAAAACCCAAAAAGGGCAGTTCAGATAAAAATTAGGGCACGAGAGAAAAACAGTGAGATGTTAACTTGAAAATCTGTAAAGGCTAGTTAACACCAGGAGTTTGATTAAAGGAAATGATTGTCAACATCTTGTACTTAAATTAAATTCACTCAATAAAAGTGTCTTTCATACTGAAACCTCTATGCTTGTGATTGTATGAATGCCTGACGACCAGGAGAAGGAAACAACACAAGTAAGCTTAATCGAAGATGCTCCTAGCTCATCGGTGTCTCTTATATATATATCAAATAAATCCAGATAGACTGAAGACATCTAGGTCTATGCAACAGTCAGAATAAGTTTGTTGGGTTGGCAACCCTAAAAAGGGCGGCCTAGGCAAAAATCAAGACAAGTTTCGATAGATTGAAAACCGCTTGGGGAAGTCTATGCAAAAGTTAGAGTAAAAAAAATAATAAAGGAAATAAAATTAAAAAAAAAGAAGAAGAAGTCCGATTTCTCCAGCCCCCTCCAAATCTGTATTTCCCAGACTTTACAAAAAGCCCCATAGCTGTTGAGTGCAGCCTGCCATAGCAGAATTTGAAGAAATGTACGAAGTTGTGTTTTTAGGAAGTTGATGTCGCCGGCGATATGGGTGATGCAGCCGGCGACATGGGTTTATTTGGGCGATGTGAATGATGCCGCCAACGGCAT
The DNA here is from genome assembly GCA_947683365.1 of Euphorbia pulcherrima. NCBI lineage: Eukaryota > Viridiplantae > Streptophyta > Magnoliopsida > Malpighiales > Euphorbiaceae > Euphorbia > Euphorbia pulcherrima. The sequence goes on along the minus strand of CANTUS010000001.1, from coordinate 46,102,929 downwards.
GGGTGTGGGTGGTTTTGAGGTGATGCACCTGGCAATGCGAATGATGCCACTAGTGGCATGTAATGAATTTTCTCAGTGGCATCATAAGCAATTTCATCATTTCAGACCTATACAAAACCTGTAAACAACCCTATAATCCATTTCCAATTCGTGTTCAACTGTAATCCATTTTATTCAAAGCAAAAAGCCCAAGGGCATAAACCATTCAAATATTCTGAATATCTGACCTACCAAACCAAAACCAAACAACAATCTAAATTATTCAAACCCCAATGTATTGAGGGTACAAACCAAAATCCAAAATAAAAAGCGAAATGAAGATATAAATCTAGGCATGCCCGCCACTACCGGGCGGGCGAGATGAAACGTCCTTGGGGCTCACTAGCCAATCATCAACTTTGTCCTCCTCTCTTCCCACAGTCATCGGGATGCTGCTAGACTCCTCAACTGCGGGAAACGTGCGTTGGCCAGCGGATATCTTCACTCCTTTGTGACTAGTGCTACCAGGGCACGCGTGATCCAAGTTTTGCTTGCTCCTCTACTCCTGAACAGTAGCCTCCAGCTGACCCTCAAGGTCGCTCATATGACGTCAAAGTTCTATAGTCTCCACCTCATATCTCCATCGGGCCACATCAGCATCTGATAGGGAAAGGGCCAAGAAATCCTACAAACTAGAGAAAACGTAAAAAATGCACTTCTTTCATAGCATCCATACATACATCTTATTTTAATATGTAATAACAGGGAATGTACCTGAACAAGCAGCGGTTGCCCAATAAGTGTGTCTCGGAGAACAAAGTTGTTCTCTGCCAATTGCTCTACATGGCTCCGCGCAACTTGAAAAATCCAAAAGGCAAGTCAATAAGCACCCATATCTAAGGGTAAGCAAGGAGGCAATTATCATGTTCTCAAGCCTCACGTTAGTAGTGCTCTTTGGCATCAAGATCATGGCATACTAGCTCGAGCCTATGTTCCTGGTGTGGAACTCACCCCAGGAATTCATCAATAGGAACTAGGTTTCCATCGGGTTGACTAGACACCCTTCCACAAGGTTTATACCCTCTAGTACACCATAGTATTGCATCCCACTTTGGTTTCCCTGACCTCTCTTCCTCGTAAGTTCTTGAAAAGCATAAAAAACACACATAAGCAACATTCCTAATCCAAACAATTCCAAATCATGAACATAAACTCAATCATACCTCAAAAGAGTGGTGCCCCCCTTGGGACATCGGCGCACTCTCGCCAGCTACATCCTCCCCCTCAGGCTCGATATCAACATTGTCTTTAACCTCCATCTTAGCCTCCTCCTCTTCTTCTTCTTCTTCTTCCTCCTCTATGACATCCACAATACCTTTGATCTGCCTCTTCTCCTCCTCCAGCCTTTACTCATTATGATACTCGATTGTATCATTCCTATAGATGAGGGGGCATAGGGGGAGTAGGCGCTGCTGGTGCCGCTCTTAGGGGCTCAAAATGCTCAAAATGACCCGGCCATTTCCCTAGATATAATCAGCTTGGTCGGCCGCGGATGTAATCACCAGATAGGGCCACTATAAGCCTATGGGAGAATTGGCGGGCACTAGTCTGTCGGTGATAGGGACAAACCTCTAGCCTCGGATGCGCTCCCCTAAGTTCAACTACTAGGATAAGGGGTACTCCACGATAAACCGACGGTCATGCACCTCCCTCCTGACCCTCATTACTTCTAGCAGGTTCTCCACCCCATTAAATGGGTCCAGGACAAGCTACACCAACAATCAACCAAAACAACCGATGTAAGTATAATGTAAATTCATAAATGCTTTTTGTTTACTAATGTTTTGTTCTAAGTGTAAAACAGGGACCAAATTGAAAGATCGCATACCGAGCTCAATCGCAGACTCCTCAGGACCTCCCTATACTTCTTGGGGTACTTAGCCTTCGCACCAATACTCCCACACTAGCGGGCGAGAAAATGGAAGCCTGGCGGCTCGGTCTTCTTGAACTCAACCGGTGGGAGGATCTGGTGCTCAAAAGCCTCAGCCTGCACAAGTAATAATTAATCAGTTCAAAAAAACATCTATAGTAAATGGGACATGCACAATCAAGTAAAATGATTCCAAGGAAGGTATTCCTGAAGTAGCAGATGGTAGAGATGGAGGGCCTTCCCCTTTTTCCGAGCGCCCACATCTAGCACATGATACATCTACGCCAGGATGGCCCACAACCAATTCTTCTTCCTGACACCTGCCACATCCTCCATGGCAGATATCAGCTCGTAATTGATCTTACTCTCTAAAATCGGGAAAAACAACACAGTGAGCAAGGAAATCACGAAGGAGTGGATGCATGCATCCCTGTCATCTTCCAACACTACATCCGCTTTAGTCTAGTGTTAGTGCAGCTCACCATAAGATAGCCGCCCTGAGATGGGCTTTAGACCAAATAGCTCCTTCACTCGCCTCACCACGGGCCTCTCGGTGTGATATTTATGCATGTAGGCGTCCAAATGAATGAGCTCATCTGTCCAGGGGAGCCGGTCATAGCTACAACATCAGAGGGCATGATTGCCACTTCCTTGAATGAGAAGTGAAAGGTATGAGTGGTTTCAGACCACCTCTCTATAAGAGAGTCACAGCCGGATGAGCGAGCTTTGGCATTAACATCGGTATGATTTGAGCCAAGTCCCCAAAGCCCATCTCATTGATGGCTAGCGTAAGTTTAGGATCCTTCTCTGAAATATGGTGCCACCACTCGCCAATGGTGACCATACCCCCAGTATAGGTCAGTCCGTGCGGCTGTAAAAGTCAGAAGCAAAATAGATAAGTCCTTGTTTATTTTCTCATCACTGGTAACTGTAAGAAGGCTGCTGATATCGCTTTTGCTAGCAGCGATGTTGCCAACGACATCATTCATACCGCTGGCGATATGGATAATGTCGCTGGTGACATCACCTTAAGTAGAAAAGGCATCACACCTTTCTAGGTCTTTTTGCAAGGCCTGATGCCGCTGGGCGACATCGCTCATGTCTCCAGCGACATCACAACCTACGGGCAGAACCTATTTTGCCTTAAAAATTTCCCCCATTGCACCAAAACCACAAAAATCACAATTAATCAAATCTTAAACCTAAGAACATAAAAAATCGAACCTAAAACATGCAATATCAGTTCACAATCAATCTTTTTCACGCTTATAACTCATATCATGGCACGATTTTAAGCCTAAGGCTGAATTGAAACTTAACCCGAAAAGAAGAATTTTGAGTTTTACAGGATTACCTGGACATAGGAAAGATGTTTTTCCTTCTCTGGGGTCAGGTTGGTGATGGGGGAATTGATCCCGTACCCATACATCTTGGCCATCTCCTTCAAGCTGTAAGCAATAAGAACCAAGAGAAGTTTCAACCCCTCGATGCCTTAGTGGATTTTCCCTTAAAAGCCTTGGCAATTCACTTCATGTTTGGAATAATAGACAAAATTGAAAGATTTAGAGAAGAATGGAGTGAAAAAGGGGTATGGTTTCTGTAGAATGAAGAAAGAAAGGAGTTTCAGTTCCTTTTAAACAGCCGCACAGAATTTGAGGAGTTTTAATTTATCTAAAATTGCCCGATTCATGCTGCCAGCGGCATCAACCCATATAGCCAGCGACATCAGTCATGCCTTTGGTGACATCACCTTCACCAATTTGAAATTCGAATTTGTTTGGCCAGTCATAGCTGCCACATGGCACTCACATCATTGGCGACATCATCTCATACCGCTAGCGACATCATCTATGTCGCCGGCGATGTCAGCTCCCTACAAGCCTTTTTTTTCAGCCATCCTTAGTGAAATCCCGGCTCTAGCCCCAACATCCCAGGACTTTTAAACCCTTATACTGTTTATTATTTTGTTTTTACTGTTGATGAAAGGGGTAAAAATATTTTTGTTTCACAAAATCGATCACGCAGTAAAAACGTCATCTAAAATCTGTCTAATCTTGTTCTTATGCTACTATTTATAGGAATAATCCACAAACATAAACCCAATATGCTTATTCTGTATGCTACCCAGAGATTATAGCATGACCTAGAACTATACTCCATCACTCTATAAAGCATAAGTCTGACCAAAGGGCAACCAATCCATAAAGCATAAGTTCGACCAAGGGGCAATCTCTTCCCGAAGCATAAGTCCGACCAAAGGGCAACTAATCTATAAAGCATAAGTCCGACCTAAGGGCAACCAATCCACAAAGCATAAGTCTGACCAAGGGGCAATCCCTCCGCGAAGCATAAGTCCAACCAAGGGGCAATCTCTCTGTGAAGCATAAGTCCGACCAAAGGGCAACCAATCCACAAAGCATAAGTCCGACTAAGGGGCAATCTCTCCACGAAGCACAAGCCCGACCAAGGGGCAACAATCCACAAAGCATAAGTCCGACTAAGGGGCAATCTCTCCGTAAAACATAAGTCCGTCCAAAGTGCAATCTCTCCATGAAGCACAAGCCCGACCAAGGGGCAACAATCCGTAAAGCATAAGTCCGACCAAGGGGCAATCTCTCCGCGAAGCATAAGTCTGACCAAAGGGCAACCAATCCATAAAGCATAAGCCTGACATAAGGGCAATCTGTCCGCAAACCATAAGCCCGACCAAGGGGTAACAATCTACAAAGCATAAGTCTGACCAAGGGGCAATCTCTTCAAGAAGCATAAGCCCGACCAAGGGGCAACAATCAATAAAGCATAAGTCCGACCAAGGGGCAATCTCTCCACAAAGCATAAGTCCAACCAAAGTGCAACCAATCCACAAAGCATAAGTACGATTAAGGGGCAATCTCTTCATGAAGCATAAGCCCGACCAAGGGGCAACAATCCATAAACCATAAGTTCGACCAAGGGGTAATCTCTCCATGAAGCATAAGTTTGACCAAAGGGCAATCTCTCTGCGAAGCATAAGCCAGACCAAGGGGTACAATCCACAAAGCATAAGTCTGACTAAGGGGCAATCTCTCCGTAAAGCATAAGTCTGACCAAAGGGCAACCAATCCACAAAGCATAAGTTCGTCTAAAGGACAATCTCTCGACGAAGCATAAGCCTAACCAAGGGGCAATAATCCACAAAGCATAAGTCCGACCAAGGGGCAATCTCTCTATGAAGCATAAGCCCGACCAAGGGGCAATCTCTCCGTGAAGCATAAGTCCGACCAAGGGGCAATCTCTCTACAAAGCATAAGCCCGACCAAGGGGTAACAATCTAAAAAGCATAAGTCCGATCAGGGGGCAATCTCTCCGCGAAGCATAAGCCCGACCAAGGGGCAACAATCCATAAAGCATAAGTCCAACCAAGGGGCAATCTCTTTGTAAAGCATAAGTCCGACCAAAGGGCAACCAATCCATAAAACATAAGTCCGACCAAGGGGCAATCTCTCCTCAAAGCATAAGCCCGACCAAGGGGTAACAATCCATAAAGCATAAGTCCAACCAAAGGGCAATCCTTTCGTGAAGCATAAGTCAGACCAAAGGGCAACCAATCTACAAAGCATAAGTCCGACCAAAGGGCAATCTCTCTGTGATGCATAAGTCCGACTAAGGGTCAACCAATCCACAAAGCATAAGCCCGACCAAGGGGCAACCAATCTATAAAGCATAAGTCCGACCAAAGGGCCCAAGGGGAAATCTCTCTGCAAGGATCAAGTCCGACCAAGGGGCATTCTTTCCACAAAGCAGAAGTCTGACCAAGGGATAAACCAGTCATCAATCAGGTACGATTCTTATCCCTTACTCTTTCATGCGATCAGACTGACATGTGGCAGCAGTGATCCCCCGAAGGAGAGCCTATGAGCATGGGATTTTATAGTCCCTCTCACGAGATGATGATGACGTGTACCTAATTTTAATGCCTTAAAATAAAAGTTCTCTTCAGAATATTTATTACCAATATAGTGTTCCTTGTGAACTTTATACTTGGTAGAATCCAATTCGATGTGGCCGATAACGCGTGTAGTAGTAGGAGCTTGAACTGATGATTTACACCCAAATTCAATAAACCTCTAGATACCCATTAAAATATCATTAGAATTCAAAAATCCCACTTTGACCCGTGTTTGGCAGCTTTTTAGGCTTGTGGGCCTGCTGGCAGTCAGCTTTTTAAAAGATGATGCCGCCAGCGACATTGCCCCATGCCGCCAGTGGTATCATCCATGTCTCCAGCGGCATGGCCAAATCGGGCTTTGCAGACAGCTTTCTTTTTCCTCCTTGGGACAGTCTCTTTTTTTGCCATTTTGGTGAAAATGGCTGAAAGGTCTCGAAGACCACCCCAATTTGCCTATAAAAACACACCTTAAGTTTTAAAAAAAGGGAGGAAAAAAAGGGAGAAGAGAACACAAGAACAATCTACAACTTGAGTTTACAGAATTCTAGAGTGAGAAAATAGATCTTAGTAAGATAAGAATTAGAAAAGGTAGGAACAAGGATTCTCAACACATTTTTCCTGATTTTTCTTCTTTGAACTCTCTGATTGTGAGCTTAAAATCAGTAGACATTAAGTTAAAATCAATCTAAATAGGAACTTAGAAACTTAAGTACCCAATTCGCTACCAAATCATCATTACAAGCTCCCCAGAGGTGTTCCTTGATTCACGAAGAGGTGGATTCACAGCCTCGAGGTAAAAATCCTGAGTCTCAAAGCTCTTTGGCATTAATATTGCTAGTTTGTGCTGGTTCTTATTGATTTGTGTTCTTCTCGGGCTTTCGGTCATTTTTTTACCGTTACCTGCTACTGCTGTAAGAAGTTGAAGTCACCGGAGACATATGATGTTGTCGGAGGTATCACTCATGTCGCTAGAGACATCACTGATACCACTAGTGACATCACATTCCCCAAAGGCCTCACTTTCTTATAGGACCCTTTCTTTATGGTACTCAGAAAGCCATGCAACCTGCCTATAGACTGATGCCTCTAGCGACATCATTGATGTCGCCGACGGCATGACCTTTTGGACGGCTATTTTATTTCTTTCTTTTCCAACCTAGTTTATTTTTCGAAGCTAGGATACATAGTGCAACGATGGAGGTCCAGAACCTTTTGAAAATAGACCCCACTCTATACTATGTGGCATTTTCACTAATAATCCAGATAAAATAACAATCGAGTCTAAAATTTGGTTAAAAAATGAAATTTTCCTCAAACGCCGTTCAAATCTCATTTTAGCCATCCAATCGGGCTTCATAACGGTATAAATGTTCATGCCATATTCACGCTAACTCAGGTCTTGTTTGGTTTGCTAACTATACATGATTCGTGATATGTCTCGCATAACATGTCGTATCTGTGCTAACCGTTTTATGCAGGTAGATTTAGGTTAGATGGATGTTAGGCCTTTGAGCATTTTATTTATCGCATAGAGAATGTATAGGATTTGAAAGCCCTGTAATGATTTCAATTCTGCATTTGCTTTTGGATGACTGTAATAATTTGATGCTAGATAAATGCGATAACAACATAATAACCGAAATCATAAGTAAATAGGATGGATTAAACCGATTAAGAGAGAATGTAATATTTTAACTTGGCCTAATGAAAAATAGATAACATTACCCGAACTTAGAATCTCTACTTAAGGTACAGTCTACCACCTGGTGGGAAAATTGTACCAAAATTTCCCGGTTGAGCTGAACCGGGTGGCGACTATATTTTAAGTATGGGATTTCAATCTCGTATCCTTTAACACCTAAATTGAACTTAAATCCAACTTCAACATCAGTGCTTTCATCACGCTTAAATTGACGATCAATCCCTTGGCATGCTTCACAGCGCTAGTTGTCATTTCCCCCGTGCGGTGCATCTCATGCGGCCCCCGTGGGTAGGGAAAAGGTCATCCGCTCGTAAAAGGAAAGTCATCTGCCTTAGTAAAGGGATACATCAGTAAAGAAAGTCGATCCTCCTTAAGAAAGGGATAAGAGGAAAGTCATCCGCCTTACAAGAAGGATACATCAGTCAGGAAAGTCGATTTGCCTTAAGAAAGGGGTACACACACCTTCCTCAATAGAGTCACTAGGATGCACAATAGTAAACAAAAGTCATCCGCCTCAAGAAAGGGATACGTATCAGTAAAGGAAAGTCATCTGCCTCAAGAAAGGGATATGCATTAGCAAAGGAAAGCCATCCACCTCAAGAAAGGGATACACAGTAGCAAAGGAAAGTCATCCATCTCAAGAAAGGGATACGAATCAGCAAAGGAAAGTAGTCCGCCTCAAGAAAGGGACACCCTGGAAAGGAGTTTGCCTTAAGAAAGGAACTCACCCATCTCATCACCTTAGGTATAATTTCTAAACCCTCACTCACATCATGAGACATACAGATTCGTATATGTAATGACCCCATAAGGGGCAGTCAATGAGCACTGGATTTTAATGATCCTTCTCACAAAATGATGATGAGAGCTAGATAATGAAATCTTTTAAAGGTGTTATCCATCAGAGGTGTTCCTATTATTGCAGAGCCAAGTTTAGCCAAGTATAGAGACCTAGTCTATCCTTAGGGGCCCGTATAGGTCATGTTTGGAGGTACATATCCACCAGTGAACCCGTATGGGTCGAGTCCCTTATACGCTTGGGGGGGGACTCGTACGGGTCCTCCCTGACCTGCATGGGTCCTACCCTACCAGTATGGGTCCTCTACTTGCCTAATCAGGCTTTATAGTAGATAATTTTTTCTACTTTTGGGAGAAATCAAGTTGAATTCAGACTTGATTTCCCCTATAAATAGAGGCCTTTGCACCTCATTTTAGGGGACATGAAAAAAGACACATAAAAGATAACATATATAAGAGATTATAGCATATAGTTTATGAAATTCCAGCAGTTTTCATAGGTATAGAAAGAGTATAGTTGAGGTATAGGAGGTATAAAATAGGGAGAAAATCCATTCCTTAAGGTTTTGTCCACATTTTATTCATTCCTAGCTTGTTTATTAGGATTTAGGGGAGGTTCTATCCACACAAATACTCACTTAAATAGTCCTAAAAATCACCATTTCATCATCTAGTTTGGGTAGACTCTCTCTTAGTATAGGGATCACTTCAAAGTGGATTTACGTCGTAAAAGTACACTCTTGAGTTTCAAAGAGACTCACATCACAGTTATTTTATTGTCGTTCTCCATCAATTCAATTACATCTAGTCTTTTATTCCTATTTTGGGTCTGATCCTAACCCATGTGGGCCTTGTTGGTACCTTTATGTCCTTAGGGATATTAACTGGTGTGCCCAACCTATATGAAAGGATATCTCATTTTATTCTGTTTCTTCTCCATAAATATGCTTGCTAACTAAACTGAGGTTTTCCCCGGGACCAGAAAGGACCCATATAGGTCCCCCCATATCCGTACCAGTCCTCCCTAGTAGTTGTACGGGGCCCATCCCACCCATACAGGTAGTAGCCCCCAGGCAGAATCCAAAGTTCCCCTTTTAACCTGTAAAATCAATCAACATCGCTATTTGCCATGCGATCAGTTTCACTAATAATCTGGTAAATCAACCCACAAAAAGTTAAAATGTGTTTTCATAACAAAATGCGCTACAGACCTGTTATTTCTCTCAGATCCTAGAAGCTGCCCGGGCACTATAGTTCGTAAAACTGCCACACTAACATAATCAATTTTTTCCTAACAAAATGCTGATTTATGATGTGCTATAAAATGTGCTAATCTTTGTTGATGCAGGGGAATTTATTTTATTTTATTTTATAACTTAGAACAAATGTATGGGTTCTCTTGCAATTTCCCCATTTTTCCCCGGTTGTAATTTTTATTACCTATTTTATTGCTTGTGCTTTATTGTAAATTGTAAATGCATGAACCGAGTGAAAGAGTGTAGAAAATAGGATTTTCGTAATAATTCCCCAAATGATGAAAAAAATGGTTTTACTCGGTGAATGTAATTTTGAATTAACTAAATGAGAAATAAGTGACTCATCCAATACCTGAGTCTCTGATCCAAAAGGTATAAGTCTCCACCAAGTGGGAATCATACCTCTTTCCCAAGTAGACAACTTGGGTGGCGACTCTATCATTTATATCGAGATTTGGGTCTCGATTCTTTTATTTATAAAACTGGTTAAAATGTGCAAACTTGAACTAAAAAGGTTTCATCACGCCTAAATTAATCAACCAATCACCCCAGTGGGCCCCACTGGTAGGCGCCAAGAGAGACCCATACGTCATCGACACCCCAGAATCCAGATCATCTTTTGTTAGATAGGTAATTGGCCCGCCAGCTAATTACCTAGGTAATTAGCCCGCTGACTAATTACCACCCCTTTATAAATAGAGGAGTCCCCCTCTCATTTTCAACAGATGCACACACACATACACATAACCTTAAAAAAATCATTTATGGCATTTTGGTTCCGGGAGTCCTAAAAGCCCCAAAACTCTGCAAAAATACTTTTAAATCCGAGATTTATCAACGACAATCGGTATAAACTCATTTTTCTACCTTTTTAGATCAAGATCCCACGATGATCTTCGGTCTAAAAGCGACTCAATCTCTCAAAAACCCCGCATTTTCCTTAAGAATAATCCAAGATTATAGCCATAATTGGATTAAACCTATTTTCAAATCAAATCACAATTTCGGTAACTTTGATCCTGCACCAGCTCTCAAGTCATCCTAGACAGACGAAAAGGTAAACTGAGGGTAATTGGCTCTAAGCCCACCTTTAAAATTCACTTAAATCCATTTATATCATTTCTGTTATTGTACATTGCATTTCATTTCTCTAGTTAAGCAAGCCACTGGTGTCACTTAAACAATAATACATATAAATAAGCGTGCAAGTATGGATAAAACATCTAAACTGTGAGGAAACTCTAACCGAATTTTCGGGCCAAAACCCAAGTGCTGTCGTTGTCCTGCCAAAATTTCTGTAGAAAATATCAATTTATTATGCTGTTATAATGCCTATTTTATTTCTTGAATTTATTTCCTAAATAAAGCCGTTGTAATGCAGAAATTACCACAAATTCCAAAATTAACACTAATAATTTGAACAATATGAGTAACTATTGTGTCCGAACTCAGAATCTCACTTTCTTTTTGGTATAAAAATCCCATTTAGGATTAGTATACTACAATTCCTGGTCGAGCTGAACCAGGAGGCAAATCTATTTTTATTTTTAAATACTATAAAAATTCTTTATTTTAAAAATATCTTTTCTTAATAAAATGTGTAATTATATTTCTCAATATAATCACATTTTCAGTTTATAAACAGCCACATTTTATTTTTCTCACATTCAATAAGATTACGTGAAGAAAAATAAAATTAATTTTCTCTTTAATAAGATCAAACGTTTTATTAGAAAGAACGACATCGCGGTTTCCTCAAATTGCACCAAGCCAAATCGCGCCCTGCACCCCGCGTGCATTCCCTCCAAGATCTCCCCTCGCCCCTCACAGTGGCGACTCTGCTGGGGATTAAATTATTTATATAAAAACCTAATTTTTATAAAAATTATTTTTGACACAATTATTAAAATATTGTTTAAATTAAATTTTGGAATCATGGAATATGTGGTAATTTCAATACTACAGAAATTTTAAGATCGCATAGCATCTGCATTTTCTATCTAATAACCAATTTAGGTGTCTTTTGGTGAAGTATCTCCAAGTTTGCTTAGGGCTTGAGGGCTATGGATCCGATCACACCCTTGCGTAACATACAAGGGCCTTCGTCGCTTAAGGACAAGACTAACCGAGTATATTATATGTGTAAAAGTTTCCTTTAGTTTGCTTAGGGCCACTGGGACTTGGTACACAAAGGCTCAGGGTACCCAAATCGCACCCAATCCTGATACCGAAACCCATATATAGATGAGCCATAGACACTTTCCCATAGGTTTACACAAAAACCCAAAGAGCATGTGAGCAACATTCGCTAAGTCCTACGTTGGTTTAAAGCGAAGTAACCAAATAGAGTTAAAACGGCAGTAGGCGCGATCTAACCGTTTGCTACATGTGTAAGTTTATTAAAAATAAATAAACTAAAAATGGACATCATAAATGGTTGTGTGAAAACTGACCACATCTTTGTGCAGCCATGACATTAATATGTGTCATGCCATTTCATTTCCTTAGATATAGGAACCTAAAAGTAAACCAAGACCAATGAATCTACTTAGGCTTAGCCCATGAGCCGAAATACACAAACCCCATCGAACGACTAGCAAGTCAACTCATCTTTGACCACCGAGTCAGCCTTCGAGTGACCAGCGAGTCAACTCACCTTTGGCCATAGAGTCAACCCATCAAGTGACCAATGAGTCAACTCATCTTTGACCATCGAGTCAGCCTTCGAGTGACCAGCGTGTCAACTCACATTTGACCATAGATTCAACCCTTTGAGTGACCAGCGAGTCAACTCAAGTTTGACCATAGAATCAGCCCATCGAGTGGCTAGCGAGTCATCTCATCTTTGACCAGCGACTCAACTCACCTTTGACCATAGAGTTAACCTTTCGAGTGACCAATGAGTCAACTCATCTTTTACCATAGAGTCAACCCATCGAGTGACTAGTGAGTCAACTCATCTTTGACCACCGAGTCAGCCTCCGAGTGACCAGTAATAAACTCATCTTTGACCATAGAGTCAACCCTCCAAGTGACCAGTGAGTCAATTGATCTTTGACCAATGAGTCAACCCTCGAGTGACCAGCGAGTCAACTCACACCGACCATCGAGTCAAACTAGATTTAATTCAAACCCTTGTCTTTGGACTATGTATCTGTAATATTCTATAAATAATATGAGCGACCCTTGCTAATTCTTCCCTGAATAGTTGGTGTGCGCCCAATTCCTTGTTGTTTGTATATATTCGTCCATTCATTCATTAACTCATTCATTTCGATAAACGAAGGTCAGTAAGGCTTAGAGCCACACCTGATACACTTACTAACACTTGATCTCTTGCATTTTTTAGGTTAGAAGCGAGAGAGTTTGAGGTTAAGACGTATCACAGGTAACCCAAAAGTCAAACCCCCATCACCAATCGAATCTTTCGCCAGATTTTTCTCTGATGTAGAACCCAAAATCATGATGATAGACGATGATACAGTCGGGTAATCCCTTAGAAAGATTCTAGACCCTCCGAAGTTCTGTGACATCTGGGAAAGGTTGAGTGCTTCTAGTTCTCAAAAGGCCCAAGAATAAGAGGCATAGATATCAGTATTCAAGGCAAAGATGGCAGACATGGAAAAGCTGTCCCCAATAAAAGACAAGTCTGTTGCTCCCTCTATCGAGCGATATGTGGACATTGATCGATTCTCTCCAAAGGAATCTAAAGCCCTTCCGGCTACCTTTATGATGCCTTATATAGCTCCATATACTAGCACTGGGTTTCGTCATGCACATATTAAAAGTTATCTCCAGATCACGACTAGTACGAACATCCATAAGGTTCATATAGTCAACTTGTTTTAAGCCACTCTACATGAACATGCCTCTAAATAGTATGTGAGGATGCTAACGGACATGAAATTTGACTGGAAAAAGCTATTATCTGTATTCTTGGACAACTATACTTTCAATCTAAAGGTCAAAATTACTTTACAAGATCTCAAAAGGGTCAAACAATACCCAAATGACTCCTTCAAAGAATATTATTTGAGGTGGATGGCTTTTTGCATACTTGTAACTGGGGCACCTGACTAGGACCCTTAATAGTGAAACTTGGTGAAGCATCTAGCTAGAGATACCGAGACAACATGATATTGAAAAGGTTTGATACCTTCAATGATGTAGTTGACTTTGCCAAGATGCTTGAGACATTTGATGAAGAAGACCAAATGAAGAAACAGGAACAACAAGCTTACAATAACCCTAGATATTGGGAAAAGGGGATCTTCTAAACAAGGTAGTTTTAAGTCCTCAAAAGCTCCATCCAAAGTTGTAGCAGTCACTCAGGTGCAAACTCATCAATCCATCTCCCTATGGGTGGAGTCATTATCACCAATATTCACCAAATTGAGGAAGTCTGACGAGCTTCAGAGTAGCAAACCATTTTTCCTACCTGCTACGGCAGATAGATATAACTTTTATGCTTGTCATGTGACCAAGGGGAATCGTACCAATGAATGCACCCGCGGTTGTTGAAAGATTTACAATAAATGATAACTGATGGAAGAATGAAAGAGCCCAAGAAGAAGCCTAGAACTTAGACTAATCCTATGCCGAACTTTGAAGCCACGGTGAAAGATGTCAATGTTTATGTGGAAGCCGGTGAGTATGGCATTAACGTGATGAATAATTTATGACATGACCTAGGATAGGGGGATAATATAAATTTCAATGATATGGACACCATCTATATGGTTGACCAACATGTTTTAAGAATGAGGAGAGAAGGGCTAGAGTAGTATCAGGTACCATCACACCTCATATTCTGAGGTGATTCTGATCCTAATGAGCATGTGGATGGATTCCTCGGATTTATGCATAAACAAGGGATTGCCATGATGGGCTTTGCACTATATTCCCCTGCTTATTAGAAGGTCCAACTAGGATTGGTACAATGCAATGCCAATGAAAGGTCATTAGAACTAGTACTATATAGAGAGATCCTTCCTCCATTACTTCATGGCTTCTTAATCGCACCCAGATGCACTTTTCTGGTGGTTGGCACCTCAAGTAGATCAATGCAATGCTAGTTGGCAGGATGTTCCTCCTCCTCACCCCTTGTATATACTCCCCCTGATTATATGAGTCCTAACTATATTGGAATGAATTTATTTGAATTTGGCAGCTCTTTCAGGATGACACACCTAGGAGATCAGGAGCTATACGATCCTCAACAAGTCTGGAGTAATTATGAGGGCTGGCAAAGGTATCTCAACATGAACCTAAATGATGTAATGCAAGACCCAGTCGCCGAGCTCTCTGCAGATGTGGCATCAGAAATGAACTAAAGGAATCAAGTGAGCATCAAGCAATACAAACCATTTGAAGGGATCCGTGTAGACATTACAATATATGGTACTCGTATAGAGCAGACATTCGCCAATATGCAAGGCATGAGCTCAGACTTTTGCATAGCTATTGAAGGGGTTGAAGCCGGAGTAAATGCTATGGAGAACGCAATAGAAGAAGACCCCGAGGAAGACCCTGAGGAAGACCCTAAGGAGGACCTTAAGGAAGACCGTGAGGAGAAACCTGAGGAAGACCCCAAGGAAGATGCACAGGAAGATTTTGATGAAGAAACTGATGATGATGCACCAATTCAGCATGTGCCAAATTGAATTTTTGAACTAATAAATGGGTAGCAAACTTTCGATGATTAAGATGAAGAAGTAGAAGAATTTGAAGACTTAGATAAGTCAGATCATGAAGATGAAAGTGAGGTGGATAATTTGGGGTACGAATCTGTAGTCTCCACGGATGACGATCTAAACAACTTACTAGGAGATTTTGAGTATGAGGCTCCCTTTCCTAATGGCGTGATAGTTGACTATGATGGTGCTAAAAGCTATGCCTCATCTTTGGAACATGATTCCCTGGGTGCCTTATGGTCTGCAATAAGCGATGATTCTGAAGACTTTATACACTTTGACTCAGAGAGGGAGCACTTTATTAATATAATCTGAGACGAGGGGCAAGAACCTTCTCGGGAATACATCATGGAGAGAATCCGAGCAGAAAAAAATTGCCTCGAGCCAGTTACAAATTCAAAATCCAGACTTGGGAGAGATCTATCCCATATTCTACATTGGGAATACAAGGCCACACCTTATATATGTGAATTTGTGCAAATGATGAAAGATAGGTACATTCACTATGCCCATTGGCCTAAAAGGTTCCACCTAACCCTTCAGGAAAAGGCAATAGTCTTGTATGAAAGGCTAACGTTCTACCAAAAGTCATTCTACAACACTCTGGCTAGGTAATTCATAACTAATTTCACATGGGTGGACCCACCGGAGGGTACAACTCCAGAACTAGATACATATGGAAACCCCTTGTTGTACTGGGAATGGAAAGCAACTAACGCCGTCTGCCCAACATCGATGGAATCCTCTAAGGAGTACCCCTAGTACATGAATAAGCACTATAATGAGCTAGAAGAGTCGGCCATATACAATAATGATTGAGATGCGATCGATGGGGCTTCCTCATCTATCTATATGATTCGGCAAGATTCCAATCTCGTTCTATACCAAATCCTATAGGAGCCCACTAACCTAAAAAGATAGCCTGAAAAGGCCCCCTTTATGCAGTGGCCCTTTGCCACTAGAACACCATCTTCAGTAAACAAACCAATTGACTTGGGAGAAATACCGCTTGATGAAGATTTTGACAAATTCAAAATCTTTGAAACAACAAACTCGCATACTCAAGTTGATAGTCCCGTCACTAGAGGAGGAAAGATCAATGGGTCAATAGCCCCCGCTATGCTAAGAACGGAGCCTCCGACACCTCCTAATTTTGTTAAGTCCTCAGAATAGATAGAAAGCCCGATTGTGGATCAGCTAAAAGCCACCATTACCAAGATAAGCATTTATGATCTTTTCCTCGGTTCTCAAGATCATAGGCTCGCCATCATGAAAAAGTTGATAGAGATCAAACCGTCTCCCCTTGAATCATTGGAACAAGTTTGCACATTACTCAACACTGAAACCAGCACTATCATCCCTGACATTATTTTCTCAAGCTCAGACTTGCCCGATCAGGTCATTTGTCACAATAAGGCTCGCTACTTGAAGGCTAGTGTTTTTAGACGCATCATGCCATATATAATGGTCGACGACGGCTCATCTCTAAATGTCTATCCTAAGGATATTTTGCCAATCCTAGGATTAATCGAGAAGGACTTAAAGAAGTCCATGACGGTCATTAAGGGCTATGACAATTCCAAGAGGACCTTCATTGGTACGTTTGAAGCAAAGTGACTATTAGAGAGATCTCTTCTATTTTTCCTTTTACAGTTATAGACATCCCTATGACTTTCTCTATGCTCCTCAAATGACCATGGTTCCACACTCTGGAAGGGGTCCCATCTACTCTTCACTAAAAGGTTAAATTTCCATTCCAAGGAAAGATCGTCACTCTGGAGGTCATAGCTCTAAAAATGGAAGAGATCGATATGAAAGGGTTTACCACAGCCATAATCAGTCAAAGGTCAAACCAGCAACCGAAAGTACATTGAGGCCCTTAGGTTCAAAGTTACATGGAGAAACACCATATCTTGGAAAAGGACTAGGTGTCCATGAGCAGGGAATGCCAACCTTCAATGTAGGGGCAGAAGAATGGAAACATTTAGGACTCAGCTATACAGGAGCTATAAGAATCACCAGCAAGGCAATCTTTCAAAGGAAGTAAGAGTGACCCTAAAATAGAACTCCCAAACCTGTTACACACTAGGGAAGGTCAGTCCTGGGAGTTGAAATCTTCTTAGATGTAGTAGACTACAGCAAGTGTAGTAAAAGCCCTGTCGCCTGTATGATGAAGAAAGTAGATCATTAGCCAGATGTTAGGGTAATTTTGGATCAGACCAAACCCGATGAATAGGTGCATATAAAGAAGATTAAGAAGCTGAGCAAAGAAGAAGAGATCCTTGATACTCTAACCAAACACTTCCAAGCACAACTCAAGATAGTGGAGTAAGAAAGGAGCAAGGGAGGTTGCTTGAACCCAGCTGTCATGGACATGGTCAAAGTCATGAAAGATAAGGCAAAAATAGAAGAGGAAGATGGTGAGGACATCTTGCTAAAGCCAGCTGCCATAGAAGAATCATCTGCTTCAGAAGCAATCCTTGTTGATCAAGGTGAGTCTCTGATTTCCATTTCCAATATGTTTGAAATGAATACTGTATTTTATGATGATAATAAGATGAAGAATTTCACTTATTTGAATTGTGTTTTTTTATTACAATTCCATGCATCCATTCCAGCATTCATCTAGCATTTTGAACATTGATAATGATATTACAAAAGAAATTAACTTAAATACAGAAGATGATGCAAAAATGGTATACATTTCAAATCAACTGCCCATTGAGCAAGAGAGAGAATTGGTGAAAACACTAAAAAATCATGTTTTAGCCTTCGCTTAGTCTCATGAGGACATGCCTAGACTTTATCGGCATATAGCTGAGCACAAGATCCCCATGGATCCAAAAATTCTTCCAGTAAAGAAAAAGATGAGGAGAATGGATCCAAAATGGGTAGAGAAGGTCAGAGCAGAAGTAGCCAAATAGATCAAGGCTAATTTCATGAAAGTTGTCGAGTATCCTACTTGACTATCTAATGTAGTTCCTGTGACCAAGAAAAATGGCGACGTCAGAGTTTGTGTTGAATTTAGGGACCTGAATCAAGCTACCCCTAAGGACAATTTTCCATTACTACATATTGACATTTTGGCAGATATCGCTGCAAAGGCAGCCATATATTCCTTTACGGATGGGTTCTCTAAATACCACCAGATCCTCATGAGCATCATAGACAAGTTACAAAACTGCATTCATCTCGGAATGAGGAACGTATTATTTAAGAGTAATGCATTTTGGACTCAAGAACGCAAGGGCAATATATCAGCGAGTAGTCACGACATTACTATATGATTTGATCCACAAAGAAGTTAAAGTCTACGTGAATGACATGCTTGTGAAATCCACTATGCCTAAAGAGCATTCGGTAGTGTTAGAATAATTCCTCACGAGGATTGAGAAGTACAATCTCCATCTCAACCTAAAGAAGTGCATATTCAATGCCACATCGGGCAAATTACTGGGGTATAGGGTTAGCAAAAGAGACATAGAGATGGATCTCAATAAAGCTAACCCCATCAGGGAAATGACTGTTCCAAAGACTAAGAAAGAAGTAAGGAGTTTCTTGGGAACCATATAGTATGTCAGCCACTTTATAGCTTGGTTAACTACCACATATAAGCCTATCTTCAAGCCCTTGAGAAAGAAGCAACCAATAGAATGGAATGATCAATGTCAAGAAGCCTTTGGTAAGATCAAGGCTTATCTAATGAACGCTCCTGTGCTGAAACCATTAATTCTCGGAAAGCCGCTAATTCTCTATTTGGCAATAGAGGAAACATCTATAGGAGCTATGCTGGTTTAGGAGCACGAGGAGGATAAAAAGGAATATATAGTTTATTATCTCAGCAACAAATTGCGAGAATATGAGACTTAATACACCATCGTAGAGAAAACTTGCATTGCCATGGTCTGGCTAACAAAATAGCTCAGACATTACTTCTAATCCTATCGAATCCAAGCAGTTGCAAAGGTGGATCCAATAAAGTATTAAGGCTAGGCTCCTTTGCTAACTAGAAAACTGGCAAGGTGACTCTTATTGCTATCATAATTCAATATTGAATATGCCACTAAGATGACCATCAAGGGAAGAGCAGTGGCTGAGTTCGTAGCGAATCAACCACTCGAGGAAGGAGAACCAAAAAACCTAGAGTTCCCTGATGAATGCTTTACAACAACGATGGAGAATCCCGGATAATGGACCATGTTCTTTGATGGTGCTGTTAATAAGTGAGGAGTTGGCTTGGGAGTCATCATCATTATGCCAGACGGAGCACTCATACCTCTATCAAAATGATTAGAATTCCCCACCATAAATGACCGAGTAGAATACAAAGCCTGTTCATTCAAAATGTCTGCTCTAGTCACTCTCAGAGCAGATAAAGTAAGGATTATTAATGATTCAACTTTAGTCATCAAACACATCATGGAAGACTAGGAATTAAAGAAGGAATCCCTTAGACCTTACCTATAGGCTATAAGGAGGAAAGCTGCAATGTTCAGCGAATGCAAGTTTCATTATATGCCCCGAGAAGAGAATTAGATGGCAGATGTGTTGGCCACTTTAGCCTCTATATGGGAAGGGCCTCAGAAGCAGCCACTCAAACCCCTTGTTATGGAGACGACCCAATCTCTGTACTACGTCCGTGCGATAGAAGGCACCATGGATAAGGAAGAGCTCTGGTACTCTGACATCGTTAAATTCCTTCAAAATGGTGAATTCCCAACCGAAGCTATGAATTTTAATAGGAATACACTAAGGAAGCTCACTGTGCAGTTCTGCTTGATCAAAGGAGATCTATTCAAAATTTCATCTGACATTTTGCTATTCAAATGTTTGACTGAATAAAAAGTAGAGAAGGTGATGAAAGAAGTACATTTAGGAGACTGCGGTCCACATATGAATGGAGTCATAATGATAAAGAAAATTCAAAGGATGGGATACTTTTGGCTAACTATGCTACCTGATTGTATTCAAGAGGCAAAGACTTGCCATGCCTGTAAGATATACATAGACGTGAGCCACTTGGCCCTAATAACATTATAGAATTTGATGACGCCTTGGCCATTCTCAACCTAGGGCATTAATATCATCGGTAAAAGAAGACCATCTTTGACCAACAGCCATCACTTCATTATAGTAGCAGTCGATTACTTTTCCAAGTGGGTTGAAGTAGAGTCATGGAAACGACTATCCAGCATATCGAGGCCATTAAGCAAAAGCAGGTGAGACTTTCAAGTCTTACTCTAATCAGGGGATGACCACTCAAGTTCCATTGAAATAGAAGCTCATTTTGAAGGAGATGATCCTAAAGCTGCTCAACGAGGATCTCTCACTTCTCCGTAAGGAAATGGAAACCAACTCTTTTGAATCTTATCAAAAGGTTTTTGAGAAATCTGAGAAAATTGAGTGTTGTAAGGAGATAGAGAAGGAAAACAAGCTGAGTGAGAACCGACCATGGTATAAGAAAATGAGTCGAGTGAAATCGCACCAGCCCTTGCTAAAGGTAAATCACCTGTGGTGCAAACCGTGGCTCAAGAGGAAGTGTCCATAGTTCAAGTCACCCCTTCTCAGCAACCATTTGTATCACTATAGAAGCTGCCCCCTTGAGTCATATTTGCTAAAATGTATAAAGCAGACTAGTTAAAACCTCTATATGATTACAAAGCTCTATGACCAGATGAAAAGGGAAACTTCTACAAGTTCCATGTATAGAAGGGGCATCAAACAGATCAATGTAGAACTCTAGCTTCCACTATCACTCGTACGGATAATGAAGGGAAGATGGATGAGCCAGATAGGAATCCATGCACTATAGAAAACCCTCTACCTAACTTCGAGGGCAAGGTCTTCGTGGTCAACTCTGGTCTTAAAGAAGAATTCATCTTAAAGATGATCTCCGAGGAGTTCGTAATGGTTATCGGCTCTGGTCTCCCTTCAAACTCTGTATTCGACATAATCTCATAGTCTAACCTTGTGGTAAGCTCCATGGAAATTTAAGAAATGGGGTAATAAGATGAGACCAAGACCAAAAGCGAGGAAACGGTTAAAAAGGCACCATTTAATATTGATGATTATATTCTGAAAGGGGAGTATTCTAATGAAGATTTTAGGCTTTCCATGTGGATGAGTATGAGCTTTAGGATTCATCATTAGTTTATGATGAGCCACCCTATCCATTTCAAACCCTGACCACCAAGAGTGTGTTAGTTGATGGAATTCCGAATGCCACCCGCAGTGGTGGAGTATACCAGCCTAAGGGCAATTGTCTTCATCTCAAGCATGATCTCATTCAGAATCCCGTCAAGATCGTAGCTAATCCAGCGATGGCACCTCCTTAGGTCAAAACTAGCCCCGACATCTATCCTCTTGTTACTCAGTTAAAGACTACACAAGCCCACTTTAGTATCTGGCAGCTAGTCCTTGGTTCCAATGAATACCACCGAGCTCTCATCAAAAGTCTTTAGGAAATTGAAGCAAAGCCTACTACTTCAGCAGTCAAAATGTGCAGTATGATAGGAGAAGGGCTCCAGGTTCTGAGCAGCGAGGAGGGTGTCATGTTTTCCTACTGGGATCTCCTGCTTGAAGGAATTGACCATAACCATACTCTATTTTTCTGTATTCAGATCTTGGACCAAACCATTCCATGTGTCATGGTTGATGATAGATTTGCCATGAATCTCTGTCTATTGAAAGTACTGCCTCACTTTGGTTTATCTGAAGGCATGCTCAAAAAATCTAAACCATGATCCGTACTTATGATGATTTAAAGAGGGGGTATGATTGGTGTATTCAAAGTCGAAGTGACCGCGGGGGAGGTCACTAGTAAGGTGGAATTCACTATCTTTGGTATTCCTGTTACTTATTCATTGCTCTTAGGTCATCCCTAGATACATGCTTTAGGATTGGTTTCTTCGACATTCCACCAGAAAATTAAGCTAAGAATGAATTATGGAAGGCTCTTTGTCATTGAGGCCGACCAAGCATCTATAATGGCCATTATGGAGGCCACAGAGAAGTTAGGATTTTGGGTGGCTATTGTCATTAATGATAAGCCTAAAGCCCCTTGCTATAAGCGTTATTCATCTGCTACTAAGAAAATGATGAAAAATAGCTGCCATGTACCGGGTCAAGGGTTAGGCAAAGGCCATAGAGGAATGGTTGATCCTATCCCGATCAAGAAGCATCCAAAGCGAGCTAGTTTTAGATGCACCCAAAAGAAGATTTACAGGTGTCTTCACCCTATATATTATGGTGTGATTCATGTTTATGAAGTCTAAGGAAAGTGAGCCTACAAGGGGGAACCTAAACCCATCGAGCATGGTGGTCAGATTTGGCTAGGTTTCGAGATCTTCAAAGATGTGTATGACTTTGAGAAGGGCTTCCTAATTGAGGAGGAGGAAAACACATTCAAGCCTGTATTTGTTGTTGCAAGGGGAAACTATGTCCTGATTCAGATGAAGAGAAGCCTATTGATCAAGAGATTAAAGATGCTGTGGCTGCTATATCTAAAGCCTAGTCTGTTGTGCTCAAAAAGAAGTGGAAGAAGAATGACGAAGCCAATCCTCTAGCCGAAGCCATGAAGAAGCTCACCTGATCTCTTTCTACCGAGGGAGACAAGTTAAATGTCGAACAAGAGAAAGCTTTAGGTCTCAACCTGGACGACCTACTCATGGAACCTACTGAGGGTGTCAACTCTGATGATGCCACTACTCAAGACCCTCCGCATGTGTAGGATGACTCTGATGTTGTAAATTTTAATATTTCTAGTATTGTCAATGAGAACAATGTAGCCTATAAGGCCTTTAATTCGATGAAAGATTTTGATTTTGCTTTTTTGCTTGATGTTTTGCCCGATGAGCCTATGCATTCATTTAATCATAAGCATAGTGTGTTTAGTATTCATGACATTTCTTTAACTGAAATAAACTTGAGTACAGATGATAACCCAAAAATGGTAACAGTTTGTAATGACTGAACCCCAGAGATAAAAAGAGAGATAATCAAAGTGCTAAAAGATCATGTTAACACTTTTGCTTGTTGCATATGGACATGCCTGGTGTCGATCACCATATCGCTGAGCATTGCATTCCAACTGATCCTAAATTCCCTCCTGTTAAGTAGAAATTCAGAAGACTGAGACCAGAGTGGGCTGACAAGGTTAGAGCGGAGGTTGCTAATATGATTAAAGCTAAACACATTGAATTTCTTGAGTATCCGACGTAGTTATCCAATATTGTCCCTGTTCCAAAGAAAGATGGAAGGGTAAGGATTTGTGCAGATCATCGGGATCTGAATAAGGCTTCATCAAAAGATGACTTTCCTCTGCCTCACATCGATGTGCTAATTAATAGCACCGCTAAAGCCATAATATACTCATTTATGGATGGATTCTTGGGGTATAATCAGATTCTATAGGAAATAATTGATAAGGTCAAGATGGCTTTCATCCCAAAATGGGGAGTCTTCTGCTATCGGGGTCATGCCATTTAGTCTGAAGAATGCGGAGGCAACCTACCAATGCACTATCACCACTCTCTTTTATGACATTATCTATAAAGAAGTAGAATTTTATGTGGATGATATATTGGTTAAGTCTGCTACCAAAAAGAGCACCCCACGATTTGGGATAAGTTTATGAATTGCATCGAGAAATATAACGTACGCCTTAACCCAAAAGAGTGCATATTTGGAGTTACATCGGGAAAGCTTTTGGGTCATGTGGTCAGTCAGAGAGGGATTGAAATGGATCCAGATAAGATTAAAGCAATCAAGGATATTCCTTCTCTAAAGACGAAAAAAGAAGTTCAATCCTTCCTCAATTCTATTCAGTATGTTAGTAGGTTCATTTCTCTCCTCACTACCATTTGTGAGCCTATCTTCAAGCTACTAAGGCAGCATCATCCAATTATGTGGGATGAACATTGCCAGATTACCTTTAATAAAATCAAGGCCTATCTTCTTCACCCACCCATCCTTCGACCTCCCATCGTCGGTAAACCGTTGATCTTGTACTTAGCGATTGATGATTCTGCCATTAGGGCAATGCTGGTTCAGGAAAATGATTGTAAGCGGGAGCACCCCATGTACTACTTAAGTAAGAACTTTTGGATTACAAAACTCAATATTCACTTATTGAAAAGACGTATGCTGCCATGGTTTGGTTCACTTAGAAGTTGGGCCACTACTTCTTGTCATACAAAGTCCAGGTCATCGCTAAGGTTGACCCCATGAAATACCTTTATCAGTCACCAAATTTGGCCAAAACGTTGTCAAGATGGTTACTATTTCTTTTTGAATTCGATATTGAGTATGTCACCAAGAAGGTTATCAAAGGTAGAGCAGTTGCAAAATTTTTGGCAAACCAAGGTCTCAATTCCGATTATGTCAAGAACTTGGACTTTCTCGATGAGCAGTTAGCACTGATTGATATAGCAAAACCCATGTGGACTATGTATTTTGATGGGGTCACGAACAGATTTAGAGCAGGCCTCAAAGTCATCCACCTCAAGAAAAGGATACACATCAACAAAGGAAAGTCATCCGCCTCAAGAAAGGGACACCCAGGAAAGGAGTTCACCTTAATAAAGGAACTTGCCCATGTCATAACCTCAGGTATAATTTCTAAACCCTCACTCACATCGTGAGATCATAAAAATCCATATCTATAGTGATCCCATGAGGGGCAGTCTATGAGCACTGGATTTTAATAATCCTTCTCATGAAACGATGATGAGAGCTAGATTATGCATTCTTCTATAGGAGTTATCTACTTGGAGTGGTTTCAATGTAGTTTGGTCAAGCTTTTTTAAAAATAAACCTAAAAAAACTAGTACCTATGCCCTAAAAGGTCTAAAATGGTCAAAATAGGTCAAAACCGATCAATTTTGGGCAATTTTGGAAGTTTTAGGCAAAATCGGTCCATACAGATTCGTACGGGTCGACCCCGTTCTGACCCATACGGGTCAAACCAATTCGTACGGGTCTGAAAACTTCCAGAATTGCCCAATTCGGTCCTAACAGGACCCGTACGAGTCTAGGGCACGCGTAGCAGTCCCTCAGATGCCTAAACAGTCAGTTTTAATGCCCCAAATCAGCCATAAATGAATAAAATTTGACATAAACGAATAAAATCTGCCATAAATGAATAAAATCAGCCATAAATGCATAAAATCAGCCATTTAATGGGTTCAGACCTAATTTTACCCTATAAATAGAGGCCATTTTACTCATTTCAAATGGAGAACAAATTGAGAAAACATAAGAAAAAAATACTATTATAGGGAAATAATTCTAGCAAGTTCTTGAGGTTATAGTAAAGGTATAGAAGAGGTATAAAAGTTATAAAATAGGGGGAAAACCATTCGACATTGGTTTTGCCCACATTTTATTCCTTTCTAACTTCATATTTAGGATTGAGGGGAGATTTCGTCCACACAAGCACTCACCTAAAATAATTCTAAATCCATCATTTCATCATCTACTTTGACAAAGTTTCCATTCGGCATTGGAATTGCTCTAAAGGGGATTCACCACGTAAAGGTACGCTCCTAAGTTTCAAAAAGACTCACATCTCAATTATTTATTTATCGCTCTCCATCTATTCAATTATGTCTAGTCTTTAATTCCTGCTTTGGGTCTGGTCCTAGCCCATATGAGTCTTGTTGGTACCTTATGTCCTTAGGGATATTAAATTCGTGTGCCATACTTTAACGGAAGGAAATCCCATTTTTATTTCTCTCCACCTCTATAAATCTGCTTGCAAAACTAAATTAAGGTTCTACCCGGGACCAGACAGGACCCATAAGGGTCTCCCCATACCTGTACCATCCTCTCCAGTAGTTGTACGAGTCTCATCCCAACCGTACGGGTACTGGCCCTCAAGCAGCATCCAATGTTCCCTTTTAATCGGTAAAATCAATCAACATCACCATTTGCCATTCGATCAGTTTCACTAATAATCCGATAAATTAACCCACTAAAGCTAAAACGTGTTTTCATAACAAAATATGTTGAAGACCAGTTATTTCTTTCTGATCCTAGAAGTTCTTCGGGGACTATTGATCATAAAATAACCATGCTAACATAATCACATTTTTCCTAAACAAAATGCTGACTTATGATGTGCTATAAACTGCGTTGATCTTTGTGGATGTAGGAGAATTTATTTTTATTTTTTTTAATAACATAGAACAAATGTATAGGTTCACTCGCAATCCCCCATTTTCCCCCGGTTGTAATTTTATTCCCCTTTTTATTGCTTGTGCTTTATTATAAAATGTTAAATGCATGAAAGAGTGTAGAAAAATAGACTTTCTGTAATAATTCCCCAAATGACAAAAATAGAATGGTTTTACACGGCGAATGTAATTTTGAATTAACTAAATGAGAAATAAGTGATTCATCTGATACCCGAATCTCTGATCTAAAAGGTATGAGTCTCCCGCACAATGGGAACCATACCCAAAATCTTTCCTAAGTAGACAACTTGGGGGGTGATTCTATCATTTGTATCGAGATTTGGGTCTCGATTCTTTTATTCATTAAAATTGGCAAAAATGTGCAATTGAACTAAGTGGTTTCATTACGCTTAAATCCAACCAACCCCCAATGGGCCCTGCCTCTCACCAAGGTTCTAAGGGAGACCCACACGTCATCGACACCTCACACATATCCCTTGTTACTCTACTGGGGAAGGTGTGTGTATCTTTTTCTTAAGGCGCATCTACTTTCCTGACCAGTGATGTATCCCTTTCTTAAGGCAGATCAAATCTCTTAACCAATGATGGTGTATCCCTTTCCTAAGGTGGATACTTCTCCTACTAGTGTATCCCTCTTTTAAAGCGGATCGACTTTTCCTCATATACCTTTCTTAAGGCAGATTGACTATCCTACTGGTGTATCCCTTTCCTAAGGCGGATGAATTTTCCTTACATCCCTTTCTTAGGGCGGATTGACTTTCCTGCTGTTGTATCCCTTTCCTAAGGTGGATGACTTTTCCTTGTATCCATTTCTTAAGGCGAATTGACTTTCCTGACCAGTGATGTATCCCTTTCCTTAGGCGGATGACTCTCCCTGCTGGGGATTTGATTAACCTATTAAGAGACAATAAAAACAATGAGTTAGTTACTACCTAAGATGACACATCTTAATTCTTGATTGACTTTGTGATGAACAAAAATTTTTACCCCTTCAATCAAGAATGAACATGTGTGGGTAGGGATTGGTCCCTTGATGAACTATAAACTGAGTTAAGATATATTGGTTTGGACCCAATTGCTATGAGCTGGAATGTTCTTTGAGTGGTGTCCCGGGCGGGATGCCCCTAGATTGAATGATTTTACTGCTGGGAAATGGGAGGTGCCCCTTTGGTAAACTCTCTTCTACTGGGGAAGTGTCTCCCTGCAACATTTGTTTGCTAGGGAAAATTTCTTATGCTTGGGAGGACCTGTACACAAAAATCATCCCGGTTAGCGATCAATTCAAGAATGGCTTACTTTGATTCCTGACTGATTTTGTGAAATAAAAAATTTTCGTCCCTTCAATCTACGATCAAGGTGAGCTAAGGATTTTGCCCCATATTTAACTGAAATAAGACATTTATGAGAAGTAGGGTTAGCCCCTGATCTGGACCAGATATGCCTTGGGTCCTTTTAAGAAGTTCTGACTTGGAAACTGCCCCTTGATTGCTAAAGGGGACCCGTATGGGTTGGCTAGGACCCGTACGGGTGGCATCCTAAATAAAAGGGACCCGTACGGGTGGGGTAGGACCTATGCAGGTCCTAGTTGGGGAAGTTTAAAGAGGTAGCAGACCCCTCATATCCCGCTGTGAGGTGTCGATGATGTATGGGTCTCCCTTAGCGCCTAGGTAAGAGGCAAGGCGCATTGGGGGTTGGTTGGATTCAGGCGTGATGAAACCTTTTTAGTTCATGTTTTCATAATTAGCCAATTATAATGAATAAAAGAATCGAGACACAAATCTCAATACAAATGATAGTGTCGCCACCCAAGTTGTCTACTTTGGAAAGAGTTTTGGTATGGTTCCTATTAGGTGGGAGACTCATACCTTTTGGATAAAAAATTTGGGTATCAGATGAGTCATTTATTTCTCATTTAGTTAATTCAAAATTACATTCACCGTGTAAAATCGTTTTGTTTTCATCATTTGGGGAATTATCACCAAAATCCTATTTTTCTACACTCTTTAACACTTGTTACATACGTTTACAGATTACAATAAAAGAATAAGTAATAAATGGGTGAATAGAAATCACAACTAGGGGAAAATGGGGGAGTTACGAAAGGACATATACAATTATTCTACGTTATAAACTAAAATGAAATAAATTCCCCTGCATCCACAAAGATTAGCATAGTTTATATCACATCATAAGTCAGCAGTTTATTAGAAAAAATGTGATTATGTTAGTGTGGCGGTTTTGCAATCGATAGTGCCCAGGCGGCTTCTAGGATCAGAGAGAAATAACGAGTCTTTAACGTATTTTGTTATAAAAACACATTTTAACTTTTGTGGGTTGATTTACTGGATTATTAGTGAAAATAATCGCATGGCAAATGGTGAGTTAGATTGATTTTAACTAGTTAAAAGAGAATTTTAGGTACTGTCTAGGGGCTGGTACCCATACAGATGGGTGAGACCTAAATAGGTGCTAGTGGGGACCCCAGTACGGGCCCTATCTGGTCCAAACAGAACCTTAGTTTAGTTTTATTTTACAAATTTTGTGTAGATGAGGCAGAATACAAAGAAATACTAATAATATAAATAAGATGTGAGTCTCTTTGAAACTCAAGAGCGTACCTTTACGATGTAAACCCACTTTTGAAGCGATCCCTTTGCTGAGAGAGAGTTTAGCCAAAGTAGATGTTGAAATGGATATTTTAGGACTATTTAGGCAAGTATTTTTGTGGACAGAACCTCCCCCAAATCCTAATAAACGAAGCTAGGAATGAAGAAAATGTGGACAAAACCTCAAGGGATGGGTTTTCTCCCTATTTTATACCTCCTATACCTCAACTATACCCTTTCTATACCTATAGAAACTGATAGAATATCTTTTCTCTATATTCTGTGTAGTGTATATATTGCATGTTAGGCAAGAAAGGGACCCGTACGGGTCTGGTGGGACCTGAATATTGGTCCCTATAATGGTCTAAATAAGGTCAGAGGGGGGGTGAATGACCCTTTTTGCGGTAATAAGCAAACTTTAAAAAATCTTGTGTAGCATGTTGTATTATGTTCTGGATTTGATAGATCTGGAAAATGCAAATATGAAATGTTATGCAATAATACAAAGAGTTAGAAAATCAAACACGGTAATTTATCCTGATTCAGGCCCGCCTACTCCAGTCCCTGGAGTTTCCTTTCTTTAAGCTTTTTCCAATAGTAGATTCCTTTCCAACTAGCAGGAATCAAGCATTACAATTTATCTTTGGATGGTAACCCCTTCCGGATGTAGGATATACCACTAGAAGCACCAACTCCTAGCTGAGTCCTCTTGTCTTTAGCAGGATATACCACTTAGATTTCTTCCCAAATCTAAGCTAAGTCCGACAGGGAGTTCCATTTAAAGCACCAACTCTAAGCTAGATCTCAATCTCACTACTTACCCAAGTATGATATTTTACACTTTGTTTTCCTCAAAGATTTTGGCTCTTAAATTCTCACTTGGGAATTCTTACAAACTGATTAATTATGTAACTGATCGTAATAGCAGATTCTCTTACGTATGATTTTTCAAAAGAACCAGCACCTTTTTAACTTGTGAAGTTTCTCTTTTATAGGCTTTTGTAGTAAATGTAGCCGTTGTGAGTTGTTGAAGTTAAATTAAATCTTCACCGTTTATCAGGTAATATGTGGCGCTTCTTGATCCGATGATTAATTCGTTAGACTGATTAAATGTCCCATTGAATCTTTGGGATTGAGACTAGAAAGTTGTCAGTGATTATTTTCCTTGTATTTTAGTGATCCATCAACTTTTATGCCAGAAATTCAGAGTATGTGCTTCATGCGCCTTTCCTACTGGTCTAGGTAAAAAAGGTTGTTACCTTTTCTCTTTCCTGTGTCAGCCATTCTATCCTTTTTTGAAAAGTGTGCTAGCTGTCATTTTTGTCTTGGACAAGGGAAAAGGATCTTTGACTCTTAGACCAAAAGGTGGAGGAAAAGTTATTTTTGAAACTTTTCCCTTTATCTTGATAACTGTATATTCCAGATGAATTTGACTTGTTCTATATGGATGCTATTTTAATCAGTTCTTCTTTTGGATGCTGAATTTAAAAGGTTTAAAGTTTGTTTCTTTTCCAAACTTTAACCGGATGCTTCCATTATGTGCTTAAGTATTTGTAGTCTTCAATATATGTCCTGATGACTTATTTTGGACCAGATGCTTCCACTTTGGATTAAGGAGATTTCATGTTTTGTTCCTTAAGATTTTGTTTATATAGTTTTTGTTTTCTTCAAAGTTGATCTGGATTATTATGGAATTAATTCTTCTGAGTTATTGTTTCCTAACAATCTCCCCCATTTGATGGAAACAAAAACTAAGCACATATTGGCATGAGTAAAGGGGTTTGTATGAGCTAAGTATGATTCTTGATACTTAGTCATTTATAAGTTTACTCCCCCATAATCTAAGCATCCTAACTCTCCCAATATTTTTGATTTCTGGCTTCTAAGTTTTCAAAGTACAATTACAGATTGTACTTAGAACTAATTTTTTAGTATCAATTTTTCACTATATATACTTCTGTTTTTAACAAAGTTAACCTCATGAAGTTTTAGATTTAAATTATAGAAACATATATAAGTTAAAATAGAACTAGCTATTACAAATTTTTACAATGAAAAACATAGCTATTCTAAAGGATAATTAGCTCCTCATTTACCCCCTTTTTGGATGACTCTCCCTCTTTACTCTTGCCTTTGCTTTTCTCCTCGTTTTGGTTTTTATCAGCTTGGGGGTCGATGACCATGTAGGTGCGAGTATCCTAACTTCTTTGCCATGCTTCTGAATACAATGAGTAGACCACATTGCCTTCTAAGCGCTTCTTAATAATTGTCTCTACCATTGTCGGAAGGAGATGGACTAGTCTGAGTAGATTCTGGAGCTCTTTATATGATTTGGTCATTTTGGGGTTCACTTTTAACCCATGAGCTTGGTCCTCCTTTTCAAAGTATGAAAAAAGGGACTTCCTGAGGGTCAACCACGGTTGTAGCTAAAGAAGCCAGTGTCACCAATGTGTTTGACCAAGTCACTAATAACTAGAATAAGAAGACTATCCGGAGTAGAAGGTGAAAATTCAGAAGAGGAGATGGATAGATTAGCCATACCTGACTTTAGTAGATCAATATCCTTGCAAATGTCTCTTCGGATGTTGTGGACACTAGAATTGAGCATTGAGAGATCCTTGTGAAATTCCTCCTTTAAATTATTTATTAAGGTGTTCGTTCCCTTAATCTAGCCTGCATACTTAGTACTTATGTTGCTCATATGTTTGGCAAGGAGTTTGGGCAGTCCTTCATCGAAAAAATTTGTTAACATTTCTAGGGCAACCTGATGCCCTTCATTCAAGAATGTTAATCTGGATGTAATTCCTTGACCTCCTTCAACAATTTCTCCAGGACTGAATTTTTCTAAGTTATAAAAGTTATGGTCAATATGCTCTTTCAGCTTATTTAATAGTTATGTGGAGGAAGAGGTGGTCTGTCTCATGAGAGTTGCGCAATTATTGTCTCCTCCGGTGAGTACTTGATCAGCAGAGCGATTCGCTCCTATTACGCTTGCATTCATCTATTCTAGCACCAGAGAGATCTTAGACAATGAGGTTATAGCTTCTAGTTCAGCATTTAGGAGAGCTTCAACCTTATTTTCTATGTTCTGGACACTGCCCTTTATTTCCCCTAATTCAGCATTAAGATCAAGAGTCATTGATCTATTTTTCATTAAGATTTTAACCGATCTAAGTTGCTGATAGATGTTCTAGAGTAGAGGCTTGAATTCATCATCCTTCTGTCCTTGTAAAGCCGCCTGATATAGCAATGTCAATCCCATACAGATCCTCTCATTTCTTGAGACACTGTAGTCCACAAATGATTTAGGCTTAATTTGCTTCTTTTTCCCATCAGATGAGGATGATTCTTTTGATCCAGAATGCTTTCTAACTCCTTAGATCTTGATGAATCCTCATTTCTTATCTCTTTCCCAGTAGATTCATTCTCTTCTTTCTCTTGCTCTTCCAACCTATCCTCTAGACTAGCCTCGCTCTTAGAGTCCACTTGAGAAGTGTGCTCATTGAGTCCCGGACTAGTTCTCTCCTCTAGAACATTATGTTTTGAGATAGGCTGACTGTCCTTATATGCAGTTTGGGAGTCTACACCTAAGTTTTCTTGTATTTCAACAGCATCACCAGCCGAAATATCAGTAGTATTAGAGGTGTTTGGGATAATGATTACCTGATTTTGATAATGTGGCTCTATATGCTCTTCTTCATTTTGCTCTACCGATCCAGTATCCAGAAGACTAGAAATGTCCTCAGTCTCCCTTCTAGTTGCCTTGATAGGACTTACAACATTCTCTTCTATATCCAGAATGATGGTATTTTCCTCATCATTCCCTCCTATTGTCTGGATAGGACTTGCAACCACTAATACCTCATTCTCTGGTTTGGTAGAATTGTTCTCACCATCTACTCATGTTTCCTTTTTAGGACTTTTGAGCTCAAACACTTCTGCTTCTATGTGCAATAAGTTATTTGGAAGAGGCTCTATTCTGGCTTTAAAGAGGAATAAGTCCTCATCTAGATACTTGGCCTCCTTGAGAAGTACTAAATCTGTTGAAGCAATCAGGACTGAAGGACTCTCAATGGTTGCTGCTCCTAATAAGCCTCCCAATCCCTCCTGAGTCAGTCTATTTATTTTAAAATTATCCCGAACCACTAACATTATTTCCTCATATTGAGGTTCCTCCAGAAAGATATTACTAAAAGAACTAGTTTCTCAGTGAACACAACCAGTTCCTTTCCCTTGCTCAGATCTATGGGTGAAGAGGCTTTTAGAGATGGTTCTTTTATGGAGATTATGGTAGAGGGCTTCTTGATAGCTAACTTAGCAATTTGTGCCTTGAGATTCTCATTAAAGGTTAATCCATTCCGGGTTAATCGCTTCTTGGGTAAAGGCTCCCAGCTCCGATTTCCTCCCTATCAAAACCATTATCCTTTGCCAGGATATTTTCAATACTTCTTTACTGCCTTTGCCGCATTTTGTTACCATGTTATTATCATAATTATTTATGACATTATTATTTATTTGTTACTTTATATATATATATATATATATATATATATATATATATATATATATATATATATATATATTTTGTTTTCTTGCTCTTTAATTATGGCATGAATGCAATGACCTTCGATAATCATGTGATTTATCGAAGACTGGCATGTGATTAGTGTACATTCATTACTTTTGCAGGTCACCAGTCATAAGGGCGGTAGTATTTCCCATTTTCATAAGTGGTACAAGGTGCTATCTCCTGGTGCCAAAACCATTATTTATGAGACATCCTTGGGGAGGATGGTAAGGAACTACAAGTACATGAGGTCTCGCAAGTGTCCGTACATCTCTACTGGTACTTCTACCCATATCTTGAGCAAGTGGTCCGACTATCCACACTTTTCACTTCTATTGTGGGGAGTATACCATCACTCTGTTGGATTACTGTGCCATCACAGGTCTTCCCTTCCACCGTAATATGATCCACTTTAATGCTTGCTTTACTTATGACAACTTCAATATGGAGACCATTGACACTTTGATTGGCTATTCTGGGGATAAGCCTGGGCAAGTTTCTTGCGAGAAACTCATGACCTTTTAGACCATCGGGGATAGAAGGCACTTGACTTCTGCCTACGAGGCTAGAGCTTTTATGGCTGCTACTTTGTCATGGTTGTGCTTTCCTACTGGGGGTTTGATAATGAATATCCACATTCTGCTATCTTTGATTGTTCTGACCCGCTTTGACAGGCATGCTTGGGGTCAAGCCACGTTGGCTCATTTGTATTGGGCCCTTGATCAGTGTGTGAGGAATAAGATTGGCAAGTTAAAATCTTGTCTTCAAATTGTCTATGTAAGGGTTTAACTTCTTTTCCTTTTTTGTGAGCATTTCTGTTTGTCTTTTGGCATTTTGATTTCTTTTGACTGCTCACAGATTTGGCTTTTTGAGATGGGGATTCTCCTAAGGACCAAGCTTGTACGAGATGGCAGCTATCCGTTCTATCCTCATCTGCCACACTACTGCGCGGCTGGGAGATGGAGTCCCATTCTGCTCTTTCCACTCTCCTCCGCACTCTATCTTAGGAGCAGGTATGCTCTATAGCTTCCTTAATTTGCTTTAATCACTATATCTACTATAATTGTTGTATTAATGCTTGGTCCCTCTTTCTCCTCTCAGATGAAGATACAGCCTTAGGGGTACACTCTTCACTGGCCAGAGGTTATGAGAATAGCTAGGGAATTTGTGAACACCCTGCTGATTATAGAGACTACCTTCTCCCTCGAGTGGTACCTTGGAGAGCACATCCAGAATTGGCATCTTCCTCCCAAGTTACACTCCATTCCTCCCAAGGTGCCCAGATGGATCATCTGGCCTTGTAGCTCACCTGATTTCGTGCAATTAGCCTCTGATGGTTTGCCCAAAGCCTTCTTCGAGCGGGTTGGCGGATATGAGGAGTTTTGCCATTCATAGCTTCTTGGATGGCCAGAGATAGACCGCATTCCTATTGAGCCTAAGCTAGACATTCACAACCCCTCTGAGGGTGATGCTCCTTCGACTTTCGCCCTTAGCGGTCAAGCTAGATCGGGTTTGACTGGGACTATCCAGATGATGGTATCTTCTTTTTCATTGACTCAAGTTTCTTGTCTTTTCATTGTCGCGCTTAGTTGGACTGATTCACCCTTGATTTGGTGTCTTTGAAGGATCACTAAGGCAGGAAAAGGCCTACATCTACTTTCACTCATGTGGGTAATTCTTCGGTGTCATTTGTCCCACCTCAGAGTTTGGCGAAGGTGGGAGGACATCGGGGGTTTCAGTATTAGCCACCCATGTTCTTGATGTAATGCCCCAACTTGAGTACTTATATGCCTGTGATTCAGCCTTATCTGGATCTTGAGCATCTAGTGGCCTTCCATCCGGCCTATTCCACACATGTGAGCCTTCTCTGCTTTTTTCTTCTCTTTTTTTCTTTAGGATTTTTGATCTCTCATTCTTGCAGGTGCCTATTGCTACTAGCATCTCTAATTGGGGATATATCCAAGGACAACAACAGTTCGTGATGAACCAAAACTCTAATCTGGCAGTATGTTCACTATTTTATTATTTTAATGATAATGCATGGTATGATATGAAATGCATATGAATGATCTGTGTTAAAATATTATAGCTGGAGATTCGACGGCTTCGAGCTCAGTTAGGGATGCTTCAGGTGGATGACCCGTAGCAGTAGCCACAGCAGGGATAGGGCGACCCTTCTGGGTTCTTTCCTCAGGGTGGTTATACTCCTCCTCCTTTTGACCCTAGTTATCCGAGTTCTAGCATGTAGTAGATAGGCTTTCTTCGTTTGCTTTCTTTTTTTTCTTTTTAGACCATTTGGAGAGCCTTTTTCTTGTGTAAACACATTTTTTTATTCGTGAAACATTTTTGCATTATTCTCACTCCTTGTGCTTTCTTTTGTCGATTATCGAGTTTATCGGGGTAATCTGCCAGATATTGGTAGATTGCCCCATAAACTACGTGTAGCAAACTGCTACCCTATGAGATCTTGCCACAGAGAACTACATCCATTTTCTTGCAAATCTGAATGTTTATCTTAAGAACTCTGATGGTTGGGACTACCTTAGGGTTTACGGTCTATCGCATATGAATGAATACTATCGCATCTTTATCAAAGATAACGTGATCCAGGATGCTATCAGATTTTGGGATCCTATTGATAACATGTTCCGTTTTAGAGATCACGAGCTGTGCCCCTTGTATGAAGAATTCTGTAGGCTCCTGATATCTTCAGCTGACATGCCCCCAGCCATTTCCACACATCGTCCTGAGTTTTCTGATCCATTGATAAACCATTTTCAGTCGTAACAGTTTGATAGGCATCGACTGATTTGTAACGAGGGTTTGAGGTTGGACGTGGCTTTCGATATAGTTAGGAACCTTCCTTCTAATGACGCGAGTTTGCTTCCACTCATTTGTTTAGTCTTGTTGGTAGTCTTCCTTTGGTTGGTAGTCTTCCTTTGCTAGGTTCCAACAATGGTTTATAGCTTTGCCTTCATAACTATCATTGATCAGATGTTAGAGGGGAAATCTCCCATCACAGTGAGTTTGGCTGAGACACTGATCTTTGTTTGCTCTTTCGGGGAATGGGACTGAAGCTACTACCATGGGTAGCAGACTTCTCCTTCAGGTAAGTTCTATTTGAGCCTTTCTTTTTTTTTGCTCAAACCACCTATTTAGGTTTTTTGATTCATTAAGCTTGCCTTAATTTTTTCCTGGAGTGCCTTTTAAGGTTTTCAATCTAGCAGGCTATCTTTTTTTTCTTTTTCTTTTTCTCATTTTTTTCTTTCATGCCTTTGTATTGCTTTTGCAGCTTTGGCTTTGGGATAAGCTTTCTATATTGTCCATCTATATGAGCATGGATTATTATTTGAAGGCCTATTGGGCACAGGGTTCCATAGTTTGCATCG
This sequence comes from Euphorbia pulcherrima, assembly GCA_947683365.1. Taxonomy (NCBI): domain Eukaryota; kingdom Viridiplantae; phylum Streptophyta; class Magnoliopsida; order Malpighiales; family Euphorbiaceae; genus Euphorbia; species Euphorbia pulcherrima. The sequence continues at coordinate 46,065,886 of CANTUS010000001.1, read as the reverse complement.
ACAACCACCCTCATAGAGATTTTACCGTCGAGAGTGGGTTAAGTTCATAGGGAGTCAAGCCACCAAGGATATTTGTTGGGTTTCCCCTTCATGGGGAATCATGCATGTGGCTACTGACATTGCTAGAGATGGCTTGCTCCTCATTAGCCTTTTTGAGATTATCACCTACTCTCCTGGTTGCTTGTGCAGGCTATGTGGATGCCCTTAAGGGGTCCCGACATCCTTGTATACCCTGATTTACTCTAAGCTTTCTTATACTCGGGTCTCTTATCATAACATGAGGTGGATTAGTCTCTCTCGGTAGAGATGAACTATTCCATGTCTTTTGACGTCCACCCTTCCGAGGCTTATTATGTCTGGGCTATGAGTACTCGGCTACTCTTGAGGAGAGACTTATTAAGACTAAGAGACTCCAGAGTTTCCTTGGAGATCATTGAGCTTGTCATAGTGTGTCTTTTGTCTTAGCAGGAGAATAAAGGCTTCAGGCCTCGTTGGTCGTCTTTGTCATTTTCATTTCCTGTTTGTAATGCACTTTTATGAGTAACAATGATTAAAAGATGCTTTTTGAATGCGTGTTTTATTAAAATAATTCAAAGTTTCCATTTAATGCACTCATGCAGTATTTTAACATGAACATATTATTACAAAAGATATTATTTAAATAGGAAGGACAAATGGTATTTATTCCCAAGAAATGCCCATCATCGCCTAAGGTTCCGAGAGGATTTTACCCAGGGCCTCACTCTTTTATTTTGGGGTCTTTATTTTTGCTCAAGAGCCCTCACTAGGTCTTGACATACCTTTATTTTATTTTATTATTATTATTATTATTATTTTTACATGATATAGCACTTCAACTTGTCGCGATTTACTGGATTCATAAATTCATTATCGTCTAAGTCTGAGATTTTGACTGCCCCTTCACTTAGAGTCCTTCTTACTACGTAAGCCCTTCCCAGTTTAGCTGGAACATCCCTCAAGCATCTGTATGTGTTTTACGAGACTACTTTAAGATCAGATCGCCCATTCTCTGAGGTGGATCTTACCCTTTAACTTTACGGTTGGAAACCCTTGCCATGCGTTGTTGGTATAATTGTAGATTATCCAACACAGTTAATCATTTTTCATCCATCAAAGTCAGTTCTTTATGTCTTGCCTTTGCCCATTCATCTTTAGGCAGTCTTACTTTAAGAGCTATGCGCAAAGATTTAATTCCCATTTCCACAGGCAAAACTGCCTCCATTCCGTAGATGAGAGAAAAAGGAGTTTGACCTATAGGAGTCTTGACACTGGCTCTATATCCCCATAAGGCATAGGGAAAATGATTGGCCCAATCTCGGTAGATATAGATCGTCTTGGAGAGGATTTTCTTAATTGCTTTATTAGCTGCTTCTATAGCTCCGTTGGCTTGAGGGCAATAGCGCGAAGAGCAATGATGCTCAATTCCATGCTTCTTAATAAGATCAGTTGTTTCCCCTCAGAATTGTACCCAGTTGTCACTTAGTATATGATGGAGAATGTTGTATCTAGCAAAGATATATTGCTAAATAAATTGGGCCATTTTCTCAGCCATGATGTTCGTGTACGATTCTGCTTCAACCCATTTAGAAAAGTAATCGATAGTTACTATAATAAAGCGATGGCCAGGCTGAGGATGGTCAAGGCTTCGTCAAGCTTTGTAGTGTTGTTGGGGTCAAGTGGCTCACCTCTCTATATATTTGATAAGCATGGGAAGTCTTGGCTTCTTGAATATAATTAGCTAGCATGGTTAGCCAAAAGTATCCCATTATTTGGATTTTCTTTGCCATCATGATGTCATTCATGTGTGGACCGCAGTCTCCTGAATGTACCTCTTTCATCACCATCTCGACTTCTTATTGGGTCAAGCACTTCAATAGTAGGCCATCAAAGGACCTCTTGAATAGATCTCCTTCCATCAGGAAAAACTATACAGTGAGCTTTCTTAGCGTATCCCTATCGAAATCCGTAGCCTCACCCGGGAATTCACCACCTTGAGGAACTTGATGATATCAGAGTACCAAGGTTCTTCCCTATCCATGGTGTCTTTTATTATACGGACGTAGTATAGAAATTAAGTCAATTCCATAACAAGGGGTTTAATTGGCTGCTTTTGGGGCCCTTCCCATATGGAGGCTAAAGTGGCCAATGCATCTGCCAGCTAATCATCTTCCTAGGGCTTATAGCAAAATTCGCATTCGCTGAACATTGCGGCTTTCCTCCATATAGCCTCTAGGTAAGGTCTGAGGGATTCCTCCTTTAGTTCATAGTCTCCTGTAACGTGCTTGATGACCAAAGCCGAATCACTAATACTTTTGACCTTGTCTGCTCTGAAGTGACCAGGGCAGACATTCAAATAAATAGGCTTCATATTCTACCCTATTATTTATAGTGAGAAATTCTAATCATTTTGACGGAGGTATGAGTGCTCCATCTGGGGTAATGATGATGACTCCCAAGCTAGACCCTCGGTTGTTAATGACGCCATCAAAGAACATGTTCCATTCTCCATAATTTTGTGTAGCTGTTGCAAAGCATTTGTTAGGGAATTCCAGGTTTTCCTATTCTCCTTCATCGAGTGGTTGATTTGCTAGAAATTTGGCCACCGCTCTTCCTTGATGGTTTTCTTAGTGACATACTCGATATCGAATTCTGACAGTAACAAGAGCCACCTTGCTAGTTTTCCAGTTAGCGAGGGAGCCTAACATTAATACTTCACTGGATCCACTTTCATGACTGATTGAATTCTATAAGATTGGAAGTAATTTCTAGGTTTCTTGGTGAGCCAGACTATGGCGGCACAAGTTTTCTCCATGATGATATATCGAGTCTCGTACTCTAGCAATTTCATGCTGAGATAATAAACCGTGTGCTCCATCTTATCTTTGTGCTCCTGAACCAACATAGCCCATACAGATGTCTCCTCTATTGCCAAATAGAGAATGAGTGGTTTTCTGAGTATTACCGGCTTCAGTACAGGAGGGTTCATCAGATAAGCCTTAATCCTATCGAAGGCTTACTAACATTGGTCGTTCCATTCTATTGGTTTTTGTTTCCTCAAGAGCTTGAAGATAGGCTCGCGTGTGGTAGTTAACCATGCCATAAAGTGGCTGACGTACTGTATGGATCCCAAGAAACTTCTCAATTCTTTCGTGGTTTTTCGGCACAGGCATTTCCCTGAAAGCATTAGCCTTATTGGGATCCATCACTATGCCTCATTTGCTAACCACGTGTCCCAGTCACTTTCTGATGTGACACTGAATATACACTTCTTCGGGTTGAGACGGAGATTGTATTTCTCTATTCTCATGAGGAATCAATCTAACATGGTTAGATGTTCTTCTAGCATGACCGATGTTACAAGCATGTCATCTACATAGACCTCAACTTCTTTTGTGGATCAAGTCATGTAGCAATGTTGTGACTGCTCGCTGGTAGGTTGCCCCTATTTTTTTTAGTTCGAAAGGCATCACTCTGAAATGATAGGTTCCCCACTCTAAGAGGAATGCGGTTTTAAACTTATCTGTTATGTTTGTTAGGATCTGTGATATCCCAAGAATCTATCCATAAAGGAATACATGGTCGCTCTTTCCACGCTGTCTACCAGAAAATCAATGTGTCGTAGCGGGAAATTGTCCTTAGATGGTAGCCTTGTTCAAGCCCCTAAAGTCAACACAAACCTGAACGTCGCCATTCTTCTTGGGTATAGGAACCACATTGGATAGCCAGGTGGGGTACTCGAGGACCTCAATAAAATTAGCCTTGATTTTCTTGGCTACTTTTGCTTTGACCTTTTTGTCCCATTCAGGGAGCATTCTTCTCATTTGTTGCTTTATAGGTCAAATTTTTGGGTCTGTGGGGATCTTGTGCTCGGTGATGTATGGGTCAAGTCCTGGCATGTCTTTGTGAAACCAAGTGAAGGCTAAAACGTGATTTTTTAATACTTTTATTAACTCTCTCTCTTGTTCAATCGGCAATTGATTGGAAATGTATACCATTTTTGGATCACCTTCTGTATTTAAGTTAATTTCTTTTATAATATCATTATTAAGGTTAAAGATGCTAGATGAATGCTGGAATGGATGCATTGAATCGTAGTTAGAACCACAATCCAAATAAGCAAAGTTCTTCATTTTATTATCATCATAAAGTACATTATTCATTTCAAACAAAGTTGGAAATCGAAATAAAAGACTCATCCTGGTTGGTAGGGTCTGGCTTTACACCGGATGATTCTTCTATAGTAGCTGGCTTCAACAGGATGTCCTCGTCATCTTCCTATTCTACCTTTGCCTTGCCCTTCATGATCTTGGCCATGTCCATGACAGCCTGGCTCAAGCTACCCTCCTTACTCCTTGCCTCTTCTACTCTCTTAACTTGTGTTTGAAGGTGCTTGGTTAGAGTGTCAAGGATTTCCTCTTCCTTACTGGGTTTTTTGGTCTTCTTCGTGTGTACCTATTCCTCAAGATTAGTTTGATCCGAAAATGCCCCAACATCTAGCTGCTGGCCTTCTGTCCTCATTATAAAAGTTATGAAGCTTTTACCATGCTTGGCATAGTTGACTACATCCGAGAAAATGTTGAAACCCGGAACTGTCAGGGGTACCATTATAGAGTTTCTGTGACTTTTTCTAAAAGACTATCTTGTGGGTGATTCTTTTAGGACCTATATAACCGAGTCTTATGGGCTTCTATTCTCCTGCCCCTATGTTGAAGGTTGGCATTCCCTGTTCATGGGCACCTAGTCCTTTCCTAGGAGTGTGATGTTTCTACATGTAACACTAAATCTAAGGGCCCTTGGTGCACCTCTAGTTGCTTGTTCAATTCTCGCCCGATCATGGCTGTGGTAAATCCTTTCATGTGGCTTGCTTCCATTTTCAGTGCTGCCACTACCGATGATTTGTCAGCCTCTAGAGCAACGATTTTCCTATAGAACGGGATTTTGATTTCCTAGTTAAGAGTGGATAGAACTCTTCCTAGGGCATGGAACCATGGCCTTTCGAGTTGTATAGAGAAGGTTATTGGGATGTCTATGACTGTGAAAAGTACTATAGATAAGATTTCACTGATGGTAACTTCAGCTTCAAATGTGCCAATGACGGTCCTCTTAGAATTGTCGTAGGCTTTGATGATCATTGTGGATCTCTTCAAGTCCCTCTCGATTAGTCCTAGGATTGGTAGAATATCTTTAGGATAGACATTCAATGATGAACCATCGTCGACCATTACGCACGGCATGATGCACCTAAAACCACTAGCCTTCAAATAAAGAGCCTTATCATGGCGAATTCCCTCATCGGGTAGATCCGAGCTTGAGAAAATAATGTCAGGGATAACAATACTAGCCTTAGTGTTATGTAGTACACAAACTTGTTTTGGTGATGTTTGGGGAGATGTTTTAATCTCCATTTGCTTTTTTAACAATACCAAACCTGTGATCTTGAGAACCATGGAGGAGGTCCCAGATGCTCAACTTGGTAGTGGTGGCGTCCAAGTGATCCACAATCAGACTTTCTATCTGTTCTAAGGATTTAACAAAAGCAGGAGGTGTTGGAGGCTCAGCTATTGCGCAGTTGGGGCTACAGACCCAGTGACTTTCCCTCCTTTGGTGACAGGACTGACAACCTAGGTTGGCAAGTTTACTGTTTCAAAGACTTTAAATTTGTCAAAGTCTTCATCAAGTGGTATCTCCTTTAAGTCAATCGGCTTGTTTACAAAAGATGGTGCTTTGGTAGCAAAGGGCCATTGCATAAAGGGAACCTTTTCAGGCTGTCTTTTGGGGATAATAGGGTTCTCTAGTAGGATTTAACATAGAATAGGGTTGGAGTCATATCCAATCATGTAAATGGATGAGGAAGCCTCATCAATCGGTTCACTATTATCATACATGTCAAGTGCATCGTCATAACTGATTGGCTCATCATCATATTTATTCAAGTACCATGGATATTCCTTGGTTGATTCCCTCGACGTTGGGTAGATAGCGTTGGTTTCTTACTATTCCCAATACAGCAATGGGTTCCTATGTTTGTCTAGTTATAGGGTCGAGTCTTTCAGTGGATTGACCCATGTGAAGTAATCAATAAGCTACTTGGCTAGGGTATTCCAAAATGACTTTATTATAACATTAGCCCTTCATACTATACTATCACCTTCTCTCAGAGAGTCCAGCGGAACCTTTTGGGCCAATTGGCGTAGTGAATGTACCCATCGTTCATCATTTTCACAAATTCACAGATGTGGGGGCGTGGCCTTGTGTTTGCATTATAGAATGTAGGATAAACCACTATCCAATCTGAACTTCAAATTTAGTAACTGGCCCATGCTCATTCATTTTTGGCACAGATTCTCTCCATGATGTACTCTTGAGAAGGTTTTTGCCCCTCTTCTTGGATCATATAAATGAAGCGTTCACTCCCTGAGTCAAAGTCTGTGAAATCTCCGGAATCACCACTTGTTGCAAACTATAAGGTGCCTGGGGAGTCATGTTCTAAAGATGAGGCATATCTCTCAGCACCATCATAGTCGACCAACATTCCATTAGGGAAAGGAGCTTCATATTCAAAATCCCCTAGCAAGTGGTTTAGTTCGTCATTAGAAAAGATCTCTAGTTTGTACCCCAGGTTATCCACTTCACTTTCATCTTCATGATCTGACTTATCGGAGTCCTTGAATTCTTCTACCTCTTCATCTAAATCATTGAAAGGTTGTGGTTCGAAGACCCAATTTGGCGCATGTTGAATTGGCACATCGTTATCAGAATCTTCTTATAGATCTTCCTCGGGATCTTCTTTAGGATCTTCCTCAGGATCTTCTTTGGAATCTTCTTCTTCTACAATATTTATTCCAGCCTTGACTCCTGCGATAGCTATACAACAGTTAGAGACAATGCCTCATATGCTGGTGAATGTTTCCTCCACACGAGCACCATATGTTGTAATGTCAGCATGGATCTCTTCAAATGGGTATCGCAATTCGATGTTCACTTGGTTCATGCGGTTCATTTCTAATGTCACATTTTCATGGAGTTCGGCAAGTGGGTCAAGCGTCACCTCATTCAGGTTAATGCCGAGGTTCCTTTGCTGGTCCTTATGATCATTCCAAGCTTGTTCATGATCATATAACTCTTGATTTTCTAGGCACACCACCCCAGAAGAGCTTCTAGACTCGAACAAACTTATTTCGATGTAATCCAAGCTCATATAATCCGATGGAGTATAATGGGGGGCTGTGGAGGAGGAATATCCTGCCAGCCCACATTTTATCAATCCTCTTGAGGTGCCAACCACTAGCAAAGCATGTTCGGGTATGGTTGAGAAGCCGTGAAATAGTGGAGGAAAGATCTCTCCATAAAGTACCAGTTCTAACGTCCTTCGAGAGGTATTATTTTGTACTAGTCTATGGCTGGGCCTTCTAAGAAGTAAGGGAACTGAGGTGTACACCCCATCATGGAAATCTCCGCTCATGCATGAATCAGATGAATTCTTCTACATGCTCATTTGGGTCAAAATCTCCTTAGAATATGAGGTGTGGTGGCACTCGATACTATTCTATCCCTTCTCTCCTCATCCTCAAGACATATTGATCAACCATGTAGATGATGTCCATGTTGTTGAAAATTATATTATCTCCCCATCCTGGTTCATGTCGGAAGTTATCCATCTCATCAATATCACACTCGTCAGTCTCCGTCTGAAAATTGATGGCATTTACTGTAGCCTCAAATTTTGGCAGGGGACTAGTTTGCATGCTTGGTTTCTTCTCGGGCCCTTTCATTCTTCCATCGGCTATCATCTGCTGCAAATGGTGTATTCATTAGTATGGTGCCCCTTGATCATATTATAGGCATAAAAGTTGTCTCAATCCGCTGCGGTGGGTGGGATAAATGGTTTGATACTCTAGAGTTAGTGAGACTTTCTTAGTTTAGTAAATATTTTTAACAGTGGTTCTACCCATGGGGAGATAGATTGATAAGTCTGCACCTGAGTGGCTGCTACAAATTTGGTCAGAGCTTTTGAGGACTCGATACTTCCTTGTTTGGAGGATCTACCCTTTTCCCAATATCTGGGTTTAGTGTAAGCTTGTTTCTCTTCATTGTCTGGTCTTTCTCCTTGTACTTTTCCAATCTCTGTGCATAGTCTACCATGTCATTAAAGGTATTGAACCTTTTTATATTCATATAATCCCGGTACCTTTGGTTGGATCCTTTCATAAACTTTACTATTAAGGGCTCTTGGTCAGGTGCCCCAATTACAAGTATGCGGACAACCATCCACGTTAGGCAGTATTCTTCAATGGATTTGTTCGGGCATTACTTGACCCTCTCAAGGTCTTGTAGAGTAGTTTTAACCTTCAGATTGACGGCGTAATTTTCTAAAAATGTATAGCATAGCTTCTACCAATCAGATTTCACATCCGTTGGCATCCTCATGTACCATTCAGAAGCTGGCCCATATAGAGTAGCTTGAAATAGATTGACTATATGAACCTTAGGGATGTTCATGCTAGTCATAATTCAAAGATAACTTTCCTCATGCACATGAGGTGGCCCAGTGCCAGCATATGGGGCCATATAATGGATCACAAAGTTATCCGGAAGGGCTTCTGATTCCTTCGGCAAGAATCAATCAATGTTCATATACTACTCGATGGAGGGAGCAATAGATTTATCTTTTGTGGAAGAAAACTTCTCCATATCTGCCATCTTTGCCTTAAGTGCCGCTATCTCGGCCTTTTGTTCTAAGGCTCTCTGAGCATTATAAGCACTTAGCCTTTCCCAAATGTCATGAAATTCTGGGGCATCCAAAATCCTTTTGAGGGATTGTCCAACTGCATCATCGTCTACCATTGCAATTTCAGGTTCTAGATCGGAGAAAAATTCGACCAAAGATTCGACTGGTGGTGGGGGTGTGGCTTTTAGGCTTCCCGTAAATATGTCTTAACCTCTTTTTCTCTCACTTCCAACCTGTCAATGCAAGACATCAAGTGTTAGTAAGTGTATCAGGTGCAGCTCTGAGCCCTACTTACCTCAGCCTGCCAGGGTGCATGAGTGGATGAATAAATGAATGAGCGAATGAATGAATGGATAAATGAATGGATGGATATGTACAGATAATAGGGGGTAGGGTGTAAACTAATTGTTCGAGGAGCAATCTGCAAGGGTAGTCTGTAATGTACGTGGGACATCACAAATATGCAGTTTAAAGACCAAGGGGTTGAATCTAAATTTGATTTGACTTGATAGTCAAGGATGAGCTAACTCGCTGGTCACTCAAGGGTTTGACTCTATGGTCTAAGGTAAGCTAACTTGCTTGTCACTCGAAGGTTGACTCTATGGTCCAAGGTGAGCTGACTCGCTAGTCACTCAAAGGTTTTGACTCTATGGTCCAACATAAGCTAACTCGTTGGTCACTTGAAGGTTGACTCTATGGTCCAAGGTGAGCTGACTCGCTAGTCACTTAAAGGTTTTTACTCCATGATCCAAGGTGAGCTGACTCGCTGGTCACTCAAAGGTTTTGACTCTATGGTCCAAGGTAAGCTGACTCGCTGGTCACTTGAAGGTTGACTCTATGGTCCAAGGTGATCTGACTCATTGGTAACTCAAAGGTTTTGACTCTATGGTTTTAGTTGAGCTAACTCATTAGTCACTCGAAGGTTGCGTCTATGGTCCAAAGTGAGCTGACTTGCTCGTCACTCAAAGTTTTGTATATTTTAGCTTATAGGCTTTTCCTAGGTAGATTCACTAGTCTCAATTTTTTTGGCTCATGGGTTGGGCCTAGGGTGACTCGCTGGTCTTGGTTTATTTTAGCCTATGGATTGTGCCTAGGTCAACTCGCTGGTCTTGATTATTTTGGTTCACGGGTTGAGCCTAGGTGGACTCACTGGTCTCAATCATTTTAGATCATGGGCTGAGCCTAGGTGGATTTATTGGTCTCGATCATTTTAGCTCATGGGCTAAGCCTAGGTGGACTCACTAGTCTCGATTATTTCTGCTCATGGGCTTAGCCTAGGCGGACTCACTGGTCTCAATTATTTTGGCTCATAGGTTGAGCCTAGGTGGACTCACTGGTCTCGATTATTTTGGCTCATGGGCTGAGCCTAGGTAGACTCACTAGTCTTGGCTTATTTCTAGGTCCTAATAATAAAGAAAATGAAATGGCATGGCATACATTAATGTCACGGCTTCATAAAGACGTGGTTAGTTTTCACATAGTCATGATGCTTATTATGTCCATTTTCAGTTTATTTATCTTTAATCAACATGCACATGTAGCAAACTATTAGATCGCGCCTACTGCCTTTTAACTCCGATGGGTTACTTCACTTTAAAGCCAACAGGGATTTAGTAAAGTCTGTTCACGTGCACTCAAGGTTTTTGGGTAAACCTACGGGAATGTGTCTATGGTTCATCTATATGCTGGTTTTGGTCTCAAGAGTAGGTGTGATTAGGTAACTTGTGCCTTTGTGTACCGAGTCCCAATGGTGCTAAGCGAACCAAAGGAAACTTTTCCACATATAATATACTCGGATAGTCTTGCCCTTAAGTGAGCAAGGCCCTCGTACGTTACGCAAGGGGTGGGATCAAATTCATACCCCTCAAGCCCTAAGCGAACTTAGAGATACTTCACCAAAAGACACCTAAAGTGGTTTTTGGGGTAAAAAATGCAGATGCTATGCAATCCTAAAATTCGTGTAATGTTGAAATTACCACATATTTCGTAATTCTAAAATTTAATTTGAGCAATATTTTAATTACCATGTCTAAAGAGAATTTTTTATAAAAATCGGGTTTTTAAAAATTTTTTTGCAGCAAAGACACCACTGTGAGCGGGCGATTGGTTTTGAAATGAAGAGATGCATGTGGGGCGCATCTGGTTCGGTTTGAGAAAATCCGATTTGCTTAAATGCGGTGACTTCGTATAAGCCAAAAATGTGATTATATTGAGAAATATATTTGCACGTTTAATTAAGAAAAGATATTTTTAAAATAAAGTGTATTTACTTTATTTAAAAATAAAATAGAGTCGCCACCTGGTTCATCTCCACCGGGAATTGTGCTATACTATCCAAAAATGGGATTTTTATACCGAAAAGAAAGTGATATTCTGAGTTCGGACATGATACTTATTCATATTGTTTAAATTGTTTGAATAAATTTGGGAGTTTTGGAATATGTGGTATTTTCTGCATTAAAATGACTTTATTTAAGAATTAAATTCAACAAATAAAACAGACATTATAATGGCACAAATAAATAGATATTTGCTACCTAAATTTTGGCAGAGTAACAGCAGCGTTTGGGTTCTGGTCCGGAAACTCAGATAGAGTTTCCTTACATTTTGGACGTTTCATCCATAGATGCGAGCTTATTTGCACATATTATAGTTTAAGTGGCCCCAGTGGCTCACTTAACAACAGAAATAAAATGCAATGTACAATAATAAATAATTATAAAATGAGCTTGAATGAGTTTTAAAGTTGGGCTTGGAGCCAATTACCCTCAGTTTATCTTTTCGTCTGTCCAAGATGACCTGAGAGTCGGTGCAAGACCAAAGTTATCAGGAGTTGTGATTTTGTTGAAAAATAGGTTTACCCAAGTTATGGCAAGAGAATGAGTCATTTTTAGACCCAAGCTCATTATGAGATCTTGATCCAAGAAGGTAAAAAAATGAGTTTATACCTAATGTCGGTGATAAAGCTCGGATTTGGGAGTGCTTTATTAGAGTTTTGGGGCTTTGGAGACTCCTGGAAGAACTTTAGGACGCATGCCTTTTTGAGAAATTTCACCGTCTGTTGAAAATGAGAGGGGGGGGGGTGGAGCCCTTATTTATAGAAGGTAGGTAATTAGCCTGCAGGCTAATTACCTATCTAACAAGATTTTACTTCAAATCCCGTAAATCCTTGCCAGATCTCGGTAAGATTTGATTTTTATACCGTAGATGGGTAATTAGCCGGCGGACCAATTACATATGTCTGACCAAACTTTGACTTTTTGATTTTTCAATAGGAAATGCTAAGTCGAAGCTTTCCTAGAATGTGGATTTTTGAATTTTGGATTTCGAATGACAATTCGATCCTTTTTAGCTCTTTTGTCTAATCGCTGAATGAAATAGACACAATTCCTCATCGGGCCAGAATGGACCTATGCTAATAGGACCCATACGGTGTCCTTATTGGGGGGTTCAAAAACTGATCAAACCCTCCGTATCCCGCCTTACACAAAACTTTCCCATATTGTAATCTCCGGTGATTTTCTCCCTAAAACTGATCAAAATGTATAAAAAGATGGGTGTTTCTCTATCAGGCGCGAGGATTTGCCCCAGGCAGGCAATTCTGAGCTTCGGCAATGCCCGACTTTAGTCGAGTTTGCTTTTCACAAGGGGGACTCATAGTTAGGGCTCACTCCCACTTCTAAAGTGCCTCTGATCACTTTCCCTAATACCTATGCCTCTAAACACCATGTATTTCGCTTGATTCTCCATTTTGCCATTTTTGAGATGCTTAGAATTTCTTGATTTTCGGCATGATTTAGGGTTTTTTTTACCTTGAAATAGAGCCTGATGCATGTAACTTTAGTCTAGGATGCTTTATGGACTAATTTGAATGAGCTTTGGTTAAATTTGGATGAACTTTGGACTTTTGGGAATATTTGTGTGATGTTACTATTTATAGGGGACCCGTATGGGTGGGGTAGGACCAATACAGGTCCTATTTCTGATACGAGAGGCACGTATGAACCTGTTTGGGTGGGGTGTACCTGTATGAGTGCTATCTCTAGGGACAGAATGCCTGATTTTCTATTTTCTTTAAATTTCTTCTGACTTCTGACCTGCCCATTGTATTCTTACCCTGTTGAACTGTGTTTTTGCCTTTGCAGTTTTAGTACAAGACCGTGAGGGCCCTAAGCTTGTATAAGAAGTGGTATGAGGATATCCATACTGCTGAGGATACCGAGCTGCTGACCCACATGGATTCACTAGGGTTCTCTAACATTGTCCGTGCTATTCCGCAAGGGTTGACGATGCTTGCCCCTGGGGCTATCTCGACACTCACTAAGAGTTAGTCTGAGATGACCCACACCTTTCATTTGCTAATTGGGGAGGTTACCGTGACTCCTTCCAATATGTGTTCGCTGATGGCACTAGACTAAAGAGGAGATGTCATCCACTTTAATGTCTATACTGATTGGTGGCACTCTCGGCCTGGGATCAAGGCCTATGTAGAGAGGTTACTTGGGCTTCATCATGGAGGGACTGATAAGCTCAAGTATGGAGAGCTTCAATCTTACTAGGTCAGGCAGCCCATCCCTGACGCTGTTGAGAGGAGGGACTAGTATGCCCGGTCATTCGTAATAACCTTCCTCACGATTGTCTTTTTCCCGATCTACTAGAGCAACCTCAACTATGGTTTACTCTCTGCTGTCGAGGACCTTGCTACCGTGCTAGGCAAGAATTAGTGCTAGGCCATCCTGGCATAGTAATACTATGGATTGGATATTAGGGTTCGAGGCCAGCAGTCCGAGCTCAATAATTGCCATCCGATTGTATTGGTAATTCTTGAACTCAATCTTTTGCACTTTAACCTCTTGTTAGAATTGCTTTGGAACTAATTTCACTTTATCTTGCAGATTAGGGCCTTTGAGCATTAGTTCATCATCTGGCCAGGTTTTCCCATGTAGCCTGAGACACCGCATATCATTTCCAAGTGGATGGTGCCTTGGCAGGGTCATGCTTTGACCACAGCGGAGTATAGGGAGTTCCTCCGCCAGTTGCACTCTGATGGGGTAAATTTGTTTTATGCTGAACATATATCTTACATTTCAACAAATCATTAGTAGAAAATATATTTATGAGTTTGTGATACTCATAGTGCATTTACTTTGTGCAGGTTATTTGAGACCCTTGGGAGTAGATGGTCATATATAGGGACATCGAGAGGATGTGGGCAGGATTGGATGACCTCCACTTTGTCCTCGAGTCGCCACTCTTCTATGAGTGGTATTTTGGTAAGAGGGTCCGAGGGTGGAGGGCCAATGTTGTGGTAGAGATATCGATCCCTCCCCGGATCCCAAAGGGAGTCTTTTGGCTGCACCTGATGCTTGGAACGGATTAATGGTTGTATTTATTGGGTGAGGGGGCCTGGGTGATGTCTGTGGGCGGTTCTTATACCGAGTTTATTGATTCTTCACTTCTTCCTCCTTGTAAAAGGATTCATTACAAAGATGTCCCCCTCGAGTTTCACTGGAGAGACAGTGATGGTGATGACTACAACAATGATGATGAGGGTGGATCGAGGGGTGACCATGGGGGTCTGTTTGTGGTTTATGGGACTTAGAGTATGGCTAAGTCCACTACTCCTTCTTCTCAGGTATCTTCCTAACTTAACCCTTGTGAATACCTAATTGCTTCTCACAGTTGATTATGGCTCTGAATGTAACCTTTTTATTGTTTACCCTCCTACTTCCAAGCGGAAGATGCCTGCTGTTGCTGTTGTTGTTGTTTTGGAGCCATCGATGAAGTGGTCCTGCGCTTTGGGGATCATGAGAGAGGGAGTCCTCTGAGAAGTGCTAGATACATTCTTCTGGCTCCTCAATCATTTCAGGAAGCTAGCTATCAAGGAGCTCAAGGAGTCGGTCCAGCCTATCAATTTTACCCCTTCCAGCTCCACCAATGTAAGGAATTTCTCGCTTTAATCTTGTCCTTTATAGTGACGGCTTAGAATGTCCCATCTTGATGTGACTTTCTCTTTTAGGTGACCATTTCTGAGGCTGAGAGGATTGCTAAGGGTTATTTCTCTATTTAGAATCTACTATTAGTTTAGGATGCGCTAGCTTCGGTAAGTTTGTTTTACCTGTAAAATTTTAATAAAATATGCCAGATGCATTCCATGACATTTGTATATGTATACTGATCTTATGATTTCTATTACAAACTCTGCTGCCTATGGAGTGCAGTAAGTCTGCTTAGGACTTCGATGCTTCTAAGGAGAGAGCTAGGTTCCTGGAGGTTCAACTGCGAGCAGCCACTTCAACTGCGAGCAGCCACTTCAACTGCAAGCAGCCACTGCTGAGGCTGATCAAGCTAAAGCTGAGACTACTCGGGGAGAGGGCTGAGATTGAGATGTTGCGGAACCGGCTAGCGCGGATGACCGAGTTTAGATAGACATCAGAGTTGCTTGATTTTGTATCTAAGGATGACATTACTACCTACCAAGTTGCACTGACAGTGACTCAGAGGGGTAGAGCTGGGCAGGAGGTGGATCAATATATTGGGGGAGCCGATGCTGCTAGGGATATCATAGGGACTTCAGGGACTAGAGTCCCACACCTGCCAGCTACTAGTGTTGGTGAAGTTGAGGATCACATGATGATAGATATGGATGACTTGCTGGTAGATGCATAGGACCAAACTCTATAGGATCCCCCAGTAGCTTAGATTGAGATGCACTTTTATTTTATAGACATTCGATACTTTTCGGCCATGTGTGGTTTGCTTTTATGTAAACTTAGATTCATACCTTTAATATTTAACTTTTTATGCATGCTGAGTTTTCTTTTCCTGAATTGAGACCATTGAATATTGCCGCTTGTAGACCCGTATTGCTACTTGGTATAGCTAACAATGAGACCAAGCCTGGCTAGTTAGAGATTAGCACTTCTGGGGATACGTGATATCGAGTGATATAATAGTGAGAGGACTAAGTGATGTTCTAACTTTTGCATAGGCCATTCGATGTGAGATGATCTCTCAAACATTTATTTTTGCTTCTTTTCGTCTTAATTTTTGCTTGAACGGTCCTTGACAGCTCAGTCCAGTGATCGTTTCTTTCTTTTTCTTTGCCTTAATTTTTGCTGGGACCACCCTTTCGGGTTTTCAATCCAGCAGGCTTCTTTTTTCTTCTTTTTTCTTTTGTCTTAACTTTTGCTTGGACTACCCTTTCAGGTTTTCAATCCAGCAGACTGTTTTAATTTTTTTACCTTAACTTTAACCTGGACCGCCCTTTTGGGTTTTCAATCCAGCAGGCTTTTTCATTCTTTGCCTTAACTTTTGCCTGGACCGCCCTTTCGAGTTTTAAATCCAGTAGACTATCTTAAATTTTTCCTGAATTGTCCTTGGAGGCTCAATCCACAGAATTTTCTCTTTTTCATCTTAACTTTTTCCTGGACCGCCCTTTTAGGTTTTCAATCTAGTAGGCATTTTTTGAATTTGACGTAGGCCTGATTTCTTTTGTGACATATCGGCACTTTTTTCTTTTGTTGGATAACATACGTGCACTAAAGAGAATAATAATGATGCATAACACGCAGGGAAAAATTGATGTTCACGCACCTGCGATTATTTTACCTAAAGACATGCATGCATTCATAAGACCAATATTCTTAGCAAAATCATTACAAATTTATTGATGAGATTAATTTGAGTACATAGGAAATTGTAACAATTTCCAATGGTTAACTCCTGCTGCCTATTGGTCGTTTACATATTTTCCAGAAAGCAACTGACATTTTTCTCTCAATGCCCTAAGTTTTGCCTAAGCTGCCCTTTTTGGGTTTCCAACTTAGTGGGCCTTATTTCCGTTGTAGTACCGTAATTTTTGCCTAATCGATTTATGGAATACCGATCAGTGGGTTGCACCCTAATTTTACCCGAGCAGTAGAGGACCACTCGTCAGGTGATTTATTCTTTGTTTCTTTTTATTCTTTGTGCTATTTTTTGGGATTTAATTCTTTTGACCTAGACATGATAACGCTTAAGGCTATCTTGATTCACTGGAACTCATTTCCGTCCATATCCATAAGCTTGATTCCTCCTATACCAAGGACCTTCTTAACTATAAATGGTCCTTCCTAATTAGGCCTGAACTTGCCCTAGCATTAGTGTTGACTTAGCGTAATTATTTGAGAACCAGATAACCCGCTTTGAGGGGTTGTTTTAGGTATCTCACACTATTGTTGTATGCCCGAGCCATACAGTGCTGGTACATCTGTAGGTGGCCAAATGCCTTGAGCCACTTTTCATCTATTGCGTTCTACTGTTTATACCTAGCTTTTGCCCAATCAGACTCTTTTAACTGGGCTTTGAGTGCCACTCTTAGAGATCTTACTTCTATTTCAACCAGTAACACGGCTTCCATTCCATATACCAAGGAGAAAGGTGTTTGATCAGTGGGTGTTCCTATACTGGTTATATACCCCCAAACCACAAATGGAGGTTTATTAACCCAATCCTTGTAGGTAGCCACCGTCTTGGACAAGATTTTCTTGATTGAGTTATTGGCGCCCTTAATTGGCCCATTAGCTTATGGTCTATACAGAAAAGATTAGTGATGCTCGACATTGAACTTCTCAAATACCATGATGGCCCCATGGAACTGAACCCCATTATCGGATACCACATGGTGTGGAACCCCATATTGAGCAAAAATATGCTTCTCTATAAACTTGGCCATTTTCTTAGCGGTGATACTGGTGTAGGATTCGGCCTCTACCCATTTTGAAAAATAATTCACTGCGACTATGATAAATCAATGCCCATTGGTTGATGATAGTCAAATTTCACTGATTATATCTATCCCCCACACTGAGAAAGGCTAAGGAGTACACAAATTGTAAAGTTCAGATGGGGGTAAATGCTGTATATCCCCGTGGATTTGGCATTTATGACATTTCTTTACCTTGTCCACACAGTTGGCGTTCATCGTGGTCCAGAAGTACCCCATTCTCTAAATTTTTCTAGCCAAAGCCATCCCATTCATATAAGGACAGAAATCCCCCGAGTGTACCTGGGTCATTACCCTTTTTGCCACTTCTTCCATTAAATATCTTGACAATAAACCTTCAGCTGTCCTTTTGAAGAGATCCTCATCAACTAGTCTAATTGTATTGCTAACCTTTTTAGAGTCAGGCGATCTGAACCTGATGACCCTTCAGAAACTTCCCTTCTTTCAGAATCCTTTTAATTTCATGATACCAACAAACCTTTTGCTCCTCGATGATCATAACTTGAACCTTCTTATGAAATGTGAAATGGGTTGTTTCTATTATAAGCGAACGGATGGGTTAAGCCTCTTCACCCTCCCACATTAAGGTCAAGGTAGCCAAAGTATCGGCCATCTAATTCTCATCCCTCGGTATATATTGGAAGAAGTATTGACTGAACTATACTAACAAGTCCGAAACTTCTTCCACATATGGCCCGAGCGACTCTTCCTTTATTTCCCATTCCCCTACAACATGCTTTAACAAAAGTGCAGAATCTCCCATCACCCTAACTTCCTTTATCCCTACTTTTAAAAGAGCATTAAGACCGAAGAGACAAGCTTCATATTTAACCCCGTTTATTAGTGACTGGAAATTCCAATCGGTTGCTGAGTGTGATAACCTCAGCTTGCGATGTGATGATGATTACCCCAAGACCGACACCCTTTCAATTCATAGCCCTATCAAAATAAATGATCCACTCATCCTTCTTGACTTCCACGGCTAATAACTACTCATCGGGAAAATCCAGATTTCAATATAATCAAACTCTACGGGTTAACTTGCTAAAAATTCAGCCACTACTCTCCCCTTAATGACCTCCTTTATGACATACTCGATATCAAACTCAGATAGCAGCCAGCGAGAAGAGTTCCCTCCCAATGTGGGGGATTGACAAAGATACTTCATTTGGTCCACCTTTGCAACTACTTGAATTTTATAGGAATGGAAGTAATGCCTCAACTTCTTAGTCAACCATGGCATTATTGCACACATCTTCTCTACTATCGTGTATTTTGTCTCGTATTCCAGTAACTTCTTACTCAAGTAGTAGATAGCATGCGCTTTCATCATCTTATTCTTGGACCAATATTATCCCTATAGATGACTCGTCTATGGCTAAATAGAGGATCATCGGCTTACCGGGCATTAGAGGTTTCAAGATTGGGGGACTTATAAGACAATCTCTTATCTTATCAAATGCTATCTGGCACTGCTCGTTCCACTCTATCGGCTATTTCTTTCTCAACAACTTAAAGATTGGCTCACACACTGTCGTTAGCTTGCCGATAAAACGACTCACACACTGAAGCAATCCAAGGAATGACCTGACTTCCCTTACAGTTCTAGGAATAGTCATTTCTTAAATAGCTCCCCCGTTGTCAGGGTCTGCGTCAATCCCCCGTTGACTGACAACATGGCCTAAGAGCTTCCTAAAAGTCACCCCAAATGCTCACTTCCTTGGATTCAAATGCAGGTGGCATTTCTCAATTCTGGTTAAGAACCTTTCCAAAATCTCAGAGTACTCTTGCCTAATGTTTGACTTTACTAACATATCATCTACATAAACCTCAACCTCTTTGTGGATCATGTCATGTAGTAAAGCTGTCACGGCTTTTTGATAAGTTGCCCCTGTATTCTTCAACCCAAAAGGCATTACCTTATAGTAATACACCCCCCATTTTGTTATGACAGTTATCTTAACCTTGTCGATGATGTCCATTAGGATCTGATTGTACCCGGAAAACCCATCTAAGAACGAGTACATTGTGGCTCTAGCAGCACTATCTACCAGTACATCGATGTGTAGCAACAGGAAATCATCTTTCAAGGAGGCCCTGTTTAAATCACAAAAATCGACATATATTGTGACTCTTACATTTTTCTTAGGGACTGGGACGACGTTTGCTAACCATGTTAGATACTCGACTAATTCATTGAATTTAGCTTCTAATAATCTAGCAACTTTAGCTTTGATTTTATTAGCCCATTCTAGATGCAACCTTCTTAGCTTTTGTTTGACTGGTTTAAACCTGGGATCGGTTGGTATTTGGTGCTCAACAATTTAGGGATCTACCCTATGCATATCCTTGTAGGACCAGGCCAAAGTGGTAAAATGTTTTCTAAGCACTTTTATCATCTCTCTTTTTTCGATAGGAGTTAAGTCATTGGATATAGTTACCATTTTTGGATTTTCCTTAGTTCCCTAATTAATGTCATGCAATAAAGCATCATGAATGCAAAAAATGTTATATGTATGGTCAGATGAATGCATGGTGCCGTCAGGCAAACCATCAAATAAGTAAGCAAAATCACTATTATTATCATTAGGATGCCCGAAGGCTACATCATTATCATCCTCCATAGGTGGATGGTCTTCTTGGTCACTCCTCAGGATATGAGTCAGGTCGCAATCCAAATCTTGCAATTATTTCTCGGTCAGCATGTCATCCATAGTTTTTCTTATGACTTTTGGGCCAGGTTCTTCAAGGCTTCCAAAATAGGTGTCTTCTTCTTATCCCCCAAGTATAATATGGTGTATATTGAAGTAGTGAGGGTAAAGATAGCTTTATTTGCTTCAATATTTGATGGGTCGTGTATTCCATTTTCTTGAAGCATTTTTTTTGCTTCTATGGCGACTTTATAGCCCTCAAAAATGGTCTTGTAAGTTCTCACAAATGCCATCTTATAGAGATGAGGAGATAACCCAAAGATGAATCAATCAGCTAATTCCTTCTCATGAGGTTTCCTTCTATGAGCTACTAAGACTAATAACTATCTCTGGAAGTAATCATGGACAGGTTCCCCACTCCATTGCCTGATAGCTATAAGATGAAATATGGATGGTTCTTCCCTTACTTGCTTGGCTTTTATAATGTGCTTCCATACCTCATCTTCTTCTAATCCTGAGTTGATCATGCCTACTTCCTCCCCTCTTCTCCAGGGTTTATAAACTTTCCCTTTATCAATTAACATCGCGATGGCTTTGAGGAGATCCTCACATGCTTTAGTCGGGTGATCAAAGCTGACATGATATACGTAGAAATTGCCCCTCTCTTCAGGGTTTGGCTAAACAAATGGTCAGAGATGATCAATCAACCCATACTTTTTTAGCTTCTTGAAGAGGCTTAAAAGAGGAGTACCCCATAGCGAGATGTCATCTAGAGTCATAGGATGAACCTTTTAGTCATGGGTCATGCCATAGGGTAAACCCATGGAATAAGGGAGAAATGTCCCCTTTGGTATAACCATAAAGTTGGGCAACTGACTCAGATCGTTGCTACGGTGAACTTGTAACATGGCCTCTTGATGAAGCAGGTGGGATCCATTACTAGCTGTAAGGATCATTAGGTTTGCTGGTTGAATAGACTGACCAAATTGAGCCATAAGACGAACTAAGAGTGAGGAAATTTGCTAAATCTTGATTTGGGGTGGTAACCAAAAGAACAGTACATGCATGGGATGTGGTATGCATGCACAAATTATAACAATGCATGGCGGGGTAAATTATAAGGGAATGTAACACAACACATGCGAAGAGATCAATTTCGTCCTTATTTCCCCCACTAGTTCTGAGGGTATTTTTCCTTAGTCTAATCTTACAATGAAATGGGTACCTACAAGGTAAAATTCTAAGGCTTTCAATAAGAATGATGTAGGGACATATCGGACGTTTGATGTAGAAGGTTCCCATCATATCAAGCCTCTTTTGGAGGGAGATGGCAATGAATGCTCCACCCACTAGAGTGTCACCAATTCCTAGCGGGCATAGGTGGTACTTTCTTAAGATTCACAGATAAAATTGGGCACCTTAACCTAGTGCTAGAAGAAGAGCGCATCTAGCTTAGGAGAGAAGGAGATAAGAAGATAGAGTGTAATAATTTTCCCGAATGATGAAGAAGAAAATGGATTGAATTGAGTAAATCATTTTTGGTGCTCATCTTAATCTTTTAAGCTTTTAAAACAAACTAAAATTTTACAAGCTAAAAGATTGTACCCCCAGTAGAGTCCCCACTGTGAGGTGTCGATGAGGTGTGGGTCTCCCTAAGCGCATGCGTGAAAGGTGGGGCCCACTGGGGGTTGGTTGGATTTAGGTATGATGAAACCTTTTTAGTTCAAGTTTGCATAATTAGCCAATTTTAATGAATAAAAGAATCGAGACCCAAATCTTAATACAAATGATAGAGTCGACACCCAAGTTGTCTACTTGGGAAAGAGTTTTGGTACGGTTTTCATTGGGTGGGAGACTCATACCTTTTGGATTAGAGATTCGGGTATCGGATGAGTCTCTTATTTCTCATTTAGTTAATTCAAAATTACATTCACTGCGTAAAACCATTTTGTTTTCATCATTTTAGGAATTATCATAGAAATCCTATTTTTCTACACTCTTTCACACTTATTACATGCATTTACAGATTATAATAAAGCATAACCAATAAATGGGGGAAAAAAATTACAACCAGGGGAATATGGGGGATTTACGAAAGGACCTATACATTTATTCTAAGTTATAAAACAAAATGAAATAAATTCCCCAGTATCTATAAAGATTAGCACAGTTTATAGCACATCATAAGTCAGCATTTTATTAGTAAGAATGTGATTATGTTAGTGTGGCAGTTTTACGATCGATAGTGCCCCGAGAGGCTTCTAGGATTGGAGATGAATAACAAGTCTTCAATGTATTTTGTTATAAAAACACATTTTAACTTTTGTGGGTTGATTTACTAGATTATTAGTGAAAATGATCGCACGGCAAATGGTGAGTTGGATTATTTTAACCAGTTAAAATAGCTTTTGGGTTCTGTCGGGGGGTCGATACCCATACGGATGGGTGGGACCTATACGGGTGCTAACGGGGACCCGTATAGGTATGCAAAACACGTACGAGTTCTATCTGGTCCAGATAAAACCTCAGCTTAGTTTTATTTTATAGATTTCATGTAAATGGGGTAGAATACAAAGAATACTAATAATATAAATGGGATGTGAGTCTCTTTGAAACTCTGGAGCGTACCTTTACAACTTGAATCCACTTTGAGATGATCCCTTTGCTGGGAGAGAGTTTAGCCAAAGTAGATGTTGAAATGGAGATTTTAGGACTGTTTAGGCAAGTATTTTTGTAGACAGAACCTCCTCTAAATCCGAATAATCGAAACTAGGAATGAATAAAATGTAGACAAAACCTCAAGGGATGGGTGTTCTCCCTATTTTATACCTCTTATACCTGAACTATACCCTTTCTCTACCTATAGAAACTGATAGAATATCTTTTCTCTATAGTCTGTGTAGTGTATGTATTGTATTGTCTCTAAAAGAGGCAAGGAAAGGCCCCTATTTATAGGGGAAATTAGGTCTGAACGCAATAAATGGCATTCGTGGCCTGATTTCAACCAAAATAGGTAAGGATTACCTTCCATACAGCCTGATTAGCCAAGAATGAGACCTACACATGTCTGGTTGGACCCATATGGGTCCCCTCTAGGCGTATGGGGGAAATGAACTGTACTGGTCCATCGGTAGATCCATACCACCAGGTAGCACCCGTACGGGTCCCTAAGGGCAGACTAGGTCTCCAAACTTAGCCAAAACTCAATTTCGCAGTAGTATGAACACCTCTGATGGATAGCACCTATAAAATATTCCATTATCTAACTCTCATCAATATTTCGTGAGGAGGATCATTAAAATCCAGTGCTCACACATGCCTTACACCAAATTCTCTTATTATGCAACTTTCGGCAATTTTCTCCCAAAAATCAATCACAATGACAAAAAGATCCCAAAGACCGGTCGTTGCTCTATTAGGCGTGAGGATTTTCCCCAAGTAGGTGATTCTGAGTCTCGGGAATGCCCGGTTTTGGTAGGGTTTGCTTTTTGTAAGGGGGATTCATTTATGGGACGTACTCCCACTTCTGAAGTACCTCTAATCCCTTCCCATAATACCCATGCCTCCAAACTCCAAGTATTTTGCTTGATTCTCCATTTTTCCATTTTTGAGTTTTTCAAAATTTCTCAATTTTGGCATGATTTAGGGTGTTTTTGACCTTAAAATAGAGCCTGATGCATGTAACTGTTGTCTAGGATTCTTCAGGGATAGATTTGAGTGAGCTTTGGTTAAATTTGGACTAAATTTGGACTTTTGGGAATATTTACGCGATGTTACTATTTACAAAGGACCCGTACAGGTGGGGTGGGACCCATATAGGTCATATTTCTAATACGAGAGTCACGTATAGACCCGTACGGGTGGGGAGTACCCATATGAGTTCTGTCTCTAGGGACATAATGCCTGATTTTCTATTTGCTACAACTTTCTTCTGACTTTTGACCTGTCCACTATATTCTTACCCTGTTGAACTATGTTTTTGCCTTTACAATTTTAGTACAAGACTGTGGGGGACCTGAGCTTCTATAGGATGTGGTATGAGGAGATCCGTACTACGAGGGATACCAAGCTGCTGACCTGCATCAATTCACTTGGGTTCTCCGATATTATCTGGGCTATTCCATTGGGGTTAAAGATGCTTACCCCTAGTGCCGATTAGGGAGGTCTCTATCACTCCCTCAAAACATATGCGCAATGATGGGATTGGACTGGAATGGGGATGTCGTCCACTTTGATGTCTATGTTGATCGATGGTATTCCTGGCCTGAGGTCAAGGCCTATGTAGAGAGGTTACTTGGGCTTTGTCCTAGAGGGACATACAAGCTCAAGTACGGAGAGCTCTACATTTCTTGGATTGGGTAGTAGAACCCTGTTGTAGTGGGGAGGAGGGACTAGTATGCTCGATCTTTCTTACTTGCCTTCCTTATTGCTGTCTTTTTTTCGGTCGACTCGAGCAACCTCAACTATGGTTTGCTCTCTACTATCGAGGATCTTATCACCGTGCCTGGCAAGAACTAGTGTCGGGCCATCCTGGTACAGTTATAGAATGGGTTGGATGTCCAAGTTTGAGGTTAGCAGGCTGAGCTTAAGATTTGCCATCTGATTCTACTGGTAATTCCTGAACCCAATCTGTTGCACTTTAACCTCTTATTTGAATTGCTTTGCAACCAACTTCATCTTTTTTTATAGATCTGGGCATTTGAGCATCATCTTATTCTTAGGCCAGGTTTTCTCGGGTAGTCTTAGATGCCTCATATCATTTTTAGGAGGATGGGGCCTTGGCAACATTAGGTTCTAACCTCAGAGGAGTATAGGGAGTTCCTCCGCTAGTTGCGCTCCAATCGAGTAAATTTCTTTTATGTTGAACCTGTATCTTGCATTTCAACTAACCTTTAGTATAAACTATATTTACGAGGTTATGATAATTATAGTGCATTTACTTTATACAAGTCATTCAAGACCCATGGGAGCAGATGGTCATAGACGAAGACATCAAGAGGATGCGGGCAGGATTGGATGACCATTGCTTTATCTGGAGTTGCCACTGTCCTTTGAGTGGTATTTCAGTGAGCAGGTCCGAGGGTGGATGACCGGTGTTCTCATTGAGAGATTAATCCCTCCCCGTATCCTAGAGGGAGTCTTTTAGCCATACCTGATGCCCGGGATGGATCAGAGGTTGCATTTATGAGGTAAGGGGGCCCGAGTAATGTTTGTGGGAGGTTCTTATACTAAGTTCATAGATTCCTCACTCCTTTTCCCCTATGATAGGATTCACTACAAGTATGTACCCCTTAAGTTCCACTGAAGCGACAGTGATGGCAATGATGACAAAGACGACGATGGTGACGAGGGTGGATCAAGGGGCAACCATGGGGTCTATCTATAATTCGGAGTACTGAGGGCCCAGCTACGTCTGCTACCCCCTCTTCTTAAGTATCTTCCTAACTTAACCCTTATGAATACCTTATTGTTTCTTGAAATTGATTATGACTTTAAGTGTAACCTTTTATTATTATAGCCTCCCGCTTCCACGAGGAAGAGGTCTTCTATTGCCCTTGCTGCCCTTGAGCCGCGATGAAGCCGTCTCGTGCTTCGGGGACTGTGAGAGAGGGAGTCCTCTGAGTAGAGCTAGATACTTTCTTCCTGCTCCTCGATCATTTGAGGAAGTGAGTTGTCAAGGAGCTCAAGGAGTCGGTCCAGCCTATCGGTTTTACTCCTTATAGCTCCACCCATGTAAGGAATTCCTCATTTTAATCTTATCTTTTATAGTGATTGCTTATCCATTCTGATATGACTTTCTCTTTTAGGTGACTGCATCTAAGGGCTAGATGATTGCAAAGGGTTACTTCTCTATTTGGAATTTGCTATTAGCTCAAGATGCGCTAGCTTCCATAAGTTTCATTTACTTATGAAATTGAACAAACTATGTATGATGCATGCCATGACATTTATATATGTATACTAATCTTATGATTTCTATTGGAGACTCTACTTACCATGGAGTACAGTAAGTCCGCTATAGACTTGGATGCTTTTAGGGAGAGATCTAGGTTCCTGGAGGGGCAGCTACGAGCAGCCACTGCTGAGACTGACCAGGCTAGAGCAGAGACCTCCTGAGCGAGAGCTGAGATCAAGATGTTGTGGGGGTAGCTGGCGCAGATGGCCTAGGATAGACAGACACTAGAGCTTTCTAATTCTATTTCCAAGAATGACCTTTTTGCCTACCGAGTGGCGCAGATAGTGACCCAGAGGGGTAGAGTTGTGCAGGAGGTAGACCAGAATGCTTGGGTAGCCGATGCTGCTGTTGAGGGTGCTACAAGGATTGGGGACTATGTGATGATTAACATGGACAACCTATTGGTGGATACACAAGATTGGACTTTGGAGGATCACTAGGGACAGGATCCCCCAATAGCTTAGATTGTGATGCATTTTTTGTTTTCTAGATGTTTGACACTTTTAGGCCCTGTGTGGCTTACTTTGGTGTCAACTTGGATTGATACTTTTGATATTTCACTTTTTATGCATGCTAAACTTTTCTTTTTTCTGAACTGAGACCATTGAATATTGCCACTAGTAGACACGTATTACTTCTTAGTATAGCTAACAATGAGACCAAGTCTGGCTGGTTTGAAATTAGCACTACTAGGGATACATGTTATCGAGTGATTTCATAGTGAGGGGACTAAGCCCTAGGGGCCTCAGCTATAAGACACGGTAGTCATAAGTGATGTTCTAACTTTTTCATAGGTCATTCGATATGAGATGACCTATCAAACATTTATTTTCACTTCTTTTTGTCCTAATTTTTGCCTGAACTGTCCTTGACGTCTTAGTTTAGTGAACTTTTTCTTTTTTTCTTTGCTTTAACTTTTTCCTGGACCGCCCTTTCAAGTTTTCAATCCAATAAGCTTTTTATTTTGTCTTAATTTTTGCTTGGACAACCCTCTCGGGTTTTCAATCCAGCAGACTATCTTAATTTTTACCCGAATTATCCTTGTTGGCTCAATCCAACAGACTTTTTGTTCTTCATCTTAACTTTTGCCTGGACCACCCTTTCAGGTTTTGAATCTAGCAGACGATCTCTTTTTTTTCTTTTTCGTCTTTACTTTTTCCTGAACCTTCCTTTCGTGTTTTCAATCCAGCAGACGGTTTTTAAATTTTGCATAGGTGTGATTTCCTTTGTGACCTATCGCTATTTTTATCTTTTATTGGACAATATATGTGCAGTGAAGATAGTAACAAAGCTGCACAACACGTACAGAAAAATTGATGTTCACACACCTGCGATTATTTCACCTAAAGACATGCATGCATTCATAAGACCAAAATTCTTAGCGATATCATAACATGTTCATTGAGGAAATTAATTTGAGTACATAGGCAATGGTAACAATTTCTAATGGTTAACTCCTACTGCCTACTGAACTTTTACAAATTTTCCTAGAACCAAATGACGTTTTTCTCTTAATGCCTTAACTTTTGCCTAAGCCACCCTTTTTGGGTTTCCAACTTAGCGAGCTTTATTTGGGTTGGAGTACCCTAACTTTTGCCTGACCGGTTTACAGAATACCGATCAACGGGTAGCCCCCTAATTTTTGCCCGAGCAATAGAGCACCACTCATTAGGTGTTTTATTCTTTATTTATTTTATCCTTTGTACTGCTTCTTTATAATTTAATTCTTTTGACCAAGACATGATAACGCTTAAGCCTATCTTGATTCACTGGATTCACGAACTCATTTCCATACATATCCATAAGCTTGATTCCTCCTTTACCAAGGACTTTCTTCACGACAAACTGTCCTTTCTAATTAGGCCTAAATTTACCCCTAAGGTCAGTGCTGACTTGGTGTAGCTGTTTGAGAACCAGATCACCCAGCTTGAAAGGTTGTTTCGGGTATCTAACTTTGTTATTATAAGATCAAGCCATATGCTGCCGGTACATCTGTAGGTAGTCAAGTGCCTTGAGTCGCTTTTCATCTATTGCGTTCAATTGTTCATACCTAGCCCTTGCCCACTCAAACTCTTTTAGCTGGCTTTGAGTGCCACTCTAAGAGATCTTACTTATGTTTCGACTGGTAACATGGCTTCCATTCGATATACCAAGGAGAAAGGTGTCTAATCAGTGGGTGTCCTTATACTAGTTTTATACCCCCAAGCTACAAATGGAAGTTTATCGGCCTAATCTCTATAGGTAGCCACCGTCTCAGAAAAGATTTTTTGATTGACTTATTGGAAGCCTCAATTGCCCGATTAGCTTATGGTCTATATGGAGAAGATATGTGATGCTCGACGTTGAACTTTTCAAACAATTCAGTTGTGGCCCCTTGAAACTGAACTCCATTATCAGAAACTACATGGAGCGAAACTCCATATCGAGTAAAAATATGCTTGTCTATGAACTTGGCCATTTTCTTTGCAGTAATACTAGTGTAGGATTCGGCCTCTACCCATTTTGAAAAAAATCAACTGCCACTATGATGAATCAATGTCCATTGGTCGATGATGGCTGAATTTCACCAAACATGTCTATCCCCCACGCCGAGAAAGGATAAGGAGTAGACAAATTGTGAACTTTAGACAAGGTAAATTCTGTATATCCCCATGAATCTGGCATTCATGATATTTCTTGACTTTGTCTATATAGTCGGCATTCATCGTGGTCTAGAAGTACACCATTCTCCGAATTTTCCTAGCCAAAGTCATCCCATTCATATGGGGGCCGCAATCCCCCAAGTGTACCTGGGTCATTACCTTTTCTACCTCTTATTCTGTTAAACATCTCAACAATAAACCTTTAGTTGTCCTTTTAAAGAGATCCCCATCAACTAGTCTAAAATGAGCCGTCAACCTCTTGAGGGTCATCCGATCTGAACTTGATAACCCTTCAGGACATTTCCCTTCTTTCAGAATACTCTAAATGTTGTCATACTAACAAACCTTTTACTCCTCTATAATCATAACTTAAACCTTCTTATGAAATGGGGAATGAGTCATTTCTATTATAAGCAGACGGAAGGGTTGAGCCTCTTCTCCCACCCACATCGAGGCCAACGTAGCCAAAGAGTTGACCATCTGATTCTCATCCCTCTGTATATATTGGAAGAAGCATTTACTTAAATGTACTTATAAATCCTAAACCACTTCCACATATGGCCTGCGTGACACTTCTTTGATTTCCCACTCCCCTACAACATGCTTTATCACTAGTGCGGAATCTCCCATCACCCTAAAATCCTTTGTCCCTACTTTTAAAAGAGCATCAAGACTAAGGAGACAAGCTTTATATTCAGCCCTGATATTGGTGACTGGAAATTCCAATCGCTTGCTTAGTGGGATAACCTTACCTTGAGGTGTAATGATGATTACCCCAAGACCAACACCCTTTTGATTCATAGCCGCATTGAAATACATGATCCACTCAGCATTCTATACTTCCACTACTGCTAACTGCTCATCGGGAAAATCCAAATTTTCAACATAATCAGACTCCATAGGTTGACTTGCAAAAAATTCAGCCACTGCTCTTCCCTTAATGACCTTCTTTGTGAGATACTCGATATCAAACTCATACAGTAACAGAAGCCAACGATAAAGTTTCCCTGCCAATGTGGGGGATTGATAAAGATACTTTATTGGGTCCACCTTTGAAACTGCTTAAATTCTGTAAGATTAGAAGTAGTGCTCAACTTTTTGGTTAACCATACCATCACAATATACGTCTTCTCCATTACCGTGTATTTTGTCTCATATTCTAATAATTTCTTACTCAATGTATACACAGGGAGAAACATTTCACTATCACACACTCAAAGTAGTCTATAAATATCCATCAAATCTCTTTACCTAATTACTTCTTATCAATTAGTAGACAACGTGTTCACTCTTGTCTTCCTATTCTTGGACTAACATCGTACCCACAGACGACTCATTTATGGCCAAATAGAGAACTAATGGCTTAATAGGCATGCAAGGTTTCAGGTTCTGGGGACTCACAGGGTAAGCTTTTATCTTATCAAAGGCTATCTGGCATTGTTCGTTCCACTCTGTCGACTGCTTCTTTCTCAATAACTTGAAGATTGGCTCACAAACAATCATTAACTTAGCAATAAAATGACTCATGTACTGAAGCGATCCAAGAAATGACATGACTTCCCTTTCAATTCTAGGAATAGGCATTTCTTGAATAGCTTTTACCTTGTTGGGGTCAACCTCGATTCCCCTCTGACTGACGATGTGGCCTAAGAGTTTCCCGAAAGTTACCCCAAACATGCACTTCTTCGGATTCAAATGCAGGTTATATTTCTCAATCCTTATTAAGAATCTATCCCAAATCTCAGGGTGCTCTTCCCTCATATTAGACTTAACTAGTATGGCATCTACATAAACCTCAACTTCCTTGTGGATCATGTCGTGTGGTAAGGCTATCATAACTCTTTGATAGGTTTCCCCCGCATTCTTCAACCCAAAAGACATTACCATATAGCAGTATACCCCTCATTCTATAATGAAGGCTGTCTTGACCTTATCGATGATGTCCATTAGGATCTGATTGTACCCTAAAAACCCATCTAAGAATGAGTACATCACGGCTCTAGCGGCACTATCTACCAGTACATCGATATGTGGCAATGGGAAATCATCTTTTAGAGATGCCCTGTTCAAATCGTCAAAGTTGACGTACATTCAGACTCTTCCATCCTTTTTAGGGAATGGGACGACATTTGCTAACCATGTTGGATACTCAATTACTTCAATGAATTTAGCCTCTAATAATCTAGCGACTTCGGCTTTGATTTTGTCAGCCCACTCTAGACGCATACGTCCTAACTTTTGTTTAACTAGCTTGAACTTAGGATTGATTGGATAAGATGTTCAGTAATTTGGCGGTCTACCCCAGGCATGTCCTCGTAGGACCAAGGGAAAGCGTTAACATGTTTTCCAAGCACTTTTATCATCTCTGTTTTTTTGATAGGGGTTAGGTCATTAGATATAGTTATAATTTTTGGAGTTTCGTTAGTACCCAAATTAATGTCATACAATGAAATGTCATGAATGCTAAAAATGTTATGTGTATGGTCCGATGAATGCATGGTGCCATCAGGCGAAACATCAACCAAGTAAACCAAATCACTATTATTATCATTATGATGCCCGAAGGCTATATCATTTTCATTACACATAATTTCATTATCATCCACCACAAGCGGAGGGTCTTCTTTGTCACTCATCAGAATATGAGTGAGGTCAAGATCCAGATCTTGCAGTTGTTTCTCGGTCAACACGTTGTCCATGGTTTCTCTTGTGATGTGGGCCAGGTTCTTCAAGGCTTCCTAAATAGGTGTCTTCTTCTTATCCCCCAAGCATAATATAGTGTATATTGAAGTAGTGAGGGTATCGATAGCTTTGTCCACTTCAATCTTTGATGGGTCATTGTCCTCTATTTTCTTGAAGCATTTTTTTACTTCTATGGCAACTTCATAGATCTCAAGAATGGTCTTGTATGCTTCCACAAATGCTATCTTGCAGAGGTGTGGAGATAGTCTAAAGATGAATTGATCAGCTAATTCTTTCTCATGAGGTTTTCTTTTAAGAGCTACTAGGACTGTTAACCATCTCTAGAAATAAACTCCGGTGCCTGATAGGTATAAGATCAAATATTGACGGTTCTTCCCTTACTTTCTTGGCTTCTAGGATGCGCTTCCATACCTTATCTTCTTCTAACCCTGAGTTAATCATAGCTATTCCTTCTCATCTTCGCCTAGGTTCATAAACCTTCCCTATGTCAATTAGTACCGTGATAGCTTTGAGGAGGTCTTCATATACATTAGTCGGGTGACCAGAGCTAACATGATACATGCAGAAGTTGCCCTTTTTTTAGGGTTTGGTTGAACATATGGCTTAAGGTGATCAATCAATCCATAATTTTTTAGCTTCTTGAAGAGCTTCAATAAAGGAGTTTCCCAAGGAGAGATGTCATCGAGAGTCATAGGATGAATCCTTTATTCGTGAACCGTACCATAGGGTAAAGTCATGAAATAAGGAAGGGTTGTCCCCTTTGGTACAACCATAAAGTTGGGAAACTGACTCGGATCCTTACTCCGGTGAACTTGTGAAAGGGCTTCTTGATGAAGCAGGTGGGACCCATTACTAGTTGCAAGGAGTGTTGGGTTCACTAGTTGAAAAGACCGACCGAATTGACCCATAAGAAGAACTAGGATTGAGGAAGTTTTTTGAATCACTAATTGAAGTGGTAACCAAAAGATCAGTACATGCATGGGATAGGATATACATGAATGATGCATAACAATGCATGGTAGGGTTAATTACAAGGGAATGTAACACAACACATGCGAAGCGATTGATGCCGTCCTTATTTCTCCCGCTAATTCTGAGGATATTCTTCTTTAGTCTAATCTCACACAGAAATTGGGGTATCAAGAAGGTAAAATTCTAAGGCTTTCAATAAGAACGGTGTAGGGACATGTTGAAAGTTTATGTAGAAGGTTCCCATCACATCAAGCCTCATAGAGGGAGACGATAATGAGAGCTCCAATTCTCGGGTGTACCCATACTCTAAGAGGGTATGGGTGACACCTTCACGAGTTTTACGGAATAACAGGGTACCTTGAACTAGTGCTAGAAGAAGAATGCATCTAGATAGAGAAGGAAGGAGGTGAGAAGATATAGTTTAATAATTTTCCCAAATGATGAAGAATAAAACGGGTTGAATTAAGTAAGTGATTTTCGGTGCTCATCTTAATCTTTTAAGCTTTTAAAACAAACCAAAATTTTGCAAGTTAAAAGATTATAATCCCTAGCAAAGTTGCAACTATAAGGTGTCGATGACTAGTGGGTCTCCCTTGGGGCCTTGGTGAGAGGCGGGGCCTAATGGGGGATGGTTGGATTTAGGCGTGATGAAACCATTTAGTTCAAGTTTGCACATTTTAACCAATTTTACTGAATAAAAGAATTAGGACCCAAATCTCGATACAAATGATAGAGTCACCACCTAAGTTGTCTACTTGGGAAAGAGTTTATGTGCAGTTCCCACTGGGCGGGAGACTCATACCTTTTGGATCAGCGATTTGGTATTGGATGAGTCATTTATTTCTCATTTAGTTAATTCAAAATTACATTCATCGTGTAAAACCGTTTTTTTCATCATTTGGGGAATTATCACAGAAATCCTATTTTTCTACACTCGTTCACACTCGTTACATGCGTTTACATGTTACAATAAAGTACAAACAATAAATGGGGGTAATAAAAATTATAGCCGGGGGAAAATGGCGGAATTGCGAAAGAGCATATACATTTGTTTTATAAAAATGGCGGAATTGCGAAAGAACATATACATTTGTTTTATGTTATAAAACAAAAATGAAATAAATTTCTCTGCATCCACAAAGATTAGCACAGTTTATAGCACATCATAAGTTAACATTTTATTAGCAAAATATGATTATGTTAGCGTGGCGGTTTTGTGATCAATAGTGCCTGGTCGCTTCTAGAATTGGAGAGAAATAACGGGTCTTCAATGTATTTTGTTATAAAAACACATTTTAACTTTTGTGGGTTTATTTACTAAATTATTAGTGAAAATGATCGCATTGAAAATGGTGAGTTTTAATTGATTTTTACTAGTTAGAAGTGAACTTTGGGTTCTTCCTAGGGGACAGTACCCGTACGGGTGGGATGGGACCCGTACGAGTGTTGGTGGGGACTTGTATGGGTACCAATGGGGACCCGTATGGGGTAGGGGGGACCCACACGGGTCGTATCTGGTTCGGACAGAATCCTAATTAAGTGGATTTTATAGATTTTATATGGATGGGGCAGAATACAGAGAAATATTGATAATATAAATGAGATGTAAGTCTTTCTGAAACTCAAGAGCGTATCTTTATGACATGAATCCCCTTTCAGGCGATCCCTTTGCTGAGAGAGTGTCTGGCCAAAGTAGATTTTGAAATGGAGATTTTAGGACTATTTAGGTGAGTGTTTGTGTGGACAGAACCTCCCCTAAATCTTAATAAACAAAGCTAGGAATGAATAAAATTTGGACAAAACCTCAAGGGATGGGTTTTCTCCCTATTTTATACCTCCTATACCTCAACTATACCCTTTTTATAACTATAAAAACTGCTAGAATTTATATATAATGTCTCTTCTAAATTGTGTGCTATGTGAATTGTAAAGAGGTAAAAAGGCGTCCATTTATTGGGGGAAATTAGGTCTGAACACAATAAATCTTATTCATGACCTAATTTCTCCTAAAAATAGTACGGATTACCTTCTATAAAGCCTTAGTAGGTAGGTATGGGACTCGTACGAGTATGGGGGGACCCATACGGGTCCCCTCTGAGCATATAGGGGAAATGACCCCTACGAGTTCACCAGTGGATCTGTACCACCAACCAGCACCCGTACGGGTCCCTAAGGATAGACTAGGTCTCCAAACTTGGCTAAGACTCAATTCTACAGTAGTAGGAACACCTATAATGGATAGTACCTATAAAAGATTGTATTATCTAGCTCTCATTATTGTTTTGTGAGAAGGATTGTTAAAATCCAATGCTCACACTTGCCCTTAAGTATGAATTGAAGATCAGGAAGAAAAGGAATTTAAACTGTGCAAATGACCCTATATCATTTCACAGAGACTGACTTCTTTCACCGAGACTTACACTAAGACTCCTTATTGACTATTGAAATTCCAACCTAAGATAACCTTGAGAAAGCATAAGGACCTTGCTCAAAACTTAGCTCGGGAGTGTTTACCAAATTATAAGCACAAGCACACAATTGAACATTGTTAAAGTTCATAGTTACCTTGGTTTGAAATCCAGCAGGTGCCGATAAACATAAGATGACTCCATCTAAACCTTTTATAGAGTTAAAGTACATTTTCACTTAGTGGGATCCCTAAGATACATCTAGCCATTACTTGGTTCTCGCTTTGCGAACTTACAAACTTTGCTAGCTGTGGTATCCCCTTTGCTAAAATTTGCTAACCCATTTTATTCCCATTACGTACTTTGCCATTACACTTCGTTCATATTGCACTTGCCAACTATCAATTCCACTTAATCTACTCTCCCTACGAAAGAGTCTTCACCCAGTTTTTAATCATGGATAGCTCTTCCCCTAGCGATCTTATGAAAGAAATAAACCTGGCTGTGAGCCAAGTAGATCTCTTTTTGACTAATTGCGAAACTTACATCAGAAAATAACGACCAAGATCAATGTTGAAATTATTATAAGGTCTCGATGAAGGTCTTATGATATAGAGAGACTAACTAAATACAAACCAAGTCCAATTAAAGCACACAAACAACTTAACCATGTTACACTTTTCTATACTCATGGGGACTAAGAATCTTACAAAATGACTTTCACAAATTGAAAATTGGAACAACAATACTCAAATTGGATCTCAATGATAAGTTATAGTTAATCGAAGCAATCCTGTTAGTTATCTAATTAGTCATTTTACGTAGTATTTCCTATTCTTATTTTTCCTCATTTTTTTACAACAAGTTAGATTACAAAGCAGGTTAGTGAGGGAGTAAGATAAGCAAAAATTAGTCATGATATAAAAATGAAGGAAAGAAGAAGAGTAAAAACATGTAAATACCAAACACCCTCCCCACACTTAAATCAAGAATTGCCCTCAATACTTGTAAAACCCAAAAAGAAAAGATAAAGATGAGGCCAAAAAGAATTTTACTGGCCTGGTGAGAGGAGGAAAGAATGGACTTCATTCATCATGACTCCTGGTGCACTTTAGTGGTCTCTATGCATTTGAGTGGTCTCTGTGTTCATCTCAGTCATGCTCGTGTGATTAAGTTTGAAATCTACTAGTGTTGATCGTCATGCTGCTACTGCTTCGCTCTGTTGCTACTCCTGCTGATGATTGGAAGCAACTGTTCTGCTCAGAGGGACCATGAGAGCATATATGAGTTGTGTCCTAAATGGTTTCCATCATCAGTATGCCATAGAGAGTCGTAATATTTAGATAAGGTGTCTCGGGACCAGTTGTGCTAGGGGCAGAATCAATGTTATGAATACGGGATTTTGCAGTCCCCCTCGTGAGACGATGATGATGTATTTTTGTATTTTTAATCCTCAATAAAATTCTTTTTGAATTTTTTATTTCTGGAAAAATTTAGTTTAGCTTTTCTGATTATGCGTCCTGTGGGAGGTCTAACCGATGATTTTCACCCAAAAATAAATTTAGTCCTAAATATATCCTAAATCTCTCAATTATTTCAAAAAATCCTGCTTAAAACCTTTTTAGGGTGGATTTGACCCTTAATCCACTTTTAGTCTAGGCCATACCTACCTTTCAGACTTGTTTAGCATTGTGAAGCTACCACCGGCTTCATGATACCGTCGGTGGTATCATCCATGCTGCTGGTAGTCTGACCTTAGGAGACATGAAGCTTTTTGCCATGCCTTTGCTCGATACTTGCCGGGTAATCAAGAAAAGTCAGCTCTTCCTCATTTCTGCTTATAAAAAGGCCATTTTCGGATGAAAGAAGGGGTTAGCAACTAAAAACTTGGATTTAGAGAGAAAATTATAGAGAGATAGAGTGACTTTAGTGAGATAAGGTG
The DNA here is from genome assembly GCA_947683365.1 of Euphorbia pulcherrima. Lineage (NCBI taxonomy): Eukaryota > Viridiplantae > Streptophyta > Magnoliopsida > Malpighiales > Euphorbiaceae > Euphorbia > Euphorbia pulcherrima. Next base: position 46,029,096 of record CANTUS010000001.1, on the reverse strand, counting down.
AAGAGAAGGTAAGAAAAGAGGAATTACTCCATCTTTTCTTGGTTTTTCTTTGTTGATTCTCTTAGAATTTAACTTAATATCAGTAGAACTTAGGTTTAAAATCAATTTAATAGGATTTAGAGACTTAAATCTTTAGTTCACACCTAAATCATCATTTTGAGCTCCACAGAGGTGTCATTGGATCACGAAGACGTGGATTCACTGCCCCGGGGTAAAATCGTGAGTCTTATAAGCTCTTTGGCATTTATTTTTGCTATTTGTTATGATTACTTGACATTTTTTGCTTTGTTTCAAGTTTTCGATCATTATTTGATCATTAACTACTGCTACTGCAAGAAAGTGAAACTGTCGGCGACAGGTGAAGCCATCGGCGGTATAATTCATGTCATCAATGACATCAATGATACCGCCAGTGGCTCCCCTTATCACCAACAGCTTTATTTTCTTATGGGACCATTTCTTTATGGTATCCAGAATGTCATTTTGCAAGCGTGTGTATGTGAAATTGTATGCAACATCAGTGATATCGCTAGTGGCTTCACTAATACTGCTAGTGACATGACATTCTAGACAGTAGATTTATTTTCATTTTATTTCGACCTAGTTTGAATTATGAAGTTAGGATGAACAGTACAATGACCGGAAACTCAGATTGTCCCAAAAATGTCCCCACCCCATAACATGTGGCATTTTCACTAATAAACAAGTTAAAGTAATAATCGAGTCTAAATATAGAATGAGATTTTCCACATAACGTCGTTCTTGAGCCATTTTTAGCCATCCAACCGGGCTCCATAATTTGTACCATAATCACGCTAACAATCTAACTCAAGTCTTGTTTGGTCCACTAATTATGCATGCCATGTATGATATATCCCGTATACGTGTCATATTTGTGCTAACCTTTTTGTGCCGTAGATTTAGGATAGATGCTTGTTAGGCCTTTGGGTATTTTATTTCTTGTTTTAGACAAATGTATAGGATTTGAAAGCCATTTAATTATTTTTTTATTTTTTGCACTTCATTTGGGATGACTGTAACAATTTATTTATCGCTTTTAAATGCATGCTAAATAACACGCTAATACAACATATAAATCGAAAATGTTGAATAGGGTGGATTAAAACCAAATAAGAAAGATTGATACTTTTAATTTGGCTAATGAAGAATAGATAACACCACCAAACTCAAAATCTCTATTTAAGGTATGGTCTACTACCCAGTGGAAAAATCGTAACTAAATTTCTCGGTTGAGCTAAATCGGTGGTGACTTTGTCTTAAATACGGGACTTCGATCTCGTATCTTTTGAACATTGAAGTATGGAAATCCATTTTCTACCATCACCATGACAGTTACATATTTTTGGAGTTGGTCACAGTGGCTCGCTTTATAGCTGTCTGAAATGTCGTCCGCTTATAATGGTGACTCTGCTGGGGATCAATCTCTTTAAACTTGAAACTTAAAATTTTCAATAAAGTTTAAATAATTTAGATGATGTATTGAAATCATTGGCCAAATTAAAACTTCATTTTTTCTTATAACATTTTATCCTTACACGTGTAGACTAGATTACTAAGTTGAGGTACCCCATTTTTCCCGTAAAGCTCGCAAAAGTATCACTCATGCCCTATGGGAATTGAGGATGCCTAGTGGGTAGATCACTCATTTCAACCAACATGTGAACTCCTGCGGTAGCACTCAATTGAGGAGTGGTTGAGTAAAGTGGAACCAAGGTAAATGAGAACCTTCTACATCAACAACCCCACACTAAGCCATGCTAGTAAGGCCATCATAGTTGTTTTCCCTTAGGAACCCAAAAACATGTAAATAAAAATAAAGGGACGCACTTCTTCGCCGTTTATTGGCATTGAAGTTAAACTTCATCCATTTTTAACTGTGTTATGCGGGAGTCATAAGGTTGGAAGAGGGATGTTTTATTTTGTTATGTGCTACGTGCTCATCCATTAAGACATCCATGCATTGGCTTCAAGGGCCAACCATTTTTTATCAACTTACCCTTACCAATTTCCATTCATAGAGGAGGTTTAGCAACATCCATAGGACGTCCATTGTATCTTGAGGAATCATGCCGGTTTTCTACGCACGATGAGAGGTGCACACATCCCACATATGTTGGAGGGATAAGCCTTTGCATCATCGTTAACCACATTTCCGTGCTGCCATATGAATGATCATATTACACATTGATTATTAGACAAGGGTACATTCATACCATCCATATCATCCACAATCCACACATGATCTAACCCGCTACCTACGATTTTAGCTAGGAGAGGGCAAAGTTATCGTTGAACCCAAGTTTGGAGAAGGCTCGAGCATCATTTGATCCATGATTCTCTCACCCCAGTAATCACCATAGAGATTAAAGGAGTTCCCTATACTAATTCCAGTGAGGATTTGGATTCAAAATGGGTTCAGTTAGACCAAAATTCCTCTCACTTAGCCATGTCTTTCCCGAACAACGAAGAGAATGTCCCTCCATTTGTAGAGCAGTCAGGCCCTACTCTCACCTCGGGGGTAGGACCTCACCCTTCCCTCAGGTCTGAAATCACCATTGCTATGGCGCTATTTATGAACTCTAAAGCATTCCTCAACAGCATTCAAGAGCTACTTCAGCCCTCTGTTCAAGCCACTGTCCAAGTCATTATCAAGCAAGCCTTAGAAGATAAGAATTCAGGGTTTTTGAATCTGATATGCAAGCTCAAAACTAGAATGGTTTAGCTTTGAATTTATTCGGGTCGACGGGGACAAGACCAATGCAGCCAATTTGCCACCCAAACCCATCAACTTAGCCCATGTCAAGCCCGTTCCAATTTGGGCAGGCTTTTGCTTTTCTACAAACTTGAACACCCCCATCAATTCTCCCTTATGTGACTCCAAATCTGAGGCCCTTAGCTTAAATCTTGGTTCCACCTGTGTTGACCTAATAATATCTAGCTTCCTCCAGCAAATTAGCCCAACCTATGCCATCTTTTAACCTTCCCCTATTCATCATAACACCTAGGGGAATAACCCTCCGAATTATTTCAGTAGCAAATTGATTACTCATCCCCATTTGGAAATGCCTCTACCATCTCCACCTGTCCACAATCGTGACTAGGTCATGTAACCTCTAGGCGTGACACCTAAAGTGGAAGCTTTCATGCATCAGATGATGACCACCCGAACTAACGACCAGGTCATGCAATCTCTAGGCGTGTCACCCAAGGATGGAACTCTCACCCGCCAGCCGATCAACGGCTAGTTCATGCAACCTTTAAGCGAGATCAAGCCTATATCCAACAACCAATGGCTACCAACTTAAGCCAAGATAAAGAACCTGAGCGAGATGAGGATTAGGTCGTAAATACCTTTACCATGCCCAACATGGCACATTATGATGGATCAAGCGCCCCTGCTTCTCACATAATTATGTATGAATGCATAATACGAGTAAAGAAGTTGAATGACAAGGTCTTAGCTGAAATGTTCCCTTCTGGGCCCCACCCTTGAATGGAACCACACCTTGCCCCACCACATTGTCACCAATTGGAAGATTATCTTAGAAGCCCTGATTGAATACTATAGTTTCAATACCATGATGGAAATAAACCACCAACACCTCAAAGGAGTCCGCCATCTACCTAGTGAAACTTTCAAGAAGTATTTCAACCGATGGGTAGCAAGCCAAGTTCTGATAAAGTCTAAGCTCAGCTTTGAGGAAATGATGTTCAAGCTCTTAGAAGGGGCACTCCCCATATTTTGAAAGGAGATGGCAACTGACTCTTTCCTATCTTATAAGGTCATTTATGAGAAGGCTGAGAAAATTGAGTGCAAAGTTGAGCGCAAGAGAGTTGAAAAGGGAGGAAAGCCCTGGTTTAGAAAGAACAGTGATACTCCAGCTACAGTCCTGACACCTACTAAACCTAAAGCCCCTACTACAGTTCAAGCAGTCACTCGAGCCCCACCAGCGGTTATCACAATCTAACCACCTCGTCCTCCTTTTGTCTCCGTAAACCCTTACAAGTTGCCACTCAAAATCATCTTCAATCACTTGAGGGAGGCCGGCTATCTCCAATCCCTCTATGAATATAAACCACCCAAACATAAGGATAAAGACAACTTCTATATGTATCATATTTAGATAGGCCATCGCACCGATAACTATAGAAATCTCCTTTCGTCTATCCAATGTTTGGTAAGTGAAGGGAAGATTGTGGAACTATATAAGGCACTTATCACCATGAACAATCCCCTACCAAATTTCAGTAATAAGATGGGCATGATTTATTCCGATGTACCCAAGGTCATAATCTTTTTACTGATTGCCCAGAGGAAAGGGAGAGGCCATTTAGTCCTAATCATTAATTCTAGCCTTCCAACCAATACGGTCTTTGATCTAATTAGCTAACCCAATATAGGGGTTAACTCGGTTCAGGGTATGGAGGTAGACCCAGCTCTACCTGTGAAGAAGAACCACCAAACCTAGCCTATCATAGTCAAAAGAACAAAAACCATAAAAGAATCACTCTTTAGTGTTGACACCTATATTCCAAAGGGGGATTATTCCGATGAAGATGAGGGAATGGCCAAAGAGGCCAAGGTAGTGAGCACCAAACTGTTTAGGGTTAAAACCGATACACCTCTTGTCGGAGAATTGAACGGGTTGTTTAAATTTGATTTTGATGAACCCTTTAGCATGGATGGGTATGAGTTATAGGAACCTGCTTTAGAGTTTAATAAGCCTCCCTATCCTTTTGAAACATGAGCCATCCATAGTGTCCTGCTTGATAATGTTCTTAACATCACTAGTAGTGGTCATGTCTATCAATCTGAAGATCGTTACCTTCATCTCGATAAGGACCAAATCCCCAAAAGGGTTGGCACTATTGCGCAACCTCCATCTCTTCCTCCGCCTACTCCGACCAACCTTGAGGTTGACCCCCTCATCACCTAACTCAAGACACCCAAGCCCACTATAGCTTCTGGCAGTTAGTCATTGATTCTAATGGGCATCATAGAGGTCTTATTAGGCGATTGCTTGACCTAGAAGCTACTCCAACCACTTCTGTTGTTGAGATGTGTGTCGGGGTCAAAGAAGTTATTCCTCCAAAGAAGGGGCTATAGATTATTTTTGACCATTTGGATCTCCCACTTTAGGGCAAGGATCATAGCAAGGCTCTATTTATCTGAATCTAGTTGCTTGATAAGACCATAACTTATGTCATGGTGGATGATGGCTCCACCTTAAATCTCTGTCCCCTAAAGGTCCTTCCTCATTTAGGCCTATCAGAGGGAATGCTAGAAAAATCCAACACTATAATCTATACTTACAATGACTCAAAGCGTAGCGTGATTGGGGTCTTTGAGGCAGAAGTTACTACCGGAGGGGTTACAAGCAAGGTGTAGTTCACCGTACTTGATATTCTAGTCACCTAATTTTTATTGCTTGGCCAACCTTTGCTTTATGCCTTGGGCGCAGTCCCCTCCACCCTCCATCATAAAGTCAAGTTCATCCATGAGAATAGGCTAGTAACAATCAAGGCCGATGCTGCCTCAGTTATGGCTATCATGGAGATCAAAGCTAAGGCAGATGAGGGAATTCACATTGCTGTAAATTGTAAGGCTAGATTGACCCCCATTTAGGGTGATTATCTTCACCCTACTGTAGGGAAATTGATGAAGTGAGTTGGGTTTAAGCCTGGAAAGGGTTACGGAATGTATGAATAGGGGATTATTGAGGCATTAGAACCAAAAGTGCGGGTCTACCTCATAGGGTTAGGATACAAACCTAGGAAGGCTTACCACCATGTCCACCCTAACTACTATTGCATTGTCTGAGAAATCCAAGGTAAAAGGCCTTACAAGGGGGAACCTGAGCCTATCGAAGATAATGGGAAGATATTGCCGGCTTTGAGATCTTCAAGGATGTTTAAGACTTTAAAATCAGCAGTATGGTCATCTCTAAAAATCCTATTAAGCCCAAGATCATGGTTGCACCTACCGCTAAACCCGTTGTGCCTCTGAATGTCACTAATGATAAGGTTAAGGGAAAGGGGAAGACGTACCCTAAGAATGAGGATGCGGGAAGTGATGAAGAACCCGTAGATTAATATGTTGAAGATGTCGTGGCTACTATGACTATAGTTATGGAATTTCTGATGGAAAAAGGCTGGATGGGTGAGAGGACCGAGAAAGAGGACCCCATGACCAAGATCATGAAGAAGCTTGCCAGGGCCCTAACTAAGAAAGCCAATTTTTCAAAGGAATCACCACTCACTGCCAAATAGAAGATAGCTCTAGAACGTGACCTGGCCATCATTCTGATGAAGACTATAGAAGGTGCTCCACTCGTAGCTGACATCACCACTAAAGTCCCTTCGCCTGTGGAGGATGAAAACTGGGATGATGTATTTGATGCAAAAAAATATCACCTATAAGGATTTAAATTCAATGAATGACTCTCGTTTTGCTTACTTATTTGATGTTTTACCTGATGGATCCATGCATTCACATAACCATACATATAAGGTTTTTGGTATTCACAATACTTCTTTACATGAAATAAATCTAAGTATAGATGAAAGCCCCAAAATGGTAACCATTTCCAACCACTTAACTCCCGAATAAAAAAGTGAGATAATAAAAGTGCTTAAAAGACATCTTAATGCTTTTGCCTGGTCATACAAAGACATGCCAGGGGTCGACTGTCACATTGTTGAACATAGAATCCCAACCGATCCTAAGTTCAAACTCATTAAATAGAAGCTCCATCGATTAGGGCCAAAAGGGGCAGAATAAGTTAAGGCAGAGGTTTCGAGGTTAATTGAGGCTCATTTCATCGAAGTGGTGGAATACCTGACACGGTTGTCCAACATCATTCTGGTTCTGAAAAAGGATGGTAGAGTTTGAGTTTGTGTTGATTATCAGGATCTCAATAAAGCTTCTCCTAAGGATGACTTTCCAGTTACACATATCCATGTCCTAATCGATAGTGCTATTAGAGCGGCTATGTACTCATTCATGTATGGGTTCTCGGGGTATAATCAAATCTTGATGGATGTTATCGAGAAGGTCAAGATAGCTTTCATCACCGAATAGGAGGTTTACTACTACAAGGTTATGCTATTTGGGTTGAAGAATGCTGGGGATACTTACCAACATGATGTGACAGCTCTTTTGCATGACATGATCCAGAAGGAGGTAGAGGTATATGCAGATGATATTATCATGAAGTGTGCTGCCCAAGAAGAGCACCCCGCTATTCTCGACAGATTCATGACTCGTATTAACAAGAACAATCTCTGCCTAAATCTAAAGAAATGTGTGTTTGGGGCACTTCAGGTAAATTACTAGGACACATGGTCAGCCAAAAAGGAATTAAAATGGATCCTGATACAGCCAAAGCCATCAGGGATATGCCTCCGCCAAAAATAGAAAAAGAAGTCTGATCATTTCTATGCTCCCTACAGTATATCAGTCAGTTCATCGCCTATCTCACGACTGTATGCAAACCCATCTTCAAACTATTGAGAAAGCAACAACCAGTGGTATGGAATGATTAGTGCCAAGTGGCATGCGATAAGATCAAAGCTTTCTTAATTGACCCACCTATTCTGAAACCACCCACCCTCGGGAAACCCTTAATCTTGTATTTGGCCATTAAGGAGTGTTCTATAGGGGTAATGCTTGTCCAAGAACACGATGATAAATGGGAACACATGATCTTCTACTTGAGCAAGAAGTTGTTGGATTACAAAACCCGGTACTAGGTTGTAGAGAAAACTAACACCACCATGGTTTGGGTCATAAAAAAATTGTGCCACTACTTTCAATCCTATCGAGTTCAAGCAGTGGCTAAGATCGACCTGATAAAGTACCTTTATCAGTCCCCTATGCTGGCCGGCAAGCTCTCTTGATGGTTGTTGCTTATTTCAGAGTTTGATATTGAATATGTAATGAAGGAGGTCATCAAGGGGGGCGCCGCTGCCGAATTTTTTTCCTGCCAATCTCTTGACTCCAATTATGTCAAGAACTTGGAGTATCCCGATGAATAGCTCACTGCCACAACAACTCCTAGCATATATGGACTATGTACTTTAACAGTGCAATGAATAAAAGAGGCGCAAGCCTTGTTGTCATCATTGTCACACCAGATAATGAAATCATTCCATTGTCCAAATGCTTAGAGTTTGCTATCACTAATAATGGTGCCGAGTATGAAGCTTGTTTGTTTGGTCTCGAGGCTCTCCTCCAAGTCAGGGCCAGAATTGCATCTGTACTTGGGGATTCAGCTCTCATCATCCATCAGGTCATCAGTGACTGGGAGATAATGGAGGAGTCCCTTCACCTTTATGTTGCCATTCAGAACTTATCTGAGAAATTCTTGTCTTGTTTATATCGCCATATACCCCAAGATGAGAACCAAATGGCTGACTCTCTTGCTACCCTGGTTTCATTATGGGAGGGCCCTTGACAACAACCTATCTGTCTGTTGGTTTTGTTGTCAACCAATCTCTCCTATCGTGCTTAACATGTTCAATAGGTCCTCACCATCTCCACCGAGCCTTGTTGGTACTCCGACATCATCCTGTTTCTGCAACATGGACATTATGCTCAGGAATCCTCTAACTCGGATCATACCACTCTACGATGGCTAGCGGTCTAATTCTGAATAGTTGATAATGATCACTTCAAGCGCACCAGTGAGGGTTTATTACTTCATTGCTTAATAGAGATTGAAGCTCAATGGGTGATTGATTAGGTCCATGCCAACGACTATGGCCCTTACATGAATGGTCTCACTCTTGCAAAGAAGATACTGTGATCGGGATATTTTTGGCTCATCTTAACAACTAATTGCATCACCCAAGTAAAATGGTGCCACCAATGCTAGATTTACGGGGACAAGCAACACTTACCACCCACCGAGCTACATCACTTAACTACTCCCTGGCCATTCTCGGTGTGGGGGATAGACATAATCGGTGAAATTCGACATTCATCGATAAATGGGCACAAGTTCATTGTGGTGGCTAAAGACTATTTCTCTAAATGGGTAGAGGTCGAATCCTACACCAATGTCACCGCCAAGAAGATGGCCAAATTTATAGAAAAGCACTTGTTCACTCAATACGGACATCCACACGATATAGTCTCAGATAATTGGGTACAATTTCAGGGGGCAACTGCTAAACTAACAGAAAGATATGAAACTGAACACCACAGATCTTCTCCGTATAGACTATAAGCCAATGGCACTGTTTAGGCTACAAACAAATTGGTAAAGAAGAACATCTTAAAATGATAGCTGGCTATAGAGATTGGGATGACGATCTACCTTTCTCCATCTGAGGATATCGCACGAGTGTCCGAACCCCGACCTACAAAACTCCATTCTTCTTAGTCTATGGAATGGAAGCAGTTTTGCCAATTAAAACTCAAGTAAGTTACTAAGGGTCATGTTAGAAGCCAAGCTAGAGGAATTTAAGTGGACTAGAGCGAGATTTGAATAGTTAAACATGGTGGATGAGTAGAGGCTAAAAGCCCTAGATAATCTCCAAATGTATCAACAATGTATGGCTCGAGCTTACAACAGCAGAGTTAGACACCATAAGTTCTCAGTAAAAGCCAGAGACCTAGTCCTTAAGTAGTTGAAACCTTCCACCACTAATGTGAGGGGATTCAAACCTAATTGGGACTGACCATTTATGATCAAAAGGATGCTCAGTAAAGGGGCAGTCTAGATTATGGACATGGATGGGAACAATTTTGTGCACCCTATGAACCAAGTTAAGCTTAAGCATTACCATGTCCAGACAAAAGAAATAAATCAAAAAAGTGGCATAATAAAAAAATATATATGAAATAAATCACTTGCCTTTTGGTCTTCTACCGATCGGGCAAAAACTAGTGCAATACTCGATGGTTGTATTCTACAAACCAGCCGGGCAAAATTTAGGGTATCATTTATAGTAGCCCGCTGGACTAAAAACCCAAAAAGGGCGGTCTAGATAAAAGTTAAGGCAGTGAGGAAAGAGAGAGCTCCTACTAGAAAACCGGTATAGGATGGTTAGCACCGGAAGTTAAGTCAATGGGAATGGTTATCAGCATCATGTACTTTCTTTTACTTCGTCTGATAAAAGTATCTTTTTGCTAAATCCCAAATGCTTATGTTTATGTGAATGAATGCATCCACACGGCAAGAAACATCTCAAGCAAATAGAATGCAGGGTTCATATTGTCCCAATAAGTGCACAATTAAAATAATAAAATAGCAAAAGTAGTAAAAGATGAATAATTCTGATAGACCGAAAAGAGCAAGGTCTATGTAAAAGTCAAAAATAAGTCTGCTGGATTAAAAAACCAAAAAGGGTGGTGCAGGAAAAAATAAAGACAGAAAAATACAAACAAAAATAAGTTCGATAGGTCCATCACCACGATTAGCCTACGCACAAGATAGAACTGATAAAAGATTATAAGTCCGAGTCTCACATCAAACTCCCTACATCATCATCACAGTGCCTCGTGGTCCTACACAAAGTGGTCGTATGAAAAGGCTAAAAACCCTACTCAGTGCGCTTCCCTTCCAAGCATGCCCACTTCCACTCAACTCGAGTGGACAGGCATCTGGTCACATTAAGACATCCCCGATAGTGCTCATCGGTATCGGTAGTCTCCAAATAATCATAATCAAGAACCTCAAAGATAGCCTCTCTCTCTATATTTCACCAAAGTGGTCAACCAGTCGGCATTGTAGAAGTCGCTGTGCTCCTTGGGTAGTCTGGTTAGGACTCTGTCGTTAGCCATACTAAAACCGGAGATGGACAGTAGAAGGTAATCCTATATAGGCCCAGCAGTTGGAAGCAAGATCCCTAAGTCTTGACAACCATGTCTCGAATCCTCCACCATGGACTAACCAACTATATTTGTGAGTCATCATATCCCCCAAAATAGATGTCCAATCATCGGTTGTCAACTAATGAAAATCCCCTAGAATTGGCCCTCTCTCGCTTAAGTGAACAGGCAGGTACTTCTTTGGGTTGACCCGTTGTGCCAGTGTTAGCTTTAATTTCTCCATGAGCCACACCTACAAAATGTTTTTGGCAAGTATATGAGTTGACAATAAACCTGAAATGATAAAAGGCATACCTGTAGTAGCCAGAAGTGGTCACCAATTAGGTTAGGATCGAAAGAGGCTACATCGATGTATAACAGTGTCTCGGCCAACCCTACATCCACAAGGAAGCCCCTGCCAACATGGGCATGATAAGAGAAACTAACCAGAGTAGAGTGACCGGGTCCACACCACACATAAACTCAAACATGGCCAGTAGTGCAACCATGTATAGCCAAGCAACATGAGCCCTAGGGGCACCCCTACACCAGTCAGGGCACGCGAGAGAGAAATAGGTTCGCTGAAGCCAAACTCCACAATCCTCTCAGTTGGTCCTCTGTGCTAAATATGAGCTCTAGAATTGCTAGGGGCACTCGTTGGGGGCATGGAATCCCTACAATGGTATGCAACTCTTCAAATAACAGACACAACTTGAATGATGAGAAGCGGAACAAGTGGTCCATCCAATCTTAGAAAGCAAGTAGTCTACGTACAAGTGTCGATTGACTCATCGCTAAGCAATATACCGAAACCCTCATAACCCAAATTTCTGTAGTTTCTTCCAATCTGACTTCCCTAAGGTTTCTAGAAAACTCCTTAGCTGCTGGTTATGGCTCTCCATGCTTTGAACCAAGAAAAATGGCAAAAATTTATGATTCTAGAAGTGAAGCCGCTGGCGATATGGCTGAAACCGTCAGTGGTATGGATAAAATTGATGGCGATTTGAAACTAAAATCATCGGTGGTTTGGTTCATAGGTGATGTTGTCTATATTAGTTAGCAAATTGGAATTTTCATGTGGGTGGCAATATCAATGATACCGCCGGTGGTTTGACATTTTTTCTATGAATTTCAGGCCTATTTTTATCAGTTCATACCTATTCATAACCTGTAAAAATCCTATAAATCTACTCACACATAATTCAAGAAAAACATTCATTATATTCTAAGCCAAAAGCCCGAAGGCGCAAATGTACCAAATAGCCTATTCTAAACAAATCAAATCCAACCAAATCATAATCCACACCCCAATATATCAAGGGTACAAAACCAAAGCTAAAATAAATCAACCAACAAAATAAGCAATAAAGCTAGGGCTGCCCACCACCGTCGGTCGGGTGAGATGTGAATTCCATGTCCTCCACAAAGTACTGTTCTATAACCTCGTCATCAGCTCTCCCCTTGGTCACCAAGATACTCTACGCATCCCCAAGCTCAGTGGTAGGGTGCCGACCAGCTGTCTTCTTCCACCCTTTACGGCTAGTCTCAAGTGGAGGTGTGTGGTCTAGATTATGCTTTCTCCTCCTCTCGTGTATAGTGGCATCCAACTGTTGCTCTAGCTCGCCCACTCGGTATCTAAGTTCTCGATTTGCGGCCACCTCCACTTGATATCTTTCCTGGGCCGCATCAGCATCCTAGAGTGATAGTGACAGATTCCTACAAGAGACAACAACAATCAACATCATTCATAACATTTATACATGCATTATTGTTCAAACATGGTTATACGCCAATAAATAGGGTCTGGGCAACAAGAGTGTCCTTAAGAGAGAAAGAGTGATGTGCCAATCACTCTACCTCCACATGAGGAACCTAAAAAATCCAAAGGCAATCAAAAGAAGACTGGAAAAGCTGTAAGAAAAGGACATGAGTTTCAAACTACAATGGACTTATATAAGTAGTCTTCTGGGGCCTAAAATCAATGAAATGATAGCTTGGGACTATCTCCCTCTCTCAAAAGTCACCTCTCAGTCCCAAAAGAAAGAAAGAGTTCTCCAAGGCCATCTAGAGATACCCCTCCACTATACTTGCATCATCTGGTCTACCTTGGCCGCGCACTCCACTTAAATCGGGTCAGTTCCTTTTCCTTGTAGGTACCTAAAAAGCATAATAAAAAGGAAATGCAAAAATAAGTTTTAGTCCCGGATCAGATAAAGAAGTTTGAGAGAAGCTCGGTATTTAACTCGGAAGAATAATATCCCTCTTGAACCATCAGCACTTCTCCACCACCCATGTACCCATGACCGCCATGATCATCGTCATCCTTATCATCATCATCATCATACTCTTCATCCTCTTCACTCTCCTCATCTTCAACGACCTCACCTAGAACTTTTGGTGCCTTCTTGTTATGAAAGGAGATGGTGTCGTCAGAATGGATATGGCGGTAAAGGGGGAGCAAGCATGATATAAGGCCATCATAAGGACCCGCAACACTCTCAACCACTCAACCTTCTAGTAGCAGGCATGACATCCCTCCAACTGTGCACTCTCTCCCCCAAATACCACTTTAAGGACAAAGGGCATTCTATCATGAACCACTTGTCATCCACCTCCTTCTGCACCTTAAGGACATCGGCCAGGTTGGACACCTTCTTGAATGGGTCCCTAATAACCTAACTAAACCAATCGGTAAAACTAATGTAAGTACAAAGCAAGTCAATAACACACATTTACACTAACAGTTTATTCAAATTTTAGATAGGGATGAAGGATAAAGTTGCTTACTGAGCCTATTTGCAAGCATCGTAGCACCTCCCTGTAATCTATCTTCCAACTACAAAATCCCCCAATGCTCTCACATAGGCCAGCGAGAAAATGGGCATCATCCAGTACCTTGGTAAAGAAAGCCACTGCAAGAAGAATTTCATGCTCAAAGGCCTAAGCCTACACAATCAAAAGCTAATCAACTCAAGTCAACAAAGGAAATAAGCAAGACCCAAAGAAAAAAGGAAGAAAGTGAAAAAAGAATGGAAATGATAAAATAACACGATACCTGAAGGAGTAAGTGACTCAGCCTAAGGGCCTGTTCCTTGTTCCTAGCTCCCACATCCAACCTATGGTATATCTAGGTGTGAATGGCCCTGATCCAGTTCTTCTCCTTTATTTTCTTCACTTCCTCAAGTGTGGTAATCAGCCTGTAGTTCATCTTGCTATTGGAAACTAGGAAGAATAGCACGGTCAGCAGCGAAATGAAAAAAGAATGGACACATGCATCACTTTGTGCCTCGCAGACCACCTTCTTCTTCTTCTAATACTTACACAGCTCCCTGTATGATAATCGCCCCTCCTTGGGCTTCAACCCAAACAACTCGGTTACTCTCTTCACCACGGGCCCTCTAATATAGTGTTTCTTCATGTAAACATCAAAGTGGACTACCTTATCAGCCCAAGGCAGCTCGATCATCGCCACAATGTTAGAGGGGGTGATAGAAATCTCACCACTTAGGAGATGAAAAGTATGAGTGGTCTCCGACCACCTCTCAGTCAAACTAGTAAGGGCCGAATGAGAAAGCTTGGGCATCTTCGTGGGCAAAATCCAAACTAAATTCCTAAAACCTATAGCATTAATGGCTGCTCGAAGCTCGTGGTCATGCTTATTGATCACTCTCCACCACTTGCAAACCGTTTCCATTCCCCCAGTACAAGTAATAGAATGAGGCTGCAAAAAGATTGAAGGAATCATAAATTAGATTAGAAATGTAAACTACATTGCATTTTTAACCTATCCTAACCTGCTGAAACCTCACTGAAGTCACTAACAAAGCAGTGATACTGCCGGTGGCCTCTCCCAAATCGCCAGTGGCTTGGCGAGGTCCCTCAGGCCTCTTTGAAGGCCTAGAGCCATAGGTAGTTTGGGTGATATCACTAGCGGTATCATCATATCACCGACGGCGTACTGTTTTATAAGGAGAATTGCAGAGACCCCTAAATTGGACCAAAATTAACCAATATGCATTGAATCAAAATTGAACCATGAATCGTGCAAAAACGGTCCTATAACATGCATTCGACAACTTTTATAAACACTTTCTTCTTATTAACATTATCATGGCAAAATTTCGAGTTTTAGGCAGAAATTACGAAAACTGAAATAAAGGTTTTTACTTTTGTAGGCTTAGCTACGTATGTGAGAGGTGTTCTTTCTTCTTCAAGGTGAGACAATATGTGGGAGCCGCTATTCTATAACCATACATGATCTTGGACTCCTTTATGCTATAATGGAGACCAAGCAGAGTTTCAACCCCGGGATGGAAGAATGAGGGAAATGGTTAGTAGCCTTAGTGACCAATTTGCCTTTGGAAGCCTTCTTAAACATGGTGAATGAAAGAAAAAAAGAAGAGATGAATTTTGGTTGGAATGAGAAGAGAATTCGGCTACTACCATTGGATATAAGGAAAAATGTAGTTTTAATTGATGTAAAACACCCGCGGGGAAATCAAGGAATTTAATTAAATTCAAACTGCCACTCCATACTGCCGGCGGTATCACCCATGTTGCCGATGGTATCACTCAAATCACTAGCAACATCACTCTTACTAGGGGCAATTTTTTAATTTCCTTGACTGATTAAAGGCATCATTATGAGCGGATGACCTTTTTCCCGCCCGCAAGGACCACGTGAGATGCATAGCACTAGGGGTGGAAAGATAACGAGAGCTGTGAAGCGAGCCGAGGATTTGATCCCTTATTTTAGCATGATAAAAGAACTGATGTTGATGTTGAATTTAAGTCCAATTTGCATGTTAAGGATACGAGATCGAAATCCCATACTGAAAATCGAGTCACCACCCAGTTCAGCTCAACCGGGAAATTTTGGTACGATTTTCCCATCGGGTGTTAGACCATATCTTAAGTAGATTCTGAGTTCGGATGATGTTATCTATTTTACATTAGGCCAAGTTAAATATTTCATTCTTTCTTAATCGCTTTTAGTCCACCCTATTTATTAGTGTTTTCGGTTCATATATTGTTTTCGTGTTATCAAGCAATCAAAAGCGGTAAATAATTAACTATTACAGTTATCCAAAAAAATAAATGCAAAAAATAAAATAATAATTACATGGTTTTCCAAATCCTATACATTTCTCTATACGATAAATAAAATACCCGAAGGCCTAGCATTCATCTAACCTAAATCTACCTGTACAAAATGATTAGAAAAAATTCGGCACTTTGTACGAGGGATATCATATAACATGCATAGTTAGTAGACAAAAGAAGTCCCGAGTTAGAATGAACATGGCATATTTCATTTACAATTTATGGAGCCTGGTTGGATGGCTAAAAATGGGATTCAATCGGCGTTTGCGGGAAAATTCCGTTATATCCGTATTTTAGACTCAATTGTTGTTTTAACCGGATTATTAGTGAAAATGCCACATGGTATGGGGTGGGGTTTGTTTTCAGAAGATTCTAGACCTTCGTCATTATACTATACATCCTAGCTTCTGAAATTTAAACTAGGTCAGGAAATAAATGAAATAAAACTGTTGTCTTGAAGGTCATGTCGCCGGCGGCATAATTGAGGCCGCCGGCAGTATCAGTCACACAGGCAGGCTGTATGAATTTTTGGATACCATAAAGAAAGGGTCTTGTACAAAAATGGGGCCACTAGGAGAAAGTAAGGCCACTGGTAGTATCAACTATGCCACTGGTAGTATCAACTATGCCGCTGGCGGCATGGTTGATGCCCCCGGTGGCTTCAAATGCCTCTGGGGACTTCAATATCTTAGAGCAGCTATTTTTGGCTAAAAAGCGATAAAAAAAACCAAAACTAAGCACAAATAGCAACTAAAGCATAACAAACAAGTAAAATGGAAGCCAAAGAGCTATGAGACTTAGAATTTTTACCTCGGGGCCGTGAATCCACTTCTTCGTGATCCGTATGACACCTCCAGGGAGCTCAAGTGATGATTTTGGGAAGCAAGGGGTGGTTAAGTCTTTAAATCCTAATTTTGGTGATTTTTAAACTTAAAACACACCTAAGTATCAGAGAGTTTAGTAGAGAAAAACTAAGAAAAGATGAATTGAATCCTCTTTTCTTACCTTTTCTAAACTTTATCCTACTAAAGCTAACTAGAATGCTCAAGATTTTCTTGAAATGTTGAGTGGCGGAAGATTGGAACCCTTCAAATGGCTGGGAAATCTTATATAGGCTAAAATCCATTAGAAATTGCCTTTGATCGATTATCCGTCTGATATCGAGCAAAAAGTGCACATAGCTATCTGTAGAGAAAATGATGCCACCGGTGGCATGGATAATACCGTCGGTGGTATCAACAAGGCCGCTGGGGGCCTCGCTCCTCTAGCAGGTCTGAAAAATAGCACAATTCGTGCCTAAAATCGGGGAAAAGGGGAGGAAATTCGGAAAAGGTTGACATTGATAAAAAAAAATCAGATATTGGGTATATTTTTTTTATTTTTATTGGGTATTTTGGACTACATTATTTTTTAGGTGTAAATCACCAGTCTGAGCTACCACCTAACGCGCTATCGAACACACCGAACTGAATTTTTTCAAAATAAAATTCATAGAGAATTTTATATCGGTAATAAAAATCCTAAAAAAGAATTTTTAGTACGAGGAATAAAATCGGGTATACATCATCATCATCTCGCAAGAGGCACTGTAAAATCCCGTGCTTACAGGTTGTCCCTCAGAGGATCACTACTGCCACATGCTAATATGATCGCACGAAAGAGTAAGGGATAAGAATTATACCTGATAGATGGTTGGTTTTCCCCTTGGTCGGGCTTGAGTATTGCGGATTAGTTTGCCCTTTGGTCGGGGCTTATGCTTTGTAGATTGGTTACCCCTTGGTTGAACTTATGCTTTACGGAGAGGTTTGCCCCTTGGTCAAGCTTATGCTTCATGGAGAGATTGCCCCTTAGCCGTACTTATGCTTTGTGGAGAGGTTTGCCCCTTGGTCGGGCTTATGCTTCACGGAGAGGTTGTCCCTTGGTCGGACTTATGCTTTATGGAGAGTTTTTCCCCTTGATAGGGCTTATGCTTTGTAGAGAGGTTGCCCCTTAGTCTGACTTATGCTTTGCGGAGAGGTTTGCCCCTTAGTAAGGCTTATACTTTACGGAGAGGTTGCCCCTTGGTCTGGCTTATGCTTTGCGGAGAGGTTGCCCCTTGGTCAGGCTTATGCTTTGCGGAGAGGTTACCCCTTGGTCGAACTTATGCTTTGTGGATAGGTTTGCTCCTTGGTCGGGCTTATGCTTTGTAGAGAGGTTGCCCCTTCCTCAAACTTATGCTTTATAGATAGGTTTTCCCCTAGGTCGGGCTTATGCTTCATAGAGAGGTTGCCCCTTTGTCAGACTTATGCTTTATAGAGAGGTTTGCCCCTTGGTCGGGCTTATGCTTCACGGAGAGGTTGCCCCTTGGTTGGACTTATGCTTTGTGGAGAGGTTTGCCCCTTGGTCAGGCTTATGCTTTGTAGATAGGTTTGCCCCTTGGTCGGGCTTATGCTTTATGGAGAGGTTGCCCCTTGGTCGGACTTATGCTTTGTCGAGAGGTTTGCCCCTTGGTCGGGCTTACGCTTCACGAAGAGGTTGCCCCTTGTCGGACTTATGCTTTGTGGATAGGTTTGTCCCTTGGTCAAGCTTATGCTTTCCAGAGAGGTTGCTCCTTGGTTGGACTTATGCTTTGTGGATAGGTTTTCCACTAGGTCGGGCTTATGCTTCGCGGAGAGGTTGCCCCTTGGTCAGACGTATGCTTTATGGAGAGGTTTTCCCCTTGGTCGGGCTTATGCTTCACGGAGAGTTTGCCCTTTGGTCAGACTTATGCTTTGTAGAGAGGTTTGCCCATTGGTAGGGCCTTATGCTTTATACAGAGGTTTGACCCTTGGTCGGGCTTATGCTTTACAGATCCACCAAGCGGACGTGGACTTTGCGATTTGCCAATGCTTAGGCTTTGAGATTGATTTGGGGTAAGACATGTCTTTCCTGCAATAAGCGAAAAGTAAGATTAGACTAATTTTTAGATAACGTTTTTACTGCTTGAGCAATTTTATCAAATAAAAAATATTTTTGCCCCTTCGATCAATAGTAAAAATGTAATAATTAAAAGTATAAGGGTTTTAAAAGTCTTGGGATGTCGGGGTTGGAGCTAAGGTTCCACTGGATTTGTTAAAAAAAGGCAGGGGGAAGTCTTGATGCCGCCGGTGGCCTGGCTGATGTCGCAGGCAATCTGGGTGGATACTGCCAGCAATATAGATGCTACGCGGTATCCTTCACCGGTAAAAAAGATTCAAAATTCAAATTTAGAGAGTTGATGCCGCCGGCGGCCTGGGTGATGTCACTGGCGGTTTGAGCTTATGCGACCGATGGATGGATAGTTTTAGATTAATTTAAACCCCTCGAATTCCGCACGGGTGTTTAATATGGAATTAAACTCTTTCTTCATATATTTTTGCTATTTCAGAAGCCGAAGCCCATTTTTTTCTCGCTACTCTTTCTCCAAACAGTCTTTGGTTTCTTTGCTTTTAATCCCCAACCATGAAGGAGATTTTTGGCCACAAGTCTAGCAGTTCTAAGGCATGTGGGTTGCCTGATTCTCCCATTGAAGGGCTAAAACTCTGCTCAGTTCCTGTTGTACACGGTTTGAAGGCGACAGACAAGATGTATGGCTACAAAATAAATTCTCCCATCACTGATTTAGTTCCTGAGAAGATGAAATATCTCTGCTATGTCCAGGTAATCCTACAAAACTTAAATCTCCTTGTTTAGATTAAGATTTCATTCTAGCCTAAGGCTTGAAATTTTTCCATATAGGGGTTATAAACATGAAACTGACTGTATAAAAACTAATATTGCATTCCATAGGTTTGATATTTTGCATGCTTTTGTGTTCCAGGTTTGATTAATTGCATTCTTGGTGATTTTGGGGCAAAACGAGGTTCTGTCCATTAGGTTTGATGTCGCCGGTGGCATAAGGGTTGCCGCCAGTAACATCAGGCCTTGTAGAAAGGCCTGGGGAATAGTGATGTCACTGCTACTTACAGCAATGTCACTAGTGACATCGTCCATACCACTGGTGGTATGGCTGATGCCACTGGCAGCATCACTGCTTGTAGAAGCTGAATCAACACCTTTCTAAAAGGTAAAAGAGGGGAGAAAATGAAATGGAGACTTATCTATTTTTCTTATGATTTTACAGCCATATGAACTAACCTATACCGGGGGTATGGGAACGATTGCCAAATGGTGGCTACATATCGTGGAAAAAGGACCCTGAGCTTATGGTCGCCATTGATGATGCGGGGTTCGGAGATTTAGCCTGTATGATGCCCCTTTTAATGCTGAAACTCTCTCACTCAGCCTTGATAGCTTTGATAGAGAAGTGGTCTGAAACCACACACACCTTCCATTTCTTGTTTAGGGAGGTAACCATTACTCCTTCTGATGTCGTGGCCATGACCAAGCTGCTATGGATGAAGGAACTGATCCATTTTGATGTGTATATGGATAAGTATTATCACGAGAAGCCTGTGACAAGACGGGTGACTGAGCTATTTGGTTCGAAGCCTATCTCGGAGCGGTTGTCATATGGAGAGTTGTACAAGCACCGGATGAGTGTTAGAGTGGTTCCCTAGGATGATCGAGACTCTTGTGTCCGCTCCTTTATAATTTTTTTGCTGACAGTGTTATTCTTCCCAGTCTCAAGTAGTAAGATTAACTATGGACTGATATTTGTTGTTGACGATATAGCAAACATCAAGGGGAAGAATTATCCTAGGGCCATCTTGGCATAAATTTACCGCGAGCTGGACCCGGGTGCAAGGAAGAAGGGGAAAGCCCATCGGCTTAGCCACTTGCTCGTGTAGGTATGCTTTCTCCTAAAAGAATTTAATTGATTCTCTGCGTATTCTCACTTGATTTGCCTACTTTCTTTGTTTTGGATGTTTTAGACTGATTAATGGCCGATTTGTGCAGGATTGGGCTTTCGAGCATTAGATTCCCCACTGGTCCAGTTCAAACCACTATACTAGTAGATTCTCACTTCCTTGCCAAGTGGTGTGGTGGCGTCGAAGGAAAAAGCAAGCACCCTACTAGTTATAGGGAGTCTATAATGAGTGCACAGTTGAGATCGGTATGCAATTTTATTTGGTGTTTATCCCTATTTCACGCTCAAACAAAACATTAGCAGCTAAAAGGCATTCAAGAATTCACACTAATTACATTGATTGCTTGCTTGTTTGATTGGTCAGGTTATCTACGATCCCTTTGACAAGGTGCCAAACCTTATAGAGGTGGCAAGGGTTTAGAAGGAAGTGGATGATCGCATGTTTGTGATGGAGTGCCCCGTATCCTTAGAGTGGTACCGGGGCGAGCATGTTTGGAGTTGGAGATTTGTTGCCACTTTTGCTAGGCCAGTGCCCACAGACCCCCTTATAGGCCTATGGTGGCCACACCTGGTGATTACTTCTGAGACGGATAAAGCCGACTATATTGAAGGGAACAGCTGGGTTATTGCGAGTGTCCCAGGTTTATATAAGCAGCACCTACATCGGCTACTTCCTATATGCAATTGTGTCCATAGGAAAGACACAATTGAGTACCATCTTGAGAAGAAGAGGGAGGAGGAGAAGAAGCGACTTAAGGGCATAGTGAGTGAAGATGAGGAGGAAGAAAAGGAAGAGGAGGAAGCGGAGGAAGAGGCTGGCGAGGGAGAACCTGAGGGAAAGGATGAGGTAGGCGCAGATGTGGTTGGCAAGGACAAGCCTATGTTCCATGAGGAGCATCACTCTTGAGGTAGGGTTGTGTTTATTTGCATGCCAATTATTTGGGTTAGAGAATGGTTGCTTATGCTTGCCTTTTATGTTGTCTTTATTTCAGGAGCCTTCGAAGAAGCAGAATAGGCCTGAGAACAGCGGAGTGCGAGGCCGGGGAAGACTCGAGGGGTCCAAATTCATAGAGGGGAGATTCAGGACTGCCTTAGAGACCTCTTTCCTGCTCATGAACTCAAGGGGTGAATTCCATACTAGAAATATAAACTCGAGCACCAATTCTTTGGAGTTCTATCTGAGCAACACTACACATGTAAGACTTGGTTGAATTGATATATGCATGTTATAGCCCTTGCGTGGATCCTTTTCCGATTGCTTTATGGATTTTATAGGTTACTCAAAGTGAGGCAGAGCGGTTGGCCAGGAATGCCTTCGCTCTTAGGGATACACTCATTGATCAATTCCTGCTAGTTCAGGTATATTCCTTTTTATGCCATGTTAAAATAAAATGAAATGCATGTATGGATGTTATGAATGATATGGGTTTCTCTTGTTCATTTTGTCTATAAGATTTCTTGGCCCTTTCCTTGTCGGATGCCAATGTTGCTCAGCAGCGGTACCAGGAGGACACGGGAGTACTTCAACATCACGTGAGGGAGCTGGATCAGCAGTTGGATGCTACTGTGCTTGAGAGAAGGAGCAAACATAATCTGGATCGAGAAAACCCCTATGAGACAAGTCATAGAGGAGTAAGATGGCGGCCAACCACCGCCCTTCTGCCATGGCTGCTAAATCTAGCAGCATCTCGATGACAGAGGACACAGAAGAAGATGAGGATGAGGTCAACAATTGGCTTCTCGGAGCGGAGGATGCTTCGTCTTATCCGGCCTGCAACAGCAACCAGTCCTAGATCCTCCTGCTGATCTGACTTCATTTTCTTTTATTTCTTGCTTGACTTTTGATTTCTTTTTTGCATGCCTTTTATACATTAGGCTTGAATGTTTAACTTCAGATTTCGGATGATTTCAGTTTTATTCAGGCTTAGTGTCTGGATGTTTGGATGATTTATGCTTTCGGGTCTTTGGTTTAAATAGGATCTAAACTTTGTGCTTCCATACCTTCTAGGAACAGATTATAGTGTTTCTATAGGTTGTTTACAAGCTTGAACTGATGAAAACATGTCTAAAATTTGCAGGGGAAGTTTCATGCCACTGGCGGCTTGGTTCATGTTGTCGGTGGTTTCATTCATGGCCCCGGTGGGATGTCTAAAATGTCGGCAGTATCATCTCCAGATTTTACAGATTCAGACATTTCTTCTTGTCATTTTTCATTATTATTATTTTTTCTTGTCTTTCTTACTCTAACTTTTGCATAGACTGCCCCTAGGGGTTTTCAATCTATCGAGTCTTGTCTTAATTTTTGCTTGGACCGTCCTTTTTGGGTTTTCAATCCAGCAGACTTATTTCAACTTTTGCATAAACGTAGATGTTTTTAGTCTATCCGGATTTTTGAATTGAATCACTAATGAGCTCAGAGCATCTTCAATTAAGCTTACTTGTGATGTTTTCTCCTTTTGGTCGCAAGGCATTCATACAATCACAAGCATAGAGGTTTCAGTACAAGAAACACTTTTATCGAATGAGTTTAATTTGAGTACAAGAAGTGGGTAATCATTTCCATCGATCAAACTCCCTATGTTAACCAACCTTTATAGATTTTCAAGTTAACATCTCACTATTTTTCTCTCATGCCCTATTTTTTTCCTTAACCGCCCTTTTAGGTTTTCAGTTCAGCGGGCAATATTGACTCATCCTCTAATTTTTGCACGGCCAGTTTGCAAAATACAGACTGTCGGGTGTCACCCTAATTTTTGCCAGATCAGTAAAAGACCGAAAGGCGGGTGATTATCACTTTTATTTTTTTTTTCTGCCGCTTTCTCTGATTTATTTCTTTTTTTAGACCTGATAACGCTTAAGTCTGTCTCAGTTGACTAGGTCAATAAACTCGCTCTTATCCATCCTCATAACCTTGATTGCCCCGTTCATTTAGTACTGTCTTTGGCCACACGATAGTCTTCTTAACTTGATCTGAACTTCTTCTCGATGCCGGTGTTGGAAGGTTCCAGATGCCTTAATGTCGGGTCTACGACTCTTGGCAAGGGTATTAAGTACCTAACTTGCTGCTGTTTTAAGCACGAGCTTTTCAGTGACCCGCAGAATGATGATGACTTTTTTTTATAACCTATTTACAGTCTAGTTGTTCAATTCTTTCAGAATCGAATCACGTTTGGCAAGTGCCTTGTTCACGATTTCGTGACCTTTGACTGCGCTTAAAAATAATTAAATCGCATATAAATCTTTGTCCTTTTCTCACGTGCAGTAATTTGTTTTGTGGCTTTCCATAAAACTTGATCATTTTCGTAGATTTCTGTATTTTTGTTGGATTCTTAACTCTCTGAGGTTTCCGAAATGTCAAGAAACGCTTAAATCCGATAACCGTGGTGAAAGTTATGACTTTACAAAGTTAAATGTTCCTTGATATTAAAATACAAAAGATATAAAAATCATATTAAAAAAGAAAAAAATATATAAACGACCCTTTTTCTCGTCGGAACTGCCGCTGGCGGCAGTGCTGCCGGCGGCAGTGCTGCCACCGGAGCAGTTAACCGCACCGCCGGCGTGGCTTACCACTTCAGTGGTACGGTGACCGTGCCATTTGCACGGTCATAGCATGGCCATCATGGCCATCATGGCCATCATGGCCTGTGGCCGCCACGGTAACCAGACAAGGGAAACGATTAAAATCTGACCGATGCACGGGTCATCCTGCTCATCGCCATTTTGGTATTTTCTCTCTCTTAACTGGATTAGATCAATTTTTTTAGTTAATTTTAACAATTTGAAGGATTAATCGAGCTATTTGGGTTGGGTAAAGTCTATAAACTCATTAATTCGCTTGGTTTCAGGACTTTTGGCAAAAAATTAAAAGAAATTTAAATTCATTAGAATTCTAAGTTCTAGAGTGAGAAAGCAAGAGAAAGAGGTAGAAATCCGGGTCAATAGACATTAATCTGGATTCTTAATTATTCTTGAGCCTAATCGCTTAGGTAAAATGCTTAAATCACCTAAAAATCTTAAGTTTAAAGCGATTTAGATAGGTTTTTAGTGACTTTCGTCCCAAATACTACCTAAATCATCGCTATTTCTCGTCACTATTTCATCGGGTTTCACACAAATCTGTCACAAAGCTTGCCAAATGACCGATTCGAGTCTCAAAATGTGGATTCACGGCCTCTAGGAAATAAAACTGAGTTCCATTCTATTTACTTAATTTATTTAGTTTGTTTTGTCACTATATTGGTTGTTTTGTGTTTATTTTTCGTTCTCCTTCGGTATCTTTACAAACACTTTCACCGGTGTTCTTGGGTTTGTCTTTTATCCCAAAGTCAAAAAATTAAAGTTATTGAGTTGTTTCAAGTCCAGATCTACTAAAATATTATGGGGATCGGCTAAAAATCTTGGTAATCTTGATTTTTCGAGTGTAAAAATACAAATTTTTGGTCTGTTTAGCATTTTTTCTGTCTAACCGCTGTGGTGGACATTTGACCATTCTGGCGACACATTCACCGTTGCCATGGAAGCGGTCACTGTTGTAATAGCAACGGTCAGATGCCCACTCCAACGGCAAGACTAGCAAAAATGCCAAAAGGTCCACGTTTTGTTTTTTAGTTCTTTTTATCGTTTTCTTGCCTTTTTTACCCTACTTTTCACCCGAAATAATTCTAAAAAAAATGAATAATCTAGAATTAATTTATTTAACTTTTAAGCTATTGAAAATTATATTATTTATTATTTAATGGGTTAAATAGCTATTTAATGGCTTTAAAATGACCTTTTTACTAAATAAATGCGTAATAAACCTTTTTATCCTAAATGAAAATCCCAAAACTATTCTGTAAATATCAAATCCAATTTTAGGTTGTGTAGTTTATTCATTTCACTTTCTTAAGGTATTTAGACATTTAATAAATACTTAAAAATTGTGTTTTGGTCCCAAAAAATCTAAGAATAAGTTATTTTCCTTTGTTTGATTATATTTACTGTTGTTATTTATTATTCCATTGTTTATGATTAGTAGTATATAATTTGTCTCTTTTGGAGTCGGGTCCGAGTTGGTAAGCTTGGTTAAAACTTGGTTTCGCCCGTTTATTTATTTATCGCTTTATTTATTTTCTCGCATTAGAAAAAATGTATAGGTATTTGTAAAGCCTTGTAATAATTTTATTTTCTTGCTTTATTTTCGACTTTTTGTGTGATGTATGCATATAAACCGAAAACTCCAAACAATAACCGGATTTAAATCACTTAAGAACTAATGTAGCGTTTATTAAAATATAAACGGTTTGATTTAAAAATTGAAAA
The DNA here is from genome assembly GCA_947683365.1 of Euphorbia pulcherrima. Taxonomy (NCBI): domain Eukaryota; kingdom Viridiplantae; phylum Streptophyta; class Magnoliopsida; order Malpighiales; family Euphorbiaceae; genus Euphorbia; species Euphorbia pulcherrima. The sequence goes on along the minus strand of CANTUS010000001.1, from coordinate 46,003,045 downwards.
GTAAGCAACATCATCCAAACTTGGAATCTCTGTTTTAAGGGTCCAACCATCTAGTGAGAATATCGTACCCAAATTCCCGGTAGAGCTAAACTGGGTGGCGACTCTATCTTAAAACATGGGACTTCAAGTCTTGTATCCCTTAACACGCAAATTGGACTTAAATTCAACATCAACATCAATTTTTCCATTATCGTTTTTCATCACGCCTAAAATAAGGATTCTCCCTTAGCACGCTTCACAACGCTCGCTATTTTCTGCCCTCCGTGCTACAGATCACACGCGGTCCTCACGAGTGGGAAAAGAGGTTGCTAGCTCACAGTAGTGACTCTGCTTGGGATTTCCTTTTAACTTAAAACTAGAAAATAGCTTTCATTTTCAAACTCGTTAAAGGATTTTGATGATGTACCTAAATCAGTTTTTTTTAATCAATGCTTTATTTCTTATGCCTTTTTTATCCACCGCTTAGTTAGATTCTAAGTTTTAAGGTGCCATTATCCCACCCCCGTGAAGCTCACTTTTATACCTCATGCCCGCCAGGAATTGGGGATATTTGTAGGTGGAACACTCATTTCAACCAACATATGATTCCCACGATAGCACTCATTTAAGGAGTAGTTGAGTTACACGGAAACAAGGTAAACGAGACCCTTTTATAGTGTCGTTCGATGACACCAGCAGTTTCAGACTATAAACCGCGATAAATCTAGCTATAGTAACTTCCCCTTAGGGTCACCAAAATAATATAGAACTAGGTTGCATACTCTCTTGCCATTCCCTGGTGCTAGAGTTAACCCCAGATTCCAAATTAGCATTACGGGGGAGTCATAAGGTTGACAGAGATTTATTCGCTTTCGTATGCTACTTGTGCTATGCTCATGCATACGCACTTCATAGATAGGCCGCCTGTGGCCGACCTTTATTTTCAATTTTTGCTTACCACTACTCTCCCCTCGTTTGAAGGGGGAATTTAACAAAATGCATGAGATCGTTTGAGTCCCGATGACCTATGTCTAGTTTGCTAGGCATAGCGAGGAATTCAAACATCTCACGTATTTTAGGGTTAAGTTTGCATCATGAGCTCTTTTACTCTCTATCTCTCTAAACCAGCCCCGTATATATGGCATTCATCATTCGGATTATTATATAATCATTCATTTTATCTATAGTTCAATTTGGGCTTATCGTCTCCTGATTTTAGAGAGTTAGACCAAGGCGCCGCTATCGTCAGACTCAATCATCCTCTAGTTTGTTGCTCTATGGGTTTGAATTCAGTTTGATGCTCAGTTTCAAAATCTGATTTTTTTACTATGTCTAATTTATTGACAGGGGATGGGGTTTCGTCTGAGGGTACTTCTTCTCCTCCTCTCCCCCTGCTTGATTAGGGTCAATCTCTATTGAGTTTCGAGATTGCTAATGCTTTGTCAGTATTTCTCCAATTTGATCAGTTTTGAGATGCAATTCAGGAGCAGATCCAAGATTCGGTCCTCGTATTTTTGGAAGAAAAAAGATGTGCCCAAAGGATTTTAATGATTGGTATTCAAGTTCAGGGACAACCAGAGACCACTCAAAATGGGTCAGTTTAGGTTTTGTCATTTCAGTCTCAGTATATAGTTCAACCTTTTCAGTCGGTTTAGTGTGTGCAATAGCCCATTCAACCTTCACCTATCCCATTTTAGTTTAGCCAGGATATCATGCAATCTCAGTTGCCCATGTTTGCTTATCTAACCCAGGCTCGAATCCACACCTTCAAGCCTAATTTCCCCACTAGTGTGAGCTAGTTTTCGTTGACCCCAATAACCCATATCAGTTTTAGCCCACTCAGTCAATTTTACTCGTCCAGTCCTGATCTGGTATATTCCAACTGGATCAAGATTTCACTCAACCTCAAATGCCTCTAAAGCCTTTTTCTCCTGCTCCTACTCAGTTTAGAGTTGCTCAAAGAGGGGCTGCTTACCCACAAAACCCCTTCGATATTAATCACGGCTTTGTTATCAAGTTAAAACCTCATCGCCTACTTCACCATTCCAATTTAGTGCACCCCATCCCTCTAGCAACTAGGTCTTGCAATCTCCAAGCATGACACCTGAAATTAAAGTTCTCACGCATCGATTAACGACTCTTTCATCCATCGACCAGGTCATGCAATCTCTGGGCATGACACCCAAAATGTAGGCTCTTCTACATAAATTATTGCTCTTTTGTTTTGAAGGAAGTCAAAAAGCAAATCTCAAAGAGAGTGAAGGACCTCATGCTGTCCCATCTCAGGCCAAGGTTGAAGGAGAAGCTTTCTCGAACCAGCAAGTCGAATCACGGACCATCACCTCAAGATCGGACGATTGCTCAGGCACCAGTCATGCTTACCGCCATCTAGCAAAGGAATAACCCCAAAGATATTAGGAGTCCCTGGAAGTTACCCCTGAGTGTAATCTTAGCCACCTTAAGGGAGTATGGCCTCCTCATAACCCTTCACGAGCATAGGCATCCTAAGGAAGAGGAGAACTATAACTTTTATGTGTATCATGTCAAAAGAGGCCACCGCACTGACGAATGCCAAAAATTAATTCAAGACATCCACCATTTGATAAGGGAAGGAAAGATAGTTGAGCCTGAAAAAGCATTTAACCATCAGAATTCACCCCTACCTTCTCAAGGTAGTGGTCTACAGGATCTCGTTAGGGCCATTTGTTCTAAAGATAAAGCTTCCACAATCCAACTCAATGTCTCTACGGTTCAAGCTGCACCTATTCGGACACCTGCTTAGAAAGTATTCATATCCCTGTGGAAACTCGCTCTTAGTGTCCTGTTTGCCAAGTTATAAGAGAAAGGTATGTTTAGCCCACTTGGCAAATACTGGTCTCCTAAACCCAAAGAGAAAGGGAATTTCTGTCTCTATCATGTTCAGGTAGGTCATAAAATAGATCAATGCAAACCTCTAGGTAGGGCCATTTGGGGTTTGATAAGAGAAGCGAAAATTGATCAACCAACTAGAATGACCAGTACTGATAGTGGATTGAATGCGATTAATTTTGGTCTGTATGAAGAATTTATGTTAGCTACGGTCTTCTATAGTGCAGCTGATGCCATTATTATAGCCAATTCTACTGCCAAATCTGACAAGAACCTCGCGAGGTCTCTAGCAAATGAAGGAGTCAAGTAATCAGCTGATCAAGTGAAAGTTCTGGATCTCATCCTGGATGACGCTCCAATGAAAGCTACCGAGGATGCCTAATCTACTAGCGCTCTGAGCTGATGACTTGAATCCCGTGCCTGTAAGGTAAGCTTTAATGCTCTTTGGTGTGGGGCGGAGAAATAATGAGCGATGTGAAACATGCTAAGGGATAATCCTTATTTTAGGCGCGATGGAAACGATAGTGGAAAATGATGTTGAAGTTGAATTTAGGTCTGATTTAAGTGTTAACGGATATGAGACTTAGAATCCCGTATTTTAAGATAGAGTTGCCACCCGGTTAAGCTCCACAGGGAATTTGGGTATGATATTCCCACTGGGTGGTTGGACCGTACCTTAAAACAGAGATTCCAAGTCCGAATGATGTTGGTTACTTTTCAATTTTTAAATCAAGCCATTTATTTTAATAAATGTGACTTCGGTTCTTATGCGATTTAAATCTGATTATAGTTTGGAGTTTTCGATTTGTATGCCATACATCACACAAAAAGCGATAAATAAAGCAAATAAAATAATTATTACAAGGCTTTATAAATACCTATACATTTTTCTAATGCAAGAAAATAAATAAAGCGATAAATAATCAGGCAAAACCGGGTTTTAACCGAGCTTACCGACTCGGACCCGGCTCCAAACGAGGCAAGAGATAAACGGGAATAATCGTCAATAAAGCATAAACAAATAAATGCGGAAAATAAACACATAGCATGAAGAAAACATATTTTTAGATTTTTCGGGACAAAAACATAATTTTTGGGCGTTAATTAATAATCTGACAACCTAAAAAAGTGAAATAAATCAACTAAACATCCTAAAATTATATTTAATATTTTCAGGGTATTTTTGGAATTTTTAACCATGGCAAAAAAGGTTCATTAGGCATTTATTTAGCAAAAAGGGCATTTTTAAGCCATTAAATAGTCATTTAACCCATTAAACAATAGATAAAATAATTTCCAGCAGTTACAATATTTAATTTAATTAATTTCAGATTATTTGTGATTTTTAGAGATTTTTTGGGTAAAATTAGGACTGAAAATGCATTAAAGTGACAAAAATGAGGCAAAAAACAACAGCGACATGGCCAAAAATAATAGAATAAAGTAAACAGGGAACATTTGGATATTTTTATCAGTAGGGCGACTAAGTGACATGGTAGGCTGACTCAATAAGGTGGCCTAGATGACACTTAATCAGCCTTTGTCCCACTAAAGTGGTCTGCCAAAAAAAGTGTCTAAATAAGCGGGAATCGACATTTTTGTGTAAAATTTTAAGTTGTTTCCTACATTGTTACAGTAGATTAAGACTTGAAATGCTTAGATAACTGTGGTTTTTCAGTTTGGCCACTTGAGCGACAAAACAACGATTGGCCACTTGAGCGACCTGTAGGCCGACTGAGCGAAGTGGTAAGCCGACTTAGCGAGATGGCCTAGGTGACGTTCAGTCAGCCTGACGTTCGCCGGAATGGTCAGCCGGAGTTTTAGCAGAAAGTCACAAAAAGGATGAAGAAAAAGGGCCAAATGCTGAGAAAAACAACCAAAAACACAGCAGCAGAAATAAATAACAAAAAGAAATAGATTAAAACTCAGAAAGTTACCTAAAGGCCGTAAATCCACTCTCGAGACTCGAACCGAACGTTTAGCAAGCTTTGTAACGGATTTGAGATGAAAACCCGACAAAACAATAATCGATTTAGTAAGGGATTTAGTGATTTGTAAGGAAAAAGTCCCTAAATCCTATTTAAATCAATTTTGACCTAAGATTTCTAATAGATTTTAGTGATTTAATCTAAGAGATTAAGCCTAATAAGATTTAGAAATCAAGAACCAAGTGTGTTGGTTCAGATTTCACCATATTATTAAGCTCTTTCTCCCTAAAACTTAGAAAATTCCAAGAATTGAATTCTATTGAAAATCAACCAAAAAGCCCCTCAAATCAGAATTTTGAAGGGTAGTTATAGACTTTCCAAGCGCAAAATCTCAGAATTAATCCCCCAAATGTCAAAATTTGACGGAAAAATCCCAAAACCTAATGTGGTGGCTAAGAAAAACCCGAAAAATGCAAACTGCAGAGCTCTCTGAGCGAAGGCTGCATCGGCAAAGCTGCCGGGGCAAGCCCGCATCACATGATGCGCTGGGGGGTGTCACATTACGCAGCCCAGGTCGCGTCACATGACACGGCCCAATCTAGGCCACTTTATGTGACGCGGCCTAGAAGGCTGTGTGAGCCACAAGGCCCACCGCATGGCTCATGCTACCAGCCGCATGGTCCACGCGGCTAGCACTCTGACGGGGAGAGGGTAGGGGCCCGGTGGGGAGAGGGCAAGGATCCGACGAGAGCCGGGCCTAAAATGCAAATAACCTTCACCACGGGTATCCGATCGGGGCAATTCTTGACATTCCGGAAAGCCCGGAGAGTGAAGAATCCAATGATGCAAATGAGACTCACTGAAAATGTCCGGATTTTGAGGGAAAAATTATGAAACAAATTGCTACGCGCGAAGGGAAAGGAAGCAGTTAACATTTAAATGCGATTTAATTATTTTTAATCGGGGTCAAAGATCTCAAAATCGTCAACAAAGTACTTGCTAAATGTGATTCAATTCTAAAGGGATGGAACAACTAGACCGATAAAAGGTTAGAGAAAAAAGTCATCATCGTTTCGAGGGTCACTGAAAATCCCGTGCTCACAGGCTGTCCCTCGTGATATTACCCTTTGACGGGTCAAATGTGATCTCACGAAAGAGCGAGGGATAGAAGGTTATACCTATGATTGGTATTCTCAAACCGGTTGTCTTCTGGGATTGCCATAAACAGACCTATCAAGAACCAGATTGATTTAGGAGATGTATCGGCATTGCCTTCATTGGCCCTAATGGGTTATTGGTTGTATACGGTACTTTGGTATTTTGTGGTCACCTCAAACTTTTGAATGTTTATGCAATCACCTTAGACTCTTTAAAAAAAGGACTCAGAATATAACGGTCACGTCGGACCCCTCAAACACCTTTGCGGTCGCCTCGGACACTCCAAAAATGGGCTTGAGATTTTGACAGCCACCTCGGACCTTTGAACATCTTTGCAGTCACCTTGGACTCTTTAAAAATGGACTTGAGATTTTGAGCGGTCACCTCAAACCTCTCGGAGGTAGAGATTAAATCGGTTGTCTATGGGTGGTCTGGGAACGCACCATCAATAGACCAATCGAGAATAGAAACTTGTGAAGTTAGTAGTTATCGGCAATTGCATTTTTTAATTGCTTAATTGATTTTGTGAAACAAAAATTTTTGCCCCTTCAATTAAGCAATAAAATGGAATATCAAGAAAAAAAGAGTTTGGAAATATCCGGGAGGTCCGGGAAGTCCATCGTTAGGTTAATTTTACGACAGTTGCATCGGGATGCCCCTGAAGGACTGAAAGCCACATCGCGGTGTCCCTAGAGGGTCCAAACCTGCATAGAGGTGACTTGGGAGGATTTTCTGATTTCTGGATTCTGGATCTTCGGATCAATTATCCATCGGGACTGCCGCATGGTGTACATGTTAAGGTAGTCCTAAAGCATTAGTAAATGATATAAATTGCATTTCAATTGCTTAATTGATTTTGTGGAACAAAAATTTTTTTTGCCCCTTCAATTAAGTAATTAAAATGAAAGAAAGAAAGTTGAGTTAAGATTTCGGGGTGTCCAGAGAAATTGTTGAGGTATCCATCATGTCTAGCTGATATATGCCCCTTTAAGAAATTCTGAGCACTGATTTTAGGTCCTACTAGGCACGCCAGGAGTAAATAGGGTGTAGCCGGCTTAGGTCGCGAGGCCCACCAAGCACAGGTTTGGGCTTAAGGGTGTGCCAAGCTCGGGCTTGGGCTTTTGAGGGTTGGCCAAGCACGGGCTTGGGCTTTTGAGGGTTGCCAAGCGCGGGCTTAGGCTTTTGAGGGTTGCCAAGTGCGGACTTAGGCTTTCAAAGGTTGCTAAGCGTGGGCTTGGGCTTTCGAGGGTTGCCAAGTGTGAGCTTGGGCTTTTGAGGGTTGCCAAGCATGGACTTGGACTTTTACGAGTATGCCAAGCACGAGCTTGGGTTTTTTAGGTTTGCCAAGCATGGGCTTCAGCTTTTGAGGTTTGGATTCTCAGATTGGTAGGTTGCATCGACGTGCCCCTAGAGATTTAGGAGTTTATAGTGAGGTGCCCCTATAGATTCAAAAGGTTGCATTGAGTTACCCCTGGAGACTTAGAAGGTTGCGTTGAGGTGCCCTAGAGATGTGGATTTTGGATTTTCTTATCGGATGACCACCAGGATTGCCATATGGTGCACCTGTCAAGAAAAATTTTAAGATATCAGCAATTGGCATGAGCTGCAATTTTTTATTACTTATTTGATTTTATGGAACAAAAATTTTTGCCCCTTTAATTAAGCAACAAAAAATGGAAGAGCGAAATATAAATTAAGATGAGATTTTTGGGAGTTCCAAGAAATTGTTGAGGCTGAGCGCCATGTCTGGATGGTATGCCCCTTGGGAATGACCTCGGATATATGATTGAAAGCAATCCTGAGATGCCCATTCATACGGGTGCTTACTTGTAGGTCGAGCATATAGCTCGAGGATACTTTGCTGTGCTTTGTTTCCTATAGAATTCATCATAGAAAAATAGACAGGATATGACATTTATGGATATTATGCATGGATGCATGCATGCATGAGCTGCTTGGACTGATCATCTTCGACACATGGGCTACACAACTATTCGCCAGATCGATTCTGCTTAACTCGGTTGCTTGCTCGGAGAGAGAATATATGGAATTGCTTTGTAGCATGAATAAAACAAGAATGCCCCTAGTATAGGATTGGTGGTGTCTCATAGATCCGATGGAAATGCCCTTGGTGGAGGATAAAGGAAGCTACGGTGAGTAGACTGCAAATTGATTGTTGGATCGAGCATGTCGAAGACAAGGGGGGTGCACGAAGTCAAGTTCAAGATTTCAGATAATGAACAATTGGACGCTATCACTACCAATGAACTCTACAAAGGATAGTTTTAGGAGATTACGGATTCAAAATGCTTGGCTGTGGTTGAGATTGGAGTGCACATTCACAGAGGACGGATTTGAGCCCTTCGAATCCACTAGACCGGAGAATGTATTCAAACGCTCTGATGATGATAAATATAATTTAACTTTGTTTTAATTGTCTTAATTTTTGCATAGACCCAAACATTGGGATGGGCCTATCGGACTTTGACCATTTTACTTTTATGTCAAAAATTTTGTCTAGACCTCCCTTTTTGGGTTTTCAATCCAGCGGACCATTCCAGCTTTTCCATAGACCTCGCTTCTTTTCAGCCTATCAGGAGTTTTGCCTTTTGTAATCTTTCTTTTATTATCTTTCTTTTGAGGGATTGAGTTGACTGTAGGGAACCCTACGTTTGACTTAATTGCAACATTTCACTTTTAGGGCCCAATATATTCATTTAAGCACAAACATAAAGGATTCAGTAAAATGACATTTCTATCTAATGAATTAAGTTTGAGTACATAACGATGATAACCATTTCTATTGATCCAAACTCTAGTGTTAACTAGCCTATGAAGGCTTTCTAGCCAACACACTCTCGTAGCTTACTGTACCGTAACTTTTGCCTAGACCGCCCTTTTCGGGTTTTCAGTCTAGCTAGTTATTTTGCACCCTAACTTTTGCCTAACCGGTTTATAGAATATCGATCATCGGGATACACCCTAATTTTTACTTGAGCAGTAGAGGACCACTCATCAGGTGATAGATTTTATTTATTTTTCTTTAGGTGCTACTTTTCTAGATTTGATTCTTTTAGGTCAAATATTATAACGTTTCAACCTATCCCAATTGATGGGGGTCGCGAATTTGATACCATCCAGGATCTTCATGCCCTTTGAATCGAGTACCTTTTTTATTATGTAAGGTCCTTCCATTCAGTCTAAAATTCCCCCATTGGGTTAGGGTTGGCAGGCTTCTCTTACTTTAGAATCAGATCACCGGCCCTTGACTGTACCTCTAATGCTCGACTAGATTATTTTCCGGCCTCGTTACGCACTGTCTGTATACCTGAAGACTGCTTAAGCTATTTAAACCTCACTTTAGTCCATGGGGGTCTCTTTAACTGCGACTCTTAAGGACTTTACCTTAGTTTTGGTGGGTATCACGGCTTCAATGGCATAAACCAACGAGAAAGGCATTGAATTCATGGGAATTTTTATACTTGCTTGACATCTTTGAGGGGCGAATGGTAGCCTATCAAATCAATATCTGATCCTTATTATAGTAGTCTTCGACAGAGCCTTCTTAATAAGCTAGTTTACGGGTTCAGTTGCCCCGTTAGCTTATGGTCAGTGAGGCAAAACCCTGTGATGCTCGGCCCCATATTTCTTGATCAATCAAGTGGTTGCCCCTCAGAACTGAAATCCATTATCCGAAATGATGTGAAGAGGTATGCCACACTAAGTGAAGATGTGTTTGTCGATGAACTTGACCATCTTCTCAATGGTAATGTTGGTGAAAGAATCGGCTTCCCCCTATTTTAAGAAGTAACCTTCCCCTATGATGATGGAGCAATGTTCATTTATTGATGACGGTTGAACCTCGTCGATCATGTTTGTCCCCCTCATCGAGAATGGTCAATGAGGAGAGAAATGGAAGATGGATTGGGGGTTTGAAAGGAAGTGGTTTGAGTAAGAATCAATGGTACGTTGGGGGTGGGGATGTTGAGAATGGGTGGGAAAAGAATAGGTCGGCCATGATTCTGTTGAAGATGATCTGGTAATGCTCTTTCTCTATAATAGGCTGACATTTCTTTGATAGCTTGAAAATCAGTTTGCACACAGACGTGAGGCCAGCGATGGACCAATTATCATATTAGATCTATCCAAGGAAGGACCGCACTTCTTTTGGTTTAGGTGTGAAGATAGGATGGTTGGCGATTTGACGATGAACCCTGGGTATGGCTAGGTGTGACTAGGAGAAAGCGTTATCATAATCTTTAAGCACTTGTTATCTCTCATTTTCTTTCAGAGGTTAGGTCATTAGAAAATGGTTACCATTTTAGGTTATCATTTGTACTCAAATTTATCTCAGTTAACCAAATGTCATGAATATTGAGCACGTTATGCTTATGATAAAATGAATGCATGGATCCATCGGGCAAAACATCAAACAGATAAACAAAAAGAGAGTCTTCATTGAATTAAAGTGCCTTAAAGGCCGAATTGTTCACATCAAAATACTAGAAACATGAAGAAAGAAAATTACATCATAGAAAAGCCATCCTCCACAGGCGGAGGGTCTTGATTGGTGGCGCTTATAGATCAAGCATCCTTGGTAGCTTTCATTTTTGTGTTGTCCAGGATGAAATCTAAAACTTTCACTTGCTCGGCTGATAACTTGCCTCCTTCATTAGCTAGAAACCTTGTGGGATTCTTATCAATGATAGAATTGGTTGCCTTAATGGTATCGGCCGAACTGGATAAGATCGTGTCCAATACAAATTCTTCGGGCAGACCGGAGTTAATTGCCCCTATCTCATAATTCAAAGTCAGTAATGGCTTCCCTTTGACATCGGCTCTCCTAGTCGGCTCTTTGATCCTCCCTTCCTTAACCATTCGAGCGATGGCAGAAGCAAGAGTCCAGCATTGATAAGTTGAAAATCCCTTCTAAACAAGATACTTGTAGAAGCTTCCCTTTTCTTCGGCGGTGGGAAGTCTATACTCACGCATAGGGTTAAGTTAGCATGTCTCCTATAGCTTAGCAAAAATGACACTGAGGGGCAATTGCTATGGAGATACAAAGATCCCTTTGTGAGGAGCAACCTGGGTAGCCCAAACATTCTCTCGGGTTACGACTTGGGCTATAAAGACATTCCCCTCCCCGGTTGAGATAGGAGCTGCTCCAAAAGATCCAGAATTATTGCTCTTATTGAACTAGGGTTTGTCGCCACTCGGCTTGTTGGCCCTTTCCTTCTCCTCTCGATGTTTGATCTTCTCGGGTTTCTCAAATACCTCTTGATAAGATTCGAATGAGTCAGTTTCCATCTCTTTCCAGAGCATCGGGAGAGCCCCATCTAATAACTTTCGAACCATTTCCTTTAGGCTAATCTTTTATTTCAACAAAACCTGGGTGGCCATCCACATGTTGAAGTATGACTTAAAGAACTCGCCTAGCTTCAATATGCTGAATAGTAGTCTCTATTATAGAATTAAATCCATAGTGGGCAATTAAAGCTTCAGATACGAGTTTCCAATCCAGGATTGTAGGCTCTGGGAGAGTATTGTACCACTCGAGAGCAGGTCCTGATAGGGTACATGAGAATAACTTAGCTAGCACTTTATCCCCAATCTTTTAGATACGCATAATCCTCTCATACATTAATATATAGGACTTGGGAGGTCCCTCACCTGAATAAGCTTCCATTCGGGGCATCGAAAAATTCTTAGGCACCCAATCATCATCTCTCACTTCTTCCTTATCCTCGTCCCTATTCAGAAATTGCCAGAAGAAAGCCACCATTTTAGGTGCACGCCCAAAGGCTGCGTGACCTGGTTGCATGGTGTCATGCCCGAAGGCTGCGTGACCTAGTCGTGGAGTGCAGAAGATGATCCAAACTAAATTGCAAAGGATCCAGGATCTCAATCTGGAGGCAAGCAAAAAGATTTTGGGTGTACGTAGTTCCGTGCGGGGTAACCATAAAATTGGGGGGCGATGGCGCAAACAGCATTGGCGACATCATGGAGATGACAAAACTACTAGATGGAATAGCCATTCGTGGGGTAAATCCCCCTGAGAAAGCCAGGAATATAGGAGCTTGGCTAATGTGCCTCAAAGGCACGGGGGGAAGAAAACCAAAGATTGGGGGAGCAAATGACAAGTGTAGTTGAGAGGAACTCTGACCAAACTGGAATTGGGTCTACTGGGGAGGACGAACAGGGGGGAGCAGCGGAACTAGAAATTGATTATGAACCAACGGAGATTGACTAGCCATACTCTAAACGATCTCCCCCTGAGCTTGAATTAGCTGGCCTCCGAGACTCTCTTTCCTCTCTAAGAGCCGATTAAACTTGCTCTTGAATAGTGACCCGAAACATATCTGACTGCAGGAATATAGCCATAGCATTAGCCAACTCTGGATTGCCCTTAATCAGATGGAGGCAGATCACCATTTAATCTGACAGCTAGTGGGCTCAGTTTCTGAATCTGCTCCTTCAACCATGTCTGATATTCCTCCAATTAGTGGGTGGTTTAGAGAGGTAGAGAGCGGAAGAGCTTATGATGCAAAGCTTAACCCCAAAATACGTGAGATGTGTAGATTCCTTGCTATGCCTAGTGAACTAGGTACGGGTCATCGGGACTCAAACGATCTCAGGTATTTTGTTAAATTCCCCCTTCAAGCAAGGGGAGAGTAGAGGTAAGTGAAAACTAAAAAAGAAAGGTTGGCCATAGGCAGCCTATGCATGAGCTTTGCATGAATGAGCACAACACAAGTAGCACACAAAAGCAAACAACCCTCTTCCAATATTATGACTCCCACGTAATGCTAATTTGTAGTCTGGTGTTAACTCTAGCGCCAGGAAACGGCAAGAGAGTATGTGACCTAAATCTAGATTATTCCGGTAAGCCTAAGGGGAAATTGCTATGGCTAGTTTTATTGCAGTTCATAGTCTCAAACTACTGGTGTCATGAATGACATTATAGAAGGGTCTCGTTTACCATTATTCCATGTAATTCAACCACTCCTCAAATAAGTATGACATCGGGAATTACACGTTGGTTGAAACGAGTGTTCCACCCACAAATATCCCCAATTCCTGGAGGGCATGAGGTATACAAGTGAGCTTCACGGGGGTGATAAAAGGGCACCTTAAGACTTAGAATCTAACTAAGGGGTTGATTCAAATGGCTTAAGAAATAAAGCATTGATTTAAAAACGATTTAGGCACATCATCAAAATCCTTTTGCCAAAGTTTGAAAACGAAAGTGATTTTCCAAATTTTAAGTTAAAAGGAAAACCCCAGCAGAGTCACCACTGTGAGCTAACGACCTAAATCCCCCGCCCGCAAGGTAATCTTTCATACTCGTCCACGCGGGGTGGAGAAATAATGAGCGCTATAAAGCATGCTAACGGATAATCCTTATTTTAGGCGTGATGGAAACGATAATGGAAAATGATGTTGAAGTTGAATTTAAGTCCGATTTAAGTGTTAAGGGATACGAGACATAGAATCCCGTATTTTAAGATAGAGTTGCCACCCGGTTAAGCTCCACCGGGAATTTGGGTACGATATTCCCACAGGGTGGTTGGACCGTACCTTAAAAAAGAGATTCTAAGTCTGGATGATGTTGCTTACTTTTCAATTTTTAAATCAAGCCATTTATTTTAATAAATGCGGCTTCGGTTCTTATGCTAATTAAATCTGATTTTAGTTTGGAGTTTTCAATTTATATGCCATACATCATACGAAAAGCGATAAATAAAGCAAATAAAATAATTATTACGTGTCTTTACAAATACCTATACATTTTTCTAATGCAAGAAAATAAATAAAGCGATAAATAAATAAACGGGCGAAATCGGGTTTTAACCGAGCTTACCGACTCGGACCCGGCTCCAAACGAGACAAGAGATATATGGGAACAATCATAAATAAAGCATAAATAAATAAATGTAGAAAATAAACACATAGCATGAAGAAAACATATTTTTAGATTTTTCGGGACAAAAACATAATTTTCGGGTGTTAATCAATAATCTAACAACCTAAAAAAGTGAAATAAAACAACTAAACATCCTAAAATCATATTTAATATTTTCAAGGTATTTTTGGAATTTTTAACCATGGCAAAAAAGGTTCATTAGGCATTTATTTAGCAAAAAGGTCATTTTTAAGTCATTAAATAGTCATTTAATCCATTAAACAATAGATAAAATAATTTCCAGCAACTGTAAAAATTAATTTAATTAATTTTAGATTATTTGTGATTTCTAGAGATTTTTTGGGTAAAAATCGGGACTGAAAATGCATTAAAGTGACAAAAACAAGGCCAAAAACAACAGAGACAGGGCCAAAAACAATACAATAAAGCAAACAGGCACCATTTTGACAATTTTACCAGTAGGCCGACCCAATGAGGTGGTAGGCTAACTCAGTGACATGGTAGGCCGACTCTGCGAGGTGGCCTAGATGAGACTCAATCGGCCTTCGTCCCACTGAAGTGGCCTGCCGGAAAAAATGTCTAAACAAGTCGGAATCGACATTTTTGTGCCTAAAAACCCAAGATTATTAAAATTTCTAATTGTTTCCTACATTGTTACAGTAGATTCAGACTTGAAATGCTTAGATAACTTTGGTTTTTCAGTTTGGGGGGAAAAAAGAACCTAGAAAATCCAACAAAACAACGAATTGGCCGCTTGAGCGACCCGTAGGCCGACTGAGCGAAGTGGTAGGCTGACTCAGGGAGGTAGCCTAGCTAACATTCAGTCAGCTTGACGTTCACCATAACACTCAGTCGGAGTTTTGGCAGAAAGTCACAAAAAGGACGAAGAAAAAGGGCAAAACGCCCAGAAAAACAACCAAAAACACATCAGCAGAAATAAATAACAAAAAGAAATAGATTGGAACTCAGAAAGTAACCTAAAGGCCATGAATCCTCTCTCGAGACTCAAACCGAATGTTTGGCAAGCTTTATGATGGATTTAAGGCAAAAACCCTACGAAACAATAATCAATTTAGCAAGAGATTTAGTGATTTGTAAGGAAAAAGTCCCTAAATCCTATTTAAATCAATTTTTACCTAAAATTTCTAATAGATTTTACTGACTTAACCTAAGAGACCAAGCCTAATAAGATTTAGAAATCAAGGACTAAGTGTGTTGGATCAGATTTCACCATATTATTAAGCTCTTTCTCCCTAAAACTTAGAAAATTCTAAGAATTGAATTCTATTGAAAATCGGCCAAAAGCCCCTTAAAATCAGAATTTTGATGGGTATTTATAGACTTCCCAAGTGCTAAATCTCAGAATTAATCCCCCAAATGTTAAAATTTGATGGAAAATCCCAAAAAAAGACTTGGTGGCCAAGAAAACCCAAAAAATGTAGACTACAGGGCTCCCCATGAGAAGGCCAAGTCGGCGACTCAGCTGGGCCGAGGCCGCATCATATGATATAATGGGTCGCATCATGTGATGCGGCCCAGCCTAGGCCGCATCACATGACATGACCCAATCTAGGCCACGTGAGCAACACTGCCCCCCACTCTGGCGACAGCACCGGCCTCCGCCACCAGATCGGGGGCACCGAGGGGGAGAGGGCAAGGGTCGGGGTGATTCTTGACATTCTGGAAAGCCTAGAGAGTGAAGAATCGAATGATGCAAATGAGCCTCACTAAAAATTTCCGGATGTTAAGGAAAAAATTGCGAAACAAATTACTGCACGCGTGGGGGAAGGAAGCGGTTAACATTTAAATGTGATTTAATTATTTTTAATCGGGGTCAAAGATCTCAAAATCGTCAACAAAGTACTTTCCAAACGCGATTCGATTCTAAAAGGATGAAACAACTAGACTAATAAAAGGTTAGAGCAAAAAGTCCTCATCGTTCTGAGGGTCACTGAAAAGCCCGTGCTCACAAGCGCTGCAACTCAAGACCCTCCGCCTATGGAGGATGACTATCTATCTATTCATGTAATTTTCTTTCCTAGTATTTAGATGTGAACATTCTGCCTTTAAGGCATTTTTTAATTCAATCAAAGACTTTCTTTTTGCTTATCTATTTGATGTTTCACCTGATGGGTCCATGCATTCATTTTATCATAAGCGTAATGTGTTCAATATTCCTGACATTTCTTTAACTAAAATAAATTTGAGTACATGCAATGGTAACCATTTTCTAATGACCTAACCTCTAAAAGAAAAAGAGAGATAAATAAAGTGCATAAAGATCGTGATAACGCTTTTACCTGGTCACACCTAGCCACACCCATGATTCATCGTCATATTGCCGAGCATCGCATCTTCACACCCAGAATAGGAAAAAGAAGCTCAGTCCTTCCCTGGATAGATCTAATATGTCAATCGATTCGTTGCCAGCCTTACGTCTACATGCGAACCTATTTTCAAGCTACCGAACAAGTGTCAGCCAATTATGGAGAAGGAGCATAGCAAGCACCGTAGATCTTCACCCAACTGACCACGAGCTAGTGGGGCAACCAAAGCCATAAACCATCTTATTAAGGAGTTTATTTCTAAGACCACCGCAAAGATGAAAGATTGAGCCGAAGAGATATCATTCACCCTTCGAAGATGTCAAACAAGTGTTAGAATTCTTGCAAACCAAACACCTCTTTCCTTTGCCTACAAAATAGAAATCGGGCTACCAACCAAAACCAAGACGAAGTCCTTAAGAGTTGCAGTCAAAGAGACCCCCACGAACTAAAGCGCGGTCTGAATAGCTTATGAAGGATTTTATTTCTAAGATCACCATAAAGATCAAAGATTGAGCTAATGAGATATCATTCACCCTTTGAAAATGTCAAACACGTGTTAGAATTCTTGTAAATCGAACACCTCTTTCCTTTGCCTACAAAATGGAAACCGGGCTACCAGCCAAAACCGAGATGAAGTCCTTAAGAGTCACAGTCAAAGAGACCCCCATGGACTAAAGCATGGTTCGAACAGCTTAAGCATTCTTTAGGTATACCAACAGCGCGTAGCGAGGCCGAACAACAATCGAGTTAAGTGTCAGAGGTACCATCAAAGGCCGATGATCTGATTCCAAAGAAAGCAAAGCCGGCCAACTCAGATTTAAGGGGGAAGTTCCAACTAGATTGGGTAATACTTCGCGTATTCAAAAAAGCACTTGATCTAAGGGGCATAATTATCAATGGTAATGTGTTTGTAAAACCTATCAATCAGAATCGTTTGAAGCATTATCATATCTAACCAAAATAACGAAATACAGAAAAGCGGCATATGAAAAAATAGATAAAAATCAATCACCCAGCAAGTGGCCCTCTACTACTCGGGCAAAAATTAGGGTGTATCCCGCTAGTTAGTATTCTATAAATCGGTCAGGCAAAAGCTAGGGTGCAAGAATAACCCGCTAGACTGAAACCCGAAAAGGGCAGTCTAGGTAAAAGTTAAGGTAAAGTGAGACACGAGAGTGTGTTGGCTAGAAAACCTTCATATGCTAGTTAGCACCAGAGTTTAGGTCAATAGAAATGGTTATCATCATCATGTACTCAAACTTACTTCATTTAATTAAAATGTCATTTTACTGAATTCTTTATGTTTGTGCTTGAATGAATATATTAGGCCCAAAATCCAAAATGTTGCAAGCAAGTCGAATGAAGGATTCTGTGCAGTCAACCCAATTCCTCAAAAGAAAACAAAAGTAAGGATGAAAGGCAAAAATCCTGATAGACTGAAAACATCGAGGTCTATGGAAAAGCTAGGAAAAGTCCGCTGGATTGAAAACCCGAAAAAGGCGGTCCAGGTAAAAATTAGGACATAAAAGCAAGATATGAACAAGTCTAATGGGCCCGACACAATTTTTGGGTCTATGCAAAAATTAAGACAATCAAAACAAAGATAAATGGCTGCCATCGATCACACAGAGATATCTGCATTATCATCATCAACATTATAGTGCCTGAATACATTTTCCGGTCTAATGGATTTGAAGGGCTCAAATTCATCCTTTACACGTACCACTCCAGTCTCGACCACGACCAAGCATCAGGAAAGGTCTGCAATCTCCCCAAACCTTCTTTGGTAGAATTCATTGGTAGCGATAGCACCCGGTCGTTTGTTATCCAGAATATTGAGCTTCGTTTTATGCACCCCCTTGTCTTCGACATGCACGGTCTAGCAATCAATTTGCAGTCACCTTGCCACCTTGAATAGCTCATAAGGAGCCCTTTATAACTTGTCATACTAGTTATTCAAAATTCACGTATCTTGCTCAGCCAACATATCCAAACACATGAACCCATGTGTACACTGCAGCTTCTGTAATTCTCCACCCAGGGAAACCCTACCTAATCTGTATGACATCCTTAGTCCTCTACCAGAGGCATTCTTATCTTGTCTGTGCCACAAAGCATCTCCATATATCCTCTCTCCTAACAAGAGGCTGGGTCGGATGAGTCAATCGAGCAAGTGACTGAATTGAGCAAAATCAATCAGAACAACAGTCATGTAGCTCATATATGGAGGATGATCAGTCCAAGCAGCTCATGCATTCATGCATTCATGCATAATATTCATAAATGTCATGTATATTATTCTATGATGATTTCTATAGGGAACGGAGCATAGAAAAGTCTCCTCGATTGTCGGTCAATCTGAGCAGTTCTCCGGACTCCTGGAAATCCTGACTCAACTCTCATTTCATTCTTCCATTTCAATTGCTTAATTGAAGGGGCAAATTTTTTTTTGTTCCACAAAATCAATTAAGCAATTGAAATGCAATTCGTATCGTTTACTAATGCTTTAAAACTACCTTGATAGGTACACCGTACAGTGATTCCGATGGACGATTTGATCCGAAGATCCAGAATCTGAAATTCAGAGAATCCTTTTAGGGCACCTCCATGTAGGTTTTGAACTTCCAAGGGCACCGCGATGCGGCTTTCGATCCTCTAGGGGCTTCCCGATACAACTGTCACAAAATCAACCTAACGATGAATTTCCTGAACTTCCTGGATATCTCTAAACTCGTCTTTCTTAATACTCCATTTTTATTGCTTAATTGAAGGGGAAAAATTTTTTGTTTCCACAAAATGAATTAAGCAATAAAAAATGCAATCTACGATGATTACTAACTTCTCAAATTTTATCCTTGATAGGCCCGTTGATGGTACGTTCCTAGACCACCGGTAAACAACCGATCCAACCTTTACTCCGATAGGTCCGTTGATGGTACGTTCCCAAACCACCAGTAGACAATCGATTCAATGTCTACTCCGATAGGTCCATTGTTGGTGCATCCTCAAACCACCAGTAGATAACCGATTCAGCCTCTACATCCGATAGGTCTGTTGATGGTGCGTCCTCAAACCACCAGTAGACAACTGATTCAACCTCTACATCAGATAGGTCCATTGATGGTGCATCCTCAAACCACCAGTACACAACAGATTCATCCTCTACATTTGATAGGCTCGTTGATGGTGTGTTCCTAAAATACCATTAGACAATCGATTCAACCTCTAATCGATAGGTCCATTGATGGCACATTTCCAAACCACCAGTAGATAACTGATTCAACCTCTACTTTGATAGGTCCTATTAATGGTACATTCCCAAACCACCAGTAGACAACCGATTAAACCTCTACATCCGATAGGTCCGTTGATGGTGCAGGCTCAAACCACTAGTAGACAACCGATTCAACCTCTACATCTGATAGGTCCGTTGATGATGCATGCTCAAACCACCAGTAGACAATTGATTCATCCTCTACATCCAATAGGTCCATCGGTGGTGCATCCTTAAACCACCAGTAGACAACTGATTCATCCTCTACATCCGATAGGTCCATTGATGGTGCATCCTCAAACCACCAGTAGACAACCGATTCAGCCTCTACCTTCGATAGGTCCGTTGATGATGTGTCCTATGACCGTTCATAGACAACCAACTCAAAGAATTTTCTATCTCCAATAGGTCTGTTGATGATGCATCCCCAGACCATCATTATATAACCGATTTGAGGATTTTTATCCCGCAGGTATGCCCTACTATCCCTCGCTCTTTCATAAAATTATGTTTGCCCCGTCAAACAAAAATCTCATGAGGGACAGCCTATGAGCACGGGCTTTTTGGTGACCCATGGAATGATGATGACTTTTTGCTCTAACCTATTTACGGTCTGGTTGTCCCATTCTTTTAGAATCGAATCGCATTTGGCAAGTGCTTTGTTGATGATTTCATGACCTATGACCGTGCTTAAAAATAATTAAATCGCATATAAACCTTTGTCCTTTTCTCGCATGCAGTAATTTTTTTCTCAGTTTTCCATAAAACCCGATCATTTTCAGCAAGTCCCAGTATTTTAGTTGGATTTTTAACTCTCTGAGGTTTTCGGAATGTCAAGAATCTCTTAAATCCGATAACCGTGGTGAAAGTTATGAATTTTCAAAGTTAAAGGTTCCTTGATATTAAAATACAAAAGATATAAAAATCATATTAAAAAAACCAAAAAAAATAAAAGACCCTTTTTCTCACCGAAACTGCCACCGTTGGCGGCGCTGCCAACAGAGTGGTTAGCCGCGCCACTGGCGAGGCTAACCGCTCCGATGGTACATTGACCGTGCCATTAGCACGGTCACCGTGTGGCCATCATAGTCTCGTAATATGAGGCCATGATGAGGCACAATTTTGGCCGTGCCTTTTGCACGGTCTAAATTGTGGCCGACATGCTAACCGGGACAGCGGCAACGGTCAAAATTTGACCGCTGCAAGGGTTGTCCTGCTCATCGCCATTTCAATATTTTCTCTCTCTTAATCGGATTAGATCAATTTTTTCAGTGAATTTTAACAATTTGAAGGACTAATCGAGCTATTTGGCTTGGTTAAAGTCTATATAAACTCATTAATTCGCCTGGTTTCAGGACTTTTGGCAAAAAATTAAAAGAAATTTAAATTCATTAGAATTCTAGGTTCTAGAGTGAGAAAGAGAAAGAGGTAGAAATCTGGGTTAATACACATTAATCTGGATTCTTAATCATTCTTGAGCCTAATCACTTAGGTAAAATGCTTAAATCACCTAAAAATCTGGAGTTTAAAGCGATTTAAATAGGTTTTTAGTGACTTTCGCCCAAAATACTACCTAAATCGTCGCTATTTCTCATCACTATTTCGTCGAGTTTCATCACAAATCCATCACAAAGCTTGCCAAACGACCGATTCAAGTCTCAAAACGTGGATTCATGACCTCTAGGTAACAAAACTAAGATCCATTCTATTTACTTAATTAATTTAGTTTATTTTGCTGCTATATTGGTTGTTTTTGTGTTTATTTTCCGTTCTCCTTCGATATCTTTACAAACACTTTCACCAGTGTTTTTGGGTTCGTGTTTTATCCCAAAGTCGAAAACTTAAAGTTATTGAGTTATTTTAAGTTCAGATCTACTGAAATATTGTGGGGATCGACTTAAAATCTTAGAAATCTTTATTTTTCGGGTGTAAAAATACCAATTTTTGGTTCGTTTAGCATTTTTTCGGCTAACCGCTCCGGTGGACATTTGACCATTCCGGTGACACGGTCACTATTACCATGGCAGTGGTCACCATTGCAATGGCAACGGTCAAATGCCCACTCCAACGGTCAGACTGAAAAAAAAAGCCAAAAGGTCCCTGTTTTGTGTTTTCGGCCCTTTTTTATCGTTTTCTTGCATTTTTTACCCCGATTTTCACCCAAAAAAATTCTAAAAAATCATGAATAATCTGGAATTAATTTATTTAACTTTTAAGCTGCTGGAAATTATTTTATTTATTATTTAATGGGTTAAATGACTATTTAATGGCTTCAAAATGACCTTTTTAATATATAAATGCCTAATAAATCTTTTTATCGTAAATGAAAATCCCAAAATATTCTGTAAATATTAAATCCGATTTTAGGTTGTTTAGTTTATTCATTTCACTTTTTTAAGTTATTTAGACATTTAATAAATACCCAAAAATTGTGTTTTGGTCCCGAAAAACCTAAAAATCTGCTATTTTCCTTTGTTTGGTTATATTTACTGTCGTTATTTATTATTCCATCGTTTATGATTAGTAGTATATATTTTATCTCGTTTGGAGTCGGGTCCGAGTTGGTAACCTCAGTTAAAACCCGATTTCGCCCGTTTATTTATTTATCGCTTTATTTATTTTGTCGCATGAGAAAATATGTATAGGTATTTATAAAGCCTTGTACTAATTTTATTTTCTTGCTTTATTTTCTACTTTTTATGTGATGTATGGCATATAAACCGAAAACTCCAAACAATAACCGGATTTAAATTGTATAAGAACTAAAGTAGCGTTTATTAAAATATAAATGGTTTGATTTAAAAACTGAAAAGTAAGCAACATCATCCGAACTTGGAATCTCTGTTTTAAGGTACGATCCAACCATCCGATGGGAATATCGTACCCGAATTCTCGGTAGAGCAAAAAAAGGGTGGCGACTCTATCTTAAAACACGGGACTTCAAGTCTCGTGTCCCTTAACACGCAAATTAGACTTAAATTTAACATCAACATCAATTTTTCCATTATCATTTTTCATCACGCCTAAAATAAGGATTCTCCCTTAGCACGCTTCATAACGCTCGTTATTTTTTGCCCCCGTGCTATGAATCTCACACGGTCCTTGCGGGTGGCAAAGAGGTTATCAGCTCATAATTATGCGCTCGGTCATGCCTTTGTAGATTCTCCAAGGCTCTTTGTATCCTTTCAACTATCATACTAGATCAACCGATTCATTCTGACCTTCCAAGTGACACCGGGTTGGCAACATTATAAGAAGTTTGGTTTGTGGGAGTTTTGGTGTCTTCAAAAGGTGCGAATGGTAGCTTATTTAGCTGGTTTGCTTGACAGGCTATTTTACTTCTTTGGTTATGTGATTAGCCTATGGCTTGTGGGGCAATGCCTGATCTCATTTTTTAAGTTCTTGGTGGTGATTCCCCCCTTGGAACTGATCTTTGCTGCTTGAGGTGCTTGTGGTGAGCTAATTCATGCTAGGTGAAGATATGTCTCTCTGCCATTAGTGGTAAGATTTGGCTTTCCCTGAAGTTATGGCGATGTACCTGTGTTTATTTTAGCGGTAAGATTTGGCTAAAAATGGATGCCTTGATTTTTCATTCCATGAAATAAGCTGAAATTCTTTAATAGGTTTGCGCAAAAGTTGTGAGATTGTTGAGTTAATTCCAAGCGAGATCAAACTTCTTTCTTGATGCTTATCGATCTTGGTCATGACTAGTCGAAAGCGTTATCATAACCTTTAAGTACTTTTATTATCTCACATGTGTTTGACAGGAGTTAAATTATTGGAAATGATTACCATTCAGGAGATTCCATTTGTACTCAAATTAATTTCATGCAGTAAAGTATTTTGAATATCGAAAGTATCAAGCGTATATTCCTATGAATGCGTGGATCAATTGGGAAGAACATGAAATAAGTAACAAAATAGAAAGTTTCTCACAGAGTTGAGCATTACAAACATGAAATTATTCAAACTAAAAGCACAAAGAAATCTAAAGATTACAAATCAAGACTTTTCATCCTCCACGGGCAGAGGGTCTTCGTTGTTGGTGTCAGCAGCGAGCCAAGACTCATTCTTCTTGGTACTTGGCGAGGCATTCCTTACTTGACTCGACTCCCCGGTGAGGACCTCGGAGAACTGCCTCATGGCCTTGATCATTGGGTTCTTTGCTTTGCTTTGACCATGCTTCTTTGCTAAAACTATCATGGCTTTGATCATGATGGCCATAACCTCTATGGCCGCTTCATCAATTGACTCCTCATCCTCGTTATCAGAGCATGATTTTCCTTTACCCTTGGAATAGATGGCCTTGATGAGTTCTTGTGGCCCATTCCCTTATTTACGTAACCCATCATTAGTCACTCCCGTCTGGTCATCAAACTTTAGTAGGGAGCAATTCATATCGCTATGCGCCCTTTTGGGTTCCACAAACTTCTTATTCCTTATCAAACATTTCATAACATTGAGTAAGGCCTTACATTCATTAGTGTGGTGGCCTGGCAAGACATGATATCTGCAAAAGTTCTTCCTCTCGTCTTTTGTGGGGGGTCTGTACTTATGGAGAGCTTTGAGAAGACCTCCCTTTCTTGCTTCACAAATACTACATTAAGAGGTAAAATCCATGGGTTTATGCTACCTGCAGGATTGCTACTCGATTGGGTAGCAAAAGTTAAGGTTAGCTTTTGAGAGGCCTTTTTTCCTATCCTGAATCGAGAGGGGGTGCACTTATTTTACCACTGCCAGCCAATGTGCGCATGCTGGAGTTTACGGAGACCTACTCTTTCCATTTATAATTAGCTACTATCAACTGATGTAAGAGCATCTCAACCTCGGGTGTCATGCCTGGAGATTACATGACATGGTTGTACTGAGGAGATGACGGGGTTGTAGATAGAATAAATTGTGATGGAGTGACCAACGTTGGAGGCAAGAGGTTGGAGAGAGATAAGGGAGCTGAATGCTAGACTCCTTCCTTTAGCCTAGGGTAAGCAGATGGCGGTGATGACAAGAATGTTTCACCATTGGGTGTGTCATTCCAAGAGATTGCATGACCTGGTTGCTGGTTCAAAGGATGGATGACTGTTATAGGGTAGTCACAGTTATGGGTGTCACGCCCAGAGATTGCGTAACCTGGTTGGAGTTTCGGTCTTCTAGGGCTCGCTTGACGAACGTCTATATAGTTGTCTGAATTAGTTCCCGAATGATATTTCAATATTGATCCAAGCTCAGAAACTGGATGATAACTACGGTGATTTCTGACCCAAGAGACGGAGGGTGAGATGATGTTCTCAAGGTAGGGACAGGACTGGTCTATTCTTTGGGTGAGGCAGAGTTATCATTGTAAGGAATAGACATGGCTGGTTGCAAAGGTATAGATTTAGGAGGAATACTGTTCATGAATGGGTTATGAATGTTTATGGATGGTATGCATGCTTTTGTTCTTGGGAAGTGATGCATGATATGTTTGGCTATACGTAGATGTGGTTAGCGATGATGTTGCAGCTTATCCCTCCAACATACATGGGACGTTCGCACTCCTCATCACCTATAGTGATGTGCTGTTACTCAACAAGGGTATAAAAGAAGTCCTATGGATGTTGCTAAACCTCTTCCATGAGCGGAAGTAGTAAGGGCAAGTTGAGTGTTGGCTCTTGAAGCTAATGCATAGGTGATGCATGAGCACGTAGCATATAGCATGCAAAGCATCCATCTTTCAACCTTATGGCTCCCGCATAACGCCTTTTTGGAAGGATGGAGGTTAGCCTCTTCACCAAAAATGGCGGTAAAAGTTCATACCAATTTATTTTCATTGTTTCGGTAACCCTAAAGGAATGAAGTGCTAAGGCTTTTTAGCGCGTTATAGGGTTGTTGATGTAGAAGGGTCTCGTTTACCTTGATTCCAAGTTACTCAACCACTCCCCAAATAGGTGCAATTGCAGGAGTTTACGTGTTGGTTAAAACGAGTGATCCACTAGCTAGGCATCCTCAATTCTAAACAGGGCATGAGTGATACTTTTGCGAGCTTCTCGGGTAAAATGGGGCACCTAATATTATCAAACTATCTACACGCGTAAGGATTAAAGTGCTATAAAAAAGAATGAAGTTTTAATTTGGCCAATGATTTCAATACATCATCAAAAATCCTTTAAACTTATTGAAAATTTTAAGCTCTTATTTAAAGGGATCAATCCCCAGTGGAGTCACCACTGTGAGCGGATGACCTTTTTCCCGCCCACGAGGACCGCGTGGGATGCGTAGCACGGGGGGTGGAAATAAAGAGCGCTATAAAGTGAGCTGGGGATTTGATCCCTTATTTTAGTGTGATAAAAGAATTGATGTTGATGTTGAGTTTAAGTCTAATTTGATGTTAAGGATTCAAGATCAAAATCTCATACTAAAAATAGAGTCGCCACCCGGTTCAGCTCAAACGAGAAATTTTGGTACGATTTTCCCACCGGGTGGTACACCATACCTTAAGTAGAGATTCCGAGTTTGAATGATGTTATCTATTTTACATTAGGCCAAGTTAAAATATTTCATTCTTTCTTAATCGATTTTAGTCCACCCTATTTATTGGTGTTTTCGGTTCATATATTGTATTCGTGTTATCAAGAAATCAAAAGCGGTAAATAAATAATTATTTTAGTTATCCAAAAAAATAAATGCAGAAAATAAAATAATAATTACATGGCTTTCCAAATCCTATACATTTTTCTATACGATAAATAAAATACCCAAAGGCCTAGCATTCATCTAACCTAAATCTACCTGCACAAAACAGTTAGCACAAATTCAGCACTTTGTACGGGGGATATCATATAACATGCATAGTTAGTAGATAAAACAAGACCTGAGTTAGCATGAACATGGCATATTTCATTTACAATTTATGGAGCCCGGTTGGATGGCTAAAAATGGGATTTAATCATTGTTCGCAGGAAAATTCCGTTATATCCGTATTTTAGACTCGATTGTTGTTTTAACCGGATTATTAGTGAAAATGCCACATGTTATGGGTTAGGATCTATTTGTAGAAGGTTCTGGACCTTCTTCATTGCACTGTACATCCCAGCTTTGGAAATTTAAACTAGGTCAGGAAATAAACGAAATAAAACTATTTTCCAGAAGGTCATGTCTCCGACGGTATGACTGAGGCCGCCGCCAACATCAATGATGCTGATGGAGGTATCAGTCATATAGGCAGGCTATATGACTTTTTAGATACCATAAAGACAATGATGCCGTTGGTGGCATGGTTGATACCGTTAGTGGCTTCAAATGCCTCCTGCGGCTTCAGTTTCTTGTAGCTGTTGTTTTTGGCCGTAAAGCGACTAAAAACCCAAAACTAAGCACAAATAGCAACTAAAGCACAATAAACAAGTAAAATGGAAGCCAAAGCGCTATGAGACTCAGAATTTTTACCTTAGGGCCGTGAATCCACTTCTTCGTGATCCGTATGACACCTCTGGGGAGTTCACATCATGATTTTGGGAAGTAAGGGACGGTTAAGTCTATAAATCCTAATTTTGGTGATTTCTAAAGTTAAAACACACCTAAGTATCAGAGAGTTCAGTAGAGAAAAACCAAGAAAAGATGAATTCAATCATCTTTTATTACCTTTTCTAAACTTTATCCCACTAAAGCTAACTAGAATGCTCAAGATTTTCTTGAAATCTTGAGTGGTGGAAGATTGGAATCCTTCAAATTGCTGGAGCTTATATAGGCTAAAATCTAGTGAAAATTGCCTTTGATCGATTATCCATCGGATATCGAGTGAAAAGTGCACACAGTTATCTGTAGAGAAAATGATACCACCAGCAGCATGGAAGATACCGCCAGCTATATCAGCGAGGCCATCGGCAGGCTCATTCCTCTAGCAGGTCTGAAAAGTAGCACGAATCATGCCCAAAATCGGGGAAAAGGAGAGGAAATCCGGAAAAGGTTGACATTGATGGAAAAACTCAGATATTGGGTGTATTTTTTTTATGACTAGATTATTTTTTGGGTGTAAATCACCAGTCTGAGCTATCACCGGACGCGCTATCGGACATGCCAAACTAAAGTTTTTTCAAAATAAAATTCATAGAGAATTTTATATCGGAAATAAAAATCCTGAAAAAGAATTTTTATTATAAGGAATAAAATCGGGTATACGTCATCATCGTCTCCTAAGAGGGACTACAAAATCTCATGCTCACAGCCATATGGCACTCCATATCGCTGGTGGTTTCAGTCAAGCTGATGGCGGCATCAATGTTGCCCAACTGATTCTAGAAGCCCTTTCACGCCTCTGTTTGACAGACCAACAAACCCTCAACGGCCCAAGACTCCTAAAAACCTTACGTCCTTATTTATTTACATTTTTACTATTGATCAAAGGGACAAAAATATCTTTGTTTCACGAAATTAATGAAGCACTAAAAACGTTATTCAAAAATTTCACTGATCATATTTCGCCCAATATTCGTCTCAACTCAATCCCTTAACTAAAAGGGTAACTAAACCCCAAATCTTAGGTCATTATAGAATCCTGATTATGTTATCCTTCGGGTCTAGCCCACTAAACCCCAAATCTTAAGTCATGATAAAATCCTCATTATGTTATCCTACGGGTCCAACCCATCAAACCCTAAATCTTAAGTCATGACAAAATCCTCATTCTATTGTCCTTTAGGTCTGGCCTACCAAATCCCAAATCTTAGGTCATGATAGAATCCTCATTCTGTTATCCTTCAGGTCCAGCCCACCAAACACTAAATCTTAGGTCATGAAAGAATCCTCATTCTGTTATCCTTTGGGTCCAACCCACCAAACCCCAAATCTTAGGTCATGATAGAATCCTCATTATATTATTCTTTGAGTCCAGCCCATCAAACCCTAAATCTTAGGTCATGATAGAATCCCCATTCTGTTATCCTTTGGGTCCAGCCCACCAAATCCCAAATCTTTGGTCATGATAGAATCCTCATTCTATTATCCTTCGGGTCCATCCCACCAAACCCTAAATCTTTGGTCATGATAGAATCCTCATTTTGTTATCCTTTGGGTCTAGCCCACCAAATCCCACATCTTAGGTTATGGCAGAATCCTCATTCTATTATCCTTATGGTCTAGCCCATGAAACCTCAAATCTTAGGTCATGATAGAATCCTGATTTTGTCACCCTTTGGGTCCAACCCACCAAATGCCAATTAGAGGTCGTGATAGAAGCTAACACATGTCATCCTTTGAATCTAGTCAGCCAATCAATCAATCGGTATGGAATGATTTCTGAACCCCTACTCTTTTCAGGTAATCATACTGACTTGTATCAGCAGTCATCACCAGAGGGGCAGCCTGTGAGCATAGGATTTTGCAGTCCCCCTCACGAGACGATGATGATGTATATTCATATTTTCAATTCTCAAAAAAATATTTTTGAATTTTTTTATTTCCAAAAAAATTTAGTTCAACATGTCCAATTACGCATTTAGTGGGAGCTCGAACCAATGGTTTTCACAAAAAAATAAATTTAGTCCTTAAAATCCTAAAAATATACTAAATATCTCAATTATTTCACAAAATCCTACTTAAAACCTTTTTAGGGCAGATGTGACCCTTAATCCACTTTTTAGGCTAGGCCATACCTGCTATTCAGACTTGTTCAGCATTGTGAAGCTGCCATTAGCTTCACGATACCACCGACGATATCATCCATGCCGCTTATGGTTTGACTTTGGCAGACATGTAGCTTTTTCTCATGCCTTTGCTCGATACATGCCAGGTAATCGAGAAAAGTCAACTCTCCCTCATTTTTGCCTATAAAAAGGCCATTTCCAAATGAAAGAAGGGGTTAGCAACTAAAAACTTGGATTTAGAGAGAAAATTCTAGTGAGATAGAGTGATTTTAGTGAGATAAGGTGAAGAAAAGGTAAGAAAAGAAGAATTACTCCATCTTTTCTTGGTTTTTCTTTATTGATTCTCTTTGAATTTAACTTTAAATCAATAGAACTTAGGTTTAAAATCAATCTAATATGATTTAGAGACTTAAATCTTTAGTTCACTACCCAAATCGTCATTTCGAGCTCCCTGGAGGTGTCTTTAGATCACGAGGAGGGGGATTCACGGTCCCCAGGTAAAATCCTGAGTCTCATAAGCTCTTTGCCATTTATTTTTGTTATTTTTTATGATTACTTGGCGTTTTGTGCATAGTTTCAAGTTTTCAGACATTTTATGAAGTCGCCCGCGGTATCATTCATATGTCGTCAGTGACATCAACTATACTGCCATTAGCTCCCCTCGTCACCAATAGCTTTCTTTTCTTGTAAGACCCTTTCTTTATGGTATACAGAATGTCTATTTGCAAGCCTATGTAAGTGAAACCATCGGTGACATCAGTAATATTGCTAGCGGCTTCACTCATATCGCTGGCTACATGACATTTTGGACAGTAGATTTCTTTTCATTTTATTTCGACCTAGTTTAAATTCCAAAGTTAGGTTGAATAGTATAATGACGGGTAACTCACATTGCCTTGAAAATATTCTCCACCCCATAACATGTGGCATTTTCACTAATAAATCAGTTAAAGTAACAATTGAGTCTAAATATAAAATGAGATTTTCCTCATAACGCTTTTCAAGAGCCATTTTTAGCCATCCAACCGGGCTCGATAATTTGTACCCAAATCATGCTAACAATCTAACTCGAGTCTTGTTTGATCCACTAATTATGTATGACATGTGTTATATATCCCGTATACATGTTGTATTTGTGCTAACCTTTCTCGGATTAGCTGAACCGGGTGGCATCTCTTTCTTAAATACGGGATTTTGATCTCCATCTTTTGAACATTAAAAAACGCAAATCTATTTTCTACTATCACCATCACACTTATATATTTTCGAGGTTGGTCCTTCGACCTAATTCACAGCCATTTAAAATGTCGTCTGCTCACAATGGCCCGCTTCGCAGCCATCTGAAATGTCATTTGCTCATAAATGTGATCATGCCACAATAAATTATCAATATCACAATGCCTAGGTGGAGCTACTTCTTGTATAGTATGCACCATAAAATATAGATTTCCTTCTTATAGAGAGTCTTGATATTCGCATGAAGACCAGATTGATTGAAGGAAAGAAGTCTTTATGCAAAGCGTAGGTGGGCATATTTTATTGAGCAAGTCTTGATGTCACCAAAATTGTAGAAGGTGACTCTTGGATAGACAGATTAGCAGATCTCTTCACCATTGTAGTTGCATTAAAAAGATCATCATTGGAGTCACAACCAAAAATGTGTTTGTTCCACCGAGAAAGGTATGGGAGAATGGCCTTGTTAAAAACCTTCCTAAAGAAAAAAAACCTAGTGGGAAAAAAATCTTTAAGGAGGAAAAGAGTGCGAGCACTTGGATCCCACTAATATCATTGAGACTCTAGTTGATGTCTTAACAATCGATTCTGAACTGCAGGACTCCAGTTGAACTTTAGCTATTGTAAAACATATTGATTTCGTTGAAAAGTTGAGTGTTTAGAAAGAGTAATCCTCATCTTGGTATTTCTTTTTGCTCCAATGTTGCACAACAATCTTCCCCACACTTGATTTATGCTATCCACTAGGATCTGCTTTCTTATGGAGACTGTCCAACTCATTTTGTCCTACAAAAAGACTTATATTAGTAGATAGAGATAGAGATAGTGATAAAGAGAGAGAGAGAGAGAGAGAGAGAGAGAGAGAGAGAGAGAAAATGCTAGAAAAAATAAAGGCAAAAGACAAAAAAATAAAATAAAAAGAAAAGGATAGAAAATTCACTGATGTCTCAGCGAGCTTGGGCTTCCTCCTAAGAGCGTATTGTTTTATCTTCACTTGCCCGACGTTGGATCATGGTCATGGTGTATGGTAATAAGCCTCTTCGAGACTTGGTTCATTCTAGTGAGCTCTGAATTCCTTATAGTATGGCTTTGGGTGAGGTCTGTTGACTTTGGATGTGCAATTGGTTTTCATGCTTTGTACTATGTCTGCTTCCCGAGGTAAGACCTTATTCATCATGGATTGGTTGCTCCATCGAGATTGGTGTTGTTCTTGAAATGACTTGAGATGATATTGGGACATCAAGACTTGTGGTTCTACACGAGAGGTGTTCCTGAAGTAATAAAGGTCATTCTGCCTTTTTAAGTGTTCGTGCACAACTTGCTCAATGGATTTGCCCTTATAGTTGTCATCTTTGATACCCTAGGTCAGTTTTAGCTCTTGTTGTCTTAAACTTGGATCATCAGGAGTTTCATTTAGCATGACCGCAGCTTTATCCTCATGGTCTTGATCAAAGGTCTACTGAATAGTAGGTTCGATGAAATCTATGCTGCAAACACTTGAATTTTCTAATGAAATCTTCATATCTTCAACCATTCTATCATGGAGAGGAGGTTTGGTCTCGATGGATGTGACATTCTCATCAAGACCAACTAATGAAGATGTGATCGCAACTTTCTATTTTATGCTCTCAGTGTCATATGTTTTTGTCATCGAGGCCTTCTTGTCGCTCTGTATAGGTCTTAGTGATAGTATAGAGATTGCACTTACATTATAGATTGGGTAGCTCTCATTCTGAGAAGCTTGTGTCCCCAAGGATTCAATCCTAGTAAGAAAATTAATAATTTCATTCACATGCCTTCCAATGATTTGCATCCTGCCTTGCATCCCCCAAACGGTAACTTCCATGCTCCTAAAGTGCTTGTAGGTTCTATCAGTAAGATCAACTACAAAATCAGCAAGAGGCCCTTGGTCTTGATATCCTTGGAACTGATGTTGAGGTCTTTGTGTGCTCTGAAGTGGTTGAGGCTTCCTCTCATTATCTCTTCCCCATCTAAGAGATGGATGATCCCTCCAATTCTCATTGAAGTCACTTTGATATGTTGGAAATTAATCATCTGGAAGACTCTACAAAAACCTTAAGAAAGCATCCAGATCAAATTTTTGAAGAATGTTTGGAGGAAAATAAAAACCACAAGATTTCAACTGATTCAAGATAGAAGCATCCGGGTAATGTTTGGAAGAGAAAAAACTACTAATTCCAAGACCACCTAATCAGGTTGAAGTAAGAGAAAACCAAAAAGAAAGCATCCAATTGGAAGTTTGGAAAGAAAACAAACTTCAAACTCCTTAAAGACAGGATCCAGATTAGAATGAGTATGAAGACATCCGGAAGACTCAGCTAAAAGGAAAAATTAAATATTAAGTTTCCCTCTAATAACGGACACAAAGCCAAATTTACCTTGGAGAATGAAAAAGTGACAGATTGCACTAATTCAAGAAAGGACAAAAAGGCTGACAACGGAAAGAGAAAAAGGTAACAACCTTTTTCACCTAAACCAATAGAATGGCGTATGGAGTACACACAAAGGACAGAGTAGCATAAAAGTTGCTTGTGCACAAAAAGCCAAATAAATGACGTACGACAATTTCTTCAATCCCAACAAATTCAATTGGACATTTATTGAGTCTAACAGATAAATCAATGGCTCTAGAAGTGCCATTTCACATCTGATCAATGGTGAAGATTCAAAATCATACTAACGGTATACAATGGCTACATTTATGATCCAAGCCTACAAAAGGTAAGCTTCACCAAATGAGAATATGCTGATTGTTTTATGAAGCTACTATATTAAAGAAACTGCCACACAATCAGTGATTTAATCCCTTTAAGAACTACAAACTCATATCTGTTTATAAGAATTCTTAAGTGAAAATATAAACTTGAGGAATTCAAAACCAAAATATTTGATAAAATAAAGCGTAAAAATCTCATACTTTGGTGAGTACTGAGATTGGGAGTTACCTTGAACTAGTATTAGTTTAAGTGGTATATCCCTATAGGACTTAGTTTAGACTTCAGTAGAGTTTAAGTGGTATATCCTGCTAAAGAAAAAGGACTCATCCAAGAGTTGGTGCTTTTGATGGTATATCCTACATTCGGAAGAAAGGTCATCTTTCGGAGACAGCGTGCAAAGGACTCAGCCAGAAGTTGGTGGTTTTGGTGGTATATCCTACATCCGGAAGAAGGGAGATTCTACGGAGATAAGCTGCAAAGGACTCAGCTAGGCTAGGATTAGTTTGGTGGTATATCCTACATCTAGAGGGAAAGAAATCTCTGGAGACAACTGTAAAGGCTTGATTTCTGCCAGTGAAAGAAATCACACTAGTGGATTAAGCTCAAAGGAGGAAACTTAGGGGACTAGACGTAGGCAGGGTCAAACCAGTATAAAAACCATTGTGTTTGATCTTCCTTCACTTCAGCTTTTACCTTTAATGCACTTTATCTAATATCTGAATAATCTCGATCTCATTACACCAAAACATAAATTGCACGCTACACTAAGACTTTTTAAAAGTCTAACACTTCGCAAAAAGGGTCATTCACCCCCCCCCACCCCATTGACCCTAAATATACTCGCATAGGGACTAACAAGTGGTATCAGAATAAGTGCTCACAACTAGAGATCTAATAATATCAAGCTAAAGGTCCATGTTTTGTCCAAGAATCAAAATGAGTTATAATAACTCATAACTCCTTCTGGAGGGTATGTCTATTACCCATCCTCCACTCTTCACCAGTGAACAGTACACATTCTGGAAAAATCGGATAAAGAATTTCATTCAGGCTCAAAGCATGCAAGTATTGACGGCCATAAAGGATAGCCCTTATATTCCAACCATTGAGGTTGAAGGTGTTACCATCAGAAAACCATCAAATCAATGGTATGAAAATGATTATAAAAGATTGGGTGAAAACACAAACGCTATTAATATGCTTCATTGTGCTTTAAGTACAGCATAATTTAATAGGATCTCAGGCTATGAAACCACTCAAGAAATCTGGCAAAAACTTGAGGTAACCTATGAAGGAACAAGCAAGGTCCGAGAAGCTAAAATTGACTTCCTCCAGCAAAAACTTGAAACATTCGAAATGAAGCCTAAAGAATCAATCAGCAGCATGAACATTAGATACACAAATCTAGGGAATGAAATGAAGAGGCCAGGAAAAGAGGTTACAAAAGAAGAAATGGTGAAAAAGATACTCTGGTGTCTCACCAAAGAATGGGACAACAAAAGACTGCCATAGAGGAAGCCCATGACTTGAAATTCTATAGCTATGATGAACTCATTGGCAATCTGCTAACTCAAGAGCTATCTTTGGAAAGATATAACCCGCAAGAAAAGAAGCTAGAAGAGAAGAAGAAAGAAATTACTCTTAACGCAGATTCTTCCGAATTAGTCTCATTCAGAATAGAAAAATACTCAAAGGAATCCACTTTCAGTAAGGAAGAAATGGCTATGCTCGCTAGATGATTCAATAGATTCCTGAGAAAAGGAGAAAAAGGAACAAGGAGGTATTCTAGAGGGTATGACTATAAAAGAAGAAATGAAAGAATCTCTATAGGAGATAAGTATAGAAAAGATATAGATGATCAAGAGGATCAAGAAATGTAAATGGTTTCCTTCGAATGTGGTAAGAAGGGACACTTTAAAACAAAATGCCCCAATCTTAAGAACGAAAAGAACCACAAGAAGAAGGCAATGGTAGCCACCTACAGCAATAGTGAAGAAAGCAATAGCTCATCATCATCAGATAAAGAGGAGACTGCTAACTATGCATTCATTAAAGTAGCTAATCTAGAAGTGGAATCATCCAGAAGAGGAAGAACTCAACGGATCACTGAGCAAACAAATGAATTAGAATCTGAGTCAGCTAGTACAGAGGTAAACTCTCACTCTAACTCTTTTTCTAACATTGAACTTGTCAGGGCTTTGGGAATTGTGATCAACAATATAAAGAAGAATGCAAAAGCTATCAAATCTCTTCAAAGACAAGTTATGGAGCTCACTAAAGATACTGAGGCAATGTCACAAGATATCAATCTAATAAGGAATGAAAAGCACATTGATATCATTGAAGAAAATTTCTTGAAGAATCAAGTTCAAATATTAAGTGCAAACCTGACTGGGCTAGAAAAGGAAACAGCCTTGATGAAGGAAATTGCCAGAAGAACTCCAAGGCAAGTCACCGGAGGGAAACCAGAACCTTCAAATCAAAGAAGGAATCTAGATATCTCAAAATCAAAGAAAGTAAGCGGACAACCCCAAGCATAAATATATACAGCTACTCAAAAGGGAATAGTTGTAGCAATCTATGATGAGCAACAACTGAAGCAAACAAAAAATCATTGAGTGGAAATAGCTCCTCTGGTCAACTATCACATACAAATTGGATAATCAAAGCTGGATCTATCTAAAGCAGGATACTCCGGAGACTATAGAAACAAGGATCTCTGAAAGAATGAAGAAAAACTCAAGCAAAACAGACCAGTAGTTGGATGCAGGTTTTGTGGTGCAAATAACCATATTACTAAAATGTGCAGATTCTAAAATGGTTATTATTATTTTATTCCATGGCCTGAAATGGTCATTAACTCGAGAGGACCCATATCTGATTGGTACCCAACTCTACTTAATCTATTTTACAGGTATGCCTTAGATCCGCTCAAGATCATCAAACAAAGTACTATGATAGTGGATGCTCAAGGCATTTGACTGGGGATGAAAAAGTCATCATCACTCTAACCCAAATTAAGGGGAGAAAAAGAAGTTGTGGAGATAATCAAAGATTAAGTTCCAGATAAAACAAAACCAGTCAAAGCTATATAACCTATTTAAAATTGGAAGTACCAAGAAGAGGGTGCTAGAATCAACTTCAATAATGATAAAAAATAGAATAAGAAGTGGAAGCTAATGGAGAAGCAATTCAAGTACATGGAGGATTACAAGAGAATGTCTTGAATCCAGCCAAAGTTTAAGGACTATATAATGGGATATTGAGCCATGCTGCCTGTATCTCACTTACAAATCTGACAGCCACATAAGAAGAACTAGACTAGAATGCAAGTATGGAATCTAGTATCACCTCCTAAAAGAAAATCAACTATTAGCGCAACTTGGATGTTCCGGGACAAGCTAGATAAATCTAGAACGAATGATGAACAAAGAGCAGATATCTTTACTTAATCCTTAGTAAAGATCAACTCAACAAGATTAGAGAGGTAACAGAAATGTCCATTCTAAATTGAAGATTCTAGAAGATAGATATGCAGAGATCATACCTCCAACAGTTAAGGAGAAAAGGAGAAGTTAATCAATTTTGAATCCAGAAGAGAATATTGCCAGCTAAGCAGACAATAAATGATAAATGGCAGTAAAGATGTGAAAAGGTAATTGTGCACATTTTGAATTTTAAACATTTATTCAGCAATACAGGTGTTGTGAAAACACAATAGTTATAAATGGAATAAACCGTTCTAATTCTCTGGTTAACACGCCATTACCCACTCTCATCATTTTTAACTGCCAAGTCATCAATCCAGTTAAATCTAACTGCTTTCAAATCACCAAAATATTGTCATCTTCAAAACTATATAAAATGCCCCCAAAAACCACTATCTTCTTCACCGAGCAATTACCCATTGTTACTCTGCAAAAATCTCTTTAGAAATCCTAAACCTTTCAAACTCTTTTCTCTAACTCTTAAGTGGCCAACACAGAGAACCAAACTTCCCTTCCTCCGCCTTTAAAGAACACATTTCAGGAGATAGATCTCAGGGATAAAGACTTTATTCCTCTAAAGCTTAAAAGCACAGACACCATCATCCCCTCCGATCACCTAGGAGATGAGTACATATTTACCACTGAACCTTATGCTAAACTTCTCATAAACAACCAACATTTAGAGGTCTTTATCTGAATGAACAACCCTACCTACCCTGCTCTTATTGAAAAATTCTACAAGAATCTTAGAGCCCACTCCTTTATTGATGCACTCCGAACCAAGGTGCAAGGAAAAGTCATCACCATAACTCTTGAGTTCTTTTCAACTCAATTCAATATAAAGAACGATGGAGTCATACTGAGAACTGATGGGGATGAACAAAGAGTTAAATATGATCCCAAGATGTGGCTTTCGGAGCAATATTATGGGGATAAATTCTTAACTCTCTCGCCACAGACACCAAGAGTACTTCAGTTTGTGATGGCCAAGCTAATTCTTATCCAGAAAGGAAGCATTAATACTGCCTCAGCCTTTCAGCACTGTGTTATACAACACTACTTTGAGAGTAGTTTAGTAAATACTCCAGTCCTACTCATCCACTACCTAAAGCAACACAAGTTCAACAACGGAGCCCTAATCACTAAAATTCTCTCTGAAAATAGGGTAGATTTAACCAAAGAAGAATTAGTTAAAGGGAAAGCAATTTTGGAGAAGAATTTCCTTAAACTAACCTATGGTGAGGTATGGGATGAAGAAAAGGCCTTAAGATAGAAGAGGGAGAAGTAAGAAAAGAGCAGAGTTAGGAAGGCCGGTGGCACTGTTGAGAAAGCTCCGATTGTTAAGAAGCCAAGAACTACAAGGCCCAAGGCTTAGAGACGAATCAATCTGAAGCCTGTGATGGAGGAAATTGAAGAAAAGGAAATTGAGGATACAATGACCCTCACTCAAATTCTTTAAAAGACTTCAGTAAAACCCAAAGCGAAGTTGACTAAGGTTGTTGCTAAAAATAGGAAGCAAATTGATGATCTAGAAGAGAGAGAGTGCTTCTAGCAGCAATAGTGAGAAGGAAGAAGAGGCTACACCAGAGCCTAAGAAGAGGATGATCAAGAAGGGTCCAACCTTCACCCAAGCACTACAAGCCAAGAAGGCTAAACTCACTATTGAGGTTCCTTCCCCCAAGCAATCCGCTGCACAAATCGTTATCAAAGAGCCTTCTCCCAAACTCACTAGAGCATTGAAAATGGCAGAGCCCAAAAGAAGTAAGGGGAAGAATGTGGAACTGACCAAAGCAAATCCAGAATATGAGAACTTAAGGGCTACCATTAAGGAAAATCAGCAGATCAATAATCCAGCTCCAATACAAGATGGACCCAGAGGCTCATCTAGAGCAATTAAAAATGTAGATCCTGCATCAACCATTACATTACCAATTTTAGTATCTCTTTTGGACATTCAACACCTAAGAGAAGGATGTTGGGGACTGACAGTCAGATTGAGCATGCATAAGAGGCATGGTAGAAATTCAAAATTTGTCCCTGTCCCCAGGAACTCCTATTAGTTGCATATAAATTAAATAAATCCTTAACTAAATAATTCTCTACCTAGGTTAGCATGCTAAAGGACTAGGCATACCATAATTCCAAATTATATCCTAGCACATTTATTTTATACTAAGCATGTTATAACTCTAAGTCATAACCTAAGCATAAAATAAACTAAGCATGCAAAATAACCTAACCATAATTATTAAGTCTAAAAACACTTAAAGAAAAAGACTTAATAATTAAAAGAGAAATAAAAGAACTTACCAGTTGAAGCATGCTTTTGCAGAACCTTCTTACACAAGCCTCCAATCGTAGGATAGCCTCTATCGGTATCCACATGAACCCTACCAACCAAAACCTCCCCAGGAGGAAGAACTAAGAAGCCTCAAGTAATTGCTAGACCACTCCAGAAGCCTCACCCAAAAATATAAACTAGAGGTGCCCGAATAAATTCAGGCTCCTCAAAAATAACTTGCTCAATTACCCGAGAGATTAATTATCTCGCTTAGGATTTATGCTTTGAGCTTGATATAATTTGAAAGGAAATGGGACAGCCTATATATCGGCTTGGGAGAGCAAAAATGCTCCCCCTGTGGGCGATGTGGGATGGGAGTAATTACTCCCATCCCATGTGCACACAGCGTGCACACGCTGTGTGCCACAAGGCAACATGGGCTACGCATGTGCAGCCCATTTTCATGGGCTGCCACGAGCAATGCCCAGCATTACTCGCACACCTTTTGGTGTACTCCCGTGCACTTAAGCCTGTATAAAATACTTCTGTACTCTCGGTCCAATTAAACTCGCCACTCAAAATTTCCCTTTTAATCCTTTTTTAAATATTTATTTTCTCACCCTAATAAATTAGTCACCAGTCAAAATAAATTTCTTAGTCCAACGAAAAAATATCTAATCAATTATAAATTATTTATGACTCTATTTAATTAGTTACCGGTCAAAATAAATACTTTGGTTTATCCAAAATTGATCTAATCAATTTTAACCAATCAAATAATAATCCAATTATTATTTAAGTTATATATTTTGTAATAGAATAAATCTATTAGTTCTTTACATAGTTCAATGAAGGTCCAATGTGTGTGACCTTATAGGATCTCGAAGTATTGAGTTGTTAAAGCTTAACCAACCTTTGTTCTAATGGAACCATTGGCTCGATGCTCTAGACCTTGAATAGAACTCGATTACCTTAAACGACTGTAGTACGCCTCTAGTAAGGGTCTAACACCCCCCATTACTCGGAACGTCATTTATGCTTATGACTTAATCCTGGTTAATGCAATAGTTATCTGGTGTGATAAATTCCTTCCATTCTTTAATATTAGTACCATCTGGTTTATAGGGTTCGGGTAAAGTGTTAACCCACTAATAGCGAGGTTGCTCCAAACTATCCTATTAGTTTACTTATTACCGAAGTATATTGCCTTTTACTATAGTGTGTTTGACTAGAAACCATTTTTATCAAACACATACTCTAATCAAAGGTTTATGGCAATCATCACTTCAATAAGTGGCCAAGTACAACTCCTTAATATATCCGGAGCGATGGATTCTTTCCGACTACTCAGCCTACCAATATGCTATCATCACTATACCCATAATATATAGCAATAGTGCCACACAAGGTAGCTACCATCTCAACTATGAGGACATTCGCAAAGCTTATTGCATGAAGATAAACACTAACACATTGATATATATACCAAGTGTTTATCTTGCTGCGGTCTCCAATACATCTCCCAGATATATCCATGTGCCAAACTTAAGGCACCACCTTCAGTCTTTAGGAGATTAACTGCTTGGACCCTTTCCAAGAAAGTTAACCACATGCTAGTCTTTCCGTTTCATCAATATCCTTTCTTGATGAAACTATGACCAAGGATAGTTTAGACATAATCGTAATTGCACATGAAGCAAGTTCCACTAAATATAGTCCAACTATAATTTCTCTGACTTCATGCTATGATATGTCAAGGACTTTTGTATACATCAATGAATATATATTTAACCAGCTTTAATATATACATATATATATATATATACAAGCATATTGATATAAACAAAAGATTAAATGTCTATATTGATTAAACAAATTATTCATACTATTACATAATTAAGATATACCCCTAATTACCTTAAGGGCATACATCATATCCAACACACTCCCACTTGCAATAAGGCCAATTACCCATATGTTTTAATCCATATACTTTAACATGCTCGTCATGTTTGACTTGAGTCAATGGCTTTGTCAGACCATCCGTGAGGTTCTGATCAGTGGGTACATATTCTAATCGTATTATCCTAGCATCAACAATCTCCCTGATTATATGATACTTTTTGGATACATGTCTTTTTTTAATAAGATCATGGTTCCTTTGCCTGAGCTATAGCACCATTGTTATCACAATATAAAGTAATTGGATCAATAGCCTCAGGCACCACACCGAGATTACCAATAAATCCCTTTAACCAGACAGCTTCTTTTGCTGCTTCGCATGCAGCAATGTATTCAGATTCCATGGTTAAATCAGTAGTAGTTTCTTGCTTGGAACTCTTCCAGCATACTACCCCTCCATTTAACACATACATAAAACCTAACTGAGACTTAAAGTCATCCTTGTCAGATTGAAAACTCGCGTAAGTGTAACCTTTGATAGTGAGGTCACCTTCTCTATAAATCAAGAACTCATCCTTAGTCCTTCTCAAGTACTTAAGGATTGCCTTGACGGCCATCAAGTGCTTTTCACCTGGACTTGATTGATATCTGCTCATAAAGCTCAAAGCCTGAGAGACATCTAGCCTAGTACGTATCATAGCATACATGACGGATCCTATCCCGGATGTATAGGGTATATCCTTAATGCGCATTCTCTCCTGAGCTGTCTTCAGACACTCAGCCTTAGATAGGTTAATCCCCTTTGTCATCAGGAGATAACCTTTCTTAGAATGCTCAAGGTTGAACCTATTCAACACCTTGTCTATATATGTACTTTAAGAAAGACCTAACAGCCTCTTGGATCTATCCCTGTAGATCTTTATACCTAGTATAAATGCTACTTCACCAAGTTCTTTCATGGAGAACTTTCTTGACAACCATACTTTAACATTTTAAAGAAGAGAAATGTCGTTTCCTATTAGCAGAATGTCATCAACATACAATACTAGAAAAACGACTGCACTCCCACTAACCTTTTTATAAACATAAGGCTCATTTGCTTTTGGGCAAAAATCCAGTTCCCAAATTATCTGATCAAACCTTATATTCCAACTCCTGGATGCCTGCTTAAGTCCATAAATGGATCTTTGTAGCTTGCATACCTTCGAGCCATTCTGAGTTGTAAAACCCTCAGGTTGTGTCATATACACATCCCGGTCTAAATCCCTATTCAAGAATGTTGTTTTTACATCCATCTGCCAGATCTTATAATCGTAATGAGTAGTAATAGCGAGGAGTATCCTTATGGATTTAAGCATGGCTACCGGTGAGAAGGTTTCATCATAGTCAATACCTTTCCGTTGACTATAACCTTTCACAACCAACCTTGCTTTATAGGTATTTACACTACCATCCATGTTTGTCTTCTTCTTGAAGACCCATTTGCACCTAATTGGTCTAACCTCTTGCGGTGCATCAACCAAATTCCAAACTTAGTTCTCGTACATGGAATCCATTTCTGATTTCATGGCCTTTTGCTATTTATCAGAATCTGAGCTTTTCATTGCCTCATCATATGTCTTAGGTTCATCATCCTCCATAAGATATAGTTCCTTATCATTAGTAATGATAAACCCATATCTATTGGGACCCTTATGAACACGATCTAATCTTTGCAATGATTGTGTTTCGACAGGTTGTTCTTGGATTGCACTCTCTGTGTATCTAGAACGGGATCAATCAGTTGATTGTCTGTTTCTTCCTCTTAAACTTCCAGTTCAATATTTCCCCCACTGACTTTTGCAAGTAAGTGTTCCTTTTCTAAAAAGTGAGCATTCTGAGACATAAATACCTTTTGTGCTTTGGGTTGGTAAAACAAATATCTAATTGTTTCCTTTGGACATCCAATAAACGGACATTTGTCAGCCTTGGCATTTAGCTTATCTGACACTATCCTCTTTACCATAGAAGGATAGCCCCATACTCTTAAATGACTTAGAGATGGCTTTTTATTACACCATCTTTCATAAGGTGTAAAATCAAATGATTTAGAGGGCACTCTGTTTAACATATCCCCAAAAGGATTTACTAAGAACTGCATTCCTTCTTTTTGA
Source organism: Euphorbia pulcherrima (assembly GCA_947683365.1). Classification (NCBI taxonomy): domain Eukaryota; kingdom Viridiplantae; phylum Streptophyta; class Magnoliopsida; order Malpighiales; family Euphorbiaceae; genus Euphorbia; species Euphorbia pulcherrima. The sequence goes on along the minus strand of CANTUS010000001.1, from coordinate 45,960,178 downwards.
CACTCCATTGTGTTAGGGTGTATAAGGAGGGGTCAACTGCGGAACTATCCCATTTTCCTTTAGATAATCTTAAAACTCCTGACTTAAGTATTCTCCACCTCGATCCGATCAAAGTGTTTTAATACTTTTCTCAAGCTGTTTCTCTACTTCAGCTCTGAATAGTTTGAATTTTTCAAAACTTTCAGACTTGTGCTTCATCAAGTACAAATAACCGTATCATGAGTAATCATCAATAAATGTTATGAAGTAGGAGTATCCTCCTAGTGCCTGAACACTCATTGGACCACACACATCAGTATATATAAGTTACAATGTACTTGTTGCCCGCTCACCCTTTCCTTGAAAGGGTAACTTTGTCATTTTCCTTTTAAACAAGGTTCATAATCACCATTAAGACTCCAAGTCTATTAGGCCCAAGTCTCCACGCTTATGCAGCTTGGTTAAGCGATCTATGTTTATGTGGCCTAAACGACAATGCCATAAGTAGAAGGAATTCTCATTATCTAATTTTCTCTTAGCAATGTTTATATTTGAGAATACGATTTTGTAATTACGAAATATCATTTGTCAAATTACAATAAAATATCATTCATAACTTTGATAATACCTTTTATCAAATTGGAAAAAATTTCATCTGCTATGAGGCAGGAAACAATATTTTATAATGACAATCAAAATTCGTTCTTTTACAAATTTTAGTGAAACGGAAATTTCAAGTTCCTACATCAATAGTAGCCATCAAACTCTAATGATTTTCTATAGGTACAACTCTCCTTTTTGCCAAACCTCTACTACTCAATAATATCTATACCTTCGTATGGACATGTGATTCTCATTAGGTATTCCATACCAATTTAGAATTCCCTTGAGATGTAGAATTTCTCAATATCAAACATCTTGAAGTGGAAGCTTCAGGCCTCCTCTTCTCATGCTATGAGACTTTAGCCATTTTGATCTTATTTCCAATATCCCATATTAAAATGAAGATCTTGTTCCAATATTTCATGTTGAAAACAATCATTTTGTCTCCCAGACAAAATTCTCAGTATTCTTTTTACTTTTCTCTTTAGTCTGCTCCATCCTACTTCAAAACTAGACACTATGTGTCCCTTTACTTCTTTGAGATATGAACCATTTGATTTTCTAACTAATTGGTTAACCAATTTTCCATCAAAAATATTTTGGTTCAAATTTTCCACCAGGGAAAATCCTTTCTCAAAGATCTAAAGACACAGACTTTCAAGTCCATGATTTTATGATGCCCTTATAGCTAAGGTAACATGGATCCTAACATCTGACTTGATGTTTGACCTTATCTCCTGCCAGCTACTCATATAAGGTAACATGGATGTAAACAACCTCCAAGGTGTTGTATCCTAGTTTTCTTTATGTATTTAATGCATATTTGCAGAACTGCTTGCATCATGTTGTTTAGATTCGAGCTTATACAAAGTACATGCCAAGCCCAAGGCTTTGAGGACTATCCCCATATTTCTAAATAAACCCTTTGAAGCTAGAGCCAATCAAAATTAGTTATCAATGCGAACATTTGTATTTAAATAAAGATTTCAACCTAAGATATAAGAAAACAAAATTGTTTAGATATTAGTTTAAGTACATGTATTTAATATGAGGACTTCTAATTAAATACATTTTCCTACTATTTTCTTTTGAAATTTACAATAGCCCATTCTATTGAATTCATGAATTTTAGCCCAGCTAAATTTCCTAGTAGGTAGCATCTATAACTAGTCTATTACAACCCCTAATTTTATGAGTCAAGTCATAATAATAAGTCGTAGTCGAAATCCCATTCCTTTTGCATCGCATGTAATTGCTAATTCATTCAAGTTCCCTAAGCCCAAGGGACGTGTGCTCTTATATTAGCATCTCCTTGAATATGTCTCAGATCTAGGCCTAGCCCCCAATTTTATGGTGGACTACCTCAGTTCTGTTAAGGTAAACCCTATCTTAAACTTTACAACCAATCAATGTGGAATAGAAGGAATGCTTTGTGTAGTACTTTGATAGCCTAAAGAGATCGAATTATAAATTTGAGTAAGGAAGACTACAACTTGCCTTAATATATTTACTTTGGGATTTTATTGGTGTTAAACGTCTCACCCAATCTAGGATTTTATCAGATGGACAAAATTATAATAACTTGTATTAATTCAGGGAATTTTAGAATTAATTTATAAGGTCTAACCTTAGGTGGGTTCAGCTCTTTATTATAATTATTCCATCAACCTAGATTATATGCAAAATAATTAACACTTTTATTTGTTATATTTATATTGCATTTCCTGTAAGCTTTTATTCAATAAATTTAATTTTTTACTTTGTTATAGAAACATATATAAGCACCATCTTATACACTATAAATAAATTAGTCCACATTGATCCCCCGGTTGGTCAATTCAAATTGCACCGATATAGGTTCCCAGGTAGGAGAGGTGCCCTATGAGGAGTAGACACCAAGTCCAATCCTTAGCCAGAACAAATACGGGAACAAACTTGAAGACCAATGGATTCTCTTGAACTAATAAATTTTGCTCTTCCAATTCATGTAAATTGGAAGCATCTATAACCCATGTAATTTAAATAAATTATTGACACTTGTATAATTTGAGTAAGTTGAGCGGGCTTATTCAAAATTATTCATAACCATTTTCTAACCTTGAAATGAAAGGCACAAGTTTATATATATTGTTCCAAATAATTAAATAAACAAATCATTTCACTTAGAAAATAATATTTAGTTTGCTTCTAACTTAATTATGCACTACATAGCACATTTATTTTATACTAAGCATGTTATAACTCTAAGTTATAACCTAAGCATAAAATAAACTAAGCATGCAAAATAACCTAAGCATAATTATTAAGTCTAAAAACACTTAAAGAAAAAGACTTAATAATTAAAAGAGAAATAAAAAGAACTTACCAGTTGAAGCGTGCTTTTGCAGAAACTTCTTGCACAAGCCTCCAATCGTAGGATAGCCTCTATCAGTATCCACACAAACCCCACCAACCAAAACCTCCTCGGGAGGAAGAACTAAGAAGCCTCGAGTAGTTGCTAGACCGCTCCAGAAGTCTCACCCAAAAATATAAACTAGAGGTGCCCGAATAAATTTAGGCACCTCAAAAATAACTTACTCAATTACTCGAGAGATTAATTATCTCGCTCAGGATTTATGCTTTGAGCTTGGTACAATTTGAAAGGAAATGGGTCAGCCTATATATAGGCTTAGGGGATCAAAAATGCTCCCCGTGTGGGCGATGTGGGATGGGAGTAATTTCTCCCATCCCATGTGCACACAGCGTGCACATGTTGTGTGCCACAAGGCAACATGGGCTGCGCATATGCAGCCCATTTTCATGGGCTGCCACGAGCAATACCCAGCATTGCTCTCACAACTTTCAGTGTACTCCCGCGCTCTCTAGCCTATACAAAATACTTCTGTACTCTCGGTCCAATTAAACTCGCCAATGCAAAATTCCCCTTTTAATCCTTTTACAAATACTTATTTTCTGACTCTAATAAATTAGTGACCTTATAGGATCCCAAACTATTGAGCTGTTAAGGCTTAATCAACCCTTATTCTAATGGAACCATTGGTTCGATGCTCTAGACCATGAATAGAACTCGATTACCTTAAATGACTATAGTACACCTCTAGCATGGGTCTACCATCCTCCATTACTCAGAACTTCATTTAGGGTTATGACTTAACCCCAGTTAATGCAATAGTTATCCAGTGCAATAAATTCCTTCTATTCTTTAATATTAGTACCATCTGGTTTATAGGGTTTGGGTAAAGTGTTAACCCGCTAATAGCGAGGTTGCTCTAAGCTATCCTAGTAGTTTACTTGTAACTGAAGTATATTGCCTTTTACCATAGTGTGTTTGACTAGAAACCATTTCTATCAAGCACATACTCTGATCACAGGTTTATGGCAATCACCACTTTAACAAGTGGCCAGGTATAACTCCTTAATATATCCGGAGCGATAGATTCTTTACGACTACTCAGCCTACCAATATGCTATCATCACTATACCCATAATCACCCGTAGCACCCTAAATTAATGAGTGCATAGTAACGACCCAAAGTATAGCAATAGTACCACACAAGGTAGCTACCATCTCAAGTATGAGGCCATTCGGAAAGCTTATTGCATGAAGATAAACACTAACACATTGATATATATACCAAGTGTTTATCTTACTGCAGTCTCTAATATATCTTTCAGATATATCCATGTATCAAACTTAAGGCACCACCTTCAATCTTTAGGAGATTAACTGCTTGGACCCTTTCTAAGAAAGTTGACCACATGCTAGTCTTTCTGTTTCATCAATATCCTTTCTTGATGAAACTATGACTAGGGATAGTTTAGACATAATCAAACTATAATTTCTCTGACTTCATGCTATGATATGACAAGGACTTTTGCATACATCAATGAATATATATTTAACCAGCTTTAATATATAAATATACAAGCATATTGATATAAATAAAAGATTAAATGCCTTTATTGATTAAACAAATTATTCATACTATTACATAATTAAGATATATCGTCTTGATTACCTTAAGGGCATACATCATATCCAATAAAGGATTTGTAGAGGAAATAGTTAATGAACTAAACCTCAACCCACGATCTCAACCTCTTCTAGAGTCACTCTTAATTGCTAAGAGGATTGAAGAAAGAAATGATCCTACAATTGTCCAAAGTCCCGCAAGGGATAGAGTTGAGGAAGCAGTCATCCCTAAAGAGTGAAATATAGAGGTAAGCATTGATCTTAATGCTAATATTATAGAATCTGATGGGATAGTGGAAAATCAAGGCAACTTTGATGAAAATGAGCACCTAAATGCATCCAAGGTAGATGAGCCTATCCTGGAGACAAGTGCTATAGAGAAGGGAATTGATTTGATTCCCAACAAGGATGCCTCTTTGGCTATCTCAATAGGCGAGGTCATTCTAGAGGATCTGGTGCTACCAGAGGATAATCAGGAAGAAGATGAGGAAAAGGATGTGAGTAATGATGATGAGAAAGTAAATAGTGATGATGAGACCAATGAAAGTGATGAAAGCAGTTCAAATCAAGGCTTCTCACCTGTGAGCTCATTTAAATTAAGGCTAAGAATCAATACCCCTACTATGTCAGCAACAAAAGCTAAAAAATAGAACCTGGCCTGGCAACCACTGGAAGAAGGAACCATGGAAGAAAAGGAGAGTACGGAATCAAGACTCGAGCCCATACTCTGGAACATTATACCAGATTGGGAAAAATTGAACCCTCTACTCAAAATCTCTCAATTTCTCAAGATCTAACTACTGAATTGGAGAACATCCAGAGGAAACTGATTAATCTTGAGCAGAAAGTGCTGAACATTACTAATGTTGAGCAGATAGCAAATTCTATTGTTTCTAAGGGAAATCCAGTCTCGGAGAAGATTTTAAAATATGTTACTAAAGCCAAAGCCACTACTACCAAAGCTGTGATAGAAGTGGAATCTTGCAAAGAAATAGTCTTTGAAAAATTCAGCTCTACTACAAATGATGTAAAGAAGGAACTCAAGGACTTCATGAAGCAAACACTGGTCGAATTACTAAACCCAATCTCCATTACTTTCACTCAAGGATCAAAGGCCATATCTTCTGGAATTAACTCTCTCACCATTGAGCAACAAGAGTTAAAGGAGCAGCTTACAAATTTCATCAAGCATGATTTGCCAACTATTCTGGAGAAAGCAGTTGAGGACATTGGGAGTGAATGCCAAATCGATCTTCTTTCTATGGACAAAACTATTAGAAATTGGCAAGATGCATCTAATATAGAGCTTCGGCATCTAAATGAAAGCTTCCACAGTAATGCCAAAATAGTCATGGATAAATCCAACAACTCAGATCATCACTTTCCAATCTAAACTTGAATGCTCCATCTACCTCCAACTCATTTAGATATATCCATGAAAGTCTGCTCCTTCCTTTTTTTCAGCAGCTTGTTCAACACATAGGGGATACTAGCTTTGGAGGCTATAAGTGCATGCTAACTCTAATTAGGAGAATGCTCTCTTATTTTAATGAAGAAGATCAAGAGTATGCCATCAAAATGCACCCTTATCTCAAAAATTCATATGTTGCACTCCAAAAATCCCTCAAGCCAATCTAGATTATGCCTTCCATAGTGGATAAAATTTTTGAGAAGAAGCTGGCAGGAAATCTGGATTATACACTCCTCTCCGGAGCCTGGGAAAGGCAGTGGAATAGGAGAAATTTTATTCAGATTGTCCCCCAATTGATGCAAATAAAAAGGGGGAGAAGAATCAATAGAAGGAGAAAGAGCAGCAGAAGAAGGGCAAAGAAAAGAAGCAGTCATAGAATAGAAAATCATTTATAATTGCTAGCTCTATCATATGTAAACATTGTCATTCACTTATAATCTTCTTTACTTACAATAATGTGCTTCATTGATGTTAACACTTGTTAACAACAAAAGTTATATAATGAAAACATATTATAAAGTACAACCATCAATTGTACTAGAAAATCTTAAAAGCTAATACGCAAGAATCTTGGGGGAGTTAGGATGCGAGAATTGTTAGATATGATGTATTCCCTCAATTAGTGCGATATTTCTTAATTATGCTTTAGTACAAATATTTTATTTAATTAATAAAGGCATTTATTCCTTTATTTATGTCAATGTGTTCATATAAATTATGACTAGTTAAAATATATTCATTGATATCTATGTATAAAAGTCCTTGACATATATCATAGCATGAAGTGAGATATCATAGTTTGACTATGCTTAAAGAGATCTGCTTCATGTGCAATTATGATTATGTATAAACTATCCCTAGCCATATTTTTATCAAGAAAGGATATTGATGAAGCAGTAAGACTAGCATGTGGTCAACTTTCTTAGAATGGGTCTAAGCAGTTAATCTCCTATAACTGAAGATGGTACCTTAAGATTGACACATGGATAGATCTAGTGGATATATTGGAGAGCGCAATAAGATAAACACTTGGTGTATATATCAAGGTGTTAGTGTTTATCCTTATACAGTAGCTTTGTGAATAGCCTCATACTTGAGATACTAGTTACCTTGTGTGGTACTATCGCTATACTTTGGGTCAATCCTATATACTCATTAATTAAGGTGTCACGGGTGATTACGGGTATAGTGATGACATCACATTGGTAAGCTATGTAGTCGGAAAGAATCCATCGCTCTGGATATATTAAGGAGTTATACCTGGCCACTCATTGAAGTAATGATTGCTATAAACCTCCGATCAGAGTATGTGTTTGATAGAAATATTTTCCAATCAAACACATTATGGTAAAAATCAATATACTTTGGTAAACAAGTAAATAGCTGGGATGGCTTGGAGCAACCTCGCTATTAGTGGTTAACACTTTACCCGAACCCTATAAACCAGATGGTACTAATATTAATAAATGGAAGGAGTTCATTGCATTGGGCAACTCTTACATTAACCAGGATTTAGTCATAGGCACAAATGACATTCCAAGTAACGAGGGATGGTAGACCCTTACTAGAGGCGTACTACAGTCGTTTAAGGTAATCGAGTTCTATTCATGGTCTAGAACCTCGAGCCAATGGTTCTAATAGAATAGGGGTTGGTTAAGCCTTAACAGCTCAATACTTCGAGATCCTACAAGGTCACACACATTTGACCTTCATTGGACTGAGTAAAGAATTAATAGATTTATTCTATTACAAAAATATAACATAATAATAATTGAATTATTATTTAATTGGTTAAAAATGATTAGATCATTTTGGATAAGCCAAGGAATTTATTTTTGACCAGTAACTAATTTATTAGGGTCGTAAAATAAATTAAATTTTGAAAAAGGGATTAAAACAGGATTTTTCCAATCGAGGTAAAAGGGTTGGACCCTATGAAAAAGGGGCCCACATTTTAGGACCCCACATAAGCGGTTAAGGGGCTGTGGGCTTGGCAGTTGCGTGAGCCCACATACTGGGTCACACTAGCGATGCTGAGCAGCATTGGGTGTGCCTAGCATATCCCAGCCCCTAAGCTAGGCTTGCAAGCCACTTGCGGATTTGTGCAGCTACTGCATAGTGTACTGGGTACGCTGCACACGGGCACAGCCTGCATTGCAAAATAGGGAGCATTTTTGCTCCCCAAAGCCTATAAGTAGGCACCTTATTTCCCCCTTTCAAATCGCATCAAGCTCAAAGCATAAATCCTAAGTTGAGATTCCAAAAGTAAAATCTCCTGGGTCGCTTGAGCAAGTTCTTTATGAGGGGCCTCGAATAATTTTTTTGGAACCTCTAGTTAATATTTTTGGGTGGGGCTTTTGAAGTGGTCTAGCGACTACTCAAGGCTCCTTAGTTCTTCCTTTCGGGGAGGTTTTGGTTGGTGGGATTCGTGTGGATACTCATAGAGGTTATCCTAGGCTTAGGGGCTTGTGCAAGGAGGTTCTGCTAAAGCATGCTTCAACTGGTAAGTTTTCTTTCTTTCTCTTTAAATTATTAGGTCTTTTTTAAGCATTTTTAGACTTAATAATTATGCTTAGGTTTTTTTGCATGCTTACTTTATTTTATGCTTGGGATATAGCTTAGAGTTATAACATGCTTAGGTTATAGCTTAGAGTTATTTCATGCTTAGGTTATAGCTTAGAGCTATAACATGCTTAGTATATAATATTTATGTTAGAATATAATTTAGAATAATGGTATGCCTAGCCTATGCACGCTAACCTAGGTAGGGATAACTAATAGGAGTTCCTGGGGACAGGGACAAAATTTTTGAATTTCCTCCATGCCTGTTATGCATGTTCAATGTGATTGTCAGTTCTAAATAGTACTATTAGAGTCTGCCTATTTAGTGAATAGTTAAGTTAGAAGCGAACTGAATTTTATTTTCTATATGAAATAGTTTAAAGTTTAGGCCAAATGCATCCAAAGCCCCCTTAACTCGACATGTTTTATCACATGTCACCCCTAACTTTCAGCGTTATCACTTTACCCCCTAAAGTTGGCAAAACTGGTATAGTTTGCTCCCTCAGTGCCACGTGTCAGTTTTTGGTTGGTTTGACTTTTCAAAGATTCCATTTTTTAGATTTTCCTCTTTCCAATCTGAAGTTGACACTTGGCATTGAGGGGGCAAACTATATCAGTTTTGCCAACTTTAGGGGGTAAAGTGATGACGCTGAAAGTTAGGGGTGGCATGTGAAAAAACGTACCAATTTAAGGGGGCTTTGGATGCTTTAAGCCTTTATTAAATTGTTTGGAACAATAGTTGAACTTGGGTTTTCATTTCAAGGTTAGAAAATGATTGTGGATTCTTTCTGAATAAGTCTGCTTAACTTACTCAAAATTATCAAAGACTCAATAATTTATATAAGTTAAATGGGTTATAGATGCTTCCAATTTACAAGAATTAAAAGAATGAAATTTATTAGTTTAAGAGGATCCATGGTCTTTGAGTTTGTGCCCGTATTTGTTCTGGCTAAGGATTGGGCTTGGTGTCTACTTCTCCTAGGGCACATCTCCTACTTGGGAACCTATATCGGTGCAGGTTGAATTGACCAACAAGGGGACTAAATATGGACTAATTTATTTCTAGTATATAAGATGGTTCTTATATATGTTTCTATAACAAAATAAAAATTAAATTTATTGAATAAAAGCTTAAAGGAAATGCAATATAAATATAATAAATAATAGTGTTAATTATTTTGCATATAATCTCGGTTGGTGGAATATTTATAATAGAGCTTGAACCCACCTAAGGTTGGACCTTATATATTAATTCTAAAATTCCCTGAATTAATATAAATTATTATAAAAATGTTCATCTGACTAAATCCCAGATTAGGTGAGACGTTGAACACCAATAAAATCCTAAAGTAAATATATTAAGGCAAGTTATAGTTTTCCTTACCCAAATTTATAATACGGTCTCTTTAGGCTTCAAACATGTTATGGAAAGCATTCCTTTTCGTCCACATTAATCGGTTATAGAAATTGAGATAGGGTCTCCCTTAACAGGATTGGGTAGTCCACCGTAAAATTGGGGGCTAGCCACAGGACTGAGACATATTCAAGGAGATGCTAAAATAAGAGCACACGTCCCTTGCGATTAGGGAACTAGAATGAATTAGCAATTGCATACGATACAAATGGAATGGGATTCTAACTATAACTTACTAATATGACTTGACTCATAAAATTAGGAGTCATAATAGACTAGTTATAGATGCTACCTACTAGGAAATTTAGTTGGACTAACATTCCCGAATTCAATAGAATGGGCTATTATAAATTTCGAAGAAAATAGTAGGACAGAAGTATTTATTTAAAAGACCTTATATTAAATACAATTAATAAAACTAATATCTGAACATTTTTCTTTTCTTATATCTTAGGTTGAAAATGACTTCCAACATTAATCTCCTTCTGTTACTTGATAAAAAACTGAATGGCTTGAACTTTTCTGATTGGTTCCGAGCTGTGAGAATAATTCTTAGATCCGAGGTAATTGCCTATGTTCTAGATGAAATTTTCCCTGTTGAACCTAATGTTAAGGATCATGTGGAACATGATGCCTGGTTGAAGCACAAGAAAGATCGGTAGACTGCAATATGCATAATGTTGGGGTCCATGAATCCTAAGCTTTAGAAACAATATGAGAACATGACCTTAGAGGACTTGGTTCCTCATCTTGAGGAGCACTTTGCTGAATAAGAAAGGATAGAGAGGTATGAGACCTCCAAACTCCTTTTTGGAACCAAAATACAGGCTGGCACCTCTGCCTCTCAGCATGTACTAAAACTCTTGAGATACCTTGAGAATCTGAATCGATTGGGATTTGAGATGAATCATGACTTAAGCATCGACCTTGTATTGATGACCTTAATAGATAGTTACTCAAGCTTCGTGATGTGAGTGGGTGGACATTTTATGAGGTTTTGCATGCGGGGTGCAGCGCACGGGGCATGATTCAATTTGGTTTGAGGAAACTGCAGTGTTTGGTTTGGTTTGAGAAAATCCAGTTTGCTTAAATGCGGTGGCTTTATAAGCCAAAAATATGATTATATTGAAAAATATATTTGCCCATTTTATTTAGAAAAGATATTTTTAAAATAAAGTATTTTACTTTATTTAAAAATGGAAATAGAGTCACCACCTGGTTCAGCTCCACCGGGAATTATGGTATACTAATCCAAAATGGGATTTTTATACCGAAAAGAAAATGAGATTCTGAGTTCGAACATAATAGTTACTTATGTTATTCAAATTGTTTGGATAAATTTTGGAATTTCGGAATTTGTTGTAATTTCTGCATTACAATGGCTTTATTTAAGAAATAAATTAAAAAAATAAAATGGGCATTATAACGGCATAATAAATTGATATTTTCCACCGAAATTTCGGTAGAGTAATGGCAGAGCTTGAGCTTTGGCCCGAAAACTCGAATAGAGTTTCCTCTCGTTCTAGATGTTTCATCTGTACTTGTGAGCTTATTTACACATATTATAGCTTAAGTGGCTCCAGTGGCTTACTTGACCAGAGAAATGAAAATGCAATGTGCAGTAATAGAACAATGAAAATGAATTTTAATGAATTTGAAAGTTGGCCTTAGAGCCAATTACCATCAGTTTACCTTTTCATCTGTCCAGGATGACTTGAGAGCTGATGCGGGATCAAAGTTGTCAAGGATTGCGATTTTAGTGGAAAATAGGTTTAACCCAAGTTATGGCTATAATCTTGGATTATTCCTAAGAGAAGTGCGGGATTTTGAGAAAAATTGAGTCATTCCTAGACCGAAGATCACTGTGGGATCCTGATCTAAAAAGATAGTAAATCGAGTTTATACCTAGTGTGGGTGATAAAGCTCGAATTTGGAAGTGTTTTGGCAGAGTTTCGGAGCTTTTAGGACTCCTAGAACTGAAAAAGGACACAAAGGTACTTTTAGAAATTCTAAAAAATTTTCATCTTCCTGAAGTAAGGGGGTGACCCCGTATTTATAATAGGGAGGTAATTAGCCGGTGGGCTAATTACATAGGAAATTAGTCGACAGGCTAATTACCTATCTGACAAGATTTTACATCAGATCCCGTAAAATCTTACCAGTTCTCGGTAAGATTTGAATTTTTTTATGATAGATAGGTAATTAACCAGCGGGAGGATTACCTATGTTCGACCAAATTTTGACTTTTTGATTTTTCAGTAGAAAATGGTAAATCGAAGCTTCCCCAGATTGTGGATTTTTGAATTTTGGATTTTGGATGACAATTCGGTCCCTTTTGGCTCTTTTTGTCTGATCACTAAATGAAATAGGCATAATTCCTCTTCAGGGCGGAATGGACCTGTGCTAACAGTTTCCCCCTCGTATACATAAATTTCGTGCTAGAAATTTTATCGTATGCGAAACAAACAAAATAGTGTGTGGAATGCAATGAGTTAAAATATTTTTAATCCACAAATTTTGAAACAAAATATATTTTGCCCCTTCGATTAAAAATGTATTAATGAGTTGCATGAGGTCAAAATTGACCGGGGGTCGAAATTAATATTTTTGGGTGCTTAATGCATGAGTGACTGTGTAAAAATAGTTTTTAGGTTCGCTCGTTTTATAAACAATGCAGAAAATGGATGAAAAATGTAACATTGCAAAAAATTTCAAAGTATACTTAATTAGCCGGCGGGCTAATTACCTATGTAATGGTAACTTTCACAGTCGTTACGTGTCAACGCGTGTGATGAATAAACGCATGAAAGCTGGATAGTAATTAGCCGACGGGGCTAATTACCTGCGGTCTATAAAAGCAGCAGCTTGGCTGGCATTTTCACCACATCAAAAATTCTTTCCTTCTCACTTTGTGTTTTCTGCTCTTCTTCTTCAAAAATTCCTGCCTCTGAGCTATTTTCGACAATGATTTCTTTCATCATTTTCCCTTTTCTGCCCCTTCTTTTTAGATTTTGCAAGATTTCCATGTGGGTCAAGCTTTATAATATTCGCTTGGATCTGCCAGCCATTCAAGTGACTACTTGGAACATGCTCATTGATGGTCAGCAAGTGGAATTTTTTGAGGTTCCCGCCGATGCTTTATACGGGCTCTCGTCAAATTGGATGTACCACGGATTCGTTCGAAGAATTTTATTTCGCCTGCCTTGAAGCCTTCCAATCATCTTTCTCGGATTATGGTAAGCCTTACTGCTGCTTTTATTTTGCGTAATGACTTATCCATTTTATTGCTTGTTTATATTATGCAATGATTTATTTAATGCAATGACTTTTTGATAATCATGTGATTTATCGAAAGCTGGTGTGTGATATGCGTGCATGCATTGTCTCAGGTAACCAATCATAAGGGCGCTAGCATTACCCACTTTTATAAGTGGTACATGGTGCAATCTCTCGGGGCTAAGGCTATTGTTGATGGGACATCGTTGGAGAGGATGGTGAGGAATTGCAAGTACTCGAGATCTCGCAACTACCCATACATCCCAGCCGATACTTCTACCCACATCCTGAGCAGGTGGTCCGACACTACTCATACTTTTCACATCTGTTGTGGGAAATATACCATCACTCTATTGGATTACTGCACCATCATATGTCTTTCTTTTCATGGTAATGTGATCCACTTCTACGCTTGCTTTACTTACCACAACTTCAATATGGAGACCATCGAGGCTTTGATTGGCTATTCTGGGGACAAGCCTAGGCGAATTTCCTGTGAGAAACTCATGACCTTTTGGACTACTATGGATAGAAGGCATTTGACTTCCGCCAGTGAGGCTAGAGCTTTTATGGCCGCTACTCTATCATGGCTGTGTTTTCCCACTGAGGGTTTGATCGTGAACCTCCATATCCTCCTGACTTTGATTGACCCATCTTGCTTTGATGAGTACACTTGGGGCCAAGCTGTATTAGGACATCTATATTAGGCCCTCGATCAGTGTGAAAGGAACAAGATTCGCAAGTTCAAATCTTTCTTCCAGATTGTCTATGTAAGGACTTAGCTCTTTTTCTTCTTTATGAGTACTCTTGGTTTGTCTTTCGGTGCTCTAATTTCTTTTGTCTTCCCGCAGATCTAGTTTTTTTGAGATGGGGATCCTCCCAGAGACCAAGCTTGTACGAGATGGTATCTATCCATTTAGTCCTCGGCTGCCGCATTACTGGCACAGTTGGGAGATGGAGTCTCGATCTATGCTTTCCGCTCACCTCAGCAATCTGCCTTTGGAGAGGGTATATTTCATGATTCCTTAATTTGCTTGAATTGCTATATCTGCTATAACTGTTGTATCATTATTTGGTCTTTTCTTTCTTGCAAATCAAGATGCAGCCTTGGGTTCATGCTCTTAAGTGACCGGAGGTCATGAGGCTAGCTGGGGAGTTTGTGAACACTCGACTGACTAGAGACTCCTTTCTCTTTAGAGTGGTATTTAGGAGAGCGCATCCAGGGCTGGCATCTTCCTCCTAGGTCGTGTTCCATCCCTTCTGATGTGCCTCGATGAATTTTTTAGCCTCATAGCTTGCCAGACTTTGCACGATTGGCCTCGGCCGGTGTATCCAGTGCCTTCCTGGAGTGGGTTGGGGGGTATGAGGAGTTTTGTCATTTGCAGCTGCTTGGATGGTTGGAGATAGATCCTATTCCTATTGAGCTTGAGCTAGACATTCATAACCCTTCTAAGGGTAATGGCCCTTTGGCTTCTTCCCCTAGCGGCTAGGCTAGATCGGGATCGCCTAGGACTGTCCGGATGATGATACTTTTTCTTTCAACGGCTTAAATTTCTTCCTCGTTTTTTACTGTTGCGCTAATTTTGCTTTGTCGTCTTTGTAGGATCACCAAGGTAGGAAGAGACCTGCGACTACCTCTGCTCACATGGGTAGGTCTTCAGTGTCATCTATCCCACCTCAGGGCCTGGCGATGGTGGAGGGATATCGGGGGTTTTAGTATCAGGCGTCCATGTCTTTCATGTACCATCCCAACCTGAGTACCTATACGCCAGAGATTCTGCCTTATTTGGATCCTGAGCAACTAGTGGCCTTCCATCTAGCTGATACCACTCATGTGAGCTTCCTCTACCTTTTCTTCTATTTTTCCTTAGATCATGATGGCTCTGACTGGTTCCTGATCTTTCATTCTTGCAGGTGCCAATTACTGATAGCATCTCTAATTAGGGATATATTCAAGGGCAGTAGCAGTTCAGGATGAACCAAACTCTGATATGGCAGTATGTTTGTTATTTTGTCACTTTAATGATGATGCATATGAATGATCTATGTTAAAATGTTGCAGCTGGGGATCCGACGGCTCTGAGGTCTATTGGGGATGCTCCAGGTGGATGACCCACAGCAGCAGCTGCAGCAAGGGCAGGGTGATACCCCCGATTTCTTTTTATAGGGCAGTTACCCTCCTTTTGATCCTAGCCACCCGAGCTACAGTGGGCAGTAGATAGGCTTTTCTGTTCTTTCGTTGTTTTCTTTACTTTGGGCCTTTTGTAGTGCCTTTTCTTGTATGAACACATTTTTATATATAAAATAATTTTTCATTATTCCTTTGCCTTGTGCTTCCTTTTGTCGTTGGTCAAGTTTATCAGGATAATCTGCCAGATATTGGAAGATTGCCCAATAAACTACGTATAGCGAAGTGCTACTCTTGTAAAACTTCATCATGGAGGGTTATATCCATTTCCATGTGGATTTGAATGTTTATCTGAAGAATTCTGACGGTTGGGATTGCCTCAGGGTTTACGGTCTGGTGCATATGAAGGAATATTATCACATTTTTGTCAAGGATAACGTGATTCAAGCCACTATCAAGTTTTAGGACCTTGTTAACAACGTGTTTTGGTTTGGAGATCATGAGTTGTGCCCCTTGTATGAGAAATTATATGGGCTTTTGAGATCTTCAGTTGACATGCCCCCAGTCATTACGATGCACCATCCTGAGTTCTCTTATCCACTGATGAAAGATTTGACAGGCATCGATTGATTTGTGATGAGGGTTTGAGGTTGGATATGGCTTTTGATATAGTTAGGGGCCTTCCTCCTAAAGATTCGCAAGTTCAAATCTTTCTTCCAGATTGTCTATGTAAGTTGGCTTTTGCTTATTTGTTTAATTATGTTGGGGGTCTTCCTTTGCAAGGTTCCCACTATGATTTGCAGCTTTGCCCTCCTGACTATCATTGATTAGATGCTAGAAGGGAAATCTCCCTTTGCAGTAAGTTTGGCTGAGACACTGATCTTTGTGTGCGCTTTCTAGAATGGAACTAAAGCTACTACCAGGGGCAGCAGGCTTCTCCTTCAGGTAAATTTTATTTGAGCTTTTCTTTTTGCATTAACCGCCCTCTTGGGTTTTCAATTCATCAAGCTTGCCTTAATTTTTGCCTAGACCGCATTTTCAGGTTTTCAATCTAATAGGCTATATTTTTCTTCTTTTTTTCTTTATTTTTTTTATTTTTTGTGTTTTCCTTTGTAGCTTTGGCTTTGGGAGAAGCTTTCTGTGTTGACTGTTCCCACAATCATGGATTATCATCCGAAGGCCTATTAGGTGTGGGACTCTAAAGTTTGCATTAATAATTGGCCTCACAGAGATTTTAACATCAATAAGTGGGTCGAGTTTATGGGTAGCCGAGCTGCTGAGGATATCCATTGGGTTTGCCCTTGGTGGGGTATCATGTGTGTGACTACCAACATTGCTAGAGCTGGCATGGTTCTCATCGACCTTTCTAAGATCATTACCTACTATCCTGGTCACTTGTGCAGGTAGTATGACTATTCTCAAGGGCTCCCTATATCTCTGTGTACCCTGATTAGCCTGAATCTTTCCTATACTCGGGTTTATTGTCAGGACATGAGATGGACAAACCATTCTCAGGTGGAGATAAACCATTCCGTGCCTTTTGACATTCATCCTTCTGAGGCTTTTTGCATCTGGGTCATGAGTACTCGCGGGATTCCTACCCTTGGAGAGAGGCTCATCAAAACGCAGAGACTCTATAGTTTCTTTGGGGGTCCTTGAGCTTGTATATCTTTTGTTTTTTATGAAAAATAAAGGTTTCAAGCCTTGTTGTTTGCCTTTGTCGTTTCCATTTCCAGTTTGTGATGTACTTTTATGTGTAATGAAGACGAAATGATGTTATTCGAATGCGTGTTTCATTAAATAATTTACAGTTTCCATTGAATGTGCTCATTTAGTATTTTTAACATGAACATGTTACTACAAGAGATATTACTTAAACAGGAAGGGTAAATGGTATTTATTCCCAAGAAATGCCCACTGTTGCCTAAGGTTCCGCATGGATTTCACCTGAGGCCTCACTCTTTTATTTTGAGTCTTTATTTTTACCCAAGAGCCCTCACTAGCCCTTGACTTACATGAGATAGCGCTTCAACTTATCATGATTTACTGGATTTACGAACTCATTACCATCCAAGTCTGAGATTTTCACTACCCCTTTACTAAGAGTCTTTCTTACTACATACGGAGCTTCCCAGTTTTGCTAGAACTTCCCTCGAGCATCTATATGCATTCTACGAGATTACGTTAAGACCATATCACCCATTCTCAGGGGTCGGTCTTGCCCCTTGACTTTACAGTTATAAGCCATGGCCATGCGATGTTGGTACAACTGTAGATTTTCCAGTGTAGTTAATCATTTTTCGTCGATCAGAGTCAGTTCCTCGTGTCTTGGTCTTGCCCATTCATCTTTGGGAAGTCTAGCTTTAAGAGCTATGCACAAAGATTTGATTTCCATTTCAACAGGCAATACTACCCCCATCCTATAGATAAGAGAAAAAAGGGTTTGACCTGTACGGGTTTTGACACAAGTTATGTATCTCCACAAGGCATAGGGCAAATGATCGGCTCAATTCTGGCAGTTGGAGATCATCTTAGAAAGGATTTTCTTCATTGGCTTATTAGCTACTTCTACAACTCCGTTGGCTTGAGGGCAATAGGGTGAAGAGCGATGGTACTCGATCCCGTGTTTCTCAATAAGGTCGGCTGTTTCCCCTTAGAATTACATGCCATTGTCACTCACTATATGATGAGGAATATGATATCTGGCAAAGATATGGCACTAAATAAATCAGGTCATCTTCTTGGTTGTGATGCTCATGTATAATTCTGCTTCAACCCATTTGGAAAAGTAATTGACGGCCACTACAATGAAGCAATGGCCATTAGTCAAAGATGGTCTTATTTCACCGATAATATTGATGCCCCAGGCTGAGAATGGCCAAGGAGTTATCAAGCTTTGCAACATTGTTGGGGGTAAGCGGCTCACATCCTCGTATATCTGACAAGCATGGCAAGTCTTCGCTTCTTGAATACAATCAGCTAGCATGGTTAACCAGAAGTATCCCATTCTTTGGATTTTCTTTACCATCATGACATCATTTATGTGTGGACCACCATCTCCTAAATGTACCTCTTTCATTACCCTTTCAGCTCCCTATTAGGCCACACACTTTAATAGTAAGCCATCAAAGGACCTCTTGAATAGATCTCTTTTAATTTGGCAGAATTACAGAGCAAGCTTCCTTAGCGTATTTCTATCAGAATTCATAGTCTCAGCCATAAATTCACCATTTTCGAGGAACTTGACAATGTCAGAGTACCAGGGCTCTTCCTTACTTATGGCATCATTTATTGTGTGGACGTAATACGGAGATTGGGTTGTCTCCATAATAAGAGGCTTGATTGGCTACTTTTGGGGCCCTTTCCATGTGGAGGCTAAAGTGGTCAATGCATCTGCCATTTGATTCTCCTCACGAGGCATGTGACAAAATTCGCATTTGCTAAACATTGTAGCTTTTCTCCATACAGCCTCTAGGTAAGGTCTGAGCGATTCCTCTTTTAATTCCCATTCATCTATGACGTGCTTGATGACCAAAGCTGAATCACTGATGATTTTTACCTTGTCCGCTCTAAGAGTGATTAGGGCATACATTCTAAATAAACAGGCTTTATACTATGCCCTATTATTTATGGGGGGAAATTCCAATCGCTTTGACAGAGGTATGAGCACTCCATCCAGGATTATGATGATGACCACCAAACCAGCCCCTTGCTTGTTAAGGGTTCCATAGAAGAACATGTTCCATTTTTTAGGATTCTTCATTGTGGTTGCAAAACATTCATCAGGAAATTCTAGGTTTTCTTGCTCTCCTTCCTCGAGTGGCTGATTTGCCAGGAATTTAGCCACTGCCCTACCATTGATGGTCTTCTTAGTGTCATACTCAATATCAAATTCTGATAGTAACAAGAGCCACCTGACCAATTTTCTAGTTAGCGAGGGAGTCTGGCATAAATACTTCATTGGATCCACTTTTGCGATCGCTTGGATTCTGTATGATTGGAAGTAATGCCTGAGCTTCTTGGTGAGCCAGACCATGGTAGAACAAGTTTTTTCCATGATGGTGTCTCGGGTTTCATGTTCCATTAATTTCTTACTGAGGTAATAAACTACGTGTTCCTTATTATCTTTGTGTTCCTGAACTAACATAGCCCCCACAGATGTCTCTTCTGTCGCTAAGTAGAGAATGAGTGGCTTTTAGATAATTAGCGGCTTTAACACTGGAGGGTTCATTAGGTAAGCTTTAATTCTATCAAAGGTTTCCTGACATTGGCCATTCCATTATATTAGTTATTGCTTCCTCAAGAGTTTGAAGAAAGGCTCAGACATGGTGGTTAACCGTGCTATAAAGTGGCTAACCTTCTGTATGGACCCCAAGAAACTTCTCACTTCTTTCTCAATTTTTGGTATAGGCATTTCCCTGATGGCATTAGCTTTATCGGGATCCATATCTATGCCTCTCTTGCTAACCACATGCCCTAGTAACTTGCCTGACGTGACGCCGAATATACATTTCTTTGGGTTGAGATAAAGATTGTATTTCTTTATCCTTGTGAGGAATCACTCTAACACTACCGTGTGCTCTTCTGGCATGGTGGACTTTACAAGCATGTCATCTATATAGGCCTCAACTTCTTTGTGGAGCAGGTCATCGAACAATGTTATGACTACTCGTTGGTAGGTTGCCCCTGCATTTTTTAGTCCGAAAGGCATCACCCTAAAATAGTAGGTCCCCTATTCTAAGATGAATGTGATTTTGAACTTGTCTATTACGTTCATAAGGATCTGGTGATATCCCGAGAATCCATCCATAAAGGAATACATGGCGGCTCTTATTGCACTGTCTACCAGAACATCAATGTGTGTAGCAGTAAATCATCCTTTGGGGTAGCCTTATTTAAGTCCTTAAAGTCGACACAAACTCAAACATTGCCGTTTTTCTTGGGTATAGGAACTACATTGGACAACCAAGTGGGGTACTTGATAACCTCGATGAAATTAGCCTTGATCTATTTAGCCACTTCTGCTTTGACCTTTTCAGCCCATTCTGGGTGCATTCTTCTCATCTTTTTTTCCATAGGCTAAATTTTTAGGTCCGTGGGGATCTTGTGCTCGGTGATGTGCCAATCAAGTCTTGACATATCTTCATGAGACCAAGTGAAGGCCAAAAAGGTGATTTTTCAATACTTTTATCAACTCTCTCTCTTGTTTGATGGGCAATTGATTGGAAATGTATACCATTTTTGGATCATCTTCCGTATTTAAGTTAATTTCTTTTATAATATCGTTATTGATGTTAAAGATGCTAGATGAATGCTGGAATGGATGCATGGAATCGTAATCAAAAACACAATCCAAATAAGCAAAGTTCTTCATCTTATTATCATCATAAAGTACATTATTCATTTCAAACAAACTGGAAACAGAAATAAAAGACTCATCCTGGTCGGTCTGGTCTGGCTTCGCAGCGGATGATTCTCCTATAGTAGCTGGCTTCAACAGGATGTCCTCATCGTCTTCCTCCTCTGCCTTCACCTTGCCTTTCATAATTTTGACCATATGCATAATGGCTTGGCTCAAGTCACCTCCCTTGCTCTTTGCTTCCTCTACTATCTTGAGTTGCACTTGAAGGTGTTTGGCTAGGGTGTTGAGGATCTCCTCCACTTTATTCAACTTTTTTACCTTCTTCGGGTGTACCTATTCGTTAAACTTGATCTGATCTGGGATTGCCCCTGCATCTGGCTGATGACTTGCTCCTTTTAACACGCAAGTTATTGAACATCTACCATGTTTGCGTAGCTGACTATGTCTGAGAAAATCTAAAATCCTAAAATTGTCTTTCCTTAGTGAGTAACAAGCTCGGGTGCCCCGTTGTAGGGCTGTTGCGACTTCCTTTGAAAGACCATCTTATGGGCAATTCTTCTAAGGCCATTGTAGTCGATTCCTATGGGCTTCCACTCTCCTACCCCTATATTGAAGGTTGGCATTCCCTGTTCATGGGCACCTAGTCGCTTGCCAGAAGTGTGGTTCTTTTGCATGTATCCCCTAATCTATGGGGCCCAGTGCACTTTTGATTGCTTGTTCGATTGTTGACCAATTGTGGTTGTGGTAAATCCTTTCATATGGCTTTCTTCCATTTTTAGTATTGCCACCACTGAAGCCTCATCAGCCCCTAAAGTGATAACCTTTCTGTGGAACGGGATTTTGACTTTCTGGTGAAGAGTGGATGGAACCCCTCCTAGAGCATGGAACCATGGTTGTTCGAGCAGTATAAAGAATGTCACCGGGATGTCTATGACTGTGAAGAGTACTATAGATGAGATTTTGCCAATAGTAACTTCTGCTTTGAATGTGCCGATGGCGGTCCTCTTGGAGTTCTCGTAGGCCTTGATGACTGTTGTGGACCTCTTTAAGTCCTTCTCGATTAGTCTTGGGATTGGTAGAATATCCTTAGGATAGACATTCAGTGATGAACCATCATTAACCATTATACAAGGCATGATGAGGCCGAAGATACTAGCTTTCAAGTAGAGAGCCTTATTATGGCGAATGCCTTCGACTGGTAGATCCAAGCTTGAGAGGACAATGTTGGGGATAATGGTGCTAGTCTCATTGTTAATTAACGTGCAGACCTGTTCTAGTGATGTTAGGGGAGATGTTTTGATTTCCATCAGCTTTTTGATAATAGCAAGCCTGTGATCTTGAGAACCAAGGAGTAGGTCCCAGATACTCATCTTAGTTGTAGTGGTTTTCAATTGATCCACAATCGGGCTTTCTATCTGTTCTGAGGGCTTAACAAAAGGAGGTGCTGAAGTTTTCGATCTTGGCAAGGTTAGGGTTACTGACCCAGTGACTTTCCCTCCTCTGGTGATAGGGTTGAAAACCTAGGTTGGTAAGTCTGTTATTTTAAAGACCTCGAATTCATCAAAGTCTTTATTAAGCGGTATTTCTCCCAAGTCAATCGGCTTGTTCACACAGGTTGGTACTTTGGTGGTGAAGGGCTATTGCATGAAAGGAACCTTTTTATGCTTCTTTAAACAATGGGGTTCTCCTACAGAATTTTGCACAAGATAGGATGGGATTCCTGCCTGATCATATGGATGGATGAGGAAGCCCCATCAGTTCATTCTTCTTCATCAAGCATATCTGGCATATCGTCATAGGCGATTTGCTTGTAATTATATTTATTTATATACCATGGGTATTCCCTAGCTATTTCCATCGACGTAGGATAGATAGCATTGGTTGCTTTCCACTCCCAGTATCGTAAGGGTTCCCTTGTGCGTCTAACTCAGGGGTTGAGTTTTCTGGTAGATCAACCCTATGCAGTAGTCGATGAATTGCCTAGCCAAGATATTCTATAATGACTTCTAGTAAAATGTCAGCCCTTCATACCAAACAATTGCTTTCCCTCGGAGAGTCCAGTAGAACCTTTCGGGCCAATGGGCATAGTAAATGTACCCATCGTTCATCATTTGCACAAATTCACGAATATAAGGGCGTAGCCTTATATTTCTGTCGAAATATATAGGATAAACTTCCATCAAGTCCGAACTCCGGATCTGACAACTGCTTTGAGCTAACTCATTTTCAGCATGAATCTTCTCCATGATGTATTCCCGAGAAGGTTCTCGCCCCCTTCTCGGATCATATTAATAATATGTTCGCTACCTGAGTCAAAGTCTGTGAAATCTTTAGAATCGTCACTTGCTGTAGACCATAAGGCACTCGGGGAGTCATGCTCTAAAGATGAGGCATAGCTCTCAACACCATTATAATTGACCATCATGCCATTGGGGAAGGGAGCCTCATATCCCAAGTCTCCCGGTAAGTGATTT
Source organism: Euphorbia pulcherrima (assembly GCA_947683365.1). Lineage (NCBI taxonomy): Eukaryota > Viridiplantae > Streptophyta > Magnoliopsida > Malpighiales > Euphorbiaceae > Euphorbia > Euphorbia pulcherrima. The sequence continues at coordinate 45,936,936 of CANTUS010000001.1, read as the reverse complement.
AGCTCGTCTCCTAAAAAGACCTCTAATTCGTACCCCAAGTTATCTACTTCACTTTCATCTTCGTGATCTGATTTGCTAGAGTCCATAAATTCCTCTCTATAGCTATTCCTTATTCGTGCATAAACTAAAGGCTATCCTCTACATGTTCATTCGGGTCAAAGTCTTCTCGGTATATGAGGTGTGGTGGCACTTGGCATTAATCCAGCCCTTCTCTCCTCATTCTCAAGACGTACTGGCCAACCATGTAGATGATATCCATGTTATCAAAGATCATATTGTCCCCCCATCCTGGGTCATGTCAGAAGTTATTTATTACATCGATACTGTATCCGTCGAATTTCACATAAATATTGATGGTGCTCACTATATCACGAAAGTTTGGTAGAGGATTACTCTGAGTGCTTGGTTTCTTCTTAAGATCTTTCATTCTCCCATCGGATATCATCTACTGTAGATCTTTTAGTTTCCAGACGCATTCATTGGTGCGATGCCCCTTGGTCACTTGATAAGCATAGAAGTTGTCTCTGTCTGCCACAGTAGGCAGAGCGAACGGCTTGATGCTCTGGAGTTGGTCAGACTTTCTTAGTTTGGTGAATATCAGTGACAATAATTCTACCCATGGGGGGATAGATTGGTGAGTCTGCACCTGAGTGGCTGCTATAATTTTGGATGGGGCCTTTGGGGATTCAGAACTGCCTTGTTTAGATGATCCACCCTTCTCCCAATATTGAGGTTTAGTGTATGGTTGCTGCTCTTACTTCTTAGCCTGATCTTCTTCCTCATACTTTTCAAGTCTCTTGGCATAGTCTACTATGTCATTGAGGATGTCAAATCTTTTCATTTTCATTTCATCCCGATATTTCGGGCTAAAGCCTTCAACAAGCTTCACTAATAGGGCATCTTGGTCAAGTGCCCTAGTCACAAGTACATGAATAGCCATCCACCTCAGGTAAAATTCTTTAAAGGACTCATTTGGTCATTGTTTGATCCTTTTAAGGTCTTGCAAAGTAGTCTTGACCTTCAGATTGAAGGCATAATTCCCCAGAAATGCAGAGTATAACTTCCTCCAATTGGATTATACGTCCGTTAGCATCCTCATGTACCATTCCGAGGCAGGTCCTATTAGAGTAGCTTAGAAAATATTGACTATATAAACCTTAGGGATGTTCATGCTAGTCATAATCCAAAGATAACCTTCCACATGTATGTGGGGAGGCCAAATGCCAGCGTACAGGGCGATATAGGGTATTATAAAATTAGCTAAAAAGGCTTTTAATTCCTTTGGCAAAAATCAGTCGATATCGACATACTTCTAGATGGTGGGAGGGAGCAGCAGATTTATCTTTGGTGGGGAACAGCTTCTCTATATCTGCCATTTTTGCCTTGAGTATTGCTATTTCTACCTCCTGTTCCTAGGTTTTCTGAGAATTAGCAGCACTTAGCCTTTCCCAAACATCATGAAATTCTAGAGCGTCAAGAATCCTTCTAAGGGACTGTCCAACTATATCGTCATCTGCCATTGTGGTTTCAGGTTCTAGATTGGAGAAAAATCTGGTCAAAGATTCGATTAGTGGTGGGGTGTGACTTTTAGACTTCCCATAATACGTCTTAGCCTCCTTCTCTCTCTCTTTCAACCCAAAAATGCAAGAGATCAAGTGTTAGTAAGTGCATCGGAGGTGGCTCTAAGCTTTATTTACCTCAGCATATCGCGATGTATGAATGGATGAATGAATGGGTAAGTGAATGAATGAGTAGATATGTATATATAGTAAGGGACTTGGGCATTTACCAATTGTTCGAGGAGCAATTGGCAAGGGTATCATGCTATATTTATGGAATATCACAAACATGCGGTCCGAAGACCAGGGGTTTGAGTTAGATTAAACTCGATAGCCCGAGGTTGAGTTGACTCGTTGGTCAAAGGTGGGTTGACTCATTGGTCCAAGGGTGAGCTGACTCCATGGTCACTCAAAGGGTTTGACTCATTGGTCCAAGGGTGAGCTGACTCTATGGTCACTCGAAAGGTTTTGACTCATTAGTCACTCGAAGGGTTTGACTCACTGGTCCAACGGTGAGCTGACTCGCTGGTCACTTGTATGGTTACTCGATAGGTTTTGACTCATTAGTCTAAGGGTGAGCTGACTCGCTAGTCACTCGAACTGTTTGACTCATTGGTCCAAGGGGGACCTGACTTTATGGTCACTCGAAAGTTTTTAACTCTTGGTCCAAGGGTGAGCTGACTCTATGGTCACTCAAAAGGTTTTGACTCATTGGTCTAAGGGTGAGCTGACTCATTGGTCACTCGAAGGGTTTGACTCATTCGTCCAAGGGTGAGCTGACTCTATGGTCGCTCAAAAGGTTTTGACTCATTGGTCCAAGGGTGAGCTGACTCTATGGTCACTCAAAAGGTTTTGACTCATTGGTCTAAGGGTGAGCTGACTCTATTGTCACTCGAAAGGTTGTGACTCATTTGTTCAAGGGTGAGCTGACTCTATGGTCACTCAAAAGGTTTTGTTTATTTCGGCTCATTGGTTGAGCCTAGGCGGGCTTTCTGGTCTTGATTATTTTGGCTTATGGGTTGAGCCTAGGTGGACTCACTAGTCTTGATTATTTTGGCTCATGGGTTGAGCTTAGGTGGACTAACTGGTCTCGATTATTTCGGCTCATGGGTTGAGCCTAGGTGGACTCACTGGTCTTGGGAAATAAAATGAGATGCCACACACAAATGTTATGGCTGCATAAAGATGTGGTTAGTTTACACACAATCGTGATGCTCATGATGATCGTTTTCAATTTATTTATATTTAATAAACCTGCACATGTAGCAAACAGTTAGATCGTGCCTACCGTCCTTTTAACTCCACTTGGTTACTTCGCTTTAAACTCAATGGGGGACTTAGCGGAGTCTGCTCGCGTGCACTCAAGGTTTTTTTCGGGTAAATCTATGGGTAAGTGTCTATGGTTCATCTATATACCGGCTTCGGTCTAAGAATTGGGTGCAATTTGGGTACCCTGCGCCTTCGTGTACCGAGTCCTAGTGGCCCTAAGCGAACCAAAGGAAACTTTTTCACATATTATATACATAGGTAGTCTTACCCTTAAGCGACCAAGGTCCTTGTACGTTACGCACGGGGTGTGATTGTATCCATACCCCTTAAGCCCTAAGCAAACTTGGAGATACTTCACCAAAAGACACCTAAATTGGTTTAAGGGTGAAGAATGCAGATGCTATGCAATCCTAAAATTTGTGTAATGCAGAAGTTATCACAAATTCCTTAGTTCCAAAATTTAATACGAACAACATTTTAATTACTATGTCAAAAAAAGAATTTTTATAAAAAAATTAGGTTTTTATAAATATAAAGATCCCCAGCAGAGTCGCCATTGTGAGCGGGCGGACGTTTTACGAGGGTATGCTCGCGGGGTGAGGCGCGCGGTGCTCAATTCGGTTTGGTTTGAGGAAACCGTGGTGTTTGGTTTGGTTTGGTTTGAAAAAATCCAGTTTGCTTAAATGCAATGGCTTTATAAGACAAAAATGTGATTATATTGAGAAATATATTTGCACTTTTTATTTAGAAAAGCTATTTTTAAAATAAAGCTTTTTACTTTATTTAAAAATAGAAATAGAGTCGCCACCCGCTTCAGCTCCACTGAGAATTGTGGTGTACTTATCCAAAATGGTATTTTTATACCGAAAAGAAAATGAGATTCTGAGTTCATACATGATAGTTACTCATGTTGTTCAAATTGTTTGGATAAATTTTGGAATTTTGGAATTTGTGGCAAATTCTGCATTACAATGGCTTTATTTGAGAAATAAATTCAAAAAATAAAATTGGCATTATAACGGCATAATAAATTGATATTTTCTACTGAAATTTTGTTAGAGTAACGGCAGCGCTTGAGCTTTGGCCCGAAAACTCGAATAGAGTTTTCTCTCGTTCTGTACGTTTCACCGTACCTGCGAGCTTATTTACATATATTATAGCTTAAGTGGCTCCAGTGGCTCACTTGACCAGTGAAATGAAAATGCAAGGTGCAATAATAGAATAATGAAAATGAATTTTAATGAATTTGAAAGTTGGGCTTAGAGCCAATTACCCTCAGTTTACCTTTTCGTCTGTCCAGGATGACTTGAGAGCCGGTGCGGGACCAAAGTTATTAAGGATTGCGATTTTAGTGGAAAATAGGTAACCCAAGTTATAGCTATAATCTTGAATTATTCCTAAGAGAAGTGCGGGATTTTGAGAGAAATTGAGTCATTCCTAGATCGAAGATCACTGTGGGATCTTAATCTAAAAAGACAGTAAATCAAGTTTATACCTAGTGTAGGTGATAAAGCTTCAATTTGGAAGTGTTTTGGCAGAGTTTCAGGGCTTTTAGGACTCTCAAAACTGAAAAAGTACACAAAGGTAATTTTAAAAATTCTGAAAAAATTTTGTCGTGACCCCGTATTTATAATAGGGAGGTAATTAGCCGGCGGGCTGATTATATAGGTAATTAGTTTACGGGCCAATTACCTATTTGATAAGATTTTACATCAGATCCTGTAAAATCTTGCCAGATCTCGATAAGATTTGATTTTTTTACTGTAGATAGGTAATTACCCGGCAGGAGGATTACTAATGTTTGACCAAATTTTGACTTTTTGTTTTTTCAATAGAAAATGCTAAATCAAAGCTTCCTTTGAGTGTGGATTTTTGAATTTCGGATTTTTGATGACAATTCGGTCCCTTTTGGTTCTTTTTGTGTGATTACTGAAAGAAATAGGAATTATTCCTCATCAGGCCAGAACGGTCATGTGCTAACACGTGATTAACTATTACATGAACAAGATTAATTGTACAATTCCAGAACTAATCAACATGGTGAAGGCAGTAGAACCTCAGATCAAGAAAGATCAGAAGTCACTACTGTTGGTTGAAAAGAGCAAGACTTCTAATAAAAAAGAAGCACGCATTAGGTGCCAAGAAAAGAATCTGTAAAAAGAAGAAAGAAAAGAAGACATCCAAGTATGTCTGTTTCCAGTGCAAGAAATCAGGACATTGGAAGAGGGATTGTAAAGCTCCCACTTCTGAGTATTTAAAGAAGAAGCCTGCAGAGGCATCTACTTCAGGTATGTTTGTAATTGAAAACTATGCTACTTTTCCTCATGAATCCACTTGGGTATTAGATATTGGTTATGGTTCTCATATCTGTACTTCTGTGCAGGGATTAAGGAACAGTAGAAGACTTGCAAAAGGGGAGATGGACCTACGTTTGGGAAATGGAGCCCGAGTTGCAGCATTAGTAGTGGAAAGCTTTAATATTATTTTGCCGAGTGGCTTAGTTTTAGTTTTGAATAATTGTTACTACATTCCGAGTGTTACTAAGAATATTGTATCTATTGCGTGTTTAGCGGCAGAGGGGTTTGAAATTTTATTTTCGAATAATAATTGTCATATTCGCTTAAATAATGTTCTTTATGGTTATGGGATGTTGAATGGTGGCATTTATATTCTTGATACTAAAAAAGAAGTTTTCAATATAAATAATGTAAAGAAAGTTAAATTAGATAATGAGAATTCCTTCAACTTATGGCATTGTCATTTAGGCCACATAAACAAAGATCGCTTAATAAAGCTGCATAATCGTGGTAACTTGGGCCCAAAAGACTTGGAGTGTTATGGTGATTACAAACCTTGTTTAAAAGCAAAAATGACAAAGCTACCCTTTAAAGGAAAGGGTGAACAAGCCACGAGTACATTGGAGCTAATACACACTGATGTGTGTGGTCCAAGGAGTGTTGAGGCACTAGGAGGATACTCCTACTTCATAACCTTCATTGATGATTATTCACAATACGGTTATTTGTACTTAATAAAGCACAAGTTTGAGAGTTTTGAAAAGTTCAAACTATTTAGAAATGAAGTAGAGAAACAACTCGAGAAAAGTATTAAAGCACTTCGATTGGATCAAGGTAGAGAATACTTAAGTTAGGAGTTTCAGGATTATCTAAAGTAAAATGGGATAGTTTCCAAGTGGACCCCTTCTTATACGCCCCAACACAATGGAGTGTCAGAAAGGAGGAATCAAACTTTATTAGATATGGTTCGGTCTATAATGAGCCAAGTAGATCTTAGTAAATCCTTTTGGGGATATGCACTAGAGAGTGCGGTTTATGTATGAAATAGAGTGCCCTCTAAATCAGTTGATTTTACACCTTACGAAAGATGGTGTATTATAAGGCCATATCTAAGTCACCTTAGAGTATATATAGGGTTGTCCTTCTATGGTAAAGAGGATAGCATCAGATAAGCTGGATGCTAAATATGACAAGTGTCTGTTCATTGGATATCCAAAGGAAATTATTGGACTTTTATTTTACCAACTCGAATCACAGAAGGTATTTGTGCCTCAGAGTGCTCACTTTTTGGAAAAGGAACACTTACTTGCAAAAGTCAGTGGGAGCAATACTGAACTACAGGTTCAAGAGGAAGAAATAGACAATCAATTGATTGACCCTGTTTTAGATACACAAGAAAGTGTGATCCAAGAACAACCTGTCAAAACACAAACATTGCAAAGATTAAGTCTTGTTAATAAAGGTCTCGATAGATATGGTTTTGTCATCACTGATGATAAGGAAATATATCTCATGGAGGATGATGAACCAAGAACCTATGATGAAGCAATAAAAAGCTCAGATTCTGATAAATGGCTAAAAGCCATGAAATCAAAAATGGATTCCATGTATGAGAACTAAGTTTGGAATTTGGTTAATGCACCACAAGAGGTTAGACCGATCGGGTGCAAATGGGTCTTCAAGAAGAACTAACATGGACGCTAATGTAATTACCTATGAGGCAAGGTTAGTTGCGAAAGGTTATAGTCAATGTGAAGGCATTGACTATGATGAAACTTTCTCATAGATGGCCATGCTTAAATCTATAAGGATACATTATGATTATCAGATCTGGCAAATGGATGTTAAAACAGCATTCCTAAATGGGGATTTAGATCGGGATGTGTATATGACATAGCCTGAGGGTTTTACATCTCAGAATGGCTCGGAGGTATGCAAACTGTAAAGGTCCATTTATGGACTTAAGCAGGCATCCAGGAGTTGGAATATAAGGTTTGATCAGACAATCTGTGAACTAGATTTCTGTCCAAACATTAATGAGCCTTGTGTTTACAAGAAGGTTCGCGAGAGTGCAGTCATTTTCTTAGTATTCTATATCGATGACATTCTACTAATAGGAAACGACATTTCTCTTCTTCAAAATGTTAAAATATGGTTGTCAAGAAAGTTCTCTACGAAAGACCTTGGTGAAGCAGCATTTATACTAGGTATAAAGATCTATAGGGATAGATCCAAGAGGGTGTTAGGTCTTTCTCAAAGTACATATATAGACAAGGTATTGAATAGATTCAACCTTGAGCATTCAAAGAAAGGTTATCTCCCGATGACAAAGGGGATTAATATATCTAAGACTGAGTGTTTGAAGACAACTCCGGAGAGTATACGCATGAAGGATATACCCTATGCATCCACAATAGGATCCATCACGTATGCTATGATATGTACTAGGCCGAATGTGTCTCAAGCTTTGAGCTTTGCAAGTAAATATAAATCGGATCTAGGTGAGACGCACTGGATGGCCGTCAAGCCAATTCTTAAGTACTTAAGAAGGACTAAAGATGAGTTCTTGGTATATGGAGATAGTGACCTCACAATTAGAGGTTAAACTGATGCGTGTTTTCAATATAAAAAGGATGATTTTAAGTCTCAGTCAGGTTTTGTGTATGTATTAAATGGAGGGGCACTATGATGGAAGAATTCCAAGCAAGAAACTGCTGCTGATTCAACCACGGAGTCTGAGTACATTGTTGCCTGTAAAGCAGCAAAATAAGTTATTTGGTTAAAGGAATTTATGGGTGATCTCATTGTGGTGCATAAGATTATTGATCCAATTACTTTGTTTTGTGATAGTAATGGTGCTATAGCTCAGGCAAAGGAAAGACGGTCTCACCAAAAAAATAGATATGTACTTAGAAAGTATCATATAATCAGGGAGATTATTGATGCTAAGGTGATAAGACTAGAATATGTTCCCACAAATCAGAACCTCGTGGATGGTCTGATGAAGCCATTGATGCAAGTCAAACATGACCAGTATGCGAAAGCATATGGATTAAGACATATGGCTAATTAGCCTTAATGCAAGTGGGAGTTTGTTAGATATGATGTATGCCCTTAAGGAAATTAAAGCTATATATCTTAATTATGTATTGGTACAAATAATTTGTTTAATTAATAAAGGCATTTATTCTTTTGCTTATATCGATGTGTTCATATATATTATGACTGGTTAAAATATATTCATTGATATCTATGTATAAAAGTCCTTGATATATATCATAACATGAAGTGAGAGATCATAGTTGGACTATGCTTAGAGAGATCTAATTCATGTGCTATTATGATTATGTCTAAACTATCCCTAGTCATAGTTTCATCAAGAAAGGATATTGATGAAGCAATAAGGCTAGCTTGTGGTCAACTTTCTTGGAATGGGTCCAAGCAGTTAATCTCCTATAACTGAAGGTGGTGCCTTAAGATTGACGCATGGATATATCTGGTGGATATATTGGAGATCGCAATAAGATAAACACTTGGTGTATATATCAAGGTGTTGGTGTTTATCCTTATGTAGTAGCTTTGCGAATATCCTCATACTTGAGATACTAGTTACCTTGTGTGCTACTATGGCTATACTGTGGGTCATTCCTATACACTCATTAATTTAGGGTGTCACGGGTGATTACTGGTATAGTGATGACAGCATATTGGTAAGCTACGTAGTCGAAAAGAGTCCATCATTTCGGATATATTAAGGAGTTGTACCTGGCCACTTGTTAAGGTAATGACTGCTATAAACCTCTTATCAGAGTATGTGTTTGATAGAAATATTTTTTAGCTAAACACATTATGGTAAAAAGAAATATACTTCGGTAAACAAGTAAATAACTGGGATGGCTTGGAGCAACCTCGCTATTAGTGGGTTAACACTTTAACCGAAACATATAAACCAGATGGTACTAATATTAAAGAATGGAAAGAGTTCATTGCATTGGGAAGCTATTGCATTAACCAGGATTTAGTCATAGGCACAAACGGCATTTCAAGTAACGGGGGATTGTAGACCCTTGCTAGAGGCGTACTACAGTTGTTTAAGGTAATCGAGCTCTATTCACGGTCTAGAACCTCGAGCCAATGATTCTAATAGAACAGGGGTTGGTTAAGTCTTAACAGCTCAATACTTCAGGATCCTATAAGGTCATACACATTGGACCTTCATCGAACTAAGTAAAGAATTAATATATTTATTCTATTACGAAAATATAACATAATAATAATTGGATTATTATTTAACTAGTTAAAAATGATTAGATCATTTTGGATAAGCCAAGGAATTTATTTTTGACCGGTAACTAATTTATTAGGGTCTAAAAAAATTAAATTTCAAAAGAGGGATTAAAAGGGGATTTTTCCAATCGAGGTAAAAGGGTCGGACCCTATGGAAGAGGGGCCCACATTTTGGGCCCCACATAAGCGACTAAGGGGTTATGGGATTGGCAGTTGTGCGAACCCACATACTGGGTCACACCAGCACTACTAGGAAGCACTAGGTGTGCCCAGCACAGCCCCAGCCCACTCGTGGAGCAAGGCATGCCATTGTGGCCTGCCTTGCACAGCTGCGCGCGAGCCAGCGGATCCAATTGGAGGGTTGTGCAAGGAGGTTCTGCTAAAGCACGCTTCAACTGGTAAGTTTTCTTTCTTTCTCTTTTATTAGGTCTTTTTTAAGCATTTTTAGACTTAATAGTTATGCTTAGATTGTTTTGCATGCTTAGTTTATTTTATGCTTAGGTTATAGATTAGAGTTATATCATGCTTAGGTTATAGCTTAGAGTTATAACATGCTTAGGTTATAGCTTAGAGATTTAACATGCTTAGTACAAAATATTTATGCTAGGATATAATTTAGAATTACGATATGCCTAGGCTATGAATGCTAACCTAGGTAGAGAATTATTTAGTTAGGGCTTTATTTAATTCATATGCAACTAATAGGAGTTCATGCGGACAGGGACAAAATTTTTGAATTTCCGTCATGCCTGTTATGCATGTTCAATGTGACTGTCAGTTCCCAACAAGAATTACAGGGCAGAAAATTGTAAATGACTAAGTATAAAGAATCATACTTAGCTCATCTTTCCATATTAATATGCTTCTGTACTTAGGTTTTTGTTTCCATCAAAATGGGGGAGATTGTTGGAAATCAATCATCCAGAAGACTCTATAAAAACCTTAAGAAAACATCCGGATCAAAGTTTTGAAAAATGTTTTGAAGAAAATAAAGACCACAAGATTTCATCCGGTTCAAGACAGAAGCATCCGACTAATGTTTGCAAGAGAACAAACCACTAAGTCCCAGACCACCTAATCAGGTTCAAGAAAGAGAAAACAAAAAAGAAAGCATTCGGTTGGAAGTTTGGAAAGGAAACAAACTTCTAACTCCTTGAAGACAGCATCCGAAAGAAGATCACAAATAAAGGAGCATCCAGATTAGAATGAGTCTGAAGACATCTAGAAGACTCAACTAAAAGGGAAAATTCAAATATTCAGATTCCCTCCAATAAAGGTCACAAAGTCATACTTGCCTTGGAGAATGAAAAAGTGACAGCTTGCACTAATTCAGGAAAGGCAGAAAGGTTGACAATGAAAAGAGAAAAAGGTAACAACCTTTTACACCTAGACCAATAGATGGCGCGTGGAGTACACATAAAGGACAGAGTTGCATAAAAGTTAGTTACACAAAAAGCCAAATAAACGATGTCTAACAACTTTGTTTCTTCAATCCTAACAAATTCAACAAGACATTTATTGAGTCTAACAGACTAATCAACGGCTCCGGAAGTGCCATCTCACATCTGATCAACGGTAAAGATTCAAGATCATACTAACAATACACAAAGGCTACATTTATGATCCAAGCCTATAAAAGGGAAGCTTCACCAAATGAGAAGATGTTGATTGTTTTGTGAAGCTACTATATTGAAGAAATTGCCACACAATCAGTGATTTAATCCCTCCAAGAACTAAACACTTATATCTGTTTGTAAGAATTCCCAAGTAAAACTATAAACTTAAGGAATTCAAAACCAAACCCTTTGATAAAACAAAGTGTAAAAATCTCATACTTTGGTGAGTATTGAGATTGGGACTCAGTATGAACCAGGATTAGTTTAAGTGGTATATCCCTATGGGACTTAGCTTAGACTTGAGTAGAGTTTAAGTGGTATATCTTGCTAAAGAAAAAGTACTGATCCAAGAGTTGGTGATTTTGGTGGTATATCCTACATCCAGAAGAAAGGTCATCTTCCGGAGACAACATGTAAAGGACTCAGCCAGAAGTTGGCGGTTTTGGTGGTATATCCTACATCTGGAAGAAGAGAGATTCTATGAAGATAAGCTATATAGGACTCAGCTAGGCTCGGATTAGTTTGGTGGTATATCCTACATCCAGAGCAGAAGAAATCTCTAGAGACAACTATAAAGGCTTAATTTCTACCCTTGAAAGAAATCATACTAGTGGATTAAGATTGAAGGAGGAAACTCCAGGGACTAGACGTAGGCATGGCTGAACCAGTATAAAAATCACTATGTTTGATCTTCCTTCACTTTTAGCTTTTACTTTTAGTGCACTTGATTTAATATCTGCATAATCCGGATCTCATTACACTGGAACATAAATTGCATTCTACACTAAGACTTTTCAAAAGTCTAAAACTTCGCAAAAAGGGTCATTCAACCCCCCCCCCCCCCCCCCCCCTTGACCCTAAATATACTAGCATAGGGACCAACATGATATGGGGAAAATTTATGCCTCTCCTTATGGATTCCTCAAGCATTTACTCCTCCAAGATTTCCTCCATTGATAATTCTGCTACTTGGTCTTGCATCATGACCTCCAAATTGTTGAACATTAATTAAATCCCAAGCTTGAGTGAGTGTCTTGTCCAATAAAGAACCTCCACTTGATGCATTTATCAAGTCTCTCTACGTGGGTTGGAGACCTTTATAGAAAAATTGTATCAAGGAAGGTGGACAATAAGACAAAAGGTGTCGAAATCTTTCATAATAGTGGTAGAGACTCTCCATGTCCTTCTGGTAGATGGTGCAAATCAGTCTCCTTAGCGACGTAGCTCTTTATGGTAGGAAGTATTTATATAAAAAGACTTCAGTCATCTTGTTGTAGGTTTTGATAGATCATGGTGCAAGATAACAAAACCAATCCATAGCTTTTTCCTCAAGAGAGAAGGAAAAAGCTTTCATATTAACAATTTCCAAAGAGACTCCTAATGGCTTTTTGTTATGCAAGTCATGTTGAATAGTTCTAAATGCTTGTAAGGATCTTTAGCAGTACTCCCGGTGAATTTAGGTAGGCTCTGAATGAACTCGATCTTCATCTCAAAAAAATTTTGCTCATTCTTCTCAGGATACACGATGCATAAGGATGGTGGTTGATCCATCGAGACCTAGATGAGGTCTCTTATTGTATGCTCTCCTTGATTTTCTCTATCAACCAATGGTCACAATGACTATAGGATTATGAAATAAGTCTAAAAACAAGAGGGAGCTTGAGTCAATCACGGTGAAAATAAATCAGTTGGAACCGCTCCCCGCCAACGACGCCAAAACTAAAAATAATCCCTGTGAAACAAAATAGAGATGGTGGTAAGCAGGGGTCAATCCGACGAGGAACAAAAACTGAATATAATCACTTTGAATGACCTTACTATGACATGAGCAAGTTCAATGATAATGATTGAGTTATATAAACTAAAACTAAAGCAGGGAAAGTAAAATAAAAGCAAAAAGACTAAACTGACTCCTAATGACAACAGAGTGACTTAACCAAAGAGGGAAACTAAACTTCATAGTAATCACGGGACTAAAGATGAACTACACCGAGACCCAGACTTAGTTATACTGATGTTCCACATCGTCCAACACCAGCAATCCTTCCTCACTTTGCACAACGACTAGACTTCGCACCACGACCACCTTCTTACTCACCGTAATTCTCGACGTCGCGCCAAAGAGCTCACCGGAAAATAGCATTACCATCTAGAAAGACCCAAGTCCCAACCGACAGGTAGTGAAGCACTCCTCACGGGCGTTGGATCAATCACTCTCACGATCTTCATAGAGATTGATGTTACTTCATCCTTCAACAAACACAATTACAGATGTAAAATCAGGACTAACTATAGATCACAAAGACTTACCAATTGGTTGGCCAAACCAACAGCGAGATAAAGAGATCTACCTTCGAAACCCTTTATGTATCGAGACCGATGAATAGGTCGTGATGCAGATTTTAGCCGTCACACCATAAGGCTTATGGCTCTTTACTCCATGGCTAAGTCACAATGATAACTAGCTACTCATGGTAAAGAATAAATTGCAAATAAAAGTGAATTGCATAAAGTGAAGAGACAAGAAGTATGAACGGAAAATGGTTAAATTGAATAAAACTAAAGTAGTGCGAAGAACAAAATATAAAACTAGAGTTGAAAGATTGAAAGCAATTAAAGTAAATCTAAATCTAATGAGTTCTCTCTACTTTTCTCTACTCTAAATTATAATCTAAAGATTAATGTAAGATTGAATGATTGAATGTGCTCTTCCAATGATTGTTTATAGAGTTGTTCTACCTCCTCAAATGTGACTTATTGAGCACTTCTTGCTTGATTAGGTTCCCCTTGATTAGTCTTCTTTCTTGATTACTTGATTAGTCTCTTTAGGAAGTCCCTGAGTGACAAGGATTCCTCTTTAAGATAAAGAAAGGAATTAATCAACAGATGAATTCATGCCACTTTTTCAATTAGGCTCTGGTCAACTTTGGCATCTTTGACTTCTGCTCTATAGCGTGGACACGGCATCAGGACCTCATCAATCGTGGTAAACACATCATGATCTCGGTGACTAGTAACTTTTTAGCGAGACTTCCTCTTATCATTTATTCTTATGTTCTAGGAGGCTTACAGGTCACTAAAACCATACTAGTCCCAGTGCATCCATCGGGAGTCTCCTTAATTGCTCGTTTTCTTTCCAGAAATGCATCTTTTCTCCAAATCATCATCAGAACCTGAAAAGATAGAAAAGGAAGTAATATTTCCAAAGAGACTAATAACATGCTCATAATGATAAGAAAATAAGGATGAAAACATGTTGGAAATACGACTTATCATATATAAATACCAGCAACTAATTACATATTACAGTGTTAAAGTATAGCTTTCCTTCATTCAACGATAAACGAAAATTCTGCAGCTGTCTCTTTCATTCAATTTGTAGAAAAAGTTCAACACGAAGATCCCTCTTCATTGCTCTTGCTTCGTAAGTTGATTATATCTGAGCGAGTGAAAAGATGGCTCAATAGGAAGCGAAAATTCGAGGCTGGAAAAGATGAAGAGATTGCTGTTGAATTGAGGGAAAAGATTCAAACAAAAGGCGGGATCGGGACTAAGATCAAGTTAGAGATTGAGAAAGAGTTGAAGAGGTCTGATCTTGACAATGGACTAAACCGGTTATTGATGTCGGTACTACAAGTGAGGAATTCGTTTCTGAATGGAGAAGAGGAGATGATGATTTTGAGGGGTGCCATTGTTGGGGATGAAGCTGATATGCGGTTGAAGATTTGGAAAATGAAATCGACTAGGAAGTATGCTTTGATTTTAGGATGGAATAAAGTTTGTGGAAGGGAGGAGAACAAACAATATGGTGTGTTTGAGGAGGGCAATCTGATTAGGGTTTGGTCTTTTAGGGACATCGAGGGACAACTTTGGCTCGCCATTCAAAAGGTTAATGGCGGTGGGGAGGCGAATTAAGCAATGAATTAGGGTTTCTACTAACTTTTAAATTTTTTAGATTAGGTTTCTATCTAACTTTTTGATTTTTTGTTTGAAATTTGAAGGTCTGTATTTTGCTCGATTTATTTTAGAAAAAGGGAAATGATGTACCGAGGTCCATTTTTCAATTAGGTTACACTTTTTTTTTGTTTTCACCACGAAGTGGTCCTGGATGGGTTCCAACTGTGTGCGGCACCTTTAAGCCATGGCCACATCCAGACTAATCCTTGATCGCTAATTTGTGGGTGTCTCAAAGGGCAGGATGGCTAGCCTCAAGATTTAAGGTTGCTCCATGCATATCCCAAAATTAGGCTACACTCTTTAATTTGTGCGTATTTTGTCACAGGTTATTATAGAAACGTCAGTGAAAGAGCAAAAATATTAAGAACTTATGAACTGAAATTGAAACCTAAGGTTTTGGTAGGATTGTAAGGGTGAGAGATGAGAATGTATATCTATTGCTTGGGACCAAAGAAGGCGGGAAATTTGAATTGAATTGAGGGGAAGAGTCTCCTTTCAAATTCCTTGTTTGGCCTCTGGTTTTAATCCTTCCAATTTGAAGAATGGGTATCTAATTTTAAACTCATAAACATATTTTTTTTAATTTACTTGTAATAAACATGTAATTTCCATACTTCTCTTCTTGTTAAAAAGTTGAAAAAGATTGTTGGGTGAATGCTGAATTGTGAAGTTGAAGAATGAAAGGTAAACACAACAGTTGGTCACTAAGACATGATTATGGGTTAGAAAATGATTCTCTAGTAGGGAAAAGAAGTGAGAGAAGAATTTTGTTGGGAGTTGTGTAATTAATCTTAGCCATTAAAAATGTGATGGTTATATATTGCTCAACTTTACTCTGAAGTTCTTTTTCAACTATAGAAAATCTTAATTCTTAAACTGATACTTACTGTACACTTTAGAAAATCTTAATCCTTGAAATGACACTTAGTGTACCTGACTTAAGACACCATATTATAATAACACCCAAATCAATTGTAAAGTGCAAATTTTGCTTATTTTGTGTTGAAGGTCCCCAGTTCGGTAATTTTCAAGCCTATAAAATTAATATTGTTGAGTTCTAAAAAAAAGAAAGAAAATCAGCCAACATGTCGTATCATCGTATGACAATATTGTAGTTCGATCTCCGTGTGTTTTTTGGGTAACATAGTTCGATATCTCGTTGATTCTCACATAGGTGTCAAATTTGAATTAGATTATGGACCCAAAGCAAATGAGGTTTAGGGCTTCTTACACAAATACTCATAAAAACTAAAATAATTTGGCCACGCCATAAACTATTTATAAATTAACAAAAATAGTAAAAAATAATTACTAAAATACCATATAGTAGTTATCTGGTAAATATCTAGTAATCGTCTAGTAGATATCTAGTAAACATCTAGTAGATTGGTATTATATATGTAGCAGATATCTAGTTTACATCTAATAGATATCTAGTAAACATCTAGTATACCGGTATTAGATGCGTGATAGATATTTAGTAAATCTTAATTTTGATAGTTTTTTTATGGAATCTAATCATACCTAACATATATATAATAAATGTACTGATTTATTAGATAACTACTAGACGATTACTAGATATTTACTATATAACTACTACATGGTAATGTGTTGATTTACTAGATAACTACTAGACGATTACTATATATTTACCATACTACATGATATTTATGCTATTATTTTCTTCTGTTTTTGATAATTTGTGAATTGTTTATATTTTTTTCTATATATGTAATTAGTTTGACTTAATGGTGAATTTTATAAATATTTTAGTGACACATGTATAATTTTGACAATTTTCCTTAGGTTTAAGTGTAGTTTGTTAATCCAAAGCAAATTCATGGGACTTTTTGTATAGCTTTTTTAACAACCCAAATTGAGATGTTATTAAGGCACCTTATTCAATCTTTGGTACATTTGGTCCAAGGATTTAAAGTTGCTTCATGCTTAAAGCCATAGACCGATCCCAAGACCTTTAGGAAATAATAGATGAGTCTCTTTCATTCAAGTACACATCTACACTCCATGGGTTCTAACAGAACATACTTCAATAGCATCCAAACCAAGTGTAAAAGGTGATTTGAAATTTGCATCCATGGTATTAATTAGATGTTGGTGGTGGGAGGACATAATTAATGTTCATTGTCCAAGTCCATTTTTTGCATATGAACACGTAGAAGCCTACAAAAATGAGCCTCCATTTGCTCTATACTTTCCCATTTAGCTATTGACCAAATACAATTGATTTTCTCTATAAATAGCCATGAAATGTTATGGCTTTAATATCTAGCAAATTAATAAGGGAGGTGTTAATTGAGTCCTTTGCATAGAAAGAGTTTAGAGAGAATAAGAACGGTAGACTGTGTTATTAGTCTACTGTGTGAATTTCCTCTAGGTGTATTGGGGTCATCGGGAGAGTGTTAACATTTGAGTGGTCTTGCGAATCTCCGGTATTATTCTTAGTGGAAATTCATTGATCGTCCATCGTGGAGGTAGGCAGTTTGGCCGAACCACGTTAAATCCTTGTGTCCAATTGCTTTTAATTTCTTGCATAATTTTATTCTCTATTTGCCATTAAATTATTCCGAGAGAGTAACGGGAGTCGAGCGGTAAATAATTGCACGTTATTCCTAACAAACTGGTATCAGAGCGGGTGTTGGTACTGATATATTTTTTATCAGTATATTCCTATGACGCAATTTTTTGCTCTTTTGTTTGTGGAGCAGTTCGAAAAATTTAATTGAATATCAATATGGCGAGTTGACAATCAACAATGCGATATGAAGTGGAGAAGTTTGATGGAAAGAATGATTTTAATTTATGGAGAATTAGAATGAAGGTGTTATTGGTTCAACAAGGAGTTTCAAAGGTACTTACAGGTGAAAAAGCGTTGTTAGAAAGATATGACGAAGATGAAATTAAAGATATTGTCGAGAAAGCATGAAGTTCGATTTTGTTGTGTCTTTCTGATAATGTTCTAAGAGAAGTCGCTGGAGAAAGTACCACTACTGACTTATGGAAGAAGTTAGAGTCACTCTATATGACCAAGTCATTCACCAACCGGTTGTACTTGAAACAGCTGTTATATTCTCTCTGTATGCAAGAAGGATCGTCGGGGAAAGATTATCTTGACGAATTTAATAAGATAATCTTGGATCTGGAAAATATTGATGTCAAAATTGAAGAAGAGGACCAAGCGATGATGTTGCTGTATAAGCTGCCATCCTCATATGATAATTTCATCGACACCATAATTTTCAGTCGAGACACTATTGTTGGATATGATGTATGCCCTTAAGGCAATTAGGCGATATATCTTAATTATGTAATAGTACGAATATTTTGTTTAATCAATAAAGGCATTTACTCTTTTGTTTATATCGATGTGTTTGTATATATATTATAGCTGGTTAAAATATATTCATTCATGTATGTATACAAAAGCCCTTGACGTATCATAGCATGAAGTGTAAGAAATTATAGTTGGACTATATTTGGTGGAACATGCTTCATGTGCAATTATGATTATGCCTAAACTATCCCTAGTCATAGTTTCATCAAGAAAGGATATTGATGAAGCGAAAAGACTAGAATGTGGTCAACTTTCTTGGAAAGGGTCCAAGTAGTCAATCTCCTAAGGACTGAAGGTGGTGCCTTAAGTCTGACACATGGATATATCTGGGAGATATATTGGAGACCGCAGTAAGATAAGCAATTGGTAAATATATCAATGTGTTAGTGTTTATCTTCATGCAATAAGCTTTGTGAATATCCTCATACTTGAGATGCTAGTAACCTTGTGTGGTACTGTTGCTATACTTTGGGTCATTTCTATACACTCGTTAATTTAGGGTGTCACGGGTGATTATGGGTATAGTGATGACAGCACATTGGTAAGCTGAGTAGTCGGAAAGAATCCATCACTCCAGATATATTAAAGAGTTGTACCTGGCCGCTTGTTGAAGTGATGATTGCCATAAACCTCTGATCAGAGTATTTGTTAGATAGAAATAGTTTCTAGTCAAACACACTATAGTAAAAGGCAATATACTTTAGGAACAAGTAAATAACTAGGATAGCTTGGAGCAACCTTGCTATTAGTGGGTTAACACTTTAACCGAACCCTATAAACCAGATGGTACTAATATTAAAGAATGGAAGGAGTTCATCGCATTGGATAATTATTACATTAACCGGGATTAAGTTATAAGAAAAAATGACATTCCGAGTAATGGGGGATGGTAGACCCTTGCTAGAGGCATACTATGGTCGTTTAAGGTAATCGAGTTCTATTCACAGTCTAGAACCTCAAGCCAACGGTTCCATTAGAACAAGGGTTGGTTAAGCCTTAACAGCTCAATACTTCGGGATCCTATAAAGTCACACTCATTGGACCTTCATCGTACTAAGTAAAGAACTAATAGATTTATTCTATTACGAGAATATAATTTAAATAATAATTAGATTATTATTTAATTGGTTGAAATTGATTAGATCAATTTTGGATAGACCAAGGAATTTATTTTGACCGGTAACTAATTAATTAGAGTCATAAATAAATTATAGAATTGGTTAAAATTGATTAGATCAATTTTGGTTGGACCAAGAAATTTATTTTGATTGGTAACTAATTTATTAAGGTCGAAAATAAATATTTATTTGAAATGATTAAAAGCGGAATATTGCATTGGCTAGTTAAACCGAAAAGTATGAAATATTTTGTACAAAGTTCGGTTGCACGGAGTACACCGAAAGTCACGCGAACACTACTGGGCAGTGTTCGTGGCAGCCCATGCAGGGCACCGTGAGCTGGGCTCGCGGCATGGACTGCGAGGCCCAGCTCGCGTGCAAGGCAAGCCCTACCAATTTGTCCGTATATGCAGAAATTTTTCTCATTATTATAGCGGATCCTAAAAAAAAGAGTTTGTGTCGGATAAAATACATACTTTGACTTTCATGTGTTAAAACTTTGGCTCGTAAACACAAAAGTCCTGTACGCGCTTTTTTGAAAAGATTAGGTTCGGGATTCTTAGAAGAATTTTTTACGGAGGAAGAAGAGATTCTTTCTTTGATCTTCCCAAAAGTTTCTTCTACTTGCAGCTACCACATGCAGCATGCTATGCACGCTGCATGGCAGGCGGGTAGAATCCGTGGATCCATATGGATTCGAGGGTCATACCCGCGTGGGATGTGCCAGTGTGCACATCCCACATTGCTTTTTTGGGGAGAAAATTTTTGCCCCCCAAGCCTATATATAGGCTTTCCCCTCACGTATTCAAATTGCACCAAGCTCAAAGCATAAATCCTAAGAGAGATATTTTTCTCTCGGGTAATTGAGCACAATTATTTTTTAGGAGCTTGAATTTATTCGAGCTCCTCGAGTATATATTTTCGGGTGGGGCTTCTGGAGTGGTCTAGCAACTACTCGAGGCTTCTTAGTTCTACCTCTTGGTGAGGTTTTGGTTGGTGGGGTTCGTGTGGATACTCATAGAGGCTTTCCTACGCTTGGAGGCTTGTGCAAGGAGGTTCTGCTAAAGCATGCTTTAACTAGTAAGTTTATTTTCTTTCTCTTTTAATTATTAAGTCTTTTACTTTAAGCGTTTATATACTTAATAATTATGCTTAGGTTGTTTTGCATGCTTTGTTTCTTTTATGCTTAGGTTATAGCTTAGAGTTATAACATGCTTAGGTTATAGCTTAGAGTTATAACATACTTAGGTTATAGCTTAGAGTTATAATATGCTTAGTATAAAATAAATGTGCTAGGATATAATTTAGAATTATGCTATGCCTAGCCCTTTTGCATGCTAACCTAGGTAGAAAATTATTTAGTTAAGGCTTTATTTAATTTATACGCAACTTATAGGAGTCCCTGGGGACAGGGACAAAATTTTGAATTTCCGCCATGCCTGTTATACATGTTCAATCTGACTGTCAGTTCCCAATAGTGGTATCAGAGCTTGCCTATTTAGTGCATAATTAAGTTAAAAGCAAACTGAATACTATTTTCTATATGAAATGATTTGTTTATTTAATTGTTTGGAACAATATATATGAACTTGTGCCTTTCATTTCAAGGTTAGAAAATGGTTATGAATAATTTTGAATAAGCCTGCTCAACTTACTCAGATTATACAAGTGCCAATAATTTATTTAAATTACATGGGTTATAGATGCTTTCAATTTACATGAATTGGAAGAACGAAATTTATTAGTTCAAGAGAATCCATTGGTCTTCAGGTTTGTGCCCGTATTTGGTCTGGCTAAGGATTGGACTTGGTGTCTACTCCTTATAGGGCACCTCTCCTACCTGGGAACCTATATCGGTGCAATTTAAATTGACCAACTGGGGGATTAATATGAACTAATTTATTTCTAGTATATAAGATGGTGCTTATATATGTTTCTATAACAAAGTAAAAAATTAAATTAATTGAATAAAAGTTTAAAGGAAATGCAATATAAATTTAACAAATAAAGTGTTAATTATTTTGCATATAATCTAGGTTGATGGAATAATTATAATAAAGAGCTTGAACCCCCCTAAGGATGAACTGTACAAATTAATTCAAAAATACCCTGAATTAATATAAGTTATTATAAATATGTCCATCTGATAAAATCCTAGATTGGGTGAGACGTTTAACACCAATAAAATCCCAAAGTAAATATATTAAGGCAAGTTGTAGTCTTCCTTACTCAAATTTATAATATGGTCTCTTTGGGCTATCAAAGTGCTACACAAAGCATTTCTTCTAGTCCACATTGATTGGTTGTAAAATTTAGGATAGGGTCTGCCTTAACAGAACTGGGGTAGTCCACCATAAAATTGGGGGCTAGGCCTAGATCTGAGATATATTCAAGGAGATGCTAATATAAGAGCACACGTCCCTTGGGATTAGAGAACTTGAATGAATTAGCAATTGTATGCGACGCAAATGGAATGGGATTCCAACTATGACTTACTATTATTACTTGACTCATAAAATTGGGGGTTGTAATAGACTAGTTATAGATGCTACCTACTAGAAAATTTAGTTGGGCTAAAATTTCCGAATTCAGTAGATTGGGCTATTGTAAATATCGAAGACAATAGTAGGACAAATGTGTTTAATTAAAAGACCTTATATTAAATGCATGTACTTAAACTAATATCTAAACTTTTTCTTTTCTTATATCTTAGGTTGAAAATGACTTCCAATGTTAATCTCCGTATGTTACTTAACACCAAACTGAATGGCTCAAACTTTTCTGATTGGTTCCGAGCTATGAGAATAGTTCTCAGATCCGAGGGAATTGCCTATGTTCTAAGTGAAATTTTCCCCGTTGAACCTGATGTTGAGGATCATGTGGAGCATGAGGCCTAGTTAAAGCACAGGAAAGATCGTGAGACTGCCATGTGTATCATGTTGGGGTCCATAAATCTTGAGCTCTAAAAACAACATGAGAACATGCCCTTAAAGGACATGGTTCTCCATCTTGAAGAGATCTTTTTAGAGCGGGAAAGGACAGAGAGGTATGAGACCTCCAAGCTCCTTTTCGGAACTAAGATTCAGGCTGGCACCTCTGCCTCACAGCATGTAATGAAACTCTTGGGATACCTTGAGAAGCTAAATCGATTGGAATTTGAGATGAATCATGACTTGAGCATTGACCTTGTGTTGATGTCCTTGACAGATAGTTACTTAGGCTTCGTGACTAACTATTACATAAACAAGATTAATTCTACTATCCCTAAATTAATCAACATGCTGAAAATAGTAGAACCTCGAATCAAGAAAGATCAGAAACCTATACTGTTGGTTAAGAAAGGCAAGGCTTCTAAGAAGAAGAAGCAGGCACTGGGTGCCAAGAAAAGAATTAGTAAAAAGAAGAAAGAAAAGTAGGCATCTAAGTATGTCTGCTTCCAATGTGGGAAATCGAGACATTGGAAGAGGGATTGCAAAGCTCCTGCTTCTGAACATTTGAAGAAGAAGCCTACAGAGGCATCTACTTCAGGTATGTTTGTAATTGAAAATTTTGCTACTTTTCCGCGTGAATCCACTTAGGTATTAGATATTAGTTGTGGTTCTCATATCCGTAATTCTGTGCAGGGATTAAGCAACTGTAGTAGACTTGCAAAAGGGGAGATGGACCTACGTATGGTAAATTGAGCCAGAGTTGCTGCATTAGCCGTAGGGAGCTTTAATCTTATTTTGCCTAGTGGACTTGTTTTACTTTTGAATAATTGTTACTACATTCCAAGCGTTACTAAAAATATTATATCTGTTGCTTGTTTAGCAGCAGAAGGATTTGAGATTTTATTTTTAAATAACAATTATCATATCCGTATGAATGATGTTCTTGATACTAAAACAGAAGTTTTCAATATAAACAATATGAAGAAAGTTAAATTAGATAATGAGAACTCCTTCTACTTATGGCATTGTTGTTTAGGCCACATAAACAAAGATTGCTTAACCAAGTTGCATAAGTATGGAGACTTGTGCCCAATAGACTTGGAGTCTTATGGTGATTTCGAACCTTGTTTAAGAGGAAAAATGACAAAGTTACCCTTTCAAGGAAAAGGTGAACGGTCCATGAGTAAATTAGAACTTATACATACTGATGTGTGTGGTCTAATGAGTGTTTAGGCACTAGGAGGATAATCCTACTTCATAACCTTTATTGATGATTACTCATAATACGGTTATTTGTACTTAATGAAGTACAAGTCTGAAAGTTTTGAAAAGTTCAAATTATTCAGACCTGAAGTAGAGAAATAGCTTGAGAAAAGTATTAAAACACTTTGATCGGATCAAGGAGGAGAATACTTAAGTCAGGAGTTTCAGGATTATCTAAAGGAAAATGGGATAGTTCCCCAATGGACCCCTCCTTATATGCCCCAACATAATGGAGTGTCAGAAAAGGAGGAATCGGACTTTATTAGATATGGTCTGGTCCATGATGAGCCATACAAATCTCAATAAATCCTTTTAGGGATATACACTGGAGAGCGCAGTCTATGTATTAAATAGAGTGCCCTCTAAATCAGTTGATTTTACACCTTATGAAAGATGATGTAATAAGAAACCATCTCTAAGTCACTTAAGAGTATGGGGTCATCCTACTATGGTAAAGAGGATAGTGTCAAATATGCTAAACGCCAAATTTGACAGGTGTCTGCTCATTGGACATCCAAAGGAAACTATTGGATATCTTTTTTACCAACCATAAGTACAAAAGGTATTTATGTCTCAAAATGCTCACTTTTTGGAAAAGGAACACTTACTTGCAAAACTCAGTGGGAGCAAAATTGAACTGGAAGTTCAAGAGGAAGAAATAGATAATCAACTAATTGACCCCGTTCTAGATACACAAGAAAGTTTGATCTAAGAACAACCTGTCGAAACACAATCATTGCGAAGATCAGGTCATGTTTATAAGGGTCCCGATAGATTTGGGTTTATCATCACCGATGATAAGGAACTATATCTCATGGAGGATGATGAACCAAGGACATATGATGAGGCAATGAAAAGCTCAGATTATGATAAATGGCTAAAAGCCGTGAAATTAGAAATGGATTCCATGTACGAGAACCAATTTTGGGATTTGGTTGATTTACCATAAGAGGTTAGACCGATTGGGTGTAAATGGGTCTTTAAGAAGAAGACAGACATGGATGGTAATGTAATTACCTATAAAGCAAGGTTGGTTGCGAAAGGTTATAGTTAACAGGAAGGTATTGACTATGATGAAACTTTCTCATCAGTAGCCATGCTTAAATCCCTAAGGATACTCCTCGCCATTGCTGCTCATTACGATTATGAGATCTAGCAGATCGATGTAAAAACAGCATTCCTGAATGGGGATTTTGACCGGGATGTGTATGTGACACAACCTATGGGTTTTACATCTGAGAATGGCTCGAAGGTATGCAAGCTATAAAGATCCATTTATGGACTTAAGTAGGCATCCAGGAGTTGGAATTTAAGGTTTGATCAGACAATTCATGAACTAGATTTCTGTCCAAATGTTAATGAGCCTTGTGTTTACAAGAAGGTTAGTGGGAGTGCAGTCATTTTCTTAGTATTTTATGTCGATGACATTCTACTAATAGGAAACGATATTTCTCATCTTCAAAATGTTAAAGTATAGTTGTCAAAAAAATTCTCCATGAAAGACCTTGGTGCAGCAGCATTTATACTAGGTATAAAGATCTATAGGGATAGATCAAAGAAGCTGTTAGGTCTTTCTCAAAGTATATATATAGACAAGGTATTGAATATGTTTAACCTTGAGCATTCTAAGAAAGGTTTTCTCTCGAGTGTCCGAAGACAGCTCAGGAGAGAATGCGCATGAAGGATATACCATATTAATCCATGATAGGAACCATCATGTATGCCATGATATGTACTAGGCCAGATGTCTCTCAAGCTTTTACCTTTACGAGCAGATTTAGTCAAATCCAGGTGAAAAGCATTGGATGGCCGTCAAGGCAATTCTAAAATACTTGAGAAGGACTAAGGATGAGTTCTTGATTTATGGAGAAGGTGACCTCATAATCAAAGGTTACACTGATGCGAGTTTTCAATCTAATAAGGATGACTTTAAGTATCAGTCAGGTTTTGTGTATGTGTTAAATGAAGGGGAGGTTTGCTGGAAGAGTTCCCAGCAAGAAACTATTGCTACTTCAACCATGAAATCTGAATACATTATTGCTTGCAAAGAGGCAAAAGAAGCTGTCTGGTTAAAGGGATTTATTGGTGATCTCGGTGTGGTGCCTGAGGCAGTTGATCCAATTACTTTGTATTGTGATAACAATGATGCCATAGCTCAGGCAAAGGAACCACGGTCTCATCAGAAAAACAGACATATATCCAGAAAGTATCATATAATCAGGGAGATTGTTAATGCTAAGATAATAAGATTAGAATATATACCCACTGATCAGAACCTCGCGGATGGTCTGACAAAGCCATTGACTCAAGTCAAACATGATCAGCATGTCAAAGCATATGGATTAAGACATATGGCTAATTGGCCTTAGTGCAAGTGGGAGTTTGTTGGATATGCTGTATGCCCTTAAGGCAATTAGGGCGATATATCTTAATTATATAATAGTATGAATATTTTGTTTAATCAATAAAGGCATTTAATCTGTTGTTTATATCGATGTGTTTGTATAAATATTATAGCTGGTTAAAATATATTCATTGATGTATGTATGCAAAAGCTTTTGACGTATCACAGCATGAAGTTAGAGAAATTATAGTTGGACTATATTTGGTGGAACCTGCTTCATGTGCAATTTTGATTATGTCTAAACTATCCCTAGTCATAGTTTCATCAAGAAAGGATATTGATGAAGCGGAAAGACTAACATGTGGTCAACTTTCTTAGAAAGGGTCCAAGCAGTCAATCTCCTAAGGACTAAAGGTGGTGCCTTAAGTCTAACATATGGATATATCTGGGAGATATATTAGAGACTGGAGTAAGATAAACACTTGGTAAATATGTCAATGTGTTAGTGTTTATCTTTACGCAATAAGCTTTGCGAATATCCTCATACTTGAGATGCTAGTTACCTTGTGTGGTACTGTTGCTATACTTTGTGGTCATTTCTATACGCTCATTAATTTAGGGTGTCACGGGTGATTATGGGTATAGTGATGACAGCACGTTGGTAAGCTGAGTAGTCGGAAAGAATCCATCGCTCCATATATATTAAGGAGTTGTACCTGGCCGCTGGTTGAAGTGATGATTTCTATAAACCTCTAATTAGAGTATGTGTTCGATAGAAATAGTTTCTAGTCAAACACACTATGGTAAAAGGCAATATACTTCGGGAATAAGTAAATAACTAGGATAGCTTGGAGCAACCTTGCTATTAGTGGGTTAACACTTTAACCGAACCCTATAAACCAGATGGTACTAATATTAAAGAATGGAAGGAGTTCATTGCATTGGATAACTATTGCATTAACCGGGATTAAGTCATAAGCATGAATGACGTTCCGAGTAATGGGGGATGGTAGACCCTTGCTAGAGGCATACTACAGTCGTTTAAGGTAATCGAGTTCTATTCCCGGTCTAGAACCATGAGTCAATGGTTCCATTAGAACAAGGGTTGATTAAGCCTTAATAGCTCAATACTTTGGGATCCTATAAGGTCACACACATTGGACCTTCATCGAACTAAGTAACGAACTAATAGATTTATTCTATTACAAGAATATGATTTAAATAATAATTGGATTATTATTTAATTAGTTGAAATTGATTGGATCAATTTTGGATAGATCAAGGAATTTATTTTGACTGGTAACTAATTAATTAGAGTCATCAATAAATTATGGAATTGGTTAAAATTGATTAGATCAATTTTGGTTGGTCCAAGAAATTTATTTTGATTGGTAACTAATTTATTAAGGTCGAAAATAAATATTTATTTGAAAGGATTAAAAGGAGAATTTTACATTGGCGAGTTAAACCGAAAAGTATGAAAAATTTTGTACAAAGTTCAGTTGCACGAAGTACATTGAAAGGAGCATGAACAATGTTTGACAGTGTT
The DNA here is from genome assembly GCA_947683365.1 of Euphorbia pulcherrima. Lineage (NCBI taxonomy): Eukaryota > Viridiplantae > Streptophyta > Magnoliopsida > Malpighiales > Euphorbiaceae > Euphorbia > Euphorbia pulcherrima. Next base: position 45,909,392 of record CANTUS010000001.1, on the reverse strand, counting down.
CGCGGCATCCTATGTTCATAGGCTGCACATAGGCAACCCATGAAGGGCACCGCGAGCTGGGCTCGCGGCATTGGCCGCGAGGCCCAGCTCGCGTGCAAGGCAAGCCCACCCAAGGGCTTGCCTTGCAGCTGCACGCTGCATGGCAGGCGGGTAGAACCCGCGGATCCATGTGGATCCGCGGGTCATAACCGCATGGGATGTGCCAATGTGCACATCCTACATTGCTTTTTGGGGAGCAAATTCCCAAGCCTATATATAGGCTTTCCCCTCACCTATTCAAATTGCACCAAGCTCAAAGCATAAATCCTAAGCAAGATATTTTCTCTCGGGTAATTGAGCACAGTTATTTTTTAGGAGCTTGAATTTATTTGAGCACCTCGAGTATGGTGAGGCTTCTAGAGTGGTCTAGCAACTACTCGAGGCTTCTTAGTTCTACCTCTTTGTGAGGTTTTGGTTGGCGGGATTCGTGTGGATACTCATAGAGGCTATCCTACGCTTGGAGGCTTGTGCAAGGAGATTCTACTAAAGCACGCTTTGACTAGTAAGTTCCTTTTCTTTCTCTTTTAATTATTAGGTCTTTTTCTTTAAGTGTTTTTTGACTTAATAATTATGCTTAAGTTGTTTTGCATGCTTAGTTTATTTTATGTTTAGGTTATAGCTTAGAGTTATAACATGCTTAGGTTATAGCTTAGAGTTATAACAAGTTTAGTATAAAATAAATGTGCTACGATATAATTTAGAATTATGGTATGCCTAGCCCTTTTGCATGCTAACCCATGTAGAGAATTATTTAGTTAAGACTTTATTTAACTTATATGCAACTTGTAGTAGTTCATGGGGACAGGGACAAAATTTTGAATTTCTTCCATGCCTGTTATGCATGTTCAATCGGACTATCAGTTCCCAACAACTATCACGGTGAAAGGTGTCAAGTCAGCTTTGAACTCGAATGATCTAAAGAAGAAAATTGATGGTGATGAATTTGAGGATCCGGCAAGGGTCATGGTCACGAGAGGTAGATCTAGCGAAAAGGGATTTGGAAGCAAGTCAAAATCCAAATCCAAGAAGGTCAGATGCTATGAATGTAATGAAACTGGGCACATAAGAAAAGATTGTCCAAAGCGGAAAGATAAAAGGGATAGTGACTCTGATGATTCTTGTGATGAGTCGAATGTTGTCACTGAAAAGATAAATTCCATAAATGTTGTTGATGTGCTAGCAGTGACAAAAGGATGCACCAGAGATGCGTGTATTCTTAATTTGGCTTGTACTTTCCACATGTCTCCTAATAAACACTAGTTTTCTACTTATCAAGAAGTCGGTGGAGGGAAAAGTGTTACTTGGGAACGATAAAGAACTCTCGGTAGTTGGTGTTGGTAAAGTCCAAATCAAAATGTACAATGGCATTACTAGAACATTGGAGGTTCGACATGTTCTGGAATTGAAGAAAAATCTTATTTTACTGAGTTATCTTGAATCCCGAGGTTATCGGTTTTCTGCTCGAGGTGGATTCTTAAAAGTCTGTAAAGGTGTCACAGTTGTGATGAAAGGGAGAAACATTCGAAGCCTTTATAAATTGACCAAAAGCACTGTGATACGAAGTACTGGTGCAACATATGGAGGATGTTCGGTCAGTTCAATTAGAGGTTTGATTGAACCTGGAGTGATGCAAAAGGTGGAGAATATAGGTGCATCGAAAAAGCAACCATCGGAGATGTATGTAAATAAAGGTAGAATAGCTACTATAGTGGAGAAGCTACGGGCTCTTTCTATAGTCAAGTTCGAATATGGGAACTTGACAGATATTTACAGTGTTTGAAATAATGCAGTAAGGACAATCAGAGGAATTTCAAATCAAGGTGGAGATTTGTAAAAGGAGATTTGAAATTTGGACCCATGGTATTAATTAGATGTAAGTGGTGGGAGGACATAATTAATGTTTACTGTCCAAGTCCTTTTTTTGCAAATGAACACGTAGAAGCCTACAAAAATGAGCCTCCATTTGCTGTATACTTTCCCAATTAGCTATTGACCAAATAAAATTGATTTTCTCTATAAATAGCCATGAAATGTTATGGCTTAAATATCCAGCAAATTAACAAGGGAGGTGTTAATTGAGTGCTTTGCATATAAAGAGTTCAAAGAGAGTAAGATCGGTAGATTATGTTATTAGTCTACTGTGTAAATTTTCTCTGTGTGTATTGGGAGAGTGCAAACACTAGAGTGGTCTTGTAAATCTCCGGTATTATTCTTAGTGGAAATTCTTTGATCGCCTGTCATAGAGGTAGGCAGTTTGGCCGAACCACGTTAAAACCTTGTGTCTAATTACTTTTATTGCATAATTTTATTCTCCATTTGCCATTAAATTATTTTAAGAAAGTAACGAGAGTCGATCGGTAAATAATTGTGCGTTATTCCTAGCAAACTGGTATCAGAGCAAATGTTGGTACTAATATATTTTTTATCAGTATATTCCTATGACGTAATTTTTTGCTCTTTTGTTGGTGGAGCAGTTCGGAAAATTTAATTGAATATTGACATGGTAAGTTGACAATCAGCAATGCGATATAAAGTGGAGAAGTAAGATGGTAAGAATGATTTTAATTTATGGAGAATTAAAATGAAGGCGTTATTGGTTCAATAAGGAGTTTCAAAGGTACTTGAAGGTGAAGAAGCCTTGTTAGAAATATATGACGAAGATAAAATTGAAGATATTATCGTGAAAGCAGGAATTTAGATTTTGTTGTGTCTTTCTGACAATGTTCTAAGAGAAGTCGCTGGAGAAAGTATCGTTGTTGACTTATGGAAGAAGTTAGAGTCACTCTATATGACCAAGTCATTCACCAACCAGTTGTACATGAAACAGCGGTTATATTCTCTTTGTATGCAAGAAGGATCATTGGTGAAAGATTATCTTGACGAATTTAATAAGATAATCTTGGATCTGAAAAATATTGATGTCAAAATTAAAGAAGAGGACCAAGCGATGATGTTGTTGTGTAAGCTGTCATCCTCGTATGATAATTTCAATGACACCATAATTTTCAATCGAGACACTATCATGGTGGAAGGTGTCAAGTTAGCTTTGAACTCGAAGGAGCTGAAGAAGAAAATTGATGGTGATAAATTTGAGGATCCGGCAAGTGTCATGGTCACAAGAGGTAGATCTGGTGAAAAGAGATTTGGAAGCAAGTGGAAATCCAAAACCAAGAAGGTTAGATGCTATGAATGTAATGAAACTGAGCACATAAAAAAAGATTGTCCAAAGTAGAAAGATAAAAGGGATAGTGACTCTAATGATTCTTGTGATGAGTCGAATGTTGTCACTGAAAAGATAAATTCCACAGATGTCATTGATGTGCTAGAAGTGTCAGAAGAACGCATCGGAGATGCGTAGATTCTTGATTCGGCTTGTACTTTCCACATGCCTTCTAATAAACACTGGTTTTCAACTTATCAAGAAGTTGATGGAGGGAAAAGTGTTACTTGGGAACGACAAAGAACTCTCGGTAGTTGGTGTTGGTATTGGTCTATGTGAGAGTAAATATAAGGGCAGAGGGGGGTGAATGGCCCTTTTTCGCAGAATTTACAGACTTAGAAAAGTCTTAGTGTAGCGAGTTTGATTATGATCCGGAAGATGGATCCGGATGATGCAAATATGACAATAATATGCAATAAAGAAAAATAGAAAGAAAGTCACACAAGTATTTTATACTGGTTCGGCCCCGCCTACATCTAGCCACCAGAGTTTCCTTCCTCCGAGCTTATCCACTAGTGGATTCCTTTCCAACTGGCAGTAATCAAGCCTTACAGGTTTATCTCCGGATGGTAACCCATTCCGAAAGTAGGATATACCACTAGAAGCACCAACTTCTAGCTGAGTCCTCTTGTCTTTAGCAGGATATACCACTTAGCCTTCTACCTCGAATCTAAGCTGAGTCCTACAGGGAGATCTCACTCAAAGCACCTACTTCAAGCTATATCCCAATCTCTTAACTTACCCAATTTGGAGATTCTTACTTTTTGGTTTTTAACAAAGGGTTGGTTTTTGGAGTTCCTCAAGTTTATAGTTTCACTTGGGAGTCCTTACAAACAGATTTTGAATCAAGGGTTCTTGGAGGGATTGTATCAACTGATTGAATGAGTATTGCTTTGTTACTTGCTTTTGTAAATCAACCAGTTAACCTTCTCATTTGGTGAAGAGCTCCTTTTATAGGCTTTGATCATAAATGTAGCCATTGTGGTTGGTGAGCTTTCATTCAATCTTCACCCTTGATCAGGTCGATGATGTGAAGCTTCCGGATCCGTTGATCAGTCCGTTAGACTGTATTTTGATCCTCCTGAAACCTTGGGATTGAGGCTAGAAAGTTATCAGTGATCGTTTTGCTTGTCATTTTATGATGCCCCCACTTTCATACCATTTGCTTTATGATGTGAGCTCCACGCGCGTCTTTATTTGTCTGGAAGAAAAAGGTAGTTATCTTTTCTCAGTCTGGTGTCAGACCCTTTTGACTTTTCTTTAAAATATGCAAGCTGCCATTTTGTCTTTGTCTTGGGGAAAGGATCTTTCACTTTTATAGACCAAAAAGGTAAAGGGAAAGGTATATTTGAGACTTTCCCTATATTTGAAATATAGGTCTTCCGGATGTCTTTTAGACCTATATGCACTGGATCTATCTTCCGGTGATGGCTTCAATCAGTACTTCTGGATGCTGGTCTTGAAGGACAAAAGTTTGTTTCCTTTCCAAACTTTTTCCGGATGATTTCCTCTAGTACTTAGGTTTTTAATGGATGATTCGTATCTTGATTTCTGTCCGGATATTTCCATTTGGATTTGGGAGTATTACATTCATTGTTTTTGTTTCTTTCAAACTTGATCCGGATTTTTTTTTAGATTTTTATCCGGATCATTGTTTCCCAACAAAGTCCAAATCAAGATGTACAATGGCATTACTAGAACATTGGAGGTTCGACATGTTCCAGAATTGAAGAAAAATCTTATTTCGCTGAGTTATCTTGAATCCCGAGGTTATCGGTTTTCTGCTCGAGGTGGAGTCTTGAAAGTCTGTAAAGGTGTCGCAGTTGTGATGAAAGGGAGAAACATCCGAGGCCTTTATAAATTGACCAAAAGCACTATGATGCGAAGTGATGGTGCAACATATGGAGGATGTCCGGTCAGTTCAATTAGAAGTTTGGTTGAACCTGGAGTGATGCAAAAGGTGGAGAATATAGGTGCATCGAAAAAGCAACGATCGGAGACATATGTAAATAAAGGTAGAATAGCTTCTATGGTGGAGAAGCTACGGGCTCTTTCTACAGTCAAGTTCGAGTATGGGAACTTGACAGATATTTGCAGTGTTTGACATAATGCGGGAATGACGATCAGAGGAATTTCAAATCAAGGTGGAGATTTGTAAAAGGTGATTTGAAATTTGGACCCATGGTATTAATTAGATGTTGGTGGTGGAAGGACATAATTAATGTTTATTGTCCAAGTCCATTTTTGCAATATGAACAAGTAGAAGCCCCTGCAAAAATGAGCCTCCATTTGCTGTATACTTTCCCATTTAGCTATTGACCAAATACGATTGATTTTCTCTATAAATAGCCATGAAATATTATGGCTTTAATATCCAGCAAATTAACAAGGCAGGTGTTAATTGAGTGCTTTGCATAGAAAGAGTTTAGAGATAGTAAGATCAGTAAACTGTGTTATTAGTCTACTGTGTGAATTTCTCTGGGTGTATTGGGGTCATCGGGAGAGTGTAAAAAACTTGAGTGGTCTTGTAAATCTCCGGTATTATTCTTAGTGGAAATTCTTTGATCGTCTGTCGTGCAGGTAGGCAGTTTGTTTGAACCACATTAAATACTTGTGTCCAATTGCTATTAATTTCTTGCATAATTTTATGCTGCATTTGCCATTACATTATTCTGAGAGAGTAACGGGAGTCGAGCGGTAAATAATTGCGCGTTATTCCTAACACCAAGCAAAGTGTAATGTTTGTTTCTTGGGTCTGGAATATCACTAATCGTTGATAATTTAAGATTACTATTTGCCATTTCTCGAAAGGAGGAAAGAAAAACACATTGAAGTGGTAGCAACATCTTTACATGTAGCAAGTCTTTTCAAGTTATATTCATTCACATAAAAGTATGTCTATGTTTTTCCGTCTTGATTACGAGGCCACTTGATATTCATCTAGCATTAATGTGCCACATTTTCAAACATGCCAAGTTGCTGCAAATATTCTACCTACGCAAAGAAATCAATTCACAAATTCAGGCAAAACTTATCAGAACCTAGTCTTGTATAATGGATTATCCGTTTTCTGGAACTACTACCGACGGTATTGTGAGGGGGTTTTGGTGTGAAGAAGATTGCGTGCGGGAATCAAAACTATAGTTGAAGTGACAGAGAATCGAATTTTGAGCAGAGAATGTTTGGATTTGATTAGGAAGGATGCTAAAGAGAGGTTGAAGATCAATGAGATTGTTGCTTAAGCTGGACTGTGTAGTGTTAGGGATTGTAGAAAGGCAGTTATTAGGAAGGCCATTCGGTGGTTGATTGGATTGCCGAACAAACCAAACCGTGGATCACACTTGGTTTATCATTACGAGGAGTCGACCTCTAAATTTAAATAACTAAACATGTTGGTACTACAGACAGCAAAGCATCATCTATTTGGCCTAATGTATTGTTACTAAATTAGAAAAAAAAATTTTGCTAGTAACTTAGATAACTATGCAGATTCCTAGTACAGTATTCCTTCAATACACAATTGTCACAAATGTGAACTAGTGAGTTAAAATAGGCCTTAACATTATATCTGAGGCACGCTTAGGCGCTATTTTCAGCCTGTTTATTATCTATAATCCTAAATATTGCAATCAAAAGCACATTCAATTGACTTGTAAGAGATGTCATCTTCTATTCCACTTTGGAGAATACACAGATAATTGTTTCTAAACAAACAGAGAAATCAAAAAACAATTACACCATCCAATTTGCCAATATATACACATTCTAGACTCGTTTATGTAATGTACATCAGTAATGAACAATCATAAGAACACTATAAAATCAAAATTGCCATTAAGGTGTTTGAGCTCTAAACTATTCTCCAAAAGTCAATGCAGTCTCTCGGTCAATGAATTCGAGACCCGTTGGCAAAAGGTTCAGGATTGGGTTTAGGAGCAGCCTTTGCTACTTCTAGAACCCCAAACACATTCCAAAACCTTAGGGTTTCATCCCCTGCAGCAGTGACCACAGTACAGCCATCAGGACTCTGAGTCATATAAAGAACTCTCGAAGTATGTCCGGTGAGTTCAGCCATTTTAACCATTGAAGGATACTTCCATAGAGTGAATTGATTCTGAGTGAACCCGTGTGAACTCAGCAGTTCCCTCTCACTCTTATGCCACAGCAAAGAACAAACCTGAGACCCAGTGTCCACCGAGTTCAAACAGGCACCTGTATGGTATTCCAAAACTTAATAGTCCTATCGCCACTGCCTCCGCCAGTTGCCAGTAAATTCCCTTGGAATGGACACCAAGCTATGGCTTTAACAGCTGAGTTATGCTCATCAAGCCTGTGAAGCCATTGGGTTGCTAAATTTACCGATTTATCCCATACATAAACAAGGTTATCATTGCCTCCACTCGCTAACAGTTGACCTGAAGGTGACCATTTTAGTCCACACACCCCTTGTTGGTGCCCTGTATAGGTCTCAACTATATGTGATCAAATTCTCACATCGTTGTTTATAATTAGACCATCCATTCCTCCAGTAGTAAGTATATGGCTGTTCCATGCCAATGCACCAACTCTCGATCTGTGGCCCCATTCAACTTTCTTAGCTACAAAAAGCAAACCAATTTCTTGAAACTGACTTCATCAATCAACCAAGAACAAACAAACACAAAATAGACAAACTTTATGTGTTACCAGTTTGTTAGAAGCAGAATCCCACAGTTGTACTTCAGAGTTGTTCAAACCAACGGCGGTGTGGAGTCCATCTGGCGCCCAATTGACACTAGTGACCGGACCAATTTCGTCATCGACTGTCACAAGTTTTGAAGTTGAACCATTAGATGCGCCCCACAAATAAATTGTGGTTCCAAGTGCAATGGCTAGAACATTGCTATTTCCCCAATCCAATAAATTCAGGTAAAAATCATCGACGAGATCAGGTGCATCCAATGTCCTCTCAGAAGTCTAAAATAATCATTACACAAACAGTGAGCAAAATGCAAAAGTATTATCCGAATTGCTTTCACAAATTTTAAGGATTGGGGGGAAAAGTAACAATACCTGGGGAATGCGTCGGCGAGGCTTGATGGGTTTAGGCTGGTAGTTGGCTGTGGGGAGGTGTTGCTGTGGATTCAATTCAACAGGGGCTGGAGGTTTGTTTTTGAAAGCCAGAATCCTTGTCCTGTTTATATTCAAAGTCTCTGCAAGTTGCTTCCTGTAAGCTTCTCTTGATGGAGAGATAATGCCTTCCTCCTTAATTTTCTTACCTTCGGTCAACATGTAATGGGCGAAATCCATATCCATGGCTAACCTGTTGGGTATAAACCTGTCCAACTATTTTGTTGGATAAAAAAGAATCAATTAGCAAGCTCAGTTATAATATTGCATAACAAATTAATTAATTTGAGGATGAAATTAATTAATTATCTCACGTTTTCACTATTAGAATTCCTTTCGTGAAGAAATTGATCTTGAAGAGGGTATCTTGAATGTGATCCCAAAGTCGAAGATGAAGAAGAAGAAGAGCTAAATCCTGCATCCATGTTAACAACCAAGAAAACAAAAAGAAAATACTAATAATAAACAGATAATAGCATAAACTAGTAAACGGGCAAAAAATAGATCCCTGTAAAAGAGAGACAAGGTTAGAACAAGAAAAACAGAAACTGAATTACGATTCCAATTGAGCTCTTCACAACAAATTAAAAATCTAAATGAGCCATAATCAATATCTGTTTTTAATTACAGAAATAAAAAGTCAGAGAATTGAAAAAATTATTTTATTTTAATATATTGTTCTAATAGTTTTATAATACATTTTATAGTTGAATACAGAGGTATAAACAAAGTAAATAAACTTTACATAAGGAAATGCATTAAAAAGAAATAAGGAGGCTACCATATCTATTTCCTTAAATCAAGTGTCAATTGATTTACCACCAAATCTATTTCATTTTTTCCTTTCTAACAAAATTTTATTCCAATTTAATCTATTCTTTCCTTTCTAACACTCCCCATCAAGTTGAGTAGTGGGGTCTTCAATACACAACTTGTCTAATACTTCTTTGAACATCTTCCATTTACAGCTTTTGTTAGAATATCTGCTAACTGATCTTCGGATCTTATGAAGGGTAGTTCTATAATTCCTACTTCAATCTTTTCTTTGATGTAACGTCGGTCAACTTCTACCTGTTTCGTTCGATCATATTGTATCAGATTTTTTGAGATTCGGATGGCTGCCAGGTTATCACACATTATCTCGGAGGTCTCTGATGGTGGAAAACTAATTTCGGTCAATAGCTTTTATAGCCATAAGATTTCCGTTAGCCCTCGAGCTATTCCTCGAAATTCTGCCTCTGTACTTAACAATGCTACTACCTTCTATTTTTTACTTCTCCATGTGACTAAATTACCTCCTACAAAAGTAAAATAGCCTGAGGTTGATCTTCTATCAATTGGATTCCTTGCCCAGTCAGCATCAGTGTAGCCTCGAATATTTAGGTGATCGTGTGCCTTGTACAGAATTCCATGTCCGGATGTTCCTTTGAGATACCTTACGATCCTCCATATGGTTTCTATGTGATTTGCTTAAGGTCGGTGCATAAATTGACTTACTATTCCTACAACATATGAAATATCTGGCCGGGTGTGTGATAAGTAAATCCATTTTCCTACCAATCGTTGGTACCTCTCTTTGTCGGCTAATTTTGCTCCATCTTCTATCTTAAGTCCATGATTTACCACTATAGGCATGTCAGCCAGTTTGCAGTCAAGCATCCCCATTTCAGCTAACAAGTCTAAGATATACTTTTTCTGACATATGAAGATTCCCTGTTTAGATCTTAGCACTTCAATTCCAAGAAAGTACTTCAATCTTCCTAGGTCTTTCATTTCGAATTCTGTGAACAGGCTCTCTCGAAGCTTGGCAATTTCTTCCACATCATTCCTTGTAATGATCATGTCATCAACATAAATAATCAAACATGTTACAAGTTCACCCCTTCGTTTAAGGAAAAGAGTATGGTCGGAATTGCTTTGTTTGAACCCATACTTTCTCATTGCGAGTGTGAACCTCCCAAACCAAGCTCTTGGTGATTGCTTTAGTCCACAGAGAGATTTCTTCAGCCTACAAACTTCCCCTTTCTTGAATTCCTCTCGAACACCTGGTGGAGCTTCCATATAGACTTCTTACTTTAAGTCTCCATGTAGAAAGGCATTCTTGACATCAAATTGGTGAAGTGGCCACCCTTTATTTGCTGCTGCTGAGAATAATACCCTAATCGTATCAATTTTTGCAACAGGTGAGAAAGTTTCCGAGTAGTCGATGCCATAGGTCTAAGTATATTCTTTTGCTACCAACCTTACTTTGTATCTCTCAACTGAGCCATCTGGTTTATGTTTCACAGTAAAGGTCCAACGATACTAACTGGTTTCTTTCCTATGGGTAAAGTACATTTCTCCCATGTATTGCTTCTTTCGAGGGCATTCATCTCATCCTTCATTGCATTTGTCCACTTGTCTGATGTCAAAGCATGTTCAACTGTAGTTGGAATCTCTTCCTTACACAATGCTGTGATGAAGGATTTAGCCTCTACAGACAGACTCCCCCTTGCAATGTTAGCTATTGTATATCTGGATCTCCTAGCTTCTTTCTCAGGGGAATATCTATCAGGAGGAACTCCTCTGTTATGTCTTGGAGGTAGTGCAAATACTTCCTCTCTATGTGTCACCTGTTCTTCCATAACTCTATATTCACCATGATCAGTCGAAATCGAAATGAGAGAAGTTTCAGAGTCAGATTCTCTTACCTCATATACTAGGTTGGGATGATTACTTTCTGAGACACTGAGCTCCTTAGATTGTACAACAGTATACGAAGTATGCCCAATAGTGACGTGCTTTCTAATGTCCACATCTTATGAACTTAAAATTTCAGGAAGCCAACTAAGCGTGTCTGTATCTCTGCTCTCCCCCTGACCACTGAGTTGGGTTTGGAAAAAATACTCAGTTTCAAGGAAATCACAGTTCATTGTGGTGTACATATGATGTGTCTTAGGATTATAACATCTGTACCCTTTTTTATTAATTCCATATCCAACAAAAACACGTTTTTCTGCACATGGGTCAAGTTTGGTTCGCTCTGTTTAGGAATATGGACAAAAATAGAGCAACCAAAAATTCTTGGTTGAAGGGTCAAAGGTAGGGGTATTTTGGTAAATTTGGCTAGGGTTTGGATAGGTGTTTGTAGGTAGAGAGTTTTGGTTGGAAGTCTATTGAGTAAGTATGTGGCTGTGGCTAATGCTTCAGGCCAAAAACTTTTAGGGACTTTGGATTCAATAATAAATGCTCGGGTCATTTCTAGTAGGATTCTATTTTTTCTTTCGGCTACACCATTTTGTTCAGGGGTATGTGGACAAGAAGTCTGATGAACTAACCCATGTTTTTGGAAATATTATTTCATATGTGTATTGACGAATTCCCCCCCCCCCCAATTATCAGATCGTAGTATTCGAATGGCTCTTTTGAATTAGATTTGAATCATTGTGTAAAAGTGGATAAATTTCACTGTGACTTCTAATTTGTTTTTCAAGAAAAAACCCACAACATACGAGTACAATCATCGACAAAAAGGAGAAAATATCTAAATCCTTGGCCACCCATAATAGGTGATGGACCCCATACATCTGAATGAACTAAGTCAGATGGTGACGCAACTCTGGTATTATTTGGTCTAAAGGTTTTTCGGTGACTTTTGGCCATAACACATGTTTCACAATGTAATTTATTGTTGGAATTAAAAAGCTTAAGGGATAGAAGATGCAAATAACCCGTGGATGGATATCCCAATCTCCAGTGCAAAGCCAAGCTTCCCTATCTGCAGTTCCATGGGCAAGCATAACAGTACTATGTTGGGCAACTTCATCCATGTAGTAGAATCCTTGGCGTTCAGTGCCACGTCCAATAATTTTTCCCGTCCTGATATCCTACAGTATATAAAAAGTTGGGTGCATTAGTACAGTATAATTGAGTTCTTTTGTAACATGACTAATGGACAATAATTTATGTGATAGTGACGGGACATAAAGACAATATGATAATTTCAAAGTAGGCGATATATCAATTGACCCAGCTCTATTTACAGGTAATATATCCCCATTTGCCGCCATAACATGTGTTTTTGAGGGCTTGGTTTGAACTTTGATATCATTGAAATCATAAGTCATAGTGTCTATAGCACCACAATCGAAAATCCATGAAGAACTATTTGGTTTATGAAAGTTTCCTTAGCCGCATTTGCTTTTTCCGACTTAGCCTGATTTTCGGTGACCTTGTACCGCCACTGCTATTATTTTCATGCTAGAAATTACCAGTCCTTCGCCTAGTATATGATGAACACTTCTTATGGTCCTAAGATCGAAGCACTCTGATACCGAGTTTTAAATTACAGAAATGAAAAATAAGAGAATTGAAAGAATTATTTTATTTTGATATATTATTCTAATAGCTTTACAATACCTTTTATAGTTGAACACAAAGGCATAAACAAAGTAAATAAACTTTACATAAGGAAATGCATTAAAAAGAAATAAGGAGGCTACCATATTTATTTCCTCAAATCAAGTGTCAATTGATTGACCACCAAATCTGATTCATTTTTTCCTTTCTAACAAAATTTGATTCCAATTTAATTTATTCTTTCCTTTCTAACAATATCAAGAGCGAGGAATTGAGCGAGAGAGAGCCTCATTGTTCAATAGAATAAAGAGAGAGAGAAAGAGGAAGAAGAAGATAATGAGAGGGATTTGAAGAGAAGGCAGAAAGGAACAAGAAACATAAATTGAAGATCTGGAAGGGTTTGTGTTTTTATAGTTGAAGCAACGGCTATTTTAAAAGAGAGCCATTGAAAATCTAATAACCCAGGAATGCCCTCAGCTTTATCTATAGGCCTAAACACCTTACGAGCCCAACACAGGAAATGAAAGATTCACGATACAGAACCTATAGAAATTCATCTGATTCATCCTCCATTATAATTCTACAATGGAGAAGGCAGTATTATTAACATATTTTCTTTCGCCCTCTGTTTCCGATTTCTTGGCAATCAAATAGAAAAAGACTGTGATGATTTAAGCAGTGGAAATCGTAATTGTACCTGTAAACAAGGAGAAATGGAAGGGTCATGATTTGTTATTCCTTGTCGTTGATCTTGAAATTAGAACCCGCATAATGTGAAATCAATAACGACACTTTTAAATCAAATGTTAGCCCATGCTCGATTGTTGATGGGCTTTGAGGGTATCTGTTTGAGTTAGTGAGTGTTGGAGGCCTATAAAGTTGACTATATACTATTTGCATCGCCTATTAGTGGCTAAGTCAAGTCCATCAATCCTAGTGGAACCAGCTATGTCTAGTTGCTGTAGCAAGAGGAGTGCAATATTTCATGTGGGAAAACCATAACAAGATTTTTTTAAGTTATTTGACTGTAATAAAATAGTTTTTTAGATAGAATTTTTGTCGTACCAAATGAAAATATCGTACTTAGATCCGATACTTCAGAACTGATCTTTCTACAAACTAGTTTGAATCTACTAACGAATTCCTGTAAAATAACGCACAAACTTGGGGGCGATCGGTGGTTACCCCATGGGGGACCCTCCTATGCTTAAGTCGGTAAAGGTTTATAAGAAATATTATGAGAATGAGTATGAGAATGTGAATGTACCTATTGAACTGACCTAAGGGCCTCTTTATAGGCGCAGGAGCAACCTTATTCCCGATAGAATAGGGAGTCCTAATTGAGATAAATTTAGAACTCTCTGCACTTATTCGATCCTTGAATCCCAAGATGATAGGGATAAGGTCAGGGGAGAGAATATAGGGACTAGAGTCAGACTAGGATTCTTCTTTCTTGTAGAGCACGGGAGTGCCTTCGAGCTGGTCATAAACCGTCTCGATATTATAGCCGTCCAGGGCTTTGTATAACATCCGGCTAGACCACGATACACCCGACTTCATGGGTTAGGTTTGCTTAGCTCTCTTAACCTTGATTATGAGGTGAGCCATGTGGCTCTTTATTGACCCGGTCTCATGGGCCGAGACAGGCAAAATATACTTAGTGAGTTATCAGAAGCCTCCCCTCCAATCATGAGAATTTCTTTAAGACTTCTACCATCAGTCGTCTAAACCGGCTCAGATTTGTGCAGGTTAGGGCTACGTAGCAAGATATGGACCAGGCATCTCAAAGCTTCTCCAAGAAATTTGAGCCTTTTCACATTCTTTGGTGGTAGCTGGCTTTTTCAAAATTCAAAACTGATCACCCTCTACTTGACATGTGGCACCTTGCTTCTGCGATTTAATGATTATGGCTCTTCGACTTTCCATCTGTTTCCTATTTAAACATCCCCAGAGTTCATTTCCTCATTTTGGCTCTTCTGCAATTCTCTAATTTTCTCCGGCGACTTCCGTTCTTTGGAATCTTCAAGACCATCTCTCTGGTGACTCGCATTTCCTTGAACTCTTTCTCTCTAACAAGTAAGTACTTTTCCTTCCATCCTTCTTGAGAACTTCATGCTTATTGTTGTATGTTATGATAACCTAAATTTCGAGTTTGGTCGAATCATTTATTCATACCACAAAGGGCTATAATGTGTCTTGAACTTTTAGGCTAGAATCCTTTGTATTTTTGAATGCATTTGCTTTGGGGAAATGATCTCAGCTGTAATTTAGTGTCACCGGGATCTAGGCTTCTTTTGGCCAAATTTTGGGTTCGTATATGAATTTTGATGAGCATGATGAATATAGGCTTAGGGTTGAACCCCTCTCGGCTGAAAAATGACCATAGATCTTGATAGAACCTCTGGATTTGACTCTAACTTGTTCTAGGATTTTTCCTTTCTTTCTAAGTGGCCATGTCTTCATCCTCATTAAGTAGCAGTTCAAGTGAGAGTTTGTTTACAGTTTTGTGTAGGGAGTGCCCTGACCTAGTTTCTCGCGCTTTTATTAACATAGACCATTCTAACTTGCCTCATAACCCTAGGATTAAAAGGACAGTCAGGAGGATGGACCACATAGAGGGTGATGAAGTAAGGGTGGCATCCGATCAGGGCGCCTCTAGCTCACAAATACACGCTTTTGACCCGGCATGGGCAGGCATTGGTGGTGAGGGCGACGAGGTTGAGCAGCCGGCTCACCTAGAATGCCCCGATCGTAGGCTAAGGGGGCATCGGAAGAAAAGATCCGCTAAGAAGGGCAAGGCAAAGATAGTGAATATAGAACTGAATAGGCTCGTCTTAAAGGAGAAAAAGGTGACTCCTCGTATTGAGGATATGGTGTCGATGGCTCATCCGGTAGATGTGGATTTCGAGAGGGCCACTTTTCCCTAGGTGCAAAGTTGCAGGGTTATGCTGCTGTCTGAAAGTCAACGTGTTCATCAGCTGCCTGAAAGATGGTTTAGCCTATATCTAGAACAGGCTTGGTTTGGTTTTGTTTATCCTCTTCCCCAAGGCATATGTGACCTTCTTAATTATTGGAAGGTATGCCTAGCCCAAATTCACCCCAACTGTTGGGGTGATATTGTGGGTCATTATTAGCTATGTGAGAATCTATGGCTGGGATTTGATGAGGAATTCTTCAGATGGATCGCGTCTTGTAAGATGAATAGAGGTGAGGACCACTTGCATTTTTCGCATAAGAGCGGGTTCTACTCTTTCACCCATAGGGCATACTCGGTGAAGAACTTCAAGCAATTTTTTATTTTTGTTGAACTGAAGGAAGGGGAGCCTATTTTTCCTACTTGCTGGTCGTTTGCTTTGCCGCCTCCTTTCAAGGTTTTGAAGAACGACCTAAATGTCCGGGTGGAGATATTCGAACGCTTGAAGAGGGGGATGTAGTCTCTAGCCGATGTCTCCTATGCTTTTGTTCACAATATTAGACTCATAGAGTATAACTTAGACTCTGACGATGGTTACGAATACTATGTTAGTCCCCCGCCTCCGAGTGAGTTTATTTTCGCCTTATTTATTTTTTTTGTTATTTTCAGCTATGTTGGGAGTTAAGAATGCAGTTTTTGATGCTATAACCAAGCGGGTGAAAAACCTGCAACAAGTCAACAACAGCCAGGCTCTGGAGATCATTGACGGTACAACTAACAAAACTACTAATACAGTTTTATTAGGTAAGAATAGGGAGACGGCGTCTAAGAAGGGAGTGAAGAGGGGGAACGTGGATGCGGCCGAGGCGTCCACGAAGGACTGAAAGAAAAAATCAAAGGTTATTGACTCTGTATGTTTTCCATGGTTTGAAAACCTTCATTTGCCTTGATGTAATTTGATTTACTAATATGTTTCGCGATAGGTGGCCGTCAATACCCCTGTTGAAGAATTTGGGGCCCCTCTCTCTTTGGTGAAGGATGCCCTGATCCATGTTGCAGATAACCAGCCTTCTCTCAATCTTCTGGTTGTCCAGGAGTCGCTTCTCCAGGCCATTCCCTTAGAAGAAGAGGACCACTTGTATGATCAAGAGGACTTCCATACGGCGGTGCCCGCCTGTTTGAATCGGTCGCTCATGTATTATCTCCCTTCTAGATATTCATCTCATGGGTTATGTTTGATGCTTAACATATTATCCTTTTTTGTGCAGTATCTGTCCAGGGCGGCCGACATTTACCGAGAAGTTAATGGAAGCTATAGGCATGTGCCGAAAGCTTAAAGCTCACGTGAAGGAGACGAAAGCCGAAAATAAGACCTTAAGGGAGAGCCTACAAAAGTTGAGAGAGGAGCATGAGCTTCTCCAATCGTCCTACAAGATGGCTTCCCTAGGTCTTAGAAAGGTTGAGGCTGATCTTGCCACCTCTCGGACAGAGCTACTGGATGCCCAACGATAGAAAGATGAGGATGCAGCTGAGTACATCAAGTCTATGGAAGGGATGGTAGATGACGGCTTTGAGTTTGGGTGGTATGTTTTTCAAGCCTGCAAGCAAAATCACCCGAATCTTCCCTGATGGCTTGATTAATACCATCAAATATCTACGGGTTGAGGTAGGGGGAGAAAAAGCTCCTAAAGGTAACACCCTTCACGGGGAAACTGGCGAGGTCCAAGATGTCTTGGATGGAGGGTCGGAGAAGTGTCTGACAATGATATTCCACCTCAAGAATAGAAACTTTGTACATCAGGAAAACTCTTTGTAATTTAGATATGTTAGTTTATTTTGTACGTACATTGCTCTGTTTAAGCCCTTTTTAAGGCATATCTTTTAAGATCTTATTTGATGCTGCTTGAATATATATGTTTCGCTACCGCCTGGGATTCTTGTACCTTAGTTTTAAATAAGGACTTAAGTGTTTTAAGGTCTTATATTATGCCTTGTATATTATGAGAATCGGTCTTACATTTTCATTTTCTTCTAGACGTTTGCTTACGTGTAGCCTTTTTCACCAAGCATTTTATGCAGAATTTTTTACCTATTTTATTTTTATGCCAGTTGGTTTGTCTTAGGGGTAGTTACCTCCTGAAAGCGAGTTGTCTTAGATCTAGTTAAGGCATATCTAAGTTAAGTTGGTCTTATGATTTGCCGGCAAGGGTTATATTGTTGTCAAAAAGTTTGATTAAGACTTTTTTGAAATGAATAATAACTAATGTATTTATTTTTTGAAATAAAGTACAAGTCCGGGAATTCTACGCATCTGGATATCTACTTAAGGGGAGCCGCCTCGTTAAAAACTTCCTTAAGAGAAAACCTAGTGGGAAAAAATCCTTAAGGAAGGAAAAAGAGTGCGGCTGCTAGAGTCCCTAAGTATCTACTGTGTAGTAGGGCCTAAGATTAGCAATGTCCCATGTGCGAGGAAGTTCTTTGCCTCTCATAGTCCCTAGCTTGTAGGTTACCAGCCCAATGACTTTTGTGATTCTGTAGGGGCCTTCCCAATTGGCGCCCATCTTCCCTTTCCCTTCTCAAGCTTGCGAGGTGTCCAAGTCTTTGAGAACTAGGTCTCCTTCTTTGAGCCTAACTTCTCGTACTCTCCGATCATGGTGTCTTGCAATTTTCGCTTTGTAGGCCGCCATAAGGATCCAAGCTCGTTCTCTCCTTTCATCCATGATGTCTAGGTGGTACTTTATATTGATGTTGTTATCTTTTTCAGTATAGTATGCCACCCGATCTAATGGTGCCCCTATTTTGATTGGAATGACCGCCTCAACTCCATGAACTAGGAAGTAAGGGGTTTGTCTGGTTGTTCTGTAAGGAGTTATTCTGTAGAACCATAATACTTTGAGTAGCTCATTCGACCATCTTTCCTTGCGATGCAACACCCTTTTCTTCAACCCTTCTCCTAGGGTTCAGTTGGTCACTTCTGCCCGGCCATTCATCTAGGGGTGCGCTACGGATGAATAGTTATTCTCAATCTTCCATTGTTTGGAAAAGTCTTTAAATTTTTCTGAGATAAACTGTGATCCACTGTCGGTTATAATTCTTTTTGGTATTCCAAATCGAGTGATTATGTGTTTCCATACGAAGTCAATTATTCTCTCGATCGTGATTGAGCTGAGTGCTTCCACCTCGACCCATTTAGAAAAGTGATCAATGGCCACCAAGATCCACTTCCTTTGTCCGAATGCTTCTGGCATTGGTCCCGCGATATCGATTCCCTAAGATTCAAATGGCCAGCTGGTCATTATGGGCTTTTAGCTGGCCTTGGGAATGTGCGATTTCCTTGCATGTATTTGACATTGGTGGTAAGTTATCACGTATTCTTCTGTGTCAGCTTTGACAGTCTTCCAGTAGTATCCGGTCAAAGTGATTCTTTTGAGTAACATTTCTGCCACCTGATGGGACCCATAACTTCCTTCATAGATTTCCTCAATGATAAGTTTTCCCAGCTCGGGCATGACGCATTTGAGCCACACGTCTAAGTAAGATTTTTGGTATAACTCATCACCTACTAAGGAGAATCGCTTTGATTTCCTTGTGATCTTTTCTACCTTAATCTTGTCTCTGGGAAGTTTGTCGTAGGCTAGGTAATCATATAGAGGTTGCATCCACCCGAGTGATTTTTTCTGTATCCAAAGGTTTTCACCTTATTCTTCACAACTTAGCCGGGTTAAGACCTTATAAGGGTAACTTAGCTCTTTCCATGAGTCCTTTCCCTCAGCTACCTTGGCTAGGTCATCGGTCATCTGATTTTGCACTCAGAAGATGTATTCAATCTTCCACTCAGTTCCCTTGGTCTCCAATTTCTCTAATAATATGCCAACTTTGGCCAAATGATTCACCATTTGGGCTCATTTAATTTTGTATGTTCGATTGATCTGATTTGCCACTAGTTTTGAGTCACTTTTAAGGACGACAATATCTGGTGCTATCTCATTGGCTAACTCTAGCCCTTTAATCACCGCTTCATATTCAACCGTGCTATTGGTGGAGGGAAAGGCTAACTTGGTGGCATATAACAACCTAATTCTTTTGGATCCTTGAATGTATACTCTGATGCCGGCTCCCTCCATACAAGAGGAATCATCTACGAAGATATTCTAAGTTTCATATGGTACAACCACTTTCGGTTCGATGCCTACAAATTCCACCATAAAATCTGCCAATACTTGAGCCTTTAGAGCCTACCTTGATTCAAACCTTATGTCGTACTCCCCAAGTCTTCTAGCCTACTCAGTTAGGCGGCCTGACATATCTGGTCTTTACAACACTTTCTTGAGAGGAACACTTATCCTCACCACGATTGTATGTGCTTGAAAGTACGGTCTTAAATGGTCAGTGGAGTAGATTAGTGCTAAGGCTAGCTTTTCAATCTTGGGGTATCTTAATTTGGCATTACTCAACACCTTGCTGGTATAATACACTGGATGTTGTTCTTGCCCGTCTTCTCAGATCAGCAAGGTTCCTACCTCCTCATCTGTCGCTGCTAAGTAAAGGTAGAGTGTATCCCCAACTTTAGGGCAGCTCATGAGGGGAGGTTTGGCCCGAAAATCCTTCATTCTGTCAAAAGCTTCCTGGCAATGCTTGTCCCATTTGAAGTCTCGATCCTTCTTGATCACCTTGTAAAAAGGCATACATCTCTTAGCTGAGAATGAGATAAACCGCCCCAATGCATTGATTCTTCCATTAAGGCGTTGTACTTCATTCAATGTCTGAAGCAGTTCCATCCAGATAATTGCTTCTATTTTCTCCGAATTGGCCTCAATTCCTCTTTCAGAGATCATGAATCCTAGAAACTTCCTACTCTTGACTCCAAAGAAACATTTTTTTAGGTTGAGCTTCTGTCGATAGGCTTGCAAAGTTTTAAACACCTTCTCAAAGTTGTCAACATGCTCTTCTTCACTCTTGCTTTTAACTATCATATCATCTACATATACCTCGACTGTCTCACAGATCATATCCTTGAACATTCTGTTTACCAATCGCTGGTAAGTGGCTCCGGCATTTTTTAGTCCAAATGGCATGATCATGTAGCAGTATGTTCCCTTGTGAGTGATAAAGGACGAATTTTCTTCATCCGTTGGGTCCATGGGAATTAGATGGTATCCAGCTTTTGCGTTTAGGAAGGAGTAGACGGCGTATTCGGTAGTGGAATCTACTAATTGGTCTATGCTTGGTAATGGGTAACTATCTTTTGGGGTTGCTTTATTTAAGTCGATGAAGTCTACGCACATACGATAGTTCCCGATTAGTTTCTTAACCAACACGACTTTTGCTAGCCATCTAGGATAGTGTACTTCCCTGATAGGCTTGGGTTTGAGCAATTTATCTATCTCTTCTTCAATTGCCTTTTATCTTTTTGCGGCGTGCTTTCTTTTTTTTTTTGTATGACCGGGGTTGCTTCTGGGTTGAGGTTGAGGCTATGTTGCATGATTTCTGGTCGGACTCTCAATAGATCATCGTGACTCCAAGAGAATGAATCTTGTTGCCCAACTAGGACAAAATTGATGCTTGGCTTGGTATTAATTTTTAGATCCTTGGCTACCTTCAACGCTCTTCCCGGTCCCACCATGATTTCCTAGTTGGTATTTGTAATACCAAGTAAGCTGGAGAGATTGAAGCGAATGAATTCACACAGAAAGGGATGTCCCAGAATGATGTTGAACCCAACTGATATTTCAGCAATGGTAAAATCCATCTTGGCTCAGTATATGTGTTCCTTGTATCACGGCCCGAGAGTTTGGGAGGTTCCGTGAGAAACTCAGCATGTCTAAGTGTTGGGTCGTGTCACTTGTCACCTATCTCTACATTTAGCTTGACCTCTCCTAGGGAGACGGTGGAGTGTGCACTTAGGTCTGACAAGGTTACATATCCCGGATTAATGCGGCAGTTAATTACTTTAAGTTGTTCAAACGCCGATCTTGTGATTAAATTTACTGAGCTTCCCGTGTCGACGAGAACTCGGTATACCATACAATTCTTGACTACCGCTTCGATGACTAGCGGATCCGTATGCGGCTTGGTCACTATGCTCACTTTCTATAACTTTTGTTGGCTTCCGAGCCGTCACTCAACATGAGTGTTCGGCTGGAAGAATGCCTTGCTTTCTTTGGAGCGGCTCTTTATCCTCGCCGCTATTAATAACTAAGACTTTCTTTCCTCTTCCGTCATCATTCTTCTTTTGGTCTTTCGGCTTTTCCTTTGAATCGCTGGAGTCTTCTCTTCTATCTTATTGTCTTGTCATGCCTTTAACAAACTGGCCAAATTTTCCATCCTTGATGAGGGCGTGAACTTCTTCTGCTAGGACCCTACAGTTGTCTGTATGGTGTCCCCTAGTTTTGTGAAAATTGCGATATTTATCATAGTCTCTCCCCAAAGTCTTACGTTCTGAGACATTTGAAAATCTGACATTCTTCCGTTCTGGCCCATTTTTTATTGCAACCAAAATTTTGCTTAGAGTGGCATTCAATTTCGGTTTATCCCCATCATGATCATACCGACTGCAGCCCCGACCACTGCTGCTTCTGCCTTTCTTGCTCCTTCTATCATCACGTCTGGATCGATCCCTGTCGTCTTAGCTTCACTTATTAGAATAGCTTACTTCATCAACCTCAACCAAATTTTGAGCCATCACAATCATCTGAGGAAACTAGGTTGGTTTCCTTGTAATTATCTCTTGCTTGAGCCGGTCATTTCAGGTTCCCTTGATTAAAGCTTCCTTGGTTGTCCTAAAATCTAGGTCGGCAATGCCCACACAGGCTTCATTAAATCTCTTGAGGAAGTCTCATAGAGATTCGTCTGGTTTTTGCACAATGCTGTGAAGATCCCGGCTGACGCTGTCCGGCTGAGCTGATCCCAAGAAGTGCTTTACAAATTTGCCCCTTAATATTTTAAAGTCTTTGATGGAGTTAGGGGCTAACCGGAGGAACCACTGTTTGGCGACCCCTGTTAGTGTCGTGGGGAAGTATCTGCACCAAAATGCCTTAGGGGCATTGATCAAATCCATCTGATCTACATAATCTATTAAGTGCATCCAGGGGCCATCCTTCCCCGCATATTCATCCAGGACGGGTGGGAATACGTATTCCGGGGAGCTTTTAGCTTAAGATGTTTTTTTTGAACGAGAAAAGAGTTTTTTCGTTGATTGGCTCCTGGAAGGAAATAGCGTATTTCTTCAAGCTTCTTTTGAATTTAGTATCAAAATCTTCGGAACTTTCCAAACTAGATTGTGAGGCGGATGAAGAGGATACTGAAGGAGAAGGGGTGGGGAATTTGTGTTTCTTACCTTCATGCTTTTTTCCCTTTGACCTTAGGCAGGACCCAGCACCATTCTTATCAGTCACCTCGGTTGCCACAGTTATTGAGTCGATCGTCGTTCCTTGTTTCTTGTTGAGCATCGACACCCCCGCCTGGATTTCCTTTCCTTCTTGAGCCATTAATAACAATCCTCGCAACGTTACGAGGTCTGAATCCATGAATCCACCCGGATAGGTTAAGGTGGGTGCCTCTGTTATGGGGGTGACCGGCTGGATTGACACAGGCTGAGATATGTTCAAGTTTAAGAGTCCCTCCGTTACTTCAAAAACTGAGACGGGTATCCTAGTGATAGAATTAAATTGGGGGAGAAGGTTTCGATTCACGCCTATCTCAAGCGGAATGACCAGGTCTTCGTGAAGTTCTCCTTCGAGTCGACCTATCACTATAAAATGATTGTAGGCGGACCTCATCATCTGGTTCTGTTGCTCATGGGTGAGAGCAGCCTGGCGAGCAATTTCGATGAACGGGTCTAGCTGATTGTCTGGACGGGAGGAATGTTCCTCTGCCTCTTTAGTTCCTGAGCTGCCGGCGGCCATTAGTGCTTTCTCTGTAGCTGCTAAGCTACTTGCTGTAACCGGCACTCCTCTAGTTGCGATGGTGTTTCCAGCACCGCCTTGGGTGCTTTCTACACTAGGACTGATGGTCAGGTCTAAATTCTCGAGCGACATGTTTATGCAAAAAGAACTCGGAGTTATTTCTAAAGGATGTGTTCTTCAGTGAACTACGATTCTCGCTTGAGCAAGTAAACGAAGTCCACGCTCACCGCACCACTGAAAATATCGTACCTAGATCCGATATTTCAGAACTGATCTTTCTACAAACTAGTTTGAATCTACGAACGAATTCCTGCAAAACAACACACAAACTTGGGGCGATCGATGGTTACCCCGTGGGGGACCCTCTGATGCTTAAGTCAGCAAAGGTTAATGAGGAATATTATGAGAATGAGTATGAAAATGTGAATGTACCTGTTGAACTGACCTAAGGGCCTATTTATAGGCGCAGGAGCAGTCATATTCTTGATAGAATAGGGAGTCCTAATTGAGATAAGTTTAGAACTCTCTGCACTTATCCGATCCTTTAATCCCAAGATGATACGGATAAGGTCGGGGGAGAGAATATAGGGACTAGAGTCAGACTATGATTCTTCTTTCCTGTAGAGCACTGGAGTGCCTTAGAGCCGGTCATGAACCGTCTCGATGTTGTAGCCGTCTAGGGCTTTGTATAACATCCGGCTAGACCACGATACACCCAGCTTCATGGGTCAGGTTCGCTTAGCTCTCCTAACCTCGACTGTGAGGTGAGCCACGCGACTCTTTATTGACTCGGTCTCGTGGGCCGAGACGGACAAAATATACTTAGTAAGTTATCACCAAATGCTCATGAGCCACATTGTATTATATTGCAGTTCTTGTTGATCTACATTAGATTTAGAATTCAGATCTGAATTTGAATTTTCATTGGCTAATTTAGCAATGCCACCTTGAATTTCTTGTGGTTGATGTCTTAGTCTAGCAGTCCCAGATTCTAACCACATTCGAGTTGGGTGGAAATTATCTTTCAATTTAATGTTAGCGCAATTGTGAAAAAAAAAGAAAATAATCATGAGCAAAATTATAAGTACAGTTTGATGTAGTAACGGTAAAAATTAATATTTGCTTAGAGTAGTTACATGATATATAACTTCTTCAGATAAGTAGTCTCCATCCATGCATAAATAGTTAGTTAATTATTAAATTAACAGTTTTTTTTTTGTTAAGTAGTAATTAGTTTGTGACTGAGACAGTATAATCTAGAGTTTAAAAATCTCTTTTCCAAGAAACTGATTTTTTTTATTTAATTAAACCAACATATATAATCAATTAATGCAAGACTAACAAATGTCTTAAGATTGTCGCTTCAAGTCTCCAAAATCTTTGCCACACAAACCGTTCTTCCAACTATTCTGATCTTAATCCCACACCTAATGTTGTCTTCTCTCCAAAATCAAATCTCACATCACTCCATTTTTCCCCAAAAAATAAAATATAATTTTGATCACACAATGAAGCAACTTTCCAGTTTCCTCGAAATCCACCATTTCATTTTCAAAGCATTGTTCATAGTTTCAAACATTCATTTTGCATTGTGCGAGATAAGGGACACTCACATCATTGATGATTCGCGCCCCATGATCATGTTCGAGCGATTCGGTTTCTCAAAAGGCGGCCACGCACACATCTCGGTGAAAGATATTTCTTGGAAATCCAAGAATCCGAAAGCCGAATATAGCCCTTCTTCAATGGGTTTTTTCCTAGCTAGAGATTCATCTTTTATAAGAATCATAAATGAATCACAACATGCTAAGTCCTTTTGTCTCCTCTCAAGCCGGTTTGTTAAACTCATTTTTCGATTTGATACCTTCACTTTTAACTCAACTAACAACGGATCGATAGTAATCGAAGATCCTGATGAGTACAATTTAGTCTTTGGAAATTGTCAGCCTGAATTCGAAGTGTCAATGTATGTACATACCGAAATGTACAATATACAATACGGTATAAAAGATTTCCTCCCCGCCGGCCAAACCGAATTGCCTAGACTTTATTTCATATTCTTTCTTATATACACTAGCCTTTTTGTTCTATGGGTTTTCACTTGCATCAAACAAAGGCCAACGGTCGACAAAATTCACATAATAATGGGAGCACTGCTTCTCGTTAAGGCGCTTAAAATGATATGTGCATCAGAAGACAAAATGTTCGTCAGCAAGACAGGGTCGCCCCACGGATGGGACATTGCGTTTTACATTTTCGGGTTTTTCAAAGGAATAATGTTGTTTACCGTTATTGTCCTAATAGGGACGGGATGGTCTTTCCTGAAACCGTACCTCCAAGAAAGGGAGAAAAATGTACTTATGATAGTGATTCCATTACAAGTACTTGAAAACATTGCTTATGTTGTAATAAATGAGACAGGGCCAGCAACTAAGGACTGGATGACATGGAACCAAATGTTCTTATTGATCGACATTATATGTTGTTGTGCAGTGTTTTTCCCGATAATTTGGTCGATTCGGAGCCTGAGAGAGGCATCGAAAACTGATGGGAAAGCTGCAAGGAATCTCGAGAAATTGACACTATTTAAGCAATTTTACATATTTGTTGTAGGGTATTTGTATTTTACGAGAGTTGTGGTATCTTCAGTAGGGGCTCTGCTTGATTATCGATACGAATGGATAATGAATGCTATGGGCGAGGCGGCGAGCTTGGTGTTCTATGTGTTTATATTCTCGAATTTTCAGCCAACCGAAAAGAATCCATACTTGTTGGTTGATGATGAACAAGAGATGGCTGCAAGCCAAATTTTGCAAGATGATGATTCTTTTGAACTTTAATTTAGATCTTGTTATTTATTGAGTGATTTTTGTCATATAGATATACTTTTGCAGTAATGAACTAATGCTGCTTCTAAATTGGCAACAATTATGAAGTTCTATACTTGCTCTGCTTTTTGTCAATTTTGTTTTAGCTAAATTTTTGCCTATTTTCTGATGATATTTTACGTTGTCTAAAGTGTACTGCATATATCATTCACAATAATTGGTTTTATAATTTTGTGAGTTATTTATAATACAGTACTTATCAATATAATGTGAATGTATGATTGAATTTTTTTTTTAAATATTTGTCAAGTATTTTTATTGAGATAACAATAAAGGCTCCGACAGTCTTTCAACAAATATATTTTATGGACTTCAAATCATATTTTTCTCTCACTTTCTCAATATGTGATATGCGTGAATAGGATTGTCTTCCATGAACTTTTACAAGGTAATAATTGTGATATATGAGAATTTTGATTAGGTTAAAAATATAACAGCTAAATTCCTAATTAAAATTAAATAGTTGAGATTGAAGATAACGATCAGGCTTATGGCTTATGCTAATGACGCTAGTATTAGTTTAGGCTTAATGGATTAGGAATCCTCCCTCTTATCCTTTAACCTTTAAAAGTTACTGTCGCTTCTTAAACTTATTTAAAGTGTACCCCATGATCCCTTTTAATTAATGTAGCAAGTAATTTGTTAATATTTGAAAAGTCAACGTAATGTTAAGTGAAAAGAGTTATGAGGTACATTTTAAATAAATTTAGGAGGATGAGAGGAACATTAGACAAATTCAGGGAGGCGATGGACGATTAGGAACGAGTTCAAGTTGCTGCTTAGGGGTGAGCATTCGGATAATACCGAACCAAATCGAACCGAATTGTTCGCACCGATTTATTGAATTTTCGTACAAAATTTTACCAAACCGAATTCACCTAAAGACCGAAAATTTTAAACCAAAAATATTTTGGTTAAATTTCGATTATCTGAACAGATTCGAATTAATTAAAAAAATGCAATTGAATTTTCATTAAACCCAAAATACTTTTCCCGAGCAACAAAAAGCAAAATATTAAAAAAAACGAATTATCCAAACCAAACTATAAAATATCCAAATCAAATCAAAATGCTATGACTGAAATGTAAAATATCCAAACCAAATTACACGATTCGATTCGGTTGGATTGGAAAATTTAGATAAAACCGAATTATGCAGAGACGTAGTGCTGGTGATGTTTTCGGCCATTAGTTTAGGAGGCTAAATATCTAACAAGGGAAAATGCGGTTGAGAAAGAAGCCCAGAAATGGGAATTCGCCTTCTCCAGCCTCACTCGTTCACTGGGCAACCATTCCTCTCACTCCTAAACCCTCACGAAATCCCTCATAAAAGGTCCTTTTATTCTGATACACACCATTATCTTGGCTGGAACGACGCTAGATCTACTCGGCGCATCAGAATTAAATTCGAAGATGAGTTGTACACCGACGATGATGATGGTTTCGGGTTCAGTGGTGCTCGAAAACGGAGAGAATGGTGGTACAATGATGACACTAATAACTGGTTTGATGATGACGAGGAGGAGGAAGAAGAAGATGAATTTTGGATTTTTAAGGTAACTGTCTTCTTCTTAATTCTAATTTCATGGTGGATTCGTTAATGGTAATGTTACTTTATGCTGTTAATTAGGTCATTAAAGATGCTAATCGGCTCTTGTGTAGCATAATTTTGAAGCAACACTTCTTTATATAATCTGCTCCAATTGCTTAGTTGAATTTCCCTTTAATCACTCGGAAACTATGAAGCACGGAAACTCCGGTTACATGCCCGTTTCGGCATTTCAGTATCCGTGTCCATGTTCGTTTCCCACAGTTTTTAAACCTATATTATTTACTACATAGCTCAGAAATGAATTTTAAGATTAAATAATGAACTTTAGGCTGAATCCTACAGGTTTTATTCGGTTCTGAGTTGAACTGAATATTGTTCTTTTAGCTTCACTAGAAATGAGTAATTGCTTTTTTCCTCCAATTTTAGCTGTTCTGTGCAGATAGCTCCCACTAATTAAGAATTTAGGTTAGCAATATGCAATTTATTTCTTTTTCAGGGTATTCTTCACTGCAATCTTCTGTTTGCTTTTTAATTTCACCAAACACAAATTGGAAGAGCAAGAAAAAAACATTTTCAAGAGCAAATCAAGTGTTCATAAATGAAAAATCATAATGCTGTTGGTCGTAGAAACTTAAAATCAAGCCGCCCTTTGTTCATCTTGACTACAAATAGGTTAAAATTTGTTAGCTGTTCATCTTGTCTGCAGCCTATTTCATAATATGGACTGAAGGGAGTAAAGGAATAAAGGGACACCTGGTTGTTGTGGTTAGAGTCAATTATATGAGGGGTTTAGTGTGAGTTTCAGGTTGGCAGGTATAAGTAGGTAGTATGTTGAGAGAGCAAGGTAGCTTTGGATTGTACGTTTTGGTACTTGGAGTCTCTTAGCTTTCTGCTGGACGGAGGGGACCATTCCCTGGCTGTGATTGTACATAGATTTTTACAATGTTTTAAAAAGCGCTAGCGGGCAGTCGGAGCTCCAAAACGCCTGGACGGGGCCTAGGTGGATTTGTATTTTTTTGTTTTTAAATATTTAGTATATTTAAAAATATAAATTCAACCAAAAATTAAATTATAATAATATAAAATATCAGAAAACATAATTTAGACCATGTTTTAAAAATCACTAAGTAGCATAAAACAAATTGTTTCTCGCTTTGAGACTCAAAATGACAATTTTATTGTGAGAACACTTTAATGTACTTTAGTTTTACCAAATAAACTACTTTTTATTGGTAAACTATGATTATTATAAATAATGGTATCATAAAAAATCTAAATTAGGCGCCGCCTAGGTAGAAAAAATCGGACTAGGCGGTGCCTAGGCGGCAATAAATCAGCCGAGCGCCTAATAGCGCCATAGGAATGAAAATTCGAGCGGTAAGCCCCAAAATAGCTGCACTTAGGCGGGGCCTAGGAGGTAGTAGGCGGGGATTTTTAAAACAGTGGATTTATGTTTTAGATTTTCTTCCTTAGTTTCTTTGTTATCGCCATAAGCGTTTGAGGTACACTAGGCGCAAAAAATTGACAAAAACCATTTGCTTGAAAGATGAAGTTAAATGCAATAACATTAACAGAAAAAGAACTAAGAGAATTGTTAGATGTACATATATATATATATGTAAAATTTATATATCGCATTAGGAATATCTAGCCTTGAATTAATCTAGCCATAATAGGAATATCTATCCTTGAATTATTATTAAAACTCTTAAAAATAGATGAACAACTCATTTTAACGTAAGCTAAAACTCTGAAAAAAAGAGTGTCCCTTAGGCGCGCCTAGATGCGTGGCCGAGGTACGCTACCTTGCCTGAGGTATGGCGAGGCGCAGCGCCTGAGGTACAGCGAGGCGCAGGACTCCGCGCCCTTAGTGAGGCGCGCCTTTGACAACAACGGTTATCATTTTGTTTATTTGGAGTTGATTATCTACTTAGATCTCATATCTGTTCTTTTATTCTTCATCTGAGTGTTTGTGATTGTTCTATAAGCTTAATGATCCTTGTTAATTTGTAACGCTCAATTCTTTTAGCATAATGTTTCGGCATAGCTACCTGAAGAAAATACTGACATTATGTGATTTAGTAGGTGTTTAGAGCTTTCAGTTGGATGGTAACAGCCATAGGCATATCATTACTGCTAGGAACAGGCCCAAATGCTTTCATCATGGCATTAGCAGTACCTCTAGGACAGACCGCACTCTCCCTCGTGGTTGATAAGGTCTGGGGAACTGCAACCAGACGGCCTAAACCCAGACGTAGGACCAGAAAGAAACCGTTTGTTAGGCCTTCAAGTAACAGGAAAGAAGATACAAGTGGTGGGGCAAAAGGGAGCTACGAATCATGGACAACAGCGGTTGGTAGTTCTCGTAAGAGTAGTGGCAAAAGGGTTCATCCGTTTGGCGGTTGGGACGAGCTAGATAAAGACATTAAGGAAACACCAAAAGACGAGGTAGACGAGCTGCCTAAGCAACAATACAAAGGCAAACTGAGCAAGACAAGACGAGTGAGGGACACACCCATGTTTCTTAGGCTGCTGATTGCGGTTTTCCCGTTCTTGGGTTCTTGGACTAGGTTCTTATTTTGATTTGTGTTACTGAAGAACATATTCATGGAGAGATAAATGTTGCCCTTTCCTAGAATGAAGCCGAACAACTATTCCATGGAATGGAATAGAAATGATACAATAGCTTCGTGCAACTTTATTGTTCGGTTCCAGAATGAAAAGGAAGTATAGTAATAAGAGGTAGTGTATTTTGGCTGAATGCATCGAGACCCCTCTAAACTTTGACAACTTTTATCGAATGCCGCCCCGAACTTGGCAAAAGTGCATCAGCTTGGCCCCTCAACACGACATGTTAGATTCTGATTGGTTTGACTTTTCATTTTTCTGATATCAACCGGAAGTTGAATTGTGGTATGGGGGGGCTAAGTGGTGCAAAATTACCATGTTCAATGGGCTAGCTAGAACTTTTGAAAGTCCAAGGTGACAGCCGGCAAAAGTTGCCCAGTTCAAAGGGGGTCTAGATGCATTTCGCCAAATTTTTTTAACTTTCAACACTTGGATAGTTTTTTAGAAGTCCTGTAGTCACCAATCATGTATAATTTGTGCATCCTTGAACAAAAATCTGATTGCATATAGTGCAGGTTAGTGAAAAAATTTTATGCCTGTGAATAATGTCTATGCATATCTCTATTTGCTAGGGAAATATATTACTTTCCGAGGTTAAAAAAAACTGAACTTGTAAGGGCTTTTTTGGTATTGGTTTTCAAGTTGTGTCAATGAGTTGTCAAAAACTTTTAATAGATCCACATATTTTAGCTTTGAACAATACATTTTAATTATTTATACTAATTAATTGAGAATTCTCTCATTTGTTTATCTAAAATCAAATTTGCTGCTTTTAGGAAAAGTTTGAAGATAGAATTTTTCAGAAAAATAGCTGAAATAAGCAAATTTGCCAAACTCGCCCTAAGAAAAAAACTACTCGTAGACTAGTTGCACATGTATAGTATTACAATTTTAACCAAAATTTTGGGAATATTTTTGGTCTAATTTCCTACCACCTTCGGTCACGAACCCAAATATCTAATTTTGGATCAGATTTCACGAGTTGAGACATAATTCCCACCTAAACTATGAGCACAATTTGAAGTTCGGCCGTCGACATAATAGTTGTAATGTTAAAGTCATAGTTATTGCAATTAACTAATTCTTTAATTTCACTTTTAAGTTCATTTTATGTGGCATTTAGACAAAAAAATATTATGTAATAAAAATAATTTGTTACAGATTTCTGACCACATCAATATAGTATATGAACAAAATTTTTCAACTCAGACGCAATTAAATGAATCTTGTGATTGCTACTCGTTAGCATTGTCGCTGCTAATGTGTTATGAATTGTGGCTTCAAAATGACATATTTTGGCTTTTATCAAATGTGATTTTAGAGTAAGGATTCTAGTTCCGTATATTAACTTTTTATTTTTTGTTATTGTAGTACATTATATTATTGATTCTCGTTGGCTTTTTTTTCATTGCAAAATGTTGTCCATATCTAAAATCAGAATCAATTACAACTCTAATCAAAGGTTAATAAACATAAAGTCAAGTCCCCCTATATGTTGAAGAATCAACTGCTCTAGCTAAAAATTGTGCAGAATGACTCACAGACCGATAAACATAGACAAGCCTAAAAATTCTAAAACTAGTATATCGGAGTTAAAACATCGGACAACACACTCAAACAGAATACAGACATGCCCTTAGGCAAGACTTAAACTGAAAATAAAAGATAAACGTTGCAACATATATTTCCTTAACTCTCAACTAATGATTTTGAATATCCACAACCGTAACCTGCTTACACTATAACATCAACCAGTAGTGCAGATTTGAAACGATCTTGTTGTACGGAGATAAATCTGGGTGTCTTATGTGAAAGATCAACGAGTATCTTGTCTAAAGGAAGATGAAGTCCAACCTAGTTGTAAAACTATCAAGATTGAGATATGTAGCAACAGATCCGTGTTTGAGATGTCACTCGTATAGTGGATGATAAGAAAGTAGTTGATTCAGATTATTATTACAAAATACACCGAAAATAAACTACAGAAAAAAAAGATAAAAAAACAAAGGATGCGAGGGAGAAAAAGCTTAGTTGGACCTTTTCCCCTCCCTAACAAACAAACTTACAAACGGAGGAGGCGAGGATTGTCAAATCAATGGCGGCTAGGGTTCTCGTTGACTTAGATGTTCAAAAACTTCATTTTCTTTTATTTTTTGTTCTTTTAGGAAGATAAATAGATAGTGGTTGAGGTCTCAGTGGTTTAGATTAAATCTGTAATTTTTGGGGTTACATGTTCACACCACATCCGGAATGTGTTTGAGATTTTCCTTTGTATTTAATAATATAAACGCATTTGCACAATTTTTTTTAAAAGAAGATAAATACATAAATGCTTTCTTTGGTCACAAAAATGTTTTTCCATAAACTCGATGGCTAAACACCCTTTTCTAGGCCATGTGTTATTGCTAGTTTACCTTTTGAGTCCCTCTGCTATACACGTTACCGTTTTAGTCCCCGTGCTTCGATTCCCGTTACCCATTGGATCCTTTTTTTAACCGACTTATAAAAATTAAACCACACCAAATCCACATTTTTTAGCTTATGTGGAATAAACGTTGAGAAAAAAAGTTCTTTTTTGGGATCATATTCTCTTCAAATTTCTTTGCTTTCATTCGACTTCACCTGCACAACTACCCATGGTTGTTCTCTCTCCATCAATTTCTTTGCAATTGATAGAAATAAAAACGTAAATGGAACATCTTGAACAACGAAAACAAATAATAAAAAAAATATCATCAATTAGCTTATCGTCTAAATCAATGATTGGTTCTCAATTTCAATCTCCTTTGATTTTTTTATCAACCAAACATTCAATCAACAATCCCAAAATTAATTAAGAAGGAATCATTGATAGGCAAAAAGATAAAATAAATACAGACATGACAGTGAATCGAAGATTCCTACAGAGGAGAGGGTTTTGCTTGCCAAGATAGTAGGCAAAAAAACAAAGGAGTCCAGATTAAAAATAACAGGGCAATCTTGGGAAGAACAGTGATATCGAATGGATTTTCCTTAGACACACTTGGAATACATCATGCCTACTATAAGATCCCCTTTAATCTGTTGCGATTTTAACCAGAAATTTTAGAATCAAAACATAAGAATTTAACGGAGTTCCCTCCTATTGGTACGTTTATCCGAAGGACCAATAATCAAGGTACGTCTCCGGAGCAAAGATTGGAGCCTTTATTGATAATCGGAAAAGCAAAAGCAAGGTTATAAGAGATACAGGCCAAGAACAGTTTCTCTAAATAAGCAATCAATAAAACCCTAGAACACTAAAAGCTTCAAAGAATCAACAGAGAAACTTAAGAACAAGCCTAAACAGATCAGAAGATCTAAACGAAGCCACAAAAAAAGCATAGAAAAATTACATGCATACCCAAATTAGTGGACCCTTTATCCTTTTGTAGCCGCAAATAGTAATCATTCCATCTCCGATAACCGCTTCTCAACAAACTCACTTACTAGTGCCTTCCCATGTGCCAAAAGCGCTTCAAGGTAATATCGAGCAGTTAGTCTTTGGAGTTGCAGAAATAAGGGGAAAACAAATTTACAAAATGAGAGAATGAATAATGCTGCTGATCAAAAGAAAGATTTTTTAAATAGCAAGGGTAAGGCATAAATAGGCTTTAGGTTAACTTAATAGGCTTAATGGGTCAAGGGACATAGGCTATGGGCTTATAGCTGCTAAGACAAATAATTTAGGCCTAACAAATTTCCACCTTTTGGCTTTGCAGCTTCTTCAAGACTATCAATAATACCTCAACAATCATCCCTTGCTCAAGGGCTTAATTAAAATAATTAACTCAAGACTTAGGAGCACAACTTCGACACAATGCCAAGCTTCACCTCACCAAGCCTTCAGCACCAAGGCAATAATTCAAAACTTTGTGGCACAATTTGACATAAAAAGTCAAACTGCACATCACTAAGGTTTAGGCACCTGAAATCAGAAAACAAAGAGTACTTCAGTATAGGGGCCAATGAAACAGCAACACTAAGCACAACAAATAAAGTTCTAAAGGATATATGGCAATTCCTTTTAGAATTATTTTCAATTGACTTAGCACTATAGAAACTATGAGCATACATACACTGTTTTCCAACTTTAAAACATAAATTACTATGTTGAAAATCAACAACAACAAGTGAGAGCCAAAACATGCAGATTTCTTATTAGAATCACTTGACTCCACCTTAACAAAAACAGTATCATGCAAAGCAATTTCAGAAACATTAACAACAGTTCTATCACAAGCAACTGGATTACACTTAACAATCTGAAAACTTTCGTGATTAACTTTTTCAACCAAGTCAATAGGTTTACAGTAACAAACAGCGGGCATAAAGGAATTAACAGAGGCATAACCTATAGCAGAACCATTCAAAACATACAGGCCTTTACACAAACTTCCACTCAAAACACATTTACCATTTTCAACAATGTTTTAAACTCCACCTTGACCAGAAAATAAAAGACCTTTACCATCTAAATGACTCAGAGAAATTAAATTTCTCTTAAGACTAGGAGCATACATAACATTGGTTAACATGAATTTAGAGCAATTAATACGAATTTAACACAACCTACACCTAGCACATCACAAGAGACACCATTACCCATAAAGACCTTATTGCCTCTATCAAACAACTCAAGATTCAGAAACAAATCTTTCCTAGGTAACATGTGAAAACAGCAACCAGAATCAAGAATCCATGAATTCAAATCATAAGATTGACTCACATTAAGCACTTCAATATCATCAAATTCAGCAATATTATTCATAGCTCCACCTTGTTCTACATTTTCAGTTTTGTTATTATTCTTATTAAGTCTTTCTTTGCAAAACCTCCTAGTATGACCTACTTTCTTACAATGATAACAAGTTATATTTTTATTAAATCTAGGCTCATTGCTATCACTAGTCTTGTTCTTAGATTTCTTATTCTGATGATGATTAAACTTCCTCTTTGAATTATGCTTATTATTACTATTATTTTTCTTAACAAACAGACCTTCATTGACCTGACTTTTACTCTTAACTTCATGTTCGAATTCAAGTTCTTTCATTTTTAAGGTAGAAATAATATCAACTTCTAAGTTCTTCCTACCATATTTTAAAGCTTCTTTTAAAGACTTAAATTTTTCAGGAATGAAATTTGACAAAATTATTGATTTATCTTCATCACTAACTAAAATAATAGCATCTTCTAAATCATTAGTTAGTTTTTGAAAAACATCATAATTTTTATCAACACTCTTTTGATGATCCATTTTGAAAATGAAAATTTTTTCTTTAAGATAATCAATTTTAGCAGTGTTAGAAGTCATATACAAGCTGTCCAATTTAGACCAAAGCAAATTAGCACTCTTTTGATCCCTAACTCTCCTAAGCACATTATCAGACAAGTTTAAAATTATGGTAGAATAAACCAATTCCATTAAATCAGTTTTCTCATCATCAGACATAGAATCAAGAAGACTAGCTATACCTTTAAGGGCTTTAAAATATTTATTTTGAACTAAAACAGCCCTCCATACCAAAAATCACTCTTACCATCAAATTTATCTAAACTAATCCTAACATATTGTGATTTTAACCAGAAATTTCAGAATCAAAACATACATTCAAAAGCTAAATTGTAGGAAAAACTAAAGAATACAAGAATTTAACGGAGTTTCCTCCTCTACTTATAAAAATTCTTTTCATTTTATCCCAAAAATTTCACTTATAACCCCAAGCACTCACCCCCTCTCTCTCTCTAAACCATACCCAGAAGAGAGAGAAAGTAAGACAAAATTTTATGTGTATGTCATTCTAAGGAAAATTCTGATTGGTTTTTCCAAAAGCTTTGCCACGTGAGCTTAAAAAGTCACATGGATCTTGTTGTGGCATATTTTTTTGAGTCGGTTAAAAAAAAGATCGAATGAGTAATGAAATTTAAAGTACGGAGACTGAAATAGTAATGTGTATAGTAGAGAGATTAAAAATTAAACTAGCAATAACACATGGTCCAAAAAAAGTGTTTGACCTAAACTCGATAGAGGAATGACAATCCAAACTCCGCGAAAATATAACCACAGTAAAAGACTTATTCTCTTGTGCTGAAATCAATTGAATTTACTTGATAGTAAAGGCTCTATTTTGTTTGAAGTTATGAGAGTGAAGTTACTTGAAAAAGTAAATTTATGAATTATTTTTGTATGGCAAAGTGGGGACTAGGTACCACACCGCCCACGTACATTTGAAGTAATCTTGCTTTTGCAATTTTCAACTCCATAATTGAAAATAAAAAAGAACTAATTTATGGATGAAATGATTAAGCAGAGATTCTTTAAGAAAATAAAACATTTTGATA
Organism: Euphorbia pulcherrima; assembly: GCA_947683365.1. Lineage (NCBI taxonomy): Eukaryota > Viridiplantae > Streptophyta > Magnoliopsida > Malpighiales > Euphorbiaceae > Euphorbia > Euphorbia pulcherrima. The sequence goes on along the minus strand of CANTUS010000001.1, from coordinate 45,872,437 downwards.
TTTGTAAAGATAATTAAAGGTAATAAAATATCAACGTCAAATAGGTGTCGTAGAAAGTGGGTACATAGGGAGAGGCATTAGGCTTTTTTCAGATTGTATTTTGTGCACAATTATAACAAGGCGACTTGTTAATCTATACCAACTTACTCCTTCATCTTTAATTAAAGATTATAGTTCATGTGATGATTCTTACTATCGCAATCAAATAGCTTTAAATCTTTGAGTCGGTTGTCTAACTGTTATTGAATTTGTTCAATTTGCGGGTACCTTTAATTGAAAAATCACTTCCTACCTTATCATTATTGATTTATTTTTCATTTATTTTTAAGGGTAAAGTTTAAAAATATGCTATTTGAAATTTTATTTTTCACATGAGTGTACGTGGATTTAAAAGTTAGTAAATAAAGGAAAAATTCAAGGCATGTTTTTGAAAATTAGTTTTTTATTAATGTTACACCGATTATTTCAATAAATTCAATTTTCATATATTTTAACTATATTATTTAGGAATATATATCAAGGTTTAAATAAGTTTCGAAAAATTCTCATTTTGTTATAATTTTTTGAAGTTATCATCAATTTTTAATTAAAATAAATATTTATACTTTTTAAAAAATTCTAAAATTTATCACTAAGGTGTATTGTATTTTTATTAACTAAGATGCAATCACTTCAAAATGGAAAGATTATCATTCAAAATGTGGTTTTAAAATTTTAAAAATCCTTCTTTTACTAACTTTTGAAATTATATACACTCATTTAAAGAAAAAAATTTCACAAAAATTTCTTAAAAAACAGTGACATATTTTTTTAAGTACACCCATATGTTGATGTTGCATCTTTCAACTCTTCTACCCTTTTGGACCTCTTTCTCTTATTATTTTTTACTTTCCAATTTCATTGAATAATCATGTTCTATCTCACCACTTAGGGTCATTATTTGATTCACAATACTATATGTTATTATTACGTACACCAAAAAAAGTATATACAAATAGGGATGGAGTTCGATGTGGCTCTAAAATAATTGGGAATACGGGAAATTGCTGGAAATACTTGGTTTTTAAACTTCCATTCACATAATACAACAAATGGAAACAGTTTAGTATTCATCATTTTCCAAATTTACAAGTCATAAAATACCCACTTTCCTTCTCACATATTTTCTCTCATATTTTGTGTTTTTTACCTTATTTTGTATTTATCTCTCAAATTGTTAATTTTGTGCATATGCAACTTCATGATTTTTCTTTTTTTTTCTTCACATATCTATGTTGATGTATTTTTGAATTTTTTTTTCACATTAATAGAGCTTTATAGGCATATTGGAATATTCATATACAATACAGTTTAAGGTATATGAGTTCCTATAAAGGGTATATAATTTTTTGTTTGTATGTTCACTTATAGATTAGTTGTAAGGAACATATCTTTCTAATTGAAAACGTCATCATACACTTTTTCTATGTAAAAATTGTAATACTAAAAAAATAAAATAATAATTATGTAAAAAATTAGTTAAAATATTTTTTAATTGTTAATAATAAATATAGACAATATGATATTACTATAAATATAATTGTTTATGGAGCTCTTGTATGTTAACTCCAAATATTAGATACATGTGGTTCGAGATAGAAATAAAATAACTATTAAACCAAATACCAAAATTAGTACATACCTACCTCAATGCTATAATAGGTTTCTAATTCACGTTTTAGCATCTCTGTTATCAAAAAGTATATCCCTTCATATTTACACCATTATGGTAAGTCTAAACTTTTTATGCAATTTAATTTCAAGAATTAAAAACATTATTATTATTATTAACAACGTGATTTTTATAGTTTCTCACTCTGAATTAAGAACAATGTTATTTGTTCTCTTTCTTGGTTAAGAATAATTCCTATTATATTTGATAATTTCCATTTCTAATTTCTTTTGATGATTTGTATGCTTCACCATCCTAATAATAGTGTTAATGAGATAACGAAATATTTAAAGTTTAAAAACTGTAGAAAAGCAAGCACAAAGATAGGGGTAGACCTATAATATGTACTTCTAATACTAAAAAAATGTATATATAATAAATAATATAATATAATTTAACCGCTCTTCATCTGAAAATTAAATTGAGGTTCACTTGTAACACTAAATCCGGCAACCTTCCTTTACCACTTTAGAAAAGGCTATTTATTATATAAATTCAAGAGCTAAATTGTAAAAATAAATTAAAAAGCATATTCCAATGGATAAACCCAAATTTCAGTCAACCTCAAAAGTTTTTAATTTTGCTTTTCAATTGATCCCACTTTTTTTACTCTATCACCTGTCCTACTTTTTCTCCACTATTGTAGTCTAATCAACCGAAATTAAGCTTTAAAATAAATAATTGTATTAGTTTTTAAATAATATTTCAAGTCAAAAGTTAATTATAAGAAATTTCAAAAACAATTCAATAAAGTCTATTTAAGAAAATTACATATGTTCTCAATAAAATTCCTTTCAATATAATTATTAATATATTTTATTTTATTAATGTTTTTAGTTAAAATAAAACATTCTATTCTATACACCTTTGTTAAATTCCTATTTAGAATGCGGCCTTTTCATTGGAGCAATAGCAGACTTTCTCTCTTCATATATTTCTGTTCTCAAGGTGGAGGCTCTATTGGTATCTCTCTCTTAGATGAAGGATGTGAATTATACTCGTATTATTGTTGAAATAGATAATACACTGTTGTATGAGCTTTTAATTAGTATTGATTTCGGTTATTTTTATGTTGTTATCGTTGCTAAGGATTGTAAAAATATTGTTAGATGTTTTGTTTCTAGTCTTTTTAATTAGGTAAGCTAAGATTATAGTATAATTGTCCTTACTTTAGCAAGATCAATCTTTTAAGATGAAGCATACGGGAACTTAAATATCTTTCCCTCCTGATTGTAAATATTTTTATACAATTCTATTTCTTAAAAAAAGTTCTATTTACACAGGTTAATTATGTATCATTTCGACAATAATTTTATAGAAAGTTTGCTAAATATTATTTTTCCAAAATTAATTCAATTTTTTTATTAATATTTACCTTAATTTATATTATGTCTCTCTCAATTTTTTTTGATGTATTCTCTGTCAATTTTTAGATATAGGTTGTTTGAAGTTTATAATCTTATTTGTTAGTATATGATAATTTATAGTATCTCTAAGTGTCTGACATTTTAATTAATATTGACACAACCATCTAAAATTTTACCTGTTTTAATGAAAACAAAATTTGATAGAATTGAATCACTCTTAAATCGTAATCCTATTGAATTGAATTAAATTGGATTGAACTAAAATAAATTTATTTTAGTGTATATTTAGAATTACTTATAGTTAATCTGAATTGAACAAGAATGAATTGAATTGAATTGTAGTTCAAGAGAACATGACCTTAGGCTCTGTTCTTTTGGACTACAATTCAGTGCATTTCAGTTCAATTCAGCTATGCGTAGTTATAAATTTACACTGAAATAAGTTCAATTCAGCTCACTTTAATTTAATTTAATTTAATTCAACCAACTTTAATTCAGTTCAGTTCAATTCAAATTTTAGGAGTAGGAAAAAACATTGCCTTAATACACTTTAGTAGCTACAAGATATTTATTTCCTATTCAATTATGGCTTAAATGATAAACCAATAATAATTAGTATTTAGGTCGTGAGAAAACCCTACAATTAGCTAAGAAAAAACCCTAATTTGCTAAGATAATTAATTTCTTTTCATATATTTCTACTTTTGGAAATGGCCTTACAATTGAAATGTGAAGGTTCATCGAATTAAATCTTAATATTGGTAGAAGAATAAATGAAGTAACCCTGTAAGTACGTACATTATTATAGCCATTATGACAAAATTATTGTACTAAATTACTAATGCTTACCAAAGCTAAATAATCCCCTAAAAAATAATGAACCGAAGGTCATTTTAGTTCATGAATTACATTAATAGGCGATTTATCTTATCAATTATATATCCCCTAAAAAGAACTTCACTCAAACACATATTCAACCTTATGTCTATAAATTAGAATGCATAATTTTTTATTTATGAAAAAAACTTGATTACAATACCAAGTGAACTATAATAGAATGCGTGGAGGATAAAATATGTTACCTCTAAAATTGATGTTTCATATGATATTTATATTCAGTTTTTGACAAATAATACATTTATATAAAAGAAATAAAAATAATAATAATAACTGAAACACATAAAAATGGCAGATTGAAAGAAGACACAAATTATTAGATATTAAAATTATATTGGTGGGAGTATAAACTTGTTTTAGACCCCTGATTTCTTTCTCTCTAAGCCAATTCCAGCGTGTACTGTGAATTGGACTGGGAATATATAAATATAAATCCAATTTCACATATTGAGTAGAGAAAAGAAAAAAAAAGAAAGAAAGGGCGAGTCCCTAGTTGTTGCTTGCTCCCAGAGAGTCTCAAATCTGTGTGTGGGCAAGAAAGGGCCATAACTGCAACATTTTCCTTTAATAATCGCCTTCTCTCCTGTTTGTACGCTGCAGCTGATGCGCTTGTTCACCTCCAACCCTATCAAAACCCTCTTTCACTCTCCCAGATCCTCTCTTCCTACAATGGCGATCCCTCCTAAGCTCGCTTTGTCCACTTCTTCTTCACTCGCTACTGCTTCTGAGGAAGGTCTCGCTACTAAATTCTGGATCAAGTTTCGCCGGGAATCCGTTTTCGCTTTGTTCAATCCTTTCCTTGTTTGCTTGGCCGCTGGAAATCTTGATGCTCCCACTTTTAGGCATTATATCTCCCAGGATTTTTACTTCCTCAAAGCTTTCACCCTTGCGTGAGTCCTTCCTTCCTTTTCATTTCATCAATTTTTAATTCGCATCTGTTTTTACTCTCCTCTAATTGAGAAATTATTGCTTGTTAGATTTTTTTGTGTGTTGGTACTTCGTTTGGTCCATTATCTCGATGAGGCCAAAGATTGACCATTATTTAGCTTTAGATTATAATGTGCTAGAGTAAAATGGCTCATTTAACTGTCTGAGCTTCTTTTACTGGGATACTTGTTGCAACTCCGCTTTAGTTTCAATTGGAAACAACCTCTGAGCTAAGGTTGCGTACACCCAACCCCCTTACCCCACTTGTCTAGGAGCCTTGTTAGGTTTTGGGTAATGTTGTTGTTGGTGTACTTCTTTTACTCGAGCGAATGGTTTATGCTTTTGTCCTTCTAATATTACTCAGGCGAGTCAGGGATATGATTATTGCAATATGTAATTGATTGAGATTTACAGTATGGATTTCTCGTTTGTTGCTTCATTTTTGCCTTCTCTCGGTAATAGATAAGTCGTGTTCTGCTTCTGCTCCATCTATGAGCTATATGACTTTCATTCTGGTTTTGTTATCTTTGTGATTGAAAAGAAAATGCTTACGCTTGCTGCTTAGTAACATTTCTGTGAAAATTTGAAATTTTGTTTGAAGTGAAAAACTATTGAGGTTCTAAGTATTTTCTGTGCGGTGGATTAGTTTCTTGTAGCTTGTACAAATGAGATTAAGAACTTTTTTTTAAGATTTTCGGTGATTAAAGGTCGGGTGGAGGCTTTTGTTTCTTGCCTAACTATATTAAGCAGCAATTTTAGGAAAAAGTAAAAAGCTTATTCTAAGGGCCAATCTGGGATTGCTTTCCCGGGCTGCTTTTGCGAAAAGCTCCATTTTCAAGCTTTCTTCATGACAACAGATTTTGGCATCGGGAAATCAAAAGCAAACAGACCCTAATGAATTGGTATTAAGAGTAAAATTTTTTTGCCTAAAGCTAAAATAGGTTGTTTTATGAAAAGTTTGTGAGCAGAGCTTTTGACGACAACATTTATGACAACAATACCAAACAGGCCCTCAGAAATCAATCTCCTACCTTTTGATGAGGATAATTTCAGGGAAACGACCAGGAATGTGAAATAATGTTTGTTCATTTTTAATAGACAGAAGGATGATACTTTCACTTACCTAAGCATAACTTTTTATCAATTGCATTTGTGGTGAATTCTTTAAAAGATATTATTTTAAAATGTAATCTTCTTCTTTCTTGCCATTTCTCAGATGTTGAAATTTGTTATTTTTTTAGAAAATGATTATGGAGGTGAGATATAATTATGAGGAACAGTCGTGCATACTAAATTTCACATGGAAAGCTTACCTTATCTTCTATTATTATCCAGGCTGTAAGGTACTTACTATTGGGTGAATTTACTTCCTGTTGCTTGTGTATTTCGGGATTTAGGTATGAATCAGCAGAAGATTGTGCTGATGATGATGATGCAAAGCTTGCAATCACCGAGCTGAGAAAAGGTGTTTTAGAGGAGCTAAAGATGCATAATTCATTGGTACAGGTTAGTTGCTGAAATATCCTTATTCTGTATACTGCACCAGCCTTTGAATATTACTGTTCCTGCACTTACTAGCCATCCTTTCCACGTCTAAGTGCTCAAATCTGTAAAATATTCAAGTAAAAAAAATTTCGTTATTGCTGCTTTATGCTTTTCTAGAGGGTTGCTTGAAGTTCATATTCTTCTACTGTACTTTGACGCCAATTTTCAACTTATTTGGAATAGGATTTATTCATCAAGGAACATGATTATGTTGATTTCAGCAATTCTCTCCATATTGTACTTTCTTTTCTTCTGAGTATTTTAGTTGCTTTCATATTGTGTATTTGGGAGCCAATTTATGCATGAGAATAATGTTTTAGTGAATCATATAACGAGGTGTAAAAAATTGTCAAATTTTGGTACAAATGTGATCTTTTGAGGATTCAATAAGTTTGTTACAAATAAATTTCCCCTTTTGAAGCATTTCCTATAAGATTGATAAAAGCCTAGTTATCATCATGCGATGTGTAGATTTGTATTATTGTTCTTATTTGTAGTGAGTACAATACTTTCTGTGTCTTAGTATAAAAGGCGACCCAATGCACTAAGGCTTACACTACGTGGGGTCTGTGGAGGGTATATGTACGCAGCCTTACCTCCACTTTTTTGTGGAGAGGCTGTTTCCTGGATTTGAACCCAGGAAAACAGAGTAGCGAGAAAAAAAAAATGAGAAAGATGGTTCTGGGATTATTTTTACCTAGATAAAATTTTCAATTGATGTGCTGGATTGTGGTAGTTTAGTTTTCATTTGAATGGACTGGTAAAAAATGGTAATATTGATGTTACTCAATAATGTGAATGGAAAATGTTTACTCACTTTGGTTGTGGCATGTGGATGATGATTACTCCTTTAAGATAATGAAAAACCCTGTGCCTAGTAGGACATGTTGGGTTAAGGTTGAGGGTTGTTGGTGGTGATGTTCCTCCGACTGAAATGTTGCTGTTAAATACACGGATTAATATTTGAGTTGCTGCAAATTTGTTGTCTGCCATAGTCTTATAGGGATCAGTCTGTTATGTATTTGCAAGTTCACTTTTATCTCTTTTTACAAAGATGCTTTTCCTTCAATTATGCATTTGCAACTTCACTTCTATCTCTTTTTTCAAAGAAGCTTTCCCTTCAATTAGCATTTTTGATTTTAATGCATAGCTGTCAACACTTAATCTTCACAGAATTGAATTTTTATATACTATATCTACTGCTGTGGTTGCCAGCAATTGCTGAGGCAGCCACAACATGCTTGGATTCTAAAAATTCGAATACTGTGCTATAGATGAACTTAACCTGAATATAGAAGGGAGGAATATCTTGTTTCGTACTTCGGGATTTTAGTATTTCGGGAAATGTATAGTAAATGTCCCATGAAAAGATTTTATACATCTTTCTTGGCATTATTCAGTGAAATTGTCCATTGAATATGATGACTATAGAATTAACTGTTCATGCAAGTACGATTACTTTCATTCTTACTGTTAAAGATTCCGGTGGATTGTGGGCTTGAATTTGCTGGTTGTCATGGTGTAAACGAATTAACTCTTAGTGTAGTTATGGACTGTATATTTGCATGATTTTCTTAAATTTTAAGCCCTGTTTCTAACTTTCAAGAGTGGCTACTACCCAGTTTTTTTTATATTGTAAGTGGTGATTAATAGATTGTTTCTGCAATAGATATGTGATTACAAAAATGGACAATTTTTGGTAATCATTTTTTTATTCATTGTTTTCATTGCTTCTTCTGTCTTGAGTTTTTTTTTAAAAAATTTGCCTCATTGGTCTTACAATACTAACAAAGAAAAACCCTTACCCCACCCCACCCCACCCGTATGTGGACTCGAACCTGTGACCTCTAGGATCACAGCTTCAAGGCTCAACCACTAGGCTAAACCTTTGCCACTCTTCTGTCTTGAATTTAGTTTGCAATAGAGTTGTCGGAAGAATCTAGTGTCCTGTCTTACCTTTATATGAGAAAACTACAAATACATTAAGAAATTTTATTTCATGCTTTCGTATTTACATCATGCAGGAATGGGGAATAGATCCTTCAAAAGAGGGGAAAAGTTCTGCAACTGGAAAATATACAGATTTTTTGTTGACCACAGCCTCCGGGAAGGTTGAAGGGGTAAAGGGTCCTGGTAAACTTGCAACCCCTTTTGAAAGAACAAAAGTTGCAGCTTATACTCTTGGAGCCATGACACCTTGCATGCGGCTGTATGCCTTTCTGGGTAAGGAATTGCAGGAACTTGTGGATTCAGAGATTGGAAGTCATCCTTACAAGAACTGGATTGATAATTACTCCTGTGAAAATTTTCAGGTAAGCCATATAAGCATCATCATATTTTATGTTTAGTCGGTCAAATTATATTGTGTTAATCACATTCCGGGTAAAATACATTGCATAAAGGCCTTCTATAGGATTTCCAATGTCTCAGTTGTATTCCTATGAAATATAGGCATTAGCTCTGCAAATTGAGGACTTGCTGGATAAGCTTAGCGCCCCTTTGACTGGCGAAGAGCTTGACATCATCGAAAAGCTTTATCACCAAGCCATGAAACTTGAAATAGAGTTCTTCTATGCCCAGCCGGTTGCTCAGCCCTCTGTTATCCCTCTGACAAGAGAGCATAACCCCGTAGAAGATCGCCTTGTGATATTTTCTGACTTTGATTTGACTTGCACTGTTATTGATTCCTCTGCCATTCTGGCAGAGATCGCAATTTTAACTGCCCCAAAATCAGATCAGATTCAGCCTGAGAATCAAATTGCTAGGATGTCAGCAGCTGAGCTTCGAAACATATGGGGCCTTCTCTCTGGACAGTATACAGAAGAGTATGAACAGTGCATTGAAAGTATTCTACCCTCTCGAAAAGGTATCATCTTATTAAGCAATCTTCCCATACAGTACTCCAAAGTATTTTTTGAACTTCCTAGAAAAGAAGATTCCGAGCTATAAATTTGAACATATGAATTCGTCGATTTGGTTGGCTTCTTATGTTTCTTTTTTTTTTGCAGTGGAGTTCAACTATGACACTCTATATAAAGCACTTGAACAACTCTCAGACTTTGAGAACAGGGCAAACTCTAGAGTTATTGAGTCTGGAGTTCTTAAGGGTGTGAATCTTGAAGACATAAAGCGAGCTGGTGAACGTCTAATTCTTCAAGACGGTTGCTCCAGTTTCTTTCAAAAAATCATGAAGAATGAACATTTAAATGCTGATGTACATGTTCTATCATATTGTTGGTGTGCTGACCTTATAAGATCTGTTTTCTCATCAGGTATTTTTACATGTCAATCAGCAATCTGAGTATAGACCTAGTGTAAATGATATTACACTAACACTTGCATGGTTTTGTTTTGATATTGAATCTGCAATTTTACACCTTTCACGATGGCTTAATTCTAATATGTACTAAATTATTTACCATATGATCTAAAGTCTTAATGATTATTTTATTGTTATCATCATCATTGTCATAATCAAGTGAAAAACTATTTCAAATGTTTAAGTTATCTAGCTTTTGATTTCACAACTTGGCTGATGGCCCGGATGAGTATGTTGCTTTGTTATTAAATTTCAGTCTCGATTGAGAAAGGCTGATTAGCTATGTGGATCCTATTAGTGCTTCTTCGTGCATACATGCAGCTGGCAACATTTTCTATGCAGCCACTGTGAATTGGTGATATCTGTTTTTTAGTTACGGACATTACCTTAGTGCTTCCTTTTCTTAAGTCTCATTAGAAGTATCCTGATAATTCTTATATAACCTTCAATGCATTTGAGTGGGGTAATGATCGATCCATCATAGGAATGCTTCACCATTTCCCATCAATTGATGGGTCCTTCACTGAGATGCAACTATTCCTTAGGCAAGAAATCAACCAGTTGATGAGATCTGTGATTGAGATAAAATCATTTATTTTCTGGAATCCATCTTTTGATATCGTCTGTTTTGGAGCTTGGGACTGACCACGTGAGATCCAACAAAACCAACTTTTGAATATTGATTTATATATTTTTGGCCCAAAAAACCTTTTTTTTCATTTAATTTTTTTACATTTGAGTTTTAGGTAGCCAAGAAAGAAGTTGTAGAATTTCTGATAGCATAATATAGACAGTGCAAGGAAATGAAATTTTTCTAGATGCTTAGATATACTCACAGTAGAAGGCGCAGTTCAAGTACACCTGACTAGGATAAGAAAATAAATGCATTTGAATGAGCGTCATCTTTATAATACTGCACCATGATTCCTGCTCATATCTTATGTAGAACAGCTTGCTATCGAAGTAACATTATGGTCATGACGGTTGTCTTGTTCACATTAAGCCTTTTTTTGCATGATCCTTTCAGTGCACTTGCCCTAAAATAATCCTCATCTCTGAATTTGTTTCCTTATAAGATTGGATTTTTTTTTAATTGTAGTCGGTCCCTGTGATCACATGGTCATCTGTTTGCAAGTTGGAATATAAGACTGATTCAACATTGTTCTTGATAAGCGCTGCATTGTCTTCCACTTTTCTTTATAGAACTTTGGCCTAACACATCAATTACCCCTTGAACTCGGCTCAAATGGTCAACCCCCCCCCCCCCCCCCCCCCCCCCCCCCCGGCGCAAACTTTCACTTGTTTTCCACTGATTCCCTCAACTTGGCCAAAGTGCACCAATTTGCCCCTGAACGCCACGTGCCATCTTTTGATTGGATTGACTTGTCAAATGTCAATTTTCTGATTTTTCTCTCTCCAACCAAAAGTTAACACGTGGCAATTAGGGGGCAAACTTATGCTTTTTGCTAAGTTCAGGGGTCTAAGAGAAACTTTGGAAAGTTCAGTGGACCATTTGGCCAATTTCAGGGGGTAATTGATGTATTTGGCCTAAAACGTATAAAAAAGTATTCTAATTTCAGTAATTCATTACATTTTTTGTTTGCAGGGGGTTTGGACTTGTTGAATATACATGCAAATGAGTTTGCCTTTGAAAACTCTATTTCCACCGGTGAGATCATTAAGAAGGTGGAATCTCCGATGGATAAAGTCAAAGCTTTCACCAATATCTTAGACAAGTATAGCAATGACAAAAAGAGCTTAACCGTTTACATTGGTGACTCGGTTGGTGACTTGCTTTGTCTGCTTCAGGCAGATATAGGCATTGTGATTGGAACTAGCGCAAGCCTAAGGAAAGTGGGAAGCCAATTCGGTGTGTCATTTCTGCCATTATTCCCGGGCTTGGTTAAAAAACAGAAAGAATATATCCAAGGAAGCTCTTTTAACTGGAAGGCGAAATCTGGCATTTTATACACAGCTAATAGTTGGGCTGAAATACATGCCTTTATTTTGGGGTGGTAGAACCATTTTTTTCTTAGTTTATTTTTCGGTCCTCCGATTTAGTTAGGAGAAATGAAGGAATTATTCATCACACAATGAAACACAGGTGCAATTTAGTGGCCAGTTTTATGAGGCCGCCATGAATCTACTTTTTTTTTATAGGAGTCATCTATTTTGAAACATAGTTTTCATCTATTGGCTAGATAACGCTGTGAACTGGGTTGGTATTCTCTTTCTCACAGCTTCCCTAATCTTGTTGCTGTTGTTTTTTTCTTGGGTCTTGTTTCATAATTCAAATGTCCTTTTGGTGTCTCGTGAAATTGCCTTTTTGGTGCCCGACTTATTTACTTTTTGCCTTTTTGATACTTGAAGTATTCAAAATCTGCATATTTTGTTGCATGACCTATTTAATTTTAGTCCATCTAAGAACATGAAAAACATATATCGTCATTTTGATCATGAATATGTTTTGCCGTCTATGCATAGAATTATTGACCCTCAATGATTTGTTAACTTCTTGTACTAAAATTGGATATGTCAGGCACCAAAAGGGCATTTGAGTTATAGACCGTGACCCGAAAGCACGTTTAAGTCGTTTTTTCTTTGCCGCTACTTATGTTAGTTTCTTTCTGTCATATTTTCAGGCATCCAGATGTGTAGGCAGCATGGATTTTAGAAAGGAGTCATCAATTTGTTGGTATGAATATTTCAGATCTATATACTGCTTGTGCAATTATTTTGTATTCATATGCTCTGGCTTGTATTCGACATTATGCAAGAATAGCAATTTGGGGATGGTGATTGATAGATAACATTTTTCAGAACTATTTCCAGTCCTTTGTTATAGTCTGTTCGCAGCAATTGTTTTTATATTGCCTGCCTATTGTTTTTGCCCCATAGAAAATGATAAATTTGGTTTGCTATTATTTATAGACGAATCTTATTACTACTCGTTCAGGGTAGATATAGGAGTATATTTAAATACATATATAGGAGCATATTTGAGGCCTAATACATCAATTAACATATACCTATAAATATGGCCCAAATTCTGCCCCGAATTTTTACTTGTTTCTATTTACTTCATTTATTTACTCCATGAACTTGGCAAAAGTGTACAAGTTTGCTCTTTGAATGCAACGAGTCAGCTTTTAGTTGGTTTGATTTTTTAAAGATGTCATTTTTCTGCCTTTTCTCTTTAAGGGAAGCAAACTGGTGCACTTTTTTCAAGTTCAGGTGACTAAGAGAAATTTTTTGAAAGTTTAGGGGTAATACACCATTTGGGTCAGGTGTAAGGGGTAATTACTGTATTTGGCCTATATTTAAATACATTATTATAATTTGTTGACCTAGAAAGTTTATTTCAAGGAAAGGCCAATTTAGTTCAAAGGGTCAATAAAGGACAAAGTGAACTTTAGCTTTTCAACTCTGGAGGTGTTCAAAATGACTTTATGGCACTGTTACAAACTATTTATTAATATAGGGTAGTTTTGAAATTATTTATAAGTTTGGGATTTTTTTACGCTATGCGGTCTCGTAAAAAGTAAACAACAAAATGTGGCAAAAAAGTAAAACTATTTCTGACACAAAAGGGGTTCTGTCGCAATATTGGACATCATGTTTTTTTATTTTTTTATTTTTCTAAAACTTACTGCAATTAACTGGCAATTGATTATACGATCAAAAAGATAAAAAAAAAGACACTCTAAACTCAACCATGTTTTATATTTAACTTAATTTATAAAATATTTTAAATCATAAAAATAATAAAGTAGTTTAATTGAATCAAATTGAATTTATTTCAGTGTAAATTTATAATTAAAAGTTAACAGGGATTTATTTTTTTTCAACTTTTGAAAGTTGAATTGAACTAAATCGGGTTGAATTAAAATGAATTTAACTTGCTTTAGGGTAAATTTATAACTATTTACAGCTGAATTGAATTGTAGTGGATTGAACTGAATTAATCTGAATTGAACTGAATTGAATTATAGTTCAAAAGAGAATGACATAAATGTAGTTATAATTGAATTGAACTAAGCTATTTTATTCAGTTCAACTTAGTTATAACTAATACTTTAGATTCGAGGTATCTCATGTTTTACTCTGTAATATTAGTTATAACTAAGTTGAACCGAATAAAATAGCTTAGTTTAGTTCATTTATAACTACGTTTTGGTCTTGTTCTTTTGGACTATGATTTAAAATATTTTATAAATTAAGTTAAATATAAAACATGGTAGAGTTTAGAGGTGGGTTTTTATCTTTTTGATCATATAATCAAGTTAATTACCGTAAGTTTTGGAAAAATAAGCAAATAAAAAACATGTTGATGTGTCCGATATTGTGAAGGTCGGACCTCTTTTTGTGTCAAAAAAAAAATTACTTTTTGGCCACATTTTGGTCTTTGCTTTGTACAAGATCGGACGGCTCAAAAAATACCCAAACTTATAAATAGTTTCAGAAGTACCCTATATTAATAAATTGTTTGTAATAGTGTCATACATAATTCTTTTATCCCAATGTGGCTGTAAGTTCTTGCAGCTTTTTTAAAAAGCTTTATTTGCAAGTTTTTGATTTTGAAAAAAAATAAATCAGACAGTTCTTAAGAAAGATTAAAATGTGTTGTTCAAAGTTAAAATATGTAAATCTAAAAGTTTGGAAAAATAATTTATTTTAAAAGCAGCTTAAAAAGTAACGTAAGAATGAACCAAAGTGTTAAGAAGCAACTAACGAATTGCTGACTAAATTAATATCTAAAAATTGACCCCCAAGTGAAGCTAAGGGCTAATATGATCCTTTATTATAGGTTCCAACTGCCAGCCAAGTTAATGAATTTTGGTTAGGTATGTCAAAATGGATTGCTATGGAGTGTTGAATTGTTTGACATGTAATTTTGGCACTAACACGTCCCTCTTATCGTACGTTGTTAGATGTGTAGACTCGTTTTTAACATTAACCTACATAATGCAATCGCACTTTGTTGAATTTTTGAGTTTGGAAATTGTATTAGAGTTATACGATGATTTGGATATCTTTTTGAGTCATGACCTATTACTTAAATACTCATTTGATGTTTGAGTTATTGAAATTGTGTTGTTTGACTTAACCTATTTAATTTTTGCCTATTTGATGTTTAGCATATCTAATATTCCCATATTCGATGCATTACCTATACAATTTTAGTACATTAAGTGTGCATCTAATGAAACTAAGAATGTAAAATACCAAAATTGTAATTTAAATCATAAATATGCATGGAATTGTCAACTCTCAATGATTTGTTAATGTTTCATATCAAAATTGGATACTTAGGATACTATAATATCAAAATGATATCAAGTTATAGAACATATAGAAGTGGTTGTATTTTTATATTTCCTCCATGAATTAACGTTGATTTTGTAGTACTTCTTTTTGTCATTTTCAAAAAATCTTTTTTTTTCTTTTCTTTTTTTAATATCTTAGAAGATGTTGTGGACTCGTCAAGATTTTTTGGTATCTTGGAGTTGCCACTAAACTTATTCAAGTATATAAAAAGAAAGGCTTTATTATCAAATCTAAAATGTGAATTGAATTAAAAAATATGAATAAATTATCATTTAATAAATAAAAAAATATATTAAAACTAATTTGATCATTTTTTTTGTTGGAAAATTGAATAAATTGAATCGAACCGAAAACTGAATAGAGTGAAATATGTAAACTGAAATCGAACCGAATAACTTTAGTTTAGTTCGTATTTGGTTCGGTTTTTTCGGCTCTCCCCTAGCTGGATTATCCAAGAGTTGCACAAATAATGTTCTTTGTCAATTTAATTTTAGTTTAGGTGTTTTTTACAACTATGAAACCATCATCTCCTGACCTTTATGGATCGAATGATCACTACAAATATGGATTTTTTCTAATATGTGTCACTACACTATTAGTTTACATATTTTCTTATATATATATATATATATATATATATATATATGCAACTATCTGGTTGGCCTACTTCACTTAAACTATAAACCAACAAGAGTCTAAAGTAAAGTGCAAATTACTTATCCAAAACTATTTTTCTATTTGGGTAAAACTAAAACCTTGTTTGGTGGAAATCATAATATAAGCAGGGCTGATCCTGAGCATAAGTTACGGGTACGACGGTCTAGGGCCGGATTCAATTTAATTTTTATGTAGTATATATGTAATGTTGAATATTTTTTAAAATTTATTATGTTGAGTTAAATTATTAATTAAAATAAAAAATATATACTTTTTATTTATTATTAATTATTAAACATCAGTTTTAAATAAAAAATCTCGTTCCAAGGACCTCAATTTTTTATTTCTGCAAGGGCCTTTGAAATGTGAGACGGGCTCATGAAATTACAAGCCTACTTGTACTACAGTCACGCTTTTCCATTACTTTTTTGGATTCTACCATATATTATTACTAATCCATTATGTGATTACTTTTTATTTTAATATAAAAATCATGATTAGCACTACTCTAATTATGTGTCCTCAACTCAATTACCAATTTTTTAATTTTTATTAGTAATAAAATTTAGTGCATGATTATATATCGTTAATGCACCTGTTAATTTGTCTTAATCAAATTTGGGTAGGTACAAAATAGATAAACAATCATTTACTATTCAAAACTAAAAGCATATATACCAAATAAGAATGGAATTATAAACTATAGTTGGAATATTATCTTCATTAAGTAAACAAGGGTCATAGTGTTCAAGGTTCAAATTTAACGCAATTGGTAATTTCTAATCGGGAAATTAATAAAGGGTAAATTAGGGGAATGCATCTATAAGAGATAATAATTTAAAGAATAGAATTAGCTAAATAATAAAAAGCGCTTTCTCTAAAAAATATTTATAAAATACTCGATTTTACTAGAATAGTAATCTGTTTGAAATCTCTATTTTCTAGCTGCCCTTACTAATTTGAAATCTCTATTTTCTAGCTACCCTTACTAATTTGAAATCCCTATTTTCTAGCTACCCTTCTTCTTCCAAAGGCCAAACCAAAATCTCCGTCATCGACGTCGGCAATGGCCGTCGCTCAAACTATCCTCACCCAAGACTTGACCGACGAACTCGCTCTCATTGACTGCCAATCCGATAAGCTCCGCGGCGAGATGCTTGACCTTCAACATGATGCTGCTTTCCTCCCCCGCACTTCAGTTGACTGCTGGATCGAATCTGCATATCGTCACCCATGTTGGTCCTTGTGAAGGTCTAAATAAGGCCAGAGGGGGTGAATGACCCTTTTTTTCGCGGTTATTACAAGTTTTTATTTTCTTCAAACTTGATTCGGATTGTTACTTGACTGTTTTTCCGAATCATTGTTTCCCAACAATCTCCCCATTTGATGGAAATAAAAACTAAGCACATGGAAAAGGAGTTATATGGGCTAAGTATGATTTTTGATACTTTGTCATTTATAAATTTTACTCCCCCATAATCTAATCATCCTAGCTCCCCTAATATTTTTGAATTCTAGCTTCTAAGTTTTTGAAGTACAATTTCAGATTGTACTTAGAAACATTTTTGAGTATAAGATTTTCACTATATATACTTCTGTTATTAACAATAGTTAACCTCATGAAGTTCCGGATTACAAATACATAAATATATATAAGTGAAATTAGAACTAGCTATTACAGATTTTTACATTGCAGAAAAATAGCTATTCTAAGGATGATTTCTTCATTTGCTGCCACTTTTGGATAACTCCCCCTCTTTCCCTTTTCCTTTGCTCTTCTCCCCCTTTTGGTTTGCATCAAATTGGGGGTCAATAATCATATATGATTTAACATCCCAGCCTTTTAGCCACGCATATGAGTAGACAGAGTAGTCCACATTACCTTGTAGGCACTTTTAAATTATTGTATCAACCGTTGCCGGAAGATGGTTGCGTGGCCTTATGGAATTCTGGAGCTCTTTGTAAGATTTGGTCATGGAGGGGATCATCTTCAAGGCATGAGCTTGGTTTTCTTATCAAAATATGGAAACATGCACTTGAGGAGAGTTAGACCACACTTATACCCAAAGAAACCAGTATCTCCTATGTGCTGGACTAAGTTGTGGACCACCGGAATGAGAAGACTGTCCGGAGTAGAAGATGAGGATATGGAGGAGGAGATGGATAGATTAGCCATACTTGACTTTATAAGATCTATATCTTGGCAGATATCTCTCCGGACATTATGGATAGTGTTGGTCCCTGTGCTTATGTTAAATATTAGACTTTTAAACAGTCTTGTACAGCGTGTTTGAATGTTCCGGATGTTTTAGGTTCGGATGATGCAAGTAGTATAAATTGCAATAAATTAAGGACATAGTAAAGAAAATTCAAACACAAGAGATTTATACTGGTTTAGCCCCTCCTACATCCAGTCCCCAAAGGTTCCTTCATTTGAGCTTTTCCACTAGTGTGATTTCTTTCCAACTGGCAGAAATCAAGCCTTATAGTTGTCTCCGGATGGTACCCACTTCCGGATGTAGGATATACCACTAGAAGCACCAACTCCTAGTTGAGTCCTCTTGTCTTTAGCAGGATATACCACTTAGATTTCTACCCAAACCTAAGCTGAGTCCTATAGGGAGTTCCACTTAAAGCACCAACTCTAAGCTAGATCCCAATTTCAATACTCACCCAAGTATGAGATATTACACTTTGTTTTTCTCAAAGATTTTGGTTTTAGATATCCTCAAGTTTATAACTCACTTGGGAATCCTTACAAACTAATTTGGAAATATTTGATTCTTGGAGGGATGTGTTTTCTGATTGCTTTAGCGAGTTCTCTTGTTAATTGCTTTCTTAAATCAACCAGCACCTTCTCAACATGTGAAGCTTTCCTTTTATAGGCTTTGATCATAAATGTAGCCGTTGTGGGTTGGTGTGCTACATTTAAATCTTCACCATTGATCAGGTAAGATGGGGAGCTTTCGAAGTCGTTGATCAATCCGTTAGATAGAGATTTTGACCCGTTTGAATCCATAGGATTGAGGCTGAAAAGTTGTCAGTGATCATTTTCCTTGTATTTTAGTGATGCACCAACTTTTATACCGGTTGATTTTAGGTGTGAGTTCCACGCGCCTTCTTATTAGTCTAGGTGAAAAAGGTTGTTGCCTTTTTCTCTATCCGATGTCAGTCCTTTGTCCTTTTTCTGAAAAGTGCTAGCTGTCATCTTTGTATTGCTTTAGGGAAAAGGATCTTTGACTTGGAGACCAAAAGAATGGAGGGAATGGAATTTTTGAATCATTCCCTTTGTCAGAATTATTAAGTCTTTTGGATGTCTTCAGACTTAATATATCCGGATTTGCCTTCTTTCAGATGCTTCTGTAATCAGTTCTTCCAGATGCTGTATTGGACGGTTCAAAGTTTATTTCATTTCCAAACTCTAACCGGATGCTTCCATTTATACTTAGGTAATTATCTTCACTTGTCTTGGACTTTGAATGTTTGGATATGAGTCCGGATTGGTGATTTAGGTCTTTTCATACTTAGGTTTTTTGTTTGCTTCAAGCCTGATCCGGATTGTTTGTGTTTCTGATACTTGTTTCCCAACAATCTCCCCCATTTGATGGAAACAAAAACCTAAGAAATCTAAGCATAAGGAAAGGAGTTTTTATGATCTAAGTATGATTCTTGATACTTAATCATTTACAAGTTTTACTCCCCCATAGTTCTAGCATCCCTTAACTCCCCCAACAGATTTCTAGCTTCTAATATTTTTGTAGTACAATAGCAGATTGTACTTTAGAAGTAATTTTTTATGAAATTAGATATTCACTATATATACTTCTGCTGTTAACGATAGTTAACATCAATGAAGCTTTTGGTTTACAAGATTACAGAAATATATAACTGAATCTAGCTATTACAAAATTTTACAAGATATATAACTAGTCTAATTTCTTCCGGATGCTCCTCCTTCCTTTTCCTTGCCTTTTTCCATCTTTGCACTTTTCTCCCCCTTTTTGTTTTCAGCAGGGGGATTTATCACCATATTTGTCCTTCCATCCCACTTTTCTTGCCAAGCATTGGAATAAATCGAATAGTCCAGATTTTCTTGCTTTCTCTACTCTAAAATGTGATCTATAGTTATCGGAGATAAATGCAGAGGGCAAAAGAGATTTCAGATGCGAGTGTAAGATCCGGTGATATAGGGATGCGTCTTTAGCACATACTCCATATCCTTCTCATCAAAATATGAAAATAGAGCTTTGAGAAGGGTAGTGATGCCTTTATGTCCAAAGAATCCTGTGTCCCCAATGTGCTGGACCAGGTCTTGGATGACTGGAAGAAGTTGGCTTTCAGGAATAGATGGAGAGGAAGAGGATCCGGATATGGATAGAGTTGACAGTCCGCACTGTAGTTTTTAAAGGTCGTTACCCAGATCCCTCTGGATGTTATGAATGCTTGAGTTAACTGTGGTCAAATCCTTGCGAAGATCATCCCTTATTCTTTCAATAACAGAATCCTGACCATTAAACTGTCCAGTAAGTTCTTCTCTAATGTCAGCTATTTGTTTGACAAACTGCTTTAGGAGATCTTCCTCTATGGACTTTGTCAATTTATTCAGGATTACTTGCTGGGTTTCATTAAGCTTGGGGAGAGCAGCCTTTTCTTCTTTTTCTGATATGAATTTGACAAGTTTTCAAACTTGGTATCCAGATATTCTTTTAGCTCAGTGGATGACTCAGAGGAGGAGGAGGTGATCTTGTCCATTATGGTTGCGCAATTGTTGGTAGCCAATATGTTGGCTTAGTCTGTGAATCTGCTTGCTGCTGCAATATTTTTTTAACCCGTTAAAGACCGGAGTGACCTTGGCTAGAGAGACTTCTGCAACCATGTTTGCAGTGGGAAAATCCTCCACTTTTTCCTCTATTTTCTTTATACTGCCTTAAATTGCTCCAATTTCTCCCTTCAAATCTAGAGGGGAGAGTGTTGGGAACTGAGAGTCAGATTGAACATGCATAACAGGCATGACAGAAATTCAAAATTTTATCCCTGTCCCCAGGAACTCCTATTAGTTGCACATAAATTAAATAAAGCCTTAACTAAATAATTCCCTACCTAGGTTAGCATGCAAGGGCTAGGAGTACCATAATTCTAGATTATATCCTACCAAAAATATTTATATTAAATATATAACAACTCTAAGTTATAATTTAAATATAAATAAATTAAGCATGCGTTATAACCTAAGCGTAATTATTAAGTCTGAAAACACTTAAAAAGACTTAATAATTAAAAGAGAAATTAGAAGACTTACCAGTCGAAGCGTGTTTTAGCAGAACTTCGTTACGCAAGCCTCCAAGGTAGGATAGCCTCTATGAGTATCCACACAATCTCCACCAACCGAAACCTCCCAATGAGGAAGAACCAAAGAACCTTGAGCAATTGCTAGATCGCCCCAAAATTCCTACCCGAAAATATATATTCTAAAGATTCAAGATCCACTTGAATTTGGTGCACTGAACAATGGAGAAAGGGGGCACGATATATAGGGGGAACTAGGGCTCCTTGCATTTAATGCAGGATGGGGAAAAATCCCCATCCCGCCCTTGGCAACACGCGAATCCCATAGGATCCACGTGCTGCCCACACCGACCTGACTTGCTCCACAAGTCGGGTCCTTGCCACACAAGGCAGGCTCTTGCAAGCCTACCTTGTCCCATGGGCTCTCCCGCGAGCCCAGCTTGCGGGTTGGCAAGGGCTGCACAAGGCAGGCTTTTCAAGCTTACCTTATCCCTCGGGCTGGGCCTCGCGGGACTTCCCGCTAGCCCAGCTCGCAGCACAAGCTTAGCTTGAGCTGCTTGCAGCCCATGAGTGCTTTTGCACTCGTGCGGGCTCGCGTAGGCCCGCAAAGCCTTCGGGCTTATGGGTCCTATTTAGCGAAGGGTCCAACCCTCGAATTTGGCAGTTCTAGCTTTTTCTCCAATTCAAACAGATATTTATTTTATGACCCTAATAAATTAGTTGCCGGTCAAAATAAATCCTTAAAAAAAATGATCCAATCATCTTTTAATCAATTAAATAATAATCCAATTATTATTATGCTATATTTTCGTAATAGAATGAATCTATTAATTCTTTACTCAGTCCGATGAAGGTCTAATGTGTGTGACCTTATAGGATTCCGAAGTATTGAGCTATTAAGGCTTAAAAAACCCTTGTTCTAATAGAACCATTGGCTCAAGGTTTTAGACCATGAATAGAACTCGATTACCTTCAACGACTGTAGTACGCCTCTAACAAGGGTCTACCATCCCCTATTACTCGGAACATCATTTGTGCTTATGACTTAATCCTGGTTAATGCAATCGTCATCCAGTGTGATAAATTCCTTCCATTCTTTAATATTAGTACCATCTAGTTTATAGGGTTCGGTTGAAGTGTTAACCCACTAATAGCAAGGTTGCTCCAAGCTATCCCAGTTATTTACTTGTTACCAAAGTATATTGCCTTTTACCATAGTGTGTTTGACTAGAAACCATTTTAGTTAAATACATACTCTGATCAGAGATTTATGGCAATCATCACTTCAACAAGTGGCCAGGTACAACGCCTTAATATTTCCGGAGCGATGGATTCTTTCTGACTACTCAGCTTACCAATGTGCTGTCATCACTATACCCGTAATCACCCTTAACACCCTAAATTAATAAGTGTATAGTAATGACCCAAAGTATAGCAATAGTACCACATAAGACAACTAGTATCTCAAGTATGAGAACATTCGCAAAGCTTATTACATGAAGATAAACACTAACACATTGATATATATACCAAGTGTTTATCTTACTGCGCTCTCCAATATATCCCCAGATATATCCATGTGTCAAACTTAAGGCACCACCTTTAGTCCTTGGAGATTAACTAGTTAGACCCTTTCCAAGAAAGTTGAGCACATGCTAGTCTTTCCGCTTCATCAATATCCTTTCTTAATGAATCTATGACTAGAGATAGTTTAGACATAATCATAATTGCACATGAAGCAGGTTCCACCAAATATAGTCCAACTATAATTTCTCTAACTTCGTGCTATGATACGTCAATGACTTTTGCATACGTACATCAATGAATATATTTAGCAAGTCATAATATATTTATAAACACATCGATATAAATAAAAGATTAAATGCCTTTATTGATTAAACAAAAATTCGTGCTATTACATAATTAAGATATATCGCCCTAATTGCCTTAAGGGCATACATCATATCCAACAAACTCCCACTTGCACTAAGGCCAATTAGCCATATTCTATATGCTTTAACATGCTAGTCATATTTGACTTGAGTCAATGGCTTTGTCAGACCATCCGCGAGGTTCTGATCAGTGGGTACATATTCTAGTCTTATTATCTTAGCATCAATAATCTTCCTGATTATATGATACTTTTTGGATACATGTCTATTTTTCTGATGAGACCGTGGTTCCTTTGCCTGAGCTATAGCACTATTGTTATCACAATACAAAGTAATTGGATCAACAGCCTCAGGCACCACACCGAGATCACCAATAAATCCCTTTAACCAGATAGCTTCTTTTACTGCTTTGCATGCAACAATGTATTCAGATTCCATGGTTGAATCAGTAGTAGTTTCTTGCTTGGAACTCTTCCATCATACCGCCTCTCCATTTAACACATACACAAAACCTGACTGAGACTTAAAGTCATCCTTGTCAGATTGAAAACTCACATCTGTGTAACTTCTGATTTTGAGGTCACCTTCTCTATAAATCAAGAACTTATCCTTAGTCCTTCTCAAGTACTTAAGAATTGCCTTGATGGCCATCCAGTGCTTTTCACCTGGATCTGACTGATATCTACTCGTAAAGCTCAAAGCCTGAGAGACATCTGGCCTAGTACATATTATAGCATACATGATGGATCCTACAATGGATGCATAGGGTAAATCCTTCATGTGCATTCTCTCCTAAGCTGTCTTCGGACACTCAGCCTTAGACAGGTTAATCCCCTTTGTCATTAGGAGATAACCTTTCTTAGAATGCTCGAGGTTGAATGTATTCAATACCTTGTCTATATATGTACTTAGAGAAAGACCTAACAGCCTCTTAGATCTATCTCTATAGATCTTTATACCTAGTATAATTGCTGCTTCACCAAGGTCTTTCATGGAGAACTTTCTTGACAACCATACTTTAACATTTTAAAGAAGAGAAATGTCATTTCCTATTAGCAGAATGTCATCAACATACAATACTAGAAAAAGGACTGCACTCCCACTAACCTTCTTGTAAACACAAGGCTCATTAGAATTTGGGCAGAAATCTAGTTCCCGAATTGTCTGATCAAACCTTATATTCCAACTTCTGGATGCCTGCTTAAGTCCATAAATGGATCTTTGTAGCTTGCATACCTTCAAGCCATTATGAGATGTAAAACCCTCAGTTTGTGTCATATACACATCCCAGTCTAAATCCCCATTCAAGAATGCTATTTTTACATCTATCTGCCTGATCTCATAATCGTAATAAGCAGCAATGGTGAGGAGTATCCTTATAGATTTAAGCATGGCTATCGGTGAGAAAGTTTCATCATAGTCAATAACTTCCTATTGACTATAACCTTTCACAACCAACCTTGCTTTTATAGGTAATTACATTACCGTCCATGTCTGTCTTCTTCTTGAAGACCCACTTGCACCCAATCGATCTAACCTCTTACAGTGCATCAACTAAATCCCAAACTTAGTTCTCGTAGATGGAATCCATTTTTGATTTCATGGCTTATAGCCATTTATCAGAATCTGAGATTTTCATTCCCTCATCATATGTCCTTGGTTTATCATCCTCCCTGAGATATAGTTCTTTATCGTCCGTAATGATACAACCATATCTATCGGGACCTTTATGAACATGACCTGATCTTCGCAATGATTGTGTTTCGACAGGTTATTCTTGGATCACACTTTCTTGTGTATCTAGAATGGGGTCAATCAGTTAATTATCTGTTTCTTCCTCTTGAACTTCTAGTTCAATATTGCTCCCACTGACTTTTGCAAGTAAGTGTTCCTTTTCCAAAAAGTGAGCATTCCTAGACACAAATACCTTTTATACTTTAGGTTGGTAAAACAGATATCCAATTGTTTCCTTTGGATATCCGATGAACAGACATTTGTCAGCCTTTGAATTCAACTTATCTGACGCTATCCTCTTTACCATAGCAGGATAGCCCCATACTTTTGAGTGACTTAGAGATGGCTTCTTATTACACCATCTTTCATAAGGTGTAAAATCAACTGATTTAGAGGGCACTCTGATTAAAACATAAACCGCGCTCTCTAGTGCATATCCCCAAAAAGATTTACTGAGATCTGCATGGCTCATCATGGATTGAACCATATCTAATAAAGTTTGATTCCTCCTTTCTGACACTTCGTTGTGCTGGGGCGTATAAGGAGGGGTCCATTGGGGAACTATCCCCGTTTTCCTTTAGATAATCCTAAAACTCCTGACTTAAGTATTCTCCACCTCGATCAATTCAAAGTGTTTTAATACTTTTCTCAAGCTGTTTCTCGACTTCAGCTCTGAATATTTTGAATTTTGCAAAACTTTCAGACTTGTGCTTCATCAAGTACAAATAACCGTATCGTGAGTAATCATCAATAAAGGTTATGAAGTAGGAGTATCCTCCTAGTGCCAGAACACTCATTGGACCACACACAGCAGTATGTATAAGTTCCAATGTATTCATAGCCCGTTCACCCTTTCCTTGATAGGGTAACTTTGTCATTTTTCCTTTTAAACAAGGTTCGCAATCACCATAAGACTCCAAGTCTATTGGGCCCAAGTCTCCACACTTATGCAACTTGGTTAAGCGATCTTTATTTATGTGGCCTAAACTACAATGCCATAAGTAGAAGGAATTCTCATTATCTAATTTAACTTTCTTCACATTGTTCATATTGAAAACTTCTATTTTAGTATCAAGAACATAAATGCCACCTTTCAACATTCCATAACCATAAAGAACATTATTTAAACGATTCTGACAATTATTATTCAAAAATAAAATCTCAAATCCTTCTGCTGCTAAACACGCAACAGATACAATATTCTTAGTAACGCTTGGAATGTAGTAACAATTTTTCAAAACTAAAACAAGTCCACTTGGCAAAATAAGATTAAAGCTCCCTACGGCTAATGCAGCAACTCTGGCTCCATTTTCCATGCATAGGTCCATCTACCCTTTTGCAAGTCTTCTATAGTTCCTTAGTTCCTGCACAGAAGTACAGATATGAGAACCATAACCAGTATCTAATACGCAAGTAGAAAAGTAGCAAAATTTTCAATTACAAACATACATGAAGTAGATGCCTCTGTAGGCTTCTTCTTCAAATGCTCAGAAGCAGGATCTTTGCAATCCCTCTTCCAATGTCCCGGTTTCCCACATTGGAAGCAAACATACTTAGATGTCATCTTTTCTGTCTACTTTTTACTAATTCGTTTCTTAGCACCTAGTGCCTGCTTCTTCTTCTTAGAAGCCTTGCCTTTCTCAACCAATAATAGAGGTTTCTGATCTTTCTTTATCTAAGGTTCTACTATTTTCAGCATGTTGATTGATTTAGGGATAGTAGAACTAATCTTATTTATGTAATAGTTAGTCACAAAGCCTGAGTAACTATTTGTCAAGGACATCAACACAAGGTGAATTCTCAAGTCATGATTCATCTCGAATCCCAATCGATTCAGCTTCTCAAGGTATTCCAAGAGTTTTAGTACATGCTGAGAAGCAGAGGTGCTAGCCTGTATCTTGGTCTCGAAAAGGAGCTTGGAGGTCTCATACCTCTCTGTCCTTTCCTGCTCTGAAAGGAGCTCTTCAATATGGAGAACCATGTCCTTCAAGGGCATGTTCTCATGTTGTTTCTGAAGCTCAGGATTCATGGACCTCAACATGATACACATGGCAGTCTTACGATCTTTCCTATACTTCAACCAGGCATAATGTTCCACATGATCCTCAACATCAGGTTCAACAGGGAAAATTTTACTTAGAACATAGGCAATTCCCTTGTATCTGAGAACTATTCTCACAGCTAGGAACCAATCAGAAAAGTTCGAGCCATTCAATTTGGTGTCAAGTAACATACGGAGATTAACATTGGAAGTCATTTTCAACCTCAGATACAAGAAAAGAAAAAGAGTTTAGATATTAGTTTAAGTACATGCATTTAATATAAGGTCTTTTAGTTAAACACATTTGTCCTACTATTTTCTTCTTTTATTTACAATAGCCCATTTTATTGAATTCGGGAATTTTAGCCCAGCTAAATTTCCTAGTAGGTAGCATCTATAACTAGTCTATTACAACCCCCAGTTGTATGAGTCAAGTCATAATAGTAAGCCATAGTTGGAATCCCATTCCATTTGCATTGCATGCAATTGCTAATTCATTCAAGTTCCCTAATCCCAAGGGACGTGTGCTCTTATATTAGCATCTCCTTGAATATGTCTCAGATCTGGGCCTCCCCCCCAATTTTATAGTGGACTACCCCAGTTCTGTTAAGGCAGACCATATCCCAAACTTTATAACCAATCAACATGGACTAGAAGGAACGCTTTGCGTAGCACTTTGATAGCCCAAAGAGACCGTATTATAAATTTGAATAAGGAAGACTACAACTTGCCTTAATATATTTACTTTGGGATTTTATTGGTGTTAAGTGTCTCACCCAATCTAGGATTTTATCAGATGGAAAAAATTATAATAACTTGTATTAATTCACGGAATTTTATAATTAATTTATAAGGTCTAATCTAAGGTGGGTTCAGCTCTTTATTATAATTATTCCATCTACCTAGATTATATGCAAAATAGATAACACTTTTATTTGATAAATTTATATTGCATTTCCTTTAAACTTTTATTCAATAAATTTAATTTTTACTTTGTTATAGAAACATATATAAGCACCATCTTTTATACTAGAAATAAATTAGTTCATATTAATCCCCCGGTTGGTCAATTGAAGTTGCATCGATATAGGTTCTCAGGTAGGAGAGGTGCCCTATAAGGAGTAGACACCAAGTCCAATCCTTAGCCAGAACAAATACGAGCACAAACCTGAAGACCAATGGATTTTCTAGAACTAATAAATTTCGTTCTTCCAATTCATTTAAATTTGAAGCATCTATAACCCATGTAATTTAAATAAATTATTGACACTTGTATAATTTGAGTAAGTTGAGCATGCTTAATCAAAATTATTCATAACCATTTTCTAACCTTGAAAACACAAGTTCATATATATTGTTCCAAACAATTAAATAAATAATTATCATTTCATATAGAAAATAATATTCAGCTTGCTTCTAACTTAATTATGCACTAAATAGGCAGGCTCTGATACCACTGTTGGGAACTAACAGTCAGATTGAACATGCATAACAGGCATGGTGGAAATTCAAAATTTTGTGCCCGTCCTCAGGAACTCCTATTAGTTGCATATAAATTAAATAAAGCCTTAACTAAATAATTTTCTACCTAGGTTAGCATGCAAGGACTAGGCGTACTATGATTCTAAATTATATCCTAGCAATAATATTTATATTAAATATATTACAACTCTAAGTTATAATTTAAATATAAATAAATATGCATGCGTTATAACCTAAGCATAATTATTAAGTCTAAAAACACTTAAAAAGACTTAATAATTAAAAGAGAAATTTGAAGACTTACCAGTTGAAGCGTGCTTTAGCAGAACTTCGTTGCACAAGCCTCCAAGGTAAGATAGCGTCTATGAGTATCTACATGAACCCCACCAACCGAAACCTCCCATTGAGGAAGAACCGAAGAACCTTGAGCAATTGCTAGATCGCTCCAAAATTCCCACCCAAAAATATATATTCTAAAGATTTAAGACCCACTTGAATTTGGTGCACTGAACAATAGAGAAAGGGGGCACAATATATAGGGGGAGCTAGGGCTCTCCGCATTCTTGGCAACAAGCGCATCCTATAGGATCCGTGTGCTGCCCACGCCGACCCGACTTGCTCCTCAAGTCGGGTTCTTGACACACAAGGCAGGCTCTTACGAGCCTGCCTTATCCTACGGGCTGGGCCTTGCTGGCTCTCTCGCGAGCCCAGCTCACGGGTTGGCAAGGGCTGTACAAGGCAGCTCGCGGATGGCCTTAATGCAGGCCAGCGCAAGCTTAGCTTGCGCTACTTGCAGCCCACAAGTGCTTTTGCACTTGTGCGGGCTCGCATAGGCCCGCAAAGCCTTCGGGCTTGCGGGTCCTATTTAGCAAAGTGTCCAACCCTAGAATTTTGTAGTTCTAGCTTTTTCTCTAATTCAAATAGATATTTATTTTATGACCCTAATAAATTAGTTGCCGGTCAAAATAAATCTTTAAAAAAATGATCCAATCATCTTTTAATCAATTAAATAATAATTCAATTATTATTATGTTATTTTTTCATAATAATATGAATCTATTAATTCTTTACTCAGTCCGATGAAGGTCCAATGTATGTGACCTTATAGGATCCCGAAGTATTGAGCTGTTAAGGCTTAACCAACCCTTGTTCTAATGGAACCATTAGCTTGAGGTTCTAGACCGTGAAACGACTGTAGTACGCCTCTAGCAAGGGTCTACCATCCCCCATTACTCGGAATGTCATTTGTGCTTATGACTTAATCCCGGTTAATGCAATAGTTATCCAGTGCGATAAATTCCTTCCATTCTTTAATATTAGTACCATCTGGTTTATAGGGTTCGGTTGAAGTGTTAACCTACTAATAGCAAGGTTGCTCCAAGCTATCCCAGTTATTTACTTGTTACCGAAGTATATTGCCTTTTACCATTGTGTGTTTGACTAGAAACCATTTCTATTAAACACATACTCTGATCAGAGGTTTATGGCAATCATCACTTCAACAAGTGGCCAGGTATAACTCCTTAATATATCCAGAGCGATGGATTCTTTTCAACTACTTAGCATACCAATGTGCTATCATCACTATACCCATAATCACCCGTGACACCCTAAATTAATGAGTGCATAGTAATGACCCAAAGTATAGCAATAGTACCACACAAGATAACTAGTATCTCAAGTATGAGAACATTCGCAAAGATTATTGCATGAAGATAAACACTAACACATTGATATATCTACCAAGTGTTTATCTTACTGCGGTCTCTAATATATCTCCCAGATATATCCATGTGTCAAACTTAAGGTACCACCTTCAGTCCTTGGAGATTAACTGCTTGGACCCTTTCCAAGAAAGTTGACCACATGCTAGTCAATCTGCTTCATCAATATCCTTTCTTGATGAAATTATGACTAGGGATAGTTTA
Organism: Euphorbia pulcherrima; assembly: GCA_947683365.1. Lineage (NCBI taxonomy): Eukaryota > Viridiplantae > Streptophyta > Magnoliopsida > Malpighiales > Euphorbiaceae > Euphorbia > Euphorbia pulcherrima. The sequence continues at coordinate 45,842,323 of CANTUS010000001.1, read as the reverse complement.
GACATAATCATAATTGCACATGAAGCAGGTTCCACCAAATATAGTCCAACTATAACTTCTCTGACTTCATGCTATGATACGTCAAGGACTTTTGCATACATACATCAATGAGTATATTTAACCAGTTATAATATATTTATTAACACATTGATATAAACAAAAGATTAAATGCCTTTATTGATTAAACAAAAATTCGTACTATTATATAAGTAAGATATATCGCCTTAATTGCCTTAAGGGCATACATCTTATCCAACATTGAGTTCTTCTAAAAGTACTTTTTCCATGGATTTTAAGTGTTTGCATATGTTCCTTAGGCTCTATTTAATGTAGCTCTCATCATGTTCCTCATGAGTAGCTTCCTGAAGGATTTTGAGATCTATGGAGATTTTATAGGCTCTTGTAGGATTTACGCTGGAGGTTGCGATTTTGATTGGGCTTGCTAGAGGGGTTTCTGATCCGAAAATAGTGCTGGTCTCATCGAATTCAGATGATTCTTCCTCAATGGATTCCTCTTCTTCTACTTCCTCCTCTTCTTCCACCCGTTCCCCTGGACTAGCCTGGCCCTTTGAGTCCGCTCTAGGAGTGTTCTCATTGGATCTTAGAATGTGTCCCTCCTCCGGAATGATGACTTTTGGGCTGAACTCATGATCCTTAGACACACTTGGGGTATGTGTATGCAAGTTGTCCTCAGTTTTATCTGCTATCTCAAGAGTAGAAGCAGTATCAGTATTGACAGTAAAAGACACTAAGTCATGGATTACCTCACTGATTAGCGTTTGATTCTGTATAGTTGCATCTTCTCTCCCTTCTTCATTTATTTCCACCTCAACCCCTGGGTGACGGGAAATGTCCTCTGTCACCCCTACCGATGCCTTTTTAGGACTTTTAATTTCTCCCCCAAGTGCATTGGTAGTGTCCTCAATGCCCTCTCCGTGTGCCTTTATAAGACTTACCTCAGTCTAGATTTTAGCTTTTAGATTAAGTAGATTGTCTGGAAGTGGATCGAGACAAGATTAGGAAATTTTTAGCTTTTGGATCCCGGGCAATTATTGCCATATCTATAGGATCAATGAGAATTGGTTGAGCACCGGAAGAGCCTCCGGGTCCTTCTATGGTTTCCTTGTTGATTCTATCATTGTCCTTTATAGCCTCTCTTATTATATCATACTGAGGGTCATCCGAATGAATTTCCTCAGTGGATCCATGCACATTCTTCCCTTTTGTTGTCCTGGCCTTAGTCAATTCAACTAGAACCACCCTCTTTGCTGCCTCTTCATTAATTATAATGCCTGCAGACTTTTTGGCTTTCTTCTTCTAAGCTTTTTAGGCCTTCATAGAGGCGCTTCATCTCCTATTTCTTCGTCCTCTACTTTAATAGTTTCAGGAGCTATTTTAGATTTTCTCTTCTTGCTAGCAGCTTTAATTAGCCTTCCCCTTGGCTTAGGTTTCTCTGGGATCTTCCTGAATAGTTGAGTGAGTGTTTGGGTATCCTCATCAACTTCCTCATCCGGAACCAAGGCAAGTTTTTCTTGAGCCTTGGGTTTAGTGGTTCTAGCCCTTTTTGGCACTGAAGCTTCTTCAACAGGATCAACTACCTTAATTTTCTTTGCCTTCTCTTCATTCTATTTCTCACCCAAACTCAGTTTCCTAAAGTTTTTCTCCAGGATATCTTTTCCGTTCACAGCCTGGAATTCGATCAAGTTTACTTCATTGGCAATTAGAATCCGGGTGATAAGGGCGCCATGAGAATTCTTCTGCTGCCTCAATTAGTGGATGATTAGCATCGACATGTTCACTACCCTGCTTTCTACCTAATGATGCAGTATACAATGCTGGAAGGATGATACAGTGGTGAGAGATCCCTTTCGGATTAGAACAAGTTTTGCAAGCGCATGCTGGAGAAATCTGGGTACCTCCGGGAAGTATGTTGAGAATTTGTCGCTGAAATAGTTGGGATGCAACCACATTTTGGGCTCATACTTGACTTACTGTTCATCCCGGTCAACCCTCAGTTGAACCCCGTCATTCTTCATATTGAGGAACTTCTCAAAGAATTTAGGAATGATGGTTATTACCTTTCCTTGAACTTCTGTTCTCAAAGCATCATGGGAGAAGTGGGCTCTGAGGTTGATGTAGAATTATCTCACCAAATTCGGGTATGTTGGACATTTAATTTTAAGGAAATCGGTCAGGTTTTAATCCTCAATCAGTTCGGAGTATGGGTTTATCTCAAATAGGAAATTATCTCCCAAGAAATCGGTAGGGATAATAGAATCATTTGTTTTGAGTTTGAGGGGTTTGAAATTTGCATCTTTAAGATCGGATTCTGTAAAGATGTTTTGAGTAGGAAGCATTTTGGGTCCTTCGCTTGTCATGATGGCAGCCATTTGAGTTTTTAGAAGAATTTAGGGTTCGAGTTTAGATTTTTGTAGAGTAACAGTAGATAAATTGCTTGCGTGAGGAAGGAGAGGAAATTTGGAGGGTTTATATAGATTTTCTAAAGTGAGGGCGTTTGGTAATCCGGACACCGTTAATTTTGGCTGAATTAATGATATGGCAGACTGAATTTTAGGTGAGAGGTAAATTCCGTTAAACCAGAGAATGGGAACGGTTTATTTTAAATTCCAAATGTTGAATTTACCGCTCGTGTAACTCCCCATAGACGTTTGAAATTCAAAAAGGAATAGTTACTTTTCAGCACCTTTACTGCCATGTGTCCTTTTTGTCTGCTGATGTGGCAATATTCCTTCCGGAGTTGAGCTTTCTTCAATCCTTCTTTTCTTCTGGATTCCTTTCACTGCCACAGATCTAAATTAACTTTGGATTGTATTCCGGATTTTCTTCAGATTGGATTTGACATCCTAATTGACTCCATTAGAGTCCCAAATTGGTCTTTACTTAATGGTTTAGTAAAGATATTTGCTCTTTGCTCATTGGTCGGAATGTACACTAATCCAACATCCTTTTTCACAACATGATCCTGGATGAAGTGATGCCTTATATTGACATATTTCATCCTGCTATGGAGTACTGGATTCTTTGATACATCAATGGCACTTTTGCTGTCACACATAACATCCACACATCCGGATTGAACTCCATAATCTTCTAGTTATTGCTTGATCTAAAGGAGTTAAGCTACATAACTTCCAGCTGCCATATATTCTGCTTCTGTAGTAGATAGAGCAATTGAAGTTTGCTTCTTCCTATACCATGATACCAGGCAATCTCCAAGGAAGTGACAATCTCCAGATGTACTCTTTCTCTCAAGAGTATCTCTGCCATAATCTGCATCAGTGAAGCCTTAAAGTGTAAAATCTCCATTACTAGGATACCATAACCTAACTTCAGTGGTTCCTAGGAGGTATCTAAGGATCCTCTTAACTGTCTTGAGATGAGAGTCCTTAGGATTGGATTGATATATTGTACAGTAGAAGAATACATAGTGTATGTCAGGCCTGTTAGCAGTCAAGTATAGGAGTGATCCAATCATTCCTCTATATAGCTTCTAATCAACATCTTCCCCTTCACAATCCTTGGATAGGACTGTATCTGATCCCATTGGAGTAGACATTGGCTTGCTCTCGTCCATCTCAAACTTCTTCAAGATCTCCTTGGTATACTTAGATTGATTAATGAAAATCCCATCTGGACTTTGCTTGGTTTTTAATCCAAGGAAGAAATTTAGTTCTCCCATCATGGACATCTCAAATTCCTTCTGCATCTAGGAGTTGAATTCCTCACACATGTTCTCATCTGTTGCCCCAAATATGATGTCAACCATATAAATTTGGACTAAAATGATATCATCCTTCTTATTCTTGATGAAAAGAGTTGTGTCTGCCTTACCCCGGATATATCCCTTGGATATGAGAAATGTAGTGAGTCTTTCATACCAAGCTTTTGGTGCTTGCTTCAATCTATAGAGGGCTTACTTTATTTTATAGAGATGATCTGGATATTTTGAGTCTTCAAATCCAGGTGGCTGCTTCACATAGACTTCTTCCTGGATAACTCCATTAAGAAATGCACTTTTGACATCCATTTGGAATAATGTGATCCTATGAATGATGCAAAAGCACATAAAATCTAGATTGCCTCCAGTCTTGCTACAGGGGCAAATGTTTCTTCAAAGTCAATCCCTTCCTGTTAATTGTAGCCTTGGGCAACCAATATTGCCTTATTTCTTACTACTACTCCGGATTCATCTAGCTTGTTCTAGAATACCAATTTGGTGCTAATAATTGACTTTCCCTTTGGAGGTGCCACTAGATCCCATATATTATTCTTGATGAATTAATCTAGTTCTTGCATTGCCATCATCCAGCTTTCATCTCCTTCATTATCTTGAAATTTCTTTGGTTCAATGAGAGAGACAAAGGCAGCATGGCTCATCATCGATTAAGTTGACCTCTGGTTCTTACTGGATTTTGAACATGATCCAAAATAGCTATAACTGGATGATCTCTAGGAGTCTGGACTACCCTTGGTAGATCTTCATGTTGGATTGGAGCTTGTTCCACTTCTGTCTCAGCTACTCCTTCTCTGCCTTCATTGAAGTCTATCTCTTATGGGTTGAGATCAACTTGTTGTACTTCTGGATCAAAAGATATTTCTTCATCTTCTTCTTTGTACTTCTTGATTTGGAAAGAGTCAAGAATTTTGGCTTCATTCTTTTCTCCAGAATTTTTAGCTTTCGGAATTGGATCTTCCGGAGTGGGACTTCTTTTCCCTACATGGTTAGTCTCATTAAAATCTACATGTATTGACTCTACCATAGTTTGGGTTCATTTATTAAAGACTGTAAGCCTTGCTATGTGTTGAGTTGCCAAGGAAAATTGCTTCATCAGATTTAGGATTAAATTTTCCTAATTACTCTCTATCATTCAGAATGTAGCACTTACATCCGAATGCCTTGAAGTACCCAATTTTGGGTTTTATTCCCTTCCAGATTTCATAGGGGGTCTTTCTAATGAGAGCTCTATTTAAGACATAGTATGTTGTATTTACGGCCTCTCCCTAGAAATATTTCGGCAAACAATTCTCATTTAACATTATTCTAGCCATCTTAACTATGTTCCTATTTTTTCTCTCAACTACTCCAGGATGTTGAGAAGTATGAGGGGCAGAGAAGTTATGTTCAGTTCCCTTGGAGTCACAAAATTCAGCAAAGTGCTTATTTTTGAACTTAACACCATTATCACTTCGGATGCGTGCAATGCTTATGCCCTATTCTACTTCTATCCGGATGAATGTCTATGAGAATTGGTCAAAGGCTTCATCTTTGCTTGCTAGCAAGAGAACCCACGTATAACGAGAATAATCATCCATAATGACCATGGTGTATTCTCTTCTACCTAAACTCAATGGTATTGGACCAAAGAGACCAATATGCAAGAGTTCAAGTACTCTTTTGAAGGAATGTATGAGATAGAAGGGAAACTTTTCTTATGTTGTTTACTTAATTGACATTCATTGCATAGATGATCTTTATCAAAAGCAACCTTAGGCAAACCCACAACCAATTCCTTTTTGGCTAATTTGGACAGGAAGTTCATGCTACCATGTCCCAACCCCCGGTGCCATAGCCATGATTCTTCCTCTTTAGACACCAAACATATATTCTTTTTCTCATTTTTAATGTTAACAGAATAGACATTGTTTACTCTAGAATGAGTTGATTAGACTTACTATCATAGATTGAGCAGCCTCTGGAGTCAAAGGTGACTTTCCTTCCTTTGTCACAGAGTTGGGCTACACTTAGTAAGTTGAACTTCAGTCCATCTACCAGTGAGAAATCTTCTATTGTTGATTCAGATCCAATGCTTCCATGTCCAATGATCTGACCTTTTTTATTATCTCCAAAGCTCACTTTGCCTCCCTTCTTCCGGGTTAATGTGATGAAGGCCTTCTTATCACATGTCATGCCTTGACCATCCACTATCAATGTACCAAGTGTGTTGATCTACTGTGTATTTAAGGCATACCTGTAAAATAGATCAAGTAGGTTTGGGTACCCAATCAAATTTGGGTCCTCTCGGGTTATCAACCATTTCAGGCCAAGGATTAACATCATAATAACCATTTTTAAATCTACATAATTTAGTAATATGATTGTTTCTCCCACAAAACATGCACCCTGAGATGGGTATGTTCTGCTTCTTCTTCTTTTCAATCTTTTCAAGATCCTCTGTCCTATAGTTCTCTCTATATCTAGCTTCTTGTACACCTATAGATGGTCTGGTGTGTGTCCAAAAGCTGGTTTGGGGTACAACTTCTGCTGCATAATTCCCTCTTTATTTGGCAGGTTACTAAGTGTACACTGCCTTAGCCTTTCCTTTTTGTGAAGCATTGTATCTTTGAGCTTGAGGTTATCTTCTAACCTCTTTCTCCTTCTGGTTAGAAGGCTTTGGAATTTTCTTGGTAGCTTGCCTTGTATTTCCTCTTGGTTGTGAGGATCTGGATCTCCTTTCGGATGCTACCTTCATCAGAGTTAGCTCCCCATCTAACCCTGTCAAGTTAGCACTTAGGATCTAAACTTTACTTTTCAAGAAGTTTTCCTCCACTACATCCATATGCTTTATGGTTCTTATTAAATTAATGTCCTATGACATAGCTTCAACATCTTCAGCCAATTCTAAAATTTATCGTTGTATGGACTTTATGGCTTTGGTGTTCTTTCTCACATTGTGGATCACTACCTTTAAAGCTCTAGCAAGATCAATGTTAGAAACAGAATTGAATGAGAGGTTACCTCAGTGTTTGCTGATTCTGATTCTGAATCCCCAATTTGCTCAGTTTCTTGCTTGGATGACTTTCTCCCGGATCGCTCTGCCTCCGATTCTGTTAGTGCTATGAATGCATAATAAGCAGTATTTTCTTCCTCTGTTGAAGATAAGCTACTGCTTTCTTCACTATTGCTCAACGTAGCCACCATAGCTTTCTTTTTATACTTCTTTTCTTTTCTTAGCTTAGGGAATTTGGTTCTGAAGTGCCCCTTTTCGCCGCATTCGAAGCAGGCAGCATCCTTTTCTGGATCTTTCTTTTCTTCTAGAGCCCTTCTTGGCTTATCCCTTCTTAAGGTGCCTTCCTTAGGCCTTCTTGATTTGAATCGTCTGGATCTTCTTTTATCCTTTTTCTCTAGGAATTTATCAAAGTATTTAGCTAGTATAGCCATATCTTCTTCACTATACTTTGATTCCTTTAGCTGCTTTTCTGATCCAGAAGAAGCTGATCCGATAGAGTCTGCCTTAAGAGCAATGACCTTCTTCTTTTCTTTCGGCTTCTTCTATTGTTGGCTGTATCTCTCCAAGGATAATTCTTGAGTCAAAAGATTACCAATGAGCTCATCATAACTATAGACATTTAAGTCATGAGCTTCCTCAATGGCAGTCTTCTTGTTATCCCACTCCTTGGTGAGACTCTAGAGCACCTTCTTCACCCTCTCTACTTCAGAGACTTCCTTTCCGAGCCTTTTCATCTCATTCACTAGATTGGTATATCTAGTTTTCATGCTCTGATAGACTCTTTTAGCTCCATCTTCAAGGATTCAAGTTTTTGCTGGAGTAGATCAATCTTGGCTTCTTTCACTTTATTTGTTCTTTCATAGGTTACCTCCAACTTTTATCAAATCTCTTGTGCGGTCTCACATCCAGATATCCTATTAAATTCTGTTGCACTAAGAGCATAGTGAAGCATGTTAATAGCATTTGCGTTTTCACGCAATTTTTTAAAATCATTCTCATCCTATAGAGGGCTTTCAGGTGATCATACCCTCTACTTCATAAGTAGGCTCATACGGGCCATCTTTAATGACTAACCATGCTTGCATGCTTTGTGCTTGAATGAAGTTCTTCATCCGATTTTTCCAGAATGTGTAGCGTTCAGTGGTGAAGAGTGGAGGATGGGTAATGGACATACCCTCAGGAAGGAGTTGTGAGTTTTGGAAACTCATTTTGATATTTGAATCAAAATTGTGGACCTTTAGCTCTAGATTATTAGATCTCTAGTTTTTAAGCACTTACTCTAATACCACTTGTTGGTCCCTGTGCTTATGTTAATAAGGTCAAAAGGGAGTGAATGACCTTTTTCACTAAAATATTAGACTTTTAAACGGTATTATGTAGCATGTTTGAATGTTCCGGATGTTTTGGGTCTTAATGATGCAAGTAATATAAATTACAATAAATTAAGGAAAGAGTAAAGAAAATTCAAACACAAGAAATTTATACTAGTTCGGCCCCGCCTACGTCCAGTCCCTAAAGATTCCTTTCTTTGAGCTTTTCCACTAGTGTGATTTTTTTCCAATTGGTAGAAATCAAGCCTTATAGTTATCTCCAGATGGTACCCCCTTCCGGATGTAGGATATACCACTAGAAGCACCAACTCCTAGTTGAGTCCTCTTGTCTTTAGCAGGATATACCACTTAAGATTTCTACCCAAACTTAAGTTGCGTCCAGGGAGTTCCACTTAAAGCATCAACTCTAAGCTAGATCCCAATCTCAATACTCACCTAAGTATGAGATATTACGCTTTGTTTTTCTCAAAGATTTTGGTTTTAGATATCCTCAAGTTTATAACTCACTTGGGAATCCTTACAAACTGATTTAGAAATATTTAATTCTTAGAGGGATGTGTTTTCTGATTGCTTTAGCGAGTTCTCTTGTTAATTGCTTTCTTAAATCAACCAACACCTTCTAACCAGGTTCACTTGGATTGTCTTGCTAGCTAGCAAAGATGAAACATTTAAATCATTCTCCAGGTTGGCTACCCGGATCATGAATGAAAAGAACCTTAAAATTAATAGAATTAAAAAACAAACAGTTTAAGGAATTGTGTTCTAAGCATGGTATTGAACACAATTTTTCTGCTCCTCATACACCTCAACGGAATGGGGTTGTTGAGAGAAAGAATCGTACTATTACGGAGATGGGTTGTTCTATGCTAAGTGATAACAATCTACCAAAGTATTTCTGGGGAGAAGCTATTAATACAACTTGTTATATTCTAAACAGGGTTTTAATTCACCCAATTTTGAACAAAACTCCTTATGAACTTTAGAAGGGGCTCACGCCCAAGGTTGGTCATCTTAAGGCCTTTGGTTGTAGATGGTTCATATTAAATACTAAAGACCAATTGGCTAAATTTAACCCCAAGGCCGATGAAGGAATCTTTCTGAGTTACTCAATACGCAGTAGGGCATACAGAGTGTATGTCAAGAGAACTGGCATCTTAGAGGAGTCCATGCATGTAGATTTTGATGAAACTAATAATACAGGTAGACAAGCCAGTGATGATAAAGGAGAAAAAGATCTAGTAAGTGGATCAGTTAGTCAGCCCATAATTATAGCTAATCCAGTACAAGAAAAAGAAGAACTTGAAGATGACCTGGACCAATCAATCAACTTTGGTGATGATGTTGATGCTCAACCAATGACTATAGCTCAGCGAGTTGATCTCGATCTACCAAAAGAAGTCAAAACAAGAAGAGATCACCCAGTTGACAAGATTCTTGATAATGTGCAAAATCCAGTGCTGACAAGAGGCCAGCTGAACATAATGATGAGCCATTCAACATTTGTATCCTTGATTGAACGAAAAAAGTTTGAAGATGCTGAATTCAATGATAATTGGATGATTGCAATGCAAGAAGAGCTAGACCAATTTAGAAGAAATGAAGTTTGGGATTTGGTAGAAAAATCCAAGAACAAATTATATAAAGCTTGGAATGTTGTCAGAAACAAGGCCAGACTAGTTGCTCAAGGCCACAATCAACAAGAAGAAGGCATCGACTATGGAGAAACCTTTACACCAGTAGCTAGACTTGAAGCCATAAGAATTCTTTGTGCCTTTGCATCCCATATGAACTTTAAGTTGTTTCAAATGGATGTGAAGAGTGCATTTCTTAATGGTTACATTCAAGAGGAAGTCTATGTCAGATAGCCCCCAGGATTTGAAGATCTTATATATCCAAATCATGTCTTCAAGCTGAAGAAAGCTCTATATGGACTGAAACAGGCTCCAAGAGCTTGGTATGCGAGACTGACTAACTTCTTGATCAGCAAAGGTTATGTCAGAGGGAAAGCAAATACTAATCTATTTATCAAGAAGAGGCATCAAGATATGTTGCTAGTCCAAATCTATGTGGATGACATCATTTTTGGAGCAACCGATGAGAAGCTATGCAAAGAGTTCGGCCAATAGATGAAGAAGGAATTTGAAATGTCAATGATGGGAGAGCTTAATTTCATTCTTGGTTTGCAAATCAAGTAAGGTGATGATGAGATCTTCATCAGCTAAGCTAAGTATGCCATGGAAGTTCTTAAGAAGTTTGACATGGATAAAGCCAAGCCAATGTCAACACCCATAGCCACTGATACAATTCTGAGTAAAGATGGGGAAGGTAAACCTGTAAAGAGTAAGCTCTACATAGGTATTATTGGTTCTCTACTTTACTTAACTGCTAGTAGGCCTGACATTCAATATGTTGTATGTTATTGTACAAGATATCAAGCTGACCCCAGAGAATCTCACTTAGCTAATGTTAAGAGAATTCTCAGGTATTTGCTAGGCTGTATTGATGCAGGTTTGTGGTATCCAAGTAATGCAGATTTCACTCTGAGAGGATACACAGATGTTGATTATGGAAGAGACAAACTTGAAAGGAAAAGCACCATAGGAGGTTGTCATTTCCTTTATGATTGTCTAGTGACATGGTACAGTAAGAAGCAAACTTCTGTAGCTCTGAGTATAGCTGAGGCTGAGTATATGGCTATAGGAAGTTATGTAGCACAACTGCTATGGATCAAGCAGCAACTGGAGGATTATGGAATAAAGTCAAATTGTCTTGAAGTCATGTGTGACAACAAGAGTGCAATTGACCTATCCAAAAATCCAGTTCAATATGGCAGGATGAAGCATGTCAATATTAGACATCACTTCATAAGGGATCATGTGCTAAAAAGAGAAGTCAAGCTCACCTACATTCCAATTGAAGAACAACGAGCTGACATATTCACAAAGCCTATTGGAAAGGATCAATTCAACAATTTAAGACAACTGATCGGAATGTCCAATCCAATTTGGACAAATACACTTTACTCTTATTCTAGAGCTAACCAAATTAGGGCACACTCTGAGCTTCAGTAAAAAGGTTAAGTATTTCTTTTATCGCTCGAATTTTGGATACTTCATTAAATTATCACCGGTTATCTTTTAAATTTAAACTTGATAGAAACTGTAGCAAGTTATAAAACAATCCATATTCAGAGCAGTTATCCCACATTTCTCGCCCTCATTAATCCTACAGTATGCGTTTTGAAATCTAACTGTCAAATCTTAAAGACCATGGATTATGATTCATACACATAGCTTTGCAGGTTTATGCAAGGAGTCTTTAGCTACTTAAGGAGAGGTTGAGAGAGAGGAACGGTTACTTTACCAAAAATTCTTTTCTCTACAATTTGCTCTCCAAATACCTAAATTCTTCATCTCTTTCTAAGCTAATTCAATGGTGAGCACTTTAGGAAGAAGTTCTGATCTATTTGTAAGAAATAAGAAGGATACTCACTGGGTTACTACTAGAGATCATATAGCGCAGATGGCAATCAGTATGGATAAGATAGAAGAAGTCAGAATTCCTCAAGGAACGAAGTATATTCCAACTAGTTGGTGCTTTATGGAAAAGATGGAGTTAGATAGACCACTACTATAGATATGCTCAGTTGCTGCAGTGATGAAAAGTTTGGAAAATTGGGTTGTCAGCACCACTTGAGAGGATTCTTTGAACACCCCAATGGATGCTATAAGGAGATAGTAAATAGATTCTACAATGCGATTCATCTAGTGAAAGGTCAGAAGGACCTATTTGTGACTACTATAATGGGAAGGAAAGTGTATGTCACTCCCAAGCTGATTGCTGGGAATGAAGGAAAGAGGATTAAGGCTGCGAGTCAACAATGATAAAGATCATGTTGATATTCTAATTGATTACGAGGTAACCCATGACTATAAAGCGGGTGAATTGATTGCCTCTATGTTCATAAAAGAAGGGAAACAGGCTTATGAGCTTATAACTAAGGTGTTGCTGCCAAAAATAGGCTCTACAGGGAACTGTTCAAAGTTTGAGCATGTCTTCGTATATGCGCTGACCAATGACATGATCATTAATTGGCCCATGGCCATTCTTCACAGATTTCTAAAGGTCAGTAAGCACAAGGTATATGGTCATCTAGTTATGGAGATTTGCAGGGCATATGAGCTGGATATGGAAGTCTGGGCTATGGGGAGTAATATTCAGATAAAAGTAATTGAGTCCAAAATCCTGAGCAATGCCCACTTCCATGGACTTAAAGCAAATGAAAGACCCCTCAACACCAAATATATAAAGCTGAAGAAAGGGGAAGTCAGATTGAAGGATCCCAAGGCTATAATGGAAATGAAGCCTATCTAGCCCCAGGAGGAGGATCTGACCTTAGAATCTTTTGTGGCAAAAGAGCTGGAAAGAATAACCAAGCTCAAAGCAGAGAAAGGAGAAGAAGAAAAGAAAGAAAGTAAGAAGGAGGTCAAGAAGGACTCCAAGAAGGATAAAAAGATGAGCTCAGCGAGCACAGTACCTGTTGCTATTCCTAAGAAGACTAGATCCTCAAAGGATTCTAAGGAAGCTGAGAGCAAGGAATTGACTCACAGGGAGAAAGAAGAAGAAAAAGCTGCTGAGAAAGAGCTGAGGCAGGAGATGCCCCTGAAAAGAAAAAGGAAGTCAGATGAAGCTCAGCTGGATGAAGTGACTATAAAAGGAAAGGAAGCTACATCAGCTCCTATTCCTCATATAGGTCAACCGAAGAAAAAGCTCATGGTAAAAGAGGGACTGGAGTTGCCCATAATAAAGAGGAAGCTGAGAGTGTTAAAGCTGCTGAAAAGGAGAGGATTATTAAAAAGTAGGAGGAGATTGAGGCTACTATCAGGAGAAAAGCTGAAGAAGTAGCAGTAGCTGCTAAAGCTAAAATAATTCTAAAGAAGTTTTACAGAAGGCAATGGCCAGCTTGGCTGAGAAGGAGGTAAATAAAGCTGTTAATGAAGTAATTGGGGCTCTGGATGGAATAGATAGTCAGAAAGAGCAGGAAGACAGAGATAAAGTTATGGAAGTAGGAGCTTTTAAAGTAGATAAGCTAAACTCTGACCAGCAGGTTACATTGACTGCTAAGGAAGTTAAGGAGGCTAGGAAGGAGCAAAAGAGAGGATTATTGAAGAGGTTGAAGGTGGTTATTGATGAAGATGAAGGTGATTTAGAGGACAGGGAAGATGAAGTAGTTGAGCACGGAGCTAAGCTGACTGAGGATTCTCAAACACAAGTCAGCGAGTCCGCTGTTGAAGGTGTGGAAGAGGAGAAGAAGAAGGAAGTGGAAGATTTTTTCAACTTCCCAAACACATCCAAACAAATACCACTCTCACCTACCCGTATCTCTGCCTTACTATTACCAAATAGCCAAACACCATCATCATCAAACTCTAACCAAAACCACTTACACACTAACCAAACAGCTATAATTCCCCATCTCACACCACCAGGATCTCCAGTTTAAGAAGTGTTATACTTAGAAGGCCCTTCTCTAGTCAGAAAACCTCCAATTATTGAAGAGATTCTAGAGCAACAACAACCAACACAACAACCTCTACCTTAACCCCAATTTAATCCAAATGCTGCTCTTTTAGGAGATATAAGGAGGTTAGGAAGGGAAAGATTTCTAGGACTAGGGACAGATGCTGAAGTTGATGTAGAAATTGCAAAATCCTTGCTGTCTGAGGATGTCCTGAGGAGTATAGCTAAGGCTATTGAGCCTATAAAAGGGTTTGTAAATGTAGTTGAGGAGATGAAAGCCCATATCAGATCAGTACCTACACAGTTTTCATTGGTAAAGGCAATAGTGTCCCATTGTTTGCCCTTGCTATCTATTGTATGAAGGCAGGCAGCTGGTCTGAAGATAGAGGTTGAAGAGCTGAAGAAGATAATGATGAAAATCTATGAGATCAACTTCAGAGTACTAAATGATGAGAGGGATTTCAGAAATTCAATGATAGATAAGTTCAATCCCCTTCTTGAAGCCATGCTGAAGGTTTTAGATGGCTATACCATTTTGAGCAAGGAAAATGATAAAAACACAACTCGGTTAAATGCAGTTGTTGATGGCTTAGATGCTCTAATTACTGTGGTGACCAAGAATCATAGAATCCATACTAAGTTAATGAAAGCAAAGGAGGAAGTGCTTGAAGGATTGAAGAAATCAGAGGGAGCTGTGCTTAATGCCTTAAAGAGGCTTAATATTTCTGATGCTTTGAGTAGTGATATTGTAATGGCAGATGCTGAACTGGAACCCACTTTCCATTGGAAACTTGGTCATATCAGAGACCAAATCAAACAAGTTCAAGCTTATGTCATTAATGATAGAGAAGCCCTGGATAAGGTCTATAGTGAAATTTCTACTCACATCAGGAGCACTCCAATGCTAGAGCGCATACTCAGAGAAAACAACCAAGCTAAAGCTATAGCATGTCTTAGCCAGATATCCAAAGAAGGTTTGAATGCTCAATATTAGGTCAATCTATCTCAATCTCATGATCTTGTTGGCCTTTTCACTTTTCTCAGAGAACAAGAAGCCATATCTTAAGAAATCTACGAGCTGCTGGTCCAGAATTTTTCCTCTAATGTTTATGGACAACTCGAATCTTTTGAAGAGTCTTTGAGCTTGTTTGATCATCAAACTCAGGCCATTTTGGATGCAATGGCAATGGGGGAGAAGGATCTCGAGAAGCGAGAAAAGGAGGAGAAGGAAAGAGATCAAAGAATTACCGAGTTTTCGTATAATCTATCTAAGGACTTGGAGCGCATTCAGCGAGAATACTCTAAGATCAGGAAGAGGAAAGACAAGGAGATTGCTTTGCCTAAAGAGAAGAAGAGCAGGTGGGATCAGAAGCCTATGAGGAGAGGAGAGCTAATCTTAGAGCTCCACCAATGCCAAAGGACTAGAATAGGATCTATGTAATCATTAGTTCTATATTGTAAACTTAGTATAGATTAACTCTTTGTTATCTGTACTGAAATCATTATGAATGAAAGATTACGATATCCTATTTTAAGTTAAGATCTTCTTAACTTCATATATTTTTCTACTATACATATATGCTCTGATCATTTACAGTAATATGTGAAGAAAATTTGAGGAATGCTGAACTTAGAAGATTCAAGAATTATGGGGGAGTTAGCATTCACTCTGAGCAGATTAGAGAAGATGAACAAAAGATACATCAAATATGAGTATAAGGTAACTCTGATCTAAATATCTTATTGATTTAATTCTCGCTCAAGTTAATTGCCATTGATCAAAATGGGGGAGATTGTTGAACCAAGCACAAGGTTGGACTGACTCAGTGGATGACTCAGTAGTGCTTAAGTTTTGATCATAACAATTAAGTTCAGATTGAGATAATTAAATCAATAATGAAGTTAAAATAAATAGTCTACGGTTGTATAGGAGTTAGTAAATTCAAGGGTAGAATTTCTAGTCTCCGCTGACCTAGCTGTCTTGGTAGTCACTTTAGTCGCTGACTTGGTATTACTCATTCAAAACATTTTTTATTTAGATTTAGTTTCAGCTATGCTTTATGATGAAATATTTTGTTGAGTTATCTTAAGTCTATTCAAGGTACTAACATTACCTTTTAAGGTAATATGGCATCTTTGCTTTTAGTGTTGCTTTTTGTAAGAACATTAATGAGATAAAGACAAAAAGAATTAATGCCTTGACAGGACTCAAACTTATGCAGAAAGTGACAAAGTCTTCCAAAGCAAAGCTACAACAAGTTAATTGCTATTTTGAGTAATTCTACAGATCTACCAACCTTGTATCATGCACTATGCAACATGTCAGAAAACTAGAGGGAATGGGATGAAGACACGTGGCAAGTCAGCGCAAGTTCTCTCTAACGGAAGACTGGCATCAAATGATAAAGAATTCAAATTGGAGATCAAATTTCAATCTAACAGATTGAAATGTATTTTATAATAGTGCAATTCTATCTTTTGACGGATTGATTTGAAGAAGCAATGGGTGAATTACTGAGCTGTCAATTTCAGAAGATGCCAAAGCAAGTTCAACGACTACTTTCTCAAATCCATCTATAAAAGGAGCAAGAAGGCAAGTGTTGGAACTTGGTGATTACACCTGAATTTCCTATAAGCAAAGACTCTATCCAATTATGAGCTTTTAAAGGAATTCTAGCAATTAAAGCACAACTCAGCGAACATTTGCTTGAACAAGAGAGAATAGTATAGATCAAACCATTTTAATGTTAGATCATTTGTAACTGGATCAACATTTCTATAAGTTGAGTCCAGCTCTTATTTTACACTCTTTTGAGTTACTGATAGAAGAGGGTATTCTAGTCAGCGGGTGAGCGATTGCAGATTGGAAGGTACTTTCTGTAATTGAGGATTTTGTGAAAGGCTTCTCCGCCTAGGGTAAAGGAGTTGAGATTAGTGAATTAAAGCCGAGACACTCTCTTGGGACTGGATGTAACCACAGGTTGCCGAACCAGTATAAAAATCTCTGTGTTCTTTGCTTACTCATAATTTTTAGCCTTTTCACTCAGCCAGCTGACCTCACTCAGCTGACCAGTAACTATCACGAAATTTTTTTATAAGTTACTGAGTGAGTCATTCACGCCCCTTGACTTATTAAGTGCCCGCATAGGGACCAATAAATTGTGCGAGAGGAATTCTATCCTCATCATCTTCGTCTATCACAGGCTTGATATTTATCTTCCTTTGAGCCGTGGGCTTTGCAGTTCTTGCCTTCTTAGCTTCAGAAGCAATTTCAACTCCGGCCTTCCTGCCCTTGCTCTTCTCCTTCTTTTCTTCCCTTTTCCTAACAGCTTTTGCTTCATCCCATTTCTCATTAAAGGAAAGCTTTAAAAAGTTTTCTTCAGAATGGCTTTGCCTTCAATGGGTTCTTCTCTGGTGAAGTCCACTTGATTCTGAGTTAAGATCCTTGTGATAAGGGCACTATGAGAGTGTTAATGCTGCTTTAGGTAATGGATTAGCAGAATAGGCATGTTGACTTCTCTGCTCTCAAACCAGTGTTGAATAACACAATGCTAGAATGAAGAGGCAGTATTGAGAGATCTCCTTCATATCAGAATTAATCTAGCCATCATAAAATAGAGAGTTTTAGGAGTCTGAGGCCTGTGAGTATCTATTTTATCTCTAAACAATCTTTCAGGAAGCCACATCTTTAGATTATATTTGACTTTGAGCTCATCCCTATCGTTCCTTAGTATTACTCTACTATTTTTCATCTCATAGTGAGTCACAAAGAATTTTGGTGTTATTGTGGTCTCCTTCCCTTTTACAGTGGTTCTTAGGACATTATAGTATTTTTGGATTTTTAACTTCATGTAAAATTCCTTCATTAGAGTGGGATAGGTTAGGTTTTTCATCCGGAGAAAGATCTCCAAATGTTGGTCTTTTGAAAGGAGTTGTATGTAGGGCTTAGTGGTGAAGAGATACTCATCACCTAGATGGTCTGATGGACGAATAAAGTCTGAATCTCTGAGGTTTAATGCAATGAAATCTTCTTCCTTAAGTGATTCTATAGGGGGTAGATATTTTGGTAAGACAACAACTTGATCTTTGGTTCTTGCCATTTTATAGCTTTTGAGAATTAGATGTAGGAATTTTCGATTTTTGAGTTTGGAATTTTGCAAAGTAACAGTAGGAAATTACTTGCGTGAAGAAGAAAAGGAATTTTTGGGGGTTTTCATAGAATTCCCAAAGTAAGGGTAAAATTGTAATCTAGACGCCGTTAACTTTGGCTTGATTGATGATGTGGCATGTAAAATTGATGAGAGAGGTAAATGCCATTTAGCCGGAGAATAAGAACAATTTATTTTCCAAAATAACTGTCACTTTTGCCGCGCGTGGAATACCCAATAAACGTTCAAAATTCAAAACTTGTACAATTACTTTTCCGTGCTTTTACTGCCATCTGTCACTTCTGTCTACTGAGATGGCAATATTCTCTCCGAATCTAGAGTTAACAATATTTCTTCTTTTCTTGTTGATTCCTTGACTTATAAAAGTCCAAATTGAACCCTGATAGCCTTCCGGATTCTTCTTCAAATTTGGTTAGCCATTCCAATTGACTCCCTTAGCTTGTTGAATTGATCTTTACTTAATGGTTTAGTGAAGATATCTGCTCTTTGCTCATTGGTTGGAATGTACACCAATGCAACATCTTTCTTTATCACATGATCCCAGATAAAATTATGCCTGATGTTTACAAGCTTCATCCTGCTATGAAGGACTGGACTCTTTGACACATCAATAGCACTTTTGTTGTCACACATCACTTCAACACATCCAGATTGAACTCCATAATCTTCTAATTATTGTTTAATCCATAGGAGTTGAGCTATATAACTTCCTACTGCCATATATTCAGCTTCTGTGGTTGATAAAGCAACTGAAGTTTACTTCTTGTCATACCATGATACCAAGCAATCTCTAAGAAAGTGACAGCCTATGGAAGTACTCTTCTTCTCAAGAGTATCTTTGCCATAATCTGCATCAGTGAAGCCTTGGAGTGTGAAATTTTCATTACCAGGATACAATAGTCCAATTTCAGTGGTTCCTAGGAGGTATCTAAGGATTCTTTTTACTGCTTTAAGGTGTGAATCCTTAGGATTGGATTGGTATCTTACACAGTAGCAAACTGCATAATGTATGTCAGGTCTGCTAGCTGTCAAATACAATAGTGATCTAATAATTCCTCTATAGAGCTTTTGATCTACTTTTTCTCCTTCACAATCCTTTGATAGGATTGTATCTGATCCCATGGGAGTGGAGGTTGGCTTGCTTTTGTCCAATTCAAACTTCTTCAGCATTTCCTTGGTGTACTTAGATTGATTGATGAAAATCCCATTCGAACTCTACTTGATTTGTAGACCAAGGAAGAAATTAAGCTCTCCCATTATAGATATCTCAAACTCCTTCTGCATTTGAGTGACAAATTCTTCACACATCTTTTCATCTGTTGCTTTAAAGATAATGTCATCAACATAGATTTGGACTAGAAATACATCATTTTTCTTCTTCTTGATGAAAAGTGTTGTATCTGCCTTGCCCCGGATGTACCCCTTGGATATGAGAAATATAGCGAGTCTCTCATACCAAGCTCTTGGTGCTTGCTTCAATCTATAAGGGGCTTTCTTTAGCTTGTATACATGATCAGAATGCTTTGAGTCTTCAAATCCAGGTGGCTATTTGACATAGACTTCTTCTTGAATGACTCCATTTAGGAATACACTTTTGATATCCATTTGGAATAATGTGAATCCCATGAATGATGCAAAAGCACATAGAATCCGGATTGCCTCTAATCTTGCTACAAGAGTAAAGGTTTCTTCAAAGTCAATGCCTTCCTGCTGATTGTAGCCTTGGGTAACCAATCTTGTCTTATTTCTTACCACTACTCCGGATTCATCTACCTTGTTTCGGAACACCCATTTTGTGCCAATGATTGACTTCCATTTTGGTGGTGCCACTAGATCCCAAACATCATTTCTGATAAACTGATCTAGTTCTTCTTGCATTGCTAACATCCAGGTTTTATCTCCTTCAGCATCTTGAAATTTCTTTGGCTCAATGAGTGAGAAAAAAGCCAACATGACTCATCATTCGATTGCGTTGTCCTTTGGTTCTTATTAGATTTTGGACATCATAAAAAATGGCTTCTACAGGATGATTTCTGTGAATCCTGATTTCTCTTTAAAGATCTGCATGCTGATCTGGAGCTTGTACTTCAACAGCCTCAACCCCTTCTTCTTGATTATCCATAAAGTTTATCTCATGATTGATAGGATAATCCTGTGGAATTTCTGAGTTGAGAGAAGTTCCTTCATTTTCTTCCTTATACTTCTTGATCTTGAAGGAATTTGGAACTTGTACTGGTCCTTTTTCTCTAGTGTTTTCAGCTTCAGGAGTAAAATCTTTCGGATTTGAACTTCTTCTTCTTGCATGGTTAGTCTCATCAAAATCTACATGTATAGACTCTACCACAGTTCGGGTTTATTTGTTATAGACTCTGTAAGCTTTGCTATGTGTTGAGTAGCCAAGGAAAATTGCTTCATCAGACTTATGATCAAATTTTCCTAATTGCTCTCTATCATTCAAGATGTAGCATTTACATCCAAAGGCTTTGAAATACCCAATTTTGGGTTTCCTTTCCTTCCAAATTTCATATGGAGTCTTTTCTAAGGTTTTTCTAATGAGAGCTTTATTTATGATGTAACTTGTTGTGTTTACGGTCTCACCCTAAAAATATCTAGGTAGATTGCTCTCACTCAACATTATCCAGGTCATTTCAATTAAGGTTCTATTTTTCCTTTCAATAACCCCATTTTATTGAGGTGTATGAGGAGCAAAAAAGTTGTGCCCAATGCCCTTGGAGTCACAAAATTCAGCAAAGTGCTTCTTTTTTGAACTCCCCTCCATTATCACGCCGGATGCGTGCAATGCTTATGCCCTGATCTACTTCTATCCGGATGAATATTTTTGAGAATTGGTCAAAGGCTTCATCTTTGCTAGCTAGCAAAGCAACCCAGGTATAGCCAGAATAATCATCCACAATGACCATGGTGTATTCTCTTCTACCTAAACTTAATAGTTTGATTGGACCAAAGAGATCAATATGCAAGAGTTCAAGCACTCTCTTGGAAGGTATGTATGAGATGGAAGGGAAACTTTTCTTATGTTATTTACCTAATTGACATGCAGTGCATATGTGATCCTTATCAAAAGCTACCTTAGGCAAACCCACAACCAATTCCTTTTTGGCTAATTTGGACAGGAGGTTCATGCTTACATGTCCAAACCTCTGGTGCCATAGCCATGATTCTTCTTCTTTAGACACCATGCATATATTCTTTTTCTCATTTTTAATGTTAACACAATAAACATTATTTACTCTAGGTGCATGAAGAATGAGTTTATTTGACTTACTATTATAGATTAAGCATCCTCCGGAGTCAAAGGTGAATTTTCTACCTTTATCACAGAGTTGTGCTACACTAAGCAAGTTGAACTTTAGTCCATCAACTAGCGAGACATCTTCTATCTTTATTTCAGATCCAATGGTTCCATGTCCAATGATCTGTCCCTTTTGATTATCTCCAAAGCTTACTTTTCCACCTTTCTTCCGGATTAAAGTGGTGAAGGCTTTCTCATCACCAGTCATGTGCCTTGAGCATCCACTATCAATGTACAATGTGTGTTGATCTACTGTGGATCTAAGGCATACTTGTAAAATAGATCAAGGGGGTTTAGGTACCCAATCAGATTTGGGTCCTCTCGGGTTATCAACCGTTTCAGGCAAAGGATAAACATCATAATAACAATTTTTTAATCAACACAATTTAGTTATATGATTATTTTTCCCACAAAACCTGCACCCTAAGATGGGTCTACTCTGCTCATGCTTCTTCTGGATCTTCTTGAGATCCTCCTTTCCATAGTTTCCAACATATCCAGCTTCTTGTATACTTATATGCCCGGAGTGTATCCGAAAGCTGGTTGGAGGTGCAACTTCTACTTTGTAGTACTTTCTTTGCTTGATAGGTTGCTTATTTGATACAGCCTTAGCTTTCCCTTTTTGAGCAGCTGTGAATCTCTGTGCTTGAGGTTGTTTGCTCACTTTTCTTAACTTTAGATTTGGGGGCAGTAGATTCTTTTGAGTTCTTGGTATTGCTTGCCCTTGATTTCTCCTTCTCTGTGGAGGATATGATTTCCTTTCAGATACCTCCTTCATTAGGTTTAGGTCCCTATCTAGCCTTGTCAAGTTAGCACTTAAGATCTGAACTTAACTTCTTAGGAAATTCTCTTCCACCACATCCATATGCTTTGTGGTTCTTATCAGGTTGATGTCTTGTGACATTGCTTCAACATCTTCATCTAGCTCCAGAACTTGTCATTTTAGGGATTTTATGGCTTTGGTGTTCTTCCTCACTTTGTGGGTTACCACCTTTAAGGCTCTAGCAAGATCAAGGTTAGAAATAGAATTAGAGTGAGAGTTTACCTCAGTATTGGCTGTCTCTGATTCTGAATCCTCAATTTGCTCAGTATCTTGCTTGGATGGATTTCTTTCGGATTGCTCTGCTTCCGGGTCAATCAGTGCCATGAACGCGCAATGAGCAGTCTTCTCTTCTTCTATTGAGGATGAACTGCTACTTTCTTCACTATTGCTTCATGTGGCCACTATAGCTTTCTTCTTATATTTCTTTTCCCTTTTCAGCTTGGGGCATTTGGTTCTGAAGTGCCCTTTTTCTCCACATTCAAAGGAGGCAGCCTCTTTTTCCGGATCTTTCTTTTCTTTCGGAGCCTTTCTTGGCTTATCCCTTCTTGAGGTGCCTTCCTTAGGCCTTTTAAATTTATATCTTCTAGATCTCCTCCTATCCTTCTTCTTTAGGAATTTATCAAAGTACTTGGCCAGTATAGCCATATCTTCTTCGATGTACTTTGATTCCTTTGGTAACTTATCTGATCTAGAGGAGGCTGATCCATCAGAATTTGCTTTGAGTGCAATGGTCTTCTTTCTTTCTTCAGTCTTTTTCTCTTATTAGTTGTATCTCTCCAAGGATAACTCTTTAGTTAAGAGATTACCCATGAGTTCATCATAACTATAGAAGTTTAAGTCATGAGCTTCTTCAATGGCAATCTTTTTATTATCCCATTCCTTGGTGAGACTCCAGAGTATTTTCTTGACCATATCTACTTCTGAGATCTCCTTCCTAAGCCTCTTCAACTCATTTACTAGATTGGTGTATCTAGTATTCATGCTGCTAATGGATTCTTTGGGCTCCATCATGAAGGATTCTAGCTTTTATTGTAGTAGATCAATTTTAGCTTCTTTGACCTTGTTTGTTCCTTTATAGGTTACTTTCAGCTTTTTCCAGATTTATTTTGTAGTCTCGCATCCGGATATCCTATTGAATTTAGCTGCACTAAGAGCACAATGAAGCATATTAATAGCATTTACGTTTTCACGCAATTTTTTATGATCATTCTCATCCCATAAACTTGAGGGCTTCCGGGTAGTTATACCCTCTACTTCATGAGTAGGCTCATATGGGCCATCTTTAATGGTCATCCATGTTAACATACTTTATGCCTGAATGAAGTTCTTTATCCAATTTTTCCAGAATGTGTAGTGTTCACCAGTGAAGAGTAGAGGATGGGTAATGGACATACTCTCGGGAAGAAGTTGCGAGTTTTGGAAACTCATTTGGATTCTTAGATCAAAATTTGGACCTTTAGCTTGAGATTTTCAGACCTCTAGTTTTAAGCACTCGCTTTGATACCACTTGTTGGTCCCTGTGCTTATGTTAATAAGGTCAGAGGGGGTGAATGACCCTTTTTTGTAGAATTAATAGACTTTAAAAAGTCCTAGTGTAGCGTGTTTGATTATGGTCTGGATATGATGGATCCAGATGATGCAGGTATGAATTATAATGCAGATAAATAAAGAGTAAGAAAATCAAACACAAAGTTTTATCCTAGTTTGGCCCCGCTTACTCTAGTCCCTAGAGTTTCCTTCCTCTGAGCTTTTCCACTAGTGAATTCCTTTCCAATTGGTAGGAATTAAGCTTTATAATTTATCTCCGAATGGTAACCCCTTCCGGATGTAGGATATACCACTAGGAGTACCAACTCCTAGCTGAGTCCTCTTGTCTTTAGCTGGATATACCACTTAGATTTCTACCCAAACCTAAGCTGAGTCCTATAGGTAGATCCCACTCAAAGCACCTACTTCAAGCTATATCCCAATCTCACTACTCACCTAAGTATGAGATTTTACACTTTGTTTCTCAAAGGTTTTGGTTTTGGAGTTCCTCAAGTTTATAACTCACTTGGGAATCCTTAGAAACTGATTTGGAAATGTTTGATTCTTAGAGGGATTAAGTAACTGATTGCTACAACGAATTCTCTCTTGTATGCTTTCTCAAAACAACTAGCACCTTCTCAACATGTGAAGCTTTCCTTTAATAGGCTTCTATCATAAATATAGCCGTTGTGAATTGTTGAAATTAAATTTAATCTTCACCGTTGATCAGGTAAAATGTGCTGCCTTTGGAACCATTGATCAATCTGTTAGACTCAGATTTTGACCCATTTGAATCCTTGAGATTGGGGCAGAAAAGTTATCAGTGATCGTTTTCCTTGAATCTTAGTGTTTTACCAACTTTTATGCTAGAGGTCCGGAGTCGTGATCTTCACGCGTCATTCCGATTGGTCTAGGTGAAAAAGTTTTGTACCCTTTTCTCTTTTCTGTGTGTCCTTCTGTCCTTTTCTGAAAAGTACAAGCTATCATTTTTGTCTTTCATATGCGGAAAGGATCTTTGACTTTCTGATCCAATAGGTGGAGGGAATGTAATATTTTGAATTATTCCCTTTGTCTAGATATTTAAGTCTTCTGGATATCTTCAGACTTAATATCTCTGGATCTGTCTTCTTCCAGATGCTTATGTAATTAGTTCTTCTAGATGCTGATTTTGAGTGGTTCAAAGTTTGTTTCCTTCCCAAACTTTAACCAGATGCTTCCATTATGTGCTTAGGTACATTATGATCTTCAATGGATGTCTTTATGGCTTGACTTGGATTAGATGCTTCCATTTGGATTTAGGAGATAATATGTTTAAGTTATTACAAGTTTCTATTTTCTTCAAACTTGATCTAGATTGTTACTTGACTTTTTTCCGGATCATTATTTCCTAATAACCCAGATCCCAATCGGTACCAGATTTCCATTGCCGGATCACCTTGCCATGCACTAGAATTGCTTCATCGATCGATTTAGAGCTCCGATTTTAAAATTGAAGTATTTTATAGAGAGAAACGGAGAGTGAAATAGTAGCAGTAGAGAGAGAAAGTGGTGAACTGTAGAAAGGGGAAAGGGAGGGGGGTCTGTATAAAGGGGGAAAAGGGGGGATTATAAATATTGATATACACTTTGATGCCTTACCATGTGGACCATCAATTCAACTTCCAGATTCTATCACCAATTACTCTTTCGGCTGTATACTACTGATATACAGATGCATTTATGATATATAGTCTGGATAGAAAATGCCTATTAACAATATACAGCAGAATCTACATGTTATAAATAACTCAATCTGTATGATGTCATCACTGTCTACAATTCGTATGCTGGTCTTACTTATATTTTGTACATTTAAACCAACTAATGCACAAACCATTGTAGTGTAATGGTTAGTGCTGTATATTGCTGATATACAAATGTTTTGTTGATATACAGTTTGGATAGAAAATACCTTTTAGCAATATACAACAAAATATATATGATGTCAATAACTCAATTTGTATGCTGTCATTATTGTCTGCAATTTGTATATTGGTTTTACTCATATTTTGTACATGAAAACCAACTAATATACAACCATTGTTATGTTATATTTGTGATGTATTGTGCTGATATATAGATAAGTTGTATATTGATATAAAATTCTTATAATATTCATCTATACTCCACACTTTTAGCAAAAAGGGTTCATGTTTGCTCAACATCGGGTTTTAGTATCGCCAACATTAATATTGTTCATGCATGCACAGTATCTTTTAGGGGCATGCACCCATACTGTACCAAAAGGGTTAATTTTGCCCACCCTAGGGTTTTCGTATTGTCATGCATCAATATTGTATATGCGTGCACAGTATAGATGCCTACCCCTAAAAGATATTGTGCACGCATGTACAATATTGCTGCATGACAATACTAAAACCCTAGGGTGGGAAAATGAACCCTTTTGGTAACGGTGTACAATATAGGTGCATGCCCCTAAAAGATACTGTGCACGCATGAACAATATTGATGCATGACGGTACTAGAACCCTAGGTTGGGCAACATGAACCCTTTTGGTAGCGGAGAACCGTATATTTCACAACGAATAAGGGTAATAGCTGCAATTCATACACCGACAGTTGTATATCAATATACGGTTGACAGTATACAGTTTCATTTATGCAAGTACTGTATATCAGTATATAGAATATTTATATAATAATATATAAGATTAAACAATTGTGTATCAAGTATTGTGTATCTATATACGGTTGACAGTATACAGTTTCATTTATGCAAGTACTGTATATCAGTATCTAGAATATTTACATAATAATATATAGGATTAAACAATTGTATACACAATGGGTGCTTCATGATAATCTGACATCGAAAAAATGGGCACTTTAGAATCGGAAAAAATGGTTGTTGCAGGCGTTAAAAGGAAGAAATCAGAAAGAAAGGGAAAATAAAAATCGAAAAGAAATAAAAAAGGAATTAATTCGAATCAAAATTGAGATAGGAAAGAAATAAGATTTTAAATATTGAATGGAATGAAATCGAAAGGGAAGAAATAAATTGGAAAGTAAATGGAAAGAAATCTGAGATGAGATAGGAAAGAAATAAAATTTTGAATTAGTCATTAATCAAAAAAATGAGAAAGGGAAGAAATCGGAATTTGAATGCTCCATGATCTCCTACAAAATAGGGATTCCCAAAATAACTGGAAATTGAAATGGGCGTAAAGAATGAATTAGTTTATTAAAAAAGAGGTACATAATAAATAGGTTTTAAAAAGGTACATTTTATAAATACAAATGCCATAAGGGTACATTTTATAATTGAAAGCATTTTAACAAATAAATTGCAAAAACTAAACCTGCTCTATTTTTTGTTTGAAAATGGATATTTTCCACTCGAAATTTCTAAAAGATTCTTATGCTAGAAAAATATACAACGCGAGCTGTACCATTTCATACCTGATGGTCGTGTTTTGCAACTATAACGACCGCTTCCCACCCTAAACCACAACCACAACCACAACACTAACCTAATAAATCTCGACAACATTTTTCCGTAAATCACAACTACCTCATATGCTCATATCATAACCACATTTTGGTCTTTTGTAAAGTCGTTTTAGTTATATAACTTCTATAAACTATCACATCAAATCTTTTTCGAGAGTAGGAAAAAAGACGCTGTGTGCGGACGACCTTTTTCCGACCCTTAAGAGCGCGGAAAAATACGAGCGCAGCGAAGTGAGCCGAAGGATTGATCCTCATTTTAGCGTGATAAAAAGATAGATTGATAAAATCGATGTTGATGTTGAATTTAAGTCCAATTTAGATGCTAAGGGATACGAGACTTGAAATCCCGTATTTTAAGATAGAGTCGCCACCCGGTTTAGCTCCACCGGGAATTTGGGTACGATATTCCCACCGGATGGTTGGACCGTACCTTAAAACAGAGGTTCCAAGTTCAGATGATATTGCTTACTTTTCAATTTTTAAATTAAAAAATGTTCACATTTTAATAAGCGCGACTTTAGTTCTTATGCAATTTAAATCCGGTTAATGTTTGGAGTTTTCGGTTTATATGGCCATACATCACACAAAAGCAACAAATAAAGTAAGAAAATTAATTATTACATGGCTTTACAAGTACTTATACCATTTTCTAATGCGGAAAAGTAAATAAAGCGGGTAAATAAAGCGAATAAAGGTAGACCGAAATCGGGACTCAACCGAACTTACCAACATCGAAATGGCTTGAAACATGATAAATAAACCACAAATAATCACAAATAAGGCATAAATAATTAAAGGCAAAAAGCAAATTTTATTATGGAGAAAAACTTTTTTTTGGGAATTTTTAGAGTTAAAAAGGCATTTTTTAGGCATTTAATGGCAATTTAATCAATTAAATAATAAATAAATAAATAAATTAGATTAAAAATTATTTTAATTTATTCCAAAATTTTTATGATTTTTAGAAAATTTTTCGGGTGCAAATCAGTGAGAAAAACGGGAAAAGAGCACGAAAAACGACTGAAAAACGAATCAAAAGGAGCTAAAAGCAAACTCAGACAAAAAATGTTGTAGTGACAGCCTTCACCGCTGTCGCTATAGCGGCCACCGCCATAGGAGTAGCGGCCAATGCTATAGCGGCGGCGGTCAAGGCTGTAACTACAGCCTTACCGTCAAAATTCGCTTTTAAGGGGGAAATCGGGCGTTTTGACATCCAAAATCTCAAAATCATCAAGGTTTTAGGTCGTAATCAATCATATTTTAACTGATCTGGACTTAAAACACACAAATAATGTTGATTTTATGGATTTGGGTAAGAAAATACCCAAAAATAGCGAAAAATAATGTAACCTCTATAGGGGTAGGGTTCACCGCTATAGCTATAGCCTTCACCGCTATAGGAGTAGCGGCCAAGGCTATAGAGATAGCGGTGAAGGCTATCCCTATAGAGGTCAGACCATTTTCTGATGATTTTGCAAAAACACCAAAGAAAAGCAAAAGAACAAACACCAAAATCACCAAGAACAGCAGCAAAACGCAATAAAAAGAAGTAAATAGATAATGGAACTCAGTTTTGTTACCTCTAGGCCGTGAATCTAACTTGGGAGACTAGAATCAACCCTTGGCGAGGTCTTTTTGATGATTTGTGATGAAAATCGACGGAATCAGTGACAAAAATAGTGACGGAATATTTAGGTAGTATTTGAGAAAAGTCTCTAAAATCCTATTTAATCCATTTTAACCTATGATTTCTAATTGATTTTAGTGTTTAAGCTATGAGATTAACCTAAAGAACAACTAAGAATCGAGATTAGAAGAGATTAATCCGAATTCTATACTTTTCTAGAGCTTTCTCTCTCTAGTTCTTAATTTTCTCACTCTAGTTCTTCATTTTTTTTTCTCTAAAATGTGATTCTAATTCTAATTTCTGGAGAAAAGTCTCTAATCTCTCTCCTAAATGGGTTTAGACATTCTCACACTCAAAAATACACCGACTTGAATGAACTTTCGGGGAAAATACGTGTCCCAATCGAGAGGAGAGAGGGAAAACGAAGTGGCACGGCCAAAAAATGGCCGTGCCACACCCAAACCCCGCCGTCGTGGCGGGGGCCGCTATAGGGGTGGCGGCCACTGCCATGACCACATCAGCCACCACCATAGGGATGGCGGTAGCCGCTACCATGGTGGCGGTGAAGCAATCATGGTGGCGGGGAGAAGCAACCATGGTGGCTCACCGCCACAACCGGTGGCAGTGATGCCACCACGGCGGCAGTGGCTGCCACTACAGTGGCGGTCACCGCCGTCGGAGGGGATACACAGGCGGCGGCGGCAAAAGGGGGGAGGGAGCTAGGGTTTAGGCTAGGGGTTTTAGGGTTTAGGGGACCGATTAGGGTTTCGACTTCAAACATTCATAACTTTCACTACGGTTATCCGATTAAGGCGATGCTTGACATTCCGGAAAGCTCGAAGAGCCTAGAATTCAAAGATATAAATGCGACTCGCTGAAAATATTCATATTTTACAGAAAATTGTGAAACAAATTATTGCGCGCGAGTGAAAAAAACTGTTAATTCTAAATGCATGTAAATGATTTTTAAGCAGGGTCAAAGGTCCAAAATCATCAAACAGGTACTTGCCAAACGTGATTCGAACTTCAAAGAATAGAATAACTAGTCCGTAAGAGGTTAGAGCAAAACGTCATCATCGTTTCAAGGGTCACCGAAAAGCCCGTGCTCACAGACGCACAAACCTACAATTTTAAGACAGATTATACAATCACGACTAATGTTGTACCATTTGACAGTAAATTGGCTCGTGAAATGAGTAAAAGATGGTCTTGGTTTATGAATAATGCGACTCAGCTTTGTTCAAGCAGAGACATGTTGTAGTTTTATTTGACACAAGATCCTTGAATACTAAAAACTGTGGGATTAAGTTCATGCAATTTGGCTGTTAAAATCGTGTGGTTTTGTAAATTCTGAATATAATTTGAAGTGAGTATTTTCTTACTCATGGAATTGATGTTTTATATGGTCTATGCAGGGCCGGCCCCGAGGGATGGCGAGCAGGTGCCACCGTCTAGGGTCTATAGTCGGAATGAGTCTAAAAATATAATTTCTTTTCAAGTTTTAGTTACTATTAAAAAGATAAAATTTAAGTATTAATAAATATTAGATTAATTAATAAAGTATTAGTTTAATTTATAAGAGGTCAAGAGTTCAATACTTTTTATAAAAAGGTAAGTATTTATTGCAATATTTTTTTATTAAGGGCCCAATTTTACTACTTTTAATATTATTTAACTATGACCTTCAAATTATCAGGGTCGGGCATGCTTTTACGTCCCACGTTATATATACTAGAAATTTAAAAATATTTTGTTATTCCTAAGCCAATTGAAAGTTATAGCATGTAAAAATTAAATTAGCTCAACCCACAAGCCAATGGTAGATTAAAATATGAATTAAATAATAATAATAATAATAATAATAATAATAATAACCATAATAACCATAATAATAATGATGATGATGTTGATGATGATGATGGTTAAAATTAAAATCAGTTAGATTAGCAGTTTGTATTATTGATTGGACTTTCACAAACTTTTGGATCTATACTGTACTCCCTTCCTTTTTTTAAATATGTATTTTAGTCTAAAATCGAATTATTAAAATACTTATCATTTATATATTTTTAGCTACATTCTTTTTTATTAAATGATCAAATCCAAACAAAGTGTTATGTATGAAAAAAAACTCAGAACCCTATGCTAATCACGGGAACACGTTCCTCCAATCCAAAATGATAGGATATTTGATATATCCAAAAAGAGATAAGACATTTGCATAAAGTGAAGTCAACTTTCATAAGATAAACTTACTTTCAGTCACCTGTTACTTTCAGTCACCTGTTACCTGACAACGCCAACTTGCAGGAGCCAAGTACGTGTAAGAAATGACTGAAAGTTGATTGAGCTTGACAGAGAAGACTTCCATCATATCTCTTACGAAAGCTCCATTTATCTAACGGAAGATCCAATGGCTTTGAAGGAAAAGAACTGTAGTGAGACAATGATCTTAGTTTCATCAGTACTTTGAGATACAACAACCACCATTGAAGAGGTCATTGAAGCTTTCAATTAAGTATTTTTTTAAGTAAAAGCTGAGCACAGAAAAAAATCGGCTCCATTTATTAAAAAGAAGAAATCAACCAAGAAAAAAGAAAAGAAAAAACATCCATAGGATGTAAATAAAGCTAGTTGCAAACTAGTGCAATAATAATAGACAACAAGTCCCAATCCCAAACATAGTGTGATCCTAATGATCGAACATCCCTAGCAAAAATGAAGAGATGATAAGTCCGGATGGCAGCGATGATGATAACGTCATCGTAAAATTCAAAGCAAAGACATCAAGCCGTCGAATCAGGTCGAAACCGAAATCCAAGCCGATAATGCACATTCCAAGGAGAAGGCTGTCCAAGGAAGGAATGCTGCCCGATGAATTGCCATAGGTCAGAAGAACTCTGCGCCATAAAGCTTCGGTGGAAGGGATGGGAGAGCAATCCCCGTGATGAAAAATGCCAGCCAAACCGCCGGTGAGAGAGGGCTAGTACAGCCGGAACCGCCGGAGAGAGCAGAACAGCCGGAACCTCTAAAGAAACAGCCGGAACAAAGCTGATTGGAAGATAAGCCAAAGGCGATTGATGACCCCTAGTTGAGACACAGGCAAAACAGACGAATGCCGAACCACCAATCGAACGCCGAAAACCCAGCCAAGCGCTAGTGGAATAAATTGGACGACCAGATTCACTGCCTAATCGACGAACAGAAGAACCAGCCATTTCACGGTGGGAAGAAAACAGGGCGACTAGGGTTTAGGAGAGAACCCTAGCCACCTAATCGCCTAAGAGAGAAGAGCTCTCTCTTCCGTAGCAAGACTTCGCCGCCTAATCGTCGACCTTAAGTATTAAAACTCTAGCAATCTGCAATCTTAAAAGCAAACAATTAACTCAATCATGTTTGATACGGGAAAGCAGAACACTAAATGTAAATCAGTTGCAAAAGATCATTGAAACAAAGTTCAAGATCTTAATATCTTTTTCATTTCAAAATCTATAAAGCGGTTGGTAGAGTTATTGTCAAGACTCTGTATTTGTTGAGGTTAGCTTGGGTTATATACTTGATATGAGAATCAAGCTTATAAGGAGAATGGTACTTCTTGTCACGGGATTCAAACTGTGAATGTTTTCTCTACTTGTAAATGAGGATTCACGCTAGTGGATTAAAACTCAGAAGAGAGTATTCCAAGGATTGGACTTATGCAGAGCCTGAACCAGTATAAACAGGCTATGTTTGATTTCTATCTCTTTCCATTGTCGTATTATCCATGTGTGTTCCATTTGATAATTTGTATGGAAGTGTTCCAGAATTTCTGGCACACTTAAATTTCCCAAATAGGAATCAATTGCCCCTCTCACTCCATATTACCCCTTAATAGCAACCAATATGGGTATTACAAAAAATCATCGACCGATAAAGCTATTCCAAATTCTTTTCTAAGTTTTACAATATTAAAAAATCCTTCTTTTTTTTTTTTTTGTAAAAGTACCACATTCTCTCCCATATATATTTTTTTATTACTCATTTCAATCCAAATTTATATCTTATTTTTTTACATAATCATTTTGAATATTTTTATTTTATTTTTTATCATAATAGCCAGATTCATATTGATATATTTTTTTTAAAAAAATATTTCCGCGCATTGATTCAAAGTATAGGCGAGGTACAAAGCACGCGAAACATTGGACGGAATTTCGGGCTTTATACTTTTTATACATGTGAGGAATCCCGCAGCGAGGCATTGGTGCTTGCAAGGATTTTCTGCATCAACGTGCAGCATGCATATCTCACATACAGATCTCATATAAGAGTGATATAAAGCGAACATTGCATGCATTGTACTTCTATTTTACATTACTTATACTTGCAAGGAATCCCAGCATCACGAAACATGGAACTCGCTTGCTCGACTCGAGTCTGCTTCCATAGGCCGGGCTTGGGCACTCAATTTTATAAAGTCCGGCCGAGTTCAAGCCTATTAAAGTCTGAAATAACGAACTGGGTTTAAATTTATGTATATAATAATTCTTGTATTATCCGCCTTTACCACCAAAACAAAAAAGCTATTGACTATCTATAAATAAAAATAGTCCAAACTCAATCCTTTGAATTCCAAATTTGAAGATGAGAAGAAGAAGTAGAAGACGACTTTGTGGAGGCTTCTTAAAGCTCATCAAATGGCCTAAACGCCCTTTTCTTTTAATCATTTAGTTTTCTTCTTCTGCAATCCTTCTAGGCAAGTCTATTTCTTGGCTTCTTTTTTCCTTTTCACTTTCCTTCTCCTGTTTGGTTTCCTAGAAAAACCACCGCAGTATCTGTCATCATTTTCATTGTTTTTTCATGTTATACTTACTGTTCAAAATTCCATGGTTTATTTTATGTTAATTATTGAATCAGTCTTTGTGCTTAATTATAAACACTGATTCAATTCTTTGAGAAAAACACTGCTTCAATATGTATATGTGTGTGTAGTTCTTATTCTCTTTAATCCGTGAACACTTTTAACAATATTATTGAGATTCCCATCCATGATAAAAGAAGAAACTGTTTTTTCTTGTTTTGCAACGTATTTAATTACCTATTTTATGTGAAATAGCCAAAAATATGGACGAAATTAAACAAAATGATATTCTCTAAGGGTTAGAATTAAAAACTATTATTGGCCGGCAACCGAAAAATCAATGCTAATTGTACTTGAGGCTCACTTGTACTCGTAGAAAATTATGATAATAAAAGTAACAAATTATTAGTTTCAAATTGATATATACACTTAAATTTACTGTTTTTTTGAAAGGAAAATTAAATTAAGAGAATAAAGACTAACTATATAATTGAGCAGCATTAGTTTCCAAAATAAATGTCAGCTTATTAGCTGTTCATAGTTGTCTTTCATGGTTTTGTTAGAGCATCTGACACATAAGGGTGAATGAGACCATTATCCTATATTTATTCGGATGTAATAAATTTTTTTCAATTAGTGGAGTTAAACTTCACACTAAGAAAATAAAAAGACTTTTTTAATTTTGAGTTCCACATTGCTAAAGAAAAAAATTTGAACATAAATTATTATAGCGATTTCGGTGGATCAGAAAGGAACTTCTTTCTATTACGTAAGTTTTCAAGTTTAAGCCTTGTAAATAGAAAAAACGATTGGTAAGGAAACTCTACCGCTTTAATGAATGCATTCTTACTCAAAATTTAATTCAACAATCACTTTGCTTTTATAGAAAAAGAATATATAATCCAGAGGTCACAGGTTCGAGTTCATGTATGGGTGGGATAAGAGTTTTTCTTTATTATTATTATAAACCCAATAAGACAAATTAAAGAAAAAAAGGAGGTTGCAATGCAAGCCATTGTCCAACTGGAGGACTAGATTGGTTGATTGGCTCCAAATATGTTGGAATCAAGATGTTGTATTTAATGCAAAACATTCAACTATCGAATTTGATTCTTGTTGCAGTATTTACTTCTGAAGGAAAAAATTAATTACACACAAAAAATGCATACATTATTAATTTTATATTAACTTTTATGTGTATAATATATATTGAAATTGTAGCAAATTTGTTTTTCTTTTTAACATCTTGATGCTACCTCAAAATCTATCCTCTAACGCGGAAGATCAAGTTGGTCTTACAAAATTTAGGGCCATAAATGAAAATATAAATTTTATAATTGCGAGGCCCTATGTGAAAAATATATATTTTAAAATATATTAATAATATTATTATCACAATTAAAGCTAACTTCATTTTATATAAAAAATATAACAAATAAATGTAGTTGAAGTTAGAAATATAATTTGTGTATTCAAATGAAATATAAGTATAATATAAAAGATTAATAACTTTGGGCCTCTAGTATAAGGTTGGGCCTGCACAAGATGTAACTCTAGATATTTTGAATATTGTCTAGATGTTAGCTTGATTGATAAAATAACTGAAGAACTTAATTTCAAACTTTAAATACTCTAAAGAACGCTTTAAAATTACGTGACAGATATTAGTCTATAGGCCACCAAAAAAGAGCCTAACATACTCTAATCAAGTTAAAATACTTATTAAGAAATATTTTAAAATATTATGATGTTGGGTATTTTTCATAGTACGATTTATCTAAAAAGTCTAGTTGATAGGTAAACTTACTAAGTTACTATCAACAATAAATGGTATAGATATGAGTAGAATCAAATGATATCCAATCCAAAAATTAAGTTTTTTTCCAACCAGGTAATAATTGCTGGTTGAATGCACTTTTTGTTGAAGTTTTTTTTTAGTATGAGTGTAGTTTAAACAATCATAGCTACAGTGGTATATTAAAGTTTTTAATTATTATTATAAGGTGAATTAAGCAATTTTTTTTAAAAAAAAAGTATGTATAACACGTTATAGTTCAAAAGATAGTGATTGGAACGAGGAATCTATCTTTTTTTGCCAACTTTCGTCTCAATTATATTAAATTTTGTAGGTTTATAATAATTGAGGGTTAACCTTGTCAAATAATTATATTATAATATAAGTGGAGGATAAGGATGATGGTTTAACAAAGGTTTTGTTTTTTTTAAAAAAATTAGATCAAGGTATTAAAAAGTTTTGAAATCTAGATATTTCAGGTTCGAGTGATATCTAAGGTGGATTAGAGATTTTTCTTTTTCATTTAATATAAGTTAAAATGAGGTAATTTAAAAAAATTAGTTATTTGAAATGGAAAAAGAACATCTCATACACTTTTGATACAGTAGCGTAATCAGGATTTCACATCCGATGAGTCACAATTATGTATAAAAATTTAAATTTAACTTAAAATAAATTATCTTCACAATTAATATAATGAAGTCATCTTTCTCCTTTAAATTAGGGTCTTTTAGCTGAAAATCGCAGCTGCCCCTGCAACACTCCCAAAAAAACTCAGATTAAAGACATTGAGGTATAGAGTCTACACCACTATTTTGACATGTGTATTAATGAAGCTTAAAATTTTTATATTTCGAACTCCATCAATACACGTATAAAAAAAATACGTGAAAAATGAGCTTACACGTTAGAACACAGATCCTCAAATAATTCTTTTTAGTATGCTTATCATATCAAATCAATATAGACATGTGTCTTTATTAGAGTGGATTAGTAGTGAATGCAACTAAGCATCAATTAGCATTAATCTATTGGCTAATGACTCATTGACACCCTAATTTAATCATTCAAAAAGGCCTCTCAGTTCAAACAATAATATTAACATGTTCTTACAACACAACACCCACCAATATCTGTACAAGATTTGATATCTGCCTTTTGTTTAATCTCCAATATAATTTGGATTTTATCAATTAGTGAGTGCAGTTGGAACCTGATTTTATGACATTGTAAAAACTTTAGGCCTATATATACTTTAATTTTAATCTATTAAAATCTCATGCATTATTTTTTTTGAAAAATATAACCATTACTGGAGTACTCAATCACCAAACACTTGTTATAATGTAGTTGATTGCCTTGTTGTCACGTCCTGTATCATTCCAAGTGTATGGTGATTGAATATTCACCAACTAGGGCCACTTTATTATAAAAAAGAAGATTGGGATCCAAATCACAATTATATTACAAGTATTCATTGAGATTGAAAAATTACAAAAATGAAGAAATAGAGTAGATTAATGGGGCCAATAGGCAGTTTCTTTGATTGGTTTGTCCCCAGTAGCAAACATCAATTATATAAATAAAATAAATAAATAAAAAAAAGATCAAGTCCCTCTCATATTGAAATCATGGAATGAAATTTATCTAGTATCTTGACATGTTAAATCCGCGGGCTGGGTCAGGCCTAGTTAGGCCAAGAAAAAAATAGTTGTGCCCAGACCCAATCCAATCCACATCTATAATATTTGCATTTAGGCCGGATCGGGCTTTGACTCATAAGCTAATTTTCAAGTTCGGCCTAACTTGCCCATCAAGTAAATATTAGTAGTTTTTATTTTTCATAAATAACATTTTACTTATATAGAAAATTGAATTATACCTTAATAAAAAGTGGAGAACATTTCCATCAAATTTTCGTAGAAAAAATAAAATTTATAGTTTTAACATATTATATTAATTTAATATATAATATTAATAAATTTATATAAACATATAAATAAAAATATAAAACATATTCAATCGGATTATGTCGGGATTGGGGTTTTACATAAAATTCAAATCCAACCCATAATACTTTCAGACCTATGCAGGCTTGGACTGGACCAATAGTGATATTTGATTGCCAAGCCCGACCCATGAGAGTTGGGCCTGAGCGGCCTAGACGGGCCACGGGATTCTTGAACACGTTTACCCGTATCTGTGTGTAATTCCAAATCTGATTTATTTCTACCATATATTCATTTAATTGTGAAACTGTTACAGTTTGACTTGTAGCATTCCAACAATTCTGGGATGCCTGCAGCTTGTTAAAACATATGTTCCTCTTTTTTTGCCTGGTTTGATTCCCACTTAAATTTAATTTGTAGTGTTTCCGATGGAAGATTGGAACTTCTAAAAGTTCAATTAACCGCTTAAACTTGACAAAAGCGCATCAATTAATTTACCCTTTCAATGCCACATGTGCTTATTTGACTTTTTCAAAAATGTCATATTTCAAAATTTTTCTCACTCCAGTAGAAAGCTAGCTGGCACGTAACATGAAAGAGCTAGACAGGTGCCCTTTTGCCAAGTTCAGAAAGGTAACTAGTGTAAATGAAAGTTTAGATTGACATCCGGCGAAAGTTGCCAAGTTGCATGCATTTGGCCCTAATTGTATGAAAATACACACCAATCAAGCTAGAAAAAAATTGAAACAATTACATTTCTAAATGTATATTTTGGAAAGTTCAAAATTGAATGCAGCAGCATCATCAAATCTCTTGATCAAACTGTGTTCCCCAGAATTTTACAACAGCAAAGGCATTTCACTATTTGGACACCTACCAATAAATATTGATACATTTCACAATCTTACAGCAGTTCAATTAAACCGCAAACTGCCCGGGGGACTTGGATCATTACAGATACATTGCTTACCTGAAGCTCCTCCAAATTAATCCCAATTAGTTGCGTGTTAGTTCCCAGGTAGAACAAATAGACCTGTATTTCTCATTTTTAACACAACCTTTAGACACATATGCTTCTTGCTCGTGTTGTGTCCCGGTCTTCAAACCCTTTTAAGAACGACCTTATTGCAAGGTGTTCCGATGCATATGTCATGTAAGACGCTAATATAATGCCTCC
This sequence comes from Euphorbia pulcherrima, assembly GCA_947683365.1. Lineage (NCBI taxonomy): Eukaryota > Viridiplantae > Streptophyta > Magnoliopsida > Malpighiales > Euphorbiaceae > Euphorbia > Euphorbia pulcherrima. The sequence goes on along the minus strand of CANTUS010000001.1, from coordinate 45,803,993 downwards.
TGCAACCACCAACCCTAACCTGCAATTGATCATACATGTCACCAATATGTTACAATTTGTATTATAAGTAACGAGGCTTCATGCATTTTCAGGTACCTAAAGTTGTCCCAAAAACCTACTGCCCCTTGAACTTTCAAAGTGACCCTGTAGCTCCCACGAATTTCAAAAAGTGCACCACTTTTCTCCTTGAACGCAACGTGTCAGCTTATGTTTGGAGACATAATATCAGAAAAATGACATCTTTGAAAAGTCAAACCAACCAGAAGCTGACATGTGGTATTCAAGGGCAAAGTGGTGCATTTTTTTAATAGTTGAGGGAGCTACAGGGTCATTTCGAAAGTTCAGGAGTAGTAGGTTTTCAGGACAAGTTCAAGTTCCTAGGTCAAAGAATAACAACGAAAAAAAGCAACTGGACTTGACATTTTATATACCTTGCAAACAGAGCAGTAATTCCAAAAATACATGGTAAAGAGGGAGTAGCAACTGCCAGAAATGCCATTCCTAAACCGTAGTACCATGTCACAACATCAAAAGATGATCCTTGCCGTTGATGCCCTATTATAAATAATCACATGAATTAATTTTGTTCAAAAGAAAGAATAAGGGCACAAGCAACTTTTTGGACCCTATGTATAATCCATTTATCCATTTGGTACCTCTGATACACAGGTTACCTATTTTGTCCCCAACCTATTGCCTTTTTGGTCCCTTTAGTGCATATTATGCATATTTACATCAATAGAAATTCTATAAGGTAGGGCTAAAAAGGTAACAGATTGCATAGTAAAGGGACTTAAATGGGTAACAAGAATAGTAGAGGGACCAAATGGGCAAATGAGTTATACCACAAGGACCAAAAAAGGCTTTTTGCCCTAAGAATAAGCAACAAACATGTAATCCAATTCCACAAACCTTTTCCAAATTCGTAATCCGAGGATTCAGGAAGGGACGAAATGGATACTTGAGACGCTGCCATCTTCCCCCAGAGATAGCTAAAATGGAGGAAACCCCCAAACGAAAGGATGAAGGTAGTGAATGTCCATTCATACATCAAGATCAAACCAGTCCATGGCATCACTTGCCGGGGCACAATTGAGAGACTAATGGCAATGGCAACCAAAGCAGATATAAAACACGTAACAATGGAAAGTCCACCCAAATAAGCTGGCACCTTTAACTGTACACCGTTAGGCAACTGTTCAACAACAAAACAAACTTTCATGTTAGTTATAGAATTACCGGCCAGGTGCATAAAATTACAAAGGCCTAATACATCGAGACTCCCCTATATAGTTACCTCTGAACTTTCAAAAGTTCCGATTACCCCCTTGAACTTGGAAAAAATGCACTAGTTTTTCCCTGAAAGCCACGTGTCATCTTTTGGTTCGTTTGACTTTTCAAAGATTTCATTTTCCTGATTTTTCTCTCTTCAACTAGAAGCTGACACGTGGCATCAAAGGGTTATGAGGTGCGCTTTAAAGTTCAGGGGGTTACATGAAACTTTAGAAAGTTTGGGGAGAAATAGGCATTTAGAGACAATTATAGAAAGGTCCCAATGTATTAGGCCAAATACAAATGACTATTTTTTTAGAGAACAATTATATTTACAATGATTCAGAAAGAAGAGAGGACTAACATGGTTAGCAGAACTGAAGGTCGATGACGATGAAACACCAGCATATCCACTTGATCTAATTTTGTAATAGAGGTGTCTGATATGATCAGATAAAGAACTTCTGCAAAATACCCTTGTCTGCCCAAAAATAAACTTGGAGATTTTAATGAAAAACATATATTTTCCGAGCCTTTGAATAAAAATTACTAGATAACAACTAACCTGAAGAAATGATCGATAGTAAAAGATTAGTAGAGTAATAAAGGGCAACAGGAAAAGGAACTTGACGAGAAGTTCATCATTAGGATTTCTACCGCCTCCAGTTCCAGGAAGGGTCTCTGGGAGCTGTTCTCTTACATTCTGCACCATCACCACAACAATTACATGTCAAAATCATCACCATTAAATATGGGAAAATGAGAGACAACATTGAGAATCAAGTGTTACTAGTTTTCCTAACTTCCAAACCAGCCCACACAAAGAAAAGATCTCAAGTTCTCAAGAAATGTGCCGCCTTTGTCCCTTAATAACCCCAAAAGGAGGAACTAATACCTTTTTGGGTCCTGCTCTATAACTTAAATGCCCTTTTGGTGTCTGATCAATTGAAATTGCCTATTTGGAGCCTGACGTATTCATTTACTGCCTATTTGGTGTTTGACATAGTTGAAGGTCAACAATTCTATGCATGATCATCAAAATATATCCATGCTCCAAATGACGATATATGTGTATATTTCACGTTTTTTGGGTTGTTAGATGGATGCTTAATGTTCTAAAATTAAATAGGTCATGCACCAAATAGTCAAATATTGAATACGTCGGGCACCAAATAGGCACAGTAAATGAATGCATCAAGCACCAGATAGGCAATTTCAATAGGTCAGACACCAATAGGGCATTTGAGTTATAAAACAGGACCCAAAGAGGTACATAAGTCCAACATAGGAGCAGAAGGTGGTCAAAATTACACAGTACGACAAAGTTGAATGCTACAAGTAATAGGAGAAATACCTGCCAGACATCAACAGGTTTTAAAAGCCATGAAGTCCACCAGTCCCAAGGTTTAAGAGGACCAAGTGTATAGTGAATAACATGTAACTGAGTCTCGTTTACCATCCACTGCACCAAAGAGCTCACAACGTAAGGATATCTATCATCAAAATAAACGCAAAATGCATGTGTATCAGAATAATCCTCAAAAAGTATAGAAACTAATAGAACTCATATAATAGTCCCTTAATTTAACAAAAAAAAAAGGTCAACTGCCCATGCAAGCAAACAGATACCTTGTTAGCTAGCATGTAGAGACCAACATCTGCATTATAGAGAGTAGAAAGTCGCTCCATAGCCGGCACAGGTGTTGACTTCCTAAATTCCTTGGGTAAACTAGGTTCAAAAACACGTGCATTAGGAAAGTCGACGTAGTATGAGTTCAGAAACCCTTGATCACCTGTCATAATTGAAAAAAACACACGTATTCAGACATGAATGATAATGCCTATACTGATAAAAAGAAAGGAAAGAAACTTTAGGCAAGAAATACAAGTCGGCTACACAAGATAGCACTTCCCTAACTAATAAGTATGTGCATTATTACCCATGTGTTTAAGCACAAGGAATGATATAGTGTGCAACAGAAACATAAACGCTCCAGCAGTCAACCAGTGATGTCAATTCCAAGTTTCACAAGTGTCTAAAGTGGCACCATTTATCACTGTTAATATATGGCTCAATGCATCTCGAGGTACCTGAACTTGGCCCAATGAACCTATTGCCCCCCTGAACTTTCAAAGTGACAACGTAGCTCACTCAACTTTCAAAAAGTGCACCACTTTGCTCCTTGAATGGCACGCGTCAACTTCTGATTGGATAGAGAAAATCAGAAAAATGACGTCTTTGAAAAGTCAAACCAACCAGAAGCTGACACGTGGTGTTCAAGGGCAAAGTGGTGCACTTTTTGAAAATTGAGGGAGCTACGAGGTTACTTTAAAAGTTCAGGGGGCAGTAGGTTTTTGGGACAAGTTCAGTTACCTGGAGATGCATTAAGCCTTTATATATTGACTGGCACTACAGATTTCCTTGAGTAATAAGAGGTTTTGTTTCTCGAAGAAACATAGTAATTAAGGTACAACCTTTGGTTTTCAAAGGAAGGAAAATATACAAAAGCCAAAAGCACAACTTGCAAAAAAAACATTATATTACATGAAACAAACATAATCAATAATGAATATGGTATAAACACTAGATCTTAAGTAAGGAAAACGTAATGCTTCACCTCCTGTGTAAGAATGCAAAGTGTTCACTTTGCTCATCATGTCGTTGAAAAGTGATTGTGATGGTTCCACTACCATGACCCCCGAATTCAACCTCTCTGAATGCTTCAGGTTAGCACAGAACTTTGAACATTCGAAAAGATCCTCAATACTTTTAACCACAATTGTATCCGCATCAAGATATACAACTGCATAAATGAGTTCCCAGTTTTGTATTAACATAAGTACCAAAACATGCATCAACTTAATCATTCATCTCAATAAGAAAGGAAAACAAAGGACATAAAAAACTCAGTCTAAGAACTGATAAAAGCAGTGTGGCAATCTTATACTTAATAGACAACGTTGAATTTTTAATGAAGCCCAGACACATAATTGTTTGCTTTGCTCTAAAATAGCATCTTATTTTGTCTGTATTTTAGATAATATTAAAAATGGCCTTAAATTAGGTACCTAGGAAATTTATTGTTAAGTGAAAAAAATCTATAATGTAACTAATATTGTTAAGTGAAAACACCCTAAATCTAACTGATATTGTTAAGTGAAAACAATCTAAAATAATTCTTCACTACATTTCATCTCTATAATCTGAGCCACTTGGTTTAAAACACTCACCTTTCTTGTAGTTCGTCATATTAAATATTTTAAGCTTGGTATATACACCCCAAAATCTCGTTGGCCGCACTTGATTCGGATTCGCCAATAAGCTAATCTTCTCCACTATCCACCCATCAGCCTGTGTAACATCAAACCACAAAACCAACTCAATTCAATGAATATTAAAGCAAGAAATCCTTCGTTAACCAGGGAATTTATTAGCATGTGCAAGGGACACCTAGCAAACAAATGCAATAATGTAGTTCTCTAAGCTTTGTAACATCAATATCAACTTAGAATCTAAAAAATGTATCAAACAAACAAAATAGTTATCATTTAAAGTATTTAATAGCATTTACTGGACCAAATTAGCAGTTCAACGCTTAAAAACGTCGCATCCTATAAGCACAAAGTTTAACAAAACACTCTTCTCCGGTACTGGGTAAAAGACGACAAATCAATCCAGTTGAGTAAAGTTCAGTTGTGTTCATAGGATAGTCTTTAAATGATGTGAGAATACGCTGAGACTAAATTATGCCTTAACCACCGCTTAACTGGGTTCTATAGAAGTCAAAATCATAAGTAGGCAAAAATAAAGACACAATAAATTAAACAATCAAACGGGAAAGAATAAAAATTATGTGTGATTCAACTGCAAAATTCTATCAGCAAAAACTATAATTTTCTTTAGCTTGTGTAATTAAACATGGATCTTCATAATCACAGGTTACCTGAAGAAGCTTCATTGCGTAATTAGAAACACCATCAGATACCAAAACGACCATATCCTTGTTGGATCCAGAATCCCTAATTGACTTCCCCAAAACCCTAACTCCCAACAGGAATTCATCTCCATACAATAGTGTCACATAAGCTTGATTAGTTTTCTGCGATCGAAGCGAAGCTCCAGATTGAATCGCTAACAGCAGAAACAGAGCTACAACAGCTGATGAATTCATCATAAATGAATAAATCAGAGTGGTATCATAAGAGGAAAGCTCCGAATTTCTCGAGAAATAAAAAGGAAAGAAAACTCGAATCTTTGGCGTTGGATATTTTCAAAGGGTTTTGAAACTTCTGTTTTTTTTTCTTAATAATTGTAGGAGGCGTCTTTTTTGACTCGTCCGTTATTTTGATCCGTCTTCGCGGTTCTGTTCTATAACACAAGGGTAATCATTCACTGCGCTAACATCTATATGAGCTATACCATGTCCAACCCTTGATAGGGTTGTTAACAAGCTCAGAGGCTCACAAACGGTTCGAAATTTATTTGGTTAGAGTTCGATTTGATAAAGTTCGGCTCGAGTTTGAGATATTCACAAATTAAGTAAAGTCTGTTAAGGTTCGATTCGAAAGCTTGCGAATATGGTTGTATAATTTTTATATATAATATGTATTATAACTAATTTCTTATCTTGCTATATTATAATATATAAGTTTAATACTTGGATATTTATTAAATTGATTAAATGGTTTTTTTTACTTGATTAAATCAATGAAAAACAGATTATATGGTTGGTTAGTAATGAACTGTTCGTGTACACTATCATGCTTTCAATTTCTTATATTTGAATTATTTCATTGTTGATTTAGCTTATGGGTAACTGGATATATACTATGTAGTGTACGTGGATATAATGTTTATTTGAAACCATGTTTTTTTTTAAATTCTATACCTTAGTTTCATGTTTTTTGGATTATAATTTGTCAAAATGTTGTATTTGTTAGAAATAAATATTATATACTTATTAGTATATGAGTTACACATATTTATTTGTACTGATATTCATAAATTTCCACCATTTATGTTATGTAACTTGTGATCTTACAAGTTAAAGTCATTTACCTATAAATATAGGTTATTGTAAGTTATACATATAAGAATAAGATGAATGGTATTTTATATTTTTCTCTCTATCTTTGTTATGCTCTATTTCCTATTGTTTATATTCTTGTTGATTTATATTATTTCTAACACGTTATCAGCACGAATTTGCTTTTCGATTTTATTTGACATGAGGAAAAAAATATATGGTGATTGTGAGCACGTGATTTTACAGTCCCTCTCGCGAGACGATGATGACGTATACCTGATTTTATTCCTCTTGATAAAAATTCTTTTTTGAAATTTTTATTACTGATAAAAAATTCTCCACGAATTTTATTTTCGGAAAAATTCAGTTCAACGTGTCCGATACCGCGTCCGGTGGTAGCTCAGACCGATGATTTGCACCCTAAAAATAATTTAGTCCAAAATACCCATAAAAAGTAAAAAAGGAGCCCAATAATTCTGTTTTTCACGTTGAATTTGCTTTTTGCTGGATTTTTCCCATTTCCCCGTTTTTGAGCTTGAATCGTGCTTGCTTTTCAGACCTATCAGGAGAGTGAGGCCGCCGGCAGCCTCATCGATACCGCCGGCGGCATGACCTTCTGCTGCAGAACAGCTATGTGCCTTTTTGCTCGATATCCGGCGGATAATTGATCAAAGGCAATTTCCAACGGATTTTAGCCTATATAAGCAGGCATTTCCAGCCATTTGAAGGGTTAGAAACTTCCACCATTCACAATCAAGATTTTGAGCTTTGTAATTAGTTCTAGTGGGATAAAGTTTAGAAAATGTAAGAAAAGATGATTCAATTCATCTTTTCTTGGTTTTTTTTCTACTGGACTCTCTGATATCTGGGTGCAATTGAAGTTTATAAATCACCAAATTAGGATTTAGAACCTTAAAACCCCCATTCACTAACCAAATCATCATTTGAGCTCCCTGGAGGTGTCATTCGGATCACGAAGAGGTGGATTCACGGCTCGAGGTAAAAATTCTGAGTCTCATAGCTCTTTGGCTTTCATTTTACTTGTTTGTTGTGTTCTAGTTGTTGTTTGTGCTTAGTTTTTGGGTTTTTGGCCGCTTTCCAGCCAAAAACAGTTGCTGCAAGATACTGAAGCTGCCGGCAGTATCAACCATGCCGCCGGCCGTATCAACCGTGCCGCCAGCGGCATCGTTGATACCGCCAGTGGCCTCATTTGCCCCCAACGACCTTATTTTCTTGCAGGACCCTTTCTTTATGGTATCCAAAATGTCATACAGCCTGCCTGTGTAATTGAGATCGCCAACCGCATCATTGGTGTGCCGACGACCTCAGTCATACTGCCGGCGGTATGGAGTTCTAGACAGCAGTTTTATTTTCGTTTTCGTTCCCGACCTAGTTTAATTTCTGAAGTTAGGGTGTACAGTGAAATGACGAAGGTCAAGAACCTTCTGAAAATAGACCTCACCCCATAACATGTGGCATTTTCACTAATAATCCGGTTAAAATAATTGTCGAGTCTAAAATATAGAAATAACGGAATTTTCCCGCAAACGCCGTTGAAACCCCACTTTTAGCCATCCAACCAGACTCCATAAATTGTAAAATGAATATGCAATGTTCATGCTAACTCGGGCCTTGTTTGGTCTACTTATTATGCATGTTATGTGATATACCTCGTACCATGTACCGTATTTGTGCTTATCGTTTTGTATAATTAGATGTATGTTAGGCCTTCGGGTGTTTTATTTCTTGTATAGAACAAATGTATGGGATTTGAAAAAGCCTTGTAATAATTTTAATTTCCGTATTTATTTTTGGATAACTGTTATAATTCATTTATTTACCGCTTTCGCTTGCTAAAAAAGCGCTAACAACACATAAATCGAAAACACAATAAATAGGGTGGATTAAAATCGATTAAGAAAGAATGAATCTTTTAACTTGGCGTAATATAAAATAGATAACATCATCCGAACGTGGAATCTCTACTTTGTTGGAAATAATGATCCGGAACACTAAAATCCGGATCATGTTTGAAGTGAACAAAATCTAAGTGTAAGACTTATCCGGATGATCCAAAGAACTAAAGCTATATCATCCGGAAAATTAAGATATTACCAAGTCCTAAACAAGGCACTCAAGTCAAAACAAGTACCTAAGCATAAAAGGAATTATCCAGTTAAAGTTTGGAAAGGAAATAAACTATTAACTGTCAAGACTAGCATCCGGAAGAACTGATTGAAGCTACACCGAAAGAAGGCAGATCCGGAGATATAGAGTCTGAAGATATCCGGAAGACTCCTATATCAAACAAAGGGAAAAGTTTCAAATATAACTTTCCCTCCACCTTTTGGTCTATGAAATCAAAGATCCTTTCCCCAGACAAAGACAAAATGACAGCTCGCATATTTCAGAGAAAGGACAAAAGGACTGACACCGGACTGAAAAAGCTAACTACCTTTTTCTCCTAGATCAATAAGGAGGCGCGTGGAGCTTACACTAAAACGCAATTGGTATAAAAGTTGGTTCATCGCAAAATGCCAATGAAAACGATCACTGACAACTTTTCAGCCTTAATCCCAAGACTTCAAACAGGTCAAATTATAGTCTAACGGACTGATCAACAGCTCCAGAAGCGCCACATATAACCTAATCAAGGGTGAAGAATTATTTCAAGTTCAATAACCCACAACGGCTACATTTATGATCGAAGCCTATAAAAGGAGCTCTTCACCATTTGAAAAAAAAGCTGGTTGATTTACAAAAAGCAAGTAACAAAGCATACTTATTCAATCAGTTGATATAATCCCTCCAAGAATCAATTAAATTCCACATTTACTAGAAGGATTCCTAAGTAAACTATAAAATTAAGGAAATCCAAAAACCAAAACCTTTGTGGAAAACAAGAGTGTAAGAATCTCTAACTTGTTGTGAGATTGGGATACAACTTAAAATGGGTCCTTTGAGTGGGATCTCCCTGTAGGACTCAGTTTAGATTCGAGGTAGGAGGCTAAGTGGTATATCCTACTAAAGACTAAATGACTCAGCTAGGAGTTAGTGCTTCTAGTGGTATATCCTACATCCGGAAGGGGTTACCATACGGAGACAATTTGTAAGGCTTGATTCCTGCCAGTTGGAAAGGAATCCACTAGTGGAAAAGCTCAGAGGAAGGAAACTCTAGGGACTGGAGTAGGTGGGGTCGAACCAGGATAAAAATCTTCTATGTTTGATTTCTCTAACTTTTATCTTTTGCATTATATAGTCATAATTGCATCATCCAGATCCATCATCCGGTTCATAATCAAACACGCTACACTAAGACTTTTTTAAAGTCTGTATATTCCGTGAAAAAGGGTCATTCACCCCTCTCTGACCTTATAAAGACCCTTACAGGGATCAACAAGTAGTATCAGAGCACGTGCTCGAACTAGAGATCTAACAATCTCAAGCTAAAGGTCCATATATTTTGATTCATATATCAAAATGAGTTTCCAAAACTCACAACTCCTTCCCGATGGTATGTTTGTTACCCGTCCTCCACTCTTTACCGGTTAACACTACACGTTCTCGAAAAATTGGATGAAGAACTTCATCTAGTCACAAAGTATGCAAGCATGGTTAGTTATTAAAGATGGTCCATATTAGCCTACTTATGACGTAGAGGGTATGACTACCCGAAAGCCATCAAGTATGTGGGATGAGAATGATTTTAAAAAGTTGCGTGAAAACGTAAATGCTATTAACATGCTTCATTGTGCTCTTAGTGCAGCTAAATTCAATAGGATATCAGGATGCGAGACTGCAAAAGATATTTGGGAAAAGTTGGAGGTAGCCTATGAGGGAACCACCAAAGTAAGAGAGGCTAGGCTTGATCTACTCCAACAAAAGTTTGAAACCTTCAAGATGGAGCCCAAAGAATCAATCTGCAGCATAAACACTAGATACACCAATCTAGTGAATGAAATAAAAAGGTTGGGGAAGGAGATTTTAGAAGTAAAAATGGTCAAGAAAGTGCTCCGGAGTCTCACCAAGGAATGGGACAATAAAAAGACTGCCATTGAGGAAGCTCATGACTAAAACTTTTACAGTTATGATGAACTCATTGGTAATCTTCTAACCCAAGAATTATCCTTGGAGAGATATAGCTAACAAGAAAAGAAGCATGAGGAGAAAAAAAAGGCTATTGCACTTAAGGCAGAATCCACCGGATCAGCTTCATCCGGAGAGGAAGAACAAATCAATGAATCAATGAGCACCAAAGATCAACTTGCTCTACTAACCAGAAGGCTAAATCGATTCATACAAAAGAAAGATAGAAGAAAATCAAAAAGGTATGAATCACGGAAACCAAGAGAAGGGACTTCCAGAAGAGACAAGCCCGGATGGAATCCGAAAGAAAAGAAGGATCCGGAGAAAGAAGTTGCATGTTTCGAATGTGGTGAGAAAGGCCACTTCAGAACAAAGTGTCCCAAGCTCAAAAGAACCAAGAAATTCAAAAAGAAGGCAATGGTGGCCACCTGGAGCAATAGTGAATAAAGTAGCAGCTTATCTTCAACAGAAGAAGAAGAGACTGCAAATTGTGCGTTCATGGCTCTGACTGATCTGAAAGCAGAGCAATCCGAAAGGAACGCCTCCAAGCAAGAAATAATGCAAATCGAATAATCAGAATTAGATAAAGCAAACACTGAGGTAAATTCTTGCTCTAATTCTGCTTCTAACCTTGACCTTGACCTTGCAAAAGCTCTTTCTATTATTATCAAGGGTGTAAAGAAAAATGCAAAAGCAATCAAGTCTCTTATAAGAGCAATACTGGAGTTGGCAGAAGATGCTGAAGTAATGGCATAAGACATCAATCTGGTTAGAGCAACCAAGCATATTGATGTTGTAGAGGAAAACTTCCTAAGGAATCAAGTCCAGATCCTAAATGCACATGTAATGGGACTGGATAGAGAAATCAATATGTTAAAGGAAGTATCCAGGAAGAGGCCAGAAACAAAGGCTCCAAGAAGAGATAACCCTCCTCCTGCTCAGAACAGATTTCAAAGGAACCCCAATCAAAAGATGAAGGGAGCTAGCAGGCAACCACAAGCTCAAAGATATACCGCTGCTCAAAAGGGAAAGGCTAAGGTAGCTTATAACCAACTATTGGAAAACAATGATCCGGATAAAAATCTAAAAATGAATCCGGATCAAGTTTGAAAGAAATAAAAGCAATAAATGTAATACTCCCAAATCCAAATGGAAATATCAGGACAAAGATCAAGATATAAATCATCCATTGAACAATTTAAAAACCTAAGCACTAGAGAAAATCATCCGGACAAAGTTTGTAAAGGAAACAAACTTCTGTCCTTCAAGACCAGCATCCGGAAGAACTGATTGAAGCCATCTCCGGAAGATACATCCGGAATATATAGGTCTAAAAGACATCCGGAAGACCTATATTTCAAACATAGGGAAAAGTTTCAAATATAACTTTCCTTTCACCCTTTTTGGTCTATGAAAGTCAAAGATCATTTCCCCAAGACAAAGACAAAATGACAGCTTGCATACTTTAGAGAAAGGACAAAAGGTCTGACACCGGATAGAGAAAAGCTAACTACCTTTTCTCCTAGACCAATAAGGGCGTGCATGGAGCTCACATCATACAACAATTGGTATGAAAGTTGGTGCATCACAAAACGACAAGTAAAACGATCACTGACAACTTTCTAACCTCAATCCCAAGATTCCAAACGATTCAAAATACAGTCTAACAGACTGATCCACGGATCCAGAAGCTCCACATCATCGACCTGATCAAGAGTGAAGATTGAATGAAAGCTCACCAACCACAACGGTTACATTTATGATCAAAGCCTATAAAAGGAGCTTTTCACCAAATGAGAAGGTCAACTAGTTGATTTACAAAAAGCAATTAACAAAGCAATACTTATTCAATCAATTGATACAATCCCTCCAAGAACCCCTAATTCAAAATCTGTTTGTAAGGATTCCCAAGTGAAGCTATAAACTTGAGAAACTCCCAAAACCAACCCTTTGTTAAAAATCAAAGTGTAAGAATCTCCAACTTGGATGAGTTGGGAGATTGGGATTTAGCTTAAAGTAGGTGCTTTGAGTGAGATCTCCCTGTAGGACTCAGCTTAGATTCAAGGTAAAAGGCTAAGTGGTATATCCTACTAAAGATAAGAGGACTCAGCTAGGAGTTCGTGCTTCTAGTGGTATATCCTACTTTCGGAAGGGGTTACTATCCGGAGATAAATCTATAAGGCTTAATTCCCGCAAGTTGGATCCACTAGTGGATAAGCTCGGAGGAAGGAAACTCCGGAGACTGGACATAGGCTGGGCCGAACCAGTATAAAATACTTGTGTTTAATTTTCTTTCTCTTTTACTTTATTACACATATTTGCATCATCCGAATCCATCTGCTAGATCAAAATCAAACACACTACACTAAGACTTTTCTAAGTCTATAAATTCCGCGAAAAAGGGCCATTCACCCCCCTCTGCCCTCATAAATACTCTCACAGGGACCAACACCAATAGCCTATCAAACAAAGAAGAAACCATAGAGCAGAAGTTGCACCTCCAACCAGCTTTTGGACTAATACCAGACCATCCACCAGTGTGTAAAAAGCTGGGTATAAAGGCAACTATAGAAGGAAGGATCTAGAGAAGATCAGCGAGAAGCAAAAGCAAAACATACCCATTTCGGGGTGCAGGTTTTGTGGAACTGAATTTAACCAGATGAAGAACTTCATCTAGTCACAAAGTATGCAAGCATGGTTAGTTATTAAAGATGGTCCATGTGATCCTACTTATGACGTAGAGGGTATGACTACCCGAAAGCCATCAAGTATGTGGGATGAATGATTTTAAAAAGTTGCATGAAAATGCAAATGCTATTAACATGCTTCATTATGCTCTTAGTGCAGCTAAATTCAATAGGATATCTGGATGTGAGACTACAAAAGAGATATGGGAGAAGTTGGAGGTAACCTATGAAGGAACTACCAAAGTAAGAGAGGCTAAGCTTGACCTACTCCAACAAAAGTTTGAATCCTATAAGATGGAGCCTAAAGAATCAATCAGTAGCATGAACACTAGATATACAAATCTAGTGAATGACATGAAAAAGCTGAGGAAGGAGATTCCAGAAGTAGAGATGGTCAAGAAAGTGTTTTGGAGTCTCACCAAGGAATGGGACAATAAAAAGACAGCCATTGAGGGAGCTCACGACTTAAATTTTTACAGTTATGATGAACTCATCGGTAATCTTCTAACCCAAGAATTGTCCTTGGAGAGGTACAACCAACAAGAAAAGAAACCTTAGGAGAAAAAGAAGGCCATCGCTCTTAAGGCAGAATCCATCGGATCTGCTTCATTCGGAGAGGAATAGCAAATCAATGAATCGATGAGCACCAAAGATCAACTTTCTCTACTAACCAGAAGGCTAAATCGATTCATACAAAAGAAAGATAGAAGAAAATCAAAGAGGTATGAATCCCGGAGACCAAGAGAAGGCACATCTATAAGAGATAAGCCCAGAAGAAATCTGGAAGAAAAGAAAGATCCGGAGAAAGACACCGCCTATTTCAAAAATGGTGAAAAAGGCCACTTCAGAATAAAGTGCCCCAAGCTCAAAAAAACCAAGAAGTTTAAAAAGAAGGCAATGGTTGCTACCTAGAGCAACAATAAAGAAAGTAGCAGCTCATCTTTAACAGAAGAAGAGGAGACTGCAAACTGTGCGTTCATGGCTCTGACTGACCCGAAAGTAGAGCAATCCGGAAGGAATGCCTCCTAAGAAGAAACAGTGCAAATCGAAGAATCAGAATCAAATACAGCAAATGCTGAGGTAAATTCTTGTTTTAATTCTGCCTCTAACTTTGATCTTGCAAAAGCTCTTTCTATTGTTCTCAAGGGGGTAAAGAAGAATGCAAAAGCCATCAAGTCTCTTAAAAGAGCAATACTAGGGTTGGCTAAAGATGCTAAAGCAATGGCATAAGACATCAATCTGGTTAGAGCAACCAAGCATATTGATGTAGTAGAAGAAAACTTCCTGAGAAATCAAGTCCAGATTCTGAATGCAAATGTAATAGGACTGGATGGAGAGGTCAATCTATTAAAGAAAGCATCCAGGAAGAGACCTGAAATAAAGGATCCAAGAAGAGATAATCCTCCTCCTCCTTAGAATAGAGTTCAAAGGAACCCAAATCAAAAGACAAATGGAGTTAGCAGGCAGCCACAAGCTCAAAGATATACTGCTGCTTAGAAAGGAAAGGCTAAGATAGATTACAACCAACATCCTATCAAATAAAGAAGAAATTATATATCTGAAGTTGCACCTCCAACCAACTTCCAGATTTATACCGGACCATCTACTAGTGTACAAGAAGCCGGGTATAAAGGGGACTATAGAAGGAAGGATCAGAAGAAGATCATCGAGAAGCAAAAGCAAAACATACCCATTTTGAGGTGCAGGTTTTGTGGAAAAAATAATTATATTACTAAATCATGTAGATTAAAGAATGGTTATTATGATTTTTATCCTTGGCCTGAGATGGTTATTAACCCGAGAGGACCCAAATCTGATTGGGTACCCAAGCCCACTTGATCTATTTTGCAGGTATGCCTTAGATCCACAATAGATCAACACACTTAGTATATTGATAGTGGATGCTCAAGGCATATGATAGGTGATGAGAAGGCCTTCATCACATTAACCTAGAAGAAGGGAGGCAAAGTAAGCTTTAGAGACAATCAAAAGGGACAGATCATTGGTAATGGAACCATTGGATCTGGATGTAAGATTGAACTGGTTGATGGACTGAAGTTCAACATGCTAAGTGTGGCCCAATTATGTGACAAAGGAAGAAAAGTCACATTCGACTCCGGAGGCTGCTCAATCTATGATAGTAACACTTAGAGTAAATAATGTTTATTCTATAAACATTAAAAATAATAAGAAGAATATATACTTGGTGTCTAAAGAAGAAGAATCATGGCTATGGCACCGGAGGTTGGGACATGTAAGCATGAACCTCCTGTCCAAATTAGCCAAAAAGTAATTAGTTGTGGGTTTGCCTACGGTTGCTTTTGATAAGGATCATCTATGGACTGCATGCCAACTAGGTAAACAATATAAGAAAAGTTTCCCTTCCATCTCATACATTCCTTCCAAAAGAGTACTTGAGCTCTTATATATTGATCTTTTTGGTCCAATCAAGCCACTAAGTTTAGGTAGAAGAGAATACACCATAGTCATTGTAGATGACTATTCTCGATATACCTGGGTTCTCCTGCTAACAAGCAATTATGAAGCCTTTGACCAATTCTCCAAAACATTCATCTAGATAGAAGTAGAATAGAGCATAAGCATTGCACGCATCCGGAGTGATAATGGTGGAGAATTAAAAAATAAGCAGTTTGCTGATTTTTGTGATTCCAAGGGCATTGAACACAACTTCTCTGCCCCTCACACTCCTCAACAGAATAGAGTTGTTGAGAGAAAGAATAGGACCATAATAGAGATGGCTAGAACAATGCTTAGTGAAAATTATTTACCAAAATATTTTTAGGGTGAGGCCGTAAACACAGCATGTTACTTCTTAAATAAAGCTCTCATTAGAAAGACTATAGAGAAGACCCCATATGAAATCTGGAAGGGAAGAAAACCTAAAATTGGGTATTTCAAAGCATTCGGGTGTAAATGCTACATCCTCAATGATAGAGAACAACTAGGAAAATTTGATCCTAAATCTGATGAAGCAGTTTTCCTTGGCTACTCAACATATAGTAAGGCTTACAGAGTCTTCAATAAAAGAACCCAAACTGTGGTAGAGTGTACACATGCAGATTTCAATGAGACTAACACTACAGGAAAGAAAAGATACACTCTGGAAGATTAAGTTCCAGAAGCTAAAAATCTGGAGAAAAGGAAAAATTAGGAATTCCTGATTCATTTCAAATCAAGAAGTACAAAGAGGAAGATGAAGGAATATCCTTTGATCTGGAGGTACAATAAGTTAATCTCAACCCACAAGGGATTGATTTTCATGAAGGTCAAGAAGGAGTGGCTGAAACTGAAGTACAATAAGCCCCAAGTTCAACATGAAGACCTACAAAGAGAGATCTGGACCCATAGAGATCATTCTATTGAAAATATTCTGGATGATGTTCAGAATCCAGTTAGAAATAGAGGTTAGCTCAATCGGATGATGAGCCATGCTGCCTTTGTCTCTCTCATAGAAACAAAGAAATTTCAAGATGCTGAAGGCGGTGAAAGCTGGATGATGGCGATGCAGGAAGAACTAGATCAATTCAACAGGAATGATGTATGGGATCTTGTGGCTTCTCCTAAATGAAAATCATTCATTGGCACTAAATGGGAGTTCCGGAACAAACTTGATAAATCCGGAGTAGTGATAAGAAATAAGGCAAGACTAGTTGCCCAAGGCTACAACCAACAAGAAGGAATTGATTTCATAGAAACTTTCGCCCCTATATCAAGGCTGGAAGCAATCCGGATCCTATATGCTTTTGCATCATTCATGGGATTCACATTATCTCAAATGGATGTCAAAAGCACATTTCTAAATGGTGTCATTCAAGAAGAAGTGTATGTCAAGCAACCACCCAGATTTAAAGATCCAAAGCATCCGAATCATGTCTACAGGCTGAAGAAAGCTCTCTATGGATTAAAGCAAGCACCAAGAGCCTGGTATGAAAGATTAACCTCATTACTAATATCCAAGGGATATACCAGAGGTAGGGCAGATACCACACTTCATCAAGAAAAAGAAGAATGATATTATTCTAGTCCAGATCTATGTGGATGATATCATCTTTGGAGCCATTGATGAAAAAATGTGCAAAGAATTTAACTCTCAAATGCAGGAGGAATTTGAGATGTCCATGATAGGAGAACTCAACTTCTTCTGTGGTCTATAAATCAAGTAAAGTCTGGATGGGATTTTCATTAATCAATCAAAATATACCAAGGAGATCCTGAAGAAGTTTGAAATGGATAAAAGCAAACCTATGTCCACTCCGATGGGTTCAGACACAATCTTATCCAGGGACTATGAAGAAGAAGATGTTGATCAGAAGCTCTATAGAGGAATGATTGGCTCACTTATATACTTGACAGCTAGCATACCTGATATACACTATGCAGTATGCTACTGTGCAAGGTATCAAGCCAATCCCAAGGATTCTCATCTCAAGGCAGTCAAAAGGATCCTTAGATATCTCTTAGGAACCACTGAAGTTGGGTTATGGTATTCTAGAAATTAAGACCCCACACTCTAAGGGTTCACCGATACAGACTATGGCAGAGATACTCTTGAGAGAAAAAGTACATCCGAAGGATGCCATTTCCTTAGAGATTGCTTAGTCTCATGGTATAGTAAGAGGCAAACTTCAGTTGCTTTATCCACTATAGAAGCAGAGAATATAGCAGCTGGAAGTTGTGTTACTCAACTTCTATGGATCAAACAACAACTTGAAGATTATGGAGTGCAATCCAGATGTGTTGATGTGATGTGTGACAACAAAAGTGCTATTGACATGTCAAAGAATCCCGTGCTCTATAGTAGGATGAGGCATGTCAATATAAGGCATCACTTCATTCGAGATCATATGATGAAGAAGGATGTTGCATTGGTATATGTCCCAACCAATGAAGAGAGAGCTGATATCTTTACTAAACCATTAAGTAAAGATCAATTTGGGAAACCGAGAGAATCAATGGGAATGTCAAAACCAATCTAGGAAGACTCCGAAAGACAGTTTTTAAACCAAGCAGGATCCTAAAATAAAACTCACTTCGGAAGACAAGGAGCATTGGGAAGATCTATTCCTAAAGATTGCCATGTCAGCCCGATAAAAATGACATATGGCAGTAAAAACACATAAAGGTAACTGTTACTTTTTGAATTTCAAAAGTCCATTGGCTATTATACGTGCGATAAATACAACAATTATTTCAAAAATAAATTGTTCCCATTCTTCGGTTAAACTGATTTCACCTCTCTCCTAAAAATTCGATTGCCATGTCATCAATCTAGTTAAAACAGCCGGAGTTCGGATTACCAATATACCCTCACTTCAAAAATTCTATATAAACCCCTCAAAATCCCCTCTCTTCTTCATACGAGCAACTACTTTACTGTTGCTGTGTAAAAATTCAAACCCAGAACCCTACCTTTCAAAATCTCTCTAAAATGGCAGCCACAAACACCTCCAACACCCTCGAGATCTTACCTTACAAAAATTTATTTCAAGTATCTGACTTGAAGGATACTGATTTTGAACCTCTAAATCTCAAAATCTCTGATTTTGTCATTCCCACTGATCACTTAGGTGATGATTACTTATTCAGAACTCCTTCCTTCTTCACCTTGATCAAAGATCAAAGTCTGGGTGATTTCCTGAAGATAAATTGCCCTACCTACCCAAAGCTTGTAAAATAATTTTTTGCCAATCTCAGTGGTCATAACCATTTTGATGCCTTACGCACTGAAGTACAGGGGAAGGTCATAATTATTGCTCTAGAATTCTTTAAGAAGAATGTGAACATGAAGAACTCCGATATAATGGTGAGAAAAGATGGGGATGACACTGGAGTTGTATACGATTCCAAACTATGGCTCCACAAGAACTACTTTGGTGATAAATTTTCAACATACTTCCCTAGAACGCCCAGATTCCTGCAGCATGTTCTGGCTAAGCTCATCCTGATAAGGAAAGGATCATTGACTATAGTTTCTTCCTCCAGCACTGCATCTTGCAGCACTGGGTTAGAATTGTGGAAGTAAATTGGCCAGTCTTGATCATTCACTATCTCAAGACACATGTAAACTCACATGGTGCCTTGATCATAAGAATTCTATAAGCGGCAGAAGTAGATCTGACCAGATTTGAAGGCATATATGGAAAGCCTATTCTTGAGAAGAATTTCCTCAATCTCCGCTATGATGAGGAATGGGATAAAGAAAAGGCAAAACTGAAAAGGGGTGACCGAAAAATTAAATCTCGGAAGATAGCTGATCTAGAAAAGGAGGCCCCTGTTCCTAAGAAGCCTAGAACCATAAAAGCCAAAGCTCACAAGCAAGTAGAAATGGTTCAGGTGAAGATTGATGAGGACTCTTTGCCCCTCACTTGGATCCTAAGCTTAGAGAAGCCTAGGCCCAGGGGAAGACTAATTAAGGCTACAGCTAAGAAGGGTTAGCATGTGATTGCTAATGGTTTACCTCAAATTGCTACAAAAGTAATTGAGGCCGGAAGGAGGAAAGCCAAAAGAACATTGGCTGAAATGGATGAGGAGGAAGACGATGAGGAGACAAAGGATAAGGCTCCTCCTCAAAAGAAGCTCAGAAGAAAGGGGCTAAATTTTGATAAAGCCACTGCTGCCTAAGAAAAGAAAGCCAATGAAGGCAGGAGGCTTGCTGGAATAGTGTTGAATGAGGAAGCTAAGCAGTATAGGGAGAAAGCTGCTTTGGAAAAAGCAAAATCTAGCAAAGGGAAAAATGTTCCCGGTGCAACAGAAATTGTAGGGAGAGATGATGAACAATACGACATCATTCAAGCAGTGATAAAAGACAACTATAAAATAAATCGGGAAAGAACTGAAGGACCCAGAGACTCATCTCAAGTTCCCCCAATTCTTGTAGACCCAAAAGATATGGGTACACTGTCAAAAATTTCAAAAGCTGATAAATTCATCCTTGTTGATAGAATAGGAGCTCTTCCGACAAATCTGCTTGGATTCGACACTAAAATAATCAATCTTGAAAGTCCTGAAATGGCACTGGAGAAGGGTGTTAAGGAAAATGCCAACATGCCTAAGTGAGAAAAAGCAAGTCCTATAAAACTAGTTATAGGGGTGATTGAGGACAATTCCAACCATCCGGAGGCTAGGCTGGAAGAAGAAGAGTAGGATGCTGGAGTTGATCAGAATCAGACACTATAAACCAACGAGGTAACCCCTGATCTCCTTCGTCTTAATTCTGATCTTGAAGAGCACAACTTTGCTACAATCTCTCATAATGTAGCTAAGGTTATAGTGCCAAACCCAGATGATATGACTCTAGAGGAGGGAGGAAGTTTGAGATCCGGAGGGAACACTTCTATTGTGGGCCCAACGGGCGAGTCTACTCCGGAGGAAAGGGAGGTGGATAAGGGTGGAGAAGAGAAATAAGCAGATGAAGGCTCCAGTTCAGAAGATGATAGTCCCTTCGGAAGTAGTTCCACCTCCAGAGATGAATCCAGCTCATCCGATGATGACTCATCCGGACCTTCAACTAGAAAGTTTCCTCCTCTCACCAAATCAGTGACTCTTCCTAATGAAAACACTTAAGACTCCAAAGTCAGTGTTGCTCTTAAACTACTTTAGGAGGCAACTCTTGAGCAACATAAAGGGGGGTTTATCAAGAAGAGTCTACTGACCATCTGCACTCACCTAAAAGCAGTAGAGAAGGAACTCCTCAAACAATCATCTGGATCTGAAATAAAGGGGGAGTTAACTCAAATAAAGGGTAGTTTAAAGAGAGTTGAAGATAAAGTCATGGACTTTCCTACCCCAGGAGCCATCGCAGAGGCTTCTCTCTCAAAGATCACCTCAACCCTTAATGAGCTCCAATAGAACATTTCTACAGCAAGTAGAGCAGCAGATCAAGCCAATACATTGGCCTCAAATAACTGTGGAATTGTCATAGACAAGATCACCTCATCCTCCTTTGAACAGACCGAAGAAATAAAAGCCTATCTGGATTCCTAGTTTGAAAACTTGTCAAAATTCATTGAAGAAAAGGAAAATAAGTCTGCTATACTGCGCCTTTCTGAGCAACAATAGTCACTTTTGGAAAAACTTAAAAAATTCTTTGAAGAGGACTTGCCCAAAACACTCTCCACTCATGCTGCTAACTTCACCCAAGATGTGTGCGGTCAACTAAATGGGCAAGACTCAGTGATTGAAAATGCAAGGGATGCAGTCATAAAGGAGCTATCTACAGTAAATACTAGAATCCACAACATCCGAAAGGGCCTTAGCGATGAGATCACTCTCCATCCAGCCGGAATTAATAACTTATCCATATCCGGACCCTCATCTTTCGGACCCACTATTTCGAAAAGCCAGGTTCTACCTGTCTTCCACAACCTAATCTAACTAATTAAAGACTCTAGCTTCTTTGGGCAGAAAGGTGTAATCTCCTTACTTAAAGTTATGTTCCTATAATTTGATAAGAAGGACCAAGACTTTGTTCTCCATCTCCACCCTTTAATCAAGTAGTCTTATGACTAGTTGAAAAAGACAATCTGACCATATTACTTAACTCCACCTACAGTTAATCGGATCATTGATGAAAGGGCAAAAGATAACTCTGACTATTCAATCTACTCAAGTGCTTGGCAGCAGGCCAAGGGATTAATGCACCTATGTGGTTATCAATCCCCATGATGCAAACAAAAAGGGGGAGAACAGTCAGAAGGAGAATCAGAGTCAACAAAAGCCGGAAGGGACTGGAAAAGATAAGACTTTTGCCATAAGGAAGAGTGGACCATCCGGAGATATAGTTAAGATAGCTAAATGACAAAACTTGTAATATCTGTAATAGCTAGATTCACTTATATGTATTTCTGTATCTTGTAATACTGAACTTTATGATGTTAACTATTGTTAACAACAGAAGTATATATGAAGTAAAAGTTCTTAACTACCAAAACAAATGCTTCTAAAGTGCAATCTGCAATTGTACTAAAACAAACTTAGAAGCTAGAATTATGGGGGAGTTAGGATGCTAAAATTATGGCGGAGCATTGTAAATGTCTAAGTATCAAAAATCATACTTAGTTCATATACTCCTATCCTATGCTTGGTTGACTTAGGTTTTTATTTCCATCAAATGGGGAAGATTGTTGGAAAATAATGATCCGAATAAAAATCTAAAAACAAATCCGAATCAAGTTTGAAAGAAACACAAACAATAAATGTAATACTCCTAAATCCAAATGGAAATATCTGGACAAAGATCAAGATACAAATCATCCATTGAACAATTTAAAAACCTAAGCACTAGAGAAAATGATCCGGACAAAGTTTGTAAAGCAAACAAACTTCTGTCCTTCAAGACCAGCATCCGAAAGAACTGATTGAAGCCATCTCCGGAAGATACATCCGGAATATATAGGTCTAAAAGACATCCAAAAGACCTATATTTCAAACATAGGGAAAAGTTTCAAATATAACTTTCCTTTCACCCTTTTTGGTCTATGAAAGTCAAAGATCCTTTCCCTAAGACAAAGATAAAATAACAGCTTGCATACTTCACAGAAAGGAGAAAAGGTCTGACACCGGACAGAGAAAAGCTAACTACCTTTTCTCCTAGACCAATAAGGGCGCCCGTGGAGCTCACATCATACAACAATTGGTATGAAAGTTGATGCATCACAAAATGACAAGCAAAACGATCACTGATAACTATCTAACCTCAATCCCAAGATTCCAAATGGGTCAAAATACAGTCTAACAGACTGATCAATGGATCCGAAAGCTCCACATCATCGACCTGATCAAGGGTGAAGATTGAATGAAAGCTCACCAACCACAACGGCTACATTTATGATCAATGCCTATAAAAGGAGCTTTTCACCAAATGAGAAGGTCACCTGGTTAATTTACAAAAAGCAATTAACAAAGAAATACTTATTCAATCAGTTGATACAATCCCTCTAAGAAACCTTAATTCAAAATCCGTTTGTAAGGATTCCCAAGTGAAACTATAAACTTGAGGAACTCCAAAAACCCTTTGTTAAAAACCAAAGTGTAAGAATCTCCAACTTGGGTGAGTTGGAAGATTGGGATTTAGCTTAAAGTCAGTGCTTTGAGTGAGATCTCCCTGTAGGACTCAGCTTAGATTCAGGGTAGAAGGCTAAGTGGTATATCCTACTAAATATAAGAGGAATCAGATAGGAGTTAGTGCTTCTAGTGGTATATCTTACTTCTAGAAGGGGTTACCATCCGGAGATAAATCTGTAAGGCTTGATTCCTGCCAGTAGGAAAGGAATCCACTAGTGGATAAGCTCGGAGGAAAGAAACTCCGAGGACTAGACGTAGGCTGGGCCGAACTAGTATAAAATACTTGTGTTTAATTTTCTTTCTCCTTTACTTTATTGCACATATTTACATCATCCGGATCCATCTTCCGGATTAAAATCAAACACGCTACACTAAGACTTTTCTAAGTCTGTAAATTCCGCGAAAAAGGGCCATTCACCCCCCTCTGTCTTTATAAGTACTCTCACAGGGACCAACACCATTAGCCTATCAAACAAAGAAGAAACTATGGAGCAGAAGTTATACCTTCAACCAGCTTCCGGATTAATACCGGACCATCTACCAGTGTGCAAAAAGCTAGGTATGAAGGCAACTATGGAAGGAAGGATCTGGAGAAGATCAGCGAGAAGCAAAAGCAAAACATACCCATTTCGGGGTGTAAGTTTTATGGAAAAAATAATCATATTACTAAATCATGTAGATTAAAGAATGGTTATTATGATGTTTACCCTTGGCCTGAGATGGTTATTAACCCGAGAGGACCCAAATCTGATTAGGCACCCAAACCTACTTGATCTATTTTATAGGTATGCCTTAGATCTACAGTAGTTCAACACACTTGGTATATTGATAGTGGATGCTCAAGGCATATGACAAGTGATGAGAAGGCCTTCATCACATTAACCTGGAAGAAGGGAGGCAAAGTAAGCTTTGGAGACAATCTAAAGGGACAGATCATTGGCCATGGAACCATTAGATCTGAATTAAAAATAAAAGATGTCTCATTGGTCGATGGACTGAAATTCAACTTGTTAAGTGTGGCCCAACTTGTATAAAGGAAGAAAAGTCACATTTGATTTTAGAGGCTACTCAATCTGTGATTGAAGTCCAATCAACTCATTCTCTATGCACCTAGAGTAAATAATGTCCATTCTGTAAACATTAAAAATGATAAAAAGAATATCTGCTTGGTGTCTAAAGAAGAAGAATCGTGGCTATGGCACCAAAGGTTAGGGCATGTCAGCATGAACCTCCTGTCCAAACTAGCCAAAACAAAACTAGTAGTGGGTTTGCCTAAGGTTGCTTTTGATAAGAATCATCTATGCACTGCATGCCAACTAGGTAAAAAATATAAGAAAAGTTTCCCTTCCATCTTATACATTCCTTCCAAAAGAGTACTTGAGCTCTTACATATTGATCTCTTTGGTCTAATCAAGCTATTGAGTTTAGGTAGAAGAGAATACACCATGGTCATTGTGGATGACTATTCTCGATATACCTGGGTTCTCCTGCTAATAAGCAAGGATGAAGCTTTTGACCAATTCTCCAAAACATTCATCCGAATAGAATTAGAACAGGGCATAAGCATTGCACACATCCGGAGTGATAATGGTGAAGAATTGAAAAATAAGCATTTTGCTAATTTTTGTGACTCCAAGGGAATTGAACACAACTTCTCAGCCCCTCACACTTCTTAACAAAATGGAGTAGTTGAGAGAAAGAACAGGACCATAGTTGAGATGGCTAGAACAATGCTTAGCGAAAATTGTTTGGCAAAATACTTTTGGGTTAAGGCCGTAAATACAACATGCTATATATTGAATAGATCTCTCATTGGAAAGACCATTGAAAATACCCCATATGAAATCTGGAAGGCAAGAAAACCCAAAATTGGGTATTTCAAAGGATTCAGATGTAAATGCTACATCCTTAATGATAGAGAGCAACTAGGAAAATTTGACCTAAATCTGATGAAGCAATTTTCCTTGGCTACTCAACACATAGTAAGGCTTACAGAGTCTTCAATAAATGAACTCAAACTGTGGTAGAGTCAATACATATGGATTTTGATGAGACTAACACTGCAGGAAAGAAAAGCTACACTCTAGAAGATCAAGTTCCAGAAGCTAGAAAATCTGGAGAAAAGGAGGAAGCAGGAATTCCTGATTCATTTCAAATCAAGAAGTATAAAGAGGAAAATGAAGGAATATTCTTTGATCTAGAGGTACAACAAGTTAATCTCAACCCACAGGAGATTGACTTTAATGAAGGGCAAGAAGGAATGATTGAATCTAAAATGGGGCAAATCCCAGTTCAACATGAAGGCCTAAAAAGAGAGATTCAGGCCCACAGGGATCATTCTATCAAAAATATTCTGAATGATGTTTAGAATCCAGTTAGAACCAGAGGTCAGCTCAACTGGATGATGAGCCATGCTGCCTTTGTCTCTCTCATAGAGCTAAAGAAATTTTAAGATGCTGAAGGCGATGAAAGCTGGATGATGGCGATGCAGGAAGAGCTAGATCAATTCACTAGGAATAATGTATAGGATCTAGTGCCCTCTCCTAAAGGGAAATCAATCATTGGCACTAAATGGGTGTTCCGGAACAAGCTTGATGAATCCAGGGTAGCGGTGAGAAACAAGGCAAGACTAGTTGCCCAAGGCTACAACCAGCAAGAAAGAATTGATTTCGAAGAAACTTTTAGGTTAGAAGTAATCTGTATCCTATATGCTTTTGAATCATTCATGGGGTTCACACTCTACCAAATGGATGTTAAAAGTTCATTTCTAAATGGTGTTATTCAAGAAGAAGTCTATGTTAAGCAACCACCAGGATTTGAAGATGCAAAGCATCCGGATCATGTCTACAGGCTAAAGAAGGCTCTCTATGGATTAAAGCAAGCACCCAGAGCTTGGTATGAGAGGCTGACCTCATTCCTTATATCTAAGGGTTATATTAGAGGCAGAGCAAACACTGCCTTATTCATCAAAAAGAAGAAAAATGATATCATTCTAGTTCAAATTTATGTGGATGATATCATATTTGGAGCTACTGATGAAAAGATGTATAAAGAATTTAGCTCTCAAATGTAGAAGGAATTTGAGATGTCTATAATGGGAGAGCTCAATTTCTTTCTTGGTCTACAGATCAAGCAAAGTCCGGATGAGATTTTCATTAACCAATCAAAGTACACCAAGGAGATCTTGAAGAAGTTTGAAATGGACAAGAGCAAGCCTATGCCCACTCTAATGGGATCAGATACAATCCTATCCAAGGATTGTGAAGGAGAAGATGTTGATCAAAAACCCTATAGAGGGATGATCGGCTTACTCCTATACTTGACAGCTAGCAAACCTGACATACACTATACAGTTTGCTACTGTGCAAGGTATCAAGCCAATCCTAAGGATTCTCATCTCAAAGCAGTCAAAAGGATCCTTAGATACCTCCTAGGAACCACTGAAGTTGGGTTATGGTATCCTAGTAATGGAGATTTTGCACTCCAAGGGTTCACTGATACAGATTATGGCAGAGATACTCTTGAGAGAAAGAGTACATCTGGAGGCTGCCATTTCCTTAGAGATTGCTTAGTATCATGGTATAGCAAGAAGCAAACTTCACTTACCTTATCCACTACAGAAGTAGAGTATATGGCAGCTGGAAGTTATGGTGCTTAACTCCTATGGATCAAACAATAACTTGAAGATTATAGAGTGCAATCCAGATGTGTGGATGTTATGTGTGACAATAAAAGTGGTATTGATGTGTCAAAGAATCCGGTACTCCATAGTAGGATGAAGCATGTCAATATAAGCATCATTTCATCTGGGATCATGTGATGAAGAAGGATGTTGCATTGGTATATGTTCCAACCAATGAACAAAGAGCAAATATATTTACTAAGCCACTAAGTAAAGATCAATTTGGAAAGTTAAGGGAATCTATTGGGATGTCAAATCCAATCTAGGGACAATCCAGAAGACAGCTTTAAAAATTAAGCCGGACCCTAAACTAAATCTGGAGAAGCACTGAAAGGAAATTTATTCCGGAAAAATGCCACGTCAACAGACAAGAAAGACATATGGCAGTAAAAATGCATAAAGGTAACAATTACTTTTTGAATATCAAAAGTCCATTGGCTGTTACACGCGCGGTAAATGCAGCAGTTATTTCAAAATAAACGTTCCAATTCTCAGGTTAATTTGAATTTACCTCTCTCCAAATATTCCGACTGCCATGTCATCAATCCAGTCAAACAACTGCCATCCGGATTACCAAAATACCCTCACTTTGAAAACTCTATAAAAACCCCCAAAGTTCATCCTCATCCTCACGCAAGCAACATACTCCTACTGTTACTTTGCAAATTTGAAAACTCAGAACCCTAATTTCTTCCAATCCTTCCAAATGGCAGAAATCAACCCCTCACAAACACCTAAAATCCTCAATAGCAAAAATATCTTTCAAGAGTCTGATCTGAAAGATTTTGATTTCTCTCCCTTAAACGTAAGAACCAATGAATCAGTGATTCCCACTGATTATCTGGGTAATGAATACCCCTTCAAAACTACCACCTACTCAACCCTGATTGAGGATTAAAATCAGGGTGATTTCTTAAAAATAAACTACCCTACCTACCCTAATCTCATCCAAGAATTCTATGAGAATCTCTGTGAGCATAATCACCATGATGCCCTACTAATAAAAGTCCAGGGGAAGGACATCACCATCACCCCAGAATTTTTTAAAAATCGTTTTAATATGAAGAACTCTAGAGTCTTAATGAGGAAAGATGTAGACAAAATATGTGTTGACTATACCCTAAAACTCTGGCTTCACGAGAACTACTTTGGAGATAAGTTCTCCACCTATTTCCCCAAAACCCCAAGGTACTTACAACATGCATGGCAAAACTGATACTAATCCATAAGGGATCCCTAACTACAATGTCTTCCTTCCAACACTGCATCTTACAGCACTGGGTTGGGTGCGTAGAAGTGAATTGGTCGGTGGTTATCATTAATTACCTAAAGAGCCATGTAAACTCTCATGGTCCTCTCATCACTCGGATCCTCCAAGCTGCTATAGTTGATCTCACCGAATTTGATGGTCTATCTGGAAAAGCCATCCTAAAAAAGAACTTTAAGAATATATGGTATGATGAGAAATGGGATGAGGAAAAGGCCAAACAAAAGAGGGATAAGAAGAAAACAAAGGCCCGTAAAGCTGTAAATCCGAAAGCACTAGCCCCTGCTCCTAAGAACCACCAAAGCCAAAGCTTAAAAGCAAACAAAAGTGGTTCTGGAAGAGGTTGATGAGGACACTCTGCCCCTCACTCAGATTTTAAAAGGCAGTTCAGAGAAGCCTAGGCCTAGGGGGAGATTGATTAAAACTGCTGTAAAGAAGGGAAACAATGTGGCTGATGAAATTGTTGCTAAGGCAATTGAGGCAGGAAGAAAGAAAGCCAAGAGAAGTTTGGCAGAAATGGAAGACGATGATGAGAAAACTGAGGATGAAAGACCAGTGCCCAAGAAAGAGTTTATCCAGAAAGGTCTAACATTTGATGAGATAGTGGCTGTTAAGGCACAACAAGCAACAGAAGGAGGAAGATTGGTTGGGATTATGCTTAATGAAGAAGCCAAGCAGTACAGAGAAAAAGCTGCATTGGAGAAAGCCAAACAATCCAAGGGGTAGAATGTGACATGGGCCACAAAAATTGTTAGACCAGAGGATGAACAGTAAGTTATCAAGGATAACATCAAAATCAACCGGGAAAGAACTGCAGGAATCAAAAGCTCATCCGAGATACCACCAATCCTGGTAGACCCCGAGGATATGGATACTCTGTCCATGATCCTAGAAGCAAACACCTTTATTTTTGCATCCAGACAAGAGCACCTTTCGGAGAATCTACTGAATGAGCAGGCGGTGATCATAAAACTTAAAAGTCCTGTAAAGGCATCTAGAGAGGATGTTGAGGAAAATGCCAACAGTCCTAGGTAAATGGTTGAAAGTCCTGTAAAGGTAAGTGGAGGGGTGGCTAAGGATAGTTCCAGCCATCCAGGGGTTGAGGAAAAAGAGGTAGAGAAGGTAGATTAGAATCAGACCCAATAAATCAATAAGGTAAATCTGGCCTTAATTCAATTTGATTCTAACATTGAGAATTTTGCTGTTGAAAATAGGGATAACTTAGCTGCAAACTCTCAAACTATAGTTAAGGATCTAGTGCCTATCCCGAATGAAAAGAATCCGGAGGAGGGATTGGGTCTGGGATTTAAAGGGTACACTTCCGAAGTATACCCTAAGGATGAGGCTAATTCAGAGGAAAGGTTGGAAGAAGAAGAAGGAGAACGGGAGGATGAAGATATATTTGGTGAGGACGATGAGGAAGAAAGTTCATTCGGATCAAGCAGAGATGACTCATCACCAGAAGACAATTTTCCCCTATCCACTGCTCCAGTTACCCTACCTGCACATAATTCTAAAGACTCTAAGGTCTGGCATCACTTAAACTCCTACAGGAGGCTTCTCTTAAATAACATGAAGATAGATTTGTGAAAAAGAGCCTCCTGACTATATGCATGCATCTGAAAGTAGTGGAAAAAGAGCTCATGAAGCAGTCTAGGTTAGAAATAAAGAAAGAGTTGAGTGCGATAAAGGGAAGTCTAAAAAGGGTTAAGGAAATAGGCATGGCCTTTCCCACCCCAGGGGCTATAGCCAAAGCCTCTCTCTCCCAGATTAATCCAACCCTCAATGAGCTCAAAGAAAATGTTTCCACAACAAATAGAGTAGCTGATTAGGCTAATACATTGGCTTCCAACAACTGTGGGATCATCATAGACAAAGTTACTTCCTCCTCCTTCGAGCAAATAGAGGAAATAAAAGCCTATCTAGACTCTAAGTTTTAAAACTTGTCAAAATTCATATCTGAAAAAGAAGCAAAAGTCGCTCTCCCATGTCTAACAGAGCAACAACAAGAAATTTTGGACAAGTTAACAAAGTTTTTTGAAGAAGATCTGCCCAAGAAGCTTACTATCCATGCCGCAATTATTGCTTAAGATGTGTGTGGATAGTTAAATGAGAAAGATAGGGTGGTTGAGTAAGCCAAAGATGAAGTATGCAAAGAAATTGCTGCTGTGGACACAAGTATTCACAATATCCGGAAGGGCTTAAGTGAAGAAATCTCCCTCCTATAAACCGAACTTAATAATCTCTTCATCTCCGGATCCTCTTCCTCCAGGCCATCAATTTTGGAAAGTCAGCTACTTCTTGTCTTCCACAACCTCATATAGACTATTGGGGACTCTGGATTCTTTGGGCAGAAAGGGGTCACAACTCTTCTCAAGGTACTTTTTCCTTACTTTGACCCCAAAGATCAAGAGCTTGTTCTACACCTTCATCTAATCATCAAGCAGTATTATGATTATCTCAAAAGAACAATCTGCCCCTAATACCTAACTCCTCCTACGGTAAATAGGATAATTGATGAAAGGGCAAAGGGCCATCCTGACTACTCTATTTACTCAAGCGCATGGTAGCAAGCCTGGGATAATCTAACCTACATGGTCATTGATCCCCAGGATGCAAATAAAAAGGGGAAGGAAAGTCAGAGTCAACATAGGGAGGAAGGAAGTGGAGAAGATTAGGCACTAAGAGTAAAGAAGAGCGGACCATCTGGAGAGATAGTTAAGCTAGCTAGATGATATCAAATATAAAATCTTGTAATAGCTAGATTCACTCTTATATGTATTTCTGTATCTATACTCTCGAACTTCATAATGTTAACTATTGTTAACAATAGAAGTATATATAAAGTGGATTCTTAACTATCAAAAATTGATTCTAAAGTACAATCTGTTATTGTACCAAAACAAACTTAGAAGCTCGAATTGAAAATTGTTGGGGTAGTTAGGATGCTAGAATTATGAGGGAGCATTGTAAATGACTAAGTATCAAGAATCATACTTAGATCATAAAAACCTCTCTTTCTTATGCTTAGTTGACTCAGGTTTTTGTTTCCATCATATGGGGGAGATTGTTGAAAATAATGATCCGAAACACTAAAATCCGGATCATGTTTGAAGTAAACAAAACCTAAGTATAAGACTTATCCGGATGATCCAAAGAACTAAAGCTATATCATCCAGAAAATTAAGATATTACCAAGTCCTAAACAAGGCACTCAAGTCAAGACAAGTACCAAAGCATAAAAGGAATTATACAGTTAAAGTTTAGAAAGGAAACAAACCATTAACTGTCAAGACTAGCATCCGGAAGAACTGATTGAAGCTACACAATAAGAAGACAGATCCAGAGATATAGAGTCTGAAGATATATGGAAGAATCCTATATCAGAAAAAGGGAAAAGTTTCAAATATAACTTTCCCTCCACCTTTTGGTCTATGAAGTCAAAGATACTTTTCCTAAGATAAAGACAAAATGACAGCTTGCATATTTCAGAGAAAGGACAAAAGGACTGACATCGGACAGAAAAAGCTAACTACTTTTTCTCCTAGACCAATAAGGAGGCGCGCGGAGCTCACACCAAAAAGCAATTGGTATAAAAGTTGGTGCATCACAAAATGCTAATGAAAATGATCACTGACAACTTTTCAACCTCAATCCCATGACTTCAAATGGGTTAAATTACATCTAACAGACTGATCAACGGCTCTAAAAGCGCCACCTAAACCTGATCAAGGGTGAAGATGTATTTTAAGTTCAACAACCCACAATGGCTACATTTATGATCGAAGCCTATAAAAGGAGCTCTTCACCAATTGAAAAAAAACTGGTTCATTAACAAAAAGCAAGTAACAAAGTATACTCATTCAATCAGTTGATATAATCCCTCCAAGAATCAATTAAATTCCACATCTATTGTAAGGATTCCTAAGTAAACTATAAACTTAAGGAAATCTAAAAACCAAAACCTTTGTGAAAAACAAGAGTGTAAGAATCTCCAACTTGGGTGAGTTGTGAGATTGGGATATAACTTAAAATAGGTGCTTTGAGTGGGATCTCCCTGTAGGACTTAACTTAGATTCGAGGTAGAAGGCTAAGTGGTATATCCTACTAAAGACTAAAGGACTCATCTAGGAGTTGGTACTTCTAGTGGTATATCCTACATCCGGAAGGGGATACCATTTGGAGATAGTTTGTAAGGCTTGATTCCTACTAGTTAGAAAGGAATCCACTAGTGGAAAAGCTCAGAGGAAGGAAACTCTGGGGACTGGAGTAGGCAGGGCTGAACCAGGTAAAAATCTTATGTGTTTGATTTCTCTAACTTTTATCTTTTGCATTATATTGTCATAACTGCTTCATCCGGATCCATCATCCGGTTCATAATCAAACACGCTACACTAAGACTTTTTAAAGTCTGTATATTCCATGAAAAAGGGTCATTCACCCCCCTCTGACCTTATAAAGACCCTTACAGGGACCAATATACTTAAAGTATGGTCTACCACTCGGTGGGAAAATCGTACAAAAATTTCCCGTTGAACTGAATAGGGTGGCGACTCTATTTTAAGTACGGGATTTTGATCTTGTATCTTTTGAACATTGAAATTTACCAAACCATTTTCCAACATCATAACGCGCATATGATTTTTAGGGATCGGTCCTCCTGCCCGGCTTCGCAGCCTGTCGTGTAAAACATCGTCTGCTCACAGTGGCCACTCTACTGAGGATCTATCTCTTTAAACTTGAACTTAAAATTTTCAATAAGTTTAAAAAATTTAGATGATGTATTGAAATCATTGGCCAAATTAAAACTTCATTCTTTCTTATAACATTTATCCTTACGCGTGTAGATAGTTCGGTAATATTAGGTGTCCCATTTTACCCGAGAAGCTCATGAAAGTGTCACTCATACCCTGTTTGGAATTAAGGATATCACTCATTTCAACCAACACGTGAACTCCTACGATCGCACCTATTTGGGGAGTGGTTGAGTAACGTGGAATCAAGATAAACGAGAACCTTTTACATCAACAACCCTATACCAAAACTGCGGTCGAAAAACCTTAGCACTTCATTACTTTAGGACTACCAAAAAATAATAAAAAATAATTGGGATGCACTTCTTTGCCATTTCCAGTGAAGGGGCTAACATCCATTTGTTTCAAAGAGGCGTTACATGGGAGTCATAAGGTTGGAAGAGGGGTGTGCAACATGCTCATGCATTACCCATGTATTGGCTTCAATGGCCAAAATAAATCAACTTACCCTTACCAATCTCCATTCGTAGGAATTCTTTTATAACTCCATTGCGTCACCACATATCACTATGTATGGCATGAGATACGAAAGTCCCATGTATGTCAGAGGGGTAAGACACCGCATCATTATTCGTATAGCATAACCATCTTCTCGAGCATATCATGTATCGCTTCCCAAAGACAAAGTCATGCATACCATCCACAACCCGCTCGTGGTCTAACTCATAATTCATGGCCCTGAGCAGTTTGGAATCCCAATCCGAACTTTTGCAACCAGCCATATCTCCCCCCCACAACGATGATGACAATACCCTGTCCAAAGAACAGACCAGTCCTACCCCTATGGCCAATCCATCGTCTCTCGGCTCTGAAATCACTACCGCCGTCATCTAGTTTTTGAGTTTAGGTCTATTTTAAAACACTATTCGGGAACTAATTTAAACAGCTGTTTAGACATCCATTAAGCAAGCCCTTGAAAATAAGAACTCTAACCAGGTCACGTAATCTCTGGGCGTGACACCTGCGGCCGTGGCTACCTTGCAATAGTCATCCATCCTCCAAGCCAGCGACCAGGTCATGCAATCTCTGGGCACGACACTAAATGATGAAACACTCTCTGCTTACTCTAGGCAAAGAGAAGGGGTTAGTTCATCCACCATTCTCTGACCCCTCGCCTTCGATGTTGATCACTCCATCGTAAATTTATGCTACCCGTAGCCTCGATGCCTCCTCAGTACGACCAGGTCATGCAACCTACGGGCATGACACCAAAAGTTGAGACTCTCTTGCTTCAGTTGATAACAACTAATTATGATAAGAAAGAGAAGGTTTCCAGGAACTCCAACATGCGCTCATTGACTCACTATGATAAATCAAATGCATCCCCATCTCGGGTCGGAATGGGCAAAAAGGCATCTCAAAAGCCAACCTCAACTGCCACTACCCAGCTAAGTAGCAGTCCTGCAAGTAGCGTAAGCCTATGAATTTTACCTCTCAATGCAATATTTGCCGAGTTAAGAAAGGCCGGCCTTCTCAAATCTCTCCCTGAGTACAACACCCCCCCTCCACGAGAGATAAGAGGAAGAACTTTTGGGAATATAATGTCTTGCTGGGTCACCGCACCAATGAATGTAAGGCTCTACTCAATGCCATACAATGTTTGATAAGGGATAAGAAAATTGTGGAACCCAAGAGGGCACATAGCAATGAGAATTGCCCCCTATAAAAATCTGACAACTGAATAGGAATGACCAGTCCTAGCTTACCTAAACAAGGGAATGGGCCACAAGAACTCATCAAGGTCATCTACTCCAAAGGCAAGGGAAAGTTGTGCTCCGACACTAAGGATGAGGAGTTAAATGATGAAGAGGCCAAGGAGGTTATAACCACAATGATCAAAGCCATGACGATTTTGGCAAAGAAACACGGTAGTAAAGAACCCGATGATCAAGGCAATGAGTGTAACGAACCGAAATTTCCAAAATTTGCTTATAATAAATTACTATGGTATTAAAAATATCATAGAAATTATTTTTATTGTTATTGTTGTTATTGGATATAAGGCATGAGGAAATAAGAGCTAATTATAGTAAGAAGGATGAATTGGACATTTATTTATTTGTCCAAGGGCAATATTGGAAATTAAAAAAAAAAAAAAACAAACAAATACATTACTTACAGTCTCTTCTCTTCCCTTATCCATCATTCATCATTCATCATTTCTCCTTCTCCATTTCCCTTTTTACCAAAATTTTCCATTATCCAAAAACTTCCGATTTCTTCGATTCAACTTCGAATTCTTATTAGAAATCGATCCTTAAGCCCTCTACCATCATCAATTTCAGTCAATCAAGACTAGAAGAGAAGGATTTCAGATATTAAGATTCGGATAAATAGTAACCCGAGTTTGAGGTGAGTGATTTTTGGTGAAATTAAAGCTTAATTAGTAGAATTCATGGTAGATTAAGCATATTTATGGTATAAGAAGTTTATTTATGCAATATCTTGATAGAATTATATATGGCTGTTGTAGAGGAAGCTATTGCAAGTAAATCAAAGGCAAAAGGGGTCGAAGAGAGCTAGAAAGAGCATAGAAAAAGGTTTGTGTCCCGAATTTCGATTTCTCGATTTTTCGGGAAATTTTCCAGATTAAATACCTGTTTTGTTTTAATGTTTTCTCTCGTTATATGAATCCGATTTGAACAATTCTTGATTCTTTTAATATCTACAGAAAGTAAGGAACATATGTTTAAATCTTGTTGAATTTCGTTCGTTTTCAATGTGAAATTTTCGTTTGAAGTTGAGCCATAAAATCTGTTTTCGGAAAATCTCAGCTTGGTATACTGTTTAGTATTTTGATCATAACTTTGGTTATAAAATTTGGATTTCTGTGATTCTAGTGGTTTTGGAAAGCTGAGACATGTGGCTAATTGTGTTTAGAAGAAAGTTCTTCGATTGGATGATGTTTTGATAGTGAAAATTGCAGGGGAAGTCAGGTTATGAAACCTGGAAAAATTCTGGAAAGTATGATATTGATTTTATTGAGTTTTAATTGAAGTTTGATGCTTAAAAATTTGGGATTTGGATTTCTTAATTACTGAAGATATGTTGAATTGTGATTGATGGTTTATACTAGAATTTTTTTTAAGATGTTACTTTGATTTATTGCCCTTATTAAACGAGTAGAATACGGGTCAGGGTAGTTTGGTGCCAATAAAGGGGGTACAGTACTGTACAAACAATTGAAGCTTTGGCTTCGGGCTTTGGCCGATATTATGATATATATATATATATATATATTGATATTGAAGCTTCGGCTTCGGGCTTGACCGATATATTGATTTTTGAAGCTTCGGCTTCGGGCTTGGCCGATATATTGATTTTTGAAGCCTCAGCTTCGGGCTTGACCGATATATTGATTTTAAAGCTTTGGCTTCGGGCTTGTCCGCTCCCGTATCCATTTTACCGTTATTCAGGACTTGTTTACTTTAGGCAATATGTGGTTAAAGTGTTTGGAAAAATTGGTACAAATTTGATTGTACTTTGAAAGGATTAATATATAAGTTTTGTGATTTGGTTCCATAAAGTTGGTTACTTTGTTTTTGACTTATAAATATACTTTGTTTCTATTTTAAAAATATTCAAAGTTGTTATAATTTTTTTATGGACACCACTAAGCAAATTGCTTAGCGTGTAGTTGATTTTCTACGCGTAAGTGGAGAACTTGTAGATAGCTTGGACCAAAGTGGTACAGGTGGATCAACTTAAAGAGCAATTAAGGAAAGATTCGAGGTAGATTTATATTTTAATGTAATATTATGGTTCGTAGAATAATGGCATGTACTAGAGAGTGAGAAATGTAAAGTGGCAAAGTTTGAAATATTTGGAGAATAATTTGGAGTTTAAAACATTATATTGGTATTTGTATGTATTAAACCTATAAGTATTGAATTCTATATAGTGGAGTATAGTTGTTTATTGGGTGTTTATAGTTACCGTGACGCTCCCTATAGGGGGGCCTTACAATTATTGGTATCAGAGCTGAGGTTTAGGCGATTCTAGGACTAGTATGTACATGCCATTTAAGATATATAAAAATGTTATGTTAGTTGTTTGATCCACTTTGGTCCAATTTTCAGGAATAACTTATGGCTAGTAGTAGTCACAACCAGAGTGAGGAAGAGGATGCTGAGAGTACGGTCCGTATCAGACAAGGGGATGAACAAAGACATGAACCACCACCAGTTCATGGGTTTCCTGAACAACCTACTCCGGCACAAGCTGCTTTACTTCAGCATATGACTACTGAAGTAATCACACAAGTACTATGAAACTTACAAATCCCCTAAGTTCCTGTAGTACCTCACATTGAAAGAAGAGAGGAGAGAACTCCTCTTGAAAGAATCAAGAAGCTTCCGGCTGATGACTTCAAAGGGGATACAGTGAATCCTGCAATTGCAGAAGATTAGCTCAATCATACTAAATGGTGTATGACTAGGCTTCATTTTACAGATGAAGAGAGATTAGACTGTGTGCAAGGTCTACTCAAAGAACAAGCTAGGAGGTGGTGGGATAATATTGTGAGAGAAAGGTGACCCGGAGAAATCACTTGGGGCCTTTTCTTGGAACAATTTGACAAGAAATACGTTAGCGAAAGATTCAAAGATGAGCAGAGGAAATTGTTTTTGTCTTTGAGACAGGGACGAATGACTGTATTAGAATATGAAGTTTAATTCCTCAAACTCGAGAGGTATGCTCGTGATATCGTTGACAGTGAAGTGAGGTGATGTAAGAGATTCGAGGATGGGCTGAATGATGAAATTAGAGTGCATTTACTTGCATAAAGGATTAAGGTGTTCAATGACTTGGTTGATGCTGCTACGGGCATTGAGAAGATTAATTCAGATAGACAACAAAGAATGGCTAAAAGGTCTGGATTTTAAAAGGGATCATAGGGCCCAGCTAGTTCAGAATCTCCAAGTAAGAAACAGAAGGGAACATCAGAACAAACACAATCTCATTTCAGAGGGTTTTCACCGAGACAAACCATAAGTACGGGGTCAGCGGCTACTGTACCTTCAGGTAGAGGCAGAGGAAATATTCCACAATGTTCTAATTGTGGAAGGATGCATACAGGGGAATGTTGGGGAAAAGGTAGAGTCTGCTTTAAATGTGGCTCAAGGGAACATTTGATTGTAAATTGTCCTCAAAGACAGATAAGTACATCTGCACCTACAGTAGTTCCTACTCCTACAATGCAAGGTGGAAGAGGAAGGGGAAGAGGAAATGCTAGTGGTTCAAGTGGACATGATGTGGCTCAACAAGCACCGCAGAATGGTAGACCGGGAGGAATAGCGCGAAGTTATGCAATCCGAGGGCCTGAGACTAGAGAATCTACCGAAGTTATTATCGATAAATTTTCATTCTTTAATCATGATGTTTATGCTTTGATAGATCCTGGTTCATCTCATTCATATATATGTACTGCATTCATGTAGAAGAATTAGGAGAAAATATTGAAGTGACTAATCCTTTAGGACACAGTGTGATAGTAAATAAAGTGTACATGAATTGCCCTATTATGATTCAACATCAACTTTTCAATGCAAATTTAATTGAGTTACCTTTCCGAGATTATGATGTTATCTTAGGAATGGATTGGTTATCGGAACATCGAGCTATGGTGGATTGCAAAAACAAAAGAATGTCACTTCAAGTTTCTGATGGAGAAGAAATAGTTATCATGGGGGAAAGATCAGATTATCTTTGTAACATAATTTTTTTTATGAAGACTAAAAGGCTGGTTAGGAAGGGATGTCAGGCCTACCTAATCTTCACTCTAGAATTGAAGGAAGGTGAGTTAGAATTGCAGAATATTCCTACGGTATGTGATTTTCCCAATGTATTTCCAGAAGAACTACCGGGGTTGCCACCAAAAAGAGAGGTAGAATTTGCAATTGATGTATTGCCGGGTATCGCACCAGTATCCAAAGCACCATACAGAATGGCGCCTGCTGAACTGAAAGAGTTGAAGATTCAGTTGCAAGAATTGTTAGACAAAGGATTCATACGCCCGAGTATATCCCCATGGGGTGTACCAGTGTTGTTTGTTAAGAAGAAAGATGGGTCGCTCCGATTGTGTATTGATTACCGAGAGTTGAATAAATTGACAGTGAAAAACAAGTATCCATTACCGAGGATTGAAGACTTATTTGATCAACTCAAGGGTGCCAAATACTTCTCCAAGATTGATTTAAGATCGGGCTACTATCAGATGAGAGTGAAAGATGATGATATTGCAAAGACGGCTTTCCGAACCAGATATGGGCACTATGAATTTTTGGTGATGCCATTTGGTCTAACTAATGCACCAGCAGCATTTATGGACCTTATGAACCGTGTCTTTTACTTATATTTAGACAGGTTTGTAGTGGTTTTCATTGATGATATTTTGGTGTATTCTAATTCACGGGAAGAGCATGATCAACATTTGCGGATAGTCTTCCAAACTTTGAGGGAAAATAAATTGTATGCCAAACTTAGCAAATGTGAGTTTTGGCTTGAAGAAGTTTCTTTCTTAGGCCATATTATTTCTGCAGAAGGAATTAAAGTGAATCCTAAAAAGATAGAAGCAGTTGTTAAATGGAAACCACCAAAGAACCCTACGGAAGTCAGAAGTTTCCTTGGCTTAGCAGGATATTATAGAAGATTTGTGAAGGGATTTTCAGTCATTGCTGCCCCACTGACGAAACTACTTCAAAAGACTGCAAAATTTGAGTGGAATCACAAGTGTCAAGAAAGTTTTGAGAAATTAAAGGCGATGTTAACAAAAGCACCCACCCTTACCCAACCAGAACCTGGAAAAGAATTTGTAATCTATAGTGATGCTTCACATAGTGGTCTTGGGTGTGTTTTGATGCAAGAAGGAAAAGTGATTGCCTATGCTTCCAGGCAATTGAAGAATCATGAAAGGAATTATCCTACTCATGATTTGGAATTGGCTGCAATAGTCTTTGCCTTGAAAATTTGGCGACATTATCTTTATGGAGAAAAATATTATATTTATACAGATCACAAAAGTTTGAAATATTTGCCAACACAGAAAGAGTTGAATTTAAGGCAAAGAAGGTGGATGGAATTCATTAAAGATTATGATTGTCTTATTGATTACCATCCAGGAAAGGCTAATGTAGTGGCAGATGCTCTTAGTAGAAAGACAATGATGGCACTAAGGGCTATGAATACGGGGTTAGCTCTTACCAATAATGGAGCCTTAATTGCAGAATTGAAGATTTAACCTGTACTACTACAACAGGTTAAGCAAGCACAAAAATAAAGATGATGACTTAAAGATTATTCGAGCACGGACACAAGTGGGTATCGTAGACGACTATATGATTCGAGAAGATGGGTGTCTATATTTTAAAGATAGACTATATGTGCCAAACAATGAAGAATTAAAGAAGAATATCTTACAAGAGGGGCATAGTAGTCCTTATGCGATGCATCTTGGAGCAAACAAGATGTACCAAAATTTAAAGAGCCATTATTGGTGGAATGGGATGAAGAAAGACATTACTAACTATGTTGCTCAATGTCTAACTTATCAACTGGTGAAAGCAGAACATCAAGTTCCTTCTGGATTGTTGCAACCTATAACAATTCCAGAATGGAAATGGGAAAGAATCACAATGGACGTCATGACGTCTTTACCACTTACACAGAAGAAACATGATGCAGTGTGGGTTGTTGTAGACAGATTGACAAAGTCTGCCCACTTTCTTCCAGTTAGGATGGATTATTCACTTGATAGGTTAGCTCAGTTATATATAGATGAGATAGTAAGGCTACACGGAGTGCCTATTTCAATCATTTCTGACCGAGATCCAAGATTTACTTCGAGATTTTGGAAGAAGTTGCAAGAGGCCTTAGGTAGCAAACTTCATTTCAGTACTTCATTTCATCCTCAAACAGATGGTCAATCTGAAAGAGTAATTCAGGTGTTGGAAGACATGATGAGAAGTTGTATCATTGAATTTGAAGGAAGTTGGGAAAA
This sequence comes from Euphorbia pulcherrima, assembly GCA_947683365.1. Taxonomy (NCBI): domain Eukaryota; kingdom Viridiplantae; phylum Streptophyta; class Magnoliopsida; order Malpighiales; family Euphorbiaceae; genus Euphorbia; species Euphorbia pulcherrima. Next base: position 45,763,079 of record CANTUS010000001.1, on the reverse strand, counting down.
GTATTTGTCCCTCATGGAGTTTGCCTATAATAACAGCTATCAGTCAAGCATAAAAATGGCGCCATATGAAGCATTGTATGGAAGGAAATGTCAAACTCCATTATATTGGACCGAACTTAGTGAAAACAAGATTGTGGGAGTGGATTTGATTCAGGAGACAAAAGAGAAGGTAAAACTTATTCAAGAAAGATTGAAGGCTGCATCGGATAGACAAAAATCTTATGCTGATCTAAAAAGAAAAGACATTACTTATGAAGTGGGAGATAAAGTGTTTCTCAAAGTATCTCCTTGGAAGAAAGTCCTGCAATTTGGCAAGAAAGGCAAGCTCAGTCCGAGATTCATTGGCCCATATAAGGTTATAGAGAAGGTTGGACCGGTAGCTTATCGGTTGGCACTACCCCCAACACTCGACAAAATTCATAATGCGTTCCATGTGTCAATGTTAAGGAGATACAGATCAGATCCATCACATATCTTATCTCCTGATGTCGTAGAAATCGAACCCGACCTAACGTATGAAGAGGAACTGGTACAAATCTTAGCGAGAGAGGTTAAACAATTGAGAAACAAGTCTATACCTTTGGTAAAAGTACTTTGGAGGAATCATAAGGTTGAAGAAGCAACTTGGGAATCGGAGGATACAATGAAAACTCAATATCCGCAATTGTTTTCAGGAAATTTTCGGGACGAAAGTTCATAAGAGGGGGAGAATTGTAACGAACCGAAATTTCCAAAATTTGCTTATAATAAATTACTATGGTATTAAAAATATCATAGAAATTATTTTTATTGTTATTGTTGTTATTGGATATAAGGCATGAGGAAATAAGAGCTAATTATAGTAAGAAGGATGAATTGGACATTTATTTATTTGTCCAAGGGCAATATTGGAAATTAAAAAAAAAAAATAAACAAATACATTACTTACAGCCTCTTCTCTTCACTTATCCATCATTCATCATTCATCATTTCTCCTTCTCCATTTCCCTTTTTACCAAAATTTTCCATTATCCAAAAACTTCCGATTTCTTCGATTCAACTTCGAATTCTTATTAGAAATCGATCCTTAAGCCCTCTATCATCATCAATTTCAGTCAATCAAGACTAGAAGAGGAGGATTTCAGATATTAAGATTCGGATAAATAGTAACCCGAGTTTGAGGTGAGTGATTTTTGGTGAAATTAAAGCTTAATTAGTAGAATTCATGGTAGATTAAGCATATTTATGGTATTAGGAAGTTTATTTATGCAATATCTTGATAGAATTATATATGGCTGTTGTAGAGGAAGCTATTGCAAGTAAATCAAAGGCAAAAGGGGTAGAAGAGAGCTAGAAAGAGCATAGAAAAAGGTTTGTGTCCCGAATTTCGATTTCTCGATTTTTCGGGAAATTTTCCAGATTATATACCTGTTTTATTTTAATGTTTTCTCTCGTTATATAAATCCGATTTGAACAATTCTTGATTCTTTTGATATCTACAGAAAGTAAGGAACATATGTTCAGAAGAAACCTTGTTAAATTTCGTTCGTTTTCAATGTGAAATTTTCGTTTGAAGTTGAGTCATGAAATCTATTTTCGGAAAATCTCAGCTTGGTATACTGTTTAGTATTTTGATCATAACTTTGGTTATAAAATTTGGATTTCTGTGATTCTAGTGGTTTTGGAAAGCTGAGACATGTGGCTAATTGTTTTTAGAAGAAAGTTCTTCGATTGGATGATGTTGTGATAGTGAAAAATGCAGGGGAAGTCAGGTTATGAAACCTGGAAAAATTCTGGAAAGTATGATATTGATTTTATTGAGTTTTAATTGAAGTTTGATGCTTAAAAATTTGGGATTTGGATTTCTTAATTACTGAAGATATGTTGAATTGTGATTGATGGTTTATACTGGAATTTTTTTAAGATGTTACTTTGATTTATTGCCCTTATTAAACAAGTAGAATACGGGTCGGGGTAGATTGGCGCCAATAAAGGGGGGTACAGTACTGTACAAACAATTGAAGCTTTGGCTTCGGGCTTTGGCCGATATTATGATATATATATATATATATACTAGAACTCAGTTATACTTTTTAAGCTTTGGCAAGTATTAGCCTGTAAATTAGCTTAGTTATAATTTTCTTGTAATACTTTTAGCTATAATTTGACTCTACTTTATAAAAGTTTTATAAGTTCTTGTTGGCTCGGTCTTAAATTTTAATTTACTGAAAGATTTCTTTAGACTTGAAAAATTTATAACATAAAGTAGCAAAAGGCCTTGGGAAATTTTCGGGCAAAAGATGTAAGTCCCTTTTTCAAAAAGTACCAGTTGGATGAAATAAACATAAAAAATTGTTTAAGTTTTAAAGAAATCTAGAAGTAAGAATAACAATTGATTTTAAATGATATTTTGGATTTAACAAGAGAAATTTTAGAGTTGAAAAATAAATTCCTTATTAAAAAATCTCTTAGTAGGTTATCTGGTAAATCCAGGTTAGGTGTTTTCAATAGAGAATTTCCTTTGAAATCCATGAAGCATTTAAATTTCAGGAAGGTTTTAAGCCAATAAAACAATAATAATTGAGTTAAATTTATACAATAATCCAAGATAAAAGTAATACTTATAATAATACACCAAGACGTAAGCAATGACGTCAACCGACATAATTATGACAGAAATTAAAGAAAGATGAGTCATACTTGCATTAATACTTATCTAGACGTAAGCAATGACGTCATAGAAAGATCCGGTAGCTAACAAGTAACCGGTATACAACACCTTTTCTCAGCTATAAATAAGAATAAAGGCTCTGCATTATACTCACAACACTTTCAAATTTACAAAATCTCTAAGATTGCAGAAGCAAGCCAATATTGAGAAATATAAGCTGAAGAGGTATAATTTACATACTTTGTTCATATATTCATATAAGTATCCTCTCCTTTCTGGACTGCACCTTATGTGATCTTTCCAGATAAGTGACGAGAAGAATTATTTTATTATGAACAGAATCTTAGAAATAAGAGATAGACTAGAAAGAAAAGAATTTAAACTAAGACGAAGTAGAATTTATATAAGATTTTATATTGATAGAATAGATATACTTACTGAAGAACTAAGAACAGAAAGTTCTAGACTTTATAGATTTTGTTATATTTTAGTAGACTGGACTAGAAAAACGTTAGAAAGATATACAAGAGAATTAGCTCTTCATAACGAAAAAATACCAATCTTAGAAAGAGAAATACAAGAACTAAATCTAGAATTAACTTCTTTAGTTCTATCTGAGAGTGAAGATACACCCTTTAGAATTTTTTAATGAATAGAAGACAAGATAGAATTAATTACAGAAAAATTAATACGAATAAATAATAATTATGAATTTTGTCAAGATGGTTTAGAATTTTATAATAATGATCTCATAAATTATAAAGGATGTTTTGACTTAAACAATTGGTATAAACAAAGAATAAAAGAACATACTTTTAGACTAATTCATCTTAGAATTATTAAAGAAAAGCTAGAATCTGAAATAAAAGTTTATAATCTTGAATTAACTTCAATTATTTTATCAGAATCTGATAACTTTAATATACGTTTTTGATTGAAGCGATAATTCAGGACCCAGCCCAATAGTGGCATCAGAGCATACGGAAGTAGATACGCTGGAGAAATATAGAAAATTAGAATACCTAAATTTAGAAATACCAAATAAAGCATATATTCCTAATACTTGCAATTTTAACAACGCATACACACATATTTACCATAATACTGAAGAGAATACTTTAGCATACCAACTAAATACTGTAGTAGACATAATTATAAATCTGTCAGAAAATTTACATAAAACTGAAAACGTAATAATAGAATTATTAACTACTCTTACTAAGACTCAGAATATAGACAATCAAGAGATACAACCTAATAATTCTATATTATTAATAGAATTAAATAAAAAATTAGACGAAATTCAAAGACTAATTTTTGATACTAATAAATTTTTTAGAGAAAATTTATTAAAATTAGAAGAGATAAATACTAAACTTGAATTGATACCTAAAGACTCATAAATACCTGATAATTTAGAACCACAATTAAAGAATTTAGAAAGTTTATTAGAAAATATATATAAAGACGCAAAAAATAAAAACAAAGGATTAGATAACCTGTCAAATATAATAATAAATAATTAAAATAATATAATAAAAGGTTTAGGAGACCAAGGACATATTAGACTAAACCCAATTATAACAGATACTTTTATAACTTATAATCCTCCAGATAATGAATAATAAATTCTTTGGAAGAAGTTATACTTTAAGAGGTAGTAGTAGTAGTGCTACTAATACGGAAATACAAAATGAAAATAAAATAAAGAAAATTTTCGGAATAAAAACAAAAGAAAAAACAGAAGAAATAAATCTAACAGAAGTAATAGACATCGAAAAAGACTTAGAGAATTATAAACAGAATGAAAAGAAATTATTAAACCCAAAAATACTCTATCAGAAGGGAAATTGGACAGAAAATTATAGACTTCTTAGAAAGACAGAAGAAAAATCTATAAAATGTGGGGATGAAGACATAGTTAGAATACCACTAATCGAGAAATCAGTAGCTAAACAAATAGCTAAGGATGGATATAAATATACTCATTTAGGCCTTATTATAATAGGAATAAAGGGCATGACTAGGCAAGACCTAGGAGCACATACTGTAATAACAATATACGATGACTCTATACAGGAAGAAGCTAAAAAACTTATAAGCATAATGGATATAGACATGAATGACAATAGAGGATTATTCTATTGCGTTCCAGAATTTTTCTTAGAATCAAAAGACCTACATCAAATAAAGATAGGAATCATGACTAAAGGTTATGGTTTAATAAATAGAAATAATCTTGTTATAACAATTGGATTAATTGGTAAATCAATTAATTCAACTAATATAAAATATAAATGCAAGGTAGAAGACATAATACAAGCCCTAATATCAAAAGGGGTTAGATTTATAAAGCCACCAAAATTTTCAGCAGAGACTCATGCTGGAATAGAATGGAATATAACTAGACTATTTGAAGAAAGTCAAATAAAATTAATACCAGAGCAAGGTCAAATCTTTGAAGATAATAAGGGAAGAATTAGTATAAGATTTGATAATTATAAAAATTATACAGAAAATTTAGAGACTGATACTCAATCTAATAGCTCTTAGGCTATTAATGATCAGACTTTCAATAATCAGAATATAGACTTAGTAGACATAAAATTAGACCCTCTAGAAACAATATTCTTTGATTTATATAATGAAGGATATTTTAAGACTAGAAAAAACTATAATAATATTGTTATACAATTTATGAATCAAACCATAGAAGAAAGACAAGAATGGATTAAGAAAGCCTATGAAAATAAGAGACCTCAAGAAATAATAGATATTTTTGAGAAGAGAATATATTGAGAAGAAACTATAAAGGTATTAGAAGATGAGGAAACTCGAAGCAATTATACTAGAAATTTAATAGATATAGAAGAAATGGAAGAATTTCTTAATAACCTACCTAAAAGAACTACTGGAAGGAGTTTCAGGTGCTAAGGCAGAAACACCTTTAGAACCTCCAAGAAATAGACCTACTTTTATAAACTATAATAGAGGAAATATACCTCCAAGACAATACTCTGAATACCAAACTGATAATGGAAGATATAAATCTAAAGGAAATAGATTTCCAATAGGAATATACAAAGAAGAAAGTCTATTGCAATTAGAAAAATACTCGCCTCAAATATGGCCTGAAGTTATACAGCAATGGAAAAGTTTAACAGTTAAGAATTACTTAGAAAAGAATTTTAATCATACTCCAGAACAAATGTATAGTTTCCTTGAAACCACATTAGGAAATACTGCAAAAAGAGCATGGGATGATTTTAAAATCAACTTTCCACAGCAATATACTAGACTAATAAATGTGGGAAATAATCCATGGAATTTTTGTAATACTATAAGCAATCTATTGACTGCTACAGACCCTAATATAGGATCAATTATACAACAAAAAGAAGCAGTGAGAAATCTAGAACAATTAAAACTTAATGACTGGAAGTACATAGTACCGTTTTTAAACGATTATATACACTTCACAGCCAAAAGCCAAAATACTTATAACAAAGAATTTATGAAGAAATTACTCCTTAAACTACCTGGACCATTAGGACAGGAAATACAAGAAGAAGGAAATAAATTTATAGAAAAGGAAAGCAATTATACTTTAAATATAAATACTTTGGTATATCAGATAATGAAACACTTAGAAAAGAAATGTACAGAAATAAGTATACAGAGACAAATGAAAGATAATTATGGATTTTGTAATAATATTTATACACCACAACAATACGGTCAGGAAGCTTGTACTTCTTGTAATAAAATACCAAGAAGAAAAAATACTAGATATTATAAGAAAGAAAAACCATATAATAAATCAAGAAAGTCATACTATATTAGAAAATCTAAGACTAATGCTAGAAAACCTTTCTTAAATCCTAAAAGACATGTTAGAAGATTTAATGATAAAAGACAATATAAAGATACTATTACATGCTATGCATGTGGAGAAATAGGTCATTTATCAACTAAGTGTCCTAATAAACATAATATACATACTAGAGAATCAAGATTAGTAGAAAATATTAATTTAGATCTACTAGCAATAACTGAAGAAGTTAGTGATACTGAAACAATATACTCAATAGTAAGTGATATAGAAGAATATACTTCTGAAGAAGAAGATGATAATGAACCAACAGACTTACTAGAAGTGATGGAGAAATATAAAAATATAAGCATAGAATTTATGGATAAAACAGAATGTATAGAACATACTTGGAGCTATAGAAAAGGAAATGATGATAAGGAATGTCATAAATGTCATTTATACCCAATTATAGAATTAAGAGCTCAATGTAATAATTGTTATACTGAAATTTGTAAATTTTGTTGGGAAGAACATAACAATTCAAAATGGCCAACATTAATAACAGAAGCTAGAAGCTCTTATACTTTTAAAGATAATATAGAACAAAGAACTTGGAGAGAAAGGTTCAGATTAATGGAAGACAGAATTGCTAACTTAGAAGACAGAGTTAGTCAATTAGAAGAAGAAAATCTAGAACAATATATACAAGAAAATAGTCAGCAAAATATTCTAGAACTATTAGAATTAGATATAACCGATGAAATTTTATTAGACTTATACGAAAAAAGGTTTCAATACCATAGAATTAATAGACAGCCTTATGTAGCGCCATATACGAGTTATACTATTAAAATAACATGTATAATACAAGATTTTAAAATACAAGGATTAGCATTAATAGATTCTGGATGTTCAACATCCAAGATAGATGATAAACTAATCCCTTCAAAATACAAACATAATTTAGAAAGACCTACTGTTGGTAGACAAATGGATGGTAGTATAACTACATGTTCACAATACATACCAGAAATCTTAATAGAAATGATAGACATAAACAAAGATAAATTAATAACTACTATAACAAATATTCCAATACGAAACTTATACCAACTGGGATATTTAGCTATTTTAGGCCTAGACTACCTTATACATGATAATAGAATGGCGGTTATAACAAAAGACTATATAAGTTTTAGTTTTAATAATTTTTCCATACCGATTACTCCTAAAACTTTTTTAGACAAGGGTGAAGGGTTAGAGAACAAAATAATACCACCTATACATAAAGAAACATATACTGAGGAAGAATATCTAGAAAAACAACCAGATTTCTATGAAGTAGAATCAGATTATATACATTCAAACCAACTGAATAATATAATTTTAGACAATGAAATTCTACAATACCAATCTAGACTTGAGAACTTGGAAATAATAGGAGAAAACCCTCAGAAATACTGGAATAGAAACCCTACAGAATATAAGTTAGAAATTATAAACCCTGATATTACTATACGAGCGAAAGCAATACCAGCTAATAATCAAGAATTAGAATGGTATAAAGAAGCTTTAGAAGAACTTATAAAAAACAAATTTATTAGATGATCAGAATCAAGACATAGATCCCCTAGTTTCTTCGTTAATAATAATGCAGAAAAGAAATGAGGAAAACCTAGAATGGTTATAAATTATAAACAACTTAATGATAATACTGAAAATAATGGATATGATATACCTAATAAAGAAATGCTTATAAATAAAATACAAGGATCAAAATTCATGAGTAAATTTGATCTAAAATCAGGATACTATCAAATTAGAATGCATAAAGACTCAATAGAATGGACTGCATTTATTTATCCAAATGCCATAGGACACTGGGAATGGACAGTAATGCCATTAGGTCTTAAGAACGCGCCTGCAGTCTTTCAAAAAAGAATGGATAAAATTTTTGAAAAACTCACAGATTTTACTGCAGTATACATAAATGATATACTAGTCTTTAGTAAAACCGCTAAAGATCATAATAGACATCTTAAACAAGTCTTTAAGAAATTTGAAGAGAATGGACTGATAATATCTAAGAAAAAGATAGAATTGGGAAAGACGAAAATAAACTTTCTGGGAGTTGTAATTGGAGAAGGACAAATAGAATTACAACCTCATATAACTATTAAGATACTAGACTTTCCAGAAAATATAAAAGAAAAGAAGCAACTTCAGCAATTTTTAGGATTGTTGAATTACGCTAGACCTTTTATAAAAGACTTATCTAAATACTTGAAACCATTATATTTGAAGACTGGTAAAGAAATCTTTGAGAAGTTAAATTATAAAGATTACGAAATAATTAGAAGTCTAAAAGAAAGGGTAAAAAATTTACCAAAATTGGAAATTCCCTTAGACACAGACTATCTAATAATAGAGACAGACGGATCTGCATCAGGATGGGGAGCTGTTTTAATAAGTAAACCCCATAAGACCTCTAATAAGACCGAAGAAAGAATTTACAGATACACTAGTGGATCCTTTAAGGAAAAGGGAGAAATTAGTACTATAGATTCAGAATTACTAGCAATATACTATGCATTAGAATCATTTGAATTCTTTATAATTGGTAAGACTGAATTCACAGTTAGAATAGACTGCATTGCCATTGTTAAATACTATAATAATTTAAAAAGGGAAAAGAAAAGATCTTCTTATAAAAGATGGCATAAGTTGACATCACTCTTATTACAAAAGGGTTATAAACCTTCATTAGAACATATACAGGGTGAGCATAATAAAATTGCTGATATATTATCTAGACTCTTAGAATTTGATAATTTATCAGGAAATATCCAATAGAAGACAAACAAAATACAATGAGAGCCTCAGACAGGGGAAGAGGAAAGATGACTCGATATCAAGGAAATACCTCATCAAGACCCACAATAGACGAATTAATAAATACTTCAGATACCAGACAATTACATGAAGATATACAAATGATAAATAGAAACCAGCCTAAACCAAAGGCGTTGGTTTTCTCAAACAAGTTAAATTTCTCAGACTTTGGAGAGACTTCTTAGGCATTCAATTATCCCAAGGGAACTATACTTAATGATACCGAAAGAATTCTGTTAGATAACTTATGGGTAGCAGTAAAAAGAAAAGATGATAAGCAAGCTATCGCAGCCATAAATGGGTTCAGCTTATACTTTACCCAAAGAAATAATAATAACATTGCCTATGTTATATATACCGGTCCTCAACTAGGGATTTATAAGACTTGGGAATAGGTAATACAGAATACTAAACACAAAGACCCTAAATACAAGAAATACCTATCCATACAAGAAGCCTATACAGAAGCAAAGAAATACTTGACCACTTTTTATACTAGTCCTGAAATAACAGGGCAAACTATACTTCAGACATACTAACTATACAAGTAGAAATACCCAAGGATATACCTCAAGAAATGATAAATATGAAGAAAAGGATACATGATTTAGAAGGACAAATAATTGATAAAGAAGAACAAGAGAACCTTTTGAATAAGAAAATACTAGATTTAGAAGCAAGACTAGAACATAGTAAGAACCAAACCTCATATGCAGGGGTTATAAGTAGTCAAGGAAAGACTAAAGAAGACCTAATATTAGAAAGATTAGAAATGATATACGAAAACACAGAAAATACAAAAGAAGTAGCATTAGACATAAAAAATACTACAGAAAAAATAGAAAAAATACAAGGTAATGTAATGGAAGGCTTAGAGACAATAGATACTCAGCCATCAGAAGGATGGGCTGACTGGTTCAATAAAATATTTGAACTACCTAGTCAGCTACAATTAAAATTACAAAGGCCCAATATAAACCTCAATACTACCCAAAATATGGATCTAGAGTTCGGGCAGAGAAACGAAACAATTGAAACCTCAACAGAAGGGGAAGCCCAGAAGGCGGCCCAAAGAGAAGGAAGCTCGGCCTCCAGTACAAAGAACAGGAATATTCCTCTCTAGAGGATTCCAGAGTAGATAAGAAAGGAGACAGCTGTAAAGATAGAATAGGAATACTTAATAATGCAGTGGGAATATGTCCCCACCATTATATACTATAAATATGTTGTTTGTAAGAAAGGAAAGGCAGGTTTTTTCTTCAGAGAGAAGTAATAATAAAACTTCCATCTGAATTCAAGCCTCAATACTTAAGATATACTAGAACTCAGTTATACTTTTTAAGCTTTGGCAAGTATTAGCCTGTAAATTAGCTTAGTTATAATTTTCTTGTAATACTTTTAGCTATAATTTGACTCTACTTTATAAAAGTTTTATAAGTTCTTGTTGGCTCGGTCTTAAATTTTAATTTACAGAAAGATTTCTTTAGACTTGAAAATTTTATAACATAAAGTAGCAAAAGGCCTTGGGAAATTTTCGGGCAAAAGATGTAAGTCCCTTTTTCAAAAAGTACCAGTTGGATGAGCTAAACATAAAAAATTGTTTAAGTTTTAAAGAAATCTAGAAGTAAGAATAACAATTGATTTTAAATGATATTTTGGATTTAACAAGAGAAATTTTAGAGTTGAAAAATAAATTCCTTATTAAAAAATCTCTTAGTAGGTTATCTGGTAAATCCAGGTTAGGTGTTTTCAATAGAGAATTTCCTTTGAAATCCATGAAGCATTTAAATTTCAGGAAGGTTTTAAGCCAATAAAACAATAATAATTGAGTTAAATTTATACAATAATCCAAGATAAAAGTAATACTTACAATAATACACCAAGATGTAAGCAATGACATCAACTGACATAATTATGACAGAAATTAAAGAAAGATGAGTCATACTTGCATTAATACTTATCTAGACGTAAGCAATGACGTCATAGAAAGATCCGGTAGCTAACAAGTAACCGATATATAACACCTTTTCTCAGCTATAAATAAGAATAAAGGCTCTGCATTATACTCACAACACTTTCAAATTTACAAAATCTCTAAGATTGCCGAAGCAAGCCAATATTGAGAAATATAAGCTGAAGAGGTATAATTTACATACTTTGTTCATATATTCATATAAGTATCCTCTCCTTTTTGGACTGCACCTTGTGTGATCTTTCCAGATAAGTGACGAGAAAAATTATTTTATTATGAACAGAATCTTAGAAATAAGAGATAGACTAGAAAGAAAAGAATTTGAACTAAGACGAAGTAGAATTTATATAAGATTTTATATTGATAGAATAGATATACTTACTGAAGAACTAAGAACAGAAAGTTCTAGACTTTATAGATTTTGTTATATTTTAGTAGACTGGACTAGAAAAACGTTAGAAAGATATACAAGAGAATTAGCTCTTCATAACGAAAAAATACCAATCTTAGAAAGAGAAATACAAGAACTAAATCTAGAATTAACTTCTTTAGTTCTATCTGAGAGTGAAGATACACCCTTTAGAATTTTTTAATGAATAGAATTTTAGAACTTAAAGACAAGATAGAATTAATTACAGAAAAATTAATACGAATAAATAATAATTATGAATTTTGTCAAGATGGTTTAGAATTTTATAATAATGATCTCATAAATTATAAAGGATGTTTTGACTTATACAATTGGTATAAACAAAGAATAAAAGAACATACTTTTAGACTAATTCATCTTAGAATTATTAAAGAAAAGCTAGAATCTAAAATAAAATTTTATAATCTTGAATTAACTTCAATTATTTTATCAGAATCTGATAACTTTAATATACGTTTTTGATTGAAGCCATAATTCAGGACCCAGCCCAATAGTGGTATCAGAGTTTATAATTTCTAACTTATATTCTGTAGGGTTTCTATTCTAGTATTTCTGAGGATTTTCTCCTATTATTTCCAATTTCTCAAGTCTAGATTGGTATTGTAGAATTTCATTGTCTAAAATTATATTATTCAGTTGTGAGTATTATACTTTAAGAGGTAGTAGTAGTAGTGCTAATAATACGGAAATACAAAATGAAAATAAAATAAAGAAAATTTTCGGAATAAAAACAAAAGAAAAAACAGAAGGAATAAATCTAACAGAAGTAATAGGCATCGAAAAAGACTTAGAGAATTATAAACAGAATGAAAAGAAATTATTAAACCCGAAAATACTCTATCAGAAGGGAAATTGGACAGAAAATTATAGACTTCTTAGAAAGATAGAAGAAAAATCTTTAAAATGTGGGGATGAAGACATAGTAAGAATACCACTAATCGAGAAATCAGTAGCTAAACAAATAGCTAAGGATGGATATAAATATACTCATTTAGGCCTTATTATAATAGGAATAAAGGGCATGACTAGGCAAGACCTAGGAGCACATACTGTAATAACAATATACGATGACTCTATACAGGAAGAAGCTAAAAAACTTATAAGCATAATGGATATAGACATGAATGACAATAGAGGATTATTCTATTGCGTTCCAGAATTTTTCTTAGAATCAAAAGACCTACATCAAATAAAGATAGGAATCATGACTAAAGGTTATAGTTTAATAAACAGAAATAATCTTGTTTAAACAATTGGATTAATTGGTAAATCAATTAATTCAACTAATATAAAATATAAATGCAAGGTAGAAGACATAATACAAGCCCTAGTATCAAAAGGGGTTAGATTTATAAAGCCACCAAAATTTTCAGCAGAGACTCATGCTGGAATAGAATGGAATATAACTAGACTATTTGAAGAAAGTCAAATAAAATTAATACCAGAGCAAAGTCAAATCTTTGAAGATAATAAGGGAAGAATTAGTATAAAATTTGATAATTATAAAAATTATACAGAAAATTTAGAGACTGATACTCAATCTAATAGCTCTTGGGCTATTAATGATCAGACTTTCAATAATCAGAATATAGTAGACATAAAATTAGACCCTCTAGAAACAATATTCTTTGATTTATATAATGAAGGATATTTTAAGACTAGAAAAAACTATAATAATATTGTTATACAATTTATGAATCAAACCATAGAAGAAAGACAAGAATGGATTAAGAAAGCCTATGAAAATAAGAGACCTCAAGAAATAATATATATTTTTGAGAAGAGAATATATTTAGAAGAAACTATAAAGGTATTAGAAGATGAAGAAACTCGAAGCAATTATACTAGAAATTTAATAGATATAGAAGAAATGGAAGAATTTCTTAATAACCTACCTAAAGTACTAATGGAAGGAGTTTCAGGTGCTAAGGCAGAAATACCTTTAGAACCTCCAAGAAATAGACCTACTTTTATAAACTATAATAGAGGAAATATACCTCCAAGACAATACTCTGAATACCAAACTGATAATGGAAGATATAAATCTAAAGGAAATAGATTTCCAATAGGAATATACAAAGAAGAAAGTCTATTGCAATTAGAAAAATACTCGCCTCAAATATGGCCTGAAGTTATACAGCAATGGAAAAGTTTAACAGTTAAGAATTACTTAGAAAATAATTTTAATCATACTCCAGAACAAATGTATAGTTTCCTTGAAACCACATTAGGAAATACTGCAAAAAGAGCATGGGATGATTTTAAAATCAACTTTCCACAGGAATATACTAGACTAATAAATGTGGAAAATAATCCATGGAATTTTTGTAATACTATAAGCAATCTATTGACTGCTACAGACCCTAATATAGGATCAATTATACAATAAAAAGAAGCAGTGAGAAATCTAGAACAATTAAAACTTAATGACTGGAAGTACATAGTACCGTTTTTAAACGATTATATACACTTCACAGCCAAAAGCCAAAATACTTATAATAAAGAATTTATGAAGAAATTACTCCTTAAACTACCTGGACCATTAGGACAGGAAATACAAGAAGAAGGAAATAAATATATAGAAAAGGAAAGCAATTATACTTTAAATATAAATACTTTGGTATATCAGATAATGAAACACTTAGAAAAGAAATGTACAGAAATAAGTATACAGAGACAAATGAAAGATAATTATGGATTTTGTAATAATATTTATACACCACAGCAATACGGTCAGGAAGCTTGTACTTCTTGTAATAAAAGACCAAGAAGAAAAAATACTAGATATTATAAGAAAGAAAAACCATATAATAAATCAAGAAAGTCATACTATATTAGAAAATCTAAGACTAATGCTAGAAAACCTTTCTTAAATCCTAAAAGACATGTTAGAAGATTTAATGATAAAAGACAATATAAAGATACTATTACATGCTATGCATGTGGAGAAATAGGTCATTTATCAACTAAGTGTCCTAATAAACATAATATACATACTAGAGAATTGAGATTAGTAGAAAATATTAATTTAGATCTACTAGCAATAACAGAAGAAGTTAGTGATACTGAAACAATATACTCAATAGTAAGTGATATAGAAGAATATACTTCTGAAGAAGAAGATGATAATGAACCAACAGACTTACTAGAAGTAATGGAGAAATATAAAAATATAAGCATAGAATTTATGGATAAAACAGAATGTATAGAACATACTTGGAGCTATAGAAAAGGAAATGATGATAAGGAATGTCATAAATGTCATTTATACCCAATTATAGAATTAAGAGCTCAATGTAATAATTGTTATACTGAAATTTGTAAATTTTGTTGGGAAGAACATAACAATTCAGAATGGCCAACATTAATAACAGAAGCTAGAAGCTCTTATACTTTTAAAGATAATATAGAAAAAAGAACTTGGAGAGAAAGGTTCAGATTAATGGAACACAGAATTGCTAACTTAGAAGACAGAGTTAGTCAATTAGAAGAAGAAAATCTAGAACAATATATACAAGAAAATAGTCAGCAAAATATTCTAGAACTATTAGAATTAGATATAACCGATGAAATTTTATTAGACTTATACGAAAAAAGGTTTCAACACCATAGAATTAATAGACAGCCTTATGAAGCGCCATATACGAGTTATACTATTAAAATAACATGTATAATACAAGATTTTAAAATACAAGGATTAGCATTAATAGATTCTGGATGTTCAACATCCAAGATAGATGATAAACTAATTCTTTCAAAATACAAACATAATTTAGAAAGACCTACTGTTGGTAGACAAATGGATGGTAGTATAACTACATGTTCACAATACATACCAGAAATCTTAATAGAAATGATAGACATAAACAAAGATAAATTAATAACTACTATAACAAATATTCCAATACGAAACTTATACCAACTGGGATATTTAGCTATTTTCGGCCTAGACTACCTTATACATGATAATAGAATGGCGGTTATAACAAAAGACTATATAAGTTTTAGTTTTAATAATTTTTCCATACCGATTACTACTAAAACTTTTTTAGACAAGGGTGAAGGGTTAGAGAACAAAATAATACCACCTATACATAAAGAAACATATACTGAGGAAGAATATCTGGAAAAACAACCAGATTTCTATGAAGTAGAATCAGATTATAT
This sequence comes from Euphorbia pulcherrima, assembly GCA_947683365.1. Taxonomy (NCBI): domain Eukaryota; kingdom Viridiplantae; phylum Streptophyta; class Magnoliopsida; order Malpighiales; family Euphorbiaceae; genus Euphorbia; species Euphorbia pulcherrima. Next base: position 45,747,154 of record CANTUS010000001.1, on the reverse strand, counting down.
ACATTCAAACCAACTGAATAATATAATTTTAGACAATGAAATTCTACAATACCAATCTAGACTCGAGAAATTGGAAATTCCCTTAGACACAGACTATCTAATAATAGAGACAGACGGATCTGCATCAGGATGGGGAGCTGTTTTAATAAGTAAACCCCATAAGACCTCTAATAAGACCGAAGAAAGAATTTGCAGATACACTAGTAGATCCTTTAAGGAAAAGGGAGAAATTAGTACTATAGATTCAGAATTACTAGCAATATACTATGCATTAGAATCATTTGAATTCTTTATAATTGGTAAGACTGAATTCACAGTTAGAACAGACTGCATTGCCATTGTTAAATACTATAATAATTTAAAAAGAGAAAAGAAAAGATCTTCTTATAAAAGATGGCATAAGTTGACATCACTCTTATTACAAAAGGGTTATAAACCTTCATTAGAACATATACAGGGTGAGCATAATACAATTGCTGATATATTATCTAGACTCTTATAATTTGATAATTTGTCAGGAAATATCCAATAGAAGACAAACAAAATACAATGAGAGCCTCAGACAGGGGAAGAGGAAAGATGACTCGATATCAAGGAAATACCTCCTCAAGACCCACAATAGACGAATTAATAAATACTTCAGATACCAGACAATTACCTGAAGATATACATATGATAAATAGAAACCAGCCTAAACCAAAGGCGTTGGTTTTCTCAGACAAGTTAAATTTCTCAGACTTTGGAGAGACTTCTTGGGCATTCAATTATCCCAAGGGAACTATACTTAATGATACCGAAAGAATTCTGTTAGATAACTTATGGGTAGCAGTAAAAAGAAAAGATGATAAGCATGCTATCACAGCCATAAATGGGTTCAGCTTATACTTTACCCAAAGAAATAATAATAACATTGCCTATGTAATATATACCGGTCCTCAACCAGGGATTTATAAGACTTAGGAACAGGTAATACAGAATACTAAACACAAAGACCCTAAATACAAGAAATACCTATCTATGCAAGAAGCCTATACAGAAGCAAAGAAATACTTGACCACTTTTTATACTAGTCCTAAAATAATAGGGCAAACTATAGACACTTCAGACATACTAACTATGCAAGTAGAAATACCCAAGGATATACCTCAAGAAATGATAAATATGAAGAAAAGGATACATGATTTAGAAGGACAAATAATTGATAAAGAAGAACAAGAGAACCTTTTGAATAAGAAAATACTAGATTTAGAAGCAAGACTAGAACATAGTAAGAACCAAACCTCATATGCAGGGGTTATAAGTAGTCAAGGAAAGACTAAAGAAGACCTAATATTAGAAAGATTAGAAATGATATACAAAAACACAGAAAATACAAAAGAAATAGCATTAGACATAAAAAAATACTACAGAAAAAATAGAAAAAATACAAGGTAATGTAATGGAAGGCTTAGAGATAATAGATACTCAGCCATCAGAAGGATCGGCTGACTGGTTCAATAAAATATTTGAACTACCTAGTCAGCTACAATTAAAATTACAAAGGCCCAATATAAACCTCAATACTACCCAAAATATGGATCTAGAGTTCGGGCAGAGAAACGAAACAATTGAAACCTCAACAGAAGGGGAAGCCCAGAAGGCGGCCCAAAGAGAAGGAAGCTCGGCCTCCAGTACAAAGAACAGGAATATTCCTCTCTAGAGGATTCCAGAGTAGACAAGAAAGGAGACAGCTGTAAAGATAGAATAGGAATACTTAATAATGCAGTGGGAATATGTCCCCACCATTATATACTATAAATATATTGTTTGTAAGAAAGGAAAGGCAGGTTTTTTCTTCAGAGAGAAGTAATAATAAAACTTCCATCTGAATTCAAGCCTCAATACTTAAGATATACTAGAACTCAGTTATACTTTTTAAGCTTTGGCAAGTATTAGCCTGTAAATTAGCTTAGTTATAATTTTCTTGTAATACTTTTAGCTATAATTTGACTCTACTTTATAAAAGTTTTATAAGTTCTTGTTGGCTCGGTCTTAAATTTTAATTTACAGAAAGATTTCTTTAGACTTGAAAAATTTATAACATAAAGTAGCAAAAGGCCTTGGGAAATTTTCGGGCAAAAGATGTAAGTCCCTTTTTCAAAAAGTACCAGTTGGATGAGCTAAACATAAAAAATTGTTTAAGTTTTAAAGAAATCTAGAAGTAAGAATAACAATTGATTTTAAATGATATTTTGGATTTAACAAGAGAAATTTTAGAGTTGAAAAATAAATTCCTTATTAAAAAATCTCTTAGTAGGTTATCTGGTAAATCCAGGTTAGGTGTTTTCAATAGAGAATTTCCTTTGAAATCCATGAAGCATTTAAATTTCAGGAAGGTTTTAAGCCAATAAAACAATAATAATTGAGTTAAATTTATACAATAATCCAAGATAAAAGTAATACTTACAATAATACACCAAGACATAAGCAATGACGTCAACCGACATAATTATGACAGAAATTAAAGAAAGATGAGTCATACTTGCATTAATACTTATCTAGACGTAAGCAATGACGTCATAGAAAGATCCGATAGCTAACAAGTAACCGGTATACAACACCTTTTCTCAGCTATAAATAAGAATAAAGGCTCTGCATTATACTCACAACACTTTCAAATTTACAAAATCTCTAAGATTGCAGAAGCAAGCCAATATTGAGAAATATAAGCTGAAGAGGTATAATTTACATACTTTGTTCATATATTCATATAAGTATCCTCTCCTTTCTGGACTGCACCTTGTGTGATCTTTCCAGATAAGTGACGAGAAAAATTATTTTATTATGAACAGAATCTTAGAAATAAGAGATAGACTAGAAAGAAAAGAATTTAAACTAAGACGAAGTAGAATTTATATAAGATTTTATATTGATAGAATAGATATACTTACTGAAGAACTAAGATATACAAGAGAATTAGCTCTTCATAACGAAAAAATACCAATCTTAGAAAGAGAAATACAAGAACTAAATCTAGAATTAACTTCTTTAGTTCTATCTGAGAGTGAAGATACACCCTTTAGAATTTTTTAATGAATAGAATTTTAGAACTTAAAGACAAGATAGAATTAATTACAGAAAAATTAATACGAATAAATAATAATTATGAATTTTGTCAAGATGGTTTAGAATTTTATAATAATGATCTTATAAATTATAAAGGATGTTTTGACTTATACAATTGGTATAAACAAAGAATAAAAGAACATACTTTTAGACTAATTCATCTTAGAATTATTGAAGAAAAGCAAGAATCTAAAATAAAAGTTTATAATCTTGAATTAACTTCAATTATTTTATCAGAATCTGATAACTTTAATATACATTTTTGATTGAAGCGATAATTCAGGACCCAGTATATATATATTGATATTGAAGCTTCGGCTTCGGGCTTGACCGATATATTGATTTTTGAAGCTTCGGCTTCGGGCTTGACCGATATATTGATTTTTGAAGCTTCGGCTTCGGGCTTGACCGATATATTGATTTTAAAGCTTTGGCTTCGGGCTTGTCCGCTCCCGTATCCATTTTACCGTTATTCAGGACTTGTTTACTTTGGGCAATATGTGGTTAAAGTGTTTGGAAAAATTGGGTACAAATTTAATTGTACTTTGAAAGGATTAATAAATAAGTTTTGTGATTTGGTTCCATAAAGTTGGTTAATTTGTTTTTGACTTATAAATATACTTTGTTTCTATTTTCAAAATATTCAAAGTTGTTATATTTTTTTTATGGACACCACTAAGCAAATTGCTTAGCGTGTAGTTGATTTTCTACGCGTATGTGGAGAACTTGTAGATAGCTTGGACCAAAGTGGTACAGGTGGATCCGCTTAAAGAGCAATTAAGGAAAGATTCGAGGTGGATTTATATTTTAATGTAATATTATGGTTTGTAGAATAATGGCATGTACTAGAGAGTGAGAAATGTAAAGTGACATTGAGAAATATTTGGAGAATAATTTGGAGTTTAAAACATTATATTGGTATTTGTATGTATTAAATCTGTAAGTATTGAATTCTATATAGTGGAGTATAGTTGTTTATTGGGTGTTTATAGTTACCGTGACGCTCCCTATAGGGGGGGCATTACAATAAGGCAGTTCGTCAAAGTCCTCGCCGAGGAGTCAAGCCAAGTAAAGGACATCTCGCCAACCACCGAGCAGAATGAGACTCAGGCTACTGATCAGGATGACACGCTAATAAAACCTGTTGCCAGCATCAGCAATGAAGACCCTCCTCCTGTAGAGGATGACATCTTTGATATGTAATCTTTATATTTCTGTATGATTTCAATTTGAACAATGTTATGTTTGTAACTTTTGGTTCCATGAGAAAACTTCTATTTTTTTTTACTTATTTCATGTTTTGCCCATTTGATCCATGCATTCATATGAACATATGCATGTTGCTTTCAGTACTTGAGATATTTTACTGCATGAAATTAATTCGAGTACAAATGGAGTCTCTTAAGTGGTAATCATTTCCAATAATTTAACTCCTGTCAAACACATGTGAGATAATAAAGTGCCTAAAGATCACGATAATGCTTTCGCCTAGTCATGACCAAGATCAGTAATCAGATCGCTAAGCATCACGTCTTTACTCCTAAAATGAAGAAAGAAGCCTGGTCTCGCCTGGGATTAACTCAACTACCTCACAACTTTGCGCAAAGCTACTAAAGAAGTTCAACTTGTTTCGTGAAATAAAAAAATTGAAAAATCGGCCTTCATCAAACAAACGCTATTACATCATAGCTTCAAATTACAAAGGGAAAGCCAAATCTTACCGCCAAGAAAATGACCAAACATAAAGAGAGAAACATCTTCACCCGATACAACTTAACCCGTCACGACACCTCAAACAAGTGAAAATCAGTCCAAGGGGCAACCGCCATCATGAGTATGAAGTATGGGACCAAGTACTGCAAATTCTCATCTTACGAGCCACAAGCTAGTCATACAACTATAGTTGCAAACCAATCTGTAAAGACGACTCACTGGACAAGCCATTGTTCCTCCTCTCTGGGGGCACCAAGCAAAACCCCCCTGAATCAAATGCCACTGGGCTTGAGATCCAAATTAGAAGAGTCTGAATGGGCACAGGTAAAATCTGAGCAAACACCTGGGACAAATAATGATTAAAAGACTCGAACAACCTTCGAGTATATCAATAGCATATTGCAAGGGTATACAGTCAAGCATCAACGATGTCCAATCTGATTTTGAAGCAGGTCAAACCTATCGAAACGGATCTAAGAGGGGGAATTTCGATCGAAGAAGGACCTCACAATTACCCGATTTGAGAGGCATTCACAAGCATATACAGGAGAAAATTCATCAACCTAACCGATCCAAATAGGCTTAAGCGTTAGCGAACCTAAATAAAAGAATTAAATCAAAAAAACGGCATACAAAAAATAGCATATAATAATCACCCGCCTTTCAGTCTTATACCGATCTAGAAAAAATTAGGGTAACCCCCAACGATCGGTATTCTGTAAACTGGCCACGCAAAAATTAGGGGATATGACCACCTGCTGAATTGAAAACCCGAAAAGGGCGGTTCAGGCAAAAATTAGGGAACGAGAGAAAACTAGTGAGATGTTGACCTGAAAATCTGTAAAGACTGGTTAACACTAAGAGTTTGATTAATGGAAATGGTTACCAACATCTTGTACTCCAATTAAATTCATTCAATGAAATTAGCTTTGGTGCTGAAATTTTTATGCTTATGATTGTATGAATGCCTGGCAGCCTAAGGGTGAAAACATCGCAAGTAGCTTAATTGAAGATGCTCGGAGCTCGTCCGTATGATCGATCAACAACTCACAAAACGACAAGAAATCCATATAGACTGAAAAAAATATAGGTCTATGTAGGATTCAGAATTAGTTTGCTAGATTGAAAACCCGAAAAGGGCAGTCTAGGCAAAAGTCAAGACAAGGTTCGATGGATTGAAAACCCTAAGGACAGTCTATGCAAAAGTTAGAGTCAAGAAAAAGAAAAAGAGAAAAAGAAAAAAAAGAAAAAGAAGAAAAACAAAAATCAATTAAAATAAGCGGAAAGAAAGCAGAAAATAAATACCTGAATCTCTAATTCTAGAGTTATATTGCCGGTAATTTGAACGATGCCACCGGCGGTATGAATGAGACCGAAAGTGACCTGAGCCAGGCCTCCAACAGCATGACACTTTCCCTTACAAATTTTAGACCTGTTTTGGCCATATCAAGCCTATCCATAACCTGTAAGAGTCGATGTAATCTACTTCCAGAAGCAGTTCAAGAATAAATTCCAAATCCCATTCAAACTAAAAGCCCGAAGGCGCAAATCTAAATCAAACCACAAGCCAAAATCCAAAATCCAAATCAAACCACAAGCCAAAATCCAGAGTCCAAAATCAAACCCAAAATTATTCGAACCCAATGTATTAAGGGCATGCAAACCAAAATCCATAAAATACTATCTAAAGCTACCCACCACCACCGGGCAGCTTAGACGAGACATCCGCCTCATCGTGAAGCTAATGATTGCCCACATCCTCATCCTTTTCCCTATCCTCTATCATTGGGACACTGTTAGATTCAGCAAGTGCAGTAGAAGAACATCGATCAGCTATCACCTTCCTTCCTCTATAACTGGGCTCACCAGGGGTTGCTCGATGTAAGTTATATTTTCTCCTTCTCTCATGCATGGTAGCATCTAGTTGCTACTTCAATTGGCTCACACGGCGTCGAAGTGGCCCCGTCTTCTCTTGGTACCTCAGTTGGGCCGCATTGGCATCCGATAATGAAAGGGCTAATCCTACAAACCAAAGAGACAAAATAAACCCATATCATTGATAACATCGATACATGCATTTCATTTTACTATGTCATACATAAGAAGAAATATACCTGAATGAGCAAGGACTGACTAATAAGGGTGTCGCTAAGAGCAAAGGCATTACCGGCCACTCGCTTCGCCTCACTATGGGCATCGTACAAAATCCAAAAAGTAATTGGAAAAAGGATCCACATAAGAGTTATCACATGCATATATGAATACGGTCAAGACTTACATGCATGGCGTCACTCGGGAAGAACTCCAATGAATGGCTACTCGAGTTTATGTTCCTAGTGTAGAATTCGCCTCTTGAGTTCATAAGCAAGAAAGATGTCTCTAAAGAAGTCAAGAGTTTCCCCTCTACGAATCTAAAGACCTTGGGTTTACCACGGGCTCACACTCTGCTACTCTCAGGCTTATTTCACTACCTTGAAGGCTCCTAAAAAAAGACAACTCAAAAGGCAAACATAAGCAACCATTTTTTTGACTAAGACAATTGACATACTTGTAAATAAACACAATCTTACCTTAAATGAGTGGTGCTCCTCATGATACATCGGCGCACCCTCACCAACCGAGTCCTCGCCTACCTCATCCCCTCCATCGGGTTCACCCTCACTCGAGCTAGCTCCTTCCTCCTCATCCTCTTCATCATCGCTCACTAGGCCTTTAAGTCACTGTTTCTCCTCCTCCCTAATCTTCTCTATAGGTACTCAATCGTGTCATCCCTATGGATACGAGGGCACATAGGAAGTAGGCGCTGCTAGTGCTAGTCATATAAGCCCGGGACACTCTCCGTGACCGGACCATTCCCCTCTAGGTAGGCGGCTTTATCAGCCTTATTAGTGATCACCAGGTAGGGCGACCATAGACCAGTGGGAGGTGCCGAGGGCACTGGCCTGGCAGAAGTGGCAACAAGTCTCTAACTCCTTTTACACTCCCCCAAGTACCACTCAAGGGATAAGGGGCATTCCATCACGAATCGATGATCATCCACATCCTTTCGAACCCTAGCCACCTCTATAAGGTTTGACACCTCATCAAAGGGATCGCAATTAACCTGACGAAGCAACCAAGCAAACAATCAACGTAAGCATAATATGAATTTATAAATGCATTTTGTCTACTATTATTTTGTTTAAGTGTGAAACAGGGGCAAGGGTCAAAAATAGCATATCGAGCTCAACTCCACACTCCTCAAGGACTCCCTATAATAACTAGGATATTCCTCTAATGCCACCACACCACCGGGCAAGGAAGTGGGAATGAGCTGGTATAGTGACTTGGAACTTGACCGGTGGGAGAATCTGATGCTCAAAATCCCACGCCTGCATAAATAGACAATTAATCAGTCCAAAACACCCAAAAGAAGAAAGACAGACAAATCAAGCGAAAATGTTAAATACTTTTAGAATAGTATACCTGCACAAGCAAATGGCTAAGCTGAAGAGCCTTGCCCTTCTTCCTCGCGCCCCTGTCTAGTCTGCGGTAAATCTTCACTAAAATGGCCCCAGGCCAGTTCTTTTCCTTGATACTTGCCACATCTTCCATGGCAGATATCAGTCCATAGTTAATCTTGTTGCTCAAAACCGGAAAGAACAGTACCCTCAGCAAAGAAATCATAAAGGAATGGACACAAGCATCCTGCTCTGTCTCGGGAACCACCCTAACTCCTACCTAATGCTTATGTAATTCCTGCTCTGTCTCGGGAACCACCCTAACTCCTACCTAATGCTTATGTAATTCTCCATACAACAATTGCCCTGAGAAGGGCTTCAAACCAAATAACTTAGTCACTCGCTTTATCATGGCCTTCTTAAGATAATACGTCTCTATGTACACATCAAAGTGGATGATATGATCTATCCAGGGGAGCCCCGTTATGGCCACCACATCGAAAGGAGTGATGGTTACCTCACCGAATAAGAGATGGAAGGTTTGGGTGGTCTCTAACCATTTTTCAGTCAAAGTAGTCAGGTCTAAATAAGAGAGTTTTGGCATTAGCAAGGGCATGATATGGGCTAAATCTCCAAAACCCGTATCATCAATGGCTACCACGAGCGCGGGGTCCTTCTCCTTTATATGCTGCTACCATTCACTGACAATCCCCATACCTCCGGTATAAGTCAATCCGTGCGGCTGCAAATATCAAAAAGAAATGAAACAGATAAGTCTCCAGTTTATTTTCTTATCCTTTTAACTACTAGAAAGCTGTTATTGCCACTACTATAAGCAACGATGCCGCCAGCGACATCAGCCATACCGCTAGTGGTATGAACGATGTCGCTAGCAACATCGCTATAAACATCAGTAATATAGTAATTTTCTAGGCCTTTTTACAAGGCCTGATGCCACTAGTGGCATCACTCATGCCGCCGGCAACATCAATTCCTGTGGGTAGTACTCAATTTTGCCCCAAAATTGAACCAAATCGCACCAAATCACAAAAAAATGCAATTAATGGAACCTAAGGCATAAAAATAATAAAAATAGAACCTATATCATGAAATATCGATTTCTACTCTTTCAATTTCATATTTATAATCCCTATTATGGCAAAATTTTGAGCCTAAGGCTGGAATCGAAACCTAACAAAAAATAAGGAAATTCGAGTTTTGCAGGATAACCTGGACATAGCAGAGATGTTTCTTCTTCTCAGGAATTAAATTAGTTATAAGAGAAGTAATTTTATAGCCATACATCTTATTGGTTTTCTTCAAATCGTAAGCGACATGAAATGGGCAAAGCTTCAGCCCCTCAATAGGAGAATCAGGAAGGTTGGAACCACTAGATTTGCGCCCAAAGATTTCTTCATGATTGGAATAGAAGAGAATGAGAAGGGTTGAGTTCTTGTTTGAAGTACAAAGAAAGGGAGAAGAAGTGTTCGGCTTCTATAAACATAGAAGAGAGAAAAAGAAGAGTTTTTACTCTTTTTAAACGCCCACGCCGAATTTGGGGAGTTTAATTAAATCTGAAACTGTCCCTCCATGCCACCGGTAGCATCAGCCAAAATGTCAGTGATATCAATCATGCTGCCAGCGACCTCACCATCACCAATTTGAAATTTGAATTTCTTTGACCAGTCAAAGATGCCACGTGGCACCCCATACCACCGGCAGAATCACTTTATAATGCTAGCGACATCATCCAGGCCTCCAACAACATCAATATTCTCCACATACCTTCTTAGTAATCTGATGGAATCCCGGCTCTAGTCTCGACGTCCCAAGGCTTCTGAAACCCTTGTGTTTTTATCGCGTTTTTACTGTTGATCGAAGGGGCAAAAAATTTTTTATTCCACAAAGTCGATCAAGCAGTAAAAACACAATCTAATAATTTGTCTAACATTGTTTCACTTGTTACTCATTGTAGGAATGACATTCCATAATCTCTAAATCTGAAAACCCAGGTGTGAGCACGGGCTTTTCGGTGACCCTTAGAACGATGATGACTTGTTGCTCTAACCTTGTACGGTCTAGTTGTTCTATTCTTGGAAGGTTGAATCGTGTTTGGCAAGTACATTTTTTTTTATGATTTTGGACCTTTGGCGGCGCTTAAATATCATTCGCATGCATTTAGGATTAACCGTTTCCTTTCGCTCGCGTACAGTAATTTGATTCACAATTTTCTATAAGATACAAACATTTTTAGCGAGTCTTGTTCATATTGTTGGATTTTTGACTCTTTGAGCTTTTCGGAATGTCAAGAGTTGCCTTAATCGGATAATTGTAGTGGAAGATATAGGCATTAGAAGTTGAAACCCTACCCTAATTACCCCATAAAGCCCTACCTAAACCCTAATTAACCTAAACCAAACCCTAACCCTAATTACCTTAAACCCTAGAATCCCTAGGAAGCCACCCTTAGCTCCCTTTTTTCTGCCACCACCACCAGCGGCGGTGGCAGCCTGCCCTCCGGCGACGGTGACCGCCACTCTTATGGAAGTCACCACCGCTGTGGTGGCATTCACCGCCACCCTTTGTGGCTGTGAACGCCACCGGGGTGGCCACACCCATTGTGGCTACCCCCGTGATTATGGCAGACACCACCACCACTATAGTGGCAGTAGAGGCTGCTGTCATGGCGGTGACCGCCGCCCCTATGGCGATCACCGCCGTGACGATGGAGTTGGGCTTGGCACGGCCTGTTTCAGGCCGTGCCATCTTGTTCTCTCTCTCCTCTTGCGATTTGGCCACGTATTTTTCCCAAAAATTTGCCTAAGTCAGTGGATTTTTGTGTATGAGAGTATTTAAACCAATCCAAGAGAGAGGTTAGAGGGACTTTTCTCCAAATTTAGAATGTAGAAATCACTTTTGAGAGAAAAAATCAAGAATAAGAGAGCGAAAGGGAAGAACTAGAGAGAGAAAGTTTAAGAAAAGCCTAGAATCCGGGTTTAATCCTTTATAATCTCGATTCTTAGTTGTTCTTAGGCTCGATCTCGAAGCTTAAACACTAAAATCAGTTAGAAATCATAGGTTAAAATGGATTAAATAGGGTTTTAGAGACTTTTTCTCAAATACCACCCAAATAATTTGTCACTATTTTTGTCGCTATTTTCATCGCCATTCCGTTGGAAAATCATCAAAAGCTTGCCAAACGTCCGATTCGAGTCTCCCGAGTTAGATTCACGGCCTAGAGGTAACAAAACTGAGTTCCCTTGATCTTTTACTTCATTTATTGTCTTTTATTGCTGTTTTTGCTGCTTTTGGTGTTGTTTCTTAGTTTTTCCTTGGTGTTCTTAGAAAATTGTCGAAAAATAATCTGACCTCTATAAGGATAGCCTTCACCTCTACCCATATAGCCTTGGCCGCTACTGTTATAGCGTGAAGGCTATAGCTATGGAGTTGAACTCCACCCCTACAGAGGTCTTGTTATTTCTTATGATTTTTGGGTATTTTCTTACCCAAATCCATAAAATCAACATTATTTGAGTGTTTTAAGTCTAGATCTATTGAAATATAGTTGATTATGACTTAAAACTTCAACGATTTCGAGTTTATGGATGCAAAAACACTGGGTTTTCCCCCTAAAAATGATTTTGCGCGGCCAAGGCTATAGTGACAGGCTTGATCGCCGCCGCTATAGCCTTCACCGCTGCCACTATAGCAGCCAAGACTATAGCAGTGGCGGTCAGGGTTGTCACCAAAGCCCTTTCCCGCTAAAAGTGTTTTTCGCCCTTTTTCGTCGTTTTCTTGCATTTTTTACCCCGATTTTAACCCGAAAAATTTCTAAAAGTTTATGACTAATTTGAAACTGCTTTTATTTAATTTTATTCTGGTTTTAGATTTTATTTTTATTTTTATTTGATTTAATATGCATTTTAATGGCTTAAGAATGATGTTTTTAATAAATAAATCTAAATAAATTGTTTTCTACCAACTAAAAATTCCAAAAATATTTTGAATATATTAAATCTTATTTGAGGATGTTTACTTAATTTATTTCACCTTTTTAGGTTGTTAGATAATTAATTAACGCCCGAAAATTATGTTTTTGTCCCGAAAAATCTAAAAATATGCTTTTCTTCATGCTATGTGTTTGTTTTTCACATTTATTTATTCTTCCTTTATTTGTGATTACTCCCGTATTTCTATTGCCTCCTTTGGAGCCGGGTCTGAGTCGGTAAGCTCGGTTAAAACCCAATTTCGCTCGTTTATTTATTTATCGCTTTATTTATTTTCTTGCATTAGAAAAGTGTATATGTATTCGTAAAGCCTTGTAATAATTTTATTTTCTTGCTTTGCTTATTTATCGCTTTCCGTGTCATGTATGGCATATAAACCGAAAACACCGAACAGTAATTAGATTAAATCACATAAGAACTAAGGTCACGTTTATTAAAATATAATCGGCTTGATTTAAAAATTGAAAAGTAAGCAACATCATCCGAACCTAGAATCTCTGTTTTAAGGTATGGTCCAACCACCCGGTGGGAATATCGTACCCAAATTCCCGGTGGAGCTTAACCAGGTGGCGACTCTATCTTAAAATATGGGATTCTAAGTCTCGTATCCCTTAACCCATTAATCGGACTAAATTTCAACTTCAACATCGCTTTCATTATCCATTTTCATCACGCTAAAATAAGGATCATCCCTTAGCACGCTTCACAGCGCTCATTATTTCTCTGCCCCACGCTGAAGAGCATTAAAGCTTATCATGCGGGCGGGGGGATCGGGGGTCGTCGGCTCACACCAGGCTCACTTGCCGAACCTTCAAAGCCCAAGCCCGACCAAGGGGCAACCAATCTTCAAAGCCCAAGCTCGACCAAGGGGCAACCAATCTTCAAAGCCCAAGCCTGACCAAGGGGCAACCAATTCGCAAAGCTCAAGCCCGACCAAGGGGCAAATAGACCTATAAAGCTCAAGCCCGACCAAGGGGCAACAAATCCTCAAAGCCCAAGCCTGACCAAGGGGCAAAGAAATCTATAAAGCTCAAGCCCGACCAAGGGGTAAACAAATCCACAAAGCTCAAGCCTGACCAAGGGGCAATAAACCACTAGAGCTCAAGCCTGACTGAGGGGTAAACCAACAAACCCACAAAGCTTAAGCCCAACCAAGGGGCAATAAATCCTCAAAGCCCAAGCCCAACTAAGGGGCAAACAAATCCACAAAGCTCAAGCCCGACCAAGGGGCAAATAAATCTACAAAGCTCAAGCCTGACTAAGGGACAACAAACCACCAAAGCCCAAGCCCGACCAAGGGACAACAAATCATTCTCAAAGCCCAAGCTCGACTAAGGGGCAAAGCAGTCACCAAACGGAGGTATTGAAGGAATCAAAATCTTGTCATCCTCTTGGTCTAGCCCACTATCCATCAGGTATCATTCCTAGACCCTTCCTTTTTCGCTGGATCATACTGACATGTAGCAGTAGTGACCCCATGAGGGGTAGCCTGTGAGCACGGGATTTTAAAGTACCTCTCATGAGATGATGATGACGTATACCTGATTTTATTCCTCATGATAAAAATTCATTTTTGGAATTTTTATTACTGATAAAAAATTCTCCACGAATTTTATTTTCGAAAAAATTCAGTTCGACATGTCCGATAACACGTCTGATGGTAGCTCAGATCGATGATTTGCACCAAAAAAATAATTCAGTCTAAAATACCCATAAAAAGTAAAAAAGGAGCATAATAATTCAGTTTTCCCGTTGAATTTGATTTTTGGCAGATTTTCTCCCCTTTTTCCCATTTTTGGGCTCGAATCATGCTTGCTTATCAGACATATCAGGAGAGCGAGGCCGTCGTCGGCCTCATCGATACCGCTGGTGGTATCATCCATGCCGCCGCCGGCATGACCTTTTACTGTAGAATAATTATGTGCCTTTTTGCTTGATATCTGGCAGATAATTAATCAAAGGCAATTTCTAACGGATTTTAGCCTATATAAGCAAGCATTTCTAGCCATTTGAAGGGTTAGAAACTTCCACCACTCAAAATCTTAAGGAAATTTTGAGCTTTCTAGTTAGTTCTAGTGGGATAAAGTTTAGAAAATGTAATAAAAGAGGATTCAATTCATCTTTTCTTGGTTTTTCTCTACTGAACTCTCCAATATCTAGGTGCAATTCAGGTTTAGAAATCACCAAATTAGGATTTAGAGCCATAAAACCCCCATTCACTAACCAAATCATCATTTGAGCTCCCCGGAGGTGTCATTCAAATCATGAAGAGGTGGATTCACTTCCCCGAGGTAAAAATTCTGAGTCTCATAGCTCTTTGGCTTTCATTTTACTTGTTTGTTGTGTTCTAGTTGCTGTTTGTGCTTAGTTTTTGGGTTTTTTGGCCTCTTTCCTGCCAAAAATAGCTGCTGCAAGAAACTAAAGTCATCGAAGGCATCAACCATGCCGTCGGAGGCATCAGCCATGCCGTCAGTGGCATCGTTGGTACTGCTAGTGGCCTTATTTGCCCCCAACGGCCTTATTTTCTCGTAGGACCCTTTCTTTATGGTATCCAAAATGTCATACAGCCTACCTATGTAACTGAGATCGCCAGCGGCATCATTGGTTCTGCCGGCGGCCTCAGTCGTACCGCCGGCGGTATAGAGTTTGGGACAGTAGTTCTATTTTCGTTTTTGTTCCCGACCTAGTTTAATTTCTGAAGTTAGGGTGTACAGTGCAACGACGAAGGTCGAGACCCTTCTGAAAATAGATCTCACCCCATAACATGTGGCATTTTCACTAATAATTCGGTTAAAATAATTATCGAGTCTAAAATATGGAAATAACGGAATTTTCCCGTAAATGCCGTTTAAACCCCACTTTTAGCCATCCAACCGGGCTCCATAAATTGTAAAATAAATATGCTATCTCGGGCCTTGTTTTGTCTACTTATTATACATGTTATGTGGTATACCTAGTACCACATGCCGTGTTTGTGCTTATTATTTTGTATAGTTAGATGTATGTTAGGCCTTCGGGTGTTTTATTTCTTGTATAGAATAACTGTATAGGATTTGAAAAAGCCTTACAATAATTTTAATTTCCGCATTTATTTTTGGATAAGTGTAATAATTCATTTATTTACCGCTTTCGCTTGCTAAAAATGCGCTAACAACACATAAATCGAAAACACAATAACTAGGGTGGATTAAAATCGATTAAGAAAGAATGAATCTTTTAACTTGGCCTAATGTAAAATAGACAACATCATCCGAACTCGGAATCTCTACTTAAGGTAGGGGTGAGCAAATGTCAGTTCGGTTCAAAAACTGAACCAAACCAAACCAAGAATCAAAGAGACAAAATGTAAGAACCGAATACCGTACCGAATTTATTTTGGTTCGGTCCAAAATGAACCGAATTATTTCTATTCAGTTCAATTCGGTTCGTTTTAAACCAAAAAATTTTTTTTATTAATTTTTAATTTTTAAATATAAATTTAATATATAAAATGACTAAAAATCAACATAAATATTTTTCAACATAAATACATTATTGTTAATTTGAAAAGAAAAGCTTTATTGTGAAGTATAAAATGTAAATTAAACTAAAAACAAAAATAAATTAACATAAAATAAATTTAAAAATTAAAAAAAATCAAATTCGGTTCAGTTTTTTACCAAAAAAACTAAACCAAAAACAAAACTAATGAAAATATATAAACCGAAAATCGAACCGAATAAGTTCGATTTGGTTTCTTGGTTCGGTTCGATTTTTGGTTTTTGGTTTTTTTGCTCTCCCCTAACTTAAGGTATGGTCTACCACCCTGTGGGAAAATCGTACCAAAATTTCCCGGTTGAGCTGAACCGGGTGGCGACTTTATTTTAAGTACGGGATTTTGATCTTGTATCTTTTGAACATTAAAATTTGCAAAACCATTTTCCAACATCATCACGCGCATATATTTCGAGGGATCGGTCCTCCGGCCCGGCTTCGCAGCCCGTCGCGTAAAATGCCATCCGCTCACAATGATGGGTATCAAGAAGATGCCTAAAATTTGATCAATGAAGAAGTTTACTTTTCTTTGAAATTTTGTTATAATTGTTAATTTTAATATTATTATGATTTCTTCATAATAATTTTATTCATTCTTTTTTATACTTTTGTTGATAGAATTTATGCACACGAGGAATGACGTTTCTTCAACAATGATTCGCAATTTCTCTAGCAAGATTCATCCAAACGTATGAATCTATCCATTTGAAATTATCAAGCAATTTTCAGAGTTTTAACTATTGGATCGTCAATGAGAATTTCTAAGGAATTTCCCTATAAACTATGATATAAGTGATTAAGGAAGAACGTGTTTGTTTTATTGTGTTTGAGTTAAAATTGCGATGTATAAAAATTGTTATAGTCGACTATAAAAGATCCCGTAGATCTTTTGTGAAAAAAAGCTTCAAATGAAGTATATTACCATTTGAAATTATTATGAATGCACTAGCGATTTTCACTAGAAGTGGAAAATTACAAATGATGAATAATTTTCACCCGAAGTGAAAAATTACAAATATTGAATAGTTTTCACCTAATGTGAATAAATTGATGAACAATTTTCACCGAAAGTGAAAAATAAAATTGGTGAATAATTTCTACCAGAAGTGGAAAAGTGAAATTGAGGCCCAATAACCACCAAAGTGGGAAATCGAATTGAAATATTTTTATAAAATAAAATGAATTCTTTTCGATATTGATTGACGTCAAGGCTAGTGAAGCAATTGTCAAAAGGCTCTAGAAGAGTCGATATATAATACTTTGATAATGAATGAAACAAAATGTTACCCAATATTGTGTTAAGGGGAAACATA
Source organism: Euphorbia pulcherrima (assembly GCA_947683365.1). Classification (NCBI taxonomy): domain Eukaryota; kingdom Viridiplantae; phylum Streptophyta; class Magnoliopsida; order Malpighiales; family Euphorbiaceae; genus Euphorbia; species Euphorbia pulcherrima. The sequence goes on along the minus strand of CANTUS010000001.1, from coordinate 45,730,042 downwards.
TTTTGTAAATACTCCAGAAGAGCCAGAATTAGTGTACCAAGGGGATAAAAATTTGTTCAATACTCCAACAGAGCTAGTATTAACTAAAGAAATAAAAAATTGTTGAATGCTCCGGAAGAGCTAATATTATGTGTTAAGGGGACAAATAAATTATTGAATGGTCTGGAAGACCCAATGTTAATCTACCAATGGGATGATTATTATGAATAATACATTATATTCCCCAATTTCTCATATATGTTTATTGAGTTCTAAAATATTCGCATAAATGAGTATTATTGAAAATGTGAGTGAAGACATTAAAAAATGTCTTCATGGTACATATATTTTCTAGCCAATTTAACTATAAACTTGAAGTTTATGTATTGAGATAATTATAAAATTTGACACCATCGACTAGGTCATCCAAGTTCGATAATGATGAGAAATATAATAGATAATGCACATGGGCATCCGTTGAAGATTGAAGTTTCTTCAAAATAATGAATAATTTTGTGCTGCTTATATGCAAGGAAAATTAATTATGAAACCTTCCAAAAGTAAGGTTAAAATTGAGTCTCCAACATTTTTAGAACGCATACAATGTGATATATGTGGACTAATTCATCCACGATTGTACCATTTAGTTTTTAATATAGTCACTTCCTGAAGAAGTACAAATACCTAGACTTGATGCTTCAACTAAATGGTTATATGTTTTTGTATGTCAATTCAGATTAAATTATGAACATCCTGTAGAATATGTTCAGATTCAATATGGTATGATAGAACCATGTATTGAACATCTGCATTTAATTGCACGACCATGATATATGAACAAATACTTTTGCATTTGTATAAGGATATGCAATATATGTTTAAGACCAACAAGTTATTGATTATTTTTCTCCCATAATTAGATTTGATCATAAGCCCGTTACTTGTCATCTAAGAGTTTTTGTTATGTAGTTTATGTGCATATAACTCCATAACAACATACCAATTGAATTGCGGAAAACCTCTTTATATATCAAAAATATCATATTAAATTTATCATATTTTTTATTGTTATATTGGTTACAAACTCTATTTCTTCTTAGTTATTAACTACTTTTTTGAATTAATACAACTTCACTACGTTCTTAATCTTTATAAATAAAATTATAAAAGTAGAGTAGAGAGTACGTGATAACAAATTTATGTTTCCAAATATTCTTCTCCACATTCTAAACTCTTAATTCACGATTCGTCATCATCTTATCTTTTTTTTTCAAATCTCATCTTAATCACCAATGAATCATACTTCAATTTATAAATAACCAAAGAATTTACAAAATTCATTTATTTCATCTCGATAAATTCATTGATTAACAATGGGTTTTTCCAATTTGGAGAAAATAATCTAAGAATTGCAAAATTACCGAAAAAATTGAAAAGATAAAAATAAGAAAAAATAACATTTCACTTTAAAATAATATTCAAACGTACATATATAAGAAAAACTCATCAAAATATTTAACATTTCACTTTTAACATAAATACTAACTAATTATAATAGTAATATAAATTAGAACAATATGGTAATAAAATAAGACAAATTTAATAATAAAATTGTAATATTTCTTTTGAAAGAATTGAAGGTTTTAATAATTACACATCAAAATCTTTAATATAAATACTAATTAATTAAAATAATAATTTAAATTAGAATAATATGGTAATAAAATAAAATAAATATAATATTAAAATTGTAATACTTCTTTTGAAAGGTTTTAATAATAACCATTTATATATGGAAATTAAGTTTGAAAAGTTTCAGTAATAATCAATTTGAAATATCATTATCATAGAAACAAATTAAAGTAAACGTACAACGATTTAAAACAATAATTATACATGAAAATAATTCATAATTGTTGATAAGAATTATATTGCAAAACTGTTATAGTAATTAATAATTATTTGACTTTTAAAGTAATATTCAAATGAACATATATAAGGAAAACTCATTAAAATAGTTAAAATTTCACTTTAATATAATAAATTCTTATAAGGAAAGCTCATAAATATAATAAATTATGATATAAATAATAAGTAATTATATAATAATATAAATTAGAATAATATGGTAATAAAATAATTTAAATAGTAATATAAAGTAAAATAATATGGTAATAAAATAAAATAAATTTAATAATAAAACTGTAAAATTTCTTTTGAAAGGTATAAGGGTAAAAAGTATTTTAGGACTTCATTGCTTGAATGCAACCTCATATGGTATGCCTTGAGTTCTTGAAGATTATCAACAAACTTGGAAATATTATTTTTAGTTACCGTCACTTGAAATCGATATTCCTATTGCAATATTACAAAACATCAAAAGGAGTAAAATTTTATGTTAGCTATGCGATTTTATTAAGCATTTATTGAGATAAATTTTTTAATATTAAATGAAAAAATAATTTATTAACATACCTTTTCATCTTATAAAACCATTTCAATAGTAAATATTGAGTTAGGTTTATTGCATTCTGGAATGGTCCAAAGGCGGAAAACACGTACTTTAAGGGTTCATAACATCTTAGTTGGATTTATATCACATATAAAATCCGTTTTCAATTGCACCCCAATACGGTTGATATCATTCACCAAATTATGTTTCTGCTTCAACATAATGAACAAGATACTCTAATACAAAATTATCTTGTGATTCCTATCGAATGTTTGATGAGGAAAAAAGACTCCTGATTCTTAAGTAGAAAGTAAGTAGCATTAAGAGTTATATTGACTATTAAATAAGATTATAATCCTATTTAAGAATTAATGTGACTCCTTTTATTATTTATAATTCACATTCATTGAAAGTAACATTAATAAGTATTAATTAACTGTATTATTATAATTATTATTATCCATAAGAAAGAGTAACGATCATTAAGAATGACATTAATTCTTAAATAAGATTATAATCAATAGAGTCAGATTTTTTAATTGCCAATTTGTGGTTTTTTTATTTTATTTAATTCTATTGATTAAAATCATGTTTAAGAAAAATTTCATATTTTAAACTTTAATTAGCAATTATTAGCCATGGAATTTTTGACGGATTATAATCCCATTTAAGAATTAATGTGACTCTTTTTTATCACAAAATATATTATTATTATTATTATTATTGTTGTTGTTGTTGTTATATTTTTGTTTTTATTTTATTCCAATTTTATATTTTGGTATTGTTAGGATTATTATGAATATAACATAAGCTTAATTTTTATTGTTTTTGTATATTTGTTTGTTATTAATACTATTTGTATTAGTTTTTATCACTTATTATTTATGGTAAGTAACATTAATTAGTATTAATTAATTATATTATTATAATTATTTTTATCCATAAGAAAGAGTAAATACCATTAAGAGTCACATTAATTATTAAATAAGATTATAATCAATAGAGTCATATTTTTTAATCAATAGACTCAGATTTCAATTTTATATTTTAGTATTATTATGATTAGTGTGAATATTAATCAATTTTAAATACCATTATTATAGTAATATAAATTGGAATAATATGGTAATAAAATAAAATAAATTTATTAATAAAATTGAAATACTTCTTTTGAAAGTATAGGGGTACAGAAGTCATTTAGGACTTCTTTGCTTTTATATATTATATAGATATTCTCTTTGCAAAGATTGCAAATTTTATTTTGATGAAAATATTTTCCTAGCATTAGGGGGAGAAAGTAAAAAGACAATTTTGGAAAAGACAAATTTGTCTAATTCTTCATTATTAATTTATATGGATCCTATAATGAGATACAAAATGAAATTCCTGAAGAATAATAAAAAATAACGCTATAACACGCCTGAAGCGTGGATGATCAATTGGTTTAATGGATAAAAATCCTTGAAAAGAAAAATTCTCAAGAACAAAGATAATCTCATTGAGAATATATGTACTAATACACTTCCTACAGAAGTAATTGCCCTTGAAATGCGAACACTTGAAGTTGTTCAAAATTTGAATATTCAAATAAATTATATTAGTACCGAGTAACAGATGGAATATAGATAAAATGGCTATAGACCTTATTTTTTATATAATATGATAATATACATATAGTTTGCATGATCTTTTCTATCTCTATCATAATATATTTTCTATAGTTTATGTTCTTGCAAATCTGTGTTATTTTATTCTCTTGTGGTAGTTGCAATAACTTTTCCATGTTTTTTAACACTGAAAGAAAAAGTTAATATGCACTTGATGAATGTTGTTATAACTTACCTAATGATGTTTACATGAAAAATTTCCCAAGGACTCAAATTGCAGGAAAAAGTATGGCAAATGAGAATTTTATTCCATACAGTTGAAAATATCTATGCATGGATTAAGACCATCTGGATGCACATTTGGTAAATCAATTGCCAAAGAAGATCATGAAGACAATGTCGCATTCATTGCTCATTTGAAGTAAGACTACATGAAGGAAGACATAATGAAGCACATTCACCAAATATATCTTTGCTCGTGATCTTGAAAAAGAATGGTGTAATTAGCATTCAACAAATGTGTTCTTGTAGCAATATGGAAGACCTTCTACGATTTTCATGAAGTTTGCTTATCATATCAGAATGTGTCTTTTTTTAGATCTTCAGTATTCTTACGAACAGGGGGAGTAAACACTGTACTCTTTTTCCTTTATCCATAGGTTTCGTCTCCTTGTTGAGGTTTTTAATGAGGCAGTGTCCCATTCGCAATGATGGACATCAAATCGGAAGTGTTAGAAATAAATATTATATACTTATTAGTATATAAGTTACACATATTTATTTGTATTGATGTCCATAAATTTTCACCATTTATGTTATGTAACTTGTGACCTTACAAGTTCAAGTCCTTTACCTATAAATATAGGTTATTGTAAGTTATACATGTAAGAATAAGATGAATAATATTTCATACTTTTCTCTCCAAATTTGTTATGCTCTATTTCCTATTGATTCATATTATTTCTAACAGTATTTAGAAATATTAGTCAAGAGTTAAACTCGATTATAGGAGGCTCGTTTAAGCTAGCAACTTCGCAAGCTCGAGCCGAGTTTGAATATTTAAAGCTCGACGAGCTTTGAGCCGAGCCGAGCCTAACCCTTTTTCCTTTTGAACCAAGCCGAGCCCAGACAGATTTTGTCTCGGTTTGGCTTGTTAGCATTCCTAAACCCATTACTCTATATTCTCTACTATGAACTCTACTTTTATAGTATTTACTCTATGTATACCGACCTGTTCATCGGGTGGACCGGACCGAATTTGGGTTGGGCCTCATCGGGCTTTTCATTAAAAACCTCAACCCAAGCCCAATCCGGCCCACACTATTCTAAATTTGGCTTGGGCTGGGTTCGGGCTGAGTTAGGCCAAGTTCGGGCCGTGCTTACAATCATATTATCCTTTCTAATTTTTAAAACAAATTTTACTAACACAAAATGGAAAGAAATTAAAATAAATATGTGATAATGGAAAAAAGTTCTCAAAAATGAAATTAAGTATATTGGTGAATTACTTAATACGTGAGAATACCATTATGCTACCACTTTTCATACATATTGAATCAATCCATTACTAAATTGTGCACCTCTCTTGGAATTTTGACTTAATTGTTGGTTTTTGATGCTGTTCTTTGGTTCAAGAGTGATAGATATATTATGAAGAACAACTGATTAACATTGCAGAAGTGGGCTAGTGGATCAGAAAAATATATTTCGAATTAGAATCGTTTGTAGGACAAGTGCATTTACCTGCATTCAATTCAATTAGGGTCATTACCACACAACTTTAGCCTATCACACCAATAACTTGAGCAGTTACCTAATTAATTCTAGCTACCATTTCTCATTATTAACATTTCAGCTATAACTAGATATTTTGAACAAAGAAAAATTGTTTGTTGGGAAACAATGATCCGGAAGAACCAATACAAGAACATATCCGGATCAGGTTTGAAGAAAACATATACACAAGTGTCCAAGATAAGTCATCAAGACATAAATTGAAGACTTTAAACACCTAAGTCCATATTGAAAGCATCCGGTTAGAGTTTGAAAAGGGAACAACTTCTAACCCTCCAAAGTCAGCATCCGAAGGAAGACTGATTGAAGAGCATCCGAATAAATTGAGTCAGAAGACATTGAGAAGACTCAATTATCAAGACAAAGGGAATTTATTTGAAAACCACAATTCCCTCCAATTTGGTCTAAAGTCAATGCTCCTTTTGCCTTGAAGAACGAAAAAATGACAGCTTGCATGCATTTAATAAAAGGACAAATATGTGACTTGAAAAGAGAAAAAGGCAACCACCTTTTCAACCTAGACCAATTGTATGGAGCGTCACACTACTGACAAAGCTCAGCTAGAATTTGGAAGTGCGCAAAAAGCCAAACAAACGACCACTGATAGCTTTTTGCATCAATACCAAGAATTCAAACGGGTCAAATTATGTCTCTAATGGATTGATCAATGGCTCTAGATGCGCCACATCATACCCGATCAATGGTAAAGATTCAATATACCTCAATGGTACACAACAGCTACATTTATGATCAAAACCTATAAAAGGAGATCTTCACAAATTGAGAAGGTGCTGGTTGATTTCATAAGAAGCTAGTAATAGAAAATTCAAGCTATTTCAATCAGTGAACAAAATCCCTCCAAGAACTAGAAAACTCCAAATCTATTTTGTAAGAATTCTCAAGTGTGTTATAAAATTGAAGAATTCAGAAACCAAACCCTCGAAATATCAGTTGTAAGATCTCATACTTGGGTGAGTATTGAGATTGGGATTAAGCTTAGAGTTGGTGCTTAAGTGGAGTATCCCTAAAGGACTCAACTTAGGTTTGGGTAGAATCTAAGTGGTATATCCCACTAAAGAAAAAGGACTCAACTAGGAGTTGGTGCTTCTAGTGGTACATCCTACTTCCGGAGAAGAATTTTCTGGAGACAAGCTCGAGAGGACTTAGTGCCTTAGTGGTATATCCTAATCCCGGTAGGACTCAGCCAGAGTGAAGAACATGGTGGTATATCCTGTAGTCAGGAGAAAAATTGTAAGGCTTGATTCCTACCAGTTGAAAAGGAATCCACTAATGGACGAAGCTCAGAGTAAGGAAACTCTAGGGACTAGAGCAGGCGGGCTAAACCAGGATAAAAATCTCGTGTTTGATTTCCTTTAACCCTTTACTTTATTGCACATTATTTCATATTTACATCATCCAGATCCATTACATCTGGAACATATCAAACATGCTACACAAGACTTTTTAAAAGTCTATAAATTCCACAAAAAGGGTCATTCACCCCCCTTTGACCTAAAATACACCCTCACAGGGACCAACTAGTGGTATCAAAGCTTGTGCTCACAACTAGAGATCTAACAATCTCAAGCTAAAGGTCCATATTTTGATCTAAGAATCAAAATGAGTTCTAACAACTCATAGCTTCTTCCGGAGGGTATGTCTATTACCCGTCCTCTTCTCTTCACCGGTGAACACTACATATTCTGGAAAAATAGGATGAAAATTTCATTCAAGCATAGAGCATGATTGCATGGATGGCCATCAAATATGGTCCATATGTTCCTACTTATGAAGTAGAGGGTATTACTACCCGGAAGCCATCAAATCAATGGGATGAGAATGATTACAAGAAATTTTATGAAAATGCAAATGCTATTAACTTGCTTCATTGTGCTCTTAGTGCAGCTGAGTTTAACATGATATCCGAATGTGAAATGACACAAGAGATATGGCAGAAACTAGAAGTGACTTACGAAGGAACTAACAAAGTCAAAGAAGCCCGGATTGATCTCAACCAGTAGAAACTCGAATCCTTCAAGATAGAGCTTAAAGAATCCATCAACAGCATGAATACTAGATATACCAATCTAGTAAATGAGATGAAAAGGCTTGGGAAGGAGATCACTGAAGTAGAGATGGTAAAAAAAAATACTCCAGAATCTCACCAAGGAATGAGACAACAAAGAGACCATCATTGAGGAAGCTCATGACTTAAATTTTTATAGTTATGATGAACTCATTGGTAATCTTCTAACCCCAAGAATTATCCTTTGAGAGATATAACCAATAAGAGAAGAAGCCTGGAGAGAAGAAGAAAGCAATCGCGCTTAAGGAACACTAATCCAGATCATCCTCCTCTGGAATAAAGAAACATTTAAAGGAATCTCACTACAATAATTCTTCTCCGACTGCTGATGAGACTTTCAAGCCAATCAGTTCTGAATTGAGTTATGCTTCCTCAACTTGTACTGCCCTAGCCTTTCACCTCGCTCGCTATCAGTTCTTCCATAAAATCCGTCTTTGATGGAGCACTTGCCCGAGAGATCTTTGCTTTTTGTTGAGCTCTTTTCCTTTCCCTTGCGTTGAGCTAGCCAAACAGTTCAACAGATTTCTGAGAAAGAAAGAAAGGAGGAATTCTAGAAGATAAGATTCTAGAAGAATAAAGGAAGGCTCTTCCAGAAAAGAAAAGTTCAGAAAAGCTCTGGAAGACAAGAATGATTAGGAAATAGAAGTAGCCTGCTTTGAATGTGGAGACAAAGGCCATTTTAAAACCAAATTTCCTAAACTTAAAAGGGACAAGAAATACAAGAAGAAGGCAATGGTGTTAACATGGAGCAATAGTGAAGAAAGCAGTAGCTCATCTTCAATATAAGAAGAATAAACTACAAACTGTGCATTAATGGCACTAGCTGATCCAAAAGCAGAGCAATTCAGAAGAAATCCGTCAAAGTAAGTCACAAAAGAAATTAAAGAATCAGAATCTAAGACAACAATCACTGAGGTAAACTCACACTTAAATTTTGTATCTAACTTTAATCTTGCTAGAGCTTTAGGGATTGTAATCAACAACGTGAGGAAGAATACAAAGGCCATCAAAACCCTTCAAAGATAAGTGATGGAACTTGCTGAGCAATGGCACAAGATATCAACCTAATAATGGCTATAAAGCACATTGATCTTGTTGAAGAAAATTTCCTAAGAAATCAAGTGTAGATATTAAGCGCAAATGTGACTAGGCTAGATAGGGAACTAGCTCTGATAAAGGAGGAATCCAGAAGGAAACCAGAATATTTAAATCAAAGGAGGAAGCCAGATATTGTATCCAAAAGGAATCCAGAACCTACAAAATAAAGTAAAATCTAGAAGCAGCCTCAAGCTCAAAAACACAATGCCCACCAAAACAGAGAACTCAAACTCAGAGATACATAGCTGCTCAAAAGGGAAAGGCTAAAGTGGTCTATGATGAGCCACCCACCAAGCAAAGAGAAAACTACGGAGTAGAAGCTGCTCCTCCCACAAATTACTAGATCCAAACCATATAGTCAAGTCTGGATCTATCTGAAGCAAGATACTTCGGAGATTATGGAAAGAAAGATCTACAAAAAATTAAGGAGAAGCTGAAGCAGAACAAACCAGTCACTGGGTGCAGGTTTTGTGGAGCAAATAACCATATAACTAAAATGTGCAGATTTAAAAATGGTTATTAAGATATTTATCCTTGGCCAAAAATGGTTGATAACCCGAGAAGAACCAAATCTGATTGGGTACCCAAACCCACTTGATATGTTTTACAGGTATGCCTTAGATCCACATAAGATCAACAAACATGGTACATTGATAGTGGATGCTTAAGGCACATGACTGGTGATGAGAAAGCCTTCATCGCTTTAATCTAGAAGAAAGTTAGAAAAGTAAGCTTTGGAGACAATAAAAAGGGACAGATCATTGGGCATGGAACCATTGGATCTAAATTAAAAATAGAAGATGGACTAAAGTTCAACCTGCTGAGTGTTGCACAACTCTATGACAAAGGAAGAAAAGTCACCTTTTACTCCGGAGGTTGCTTAATCATTAATAGTAAGTCAAATCAACTTATTATTTATGCACCTAGAGTAAACAATGTCTATTCTGTTAATATTAAAAATGAGAAAAAGAATATATGCTTGGTGTCTAAAGAAGAAGAATCATGGCTTTGGCACCGGAGGTTGGGACATGTAAGCATGAACCTCCTATCCAAATTAGCCAAAAAGGAATTGGTTATGTGCTTGCCTAAGGTTGCTTTTGATAAGGATCACATATGCACTGCATGTCAATTAGGTAAATAACATAGAAAAAGTTTCCCTTCCATCTCCTATATACCTTCCAAGAGAGTTCTTGAACTCTTGCACATTGATCTCTTTGGTCCAATCAAAACAATGAGTTTAGGTAGAAGAGAATACACTATGGTCATAGTGGATGATTATTCTCGCTATACCTAGGTGGATTTGCTAGCTAGCAAAGATGAAGCCTTTGACCATTTCTCAAAAATATTCATCCGGATAGAAGTAGAACAGGGTATAAGCATTGCACACACTTGGAGTGGTAATGGAGGAGAATTCAAAAATAAGCATTTTGCTGAATTCTGTGAATCCAAGGCATTGAGCACAACTTCTGTTCTCCTCATACACCTCTACAAAATGGGGTTATTCAAAGGAAAAATAGAACAATAGTTGAAATGGCTCAAACAGTGCTAAATGAGAATAAATTACCTAAATACTTTTGGGGTGAGGCTGTAAATACTGTATGTTACACTTTAAATAGAGCTCTCATTAGAAAGACCATATACAAAACCGTATATGAAATCTAAAAGGGAAGGAAAGCCAAGATTAGGTACTTCAAAGCCTTTAGATGTAAATGCTACATTCTAAACGATATAAAGCAACTAGGAAAATTTGATCCTAAATCTGATGAAGCAATTTTCCTTGGCTACTCAACACATAGCAAAGCTTACAGAGTATATAACAAAAGAACATATACCGTGGTAGAGTTAATACATGTAGATTTTGATGAGACTAACCATGCAGGCAAGAAAAGCCAAGATCCGGATGAGACAACTTCGGATGAAGCAGAATCATTGAAGGCTCAAGATCCCTTTTAGATCAAGAAGTATAAGGAAGAGGATGAGCCAATCAATTTCAACCAAGATCATCTTCCAAACAAACCCTTGAATGCTGAAATTGATTTCAATGATGGACAAGAAGAAGAAGAGTAATTAGATGCAGCAGTAGAGCAAGCTCCAGAAATCCATGAAGATCTTCAAAGGGAAACGAGGACACAAAGAAACCATCCAGTGGAAGCTATTTTGGATAATCTCCAAAATCCAGTCAGAACCAGAGGACAATAAGATGATGAGTCATGCTGGTTTTATCTCGCTCACAGAACTAAAGAAGTTTCAAGATGTAGAAGGAGATGAAAGTTGGATGATGGCAATGTAAGAAGAACTGGATTAGTTCATCAGAAATGATGTCTGGGGTCTAGTACCTCCACTAGAAGAAAAGTCAATCATTGGCACTAAATGGATATTCTAAAACAAGCTAGATGAATCCGGAGTTATTGTGAGAAATAAAGCAAGACTGGTTGCTCAAGGCTATAACCAGCAAGAAGGGATTGACTTTGAGGAAACCTTTGCTCCAGTAGCAAGATTAGAGGCAATCCGAATACTATGTGCTTTTGCATCATTCATGGGATTCACCTTATTCTAAATGGATGTCAAAAGTGCATTTCTAAAAGAAGTCATTCAAGAGGAAGTGTATGTCAAGCAACCACCTAGATTTGAAGACTCAAAGCATCCGGAACATGTGTACAAGCTGAAGAAGGCCCTCTATGAATTGAAGCAAGCACAAAGAGCTTGGCATAAGAGACTCACTTCATTTCTCATATCCAAGGGTTACATCCAAGGTAAAGCAAACACAACCCTCTCTATCAAAAAGAAGAAAGGTGATGTCATTCTTGTCCAAATCTATGTGGATGACATCATTTTTAGAGAAACAAATGAAAAGATGTGTGAGGAATTTAGCTCTCAAATGCAAAAGGAATTTGAGATGTCAATGATAGGAGAACTCAACTTCTTCCTTGGTCTTGAGTCCGGATGGAATTTTCATAAACTAGTCCAAATACACTAAGGAGATTCTGAAGAAGTTTGAAATAGATAAAATTAAACCAATGTCCACTCCTATGAGATCAGATACAGTCCTATCAAAGGATTGTGAAGGAGAAGAAGTTGACTAGAAGCTTTACAGAGGAATGATTGGATCTCTTCTACACTTGATAGCAAGTAGACCTGACATACATTATGCAGTTTGCTACTGTGAAAGATATCAAGCAAATCCAAGGGATTCACATCTCAAGGCAGTAAAGAGAGTTCTTAGATATCTTCTAAGAACCACTGAAGTTTGGCTATGGTATCCTAATAAGGGAAATTTCACCTTGCAAGGCTACACTGATGTAGACTATGGTAGAAATACCCTTAAGAGAAAAAGCACATCCGGAGGCTGTCATTTTCTTAGAGAATGCTTAGTATCATGGTATAGCAAGAAGCAAACTTCAATAGCAGTATCAACTATAGAAGCTGAACATATGGATGCTAGAATTTGTATTGCTTAACTCCTATGGATCAAGTAGCAATTGGAAGATTACGATGTTCAAGTAGGATGTGTGGATGTTATGTGTGATAAAAAAAAGTACAATTGATGTGTTAAAGAATCCAGTGCTACATAGCAGGACAAATCATGTCAATATTAGACACCAGTTCATCCAAGATCATGTAATGAAGAAGGCGGTCATCTTGGTCTACATCTCAACTGTTGGTCTCTATACGTACACTCAATGAGTCAGAGGGTGGTGAATGACTCACTCAAAAACTAATGAAATTTTTTTACGATAATTAATGGCTCTACTAATGAGGTCAGCTGGCTGAGTGAATAGCTGGAAATTTTGATTAAGTAAAGAACACAGAGATTTATACTAGTTTGGCAACCTGTGCTTACATCTAGTCCCGAGATAGTGTCTCGGCTTTAATTCACTAATCTCAACTCCTTTACCCAAGGCGGAGAAGCCTTTCACAAATTCCTTAATTACAGTAAGTACCCTCCAAACTGCAATCGCTCACCCACTGACTAGAATACCCTCTTATATTAGAAACTCAATAAGAGTATAAACAAGAGCTGGATTCAACTTATAAGAACATTGATCTAGATACAAATGATTTAATATTACAATGCTACGATCTATTCTATTCTCTCTTGTTCTAAAGAAGATTCTCGTTGAGTAGTGCTTTCTTTCTTGAACTTCTGTAAAGCTTGTAAATTGGCAGAGTTTTGGCTTCTAAAAAGTTCAGTTGCAATCACCAAGTTCTAATGCTTGCCTTCTTACTCCTTATATAGTGGGGATCAAGAATGTAGTCGTTGAACTTATCTTGGTATCTTTTGAAATTAACAGCTCATCTATCTACCCGTTGCTTCTTCAAATCAATCTCTTAAGAGATAAAATTGCACCATTGTGAGATAGAAAATCAATCCATTAGATTGAGATTCGAGCTTCAATTTAAATCCTTTATTGTTTGATGCCAGTCTTCCATTAGAGAGAACTCATGCTGACTTTCCACGTGTCTTTATCCCATTCCCTCTGGTCTTCTGACATGTTACAGAGTGCACGATACAAGGTTGGTAGATCTGCAGAATTGCCGAAAATGGCCCAAAATGGAAATGACTTTTTGCAGCTAGATTATAGAAGACTTTGTCATTTTCTTCATAAACTAGAGTCTTGTCAAGGCATTAATTCTTTTTGTCTTTGTCTCATTAATGTTCCTGCAAAAAGCAACACTAAAAGCAAAGATGCCGTTTTTCCTTAAATGGTAAAGTCAATAGCTTTGACAGACTTAAAGTAACTCAGTGAAATATATCATCATAAGGCACACAGTGGAAACAAAATTTAATTATAAAGCGCTGAGTCAATATTACTAAGTCAACGACTACGTAGATACTTAGCCCAGAAACAACTCAGAGTTAAACTAAATAGCTAGGTCAGCAGAGACTTGAAATTCTACCCTTGAATTTACTAACTCCTTATAACCATAGACTATTTATTTTAACATCATTATTGATTTAATTATCCCATTCTTAACTTAATTATTATGATCAAAACTTAAGCACTACTGAGTCATCCATTGAGTCAGTCTAACTCGTGCTTGGTTCAACAATGTCCCCTATTTTGATAAATGGCAATTAACTAACCGAGAATTAAATCAATAAGATATTTAGATAAGAGTTACCTTATCCTTATGCTTGATATGTCTTTCTTCAACATCATCAATTTACTTACAGTGAATGGTAACTTCCCCATAATTCTTGAATCTTCCGAGTTCAGCATTCCTCAATACTTCTCATAAATTTCTACAAAAGTTCATGACATATATATGTAGCAGAAAAATATAAGAAGTTAAGAAGGTCTTAACTTAGAACATAATATGTAATTTTTCATATATGGATAACTTAAGTACAGACAACGAAGAGTTAATCTATACTAAGTTTTACAATGAACTCTAGCGATTATAAAAATTCTATTCTACTCTTTAGGCATAGGCGGAGCTCCCAAATTCACTGTCCTTTCTTCATAAACCTGCTGATCCCATCTGGATTTCTTTTCTTTGGGTAGAGCAATATCCGTGCCTTTCCTTTTCCTTGTCTCAAGATATTCTCGTTGTATGCGCTCTAGATCCTTAGGCAGATTGTATGAAAATTCAGCAATCCACTACTCTCTCTCCCTTTCCTCCTACTCATGCTTCTCGCGATCCTTCTCCCCCATTGCCATTGCATCCAAAATGGCTTGGTTTTGATGATCAAACAAGCTCAAAGACTTCTCAAAAGAATCTATCTGACCATATACATTAGATGAAGAATGTTGCACAAGCAACTCATATATTTCCTGTGATAGCGCATCTTGTTCTCTGAGAAAGGTGAATAAACCTATCAAAGCGCTGGATTGAGAGAGATTAACTTGATATTGAGCACTCAGTTCTTCTTTAGATATCTGAGTGAGACTGGCCAAAACCTTTGCTTGATTGTTCGCTCTTAAAATCCGCTCTAGCATGGGAGTGCTTCTGATATGAGTAGTGACTTCATCATGAATTTTATCAATTGCTTCTCCATCATTGATGACATTAGGTTGAACTTGCTTGATTTAGTCTCTGATGTGACTAAGTTTAGTGTAGGCTCTAGTTCAGCATCTACCATAATAATGTCACTATTCAGAGTATCTGAAATGTTGAGCTTCTTTAAGGCGTTAAGCACAGCTCCCTCTGAGTCCTTGAATCCTTTCAGCATCTCCTCCTTCACTTTTCTCAGCTCTGTGTGTAATCCATGATGTTTGAGCACAACTTAAAATAGAGTGTTGATTCCATCTATAACTGCATTTAAACGAGTTGTGTTCTCATCATTCTCCTTTCTCAAAATGCTATACCCATCAAGCACCTTGTAGTTACTCTCATAAATCTTTGCCATTTACTTCTTGAGTTCTGCAACTTCTAACTTTAATCCACCGGCCTGCCTACCTATAATAGATAACAACGGAAACACATGGGATACTATTGCCTTTACCTATGAGAATTGGGTAGGTACTGATTTGAATTGGGCTTTCATCTCCTCAACAACCTCCATAAAACCTTTCACTGGCTCCACTACTTTTGTAATTCTCCTTAGGACATACTCAGACAGTAATAATTTTGCTATCTCAGCATCAATTTCATCATATGTCCCTGGTCCTGGAAATCTAGCTCTCCCCATTCTCCTTAAATCTCCTAAAAGTTCAGCTTGAGGGTTGAATTGGGGTTATGGTTATGGTTGTTGAGGTGGTTGTTGGTTTTGTGGTTGTTCAAGAATTTCCTCAATAATTGAAGGTCCTCTAACTAGTGGAGGTCCTTCCAAAAGTAAAGGTTCATGCTTTCCTACAGGTAACAAGCATGAGATGATGGCTATTTGATCAGACTTTGTTTGGCTAGAGTTGGATGTTAATGGTGTTTAGGTTTTTGGTAAGGGTAAGGCATAGATTGGTGTAGGTGAGAGAGGTGTATCAGGTATAAGGTTTGGGAAAACAAAAGGGTCTGGGTTTTCTTCCTCCTTTTCTTCTTCACCTTCAACAACGGACTTGCTGACCTGAGTTTAAGATTCCTCAGTCAGCTGAGCTTTGTGGTCAACTATAGCTTCCTCTTCCTCCTTATCTTCCAAATCTCCCTCATCTTCATCAATCACAACCTTCATCTTCTTAAATAATCTCCTCTTCTTTTCCTTCTTCTCTTCCTTAGCTTCTTCAGCAGTCAGAGTGACCTGCTGATCAGAGTTCAGAACATCAAATTCTATAGCCTTAACCTCCACTACTTCATCTTCCTCATCTGCTCTTCTTGATTCTAAATCCCATTAAGAGCTCCTATCATTTCTTCAACCACTTTTGGTACTTCTTTCGCAGCTAAGCTAGCAACTATAGATTGTAGTATTTGCTCAGTGTTAGCTTTAACTCTAGCTGTTGCTGCTGCTTCAGCCTTTCTTCTAATCTCAGCTTCTATTTCCTCCTGCCTCTTTTTGATTCTTTCTGCCTCAACGACCTTCACTCTTTCTACTTCTTCAAGATCTTGGACTATTCCAGTCCCTTTCTTCACCATAAGCTTCTTTTTAGGCTGACCTACTTGAGGTACATGAACTGATGTAGCTTCTTTACCTTTTGTAGTCACCTCATCCAGCTGAGCTTCATCTAACTTTCTCTTCTTCTCTATGTTCACATGCATCTCCTCTCTCAACTCTTCCTTGGACTACCTCTCTTCCTCTATCTCCTTGGGAGTTAGTTCTCTGTTCTTATCTTCTTTAGTTCCCTTGGAAGATCTTATTTTCTTGGGAACAATAGCTGGAACTAAACTTGATGAACTCCCTTTCTTCTCCTTCTTAGATACCTTCCTGACCTCCTTCTTCACTGCCTTCTTCTCAACTATGTCTTCTCCCTTCTCTACTCCAAGCTTGGTAAAAGGCACCCAAGGTCAGGTCCTCATCAAGAGGCTGAATAGGCTTCATCTCCATTATAGCCTTGGGATCCTTCACTCTCACTTCTCCTGGTTTCAGCTTGATGTACTTAGTGTTGGAAGGCCTCTCATTTGCTCTAAGTCCATAGAAGTGGGCATTACTGAGTACCCTGGACTCAATAAATTTCATCTAAATGTTATTCTTAATCGCCTATCCTTCCAAATCTAGTTTATAAGCTCTGTAGATCTCCATCACCAACTGCTCATACACTAAATTCTTGTTGACCTTTAAAAATTTGTGCAAGATGGCCATGGGCCAATTAATGCTCATGCCATGGGTTAGAGCATAGATAAATACCCTCTCAAACTTGGAACAACTACCAATTGAGCCAGTCTTGGGCAGAAGAACTTTTGTAACAAGTTCATAAGATTACTTCCCTTCCTTTATAAACATAGAGACGATTAGTTCACCAGCCTTGTAATCTGCAGGAACTTTATAATCTATAAGGATATCAACGTGCTCCTTATCTTTGATGACTCATAGTCTGAGCCCTCTATCGTGCATCCCAAGTAAACCAGCAATCAATTTAGGGGTCATATAAACTTTCCTCCCCATCATCGTGGACAACAAAATATCCTTCAGACCTTCTATCATATGAATTCTATGATAGAATCTCTGGACAATCTCCTCATAGCAGCTACTTGGTATCTCAAAAAAACCTCTTAGGTGATGTTGTCCCGTCCATTTCCTAAATCTATCGTCACTTGCAAAGCTGAGCATATCTACTATTGTTGGTGGCTCAACTTCTATGTTCTCCATAAAACACCATCTTGTGGGAGTATACTTCTTTCCTGCCGGGGATATTAATTTTTCAATTTTGTCAATACTTACTGCTACCTGAACTATATGATGCCTTATTATAACCCAGTAAGTATCCTTCTTATCCCTCACAAAAAGATCAAGTTTTCTCCCTAAAGTGCTCATCATTGAAATTGCTTTGACGGAGATTAGAGATTTTAGGGATTCAGGAAGAAAATTATAGAGAAGGAAATTTGGTAAAGTAACCTTTCCTCTTTCTGAATTTCTCCTTAAATAGCCAAAAACTCTTCACTTAAACCTGTAAAGCTACATGTACAACTCATAATCTATGGTCTTAAGATTCAACGGTGAGATTACGTAACGCATACTATAGGATTAATGAAGACGAGAAACACGGGATAACTGCTACTAAATATGGATCATTTCATAACTTGCTACCGTTTCTATCAAGTTTAGATTTGAAAGATAACCAGTGACAATTAATGACGTGTCTAAAATTCAAGCGGCAGAAGAAATACTTAACCTAATTCGCAGAAGCTTAGAGTGTGCCCTAATTTGGTCAGATTCAGCATAGGTCAGAGTGAGATGTATTTCTTCAAATTGGATTAGACATTTCGATCAGCTATCTTAGGATGTTGAATTGTTCCTTTCCAATAGGCTTTGTGAATATATCAGCTCGTTGTTCTTCGGTAGGAATGTAGGTGAGCTTGACTTCTCCTTTTAGTGGATGATCCTTTATGAAGTGATGTCTAATATTGACATGCTTCATCTTACCATGTTGAACTGGATTCTTGGATAGGTCAATTGCACTCTTATTATCACACAAGACTTCAATAAAATTTGACTTTATACCATAATCCTCCAGTTGTTGCTTGATCCATAGTAGTTGTGCTACACAACTTCCTACATCCATATACTCAGCCTCAACTGTACTCAAAGCAACAGAGGTCTGCTTCTTGCTATACCATGTTACTAGACAGTCACCAAGGAAATGACAACCTCCTGTGGTGATTTTCCTTTCAAGTTTATCTCTTCCATAGTCAGCATCTGTGTATTCTCTCAGAGTGAAGTCTGCATTACTTGGATACCACAAACCTGCATCAATAAAGCCTAGCAAATACCTAAGAATTCTCTTAATAGCAGCTAAGTGAGATTCCTTGGTGTCAGCTTGATATCTTTCACAATAGCATACAACATATTGAATGTCAGGCCTTGTAACTGGGCAAACATTTTCATAGAATGGTTGTGCACGTGGAGTGCGGTGCGCGGGGCGCGTGATTCAATTTGGTGCAGTTTGAGAAAACCGTAGTGTTTGGTCTGGTTTGAGAAAATCCAGTTTGCTTAAATGCGGTGGCCTTGTAGGCCAAAAATGTGATTATATTAAGAAATATTTGCAAATTTTATTTAGAAAAGATATTTTTAAAATAAAGCATTTTTACTTTATTTAAAAATAAAATAGAGTCGCCACACGGTTCAGCTCCACCGAGAATTGTGGTATATCGATCCATGAATGGATTTTTATACCGAAGAGAAAACGAGATTCTGAGTTCAGACATGATAGTTACTCATATTGTTCAAATTGATCGGATTAATCTTGAAATTTTGCAATTTGTGGTAATTTTGGCATTATAATGGCTTTATTTAAGAATTAAATTCAAGAAATAAAACGGCCATTATAATGGCTAAATAAATAGAAATTTGCTACCCAAATTTTGGCAGAGTAACGGCAGCACTTGGTTTTTTACCCGAAAACTTAGATGGAGTTTCCTCTTGTTCTGGATGTTTAATCCATTCCTGCGAACTTATTTATACATATTATAGTTTAAGTGGCCCCAGTGGCCCACTTAACCAGAGTGATGAAAATGCAATGTGCAATAATATAATAGTGAAAATGGATTTTAATGAATTTAAAAGTTAGGCTTAGAGCCAATTACCCTCAGTTTACCTTTTCGTCTGTCCAGGATGGAAAATAGGTAAGTTATGGCTATAATCTTGGATCATTTCAACTGGAAATATAAAGTTTAAGTCATTTTTAGACCAAAGATCACTGTGGGATCTTGATCTAAAAATACTGGAGAATGAGTTTATACCGAATGTCGATGATAAACTAGAATCTAGAAGTGTTTTGATAGAGTTTTAGGGCTTTTTGGACTCCCAGAACTGAAAAAGGACACAAAGGTAATTTTAGAAATTCTCTAATTTTCGCGTCTATTGAAATGAGGGGGGGTGACCCCATATTTATAATAGGGTAGTAATTAGCCGGCGGGCTACTTACCTAACTGACAAGATTTTACATTGGATCCCATAAAATCTTGCCAGATCTCGGTAAGATTTGATTTTTTTTACTATAAATAGGTAATTACCCGATGGGGGGGGATTACCTATGTTTGACCAAACTTTGACTTTTTGATTTTTCAGTAGGAAATGCTAAATCAGAGCTTTTCTAGAATGTGGATTTTTGAATTTCAGATTTTGGACGATAATTCGGTCCTTTTTGACTCATTTGTCTGATTTCTGATCGAAATAGGCATTATTCTTGATCGGGCTGGAACGGACCTATGCTAATAGTTTACCCCTCGCATACATAAATTTCGTGCTAGAATGCGAAACAAACAAAGTAGTGTATGTGGAATGCAATGAGTTAAAATATTATTAATCGACAAATTTTGAAACAAAATATATTTTGCCCCTTCAATTAAAAAATTATTAATGAGTTGCATGAGGTTACAATTGACAAGGGGTCGAAATAAATATTTTGGATGCTTAATGCTTGAGTGACTGTAAAAATAGCTTTTAGGTCCGCTCGTTTCGAAAATAATGAAGAAATGGATGAAAAATGCAAAATTGCAAAAATTTTAAAAATATACGTAATTAGTCGGTGGGCTAATTACCTATATAATGGTAACTTTTATACCCATTACGCATAAATGCATGGGACGCATAAATGCGTGACAGCTGGATAGGTAATTATCCGGCGGGCTAATTACATGCAGTCTACAAAAACAGCAGCTTGGCTCCCATTTTCTCCACACAAAATTTTTTTTCTTCTTCTCTCTTGCAGGTTTTGCTCGCTTTCTTCGAAGATTTTTGCTTTCTAGCTTTTTCCGATGATGATGTCCTTCATTTTCTTCCCCTTTTTGGCCCTTCTTTTCAAATTTTACGGGGTTTCCATGTGGTTCAAGCTTTATAATATCAGCTTGGATCTGCCAGTCGTTCAAGTGACTACTTAGAACTTTCTTATCGATGGTCAGCAAGTGGAATTATCTGAGGTTCCTACTGATGCTTTGTATGGGCTCTCGTCGAATTGGATGTATCACGGGATCCATCCGGGGAATCCTATTCCGCTTGCCTTGATGTCTTCCGATCATCTTTCTCGGATTCTGGTAAGCCTTACTACTGCTTTTATTTTGCGCAAAGACTTATCCATTTTATTACTGGTTTATTTTATGCAATGAATTTTTTAACGCGATGATTTTTCGATAATCATGCGATTTATCAAGAACTGGTGTGTGATATGTGTGTATGCATTTTTCAGGTCACCAAGCATAAGGGCATTGGCATTACCTACTTCCATAAGTGGTATCAGGTGTTATCTCCTGGTGCCAAGGCCATCGTTGATAAGACGTCTTTGGAGAGGATGGTGAGGAACTACAAGTACGTTAGGCATCGCAAGTTTTCATACATCCTAGCTGGTATTTCTACCCACATTCTGAGCAGGTTGTCCAACACTACTCATACTTTCCACTTCCGTTGTAGGGAGTGTGCCATCACTCAGCAAGATTACTGTACCATCACAGGTCTCCCTTTTCACGGTAATATGATCCACTTCAAAGCTTGCTTTACTTACCACCATTTCAATGTGGAGACTATCGAGGCCTTGATTGGCTATTTTGGGGACAAGCCCAGGCAAATTTCTTCCGAGAAACTCATGACCTTCTGGATTATTGAGGATAGAAGGCATTTGACTTCCGCCTGTGAGGCTAGAGCTTTTATGGTTGCCACTCTATCATGGCTGTGTTTTCCCACTAGGGGTTTGATTGTGAATCTCCGTATCCTGTCGGCTTTGATTGACCCTTCTCATTTTGATGAGTACGCCTGGGGCCGAGCCGTACTGGGTCATCTGTATTTGGCCCTATACTAGTGTATGAGGAACAGAATTGGCAAGTTTAATTCTTACCTCCAGATTGTCTATGTAAGAACTTATCTCTCTTTTTTTTTCTTTTTTAGGAGCATTCTTGGTTTATCTTTTGGTGCTCTAATTTCTTTTGCCTTTTTATAGATCTGGTTTTTTGGGATGGGGATCCTCCCAGGGACTAAGCTTGTGCGAGATGGTAGCTTCCCATTTTGTCCTCGGCTATCACATTATTGGCATGGTTGGGAGATGGAGTCTCGATTTGTGCTCTCCACCCACCTTTGCAATCTGTCTTCGGAGAGGGTATGCTTTATGATTCCTTGATTTGCTTTTATTGCTATATCTGCTACAATCGTTGTATCATTGTTTGGTCTTTTCTTTCTTGTAGATCAAGACGTAGACTTGGGGTCATGCTCTTCACTGGCCAGAAGTCATGCGGTTAGCTGCGGAGTTTGTGAACAATCATCTGATCATAGAGACTCCTTTCTCCTTAGAGTGGTATATAGAGATTCGTATCCAGGGTTGGCACCTTCCTCCTAGGTCGCGTTCTATCCCTTCGAAGGTGCCCCGGTGGATTTTCTGGCCACATAGCTCACCTGACTTCTCGCGTCTAGCGTTTGGTGGTTTGCCCAGCGCTTTCCTAGAATAGGTTGGGGGATACTAGGAGTTTTGCCATTTGTAGTTGCTTGGATGGCTGGAGACGGACCCCGTTCCTATCAAGCCTGACCCGGACATTTATAACCCTACTAAGGGTGACGACCCTTTGACTTTTGCTCCTAGCAGCCAGGCGAGATCACCTGAGGGTATTCGGATGACGGTATGCCCTCTTCATTGGCTTGAATTTCTCCTTTGTCTTTTTATTGTTGTGCTGATTTAGCTTGGTTATTTTTGTAGGATCACTAAGGTAGGAAGATACCTATGACTACTTCGGCTCACGTGGGTAGCTCTTCTGCATCATCTATCCCATCTCAGGGTTTGGCAATGGTGAAGGGACATTGGGGGTTTCAGTATCAGCCGCCCATATCTCTGATGTACCATCCCGACCTGAGTACCTATATGCCAGTGATTCCACTTATCTGGATCCCGAGAATCTAGTGGCCTTCCATCCAGTCGATACCACTCATGTGAGCTTGTTTTCCCTTTTCTTCTATTCTTTTCTTAGATTCTTGAATCGTGATGGTTCTTACTTGTCTGCAATCTTTTATTCTTGAAGGTGCCCATCGCTGATAGCATCTTCCATTGGGGATATATTCAAGGGTAGTAGCAATTCATGATGAACCAAAACTCCAATATGGTGGTATGTTCATTTTTTTATTATTTTAATGATTATGCATGGTATGTCATGAAATGCATATGAATCATTTATGTTAAAATGTTGTAGCTGGAGATCTGATGACTTCGGGGTCTATTGGGGATGCTCTAGGTGGACGACCCGTATCAGTAGCCGTAGCAGGGAGAGGGTGATCCTCCCAGATTTTTTCCTCAATAGTAGATAGGCTTTCTTTTTTTCATTATTTTCTTTTCTTTGGGCCATTTGCAGTGCCTTTTCTTGTATGAACACATTTTCATATATAAATAAGAGTTTTCCCTTTATTCCTTCGCTTTGTGCTTTCTTTTGTTATTAATCGAGTTTATCTGGGTAATCTGCCAGAGATTGGGAGATTTCCCCATAAACTATAAATAGCGAACTACTACTATTTGAGATTTCGCCATGGAGAACTACATCCATTTTTGTGTAGATTTGAATGTTTATCTGAAGAATTCTGACGATTGGAACGGTCTTGGGGTTTGTGGTCTGGCTCATATGAAGGAATACTGTCGCATCTTTATCAAGGATAATGTGATTTAAACTGCTGTTAGGTTTTGGGACCCTATTGACAATGTGTTCTGTTTTGGACAGCATGAGTTATGCCCCTTGTATGAGGAATTCTGTGGGCTTTTAAGATCTTCAGCTGACATGCCTCCTGCCATTCCGATGCATTGTACTGACTTCTCTGACCTGCTGATGAATTATTTCCAACTATAATGATTCAAAAGACGTCAATTGATCTATTATGAGGGCTTGAGGTTGGATGTGGCTTTTGACATAGTTAGGGGACTCTCCCCTAATGATGCGAGTTGGCTCCCGCTCATTTGTCTACTTTTATTAGGGGTCTTCCTGTGTGAGGTTCCTACTATGGTTTTTATTTTTTCCTTCCTGACTATCATCCATCAGATGCTAGAGGGGAAATCTCCCATTGTGGTGAGTGTGGCTGAGATACTAATCTTCATGCGCACGTCTCAAACTGGAATTGAAGCTACTACCAGGGGCAGTAGGCTTCTTTTTTAGGTAATTTTTATTTGAGCCTTTCTTTTACATGAACCGCCCTTTCGAGTTTTCAATTCATCAGGCTTGCCTTAATTTTTACCTGGACTGCCTTTTTAGGTTTTCAATCCAGCAGGCTTCCTTTTTTTCTTTTTTTCTCTATAATTTTCTCATTTGTGTTTTTTGTAGCTTTAGCTCTGGGACAAGCTTTTTGTGTTATATGTTCCCACAAGCATTGATTATCATCCGAAGGCCTACTGGGCGCGGGGCTCTATAGTTCATATCGGTAATTATCCTCATAGAGATGGGTTGATTTTATGGGTAGCCGAGCTGTTGAGGATATCTATTGGGTTTCCCCTTGGTGGGGTATCACATATGTGACTACTGATGTCGCCAGAGGTTGTTTGGTCCTCATCGGCCTCTTTGAGATCATCACCTACTCTCTTGGTCGCTTGTACAGGCAGTATGGCCGCTCTCAGGGGTTTCTGGCATCCACATGCACCCTAATTGGCTCAGAGCTTTCCTATACTCGGGTCTATCATCATGATGTGAGATGGATCAGTCGTACTCAGGTGGAGACAAACTATTCTATGCCTTTTCATATCCATCCTTTTGAGGCTTATCGCATCTGGGTTGCGAGTACTCACGGGCTTCCTACCCTTGGAGAGAGACTCATTGAGACACAGAGACTCCGTAGCTTCCTTGAGGGACCTTGAGCTTGCCATCAGGTGTCTTTCATTCCTATGGGATAATAAAGGCTTTTGGCCTCGTCTTTCATCTTTATCTTTTTTATTTCTTGTTTGCAATGTATTTTTATCTGTAATGAAGATGAAATGTTATTATTTGAATGCGTGTTCCATTAAAGAATTTGCAGTTTCCATTTAATGCACTCATTTAGTATTTTTTACATGAACATGTTACTACTAAAGATATTATTTAAATAGGAAGGACAAAGGGCATTTATTCCCAAGAAATGCCCATCGTCGCCTATGGTTCCGAATTGATTTTACCTAAGGCTTCACTCTTTTATTTCAGGGTCTTTATTTTTGCCCAAGAGTACTCACTAGCTCTTGATAGACCTTTATATGATTTATCATTTTTCTTTTACACTAGATAGCCCTTCAGCTTGTCATGATTTATTAGATTTACAAACTCGTTGCCATTCAGGTCTGAGATTTTCACTGCCCCTTTACCGAGAGTTTTTGTTACAACGTACAAGCTTCCCTATTCAGCTGGAACTTGCCTCGAGCATCCATGTGCATTTTATGATACTGTTTTTAGACCAGATCATCCATTCTTAGAAGTCGGTCTTGCCCCTTGACTTTTCGATTGTAAGCCCTAGCCATACGCCGTTGGTACAACTGTAGATTTTCTAGTGCAATTAACCATTTTTCGTCGATCAGGGTCAATTCCTCATGTCTCGCTTTTGCCCATTCATCTTCGGGAAGTCTGGCTTGAAGAGCTATATGCAATGATTTGATTTCCATTTTGACAAGCAATACCGCCTCCATCCCGTAGATGAGAGAAAAAGGAGTTTGACCTATAGGGGTCTTGATACTAGTTCTGTACCCCCATAAGGTGTAGGGTAAATGATCGGCCCAATCTCGGTAGTTGGAAACCATCTTGGAGAGGATTTTCTTGATTGCATTATTAGCCACTTCTACAGCTCTATTAGCTTGAGGACGATAGGGTGATGAGCGATGGTCCTCAATCCTGTGCTTCTCAATAAGGTTGTTTATTTCTCCTTGGAATTGTACGCTGTTGTCACTCACTATATGATAGAGAATGCCATATCTGGCAAAGATATGTCGCTAAATAAATCGGGCCATCTTCTTGGCCATTATCTTCGCATATGATTCTACTTCGACCCACTTGGAAAAGTAATCGATGGCCATTATAATGAAGTAATGGCCGCTGGTCGAAGATGGTCTAATTTCACTGGTGATGTCGATTCCCCAGGTTGAGAATGGCCAAGGCGTCTTCAGGCTTTGCAACGTTGTCGAAGGTAAGTGGCTTACATCCCCATATATCTGACAAGCATAGCAAGTCTTTGCTTCTTGAATACAATCAGCTAGCATGGTTAGCCAAAAGTATCCCATTCTTTGGATCTTCTTTGCCATCATGACACCATTCATATGTGGACCGCAGTCTCCTAAATGTAACTCTTTCATTACCCTTTCGGCTTCCTATGAGGCAAGACACTTTAATAGTAGGCCATCGGAGGATCTCTTGAACTGATTTCCCTTAATCAGCCAGAATTGCACATCAAGCTTCCTCAGCATATTTCTGTCGGAATCTGTAGCCTCAGCCGGAAATTCACCATTTTTAAGGAACTTGACAATGTCAGAGTAATAGGGTTCTTCCTTACTTATGGCGTTGTCTATCACATGGATGTAACATGGAGCTTGGGTTATCTCCATAATAAGAGGCTTGATTGGCTGCTTTTGGGGCCCTTCCCATATGAAGGCCAGAGTGGCCAATGCATCTGCCATTTGATTTTCCTCGCGGGCCATGTGGCGAAATTCACATTCACTGAACAGTGTGGCTTTCCTTCATATAGCCTCTAAGTAAGGCCTGATGGATTCCTCTTTTAATTCCCAGTCACTTGTAATGTGCTTGATGACCAAAGCTGAATTGCCAATGGTTTTTACCTTGTCCGCTCTAAGACTGATTAGGGTCGAGATCCCAAATAAATAGGCTTCATATTCTGCCCCATTATTTGTGGTGAGAAACTCTAATCGTTTGACAGAGGCATGAGTGCTCCATCGGGCGATATAATGATGACCCCCAAACCAGTCCCTTGCTTGTTAACAGCACCATCAAAGAACATGGTCTATTTTCTAGGATTCTCTGTAACGGTTGCGAAATATTCATCAGGAAATTCTAGGTTTTCCAGTTCTCCTTCCTTGAGTGGCTAATTTGCTAGAAATTTGGCCACTGCCCTACCCTTGATGGTCTTCTTTGTTATGTACTCGATATTAAATTCTAACAGTAACAAGAGCCACTAGGCTAGTTTTCCAGTTAATAAGGGAACCTGGCACAAATACTTCATTGGATCCACTTTTGTGACTGCTTGGATTCTATATGATTGGAAGTAATGACTGAGCTTCTTGGTAAGCCAGACCATGGCGGAATAAGTTTTTTCCACGATGGTATATCGAGTTTCATATTCTAGCAATTTCTTGCTGAGGTAATAAACCATGTGTTCCTTCTTATCTTCGTGTTCTTGCACCAATATGGCCCCCATTAACATCTCTTCTATCGCTAAGTAGAGAATGAGTGGTTTTTCAAGAATTGGTGGATTCAACACTGGAAGGTTCATTAGGTAGGCCTTAATTCTGTCGAAAGCTTCCTGACATTAGTCGTTCCATTCTATTGGTTGTTGTTTTCTCAAGAGCTTGAAGATAGGCTCGCATATGGTTGTTAATCATGCTATAAAGTGACTGACGTATTGTATGGACCCCAAGAAACTTCTCACTTCTTTCTAGGTTTTTGGTACATGCATTTCCCTGATGGCGCTAGCTTTATTAAGATCCATCTCTATGCCTCTTTTGCTAACTATATACCCCAGTAACTTACCTAATGTGATGCCAAATATGCATTTCTTCAGGTTGAGATGAAGATTGTATTTCTCTATCCTTATGAGGATTTGCTCTAACACTGTCGGGTGCTCTTCTAGCGTGGCAGATTTCACAAGCATGTCATCTACATAGGCTTTGACCTCTTTATGGATTAGGTCATGTAGCAATTTTATGACGGCTCGTTGGTAAGTTGACCTTGCATTTTTTAGTCTGAAAGGCATTACCCTGAAACAGTAGGTGCCCCATTCTGAGATGAATGTAGTTTTAAACTTGTCTATTATGTTCATGAGGATCTGGTGATATCCTGAGAATCCATCCATAAAGGAATACATGGCTGCTCTTGCTGCCCTGTCTACCAGAACATCGATGTGTGGTAGCGAGAAATCATCTTTAAGGGTGGCCTTATTCAAGTCCCTAAAGTCAATGCAAACTCGGATGTCACCATTCTTCTTAGGCACAGGAACTACATTTGACAGCTAACTGAGGTATTTGACAACCTCGATAAAATTATCCTTGATTTACTTGGCTACTTCCGCTTTAACCTTTTTTCGTCCATTCTGGGTGCATCCTCCTCATTTGTTGCTTTACTGTGGGGATCTTGTGCTTGGCAATGTACCGATCAAGTCCTGGCATATCTTTGAGAGACCAGGCTAAAACGTGATTTTTTAATACTTTTATCAACTCTCTCTCTTGTTCGATGGGAAATTGGTTGGAAATGTACACCATTTTTGGGTCATCTTCCGTATTTAAGTTAATTTCTTTTATAATATCATTATTAATGTTAAAGATGCTGGATGAATACTGGAATGGATGCATGGAATCGTAATCAGAAACACAATCTAAATAAGTAAAGTTCTTCATCTTATTATCATCATAAAGTACATTATTCATTTCAAACAAACTAGAAACAGAAATAAAAGACTCATCCTGATCGGTAGGGCCTGGCCTGGCAGCGGATGATCCTCCTACAGCAGCCAGCTACAACAGGATGTCCTCATCATCTTCCTCTTGTACTTTCGCCTTACCTTTCATGGTTGTGACCATTTCCATGATGGTTCGGCTCAAGTTACCTCCCTTTCTTTTCGCTTCCTCCACTATCTTGAGTTGCTCTTAAAGATGTTTGGCTAAGGAGTTGAGGATCTCCTCCTCTTTACTCAACTTCTTGACCTTCTTTGGGTGTATCTGTTCATCAAACTTAATCTTACCTAGGATTGCCCCTGCATCTGGCTGATGACTCACTCCTTTCAATACGTAGTTTATGGGACATCCATCATGCTTATTATAGCTGACCACATCTGAGAAAATCTCAAACCCTAGAACTATCTTTCCCTGGTAAGTGACAGGCTTAGGTGCTCCATTGTAGGGCTGTTGCGATTTCTTCTGAAATACTGTCTTATGGGCGATTCTTCTAGGGCCTGTGTAACTGAGTCCTGTAGGCTTCCACTCCCCTGCCCCTATATTAAAGGTTGACATTCCCTATTTGTGGGCACCTAGTCCCTTGCCTGGAGTGTGGTGCTTTTGCATATATCCCTGAATCTATGGGCCCGAGTACACCTCTGATTGCTTGTTTGATTCTTGCCCAATTATGGCTATGGTAAATCCTTTCATATGGCTTTCTTCCATTTATAGTGCCGCCACAACTATTGCTTCATCAGCCTCTAGAGTGACGATCTTTCAGCGAATGGGATCTTGATCTTCTGGTGAAGAGTGGATGGAACACCTCCCAGAGCGTGGAACCATGGCCATCCGACCAACATAGAGAAGGTTACTGGGATATCTATGATCGTAAAAAATACTATGGATGAGACTTCACCAAAAGTAACTTCTGCTTCGAATGTGCTAATGACGGTCCTCTTGGAGTTATCGTAGGCCTTGATGACTGTGGTGGATTTCTTCAAGTCCCTCTCGGTTAGTCCTAGGATTGGCAGAATATCCTTAGGACAGATATTTCATGATGAGCCATCATCAACCATTATACAGGGCATGATGCGCCCAAAAACACTAGCCTTCAAGTAGAGAGCCTTATTATGGCGAATGCCTTCGTCGGGTAAATCCAAGCTCAAGAAGACGATGTCGGGGATATCAGTGCTAGTCTCGCTGTTAAGTAGTGCCAATGTTTTAAAAAGCGCTAGGCGCTAGTCAGGCGATCGAGACTTCAAAAAGCATGGGCGGGGCCTATGAGGGATCTAGGCGAATTTGTATTTTTAATTTTTTAAATATTTTTTAATATATAAAAATATAAATTCAGCAAGAAAATAAATTATAATAATATAAAACACAAAAAAGTATAATTTAAACCATATTTTAAAAAAAGTGTTCTGAAAACTCCCACCTAGGCGCCAGCTACACAGCCGCCTAGGCTAATTTTTAAAACAAAAACCTCGCCTAGACCCGGCTAGGACCGCTTAGCCCCGCCTAAGTGTGAGCACGGGATTTTGTAGTCCCTCTTGCGAGACGATGATGACATATACCCGATTTTAATGCCTCAAAATAGAAGTTCTCTTTAGAATTTTTATTACCAGAATAATATTCCTCACGAATTTTATACTTGGTAGAATCCAGTTCGGCGTGGCCGATAACGCATCCGGTAGGAGCTTGAACTGATGATTTACACCCAAATAATAAGTAACCATTAAAATATTATTAAAAGTCAAAAAGATGCCTTTCCACCCACTATTAAACCACTTTTCACGACTTTTTGGCTTTTTGGCTCATTGGCTGTCAGTATGTTGGAGGCTGATGCCACCAGCGGCATCAGCCATGCCACCGGCGACATCACCATACCACCGGCGGCATCAACCATACCGCCAGCGGCATCACCATATCGCCGGCGGCATGACCTGAAATGGGTCCCTCCACAGACAGCCTTTCGGCCATTTTCGGCGGAATTAGTCAAAAAAGGCCTAAAAAAATACACCATTTCACCTATAAAAGCACACCTTGAGCTGCATTTAGAAGGGGGGAGGGGAATTGAATGTTAGGATTTGAGTGTGGGAATAGATTTTAGTGAGATAAGAATTAGATAAAATAGAAAAAAAAGGATCTCGATCCATTTTTCCTGTTTTTTCTTCTTTGAATTCTCTGATTGTGAGTTGGAAATCAGCAAGTCTCTAAGTTAAAATCAACTTAATTGGATTAAGAAACCAAAAGCACTTTAATTTACTGCTAAATCATCATAACAAGCTCCCCGGAGGCATTTCTTTCAGTTCACGAAGAGGTGAATTCATGGCCTCGAGGTAAAAATCCTGAGTCTTATAGCTCTTTGGCATTAATTTTACTGATTTGTGTTAATTTTCGTCGATTTATATTCATTTTTGGGTTTTCGGTCATTTTACTGCCACCACTACTGCCTACAAACTAATATCGCCGATGACATAATTGATGCCGCCGGCGGCATCAGCCATGTCGCCGGCGGCATCAGCCATATCGCCGGCGGCATCAGCCATGTCGCCGGTGGCATCAGTTGTATCATCGGGGATATGACTTTCTGGACAGCAGTTTTATTTTCATTTGTTTCCTGATTAGCTCATTTTCTGAAGCTAGAACATACAATGTAATGAGGGAAGTTCAGAATCTCTTATAAACAGACCCTACCCCGTAATGTGTCGGTATTTTCACTCATAATTCGGTTAAAATAACGAGTGAGCTTAAAATCTGATTAAAAATGAAATTTCCTCGAAAATGCCATTTGAATCCCATTTTAGTCATCCTATCAGGTTTTATAATACTGTAAATAAAATATGCTATATCCGTGCTAACAATTTTCTGCAGGCAGACGTACATCAGACATTCAGGTATTTTATTTATTGCATAGAAAAATGCATAGGATTTGGAAGCCTTGTAACAATTTTGTTTTCCGCACTTATTTTTTTTTATGGCTTTAAATATTTTATTCATTGTTTCAATTGCTTGATAAATGCGAAAAATAACAAAATAACTAAAAATACAAATAAATAGGATGGATTAAACCAATTAAGAAAGAATGAAGTATTTTAACTTGGCCTAATGAAAAATAGATAACATCATCCGAACTTGGAATCTCTACTTAAGGTATGGTCCGACCACCCGGTGGGAAAATCGTACCAAGAATTTCTCTGTTGAGCTAAACCGGGTGGCGACTCTATCTTAAGTACGAGGTTTCGATCTCACATATTTTGAGCAATAAAATATGCGAAATCATTTTCCAATCACATCACATGCATCTCCCCCCCTCATTCCAAGAGGCTGGCCCGACCGGGACCCGGGCCATGCTGCCGCCGCTCAAAACGTCATCCGCTCACAGTGGCGACTCTGCTGGGGAAATTTTCTCTAAACTTGAACTTTCTTTCATAAAGTTTAAAAGATTTTGATGATGTATTGAAATCATTGGCCAAATTAAAACTTCATTCTTTTTTATAACATTTTATCCTCACGCGTGTAGATAGTTCGGTAATTTTAGGTGCCCTGTTCTACCCTGAGAAGTTCACGAAGTATCACTCATGCCCTTTTGGAATTGAGGATGCCTAGTGGGTGGATCACTCATTTTAACCAACATGTAAACTCCTACGATCGCACCTATTTAGGTAGTGGTTGAGAAACGTGGAATCAAGGTAAACGAGAACCTTCTACATCAACAACCCTATACCAAAGCCGCTCTAGAAAAAGCCTTAGCACATCATTCCCCTTAGGATTACCGAAAACAAATAAAATAATTGGGACACGCTTCTTTTGCCATTGCCGGTGAAGAGGCCAAACTCCATCCTTCCAAAGAGGTGCTACGAGGGAGTTATAAGGTTGGAAGAGGGACGATTCGCGTGCTATGTGCTCTGTGATCATGCATCCCCATGCATCGGCTTTAAGAGCTGACAATGAATCAACTTACCCTTACCACTTCCACCCATGGAAGAGGTTTAGCAACACACGTAGGACTTCTTTTATACCTCCATTGCGTCACCATATATCGCTATGTATACCGTGAGGTACAAACGTCCCACGTATGTTGGAGGGATAAGCCATCGCATCATCTATAACCACATCTACGTACAGCCATATGCATCACGCATCATTCCCAAGTAACAAAAGGCATGCGTACCATGCATACCATTCACCAACCCATTCATGGTCTGATCCACTGCCTACCATTTCAGCTAGGAAGAGGCGCACTGATCGTTACACCCCAGCTTGGAAAAGGATAGAGCATTGCCTGATACGTCATCCTCTAACCCCGATTATCACCACAGAAGTCGAAGGAATTCCCCACACCGATTCCAATGGGGAGTCCGATTCGGAACAAGTTTGATTAAGCCAAAATCCTTCTCGACCATCCATGTCTTTCCCTAGAAATGAAGGGACCCCTCCTCCAGAAGAGCCCTTTAACCCTACTTCTAGCTCGGGAACAGGATCCCAACCACCACCTAGTTTCAACTTTACCAGTGCTATGATGCAATTCCTAAACTCGGACGCTTTCCAAGCTTCTATCTAAACTACAGTTCAGGCAGCTATTAAGTGAGCTCTGGAAGATAGGAATTCCGATCGAATATTGGTATTTGATATTCAGGCCCTGAACAGTTCGGCACAGATGTTGACCAGTCTAGTAGGTGCAAGACCCGTTGAACCTATGTTTTAATCAACCCAACCCATGGCGAGTCCATTCCAGTTTGGGTAGGCTTCATCTTTCTTATCAACTTCGACCACTCCATCAGTTGTACCTTTCAATCCAAAGCCCTTCATTCAAAGCTCTACTCCTCTGATATTCACTCAACAAAGCCCAGTTTCTCACCGCTACCCTCCTTCACACCTCCATAATTCATTGTAACTCCTAAAGGCACCACCTACCCCTAAAATCCTTTTGCTAGCCAGCTGAACATTCACCCTCCGCTACCTCCAACACTCAACGACCAGGTCATGCACCCGCTGGGCGTGACACCTGAGGTAGCCGCCTTTGTTCGGCAAATGATAGCTTCTCAAACTATCAACGACTAGGTCATGCATTCTCCTAGCAGGACACCTGAAGCCCCAGCTATCTCTCATAAATTGGCTAGTGACCAGGTCACGCAGCCTTTAGGCGTGATGCCCGAGATCCAAACTTACATCAACCACCTCATCACTGATAAGAAACCTAAGTGGGATAAAGATTGGGTCCCTGACAATTTTACTATACCAAACATGGCTCATTATGATGGCTCAGGAGCACCTACCTCTCACATTATAATGTATGAAAGAGTGATGCGCGTGGAGAAGCTGAGTGATAAGGTGCTTGCTAAAATGTTTCCCTGCTCCCTTTAGGGTCCTGCCCTCGAATGGTATCATACCTTGCCGCAATATATTGTCGCCAACTGGACTCTCTTATCCGAGGTATTGAAAGTACATTATGGTTTTAATACTATGATGGAGATGACCCTCCAACATCTTGAGAGGGCCAGTCAAATGCCTAACGAAACCTTTAAGCAATACTTCAATAGGTGGATGTCAACTCAGGTCTTGATGAAGTCTAAGCTCAGCCTTGAGGAAAAGATTGTCAAACTCCTCGAAGGGTCTCTCCCCCTATTCCGCAAGGAAATGGCTATAGATTCCTTTCTTTCTTATAAGGCTGTGTTCGAGAAAGCTAAAAAAATTAAGCGTAAGGGAGAGCATGAGAAGGCCGAGAGAGTGGGGAAACCATGGTTCAGGAAGAATGAAGCTCAACCCTCAGCCCTGGCACCGGCTAAGCCAAAAACACCGGCTATAATTCAAGCCATTTCTCAGGCCCCTCTACACCCCTTACAGTCAATCCGGCTCCATCAACGATTGCCATAATCCAGCCTCCTTATCCCCTTTTTCGTTTTGACCAACCCTTATAAATTGCCCCTGCGGGTCATCTTCCAGCGCTTGAGGGAAGCAAGTTTTATACAGTCCCTTTAGGAATACAAGCCACCTAGACTTGAAGATAAGAATAACTTCTGTAATTATCATGTTCAGGTAGGATACTAAACTAACAACTGTAAAGCCCTACTCTCAGAAATTCAATAGTTGGTTAGCGAAGCAAAGATCGCTGAACCGGACAAGGCTCCTAGCACTATGAATAATCCTTTATCGAACTTCGAAAGTAAGGTTAGTATGGTCTAATCTAGTTTGTCTGAAGCCACAGTCTTCAATCTCCCTGCTCAGAGGCTGGACAGTGGTAACTCTATCCTAGTCATCAGTTCGGGTCTACCATCTTGCTCGGTTTTTGATCTTATCAATTAAGCCAACCCGAGAGTCAACTCCTTTCAGGGAATGGAAATTGATCCAAACCAACCAGAGCAAGAGAGCCACAGGTCTAAACCATTTATGGTAAAAAGAAAGAAAGCTGAGGGGAAAACACTGTTCAGCGTAGATTCCTTTGTTTTGAATGAGAACTATTCTGATGAGGATGGGGAAATGGCTCAAGAGACCAAGGCCATAAGCCCTAACTTATTCAAGGTTGATCGCAATGACCTTTTTAGCGTGGATAAATATGAGCTATAAAACCCGGATTCAGACTATGAAGAGTAATAGTACCTGTTTAAAACACGAGCCACTAACAGCGTCTTGCTCGATGATGTCCTTAATATTACCCGGAGTGGTCGTGTATATCAGCCGGAAGACTGATATCTTCGCCTAAACAAAGACCTAATTCCTGGCACAGTTAGAACTACTATAAGACCCCCTTCTCTACCTCCTCCTGTCCCTACCAGTCTTGAGCTTGACCCCCTTATTACCAGCTGAAAAACACCCAAGCCCGATATAGCATCTGGCAACTTGTAATTAACTCTAAAAGGCATCGCAAGGGTTTGATCAAACAGCTCCTTGATCTGGAAGCTAATCCGACCACCTCAATCATTGAGATGTGCGCCATGATAGGAGAAGGCATTCCCTCGAGAACAGGGCCTCAGATTATGTTTGATAGTTTTGATCTTATGCTCGAGGGCAGGGATCACAATAGGGCCTTATTCATCTGGATCCAAATTCTCGATAAGTCATCCTATGTGTCGTGATGGATGATGGCTCTGCTCTAAACCTATGCCCTCTAAAAATCCTTCCTCATCTGAGGCTGTCGGAGGACATGCTTGAAAGGCCCAACACAGTTATTAGAGCTTATGATGATTTAAAGCGCAATGTAATTAGGACTTTTGAGGCAGAAGTCACTGTCGAAGGTGTGGCAAGCAATGTGCATTTCACCATACTTGACATTCCCGTTACCTAATCTCTATTGCTTAGCCAACCATGGCTCCATGCTTTAGATGTAGTTCCCTCCACACTACACCAAAAAATCAAGCTAATTCATGATGATAGAATGGTGACTATAGAGGCCGACCCTGCTTCCGTTATAGCTGTTATGGAAGTCAAAGCTAATCTAGAAAAAGGCCTTCAGATTACCATAATTAGCAAAGTTCAGAAGCCTCCTCCCCTTTAGCACAGCTACCTTCACGTAGGTATGGGCAAACTAAGAAAAAATCTGGATACAAGCCTGGCAGAGGTGGAGGAATACACGAATAGGAATTATTGAGGCATTGGAGCCGAAGATCCTCATTCATAGAGCTGGATTGGGATATAAACCTAGAAAAGCCTATCGTCGCGTCCCTTCTTACTACTACCGCATGTCACTGTTTGTTAGATCCAAGGCAAGAGGCCTTATAAGGGGGAGCCTGAGCCAATCGAGTATGGCGGGAAAATGTGGCCCGGCTTTGAGATCTTTAAAGATGTCTATGACTTTGAGACTGATCACATGATAGTTTCAGCTGAACTCGAGCCTACTGAGCCTGATGCGCCTGTCAATGTTGTTTCTAATAAGGCTAAAGGGAAAGGTAAGATGAATCCTGAGGATAAGCTTGGGAGAAGTAATATCGATCCAGAAATTGAGAATGCTGTGGCAATCGCGATAAAAGCCATGGCACTACTGTTGAGGAAAGGTTGGAAGGGTACTGGGGAAGAAGACGCTATGATAGCTATAGTAGAAAAGCTCGCCAGGGCTCTCACCGAAAAGGCCAACCTGTCTGAATGGCCATCACTCACCATTGCCCAAAAGACCGCTCTAGGATATGACCTAAACGCCATTCTGACAGACGATACAGAGGACACTTCTCCCATTGATGTTGCTACTGAAGCCCCTCCGCCTGGGGAGGAGGATATAGATGATGTAATTTTTAATATTTCTGATGTTTTTGATGCAAAAAATGCTGCTTATGAGGCTTTTAATGCAATGAATAACTCCTGTTCTACTTACTTGTTTGACCTCTTTCCTGATGGATCCATGCATTCACATAGCAATACACATAATGTTTTTGGCATTAGTGATAGATTATTAAGAGAAATAAACCTAAGTACAGACGATAATCCTAAAATGGTAACCATTTCCAAAGATTTAACTTTCGAGAAAAGAAGTGATCATAAAAGTGCTTAAAAATCATGTTAACGCTTTTGCCTGGTCGTACGAAGACATGCTTGGGGTTGACTGACAAATCGCCGAACACAAAATCCCAACTGATCCTAAATTTTGACCTGTCAAGCAGAAACTCCACCGGTTGAGACCTGAATGGGCAGAATAGGTTAAGACAGAGGTTCCAAGGTTGATCAAATCCTGATTCATAGAAGTGGCAGAATACCCAACTTGGTTGTCCAACATCATCCCAGTTCCGAAGAAGGATGGTAGGGTCCAAGTCTGTGTGGATTTTCGAGACCTCAATAAAGCCTCGCTAAAAGATGACTTCCCTCTCCCCAGAATGATGTCCTAATTGATAGCGCTGCTAGGGCGGCTATGTATTCATTCATGGATGGGTTCTCTGGGTACAATCAGATTCTGGTTGATATTGTCGACAAAGTCAAAACAGCGTTCATCACTGAATGGGGAGTGTATTGCTACAAGGTAATGCCGTTTGGGGTTTGAAAAATACTAGGGCAACTTATCAGCGAGCTGTAACTACCCTCCTACATGACATGATCTATAAAGAAGGGGAAGTGTATGTGGACGACATGATTGTAAAGTCCGCCACTCAAGAGGAGCACCCTGCGGTTCTCGATAAGTTCATGACTCGCATTAAAAAGTATAATCTTCGCCTAAATCCAAAGAAATGCGTATTTAGAGTTACCTCCGGCAAGCTATTGGGACACGTGGTTAGCCAGAAAGAGATTGAAATGGATCCAGACAAAGCCAAAGCCATCAGGGACATTCCTCCCCCTAAGACAGAGAAGGAGGTCCGATCATTTTTAGGGTCCTTATAGTATGTTAGTCAGTTCATTGCTCGCCTCACTACTATTTGCAAACCCATCTTTAAACTGTTAAAGAAACAGTAACTCGTGGTATGGAATGATCACTGCCAAGTAGCATTTGATAGAATCAAGGCATATCTGGTCGATCCACCTGTCTTGACACCCCCCATCCCAAGGAAACCACTCATCCTTTATCTGGCCATTGAGGAAACTTTCATCGAGGCCATGCTTATCCAGGAACATGATGATAAGTGCAAACATGCCATCTACTACTTGAGCAAGAAGCTATTAGATTATGAAACCCAGTATTCGATTGTAGAAAAGACTTGTACTACCATGGTTTGGCTCACTAAGAAGTTACGACATTATTTCTAATCTTATCGCGTCCAAGCCATAGCCAAGATTGACCCAATGAAGTTTCTTTGTCAATCCCCTAGTCTGGCCGGCAAATTGTCCTGATGCTTGCTTCTCTTGTCTGAGTTTGACATTGAATATGTAACTCGGAAGGTCATTAAGGGGCGGGTCCGTAGCTAAATTCCTGGCTAATCAACCCCTCAGCTCTGACTATAAGGAAAATTTAGAGTTTCCTGATGAATAGCTTGCCTCTGTTACAACCCTTGACGACGTTTGGACAATGTACTTTGATGGCGCTGTGAACCGTCGGGGAGCAGGTCTCGGGGTCATCATCATCACGCCAGATAATGAGATAATCCCATTGTCCAAACATTTAGAATTCACTATCACCAATAATTGCACTGAATACGAAGCTTGCCTGTTCGGCCTAGAGGCTCTTCTTCAGGTTCAGGCACGCCGTATATCCATCATCGGAGATTCAGCCCTGGTTGTCTGTTAGGTTAGTGGAGATTGGGAAGTTAAAGAAGAATCTGTCAGTCCTTATGTTGAGGCTGTCTGCGAATTGTCTGAGAAATTTACCTCGTGCTTCTACCGCCATATCCCTCGAGATGAGAATCAAATGGCAGATGCTCTCACCACTCTTGCGTCCATGTGGGAAGGACCCTAACAGCAACCTATCCGCCCTTTGGTTTTGATGTCCACCAAGATCCCATATCATGTTCAATCGACTCCTCCAGTCCTTGCCATTTCATCCAAACCTTATTGGTATTCTGACATCATCCTATTTCTTCAGACCGGCTAATACTCCACAGATTCTTCTGACTCAGACCGTACCACCCTACGGCGGCTCGTTGTCTAGTTTCATATTGTGGATAATGATCTCTTCAAGCGCACCAGCGAAGACCTACTTCTCTGCTGCCTCACTGATTCCGAGGCTCAAAACATAATGACCCAAGTCCATGCCAGTGACTGTATCCCTCATATGAACGGTCTTGCTCTCGCAAAGAAAATCAAGTGGCTGGGGTATTTTTGGCTCACTCTCATAGCTGATTGTATCGCCTAAGTCAAACGATGCCACCAATGCTAGGTTTACGGAGATATGCAGCATCTGTCACCCACCGAGCTCCATCACCTATCCATCCCTTGGTCGTTCTCTGCATGGGGGATAGATATAATTGGTGAAATCTGTCCTTTCTCAACAAGTGGCCATAAATTCATTGTTGTAGCAGTAGATTACTTCTCGAAATGGGTAGATGCCGAATCCTTCACCAATGTTACCGCCAAGCAGATGGCCAAGTTTATAGAAAAGCACATCTTCGCTCGGTATGGGCTCCCACACCATATAGTCTTGGACAATGGAGTACAATTTCATGGAGCAACTGCTTCTCTAATTGAGAAGTGTGGAATCGAGCACCTTAGATCTTCTTCATATAGACCACAAGCCAATGGAGCTGTTAAGGCAGCCAACAAATTGATAAAGACGATCCTTTCTAAGATGATAGCCGGTTACAGGGATTGGGCAGATAAGCTATATTTCACTATCTGGGGATACCGCACCAGCATACGCACCCCGACGGGCCAAACTCCGTTCTCCCTAGTCTATGGGATGAAAGCAGTCTTGCCAGTTGAAACTCAGGTGACCTCATTAAGAGTCGCTCTAGAGGCTAAATTAGAAGAATCCGAATGGACTTGGGCGAGATTTAAACAGTTGAACATGATGGATGAGAAGAGGTTGAAGGCCCTCGACAACCTCTAGATGTACCAACAACGTATGG
This sequence comes from Euphorbia pulcherrima, assembly GCA_947683365.1. Taxonomy (NCBI): domain Eukaryota; kingdom Viridiplantae; phylum Streptophyta; class Magnoliopsida; order Malpighiales; family Euphorbiaceae; genus Euphorbia; species Euphorbia pulcherrima. The sequence goes on along the minus strand of CANTUS010000001.1, from coordinate 45,690,017 downwards.
CTCAGGCATATAACAGTCGGGTAAGACATCAAAAGTTCCCCTTGAAGGCTGGCGATCTGGTCCTTAAGCAACTGAAACATTCTACCACTAATGTGAGGGGTAAATTCAGACCAAACTGGGAAGGACCATATGTAATAAAGAAGCTGCTTAGCAAAGGGGCAGCAAAACTTGTGGACATGGATGGGAAGGAGTTCGTAAATCCCATAAACTAAGACAGGCTTAAGCATTATCATGTTTAATTCAAAAGAAACAAATAAGAAAAGCAGCACACCAAAAAATATATACGTGATGATTACCCGCCTTTCAGTCTTTTACTAATCGGGCAAAAATTAGGGTGACACCCGACGATTGGTATCCTGCGAACCAGCCATGCAAAAATTAGGGGATGAGACAAACCCGCTAGATCAAAAACCCAAAAAGGGCAATCTAGGCAAAAGTTAGGGTATGTGAGCAAAGAGCGAGTGCCTTCTAGAAAATCGATCTCGACTAGTTGGCACCGGGAGTTAAATCAATGGGAATGTCAACCAAACATCATGTACTTTATTTTATCTTAATTAATAAAAGTTTCTCTTTTGCTGAAATCTAAATGCTTATACTTATGTGGATCCTGTATTCATAAGACCAAGACAACTTCAGCAAGCCTTGGACAGAGATCATTTTATTTTAGATGCAAAAAAAACAAAAAACAAAAAAAGAGGGTCTGATAGTTTTCACAAAAGCAAGACTCAAATTGAACTTCCTGCATCATCGTCACAGTACCTAGAGATCTGCCTCGGTGTGCTGATAGAAAAGTGGTCCTCTCCCCACTCCACATGTTCCCCCTTAAAACAGGCCTATGACCGCTTCCGACGGGTCGACAAGTCTCTTATCTCAGCAAGCCATCCCCTGTAGTGTGTGTCAGTTTCGATGGTTTCCATGTAATCATAATCCAGAATCTCAAATATGGCCTCCCTGGACCACTTCTCCCGAATATGGTCTACCTACCTAGCTTTGTAAACTCTGATCTGGTTGTAGGGCAGTTTGATTGGGACTCTTTGCCTCTTGCCATACTGACGACACAGCCGGTAAGGGGTATAAAATGAAGATTTCTCTAGACCTATCAGCTGAACACATGCTCTCCAAGATTTTACAATCACATCCTGAATTCTCCTCTATGGAGTAACCCACTGAACCTGTGCATTAGTATACCCCCTCAAAATAGGCACCCAATCATCATATATCAACTTGTCAAAATCAGCCCGCACGAGCCCTCTCTCCCTCAGATTGACGAGAAGATACTTTTTTGGGTTCCTTCATAGCGCCTCCCTCAACTTCAGCTTCTCCGTCAACCATACCTATGATTCAAAACTCAGGTAAGGATTAGGGAAGAAAATATGCGAAATCAGAAAGAACAAAAGGTACCTGTAGTAATATGAGTTGATCTCTGATAAGTGATGAGTCAATAGAAGCAGCATCCACGTTCAGCAAAACATCGGCCAACCCCACATGGAGAAGCCCCTGTCGACATAGGGCTGATGAGCGAAATTAGCCTGAGCAGAGCAATCGGGCTCACTCTGCATATAAACTCTGCCATAAGTAGCAATGCCACCATGAATGGCCAAGAAGGATGGGATCGAGGCACTCCACGGTACTACTCTAGAACTGCTCCGAGCTGAAACCCAGATTTATCGGGCAACCGAGATAGAAATGGGTCCATAGAATCCAAATTCCATAACCCTCAAGGAATTCCATCTATGCCAAAATGAAAGTCCGACAATGCTAGTGAAACGTAATTAGGACACGGTGTCCCTAAAATAGCATAGAATTCTTTGAGCAAGGGGCAAAGCTCAAACGATGAAAATCGGAAAATGTGGTCCATTGGATCCCAAAAAGATAGTGCCACTCGAAGGAATTTACGGCTTATAGGCCACGCCGTGACATATCAAAACCCCCAAAGCCTAAATTTTTCAAGCCTCTTCTAGTCTGCATTCCCCAGACTCTGCAGAAAACCCCGTAGCTTTTGATTGTGGGTTGCTATGACAGGAATGGATAGAATAGTCAAAATCAGATCGCTGGAAAATTAATACCGCCGGCGATATGGGTGATGCCTCCGGTAATGTTAATGATGCCGTCGGCGATATGGATTAGGCTGGGTGATATCAGATGATGTCGCCGGCGATATGGACTTTCAGATAGCCCTGTATATATAATTTTGACTGGATGAGTTTGGGCGATATGGGTCATGCCGCCGACGATATGAAGTGAATTTTCTGGCGACATTAGAAGCATTTTTCCATTTCAGACCTGTACAAAACCTGTAAACAATCCTATACTATGTTTCTAATGCCTTTCCAAACAGTGACCCATTCTTATTCAAAATAAAAAGCCCGAAGGCACAAACCATCCAAAAATTCTGAAGGTTTAGACCACGAAAGAAACAAAACCTAACAGAAAAAAAACCAAATTATTCCAACCCCCATGTATCAAGGGTACAAACAAAGAAATAGAAAAAGCAAAATGAAAAAACTAGGCATGCCCGCCACTACCGGCGGGGCGAGATGAAATGTCTTCGAGACTCATAAGCCAGTCATCAACATCATCCTCTTCCCTTCTCTCTATCATAGGCACACTGCTAGACTCCTCGGCCACAGCAGGCGGGCATCGGCTGGCAGACATCTTAATCCCCCTACGACTGGAACTACTAGGGTGCACATGGTCTAGATTTTGCTTGCTTCTCCATTCCTAGACGGTAACTGCCAGCTGACCCTCAAGGTCACTCACGCAACGCCGTAAGTCTGCAGTCTCCTCCTTGTACCACCGCTGGGCTGCATTAGCATCTAACAAGGAAAGGGCCAAGAAATCCTGCAAACCAGAGAAAATATCAACAATGCATATCATTCATAACATCATACATGCATCCCATCTTAACATATGCATAAAATACCTGAGCAAGTAGTGACTGCCTGATAAGTGTATCCCGGAGAACAAAATTGCCCTCTACAAGCTACTCCACATGGCTCTATGCCACTTGAAAAATCCAAAAGGCAAATCATTAGACACCCGCATCCAAAGCTAAATAAGAAAATAATTACCGGGCCTTACATAAGTAGTATTTTCGGGCATGAAAATTTGAGCCTGCCGGCTCGAGCCTATATTCCTAGGGAGGAACATGCCCCGGGAATTCATCAGCAGGAATGTGGTTTCCAACAGATTGACCAGACGCCCCTCCACAAAGTTTATACCCTCCGGCACACTATAGTGTCGTGTCTCACTCTGGTTATCCCGGCCTCTCTTTCTCGCGGGTTCCTGAAAGACATGAAAGCTATACATCAACAGCGTTCCTAAACAATTTCAAAATCAGGCACATAAACACAATCATACCTCAAAAGAACGTTGCTCCCCTTGGGACATTGGCGCACTCCCGCCGGCTACGTCCACGCCGGCCTCATTCTCCCCCTCGGCCTATATCCCAACATCCCCTTCAAGCTTCTCATCTTCATCATCTTCTTCCTCCTTGACGTCCACAATGCCTTTGAGGCGCCTTTTCTCCTCCTCTAACTATTGTTCATTATGATACTCAATCATATCATTTTTGTGGATGCGGGGACACACAAGGAGTTGACACTGCTGGAGCTACTCGTAGAGGCCAGGGATGCTAGGGATCACTCGCAGCCTTATCAGCCTCAGAGGTGATCACCAAATGGGGCCACCATAAGCCCCTAGTAGGATCATCAGGCACCGTTCTATCATCCACCGGGACGGACCTCCATTCCCGGACGCGCTCACCTAAGTACCACTGCTGGGATAGAGGGCACTCAATCACGAACCAACGATCGTCTACCTCCCTCCTAACCCTTGCGACCTCTGCCAAGTTCTCCACCCCATCGAATTGATGCAAGATAAGCTACACAAACAATCAGCCAAAACAACCAGCGTAAGTTCATAAATGCCTTTTCTTTTGTCTAAGTTTAAAAACAAAGACTAAATTAAAAGGTCGCACACCGAGCTCAACCGCGCACTCCTTAGGACATCCCTATATTTCGTAGGGTACTTGGACTTCCTACCAAGGCCCCCGTACCAGCGAGCAAGAAAGTGGGAGCCCGGCAGCACAATCTTCTTAAACTCCACCGATGGGAGGATCTGATGCTCAAAGGCCCAAGCCTGCACAAATAACGACCAATCAATTCAAAAAGCATCATACAATAAATGAGAACGTGTACTATCAAGTAAAATACTTCCAAAGAGATGTATCTGGAGTAGCAGATGGTAGAGGCGAAGGGCTTTCACCCTCTTTTGAGCCCCCACATCCAGCCCATGGTATATTTATACCAAGATGGCCTTTGGCCAATTCTTTCTCCTAATGCTCGCCATTTCCTCCGTAGTAGTTATCAACATATAATTGATCTTACTCCCTGTGATTGGAAAGAACAGCACGGTAAGCAAAGAAATCATAAAGGACCAGACAAAAGCCTCTCTCTCATCCTCAGGTACTACATCCACCTGGGTCCAGTGTTGGTACAACTCACGGTAAGAGAATCGCCTAGAAACGGGCTTCAGACCAAATAGCTCCTTCACCCGCCTCACCACAGGCCTCTCAACATGGTATTTGTCCATGTAAGCATCAAAATGTATGACCTCGTCCATTCAAGGGAGGCCAATCATAGCTATGACGTCAGAGGGTATAATCGTAGCTTTCCCGAAAGAGAAACGGAAAGTGTGGGTGGTCTCAGACCACCTCTCGGTTAGGGTTGTCACTGCTGAATGAGAAAGCTTGGGCATCAGCATTGGCATTACCTGGGCCAAGTCCCCGAATCCTGTCTCATTGATGGCAAGAGCAAGCTCGGGGTCGTTCTCTGAAATATGGTACCACCATTCACCGATGGTGCCCATCCCCCTTGTATAGGTCAGTTCATATGGCTACAAAATTAGAAATAAAATAAATCAGTCCTGCTTGTTTTCTCATCAAAAGAGCTGCTGATGTCGCTTCTACTAAAAGCAATGTCGCCGGCGGCATCACTCCATAACGCCAGCGGCATGGATGATACCGTCGGTGGCATCACTTCAAACAGAAGTGACATCAGACTGCCCTAGCACCTTTTGCAAGGGCTGATGCCGCTAGCGACATCACTTCAAACAAAAGCGAATTCAAACTACCCTGGCACCTTTTGCAAGGGCTGATGCCGCCAGCGACATCACTCATATTACTGGCGATATCACTTCAAACAAGAGAGACATCAGACTGCCCTGGCACCTTTTGCAATGGCTGATGCCACTGGCGACATCACTACCTGCGGGTAGACCTTGTTTTCCCCAAAATTGCACCCATCGTGCCAAAACCACAAAAAATTGCAATCAATCAAACAATAAGCCTAAAAAACTGAATCTAAACATACCATATCAGTTTATAATCAGTCTATACATCCTACCATGGCATGATTTCAAGCCTAAAGCCAAATCAAATTGAACCCAAAAAGAAGAGATTCGGGTTTTACGGGATTACCTGAACGTAGCAAAGGTGCTTCTCCTTCTCTGGGGTCAGATTGGTGATGGGAGAATTGATCCTATAACCGTACATCTTGGCCGTCTCCTTCAGGCCATAAGCAGTAGAAACGGAGAGAATTTTTAATCCCTCAATAGAGGAATCGGGCAAGTTCTCCCTAGCCTTGGTAGATTTACCCCTAAAAGCCTTAGTGATTCTCTTCATGATTTGAAAGACGAAAGAAAAAAAAATCGTAAGATTTAGAGAATGAGATGTGAAGCAGTGGGAATGGTTTTCTGAATAAATAAGGAAGAAGGGAGTTTTAATTCTTTTTAAATTGCCGCACGGAATTCAAGGAGTTTAATTTATCTGAAACTGTCCGTTCATGGCGCAGGCAACATTAAGCCATATTGCCAGCGATATCACTCATGCTGCCGATGACATTGCCCTCTTTTAGTTCAAATTTTAAAATTGCTTGACCATTCAAAGCTGCCACGTAGCACTCATGTCACCGGTGGCATCGATTTATACCGCCAGCGACATCATTCATGCCGGCGGTGACATCGCTCCTCCAATTTAGATTTTGCACAAGTCCGACCAAGGGATGATCACTCCACAAAGCATAAGTCTGACCAAAGGGCGTCTTTTCCACAATGCTCAAGCCTGACCAAGGGGCAATTTCTCTGCAAAGCATAAGCCCGATAGAAGGGCAATTGATCTATAAAACATAAAACCCGACCAAGGGATAATTTCTCCGTAAAGTATAAGCCCGACTGAGGGGCAACCAATCTGTAAAACATAAAGTCCGACCAAGGGATTATCTCTCCACAAAGCACGAGTCTGACCAAGGGATGATCACTCCATAAAGCATAAGTCCGACCAAAGGGCGTCCTTTCTGCAAAGCTCAAGCCCAACCAAGGTGCAATTTCTCCGCAAAGCATAAGCCCGACTAAGGGGCAACCAATCTACAAAACACAAAACCCGACCAAGGGACAAACTCCCCACAAAGCACAAGCCCAACTAAAGGGCAACCAATTTATAAAACACAGAGTCCGACCAAGGGATGATCACTCCACAAAGCATAAGTCCGACCAAAGGGCGTCCTTTCCGTAAAGCTCAAGCTCGACCAAGGTGCAATTTCTCCACAAATCATAAGCCCGACTGAGGGGCAACCAATCTATAAAACACAAAACCCGACCAAGGGATAAACTCCCCATAAAGCATAAGCCCGACCAAAGGGCAACCAATCTACGAAATGAAAGTCCGACCGTAGGACAATCTCTCCACAAACCATAAGTGTGACTAAAGGATAAACTCTCCACAAAGTATAAGTTCGACTAAAGGGCGTCCTTTCCACAAAGCTCAAGCCCGACTAAGAGGTAATTTCTTTGCAAATCATAAGCCCGACTAAGGGGCAACCTCTCTACAAAGCAAAGGTCCGATCAAGGGGCAAACCAGTCACCATTCATGTATCACTCCTATCCGTTGCTCTTTCGTGTGATCATACTAACCTGTCGCAGCAATGATCCCCTGAGGGGCAGCCTATGAGCATGGGATTTTGCAGTCCCTCTCGCGAGATGATGATGACGTGTACCCGATTTTAATGCCTCAAAATAAAAGTTCTCTTTAGAATTTTTATTACCAGAATAATATTCCTTGCGAATTTTATACTTGGTGGAATCCAGTTTGGTGTGGCTGATAACGCGTCCGGTAGGAGCTTGAACCGATGATTTGCACCCAAACATTAAGTACCCATTAATATATTATTAAAAGTTAAAAAGATGCCTTCCCACCCACTATTAAATCACTTTTCACAACTTTTTGGCTTTTTGGCTCGTTGGCTGTTGGTATGCTGGAGGCTGATCCCATCAGCGGCATTAGCCATGCCGTCGGTGACATCACCATACTACCAGCGGCATGACCCGAAATGAGTCCCTGCACAGACAGCCTTTCGGCCACTTTCGGTGGCATTGGTCAAAAAGGCCTCTAAAAACACCCCATTTTACCTATAAAAGCACACCTTGAGCTGCATTTAGAAGGGAGGGAATTGAATGTTAGGATTTTAGTGTGGGAATAGATTTTAGTGAGATAAGAACTAGATAAAATAGAAAAAAAAGGATCTCGATCCATTTTTCCTGTTTTTTCTTCTTTGAATTCTCTGATTGTGAGTTGGAAATCAGCAAGTCTCTAAGTTAAAATCAACTTAATTGGATTTAGAAACCAAAAGCACTTAAATTTACTACTAAATTATCGTAACAAGCTCCCCAGAGGCATTTCTTTCGGTTCATGAAGAGGTGGATTCACGACCTCGAGGTAAAAATCCTGAGTCTCATAGCCCTTTCGCATTAATATTACTGATTTGTGTTAATTTTCGTCGATTTATATTCATTTTTACTGCCACCACTACTGCCTATAAACTGATATTGCCGGTGACATAATTGATGCCGCCGGCGGCATCACCCATGTCACCAGCGGCATCACCCATGTCGTCGGCGGCATTAGTTGTATCATCGGCGATATGACTTTCTAGACAGCAGTTTTATTTTCATTTGTTTCTGGATTAGCTCATTTTCTGAAGCTAGAATGTATAATGTAATGAGGGAAGTTTAGAATCTCTTGCAAACAGACCCCACCCCGTAATGTGTGGGTATTTTCACTCATAATCCAATTAAAATAACGAGTCAGCCTAAAATCTAATTAAAAATGAAATTTCCTCGAAAATGCCGTTTGAATCCCATTTTAGTCATCCTATCAGGTTTTATAATACTATAAATAAAATATGCTATATCTGTGCTAACAATTTTCTACAGGTAGACGTATATCAGACATTCAAGTATTTTATTTATTGCATAGAAAAATGTATAGGACTTGGAAGCCTTGTAACAATTTTGTTTTCGGCACTTATTTTTTTTATGGCTGTAAATATTTTATTCATTGTTTCAATTGCTTGATAAACGCAAAAAAACAACAAAATAACTAAAAATACAAATAAATAGGATGGGTTAAACCAATTAAGAAAGAATGAAGTATTTTAACTTGGCCTAATGAAAAATAGATAACATCATCCGAACTTGGAATCTCTACTTAAGGTATGGTCCAACTATTCGGTGGGAAAATCGTACCAAGAATTTCCCGGTTGAGTTGAACCGAGTGGCGACTCTATCTTAAGTACGAGGTTTTGATCTCGTATCTTTTGAGCATTAAAATATGCAAAATCATTTTCCAATTACATCACACGCATCTTCCCCCCCCCCTCCCCCCTCATTCCAAGAGGCTAGCCCAATCGGGATCCGGGCCATAATGCCGCCGATCAAAACATCGTCCGCTCACACTAAGATCGCCTAAATTGGTCAACCACTTAGGACCGCACAACTACCTAAAATTGCGGCGGTGTTGTGAAAAATCCCACCTAGGCGGCCGTCTAGACCGATTTTTAAAACACTGAGTAGTGCGCAGACTTATTCTGGTGATGCCAGGGGAGATGTTTCAATTTCCATCAGCTTTTTGATGATAGCAAGCATGTGATCTTGAGAACCTAGGAGTAGGTCCCATATACTCATCTTAGTTGTAGTGGCTTTCAATTGATCCACAATTGTGCTTTCTACCTGCCCTGATGGCTTAACAAAAGTAGGAGGTGTTGGGGGCTCGATTCTTGGCACAGCTGGCGCTACTGACCTAGTGACTTTCCCTCCTCTGGTGATAGGACTGACTACCCGGGCAGGCAAGTTTGTTGTTTTGAATACCTCAAACTCGTTGAAATCCTCATCGAGTGGTATTTCCCCCAAGTCAATAGGTTTGTTTATGGGAGCTGGTGCTTGGGCGGCGAAGGGCCACTGTATGAAGGGAACCCTTTCAAGTTGCTTTTTTAGAATGACAGAATTCTCTTATAGAATTTGACACAGGACCGGGTTGGATTCCTGTCTAATCATGTAGATGGACGAAGAGGCCCCGTTAGTTGGTCCACCTTCATCAAACATACTTGGCCCATCATCGTAGGTGACTTGCTTATCATTATATTTATTCATGTACCATGGGTATTCTCTGGCTAATTCCATTGATGTTGGATAGATGGCGTTGGTTGCTTCCCACTCCCAATATCATAAGGGGTTTCAGTGTCTGTCTAACTTAGGGGTTGTGTTTTCTGGTGGATCGACCCACAAGAAGTAGTCGACGAATTGCTTAGCTAAAATATTCCAGAATGATTTCTAGTAGAATGCCAGCCCTTCATACTAAATGATTGCCTTTTCTCAAAGAGTCTAGCGGAAACTTTTAGGCCAATGGGTATAGTGAATGTACCATCGTCATCATTTGCACAAATTCATGGATGTGAGGGTGTGACCTTGTACTTCCATTATAGAATATGGGGTAAACCTCACCTAGATCAGGGTTCCGAATGTGATAACTAGCCCAGGCCAATTCATTTTCAACGCGGATTCTCTCTATAATGTACTCTCGAGAAGGTTCTTGCCCCTCATCTCGAATTATATTAATGATATGTTCACTATCTGAGTCAAAGTCTATAAAGTCTCTGGAATCGTCACTCGCTGCAGACCATAAGGTGCCTGGGGAGTCATGCTCTAGAGAGGAGGCGTAGCTCTTGGCATCGTCATAATCGACCATCATGCTATTAGGGAAAGGAGCCTCATACTCAAAATCTCCCGGTAAGTGATTTAGCTAAACATTTGAAAAGGTTTCTAATTTGTACCCCAAGTTATCCACTTCACTTTCATACTCGTGATCCGATTCACTAGAGTCCACAATTTCTTCTACTACCTCATCTGAACCCTCGATGTGTCGTTTCCCATTCTAGGGTCCAAAGACCTAATTTGGTGCTTGCTGAGCTAGGATATCATCATCAGAACTTTCTTCTAGATCCTCTTCAGGGTCTTCCTCAGGATCCTCCTCGGTGTTCATTCCAGCCTCGACTCCTTCTATGGCCACACGGAATTCAGACACCATAGTTCATATTCTGGTGAATGTTTCCTCCACACGGGCACCATATACTATAATGTCAGTATGGATTTCTCCAAATAGGTCTCATGCACCCTCATCTAGATTCAGGTCGAGATACCTTTGCTGGTCTTTATGGCCATTCTATACCTGTTCAGGATCATATAGTTCTTAGATTTCTGGACGTGCTGCCCCAGAGGAGCTCCCAAATTCAAACAAGCTCATCCCAACGTAGCTTGACTCATGTAATCTGGGGGAGTGTATATAGGAGGTTATGGAGGAGGGATATCCTGCCAGCCGGTATTATGCTGATCTACCTGTGGTGCCACCCACTAACTGTGAGCATGAGATTTTATAGTCCCTCTTACGAGATGATGATGACGTTGCCTGATTTTATTCGGAATTTTTATTACCGATATAAAATTCTCTACAAATTTTATTTTCAAAAAAATTCAGTTTGACGTGTCCAATAACACGTCCGATGGTAGCTCAAGCTGATGATTTGTACCCAAAAAATAATTTAGTCCAAAACACCCATAAAAAGTCAAATAAACCCCTAATAATCACTTTTTCCTGCTGAAATTGCTTTTGGCCGGATTTTTTTGCTTTCTCCTAGATTTTGGGCACGATTCATGCTTGCTTTTCAGACCTGTCGAGAGAGTGAGGCCACTGGCAGCCTCATCCATACTGCCGGTGGTATCATCGATGCTGCCGGTGGTATCATCGATGCTGCCGGTGGCATAAGTTTCTGTTGCAGAACAGCTGTGTGCCTTTTTGCTTGATATCCGCCGAATAATTGATCAAAGGCGATTTCCAAGGGATTTTAGCCTATATAAGGGCCATTTCTTAGCAGATGAGGGGGATGGCAATCACACACTTGAATTTTAAGGAGATTTAGATTAGTTTTAGCGGGATAAGGTGAAGAAAAGGTAAGAAAAGAGGAATCACTCCATCTTTTCTTGGTTTTTGTTCATTAAACTCTCTGATATTAACTTAAAATCAGTAGACTTTAGGCAATATAATAGGTTTTAGAGCCTTGAATCACCCCTTACTTCCCAAAATCATCATTTGAGCTCCCCAGAGGTGTCATTTGGATCACAAAGAGGTGGATTCATGGCCTCGAGGTAAAAATTCTGAGTATCATAGCTCTTTGGCTTTCTTTTTAGTTGTTTGTTGTGTTTTAGTTGTTGTTTGTGCTTAGTTTTGAGTTTTTAGTTGTGAGCGTGGGATTTTCACTATCACCTTGGAACGATGATGACTTATTGCTCTAACCTTGTATGCTCTAGTTATTCTATTCTTTGAAGGTCGAATCACGTTTGGCAAGTCCCCTTTGATGATTTTCTAGCCTTTGACCGCACTTAAATATCATTCATATGCATTTAGGATTAGCCGTTTTCATTCGCTCATGCGCAGTAATTTTTTTCCAAATTTTCTATAAGATTCTAGCATTTTCAGCAAGTTTTGTTTATATCATTGAATCCTAGACTCTCCGAGCTTTTTGGAATGACAAGAGTCATCTTAATCGGATAACTATAGTGAAAGTTATAGGCGACAGACGTTACCACCCTATTTAGCTTGGAAACCCTAAACCCTAATCAGAAACCCTAGGCTTTTCCATCGTCCCTCCCCTCCCCCCCCCCCCCCGGCCGACCTGAGCTGCCGTCGCCACCCTCGTCAGTGGCGGGAAGCAGCTCCGGCGATGGCGGTGACTGCCATCCTTATGGAGGTCACCGCCATCCGTGTAGAGGTCACTGCCATTATAACGGAGATTACTGCCGCCCGTTGTGGCCACCCCGGCATCATAGCAACAGTCTCTGTAGCCATGATGGCCGTCACTACCACAGTGATGGCGATGACTGTTGTGGCAGTGGCTGCCATGACAGTGGCTGTGGCACGACCAAACCCAGGCCGTGCCACTCGTTTTCTCCCTCCTCTCTAGATTGGGCCATGTATTTTCACCCGATTTCTCACCCAAAGTCGATGAATTTCGAGTGTGAGGCTATTTAAACCCTTGAAGAGAGAGATTTGGGGGGCTTTTTGGCAGAAATTGAAAGATTTAGACCAAAAAACCTAGAAAACTAGGAGCTTAGAGAGAGAAAGGTTAAGAAAGGCAAAATTCTGGGTTTAATCACCTTTAATCTTGGATTTTTAGTTGTTCTTGGGCTTGATTTCTTAGTTAAAACACTAAAACTAATTAGAAATTTTAGGGAAAATGGATCAAATAGGTTTAGAGACTTGTTTTCCAAATACTACCTAAATTTCATCACTATTTCTGTCGATTTCCGTCGTTGATTCATGTGAAAATCATCTAAGGGCACCTCCCAAGGGTTGATTCGAGTCACCAAAGATAGATTCACGGCCTAGAGGTAATAAAACTGAGTTCCCTTATCTCTTCTTTACATTTTAGGTGCTTATTTCTTGCTATTTTTTGGTGTTTCTGTTGTTGGTTTCCTTGGTGTTCTTGTTAGATCCCGAAATATTGCTCGACCTCTTTGGGATAGCTTTCACCGCTATTTGTATAGCCTTGGCCGATATACCTATAGCGGTGGAGGCTACAGTTATAGCAGTGAACTCCATCACTATAGAGGTCCAGTTTATATTCTTGATCTTTGGGTTTTCTCTCACCCAAATCCATAAAATCTACATTGTTAGTGCATTTTAAGTCCAGATCTATCGAAAGAGGGATGATTATGACTTAAGACCTTTTCCCCCTTTTGAATAGAAGTCCGGCGCCAAGGCTATGGTCACAGCCTTGGCCGCGGCCATTATACCTATAGCGGCCACCGCCATAGCGACGGTGGTCAAGGCCGTCACCACAGCCTTGGCTCCTAGAATTCAATTTTTGTTCGTTCTTTGCTCGTTTTTCTTCATTTTTGCCCGTTTTTCATGTTTTCCATTATGGTTTTAATCCGTATATTATTTCATTGAATTTGGAGCTTGTTTTTGTTGATCTTAAAATGATAAATCGATCGATTAACCGGCTAAATTGTGTAAACTTGGCTTAAATCGGGGTTTTTCTCACTTAAAAATCGTAATAATCGTCTTCTCGGTGTTTTAAACCCGTTTTTATGTGTTTATTTTCTGCCCTTTATTTATTCATGTTTTATTTGTGATTATTGGTATATATTTTTCCTTGTTTGGAATCGGTCCAAGTTGGTAAGCTCGATCAATACCCAGTTTCGCACGTTTATTTATTTACTGCTTTATTTATTTTTCCGCTTTAGAAAAATGTATAGGTATTTGTAAAGCCTTGTAATAATTATTTATTTGCTTTATTTACCTCTTTCGTGTGAGGTATGACATATAAACCGAAAACTCTAAATAACAACCGGATTTAAATCACATAAGAACTAAAGTAGCGTTTATTAAAATATAAATGGTTTGATTTAAAAATTGAAAAGTAAGCAATATCATCCGGACTTAGAATCTATTTTAAGATACGGTCTAACCACCTAGTGGGAATATCGTACCCAAATTCCCGGTGGAGCTTAACCGGGTGGCTACTCTATCTCAAAATACGGGATTTCAAGTCTCGTATCCCTTAACACGTGAATTGGACTTAAATTCAACATCAACGTCATTTTTATCATTATTTTCATCAGCCACTAAAATAAGGACCCATCCTCCGGCACGCTTCACCATGCTTACTTTTCCTGGCCCTTTAAGGGGGCGGAAAAAGGTTCGCCCGCTCACAGTGGCGACTCTGCTAGGGATTTCCTCTTAACTTAAAATTTGGAAAAATCTTTCTTTTCAACCTTTTGGTTAAAGGATTTTTTATGATGTTCTGAAATCATTTTTTTTATCAACGCTTTATTTCTTATGCCTTTTGAAACCAACACTTTAGTTGAGTCCAAAAATTAAGTTTCCATTTTTATCACCCCATGAAGCTCACTTGTATACCTCAAGCTCGCTAGGGTTTGGGGGTATTCGTGGGTGGATCAGTCATTTTAACCAATATGTAATTCCTGCAATGGCACTCATTTGAGGAGTGGTTGAGTTACACGGAATCAAGGTAAATAAGACCCTTCTACAGTGTCATTCCACAACACCAGCAGTTTAAGACTATGAACTGCGATAAATCTAACCATAGCAACTTCCCCATAGGTCACCGAAATAATTTAGATCCAGGTCATATACTCTCTTGCCGTTTCCTAGCGCTAGAGTTAACCCCGGATTCCAAATTGGAGTTCTGCTAGAGTCATAAGGTTGGAAGAGGCTTATTTGCTTTTTATGTGCTACTTGTGTTGTCCTCATGCATAGGCACCTCAGGCATAGGCCGCCTGTGGCCGACCTTTATTCTTTCACTTACTTCTACTCTTCCCTCACTTGAAAGGGGGAATTTAACAAAATGCCTAAGATCGTTTGGGTCCCGAGGAACCATATCTAGTTCGCTAATGCATCTCACATATTTTGGGGTTCATCTCCGTATCATTAACTATTCTGATCTCAACCTCTCTAAACCACCACTATAAACAACATTCATCACTCAAATAATTGTGTAATCATTCATATCATCCATGGTTTGATTTAGGCTGATCACCTTCCAATTTCTCAGTCTAGATCAAGTAGCTTCCAGATCAGTTTAAGGACCCGATAAGCATGTCAGGGATTCCTTCCAATAGTAGTTTGACTGAGGGTATGCCTCATTATGTATCTTTCCCTCCGCCCACTCAAAATCAGTCACTCGATTCCGAGATTGCCAACGCTATGACAATGTTTCTTCGATCTGATCAGTTCTGAGAGGCAATTCAAGGGCAAGTCCGAGACTCTATCCGTTAAGTTCTGAGGGAAAGTAAGGGTATTTAGAAGTCTGAGAATTGGTATTCAAGCTCAGGGTCAGTCAGAACCAGCTCAGAATGGTCAGTATAAGTTGGTTTAGGTTTTGCCAAGTCAGATCCAGCATCCTATTCAACCTATCCAGCCTGTTTAGTCATTTCAGTTTGGTCAAGGTTTCGAACTAGCTCAGTTATCCAATTATCCAACTCAAGCTCCAAACCACACCGCCAAACCTAATTTCCTATCTAGTATAAATTGACTTCAGTTGACCCCAATAACCCCAAATTAGTTTCTGCCGGCTCAATCAATTTTGTCTGACTAGTCCCAATTAGGTCCATTCTGCCTTAACCAGAATTTAGCTCAACCGCAATCAGATTTTGCTCCCTTGAGCTTTGCTTTACCGATCTAAGGAACAAAGCCAACTACTCAAGATTTGACATTCCCTTCCTCCACTAGTGGCCTCACACCTCGCATGACCCCACCTTCTAATAGATTTACATCATCCCTTACACTGCCAGTGTCCTTCGCTCCTACCCCTACTCAATTAGTTGTTGCTCTGAGAGGATCCACATACCCTCAGAACCCCTTTGATCCTAATCTATGAGCTGAGATCTCACCATCTGCTTCACCATTCCAGTTTGGCATAACTCCTCCGTCCTGTGACCAGGTCATGCAATCTCCGGGCGTGACACCTCAGATTGAGTCTCCCTTACACCAATCGAGATCTCCTCTACCCATCGATTAGGTCATGCAATCTCTGGGCATGACACCTGAAGTGGAGACTATACTGCATGAATTCTTACGGCTTAGTTCCAAGACGAAACAACCCAAAGAGAATAAGAGAGTTAAAGAGCCGCAAATGTTCGCCAAGACACTGACTACAGTTATAATTTCCCGACCTGATAATCCTTATCGACATTGCTAATCCATGGGTATGGCCTCTCAATAAGATCCTTATAGTATTAAAGGAGCGTGACCTCCTCGGAACTCTTCACATGCATAGGCCTCCGAGGGAAGATGAGAAGCATATTTTTTGTACGTATCACGTTTAGTGAGGTCATCGCACTGATGAGTGTCAGAAGCTAATTCAGGACATCCACTGTTTAGTGGAAGAAGGGAAGATAGTTAAGCCAGAAAGAGCGCCTCGCCCTATAGATTCCCCCTTGATTTTTGGCTCACCTAGGGGTAGCATTGGACCGAATGAACTCATTAGGGCCGTCTACTCTAAAGGCAGAATTCTGATAGCTCCGATTGTCACTCAGGGTAATTTTTTGCCTGCTCACATTATATCCTATAAGAGTACTTTCACGTCTCCATAGAAACTACCTCTTAGTGTTATCTTTGCAAGGTTGCGTGGCGCCGGCAAGATTGACCATCTCCAAGAGTATAAGCCTCCAGCTCACAAAGAGAAAATCAATTTCTGTGAGTACCATGTCTAAAAGGGTCATCAAACCAATCAGTGCAAAGCCCTAGTTTCTGCTATCCATCGCTTAGTCAGAGAGGGGAAGATAGAGCATTCAGCTAGAAAGACCGATGCTGAAGCTCTTGCTGTTCCCCGTAAAGGTACTTTTATGTCTCCATAGGAGATACCTCTCAGCGTCATCTTTGCCAAGCTGATGAAAGCAGGCAAGCTTACCCCTATATGCAAGTATAGATCTCCCGCTCCCAAAGAGAAAGGGAACTTTTACAAATATCATGTTTAGATAGGGCACACGACTAATTAATGTTGGACTTTAGCTTCCACCATCCGCCGTTTGGTGGAAGAAGGGAAGATAGAAGAGCCCGCTCAAAAACCTAACACAATGAATGACCCTTTACCGAGGTTTGAGCACAAAGTTGATATGATTGATGCTGGCTAATCCAAGGAATTCATTCCAAGGTCAGTTTCCAAAAATCCCTTCAAGAAGATTATTACCGCGGTTAAACCTATTGGTGAAGAAATCAAAAGCACCATGTCAGGAATCATATATATTCTGAAGTGTGTGAAATGGAAGAGTGTTGATGAAGCTGATCTTACCACCAAAACCAACAAGAGCCCGCGAGGTCTCTAGTGGATGAAGGAGACAAGTTATCAACCGAACAAGTGGAAGTTCTGGTTCTCGACTTGGATGACACACTAATGAAAGCTACTGAGGATGTCAACTCTTTCTGCAACCCCAATCAAGACCCTCCGCCTGTGGAGGATGACTATCTATCTATTTGAGTAATTTTCTTTTTATTTTCCAAGTACTTTGATGTGAACAATACTGCCTTTAAGCCATTTTGTTTCTATGAAGTCTCCCAGTTAGCTCATTTTCTCGATGTTTCACCCAATGGGTCCATGCATTCATTTGATCATAAGCATAATGTGTTTAGTATTCATGATGTTTCTTTAATTGAAATAAATTTGATTACAGATGATAAACCTTAAAATGGTAACCATTTCTAATGACCTAACGTCTGAAAGAAAAAAAAAGAGAGATAATTAAAGTGCTTAGAAATCTTGATAACGCTTTCACCTAGTCACGCCTAGACACAACCGTGGATGGATTGTCAGCTTGTTGAGTATTGCATTTCAACACCTAAACAGATAAATAAGCTCAATTCATCCTTGGTTATTTTTAATGTGTCAGTTGGCTCATCACTTGCACCGGCAGCTATCCATAAGTCTGTTTTCCAAGCTACTAAAGAAGCATCAGCCTATTTTGTGGGATTGGATTGCCAGATTACCTCCCATAAAATCAAGGTATACCTTTGTTTAGCCCACCTATTATTCAATCTCCCACCCCAATACAACACTAATCCTTACCGATACCCAACATTTCTTACATACCAACTTCACTATTTCTCTCCTCATCAGCCATCCTTGACCTGGGGGAAAATAGAACGGCTGGGATTTGACCTTTATTAACCAATGGACACCATATCATCTTCATCATAATAGCAGGTTATTTCTCAAAGTGGGGGCAAGCCAAGACTTACACCAACTTTACCGCCAAAGGATAGCCAAGTTCATCAAGAAATGCATCTGTATCCGGTTTGGGTTTCCTCATACCACTACCTCAGACAACGGGGTCTTAGTCCCAAAGGGAAACCACTTAATCGATCAAGAAGCATGGATTTAAACACTGCAAGTCTTTGCCATACAAATCACAAGCTAATCGGGCAACCGAAATTGCAAACCAATCCACTAAGAGGGCACTCTCGAATACTATTACCATATATAGGGATCAGGTCGATAAATTGTCATTTGCTCTTTGGGAGTACCAAAAAAGTGCTAGAACTCACATAGATCAAGCACCTCTCTCCTTTGTCTATAGAATGGAAGTCATGCTACCAACCAAAATTGAGATGAAAGCTGTAAGAGCCACGCTGGAACCCAAGTTAGAAGAATCTGAATGGACGAAAGCAATGTGCAAACAGCCTAACACCTTGACTGACCTTCGGGAAGCCTCAAATAACCTTTGAATAGATCTACAATGCATGATAGAGGCACACAGCAACCGAGTCAAGCGTCAGAGGTATCCATTAAAAGCCAACGACTTGGTCTTAAAGCAAATGAAGCCTATCGACACTGATCTAAGGGGGAAGTTCCGACAGAATTAGGAAAGACCTTATGTAATCAGAAAGATACCCCTTCAGTACTGAGTTTGTAAGCCCTACCATTCAAAACAGGTCAAAGCATTATCATACCTAAACCAAAAAAGAATTAAATCTAAAACAGTAGCACAACGAAAAAATAAATAAAATTAATCACCCGGGGAGTGGTCTTCTATTGCTCGGGAAAAAATCAGGGTGTAAGCCACTGATCGGTATTCTACAAATCGATTAGGCAAAAGTTAGGGTGAAACATCAACCTGCTAGACTGAAAATCCAAAAAGGATGATTTGGGCAAAATTTAGGGTAAAAGTGAGCTACGAGAGTGTGTTGGCTAGAAAACCTATATAGGCTAGTAAACACTAGAGTTTGGGTCTATAGAAATGGTTATCATTATTATGTACTCAAACTTACTTCAATTACTGAAAATGTCACTTTTACTGAACTCTTATGTTTGTGCTTGAATGAATTTATTAGGCCCTGAGGGCGAAATGTTGCAAGTAAGTCGAATGTGGGGTTCCATGCAGTCAGCCCAATTCCTCAAAAAGAAAATAATGACAAAAGGCAAAAATCCAGATAGACTAAAAACATCGAGGTCTATGTAAAAGTCGAGAAAGTCCACTGGATTGAAAACTCGAAAAGGGCGGTCCAGGAAAAAGTTAGGATGAGTCCGATGGGCCCAACACAACGTTCAGGTCTATGAAAAAGTTAGGACACATTTAAAACAAAGATTAATGACTGTTGTCGACCATATTGAGGTATCTGCATTGTTATTGTCAGAATTATAATCTCAGGTATCTTCTGCAACTTGGGGGACTTGAAGAGCTCAAATCCATCCTCTGCACGTATCTACTAAGATCTAGACCGTGATCGCAACATCCAAATCTCTAGAAACCATCCTTGATAGAATTCATTGGTAGTGATAGCATCCAGTTGTCCGTTATCCAGAACTTCAAACTTTACTTGGCGCGCTCATTTATCTTCGATGCGCTCAATCCATCCATCATCATATAATTGATTTAGATGCCTTCGGCAGCTCATAAAGAACTCTCTATCGCTTGCCATGCTAGTAACATAAGTAACAAGGAAAGTAGCCTTCCACAACTCGGATCTCATGTACAGTCCTCCTTGTCTCTAATCCTCTATGAAGGGCATATCTGCCTGATTTTTACACCAATGCAACTCCATATATCCTATCTCTTTGAGCAAGTTTATCCTCCTCTAAGTAAGCAATCGTATCATCCCAGAGATGATCAGTCCAACAGTGTATGCATTCCTACATACATGTATAATATTGATAAACATTA
Source organism: Euphorbia pulcherrima (assembly GCA_947683365.1). NCBI lineage: Eukaryota > Viridiplantae > Streptophyta > Magnoliopsida > Malpighiales > Euphorbiaceae > Euphorbia > Euphorbia pulcherrima. Next base: position 45,669,950 of record CANTUS010000001.1, on the reverse strand, counting down.
TGTCTACTTTTTCTATGTTGATTTATACAGGAAATTAAGCTCGAAAAAGGCCTTCGAGCTATACGCTCGAACTCAACTGCTCTCCGGACTCCCGAAAATCCTAACTCAATTTATATTTCATTCTTCTACTTTTATTACTTAATTGAAGGGGAAAAAATATTTTTGATTCTACAAAATTAATTAAGCAATAAAAATGCAACTTGTGTCTCTTACTACTGCCTTAAAATTTCTTTAGAGGTACACCATATAGCAATCCCGATGGATAACCAACCTGATGGATCCTAAGATCTGAACTCAGAGTTTCTCCCAGGGACACATTGGTGCAAATGCCCTAGGGCATCTTGATACAATCATCAGGGGCATCCTAATATATATATATATATATATATATATATATATATATATATATATGTATATATATATATTCCAATCCGCATTCAAGGGGCATATCGGTTAGGCCCAATAAACACCTCAATAGCTTTTCTGGACCCCGAAAATCCTATCTCAATTTATGTTTCTTTCTTCTATTTTTATCATTAATTGAAGGGGCAAAATATTTTGTCTCGATAAAATCAATTAAGCAATAAAAATGCAATGTATCATATTCAACTAATGCTTTAAACTTGTTCTTGACAGGCGTTTCTAAAATGGCCCGGGTTAAGAATTATTTGTGAGATACCCAGTTGGTTATCCTTGAAGAGTCGTAGGTGGCTGTGAAATATCTAGTTGTTTATCCTAAAAGAGTCGTAGGTGGCTGTGAGATATCTAGTTATTTATCCTAGGAGAGTCGAAGGTGGCTGTGAGGTATTCAGTTGGTTATCCTTGAAGAGTTATAGGTGGCTGTGAGATATCTAATTGTTTATCCTAGAAGTCGTAGGTGGCTGTGAGGTATTCAGTTGGTTCTCCTTGAAGAGTTGTAAGTGGCTGTGAGATACCCAGTTGTTTATCCTTGAAGAATTAAAGGTGGCTGTGAGGTATTCAGTTAGTTATCCTTGAAGAGTCATAGGTGGCTGTGAGATACCCAGTTGGTTACTCTTAAAGAGTTATAAATGGCTGTGAGGTATTTAGTTGGTTATCCTTGAAGAGTCGTAGGTGGCTATGAGATACCCAGTTGGTTATCCTTGAAGAGTTGAAGGTGGCTGTGACAAATTCAGTTGGTTATCCTTGAAGAGTCGTAGGTGGTTGTTATATATCCAGTTGTTTATCCTTGAAGAGTCGAAGGTGGTTGTGAGGTATTTAGTTAGTTATCCTTGAAGAGTCACAGGTGGCTGTGAGATATCTAGTTGTTTATCCTGGAAGAGTCATAGGTGGCTGTGAGATATCTAGTTGTTTATCCTAGGAGAGTCAAAGGTGGCGGTGAGGTATTTAGTTAGTTATCTTTAAAGAGTCATGGGTGGCTGTGAGATATCCAGTTGTTTATCTTGGAAGTCGTAGGTGGCTGTGAGGTATTCAGTTAGTTATCCTTAAAGAGGCATAGGTGGTTGTGAGATATCTAGTTGTTTATCCTAGAAGTCATAGGAGGCTGTGAGGTATCCAGTTGGTTATCCTTGAAGGGTCGTAGGTGGCTATAAGGTATTCAATTGGTTATCCTTGAAGAGTCATAGGTGGTCATAGGGTATCCAGTTGGTTATCCTTGAAGAGTCGTAGGTGACCGTGGGATATTTAGTTGATTATCATCTTTAGAGCATAGTAGGTGACCGCGAAAATGATAAGGCATTAGGAGAAAGGGAATGGTAGCTCGTTGTTCCTTAAAAGGCAAGTTAGGGGTGCATCATAGGTGAATTCTGCTAACCCCTTAAGTATAACCCTCTATCTCTTGGTCTTTCATGAGATCACAATTGACTATGTCAATTGGCAATCTCCTGAGGGTCAGCCTGTGAGCACGGGCTTTTTGGTTTCACCTTGGAACGATGATGACTTATTGCTCTGACCTCATATGGTCGAGTTATTCTATTCTTTGAAGGTCGAATCACGTTTGGCAAGTACCCTTTGATGATTTTCTGACCTTTGACCGCGCTTAATATCATTCATATGCATTTAGCATTAGCCTTTTTCATTCGCTCACATTTAGTAATTTTTTTCACAATTTTCTATAAGATTCGAGCATTTTTAGCGAGTTTCATTTATACCATTGGATTTTATACTCTCAGAGCTTTTCGAAATGTCAAGAATTGTCTTAATCGGATAACCGTAGGGAAAGTTATAGGCGTCAAAAGTTAGTACCCTATTTAGCCTGGAAACCCTAAACCCTAATCAGAAACCCTAGGCTTTTCCTCCCCCCCCACCCGCCAACCTGAACCGCCGCCATCAGCAACGGTGAGAAGCTCCTACAATAGCGGTGACCGCCATCCATATGGTAGTCACCACCATTCGTGTGGCGGTCACTGCCATTATAACGGCGATGACCGCCGTACAGGGTGGCTACCCCTATTATCTCTACAGCCATGATGGCTGTCACTGCCACAGTGATGGCGGTGATTACTGTGGTAGAGGCGACCACCACTATGGCCATAGCGGTGGCTGTGGCATGGCCAAACCAGGCCGTGGCACTCATTTTCTCCTTCTTCTGTAGATTGGGCCACATATTTGCACCCAATTTCTCACCCAAAGTCGGTGAATTTAAAGTGTAAGGCTATTTAAACCCTTGAAGAGAGAGATTTGGAGGGTTTTTTGGCTGAATTTCAAAGATTTAGACCAAAAAAAAACCTAAAAAACTAGGAGCTTAGAGAGAGAAAACTTAAGAACGGCAAAAATCCGAGTTTAATCACCTCTAATCTGGGATTTTTAGTTATTCTTGGGCTTCATTTCTTAGTTATGTTGGTCCCTGTGAGAGTATTTATAAGGGCAGAGGGGGTGAATGGCCCTTTTTTGCGGAATTAGCAGACTTGAAAAAGTCTTTAGTGTAGCGTGTTTGATTATAATCCGGAAGATGGATCCGAATGATGCAATGTGTGCAATTAAGTAAAAGAGAAAGAAAATCAAACACAAATATTTTATACTAGTTCGGCCCCGCCTACGTCCAGTCCTTAAAGTTTCCTTCCTCCGAGCTTATCCACTAGTGGATTCCTTTTCAACTAGCAGGAATCAAGCCTTACAAATTTATCTCCGGATGGTAACCCCTTCCGGAAGTAGGATATGCCACTAGAAGCACCAACTCCTAGCTGAGTCCTCTTATATTTAGTAGGATATACCATTTAGCCTTCTACCTTGAATCTAAGTTGAGTCCTACAGGGAGATCTCACTCAAAGCACCTACTTTAAGTTATATCCCAATCTCTTAACTTACCCAAGTTGGAGATTCTTACACTTTGGTTTTTAACAAACGGTTGGATTTTGGAGTTCCTCAAGTTTATAGTTTCACTTGGAAATCCTTACAAATAGATTTTGAATCAAGGGTTCTTAGAAAGATTATATCAACTGATTGTATATGTGTTTCTTTGTTACTTACTTTTATGGATCAATCAGTTAACCTTCTCATTTGGTGAAGAGCTCCTTTTATAGGCTTTTGATCATAAATGTAGCCGTTTGTGGTTGGTGAGCTTTTATTCAATCTTCACCCCTGATTAGGTTGTGATGTGGATCTTCCGGATTCATTGATTAACCCATTAGACTGTAGTTTGATCCATTTGAAATCTTGGGATTGAGCCTAGAAAGTTGTCAGTGATCGTTTTGCTTGTCATTTTGTGATGCACCAACTTTCATACCAATTGCTTTATGATGTGAGCTCCACGCGCACCTTTATTGGTCTAGGAGAAAAAGTAGTTAGCTTTTCTCTATTCGGTGTCAGAGACCCTTTTGACTTTTTCTAAAATATACAAGCTGTTATTTTGTCAAAAGGGTCTGTTCGGTGTCAGACCCTTTTGACTTTTTCTAAAATATACAAGCTATTATTTTGTCTTTGTTTTGGGAAAAGGATCTTTGACTTTCATAGACCAAGAAGAGTAAAGAGAAAAGTATATTTGGATACTTTCTTTTTATTTGAAATATATGTCTTCCAGATGTCTTTTAGCCCTATATGCTCCGAATCTATCTTCTGGAGATGGCTTCAATTAGTTCTTCCAGATGCTGGTCTTGAGGGTCAGAAGTTTGTTTCCTTTCCAAACTTTGTCTTGATGATTTCCCTTAGTGCTTAGTATTTTAATTTGTTCAATGGATGACTTATGTCTTGATCTTTGTCTAGATATTTCTATTTGGATTTGGGAGAAAATTACATACATTGTTTTTATTTCTTTCAAACTTGATCCGAACTTAGATTTTTTATCTGGATCATTATTTCCCAACAATCTCCCCCATTTGATGGAAACAAAAACCTAAATCATCTAAGAAAGGGTGTATTTACTAAGTGTAATTTTTGTTACTTAGTCTTTTATAATGCTCCCCCATAATTTTAGCATCCTAACTCCCCTATAATTTTATAATTCCTGCTTCTAATTTTGTTTTAGTACAATTATAGATTGTACTTTAGAAGTGATTGTTTTGATAATTAACAATTTTTCACTTTATATATACTCTTGCTGTTAACAATGGTTAACATCATGAAGTTCAGTATTACAATATACAGAAATACATATAAAGTGAATCTAGCTATTACATAAGTATTACAAGATTATCTAGCTAGCTTAACTATCTCTCCGGATGGGCCACTCTTCTGGACTTGCAGCGTCTTTCCTTTCCCACTCCCTTCTCCTTGATGACTCTGATCTTCCTCCCCCTTTTCGCTTCCAACAAGGGGATCAATAACCATATAGGTCCACTTGTCTCATGATTGCTGCCAGGCTGAGGAGTAGATTGAGTAGTCTTTGTTGCCTTTTGCACGCTCATCAATAATATGATCCACTATAGGCGGACTCAAATAATAAGGGTGAATGGACCTCCAGCGTTGATCATAGGATTGAGAGACTTGAGGAAGTATGCGCAGAATATGCTCCTGGTCCTTAGGATAAAAATAGGGAAACATGGCCTTGATTAGAGTAGTCAAACCTTTTTGGCTCGTGAACCCTGAGTCCCCTATAGCTTGAATAAGATTGTGCATGACAAGAATGAGCTCACTGTCTTGAAGGATTGGAGACGAGGAAGATTCGGAGATAGATAACTTATTGATTTTGACTTAAAGTAGGGTGATTTCTTCACTGAGGCCCTTCCGAATATTGTGGATAGACTTTGTTTGATCCTTGAGCTCTTTGGAGACAGTCTTCTTCCAATCATTTATTGTTTGCTTAATACCGGAGTTGCGAGCTTGCATTTCATCACCCATATCATCTAAGAATTTTTCTTTTAGCTTGGGGATGGTTTTGTCTATAAAGTTGGCAAGCATTTCCTGGGTTACTAGCCGATCAGTTTCTAGGTTCAGCAGAGCAGGTTTCAGGTCTCTATCCTCCATGAATTTTATCAAGTTTTCAAACATGGAGTCAATATAATCCTTGATCTCTGTGGATACATCAGTGGCGGAGGGGGACATTCTATCCAGGATAGTTGCACAGTTATTAGAGGCCAAAGTATTGGCTTGACTGGCATTGTGATTTGCTGTGGATGCGCTTTCCTTTAGCTCATTTAAAAGAGGCTGGATCTCAGAAAGGGAAGCTGTCGCTAGAGCTCCGGGAGTTGGGAAGTTCATGACTTGTTGCTCAATTTTGGGGAGGCACTTCAACCTTTCTTTGATCTCACCCAAATCCTTTCGGACTGCTTTATTAGACTTTTGTCTGAGCAACTCCTTCTCCACAGCTTTTAGATGGGTGCATATTATCAAGAGACTCTTCTTAATAAATCCCTCTTCATAATGTTCAAAAGATGCCTCCTGAAGGAGTTTAAGAGTGCCACTTACTTTGGATTCTTTGGAGTTTTCATCAGGGAGTATCACTAATTTTGTGTGAGGAGAGAAGTTTTTGTTGGAGGGTCCGGTTGAGTCACCATTGGATGAGCTGGATTCATCTCGGAGCTTGAACTACTTCCGGAGGGGCTATTATCTTTCAAACTGGAGCCTCCAACTACTCCTTTCTCTTCTTCACCCTTTCTCATTTCCCTTTCCTCCAGAGTAGCCTTGCCTACAGGATCCACTATAGAAGTGTGTCCTTTGGAACTCAGACTTTCTCCCTCCTTCGGAGTTGTTGCATTCGGGTTTGGCACTATATCCTTAGCTACATTGTGAGAGATTGTAGCTAATTTGTGCTCTTCACGATTAGAATAGAGATGAAGAAGATCAGGGGTTACCTCGGTGGTTAGTAGCGTCTGATCCTCATCCTTCTTTTCCACTACCAGCCTTACCTCCGGATGGGTAGAATTTTCCTCAACCACCCCTACAATTGCCTTTTCAGGACTTTCTTTTTCTCCCTCAGGCATGTTGGTATTTTTCTCAACAGCCTTCTCTAATGCCTTTTCAGGACTTTCAAGATTAATGACTTCATTGCTGGATCTAACCAGATTCTCCGGAAGTGGTCCTATTCTATCAACAAATATGAATTCATCTGCTTCCAAAATCTTTGATAGAGTATCTATATCCTTGGGATGTACAAGAATTGGGGGAACTTAAGATGATTATCTAGGTCCTTCGGTTGTTCTCCTCTGATTTATTTCATTATTTTCTTTTATTACGGCCTAAATGTCATCGTATTGCTCATCATCTTACCCTACAAATTCTGTTACACCGGGAACATTTTTCTATTTGTTGGACTTTACTTTCTCTAAAGCGGCTCTCTCCCTATATTGCCTTACTTCCTCATTCAGGATTATTCCCGCTAGCCTCCTACCTTCACTGGCTTTCTTTTCTTGGGCGGTGAGGGCTTCATCAAAAGTGAGTCCTCTTCTTCTGAGCTTCTTTTAATGAGTATATTCATCCTCTATTTCCTCATCATCTGCCTCCTCTTCCATCTCAGCCAATGTTCTTTTGGTTTTTCTCCTTCCGGCCTCAATTGCTTTTATGGCAATTTGAGGTAGACCCGCAGCAAGTGCAAGCTATCCCTTCTTAGCTGCAGCTTTAATCAGTCTACCCCTGGGTCTAGGCTTTTTGGAGCTCACGATTTGAGTGAGGGGCAGAGTTTCCTCATCAATTTTTGCTGGAACCTTTTCAACTTGCTTTTTAGCCTTGGCTTTGGTGGTTTTGGGCCTTTTGGGAATAGGAGCCTCCTCTTTTGGATTCACTATCTTTCGAGATTTAATCTTCCGCTCATCTCTCTTCAGTTTTGCCTTTTCTTCATTCTATTCCTCATCAAAGCAGAGATTGAGGAAATTCTTCTCTAGGATGGGCTTTCCATAAATCCCTTCAAAATCAGTCAGATCCACTTCTGCCGCTTGGAGAATTCTTGTGATCAAGGCTTCATGTGAGTTTACATGGGACATAAGATAGTGAATGATCAAGACTGGCCAGTTTACTTCCACACTGCTAACCCAGTGCTGCAAGATGCAGTGCTAGAGGGAAGAAACTGTAGTCAATGACTCCTACCTTATCAAGATGAGTTTGGCCAGAGCGTGCTGCAAGAATCTAGGGGTTCTGGAGAAGTATGTTGAGAATTTATCGCTGAAGTAGTTCTGGTAGAGCCATAGTTTGGACTCATACTCAACTCCAGTCTCATCCCCATCTTTCCTTAATATGATTTCGGAGTTCTTCATGTTCAGATTCTTCTCACAGAATTCTGGAGTGAGAATTATAACTTTCCCCTGTACCTCACTACGTAAGGCATCAAAATGATTGTGAGCACTGAGATTTGAAAGGAACTCTTTTACCAGCTTGGGGTAGGTTTGGCAATTTATCTTTAGAAGATCACCCAGATTTTGATCTTCTATTAGAGTGAAGAAAGGAGGGGTTCTAAATAGGTAATTATCACCTAAGTGATCAGTGGGTATGACAGAGTCGAAGGTTTTGAGATTGAGGGGCTCAAAATCAGCATCCTTCAAGTCAGATACTTGAAAGAGATTTTTGCTAGGTAGGATTTTGAGGGTGTTAGAGGTGTTTATGGGTGCCATTTTGGTGAAAGTTTTTGGGAGATTCAGTTTTAGGTTTGAATTTTTGTAGAGTAACAATAGAGTAGTTACTCGCGTGAAGAAGATAAGGGATTTTGAGGAGTTTATATAGAATTTCTAAGGTGAGGGTATATTGGTAATCCAGACTCCAGCTTTTTTTGACTGGATTGATGACATGTCAGGCGAATTTTTAGGAGAGAGGTGAATTCAGTTTAAACGGAGAATGGGAACGGTTTATTTTTGAAATAACCGCTTTATTTACCGCATGTGTAATAGCCAATGGACTTTTGAAATTCAAAATGTAAAAGTTACCTTTATGAGCATTTACTGCCATACGTCAATATTGTCGGTTGACGTGGCAATCTTCCGAAATAGATCTTCCCAACTCTTCTTATCTTCTGGAGTGAGTTTTTATCTCAGGATCCGGCATGATTCAAAACTAACTTTCGGAGTTTTTCTAAATTGGATTTGACATCCCAATTGATTCTCTTAGTTTCCCAAATTGATCTTTACTTAGTGCGTTAGTAAAGATATCAGCTCTCTGTTCATTGGTTGGAATATATACCAATGCAATATCCTTTTTCATTACATGATCCTAGATGAAGTGATGCCTTATGTTGACATGCTTCATTCTACTATGAAGCACCGGATTCTTTGACACATCAATAGCACTTTTGTCGTCACACAATACATCCACACATTTGAATTGCACTCTATAATCTTCAAGTTGTTGTTTGATCTATAAGAGTTGAGAAACACAACTTCCAGCTACCATATATTCTGCTTCTATGGTGGATAAGGCAACTGAAGTTTGTTTCTTGCTATAACATTAGACTAAGCATTCCCCAAGGAAATGGCATCCTCCGGATGTACTTTTTCCCTCAAGAGTATCTCTACCATAGTCTACATCTGTAAACCCCTAGAGTGTGAAGTCTCCATTACTAGGATACCATAACCCAACTTCAGTGGTTCCTAGGAGATATCTAAGTATCCTTTTGACGGCCTTGAGATAAGAATCCTTAGAATTGGCTTGGTACCTTGCACAGTAGCATACTGCATAGTGTATGTCAGGTCTGCTAGCTGTTAAGCATAGGAGTAAGCCAATCATTCCTCTATATAGCTTCTGATCAACATCATCTCCTTCACAATCCTTGGATAAGAATGTGTCTGCACCCATTGGAGTAGATATTGGTTTGCTATTGTCCATTTCAAACTTCTTTGGGATTTCCTTGGTGTATTTTGATTGATTGATGAAGATCCCATATGGACTTTGCTTAATTTGTAGACCAAGGAAAAAATTGAGCTCTCTCATCATGGACATCTCAAATTCCTTCTGCATCTGAGAGCTAAATTCTTTGCACATCTTCTCATCAGTGGCACCAAAAATGATATCATCCACATAGATCTGGACTAGAATAACATCATTTTTCTTCTTTTTAATAAAGAGTGTGGTATCTCCCCTGCCTCTAGTATATTCCTTGGATATAAGGAATGAGGTTAATCTTTCATACCAGGCTCTTGGTTCTTGCTTTAATCTATAGAGAGCTTTCTTCAGCCTGTAGACATGGTCTGGATGGTTTGGATCTTTAAATCTGGGTGGTTGCTTGACATATACTTCTTCTTCAATGACACCATTTAGAAATGCACTTTTGACATCCATTTGGTATAATGTGAACCCTATGAATGATGCAAAGGCATATAGGATTCGGATTGCTTCCAGTCTTGCTACAGGGTCGAAACTTTCTTCGAAATCAATTCCTTCTTGGTAATTGTAGCCTTGAGTGACTAGTCTTGCCTTGTTTCTTACTACTACTCTAGATTCATGAAGTTTATTTCCGGAAAACCCATTTAGTGCCTATAATTGATTTTCCTTCAAGAGAGGGCACAAGATCCCATACATCATTCCTGGTGAATTGATCTAGTTCTTCCTGCATCGCCATCATTCAGCTTTCATCCCCTTCAGCTTCTTGAAATTTTTTGGCTTTATGAGAGAGATAAAAGCAACATGGCTCATCATCCAGTTGAGCTGACCTCTAGTTCTAACTGGATTGTAAACATCATCTCGAATATTCTCTATAGAATGATCTCTGTAGGTCTGGATCTCCCTTTCCAGGCCTTTATGTTGAACTTGGACTTACTCCACTTCCGTTTCACCCACTCCTTCATTAAAGTCAATCCCTTGTTGATTGAGATTCACTTATTGTATTTCTGGATCAAAAGACATTCCTTCATCTTCCTCTTTGTACCTCTTGATTTGAAGTGAATCAGGAATTCCTGCTTCCTCCTTTTCTCCAGATTTTTTAGCTTCTGGAACTTGAGCTTCCGAAGTGTAGCTTTTCTTTGTTGCAGTGTTAGTCTCATCGAAATCTACATGTATAGATTCTACCATAGTTTGGGTTCATTTATTGAAGACTCTGTAAGCCTTATTGTGTGTTGAGCTGACCTCTAGTTCTAACTGGATTGTAAACATCATCTCGAATATTCTCTATGGAATGATCTCTGTAGGTCTGGATCTCCCTTTCTAGGCCTTCATGTTGAACTTGGACTTACTCCACTTCCGTTTCACCCACTCCTTCATTAAAGTCAATCCCTTGTTGATTGAGATTCACTTATTATATTTCTGGATCAAAAGACATTCCTTCATCTTCCTCTTTGTACCTCTTGATTTGAAGTGAATCAGGAATTCCTGCTTCCTCCTTTTCTCCAGATTTTTTAGCTTCTGGAACTTGAGCTTCCGAAGTGTAGCTTTTCTTTGTTGCAGTGTTAGTCTCATCGAAATCTACATGTATAGATTCTACCATAGTTTGGGTTCATTTATTGAAGACTCTGTAAGCCTTATTGTGTGTTGAGTAGCCTAGGAAAACTGGTTCATCAGACTTAGGATCAAATTTTCCTAATTGCTCTCTATCATTAAGGATGTAGAATTTACACCCGAATTCTTTGAAGTACCCAATTTTTGGTTTTCTTCCCTTCCAAATTTCATATGGGGTCTAGTCTATAGTTTTTCTAATGAGAACTCTATTTAAGATGTAGCGTGTTGTGTTTACGGCCTCACCCCAGAAATATTTTGGCAAAAATTTTCACTAAGCATTATTCTAGCCATTTCTACAATGGTCCTGTTCTTTCTCTCAATTACTCCATTCTGTTGAGGAGTGTGGGGCATAAAAATTATGTTCAATGCCCTTGGACTCACAAAAGTTAGCAAAATGATTATTTTTGAACTCTCCACCGTTATCACTTCGGATGCGTGCAATGCGGATGCCCTATTCTACTTCTATCCAGATGAATGTTTTGGAGAATTAGTTAAAAGCTTCATCCTTGCTTGTCAACAAGAGAACCCAGGTATATCGAGAATAGTCATCTATAATGACCATAGTGTATTCTCCTCTACCTAAACCCAGTGGCTTAATTGGACCAAAGAGATCAATATGAAAGAGATCAAGTACTCTTTTGGAAGGAATGTATGAGATGGAAGGGAAACTTTTCTTACATTGTTTTCCTAGTTGACATGTAGTGCATAGATGATCCTTATCAAAAGCAATCTTAGGCAAACCCACAACTAATTTCTTTTTGACTAATTTAGACAGGAGGTTCATGTTTACATGTCCTAACCTCCGGTGTCATAGCCATGACTCTTCTTCTTTAAACACCAAGCATATATTCTTCTTATCATTTTTAATGTTTACAGAATAGACATTATTTACTCTAGGTGTGTAAAGAATAAGTTAATCAGACTTACTGTCATATATTGAGCAGCCTCCGAAGTCAAATGTGACTTTTCTTCCTTTGTCACATAATTGGGCTATGCTTAGCAGGTTGAACTTTAGTCCATCAACCAGTGAGACATCTTCAATCTTGAATCCAGATCCAATGATTCCATGACCAATGATCTAACCCTTTTGATTGTCTCTAAAGCTCACTTTGCCTCCCTTCTTCTAGGTTAGTGTGATGAAGGTCTTCTCATCACCTATCATATGCCTTGAGCATCCACTATCAATGTACCAGGTGTGTTGATCTGCTGTGGATTTAAGGCATACCTGTAAAATAGATCAAGTGGGTTTGGATACCCAATTAGATTTGGGTCCTCTCGGGTTAATAACCATTTCAGGCTAAGGATAAACATCATAATAACCATTTTTTAATCTGCACGATTTAGTCATATGATTATTTTTCCCAAAAAACCTTTAACCTGAAATAGGTACGCTTTGCTTTTGCTTCTTGCTGATCTTCTCCAGATCCTCCCTTTCATAGTTGCCTTTATACCCAGCTTCTTCCACACTAGTGGATGGTCCGATATAGTTCTAGAAGTTGGTTGGAGGTGCAACTTTAGCTGTGTAATTTCTTCTTTGCTTGATAGGTTGTTGGTTATAAGCTACCTTAGCCTTTCCCTTCTGAGCAGCAGTAACTCTTTAAGCTTGTGGCTGTCTTTTTACTCCATTTATCCTTTGATTTGAGTTCCTTTGAAACATGTTCTGAGGAGGAGGAGGAGGATTATCTCTTCTTGGATTCTTTGTTTCAGGTTTCTTTCTACATGCTTCCTTTAATAGATTGACTTCTCTATCCAATCCCGTTACATTTGCATTTAGAATATAGACTTGATTGCTCAGAAAGTTTTCTTCTACTATATCAATATGCTTGGTTGCTCTAACTAAATTGATGTCTTGTGCCATTACCTCAGCATCTTCAGCCAATTCTAGTATTGCTCCTTTCAGAGACTTGATGGCTTTTGCATTCTTCTTCACTCCCTTGATAATAATAGAAAGAGCTTTTACAAGATCAAAGTTAGAGGTAGAATTAGAACCAGAATTTACCTCAGTGTTTGCTGTATTTGATTCTGATTCTTTGATTTGCACTGTTTCTTGCTTGAAAGCATCCCTTCTAGATTGCTCTGTTTCCAGTTCAGTCAGAGCCATGAATGCACAATTAGCAGTCTCCTCTCCTTTATTGAAGATGAGCTACTGCTTTCTTCACTGTTGCTCCAGGTAGCAACCATTGCCTTCTTTTTTAACTTCTTGGTTCTTTTAAGTTTGGGGCACTTTGTTCTGAAGTGGCCTTTTTCACCACATTTAAAACAAGCAGCATCTTTCTCCAGATCCTTCTTTTCTTTAGGATTCCTTCTGGGCTTACTTCTTTTAGAGGTGCCTTCTCTTATTTTCCAAGATTCATACTACTGATTGATTCCTTAGGCTCCATCTTAAAAGATTCAAGCTTCTATTGAAGTATATCAAGATTGGCCTCTCTTACTTTAGAAGTTCCTTCACAGGTAACTTCCAGCTTCTCCCATACCTCTTTTGCAGTCTCACATCCAGATATCCTGTTGAATTCAGCTGCACTAAGAGCATAATGAAGCATATTAATAGCATTTGCATTTTCACGCAATTTTTTAAAGTCATTGTCATCCCACATGCTTGATGCCTTTTGGGTAGTCATACCCTCTACTTCGTAAGTAGGTTCATATGGGCCATCTTTAATAACTAACCATGCTTGCATACTTTGTGACTGGATGAAGTTCTTCATCTAGTTTTTCCAGAATGTGTAGTGTTCACTGGTGAAGAGTGGAGGATGGGTAACTGACATACCCTCGGGAAGAAGTTGTGAGTTTTGGAAACTCATTTTGATATGTGAATCAAAATATATGGACCTTTAGATTATTAGATCTTTAGTTTGAGCACTTGCTCTAATACTACTTGTTGGTCCCTATGAGAGTATTTATAAGGGTAGAGAGGGGTAAATGCCCTTTTTTGCGGAATTAGCAGACTTGAAAAAGTCTTTAGTGTAGCGTGTTTGAATATGATCCGGAAGATGGATCCAAATGATGCAATGTGTGCAATTAAGTAAAAGAGAAAGAAAATCAAACACAAGTATTTTATACTGGTTCAACCCCACCTACATCCAGTCCCTAGAATTTCCTTCCTCTAAGCTTGTCCACTAGTGGATTCCTTTTCAAATAGTAGGAATCAAGCCTTATAAATCTGTCTCTGGATGGTAACCCCTTCCGGAAGTAGGATATACCACTAGATGCACCAACTCCTAGCTGAGTCCTCTTATCTTTAGTAGGACATACCACTTAGCCTTCTACCTCGAATCTAAGTTGAGTCCTATAGGGAGATCTCACTCAAAGCACCTACTTCAAGTTATATCCCAATCTCTCAACTTACCCAAGTTGGAGATTCTTACACTTTGGTTTTTAACGAAGGGTTGGATTTTGTTGTTCCTCAAGTTTATAGTTTCACTTAGGAATCCTAACAAACAGATTTTGAATCAAGGGTTCTTGGAGGGATTATATCAACTAATTGTATATGTGTTTCTTTGTTACTTGCTTTTGTGGATTAATCAGCTAACCTTCTAATTTGGTGAAGAGCTCCTTTTGTAGGCTTTTGATCATAAATGTAGTCGTTTAGGGTTGGTGAGCTTTTATTCAATCTTCACCCTTGATCAGGTTGTGATGTGGAGATTTTGGATCCATTGATCAATCCGTTAGATTGTATTTTGATCCATTTGAAATCTTGGGATTGAGGCTAGAAAGTTGTCAGTGATTGTTTTACTTGTCATTTTGTGATGCACCAACTTTCATACCAATTTCTTTATAATGTAATCTCCATGAGCGCCTTTATTGGTCTAGGAGAAAAAGTAGTTAGCTTTTCTCTATTCGGTGTCAGACCCTTTTGACTTTTTCTGAAATATACAAGCTGTCAATTTGTCTTTGTTTTGGGAAAAGGATCTTTGACTTTCATAGACCAAGAAGAGTAAAGAGAAAAGTATATTTGAATACTTTATTTTTATTTGAAATATATATCTTCCAGATGTCTTTTAGTCCTATATGCTTTGGCTCTATCTTTTAGAGATGGCTTCAATTAGTTCTTCCAGATGCTGGTCTTAAGGGTCAGAAGTTTGTTTCCTTTCCAAACTCTGTCCTGATGATTTCCCTTAGTGCTTAGTATTTCAATTTGTTCAATGGATGACTTGTGTCTTGATCTTTGTCTGGATATTTCTATTTGGATTTGGGCGAAAATTACATACATTGTTTTTGTTTCTTTCAAACTTGATCCGGACTTGGATTTTTATCCAGATCATTGTTTCCCAACAAGTTAAAACACTAAAACTGATTAGAAATCTTAGGGAAAATCGATCAAATAGGTTTAAAGACTTGTTTTCCAAATACTACCTAAATTTCATCACTAGTTCTGTCAATTTTTGTCGCTGATTCATCTGAAAATCATCAATGGGCACCCAAGGGTTGATTCGAGTCTCCAAAGATAGATTCACGGCCTAGAGGTAACAAAACTGAGTTCCCTTATCTTTTCATTACATTTTAGTTGCTTATTTGTTGCTATTTTTTGGTGTTTCTGTTGTTGGTTTCCTTGGTGTTCTTGTTAGATCCCGAAATATGACCTGACCTCTATAGGGATAGCTTTCACTACTATCCCTATAGCCTTGACCGCTATACCTATAGCGGTAGAGGCTACAGTTATAGCGGTGAACTACATCACTATAGAGGTCCAGTTTATATTTGTGATCTTTGGGTTTCCTCTCACCCAAATCCATAAATCTACATTGTTCGTGCGTTTTAAGTCCAGATCTATCAAAAGAAGACTGATTACGACTTTCGACCTTAATGATTTGGAGTTTATGGATACAAAAACGCCGCTTTCCCCCTTTTGAATTTAAGTCTGGTGCCAAGGCTATGGTCACAGCCTTGGCCGCAGTTACTATAGCGGCGACCGCTATACCTATAGCGGCCACCTCTATAGCGATGGCGGTTAAGGCCCTCACCACAGTCTTGGCTGCCAGAATTTGATTTTTGTTCGTTCTTTGCCCATTTTCCTTCGTTTTTGCCCATTTTTCGTGTTTTCCATTATGATTTTAATCTATATTTTATTTCATTGGATTTGGAGCTTGTTTTTGTTGATCTTAAAATGATAAATCGATCAATTAACCGGCTAAATCGTGTAAACTTGGCTTAAATCGGGGTTTTCTCACTTAAAAATCGCAATAATCATCTTCTCGATGTTTTTTACCCGTTTTTGTATGTTTATTTTCCGCCCTTTATTTATTCGTGTTTTATTTGTGATTATTGGTACATATTTTATCTCATTTGGAGTTGGGTCCGAGTTGGTAACCTCGCTCAAAACCCGGTTTCGCCCATTTATTTATTTACCGCTTTATTTATTTTTCCGCATTAGAAAAATGTATAGGTATTTATAAAGCCTTGTAATAATTATTTATTTGCTTTATTTATCGCTTTCATGTGAGGTATGGCATATAAACCGAAGACTCTAAAGAACAACCGGATTTAAATCGCATAAGAACTAAAGTAGCATTTATTGAAATATAAATGGTTTGATTTAAAAATTGAAAAGTAAGCAACATCATCCGGACTCGAAATCTATGTTTTAAGGTATGGTCTAACCACCCGGTGGGAATATCGTACCCAAATTTCCGATGGAGCTTAACCAGGTGGCGACCCTATCTTAAAATATGGGATTTCAAGTCTCGTATCCCTTAACACGTGAATTGGACTTAAATTCAACATCGACATCATTTTTATCATTATTTTCATCATGCCACTAAAATGAGATCCCATCCTCTGGCACGCTTCGCCGCGCTTACTTTTCCTGGTCCTTTAAGGGGGCAGAAAAATGTTTGCTGGCTCACATTAGTTGCTTTTTAGCTAAAGACAGTTGCTGCAAGAAACTGAAGCCGCCAAAGGCATTTGAATCCGCCGGCGGTATTAATTATGCTGCCAGCGCATCGTTAATACCGCCAGTGGCCTCACTTACTCCTAGTGACCCCATTTTTTTACCGAATCCTTTCTTTATGGTATCCAAAAAGTCATGTTGTCTGCCTCATAACTGGTACTACCAACAACATCATTGATGCCGCCGGTGGCCTCAGTCATGCCGCCAACGGCATGGCTTTCTGGACAGCAGCTTTGTTTTCATTTTTACTTTTTGACCTAGTTTAAATTCCTGAAGTTAGGATGTATAGTGCAATGATGAAGGTCCAGAACCTTCTGAAAATAGACCCCACCCTATACCATGTGGCATTTTCACTAATAATCCGGTTAAAATAACAATCGAGTCTAAAATTTGGATAAAACGGAATTTTCTTGTAAACGCCATTCAAACCTCATTTTTAGCCATCCAACCAGGCTCCATAACATTGTAAACAAATATGCCATGTTCACGCTAACTCGGGTCTTGTTTTGTCTAATAACTATGCATGTTATATGATATACCTCGTACAACGTGCCATATTTGTGTTATTCGATAATTTTATTTCTTGTATAGAACAAATGTATATGATTTGAAAAGCCTTGTAATAATTTTAATTTCGGCATTTATTTTTGGATGACTGTAATAATTCATTTATTTAAAGCTTTTGGATGCTTGATGACGCGCTAACAATATATAAACTGAAAACACAATAAATAGGGTGGATTAAAACCGATTAAGAAAGAATGAAATCTTTTAACTTGGCCTAATGTAAAATAGATAACATCATCCTAACTTGGCATCTCTGTTTTAAGGTACGGTCTAACCACCCAGTGGGAATATCGTACCCAAATTTCCGGTGGAGCTTAATCGGGTGGCGATTCTACTTTAAAATACGGGATTTCAAGTCTCATATCCCTTAACATGCAAATTGGACTTAAATTCAACATCAACATCGAATTTACCAATCTATCTTTTTATCAAGCTAAAATAAGGATCAATCCCTCGGCTCGCCATATAGAGCTCGTTATTTACCTCTGTGCTAAGCATCTCACATAGTCCTTGCGGGGAAAAAGTCGTCCGCTCACAGTGGCCACTTTGCTTGGGATTTATCTCTTTAAACTTGAAATTGACTTTTTTCATAAGTTTAAAGGATTTTGATGATGTATTGAAATCATTGGCCAAATTAAAACTTCATTCTTTTCTATAACGTTTTATCCTTACGCGTGTATATAGTTCGGTAATTTTTAGGTGCCCCATTTTACTCGAGAAGCTCATAAAGTATCACTCATGCCCTGTTTGGAATTAAGGATACCTAGTGGGTGGATCACTCATTTCAACCAACATGTAAACTCCTTCGATCGCACCTATTTGGGGAGTGGTTGAGTAGCGTGGAATCAAGGTAAACAAGAACCTTCTACATCAACAACCCTATACCAAAGCCGCACTAGAAAAAGCCTTAGCATTTCATTCCCTTAGGATTACCAAAACAATGAAAATAATTGGGATGCACTTCTTTCACCACTATCGGTGAAGAAGCCAAACTCCATCCTTTCTAAAGAGGAATTACGCGGGAGTCATAAGGTTGGAAGAGGGACATTTCATGTGCTACATGCTCATGCATCAACCATGCATCAGCCTCAAGGGCCAAAAATAAATAAACTTACCCTCACTACTTCCACTCATGGAAGAAGTTTAGCAACATGCGTAGGACTTGTTTTGTAACTCCGTTGCATCACTATATATCACTATGTGTGGCACGAGATACAAACATCCCACATATGTTGGAGGGATAAGCCACCGTATCATCGCTAACCATATCTACATACAGCCATACATGCCACGCATTGGTTATTAAATAAAGACCATTCACCCCATCCATGACATCACACAATCCATCCATGTCCTGATCTGCTACTCGCCATCTATCAGCTAGGAGGCAACGAAGTTATTATCGCACCCCTATTTGGAAAAGGCTAGAACATCCTTTGATTCATCGTTCTCTCACCCCGGTTGTCACCACGGAAGTCGAGGGGATTCCGTATATTGATTCTAGTGGGGAGTTAGATTCAGAAACGGTTTAGTTGGGTCAGAATTTCTCTCAGCTAGCCATGTCTTTCTCGAGCAATAAAGGAAACCTCCTTTCCCATGAGGACTAGATAGGCACTATTCCTACCCCGAGAGTGGGGTCTTAGCTGCCCCATGGTTTTGACTTTGCCAGTGCTATAGCTCAGTTTCTGAACTCAGATGCATTCTAAGCTTCTATCCAAGCCACTGTCTAGGCAGCCGTTAAGCAAGCCCTCGAGGATAGGAATTCCAACCGGGTCTCTAAGTCCAATATGCAAGCCTAGATGGTTCAGTAAAAATGTTGGCCGTTATAGTAGGGACAAGACCCATTACACCAGGGTTTCACCCAACACCCTTAACTCAACCCATGGCAAGCCCGTTCCAATTTGGGCAAGCCTCTACTTTTCTGCAAACCTCGACAACCCCGTCGATTATTCCTTATAATATGAGACCTTTAGCTCAGAGTTTGGTCCCTCCCGTATTCACTCATCCATTTTCAGCTTTTTCAAGCTGGCTAATCCAGCCTCTACCGTCTTTTAATCTTCCTCGGTTTATGGGAACTCCTACGGGCACTAACTAGCCCCAGAACACTTTTAGTAGCCAGCTGATCGCTCGTCCCTACTTGGACATTCGTCCGCCATCTCCCTCAATTTTGAACCATCGGGTCACGTAATCAACAATTGGTTATGTAGCCTCCGGGCTTGACATAGATTCAAGCCTATATCCGCCAACTCTTGGCTACCAAGGAACCTAATCGAAATGAGGATTGGGTCCCCGATGACTTCACTATGCCTAATACGGCACCCTATGATGGGTCTAGCACCTCTACTTCTTGCATCATTATGTATGAAAGGGTCATGAGGGTGAAGCTAAGCGATAAGGTCCTTGTTGAAATGTTTTTATGCTCTGTACATGGCCTTGCCCTCGAAAGGTATCACACTCTTCCTCAGTACATTGTCACCGATTGGAAGCTCCTCTCCAAAGCTTTGAAAGTGCACTATGGTTTCAATACCTTGATAGAAATGACTCTCCAGCACCTTGAAGGAGTCCTCTAAATGCCCAATGAAACCTTTAAGTAGTATTTTAACCGGTGGATGTCGACCCATGTTCTAATGAAATCTAAGCTAAGCCTCGAGGAGGTGATTGTTAAACTTCTAGAGGGATCTCTTCCCCTTTTTTGCAAAGAGATAGCTACCAACTCGTTCCTCTCGTACAAGGTGGTATTCAAAAAGGTCGAGAAAATTAAGCATGAGGCAGAGCGTGAACAAGCTATAAGGGCCAAAAAAACCATGGTATAAGAAAAACAATGATACCCTTATCGTGAGCCCTACACCTACCGAGCCTAAGGCTCCTACAGCAGTGTAGGCGGTCAGTCATATGCCACCAGTAGTCATTGCGGTCCAACCTGGTACTAACCCATTTGTCTTAGTGAATCCCTATAAGCTGCCACTCAGAACAATCTTCACTAGGATGTGAGAGGCTGGTTTTCTCAAGTCCCTCCATGAGTACAAGCCACCTAAACCTGATAATGAGAACAACTTTTGTGAGTATCACATTTAGATAGGCCATCACACTGATAACTGTAGAAACCTACTCAATGCCATACAACATTTGGTAAGGGATAAGAAGATTATTGAACCCGAGAAGGCGCCCAGCACCATGAACAACCCCCTACCATAATTTGGTGGCAAGTAGGGATGTCGATTACAACATGCTCGAAGGTGTGACCTTGCAAGACCCTCTGCATGTGGAGGATGACTATTTAAATATGTAACTTTCTTAAGCGTTTTGAACAATTCCACTATTAAAATTTTCAATTCAGTGAACAATTTCATTTCATTTACTTATGTTTTGTTTTGCCCAATTGATCCACACATTCATATAAGCATATGCATGATATTTTTAGTATTCGAGATACTTCGTAAGCATGAAATTAATTCGAGTACAAGTGAAATTTCTCAAGTGGTAACCATTTCCAATAATTTAACTCCTGTTAAAACAAATGTGAGATATAAAGGTGCTTAAAGATCGTGATAACACTTACGCCTGGTTATACAAAGATAGGCTCAGAATAAGCCACCAAATTTCCAAGCATCCCATCCCCAAGGTGGTCTATACCTTGCAAACCCAAATTTCAATTACACCGCTAAGATAAAAAGGCGCCATCAATAACAGATTCAGGGGAATTTGTGACACCTTCCTCCTATCGGGCTTTATAATCTCTCTACTCTTTGGCCATTCCTGCCATAAAGGTTAAATATGATCAACAAGGTTCAACCATCACCAACTTATGGACACAAGTTTACCAAAATGGTCGTAGAGTGCTCCTCAAGACAGCCAAATCCTACGATAGTCAAAATTGCAAAGGAGCATATCTTGCCTCAGTACGATACACCTTGTCAAATTGCCTAGCATAAAGAAATCAAATTTTAAGGGGAACGTTCTAAAATAATTGAGGGAAAGTAGTATCTCTTAGCTTGGTAGGACCCATTTCATTGCATCACCTCAGACATAAGAGTTCTATTTCAAGGGGTAATTTTTGAATTGATCGAGAGGTGTGCAATTGAGCACAACCCCCTCTGCACAACCAACAGTCAGGAAATAGTCAAAAGGGTGAACAAGCTAATCAAAAAGCATTTCATGAGCATCAAAACTCCCATGAACCAAATTCTTGTGGTATTGCCAACCAAAATCAGAATGAAGCCCCCGTATGATCAAGAAAGTACTCAGTAAACGAGGTAATCAAGATTATGAGCGTAGACAATAGCGAGTTCATTGGCCTAATTGAACAGGATAGGCTTAAGTGTTATCAGATCTAAAATGAAAGAAATAAATCAGAAAAAAAAAAAAAGTGGCACACAAAAAATAGATATAATAATTACCTGCCTTTTGGTTTTTTACTGATCGGGCAAAAATTAAGGTGACACCCAACGGTTTGTATTCTACAAACCAGATGGGCAAAAATTAGGGTATCTCTTCAAGAAATCATTCACTGAACTAAAAACTCAAAAAGGGAAGCTCAGGTAAAAATTAGGGCACGAGAGAAAAACAGTAAGATGTTAACTTGAAAATCTGCAAAGGCTAGTTAACACCAGGAGTTTGATAAATGGAAATGGTTACCAACATCTTGTACTCTAGTTAAATTCATCTAATGAAAGTGTCTTTTGTACTGAAATCTTTATGTTTGTGATTATATGAATGCCTAGCAACCAAATGGTGGAAATATCACAAGTAAACTTAATGGAGGATACTCAAAGCCCATCCATAATAAGTGCACAAGAATTTAACATGAAAAAGACAAACAAATTAGGATAGACTGAAAAACATCCAGGTCTATGCAAAAGTCGAAAATAAGTCAGCTGGATTGAAAACCCAAAAAGGGCAGTCCGAGCAAAAATAAAGACTAAAAAAAGAAAAAAAAAGAGAAGATAAGATAGGCTGAAAATCCAAAAAGGACGGTCTATGCAAGAAACATGTCTGCTCGATTGAAAACCTAAAAGGGTGGTTGTGAGCATGGGCTTTTCGGTCACCCTTGGAACGATGATGAATTATTAGTATGGTCTAGTTGTTCTATTCTTGGAAGGTCGAATCGCGTTTGGCAAGTACATTTGTTATGACTTCGGACCTTTGGCGGCGCTTAAATATCATTCGTATGCATTTAGAATTAGTCGTTATCTTTTGCTCGCGTATAATAATTTATTTTGCGATTTTCTATTAGATTCAAACATTTTCAGCGAGTCTCGTTTATATCGTTGGATTCTTGACTCTCCGAGCTTTTCGGAATATCAAGAATCGCCTTAATCGAATAATTGTAGTGGAAGATATAAGCATTGGAAGTAAAAACCCTAATCTGCCCTAATTGCCCCATAAAACCCTACCTAAACCCTAATTACCCAAAACCCTAGATAGCCACCCTTAGCCCCCTTTTTACTGCCACCACCACCGCCGGCGGCGACGGTGGCAGCCTGCCCTCTGATGACGGTGGCCGCCATTCTTGTGGCAGTCATCGTTGCTGTGGTGGCGTTCACCGCCACCCTTTATGGCTGTGAACGCCACCGGGGTGGCCACACCCATTGTGGCCACCCCCCGCCATTATGGCAGTCACCACTGCCACTGTAGTGGCGGTGGAGGCTGCTATCATGGCAGTGACCGCCGCCCCTATGACGGTCACCGCCGCCCCTATGACGGTCACCGCCGTGATAGTGGCATTGGGCTTGGCACTGCCAGTTTCAGGCCTTGCCACTTCGTTATCTCTCTCCGCTTGCGATTTAGCCACGTATTTTTTCCGAAAATTTGCCTAAGAGGGTAGATTTATGTGTGTGAGAGTATTTAAACCAATCCAAGAGAGAGGTTAGAGGACTTTTCTCCAGATTTAGAATTTAGAAATCACTTTTGAGAGAAAAAATCAAGAACAAGAGAGAGAAAGGGAAGAACTAGAGAGAGAAAGCTTAAAAAAAGCATAGAATCTGGGTTGAATCATCTCTAATCTCGATTCTTAGTTGTTCTTAGGCTTGATCTCGTAGCTTAAACACTAAAATCAGTTAGAAATCATAGGTTAAAACGGATTAAATAGGGTTTTAGAGACTTTTCCTCAAATACCACCCAAATAATCCGCACTATTTTCGTCGCTATTTTCGTCGTTGTTTCCATCGAAAAATCATCAAAAGCTTGCCAAGCGTCCGATTTGAGTCTCCCGAGTTAGATTCACGGCCTAAAGGTAACAAAACTGAGTTCCCTTGATCTTTTATTTCATTTTATTGCCTATTGTTGCTATTTTTGCTGCTTTTGGTGTTGTTTCTTGGTTTTTTCCTTGGTGTTCTTGGAAAACCATCGGAAAATATCTGACCTCTATAGGGATAGCCTTTACCTCTACCCCTATAGCCTTGGCCGCTACTGTGCCGGTAAAGGCTATAGCTACAGAGGTGAACTCCACCCCTATAGAGGTCTCATTATTTCTTACGATTTTTGGGCATTTACTTACCCAAATCTATAAAATCAACATTATTTGATTGTTTTAAGTCTAGATCTATTGAAATATAGTTGATTACGACTTAAACTTCAACGGTCGAGTTTATGGATGCAAAAACACCGGTATCCCCCCTAAAAATTATTTGGCACGGCCAAGGCTATAGTGACAGCCTTCACCGCCGCCGCTATAGCCTACACGCCGCTATAGCCTTCACCGCTGCCACTATAGCGGCCAAGGCTATAGTAATGGCGGTCAGGATTGTCACCAAAGCCCTTTGCCGCTAAAAGCTATTTTTAGCCCTTTTTCGCCGTTTTCTTGCGTTTTTTACCCCGATTTCAACCCAAAAAATTTCCAAAAGTTTATGACTAATCTGAAACTGTTTTTATTTAATTTTGTTCAGTTTTTAGGTTTTATTTTTATTTTTATTTTTATTTAATTTAATATGCATTTTAATGGCTTAAAATTGTGTTTTTCACTAAATAAATCTAAATAAATTGTTTTCTACCAACTAAAGATCCCAAAAATATTTTGAATATATTAAATCTGATTTTAGGATGCTTAGTTAATTTATTTCACCCTTCTTAGGTTGTTCGATAATTAATTAACACCCAAAAATTACGTTTTTATCCCAAAAAATACAAAAATATGTTTTCTTCATGCTATGTGCTTATTTTCCGTATTTATTTATTTATGCTTCATTTATGATTAGTCTCGTATATTTCTTGCCTAGTTTGGAGTCGGGTCCAAGTCGGTAACCTCGGTTAAAACTCGATTTGCCCGTTTATTTATTTATCGCTTTATTTATTTTCCCGCATTATAAAAATATATAGGTATTTGTAAAGCCTTGTAATAGTTTTATTTTCTTGCTTTGTTTATTTATCGCTTTTCGTGTGATGTATGGCATATAAACCGAAAACACCAAATAATAATCGGATTAAATCGCATAAAAACTAAGGTAACGTTTATTAAAATATAATCGGCTTGATTTAAAAATTGAAAAGTAAGCAACATCATCCGGACTTAGAATCTTTGTTTTAAGGTACGGTCCAACCCTCTGGTGGTAATATCGTACCTAAATTCCCGATGGAGCTTAATCGGGAGGCAACTCTATCTTAAAATATGGATTTCTAAGTCTCGTATTCATTAACGCATAAATCGGACAAAATTTCAACTTCAACATCGCTTTCATTATTCACCACACTAAAATAAGGACTATCCCTTAGCACTCTTCATAGCGCTCGTTGTTTCTCCGCCCCACAGCGAAGAACATTAAAGTTTACCTTGCAGGCGGGGGGATCGAAGGTTGTCAGCTCACAGTGGCGACTCCGCTGGGGGTCTTCCTTTAACTTAAAACTTGACAAATCGCTCTCGTTTTCACCGTTGGTTAAAGGATTTTATGATATGCCTAAACCATTTTTAAATCAACACTTTATTTCTTATGCCTTTTTCTCCACCGCTTAGTTAGATTCTAAGTCTTAAGGTGCCATTTTATCACCCACATGAAGCTCACTTGTATACCTCATGCCCGCCAGGAATTGGGGATATTTGTGGGTGGAACACTTGTTTCAACCAATGTGTAGTTCCCGCAGTCGCACTCATGAGAGGAGTGGTTGAGTTACACGGAATCAAGGTAAATGAGACCCTTCTACAGTGTCATTCACGACACCAGCAGTTTGAGACTATAAACCATGATAAAACTAGCCAGAGCAACTTCCCTTTAGGCTCACCGGAATAATTCTAGATTTAGGTTGCATACTCTCTTGCCGTTTCCTAGCGCTAGAGTTACCCCCAGACTACAAATTAGCGTTATGTGGGAGTCATAAGGTTGGAAGAGGCTTATTTGCTTTCCTGTGCTACTTATGTTGTGCTCATTCATGCAAAGCTCATGCATAGGCTGCCTGTGGCCGATCTTTATTTTTTATTTTTGCATACCTCTACTCTCCCCTTGCTTGAAGGGGGAATTTAACTAAATGCATGAGATCATTTGAATCCCGATGACCCGTACCTAGTTCGCTAGGCATAGCGAGGAATTTGTACGTCTCACGTATATTAGGGTTAAGCTTCGCATCATAAGCTCTTCTACTCTTTTCCTCTCTAAACCACCCGTATGTATAACATTCATCATTCGGGTTATTATGTGATCATCCATTTCATTCATGGTTCAATTTAGGCTGATCATTTTTTGGCTTCTCAGTTAGGCCAAGGCACCACTGCCGTCAGATTTGATCATCATCTAGTTCATTGTTCTGTCAGCCTGAATTTAGTGTCAATCTTAGTTTTAGAATCTGTTTCTTTCTGCTATGTCTGATTTATCGCAAGTGGATAGGGTTCCATCCGAGGGTTCTTCTTCTCCTCCTTTACTCCCGCCTGACCAGGGTCAGTCTCCATTAGGTTCCAACATTACCAATGCTTTATCAGCATTTCTCCGATCCGATTATTCTGAGATCTAATTTAAGGGCAGATCCAAGATTCGATTCGCACAATTTTGGAAGAGAAAAGAAGTGTCTAAAGGATTCTGATGATTGGTATTCAAGCTCGGGGACAACCATAGATCGCTCAAAGTGGGTCAGTTCAGGTACCGCCATTCTAGGCTTAGTCTTCTATTCAACCGATTCAGTGTGTGCAATAGCCTACTCAGCCTCCGCCTATCCCATTTCACTCTTCCATGCTTGCTTATCCAGCCCAAGCTCCAGACCATACCTTCAAGCCTGGTTTTCGCACCAGTATGAGCCAGCTTCGGCTAACCCTAATAACCTCAGATTAGTTTCAGCCTGCTCTATCAATTTCTCCTATCCAGACCTGATCTGGCCTATTCTAACTAGATCAGAAGCTATCTCAACCTTGAATGCCTCTAAAGTCCTCTCTTCCCACTCCTTCTCAGTTTATTGTCTCTTCGAGGGGGGCTGCTTACCCGCAAAACCCCTTTAGTACCAATCTATAAATTAACTCTCCAGTCAAGCCCTCATATATTGCTTCACCATTCCAGTTTGGCACACCTCATCCCCCTAGCGACTAGGTCATGCAACCTCCGGGCATGACACCTGAAATTGAAGCTCTCATTCATCGGTTAGTGTTCCATTCATCCAGCGATCAGGTCGTGTAATCCCTAGTCATGACGCCTAAAATGGAGGCTCTACTGTATAAGTTCCTACTCTTTAGTTCCAAAGAGAGTTAAAAAGCAAAGCTCAAAGAGTATGAAGGACTGCGTGTTGTCCCATCACGAGTAGAGGTGAAGAAAAAGCTTTCGCAAGCCAGTAAGTCGAATCTCAGGCCGTTGCCCTAGGCTCGGATGATTGCTTAGGCACCAGTTGTAGTAGCTCCCAAAGATAACCCAGAGAATGTTATAGGTCCATGGAAATTACCCCTTAGTGTGATCTTAGCCACCTTAAGGGAGTGCGGCCTCCTCAGAACCCTTCACGAGCATAGACCTCCTAAGGTAGAGGAGAAGCATAAAATTTGTGCATATCATGTCAGAAGAGGCCACCGCACTGACGAATGTCAGAGACTGATTCAAGACGTCAACCATTTAATGAGGGAAGGAAACATAGTTGTGCCTAAAAAAGCACTTAACCGTCAGGGTTCACCCCCGCTTTTTAGCTCACTAAATGGAAGTTAGGGGTCCGTAAGATATCATTAGAGCCATCTTTTCCAAAGGCAAGAAACCCGCGAGGTCTCTAGTGAATGAAGGAGACAAGTCATCAGCCGAGCAAGTGCAAGTTTTGAATCTCGACCTGGACGACGCGCCAGTGAAACCTACCAAGGGTGCTTAATCTACAAGCGTCACAACTCAAGACCCTCCACCTATAGAGGATGCCTATCTATCTATTATGTAATTTTATTTTTTCTAGTATCTAGATGTGAACAATTATGCCTTTAAGGCACTTTAATTTAATAAAAGACTCTCTCTTTTTGCTTATCTGTCTGATGTTTTGCCCGATGGGTCCATGCATTCATTTTTCTCACAAGCATAATGTGTTCAGTATTCATGACGTTTCTTTAACTAAAATAAGTTTGAGTACAGATGATAATCTAAAATGGTAACCATTTTCTAATGACCTAACCTTTGAAAGAAAATGAGAGATAATGAGTGCTTAAACATCATGATAACGCTTTCGCCTAGTCATACCTAGACACCTAGGGTTCATCATCGAATTCCTAAGCATCACATCTCCATGCCTAAAATAGCAAAAGAAGCTCAGCCTTCCTGGGATAGATCCAATATGTCAATTGGTCCATCGCTGGCCTCACAGCTATATGCAAACTACCAAAGAAGTGTCAGCTGATTATGGAGGAAGAGCATCGCTGGATCATCTTCAGATTTATGGCTTATCTTTTCTTCACCCACCCATTCTCAAATTTCCCACCCCCATGTAACAATGCCTTTTCCTAATACCTCATCTCTTCCACCTCTCCAACCCTTCCCTATTTCTCTCCTCCTTGGCCATTCTCGGCGAGGGGAACGCATATGATGAGCAAGATTCAACCCTTATTAGCATAGGGGGAAGCAGACCCACCTTTTCACCGACATTACCGTCGAGAAGATGGCCAAGTTCCTCGAGAAATGAGTCCTTACTCAGCATAGCCTACCCCATCACATCATCCCAGATATTAGGGTTTTGATCCCAAGGGGCACCCCCTGATCGATCGAAAATTTGGGTCCAAGCCCCATAGATCTTTACCGCACTACCCACGAGATAGTGGGACAACTAAAACCAAGAGTCGTATTAAACCCAGCGTCAAAGAGACCCCCATAGACCAAGGGGCGGCCTGAGAAGCTTAAGCGGTCTTTAGATATATTAAAAGCGCATAGCGAGGCTGAACAACAACCGCTTTAACCATCGAGTATCCGTCAAAGGCCAATGATCTATTTCTAAAGCAAGCAAAGCCTGCCAACACTGACCCAAGAGGGAAGTTCTGACTGAATTGGGAAAGACCTTATATAATCAAAAAGATACCCAGTTCTAGGGGCATGAAGATTTTGGATGGTACCGAGTTCGTAAACCCTATAAATTAAAATAGGTCGAAGCATTATTATATCTAACCAAAAAGAATCAAATCCAGAAAAGTGGCACATAAAAAGCATATATAAATCAATCACCCGACGAGTGGTCCTCTACTGCTCGGGCAAAAATTAGGGTGTATCCTGCTAAATGGTATTCTACAAACCGATCAGGCAAAAGTTAGGGTGCAAGAATAACCTGCTAGACTAAAAATCCGAAAAAGGGCGGTCTAGGCAAAAGTCAGGGTAAAGTGAGCTAAGAGAGTATGTTGGCTAGAAAACCTTTATAGGCTAGTCAGCACCAGAGTTTGGGTCAGTAGAAATGATTATCATCATCATGTACTCAAACTTAATTCAACTAATAGAAATTTCACTTTTACTTAATCCTTTATGTTTATTCTTGAATGAATATATTGGGCCCCAAGGACGAAATGTTGCAAGTAAGTCAAACGTAGGGTTCTGTACAGTCAACCCAATACCTCCAAAAGAAAAAATAACAAAGATAAAAGGCAAAAATCCTAATAGACTAAAAAGAATCAAGGTCTATGCAAAACCCGAGATAGTTTGATGGACAGAAAACCTAAAAAGGGTGGTCCAGGTAAAAATTAGAGCATGAAAGAAAAAAATAAGCAAGTCTGATAGGCCCAACACAATGTTCGGGTGTATGCAAAAATTAAGACAACCAAACCAAAGATGAATGACTGCCATCAATCACATCGAGATAACTGCATCATCACCATCAGCATCAGAATGCATGGATCTATTTGCCGGTCTAATAGATTCGAAGGACTCAAATTCATCCTCCGCCCGTGTTCGCTCAATTCTTGACCGCAACCAATCATCTCGATTCTACAATATCCTAATCTTTTGAAGCTATCCTTGGTAAAATTCACTGGCAGTAATAGCGCCTAGTCGTTCTTTATCCAGAATCTTGAGCTCTACTTCGTGCACCCCCCTAATCTCCGTCATGCCTGATCCAGCAATCAATTCACAGTCAAATCACCGCGACTTCCCCAGTTCTCTACAGGGACATTCTTGCCTAATCTGCGCAACATCCCTAATCCTCCTCCAAGGGCATTCTTATCTTGTTCATACCACAAGGCAATTCCATATATCCTCCCTTTTCAAATAAGTTGATCTTTCCCCGAATTGAGCAAAGTCGATCAAGCAAGTTAATCTGTCAGCTTAAAGATGACTAGTCTGAGTATCTCATGCATTCATACATTCATGCATAATGTTCATGTCTATTATTCTATGCTGAATTCCACAGGAAACAAAGTAAGGAAAAATATCCTTGGGTTATGCGCTCGACCTCCAAGAAAGAGCCTGTATTAAGGGGCATCTCAAAATTGTCTTCTGTCCTACATTTGAAGGCAGAATTTCTCCCAGGGGCACATCAGCTAGGCTCAGAGCTCAACATTGGCAGTTTCTCTGGCCTCCCGAAAATCTCATCTCTTATTTTTTTTCTACCGTTTTTATTACTTAATTGAAGGGGCAAAAATATTTTTGTTCCACAAAATCAATTAAGCAATAAAAATGCGATTTATATCACTTACTAATGCTTTAAAGCCTTCTTGACAAGCACACCATGGGGCAATTCAGAAGGACGACCAACTCGATGGATCCTAAAATCAAAACTCAGAAGTTTCTCCTAGGGGCACCTTAATGCAAATACCCAAGGGCACCTTAATGCAAATACCCAGGGGCATATCATCTAGACTCGACCCTCGACTTTGATAATCTGGACTCCCAGAAATCTCAACTTTATTTCAGTTTCATTCATCCATTTTTGTTGCTTAATTGAAGGGGAAAAAAATTTTATCTCTGCAAAATCAATTAAGCAATAAAAGCACAGCTCATGTCTCTCTCTAATATCTCAAAATTTCTGTGGCAGGCACAGTGCGCTTAGTCCAATGGTCTCCTTAAGCATTTTTTAGCAAATCCCAGTCTGACCTCATTAGAAGTTCTCGGCACCTTCTAGTTAAGTTCTTGGTATGCATTTCAGTCTAAAGATCTCATTTGATATTCTCGGCATATGATTGAAGCCAAGCATATCCCAGTCCGACCTCATTAGAAGTTCTTGACACCTTCCAATTAAGTTCTTAGTATGCGTTCTAGTCCAGGGATCTCATTTGATATTCTCGGCATGCGATTCAAGCCAAGCATATCCCAGTCCAGCCTCGTTAGAAGTTCTCAGCACCTTCTAGTTAAGTTCTTGGTATGCATTCCAGTCCAGGGATCTCGTTTGATATTCATGGCATGTGATTCAAGCCAAGCATATCCCAGTTCGACCTCATTAGAAGTTCTCGGCACCTTCTAGTTAAGTTCTTGGTATGCATTCCAGTTTAGGGATCTCATTTGATATTCTTGGCATGTGATTCAAGCCAAGCATATCACAATCCGACCTCGTTAGAAGTTCTCGGTACCTTCCAGCTAAGTTCTTCGTATGCGTTCTAGTCCAGGGATCTCGTTTGATATTCTCAGAATGCAATTCAAGCCAAGCATATCCCAGTCTGACCTCGTTAGAAGTTCTTGGCACCTTTCAGTTAAGTTCTTCGTATCCATTCCAGTCCAGGGATCTCGTTTTATATTCTTGGCATGCGATTCAAGCCAAGCATATCCCAGCCCGACCTCGTTAGAAGTTCTCAACACCTTCTAGTTAAGTTCTTGGTATGCGTTCCAGTCTAGGGATCTTATTTGATATTCTTAGCATGTATTAAAGCCAAGCATATCCCAGTCTGACCTCGTTAGAAGTTCTCGGCACCTTCCAGTTAAGTTCTTGGTATGCGTTCCAGTCTAGGGATCTCGTTTGATATTCTTGGCCTGCGATTCAAGCCAAGCAAATCCCAGTCCGACCTTGCTAGAAGTTCTCGGCACCTTCCAGCTAAGTTCTTGGTGTGCATTCTAGTCCAGGGATCTCATTTAATATTCTCGGTATGTGTTTCAAGCCAAGCAAATCCCAGTCCGATCTTGTTAGAAGTTCTCAGCATTCTTAGCGAAGCCCTCGGCGTTCTCGGCATTCCCCTTGTCTACGATATGCCTGATTCAACCTCCACCATTCGATAGGTCCGTTGATGATGCATCCCATTACCATTCATAGACAACCACCTCAAGAAATCCCTACTCCTCTTTTTCCTGAAGCAACCAACCAATCTATCCCAAAACCGTTTGGGGTAACTAAGGCAATACCGAATCAATCTCTAAGTCAATTTTATTCTTGATAGGTCTATTTATGGCAATCCTAGAAGACAATCGGTTCAAGAATCCACGTATCAGGTATAACCCTCTATCCCTTGCTCTTTCGTGAGATCACACTTGGCTCGCCAAGTGGTAATCTCCTGAGGAGCAGCCTGTGAGGACGGGCTTTTCGGTGACCCTATGATGACTTATTTCTCTGACCTTGTATGGTCTAGTTGTTCTACTCTTGGAAGGTCTAATTGTGTTTGGCAAGTACATTTTTTATTATTTCGGACCTTTGGCGGCGCTTAAATATCATTTGCATGCATTTCAAATTAGTCATTTCCTTTTGCTCGCACGCAGTAATTTGTTTTGTGATTTTCTACAAGATCCAACCATTTTCAGCAAGTCTCGTTTGTATCTTTAGATTCTTGACTCTTCGAGATTTCTAAAATATCAAGAATCTCCTTAGTCGGATAACCGTAGTGGAAGATATAACTGTTGGAAGTAGAAACCCTAATCTGCCCTAATTGCCCCATAGAACCCTACCTAAACCCTAATTACCCAAAACCCTACCTAAACCCTAATTACCCAAAACCCTAGATATCCACCCTTAGCCCCTTTTTGCTTACACCACTGCCAGCGGTGGAGGCGGTGGCAGCCAGCCCTCCGACGACGGTGGCCGCCATTCTTGTGGCTGTCACCCCTGCCATGGTGGCGTTCACTGCCACCCTTTATGGAGGTGAAGGCCACCGGGGTGGCCACACCCATTATGGCCACCCCCCGCCATTATGGCAGCCACCACAACCACTGTAGTGGTAGTGGAGGCTGGTGTCATGGTGGTGACCGCCGCCCCTATGGCGGTCACCACCGTAACGGTGGTGTTACAGGCCGTGCCACTTCATTTTCTCTCTCCGCTTGTGATTTGGCCACGTATTTTTCCCAAAAATTTGCCTAAGCCGGTGGATTTTTGTGTGTGAGAGTATAAACCAATCCAAGAGAGAGGTTAGAGGACTTTTCTCCAGATTTAGCATTTAGAAATCACTCTTAAGAGAAAAAATCAAGAATAAGAGAGAGAAAGGGAAGAACTAGAGAGAGAAAGCTTAAGAAAAGCATAGAATCCAGGTTTAATCCTCTCTAATCTCGATTCTTAGTTGTTCTTAGGCTTGATCTCATAGCTTAAACACAAAAATCAGTTAGAAATCATAGGTTAAAACGGATTAAATAGGGTTTTAGAGACTTTTCCTCAAATACCACCCAAATAATCCGCACTATTTTCGTCACTATTTTCGTCGTTGTTTCCATCGAAAATCATCAAAAGCTTGCCAAACGTTTGATTTGAGTCTCCCGAGTTAGATTCACGGACTAAAGGTAACAAAATTGAGTTCCCTTGATTTTTTATTTCATTTTATTACCTATTGTTGTTGTTCTTGCTGCTTTTGCTGTTGTTTCTTGGTTTTTTCCTTAGTGTTCTTGGAAAACCGTTGGAAAATAATCCGACCTCTATAGGGATAGCCTTTACCTCTACCCCTATAGCCTTGGCCGCTACTGTTATGGCGGTGAAGGCTATAACTATGGAGGTGAACTCCACCCCTATAGAGGCCCCGTTATTTCTTACGATTTTTGGGTATTTACTTACCCAAATCCATAAAATCAACATTTCTTGAGTGTTTTAAGTCTAGATCTATTGAAATATAGTTGATTACGACTTAAAACTTCAATGATTTCGAGTTTATGGATGCAAAAATACCGGTATCCCCCCTAAAAATGGTTTGGCGTGACCAATGCTATAGTGACAGCCTTGACCACTGCCGCTATAGCCTTCACCGCTGCCACTATACTGGCCAAGGCTATAGCAGTGGCAGTCAGGGTTGTCACCAAAGCCCTTTGCCGCTAAAAACTATTTTCAGCCCTTTTACGCCGTTTTCTTGCTTTTTTACCCCGATTTCAACCCGAAAAATTTCCAAAAGTTTATGACTAATCTGAAACTATTTTTATTTAATTTTATTCTATTTTTAGGTTTTACTTTTATTTTTACTTGATTTAATATGCATTTTAATGGCTTAAAAATTGTGTTTTTAACTAAATAAATCTAAATAAATTGTTTTCTAACAACTAAAAATTCTAAAAATATTCTGAATATATTAAATCTGATTTTAGGATATTTAGTTAATTTATTTCACCCTTCTTAGGTTGTTAGATAATTAATTAACACACAAAAATTACGTTTTTGTCCCGAAAAATCCAAAAATATGTTTTCTTCATGCTATGTGTTTATTTTTCGCATTTATTTATTTATGCTTTATTTATGATTAGTCCCGTATATTTCTTGCCTCGTTGGGTCCGAGTCGATAAGCTCAGTTAAAACCCAATTTTGCCCGTTTATTTATTTATCGCTTTATTTATTTTCTCGCATTAGGAAAATGCATAGGTATTTGTAAAGCCTTGTAATAATTTTATTTTCTTTCTTTGTTTATTTATCGCTTTTCGTGTGATGTATGGCATATAAATCGAAAACACCAAACAATAATCGGATTATATCGCATAAGAACTAAGGTCACATTTATTAAAATATAATCGGCTTGATTTAAAAATTGAAAAGTAAGCAACATCATCCGGACTTAGAATCTCGGTTTTAAGGTACAGTCCAACCATCTGGTGGGAATATCGTACCCAAATTCCCGGCGAAGCTTAACCGGGTGGTGAATCTATCTTAAAATACGAGATTCTAAGTCTTGTATTCATTAATGCATAAATTGGACTAAAATTCAACTTCAACATCGCTTTTATTATCCATCATGCTAAAATAAGGACTATCCCTTAGCACGCTTCATAGCGCTCGTTGTTTCTCCACCCCCATGCTAAAGAGAATTAAAGCTTACCTTGCGAGCGGAGGGATCAAACATTGTCGGCTCACAGCGGTCTAGGCAAATGTTAAGACATGGTTCGATAGATTGAAAACCCCTATGGGAAGTTTATGCAAAATTTAGAACCAAAATAAAAACAACAAAGGTACACCATCATTGGGAGAAAGACAAACATCATTCACCTTCCTCGTATGGAGATCGAACCTCATACTAAACTCAAACTCGTGTCTAAGCCCTTCAACATAATCGTCCTTCAGGAACTTCACTCCTGTCACACGAGCCTACCTAGTCACTATAGAGGCATCATTTGCACATCCAACGTGATTCAAGAAAATACCACATAATCATGCATCTTTAATGCATACATTTCATGCATACATCCTTGCAATCTCTGTTTCCCCAAATATCCAAAGGAAAAATATCAAAGCACAAAAACTAAGGACAAGATCCCAAGCACGTCGATCAAGCTACACCAACCAATCATCTAACATCCGCCAATCAAAAAGGGGCATTTGGAAGGGGCACAGTTTCCTACAATCGCTTGGGATCACCGAAAAATCAACAAGAAGCACTTGGAAGGGGCAAAGTTCTCTCCAACTGCTTGGAGTCATCTACCCATAAAAGATAAACCTCAAGGGGCACGCTCAAGATGGTTCAAATGACCCGTCAAACCTCAGCAATGACTCCTCCGGACCCCCCAGAAAATCTTAACTCAATTTACAGATTATACTTCTATTTTTACTATTGATCGAAGGGGAAAAATATTTTTGTTTCGAAAAATTGATCAAGCAGTAAAAACATTACTTATCCTTTGACTAACTCGATTTTCTCTAATTCTTAATACCGGGGCACCTCATGCAATCTATAAATGATAGTTGATGCACAATGCAAAACAAGTAATGTTTGCTACTCAAATGACACTTACTGCAAAACCAAAGGCGCTTGCTGCTGATTATTGGGGGCACCCCATGCATCAAAGACCAACTTGGCTCGTAAGACCCTTTCGGCGAAAGACCAACCTAGCTCTTCTTGGTGCAAGAACAACTTAGCTTTTCGGACCCTTCTTGGCGCAAGACCAATCTGGCTCTTCAGACCCTTCTTGGCGAAAGACCAATCCGGCTCTTCGGACCCCCTTTGGTAAACTCCCTCCACCAAAGACCGACCTGGCTAGTAAGACCATTTCGGCGAAAGACCAACCTGGCTTTTT
This sequence comes from Euphorbia pulcherrima, assembly GCA_947683365.1. Taxonomy (NCBI): domain Eukaryota; kingdom Viridiplantae; phylum Streptophyta; class Magnoliopsida; order Malpighiales; family Euphorbiaceae; genus Euphorbia; species Euphorbia pulcherrima. Next base: position 45,633,998 of record CANTUS010000001.1, on the reverse strand, counting down.
GGACCTTTCTTGGTGGAAGACCAATCTGGCTCTTCGGACCCTTCTTGGTGAAAGACCAATCTGGCTCTTTGGACCCCCTTTAGCAAACCCTCTCCACTAAAGACCAACCTGGCTCTTCAGACCCTTCTTAGCTCAAGAACAATCTGGTTCTTTGGACCCTTCTTAGTGAATGACCAATCTGGCTCTTCGGACCTCCTTGGCAAACTCTCTCCACCAAAGACCAACCTAGCTCGTAAGACCCTTTCGGTAAAAGACCAACCTGGCTCTTTGGGCCCTTCTTGGCACAAGACTAATTTAGGCCCTTGGACCCTTCTTGGCAAAAGACCAATCCGGCTCTTCAGACCCCCTTGGAAAACTCTCTCTACCAAAGACCGACCCAGCTCGTAGGACCCTTTCGGAAAAAGATCAACCTAGCTCTTCGGACCCTTCTTGGCGTAGGACCAACCTGGCTCTTCGGACCCTTCTTAGAGAAAGACTAATCCAGCTCTTCGAACCCTCCTTAGAAAGCCATTCCTCAAAGCTCAAGCCCAACCAAGGGGCAAACCACTCCTCAAGCCCAACCAAGGAGCAAACCAGTCACCAAATGGAGTCACTAGTGGAATCAAATCTTTGTCATCCATCAGGTACAATCCTTATCCCTTGCTCTTTCATGTGATCATACTGACCTGTGGCAGTAATGATACCTGGGCAGCTTGTGAGAACGGGATTTTATAGTCCCTCTCGCGAGAAGATGATGACGTATGCCCAATTTTATTCCTCATAATAAAAATTCTTTTTTGGAATTTTTATTGCCGATATAAAATTCTCTACGAATTTTTTTTTCAAAAAATTCAGTCTGACATGTCCGATAACGCGTCTGGTGGTAGCTCAAACTGATGATTTGCACCCCAAAAATAATTTAGTCCAAAATACCTATAAAAAGTCAAATAAACCCCTAATAATTCAGTTTTTCCCGCTAAAATTGCTTTTGGCTGGATTTTATTGCTTTTTCCAGGATTTCGTGCACGATTCATGCTTGTTTTTTAGACATGTCCGGAGAGTCAGGCCGTCAGCGGCCTCATCCATGCCGCCAGCGGCATGAGTTTCTGCTGCAGAACAGCTTTATGCCTTTTTGCTCGATATCCGTCGGATAATTGATCAAAGGCAATTTCCAACAGATTTTGGCCTATATAAGAGCCATTTCTCAGCAGATGAGGGGGTTGGCAATCACACACTTGAAATTTAGGGAGATTTTGATTAGTTTTTGTGGGATAAGGTGAAGAAAAGGTAAGAAAAGAGGAATCACTTCATCTTTTCTTATTTTTTATTCATTGAACTCTCTGATACTAACTTAAAATCAGTAGACTTTAGGATTAAAAGTCAATTTAATAGGTTTTAGAGCCTTGAATCATCCCTTACTTCCCAAAATCATCATTTGAGCTATCCGAGTGTGTCATACGGATCACGAAGAGGTGGATTCACGGCCCCGAGGTAAAAATTCTGAGTCTCATATCTCTTTGACTTTCATTTTACTTATTTGTTGTGTTTTAGTTGCTATTTGTGCTTAGTTTTGACTTTTTGGTTGCTTTTTGGCCAAAGACAGCTGCTGCAAGAAACTGAAGCCGCTAGAGGCATTTGAAGCCATCGGCGATATCAACCATGCCACCAGCGGCATCGTTGATACTGCCAGTGGCCTCACTTGCCCCTAGTGACCCCATTTTCTTACATGACCATTTCTTTATGGTATCCAAAAAGTCATGTAGTCTGCCTTATAACTGATACCACCAGTGGCATCATTAATGCCATTGGCGGCCTCAGTCATGCCATCGGCGACATGCCTTTTGGACAGCAGCTTCGATTTTGTTTTTACTTTCTGACCTAGTTTAAATTCCAAAAGTTAAGATGTACAGTGCAATGACGAAGGTCCAGAACCTTCTGAAAATAGACCCCACCCCATACTATATGGCCTTTTCACGAATAATCTAGTTAAAATAACAATTGAGTCTAAAATTTGGATAAAAAGGAATTTTCTCATAAACACCGTTCAAACCTCATTTTTATCCATCCAACCTAGCTCCATAACATTGTAAACAAATATGCCATGTTCACGCTAACTCAGGTCTTATTTTGTCTACTAACTATGCATGTTATATTATATGCCTCATACAATGTGTTATTTTGTCTTCTTCTTGTATAGAACAAATGTATAGGATTTGAAAAGCCTTGTAATAATTATAATTTCCGCATTTATTTTTGGATGACTATAATAATTCATTTATTTATAGCTTTTGGATGCTTGATGACACGCTAACAATATATAAACCGAAAATATAATAAATAGGGTGGATTAAAACCGATTAAGAAAGAATGAAATCTTTTAACTTGGCCTAATGTAAAATAGATAACATCATCCGAACTTGGAATCTCTATTTTAAGGTATGGTCTAACCATCCGGTGGTAATATCGTACCTAAATTCCCGATGGAGCTTAATTGGGTGGTGACTCTACTATAAAATACGGGATTTCAAGTCTCATATCCCTTAACATGCAAATTGAACTTAAATTCAACATCAACATCGATTTTACCAATCCATATTTTTATCATGCTTAAATGAGGATCAATCCATCAGCTCGCTTCACAGCGCTCATTATTTCCCTTTATACTATGCATCTCACGCGGTCCTTATGGGAAAAAGGTCATCCGCTCACACCAGCAAAGTTCATCCGGGTATGGTTGAGATGCCCTAAAGTAGTGTGGGAAAGATCTCTCCATGAAGTACCAGTTCCAAAGTCCTTCCAGCGGTATTGCATCATACCAGTCCATGGCTAGGCCTTCTAAGAATCTAGGGAATTGAGGGGAAAAACCTATTATAGCTATTCCCTATTCGTGCATAAACCAAAGGAATTCCTCTATATGTTCATTCAGGTTGGAGTCTCCTCGGTACATGAGGTATGGTGGCACTTGGTATTGATCTAGCTCTTCTCACCTCATTCTCAGGATGTATTAGTCTACCATATAGATGATATCCATGTTGCCAAAGATGATATTGTCCCCCCCTCCTGGGTCATGTAAGAAGTTATTCGTTACGTCAATACTATATTCGTCAGCTTCCACATGAATACCGATGGCGTTCATCATAGCTTGGAAGTTTTGCAGGGGATTAGTCTGAGTGTACAATTTCTTCTCAGGCTCTTTCATTCTCCGATCGGCCATCATCTACTGTAGATCTTTTAGTAGCCGGGCACATTCATTGGCACGGTGCCCTTTGGTTATGTGATAAGCACAGAAATTGTCTCTATCTGCCGCGGTAGGCAGAGCAAATGGCTTGATGCTCTGGATTTGATCAGATTTTCTCAGTTTGGTGAATGTTTATGATAGTGATCCTACCCGTAGGGAGATAGATTGGTGAGTTTACACCTGAGTGGCTGCTATAACTTTGCCTAGGGCTTTTGGGGACTCAAAATTGCCTTGCTTGAAGGATCCGCCCTTTTCCCAGTATCAAGGTTTAGTATAAGCTTGTTATTCTTACTTTTTTGCTCGATCTTCTTCCTCATACTTTTCTAGTCTCTTAGCATAGTCTACCATGTCGTTAAAGGTGTCAAATCTTTTCATTTTCATTTTGTCCCAGTATTTCGGGCTAGAGCCTTCGATAAGCTTCACTATCAGAGCGTCTTGGTCGAGTGCCCCAATTACAAGTACACGAACAGCCATCCACCTCAGGTAAAATTCTTTGAAGGACTCATTTAGCCGCTGTTTGATTCTTTCAAGGTCTTGCAAAGTAGTCTTGACCTTTAGATTGAAGGCATAATATTTCAGGAATGTCAAGCATAGCTTTCTCCAATTAGATTTCACATCTGTTGGCATCTTCATATACCACTCAAAGGTGGGGCCTCGTAAAGTAGCTTAGAATAGATTGACTATATGAACTTTGGGGATGTTCATGCTAGTCATAATTTGAAGGTAACTTTCCATATGTGTATGAGGAGGGCCAGTACCAGCATATGGGGCCATGTAAGGCATTACAAAGTTAGCCGAAAGGGCTTTTAACTCTTTTGGTAAGAATCGATCAATATCCACATACTACTTGATGGAGGGGGCAATAGATTTGTCTTTAGTCGGGGACAACTTCTCCATGTCTGCCATTTTTACCTTTAATACTGCTATTTCAATCTCTTGCTCTTGGGTTTTTTGAGCATTAGCAGCACTCAGTCTTTCCCAAATATCATGAAATTCTGGAGCTTCAAGAATCCTTCTGAGGGATTTTCAAACTGCATCATCGCTCATCATTGCGATTTTAAGTTTTGGCTAAAGATTTGATTGGTGGTGGGGTGTGACTTTTGGGCTTCATGTATTACATCTTAGCCTCCTTTTCTCTCACTTTCAACCTGAAAATGCAAGAGATCAAGTGTTAGTAAGTGCATCGGAGGTGGCTCTAAGCCTCATTTACCTCAACTAATGGGACGCATGAATGGATGTATGCATGAGTGAGCAAATGAATGAGGAGACACGTACAAATGAATAAGGAGACACGTATAAATAAAGGAGGTTGAGTGTGTGGCAATTATTCGAGGAGCAATCGGTGAAGGCAGATTGTGATATTCATGGAACACCACAAACGTACGGTTCATAGACCAAGGTCTTGAGTCAGATTAGACTCGATAGCCTAGGGGTGAACTGACTCATTGTTCTAATGGGTGAGCTGACACTAGGGTCACTCAAAGGGTTTCGACTCATTGGTCTAAGGGATGAGCTGACACTAGGTTCACTCAAAGGATTTTGACTCATTGGTCTAAGGGGTGAGCTGACACTAGGGTCCCTCAGAGGGCTTTGACTCATTGGTCCAAGGGGTGAGCTGACACCAAGGCCACTCGAAGGGTTTTAACTCATTAGTCCAAGGGATGAGTTTACACTAGGGTCACTTAAATGGTTTTGACTCATTGGTCTAAGGGGTGAGCTGACACTAGGGTCACTCAAAGGGTTTTGACTCATTGGTCCAAGGGGTGAGTTGACACTAGGGTCACTCAAAGGGTTTTAACTCATTGGTCTATGGGATGAGCTGACACTAGGGTCACTCAAAGGGTTTTGACTCATTGGTCCAAGGGGTGAGCTGATACTAGGGTCGCTCAAAGGGCTTTGACTCATTGGTCCAAGGGTGAGCTGACACTAAGGTCACTCAAAGGGCTTTAACTCATTGGTCTAAGGGGTGAGCTGACACTAGGATCACTCAAAGGGTTTTGACTCATTGGTCCAAGGGGTGAGCTGACACTAAGGTCACTTAAAGGGTTTTGACTCATTGGTCTTAGAGGTAAGCTGACACTAGGGTCACTCAAAGGGTTTTGACTCATTGGTCCAAGGGGTAAGCTAACACTAGGGTCACTCAAAGGGCTTTGACTCATTGGTCCAAGGGGTGAGCTGACACTAGGGTCACTCAAAGGGTTTTGACTCATTGGTCTAAGGGGTGAGCTGACACTAGGGTCACTCAAAGGGTTTTGACTCATTGGTCCAAGGGATGAGCTGACACTAGGGTCACTCAAAGGCTTTGACTCATTAGCCCAAGGGGTGAGCTGACACTAGGGTCACTCAAAGGGTTTTGACTCATTGGTCCAAGGGGTGAGCTGATACTAGGGTCACTCAAAGGGTTTTGACTCATTGGTCCAAGGGGTGAGCTGACACTAGGGTCACTCAAAGGGTTTCGATGTCTTTCGGCTCATAGGCTAAGCCTAGGTGGACTCACTAGTCTCGGTTAATAAAATGGTATGGTACATGTTAATGTCATGGCTGCATAAAGATGTGGTTAGTTTACATATAATCATGATGTTTATGATGTTTGTTTTCAGTTTATTTATATTTAATAAACCTACATATGTAGCAAACGATTAAATCGCGCCTACCCCCCCCCCCCCCTTTTTAATCTAATGGTTTACTTCGCTTTTAAGCCAACAGAGGACTTAGAGAATTCTACTCATGTTCTCTAAAGGTTTTCAGGTTCATCTATATGTGGGTTTTAGTCTCAGGATCAGGTGTGATTTGGGGTACCCTGCCCCTTTGTGTAACGAGTCCCAATGGCCCTAAGCAAACAAAAGGAAACTTTTCCACATATAATATACGTAGGTAGTCTTGCCCTTAAGCAAGCAGGTCCTCGTACGTTAGCAAGGGGTGTGATTGGATCCATACCCCTTAAGCCCTAAGCGAACTAGGAGATACTTCACCAAAAGACACCTAAATTGGTTTAGGGGTAAAGAATCCAGATGCCATGCAGTCCTAAAATTTGTGTAATGCAGAAATTATCACAAATTCCATAATTCCAAAATTTAATTTGAATAATATTTTAATTATCATGTCAAAGAAAAGATTTTTATAAAAATTGGGTGTTTATAAAAATAATAATCCCCAGCGGAGTCGCCACTGTGAGCGGGCGAACGTTTTCGTGGAATCGTTATGCACGCGGAGTGCGGTGCGTGGGGCGCTATTCAGTTCGATGCAGTTTGAGGAAATCGCGATGTTTGGTCTGGTTTGAGAAAATCCAGTTTGCTTAAATGCGGTGGCTTTGTAGGCCAAAAATATGATTATATTAAGAAATATATTTGCACATTTTATTAAGAAAAATATTTTTAAAATAAAGCATTTTTACTTTATTTAAAAATAAAATAGAGTCGCCACCCGATTCAGCTCCATTGGGAATTGTGGTATACCAATCCATGATGGGACTTTATACCGAAGAGAAAATGAGATCCTGAGTTCGGACATGATAGTTACTCATATTGTTCAAATTGATCGGATTAATTTTGGAATTTGTGGTAATTTTGGCATTACAATGGCTTTATTTAAGAATTAAATTCAAGAAATAAAACGGGCATTATAACGGCTTAATAAATAGAAATTTGCTACCGAAATTTCGGTAGAGTAACGGCGGCGCTTGGGTTTTGGCCCGGAAACTTAGATGGGGTTTCCTCTCATTCTGGATGTTTCGTCCATACCTACGAGCTTATTTACACATATTATAGTTTAACTGGCCCCAGTGGCTCAATTAACTAGAGTGATGAAAATGCAATGTGTAATAATAGAATAGTGAAAATGGATTTTAATGAATTTGAAAGTTAGGCTTGGAGCCGATTACCCTCAATTTACCTTTTTGTCTGTCCAAGATGACTTGAGACCCGGTGCGGGACCGAAGTTGTCAAGGATTGTGATTGGGTTGGAAAATAGGTTTAACCCAAGTTATGGCTATAATCTTGGATTATTTCAATAGGAAATATAAAGTTTAAGTCATTTTTAGACCGAAGATCACTGTGGGTTCTTGATCTAAAAAGACTGGAGACTGAGTTTATACCGAATGTCGATGATAAAACTCAAATCTGGAAGTGTTTTGATAGAGTTTAGGGGCTTTTTGGACTCTCGGAACTGAAAAAGGATACAAAGGTAATTTTGGAAATTCTCTAATTTTCGCGTCTGTTGAAATGAGGGGGGGTGACCCCGTATTTATAATTGGGTGGTAATTAGCCGGTTGGCTAATTACCTATCTGACAAGATTTTACATCAGATCCCGTAAAATCTTGCCAGATCTCGGCAAGATTTTATTATTTTACTGTATATAGGTAATTACCCAGCGGGAGGATTACCTATGTTTGACCAAATTTTGACTTTTTGATTTTTCAGTAGGAAATGCTAAATCGGAGCTTCCCTGAAATGTGGATTTTTGGATTTCGGATTTTGGATGACAATTCGGTTCTTTTTGACTCATTTATCTGATCGCTGAACGAAATAGGCATTATTCCTCATCGGGTCGGAATGGACCTTGCTAACAGGCCTACTAGCAGTTAAGTAGAGTAGAGAACCAATAATACCTCTATAGAGCTTACTCTTTATAGGTTTACCTTCCTCATCTTTACTCAGAATTGTATTAGTGGCCATGGGTGTTGACATTGGCTTGGCTTTATCCATGTCAAACTTCTAAAGTACTTCCTTGGCATACTTAGCTTGGTTGATGAAGATCCCATCATCACCTTGCTTGATTTGCAAACTAAAAAATGAATTAAGCTCTCTCATCATTGACATTTCAAACTCTTTCTTCATCCGTTGGCTGAACTCTTTGCATAACTTTTCATTAGTTGCTCCAAAAATGATGTCATCCACATAGATTTGGACAGGCAACACATCTTGATGCTTCTTCTTGATAAACAGAGTTGTATTTACTTTTCCTCTAACATAACCTTTGTCATACCAAGCTCTTGGAGCCTATTTCAGTCCATATAGAGTCTTCTTCAGCTTGAAGACATGATCTGGATACTTTGGATCTTTAAAGCCTGGGGGCTGTCTGACATAGACTTCCTCTTGAATATAACCATCAAGAAATGCACTCTTAACATCCATTTGAAATAGCTTGAAGTTCATATGGGATGAAAAAGCACAAAGAATTCTTATGGCTTCAAGTCTTGCTACAGGTGCAAATGTTTCTCCATAGTCAATGCCTTCTTGTTGATTATAGCCTTGAGCAGCTAGTCTAGCTTCATTTCTGACAACATTACCAGCTTCATCTAGCTTGTTCTTGAAAACCCACTTGGTGCCAATGATTGACTTGCCTCTGGGTTTCTCCACCAAATCCCAAACTTCATTTCTTCTGAATTGGTCAAGTTCCTCTTGTATTGCCATCATCCAGTTGTCATCAAACTCAGCATCTTCAAACTTTTGCTGACCTATAGTCAGCACTGGATTTTGCATACTATCAAGAATCTTCTCAACTGGGTGATCACTCCTTGCTCTGACTTCTCTTGGTAGATCAAGATTAGCTTGCTGAGCTACTGTCATTGGTTGAGCATCTACATCATCACCAAAGTTGATTGATTGGTCCAAGTCAACTACATGTTCTTATTTTTCTAGAATAGGATCAAGAATAATAATGGGCTGACTGACTGATTCGCTAACTTGTTCCTTTTCTGTTTTATCATCAATGGCTTCTCTACCTGCTTTGTTAGTCTCATCGAAATCTATAAGCATAGACTCTCTAAGATGTCAGTTCTCTTGACATACACTATGTATGCCCTACTGCGTGTTGAGTAACCCTGAAAGATTCCTTCATCAGCCTTGGGGTCAAATTTAGCCAAATGATCTTTTATGTTTAATATGAAGCATCTACAACCAAAGGCCTTGAGATGACCAACCTTGGGCTTGCACCCCTTCCAAAGTTCATAAGGATTTTTATTCAAAACTGGGCAAATTAAAACCCTGTTTAGAATGTAACAAGCTATGTTAATAGCCTCTCCCCAGAAATACTTTGGTAGATTGTTATCACTTAGCATAGAACGACCCATCTCCGCAATAGTGAGATTCTTTCTCTCAACAACCCCATTCTGTGAGGCGTATGAGGGGCAAAAAAATTGTGGTCAATACCATGCTTAGAACAGAATTCCTCTGCCAATTTTTGAATTCTCTTCTATGGTCACTGCGAATTCTGTTGATCTTAAGGTCTTTTTCATTCATGATCCGGGTAGCCAACCCAGAGAATGATTCAAATGTTTCATCTTTGCTAGCAAGCAAGACAATCCAAGTGAACCTGGTCAGATCATCTACAATCACAAGGGTGTATTTCATTCCACCTAGACTTGCTAGCATAACAGGTCCAAACAAATCCATGTGTAGAAGATTAAGGGGACGAGAAGAGACTATATCACCTATAGATTTAAAGATCTTCCATGCTGAGCAGAGTCTACATTTATCAAAGGCTATATTGGGTAAACCCTCAACAAGTTCATTTCTGGCTAATTTGGACAGATTGGTCATATTGATATGTCCTAACCTTCTGTGCTATAGCCATGAATTTTCCTCCTTATAAACTAAGCATATATCTTTGGAGACGGGGGATAGATCAAACATATAAACATTATTAATTCTATGAGCATAAAGAATAATTTGGTCAAATTTACCATCAATGAATGAGCAGCCTATTGAGTCAAATATAACTTTCCTATCTTTGTCACACAACTAAGCAACTCTTAGCAAGTTGAACTTTAGGCCTTTCACCAGAGACACATTTTCAATTCAAGGCTTGACTCCCACTGTGCCATTGCCAATAATCTTTCCTTTCTTGTTGTCTCCAAAACTGACACTTCCATTTCTTCTTCACTCCAATGTGATGAATTGCTTTTCATCACCAGTCATATGCCTCAAGCATCCACTATCCAAAAACCACATTCTAATGTCATCAGTGGATCTCAAGCTCACCTGCAAAATAGTTAATTTTCTTAGGTACCCATGTCTTTTTCTGGCTGGGTTCTTCCTTATTAGTGGTGGTCATCCTTGACTTGTCATACTGATCATAGTAACCATTTTTGTGCCTACACATGGCTATTGCATGTCCTAGTTTTCCATAAAATCTACAAGCGGCCTTAGGATTAGGCCTGCTCACTTTACTCTTTCGAGAAACCTTCTCAGAGTGGTAGGTGCGGTTACTCTGAGTATTTCTGCTAGGTTAAGGAGGGACCTGCACCTTTTTCAAAGCTACTAATTCAGCAGCTAGCTCATCTAATTTCTTAGAGAGTTTATTGTTATATCCATTTTGGTACTCAGCTTTTTCTATCAGGTATAAGATGTCAAGTGAAGTAAAAGAGTTGACATCTTCTATATCATCACACCTCCTCTGAAGTACTTTGATGTATTTGGTTGACTTATAAGTAACATTAATAACATCATTAAGTACTACGGTAAGCTCATCTGAAGACAAAGGGGGTTTAGAATTTACCTTATAGTGATTTCATTTATCTATGCTCTGGTCAGCTGGTTGATTGGCAGCGGAAGTAGTTGGTTGGTCAGCTAACGCTGAGTTGGGCAGATCATCCTTAGCCATGAGACACACATTGGAGGAATCTTATGCCTCCTCATCTGAGGATGATGATTCTTGCTCAGAGTCGCTCCAGGTAGCAGCAAGGGCTTTCTTACTCTTCTTCTTCTTGAACTTATCCTTCTTAGCTTTAGGAAAACTACACTGAATATGCCCCTTCTCACCACATTCAAAGCATTTGATATCCTTATTATGCTCTTTATTGAATTCCTTTCATGGTCTATCATCTGCTCTTTTCTTATACTTACCTATCTTTCTAAATTTCTGGAAGTTTTTTTCTTTCCCCAAGAACCTTCTGAAATTCTTAGTCATCAGCGTAATTTCTTCCTTTCTGTCCTCTGGATATCCTTCCTCAGAGGAATCTTCTTCATCATCATCATCTTTCAGAACAACAGCTCTGCTTGAGCTCTCTTTCTCCTTGTGCCTGTGCTTCTTAGAATCATCTTCATATTGCTTTAAAGACATCTCATGAGTCAGCAAAGTCCTAATCAGCTCATTAAACTTATAGGTCTTTAAATCATGAGCTTCTTCAATAGCACTTTTCTTGACTTCCAAATCTTGAGTCAAGCTTATAAGGATCTTCTTGACAATCTCCTCTTCTGTGAAGGTCTTGCCAAGTCTTATCAGCTCATTGACTATATTCATAAACCTGGAGTTCATGTTGGAAATATCCTCCTTGGGTTTTATATGGAACCATTCATAATCCCTCATAAGGATATTGATCTTGGACTCTTTCAACTTATCGGTACCTCCATAAGTTACATCTAACTTATTCCATATCTCTTTGGATGTCTCGCATCTAGACATGTAATTGAACTCAATAGCTTCAAGAGCGTAAGGAAGATAGTTGACAGTAGCTGCATTTTCTTTTAGTCTGGCCAAGTCTTGATTATCCCATTCAGTAGAGTACTTATCAACAGTTACTCCATTCTTCATATGTGATGAACATATGGCCCTTCTACAATAGCCATCCAAGCATGAATACTCTGGGACTGAATAAAGTTAGTCATTCTATTCTTCTAGTTAGTATAGTGCTCGCCATTAAACATAGGAGGCCTGGTGACAGACATCCCTTCTGGCAGAATATAAGCTTGGGCCCTTCCACTGGATTCTCCTCCTTTGTACGCCATGGTCTTTATCTCAAAGATTGTGAAATATATGAAAGGAGAATTGCTCTGATACCACTTATTGGTCCCTATACGTACACTCAATGAGTCAGAAGGGGGTGAATGACTCACTCAAAAAGTAATGAAACTTTTTTGCAATAATTAATGGCTCCACTGATTGAGGTCAGCTGGCTGAGTGAAAAGCTAGGAAATGCGATTAAGTAAAGAACACAGAGATTTATACTAGTTCGGCAACCTGTGCTTACATCCAGTCCTAAGATAGTGTCTTGGCTTTAATTCACTAATCTCAACTCCTTTACCCTAGGCGGAGAAGCCTTTCACAAATTCCCCAATTACAGTAAGTACCCTCTAAACTGCAATCACTCACTCGCTGACTAGAATACCCTCTTCTATCAGCAACTCAATAAGAGTCTAAACTAGAGCTGGATTCAACTTATAAGAACATTGATCCTATTACAAATGATCTGATATTACAATGCTATGATCTATTCTACTCTCTCTTATTCTAAAGTAGATTCTCACTGAGTAGTGCTTTCTTTCTTGAACTTCTATAAAGCTTGTAAATTGGCAGAGTTTTAGGTTCTGAAAAGTTTAGGTGTAATCACCAAGTTCTAACGCTTGCCTTCTTGCTCCTTATACAGTGGGGATTAAGAATGTAGTTATTGAACTTATCTTGGCATCTTCAGAAATTGACAACTCATCTATCTACCCATTGCTTCTTCAAATCAATCCGTTAAGAGATAGAATTGCATCATTGTGAGATAGAAAATCAATCTATTAGATTGAGATTCGAGCTTCAATTTAAATCCTTTGTCGTTTGATGCCAGTCTTCTGTTAGAGAGAACTCGTGCTGACTTGCCACGTGTCTTCATCCCATTCCCTCTAGTCTTCTGACATGTTATAGAGTGCGTAATACAAGGTTGGTAGATCTGCAGAATTGCCCAAAATGGCAAATGACTTTTTACAGCTAGATCATGGAAGACTTTTTCATTTTCTTCATAAAATGGAGTCTTGTCTAGGCCTTAATTCTTTTTGTCTTTGTCTCATCAATGTTCCTGTAAAAAGCAACACTAAAAGCAAAGATGACATTTTACCTTAAATGGTAAAGTCAGCAGCTTTGATAGACTTAAAGTAACTCAGCGAAATATATCATCTTAAAGAACACAGCTGAAACAAAATCTAAATATCAAGCACTGAGTGAATATTACTAAGCCAGTGACTATGTAGATACTCAACCCAGAAATAACTCAGAGTTAAACTAAATAGCTAGGTCAGCGGAGACTTGGTTCAACACTAACAAATAAGCAAAGGGCAAATATCTTCACTAAGCCATTAAGCAAAGATCAATTCAATAAGCTAAGGGAGTCAATTGGAATGTGTAATCCAATTTGAAGAAAAATCCGAAAGACAATAACAGTTAATTTTGATCCTCTACAAGTCAAAAATTCAAGAGAATGAAGAAAAGTTAATTGGCTCTTCATCCGAAGAGAAATTTTGCCAGCTCAACAGACAAGTAGTGACAAATGGCAATAAAAGCAGAAAAGGTAAATGTACACATTTTGAATTTTAAACGTTTATTGGGGAGTACACGCACTGTAAAAGGCATAACTATTTCAAAAATAAACCATTCCAATTCTCTACTTTAAACGCCATTTACCTCTCTCCTCTAATTTAACTGCCACATCATTAATCCAGTTAACTTTAACTAGTCTGGATTACCATTCTACCCTCACTTTGAAAACTCTATAAAAATCCCCCAAAATCCTTCTTCATCCTTAAGCGAGCAACTAATCTACTGTTACTCTACAAATTTACCTCCAGAAACCCTAAAATTCATAAATCCTTTCTCAAATTCTCAAATGACAAATACTGAAACCCAAACCATTCCTCACCCCAGAAATATCTTCAATTAGACTGATCTTAAGAATGGAGGTTTTACTCCTATTAAACTCAAAAGCCCTGATACAGTAGTCCCATCAGATTATTTAGGCGATAATTTCTTATTTAGCAGAGAACCCTAATCCCAACTTCTAAAAGACCAACATCTTAAGGTCTTCCTCATGATGAACCACCCTACCTATCTGGATCTTGTCAATGAGTTCTATAAAAACCTCACTGTCCCCTACTACTACGTTGCCCTCCGGACAAAAGTGCAAGGGAAAGTCATCATACTCACTTCGGAGTTCTTTGAAATACACTTCCAAATGAAAAATGATGGAGTGTGAACAAGAAATGATGGCAACGAGCTCAAGATCAAATATGATCCCAAATTATGGCTTCTGGAAAGGTATTTTGGAGACAAATTCTCCACCTGTTAGCCAGAGACCCCCAGATTGCTACAATTCATCCTAACTAACTTTATGTTAATTAAAAAAGGCTCACTCACCACCGCATCCTCATTCCAATACTATGTTCTTCAGCACTAGATAGAGAACAGAGTCCTGAACATGCCCATTCTAATTATGCACTTTATGAAGCAGCATAAGTACACCCACGGCGGTCATCACCAAAATACTCAATGAGAATGGAGTAAATCTGACTGAAGTCCCTTCTATTCAAGGGAATGAAATTCTTAAGAAGAACTTCAGATAGCTGACCTTCGTGGAAACTTAGGATGAAGAGAAAGCCCTAAGACTAAAGAAAGAAAGGCAAGAGAAAAGTAGGGTCCGGAAGGCCGTAGTAGAAATTGCTCCGGCAGTAAAAAGGGCTAGAACTATCAAGCCTAAGGCGCAAAGGAAAATAAACCTTAAGCCTGTTGTGGAGGAAGTAAATGAAGACATCATGACCCTATCCGAAATCATGGCTCAATCTCTAATAAAAAAAAGCCTAGGGGTAGGCTTATCAAAGCCCTTGGCAAAAAGGGGAGGAAAGTGACAAATCCGAAGGTAATAGAAGATATCAGTGAAACCAGCAGTGCTACAGAGGATGAAGAGCTTGTTCAAAAGAGAAGACAGTTGTAAAAGAAGGGACCAACCTTCAATGAAGCCATGAAAGCCAAGAGGGCTAAACTTCAAGTGCAAAAACCTGCCTCCGATATCTCAATTAATGAGCCCTCTCCTAAGGATCCTAGAGCGGAGGAGATAGCTGTGGCTTAACAATCAAAAGGGAAGGAGATAGTGGTCTTTGCTAAGCTAATTATTCCGGACAACATTAATCCGGTGGATCCGCAGTCCAACGAGATCATGGAAGCAGTGAAGGATAATCTAAAGGCTAATTAGCTTATCAAGGAGGGACCCGGAGGCTCTTTTGGCACTACAACTAATATCAGTCCACCTATAATAATTTCCTCTAAAGATTTAGCACTTCTCAAGGAGAGTGAATATCCAAAGGAAGAACTCTATGTATTTAAGGCAAGAGATGAACCGCTTTCAAAAAACCTACTGATTAAAGAAACAGAGGTAATTGACGTGGAAAGTCCTGAAAAGGCATCTGGTGTGAATGTTGTGGACAGTGCCAACATTCAAAATGAAACAAAGGTAGTGCGAGCTATAAGTCCTGGAAAGGCAAATGAAGCGGAGATTGAGGACAATTTCAATCCTCTGGAAGCTAATATTGGGGAAGATAGAGAAGAAGATAAGAAAACAAAGTCTACTAAACAACAGATCAATGAGGTAACTCCTAATTTTGACATAAATAATGCTGCTGAAATGGCTGGTGATGCCACTAAAAGTCAGAACAACTTAGATGTAGATAACTAAAATGCATCTAAGGAAAATGAGTCTAACCCGGAGCTTAATGCTCCAGAGGACGTAGATGGTCTGAGATCCAATGAGAACGCTTCTAAAGTGGACTCAAAGGGCGAGGCCACTCCAAAGGAAAGGTTGGAAGAGCAGAAAGAAGAACAAAAGAAAGATGAGGGAAGCAGTGGGCAAGAAGAAACTTCCAGATCAGAAGAATCTAGAAGCAGCTCTAGTTCTGAAGAAGTGTCCTCTTCAGACAGTATATTAAAGAAGCCAACCATAAATCCACAACCCACTAAGGGTGGCCTTAAAACTATTAGAGCAAGCCACTATTGAAGGGCATAGACAAGATGAGATCAAGCAAACTCTCAAGGATATATATGCACAGTTGAACTCTGTGGAGACACTCATGAAAGAAAAATCCATGACTCCGGATCTTAAGGAAGATTTGGGAGAGATAAAGACTACTGCGAAGAGCATTGGAAAGAAAGTGGATTTATTCCCTACACCAGAACTAGTAGCAGAAACCTCACTCTACAACTCAAGCTATTATTGGAGCTGACAATAAATGTGCAACCATCATGGGCCAAATCACCTCCTTATCTACTGACTTAAAGGTAGAACTAAAGGAGTACATCGATCGCAAGTTTGATAACTTGGAAACATTCATTCCTCAAGCCATCACCAATTCTTCCACAAAAGTTTCCTCCAGATTAACTCTTCTAAATGAGGAGCAACATGCATCTCAGGAAGTGCTCTGTAATTTTCTTAATGAGGGACTCCCAAAGCTCTTGGCAAAATATATAGAGGATGTGAGTGATGATTTCCAATGCCATCTCTCTGGGACAGAAAAGCTGATCAATACTTGGAAGGACAATTTCAATAAAGAACTCAAGGTCCTTAATGCCAGTCTTCATAATTGCTGGAGAGACATCATCCAAGAGGTTGAACAACTGAAATCCAGCATGTCTCAACTCTCACTCACTACTCCCTCTACATCTGAAACTTCACCTATAATTTCATAAAGCCTTCTTCTCCTAGTCATTCAAGAACTTATCCAGCACATTGGGGATACCAAATTCTTTGGATACCAGTGCAATCTACTCTTCTTAAGGCACTATTCCCATTCTTTAAAGTAGGAGATAGGCAACATGCCCTTGAATTGCATCCAGATCTCGCTAAGTCCTATTTTGAGCTTTGGAAACTCATAAAGCCAATCCCAATGACTAAAGACCCCCAAGCTTATGCAACCAAAAAGGGGGAGAAGAGCACAAGCAAGAAAGGTGAAGCTTCTTGGAAGTAGATTATCTTGTATAGAATAGCTATCTTTCAATGTAAAATTTTGCATAGCTAGTTCTGTACTTTATTTAACTTATATACCTCTTTATTTGTAATCCGGAACTTCATTGATGTTAACTTATTATTAGCAGCAGAAGTATATATAGTGAAAAATACTTATACAAAAATTGTTTCTAAGTACAACTATCAATTGTACTTCAAAAACTTAGAAGCTAGAATGCACAAATATTGGGGGAGCTAGGATGCTAGAATTATGGGGGAGTAATTTGTAAATGACTAAGTATCAAGAATCATACTTAACTCATAAAACTCCTATGCTTAATGTTTCAATGTACTTAGGTTTTTGTTTCATCAAATGGGGGAGATTGTTGGGAAACAATGATCCGGAAGAACCAATACAAGAATAGATCCTGATCAGGTTTGAAGAAAACAAAAACACAAGTGTTAAAGATAAGTCATCCGGATATAAACTGAAGACTTCAAACACCTAAGTCCATATTGAAAGCATCCGGTTAGAGTTTGGAAAGGAAACAAACTTCTAACCCCTCAAAGTCATTATCCGGAGAAAGATTGATTGAAGAGCATTCGGATAAATTAAGTCAGAAGATATCCTAAAGACTTAATTATCAAGACAAAGGGAATTTATTTGAAAACCACAATTCCCTCTAATTTGGTCTAAAGTCGATGTTCCTTTTGCCTTGAAGAATGAAAAAATGACAGCTTGCACGCATTTCACAAAAGGATAAATATTTGACTTGGAAAGAGAAAAAGGCAACCACCTTTTTCAACCTAGACCAATTGTATGGCGCGTTGAGCTCACACTACTAACAAAGCTCACCTAGAATTTGGCAACGTGCAAAAAGCGACACAAACGACTACTGACAGATTTTTGCATCAATCCCAAGAATTCAAACGGGTTTAAATATGTCTCTAACAGATTGATCAATGGCTCCGAATGCGCCACATTTGGTGAAGATTCAATCTACCTCAACGGTACACAACAGCTACATTTATGACCAAAGCTTATAAAAGGAGATCTTCACAAATTGAGAAGGTGCTGGTTGATTTCATAAGAAGCTACTAAGAGAAAATTCAAGCTATTTTAATCAGTGAACAAAATCCCTTCAAGAACTATAAAACTCCAAATATGTTTTGTAAGAATTCTCAAGTGTGTTATAAACTTGAATAATTCAAAAACTAAACCCTTAAAAATCAGTTGTAAGATCTCATACTTGGGTAAGTATTGAGATTGGGATTAAGCTTAGAGTTGGTGCTTTAAGTGGGATCTCCCTATAGGACTCAGCTTAGGTTTGGGTAGAATCTAAGTGGCATATCCTACTAAAGAAAAAGGACTCAGCTAGGAGTTGGTGCTTCTAGTGGTATATCCTACTTTCAGAGAAGAAGTTTCCGGAGACAAGCTCGAGAGGACTTAGCTAAGGTTGGTGCCTTAGTGGTATATCCTACTCTCGGTAGGACTCAGCCAGAGTGAAGAACTTGGTGGTATATCATGTAGTCTGGAGAAAAATTGTAAGGCTTGATTTGTGCCAGTTGAAAAGCAATCCACTAGTGGACAAAGCTCGGAGTAAGGAAACTCCGGGGACTGGAGTAGGCGGGGCCGAATCAGGATAAAATCATCGTGTTTGATTTCCTTTAACCCTTTACTTTATTCCACATTACTTTACGTTTGCATCATCCGGATCCATTACATCCGAAACATATCAAACACGCTACATAAGACTTTTTAAAAGTCTGTAAATTCCGCAATAAGGGTCATTCATCCCCCTCCGACCTAAAATACACTCTCACATGGACCAACATTGTTAATATGCAATTAATAAAATTAATATTTATTCATCGGACCGGGGCTTGGGTATTTATATAAATCCCAAGCCCGACCTATCAAACTTTGGGCTTTTCAAGTTAGGCTTAGTTGAAAAATGGTTGTCTAAGCCCGATCCATGGGATCGGGCTTGGGCTGGGCCAAATGGGTAGCCTGGCCCACGAATAGGTCTAGTACTCGCTACAGTAAATTCGCTCCATTTTTCTACTGTAGAGAAATTTTTTTCAAAAAAATATTTTATTGTTCATATTTTTTGCAAAACACTATATTTGTATTATTATTAAACATAAATATTCAAATTTAAATATTTTCATGTTAAACTATAAATATAAATTATAATGATATAATATAATTAATATTTATATAATCATATTTTATATAATAAATAATCATTATTATAAAATATTAAATATTAAATAAAATTTATAATTAGAAAAAACATATACAAATTATTGAATAATTTATATGCAATAAAATTATATTTTAATTAATTAGTTAATAGATCAAAATACTATTAAAATATTCATCTTCAAATATGGAGTAGGGTATGAATTACTCTAAATTTAGAGTAACTCATACCCTACTCCATATTTGGAGTAAGGATTTGGAGTAGGGTTGGATATCAATACTACTCTAAATATAGCATTTACTCTAAATATGGAGTATCATTGGACTTGCACTAACCGTTTGTTTATCGTCTAAAATCATAATAGTTTCACATAACCCTTCGAAATGGTTTTAGTATACCTTGTAAATACTTGAATGTCATGTATCAACTTTCAATTGGAGAGAAAATTAATCAATAAACCAACATATTTGAAAAGTCAAACTAACCAAAGACGAGATGTACTATTCATGGGAATACAGAAAACTTATACATTTTTTTCCAATCTCAACTCATGACATATTAGGCCATTTAGATGTAAAAACAAGTCATACAATTCAGCAAAAAAATTAAAATTACTGATATTAAGAATATTCAATTTTGAGATTTTAACAAAATAAAATTTACGTAATACTAATTAAAAAAATAAAAGAACACTCTTAAATTAATTTAAAATAAACTATATAAATGGAATTCCATTAAACATGATATAAAATTATTGTCACAATCTTCTTTGAGTGATCGTCGAATACCACTCACAATTGACAAAATTCTTTAACCGTACTTCTTAAACGGATGCACCATAATTAACATGCTACAAAATCTACTTTTATAGTAGAAGTGTCTATGAGAGTCTGATTTTAACTCTTTTATAGGATATAAGACCTTCAACCAAAATGAAATTGTAGCTTGATTTGTAAATTCTATTATTTATAGATCCATGAAAGACAAAATCAAAATATCTAATTATCTCTGAGATAGAGTTTGGTTTGCAGAATGACTATTCCGTGAAATAGAATAGAATTGCATGGAAATATGTTAAATATGATATATTATTTGTGTAGAATCCGTAATCGGATGGAATAGCTATTCCGAGTTATTATATATCTCATGGAATTGCTATGATCCTTAATTTCAAATAGGAATAGCTATTCTATGAAATATATACTAACTAGTAAAAGTTATTCCATCCGATGACGATTTCTATGCAAATACTCTACTATATTTGACATCTTTCCATTCATTTCTATTCTATTTCACGGAATTGGTTTTCCGTGAACCAAACGAGCCCTAAGTGATATAACATTATATGTGAGAAGACTCTTTTGCTCTTCCAATATATCTCATAACCAGCTTGACCGATTTTTAGTGGTCCATTCTAGGATTTTTTTATGTATCACCCTAATAAGCCAGATGATTAACATACAGCAGCGACTATGATATCTTCTTCTTCATAGTCTTGCATACAAAACCTCTATATCGTTAAAATATTATTACAATTAGTATTGGGAATGTCACAAGTAGTTATTGGGACGTTATATATAGTTATTTGTATTGATATCCTAACCTACACATTCAATTGTGTAACCCAAGTCTCTTCACTTTCTCGTAATAGTCTATAAATATAGTTTTGTTGTTCATAATTCATACAAGAGAAATATAGATATAATACTTGCATCCTCTCTAGCTCTTAAATATTCTATTTCCTAGAGTTTGTGTTCTTGCATACTATAATATTTCTAACACGTTATCAGCACGAGTTTGCTCCATTAACCAGTTCATTCGAGATCACTATTGAAATCAATCTTGAAGTAAGGCGTTGATTTTATTTTTTTTTACAAGTTGCAATCTTATCTTTGATCTAATAATTTTCTTTTGGTGCAATAGCTATGTCGAAAATTTCAAACATTGAATTTGTGGCACTTGATATTTCTGGGAGTAACTACCTTTCATGGGTGCTAGATGCGGAAATTCATTTGGACTTCATGGGTCTTGGAAAAACAATAAGAGAAGAAATTGACGCTACTCTGCAAGAAAAGGCAAAGGCCATGATATTTCTTCGCCATCATCTTGATGAGGCTTTGAAAGATGAATATTTGACAATCAAAGATCCTGCAAATCTTTGGAATGATTTAAAGGATAGAAATGACCACATGAAGTTGGTCTCCTTACCAAAAGCTTGTTATGAGTGGATGACTTTACGCTTACAAGATCATAAATCTGTGAACGATTATAATTCTATTGTTTTTAGAATAATATCCACACTGAAATTATGTGGTGAAAAAATAACTAATGAAGACCTGTAAGAGAAAACTTTCTCTACTTTTTATTCAAATAATATGGTCTTACAACAATAGTATACAGAAAATGGCTATAAAAAATATAGCGAACTAATTTCAGTCCTTCTTGTTGCAGAGTAAAATAATCAACTTTTATTGAAAAATCATGAATTATGTCCCACTGGAGGTATTGCATTCCATGAAGTGAATGGAATGTCACAAGATTGAAAAGTCTAATAATTGTGGACATGATTGCAGACATGGTCGCAGTTGCAATCATGGTCGTGGAAATGACCGAGGTAGCAATTTTCACCTGAAGTGAAAAAATAATAACAACCAACAAAGGGTAAAAATTAAATTGAAAATTTTGATAGAAAGAAAGATGTTGAAAACAAAGAAATTGAATGCTACCATTGTGGAATGACTGGTCATTGGGCATGAACCTGTCGCACTGCGAAACATTCAGTGAATTTGTACCAAGCATCACAGAAAAAAGAGCACTGAAATAGAAACAAATTGCATATTTAATAGTGATGAACCTCTTGATATTTCTCATCTGGATATGTATGATATTTCTCATCTGGAGATGTCTGATATTTTTGCACCTAGCACCAGTGGAAAGGATACCACTTACAATGAGTGATAACAATGTTTTTATGTTTTTTTAATAAATAATTTCTATGTAGTAATAATGTTTTGTTTTTAATAAGTTTTTTTAAATAATATGACGTATCTTTTTGTTTTAATAATAATACATCTTTGTGTGTTTTTTATGAAGAATATGAATTCTCTCCCAATATCAAGTGATATCAAAGGAAATGTGTTGGTCTTAGAGGGGTGATTTGGAGTCAGAGGGGGGGTGATTGACTCCTATTTGTAAAAAAAGAAAGTAAATATTGTTGGGGAATTCCGGTAGAATGAAGCCTCAAACAAGTGTGCACTCCGCACTCTCCTAACTTGTTCGATGAAATATTATGACTGCATTAGTCAACTAGTTGATCCAATTACACTAAAATACCAACAATCCTCCCCCATTTTAGTGTAATCCATGATTAACTAAACAAAATCACAACAAATAACAAACTTATGCATAAATGAAATATCGTGACGATTGAATTTCATCTTAGTATATTAAACATTCCAAATATTCGAATACCAAAGATGTCACTATGGATTGAACCTCGGTTATCCATCTTGAATACATGAAGATAATATACACATAAGTTAACATTTTAACATGTTCTTACTTGACACTGTCTTTTACTAGCCTTGTGTCCTTATCCTCCATAAGCATATCAAAGCCAAGTCCAAGCTTCTTGAAGCGGCTAAACTTCATGCTTATCTAGGTAGCCTTTTTACTCTTGCACCTGCGTATGCAATTTTTTAAGAAGGCTATTAGGAAGTTAAACTTCAACCTCATTTACTTGCAGGTCTGAACACACACCTTGGGATCTTTTAATCAGTGTGTTCCAATCTCTAGATGTTAAGCTTTCCTCATTGAATTCAGCACCTAACGTCATATTAGGTGGGAATTGGGTATCTTAACATGAGAGATTTCAAATGGACTTTAATTTCATCCCCATAGCCGACTTTTGCATAAGATCTTTCCTTAACCCTTTGGTTATATGATCGACTAAATTATGCTCAGTTTTTACAACCTCAGATTCCATTGTCGAATCACTCATACAAGTTTGTTTCTTAGACACCTAAGAAGTAGCACCTCCCCCAAGAAGAAACACTCATCCACTTGTGGAAGAACTATACTCCTTATAAGAAAAATAACTTGTATCCGACTAACCTTCCAAAACCAAAGGAAGCCATTAGAAATGCGCCATGTGGCATTATGTTGATCGGTCAACTTTGACTTTTGATTGACATGTGTCAGTCAACCATTGACATATCAACCCCAAAAGTTAAACCAATGACACATTAGATGACGGTTAAAGTTGGATAAGGACAAGTTTCTGGGGACGCTTAATTTCACTAAAGTGTTGCCCAAACTTCTCCACTTACATTCTTTCTTGCGACATGAAAAATATTCTGGCAACGGGCTGAAAATTGTTACCATATTAACCAGTAGCCGCGTTTCTGGCAACACTTCTAAAAGCGTCGCAATAGATCACAAAAGCATTGCCAAAATTGCTACACGAAGCATCACCACCAAAGCATGAACCGTCACAAATGGTTATCACAAAAACTAACCGTCCTGACTTTTCATTTTGTGACAGAATTTCTGACGGATGCAGAATCCCTCACAAATAACTTAACCTTCGCATTCAGAAACTGTCGTAATAAACCATCCATTGACTTTTCCTTTTGTGACGGAATCTCTGATGGAAGTAGAATCCCTCACAAACCGTCACAAAGAACCATGAACTACCGTGAAAACAGTTGTCGCAAATGAACCATCGCAACTTTTCATTCTGCAATAAATTTTGCAATGGATTCAGTATCCCTTCCAAACTGCAGAAAAATGAATTCAGATTTTAAATCATTTCAAAATCAATTCAGGCCACCAACAAAACCCCTCCTAATGTTTTTCGACGTCCTAAGTCCAATGGCGCTGTTCTTTTTCCGAAAAAATGAACCTAAACACGTCGTTTACACAAAATGACTTGAGAATCAAGATTTTTCCGAGAAAAAGAACGTTTATACCGCCATAAACAACCAAAAATGAAATGACTATCAAACATAATTCAACATAACTTTAATAATTAATAAATTCAAATCCTAAATTTTAAAGCATCAAACTTCAATTAAAACACAATAAAATCAACATTCATATTTTTTAGAATTTTCCAGATTTTATGACCTGACTTCCCCTGCATTTTTCTCCATTAAAACATCATCAAATCAAAAACATTTCTTCTAAACATAATTAGCCACATGTCTCATCTTTCGAAATCCATTGGAATCACAGAAATCAAAATTGTATAACCAAAGTTATGATCAAAACACTAAACAGTGTACAAAGCTGGATTTTTCAAAAACAGATTTCATGACTCAACTTCAAACGAAAATTTCACATCGAAAACGAATGAAATTAAATAAGATTTCTTCTGAACATATCTTTCTTAGTTTCCGTAGATATCAATAGATACGAGAATCATTCAAATCAGATTTATATAAAAGGATAAAACATCAAAACAAAACAGGGGCACAATCTGGAAGTTTTCCAAAAAGTTGAGAAATCAAAAATAGAGACACAGACAATCATCGCAAGAGAACGGATCGAATTCGTACCTTTTCGGTGAAAACTCAGGCTTCAAGAGAAAAATAAGATTTAATCTTTGTTGGGTAATTCTGGTAGAATGAAGCCTGGATAATTCTGAAATCGTGACGAACACTTTTAGATTGAATCTTATTTGGCAGTTCTACCAAATAGATCAATCGGATAAAATCAGAAATGACAAGAACTTAGAATGAATTTTTATTATGAAGAAAAGTGAACCAAAATTGCAGAGAACGTTGCAAAAAGCTCTTCCTGTAGGTGTTGGCAATGCCATGCTTTATAGACCTGATACGAACAGTCGCAACTCTTCAGAATAGAAGTGTTGCAAAAAGACATGTCCATTCGAGTAGCTATGACAATTCATAACAAAAGTGTTGCGAAAGGTAGCTCCCGGACCCTCGTAAGCTAAGTATTGTAATAGAACTCGAACAAGCGTGCACTCCGCACTCTCCTAACTTGTTCGATGAACTATTACGACTGCATTGGTGAACTAGTTGATCCAATTGCACTAAAATACCAACAAATAATAAATGTGCTTTTGATACAATAAGTGTAAAAAAGAAGTGCCAAAGTTAGAGATTTTTACACAGTGATTTTATACTAGTTCGGGCATTGCCTACCTCCATTCCCCAGAACATCTGCTTCTGAGCTTTAATCCACTATATCAACTCCTTACGAGGCAGAGAAGCCTTAATAATTGGAATTCTTAACAGCTAAGAGTATCATCCTCTTCCTGTCTCTAATTCCCTAGTTCAAGAGCACCCTCCTCTTGAACTCTTCTGAAACACAACTTACACCAAGCTACTTTCAGGGTTTACAACAAGACCTCAACAAGCACCTTGCTTAGTCTTAAAAGTGAATTGAAATGATTTTGTGATCTTGTACTTTGAGTTATCAAGAATCACTTACAGCATATTTGAAATGTTTGTTCTAAGATTTCTATTTTTCAGACATATTTGAATGGTTGTTTGCTTAAGAGTATTTATAGATGTATTGAGAGATTGCAATTGATTGTGAAAGCTTTTGTCTTTTCTTGTTGATCGTAGAGGCCTTTATATAGGCAGTCTTCAAAATCCACCCGTTGTGACTCATCCTCAGAGTCACAATCTTAGCCGTTGTCTCACAACAGCTCTTTTTCTTGAGAGCCATTGGATCTTCCGTTAGATTCATCTTTAATTCTGTTAGGCTTTTTGGTGGGAGTCAACTCTTCCAATTATCTGCAATTCTTCAGACTTTTACACCTTTTAGTCCTATATAGCTTGCTTGTGTCAGCTTGTCAGGTTGCTAAAAGGTTTCTTCTCTCTTTGTTGTCAACTCACTTTTGAAGACCTCTAATCACCTATCTTTTTATGTCATAAAAAATGGAGACCTATTTTTTTAGTATTTGTCCTCACGTGAGTTGTTGTCTTGGGATTTGAGATTTTGATAGTTGGAGATGCTTCCCTTGTAAGCTATGTGAATCTTTTGAGTTCTTCTTGGCTTCTAATCTTTTTATCTTCTTTTGTCTTGCTTCTGATGGCTCATAGTCTTCTAAGCTTTGAGTATCTTCTAAATGCGCAGCGCCTGACTGATATTTTGTTATCTTCAAAACTTGACTTCTGGTTTCTAAGCTTTAGCTTCTGAGACTTCTTTGGTTCTTCTGAGCTAAGTTCAACAATCTCTCCCATTTTGATGATAATGAAAATCTGCAAGACAAAGGTTAGCTCCCCCATAATCCATGTCGATTCTGAGAAATATATAAATTGTACAATATGAATATTGTACTTCGAATCATGAAGAATTTTTCACTATTAATCTTCAACTGTTAACAATGTGTTAACTTCTATGAAGCACAGATTACAAATACAAGAAGATAATAGTAAAAATTTTAGAAGATATATGCAACTAGTTACAATAGAAAATTACGACTAGCTATCACTAAATAACTCACTCTGCTTTTCACTAGCAACTTTCACCAGAGCTGACAATGGTGTGCTTTCTTAATCATCCTCTTTGTCTTTCTCCCCAATTTTGTTAGAATCAGAAGTGGGGAAAATATCTATAGGCTCTAGTTGTTGAAGCATTTGCATTTTCTGGGCCTTTCTGTAAGAGATCAGTGCAGACTTCCAATGCTTTCGAGCTTCTACATTTGTCATTATTTTATTAAGGGGTTGAGCAAAAGGATCAATAAAATTTTCAAGCTCAGTAGTGGAAGCTTCAAGTTGTGGCACAAAGGATTTGATGAGCGAGAGGTACTTTGGTTTGACATAGTCGCACAAACACTTGCAAAGTAATGCAACTCCACGCTACCCCCAAGGTAAGTTGTGTGGCAAAACATTTACCAACCGCTGAAGGAATGGCAAATCATAGACTCATGAACATAGAATGGGTCCGAATGCAGAGTGAGGTTCTGAAGCTTGGATGGCAGATCGTCCAATTGCTTGGACAGACTTTGAGTGCTTGCCCTTATTTCAGACCTTACAGTAACTTCCGAATCACGAATCAGCTTTGTAAGAGCTTCAATTGTGCTTTTTATTTCTTTCTCTACGTCAGTGGAGGCATCAGTTGAGTGATTTCCACTTATTTCAGCGAACTTTGCCTTCATCTCCTCTTGCAGCTTGTTTAGAGCCTTAATGATGTTATCTACAGAGGTCTGATGATCTGACTGAAGAGTCTTAATACTCTCAGTATTCTTCTTGCTTTCATCTTCCTCAGCAGTATCCTTTATGGTGACAGTGGTGGCTACTCTTTGAATCTCCCCATAAGCTCTGCCCTAAGTGCTTATATCACATGATGAATCGAACACCATAGTTACAGTAGATATAAAGTAAAGAAAACTATGCTTCACCTCCTGTGTAAGAATGCAAAGTGTTCACTTCGCTCATCATGTCGTTGAAAAGTGATTGTGATGGTTCCACTACCATGACCATGTCCAAACTCATTATTCTATGTTCTCTATTATAAACCCTATTTTTACAGTATTTACTCTATTTATATCGTTGCTAACTTGCTAAAGTAATTTCACTCCAACCTATTACTCCACTTTTCTATTTTAAAAAAATTCATTTCAAAAAAATATTTTATTATTATTATTTTTAAAAAACATTATATTTGTATTATTATTAAACAATAATATCAAACAGTATTCATGTGCATTTTTCCCCATCTCAATAGAACTTCGGACATATATATATTAGGCCATTTAGATGTAAAAACAAGTCATACAATTCAGCAAAAAATTTGAAATTTATGATATTAAGAATATTCAATTTTGAGATTTTAACAAAATAAATTTTACGTAATACTAATTAAAAAATAAAAAAAAAATACTCTTAAATTAATTAAAAATAAACTATATAAATGGAATTCCATTAAACATGATATAAAATTATTGTCACAATATTCTTTTAGTGATCGTCAAATACTAACTCAGAATATGATGACAAAATTCGTTAGCCGTATTTTAAATGGATGCACCGTAATTAACATGCTACAAAATCTACTTTTACAGTAGAAGTGTCTATAAGAGTCTGATTTGAACTCTTTTATAGGATATAACACCTTCGACCAAAATGAAATTGTAGCTTGATGTGTACATTCTTTTTTCTTTTTTAAAAAATCCTTGGAGGAACATTGTATCCCTCCAAAGGAAGAAACGTTGGAATAGGTGAAAATTTCGAAGCGTATGTCTCAACTGGATTGATGCATACGCTTGCCTACAAAACACCTACCCCTCTTTTCATTAAGATAAAAGTTTCGGATCTCGAGAAGAGATCAGGATCGCTCAAGTACAAGATAGTAATAAATGCGGGGAAGTCACATAAGAGGCTAAAAAACACAAACTCCTCCCCAAATGCTTGAATATAAACCAACAAAGATAAATGCAAGAAACCAAGTGATCATTCGTGCTCAAAACGCCTTCAAAAACGAACTTGTTTCTTCGCTTCCATAATGACCAAGCAATAAGGAACCAAAGGGAGGTTCCAAAATCTCTACTTGAACCCGGAGAAAAATGTTGGTGCCACACCTCCAGAAAATCATATCCCGACAATGGCATTGTTAGTGGGAACCCAAAAAACCGAAATGCTTGGGTCCATACCCTATAACTCCCGTAACAATGAAAAAGCTTATAACTCCCGTAACAATGATAAAGCTCGTGATCGTTTGTTTCCGGATTATCACAAAACGGACATTTCTAATCAGTTACCGATTGACAACTATTATTAAATAAAATTTTCTCGTTGGCAAGCGACCATGGAACACAAGTCAACCGTAGAACTGGACTTTAGGAATTAGATATGCTTCCCAAATTATCATAAAGTCCTTTTGCGGTTTTGGCCAATGCAAATAGAAACCACGGGAATATTGGTTATTTTCGCGTAACTCCCATCTGAACCGATCGACTACTTCCACAAACTAAGGGTTATTCTGCTGTCCAACCTCTGAATCGGCTCCTACTCCCAAAAATAGTGACGGACAGCCTTGGGTGATCCAATATCGGAGATGTTCGCATCTTTCCTGTGCCAAAATTCTGAGGCTATGATTCCAAAAGGGCCGCATAGGGGCAGCAGCACCAAATATAAAACCGCATCCCTCAAGCACCGTGCTAGATTTCCTATTGCAAAGACGATACAGATCCGAAAATAACACAGATAATGGCTGATTTGAAGTCCAATTATCATGCCAAAATAATAAGCCATTCCCTACATCAACTCGGACCCGACAAGAGAAGAAAGCCTAAAATGTATTGTTTTTAATACAACAAGAAATAATGTCCCGCCATATATGCGATAATCTATTGGAATCAAAATTTTCAATCGAAGACCATGAGATGGAACCGTATCGATTAACACAAATTTTAAACCAAAGAGAGCCCTAGTCTGATACCCCTATTTTCCAAAGCCACAGTCTTCTAATAAACAACCCACCTAAATTTTTTGGTAAAGATATGGTATCCCAACTAACTTTACTAATACCCCTTGAACTCGAATCTCCATTCCATAAAAAATTTCTCATAAGTTGATTAAGTCTACCATTGATTGAAGATGGTAACTTATTCAACGAAAGTAAGTATACCGGTAAAGACGTGAGGACTGATTTGACTAAGACCAGCCGACCAACATATGACAAGGAATGGCCCTTCCAACTAGATAAATGATTTTGAAACTTTTCGATCAACACGTTCCAAGAAGAAACAGGGATATGTTTTACACTAAGTGGACAACCTAGATATGTAATAGGGAATTTTTCAATCTTACACCCCAATTTACTCGCACAAGAACGAACCAATGAATCACAAACATTAATACCAATAATAGAACTCTTATGATAATTAATATGCAGACTCGATATAAGCTCAAAACATCCTCAAATATGTATAAAAGTAGGTAAAAGAGACTCATCAACGGGGTAAGAAGCACAGCATATCATCAGCGAATTAGAGCAGAGAGGCATCCCTTTCCGATCCATCCACTTTAAATCCAAGGAACAAACCCTACGTATACTAGTATCAAAAAGTTGTTTCAGACCTTCTATAGCAAGCACAAAGATAAATGGGGAGATAGGATCCCCCTACTTCACCCCACTACCTAGCCGAATCGGATCACATGGTTCACCATTAATCAAAATAGAGGTCACTGAGTTCTCCCAACAACACAATAACCAACGTGTCCATTTTTCTCCAAAACCCATTCTTCGAAAGACTGCATCTATATAGGACCATGAAATACAATCATAGGCTTTGTGGAAGTCAAATTTCAGAACCAGACTTGACTGTTGTCTCTGGTGATTTGAGTGAACAATCTCCGAAGCAACAAACAAACACTCATGGATATTACATCCTTTTATAAACCCAAACTGATTATCAGATATCAAACCCTGAAGAAGTGGTTGTAGTCTGTTAGCCAAAACTTTTATCACTGTTGGAAAACAATGATCCGGATAAAAAAATCTAATATCCATCTGAATCAAGTTTGAAAGAAACAAAAACGAATGTAAGCGATTCTCTTAAATCCAAATGGAAGCATCCAGACAAAGCCAAGACCATGTGTTAAGACAAAATCAGAAACCTAAGCAAAGGATAAAATCAAGGACAAAATTTGGAAAAGAAACAAACTTTCATTCCCCAAGACTTGCATCCAGAAGAACTGATTGAAGCCATATCCAGAAGGAAGATCTGGAACAAATAGATCCAAAGGACATCTAGATGACTCATCCGGAAGACCTATATCTAAAAGCTAAGGAAAATCTAAAACATATCTTTCCTTCTGCCTCTTTGGTCTACTAAAGTCAAAGATTCCTTTACCCAAGAAATAAGTACAAAAAGACAGCTTGAACAAATCAGGGAAAAGTCAAAAGGTTCTGACACAGGACAGAGAAACTCTAACTACTCTTTCTATTAGACCAATAAAGGCACATGTGGAGCTCACAGTATATGACAATTGGTATGAAAGTTGGTGTATCATAAAATGACAAATAAAACGATCACTGACAACTTTCCAGAATCAATCCCAAGAATTCAAATAGATCAAAACACAGTCTAATAGACTGATCAACGGATCCGGAAGCTCCACATCATAAACTGATCAAGGGTGAAGATTGAATGAAAGCTTACCAACCATAAACGGCTACATTTATGATCAAAGCCTATAAAGAGAGCTCTTCTCCAATTGAGAAGAGCAACTGATTGACTTACAAAAGCAAGTAACAAAGCAATACACATTCAATCAGTCGAGATAATCCCTCCAAGAACCTTAGATTCAAAATCTATTTGTAAGGATTCCTAAGTGAAATTATAAACTTGAGAAACTCCAAAAACCAACCTTTATTATACACCAAAGAGAAAGAATCTCCAACTTGAGTGAGTTGGGAGATTGGGATAGAACTTGAAGTAGGTGCTTTGAGTGACATCTCCCTATGGGACTCAGCTTAGATTCAAAGTAGAAGGCTAAGTGGTATATCCTACTAAAGATAAGAGGACTCAGCTAGAAGTTAGTGCTTTTAGTAGTATATCCTACTTTCGGAAGGGGTCACCATCCGGAGACAAATCTGTAAGGCTTGATTCTTGCTAGTTGAAAAGGAATCCACTAGTGGATAAGCTCGAAAGAAGGAAACTTCAAGGACTGGACGTAGGCGGGGCTGAACTAGTATAAAACACTTGTGTTTGATTTACTTTTGCTTTTACTATATTTTACTCATTTGCATCATCCGGATTCATTCTCCGGATCATATTTATTATCCGGAACCATCTTCCGGATCATAATCAAACAAGCTACACTAAGACTTTCTCTAAGACTATAAATTCTGCGAAAAAGGGCCATTCACACCCCTCTGCCCTTATAATTATTCTCACATGGACCAACAAGTGGTACCAGAGCTAGTGCTCAAACTAGAGATTTAACAATCTCGAGCTAAAGGTCCACATATTTTGACTCGTAAATTAAAATGAGTTTCTACAACTCGTAACTTCTTCCCGAGGGTATGTCTGTTACCCGTCCTCCACTCTTCACCAGTGAACACTACACATTCTGGAAAAACCGAATGAAGAACTTCATCCAGTCATAAAGTATGCAAGCATGGTTAGTTATTAAAGATGGTCCATATGAACCTACTTACGAAGTAGAGGGTATGACTACCCGAAAGCCATCAAGTATATGGGATGATAATAACTTTAAAAAATTGCATAAAAACGCAAATGCTATTAACATACTTCATTGTGCTCTTAGTGCAGTGAAATTTAACAGGATATCTGGATTTGATACAGCAAAAGAGATATGGGAGAAGCTGGAAGTAACCTATGAAGGAACTACCAAAGTAAGAGAGGCCAAACTTGATCTACTCCAACAAAAGTTTGAATCTTTTAAAATGGAGCCTAAAGAATCAATCAGCAGCATGAACACTAGATACATAAATCTAGTAAATGAAATGAAGAGGCTAGGGAAGGAGATTCCAGAAGTAGAAATAGTCAAGAAAGTGCTCCGGAGTCTCACCAAGGAATGGGACAATAAAAAGACTGCCATTGAGGAAGCTCATGACTTAAATTTCTACAGTTATGATGAACTCATTGGTAATCTTCTAACTTAAGAATTGTCCTTGGAAAGATACAGCCAATAAGAAAAGAAACCTGGGGATCAAAAGAAGGCCATTGCTCTTAAGGCAGAATCCACCGGATTGGGCTCATCTGGAGAGGAAGAGCAAATAGATGAGTCAATGAGTACTAAAGATCAACTCGCTCTATTGACCAAAAGGCTAAATTGATTCATACAAAAGAAGGATTGAAGAAGATCAAAAAGGTATAAATCTCATAGACCAAGAGAAGGCACCTCCGGAAGAGGTAAGCACAGAAGGAATCCGGAAGAAAAGAAAGATCCAAAGAAAGATGCTGCATGTTTCGAATGTGGCGAAAAAGGTCATTTTAGAACAAAATGTCCCAAACTCAAGAAAGCTAAGAAATTTAAAAAGAAGACAATGGTCGCTATATAGAGCAACAATGAAGAAAGAAGCAACTCATCTTCAATAGAAGAAGAGGAAACTACTAACTGTACATTTATGGCTCTAACTAAACCAGAAGCAGAGCAATCCGGAAGGAATGCCTCGAGGTAAGAAACAGTGCAAATTGAAGAAACAAAATTAGATTCAGCGAACACTGAGGTAAATTCTTGCTATAACTCTCCTTTAACTTTGATCTTGCAAAAGCTCTTTCTATTGTTATCAAGGGAGTGAAAAAGAACGCGAAAGCCATCAAGTCTCTGAAAAGAGTGATACTAGAACTGGCTGAGGATGCTGAGGTGATGGCACAAGACATCAATTTGGTTAGAGCAACCAAGCATATTGATGTGGTAGAAGAAAACTTTTTGAGAAATCAAGTCCAGATTCTGAATGCAAATGTGATAGGACTGGATAGAGAAGTCAACCTATTAAAGGAATCATCCAAAAAGAAACCTAAAACAAAGAATCCAAGAAGAGATAATCCCTCTCCTCCTCAGAATAGGATTCAAAGAAACTCACATCAAAGAATAAATGAAGTAAGAAGATAACCATAAGCTCAAAGATTTACTGCTGCTCAGAAGGGAAAGGCTAAGGTAGCTTATAACCAACTACCTATGAAGCAAAGAAAAAATTATAGAGCTGAAATTGCACCTCCAACCAACTTCCGAAATTATACCGGACCATCCACCGGTGTGCACGAAGCTGGGTGTAAAGGCAATTACGGAAGGGAGGATCTGAAGAAGATCAGCAAGAAGCAAAAGCAAAACATACCTATTTTAGGGTGCAGGTTTTGTGGGAAAAATAACCATATAACTAAATCATGTAGATTAAAAAATGGCTATTACGACGATTATCCTTGGCCCGAGATGGTTATTAACCCGAGAGGACCCAAATCTGATTGGGTACCCAAACCCACTTTATCTATTTTACAGGTATGCCTTAAATCCACAATAGATCAGCACACATGGTACATTGATAGTGGATGCTCAAGGCACATGATAGGTGATAAGAAGGCCTTCATCACATTAACCCGGAAGAATGGAGGCAAAGTGAGCTTTGGAGACAATCAAAAGGGTCAGATCATTGGTCATGGAATGATTGGATCTAGATTAAAGATTGAAGATGTCTCACTAGTTGATGGACTGCAATTCAACCTACTAAGTGTGGCTCAATTATGTGAAAAAGGAAGAAAAGTCACATTTGACTCTGGAGGCAGCTTAATTTATGACAGTAAGTCCAATCAAATTATTCTTTATGCACCTAGAGTAAATAATGTCTATTCTATAAACATTAAAAATGATAAGAAGAATATATGCTTGGTGTTTAAAGAAGAAGAGTCACGGCTTTGGCATCAAAGGTTGGGACTTATAAGCATGAATCTCCTGTCTAAATTTGCCAAAAAGGAATTAGTTGAGGGTTTGCCCAAGGTTGCTTTTGATAAGGATCATCTATGCACCGCATGTCAACTAGGTAAATAACATAAGAAAAGTTTCCCTTCCATATCATACATTCCTTCCAAAAGAGTACTAGAGCTCTTACACATTGATCTTTTTGGTCCAATTAAGCCACTAAGCTTAGGTAAAAGAGAATACACCATGGTCATTATAGATGACTATTCTCGATATACCTAGGTTCTCCTGCTAACAAGCAAGGATGAAGCATTTGACCAATTCTCCAAAACATTCATCCGAATAGAAGTAGAATAGGGCATACACATTGCACGCATCCGGAGCGATAATGGTGGAGAATTCAAAAATAAGCATTTTGCTAACTTTTGCGACTCCAAGGGCATTGAACATAACTTCTCTGCCCCTCACACTCCTCAACAGAATGGAGTGGTAGAGAGAAAAAATAGGATCATAGTAGAAATGGCTAGAATAATGTTGAGTGAAAATCGTTTGCCAAAATATTTCTGGGGTGAGGCTGTAAACACAGCATGCTACATCTTAAATAGAGCTCTCATTAGAAAGACTATAGAAAAGACCCCATATAAAATCTAGAAGGGAAGAAAACCAAAAATTGGATACTTTAAAGCATTTGGATGTAAATGCTACATCCTTAACGATAGAGAGCAATTAGGAAAATTTGATCCTAAATCTGATGAAGCAATTTTCCTCGGCTACTCAACACATAGCAAGGCTTATAGAGTCTTCAATAAACGAACCCAAACTGTAGTTGAATCTATACAAGTAGATTTTGATGAGACTAACACTGCAGGAAAGAAAGGCTACACTCCGGAAGATCAAATTCTGGAAGTTGAAGGATTTGAAGAAAGGAAGAAAAGAGGAATTCCTAACTCATTTCAAATCAAGAGGTACAAAGAGGAAGATGAAGGAATGACTTTTGATCCAGAAATACAACAAGTCAATCTTATTCAACAAGGAATTGACTTTAATGAAAGAGTAGATGAAGCTAAAGTGGAACAAGTTCAAATTCAACATTAAGGCCTAGAAAGGGAGATCCGGACCCACAGAGATCATTCCATAGAGAATATTCTGGATGATGTTTATAATCTAGTTAGAACCAGAGGTCAGCTCAATCAAATGATAAGCCATGCCGCTTTTGTCTCTTTCATAGAGCTAAAGAAATTTCAAGAAGCTGAAGGGGATAAAAGCTGGATGATGGCGATGCAGGAAGAGCTAGATCAATTCACCAGGAATGATGTATGGGATCTTGTACCCTCTCCTAAAGGAAAGTCAATTATAGGCACTAAATGGGTGTTTCGGAATAAACTTGATGAATTCGAAGCAGTAGTAAGAAATAAGGCGAGACTAGTTGCTCAAGGCTACAATCAGCAAAAAGGAATTAATTTCGAAGAAACATTCGCTCCTGTAGCAAGACTGGAAGCAATCCGGATCCTATATGCTTTTGCATCATTCATGGGGTTCACATTATACTAAATAGATGTCAAAAGTTCATTTCTAAATGGTGTCATTCAAGAAGAAGTGTATGTCAAGCAACCACCTGGATTTGAAGATCTGAAGCATCCGGATCATGTCTATAGACTAAAGAAAGCTCTCTATGGATTAAAGCAGGCACTAAGAGCCTGGTATGAAAGATTGACCTCATTCCTTATATCCAGGGAATGTACTAGAGGCAGGGCAGATACCACACTCTTCATCAAGAAGAAGAAAAATGATATTATTCTAGTCCAGATCTATGTGGATGATATCATTTTTGGCGCCACTGATGAAAGGATGTGCAAAGAATTCAGCTTTCAAATGCAGAAGGAATTTGAGATGTCCATAATAGGAGAGCTCAACTTCTTCCTTGGTCTATAAATCAAACAAAGTCCAGATGGGATTTTCATAAATCAATCAAAATACACCAAGGAGATCCTGAAAAACTTTGAAATGGACAGCAACAAACCAATGTCCACTCTAATGAGTTCAGACATAATCTTATTCAGGGACTATAGAGGAGAAGATGTTGACCAAAAGCTGTATAGAGGAATGATTGGCTCACTCCTATAGTTAACAGCCAGCAGACCTGATATACACTATACAGTATGCTACTATGCAAGATATCAAGCTAATCCCAAAGATTCTCATCTCAAGGCTATCAAGAGGATACTGAGATATCTCCTAGGAACCACTGAAGTTGGGTTATGGTATCCTAGTAATGGAGACTTTACTCTCCAGGGGTTCACGGATGCAGACTATGGCAGAGATACTCTTGAGAGAAAAAGTGCATCCAGAGGACGTCATTTTCTTAGGGACTGCTTAGTCTCATAGTATAGCAGGAAGCAAACTTTAGTTGCCTTATCCACCACAGAAGCCGAATATATGGCAGCTGGAAGTTGTGTTGCTCAACTCCTGTGGATCAAACAACAACTTGAAGATTGTAGAGTACAATCCGGATGTGTGGATGTATTGTGTGACAACAAAAGTGCTATTGATGTGTCAAAGAATCCGGTGCTTCATAGCCAGATGAAGCATGTCAACATAAGGCATCACTTCATCTGGGATTATGTGATAAAAGAGGATGTTGCACTGGTATATATCCAAACAAATGAACAAAGAGCTGATATCTTTACCAAACCTTTAAGTAAAGATCAATTTGGGAAACTGAGAGAATCAATTGGAATGTCAAATCCAATCTAGAAAAACTCCAGTAGATAGCATCTAATCAAGCCAGATCTTGAGATAAAATTCTCACTCCAGAAGAAAAGAAGAGTTGGAAAAGTATATTTTAGAAGATTGCCACGTCAGCCGACAACAATGACGTATGGCAGTAAAAGCCCATCAAGGTAACTGTTACTTTTTTAATTTCAAAAGTCTAATAGTTGTTATATGTGCTGTAAATACAGCAATTAATTCAAAAATAAACCGTTCCTATTCTTTAGTTAAACTGAATTCACTTCTCTCCTAAAAATCCGACTACCATGTCATCAATCTAGTCAAAAACAATGGAGTTTGAATTATAGTTATGCCCTCACTTTAAAAAGTCTATATAAACCCTCTCATAATCCCTTCTCTTCTTCACACGAGCAACAATTTTACTATTACTCTGCAAAAATTCAAACCTAAAACACCATCTCTCAAATACTTAAAAATGCCAGCCAAAAACACCTCAAACACCCTCGAAATCCCACCAACCAAAAACCTCTTCCAAGTATCTGACTTGAAAGAAGCAGATTTTGAACCCTTAAATCTCAAAACCTCCAATTTCGTCATCCCTACTGATCATCTAAGAGATGACTATCTATTCAAAACTCCACCCTTCTTCACCCTAATTGAAGATCAAAATCTGGGTGATCTTCTCAAAATAAACTGCCCAACCTATCCCAAACTGGTGAAAGATTTCTACTCAAATCTAAGTGTGCATAATCACTTTAATGCCCTACACATTGAAGTACAAGGAAAGATTATCCTTCTAACACTAGAATTCTTTAAGAAGAATCTAAATATGAAAAACTCAGGAGTACTATTGAGAAAAGATGGGGATGAAATCGGAATTGAGTATGACTCCAAGCTATGGCTCCACTAGAACTACTTCGGTGACAAATTCTTAACACACTTCCCCAGAACGCCCAGATTCTTATAGCATGCTCTAGCAAAGCTTATTCTAATAAGGAAGGGGTCATTGACTACAGTCTCTTCCCTCCAGCACTGCATTCTACAGCACTGGGTTGGAGCGTGGAAGTAAACTGGCCAGTCTTGATCATCCATTATCTCAAGACCCATGTAAACTCCCATGGCGCCTTGATTACAAGAATCCTTTAAGTGGCAGAAGTGGATCTAACAGGGTTTGAAGGGATTTATGGCAAACCCATCTCAGAGAAGAATTTCCTGAACCTCCACTTTAATGAAGAATAGGATGAAGAAAAGGTGAAGCTAAAAAGGGATGAACGAAAAGTTAAATCCAAAAAGGCAGCTGATCCGAAAGTAGAAGCCCCAATTCCCAAAAGGCCTAGAACCACTAAAGCTAAAGCCAAAAGACAAGTGGAACTGATATCGGAAGAGATTGATAAGGATACTCTGCCTCTCACTCAAATCCTAGGCTCTTAATAGCCAAGACCCAGAGGTAGATTGATTAAAGCTATAGCCAAGAAGGGACTCCGTGGGCTTACTGCGGGTCTACCTAAAATCGCTACAAAGGTGATTGAGGCTAGAAGAAGGAAAGCTAAGAGAACTTTGGCTGAGATGAAAGAAGAGGCTGATAATGAAGAAACAGAGGATGAGGCTCCTCCTCAAAAGCAGCTTTAGAGAAAAGGGCTAACATTTGATGAAGCTCTTGCTGCTCAAGAAAAGAGAGCTAGTAAAGGCAGGAGGCTTGCTGGGATCATACTAAATGAGGAAGCAAGTCAGTATAGGGAGAGAGATGCCTCAGAGAAAGTACAATTTAATACAGGGAAAAATTTTCCCAAAACAACAGAATTCTTTGAACAAGATGATGAGCAATATGCTGAGATTCAGGCAGCTATTAAGGAAAACAATGCAATAAACCAGAGGAAACCAATTGAAGGACCTGGTGAATCATCCCAAGCTCCCCTAATACTAGTATATTCAGAGGACATGGAGACCCTATTAAAAATTTTGAAAGCACATAAATTCCTATTTGCTGAAAGAATAGAATCCCTTTCGAAAAATCTGCTTAGATCCAGCAATGAAGTCATCAATCTTGAAAGTCCTGAAAAGGCATTGGAAAAGGCTGTTGAGGAAAATACCAACATGCTTGAAGAAGAAAAAGAAAGTCCTGAAAAGGCAACTGTAGGGGTGGTTAAGGATAGTTCCAACCATCTGGAGGAAAGGCAGGAAAAAGAAAGAAGGGATGAGGATCAGATGCTACAAATAATTGAGGTAACCCCCAATCTTCTTCATCTCTCTTCTGAAAATGAAAAGCATAACTTATTTACAATATCTCATAATATAACTAAGGATATAGTGCCAAACCCGGACGCAACAGCTCCGGAGGAGGAAGAAAGTCTGAGTTCCAAGGGACACATTTTTTAAGTGGATCCTGCAGGCGAGGCTAATTCGGAGGAAAGGGAAATGAGCAATGGTGAAGCAGAATGAGTAGTTAGAGGCTCACATTCGCTAGATAATAGCCCCTCCAGAAGCATTTCAAACTCCAAAAGGGAATCCAGCTCATTCGGTAGTGAATCATCCAGACCCTCCAACAAACACTTCCCTCCCCGCACCAAATCAGTGACTCTTCCTGATGAAAACTCTAAAGAATCCAAAGTCAGTGCAGCTCTCAAACTCCTTCAGGAGGCAACTCTTGAGCACCATGAAGAGGGTTTTATCAAAAAGAGCCTCCTGACCATCTGCA
Organism: Euphorbia pulcherrima; assembly: GCA_947683365.1. NCBI lineage: Eukaryota > Viridiplantae > Streptophyta > Magnoliopsida > Malpighiales > Euphorbiaceae > Euphorbia > Euphorbia pulcherrima. The sequence goes on along the minus strand of CANTUS010000001.1, from coordinate 45,594,102 downwards.
CCCATCTCAAGGCTGTGGAAAAGGAATTACTTAGGAAAACGTCGAATCAAGAGGTTCGCAAAGACTTAGGTGAAATCAAAGAAAGGCTGAACTACCTCCCCAAAATTGAGCAACAAGTCATGAACTTCCCAACACCCGGAGCTCTAGAGGCAGCTTCCCTTTCTGAGATTAAGCCTCTCTTGAATGAGATAAAGGAAAGCACCTCACAATCCAATCACACTGCCAGTCAAGCCAACACCTTGGCCTCTGATAACTGTGCAACAGTGCTAGAAAGGGTGTCCTTCTCCACCACAGACCTATCCGCAGAACTCAAGGACTACGTAGATACCAAGTTTGAAAACTTGTCAAAATTCATGGGGGAAAGGGATTTAAAACCGACTCTGCTGAATATTAAAACTGATCAGCAAGTCACTCAAGAAATGCTTGCAAATTTCATAGACAAAACCCTCCCCCAATTGAAAGAGAACCTCCTTGATGATATGGGTGATGAGATGCAAGCAAGGAACTCCAGCATTGAACAGGCAATAACAGAGTGGAAGAAACCTGTCTCCAAAGAAATAAAAGATCAAACGGAGTCTATCCACAATGTCCGAAAGGGCCTTAGTGATGAAATCACTCTTCTTCAAACTGGAATAAACAAATTGTCTATCTTCGGACCCTCCTCTTCTTCGGATACTCCAGAGTGCCAGCTCATTCCTATTCTGCATGATATGGTTCAATCTATAGGGGATTCAGGGTTTATGAGCCAAAAAGGCTTGACTATACTCACCAAGGCCATATTCCCTTACTTTGATCCCAAGGACCAAGAATAGATTCTGAGCATCCTCCCTCTAGTCTCACAATCATATGATCAGCTCCGGAGGGCCCTTCGTCCTTACTACCTGACTCCGCCTATCGTAAATCACATTATTGATGACAAAGACTACTCTGTCTACTCCTCTTCCTAGCAAAAATCTTAGGATAAACGTACCTATATAGTCATTGACCCCCTTGATGGAAGCAAAAAGGGGGAGGAAGAAGATAGTCAGCAAGGAGACGGAAGGGGGAAAGGGGAAAGGAAAAACACTACAAGTCCGAAAGAGTGGCCCGTCTGAAGAGATAGTTAAGCTAGCTAGATAAAATTATAATAGCTAGATTCTCTTTATATGTATTTCTGTATCTTATAACACCGAACTTCATGACGTTAACTATTGTTAACAGCAGAAGTATATATAAAGAGAAAAATTCTTAACTACCAAAACAAACGCTTCTAAAGTACAATCTATAATTGTACTACAACAAACTTAGAAGCAGAAGTCATAAAATTATGGGGGAGCCTAGATACTAAAATCATGGGGGAGTATCTTAAGAATTAAAAATCTTAATTTTTTATTTCCATCAAATGGGGGAGATTGTTAAAAAACAATGATCCAAATAATAAAATCTAATATCCATCCGAATCAAGTTTGAAAGAAACAAAAACGAATGTAAGTGATTCTCTTAAATCCAAATGAAAGCAACCGGACAAAGCCAAGACCATGTGTTAAGACAAAATCAGAAACCTAAGCAAAGGAGAAAATCAAGGACAAAATTTGGAAAAGAAACAAACTTTTGTTCCCCAAGACTCACATCTGGAAGAACTGATTGAAGCCATATTCGGAAGGAAGATTCGGAATAAATAGATCCAAAGGACATCCGGATGACTCATCCGGAAGACCTATATCTAAAAGCTAAGGAAAGTCTAAAACATATCTTTCCTTCTGCCTCTTTGGTCTACTAAAGTCAAAGATTCCTTTTCCCAAGAAATAAGTATAAAAAGATAGCTTGCACAAATCAGGGAAAAGTCAAAAGGTTCTGACACAGGACAGAGAAACTCTAACTACTCTTTCTATAAGACCAATAAAGGCATGTATGGAGCTCATAGTATATGATAATTGGTATGAAAGTTGGTGTATCACAAAATGACAAACAAAACAATCACTGACAACTTTCCAACATCAATCCCAAGAATTCAAATGGATCAAAACACAGTCTAACAGACTGATCAATGGATCCGAAAGCTCCACATCACAAACTGATCAAGGGTGAAGATTGAATGAAAGCTTACCAACCACAAACGGCTACATTTATGATCAAAGCCTATAAAGAGAGCTCTTCACCAATTGAGAAGAGTAACTGATTGACTTACAAAAGCAAGTAACAATGCAATACACATTCATCAGTCGAGATAATCCATCCAAGAACCTTAGATTCAAAATCTGTTTGTAAGGATTCCTAAGTGAAATTATAAACTTGAGGAACTCCAAAAACCAACCTTTGTTATACACCAAAGAGAAAGAATCTCCAACTTGAGTGAGTTGGGAGATCGGGATAGAACTTGAAGTAGGTGCTTTGAGTGACATCTCCCTGTAGGACTCAGCTTAGATTCAAAGTAGAAGGCTAAGTGGTATATCCTACTAAAGATAAGAGGACTCGGCTAGAAGTTAGTGCTTCTAGTAGTATATCCTACTTTCGAAAGGGGTCGCCATCCGGAGACAAATCTATAAGGCTTGATTCCTGCTAGTTGAAAAGGAATCCACTAGTGGATAAGCTCGAAAGAAGGAAACTTTGGGGACTGGACGTAGGCAGGGCCGAACTAGTATAAAACACTTGTGTTTGATTTACTTTTGCTTTTACTATATTTTACTCATTTGCATCATCCGGATTCATTCTTCGGATCATATTCATTATCCGGAACCATCTTCTAGATCATAATCAAACACGCTACACTAAGACTTTCTCTAAGTCTATAAATTCCGCAAAAAAGGGCCATTCACCCCCCTCTGCCCTTATAATTATTCTCATAGGGACCAACAGACACAATTTTGTAAATTCTATGAATAAGGGTTATTGGTCTGTAGTCACTCAGTAATGACGAGCCTAGGACTTTAGGGATTAATACTGTGAAGGAGGATTTAATGGAATCTGGGAGTTATGCAATTTCGTGGAATTCATTAAAAAGGTCAATAACTTCAGGTTTCATCTCATCCCAAAACCACCTATAGAAGTAGAAGTTAAATCCATCCAGCCCTGAAGACTTCCCTTCATGATATGACCGAATGGCAGCCCTAATTTCCTCTCCTGAAAATGGTGCCACAAGAAGTCTAGCATTTGTTTCATCTACTGTACGGAATTGTAATTCCCTTAAATCAAATGGAACATCGGTTCCTCTTAAAAAAAGATTAACATAAAAATTACGTATGGTGTTCACAATACCAATCGGATCCGTAATCATGGTTCCATCAACCTCCAGTTGATTTATCCTATTCCCCCTCCAACTCGCCAAAGCGATACAGTGAAAAAAAGCTGTATTACTATCCCTAAGAATGGTCTAGGTCACCCTAGGTTGTTGGTGGCGAACTTTCTCTAAACTACGACGGTGTTCAATCAAAGAGGATTTCGCCACTTATAACACCAAATCGACAGACACGTTAATCAGCCGCAAAATTAAACTAGAAGTAAGATCTATTACCTGTCTCTCCAATTCCTTAATGCGACGTTCAAGGCCCCCAAAATTAACAAAATGCCACGGTCGGATGAATTTTCTCAATTGTCCCAATTTAAAATCTATGTCCCTATTCGGGTTCTAAATTTGAATGTCACACCATTTTGTTTTCAGAAATGGTAAAAAATCAGCATTATCCCACCAATAATTCAATTATCTAAAAATTCTACTCCCGCCCCTGCGCAAAGCATGTGACTGAAAGATAATCGAAAAATGGTCTGAGAGGGAGGATTCAACAGTCATCAACCTCAATCCCGGCCATAAGTCCATTAAGGTGCAATTAACCAACACACGATCAATTCTCGAGTACGACATATGATTAGCCCATATATAATCTCTACCGTGTAAAGGAACATCGTATAAGACACATTCGTCGACAAATTCTTGAAATTGGATTATAGAATTTGAAATCAGCCCTTCTCTCCCCATCCGATCTGTCCCACGCAAAACTTCATTAAAATCACCACACACTAAGATTTTTTCAAAACCTCGCATGATCGGTGATAATTTTTGCCACATTTGATATCTAAGAATAGCGCTAGTAGGTCCGTATAAGCATAAAACATGGACATCAATTTGGCTTGAGACAACATGTAAAATATACCACCTATCCGAAGATTGAATAACCATACCGTTTAGCACTCGAGAATTTCAAGAAATAACTATACCCACTGATAGCCCTTGAGCTTTAATTGAATGAAACCAAAAAATCATTATGACCCTAAAATTTTTGAATTACCATATCAGAGCCAGTCTTCGCTTTCATTTCAATCAAAACAAAAATCTCTAAATGCCACCTTCTAACACAAGAATGAATAAAATTCTATTTAGCTCCATTCGTTAACCCACCCCGACAATTCCAACTTAATAAATTTAACGACATAAAAAGAATTCACAAACCTCGATGAGAAAGACCTCTCAATGCTTTTCGAGGGCATTCACAATCTGCCCCTTGTCGCATTCATTAAACAAACTGAGCTCTTCTCCTACCAGAAACACTAACATCTCTTCCTTTTCTCTCGAATTATTTTCTTCCCCTTAATAATGATTCTATTCATGTTCTCAATATCCGGTCCCGATGAGTTAGAGACACCTTGTATCGAGGTACTAGCATTCCTTAAAACTTGGCTTTCTCCGTCTAAAGTATTCCTTAAATTGGATCCGTCCCCATTTGCAGATAACCTCTCAATCCGATTACCTTCACTAATATGATTAGTCTCATCTGAAACACCCATTTATGTAGTTGAGTCTGCTGAGTCCAAATTATTTGAGACTGATATTATTTCATCTGAATCACTCGAGTCTGAATAGGTATTATCTTGATAGTGTTGGCAGCCAACCCCTTATTGGAGATTGGTACAGATTTTCACCTTAGTAGACCCCGTTGATATTTTAAATTTATGGCTCGTAGTTCCCACAGGCATCGAAATGAGGCAAGACACCACATCTTGTCTATCTGGCCTCTTGAAATCTCAATGAATAGCCACCACCCATCCAAATCTGCTAGCCATCTCACGGATCACTCGATCGCACACAATAGTCGTTGGAATGCCCATAAAGTCCAAATACATGATACACTCTACTAGGGCAAAGTCCGCATTAAGATATTGTACCGAGGACAACACATTGTTCATCACTGTCCATTCACTCTCCGCAAAGCTAATCATCGAATTCATCGAGTTAAAGGAGACAATAACATGATCACCCCCCACTGGGGCAGCAAAAGCTATCTCAAATCCGTGTTCACAAACTAGTTCAAAAATATTTTGAATATGAGCAATATGTTTCACTCTAACCATACATGAATTTCCTTTCTAAGGAGTAGTCGGGATAATTATATCGATCTATTTTGAGGTATCATCAGAACTTGGATTTGCCATCGCATTCAATGCATCAACATTAGAATTCAAATTCACTACAGGGTCTTGGTTAGTAGGCATCTTTTTATGCGTTTCTGTTCCCAAATTCTCTTCTGATTTTTTAGTATCATGCACCACTACTGCATATGATCTCTCATCGCGAGGGGAATCACGAAACACCCTTCTCAGTGCAGGGACAGTCTTTCGAATCCTCACCTGATCATTCAAATTATCGAAATGACCAAACTTGGCTTTAAACGCATGCAACTTGACAACTCCGATCTGTATAGAATTAAGTCTATATAGCCCATCGTGTACTGGAAGCGATCCGTCTAGACTGATGAATCTAAAATTAAGATTCCTAGCATTCTTCCTCCTTGCCACATATACCCAGCCATTAACTCCGTATTTCGAAAAAGCTCTCTTCATGTCCATCGAATCATACCTATTGGGGAAATTCTCAAAGTACAGTTTTCTGGGATCGAATTTGGCATAGGTTTGCTTGCGGTATTCTGATTGTTGTGGGCTGAATAGGAAGTGTTTGGGTGGTATAGTTTGGGTTGGGGAAGACGATCGAACTCGCCATGGGGTTGTTTGTATGATGCGGATTGGCGACGATGAAGGGGAAAAGGGCTTGGATGATGGCGGTGGTGGGTGGTGGTGGTGGTAGCGTTTGGTCGGAGGCGACTAGGGTTGGGGAAGGGATCGACTCTCATGACTCCTACGGAATGTCTAAGGTGACGTTTAGTTTACAGAATGTCTATTCCATAAAATATAATAGAAATAAATGGCAATACATTAAATCTGATACTTTATTTGTGTAGAATCCGTAATCAGATGGAATAGCTATTCCGAGTTATTATATATCTCATGGAATTGATATTCCTTAATTTCAAATAGGAATAGTTATTCCATGAAATGTATACTAACTAGGAGTAGCTATTCCATCCGATGACGGATTCTACGCAAATACTCTACCATATTTGACATCTTTTCATTCATTTCTATTTTATTCTACGAAATTGACATTCCGCGAACCAAACAAGCCCTAGGTGACATATCATTATATGTGAGAAGAGTCTTTGGCTCTTCCAATAGCTTGACCGATTTTTAGTGGTCCATTCTAGGATTTTTGAGGTATCACCCTAATAAGCCAGAGGATAAACATACAATAGCGACTATGATATATTCTTCTTTATAGTCTTGCATACAAAACCTCTGTATCACTTTCTCAATATATCTCTTTCGTGATAATCCAAGGATACCTCGAGAATAATTCCGGAGTAATTGGATTCCTAATTCTCACGAGTCAAAAGGTAAAGTCTTACTAACATGCAACTATATTATACTTTCTTCAAAAATAAAATGTAGCTCAGTTGACAAAGCAGATTGAGTAAGTGGGAGGAGAACAACGTTCGAATGCTATAACATACATCTGTTGGGAACGAAGATACTAATAAATATTAAAAAAAAATTATACTCCTTCCGTTCCTTTATTATGTTACTATAGAATGCACAATAATGACAATATATATTAACCGAAAGCCAAACAAACAAAATTTGATAGCCATTGTTATTTAATGGTATTTTTTATGTTTATTATCAATCAAGTGACAACAAAAGAAATGCATTTTAACTAAATTTCATATGTGCACTCAAGTGCTTTGTTAAAATCAACTTGATTTGAACAAAATCAACTGTATTGATATATATATAAAGAAAAGGAAAACCTAAACATATAATATTTATATGCACAACACAGCAATTAAAATTAACAAAACACCATCAATTCTAATAAGTTTCTAATCTCGCGATCAATACAACTAAAAAATTTATCCGGACAAATAAGGACTGAAACTATTATACGTATAAGTTATACGGACAATTGCAGAAGTGACAATCATTTTGGGTCGATCGAAAAAATTCAAGCGAATAACCTCATGACACTGTTACCACCACTATCCATAAGTTTTTTACCGACTTTATAAGCAGCAAATGCATCAGTAGCAGCACATTCAATCTGTTCACTGCTAAGATTATGGTCGAACCAATTCGACCACAATACCGTATAAGGTTTCGGTTCGAATTTTATATTAATGAGTTTCGTCGCCAATTCTCTTGCGGTGTAAAAAACGAACCGAGGGTGATCACAAATTTTAGCGGCCCACTCGCTGAGTTCCACCACGTTCCTTATAACGAGTCCGTAAGCCTCTTTTAACTTAAGAACATCTTCCTTCATATGAACTCCCACAAATACAATATCCTTAGTTCCTAGGAACCGTTTTAAGGACGCCGAAACTGATTTAGGGCTTAATTTTATGAGTACACACCCGAGTTTCGTACATAGGGTTAGTAACGCTATATGTTGTTCGACTATGCGATTTGAGTGAGTTGATGACTGAGTTGACTCGGGTGTCGAGTTTGGCTGATTGGGAGTGTGTCGACCTGATGTACTTCCCGATCGGCTGAAAGGGTAACTTTTGAAACCCCATTCCATTTCGAATCCAACAACCATATCGCCGACTTTTAACATGTCTTGAAGAAGAACATAAAGACATAGGTGTGAGTCTTCGTCCGAAACTACTTCGGTTATTAACGTTGTTCCGTCGCTCATAGTCAGTTGGGCTCCCCGTAGAGTTTCCATTTTTGTGTTTTTCTACTTTTTCCTAGATAAAAAAAAATTGTTTAATGGTATAATCAAGAGAATCAATCTGTGTTTAACCTTGTAAAGAAAAAAGGGATTAAAGATAAATTTTCTAGGCAGTCCGTATACATAGGCACTGGTTCATGATGTTTTAAGGTTCTTATTAACAATTGATTAACAACCATAAATGAATCAAATTTTTAATTCCTTAGATATATTCACCATTGATTTTTTTTTAATCTATTCTAAATATAACAAGTCAAATTTCCTCTGCAAAAATCAATCTCTATGTTGCCACTTTTGAGAATAATTTGTGAAATAATCACTGGGTAATTAACAAATATTTTTCTTTCTCAACAAAACTAATTAAAACAATTAACTATTATAGTATAGAATAAATATTATTAGATTACAAAAAAAAAAGTATACAAGTCTAAGAAAGAACACTGTTTTTAGAAAATTTAGTATAGTGCACTTGAACTCCAATAGAATTTTTTATCTACTACATCGTTGCCCTCTGTGTAAACATGCTCTCTAATCTTCAAGACCATCTCATAAAAGTCCTTGGCAGCTAACTCCTCCCTAAGAAAAATCTGATAAGCAAATCGGCTAGGTCTCAGTCACAACCTTGTTGAAACCAAACTCATGCTAAGCTCGAATCCTCTCGAGTTGCGCTTTAGTTATCGAGCACATACCAATATTCCTACCCAAAGCCAGAATGCAACTCCCTTGATCATTCCATTCCGCTTTAAAATCTCTGGGACGGACCCATTTGTATTAACACACGCCCACCCTACTCGCCAACCAAGGCGCCACTCCTACCAATATATATCGTTAGAACTCACCTCCTGAACTCTCATTATTTGAGCAATCAATATACATAAGACCAAGGCTCAATGATATTAGTTAAGTTAGGTCCGTTGTTGTAATGTACAAGTGGACTTCCTTTTTTTGAAAAGTGAAGGCCCAAATTAATGTAAAAAAAACAAGCGTAAACTTTTGAGAAACAAAAAAATTTGGAAATTTATATAACAAGATGAAGTAGTAGTATATTAATATGAATTCAGTAAATAAGATACATGACACTAACTGATACTACTATGGAACTACCATTATGACTACTGATGTCGCCGTCCTAGAGCCTAGCAATTCAGGTTGTCGGCCCTGTTCTCTTGGACTATAATTTAATTTCGTCCAGACTAGTTCAGTTCAACTCAAACCAGTCCACTGCAGTTCAGTACAGCTATGCGTATTATAAATTTACATTAAAATAAGTTTAGTTTAGTTCAGTTCAACCCAGTTCAGTTCAATTCAGCTCTCAAAAGTTGAAAAGAACATGGCCTAAGTTAATGAAATTTCGGTGAAGAAAATGAGCATTGATGGTGAATGAGAGAACTTGTTGTCTCACATTGTTTGGCTGTGTGTTTTACATAGTGGGAGAGGGGATGACATGCCATAACCGTGAGCGTCGAGAGATCATACCATGCTCCTGGAGTATTGCTCCCTACTCCATGCATGAATGACAAGTGTCCCAGAATTGAATAAAATAATTAAAAAATAATATCATAAAGTAATTTCTGTGACACTTGATATTCATACAGAGAGTAAGGAGCAATGCTTGAGGAGCATGGTATAATCTGTGGTTGTGCCAAGGTTGAGCTCAGCTTAGTGATGAATAAATGTCATGAGACAAACTTGGGCTATAGTAGCTTGGGTAAATGGGCCTATGAAGCCCGGTATATATATCCATGTTATTAGATTCCAAAACTATTTTTAAAATACATCATATCAATTCTTCATTACAAAATTCTTTTTGACTACATTATTCTTCCTTGCAGAGCTCTTTTTTAATTTCATAATCACTTCCAGACTAAAAACCAAAAGCTTCAAATATTATTTGCTAAAATATAACATTATTTTGGGTTGCACTACTTTACTTGTCTTTTACAATCGAAAAAAAGGCACAAAAGTCTAAAGAATAGATAATCAATGCTCGAATGAAAACCAAAAGTTATTGAAAAATTATTTCATAAGATTGGAACTAATGATAAATAAAAACAAAAAACGCATATGAAAATACCAGACCTAAAACAATTTTTCAGACAATAAATACATTTTTGGGCTCCCTTATGTATAATTCAAATATTTTTTTTTGCCAAACATATTAAAATTACTTAGTTGGTGTATGCGACCTCCATTTTTTCATATTTGAAGTATTCATCTAATAATACAAATACGTGAAATATCAACACCGCGTTTGAAGCATTAACAAGTTTTGTTGACCATGCATGAACTTATCAACCCACAATGGTCCATGAAGTTGCCGCACCCAAAACTGAATAGATCAAACACTAAAAAGTGAAAATTAAATAAATTAGACACCAAACATGTAATTTTAATAGGTACGCCGTTAAAAAGGCTTTTGAGTAGAATAAAATCGAAAGTGAATTTCAGAATATGTGGATAGACACTTTATTTTTTAAATAAAGGTGAAAGGGGGAATATACAGGTAAAATTTACAGATACCCTTAAGAAATGATAATTATTTAAAAGGGGGAGTCTGTTGAAAAACGAAATAAAAAAAAAAGTATAATATAACTAAGAAATGCTCAAGAATGACAAGTTTGGGATGAAAATGATTGAAAAGAGAGGTGGGTTCATGTGGGGGAACAGAAGCCTGCACTTTGATTTTCATGAATGCCACTCACCCATTTAATTATTATAATTTGATGTCTCTTTCCAATTATGAGAATTTCATGTCCTTAGCACATGTCTTCCAGCCCATTTTTTATGCTTTCAATTATTACCTTTTTTTAATTTGAAAATTACCATCAATTTGTAATAATTGGAACAAGGCCAGATGTGAGCATGTGCATTTTCTTTTCATTTTTTTAGCCAAATAATAAGTAATTAATTAACACAATGATTGTTGAGACCATGCTCTTTTCCTTCATTTTATTTTTCTGTCACACAAACTTCCAAGTTGTCTATTTTATTTTACTTTTCAAAATTTTATTTGCCTATTCTCTACCTTGTAACGTGAAGCGATTCTCCCTTAATCATGCTTCTAAGTGAACATTTTAACATTGATTATGGCCTCTTCTTTTGGACTGTAATTCAGTTCAGTTCAGTTCAGTTTAAGATTATTTATTTTTTAGGCCAAGGCAATAAACTCAATATTAATAACTATCCATGCAATAATTCTTTTTTAGTAATTGCTTTTGGCTAATGGGATGAACAGAATAAGTTTTTCTTTGTAACACTTTATTCTCATGTTGGGTTGATAGAATGAATGAGAAAGGATAAAAGCCGAGTTGCTCATAGTTATAATCTATTAAATATTGTTGCCAATTATATAGTATTTCTGGAAATTAAAAAAAAGTTAACTATTTTTGTTTTATTTATTTGCAAATTACATTCCAGGAAATGAAAAAAAAAAAGTAATTGAATCGTAATCTGATCAAGTTATAAAAAATAGAAAAGAACGAAAATATGACTATTTTTTTTTGTTGCCATCTGGTTCACCGGAGCTTTGCTCCGACTATATATAGATCCGATCCGGATCGCATACCTAACCTAGCTGTGGTGGGTGAGTCTCCCACTAAAGAAAATGCGACTATAATACAGAGAAGAAGATGGCCTTCTCTATAGTTCAATCATGATTATAATCATGGCTCAAATTACACTTCTAATTCATTGAGTGAGATTAAAGTATGAATAAAACGTCAAAATAAGAAAAACTAGAATGTCTGAAATTTAGTAGTATTTGGCTAAACTTAATTAATACAATATCATTATTTAATCTTGTTTCCATGTCATCTTTAATCATTACAAATCCCTATCTAATGCTCGGTAAGGTTAAACTTTTTTCCTTTTTAGTGTGTTTAGAATGCTCACTTTTGAGGGAATTCAATTTAATTGAATTCATTTTGTTAAATTTTCTTGGTTCGAACTAAAAAAGTATTGATAGAATTCAAATCATGCAAGATTTGAATTCTTATGAATGTATGGTATAGAAATCTTGCCAAAAGATCAATTTAATTGAAGGAATTCATTTGAGCTAAGCTTTTGGGTATTATTTTTACCATATTATCGCCCACATATTTTTTATTTTGATGAGTGAAATTATTTACGTATACAATTTTGATTAAAAAATATTAAATAAATATATTACTAATCAATTGAATTCTCTAATATGAATGAAGTTCCAAATAAAAATTTTGTTTAAAGAAATCAATTCAATTGAATTTCATCATGTGAATTCAATTCAATTATTTTCCATTTTCTCGTGAAAATGTTTTCAAACGCACCATTTCAGTTTTGCATTTTGCCTTCAAATAAAATCTAAATTCCAATAAGTAGAACAAGCCTATGTTAAAAGAGTTTTCATGTATGAAAATGAAATTATGAATAAGCGAATTTCTTTTCTAATTACTTTCAAACAGAAGCTTCGATCATTAAAAAATGGTTGAATTCATTTTAATCTAGGACAGTCAAAATGAAGAAAAGAGTAAACAAATAACCCCAAATACTACCATATAAGGGATATTATTGATTACCTGTAAGGTATAGCTCAGTTGGTAATAAAGATTAAGTAAGTTGGAGGAGAACAGTGTTTGAATCCTATTAGATACACTTGTTGGGCGAGATGAGGAACCTTAACTGTGACTAAGCCCCAAATAAAATTATCTCAATAAAGATACTTGTAAATATAAAAAAAAAAGTACTAATATTGTTGATTGAGCTTTAATATAAATCACTTAACTGTATTAAATTGATTCAACCCATGTAATGAAACATAAGACTTTCGAGCTCAGCTCACAGATCCACTACTCGATATAGCTAGGTCCAAACCCCGGTTGAACTTGAGACCGAAATAACAATTATCAAACCTAACACCCGCTACACAAAGTACAATCCTAAAAAGTAAATAGAATAAACCAATGAGATTAGTTGGTGAGAGCACATGGGTTGACTATATGATCAAATAATATTATCTCTGAAAACACATTCTCTCCATGTTTTAATGTCTCCAAAGATTCAGAATAACTCCAAACCTATCCAGTCACTTCACTGAAACTATTAGCTGGTTCAGATCCCAAGAACCCACGTCTTCTAATCAATCATTCATTAATCATCATCCTCTTATTATCTTCTTCTCTCTTTCACATATAACCACACCGCTCTTCCCACTCTCCCTTGTTCTTCCTCCATTAAGAGCCGAAAATCAAGAAATGACACACTAGAACATAATCAAAGAACAAGAAAATGAAAACCGAGTTGCCGTTTCTCTTGTGTTTCTTTGATCTCTTTGTTGTTTTTGTTGGAGGAGTTCAAACAATACGGTCTGATAATGAACTATCAGCTCTTCTGTCCATGAAATCGAGCCTAATCGATCCGTCCAATCAGCTCAAAGATTGGACTAATCAGTCAAGCCACCATTGTAACTGGACTGGAGTGTTTTGCAACTCTAATGGCTTTGTAGAAAAGCTTCAGGTTTCTAACATGAATCTGAGTGGCAAAATATCACATCAGATCAACCAGCTGGCAAGTCTCTCTTCCATCGATATTTCTTGCAACGCTTTTGCGTCTTCGTTGCCTGAATCTTTTGAAAATTTGACAATGCTTAAAAGCATTGATCTGAGTCAGAACGAGTTCATTGGCAGCTTTCCTGTTGGACTCGGAAGGGCAAAAGAATTGACTTATGTCAATGCCTCCAGCAACAACTTCTCAGGATTTCCTCCCGAAGATCTCGGAAATGCAACGCTTCTCGAAAGCCTCGATTTTCGAGGGAGTTTTCTCCAAGGTTCCATTCCTACTTCTTTCAGAAATTTGCAGAAATTAAAGTTTCTTGGTCTTTCTGGTAATAATCTGACTGGCACTATACCGAAAGAGATAGGCCAAATGTCTTCTTTAGAGACGGTAATTCTCGGATATAATTTATTCCAAGGCGAAATTCCCGCAGAGATTGGGAATCTCACGAATTTGCAGTACCTCGACTTGGCAGTTGGTTCTCTCAGTGGTCAGATTCCTGCTGAATTGGGAAATCTGAAAAAACTCACAACTGTTTATCTGTATAAGAACAACTTCACAGGAAAGATTCCACCACAACTCGCAAGCATTACAGCACTCGAGTATCTCGATCTGTCTGATAATCAGATTGGAGGAGAAATCCCGAATAACATAACAGAACTGAAGAACTTGCAGCTGTTGAACTTGATGTGCAACAAGCTGACAGGTCCGATACCTAGTGATATCGGCGAGTTACCGAAATTAGAGGTTCTTGAGCTATGGAGGAATTCTTTAATAGGATCCTTGCCGATGAATCTCGGAAAAAAATCGCAGCTTTACTGGCTAGATGTTTCGTCGAATTTGTTATCTGGTGAAATTCCGGCCGGTTTATGTCAATCTGGAAATCTCACCAAGCTTATTCTTTTCAATAATTCTTTTACAGGCCTGATTCCCGCCGGTCTCTCAGCCTGTGAGTCATTGGTTCGAGTTCGAATTCAGAATAATCGGCTTTCAGGAAATATTCCTGTTGGGTTTGGAAGTCTCCCTATGCTTCAAAGGCTAGAGTTGGCAAACAATGAATTTATCGGCGAAATACCGGATGATTTTGCTTTGTCTACCTCGCTTTCTTTTATCGATATATCCCGAAATCACCTCGATTCATCTATCCCCTATAACATCCTCTCGATTCCTAAACTTGAGACATTCGTAGCCTCGAATAACAACTTGGAAGGTAAAATTCCAGATGAATTCCAAGATTGCCCCTCGCTTTCGGTCCTTGACCTTTCGAGCAATCGATTCTCGGGAACTATTCCTGGGAGCATTGCTTCATGTGAAAAACTCGTGACTCTCAACTTGAGAAACAATCTGCTTACTGGGGAAATCCCGAAAGCAATCTCGATAATGCCCGTTCTAGCCATTCTCGACCTGTCGAATAATTCTTTAGTCGGTCATATACCTCCCAACTTCGGTAATTCACCAGCTCTTGAAATGGTCAACCTGTCGTACAATAAACTCGATGGTCCAGTCCCGCCTAATGGCATCTTAGTGACCATAAACCCTAATGATCTTAGAGGCAATGCCGGTCTTTGTGGAGCCACGTTTCCACCGTGTTCTTTAGCCTCTTCAAATCCGATCCCAAGAAAAAAACCCCGAAATCATCGCATATTTACCGGACTCATTGCTGGAATTTCAGTTATTTCGTCTCTTGTAGTTGCGTTTTTTGTTTCTCGATGGATGTATAAAAGGTGGTACTTATGTCACAATTTTTTCCGCGATTGCTTTACGAAAACTAGTACCGAGTGGCCATGGATATTAGTAGCGTTTCAGCGAGTCAGCTTCAGTACGAGCGACATTCTCGCTTGCATAAAGGAGTCGAATATAGTCGGCATGGGCGGGACAGGCATTGTTTACAAGGCCGAAGTGAATGTAGCAGTTGCGATCAAGAAGCTATGGAGATCGGACATAGACATCGAAAACGGCGATGACCTATTCGCCGAAGTTAGCCTGCTCGGTAGGCTCAGGCACCGAAACATCGTGAGGCTCCTCGGTTATCTTCACAACGAAACCAATGTGATGATGATATATGAATACATGCCTAATGGAAATCTTTGGACCGCCTTGCATGGTGAAGAAGCCGGAAAATTGTTGGTTGACTGGGTTTCGAGGTATAATATAGCCGTTGGAGTTGCTCAGGGCTTGAACTATTTGCACCATGATTGTTGTCCCCCGGTCATCCATCGCGATATCAAGTCTAACAATATATTGATAGATGCAAATGCGGATGCGAGAATAGCTGATTTCGGATTGGCGAGGACGATGAGTCACAAGAGCGAAACAGTGTCAATGGTTGCAGGATCGTATGGATATATTGCGCCTGGTAAGTTGCTACTAGCTCCCTTTTTTAATAAGTGTCACTTTTGACAGGTTTCATATACCCTTGAAACTATTCTTCTTTTAATACATGAATAGACTCTTCATTTTCTTTTTACTCTCTACAATGAAAGAGTAAATAAGGGCAAAGTTAGGTATACATGCATTGACATATATTTTAGAAAAATTTTAGCCTCCAAAAAGTGACACTTATTAAAAAAAAAAAAAGGAGGGAGTAGAATTTAAAACAAAACAGATTTCAAGTCATTACAGGGTAAATTTTTTACTTAAACGTATTTACGTTGTTTGCAGAATATGGATACACACTAAAGGTTGACGAGAAGAGCGACATATACAGCTTCGGTGTTGTACTAATGGAACTTCTAACAGGTAGAAAACCCCTAGACCAAGCATTTGGGGAATCCACCGATATAGTCGAATGGATGAGAAGAAAGATCGGAAACAACAAAGCGCTGGAAGAAGCACTGGATCCCAGCATTGCAGGAGAATGCAAACACGTGCAGGAAGAAATGCTCCTTGTTCTTCGAATAGCAGTTCTTTGCACAGCTAAGAACCCGAAAGATAGACCGTCTATGAGAGACGTGATAACAATGCTAGGAGAAGCAAAACCGCGAAGAAAAAGCATCTGCCACAATGAAGTACATAATAATTCTAGTAAAGAAAAACCCATATTTAGCAACTCGCCAGTACAAGGCCGCCTTCTGTAGAATCTGTAATTTCTTCCACTTCCTTGTAAATCATTTTTCAAGTAAAATTGTCCTTGTTCTGTTGCAGATAGGCCCTGCATTAACTTGTAATATTACTTGTTGGGATATCAATAGAACAGCGGATCTAATATAATGATCACTGAACTAGATAATTGACAATCCAAAGATAAAGTTCAATGGTCAAATCAAATGTGCTAAATTTTAGCCCAAAGGCCAAACCCAAACCCACAATTTGGGTAAATTATAGGGCGGAAAGTTGAACTTTTGCCCTTTACTTGGTCCACAATGTAATTAGTGTCAGGAGTCATTCCAAATTAGAGGTGTTCAACGGTTGGGCTGATTATTGGCATATCCAAGCCCAATCTAACCCGTATCGATTATGTATGGGCTCGGACCTAAACTTAAAATTCTATTCTCAAACCCATCCTGACCCGCCCATTAAATAATTTTTAATTTTAAATATATGTGTCGTAAGAGTTTGAGTACATGTTGTATATAAATTTTATTCATCCCTGTGATTTTATTTTTTTTTTTTGGTTTTTATTCTCTTACATTTTCGAAATTATAGAGTTCAAAGTTCAGTTTCGGGGTACTTCTGGGTACTTCTGTTACTAAGTTTGTGTTTGAACACATTAACTGCATTCTTACAAAATATTAGTATTTACATGAAAATTGATAATAAACAGGTGGGGGAACTTGTGTTATATATATATATATATACATCGGGCCGGGCTTGGGTTTTCATGTAAAACCAAGCCCAACCCATTATATCTTTAAGTTTTGCGGGCTTGAGACGGGCCGGGCTTGTATTAAAATATGCTTGCCCAACCCCGACCCATGAAAGTCGGGCTTCGGCGGGCCAATCGGGCCATGGATCACTTAATCAAGTCTATTCCAAACACATTATCTTTTTCACCATGAATTTTTGCAATGTTATCAATACCGTAGCCAGTTCGACCGATTTTACTGCAAACCGGCCATAATACGGTATACTTAAAAGCTGATTTTAGTAAAAACTAGAGAAAACCGGTAAACCAACGTACCGGTTCAAACCCAATTTTCCCAAAATCCTTCTGGCAACAAATAACAGCGTTGCTAAAAACCCAGAAAAACAATGCAATGGCCACTAGAAACCCTGAATAATATATATTCTTTTCCAAAACTCTGGCAACAAGAAGCGTTGCAAAAAAACCCAGAAAGCGTTACAATAGCCACTAAAACCCATAAATAATATATATTCTTTAAAAAAATAAAAAACCAATAAAACCACGAATCATATCGGGATGCCCAATCCGGTATTATTAACATTGAGCTTACGCCAATATGGTAGGTATATTTAGCAGTAAAGGGACATTTCCAGACCATGTGGTATATAACTCATACGATTTGTATAATAAATATGAGACTCATTTAGTCCCTCTACTAATTGCATATGTTAACCTTTTTATCCTGGTACTACTCAACTATCACCTATTCAGTCCTACTACTATGTTGTTATCTTTTCCGGCCTTGTGCCGTAGAATCTCTATAAACATTGGTATCCGCAACATGTACTAAAGTAATCAAAAGGCAATAAGTTATGCAGCACATTGCCAAAAGGGCGTTGTTGCCAATAAAGAGCAAATGATGAAGACAAACTAATTGCTCTAAAAAACAATTTATTGGCAAATAAGATAAAAATTACGATTTGAAGGAAGCAATATTCTGCATCACCAAACTACTATAACAGCTAAGAGTTGAGAAGGAAAATTACAGAACCTCTTCTCAACAAAACCTACTACTGTACAAGTACAACCACAACTACATTTGATAATATTTTGATATATAAAAAAAAAGGAGAATTTCAAATTTTATTATAATATATAATCAATGGAATAAATACTTGAAATCAAAACTCCCTTCTTTTCTAGTTGGATGCACCTAATAAAGCAGGTCCCGATCCATTCCCGATATCAAGGAGGTTGCTAGACACTGGCTGAAAATTGTCGAAAATGGGATATAGAGGATCAATCTGTAATATAATTAAACATCCAGTTGAAAAAAAAAAAAGACATTTCTTACAAAACATACCTCGCTGTAATTAGCATTAGAAAGGAAGAAAGGCTCTTGCTCCTGAGTCCCGCCATTACTTTCGAAAATTCTTTCCAGATCCTGCAAAAATTCAGGAGTCAATTGAAAAGCTTTACAGTACAGTACAGAAGAGTACGTTGGTTCAAAGAGTGTTTTTCAGGATAACTAGCAAGTGTTCACCTTGCCAATCAAGATCTCGAATTCCAGTAATTCGTCAACTATCTTTTCAAGAACTTTGCGATTCTTCTGAAGCATTTCCTTTGCTTTAAAATATGCCAAGTCATACATCTGCAAGTTAATTATATGAAGTCAAGTAACAACACAGTTGGCATATCCGAAAAACGAGCAAGTGTGAACATACCTTTTCAACTTTAGCTGCCATATCATACTCGTGGTTGTTTCCCATGCTTAAAGATGTACCCTGCAGCAGAGCAGAGAATCATTGAAGATTGAATAGTATCAGGAAAAAATTACAAAGTGAGCCAAAACATGGAATAATTGGACGATTAGACCCGAAATCATATTTTACAGACATATTCCACCCCAAATAGCCACTTTGACTTGTGTCTACCCCCATATCTGCTATATGTCACATACTCCAGGAAGTACAACACTGAGTCAGTTACCTCAGTTAGCTAATTCAGTTACATTCTGTTAAGAAGTTAGAATGCAGTTAGATGAGCTATTATTCCCTGTGGTTGTCTGTACTGTTAATTCATAGATCCTAGTTCTAGAATTCCAGCTATTGTTCTTTTAGGGAATCTACTATAAATATCCCATTGTAATACAGTCTCAATAATCAATGAATATACAAGAATTTCCTCACTCTCTCTAATTTCTCTCTCCTCTCCCTCTTCTCTCTATCCCTCTCCCTCTCTTCTACTTTCTTTGTTCTTATCGGTGCTATTTTACCCTAAATCGTTACACTATAATTCAAGCATGCTCAATACAGTTTTCAACGCCAAATTCCTCCATCTATGAGCACAAAGTGCACTTCTAGTTCTTACCCAAAAACGACACAATTAAACATAAATCTAGACTATCACTTCAGCAAACAAGGGAAAAGAAATGCTTGAATTTGATAAGGATTTTTTTAAAAAATATGCTATTTCAAGTAATGAAATCTATTATTTGCATTGATAAGAGATTCAATGTTGAAATTTTTATGAAAAGTGTGATATGCACGCTAATCCGGGGGCTAATTTATCCGAGATGCCAAGTTTACGGTGAAAGTTGCAAAAAGAAATGATTCGGTATATGTTGTCCCCATATTGCAATGTAAAAGTAACCATATTAAAGAAAAATATAATGATTGATCAACATGAGCCAGCATTCATTAGTATACATGCATATATACCTTTATCAATATTTATTTTTCACAAGTTGAAAAAAATTGGGATTACCGCATTGTTACTATAGTATATAGCAGGACTATCGTCCGGGCCCCACCCATATTGAATCACCATCCGTGTAGCTATCTGGAGCATTTTTTGAGAAGATATTTAAATATTCAAAAGAACAAATAATACAAACAAGTAATTCATTTCTGCAAAGCTCACCTCTTGAGCTTGCCTTAATTCTGAAGAAGAAAGAAAATTTTCTTCACCAAAAGGAAGTAAAAGCTGGGATGCGATATGTGAACCAAAGCAAAAGACGAGCTTCTTTTCAAGATATGACCTAGATTCCACATTCCCATTCAGGGATCCTTCATTTTTTGCCTTACTGATTTTGGTACACCCGATTCCCTGCAAAAATAAAGGCCCGATATATTCATGAACTAACTTTACTGGTCAAAATAGAGGAGAAATTAGTTCAGAACTTTTGAGTTTTTCTTGTAATTGAGGATACTATAGTTAGAATTAGCGCGCAAGCACAATTCAGAAACAGGACCGGCAACTCTCATAAGGAAAGGCAGCTATGTAGCCTTACATTTCGCCATGGGCCTTATAATGCAGATAACTGTTGTAGAATATGAACATAGATTATGGTAAAGCAATACTGCAGATGCAGTACCCTGGTACACACAAGCATATGGCACTTATGAAGCACAATTATATTATTGATATGAATGCCTATTTATAGGCTTACAAGGATATGATATGAAATCTTCAACCAACAAATGCTTCAAAATTTAAATTTAAATTATATCTTCTAATAATATTAAATCATTCAAAAACTAATCTAATCATAACAAACATAGTTTCTTAAAATCTCTACGGCCTTGAAGTCAAATCTCAACAATAACCTCCTAATTATTTAGATATATTGCTCAGTAAACTACAAAGTTATACATTACAGTACATGGCTTGGGAGAATATAATTATTTAAAATGTCGGATCTTTAGCAATTTAAAATTTGATTATAAAAGAGTGAATGCACTACATGGCATATTTTCTTTCAATGCTTCAATTAGATCTCCAGAGAATGGCATTTTGATTCCAATCAATTGCTTTAATTCGCATGTATAAATGATATAACTCGATTTATCCATAATTAAACCGCATACCTAAATTTCATATCCCACTCATGGTAATTTTCAGGTAGCAATACATGTAGTTACAGGAAAATATGGCATGACTCACCTGCCAAGAACATGGCTCCAACCACAGATTTTGTACAGTGTCAAAGTTTGGCAATAGAAGAGCAATCAGACCACGGCCAGCAGCCCAAACAGCATGTGGGTACTTGGTCTCCCTCGTCCACTGCCATGTTTCAAAAACTTCTATTAGTTCTAACTTTCATAATAACAAAATTGAATAACTAAGCTTATACGAGATCACAAACATATTCATGCATTGGTATTGGAAGAAAAGGATATATGCTTTCTTTTTTTCTTGATAAAAGACTGAGTTGCTTCTTTTCCAGTCATCAGCCCATTGAATTTTGACATATTCAAACATTAAAACCTCGCTTACCTCTTGAATTTTGACATATTCAATCATTAAAACTCGCTTGCCCCTTGAATTTTGACATATTCAAACATTAAAAACTCGCTTGCCCATTGAATTTTGACATATTCAAAGATTAAAAACTCGCTTTTGAAGTATGCACGTGTGATGACTTAAACTATCCAATCCATAAGAGATTCATAAATCATAGAAAGCAAAAACTTCATGACAGATTGCAAGTAAGAGTTTTAGTCATAGTCCTTGTTAGATATCCCACGTCAGTTGAGGCTGGAGCTTTTGTAGCTCCTTATACAAGTGAGGCCATGGTTGTTAATGGCGCGCCTCACGCAAGGCTCAGGTCTTGCGCCTCGCCATACCTCAAGCGAGGTAGCGTACCTCGGGCGCCTAGGAGCGCCTTTTGGTGTGCGCCTCAGGCGGCCCCAGAGACACTTTTATTTTTCAAGGTTTTAACTTACTTTAATATGCGTTGTCCATCTATTTTCAAGAGTTTTAACAATAATTCAAGGCTAGATATTCCTAATTCAATTTCTATTAAGGCTACCACAACTCAAGGATAGATATTTCTAATGCAATATGTAAATTTTAAATACATATGTATATCTAACAATTCTCTTAGTTCTTTTTCGTTTTCTTTGTATTGTTATTGCATTTAACTTCACTTTTCAAGAAATTACATTTTGCAAATTTTCTCGGCCTAGTGTACCTCAGGCGCGCCTGACACCCCCTGGCGCCTAGCACCTTGACAACTATGAGTGAGGCAATCATCTTCCTATGAGGTAACTTTTGGGGTGAGTTGGGTCTTTTTTTAGAAGGTATCAAAGCCTAGTTACGATGTTGGGCCACCGTGTGTATCCACGGTCCAAGAGGATTTGGGTGTGTTGTGTTAGATGTCTCAAATCGGTTAGCTCCTTATACATGTGAGACAGTCATCTCCCTTTGAGGTACCTTTTGGTATGAGTTAAGCCATGTTTTAAAGTCCATAATTAGACAATTTATCAGTCATTCCCATCTTTCCTTAAATTATCACAAGACAAAATGTGCATTTAGAAATAAAAAGCAAAACATATATATAAAAATACTTAAAAGAAATGATAGTTTCTCACGTCAAGTGGAGGATTCATAAGCTCCATCCCATTGCTTATCTGACCATATGGCTCCATAAGATCAACTACACTCTGCAGGTCTTCCTTACTCAATTCTAGCCCAAGATGTCTCACCAGCATCCTGCTTATGTTCTTCACTATTTTGGTTTTCTGAACCCATTTCGGGACAAGAAAACTGAAAGTCTACACAAATAGCACCACATGTTATGACCAAATCAATGACAGTTGTGGACACTATTGCAATGAAATTTAAGCAAAAAATGAGAACATGGAGATAAGGTCAAGAAAAATATGAGATAACAAATTTTATAACTAAAAGCGTCAAGCTCATGAGAAGATCCATATTAGACAAATGATGATTCAAATGATAAGATATACCACATCAAATAGAAGGGATCAAGTATGAAATCACAAGTTGGATAATGATATAATGATAGATGGGCACTTTATATTTTTTTAATTTAATTCTTACCGCAAACCAACTGCAGTAACCCATGAGCTCATCGGTATCAACAAATTTGCTCCTAAAGGCACTACCTTCCAGAGCAACAGGAACAATTTTTAATTCTATTGGGCGTAAAAGTGCTGTCTTCTCAGCAACCTAAAAATAACAAAAGCTGAAAATTAATGGAGAAATAAATACAGGAGAAGAAAACAAACGCAACAAGATCAAATGGGAATAAATCAATCAAAACACATAATCCAAAGAGGAAAAAATACAAGACATATCCTCAAGTTGATCTATCCAGTAACTGCCAATATGAACCCACATCCAATCAGAATTACCTTTTTCCAGTCAACAAAATCAATGAGGCCTTCATCCATGGTTTCTTTGGCAGAATTTTGTAAAATCTTCTCCCTTTCTGCTTGTGTTGGCTGTTGGAGATAGAATACTCTATCCATCCGACCAGGTCGCTGCAACGCCTCGTCTATTTGCTTGATATTTCTAGTTGTAGCCATCAAAACAACTCCGTCTTGTTTCTCGAACCTGGAAAGATATAATGCATTCTTTGCGATAAAAGCATACAACAATACCAAACACTTATACTTGATTACCATATCCCAAAAAAAGAATGAAAGAAGAAAGAAAAAAAAAATTAATCAACCACATGTGGATAAACTATTAATGATTATAAAAGACAATGAATGAAATAACAGTTTGAAGGAAAGATATCATTTAATATCCATATGGTTACAAAAGAGAAACTCCAACAACTAAATGCTAAAACATACAGAAAAAATAAAAACATTTGTAGGGAATATAAATTGGCAATCCATACAAACTGAGCATATTCATAAACATTGAACAATACTGAAGCAGCATTAGATAGATCTATGAACACAAGAGATTTAGCAGAAAAGTGAACTGGTACATTTATTTGTAAGTATGCTAGAGGCTTAGAACTGTGGACGCCCTAATAATGAATACTGTATGTTTTAGTAGTTGCAAGCAATGCCCAGTGAGCAAAAAGAACTCTTTACAGCCAATATCAAGGCAAATCATGTGAAGAAAACTAGAATTTACCAAAAAAATGGGAAGAAAACTAGAGAAGAAGTTGGACATTCTGCTTTCATATAACTAAAGAAACACAGCTAAAAAAAGTAAGGTCCTAGTCTCTGCCCCTTTCGTGAATCTATCAGCTTATTTGGACACCACATAACACCTTCACAGACCTATTAGACTAAATTTCTATGATCGTCTAAGTTTCGCTGAATTAAAAACTATCTAGAAATAAACTCCATTTTCCAAAATAAAATTTTTCCATACTGTACAGTACAATACTTGTTGGGAAAACTACACCCAAAAGTACAACAAGAAATGCTTTTATAAATGTATAAATGCTTGGAATAGAAACCAGAACTCTATTACCACATTCCAAGTTTGAGACAAATGCATTGGGGAGATAGCTGATGCCCAGGAAAATTGACCGGAAAATAAGAATCCAACCAAAACCCAAAGGTACATTTGTTATTAAATCCTACTGAGCAAGACCACCAAGTCCCCAGCCCAAAATATGATGACAAAAAAGTGCTTGGTACAGGAACTTAGTCGTGCACCCACTAGGCTACCACCAAAAACATTATCTGGCTCCTAATATAAACCTAAAGAACAAAACATATCGGAATCTGAAAGAAAAATTAGGCATATTAAACAAAATAGGCATGGGATTCAAAGCAAAAAAAACAAAGAGTTCCCAAACTTTAAACCCATTTCAATCATTATAATCAGAAAAGGTTTATAAAAGCAAAATTCCTTCAAAGCATGCTTGAAACAGAGGACAACTTGCAATTACCCATCAAGTTCCACGAGAAGTTGATTGATGAAAGCCTCATGATCCTGCTGCTTAGTATGGATAAACTTACCACGAACACCAGCAAAAAGGTCAAAATCCTCAACAAATATTATCACAGGTGCCTGCAAATGACATTAAAGAGTTGGCAAAAAGTAATACACAAATATGATCTCAAGCCAAGTTACTTTATGTTAATTTTGAATGAGTAATTCTTATTTCACTTATTCAAATATTCATCTGTACATGGGTACTTATACAAGAACGTTCCCTGTGAATATAGAAACAGAATAAATACAATAATTGTACAGTAAAGCCCTTTCCTAATTAACCATGATATCCATGATTTCAGCAAGCTATTAGTAACGGCTATGTATTCAACGGTAAAATACAGCTGGTATTCAAGACTCCCCCTCAAGTTGGTGCGAAAATGTTACACATGCCCAACTTGCAAACAAGTGTGTGGAAGGTGCGCTTGTTAAGGCCTTTTATGAGTACATCTGCTAACTGTTCTCCAGAGGATACATAAAGTAGATTCAGGAGATTATCTTCTACTTTCTCTTTGATGAAGTGCCGATCAATTTCAACATGTTTTGTTCGGTCATGCTGAACTAGATTATGAGCAATACTAATAGCAGCCTTATTATCACAGTATAAGTATAGTTTCTCTTTCTCTGCCAATCGTAAATCTTCAAGCAATTTTTGGAGCCAGAGAAGTTCACAAACACCTTGGACCATTGCTCTGTATTCTGCTTCTGCACTTGACCTAGCAATAACACTTTGCTTTTTGCTCCTCCAAGTAACTAAGTTTCCACCTACTAAAGTGCAATAACCAGATGTAGATCGCCTGTCATTAAGAGAACCTACCCAATCAGCATCTGTAAAGGCTTCTACTCTAAGATGACCATTCTTGGATAAAAGCAGACCTTTCCCAGGAGCAGACTTTAAGTATCTTAGAATTCGAAAAACAGCTTGCATGTGAGAATCTCGTGCGTCATGCATAAATTGACTCGCCAGATTGACTGCATAAGCTATATCTGGTCTAGTGTGTGAAAGATATATGAGTTTACCCACTAGCTTCTGATATCTCTCCCTATCTACTGACTTTCCAATCCCAAATTGAAGCTTGTGATTGCTTTCAATAGGTGAGTCTGCAGGTTTGCAACCCATTATACCAGTTTCAGCTAAAAGATCTAAAACATATTTTCTTTGAGAAATAAAGATTCCTTTGTTTGAACTAGCAACCTGAATCCCCAAGAAGTATTGGAGCTTTCCAAGAGCTTTAATCTCAAATTCTTGTGCCAACAACTTGTTCAACTGAGCAATCTCCTCATCATCATATCCTGTCATAACTATGTCATCCACATATACTATTAGTATAGCGATTTTTCCTCGTTGATGTTTTATGAAGAGTGTATGATCCGCTTTGCTCTGTGTATAACCAAAAGAAATCATGGCTTTGCTGAATCTGTCAAACCATGCTCTAGGAGACTGCTTCAAACCATACAAGGCCTTTTTCAGTTTACAAACCTTTCCTCGACTTTGGTCATTGTCAAATCCAGGAGGAATCTCCATGCAAACTTCTTCCAAGTCACCATGAAGGAATGCATTCTTCACATCAAACTGGTGTAGATCCCAATCGAGATTAGCAGCACATGACAAAAGAACTCTGATGGTGTTCATTTTTGCAACTGGAGCAAATGTTCCTTGATAGTCTACTCCATATGTTTGTGTGAATCCCTTTGCAACTAATCGAGCCTTATATCGCTCAATTGAACCATCTGCTTTATGTTTAACAGTAAACACCCATTTGCAACCCACCGATTTCTTATTTGTAGGAGAATCAACAAGTTCCCAAGTCTCATTCTTGGACAATGCTCTCATTTCTTCAAGCATAGCTTGCTTCCATTTAGGGTCTGCTATTGCTTCTCTCCAATCCTGTGGAATAGACACAGACAAGAGAGACAAAGCAAAGGCTCTATAGGATGGGGACAATGAATCATAGGAAACAAA
The DNA here is from genome assembly GCA_947683365.1 of Euphorbia pulcherrima. NCBI lineage: Eukaryota > Viridiplantae > Streptophyta > Magnoliopsida > Malpighiales > Euphorbiaceae > Euphorbia > Euphorbia pulcherrima. The sequence goes on along the minus strand of CANTUS010000001.1, from coordinate 45,567,081 downwards.
ATTAGACAAAGGATGATTAGTACAAGACCTGACCCCTTTTCTTTGAGCAACAGGTAAATCTAAGTCTTTTGGGAGAGTAGATGACTTACCAGAAGAAGAAGACTCACCAGGAGAAGAATGATCAGAAGCGGATTGCATGATGGCCTCTTGTACCTTTTTTTTCCTCGAGTATCTCAATAGATTAGGTCTATCCAATCGCCCTTGAATCTCCCCCTGTCTTTGATTATCTTTTTCAAGATTCTCTCCTTTTTCTTGATCAACTTCGATAAGCATCACATCTTCAAGTATCATATTCTCATTTGTAGTATTCTCCCCCTGAAGATGTGATGAGGATTTATCGAAATAGGACTCAGTTTCTTGAAAGGTTATATCCATTATGGTAAAGTATTTTCTAGAAGGAGGATGGTAACATTTGTATCCCTCCTGTGTAGGTGAGTATCCAAGAAAAACACATTTAAGAGCACGGGGATCAAGTTTTCCATTGTTCCGTGATTGAATAAAGCAAATGCACCCAAACACTCTTGGAGGAACAACATATGTATTTTTACCTTTCAACACTTCTAAAGGACTCCTAAAGTCAAGGGCTTTTAGTGGCATTCTATTGATGAGGTAAGCAGCAGCAAGGATGGCATCTCCCCAATAAGGTTTAGGTAGATTCATAGTGAACATAAGGGATCTGGCAACTTCTAATAAATGCCTATTTTTTCGTTCTGCCACCCCATTTTGAGCACTGATATAGGAACAACTGGTTTGATGAATTATCCCATTTGTTTCTAAGTAGGCACCAAAAACTTTATCCATGTATTCTATGCCATTGTCAGTTCGCAAGATTTTTATTTTGGTGTCAAATTGAGTACAAATCATCTTATGAAAATACCGAAAGCAAGAAAACACTTCATTTTTTGTCTTTAAGAGGTATACCCATGTCAACCTAGTACAACAATCAATAAATGTCACAAACCAACGATTACCAGACAAAGACACTATTTGAGTTGGACCCCAAACATCAGAATGAATGGTGCTAAAAGGAATCGTACTTCTGTTATTACTAGAATGATAAGAGTTTCTTGTGTGTTTAGCATACTCACAAGCATCACAAAATAATGATTCAAAGCTTGTTTTTGAAAATAAACTAGGGTATAACTTTCTTAAAGCAAAAAATGATGGATGTCCTAACCGACGATGCCACCGTAAAATCTCTTGGTTAATAACCTTATTTTCTCCAAAAAAAAACATGATTTCCCGAGTTCCAACTGTCATCAATCACATATAAGCCATCATGCAATCTACCACTGCCAATCTTCTTCCTGGTTTAAAGGTCCTGGAAAACACAATGGTCGGGAAAAAATTCAATTTTGCAGTTTAAGGCTTTTGTGATGGAACTGACAGATAAAAGATTAACGGGAAATTTTGGTACATGGAGAACAGATGATAGTTTAATATCAGATGTACAAACAACAGAACCTGTTCCGGAAATTGGAGACAAAGAACCATCGGCTATTTTGACATTACTTCCTTTAGGACAAGGGGTATAAGATTGGAAGCTTTGTGAAGATCCTGCCATGTGTCTATTTGCACCAGAATCAATATCCAAGAATTAAGATTAGTATTGAAAGCAATACCTGATTGCACATAATTGGAAGCAGCAATAGTAGAAGCAGAGGGGTCCATCTTTGTCAAAAGATCATGGAGATGTTGAACTTCATCAGGAATTAGATGATTGTTGGGTGATGAAATTTCCCCACTCTCTACCATGTGAGCTTGGGGCCTGGAGTAGCCACCCCTTCTCCCTCCACGACCTCTGGTTGATCTGGGATGCAATTTGAAACAAGTTTCCCTCGTATGCCTGGACTTTCCACAATAGTCACATTTCAAATCATCCTTGTTTGGATTATTCGGCTTTGGTTGGTCCCATGAAACAGAGAAGCTAGATTTCTCCACTATTGGTGAATGAAGCATCAAACCCCTTCGATTCTCTTCCTGCTGAGCATACGAGTAAGATTCTTCGAGTGAGGGAAAGGGACTTCTACCAAGAATTTGAACCCGAATTTGATCATATTCAGGGTTGAGGCCTGCAAGAAAGTTATATACTCGTTCTTTTTCGAGGAACCGATGGATGATAGAAGCATCAGCAGGGCAACGTGCTTGAAAGTCCTGATAGTAATCAATTTCCTGCCAAAGTCCACTCAGTTCGGAATAATATTCAGTAACTGATAAATCACCTTGTTTTGTATTATGGATTTTATTCCGAGTTTCAAAGAGCTGAGCATCATTTCACTTTAGGGAGTATGTATTTTTAGCCGATTACCAAATTTTCTCCGCAGTGTCAAGTAACAAGTATTGCTTAGCAATTCTAGGATGCATTGTGTTTAAGAGCCACGTCATAACCAAAGAATTTTCTGAATCCCATTGGAGATATGAAGCATCGGTTGAAGCTGGAGGTTTCTTATCTCCAGTCAGATATCCTAGCATTTTTCTGGATTTAACAAATAATAAACAGGCACGGGACCAAGCAAGGTATGATGCACTCCCATCCAATTTAATAGCACTGATTTGTGAGGTAATAGTGTTGTCTATAATTTTTGCATCTCCCATTTTTTAAAGCAAGCAAAAATTAACAGTATATACCTCAACTGAAGCAAAGAAAAAAAATCCAGATGCGTAGTATAGTCTGACTTCAAGAGAAGAAAACACAAAATCGTCAGGAAGTATGATACCAAGCACACAACGACCGTAATGAAGGAGACGACGCCGGAGGAGCAAGAATAGCCGGTATCGGAGGCCGGACGCTCACTCACGCGCCGGCGTGTGAATTTCCGGCGAGATGTGGAGGTGGCGCGTGAGGTATACGCGCAACTGATTTCGCCGCCGGATTTTGAGGAGACACCGATCGGAGCACTGGTGACAGATAATCAGTGGAGGTGAGACATAATAATGGGTTCAAGGCGGTGGAAAAAGAAAATCCCTAAAACTGAAAGCATGAAACCCAGAAAAAATTAACAGCAGAACTAAAAGCTGCTCTATAGCTCTGATACCATGTTAATTTTGAATGAGTAATTCTTATTTCACTTATTCAAATATTCATCTGTACATGGGTATTTATACAAGAACGTTCCCTATGAATATAGAAACAGAATAAATACAATAATTGTATAGTAAAGCCCTTTCCTAATTAACCATGATATCCATGATTTCAGCAAGCTATTAGTAACGGCTATGTATTCAACGGTAAAATACAGCTGGTATTCAACACTTTATAATCAGGAAAAACTATGGATTTAAAGAAACTATAAATCCATTGCCATTTGGTCTATCAAGTATTTTCTGCCAAGAAAGTAAGTTCTCAGTTTAGTATACGGGCATCTACAAATAGTTGCATAGTTGTTACAGTACCAAGGGATCAGGCAAGCCAAGGTGCAAGGCTAGGGGTGTGCTCGAGTGACTCAGGGCACATAACAAAGAAAGTGAAGTAAGCCATTAAGAACTATCATTAACATGCCTATAATGCAATAAATAGTCAAAAAAGCACATTAAATCACAATCAATCAAGTTGGCAATAATCACATCAACATAAATGCAAACTTTAGATAATAAGTTCAACCAAACAAGCACAGTTGCCAAAAAGTACTTTTACTCTAGATTGTAGATTCCAAAACAAACATTTTAGACCATAACAAGACTACTAAGTTAAACATAACACGACTTACTAACTTGAACTTTATTCTAATCACTGGTCATTATCATCACATTTTTATTCATTTTCATACCCATTCTCCTAAAAGTCATCCTCTTCAGAGAGATTGCTAATTTATCCTTCCCATTTACTCCCTTAGCACTTGAAGAACTGATGGAATCGTGATTTTGAGTGGACAAATTGAGAGAAGAACGACTAAGGAAGTATGGCCATGTGCTACGTAGATCAATAGATGCTCCAGTTAGGAAATGTGAGAACTTAAGGATAGAGAGTAAGTGTAAAGGAAGAGGTAGACCTAAGATTACTTGGAGAGAAACTATTTCGAAGGATATGCGCTTTCTAGATTGGCTTTTGATAGAGCTTCATGGCGTCATAAGATCCAAGCAGACCCCACCTAGTGTGGGACTTAAGGCTTGGTTGGTTGGTTGCTTTGTATATTACTATATACTAGTCAAGATTATAACACGTGGCACAATCCTAAATAACCATTAAACTATACAAATGCCCCTTTTACACTGAAGCGCGCATTTTGCAAAATTTCCAAGGCGCATGTGTTGATGAACCACTTTGCTTGACCCTTTGTAAGGAGCTAACCTTTCTGCCTCAAACGCCTCTCGCCTGTAACAACTATGCTGCACGCGTACTAAGACATTTTAGGCTCCAGGTCAACAAAATGAACAGCCCAAAGTTTAAGATTTTGTTCATAAGATGAACATGGTGCAACAACTACCTAGCAAATGAAAAACTAAAACACAAGACAGAACTCTGAAGATGTTTGAGAATACAACACGGAACTGTAAAAATGTTTTCATATGCGTGTTTATAATATTATCATATGCTAACAAAGATTTGATGCCGAAGCAAGATCTCAGGAAAATAAACATGCTACATTTGTGCTTAGAAAATTTTTAATGTGAAAAACTGAAGAAGGAACAAAGCATAAAACTCTTCCTTTCGGTTTTTAAATCAAAAAATAATTCAAAAATAAGGTGATGAAAGATGATAACCATTCACAAAAAGATTAACCAGAATTGACAGCTCCAAACCAGGAAACCATCTGAGACTGTGCCCCATTGCTGATTGCACTCAGTTTATCCTCCAATTTTTTAACTACCACTCTTCTTAGCTAAAATTTCTTTTCCAATTAATACTCCCAATCGATAATTTGCAATGTTTCATGCTTTCTAGTATAATGCAATCATGTTTAATTACTTTTTTCTTCTCCTATTTTATAAAAAATAGAAACATATGGATACATATTTATAATCTAGATATTTATAAATATTTCCTTCTATTTTCATCATTTACACGTTTCCTCACAATTTCCGAATTACCTATATGTTTTAGAAGTGTCATTTAGTTTCTGTTTCTGTTTCTGTGCTACACAGTGTCTACCCTACCTTTTAAGGAAAGGAAGAACACATAATGGTCCCTAACTGTCCCACTGACTCAGACATGTGAGTGTTTGCATCAAAAATAGAAGTTAATAGACGATATAATAGGGATTAGAGGATAACCAAATCCCTAGCAGTTTGAAACAATTCGCGAACATTCGAAGCACTCTGACCAACCCATAGCCCAGCCTCCAACTGTTGGGCAGCAATATTGACCACAGGAACCTTGGCTTCTGCAGCAATAGCCAAAGCTAGAGATGTCTTCCCAGTTCCCCTCTCTCCTACAATAAGAACTCCCTGCGACAAAAAAATTCAAATATAATCATTTTATACCATGCAACCATAAGTTTATATATTCTATAAACACAACACTTGTATAGCAATTGAGTAAGCGAGAGGGGGTTAAATATGAGAAGAAAATACGAAATAAGAAACCTAACAGGAAGATGACAATGACATAAGAAGAGGTTTAAATTTTTAACAGAAAAATTTTTATCAAAGAAGAAGCTAGTTTCACAAAATGAAAGGTTTAAATCACACCATTCAATATCATAGTTAGTTAGTGGATTCATTGCAAAGAGAATGATTATATTGTTTCAATTGTTTCTTATTATAGGATTTAATAAAGCAATGAATTTGTACTAAAGGGAAAATGTTGATTCTTACATAGCTTTTTTGCATAATTCTGCTATTTGAGAGTCTTACGGTCTCTATTTTCTTAATCCAAAAATTGTGCTTGTCGTGCGGATTTGACTGGCTATCCTTTAACATTTTTTATCCTTAGCTTAGACATAATTTTCATACTGTTCATGTACTTCCATTACATCTCCAATCCAACAGAACCTAATAACTCTATGTGCAATCATACATGAGCAATAAAAAATAAATTAATACACCCACAATATTACTCATCACAATGTTGTGGAAATATGCCACAATATCAATGGGACTAGAAAATGAAAAATAATATCCCATACCCGAGGCGCACGAGCACCAATTTCTTGATATGCACCAGGATTTTGTAGAAATGCTACAACTTCATTAATTTCCTCTTTCATAGAATCGACGCTAGCAAAATCCCTCAGTGGTATAGGAGGATTCTTAACTCTCTGGAAATTAGTCATCATTGTTATAAATAGTCCGAGTAATAACCAAAGACTTAAGTAACACTGTAACAGTTACGAACCTTCATTTGGTCAAAAGCACTTCTTATGGGATCAACTCCAGCCTTTTTCTTTTGCTTGATTGTCCTCATCTTGTAATTAACATAATATTTCTGCAAAAAAAATCATTAAATTAAACAAAAAAAATTAAGCAAGCGTTGGTAAGTCAGCTTACCCCTATCTTATACAAATAGGATATCCCCATCATTCTGAACAATAGAAAGTTGCATATTAAGTAAACAGAATTGTTATAATTGTTTCTGATTAAAGATCGAAATAGAATGAAATTGGGATTTGCCATTTACATACTATTATATTAACTAGTATCCACATCCAACTGCCTATTCACAGACAATATGTTGTAGCAAATGATAAATGACGACAACGAAGAAACTCCAGGAAAGCAGCTGAATAAAGCACTATATAAACTATCCTTCTTTACAACAGGGACTCCCATATCCATGAGGAACCAAAAATCTGAGCATCTCGATGACAGCATAATACAAAAAGTATATTAGTAAAATCCTTACCATTCCAGATCTACAATAAGCTAAGAGAAAGAAATCAGCAAACATAAGTTTTTCAAGACCTTGACAATTTGCATTAAACAAGCAATTGTTGAGGGAAAGAATAACAGGTCCAACCTTATCATGCCCGAATGCAACATTTGCACAAGTTGCACAACTTAGGATGAAATGAATGGATCTTATGCTCTAATAGACCTAATTTAGAATTATTAATAATCTAAGGTCACAAAGGCCAGTTTGGTTGTGCTTAATTCAGCTGCTTTAAAAGCTCCATTTTCAAGCTTTTCCTAGAAGCAGCAGATTTAATTTTAGAAAAACAAATCAGACAGTTCTTAATTAATTAGTATGAAGGATCAAAATGAGTTGTTCAAAGCCAAAATATGTAGTTATATTAAAAGTTTGTGAGAGCAACTTATTGGGACAACAGCTTGAAAAGCACTACCAAACAGGCCCAAAGGGTGTGTTTGGAACATTTCCACGAGAAAATGGAAAAGAATTGAATTGAATTCACACGATGGAATTCAATTGAATTGATTTCTTCAAACAAATTTTTTGTTTGGAACATCATTCATATTAGAGAATTCAATTGATTGGTAATATATTTATTTAGCATTTTTTAATCAAAATTGTATACATAAATAATTTCAATCATCAAAATAAAAAACATGTGGGCGATAATATGGTAAAAATAATACCCAAAAGCTTAGCTCAAATGAATTCCTTCAAAATCATGCAACTTTTGGCAAGATTTCTATACCATACATTCACAAGAATTCAAATCTTGCATGATTTGAATTCTATCAATATTTTTTTAGTTCCAAACAAGGGAATTTGACAAAATGAATTCAATTGAATTGAATTCCCTCAAAAGTGAGCATTCCAAACACACCCTAAGAGTAAATTCTGCCACGGCACTTTCCCATATCCTCCTATATCTATCAGCCGCTTTTCAATGCTCTCGTTTCACATGCATTGATTAATCAGTCCATTTTGTGCATCAAAGCCATCCCGTTCTGCCTTTTATCGCAATTTTTACATCTATCTTCACAGAAAGGAATGCATTGATTCCTTAGCTGATAAGTTTATGCATTCCAGAGCATCCATGTTAAAATGCTTATTTTTATCACAGCCTAATGCATCATTAGCCACTTGAACGTGTCCACAAAAACCCGGTGCCTTCCTGAACTTTCAAAATGACCCCGTATAATAAGGAAAAGAACAGAGAAACAACCGTAAAATGGAAATAGAACACAAATGAGAATGAACTGATCATAGATAGATAAAAATACAAAGTAAAAATCGCTTAAAGCCCCTTAAGATTAATATCCCTCTCTCTAAATGAGAGCCCTGCTGTTTGTAGCAGTTCAATTAACATAAACTTCTCCCTGCCCTACCCACGTACATCACTCTTATTTATAAGAACCTAACCACCTGCAATTATAATTCCAACAACATTACCCCAATGCCTTCAAGGCTCCCGCACAAGTGGGGTAAGGGGGGGTCGGGTGTACGCAACCTTACCTCTGTAATTACAAAGAGGTTGTTTCCAATTGACCCTAAAGTGGAGTTGCAACAGCTATCCGTGACTTCACAATAAAAGAAGCTCAGAATTAAATTATAAAAATCCATTAACTGCCTCTTAACTTCCCAAACACTGATTCTGATCCATTTTAACTGCCTCTTAACTTCCCAAACACGTATCCATTTTTTGACATGTTCTCTATCACCGTAGCTTCCTCAAGTATCAAAAAGTGCACCATTTTGCTCCCTGAATGCCACGTGTCAGCTTCTGGTTGGTTTGACTTTTCAAAGATTTTAAGATTTTCTCTCTCCAATCAAAAGCTGACACGTGGCGCTCTAGAAGCAAAGTGGTGCACTTTTTTAAAGTTGGTGAGCTACGAGGTCACTTTGAAAGTTCAGGCGGCGGGTTTTTGGGGACAAGTTCAGGTACGCTAATGATGCATTAAGCCTTTTTATCAAAGTATTTTTGTGAGCATAGTATGACTTCAGACCAAAATAACTTAGCAAGTGAACACAATCACACAAGAGTACTATCGAATCGTTTCACCCAATTTACTATAGTACGATGCTAACCAGTTGATATACAATTCACTTGTACTATCCCTCTACAAAATTGAGCCCATGTGTATGCTTCTTAAGAAACCTCTATGCCATCTAAGTTAACTTCATTTATCCACATCCATGCATAATATGCAACGCTCAGATCACAGAACAATAAATTTAACAAGTGTATCAAGAGAAAGAAAGGGGAAAGTGAAATACCATTCTCTGTAACTTCCGCAAGTTTGGATCTCTACGCAAGGGTCCAAAACCAAGTAGTCTCGGAACTTTTCTCTTCAAAAATTTGAATGCATGGAACAATATATACCCATATATAGCAGCTCTTATGACAAACCAAATAAACCATGGGAATTCAACTTCTAATCTGGACTTGTAATTTTTTTCTGCCTCTGACTGCCATTTCAAGTACCAAGTCGTACCAACATTTTGCTCTACTTCCTCTGGCCATGCCATCCCCAACTGTATCCTTACCTGTAATAGAAGACCAACTATGAAGTTATAATGAGCATATAAAAGAAATACAAGTCACAGGTTGACAAAGTAAATACCGGAAAAGGAATGATAAACTCGATCACAGGAAACACAATTGTCATCATTATATCATCATTTATGTTTCTAATTTTCTCAAGCACCCAATCCCTTCCACTTGAAACGGTTCCAGTCTTCCATACTCCATTTATGCATTGGCGAATCAAATGCACTGTCAAGAGGAACTGTTGTTTCATATTCAATTCTGAGAAAGGGATCCACATCAGATGGACAGTGGTTGGAATGTCTTGGGAAAGCATTTTCATATATAAACCATCAAACCCGCCAAAATCTTCATAGAGCATATCAAATTCCTGAACCAAAAAGCCTAAGGTAAAAAGATTGCCAAATATGGCTTACAGGGACAAATTAAATGCATAATATGAATAAATAACCTTAATATCAACATAGAATTCCTTGTCATCCCCCTTTAGCACAAGATACATGGCACCCCAATCGTGCCTGATTCGGGCATGATCCACTAGTTTTTTGGAAACTGCATATGGAACAGCCATAGGCTCCATCTCCCACCTCTTCTTTTCTTCGTTATACCAAGTCTTGGAGACAACTCTATCTCGATCCAACAGAATTCGTTCCTGAAATTAATGGTTATCCCATATATTAACTGAAATACAGTATCTAGATTTTTGCCTAAAAATACATTATTAATTTAAACATGAGACAAATTCCAATTGGGTACATATATAATATAGCTAAATCTTAGAAAGTTAGTGTCTTTGTTTTAATCTCCAAAAAATGCACCACCAAACACCAGATTTTAAAAATAACATCTGGTGTACAACAACAATGTAAATTTTTAAACTCTTACATTCAAAAGTCCAAAACCCCCCAAATATTTGCTACTCTACATGGTCAATGGAAAACTTACCTGTATTTGGGCCACATACTGTTCAGCAAAATTATTGTCTTCCATTAACTTTCTTTTCAGATCTGCCTTTGCTTCTTCTCGCCATTTCTTCCAGCCGTGATATAAATGCAACCCAACAGCTTTAGGAACCACAACCTCCTTATCTCCAAACATCCATTTCAACTCTACTTCTGGAAAACCCTTCACAACCTCATATGTTGGTGTCATTATAACTAAGCGCTTTTCTTCCCCAAGTTTTTTCATCTTCTTTCTAACACGAGCCTCCAAATCCTTCTGGAGCTTCCGTGAATCTGTAAGGCCTTGTTTGATACGCACAGCAAAATCCACCAAATCCTGATCAAATAGAGGTCCAAGGCCTTCAAATTCCACAACATTGGGCAGAATCATTTGTTCCAAGAATTTCGCTCGTGCATTTTCTAGTTCTTCCTGAATTTCATATCTGGAAAGCTTGGTAGTAGACCCTCTTTGCAAACTGCAAGCACGTCAAAATACTGAATATGATCGTATAATGCAGAGCAGCATAAGTAAAATAGCACTAAACTCTATTGGCTGGCAATGAGCTACAGATAGAAGACAGAATATCAAAACCATGTAGCAGGTTCCAATATAATGCAGGAAGCACAGAATGAACAGAGAAGACTCAAATGAGAAAACCCAGAAACTACTCAAATAAACAGAATATCATATGTGCATAATTTCTTAAGCAATGCAAATCATAATTTCCATCTTCAAAACCCTGCTAACGAAGAATGATACTATTAAGCACATCACTCCACCTCTTCTAATGAAGAAGTGTACATCAAAGCATATTAAACATTTATTTAGATCATCAATAATGTTCTACCTACATTATCACTCTAATGCCATTTATCCGAATCCTTACTATTCAAATTATGCAACGGTTACTATATGTAACATATGCATAGATTGTTTGACTTTTGCACATTTCCTGCAGCATCGTTCAAGCAAATGTAGTAATTTCGTCTAGAATGTTGGTACATGAAGCAAAGGAGCTAAATTCTGTCATACTATTTATTCAACTCAAGACCTTTAAATTCATAACTAGGAAACGAAATTAAGATACCTTTCTCTGCTTTTTTGATTCATTTCCAGGTTCAACCGTTTGACCAAATCCTCACACTCTCTTTCAATGAAGCAAAGTTCTCTAATGCCAAGACTCATAGCCACGGTTTCTCTTCTCAAAATTGTATCCTTAATCTCCCCGATTTTATCCCATAGCCGACCATACTCCTCCTCTATCTCTCCCATTTCTTCCACTAACTCTCCCATTCTCTTTTTATCAGCACTTCCTTGCAATTGCAAACTTTCATATTCTCGTCTAAGCTTCAATCCTTCATCCATTATATCGTCCGCCCGGTCCTCCAATTTATCTTTTTCTCTTTTCAATTCAATCACTTTAGAATGTAGCTCTTCCATTATCTGCCCTTGTAACCCTTCTTTCTTAGCTTTTACAGCCTTTAAAGCCGTTCTCACTTCCAATAACCCCCCATTTCCCCTCCTTGCCTCCTCTATACACTTTAAAAGCGATGAGACCTCCTGTAACAAACTTCTAGTATATTCTGAATACTCATGTTCCTTTGAATTAGATTCCTCATTCAATTCTCCCCCATTCCTTTTCAATTTGGCTTCACTGACGACTGCGGAAGCAGCTGCATAAGCTGGCAATGTACCAACCGAATAAAACCCAATGGCAGCACAAACCAATACATAAACTATAGGCCTTGTAATGCATTCAATTAAGCTCTTTTCGGGTTTAGAAACGCACCCAGTTGGGATAATAGATTGGCCTTGCTGTTCAGGGTTTAGCGGTGGCTCTATATGCGAGCCTTGCTTATGGTTGTAGCATTTTGAAGCCTTGAAAAGGAGGAAATTGTGTGCAAAGGCGAAGCTTGAGAAAGAACGCTTGTGAAATTGGGAAGAAAGATTTGTGATTTTGATTTTGTGCCTGCCTGGTGAGGAGGGGCTCTTGAGAGGTGGAGAGAAATGTGAGAAAGAGGGAATGGGGATGCAAGCCATCACAGTTAAAGGAGTGTGAATGGGAGAGAAGAAGATTGAAATTGGGTCATTCTTAGTTCAAAAACTGAAGGTGATGGACAAATGAGTAGGCGCAAAAGGGGGATTAAGGGCGGGGTTTATAGAAGTTGAAGTTAGGTGAAGACAACGGACGATGATAGAGTCCGGTTTACGGTGAAATTAACATGGAAATTGTTAAAAATATAGTAACGAATTTTAAGTTTTTAATTAATTATTTATTCTTTAATCAATTATTTATTTCTAGTACTTTTTAATTAATTTTAATTTTTTATTATTAATGAATACAATTTAATATTATTAATATTTTTTTTATTTTTTATTTTATTTTAACATTATCTTTCAAATCGCTTAATTTATTGACATGTCGCTTAAGAGTTTTTTATTAGTCTTATTTTTATTTTCGAAACGCCATCCATGGTGATATATTTTTTCAAATACTTTTTTTCGGCTGTTTGACATCTAGGGTTGTAAATGCGACGAGCCGTTCATGAACAGTTCGGTGTTCGGCTCGATAAGAGCTCGACTCGACTCGACTCGATTTATAAATGAGCAGTTCGTGAACATGATTTTGAGCTCGAATAATAACTGAGCTGAACATGAACAAGCCCTAGCTCGGCTCGAAAACTCGCGAACAAACTCGATTAGAGGCTCGTGAAGATGTTTATGAACATGCTCGATAAAAGCTCGTAAACTAAATCGATTATAATTTTCACATAATAAAATATTTATAAAACTGTTATAAAACATAATTTTAAAATAGTTGATGAAATAATTTTTATTTATAATATATGCACGTAGGCCTTAATCTTATTAATGGCTCATATTAATAATACTTGTGGTTCAATTTATACACAAATAATTAATTTATGGTATAAATACTTAAATTAAGGTACTCTATTTTACATTTTGTTCAAGGATATTATGTTAGTTATTGAGATATTATGATAATAAAAACTTACTATTTCATATTTTATTAACAGTTGCGTTTGTGAACAAAAATAAACGATCTTGTTTACGAACGAATTCACGAAACTGTCACAAATAAAATAAATGAGTTATTCGTGAACAGCTCATGAACAAACGGGCTCGTAAATGAACTAAGCACGAACAAGATTTTGAGCTCGATTCTAGCTAGGCTCGACTCGTGTTCGATTAAAAATTAAATGAGTTGAACTTGAACAGGCCATAACTCGGCTCGACTCGACTCGTTTACAACCCTATTGATATCTGGTAGCTACCTGGTACACACCTGGTAATAACCTTATATTACATGTTTGAATTTTTATGTTTAGTTCAACAGAATCTAGTAGGTATCTAGTAGGATACTGATATATATTTCTGTACAACATAAACTTGGTGAATTGAACAAACTTCCAATGAAATACCATATTCCTACCAGGTACTGAACAATTGGAAAAAAGTTTTTGAAAGTATATGATAAAATGCTAGTATATTTATGAAATATAGTAGAAACCTAATATATACATAAAATTGATGGATTAAACAAACTTTCAATGAAATATAAAATTCTTACCATGTTAAAACTTAATTGAATAAAAAAAGTTAGTGCCGGCTCCTATAAAACTTTATTTACAATCATTTTTATAAAAAAAAAACCCAACTAACAAGGGGTTAGGGTTAAAGGAGGGAAATTATCAATAACCTATCTACATTCCCTTTTTAATCTATTTAAGGCTGAGCATTCGGTTAAAATTAAATCAAATCAAACCAAACTGAAATAACTAAATATCAAATAAGGCTTTTTTTTCAAATCGAACCAAACCAAATATGAAATGAAACCGAATTAACCAAATCAAAATAAATTATTCGATTCGGTTAAAAACCAAATTGAACCGAAATTTCAATATAATTTCCTGGAATTTGGCCTAAATTGAAATTCATTACTGATCCTAAACGATGGTCAATGGAAAACAATCAACAAATCAAATTCCATCAATTAAACATTTAATCTAGCTTTCTTCGAAGATAGAATTCAAGAAGTTTCAGATTCCATGCTCATATACAAATACAATGACCAAATTAATTTATTAATATGAGTATTTTCTCCACTAATTAGGAATCAACAAAAGAATAACTGAGAAACTCAATTAAAGAATAAAAGCATACTTGCAAAATCTACCAATAACAGGAGATGGTAAACACAGCACATGTAATTACAAATTTTTTAAGAAACCCAATTCAAATAGAGAGAGAAGGAGAGGAATTAGAGGAGAGTTCTATGTAAATACATAATATAGGTTGAGATGGTGGTTGCAGATAAAAAGACGGTGAAGAGAAATTAAGAGTATGAGTGAGGATGAGACCTACTAGAGATGGTGGATTTTGAAATTGAATGGGTGGGTGGGTGGTCGCGGCGGCTCAACTTACAAAATAGAGAATTAGAGATAGGGTTTAAATTTTGAATGGAAAGAAAATATTAGTACACATTACATATTATTATATATTTAAAATTATTTTTATATATTATGATTATTTCGGTTAGATTAATTTAGTTTTTGTTAAACTAAAATCGAACCAAACTGAAATATGTCAAATTTTATAAACTGAATCGAACCGAATTTTTGAAATAACCGAATTAAATTAATAATTTGATTTGGTTCAGTTCGATAATTCGGTTACCGAACTATTTGTACACCCCTAATTTACGGATTTGGATTCTCTAAAATTGAAAATAAACTTTAGAGTAAATCACATCCATCCATTCAATTTTGAAGGGCTAAAATGTAATGCACATTTCTCTAAATATTCCTTCTCTCACTACCTTTCACTCTATATCTCTCTAACTTTAGAGTAAAGTTACTTTAGAGAATCCTAATCCCTAATTTACATAGCACACATTTCACTTCTTTCTACCCCTTTTTCTTTTGATTTTCTTTCTTATTTTTCATTTATCTCTCAAACCATTTATTTTTTCAACATACCGCTTTAGAATTTTTTGTTCGTCTTATTTTTATCTTCGAAATGATATCCACTGAGACATTTTCAAATTTTTTAATCTAGTAGACATTTAGTAGATCAGTGTTAGAAATCTAGTAGATATGCATATCTTAATTTTAACAGTTTTTTATGGTATCTAATGACATCTAGCATATATTTAATTGATATATAATAGATGTGTATATGATGATTTCATAAATTATAAATAGATCCATATTATTTTATAAAATATAACATCTAGTATGTATCTAGTGAATATCTAGTAGATAGTTGTTAGATGTCTAGTAAATATCTAGTACATCTTAATTTTGATAGTTTTTTATGATATTTTATTGGTCTCTAGCATATATTTAGTAGATATATAATAGACCCGTATCTTTTTTACGATGATTATTTTACAAAAAATAACATTTAGTATCTAGTAGACATCTAGTAAACATATAGTATTTCGCTTCTTTTGTAAATATTTTCAATTTGACCGTATCCTTGCAATTAATTTTCCCTATTTTGGCTTTTTTGTAGATTGTTTGGGCATTGATCAAATTACTTGTAGTTTTTGTGAGAAATTGTGTAAGAAGCCTTAAAGTAGCGCAATGCTTAGAGTTATTAGAAGCTTAATAATATTTTTTATTAAAAAAATGTGCAAATGCAATTCCATTAAATAGAAATAAAAATCACCACACATTCCAGACGTGGCTTGAACCTAGGATTTTCAAATACCACAAGTTATGTCTTAACCACTAGATTAAGATATTCATTACAAAATGTAAATTTCTTTGTTGACATAAAATCACACCAAATTATCCCCATATCTAAATGATGAAATAGCTAAATGAGCCATTGTACATTTTTCAGGTAACATTTGAAGATCCACTAGAGTTGCATACTATAAAAAATAGTTATTGGAGCCCTGGGGTTTGCTGACGGAGCGACCAAAAAACAACGTTCAAACTCTTCTATAAAAGAATTTATTTATTGATGTGAAGCCACTCCAAATCACCATCATTCTATGTACGTCAGGTTACATTTAAAGATCCACTAAGCTCATGTATTATAGCAAAATAGTTACCAGATTCAGTCCTGGAGTTTACAGGCAATGCGACCGTCTAGTGTCCATACTTGAAACGATCCATTTTTTATTTTTAATGTAAAAAAATATATTTTAATGCAGTTTTTCAATTGAATGCTTTAATTTTTCTAATGGACAATAACATAATATTAATGTTTTACATATTTTCAATGCTTATTTGTTATTTAGTTGCATTTTGCTCACACATATTGGGTATAATTATTGTTGAACCTAGCTTAGAAGAAGGATTTCTAAAAGCAAAGTTTTGAAGACAAAAAAAAATTAAAGACTGCACGCTCAAAAGCTAGACAAAGCTAAAAGATAATTAAAGTAAGGAAAGAAGAAAAGGATGATAAAACAGCTTAGAAACATCCTCAGAGCAAAAATAAGAAGATATCCTCTCAAAGGAATATAAAGATCAATCTAAGGGCTGTATCATCAAAAGAAAAATTAAGTGCATCACTTCGAAAGCACGAGCTTATTTCTCAAACGCTGAAGATATAGGACAATCACTTATTAATCTTAGAATACTAGAATCAGAAGAAAGAGTTATCAAGCACACGTCGCACAAAAGACTCTAAACTCACAAGGATGATCAATCCCCTATCCATAAAGTCAGCATTAGAATACAGGAAAATCAAGCTAGACACTAAAGAACCTAAACACCACACAAGTTAAGCCGGTAATCTTCTGGTTAACATAAGACACAAAGCATGAACGAAACTTCAGGGTTGAGATGACCAAATATCTTGACATTTGAAGGATACATCCTAAAGACAAGGAAGTCCTGGCATTCAGAAACTGTTAGAAAGAGAAATCTCAAAAGCAGTATCAAAACAAACTCCAAACAAAAATAAGGACCTCTCAGAGTCAGATCTACAAAAAGGCGCGCCGCAACGGTCATCTTCAAACCAAGGAAGTATAAATAAGACTCTATCTACCACAAACAAATTGGACAAGTTTATTCCAAAAAGGCACTCGCTCATATTCTCCATCAAGTGCAAATCTTAAAAGCAAACAAATCTCCTGCAAATTAGTTTGTAATAAAAAGCTTGTTAGAACGCTCAAATTTATATATGTTGTAAAATTGAGACAAAGATCCAAGAACACAAGTCTCTTTCTATATCCACTAGAGTGAAATCAAAACTACATAGGCAAGTCATTGCTGAGGTTGTTGATTCACAAGAGACTAAGAAAGGGTGTTGAGGTCTACAATCCTAAATACAGTTTGGAGAAGTTGGGATTTAGAAGAATCTAAGAGGAAGGTACTCTTAGATTGAAGAATTAGAAGCAGTCATCTATGCGTGCAAAGAATTCTAAATTGTAAAGGCTTCTCCACCCCGGAAGGAGTGATAAATAGTGGATTAAGCCTCGGAGGAGGACACTCCGGGGGCATGATATAGTCAGGGTCCGAACCAGTATAAAAATTACCGTGTTTGATTTACTTAACTTGTCTTTATTTACTGTATGTGCTTTACTTTCACTCTATCATGCTAAGTAAATAATCACACCAAATTAAACATTATTCACTAATAGACTTATGATCAATTATTTAATTAGAACACCATTGATCAAAAGTCCATTATTTCACATTTCGCCAAAAGGTGTCAATCACCCCTCTCTAACTCCTATATCACCCCCTTACATGGACCAATAATTATTTATAATTTCAATTTGTTACTAAATTATATATTTTTATTTTTTTGTCACACAATAAATTTTATTAAAGGAGCCAATCAAGCTAGCATGGAATTGAAGACGAAAACACTAATCAAAATAGAAATGCATACCAAAGAGTAACGTGATTTTAGATTTCCGTAATGGAAAAGGAAATTTGAAATTCGGTGACTAAAAGTTTTCATGCTACCGTAGGCTAATATATTGCTTTGCATAGAACCCCGAAAAACTGGGATCAACCTAATTGTTACGACTTGAGTCTAGGAACTTCTGAACAAGCATCTTAAAAAAGCCTATAAATATTTAGCTTCATTCGCCATTAAAATTACAAGCACTAAAAAGAAAATCATGCTACAAATTCAAATTCAAAGAGCTTAGCTGCTAGGCTTGGTCTAGTGGCCATAACCATTTTAGGAAAAAAACCAGCAAGTGTGGGGTTGTGGGTTCAAACCTCACAATCAATAAATTTGGCAAAAATGTCCCATGCTACTAAAAAAAAAACTCAAGGAGCTTAAAAGCATATAAATTTTCAAGAATCTTACAAAACACATGCAACTAGTACCTTTATTGTACACATGTTCTAACTATATAGAAGAAAGATATTATGGAGAGATATTTTCTAGTACTCATGTTGTAATCTTTCTTCAAGAAATTTTACGTTATATTCTATGACTGAGTGAGTATACGCAACTTGTGTTATGGACACTAGGAATATTAGCTATATTCAAATTTTAAAGGTTTATGTTTTACCTTTGGAAATGATTATCTTATGTATTAAAACCAATAAAGGTACTTTAAAAACTGAATGTAGAGGCAAGATGATGAACCAATATAAAATCGTTGAGTTTACCTTTCTTAACATTGAACCTTTACTTTATTCTGTTAGTGAATTTTTTAGTATCCATTCAATGAATCTATTGATGTGTTTCTACCATTGATTATTGAAGTTTCGTCACATGTCGATATACTTCAAAACCCAAAGGAAGTTTTTTCAAAGACCCTATGTAGGTAGGATGACGAACTAGCATGAAACGTCGAGTTTGCCTTTCTAAACTGTTATAGTTTACTTTTCTCAGTTAGTGATCTTTTGAGTATCCATAAAATTGATCTATTGATGCTTACAATTGATCTATTAATGTGTTTCCATTAACTATTGAAGTTTTGTGCAATGCTTATTCTATACTTCTCATATTAATATTAGCCTTTATTATTTGTGACTATTACAGTATGTCTTAAATGTTGTTAACATATCTTTAACCAATATTTTAAAAAGTATTAGGCGCTAGTCGGACGGTGGTATGAACGCAAAAAAGCTCAAAAATTACTTTATTTTTTAGGCAGAGCCCCACCCACAAACCTGCCGGAAATAATTGTGTTTTTGAAAAGGAAAAGAAAATGAGGCGTAGATAGTAAAAAAGAAAGAGCTTTAAGTAATTAAATGGGGCCCACATTTTAAAAAATAAAAAAGTTATCTCCAAATTTTACTTTTCACCTTTTCTTTCTGCTTTTTTTTATTATTTAAAATAGGAAATGATTTCTCTTTTTCATCCCAGCTTGTACCTCCCATTTTCATTTTATTGAATTGATGTTTAAGTAAATTCATCTCATTATATTAACAAAAAAAATAGTTATCAGCCAACTACCTATTTTAACTTTATTATTTTGTTTTTAATGTCATGAAATTAAAGCGTAAATACAACATTTTCTAATCGCCAAATTGATTTTATTTTTCTACCAAAATTTATAGTCATTAATCGCTAATGATGAACCCCACCCCATTTTAGGGTTTGGCATCGCCACTGTCGGGCGGACGTGATTTTCAGTGTCTGGGCGGGATCTGGGTGATGCCTAGGCAAATATATAATTTTTTTTATTTTAAGTATTTATCAATAAATAAAAATATAAATTCAACTAAAAAATAAATTCTAATGTAATAATATATTATGGAAACATAACTTAGCATATTATAACATAAATCTTAATCAATTCTTATATAAAAATACATCTACTCTAAAATTAATTCCTTATAACCACATATCTTCACAAATATTTTGTGGTTTATAATGTACTATTTCTCGGTTTGAGATTCAAAATGAGAATTATAAGGTAAAAATATTATGAACTATAATTATTATTAGTATCTTAGAAATTGCAAAAAAAATTGGATTAGGCAGTGCCTAGGTGAAAAAAGTCGGACTAGGCGGTGCCTAGGCGGCGATATATCGGTCTAGCGCTGATAGCGCATGAGGAATGAAAAGTCCGACGGCAAGCCCTAAAATAGCGTTTAGGCGGGAATTTTTAAAACAGTGATCTTTAACCATGTTCAATTTACTATTGTAATATAATTTTGATTCTATTGAGTTGGGTCGTTGAATTCATATACAATATTTTCCACAAATGTGACATATGAAGGTTGCTTTATCTGGACAAAGGAGAGGGGATTTTATGGATGGCTGATAGAGCTGGTCTTAATATTTCAGGGGTTTTAGGCGAAATAAGAAATAATGGTCTATTCGATTGAAAAAAAAATCATGTTAAATTGAAATATTTATAATATAAAGCACGATTTTAAGGTTTTTTTTATTATATGTTAATAATTTAACTCGTTTATATTGAATAAAGTTATTGCGGAATAAACTTGCAGAAAACTAAATCAATCACACAAGAACAACAATTTTAACGTGGTTTCCTGGCTAATCCAGACTACTCCACGAATCTAAAAGGAGTTGCTTTATTAATGCTCGACGGCTAAAGATGAAGATTACAACTAGAGAACTTAAGAACTAAGAACCCTAAAACGAAAGCCAAAAACGCAGAGAGCTTAAAAGTTTTACAGAGATTAACAAGTCATACTAATCCCTAAAACAAGCACCATATTTATAACCTGTAAAAGAGTCGTTGAAGATGATAACCGCCTTAACACACTTGAGCCACGTCACCCCTTGAATCTTCACATGTGAACCCAGAAAAAATACAAAAGAAAAAAAGGGAGTAGGAGGCGACTAAGAGAGAGTATTTAGTAAATGGAACCTTGGCCAATTTAACACCTAAATATATAGTATTTGCACTATCAATACAATAAAGGGCCAAATACAATACTGGGCTTAACAAAGTAAATGGGCTCAATTAAGATTACAAATATGATAATTGACTTTCAACTAATAAAATGATGGACAAAACTAAACTAGGCTTCTAATCCTAACAATCTCCACCTTGGCCATCATGCCTCCAATAAAGCCTTCTCAACTTTCATATCAATAAGGGAAATCACCAACTTCAGGTTTTGGTGGCACTATTTGACACAAAGTCAAATGGCACTACACCAAGTTTCTTGAGGGCAACTTGAAATTTATCAACAGACACAAGTTTAGTAAAAATATCAGCAGGATTTATACTAGTATGTATTTTATCCACACAAACAGAACTACTAGCAACAACATCTCTAACAAAATGAATTTTAATATCTATGTGCTTAGTTCGTTCATGAAAAACAACATTTTTACTCAAATGTATCGCTGACTGTGAATCACAATTAACTTTTACTAAATCTTGTTCTAAACCTAACTCAGATACAATGCCCTTAAGCCACAAAGACTCTTTTATAGCTTCTGTTAAGGCAATGTATTATGCCTCTGTGGTCGACAAGGCAACTACATGCTGCAAACAGGACTTCCAACTAACTAGATTATTACCTATAGTAAAACAATATCGAGAAGTTGACCTTCTTTTATCAAGATCTACAGCATAATCTGAGTCACAATACCCTTCAATTTTAATCTTTTCATTTTTATCAAGAGATTTATATGTCAAACATAAAGCATAACTACCTTGTAAATACCTACTTAGCCACTTCACAGCAAACCAATGAGTCTTATTAGGATTACTCATGTACCTACTGACTAAGCTAACAACAAATGCAATATCAGGCCTAGTACACACCATACAATACATGAATGATCCAACAACATTTTGATAAGGAACTCTAGACATAAATTCAATTTCTTCTCTATCTAAAGTGGGATTACTCATTTTAAGCTTAAACTGAGCTCCTATAGGGGTGTTTACAGGTTTATTGCAATCTAACTCAAAGTTTCTTAGCACTTTATCAATGTAGTCTTTTTGAGTTAATTTTAGGAGGCCTTTTATTTCTGTCTCTGAATATATCTATCCCTAATATCCTTCTTACAGCACGTAGGTCTTTCATATCAAATTCAGTTTTGAGTTTTTCTTTAAGTTTATCTATCTCAGTTTTACTTTTACATGCAATAAGCATATCATCAACATACAATAACAAGTAAATAAAATCACCACAAGAAAGTTTGCAAAAATAGATAGAGGGATCAAATTTTCTTCTACTAAAACTGATTTTCATCATAAACTGGTCAAACCTCAAATACCACTGCCTAAGGGACTTTTTTAACCCTATAGGGATTTTTTACGATAACACACATGATTTTCTTTTCCCTTTACACCAAAACCTTCTAGTTGAGTAATATATAACTCATCCTCAAGATTTCCATGTAAAAAGGCAATTTTAACATCAAGTTGTTCTAATTCTAAATTATACAAAGCAGTCAGAGATAGAATTAATCTTATTGACACATGTTTAACAACTAGAGAAAATATTTCTTGGTAATCAATACCTTCTACTTGGGAAAAACCTTTAGCAACTACCCTGACTTTGAATCTTTCATTTTCAACTCCAGGAATAGAAGGTTTCTTCCTAAATACCCATTTACAACCTATAACTCTCTTTCCTACAGGTTTGGGAACAAGAACCCAAGTACAGTTTTTCTCCAAAGAACTCATTTCCTCATTCAAGGCCTCTTGCCATTTAACCTAGTCCTTACTCAGCCTAGCTTTTGAGTAGGATTGAGGATCAGAGTTATCAAGACTTATGGCAGCAAGAACAGATTGATCAATAACAGATGAATCATTGCAGTCATACAGAATATAGTCATTAAATTTGATTGGCAATCTAGTTTCTCTTCTAGGTCTGACATTTATAGTGTTCTGATTATGCACATTATTATCTATGTTATCATGTTGTTCTTCAGGTTCATTATTGATAGGATTTTGGTCATTTTGATTATTATCATTCATTTCATTTTCTGGGGTTTGATTAGGACTATTATGCTCTAGTCTTTCTAACTCCACCTCAAACAAATTCCTATCATGCTGTAAGTCTTTAGATTTATTTACAGTTATCTTAGCAAACTCGTTTTCATTATAGGTGACATCTTTACTTACTAAAACTTTCTTTTCAGTTAAAGACCAGCATCTGTAACCTTTAATACCAATTGGATATCCTATGAAAATGCATTTTTTGGCTCTTGGGTCAAGTTTAGACTCAGTACTATGAACATAGGCAGACCACCCAAAGGTTCTAAGATGACTATAACTACATGGTTTTCCATGCCAGATTTCATTAGGACTTTTAAAATTAATAGATGAGCTAGGAGATCTATTAATTAGGTAGCAAGTAGTAGATGCTGCTTCTGCCCAAAAGCTATGACTTAGACCAGATTCATATAACATGCACCTAACTTTATTAAGTATGGTTCTGTTATATCTTTCAGCAATTTCATTTTGTTGGGGTGTATATATGCATGTCCTATATCTAGTTATCCCATTTTCAGAACAATATTCATTAAAAGCAGTGTTGATAAATTCAAGACCATTATCAGTTCTTAGGGTTTTAATCCTAGAATTCTTTTGGTTTTCAACAGTAGTTTTCCACTCAACAAACTTATCAAACACATCAGACTTATTTTTTAGAAAGTAAATCCAAATTTTCCTAGAAAAATCATCAATGAAAGTAACAAAATATTGACAACCAGACAAAGAGAAAGGAATATAAGATGATCCCCATAGGTCACTGTGAATATAATCAAGACATGACTTGGAATAGCTTTGAGCAGAGTTAAAGCTTTGTCTATGGGACTTTCCCATAATACAAACTTCACAAGATTCTAAAGACACAAAATTAGGCAAGTCAATTACACCTTGTTTTTGCATATTAACAAGGCCTTTTAAGCCAATGTGACCTAATCTTTTATGCCACATTTTAGTTTTCTCAGAATTACTAACAACAGCAGAAGAACCAACATAAACAGATCCAAGAAAATAATAGAGACCATTAGATAGTAATCTAGTTAAGACACATTTGTCTCCTCTGGTGACATGTAAAACTCCACCTTGAGCTTTATAAGTCAATCCCTTACTATCTAAACGACTAAGTGAAATCAGATTTCTTTTCAATTTCGGAATGTGTCTAACTTGACTTAAAGTTATTAATTTACCACTTTCAGTTACAAGTTTAATCTTTCCAACTCCTAAGATTTTACATGTTGAGTCATTTCCCATTAAAACTTTACCACTTTTAATGGATTCATATTTAAAAAACCATTCTCTTTTAGGACTCATATGGATGGTACATCTAGAGTCTAATATCCAGGACTCTAGATCTCTAAACTGACTTATGGTTAAAGCTTCTGTTTCTTGAATCTCAGCAGTGTTATTAACTGCTCCTTGATTCTGATTGTTATTATGTTGGTTTTGATTACTCATCCTTAATCTACAGAACCTTCTAGTATGACACTTTTTATGACAGTAGAAACAAGTTAAATCCTTGTGACTCTTACCCTTACTAGATTCATCTTGATGACTATTAGTAGAGTTATCATTTTTACCTTCTTGCTGATTATTAAATTTAGCCTTATTCTTTTTAGACTTACAATTTTCTTTTTGTCTTTAATAAATAGACCTTCTCTATTACTTGATTTACCTTTATAATCAGATTTGGTCTCAAGTTCTTTCATTTTAAGTGCAGCTATAATGTCCTCTACTTCAAGGTTTTCCCTTCCATATTTTAATGCCTCTTTTAAGGATTTATATTTTTCAAGAATTGAATTTAACAGAATTATGGTCTTATCTTCTTCAGAAATAACTACAGCAAAATTTTCAAGATCATCAACTAATCTCTGAAAATCATCATAGTTATCATCTACATTTTTATATGGATTCATTTTAAAAGTGAAAAATTATTCCTTCAAGAAGGCAATTTTGGCAGTATTAATAGAGACATATAAACAGTTTAATTTAGACCACAATAGAGGAGTTGTATTACATCCTCTTACTCTTCTAATGAAATTATCAGACAGGTTCAAGATAATGGAGGAATGTGCAAGTTGCATCATATCCTGCTTCTCATCTTCTATTAAAGAAGATGGAAGACTCTCAACACCAGTCAATGCTTTAGAGCATTTCTGCTGTATGAGCACAGCTTTCATCTTTTCTTTCCATATAGAAAAATTCCCTTTATCATCAAATTTATCGAGATTAATTTTAGCAAGAGACATTTTGATAAAAAGAAAAGGAATAGAGAGAGAAAAGATATTAAAAGAAACCTTATATCTAACTATCCCAAGATAGAGAGAGATTGAAAAAATAAAGAAGCTATTACTACAAATAGAAGGAAACCTAAAAGAAATCTTAGGGACAACAAACAAGATTTCAAAAGACACAACAGGCTTCAACACTTCAATAACTAGCAAAGGCAGCAGAAACTTCGGAATATAACAAATAGGATTCTTTTAACAATAAAAACACAGATCAATACAAACAAAATTCTAGTATTTCTAACCATACTTATACCAAACATGCCAGTATAGTAGAAAGATAAGAAATACTTACAGGGAGCTATATTTCTTCTTTTAATAGTGAAAAAGAGAAATATAAATTTCGAGAAGAGTAAAGAAAACTTACAGATCTTTGAATCTTCCTTTTACAGTGTATATAACAGAAGTTTTGAGGTTGAAGAATTACCTTATAGGAGATAACACCACAACAAACTTCAAAAGGAAACAGAAATCCGCAAGCTAAACAAGATTCCAATATACACAGGAAGACTGTAAAAGATGTAAGAAAGCAAACTATTAGAAAAACAATTTTAAAGAATCGTAAATTCCAACAGTGATGACTTGTTAATCTCGGGATCAACAGCAGCTAACACAGATTATTTTTTTTAAGAAAGCTTTAATTAATTTGTAAAAAACACTTTGCATTAACAAGATGAACAAGAATCTGATTTGCATAAAACTAGATCAAATAAAAACTTCACCAACCAGAAACCCTAGAATTTCGAAAAAGATGAAAAAATATTTTGATCTAAAAGAAAGAAACCAAAAATCGCAAGGATTTTTAACATGCAAAACCAGAAAACTCGAAATCTTAAACAGATTTGAACATGCAAAGAGAGCTAAAACCGAAGCAACTCAAAAAAACCTCGCTCTGATACCACGTATTGCGGAATAAACTTGCAGAAAACTAAATCAATC
Organism: Euphorbia pulcherrima; assembly: GCA_947683365.1. NCBI lineage: Eukaryota > Viridiplantae > Streptophyta > Magnoliopsida > Malpighiales > Euphorbiaceae > Euphorbia > Euphorbia pulcherrima. The sequence continues at coordinate 45,540,706 of CANTUS010000001.1, read as the reverse complement.
ACACAAGAACAACAATTTTAACATGGTTTCCTGGCTAATCCAGACTACTCCACGGATCTAAAAGGAGTTGCTTTATTAATGCTCGACGGCCAAAGATGAAGATTACAACTAGAGAACTTAAGAACTAAGAACCCTAAAACGAAAGCCAAAAACGTAGAGAGCTTAAAAGTTTTACAGAAATTAACAAGTCATATTAATCCCTAAAACAAACACCATATTTGTAACTTGTAAAAGAGCCGTTGAAGATGATAACCGCCTTAACAAACTTGAGCCACGTCACCCCTTGAATCTTCACATATGAACTCAGAAAAAATATAAAAGAAAAAAAGGGAGCAGGAGGCGGCTAAGAGAGAGTATTTAGTAAATGGAACCCTAGCCAATTTAACACCTAAATATATCTCCTAAACACACCGTATTTGCACTATCAACACAATAAATGGCCAAATAGAATACTGGGCTTAACAAAGTAAATGGGCTCAATTAAGATTACAAATATGACAATTGACTTTCAACTAAGAAAATGATGGACAAAACTAAACTAGGCTTCTAATCCTAACAAAAGTCTTAAATTTTTTCAAAAATTCTATATACAAATACGCATAGTTATAAAATTTAAGGCCCTTTTCGGATGTAGGCCCTAAGCCATCGCACTTTTGGCCTATACTGAGGGCCGATCCTGATGGCTGATATTCCATTGGTGGTGATTTAGAGGATTCTCAACTCATATGTGATTAAGCAACCTTCATTTTTTTTAGCTAAAATAACTAAATAAACTAAAAACTATGTTTTAGTAGTGATTCAATTTAGTACACTCCAGCAAAATTTTAATGATATTAAATATTAATTTTAAAGTCTCTTATTTTTGTTTTATAATTATATAATAGTATATTAAAAATTACAAATTTTTTAATCTTATATCTTATTGTCAATTATTTTTAATTATTAAATTTTTTTTATAGTTGGAATGCTTATAGTTTTATAAAATAAATTTTATTTGTGTTTATCTAGGATCTATTTTACTAAGGATTTGAGTACTTGAAAAAATCTCATTCAAATCCACGAGGATTCCCATTAGAATTGTCGTTTCCTATCTGGAAAATCCCACCCATTTATCACCCTATATCCAAACAAAAAAAGTGCCCTTCATTTTATACTTATTTTACCACTATAATTATTGACTTAAATTTTACATAAATGATGAAGGGTATAATAACTTTTATTTGCTAGAAAATATAGCTAGTCACCACATCATTTACTCACATTCAAATTACAAATATGTTAAATGATAAAATATATGAAACTTAATAATATTTTAATAATTTAGTATATTATTCTGATTGAATTAAAAATTATTATATTTATATATTTTTTATGTAAATATAATGTCCGTTTTTTATTTTATAGAAAACATATAAAATTTTAATTCTATAGGTTATTTTTTAATTGTAAATATATTTAGTCATCAATTTAAATTTGTTTATTAGATAGAATTTATGATCAGAAGTAGCCGAGTAAACTCCTTGAACCCAAATTTTATTTTTGCATCACCACTCAATTTGGGATGATGGCTCATGCATGTGTTGTATTTTGACAAAAAATACAATATGCTAATTTAGTCAAATAAGTAAAAAGTTGTGAAGATATTATTTGTAACAATCTAATTCTTTTAACAATTTATCGAATGATTTACTGTTAAACGAAATATTTATTTGTTTTTATTAATAAATTTAGTAAAGTAATTATTAAGATGTATTAAATCTTTTGTATAGCAGCATGTGCTATCTTATTATTATTTAGAATAATTACTTTTTTTTTTACGACGTATCAATACCTTATCATTGTTTATTATTGAATGACATGAAACTTGATTCGGTGATAATAAAATATAAAAGTTACTTTGTAAAAAGCCAAAGTAGCTATAAATATACATATTCTAATTGTATTACTTGAAACAGATCAATAAATAGAAATTAGCAAATTATATTTCTGTTAAGGAAAAAAATGAAATTCAATTTGTCTAAATTTCGTAACATTTGAAACTATTTTGTTGGACAAATGAAATGAGGATAAAACAAAAAGTTCAAAAAAATAAAGAAATGAGGTAAGGGAACGTGCGAGAAGTAATAGCAGCAAAGTAAACCAACTACTAGGTTGGATCGTGTGCGCTCTCATATTTTCTAAAATGTCCTCAATACAAATTCATAATTTCTTGCATATCTTCGGGTGGATCCAAACCATACCCAATGGAATCAAACGAGACCCAGTTCTTTTCAACTTATTTTCTGTTCAGTTCAGTTTAGTACAGTTCAGTTTAGTTCAGTTTTAGTATTCAGTATTTAATATTCAGTTTCAGCATTCAGTATTCAGAATTCAATATTAAGTTTCAGTTTATGCATTATATCAACATTATTAATGTATATTATTATTCATAAATATTAAAAGCAATGAATATTAATGATAATATCCTTTCAATATCAATTTTAGTTCATTTCTATTTATACATTATATATATATATATAATATTAATTAACATCAATAATCATAAATAACACCAATGAAAAGAAGCCAATGATAATATTTTTAACATTATCAATTATTATTTCTAAGACAAATAATTTTGTAGGAAAAATAAATAAATAAATAAATAAAATAATAATATTTTATAAATATTGATAATAATTAAAATAATAAGGTAATATTCATAATAATAATTATAATAAAATATAATAATAATAATTTATAATGATATATTTAATTATTATTATATATAATAATTAATAAATTTTATTAGAATGTATAATATTATTTAAAGTGTTATTAATTATTATATATTTTAATATTTTTAAAATATTATTTATATTATTAATTATAATTCAGTTTTGATATTATTCAGTTTCAGTTATAGTATCATTCAGTATAGTTCAGTACCATTCAGTTCAATTCAATATACTTACTTATCAATTAAAAAAATATGACCTAAATAAATAAAAAATATTAACTAAATCAAATCGATAAGATATGAAACTGAATTACATCAACTAAATTATTTAATTCGATTAAAATTAAAAATTTAATTTGCCATTACACAAAATTCAATTCAAACTCAAAGACTTCACAAAACAATCTAAATAATTAGAATTCCATTACCCGAGTAAAAACTGAATTTTATTCATATGTGATCTATTTAATTCGGTTCTATTTAGTATACAAAATTTTATACATTAAAATGAAATTAAACTAAAATTTAAAATTAAATAAATTAAATTAAACTAAACTAATCACACGGTCTGTCACCCGTCCAGTACAAATCCACATTCTCAATTTTCATTCTTATAATTTTTTTTCCTGTCCGAATAAAAATACCAATTGCAATTAGAGTTGTGTAAATTTCTCCCTCCCCCCAAAAACCAGATTCTTTACTGTTCTAGGTCTGAGGTAAGTCGGCAACTCCGCCCCTGTTTCAATTGATTTCACCATGTAAGTCGTTCGTTTAGTTTGATGTATTGGGTTAGTTTTAGTTGTGCCGAGTGATTACAGGCGAAGAATCGCTCGACTGTTTTGCTGGCTTAATTTTCGTTTATGGGGTCTGATTGGTGTTATTGAATCAATGTTGATACTTCCTTTTTGTTCTTTATGAGTGGGAAATTTTGAAGAGGTGGATCAGTTTTATTTTGTTTTCTGGAAATGCTTTTACTGTGTTTATCATTTTGCCTTTATGAGCTTGAAGTTGTAATTAGGGCTATCACTGTTGAATTTAGAGTTGTGTGCAACTAAGAGGGTGATGTGCGTTATTTGGATTTGTGTTCATCAGGATAATGGTTTTAGTCAATTTTTAGTCCCTCTATGAACCCGAATTTCATAAGGTTTGAACCTGGACTGCTATGATTTTGCCATGTCTGCTGCTGACATGGCAAGATGCCAAGATCATAGCAGTCTCCGACCATGGTAGAACTTCCATATAAACTGAGATAGATAGATAAAGTTAGGGTTCCAGTTTTTAAGGTAAATTTTACGTGACTGGAAGTTTTGTTTTGCATTTAATTCCATGTTGTTTGCTTTGCAATTCATTTTGTTACTGTGTTCATACGTTGGTTTTTGGGGCTGAAATTTTTTGCCTCTTTTTTGGGCATCACAGATGTTTATTGCTTTGTTGGGTTTATAGAAAGGAAATGAATTTGGCTGATTTGTCCATAACTAGGATTTGATTTGTCTGAAATGGATTGTATGATTATAAGTTCATAGCACTTGAATGATTGTAGATGATGGCCAATTCCTAGTTTTCTAACTCCTGTAACTTAAAAACCGTTGCTTTTCTGATTATCCAACTACTTTTTATGGGGTCAAAATTGTGCTTACAAAATGAAATTGAAAGTTATGGGACTTTGAAAATCATGGGAATCTACTACTACATATGGTTTTTGTTAGCAACCGAAGAGAATGAAAAACACTTAAAAGACAAAGGAAAATAGAAACTGAAGCTTTAATAGAAAATAGGAATCTGCTGGAGCTTTATTTGATTGGAAAAACAAAGGTAACAATACAATAAAGAAGAACAGAATTGATAATAGAAACTGAATTGAAACGCACACTCTTCAATCCCCCTCTCTTCCAAAAGGAAAGAGCCAAAATAACTATCTCAAAGTCTGCCTAAAACAATACAAACTCACAACTTAAATAATGCTAAAACACAATAATACTGACAAATAGTAGATCCCATACAGCTGCAACACCCATACAACCAACTTAATTATATGTAGACCCCATACATACTCCCATACAGCCAGCTTAATAATTTCTAGAGCCCATACTTAATGATTCTTAATAATTCATGGATCCCATGCCCCCTGATTTGCTGCCCATAGCAGCAGCATTTTCTTTCTCTTCTAGAATAGACTTGCCAAATTCGTTGGCCTTTGCTGGTTTGGTCCAAAATCTGACCATGTTCTCTATCATTGCCACCCTCTTGAACAACAATCTTGTCCTCAAGATGCAGGTGAGGGAATTCGCTGCGGATGGTAAAAGAATCTTCCCAAGTTGCTTCTTTAGGACCACGAGAAGCCCACTGAACTAGCCACTGCGTAACTGTATCATCGTGTTTTTTAATTTGTCGAGTAGATAAAATTTTTTCGGGAATGAGAACATCACCTGAGTCTAGTTCTAAATCAGTAGGTAAAAGGGGGTCTACTTGTTGTTGGCCAATAGCCCTCTTAAGAAGAGAAACATGGAATACAGGATGAATTTTAGAAGAATTAGGGAGATGTAATCGATATGCTAAGTCACCAATTTTCGCAACCACTTGAAAAGGACCAAAATAGCGTGCAAATAGCTTGGGATGGATGCGGCTAGCAACAGATTGCTGCCTATGGGGTTTAAGTTTAAGGTAAACGTATTCACCAACTTCAAAGTGGATATCACGACGATGTTTGTCGGCTTGCGCTTTCATTTGTTGTTGAGCCCGGTACAAATGAGTTTTGAGTTGCCGTGAAGCCTCATCTCTATCAATTAACTCACGGGCTACAGCTTCTACTTGAACTTCCCCTGGGATAAAGCGAAGAACTGAAGGAGCTTTTCGTCCATATACTACCTCAAAAGGTGTACAACCAATAGAGATGTGGTAGGTAGTGTTATACCAAAATTCGGCCCAAGCCAACCAAGAAGCCCAATTACGAGGCTGATCAATCGCAAAGCATCTTAGATAACACTCGAGGCACCTGTTTATTACTTCGGTCTGGCCATCGGTTTCAGGATGATAGGCTGAACTCAAACGCAGTTGAGACCCTTGCAATCGAAACAATTCCTGCCAGAATTTCCCCACAAAAATAGGGCCGCGATCACTAACAATGGACCTTGGTATCCCATGTAATCGAACAATTTCTTTGACAAAAATTTCAGCAATCACCTTAGCTGTGTAAGGATGTTTTAATGTAACAAAATGGGCTTATTTAGACAACCTGTCCACCACTACTAAAATTGCTTCAAAACCCTTCGATTTAGGAAGTCCGGTAATGAAATCCATTGAGATTTCTTCCCAAACAACGTCTGGAATGTTGAGAGGTTGAAGCAGGCCTCCCGGTGCCAATGTAGACGCTTTAAATTGTTGACAAATGGAGCAGGCTTGCACAAATTTTTGAACATCGCGAACCATACCCGTCCAATATAAATTTGCTGCTACTCGCCTATAAGTGCGATAGTAGCCAGAGTGACCGCCGGTTGGTGAGTTGTGGAATTCATCAAGTAAGGAAGGGATCAAGGAAGATTGATCAGAGATAACCAAACGACCCTTATAATAAAGAACATCTCCTTTGAGTTGATAGCCTGGTTTCGACAAGGGATCACGCTTAAGAGCCTCGCGAATGGAGACTAATTGAGGGTCAGATGTTGCTTCTTCTAATAATCTATGACCCTCTTGCCAACGCGGGACTGATTTGAGGGTAAAGAGCTCACCAATTTCGTGTTGACGAGATAGGGCATCGGCTGCCTTATTGGTGCAACCAGCCTTGTAACGAATAGAAAACCGATAGCCCATTAATTTCACGACCCAATTCTGCTGGTCTGCAGTGGAAATTTTCTGTTCTAACAAGTGCTTTAAGCTCTTTTGATCAGTAAAGACTGTGAACTCCCTTCCCAATAAGTATGGACGCCAATGTTGAATGGAAAGAGCTAAGGCCATAAGCTCCTTCTCATAGGCTGATTTAGATAGATTGTGGTCAGATAGCGCTTTACTAAAGTATGCCACTGGTCTGCGATTTTGAGTTAGAACAGCTCCTAACCCACGGGCTGAAGCATCAGATTCGATGGCGAAAGGTTGAGAGAAGTCCGGTAGTGCGAGAACAGGAGCAAAAATCATTCGTTGCTTTAAGGTGTCAAAGGCATGTTGGGCAGTCGTGTTCCAAACAAAACCATTTTTTTTGGTTAGGTCCGTCAACGGTTTTGCTATCTTGCCGTAATCTTGAATGAAACGGCGATAATAGCCAGTTAGCCCCAAAAAACCACGAACACTTTTGACATTTTGAGGGGTTGGCCAATCTTGAACTGCTGAAATCTTTGTAGGATCCATAGAAACACCTTCAATTGAGAGTGAATGCCCCAAGTATTCAATTTGAGTCTGGCCGAACGGACATTTCTTGCAGTACAACTTGTATTGATGCTTGGAAAGAAGCATTAATTCCTCACGGAGATGCAGAATATGGGTATCCCAATGTGGGCTGTAGATTAGAATGTCGTCGAAGAAAACTAGTACAAATCAACGAAGGAAAGGTCAGAAGAGGTCATACATGGCAGCTTGAAAAGTGGCGGGGGCGTTCGTAAGTCCAAATGGCATTACTAAGAATTCATAATGCCCGTCATGTGTACGAAAAGCAGTCTTTTCTTCATCCCTTTCTCTCATGCGAATTTGATAGAAACCTGATTTGAGGTCCAGTTTAGAATAAACTCGAGACCCACACAATTCATCAACCACCGGGATACGATATTTGTCGGGGATAGTAGCCTTATTTAGTGCTCGATAATCAATACATAAACGCCAAGAGTTATCCTTCTTTTTTACCAATAACACGGGGCTAGAAAAAGCACTGTTGCTAGGTCGAATCACCCCAATGGATAACAATTCATCAATTTGCTTCTCAATTTCAACCTTGTGAGCGTGTGGATAATGGTATGGGCGAACATTGACTGCTCCTTGGCCTGGATAGAGATTAATTGCATGCTCAACATGTCGTTTCGGAGGTAGGCCTGTAGGAGGATCAAAAACAGCTTTATAATCTTCTAAAATGGCAGATAAATCAGCTTGACATTCTGTAGGAACATCGGTGTTGGGCAGAACACTGTTTTGCGAACTCCCGCCATCTTCATCAATTGAAAATCCCCACCCAACCACTGCTGCAATGACCCATTAGCCTGCTTATCTTGTGTTACGCCTTGAAGCTCATAAAGAACCCCATTATACCAAAACCTCATCCGTTTGGCTGCCAAATTATGAACAACTTCGCCCAAGGATTGAAGCCAAGCCATTCCCAAGATCAAATCTACACTTCCAACGTAAAAAATTAAAGCATCGAGAGAACAAGAGTATTGGCCTATGCGAAGTTCAGCAACTGCACATTTCTTTGTCACCCACACCTTGTATCCATCTCCTAGGCGAATACCGAGATGAGGAATTGGAATTACCTCAAATCCCATGGCTGCAACCAACTTGCTTGATATGAAGTTATGGGTAGCACCACAATCCAATAAAATCAGAATTGGAATGCTCTTAACTGTACCATTGAGACGCATAGTTTCAAATTCAGAATTGGGAGCTGTAGTGGAGAAAAATTCCAGCAGCTTACATTGGCCCTCGTCATCTGCTTGATCCTCAACTTCGTCGGTGTAAGCATCGACTTCCGCTTCGGTTGCATCATCACTTTTAGTTTCCCCCAAAACAATCAATTTCAAGCTTCCCTCCGGGCACTTGTGTTGGGGACTGTATTTCTGCCCACAACGAAAACAAAGACCTTTCCGGCTACGGTCATCCAGTTCAGCGGAAGAGAGTTGTTTGAAAGCTGATCGATGATTAAAGGAGGAAGAAGAACCACGTGGTTTGTCCATTAAGGCAAAATTCTATCTGTTTGGTGCTCCTAAGGTGGGATAAGAACGTTGAAATTGAGTTGGGCCTTCAATTCTCTCAATTTGGCCTGTTTGGGCCAGGCTTAATTGTTGAGTAGATTTCTAAGTATTATTTGCAACGTGACTCCCATGGTAGTTTCCAACCATTTTGTTTGCCGCTATCCTCCCTCTAAACATTGAGTTTCTATTATGCAGTGCGATCTCAATTGTTCGAGCGAGGCGGAGAGCATGGATGCGATTAGTCGGATTCATTACTCGAACCCAATCCTTAATATATTCCTTCAGTCCGTTGATGAAAAGACCAACATATTGTTCTTCGGGTTGTTTAGGAACCTGTGCAGCAATTAACTGAAATTCTTCAATGTAGGAAGGGACGAAACCGTGTTGTCGCAAGGCAGCTAACTCTTCATAGGCATTCTGCAACCCGACACCACCAAAACGGGCTGATAATTCTTCTTTGAACTGTGCCCAAGTGATTTCAGGGAACAAATCTGTCAGAATTGTGAACCAATTGATGGCAGCCCCTTCCATACACATTTGTGCCATTGACAATTGCATATGTACAGGGGTTTGATTAGCCCTGAAAAATAGCTTAGCCTTAGTAAGCCAACCACGAGGATTTTGACCGGAGAAACCTGGAAGTTTAATCTTTTGAACTGAGAAAAGCGCATCAGAATGATCAGTTGTGGCACAATGACCCGACGAAGGATGAATAGGACTCGGTGGAACCCGTGAATGAGTAGCAGATGTATCTCCATTCAAATCTCCTTCACAAACTGGGTGTTTCCCCTGCTGCTTGATCCAGTCAGTAACTGTCCTTTGAAACTCGCTGTTTGCTTGCTTTTGTGAATCTAATCCCGCCTTAATTTCTGCGACAGAAAGAGTGAGGTCTTGGACTTGTTGAGTTACTTCTTCAAGCTTGGCATCAGTGGCTTCTTGCCGAGCATGAAAGGATTGGAATCTAGTCTCGGTTGCCATCTATGGGGGGGAATCTGATCCGGCAGGTCGGACCAAATGTTAGCAACCGAAGAGAATGAAAAACACTTAAAAGACAAAGGAAAATAGAACCTGAAGCTTTAATAGAAAATAGGAATCTGCTGGAGCTTTATTTGATTGGAAAAACAAAGGTAACAATACAATAAAGAAGAACAGAATTGATAATAGAAACTGAATTGAAAAGCACACTCTTCAATCCCCCTCTCTTCCAAAAGGAAAGAGCCAAAATAACTATCTCAAAGTCTGCCTAAAACAATACAAACTCACAACTTAAATAATGCTAAAACACAATAATACTGACAAATATTAGATCCCATATAGCTGCAACACCCATACAACCAACTTAATTATATGTAGACCCCATACTTACTCCCATACAGCCAGCTTAATAATTTCTAGAGCCCATACTTAATGATTCTTAATAATTCATGGATCCCATGCCCCCTGATTTGCTGCCCATAACAGCAGCATTTTCTTTGTCTCTTCTAGAATAGACTTGCCAAATTCGTTGGCCTTTGCTGGTTTGGTCCAAAATCTGATCATGTTCTCTATCAGTTTTCATATATTTGTGGCGATATCAATTTAGTTAGGCAATGGTTGTGCGTAACATTGTCTTTTGAGTCAGGGGTTGCTATTGTTTTTTCCTTAAACTTTGATTGGTGATTCTTTTAGTTTTAAACACTAGCATAGATCTCTCTTAACACCGGGTTGTCTTTTGTAAATTCGTTCTCGCAGATATCAAATGGAAGAAAAACATGAGCAAGTTGAAGATTTAGAGGGTGCATCGAGTGACTCTTTCATTATTGATTCTGATGATGACAAGCCATCTACTTCTGGACAAGATGAGGGAATACAAGTTGAGGTTATTTCATTACTCAGAATTGTGGTATCATTGAATTATCTTAAAATCTTGTGTAATAAAGTATACTTAAAGTGGAAAATAGCTTTCAGTGCTATACATGTTGCGTAGCATAGTATGTATATGGCCTTAGATAACATGAGGTAGTCTATAAGGTCATATCCTTGGTTTTGAAGAGTTTCCATGCTTGTAAATATTTCTATTTCCAAAACTCCGCATACCAAAATTTCATAGTATTACAATTTGGAAACTCTTCTTGTTAAAATACCATGTATCTTAATTACAAGGAGATGGCAAATTATCAAATCTAATAGTCAAATCATATGCATTAAATTCATAGATCACTTCTTTAAAGGTTTTTAAAATGAAAAATACTTTTTTTTTTCTTTCCTATTATAAATTTACAAATGATTTTAAAATCAGAATAAACCCCTATATTTTTTGTATTTGCTTGTTTGCCCACGTTTTCAAACATAGTTTCCCGGTTTCAGTTTCTGTTTCTGCGTGACGTAAAAACGTAAACATAAGGCAGTAATAGTATGCTCTAGAAGCTCATTATCATTTATAACTATAACTACTTCACGTCCACAAGAAACTCTAAATGCATAAACCTCAAGCTGTTTTTTTGCTTGTCCATTTTGCAGGAGCCTTTGACTGAGAAAGAAATAGAAGAGCTGATTGATGAACTTTTGGAAGTTGAGAGCAAAGTATTAACAATTATTTTGGCATTTTTCTCGGGTTCCTAAATTCCATTATATTGATTTTGTTTTTAGAAGGTTATCTGATGCTGATTTTAGGCTGCAGAAGCTCAAGAAGCACTTGAAAAGGAGTCTCTGTCCAAGGTGGAGCATGATGTGAGAGAGGAATTGGCTCAAACTCTTCACGGTGATGATGTGAGTTGGTTTCGTGTTGTTTACCTTCCCTTAGATATGGCCTGTCACTAATCCCTTGGCTATTATCTGTAAAATTTATAGCTGGAGGCAGCTGTTGAAGATGAGATGATTACTTTCAAGGAGGAGTGGGAAACTATGCTTGATGAGCTTGAGACTGAAACTGCTCACTTGTTGGTCTGCTTCTTTCTTCAATTTGTGAAATTAATGCTGAATTTCTAAGGAACCTATATTTCTTACTATCATTATCCAATTTGGCTATTAGAATTCAGTTTTTTGGTAATATAAGTTACACTTGAGCATAGTTGTCAAGGTGCTAGGCGCAAGGGGGCCAGGCGTGCCTCAAGGCAAGGCGCGCGCCTGAGGTACGCTAGGCACAAAAAATATTTGCTTGAAAAGTGAAGTTAAATGCAATAACAGTAACAGAAAAAGAACGAAGTGAATTGTTAGATGTGCATATATATGTAAAATTTACATATTGCGTTAGGAATATCTAGTCTTGAATTAATCTAGCCATAATAGGAATTGAATTAGGAATATTTAGCCTTGAATTGTTATTAAAACTCATAAAAATAGATGAACGACACTTTTTATAGTAAGCTGAAACCCTGAAAAAAAGTGTCCCCGAGGCGGGCGCCTGTGTTAGGTGCGCCTTTAACAACTATGCACTTGAGTATGATATCTTCTGGCCCATAGACTTTGTCTACAAGTTTAATCTTTGGCTTGATTCTTTTTTATCTAACAGGAGCAACTTGATGGAGCTGGTATTGAGCTCCCACGCCTGTATAAGTTGATTGAAAAGGAGGCTCCGAATGTTTGTTCAACTGAAGCTTGGTCGCAAAGGGCACACTGGGTAGGATCTCATCTGACCACTGAAATTACAGAGGCAGTCAATGATGCTGAGAAGTATCTTCAAAACCACAGGCCAGTTAGAAGGTATTCTTTTGTTACAATTTACATCCTGAATTCTGTAGCTTTCGGAATTTATTGAAATAGATATATTATATGTTATGCATTTAGACGACATGGGAAACTGTTGGAAGAAGGTGCCAGCGGATTTTTGGAGAAACAACTAAGTAGTTACGAGACCAAGGGAGATATGGTGGAAAGTGGGAAGGATGGAAATGTTGATTGGGACTCTCTCAAGAAACTATTTTCAGGTAGTAAATGTAAGGACGCTGCTTCGTTTGGTAGCAAACATTGGGCTGCTGTATACCTGGCCAACACACCCCAGGAAGCTGCTGAAATGGGACTCAACTTTCCTGGAGTCAATGAGGTCAGATATTGAATATTTTTAATGCTTACTTCCTTTTAGTTTTACCACATTTTAACATTTTGGCTTTTAGACCTTCAATTATAACCTTTTTAATCATTAAATTATGTGTCATCTTTGCCCTGAGTACGTGCACAAGATGCCGATATCTTAATACTTGTTTGAACCCATCTGTACCTATTTGCCCAAGTAAAACTAAATATGAACTTTGAGGGATTGTTGTGTACTTTTTTGAATTTATATAAAGTTCTCATCATTAAACATTTACAGGAGACCCTAGAGTCTCCTACCAGTTACAAGTTAGGGAACTGGGGGAGTTAGGGATTTATAAATGAAGAAAGTTCTGCTTAATGAAAGTTATGATAATATATTTTTCCATTGATAGATAGAGTTCGACTTTCAGTTCTATGCTATTATGCATCATAATAGCGTTTCCTTGTATAACTTGCTTATTATGCTGATTTAAAAGGCTCTATCTACTTGTTGTCTTTTGATCTTTAACTGCTCTATCTGTATAAACTAGCATCTAGCAACATTCTTATGCATAAACTGCAAAGATCCCCAAATAGAGGAGATACCTTTGATAAGCATCTCTATTTTCTTGTGGTGGAGACAAGGCTTTGGTGGTGCTCGATGAAACAAATAAGTTTCGGAAAATCAGTTATGAATTTTACTTGCCAAATACTTCTATAATTTTTGGTATTGTTTGATAACTACAATACCAAAATTTATATAATTGTAAAACTATGATTTTGACAACTTTGCCCTTTTATATTAATTCAATTAATTTAAAGTAAAAAAGTGATAGCAAATTGAATTCTTATATCATAAACTTAACAAAATAACCAACCTTTTCAATATAACTCCTCTAGCTCTAGCATATATTAATTAGCTCATCCTATTGAAATTATGACTCTAAATCTGCCAAGATTAACAGGGATCAGCATTAATGTCATTATTCTCTTTTTGTAAACAAAATTTACCATTAAAGAAAACATCTACTGAAACACAGAAAATGTCATACAACACCCAATCTGTCGAAATTGCAGCAAACATATCCAAATAATACAATCTCATAAAGAAACTTTCATTTTTTACATGACAATTTTCAGTTTAAGAGCCAAAAAGAGTTTTTATTTTCCCCTTAAAATATGAGTTGGTCGGTTATGATTTCTTGTATTTTCAGCATATATAGGAGTTCCATTCAGTTTGAAGAGCCTGTGAATGTCAAAGAGAATAAGAATATTAAAATCACCATCATTGAATGTACTAAGTGCTACATCATAGATTTTATTAAATACGAAATTTAAGTCATAAAGTTTTATTTGTTCAGTGGATTTTATTTCAATTTTAATACTTGAACTAGTAGGTGAATGGTAGTTGTCAAACACACTTAAATTAAAAGGTACTGAATATTCAGCAAAAAATTTTACTAATATATTAATTTTCAGCAATTAAATGGGTTATCAAACAGGGCTTGTACTTTTTCCACAAGCCACAATATTGTTGTAATGCATGATATACTGTTATCCTCCATAGTCTTGATTGCTGGTAGTTTACTTTGACAACTGGTAGTATTCGGCTGTAGAATAATACTTAGGGTGAAAACGTTTGTGAATTATTTCTGATCAACTTGAGCTGTATGATAGTCAAAAGGAGTGTTGCACTGAGATTCCTTTTGTTATGTATAGTGGCCTACCATCTTCTTATTTAATACAAAAGATACTGTACTCTCATGGATTGGCTGATAAATATACAATAGTAGTAGTCTACATTTGTGTTTTTTATGTTGTCTCCCAAGTTCTGTTTTCATACTCCTACGTTGTAGGTTAGTCGTAAACTTGCCATGGTATATTTTTTAGTAAAGTATTGCTCTTTCTCAGGTTGAGGAGATTGAAGATATTGATGGCAATTCTGATGATCCTTTCATTGCTGATGCCATAGAAAATGAAAAACAACTTGCTCTTTCTGAGGAACAGAGAAAGAAATATCGAAAGGTTTGTTAATGATTTTATGATCCATGTTCTTTTCTTTTTGTGCGTGTATATATGCCCTTAATCAGTTTAATTAACCTGAATATTTTACCAAAAAGAAAGGCTTTCATTGCTTTGTGTGATGCATCTGTCTAAGAGTTTGTGATAGTCGCTATCTCATTAGTTTTGTTGTAGTTCCAACTGTGTATTCCTGTAGAGGTGATGCAAAAGCTCCTAAGGTTTGGGCTTTTAGTTTTTCAGCAATTGTCATCTTGGTGTTGTCTATCTAATTTCGTTTGTTCTAGGTTTGGGCTCTCTCTACAATGTGCATGAATGTGACATTGATTGCTTTTGGTAGGACCTTTGCTAGACTTTCATAGGTTGTTCACGCAGTGAAATTATTATGCTGCAAGCAATTTTTTTCTAGATTTCTCAATATAAGAATTTTTTTGGTATGAACTGGCTTGCGCGTCAGGGTAGGATGCCTGTTGGGCAACCCTTTTTTAATTATTAAGCTTGAAATGAATCTTGAATTGGATCTTTAATATGTGGAAGTGCAGACTCCATATTTTTTCCCAAGGAGGATTCTTCTGCTCATGGTATTGTTTTTGGGTCTTTTATCTTTCTATCTTGTCCCTTTTTAGATATTTTTATCTCCTTTCTTGCATTTGAGTAAATTTCACTTATTTGATTTACATTGCCAGAATATAGTTAAGAGGGTGCTTTTTCCTATTTGCATTTGCTCTTATGTTTGTTTATTCGAATAAATGGCCATGATATACCTCTACCATGTATATTATTAATTTTCCATTTTCCCATGCACTTCTAAGAGTTAATGTTTGTTTGTTTAACACATAGTTTATCAAGCTTTATTACGATTGTTTGTACAAAAAAATCTGATACTATGCATTTTGTACTTCGAAGGTCAAAGAGGAAGATGATGCGAGAATTGATAGAAAACTTCAGCTTCAGTTGAAACAAAGAAGGCATCGTAAAAAATCTAAAAAGGTCTTGATTTGAGCTTTTTAATTGCATTGATTAGTTTTGCATTGTTTTTGTCTTTCTAAGCTGTGGGTTCACCAATCACCTTTTGAGCATTGCTCAAGTGGTACTGCCAGTCAATGGAGGAGATGGGGGTTACCAACCAACCAACTAAGCCTTAAATCCCACGCTAGGTGGGGTTGGCTAATAAATACTTACTTTTTGCAAACAGCAGGATTTGAACTCTGGATCTCTTATAAATTAAACTAATGCTCTACCAATTGATCTAACATTTATTAATAATGGAGGAGATGGGGGTAATGGCCTTTAAATTCAGGCACTTTCAAACCCAGGTTCTGATGAACATGGATTTTGGCAGTTTTTGTTGCCAAAGTTAATTAAGAAAACTTCCCAAACTTTCATAGATGACTATCATTAACGTCCACTCATTATTTCGTTTTCTGCTGTGTGTAAATTAATCCATTAAATTTGGTGATATTTTGTTTCAAACTCTTAAATTCGAAATGGTTGTTGAAATCTGAACCAACATCTCTTGATTAAAAGAGGTCTGGTTGGTATAGAAAATTCAAGTGTGCAATATTTCAGGTCTGTATTTTAGAGTTCTAAAAGTTAAATACTGCCTGTTTCCTGCTCTCAACTATTAGAAGTTTTAACATTCTTGGCTTAGATAAAAAAAGTCTTTGATGCTTCACAAGTTAAGCACATATTGAAATTGGGCGCTTTGTAATTCTTTTCATCAGGTGTTTGAAAGCAATGTAAATGATACTGGGGAAAATGCGGCTGATATATCTACTAAATTTTTGCATGAAAATGTGAAGATAGATGTGTCTGAAAGTTGTAAACACTTGGATTCACAACAACCAATGGATGATGGCAATCCATCAACTTCTGAGTCTCTGTTTTCAGATGTTACTGAACCCAGAGGGTCTAAGCGCCCAAATGAGCTTGAGGAATCAGCAACAGATGCTAAAAGGATTCGAACTATTATCGTTGACTGTGATGATGAAACTGAAATGATGGATCATGCCAGTAAAGTGTATGATGCATCGACTTTGCAAAGTAAAAATCTCCATTCTGGTGCTGGTGGCCCTCAATCAATGGGAGTCGATGGGAAATTTCATTGTACCGCCTGTGGCAAAATTGCTATTGAAGTACATTCCCATCTGCTTTTGAAGGTCATCATTTGTAAGGATTGTAAATGCTTTATTGAGGACAAGACACATGTGAAGGTAAGGATTTTGATAGTCTAATAGCATAACACGGCTGATCAAATACTGTTTGTTGTGAATTGTGATGGAATGATCAAAATTTCTTCTATAAACAGGAAATTCTTTTACTATGTTAGCACAAGTTTGATCAGTTGTTACTAAGATCTCATATTTCTACTTAAGCCGAGGAATAGGCTTAGTAAAATAAGCTTCTAGTACATATTTGCAGAAAATATGCAAGTCTTTTGAAATGTTTGACACTGATAGTACAGTAAGTAATGACTAAAGTTGAGGTTTGGTTCTTATCACGAGTTGCCACTCTCAGCAAGCATAGACTAGTAAAAGCTTTTTCACTACTTCTGTCATTAGTCTTCTTTAATTTCGAAATGTAATTTTCAGAATTTTTGTTTTTCTGTTCCTTGATGCCAGGAAAATTTGTCAACTTAATTTTTCAGGCAGTGACTTACCTATTAAGGTCTGTAAAAAGGACCATCATTCCTGTTCTTGTTATGTATATATGATTATATTCTACCTGAAACTGAAAGAACCCAAAAGGAGTTTCAATTCTTTTTATTGCTTCCTCCCAACCACTCCACTTGATTGCTGATATCACTTCTCATTTCATCAATCTGGCATTGAAAGCCATTATTAGTTGACACATCATTGACTTCATATGGAGTTGAAAACCAGATCAGATGCGAGCCTTATCAAAGTTTTTGGCACGTAAAACCTGATCTAGACATAAAAACAAGTTTCTTTTATTAATAAGTGAAAAAACTCCACTATGGGTACGAATAATATATCTTGTATTCTATTCTATGAATTATGAAATATGCAGTTAACCGAAGTATGCTCAGAGGATATAGGTTGTCTACCAGTAAAGAACATTGAATTGCAATGGCTGTCTTCCCCACTTCAGATTGAAATTATTTTTAGTTTTCGGGTACAAGCATTGGATGACTTCAACAGGACCTGAAAGGGTTGTTTGTTTGATTAATCACATGATTGTATTTTCAACACAATTGAAGTTGATGTGAGGTAATTGGTTGTTTCAGGATCTTGAAAAGTATTGTGGATGGTGTGGACATGCAGACGACTTAGTGAGTTGCAAGTCATGCAAAATATTATTCTGCAGTAGGTGCATTAAGAGGAATATTGGTGAAGAATGCTTGTCCAAGGCACAAGCTTCTGGGTGGAGCTGTTGTTGTTGCGCTCCTAGTCAGCTAAAAAATTTGACGTCTGAACTGGAGAAAGCTCTGGGATCAGGATATATTAGTGTTTCTTCAAGTTCAGACAGTGAGTCAGAGAACTCAGATGCAGATAAATCTGTTGGAATAAGGTATTAGATTTGTACCTTTTTATATAATTTATTTTTCCATGCCTGAAGTGTCTAGTTAAATATATCTTCTTCTGTCATTTACTGAGAGTAGACAGAGTAGTAATATTTGATTCCCAATATCATTTGATATAAGATCATAAAATGTCACTTTCAAGATGAAGTTTTTTGTTAATTATCAATCAAAGGATTGTTACGAGCCCTTATCTTTTAGGCATAAATTTCAAATTACTTCTTTTTTCATATGTATCTGCAGCAAAAGAAAACGGAAGAAGAAGATACGAAGGATCCTTGATGATGCTGAATTAGGAGAGGAGACCCAAAGAAAAATTGCTATTGAAAAGGCATCTTAGACTCTTAGTTCAATTTATGTATTCGGTTAAATCTGGTATAGAGGCACTAATTGTTGATCTTGTCATCTTTTTCTGTAGGAGCGTCAAGAGCGTCTTAAGTCCCTAAAAGTACAATTTGCTGAAATATCCAAGATGCCGAGTTCTGTAAACTGCAATGGGACCTTACATGAAGGTGCTAGTGTTGAAGTTCTTGGAGATGCTACAAGTGGTTATATAGTCAATGTTGTCAGGGAAAAAGGTGAAGAGGCTGTGCGCATTCCTCCTAGCATATCAGCAAAACTGAAAGTCCATCAGGTTTTCCTTCTCTATTTGCATAGTTCAATGATAACTCTGTAGATATTATTTAATATTTGCTTTTAACTTTCAAGTAATATCATTTCACTTCTGGAATGCGGTCTTTTCGTTGCTGGATAAGTTAGCCTTCCCATTTATATTCAAATAAAGTAATATACATATGACCATCTATTAAATTACAATTTCTAGTTTTCTATGATTGATGAGATCAAGGAATTCATCATATTATGATATATACATTTGTGAAACATAAGCATCGAGTGAGTCTGTCAATGGAGGGCTCTTTTATCAGTGTGATGGTTGATTTTATTTTTTCTTGGTCAAATTATAATTTGCCTTTAAGCATTGTAAGCTGGTTTTCTTAAGCTGACCTTTGATTTCAGGTCGCTGGGATAAGATTTATGTGGGAGAATATCATTCAGACTATTGGAAAAGTGAAGTCTGGAGATAGGGGTCTGGGCTGCATTTTAGCTCATACAATGGGCCTGGGTAAAACATTTCAGGTATTATGACTAACTTCTGTCTTTATCATTTCTGTTCTTTATTTTTTGGACAATTAGGCTGCATATATGGAAGGAAAAAGGTAACAAAAAGATAAAGCAGAAAAACTTGGACCACAACCATTGCATCTGCAACTGTAGAGATAAAGTTAGCCACTAGCCTCAACAATGGAGTGTTTACACTGAATGAAAGCATAATTTGATAACAGGCTAACTTGATTATCATTGAGGTTGAAGTGCTAACTTATTTCTCAAACTTAAAATGACATGGTTGACTTAAATAATTTGGAAGGCATAAGCTAGGTAGCACCGACACGGAAACGGACACCGACACTGGGGAACGCCATTTCTAAATTTTTTTTGGCTAATTTAGGCTAGGAAACTAGGGGAAACGTGTCAAGTGTAGGTTTCTGACACCTACATGAATCGTGGAAACGCCAGTGTCTAAGAGTTTCCGTGCTTCCTAGGGCATAAGCAGAGGGAAAAAACACGGGAAGGTATTGACATAAGAAATCGAGTTAGTGAAATGGATAAAGAAACTAATCAAATATCATCTGATATCAAGTCTAATTCATCCTCTCATGCAGTGATGGTGCTACTTTCTCAAGGCAAGTAGTAAGAGGAAAACTACTTAAAAAAGCATGTAGAATGCAAAATCACACTATCTATAAACTCAGAATACTGCTATATGAATTAATTGGAACAGATCATTCAAGGAAAAGAGAGCTTTAATTTTGTTTTGAACAAATAATGATTTTCTAGGAGTGCATAAGGAAACAAAAAGTAAACATAAAATAGAACATTTAATCAATGTCGAAAATCAAATATCAAAATTTTACAGATGGGAGGGGGCAACATGTTTATGAAATCTAAAAAAGTTATAACACCTACAAAAGATTTGCAAGAGGGGGCTTGGGAGGGGAGCCAAGGTTCCTGCTCTTGTTTCTGCCTCTTAAGGCTTTAGTGGTTACACATACACTGGCATGCTCCAGCAGTACAAACTACTCTAGTAGTTGCATTTCTTTCTATAGGCAATGATAATGCTAATGAGTAATAGTAGTATGAAGTGAGATATGGCACACATAATGCTCTCAATTATTCTTACAATGTAAAATGCCATGCTTCTAGTTGCTTGACACATGTATGCCTTAGTTTTATCTCATGTGACTCTCATTTTCCTTGTGCAATTTTTTTTCCTTTCGTATCCTCCAATTTCCTATCTGCATGCCAAATCAAAAATTGAAAAATTGTGTTTCTATACAATTGAAAAAGTATACTATTTATTCAACTCTTTCACTTTGAATTTGAATACATATTTTAAATTTTAAAGATACTGTAAGATCATGTATTGTGTAGAAATAAATATGAAAAGTCTTATGTCAAAAGTGATTTTGATTATGTGTAGAAGGTCTTTTTAAGATGAAAGTAGTAAGAAAATTTTTATTATTATCGATGGATATTGCGTGTTTATATTTGTTGTTCTTCTCTGAGTTTTTTTCACATTATTCATCAAACTAGAAAGATGGAGAATATACATAATAAGTTTCCCAAGGTGAAATCAGAAAATTTGAATATTTGATTTCCAATTTTCTATATGAAAAATTTGTTCTACTAAAAAATCCAAAATACGTTTTCTTGGATATCTTTTTGGAAATAACCATTATACGATTTTCAAATTTTATTTGCAGGTCATATCTTTCCTATACACTGCTATGAGATGTGTTGATTTGGGGCTAAAAACGGCACTTATTGTCACCCCTGTGAATGTGCTTCATAATTGGAGGCAAGAGTTCTTGAAGTGGAAGCCTTCAGAAATGAAGCCTCTCCGTGTTTATATGCTAGAAGATGTTTCGAGGTTTTATTCTGTACTCTTTTTGCCTTCATTTTTTGTATTGCGAAGAAACTAAATTTGACATATCGGGTTTGCTGCACTAGGGATAGAAGAGTAGAATTGCTTGCAAAATGGAGAGCTAAGGGCGGTGTTTTTCTTATTGGCTACTCTGCTTTCCGAAACTTATCTCTTGGAAAAAATGTCAAGGATAGAAACACAGCTAGAGAGATTTGTCATGCCTTGCAGGTATTTTCCCTTGAAATCTTTGTAATTATTCGTGTGGTTCGCTTGGTAACAGACATTATGTTCAAAGAAAAAATAGGTAAAAAAAAAATTTCTGTAGTGCATGTTTTAAAGGACTTCGTTTTAAATGAATGTTTCCTGATGTAGAAATTATGGGGAGATAAATCCCATGTTTTTTTAAGATAAGCAGTGAGGGAGAAGAGTTCAAATGTCTGTTATGTAGAAATATACTAGAAATGAGATGGTTGTAATTGCTGGTGTCAATTGTGTTTCATTCATGTGTGGCTCTTTTCTATCATGATGATTCTTGTATAATAACTTGGGGGAATATAATGTAGTTCATTTGGGTGACTAGGGGATCCCCATCTCATAATCTGGACGAGTTTTCATAAGAAATTCTGAACTGCCTTAACTTAATATAGTTAGATTAGATGTAATGTAACAGTACCAAAAGCTTGATGGACTCTCCTATCAAAGATCTCTCTCCATCATGATGACACCTAACCTTAATCTGAATTTTACCATAAACTGGATAAGTGGAGAACAAATGACTACATGTTGATCGCCCAAGTAAAGCCAATGCTTAAGCCACCTCCTAAACATGGCTTTGCTTTCGCATTTGCTCTTATAAATGGTTCTGCAACTTCTTTGCCATGGCAGGTTCCATTCTCGGAAGCTTTTCTTGCTAGTTAGGCGCGTCATCCATGAATCATTATTTTCTTTGTTTCAACAGGTTAAGAGGAAAAAATAGAGATTTCATGTCTTATTTTTATGCTGAATAACATATAAAAAGATGTATGCTTATGACAGGGCAACAAATATTGTTTATCACATATAATTTGTGGTTGTATACGTAGTTTTATCACTTTAAAATGCATGGAGTTTCAAATTTGAGGGGTCATTAACTTTTTGTAGCTGCATTCATAATTGATTGACATACATTACACATAAATCATGCTATCGAATAGAGCTTGGTACATTAGCTGTTTTTCCAACTATCTTGAAATTAAAGCCAATTGAACGATAAGGTTCTCTTATGCCTTCCTATTATGTATCTTCTTGTCATTAGGAATTTTCATACTGAATATACTAGTTTTCTATTCTATTGTCAGGATGGACCTGATATACTTGTTTGTGATGAAGCCCATATAATTAAAAACACCAGAGCAGATACAACCCAAGCATTGAAACTAGTGAAATGCCAGAGAAGGATTGCATTAACTGGATCTCCTCTTCAGAACAATCTGATGGAGTACTACTGTGTAGGTTTTTGCTTTGCAAACAAACTAGTGAAGTAGCATACCTTTTTGTTTTGTTCATTATTGTTTTTTTTAATCTGAAACAGATGGTTGATTTTGTAAGAGAGGGTTTTCTTGGAAGCAGCCATGAATTTAGGAACCGGTAAGACTTTTTTTCTCAGATATATACTTGTTACTGGTCTTGTTTCTAGCTGTTTAAGAGTCTCTTAATTCTGTTTGGCTTTGATTGCAGCTTCCAAAATCCCATAGAGAATGGACAGCATACCAACTCAACTGCTACTGATGTAAAAATTATGAACCAGAGATCACATATCTTGTATGAGCATTTAAAAGGATTTGTCCAAAGAATGGACATGAGTGTGGTGAAGAAGGACCTGCCACCTAAAACTGTCTTTGTAATAGCTGTGAAATTATCTCCATTGCAAAGGAAATTATACAAAAGGTTTCTTGATGTGCATGGGTTCACAAAGGATATAGTAACCAATGAAAGGATCAGAAAAAACTTTTTTGCTGGATACCAGGCATTGGCTCAGGTATAATCTTGATTGGCGGTTACAGTAATTGACAGCTTTTCTTGGTTCTTTTGTTACGGTAGATAAATAAGTATCTCAATATTGGTGGCTTGCACGTGATCCCTTCCCCCCTAGTTCCCCATAAGTATGTAAATAGAGAAGTTATGAAAAGAAAGTCCAGTGTAGATTCATAAGGCTAGGAATATCAATTCCTATATATCTCGTGAAAACTGAAATTTATTTTTGTGAATCAAGTTGTGGTCTGATAGTTTCATGAAATGGTAAGAGAAAAGTGAGAAAAGGCCAAATTTTTCCAAGATAGCAGAAGTCTGGAAGCTTTGTTTCCTGTTAAATTGGATTCATAAGGGGCTAAATTGTTGAACAGCTGCAGCAATAAAGGTTGACAAATTGGATTCATAAGGGGCTAAATTATTGTGAAAAGTCAGCACACAACTGCTTCTCTTACACTTGGGCTTCATGATCCAAGTGGCCAAGAAATGGAGCAGACCAGTGAATATTGCCTTATCTTGAAAAACTTAATGAATTATAAATAAGGAAAAGAACTTTCCAAATCTTTGAAGATTGGAGAACTGTTACTAAATAATTACATGAACGGGAAGAGCTGGATTATAATATTATCATTCTAATCAGTTTTCTTCTCCCTGTTTTATTTAAAAGTTAAGATGTGCTTGGCAGATATGGAACCATCCTGGAATTCTACAGTTGAGGAAAGATAGAGTGTATGTCAGTCGTGAGGAAACTGTTGATAATTTTGTTGCAGATGAAAGTTCTAGCGATGAAAATGTAGACTATAATACAATTGTAGGAGGTGAACTTTACTTTCACAGCATTGTCTTTTATTCGGGCTTGTTTGATTCTTCGATAATTGTGCATATGGGATTTATTGTGGACTGATCATTTTTGTTCTAATTTTGTGAATTATGTCTATTGTTTTTTCTAGTTAATGCAGCATTGGCTAATTATCAGGTTTTATGTTGCAATTGATGCAAATTGTAAAATAAATTTCAACTATATTGAGTTTCACGGAGGTCTGAACTTAATTTTGTTGTTGAGATTATATATATAAGAATCTTTTTTTCACATTGTTAGAAAAAATTAGGCATGAACATACGGATGAGCCATAGATGGATGTACCACGTGAATTATGTCATGTTATACTGGATCTGGTATTAGAGCCCGAAATGGTAAAACCATTGTAAGGATTCCTATTTTGCCAGAAACCTAATCAAATATATCTTTACTTTATGCCCTCTGTATGCTAAACAATCCAATTCTAATCCATATGAGAATAGTTTCACTTGTGTTCGGACTATCAACTATGGGAATTTTTACACTATATTTCCTGCATGGTGGCGAGTGTCTTAGCCTCGTGGTTAAGACTGAATTTGTGATCTTTAGAGGTCTCATATTCGAGTCACACTCGGGGTGGGGTGGGGATTTTTCTTTGTATTTAATGTAAGCGCAATTGCACAAATTAAATAAAAAAGATGAGCCAAGGCATGTTTCATGTGCTTAAAATTCATCTTACTGGCCCTCTCTTTGCCTGTATTTTTGAATTTTGTTTGTTGACTGTTTGATACAGAAAAGCCAAGAAATGAAAATGGCACGCATGGCAAAAGTGACAATGGATTTTTTCAGAAGGTACAAGCATCAGAAATTATGAATTGCTTGTAATCTACCACATGCTATAGTTCTTTCTTTTTCCCATCTGCATATTATTTGTTTTCACTCTTATAGCAGTAATATTTTGTTCTGTAATCCATCTATATTATGTTGTGGCAAAGGCTTGGTCTAGTGGTTGAGCCTTGAAGCTGTGATCCTAGAGGTCTCAGGTTCAAGTCCACATTCGGGCGGGGTGGGATAAGGTTTTCCTTTGTTATTATTGTAAGCCCAAATGAGGCAAATATTTTTTTAAAAAATATTTTGTTCTGTAATCCATCTATATTATTTGTTCAGTAAATATGACTAATTTTCGTTTGGTAATCTTGTTTTACGAGTATTTGACCTTTCTTTTCAGGATTGGTGGAATGATCTTCTTCAAGAAAACAATTATAAAGAGCTCGATTACAGTGGCAAAATGGTATTGCTGCTTGACATATTAACCAAGTGCTCCTACATGGGTGATAAGGCTCTAGTTTTTAGCCAGAGTATACCCACTTTAGATCTCATCGAATTTTATATGTCAAGATTACCCCGACATGGAAAAAGTGGAAAGTTCTGGAGAAAAGGGAAAGACTGGTACAGGTGGGTATATGGTCAAACCTGTCACAACCTCTTTTTATTGGATTGGAAATAAGAGGAATTATATAAGCTTACTTCATATGATTTATCCAACAGGATAGATGGAAGAACCGAGAGTTCTGAAAGGCAAAGGTTGGTGGAGAAGTTCAATGACCCCGAGAACAAAAGAATTAAGTGCACTTTAATTTCAACTAGAGCTGGATCTCTGGGGATAAATCTTCATGCTGCTAACCGTGTAGTTATCGTGGATGGTTCCTGGAATCCTACGTATGATCTTCAGGCCATTTATCGGGCTTGGAGGTACTTATCTAATATTTTTCTGAATTTCTCTACACTGAAACATGCTACTGTTGAGTTAATGGAATTGCTTTTTTTCAAATTACAGATATGGCCAGAAAAAGCCCGTGTTTGCTTACAGATTGCTGGCACATGGAACTATGGAAGAAAAAATTTACAAGCGTCAGGTAATGGAATCTTGATGCTGATTCTGTGTATTCTGAGGGCCTAATGCATCAGTAGGTACCTGAACTTGTCTCCAA
The DNA here is from genome assembly GCA_947683365.1 of Euphorbia pulcherrima. Taxonomy (NCBI): domain Eukaryota; kingdom Viridiplantae; phylum Streptophyta; class Magnoliopsida; order Malpighiales; family Euphorbiaceae; genus Euphorbia; species Euphorbia pulcherrima. Next base: position 45,514,772 of record CANTUS010000001.1, on the reverse strand, counting down.
AAACCTGTTGCCTCCCTGAACTTTCAAAGTGATCTGGTAGCTCCCTCAACTTTAAAAAAGCGCACCACTTTGCTCCCGAACGCCACGTGTCAGAAGCTGACCCGTGGCGTTCAAGGAGTAAACTGGTGCACTTTTTGAAAGTTGAGGGAGCTACGGGATCATTTTGAAAGTTCAGGGGGGCGGTAGGTATTTTGGGACAAGTTCAGGTACCTAGAGATGCATTAAGCCTATATTGAAAGGAATCTTGATAGTTGATACTGATTGTGGGTATAAACAGGTGACTAAGGAGGGGCTGGCTGCAAGGGTGGTGGATCGACAACAAGTGCATAGAACTATTTCTAAAGAGGAAATGTTGCATCTCTTTGAGTTTGGCGATGATGAGAATTCTGACCCTCTAACCGACCTTCAAGAGGATAAACAATTGGATGGCCAACCAGGAACCTCGCAGAAGCACAAGGTTCCCCTTTCTCACGGAAACTGCTCTTCTGACAAATTAATGGAGACCTTACTTGACAAGCACCATCCAAGGTATGTTTTCAGTATTTATTACTTCGAATTGACATTGAATGAAATTTAGTTAGTATTAAGGTTGGTTTCTTTCAGTCTATAATAGAACTATGTTGTTTAATTGAGAGAGGGCAATCTGTGGTCAAGTATTCGACATTGGGTATATATAACATCAATTCGTGATTTTTGAGTATGAGCCAAGTTCTTCAACATGGCATCAGAGCTACCTAGTTCAATATGGCGTACAGCCGTACTATTAATGTTACATTTGATTCGAGGGCCCACATTGGCTTATATGGACAACATGCCATTTATAAGTTAGGAGCGAACCCTCCTCCAAAATCACTGTTTAAACAGGACTTAGGTTCAAGTCTCAAAAAAGTAAGCAACCTTTCCTGGATCAGTTTTCTTTCGGGACTGCTTGCATGACTAGTAGCTAAGAGTAAAGGCTGCCTGTATTTGTATCATAGTTGTCAAAGGCATGCCTCATGAAGGGTGTGATCCTCGGCGCCTCGCCAACATATAGGCGAGGTGGTGTCCCTAAGGTGTGTGTCTCGGTGTGCCCCAATGCGCCTTGGTGCTCTTCCTGCACCGTAGTGACACTTTTATTCTTTCAGGGTTCTAACTTATATTTATATGTGTTGCAATCTCTATTTAAGAGGTTTAATAACAATTTAAGGCTAGATATTCCTAATTCAATTCCTATTAAAGCTAGATTAACTCAAGGCTAGATATTCCTAATGCAGTATGTAAAGTTTACATACATATGTACATATAACATTTCTCTTGGTTCTTCTTCTGGTATTGGTATTGCATTTAACTTCACTTTTGAGGCAAGCGTACCTCGAGCACGCATGGCCCCTTTGCGCCTCAGTGCGCCTTGCGGCTCTAACAATTATGATCTGTATTAGCTATATGTTTAAGTTGTGATTTTCTTGTTGCATCTAGAATTGCCTCTAGATTCTCATGGAATGTGAACTGATATAGACAAGCACGATACCTTGCCTTGTAGTTGGATATCTAATTACCATGAACACGAGACCCTTCTACAAGAGAACGAAGAGGAGAAACTAACAAAGGAGGAGGAAGACATGGCTTGGGAAGTATACAGGAGATCAATAGAATGGGAAGAGGTACAAAGGGTCTCCCTTGACGAAGACCGAAAGCCACCCATGCCCAATGTTGCTCCATCCAACATACCCACACTCGCACCAGAGGTACACGAGGAGCCTTCCATCCAACCTTCAAAGCCCATTTTAAGGAGCCGAATGGTACAGAGGAAATGCACTAAACTTTCGCACTTGCTAACCCTTAGAAGTCAGGGCACGAAAGCCGGTTGCTCGACTGTATGTGGAGAGTGTGCACAGGAAATCAGCTGGGAGGACCTAAACAGGTCTCGCTGAAGAATTCGGTCATCTGTTTTGCTGATGTAATTAAATTGAGTGTGGTAGTAGTATAGGGGAGAGGTGTTGTATCCATTTCATTCATTTTACTACTTACATATGGCAATTATGATTATTGTTGCCAAATTATTGCTATTTTTGTATTGAGGGGTCCATGCCATTTGGGGGAGATTTTTGGATGGTGGGGATGGATGTAAATCTATAACATAGGGGAATTAGGACTGTAATGACTCTAAATGTGTAATCATAATCAAAGCCATGTATCAGTTATGGGTAGAAACTTTCCCTTATTTCTATAAGCCCCTCCTATTGGAGACTTTAATTCAAATGAATATTATTGTAGCAAAAATCTTGTTTTGGAAATGGTTGAATTCATTCATTTAAGTTTATTGTAAAACAAGTTCAGTTGATAGTACTGTATATTAATACGTTAATATGTCAGAGCAGAGTGCAGCGATGTTTCATATGAAAGAGTATCACAGTTATGACTAAGGCCTGTTTGGTATTGCTTTTCAAGTTGTTGTTCCAATAGGTTTCTCTCGCAAACTTTTAATAAAACCACATATTTTAGTTTTGAACAGTATACTTTGGTCCTTTATACTAATTAAGTGGGAATTGAGTGGGAATTGTCTGGTTTGTTTTTTCCAAAATCAGATATGAAAATAAAGCTTTTAAAATAAGCAGCCTGGAAAAGTACAACTGGCCTACCCTATACCCTATGACATAAAAGGAAGACCATAGTAATACAGAGAGAAGAGGGGAACTTGGAAAACGATAGAACAAAGGACTATTATGCACTAAAAACACCAGAGCTCGTGTTTAAGAAACTATATTGATGGAGAGAGATCACACACCAATAAAAAGGGCAATCTTTGAGAAACAATCAACTGTTTGGTGTTCTCCTGAGTTGGATTCTTTTTCTTTATAATCACAAACCGACTTCATTATTCTAATAGCACAACAAACACATCAAGAAACAAGTTATCAACTAAGCCAAACAAATGCACCATATATATGATGAACAATTATTTCCAGAAATGGGGAATAGAAAGACTACAAAGGGAAACAAGGTCTAACCTACTGGTAGAATAAAGCAGTGTTTTCAAATCGGGCTAGGCGGGATTTTCATAACACCGTCGCGATTTTAGGTAGTCGGGCGGTCCTAGGTGGTTGACCGATTTAGGTAGTCCTAGGCGGGGCTGGGCGGGGTTTTTGTTTTAAAAATCGGCCTTAGGCGGCATATAGGCGGGATTTTTCAAAACACTATTTTTAAAATATAGTTTAAATTATATTTTTTATATTTTATATTATTATAATTTATTTTTTAGCTGAATTTATATTTTTATATATTAAAAAATAAAAAATACAAATCCGCCTAGATCCGGCCCAAGCCCTGCCTAAGCGTTTTGAAGCCTCGACCTAACCCTTTTTAAAACATTGGAATAAAGCAGAATGAACCGATGATTTTAAAGACATTTTCAGAAAATTTAGATTTGAGGCCCCCAATACTTGGAGCCCGCAGTGCTATCGTTCATGCTACTCAGCCTAACGGTTGGCCCTAAGAACATCAAGAGACAAGCAATGCATTATTCCAAACAAGTACATCAACCAAATTGATGAATAAGTTCACACAAGGAGAATCAAAAGGCCACAAAGGGCGTTTATACCACAAAAGGTAAATGAAGTTGTCTACACAAGAGGTAGAAAACACAAAACAACAAAATATAAACAACATATATCTTAAACCGAAGAACACATCTAAAAACAAGCAATCTAATCTTTAAAATCGACATAAACAAAACTATATTTCCCTCAAAACCTTTCCAACACTTATGTATGAAAAAAATCTTTTTAAAATATGCGTATAGATTGACTACACCATACTGATATTAGCCAACAGCTTCAGTGAGAATATACCGCTTTTTTCCAGTGTGTTAAAGTTGATAAAAAATAAATTGAAAAAATATCGACAAGTATAAGTAGAAGTCACATGTAAGTAACCACTTGGGACAAGAACCAAGTAAGATATAGCCGATAACCAACTAAAAAGAAAAAAAAATTGTTGCGACACGCAGAAGTACGTGAACACCCCATATCCCCCGTGTTTTAAAAGATTGATAGAGTAGTTTTAATATAATAATAATAACAAAATTTTATTATTTTAGGGTAATTCAGTATGGAGAATCGAAAGTGGGTTGGAACATGATCTAGAACAAATCTTAATAAGGAACAGTATTTTAAAACTCCCTGCCTAGCTCCACCTATGCCCCGCCTAGGCGCTATTTTGGGGCTCGCTGTCCGACTTTTCATTCCTCGGGCGCTATCAGGCGCTGAACCGACATATTGCCGCCTAGGCACCGCCTAGTCCGATTTTTTCCGGCTGGGCTCCGCCTAGTCCGATTTTCCCTCAATTTTTAAGATACTGATACCTATAATAATTATAGTTCAATTTTTTCAATTCAAAAAAGATAGCACGGTTGGTAAAACTAATGTACAACAAAATATTTTGATAGCACGGTTGGTAAAACTAATGTACAACAAAATATTTTCACCATACAATTTTCATTTTAAATCTCAACCCAAGAAATAGTATGCTATAAACCAAAAAAAAATTAGTGAAGATATTTGTTTTTAAGGTATTGATTTTAATGTTGATGTGTTTTTATGTAAAAATTAATAAAAACTTGTATTTTTATATGCTAAACTATATTTTTTTTAAAATATTATTATATTATAATTTATTTTTTAATTGAATTTATACTTTTATCTATTAATAATTATAAAAAATAAAAAATTTATAAATCCGTCTAGACAGTCTAAACATTCAAAGCCTCGACCGCTTGACTACCACTACCGCTTTTCAAAACAAGTGAAAGTGGTGTGTATGAGTGAAGCACTGAAAGAACAGTGTGAGTGAGCTGCACAGCGTTCCTTTGTGTGAAATCATGGCTCTGTGATTTGACTTTTGATCAAGTGTGGACTCTGACATTTGGTAACTATCCTTCTTCCTTCCTTTTTTTGCTTCTTGGCCTTTTATTTGCTCCTCATTCTGCTTTCCTAATTTCCTCGCACCAGGTTTCTTTTCACTCCAGGTACTCTTATGGCCTTGATCTTTTCCTTTTTCTGGATTTCCTATGAGCTATTGCCCTAGATGCCTGTTACGAAATGCTGTTTTATTTTATCCCCTTCCTTTGGGGGAAAGATCAAATCAATTTAATTTTTTAGGGTTTTTCCGACTGTAATCGTTTTGTGCAATCTTTGTCTCATTTCATGTTTCCCGGTTTCTGTGTGATAATTATGGTGCCTAAGTGGTGTCCGATCATGAAATTTAGCCTTGTATTGGAAAACTGACGCTCCAAAATGAACTTCATTTTTGTTTCTGGACAAGTTCTCTTGGAAAAGCGTGTGAAACCAAGAATTTTTCAAGTAGGAATATCCCATAAAAATGGAATATTCTTGTGTTTCTTCAGTTCTTTTTCATGGATTTTTATTAAATTGGAGATTTGGAGTAAACATTTTCTTAATTCTTTGTAACAATGAATAGGAAATACAAGCAAACTCAAACATAATGAGTACACAGCCTTAGCCCTGTAATTACAGAGAGGCTGTTTCCAATTGACGATTGACCATTAATATACATAATAAAATAAATTGTTCTAGACAGTTCTAGATTTTGGTTCCCTCCTAGAAATGAACAGAGAATATGTGAAGAGCTAGAGGGGAGTGCCAATTTTCTCTATGAACTGAGTGGATGTATATGGAGTATCCATATTTCTTGTTTATTGATATTATGAGCAAGCCAAATGCAAAATGAAATGTATTAATCCTTCTTTTCATGAAGTATTAAGTTCATATTGGGTGACATAGTTGGTAAATCTTTAGGGGGTCAACGTGTTAAGCTACGGCTTCTTAGTTTTTTTTTCGAGTTTTACCAAATATGCAGCATCCTACTTTGGATATTATATTTTTTTATTTCTGAATCTCAATTTTTATGTATAGATTTTTGAATATTTTGTTAGATCTTCAGTAAAGACTCATTTTCTGTTACTTATTAATTTTGTTATTTTCATTACTATTATTGTGCCTTTGTGGAATATTTGTTTTAATATATTATCATTATCTTTAGGTGTAGGCTATGGTTGCCTTTTTTTACAAAGTAAACAATACGTTGCCTCTTATCACCATTGGATTAAAACATCATCCATTCATCCAATGGTGATGGAGGCAAAGTAAGGGTTACTTCAAGTAACTATAGAAAACCCCTTATCTTTATTAATTTTGTAGTGATTATGTTCAAATTAATATTTAAAACTTAAATCAAAATTAGTTATGTAGGTCTCTTATTTTTGTTCTCGTCCTTCTTCACTTACTCGGTCTGTATTCAGATTATAGGTAAACACTTTGTTTTATTCTAGACCCCTTCAACAATTTGAACTGTGAACCTCAAAAGAATTAGCGAATTTGAATTCATGAAAAAATAGACGAAGAAATAAAATGAAGAAAATAGTTAAGAGTGTAGTACTAGTTGAATGCATCCAAGTATGTATATCCAAGTGAAACAAGTCCAAATAAGTCACCAGTCACGACCGATCATTATGATTACAAATATTCTACATCTTATGTAGTTATGATTAGGTTACTTGAAATTCGAAAACTATAACCTTGAGGTTAAACCAATGTATTGCATATTTTTCTTTAATCATGAGAATGTTTCTTCACAATTTTTCGCAGTTGTTGAGTGACTTGAGTACAAAAACATTACTAAAGAAGTAAAGATAAACTATCATTGAGCAATTTTTAATGGATTATTTGAATAAACATTTCATTTTTTCATGAACTTTTTTGGGATTGGAAAGAAAATGCATATTCAACCATGTAGATGACTAACTATAGCTGAAGAAATAAATTTTCCTGACAGCAAACTTTAGTTCCTTAATGCAAACAAACTAGAGCAGAGATGTGAAGAGCTACAGTAGAGCTGTGACAAGGTTTTATATGGTGTGAATGGGGAAGAATGCATATGGAGGATTCATAATTCTTGTTTATGGATATTATGACTAGATTAGAATCAATTAATCAGATGCATCAATCTTTCATGAAATAAAGTCTTAAGTTCGTATTGTTGGGGGACATAGTTGATAATATTTTGGTGATCAACAGGTTGAGCTACACTGCTACTGCTATTTGCCTTTTGTCTTGTGTGTTTTATTAAATATGCTGCATCCATTTTCAGATTTATTATAACTTTAATAGCTGGATCTCAAATTTTATCTTTACAGTCTTGAAACTTATGTTAAATTTCAAGCAAAAAATCATTTCCTCATTATGCATTATTATTATTATTATCATGTTATCAAAACATTTGGTGCTATACATATGTATTTCTTTTCTAGTTATTTTGTAGAACGTTTTGTTCTTTTTCGTCAGTTTCTCACTCTGATTCTCTGTATTTAGATGATGTGCAAATACTTTTGGTTTGTTCCAGATCTCTTATTTCCTTTAGGTAATTCTGAACCCCAAAAGCATTTGTGAAATAGAATTCATGAAAAAAATAGTTGAAGTGCATGGAAATAGAATGGTGAATATAGTCGAGATGTAGTACTAGTGGACTGTGAGGCATCGAAGTATATGTTTCCAAGTGAAACGATTGCAAATTGGTGATGTGAATATAATGATAGTCGTGGTGTTCTAAGTTGGACTGTTTTCTTGTTTGAATTACACACACACACACACACACACACACACATATTTTATATCATCCTTCCCAGTAATCTGAGGATTCAATATTGATTTTAATTAACCTAAAGTTCTTGTCCAATTTAAATTCATTAGTTGGTTATGATTCTGTGTTTAACATTGACAAATTGGATTATCCTGTTTCATTTGTCAACTTTTACATAATATAGTTGTATAACATCTTCTGCAAGATAGTAATTTAGTAAGTTAAGTGTGATTCGATATTTTAAGAAATAAATTTCATTCTAAAAAAGAAAGAAACTAGAAGTAATCAAGTAAACATGTTACCTAGTTTTGTAGTTTACCATTTTGAAATTGGAAAGTTTGAAAATTAGGAAACAAAAATGCAATATTTCTGAAACCAAAGAACTAAAGAAGGCTAAAGAATCTTTGAAAAAAATGTGGTGTTAGTGGTTTAATGCAACTCTCTTGCATATTGAGTCAGAAAAATTATTTTTGGAACCAGCAGGAAACACTTCCACACATGACTAACATGAAAACGTGATTGATTTATTCTTTTGACATTAGCGAATCAATTGATGAGCTAATCAGGATACTGTTCAGAATTATGCTAGTTTCTTTTCTATTTATGATGCTCTCTGGTGAAAAAAAAAGAAACAACTTGTGTTGGCTCAGTTATTTTTATTGTACTGTTTTACTACGACTATCCAAATGGTATAATTGATGAATCTTATGTTCAGTAGGAAATACTGAGAACTGAGAAGAGTTTTATATGTTCTTTGACGCGTCTACTTAATAATTTTGATTTTAATTAAAATAGGTTATGCTGTTCATCTCTTCATATGCTAACTAAGGATAACTAGGGGTTTCACCATAATCTCTATGTGTTTATGTTACTAGAATCCCATTCAAGATTTTATTTTCTAATAACTCGTAGGTATATACGAAACTAGCAAGGTAGCACAGACAATAACATTTCACGATTTTCGGAAACCTGAGCTAACATTATATTTGGTGTTTCCCGGTGTCTGTTCCCTTTTCCGTGCTACATAGGGAACTAGTAAAAGAAATATGATTTAGATCTTGTTTTTCAATTGCAGAGTTAACTTTTAGTGCAGACGAGCTATTATGGAGAGGCTATCTGCTGGTTCTGGGTTGGATAGAATCAGTGATCTTCCAAGCAATGTGATAGATCATATCTTAGGATTGTTGCCACTGAAAGATGCTGTGAGGACCAGTACCTTTTCGAAAAAGTGGAAGGAAAAGTGGCACACATTGCCAAATGTTATAGTTGATGAGGACTTATTTCATGAAAGAGCACAGAGGAAACTTGGAGGCATTATCAGTTACATTCTCGCTAGACATGAAGGGAGAATCGAGAAATTTTCTGTTTCTCTTACAAACATTAAAGACCCTTACAATATGTTGTTGTGGATATGGAAGCTATCACAGAAGAGTGTTAAGGAGCTAAACCTCATTACCAAGAATGGGCGGTACCATGAAGTACCTTCGGTTCTGTTTTCTTGTCAGCAGCTGAGAATTTTGAATCTCCGCCATTGCGTGGTTAAGCCAGCACATTCGTTCAGAGGATTTCAAAGTCTTGTTAACCTTGAACTGAACAAAATTAACATTGAAACTGCTGCATTTGAAAAGCTTATTTCCAGCTGCCCTCTGCTTGAACATCTGACACTGAGAAAGTTGAGTTGCATTGATCATCTTCATATCAATGTTCCGAATCTCAAGTACTTCTGCTTTGATGGAGAATTCAAATCTATGTGTTTCGATTCTCCACTCCTTGAGGTATTGTCTGTCAAGCTGTATCGAATTGGTTCTGAGAATAACCAGTTTGATTTAAGATTCAAATTCCGTGGTCTGCCACCTTCTATCAAGGAGCTTCACGTGCGATGCCAATTTCAGAAGGTAATATGATACTGCTTAAGCTTTCATCCATTTTTACAGTTCTTTTTAAAAAAGTAATTTTTGCTAATTTTATATGGGTGCATTAACTTTTAGTACATGGCTGCTTGCGATACGATCAATGAAGTTTCAGCTTATAGCCAACTAAGGACTCTTGTACTGAGTACATTTTGTTTCGAAAAATTAGACCAAGTCCTGTGTCTTCTCTCCTTGATTGGAAGCTCTGCCAACTTAGCAGTACTTGATATAACTGTGAGTATTAAATATTGGACTAATGCATCAGCAAGTACCAGAACTTGTCCTAGAAAACCTACTGCCCCCTGAACTTTCAAAGAGACCCCGTAGCTCCCTCAACTTTTAAAAATTGGACAACTTTGCTCTTGAACATCACGTGTCGGCTTTTGATTGGTTTGACTTTTCAATGATGTCATTTTTCTGATTTTCTCTCTCCATCAAGGATCAAAGTGGTGCACTTTCTGTAAATTGAGGGAGCTAAGGAGTCACTCTAAAAGTTCAAGGGGGCAGCAGGTTTTTTGGGACAAGTTCAGGTACCTGGAGATGCATTACTCTTTGCATATAACTAACTGGTTACTCGTAAATGGCTAACAATCTCTTCTATATTTGCATAGGCATATTGCTGCAACAGCGAAATTGCCTCTGATTCTCTCACGAATTTTTGGGAAGAGCAAAGTAGCGCTCCCTTCTCATTGAACTTGCTAATGAAAGTGAGAGTTAGATCGTTCCATGGCAAGAGTTGGGAGATAAAGTTCATCCAGTTTGTAACAGCGAATTCACCTGTGCTGGAGGAAATGACAGTTGAATCTGTAAAGAATCCAGAGTTCGACGAGGATGAAACCAAGGCAATTTTGCAACTTTCATGCAAAGCTTCAACTGAATTGAAATTTATTGCAGGGAACTATGAGTTGAGCAGCGATGATTCTTCAGATTCTGATGACAACTCAAATGGTTCTTACTCTTCATCAGATAGCGATTAGAGGATCGGGATCTTTGTGGTTTATTTATTTTCCTGCATACAGTGGAGGTAGACTCTAAAAACGAATATTGAAGTTTTATATCGTAATTTTCATGGATGCCGATCAACTTTACATGATAGGAACATAATTAAGGCTCTTGAAATCTTTGCTTCATAAATTAGCAAGCAGACAGCTTTATGTGTATTATATATACTTTTCTTACATGTCACTATCATGTATGCTCTCTCTCATCTTCTTCAACCTATGGGTTGCTAGATCGTCGGTCTGAATGGTCAATGGGACTTTGACAAAAACATGTATAGCTAAGGTGTTAATTTCTCAAGAGGTCGGTCCATCTGTGCCTGGATCATTGGAGAAGTTGTGTTCGAGCCTCGATAGATTTATTAGATATTACAAACACACGTAGTAGAATTGCATCTTGTAATATTGGAGTAAACCAGCGGTGGCTGCATGCTGAGTTGTACTACCGAACTTGGTAAAGAGTCAAATTCCAGTGTGGGTATGAAGATTAGATAGTGTAGTGTAAATTAAAAACCTCTGGCCGGCTCTTAATATACCATTTGGAAACATTTTGTTCTAACGATTTCAATATAAAATGTGAATCCTGTTTGTGAAATAAATTGAATTCGTTGGAAAAGAATGTTTCTGTGTACAAGAATGAAAATGTTTCTGTGTACAAGAATAAGGGTTAGTTGATAGAGAACCTTGTGAATGTTTGCCTGAAATTAAAATACACAATTCTAACGTCGACCTTGTTCCAATTGAAGTCTAAAGCTATTGAAGTCTGCTAAATGCTATTGATTGATATCATGGTGGTGAGAAGAGAGCAGTGACTTTTACATAGGGAGAAAGTCCAGATTAATGATGTGTTTTCAAAGTATTAGTCTATATGTGTTGAAGCCAACTTGATGGTATCATTTTTATAAATATCTATGTGTTGAAGCGAACTTGATGGTATCATTTTTATAAATATTCATATAAACAAAAATTGTTACTTTTATTTATTTATTCATTCATTATTAAACAAATATATTCATTTTCATAAATTATAATTAATAAATTTGTTATATATTATTAGCATTGTTGTTAGTTACTTTGTTTATTACTCCCTCCATCTACTTTTTATTGTCAATTTAACCGAATCATCAAAATCAATAAAACATTTATTACACTTTTTGAGCACTTCTAATGGTTTCCCATTTAAATGGGGAACACATATGAGGAATAGTTGAGTCCAACCATTCCCATATGGTATTGATTATTTTAATAATATATTTTTTAGTTTTTAATTATTTTGTTAGTTGAGTAGAATAGAAATGATGTATAGAAATTAATATAATAATAATAAAATATTATTATTTCTAGGGATTCTAATAAGGGAAATAAAAAATGGGAAAAATGGTTGGAGTAAAAACATTATAGATTCCCTAAAATGGTGTTTGAGGAATGAAAAATGGAGATAATGGTTATACTTGCTCTTATAATGACTAACTTATCTCTTCCACTTCTATATAAATATTCTCTTTCTTCTTAATTACTAACTTATAATTTTCATTTTTACCCAACCTCTCTCATCATTAATAAAAGGGGAAAGCACCGGCACCAAATTGGGAAAAATAATAACCTAAGTACCTTAATAAACGCGTGTAACCAAAAGAGATGATTTAGAAAAGCAAATAACCAAAATACGTTGGTATATAAACACCAACTGCTAATCAAATCAGGAAAATCGCAGCTCTTTCAATCAAAATTCTGTCTCGTTTTCTTTTATCAGAGATCGATGTTCTTTATTTTTGTGTTTTTTCATCTTGAATCCGTCATTCATTAGCGATTTTCTTCTATAATATGTGTTCTGCGCAAATCAAGCAAAAACAATCTGCGTTTTTCTTTCCATCTGCGATTTTTTCTCTCTAAAACAATTTCAAATTGATTTTAAGCAGTTGAAGAGGAAATTTGCTGTATTTTTTGTTTCAACATTGATTTGAATGTTCTTTGTATATGTTATACATCTATTATACATCTACTACAAATCTGTCATATATCCGATATATAACAGATAATTTCGAATTGATTTTGAGCAATTGAAGAGGAATTCTACTGCTTTTTTTTATTTCAAGACTGATTTGGATGTTCTTTTGTATTTGTTATATATCTGTTTTATATCTCATATAAAACAGATATATAACAAATACAAAAGAACATCCAAATCAGTCTTGAAATAAAAAAAAGCAGTAGAATTCCTCTTCAATTGCTCAAAATCAATTCGAAATTATCTGTTATATATCGGATATATGACAGATTTGTAGTAGATGTATAATAGATGTATAACATATACAAAGAACAGAGAGAGAGAGAGAGAGAGAGAGAGAGAGAGAGAGAGAGAGAGAGAGAGAGAGAGAGAGAGAGAGAGAGATCTGTTATAATGAAAAGTGTATAAAAATTAACGAAAAAGTGATATAGCGTACAAAAGTTAAGGAAAATGTATAGTGGTTAATTTCAAAACTTAATATGAGTTTTAGGTAATTATGTTAAACTTAGGTTGAAATTATTTTATCCAAATGAGTCAAAACTAACAATTTCCCTTAATACAAGGGTAAATTAGAGAAAAAGTGGTAAGAAAATATACTGATTATCTAAATTGACAATAAAAAAGAGAACTAATGAAAGAGCTTAAAAGACCATAAACTGGATCGAGGGAGTACTTGTCATCTATATTAACTAGTGTAGTGCCCGTGCGATGCACAGATAGGTTATTTGTAATAAGTATATCAATAATAACTATTATAAAATTTAATTTTTTTAAATAGGATTATAATTTAAAATTTTCTGGAGTTATCTTGTGATTTCATGTCAAATATTTAATTAAAAAAAGTGACATTAATTCCTAAATCTATTTTTATAAATTTAATTTGTTGTGATTTTATTAAATATTTATTGTGATAGTAATGTAATATTTTTAATTATTTTATTTCACTTGGTAAAATAATTACAAATATTCCATTATTATCTAGAAGAAGGAGTAAGTACTATTATAAAATTTAATTTTTATTCTGATATAGGATTTTAGTTTATACTTTTATGCATATCGTGTGATTCCCTGTCAAATATTTGATGAGAAAAAAAGAGTCACATTGATTCTTAAATAGGATTATAATCAATTGAATAAAATTAAATAAAATAAAGAATAACAAATTAAAATTTTTAAACATATTTAGGAGGTATATTAGTTGATCAAATAGTTAAAATTATTTCATAATTATCCATAAGGATTAAACTACTATTATAAAATTCAAACTTTTTCTTAAATGAGATTACAATTTAAATTTTTCTGCAGTTATCCTGTGATTCCATATCAAATATTTGATGAGAAAAAAAAGTCGCATTAATTCCTAAATCTATTTCTCAAAATTTAATTTGTTGTAATTTTATTAAATATTTAATGCGATAATAATGGAATATTTCTAATATTTCACTTTATCAAATAATTATAAATATTTTATCATAAGGAGTAAATATTATTATAAAATGTAATTTTTTTCTTAAATATGCTTATAGTCAATCAATTAACAATATTTTTTTCCACTCCGGAGAAAATAATATAAGAATTGCAAAATTTACCAAAAAAATTAGAAAGGTAGAAATAGGAAGAAATAACACATGTTTAAAATGAAACAATCCAACAATCCAAAATAAATCTATATTTATATAAAAGCAAATAAGTCCTGGACGAAAATGTTAACCTCCATTCATTTTTTGTTGGCTTAAGTGTTTTGATATTATTCTGGTTGATAATGAAGTTCCTCATATGTAACACCTTGAGTTTTTTTAAGATTATCAACAAACTTGAAAATGTTATTTTTTGTTACCGTTTATGATCTCTTTATTGCAATATTACAAAACATTAAAAAAAGTAAAAAAAAAATTGTTAGCTATGCGATTTTATTAAACATTTATTGTGATAAATTTTTTAATACTCAATGACAAATAATTTCTTAACATACCTTTTCATCTTGCAAAACCATTTCAATAGTAATTATTGAATTTGGTTTATTGCATTATGGAATGGTCCAAAGACAGAGAACACGTACTTTGAAAGTCCATTGCATCTTAGTTGAATTTATATCACATATAAAATCCGTCTTCAGTTGCACCCTAATTGGGTTGATATCATCCACCGAATTATGTTTCTGCTTCAACATAATGAACACTATACTTTTCTACAATTATTTTGTGATTTTCTGTCAAAATTTGATAAGGAAAAAGGAGTCACGCTGATTCTTAAATAAGGAGTAAGTACTACAAAATTCAAATTTTTTCTTAAATAGGATTATAACCAACAGAATTAAATAAAATCAATAACAATAAATCAAATTTTAAATAAATAGATTTAGGAGATATATTAGTTGACCAAATAATTTAAAATATTTCATAATAGAAGTAAGTACAATCATAAAATTCAAATTTTTTCTTAAACATGTTTACAATTTATACTTTTTTGTAGCTATATTGTGATTCCCTGTCAAATATTTGACGAGGATAAAAGAATCACATTAATTCTTAAATAAGATTATAATCAACAAATTTTAATTAGTTAGTATTTATAGTAAAAGTGAAATGCTAACTATTTCGATGAATTTTCCTTATATATGTCCGTTTGTATATTATTTTAAGGGTCAAATCATCATTAATTACTATAACAGTTTTACAATATAATTATTATCAGCAATTATGATTTATTTTAATGTGTAATTATTGCTTTAATTGGTTGTAAGTTTACTTTAATTTATTTCTATAATAATAAAATTGAATTATTTCTTTTGAAAGGTACAGGGGTAAAAATTTTTTTAGGACTTCTTTGCTTTTATATATATATATATATATATATATATATATATATATATATATATATATATAGATTTTATTTTATTTTAATTTTATTTCAATTTTATATTTTGGCATTGTTATAATTAGTATGAATATTAAACAATTTTAAATACCATTATTATAGTAGTATAAATTGGAATAATATGGTAATAAAATAAAATAAATTTAATAATAAAATTGAAATATTTTTTTTAAAAGGTATATGGGTAAAAAAGTCTTTCAAGACTTCTTTACTTTTATATATATATATATATATATATATAGATTTTTTAATCAATAATATATCATTATTATTATTAATTAACTTTTTATTCATTATTTTATACTATTAATTATTACTGTGATAGATATAATTATTATTTACATTTAAAAAATAATATTCGTGATTATTAATATTATTTCATGACATTGATAATAATGTATGAACTTATACTGAATTAATATTAACTTAATCTGAAATGAAATAAAAATATAAGTTGAAAAGAACATGGTCTATGTGAAGGGATTTTTCATTTGAAATCAATCATAAAAGCGGAAAACCGATTGAAATTCTCAAATCCGCGAAGGATCTTATTTCAAATACTATATAATGTGTAATTATTGTTTTAATTGGTTGTAAGTTTACTTCAATTTATTTCTATAATAATAAAATTGAATTATTTGTTTTGAAAGGTATAGGGGTAAAAAATCTTTTAGGACTTCTTTGCTTTATATATATATATATATATATATATATATAGATTTTGTTTTATTTTAATTTTATTTCAATTTTATATTTTGGCATTGTTATAATTAGTATAAATATTCAACAATGTTAAATACCATTATTATAGTAGTATAAATTGGAATAATATGGTAATAACATAAAAAAAATTTAATAATAAAATTGAAATATTTTTTTGAAAGGTATAGGGATAAAAAAGTCTTTTAGGACTTCTTTACTTTTATATATATATATATATATATATATATATATATATATATATATATATATATATATATATATATATATATATAGATTTTGTTTAATAAATAATATATCAATATTATTATTAATTAACTTTTTATTCATTATTTTATACTATTAACTATTACTGTGATAGATATAATTATTATTTTTATTTAAAAAATAATATTCGTGATTATTAATATTATTTCATGACATTGATAATAATGTATGAACTTATACTGAATTGATATTAACTTAATCTGAAATGAAATAAAAAATATAAATCGAAAAGAGCATGGTCTATGTGAAGGGATTTTTCATTCAAAATCAATTATAAAGGCGGAAAACCGATTGAAATTCTCAAATCCGCGAAGGATCTTATTATAATACTATATAATGATTTTAAAAACTGTGTGATTGAAGTAATAAAACTCACATCGAATGTTTCTGAAAGGAGTTGAAGAAGACAATGCTTTTAGAACTGAAGCCCTCCAAAATCATGTGAACGAACTCCTCTCGAATTGGGACCGATGCTAGCCGAGGAAGATGAACGAAAAATCAAGAACTTTGTTTCTTTATGTATGCTGATTTCTCATACACTGTAAACGTGTATATCTCTATTTTATTTTTAATTATAAATCGACCCCGTTAAAATCTTAATTTAATAATTAACTTATGAGTTTAATCCCTTAAATAAATTTAATTGTAAACTTTATAATATTCAATTTAATCCATAGACTAATTAAAACAATAATGTATAATATAATAACCTTATATTATATTATTAATTAAATTAAATCTCTTCGAATCATTTAATTTTATACAATGAATAATATAAACTATGTTATATTATATCATTAATCAAATCAAACTTATTGACATTTTATTTACTTTAATGAATAATGCATTAACCAAATAAAATTTTTTGGCATTATAAAGATTATTCAATTCAATTGACTTGAAATGTTAATTAATTAATAATCACTTATTCATTATGTCTTGTAACATTGCATGTAAAAGAAATCTCAAATTAGAGGTTCTAAGCGCACAAATCTTTCGGTTTGTCCATATGTTGGCAATGAGCTTTACTTATAGACTGTAAGTGGATTTTAGCAAACCATTACAGTCCTTAATTTGGATAGAATACAATTGTCCAATCTAGATAATGAACTTGATAGCCTATCTCAAAAAATCCTTTGCTCTCAACATCTAACTAATGAATAGGGCATAGTAACAACCACCCTCTATTACGGTCCATCAAAGCCGGCGCGATGTCTTTCACTTCTCAACTGAAATGACAATCTATAAGTCTACAACATTACTAATAATATGTTCATGAAATAAATCGAGCATTCTCATGCTTGTAATCCAATATTTAAGGACTCGTTAGGTGTATACCACAGATTACTCAATTCCAAGTTTGTAGCATGTTGCAGTTAAGTCTAAGGATAATTGAGACCTACTTAGCAAATGTCACTCACATTTTAGCCATGTGAGTTTGCTAGATGGATTGGTCCAGCCCCATGTCATTGAGTAAATGTGTCCATGTTCATGACCTGCTTATCAAGCGGCATACAAGTCTTTAGTTCTAATCATTCCCATGACCGAATAAGCTTGGAACAAATTTATGATTTGTGAACAATGGATACCCTATTCATATTATAGCACAAGATATAAATACAGTAGGTTAAATATCTTTATATATGTGGGACAATTAATGTATATAGAAGATATCATACATTATTAAGAACCAATGCCTATGAATTAGGGCACACCAAAACTATGGTAGCTGTTTCTCTCTAGCAAGAGCTACAATCACAGTGTTGATGGCTTCTAGTATTGGTGTTGGGAGGAGTGAGAATATTAGGTGACCTGGTCATTTCTGAGGGTGGGCAATAGGGGCGACCGCCCAGGGCCTATAGTAGAAGGTGACTAAAAAATAAAATTTGTTAGCGTATTAATTTATAGTTTGAAATGTAAACATTAATTGAATTTAGATCAAATGATATTTCTCTTACTATGTTTGGTTAAACGTTATAAGATCAATTCACAACTTTATTCAAAATGTTAATATTTTATTATGATGTTCTAAACTTAAGGTCTATATATACTATTTTCCATATTTCTTTGCTTAATGTCATAGAATGTTAAGGCCGAGCCTCCTAGTAAAAAAGGCCCCATTTTTTACCTCGCTCGTAGGCTCCAACAAGCTAGGAACGAGCCTGTTATGTGAGATCGTAGGAGAGTATATATTGTTTAGTTGCGTAAATGAAAGAATGCTCAGAGAATACAGATGCCAAATTGCCTTGCATATATTGTGAAATGTTAAATAAAATCTTACGTACAGAATCAAATTGTGTCAACTGTGATCTAACATAAATATCAGTTTTTATATTTCAACAAACTTTTGAAATATTACATGTTACAGCTTACATTGTTGATTATAAATGAAGCGAGGATTGCTTGTACTCATGTAAACTCTCCTGGTGGGAAATAGAGATTCCTTGATAAGAATCATCATAAAGCTGAAATAAAGATTTTTTAGTTCTTGAATCTTTAATGTAATTGGGGAGAAAAATATCTTTATTCAACATGAACAATTTCCAAACATGATAACCACAAAATTTTTTAATTTAAAATGACTACAAATTTAAAAAATATTTTATATGAGATAAAAAAATTTACAATAAAGTGTAATATTAGACTTATAATTTTTTGTTTTATATATTATTATTGTTGGAAATAATAGGTCCGCCCGTGAGCAGGTCGATCGGGTCAAAGGATCCGATCTAATTGGTCAGCTGGGCTCAATTGGAAACTAATTAAGTTAAGGGAATTAATTGAATTATATAGGACCTAATTGAAATAAGTTTTCTCCATAAGTGCCTAATGGACATTTTTCTATTTTCCACCTCTATAAATAGACGTTTGTAGGAACCTTTTTAGATTGATGAAAAATTCAGTTTTCTCTCTATAATTTCTCTCTCGGGTTTCTTCCTACGACGGAGAAATCCCGCACAAACAATCATTATTGATCTTCTATCGCTGCAGAAGTTGTGAACAACGACTTAATCCCGACATACCGTGGGTTAGTCAACGACTTAGCATATATACGGTTTCAATGCGGCGTTCTTCGATCTTGGGCACGGAAAACGTAAGTATTCGAATTCATTTCTTTACCATTTCGGTCATTGGTATCAGAGCGAGTGTTTTGGCAATGATTATACGTGTTCTGATGATTTTTTATGTGTTTTTCATCTCACAAATATTCTGAAATTTCTGAATTTTGTATCCGGGAAGTTTTTCGTGAATTTCTAGTCGAATTTACAGCGAAAAGTATGAAAATAATGGGAAATATGTTTTTTGACATGTTTTTCTCACTGTAATATTATTTTTGGCCGAATCACTTTCTGTTATGAACAGTATTTTCGTCCATAAAATGACCATTTGAGTTTTGGTCGTTAATGGTGCGAAAAACATTGCTATTCTACCGAAAAAGTTTGAGTTTAAGTGTCATTTTGTGTAAACGATGAGTTTAGGTTTGTTATTTCGTAAAACGGACAGTGCCATTGAACTCGGAGCGTTGAAAAACCTTAGGATGGACCTTTCATGGAGGCTGGAATCGTTTTCGATAAAGAAAGGAGCAGAAATTCGAAATTATGCGTTTTCTGAGGGATTCTACTTCCGTCGCAGATTCCGTGGCAAAAAGAAAAGGGGCGACAGTTTGTTTTTTCGTGACAGCCGTTGCGACGGTTCATGAAATATGGTGACGGTTTGTGAAGCAGTTGTGGCAATCTTTTGAAATAGTGTCGCCAAAAAATAAGATGATAGATGTTTAAAGTGATATATTGCAACGCTTAATGAAACTGTTGCCAGAAGTTTTTTCTTGTCCTTAACTTCACGTGGCACAATTTGGTGTTGACTATGGTCAATGCCACATGGCATATGATGTAGCATTGGTTTAACCTTTGGGGTTGACGATCAATGGTTGACTGCCACATGTCAGTCAAGTATTAGTTGACCAATAGAATGCCACATGGCGCGTCTCTTATGGTTCAATATGTATTTTTGCGATTTAAAGCCCGAACAATGTCTTTTTGCTCCAAAATTTTTCCTACCCCACTATTTTCATATTTTTTTGGATTTAATGGTAATTTTTTCAAAAATTTTTGAGATCCATAAAAGTGAGTTTTTGATATATTTTGTGTAAATAAATTCATAAATATTATAGAAATTAGTTTTTTAGCTTTATAAAAACTTCTAATATGTTAGAAATTGATTTTAGGATCTAATGGTAAATTTTTTTGAAATTTTTATTTGTTGATTAATTTGGAAAATCAAATTCACGTGATTATGTATAAGTTACATTTTTTTTAAAAATACCATTAAATTCTCTAAGTTAATTATTGATATATGTTGACTATAATTATTCTTAAGTTGTATAATTTAAATAAAAACTATATTTTTGTAATAAATATGTGAGTTATTAATTATCTATGTGATAATTCATATGAAATTTTTATATATATATATATATATATATTATTGTAATATATTTTGAGTTAATTATTTCTGTGATAATTATATAATTTTATGTTATATAATTTTATGGTAAATATATTTTTGTAATATATTTAAGTTAATAATTTGTGCAATTATTAATATTGACTTATTACATATGTTGTATATGGTAAAAATGGTGCAAATCCCACGTCATCAAGGACACCTTTTCATGGATACGACGAAAAGTTTGAGAAAAAGTGGTTCTCCATATTGTAGTTGTACATTAATATTGATATTTTGTGGATCAAGTTTTTATATTGCATATATAAATGCAATAAGTGTGTACTGATTACCTTATTGGAAAGCAATATAGATTGTACAAATACATCTTCGAGCTACAAAAACTCCTATAACTTATTATTCAATATGTTTGAATTGTTATTTGACGATTATTAAAGAACAATTAGGTTCTTTAATATGTTATTTGATTAATTACCATCTTGTTCGATCAAAGGAATAGACATTGACTTATTGAGCTGGTCTAGGGTAATTCAAAAGGAGTAATGTCATTGAGAATGATATTTATTTTTGAATTTGAGATACTCAATGTCCATCTCACTTCTAAAAAGGCGTATAAGTATATTTACACACGTAGAGTACATTATGTGGTGGTTAACAGTATAAGACTGTTATTTGTTTAGCATCATTTTAAAGTGTTTGTTTGTTTTGTTTAATTTGGACAAGGAATTTATTACATGCTATTTATTGAATAGTTTTGGTATTATATTTTGTTCTGAAATCTATATGATTCATGGTTTATTTAATTATTTTTTATTTATATTCCATACATTTATTTAAAGAAATTTTAAATAACATAATTTATTTAAGCCATAATAAAAATCTTAGGACTAAAGTGCCCTATTTTAAATCCCGAACAGTTTCAATAATAATGCATAATAAATTTGTCCAATACATAATCTTAAATGCCTTTAGTTAAGTGAGCTAATTTAATGCAATAGGTCTACAGTGGATTTAAAGATATACCTTATAGTTAAAAAGAACTATATAATAAAAAATAAACACATATAATTACTATTACATGGTGGAATGAATTGAGTAAATATGAGTGTTATCACCTGGTTGATGATTGGGTATACGTACTTATTTCGAAAATAGGGTTAGTGCTTATATTTCTCGGATAGTTTATTCTTAAGTGAATAGTAATTAACACATAATTGCTCATAATAATTGACTTAAATCCTTAAATTCATGTTTAGTCTCACCATTACTGATAAAGAAGATCAGTAGTGGTTACTTCTTCAAAAGTATTTGTAGCAGACTTAAAAACTTACCGGTAATTATTAGCAAATCTGGAATTTATAAATTGAGTTTGTGCGGATGAATACAATCATTTTATGTTTTAGGAACTATTGTGTATGAGTTCAGAGAAAGCAGCACAAATAAACTCCTGAATGACAAGAATATGTTTCTTGCACGGGGAAGAAGAATTCACTGACCCAAATCATTTTTCTAAGTGCTATTAATGATTATATTGCTAAGAGATTACATGTATGGGATACATGTATCTTTTACTACCAATATGAAAAAATTTCTAATTGGTGATTTGTTCTTTGCTTCGAGTGGGAGCATATATGATGCATCTAACTCATTTTTTATAGATTAGCTTCTTTTGACGATGTCACCAACTCTTTGGATCCAGAAGAATGTTGTCCTCTGCCAGCTAAATTTTGTCTTAAATGCATTTGACATATAAACAACTTAAAAAGGAAGTGTCTTGAGGACTTTTGGTTGGTGTGAAGCATCTATGTAAAGCTAAAAGAACAAGGAAAATGGGTCTTAACCATACGAACATAAATTAAGAGGTCCAAGGGCAATAGATAGTCAACATCACAGAGGTGATTTACTTAAATTGCCATAATAAAAGGAACTATGTTATGATGCATGGAACCTAGAATGGTATAAGTATTAAATTCTAATGTGAATAATATACTTTCATGTCAAGCTGTATATTGCTGACGGAATCTTATTCCTTGGGAACTGATTTAAGTGCAACATGTATTATAATCAAGGACCGAAGTATCTTGTGAACTTCCAACAATCATCACGAGAGACATATGTACCTATATAGAAAACAGACATCGGGTTGGAGTCATATAGTACAACACATCATGTAGATTAGATTTGCAATAAGAGCAAATCAAATATCTACATGATGTGTTGTACTCTCCTATTATTTGTCAAAATTTAATTTATGATATGGTTTTATGAATAATCAGTTTATACATGAATTTTTCCAATTTTTAGTTTCTTCATTCCTAAAAGTAGATTCTATGTCTCAAGTTCTTATAAGATGGATGTTATTGTAATGAGTGAACATTACTAATTAACAAGTGGATAAAGTTCGGGTTTCCATTGAATAACTCATATTAAAAAGGATAATGTTAGTATATCGCATAGACGATCATGTCACAAAAGCTAAGAAGAATGAGTTCTCTAGGCATATTGTGATGGATAATTTCAAAAAATGTTAAATTATCACCGTGTGGTGGGTTCCATAAAAGGAAAGCAAACAACGAATCAATTCTTAGAGATGAACTAGAACATAATATATATATATATATTTTTTTGCAACTTATTCACTATGAAATTTGTGGTTTAACAGATGTGAGGGTAATGCATAGGCCTACAATTTCATCACATTGATAATGATCATACTCGTTATGACATCAAGTACTTGATTTCCCATAAATCTGAAGCTTTTAGCTATCAAAAGATTTATGAATCCTGAAGCGAATCAATTGGATTTGGTTGTAAAGCATTGCAACTGAAATGGTAAAGAGTTATTTTTAGTTATACTTACAACTTTATGTGTTGAATAAGGGACCAAACATTAGTTTTTTACTCCTTATACTCCATAGTAATTTGGGATTTATGAAAGAAGTATAAGCTTCTTCTTGAAATGGTTAGGTATGTGTATCAATCAAGTACCCTCAAAAAGTCTGTTTCTTCCATCCCATATGAGATGTAAATTGGAAGAATTTTGACTTCACCATATTTACAACTTTATAGTTGTACTGCTTATACCCACATACCTTTGATGAACTAGGCTCACAAGGTAGAAAGAGCGTCTTTACAAGATACTCTAACATATCAAAAGGATATGTTTTTATGGGGGACTATGTGGAAGGATATATGACATAATTTGAATCACGAGATGTCAATTTCTTAGAAATTGAGTTTCAAAGACTGTGCATATTGGGCAAAAACATTTCCTTTTAATAAGACTCTTGAACCTGATATTTTGGATGTATCTTCAAGTGGGAGTAATTCAAACGAAGTGGTTCATAATGATCATTTTAATCAAAGGGATCTTGTTCCATGGGGGAGTCGAGAACCCATCAATGTCATTGATTCAAGTGGGATTCAATGTTATTATTTCAAGTGGGAGTCAATGTTTTAATCTCAAGTGGGAGCTCAGATCATTATAGTGTTTCTGATCTAAGTGGGAGTAAAGAAATGAGCTTAAAGGAAAGAATTTCGAGTTACGATAAATATATGAGATATATTTATGAATACTCGGAGCCTAAGTGATCAAAATGGAAAATGTTCCACCTTGAAAATTAAGTGTTTTAAGGGAGATGAATAGTTGCATGTGATGGAAGAAGAATTAAGTTGACATACATGATGGACATAAAGTTATTGAGAACAAGTGAATTCTCAAGATAAAGTAAAAGCACTCGGCTTATAATTAAGGAATACATATACTCAAACTGATAAGAATATATTATGAGAATATTTTCTTTTCAGTTTCAACATTTACATATATAAGAATTGTATGGCTTTGGTAGTTATACTTACCCTTAGACTCACATCAAATGGATGTATTCTTTTCTCAATGGAGAATTATCATGAGATATCTCTATGGTACCACTAAGAGGGTTTGTCCAAATTGTTTGCAAACACGAGGTTTGCATAATTGAATAAGTCAATTTACAATCTCATGTGGTCTTAAGGTTATGATATTCAATGGTAAATGAGGACCACTGTATATATATCATTGAGTGAGAGATTGGTTATCGAGTAACTTCGATATGTAAGACATGGGGGAGTTTGCATATATCCTAGCGATTAAGATCTCAATGAATAGAAAGATAAATATCTTTGCCTCAAGAATCTTGCACAAAAAGAGTTTGACAAAGATTATTTATGCATAACTATAAACCCATAAGTATTTCTATGACTAAGAGTATAGTTTCTTAGTTTATTCATTTGTCCTAAAACTCCTAAAAGGTGTGAGGATATGGAAATAGTTTCATCTGATGGAAACATCATATATGTTTTGCACACTCCAGATCTTAATATTTATTATGTCATGGGCATTGCAAGTAAATATTGATATATTCCAGTAATAGAGAACTGGAACACCGTTAAGAAATTGTAAGATACTTGTAAAGGACTATTGATTTTGCTATGGTGTATCAGGCTAAGGGAGTAGATCTTATAGGATACTCAGATGCATATTGGCTAAGGCCAAAGGTGAATTTTGTGTTTTTTCAGCCATGGTTCAACAGATTGTTTGGATAGAGTGATCAATGAGTCATTTTATGCTAGGTGTTCCAAACAACAATCGACTATTTATAAGTAATAGTCAAGTATTGATAGCTTATACGATAGACCCGAAATATCATTTAAGGTATAAGCATATTGAAATTAAGTATCAGTTAGTTATAGACTCAAGTACACGAGGAGGGGTCAACACGAGGTATTTGTCTATGTGTTACATGCTTGCAGATTTGTTTACGAAGCATGTCCCTAAAGATGTATATGTGAAATATATTAAAGGTCAAATATATGTATATTGTATTTATTTAATTACCTCATTTAACATACCCTTCAAATCGTGAACGATTACGTGATGATATAAATTGATTTTCTACTATAAGCAATGTATGTATGTGTATATATGTTATGTATATATATTTTTATCGTTCATAGTATGTCAGACAGAGAAGTAGCCTACTCACATGAGTGTTTACCCTAGCGTTACCACAAGGGTACAGACTAGGATGAGATTGATTTTGAGCATATTGTGTATAATTTGAGAACCTGTTCAAAATCGTGAATCGACTTGTTTAAGTAACAAAGAAAGCCACATTGTATGGAACAATGTGTACTGAATCTGAGAAGGAATCAACTAAGAACTATGTAGTTTACATGACGATAGGTCATGCTCTGTCTAAATAGCTAAAGGTGGTTCTTGAAGTATAATAAGGTTAAATGCTAAGGTGCATTGTAATTGAAACCTTTACATGGTGTTAGTTCATATTATTGAGAATAGACATGCGCTCCTTTATAAGGGTAAAAGGAAAGAACATCATGTGGGAGAAAAGTGAGTCCTCGGGATTATGTGTGCTTAGCGACCATGAGATGAGAAGTTTGTACGTTGTACAAGGATCTCAACTTCTCTAATGTGAGACTCAGCCCTTTAACTGAAGTGTTTTTGGACCTTACCCTCATTACTATTGTATTATCTTGAGAAGTAAGGACTAACAAGGATAATTTTATCAATCACCAAGAGATTATGATTTGATTCAATCTAGGAAAGATTGGTTGGTGGTCCGAACTAGTTCTATATGGAATGGATAACTCAAAAGGAAGATATGGCCAATGAACATTTACCAGAGTTCTGTTAGTTCAACGGCTAGCCTATCATTACATTTGATGTAAGATAGTGAACAACAGATTAAAGCTTCCGAGATCCCTAATAATGTGGAAGTGGGTGATTATCGACCAATCTAGGGTAAAGCATACGCGCAAAATATATTAATATGATATTATTTTTTACATATAAGATGTTAACAAAATGGTTGAGTGCTAATTTCAGATTAGTCTTGGTAGACCCTAACGTCTTCTGAATACAAGTTGTTAACCTATTTGGTTAAGTACCACTCAGGATAGTCTTAGCAGACCCTAACGGGTGCAAGATAAAGTGTTCCTGATAGTATGCTGGTCGCACGACTTCGCAGCATAAAAAGGTTTTATAACCTTGTATGGAATGTAACCCGTCAAGTGCGAGTGGGAGATGTTGGAAATAACAGGTCCGCACGTGAGCAGGTCAATCGGGTCAAAGGATCCAATCTAATTGGTCAACTGGGCTCAATTGGAAACTAATTAAGTTAAGGGACTTAATTGAATTACTTTAGGACCTAATTGAAATAAGTTTTCTCCATAAGTGCCTAATGGGCATTTTTCTATTTTCCACCTCCATAAATAGACGTTCGTAGGAACGTTTCTAAATTGATGGAAAATTCAGTTCTCTCTATGATTTCTCTCCCGGGTTTGTTCCTACGACGGAGAAATCCCTCACAAACAATCGTTATTGATCTTCTATCACTGCAGAAGTTGTGAACAATGACTTAATCTCGACATACCGTGGGTTAGTCAACGACTTATCATACATACGGTTTCAATGCGGCATTCTTCGATCTCAGGCACGGAAAAGGTAAGTATTTGAATACGTTTCTTTAAGATTTTCGTCAATTATCAAACAAAACGAGAGACTGACATTGATAGTTACGGCCAACTAACTATTTTCAACTTCATTTTCAAGCTATTCCAAGTTGTTGTCCTGAAAAGTTTTGGAAATCAATAGCAAAAAATGTCTATAATTAATTAGTATTATAAGTCAAAATCTTTTGTCCAATGTCAAAATATGTTGTTCTATTAAAAGTTTGTAAGTGGAACTTTACGTGACAACACTACAAGAAATCAAGCTTTTTGTGACAACAAATGTTGTCACGAAAGCAAGAGGTTGTCACTATAGTATTATGTGACAATAATAAATTGTTAGAGTGTCGTAGCAAATAACTTGTTGCAGATAATATTTCATCAAAATATTGTCACAAATAGTGAAGTATTTTTGTGACAACAATTTCTTGTGACAACTTTAGTTGTAAGTGAAAAGAAAATATTATCGTCACAAATAAGCTACTTGTCCCATATAATACATCAAAATGAACTAAAACTACATGACAACATAAAAAAGTCGTCACAAAATTTTTTATTTGTGATAATAATTGATGTCACATAAAATTTTGAAGTTGTCACACAAGTCAATATGTGACAAGAATAGTTGTCACAAAGGTATCGTCGCTGATAACTCTGGAAAGATAATATTTCCAAATATGTCGTCACAAAAATTGCAATTTTGTGACAATAATTTTTAATGTCACACAATTGATTGTCACGAATAGAACGAATTGTCACGTATTATATGACAAATTGATTGTCACTTACCTTCAAAGTATTGACACAAAACTAATGCATTATTTGCAAGAAACTTTTTATGTTGTAACATATATTGTTTTTTATGACAAAAAAGTTATTGTCACATATTGATTATTTTTTGACAACTTGTATTTGTAACAAAGTATTTTTTTGCTTCAAGTTAAACTTATTGTTACAAATTAATAAAATATTTGTAACAAGTTTTTTTATATTGTCTCATAAATAATTTAAGTGAGGATAAAATTTTTATTGTAACAAATAAAAAATAAAGGTTACAACTGAAGTTGTAACGGAAAAATATTAGTTACAATCTTAAAAATTGTCACAAAACATCTATTATAAGTGACAATTTTACATCTAAATTTTAAAAACCTAATATCTGTGACAGTAAAAATTTTATTGTAACAAATAATAGCCTTTTGTGACAAGTAAATTGTTGTCACATGTTAATTGATTTGGTGTAATGCAACAACTATGACATCAATCTGAAACAAGCCCTGAATAGAGTTTGAAACTGAACTACTAATTATAAGTATTGTTAATAAAATATATATATTTAGCAACTTTTTCATTAATTATATATCTTGTAATAATTTTTTCAAAATATCGATAAAATTTTAACTCATAAACAATACAAATTAGTTTAAAACATCTCATGATTTTATGGGAAAATTGTCTAACATGGCTCATTTGCCCAAAATACACACCAAAATAACCCAACCATAAAATCATATCTTTCTAACCATTTTAAGTTTCATTTTTTACCTTCATACGCTCATGAACATACATGCAACAAGGAAAGATATATTTAATTTTTTTGGCTTATTTTGCATTTATCTCTCAAACCGTTCATTTTTTTAACATGTCGCTTCAGAGTTTTTTGTTCATCTCATTTTTATCTTCAAAGCGTCATCCATTGTGATATACTTTTTCCAATTTTTTTTGACCTGTTACAAACCAAATATATTTTTGTTACAAATCTAATAATAAAGTTATAACAGATAATATATATATATATATATATATATATATATATATATATATATATATCAGTTTAATGAATATTGCAAATACAAAGAGACTTATATTAGACTTATAACATATATATCAGATATATAGTAGATATATAACAGTTCAATACTAGCATTGCAAATATAAAGAGACTTATATTAGAATTATAACATATTCGTATTAGGTTTGTAATAGATATATATCAGATATATAGTAGATATATAACAGTTCAATGAGCATTGAAAATACAAAGAGACTTATATATTAGAATTATAACAGATTTTTATTAGGTTTGTAATAGATATATAGTAGATATACAATAGTTCAATGATCATTGAAAGTACAAAGAGACTTATATTAGATTTATAATAGATTTGTATTAGATTTGTAACAAATATATATCAGATATATAGTAGATATATGACTGTTCAACGAGCATTATAAATACAATGAGACTTATGTTATGTTAGACTTATAACAGATTTGCATTAGGTTTGTAACAAATATATAGTAGATATATAACAGTTCAATGAGCATTGCATATACAAAGAGACTTTTATTAGACTTATAACATATTTGTATTATGTATGTAACAGATATATATCAGATCTATAATAGATATATAACCGTTCAATGTGCATTGTAAATACAATGAGACTTGTGTTAGACTTATAACAGATTTGTATTAGGTTTGTAACAGATATATAGTAGATATATAATAGTTCAATGAGCATTGCAACTACAAAGAGACTTATGTTAGACTTCTATTAGATTTATAACTGATATATAGTAGATATATAATAGTTCAATGAGCATTGCAAATACAAAGAGGCTTATATTAGACTTATAACATACTTATATTAGACTTGTAACACACACACACACACACACACACACACACACACACACACACACACACACACACACACACACACACACACACACACACACACACACACACACACACACACACACACACACACACATATATATATATATATATATATATATATATATATAACAGTTCAATGATCATTGCAAATACAAAGAGGCTTATAATAGATTTATAATAGATTTGTATTACGTTTGTAACATGTCAAAATTTTTTTTGGAAAAAAATATATCATAATGGATGACGTTTCGAAGATAAAAATGAGACGAACAAAAAACTCTAAAGCCGTATGTCAAAAAAATGAACGGTTTGAGAGATAAATGCAAAATAAGTCAAAAAAAATTAAAAATAAACACTCAAAACGCATGAACATTGTATAAGGGTACATGAAAAGCCATTAACAATGTATAATGGTGATAAAAAAATAATTAAGTTTGTAATATTTTACTTTAAGATTTTGATAATTTGAGAAAAGTTTACATAAAATTATTTTAGCCAAATTAGTGCATTTAGGTGTATTTTTATTCCCATATGGTAAAATTATAATAAATTTATCATGTTACACAATAAAGTTATCTAATAAAGTTATTTTCTTATATATTATAAAAAATGTGTAACATGGAAATAAAAATATTTTAGACTACTTTAGAGCACGTGATTCTTAATTCAATGTAGAAAGCGTTCGAGAACACAATGAATATTTAATTTTAGTTCTTCCCATATCAAACATTTGTTTTTATATATTTCAGATCAGCAATAACAAAATAGCTAAACAATTGCTAAATCAAATGGGGAGATAATATTTTGCACAATTGTTAGCTAGAACAATTGATTCTTCGATATATAGAGGGATTTAATTTTATGTTTGTCCACCTTTAATTAGAGATGTAATTGATTCTAATTTTATATAATAGACAATATTCTTTCGTGAAAAATATGGTTATTTATGGTGTTGTTTATGAAATACTTATTTCTTTTTTCATCATTTGATAAAGTGAATAAGTAATTAAAAAACGTAAGCCTAGATTAGGGATGGGAGCGGGTCGGATCTGGACCGGATCTATAGAGTTTCAGATCCATATCATTTTTCATACATAAGATCTAGATTCATTGGATTATAAAATTAGACATATCCATATCCAATGGATTTCACGGGTCCGAGTTCAAAGGGGCTAAAAAGGATCTGTAAAAAAATAAAATTAAAGAAATAGAACACATAAAAAATCAATAACCAACCAAAGATTTATTCATAAAATCACTATCTTAGTTTATAATAAAAAAGAAAGAGTTTGACATGTAATTAAAAGGTTAAATACTTGAGATAAATGATACAAATTTGCATTTGACCAAGTTCAAATGTAGAGCCGGTGATAATTGGTAGAAAGTTGAGTGAGAGTGAATATATATGCTAGGGTTAGAGTTAGAGTAATTATAGGTCACTGTTATATATATAAATATAAATATAAACAAATAATCATATATATATAAACGGATCGAGTCTTTGAAAAACTCGATATTGGATCCATATTTTTTAGTTAGAATCAGATCCGGCCCAGATCCAATGGGTCTGAAATAATATGGTCCAAATCCTAAACAACGGATACGAATTCACGGATCCAGACCGGGTCCAAGATCCAGTACCAATCTAGATAATACGGTTTAGCAAATTAATTCTATTATATTGTATAACCCTAGCAAAGTGGTCGGTTATCCTTGGTATATATATAAAGAGAAGTCTTAAATTACCTTTTTACCCCAATAACTTTAAAAAAGAATTATTAACATTTTATTATTAAATTTGTTTTATTTTATTACTATATTACCTTTCAAAAAAATAGTAACATTTTTATTATTAAATTTCTTTTATTTTATTACCATATTATTTTAATTTATATTACTCTTATATATATATATATATATATATATATATATATATATATATATATATATATATATCTTCCCTCTGCTTTTTGGGAGAGAAATAAGCATATTATTTCGCTTCCTTCTCCCCCACTTTTAAAGTAGGTACAGATGCTTTAAGTATAGTATTTTTAATACGGCCTAATTGCTCACTCATAGTGTGCAAAGTTAAATTTGTAAAATTATTTTGTTTAACAAAAGTGTATGAACCATTGACAAAAGGGCTACATTCTATTTTTATTTCAGGAGTTATTTGGTAACTAACTGAAACCAAAGGAGGATGTAGGCTTGTCAAGGTTTCTCCTTGTGGTGTGAGAAAGGTCTTATAAGACTTTTCCAAACTTTCTAAGAATTTTGAATTCTCAAAATCTGGATATTTAATATCAGATTTTTTACCTTTAAGGTAAAGTATTTGTTTAACAAATTCTGAAAAAGATCTATAATCTTCATTATTCATTTTTGAAATATATAAATCATATTTATTATTCCATTTAATTTTTTCTCTTTGAGAGAAAGTAACCGTATACCATTTTTTAAATGGAGTTAAGTCCTTAGTTAAAACACTTACTGAGTAATATCCCATGTCTGACATGGAAGGACTATTTGAACGTTCGTAAAGTGGTTTAACCACATTATCTGACAATCTTTTAGTTGCCTTTACTTCTTCTCCCAATTTAATTGGAATAGATGAAGTTGAAGATCGTGGTGATAGATAAGTAGGAGTTTTTATATTTCTACTAAAAGATCTTCTACTAGATAAAGATCTTTGTTTGTCAAACTTTAAGATGACACTACCATCTGATTCTTCTAAGACATAGTCAATTTGTTAATTTTCTTCCTTTTTTAAAGGAACAGCGTCGTCAATTTTCCATGAGTCTGGAAAATTTAATTGATCCCAAGGAATAGGCCTGGGAACAACTAAATTTCCTTTTGACAAATCTGTTAAAAATAAAGTTGACTCCTTTGGGTGTATTTAATAACTTACTTGCACCATCTTTAAGATTGGGTACAGTTGAATTCATAACTTTATAATGTATCTGATAAATCAGGATCAAATTCTTTGATCTAGGCTTCATCTCAAAGCCTTCAGTCTTAATATCCGAAGATGCTATGTCCATTATATGAGGGCAGTCCAAAGGTACTGTTAAGTTTGGATAACAAGTAAAGTAAATAGGTCCATCTGTTAAAGAGGACTCAATAGCTCCTAGTAAGGAGTCTGTGAACTTTAAGTTCCTCTTGTCTCTAAGACAAACTAATGCAGTAATAGGCAAGCCTAATCGAGTAGCCGGTTTAACCGATACTTGAATCATTCTAATATGAATAAAGGAATATAATTCCTTGTGTTTATCTATTAACTTTTAGTCAATAGATTAAACGAGTTGATGTTATCATCTATAGAAACAGACTGTTCTACAGTCTACACAATATAATCTGATTTAATCAGAAAATTACTATTTGACTTGTAAATGCTTTTAGCACTTATGGGCGGTAGATTTCAATTATTTAAATCATTTTCTATATTAGATTCTAACAATATTTCCTTATTTTCACACTTATTATTTCTTTTATTATTACTAGAAGAACTACCAGAAAATTTTTCAAATATAGCTTTCATAAATTCTGATCACTGTCAACGACTTACGTCAGTATTCTGCCAACAACGCCTAACACACGGCTCAAATGGCTAAGACAACGCGACTTGGGTTTCACAGAACTTATGCAAGATCTATTTAGAAATTTATCTGACTAGTATTCTACTAACAATAAAATATATAATTAACGTAAAAATACCAGGCTCTGATACCAAATTCTATGGATCGTACACTAAAACTTTAAATTATATTTATACAAAATACAGAACACATATACAAACAGTTTATACAGAATATTGACAGTTTATACAGAATATTGAAAATAATTATAAAAGTATAAAAAAAATATACGTCTTTTAGATAGGTACAAACAACCGAAAAAGAGGCCGAAAAAGGTCACCGAAAAAAGAACGGTGAACGGAAAATAACTGTCGGAGGTTGGAGGTCGTCGGATGGTGGCCGGAGACTGGTGGCCGGAGACTGTGGTCGGAGGTAGGACTGGTGGCCGGAGGTAGAACGTCTCTCTCTACTAGAAACCATTCAACGGTCCCTTTTCTTCCCAGGGATTATAATTTTTATTTAACAATTCTAGAAGACACAGGTTCAATTAAATTCGAACCAATGAAAAGAAATGAAAACGAATGGGCTTTTGCCAAATTTACGATCTTAAAGATCTGGACCCCCGAAGAATGGGAAAATGATTTATTCTTCCTACACAAAAGCAGCCAAATAACTTATAGTTATTTCGATTATATTCAAGCTTGGTCACAAGCATTGTTGTATAACAACAGTTTTAGAAAGTTCAGTTGGTTTATACAATTTCAACTGGTTAAACCAGTCAAAACTTTTCCCAATTGGTTCTATGACTGGTTCCAGCAATGGGTATTACTCCCCATTTGCCTCCCTAAAAGGGTTAGAGGAATTTTTGAACAATTTGGTGAAGCCAACGAATCCTGCAATTGTTCTAGATTACAATTTACTATCCTCTATAGAGTCCCATGGATCCTCAAATGGGATTACTCTGTAGAATGTAAATGGAGAGGCAATATGTCTCAAATCCTAGCCAATGAAATTGAGCTACCATGGTTAGTTAGGAAAATCGCCATTAAATGGTGGGATAAATTTGAGTTCTTTGAAAAACCTTCAGTTTATTCTTCCGAAGGAGTAATACACTTAGAAAAACCTGCGGATCTAAGTAAAATAGATCTCTCTGCTCCTTTAACTAACCTCCTCGAAAACCTCCTGTCTAAAATGTCAGAAGACGAGCTTAAAGCTCATATTTTCAAACTTTCACAATCAAAGGATAAAACCCCTTCTTCAACTCCACAATCTAAAGGGATTGTTATCCTTGATTCTCCAAAAAGGAAAAACAATGAGCCCTCTCCAATGGACACATCACCGGGCAAAAAGGAAAAAATAGAAGCGAAAAGAAGAGAAACCTAGACAGAGAAAGTAGAGAGAGACGCTCTAAAGCTAGTTGATACGTATCTGTATCATAAGTATCATTTCTACTTTCAGTAGAAAGATTGTCTATTTGTTGTGTTTTCTTAGGAGTGCTCCTTTGAGGAGTCCTATTTTGAAAAGTGATCCTTTGAGGATTTCTTTGACCTTGTTGAGAGCCTTGCGAAGAAGATTGTCCTTCAAACCTTTTTAGGTTAAAGTTATTTTTCTTTGAAGTCATTTCCTGCAAGAAATTCTCTGGTTAAAAAATCTGGCAAGGAGTTTTCAGCTCCATTAATAAACTCAATATCAAAATCAAATACAGACAAGATAGCTTGCCATCTAGCAAAAATCTGTTTAGAGGCGATGTTTTTAACATCCTTAGTTAATACATCTTTTGCTTTTACAATCAATTCCTAAGAGGAACTTTTGATTTATTAAATCAGATTCGAATTTCTGAATATATAGAACAATAGAAAGAATTTCTTTCTTAATAGTGGAATAGTTAGTTCTGGCTCCTACCCAAATTCCACTAGTAAATCTAACTAAAGATTCAATTTCATTGATTCTTTGCTTAAGGATACCCCCGTAACCGAGGTTTGATGCGTCGGTTTCAACGATTTTAAAAGCATCAGGGTGTGGTATAGCTAAACAAGGAAGAGTTTTAACTCTTAACTTAATTCTTTGAACTGTCGAAGTGTGACTTTTAGTCCACTCAGGAGGATTTTTTCTTAGCCGTTCAAATAACGGTTTTGCATCTAAAGCATGATCTTTATAAAAGTCAGCTACGTAGTTTAGACTACCAAGAAAGCGTTGAAGCTGATTTTTGTCTCTGATTTCATCAGGGAATTTGCTACCAAATTCGATAGCTCTATTAATAGGAATACATGTACCATTTTCAATGGTATGACCTAAAAATATAATACTAGTTTGGAAAAGTTTAACTTTTCTTGCAGAGACGACTAAACCATTTCTTTTAACTAGGTCAATAAATAATTTTAAGTGTTTGAAGTGTTGTTCAATATCCTTTGAGAATATAAGAACATCATCAATGTAAACGATAGAAAAAGATGAATAACAATTAAAAATGTCATTCATAATTTTCTGATATTTAGATGGGGTATTTTTAAGCCCAAAAGGCATGACATTCCATTCAAAGTGACCAAAAGGGACGGTAAAAGCGGTTTTATACCTATCCTTTTCATCAATCTGAATTTGCCAAAAACCAGATTTCATATCAAATTTAGAGAAGATTTTAGCTTCGTAGAGTCTGTTTAACAGATCTCTTTTGTTTGGAAGTGGGTACCTAATCCATCTTAAAACCTTGTTTAAAGGTTTATAATTAATGACAAGTCTAGGAACACCACGTTCAAGCTCAGCTGCGTTTTCAACGTAGAAAGCAGGACAGCTCCAGGGGCTATGGCTATTTTTAATAAGTCCTTTATGCAAAAGATATAGATTTCTAAATGTCTTGGGGACATAGCAATGGGTCTAGCTTTTGTAGGAATAAACCTTTCATTCAAATCTGGCTTATAAGGAAGCGAAATAATATGCTTCTTTCTCTCCCAAAAAGCAGAGGGAAGATCTGAGCAGATTTCAGAAATAATTAATTGCTACAAATCATCAATCCTTTTCTTTAAGGTAGGATTTTCAGGCTTAGTTTTTAAAACTTTAAAATCTACTTCACTTTTAAGAGAAGCAATACATTTTTCTTTATGTAATACATTTTGTTTTAAAACATTCAGAGTTTTACTCTTGGGTTGAGAAATAAATTCAAACATAATTTCTTTTCCAATGATTTCTAAAGAAATTCCTTCTTTTGAAATTTTTAAAGGAAATAAACTGTGCAAAAAAGGGTTTCCCAAAATGACAGTTTGATTTAAATTCTTTACCATTATAAATGGTAATTCTAGACCAAGACCTTTATTACAAATGGCTGCGTTGTTTAATTTGAAATTAACAAAAAGTTTTTCGCCATTTGCTGTGTGCAATTGCTCAAGGGTTTTAGAAAAATACTTTGAAGGAATTAAACCCTCATTAATGCAATTTAAATCAGCGCCAGAGTCAATTAAAGCAATGGTTGTTACAAAAAATTCTTTGTTTATTACCAAAGTAATTTTTATGTGCCATTTATAAGTAGTGACTCTGTTGATAAGGTCAATGAATTTAAGATTTTCAATCTTACTTATTTCTTTGATACTTTTAGTATCTTTATCAGAAATTTCAATTACTGGTTCTGAAACTTCTTCTAATTCTGGAGAAGGTAGTTATCAAACCAACTTCTAATGAAAAGTTAGATTTTAAATTTGATAAATCTCAAAGTGAATTAGTTGATGAAATCACTAAACGTCTTGCTTTAATTCCTGTTGATAAAAAATAGAAAGGAGTTCAAATAGAACCTAAAGAAATTGCCCCTCTAACTAAGAAAATTGAAGAAACTGAAAGTTATATATATATATGAAATGATATGGTAATAAAATAAAATAAATTTAATAATAAAATGTTACTATTTTTTATGAAAGGTGTAAGCGTAAAAACGTAATTTAGGGCTTCTATTCTTTTATATATATATATAAAATACTATTATCATAGAAATTGGTTAATTTCTCTATAATAATCTATATATAAGAAGAGAAGTCCTAAATTACCTTTTTACTCCTACACCTTTCAAAAAAATAGATAATAAAATATTTGATGAAGAAAAAAAAGTCACGTTAATTCTTAAATAGGATTATAATCAATAGAGTCATATTTTTTATATTATAATCTGTTGTTCATAGTGTTCAACTGTCATAAAAATTTTCTTACAAGTTGATTCTTATTTTTTTTACCAATGTGAATATTTGATATGTTATTGCTAACTTTTCCAATTATTTGTTAACATATTAAAGTTTTCTTTACTTTAATTGATTTTACACTATTTATGAGCAGATTTTATTATCGTCTACAATAATTATTAAATTGGATATTTTTTCATAAATTTAAATCAGAATTTTAGGAAACTGGTTTTAATATATTTCTCGAATAGGTTTGATTTAGAAAAATGATAATGATTAGTAGCAATAACTACTTTTTATTGGGAAATAATTAATTATGGTGGATTATTCAAATCAAAATAATATATATCTCCTAAATCTATTTATTTAAATTTAATTTGTTGTTCTTGATTTTATTTAATTCTGTTGGTTATAATCCTATTTAAGAATAAATTTGAATTTCGTAGCAGTACTTATGCATTTTTATTTAAGAATCCATGTGACTACTTTTTCCTCATCAAATTTTGACAAGAAAGTACAAGATAATTGGAGAAAAGTATATTGTTCATTATGTTGAAGTAGAAATATAATTCGATGGATGATATCAATCCACTTAGGGTGCAACTGAAGACGGATTTTATATGCGATATAAATCCAATTAAGATGCAATGGACCTTCAAAGTATGTGTTCTCCGCCTTTGGACCATTCCAGAACAAAATAAACCAAATGCAATATTTACTATTGAAATGATTTTGCAAGACGAAAAGATATGTTAATAAATTATTTGTAATTGAGTATTAAAATTTTTATCACACTAAATATTTAATAAAATTGCATAACTAATAAAAAAATTCTTTCTTTTTTATTAATTTAATTTAAATAGTTAAATATAACCAGCATAAAAATGTTATACTTCATAATTTCCCAAATAGCAATTCCTTATGGTTTGAGTTTAGATTGCTCTCTATTAGTCAATCGGGCTCTAAAAGGATAACTCAAATAACTCAAAGGGCCGTGAAGCGCAACAATTGATTGGAAAAACTGCAAATGAATTGAGGGATACAATAATTGAGGTACATACTTTTGGCATATCAATAATATAACTTCTTTGAATTCCAATTGATTTTAGTTTTTTCTCCATTAATAATGTCTTAAACATCTTTTGTTGCCTTTTGTCTTTTGAAATTATATTAGATGACAGATGCACTTGGTGAAACACCGATACCAATGGATTTGGAGAACACTATAGGAAGAGAAATTATGTTCAAACTTTCAGTTAAGAGCAAAAATATTATTACACATGATGAAGTGTATTCTGTGGTTAAACTTACGCAAGATGAACAACTTTTGAAACAATATAATCTTTCTCTCTCCCAAAATTCATTGACTATAAGTTTAATTTTATTTTATAAGAGACTTCAAATTAGTACGTTGTATTATTTACATTTTAGTTCATATCTATTTTAACTTTAAATTTATTTTATTTTATTACCATTACCATATTATTCTAATTTATATTACTATTTTAATTAGTTAGTATTTATATTAAAAGTGAAATGTTAATTAATGTCCATTTGACTATTATTTTAAAGGTCAAATAATTATTAATTATTATAACAGTTTTGCAATATGATTTTTATCATTTTAATGTGGAATTATTGTTTTAAATGGTTGTATGTTTACTTTGATTTGTTTATATATATAATTAATGAAGTCCGAAATGGCTTATTTGTCCTTATACTTTCAAAAGAAATATTACAATTTTATTATTTAATTTATTTTATTCTATTACCATATATTCTACTTTATATTACTATTTTCATTATTTTATTACCATATTATTATAATTTATATTACTATTTTAACAATCATTATTTATATTATAATTTATTATATTTATGAGTTTTCCTCAGAGGAATTTATTATATTAAAGTGAAATGTTAACTATATTAATGAGTTTTTCTTATATATGTCTATTTGAATATTACTTTAAAGGCCAAATAATTATTAATTACTATGACAGTTTTGCAATATAATTCTTTTCAGCAATTATGAATTATTTTTATGTGTAATTATTGTTTTAAATCATTGTACGTTTACTTTGATTTGTTTCTATAATAATGATATTTAAAATTGGTTATTATTAAAACTTTTCAAACTTAATTTTCATATATAAATGGTTATTATTCAAACCTTTCAAAAGAAGTATTATAATTTTAATATTAAATTTATTTTATTTTATTACCATATTATTTTAATTTAAATTATTATTTTAATTAATTAGTATTTATATTAAAGGTTTTGATGTGTAATTATTAAAACCTTTCAAATCTTTCAGAAGAAATATTACAATTTTGTTATAAAATTTGTCTTATTTTATTACCATAATTTATATTACTATTTTAATTAGTTAATTTTACAATTCTTATATTATTTTCTCAAAATTAGAAAAAACCATTGCTGGTCAATGAATTTGTCGAGAAGAAATAAACGAATTTTGTGAATCCTTTGGTGATTTCTAAATTGAAGAGTGATTCAATGGTGATTAAGATGAGACTTGAAAAAAAAAGATAAGATGATGACGAATCGTGGATTAAGAGTTTAGAATATGGAGAAGAATATTTGGAAACATAAATTTATTATCACGTACTCAATGCTCTACTTTTGTAACTTTATTTATAAAATTTTAGAACGTAGTATAGTTGTACTAATGACCTATCCGTGCATCCCACGTGTTCTACACTAAAGTAATTACTTTGTCATCAAAAAGAAAAACTGGTGCTTTCTTATTCCCTTTTATTTTGGTCGCCATGAATCAGCTCTAGGTAATCCTTTTAGTGGCCTTGATCTTCTCTTCTTTTATTGTTTATATATTTGTTTTGTTTTTCAATTCTATGCGTATTTTCGGAGGATTTTTGTTTTGTTGAAGATGCTTGTTACGAATTGTTGTTCTCTCTTTGTTTGGGCGACAAATCAAATCAATTGAATATTTTGATAAACTGAATTTTTTATGGAACTCCTAAATATTGGATCGCAATTGTTTCGTGCCAAGTTATTAATTTTGAAAACATTAATGTATTATTAAGACCTTGAGAAAAGGTCTGACGCGTGGAAGAATCTGGGAGGAAACTCCCTCACACGGATCGCGAGATTGGACTTGACAGCTCAGCAAATAGTTAGTTACGTTTAGTTAGTCTTTTTTCGCTCTTTCGTTACGCGGCGTTTTACTCTATTTTACTCTATATAGATGATAAAATGCATACAAATACTATAGCTCTGTAATTCGCAAGATTCATTGAATAATTGATAACAGAGTTTTCCAGAACACATCATTTTTTCTCTCTAAAAGCGTTTGTAAGCTAACATTTGGTATCAGAGCGGTGGTCCTCATCAGATTGCTTCCTGAAATCATGACCAAATCGGCGACAACAAAGGTAGTTAGAGCGTAAGACATGAAAAAGTTGGAAGAAGAAATTAGAAGTATGGTTAAGTTCTGGATCGCGGATCACGATCGAGAGAACGAAGTTGCAATGGCTGAAATTGCAGCTCGCCAGGATCATCTGTAAGCTGAAATTCTCGCTAAACAAGAAAGTTGGCATGAGCAATTTGTTAGCTCGTAGGTCAGCTTTTTAATGGAGGTAAAGAAGCTGCTTCCTGGAAATCTGAATCCAGAAAGAACTCAGGAATTCAGTCAGGTAAATTTACAATTAATTGGTTCTAACTCCGATTATCAATTTTCTACAAGATTTACCAAAATAGAATTTCCTAAGTTTGATGGAGAGGATCTAGATGGGTGGGTGTATAGGTGTGAGAGGTTCTTTAAGGTTGATCAGACTCCCTTGGGCTCGCGAGTAAGGTTAGCCTCTGTACATTTGGTAGGCAAGGCCTTAGGATGGCACCAAACCTTCATGAAGGGGAGAGAGCTATCTGGAAAGAAAGAACCACCGTAGGAGGAATACGTGGTTAATCTCAAAAGCAGATTTGGCCATAGGGTGTTTACTAACCCCTTAGTTGATTTAAAGAGATTATACCATGTGGGGATAGTGGTGGAATATT
This sequence comes from Euphorbia pulcherrima, assembly GCA_947683365.1. NCBI lineage: Eukaryota > Viridiplantae > Streptophyta > Magnoliopsida > Malpighiales > Euphorbiaceae > Euphorbia > Euphorbia pulcherrima. The sequence continues at coordinate 45,472,941 of CANTUS010000001.1, read as the reverse complement.
TGGAGGAGTTTGACTCTAAGGCTTACAAGGTCAATCTTTCGGAAGAAGATTTGATAGGGATGTTCATTAGTAGGTTGAAGGATGAGGCGAGCTACCCTGTTATTATGCAATCCCCAAAATCCTTACAGCAAGCCTATGCCCTAGCTAAAATACAAGATGCCTACCTTGATTCACAAAAAAACCACAAGCCTTTTAATCCTAAACAACCATACCAGCCTCTTCTCTATACCAATCTAAAATACCTAACCTCCTAAACAACCATTCCCAAACTCACACCAAACCCCCAACAAACAGCCCTGCCAAACTCACTAATACCAAACCACCCATTATCAATAGTTCCAGAATTAAAAGACTCGCTAAAGCCGAGTTGGCTGAGAAAAGAGCTAAAAACCAATGCTTTTGGTGTGAGGAGAAATTTTCAACAAATCACCACTACACAAAAAAATACTTACACTTAATGATTGACTGCCAACAGGAAGGGATTGTGGAAGAAGTGGAGGAGGAAAGGGAAGTAGAAGAAGGTACAGCAGAAAGGGAAGAAACTCCTCTAATTTCACTGAATGCTATGGAAGGGTGTGTAGACACTAGGATCAAACCATGAGGGTGGTGGGGGTAAGTGGAAAAAAGAAACTCCATATGTTGATTGACATAGGAAGCACTTATAATATGATAGACCTTAAGGTGGCAAAACAAATGGGTTGTGCCTTAAGGCAGATTAGTCCACTGGAAATTACAGTGGCTAATGGTAGTAAAATCTATTGCAATTATACCTGTGATTCCTTGAGCTAGAAAATGCAAGGAAGGGGGTACATGGCTGAGTTTTTAGCCCTACCTTTTGGTGCTTGTGAGGCTGTATTGGGGATTAAGTGGCTTGCGACCATGGGAAGGATTGAGTGGAATTTTAATGCCCTAACCATGAAATTCTACCAAGGTGAGGAGGAAGTTGAGTTGCATGGGAACAACAGTTCAGAGGTACAACTAGTGGATGGGCAGGGAATGTTAAAACTCCTCAACCATTCCCCAACTATTTACCTAGCCCAAATCAGGACACTAGGAGAGGGTAAACTAAGGCAAGACCCAATCCCTGAGCCTCTTAAACCATTACTAGAAGAATATTAGTTCATCTTCAGGCAGGTTGTGGGAATGCCACCAGCCAGGCCACAGGATCACAAGATACCCTTGATTAATGGTGCCTCACTAGTCAATCTTAGGCCTTACAGGTATTCTCCATTATAGAAGGATGTAATCGAAAAGATAGTTAAGGAGTTATTGGCAAATGGAACCATTATGCATAGTGTGAGCCCATATTCCTCACTGGTGCTCTTGGTTAAAAAGAAAGAAAACAACTGGCGGATGTGCATTGACTATAGGGAGTTGAACAATAGAACTGTTAAGGATAGGTTTCCCATACCTATGATTGAAGAGCTATTTGATGAGCTATATAGTGCCAATGTGTTCTCTAAACTGGATTTAACCTCAGGTTACTACCAGATCTGCATGAATCCTGCTGATATTTTTAAAATAGCCTTTAGGACTCATGAGGGGCATTATGAGTTTCTAGTCATGCCCTTTGGACTTACTAATGCACCCTCTACCTTCCAGAGTCTAATGAATGAGGTTTTCAAAGAGCTATTAAGGAAGTCAGTTTTGGTATTCTTTGATGACACATTAGTATACAACCCTAGTATGGAAGAGCATGTCCACCACTTGAAGAAGGTGTTTCAGTTGATGGAGGAAAACCAACTGGTTGCCAAGAAAAGTAAATGCACTTTTGGCTGCTCATAAGTGGAGTACCTTGGTCACATAATTAAGAAAGGGGGAGTTTACACTGATCCTAATAAGGTGGAAGCAGTACAGCAATGGCCAACCCCTACAACTGTCAAACAACTAAGGGGGTTCTTAGGGCTAGCTGGGTACTACAGAAGGTTTATTAAGCACTACGGTCAAATAAGCAAACCCTTGACTAATCTCTTAAAGAAAGATGGGTTTCAATGTAGCCCACAAGCTGAAATGGCTTTCCAAAGACTGAAGGAAGCCCTGGTAACCACACCAGTCCTAGCTTTACCACATCCTGACAAGGAGTTTGTGGTGGAAACTGATGCCTGTGATAGGGGCATAGGGGCAGTACTCATGCAAGATGGCCAACCCATAGCTTACCTAAGCAAGGCACTAGCAAACAAATATCAGGGTCTCTCGATCTATGAAAAGGAACTCTTGGCAGTGGTACATGCTGTTAGGAAATGTGATCACTATCTAGGGCCCAACAAGTTCATTATCAAGAGTGATCACAAGAGCCTTAAGTATCTCTTGGAGTAGAGAATTAGTTCCACCCAACAACAAAAGCACATTGCTAAACTGTTTGGCTATAACTTTGAAATAGTTTATAAGCCAGGGGTGGATAACGGAGCTGCAGATGCTCTCTCTAGATTGCCAATGGTCAGTTTGGCTACAATAATAGCGTCTACTCCTACTAACAGTCTAATGCCTGCAATTGAATCTAGTTGGAGGGGAGACCCACAACTTAACTCCATAATAACTGATCTGGAAGGTGGCAAGCAATGAGGATTGTTTACTTGGCAAGGGGGAGTCCTAAGAAGGAAGGGAAAGATTGTGTTAGGGGATGATTCCCTACTAAAATAGCAGATTATTCAGCTAATGCATGACTCTGTACAAGGGGGCACTCTGGAGTGTTAGCCACCGCTAAAAGAGTTGGGCTATTTTTCTATTGGAAGGGGTTGGAGAAGGATATCAGAAACTATATAAGGGCTTGTAACACTTGTCAGAGGTGCAAGTATGAGACCAGCAAGAGTCCAGGGCTGCTACAACCCTTACCAATACCTGAAAATCTATGAAGTGATGTGAGCATGGATTTTATTGAAGCACTTCCTAAGTCCAATGAGAAAGAAGTGATAATGGTAGTAGTAGTAGACAGATTAAGCAAATATGCACACTTTGTTGCATTAAAACACCCCTACTCTGCTCAATCAGTGGCTTCACTTTATCTAAGGGAGATTTACAGGTTACGTGGCTTTCCCTCTACGATTGTCAGTGACAGGGACCCTGTGTTCCTAAGAACTTTTTGGTCTGAATTATTTAGTTTACAAGGGGTTCAACTGGCTAAGTCTACTGCCTACCACCCATAAATAGATGGACAAACCGAGGTAGTCAACAGGTGCTTAGAAACCTATTCGAGCTGCATGACACACCAGAATCCTAAAAGGTAGCTACAATGGCTACCACTGGCTGAATGGTGGTATAATACTACCTACCACTCATCAATAGATATCTCACCCTCTGAAGCAGTCTATGGGACAACCCCCCCAATTCATATGCCCTACGTGCCCGGGGATTCTCAAATTACTGAAGTGGACCAGCTACTTAAGGACAGAGAAACAGCTATGCAAGTTATGAAGTATCACTTGGAGAGAGCCCAAAGAAGAATGAAACAACAAGCAGATAAAGGCAGGGTGGATAGAGAGTACAACATTGGAGAGCTAGCCTATGTTAAACTCAAGCCATACAGACAACAAAGTGTGGAATACAGACAAAATAACAAGCTAGCACCTTTGTATTTTGGACCATATAAAAGTGAAGATAGGATTGGGACAGTAGCTTACCGGTTGGAGCTTCCTCCAGGTTCAGCAATACACCCAGTCTTCCATATGTCTCAATTGAAGAAAAGGATTCCACAAACCGCTCAGTTGAGTGACCCTCTGATTTTGACGGCAATTCCAAATCCACGAGCTATATTGCAGAGAAAAACGGTCAAGCGTGGTAATAGGGCCGCTGTAAAGCTCTTAATTCAATGGGACACAACAATCAATCAACCACCAACATGGGAATTTGCAGATGAAATCAGAAGGAGGTTTCTAATTTTGACCGAGGGTCAAATCCTTAAGGGAAGGGGGATGATGCGTGGAAGAATCTGGCGGCAAACTCCCTCACACGGATCGCCAGATTGGACTTGACAGCTCAGCAAATAGTTAGTTACGTTTAGTTAGCGTTTTCCCACTCTTTCGATACGCGGCGTTTTACTCTGTTTTAGTTTGTATAGCTGATAAAACACATATAAATACTGTAGCTCTGTAATTCGCAAGATTCATTGAATAATTGATAACAGAGTTTTCCTGAACACATCATTTTCTCTCTCTAAACGTGTTTGTAAGCTAACAAGGTCCTAAATGATTACAGAAGAACATGACAAGCAGAAAGAGGACATATGTATCGTTTCTCTTTCTGCTTCTGATTTTTAAATATTACTTTTCTGTACAACAATTAATTTATTAGTATTATATCCTGAAAAATGTCTGGTGCTATTTGAATTCGATAATCAGATTGAAACTAGTTTGTAGATTTCTTAACTAATTGTAAGAAATTTGTGCTGGCCTAGTATGTGGTTTATGCTATTCAATAATATATGCTGGCCTAGTTATATATGTATATTGATTGCAGCAACCAATGCCCTCTAAACCACGGATGGCCTCTAGCAACAACAACAAAGTATTGCTTAAAGTGCCAAAAAAGTTACCAAAGAGGAACAAGCAACTCTTTTTCCATAAAAAAAGGGTATCTGCTGGTTCTGGTTTGGATAGAATCAGTGATCTTCCAGGCAATGTGATAGATCACATCCTAGGACTTTTGCCACTGAAAGATGCTGTGAAGACCAGTACCTTTTCGAAGAAGTGGAAGGAAAATTGGCACACATTGCCAAATGTTATGGTCGAAGAGGACTTATTTCATGCGAGATTACAGAGAAAACTTGAAGGCATAATCAGTTACATTCTCACTCGACATGAAGGGGCAATCGAGAAATTTTCTGTTTCTCTTGCAAACATTGAAGACCCTTACAACATGTTGTTGTGGATATGGAGGCTATCACAGAGGAGTGTTAAGGAGCTAAACCTCATTACCAAGTCTGGGCCGTACCATGAAGTACCAACGGTTCTGTTTTCTTGTCAGCAGCTGAGAATTTTGAATCCCTGCCATTGCTTGGTTAAGCCAGCACATTCGTTCAGAGGATTCCAAAGTCTCGTTAACCTTCAACTGAACAAAGTTAAAATAGAAACTGCTGCATTTGAAAAACTTATTTCCAGTTGCCCTCTGCTTGAACATCTGACACTAAGAAAGTTGAGTTGCATTGATCATCTTCATATTAATGTTCCGAAACTCAAGTACTTCTGCTTTGATGGAGAATTCAAATCTATGTGTTTCGACTCTCCACTCCTTGAGGTATTGTCTGTTAAGCTGTAACCAGTTTGATTTCCGATTCAAATTCCGTGGTCTGCCTTCTTCTATCAAGGAACTTTACGTCAGATGCCAATTTCAGAAGGTAATACAATACTGCTTAAGATTTCATCCCTTTTTTACAGTAAAAAGTAATGTTCGCTAATTTTGTTTTTGTGCTTTTACTTTTAGTACTTGGCTGCTTGTGACACGATCAATGAAGTTTCAGCTTATAGCCAACTAAGGACTCTTGAACTGAGCGCATTTCGTTTCGAAAAGTTAGACCAAGTCCTGTGTCTTCTCTCCTCAATTGCAAGCTCTTCCAACTTAGCAGTACTTGATATAACTGTGAGTATTAATGATTCGATACTCTGTCATATAACTAACTGATTATTCGTAAATGGCTAACAATCTCTGTTTATATTCGTATAGGCATATTGGTGCAACAGAAAATTTGCGTCTAATACTTAGATGAAATTTTGGGAAGAGCAAAATAACGCTCCTTTCTCGATAACGTGCTACAGAAAGTGAGAGTTAGATCGTCCCAGGGTAAGAGTTGGGAGTTAAAGTTCATCGAGTTTGTAATAGTGAATTCACCTGTGCTGGAGGAAATGATAGTTGAATATGTGAAGAATCCAGAGTTCAACAAGGATGAAACAAAGGCAGTGTTGCAACGTTCGTGTAAAGCTTCGACTGAATTGAAATTTATTGCAGGGAATTATGAGTTGAGCAGCGATGATTCCGATTGGTCCGATTCGTCTTCGTCCTATTCGTCCGATAGTGATTAGCGAATCGGCAGCTTTGTAAGTTGCTCTGGTTTATTTATTTTTCTGCATACAGTTGTGCTAGACTCCAAAAATGAATGCTGATGTTTATATTTGGAATTTTCATGGATGCTGATCAACTTTGGGTATTGGTTTGCATTACATGAGAGAACTCTTGAAATCTTTACCTCATATATTAAGTAGACTGCTTTGTGTATATCATTATCTATACTTTTATTATGTCACTGCCCATGGTCGAACCCGGAAAATTTCCAGAATGATAGGGATTTGACCAATGAGAGGCCGACACAGTTTTTTTGGGTGCCCATCTGGTTCAATCAATGAGAGGCTGACACAATACATGTATAGCTAAGGTGTTAATAGAATAAAATGGATTCAATTGAATTGAATTCCCTTTAAATGAGCTTTTCAAACACACCCTATAATCAGTCCATTGTCACTAAATGGACCTGGCTGGGGTTACCGGAGAAATTGTCTTAGAACCTCAATATATTTTTTAAATATGCCAAACACACGTAGTAGAATGGCATGAAGGTCTGACATTTGTTCTTCTAAGAGTTGGATATTAATATATTAGATCCTAAAATTTAACTTAATCTTATCATATCATTCTTATATATTACTCCCTTTATTTTCAAAAGACGTCACTTCAGCTTTTTTTTTTCTAGTTTTTCCATTTGTTTATCACTTAAGAATATATATGCACATTTATTCATATTTTTCCTAATTTACCCTTATATTAATTAAAAGACAGATAATTAATTATAAATAGTAATTAAGAAGAAATATAATTTTTGTTTAACAGATAAAGGATAAATAAATTATTTTGATTGTGTAACATATATCTTATCGGTTTTGATGATTCTGATAAAATGATTTACTTTTGGAAACGGAGGAAGTGCATTCCAAGAACCAAAGAAAATAAAAGAGAAGTTACTAAGACTACATGTCTTCTTCTCACTCTTTCTTTATTCCTTCATATGCATGGTAACACCTTACAGCGACTCTTATCTTCTTATTCTCTTGTTATGGATGATCCATTTCTCTATGTCACATCCCAAATGGGTCTTCCTCCTTAACGAAGGGTTCATTGGAGGGCCCATGTGTTGGGACCCGTATATGAATTTGGTAGCAAGGTGATATGTCTTAACTAAATAGACGTTACAATAACGAGTATAAAAATAAATAGAGCAATAAAGGGACACAAAGATTTATGTGGAAAACCCTTTAAAAGAGAAAAACCACGGGGCACTAAAATAACTCCACTAATAAATAATGGAAATACAATAAAGCCTCTCTCAAGTATACCCAAACCCGAGGTAAACAACAATTTTTAGGACAGTTGGAAATAACCCGATTTTACTCACAAGGTAAAATCACTCAATTCCCCCTCTCTAATATTTTCTCACTTTCTTGTATGAATAATGCTCTACAAGAGGAATTAACTCAATATTTTTCTGATGAAATTTGGATTGCTGGGAGTGCCTTTTATAGGCAAATGCTTCACCTAAAATGCAGAAATAATAGGTGATGAATCATTAATTGAGTTGGCAAGAAATGGCAACACGGAGTTGCAAAATTGGACTCATTTCTTTTGAATAATGAGCAGACAAATTGCCACCCCTATTTGTCTCCTTCTTAATTGATATGTGCCACCCAATTGATTGTGTCAGGACCCATCAATTCTCCCCCTCCAGACTCAAGGGGCACCGAGTCGGCTCCTAATTGGAGCTCATGTCGATCAGCTCATTGCACAACTCAAACTTATCCTAATGAATCACTTTAGTTAGCATATCTGAAGGGTTCTCCTTTATTGGAATTTTCTCTAGATGAAAAACTCCCTTTTCAAGTTGTTCTCGTATCCAGTGATATCAGATATCAATGTGCTTAGTTCGAGAATGATACATAGTATTCTTGCTCAAGTCTATAGCATTTTAACTATCACAATATACTATGTAGCCAACTTGTTTTTGACCCAACTCTTCAAAGAATCTCTTTAATCAAGTCATCTCCTTTCCTGCTTCAGCCGCTGAAATGTATTCCGTTTCGATCGTAGAAAGTGCAACACATTTCTGTAATTTAGATTGCTAAGAAATTGCTCCCCTGCCAAATGTAAATAGATATCCCGAAGTTGACTTTCTATGATCGAGATCTTCTGCCATATCAGCATCAACGAAGCCTTCTAGGATTGGTTTAGAACATCCATAACATAAGCACTTCTCTGAACTTCCCTTCAAATATCTGAGAATCCACTTTACAGCTTCTTAGTGTTGTCTTCCCGGATTGTCTAAGAATCTGCTTACAACTCCAATAGCATGTGCAATGTCTAGCCTTGTACAAACCATCGCGTACATAAGACTCACCACTGTGGAGGAATATGGAATCTTACTTATGTCTTCCTTCTCTTCTTTGGTTGTAGGACAAATTTCCTTACTCAGCTTCATTTGTCCGGCAAAAGGAACGCTAACTGGTTTAGCATTCAACATGTTAAAACTTTGTAGTACACGTTCAAACATATTTTTCTTGTGACAGCCACAACCTGTTGTTGCTTCGATCACGAAAAATCTTCATGCCCAAAATCTATTGTGCTTGACCCAAGTCCTTCATGTCAAATGACTTAGCTAACTGATCTTTCAATTTATGAATTGAAGAAACATCTTGTCCCACTATCAACATATCATCAACATATATCATTAATATGATGAAGCTGTTATCAAAGAATCTCTTAAAATAGACACATGGATCCGCCTGAGTCTTCTTGTAGCCATGACTACTCATGAAAGAGTCGAACTTCTTATACCACGGCCTAGGTGCTTATTTCAACCCATACAGACTCTTTTGCAGCTTGCAAACCATGTGTTCTTTTCCTTTCACTTTGCACCCTTCTGGTTGCACCATGTAGATTTCTTCCTCTAAGTCGCCATGAAGGAAGGCAGTTTTCACATCTAATTGCTCAAGCTCAAGATTCAGACATGCTACCAAGCTTTACTCGAATAGAAGTCATTTTAACCACTGGAGAAAAAATCTCATCGAAATCAATTCCCTTCTGTTGTTAGAAACCTTTCACTGCTAGACGAGCTTTGTACTTCACCAGTTTTCCATTGCCATCTCTTTTGAGCTTAAAAACCCACTTGTTCTTCAAGGCTTTTCTTCCTCTAGCAAGTTCGACTAACTCATATGTGTTGTTTTTCTGCAAGGATTTCATTTCATCTTGCATCACCTCCAACCAAGATTCTTTATCTGCATGAGTTAGAACTTCCTCGAAATTCTCCGGCTCCCCCTCATCAGTAAGGAGAATATAATCAGAACTAGGATACCTTGATGTTGGTTGACGATCCCTAGTAGATCTTCTAAGCTGTTGTTCAGTTTCACCTTGCAGGGTGGGTTGCTCCCTACTCATCAACATCTTCTTGCTCGTGATTTTCCATTAGTTCTTCAGCATTGTTCTGAACTTGTTCCTCATATCCACCAATGGCATTGTTTGATGATGAAGGAACATGGCTGGGAATGACGTCATCCACAAGTCCTGACTTGCCATTTTTCTTAAAACTTTCTATAGTCTCATTTTCTCGAAAGACTACATCTCTACTTCTAATGGTCTTCTTCTTCTCTGGGTTCCACAGTTTGTACCCGAACTCTTCATCTCCATATCCAAGGAATATACAGGGACTTGATTTATCATCAATCTTTGACCGTTGCTCTTTAGGCACATGTGTAAATGCCTTATAGCCAAACACCTTCAGATGAGAGTATTGAACATCTTTTCCAGTCCATACTTTTCTGGAATATCAAAATCTAGAGCAGTAGATGGTGAGCTATTGATGAGATAGCAGGCTGTGCGTGCTGCTTCTCCCCAAAATGACTTTGGTAAGTTAGCCATTTTGAGCATACATCTGACATTCTCCACAATAGTGTGATTCATCCTTTCTGCTGTACCATTATATTGTGGGGTTCTAGGTACAGTCTTTTCATATCTGATTCCATCTCTAGAACAATAGCTCTCAAATTGGTGTGATGTGTATTCACCTCCATTGTTGGATCGGAGACATTTTAATTTCTTGTTTGTCTCTCTTTCCACAATAACATGAAATTTCTAGAATGACTAGAATACCTGATCTTTTGTTCTTAGGAAATACATCCACAGCTTCCATGATGCATCGTCGATGAAAGTAACAAAATACTTGTTACCTCCCAAGGTCTCATATTAAAAGGGGCCACATACATCTTAGTGCACCAAGTCAAGAACACTTGACTTTCTACTTGATGACTTACTGAATGACAATCTATGATACTTGCCGAATAGGCAGTAATCACATGGAGATAGTGGTGTACCATTAGCAGAAGGTACAAGGTCCTTCTTTGCTAGAATCTGCAACCCTTTCTCACTGATGTGAGCCAATCTTCTATGCTATAAATCTGGTGAAGACACTTCTTCAACAACATGCAATCTATCTTTACAAATGACTACATTTGTTTTGTACAGTGTACAACATATGGCACCTTTTGCAATCACCAAGGAATTCCTGGTAAGCTTCCATTTCCTACTCTTAAAGAAATTCTTGAAGCCTTCATGATCTAGGACACCACAAGATATTGAGTTGAGCCTCAAATCAGGAACGTGTCTAACTTCTTTGAGGATAAGTGTGCAGCCAGTGTTCGTCTTGATACGAATGTCACCAATTCCAATGATTTTGGAATGGCCATTATTGCCCATCTTCACCACACCAAAATTTCTTACTTTATATGTGGTGAAGAACTCCTTATTGGGAGTGGCGTGATAAGATGCTGCAGTGTCAATCACCCATTCCGTATCATCTTGACTTGAGACTTGCATATATTATTCTTCATGACTGAAGGAAAGAACAACAATCTCCTCAGTTGCTGCAGTGGTGTTCTTATCTTCCTCTTGGTTATTGCCATCCTTCTGCTCTCTCTTTAACTTTCGACAATTCCTCTTCAATTGGCCTTCTAGTCTATAGTGGTAGCATTTGACTTTACCCTTGGACTTAGATCTGTCTCTGAACTTATCTCCTCCTTTGGATTTGTTAGGATTGTTGGGACCTCGATTTTTGCTCTGACCTCTGTGTTCTATGACAAGAGCTTGGCTACTTTCGATAATCGTAACTTTCCTCCTTGTCTCCTCATTGAGCAAAATGCTAACAACATGGTTTAAGGATAATTTTCCATCTAGAGCCGAATTGGTCACAGACACCACCAAGGTATCCCAACTTTCCGGTAGAGAGCTGAGCAACAATAAGGATTGAACTTCATCTTCAAGTGTTTGCATATAAGATAATTGATTAATAGCACTTCGAAATTCATTCAAAAATTCGGCAACAGGTGACTTTGGCAAGTTAGCCATTTTGAGCATACATCTGACCTTCTCCATAATAGTGTGATTCATCCTTTCTGCTACACCATTGTGTTGTGGGGTTCCAGGGATAGTATTTTAATGTCGAATTCCATGTCTAGAATAATAGCTCTTAAATTAGTGTGATGTGTATTCACCTTCATTATTAGATCGAAGATATTTTAATTTCTTATTTGTCTCTCTTTCCACTATAACATAAAATTTCTGAAATTACTGGAATACCTGATCTTTTATTCTCAGGAAATACATCCATAGCTTCCGTGATGCATCGTCGATGAAAGTAACAAAATACTTGTTACCTCCCAAGGTCTTATATTCAAAGGGGCCACATACATCTGAGTGCACCAAGTCAAGAACACTTGACTTTCTACTTGAAGACTTACTGAATGACACTCTATGTTACTTACCGAATAGGCAGTAGTCATATAGAGATAGTGGTATGCCATTAGCCGAAGGTACAAGCGCCTTCTTTGCTGGAATCTCCGACCCTTTCTCACTGATGTGATCCAATCTTCTATGCCACAAATCTGGTGAAGACTCTTCTTCAACAACATGCAATCCATCTTTACAAATGACTGCATTTGTTTTCTATAGTGTATAACACATGGCCCCTTTTGCAATCACCAAGGAATTCCTGGTAAGCTTCCATTTCCTACTCCGAAAGAAATTCTCGAAGCCTTCACGATCTAGGACACCACAAGATATTAAGTTGAGCCTCAAATCAGGAACATGTCTAACTTCTTTAAGGATGAGTGTGTAGCTAGTGTTCGTCTAGATACGAATGTCACCGATTCCAATGATTTTGGAATGGCCATTATTGCCCATCTTTACCACACTAAAATTCTCTGCTTTGTATGTGGTGAAGAACTCCTTATTGGGAGTGGCATGATAAGATCCTGCAGTGTCAATCACCCATTCCATATCATCTTGACTTGAGACTTGCAGACATTGTTCTTCATGACTGAAGGAAAGAACAACAATCTCCTCAGTTGCTGTAGTGGTGTTCTTGTCTTCCACTTGGTTATTGCCATCCTTTTGCTCTCTCTTCACCTTTCGACAATTCCTCTTCAAATGGCCTTATAATCCACAGTAGTAGCATTTGACTCTACCCTTGGACTTAGATCTGCCTCTAAACTTGTCTCCTCCTTTGGATTTGTCAGGATTGTTGGGACCTTAATTTTTGCTCTGACCTTTGTGGTCTGTGACAAGAGCTTGGCTACTTTTGACAATCGTAACTTTCCTCCTTGTCTCCTCGTTGAGCAAAGTGCTAACAACGTGGTTTAAGGATAATTTTCCATCTGGAGCCAAATTGGTCACAGACACCACCAAGGTATCTCAACTTTCCGGTAGAGAGCTGAGCAACAATAAGGATTGGACTTCATCTTCAAGTGTTGTTTGCATATAAGATAATTGATTAATAGCACTTCGAAATTCATTCAAAAATTTGGCAACAGGAGTTCCCTCCTTGTATTTCATGCTGACAAGCTTCCTTATCAGGAACAACTTGTTTCCAGTAGTTTTTCAATCATAAAGATCTTGCAGCTTCTTCTATAGTTCATGGGCAGACGTTTCTTCCGAGATATGGCTGAACACGTTGAAATCTAGTCACTAGCGAATGGTACCAATGGCCTTTCTATTCAACTTGCTCCATTCTGGATCTTTCATGTCTTTTGGCTTTGCAGTGTCTTCTTCGATTGCTTCATGCATATCTTTGCAATATAATATATCCTCCATCATGGGCTTCTAAATTGACCAGTTCGAACCGTTCAATTTGATCATGGATGTTGAAGAACCTTCCATTTTAATTAATACAATCACCTTTATGGAACCAACAGCTCTGATACCACTTATTGGGACCCGTATATGAATTCGGTAGCAAGGTGATATGTATTAACTAAAATAGACGTTGTAACAACGAGTATAAAAATAAATAGAGCAATAAAGAGACATAAAGATTTACGTGGAAGACCCTTTAAAAGGAAAAAACCACTGGACACCAAAATAACTCCACTAATAAATAATGGGAATACAATAAAGCCTCTCTCAAGTATACCCAAACCCGAGGTAAACAATAATTTTTAGGACAGTTGGAAATAATCCGATTTTACTCATAAGGTAAAATCACTCGACTCCCCCTCTCTAATATTTTCTCATTCTCTTGTAGGAATACTGCTCTACAAGAGGAATTAACTCAATATTTTTCTGATGAAATTTGGATTGCTGGGAGTGCCTTTTATAGGCAAAAGCTTCACCTAAAATGCAGAAATAATAGGTGATGAATCATTAATTGAGTTGGCAAGAAATGGCAACACGGAGTTGCAAAATTGGACTCATTTCTTTTGAATAATGAGTAGACAAATTGCCAGCCCTATTTGTCTTCTTCTTAATTGATATGTGCCACCCAATTGATTGTGTCTGGACCTATCCCATGGGCTTCACTGGGCCCATCATTTATCATCATTCTCGATGGTTTTTGTTAAAATTTTTTCTCATATTGGCTAAAGTATATGGACTATGTCTATGTTTCTTGCTCATAACCCTCAAGGCTCTAACGCATATCAATAAGACTTGGCTGCTCCGATCACCGGTTCTATCCTTTAGATAATTAATGGTGATCAATGATCGTTGGATCTTTCGGTTACAACAACTTTTCTATTTTCCAAATAATCTTCTAATCTTGATTTCAATATACAAACATTCCATATGCTCTTTTCTCTCTTAACCATGACCTAATATTTTCTAATTTGTTTGCAAATTCCCGAGAATAACTTGTTTCATCTCCAAATACTTTTATATCTCTTCGACATTTAAAAAGTTGTGCTATTATGATATAATATGTCAATTATAGTTTTATAAATGAAGTGATGATTTCTTGCATCCGAAGAGAACCCTCCCGGTGAAGATGGAGAATCCTATATAAGACTCACCATAAAGCGGAAATATGGTCATAGAATCTTTAATGTAGATGGGGAGAAGATAAGTATCTCTTCATTCTAAACAGTTTCGAAACATAATAACCACCGTATGTTTTTAAGCTACAATAAATACAAACATCAATATTTAAAATATTTTATATGAGATAAAAATTTATAATAAAGCGTAAGTGTTAATTGCCACGTAATGGATTTGATGTCCAAAAATTACGCATCATGATCTTCTTGTCCTTGTAATAAGGACACATGTCAAGACATGATATTACCACCTTGTATTGTAAGGACATGTGTCAAATTACAATTCTCTTTTGCCTTTGAAATTCTCTTATAAATAGATTGGGTTTTACTTGTTGTAATACTACTACAAAAAAACTTAATAATAATATTGTGCTAGTTTATGTTCTAATAATCTTGAGCTATTTAGACAGTTTTACTGTATGTTATCAGCACGAGTTTGATCTGCTAGTCAAATCTCGAGGTAAGATTTTCATTTCATTTTAATAAGTTTTAGTCATGTATTTGAACTAATAAACTTTTGAAATATATAGATACGTCGAAACTCTCAAATATTGAGTTTGTGGCACTTGATGTTACTGGGAAGAATTATCTTTCATGGGTACTGCATACTGAAATTGATCTAGACTCAATGGGTCTTAGTGAAACAATTATAGAAGAGAACGATGCTTCTGTACAAGATAAGGCAAAGGCCATGATTTTTATCCGCCGTCATCTTGATGAGGGGTTAAAAACTGAATATCTAACTATCAAAGATCCTGCAGATCTTTGGAAAAGTCTAAAGGACAGGTATGATCACCTAAAGTTGATTTCATTACCAAAAGCACGTTTTGAATGGATGCAATTACACTTACAAGATTTTAAGTCAGTAAGTGAATATAATTCAGCTGTATTTAAAATTACATCCACCTTAAAATTATATGGCGAAAATATAATTGATGATGATTTATTGGAGAAAACGTTTTCTACTTTTCATGCCACAAATGTGCTCCTGCAGCAGCACTACAGAGAAAAGGGTTTTTATAAATATAGTGAGTTAATTTCTTGCCTTCTTTTAGCAGAACAAAATAATCCACTTTTAATGGAAAACCATGAATCACATCTTACTGGATCCAGTGCATTCCCTGAAGTGAATGCGACATCATGCAATAACGATAATTTTAATAATTGTGGAAGTGGCCGCGGACGTGGCCATGGTCGCGGTCATGCTCATGGTCGTGGTCGAGGAAATGAACGAGGTAGCAATTTCCACCCGAAGTGAAAAAATGGTAAGAACCACCAGAAGTGGAAAAATCAAATCGAAAATTTTGATAAAAAGAAAAATATTCAAAGCAATGAAAGTGCATGCTATCGTTGTGGTATGACGGGCCACTAGTCACTAACTTATCGTACCGCAAAACATTTGGTGGATTTATATCAAGCATCAATAAAGAAAGGCAAAAGCACTGAAATGGAAACTAACTACATCCTTAACAATAATGAGCCACTTGACATTTCTGAGTTCGAAATGGCCGAAATTTCTTTACCCAACATCAATGAAAAGATTGCCATATGTAATGTATAATGTTATGTAATATTTATGTTTTTGTAATGTGTACTTTTGTTGTATAATATTATGTAACCTTTGTTTAATATTAATAATAATAATATATGTTTATATTTATTTTATGAAGAACATGAGTTCTTTCCCAGTATCAGTTGACTTCAAAGCATATGAAACAAATTTATGTATCGTGGACAGTGCCACCACTCATACTATATTTAAAGAGACTAACTATTTCTCTACTTTAACTATAGGTGAAACAACAGTTACCACTATATCTGGCAATACGAATATAATTAAAGGCTCCGGAAGAGCATATATTATTTTGCCAAGGGGAATGAAAGTTACAATAGATAATGCATTACTTTCCCCAAATTCTCAGATAAATTTATTAAGTTTTAAAGATATCCGCAGAAATGGATATCATATTGAGACTGAGAATGAAGAAAATAAAGAATGTCTTTATGTTTCAAAGACAATTCAAGGGAAGAAATATATCCTTGAAATATTTTATATTCTTCCATTGTACTACACATTTATAAATGTGATTGAAGCTAACTTAACTATTAACCAGAAGTTTATACATTCAGAGACTTATAAAATTTGGCACGATCGACTAGGACATCCTGGTTTAACAATGATGAGAAAAATTATAGAAAATGCTCATGGGCATCCAATGAAGAACCAATAATTTCTTCAAAATAATGAATTATTTTGTGCTACTTGTTCGCAAGGAAAATTGATAATAAAACCTTCCAGGAGTAAGGTTGGAACTGAATCTCCAACTTTTTTAGAACGCATACAATGTGATATATGTGAACCAATTCATCCACCATGTGGACCATTTAGATATTTTATGGTTTTAGTTGATGCTTCAACTAGATGGTCACACGTATGCTTGTTATCATCACGCAATATTGCTTTTGCGAGATTACTTTCTCAAATAATTAGATTACGAGCACAATTTCCTAACTATACAATCAAGTCAATACGTCTCGATAATGCAGGAGAATTTACATCCCAAACTTTTTATGATTATTGTATGTCAATTGAGATAAAAGTTGAACATCCTGTAGCCTATGTTCATACTCAAAATGGTCTGGCCGAATCATTTATTAAACATGTGCAATTAATTGCACGACCATTGATTATGCGAACAAATCTTCCTACATCAATATGGGGATATGCAATATTGCATGCAGTAGCTCTTATACGATTAAGAGTAACAAGCTATCATGATTACTCCCCATTACAATTAGCTTTTGGTCATGAGCCTAATATTTCTCATCTTAGAGTTTTTAGTTGTGCAGTGTATGTACCAATTGTCCCACCAAAAAGGACTAAAATGGGTCCTCAAAAGAGATTAGGAATTTATGTTGGCTATGAATCTCCTTCAATTATAAGATATCTTGAGCCATTAACCAGGGACATGTTTACTGTCTACTTTGCAGACTGTCATTTTGATGAAAATAATTTTCCAAAATTAGGGGGAGAAAAGAAAAGTCAAATTTTGAAAAAGACAATTACATGGAATACTTCATCATTTTCTCATTTGGACCCTAAATCAAAGGATTCTGAACTAGAAGTTCAAAAGATAATCCATCTTCAAAATTTAGCAAATCAGTTGCCTGATGCACTTGCTAATCCTAAATGAGTAACAAAGTCGCATATACCAGCAGTAAATGCGCCAATTTGTATTGAAACTCCTGAAGAACAAACTAATAATAACGCTTTAACCCACCTGAAGCGTGGACGACCAATTGGTTCAAAGGATAAAAATCCTCAGAAAAAGAAAAATATCGATAATTAAGATAATCCTATTAAGGATAAAGATACTAATGTCAATACACTTCTTGAAGAAGTACAAGCACCTAAAGTCAAAACACCTGAAGTTGTTGAAAATGAAGAAACTCAAATAAATTATGTTAGTATCAAAAAATGATGGAGTCGAGACAAAATGGTCATAGATCCCATTTTTGCATATAATGTTGCAATGAATATTGAAACTGAAAATATGGATCATGAACCACAATCTGTTCAAGAATGTCAAAACAGATGTGATTGGCCAAAATGGAAGGATGCAATTCAAGCAGAAATGAATTCTCTTGAAAAACGCAAAGTTTTTGGACCTGTAGTTCGAACACCACAAGGTGCAAAATCAGTTGGTTATAAATGGGTTTTTGTTAGAAAAAGAAATGAGAAAAATGAAGTTGTAAGATATAAGGCAAGGCTTGTTACACAAGGTTTTTCCCAAAGACCTGGGATTAATTATGAGGAGACATATTCTCTAGTAGTTAATGCAATAACTTTTCGCTATCTCATTAGTTTAGTAGTGTAACAAAATTTGCAGATGCATTTAATGGATGTTGTTACAGCCTATCTATAAGGTTCACTTGATAATGACATATGCATGAAAATCCCTGAAGGATTGAAATTGCTAGAAAAATATGGCAAACTTGCACTTTATTCGATAAAATTACAAAGATCTATATATACATTAAAACAGTCTGTGCGAATGTGGTATAATCGACTCAGTGAATATTTATTGAAAAAAGGTTATCAAAATGACCAAATTTATCCATGTGTTTTCATAAAGAAATCAAGATCTGCATTCACTATCATCTCAATTTATATTGATGATTTAAATATCATCGGGACTCCTGAAGAGATTCCAAAAGCTGTAGATTATTTGAAAAGAGAATTTGAGATGAAAGATCTTGGAAAGTCGAAATTTTGTCTTGGTTTACAAATTGATCACCTAGATAAAGGAATTCTGGTGCATCAATCGAATTATACATAAAAGGTCTTGAAAAGATTTAATATGGACAAAGCACATCCATTGAGCAATCCAATGATTGTATGATCAGTTGACGTGAAAAATGATCCATTCCGTCCTCGAGAGGATATTGAAGAAATTCTTGGTCCTGAAGTACCATATCTTAGCGCGATAGGTGCGTTAATGTATCTTGCTAATAATACAAGGCCAGATATTGCATTCTCTGTTAATTTATTATCAAGATATAGTATTGCACCTTCTCAAAGACACTGGAATGGAATCAAACATATATTGCGCTATTTTTAAGGAACTATTGATTTGGGTTTATTTTATTCAAATGAACCCAAGCCTGAATTAGTTGGATATGCGGATGCGGGATATTTATCTGATCCCCACAAAGCTCGATCTCAAACTGGTTATTTATTCACATATGGAAGTACATCTATATCTTGGCGATCCACGAAGCAAACCATCACAACTACTTCCTCAAATCATGCAGAATTAATAGCAATTCACGAAGCTAGTCATGAATCATGTGGAAAATCAATGATAAGAGAGAATCCGATGACAATATACGAAGATAATGCCGCCTGTATAGCTCAACTGAAGGAAGGCTATATTAAAGGAGATCAAATTAAACATATTTCACCAAAATTCTTCTTTACACATGACCTTGAAAAGTATGGTGAAATAAGTATTCAACAAATCCGCTCCTGCAATAATTTAGCAGACTTATTTACCAAAGCTTTACCGTCAGCAACATTCAAGAAGTTGGTTTACAATATCGAAATGCGTCATCTCAAAGATCTTCAGTAATCTTGCGAACAGGGGGAGTAAAACACTGTACTCTTTTTTTTCTTGACCAAAGGTTGTCCCACTGAATTTTCCTTGATAAGGTTTTTAACGAGATAGTGTTCCGTTCGCACAAATGGACATCAAAGGGAAAGTGTTAATTGCCACGTAATGGATTTGATGTCCAAAAATTAGGCATCATGATCTTCTTGTCCTTGTAATAAGGACACATGTAAAGACATGATATTATCACCTTGTATTGTAAGGACATGTGTCAAATTACATTTCTCTTTTACCTTTGAAATTCTCATATAAATAGATTGGGTTTTACTTGTTGTAATACTACTACAA
Source organism: Euphorbia pulcherrima (assembly GCA_947683365.1). Lineage (NCBI taxonomy): Eukaryota > Viridiplantae > Streptophyta > Magnoliopsida > Malpighiales > Euphorbiaceae > Euphorbia > Euphorbia pulcherrima. The sequence continues at coordinate 45,453,152 of CANTUS010000001.1, read as the reverse complement.
AAAACTTAATAATAATAATATTGTGCTAGTTTATGTTCTAATAATCCTGAGCTATTTAGACCGTTTTACAATAAGAATATAGTAAGACTTGTGCTTTTTATTTTTTTATAACATTATCAATCAAAACAAGAGACTTAAGCCTTATTCTTTTGGACTATAATTCAATATAGTTCAATTCAGTTTAGTTCAACTTTACATAGTTATAAATTTATACTGAAACAAGTTCAGTTTAGTCTAATCCAGCCAACTTCAGTTTAATTCAACCTACTTCAATTTAGTTTAACTTTTAGAAGTTAAAAAGAATAAGTCCTTTTGGATGTGCTTGGGATGGAGAATTTCGAGGGAGAGGAGTAGAATGTAAACTGCTTGGGAAATAAAATGTAGCACTAGAGTTGGTCCATATCCCGTTGACTGCCGCCATTTTGATCCCACCAAAATGGTGGGTTTAGATGGATACGTGCCTTTCTTTTACAGTTTTATCCTTCATTTTTTTATAAAAACATTTTATGAACTGAGGTTACTTTCATAATTTTATATTTATTTTCCTTTATAAACAATCTCTTTCTTCCAAATATAATATTACATCATCCTTTATGATTCCATTTATTTCTATCCCTCACTTTCTTTTCCATTCCTTTACGATTCTTTCTCTACTTTACTCTCAAACAAAGCCTTAAACATTAAGAGTTGCCCCCAACTAATTTGTTTAACTTATTAAATAGAGTTTGAAATCAAATTAATATTAAGTACAAATATTGTTTATAACGAGTTACTTTTCAGTAATTATATATCTTGTAATAACTTTTTCAAAATATTGATGTAACTGTACATTTTTTTTAAAAAAATTATTTCATTAGACTTACATTAAATAGAAAGAAAAATCTCCAACCCACCTCGAATGTGACTTAAACTTAAGACCTCTAGAGGTCACAACTTCAACCTTAACCATTAGACCAAATCTCAGTCACTATACATAATTATAACAAATAAGTTTAAAATATCTCGTATTTTTATTTCCATATGATAAAATTATAATAAGTTTACTGAATCGCTATACCCTTATATATAAAATATTAATTTAAAATTATATATCACCCCTTTTTACACTTGCTGCTTTTTAAAACGCCAAACATGTCCTTATAAATAAAAAAAACAAAATTATATTTTATTTTACATTGAAAAAATAATATATTTAATTTTAAATAAAAATAAATATATAAATAATCAGATTTTAACTAATTATTATCTACAGTTTTCACAAATAATTTCACATACTACTTCTAACTTAAATATATTATTATTCGTAAGCGTTCTATATCTAATTATTATAGAGTTTTTAAATTCTTATTTTGATACATAGAAACATTTTCTTAAGTATTCTACCTATTGTCTGTTGGATATGAAAATAAATGAAAGGATATAGTTGACAAGTAGGATAAACTCTCCATGATCGCATCATATAACAACAATGTTTTAGAAAGCGTTAGATGCTAGTCGGGCACTCAGGGCTTCCAGCGCGCTTAGACGGGGCCTTGCGATTTTTTCATTTTTTTATATTTTGTAATAGATAAAATCAACTAAAAAATAAATTATAATATAATAATATATTACAAAAACATAGTTTAGTGTATGAAAAATATAAGTCTTAATCAATTCTTACATAAAAACCAACATTAAAATTAATTCCTTAAAGACACATATCCTCGCAATTTTTATTTGTGGTTTATAGCGTACTATTTCTCGGTTTGAGATTCAAAATGAGAATTGTATGGTGAGAATATTTTATTATATATTAGTTTTACCAACCGAGCTATCTTTTATGAATTGAAAAAATTAAACTAGGCAGTGCCTAAGTAGAAAAAATTGACTAGGCGGCAATACATGGGTCTAGCGCCTGATAGCGCATAAGGAATGAAAAGTTGGACATCGAGCTTTAAAATAGCGCCTAGGTGGAGCTAGGCGGGGATTTTTAAAACACTGTGGTAAAGGATGTCTGCTTGAAGGCCATGATCTGCTGTATCTAGAGGCAAGGAGCAGTAAATGAATAATTGAGATCAGACCACCCCTTGGGGTCCAGGAGATGACCATCTTTGTAGGCTAGAATGAGTATTAGTGGGTCACTTTATTAGTTTTTGGGTTTGAGCCTTAGTTAGGCCTTTTATACATGTAATACCAGGATGTCCCCCGACGTGGTGCGGCACATATTGATGTATGCAATATTTAAGATGTTAAAATATATTACCTAATTATTTGTAAGTTGTAGAGTTGCTAGATGTTAGTAACTCAATATTTTGTTTAATATTGTTATGTGGGTGCCGTTGTTTTTGTGTAATTAATTAGAATGTTTCAATGATACTTTGGATTGATCTTTTAATTTTCATGTAATGAGATGAATGATATTATTTATTTCAATATCCTATGTAGGCTGTAAGTTTGAATGCTTATTTAAAGTGTCCTTCATTTCTTAGGTAAGGTCGTGATGCTTGTATTTGGGATATAGTCATGATGAGGTTCCGATTCTTGAGGAGTCCTGCATGTTAGTATGGACTCCAAGATATAGTGGTGCGATTGTTTGTTTGAATTCATGTTCTGATGAGTTTATTGCTTGCTTCAGCCCTTCCGAATGTTGGGGGCAAATCAATATCCCACATGGAAAGATTTGGAAAAACTTGAGCAATATATAAGTATTCACAATAACTCCATTAGTATGAGGCCTTTTGGGAAGGAGCCCAAAAACAAAACCGTGAGGGCTTGGCCCAAAGCGGATAATATCATACTAATGTGGAGTTCAGGTGCGACACGGTGCGTCCAACAACTGGTATCAGAGCCCAAGGTTTGAGGCTGGCAAGAGGAATGATGGACTGCTCGGTGAGTAGTTCTCCAAACTAGGACCAAGACCAATGTGACCCTTGCGAATTGGAGATCTGCAGTTGATGCCTTGTGTCGAAAGTCTTCCTAGCATAGTTGTTCAGGCGGCGTGTCTCGCAAAGTGGTTGCGGCGGTACAAGATGGTTGGCAGATAAATGAGTTTTACTGGAGGGGAAGTCACAAGTTGTGTGATCTTTGGTTTGGGGGAGATTGTTGGGGGCAAACCAATATCCCACATGGAAAGATTTGGAGAAACTTAAGCAATATATAAGTGTTCACAATAACTACATTAGTATGAGGCCTTTTGGGAAGGAGCCCAAAAATAAAACCGTGAGGGCTTGGCCCAAAGCGGATAATATCATACTAATGTGGTGTTCAGGTGCAACACGGTGGGCCCAACATCGAAAGGTGAAGGGAGCCTGACATGACCTACGGTTTTCAAGCCTGGAGTCGTGATAATCGCAGTTATAGAAAGACTGAGGTCCTTCAGAATATATGATGCAAAGTAATTGATTAGGATTATTAGTCATTAATGAATCTTATACATTGCTAAGTGTTGAGAACAAGACTTGGAGAGTCTTAGATATGGTGACATGTCTAGGATATGGTGACATGCTTAGGATATGGCTTTTGAGTAGTACATGACATGACTATGGCTTCAGTCATTGAGTATTCCAAGATATGGCAATGGCTTAAGCCATTAAAGAGTCCTTGACATGATAAGGACTAAGTTTGTGGGATAATTTGGATGTGACTAGGAATTTATCTTTTGGAATGTCCTGGGGAGATCCAGGACATGGCGGAATATGTTTTGCAAGTCCTCAAAATTAATAATACGGGGGAAACTGGATTTTGTTATGATTTTGGTGGAACTTGCAATCGAGAGCTAAGAGCCAAGTCTTGGAAGTGGCAAAGACAAGACTTACCAACTTGGAGGAACTCTTAGTGAGTCCTAGAAGCAACGAGGAAGAGACGTAATTAGAAATTAAGATGTTCTTTTGGTAAGTCTTAATAGTGATGAGTAGGTTTTGAAAGTGATAATGAAGTCCTAGAGCAACGAGGAACACTTGGCGAGTTCTACAAGCAACGAGGACATGACTTAGAAATTGGAAGTCGTTTTGGGAAGTTTTGGAATCAACGAGGAACTCTTTGGAGAGCTTTGGAAGCAAAGAGGATGTGACTAGAAATCTGAAGCCCCTTTTGGGAGGTCCTGGAAATTAGGAGGAACTCGACGAATTTTAGAGGCGACAAGGATAGGACTTAGAAGTTGGAAGTCTATTTCGAAAGTTGGTTCTTAGAACCAATGAGGAACTCTTGGTGAGTTATAGAAGCGGCGAGGACGCGGATTAGAAATTTGAAGTTCTTTTGGGAAGTCCTTGATGTCACGAAAAACTCTTGGCGAGTTCTAGAGACAATGATGATAGGAAATTTGAAGTTCTTTTGGGAAGTCCTTGATGTCATGAGAAACTCTTGGCGAGTTCTAGAGACAATGATGATGGGAAATTTGAAGTTCTTTTGGGAAGTCCTTGATGTCACGAGAAACTCTTGGCAAGTTCTGGAAGGGGATATACCCTTCGAGACATCTTAGAGATGACGTTGGATTAATAATTTATGAGTCATAGAGATGGTGATGGGTCTTGGAAATTGAAGCTTCATTCAAGGAGACTTGGAGACTTCCTTAGGAGAAGGGCGGACTTTCTCAGGTAGTAGTAGTAGTGATGATACTAGGAGTTTGTTGAGAAGTCTTTGAAGTTGTTGCACTTGTAATAAGAGTTTGGAATTTGTTTCTGCATTCAAAGATGGACTTTGATGAATGTCTGGCCGTATGGAGCCGCTTTATGTGGTGTAAAGTGTTATACGTGTCGCTTTACGTGGTGTAAAGTGTTAGATGTGTCGCTCTACGTGGTGTAAAGTGAGAGACATGTTAAGGCTATTTGGAGTCGCTTTACATGGTGTAAAGTGTTAGACGTGTCGCTTTACGTGGTATAAAGTGTTAGACGTGTCGCTCTACGTGGTGTAAAGTGTTAGACGTGTCGCTCTATGTGGTGTAAAGTGTTATACATGTTAAGGCTGTTTGGAGTCGCTTGACATGGTGTAAAGTGTTAGATGTGTCGCTTTACGTGGTGTAAAGTGTTAGTCGTGTCGCTTTAGGTGATGTAAAGTGTTAAATCTAGTTGAGATTGTGTGGAGAAACTTTGCTCGTATAAGAGGCTGTAGAACCTTATACGTTGTTGAGGCTTTACGGAGCCTTAGATGAAGTTGAGGCTTTATGGAGCCTTGGACATCGTTGAGGATGTTTAGAGCATTAAACAAAGTTGAGGCTATGTGGAGCCTTATTGTCATGGGATCAAGCCCATATGGAGTCTTTGGTGTGTTCTAGGACGTGTGAACCCTAGATGAAGTTAAGGCTGTGTGGAATCTATAATGCGATTGAAGCTTTGTGGAGCCAGAATCTAGTTGAAGCTATATAGAGTCTGGGTCGTTGAGCCTCTAAGCTTGAGTCTTGGAGGAAATTAATTTCATTCATTGTGACACCTTGCTCTTCTTGGACATTTGCCATTAGAAAAATTCATGCATTTTGACACCTTGCTTGACATTTGTCATTTGTATAAAATACATGATATAGACATATGTCATTAAGATAATATTGGTTGTTGGTAGTGGAAATATAGGTGTCCATACAGCATTTATGAAAGCACTCATGAATTAATAGGATACATGCAGGAACATGTGGAACCCATATTAGGTCAAAATCTAATTATTTTTTCTTAATAGAAGAATAAAACAAAATGCATGTCAGTGTTGCTAAGAAGCAATTATAGTTTTTTTTAATGAAAGAATCACATGCATAGTGCCACCTTGCTTGTGTCAGTAGTGCTATGTGTCTCATGCGTTTGGTGCCATGTTGCTTCCCATGTACACATGTCAATTGCACAAAATAATTGAGCTTAACAAGTGCATGGAGTAATCAATCTTGTAATGTTGCAAATCGTAATCAATTAGATGTAGCTCAATTGGTACACTACTTAATATTAGTGGTGCGAGTTCATAGATTTAATATCTAACTTCTTCAAAATTCTTTAAAAAAATAATCAAAATAGGTTTAGTAAATTTGTCTCACACTATTATATACATACAAAAATTAATTAATTAAGTTTAGTTGGCTGCTTAATTAACTGCACGTCAGTGAAGCATATGTGGTTTTTGTGTTTAACAACTTCATTATGCCAGATTATAGTACGATTTTGCATGCGAAATTAATGAAGGATTAATCTCAAAGTATGTATCATCAGAGAGGTGTTTGTAAAAAGATCCAACAATTGAAAAGACGTTGGGCAAGTGTTTACCCGTCCAATACTAGCTGTACTTGATGAGCAGTGGATCATCATTTCATGTCCTAATACGGTTGCGATTCGGAGTAACATTTTGTTCCTGGAAAATTGGTGATTGTGACTCCGATTGGCTACTTTAAACGGGTATGTCTCCTCCATTGAATCGCTTATTTTCTGGGTTTCAATTTTGTTTTTTGGTAAAAAGGGAAGGAACACAAACAGAAAAACGAAAAAACTAATGCCAAGGAAGACAAAAGAACAAATTACAAAGCATCAGCTATTCTATCAACCAAAACCAATCCGGGCAAGAGGCGAGAGGCACTGTCGTTTCTGCAGTCCTTTTCCAATAATTGCACTAAGCCAGGCGGAGGAAGATCCCAACAATTAGACCTTTCGGCGATGAGAGGCCAAACGAGCCAATACGGTTTGCACTGGAATTTGCTTCCCTATAGCAATGGCAGACTTGAAATTTGGTAAATTGAGCAGCAATATGAAGAATGTTTTGCAAAAGGCCATAAGAGGTGTGTTCAAGGGGGATACTACCTGGATTTCGCAACAAATTAACGAGCTCTAGGGAGTCGGATTCTAGAATAACATTGGCATAGTCCCTAGCGATAGCGATTTGAAGGCCAGAGAAAGCAGCCCAACATTCCGCTAGAAGTGGAACACCAATCCCAATGTTATGCATAAATCCCACTAACCAGCCACCCAGATGATCACGACAAAGGCCTCCAGCCCCAATGGCTCCCGTCTCAGCAACGCAAGCTCCATCTACATTGACTTTAATCCAATTCACAGGGGGTTTGCTTCAACTAATCATAGTCTCAACTGCAATAGGGGTGATAGACATCGACACGGTGGACCATGCGGATAAGCAATTATGGGCAAAAAGTTTGATTGCGGCAATCCTATCCCTCGGTACATCTGTATTGGCAAATATTTGCGAGTTTCTCCATTTCCATAAAAACCAACAACCAATGCTAAACACAATGTTCCATGGGCAATTCCACCTATCTTTGCGCTCTTGAGCCAAGTTTATAGACCACCAATCTGTTGGCCCTGCAGAGAAGAAGCTTGGGACCAGAGCTTCCACATTCAGAGACTTCCAGACTTCTCTACTATGTAAACAATTCCTCAGGACATGGAGGGTTGATTCAGAGTCAGAACAACAAGAAGAGCAGGTTACATAATCTATTAAATGCCTTCTTTGCCTTTCGACATTGATGAGGAGTCTATCCTGCAAAGCAAGCCAAAGAAATTAGTGGATACGGTGGGGAATCTTTAATTTCCAAAACGAGGAGGATGTGGGAGTAGTTATGGATTGACCAGGGGGATTGAGCATCTAGAAAGTAGTCTTGGTGGTAAAAATCCCAGAAGTAGAGTTGGTCCAAACAAAAACATCCTCTTGGGGGCTGCACGGCACTATCCTAAAAGCTGCAAGGCGAAGGAGTAGGTCATGCGGTAACAAATTCTCCAAGATGGAAAAATTCCATTCCTCTGAAGGGTGTACATACTCAATGACTTTTTTATGGATTTCCCCTCGAGGGATTTGCTCCATTATCTCTACAATTGGCTTTTCCCCTAGCCAATTATCGGTCCAAAAATTAACCTTTTCACCATTTCTAGGGGACCAAGATATTGCTCCTTTAAATTCTAGTAGTAGTTTCATGAAGCCCCTCCATAGAAAAGATTTCTGGCTCTACGTGCTCACAAAGTTTAAGAGATCGCCATGTCTCATATATTTTCCCCGGAGAAGTTGACCCACAAAGCATCTGGTTCTTTGAGAAACCTCCACATCAATTTCATGAAAAGAGCCATATTATGTGCCATGCTTTTGCAGATTCCAATACCACCCTCTTTTTTATCCATACAAACTCGTTCCCATGAAACCAAATGTAACTTCCTACTTCCTTGATCACCCCCACAGAAAGGTCCTATTGATTTTATCGAGATTTTCCAAAGTAGCAATAGGTAGCAAGTTGGTTTGTATGACATGGTTAGGAACACCACTAGTAACAGCTTTAATGGGCGTTGCCTTCCCTGCCAAAGACAAATTTACTGCTTTCCAGCCCGATAATCTAGAGCTAACATTCTCCACCACCTGGGAAAATGTATTTTTAGTGATTCGTGATTCGTTCATGAAGAAGGGGAACACCCAGATATTTGTCTAGACAAGCTGTAAGTGGAATTCCACATCGACGGCTGAAAGCTCTAGCCATAGCTGCGTTAACATTCTTTGATACACATATGTGGAGAAACTTACTTTCTGACAGGACAATCCACAAAACTCAGTAAGGCACTCTTCCATAACTCTAATTTGGCTTAAAGAGGCCTCACCAAACAAGAGTAGATCGTCTGTGAAGAAAAGGTGGGTGATAGCTGGACTTCTGTTAGAGTACTTAATACCTTTCCACTGACCTGAGTCCACCTTCGAGCGAATTATGTGGCTAAGTCTCTCCATACATAGGACGAAGATATAAGGAGATAGAGGATCACTTTGTCTAATACCTCTAGAAGGTGAGAAGCTATTAGTCATATTTCCATTAAAGAGGATCCGCATAAATGACGTAGAGATGCATTTAAACACAAACTCAATCCATTATGGTGGAAGCCAAATTTGTTCCAGAGTGTTAACAATAAAATCCCATCTAAGTCTGCCATATGCTTTTTCCAAGTCAACCTTGATGGCTACAAAACCCCTCTTTCCTTTTTTGATGCGCATAGAATGGATAATTTCTTGAGCAACAATAATGTTATCTGTAATTTATTGCCCTGGAATGAAACTACTTTGGTTTGGCCCTACAATCTGTGATAGAAGAGGTTTTATGCGGTCCGCAATAATCTTCGTGATTGTTTTGTAGACCACTGAGCACAAGCTTATAGGCCGAAACTGAGATATGTTGATAGGACTTGATATCTTGGGAATAAGCACAATCAGAGTCTCATTGACTACAGAAATGTCTGTCAAACTAGCAAAAACTGCAAGAATAAATTTAGTCACCCCCGAGCTCACAGTGCTCCAATGCTTCTGATAAAAACCTGCCGGTAAACCATCAATACCTGGTGCTTTAAGGGCCCCCATACCGAAGATCACCCTTTTAATCTCACTCGCTGAAACTTTCACGAATGTTATCTTGATCATATCAGGGTCTAAGGTTGGGAATAAAGAGGGGTTACGTGCTAGGATGGAGGTCACATTCTCTTTAGTGAAGAGCTCTTGGAAATAATCTAATGTCAGCTTTTGAATCCCAACCTGATCCTCTACCCAAGAACCATCATGCGCTTGCAACCGGTCAATCCTGTTTCTTTTCCTTCTTAGCATGGTCGAAATGTGGAAGTAATGGGTATTATGGTCTCCATCAACTATCCACTTCCTTCTAGATTTTTGGTACCACAAAATTTCTTCTTGTTTCAAAATATCAAAAAATTCTACTTGAAGTTTTTCTTCATAAGTGGCTAGAGAACGAGACCAACATCTCTCCAATTGTTCGTTTAGGCCTGCAATTCTTGCCATAATTTGCTGCTTTCGTCTTTTAATATTACCAAAAACATCTTTATTCCACTTGATAACCTTCTTTTTGAAGTTGGAAGAAGCAAGGAAGAAATTTGTGCTGGGATTCCAGGTCTTTCTGACAAATTCTCTGAACCCGTGATGAGTTTCCCAGGCAGTTTCATACCTGAAAGGTCTATTCCTTAGATCATAAGATGGACCCTCAAGATTGAGTAAAATGGGACAGTGGTCTGAATGCCTGAAGGGAAGATTGGTAAGTGATGCATTTGGAAAGGAAACTCTTCCAGCAGCATTGCAATAGGCTCTATCTAGTCTCACTTGCAAACTGTTTCTCCTCCAAGTAAATCTATGCCCGGAAGCTCCCATGTCCAAAAGCTTAAGTTTGTTAATGGATTTCTGCATGATTAAACTACGGCTGATATACTGTGGAGAGCCGCCAATTTGGTCAGACGCCTTATCAATATCATTGAAGTCACCTGCAAGAAACCAAGGGATAGAATCATCCTCATTTAGAGCATCAAGCTTACTCCACATCTCTTTCCTAATCTGGCTTAAGGTACTAGCATAGATCATTGTTAAGAGAAAAGGACATTTTCCTGTAGGGGTCATTTGAGAATGGATAAAGTAGCGATCTTCCTCCAAAACATCAACTCTAAGTTTATTTTTGTCCCAAAGCAACCAGATACCACTAGATAAGCCAATAGGTGGGGAGCAGACAAATTTCCACCCTTTAAGAGAGTTAGTGAATTCCTTAGCTCTGATTTCCCCAACTTTTATTTCAAGAAGACCTAGCACATTTAGATTATGAGAACATACTAAGTCCTTCACTTGCAGAAGACTCTGCTCATTAGCACACCCTCGAATATTCCAGGCGACATAATTCTTAAAAAAATAGAGGTAGGTCCTACTAATATAAGCATAAAGCTTAAGGCATGGGAGACTTGCCCGAATTCTTTACCGAAGCCTGCGACTTGGCTTCCCCTTTCAGTTTTTCCTTTTTCACTCCACTGCCCATTATAACGTCTGGAGGAGGGGGTGGCGGAATATTTTCTGGATCCCTACAAGGATGTTGTGCCTCATCAAATGCCATGTTACAGGTAGTTGGTGTATCTCCTAGAGCCAAATCAAAAGATGGAGTTAGATCTTTCAGACGTATGACATTCATAGCATGTGTTTTGAGGATATGGGAATTTTCCAATTGAGGATTTTGAGGGCCTGTGTTGTTTCCACTCTGAACTAGTTTAGAATCCAAAGTGGTGCTAGGCTTGGTTTCGCACATGGATGAGGGAATTGGGCCTGAAATAATTGAAGGGATTGTAATCTCTTTTTGGAGGCTTACCTCTTTATTAGAGTCAGAAGAGGGTTGGGAAGGCTGGGTAATGGGTTTAGATTTAGATACTTTTATAGGCCCAATATTTAGGGTATTATGGGTATTCTGTAGAGATAGAGCAGTGTGAGTGGAAGGGATTTGGTGAGAAGCATGGTTGATTGACTCCACAGAGCTGTCAGACTCTTTAGCATCAACAGAGACCTCCGCCGCTAGCGCCTAGAACCTGTTACTTTCCCTAGTCAACCGTGTCTTTTCAGACCTAGAACTTGAGGCACGAGCTTTCCTCTGATTCAGTAAGGCGTGTCTCGAGATTAGCTTTGGGACCTGTGTCTTGCGCCTTGGATTCCCCTGGCACCGAGGCATGAGATTTTGCCAGAATCTGAGTTCTTCTCCTTCTTTGGTTCCTTTGGGCTAACATCCATGGGCCATATTCTGCTAGAACTTCAGGTCTGGTAATTGGACTACTCTCCATATTAACATTATCTTTGACTTCTGGATTATCCCTACTTCGATCTGTAAATTCTCTGTAAGGGCAGCTATCTTTGTTGTGGCCAAAGATTCTACATGTGAAGCAAATGTTATGTAAACCCTCATATTCAATCCTATTTACTCTGTTTTTCAGTCTAAATTTGGCTAGGAGAGATTGTCTCAGGTCGAGCTCCACACAAACTCTAGTGTATTTGCCCCGGCTAGCATTGCGAGTAGTATTGTCCACAAAGAGAGCTTTGCCCACTAAAGCCCCTAATTTCATAAGAGCTTGATTATTGTAGTACTCTATAGGCAGGTCGGGAAATCTAATCCAAGCAGTGATTGTCGATACATTATCTCCATATGGATGGTAGTGTGGGTGCCACTTTGTGACTGATACGAGGTGATCAACGACCATCCACGGTCCTCCTTGTAGAGCTGCCATGTAGTCTTATTTGGCTGTGAATTTAATCAAATAGTAGTCATTGGATAGATCGATAATCTCCATTGAGCCTCTTTTTTGCCAAAACTTATAGAACCTTGAAGACAGGTAATTAAATCCAACCCTCTTGCCAAGAACTTTGCAAATGATTGAGAGTTTCCAAGGTTTCCAGAAGATTGCCCTTTCAGCTGAAGAAAAGCGAATTCTCGGACATTTATCATCATCATTGCCCTCATCTTCACTGTCTAATAGAGCAGTGAATTAGTTATCCGATAACATTTCATGGTCATGGTGAATTGCTTCCTCCAGCATAATCTCATCCTCAGGGTCTGAAGTTCCACAAAGTAATTCCTTGTATCCTAACTTTTTCCTAATAGGGGAGGCTTTGATTTTCTGGCTTTCATTCGGAGAGGAGTACCAGCAAGACCATCAGCTCCTTTAATCTTCTTATTGCTTCTTTCCAGTTGGTCACTCTCTTCGCCGGTGAGGTTGACAGGATTTTCCAGTGCCCCATTATTCTCTGAACTCTCCATTTCTCGCACAATAAAAAACGGGTATAAAAGATCTAAAGGCCGAACAAACCAACTCCACGCTCACCGCACCAATTGGTAGCGGATGTCTGCTTGGAGGCCATGATCTACTGTATCTAGAGGCAAGGAGCAGTAAATGAATAATTGAGATCAGACCACCCCTTAGGGTCCAGGAGATGACCATCTTTATAAGTTAGAATGAGTATTAGTGGGTCATTTTATTAGTTTCTGGGTTTGGACCTGAGTTTGGACTTTTATATATGTTATACCACACTGAATAACAGTATTACAACTCAAACATTAGCCAATATAATATAAAGCAAAATGTGTATTATTAATAATTTAATAGTTATTTGTTGAATCCATAATAGTAATTTTAGTATTTTTTATAATTCTATATGATTAAAAAATTGAAATTAATTTGGGTGAAATACAAAATTAATTTGAGTAATGAAAATCGGATTATGCCTGACTCCTATTTGGGTGAAATATATTCTTTTAAAATAAATAATAGGGCATATAAATAGTTTTGAGCGAATAGTAAGTGTAAAAAAGTAGCTAATAACATAACTTAATTTTAATAAATAAATATAAACGGCATATAAATAATCGTGGGGAAAACACTAGATTTGGTCTGGTGGCCACAATTTTCTCCTGAAGTGGAGAAAGAAGTTGGGGGTTATGAGTTCGAGCTCTAAGTTTTTCAAAAATTAAAATGTTCCTACTTTTTAATAAAAATGACGAGGACAATAAATGTAAAAAGGGACTACAAATAACGGATTCAAATATGTTGTCCTCTTTCATGTCCCTCATTAAAATATTGACACGTGTGTTTTTATTATTATTTAATTCTTTTTCAGTTTATCTCTCCTATAAATATAACACATGTCAAATGGTTAATGGATGGACATGAAAGAGGACACCAATTCAGGAACAACAAATTTAAATCCACAAATAACATCACCAATAATTTATTATGATACATAATAAAGTTATATAATAAATTTTATTATCTTATATATAGTATAAAAAATGTGTAACATGGAAATAAAAATATGAGATATTTTAGTCTACTTAAGACTAAGAGCATGTTGAACGAGAAAGCATATTTGAGAATTCAATAAAAATTTTATTTTAGTTCTTTCCAATATTAACATAGAAACAACTGACATCAAATCGGTAATCGAGGTTTAATCAGTAGTTCTATTGGACTATTAGATTATAAAAAATAATTAATGTATAAAATATTAATATCAACATATTTTTATTATGAGTATAAAATATATGTTTTTTTTAATAAAATTTGCTTTATATTATTAAATAAAAAAAAAATCATCACTCTATCCTAAATATGACTCGAAAATGTGACCTCTAAAGTCACGAAGTTAGTTTGGCTTTTTAAAACTTCAACCACATGTATAGAATAAGTGTTTCTTTCATTTTATATTAGTACATTTTTATGACATATAGATACATTTTGGATTACCGAGTCTTTTTCACTTTATATTGGTCATAGATGTGATTCTTCCATACCACTAATCGTACCAGAGTTATTGACGATATGCAGTTTTATTAGTTGAATTGGGTGGTGCAGTACGATTACTATATTATTGGTTCTTTCGATACCAAAATAACAATTATAAGTGTTTGGTTATGAATTCTTTTATCTATTTCGGATCAGTAATAACAAACAGTTAAAGTTAAATGCATCTGCTTCACCAAACGGACAAATAATAATAAGACACTAATCTTTTTTCTTCTATAAATTATGTTGGTGTTTACAAAATAATTATTTCCTTTTCATTTTTTTATTGCCCATTTGGTTCACCAAAGCTTTGTTCTGATTATATTTAGATTCGACCCGGATCGCCTACCTGGCTGTGGTGGGTGGGTCTCCAAATAAAGATTTTCTGCATTCACTAATACTCAAACTCGAGACCTTGCTTAAGCCTAGATAATACGGTTTAGTAAATTAATTATATTATACTGTATAACCCTAACAGAGAGGTCGATTTTCTTCGTATATAATATGCCCTGAAAGTAATTACTGTAAAAACTGCTGCTTTCTTATTCCCTTTTAGTCTCGTGGCCATTAAAGTGGAAGCTCACTAGTTTTCTCCAGCTCCAGGTAATCTTATAACGGCCTTGATCTTCTCTTCTTTTATTGTTTATATATTTATTTTGTTTTTCTAACTCCGTGCGTATTTTCGGAGGATTTTGTTTTGTTGAAGATGCTTGTTACGAATTCTTGTTCTCTCTTTGTTTGGGTGATAGATCAAATCAATTGAATCTTCCGATTTCTTAGGGATTCTAAACTAAATTTTGAATTTCCGGAACTCTTAAACATTGAATCAATTGATTTCTTAGGAATTGAATCAATTGATTTCTTATCAATTCATGAGCAAATTTGTATGTTGTTTATGTTGGAAATTCAAAAAATTTAAACGACTACGTGTCGATAAACTCTTGATGAAAACAATAACTCATAAACTCACAATAATAAAGGTTCATTATTGAGTAACACACTTAAACAAAACACACACCTTACAAACAATAAAGGACTACATTTTTTACTCTCTTCCCTTTTCACTCTCACATATATTTTTTTTTTCCATCTTTCATTTCATGCATAACTCTTTATATGGAGTTAAACAAAATGCACTAGTCACCCTTCTCCTTATATGCATAAGACATGTGTCATACTCTTGTCCTAATGAACACCGAGTCATGAATCTAAGGATGCCACATGTCCAATGACTCATCATCTAACATTTTCTTTTCTCCTTTACATGTTTTACTCAGCCCACCAAGTAATTAAGTATAATTTCCTTTAACACTCCCCCTTCAACTTAATTTTCAGTACTTCGTTGAACTTTCAAAATTACCAATGTATTGCAGAAAGGCTCACACTTGTGTCCTTCAATATTTGCTTCTCTAGCAGACTTTCAAACACTGCTTCACTCGCAGTCTTCTTCTAACACTGCTCCTTTGGCAATGTTTTACCAAGCTCATTACAGAGACATTCACATGCTGCATCTTCTTGTAGACTTCACTAACTGCTCCTAGATCTAGTAGTCTTTCTGCACCAAGATCTGGCAGTCTTCACTGAACTCTCAACAGAGTCCTACAATCGGTAATTCAACTGAGAACTTCTTTCCCAATTCTTACTGCAAACTCTGGCAGTAATTCACACAACACTGCATGTAGTGGTATTTCCGCTATAACAAATTTTTTTACAGGCTCAACCTCAATCTCAAAACACTGAAAATTTTGTTTCAAATCATAAGGGGATTTTGTAACACTTTCTGGAGTCTTTTGCAAAACTTTGTTTCGTCGCTATAGCCTTGGCAGATTCAGCAAAGAAACGGCAAGGGAATTTTCCTTGCAATTTAGGAAAAAACTTGTTTTTGGGCGTATGGAGGCTACTACAACGCTTCTAGATTTTCAGGCAACATTATCGGCGTACTGCGACAGTTTCTGCAATTTCGGGCAACGTTTTAGACAGCCTTTCGCAACACTTTTCTTGACAGCTTCTGCAACTTCTTTAAACTCGATTTTTTTGGACTTGGGAATTTTCGGGAAGAGACTTGGGTATGAAATGGCTCAGGAACGAACCTCCGCTCTGATACCATGTTGGAAATTTGAAAAATTTAAACGACTAAACTCTTGATTAAAACAATAACTCATAAACTCACAATAATAAAACTTCATTATTGAGTAACACACTTAAACAAAACACACATGTCCAATGACTCATCATCTAACATTTTCTTTTCTCCTTTACATGTTTTGCTAAGTCCACCAAGTAATTAAGTTTAATTTCTTTAACAGTTTATGCCATTCAATAATTTGGTGCTGGCCGAGTTTCATATATATATATATATATATATATATATATATATATATATATTTTGATTGCAGTTACTACACGAATGTTTGAATGTGAAACACTAGTACAGCAGAAGCAACTTAGATACTTAGTAAATGTTCATTTGGAAGGTTCTACTGTTTTCTCGGATATGTTGTTCGAGATTGCGTATTTTATGAATGAATGGTGATAATAATTATCTCTCGGTGTTCATGGAAGTGTTATGAATCAATGCTTATGTTATCGTAGTAAACTTGTCGAAAAGATGTGAATTAGTACTTGTTTTTGAACTACAGGCTTAGATTTATTATAATGGAGGAGATGACTATTGGATCTGCAGGTTTAGATAGAATTAGTGAACTTCCGAGAAATGTTACGGATATAATTCTAGGACTTTTGCCATTAAAAGATGCTGTGAGAACCTCTTCCTTGTCGAAGACGTGGAGGGAAAAATGGCATTACGTACCAAATGTTATAGTTGATGAAAATGTTGTAATTAAAACACTCAAATAAACAACTTTCATTAAACTCAAAAATATTACAAGAACACTCTTACTCAAAGTACAAAACTACAACTCACTCTTTTACTTCTTTTCTCTCTAAGGAAGTTCTTATTTTTGTTGATGAAAAACAACTAGACAACTCACCTATTTATAGGTGAATTATAAAACTCCCAACTCCCAACTCCCACAATTAATAACCACAACTCTTAACTAACACAATTACTCACCACCATCTCCAACTAATACAATTAACAGCCAACTTATTTAGTTAATTTAATGGCCTCCAAATTGGTTATAGTTAATAGCCTCCAATTTGGTTATCACACACAAAAATCTACATACTTAAAATACCTAAATAAATTTACTACATTTTGGATTTGTGGGCTTGGACTCCAATTGATTGGATTTGGATTTTGGGTTTCCAATGATATGGATCAAGTTTATAATCCAACACCCCCCCTTAAACTTTATCTTGTCATTCCAAGTGAGCTTCTCAATCTGATGTAGTTTTCGCTTGTGAGCGGCTTAGTGAAGATATCCGCAATTTGATCTTGTGTCTTCACGTATTCAACTTGTGCTTCCTTTCTTGCAACACACTCTCTTATGTAATGGTAGCGGATGTCGATGTGTTTGCTTCGATCATGGAATACAGGATTCTTTGCTAAGGCAATGGTTGACTTGTTATCAACACGAATCTCAGTCGGCTCCTCTTTTATTAACCCAATCTCCTTCAATAAATTTCTAAGCCAAATTGCATGACAGACGCACGCGGTTACTGCAATATATTCTGCGTCACATGTAGACAAAGTTACAATCGGTTGTTTCTTTGACATCCATGTGAAAGCAGTGTCTCCCATGAAAAACACGAATCCACTAGTGCTTCTTCGGTTATCTATGTCTCCACCCCAATCGCTATCACTATATCCAATAAGCTTGTAATCGTTAGATATCAAATAAAATAAGCCAAAGTCGGTTGTACCTTTCAAATAGCGAAGAATTCTCTTAGCGGCTTTAAAATGGGTGGTTGTTGGTGACTCCATATAGCGGCTTACTAATCCGACTGCATGAAGGATATCTGGCCTCGTGCATGTAAGATAGGGTAGACTTCCAACCAAACTTTTGAAAAATGTTCGATCTACACTTTCCCCTGCTTCATGTTTGGACATCTTGATCCCGTACTCCATCGGTGTGCTTATCGGCTTGCAGTTATCCATCTTGTACTTTTTCAAGATCTCCTTCGCATAGCTTTTTTGTGAAATTAAAATTCCATCCGTTTGTTGCTTTACTTATATATCGAGGTAATACTCCATGAGCCCCATGTCTATCATTTCAAACTCCTTCGTCATCACTTTTTTGAATTCATTGAACATTCTTTGATTGCTTCAGTGAAGATCAAATCATCCATGTAGAGGCACACAATCAAAATATCTCCATCTTTGATCTTGATGTATAAAGCGTGCTCATAGGGACATTTGTTGAAGCCATTTTCTCGAAAGTACTTGTCAATTCTACTATTCCATGCCCTTGGTGCTTGTTTTAGACCATAAAGAGCCTTCTTCAACTTCAACACCTTGCCTTCATGGCCTTTTGCTTCGTAGCCTGGTGGTTGTTGAATGTAGACTTCCTCTTCAAGAACTCCATTTAGAAAGACGGAGTTTACATCCATTTGATGAATCCTCCATTTGTTTTGAGCCGCCAAAGATATGATTAGTCTAACAGTTTCCAATCGAGCAACTGGAGCGAACACCTCATCATAGTCGATTCCAGCCTTTTGATAGTAGCCTTTTGTAACAAACCTCGGCTTATGTCTTTCGATCTCTCCCTTGGCATTTCACTTTGTTTTGTACACCCATTTGACACCTATTGCCTTGTGTCCTTTGGGAAGTGAAGTGAGTTCCCATATGTCATTCTTCTCAATGGCCTTGATTTCTTCGTCCATTGTATCTCTCCATTATTTCTCTTATGCAGCTTCTTGAAATATCACCGGCTCATAATCAATAAATAGACAGAATAATGTAAGATTGTCTAATTGTTCAGTCACCTTATAGAGTTCTTGAAGACTTCTCGTATGATGCACTTCTCTTTCATCATCAGTCTCACTTGAGGATGGAGAATGCGATGATGATGACTCGTCTCTATGAGTAGGAGAATTTGGTGGAGTTGTGAGGCCTTGTTGAAGTTATCTTGGTTGCTCAAGCGTTGTCTGCTCATCTTCCTCGAATGGGAAAAAAATTAAAGTCCTCCGTTTGAGAATCAAAGTTCCATTCGCCTTCTACATCAAATATCACATCTTGACTGATCAAAAACTTCTTGTCATTCAGATTGTATAGCCTGTAGCATTTTGAGCTTGGTTATAACCGATGAAAATAAAACTTTTGCTTTTATCATCAAGCTTGGTTCGATTCTCATCTGGTACATGAATATGAGCTACGCTCCCAAAGACTCGAAGGTGGGAAATTTCGGGCTTTCTTCCGCTTCATACTTCTTGTGGTGTCTTTCCCCACACATTTCTTAAAGGAGAATTTTTAATAGGTAGACTGCACATGCCACTACTTCCGCCCAAAACTCCTTGGGTAGTTTCTTGCTTTTGAGCATACTTCGTGCCATGTCAAGAATTGTTCTATTCTTCCTTTCTACCACACCATTTTGCTAGAGGGATCTAGGAACCGTTAAGGGTCGATGGATTCCATGTGCTGCACAAAACTCATTGAATTCATTGGATGTGAATTCTCCTCCTCGATAAAATCTCATGGCTTTGATCTTATGACCGCTCTCCTTTTCCACGACTGCTTTGAACTTCTAAAACACTCCGAAGACTTCTGATATCTGCTTCAAGAAATATACCCAAGTTTTTCTTGAATAATCGTCAATGAAGAGAAGGAAGTAGTTACTATTAGCGAGAGAACTTGGCTTAATAGGACTATACACATCGGTATGGATGAGCTCGAGCGGCTTCTTGGCTCTATAGTCTGACTCCTTTAGAAAGCTTCTTCTAAATTGCTTCCCTTGTAGACATCCTTCGCACAATTGATTGGGATTGTTGATACATGGTAAACCTCTAAGCATTCCCTTCTTGGATAACAGTTCTAATCCTCCAAAGTTTAGATGCCCAAATCAAAGATGCCATAGCCACGATGCGTCACTGTAACAAGTCTTTAGACACTTTGCAATATCATTTCTGATATTTAAAGGGAACATTCTATTCTTCAACATCCGTACCTTGGCGATTAGATCCCAGTTGCCATCTCTTATAAAAAGACTACAATCTTTCATATGAATATCATAGCCTTTTTCTAAGAGTTGGCCCAAACTAAGAATGTTGCATTTCATACCAGGTACATAGTAGACATTTGAAATCATTTGGTGGCTATCATCTTTTGCTCTAAAAAGGACATTACCTCTTCCCTTCACTAATATCTTGCTATCATCTCTAAATGAGACGTCGCCGCTTACTGCTTCATTGAGCTCCACGAACATGTTCCTTCTTCCACACATGTGGTTGCTTGCACTAGTGTCGAGATACCATGTATTGTCTTGATGATCATTGTTGTTGTTATACGCTAGTAATATCGTTTCTTTTTTCGTGATCTTCTCCTCCATAAAATTCACCTCCTCCTCGACTTGATTATTAGGAGTTCTATATTCTGAAGCGTAATGCCTAAACTTTTGACAATTATAGCACCGGACTTGAGATTTGTCATACCTCGCGTTTGAATTGCCTCTTCTGCAACCTAGTGTGGAACTTTCTCCTTTCTCATAGTTATCGCTGGAATTGTTGTTTTAATTCCAACTTCATCCACGACCACGGTTACCACCTCGTCCGCGGCCTCGTCCTCTCTCTTTGCCCCTTCCATGGTTGTTTCTACCATTGCTTTGACCTTCACTCGTATCCTTGAGTTGTAGCTTGAGGAGTTGCTCAGAGATACCTTGTTTCTTCTTATGCTTTTCTTCATAGGCTTGTAGTGATCCTTGGAGTTCCTCGATTGCCATTCCCTCTAAGTCTTTGGTTTCTTTAATCGTCACCACGATGTGCTAAAATTTGGGATCCAACGAGCGGAGTATCTTCTCTATTATTCTTACATCTTCTAACTTCTTACCGTTTCTTTTCAATTGATTAGAAACGGCTACTACTCTAGAAAAGTATTCGGAGATAGACTCGGATGGTCTCATGTGCAAGGATTCAAACTCACCTCTTAGTGTTTGGAGACGGACCTTCTTCACCTTTTCAACTCCTTTGTAAGAGGTTTGTAGCTTCTCCCATGCTTGCTTGGAGGAAGTTGCACTTGAAATCTTTTCAAAACTGTCATCATCTAATGCTTGATAGATGAGAAAGAGAGCTTTCTTGTCTCTCTTTCGGGAATCCTTCAAAGTTGTAGCTTAATCTGACGTGAGAGAGGCTTCATTTTCGGGCTCCTTGAAACCTTTCTCTATGATATCCCAAACATCATGGGCACCGAGAAGAGCCTTCATCTTGATACTCCAATTGTCATAGTTGTTGTTGTTGAGTGTTGGAACTTGAAACGATGCCACGCTATTCGCCATCTTACTCAAATAGCTTTTCTAGATGTACAGGGGCTGTTGCGATGCTTTCTGGAATCGTTTGCAACACACTGGATGTATTGCAATGCTTTTGTACTGCAACACTTTCTGGACTTTTTAGCTACTGCAATGCCTGGGTAGTTTCAACTTGGAGGACTCGAGCTCTCAACCTAGCTCTAGTACCACTTTGTTTGAATTAAAACACTCAAATAAATAACTTTCATTAAACTCAAAAATATTACAAGAACACTCACACAAAATACAAAACTACAACTCACTCTTTTACTTCTTTTCTCTCTAAGGAAGTTCTTATTTTTATTGATGAAAAACAACTAAATAGCTCACCTATTTATAGGTGAATTATACAACTCCCAACTCCCACAATTAATAATCATAACTCTTAACTAACACAATTACTCACCACCACCTCCAACTAATACAATTAATAGCCAACTTATTTAGTTAATTTAATGATCTCCAAATTGGTTGTAGTTAATAGCCTCCAATTTGGTTATCACACACAAAAATCTACATATTTAAAATACCTAAATAAATTTACTACATTTTTGATTTGTGGGCTTGGACTCCAATTGATTGGATTTAGATTTTGGGTTTCCAATGATATGGATCAAGTTCATAATTCAATAGAAAAGATGTTTGGGAGGTTCGGGTTTAACTATGAAAAGTGTAGTCAATTATTTACTCACTGCACGTGAAGGCAGAATTGAGAAGTTCTTAGTTTCCTTGGAATTGAATTACAACTAAAATATGAGCACGTGGATACTAAGGCTATCACAGTAGGGTTTTGAGGAATTATCCCTTCTTTTCCGAAGGCGGCAAAAACATGAATACTATATGAAAGAAGTGCTGTCTATTTTGTTTAATGGTACACAGCTAAGGAAGTTGGATCTGCGCTTTTGTATCTTGAAACCACCGTGTTTTTACACAGGATTTCAAAGCCTTGTTAGCCTTCAGTTGAACAAAGTCATAATAGAAACTGCTGCATTGGAAACGCTTATTTCCCGCTGCTCTCTGCTTCAACAATTGACATTAAGAAAGTTGATTTGTGAAGACGATCTTCTTAAAATTGATGTTCCCAAACTCAACTACTTCTCCTTTGATGGAGATATCAAATCTTTTTGTCTTAACACTCCACTCCTCTAGGTATTTTCTATCAATGTATATAAAATTGATCCTCATAAAAGAATCACAGAAGGATGTTCCAAAACTTAAGCTTTATAATTATCTAAGTTACAAAGTTTATGGTCTGTCGCTTACTATTAAGGAGCTCTATGTATGGAGTGAATTTCAGAAGGTAAGCTACTTCAAGTTGTTCGATTTCGATATTTGTTAGCCTTCTCTTATAACAAGTAATGCGTGTGCAGCTAATTTGGATTGTGTTTTTTCTTATAGTATATGGCTGCCTGTGATATTTTCAATGAAGTTTAAACATATAGCCATCTTAGGACTCTTGAACTGGGTTCATTTTGTTTCGACAAGTTGGACCAAGTCCAACGTCTTCTCTCCTTAATAGGCAGCTCTCCCGACTTAACAATAGTCGATATAGCTGTGAGTATTAAATACCAAATGAAGACTAGCTATTTGGTATTGTTGTCACAGCTGCTGTCGCGATAACCTCCACTCACAAACTTTTCATAAATAACATATTTTGGCATTAGACAAAAGATTTTGACTCTTAATACTAATTAATTAGAGTCTGTTTGTAACGGCCAGAAATTTCAAAATTTAAAATATAGGTAAAATGATTTTTGGGCTATTACAATACTCATAGAATGATAAGAATAAAATTTAAACTTCGGTAATAATCAAAAGAACTGATGTTTGACTATCGGTCAAACTTTGACCCGAAATTACATTGTTTGAAATAGAGAAAATTCTAATTTAACTTACATGAAAGAAGGACTTAATAAGCTATTATGGAAGCTTATAATTAATGGTAAATATTATTCTTTTTTTAATTAAAATACGAGAAAGTAATAAAGTCTAATCGAGAAGTGGTGTTATGGTTAATACAGGAAATAACTAAAGGTTTAATGGTAATTTTGCATTGTGGATATTCTTTTCAAAAAAAATATAAAAATAACACCTCATGATACCGTATCAGCCATTCTTCCTTATCCCCTTATTCTTCTTCTTCATTCCCATCTTCATCTCTACCATATTCAAAATTTCCCTAACTAAACACTTCCGATTTCTTCGATTCGACTTCGAATTCTTGTTAGAAATCAATCATTAAACCCTCTATAATCATCAATTTCACTGAATTAAGGCTAGAAGAAAAGGATTTCAGTTTCCAGGTTTCAATAAACAGTAACCCAAATTTGAGGTAAGTGATTTTTGATGATATTAAAGCTTAATTAGTAGAATTCATGGTAGATTAAACATATTTAAGGTATTAGAAAGCTTATTTATGCTATATGATGATATAATTATACATGGCTATGTAGAGGAAGCTAATACTAGTAAAGGACAAGGGAAAGAGGTGGAAGAGAACTAGAAGAGCTTAGAAAAAGGTCTGTGTCTCTAATTTGGATTTCTCGGTTTTTCAAAAAATTTCCAAATTTGTATCCCTATTTTGTTTTGATGTTTTCTCTTGTTATATAAATCCGATTTGAATGATTCTTGATTCTTTTGATATCTACAGAAACTAAGGAATATATATTCAGAGGAAACATTATTGAGTTTCGTTCTTTTTCAATGTGAAATTTTTGTTTGAAGTTGAGTCATGAAATCTATTTTTGGAAAATCTCGGCTTTGTATACTGTTTAGTTTTTTGATCATAAATTTGGTTATACAATTTGGATTTCTGTGATTCTGGTGGATTTGGAAAGCTGAGACATGTGGCTAATTATGTTTAGAAGAAACTTCTTCGATTTGATGATTTTGTAATAGTGAAAAATGCAGGGGAAGTCAGGTCACGAAGTCTAGAAATTTCTGAAAAATATGAATGCTGATTTTATTGTGTTTTAATTGAAGTTTGATGCTTTAAAATTTAGGATTTGAATTTCTTAATTATTGAAGTTATGTTGAATTATGTTTGATGGTTTATACAAGAATTTTTAAGATGTTACTTTGATTTATTGCCCTTAGTAAACAAGTAGAAAATGAATCAGGGTAGATTGGCGCCAATAAAGGGGGGTACAGTACTGTACAAACAATTGGAGCTTTGTCTCCAGGGCTTTGTGCTGATATTTGATACCGTGATTACTGTTATCAGGAGCTTCAGCTTCAGGATTTATGCCGACAATTTTAGCTTCGGCTTCGGGCTTTGTGCTGACATTTGGAGCTTCGACTTCGGGCTTTGTGCCGACATTAGGAGCTTCGGCTTCAGGCTTAGTGCCGCCCCCGTATCTAATATTTTTATCGCTGCTTAGTTTACTTTGGGCAAATGAAGAATAATGTGATACGGTTTAAGTAAATTGAATGACAGATTTATTTGTTAAAATGTGTGTATTTGAATTTCGTATATTTGGTTTTAAAATATGTTTTTGTGATATTTTTTTTAGTACAGGTAAATGTATTTTGTGTTATAAATCTTTATGAAATCAAAATTACTGTACACCACTAAGCAAATTGCTTAGCGTATAGTTATTTTTCTACACGTAGGTTTTTGGAGCTTTGTAGATAGCTTGGACCAAAGTGGAGGCGATCATAAATAATTACAAGTTAAGAGAGCATTTTGAGGTGGTTGATACTGTGATATATTTTTGTGGATTAGTATATAATGGAGATATATAGGGAGAAGAATAAGGACATTCATATGGTTTTCATTGACTTAGAGAAAGCATATGATAGAGTGCCGAGGAAAGTACTTTGGTGGGCACTCTAGAAAAAAGGTATTCACGTAAAGTACATAAACTTAATAAAGGACATGTATAAAGGGGCGGTAACAAGTGTTAAAACTGGACAAGGAGTGACAGAGGAGTTTCTCATCACGATTGGATTGCATCAAGGATCATCTCTAAGCCTATTTTTATTTGCCCTAGTTATGGATGAGTTGACCACCAAAATACAAGACGACATCCCATGGTGTATGTTGTTTGCAGATGACATCATATTGGTTGATGAATCAAGGGAAGGGGTTAACAAGAAGCTAGAAGTGTGGAGAAATGCGTTAGAGAGTAAAGGTTTTAAGTTAAGTAGAAGTAAGACGGAGTATTTGCACACCAAGTTCAGATTACGGAAAGGAGATGAAGGAGATGTAAAACTAGGAGATACAATCGTACCAAAATGTAAATGATTTAGGTATTTGGGCTCTATCTTCCACGAGGAGGGGATGATTGATGATGATGTAACTCATAGAATTAATGTAGGATGGATAAAATGGAGAAGTGCTACCGGAGTCTTATGTGGCAAAAAGATACCTTTGAAAGTCAAAGGTAAATTCTATAGAACGGTGGTTAGGCCAACCATGACATATGGGAGTGAATGTTGGGCTATTAAGACACAACATATTCAAAGGATGAATGTGGCAGAAATGAGGATGCTTAGGTGGATGAGTGGGCATACAAGGATGGATCGAAATAGAAATGAGTGCATCCGACAAAATATCGGTGTGGCACATATTGAGGATAAACTGAGAGAAGGACAACTAAGGTGCTATGGACATGTGCTACGTAGACCAATAGATGCTCCAGTTAGAAAATGTGAGAACTTACGGACAGAGAGTAAGGGTACAGGGAGAGGTAGACCTAAGATTACTTAGAGGGAAACTATTTCTAAGGATATGCGTTTACTCGGTATGGACGAAAATTTGGCTTTTGATAGAGCTTCATGGCATCGGAAGATCCATATAGTCGACCCCACCTAGCGTGGGATTTAAGGCTTGCTTGGTTGGTTGGTAGTATATAATGGCATGTACATAATAGTGTAGGAAAAGTGAATGTATTTTGAGTATATACTTTGGAGTTTGTAGATATTGTGTTGAATTTATATATATGAAGGTTTAAGTTAAGTTTGTAAAATTGTTTATAAAGTGATTATAGTTACTGTGGCACTCCCTAAATTTCTTATTAAGGGGGTGTTACACTGTTTGCTATTGATTCCTAATGCCAAAATCTGCTCTTATAGAAAAAGCTTGAAAATGGAGCTTTTCGGTATAGTATGGGAAAACAATGCTAAAATTGGCCTCTTCTACTATTGTTTCTACTATTTTTCTGAAATTGCTTATGACTAGGGTTCTTTTGTATAGGTTTGTCGATGTGACAGCAGAAAAGTAGCTGACTCTGAAGCTATGGCAAAATTTTGGAAGGAGCAAAAGAATGTTCCTTTTATCTCAAACCAATTATGTAAAGCCAGAGTGGAAATATATGGTTATAGTTGTAGAGATTGGGAGATGTAGTTCATCAAAGTTGTAATAGCTAATTCACCCATTCTGGAAGAATTGACAATTCTCCCTCACTGTGATGAACATAAAATAAAGGAAGTTGTGCAGGTTTTATGTAAAGCTTCGACACAAGTTAAATTTTGCTGTAGAAACAGAGAATATACAAATCGATCGATATGTAGAAGATAGTGATAAAGGTCATAATAATGCATTCTACCAAGTTATATTTCTCTAAAGGATCAGATTTTTCCTGACAGAAGGGTTGTATTAGTTGCAGCTTTTGAAGGTTTCGTTTTTTCCAGTTTAGTTTTATAAATTATTAAGTAGTTTATAATGTGAGCACATAACTTTTAACCCATCTGATTCAGTCTTGGTTTGATCTTCGGTAAAAGCGGAAGCAGCAGTGAACAAGAAACTGCAATACAGGAAAATAATACTATTATTTCCTTATTCAGATTCATGAGAATTTTTTTTGTTCCAAGTAACTTGCCTCTTCTAGTAATTTGCTTTTTAATAAAATGACATAGAAAGAGATCCATGTGTATTGGGTTTTTCTCATGTATTTTTTTTATTGCCTATCTGGTTCACTGGAGCTTTGCTCTAATCGTTGAAATATAATAAGTAAACTTAATTCAGAAAAGTAAAAATGAGATAATAACTTGAAACACGTAGCATGTAATTATCTATCAAGTAATGGACAAAAAGTCAAGGTCAGTAAGCATGCATGAAATAAAAAATAATAGCTTGCGTAATGGGGATTGTAGACAATGTTTTTGGTTTCATTTGGTGGTTGTACACAAAGAAAGAAAACAAATAATGCATGAGTATGGACGTAAAATGCATGAGTGGTAAGAAGGCAAATAAGTCCAAATTCCAATCAGTGAACCAAATCCAACAATTTTTATAAGGAGTGAATTGGATTACATACTTGTGGCAGATAGGAATTTATGGATGTAATGTATTTAGAGTGTCAGTCATTAATGCTATTCAAGGGACCAAATTTGAGCTTTCTAGAGTGGGAGTTGCGTGAAATAAGCAGTGAGTGAAAATAAGGAAGTGTGAGATATAGAGAGTGTGTACGTATGAGTAGAGTGAAAGATGAAATAAGTGTATTGTCTGCCTTGTATTATTTGTGTGAGTTGCCAAAGAGTATCATTTTATTTTGAGTTTATTGTAAGTTGTGAGTGTTGTATTATCAATTGAATATCTTTTATTTCCAACAAAGTGGTACCAGATCCACGTTTGATTACGCTTCCAAAAAGTTTCATTTTCGATTGCAAAATCCAAATTTAAGAAATGCCAGACGTTGTAGTAGCCCAAAAAGTGTTGCAGTAGATAGAAGAAAGTGTTGCAGAAGGCTGCAGAAAGTGTTACAATATGTCCAGTGTGTCATAAAATACACCAGAAGTGTTGCAATAGCCCCTATACATCTAGAAAAGCTATTTAAATAAGATGGCGAATAGCGTGGCATCGTTTCAAGTTCCAACACTCAACAACAACAACTATGTCAATTGGAGTATCAAGATGAAGGCCCTTCTTAGTGCGCATGATGTTTCGGATATCGCAGAGAAAGGCTTTAACGAGCCCGTAAATGAAGCCTCTCTCACGCTAGATTAAGTTACAGTTTTGAAGGATTGACAAAAGAGAGACAAGAAAGCTCTCTTCCTCATCTATCAAGCATTAGATGACGACGGTGAAAAGATCTCAAATGCAACCTCCGCTATGTAAACATAGGGGAAGTTGCAAACCTCTTACAAAGGAGTCGAAATGGTGAAGAAGGTCCATCTTTAAACGTTAAGATTTGAATTTGAATGCTTACACATGAAAGCATCCGAGTCCATTTCAGATTATTTTTCAAGAGTAGCTACCGTTTCTAATCAACTAAAAAGAAATGGTGAAAAATTGGAAGATATAAGAATAATTGAGAAGATACTCCATTCATTGGATTCCAAATTCGAGCACATCATGGTGATAATTGAAGAAACCAAAGACTTGGAGGAGATGATAATCGAGGAACTCCAAGGATCACTTCAAGCCTATGAAGAAAAGCACAAGAAGAAGCAAGGGATCACTGAGCAACTCCACGAACTACAACTCAAGGATACGAGTGAAAGCCAAGGTAATAGTAGAGACCAATAAGGCAGAGGTAGAGGCCAAGGTCGAGGCCACGGACGAGGTGGTAGCCGTGGCAGTGGACGAAGTTGGAATCATAATAACAACAATTCCAACAATAACTACGAGAAAGGAGAAAGCTTCTCACAAGGTCGTGGAAGAGGCAATTCAAACTCATGGTATGAAAAATCTCAAGTCCAATGCTATAATTGTCAAAAGCTAGGACATTACATTTCAGAATGTAGAGCTCCTAGCAATAAGGTCGAGGAGAAGGCCAACTTCGTGGAAGAGAAGACCGAAGAGAAAGAAACTTTGTTACTAGCATACAATAATAATAATAATCATCATCAAGGGAACACATGGTATCTCAACACCAGTGCAAGCAATCCCATGTGAGGTAAAAGATGTTTATTCGTAGAGCTCATTGAAGAAGTAAGCGGCGACGTCTCTTTTGGAGATGAAAACAAAATATCGGTGAAAGGAAAAGGTAATATACTTTTCCAGGCAAAAGATGGTAGCCACCAATTAATCTTAAATGTCTACTATGTGCCTAATATGAAATGCAACATTCTAAGTGTAGTAAAAATGTGACAAAGTCCTACATGGAATAAGTCAAAAAGCAATTGCCTAACTAAAAAGGTGGCTAATTAATAGGTGGCTTGATTAAAAGGGGTGGTAAATGTTGGTGGAGGATGGCAAAATTTTTGTATAAATACCCCTTTGTACATCCATTCTCTTCATCCAAAACAATTAGCCTCTCCACTTCTAAGGCAATTGTTTCTTCAAAATCTCTCTCTTGTAATATTTCTTCAAGTGAAATATTAATTTGGTAGTATCCGGGGACATAGGCAAAGTTGGCCGAACCTTGTTAAATTTTGGTGTTCTCTCTATTTTTGGGTTTAGCAATAGTTCTAATTTGCTAGTCGTTTTCGCAACAATTGGTATTAGAGCATTAGTTTTAGGAGAAATTAGTATGCTCTATGCGTTGTAGGTGTACTATGGTTGGCACATTAGAAAGTTTTTTCCTACTTTCGATCCTGTTGTCTTATTGGCATTTAGAAAATTTAAAATTATTATTAAAACAATCTTTTGGTAAAATTTAGAATAATAATAGTATACTGTCTTGAGTAAACGAAAATAATTCTGTCACCAAGCGATAAGAGCCTAAGGAAATTGGTATATAACTGAGACCGTTTGTGACTCGACCAATTACCTGGGAATTTTTTCTAGCATACTTGAGTAATATTATTATTTGTGATTTTACTATTTGAGCTGAAATGGAAGAAGTAAATCCATTCGGAAAGGCATCCACTTCAAATACGTCTTCAAGTATTCTTCAGAGAGCTGCTGGAGTAAATTCCAGATTGGTGGTGGAAATTTTCAATGGAAGCTGTCATTTTGGGATGTGGAAAATTAAGGTTCTAGATGCATTGTTTTAACAAGGTCTAGATGTTGCCGTTGAAGGACAGAAATCAATTGAAATGGGAGATGGAGAACGGAGGACTCTCAATCGGTTGGCTTGTGCTACAATCCGGTCATGCTTATCTAGATAACATAAGTATGCATTCCATAAAGAGATTTCTGCTCATAAGTTGATGATGACACTGGAGGAGAAATTGTTGAAGAAGAGCAGTCAGAACATGAAGAAAAGACTATTCCGATTCTAGCACACTCCTGGAACCATAATGAATGATCACATCACTAGTTTCAATCAACTTGTTGCTAATTTATTAAACCTGGATGTGACATTTTAAGATGAGGATCTTTCCTTGATGCTATTAGGATACCTTCTGGAGGATTTTGAGTTCCTTAAAACGACGCTACTCTATGGGAAGGCTACTATAGCTCTCAGTGAAGTATGTGGAGCTCTGTACAACTATGAATTGAGGAGGAAGGACAAAAAGGACAACTCAAGGGGAGTTACTGAAGCTTTGATTGTTTGAGGATGCCAGGGGAGCCAGGCGAAAGGAAAAAGCAATGATCAAAGTCAAAGTCCAAGTTGGGCAAAGATGAATGCGCCTTTTGTCATGAAAAAGGGCATTGGAGGAAAGATTATCCTAAGCTGAAGAAGAAAAGCAAATCCAATAAAGAAAATACTATTGCAGTAGTTGAGTATAATAATGACTCAGATTGTTCACTTGTTGTTACGGGTTCTGCTAGCTCTTCTAGTGTTTGGCCTCTTGATTCAGGATGCAGTTATCATATGTGTCCTAATCGAGGATGGTTCTATGATTTTAAAGAACTAGAAGATGGTGTTGTCTATGCAGCAAATGATTCACCTATTACCACACATGGGATTGGTTCCATTTGGGTGAAAAACCATGATGGTTCAATTAGAACTTTGAAGGAAGTTATTTACGTGCCAGATTTATCAAACAATCTCATTTTTGTGGGAGCCCTAGAAGAAAAGGGTTTTAAAGTACAAGCAGAAAATGGAGTAATGAAGACTATTTTTGGTGCATTGGTGGTGTTGAAGGGAGTTTGAAAGAATAACAGGTTGTACCACTACCAAGATACTACTGTTATTGGAACTACAGCAGTGGCTTCTAATGATGAGAAAGAGTTGGAAGCAAACAGACTATGGCATATGCGCTTGGGTCATGCTGGTGAAAAATCCTTGAATCTTCTGATGAAATAAGGATTATTGAAAGATGTTCAGGCTTGCAAATTGGACTTTTGTGAGCATTGTGTCAAAGGGAAAATGACAAGGATGAAATTCGGAACTATGATACATGATATTGAAGGTATTCTGGACTATATTCACTCTAATGTGTGGGGCCTTCTAAGATAGCATCACTTGGAGGGAAGCATTACTATGCCACCTTCATTGATGATTTTCCCAGTGAATTTGGGTGTATACTATTAAGACTACGGATGAAGTTCTTGGAATTTTCCTTAAGTGGAAAAATATGATCGAAACTCACACGGGGTCGAAAGATCAAGCATCTCTGAACTGATAATGGCGGAGAATACATGAGTGATTCTTTTAAGAAAGCTTGCGATGATAGCGACAATGTTAGACACTTTATAGTAAGGCATACACCAAAATAGAATGTAGTGGTAGAATACATAAACCGAACCTTGCTGGGGAAAGTTCGGTGTATGTTGTCCAATACTAGGTTGGGCAAGCAGTCTTGGGTAGAAGCTGTTATGTATTTGAGCCATCTCATCAATCGCCTACCATCTAGTGCTATTGGTGGTAAAACACCACTTAAGAAATGGTGTGGAAAACCTGCTACTGACTATGATTCCTTACGTGTGTTTGGTTCGGCTACTCATTATCATGTGAAGGAATCAAAGTTGGATCCTCGTGCAAAGAAAGCAATTTTCTTGGGGATCGCCTCGGGAGTAAAAGGATTTTATCTTTGGTGCCTAGAGACCAAGAAGACGATCATTAGCAGGGATGTTACCTTTGATGAATCTACCATATTAAGAAAGGTGACAACTGAATATGCGGATGGTACTCCAAAATAGGTGGATTTTGAAAGGCAGATAGTTAGCCCAGCAAATGATGAAGAAGATATGGAAACTCTTATGGTAGATGAGGAGTCTGATGAGGAAGTGATTCAAACCTAAGAATCTCCACAATAACTTGAACCAATTACATTGAGAAAGCCAAAAAGAACAATTCGAAAACCTGCTCGCTATATTGATAGGATGGCTTTCGCATCTCTAATTGCAAATGATGATATCCTGACCACTTATAGAGAAGCAGTCAAAGGTTCAAAAGAAGATAAGTGGAAGAATGCCATGCTTGAAGAAATACAGTCCCTTTAGAAGAATCAAACTTGGAAGTTAGCTGATCTTCCAAAGGGAAAGAAGGCAATTGGGTGCAAATTGATCTATGCAAACAAAGATGGATTTCCTGATGAGTCTAATGTTCGTTATAAAGCAAGATTGGTAGCTAAAGGCTACGCTCAGACGGTGGGAGTTGATTACAATGAAGTTTGTTCTCTAGTTGTGAAACACTCTTCCATCCGTATTTTGTTGGCTTTGGTAGCATAATTAGATCTGGAGCTGGTTCAGATGGATGTAAAAACAACATTTTTACATGGAGACTTAGAGGAGAAAATATATATGATTCAGCCTGAAGGATTCAAAGTTGCTGGGAAAGAGAATATGGTTTGTAAACTTGAAAAATCATTATATGGATTAAAGCAATCTCCGAGGCAGTGGTACAAGTGATTTGACAAGTTTATGCTAAGGTAGATGTACACAAGAAGCAAATAAGATCACTGTGTATATTTGCGCAAGCTGCAAGATGGATCTTTTATATATCTTCTTCTTTATGTTGATTAT
The DNA here is from genome assembly GCA_947683365.1 of Euphorbia pulcherrima. Taxonomy (NCBI): domain Eukaryota; kingdom Viridiplantae; phylum Streptophyta; class Magnoliopsida; order Malpighiales; family Euphorbiaceae; genus Euphorbia; species Euphorbia pulcherrima. Next base: position 45,420,003 of record CANTUS010000001.1, on the reverse strand, counting down.
ATGTTGATAGCTTCCAAGAACTAAGAAGAAATTGAGAAGTTAAAGTCTCAATTACATGAAGAATTCGAAATGGAGGATCTTGGTGAAGCAAAGAAGATTTTTGGCATGGGGATAAGCAGAGATCAAAATTTGGTAAGACTTTGTTTGACTCAGAAGGAATACCTAAGAAGAGTACTAAAGCGTTTTGGCATAAATGACCAATCAAAACCTGTTAGTACACCATTTGCTTCACATTTCAAGCTAAGTGCACATTATCTCTAAAGGATGTAGTAGAGAAAGTATATATGTCGAAAGTACCATACGCAAGTGCTATTCACAGCTTAATGTATCCTATGGTGTGTACAAGGCCGGACATTTCACATGCAGTTGGGGTCGTGAGCAGATATATGCATAATCCTAAAAAGAAGCATTGGCAAGCAGTGAAATGTATTCTATGATATATTCTGAACACCGTGGATGTTAGATTTGTATATCAGAAAGACAAAGGTGGTCAATATGTAGTTGGATATTGTGATTCTAACTATGCTGGTGATTTGGATAAACGTCGATCAACTACTGGTTATGTGTTCACTTTGGCAAAGGCGTCGGTATGTTAGAGGTCTAAGTTACAGCTGATGGTTGCCTTATGTACGATAGAGGAAGAGTATATGGCATGTACAGTTGCTATAAAAGAGGCAATATGGCTTTAATGGTGATCGGTGAATTAGGTATTCAACATAAGCATGTAAAGGTACATTGTGATAGTCAGAGTGCTATAATGTTAGTAAAGAACCAAGTTTACCATGCAAGGAAGAAGCATATCGATGTTTGTTACCACTTTATACGAGAGATTCTCAAAGTATCTGGAGTTGAATCCAGAAGATTCGGACCACTGAGAATCCAGCTGATATGTTTTGCAAAGGCAGTATAGCCGATCAAGTTCTGATATTGTTTGGACTTGATCAATACTTTCAAAACTTAAAGACTGCACTGAAAGACACTACACAAGATGAGAGATTGAAGATGTGGACTTTTTCAAGGTAGAGATTTGTAGTAAAATGTGACAAAGTCCTACATGGATTACGTCAAAAAGGAATTGCCTAAGTAAAAAGGTGGCTAATTAATAGGTGGCTTAATTAAAAGGGTGGCAAATGTTGGTGGAGGATGGCAAATTTCTTGCATAAAAACCCCTTTGTACATCCATTCTCTTCATCCAAAATAATTACCCTCTCCACTTCTAAGGCAATTGTTTCTTCTAAATCTCTCTCTTGTAATATTTCTTTAAGTTAAATATTAATTTGGTAGTATCCAGGGACGTAGGCAAAGTTGGTCGAACCTCGTTAAATTTTGGTGTTCTCTCAATTTTTGGCTTTAGCAATAGTTCTAATTTGCTAGTCGTTTGCGTAATAATTGGTATCAGAGCATAGGTTTTAGGAGAAATTAGTATGCTCTGTATACCGTAGGTGTACTACGGTCGACACATTAGATAGTTTTTCCTACTTCCGATCCTGTTGGCTTATTGGCATTTAGAAAATTTATAATTATTGTTACAACAATCTTTTTGTAAAATCTAGAATAATGATAGTATAACGTCTCGAGTAAATGGAAAAAATTCTGTCACCAAGTGATAAAAGCCTAAAGAAATTGGTGCGTAACTAAGACCGATTGTGACTCGACCAATTACCTTGGAATTTTTCCTAGCACACTTGAGTAATATTATTATTTGTGATTTTAAGATTTGAGCTAAAATGGAAGAAGTAAATCCATTCAGAAAGGCATCCACTTTAAATGCACCTTCAAGTATTCTTTAGAGAGATGCTGGTCATTTTGGCATATGGCAAAAAGAGGTTCTAGACTCATTGTTTCAATAAGATCTAGATTTTTCCATTGAAGGAGAGAAACCGGTTGAAATGTGAGATGGAGAATGGAGGACCCTCAATCGGTTGGCTTGTGCTATAATTCGGTTATGCTTATCTAGATAACAGAAGTATGCATTCCACAAAGAGACTTCTGCTCATAAGTTGATGATGACACTAGAGGAGAAATTCTTGAAGAAGTGCAATTAGAATAAGCTTTACATGAAGAAAAGACTATTCTGATTCTCGCACACTCCTGGAACCACAATGAATGATCACATCACCAGTTTCAATCAACTTGTTGCTAATTTTTTGAACCTGGATATGACATTTCAAGATGAGGATCTTGCCTTGATGCTATTAGGATACCTTTTGGAGGAGTTTGAGTTCCTTGAAATGACTCTACTTCATGGGAAGGCTGTTGTAACTCTTAGTGAAGTATATATAGCTCTGTACAACTATGGATTGAGAAGGAAGGATAAAAAGGACAACTCAAGCGGAGTTACTGAAGCTTTGATTATTTGAGGACGCCAGGGGAGCCAAGATAAAGGAAAGAAGCAATAATCAAAGTTAAAGTCTAAGTTGGGCAAAGATAAATGCACCTTTTGTCCTAAAAAAGGGAATTTAAGGAAAGATTGTCCTAAGCTGAAGGAGAAGAGCCAATCCAATAAAGAAAATACTATTGCAGTAGCTGAGTGTAACAATGACTCAGATTGTTCACTTGCTATTACGGGTTCTGCTAGCTCTTCTAGTGTTTGGCTTCTTGATTTAGGATACAGTTATCATATATGTCCTAATCGAGGATGGTTCTGTGGTTTTAAAGAACTAGAAGATGGTGTTGTATACATAGCAAATGATTCACCTATCACCACATATGGGATTGGTTCCATTCGGTTGAAAAACCATGATGGTTCAATCAAAACTTTGAAGAAGTTCTTTAAGTGCCAGATTTATCAAAGAATATCATTTCTATAGGAGCCCTAGAAGAAAAGGGTTTCAAAGTACAAGCAAAAAATGTAGTAATGAAGATCATTTTTGGTGCATTCGAGGTGTTGAAGGGAGTTTGAAAGAATAATAGCTTATACCACTACCAAGGTACTACTGTTATTGAAACTTCAGCAGTGGCTTCTAATGATGAGAAAGAGTTGGAAGCAAACAGACTGTGGCATATGCGCTTGGGTCATACTGGTGAAAAATCCTTGAATCTTCTTATGAAACAAGGATTATTGAAAGATGTTCAGGCTTGTAAATTGGACTTTTGTGAGCATTGTGTCAAAGGGAAAACGACAAGGGTGAAATTCAGAACTGCGATCCGTGATACTGAAGGTATTCTGGACTATGTTCACTCTGATGTGTGAGGGCCTTCTAAGATAGCATCACTTGGGGGAAGCATTACAATGTCACCTTTATTGATGATTTTTCCTGGCGAATTTGGTTGTATACTATTAAGACTAAGGATGAAATGCTTGGAATTTTCCTTAAGTGGAAAAATATGATGGAAACTCAGACGAGTCAAAAGATCAAGCATCTCCGAACTGATAATGGCAGAGAATACATGAGTGATTCTTTTAAGAAAGCTTGTGATGATTGCGGCATTATCAGACATAACACAGTAACGCATACACCACAACAGAATGGAGTGCCAGAATGCATGAACCAAACCTTACTGGAGAAAGTTTGATGTATGTTGTTCAATCCTGGGTTGGGCAAGCAGTTTTGGGCAGAAGCTATTATATATGTGAACCATCTCATTAATTTTATAAAACACCACCTGAGAAATGGTCTGGAAAACTGCTACTGACTATGATTCCTTTTGTGTGTTTGGTTCCACCACTTATTATCATGTGAAGGAATCACAATTGGATCCTCGTGTAAAAAAGCAATTTTCTTGGGGATCGCATCGGGAGTAAAAGGATTTCGTCTTTGGTGCCTAAAGACCAAGAAGACGATCATCAGCAGGGATGTTACCTTTGATGAATCTACCATGTTAAGAAAGGTGACAACTGAACATACCGATAGTACTCTAAAATAGGTGGAGTTTGAAAGGCAGATAGTTAGCCCAGCAAATGATGAAGAAGATTTGGAAACTCTTATGGTAGATGAGGAGTCTGATGAGGAAGAGGTTCAGACCCAAGAATCTCCACAATAACTTGAACCAATTTCATTGAGAAAGCCACAAAGAACAATTTGAAAACCTGCTCACTATATTAATTGGGTGGCTTTTGCATCTCCAATTGCAAATGATGATATCCCGACCACTTATAGAAAAGCAGTCAAAGGTTCAGAAGAAGATAAGTAGAGCAAATAGGTCTATGCAAAGAAAGGTGGATTTCCTGATGAGTCTACTGTTCGCTACAAAGCAAGGTTGGTAGCTATAGGCAATGCTCAGACGGAGGGAGTTGATTACAATGAAGTATTTTCTCCAGTTGTGAAATACTCTTCCATTCGTATTTTTTTGGCTTTGGTAGCACAATTAGATCTGGAGCTGGTTCAGATGGATGTAAAAATGACATTTTTACATGGAGACTTGGAGGAGGAAATCTATATGATTCAACCTGAAGGATTCAAAGTTGCTGGAAAAGAGAATATGGTTTGCAAACTTGAAAAATCATTGTATGGATTAAAGCAATCTTCGAGGCAGTGGTACAAGAGATTTGACAAGTTTATACTGAGGCAAAAGTACACAAGAAACAAATACGATCACTGTGTATATTTGCGCAAGCTGCAAGATGGATCTTTTATATATCTTCTTCTTTATGTTGATGATATGTTGATAGCTTCCAAGAACCAAGAAGAAATTGAGAAGTTAAAGTATCAATTACATGAAGAATTCAAAATGAAGGATCTTGGTGAAGCAAAGAAGATTCTTGTCATGGAGATAAGCAGAGATCGAAATTTGGTAAGACTTTGTTAGACTCAAAAGGAATACTTGAGAAGAGTACTAAAGCATTTTGGCATAAATAAGCAATCAAAACCTGTTAGTACACCACTTGCTTCTCATTTCAAGCTAAGTGTAGCATTATTTCTAAAGGATGCAATAGAGAAAGCATATATGTCGAAAGTGCCATACGCAAGTGCTATTGGCAGATTAATGTATGCTATGGTGTGTACAAGGCCCGACATTTTACATGCAGTTGGGGTCATGAGTAGCTATACACATAATCCTAGAAAGGAACATCGGTACTCAGTGAAATGGATTCTACGGTATATTCTGAACATCATGGATGTTGGATTACTATATCATAAAGATAAAGGTGGTTAGTATATAGTTGGATATTGTGATTCCAACTATGCTGGTGATCTGGATAAGCGTTGATCACTTTGGCAAAGGCACCAATATGTTGGAGGTCTACATTATAGTCGATAGTTGCCTTGTCTATGATAAAGACAGAGTATATGGCATGTACAGAGGCTGTAAAAGAGGCAATCTGGCTTCAAGGGTTGCTCGGTGAATTGGGTATTAAACAGAAGCATGTAAAGGTACATTATGATAGTCAGAGTGCTATTATGTTAGCAAAGAATCAAGTTTACCATACAAGGAAGAAGCATATCGATGTTCGTTACCACTTCATATGAGATATTCTCAAAGTAGGTGGAGTTGCAATCTAGAAGATTCAGACCACTGAGAATCTAGCTGATATGATGATAAAGTTAGTATCGGTGATCAAGTTCCAATATTGTTTGGGGTTGATCAATACTATCAATACTTGAAGACTGCACTGAAAGACACTAAACAAGATGAGAGATTGAAGATGTGGACTTTGTCAATGTGGAGATTTGTAGAAAAAATGTGACAAAGTCCTGCATAGATTAAGTAAAAAAGGAATTTCCTAACTAAAAAGGTGGCAAATTAATAGGTGGCTTAATTAAAAGGGTGGCAAATATTGGTGGAGGATGGCAAAATTTTTGTATAAATACCCCTTTGTACATCCATTCTCTTCATCCAAAATAATTAGCCTCTCTACTTCTAAGGTAATTGTTTCTTCTAAATCTCTCTCTTGTAATATTTCTTCAAGTGAAATATTAATTTGGTAGTGTCCATGGACGTAGGCAAAATTGTCCGAACCACGTTAAATTTTGGTGTTCTCTATATTTCTAGTTTTAGCAATATGTCTAATTTGCTAGTCGTTTCCACAACACTAAGTCTGGGCCATCTATTAGACAAAGGCTATGATATTCACATAAAAATTGTAGTCTTTTTATAAGAGATGGCAAAGGAGATCTAATTTCCAAAGTGCAAATGTCAAAGAATAGAATGTTTCCTTTGAACATTCAGAACGATGTTGCAAAGTGTTTGAAGGCGTGCTATAAAGACGCATCATGGCTATGGCATCTTTGATTTGGTCATCTCAACTTCAGAGGATTAGAGCTACTATCGAAGAAAGGAATGGTCAAAGGCTTACCGTGTATCAACAATCCTGATCAATTGTGCTAAGGATGTTTACAAGGGAACTAATTCAGGGGAAGCTTTCCAAAGGAGTCAGATTCTAGATCCAGGAAGTCGCTTGAGCTCAACCATACCAACGTGTTCAGTCCTTTTAAGCCAAGCTCTTTCGGTAATAAAAATTACTTCCTCCTCTTCATTGATGATTTTTCAAGAAAAACATGGGTGTACTTCTTGCAACAAAAATTAGAAGTCTTCGAAGTATTCAAGAAGTTCAAAGAAGCCGTCGAAAAGGAGAGTGATCATCAGATCAAAGCCATGAGATCAGACCGAGGAGGAGAATTCACTTCCAAGGCATTCAACAAATTTATGAATCATATGGAATCCGTCGGCCCCTAACAATCCCTAGACCCCCCCCAATAAAATGGTGTTGCGGAAAGGAAGAACAGAACAATCTCGACATGGCACGAAGTATGCTCAAATGCAAGAAACTACTATAGGAGTTTTGGGCGGAATCAGTGGCATGTGCACTCTACCTGTCAAATCATTCTCCCACAAGAAGTGTATGGGGAAAGACACCACAAGAGGCATGGAGCGGAAGAAAGCCCGGAATCTCCCACTTGCGAGTCTTTGGCAGCATAGCTCATGTACCAAATGAGAATCAAACCAAGCTTGATGATAAAAGTAAAATCTTCATCTTCATCTATTATGACCCAATCTCAAAAGGCTAAAAGTTATACCATCCAAATGACAAGAAAGTTGTGATAAGCCGGGATGTGATATTTGATGAAGAAGGAGAATAGAACTTTGATTCTCAAATGGAGGACTTCAATTTTTTCTGGTTCAAAGAAAATGATCAGACAACGACTAAGCAATAAAGAGAACTTCATCAAGGCTGCACCACTCCACCAACTTTTTCAACTCATAGAGATATGTCATCTTCATCATCTTCTCCATCTTCAAGTAGGAGTGATGATGAAAGAACCATGCATTGTACAAGAAACCTACGAGAACTCTATGAGGTGACTAAAAAATTAGACAATTTAACATTGTTTTATCCATTTATTGATTGTGAGTGTGAGCTGGAGAAATTTTTTAGTGTGTGGGCGCTTTTGGGTCGCCGATCGAATTGGCACGGCCAATGCGGGACTCCTGGGTTTTAATGCGGGGGGACGCCGCTAGAGCGCGGGGCTCGTTGTTTGTGTGAACATACCTGGCATTTCCAATTGGACAAAGGGGTCGGGGACTCCTTTGGGGATTAGCCTTTTTATCGTGGGAGTAGGGTCCCTATTTTATGCAATATTAGAGTCGCCACCTAGATTAGCTCTTCCGGGAAATTGGTGGTATAGCTGATCCGAGCAAGATTCCTATACCGATAAAAGAGAGATTTTGGTTCTCGATGAAATAGTTACTTGTCATTTGAATTTGGATAAATCATATTTTGAAAATCTTTTGTTATTTTAATAAGTAAAAGAAATGAGTTGAGAGATATGACCTTTGTGGGCCTAGCCCGTGGAGAGAAGGCCCGAGTAGGGGCATGCTACTTCATGTTGAAATAGTAATTAAAGTGCAGGATTGAAAGTAATATTTTACCCTCAGTTACCTTTCATTTGTTGCAAGATGACTAGAAGGCCCGGCACTGATTAGGACCGCGTTTGCTTTGGATTTCTTCAAGATTTCTATGGAGATAACCTTGAGGAATTTTTTAGTGGGCTAATTAGAGTGTTTGGGAATCAATGGGTAGCTTTATAGCTAAAAGCTATTTTCAAGAAGGGTGTCTATACCTTGGTATAGTTTTGGGATATTTTTGGTATAGGCTCGATACTAATAGGGATTTTCAAAGAAGGATTGCCTGAGAATGATTTCTCTTTTTTTTTTCAGATGATTCGATGTCCTGGAAATACCGGAGGAAGTTTCCTTTTATATGATTTTCGGGAGCGTCGATCGACACAATTGGTAGTGTTAATTGACGAAATAGGTGTCAAAGTAGCTTTGCTGCATCATTGGCCTAGGTTCCCTTATGAGCGTTGATCGATGCAATAGGAAAGCGTCGATCGAATCAATTTGGACGGTGATAGCTTTACTGAGTCATGTTTTTAGGTTTGATGAGTCAGCAGGGGAATCGACACGTGGCAGCATCGATCGTTACAATGGATAGCGTCGATTGACACAACTTTAGGTGTAATCAGTGTCAATCGACACTCAGGCTTAGGATGTCAGAATCTTGTTTCCTCATAGGGGTTTGTTGTTTGGGCAAAATACGGTCCTTTATCAGTACTGGCTTGCCATTTCCTGAAAAGTTTTTAGAAATCATCAGGCCTGGGATGGACCGTGCTCATAGGCTGCCCCTCGCATGCGTCAATCAACACATAGGGGTTGCGTCGATCGAAGCAACCCTTTGAATTACAAACATTTGATTTCTAGCGGTTGCAGACATTAAAAGGCGTGTCGAGGATTGCGTCGATCAACACATATGGGTTGCGTCGATCGACATATTAAAAAATCCTACAAATTTCACAGTTTTTTGTCAAATAGAACACTTCTCACAAAAAAACCCTTTCTTCCTGCGTTTTCTCTCGACAACAGTAGCTATGTTAGGGCTTTTCACACTCTCTTTCCTTCCGATCATCATTCGGTTTTCATCTATTATGTATGGATAAAAATTGTGACATCCCGAGACCAAACTCGTATCCCAACCTCAGTGCTAGAGGTAACTATTCAAGGCTAGATAGTCCAAATTTCAATCGTTGCCACGGAGGACAATTATGGGCTCCCTGCGTGGAAGATTTTTCACTGCGTGGTCAGAGGCAATGCTATTCCCCGCATTCTTAAACCCGAACGACACCTCTCTCGCATTCCGGTAAATTCCCATCTTTCTATTACAATTTTTCTAGAATTGGCATGCTTTTAAGAACCTCTGTGATGATACGTGTTCTATTGAATGCGTTATTATTCCTATTTCACTCTAAACTGCCTGTATGACATTCTATAATTTCAGAATTTTTTCCTTTAACATCGATCAACACTTCTGCTTCTTCAGGATGCATCGATTGATGCTCATTTGTGTCGATCGACACTTTTATTTTTGAAAGGTTGCTTTTTTGTAATTTTGAGTGTTCCGAAGCCTTCTATAGCCTGTGAAGTAATCTGTGATGCCATGTTGTACGTATACTGCTGCTGTTTTGCAAAATTTGGGAACTTTTTAGGATGACTTAATGACTATAAGCCTTGTGATGGCTTAGAATTCCCATATTTGATCATAGCTTAGTAACTATAAGCCTGTCTTAGTGATTTCGGTGATGACTTTATTTTTAATAGCTATAAGGCTTGATTCTTAGGTAGTTTGACAAATTTTTTGCCTAATGACTACAAGCAGGTTTTTTTTTGTAGATTTTGGTGACTTGTGCTTAATGACTATACGCATGACCTTGGGTGAAAGATTCTTAGATGCTTAACCACTATAAGCAGTTTTTGATTTGGTTATGTTTGCTTTGTAGAAAGTTAAACATCGGGGTGCAGGCAACTTCCTGGATCTTGTCACTTGGTGGGATGTCCTTTCTCCTGAAGTGAAGAGGATTATGGAGGATACGGGCTATAGTGCATTCACTGAAAGATTCATTTCGGTGAAGCTAGTTCAATTTTCTCGTACGGTCTTACCGTTGATTTTGAGGAGATGGTCGGACTTGACCCATACCTTTCATTTACCGTACGGGGAGTATACCATTACACCGATGGATTTTGCCGCCATCACCGGTTTGCATTTTTATGGGGAGATTATTCACTTCAATTGCGCCATGAATATGGGCAATTATGATCCCATACTTGTGCAAAAATTGTTAGGATTTTCTAGTGCTAGTAAGGAAATTTCGGCCAATGATTTATACACTTTCTAGCCTGCCCCGGGGAACAGGGCCCCCACTAACGCTGAGGGTTAAGAGCAATGTGCTCGTTCTTTTATGTTATATGCCTTGACTAACGCTCTGTTCCCTGTTGGTAATTCGGCCCTCAATTTGAACCTCTTGGGTTCTCTGGTGGACTTGAGAAGTTCAAGGGAACGGCTTGGGGAAGAGCTGCGCTGGGGCAACTATATTTGGCCCTGGATCATTGTGCAAGAAAGCGCACTTTGGAGCTAAATCCTCGAAGCTTATTCCCAAGGTGAATTGTCGGGAATTTTATTATATATATGTGTTTGTGTCTTGGATTGACTAACGTTTTCTCCTTTTATAGATTTGGGTTTTTGAGAAGGGAATCCTCCCTTGGCTGAAGAAGGCCAAGATCCGCAAAGACATCCCTCACTTTCCTCATCTTCCCTCCTAGTTGGTTGCCTGGGGGAACCTGGATTTCACTGAGGCCGAAAAGTGAATCAAGAATCTTGCCTTTAATGAGGTGAGATTTTATGTGTACTTTCTTTTATCACTTTACTTTCGGCGCCTACTAATAACACTTGTTTGCAGATCACTCATGCTCCGTGGGGGAACCCTTCTGGCTGGAGTAGAGTTATGACGACTGCTAGAGAGATGGTGCTAAAGTGACTAATCCTAGAGAGCCCTTCTTCCCCTGAGTGGCCCTTAGGAGAACGGGTCGTGTAGTGCGATAAGTTTCTGGGGGAGAGACTGGTGCCACCCGAGCTTCTGAGGTGGTTATTCTGGGCAGAGCTGGCTGAGGAGGCTCTCGATATCTTGAAGGGAGAGGGCGAGACGGCGGAGTTGTATGGTGAGGCCGGCTACTATTCTAATTTTATTACCAAGTGTTTACTTGGCTGGCCACCGGAGGATCAGGTCACATCACAGGGGGTATGCCTCTGCCTTTTAACGTCCGTCCTTTTATGCTTTTTTTTGGATGCTAATTTTGTCTCGTTTTGCAAGGCAAAAGGACGAAGGGTCCACATATTTCAGGCGAGGCCACTTCTCATATCACGGGGCACCAGGACTACCAGGTTCTCATGGGGTTGCACTCTACCAGCCCGACCTGTCCGTCTATTTTCCCCCTTTTGGTGCATGTGACTCAACTAGGGTGGACATGAATTTTTTGCCTACCCACACAACTCACATGAGTTTATTGTGCATTTTGCCAATATTCTTAGCTTATGCTGATACAATTTGCTCTTCTTGTCAGGTGCCAAGAGAAGATAGTGAAAGGGATGGACGCCTACTCTTTGATTTCCCAAATATCATGCTGGGGAACAACTTCATGATGGCGGTAAGACCATTCACATTTTATTTATTCCCCTTTTCCCTTTCCTTAATATGCATGGACGGATGCTCATGGGTGTGTGAAATATTAACAGGGTAGGATTCGGGCACTAATCACGAAGGTGGACTAACTTAGAGCCGGTTACAGGGCGCCTCCGTCGATGGGGCCTTCTAGCTATGGCCATTATAGATAGGCTCGTCCAATGGCATATACACAACATTCCCCATGCTATAGAGCATAGGGTTACATGCCTGGTTACCCAGCCCCGGCTGGTTTTGTAGGGATGCCTTCTCAGTTTCCTCTGGCTCCATCATTTATACCTGTCCCTTCTTTCGTGCAGCCGCTTCAGACCTTACTAGGTTTAGGGGGCCAAAAGGGAATTGGAGATAACAGTGAGGTACCGCAGGCAGACCTGGAGGCTCCTATTTATTCGGGCAATTTAGGATATGATTCTTAGGTCTTTAGCTTAGCATACATTTTTTGTAGGCCATACGTGGCAATTTTAACTAGTACATCTGATAGTTGGATTAGGCGTGTTTTCTCCCCTTCATTGCTTTCTTTTCATGGATTTGTGGGTCCTTCGAGGCCCTATTTTTTTTGGATGGATGATTTATTTTATCGTCTTGGCATGCTAGCTTCTTTATTCTGATGTCCTCTTTCTAAAGATGATCTTCTTCTTGTGCAGTTAGTACTGATCTTATGATCTATCATCACCTTTGTTGAGCGACGATCAAATCGGCATGGATAGGTTTAAGACCCGATTGATTGGAATCAGCTCTAGGTTGGGTGTCTTTTCAACATGCAGCATTACTACAACGTCATTCTGGATGACTAGTTTCTGTAAGGTGCAATAAGTTTGTGGGATCGTCTTGACCACGTGTTCCATTTCAACAATTAAGAGTTGTGCCAGCTTTATGAAGAGTTCTGCACCATAATGGACATTTCTTACAACCAGTACATTGTGGTGCCTGATTATGATATCACCATGGAGCAACATGATGTGGACTTTCTAAGGCTTCCTGATCGTCGAAGGAATAAAATCGTGTCCACTAACCCCGAGCAACCTAGATTGATTTTGGGAGTAGCTTTAGAAATATTCGCTTCTATTCCTATCAGTCACTAGAGCTGAGCACCTCTCATAGTCGCATTGATGATGGGAGGTTTCCTGTGTGAATCTGATAATGGGGTCTGCAGTCCTCAGTTAGTGTCTGTGGTCCGAAGAACTCTAGAGGGGTCATCGCCCATGGCTGTGATACTAGCTAAGACCTTCATCTACATGGACTCCATTCATTAGGAAGAGAATGAGATGGTGAGAGGGGTAGGCTCCTTCTTCAGGTAGATTTCATTGTTATCGTCACTGACTTTAACTAGTAGTGGCCTGCTGATAGTTTGCATTATAGTAGGTATGGTTGATGGAGCGTCTGAAGGTTATCAGAGTACCAGCTGGATTGGCAAATTCCTATGCCCCTAAAGACTTTTGGGGTCAAGGAATATGACCTAGGTATCATAGGAATCAACCCTCATGCGAATGGGTGTATTTCCTATAGAGGCTAACTGAGAGAGATATTATGTGGACTTGCCCTTGGTGGAAAATTAATGAGGTGACTACTCGGACTATTCCCTAGGGTGTTCAATTGCTGGGCCTGGAGAAGATATCGTACTACTTTCCAGAATGCATGAGGCGATAATATGTCTGTCCTCAGCATGTGCCTGAATATATTCATGCCCCACCTGCAAGACTATGGGGCCCTTTGTGGCCAGCCCATATCCGCACTAAGTGCGAGAATCGCATGTTGGTCGTCACAAACTATGATCTACAGTTTAGCAAGTCGCTTGATGAGACTTATTTGGAGTGGCGCTCTGCCATCAAGGTAGCTCCTATTGGAGCAGATAGGCTGGCAATTTCTCACCATTTTGATCATCATGTTTCAATCCCTAGCCACTGAATCATATCTTTGAGTTTTTACAATAAAGCCTTGACTTTGTTTTGGGCATGAGTGCTATGTACGTATGTTCCCCTTTAATGTACTTCATTTTATTTTGTAACTTCTACCCTTAATGTTCACGACTTTATGAAGATGATGGCTTTTCAATGTGATTTTCCTTTATTTTGAACTAATTTTCTAAACGTAATATGCCTTGAGCTTGTCCCGATTGACAGGGTTTGTGAACTCATTTCTGTCCATATCCATAATCATTACAGCTCCTTTGCTAAGGACTCGTTTTACCACGTATGGACCCTCACAGTTTGGGTGAAATTTACCTCTGGGGTCTGTATGAGTGGCTTTGACCTATTTCAACATGTGGTCGCCTGCCTTAAGGGGCGTATTAACCCTTCTTACCCGATTATTATAACCCCACACCATTCATTGTTGGTACATTCTCAAACTATCAAGGGCTCCTAGGCGTCTTTCATCGATGGTGTTGAGCATTTCATAACACGATCTTGCCCACTCGTCTTCGCACAATTTTGGCTCGAGCGCTATACAAAGTGACTTGACTTTGATTTCTATTAGAAGAACTACTTCCATCCCATATAACAAAGAGAATGGCATCTGTCTTGTTGGGGTCTTAATGCTAGTTCGATAGCCCTAGAGAGCGTAAAGGAGATGATCGGCCCAATCTCGATGGGTAACCACCATTTTGGATAGAATCTTCTATATAGCTTTATTGGACGCTTCCACTGCCCTATTTGCTTGAGGGCGGTATAATGATGATCGATGATGCTCGATGCCATTTCATTCTAGTAAGTCTGCAGTTTCTCCCTAGAATTGTACTCCGTTATCGGATACCATATGATGAGGTATGCTGTACCGGGCAAAGATGTGCTTTTGAATAAATTTTGCAATTTTCTTAGCAGTGACCCTAGTGTAGGACTCAGCCTCAACCCATTTTGAGAAATAGTCCGTGGCTACTATGATGAACTTGTGGCTGTTGGTTGATGATGGTCTGATTTCCCCTATAATGTCAATGCCCCAGGCCGAGAAAGGCTAGGGTGTGGCTAGGTGTTACAGCTCGATAGGCGGTAAGTGACTGATGTTGCTATGAATTTGGCATTCATGGCACTTCTTGACTAGGCACATGCAGTCAGCTATCATGGTCAGCCAGAAGTAGCCCATTCGTTGTATCTTCTTAGCTAGCATCACCCCTTTCATATGAGGACCACATGTTCCTACGTGTATTTCTTGCATGACCTTGTTAGCTTCCGCTTATCCTAAACATTTGATGAGGATTCCGTTGGAGGATATTCAAAATAATTGTCTCTTGATGAGCCTAAAATGGACTGCCAGCTTTCGTAGGGTGGTCTCGTCGGTGTCCGTAGCTTCTATAGGGAAGGTCCTACTTTTGAGATACTGAAATATGTCACCATACCATGGTTCTTGTTCGTTGGAGATTTATGTGACCGAAGTGAGGTAATACAAAGTGTGTACAATTTCTACTATTATCAGTTTCATGCGTTGTAGTTCGAGGATTTCCCACATGAAAGCCAAGGTGGCTAGTGAGTCCGCCATCTGATTCTCCTCTTATAACACATGTTGAAATTCGCATTTCCCAAAAAGGGACACCTTCGTCCATAATGATTCAAGGTATGGTCAGAGAGATTCTTCCTTTATTTCCCAATCACCTATCACTTATTTGATGACAAGAGCGGTGTCTCCCATAACCTCTGCTTCTTCTGCCCCTAGCGTAAGCAGCGAGCTTAGGCTGAATATACACGCCTCTTATTCAACGCCATTGTTAGGTACTAGGAATTCTAATCTCTTAGAAAGCGGGATCAATCCTCCCTCAGGGGACATAATTATGACCCCTAAACTAGCTCCCTTGTGATTTACCACCCCATCGAAGAACATGGTCCATCTTCGGGGTTCATTTGCTATTGTGGCTAATTGTTCATCCAAAAACTCAAGGTTCTGGTTGGCCAGAAATTCTGCCATAGCCCGTCCTTTGATTACTTTTCTGGTGACGTATTCGACGTCAAATTCTGATAGGAGTAGTAACCATCGGGATAATTTCCAGGCCAAGGAGGGTGCTTGACAAAGGTATTTTATAGGATCTACCTTTGCAACGGCCTGGATCTTTTAGGACTGGAAGTAATGCCTAAGCTTCTTAGTTAACCACACCATGGTGGCACATGTCTTCTCGACTATGGTTTACATAGCTTTGTATTCCAAAAGCTTCTTGCTAAGATGATAAATGGCATGTTCTTTCTTATCCTCGTGTTCTTGTACTAGCATTGCCCCTACGGAGGTTTCTTCAATGGCTAGGTACTCGATGAGAGGCTTACCTAGCATTAGTAGTTTTAGTACTGGCAGTTTAGATAAGTATGCTTTGATCTTATCAAAGGCTTCCTAGCATTGCGGATTCCAAACAACTGATTGCTGCTTCTTGGGGAGTTTGAATATGGGTTCACAGACAGTGATCAACCGTACGATAAATCTGTTGACGTACTGCAAGGACCTGAGAAAACTTCAAACTTCTTTCTCAGTCTTAGGTGGAGGCATATCGAGAATCACCTTCACCTTATCGAGATCAATTTCTATGCCTCATTGGCTAACAGTGTGACCTAGCAACTTTTTGGAGGTCAGTCTGAAGACACATTTCTTTAGGTTGAGCCACAGATTGTACTTCTTCACTCGGGTGAGGAAGCGATTGAGCACAGCCGGGTGCCCTTTGGGGGTTGGTGATTTCACCAGCATAACGTCTACATAAACTTCAACCTCCTTATGGATTAGGTCGTGAAGCAAGGTGGTGACTGCCCTTTGATAGTTTCCCTTGCATTCTTGAGTCCAAATGGCATGAATTTATAGTAGTACACTCCCCATTCCGTGATGAAGGCTGTCTTAAATTTGTTGATAACATTCATCAATATTTGGTTATATCCCGAGAAGCCATCCATGAAGGAGTAAATGGCTGCTCATGCCGCACTATCGATTAGTACATCTATGTGAGGTGGGGGGAAGTCATCTTTTGGTGAAGCTTTATTGAGATCACGAAAGTCGACACAGACTCGAACTCTCCCATCCTTCTTTGTAACTGGTACTATATTGCCCAACCATTCTGGGTATTCAACGACTTCTAGGAACTTAGCTTTGATTTGCTTGGTTAGGTCTTCTTTGACCTTTTCTGCCCACTCAGGTCTCATTCTATGTAGCTTTTGTTTAACTAGTCGGATTTTTGGGTCAGTGGGAATTTTGTGTTCTGAAATGGCCCTGTCGACTCTGTCATGTCGTCATAGGATCAACTGAATGCCTTTATATGCGATCTGAGTACTCTGACTAATTCTGCTTCAAGTTCAGGACCAAGGTCATTGGAAACTAATATTATCTTGGGGTCACCCTTGGTTCTGAAATTTATTTCTTCATGCTTGGCGTATGGTGAGGTGAATGCATGGAATTAAAAGCATCACACAAGTGAACAAAGTCATTTACTTTATTGTCATTATCATCACAATACAAGTTGTTAAGCTCAAAGACATCAGAAATTGAAGCATCGTTATCGACTTCTAGGTTGGTAGCTTCCTCACTTAAAATTTCTGTGCTGCTGCTGGAGATCTTCGATTTTGGATTTTCCTTTGATCTTGAGCTGAGCCAGTCCTATGATTATTTTATCCATTCCTTCCTCCGTGGGTTCTTTTTCTTGCAACTTCGATTCGGCCTTCTTGTCTTCAAGGTGGGCTTCTATTAATTTGGCTAACCTCACCGCTAGTTCTTCGACACTTGTGTGGTTAGTCATCTTTTGCCTCTTGAGGACTTCTTCCTCGGACGAGGTCTTCCTCTTCTCAGTTTGATTCTCGTAATTAGTCGGACAATCGAGACTCTTTAAGCCTGCAATGTCTGAGAATATCTTAAATCCAGGCACCTCTCCCTTCTCAATCTCGATTGTCTTGGGCTTGCCTTGGTAAAGGATTTCCCTAGGATGAACAAAGATTCTCAACATCTGACACCTCCTAGACCAAACCCTTCATCGGCTGCTGCACTTATATTTCAGTCCAGAGGGGCTATGGGAGCTTATGGTGAATCTAAATTCTGGGGGGCCTTATTCTCACGCTCTAAGGCCCGCTCCTAGGGTCAAGCGCTGGTCCACGTAGTTTCTTACCCATTTGGACCACTGGGTTGGCTTTTCATCTTTCCCTATGGTGGCTGTTAGGAATCCGCCTACGTACTTAGGGGTTGCGCGTATGACAGCTACTGTGGATTCCTCATCGGCCTCGAGGGTTATTATTTTACCTTTGTAGGGGATCTTCACCTTTTGGTTCAAGGTGGAAGGGATACCCCCCAATGCATAAAACCATGCCGAGTAGCAAAGAGAACGTGATCGGAATGTCGATGACGGTGAAAGTTGTGAGGGACTCCATTTCTCTTACTTTCATCGTTGCCTCAAAAGTTTCTAGGACGAACCTTTTTGAGTTGTCATATGCTTTGATAACTGTTCCATACTTTTTGAGCATCCCTTTGTTTAGCCCCATGATTGGTAGAATCTTTCGAGGACAGACGTTGAGTGCTGAGCCATCATCCACCATGACGCATAGCATTACTCGGTCTAGTATCTCAATTTTCAGATATAAGGCCCGATTGTGGTGTTGCCCGTCATTTCGTAGGTCCTTGTCTGAGAATACAATGTCAGGAGATTCAGTGGGGAATCTGCTTCCGATCAAAGCGCACACTTCCGCCGATGAGGCTAGTGATGGTGTATCTATTTCCAACAACTTTTGCATGATAGCCCTCCTGTGTGTCTGGGATCCTCGTAAGAGATCCTAAATACTTATCTTAATAGGGGTGTTTGTTAATTGTTTGAGTATTGTAACGCCAATTCCCTTTGTCGGGTTGTCTGCCAATGGAACTTGTGCAGGGCTTGGATTAACTTGGACCTTAGGCGTATAAATTCTCCCACTTTTGGTAACATGATTGATGTGCTCCTGTCGCCCTTGGGGGGCGTTCTCAGGCTTAAACACTGTAAATTCATCAAAATCTTTGTCAAGGGGAATGTCTTTCAGCCGTATGGGCTTATTTATATGCGGAGTCGGGGCCTTTGCACCTTACGGTCTGCAGTGCACTCCCGTTAGTAATGCTATAGTCGGATTTGCTCAAAGGATTTTATCCATCATATATGCTTGCGGTTCAATCCTTCTGATCATGTTAATAACATCAGAACGAGCAAGGACTAATTCTTCTAGTATTTCCACAATTTTCGGATGGGGTACCATCGTGAAGAAGGGGTAGGCCCAGGCTGCTGGTCCATCCCTTGGGTATAGTTCCATTCTGGAAGAGTCGCCCCTCGGGCCCCCGTTTGTCTCTTCTATAGTAAAATAGTATTGGAAAGTTTGGCTCAGGATGCCCTAGAAGTAGCAATAGTATTCTAAGTCCTGTTGTACCATTACAGCGCCCTCCCTTCAAGAGTGGTGCCAAAGATTTCAGGCCAATGGTTATAATGTTCATCCCTTGAGTTCATTACTTTGATGAATATTGTAAGGTAGATACGAGGGAGCTCGCTCCCGTCAGATCCGAGTTCTGGTGATAACCCGGGGAAGAGCATGGTCCCATGGGTATCTTCCCAAGTGATTGTAGATTCATAGGCCGCATTGAGCCTTCTGTAGAATCTTTGGTCAGCTTAGATACTTATGAATGCCATTGGATTGATTGTGGCATCAGACTGATTTCTTCTCTGCCGCAGGGGTCTCCTGTTCTCTTATTAGATTCTTTGGAGGACTAGTCCTTCGGTAAGGCATCCAGCCCCGATCATCTTGATTTCTGTAGGTGACCTATCCATAATTCCCTATAACTCTTCTCTCATTGATCGAGAGTGCGGTGACTCCGGGTAAGGCGATGATTGGGGATCTGCAATCCTTTTTGGTGGGGGTCCCAGAAGTATACTAGTTTATATGCCTGTAACTACGGATCAGCTGGAATCATTCTGATATATTCACCGTATTTGCCATTATTTGGATAGCTAGTGTCATTATCCTGCCGTGGTCCCATATTAGCTAAGTTGTATAGTACGGGGCCTACTCAGCATGATTTCTAGGCATGCTATATCTCATGAGTGCTAGGTTGGTTTACCATTTGAATGTCCGAGATGAGCAAATTAAGATGGATCGCTCGAAGGACCTCTTGCATGGGGGTTTTTGCTACTCTCTCCCATCTCAAAGTGAGGGTTTAGGTGAGGTGCTTGTTCCCCAAATCTACGTGGGCTTGGCATCCCTTCATATTGTGTGAGGGTAGTGATGGTAGTGCGGTGGATCACATGTACGGTTCCATCTTCAGGCATAGTAATATACCTTTCGTAAATGGGCCTAAAGTGTATAAACTCTGGGGAAGGAGGAAGGGCCTAAGAGTAGGATCCGTCATCATTTCTAAAGAACGGCATGTGAGGACTGAATGCTTGGATGAACTTTTGGCACATTAAAGGCCAATCCCATCGTCGGTGGGGCAAGATTCAGAAATACTAAGCCAGGGCCTGGCCGATCAGAAATTGAGGAAAGAGGGTTGGTGCTCTTAGGACACGGATATTATATAGCTCCAGGGTTAGGAGAAACCACCTCAGGAACTTGATCAGATCAGAGTTTCTTGAAAACTTGTTCTCATTTCCTTCCCAATCGGCTATGTGAAGGAGCCCTTGAGACTTGAGCTCTCCTTCATAAGCTGATACCCTTTCAATCATGTGCATTTCATCAAATATGGGGTTGTCGTCGAAGTAAGGGTCTTCATCTTGGTTATCAAGCCCCCACTCCTCTTCCTCATCAAGTGAAATGGCATTGATGAATAATGTCTTGTAGAAGTTTGATTCTGCTTCGTCTTTCTTATGATGAGACATAGCTGTACTGTTAGTGATTGATTCCTGGCTTAACACCAGGTCTAAGGAATCACATCTTGCGAAAGTACGTGTCAAGCTGGCATTTATGATTGAAAGCTCCCAGTATCGTTCTGTTAGCACCCCATTGTACCAAATGCAAACTTTGTTATCAAGGAATGTGGCTGGTAGGGTCGGGGCCGTGGTACTGCCAAGCTATCGAAATGAGTTGATAAGGCTAATTAGATCAGGTCCTACTTCGATCCCATCATCTTCGATATTTATGAGTCCCATGTCTCTCAAGTCTGCCGAGTGCATCGAGGTGTCATTTGATTGCCACCACCCAGACGAAGCTTCTTCTTGCTCGATAAGATATATTGTCTGACTGGTCGCATCGAGGGATTCTCGAAGGATCCTAATCCTATAGCTAGGGAAAGCTTCCAATAATTGATGTTCTAGTTCTACCCAATCCCATAGTTGTCGAGGTGATAAGGTATGGTACCAATCCATCGCATCTCTTGTGAGAAGTATAGGGAATGCGGTGACCATGCGATGAGGTGGTACATCTTCCACCAGGAGATCATAGAAGTAGGCCAAGAATGTGACCGCATCCATATCCCCTCTGTACCTGAGTTCTTCCATTGCTAAAGCCGAGAGTTTCTCAAACCTCCATAATTCTCTTGTGCAGGCATCTACCTGGTCTATTTCTGTGAGTGCCAATCCGATATCATTTTCTCCGAATCCTGGATCAAATTGGGCATTATCCCTTCCTCTGTCATTATCCTCGTGGAGAAGGATAGCATTTACTAAGGACTCAAAGGTCCGAAGTGGGTTATTTTGGGTACTTGGCTTCATCTCCGGTTCTTCTAAATTCCCTTCTTGGATCATCCTTTGTAGATCCTGTAGTAATCGAACACATTCATTAGTTCTGTGTCCTTTCACTACGTGATATGCACAAAAGTTATCTCTATCAACAAGGGATGGTGGTATAGAGGGCTTTAAGCTTTGCATCCCCATAGACTTTCTTAGCTTGGTAAATATATGAGATAGTGACTCAGTCCATTGCAAAATTTGTTGAGGTGGCACACGATTAATAGCGGTACTAACGGCTTCGGTTTTCTTTTCTTCCCTCTTGGTATTGGAAGCTTTCGGCTGATAGGATTTTGAGGGAGCCACCCTATCATATGGTTTATTTTTTGTGTAATAGGCTGCCTCTTCCTGTCTGATGCATTCTTCCTCGTCATATTTCTCGATTCTTTTGGCCTATTCTACAACATTACCGAAGGTATAGAATTTCTTCATTTTCATTTCCTCACGAAATTTAGGATTACACCCTTCTACCAGTTTGATAACCAGGGCATCCATCTACGGGGCACTGTCTACCAGTGATTGAACCGGGACCCATCTACGGTCATAGGCTTCAAAGGGTTCCTTGATACCCTATCGGACCATTTCTAGGTCTTCCAAGGTTATTTCCACCCTAACATTATAGGCATAGTTTTCAATGAAGGCGGTACTAAGCAACATCCAGCTTGATTTTACCTAGCTGGACATTCTCATGTACCAATCAGTAGCTGACCTATTAGGGTTGTTTAGATTAATTTCACCCGATCGACTTCAGGAATGCCCATACTCATCATAATGTGTAGGTACCCCTCGATGTGGGCTTTAGGGGAGCATGTGCCATCAAATGGTGGGATGTAGGGCATGACGAAATTAGCGGGTAGAGGCTCTAGGATTGAGACCTCAAACTTTTAAGGATCTATGTATTTGGTGCTAGAGGGTCCCGTAATGCGCTTCAACTTCGGGAGTATTTCTTTAAAGTCAGAGAATTTCTTCTCAATTTATGTGACTTTATCATCTAGGTCGGGCCCCATCAGTTTGGCGGTCCTCATATTACTAATGACGACTTCAAATTTCTTGGCAAAATCTTCAGAAAGGATCATATCTTGTACGGCTTGGAGTGTTGCCTTGTGATTATCGGCCATTTCATCATTTTGTTCTGCGAGAGTGGGATCGTCGGAATCTGCCTCCTTAAGGGCTCTTCTTTGAGGCTGTTTCTTTTTGGGTGCCAATGCAAGCAATTTTCAGTGAGCTGAAATAAAAATAGATGAGTGCATGATCATGCGCATGATGCACAATCTTATGGGTGTTTGTAGCATGATTTTTTTGGTGCGTGTGTATTTGTGCGATGTGTGTGCATTGCCTTTGATGTAAGGTAGTGTTGTTTTTGCATCGCTTAATACCAGGGGTATGTGCAATGGTGGGTGCGCTCTAGGAGCAGCTTTCCTATGGTTGTATCGCTTAGTACCAAGGGAACGCGAGATGGAGGGTGCGCTCTAGGAACATCTTTTTCTATGGTTGTATCGCTTAATACCGAGGTTATGCGCGATGGTGGGTGGCTCTAGGAGCAGCTTTTTTATGGTTGTATCGCTTGATACCAAGGGTATGCGAGATGGTGGGTGTGCTCTAGGAGCGGATTTTTTTATGGTTGTATCGCTTAGTACCAAGGGTACGCGTGATGGCAGGTGCGCTCTAGGAGCTTCTTTTCTATGGTTGTATCGCTTAGTACCAAGGGTAAGCGCAATGGTGGGTGCGGTCTAGGAGCGGCTTTTTTATAGTTGTGTCGCTTGATACCAAAGGTACGCGCGATGGTGGGTGAGCTCTAGGAGCAGCTTTTCTATGGTTTTATCGCTTAGTACTAAGGGTACGCGTGATGGTGGGTGCGCTCTAGGAGTGGCTTTTCTATAGTTGTGTCGCTTGATACCAAGGGTATGTGGGACGGTGCATTTGCATGGTATGACTATTCCATGTTATGGCTGCATACAAATCATGATTAGCAGTTTATATGTAATGCAATGCTTAAGTAGGAAAACATGTACTTGTTTAAACCCTTCCTCCAAACCTTATTACTCCATCGGGGTGAGTATCTTTCCTAGGTGGGGGGTTCTTTCCTCTATTACCAACCTGGGGTAGGCGAAGACGTATTCTCTCCTGTGATTTTAAGAAAACCATTCGGCATCCCTAGAGGAAGTTTCTAGGGATGTACTTGCTACATGTTGGGCTAAGTCTGACGGGGTTACGGTTGATGGTGACCGTGCATTATGTACTTAAGCCCAAGAATCCTAATCGAGTTCAGGAGCCCATTTTCCATATTTAATATACTCAAACCTAGTGACCTTAATCAAGTCGACTAGATTACATTGTACTACGCACGCCTGGTGTGTCCCAACTTCATGTCATTACACAAACTCAAGTTAAATTCTAGAGACACGTCATTGAGAACATCGGGGTTCTCGGTGTAGATACGTGCAGATGCTATGTAGTAAACCCTAGTAAATCCAAAATCAAATGGCTTTCATTATTTCATCTTTGATTGGTTTTTAAAAAAAAACCAATTATAAAAAAAGTATAATCCCCAGCAAAGTTTCCACTGTAAGCGGGCAAAATTTTTCATTACGTAGGCCCTTTCGGGTCATTGATCGGATCGGCACGGCCGACGCGGGACTCTCGGGTTTTAATGCGGGGAGACTCTGTTAGAGCGCGGGGCTCGTTGTATGTGTGAACATACTTAGCATTTCCAACAGGACAAAGGGGTCGGGGACTCCTTTAGGGATTAGCCTTTTTATCGCGGGAGTAGGGTACCTGTTTTATGCAATATTAGAGTTGCCACCTTGATCAGCTCGTTCGGGAAATTGATGGTATAGCTAATCCGAGCAGGATTCCTATACCGATAAAAGAGAGATTCTGGTTTTGGATGAAATAGTTACTTGTCATTTGAATTTGGATAAATCATATTTTGAAAATCTTTTGTTATTTTAATAAGCAAAAGAAATGAGTTGAGAGATACGACCTTTGCGGGTCTAGCCCATGGAGCGAGGGCCCGAGTAGGGGCTTCCTACTTCATGTTGAAATAGTAATTGAAGTGCATGATTGAAAGTAATATTTTACCCTCAATTACCTTTTGTTTGTTGCAGGATGACTAGAAGGCCCGATACTGACTAGAACCGCGTTTGCTTTGGATTTCTTCAAGATTTATGTGGAGATAACCTCGAGGAATTTTGCAATGGGTTAATTTGAGTGTTTGGGAATCAGTGGGTAGCTTTTTAGCTAAAAGCTATTTTAAGGAGGGTGTCTATACCTTGGTATAGTTTTGGGATATTTTTTGTTTAGGCTTGATACTACGAGGGATTTCCAAAGAAGGATTGCCTGAGAATGATTTCTCTTTTTTTCGGATGATTCGATGTCCTGGAAATGCCGAGGGTAGTTTCCTTTTATAGAATTTTTAGGAGCATCGATCGACACAATTGGCATTGATGATCGATGAAATAGGTGTCAGAGTAGCTTTGCTGCGTCATTGGCCTAAGTTCCCCTATGAGCGTCGATCGACGCAATAGGGAAGCATCGATCAATGCAATTTGGGTGGTGATAGCTTTGCTGAGTCATCTTTGTAGGTTTGATGAGTCAGTAGGGGAATCAACACATGGCAGCGTCGATCATCGCAATGGATAGCGTCGATCGACGCAACTTTAGGTGTGATCAGTGTCGATTGACACTCAGGCTTAGGATGTTAGAATCTCGTTTCTTCGAACGGGTTTGTAGTTTAGGCAAAATATGGTCCTTTATAAGTACTGGCTTGCCATTTCCTGAAAAGGTTTTGGACATCATTAAGCCTGGGACAGACCGTGCTCACAGTGAGCCAATGACATTTCAAGAAGTTGCACAAGAGAAATAATGGAGAGATGCAATGGACGAAGAAATTAAGGCCATTGAGAAGAACGAAACATGGGGAACTCAATTCACTTCCCAAAGGACACAAGGCGATAGTGTCAAATGGGTGTACAAGATAAAGCAAAATTCTAAGGGAGAGATTGAAAGACACAAGACGAGACTAGTCACAAAATGCTATTATCAAAAGGCTGGAATCGACTATGATGAGGTATTTGCTCCAGTCGTTCGATTGGAAACTGTTAGACTAATAATTTCTTTAGCGGCTCAAAACAAGTGGAGGATTCATCAAATGGATGTAAAATCCACCTTCGTAAATGGTTTTCTTGAAGAGAAAGTCTACATACAACAACCACCAGGTTATGAAGCCAAAGGCCATGAAGACAAGGTGTTGAAATTGAAGAAGGCTCTTTACGGGCTTAAACAAGCACCAAGGGCATGGCATAGAAGAATCGACAAGTATTTCCAAGGAAATGGCTTCAACAAATGTCCCTTCGAACATGCTTTGTATATTAAGATCAAAGATGGAGATATTTTGACCGTGTGCCTATACGTGGATGACTTAATCTTCACAGGAAGCAACCCAATCATGTTCAAAGAATTCATGGACATGATGACAAAGGAATTCGAGATGACAGACATGGAGCTTATGGCATACTAACTCGGTATTGAAGTAAAGCAACAAAGTGATGGAATTTTCATTTCACAAGAAAGCTATGCTAAGGAGATCTTTAAAAAGTTCAAGATGGAAAACTGTAAGTCGATAAGCACACCTGTAGAGTATGGAATCAAGATGTCCAAACATAAAGGAGGTGAAAGTGTAGATCCAACACTTTTCAAAAGTTTGGTGGGAAGTCTACACTATCTTACCGACACGAGGCCAGATATCCTTCATGCACTCGGATTAGTCAGCCGCTACATGGAATCACCAATAACCAACCATTTCAAAGCCGCTAAGAGAATTGTTCACTATTTGAAAGGTACAACAGACTTGGGCTTGTTCTATTCAGTTTCTAATGATTACAAGCTTATTGGATATAGTGACAGCGATTGTGGTGGAGACATAGACAATTACAGGAGCACTGGTGGATTTGTGTTTTTTATGGGAGACGCTACTTTTACATGGATGTCAAAGAAGCAAACAATTGTAACTTTGTCTACATGTGAAGCAGATTATGTTGCAGCAACCTTATGTGTTTGTCATGCAATTTCGCTTAGAAACTTACTGAAGGAGATTGGCTTGACGCAAGAGGAGCCAACTGAGATCTTTGTTAACAATAAGTCAGCCATTGCCTTAGCAAAGAATCCGTATTCCATGATCAAAGCAAGCACATCGATATTCGCTACCATTACATGAGAGAGTGTGTTGTAAGAAAGAAAGTGCAAGTTGAATATGTGAAGACACATGATCAAGTTGCAGATATCTTTACCAAGCCATTGGCAAACAAAACCTTCATAAGATTGAGAAACTTACTTGGGATGATAAGATTAAATTTACGGGGAGTGTTGAAATATAGTAAGTAAACTTAATTCAGAAAAGTAAAAATGAGATAATAACTTGAGACATGTAGCATGCAATTATCTATCAAGTAATGGATAAAAAGTCAAGGTCAATAAGTATGCATAAAACAAAAAATAATAGCTTTCGTAATGGGGCTTGCAGACAATGTTTTTGGTTTCATTTGGTGATTGTACACAAAGAAAGAAAACAAATAATGCACGAGTATGGATGTAAAATGCATGATTGGTGAGAAGGCAAATAAGTCCAAATTCCAATCAGTGAACCAAATCCAACAATTTTGATAAGGAGTGAATGTGATTACATACTTGTGGCAGATAGGAACTTGTGGATGTAATGTATTTAGAGTGTCGGTCATAAGTGCTATTTAAGGGACTGAATTTTAGCTTTCCAGAGTGGGAGTTGAGTGAAATAAGCAGTGAGTGAAAATAAGGAATGTGAGATACAGAGAGTGTGTACGTGTGGGTAGAGTGAAAAATAAAATAAGTGTATTGTCTGCTTGTATTATTTGTGTGAGTTGCCAAAGAGTATCATTTTATTTTGAGTTTATTGCAAGTTGTGAGTGTTGTATTATCAATTGAATATCTTTTATTTCCAAAACTATCTGCATCCAAATCCAACACTCACCTGACTATGACGGGTGAGTCTCTGAATAGAAATTTTTTATATTCACAAGGTTCGAACCTGAAATTTTATTTAACACTTATTTGATTAGAAGACATAATTTTTTAAATTTACGGCGACTTTATTTTTATTACTTGTCCTATACAACCATGGAATTAAAATTTACACCATTAATGTAATGATTGCAGAGAGCAAAACAAAGTCAATGTGGGCTTGAAAAAGGTGCCAAATATTACAAAAATAAAATTAATTTTGAAAAACTCTAACCTGGGTAACCCGACTTTGCCGCCGTCGTAAAGACCTCTTAGCCAATTTTCCATCTTATTTTTAGTACCTATTATCCAATTGAACCCATGGATTTCCGATGTAGTTAAAGAAGATATATGCAACAGACATAAAGAACTAGTTTTGGAGGGTGAAAATGAGGAACCAGTCGAAATTTTATTCATTGATCATGACTTCAATGAGCTCGCCTTCAATCAAACTATATGAAAACTTGTTAAATTAAAAATAAACTTAATTTAAAAATAAGAATTAAAACATATATTAGAAAGGAATGAGAATGGAATTGGTCACTTGCTAATTATAAGGACAAAATTTGTGGCAAAAAATTAGGACACCAATTCTCAATAAAACTTGGTTCAAAAATGAGTTATGTGGATCCCTTTATTTTCATGTATTGAAGACTGAAGTACCTATATAAGGCATGTGCATTCTACAATTTTTTATACAGTGAATGAGAGTAAAATACAGAATTTGTAGAGTCTATAAAAGAAGAAAGTTTAAATATTTATTCATAGTTTTCACCTTATTGTATTCTTATAGTTTTGAGTAGTTAATATTTATTGTGTGTTCAAGTTCTATCATTTCTCCTCCATAAATCCAACAAAGTAGTACAAGAGTCAAATTGAAACCCTGTGTGAGAGTTGTGAGAATTTTTATAATATTTTCTTGAGCATTTGAGAGACCATACCCAAGGAAAAATGAACATCAAAAATTTTCCATTCAATTTTTCACAGCTCACCAAAACCAATTACAAAAATTGGTGCATAAAAATGAAATCCGTTCTAGGAGCCCAAGACGTTTGGGACATTGTTGAAAATGGCTAGGTAGTCCCTATCCTAGCAGAAAATGTACAATTATCTCATGCAGAAAGAGATAATTTGCATAAGAATCGTAGGAGTGACCAGAAGGCGCTCAGTTCAATCCATCAAGGATTGGATGATGTGATGTTTGAGAAGGTAGCAGAAGTAACTACCTCCAACCAAGCTTGGGGCATTTTACGAGCTTCTCTTCTAGGAGAGGAGAAAGTTCAGAAGGTGCGATTGCAGATGTTACGAGGTGAGTTCAAGATGATGAAGACGAAGGAGACAGAAACAATTGTTGATTATTCCTCACGAATAAAATCTGTGATTAATCAAATGCGACAGTATGGAGAAAAAATTAAAGAGTTAAGAATCATTGAAAAGATTCTACGATCATTACTACTAAAGTTTGATTATATAGTAGTAGCCATTGAAGAGTCAAGAGACACGATGGCAATGGTAGTTGACGAAGTTGTTGGTTCGTTGCAAGCACATGAGGAAAGATTAAATAGACAAAAAGAAGAGTCTATTGAACATGTTCTAGCGGCAAAGGCTTTGCTGCGAGAGAACGAAAATAGCCAAGACTCTAGTCAATCTAGAAGAGGATGCGGTAGAGGTCGATGAGGAAATGGTAGAGGAAGAGGACGTGGCAGAAGTCAGCAATGCCCAAGAGCTGGCAACAATGATGGAAATAATTAGTCCACAAGAGGCAGAGGCCGTGGACGTCGACGAGGAAGAGGAAGAGGTAATTGGGGACAAAATGATGGACGAGACAAGTCCAATGTGTAATATTACAATTGTTTAAACTATATCCACTATGCATCAGAATGTAGGAGTCCTCTTATGCAAGTGGGGAGACTACTAACAACATACAAGAAAATAATGTCATCGACGTGGTATTACTAACCCATGAAGGTGAACATTGTCCAGATAATAACATATGGTATCTTGATAATGGAGCAAGTAATCATATGTGTGGAGAGAAGAAACTGTTTGTTGAGCGGGACCAGTCTTTCGGTGGAAATGTTGTATATGGGGATTCGTCAAAAGTTCCCATTAAAGGCAAAGGAACCATTCTTATTCATTTAAAGAATGGGGATCACCAATTAATAAGCAATGTCTATTATGTTCCAAACAAGAGAAGCAATATTTTGAGTTTGGAGATATTGCTAGAGAAAAACTATCAAGTTCACATGGTGAATAGAAAGTTATTGCTACTGAATGATAAGAAGGAAATGTTAGCAAGTGTTCTGATGTCAAAGAATTGGATATTTACACTCAACATCAAGACCGATGTGGGCAAGTGTTTGAAGACATGTGTGAAGGATATTGATTGGTTGTGGCATTTGAGGTTCGAACATCTCAACTTCAGAGGACTAAAGTTGATGAGTCAAAAGAAGATGGCGCATGGTCTTCCCCATATTGATAAACCCCACCAACTGTGTGAAGGATGTCTAGTTGGAAAATAATTGAGAACCAGTTTTCCAAAAGAGTCCATGTCAAGAGCAAAGAGATCACTTGAGCTTATCCAAGCCGATGTTTGCGGACCGATGACACCAGTTTCATTAGGATGCAACAAATATTTCTTGTTATTTATTGATGATTATAGAAGGAAGACGTGGGTTTATTTCTCGAAGGAGAATTCAGAAGTATTTGGAGCTTTCAAGAAATTCAAGGCGCTTATTGAGAAAGAAAGTGGTTATTACATCAAGGCCATAATATCCGATAGAGGGGGAGAATTCATATCCAATGAATTTAATAGATTTTGTGAGAACCATGGAATCCGCCATTTCTTGTCAGTCCCGAGATCGCCTCAGCAAAACAGAGTTGTTGAGAGAAAGAATAGAATGGTGATGAACATGGTTAGAAGCATGTTGAAAACCAAGAAATTACGTAAGGATCTATGGGCAGAAGCCATTGATTATGTTGTGTATATCTTGAATTGGTCCCCGACAGCAAGTGTTTTCGATATGACACCCCAAGAAGCATGGAGTGGGAGAAAGCCCAATATCTCTCATTTTTGTGTTTTTAGGAGTGTAGCTCATGTACATGTACCTGATGAAGAAAGGAGAAAACTAGATGATAAAAGCAGAAAATATTTATTCGTGGGATATTTAAAATTTTGAAAAGGTTACAGGATGTTTGATCCTGATATAGGAAAGACAATCATCAGTAGAGATGTAACTATTGATGAAGAAGCAATATGGGATTGGAGAAATCACAAAGAGAAGAACTGTAATTTTTATCCTATCACAATGGATGAAAACAATGAGCATGAACCGGTGGAACAAGCCACAACATCGATGATGAATAGTCTGATTTCAGGTGCATCTCTTGAACAAGGAGAAAGCTGTAGTGAACGTTCTAGAGAGAGGCCAAGAAAATTTCGGAGCGTTGAAGAACTTTATGATGTGATAAGAGATCTAAGTGAAGAATTAACTCTTTACTGTCATCTTATTGATAGTGAACCCATTGATGCTAAAGAAGCTATGAAAGAAGAGAGATGGAGAAAAGCCATGGAGGAGGAGATCCTTTCAATTAAGAAGAATCAGACATGGGAGTTAACTAAACTTCCAGCAGACAAAAAGCCTATAGGTGTTAAGTGGGTATTCAAGGTAATGAAAGATGCAAGCGGAGATATTGTGCGACATAAGGCCAGACTTGTTGCAAAGGGATATAACCAGAAGCTCAGTATTGACTATGATGAAGTTTTTGCACCAGTTGCAAGAATAGAGACTATTAGAATGGTAATCTCCATTGCTGATCAAAATGGATGGAAGATCCATCAAATGGATGTCAGGTCAACATTTGTGAATGGATATCTTAAGGAAGAAATCTATGTACAATAGCCACCCGGTTACATTGTCAAAGGGCATGAAGAGAAAGTATTGAACCTGAAGAAGGCGTTGTACGGACTTAACCAGGCACAAGAGCCTGGAATAGTCGCATTGACAAATATTTTCAAGAGAATGGATTTGTCAAATGCCCCCATGAATATGCTTTGTATGTGAAGGTGAAAGGTGGAGACATATTGCTTGTTTGCTTGTATGTGGATGATCTTATTTTCACCGGGAATAATCCCCAGATGTTCGATGATTTCAAGAAGACGATGACTCGCTAATTCGAAATGATAGACATTGGTTTGATGTCATATTATCTTGGCATTGAAGTGAAGTAGAATGATGATGGCGTTTTTATTTGACAAGGTGGCTGTGCTAAGGAGATAGTGAAGAAATTCAAGATGGAGAATTGCAATCCTGTCAGCACTCCCGTTGAATGCAATTTGAAATTGGCCAAGGATGAAAATGGAGTAGGAGTTAATCCGACAAATTTCTGAAGTCTGATTGGGAGTCTTAGATACTTAACGTGCACAAGGCCAGATATTTTGTATCCAGTTTGACTAGTGAGCAGATATATGGAAGCACTAAAGGAGTCTCATTGGAATGCAGCAAAAAGGATACTCCGCTATGTCAAAGGTAAAACTAATTTTGGATTGCATTATTCAAAATCTGATGAATTCAAATTAGTTGGGTATAGTGACAGTGATTGGGTTGGAGATAAAAATGATAAAGCACTAGCGGATTTGTATTTTTTTCTTGGTGAAATAGCGTTTACATGGAGTTCAAAGAAGCAACCAATTGTGACATTGTCAACTTGTGAAGCTGAATATGTTGCTGCAACCTCATGTATGTGTCATGCAATATGGGTATGACGATTGTTGAAGGAACTACAAATGACACAACATGATCCAACTGATATTTTTGTCGATAACAAATCAACCCAAGCATTAGTGAAAAATCCAGTCTTCCATGATCGAAGTAAGCACATTGATACGAGATTTCATTTTATCAGAGTGTATTGAGCAAAAGGAAGTAACGTTGAAGTGCGTGAAAACACAAGATCAAATTGCTGATATTTTTATGAAGTCACTAAAGTACGAACTGTTTAATCAGTTACGAGCATCGTTGGGAATAACATAAAATTAAGTTTAAGGGGGAGTGTTAAATTAAAAATAAACTTAATTTAAAAATAAGAATTAAGTTACGTGGATCACTTTATTTCCATGTATTGAAGACTCAAGTGCCTATATAAGGCATGTGCTTTCTGCAATTTCTTGTAGAGTGAATGGGAGTAAAATACAGAATTTGTGGAG
Organism: Euphorbia pulcherrima; assembly: GCA_947683365.1. NCBI lineage: Eukaryota > Viridiplantae > Streptophyta > Magnoliopsida > Malpighiales > Euphorbiaceae > Euphorbia > Euphorbia pulcherrima. The sequence continues at coordinate 45,387,695 of CANTUS010000001.1, read as the reverse complement.
TAAATAAAAGAACAAAGTTTAATTATTTATTCATAGTTTTCATGTTATTATATTCTTATAGTTTTGAGTAATTAATATTTATTGTGTGTTCAAATTCTATCATTTCTCCTCCATAAATCCAACAAAACTATAGCAGCCGAGATACAGTGTCAACATAAAATGGATTTGTGCTTCTTTGAATAAGTGGTGAATATTTTATATATTTCAGAGTTGTTTTAGTGTGTCAGCTTCTGAAACGATGATCTTGTGATCTTTCTTGACCCATTGCTCTGACCGCTCATTTGTCTTGGATGGTATCTTTGATAGCCTCCGACGCTTTAAGTATGATGTGCAAGCCTTCATAGACTATCTGCCATTTTTATGTTCGGAGACTTGATTTTGAATTAATATGCTGTAAAGCTTGTGTTTGTTTCCCCATCTTATTAATAGATTTCTTTATCCTGATGATGATGATTATCCTCTGTATCCTCAGAATCTAACTTCTTGTATCCTTATTTGCTTCGGATTAATCTATTGTTGCTTGAATTCTAAACCTTTTTAGCTTTGTTATCTTCAAAACACAGGTTCCAAAATAAATAATTACATTAATATTACGAGGTAATTTTCAAGTAGGCCAAAACCAAAAGCATAAATAGTTTTCTTTCAATTTTTTCTATGAATTAAATCAGAGCACATTGATAAATTTTATATAAATATGTTTAGATTTTACATATAATTATATTCTTTTTTTATTTTTAATTTATCACTTAAACTGTTAATTTTTTCAACATACCACTTTAGAATTTTTTGTTCGTCTTTTTTCTCTTCAAAATTAGATCCATGATGACATACTTTTTCCAAACTTTTTTAGAGTAATTATTTCGAATAAGTTATCTTATAGTTATATAGTAGTTATCCTATATCGTATTTGTAGTTATCTTCTAGTTCTCTTGTAGCTATCTTTTATCGCATTTTGTAATTACCTTAAACATACTATAAGTAAACAATAACAAAAATAGAGTAAAAATATAACAAAATTACATCAAACTATAAGATAACTACAAGCTAACTATAATATGCGATATAAGATAACTACAAAATAACTACAATGTGCGATGCAGGATAACTACTACATAACTATAAGATAATTTATTTCAAATACTTACAGGAAAAAAGTTCGGAAAAAGTATATCATCATGGATTTAGTTTTAAAGAGAAAAAAGGCGAACAAAAAACTCTAAATCCAAAAAATAAAAATAGAATAGTAATTTAGAAAACCTCGAAAGTTAGTTTTGATATAATATTATTTGGAATGTAATTTGATAATTAATCTTGTAAACGTTGATATTTGAGTGTATTTTCCAAAGGGAAATTGTCAAAGATATACATGTCTCACTAAAATATTTACAAAATTCATCATTAAGTCAGATTAATTACATATATACATAAAAAACATAAATAATTTACAAATTAATAAAAACAGGAGAAAACAATTACATAAATACCATGTAGTAGGTATTTGGTAAAAGTCTAGTTTTCGACTAGTAATTATCTAATAAATCAGCACATTACCATGTAGTAGTTATATGGTAAATATCTAGTAATTGTCTAGTAGTTATCTAGTAAATCAGCACATGTATTATATATATGTTAGGTGTCATTAGATTCCATAAAAAACTATCACAAGATTTACTAGATATCTACTACATATCTAATACCGATCCACTAGATGTTTACTAAATATTTATTACATATCTGATACCGATCTACTAGATGTTTACTAGATAACTATTAGACAATTACTAGATATTTACCATATAACTACTATATGGTATTTTTGTAATTATATTCTTCTGTTTTTGTTAATTTATAAATAATTTATGGCGTGCTAAAATTATTTTAATTTTTACGGGCATTCGTGTAAGAAGCCCTTTCCTAAAAAGGAACTAGTGTCCAAACCCGACCCATTTGGGCCCGCATGCAGGTCTAGCCAGGGCCGTTCCAGGGCAAGGGCAATAAGGGCGATTGCCCAGGGCGCCGAATAGAAAGGGGTCCAAAATGAAATTTATTAGCTTCTTAATTTATAGTTTGAAATGTAAATAATAATTGAATCTAGATCAAATGATATTTCTCTACAAAATTTGATTAAATGTTGTAAGTTAAATTAAAAAATTATTTAAAATATTAATATTTTATTATAACCCTCAAAATTGAAGGTCTTTTTAGTACCTTCTATATTTATTTATCTAGTGCCATAAAAAGTTAAGATCAGACCTCCTTATAAAAAGGGCCCCAATTTTTTATTTCGCCCGTAACCCCCAACAAGCTAGAAAGGGTCTAACACTAACCTATTTATAAGTGCCGTATGCTTCATCATTAGCCTATGAAGTACAAAGATTGTAGCTTTTCTGTTCACTTTGATTTATTTGCTCGCCATTTTCTTTCTTGGTCGCTATTCTAGTGGATGCACAGCAATAATCTCAGTGCATAATCCAGGTAATTGATGTTATACCTTTGATTTTGCGTTTTTATCTCCGTAATTTTATTGATCAATTCGGTTCGTATTTTCGGATAATTATTGTTAAAATTGCTATTGTTTTCTTTACTTCTCAGTCGTTTGGGCCAACGATAAAATCAAATGAATATTTTGATTTCTTAGGGTTTTCGAATGTTATTGAAGATCTTGTTGCTCAGCTTTCAGTTCAAACTAATTTCTTTGGTAATTTGTTTTCTCTTTACAGTTCTTTGAATACTATTTCAATAATATACTGCTAATAAAGCATTTTAAGATCATGAGATGCAGTTCAGCCTAATATTGGAAAACCGCCATTGTCAGTATTAGAACTAGAAGGCATTCATTACCCGGCAAAGGTAGCAATTCAGTTATAGCAAATATTGGTGCCTATGTTTGCATATTCTATTATTTATTTTGAATAAATGATTTGGTTTGATTCACTAGTTGTCTGTGATATTTATTGCGTTATTCAATGACAATTAATTTTGAAGAAAACTAGTCAAAGCATATGATTTAGTTATTCTTTTTCACTTGCAGGCTGAGCTTTCAGTGTAGACTAATTATTATGAAGACAATTTCGGTTGGATCGGCAGGTTTAGATAAAATCAGTGATCTTTCGAGTAATGTGACGGATATAATTCTAAGATTTTTGCCATTAAAAGATGCTGTAAGGACCAGTACCTTGTCAAAAAACTGGAAGGATAAATGGCATACAATGCCAAATGTTATAATTGATGACCAGACGGTTAAGTACGAGGGGTGGCTTGAAAGCGTACTCAATTATATTCTCGCTACACATAAAGGGAGGATTACGAAATTCTCGGTTTCTACTCGAGTTTCATACTCGTACAATGTGATGACGCGTATACTGTGGGTTTCTAGAAAGGGTGTTGAGGAATTGTGCCTTCTTTACAGAAGGGGTAGCTGGGGTTCTATTCCATCTAGTTTGTTTTCTTGTCAGCAGCTGAAAACGTTGTGTCTCCGCTATTGTAAGGTGAAATTACCAAGTTCCTTTACAGGATTTCAAAGTCTTATTAGCCTTAAATTAGACAAAGTTGACATAAACATCTCTAAAGTAGAAAGATTTATTTCCAGTTGTCCTCTGCTTGAACAATTGTCATTAAGAAAGTTGAGTCGCGTCCATCATCTTAATATTAATGCTCCCAAACTCAACTACTTTTGCTTTGACGGACATTTCGCTTATATGTATTTCAACAATCCGCTCCTTGAGGTTTTGTCTATCAATTGTTGTCATATGGATCGTTATAGTATTGAAAATAAGTTTCGTCTGAAATACAAATTTTGTGGGTTGCCATCTGCAATGAAGGAGCTCTATGTGTGATTCGAATTCCAGAAGGTAAGACAACTTCTGGTTTTTTCTTTTTTAGAACAAACTGTGAGCACGAGCTTTTTGGTGTTGCCTTGGAACGATGATGACTTTTTGCTCTGACCTTGGACGGTTCTAACAATTTATTTTTGTCCGGATTCGAATCGCGTTTGGAGACATTCCCTTTGATGACTTTCGAACTTAAGCGTACCTAATCCTATTTTAACTGCCTTTTAACCACCTGTCTCGTTTTGAAAATGCGTTTTAAAGCCTTTTTTCCCGCATTTTTGTCGTCTCCCCTCGCTGGCCGGAGCTGCCGCCGTGGTTGCCGGCGGCGGCGGTGGCCGCCGTCCTTGTGGCGGCCGCCGCGAGCAGCGGCGGACACCACCCCAATCGTGCCACGATGGCACGGGGTGGTCACCCCTGCTGTGACCACCCCTGCCGCTGGGGCGGCGGCCACCGCTGTATCTATGGCGGTGACTGCCGTGGCGTTAGCGGTGGCCGCCGTAACGATGGCGGCCACCGTGGCACGGCTTGACCTCTCTCGTCTCGATTGGGCCACGTATTTTTCCCGAAAATTCATTCAAGTCGGTGGATTTTTGAGTGTAGAAGTATTTAAACCCATCTAGGAGAGAGATTAGAGGAGTTTTCCTCCAGAAATAGAATTATCACCTGAGTTTGGGAGAGAAAAAAGAACTAGAGTGAGAAAGTGAGGAACTAGAGGGAGAAAGCTTAAGAAAAACATAGAATCCGGGTTTAATCCATCCTAATCTCGATTCTTAGTTGTTCTCGTAGCTTAAACAGTAAAATGAATTAGAAATCATAGGTTAATACGGATTAAATAGGTTTTTTTAGAGACTTTTCACAAAATACTACCTAAATATTCCATCACTATTTTCGTCGCTGATTCCGTCCGTTTCTGTCACAAAGTCACCAAAGGTTGATAAAGGTTGATTTGAGTCTCCAAATATAGATTCACGGTCTAGAGGTAACAAAACTGAGTTCCCTTAATCTTGTACTTTATTTTATTGTATATTGTTGTTGTTCTTGGTGTTTTTAGTGTTGTTTCTTAGTTTTTGATTGGCGTTCTTGGAAAACCGTCGGAAAATAACCCGACCTCTATAGGGATGGCCTTCACCTCCATCCTTATAGCCTTGACCGCTACTCTTATATCGGTGAAGGCTATAGTTACGTAGGTGAACTCCACCCCTATAGAGGTCCCGTATTTCTTGCAATTTTTGGGTATTTTCATACCCAAATCTATTGAATCAAGATTATTTGGGTGATTTAAGTCCAGATCTGTTGAAATATAGTTGATTGCGGCTTAAAACTCCGATGATTTTGGGTTTATGGATCCGAAAATGCCGGATCTCCCTTAAAAACAAAGCTGGACGGCCAAGGCTATAGCGACAGCCTTGACCGCCGTCGTTATAGTGGTCAAGGCTATAGCGGCGGCGGTCAAAGCTGTCGCCATACCTTTGACCGTCAAAACTTGATTTTAAGTCTTTTTTTGCCCTTTTCTTGCGTTTTTTGACCACGATTTTCGCGCAAAATATTTTCTACAAATCATAAATAATCTGTGAATATCTTATTTAATTTTAATCTAATTTATTTATTTATTTTGTCATTTAAATTGATTAAATAACCATTAAATGCCTAAAAATGTCTTTTTAACTCTGAAATTCCCCAAAAAAATACTTTTCTTCATGTTATGTGTTTATTTTCTGCCCTTTATTTATTTATGCTTTATTTATGGTTATTCGCGTATATCTTTAGCCTCATTTGGAGCCAGGTCCGATTTGGTAAGCTCGGTTAGGACCCGGTTTCGCTCTTTTATTTATTTATATACTTTATATATTTTACTGCATTAGAAAAATGTATAGGTATTCGAAAAGCCTTGTAATAAGTATTTGCTTGCTTTTTTTGTCACTTTCGTGTGATGTATGGCTATATAAACCGAAAACTCTAAACATCAATTGGATTTAAATCGCATAAGAATTAAAGTCAAGCTTATTAAAATGTAAACGTTTTTTATTTAATAAATGAAAAGTAAGCAAGATCATCTAGACTTGGAATCTCTGTTTTAAGGTACGGTCCAACCACCCGGTGGGAATATCGTACCTAAATTTCCCGTGGAGCTAAACCGGGTGGCCGACTTTATCTTGAAATTTAGGATTTCGAGTCTCGTATTCGTTGACATGCAAATTGGACTAAAATTCAACATCAACATCATTTTTTCCATAATTATTTTCATCAAGCTGAGATGAGGATCAATCCTCCGGCTTGCTTCTTAGCGCTTATTATTTTCACCGTGCCCTTAAGGGTCGTGAAAAAGGTCCCCCTTATAGTGGCGACTCTGCTGGAGATTTCCTTTTAACTTAAAACTAGAAAAATCTCTTTCATTTTCGAAAATTGGTTAAAGGACTTTGATGATGTGCCTAAATCATTTTTTTAAATCAACGCTTTATTTCTTATGTCTTTTGAATCCACTACTTAGTTAGTTACTAGGTTTAAGGTGCCATTGTTATTTCACCCCCGTGAAGCTCACTTGTATACCTCATGTCCGCCAGGAATTAGGGATATTTATGGGTGAATCACTCATTTCAATCAACGTGTAATTCCCACGATCGCACTCATTTGATGAGGGGTTGCATTACACGGAATCAAGGTAAACGAGACTACGCTCCCGGAGTCAACAATCCTAGATTGGAAACTCCTGTCTGAAGCCTTAATTGCCATTACAGTTTCAATTCCACAATGGAAACCACTATCTAGCATCTTGAAGCCGTTGAGCAAAAGCAAGGCGAGCCCTTTAAATCATACTTTAATAGGTGGATGGCCACCCAAGTCCTACTGAAATAGAAGCTTAGTTTGAAGGAAATGATCCCGAAGCTGCTCGACGGGGCTCTTATAGTTCTTCGTAAGCAAATGGAAACTGACTCTTTTGAATCCTATTAGAAAGTTTTCAAGAAAGCTGAGAAAATCAAGCGTCGGGAGGAGGAAGAGAAAGCAAAAAAGCTGAGTGCGAACCGGCCATGGTTTAAGAAGAATGAATCAAGTGAAATCGCGCCAACCCCTACTAGAGGAAAATCACCCACGGTGCAAACCGTAGCTCAAGAGGAAGTATCCGCAGTGCAAGCCACTCCTCTTCCTCAGCAACCGTTTGTATCCCCATAGAAATTGCCCCTTGAAATCATATTTGCTAAGATGTATAAAGCGGGCCAGTTGAAACCTCTACGTGATATCAGGGCTCCTCGACCAGATGAAAGAGGAAACTTTTGCAAGTTCCATGTACAGAAGGGGCATCAAACTGACCAGTGCAGGACTCTAGCTTCCACTATCGCTCTTATGGTCAAGGAAGGAAAGATGGCTGAACCGGCTAGGAAGCCTAGTACTATGGAAAACCCTTTGCCTAATTTTAGGGGCAAGGTCTCTGTGATCAGTTCTGGCATTAAGGAAGAATCTGTTCTGAAAATGATATCCGAGGAATTCATAATGGTTATCGGCTCTGGTCTCCCTTCGAACTTCGTATTTGATATGATCTTATAGTCTAATCCTATGGTAAGCCCCATGGAGATTGCAGTAATGGGGCAAGTAGATGAGACAAAGACCGAGGATGTCAAAATAACTAAAAAAGCGCCGTTCAATGTTGATGATTATGTTTTAAAAGGAGAGTATTCTGATGAGGAGTTTCAGGCTTTCATTGTGGATGAGTATTTACTTCAAGATACATCATTGGCTTATAAGGAACAACCTTATTTGTTTAAAACCCCAGCCGCTAAAAGCGTGTTAATTGATGGAATTTTGAATGTCACCCGCAACGTCCGAGTGTACCAGCCTAAGGACAATCGTCTCCGTCTCAAGGATGATCCCGTACGAAATCCTGTTAAAACGGACTACACCAACTCCTTAAGTCGAAACAAGTCCCGATATTGATCCTCTGATTACTCAGTTAAAGACTACTCAAGCCTGTTTCAGCATTTGGTAGTTAGTTCTTGGTTCTGATGATTACCGCAGGGCACTCATTAAAAGGCTTTTAGAACCTGAAGCAAAGCCTATGACTTCTATTGTTGAGATGTACAACATGGTAGGGAAAGTAATACTTCTCCTGAGTGGAGACAATATGATAATGTTCTCTAATCAAGATCTTCCACCCGAGGGGCACGATCATAATCGAGCCTTATTCATCCGTGCCTAGATCCTCGATAAAACTATCCCACGTGTTATGGTTGATGATGGTTCCTCCCTAAATCTATGCCCTTTAAAGGTTCTTCCACATTTGGGTCTATTCGAGGAAATGCTCTACAAATCTAACACTGTCATCCAAGCTTATGATGATTCACAGAGGGGTATGGTTGGTGTGTTTGAAGTTGAAGTGGTTACGAGGGAAATTTCTACCAAAGTCCAGTTCACTGTCATTAATATTCCAGTCACCTTCTCTTTGCTCCTAGGTTGCCCTTGGCTTCACTCCATGGGAGCGGTTCTATCGATGCATGTTCTAAGCCCAATATGAGCGCTCTAGCAAGTGTACTAGGTCGTGTTAGTAGTATAGGGCAAGACCAAGTGTCATTCCCACAGGGAGCAAGGAAAGTAAGTAAACCTTAAAGTAAATCATTAGTTATAAATCCAAAATAATTGATAAAAAGAGAAAATAATAAAGTAAATGGTGAAAATATAAATGATTGCAGTAAACAGTTTCTGGTTGCTCTAAAATAAAAGATGTTAACAATTTTATGTGGGGGCAGGCAGGACCAGTAAGCAAAAAGACATGATTTCAACTTCTCCCTTTTATTCTGACATGTTATGGCATCTTGCACTAAAATCACTAAGCTCGGCATACCAACTTATTGCCTAGATTCTTTAAAGTTTCACTATTGGGAACTGATAGTCTGATTGAACATGCAAAACATGCATGGCGGAAATTCAAAATTTTATCCCTGTCCCCAAGAACTGCTATTAGTTGCATATAAATTAAATAAAGCCTTAACTAAATAATTCTCTACCTAGGTTGGCATGCAAAAGGGCTAGGCATATCATAATTCTAAATTATATCCTAGCATGTATATTTTATGCTAAGTATGTTATAACTCTAAGCTATAACCTAAGCATGTTATAACTCTAACCTATAACCTAAGCATAAAATAAAATAAGCATGCAAAACAACCGAAGCATATTATTAAGTCTAAAAATGCTTAAAGAAAAAGACCTAATAACAAAAGAGAAAGAAACAAAACTTACCAATTGAAGCGTGCTTTAGGAGAACCCTCTTGCACAAGCCTCCAAGCGTAGGATAGCCTGTATGAGTATCCACAAAAACCCCACTAACCAAAACCTCCCCGAGAGGAAGAACTAAGAAGCCTCGAGTAGTTGCTAAACCACTCCAGAAGCCTTACCCGAAAATATAAACTAGAGGTGCTAAAATAAATTTAGGCTCCTAAAAAAGAATTGTGCTCAATACCTGAGAGATTTATCTTTGCGAATCTCGCTTAGGATTTACACTTTGAGCTATAGGTGAAATTTGAAAATGAGCATGGGAGAGCATACATATAGACTTGGGGGAGCAAAAATGCTCCCCCTATAACCGATGTGGGATGTGCTAAAAGCACATCCTACGCGGATTATGCCCGCGGGTCACTATGACCCGCGGGCATGGCCTGCTCTCACACAGCGTGCAAAGCACGCTGTGTCCAGCAAGGCAAAGCCCTTGGAGGCTTTGCCTTGCAGGGAGTTGGGCCTCGCGGCCCATGTCGTGAGCCCAGCTTGCGGCGCACCCTGATGGGTTGCGCATGTGCAGCCCATTTTCATGGGCGGTGCACTCCCCGAGCACCCGAGCCTGTACAAAATACGTTTGTACTCTCGGTCCAATTTAACTCACCCTGGCAAAATTCCTTTTTTAATCCTTTTCAAATTAATATTTATTTTTCGACCCTAGTAAATTAGTTACCTGTCAAAGATAAATTCCTTGTCTTATAAAATTGATATAATCAATCAAGCCAATTTATTTATGACCCTAATTAAATTAGTCACATGTCAAAAATAAATACTTGGTCCAACCAAATAATAATCTAATTATTATCATGTTATATTTTCATAATAGAATAATTCTTTCAGTTCTTTACTTAGTCCGAAGAAGGTCCAATGTGTGTGACCTTATAGGATACCGAAGTATTGAGCTGTTAAGGCATAACCAATCCTTGTTCTAATGAAACCATTGGCTCGAGGTCCTAGATCGTGAATAGAACCCGATTACCTTAAATAACTGTAGTACGCCTCTAGCAAGGGTCTACTATGCCCTATTAATCGGAACGTCATTTATGCTTATGACTTAATCCCGGTTAATTCAATAGTTATCCAGTGCGATAAATTCTTTCCATTCTTTAATATTAGTACCATCTGGTTTGTGGGGTTTGGTTAAAGTGTTAACCCACTAATGGCAAGGTTGCTCCAAGCTATCCCAGTAGTTTACTTGTTACCGAAGTATATTGCCTTTTACCATGGTGTGTTTGAGTAGAAACAATTTCTATCAAACACATACTCTGATTAGAGGTTTATGGCAATCATCACTTCAACAAGTGGCCAGGTACAACTCCTTAATATATCCGGAGCGATGGATTCTTTCCGATTACTCAGCTTACCAATGTGTTGTCGTCACTATACCTGTACCCGTAACACCCTAAATTAATGGGTGCATAGTAATGACCCAAAATATAGTAATAGTACCATACAAGGTAACTAGTATCTCAAGTATGAGGACATTCGCAAAGCTTATAGCATGAAGATAAACACCAACACATTGATATATATCCAAGTGTTTATCTTACTGCGGTCTCCAATATATCTCCCAGATATATCCTTGTGTCAAACTTAAGGTACCACCTTCAGTCCTTAGGAGATTAACTGCTTGGACCCTTTCCAAGAAAGTTGACCACATGCTAGTCTTTCCGCTTCATCAATATCCTTTCTTGATGAAATTATGATTAGGGATAGTTTAGACATAATCATAATTGCACATGAAGCAGGTTCCACTAACTATAGTCTAACTATAATTTCTCTGACTTCATGCTATGATACGTCAAGGACTTTTTCATATATACGTCAATGAATATATTTAACCAGCTATAATATATATACAAACACATTGATATAAATAAAGGATTAAATGCCTTTATTGATTAAACAAATTATTCGTACTATTATATAATTATGATATATCGCCCTAATTGTCTTAAGGGCATACGTAATATCCAACAAACTCCCACTTGCACTGAGGCCAATTAGCCATATGTCTTAATCCATATGCTTTAACATGCTGGTCATGCTTGACTCTAGTCAATGACTTTTTCAGACCATCCACAAGGTTCTGATTAGTAGGTACATATTCTAATCTTATTATCATAGCATTAATAATCTCCCTAATTATATGGTACTTTCTGGACACATGTCTATTTTTTTTATGAGACCTATTGTTCCTTTGCCTGTGCTATGGCACCATTGTTATCACAATATAAAGTAATTGGATCAATAGCCTCAGGCACCACACCAAGATCACCAATAAATCCCTTTAACTAGATAACTCCTTTTGCCGCTTTGCATGTAGCAACGTATTCAGATTTCATGGTTGAATCAATAGTAGTTTCTCGCTTGGAACTCTTCTAGCATACCGCCCCTCCATTTAACACATACACAAAACCTGACTGAGACTTAAAGTCATCCTTGTCAGATTGAAAACTTGCGTCAGTGTAACCTCTAATTATGAGGTCGACTTCACCATATATCAAGAACTCATCCTTAGTCCTTCTCAAGTAATTAAGAATTACCTCTTGAGCATTCTCTCCTGAGCTGTCTTCGGACACTCAGCCTTAGATAGGTTAATCCCCTTTATCATCGGGAGATAACCTTTCTTAGAATGCTCAAGGTTGAACCTATTCAATACCTTGTCTATATATGTACTTTGAGAAAGACCTAATAGCTTATTTGATCTATCCCTATAGATCTTTATATGTATTATAAATACTGCTTCACCAAGGTCTTTCGTGGAGAATTTTCTTGACAACCATACTTTAACATTTTGAAGAAGAGAAATATCGTTTCCTATTAGTAGAATGTCATTGACATACAATACTAAGAAAACGACTACACTCCCACTAACCTTCTTGTAAACATAAGGCTCATTAATGTTTGGATAGAAATCTAGTTCACTGATTGTCTGATCAAACCTTATATTCCAACTCATGGATGCCTGCTTAAGTCCATAAATGGATCTTTGGAGCTTGCATACCTTCGAACCATTCGGAGATGTAAAACCCTCAGGTTGCGTCATATACACATCCTGGTCCGAATCCTCATTGAGGAATGCAGTTTTAACATCCATCTTCCAGATCTCATAATCGTAATGAGCATCAATGCCGAGGAGTATTCTTATGGATTTAAGAATGGCTACCGGTGAGAAAGTTTCATCATAGTCGATACCTTCACATTGACTAAACCTTTCGTAACCAACCTTGCTTTATAGGTAATTACATTACCGTCCATGTCAGTCTTCTTCTTGAAGACCCATTTACATCCAATTGGTCTAACCTCTTGCGGTGCATCAACCAAATTCCAAACTTGGTTCGCATACATGAAATCCATTTCTAATTTTATGGCTTTTAGCCATTTATCAGAATCTGAGCTTTTCATTACGTCATCATATGTCCTTGGTTCATCATCCTACATGAGATATAGTTCCTTATCATTAGTGATGATAAAGCTATATCTATCGGGACCCTTAAGAACACGACTTGATCTTTGCAATGATTGTGTTTCGATAGGTTGTTCTTGGATCATACTTTCTTATTTATCTAGAATGAGGTCAATCAGTTGATTATCTGTTTC